>CM065927.1:0-10000000 GCA_033459515.1 Theretra japonica | reverse complement strand
GCGGCCATGACCTAGAAATAAAATAGAGGTCAGTGTTATGCACCAGACGATCGCTATTAATAAAGGCGTCACTTTGCGTTGCTGACATTATAATGCAGAGCGGCAGAATTGTACAAATGGAAATAGACTAACAATTTCATTTGTAAGCTCCACTTCATTGCCGCGACTAAATCAGAAATCTTTATCGCTTTCCGGAAATGTTTCTTCCGTTCGTGGCAATATGAAATAATCAATGATAATGAAATAATTAAGAAATAGAATTATTTTCACTTATAACGTCAGTAAGTGGTGGTACTTAATTTTTTTTTAACAAAGATTTTCTTTATTTCATATCTCACAATCCGTTGTTGGATATAAAATAAATCGAGACGGATCTTGTGCAAGTTAAAAATGTTCGAAACCTTTAATTTAAAATGAAAAGGCATTGAAGTGGGCGTATCAATTAATGTAACACTATCTTCCATTAGAATGAGATTGTCTAGCTGCTCTTAAAACACTTAAAGAGTGCTACACAAAATGGAGCTGCTAAGTGGACCTTTGTCGTGGTCGAGACAAGACCCGAAAGAACAAAGAGATGCTGTAAAAAGTCGATAAATAGCGATACATTTAGTTTAAAAATGTTCATGCACGCCTGCCGATGGTGCTGCGCATTTTTGATAAAATATTTATGGAAACTTTACTGTTTTTTTATGGCACTTTAAATGTATTTTGCCTTTTGTATCGTTAAAATGCGTGAATCTGACGCTTTTAGCAGGGCGTTCTGGGAATTCTTGGTTTTCATGTTTAATAATGGATGTTTTGGCAACAATGATTACGAACATGGGTAGCTACTAATATGGTAAAGGGTAATGAATGTTACCATCAACTAATTCTAAAACTTCAATCCAGGCATCGGCCGCACCAGGTCTGGTCTCCCAGATCTCGTTCTCATCCGTGGACTACACTGTGGAAGGTGAAGATGCTGACGTGGTACAGTCCCCAGATCAGATCTCGGTGATCTCGGCACCTGTTGCCAAGCCTGATGAGCCTAAACCCGAAGAGGCTAAACCAGAGCAGCCTAAGGCTCCACAATTGCCTACTCTTGGCTACTGCTTCGCGCTGTATGATTATGATGCTGAGGCTGATGATGAACTCAATCTCGAGGAAGGACAGGTACGCTTGAATGATATTTACTTCGTCTAGTATTATTGAACTAATAACTTCATACGACAAACCGTATCTCTACGAATTTTGTTATTTACGACCATTTCATCCAAAACAACTATCACTGGTTGTATACTTTTTATTTCTTAACTATTTAGTCATTAGTTTATACCCTCACATTACTTATTGTACACTATACTAAATATAAACAAGAGATGTATATAATCCTAAATTCGTCTTTGCACCAAAATTCATTCCCAATAATATTGTAATTATTTTCTACTTCATTTCTTACTCTAACAGATTATTAGAAATATTGTCAATTAGCAGAACGGTGCAACAAAAGGACGTCTGCTCGTAGCCAAGCAACGTAGACTCGTCTTAGCTCAAGCTATTATATAAGATTATTTAATCCCCGCAGCGAAAGATAGAAATGGAGGAAAATTGAAAAATATAAAAAGGCAACCAAGCGTAGTTGTGTAGCAGTAATGAGACTTTTATATACATTTTGCTTGTTTTAATTCATTGTTGGATTTTATACAATTCCTTGAACGATTTTATTAAAAAGCTTGTGCAAGATTAATGATATTGAGGATTCTTTGACAAAAATAGAGCATGACACATTAAGTAACTTTAAATACCAGCTATAAAACAATTTTTAGTCACAAGAATTTAGAATTTCCTACCAACACGTAAGTATCAATTTCATCTCTCCTAGCATCCACTTCCCACATACGATCTCATTGACAAATAAAAGTACATTTCCCAGAACTTCAACTTCTTGTATTATTTCAATATTAGGGTAATATTAAAGCATTTTGCAAAGTTGTATCCAGTTGATCGTTGTTGTCATGTAGATCATCCGCGTGGTGTCTCGCGACGCGCACGGCGTCGACGACGGCTGGTGGCGCGGCGAGGCTAATGGCATCACGGGCAATTTTCCCTCTTTGATCGTCGAGGAGTGCGACGAGGTAAGCGTCAAATTGTATTTCTTTAAACAATCCCCTTCCTCGGAAATTTACAGTAGGAATCGGGGCTATGACACCAGAGGGAACTTAAAGTAGAATATATTTATTAATCCTTGCCTGGATGCAGTTGCTTTTATAAATAATTAAATTTATCAAAAAATTCTTTACAGTAAAAGAACCGTGAAAGTTAAAAGTTAAAGTTTTAAAAGAACCGTCGTACAGGATGATCAAAAACCTGTTACAGTTATACCTACAAGCAAATGGGTCCCGTTTCGGGTACAGTACGTCTACTCCCGGTTTTGAGCTGGCATAAATTGGACTGCACAGCCCTTACATAAATTGCATGTTCCTTTTTATCGTGCCAGTATCAAATGTACTAAAAATAGTTAGCAATCACAGAAGCTTTCAGAATCACATTACTCATAATATATTAAACAAAGTGCTAGTGAGGGCATTACGACCGCCTTCGGCTCTGCAACGGAAAGCGCACTCCATTAAAAATTTAAGATCGTGAGACTACGAACATTTGCCAAGTTTCAGTCCACAACTCGCATAAGAATAACACTGCACTTTGTTGACAACATGTAATTTTGTTGACTCGTTCAATTTAATAGTACAATCAAATGCTATTACTTTGATACAAATTTAATTGCCTTTTTTTTATTTATTGTAGGACGTCGAGTAATTTCTTTATTTGTTAAACATAAAGTATAGAGCATTACGTTTGCCATTACATTACAATTATTTAAATAATTACAAAGTCGAATGCCATTTAAAAATAAATTATATACACTATATTACTTAGATGTTTCTTATTGGAGTTGAATAACATTACCCAATTAAAGATATCGAGTTAAAGGACGAACTTTAGGAAGTTTTGAAATTCACAAATACATATTAAATATTTACGGAGCAATATGAAACTCTCATTCAGCCAAGCTATTTTAAACTTTATGTTTAAATACTGTTAACTCCTGAATTTGAGACTATTAAAAACATGTTAAGTCTACATCGAGAATGCGATTGAGAGGGGTAGGCCTTTCCCTTACCTTAAATTAAATATAATACGTCCGCCTTACTAACTATTTGTTCTTTAAATGACCAAGCAATTGAATTTTCAAGTCGTACAATTAAAAGAACAATTTTAGAAAATGACAATGGCGCAGAAATTTTCTTACGTTATGAAAAGTTAAAATTTTATTTTACAACAATTTTAATTTGTAATTTGAAGTGGTTTGTGGCTTCTTCAGAGAACTCGTTTAATTAATTCTTTGTTTTATTGTTGTTTCACCGGCATTTATATTAAAACAAGTTTCATAAATATTTGCATGTTTCAAGGAACGAAGAAGTAGAAATGTTTTTACATTGCTAGATGTAGGTAATTTTGAGGATTATACGAGTGTACTCGACGCGCGAACTAATAAACACCTGAACATTGATCAATCAGCTGTCAACCGCAGACCGCGGCTCGGCGCACCAATAACCCTATTACGAATATGACTTTAATCTGTGCAAACATCGCATGTAAACCACAATAAATTCTGTATTTCCATTGGCACGAGAATTTTTCACCTAATATTATGAGAGTAAAGATAAATACTGATGAAAGAAAATTACATTTATAACGTCCAGCTCGGAACCGGAATATTACGATGATTAGTTGCTTTTTTTTCTTTATCAATAGATCTGGCCGATTTTATATTGATGTCTATCAATTATGATGTCATACAGATTTACCTATGATAATTTCTATGGTATGTTTCCGCCCTATGTTTCGGCTGTGCTCTCTCAGTCGATATCCTGGAAAGTTCTAAGCTCAGCAGTGGCAAAATAAGACTAATACAGTATCGTCCGAATACTCAAATGCCATTTAAATTGACTACTAACTGATCCACGTCCCACTTCATCAGTACATTTATGCGGGACTTCGTAGTTAAATGCAACATAATATTTGAGTTGTGTTTGAGTATTCTGGCGTGTATGTAATATGCCAATTCAGAGTAAATAAGGGGCTAACCCAGGGAAAATACAGCGTATGCAAAAGCCATAGCGACTAGCTAAGCCCTCTCAACGAATTCTGACAAATCCGGTCTCTGCAGTTATTATAAGCAGTTTGTATGGAAGTTTGGAAATTGTAAGTTTTCCACCAAATGATGACAGTACGGCGAGCCGCTGAGCTGCGGTGAAGACTGGACCCCGCCGGGCTCGGCGCCGCCCGTGTTCGCCTCGCCGCCCGACACGCCGCCCGGCGCCAGCTACGCCGACGAAAGTAAGCCAACTCACTGTACACTAGTCACGTCGCTACGGCTCCTGCGTGGGGACAACTTTTATAAAAAATGAAAATAGGACAAGCTTTACAATACTGGTTACAAAATTATCTGCGAAAAAGTATACTTATCCGAATACCAGTGCAATATTATTTTGATATTTTTATGATGCACAGAATTTATTGCAAAAAAAAGATAGACGTTCTATTTTTGTGATTTTTTAATTTCACTTGTCCTATACAATACGAACATTGTAATAGGAAATATAATTGTATTGTATTGTATCAGCCCATATACGACCCACTGCAGGGCACGGGCCTCCTCTACAATCGATAGTATGAAAATATAATGAAATATAATATTAAACATTTTTTTTTCTGTCGTAACAGTATCAAAATAAGTCATAGAATTAGGCAGCTAATATAGTTAAAAAGTAGTGCGAGGATCTTACTATCTCTTTCACACGCCCATAATGTAACGGCGGTGACGTCACAATTCTTGTGCATTCTCTCACTATTACTTGACAATTACTCCCACTAGGAGATTATAAATGCTTCTAACCAGCGCAATTCTAAATATATTGAAATTGTGTATAAGATATTCTTTTGTTAAAAACTATAAAAAAATGGAATCAAGTGCCCTATTAAAAAAAGGATTATTCCCTTTCTAGAAAACCTAATGAGAATAATCTGTAATCGACATCGACGAAATGCACTTTCAATATAAAAAGATTGTGCACATTACGGCATTTTAAATAAAAGCATCGTAGGAGGTTGCCAACGGAGTATGTACTGTTTTACTGAATAATTCAAAACTACGCTGGAGTTGTCCCCATTTTGGTGCCGAAATGTCAGTGTCATGCCGCTCATTATAGGGAGTACATAACATACTATATAACAAGCTTCGCAATATTACCGAGCCTAAAACGTACGCGGTTTTTTATCCGGTAATTAATGTGCCTTTTCGAAAATTTTACTATAGTTTTGCCGACATTTTTTAATTAAAAATCCTTAGTTAATTTGATAAAATAATTTACTGTTTCGCGCAAGCAAATTGAAGTTTATGATGTGGTGGTATGTAGATTTTTGGGATGAGCGTAATAAATTGAATAACAATAGTATCAAACGGGACTGACCCCTTTTAACAGTATTTATATTATTGTTATATATTTGTACAATTCTGTAATAATTTTCGCGCTCAATATAACAATTAAATATAAGCTTAACTTTAAAATTATTTTACGAGAACAAAAGCTGAATTGTTTTTTTGGGACGCTGCAAACAATTGCATTCAGTACATGTTTGCTATTCGTTATCTGAAAGACATTTAGAAGATAACTTGTTCTTTAATGATATGAAAAAATAATGATGTAGTATGTTATGTACTCCCATGTCCGTTAATTTTTGTATGGTATTGTACAATAGTGAGCATACAATGTGCGGTTGTATGGCGCCGATAGCTTTTTGACTGATTGGGTATATGGTTGTGGTTTTTCCTCCCAATTGGCATGGTACATGGCACGGTTGCTCTAGAACTTGGTGAATTAAGAGTTAGGAGAAGGCCGATCACACATTCAAATGCATGATGTTTTGCACGAACAGTTATTAGATATGGATATTTTTAAAATAAATTTTAAGTTTTATATATCCATAGAAAACATTAATATAAAATTAATTACATTTTAAATTGTATTATGGTTATATCTTTATTGAAGTGTTATTTTATAAGAAGACTTGGATCAGTATTATATTTAGGAACAGCGCGCTTGTCAGGATATTATGCAAACTTGATGTCAACCTGTGGCACCGATACGAAAGTGGAAAAGAAAACTTTCAAAGTAAATATAAATTTATTGTGCATTTTTTCGATTTTTATTTTGGTTGTAAAATTATTATTTTTACTGGATGATTGTATTTTGTATTACGAAATTGTTTTAACATGATTGGGTACTATAATTTTGGTGAAAAAACATATGGATTTAGTAAAAGTAAATTCTTATAATATACAATATGTGTGTAAGTAATATATAAGATTATAAAAATTAATACTTTTATAAAAATTTTACTTTTAAAGTAATAATGGGCGCATCGGTCAATGAATGTGCATTTAGGCGATGCCTCGGTAACTAATTGAGTAACATACTGCAGCCTGTCTAAACTATAACGGGGCGTACTTAATTAATAGTTCAATTTACCAGCACTAACAGCAATCATGTTACAATTAATCACGTTATAGCTTCCAGCGCTTCGTGCACTCCTTTCAGAAATTGTTCGAATTAATTTATAGTCAGTTAAACCGCAGCATGTCTCGTAGTTGCATTACTGAGTCTGGCGGCTCTGTGTAGTGCAACCCGCTAATCGTATTGTGTGTCCGACAGTCTACAACAGTCAACAGTACCTACATGTAAATAAAACGGGTGCGCATTTCATACTCGCAGAAGCCTGTCAAAGTTCTAACAGTTGAATTAAGTTGTTGCGAACAATTTAGTTGCTCGTATCCTGCAGTGCATCGCTGTCGAGAATGTAAATTTGTTGCCGCTTTTAATTGAAACACGAAGACTTGCAGCCATTGTTGCTTAGTAGATACTTATTAATTACAAGTCAAACAGTATAGAAATGTCATTTACACTATGTGTAACATTGCTGATATTTTTTTAAAAATGTGCCAGAATTATTCCATACTTTAAAGTCAAAGCTTCAGTAATAAGCGTAATAACCTTTTGATAAACTCCTGTCGAACTGAAAATGTAGGCACTATGCGGAGCCCTCAAGGGTTAACTTTGCTGATGAAATTCATTAAATGATGAAAGGCGATGCTGCATTTTACAAAATTGCTATTAAAACGGGTCATCTGAGCCGGAAATGGCCTTAATTCAATTTCGAGTTTTAACGTCACAGCCCTGTGAAGTGGTCAGCACTGGCCGCAAATTAAATGACACGTGTTACCGACTTTATCTGACAAGTTAAGTCATTTAGGTCACCTGTTCGGGCAGACACGTAATCCTGCGCACGCATTTCAGCAACCACGTAGCCTAGCCCACGATTATTTTGCGCGCAGTATGCCACTGGATTTCGAGGTGGAAAGCTGGCCACTGCTTTTTGAATAAACAAGTTTTACATAGGGGCAAATCAACATCATTTGCGAAGGTTTTCTTTGACTGGTCAAGTTTTTTTTCGCTAATTCTTAAATCTAACCAACTTATGGTTAGATTAGCCGGTGCATTGTAAGACGAGTGTTTAGCTTGATGAGCATGCGTTGAGTACTTGGCTGATGTGTGTTGTCTCGGGACGCTGCCAGTGATTGCCTCGGAGAACAACAACTTGAAGAACGCGGCGCCGCCCGCGAACCCGCCGCCGCCGCCGCCCGCCGGCGCCCACGACTCCATGGACGACCAGCCAGACTTCAGCTTTAATTTAGAGCTAAGTAGGAACCAGCACGCGCAGTACGGAACCCAGTTCTCTGAGCCGTCGTACGCTACGCCCACTGTCACTATCGTCGGTAAGGGAACTACGGCCCATATTACAAATTAGAGTTTTTACGATGCCACTGAATTAATAATTTCATTTAAAAAATAGATTACGAGTATTGTTCTGAAAATTGAAGTTCGAAATTTAAACGACATGTATCCTCTAATTAAAATTTATTGATAACTTTTTTGAACACCAATTGAATATGCATGTAATTAATTAAAGAAACTAAACATGAATAATAAGTCATTCTACAAGTGCGTCGAAAATGAGTTTCATAATTTTATAACGCGGCCAAAAATTATTTTTAATATTTTATGTTGGAACAAATATTAAATAGATTGTATTTAACTTTTTAAATCATGGCGATGAAGTTGTATGTATTCTTAAAAAAAATATATTTCTTGTTTTATTTTGAAAGTTATGCAAAATGTTCGAACTCAACTTTGAACTTTGGCTATCATTTACTTTTTCTATAACTAATGCATGAAAACTTAATCGTTTCTTTTGAAGAAAACGTTAACTGGTTACTTTCTGGAACTTCGGATTAGGATTTCGATTTCGGTGATACTGAAAAAAACTCCATGATGTATATTAACATATCAATGTAAATGATGACAAAAACCCTGTGCGAGGAGGTAACATCGAAGTACAGGCAACTTATACCAGAATGTTATAGAAATCTTTGAGAGGGGCCTATCAACAATGGACTTAAAATAACTAAGGATGTATGACGTGGCATATATAGCAGCAACACGATTTTATATTACGCCTGGTGTAATAACCCCTAAATTAATATCTATCTTAAGCAAATATTGTATTGTATAATGATACTCATATACCTGTATTTAAGTTAATCGTGTCCGATTTTTTTCCATGCTTCAGTCGATGAGGTTGTTGGTGAAAATTTAGACGACGAGGTTTGATTACAAATACAAACTTACTCCCTATGTGTTGTTTAAAATTTTCTAGTTGTATGACGCTTATAGCTGTCTTTATGTTACGCTTTCCTGTGTTCGTTTCTTAAATTTTCGTACCATTTGGCATAATTTAATAATCTTTAATAGATTTTTTTAAACAGTTTCTTTCGAGTATTGGAAAATATCAACGCCATACTGTTTTAATGTCCTCACATTATTACGATTCAATATTATTACGATTTTATTCACACCCGGTCGTTTGGAATATTTTTTACTCTGTAAGGACTGAGTGTCATGATTTAATTGCGCGTGAAAATAAACGCTTTACAGTATATTTCTGAACTGAAAATATATTGTAGGTCAAATAATATGTTTGCTATGCAGTTTTATTGTAAATAACAAAAAAAAGGATTTTTTGTGATGGAATGAAAGTTGATTACTTGCTTTCTTTGGTTATATGATATTAATATTTCGCAATTATAACTTAAATTAACTTAAAGAATAAAGGAATCTCAAAGCTAGTCCAATAAAAATTGAAAATTTATGCCAAATGTATGCGAAGTGTGCAGGTGTTTAGTGAATACCTTACGGAACCGTTAGCTCATCTCACTTCAAGCACGGTGCTTCAGTTGCATGTTCTTTATATTAGTACTAAATGTATGTGAATGTCAAACGCTGTCTGCAAAGCCTCTGTTCTGTGTCCTGTCGTGTCTTCAACTTTTTCATGTATCATACTAATTTGTTTTCTGTGATGTCGACTTTTACCCGTGATCTTCTCTATTTACATCGGGGCGTAAACTTGACTAAAGTACCTTTGAATTTGGTTAATATAAAAAGCTTTAATATAAAACCTTAAATGAATGATTATGCGATTGGCTTAAATAACACTACATGCACTTAACATATAAACTTAAATTTAATTGACATTAAATCTATAAATGCCTCTTACGCCTCGATTTTCATAATTGTTGCAAAAAATAATACGTGTCCCTCGTTAGGAGGACGAAATGCCACCGCCGCCGCCGCCGGAGCCGCAGGCCCAGGCGGAGCCGCCGCAGCCCCCGCCGCAGCCCCCGCAGGCACCGGAGCCCTCGCAGCCCAGCAAGCCTGCGCCGCCGAAAGTTGAGCTGCCGACCACCGAGTGTGGGCTCGGCGTGGCGCAGATCGTCATCACCGCCGCCACGCCCATGGTCGAGGAACCCGACCAGCCTTTCCCGCCGTCGGAGCCCCCGCCGGCGCCCGAGCCCCAGCCAGAAGAACCTGAGCGCAACGAAGATAACGACGACGAAGAATCCTCCCTGTCCGAACAGACCGCCGTGTGCCTGCGCGACTCCGATGACGGCCCCGCGGACTCCGCCCCGCACCCGGCCTCCAGCTCCACGGCCTCCGAAGGCGAGTCGACGGGTGCATCCGTCGCCTCGGGGCCCCCCACCGCGCCGCAATCGCCCCCAGCCGCACCCCGCGCCGGCCGCGCCTCCATCCCCGACGAGCTGGAGCCCGCACAACTCGCCAGGCTCACCGACTTAAAGGAATCCAACGCCTAAGACCTAAGCTCGAAGTTGGGACGCCGTTCCGAAGAACGACGACTTAATCTTTGACTGTAGACGAACGACTATACACACCTTGTATCGAACACGACTAAACGATCGCGACGTTCGTCTACCAAAGACCGTTTCTCTGCTATGCGATGTACTTCTTATGATTTGCGTTGTGCGATTTTTGACGATTTTACGTAGCATACTTCGAAATAGTTTAGAGCATCAATTTGACGGCCTTAGCGCCGAGCTAGTTATTCTAACTTTAGTTCTCACTATGGTAACATCTTTTAGCTTTTTCACGGAACGTGTTGATTTTCGGATCGGTCTTCATGAAGCGTAGGTACTGTTCGGATGGAAGTGCTTTGCGAACTGATTTCTTCGACATTGGCGTACAACTTTCTGGCAATGTTTACAAGTCGTTTCGACGTTGTTTAGATGTTATATTTACATGTTTGAAATATTATTCGATGTCTGTATATGACTTTTGTATTGCGTTTACTCAAATTATACATACATTATATGCTATCGGTTAGTTGAACATGTGGCGCGTTTTGAAATATAAATTTCTGATTAGAGAAAGGTTAATCACTTCTCAACTGATCGCAGATTGTTATGAATGAGTGACGCGCGCACGCAAGGAGAAACGGTCATACTAAACTGTAGATTGTACTGTATATAGCTGAACTTATAACTAGTGAGTTACTGGAGCACGTTCTAGTACCTGTTGATTAAAGGTAAGATAGCGGCGTGTCTTAGGGTCGAGCGGTCGCGCGTGTTGTCCGAACGTACTATTCCTTCTCCGACATACAACATCGTTTACGTTGCATTCCATTCAAAATTGAACAGTAAACAAATCAATTAAATGTAACAACAACATACGAATATTTTCGAATATCATGTTGCATAAATTTTGATTAAATTATTCTCAAATATCCAAATTGCGAGTAAACTTAAATATTGCAGACATAATTATAATGAGTTAATTTTGGATATTTTATTATTAATTTAAAAACAATGGATAATTACACATTTATAACATCCACTTCCAAATTAAACCTAAGGATCTTCATATTATATATAGTATCTGATTTAACTGGACAAACCGACATACATATAAAGTCCATAAAATAGTTTTGTTTACAATAGGGTTCTGTGACTCTATACTTATTCATACCTATTTCATAGTTAACAGTTCAGGTATTGATTCAAATTAAAATTCAGAGGAGCATTCAATACAAATAATTTTAATAACTACCCAATTTATATTAGTTTTGAAAATAATTGTGTCTTAAAATATCAATATTACTATTTTATATTCGATAATTAAATACACATGAGACGACACAAAAATATACCTATTGATAATAATTCATTAGATCTTTCGAATAATCTTTATAAAGTGTCCTATAACATGTAGAAGATCCTATAAAATCTATCAGAAAGACATTATCAAAGATTATAATGTTTTTCATGATCTCAATAATTTGAAGAATCTTAAAGTACGCATGCCTCGAGTATCTTTCCCAACCAATCTCGTTTGTTTCATACAGGCCTTATATTGTTATATTTATACACATTATCAAAATAAATGTTTTTATAATATGTAATGAAATAAAACCATTATTTGTATAATAATGTTACACACATTTACTACACGCATATTTATTTATATTTATATATCGGACAACATGTTAGCGACGTATGCGTTATAATATTCTCTCATTGAATTTTTACGAGTATATTTAATACTTACAATAGAAAAGTTCAATGGGAGAAAATAGATTTAGGAAGATACAGGGTGTTACCAACTTCTCTTTCCTGCACAATAATGTCACAACATCTACGTCATAACGATCGATACATAATATTCACATTTAATCGGAAAATCGTCAAGGGCCAAAGAAACCCCACTAATCATCGTTATATTTAAAATGCAGTTATTCACGAGTGTATTAGCAATATAATAAAAAAGAAAATAAAACAAAAAATAATTCGCTTTAGACAGTGTTTTAGCTTTCAACCACGTAGAGTTTGACGTACATCGTTTATACCTTAATGAGCGTTACTTTTTAATATTTAATAATTAATGTTCTTTAGAAATTTTAATCAGCATGTTAATGATATAGTCATAATTTCCAGAGGTGGGTGCACATATGTAACATCTGCAGAGCATGTTATGACGCTAGTATTGAGTATTTAACATCTGACAAGTATACATTAAATATGTTTATTTGCAATTGGGTTTGAGCATCTCAAAAGTTTGCTACAAGATTATGACGATTCTTAAGACCTTATGCAGTGCAATCGAGGAGTCTACAATAATCAATAATTGCTCCGATGTATGGGAATGTGAAATATTAAGATGTATTTACATATGTGGACTTACCTTGTCAATAGCTAAATTCTGTTGTAACCTTTTAATGTAGTTTAAAGTTATAACATTATGAAAAATATCACTAGTAGGAAAATGTTAGCTGTTATGTGTTGTGTTATATTAAGATGTTAGTTATTTCAATACTTTTTAAATATACTTATTATACCTGTTGAAAACATTACCTATTGCCTTCTGATTGGAGAATCATAATGTAAGCTATATCTGACGTAAACGAACTTCAACATAGGGTAGGGTAACATCTGTAGTGTCATAAGAAAATATACTATTTAATATTAATAAGATTCATGTAATTATGCTCTTTATCATTTCAAATCACAATTTGAGTTAAATTTCTGTGTTACTGACAGATATCAGCCTACCCAAGTTTTGTTTACAAACTATCAATACTTTCAAGCCCGAAATTTTTCTCATGTCATTCGACATTCATTCAAAATTGTTTTAAATCATTCGGTGATGTTTTTTCGGGTCATTTTCAATGTCCATAAACCTTTGAGAGGAACGTAGCACTCTGTAGAATATATTATCACTGTATCAAAATTGGCACCTAAAATGTTGACTGTAATTCGCATACGAAACTGTCGTTTGTATATTTTTTACCGGTAATGACAATTACGACGCCATTTTGAACCTACTCTGTGACGTAGCCTTTCAGACATGAACTTTTCAACTGAAGCGTTGTGTTGTCATTCTCGGCTATACTAACATGGTTATATGCTTTTCCTTTAGTATTGGACATTGAAAGTTAAGCATATGCTGAGATTATTGTAGTGTATTGTACTCAGGATATCACGGCTCACCGAGTTTTGCTATAGTTACTGTCACATATTGTATCGAGTTAATAGTAATAGATGTAACGTTTAGCTTTTAAATATTTATTATGCATCATAAAATCACTTCTTTAGACACCAATGCGTTCTTTTATTTTGTTTTTCATTTACAAAAGCTGCGAATACCGGAGTCGATAGAATACCTCCTATCTTACAGGCGTATCTCTACACAACACTAGGCCTCGACCAAAGATTAAAAAATCCACACTAAAACCATTTCCTAAAGGAAACAATAGAACCATGGCTGCATTCATTAATTTAATCAACAATAACATTTCATCACAAATCAGTGTCAGGTGTTTAATTATTACCAGTTGAAGGCCTGAGTTTATAAAATAATGTACAATTTTTCACACAAATATTGGACAATCTAGACAATAAATCAAAGCCTGAAAATCCTAAATTCAATCTCAGCATAGGTACCTAACTTTACTATTAGGGAATCGATTAGTATGTTTATACCTAAAATCTGTTAAGTAACGTACCTACTTACGATAGTGACGGCATCGGGTGCAATTTTGCGTATTAATACTAAAATACATTTTTCCAAACATAAAGCCCCATTTATACGGGGAGAGTTTCGCACCTCGAAGATACGATTATCGTAAGGATTTAAAAAAGTTGCATCGTACATTTGTCAGGTCACGATAATCTATGGCGGTAAGTCATGCGATAATTGCACACGATTCTCGCCGCGAGAAACTCTCTCCGTGTAAATGGAGCTTTACAACTATTAAAAATAAAGAAGATACAAATAATTATTCGAGACGGCAACATACAGCGGTGATCAACTCTTCACTTCCATATCGATATAAAGCATAAATATATTATACCAGAGAGGCCAACGTGGACAAAATGTTTGCGACAATAAAATGCGGTTCCGTAGTTTGTATCTCTGTCTCTTTCACTCCTACCGCAGTCACACTATCTTCCTTCTCGTTGCTCTAATTTTATACGCACAATTTTGATGACGATGCCCACTCCTGTATAATACCTAAATGACACTATTCTAAAAGCCTTTCCAATATCAGTTTCTCTAGAAATGCGCGCAAAGAAGGTTGGATAAGTATGTGTAGGAATCATTCCATATAATTGCATTTCGAGTAACTAATGCAATCGGTGTGTTAAATTTGCATCGCAAGCCGCATTTTCTTCACGAGAAATCGATTTATACGATCAATGCTGTACGTAAGTGTTTTTTAATTCATTCTATATTTAAACATTTTAATTGGACTGTGTGATGGAAGGAATTGAATAATGCAAATAGCAATATCATAAAAAGCAATGAATTATGAGTATATCTAAGATTCGTAGAAATCAAACATAATTAGTGAATAGAGTATGTTACCAGCTTGATAGACATTAGCAGTCCGATGCACTCGTTTAAGTCAACGAAATCAATGAGTTTGTGTATCAATATGTGTTGCCAACTCGACACGCAAAATTGTAATCGATGCTGTATGTAAAATTATTGTAAATGTACTATAGTGTATTGCGACGACCTCTTTGGTCACTGGTTCAATGTACGATTGCTTTAATGTTTCCCCAATGCCTTTTTGACCTGCAATAAACTTTCTAAAATACATTGCGTTTTTCTTATTTTTATAAACCCCCAACACACAACATTTAAAGCTGGCAATACCAGTGTATATACACATTCGGATACACAATGTATTGTGCAATCATTTATTACAGTCAATTTCAGTTCCAAAATTTGTAAGAGAAATACCAGGGATAATAAGTAAGGGAATTATAATAAAAGATAATATAAATTATAAAACATTTAATGCAACAACATATCAACAATTAAGTTTCACATGACATTTGTGGGCAATATTAAATTCGTACAAATAAACTTATCGTTAAGAGGTAGTTCGTAACAAATTGAAATACATAACGTCACTGAATTACAAAAATGTTTGTTTCTACATTACTACAATATCAAGACACACTGCACTAACCGAACGCTTCACGTTAAAGTCAATAATCATAAATATCCAATAAATTGTTTTTGTGCTAGCCGTCAATGTTTTAAAGCATTTTTGGTATTCAAATTAATTGAATACGCCTTATATAATAATCTGTCAAAGGTTAAATTACAACAAAATAAGCAATAATTACGTGAATCCAACTCTCGCTGCGACAAAGGATTCATGGAAAGTTGGCTGGTTACGGTGAAATAAGGTATGTAACTTTAAGGTTCAAAGAGTTCAAGATATAAAACTTACAAGACCTTGAAGTGGCAAAAACTAACAAATATCAAAAAGAGGAATTTACTCAATATTACAATAAATATATTGCTAAATAGTAAGTGTGACAAATTATACTTTTCAAAGACGCATTGATCTCAACAAAACAATACCACATCTTTTGTATTTCAGTTCTAAAATAAAATGAATCCACACGACAGCTTTGAAAACCCAATACCCAAAGCAGTTTCAAACTTACTGCTAAATGAAAGTATTTAAATCTATAAACGAATATCACGGAGCGAACATCAAGAGAACATTTCAGTGCAACTGAAACATTGCATCTACATCAACGCAGGTTTGTTTAATGCTAAGGTCCGGCAAACGAATAAACAAGACACCTGATGGCAAGTGAACACTGCCCGTGAACATCCGCACACATCACTGTAAAACACTAATTTTAGTATTGGGTTCTGTCTGTGTATATGTGGATTGAATCGAACCGTATTAATTGCATTAAGGAATAATTGTCTCTAGTAAATCTATTTGGATTTGCACTTATCATTGTGTGCGTTGTAAGCATTTTATCGGCCCAAAATAGTAATATAGTTAATATAAACGTATCCGCAGCGAGCATTTCCAACAGACTAGTCACTGGCTTGATTCGACGTTAATTTTAATTAGCTTCACGGCTCAATTAATCGTTAATCATGTAGAACATTATAATTATTACAACCAGTGATTAGCTGTTTAATTAATATAATTAATAACAGATTAAAGATATTAATATACTTATAACCCATTTTATCATATTTCGTACCTAGAATTTGTACATGCGATTCAAAATCGTAAAAATTCGATTCAATGCAATTACACAACATTTTAAAATTATAATTTTTCAATCAAGTAATAAACATGTTCAAAGCATTACAAAAAAATTCAAATGTGAATGTTGTCACAAAACGTGCAAAGTAAAATTCATTAATACTTTTTTGTCCATATTATTATTTTTTAACAGCCATATTATTTTTCTTCTTTATTTATATCTCATACTTTTGATACTAATTATGCGTCTACGTCTATCGTCTAACGGACTTATTCATAGACAGTTTTAAAACCTGTTTTAGTCATCGAATGTTTTGTCTTATTCAAGCAGAATTGGACAAAACATTCTTCCGTGGCGTAGTTGGTTAGACGCCGATTGTGAAACGAGAGGCCGCGGGTTCGAACCCCGTACCATCACAAATATTTGTGTCGCGCCTGGGTATTTGTGAGGCCGAAAAGTCTCGTTACTTCTGGGTATCAGAAGTAACGAGACAAGACTCGACCATAGTTTGGAGCCAGGACTATGTATGTGACTGTTGGGTGCATTTATTCGCACAAACAAAATTCAAAAATTCGTCGAAAGGGACAAAACATTCGATAACTAAAATAGATTTTAAAATTGTTTATGAATAAGGCCGTAAGCATTACGCAGTTGCATACACTTGCGAGCGAAAGGTGAATGACATCAGGTAGTACCGCACATTAATATAACTACGATAAATGTTGAGTACACGTGCATTTCATTAAACGACTAAAAGCAGGAACGCGACTAACGCCCCGGCGCCTCGTCATGCGTATAACAGTATACTCAACTGGGTGTATATATGTTGTACAAGACTCTGTATTCACAAGGTACTAATGAATTTTTTATTTGGACCGGTGACTGGAGATAGAAAATTAAAGACGTGTGAAATTTTGCACAAAGAAGTATCTAATCGGGATTTGTTTGGGTTGAGTAAATAATGTTATATAAAATTTTACCGGGTATAATGACGTAGGAAAGATAAAGGAATATAATATAAACACGAAGATGACTTTAACACACTTGTGTTTTTTACTGCTCAAACGTATGCACGTTTATCATAGTTCTTATAAATCATTCATATATTGGATAAACTCGTAAAACGAATTCGTATTAGATACTTGTAACTCAAATACTTGAAGGTGCGGACATCAAATTCGCAAACAGATGCCGTGAAAATTAACTAATCGCTGCACGAACCGAAATTGATAAAAAAGGCACATGACCTTTGAAGTGACCTTTGAAATATAAATAATAGTATAAAAATCACAATGCTGCACTTGCAAAAAATGTGACAACTGCTAAGTCAACGAACGATGGAGGACACCTAGTGGTAAACAAATAACATGGCATTTCTATACGAACTTAGCGCGTCTAAATGGCGGGAAACGACGAGAAATTGAGAAAAATTTAAATACATCGTTACGGGAAAAAACTTAAAAGATTTTAGAAGAACGAAGGTAGGAATGGTGTAATTTGTAAATAGTACATAATAATGTGTTTATTTTAACATATACATAAAATAGTCCTTAGGGCTGCATTCTATTTAGGATTTACATAAACAGAAACAACAGTAAGTAAGACATGACCCTGATTCCTGACAAGATAAAAGTCCTATTGCGTGGCTATCAAAAAGTATGAGAAAACTTCTGGTATCTCAACACCCAGACCCAAGCAAATACAGACTTTTGGATATCAAAAATAACTGACCAAATGCGTTATTCGAACCTGCGGCTTCGCGTTTCACAGCCGGAATCTTTACTAACTGTGCCAAAACTAGCGCATTGTGTTTATACATTTGTGCTGTGACCAACGAGTTTTTATATAATAAAATGAATATCGTCAATTATGTTCCACAACACGGGTAATTTTATTGAAAAATTCGTAAAATATTTTACACATCGATCAAAATAGTAGGATCTTATAAAAAAAACATGTAATATCCATTAATTTAATATCTTGCGTAAAATATTTAAATTTTCGACATTAAAAAATACTGAATTGTTAAAATTGCGTTTCAAACTAACAAAAACTACTTTATATTACTTTCATGGTAAATCAATTCAAATTTGTATTAAAACTACCCAAGTTTATAAAATGGACGACGTTTTTCTCTACTTTTGTATAATACTACGGTCAATAATTTAATAGTACTATTTTCACAATTTCTTATTTTAAAGGGGCACAATTGTGAGCATTTAAAGTTACTAAATCTATTATTTCGGATAAAGCACCCTATTTACAATTTAATGCAGACATTTTTATATTCTTTTAATCCTTCCACGCTCGAGTTTTACAAAATTCCAATATTACATATAGACAATATTCTAGGGACAGGTTTAACACACAGCAACAATTCAATATTAAAATATGAGATAGTAATGTAAAAGTAGAAAAACGGACAGTTTTCAAATAACCTAATATATTTAAAAACAAAATGCATATATTGATACATGTATGTTTGACAGAAATTGACAGATTGGAATGTATGCTACTTTGATGTCATAAAGAGGAATGCCTACTTTCGGGCCCATGCATTACACATTTAATTTATGATGCAAAAAAGGCATTTTATTTTGAAACGAAAACACAATAAAACCATTTACAAATAAACAAAAAAATATTTTATAAAAAGAACAAACAAGTACCAATAAATGGCAAAAAGGCAAACTGACAGACAGCGTTAAAAAAACTATTATGACAAAATACGAACGTCAATTATTATAATTTGTGAATTTTACAAGAATGTATTATTCCTAATGAATAGGTTCCACTTCTAGTCCACAGATTTCGACAACGCAATTACCAATTAATTTCAAATTAGGCGCGCTTCAAGCCCATTTAACACACCAGTTTCGTACTTGTACATTAAACATTTGAGTCCAACCCAACACTGGGCAATCCCCTTTATTCCACTTCGAGCACGGAAGGAATAAAAAAATCAAAATTACCTTCTATCACTTTTGTATTGGTCGTATATTTCGTTGAACATGTCCCGGCAATTCATTTTGATCTTCATTTTGGAACACAGCAGGAAGACTCCGGACAGTTTTCTATGGAGGGAATATATTTCCTCTGGTGGGGGGCACAAGCGGTGGGTCAGTATGGTGGGCAATAAAGCCTGGATCCGCCTCGTGGTCTGCTGTCCACCGAAGTCGAATTCCCCTGATCCGGTACTGGTGAATATCTCGCCCATTATCATGACTGTGTCTACGTGCGTCTCCTCCATTACCTTTGGGAAAAAGGTTAATTTTAAGTGTCTAGATTCTAGAAGCTAGTAATTGTCACACCAATAGAAGAAGAAAAAGAAGATGAAGTCTTGTCAGAAACACAAACACACGTGGTTCACGGCACATTTGTCTAGGGGTAGGGATCGAACCCGCGGCCAATCTCAACGGAAACAATTATACCTTAGACTCGTATCCGGTGAGGAACTTCATTTCCTTGGACATGCGCAAGATGGCGGCCCGGTCGCCCCTCGAAGCCGCCTTTATGATTTCGATGTACTGGTCCATGAACTCCTTTGAGTAGTCACGCGTCGCGCCAAAATCTAACAGTATTACCTACGGAAAATACGAAATAAGATTAATTGCCTACATATACATACGTACGGTAACTTTTATATGGTAAGCTTACTTCCATACAAACATAAACTCGCGCCTATGGCAGGTAGAAACTATAGATCGCCGAGTGCCACGGTCCATACATACATTATTATTATTACCTTCAAATTAACTTATATCCGTCCCAAGATTAAATGTTTTGTCTTCTTCGCTCAAACTGAATTCAAAAGCCGTTCGAAAGGGACAAAACATTCAATACCTAAAATAGGTTTTGAAACTGTCTACGAATAAGGTCGTAAATTAATAAATACCTGTTTAGTGTTCATATTGTAGAAGAAATTGGCCCAATTAGGATCAGTTTGCATGCATCTCAACACGAACATCTCTCGGAGACACAACCTCATGATCTTCGAGGCGATGTCGTACCGGATCTCGTACGGCGCGTCGAACAGTTTGTCCAATGGCGTGCCATCTATCAACTCCGTTGTTATTATCTCCGCGCCACACAGCTCGTCTGCAACAATATTATTAGGAGCTCAATTTAGAAAGGTATCCGGTGGAAGCGCGTCACAGGACATCTACCTGAGTCCACAAAACTCAAAGAAGACCTAAGACGTTGACTTTGTCTCAACCTTATACTCTCCTACTACTCCCACATGGCGATGGGATCATAATATGCCAACCGTGTGTCGAGAAATCAGTTAATAGATGGCGCTTCCAACAGGTCGCTACGGAAATCCTCGGCGGAGGTCCCTCTCACCCACCACTGCAACTCCTGTTCGCCCAGAATTGACTCAGGACTCCGGAGCTCGGCGAGACCCTTATGGACACACGCTTAGAAATTATTCAGAAAGAAAAAACAAATAGGAATTCGGAGGATTTTGAAAACATACACAACAAAACGGGTGACAAAATATTGAGCTAAGAGATATTATACTACGATATAAAGATACACAACTGGAGCTAGATGTAAGCAACACAGAAAAATGGGCCATATAGTGCGAGCTGCTCACCTATAACATTAGGCACAAAATACTCCGGGTACGGCTCCAAAAGTTGTTTGAATCGCTTGGTGCACTCCGCTTCACGCACGTAATTCACCTCCCAAGCCAGCTCCTTCTTCGCCACCTCCACGATGTTGTCTATGAACATGCCTTTAGGGAACACGTTCCATATCTAAAAAAAAAGAAAAAATATCATTAATTGACAGGAGAGTTTAATAGAAGTAGAATAAAATGAAATTAAAATATTTAGCTATATTAATATACTATAGCATTACTATTTACAAGGTAATGGAGTAATTACATTAGATTACAACACCATTGCTACGATACATTCAAAATACTTTAACATTATTTTATTACACGTCGTATCAAAACGCAATATTCTTCATACTAAATACAAACATATAATCATGGGTATGGAAAAAAATGTAATTATTATTTATTGAAATAATACAGTGGCTATAGATGCGTGCAAACTACTAACGCGATGCACTGTTAGTAGTTTATCAGTGTTTTATGTAAACCAGCTCACTTTCAATACTCCAACGAGGTTGTCAATGTCGCTGTTGATTCCCTTCGCGACGCCTGGGTACTGGATCTTCATCGCCACCTCTTGACCATTGTGTAACACCGCCAGGTGGACTTGACCTGCAAGAAAATGTTGTTTACTACTAAACCAGCAGACGATCAAGACATTTCTATTTTCTAACGATACCTCTTTTATCAAATTATTATATGTCGTTCAAAAATTATTCTGGAACATACATAGGAGTTAAAATCATATACCTTATGGTATGTGCAGTGCAATCTAAATAGAGTATAAAATCTACTAATAATGCCGGCTTGCTCAAACCTGACACACACCCACTGAACCCGAAATGAGAGACAATTGCATGGTTCATCATTCAAAATAATCCACCACCATGTCCGCTAACAGGGCAGATTTAAATAACAAATAAATACACCCAACAATCACATACATAGTCCTGATCCCACATTAAGATCACTTAAGTCTAGCGTCGTGGGTATCAGAATCCACGTGAGATTTCCGGGTCTCACAAGCACCTAGACCCCTGACAAATACTTGTGGGCCTCACAAACATTTGTTTCGGTGCGGGGATCAAACCCACGGCCTTTCGATTCGCAGTCGGGGTCTAACCAACTGCGCCACGGAGGCTGTCTAAACATGAATATCCTAGTATGACGTCATAGCTCGCTTACCAATAGAAGCAGCAGCGAATGGCTTCTCCTCGAAGTTCTTGAGCAGGCTCCTCCACTCAGGTCCGAGTTGAGAGACCATCACCTTTTCCACCTGCCACGGAGGCATGAAGTCCGCCGACTGCCGCACACGCTCGAATATCCGCTGCATCTCCGGAGATATCACCGTCTCGTCTTGTATGCTCAGCAACTGACCCAGCTTCAAAGCTGCACCTGTACATCGCATTATAGATGTTTGTTATTGACATGTTTATCTTCCTCCTTGCGTCGATCTCCTCAATTGGCAACTCAATACGGTGGTCCGATCAGGGGGGTTACTCTATGATCCGTAACGAAACTCGAATGTTCGGACGTTCGACGTCAGCAGTAAGTATTTAATTTTCCACTTTTAAAAATTAACACTATACTCTGTGAAACTTATCATCACTCCGAACTAAGTCTATAGTTAGGACATACGATAGAGGATTCGAACATTTTGTGGAGTAATTAGGCACATTCGTACAGTTTTACGTGCGACGTCCGAAGTTTCGAGTTTCGTTTCAGATCATACAGTAACGCAAGATCCGCATCACACGTAACACCATCATTAACGAAGCTATACAGGTACCAACAGTCAAGATAGATGGCGTGACATCATACGACTCAAGCTAGTAAGAGGAGGTCACGACCCTCATAATTGAGGAGAGTGACATATTTATAGATAGATACATATTACAATATCGCACATATGCACATACTTTGTATAGGCAGAAATAACACGAGTGCCACATACATTTCGCTATGCACATTACCGTTCCGAATGTATAATCTGATGGATGGCCCTGGAATGCAGCCCAGGCCATCAGGAGGCGACCCTGACGAAATCTAAAATTCACACTTAATTCCTGAGATTTGATTTCACGACAGCCCGTACATACTTACAGTCACTAAGGCAGTTTTTATATAATGTTAATTATCTCATAATTAATCATTCCATACATTATGAAGCAGCATTTAAAGATATTAGTTATTATTGGTTATAAAGGTAACAAATTCTTATGTATAGTAATATCTTTTTTTTTTTCAATTCAATGTTAGAAAAGCAATAGCTGAATAAGACAAACGCTCAGCACGTACATAAGTTCAACACTAATTATTAAGTAACTATTCAAGAATTATTATACCCAAAACATTACCTTAGCTTTGCATAAACAAAGAGCAAACGAATAAAAAGATTTGTGGCAAACCTCTGACTTTGCACAGCGTGTCAACGATTCTCTCAGCATTAGCCGGGGACAGAAAGGCGTTGGCTGAATCATCGACCTTTCCCGTCACCGCTTGCAACGTGTTCCGGGCATACTGGGCGACAGTACCCACTCCCAAACCCGCTGCCAACGAACCAAAGGATATCATGCGACCTATGCGCGTTGAAGGCACCACACGCGCCTTGGAGTTCTCGCTTAGCTGGAAACAATATAATTACAATAATTAACCACACATCCACAGCTTCCGTGGCGCAGCTGGTTGGATGCTGGCTTTGAAACGAGAGATCGCGGGTACGATCCCCGTACCGAAACAAATGTTTTTGATCACACAAATGATTGTTCCGCGTCGGCGTTTTTGTGAGACTGAAAAGTCTCCCATAGTGTCTGACATTCATGACACAAGTCTTCTCTTAGTCTCAGGTCTACTTTCTCCACAGTAATATACTAAGTCTTCCGGTACCAGAAGCTATGGGATACTTTACGATATCACAAATATTAGTCATAGTGTGGGGATCTCAACCATGGCTGCTCATTTTACAGGCAGCTTTGAACCAACTGCAAAAGGGTGTTATTCAAAAGAAAGTGTAACCATAATTGTACAGGATTTACTAATTTAATATCAACAGTTGTAGACACATTTCTACGGTATGTAAGTCCGTCAACCCGCACTAGGCCAGCGTGGTGGACTATATGGCCTAACCACACTCAATCGATTCTTTAGATTGAAGAGTAGGCCCGTGCCCAGCAGTGGGACGTATATGGGTTGATAAAAGAAAAAAGAAGTTCTAGACACAATGTAGAAACTCATACTTACAGAAACTCGTATTTTCTTCCTCGCCATTGGTTTGTTTACTGGTGTTGAAGTGCTGGGTTTTTCGAATGAAATTTCCTGCGCAGCGGGCTTATGTGTCACTTCCTTCTCCTTTGTTGCTATCGCTTGAATCGGTATATCCTCTAAAGGTGCGACAATCTTAGTCTCAACCGGACTCGGCATACTTGTCTGCTTTTGCAAAGTCTCAAAGGTTTTGTTGAACTCTCTGTTTAGCTCGTCAATTTCTTCCTTTAGCTGCGGGTCCATCTCTACCTTCGGTTCTAAATTGTTGGTAACGTTAGGTATGTTCATGACAGTGTACTGTCTGAAGCCTTGAGCCACAACTAATGCTCTTTCGAGCGCGTCTTTTGCGGCATCAGGGCTGAGTTTGTAATTTGTGAGTGGGTTAGTTAGACAGGTTTGCATGAGGGGCCTAAGACTAGAGTTATTCCATAGGGTCCTACATGCCTCCTGCTGTACCTTCGCGCCCGCGTCGACGACGAGCCGTAGCCCCCGCACTACACCTATTAGGTCGTTAATATGCGACATATCCTGAAATGTGATTAGCTTAGTTACAGCAATATATTATATTATACATACATAAGTGCAATATAACTAAAGCATGACTTGAATGAAGAAATAGTAATTGGTAAACAAATTAACAGGTGTACATAGTAGATAATAATGACATAGATTTACATGCATAGCATGAGGGTACATAAAAAATTTAAAGAAAATAAAATTACGATATTAATTTAAATACTAAATATGATTGTAAACCTGCCCATATCACAAAGTAAAATAGAAACTTTAATGATGAAATTTTACATCAATAACAAATTAAAGCCTTTTGGGTTTATATCAAGGGTATTTTAGTAATCCTGAATGCAGTTTTCATTTTCCTTGCACTATAAATGACTACAGACTTCTGTAATACTGATTACAAAAATACAAATATTCACAATTTATGGGACGTCTTCTGGCCAGATGACGGAAAAATTTGCACAAGAAGGCTGGTAGTGACTGGATGCATATAGCAGCAGACTGGGCTCTATTGCACAAGTTAGGAAAGGCCTATGTCCAGCAGTGGACTGCAATGTGTTGATGTTGATGATGATGATGTCCAAGAATATTTTTTTTAAACCAATGAGTTAGAGATTATGCAAAGCACTGTTGTTACTGTGTTAAGGATGCTTTTTTGAACTACCTACAAGATATAATTATTTTTTTCTGATTCTTTAAATTTACACTTAGAAATCACAAATTGCCTGACCAATCACTAATTACAATTGTATAAAAATATTAGCTGTGATACTTCAATTGTAAGTTTTTTCCTGTATAAACAATAATTTAACACATAAAGTCCGAACTTTAAACAACACAATGATCTTTATTTTGTACAAACACACAAATGAGTGTATGCAGCAGTCACTGCTTCAAATAAACTAATAGCTTACATCATCTGTCTTAATGTCTGACTCATGATTGCAACAAATATTCATTCTTGAGTATGAAGTTGGGTGTGTGAAGGATAAGTGAAGTGTTATTATTCATGAATATTACATTAATAAATATGTTTGACATCATTGGCTCTGGCCTTGTGAGTTGAGAGAAATATGTGGGACAAAAAAATATTTAATTACCTGTATTTTTTTACCAACAACACAATTTAAGACATATATTTTATAATGGAGACCCTATGCTGGGCACCCTTAGTCAAGTTATTTATTTATTCATAATTAACAGTATGATTAAGATTGTTTATCACAGCCTTAGAAGCGAAGGGATGCTGCAAACCTAAGTTTTTTGTTTTAGTTTGTAATGCATAGGTTTCAGGGGGCCTAATAATCTCACCCAGGACACTGGTACTGCCTAAACCAGAACCAGGTACTGCCTAAACCAGGTGCCTGTGGAACTATTAGTGCCACAGTATTGTGTATAAGTCACTATCTTCATTATTTATAATAATGTAACAGAGTATTCCTTCAACCCATGAAACTATTGTTTTGTTTCACCTATTTGAATTTTTAAATAACTATTAATACATAACCAAAATTTTATTAAGTAACTAAGAATTCATTTTTATTTATATACTACTTAGATACATTTTTTATATGTTCATACCAAGTCACTTAAACCTTCTGTCAAGATGTATGAAATGGTAAGGAGAACATAAATAGCATAATATGTTATTAGGATGTACATTTCATAACAAATATTTAAGGCTACAAGTTTAGGAACACACTTAATCATTAATAATTGATACTGACTGGTTAAGCCTTAAGAATTACTTTTACTAGCTGGATTGATGACAAAAATGAGGAAGTGTATGTACTTTAAATTTATGTTGTTTTACATGTGGGAGTAAGGTTACTGATATGAAGGCTGGTGACTTATTGCATAACATTATCAACACCTGCACAATATTGAAATGAATGGAAAATTGCGATAAATAATATATTTTTATGCTATTATCAACAGTGCTAAAAGAATATTATTTTTTCCTAGAATGTACCGCTAAATATTAAATAACAGTGAGCAAATGAAATATAACCCTATTTATTTTATTAGACTAACAGAAGTACATACCGTATGAAATATTGAAAAATAATAAATGTTATAAGCTTGTCAATTTTGCTTAAATGTGCATATTTAAACACATATACAAATTTAATTATTTCGGTATTTCAAAATACCAAAAAATTACTGCACTGTCAATTTGACGTGACTAGTGATTACTGTCAGTCTGACAGCACTGACGGAATACTTTTTCCATATATTTAGACTAAAGAAATATAATACATAAAGCCTTATTCATCGAACGTATGGCACGGTCTTTTAAATATTATTATATTAAAAGTAAGATTCTATATTCTCAAATATTTCAATAGCTGATAGCTTAAATAATCTCTAACCGATATTTTTTTTCCACTGTCTTTTCAAATTTATATGAAATCATATGATCAAGTGTATTATTTATTTACCTTTCACGACACTATAATATAGTCACTGATCAAATATAGTCTCCATTGGGTATATTATGTTTTCCTTGGTGTAATCTAAATATTGACATAAATTTATGGATAGGGCGGCGAGCGCGTAAAGTGTTCCCACGTAAGTGGTGCTCCCAGAGCTCTAGTGCATCTCCAGTGAAGCGTTACGATTTTGAAGACACTTGTTTGTATTTTGCCAGAGTTCAGTAAAAAAATATATTATCACAGTTGAATCAAAATCTATTATAATAAGGGAATTAATTCTTTATTTTTATTCCTACTGCCAACGTAGCACGTACAGCTATCTTGAATCCAAAAATACCTATGAAACATATTGAAAGCCGACGTATCCTTAAGTTTTTAAATCAATAAATCTAGTGGTTTATTCTTTGAATGAATCTAAATAATATTATATTTCATGTCTTGACAGTTAATACGATTCGGAATAATCAATATTTAAATTCAGATGCACAGCTCTTAGAAACTCCAATTTTTCTTGTCCCAAAGGCCAAAACCTCAATGCCTAAAAGAGCGTACACTAAAGTGTGCTGATAATTATTAAATTTATACATAAGCACTCAAACATGACTCCTCAGTAATTTAGTTACCGTAAGATTGTAACATCCAAAGAATAAACTACTTTTTTCCATTTGCATTTCAACTATGGTGAGGGTACAGGGCTTAAAAGAAACTCAAAGAATTGTGTCAGCATTTGACCATTTAAAAGTACCTAGGTATGTTAGAATATAGGAGAAAATGATACTAACAATATTGTACATCGAAGACTTTATTTCTTAAATATTACACAAATATACATTATTAAAATCGATAGAATTTTAAAATGTCGTACTATGAGGTATAAATAATTAGGTGATCCTATTAAAAATTAAAATCACATAATATTATGCATCACATAATAATTAAATTAGGAACAACCATGTCTTAAAAAATCATATAACATATTTGTCATACATATATAAATGTCTAAACGAACTGCACCGTATTTTGATAAATACAGAGAATGTACTATAACATAAAAAAATGCAGGAATGTCTTAACATTAACACAAATGTCCTATATATGCACTACTGAAACATTTAAATGCGCACATGAATACCATAAATGGACAATAGTCCAAAACACCAAAAAGACTCCTAATTGAAGCTTAGTCTATAATACGTCTGGCTTTAAATCCAGGGTTATCTAGGGGGTTGCTAGACAGGTATAGTGGATCGCACCACGGGAATAAGGTTATCAGGATCAGGGCCCATCACTACCGAGAGGATGCTAACATCGGGAGAAGGAAGGGTTTCACAAAGGAAGGGTTCAAGGTCCATGAAATTACTACACCGACAACAATCTACAACATATAGTTATAACATTGGAGCAAATATGAAACCACAAGTCAGGGACAATAAAGGATACTAAACCGCTTCAGGGTCCTGACCTAAGGTCAGCCACTGAAGGTATACTACTACATGTTACGATACACACTAGTACACTGAGTTATACGGGCAAAAAGTCTATGAAACAGCACAATAGCTAGAAGCAACTGTGTAATAATAACACAATGCGATTCAATTTAAAAAAAAAAACATTATTGAAAAATTTTCGAATTACCAATATGATTACTAAAAATTATGATTATTATGTATATATTTTATATAATTTTCACTGTCAAATCATGGGCTAGCTAAAGTGCTGTGCTTAATTACCACTACCGATTAATGAAATGAATTTAAAAAATGATTGTCCATGTTTCATCTCAGTATAGACTCCACGAGATTAACATTTTAGATGGTACACACTCCCACTTCACTGCGTCTTGAAATCCCGTGCCCGTGTCTATATCAAGATGAAAAATCGTATGGAGAACTCCATACGATAAATATCGTCTTATTCTCGTTGAGTGTTGATCCGATCCATGACAGCCTTGAAGAGCTCCTCGGGCAGCGGCGTGCAGTGAGTGGCGCGGAAGTCACGGGTGTACAGCGAAATCTGTTCAAACAATAATATATTAACACATTTTTCACAATGAGTAGTACTTTAAGTACTTATTTATAACCACATCAACATTTTTATAAGTGGGTAATTTTTTGGCAAAAAACATAAATACCTATATACATACCACCAATCTTTTGTATTATCAAAACAACCTTCAAATAAAATTGAATTTCAAATTGTCTGCCTGTTTTATAAAAACATAATTTTACAGTCAAAACAGTGTTCGATACGGTTTTCACAATTCAAGGATTTCATTGAACTCTCATTGGAAGGAAAATTTTCTTATACAATAATATTACCAGATTGAGCAGAGTCTTTTCCCTATCCGGCAGAGTAGAGGTATCAAGGGCGGCGCGCTGGGTTTCGGGCATAACAATATATTTCTTCAGAGCAAGCTTGGTAGACACACTGCCTTCAAACAACTGGTGGTTGCGGTCCATAATCATATCCAGAAGCAGGTAGTTGCCACGGTTGGTGCCAAGCTGGCCAGGTCTAGAAAATATTTTTAATGGTTTATGATTGGTTCATTAGTCACAAGAAATCCCCTGCTGAATGCAGACCTATGTCTCTCCAAAGAATGTTTAAGGATATGTGATGTGTTCTGCTAAAGCAACCTGTATTTAGTAGCATCCCGCAATTCGTTCATGTTTTTCTGTCTACACTGTACAGTTTAGATAGAAAGAAACAAGTTTGACGAGCTAAAACTGAAATTTCTTTCAAATTGCCTTAACGTCATGTGTTTTCATAACTAAAATATTTATATGAAATGAAATAAATGGGAAAAAAATTATAAACCATTTTTTAAGACACAAATATTAATATTGCCAAGAAAATAATGTACTGTAAACTATATTATCTTTTTTTATAGTTCACATTGTTCACTGTCTATTACATATCAAACTGTCTTAATTCAAACACCCACACGTCTCAACCAACACTACAATTTATTGCCTACCACTGACACAAATCAGTTTATTACCTCAAGCAGATGATCTCGTCCTCAGTTCTCCTCACAACATGCAACGGTCCCTCATAGTCGCGCAGAAGCTTCACAATATTCAGGTTGACGTAGGAGCGAATCACTTCTTTCACCAGCAGGGCCCAGGAGGTTGGCATCTGGTTCTGAGCCAGCGGCAGCAGATCGTCGAAAGTGGCGTCCAGGATCTTTGAGGAAAATTATATTTGATGAATTATATCATAATATGATCTATATAATGATTAATATGATTTTAAGCATATGTATATAACTCCATTGAAGTAATGTAAAAATAAGTGTAAGAGTAGTTATATTTTGTTTAATTATGGTTGGGAAATACCTATTTTTACATAAACAAAGACAAATCCCAATATAATTCCGAATGCCTTTTATTCGATAACATAATATTATGCAAATTCTTGACTATCTTTATTACTCAATGAGTCGTTTATAATTCCCTATGTTTCCAAGATTTGCCTACATACATTATATGTATATTGTCTGTATATAGTATTTCTGACTGATTCCTTACCAAAGCGCGCACAGGGTATTGCACTGCGGCCCAGGTAGCAGAATATCCCCCAATGCTCCATCCAAACAGAATAATTTCGTCAGGTCTAAATTCCAGATCCTCAAGAGCATACTTCATCACGGCGTCAATAGCATTGTTCTCTTGGGATGGGTATGGCAGGCCCTGTAGCGGTAGATAAATATTAAACTATGTATTGCAAATACATTTAATTACCCACTACTGCAAAACGATTTATAAATTTTGCTATTTTTTTATACCGTGACTGCAAAGTGCATACAATGTTCTACTTACAGTGCTTCCAGCGAATCCAGGGTGGTTCCATCCAAGAGACGAATAGCCACACTTCAACGGTATAGTCATGATGCCCATTTCGTAGAAGCCAGAGTTTCCCTCGCAACAAATGACCACAAATCTACCATTCGGGGTCGCACGGCGTTTATCAACAAACATAGTGTCAATCAGATTACCGTCAGCAGTCTTCAGCTTGTTGCGTTTTCCGTTGTGTTCTTCCACAAGTTGTGTCCTGCCTTGGAACAGGAGGTTGTCTAGAGGTCAACAGAGATACAATATTATTCAATCCGAACCAACTTTAGTTCAGTCCATGCATACATATGCACACAACACCATTTGACTGTCATCTTGATTGTGGGTGATATTTTGTACTAATAGGTCCGGCAAACGAGGAAACAGGTTACCTGATGATAAGAGATCACTGCCGCCCATGAACACCCACAATGCTGGATGATGGATGTGTTGCCGGCCCAATTGGGAGGGAAGCGGGAATGTAAAAGTATGGAAATAGGAAAGGGGTATTGGGCATCCGGCAAGTAGTGTAGATTGCATATTTACTATTCTGAACGGACGATAATATTATATTTATATATAACTAGAGGCCGGCCCGGCTCCGCCCAGGTGCAAATAATTTTTGAGTCCAGTCCATATCAGCAACACATTATATCCCGTGCTGTTTTATTTATATTAAATTTCATCGAAATCCGTTAAGCCGTTACAGAGATCATCGCACCCAACCGCACAGATAAACAGACAAAATTCTAATAATCACTATTTTGAGTTGTATGTATTACGTTTATCCAGTATCCCCGTAATAGTTTGAGATCTTCCAAGTACAGACATCGATCAGTTACAAATTTATTATATGTATAGATACAGATAGATTTTCAACTTTATGTTGTATATTATTGTTAATTTATAATATGTATAGATTAACCATTAAGGTCTCTGCTGACTAGAATATAGCTTACATATCAGGCAAAACAATTGGGCAACATTCTATAGTTATTCATATAAAGAATATTTTTCTGCCTGATAACATTCATAACAATCATGATGTCATGTAGTAGTGAGCAGAGACCTTTAAGTGTATAAGAACCATATTTATATTAACTCACCTAAGAGGTTATGGATGACCTGAAGTGAGCCAGGGTAAATGAGACGAAGAGCAAAGGTATGCACCGCGATATAGGCCAAAATTTGAAGAGGAATCCTTTTATATCCAGGGAGATCTTTGTTAGCGCATTGGGAGAATGGGTGTTGCCATCTAGGTCTGGTTACAAAAAAATTACCATATATATTTGGGTGCAGGCTGCAGCTAAATATAAGTACGTTTTACAACTTAATATCAATATATTAGTCAAGTTAAAATCAAAATATCAGTCAAGAAATAGACAATTCTATTTCTTTATGTTATGATTAATTCATTTGGTTGTATCATCTTATATCAGATAATTAAGATTCTTATTTTAGCGGTGACTGAGAGTAATTGGGTATTGTGCAAAGTCATGCGATTGGAGAAAGCTAAATCTACCAATATGTAGGTAAATATTCTTTTAGAATAAATAAAGAAAACAACCCACCTTCTTTCCGTCGCTCTAACGGCGAAACCAATTGGCCATTCAGTGAAATCGTAGTCGTACTTGCGGACAGCCTCTAAATAAACGTCGGTATCAGCGGTCACCGCAGAAATGGTGTTGAGAAACGTCACATACTTAGGGTTGCACGCCCTGCCATAGGCTCTGAGACCCAGACTTATGGTAACCAATAACGCCACGCTCCCCATTAGATTGGTTAACGAACTCAATTCTTCCGTACTGAAGAAGTCTCTCTTGTAGATATACATGCAGATAAATGGAGAAGTATAATAGCAGATGTTAAAAACGGTCTTCGCCTGAAAGAGAAACTCAATTTTAATGTAATGACCTCGCAAACATAACATGAAAGTTTTATGTTAACTTATAAAAAAATGAAATGATTTACACGCCTCTGACTTTTCGGAGTTATGTGTGTATTGATAGTCAATCACCACGCATTATAATGGAGAAGGAAAACGTCGTGAGGAAATCTGCATATGGTAGCGAATTTAAAGAATTTCTACGATATGTAAAGTGCGCCAACCCGTACTAGGCCAGAGTGGCGGACTATACGGCCTAACTCTTCCCAATTGTACTCTCGATAGTGGATAAGGGTTAGGGGATAAGTATTCCAGTTATTCTTTCTACTTATTACTTGGGGTTTTTTTCAAAATTGAAAATGTCACCCCCATTATTGTATACAAAATGAACAACAAAGTAATACAAATACTAAATGAAAGTAGTGCAAAATACATAACAAAAAGAAAATAAAAAAAAAAACATAAATATTGCAGATACTATTGATTTGTAGTATATAATAAATATGGCTACTAAGTTTTGTGTAGTGGTTTTTGGCAAAAGAAGCTCTTACTGTGTTGACAGGGTAGGCTGCGTGAGCGCGGAGATTTTGCAGCATATTTTTGTCAAAAAGTAAAGACGTAAAATGATATGAAGTACAAACAATTATATTACAGGTAAAACCTCACAATCCTTATGTAAAAGATAAGTGGAATATCTGAAAAATCTAAAAGCCATCACTTTTAGAACAGCTCTTTGGCCGCGTTCTAATGCTAAAAGCTTAGTTTTGTTAGCACCGCCCCGTATAGGAATACAATACGTCAAAATAGATTGGCATAAGGCTATGTACACAGTTCTTAAAGTAACAAAGTTGACAGAACGTCTAAGCTTTTTGAAAAAAAATATGAGTTTATGACGCAACAAATTTTAATATCCAGTTGAGCTTTCCAATTCCATAATGCTGTCAAAGTACAAACCAAGGAGTTAAGCATGGTTTACTTTGGTTACACGCTGGCAATTGCAGGAGGGATTGACTTCGATGGAACAGGAGTGGCCCCTAGTGTCAATATTCCGTTGAGGGCAAAAACATAGACTGGAGGGAAAATGGTACATAACAGGTCATAAGACTATATATGGGAGTTTTCTGTCTGCTAATACCAATGTGTGCAGTGTCCATATTCTCTGTTAGTGGCAGACCTTTATTAAAATTATGTGAGCAATCAATAACACTATTTTTAAGTTGCACTGATGAAAACTCTGCTACAATTGGTCTCGATTCACTTTTCTGGCCTGGCAAGCGGTAGACATCACGCAAGTCACATTGATTTACATTGGACTCGACAGCAGAGCACGTCTTCAAAACAATTGATATAATAGAACTTTATGAGATTCTTTATCACCACAGGGAATATTTCTTATTTCAATTTTGGAAGATCGGGAATTCTGTTGAAGGTCCAAAATTATTTTCTACAATTCTAAAAAATAGGTACGATGTTCTAGTCGATCCTTTTCAATGTTGTGGATTGTTCATTTCACGTTGTCATATTTCCTACTTATGTATTCAAGAGATTTATCGATTTCGGAAATACAATTTAAAGTTATAAGAAGTTTTACCTCAGCAACGTCAGATGTAAATTTATTTAAAAAACTGTCTTGATATGTCTTCCAAATGTTGGTTTTGTACCATCTTATCAATTTCAAAACATAAATTCTTGATATTTAAATAGCTAATTATATATGTTCGTACTGATGATAGCATAAAATGAATTCTGATCATTTCATAACAAACGGTGCCGCAGACTGCCTCGGTAGCGCAGTTGTACTACGCTACGATTGCCACGCTCTCGCAAGATCTCGGGTTCGAATTCCGAGTCGGGCAAAGTGATATTGGATTTTCGACATGCTCGTCCCCTTTCTCATCGTGGGACGGACCACACATGGCGAAACGTGGGTGTCTTATCTTTATTTTACTAATTATGATTTCCTTCCCGCAATTCCCAAAGAAGGGAGCAGGAAGGATATTTCGGGGTCACCGGCTTTCCAGCTCATCACGCGATATTAATGCCGAGCTGAGTCCCTAACATTAAAACTCTACGCCGGCATACGGACCAAAGCCCCTCGATGCCCTCCTTGCGCAAATCAGTGACTGCGGCGCCTGCTAGGTAGACTCGACGGGTACTACTCCGCAGCCACCCTATACGGTTCGAAGACCTATGATCTCGACCATCTTCGTATTAGGGAACGCATAGACGTGTTAGTAATGTAGTGTTCGTCTCATGGTCATTCAGTCGCCTTCTACGACAGGCAAGGGATAGCGTGATGGGATTCTAAACGCCCCCTTGCCACAGGGCAGAAACTGGGGTGGCCAGGTAGCATCTCTGCCTACCTCTTCTGAGAAAAAAGGCGTGAGTTGTAAGTATGTAGTACACTTTCGTATGTCACTTGTACAGCCAATATAAAGAGAATGGATTGATCAAAATATGTGTGTCTTCATTGTATTCATTGCTGTTGCTTGCATTTTCGTGTTCATGTTACCTTGTAATTAACATACAATTGGAATTTACTAATTTCTAATTTTAGACTCAAGTACATAAGAGAGTGCTTAGTCCAGATTTCATATAAGAAACTTGTGTAAAAAAAATACAATCAAATAACTAAATTAATCAGCTACATTTAGGAAGCAAAAACATATTAATATTGTAGGTATTTGTTTCAACAACTAGTACTATGTACTACATTCTACGTTGTGTTTTCCATACTTCCTTGGTTTGTTCAGTTTTGTTAGAAACGGATAAAATATCATAATGAACCGAACAAAAGCAACCCATCCTGTTTTGGTATTGGTATTTTATTTATTTATTTCATTTCAAAGCAGCATGAAACAACTGCTTCCATATACACACCCACAATACCGGGAAAATCGTAGTATATACTATAGACGATCTTCATGAAAGCAGGATAAGATAAAAAGTCGTGACTATTGCTTTTGACTTTCAGAAAATTTCTGCGACTGACCAAAATGAGACAGCGAAGCTGTTACTACAGATCGGTTTTTACCATAAGTACGTAAACCAGCATGAAGTTATAACAATCATAAACTTAATATCCATTTACGGATGAAAATAAAAGACGAATACGTTCACGACAAACTGAATAACATTTTAATGGCGGCTAGTTCTTGCGAATATTGTAATACGGTTGCGCGATATCGATTAATCCCACGGCGACGCGAGGACGAGACGACGAGACGACGCGACGAGTTGTTTTTATAATTTATAGGTGATTATGATGTAAGAGCGAGCAGTAATTAATTCAGTTTAACGATAATTACTTGTCATTGTCTATCATCGCCATATATAATGATTAATGGTGTTACGACCTTATCGATAGTAACAAAGGAAGGAAGTAAATTGAAGGGTGGAAGTTAGAATAACGCCACGTGTAAACGAAAAATTCACCATTAATGTTATTTTATTTCTGCATAAAATAAATATTATAAACATGTCCCTTGAAAAGTGGCATTGAACTAGTAAGACATGATTATTTGTTATAATACCATTGATATTAAAAACATCAGAAATTTGTAGAACCTAAGTAATATAGTTTGCTTTTAAAAACCTTTATACATATACATGTTAATCGTGACTATGGCAAACAAAGGCATCATACCAGCATCATAATTCTGCAATAAACTTGTCTTTCTATATTAAATACAAGTACACTCCAACAGCTAACCAGTTCCTCTTTTATACTACAATACACTTGATGTTGATTACATGGTACTCTGGTTAAATTATCCTCTGGCAAAAGATGGCCATAACTCTCCGGTAAATACAGTAATGGCAGCTTGAACGAAACCAGATCAGATCACACAGTCATGGAATGCCACATTCATGTGTTCACAAATTCAATTAATCACTGTCAATCACTAGTATGAAATAAAAAATATTGAAAAGCACTTACTGATATTACTAGTTTGTCACCAATTTTTTCCATTGAATTAGGCTTATAGACACTCTGTAACAAAGAAAAAAAAGAAATAATGTAGCTATTTGAAAATGATTGTATTCTATTCAAATAAGGTGACAGGAAGTAAATGGAAGCTAGTCATCTATAGCTCTTGACTTACCAGTCAAACATACCGTTTGACAACCATTTACCAACCATTTTGGTTGGTCTTCGAACCTATGGTGGTGACAGGCTGAGTATGAATATTCAGTGCTGAATATCCCGTGGCTGACGGAATAAATGTATACCCACATTGCAGTGGGAAATTATACCTTCATAATATGCAATTTTCAATGCACAAAGTTGAGAGGGTAATATTCCATATTAGAATACCACACAATTCAAAATTTTCATGGGACAAACATTTTAAACATACTTGCTAGGCACTCTATTAGCTTGGTAAGCACAAGTTGATGTAACAATTGTTGATACTGACCACCAGTCTTTGGAAGAAGTCAACAGATTCATTTGTGGAATCTTCCTTCTTACACTTATGGTATTATCCTTATATTATGGTTACCCCAAAAATATTGTAAAATTAATATTGTTACATTGCCACACCAATACCTGAATAGATCTACCCACTTTTTACTTATTGCATTGCTTTTATCCATGTCTTCATTTACACTTAACCAATTTGAAATTGATATCTATGTACTATTTAATTTATGGAATATTCAAATAAGTTGCTATTTTAACGAATGGAATGATACAAATTATTTACAATAAGTCTTAGAAGTTATGGGTGAAAGTGTTACCACTAGCTTTTAACCACTACTCTAAAAATAATTGTCAAAGACAAAATCAAACTTTGTGTTTATAAGAAAGTAAAACAAGACATTTTAAGTGTGTATTGTTGCACTTTTAACAATTAAGTGAGCTAGAGCGAATAAAGGTTCTTGTTTAGATTGATTTATAAATACACACAAAAGATAAGGACTGGTAAAATATTGAATTTGTCAAATACATAAGTATTAACAATAGATTGGTCTTTAGCACTAAATCAACTATAGTGAAATATTATTTATAATATTGAGTGCTGACTGGAACTTTGCTAAGCCCATTCCTAATGCTTGTGTCTGATCAAACCCAATCCTTATTAAAAGGCAATAATCCAGATTATTTTCCTTGAGACAAGAATGTTGGCTACAGTTGTATTTAAAATTAATAAAATTAAACAGCATTCACATAAAGGTATGTTTCCTAAAATTTACCATTTCTTTTCCTAAATTTCAATATATCTAGCTTTGTTGATTAAAAATAAGAACTTTAATTTCGGGTTCAATTATATATTTTTATTAATTTAATATATTACTTCTAAGAAAATATAGTTTGGAAATAATAATAAATTATTGCCATAAGATGTCTAGTCCAAGATTATATTTCATTTTTTTCAAATAAATCTTACTTTCATTTTCTAACATTTCAACAAAACCTTATACATTTTAACAAACAATGTTGTAAAAATCCTTTCCAGAGCCACAAACCATCTTGTAAGAAAGGCATTGATCATATCTAACTATGAAATAGCCAGTCTTCAATGATGCCATGCCAGTAGCAGTATTCTGTCTCAGAAGCTAAGTGTCAGTTCTTGCTAATATTGACTTGATCAGAGGTGAACATGTAATATACAATGCCACACAATACTTTATAAAATCAAGACAAAAACCTAAACTATTGATGTGACACTGATATTCTATTTGTGAACCTCAAGCAGCCATTAATCCTTTTCACCAATCAATACTGCTTTGCAAGAAAGAAAGTATTGCAAAATGTCTAAATAATCATTTAAAACATTAAATAGTAACTTTAGACTGAAGTAATTGTTTCTATAAGAATTATTAATTTATAGACTCTGATTTTCTAAGTTATGCGCTTTATGCGACGAAAACGGACATGTCGAAAATTCACACCCATACACCTTTAATGATAGCAATAGCAAATATATGCTTTCCTATCATAAAAAATGAAAATCAGAAAATAATCTAAATCATCACAGAGATTTTGTCCTAATTTAACAAAGAAGAGTAAAATTAAGAGCAAAGTAACCGGTAGGTATTGATCCTAGATTTCTAGCTGTGTTAAAAAATTTAGTCCAACGCCTGAAAAGATAAGCCTTTTTGTCTACGTGAAATTAAAAAGAAATATATACTTACATCCGCCGGCCCATCTCTATAAATTTTGAATAGTCGCGGAGCAAAAAGACACCTAAACGCGAGATTCATCTTGATCAATGATTTCGGTCTGGGCTGATGCTGTTGAAACCGTGCACTATTTTAACATGAAATGAAAATAAAGAATTTATGTCGTAGTCAATTTCTATTTTTATGTGAAAATATTAGTCAAAGTTATTTTATCAAGTGACGATACCCATCAATTAGGATTTTTACACAGGAAAATGGTGATATTTCATTTCCATCCACTAAGTAACTTTTTAAATTTGTGTCCTCGCACTCTCGCACTTGGCAAATGTCACACGGGTCTGAGGCTACAGCTTCATGTGCGGACTGCCGAGTGCGGACAGCCGATAGTAGCCAGTAGGCATTAATTTGACTTGCGAAATCCGAACTCATTTTTAAACAGTAGGATATCTTTAGAGATTTAAATAAAATACACGGACGGTAACATATTATATTATTTATCATTAAAATTTTAAATACAAATGAAACGATAAAAAACGAACTTGTAATTATTAAAAACCTATTTGTACATTTTTTGTTTTTAAATAATGGCCAAACATAATAATATTTAATTAAATAATTTATAACATACATATAATATAAATAAATCATTATACATAGACATTTATTGATTTAGAATTTTGTCTTTAGATAGAATTTATGAATCGTCTACGATCTTTTGGTGTTCGAATGTGTTATTGTCATGCTGTTGAGTGTTGTCAAAATATTATTATATATTAAGCGTCTACTGGCAAATAAAATTAACATATTTTTTTTTTGCAAAAGTAAATTGACAACTGTTCCCACTGACTGCAATTTTTCTAAATTAATGCAAGTCGCTTTTAGAAATGTGTAGAAATTAACTTCCTGCAAGATCTTGTAGCACCGTTTATGTAAATTTTACTTGAGCAAGGGCGGTCAAACAAAATGCTTAACTGCATAAAAATGTAGGCTGCGTCCATTGTGTTGTTAAAACACAAAATAAAAAACCTAAAATGGTGAGTACTATATTGGATATTGAGGCGTGATGATTGAGGTCTTCAAAGCCAATTATTCAGATAAATCCAAAGTGAATATCCAGTAAAATTAAAAAACTTTTAAGTACAATTATTTTTCTCAATTATTTAAGTTCGAAAGCTGTAAGTTCATATTTTATTCTTCCGAAAATTGGCTTGCTAGTAGAAACTAGCCATCGAACATAAGACTCTTCTATGACTGGTTTCAATCCAATCAATCTAATCTATCAGCCAAAAGAAGTCCACTGCTGAACATAGGCCTCTCCTAATGATTTCCACAGCGACTTGTTGCAGGCAGCCTGCATCTAGCGACGTTCCGCGACCTTTACCAAGTCGTATGACCACCTAGTGGGTATTTACCTAGTTTTAATTAAATTTCAATGACATTAAATTGGTACATAATCAGAATTGTATAAACTTTTTAATATATTATAGTTAATTTCCCAATTACAGTTAATTGCAGATTGAAAAAAAAATAGTCTTTAATGGTAAATCTAAGGGTAAATCCACGGGGGAAATCCATTAAGTCGGCAACATATTTTGATGACGTCAACGTTGTTTTCAATTTTGTCCGCGCGCAGACTTACCGTGCAAGTGGTCTAAACCCATATCTAAATCTCCTTTGTCACTTACTAATATAATCTGTTGCTCGAATGACACTATTTGTTTTTGTGTTTAGTATGGCAACCACAGACCAATAAGCAAGTATGGCAACTCATGAAGTCTCAAACATCACTGCCTAAAAAGACTTGTATCCATAGCCGTGAATAATTTTTATTAAAACAAACGTCACTGCTGACTGAAATGTTTTCGGGCCTTGCATGTTTAAAACATTAATTAGTATTTTTTGTTATTAATAAAGTAGTCATGAAATATGTTTCGCATAGTGAAAGCGACTTTTTTTCACACCCTATTGCTTGCGGTGACGGTTTCCTGCAGGATACACAAATTGCATCTTACGGTATGTCCTTTTTTTCAATCACTCGTTTGCTTACCATTTTACAATCCTTGTAAGTATTCGTTTATAAAATTCCTACTTAATAGAATGTTCAATACCCAAGTATATTTTTGTTTATAATAACACCCAACTGAACCCGGTGCCTAATGGTGCTCTTAATTACTTGCCTGTTTACCTTGTTTGTAATTAGAGTTTTATGTTATTGAAAATTTGTCAGTTTCAAGGATACGTACTGAAAACTCAACTTTGTGTCACACATTTACGTTTAATCCATTAAACCTCAATGTACTAACCTGTATAAGATTACATAGAAAACAAGCCTACCTGCAATCATAATATCAATAATTGATTTGCAAAGAATACACGTGTTACAAGATCTACAAATTATACTTATAGCAAAAGCTACAATTTGTTCATACAAAACAATTAAATTTAGGGTTATATGTAATCATAATATAAAGGACACTATTGTTCTATTCATTAAAAATAATTTGTCATTAAATTATACACAATAAAACTTAAGCATTTAAGATGTTGTGTCATAAATTAACATTTTAATGTAGGGAGGTAATACAATTTTTTTTCCTTTTTTTGTCATACTACCATCTACCATAAAACATTGAACAACTCTCATAACCAATTATACATTGTAATTGTCAAATGCAATGTAACTATGAAAAATGTAAATATAATTGACAAGTTGGGTACAAACAATAAACTAACTGGCACTTCAGCTGAACATACAGACATAACACGCCAAGCATGATATCTTCCTACACATCCATGAATAAACACAATGTATGTGTAAGCTTTAATATTATGTTAACTCCATCAGTATGGTTGTACATACATACATAAATAAACTCACCTTTTTCCAGAAGGGGTAGGCAGAGGTTCTCCTTGTAGTAACCAGGTCACCCATGTTTCACCATGTTGTGATAGGGGGTGAACTTATTGCCATATTGGTCACAAATTTCTGACTTCGGACTGATAATGAATAGGAAAATCCAAAATCACATTGCCCAACCCGGGCGTCGAACTTGAGACTTCAGCATTGTAACCATATTGAAGTACAACTACATCACCGAGGCAGTCGCAACAGTCAATCAGTCAATCAATATGATCTAAACTATTAGAATATTAATTTTACATAGAAAATGGTAGATCTTGGTTATAATTTTTCAAATGTCCAATGTACAACAACACTTATTTAATTATCCTGCATTATTTGTAAAAAAATGCAACATGTCCATTTCTCTAAAAACAATAATTCAAAATGATATGATGCATTGTCCATACATTAGTCACTTTCTAAGTAAGCATTAATAGCTGCATATCTGTAACAACTAAAATATGTTCTCCATCAGATTATGTCAATTGCCATTGCTTTTTTACTCACAATTCACATTCAAATTTTTAAATAAATAATAATAAATACACCCAACAATCACAGTCATAAATAGTCCTGACCCCACATTAAGATCAATTAAGTCTTGTGTTGTGGGTATCAGACACTACAAGAGACTTTTTGGTCTCACAAACACCCAGACCCAAGACAAATACTTGTGGACCTCACTAACATTTGTCTCCGTGCGGGGATCGAACCCGCGGCCTCTCGTTTCACAGCCGGCGTCTAAACAACTGCGCCACGGAGGCTGTCAACAAACATTCCAATTTTACTCACAATTTTGGGTTAATTTGTGTTTGTGATGTAATGTATGTATAAGAAAATCGTTTTCGACCACTCGCTTGTTCTGTAGATAGACAAATGATCTATAATGTAATGGTTATAAATTATAAAACATGTGTGGACAGCTGCATTACACAAATAAAGATTTTAGCATAAGGTATTTTAGGTGTAAGGTGTTGTAATTGAAACATTTGTAGTCTCTTTTCATTTAACTGTTTAAACTAATAATAATGTTAAGTTCATTGTTTCTTTTCCAATTTTATAAATTAAAACAGATAATATCTAAGAAGAATCACATAGTGTAATAATCATGGCTTCATCGCAATGTGTTTGTGCTTCTGAGAATTGACTATCGGAAGACATCATTTGCTGTTTTAGTAACATTTTCTATCCTTTATTATAAATTCTATGGTCATATGATCATATCTCATATAAAATCAAATTACATTAAAAGCTTTGCTATTCCATATCATTCTACAAGTGAGATACCTATTTATAGAAAGTTTGTGGCAAGGTATTACTATTAGCCTGAATAGCATTCAGCATACATAGTGGTGGGTGTGGTGGTGGGAAACCGGTGATAGCAGCCTGAGTATGACATAGTGAGATTAGTGTGTAGATACATATTTAGTTTCAAACAGGAATTGTTTTGACCAGTGAATATTCTATGTGAACAGTTCTTTACTTTCTAGGGACATTGCAGTTATTATTTATTTATTTGTTTATTTATTCAACACACACAGTCTTTACACATATCCCCCTTTGAACTGGCTCGGCAGAACTATAACACAATTTGATATAACAAAAATGAAACAAAACATATAACTATCTACTACAGCCACAATGCAGTATATAAAAAAATCAGGTTCCCTGAAGCTGTGGGCTCTAGGCTGATTGCAAACAAAGAGGCTAGGCTTTAAATCCCTTTGGTGTCAAAAATATTTTTTTTATTCTCAAATATTTGAGAAATATCTATATAACAATTATCTCTTATGTTTTATTTTAGCTTGGAATGATTTCTCTGTTAGTGTTTCTTAATTATTACACAATCTCTTTCCGATAATATACATACTAATAAACTGTTAATTGGGATACTAATGTTTAATGAATTGAATTACTAAAGCAAGCACTATAAAGGTAATTACTTATTGTGTATATATGTGATATATACACAGTGTTGTGAACTCCTGTAAGTGGTATATACATCAAAATGTAACAGTATAAAAATATGTAATCTGTTTTAATGTATATACTTTTGGCAAACCTAAATTCAATAATAAAATAAATAAATATATGGGTTATGGGTTGTTCTTCTTAATTTTGAGCATTGTGTCTGTCAGCATTGGGTACCTGTTGTTTTTTTTTCATTCATTTAGTAATTGATTATTCGTAATAATATAATCATTTTTACTGAGCAAGGAATATGCTGGCGGTATATTACTGATCACAAGCAGGAGTGCATTGTAACTAGACCTGTGACATTGATTTTGATTTTTTGCCTTGATTATAACATTTTGGTGACAGATATGAAGCTCTTTTTGCGTTGTTTGCGATTGAATTTCAAATGTTTTGCTACGCCGAGTGTATATTATTTATAGTCAGTTGGTGCTGAGCGTATGTATTTAGGCTGAATTTAAAATGCTCTGACTGTTATGATCAATGCGCAAATGTATACTGCCCATGTATTTCAATTGTAAATTTTTGAGTTGTTTTTCGCGAAAACAAAGGATTTACAACACGGCGCTGGATTGTTTATACTGTAAGTTTTGAATAATGTATGGTTTAATATGGGATTATCAAAAAGATATATGTATTTGTGTCTCATTGAATTTTAGCTGCTGTTTTAGAAATCTGTTGTTGCAAGAATATTTTTGACTTAAAAATGAATTGGTTTTACATTACTTTAGAATACAGTATATCGTAATAAATCAGACGGCAGTTATTTACTGTACGCGACAGATCGGCATGGCAATTTCCTAGTGATGTAGTATATAAACTATATTTTCAATCTGTGTTTGACGACGTTGCTGGTAAGTATAGATCGTCTACGATCTTTTGGCGTCCGAATGCGTTGTTGCCATGCTATTGTCAAAATATTAGGAACAGCTTTTCTCTTCACTTTGGGCATGTTAATACTATTACTATTAGACTACGAGTATAAATGTTTGTTGATTATATTATTAAATTTCCAAATAATACGACGATTGTGTAATCGAATTCCTTTATTCTTTTCCAACATCACGTACATATATACCAAGGCTCTGTACACATACAACTCGATTAATATACTGAGTACAATGTAACAATATAACATAATTTTCCGTTTATTTAACAGCTCATTAAATAAGACATGTATATGGCCAAGAAACAACAGTTTAATAAAATAAATAATTTGTTTAAAATTAATACGCCTAATACGAGTAAAAATCAAAAGTCCTTTGCCCGTTACAATGATGCCTCCATCACTTCAAATCAGGCAAGAATAGTCTGCATGAACTGCGATGTAAAGCAGTAAATATAATTATAACTGTTGATACGGAATCTGTAGAACGGATCAATACAGGGTTCAGCAGCAAAATTGCTTTGAAAGATTGGACAAACAAAGTTGGACTCGATGTTAATCAAATATTTATTGTCACTATTTGATCGCTATTCACGCGTCAGTGCACTGCCGGCTGGAGACCGGTATTCCATATGGTATACATACTCGTAGTATTCACTTGTATTGGAAGCTTTGTAGATTAATAGACATTTATTTGAACAACAACTACAATTTGGGTCACAAGCACTCCGTTTCGTATGAGTAAATACTCTATAACATTGATAACATAATATGCTGCTTCTGTGGCGTACTTGTACTTCGTACGATGATAAAGCTGAGATTCGGGTTCGAATCCCAGATCGGGCAATGTGATATTGGATTTTTCTAATCATTATAAGGAGACAGGAATTTGTGCACGATCTGGCGATGGGTCCGCCCCCTCTCACATCGTGGGACGGAATACACAAGGCGAAACGGGGGTGTCCTGTTTGTATCTCTGCCTACCCCTTCCGGGATAAAGGCGTGATGTTTATGTATGTACATATATGATAACATAATATGTGTTAAATGTGTATAAACTTAAATAGACGTTAGTTCTTCCTTATGCTCTGCAAGTGGCGACTGTGACGTGCGATTGTATTAATTAACTATGATTATATTTGCTTTGCGTATATTTTAATTTTTGTATGCATCTCCCACCCACCGACAAATTATGGGACTCAAATAAAGTTTTAAATCCACAGAATTGGTAAAAATATAGCTACATATGTTTTTTTAACCGGACTTGTCAGATTTTGGAAGATTCCCATAAAATTCAGATCGAAGCATCATTACATGTCGTAATAGACCAACACGGTATCTAAAGTGCATCTTGTAAACCTTCCCATAAGAATTTGGTGGCATCATTTGAGATTGCCGGATGCCCAAATACCCTTTCCTTTTCCCATCCTTTTTCCTTCCCGCTCCCCTCCCAATTGGGCCGGCAACACATCCATGATCCAGCGTTGTGGATGTTTATGGGCGACAGTGATCACTTACCATCAGGTGACCTGTTTGCTCGTTTGCCAGACATATGCAATAAAAAAAACAATCTAATCCTCCGTACATCCTTGTACTAAATTAAACTAAGAGATGTTAGCAATTGATCTACTACTTAATTTTATCCGAAAAGAAATCGTGTTTGATACTGCTTGCGAACTGAACAAAATATAAATTTCCCTTTAGTAATAACACGAACAAACTACCATACAAGAATCTTGGAGAATTTTAACTAATCAGTTTTTCAGAATACGTTACTCACGATTGCTTTCTATAAATGTTATGTTGATAAAGATTATAAATAGCTGACCACATCAGCTGATAAGGGAACCAATGGTCGATGACGCCTTCTACTTTATTGTATGAACCTTATTAAAATACAGTACTAGCTATATTTATTACCGATATTCACGTGCATAGAGCATAAGGATATGAGGCTAATACATAATAAAATGGTCTACAGTCCATTCATCCAATTTTACCGCTTATTTGGGTGCTATAACGATAAAGACACTATTCACAAATAGTGGATCGTCAATTAACTATAAACAACCTGTATGAAAATAACAATGTAAAAAAATATGTACCTGCATTTCTATTATCATTGCATATTCAGATTGCATTCTCTATTGTGCGTGGTGGTCTGCTGGTAACGCACCACACGCGACTGCCAACATGTGCATGGTAATCGCGGGTTCAAATCCCAGGGCACATCTCTTTTTTGGAGTTACGTGTGTATTGATAGTCCATCACCACGCACTATAACGGTGAAGGAAAACATGTGAGGAAACCTGCATGCCGTACTGACTTTAGGGAATGTTCACGGCATGTAAAGTCTGCCAACCCGCACTAGGTCAGCGTGGTGATTGGTGGACTATATGGCATAACCCTCAATCGTACTCTTGGTTGTAGAGGAGGCCCGTGTCCTGCAGTAAGACGTATATGGGCTGATACAGATACATATACACATTCTCTATTGTATTCGGTGCAATTGATATATCAAAATTCAGAACAATAGATTTATATGAAATGGAGATCTTATTGTTTTTATACCATAATCATGGGATGCGCTTCCTAAAGATCTATCTGGTTTTGTAAGGAAATTATTAATTAAATAAGTTTTAGTTCTTCATATTTATATTTCGACATCGTGTTATATCGACGTTCTTTCTTCTCTTTAATTAGAAAATTGCTTGAAACCTTAAGATACTTCCAACAGGTTACAGTGAAGTTACTGAAGGATTTTCTCAGATGGAAAAGGGGATGCAATCACGTGTGGCTTGTAACTTTATATTACGTGCATGTTCGTGTTTGTATTAGAGGAACCGAGAGCCAATATCCTGTCTTCATGGCAATATTGAAGCGGAAAGCCGGTTTCCTGTTTCTCGTTGCTATTTATATTTCGTATCAATTATCCTTATAATAGAGGGGATATTACACGAGTATGTTGTAAGACTAATAAACATGCTTTAGTAATAAATAATATATCAGTTTTGATATTAACCGATTTTCAAAACCGCCGATTTCTTTTCTGCCGCGGTTGAAATAATTTTTATGACGGTTAATTATGTAATTGAATTACGATCAAAGAAAATAACATTTACCTCTTTTTAACTTCGTATCCAATTAAACTTCCAAAGAAAATATTTCTTTTGTAAAACATTTCCTTTGTAAAACATTTTCATTGTAAAACATTTCCTTTGTAAAATTTCAGGGGTTTCTAAAAAAAATTATAAGAATTGTTAAGTTTATGAGTGGTTGTTAAATTTTTATTGCAAATACATTAGGTGAAGCCGTACTCATTTAATTAATTAATAAAAAGTTCGATTCTTTCCAAGGATTTCCACAGCGGCTTGTCGGAATTGCCCGTACCGATTTGCTATCCTTTACTAGCCCTGCCTCTCTTATTGATGGTTGATTCAATGCTATACTAACTAATTTGTTGTCGCCAACAGGATGATGAGCGACGCTACGTGGACCTCACCACATTCGGATTCTTCACGCTCGGCATTCTCGAAGTTCGGATGGTGGACTTCATGATGCCGACGGGGCCTGTTTACGGAGAGGTGAGTGATTTAAAAATTGATTTAAATGTTATTGTAAATGGATATTTGTAGATAATAATCACTGTATTGTAAATTGGTTTTAAGAAGAGCAACATTAGAGTTCCTTGCCCGTTCTCCTCTAGTGAAAAGCGCTTTCAGAACCGGGTGACAGTAGAAAAATATGACTGAGTCTAAATTTTGTACATTTTTACAGATTCAATAAATTATTTTCATTTTAATTTTTAATTTTCAAGTAGTAAAAGCCTATAAAGTGGTATAGCATTCGTAAAAAGTATTTTTTCATCTCATGTAAGACGAGCCGGCCTGTTTAAGTACTACATACCATTGTATTTTCTACGTCTGTCAACAAGCAGTGTGAAGACACTTTTGTATTATTTAAAAATAATATTTTAGTGATTCCTAACCATTAAGACATTGAACTCCGAATGACTAGGAGTGGCGAGCACAGTTATACATTGCTGTGAAATGCTTATTAAAATTGACTTCTGAGTCTGTATGATGTTGCTTTTGCTTATGAACCGATGTGACATTTACCATTAGCTCAACCACTTAATAATCTTGTCATTTTGCCTAATAAAAACAGTAATTTTGAATTCTAAATTATTACCTAAATACATACACGCACACACACGTCATTCACTATTAAACGTAGGCCTCGCTTCTCTTCTCTTATTTTTTGTTAACTATAATATAAAGAATTTAATGTTATATGTAGTGTAATTTACATTATAATATGAAAAACCAATGTATCGAGGTATATCTAATAACGCTTTTATGGCTGAAAAATCTCCAACGCGATTCATGGGGGAGGTGCATTAACTTTCGCATGCATATTGCATGCAGACTGTTCTATTTGGAGCACGTAAATGAATTAGCAACGCATCAGGCGAACCTTTAGGACCTATTAGCTGTTAAAAGCACTTTAAAATGTCACGTCCCTTTGGTGCGCTAGGTTCCTGTTCACTTTGGTCAATTTAAACTCAGTAATTGAGTTCGATTCACCACGTATATATATGGGCGTGTCTTTAATTAAATTTCCGTGCGATATAATACAATCTGGTGCCGCTGGCTCGTTGCAGGGCTTTCTGGTTGAAAGGGAATTTTATATTTTGTACTGCGTTGTTGGAAAAAATGTTCCATCAAAGCACATTTTTTAAATTTGTATCTTTCTAAAGCTGACAATGGACTTTGAGGTTGAATGTTTTGGCGTTTTCAAATAATTTATGTGTTTCTTAAAATATAAATGGGCATGAAAGTTCATTCTCATTGATAGAACGTGTTATTATTATACCACTACAATAAGGTAGAATGGGTTTTTATGTTTCGCTAGATAAATCATATGTAGGCGCGCAGGCCGTAGGCCCAACACAAAGATTTTTATCTAAAAAAACGAGCATGTATCAAAATCTTTATAGGGTTCGCGAGAATTTGGTTTAATAAAATTCTGCCGTCCATCAGTTGCCCGGTGTTTGGTGAACCGTAAGATCCATGCCCCGTTTACATAATGAAACTTGAAACTTTTGACGCATGCATATATGCACATATGCATGGACAACAATGTGTTTTATGCCTTCATCTCTACCTAAAAATGAAATAGTGTTTAGTAATAATTTTACTTACTCATCTATAAACTATCAAAGATGTAAAATAAATAGCGTGTTTTTCTCATGATGTTTAGGTTTAAAAAGTCGACTAGATAATTTTCAGATCTATTTATTTCCTGTACGTAGGTAGTATAATGAACGTTAGGAATTCATCAATGCAGTTCTACCGTGGGTCGCTGCGCCGCCAACGCAATATCGATCCTTTAATAAATAGAATGGGATTACTCATCCACGGCATTAGTTTGACATTTTCAGTGAACATCCCGCCCTCACATATTCAATTACTTTGAGCCAGGATTGACAGAGGTATAATCTGACACGTTTAGCTCAACCATTCTCTGGGAATCTATAATGTGCCTTTTATAAAATAATTTCACATATTGCTTTATGATCGTAATGTGCGCTCAGTTGATTGAGAGCTGGATGTGATTCACGAGAGGACCCCACAACTATACTTTTCGAATGTTGCTTTTGTGAGATCGAAAATTCACTCCAAAGTTTCTGATACCCACGACACAAGACTTTATCTTAGTGTAAGGTTAGGGCTATGTGTTCGACTGGTGGATATATTTATCTATTTAATATTTCAGTATGGATTCACACTAGACCGGACGATAAACGACGCGATCAGCCCCTACTTAGCTCAAGCGAATTCTGACGTTTGCTTCTTAAAGGAGAATGTATCACCTCAGCACCCCGCCATAGTGTTCTTCAAAATGGACTTCAATAATTTGAGGTAATATATTTAACATTTACTCTTTACAGAATTGACACACAAAGCCTTTCAGGGACACGAGCTTTAGTAATGAACACGACTGGGAAGAAGAAGAAGACTCTTTATAGAATATTTTGTTGAGATATAAGTATTAAATTAATCTAAAATATTCGAGTCAAATTTTATTATTATTTTAATCTTATTTTAAAGGTTATGTTTTGCGAAATCATAAACAGGAAGATTATTTAAATTCGTTGTCTAATACACAAGTTACAAGTATTAGAATTTTGGAAGTAGGAATAATATAAAAAGATGTAACTAGCACGATTTGACATCGTCTTCTACAAGGTGCGTGTATGCGAGAGACAAACTGAGTGTCAATATACCAATTTTGGTGCTATTTTCAAATTAACTTTATTTTCCAGTGAAAATTGTATTACTGGAAAAATATTATTTAAAATCAAAATTTGGTACCATCCCTTTTTTATTCAATTAATGAAATATTTATGAGAGTTATAGGAGTCAAGCAGTTTATATTTAAATACCATTATAGATTTCGCGTTGGTCTAGTTTTCACTTGATTTATTTCGCTTCATCCACGCCGCTCTATTTTGCTCCATACTTTTGATGTAAGCACTTTCCTGATTTTGCCGCTCTAATACCTTTCAATGATATCTTGTCCACCTACATGTGCGAGAACCTGTGAACAATACTCCATTATGTAGGCCAAATGTGTGTTAGGTACGCTTAGGATTTTATTGGTAACGTTAAATTTAATCTTAGAGATTTTGAAAAGGCAGCGGCAAATGTGATTCAAATTTATGGATGTATTTATTTATTTAATTTAAAGCAAGTAGTAGTTCCTATAAATTGTATTTATCGGGTTTTCCGCACACGCCCTTATTTTCCGTCAGTTATAATCCTTATTAAATATTTGATTAGAGTTGATCGTTTGGAGCTGGGTGCAAGAATTTCTCCTGTCCCAACGATTATGGATATAATAAGCTATGTCTGTATTAGTGATTAATATTTTTCCAAGTAAGGTACGAAATAAATTTAAACAAATATTTTTTTTCATTTGAAGTATTCGATGTTATTAACACATGAGAAAGAAATATATCTTTCAAATCAAAGTAGTGTTCGGTTACATTTTATTTCTTTGTAAATTGTATTTCAAGTATTATTATACTCGAATAGGTTGGGATCTCTTATTATATAAAAATACACACACACACACACACATTAATTGTAATCGTATTATGGCAGATGGTTAATCATTCGATTTTTGTTCCAGAATAAATGTTACCTGCAAAGCGAAAGTTCTGCATCTGTATCAAAACAGATCTGTTATACCACTTGGTGAGTGTGGATTATTATAATCTTTATCAGTATAATAATAAGGTGGATTATGATTACACATATCTTTAAATATCCGCAAGTGAAGTAATAATTTCGCATGATGTTAATACAGTCTTTGAGTTAAGTAGTTTCGTGTTTGTTATTATTTTGGCTCGGCCATTGTACTGCATCTGTTGGTAAGCGCAGCGCCGTCCAGAAAGACTATCATTTGACAATTTCAGTCGTTTGTAGATAGTAGATACATACATACCTCAAGGTATTTTTTCGTACTGTTCATCTAAGATACGTCAATTCTTACCATTTATGTCCAATGGTCTAAGAGTCGCTGAAAATCAACCCTAATCCATTTGATAACCAGATGAGACATTTTTTTTTTATCAAATATTATTGGTTAATAAACATGCCTATAATAACTTGCCTATTGAAAAGTGTTCATGGCCATTAAAAAAAATTCAATGCTTTTATTTTTGCTCGCAAGCTCTTGCGATTGGTTTTGTAATTAAATTATGTTTCTTATAATATCAATTTGGATTGGTTATCAGAGTGGTGTAGTTACCTATATTAATTTACCTGTTCATCTGCTTGCCAGGTAGCCATGAACAGAAATAAGTAGGCAAGCTTACCTAGGCATATTCTCTGTGTTAAAAACTGTCAGTTGTGATGAAATTCATTCGGTTATCAAAAGAGTGAAGGTGATGAAAGAAAATTTATTAAAAATTAATTTAATTAAAAATAGCCATGAATAATTTTCGATAGGCAAGTAATCATAGGTATGTTTGTTGTCAATAATATTTGATGAAAATGTTTAATATGTCCCATCTGGTTATCAAATGGGTGAAGGTCGATCTTCCACGTCTCCCCTACTATAAGGGGATTAATTTATGCTTGCGGGAATCGTGTCTTTGTAAGATGCTTTCAAAGCACGAATAATAATTGTTGAGAATTAGGGTATCTTTTCAACGACGTAACATACTATAACTGAGTAATTATTGTATTTGCCAAAGAATTATACTTCGTATATATGACTATCAAACGTCATTGGCTGATTATACTTGTACGGACTTGTCGGTAGCGGTATGTTTAGCTTCATAATTATATACCTTTATATCACGTTTATGGTATGCTCTTCTATAAAAGAGTTTTATCCTGGTTTACCCTAAGAATCTAGCTATGCATTGCTGCTAAAATTTCTCACGAAGAAAGAATTTAAGCGGGATAATCTTGGCTTGTCTAGATCAAAATTAAAAAAAAAACTAGTAATAGAACAAAATATTTGTTTACTATATTTTTAACATTTTATTTCAGTACCACCGAAATATGAAGAGAAGTGTTCATATGATGAATTACCCATCACCAAAGAGACAAGGAATGGCTTCGATTATTATAATACAAGTGTAAGTATCAAATAGGGTTGCCACGTCGTTACATGTCTATTAATAGACTCTAGTATTTTAAGCCTCAATGATGGAAAGTCTATTGCCAAGAATTGGTAATAGCTATTGCCATTGCTCAGTATATGATATGGTAGCAATACCTAATACTGTCCACTGCGACCTTTTGTTAGCAACTTCGATGACAGCTTTCTGCTATAATCTTTCTGAAATTAGCTCATCTAGTATACTATAAAAATATACGTATCTCAATATCTCAACTACTATTTGATCTAGAATTTGTTTAGAGTTAACGTGTTCGCTTCTTTCGACATTTTTGTTAATGTAGCCAGTAATTAGCTATCTTTGGTTAGTCTGGCTTTTGTTTTGATTTTACCCCTATGGAAAAAATACAAAGGGATTCGTGTCATGATTTATATGAAATATAGTAATTGTATCATTAGATAGTTAGTGTGCCGACCAAATTTGTAAAATATTTAATGGTGAATAATTTCATAAAATTATTTATTTGTAACTAACTTGTAAAACTCGTATAATTTCTTACTTTCCACATAATAATTATACGACCTGCCCATTCACAAACACTGAAAATCGATGTAATTGTAGTTCATTTGCTATTAACAAACATTCACTTGGACAAGGTCGTCATAAACTGGAGCATTACTGTGCGTTGCGACAGAGGCAACCCTAGCTGTATCGAGGAAGCCTTGACACAAAACAATACATACTTAACCGGTATTTACATAACACTCGCCAGTGTGCTTTGTAAATATTGTATAACCAAGTTTTGAGAGCAACGTGCCATCGAATCGTAAATGAGAAGTTACGTGGTTATGTGACAGTCTACGTAACACATTGGGAGAGAATACGGATTGAAAATAAGGCCCCTATGCCACTGGTGTTTTACGAGCGTTAGCGTTTTCCCAACGTCTGCGCAACGTCGACGCTGCGCCGACGCGACGATGATGTCGCGGTAGTCTACGGAAATTCCGATATGAAACACTAATGTTTGCTTTGTTTCTTCGGCGAAAATTACGTAAAAGAAAAAGAGGGCACCAAAAACTACGTATTGACATATATTATCAAATTCCCAGCATGAATTCTTGCAGCTAGACAACTCCGACCACTCTCAATCGTACTCTCGATTGTAGAGGAAGCCCGTGCCCTGCAGTGGGTCGTATATGGGCTGATATAAAAAAAAAAAGACAACTCCGACGTCAACGTCGCGTCAGCGCAGCGTCGACTTTGCCCAGATGTTGGGGAAACGCCTACGCACGTAAAATGCCAGTGGGTAGGGCCTCAGAACTAAGGGTTTGATTGCCGTAAGGAGACATAATTATATGTTTGTCACGGCTTACAAATATAACACATGTGCTTCGGGTCTAGATTTAGTGTTAAATTTCGTTCTTTAAGACATTTATGTCAAAGTATTTTACTAGTGTCGACTAGCCGAAGATACTTAATTTTATAATGTAATTGCATTTTCCATCATGTGCATTTTAATTACTTAGCGTCAATCTTAAAAATAGCACTACATTTCAACTCAAAAACACTGTCAAGTTACTGGATGTACATTGTCAGATGGCCAACGAGGCTCTATCCAAAACAGAAACAAAATACTAAGTTTTTTTTATCTTAAACCGAAAGTTTTAACAAGTAGCCCAGTGTATAAGGTTTGTGAGTGATAAGTAGACTTTTTTGCGACGTACAAACTTTTTTTTTATTTATTTTTTATTTCTGTATGGTGTAAGTAAATTTATGTTATATGAGTGTGTGCGTTGTGATAAGTGACAAATAAATGTGTTTTCTTTCTTTCTTTCTTTCTATATATTAATGTTTGTTCTTAGTTCGCACTGTACGTGGCTTCGAAGGAGGAGGAGGGCCTGTACAACTTGTACTTCAACAACTGTCCGCACACCACTGAGGGAACCGCGCCGGCCGTCAATATGATTGTAAGTACTAGGTAGATTATACATACATATATACTCACGCCTTTTTCCCAGAAGAGGTAGGCAGAGGTGTTACGAGGACATCCACATTTCGCCTTGTAAGTTCCGTCCCACAATGTGATAGGGGGCGAGCCTATCGCCATATCGGGCACACATTCCTGACTCCGGGCCGGTTAGGAATAGAAAAATCCAATATCACTTGGCGCGACACGGGGTTCGAAACCGAGACCTCAGCTTTGTAATCCTACCGTAGTACAACTACGCCACCGAAGCTGTAGTCTTAGTCGTAGATAATGTAGTACAAATTATTATTTTAATTCCATTGTTGGGATTATTATTGTAAAGAAAAATCCGATAAAAATACACAATGAAAATTACAGAAATTAAGAGTAAGTAAGTGGACATGTAAGTAATGTTTAATGTGTCCTCAACTAAGTTGACGTGGTGGAAAAAGATGGTATTTTATTTTTTACATGTCGACGCATATGTATAGTCGAGTGCATACATATTATAAATAATAAATAAATAAATACACTCAACGGTCACATACATAGTCCTGACCCCACACTAAAATCGAATCTTCTGTTGTGGGTATCAGAAGCTACGAGAAACTTTTCGGTCTCACAAACACCTGGGTGTTTCGGTGTTTCGTGTCTGGACCCGACACAAGTATTTGTGGGCCACACAAACATTTGTGTTGGTGCGGAGATCGAACCCGCGGCATTGCAAATGCCTTATAAATCACTCTATTTTAACCTGACGTGTCCATTTACGTCGTAAAGGGAGACGTCGGTAATATAAATAAAATTTACCCCACAACCACGATATAATACTTACTACCAAGTAGCAGGCTGAGACCTTAAGGTACGACCCCCCCCCCCCCCTCCTTTATTAACGCAAACGGTTTTTACATACTTTTCTTTTTTTTAAATCACCTATTTTTACACATTCTAGAAGTAATCATAAATATCTATTTTATAATACTTAATAAATTCCAGATAGAAATATACGAGAGCAACAACGGCAACTACCTCTCAGCGGGGGACATTCCCCTCCCCCTCCTCTACGCGGTGACGTCATTCGTGTTCTTTTTGTGCGCATTCGTATGGACATACATACTGAAGACGAGCAGGCAGACCGTCTACCGAATACACATCATCATGTGCATACTCGTGTACTTGAAGGCACTGTCGCTCGCCTTCCACGGGATTAACTACCACTTCATTCAAATCCGAGGGGAGCACGTCACGGCCTGGGCGATATTGTACTACATCACGCATTTGTGAGTATTAAATAAGCAAATATACAGTCACACATACGTTTTTTTTTTAATCAGCCCATATACGTCCCACTGCTGGGCACGGGCCTACTCTACAATCGAGAGAATCGATTCGAGATCGATTGAGAGTGGTTAGGCCATATAGTCCACCACGCTGGCCTAGTGCGGGTTGGCGGACTTACATACCGTAGAAATTCTTTAAAATCGCTACGGTATGCAGGTTTCCTCACGATGTTTTCCTTCACCGTTAAAGTGCGTGGTGATTGACTATCAATACACACATAACTCCGAAAAGTCAGAGGTGTGCCCTGGGATTTGAACCCGCGACCACCGTGAACATGTAGGCAGCCGAGGCTGGTCCCTTACCAACAGGCCACCACGCACATACATACCTATATTATACTCATACAAGTCTTGTAGTGGCGGTCATGAATTATGATACTTTGGTCTCATAATACTAAGACTTGAGACAAATATGCCGCAGTAGGCCGCGGAAACCTCTGTCTCGGTGCGGTAATCAATCCCGCGGCCTTTTGTTTCACACTCTGTTGTAAATCTCCTGTGCCATGGAGGCTGTCAAATTGACCTTACTATTCATTTTTATGTTAGAAGATTGAATACAAATAAATAAAAATAAAACGATGTCATATTCAGCGTTAGTTAGAAAAAAAAACTATTTAAATAAAATAATTGTAATTGCACAATCAAATGTATTTAATTTAGAATGTATATTGAGTAGTCCTGATTCAGTTAAGCATGCAAAAATATTAATATTTCATTTATGTTGAACAATTCCACAACATGTTTAAATTATCCCCCCCTATCATATGATAAATATGTTTTTGGTTGTATATGTTCAGGTTGAAAGGCGCTGTACTCTTCGTGACGATAGTACTGGTCGGCACCGGATGGAACTTCATCAAACACATTCTCTCCGATAGAGACAAGAAACTATTCATGATCGTCATACCGTTGCAGGTAATTTTACATGCCAGTAATCCTATTATTGTTGTATCAGCCCATATACGACCCACTGCAGGGCACGGGCCTCCTCTACAATCGAGAGTACGATTGAGAGTGGTTAGGCCATATAGTCCACCACGCTGGCCTAGTGCGGGTTGGCGGACTTACATACCGTAGAAATTCTTTTTAAAATCGCTACGGTATGCAGGCTTCCTCACGATGTTTTCCTTCACCGTTAAAGTGCGTGGTGATTGATTATCAATACACACATAACTCCGAAAAGTCAGAGGTGTGCCCTGGGATTTGAACCCGCGACCACCGTGAACATGTAGGCAGCCGAGTCTGGTCCGATACCACGAGGCCACCACACACTTATACTATCCTATTATACTTCCTACTAATCCTTACTAATATTATAAATGCGAAAGTAACTCTGTCTGTCTGTTACCGTTTCACGCCTAAACCACAGAACCGATTTTAATAAAATTTGATACAGTGATAAATTTGACCTTGGGACAGGACACAGGCTACTTTTTTAAGGGTAAACGGGTTGAAATAAGGGATGAAAGTTTGTGTGGAAAAAATATAAACCGTTGTAGTTACAGGTGTAAAACTTGGCACTTTAGTTACACATTTGAAAACAAAAATATATCCATACTTTGTTTTCTTAAAATGACCCTTAAAGGGGTTAAAATAAGGGTTTAAATTTTATATCGAAAATCGAAACCGCTGAAGCTATTTCTATGAAAATTTATATTTTAGCTACTTATTACAAACGAAAAATAATAGCGTGCAATAATTTTGTAAAAATAGTATTATGGGAGTGGAATAAGGGATGGAATATTATTTGGAAAATCTAAACCGTTGGAGCTACAGATGTCAAACATAGCTATTTAGTTATTCATTAAAAACAAAAATATTTGTATACGAGTCCTTTGTTTTTTTAAAGTGAACCTTAAGGGGGTTAAAATAAAATCTGAAATGTTGTATGGAAAATTGAACCCGCTGAGGCTATTTCTATGAAATTTATGTTTTAGCTCCCAATTACAGACGAAAAATAATAGCGTGCAATAATTTTGGAAAAATAGTATTACGAGGGTGGAATAAGGAACGAAATATTATTCGGAAAAGCTAAATTGTAACTCCCACGGATATACAGATGTCACACTTGGCACTTTATATAATATAGACTGGAAACAACAACTATCTGCACCCGGGCAAAGCCGGGTCGAGCGGCTAGTATTCTTATTATCAAGGTGCAAGTATGTGTGCTTATTACTTCTTCACACACAAACAGTTGGGCCAATTTTAATGAAATTTGGTATGGAGGTAGCTGATAACCTTTATTATATTTATATAACACATAGGCTACTTTTTATCCCGAAAATGTAGTTTCCCTGTGGTATGAGAAAGGATTTCAAATATATATATTTGCTAGTTTATCAAACTCAAAGGGATACTTTGAGGTGAAATATAGTGGGTGATGAAATGGGATATAAGAGGACAGGAATACATGCCTTGAGTCATGGAACAGGTTGAGACGGGACAGACGGGAGGAAACGGTACGGAACGATTAAAAACAGCATAAAGGGCAGCAGTCACGTTGAATTTAAATGTAAAACAGTACGAGAAATAATATGTGTCTGATGTCGACTGGAATAAAAGTGTCAACACCCGGGAAGCCGGATCAAGCCGCTACTTTATCGAATTTTGCATAATAAAAATAGAATATTTGTATAACAGAATTTTAAGAGTTGTGAAATATAAATAATCTTTTACTCACATAAATAAATATATTTATTGGCAGGTTCTAGCGAATGTGGCAGAGATTATCTTGGCTGAGAGCGAGGAGGGGGCCGCCGAACACAACGCCTGGCGCGATATCTTCATACTGGTGGAGCTGCTATGCTGTGGCGCCGTACTGTTCCCTGTCGTGTGGTCAGTATACTAGAAAATGTACTTCCCGCTTAGCTACGGAGGGAAGTGGACAATTATTAAATTCCAACTCCTATAAATTAAATTTGTGGTTGATTGCGTTGCGGGTTAACGACAAGTTAAACATTCCCGGAGATTTGCTGAGCTCAATGCTCGGTGTCATTTAAAATCTTGCCATTGTTGATCCTGGCTTAAAGGAGTTGCAGTGTTGGGTGTGAGGGCGGGACAACCTCCAATACAAAATGTACTATTATTTAGTATAATTGGATTCAAAATAAAATCTGAGTGGAAATGTGAGTCATTTGGTAAGCCTTATTCTGAAGCCATTTGTGAAATAATCTAAGTTCGTCGTTATCTTCAAGAGTAGGGAATAATGGAGTCGTCTTGTGACATTTATGTCTAAGTAACGAATCGAAGTCTAAATTGTAAAGCGTTTCATACATTTAGGCAACCAAAATATATTAATGCAGTCAATATAACTAGGAATTTAATAAAAGGATATTACGTAGATAACAAGTACATTCTCACATCTTACTTTGAAGGCTTCTTATAACATATTTTTCATTTAAAAACAACATTTGCATGTGTACACCAATGCATGTGTACACCAACGCATGTGCACACCAATGCATCTCAAACGGTATAACCAAAATATATTTCGTAAATTAACTCATTGTGTAAACACACACTATTTATCAAACGCTACGTAAACAATGCTATGTAAACAAATAGTTGAAAATTACGAACCGAAGACGCTCGTGATTGACAGGTTGCGCAATGAGTTGTCAAACGCGTTGACAGCGGCGCCATGTTGTTTCGTTTACTTGGACTATTAATATACAAGATTTCTTTATGAAATCAACTTTTATTTAAATTTTGTTGTAAACTTTTGACAGCTTCCGTGACACAGTTGATTAGACGCCGACTGTGAAACGTGGGGCAGCGGGATCGATCCCCGCACCAATACAAATATTTGCGTGATCGACAGTTGTTTGTTTCGGGTCTGGGTGTTTGTGAGACCGAAAAGTCTTTAGTTTCTGATTGGAAGACTGATAGTTGTATTTATTATTAGTATTTATTAATATTGCCCGGTGACCACGCCAATATGTTGACGGTGGTCGTCGGTCCAAATTCCAGGGCACACCTCTGATTTTTCGGAGTCATGTGTGTATTGATAGTCAAAGACCACGCACTATAACGGTGAAGGAAAACATCGTGAGGAAACCTGCATACAGTAGCGATTAGTAGGAATTCCTACGGCATGTAAAATCCGCCAACCCGCATTATATGGCCTAACTCCTCTCAATCGTACTCTCGAATGTAGAGGAAGCCCGTACCCCGCAGTGGGACGTATATGCGCTGATACAATACAATGTATTAATATGTTTGACAGGTCGATACGTCACCTGCAAGATGCGTCGACGACCGACGGCAAGGCCGCCATCAATCTACGTAAACTGAAGCTGTTCAAACATTTCTACGTGATGGTCGTGTGCTATATTTACTTCACCAGATTCGTCGTGTCCATTCTAGAGGTTGGGCATTGTTTACATTTTTTGTGTCTTATTATAGATCTGTGTCTGTGGTTATAATTACGGATTTTTGGCAACATTGGTTGCGAAAAAAATGTTTTAGGTAATCTTTTAAAAGAAGTGAAATACCGGAATATAACTATGTACTATCTCATCAAAATTACCCATACAATTCGTTTTTTTTATGTTTTATGCCGTTGTAGTGTTATACTATTTATTAACAAGAAATAATTTAAAAAACATGTTTATAAATTACGACCTTAAAGTCTTTCTGCGATAGTTTATGTTATAAATATGTGAGAAAAAAAAAATAACCCTAAAGTAGGGCTAAACGTCCATTGAGCCCCAAGGTGCTTAGGCAATAATATTTATAACTAAATATTTTTATTTAACACAGATAACAGTCCCGTTCCAATACGCGTGGATGGATGAGATGTTCCGCGAGATGGCGACACTGGTGTTCTTCGTGATGACGGGCTACAAGTTCCGCCCGGCCGCCGCCAACCCCTACTTTACGCCCAACCATCAAGACGATGACGTCAAGCCTCAAGTGTTAGTAGCTAGTACATACTGTTGAACTTTAAGTTGTTCATAATTCTTAGAATCAGGTCTTCAATCATAGAGGGATGGTGTAATAGATTATACATAATAGAAAGACAGCATGAAGCTTTTCAAAAAAAGGTTTTTACAGTCGATAACCTGCGAATAACACTTCTGCTGTTTTAGTCCATAACTTATGGTGACTGCTTACCATTATGCGGGCCGTGTACTTATTTGACTTCTTAGTCGTATAAGAATATTTGAAAGCGAAGTCCGTTGACATTCATGACATTACGACAATAGCTGTTGTTGTTTTTTCAATTTATCCCATCGGAGAGGCAAAGGTCGGAGCCATACAGCCTAGTCTATTACGACAGTAGCGTTCATGTCACATTTTGTAACACAGTTGACATTAACACTGATACGAATGTGCATATCGCCTCTTGTCGTATTTGAACCATAAACAACGGACTTCGCGAGATGGAATAACTATACATACGCTCACACCTGTTTTGTCGAGCCATTTTCGTCCTTAGATGTGATACAGTACCTATTACTATGGCAGGCGTAAATTCCAAAACTGAGCAAACCGTACGAGATTTTTTTTATACAATAAATCACTTAAAATGGAATGCCTGGTCTAGTAATTAATCCCCGGAGAAAACAATGCACAACAATGTAATTGGGCTAAATATGGTTTTAGTTTATGAATTTAACACTGAACTAAGAGTAGGTTGACAATGCATAATCTATGAAGTCTCCCAATGCCAATGGAATTATATTTAAACGAGTTTTGGCTTGGTAAAATTGATATCATCATCGTTTTCAGCCACATAAGCTTCGCTCAAGGATGTCCTCTGTGATCTGTAGAAAAAATATATTTTTATTATGAAGTTTGTAATTGCCCTCAGGATAACGATATTAACAACTGTTTAGAAAACTAAACATTGATATATTTATGTACTTCTGTGATCTTGTATTTGTTAGTCGTCTCTGTATTATATTAGCTTGGCGCATATTTCAAATGACATTTATAAATTTCGCCATTAATATGAGTTTATTTATAAACGTCTTGAATCGGTTCCATGAGTTTTAACGCAACATTTATTATGAAACGCATAAAGTCTTTGTAAGGATGGTTTGATTATTTATATATGTTTACTACATATATCTTTATATATATTTGCGACCTGTCCTCGAATAGTGGAACTGTCCACGTTTTATTTTACAATCCTGTATAGACAGGGTGTCCGAGAACTAGACGATATACTGTTAACGGGAGATAGAACAAACTATGACGGTAAAGCAACAAAGAAAAATACTCCTATCCCCGATAGTTTTCAAATAATAGCAGTTCTAAAAACTAGTTTTGGGACACCATGTATAATATAAATGTACATGTATATTTATTTATGTATGTTGTCCACAGTTTATCCGACATTGGTGTGCTGGAAGGAGTGACGAGGATACCGAACCGGGGCGACAGAAAACGCGAGGACCTGCAGCCTCTCATGCAAGAAACTAACTACAACTCAGACTAATAGCAGAGTGTGATAGACACTGTAGTTTTGTATTCTACACGCGACTCCTTTATCTCAACCCGATGGATGTGAAACTCGATAGTCTTAGAGTATTTATAATGAAGAGGGAGCACTGTCACACATTAGCGCTTTCGAAAACGTAGATTTTTTTCGTTCGTTTGGTAGCGCTGCTATATTAGTGAAAATATAAAAAAAATTGCTATAAATTATGTTGGTAACCGAAAGTATATTTAGTTATTATCCGTAAAAAATGAGTTTCGGTAGAACTCAACAGCGCTAAACTCATTTTCATTATTTTTCTTTTTGAAATAATTCTTGCATATTGGACAACCTGTCAAATGTCAGCCAATAGAAGGATAGAAAAAGGTGACCCGGTACCACCATTTCTATCTAAGTTTTGAAAGTACCAGCGCTCCCTCTATATTATAAACACTCTTAAGTCGTAACCTTCTGTTTAGCTACACGTCCACACAATTGTCCAACCTTGATAGCTGCGTGTTAACGTCTTATCAATATTATAGTATAGTATGGCTGATAAGTTATGGCCATTCTCAAGCTAGTGGAATAATAGTCAGATTTTTTGGTGAAAAATCTGACTATTATTCAGTTAGTCAGTCAGTCAGTCAGTCAGTCAGTCGGTCAGTCTACGAGTATGACTATCTGGTGCAATAGTCATACTCGTAGACTGACCTCACAGTAACAGACCAAATCTTAGGTATTGGGTGTTAGAAACTTCGAGAGACTGTAGGGCCTCACAACACCCAGACCTGAGTCAAATATTTGTGGTCTACGCAAACATTAGTCTTGTTGGATCACAGTGCTTTCTATTGGTATTTTCACGGCCGACGTCTTTGGTCGTAGTATAAAGTGAATATGGATCTTGGATGATTATGTGGATGTGCCCGACGACTTATGTTGCAATTTATCCAATGCGTTTATGAAATGGGACCGATTAGTTACTCATTGTGATAGTTATTGTAGATTTTGTATTCTTCAACATTCGATCATTCCGTCACGAATATTTCCTCGAAGTAAACTCGACTATTTTTTGTAATCGAGTTTGTGTGACAGTTTTTAATTTAACCAATCTCCAAACCTACGTCAAGCGATGTTTCTAACATATCTGCGCCTTCCAAACACATCGCATACCCAAAACATTGTAAAGGGCATAATATTAGTAATATCAAGATGTAAAAAACGACGTATTGCACATTCATCCTTATCTCCACAATGTAAAGCACATATTTCTATGGAGATAAAATAAGCGACTTGCGAATTCGCGCGCATTCTGCAGTATACGAGCGATTAGCAGTTTTTGGATTTATAGAAATATGACCAGTGTGTTGTGGAAGTAAAGAGTGACTTTCCTATGGGTCGTCTCGTAATTGTTTCCATCCCACGTATAACTAAATAAAATCTATTTCCCCTTTTGTGAATAGAGGTATACCAAGATATGTGTCTCGATGTCTATTAATTAATGTATACTTTAGTGCCCTAATGGTACCAATATATTCATTGACGTTAAAAATAAATCAAATAGTTGTAATTATTATGGTTGGCCTAGTTTGTAAATTCAGTAATTGTAATAAGTGTATACAACTTTTGTGCTGTTTGAAATAATTTTGAATTGAAATAGTTTTTTAAACTAGAAATAACACTCCGTTATTTCGTATGTGGATGTAGTATTTATTGTCTGGCTTTTATTCTGTCCGACTTAGCTTCAATTAAAATATTACATATCCAAATATTCTTTGTAGTTGTAATGTGTGACTCGAGATCTCAATTTCCTTAAACTGACTTATACAAGAATTATCATAAAATATATGTTGTATATACGCAATGATACCTTTATAATAGAATAGGAATACTTAAATACGTTTTCCAAGTGTCTCGTGTTTTAAAATCCCAAAATATAATACGCGTAAATTAATAAATGTGAAAGTCTGTTACTCTTTAAAATTGAATTGATGTTGTTATAAAAAATTCTATTAGTGATTAGGACATTATCCCAAGTTAGTTTGGCCCATTCATAAATAGGATTATTGTTCCCACACCTAAAAGAATTATGCCGCGTATAGATTGACTTAATGTTTACTTAGGTTATTGCATAATATAACTTAACATAGTAATAATAAGGGTCATTATTGAATACCCAGAAGTAATATCTGCTTCGAAGGATCATAACTGAAGGACTTATTAGGGTTGTAAAACAATGTTTAAAGATTGATATCGATTTACTTTCAAATAACTTTTTTAGTTATCTTTATTTATGTTTTAAAATTTACTTTGGTACTTAGTTTTTTTTGTAATTTGAAGCCTTAGCTTTGCATTAGTTGTCAAAGGTTGCTAAACTTTTTTTTGATCTACATCAAAAGAAACTTTTCAGAGGCGGTAATCTGATATTGTTAAATGACGTCATATTATTTAACATTCATTAATGATGGCACACAAAGTATTTAGGTGTCTTTCTAGGTGCCTGCCTACTTATTTGTTATGATAAAACGTGGTACTCTCTCAGCCATTTAAATAGTCACACATTATTATCTTTGTATTGAAATATAGGTTGTGTTTTAGCATAAAGAAGAAATTCCCGTCAAGTGGATTGTGGAAAGGATCCGAAAGCAGCCTCGACGACACTGTTAATGTAAACGATCTTATAGTCTGACGTATGGACGCTCGAATTAAATTTGCGAAAATTCGACTTTGACGGGCGCACACACTTTTTTTATTCCCCATACATAATACGTCCGTGATGCTGGGTACTAGAGGGATCTTTATTTTGACGTCGCAGTATCCGTTTTAGTTCATAGCCGCACTAATACAAAAGTTCAACTTTCTACCCTCGCAACTGATGCTATTATAATGTACTAGACTTTATAGCATGTAGTTTGACATTTATAGACATCAGCTTATAATAAACCTGCTAAGAAATTCATTGAATAGAATTTGTCAAACTGAATAAAAATAGCAGGGATTTGCAGCCTTCTAACCAATGATCTTCCAATAACCTTCCAATTTTTACTATAAGAAATCGAGGGAAAGATATGAAAAAATATACAGATGACCTTTTAAATAAAGGCCGCTTTTAACAGGTCGCTCTAGAAATCGTTGGGAGAGACCTCTCTGCAAAGGATTTCCTTTGAAAATTATGATCAAGTACTGGAATTGCCAAGTTTCATCCCAATATTAAACGATAAAGTACGGAAATTCTTCCTAAATTCCACGAGATTCGTACACAAAACAAAATGGACAAGTGAAAAATAGAAATTCCAAGATTACACTGCAACAATTGTTGGCGCTCATATAAATCTCTCGCAATAGCATTCGACCTCTGTCGACGGATTGCGTCAACGTAACACGAGATTTGTATGTTAAGCCCCATTTACACGGGGAGAGATTCTCGCCTTCAAGATACGATTATCGTAAGTATATAAGAAAGTTGCATCGTGTAAACATTGCCAGAATGCGATAATCTTATGGCGGTCATGTCATGCGATAATCGCATACGATTCTCGTCACGAGACACTCCTCCCGTGTAAATGGCGCTTTATGTGTATACGTGACGCGTGACCTTTGTGAAATGTGTTGCATTGTGGCCGAAATAGGTCCCCCGTCACGTCAATGTCTACTGTAACCCTTTACAACCCATTATAATTGCTCTTAAGCTTTGACTAAACGCATATGACATGACTGGTACTTATGACGTCATTTGTCGGGAATTTTGTATCAATGTTTGGTCTGATTTATACTTGGGTTGTATTTGTAATATAAGTTAATGCAAGTGATAACACAGATGAAGTAAATCTATGCAAATGCCTGCGTGTTTTATCATTGACAGCTAGTTATTAATTCGACATTTTTAACAAGTTGAAAGATGAAAATGTGTGTTAATTGCATAAATTTATCTTGGATCAGTCTAATGTTTGTATAATTTTGACAAAGTTCTACCGATCAGCGAGCTATCGCCGTTTTTAATATTTTGACGTGTCTTATAAATTAGTTTAGTATTTTGGCAATATTGTAATTTTAATATAATAATGATGGATTATTGTATTCAAAACTCTTGCGTATGTTTTTTGTATAATAAGAATTAGACAATAATTTGTATTCACAATTATTTATCATCGATATTGTGAATAAATGACGTTTATTATTCAGGCAATACACTTTCGAAAGTTAAGCAATACTTATAATTTTAATAATATTTTAAGATAAAAGGGACGACACAAAAAATAACAATTTACTCAATACAACAATGTCTCATGAACGTTACTAGTCGATATTTTTTTCGGTACTTAATCAATTACTTGATTATAAATAAAATGACTTTATAAAAAATATACAAATACAACAAAATAGCATGAAAATAATAAATACCTAATATATACATATTCTTAGTCTTCACTTCACACTAAGAAATCAAATCTTGGTTGTCGGTATCTGTAACTAAGCCTGGTCTCAAAACAAATAATCGTGGGCCACCTAAACACTTACCTCGGTGCGGGGTTCGAACCAGCCGCCACTCGTTTCACCGCCTGTTTTTAACCAACCAAGCTGTTAAAGTACACGTTGATATAAAATACACATGTTCAACAATCGGCACATTTAAAAATGTATGAAAATATCATCCCGCGTTATAAAAAGTAAAAATATAGTATCGCCTAAAAGCAATGTAAACGCATTGTTGTGTGCCGGTTTGAAGGACATTTTAGTCAGCGTAACTACTGGACAAAGTAAGACTTAATACCTTATGTCTCAGCATGGCGAGCGCAGTGGAACGCCAAGCATTGCTTCTAATTCTGATGTTGTTTGGTTTTGCTACTGTCCACGAGCGGTGCTATCATTTACCATCAGGCGAATGGCATGCTCGTCTCGCCATTTTGTTTTGTCAAATTGTTTTTTACAATGGTCTTTTTACTATGATTCGTGATTTTGCTAACGTTCTTTATGGTCCGCAATTTTGGGAAGTTTACGCCTGAATAAAAGTCTGAGAATACTTACGTATACTTTAAACATTAAAATCTTATTTATATTATGTAAACGTTTGTGTTGCATCTGGCACCATACTTTATATGTGCCTGTAACTTATAATGACGTATCAAGTCGGTATACAGACAATAATTTGGACTTATGTACACGATTAGAATGCTTTTTAATTTTAACAATTAAAAAATGAATATGTCGAAAATGACCAATAGTTCTATGTAATAATATAACAATGATAAAAAGAAATGTTTAGTGTCTTATACACAACTAGTTGGAAGATGTCAATGACAGTTACTGTTTCATTATAATTGAATATTATGGTAAGAAGGAGTTAAATACACTTTTTTAGAGATTGCCTCGGTGGCGTAGTTGTACTACGGTACGATTATAAAGCTGAGGTCTCGGGTTGGAATCCCAGGTCGGGCAAAGTGATGTTGGATTTTTCTATTCATTAACAGCCCGGGGTTAGGAATTTGTGCCCAATATCGGGGCTCGTCTGGTATCACAGAATTTACAAAGGCAAAATGTGAGTGTTCTGTTAGCATCTCTGCCTACCTCTTCTGGGAAAAAGACGTGAGTTTATGTATGTATGTTCTTTAGAGATTGGTAACTCTGACCTCAAACTAGGCCTCAAAATCCCAGCTTTTCTACTTCTTTCCTATGTATCGATAGCCCATCAGCGAACGCCCGTTCGGTACAGATGAACTCTCAATACTGAAAGGATACGAGGGAGGTTTTGAAGGATATAAAATATCAGTTTCTCGACCCAAATATACTCTAACCACATAACCTTAATTTAGCTCAGAAATCTATTAACATGCTTGACACAGCTCGCAAGACAGTGCTTGCAAACGGACAAATAATCAATAAGGTAATGGGACAAGATCGGCCAAATTAGCGTTTAGCATTTCCATCCACACGTTGTGAGACTTTACGGAGGTTTTTAAAAATACTATCAATGATTTTGTGTATATTTTTATTAGGAATATTTTCCATCTTATATATCATATCGAAATTAAAACACTGTATATTGTAAGGTCATTTTCGTCATATTATTCGGGACTCAACTTGTCTATTGCAACGTTTTTCAGAAACTGCGTCGAATTAATGTTTTGAAGCGTGTGTGTAATTTACGAATGGTCTTAACCTAATTTAGTTGCTCTATACGCTGGGATGTATTCCAAAACGACGATATATGACAAGCAATGGAAATGTTTACAATAGATATAGAATTACACACACTGACTACTTTGCCAATGGTTGCTGACGTACATAATGACAAATAAACCTGTTGATTTACTATTCAATTTGAGTCTTATGATCTTTCTTACATATTTTACATTTTTACACCGCCTTTGGCAAAGTCAGCTCGCATGGGCGGAAATGTAATACTTATGCAATAACCTGAGCCCCACGTTTATGTAAGCTTCTCATATTGAATGTATTTAATAAAGGGTACATAAATACTTAATGTTTTAAATGAATGTATGATTTGTGTTCGCATTAATGTATAAATTGTACAAATAATGAGATAAGAGTGAATTAAAAATAAATCATGAATGTATTAATGTTTTTATTCTAGATTACCTACCTTATATAAAAAAAAAACAATTGGCCATGACGTCAACAGCAAAGCGAGGAATGAACCAACAAACCACTGGATGCACTACGCATCATCAACAACATTCCATTGAGTGCGATTCTCAAAACAAAACTCAAACTAAATCGAACTGCTGGCCTACTTTTCACACTTGATTTCATCTGGAATTCTGGATTAATAAATGAATAAACACATCAACAGTCACGTACAAAGTACTGAGCTCACACTAAGAAACAAGTTTGTGTCGTGGGTATCAGAAACTACTGGAAACTTTTCGGTTTCACAAACACCCAGACCAGAAACAAATACTTGTGGGGAGACGAACATTTGTCTGTGGGCAGACGAACATTTGTCTCGATGAGTTTGTCAAATATATAAGAATCCAGATTTGTCTTTTTAGTCTCGTTGGATAAAACTAGAACATTTTCATACATGCATAATCGCCACGCTTTTATCCCATAGGGGTAGACAGAGAGTATGGATCGCCACTTTGCTCGATCCTGGCATATTACTTCCGCTTCATCCACTTTCATCTATATTTTCAAGCATTCTCGTCGGTTCAGAACATTTTCACTCTTACACAATAGGCGTTTAATGGAATTAAATAAAGTTGGTTCACAACAGCTGTGCAAAGTAGGTCAACAGAAGTTAGTTCTTCGTCAAACTTTGTACGCCGTATCTGGGCAGTTTCTCAACTGTATGGAAGTTTGCAGCTCGTCCTTGACCCAGAAACTGTGCGGCGGCTCGCCAATCTGTCAGTTGAACGGTGAAGGCCAGCTGAAGGCATCAACGACGGCAGCCAAACGCATTCATGTGCGTATGTGATGTCCATTGTGTTTGTGAGGAAAATTACAGTGGTTTTGTAGTTTAAATTGAGGTATCGAAAATATGAACAATGCAGTAAATTTTTATTATCCTAATACTTATTTATGTATAAACAACTATTTGGTATACTTTCTTTTCTTTTCTTGTTATATTTTTTAAATTGTGCATCCAAATATATTGCTTTACAGTTTGAGAACATCAAACAGTACTTAAATTTTAATAGTTGAATGAATGTATTTTGGCTCCACTCAATGTTGGTTCTTCTTGCTTCATTTTTATTTACATACATACATATATAAAGGTCACGCCTGTATCCTATAGGGGTAGGCAGAGACTATGGATTTCCACTTCGCTCGATCTCGACATACTACTTTCGCTTCGTTTACTTTCGTCAATTTCTTCGTGCATTCATAGTTTTATTTAAATCTTTTTAAATATGTTAATACATACCATTTATGTTCGGCAATATAATTATTGCCGAACATAATTGAACCGAAGTTATACGAATTCAACACAGATTCTGTAGTAATACTTTTTATGAACGTCAGGCAATAAAATTTCCACAGATTTCATATTTTGTCGAAACTACCTACGTGATTTTTACATCTTGAAAGTTTTCGACGGATACATAAAACTGGCATTTTAAGATTCTGTTTGTTGTTACATAATTGTATGCGCCAACTTTTAGTTTATGCTTCTGGCATTATGACGCTCATTTAATGTTAGCTAAACCTAGCGGTCAACGACTCGCCTACCAAGAAGTCATGGCCATTACACTATGGAGATGTAGGTGAACACTCCGGTTTCAGAAAGCCTTACCGAATGAAAAATCGATAATTTATTTATTTATTCAGAGTAAAATTCAAGTTAACGGTACATCTAAGACCAAAACACTTACATTCGAAGTAATAAACATTAAAATTAGGAAACCTAGTTAACATAAATAAATTATTAATTAAAAAAACGAACTTATTTTTAATAAACAATAATTATTAATAGGGTCGAAAAGAGAATTGATATTTTTTAAAGAAAAAGTCGAAGTCTCTTGTATTAAATTATAATTCAATCCATATACCGCCCACTGCAGGACACGGGGCTCTTCTACAGTTGAGAGTTATTTGGTTATAATCTACTACACTGGCCTCGTGCGGATACTCGAGTTTCACATGCCATATAAATTCTTGTAAATCTAAGTATTGTAAATCTACGTATCTTTTCAATCTACGTATGCACGTTTACACGATGTTTTCGTTTTCCTAGGTACCGTTAAAAATTGTATCAGCCTATATACGTCCCACTGCAGGTCACGGGTCTCCTCTACAATCGATTAGTAAGATTGAGAGTGGTTAGGCCATATAGTCCACCACGCTGGCCTTGTGCGGGTTGGCGGACTGTTACATACCATAGAAATTTATACAAATCGCTATAGTATGCAGGTTGCCTCAAGATTAAAATAATAATGCGTTTATAAAATCGTACTATTGTGTAAAAGCTTAGTAGTAATTATTCGCTTGTTTTGAAGATCAAGTCCAATTATACATGCTGGTTTATTAGAATATTTGAATACTAACAGTAGCTCATGATTTCGTAGCTAATCTACATCAGACGTGCAAATCTAATTCCGACGTTGCGTTGAAACTGACAGAGCGTAAATAATATTAGCATAATAAATCAACCCATTGATTTGTATATTAACTTATTCCGCAACCGCACTACTGAGCGGTTCTAAATATAACGCGTTTACATTGCGTATGATATTCATGTTCAGGATATGCAGCTCGGCTTCAATACGAGTATTAGAGATTATCTTATAAACTGAAGTCTATTTGGGTACACATCTGTAACACCACATTTTACTAAATGCTACTAAATACTAAATGTCGTACTCGACACAATACCATGTATGAACCTTGTTTCCTATTTCATGTGTTTACTGGGCTATTGATATATGAAAGAGCTCAAGCTTAAGTCTATCCTGTTTAATACATAATACTCATTATAATTTCAGCAACTTCATCTCTTATCGTTGAGGATAAATCGAATAACTAGTCTATTATTTATAAATCCATCTTTTACTCTGGAACGAATTCACATTAATCCTAGTTATGCTTAGGCATATAAATTCTGTTAATCATAAAGACCTTTCCAGACACAATTTGGCTGCTAATTTGTTCAAATTGACAGTTGATTTGCCTCGTCTACACCTGCCACCTTCATAATTTCAAGTCTTGAAATATGGCCAATTAGTGATTTTACCACAATATTTAATATCTGCTTAGTTTTGATATAAATAATCTTTCTTCTAAGTTTAAAATATATTGTGCTTGTCGCTGTACCCGGATTTGCGACAGTTTCTTTCAAACGAGACGAAAGCTGTTAATTTTAAATGAACACTTCCGGTACCTACTGCGGAGGCGACCGGAAGGGAACTCCGATGTAACCAGGTTTGTGCCCGGCGCGCTTGCAAGTAAAGCAAATCCGTTTTGCATCCACTTTTTTCATTAAAAAGAAAGTTGATTCACAGCATACTGCTCTTCATGTAATTATTGTCTACTTTTTTCCGTTACTACTTATATTTAATAATGAAAATAAGGAAATATTGTTGGTAGTTAACATTTCCACTAGTTGATTATGCAGCGTACGTCGGAGTTGTTATATTTGATGTGCACTGGTGACTATTAATAGTAACCATGATAATTCAATTGATTTGCTTATGATTTCTGTTTAAGAAATGAGGGTCGAACCAACTGTCATTTTGGGCACAAATTCAAATTCTGATTCCTGATGAACTTAATTTTTTCAATCTGTAAGCACACACAATGTATATTGCACGACCTGGCAACAGGCAAACGAATCCAAAATCTGCACAATTCACGAACCAAATATTCCACAGGACGAAACCAAACCAATATCCATATAACAAATCCATCCCATGGTTGTCTGTAAGAAATCGCCTAGTGCGATAAGATGCGATATGTACTTTTGTAAAATGTAAGTAATTGTTCTATCTACATTTTTATTTTTCAATGTGTGTGTATTAAAGTATAAATAAATAAATATATTATGCATAAATTTTCAACAGTACAAAATCGTCTCATTTTATAAAGCTTAAAGCGTGCACTGCGCATACCCGCTCGTTCATCATGCTTGCTCTCTTTACAAAAATACCAAACAATGATTCCGTTTAAACAAAGGAACATTTTAATTGGTGATAAGTGATTGGCTAAACGCCAGCGGCACTGAATGCACTTCTGTGTCTAAACGTTTTGAATTCCCCGGACAGAGAATGTTTTAAATGTTTTATTGTTTTCTAGCCGTGCGCCGGTTTACTCGTCTTATTGGACTGACGTTTATATCGCAGCTTCCGTTTCTTTCTGGCGGAATTTTTCCAGCATCAAAAGCTAATTTCACTCATTCACTCTACTATGTTCAGAATACAAAAATGTTTTGTACCTAGGCGAGATGCAATGGCGGGAGTACACAGATAACTATAGGAATATACACTTGAGTTCGAAAAGTCGGTGGTGTTGAGCTCGACCATCCAAACTCCGATTTATCAATCCGGCTCGAAACCAACTAAAAATCATATTAAAACCGCTATAAGGCCTTCGCGAACATCCTGTATGCACTACAAAACCAAGCGAGCCCAGTAACACCCTGAATTACTAAACTGAACATAGGTACAGCTTCTAATGCTAAACGTATTTAATGATACTTTTTTTAAACTATATAATCCACAAAATATTTGGTTGCCCAAGACACCAGCGCTACGTCACAGGCCGGTTCCGTATCAATAGACGGTTAACGACTGTTGTAAATAATGAAATCTGTTTATAGTATCGGCTAACCCCATCCATTAGCATACGTAGATTTCATTTGTTCGTGTACAGCGGTATTGACGGCCGCGTTGAGTGCTCACGAATTAATCCCATGCACTTGTTTTTAAATCAATTGATTTACGGGCGGTCTTAAGGCGCAAGGTCAGGATTTATCGGCTGAGTAAAAAACATACGCGTTTTCCTCTCAGCGCGGCGAGCTGAAAAATTTCACGGCTGTCATTGTTAATAGCTACGCTTAACAATTTCCGGTGTCGTAACTATTGTTGCTGCCCGGGATAATCTGTATTAAATTTATACTCGTAATACTTTTGTCTTCATTTAATAATTTTCACTCCTCAATAATTATACAGCGTATATCCAGACTGCGACCGAAAACGAAGCCAGGTGGTAGTATTAGTGACTTCAGATACAATGCAACTAAAAATTTCGCAAAAAAAGCAACTTTTTTTCGTTGTAACTTATCGTTGTTTTTGGGTAGTAAAAACATCGTTTTCTTAAAATATAAATGTAGACCTTTTTATTTTTAAAGACACAATGGTATGCTATGGTTTAAATTATAATTTCAGCAATAACTAGGTATTTACCACCCAAACACGATACATACATACATAAACATCACGCTTTTTTCTCAGAGGGGTAGGCAGAGGTGCAACCAAGACACTCACGTTCCGCCTTGTGTGTTACGTGCCATGCTGGGATAGGAGGCGAGCCTATCGCCATGTCGGCCACAAATTTTTGACTCCGGGCTGATGATTAATAGAAAAATCCCATATCGCTTTGCCCGACCCGGGATTCGAATCCGAGACCTCAGCTGTGTAATCATACCGTAGTACAACTACGCCACCGAGGCAGTCACGATGATATTTAAAAAATTGCAAAAACACCGGTCAATTTAAATGAGATTTTTTTTTTGTTGAATTGTTGTCACTAACTACCACCTGGCTTCGTTTTCGGTCGCAGTCTTGATATATTCTGTATTACTCGATGTTTTTATTTTGTTAAAAAATATGAACCCTTATTTTTTATACTAAGCTGACATTGAAATACAATCCGCGGTTTATTTCGGACTCATAAACACATCAAAATAAATTCATAAAATTATCCCTTTTTCGATAAATATACGAAAATTGATTTTACGATTTCGAGGCTGCGTTCGACGTAAATAAGCATGTGTGAAATTCTTACGCCACGTGTCGGTGACAGCATTTACGGATGAAAATAGGTTTTGGCTTAAAATCGTATATACAAGGTGTATATATTGTATAATTGTACTTATGTCGTGTGGAGTCCAGGCTATGTGTCCGTGGAATGTATAAAATGTAGGTAAGGTGATGGGACACAGCGCGGCGCGTGCGGCGCTGGGGTGCCACAGGTTTGGCTGGCGGCCACGTGGGATCACACGCTCGTCGCACGTCGCACCGTCACGGGGAAGATGCGACGTAAACATGACTATTTGCAACACTGATCTTGGCCAGATCTTGACCCATTAACACCGGTACCGATGTCAGAGCTGTCGCTTGAAGTATTTTTAGCGGACGCGCGGGCGCGGGGGTTTTGTTTCATGTTTACGTCGACCGTGGCGCAAGCAGCATTCGGCCGACGCGCGTGGCTGGACGATGAGCGCTGGAAAATGAGTACTAGAGGGATCAGGCGGAAGAAGTCGTCGCTGTCGGAAGTGAAAGTGGCGGTGATCGGTGCGCCATCGGTCGGCAAGAGCGGTACGTGTCTGTGTTCAGTGTTCGTTCCCGCACCGATAGTTTTGTGTACGCTGTCGCCTGTCTCCGGACTTCAGCAGGTCGGCTACTTCCCGCCGCTTCTCTACGCCTACAGTACATCGAGGCATTTTTATACATTTTATTTTTCGCAATTAGTTTTTAAATGTACGCGCCGACGTGTTTAATTTTATGGTCCGCCGTAAAATTATTTACAATTTTGCGTGCGTGCTATAAAAATATTCCGCGTCAAACTTTGTGCAAAAGTTTTCGTTAACGCGTAGACTGTTATATTATATAAATAATCGTACCTACGCACCATAGCGACATTGCATTTAGACTTGAGTAACACCTTTACCAAAATAAAATCGATGAGGTACAGGCGTTGTCTCAAGGCTCCGAATATTTTCAGATCGTAAACGGCTGACGCCAATAAAGCGAATTCGATATGCAATAAAATGGTGAATTTATTATAAATCATAATAACGTATGCGGAAAATCCAAAGGCAAATATGAATCCTGTTTAATTCGTATTTACCTTTGAATTTTCACTGCGTTTTGATGTTTATTGAGCAACGGACCATCGGAACGTTGGTTAGTGCTCATGCGATGTTTTAAATAAACATAATTCATTTCAGCCACTGTTGCAACGTTTTAAAAGGGAAATATTTTCTTCACTTTGAAGTTGCAGTGTAAACTGTGTACTTTTTTTTGTTAATTAAAATTACAATCTGATATCTTAGATATCATAATTAGGTATAGCATAGTAGGATTAAATATTAATACTGTCTGCAGAATTAGAAGTGTTTAAATGTAGTTCAGTAGGGCACAGAACCTGTGTCTCGATTGTTAGTTCCTATTTATTTGAAGAGGCAATATATCCGGGAGTCATTAGTGGCATGGCGCACGTTGACATAAAAATGTTTACAAACGTTTAGATAACATTATGATGCCTCAGTAGGCTTGTTATTTTGTTGGCACAATAATATGTCGAATAAATAGATCATCAAAATATTCCAAAAATTACCCAACAATAAACAGGGTATATCAAGACTGCTACCGAAAACGAAGTCAGGTGGTAGTTTTAATAACAATAGACACGACGCAATTAAAAATTTTTTTGTAGTGTTTTAAATATCATTGTGTTTGGGTGGTAAATCCATAGTTTCTGCTTAAATTATAATTTAAAGCCTTAAAAATATAAGGGTGTACACTATTTTTTTAGGAAAATGTAAGTATTTACCACCCAAATCCGATGATAGGAAAAAAATACAAAAAACAATCGTCGCTTCTTTTTGCAAAAAAATTATTTGCATTGTGTCTGAAGTCATTAAAACTACCCCCGGGCTCCGTTTCGGCAGCAGTCTTGATATACCCTGTATAATTATGTCAACATTAAAACCAAGTAGTAAAACATCTAATTAGTGCAGTGATCAAATTCACAGCTTCTCGTAGTGTTTGAAACTACAGACTTAAGAGTTGTCCACTGTTCGTTTATCATCTCACTCGTTAAACTTTGTTTGCAGTTAATGAAATTAAAATTTTAATTCAGTCATGTATACAGCCGAATAGTCATGTGTAAAATGCAGATTACGGAGCGTGAATTTGTCGAGAATATCTGAAACAATGATGAACTTTTGTTTAGGAACACCATATTTGATGGTCACAAATATTTCGACTTATATTTCGAGTGGCGTTGTTTAATCATCCAGCTAATTTATTATAAATACAATCTATTCTTTGCAGTCGTTTAGGAATTAGATATTAATATTAATAACTATTTTTATCATCCATCATCATCATCATCATCCAAAGGAAGTCCCCTGCTGAACATAGGCCTCTCCCAATGATTTCCACAGTGATCTGTTCGAGGCAGCCTGCATCCAGCGACGTCCCGCGACCTCTACCAGATACTATATACATTATACCACTCTTTTATTCACAAAAATTGGACCATTAATGTGTAAAAATGCTGTTGAAAATAAGTTTATTTGTAGAACTCAATCATCGTAACTAAAAACATTAATCACAACGCGGCAAATTCAATTAGAAAGTTGTACATTAATAAATAATTAGCATTTTACACGTACAGCATTTTTAGCATTATTCATAAACGACTGAATAACGTGATTCGCCAGTTACCTCAAATAAACAACGCAAGTTTTACTAATCTGTTTTCCATCTTGTCATTTGTAATTCATTGCATCTTGTAATTGTTATTAAGCCTGCCCAACAACCCCAAAGAATTATTTTAAATGATCATTGAATACAATTTAAGAAAAAATACGTTCAGAAAATGTTCTATTTCTAATATACAAAGGGAGGTAGAAAACGCGCAGAATCGTTTAATACAGCTTTAAGACGTTTCCTACAATGGCGCTAACCTTACCGTTGAGTTTATATCTTCATTGGGTTTGATATATCAAAGGGCACTGCACACATTTTATCAAACGGTTATTTGAAAATATGAGTCTCTTGAATATTCAGAGAAGTGTAATCGGGAATTTCGACAGGGGGCTATTCTAGGACGCGAACAGTAGTTCAAATGTTCGAACATTCGACATCCGAAGTAATTTTAAAGTTATCCACTTTTAAACATTAATCAAGATGGTCAGACGACCTGGATTAGGTCGCGGGACGTCACTGGATGCAGGCTGCCTCCAACAGGTCACTGTGGAAATCATTGAGGGAGGCTATGTTTAGGACGGATGAAACATCAATACTATTCCCCATGATAATTATCATTCGCTCCGAACCTAGTCTATGGTTACGATGTACGATGTAGATAATACCATGTCACATTCGTACAGCTTTACATACGACGTTCGAGCATTCGAATTTCGTTTCAGATCATCGAGTTACCTCCCAGAATATAATAGAAGCCCTAAGGCGACGTTCTTACACCATCTGGCATGTTTCACATTTGCAACATTGTTATCGAAAATGCTGAGAGCTGTATATTTTGAATACTTACTTTTAAACATGTACGACTCGTGTGTCGTGAGGTTTTTGCGTTCCCTTCCGACGTCCAATACGTGTTAGTTTTTCGAGTTGAAATTCTTAATCTATTTGGGACTTGACAATTTTGTACAGCACCACACTTAAGTTTATACAAGATAAATAACACTGGTCAACAAAAAAAATAAAATCGTTTGTTTCCTTAATTTTTTTTGGTTCTATCTCAAACTAACGCGTATTTTTTAAATACGATAACAATTTTTCTCTCACAGCTTTTGTTTTTGAGTTACGGCTAACTTCCCTCCATTACTATTTTTACTTATAGTTGCGTTTTTTATTGGACATTGAAATATATTTTGTTGTTATTTTCGATATGGCTTCGTCAAGAAGGTGTTGTGTACTTAATCCTGATTCTTTTTGCTACATTTGTGGTAAATATGTATTTGCAAAATATCGAAAACCTATATCGGACTTTGTAAAAACTGCGTATCATCAATACTTTAAAATAGAATTGTGTAATCAGGACAAGCCATGGGTTTAGCCTTTTCAAGCCTTTAGTTAGCCGAGATCGCATCATACTTCCACCACTTCATATTAAACTCGGCATAATGAAACAGTTTGTGAAGGCGCTTGACAAAAGTGGCGATTGTTTCAATTTTCTTTCACGCATGTTTCCAGGATTAAGTACAGAAAAATTAAAAGCTGGTATTTTTGATGGGCCACAGATTAGGCAACTCGTGAAAGATCCTAATTTTGTCAAATCAATGACTGAATTCGAATCCAAAGCTTGGAAGTCATTCGTTTTGGTTATGAGTAATTTCCTAGGCAAAAAGAAATCTGACGACCACGTCGAGCTTGTTGAGTCCATGCTATCGAACTTGCAAGAGTTAGGGTGCAACATGAGCATAAAAATCCACTTCCTGCACTCACATTTAGACCGATTTCAACAAAATCTAGGTGATTTTAGTGAGGAGAAGGGTGAAAGATTCCATCAGGATCTTCGAACAATGGAAGAGCGGTATCAGGGGCGGTGGGACTCACATATGATGGCAGACTACTGCTGTTGTTTGCAACGTGATCTACCTAAAGTCGTTCATTCAAGAAAATCGTATAAAAGATCATTTGATAGTGTTCAATAGAAATTTTGTTAACATCATTTATTAATTTTCTGTACTTTTTTATCAAAATAATAAAACTCTATATTTCAAAAACTGAAGCTGTTAGCAATCTTCCAGTATTTTTTTCATACTCAGGGCCATAGAAATACCCAATAACAGAAAAAAAAATAAAGGAAACAAGACTTGTGTTGACCAGTGTAATATTTTACTAACAGTAAACTTTATATATTTTTTGTTTTGCTGCGCGATGTTGCTGAGCGTTATATTATAATTTACTAGCGGCCCGTCCCAGCTTCGCCTGGGTGAAGATGTTTTTTGATTCCACCCCACATCAGATACATGGCATACGTATACATACGGACAGACCAACAGCGGGAAGCGACTTTGTTTTATACTATGTAGTGATAAATTACACACAATTATGCTTCATGGAATAGGCCTAGCTCGAAACGCCCCAAATTAGTGTGCTTCGGGTTACGTTGATTGCTGCCCGCCTGATACGAATAGACGCCCACTGCTCGATAGATTTTTGTCATATTTAATCCATTAACGAATTGTGTTGTTCAATTAGCGCAAATAAAAAAAAATTAAACAGTTGATTCTCCAGTTGGTAATATTAATTTTGAAACCCCCCTTATATTGATTGTAGATACGAAGCGTGAGTGCAAAGTAATCGAAAAAGATAATTTGGAGCAGTATAATGTTTAAAACATTCTAAAGCGTCCCGTAAATGGTCAATTATATCGCGCAATATTACGAATTGTGCAATATTATTGACCGTGTAGGGTTGATATTGAAGATTCATAGCTCCGTTCAATGTTATTGTGAAATATATTGTACAATATTATTGTAGATTTAAAAGTCGTTTTATTTCGGTACTTATGACAGTTTATGATACATCGACAAATACTTATCAGGTAGCCATTTTGGCACTTCTTAAATATGGCTTATAGAGACCGGTCGTTATACATTAGCATTCATATTCTTACTTATTTAAACCGTCGAGTCGCGTCGCGTGTATGCGATGGCATATGGCTGTGCTACCACGTAACATAATAATCAACTTGTACATTTAACAGCCTCCGTGGTGCAGTGGGTTAGTCGCCGGCTGTGAAGCAAGGGCCGTGGGTTTGATCCCCACACCGAAACAAATATCTGTGTGATCCATATGTATTTGTTTCGGGTCTGAGAGTTTGTGAAAATGAAATGTTTCTAGAAGTTTCTGATAACCACGACACGATCCTCGATCTTAGCGTGGCGTCAGAACTCTTTATGTGACTGTTAGGTGTATGTATGTATGTGCATGAAATATATTGATATACAAAGTTGTTTTTTTGCTTGTTTTCAATAGTATTGCCATTTATTTACTTTCGTTAAAACGTTATTAATGCAAGTTGTCTAAGGCATTTAGTCAATATATTGTATATGGTACATTAAACTATGTATAGTTATATATTTTAGCTGAGCGATTCCGCTACAAAAGCGAATGTTTTCTTAAATTATTTGATAGCCTCGTGGCGCTGTTGGCTAGATATCCGGGTCGGGGGAGGGAGGGTTGTTTACTGTATGATCAAACGAAGTTCGAATGTTGGAACGTCGTACATAAAACTGTACGAATTTGCTTAGGTACTCCACAAAATGTTCATATATAAATAAATGCATCCAACAGTCACATACATAGTCCTGACCCCTCTTTAAGATCAATTAAGTTTTGTGTCGTGGTTATCAGAAACTATAAGAGACTTTCCGGTCTTACAAATACCCAGACCCGAGACAAATATTTCTGGGCCTCACAAGCATTTGTCTCGGTGCGGGGATCGAACCCGCCGCCGTTTGTTTCACAGCCGGCGTCTAACCAACTGCGCCACGGGGGCTGTCTGTTAGTGGGAGGCAGAACTATGTACATATACATATGCTTGGTACCTATATTGATTTGAGTTCTACCCTTGTTGTTGCATTTTGCTTTTTATGACATATTTATTTGCTATTGTTCCTTATTTATATAAAAAATACTAATCCCCGAAAGGCTAAAGTTCCACTCAAATTTCGTCACTCGTATTATTTTCCCAAAATGTGACATGCAGCGAGCAAAAGTTACAATTCTGGACGAGCTTTATTTGGATGAAGCTCGTAAAACTTTTATTCATTCCCAACTTGAGGTTCAAACTCTGATCCTCATGATGACATACCAGTACTTCCACTAGACATGAAGTTACAATCATTTTATTTATGAACGAGTAAATTGTGAATAATATTCCTGTTGTAATTATTAACGACATTTATTTTTCATCCGTTTTGTAGGCGATAAAAAATTTATTAAGAACGTTTCATTAATTATTTAATCGAATTAGGGAATATTTTGTGAAGTTTTTTAAATGCAGTCCTTACGAGCACCAAGCGGGTTATACGCATCTACGAGAGATGTTATGAACTCGCCTTTAGGTATGACGATTGAACAAATTTTACGATACAATTTTATTATAGTTTGCGTATTTATTTTATACCATCTCGTCAAGGTTTAAAGGCAATAAAATAACAGACTATAAAAACCCGTTAAACTCTCAAATATAAGACGATAAAAACATGCATAATATTAGAATGTATTTTTATAACACATGTAATTTTTAAATATAGTTCATCAGTTGTCGATATCTTCGTCACACTTCCCACCAATATCTTCATTTTCAGTTGCTTCCAAATATGCCGTTCTAGAACCATATTCTATGTCATAGTTACACATAAGTAGACCTACTTTAATATCCATATATTAAATTAAAATTTACTTTCTTACAATTAATATTAAATTAAAATTTACTTACCGTCTTAGAGTATTTGTAATAAAGAGGGAGAGCTGTCTTACATTTAGTCCAGTCGTTTGGTTCAAAAAAGAATTACCTGAAAAGATTACCGGGAGTTTTAAAAATGGGTGATTTATAGAGTTTGAGGTGCAGTTTTCGAAATTCTACGTTGGGCAATGGCGTCAAAAATCAGTTTTTGACATAGTCTCCTTTCCGACACATTTCACGAGTAAAACATCTATATATACAAAATTAAACTAGAAAAAAATTCCCACAATTTATGTCTTAACATTTTTTTTCGTAAAATCAATAATTTCGGCGTACGAGCGCCGCAGCGCCGCATAGAACAGTCTTAATTTGTGTGAAGTGTTTATGTCTTCACAGTATTTCCTTTTTTTTACCTTTGCTTTTATAACACGATAAAAAATCACTGAGAATTCAAAGTTTTAGTAAAAAAAAATCTTGTTAAATAAATTAAGCCATTCGCCACTAAAATTTTAATAAAAAGAAAATCTGTGGAAGAAATACCAAATTTATAATATTTTAGAATCTTGATAAAATTCGCGTCTTCGCAGCATCGTCACTAGATTGGGGTTTGATCTGTGTGACCCTGGTTACCCTAACAGCTGTTGACATTAAACAATGTGTCTGAGCAGAGCCTCAGCCGCAATGTTTAATGTAAACACTGCATCATACGAACCGATCGTAATAAGCATACCTACCAGACGTCCTTGCGTATGCAATTTGTCTAAAACTTGGCCACCAAATAACATATTTATTGTACCACCGGAGCGTTTATCTCAATCAGTTAATTGCTGTGCCAAGTGTGACGGAGTGTGGACGAAGCCAAAACGATGTGGTCTTGTAAATTTGTTTGTTATTTATCGCTCTCGTCATAATGTCGACAGCGATCTCCGCGTTTGTTCTTTGATATCGTAAATGCATCGCAGTTGTGTATTAAACGGCTTGTATTTCACTAATAAAAAATGTGAAATAAAAATTAATATGCGAAGTGGTTTTGATTAATGGTTTGCATTTCAACAACTAATCAAATAGGTACGGGAAATTATTGAATTAAAACGTAACGTGGTCGCAATGTTTCAATTACAATATATGTATTTTTTTAAATCGGCAAATATTGCAATAAATATTCACATTTTAAAGTGTAATAGGTACTCAATAACAGCATTTAATTTTTTTACGTCATATTACATCGCCGACAATGGACGTTATTGTAAGAAAAATGAGAATGTCTCGACAATGTTATCAAGAGAATTAAGAAAGACTTTAAACAGAGAGAGTTACGTCTAGTTTAATTTATCTTTCTGAATAGAATGTTGTATTTCGACTAGTCATAATATTTACATACTATAGAAGCTGTGGCAATCTATTAAATCATTGAATGGAAATATGTACTATGAGTTGATTGTTTGTAAACTGTCGTAGCGTAGTAGATTATGAAGCTTTAAACCGAGATATTGCCCAATCGATTCCCGTGCCGAGTCAAAGGTCTGTCTGACACCCAAATATTTGCTACGGGACTTGAGATCAAAGTCTTTTGTAGTTTCTAATACCCACCGTGGGGTCAGGATTGTGTGTAACTGTTCGGGGTGTTTATTTGTGATATACCCTTCGATTCACTCTTTTACTTCGTACTTACCTATATCTATGTTGTATGTCTATTATACTCCACTAATCGAAACAATTATGCCGAATTGTTCGAAAACAAATTTTACAAAGAACTCGAAACAAAACCCACTTATACGACATAATGATGGGCCCTCTACCAATCTGCATGGCAGTCGCTAGCCGGAACGCTGCCAATATCATACCACCAGCAAAGACGATTCTTAGCGCCATGATTGCTCTTAAATATCTCAGCAGCCACAACAGATGAAATGACGTATGTATGACGTATGTGCTATAACATCTGCTCAGTGATATCCGAGTCGTTGAACAGTTGAATAATGTTGGAGGTAATTAGCTCGCCGCTCAGCATGTGGCGATCCGAGACACACGTGCCATTGGCCGCATCCCAGGATTGAAGCCAGAAATTATTTTCGCGGGGCCTTTTAACCTTCCAATTCATTTAACTCGCCATGGGGGGCGAGGTCAAGCCGCATTTATTTGTTAGTACTAAACTAACGACAATATGTACTCAGTGTTGTAATACTGAAGAGTTTAAGCGCAGCAATGTGGAACATAGAAGGTAATCAAATATATGGATATTGAGAGACTTGAAACATTGAAGTACCATGCAGTGATTCATAGGGTCTGGTTATTGCAGGTTTTTTTTAGTCACGTATGACGTTTACCATCATTCGAGCGACCTCTCTGAATCGTCGTTCTGTATCAGATCATAAACGTCCCACTGCAGGGCACGAACCTCCTCTACAATCGAGAGTACGATTGTGAGTGGTTAGGCCATATAGTCCGCCACACTGGCCTAGTGCGAGTTGGCGGACTTTACATACTATATAAATTATTACAAATCGCTATGGTATGCAGGTTTCCTCATGATGTTTTGCTTCACCGTTATAGTGCGTGGTGATCGACTATCAATACACTCATAACTCCGAAAAGTCACAGGTGTGTCCGGGGATTTGAACCCACGACCGTCGTGAGCATGTTGGCAGCCGCGTCTGGTCCGTTTACAAACACGCCACCACACACTGATTCGTTATTATAAGTCTCCATTTCATAACAGTCGAATTTGGAAAATTCTTCTGCAGGTTGTTGCTCGGAACCTACGTCCTGAGGTAGGTTTAGACTTTACCACATCATATTGCTACATTTAGAAAACAATATAACTTATTTTGATGAGTGTGTTCTTCGTCAATCTTAAAACCTGGTGTGAAAGATTGTATTGAATAATTGCACCAGGGCAGGGTTGGGGTGAGCTTATATGTAAGGTAAAATAAAGCATATAATGCATGGGTATTTCAAGCCATTAACCAACGTAGTTTTATATAGATGTCGCAGTTTGGATAGAACAAAAAATATAGTCGTATGTCAGTGTGGTCGGTATAATATTCTGTCTGAGTATTATGAGACAATATTGCCTAGCATTAATAATAATTAATAAACAAGACACGCATTATTGATCATACCGGGTATATCCAGACGACGACTGAAAACGAAGCCGGGTGGTAGTTTTAGTGACTAGACACAATGCAATTAAAACATTTCGCAAAAAATGCAATGATATTTTTGGTGATTTTTAAATATTATCATGTTTGGGTGGTAAATACATACATAGTTTATGCTAAAATAATTATTTAATTTTTATGTTTTTATTTTTATCTTTCATTAGCTCAAATAGTTTTGGGCAGTTAAATAAAATTTGCTTTTGAACTATAATTATTGATGATTTGTTCGTATACTTCTTGTTGAAGTTTTCTTTGGGCAGGTTTACCCGCAGTCTACCACGGTTCATGGATTTAAGCCAAGTTGAAGGAAAATATCACGAGAAAACCTGTATACAATAAAGATTTTTAAAGAATTTCTATTATAGTATGTGAAGTTTGCCAACCCGCGCTAGGCCCAGCGTAGTTGATTAGAGCACTATTGCTGCGTAGCGAAAATATTATTAAAACAATGAAATTTGTAATGAATACGTGTGAAGTCATAAACAATGCTTGTGCGAGGGCAAATTAAATAATATCCGGAAACCGATATCCATAAAAATACCGGGAACCATGCTTTCATGATATTGGACAAGGACGTACCATTTGTTCTCGATTTCAATCTAAACGCGGCAGGTGAGTGAGTGTTCTCGAACGATACTCGCTCCATCTTTAAATGGAACTTTGATTACCGCGTATTGTGTAGATGAAATATTCTATCATCTAAAATAGTATCAGTACGGTAACGGCGCGGCGCCGAGTTTGTAACTGCGGTAGGTAAGCGATACGCATATGGGTCAATGGGCATACATTCCCGTATGACGTCATGTGAGTATGCACCGATCAGTTTCGACACCTCGCGTCTTGTTCAAGATGCCGGTGAGTGCATGTGCACTGGGAACTTGGAAGTAATATTTAAATGTATTTATTGTTCTCGGCGCGTGAGTGCGCCCGTGTTATTGCCAGTGCTGAAATGCTGATGGCTAATAACCGTTTCTCGGTGGTCGTTGCGGTTTCTGCTGAACTTGAAGTCATGACGTTGTCTCATTATAGCGGAAATAAGATTCCGTAGAATATTACGTACCAAAATTAATTTTCGTGTATTCACGTGTACGTGTCGACTGTTCACGGATATGTAAATACATATCCGCCGTGTCCATTCAAACTAAACTCAGTGATAAATAAATACATTAATCGCATAGAAATCGGGCCTTTGTTGTCGATTTCCCGACTGTAGATGATGTTGAAATGACATCCGACAATTACGCACATAGTCCCGGACATCGAAACATATTGATCGCGCAGACGTTCGCAGACGTTGACTATTCAGTTACAATAAAACGTTCGCCATTTCAGTTTGTATTCCTGAATCGACAGCTACTGGCTGATAATTAAAAGCGATGGAAATTGGATGGACATTGCATTCTAAAGGCATAGCATCGTTCTGTCCATTTGCATACCCCAGAGTCAATGTGCAAATAGACAGAACAATAGGACGGTATTCTTGACCCCATAATAAGGTACGGGTTTTGTTTCGTGGGTATCATGAACTACGAGAGACTTTTTGGTCTAGTAAATACCCAGACTAGGAGCAAATACTTGCGGATCGCATAAATAATTGTCTCGGTGAGAGACCGAGTCCGCGGTGTCTCTTTTCACAGCGGACGTCTAACCAACAGTAAGTTTAAAGATTTTTATCCGAAGATGTGTGCCTATATGATTAGAATAAAGTGATTATATACATATATAACGCTCCACAAAGCGATGAAAATGTCTACCGGCAAGCGATAAATCGTGTTAAACTTTAAGACGTTACAAACGAGTATTTTTTATATATCTAAGCGTGAGTTACAGTATTGGTTGCGATCAAAACGTTTTACGCGTTTATTTCTGGAAATGTTGTAGAGCTATTGAGTTTTTAGTGAAATAAAATTGGCGAAATAGTTAGTTTAAATTTGCAAACGGTTTTCAATGATTTGCTTGTTAGTGCTGTATGTTTATTGGATATACATAATAAAAGTCAGTTACACATCCTGTATGCTGGAATGGGTTATGAAGCCGTAAAACGACAGTGCACAATTTCGATCTCTGAGCTACATACATACGTGCGTCACAAATATTTGGTTAAGATCTGTAACCAAAAAGTTTCGTGTACTTTCTTATCTTTCTCACTTCAACTTGGTATATTAATTGTGGAGCCAAGAATAACTACACGTGCGGCTGTTGGTTGTATTTATTAATTATAAAACTGCTTTTATCAATTAAATTCTGACAACCAGTTCGATCAGTAAAAAATACGCAAAAATTATTGCTTTATTGCCACACATGTTACGTATTTTGTTGTGTTAACTTTTATAACGATATGTATTCTTTTAGTAAATTCATAATATGTTGTTATTTAAAAAAAAAGATTATTTGAATTGTAAAAATGATTCCTCTGTTAAACCACTATCCTATCTATGTGGTACTCATTGGAAGAGGCCTATGTTCAGCAGTGGACTTCCTTTGGCTGATGGATTGGATTGGATTGGATAGGTATAAGCGTGGAATCTATTTATATGTTCCAAACCAAATGCACTGAACTAGACATCACTAAAACTAGGTTTTGGCACTCAAAAATCAGCCGAGTGTTTGTTTAAAATAGTCCGGTCATGAATGAAGAGATTTATTTAAGAAGATTTTTAACAATATTTACGAATATCAAAAATAGCGCGGCGCAAATATAAACTCTGTCAGATTAGTCATATTACCTTTCCCCACAGAAACATTCAGAATATTTGAGTTCGCGTTATAAAAGCCCACGCCACAGTTAATCTTTAACGACCTTCGAGATAAAAGGATTCTTTCGTACTTTACATTTTGACAGTTCATTAATGATATGTGCAATTTAATTATAGACTCTTTAATCTTTACATTGTCTGGTGCACGTGTGTGGAATAAAATCTATATGCATATACAAGACATTCCTTGGCATTGTTCTCGCAGTGTACCTTTGCATCTGTTATTGCAAAGTAATAAAACAAATTGCAACAAATGTATTGAAGGTGAATATATAATATACAGAAATCGATAAATCTAGTCTTATTTGTATTGTAATTTAAAGGTTGCTTATTAAGAATATTTTCAACGTGTTGACAGCCTCCGTGGCGTGGTTGGTTAGACGCTGACTGTGAAACGAGAGGCCGCGGGTTCGATCCCCGCACGAACACAAATGTTTGCGTGGCCCACACATATTTGTGTCGGGTCTGGGTGTTTGTGAGACCGAAAAGTCTCTTGTAGTATCTGATACCCACGATACAAGACTTAATCGATCTTAATGTGGGGTCAGAACTGTGTATGTGACTGTTGGGTGTATTTATTTATTTATATTATTTATTAAGAAGGAGTAGGGATAATTTATGAGAATGGATTGTCGTGATAACCTTTCGCTGAAAGTGAAGTTTCCAATGAACGCAAGCGGGATTAGGATAGCACGTTAATTCCTTAATGGTTAGATAAATCAGCTTTGGTTATACTGAATCTCTTAACCTGAAAATATATATAAATATTATTGTTGCTCTCCGCACGTAATCTGTCTGCTACGCTAGTGAAGTGGATATATTTATCCGCAAGTAGACAAATAAACTATTTTGCATTTTTTTTTCTTTTTTTATGACACTGGTCCGGCAAACGCAAGCAGGTCACGTGATGGTAAGTGATCACTACGCCCATGAACATCCATAACACTTGGATCCTGGTTGTGTTGCCGGCCCATCAGATCGGGAGGGGAGCGGGAAGGAAAAAGAATAGGAGGAGGAAAGGGGTATTGGGCATCCGGTAGTCTCACTCACCGAACGAAACGCGACAGCATAGCTTCGTCCCTTCGCGTAGATCTTCTGTAAGACAGTGGTACCACCTCGGACGAGCAGCTCATTCACGCTGAATCATGGCACAACAGCGTGGCTCTACCACTTTCCGAAATCTTTGTTTCCAATTAATTATCTGTTGCGTCAAAGACAAAGCCAGTGGGAACAATATTTTATTTGATTAGTTCCCTTTGTTACGGGGCTCTTGGAGATATCGTATGCATTCACTTCCATATCAATTAACTTTGATCTTTTAAAATCCAATTATTTGAGTGCATTGGCGCTTAGGAGCACTGAAAAAGGGGTGGAAAAATAAAGCGAGTTGGCGAGTTATTTGATAGGGATAGAAATGGCTTCGTTATTAATATAGCGAGTTCTTTAATTCTTGAAATAACATTGCCTCTCTGGCGTATACTACGGTATGATTACAAAGCTGATGTCTCAGGATGGAATTCCGGATCGGGCAAAACGATTATATTGCAAATGGCAAAATGAGTATTTTTCTATTCGGTATAAGACCGGAGTCAGGAATTTGTGCCTAATACGGCGATAGGTTCGCCCCCTATCTTATCGTGGAATGCAACACAAAAGGTGAAACTTGGGTGTCCTGGTAGCGCCTCTGCCTACTGGGTAAAAGTTTATGTATGTATTTGTGTATGAAATAGCTCTATCGTACGACTGTTAATATCGCTTTTTTATTACACTGTAAACATAATTAGTGCATTAAGTGCGTGGTGGCCTGTTGGTAAACGGACCAGACGCGGCTGCCTACATGTTCACGGTGATCGCGGGTTCAAATCCCAGGGCACCCCTCTGACTTTTCGGAGTCATGTGTGTAGGTATTGATAGTCAATCACCACGCACTATAACGGTGAAGGAAAACATCGTGAGGAAACCTGCATACCATAGCGATTTGTATACATTTCTATGGTATGTAAAAGTCCGCCAACCCGCATTAGGCCAGCGTGGTGGACTATATGGCCTAACCACTCTCAATCGTACTCTCGATTGTAGAGGAGGCCCGTACCCTGCAGTGGGTCGTATATGGGCTGATACAATACAATACAAAAACATAATTACGTAGCACGAAATAAAATCATTACATGATATGGTTAGAAAGTTAAGATTAAGCTGCTTTACTAAAAGAGTATTTTCCCATAGTCCCATCGATTGGCAGACGGACTGCCGAGCATAGTAACGAAGTCTCACTACGCCTTGTTCTCAATGGAGACGGTCTGTTGCGTGGCTGTGGTTGCTTTTGTCCACCGTTATAGTATTGGTCCCAATTTGTTTAATGCTTTTTGTGAATACTATCATTTACCCAGCGTAACTTCGGGTCTCCTCTAAAACTAAAAGTACGATTTTGAGGGGTTAGGCCATATATTGCATTGCACACTGGCCAAAAACGGGTCGGCGTATTTCGCATACCATAGAATATCTTGCTAACATCTCTAAAGAATGCAGGATTCCTCACAAATTTTCCTACACCGTACAATTATAAAATGCCGGTATTTTTTCAGTCACTCATCAGTCAGACGAGGTAATTACCTGAGCAGAATGTGTGTCAGTCAGACGCAGAGCATTTAGCATTTGTATTTTTGTTATGTCTGTACTCTGTAAGCTATTTAGAGTTGCTCGATAGATTATCGTGTTCGGCTGTCAAACAACGCGCACATTACTAAACGCTGATTGGGTTTTTAGCACTGTTGGTTTTCGCAACGGTTTTATTATGTTAATATCTTTTCTGTTTGTGTTACACTGTTTATGGTGGCTTGTTGGCAATAAAATTAGACGCGATTCGCCGCGCCGGGATGGTCGTCCCGTGTCGAATATTAGCATAGTTCTTTTCAGAATTAAATATATAGTCAATTATAATGCACATTATCAGCAAAATTGGCCGGCTCAATGAAACTCGTGATTATAGGTGGAAACAGTGAGTATATTTTCACAAAAAAAATACGGCATCGACAAAGGAGAGTTCTCTTTTGCGCTAAAGGCTGCAGGGTTTTCGCACCCGTCAATATTTGTAAAGCGTATTGACATTGACAGGGAATATACGGAAATGTGTTTGTAGTTAAACGAGTAGAACCGTAACTTTTTTGTTTTATACTATACGCATCCACAATGTACAGAACACACGCAAACGAGTGTAAAACACGGATACCAAGTTTACAATGTTTATTTTATTTAATACAGTATTAATCAATACTGAAAATAAAATCATAACGACTTCAGTATTGCGGCTGATTTATGGAAAATGTAAATAAATTGGATTGACGGACATAATAAATTATTATGATAAATAACGTAAATACCGCGAGATATTTATGTTATCGGACACGTATCAGTGTTTCATAATTTACGCTTCGGAGAAATTTATATTTTCAACCGACAGATACAGTTCGTTGCCGGTAGGACGCTTGTATCCGCCCGGAAAAATTCCGTCAGTTTACCAGTGCGTCATGTTTCGGATCCATTCTGTGTATATCCGGCCGGCGTAATTCGGTTAGTCGCCGAAAATGAATACGAATCGAGAGCTTGTGTGTTGGGATCCTAGATCGAATTCCGAATTTTTTCCTTTTGAAATATGTTATATGCCTTGCAAGTTATATTGTCCAGCAATCCGATGAACTAGGCAAACTGTAGGTAGCATTAGTATCACCGCTATCTACATGAAGTAAAATAAACTTATGAGGTATTAAAGTGGATCGGATTATTAGGATGTAATAGTTTCCTCGTTTACTTTACAGGTATATTCTAAATATATACTCGGTGTGACCGCGGCGGCTGTACCGTTGTCCCTTTTCAGGCATATATCAATATATCAATAGCATATACTTATTATACAGGGTATATCCAGACTGCGACCGAAAACAAAGCCAGATGGTAGTGTTAGTGACGTCAGTGGCACAGTTCAACTGAATATTTCGCAAAATAAGCTTTAATTTTATTGTAATAATTTTTTACTTATCGCTGTACTTGGGTAGTAAATACATCGTTTTACCAAAATAATAATGTACATCTTTTTATTTTTAAAGACAATGGTACGCAAGGGTTTCAATAATAATTTAAGCAAAAATTAGGAATTTACCATCTAAACACGACGATAATTAAAAAATCCAAAATAACACCTGTCGCTATTTTTGAGAAATTTTTAGTTGCAGTGTGTCTGTATTCACTAAAACTATCAACTGGCTTTGTTGTCGGTCGCAGTGTTGATATACCCTGTAGACACGTAAATGTCAATTACCAGCCGTTATCTGAGTTTAATTTGAAACTGTTGGATGCAATTTCATATTTTACAGGTACCTATATATTTTGCTTCCCAGGAAGCAGAGGTATTGTTTATCAACTCATCCGTGTTATTGTGCGAGTTTAACAGTAACACGATCTAAAACAGCTAAAACCTGATTGAATAAACAATATTATTCATTTTCTAAAAGCGTTGAAGAGCTATAAAATTTTCATCCCCAATTTTATTTGTAATACAATCTATGCGATAGAAAGTACAGGGTTTTAATATACAACGATTCGAAGCGGCTTTCTGATTATTATATTACCGTAGGCAATATTCATGTTTAATTTAATTATTAATAAAAAAACGCACAAAGATGAAATAAGGCACGAATTATACATTCATTTATTGCATCCGAAATACGGTAGCATGTCTACGAATACCTCTGGCTGATGTTCGACAATGGACTTCCGTGGCTGAGAAGAGAGACAGGTACATTTGGTAAACTTCGAATGTTTGCCTTGCTTCAAAGGTATCAATGCCAATAACAAAACCAGTATTGGCAGTTGACAAACCTCTGTAAACGTGATGTTTGTATTGAAGTCCAACTGATGTTTAGGAAGAGGTTTATATAAGGCCGGCCAACATATTTGGCAAATAGCAGAATTGAGTTTTTCGAAAGCGGTTAGAGAGGGCGTGCGGCGGGGATCTGTGCGTTGCTTCATGAAATTTTAATGTCGATGATGCACTTAAAGGGGTATAGACGGATTTTTGTGTAAAACAATTTTACAAAAACAATGTTGCTAACGTAACTTTGCGATTCCTATGTGTAATTGATCAAGAATTAGCCTTAAAAACTCGAGAGCTTGAAATTTCCATAAAGGACGAGTCAGTATCATCTACGCCTACGTTTTTGTCAGCTCTTGCAATACCAACAACTAGTCTAGGGAAAAATATGTATTTCTCGCAATATGTGTCAGAGGGTCCTACAAAGTATGTATTCGATTGTAGAAGTACATAAGACGCGGTGCACATTTCGACGATTTTGTTTTTAAATAAATTTTATTATATTTTATTATTTATTACCATAAATTTGACAGCCTTCGTGGCGCAGGTGGTTGGACGCTGGCCGTGAAAGAGGAGGCCGCGGGTTCGATCCCTGCATCGAAACCAATGTTTGTGTGAACCACAAGTATTTGTTTCGAGTCTGAGTGTTTGTAAGACCGAAAAGTCTCTCGTAGCTCCTCATACCCATGAAACAAGACTCGATCTTAGTGTGGGGTCAGGACTATGTAAGTGGCTGTCGGGTGTATCTATTTATATAAGCAATGAACAAAATAACACTTGAAGTTTAATTTTATTCATGTTTCAAGAGTTCAACATTTATGGCTCACCCTGTACAAGGCAATTTGGCTTCATTGAAACAAACTTTGAAAGTGACATCATTTGTAAGCTCGTGGAAATGTATACATTGGCAGCCTGTGTAATGAGCTCGCCGCAGCATCTGTCTATTCATTTGAAATACACTATTCAAAGGTAATATTAGTAGTAAATAATTTTCAAACTAATTGAGAATTTCTGCCCTGGGACTTATTTTCGTATTAAATATTACATCATATTATTTTTCTATTTGATATGGATGGGTTTGTCAGTTTATTAGTGTGTCTAGTCAAGTAGAATGTTTGAAGGAATTATATTTAACGTAATAGTAAAAATTACGCAGAATTCAGGTGGTAACGAACTGGACGCGACTATAGAGTCCGTTGTCCCATGTTCGAATCAGGACACACCTCTGTCTTTTCGGAGTCCTGTGTGAATTGATAGTTAATTATATAGCCACGCATTTCAACCACACCTAATTATCATAGAGATCTTAAGATTTCTTTGATATGTGAAGTTCGCCTACCGTACTAGGTCGATGGCCTAATGCCTCTCCATCGAATTCTCGGTTGTAGTGAAGTCCCGTATTCAGCAGAGAAATGAAAATTAGATTATCGACTCACCTAAAAGATATATTTTTTACATCAGCGAAAAAAAATCAAGAATGTATCGAGAGTCCCACAGCACAAGGGGTTTTAGCGCATATTGTGGATCTTACGATGGCTGATGTATAGAAAAACTTACTTTATTCCGCTTCAAGAATTCACTAGAAACGTTGAACTGTTACTACGTCTAGGACAAAGTGTGTATTGTTCAGTGACTGACGTAGAAATGTCTTAATTTTAGTCCTCTTCACGTATTCTTTGACTCTTCGAATGTACATATGACATTTTGTGGTCCGTCAATTATATAACATGTGCGTGGTGGCCTGTTGGTAACGAACCAGACGCGGCTGTCTACATGTTCACGGCGGTCGCGGGTTCAAATCCTAGGGCACACCTCTGACTTTTCGGAGTCATGTGTGTATTTATAGTCAATCACCACGCACTATAACGGTGAAGGAAAACATCGTGAGGGAACCTGCATACCATAGCGATTTGTATAAATTTATATGGTATGTAAAAGTCTGCCAACCCGCATTAGGCCGGCGTGGTGGACTATATGGCCTAAACACTTTCAATCGTACTCTCGATTGTAGAGGAGGCCCGTGCCCTGCAGTGGGACGTATATGGGCTGATACAATATAATTATATAACCTAGCCAGCGTAAATTGTCTATGCACCATATTCATGTGTTCTGTGGTCGATGCTTTGCGCAATATAATTACAAACTCCGCGATTGGGACGGAATATAATGTACAAGATATTTCCACTGGACTTAAAATTGAAACATTTGATTGAAGAATAAAAGTGAAGTTGCTAGCTGTTTAATAATTTTATACACAAACACACAGCATTGATTAAATTACTGAGCATATTTAAATATTAAATATTTTAATCCATCAGCCAAAGGAAGTCCACTGCTGAAAACAGGCCTCTCCCAATGATTTCCACAGTGAACTGTTGGAGGCAGCGTGGATCCAGCGACGTCCCGCGACCTTTACCAGGGAAACATTTAAATATCATTATTATAATAATATTTAAATATTATAATATTACTATTATAGTAATATATAAAAGGTAAATATAAATTAGGGTATGTTATAATACATAACATACTTCAGGCTTAGATACAAATACTTCATACTTGTCGTACTTCGAGATTGCATGGGAAAGGGACAAACATTTTGCTCGTGGCAGATTATTCGCGTTTATGTTGTGCATGTCCGGACATAATTTGCGGTCGGCATAGTTGTGGCTGCCGGCGAACGATATTCGTAGTTTCTCGTCTCGCTCGGACAGATCGCGTTTACCATCACATGCATTGTACTCTGTAGTCACTATGTTTCGGTCCATTATCGTCCACTGATTTACGCGGGACTCTACAATCTATAATTCAATGCAGTCTTAAGCACCATTTACACGGGGAGAGTATCTCGTGGCGAGAATCGTATGGCATTATCGCATGACATAATCACCATAAGATCATCGCGTTCTGATAATGTCCACACGATGCAACTTTCTTATTTCCTTACGATAATCGCATCTTCGGGGCGAGAAACTCTCCTTGTGTAAATGGGGCTTTACGCCCGAATACTCAAAGGTCACTTGAATATAATGTTGCGCTTAACTACGCAAGTCCCGCTTTAATGTAGTCATTATGTGGGACGTACGTAGTTGAGTTCCATTTAATATCTAAATAACTTTTGATTATTCGGGCGTTAGATAATAGTCCACCACGCTTACTTAGTTTGGGTGACGAGTTTCACATACCATTTAAAATATTATTAAGATATTTATGGTACACAGGTTTTCTCGCGATGTTTTTGTGCCCTTTGTTGTTGCTTGATAAAAGGCTCTATGATTCGAAACAAAGTTTGAATACATCGTAACCAAAGACTAGGTTCGGAGGGAATTATTAGTGTTATAGAGCATAGTATTGATTTTGGAATACTTATAGCCTGGGCAGCGTGGGACGTCCACCCACTAGGTGGTCAGACGACTTGGTAAAGGTCGCGGGACGTCGCTGGATGCAGGCTGCCTCTAACAGGTCACTGTGGAAATCATTAGGAGAGGTCTATGTTCAGCAGTGGACTTCCTGTGGCTGATGGATTGGATTGGATATAACCTGCGCTGATAACTTACCTCGGACGTCGAACATTCGAACTTTCAAACTTCGTTTCGTATCATAAAGGAACCGCCGGCTCCAAATACGTAATATTACAAAGAGCTGACGTAATGCAGGAAATGTGACCAAATATTACACGCTGAGTTATTTCGAGCCATCACGTGCCAGTTGTATCTTTCCTCAAAAGTTATCTAAAAATATCCCGTTCCGAGTTGCCATTTGCTGGCTTCAATATTTACGAGTATGTTCGGAAATCTGATCGTTACGCTGTCTTAAACGATCGCTTTTAAATGTTCCGTATTTTAATTTTGATTGACTTATAAATTGTGCGTGTTATTAGAATGTGTTTTCTGAATAGAACTGTTGAATTCAAAATAACATTATCGAGAAACTGTGTTTCTTTGTTAATTGTATCGTGAAGTAACTAATTGGTATGATTTTTCTAAACAGATCGTTACTGTTTGTTGACATGAAGGATCTGTCAATTATCAGGCCAGAAACGTCCCACTGCAGGGCACGAGCCTCCTCTATAATCGAGAGTACGATTGAGAGAGGTTAGGCCATAGCCCAACACGTTGACTTAGTGCGAGTTGGCGGGTTTCTCATACAATAGAATTTTTCATAAATCTCTATAGTATGGTATCGTCACTATGCTTTCTTTCAGCGTTAAAATGCATGATAATTGACTAATATAATATACTCGACTCCGAAAAGTAAGAGATGTGCCATTCAAACCCGCGACCACCGATTCGGCAGTCGGGTCCGTTCACCAATAGGCCATTTCACCAATAAATAAATACACCCAACAGTCACATACATAGTTCTGATCCCACATTAAGATCAATTAAGTCTTGTGTCGTGGGTATTAGAAACTACGAGAGTTTTCGGTCTCACAAACACCCAGACCCAACACAAATATTGGTGGGCCACACAAACATATGTGTTGGTGCAGGGATCGAACTGTTTAGGCTGTCAAACTATTAAATTCATAGTATGTACATATTTCATAGATAAACTCACGCCTTTTTCCCATAAAAGGGTAAGGCGTAGGGCTACCAGTACAACCACGTACTTATCAAGTCTATCGCCATATCGTGCACAAATATCTGACTCCGGGCTGGTAATGAATAGAATAATCCAATACCACTGTTCCCGGGATTCAAACCCGAGACCTTAGCGTTGTAATTGTACAAACTGCGCCACTGAGGCAGTCTAGAGCCTACACCTAGAGCACATAAAGTAAAATCTCAATAAAATAATTTCCTGAAATATCAAGTGCAAAAACTTTAACCACCATCAGTATTCATATATCTCAATTGGATGTAGACACTTGTAACTAGGCTGCGGTGTGCAATCGATGTGGCCTTGTGACCCAGTACGCAGGTTAATCTCATTGGCTCGGCGCTCGGACGTGGGGCGAATGTGACTAGCACCTTTAATAACAGCGGCATAACAGTGTTAATTCCATGATGCCTCGCATTTTGGTATTTAACTTTTAAAAAATTGCATGATGCAGGACATATCATGCAACTTCATACTGGCAAATTTTCAGAATGCTAAAGAAAAAGAATCCTTTGTTAAGTTTGAAAATGTTGAATTTACATGTTAATTTTGAACCTAGAATTATACAAATAGGGTATTAATTTTGAAAAATTGACTATTGGCATCTTATTACTACTTTCAGTTTATATCTTATATTTAATTATTATTATGTAACTTGAGAGTACAATAAAGAGCATAAATAAATAAAAATAAATAAACTGGGCAGTGTTGGAATATTTATGCTTTTAAAGCTGCTCGTTTGCACTGTGTTTAACAAAATGATAAAACATGTCTTTACTACTGTAACCTACCTGTTTAAATTTTTATTATGTATACAATTAAGTGGACTTAGGACTACATGGCCTAACCACTCTCAATCGTACTCTCGATTGTAGAGAAGGCCCGTGGCCTGCAGTGGGACGTATATGAGCTGGTACAATATAATACAATTAAGAATTTATACCTGAACGCAAGTAACAGCATTTTTTCAGGTAACTTAATTTTACTGTAACGTATAAATGCTTAAAACACGTAACTGTTTTTTTTTTGTAGCCTATACTGTTTCTGTGAGTGCGTGGTGGCCTGTTGGTAACGGACCAGACTCGGCTGCCTACATGTTCACGGTGGTCGCGGGTTCAAATCCCAGGGCACACCTCTGACTTTTCGGCGTTATGTGTGTACTGATAGTCAACCACCACGCACTTTAACGGTGAAGGAAAACATCGTGAGGAAACCTGCATACCGTAGAGATTTTAAAGAATTTCTACAGTATGTAAGTCCGCCAACCCGCACTAGGCCAGCGTGGTGGACTATATGGCCTAACCACTCTCAATCGATTCTCTCGATTGTAGAGTAGGCCCGTACCCAGCAGTGGGATGTATATGGGCTGATAAAAAAAAATACTGTTTCCCACTGCTGGGCAAAGGCCTGATATTATATATTAACAGTAATATATTAATTAAACTATAATACCAGTATATGTATATACCTTTGTACATAAATCTATAAGGCAAACCACTCATATAAACCTACATACAAAAACCTTTAACCTTCAATCAGATAAAGACACGAACGAAATAATTCGTACTTAGTATTTAAAAAAATACCAATATTAAGTCTAAAATATCAGACTCGGGGATGAAACAGGCCGATATATTCAACAAATCAAGAGTCGCCCAAATAGCTTAACGGTAGAGCACTAGGTCCTAGAGATCTAGCGGTCTTGGTTCAAATCCAAGTTTCGGGTATAAACTTTACAAATGCACATTGGATATTTTTGCTTTTTTTTTCTTTTTTATAACCTTAATATTTAACTTATATTTTTATGGTTATTTAAAAATATAAAAAATGTTTATTAAGCGATTTTTTTTACTAATCTTTATATCTGCATCTGATTGGTTTCGTTTGCAAAAATATCATGATTAACTCATAGTATCGTGTTTAATTGACAAAATAATAAAATTATGTTGATTTTAAATAGCAATTTTTAAAGTTATATGTACTTTTGGCGCGTTTGGAATAAAAAAATTAGTGTAACATTTTTACGATGACGCACACCGGCAACCAAAAAAAACATTACGAAGTTACCTATTTAAAACATTTACGCCCAAATACACAAACGCTACTTAAATATTATGTTGAATTTAACTATGCAAATTTCGCTTAAATGTACTGACTAACTAGGACGCGGTTAGTTAAGTAGAACTTAATATTTGGGAACCCAGAACCCGACGATTCATAGTTTATGTAAAAGTAAACTATTGACGAGTATAGAAATTATTTACATATTCTTACACAGGTTGACTATTAAATTCACTACCGTCATACCGTCATAACCTGGCGTCATACGGCAAACCGTTACTGTACTGGGTAGTAGTATATATAGGTAGATTAAGTATAGAGTCTTAATACCATTTGATTGGCATATTAATTTACGCTCTCTTACATTCCCACCCACGCACCCTCCTCCCGCAGGAATATTACTCAAAGCCCCTGCACTCCATATGCTTCAAAAAAATTATCTCGAGAAGGTTCTGCGATATTAATTTATATTTTACAGTGTGTTAGAGTATGTTGCGATGCTTGTTAAGCTTGAGTTTAATGACGTTAGACATTTAATTCGGCGAGTCTGCGGGATTATAAGTCGTAACGAAATTATTGGAATAATAAAATAAGAGTAGAAAGGATTTTTTTTTCTATTTTCGGCCACAGGAAAGTGGGAAGCAAAATGATGAACATGAGTACAGTAAGTATTAAGTTGGCTCCAAAAGCTGGTCAAACATATAAAAATACATATTATATACATAATTTTATATTCTTACATATATCAATTCGCATGGAATTTAAATGATTCATTCATATAAAAACTCTAGTCTAGGCGTTAACGAAATATATTGTTTACTTTAACTTTTAATAAAATTCGTAGCAAACACACCGTAGGCTGCTACGAAGGCATACGTGCTACGTGTTCATTCGTAAAATATTCACTCGTAGACAAAAGGGCATGCTACGTTCTTCGTAGACGCATATTATTACACAGCACGTGTACTAACACAATATGTTTTTCCTCTTTAGTATTGTTGTTAGAAGTTATTTGCGAATTGATTTTATTTTATTTCCTGCTATAAAGAATTTTATGAATATTATTACTAAAAAATACCGAGTAATCCTATTGTACGTACCTAAATTTAAAAAATAATTTGCAAAATAAGAGTCTTTTTCGGCGAACGTACTGGAGCACCAGGGAGGTCTTATTTTTGTTTGTAATCAAAAATATTATCTATTTTATGCTTTTGTTATAAAAAAAAAACAGATTATTTTACTAATATAATATTTTTATTAATCTGTTATCTATAAAACCTTTGTGTACACAAAAATATTATTTTCTTAAGTCTGCAAAAGAAAATCCAGTTAAAAGAAGCTTAGACTAAACCTTTTCGTCCCATTCGCCCGCTTATTCAATTTTTCTTTGACAAGTATATATTTGTGTCCACCTGGCCACCTCAGAGCGTGTGAAAACGTGACAAGACGTGCTTCAAAGACACAATACATTGTGTTGGGATTAACGTAGCACTGGTATGAAATCTCTGATAGGTACAAAATGCCTGTGATCCGAAAATAGTTTGTATATCTGTGTCGCCCACTCGTCTTAAAGGACGTTTTCTCTTGTTGAGGACGACAACGGAGCTACGGTTCAACAGGCGTTAGATTCCAAGGCTATGCCCGTTGAGTAGGTAGTGGAATGTATGAGTATCATGGTCTTTCATATGGCCCTGTAAGACAAGTCAAGTGCGAGTCAGATTTATAAACCGAGGGATCCGTAGCGATGTCAATATGCCCGTTTTTGTTATTTTGTTCAAATTTTTTATTGATGATCATGTTATCGTATTGGATATAGGGCTAGATAAATAAAATGTATTATATTTCGCAGTCTAATTCTAAAGGGCTCTATAGGGTTGGCATAACCTGCTTAGATAAAAACCCCGAATTAAAAAATTAAGGGTTCTTTAAATTCTTTAATATAATAGACCTGATTAAGGCTGCAGGTAACTTGGGAACAATTCATGAGAATAATGCAAGTTGTCACAAATCATGTTTATTGTAAAACCTACTTTGTCATTACTACACATGAATTGTACCACAATAATGGTCCTTTAGCCCTTTTTGCATGGAGGAAAAATGGGGAGGCCTTTGCCCAGCAGTGGGATTCACAAGGAACAGTAAAGACCTCAATTTACACTTTGCTTGCGACGGTACAGTGGGATGTTATATCTATAAATATTGTTTTTCACACGGATTTAACTAACGTGTTTGCACAGCGCGACCGTTTATATAACCGCGAGAATTTTACATTAAAAAAAAGAAAATATATTTAATGAAATATACTTTACGTTTATACAATATGAAATCATATGTTAAATTTATACATTCGTACCTTTCATACTTTTAAACATTTTAAACGTAGTCCCGTACTAGGCATGCGTGGACCGGGGGCCACAAATATAAGGTAAACTTACCGCCTCATGTTGGACTACACTGCACATAAACTAAAGTAACAACCTACATGATCTGTATTAATTAAACAATTAAGTAATATTCATAATCTTATTGGACAGAAATACGTGTTTTCATATTCGTTCCCTTTAATATTTGATTGAGTCCTTTAATACTTCCTATGGCTATAGACATTTTTCTTTCGTTTTGACGTATATGTGGCAGTTTTACTTTAGCCTAGTTCGTTTTTGAAGTGATATTTGGATGAGTTTTCCGCGCTCTCCGGCGTTTCTTTCGAGCGCGTGAATGTTGGTGCGACGGCACTGCGTCATGTCGAGCTATATGCACACATTTGGTATTGCACAGTTTAACGACTTCGTGGAATTTAGGAAGAAGTTTCTTGCTTCTCGACGTGTACTACATATTATTTGAACCAATATTAGTAGACCGCAGTATTTACCCCACCATGTCGTGTTCTGCTTTGCTTATTGCTGTCGATAAGCATTTCTTGCTGTAACATATTTTTCACTCGTGTTTAATTTTTTTTCAAATATATATACTCGAATACATTAACGATATATACATTAAAAAAAATTGAAATAGTCGTCGTAGAATATACGCTATTCAATTTTCTTTTTAAGAGGTGGATGAGACCTAAAACTTGAAGGTGAAAATACAATACGCAACAGGTGTCCGTCTGGTACTTTGAATTCGTTTGCAACAGATTAGTCAAATTATTTCATATCTACACAGAGTTGTTGGGCCATGGTGATATTAAACTACGTGATCTATACAAGTAAAAAAAAATTTAGATGTCAAAGACAATTTCTAAAATGAATATTTTAAAATAAAAATGCAAAAAATTATGTCTTGTAAAATTCTAGTAGAATCCTGTGTCTATGCTACTCGTATACCGTTGCATGTTGTATTAGAATTTCCTGGTATCCGATGAGTTGCACCATTTACGTGGAGAAATTCTATTTAATGTCATAACTACCATAATATAAACGTGTATGCCTTTATATGTGTATAATAGATCGTGTGGCAGTTTCCAGAAGCCTTTACAAAGTAGCTGATATGCTTTGAGAGCATTGAAATGAGCTACTGGAAACAGATGCAACTCTCTATCGTAGAGTTTTGATTGCTTTTAAAATAGTTATATTTTACTTGCTGCCGGACCTGTGAAAACCGAATATCGTTATTGCTGTTTGTAACTTTATCACCTTTTTTATCGTCAAGATTATCAATAGACTTTCTATGAAGACACAAATTCGAAAAAAAAAGAGGTTTGTGCGTGCTAAGTGCGTGGTAAGCCTGCTTGTAATTGACCAGACACGGCTGCCAAGATATTCACGGTTCAAATACTGGGCCCCACCTTGACTTTTAATTTTTCGTGCTTTGATAGTCAATCACCATTCGCCACGCGCTATAACTGTGAAGGAAAACGTCATGAAGGAACCTACTTACAATAGCGATTTGTAAACTTCTATGCTATGTAACCACCAACCCGCACTAGGCCTGCGTGGTGAGCTATATGTCTATACCCCTCTCGACTGTAGAGGAAGCCCGTGCCCTGCAGTGGGCCGTATATAGACCGATACAGTATGTGGTATATGTAATGCAACAACCGGCACTAAGCTAGCGTGATGGACAATGGCCAAACCTCTCAGCCGCATTATTGCATGTAGAGGAGTCCTGTGCTCATCAGCAGGCAATTGCGCGCTGATACAGTATACAGCGATTTCTGCCTCAGCTGTTGACACCAATTGATCGTGAACGTGTATATAAATGTTTAATCCGAGCGAAGGCCACGCCACGGCCGCGCCACCGGTTATAAATTCCACCAAATTGACACGGAACACGGCCAAGATCGCCCAAGGAACCGCCTATTATACCGCCCACCGATCCCGCGCCGGTATTTTTAATTTACTAGACATAATAACGTAGTATCGCGCGTGGCACTGCTCGAAATAACACTATTGTGAGGCGATGAAAAATTTGTCGTGCGAGATTTCGATACGGACGTATGAAGTAATAACGTGATGCATGGGTTGCCTCATCGGTTCAGTGGCAGCTTTACGGGCGGACAATCCGCTTATTCATTTTCTGTTTCATATTTCTCATTTGATTCACTGGTGAATGGAATTTTCGGGCATGGCATTAAATTCGCCTGCTGTCATTAATTGGGACGGAAATGAGCTTTGTGAAATCTTAATAGCATTTGTGGCACCTCTGCCTATCTCCGAGATACAGACATGAGTTAACGTTTGAATACGCTGAATATATTACTGGAAACTAGATTTAAGTCTGTGCATACAAGCTAATTTATGGAGTCTGAATAAGTGAAAAAGGATCCCCAACCGCATAAGTCCAGATAATAAATGCATTGTCAACCTCAAAGGAAATCGGGAATAAAATAACAAACAACGAAAACCGCATATCATATAACAATGGAAAATAATAAATCCTCTCATAATACAATGCCTAATAAAGAATCTAGTACACAAAATAAAATACTATGATGAAATGCTCGAGCGTATATTACATGGAACGGAATCCGAGATTTTTAATATTTCTTCTCTTCAACGAACAATAGATCGCTTAGATTCCAATAATTCAATTATAGCACACTGGAAGTTTATGACGTACAATTGTGAAGTAGAGCATGAAATTGTAACAATCTTGAAAGCGCATTCTTGTGATATTCTTTTAAGATTTCATTCAGAGAAATACAACACTTGTATCACTTATTAAGAAAGAAATAAAATTATTTATTGGAATTTCCTCTACACCGGTACACTTTAGAACATACAAGACCTATTTAAAATCATTTTCCCGGATTATTTATTGGACTTCATTCGTTGATGGTTAAGCACGGTGGCAGCACGTATCGACTGCCAAGTTTTTGGTCCTCGGTTCAGATTCCAGATCGTAAAAGCTACTTTGCATGAGTTATTTCAGTTTGCAATATATCAGAAAAGTGTAGTCCGAGACGGAAATTAATGTTCTGTATAGTGATCGTAAAAAGTACATGATGGCTTGTTAGTATTGGACCAGACACAGCCACCAACATGTTAACGGTGATCTCGGGTTCAAATTCTCTGACTTATCGGAGTCATGTTTGTATTGATAGTCAATCACCACGCACTATAACGGTTAAGAGAACATCATGAGAAAACCCGCACACCATAGCGATTCGAAAGAATTATTATGGTATATAAAAATCCGCCAACCCGCACTAGGCCAGCCTGGTGGACTATACGGCCTAGCCCCTCTCAATCTTTCTCTCGATTGTAGAGGAGTGCCGTGCCCTGCAGTAGGACGTATATGGGCTAATTCAATACAATAGTGAAAAATGAAAATGAATATAATTTATTGAATCCATTAAAATGTTCAACATTATTTAGATTCAGTCATTTTTATTTTTTCTACCACCCGGTTCGGAACGCGGTTTTCACTAGAGAAAAACGGATAAGAAACTCTAGTGTTGCTCTTTTCAAAACCAGTTTACAATATCGTGATTATTACAAAAGTTACAAGTTGGTCTAATCAGAGCAGTTCATTGATAATTTGTTATAATTTGCAAGTGACATATATTTTTAAGACAAATATGTTTACATTCTGTTTAATATGGCTGAGTGAAGCGAAATAGCCCAGAACGAAGAATCAGTATACCCTGTTTCACTAACGCCGTGAATACTTGTAACAGTGTTGGTACAAATATTCCCGAACACTGTCAATTGGTATAGAGTGGTTATTAGTTGATGGTTACCATTAAACATTAGATCTATTCGTCTGAATCCGTTCTTTAGGATAAAGACTCCTCAGGCGTTGATAAGTAACTGAGAGAACTTCCACTATGCCATTATTTTTTGTTACAGTGGACACAAACCATACATAAGTAATACAAAAACTAATTTGTCCTAGTCAATAACTGTTTTATTTTTGTTGTTTCAGCTCTAACGGTCCGCTTCCTGACCAAGCGTTACATCGGCGAGTACGACCACCAACAAGGTAAGTTTATTTAAAGAACCACAAAGTAATAATTACTGTAATATTACGGGTACAATGACAAAATGCTGAAAAAACAGACAGACTTACGCCTTTACAGACCTAAAACAATAAACAAATGTAAGTGCGTGAAATTTTATTGAAAGATCAATGAATGTTTAAATACATACATACATAAATTCTCGCCTTTTTCCCAGAAGGGATAGGCAGAGATGCTACCCACGTTTCGCCTTGATTGTTCCATCCCACGATGTGATAGGCGGATTGCTTATCGCCACATCGGGCACAAATTCGTAGGCCGCCCCGACCGAACCCGAGACCTCAGCGTGTTAATCGCAATGTTCAACGGCGCCTCCGATGCAGTCTAAATAAACACAAATAACAGAGAAAGGAAATCTTGGACGCCTACGTTCAGCAGAGGACTTATAATGTATTATATCTGGACTACAGAATAACGTATTACATATTGAAATTATTCTTCTTCTGCCTCTCACTATTCCAAATATGCGCTTAGCTATACTGATTTTTCACAGATGTATATGAAGAATTTGCCCCATAATTTGAATAATGACCCCTTGTCCTCTGTCCTGTACGGTGTAGTCATTTTAGTCCACCACGCTGGCCTAGTGCAGTTTGACGGACTTCACACACTTTAAGAATTCCTTTGCAGAATATATATTTTTAAATAATTTACGGTGATAAAATAAAAAAACCTGTTTTATTTTCAGATAGCAAGTACAAACACGAAGCTTTGTTGGACGGCGAGCCAATCCTCTTCGAAATCTTAGACACGTGCCCAAAAGTAAGCAATTGTACTTCTTTTCGAATCTATATTTCAAGATATACTTTAAAAATATTTTAAATTATTATATATTGTTATCGCTCCATGCTAACTGTCCAAAATTCAAATTAATACGATGTTAAAGTAATCGAAAATCGAGTTGCAATATTCCGTTACATACAGGCGAAGGTAATAAAATCATGTTCACAATAAAATAAAATTGCCAACGTTGCTGAAAAAGTCTCTTGTGGAGTTTCTTCTTCACAGCTAAAACACATTTCAAAACGAGTGTACTTTTAATTAATTACTTGAGTAATCTTTAAAAATATAATTTGAATATAAACAATATTTTGATTTTGAAATAAAATATATTGAATATAAAAATCGGAGAACACAAAACATCTTGCAAATAAAAATAAATATCTGTTGGATCAAGAATATTTTAATTTGGATCGGTTTAATCTAATTGAAAAAAGAAACTTGGTCGCTTGACATCAACTTTTTGCAATGAAGGTCGACGGTCTTTGTACTCGTGGACGTAAATTGTAAATGTCACAAGATGATTCTATAATTTGGTTTTCTTCAGGATAAAAGGCAAATATATAATGTCACAAATAGGTTTGTAGGGATTGGAGAATATTTAAGCCATTTCAAACTTATTATGAATTACTAATTTCAATCCATCCATCCATCAGCCAAAGGTGATCCACTGTTAAACATAGCCTCCCCCAATGATTTCCACAGTGACCTGTTGGAGGCAGCCTGCATCCAGCGACGTCCCGCGACCTTTACCAGGTCGTCTAACCACCTATTCAATATCAGTACTATCTGGTAATTAATAATGTGTTAAGTATCGACCGTGATACGAGTACATAGTTAATTAATCCAGAGGTTGGGTCCTCTGTATTTCTAAATTATTTTTCGAAAACCAAAACTACCACCTGGCATCGTTTTCGGTAGCAGTCTTGTAACATTTTGCCAGATTTGTAGTTTATAAGCTGAGTTTTAAATATGTTGCTCTCTGTCATGTTACATAAAAAAAGTGTATCTTTTATACTGGCACGACAGTGGCTACCATAGATCAAACACGATATAGCTGCTATGCGCCTTAAGGTAAGCGCAGTGGAGTTCAGATAAAGTCTAATTTGGCGTGAGATGTCCATCTCTCGCCGATCGATACAGTTAGGCCGGCCTGATTCTCGGATATACACAAGGTGAACCAAAACCGCGAGCCATTAACGTGGGCTATCATGACGAGCCTTTTACCACTACACACGGTGGTCGCTTTCAGGGCGGATATGTAGTTACTATTTATAGTAATTTCTGGTTTTATGCATTAATTTTACCGATATAATTTTAATGTCTTTCATTTAAAACAATTGACATATCGCACCCCCGGTGCAACACTGTCACTTATGAAAAAATGTTAGCTTTCAGGAGAAGCATTTAAAACTTTGACATCGTATAAAAATATGATACAACAAAAAACGACAATGACATTCACGCCCTCATACGGAAACTATGTGTACTATGAAAGTAACATTATCGCCCCAAGTAGAGGGGTGCTTTAGGATAGTTATTACATAATATTTAACTAATTATTGCAATTTTTGCATAAGTGACAGTGTTGCACCGGGGGTGCGATATATTACGCTTAGGGTAGGCACCTTTTTTTGCAGATAAAGTACATTGGTTATTATGAGTAGGAAAAAAAGAGTACATAGTATTAAAATAAGGTACTATTTATTTTTTATTATTATTATGTTTAAATAAATATTTTTGGTTACTTTTACGATTTGTATTAAATTAGTATCTTTACTAAACAATCGCACAGCATCTTTACAGTCTATATTTAAATCAAAATAAGTAAATAATTCGTTTTTAATCAAATTCAGAGACGTCGCACGTAAAACTGTACGAATGTGCCTACTTCATAAAATGTTCCAATTCTCTACCGTGCGTCCTTACTGTAGACTTAGTTCGGAGTAAATGACAAATACCTTATACGAGTAGAATGTTGTTTATTTTTTGAGATTGGAAAGTTTGTAATTTACTTCAGACCTCGAAGGTAGGAACATTCGAGTTTCATTTTTAATCATAGAGTCACCCCCTAGAGACGCTTTATTGCTTTCGTCTCGACATTTATTGCTATTTATTCGCTTAATGAATACATATGACTCAACAAAAACAAAAAATAAAATATTTTCGTGTACTTTGCACATAAAGTATAGAGTACAATTACCTGAAATAACGTACAATACTTTATTGTAAAATAAACAAATACACCCAACAGTCACATACATAGTCCTGACCCCACACTAAGATCGAGTCTTGTGTCGTGGTTATCAGGAACTACGAGAGACTTTTCGGTCTCACAAACACCCAGACCCGAGACAAATACCTGTGGATCACACAAACATTTGTTTTGGTGCGGGGATCGAACCCGCGGCCTCTTGTTTCACAGGCGGCGTCTAACCGACGCGACTGCGCGACGTTGGCTGTCAATTATAAAGTACGGGTGGCAATCTAATTACACTTAGCGTTATTATTGTGAGAAAAAAATTAATCAAAACTAAATTATCAACGTGTGGGTGTGAACAGAGGATTTTTTTGTTATGGCTGTTTTAGAGGATTTTCTAAATCTTGCCGCAACAACTTGATAATCCTTTTAAAAATGTTCATGGTGACCTGTTGAAAGCGATCTACACCCTCCGGTCTTTCACTTGTGTCAGTGCATGCTTAATTATTAAGGAGACCGCCAACTTGACTGCTCTATTAACACATGAGTAGTGTTCCATAGTAATTCATAAACTCACGCCTTATTTTCAGAACGGGATAGGCAGAGGTACCACTATGACACCCACATTTCGCCTTGTATGTTCCATCCCACAATGTGGTAGGGGGAGGAGAGCCTATCCCCATTATCGGGCACATATTCCTGACTCCGGGTTGATAATGAATTGAATAATCCATTATCATTTTACCCGACCCGGGATTCGAACCCGAGACCTCAGCTTTGCAATCGCACCGTATTAGTATAGTAATTCATACAAAGGATTTTTTGCCTGAAATGTTTATAGCATGATCACAGACGTAATAGTACTTTAACTTAATAAGTGTATTTTGATAGGAATAGAACGCTATCAGAAGGTCGCCTAAGAAAGCTTTAAATTGTTTATCACGCCCTCCCCAATCCTACATTGTAGGATAAGTTGAAGGAGAATGTCCGACAGGTTGTATATATGATTTCGTCAGTATCTCTCCAGTAAATACAGAAAGGGCTACCAACATTGGAAATTAACCATGGATGAAGGCAGAGGAGTGGGATCGTACACTGGTGAATGTGGGATTCGAACCCCACACGGTTCATATTTCTATCGATTATAATTACGAGTATTTTCCATCCGCTACGGGTTCCGTATTTAGCGATTTTTCAATGTATATTTATGTGTGTGTGTAACTGTATATGCATCCTAGATTAAATTAGCTTCTGGGAACTTTGTTTTGAATATCATTCTGACGTTTTATTTTAAATTTAAAAGCTTTTTAAGCTTCCATATTTTATAACCACGCAAATCATATATCAAATACAATATAATTTCAGAAATTAGCAACCGGTTTAACATATAAACTAGCGTTGAGTTGACTCATTAACACAACTGTAACAACGAATATTCTAATAATCTTAGTAAAATGAGTGACTTTCTCGGTGGCGCAGTTGTATTACGATATGATTGCAAACCTGAGGTCTCGGGTTCGATTCCCGGATCTATCAAAGTGATATTGGATTTTTGTATTCATTATCAGCCCGGAGTCAGGAATTTATGCCCGATATGGCGGTAGGCTCGCCCCCTATCACATCGTGGGACGGAACATACAAGACGAAATGTGGGTGTCCTGATTGCACCTCTGCCTACCCCTTCTGGGAAAAAGGCGTGAGTTTATGTATGTATATAAAATGGAAATATCAGCGGAACTGAAATAGCCGAGCGAAAGGTCAAGCGGGCAAGGCAGGTAATACAATTAGAAAAGTTGGCTCCATCGTATTATAGGCTCAGTATAATTAGCGCATGAGAGTCCAATTCCATGAAATGTGAGAAAAAACGCGTTAGGGCCAACGTAGAAAAGGACGGCACGGCAAGGGATTTCTTTTTTTACCAAAGGATATTCAAATAAGATTGAAATTCCATGGCTGCGTTGGCCCTTAGAAAAAGATCATAATTGCCTATTGACATTTACTTCAGTCGATTTAAAATAGAGAGCGAGTGTCTAAAGTATTGAGCTTTAAAGCGTTCGACAAAAGTTCTGGTCCATTGAAAGCGTCTGACACTTTTAATATTGTTTCAAAGTAACTATAAAAATTAGCTATACGTTAGTAACTGATATTTTGAGTTATCTTGCTCGCTTGGTACCCGCCCGGGTGTTATAGTGCAAACTTCACAAGCACGCAGGTAGTAGTATATGAGAGATTATTCAGAACCTAAGGATACGTCTCTTTAAAAATAATGTATTTTTATGTTTTAAGGCTCTGGGATCTTACTCTATATGGGGTTGAAGTTATTCCCGATGCTACTTCAAATCTGGTGCTTTGTGTAAATGATTGTTGAATCATCGTTGGATGAACCTACATTAATATTATGCATTGCGTATTTAATAGCAGAAAATGAGAGGATCATCTACGATATAAGAATGCTTAAACTAAAAAAAAATCTTATTGTAGATTGAATCCGTGAACTCTTGTTTCACAGCCGGCATCTTGCTCACTACATCGCGTTGACAAACGAAATATAATTCGTATCTTTATATTACATTATATTTTGGACACTCATTATGCGACAAAGTAGTTGCATTAAGACTTAATTCTTAGACGACTATAACATCATCGTATACGTATTCTATTAACAATAACGTATCTTAAAAAATGTAGAAACTGATGTTCATGTAAAAATTTACCACCCTTAAAAAATACCAACATGTCATAGACACATTCACGTTTTTCGAAAACATAGGTCGAACTCTTTGAGTGAACATCAAACGCGTGTCAATAACTAATTGGCAACTTCGCGGAAACCGCAACAATCGATTATATTGCGCGTTGCGATCTAGCGTTTCGGGTGAGGGCCACGGGAGAGCCTGTGGGAGAGCCGCAATGGTATGTAAGCAGCTGCCCGCCCCCCGGCCCGCGTAGCTGGGTTGTCGGTAGCGTCCGCGTCAGTTGCTGGTAGTGTCTTGCCCGAGTGACATCCTCGGTGAAAGCTCGGGCGTCGGGAAAATCCCGCGGCATTCAGTCTGGAAACTCGTGCGGAGGAGACGGGTGGCAGAGGGTGCTGTTGGCGCTGACGCTGTAGCTGCTAATTCACGGCTTAGGTGAGTATTTAAATAAAATGCGCGATAGATAATTAAATAATAAAAATATTTAAAATCTTAGTTTCGGGATTTTTGTGACGAAATAAATCGCGGTTTGTGCTTTCTTTTTAACTTCGGTTCAAAAATAATGGTTTAAAATTAGTTGATGAAAATAATAGTACGGTTTTTTTTACATTTTCAAAATTTGTTTTGTTCTTAAAATTCTTTTGCTTTGTTTTACGTTTTGTTAGTAGGTATGAAATTCTTATGAATTAGACGGTAAAAAAATATTTATGCGTTTTGATTAGTATTAAATAAAAATAATACGGATTTTCACTCGAACAAAGAAAAAGAATAATTCATTAAAAATGCAGTGACTAATATTAAAAAAGCAAGATATTTTATAAAACCTTTTACTTTTTTATCCGGAAAACAGAATATTTACATTTCATATAGGAAAACGCGATATTTAAATTCGTAATAATTTTTAACATCAAATGATGTGTGCCGTCGGTAACATAAAATACGAGACCGTTTTTTTGGTTCCACGAATCTCAAATCCGTAACAGATATTTGAGGTTTTAAAACGATGCGGAGATCGAACTCGCCGCGGCCGCTTATTCCATTACCGACTCACGCAACTCCGAGCCGACGGACGCTGTCAGATATTGAAATCAACATCAAAGTACTAATGAGTATCCATCGATTAGTATCAAAATAGTTTTAGACCCCATATAATACAGATAAGTCCTTTGTTACATCGAATATTATGAACATAAAGTTTCTTGTTTTCGGTTGCGGCCTAATTTGCTCGGGTTTACAACTAAAATTTATGTAATGAAGAAATGTTTCAGCTCATATAATATTTAAAATTATATTGAACAAAGACTTTATCAAGACGTCATTGTTATTACTTCTCGACCGCGAGGGTTTAGTAGTTTGCCGTACCGACATAGTACGACTTGAGACCGCGCTGCTACAATATGGTACCTCGAACATTTCATAAAGAATTTATAATGACGTCATGGTTCTTACTCCTCGACCGCGGGGTTTTAGTAGTTCGGTCTATCGACTTAGTACCATTTGAGACCGCGCTGATTAAATAGACCATCTCGAACATTTGATAAAGACGTTTGGATGGCGTCATTCTTCTTACTTCTCGGCCGCGAAGGTTTTGTAGTTTGCCGTACCGACATAGCACGCCTTGAGACCGTTCTGATACAATATGGTACCTCGAACATTAGATAAAGACTTTATAATGACGTCATGGTTCTCATTCCTCGACCGCGGGGCTTTAGTAGTTCGCTCTATCAACATAGTACGATTTGAGACCGTGCTGATTCACTATAGAATCTCGAACATTAGATAAAGAATTTAGGATGACGTCATTATTCTTAATTCTCGGCCGCAAAGGTTTAGTGGTTCGCTGTACCGACATAGTACTGTTTCAGGACCGCGCTGTTTCAATATAGCATCTCGAACATTAGATGAAGACTTTATCAAGACGGCATTGTTCTTACTTCTTGACCGCGACGGTTTGGTAGTTCGCTCTATCGACATAGTACGATTTGAGACCGCGCTGAATCAATATAGTATCTCGAACATTAGATAAAGACTTTCGGATGACGTCATTATTCTTACTTCTCGGCCACGAAGGTTTTGTAGTTTGCCGTACCGACATAGTACGCCTTGAGACCGTTCTGATACAATATGGTACCTCGAACATTAGATAAAGACTTTATAATGACGTCATGGTTCTCATTCCTCGACCGCGGGGCTTTAGTAGTTCGCTCTATCAACATAGTACGATTTGAGACCGTGCTGATTCACTATAGAATCTCGAACATTAGATAAAGAATTTAGGATGACGTCATTATTCTTAATTCTCGGCCGCGAAGGTTTAGTGGTTCGCTGTACCGACATAGTACTGTTTCAGGACCGCGCTGTTTCAATATAGCATCTCGAACATTAGATGAAGACTTTATCAAGACGGCATTGTTCTTACTTCTTGACCGCGACGGTTTGGTAGGTCGCTCTATCGACATAGTACGATTTGAGACCGCGCTGAATCAATATAGTATCTCGAACATTACATAAAGACTTTAGGATGACGTCATTATTCTTACTTCTCGGCCGCGAAGGTTTAGTAGTTTGCCGTACCGACATAGTACGCCTTGAGACCGTTCTGATACAATATGGTACCTCGAACATTAGATAAAGATTTTATAATGACGTCATGGTTCTTACTCTTTGACCGCGGGGCTTTAATAGTTCGCTCTATCGACATAGTACGATTTGAGACCGTGCTGATTTACTATAGGATCTCGAACATTAGATAAAGATTTTATAATGACGTCATGGTTCTTACTCTTTGACCGCGGGGCTTTAATAGTTCGCTCTATCGACATAGTACGATTTGAGACCGTGCTGATTTACTATAGGATCTCGAACATTAGATAAAGATTTTATAATGACGTCATTGTTCTTACTCCTCGACCGCGGGGCTTTAATAGTTCGCTCTATCGACATAGTACGATTTGAGATCGTGCTGATTTACTATAGGATCTCGAACATTAGATAAAGATTTTATAATGACGTCATTGTTCTTACTCCTCAACCGCGGGGCTTTAATAGTTCGCTCTATCGACATAGTACGATTTGAGACCGTGCTGATTTACTATAGGATCTCGAACATTAGATAAAGATTTTATAATGACGTCATTGTTCTTACTCCTCGACCGCGGGGCTTTAATAGTTCGCTCTATCGACATAGTACGATTTGAGACCTTGCTGATTTACTATAGGATCTCGAACATTAGATAAAGATTTTATAATGACGTCATTGTTCTTACTCTTTGACCGCGGGGCTTTAATAGTTCGCTCTATCGACATAGTACGATTTGAGACCGTGCTGATTTACTATAGGATCTCGAACATTAGATAAAGATTTTATAATGACGTCATTGTTCTTACTCCTCAACCGCGGGGCTTTAATAGTTCGCTCTATCGACATAGTATGATTTGAGACCGTGCTGAATCACTATAGGGTCTCGAACATTAGATAAAGACTTTAGGATGACGTCATTATTCTTACTTCTCGGCCGCGAAGGTTTCGTAGTTTGCCGTACCGACATAGTACGACTTGAGACCGCGCTGATACAATATGGTACCTCGAACATTAGCTAAAGACTTTATCATGACGTCATTGTTCTTAGTCCTCGACCGCGACGGTTTAGTTATTCGCTCTACCGACTTAGTACCATTTCTCTCGCGTCGATTCAATATAGTATCTCGAACATTCGACAAAGGCTTTATCATGACGTCATGATGATGGAGTCCGAAGACTAGAATTTGATCGCAATTTTTTTTTTAATAATAAAATCTTCACATTGCCTCTCGATTCAATGCTTCGGCCCTCATACGGCTGTTATTTGATTACATCATCTATTTAATGCTCCTCTCGTCTCAGCCAATAAATACTAACAATAAAACTCGGATTTCCAACTGGATACTACAGTGAATTAACATCGATGTTCATCTCCACCGCTAGATGGCATCCCACGTCTCATTTTTTCTTCCCTATTCCTTTTACTATAATGTTAGGGTAAATAAATTATTTATTATTTCAATTAGGTATACCCTGATGTGTTATTGGCCAACAAAGATCTTGAAGCAATCGAAAATTCACGCCAGAACAATTACGCTAAAGATCAGTTTACTGGCGGCAAGACATTGGAGTCCGCCCGGATGGCGATTACCGTACACAATGACTGTCATAATGACTTACGTGAATTTGTTACGTTTCGGATTCGGCCTGTATATCTCGGTTCGAGCAGATTGTTACAATTGGTGAAGCTTTATACTCGATAGTAGATGTACTTCGTAATCGGTTTGCCATGCGAGTATAAAAAATACACCGACTAAACAGACTACTAAAAGTATGGTGGTCTGTTGGCTGGTCCAGACGCGGCTGCCGATATGTTGACGGTGGTCACGGGTTCAAATCCCAGGGTTCAAACCTCTGACTTTTCGGAGTCATGTGTGTATTCATAGTCAATCGCTACGCACTATAACGGTGAAGAAAAACATCGTAAGGAACCTGCGTAACATAGCGATTTGAAAGAATTTCTATGGTATGTACAGTCCACCAACCAGCACCAGGCAAGCGTGGTGGATTATATGGCCTAACCCCTGTCAATCGTACACTCGATTGTAGGGGAGGCCCGTGCCCTGCAGTGGGATGTATATGGGCTGATACAGTACAATACAGTATAAAGTGATTACCGTATCAGCCCTTATTCATACTCGCCTCCTGCTGAACACGGGCTTCTGTACAACCGACACTTCGACTGAGGGGAGTGCGCCATATCAATATTATTACTAGGCGGTGCTTTGTATGCGAAGGGTAGTCTGACTAGGTATCATAGCTTTGTGTAATTCTAGTCGAGTTAGCTCTGTTGCGTTTCTGTTTGGAGGACATCGTAGCAATTGATATTAGCGTTGCCCCAGCTGGTGTGGGACCGCTGTTATTATATTTGTATGTAAACAAAATCATAGAAAGATACAATATAATATGTATAACTAATTTTAGTTACGGAAGAGCGGAGTCTCCTAACACAGACACTAATAAATAATAAATAAATAATAAATAAATAATAATATAAATAAATATACCCAACAGTCACATACATAGTCCTGACCCCACATTAAGATCAATTAAGTCTTCTGTCGTGGGTATCAGACACTAAGAGAGACTTTTCGGTGTCACAAACGCCCAGACCCGAGACAAATACTTGTGGGCCTCACAAACATTTGTCTCGGTGCGGGGATCGAACCCGCGGCCTCTCGTTTCACAGCCGGCGTCTAACCAACTGCGCCACGGAGGCTGTCGTGCTCATGCTTAAAAGGGGACTTCAGCGACCAGTTATTGTAAACGAAAACTACGAGTATGTAAAGATAAATGAACGTTGTTATTATGATTACTAAAAAAATCAAGCCAGTACTTTTTTTGGGAAATCTCAGGACCTCCTCCTAGATATGTGTAAACTCAGACATATATTAGCATTCTCAAAAAAGTCTCAAATAACTAAATTTCAAATATGATAACGTATCAATTTGTTTCAGAGCATCGACGAGCTGCCCGGGAATGATATAGCTCAGTGGGCGGACGGCTTGTTCCTGGTTTATTCCATCACCGACAGGGAATCCTTCAACTACGTGCGCAGAGCCAAGCAGATACTGCAGCCGGAGATACCGCTCACTCTAGTCGGCAACAAGGCTGATATGGTACACCTGAGACAGGTACGCTGGAGTTATTGGATTTTATTTTTCTTCTCCTGCTTCTACTTTTTTTTCTTTTTTGTTTCTGTCTTCTTCTTCTTTGTCGTCTTCATACTATCCAGATTTTTTGTTATTGCATAGGTCCGGAAAACGAGCAAACAGGTCACCTGATGGTAAGTAATTACTGCCACCCATGAACATCCATAACGCTGCATCATGGATGTGTAGCCGGCCCATCAGATCGGGAGGGGAGCGGGAAGGAAAAATGATGGGAAGAGTTAAGGAGTATTCAGCATCCGGCAATCTCACTCATCGAACAAAACGTAACAGCGAAGCTGTTGCTTCACGTCGATTACCTGTGAGACAGCGGTACCGCCCCGGATGAGCCTGCCCGTTCATACTGAGTCATGACTATCATCAGCATGGCTCCACCACTTCCAAAAGTCCGAATATATTCCACAGATCTTGATTGTTTTTATGAGACCACCTGTGAAGTATACGCTTTAAAACAAAAAAAGGGATTTCTTCAAATCTGTTCAGGCGTGTTCGAGTAATCGATATACACACATAAAAATAGATTCTATCGAATTGAGGACCTCCTCCTTTTTTATGTCGATTATAAAAATAATGAGACCTACAATTCATCTTAATTACAATTACAATGTAAAACGCATTGTTTGAGACATGTTTATATAAAATAAACAATAAGCATTTATACTCGTGATGTAATAGCATTAACATGCCCATTATATTTTGACAACAGCATGGCAACAACGTTTTCGGACGCCAAAAGGTTGTAGAAGATTTATAGACATCAACTAATTTGTAAAAATGACTCGCGCCACGCGGATGATGGCGAAGCACCTAGATGAGAAAACATAAAAATGTTTATTGCTGTAAAATGATTCCATTACGGGAGCCGGACCTGATCGCCAGAACAATGTACCTACCGTAATTATTGTATGTGAACTACCCAAATGATTATGCAAACACGTTTGACGAGGGCAGTCGAACAACAAACAAAAACTCGAATGAAATTTACCAATAAAAATATAGATCCTATTTCCAATCCGATTCATCTGTAATCTGCAAACATGTCACATATGATGTATTTCTAATTAAAGGTTATAATTACTACATCCATGTCAGACATTCCCTAGTGGTAGGTACGCTAATAATGAAATATAACTTTCATACTTTAATAACAATATTTATGACTAGATTTTGCCCGCAACTTCGTCTGCGCGATTTACTTTATTTCAAATTAGCAACAATTTTTCCACTTATGCTTAAAACATACAAATACTAAATCCTTATAATTCGTCATTATTTATATACGTTATGTAGATACGATTTTTATTAAGTCGTTTCGTAAAAAGTCGGCACTTCCATACAAAATTTCACCACTTTCCTCGACCATCAAAATGTAAAATTTCAAAATCCTGAACCGCTTACAATATTTATTTATGATTATTATAAAAATGAAAGTTCCTTATGCCTGTGCCTTCGCATGAAATGAGCTATTAAATGAAATATGTATTTCAGTTCTTGACAGATAATCTATATCGCCTCCGTCTCCCCCCTATAAAATGTGGATGTACAAAAAAACAAAATAACATCATTATTTATTAATGATAAGGAGGTTAATTCCAATGTTGAAGTTAATATTATAAAAACCAGATATTACCACACACATATTTTCACAACCCCCCCATCCCCCATCGCCACACCCCTCCCATAAAGGTAAAATTCTAACACCAATGAACCATTTCCGAAATCAGTTATGATATAAATATTGCTTTCCCTGCCCTGTTCGAGACTTGAATTATACCATGAGGCCCAATTTTTAAGAGATTTTTTGTACCTGCGGAACCCTATATGTTTTTGACATCAAAATAAATCAAAGATATCTAATAAACTCAGTCATCCACGTTATAATATTCGTAAGGTCATTAAAAAATAAGCTCAAAATTTAAGGGTTTTAATTTTTTTGTGCGGAACCCTAATTAGTTTTCCAAAATTAAAGTAGCCTAAGGTATTCCCGCAAAAAATAGCTATCTGTTTATGAAAGTCCCGTCAAAATCGGCCCAGCCGTTCTTGAGATTGACGGCAACAAACGGACCGACACACAGACAAAAAAATTGTAAAGTTGATTTTTGGTGTAAGTATCGTGTAAATATCGATATATACTTTAAAAAAAAGCTATTTGGACTTTACAAGTAGACACTTCAATTTTATTTATATGTACAGATAGAAGTATGGATTAGTGGAATACCTAGCTAATGAGGACGCTCCGAGCAATTTGTATTGTGGCCATTATTCTGCCTTACGTAACAAAGCCGTTTAACCAGGTATTATAATCAGCAATGCATTTTGTAAATGTATTTTTGTATTGTATCAGCCCATATACGACCCACTGCAGGGCACGGGCCTCCTCTACAATCGAGAGTACGATTGAGAGTGGTTAGACCATATAGTCCACCACGCTGGCCTAGTGCGGGTTGGCGGACTTATACACCGTAGATTTTTTGTAAATGTATATTTGTATTTATTTAACGCCAATCCCTTTCACGTTGAGAGCATTTCCACAAATTAATTAAGTAGCTTAGCCGCATTCAGGCTTAGCGGATTTTATGAATCAAATTGACTAAGGTTGTTTTATATTTCTGTCAAAGCTAATTCACTTCGTTGTAAGTGCATTAGGTTTTGGTGAGACGAACTCCTGCTTTTCCTGCTTTCCTGCTCTATTGATAGGTTCGTTATAATTGTTAGAACGCGTGTTTATTGATATTTGAATGCGTCAGGAATAAAAGGGTCAATGTGTGAGGTAACGTGTGAATTTACCATAACATACATACATAAATATAAGCTCACGCCTTTTACCTAGAAGAGGTGGGCAGAGGTTTTCTTGGTAGTCACCATGACACCCACAGTTCGCCCTTTCTGGTCCGTCCCACGACGTGATAGGGGGAGAGCCTATCGCCATATCGGGCACGAATTCCTGACTCCGTGCTGATAATGAATAGAAAAATCTAATATAACTTTGCCCGACCCGAGATTCGAACCCGAGACCTCAGCTTTGTAATCATACCATAGTACAACCACGCCACTGAGGCAGTGAATTTTCCACCAGGATAATATGGCAGAAGTGCACAAATCCGGCAGACAATAAAGCAGTTCCCCGGATCATAAATTGTCACTATAACGTTGCCTGCTAATCAGAATATGCATAATGTGGGGTAACCGTTATGGGCCCTTTATGGTTATACTTTAGATAAAAGTTGCTCGATGTTAAATCAACAAATTACCTTGAACTTTCTAATACCTACTACAGCAATAGGATCGAAGTATATGGATCGATACTAATTGATTCCTATTTGCAGGTGAGTCCAGAAGAAGGTGAAATACTGGCGAAAGACTTCGAGTGCAGCTTCGCGGAGGTGGCGGCGGCTGAGCAAGTCAATCAGGTTGGCGAGGTGTTCCACGATCTGTGTCGTGAGGTGCTGGCTCTGAGGCGGCGGGCTAAACACAGTCTGCTGGACAGAATGCTGGGGTCCAAGACCGCATACAGGGTCTACTCCAGGGGGAAAAGCGACAGCGCTCTACCCAAAGATTAATTCGCAGCATTTAGCCCCGCCTCCGTGCTGTCACCTTTAGATTTTGAATTCTCAGTGGTAGGCACTATGTAGTTAGGTCACGCCGCGCGGAGCTGGTGCCAATCGATTGCTCCTAGTTCTCAATGTTTGTTGTGACATTAGATGAACGTTGGTTGTAAAGAAAGACTACTTTACATGTATGTGTAGTATGCTTAGAGTATCCGCTTGTGTGGTTGGAAAGAAGTGTATATCATCTCTGCGCATATTTGACGGTCGTGCTGAATGTGATTAAAGATTAAATTATGTACTGTTACATTGTTTTGTTTTCCGAAAAGCTCCCGTCAGACGGCGTTAGAGATGACATTTATGATTTCTTTTTTATTTTGATGCATTTGATTGTTAGAAATGTACGATTATTATTATTTAATTATATGATTATGATAATTATTTAATTAATAAAAAATATTATTTAAAAGCTTTATTTTATTTTTTGTTGCGCATTTAATGTTATTTTAGGCCTATCGTTTTATTTTGTTTGTTCTATTGTGCTTCAATTAAATTCTAAAACAAAATCCAAATATGATGCATTCACAAAAGAACAACTGCCGAGTTCGGGATTCAATAGAATAGATGTACAATAAAATAATGAGCTGCGATTAAAAAATGACTAACAGCTATAAATGCAACCCCAGAGTCAGTATTACAATGGGCAATAGGCGCAAAGTGGTCCCAAATTAAAATAAAGCGTCGCCCTTCGCCGCGGGAGCCCGACCGCAGCGACCAATCCCAGCTCAACCTTCAAATTACATAACGCATTTGACAGTTAAGTGACAGCGATATAAAGATGGCACCCTATTGTGTTTGTGGGTTTGATTTATACGAGTAGTACGTCGCTTTGATCAAAGTTTGATAATAATATTCGTTCCTAGAAAGTCTAGAAATGTTTTATCGAATACAGAAAAACAATCAAGTATTTTGATAAGCTTTCCATGAATTGATTGTTCTAATTTCGTCAGGCTTATTAAACTGTGACGAGTGGGAGAAAAATAAAATTCTCATTTGAGTTTCCTTGAAGTTAATAAGCCGATTAACAGAAATTGATTTCAATATAACGCAATATTAGTAGACTTGTTAAAATTCTCAGAATCTTTTAGGGGAATAGGGAGGGCAATAAAAACACATAAAGTTATTATATACAGCAAAATATACGAGTAATATCTATGTTTATAAATTTAGCAAAGCTGTTTTAAATTAGATTTACTGTTTTAACTTTGTTTTATTTACGTTGGATACGCCTTTTCTTGCACTGATGAAAAAGAGCGCATTGAATGGGCTTATCAAGTAGTGTTTGGGGTGGCCGCCCCCCGCGCCGCGCCCCTGCGCCGCACGTCCTGCCGTCGGGTTAGCTGCGCGTACGTCATTATGTCATCAACCATCTCTGACGTAAGCAACGTTCGGGCTGAAAATTTAAAAATTAATTTTGCATTTTTACAAAAACTTTTTGTGAGGTGATCTGAAGTGATATTACAGGGACATTGAAACTGTGAGTACTGTTTTGGAAGTTTCTAGAAACAATGTTTTGTGTGCGAAATTAACAGGCTTACGAAGGCTTTGGCGAAACTAAAAGCAGTGGCTGGTCGCGAATTGCGGTGTATAGTTTGTCTGTTTGTTGAAACTTTTGTGTATAGATTAAATTTCAAATGTCAAAAGTTGCTTGATATGTTTTTATTAAGTGGTTTACTGATTTTGTAAATACAGTTTTCTTAACAATTTAAATAAACATTCACTTTTTGTTTGTTTATCGTAAAATTATATAGATAGAATAATGATTTTTGCGCAGAAAATTTATTTTACACGACGTAATTGAAACATAGAAACAGACATGCTATTGGATGATTTGGATAGGACTTAAGGAATTAACTTTGTCAAAGGAACTATTACTTTTTGCCTGCATGCTTTAAAACATTGCACAAAGTAATGTTAATTCATTAAGGCTGTGTACACTACTAATACAAATTGCGAGATAGGCACAACGGTAATATAAAAATAATTAAAACACTATAAAGATACCTACCTTATTTATTTAATTGATTTTGAGTTACCCGAACTAGAATGTGTAGGTATAGACAGGTTGACCTACTACTACTTGAGACGGAAATAAGCTTCGCGAATTGAGTAGGCACTAATACGGATGTGTGGGCGGCACCTTACAGTGTCTACGTATGTACATATGTATATATTTCCTTTGTATTTGGAAAATGATGATTGATAATTAGATGAATTTTGTTGGATTTTGTTCAGCTTAGTGCCACGTTATCTGCTTCCGTAGTAAAATGTCTTCTAAAGTGTAATCTTGGCGTAGTTGTGCGCATGAAATATTTTTAAAGTGGAGATGAAATTAGAAAATATGGTGTTTAATTGGTTCCCTTGCGGTTTGTTACGACGTTTCCAAAGGTATAAGGTATAAAGGTACATTGGCAAGGTAAACTGTTAAAATGACGTTCGTTTGATAATTTTTACGACTGTGGAAATCAAAGTGTGAAAAAAATTGTCGTATCCAATGAATACGGTCCTTTTCTTTATTCGATTTTGTCGCAGTAGCTAAAATAAAATATTTTTATATTTGTGCCTTGTAATTCGAGAGAAATAGTCTGCATACTTTGTAAACTTTGCAACAATCCCGTCGCGTCGCATCGCTACATTGTTTAAAGGCCAAATATGTGAATATTATACAACATTTAAACATAGGCACTCAGTAAACACTAGAAAAAATCTGAATACTTTCACGTTACTCATTCCGTCCATTAAAAAATTAAAAGTGGAATGTAACTATTTAAATAAATAAAGTATTAAATTCGTGTAAAACTTCAACCATCTTAGCTTGCAAAAAGAAGGCGTATAATGCGAAAGGTTAAGACCGGCTTACAGGCTTATGATTCTTAAAATATTTATCAGTATTTTCCCTTTTCATTTTCTCTTGACTCTCTTGAAGTCTCGATCCTAGTAAGCAGCTTATTTTTAAATAGCCTTAACAATTTATATAAAAATAAACTCAATTTTCAGACATTCACGTCAGTTGTATATTACTTATGGAGTTTTATAGATAAGTAACACAAAAACGAAAAGCCATTACGTCTATGTGTTTGACAAATTATGAAAAATATGTAATTGTACCGTGTAATGTAAAGTAATGATGATAAACACCGAAAAACAAATTTGGAAAACAACTAACATAATTAATTTTATCGTAAATACCACTCATAATAAATAATATTTCTCACCTCACATATAATATATATATTTTGCCTAATACTCGTAGCACTGCTAAAACCAAATCATCTAGCATGTGTGCTATCGAATCGTGTTGACGTCCTTCTAAAATTAAAGCTGTCATCGACACATGGACAGAAATGTTAAAATCCTATTGGAACAACCGACGTCGCGCACGTCGCCACGCATAAAGCTAAAAGGCTGGATAACAGTCGAAGAAATTTATCAGATTGTATTTACGGGTCCGTGTGAACATTGCTTGCATTTAGGTTCGTGCGAAGCTGAACTCGACAGATCAAATATCGTTAAAATCACGCATTTGTACAATGACAATTGTTTGTAACATTCTGTTAGAGAATTTGGCTGTTGATGGTTGAAATTACTTGCATAAAAGTAGCTACTGGTATGCATATGATTTTATATTAACGAGCGAAAGGGGTTAGGAGCGATAACCACGCTGACATAATGCTGGTTGGTAAATTTCAGTTACCTGTAAAATGGAGAACAGTATGGTGAAAATAATTAGTGTAGTATTCATTAGTATACTATACTATTAGTATTCATATACGTATATAGGTTATAGTTAACCTACGGTATAAAAGCAAAACTAAGTTTTTGCGATTTAAACATTATGCAATTTCTTTGTGATAAAATATAATATGACCGTGATTCCATGCTGTGTGAATTCATTTGATTCCATTTCCACAAAATTGTTTTTAGAGACCAAACATAAACTCATACAATAAGTTTGTTTACAATAAGTGTTTAAGGAAGCCTTTGGAATTTCGGGTAATACAGCTTCAGAGTTTACACCGAGTACTCTGCGGGTTAATTGAATTATACTCGTATATGTATATACATGCAAACTATATAGATGCAAATTCCTGTACTCCATATCTATGTAAAATTCATCTAAATTCTATTGGCGTGTGGCGAAATCGGAAGTACAATTAAAATTTTAAAAATATCTATTTAAAGCATTTTTCAGATATGTTTTTACAATATAAGCAACAAGCATTAATACTCGTAATTTAATAGTATTAACATGTCCAATGTAATAAAAAGTAAAGGGAGAAAAACTGTTTCTGATATTTTGACAACAATACGTAAATAACGTTTTCGCACACCAAAATATCGTAGACAATCTTTACAGTTTTAAATAATTCAAATATGGAGAAATAAACGAAACGGGATTTTATGGACATATTAATTGTCAGTGTTACATACTTTTATAGCGTTTCAAAAAGCACTAAATTGTTATCACTGTATCTCTTTTTTAACATGCAGTTTTTTGTGATTTTTCATGAGAACATAAAACACTATTTGATTAGCCTTTGCGCTTGATCTATTTTATTTCATATGTAGAACATACATTTTGAAAATGATTTTTTAAAATTGAAATACAAGTATTTCCATGACTAACTTCTCTTCAACGTTCTAGGGTCGATTTAATTCCAAATTTCGAATATGTAATATGTACTTTACACGCAGTTTTGTCTCACGAATATATGGGACGGCGGAGGAAAACATCGTGCGAAACTAGCGTTCTATAGATAACTTTACAAGAAGTTATAATTATAATAGGTATGAGAAATTCACCAACTAGCAGTATGCTAGCGTGACAGGTCCCAGACAAGTTCCGTGCTCAGTGAGCGAATATGGTCAATACAGCATAGCACAGCACTTATGTACGATACTATTACTTAGAAGATAATCCCAGGGAAAATCAAATTACTAGAACAGGAGACTGTGAATACTGAAAATATAATTTGCACGTGTATCCGTTCAGCTTAATTGAGGTTATATTGCGCGTGCAACATGATGCGAACTATTATAAGCCTCCAACAGAAAGGCAATGTCAAGAGCTACGTGGAAACCGAGCGGATGAAATTGTGGTGTAATTGATACAGTTTGTATAGGTATTTGTGTTTTTTAACATAATATTTTTTCTCTACTTTTATTCCAATTAGAATTTGCCTTTTTCTATTACAAAAGCTCTTTGAAATGACAGTGATGTTAAATCGTCAGTATACCTAAAAATGCTGGCATGTGTTGGCGTAGTGTTAACATTTTAATAAAATATTTTGGACTGCGTCGCACTTTTATATCAAATGTAGAAATATTTATTCCTTCTTTTTTACTTAAGTGAGGTGAAATATCGTCTGAAATAAAAACAAATGAACGAAATAATTAGAGAAATTAGTGAAATTTACAAAAGTTACACTTAAATTTACAATTACTCGTAGTTACCTTAACGAATAACGGTATGACTGCGCGACCTCATTGATATTTATTCATTTACATCTTAGTACTCAGGTGGCCTAACCACTCTCAATCGTACTTTCGATTGTAGAGGAGACCCGTGTCCTGCAGTGGGACGTATATGGGCTTATACTCAGCTGATGGGATAAGTCAATTAACTGGGCTCACGTTGAATGTGATTGCGTCACAACATATTATACTATAACAAGGGGTCCGATGTACGTCATTTCACGTTTGAAACATCAGCCGGTGTCAAGGCTACCGTAATTGATTGGTACCATTAATTTGTGTACCTGTACATCATTTATGTGTTAGTTTTCTCGTGGGATGATTGATCGCACAGAGACTAAAGTCCTGAGATCTGTATAGGATAATCTAAGACTGAAAATTATTTGGATTTTTATATTGATTTGCTCAATCACTTTTAGTAAGGATATTTGCGGTCATGGATTTTAAAAAAATATTTTAGTGATAGTAAAAATTTCAATATTATTAATATTTTTTGGAAGACGCTGGATGCAGGTCGTTTTTAACAGGCGCTATGGAGATTTTGTTGAGATGGATCCTCTGCCTACTGAGCTGTCATAAAGATATTTGAAAGCTAATTAAAGGCATAGTACAATAACTCCTGTGCGCCTCAATACGAGTGATACTTAATATCCAAAAAGATTTTTTATTCCTGACCGTAAAGTAATTTTTATTCCGCTTAGTCTCAAAATGTATATGATTTTATATCAAATGAAATTATTAAAAAAATCAGTTTTCGGGTTGTCTATAGAAATTCGGACCTCCCATAGAGGCGGGTGGTGGGTCGCGCGTGACGTCACAAATCACTAATGTTAAGGGCATGCGGGCGCTCCGTGCGAGTTATTACTGAAATATGATCTCGAAAACTTCTCAATACATTCAAGTGGTAATATTTATCTATTATATAGTGCAGCACGAATTTTTTAGATAAAGGCCTGACAAAAGAGAAAAATTCATAGCAATTGGTTATCAGTTACCGACCACCGTAGAGCGTTCGTTGAAGAGGCGTAACCGACTCTTGACCGTCCTGAGTCCTTGAGGGTCCTGAGTTTGAAATCTCGACTAAGAAATCTTTTAAGATTCACAAATATTTGTCTCGGATATGCGAGTTGTGTGACAGTAAAGTATACTCGAACGTAAGTGGTAATGAGGTGGTTAAGGTCGCAGCAAGTCGCTGGATGCAGGCGGCTTCCAACAGGTCAATGTGAAATAGAATTCTCACATCTATTTATGTAAATGTCATATGTTCCTACTAATCAATACATTCACACATTTTATCGAAAGCTAGCGGCAAATGAATTCGGCTAATCGAAAACCATAATAACATTTATAGTTAATACAAAATTAATTTTCGCCTTGTCAACTCGTTAAATTTTCCTATGAATGTGCAACGGACACGGCTGTTGGGTTCATTTTTATTGTGTAAACTGTGTTCATGCTGTCGATGTACTACGGCTGTTCGGACGCGTAAGTTGAAATTCACAATAATTTTAACTCATATACATTAAGTTAGCATATTTTCACTCATGTTAAGTACAGATATCGAGAATTAACATTATTAAGAATAGAGCTAAATTATGAATATATTTGAGCGCCTCGTATAGCGTAGCGTAGTATTGATATAAAATAGTCCACTAACAAAATATTCCATGTCATTTAAAACTGTTGTGGCATTAGGAAATCTGAAGATTGTTTTGACAACAAAGAGTGTGTAATCAATACAATAACTATTTTTAATTGTTGTATAATGGCGGTTGTTAAAACCATTGTTCGTCATCTGTACCGATTTCGACCGCAGACTGACGACAGAATTCAGAAACGTCTTATTGATAAAAAAATCAGCCGTTTTTTAAAACTAGTATCGCTCGCAGCTTCGCCCGCCTCAAAATAGAAGTACTCCGATATATATTCCGGGATAAAAAGTACATAAAGATATATGGTGTCTATAAATGGACTGTCGAACACAAAAATAAACATTCAATTGAAACCAGTGGTTGCTAAGATTTGCGACTTAAACTCTTTACTTTATATTTTACTGTAAATATTTTACCAGTAGCAGCCCACTGATGAACATAAACATCAAAACTCGTAGAACGCTATATATTTAATACCATCATAAACAGCTGAACATTATTAGAAAAACAAACCTTTCTCTATAAAACACATTTATTTCTAGTGTTCAATCAAATATACTGTATACAAAAAGGGCAAAATTTATTCCAAATATAAATATGTTTCTAAAATATAGTTTTTGTCACATAAAGTGTATTTACACTACACAACTATTGAATAATTATTTAATTTCACCATAAAACGGCACAACTTTATTCGGAATAAAAATGTGGTTATGAAAAATATTTTTTTTATGTCCAGTCAAATATACTGTTGTTGATTGTTGTACTAGAGTTGCCATACCATGTTTGCATGTGACACGATCTATCAATAGAAACACCTGTTATTAAGCTCCATTTACACGGGAGAGTTACTCGCCTCAAAGATACGACTATCGTAAGGATATAAAAAAGATGCATCGTGTAAACATTTCTCAGAACACGATAATCTATGGCGGTTATGTCATGCGAAATTCGCATACACTGCCTCGATGGCGTAGTGGTACCAAGGTACGATTGCAAAGCTGAGGTCTCAGGTTCGAATCCCGCGTCGGGCAAATTGATTTTGGATTTTTCTATTCATTATCAGCCCGGAGTCAGGAATTTGTGCCCGATATGGTGATAGGCTCGTCCCCTATCACATCGTGGGACGGAATATACAAGGCGAAACGTGGGTGTTCTGGTAGCACCTCTGCCTACCCCTTCTGGGAAAAAGGCGTGTGTTTATTTATGTATGTATGTATGAAATTCGCATACGATTCTCGCCGCGAGAAACACTCCCCGTGTAAATGGCGCTTTAGCAAGGCGAGCATCAACAAAATAATTTTGCTTTTTCGTTTATTTGCGAGTTATTTGTAATTCGTGCAATTTGTGGAAACGCAACGAGCTTGTTTAATTCCAAATTTCAATCATCCATTTATTAATTGAAGTGTGCGTGGGATTTAGTTAGCTGTAAAGCGTTTGGAAAATTATTAGTGAATTATAAATTAAACGAATAATTATTGTTAGAAAATAGACTACATTTTTTATTGTTTGGGAGATTAATATGTGCAATTGATTTTATAAATATATTAGTGCCCAGCTCTTATAAAGCCTTTATCAAACCTTAAGTCTTTATCAACCAAGTTACCACACGCATTGTCGCTGTAAGGTCCCCTTTCCGAGCAAGTAAACTTAATTAGGCTCAGCTCAGATACTTTGATGTAAAGTATGTATTTAAAATATGAAGAACGCGCATTAAAAAAATTATGAGTTTTTACATCTTTACATACATGCATGCATAAACACCCACGTATTGTCCGAGAAGGGTAGGCAGAGGTTCTCCTGGTCACTACCAGGATCTACGTTTCGCCTTGTCTGTTCCGTCCCAGAATGTGATAGGAGGCGGGCCTATCGCCATATCGGACACAAATTCTTGACTCTGGGCTGATATTGAATAGAAAAATCCAATATCACTTTGCCCGACCCGGGATTCGAACCCGAGACCTCAGCGTTGTCTATCGTAGAACAACTACGCCACCGAGGCAGTTTATATCTTCATTATGTAATAAATCAATTAGTTTGATGAAACAAATTATGCTAAATACAAAATTCAATACATTTCGCACACATTGTTTGTTATTACAACAGCTGCCAGAAAATCAATGCAGAAAAATAAATAGCCGCAAGTCGTAGACAGTCTATTAAACGTCAGAGTAAACCAACAAAAAAACGTTTTCAACAACTTTTTGCGCCATCTCAATTATAAAAGCAAGAAGCTACCGACTTACCGATGTTATTATTGCACTGGCTTTTGTTATAACCCTCCGCCGCGCACCGGGCCCTTTCGACCGGTCCCGGCTCATCCGCGCCTTTGTGAAGCCAATACTTACCGGGATTATCCCTACATAATTACCTGTTTTGTGAAATTGTAATTATAACCAAAAAAAACAACTTGCAAGTGACCGGCAGTCAATAAGGCTTCTGTTCTCTTTTGTTCTGCAGCTAATCTTTTTCTTACGCAAACATATTGTTCATTATTTAAAAACTTCTTTTTCTGGAGTCAAAATAATTGCTTTCTGCACAATAAGTATATATCTATAATAACCTGACATAACGAAAGTAAAAGGGTTTACAAATAACCGCTAAAAGCTTCCAATGCGAAATTTATTCGCACGACTATAATTCATAGGAAGTTTTGCAAGTGTTTTAAATGAATTAAATGCTAACCACTTTAGAGTACTCGACAGAATGACGCTTTAGTAACTGTTAGAACAATGCGAATAATGGACAAGCACACGAGTGCCACTCAGCTTTGTGACGAAAAGATGTCTGTCACGTAAGTTGCGGTAACAATGGCGAATTATTTTCTTACATTTATTGTAATTATTCTTGATCCATTCTTTTTAGTTTCTTTATTGAACATTTGAGTGGCGCTCTCAAACCGCGAACTTCACCACTCGCATGTTTCGCACGGCGCATAGTGTGTGAAAATGTTCCGTTTGCAACATTTTTTTTCTTAATTGTCCCTTTTGTTTCAGGTATTATGCTTTATGTACATTGAATAAATGACGATGCTTCCCGTTGCCTCCACTTCCAGTAAGTTTCCTTTTATTTTTCAATCCTTTTTATTAATGTCAATACATACTAATATTAATATTTTTTTATTACCCACTAATAAATTAAATGTTATTTTCTGTGTAAAAGCAACACATTTGACAGCGGCAGTGTTCACGCAAGTACCGTATTTCGAAGTCATATTTGATGTCAGTCATTTTAATTGCCTAATAACATAGACAGGTCAAATGTTGTTAAACACCGTTATCAATTACAGCAATGAGATGTGAGTAAATTAGCATCAGGGTGGTTCCCACGAGGTGCGCGGGCGCATCTGCTTTCGCTCTCATTGCAACCCCAGTGACGCCCTCGCGACTATATTTATTATTGATCCGGCTCATTTGAGTTTTATTATTAGCTAAAAGTGTTCTCACTTTATCATTATTCAACAGCCGTTTCAGACTATTCATACCATATCTTATTATATGTTACGATATAGGCTTAAAAATGACTGTTGTATACAAGACTAAATTGTACAATTACATAATTAAAGTTTGCATTCAGCGCTAAAAGGGGTATTAAAGCATTTAATAACTGATCCGTCATAACGCAACAATGAATGACGATGTGTGATATTTTAAGTCTAAGTAACAGTTTAATAACACGTTTGGGAATAATGAGGGCCACACATTCGTCGGTAGGCCGCTTGATTATCGTTCTTTGATATCAGTCATATTACACTTTTAGGTAAAAATAATTTCTAAATAACGTAATTCCTATATGAAAATCGATCGGGATATTAATCATAACCGTAGATTTTATATAAGTAGACAACAATTATAGATCACATTCTTTTCAAACAATATTCTAAAAGCTATTGATAAAAAGACATCCTATTTTTAATTTTGTCGCTGTGGGAACCAACATCACTAAAATATAATTTAAAAACGATCTTTCGACGGATGCAGTTGATAATCATGAGCTAGAAGTGACCGCACACACGCGATGCGCGGCGCGGGTCAAAAGAGCACAGGTGACTGTTCGCACGGTTAACACGCTGATAGCCATCGTTAGGGATGATTTGTACCGGTAGGGTCCCGCGGACCATTGTTTCCGTATTAGGGTTAACAAGTAGGTAATAATAAAATGATATTTGTTTAACTGCCTCGGTGGCACAGTTGTACTACGGTATGATTACGACACAGGTCTCGGGTTCGAATCCCGGGTCGGGCGAAGCCTACTCCTTCTAGTAAAAAGGCGCGAGTTTATTAATGATATTTGTTTTACCTGTATTACAGTAAAGTGTTTTATACTTTTTTGGATTCATGCTGCAAAACCAAAATATAAAAAAAAATACATGTGAAGCTATATCGTGAGCCAGAGACCGGGGTACTTCATCTCTTCTATACACGGACTCAATATTTCATATCATATTGTTGTGCGAATGTTCCTTTATACATAAAAGCTATGCTTCCATGCGTTGGAGCTTTGATCTGTAAACCTTTTAGTGTTCATTTATGGAAGCGGAATTTTCGAGCACTATCAGACGTACATAGCCTCGAGTCAGGAATTTGTGCCCGATGTGGCGATAGGATCGCTCACTATCACGTCGTGGAACGGAACTCACGAGGCGAAAAGTGGGTGTCCTGGTTGCCCCTCTGCCTACCCGTTCTGGGATAAAGGCGTGATGTTTATGTACGTATGTATCAGGCGTATTATACAGTGTTATTTCTAGCAGCCAAGATGCGTTTATTCTAGCAGCCAAGATTAAGCGGGAAATATAACATAATATTATTATAAAGTTAGGTATACTATATCAATTGATTAATGGGTTCCTTTACTTAGTTGTTATTATTTGATTTTAACTCAATCGCAGAGAAGACTAGTGCTCTGTTGTAGGATATGGGCCGATACAAAACAACAAACAATTGATTCATGTTATTTTCTTTTCATTTTATTCATCCATAATTTTCAATTACGGAGTGCAGTGAGTTAAACAGAACAACGTTAAATAATAAAAATAATTATATTATATTAATTTGAAATCATATTTAATTCAAGGGATATTCCAGGGTTCCAATTTCGAACGTGTCATTATCTATGACCGTTTCGGGAGTAGTACAGACTACGGAGTATTCACATACATTTCGTGGTAGCTTTGTATTTCGTTTTTTCATCGTGTTCCATTCGACACCGTGCTTCCTGCCCCGCAAGTGTACCGACTGTTTAAATGGGCATGAATGCCTTTATGCCTTTTTGACTACGGACGTTCGGAGGTGTATTAAAAGACGTTTTATCTTGTAAATGCCGTGCGTTTATCGTGGGACCGTTCTTATGAAATTATTAAGTCGAAATGAGAGTGAAAAAAATGTTTTGTATAGACGACCCGGTGGATGGGATCTGTGCAGTTTTTTCTGCCTGTATTTAGACAGCTTTATTTGGTTTGATGAAGTCACAGTTGATATGAAGTGCATTCGTCTGTTGTGTACTTGGAATTTATTTATGGAGCGAGGCGTCTCGCGAGCATAATATATTGTTATCTGCTGTAATATGATGCTTGTGTTATTTTCGTTTGATTGTTTGGGGATTTCAAATGTAATCTACGTTGGGCAAAACTTTCTCGATGAAAAAGGTTCTAACGGCGGTTATTGTTTTAAATAAAAAAAAAACTTCTTTAACTTCTTCTTCTACCTGTAAACTGCGAAGTAACTACTTTATCTTGGCAATATAAAACATGTCAAAAGTGTCTTGCTGTCTTCTCTTTGTCAGCCTGAAGTAGTCCTTTGCTGAGCATAGGCCTCCCCCGAGGAAAAAATCGATTGCAAATCATAAATATCACCTATTGTATTAATAAGTACTTGACATGCCGTTATTCATATTCTTTTATTACACCCCTAAGTTTAGACAACAACGGCTCCTGTGTAAGTTCAGCTCACAATTGTCATACAGAAATTATTTTTGTTTCTAATTATGTCTGACTATCTTCTTTCTGCTAGCATCGTTATGTACTAAACGTGAGTTGTACTAAGACAATATATTTTAAACTATAAGGTACTAAGGACAGGTGCTTTCCTATTATACGTAGTTGATGTGGAAGTACGTAAGTGTTTGCAATCTTGGGTAAATGTGTACAACACTGTGTCATTAAAATACTATGTGGTGTTAGCTTAAGCGATTTTCAAGTATTCTCAGCATATTTCAATAAAATATACAAAAACCACGCTTACAAAACAGGACGTAGATGTAAGTATAAGATATTTATGACAACATACTTGTAGTACCAAAACAGTATACATGTATCTTATGAAATTCTAGTACATTTCGACGTTATGTATAACAATCAAGTATAATGTTTGAGTGCGGCGGGTCCTCGGCTATAAATTAGCGGGTAGCGCCACCCCTAGGCGGGGTTGGGACTTGCCAGCCCTAGTCGCTAGTCACCCGCGGTTTGTCATAAATCACGACACTATTTTATTATGATGATTGTTCTGTATTGGGCGTAGCTGCATTACATTTTGACTATGATTTCAGACTGTGTCAACCCTATACGGCTGACATATCAAATGTATTTTATAGTTAAAGTTACAGTCAAAATCACCTGATGGTGTTAATCTTCAGATTGATCTCTATTCACTACAACAACGGTGCGTTGTGACCATGATCCAATGGAAATTTTATGAATTATAATATGGAAAAATATTATTTTTATGTATTACTTTTAACTCTACATTCTATAGTGCGATGAAAAGCGTCAATGACCGCATCTTTTAGTTCCGTAGTGATTTATATAAACAATATTCCTTTGCTTGCTTTCATAGCACTATCATGGTGTTATTAAAATTGATAAATATTTTGCAGTGAAGTCTTCCGGATAAATCGAAAAGAGTGAGTTGTATGTTTCACTACACAGTTAAAATCTAATGGCAATGTTACATTATTTTATTTATTCTTCTTTAGTTTATTTTTTATAATACCAATAATAAAATGTTTTGTGCATAATCACATCCCACCTTGCGTAATCGCATAAGCTTAATTTTTTTGCATGTTGAAACATGTGCGTGTAGAAAACTGGTCTATGTCCGGGATAATAGCTTGCGAAATATAATAATTATTCTATATTGAGCACTAGGTATTAGGTGAGTAATTTAAAAAAGCATTAAAACAGGCAATCAGGGTATTTTTTTTATTCTCGCGTCAATATCTGTGAGTACGAGTAGTAAGCTTAAAAACATAGCAAACGTGGGATGCTTTTATACCGCCTATATTGCGTAGGTACTAATAACAAGAAGAATTTTCAACACACCGATACTTAAGGTAAAGATCGTCTACGGTCTTTTGGCGTCTGAATGCGTTGTTGTCATGCTGTTATCAAAATATTATGAAAGGTTTTTCACTCTTCACATTTTATTACATTGGACATGTTAATACTATTAAATTACGAGTATAATTACTTGTTTATATTAAGAAAACATATTTCAAACAACGCTTTAAATTGATATTTTTTAAATTTTATTTGTAAGTATAGTTCGAAACGCCATACGCCAATAGACTTTAGATGAAATATAACATAATATTTTTTTCGGTTTGCAATTCACTCACGCCTGACAATTACGTCACGTGGCGTAATTTCGTAGATACTCGTATTATATCGCTATGATTTCTTTATAGCATAGGTCTGACTAACGAGCAAGCAGATCACCTGATGGTAAGTGATTACTGCCGCCCATGAACATCCACAACTCTTGGATCATGGATGTGATGCCGGCCCATCAGATCGGGAGGAGAGCGGGAGGAAAAAGGATAGGAACAGGAAAGGGGTATTGGGCATCCGGCAGTCGCACTCACCGAACGAAACGCGCCAGCAAAGCTGTCGTTACACGTCGATCTCCTGTGAGACAGTGGTACCACCCCCGACGAGCTTGCCAATTCATGCTGAGTCATGGCTGTCAACAGCGTAGCTCTACCACTTTACAAAAATATTCGTAGATAATAGTATTGTTAGTCAGATTTCCCTCAGGTAAAGAAAGTTCTTAAATATTCCTAACTAACATTTACAGTATTATTAGTTATTAGTACATTAGATCGTAGTTGCTGTTAATTTGTTTTGCTTTCAATGCCACTATTTTCTTATTACCTTTATTATTTCCATTTGTGTAATCTGCTTATATAGATTAATTACTAAAACGAACTCAGAAATGTACATAAGTTGTAATAATTTTGCGAGTGTTTCGTAGCATTTACATTAGCTACCCACCATATATTTTAGATTTCCTAGTGACTTCAAAAAATTATCAACGTAATCCAGTATTTGCCCTCTAAATTATGACCAATAGAACGGGGAGAATAGCATATAAAAGGAAAAAGTAAGTGCGGGTAGAAATACCGAAGTAGCAACAAGTTTTCATATCGGTAATCTAACCTTGCAAACCAAAACTTGGTGACTTCCTCACAAATGACAATGTATTGTCTGCGTAGGTCGTATCCTGTTTGACGTGCCCTGCTGTGTCTGTGGAGACAACTCTTCGGGGAAGCACTACGGGATCCACGCGTGCGACGGGTGTGCGGGCTTCTTCAAGAGGTCTGTAAGGCGAGGTCGGCGGTACCAGTGCAAGTCAAGATACACAGGCACCTGCGTCGTCGACAAAGCTCATCGGAACCAGTGCCGGGCGTGCAGATATCTAAAATGCCTCAACGCGGGGATGAAACGAGCTGGTAAGTCGACTTTATTATTTAATTGCACTTATCAACGTAAAGCTAAGTCTTTGTTTTCTGGAATTTACCGTCAGAGTATGTTTTCATTGTAATTCACATAAGCAATACTTTTTGTTTGATAGCGCGGTCATATTGTGCTAGTTATAGACACAGAGCCTAATATAACTTTTAACAATGGGAGAAAACGTATTTGAGAGTAGCAATGCAAATTCCATTAACCACTATGCCAGGTTGGCTGGCGGACTAAGGTCTAAACCTCGTCGTTTGTGCGCAGCAGTGCAACGAATATAGAAAATTAATACGTTTTAAAAACCACCTGTTTGTGTGTATTTCTATTAATTACCCACTGTGACCGACCACAAATGCATCAAAATGTAAAGGTTCAAGCAATTTTTCAACAGTTTTTTTTTTTGCAGCCGTGCAAAACGAACGAGGCCCCAGAACATCAACTTTGCGTAAACAAGTAGAATCTATTCTAAAGGAGCCCGCCATGCAACCGCAATTCCCTTCCTCGGCATCTCACAACATGCCGCTCTCCCCGCACCACTTTTTGACGCCCGAAACTATTGCTTATTTCGCTAATTTATACAATAATCCGGGGATAATGCTCGCACCTCCTCCCCCGCCGCCGCCGCCGCCGCCGCCGCCGCCGCCACCGCCGCCGCCACCGCCGCCACCGCCGCCGCCGCGTTCTCACACACCACCTATGATGCCATCGGTGCTCGCACCAAGCGATCTTTACGCTATCAGTGAATCAGCCGCTCGACTTCTTTTTATGAATATAAAGTGGGCTAATACTATAGAAGGATTTAAACGGCTACCAATTCGTGATCGGATTCTGCTCCTACGTGAGTCATGGAAAGACTTGTTTGTAATTGGTACCGCGCAGTATTTATATCCAGCCAATTTCAATATGTTATGCGCCCTAAATCCATTGATCGATATGGAAAATGTGCGCTTGTTGCAACTAGTGATTGATGAATTAATGAAAATACACCCCGATGCGGGTGAATATGCGTGTCTCCGTACCGTCGTGCTGTTCAGAACTGAGCTCAGTGACGGAGCAATTTTGGATCATGAATACCTGCTAGAAAGGGATAGAATACGTTCTTTACATTCCGAAGCTAAGCGTATTCTTCTTGAGGTGAGTTGAAGATAACTACGTTTTAATAAATGTTACTAGTTATTGTGCGAATAAAGTAGACCTAATTATCTTATTTTATCAGTAGTCTTTAATTTAAATTAGCTGATGTCCTCATGATATAATAGAACTTTCACTATATTCGCAATGTATAATTAAATTTATAGGTAGGGTAAATAAAAATAGCGTTGTTCTCTACAATTGTCGTCGTATCAAGCCTATTGATGAACGGTTGTTCGATATATTGGACCCTCAGTCCTCAAATATGATTTGCGTTTCATCTCTGGGAGTCACATCAAATAATTTATGATTATTGTCAACAGTATGTTGCTCAAGCAAGCCCTCTGGATCTGACGAAAGCAGCACGCATCCTACGACTCCTGCCCTTGATAAGTCAAATAAGTAGTGCCACAGTTATTGAGCTGTTCTTCCGCTGCACTGTCGGATCGATTCCCGTGGATTCACTCATCGGAAGCATATACAGGACACAACTTCAAGAAGAACATGAAGCTACATATAATTAAAAGAGAAACGGGTTTAGTCGTGACATGGACACGGACATGACAATGGAAGAAACTTAAGGCTACGTGATCGGTATCACATTGGTCCTCTTGATAATGAAGAAGCAGTATAAACTCAGACATAAAAGGGATTGTGGTGATTTCGGAAAGTACTAGTGCGCAAACACATGGACAATATGAATGAAGTGATAGACTCAATGAATAGCACAAGTGATAAAAGATAAGTAATTGGTGTGTTTAAGAAACTGGTTGACATATCGTGATTAAGGCAGTAGTTTGAAATTTGTGAAATCAGTACCACGTCGATACTCAAATCTGATAAAAATAATATTTAAATAAATTGAAAAAATGGGCAGTGCAAATAAGCTATGTGCTCACGCTTAAAAAGGTTAGAAAAATGCGGATTTATTTATTTACTTAACAATATTTAAATTTCAATGATAAAATACGGCTTCTACATTTTCTAGTAGTAGTTTCTTAGTAGTTTTTCAAATATGATTAAGCTCCTTAAAATTACACTGCATTAGGCGAATGCTAGAACTGACATAGCTTCATGTGATATGAGTTCATGTCATATGATTAAAGAAACTATTAAAGAAATTAAAGAAACGATTACAATTTCAACGATTCATGTTCACGACAAGCAAATTTCGCAATGACTAACTAACAATAATCAATAATAGTACGCAAGTTTTTATTCTTTTACGGAAAATATTCTTGGCTTATTAGCCACCATCGATATCATAGCCCTTTTATTGGAATTTGTAAACAAAACTAGTTTCGGCTAGAAATTGTTCGGTCTAAGTTTATCCGCAATGTCTCCTCTATTTGTCATATAACAGTGAAATGAAGTAAAAATTATGTTATTCAACATTCGACAACTTAATTACTAAGGGGCATAAACATATTTTAAACTCGTATACATTTTAATTCAAGATTTAAGAAACGTAGTAGTGTAATATAATACTTCTGCCTATAGGCATATAAATAAAACATAGTTATTAAGATACGCCTATTATCATGTTATTACTTGAGTTAATGTAGGTTCAAAGGAGATAACTTCTGCATTTGGTTGCAATTTATTTGCACGTTTAAGCTTTAAATTTACTTACATTCCCAATATATTAATTATTGCTTTGTATTCGATTAGGGCAAACGATATAAATATGCAAGTATTAAATTATAACTATTCTATATTATCTGTTCTAATATTCGTAGCGGTTTTTAAAAATTTTTAAAATATGGAAATAGTGGAATTAATAGTCAGTTAAAAATGAATTAGTTTCGTAACATCAGAGTGTTCTTTGCTAAATAATTATTTCTTATTTATTTACAATTAACGAATGCCATTCACAGTATTGGTGCAGCTGTATGTCAAATACCAAAATCAAATTGCAACTACTCGTAATTTGTGATACCATGTCAACAAATACTGCTTCGTTGGAGAACATAATCTAAAATATTTTTGATACTGTACCGTTCTAAGTGATTCTTTCACAGTTAGAACCGAGTATACACAAGGCGCCCACCTGTTGCCAAACGATTGCGGAGTTGCTCCCGTCCTGATACTAATTATTTTGTCTCGACGTAAAGACAAAGATATTTTATATTTGTTCCGTCAACCAGACACTCCAAATCGGCAGCTGGTTTAGTAAATTTACCCTGTTATGGTAATTTTAAAAAGCATCTTGACGAACGGAATGAAAAACTGCGTCTTTCAATAGCGACTTTAGTTTACTTTTGCAATATTTTTTTTTTGGAAATCTATTAAGATCAGACACTGTGATGTTATGAAACGGGTTTAAATAAGTCATGTTTGTGAAAATGTATGTTAGTTTACAGTAGTCTGATGTCGCATATACGAATATATTAAAAACATAGTATTATATACCAGTATTTCAATATATTATATTCCAAGTTAATTATGATATAATACTTATAAAGTACATTGAATGTTTGTGATTTAGAATAAGATGATGTAGTTTATAATTCTGCAATGTTGTACTTTTTGCTATTTGTAATAAATAGTAGGAAACTCCATTCGTCGTGTAACATTGTGCAGTAGATAAATAAATGTGCTTAAAATTATACATAAATTAAAATATATCCGTAAAAGAACTTTGTCGTTTTATTTTTAAAAAGCCTTCTGTAAAATCATATTTACCAAAATCGTTGAACACAAATAATGTTTTCACAAAAAACACAAAAAATAAGTGAAATAAAAATTAAGATTAAGTTTATTCTTGATAACTAGTTTGAAACGTATATTGTCATTATTTCATATATGGCATGGTTAATTGAAGCTATGTGATATGTAGGAGGTATAATATCACTAAATAACGTTCAATTTCCTAAGATAATACACGATACCCCAATATACAAACACATACACACACACACCCACAGTCCCGCTCGGCATCACAGCGTGGAGAATTAATTCCTAGTCTTACAGTAATAAAGCCTCAATAGACGTGAGGAAACACTATCTTTTTTTTTCTTATGCTATAGGGGGCAAACGAGCATACGGCTCACCTGATGTAAGCGATCACCGCCGCCCAAGAACATCTGCAACACCAAAGGGCATGGAGATGCGTTGCCGGCCTTTAAGGTGGGAATACGCTCGTTTTTTAAAGGTCGCTAGGTTATACTTGTCCGGAAGTGCCGCCGCTGGCAATTGTTTCCACAGATTAAATTACTTAACTGAAAACCACGCTTCGATTACTACAAAAAAATCAATTCTTCATTATAATACCAAAATAACTTTATAAAGGGCTCCATTATTTCTTTAAACCTCAGGATCAGGCAGATTGAAAAATATTTGCAAAACCGTTACTAACGTAACGCCTATTGTAATATTACTAAAATTCATAAATTGTTGAAGTATAGGGTATTCCACTCTTTTTTTAAAAGTATCTTAAGTTCCGCATATTTGTTGAACAGGTGAAAAATTTGTAATGTTTAATAATTTTAAATTTAATTCTTTGATATTGTAAACTGAAATTAAGATAATATTATTGGCTTTTTTTGGGTAAAGAAGAAAAGCTATAAAGCTTCCCTTTCGAAACCAGATATGGAAAATCATAAGCAGCCATCCTCTCAAATAATACCAAATTGTGCTTGATACAACCAATTTCTATAATTCTCATTATACAATGTTATTTTCACAATTTTTCTTCATTAGTTAATTTGACTTTTTACAAGTGTCATAAAGAAGCCCTTTTTTAAATAATAATAACTATGCTACTGATTGCCTGTACTCACAAAATGGAAGAGGTCCGCCACGACTTCAATTATAGCTGCCGAGTGGTGGGTACTCTTGATTTAGCCACAAAAAGCACCTGACGCCGACATATATACAACGTGCTACAAAACTACCCGTAAAGCCGAAAGAAGATTAAATGGGGCCTTATAACGAGTCCATTCACAATATTTAAGACCCTCAGTAACGCTGTATAACATACCCAAAAAAAATAAACAATAATATTATTTTCAGAGATGTGCAAACTCTATTTCAGTAAAATTAAAAAGTAAACTACGCAGAACGTACCTACGTTTCCACCTAATTCGCGGAATGACAAAACTTTTAAAAGACTTAAGCTAACGAAACAACCTAAGCGAACACTTACTCTTTCATAATAAACTTCAAATTTACAGAAACGGCTCAAAGTGTGCTCCGCCTTGCTCAATACACAACCTCGCTCGTCGGGATATGGCTTGTGTGGTACCATTTTCGCACCATTTCGCACCTTTCGCACCATCGTCGATGTTATTGACGCGAAAACCGATCTAACACGCTGTTCCATCAGGGCAACCGTTGCGCAATCGGAGAAACACACTCTGCCCTTCACATAATGCCACAAAAAGAAGTCCAAGGGCGTGAGGTCCGGAGAACGAGCAGGCCATAGCACCGGTCCCCCGCAGCCGATCCATCCTCACGGAAAGCGAACGTTAAGATGTTTTCGTACGTTGCGAACAAAATATGCCGGAGCTCCATTATGCTGAAACACTATGTTTCTTTGGTTCTCAAAGTAATCCCAGTCAGCCATAGGAATTCGGAATTCGTCACATCGAATTCCGTTTGTAAAAACGTTAGATACTGCTACCGTTCAGACGTGATGACATAATGACGGGACCGATGACATGCCCGTTATAAAGGCCAGCCCACACATTCACCTGCTACTGGTGTTAGAATTTGTCCCGCCGTGAAGCAGGGGGATTCTCGCGAGCCCAAACGTGATGGTTATGCATATTTGAAAGTCCCGACCTCGTGAATGTTGCCTCGTCCATCCAAAGAACATTGTTTATGTAATTAGCGTTTTCCTCTAACTGCCTAAGGTAACACTCGCAGAAGTTCCTCCTGGGTGCAAAACGAAGAATTGCCCAAACTGCAACATGGTTTATACCGAATCTTGTTCCGACTCGCCTCGTACTTGTGGTCGACTCTTCTTCAAAATGCTCTAACACTAATTCAGCCTGTCTGGCGTCCACTGTGCTTGGACATCAACTTCCAGTAGACCGATGAAAAGAGCCGGTGGAATTTACCCGTCTTGACATGTTCAGAAAACACTGGTACGAAGGCAGCCGTCGCTGTTTAGTCTTGGTTCAGGGGGGTCTACCATCGATAAATCGTTGCCGATACAGTTCGCGAGCACAATTGAAATTGCTATCATCATGGCCTACGCATAACATCCTATCATAATATTCCGAGTTAGAAAGCATCGTTATTTTGAAAAAATGTTTGAAAAAAATCTCGAAACAATTGTAGGATATCGATTAGAAGATTTGAAATGACAATTTTTTTTTTCCAACTTGACATTTTTTGAAGCCAGTACTTTAATCCTTGTAATGAGGTAGCAAACATTTACGAATAAAAAAAAGAAACTATTAAAGTAGACAATTATTAGGTAAAATAGGTACGTAGGCCTTTCTGTTAAATAATATGGTGTCCTGACATGACAGCTTACTAGGGTTGACAATATTTTTAGCTTAGATATTTAATTATATATTTTACGGCCCGGCCCAGCTTCGCCTGGGTGCTAAGATGTTTAGACTCCACTCCACACCAGAAATATCTTATTCCCGTTCAAACTTTTGTACTCCTGAACTCAACCTAAGTACCTACTATCCCTTTTCCTATCGTATCCCATCCCATCTCATCTGGCTCCTTTTCTTTCTGTTACATCCCGTCCCATTATTTCCCATCGAATGCAATCCGGATCCGACCGATTTCATCGCGTTCGTCCCACTTTATCCCATTTCATCCCTTAATGCCTAAATAGGCAAGTTGTAAATTCTTTGTAATTGCTTTTATTTTGTAGATAGGCCTTATATAAACACGAAAATACGACGAATATCATTTAAAAAATACGCAAACACAAATACTTTGCAAAATTCCTGCTAAAACTTTCCGCTCAGCCAAAATTCTGACTACGAAATTGATTTTTTAAAGTATAATGAACTACTTATTTTAAATTTAATTAATTTTATAGCGTCAACAACACGTGGTAATTATACTGTTAAAATGTAGCTTATATGACACGTTCGTAGATTTACCATAGCAGCGCCATCTATTGATTACTTACTCAACCCAGTCGAAAGGTATCGACATCTGTTACAATCATTTGGAGTTAACAGATGATTGTGACTGTCAAATAATAACAGACAAATAATTAGCAATAAATTAAAATTGCGACTATAATTTGAGATTTAAACTATCCTATCTCTCAAGTTGGATCGAACTGCACATGGTGTGCAAATTTTATTATAATCGGTTAAGTAGTTTAGGAGTCCATTGAGGACAAACATTGTGACACGAGATTTATATATATTAAGATAAATACATTTTTTTTTATTGCATAGGTACGGCAAACGAGCAAACAGGTCACCTAATGGTAAGTGATCACAGACGCCCATGAGCATCCACAAAGCTGGATCATGGATGTGTTGCCGGCCCAATTCAGAGGGGAACGGGAAGGAAAAAGGATAGGAAGACGAAAGGGGTATTGGGCACCCGGCAATATATTTATTATTGGCTAATGCTATAATATATCTATTGTTTTGAGATTTTCTCACTTATAATAAAATACCCTATTCCAAACACGAGAACAAAATTAGTTTTTTTTTTATGATTGAACACAAAGTCCACTCTGGAGCAGGGCAAACTCGCCGGCATGCCGTTAACTCAATTATTTTCCACTTCCTGTTATCGACAAAATGATTACGAGTAGAGAGAGAATTGAACTTGATCTTTAGAATCTAGTATCTACATAAAACCGTGTCCAAAATTATGTAATTAATAAGTAGGTATTTAATATTAATAATTTTATTGATGTTAATAAGATTATATTTACTTGCATTAATTGCAATAAATGATTCATCAAAATTGCAAAGGATATTGAGTAGAAATATAGGGCATTGTGGAGAATTCGGTCAACGTGCCCCACTCTTATTATTTGACAGTTAACTCGGCGAAAGTGATGCTACCCGCTGCCCTTGTGTAAATGTCATTGAAAAACAGCGCGGACGTCGGCTCCTCTGCCGACATGTGCGCCACGAATATATTGTGTCTAAATCCCCGATTAATCTCTAACTTTTATGGGCTTTTGTTCACTCCCTTTGAATGATATTTTTTTCTACGCTAAAACTTTACAATGCCTTCCCCGGGATCACACAAAATACAACTTTACCGGTTACCCATTAAAGCCGATTTCTTTTTGCGACTTGCAAGCCCCCATCCCATATAATTTTCGTTATTATAAACAACAGATTAAAGTTCATATTCCGCTGAAAGGCGGCGTGACTGCGAGGATTAACTTCTGAGTTTATAGTCTTTCGGTCGCGTCAATTTGTGTATTGTCATTTTGACATAATAGTGATTCCATCCCCACGAATTATTGGTTGAAACCCGATGACAGAGTTACCTCGGATTTTGACAAATATGCATCTGGCGTCCTTGTTGCACTCGATTAAATTTGTTTATTAGAAAGAGATAGAGTGAATTGTGTGTCATGAAAAACCTACTTAGCGAAATAGGGCCGTGTTATTGAGTGAATTTAATGAAGTATAATAGGGTGACAGTCCTTTGTGTCTGTGTCATCCGGATGGGGCTATGCGTGATAACATTCCCGAATGTGACTTTATTGTCAACGGATTAATACGGGCCGTGATGTTTAACCGATATTAGAAGTGTTTTTGATAAATTTTAGCGAAAAATTTAACTGTCGCCTGCATTTTACATGTTAACTATACGGACAAGTCTAAGAGATAGCGTGATAATTAAGTAGGAATAATTAGCAGGCTGTAGTTGTGGAATACTCAACTAGACCTTAATATACCTGCAAAATATGACTACCTCACGAAATGTCTAGCCGCCGTTTACTGGTAAAAATATTGTATAGGTACCACCTACTCTACATGACATGGTCAATGTAATGGTCCTAGTTTATATATAGCATAACTAAGATCGAAGACATTTAAAATAAATACTGTTATTTAGCAAAATTAATATTTTTTTAATAGACAACAAATGAGTTGAAGTTAAATCCTTATGGCTTCGACGGGCGCGTAATCTTTAGAATCCGGATTTCGGTTGTACATCGAACAAGGCTTAGGTCCTTTAAATCTTCGGTGTCATAACCGATAAGATAAAACGTACGTGGTACAGCCCTGCAATAGCGATGTGTGACGTGGGGACACGGCCCAAACATGTGTCTAAAAATACGAGTATATAAAAACTAGACGAGTCAATGTTTTAATATGTAGTGGCATATTAATTATGATTTAGATTATTTTGACTACAACTGGCAGAAGAAAGTCAGTCTGCCTAGAGAAGGATGGATGAAGGAAAGGGAGGTCTTTGTCCTGCAGCGGGACAGCATATATTAAAAAATACATTTATTGTATCTAAAGATCACACGGCAATCGAAAAAAAAAATACAGAGCTCGACTAAATGTATCAGTTGAAGTAAGTAAGACAAGCTTATAGTTAAAATAACGTATACTCGCGTTACCAATTTGATTAATGTCTGGGTTCAGATTTGCACATGGAAACGTCAATCGTCTTTTGTTCCGTCGTAAAAGCGTCGCCAGTCAGAGGCATTTGTGAGGCTGCGTTGTGCGTTCCAATCACAAGATCAAAGCATAAGCTAAGTCTGAGAGCTAGTACGAGCAAGACGCTTTGTCACTAATCCGCCTTTTGGCCGTGCTCACGATGTCAGCGGTAAGACGGCCTTAAATTAATTTAAATTTCTACGTGTTTAGCACTTGGGGCCCGCCTTCAATATGTTACGCATATATTTTGATTTGTTGGCTATTCAAGTCAATAAGCAAACTGGTGAACGTGTACAGCGAAATATACATTTTTAACTTCTCGCCGTTTTGATTACTTTGCCGTTTACGTGGTCGCGGGGTGGACTCACTCGCCCGTGACCACGATTAAGTTAAAAAATAGTTTTTATTCCAATTATACGTACCTTTTACATGAATCTAACCAATCGAATTAGTATGGTGTTATGTCTTAGTTATACTCCAAAATCGATTCACAAAGTTCAAGCTAAAATAACACTGAGCGGGTCACATGTCGCTTGCAAATAATTAATGTCTAAAAATAGTGGCCGTCTGTAACAAATCTGTAGCCGTAGAATAGACAGACGCGATAAGAAATTAAGAATAAAGGGACAGGGGAGGAATAAATGGAGCGAATGTATCCAGTAAAGGACTGTATGCAGAAACATGTTGTAGGCTATTCATAATATCTTTTAATTTAATTAATAAAGAACTTCAGTTAATCATAATTTTGAGTTGTGTTGTCATAGAGAACGTAATTATTCAATGTCCACCCCAAAATTTTTATTTTTTAGTTTTTAGACAATTTTATTTTGTTTTTAATTTTTTATGATACAACATTAGAAAATACATACAACCCTAAATTTTCAACCGTCTACAATCAGCCCCTATTTTTTAATAGCGATTTTGATAATTTTATCATTTTTTATCCCGCTCGATAACATCAATTATTATAACTTGGTAAGTTGTCCCCTCCATGTGTCTACCGGTGTCACTTCTCACCCAGTAAACAGCACGGAGTAGGGATGACAACGAAGATGGTCTCCTATTTCTCTAAAACAATAAGCCTTTTCTCACTCCTTCTACAGTTTTCGCCTATTATTAGTGTTTATGCTTAAATCGCAAACGCTGGCTAAAGCTTACGATCTAAATCATTTTTAATGCACTACGGAATTGTATATCACAAAATATCGATAAAAGTCCTCGATGATATATATGTATTTATCTCCAAAGGATAACCCACAGTAACTTTTTAAATCTTTTACATATTATAAAAGAATATGTGCTGTTTACCAAGGTCACAAACCCCTGTCCTACAGAACAGATCTGTGTACTAGTGCCTGCGGTGATTGCACAGAAACCATACATTCCCCGAACTGTCCGTCTGATGCTTGTACTACGAGTACTCCCTGGAACCTTGTCATAGAACTGTAGCTGTACACAGTTTAAGTGATTATTGGCCAATCAAATTAAATTATGGGGAAAATTACATCTGGGGTCGCCTATTAATTCTACCCATAATTTGGATAAGTCTAAGGATAATTTCCTAAAATATATCAATCTAAATAAGATTCAAGTATCCGAAAGCGATCAAACCACAGTTCCGTAAATGTAAAAAAATACATTCTTATTTCATTATTTATTTCTATTGTTACGCATAGTAGAGCTACCATCAACCTTCAGTAGGCTTCTCAACGGCAGTAGCATGATGAATGTATTGAACAAAAATATTACAAAAGTCTTCTCAGTATAAACATTCTATTCTATAGGGCTGAAAAACTATTGTACCCAGCACAAACAGGCTGGGCGACTAGTATTTTAGTTCGAATGTTGATAAGTACATAGAGAATACTGTGCAATTATCGCAATTTTATTACGAAACCCTTTTAAAGGCCGTAATATTCGAAATGAAACTTCTTAAGGCGCAAGGTTTTTTGCCCCTCTATAGAATATCGTGCTATTTGCTCTTTCTTTTATCGAACTGTAAAACATAAGCCCTGTCTTAAGTTGCACAGAAGAAATTAATTTCCTTTGAACTTTGAACGTTTTATAAACTACTTTTTATCTTTGAGAAAGGTACAAAGCTTTTTACCGTAAAAACTGGCTGTTCAAAGCGAATGGATTTTAGAGACAGCAAGTAGAATAAATAAAAATAAAAATATTGCTTTATCATTTTCCGTGTGAAGCAATAGCAGAGTTTAAATTATTCTTTCAACGTTTAGCGTACTCGATTCTGAATGTGAAGTGGTGGGGGGGACGGATAGTTGATCAACATCATATTGCCAAATAGAAATGATTTTTTTATATAAAATATTCCCATTTTTAACAGTATACAAACAGGAAAATACATTCATGTAGATTGTAGAAACTAGGAAACAACAGCACATTTAATCTGTTATGCCGGACAGCGGCCTACTTGATATTGGATATCCAATACAATCCATCAGCCAAAGGAAGTCCACTGCGAAACGTGGCCTACGTTTAACACGTGAATTTGCCATAACATTCATACATAAATATAAGCTCACGCGTTTTACCTAGAAGAGGTGGGCAGAGGTTTTCTTGGTAGTAACCATGACACCCACGGTTCGCCCTTTCTGGTCCGTCCCACGATGTGATAGGGGACGAGCCTATCGCCATCCAATCCAATCCATCAGCCAAAGGAAGTCCACTGCTGAACATAGGCCTCTCCTAATGATTTCCACAGTGACCTGTTGGAGGCAGCCTGCATCCAGCGACGTGCTGGATATACCTAAATGGAAATACCCCGAAACTCGACACACTTGCGTGGATCACTCTCTATCTAGACTCCAGGGACTAAAGTTAAAAAACCTAAAATTATAAGGTTTATAAGGTTAATATTAGGAATTTGTAATTATTTTTGTCCATTTGTTATTACGTTTTTTTCTATTATTAACTTGTTATGTTTTGGTTCTATTGTTTTAATATGGAATCTGCGAATTTGTAAAAGTTGTGTTCACATCGAATGGGATGTACACACAATTTTGTTATTTTTACAAAAAGTATTTCATTCGATATTGCTTATTGTTTAACAGTTTTATGGACTAAATAAAAAAACGCGTATTCCCATTTCCCGCAGTTCGGTATTATGTAGGTTTACCTATATATAGATTCGCAGGAACGGACGCTTCAACGGAAAAGCCCTAGAAAATAGGATTCCATGCGTACGGTTCAATTAATGGAGCGTAATTCGATGTGGCATTCTTTGTTCGCCGTTTTATTTCCTTCATAAAAATAAACAAGAATAGAATATAGACTTTTCATTGCTATGAAAATATATTTTTTAAAACCGACAAGATGAAATGACATTTTTCATGTAAGTACTTACAGTCAATTCGAGATAGGCTATCCAACGGTGACATATATGGTACATTTGCCATTTGTGTAATTAAGGTCAAATTAATGATATTACGGGCAACGTGACATAATGGACGAGTGGCCATAAGACAGGATGCCGTGGGTTCCCTCCTCGCAGTGAGATATCTAAATACTCGTAACTTAATTCTGAATAGGTAAATGCAGTTGTTTTACAACTGAATGTAGACACCAATACCCCGAAAGGGTAGATAGTGGCCCCATCAACACTATCAGCAGTTCGCGGAACATATTATTATATTTTCCATCCCAAAAAAGCGATGGGGGCCAGCCTACTGCTAATTTCCCGTCTTGAAAACTCATAATAGGTATATTGAGATTTGTCAAAATCAAAAAGCCACACATGTATAACACGGGAATAGAAATCAAGATCTCATGGTTCTCAAACCATATAGTAACTAGACTAAAGAGTCGGCATAAATTTTTTGTACTTTCTTTCACGCTGGTAATTACCGCGGTATACAATAATATGTTTGAAAATATCTGACTGATAAGGGAAGTTTACGGAACACCTCCGAGTCATCTTATTAGATAGAAGTCCGACGGGGGGAGTGATTATATGTAATGAGTAGGCGTAAATGTCTACAGTTTTACGAATTAGTACTAAAAACGTACATAATTATACATATTAAACGTATAATGCCCGGCTTACATGCTGACTGAGGTTTTGACTGAGACCCTCGGTGGTAACCTTCAGCTAAGCTACGCGCCTGCTGTATAGACGGGCCTGACACGTCTGGTCTGAAAAACAGTGCCGGCCTGTGCGAGTTTGGCAGAAACGTGTTCCAGCTGTCTTATAAATGTGGTGGCGCAATAGCACTGACAAAAGCTTTGTTTAAGCGCCTGTTAGCGTGTGGGCGCCCGCAACGCGGGCATTTCGGGTCGCTGCCGATGATGCCAGACAGTCCCCGAAGTGCGCCCACCGAACTTAAAGACCCCAGCTAAAAAGTCCCCTTTTAATCGGGATCGCTGTCGGAAACCTCTATCAGGAATATGTATTAGCATAAGGCTAAATCTAAATCTCATGATTTCTATGAATCCTAGAATATTTTACAGGATGTGATCGGCACCCCTTTAAGTAGCGCCACATTGACCACGAATAAAGGAGGTGCAGCTCTATGGATTACTTAAAGAAATATATCCCACCGATCATTGATATACCTATTTATGTCAATACCACCGATACTCCCTTTTAGAAAGTTTGATTAAGTGCACGTAGGAGACTAAAGAATTTTAGATCCAAAAAAGGATTATTAAAAACAGTTAAATTGTCAACTTACCGACAACACTCATTTTTATATTGATTCATGGATTTTGTTATACTTACATTAATTAAATTTCCCGGTTTTCAGTATTAAAGCTAAGGTCAAAATTATGGTTTACTTTAATTCCGATAGCGACCTCTATGATTGAATACGTTAAAGTATTATATTAATTGGATGGCTCCTAAGTGCTAATCTCTTGATAGTTAAAGTAACACCTGATAGATGGCGCTGTTTACCAATAACTTTGTTGTAATACTGCATAGTCGTAACTCTTTTCTTCGTTGTATTATTTACATTGTTTTCAATGCTGCGTCTTAGCAAACGTAACTGCTTATTAATTATTTAAATGCAAGTTCATTCTAATGCAACTGGTTTAATGATGTTATAATAGTACGAAGATAGATGTCGCTTTTACGCCTTAATGTTTGAAAAAGCCCCTGGATGCTGGCTCCTTCGAATAAGCCACTTTTGAAGTCCTTGAGGAAAGCCTGTGTTCAGGATGGACTTGTTGGGACTGGACTGGTGAAGACGGCGGTCACATAATCACTTATTTCGATGTCGCTCATTTTTAACTCAGCAAAACGCTATTTAAGCAAACGCATATTATGTCAACCTATGACCAGCTCTTTGTTACCATTAAAGGCAATTTGATATTTAGGTAGAAGTTGTCATTTTTAGTTAAACATAAATAAATGGTGATACCTACATTTTTGAAGTTGGAATTGTTTTTTTTTATTGTTTAATGCGTTTGCAGACGTTTTATTTGAAAATTAAAGAACGTTAATTGGAAACAATTGCATATCTTTAAAGTATATTTTAATTAGTTGACGTAAAAAATTCATGAAACACAAATTTTTCTCTTCTTTCGGAATAAGAATTAAAAGACTTATTATCTAATTTGATAATAAACACCACATTGCACCTAAAATTATTTACTTTTCTAATGAATACAATTTTGATTCGTTTTTTTTTCGTAATAATAATGTTTTAATAATTTCAGAAAAGCAAACAATTACAACCGATACTTATTTTTGCCTACACTTGGCCCGCTAACGTCATCTATTAAATATCACTGGCACTACGGGATTATAATGAAATGTTTCTTGTTGTAAATTCGTAAACGTTATAAAACGGAAAAAAGTATATAGTATATCCATGCATTTAAATGTTCTCTTTCAAATAGAATTACTGGGCATTGAATTATATGGTCATAAAACCAACAGTATACATGTTTAACAACGATGCATACCTTTATTCTGACTATGATCGCCCATTTGCAAATGAATGGAAGGCACCGCAATATATTAATTGCTTAGTACTTAATGCCCATATAATTATATTATAGCGGACGTGCATAAAATTACGTAATTTTATCCGCCGCAACTCGCAATACAAAATCAATATTCCGTGTCCTCATAAAGACTCCCCATTCGCATCACAGATGGCGTTGAGTGGCAAAGTTGCCTAGAGAAATAGAATACAGTCTACACACACGTTCACAACGTAAATGATTGCATGCCAGAATTGTAATACCTAACACTATAATAATAAAGTTGACTTTACAGTGAGCATAACGGTATTAGAAAACACAAGGACGTAAGTTGGCTTCGTGTGATTTGATTATTTATTAGGACACGGACGTTCACTAGTAGTGTTGCGTTTGTGGGTGTGTGCAGCAGTGCGGCAGCGACTAGCTGTCAAAAATCATTCAATGCAAGACGAGTGCGGGTTCCCCAAAATGTTACAACTCACGTATATTTCCAAGTTAGACTAGAGTAATGTATGCCACTACGAAATCCTATACAATATCGTCGTGTTCATTAAAAAACTGTACTTACGCTGACGATACACACCATGGTACAGTGTCATCCGCCGTTGGAAATAGAGGAATTGCCAAAAGAAGACGAAGAAAGACTAGAAACTTTGTTTTCTAAATTAGACACAGATGGAAATGGCAAGATTGATATCCATGACCTGTCTGTTGCCCTCAAGGAGTTGGCTCCGCACATCAACCGCAGCTATGCAGAGGTTAGAAAGAACATTCCATAATTTTGTACCACCTAACGGTTCTGCCTTCCGATGAGTTGTTCGCCTGTGCAACGCAGCGACACGTGTGCTGTGATTCATTCGCAATAAAATTTGAATATAGAATGCACCCCTTCCAGTTCCCCACACATACCCTATCGGTTTTTTTATGCAAATTAGTAAATAGCATGGGTACATGACAACATTCAGCTTTAAATTCCGTATTTATACTAGGAATTGTGTTACTTTTTAGTTATAGTTTTGATTTTTTTCTTTTTAATTTTAACTATCATTAAGTTTAATAAACTATTTAAAGTTATTAATCTGCATAATTGATTGATTGATCTAATTTACAATGTAATGTACAATGTAAAATTCACATTTACAAATGTAAAATGTTTAGACCCAGTGTTAATGTTTATTAATTCTTCCTAAATCAAATATATTGAAAAGTGTAATGACAGATAAATCACTGATATGTCAAGATTTAGTTTTCTCTTGTTGAAACATAGATACATTATCTGCATTTTATTCAATACTAAATCACATAAGTGGTATTATTGCATGAAGTTTTTTTAAACCTTATTCCTATCCAGTTTGTTTATAAAATTTATACATTTTCGAAAGTAAGTTATCTAAACTTTGACATCTCAAACTTTTATACTGAATGAAAATTAATGTTTCTATATATTTTTTGATTAATTTGAAATGACCTGAAACAATTTTATATAATAAGAATATTCCCTTTTTTTTCGTCACTAATTTTTTTCTGTTTAAGTAATCAAAGTTCCATAATCAAAAATTATGGTAGAACTAGGTAGACTACTGTGCCATTGGTTTTGGTAGGATATTGAAACTTGAAATGAGTTTGACATTTGACATGTTATGAGTATCAATTTCAATTTTTTTTTCATCATAAAATACTTATATCTATGTTTTTTTACCCCATAGTTTTACTCAGAACGAAACATACAACATATAACATGCTACATTTTATGTAATCAGTTACATAAGCTAGCTACTTTTCGTTTTTGAAATTAACAAATGAATTTATTAGACAAGAAATTATAAAATACCTAGTGGTATAAAGTAGTAAACATATAGTTACTTGAAATGGCTGGTAGTTAAAATAATGTGTAATCCAATTTACATTTATGAAACTGTATACATGGTCTAGTAAATTCTTACTGCGTGATCATAATTCTCATACATTCCAAGCTAGATAAGTTTAAACTTCTAAGGAAACATGACTTAAATTAATTAATTTTATTCAGATTTTTCAATGCAAATACCTCATAATTAATTTTATTGTTCCTAAAGAAAATAACACTGAGCAGATGAACAGCTGTAAAATAAAAGGTCTTATTATTATGCAACATGCACTAAAACCATCATTTTGTATTGTCCTTATGCCAGGGAAATTAGAGTAATTACAAAAAGAATGAAACAACAACAAAGTCTTACAAACAGTGTATATGCACACTGTTTACATACTATGCATTGCATATTGTTATTTCCTAAAATGTCACCAGATATACATGACATAAAACTGAAAATACATTATGGTGCATACTTTAATCCGTAAGCTAGAATTTGCTAAATGGAGAGTTTCATATTACATGCAATTGTATGTATTTTGTTACGAATGCTCACTAAATGTAATGTAAGGGTGAACTCATTTAAATTGCCATTCTAGTAGAATTATGTTGCTCCGCTTTGTATTCAGCAATGTAACATATGGCATGGCATAAAGCCAACTTTGATTTCTATCTTCCTTTTGCCTCATAATGTCATGCTGTGAAATAATATATGGCACTGTGTGTCGTACTAAAATGTATTTGTAACTCACCATAAATAAACTTCCTCTAATTTAAATAATGACAAATTTTACGTATGGCAGGTTCAGGATTTTACAAGTATTAAAATCTTGCTTCTAGTACTATGTCTGACGTATCTATATAAACTCATTTTCATCCCAATGAGCTACTTATACAATGGGCATGATTGCCGGTGTTAGGCCATATATATTGCACCACTCTGGCCTAGTGAGAGTTGGCATACATACAGTACATACCATAGAAATTCTAACAAATTGCTATGGTATGCAAGTTTCCTCTCAATGTTTTCCTTCATCACTACACAGCGTGGTGATTGACTATCAATACACACATGACTCCAAAAAGTCAGTGGTGGCAGGAGGTTGGTAGACGCATGCTTTTGAAAAATGGATACTGTAACTGCGTTTAATTACAGCTTTACATGAAAATAGTTTTACCCACGCTTAGCTTTGCATTTCTCGTGGCCTGCATTTTTTTTTATTTCATATGATATGTAAGAATATATATAAGAATGAATCAGCCATCAACAACAATTTATTTGCTTCACAAATGCGTAGATGGGCCACGATATGGTAAGAACTAAGAAGTCATCGCTGTCCATAAACATAGGATCTTTATATATCTCATCATATTATGATACCTACAATCAAATTATTTTGCAAATTGTTCCATAAATGGAATGAAATGTGACCCTAGCAAATTATGCCAAAGAAATTTAATCAAGAACATTGAATGAAAGTCAATAATGCACAACGATAAAGGTCAACATACAGTCTTCAAAGTTCAACAGTAGAGCCAATGAAATTATCCAATTGTGTGAATTTATTTCAGCAGTTGGACAAAAAAAGAAAGCATGTTTGTAGTACCGATATCAGATATTATTATGTAACACAATGCTGCTACATATTGCCACAACAAAGTAATTAATGGCATGCAATGTTTATAGAAGTTGGTGCAATATTTAGTACCTACTGATTTTAAATAGTAGGTATGGAAATAAACCAGTATACTAGGAAATAAATTATTTTTTCAAGTATTTAAAGGAAGTATGTAGGTATAGTTTAATTATTAGTAAAATATTCTGCATTATAAGCTATGACAAGACCAAATGTTAACTAGGTATAAGTAGGTTTGATTTCTTATTACGATCGTACAAACCTTACCCGTGACGAATCGGTGATTTAGTTTTAAAAGCACACGTTTTTCCGTCTCCTTTAACCAATTAGTTCCTTTTTATCAATTATTGCCTGGCTTTTAAATCACTCGCAGAAATAAATTCATGCCCTGGTAACTGTTTATTAAACTGCCATGGATTTTCCGTGTGTTTTACAGCTTATATTCGCACTTATAAATTGCTTTTAAATATTTCCTCTCGCATGTTAATAGGTAGATTGTTTAAACTACAACTCCGGTTTTTATTCCATCTAAGTAATCCTTTACCATGTCTTTACCTCAATGTCCTTAACTGTTTTTTTTTCGGAATAGAAGCTGTCTAAATCCGGCCCAATAGGTAACAATAGTTTTTTTTTAATTGATTAGTCGATGAGTGAACGAAGGTCGAAGTACGAACTAACAAACATATTTATATTAGTAGTGGGGGGTATTGAGATTATTGTTATTGTAATTTGTTACATCTTTCCATGTTTTTCTAGAAATTTCTGGCAAAGTCGGGGTGGAAGGAGGCCGGTGACGTCACGCTCTCTGAGTTTATCCACTATGTTCGGGAACACGAGAAGAACCTCCGGTTGCAGTTCTCGCACCTCGACAAAAATAAGGATGGTGAGTTCGGCAAAACATTGACCTTAGTCCTTACATAGTTCCTTACGCGCCAATTACACGGGGAAAGTTACTCGTGGCGAGAATCGTATGCGATTATTGCATGACATAACCGCCTTAGATTATTGTGTTCTGACAAATGTTTACACGATACAACGCTTTTATATCCTTACGATAATTGTATCTTCCCGTGTAAATGGGCCTTTAGAGTATTTATTATATAGAGGGAGCGCTGGTACTTCAAAAACGTAAGTTAAAATTTCGATGATTTCGACAAAACCGACGTACACGTCCGAACAATAAGAAATGGGCAGCAATAAAGAATCGGGGATTTTTTGGTTTTCTAATTAAATAAAGTTGCTAATGTCAGCAATCAAACTTATTATCGAGTGTGACAACCTCTTGCTAAAATCACAGCTTGTTTCCTTCTGGACATACTTTTCACGATATTTTTAATGACATTTTCAGGAATACGGTCCCACTTTTCTGTAATGATTTTTTTAGCTGCGTGATGTTTTCTGGAGCAGAGTGTCCTGAGCTTTAGAACTAGTCTTTAGAACATATCAACCAAGCTCAATTGGATTGAGGTCGAGACTTTGAGGTGGCCAATTTAAACGTATCCCAAATTATTGCATGTACATTTTTACGTCGCCAGAACGCTGAGTGGGAGCATTGTCGTCCATAAAAATGGAATCTTCCCCAAGTGCAGTCAATGCGGGTTGTGCATGTGGAATTAGAACTTCCGCTATGTACCGACGTGCGTTTAATGTTCCATTTTCTATGAAAACTAACTCAGAGCGCTCCTTCCAGTTTATTTTTGCCTAAAACATAACGGAGTCTCCGCGATAAGGAAGTATTCCTTCGAAACTCAATTCCACATAGCGTTCTCATTATTGTCGCAGCACTCGTCGTTGTTGGTCCTCTCCACAAAAAGAGATTCTAGCTTCATCAGACATCAGACTTTATTCCAGTCCTCGGAGTCCATGAAGCACAATTTGGCGAAGAAGTCGTCGTCAAAGTCGGGCAACACGGTGCTCACGGAATAATTTTGGGCCCAGAGCCGGGCGGTAACTGGATATATCGGCAGCCAAAAGCCTCCCCCTAAACGTCCATAAGCTAACTTGTACTCCTCTCACTTCATAAAACCTCTTCTTTAGGTGCACACTTGACGCCTCACGATTCCGCAACGCCTGACTAGACAAAAAGCAGTCAACTCATGGTTCTACGCATCGTTCTCTTCCCGAACCTGGTCTTCTTTTAGTCGAACCAGTCTCTTGATACCGTAGTCAAGTTTTCTGGACTGATGAATGACTCACATTTAGCCGCCGAGACAGATAAGTTTGCGAACAACCTTCTTTAAGTAGGGCTTCAATTTTACCGGCTCTTATCGGTTTACCTGACATGTCAGCGAGTGGTATTAAATGAAAAAAGAGATATTAAATTGTCTCATTTTCAGAAAATATCCAAGAAGTTTTAAAGTGTTAGTAATCAGCAAAAAAAAACCGTTGTAACAATGAGCGCCATTAGTAAAGCAGTTTTGCAATAAACATCATTTTGATTGTGTTCATTTCAAAATTAAAAGTTTGAAACGCAAGGAATCATGGTAGGATGCTTAAAATAACATATAACAATACATCGACCCTTTTTATTGCAACATTCACTAAATTTGAAGAAAAACCTTGAGTATCCGTTTTTTTTTGCAAAATGGCTTAATATACTTTTATTACTAAGTACTAACGGACTTTATAGCAAAGTTGTTAAATAATTAGTTAAATTTTCCCTGCGACTGCCTCGGTGGCGTAGTGGTACTACAGTATGATTGCAAAGCTGAGGTCTCGGGTTCGAATCCCGGGTCGGGCAAAGTGATATTGGATTTTTCTATTCAATATTAGCCCGGAGTCAGGGATTTGTGCCCGATATGGCGATAGGCTCGCCCCCTATCACATCGTGGGACGGAATATACAAGGCGAAACGTGGGTGTTCTAGTAGCACCTCTGCCTACCCCTTCTGGGAAAAAGGCGTGTGGTTATGTATGTATGTATGTATGTTAAATTTTCCCTAATATAGCACTGCTATCATTACGAGTAAAAAATATCTACGGTTTGAAAACGCAAATGTATGACAGCGCTTCTGCTATATTATATGTAAATACTCTAAGCATAGTTCATTAGTCGCTAGTGTTCTATAGTTATTAAACTAATATTCTCTGCCTTTGGGAATTCGCTATATTCGGTCATCGCAAACAAGAATCATGATTGTTTTCTATCGATATTATATAATAAAAAATCTATGTATAATAAAGAAAATTATTATGAATAATATTTCCAATCCAATCCAATCCATCAGCCAAAGGAAGTCCACTGCTGAACATAGGCCTCTTCTAATGATTTCCACAGTGACCTGTTGGAGGCAGCATGCATCCAGTGACGCCTCGCGACCTTTACCAGGTCGTCTGACCACCTAGTGCAGGGGTGGCGAATCTTTCGCCTATTAACGTGCCATTTTTATAGAGAAATCTTTAATAAGATTATAGACGTGCCGCCAAATAATTACCAAATTACCGTGCCGCCAAATACCGATACTACAATAACAAACGAGCGCGGTAGGTACATGTTTCCTTGTTTTGAGAAAATTTTCATAATAGAGTTTTTTTTTATTAGTGCATAATGAATTTTGTGATCGATGGCGTGCCCGAAATATTATATCGCGTGCCATTGATGGCACGCGTGCCATTGGTTCGCCATCCCTGACCTAGTGGGTGGACGTCCCACGCTGCGCTTTCCGCTTCGTGGCCCTCCATCCGAGAACTTTTTGGTCCCATAATATTTACATTCAACCAAAAGTAAATATAGTAGAGAGTACATTAAACTCTTTTGATTCCAGGAAAAGTGGATCTGGAAGAGCTCATATCGGCTTTTGCAGACTTGGGAATTGCAATCGGAAGGAATGAAGCTACTAATTTATTAAAAAGGTAGTTATAATACCTATTTATTCTCGCGTAATTAAAATGCAAAGCGGCTTCTTTTATTTTTACAGAGCAGCGCGAATATTATTTAATTTTAACTATATTTTGTATTTATAATTTTATATTTTTTGATTTACCCATTTAAGCTTTTTTGTTTGCAAATTTGAAGTGTTCGCCAAAAATTGTCTGCCCATTGTATGTCTATTTTTGCCCTGAAATGGAAGGCAATGTTTTGCTGTTGAGTAAACAAGTGATAAATGTTTCAGAAAACCACTTTGGCCAATATTTTGGCGGTAAGTCGAGAGGAAAATGTAAGAAAGCTCATGTAGTCTCTCGCTTCCACCGCTATACATACGCTAATTGTACAGATAACATTTGCATACCTAATTAATGAGCTCTTTGACTGGGCGTGTTAAAACTTAAGACTAAATAAAGAACTCTCATCTCTGGTCGATGCTTGACCGCGTCGAAAGGTTCGTCTGACCTTTATGTTATAAAAAGATTTATTTGTGTTCGAAATTTAAATTGTAATAGTTTCAATTATGTTTTGTTTCCGGCCAGTATAATTATAGCGAAATATTTTTCAATACGCTTACGCGTAGTTTTACATAGACGCACTGATTGATCTGGATTTAAATTACGTACTACTATATCGTAAGTTTGTATTTAAGAGTGTCAAATACACTTAACATAAGACCGGCACTTCATTTCATTTTTAAAATTTAACAATAGTGACTCCCCAATCGTCCGTATGGAAGGAAACGAAAACAATTGTCATTATAATATCACTTCGTAAAGCAATCTGCATCACGAGCCCATTGTTGCTTTGTTACATTACGTATGGACTCCAGAAATATCGGTCCCAAGTCATTAATTCTACAGTCGTCATCGGGTTGTGAAATCAGCTATTTCATAAAATTACTATAATAATTTAATGATAGGGTTATATTAATTAATCTCATATACTTAAGAAAAAGTCTACTATGACTGTCGGTCCAGTACGATGTCATTTATCAAATGATAGGTAATATATGTTACATTCAAGTGAAACTCATAGATTTATAACATTTTTAAACTCATTGCCTAGTGTTTATTAAAAAAACGGGAGAAACGATCAATTTTGTAAAAGTCTTAAGTTATAAATGCATATGTGTTATCGTGGCCGGGCAGTTAATAAAAATAGGCAGTTTATCGCGCATAAAACGGGCCATAGCATGTCGCATATGCATTAATAGTTGCCATGTTTAGGCCGCAGAGCAATTCATATGACCTTATTTCAACAAACATATATTTATTAGTAATTTACTTTGAACTTTATATGGAGCAATCGCGAGTAATTACTTGCAAGTTTATATATCTGTAATGTATTGATTTCTGTTACATTTTATTTGTTCGTGTGATTGTGATTGTGATTGACCTGAGTAATTTTTTTCATTTGCCTTGATAGGTTAGGTATCAAAATCAAAATACTTTTTTGCAAATCCATTTGAATTAAACCTGGTAAAAAAGTCAATTCCTATAGAGGGGTTTATTGTCAAATAACTGAAAGAGAATGACCAATAAGAACAGTTACGTCATCACTGTTACGGCGTATGCAAAAGAGATGGTTTTCCCATTTTTACTTTTTAAAATACATCATATAATACCTAATGAAAAACTTACTTTAATTCTGGTTTGACATACTTTAAAGTTTTATTCAAAATATGTATTTCCTTGTATACAACATAATGCGTAAGATCAAATGAAGAATAAGTGACATCATGAATAATAAGTAATGACTAACGGTTCTAGCCATTGACTAGGTAAACAAAACATTAATATTACGTCAACTAAAACCAAGGTCTATATCGGTCAGTTTTAGTCATTTTAAAGGCCACATTGAATTTACAAAAAAAAGAAAACACATTGTGTATATAATATTAATACATTACGAAGTGGCTGATTTTGCAACCTTCCTATGTCAACAAATAACAATTACGGCATCAGCCTTACGATCATAGGCCCAGCGAAAAGCACAATTGCTGTAAGTGTAGACAACATACCATTCTATTATTCATTTTAGAGCTATGTGTCGTAATCCTATTGACCTAACTCAACCATGTACAGAATTTCATCTCATAACCTTTACCCACACTGATCAAAGGAATCCGCCATTTTATCGGTAAACTCCTGTTCAATATGGAGCTTTAAAAAATTTAAAGATTTACTTTACGAAAATATTATTAAATAATATAATATGCAGTTTCACATAATTAAAAAATATAAAAAGATTTTTTATACAGGGTTATTTTGATCTGAGAATCCAAATTTTAAAAGGAGGTTCAATATCATGAATATAGTCCATTACTAAAATGAAACAATTTTTCAAAATATTCCTAAATTTGTATCCTCACAAAACAAAATACGCACGACCATGATAAGCCCATATTTAAACTACACACACACAAACACGCGCGCGCTTCTGTGTATAAAAATGGCCGGCAACCGTGCTTGTAGCAGATGTTAAGTATAATTTGAACATTGATTAGGATATTATGAAACGAAAATAAATTTCAATATTTTCCACCATGTATTAATTAATATTATTCTCTTGAATTCAATAAAAAATTGATCAAACTTCGAAAAGTAACCCTGTATATTTATCTTATTTTTCTAAAACAATGGAGCAATGGCTTTGTCAAGCTATAGTCGCATTAACAATCGATCTTCGTTCAAAAACGTTCGTACCATAACCATTTTGCTGAAGTGGACAGGAGGCCGGTTACTGGTTGTACTTGTGTGCCCGGATTGAAAGAGTTTGTCTGCAGGATGGACCAGGACGGCAGCCTGAACATCAGCTACGATGAGTGGAGGGACTATCTCCTGCTCGCACCAGAGACGGACATACACGCGCTCATCAGCTTCTGGCGGCACTCTACGGTGAGTGATTTATTTAGGTATAGATGGCGGTGGTGGAGATATGACGTCATAATACTACAATTACTAACAGATTTTTGTTCTTTATTTGGATAAAAATGCATAATTTTGATGTTACTGGAAGCTGAAGTACCACAAGATTTTGCTTTATTTCTATTTATCCCATAGCGTTTATAGCCAGAGAATTACGAGTGTATTAATTTGTTTTAAGAAATGCTACATTTAAATACAATAAATATTTTTAAACAAATTAAATGATAAAGTATTCTTTCCCATTATAAATAATCCAGCAACAAATATATGGTTGAATGTATTTTTTTTTAGTGTGAACTGATGCGTATTCTTTGTATGTGGGTTCAATTAATGTTGTCATATCTCACCCACCCGATTTAAGTAGATAGCGCATTGATTCATATCTGTGTAGCTTTACTATTAATAAATGATAATTTATTATGTCAAACAAATATACTGTCTGAATTCCATAGGAAGGTGTATTCGCATATCATAGGCATTTGAAACTACAAGTAATTTTTCGGCCACATTCACGCTTCATACAAACATTTGTTTATTCTCATTTGTTTGATAATAACCACTATAGTTATGGTAATTAGGTATCTATTTCCCGTGCGCGAAAATATACATATCTGCGCGTGTTTCCAAAATAGAGCATTTTGTTTATAACATACGGTAAACAAAGAAACACGAGTTGTTGATTTTAATAAAAGCGTTCCATTGATTAGAATTATCCCTTATTTACTTATTTATGCGTAATAGGTTGCATAATGTTTATTATAAATTCCAAACTTTTCTGATCAGTTAGGATAAACATTCTTCACTAATATGAGAATCAATTTCATTTGTTTAACTCGTATTTTACAATATATATTTTCAGCGCATAACTACCTTAACTATCGTAATTCTCTTTTTTTTGTTTTCGGATGAGCGTTTTGCCTCTTACAGTATTAAAATTATTGCCAATGTGTTAGCCAGAAGCGGCCAGAATCAACAAGTGTAATTATATGCATAGTGCATACTATATTGTAGTCTGCTACTAGCTTCTGCCCGCAACTACGTTTGCGTGGTTATCTTTATTAAGAAATTCCCACCCCGTCCCGTTCCGTTATATCCCTTATTGTCCCGTCTCAATCTCATTCACAAGATATGTAATCCACTCCTATCCCATGCAATCGAGTGCAAAGAAGTAACAAATATATTGGAATTCCTCCTTCATCCCACGGGAAAATTAAATTTTTCGGGATAAAATGTAGCCTAAGTGTTAATCTAGGGTGTCAGCTCTACACCAAATTTAATCGAAATACGTTGAGCCGTTTCTGAGTTACTCGCGCACAACCGCACAGAGAAACAGACAAAAATTCTAATATTCATTGTTTTGGGTTCTATTAGGTTAGTATAGTCCCCCCATACCAGGTTTTCTCATTTATCTTCCATGTACAGACATCGATCGGTTACAAATTTATTATATGTAGTATAGATAATTGATAATAATGCCATCTGTACTTGTTGAATGGAAACTTTATTTTAATTTGTTATTTCAATTACAGATAGGTAGCGTTGCTTTGTCGACATAACTATAAATATTATCTTAATTTCACGTGGTTATCTGCTAAAATTATTACACGAAGAAAGGTGCTTGTGAGACGGACTAATAATGAGAATTTCTCCATATTTCCAAACTACGGAAGTAAGTTATCAATCACAAAGTTCATATTTCCAAAGCATATTTTTCCATATTTTGTTTTGTATGCGCCGTCCATATCTGGCGATAAGGCTCAATGCCTGATAAACTGTCCGTGATTTTATGTAAATACGATGCGATATGCATCTTTGACTTCCTGGTCCCTATAGTACACCTCGATCTTTTTTATTTTGAGTTAGCTATCGTATATCTGTTTTACATTTTGTATAGTGTTACATTGTTGTATTTGAGTTACCTAACAGTATGTGACGTCAAGTTTTTCAATACTTTGTTGGTTGTTAAAAGAGTTTGTTTAATCAGATGCGCATCTTGGTTATTCATTTCTTAGACCTATTTTCGTATTCTCAAATCTACATAAGCTTGATCGAAGGATTTCCTATATTTTGCGTCCTTTTATCTACCGGATATGATTACGAGGCGATAATGAATTATATGTTGTTTTTATTTATTACTCGGGACTTTTTATATGACAACCCACGGAAATTGACAATTTTTTGTTATGATATAGTACGAGATCCCGCTGCAGGATTGGTGCGCTCATCGACTTTTTGTTTAAAACCAATTTTTTATGTTTATTTATAATTAAGAGAATATATATTTACTAGGGTGCCTATCAAAATTTGGCCGCCATTATTTTTAATTAAATTATTTTTAATTGATTTTTGGTAAAAAAATTCGTTTATTTATTTTTTAAATAAAATAACGTCTACATTACGGTAATTAATATGAAGATTCTAAAAAATCACGGTTGCCGTTGCGCACCTGGCCGCACCTCTGCAGCCAGGTGTAAACAGGTATGATTTCGATAAATTTATACGTTCATAACCTATTTTTATTAATTACATGTCAAATTGAAGCTAATTTTTTTCTATTAATTATCATATAAAGTTGCTTAATTAAATCTGGCCGCAAATAAGGGTTGCTGGCTGTTAAAGATAATAAATATTTAAGGTAGAGTGAAAGAGAGTTAGCGCGTAACATCATTTGTCAGACGAGGACAGCGATTGTCGGCTGTGCGACGCTTTTAAGCCATTGCGCATGCGTCGAACGTTAGTGTTCTCAACCACCGGGGAGTAATAGAGACGACTTATAATAAATACTCCAAAAAATATGTAATTTTTTTCAAAATGACAAATTTAAAATTTGCAACAAAAAATTAATATTCATTTGATATATCGACGGTCTAGTTAGCAATTTGTCTAACTCCTTATTTTTTAGAGGGTGATTTTTTTAACATTTTGATGAAGCAATAATCCAATTACAAATTATTTGAATGATTCAAACTTAAATATTATATCTCTATTAGATATTAATTATATTAAATGGTTTTTAAAATGATAATAAATTTTGAAGTAATTGTTTTTTTTCGTACAAATAAAAGTAAAAGATTAAAAGATTCTCTAAAATGGAGTTAGATAATTTGCTAATTAGAACGTCGATATTTAATATTAATTTAAAAAATAGAAAAATAAAACCAAGGTGACTTAAGTAAAAGAAAATTTTATTGCGAAAGTATTATTTAAAAATTTTATTAGATTTTATTCAAGTATTTAATTGTCTGTTACATATTAATTAAACATTTAAGCAAATTAAAAAATTAAAAATTTTATCTTATAATTCTTATATTTCCGTAACTCTTATTTAAAAATCTGAATCATCGGAGCTTTCAGTTGTACTGTCATCGGAGCTATCACTTTCATCGCTACAAATATCAGAATCGTCGTTATCGGAAGCTTTGTTCGTGGATTCACATAGCACACTATTAACTTGCGTTGGAGTTGAGTCTCCCAGGAACCATGTTGGTTTTAAAAAACCATCTAGTACCAGCCAGCCATTATTTTCTGGGCTGAATTTGATGCAGTCTGGTTCAGTGGCATTTAACCACATCGAATTAATTAATTTTTAAATTTGTCATTTTGAAAAAAATTACATATTTTTTGGAGTATTTATTATAAGTCGTCTCTATTACTCCCCGGTGGTTGAGAACACTAACGTTCGACGCATGCGCAATGGCTTAAAAGCGTCGCACAGCCGACAATCGCTGTCCTCGTCTGACAAATGATGTTACGCGCTAACTCTCTTTCACTCTACCTTAAATATTTATTATCTTTAACAGCCAGCAACCCTTATTTGCGGCCAGATTTAATTAAGCAACTTTATATGATAATTAATAGAAAAAAATTAGCTTCAATTTGACATATAATTAATAAAAATAGGTTATGAACGTATAAATTTATCGAAATCATACCTGTTTACACCTGGCTGCAAAGAGGTGCGGCCAGGTGCGCAACGGCAACCGTGATTTTTTAGAATCTTCATATTAATTACCGTAATGTAGACGTTATTTTATTTAAAAAATAAATAAACGAATTTTTTTACCAAAAATCAATTAAAAATAATTTAATTAAAAATAATGGCGGCCAAATTTTGATAGGCACCCTAGTAAATATATATTCTCTTAATTATAAATAAACATAAAAAATTGGTTTTAAACAAAAAGTCGATGAGCGCACCAATCCTGCAGCGGGATCTTAGGCTACAAGTTATCTGTTCAGTCGGAAGTTCGGAATCGTCGCTAGTGAGGAATTGAGTATTGCCACTTTAAAAAAGTCTTGAATTAGATTAGAGAAAATTAGAGAATTATATAAACAGTTATGTATCTTATAAAATACGGTAGAAACGACACGGTAATATAACATTATCGTTGGCAGTGTTTTGATAAAAAAAATAATGTGCATCTGCAGTAATTACCGTATATCTGATAACACTGGTTTAGTTCCAATTATGGCCACCTGAACAGATAAGTTGGTGGCTCTGTAAGTTCATCAAAAATATATCGAAAAGAAATGACAAAATGAGTGATCTGAAAATCTAGAGACAGACATATGATATGTCTGGATTATGGATTTGTTGTCTTCTGTCTGATACAATTAATGTTTTTTTCTCGAATAATATTTTGATATACGAGCAAAATATCCATCGGTTAAAGGAAAATGTGTTCGAGAATGCTCAAAAAGATACCGCTGTAATAATTCTTGCGCAATTAAAAAATAACGATAGTGGTAAACTCAGCAATAATCACACTTCGGAATTCTTTCTGAGAACTGGGATACATATAAAGGTTGATATTGATATGTTATTTAATTTGGACCACACGTTCCTAATCGCCCCAGGTAACATTATACTAAATTAGAAAAAATAACTGCCTGGTAGTTTAGTCAATAATCGCGATTTTAGTTTTTAAGGCTTTTGAACAACTCATATACGGCTCAGGTAAGTTCCCAAACAAAAGTTCATCTAAGCGGTAAAAATACTCGTATCTATACGGGACGGCCAAAAATCGTGAAAACTAAATTTTTTATCAAAAAGAATCACGGATTTAAAAAAAAATTACAATGTCATCTAGAGTGATGAAAATCATGTGGGTTAAATTAAATACGAGTAGCATATATCTCAACATTATGTAGGTTTCTCACGGCTTTTCCTTTAAATAAATAGTGAATTAATTGTGATTGCATATGTTGAAAAGTCAGATGTTTACATAAGCCTGAAACCACGGTCCGTCCTACTCCTAACTTATCGCCTCTAATTCGGTATCTTGTGTTACGCAAAATCGATACGTCGTAAATGTAGTAAAATATTAATTTATCAAACTATATTGACAGTGTTGCACTAACGACACTATCTTATCGACAGATCCATCAGTTTTATTTTAGAAATACCTTGGATAGATATATTCATGTATATTATGCGTAATTTATTGCTTATTTATTTCCTGGAAAGTTCTACATATATCACTTCAAAATATGTGGGAGGTCGTAAATCCCATATCAAGATATAAAAAATACATCCATCATCCATCCATCCGTCAGCCAAAGGAAGTCCACTGCCGAACATAGGCCTCTCCTAATGATTTCCACAGTGACCTGTTGGAGGCAGCCTGCATCCAGCGACGTCCCGCGACCTTTACCAGGTCGTCTGACCACCTAGTGGGTGGACGTCCCACGCTGCGCTTTCCACTTCGTGGCCTCCATTCAAGAACTTTTTGGCCCCATCGGCCATCAGTTCTCCGTGCTATGTGCCCCGCCCATTGCCACTTCAATTTGCTAATCCGCTGGGCTATGTCGGTTACTTTAGTTCTCCTACGGATCTCCTCATTTCTGATTCGATCTCGTAGGGAAACCCCGAGCATAGCCCTCTTCATAGCTCGTTGAGTGACTTTGAGCGTTCTAATAAGGCCCATAGTAAGAGGCCACGTCTCGGTGCCGTATGTCATCACTGGTAACACACAACTATCGAAGACTTTCGATTTGAGGCACTGAGGTATTATAAAAAATACATAAGGAAATGAATTCATAGAAAACATGGGCCTTAAAGTGTAAGCTTTGCTACTAAAAATGATGGACCCAGACAGCACACAACGCGTCATGTTAGGATAGCCTTTGCCTACCTTTAGAAGGTTTGGTATGTGAGACTCTAGGAGCAGTACGTGCGCCGATGGAAATATATTTTCTACATCATTATCAGTTCTTCCGCGTCTACTGCTGGACATAGGCGTCTCCTATGGCACGCCATTGAGCTCGACCTTCAGCCCATCGTCTCCAATCGCTACCAGATACTTTTTCATACAATTATTATTTTATATTTGGGTGTAGTTCCAACGAAAATTGTCTCGTGGTCCCTGATACTTCAATGTACTCGTATCTCATTAGTTAAGGGTGTGCAAGTTGATTGCTTTTTTATTACAGTCCATTAATATCGTCACAAGGCGACAATACAATCAATTTTATTGTCTTGAACGCCGATACATAGGCCACTCCCAAGTACGCCACAGAGTCCGGTCTGTTGCTTTATGCATCCAATCGCAGCCATATCACTGCGATGTCCATCAGTAGACTTCAAAGAGCTGATGATGATCAAACACCGATACGTTAGTTGGTTCATCCTTTAATCATAAAGCGGCATTATAACCCTTTGAAATAGGTTAGGACATTAGACTTTACAGCCAGAGAACATGCGCATTTTTTTTATATCTGAAATTTTGTAGACAGTTCCTATGAGACACGTAAGGGGCGTTAATCGTTGTAGAATAAGGAGTAAACACTATTTAAAAAAAAATCTGTGTGCACTTATCAGGAATCATCGCGATCTCTTAGCCGCGTACAGATCAAAAAAGCTACTCGGCTGCCCCATATAATTTGAACATACACTTTGTACGGATGACACAATAAATTAAAAATACTCAGGCAAAGCCGGCTTGGGATACTAGTTATCTACAAAATTATGACATATATACAATATGCCCGCAATCAATAATAATACACGACATTTCCATTCTCACGTGATTTTAATAACATGCACGTGATTACAATTTCATTCAATAAATAAAACCAAGGCTTTAATAAGCAATGAGCGTTGTCACTTTCCCGCGAAATTGCACAACTCTTATCTTCAATTGTCATGTAATTATTAAGGCTGAAAATTATCGAACATTGTAGGGTTTGTGTAATTTTTACTCTATCGTACGATTTTTCAAGTAAAGTTGCAGAATGTCTAAAATAAGCAAGTAAGTACCCCCTTTTGGTCCCGGGGTGTCTACTGCCTCTAGCCTAATGCATTACCTGTACTTGATTCCTAGTTTTTTTGTTTTTTTACTTAGTTGTAAAGAAATCATAGACGTTCAGCCTAAAATTATTGATTGACAAAATAATGAGTCAATGTCGATGTTTACTAAATACATATTATCAATTTTCCGCTTTATGACACAAGTCTTTATCTAATAACACCGTTAAAAATTGATAACTTTGTCTTTATTTGCGGACCACGCAAAATGAATTGTTTACAATCAATCTAGGTATGTTATGTTCTAGATTTATATATTATCCATATACATATTAAAATCTTACAGAATAGAATAAAGCCACTGAAGTTTAACAAAAAAAAAAGTTTTTTTTTTCAATACAAACTTCCCTTAAAATGATAACACCTTACTATTTCTAATGTCGTTATCTCGCAGAAGTTAGTTTGTCAATAAATTTACAAAATATGTAGTGAAACATCTCCGGGTGCAACTATACATATGTATGTATGTATAATTGCCTATCTTATTTATATACCAACGCAAAGGAACCCACGACGTTCAGCCTAAAGTCAAATTTAGCGGGGCAACCACGAGTGCTGTTTTGAGTTTTGACACCACTCGTGGTTGTCGCGCAAAATTGTAAACACGTACTTTGGTCCGTGTTTACAAAATAGGTTTCAACAATACAATGCTCGCTTTAGGAATAAGAGGATAATGGGCTGGTAGTCTCAACATTTGCTATGGGTGCGATGAACGGTGGACGGAAATGGCTTGTTCGCAAGTAGTTTGACTAACTGCGTCTGTTTCACTATTAACCTTGGTCATGTGAGGACGGCCAGGGGAGAATTAGGAAGAAAACAAAACCGTCTTGGAAATTTAGGGAATTTTATGGCGTTAGCACTTTTTGGATGGATGTAAGTTACGTGGTTTAGAAATGTCAAAAATACAAAAAAAATATTTTATTTTTTTTAAATAATAATTTCTTACTAAAAAGTTGAGGCTATATCGGATAGGTCTAAAGAAGCTATGTTGCGCAAACCTTAATTGTAAGTGATGCAGGGGCGGAAAATTCTATATTTCTTGCATTTTCTGCATTGAAGTAAATACTGCATACAGCACTTTGAATAAAGCACCACTTTACACATATACGTGTTATAGAACATTGGAAAATATTAGAAGCTACAGCATGTAGGCCGAATTAATTTATTTACGGAATGACACACCAACAGTTAATAGACCAAACATGCATAATTAAACGTGTACAATTTAAGACCTAGTCTACTCACCAATTATAGGTGTGAAACAACATTCATAATAAAAATTTAATTAACGAATTAATTATACAATAAAATAATCCAACTTAACAATCATAAACTTCAAAATATAATAACTGCAGAATATAATAACATAATTAATGCATAATATGGCCATAACTCAAACGTAAAAAAACGTAAATAGACAGATCATATGAGTTCAATATTATACATTAGTGTAAGAGCATTCACTCTTGTTAACGTTTTTAAAATATTACTCCCTTTATTTCGTTAATGTCCCGACATATCAATAAAAAGGCAGTACTAATAGATTACGAGCACAAATACTCCTTGATTATATTATGAAATATATTGAAAGAGAATCTGAATCTAAAAGTAATTAAATTAAAAGTAAATCAGAGAGACAAAAATAACAGTAAGTGTAGCAATAAAAAATAATTCCACCTGTACTTGATAAATTTTTGTTTCAAGAGCCTTAAGGAATTAGAAAATATGTTAATGCCTGATAAACAGGATTGGACCACCTACGTTGTACTGATCGAGGATCCGGTGCAATGGTGATTTTAGACCTAAATTGGTTTTGGCAAAATGAGTATAAAAAGATAGTTTTGTACCTAGGGTAAGAGTGAGGCACAAATTGAACTTTTTCTAAAAGATAGGTATTTCGTATCTGAATATTTATAAGATTATGAAGAAAATTGGTAATTAATTTTACCATACTATCTTTTGAAAGCTTAAGAGATGGTTTAACAATATTTGAATAAACATTGTTATACTGCTGTTATTACTTCTTTACAAATAGAGTACTCAATGTCAATACATTATTATTGTTTTAATTTAATTCGCCTTTGTCTGGTTAATTCCACCCTGCGTGGAAGTAGGTGTGTCTAACAAATAAAACAGTTAGTATTGCGAAGTCACGAGATTGTTCTGACGACATAGCCTAGTTCAGTCGTAGGGGTGCCGCCTCAGTAAGAAACATTATAGAAGATCTAGAAAAAACCAGGACTCTAAGAAAAGGTTATAAATTAACCCAACATCTACCACACTTTAAGTTAAAAGAATCGCTGAACACAGACTTAATTATTAAATAAATATCGAAAAGTCACGAAAGCGTAATTTGAAATAGAAATATTACGATAGAACACGCAGAGGGCCTCAAATTCTCTTCGCTTTCCCAAAGATTCTAGTTTTCAGTTTACAACATTACACTTCTTTCCTTATCATATTAGCCATGTACCGGATGGAACGTTCCATCAATATCTTAGAAGCTTAAATACCGTAATTCTAACTAAAAGATATAAATTTTAAATCAATCTTTAGCCTCTATATTTTTATATATCTCTCTCTATATATTTGTTAAGACTCTTAAAAATTCTACATTGCATAAAGAATTCTTATATTAAAAACGTGTTTTCTAGTTTTATCTGTGTTCAGACATTAGCGTTTTATCAAATAGCTTTAACGACATAGATGTTCACAATTGTCTTGCATTCCTCTGTTAAACGTAAATAAATTGGTCAATTTATGTAGTGTTTTTTTTTTTTTTTCAAAATAGCTTCCTCGAATTACTTTAATATCATTGCTATTATACGACAAATGTATTTACTTCCGTGCTATTATTTTAACAAGATTTTTTGTTTGAAAATAAAGCAATTTTCCTCCCCTCCCCTCTCTTTACTCAATGATATTTAACAAATGTACCAAGCTGGTTTTTTTAAAACTTGGTACAATGTTAGCTGATGTGGTTAAAATATCATATCATAGTTCATACATCAGTCTTGAAACAAAGTATGCAATACTTCACACCTACATTGATGTCACAATCGACACGATGTCACGCAACAGTTAACTTGGTACATTGAGAAACATATTTGTCTAAACTCAAAATCAATCGTGTGGGTAGCTAATGCCCCAGCATAAGGACTAATAGGCGAAATACAATAATAGTATGGAAAATCTAAAAATTGTGGCGTATATATATTTTTAAAATACAATAAAAAGCAGTCCGTATTTAAATTATTAGAACATTTTATCATTTATTCACGTATACAACTCTCAAAGTACGATTATTTGGAAACTGTAATCCTATTTAAATATAGTCTACTCTGTTACTTGTGTATGAAATATTCCTATTCACAGGTCTTGAAAGGCCCCGTATAGCGCCTTGGAAATCCGTGCTGAAAGGCAGAGCATCGCTTTGTATGACTATTGAATATTTAAGCATGGATTTCAGCCGGTCCATATGTAGTTCGCATGTGGAACCTTTGTGCATATTATACTGAAAAGAATTCAAAATTATTATACTGGCATTAAAAAGTGACTACAGTGCAATGAGGTAAGATGTAGTGCATCCAACATATAACACTGGATATTATGTGGCTAATAATAATGACATAAGGATTGGTCTGTAAATTTTCTGGTATCTGTATCAGCCCATATACGTCCCAGTGCAGGGCACGGTTAGACCATATAGTCCATCACGTTGGCCTAATGCGGGTTGGCGGACTATATGTACATACCGTAGAAATTCTTTAATATCGCTATGGTATGTAGATTTCCTCAGGATGTTTTCCTTCACCATTATAGTGCGTGGTGATTGACTATCATTTCACACATATTTAACTCAGAAAATTCGGAGGTGTGCCCTGGGATTTGAACCGTCGCGTCTGGTTCGTTATCAACAGTCCATCAAGCATTCTAACGGTAAAAATAATCTAAATAGAGAAGAAAGAAGTTTTGGCACCCCTGAGTTTTGATGTCTCAAAGTTAATACAATAATTGGACGGTGATCCATCAAAATCGTGGGTGCGGCCCGAAATGTTGTTAGCTTAAAGAACTAAAGACACGCCTGTTCTCAACAACTGCGTCACAATCGTCAATACGGCGAGGTTTGTACAGGGTGCGTTTTACGATGACTTATGGGCTTCTGGCAATCATTTAAGCCGGGGTGCGTTTTATTTTGTACAAGAAAGTGCCTACACTACGCCTCATAGCAAATGCGTAACTATCCAAACAAAATGTCGACCGGCTGAAGATGGTTCACGATATCAAGAGCACATTTCAAAGATGTATTTTGTTAAATTAAGTTCTTCGCAATATATGTTGGTCTGTGGAACTATATTCACGAATATAACTAATGACCAAACGAACTTGGCACCTGTACTTGAAGTTCTTTCATAGTTTTATAACAATGTACACCGCCAAAATGAATCTGCGAAATATAATTGCATGAGTCATGCCAGTCAAATGTCAAATAAACCGAAATTGGATATATCATCGACGAATTGATCACAAATTGCCATTATTAAAGATTTCATTACGTAGGTTATTGGCCGTTCTATTGAACATTGAAATATGAAAATGATAGAGAAACTTTGTAAAAACCTACATGACAATACTCTTTCGAAATTTCAAAGTAATTCTCTTCTCAAAGTAAGATAGCAGCTCATGTCTATGTCCTTGAACGGCAGGTAGGCAGAGGTGATATAAGTGCAGACCACAGGTAGCCGCAGCTTTTCCGTCATAGCGGCCCTATCGCCATGCCCGCATGCATGTGCGATGATCAAACCGTTTAACTTACATATATCGATTCGCCTAATCTGGAATTCGAACCAAAAACCTAACGGTTTCTTGCAAACTAGGCTAAACTGGTACTAGTAAGAGCGTAATCACGTGTTTACATTTAGTTACGTATCTACTTCAGCTATTGAAATGATTTAGTCATGTTAATGTGTGTAGCGAATGAATATTCCATTAATTGCTCATTATATATATTTGATTTTATCATAACTAGACAAATAGGAGGAATGCGACGCGACGCAACTTATCTTCTATGTGACTTGGTTTTATCTGAATTACGCATTCAGAAATGTGTTTCCAATATTTTCCCAAGGCTGTGACATACATTCCGGAGTAATTCACTTTGCTTGCGAATTAACTGTGACCTCTCTTTAGTTCAGCTTTCGTTAATGAGGGGGAGAGCTTACTTTGAATATACTTTACTATATTATGTTATGTAGTATGTTGAAAAGACAGTTTAAAACATTTTTTTTATAAGGAATGTTTTTAAAATAAACGTCTTAATTCCATTATTTAAAAAATATCTCACCATTAACATTACTAAAGCAGCTAAAATCGATAATATGGTTTTCAAATCAAAAAACCGCACTGACATCTGGTAGTCAGTTTAATAATGTTTAAGTAGTGTATCAAAAGGCGAGAGACCAGGACCACATATTACCGGTAGACACAATTATGCTTTGTTCGACACCGGGTATAAACAGGTTCATCCTGCAACACGACACACTTGTACGGAACCCTACAGCGAGTGCACTTGTACAGTAGATTTGCATATGCAAGTATAATTTATTACCAGATGTGAAGTGAAGACCGCGTGTTCACGTGGGGTGGGTTTAGTGTAATCGTCTTTATGATGCGGTCTGACGGTCGCGTTCACGTGTCCCGCCTCGCTTCAGATAAATGCAGCAAGGTGACACACAGCATACTCAGTATTAAATGAACTTTGACAACCTGCTGGGGTCTTTACAGGTTGCTTAAACACGTTCTTTAGAATGTAGTCTATAATTGCCTCTATATTATCCGCTGATCCAGTTATTTAAATATTCGGGTTCAGTTAATCCCTAGTTGGCCTTCTGTAGTAAGAATATAAATTTAATAAGATTTGGGTTGAATCTTTATACGATAATTGCTCGCCAACCTTGTTTGAGTTGTTTTTTTGCATTCCATTGTTATTATCGAGTGCTCAATCAACATTGGTCGCCGAGAAATCGATATCTATATGAATTGTTCGATGGGAATGTCAGTTAGAAACATATCATTTAGAATTTCTTTCAGGGGGTTGAAATGCTATACTATATTCTGGACGCTATTAAGTATTAACTATTTTATTAAAATCTAATCGTTCCTTACCTAGCATTGATATCACACGATAGCCTGAAATTAGAAGCTCTTCATTATAATTGTGTTATGGAAGCCTTGTGACCTACAAAGATTTTAAGTGTAGGCTACTTACATAATTAATTTTGCTATTTAAATGTGTTAAATGTACTACGATTCAGCGCCCGGATGATGTATACTTTGTTAACAATAACAAAGATAGTTGCTTTTGCAAATATTGACATGGTTACGTACACTGAAACGTTTAACAGTCTATGCTTATTTGTGCAGTATAATCGTGATAATAGCAGATATATAAATGCGATACAATCGTAATCTCAGAAATATCAACATTCAACATAGTGTATTATCTCCTCGTAATGTTTATGGCAATAAACTACGAATAAAATAGTTCTCAGATCTACAGAATGTTTCCAGGCGCTTAGTACCAAAATTTAATATTAGGAGAAAATTACTTTATTAGAATTGTGATGTATGGAATAGTAACAGATAATGTTCTTCTCTAGTGAAAACTGCTTTCCGAACCGGGTGGTAGAAAAATGACTGAATCTAAATATTGTTGAACATTTTAATGGATTCAATAAATCATTTTTATCTTCATAATAAGATAAACTTTAATATCGACTACGTCCGAATTACTATCAAGATCCATTTGAAATGCATGGTTCCATAAAATACATGGTTTTCGAAGCAACATATTTGTATTAATTGACAGCGTAAAGAATGTGGTGGAGAATTAGCCAGGCCTAAATTCTATTTATAATATAAATGAATAAAGTGTAAATAAATAGGCAAGTAATTGTTCTATTTTGCAAGGCAATTGCGTAGTCCACCCTCAAGGACTACAGTTATCTAATACAAGTAACCTCAGGAGTTTAATTCCTTTATTTCCTAAAATAAAGAGTAAGTAATAAATGTTATGAAAACTACAGCGGTGTCATGGCATCAACATCAATATGTCAGTTTAAATCATAACATATTGCCGTAAATGTGTGTGAAATACTGTCGTGACATGACTGTTGCTTTGTGGACAGAATTAGATAGATAATATTTACGTATGATTACGTCTCACGCTACATTTTTAATACAAAGTCACGGCTGCATTTTCTCCATATTTTCCAAATCCATTTTCGGGCACAGCATTTTTATGCGGTGGTTACCGTGCGAGCTACTCTAAATGGATATTCACCTATACCATCACCTTTTAGGTCGGAACGAAAGGCGACAACCAAACTGTTAATTCAAGTGTAATTTCTGTAAAAATAAAGTAAGTGGTTATAATTACCTACAGGATACTATTTAAATATGGCAAATTCCGTAGGTTATATACTATTAATAGTCGCTTACTAGTCGTTAAAATAGGCCGTTTCCACTGTGGTACGTTCAAGGTGTGCCGTATAACCTTCACCACGCTCAATAACCTCAGAGGCAATACCGCACAATTTTATCTGCTAAATAAATACGAGATACAATACTTGGTACCACACACTTAAACTGTGAAGAAAAGCATCGCGAGGAAAGCCTGCGTATCATAGACATATAAAAAAAATCTATGAAATGAAGATCGCCAATGTGCACTAGGCGACCGTGATAGACGAAGGCCTGTCGCACTGTCGTTTGTAGAGAAACCCCTCCCCTAAAGAGGGAAGTATGTATATGGCCTGGATCAATAATACTTCAATTTTATTGTCATTAATAATCCGATAAGTCGCTTACCTATGCATTGATTATTTTTGCAAATTTGTTGCAAAATGTATGAACCTATTACCATTCTTAATAAGTACATATATACTACGCTAGGAAGTCATGAAATATTATTTGTATTAATTAATATTACTCTGAGTAATATCAACGTTCGTATGAAAATTACGTCGAACTCCACAAGGTTGGATCAAGTGTTGAACACTTTCAAATGTTGGGTGGCAACAGCGACTTAATATTATACACTTGAGTCAATAAAACGTTATCGGTGATATTTAAGACATCATTATTTTGTAAAGCCGTTGTTAATATCTATAATGAAATATTTAGGAGCGGATGAAAAGAAACGTGGTTCGTGTAATGAACTTAAATGTTTATTATTCTCGTGTCTTGTGTTTATTTTTATGTTGACATTACTCGTATATTATATGTACATTTGCTGGTCCAATATTGGAACCACTGTTTCTTTGGGTGTGATTTTAATGGATTGAAATCAGTTTTTTTATTCAGATTGTGAGTTTAATTGTCTTGACCTTGCACAAAATATCTATTGTTTAAACAATAACAGTTATTTTCGAACATATGAGATATAATATGGAGCACAATCTTACTCTTTGACCAAGATGGGTTTAAATCATATTCAAAACACACTGTCCTATTACGAGCCCACTGATTTTTGTACTATACAATAACATAACTTCAAGCAAGATACCGAGTCAATTATCTTTACTAATAACATCTAAAAATATATTTAAATAAAAAAATATATTGCTGCAGAAGCGTAATATCAATATGCATATGAAGTATTCATCGAGAATTCTTATCGGCTCCGCAGTCTATTGTCAGTTTTAAAGTTTAAGGCCACATGATAACTTGATATTATTTGTATTACATAATTTTATAATTCTCGATCTGGTACTTTTAAGGCATGGAGGCTTCTAAAATGTTTGTAAGTTAGGCCCGTATTATTTTTCGACATGGGTTTTATTTTATACACGGGTATCAAGGACAAAATATGTATAATTTTTAACTCTTATTGTGGCTATGTTTTAATTAGGCATCAAATTAAATAGAAAAAGATACGGCCATCAAAGCCCTAATTCGCAAAAATAAAGGAAAAATTTGAATTGCTACGTTGTTATATACATAAGTGCCTGCCTCGGTGGTGTAGTTGTTCTACGGTACGTCGTGCGATTACAAAGCTGAAGTCTCGGGCTCGAATCCCGGGTCGGACAAAATGATATTTCCTTATTAATTATCAGCCCGGAGTCAGGAATTTGTGCCGTATATGGAGATAGGCTCGCCCCCTATCACATCGTGGGACGGGACACACAAGGCAAAACGTGGGCCTCCTGGTTCACTGCCTAGCCCGTCTGGGATGGAGGCGTGATTTTTATGTATATATGTATATTTACATAACATAAGTTTTGTAAAATGCAGTTGCTATGAAAATTATATCGCTGAAGTTAAGCTTTCTTTGGGTGAAAGAGATAAAAGAGTAAACTTTGTCCTGCTATAATTAAAACTAAAAGCTTGGTCAAAGGGTAACATTAATGGCATTTGTGGCTACTCCATCCGAGGAATATTGAGGGATAAATTTAATAAATAAAGATGCATAAAGTAAGTATATGTTACCAATAACGGTAAATCTTTGAGGTTAAAACATGTAAAGTTCCATACTTTTTGTTACTAAGTAATAGACTGCACCCTGTTTCATTAATTACGTGGATTTACTTCATACATATCCATAATATAAAACAAGTTTTATCACAACAAGCTACACAATAAACAAGGGATACCCAGACGTAAACAATACTCCCTTTTAATAGAATATTCCGCAGTAAATAATCTTCGAACACGGACATTCAGTCCCTTATCTGCTACACTACATATCAATTGTTTGTTTGTACATAGACTGATATTTTTCTATTTAATTACAATTATTACTAATAATTTTATTGCTAGTTACATATCGACATTTAGTACTGACACTATCAAAATACATATTATTCTCTTTTTTAAACCAACCAAATGGCAAACAACTTTCCGTGCTTCTTGAGGCTGAGCAGTTCCGTAGCCTTTATAAGAAAAGAAAAAAAATATTAATGGTCTCCAGTAATATCGCTAAACGAAGATGTCTGTTGAACAGTGGACCTCAAGTGGGTGAAAATGGTTACATGACGGCAAATTATGTTTCTTTCAACTTACTGGCTCATCCATTTCGTAGTCAGCGGATAGCCAATGTATTTCAAATTCCAAAGCGGGTTGAAACAGCTCATCTATGTACTAATCAGGATGGTGCTCCTCAATAAAGGAGTGAAAAGGTTTCTAGGGTCGGCAATGACTTGTAACGGCTCTGATGCGAACGACAGAGCCTTGTCTCTGTCATGGACGCCCATAAGACCTTAAAGGGCGTCCAAAATAGTCGTAAGTGGGGATCATCCGGGCCCCACATCATAGAAGGACCAGCAATGGTTATGCGCGGGGCGCGCGCTTTTATCCTGGGATGTCCGGTGCCGCTCACAATGCGTGAGACGGTTTCAAAAAAAAAAAGAAAAAGGGTCGGCAATGTGCGTGTGACACCTCTGGTGTTGCAGATTTTTATAGGCTTCAACTGCTTACCAACAGGCGGGCTACGAGCTGCGGTTCGTATAAGTTTGTTGGCGCCTCAGCTATAAAAAAATCATAACTAGGTACCAAGCGAGTATAATTTAAAAGTCATTACTTCAACCATTAATGGAAAATATTTGATCACTTCGACTGATGTCAGACACAATCATTGTTGCGTTCATTTTATCACACGGCCATAAAGATCAGACTGTCTCGTGGAATTGTGTATTCTCGTGTATGTATACGTAGAAAGTATGTAGTTAAGATCATGTCAATGTAGATTCTAACTACTTTGTATAGTGGGCACTTGACAGTAATAAACTAAAACAGTTTATTTATTTGTATGTGCAAACAGATGCTAATGACATACATAGTTTTGTATGAAAACAGTCCCGACTTTATTAATTGTGCATCAAGAGTCCGTAGATTTTTTATGTTAACTTTGAAATAAAATTAAGTATAAGATTTTATGTTTTTGTACGTAAAGTGATTGCAAATTTAAAGCAACAATGGAATACATTTAATGAATAGCGTCTTATTTTTTGGTTTTTATAAAATAAAATCTCAGCGTTTCAAACAAAAATTGCGACACTAATCGTCTTCGAATATAACAATGCAAATCCACGCCCGAACCGATCGTACCTATGAAATTTGTTCAAGAACGTTTAATGGCTAGAGTAATTAACAGTTCGTTCGGAAATTATTAGTTCAGATGTAAATAGCATTATTTGCAAACCGGTTTGAACTAGTTCGTCGGCGTCTGGCGCGGTGCCTGGTGACGTCACGGTTGTGATCGTCGACCGCTGTGCGACGCGGGTGTCCGACTCCGGGTCACGTGACGTAGACACAGTGCACTTGCGATAGTATCTCAGTTTATCGCCGGGTTACTAAAGAGTGCGTGTAGGTTTCTGCACATAGACATCTAACTGGAATTGTGATATTAGCATCTGCCTAACCGATCCCTGCTGGATAAGCCTTTTCAACGAACCTCAACAAATGACCATACATCACAAGGCATGGACGACACAGCAATCATTTGGCGCTGGGCAGTTATCACAATGTAATTATTATGCTAAGCCTAACCGAGTCATCCGGATTGGTCTGCTGTACGTACTTATCCTACTAGCTATTCACTAGCTTGTTCTATGACGCATACGAGATTTATCAATTAGTTTGCTCATACTGACGAGTAACAGACTCATTTCAACTTTTTAGGTCGACAAGAGAAATGGCACCCAACACTAAAATAAGGCAAGCATATTTTCCCACGATATTACATAATTTCTGAGATTAGCAGGCGATGTGACGTGTTTTGTATATTTTGAAATCCTATCGATATCGGTGTATGTGCATACATGTCCCACAGCTGAGCACGATATTCCCAGTATTATGTGAAAAGCTGGGCTTTAGTGTACCGCGCTGTATTCCTTATAGTTACTTTCATAATTTATTTATTTATGTCATTAAATATTACGAATTAAAATAAAATAGTACTAATATTTGTGCTTAAAAATATTTCAGAAAGATAAACAAGTTTGTTTTTAATATACCATTATTTATTTATTCGTTTTTATTGTATTCTTAAAAAGTGGTCTTATAAATGTTAATCGGAGCCCATCATTACCTTTGTTTACTGTAAACAATAACTAATTGAAAATTAATGGATGCACTTAAAAATAAATTAACAAATGGCGTCGATATTCATTACGTAACCGCATAATATATTTTACAGATAATGGCAAAATAGTATGACGTATTTGAGCGTCCATTAATTTATATTAAACATAAATTGGTCAAATTCAAAACAAAAACAAAATCAATTTCAAAAGAAAATGATTTTTTTTTTACTCTGGCACGGCATAATGATTGCACTGTACCTGATGGTAAGCACAAATGCCATCCAGACAGAGTATCGAATGGCATCAGACGGCGGTCCCATGCCATTCGACACAATTATGCCGGCCTGCTGAGATGCTTCTTCACACTACGGCGGAAGGACCCAGGATTATAGGAAGGAGGGAACACGTGTGACGGCAAACAATTCCACAGCTTGGAAGTGCGGCACAAAAAAGAATTTGCGAACTTTTTAGTTCGCGCCGAGATGGTTTGGACCACCAAGCTGTGGCTTCGCAAGCCAGCACGCGTGGTTCTGTTAAGGAAAGGAGAGGAGGGGATCAAACTAAACAATTCCTCAGAGCATTCACCGTGATACAGACGGTAGAACACGCTTAGAGAGGCAACATCCCTCCGCAATTCATCCTAGAGGTGCGAACAGTATTCCATACCCGGCCGAACCTGCGCTTTATACAAGCGGTTCAATTGAACGGGCGTGAAAAACCGACGCACTTAATTAATAAAAGAAAAAATATTTTTATAACACTTTTATTGCCCTCAAACAATACCAAATTCAAGAAATACAGAACTTGCATTAACTAAAATCCACAGCGGGAGGATTGCTACATATGTACTTCCTCAATATTTTTCATTTCATGACGTACTTACTGAAGACCTTATCGCACTATCGTAATGAAAAATTTATCACAAATAATAACAATGTTTAAAACAATCACACATTTATCAGAACTGTGCCGTTAATTAATAAAATAATAGGCGATGAAGTTAAAACGTAACGCTTTAATATTCTCTACTAATTGGAGTTCACAATCCAGCGAGCACGAAGCATGTACTTTGCACTGGAACTCGAGAAAACATATTGTTTTTACGCATTGCAAAATTTGTTTATGTCTTATACTATCTATTTTAATCAGTTGTTATTACGCCTACATTTATGATGAAATAATTATTCAATGTTATGTCGATTCAGTCACTGTTTTGTAGAATTGGTTAAGGGAAAATTGAAAGCCAAACGATGGAAGTCCATCAGAAATCTGTGGGATATTTTATGGTGTATGAAGAATGAGACGAAAGAATAGGAATTATGGGACCTTAACAAATGAATGAGCGGTAACAGCAAAGGTCATTTTAAATTCTTCTAAGCTGTTACCACCCCAAACAAGCTAACCTATTCGTGAAGGAATTAAGATTGGCTGAGCAAGGATTCAAAGCTGTCAGTTCTAAGACTGGCCGAAGATTGGAAACTGCGCGTATTTTAAAAAATGCTAAAGGAGGAAATTGGTTAATAACTTGTGATGAATGATTTTTCCACGTAATTAGTTGTGACAATCAACGACGTGTATTTTATAATGTATATTACGAGTTACAATACACATTCCTCTTGTGGCTAACACCAGTTCTATGCTATGTTAAGCGAGTGATTTATTAATGTAAGAGTAATATTAATTAGTCTAGAAAACGTATAGTATAGGTATTTAAAAAACCTTGAAGATGTCGCTCACTGAAACGCTCAAGGTTGATAACAATGCATTGATAGTTCCGGTTACAAAGAACTAGACACCAGTGGCTAATGATGTTCGTGCAGTGGACTGTGCAGTTTAGATTGCGTTTGAATATGGCTAGTATTTTTCTGGTTGTCCATCCGATATTTAGATGGGAAACTTTATATAAAAATAAGAAAATTCTCAATTTTCGTAATCAGAAAACTATTGTTTAAGTCGTGAATCGCGAGTCTACAAGTTTATTAGGGTGATTTAGTTATTGTAATTATAAGATTAGTTATTTACACAAAATCACTTTTAAATGAAAAGAAAATGCAGAAATACATAATGTCTATGGTTTTAATGTTAAAATCGATGATAAACGTATTTTCTACACAGAACCGCCACGTATTGATATAATTGAATCCTTCGTTTGTATTTTGAATCAGAAAACTCGTTTGTTCAGTTGCACGCATCAAATCAGGAAATTTAATCATTCGAATACGTCCAATTAGAATTTAGAAGACTTCTCGGACAATAGTGATGAGGTCAGTATTACTAGTTGCGTGCGGTGTTGGGCGGGGTGCCACCGGATTGTAATGCATTCAGACTACATTAAATGGATGATTTGCTTATTTGCAAATGCAAAGACAACGTGTTTATTGAATAATGATTGTAAACTGGCTGCAATGGGGATCATTGCAGTTACTCTGATTTCCGCAACGGATGGTGTCAGTAAACTATCCTATTCAAATATACTTATGTAGGTATTACATGTCGCGACTTTTTGATACGAAACCAAACTTTGTAGGCATCAAAAGTAAGGTAACATGTAAGAACCTATAAAATTGGAAAAGTCAGATTTAAACCTCCTCGTAAATTGTCGTTTTCAGTTGTACTATTTATTTCCTTGATCTTAAATGGGGTATAATTTAAAACTTGTTAAGCGCAGTTCCTTTGACGTCGCAGCAATCTCCATTCAGGAAATTAAATACTGCTGTGAATTTGCAATGCGGAATGTCTAGATTGAATATTAAATGAATTCAACTTAGATGCTCCGCACTGCTTGACGCAAGGATGAGCAGAAATGCTAATTAAGTTTAAGGCTACCAGGTGATAGTGATAAATAGCTTGGAGAAGTAGCTAGATAGATCTTTTAAGGAGTTAATAGCAAGACACGCAAGTTTGTACACGTAGCTTTCGATGTTATTACAGTGAAATTCTTGAGTACCAAAATTCTGCATAATTTTTGCGACATTTATAGATATTGTATATCGATGAAGTATATGTAGACCCAGTATGAAGACCCAATCCGCAATAGACCAGACCAGTGGAGTATGGTTTGAACTCTCTCAATCTAATCTCGATTTTAGAAGACTCCCGTGCTTGGCACTGCGCAAGTTTGTATTGTAATTTGTAATAGCAACAAAACAAAAATCGGTGTTTTAGCTTATTAAAAAACAATACGAGTAGTAATCTACGGAAACAAAACGAAACTAATCTCTTAATAACATTCTTCCTAGATGACATAGTGACAAATATTTATCCAGAATATTGACATATTCTGGCGTTATACGAGTACAAGATAATATTTCAGTGTGTTTGTCGTTACATTAGTGAATTGGTGTAGTGACGTCAGACAGTTTGACAAACTACGGGAAATGTAACTCGTCCGTCGTGGAATAGTTTCTTCATTAGTCTCGTAACACTAAGCAATATTAATTTATTTTTTTAAAGATCTTTGCTGATTAGGCCGACACGTTGAGCGGTCCGCTATTGTTATCTAAAATAATATAAAGATGAAAGATTTATATGTTTGTTTGCAATGAATAGGCTCTGAAACTCTGGACCAATTTGAAAAACTCTTTCATCATTCGAATGTAGGATTATCCCTGATGAACACAAATGATAGAATAATTTCAAAAAAGTGTATATGCACCCGGGCAGAGCGGGGCCGGGCCGCTAGTTATTAATAAGTGTATGAATACTGTTACAATAATATACATATTAATAATAAATTAAAGATACTCTTCCAAAGTATAAATAAAGATGACTAAAACATCATTTTGTTGAGCTGGTATGGGTTAACTGATTTCAAAATAGTAATGAAAAACACAAAGTAAGATCATCTGGAGGCAAATAATTAATTAGAAAATAGGGTACTTTTTAAATAATTCTTCTTCTCAGTTAATAACTCTTGGCAGAGTGGTCGTGGTCACCTCTTCAGGTGGCATGGCGGCTGGCTTTACAGTTTTTATTTTATTTTTAATAATATCTAAACCTTACTGCATATATATAAAGACTTTCAAAACAGCGTGTAGATTTATCGTGTCCTACCACGTGCATAGATAACGAACGACACTTCTACTTGTGCAATAATTTGTTTAAATTGCAGTCTCTTGAGTTATTTCAAATGGGGACTTACGTGAAAGAAGTATATATAGTCATTATAGTCACGTAGGTTTTATGTGAAATGGACACTTCGATTTTTGAAGGTCATTAGGTAACCGATACATTTATTAGCCCTTAATCGACCAATGCTGAGTACGGGACTCCTCTGTAACGGAGAGTTCGATTAAGAGAGGTCATAATCCATCCCATTAACCTAGTGACTGTTTTTATTCGCTATTAAACTGAGACGTATTTGACGATCAACTCATACACGACTCCGACAAGTCAGATGTGTGGACCTGGGATTCGAATTATCGTAGATTGACTCTAAAGGATATACAAAACAATTTTCCCAAGCTGACTTGGAAATTGGCATGGTAATTAAATTTGAAGTTACAAAGATAGAAATTTGTATCCATACTTTTGATATGTTACTAGTAGAAAATCTCATCGAGTAAGCGCCGGGACCTAATAAGCATAAATAAATGTAGAAGCAGATTTGGAAGCCATTCTGTAAACTTTGAACCTATTGAATTTACACGCTAATGAGCGTTTAAAGCAAACGTGGCTTGAATAGCTAATGTTAGAACTCACACGACAGGCAAACAGCCGTGTAAATCTTTTCCAAAGCTGGCTTTATATCGGCAGTTTAATTTGCGCTGTTAAATCACAAAACAGTCTAAACAGCACTAAGCTAGTCGTAAAGTGCTATATGCATTTTAAATTTAAACTGTTAAATGTATAGGGTTGTAAAGGACCTCGTAACTTATCAGGTACATCCAAATTATTAGGCTGTGCTGAAGCGACAACCGTAGGAAATGCAGATAGCGGACTACTGAATTAACAGTTTGTAGTCTCGAGATAACCAATTTGAAGAACATTCATTATAGGGTCTGGTCGTTGATGTTTACCCAAAATATTTCGAATCGGTTACAATCTATGTTAAGCCGCAATCACGAATCTAAGATGTTAGTTAAAATATAATATAATGTTATCTTGAAGATGATCAATGATCACATAAAACTTCTTTAGATCCTTGATATTTAAGTAGAATCAATGCTAAGACAAACTTCAAAACATCCTTTACTGTCATAAGAACGAAGACTTAGGTGACACAGACTAATCTACTATCCTCATACGAGTACATTAAAAAGAAATGGCCATACTAGTTCCTTCTTTGGAAAGTCCAGTCTAGAGTTACATTAAGATAATACTAACTTTCCAGGCTGATATGAAATGTTGGTGAAAAAGTCAGGAGTTCAGGAACAGAGCAATTCGTCATATTATGTCGGTGGAGGTAAACTTTTAAAAGGGGAGGGTGGAGTACCAGCTAGTGAAATATTTATAATAGACTTGTAAGGTTCCATTTCTGGAGTAAATCAGGAAGCGAATGTCACGAAAGAAACATTATAATGAGACGTAAAAATATTCATAGTATTTATATTTTTATGTCATCTCAACATTATTGTAATATCTCCAAGAATTTTAAATGCATAATAGGCATTTTTTCTAAGTTGAATAAACCTTCCTGTCTAATTTGCCTGGTACGAAAACAAGGACGGCCTTTTGATAATTTTATTAAGTAGTTTAGGTTTGAATAAACGCAAAGAATTAACTTTTGCTGATCATTCTATGACTCTCGTCACAGAATGATCACGATCATGACACGTAAAGGCTTCACGTAAGATTCTGTCTAACAATAGAAATGTAAATAGCTATTGGTTTAACCTAATGTTGTGTAATGTGCTATAAAATATTATGATTGATACCTTAACCATTGAGTAACAGCAGTTTCTACATCATTGACAATTAGGTACACAAATTATAACATTAATAGGTACTTATTTTTCCTGAGTTTACTATGATTTACGATCTACGATTAAATATGATTACTAATTTCGCGTCAGGATTTTAAAATTTTCCTATAGTCAATAGTCATGACAAAAAAGTTGTAAGTTATTTATTTGATCACGATTCTTTAGAAACCCCCTTCAAATTATTCTTTATTATTATAGTACCATAAATAGGAATTTACTTAGTATTGTGCTGACAGAAATACGCATGTATGAGTGGTAATATCCACTAGAGCCCACTTCACATATTGTTGAGCATCGATCGTTCTGATTCAACGGAACGTGCTCGCCTACCGCTATCACGAAATCGAAAAACGTATATGGACGAAACGTCGACATTGACCTTCCATTTGAAACTGCAACCGGTGCGCCAGTCTTCGGATGAATGGCCTAGCGGATGGTCCTTCTGGATTAGATCTTTTATTCGCGAGCCACGGTGCGTACGTAGTCTCGTTGTGGCGTTGCTGCAGTTGCGGTACCTTGTTGTATAACTAGTTCGTTTAACTATTGAGTTTTCTAATGAATTTATTGACTTGATGATTGTGAGGTGGAATAATTTTGTAAATAAGACTTTGGAGTATCATAAAAATGGTGACGCGGTGATCCTTCATGCGTGGTTCAGTGTTCACAGCACTTTTGTTTTTAATCATTATTTATTAAAACATATTATTTTTTATTGTGTTTTTTTTTATTTTCCACATTCACCTTTTATACCCCATACAATACTATAGCAGCAAATGAGTTCTTAATTTTTTCACTTCATTCGTAAAATAGCGATAACCGCTATGTTTGCGAATTAAGTAGGGAATCATCAAAGAAGGAATCATTACAAATAATGTAGACGTCGCTATATTTACATATATTCACATTTACATTAATATATATGATAAATAGGTATTAATTTAATTAACTGACAAAGGAACAATACTAGAGAAGTTTTAATTAGGTCAGCGGTCACTCCTGAATGGCTTGCCTTGCAATTTATTTTTTATGAAAGGTTAAATTAAAAATAACACAGATACTGCAGAATTGGTATGTACTTTTCGAATAAATTCAATTTTATCCGGTACTGTTAATCTTATACTATACTATACCTATCACTCAAATTTACAAGATCTTCAAGTTACTTGCATTGAAAGGCAAATTGAAAATTGAGAATGAATCATCTTGCGATTGATAGAATGTTGCCATATTTATTATTTAGCGATAGAACACCTGAGGGTTACTCTGGTTTGAAACAATATTGTCAACATTTCAGGATGTATAAAACACTTTTTAGGTGATGTTGATGGTGATCTTACTGGTAAATGGTCGTACAGAATATTTAACAGCATCTTGAATTATATTTCTTCTTAACATATTTCAATTGTGGTGTCCATCAAATTCATATGCTCTCTGTAAACATTGTTGTTGGATACAAAGAGGGTAATTCCGCCGTTTAAGGAAAATTCGGTGTACACTGTACAGTTCTTCATTGTTTGATTCTTTTGGGGTTTCATAATTGAATTAGTAAATTCCGAGAATAACTGCTAAACTGGTTGACCATTATTAATAAAATAAAAAGAAATAACAATACACGCATTTTCGTCTTTATCTATTGAGAATTATTTCATTCAATATACATCTTTCACTATTTTTTTCCCAACTTCATTTGCTTTATTATTGCAGTTTTGTTGAAGAACGATTGTACGTAAATTTTCTCGCGCTATGTCATGCAAGCCTTATTTGTATTCACGATGATTCGTCATTATGATTTGTAATTTAAGAATTGTTTTTGATAACAAAATATACATAAGTGTCAAATTGCGTTTCAATTACATTGTATTTGTTTTACGTTTTACGTGGCCTTTTCCCCGTTTGTGCCATAGTCCGACTTTCTACTCTGCCATTTCGCCCGATCCTCGGCGTCTCAATTGTAGGACCATTGATCATCCTATCTTCCATTATCCTATATACTTAACCTTTAAATTATTTGTCGCAAAATTACCTTATACATTTGGAGCGTTTAAATTCCTCATTCGGTTTCCTTCATGCGCGTGATTCATGACAACAGATGTTACGAAACGCATAAAAACAATTACGTCAGTTATTGTAGTATTGGTGACACGCAACCTTGCTCTCTCTGTATCAGTGCCAAGGCATTCCGTTCCTATTTCCTAGTCTTCCAAAACATTGCTATTTTTTACCGCTTTACATTCATATCTTTCTTTACTGAATATAAAAATAAAATGAATATCCCTGTTTACATTTCAGCGTCTGATGTGCTAATGTATGCTTGTAAACAAATAAAGAGATGGTTAGAATGTTCGTCACTGAAACATTTCTTTACTTTAGTAAAATATCTAATGGATTGGTGGTATTATTGAATTATATGCTATTTGCACCGTGTTAAACATGATTAACATGCTATAAGGACGTAGGCTATTTCGTAATGACGTGATCATGCAAGTAATTCGTGTAAATTACTACCTATCTATAAATTTGTTGCACCCCAAGGAATGCTGTGTTTGAAGGCCAATTTAGTTTAAATCGGGCCGGCACCTGTTTAAATCAAGTCAACTCTAAGTACTATTGTACTCCCTTTATGACGCGGGAAAAACAATTTACCGCTACCTCCCGCGCCAAATTGAGCGTGACAAAAGTACTAAAAATGTGTGGAAATATCTCAAGTTCATGTTGACCGTCACAACACCCCCGCTACCTAGTAATCTCATTGTCTACTATACTAGAATGCCCAGGCATACGGCATGGCAGATCGCTTACAGGCATTACGTGTTACAATAAGCCACGACGAAAGGTTGCAGTGGTCTCACACGCTCCAGGTCACGTTTTGCTTTCACCACGTCGTTGTTGCTAGGCGACACGAGGCGAGCCCCCAATGAACGGCGACCCACGATATCAGCTGGCGTGCGGCCTTCACCACGCGTATCAGCTCCGCGCGGCTATTAAACCGTCGCGACTTTATTCGTGCGTTCCGTTGATTTATGGAAAAAATTAATAGATCGAATGAACTGAACGTGATTTAGTCTCCGAAATTAATATGAATACTATTGTTTTTTTTAATCCACCCACCACGGCAAATAAAGATGTTTGTCATATATATAAGTCGGTTTCATCGGCAAATGGAGAAAAAATTAAGGGGGCATTATTTGACTTATGAAAAGACAGACAGCGGTTTCTTCAGTTTGGTGTATCTGTTTTGCGATAATGCCGTGAAGCGACGCAACGTTCCGAGGCGGATCTTGGTAATGGGGCCTCAGCGCCCGCCAGCCGCTGGAACCGGTACTACGCGGTTCTTCGCTCACCGCCGCCGCCGCGCCGTGGTGACGAAATGATATCGGCCACATTGCTCACAGAGTCACCACTCACCACGCCATACCCGCCATTAGCTCGCTCAGCCCGCACCCGCTGATCGTGATTCGCGAGTCACTCAGTGTGAGAACGTCCGTCGGCAGGGTTATACGTGTTCTTGTTGTCGCGCTCCCGCCACTCGCACACTCGAATACCAAGTATTACGCGATCTGATAGAGTTCCAAAGAAGAAAATTATCTGTGATTTTTAATTTAATTATAATAGTTAATATTTATCTTATTTTCGTTAATTGTAAAATAGATAAAATGTCTCTGGAATTGGAAGAATTCACGGGCACGACCGGCGATGTCTTCGAGGATTTCCTGATCATATTCCGCCGATGTTTGGCAAAGGTAAATATGCATTCTAAATTCGGGTTAGCCAGTAGAGCTAGTCGATGCCGATGCCAGTCATTGAGTACGTCCCATTGGGAATACATTGTCACATTGTGTCTACCTTCGGTTGAAAGTTTTCTTTCGGACCAACATGGACATGGATTCTTACGTCGACATATGGGAGTGGATATTGAAGGTACGTTTTCGCGGCCTCCGACTCATTTTATAAAAAGCATGTAGCGTGCAGGTTTTGGAACACTTTCAAAAACAAAATCAAATTTATTTTAGAACACGTAAAAATTCATTATTCCCGCCAAAGTCTAACCGTCCTTGAGGCGACGATGTCGCTGTCTCTTTCTCGCATTACCAGGAACACGCTTGCGGAATGGGAAACACGTGCTGATAACGGTGCATCGAAAAGGGAATTTGAACAGTTGGCCAATATAACAATGACGTGTATCGGGATTAACAGCCATTGTCGAAATGTCGCTGCATGCATATGTCTTTTGGCACATCTGTCGATAATAGTGATCTTGAAAAGTCGAAAGCGTGGCTCGGTTGCCTAGACGATAACGCGTGATCGTTGAGCTGGCGAACTCGCAAATGTTCTCGTTTTTTCACACTTTTATCACTCTTTATCACAACTTGGAGTTTTATCAATGTTATGTATTAATTCATTTCAATTTCTCGTCGTTCGTCCACAGGCTGAGCACACATTGCTATGCGAATTTGCGAATTCATTAACTTTCTTTTTGCACACTTTCACCACATAAATTACATAGCTATGTGAAATTATATGTTATTTGTAGATATAATAACTAACAATTTGTTTTATGCATAAATTCAGAGAAATCAAAAATAATCGTAATAAAAGTGTACTAGACAAAACATTTAATTTAAATTCGATAAAATTGACACGTGGTGATAACTTTTATTATTCTGTAGAATAAAGTTTATTAATTTCCTCCTTTATAAATCGATTCTACAATTCAATATTAAATTTTGAATTAGTAAACATTTTAAAAAACAACAGATACATAGCTTCTTTTTCAGGACATAGGATTAAGTTTATCGTCTTTGAGCTCGATTTAATTGGAAATAATCTGTGTTGTGGTACACTTAGCTGAGATTAACGAATTCTTCGAACAAATCCTAATTATCCATATTAACGATTACTTCACCACTCGATTATACTAGCATTCCTTTATTAATGAACGTCAACGTTTGGTTCCGTGAAATATTAATGAATTCAGCAAACCTGCGCTTCATGTCTGCCTTGAAATATTTCATTGTTGAATATTCTTTAGTAATAGTGATTATTGAGGAAAATTCCTAATGATTTACTGAAAATAATTTCTAGTCATATACACACTGATTCTTCTGTCGAAAATGTTTTAGCTCTGCTGACCTGCTCTTGACTCTCGATTTCATTTGAAGATGATTAGGATAGAAATCTTGTAGTTTCGGTACTTTTGATCGCTAGTTCGTTTTCTCTATTTCTTTTGCGGTGGTATTCAATGGAAATAAACGAAGTCGAGTGTCAATAGTAGATCAGCTGTTACGCGATTTCACCACAAACATATTTGCATATTGTGATCTTGATATTGAGAGGGTTTTGCCGTTTTGCGGGACGTCACTGGATGCAGGCTGCCTCCAACTGGAAATCATTGGGAGAGGCCTATGTTCAGCAGTGGACTTCTTTTGGCTGATGCATTGGATTGGATTGGATTGGATCTTGATATTAATATAAATTGTTAGTTTTGAGCTCTGGCAGTACGCATTGGCAGTTTTGCCTATCAGACATGACTGTCAAGCGCATCTGTGCGATATACCCATTTAAAGATCGTCTACGGTCTTTTCACGTCCGAATGCGTTGTTGCTGTTATCAAAATATTAGGAACAGTTTTTCTCTTAAACATTTAATTATATTCGGCATGTTGATACCATTACATTACAAGTATGTTGTTTATATTAAAAAAATATCTCATACAATGCGTTAAATACATATTTTTTTAAATTTAATTTGTAGTTCCAAATTTTCCCACACTCCAAGAGAGACTTGAGATAAAATATATGGTTAATGTCAAGCTGTGACACATTTGTGACGCTATTATACATTTTTTATGTTAATACGCTTGCTTCTCTTCGTTCATTACACTGCTGCTTAGTTCACAATACCGAGTCAAATCAGTATAGGTATTTTGCAACAGATATCTTGAGTTATTGCCACATTATCGCACTATTGAGTGCTTGCAGACGATTTACGACCTTAAAATCATAAATTTTGCTACGTACAATGGCATATAATGTATTAATTATTAGTGTTGAATATCGTATGGTAAATGACAGCAGGGGGCAAAATAATCATTCTCAAGATATCCTCTTTTGAACTTAGCCTCACCCCAAAAGTTTACTCATCACAAATATATCACTCTCATATTATGTAACATTGAATAAAGTTGATATATATTTTATAAATTTGGGATATAATGGTATGTCACGAACAAAGCAAACACATAAGTATAATATTAAGTATTAGCTTTATAGCAACAATAATAACGTAATTAAAATACCAATAACAAACAATGTAAATGTTATTGACAACAATGTTTATTTGTTTCTTTACATTACACACAGCAAGTGACACTAACAGCGAAAGTAATAATTTAGTCAAACAAATGATAAGAAAGTGAAACAACTAGAATTAGATTTTATGTCTCTCTCTCTTTCTCTGTCTCTCTCTTCAGCCACAGGAAGTCCACTGTTGAACATAGGCCAACCCCATATTTTATGTTTTAAACTACTTTATTACTACATGAATAGTTCTTGCAGTTTCATTTGTGATATGGCAAGCTTTGCGTAACCTTTGCTCTGCGTCTTTGAATCTCATTAAAACTATTAAAGAATAAATCAGATATTTAATATCGGCTCATTGGTCTTGTGTCTTATATATGAAAAAGGTGATATCTTAGTTTTGATTCTTGAGACCGACAATTCATTTTGTCGCAGGTTTTTAATTTCTCTGGGTATTTTGCCGAAAGAGTTAGTTATCGGTTTTACCACAGTTTTACAATGATATGCTAATATATTTTGCATGTAACAAAACAAAAAATAACACGCTGGCAGATTGCATGGACACATGATGTAGGGGCAGGTAGATTCACGGAGCGGAGGCGGGTTTATCGTCCAAAATGTGCTTATTTTTAAATCGATACATATTAAATGGTATTTATTTTTAATATTTACAAAACAGGGTGACAATGCAGCGGTTTTACGCTTTTGATGTTCTGCGCCTTGCTATCTTACTATCGATTCGTAATGTATCCCATTTTAGCAGGAGTGATAAGTGGAAGTTTAATTAAAAATATGTACTATATTTTATATTCTGAGCTCCAGCTGATACGTTCTTCGTCGTCGAACATATTGACGATTCCCAAGAACAAAATCATAATTAAAAGAATTATGAAATGTTGTTCATTACTTATTTGTATATTTGTGCAAAAAGGACATGACACTATGTAGGTATTTCGCTTGTTATATTTTATAGTACGGAACCAGAAATCGATGAAAATAAATGAACATACAGATATACGGGTATACTATCGTTTACAGATATTTTCCAAACATTCCGATTGTATTGTAGATAAGATTTTGTTATTGGATCCTGTCGATTTGTAATGATAGCACAACTTACTACGAACACGACCAGCAGGGTTTTCCACACATTCTACACAAGTTTAATTACATTGTACTTTCCTTATTAATGTCATGATTTCGCTACTACTTTAGGAAAATTACATTAAATACTACGCAGTGTTTCATTTGACAGTGTCTGTAGTTTATCACGTCTAGACAGATTTAATGCGTATCATAACGCAAGGTTAATGATAAAGTATTGCTATGATATTGGTATTTGATAATGTAACGCGTTTCTTCAAACAACCAAATATGTCGAAATATTTTTCGTGGTTAGAAACTAACTTGTGCTTGCTGTTTAGCTTGCCCATTACAACGCAGCATACTGTAACCGTGCTATGAATGTATCGGACCAAACACTGGCCACTGCAGCGTTCCGTCACATGCTGGTTCTGTTAGGGCTGATGGCGTTTAGGCCCTTATTAATATTGGAAGTACTATGTATTATTCTATATTAATAATATATATGTACAGTCACCGCCAAAAGTAGCTGAACATATTCAAAACGCCAAAAGTTATACACACATAAAGCATCAGAAGTAGGTGACCAGTGTCGGCCACAAAAATTCATGAACACACTAAGGTTACAAAAGTTGGTGAACAGCAAAAGCAACAAAATTGATGAACACGTCAATTGTACATAAGTCACTGAACATTTATAAAAAGTAAGATTGCCGTAGATGTGTTCACCTACTTTTGTTGCTTTGTTGTGTTTTCGTTGTTAATTTTTTTTCACAGTTTATATTTTTACTTTCTTCTCTGCATTAATGTATTGTCTTTTACGTTTTTGTGAAATACCTAACTAATATTTATTTTCGTAGAGTTTAAATGTCGTGTTAGTCTGTTGGCGTGTGTGCTTGTATTAAACAATAAATTGTTATTCTTATAGGTACCTAATTTTATTTATATCTTGCTGTTGGTGTTCCAAATATAATAAATACATAAAATAAGAAAATAAAAGATATCTCTGTGGTCTTGTTCCGTGTTAATAAATGGTAATGTATGACAATATTGGCAACAATTTGTGTAAGTATGTGCTTGATTTCAATTTTGTATATGTACTGTACCTACATGGTTTGCACGGTTTTGGTGACAATTAAAATAAGTAAATACAAAGAAAATATTTGAATTTATTAAACAAAAAACAAATTCAACGATAAAAATAAAAGTATTAAATTGTTTAAAATCTTGTGTGGCCTCCATTTGCATCGATGACGGCCTGTAGTCGGCGTCGCATAGAAGATAACATATTAGCACATACATCTCCCCCTCTGAATGTGTCCCACACGCGTTCCACGTGCCTCACAGTGCCTTACTATGTGCGTGGCGTGTCGGGCTCCCAGGCCTGGACAATGAGACCCCATAGATTTTCTATAGAGTTCAATTCTGGACTCTTCGGTGGGAACGGCATCTCGATAATCGCATTTTCATTATTGCGGAACCACGCTTGACATCTTCTAGCTTTACGCACGGGGCTGTTCTCGTGGACGAGGTGTATTGGCTCCGATACGTGCTTTCTGGCCGTAGTAAGTAATGTGTTTTCCAACAAATCTAAATAGCCTTCGCCATTCAAGCGGTCCGATATTTCTGTCAGCTCACCGGGGCCCGATCCACTCATCCATCCCCAAAAGCCAACGCTAATACGGCCCGCCGATCGATTATTCCTAATATTTTCTGGGTTATATCTCTGACCAGTTAACCGACAAAGAGTGCATCGTCCATCTTTCGTTGATTGAAAAGTTCTTTCATCGGCGAAAACGACTTGCGACAAATCGAAATGCAAGAACCTTTCGGGAAATTGCAGGCGTTTCAGTTTGTGCCGTGGTGTTAAAATAAATTTTCTTGCTGGAACTCGATTGTAGAAGCCGTGTTCTTTCAGCCGCTGGCGAATTGTATGTCCCGATATGTCCATGTCTGTTGCGACCGTCAATACTCGCGGGAAGCCACTGCTTCGGAACCGCGGAATAATATCAAATTCTTGATCTCTTCTAGTTTTCCTCGGTCTACCAGTACGTTTAGACGTTCGAATTAAACCTTCGGTTTCCCACCGTCTCATCCAAAGGTATACGGTATTTCGCAGCAAAAAAATAATCATTAAAATATTATTGACTTCGGTCTACAGACATTAGTAAATTGCCACTTATGGGATTATGGGCTCAGCAAATTGTGTGATACTATTGCGTGTATTTGACAGCCTCCGTAGCGCAGTTGGTTAGACGCCGGCTGTGACACGGGAGGCTGCGGGTTCGATTTCCGCCCAGAAAACAAATATTCGTGTGATCCACAGGTATTAGTTTCGGGTATGGGTGTTTATGAGACCAAAAAGTCTCTCTTGGTTTCTGGTCCCCACGACACAAGATTGAATCTTAGTGTGGGGTAGATCTATGTATGTGCCTATTGGATGTATTTATTATTATTATTTATTTTCGTCCAATATACCTGTGGTGGATCACTTTTCTGTAATTCAGGCATTAAGTTGCAATTTACTAATGTCTGTAGACTGAAGTCAATAATATTTTAATGATTATTTTTTTGCTGCGAAATACCGTATACCCTTGGACGAGACGGTGGGAAACCGAAGGTTTAATTCGAACGTCTAAACGTACTGGTAGACCGAAGAAAACTAGAAGAGATCAAGATTTTGATGTTATTCGGCGGTTCCGAAGCAGTGGCTTCCCGCGAGTATTGACGGTCGCAACAGACATGGACATATCGGGACATACAATTCGCCAGCGGCTGAAAGAACACGGCTTCTACAATCGAGTTCCAGCAAGAAAATTTATTTTAACACCACGGCACAAACTGAAACGCCTGCAATTTCCCGAAAGGTTCTTGCATTTCGATTTGTCGCAAGTCGTTTTCGCCGATGAAAGAACTTTTCAATCAACGAAAGATGGACGATGCACTCTTTGTCGGTTAACTGGTCAGAGATATAACCCGGAAAATATTAGGAATAATCGATCGGCGGGCCGTATTAGCGTTGGCTTTTGGGGATGGATGAGTGGATCGGGCCCCGGTGAGCTGACGGAAATATCGGACCGCTTGAATGGCGAAGGCTATTTAGATTTGTTGGAAAACACATTACTTACTACGGCCAGAAAGCACGTATCGGAGCCAATACACCTCGTCCACGAGAACAGCCCCGTGCGTAAAGCTAGAAGATGTCAAGCGTGGTTCCGCAATAATGAAAATGCGATTATCGAGATGCCGTTCCCACCGAAGAGTCCAGAATTGAACTCTATAGAAAATCTATGGGGTCTCATTGTCCAGGCCTGGGAGCCCGACACGCCACGCACATAGTAAGGCACTGTGAGGCACGTGGAACGCGTGTGGGACACATTCAGAGGGGGAGATGTATGTGCTAATATGTTATCTTCTATGCGACGCCGACTACAGGCCGTCATCGATGCAAATGGAGGCCACACAAGATTTTAAACAATTTAATACTTTTATTTTTAATGTTGAATTTGTTTTTTGTTTAATAAATTCAAGTATTTTCTTTGTATTTACTTATTTTAATTGTCACCAAAACCGTACAAACCATGTAGGTACAGTACATATACAAAATTTAAATCAAGCACATACTTAAACAAATTGTTGCCAATATTGTCATACATTACCATTTATTAACACGGAACAAGACCACAGAGATATATTTTATTTTCTTATTTTATGTATTTATTATATTTGGAACACCAACAGCAAGATATAAATAAAATTAGGTACCTAAAAGAATAACAATTTATTGTTTAATACAAGCACACACGCCAACAGACTAACACGACATTTAAACTCTACGAAAATAAATATTAGTTAGGTATTTCACTGCCTCGGTGACGTAGTGGTTCTACGGTATGATTGCAAAACTGAGGTCGCGGGTTCGAATCCCGGGTCGGGCAAAGTGATATTGGATTTTTCTATTCATTATCAGCCCGGAGTCAGGAATTTGTGCCCGATATGGCGATAGGCTCGCCCCCTATCACATCGTGGGTTATACAATGCGAAACGTGGGTGTTCTGGTAACACCTCTGCCTACCCCTTCTGGGAAAAAGGCGTGTGTTTATGTATGTATGTATGTAGGTATTTCACAAAAACGTAAAAGACAATACATTAATGCAGAGAAAAAAGTAAAAATATAAACTGTGAAAAAAAAATTAACAACGAATACACAACAAAGCAACAAAAGTAGGTGAACACATCTACGGCAATCATACTTTTTATAAATGTTCAGTGACTTATGTACAATTGACGTGTTCATCAATTTTGTTGCTTTTGCTGTTCACCAACTTTTGTAACCTTAGTGTGTTCATGAATTTTTGTGGCCGACACTGGTCACCTACTTCTGATGCTTTATGTGTGTATGACTTTTGGCGTTTTGAATATGTTCAGCTACTTTTGGCGGTGACTGTACATATAGCCCAGTGGTCGCCTTTTGAACTAAGTAATTATGCCTCAAATAAAATTTCCAATCCTCATGTCGTCATCAGCCCTTCTGCGTCCACTGCTGACCATAGGCCTCTCCTATGGCACGCCACTGGGCTTGACCTTCAGCCCATCGTCTCCAACCGCTACCAGTCATCTGACGAATATCGTCGCTCCACCTAGTTCCGTTTCTTAGGTGGCATTGATAAACTTCCTATACTAAACATACGCGTTAGAAATAACCTTTATTTCATTTACCTTTCTTTCGTATTTTCCGGTATTTGTTTCTATCTGTATAGATATAATGTTTTTTTACAGTATTTAATTCGATTGATGTTAAGTTAATACATTTATGTAACTAAACGATTTTAAAATGTGGAACGATGAATACGCGATAAAATAAAATGATTCCATTATTATCAACATTCTCATCGTGATTGTTCGAATTGCAAGTACTTATTACGTCAACGTTGGAGTAATATACCATTTCAAAGCAAATTAATGCTATATCATATTTCTGTGCAATCAGGTAATATCGAATTATATTTTAAATGTATCATATTATATTTAGTCTACCCCCTGGGATTAGGCTAGTGTACCGACCCAAGCTCAACAACCGAAACAGTAAAAGAAACCACAGGGAGGCACTGGGCCAGCTTTGCGGACTATGGCCTAACCCCTTTCAGTCGAACTCTCGGTTGTAAAGAAGTCCCGTGCTAAGCAGTGGGTGATTATGGGCCACAATACAGTATGTAGGGAGGCCCATAATCTTCATTAGGAAGTACTTAGGTTGATATATAATTTAATAAAACATAGATAAGTTATTATCGGTTGCTAGCGTTCTATATATTTTAGGATTACTTATATGTAGGTTAAACTAATACGCGTTGTGGTCGGTTGCGATATCGCGCGTGACGTCACGAGACACGCGGTTACCTGACACGCATTCACTATCTTGAGGAAGGTTTCATAGTAACAATGTGGCTTATGAAAATATTTTCATATTGGCATAAGAATGAATACAACGCGTATATGGTAACTGAAGTGCAAACCCGATGAAAATGAAAACAATAATAAGTAAAAATATACAAATCAATGCTTATAAAATGTCAGATAATACAATGAGATTAAGTGCGTACATTAGTTACTTGTGTAGTACAGAACAGTTTAACCGAGGTCCCCCACTAGGCATGCTTGTGAAAGCTCAGAATCGAGATGAATTTGTATGAACCTCAAAATATTTATCAAGATCCACACAAATATTTTAAAAAAATATACGGCTATAAGATATCTATAATACTTGAATAATGATGGGCAATGCGAATGGTCTATTGTTTAAACACTTTGACTCTTTTTATGGACAGGTTTAAAACCCATTTTAGCTATTGAATTCTTTGTCCTTTTCGAACGACTTTTAAATTTTGAGCGAAGAAGACAAAACATTTGATAACTAAAATAGGTTTTAAAACTGTCTGTAAATAAGGGCATATAAGATAGGTTTTTATACTCACATACACTATATGGGGTGAATCAATCCTAGAACCGGGTTTGAAAACTCGTATTGTTTGGTATCAGTAACACGTAAACTGGGTTATGCACGATGTACATTGAAACCGTTTATGATAACGCCCCCCAGTATCAAATGTTACAACTGAGCATACATTAATTATGAATGGCATTACTTTGCCGTTTCATGAAAAAAAAAACTGTATTTAGTACGGCAAATTGTAAGGTAATTGATTTGGCGGATATGGATGCGTTCATAGGATTTTCAAAGGATTGCCTTTATGTATGTATGTAAAAAGGTCTCGATGCCAATCCATCATAATCTATTGTTGTAATCTTTCAAATAATATTAACTGTAACTGAAGTTTATTAGCTCGTTGAGTGACTTTGAGCCTCCTAATAAGGCCCATAGTAAGAGGCCAAGTATGTAATGAAATAATTGGCGTCTTTTTTTAAACAAATTTATTTAGCTTGCCTTTATTTATTTATGTTTGTTTCTTTGGGTCAAATTTAGTCATTGAAGTTTGACCCCCTTCCTGTTGACAGATTGATCTGATATTTGGTACACCCCTTTAGTTTTTATGACAATACAATTATTTAATACATTCTGTATCATTGTGAATTCAAGATGGCCGCCGCTACAACATGGCAGATTATTTTCAAATTAACTTGTGCTTATTATGATATGTCCGCTTAAGAGTAAGCTGGCATTAATGTGTCGATCAACACTAGGGTCCAAACTCTATTTAGACGGTAGTGTCCTTTGACTTATTCACTTGCATATACTTTTGCTGTGCCATGAAATATAAATAAATAATAATATATATAAATGTAGGAACTGGTCGTCGAGAAATGTGAATCATTGACTCGGGGAAGTCCGAATCAACGCCCCGTACTTACCAAGAATACTATCAAGTGATAATTGTTATCTTTAGTAGAACTGGTAAACAGTAAATTAGTTAAAATCGTAATTGCAATTCTTAGAAATTAACATTTTAATATAATAATAAATGTGTCGAATGTCTAGATCATCTTGTTTGGCTCGACAATATTTCATGTCGATGTCACTCCAAACACTTCTTTTTTTTACTCATTATGTACCCAATTAAATTCATAACAAAATCTAAATATTCTGACAATTAGATATGATGATAGGTATTTGGTGGCATTTTATTATCCAAAAAACGTCTTAAAGGAAACCAGTATTAATCTTTTACTACCTAGAACCTACCTAGTTATGCGTGCTGTACCCACGTCCTCCATATACCGGGAGATTCCCATGTAAAACATGGTGTGATGCATATAAGACACTGGCCATTGATTTGCATTCCCAGATAATAATTAATATCATATACTAAATGTAAATTCATGAAGTTGTTATTGGAAGAGACCAATACAAATTCCAGTGTTAATTATTACTCATAGTTCGAACGTCACATTTTAATATATAAGGCGATACGTGACCAGTGACTGCGATTCGCTCGACATCTCTCTGTTGACGAACAGCGAAATTAAAATAGTAATCAAAATATTTGTAAAACAATTATCATAAAATCAATTAATAAAAGTATTTTTCTAACAATTTCCCGCAACATATAATTTAAATACCTCAACAACTCTATGTAAGGGAATTTTGCATTATTAAGTTACGTAATTAATTTTAATTTCATTCAAACAGAATATGTAATGAGTTGGTTTCAAAGCTGTGTTCCTTTTTTAAATCTCCTCTTGGTGCTTGACGGAAGACGGCGCCACATGCCGTGTCTATTTCAAGACGACTCGCTAAACTCGCGACTCGCTGAACACACTAGTGTCTACATAGCCAGTGCGCTCTTATCTCGGCGGTAGGTATGTTGGTGTGCGTGGAACACGTACTTTGCCCGATGACGAAGCGCCCGCGCATATTGCGTCATTCCATAGATTCTGCAGCTAACTGGATGGTCGGGAAATCCTCACTTACCAATTACCATACACGATACGCCCCACATTGGCAACATCTGATTCATTAATTTTTTATAGTATACTCTATTGGTGTTTTACAGATTGGCTCGTACATACCACGATTGGTTATATTAACTCACTATACTTTACGTAGGTTTAAGATGTATAGCAAACACTTGTATTTATATGATGGATGGTTGCCAATATAATGATCATAATTGATTGAAACATTACCAATACTATGATCTACGAGTATATGTCTGTTTTTTGGACTTCGCTTGTCGCTATCGATTAATTTCTTCAAAAATTTAAGTACCTACACTCCTGTCCTAGCTATCTATGTGCATTGATTATTTATTACATTTCATGTTAAATATAAGAGTTTTAATGGGTAGGTTAACCCTACGTAACAAAAATCTGATTTAAAAATAAAACTTTTATTAATACAGCCTCAGGTGGGGCGGGGCTATCTACTTTGTGCAGATCATCGTTTGGAAAACATAATTTTTATAGAATTGAATATTTTCTCGGAACGCTGACGTCACTCAATCATTAAAATTATGCAAAAATTATGCGCGGAGCTCGCGTAAGAGTGAAGTGCCTAACCTGATGATTGGATCCAAGCCATGATACTTCACAGTTCATACACGCTACTAGACCATTTAGGTATATTCTTTATCAGCTGCTAATGTCCCACTACATGGCTAACGCCTTCCCCCTTTACATACCAGACCTTACCAACCGGTGCGATTTGGTGAATTTCATTAAATAATTACATAACATAAAATTACAATAAAGAAGGAATGACATACAAACAAACAATTACTCACAATAAAGCTGGTAATAAAACTGACGTGTAACAATTCCATGACATTTTCCTGTTTTCTCGGAAAAAGCTCGAATACACGATAACAGTCGTAAATAATGATAGCCAAATTAATGTCAAAATACATCGTGTATATTAAACCGATAAGGTTGTTGAATTACTTATTAAAAAGTAGAAGCTGGCGACAGCTCAAGTAAATTAGGGCCACATTCTTAAGCCTGAGGAAATCAAATTCAAATCCAGGACAAGTCACTCATTTTTCTGAGCTCTTTTGGCTTTTTGAGAATACTGTAACATATTAGTCCATATACGTCCCACTGCATGGCACGGACCTGTTCTACAATCAAGTGTACGATTGAATGGGCTTAGGCCATATAGTGCTCCAGGCTGACCTAGTACGGGTTGGCGCACTTTACATGGCATATAACTTACAAATCGCTATGACATGCTTCCGCACGATGTTTTCCTTCACCACTAGTGCGTGGTGATCGAGGATCAATACACATATCACTCCGAAAAGAATTTTTAAGAATAGGAGTTTTTAAACCTTGATCCTTTTATATAAATATATTTTTAATGTGGGTGAAATGAATATTATGTTATATCCACAATTCCTTGATATATCTGTGGAGTCGTTGTAACATATTCGTGATACAAATATTGTGTTTATGAGTACACGTTCAAATAACATGCATGGCGTCACCGTTTCTAGGAAACAGAGGTCTAGGCAATTATAAATTCATATTGAAACAAACAACTGGAGTGTTGTAACTTGACTGGGCTCAAAAAGTATGTGCTCCCGAGCTGAGCCGGGCCGGCCCCTATTTGTTACATTTTATAATACTGCTTTGACATAGTGACTACAATGCACCTCACAAGGTTAATGTAATCCAGAAAAATTGCACGAGATCGAGAAAATTATGCCGACCTCATCCATACTCAAGCCGAATGCGATACGCGTGCGACAACCGTGGGTCAATGAATGTTAACCGTTGTAATTGTTTAATTGCTTATTACTGATACAATTCATTTATATTTAAATTAAAATCGGTAAAGTTCACAAGATCGAGTTGAATTCTATAAAGACATCGACAATCGAAACGTGTCTGTAACTCTGTATAGTATATACTTTACTGTGGTAAAGATACGTCGATAAACTATTGACATTCTTACATTGTATTCATATACCTATAGTAAGAATTATTGTAATATCGAAATGATTGTAATTTAAACTTAATACAGCAATGAATAAGATTTCAACCGTTGTTTTTTCTTTTGGTATTAGAAAGCGAATTTAACAACCCAAATATAATTTTGGGTCTACTTATTTATTTTGCATCTCTTTTACATTATTTATATACTCGTAATATGAAATATTTAGAGCCACAATACATACCGCAAATGTGATTTTGCGAGTCAAAAACATTTATTGTGTTTGTGTTATTTTTCGTCAAGTGTAGGACGTCAGTAGTAAAACTCGAAAAAGAATGCGTTCGTTTACTTCAGCCATAAACATTACAAAAAAACCGTAGACACGAAGCGCGTGATAATTTAAAAATAAACGCCATTTAATTCTGGAAATTGCGTCGCCCTGTGCCGTAACTCGATTAATGTACTCTCACGTAATATATTGTGAGATTTAGTAATTATCTACGCGTCAACGATAAAGATATTTGTATTAAAAATACGTAGAAAACAGCGCAGGCCGTGTGATACAATATTTGTATATGAACTCCCAGCGTATCACGTCATAGTCGGAGGATACAGAACAGTATAAAGTACCAAATTCTATTGTCTAAACTCTATGTTTCACTGATCTTTTTTCAATAAATCCTTTTTGATTTAAATAACTCATGAATATAAAGCATAATATCCTACTGCTACGCACAGTCCTTTGGTTTTAAAATGTGAAGCTAACCCCCTGCAGGTGGTGGACATTTTTATAATAATAATTTTTATTTGTAAGTTGTAATCGTCTATACCTATTTAAATTTTAACAGCGATGGCCAATTGTAATATGGTAATTAAGAAATGTACCTTACGCGTATCATTGCCACTTGAACAAATTAAATGAGAATTAAGACAAAACTAAAATCATAATTTTAACATTCATAAAGGAAATTATACGAATAATCACAGGTAAAATAGAAATGTAAATAAACATTCATTTGAATTAATATCGAATTTTTATAGTCCAGCGTCATCACAATATACGACTACACACAAAGCGACTAAACAACTTGACAATGAAAATTATATCAAATGAAAAATCTTATCCAATCAAAGGGGCATGAGTCAATTGAATTGCGTTTCGATTGGACACAAGTGATTTGACACTGAACCTCTACGGAAACTTACATTATTGATCATTTGCTTTAAAAATCTATACACGCCTTTAACGTTTCATTTGTTTCAAAACGCGTAATTCAATGAAAACAATAAAGTATTTGAAAACAGCGGCTAACCTACTTCGTAGCTACTTTTGGTTCTGATTTAATGTGTGAACTATTCATAGATTGTAAATGTGGGTTCAATCCTTACCTAACTTATTTTTAAACCTTAAAACACATAATAGCGTAGAAAAGTTTCAAATGCTCATCACAAAATGCCTCAAAAACCCAAACTAATCACGGAACTATTTTATTACGTACCAACATTAAATAAATAGTCATTTGTTCAATTCAATTTAATAGATCACGGTCACGTGCAGTGGACCGAGTTCAGGTCGTGACACCCGCGTTGTTAGCAGCAGTTGCTTAATCTTGCTTCGGCTTGGAGGCCATTTATGAGTAATCACGTATCGTCATAGGGTTTACCTAAATCATCAATTTCAATTCCACTTCCATTTAATTATGTGTGTCGGGATATCAAACTGTTAATTTATCTGGGAGTCTCATGTAGAGACGTAAAGTACTACTTTAAAAACAGTGAAGAGCAACAACTCTGAGCATTTCTATGTGGCATACATTATAGAAAGCTTAAAGTTATTTAACTCCCTTTTTCTGTGCTTTGTTATCCTTCCGTATTTAATACTGAACGCATTAAAGACTACAATTCAATTCATTCACAATTAATTACAAATCCCGAATATTACTATTTTAGTCTATTTTATTTAATTGTGAAAATGAGTAGAACAAACACTAAAATACATTAATTGATTCAAATGAACATTTTACTGTCGCTCACTGCATGCAAACTTGTTAAATGACGACGTACCGTTTCGGTTGTTTAAAACTTTAAAGTAACACCTAAACATTTTCCTGTACAGTGATATGAAAAAGATAATTCCTCAATCCCGATATTGATAATGTCCTTATTCGTGACACCAATACTGTCTTTGTAATAACTAGTTTCCGAGATGTCAATGCGCTGTCTTGACATTCGCGTGTCCTTTACGAAGGGTAATGAGTTTGAGCGTGTACTCGTACTGTTTCGTTAAATTAATGGTTTTAAACGTTTTATAAAGTCTTTTAAATATAGGCAATGAATCTTAAAATAGTTTTTTTTTTGTTTTATTATTTGCAATTTTCAGTTTTATTGTGAATTAAGATTTTAATGTCCAATTGTTCTTTAAAATTATATAAACTAATACCTACTATAAATCGAGGAAACTTATGTGAACATATAAACATGACGGCGATCTTTCTGCCGATATCGGACTTACCATCAGATGCGTTGCAATCACCTTGCCGAGCACGCTTTAAAAAAAAATAAAACTATTGATGAGAGCCCAATAGCACAAATTTGTGATATTATTTTCGAGTATTGTGGCGATTAAAAGGCGAATGTGTTTTGTGATCGGCCTCGGCGCATGTTGGGCAACAGTAGAGCGGTCAAATAGCGAGGGTAGATTGTACCCTTGACACCAATGGGTACCCAATTGTGTAAAGAATCTTTTGGTAATAGATTTTTGAAAGGGTTAAGCTATAAAATGAGGACCAAGTCAGTAGTGATAATACAGTTAGTATTTTCGGAAATTGTTTTTATATTTTTGCGTACAAAAATATTAACCATTATTTTTAGGCTTAGCGTGTTTAACATAATGTATTGAGCAGGAAATAATGTCGAATTGTTGCCGATTGGTTTCCAGCTATAAATAATATATTACAATTTATATCAATCGATGTATCACAATTATTTTTATTCCGACCATATTATCTACTACGCCAAACTATTTTATTCAAATGCATATTCAATTAGATATGTATATTTAAATTTCGTCAATGATTTCTATGATTTTCAATTAATAATTAACTTAATATATTTTAACAATGACATCAAGAAAGATATACGAATACACGTCTAGGTACTCTAACCATCGCAGTAGTTTGAGCGATTGTTATAAAACTCATTAAATTATGTCAATACGACCTTTCAAATTCCATCGCACAGCTGTAATTGTGTCAATTGTAAGGAATTTCGCAAGAGCCCAAAACATGATATCTAACTTTCTAAGCAGTGTATAATGACGTCACGCGCTGCTCATACCATGAGCGTGACGTGAGCGTGACCATCAAATGGACACAATAATCCGCCATATTTTTTACAAGTTTGATGTTATTCGTTCCAATAAGATTTTTATTCAATTAAATTTTTATTTTCTTCTCGATAGCTCGTTAAGGACAAACAACACTTCATATAAACGTTAAGACGCAGCAGGAAGTCTTACGCATTGCACTTCCCAGTTCCGATGTCCTTTTAATGTGGTTGGGTATTTTAGTTTAACGACTACCTTTCATATAGTCTTTCATTTCGAAACCATTATCCATATGGCATATCACGGACCACGGTGTACCCATAAAATTATTCTATTTCTGAACTACCAAAATATGTTGTTTAAAATTGATGTGTCTGTCATTACGCCCATACTGCAGTTTTAGAATATGTGAAGGTTGACCCCGAATTATGAATGTGGTTTGAAAGTTCAGCTGATGTGGGCGGGTCAAGGCATGTCCCTGAACACACTTCTATTCACATACATATTTGATAAGACGTTCCGTGTGCAACGTAATCAAAAATGCAACAATTTCATATTACATCATTTGTCATTAATAATAAATCTTTTTTTTTTCGATAACCTCGATAGTGCGATTTGTTATAAAAAAGAAAATCATAAGGTTATATTTTAATTTGACTAATTTTACGCCATGGGTCATTGCCGCGCCAGTTGCGAATCGATTGCCTTATCAGATTGGTATAACAATAGTTCGTGTAAATTAGGTTCGAGATATAAGCTGATTATAAAATCCAATTTCCTATAGTGGAAACAGGCTTAGCTTGATAAATGAAGGCCATAGACCTAAGTACAGTCAACGTAAAGCAACTTGTCCGATGTGCACTTTTGACGAACTTTTCAAATAAACAGAAAGCAAAGTTAGTACAGGACATTATATTTCTGATTAGGTTAATTAAAAAAAAATGTATTTAATACAATAAAAAAATTGGTGTAGGTGTCTGTTATAGAGCGTGGCCCGGCAGAGCTGCTCGTTAAATGTAGAAAATCTTAACGATAAAAAATGCAACCTCCTTTAATGTCAAATAAATCCTTTTTTAAAACTAATCTTTTGACAACAAGGCGGATGACGTTGGCGAACTATCAAACTGTCACGACCGTAACTCAAGATCTCACCTCTGTTCCCCGCCCGACAAAATAAAATTACAGTCAATGTATGGTCGTATGAAAACCAAGACTGGACAGTTGATCAGATATTTTGTACATATATTTGACTTTCACAATACCATGTACGGGGTTTTTTACGTGGCTTCCGTAATATTGATAATGGATTGGGACAGTAGGATACTGTGTAATTTCAAAGACACTACGGTAATTATTATTATCATTTTGTTTATAGGATTTAAGTTACATGTATTGTATATTATGAAGATATATTTATTGATACTTGTCTCGAATTAAAAATAATATCAAATTGGCGAGAAAAAAGTAATAATGAGTTAGGAAAAGTAGGGACAGTAATGTTCAAATGGATTTAGCCTTCAACGATGATAATCATATAAAAAAGAACCCAACACAACGTTTTTCATTCATATTCAATTCCGGAGTAATGCTTGCAGTGCTATGCATTGGTTTACTGAAGAGGGCGCCGCCAACGCTACATAAAATTAAACAGCAATGTATATTTTAGTAGAATATTTATAGTGCACGTGCAAATTGCGTCACGAGCACGAGCTTCATTACAATGGGTAATTGCCGGCAACAATGTTTCGGCACTAATCTATTAAATTAGTATTCAGTACAACGGTACGTTAATACATAAAAAAATCAAGAGCGATGCCACGTTTCGTATTTTTATTTGAATGATTTATTCAAAACTTTTGTCGTTGTTTATTAACAAGTATCTTTTTATGTTTATTGGTTGCTTGGGTCTAATTTGGGGAATTGGTCAACTGATTTTTTATTTTGGAAAAATTGAAAATGTTTTCTGCACTCCTTGAGCACGGAGTACCAACTATAAAGATTAATCGATAATACAATTCCGAGCTATGCTTCTTTCATATTTATTACTTAACTTAGATATATGTACGCTGTTATAAGTTTAAATTTTTAGACTGAACAGTTAAATTTCAAAACAAAGATATGGAGCAGTACTGTGAAGCGAAAGAAAAAACCGCAGAAAGATTACAATGAGGACGACCCGCCGGACGTCAGTGTAATACCGTCATTAATTAAAAATACCAACTACTCTTACTTGTAGAAAGTTGAGTGCTCCGTAATTTAGCAAAATATATGTAGATTTCGTTCAATATTTATTAGACTTAATTTTTAGCGGTTGTTTATATGTATATACCAAGTACTTATATTAAAAACATATTTATTACTTAATTTTTAAGCGTAAACGTCAAAAGCGTAGTATATTTATACTAAACGACGTAACATTATGACGTAGCAGACGCTAAACAGCGGAATGAATGTCACGCGCCAGTTGTATTGACTTTGCGTCTCTTTGCAGTACCTAGACATCGGCGAGGATATGAACGTGCCCGACGACTTCACGCAGAGTGAACTGCAGACCGGCAAGTGGTGGCGCCATCTGTTGGCCGGGGGCATCGCCGGCGCCGTCAGCAGGACCTGCACAGCGCCGCTGGACAGACTCAAAGTATTCCTACAGGTCAGTCTTCTTTATTTCTCTTTTTGCTGTGTATGGGTTTTGTTTGATTAGTGGGTCTACTCTATTTGTTGTGTTGGATAAAATTACAGGAATTTATAAAATTACTTTCTTTGGAGTTGGTTAGTAAATTAAGTTGAGCCACATGAAAAGGATTCTATCAGGAAATGCTGACTCCTAGTTTGTATTATGTAATAAATATTTGAATGTAATTGGAACTTCTAAAAAGGCATTCTTGTTATGATGTAGCAGTTTGGAAAGTTCACAATTTATAACAGCATACCTATAATAGTATTAGCCGTTAGCACGCGACCTTATTCTAGTTGGCGAATTCGCTCCACTCAAAATTGGCGAAGAGACAAAATAAAGCATTCGTTGATTTTACATTCCCCACGCAGAAGAGACTTTGAAGAGATGGGCTTTAAATGTAAACTATATTTATACACACGCGCTACAAATAGGCCGCCTCTACAAGGTCATTGCCTCGCTATTAGCATACCCTTGTCGATGTCATACTTGCTTGGGTTATCAATTAATCTTACATTCAGGAAGCTTGTTTTTTCGACACTCATTGTAGCGAGAACCACTCGTGAAAAACCAATTTCTGCTTATAACAAATTAATCGGTAAGGCCGTGTCATTGTCTCATGACCTTGACAATGAGGCCTGTGCCCAATAAATCCATGCCAAGTTTGCTCATTTGGTTACGTATAAAGTTGCCATTGCATTGTATAGGCGCCATTAAGAACCTTTTCCCATTCAAAACTGAATATTGAGACGTTATTAACTGTGTCTGCTTGAATTTCCAGGTCAATCCAACCAGAGAGAACATGACTAAATGTTTAGCAAAAATGATACACGAAGGCGGCATAGGCGGCTTATGGCGAGGGAACGGAATAAATGTTATCAAAATTGCTCCGGAATCAGCATTAAAGTTCGCAGCGTATGAACAAGTAAAAAGATTAATAAAAGGCGAAAAGAAGAATCAGCCTTTGGAGATACACGAACGGTTCATAGCCGGCGCGACGGCCGGAGCAATCAGTCAAACTGTGATCTACCCACTAGAGGTGCTAAAGACAAGACTAGCGTTAAGGAAGACCGGCCAGTACAGCGGTATTGCCGACGCGGCTCGGAAGATATATGCTAGGGAGGGGCTCAGGTGTTTCTACAAGGGATACATTCCAAATATTCTGGGTATCGTGCCGTACGCGGGCATCGACCTGGCGGTGTACGAGACGTTGAAGAAGAAGTACATCAGCAAGTACCAGGCGCACAACGAGCAGCCGGGCATGCTGTTGCTGCTGGCGTGCGGCAGCACCTCGTGCACGCTCGGGCAGGTGTGCTCCTACCCTTTGGCGCTGGTCAGGACCCGATTGCAAGCGCAAGGTAAGCATACATATACAGAAGTACTATGTTCCTATACACTAATCAACTGATAAATTTACCAATCAACCAATACCATTACCAATCAACTATAAATGGCATCTAGTAATCTTGATGATCCTGTTAAACAGAACTTTTAAACGACTTGTTATAATTAATTGTTTAGGTTAAGTTTGTACGTAGCGATGGGCTCGTCTATTACATTTGTGGTAAAAATAAGCTCTATAGATCTATGGATGGTACCAGTGTAACCTCTGTTTTCCCCGCCGTGTGAGTTTATGTTTGTTTATGCTCTGAAATAGTAGCTTAAGTTACATTCGATTCAATGCTCGAATATTCGGACAAATACGAAATAGTACGAGTTCTTTACAACCTATTTTCTCTTGATTCAGATAGGACGTAGTGCCTAGACCACATTGTTTCGAACATTTTAGAAATCGACTGCCTCGGTGGCGTAGTGGTACTACGGTACGATTACAAAGCTGAGGTCTCGGGTTCGAATCCCGGGTCGGGTAAAGTGATATTGGATTTTTCAATTCATTATCAGCCCGGAGTCAGGAATTTGTGCCCGATATGGCGATAGGCTCGCCCCCTATCACACCGTGGGACGGAATATACGAGGCGAAACGTGGGTGTTCTGGAAGCACCTCTGCCTACCCCTTCAGGGAAAAAGGCGTGTGTTTATGTATGTATGTATTCTAGAAATCGGCAGAAACAAATTAAACTTAAAATAAAAGACTTCAATTTGTGCGAATGGAAAATATTTATATCGTACAAAAGATAAACAACGTAGGGGGGTAACGTACTGTGTGTTTTCGTATATCTTCTATTTACATAGACTTACCATAGAATTTGTTATAAGTTTATTGTTAATACTTTAGTTGACGTATGTTGACATTGAAGTTATGTTATTAAATATTGGTACGAGGGCTGCTTAAAATATCTCTATATAAATAAATTCGACGTAATTTTTTTGACGGAAATTTCCTCGATTTAATTTTTTTTTTCCTTTTGAAAGTGTTATGCGTAGTCTCTGTACCAGTTTGATAAGTTTGGGAATTATTCAATGTATAAATTGCGTACTTACATTGACTGATATGTTAGGTATTTACGATTAGGTTTTTAGGACGAAAACATATAATTAGTACTATGTATGTATGTATTTAAATAAGACGTAAAACTCTTGGATTACTCTGATCTCTCTTTATTTTCAATACAATATGTAAATTTAAAGGCGGATGGACGACCAAATTATGGTTCCAGGAAGTTTCTAGATGCAAGCGGCTTCCGTAACGTCATTGTGGAAATCCTTAAAGACGGTCTATTTGCAGCAGTAGATTTTCTGTGCCTAAAGACGATTATGAAAGAAAATAATGCGCAACAAAAGCAGCTTCCGTAGCGTGGTAGGTTAAGAACCAACTGTTAAACAGCAGTCTGCTGGTTCGATTCCCGCGTCGAGACTAAATGTTTGTTTCGGGTCTATGTGTTGTGAAACTGGGAAGTCTCTTGTGGTTTATGATTCTCACTACACTGGTCTAGTATGTTAGTATAAGAATGCGTTATTGTTGGGAGTATTTATGAATGGGAAATATTTGTTTGCAGAGAAAGCAGCTAAAGGCGCTGAGGGTACAATGAGCGGCGTGTTTCGAGACATAGTGCAGCGGGAGGGCGTGCGCGGCCTATACCGCGGCATCACGCCCAACTTCATCAAAGTGATACCGGCAGTGTCCATCTCGTACGTGGTGTACGAGTACGCGAGCCGCTCGCTCGGCGTCAACATGACGTGATGCGCGCGGCGCCACCTTGCGGCACTAACACGCACCACGCCACACCGAGCGCGCTCCTACGCATATATACAAGTGCATTTGTTCTGTACATAGCTCTCGTGCATTGTAAGTCTATTTATTCTACGAAAATAATTCCATTTTAATATGACAATGACTAATTTAATTAAGCTTGAAGTTTGTGTTGTATCATTGGTTGCATTTTGTTTTTTTTTATTTTAAATTATGGGCTGGTGTTGAGCAGCACGTGACACACCGGCGTTGCGTCGGTTATGCATCTGTGATCACAATAAATTACGTAATTTTTTTATTATTTTTATTTTTTTTTATTTCACCTTTTTTTTACCTTTGCCAAAGCTTTTTGCGTCGGGATGTTTAACTATTCTATATTCGATATAGGTTTTTTAGACGTCCCGATATTTTTTGCTTATTTATTTTCGAAACGCAAGCAATGGAGCTGTGATTAGAGTAAGCGAGGTGTTTTAATTGCCGTATTTAATACGGCATCGGCACTTAACTCCGTAAGGCGTTCTTAAATTATGTTACGTTTAATATTAGAGATGTTACGGACATTCCAAGCTGATAACGTAATTATGTCTTAAATTACATACAACTAGATGTAATTCGGAATAAAAATTTGGTGGGGCATTCATTATATAGCTATTTCGTCAGTATACGAGGCCATTATTATTTCGCATAGCTTTATTTCGTTACGATTCCATATTATTATATATTTTTTTAATAAGTGTACTATCATAATAGTTTTTTCACAATTTCGCATAAAAAAAACGAATATCACGTTTCACTTACAATTTCCGAAATCATTAATTACCACCCATATAACTCAAGTTTTATCTAGGTATATAAAATTTTGAATCCCTTGTAGGTAGATATTTCGTAACAATAATATTAGGGAACTAAATAAAATATATCAATAAAAGTGTATAATCTCGCCAATATATTGCAAGTTCTTTACTCTTAAGATTTGAAAGTTGTATTTCTGATTACATTCAAATATTCTCTCTTTTTATGGGATTTTTTTTATTGGGATGAATGAGGAGACGAGCATGACATTCGCCTGATAGTAAGCGATACGACTGCTCATGGACAGCAGCAAAATCAAACACCATGAATTACAAAGCAACGCGTCTCACCAAACAGCAGTGTAAATCCATTGTTATGTTCCAGTTTGAAGGACATTTCCAGAGTAATTACTGGACATAATGAGACTTAACATCTTATGTCTCAGGATGGCGAGCGCAGTGGAATGCTAAGCATTGCTTTGTAATCCGTGGGGTTGTTTGGTTTTGTTACTATCTATGGGCTGTCGTATCGCTTACCATCAGGATAATGGCATGCTCGTCTCGTCATTCAGGGCAATAAAATGAAAACTGTAACATTTTTCCTCGAAAACAATTATCTAGTTGAATTAAATCGTCTTACTATAGAACAAATGCTACATACTGTTAACACTACGCACGTCGATTATTGCTTTACCTTTAATGTACATAAAAAGCAAGAAACGTGCATTGTTTGGGTCTTTAGGGAAGGGCTTGGTTGGCTTGGTTGGGCAACCGCGATCAAGGAAACAAGAAATGAAGTGGCATAGCATGCTTGATCTTGTTAGTTTTTACTGTTTTTAAATATGAGCACAACACAGAGGGCGCTGTAGTATTTCACCCAGGACGCCAATAGTGCTAAAACCGACACTAATTCAGGCATCAGTTTTAAATCAGTAAAAATATCCGTAACATCTTTAGTTTTTGTGTTGATGGAAATCAAGTCCGTCTGAGTCCATCCATTCATATTATTATAATTTTTTAAATTCTTGATTTCGTTTAAATTTATCGTTATTTTGGTTTGAATTATTCGTAATTAAATTAGAACAATGGATGCACGTTTGATTATTGTCAACACATCGACGCGGTCCAACACGAACTGTGTGACACCAAATACGCTTCTAATCATAGATGTAGTAATAAATTACGTCTATGCTTCGAATAGACCATTGAAACATAAAGCAATGATAGAAATTAAATAATTGTTTTTGCATATTACAAAGAAGAATTATATTTCATTGTATTATACTATATTTTTACACTCACATATTTACACTCTTGCTAATAATCGTTGTACAGTACTAAAATACTGTTATTTCGGGGTCAGTTACGTTCAATTGTAATATCGCTCTTAAATCTAAATGATTAACCGCTGAATGATGTGGCAGGTGATAGACCTTTTCGTATAGAACGGTGAGCGTGTACCGCCTTTAATGTAAGCCGTTTTGTGTATGAAATGGTCGATTTTCCAATAGCCGGAGCGTTCCTAGAGTATGCAATTCGTTTCTGATAACGCTTTCAGCAGTAATAACATTTTGATGCATGATAGATTGATCGAACTCTGTAAGCGATATCAAGTTGCTAGAAAGAGATAAAACGGTGTCATAATCAGTACATAAATGGTGGAAACATGACCAACCACAACACGCTCGATAAGACACAATTTAACTTTATTAAATTGGTGTCACTTCAAATTCAACAATCAATATTCTAAAAAAACTAAACGAGACAATAATATATCCCGCATTCTATCTAGTATAAAATATTCAGTGGCTGTACCGTAGAATTTAATTAAATCATAAATGATTTTAAGTATACTACCGCAGAGGTGTCGTGTATGAGGTTTCAATTAATGTGTCATGTTTCCACTCGGTATAACGTTTATTAGTAAGAGCCTAGTGTAGATTAATGTAAAATACTCATAGTTACATTTACATATGAGCTATAAGCAATACTGCAGCCCTTTCTAAACGACGTCGTCATCACGTACCATATACTTCTCATGTTAGATATTATTATAAAATTGTATTTAATGTAACCTAGAACACCAAGTGAAGCAATATTGAGAAGATATGGGTCGCATAGAAAGGGATACGTACAAATTATTAACGTTTAGGATTTAATAATGTATTATGCCTTTATAGTGTTCTCTTATAAACTAATAACAAATAGATAACGGAAGCTTATTTCTATATCAGCTGACGCGGATTATACTCATTGTTATTGTTATTTAGAAAAAAAATATATTTACCATATATTTATTGACACACAAACGTCACAATACTACATTTGCAAATTTTCAATAGCTATTATATAGAGAACAATATTTTAGAGTATTTACCAATGGCCCATTAGCACATTGTTATGTAAAACTTTTGGCACTTGGCGGGAAAGTCGACACTGGACAGTAATACCCCGGAAAATAGTACTTACTAACCGGGGTGCCCATATATGAATATATAAGTTGATGTATACTCGTAAGTAATGAATTATGAGAGGGACAAATTATAAAGCGTGTTATAGTTCTTATGTTATTATTAAAACACCAAATTAAATATATGTATACAAATGAATAGCATAAGGATTTGTGTGGATTAAATTTACGTGTGCCGGGGTGTTACTGCATTGACAGTTAAATAAATAGTTGTAAATCGTGCCGAATTTTGTATCGAATATCGATAACGGTAATTGTGTCAAAGAGGTTTTGAATTATGGGAGTGTTATCAGAGTGACGACCAGTCCCGACGCCGATGGTAATATTCTAACGACATAATTATAAAAAAATACCCGATTCTTGATAAATAACAATCTATCAATTTTCTCCTGGTGGTTTCGTTAAAATATTAACGGAAAAGGTTCCAACTAAATCCTTGATCCAGATTGGACACACCACTGTTTTTGCTACGAATTTTTTTAATCATATAACAAATATACAATGGCAATAATGGCAACCCTGATCAAAGATTTCAAATACACTGGGTACTTTATGAATAGGCAATTTCAGTAACGGGTGGTACTGACAGGCACATTCATTGCATAATTTCTCATATGCATTTATAGACATCTGTTAATACAATGTCGTCACCACTATAACACTATGATAGGAGGACTAATTACACTGAGGAATGAACGATAGGCAGCATCAACGATGGACTATCAAGGAGCCCGTCCGTTCTTCAACTGTTGCAGGCAGCAATGGATTCGTAAATGTAATTGAGATTGGTGTCATGATTAAAGCCCTTGTCTGCCAGATATCCTGTCTAAATATAATAGCCCAATAGAACATCTTGATCATGAAAACCTCTTGGATACAGATTCGATGTGAAAAATGACAAAAACGTCATTTAAGGAAACCCTTCTCTTAAAGTGGTCGTTTTTTTGCTCCTAAACAGACTTGTGACGTCACAGTCCACGATAACACAGGATGTAGACGCTATATGCGATTTGTTGCAATAATGTTATTCAGAACGACCGCTACCAGAGAAGTAGGGGCCTGCGAGTGCTAAAAGTTGAAATTTTATTGTATTATACTGCCATTGTTAAGCTTAAAATAGTAATATAATTTTGGAATATGTATTTAGCAATATGAATATTATGCAATATTTTTCCATGTTATAACATTGTAGATTGCACACATTATACATTGTACACATTATGCCAGGAAGGTTACTTTCTAGGAAGGAAAGGAAGATAGCAACGGTGAGGAACTAAGGAAGAAAATATACAACGTCTGCCGAAGAGCTGTAAGCTCAATGTGGCATGAAACTTTTATTAGTAATTGAAGCCTTATAACATGAAAATAACTCATAAGCAATAATAAATGCAGTCCATTTTTATATTGTGATTCATAGCTTTACTCAATACAGAATAAACAAAATATAATAGTGACAATTATACCGTTTATCGGATATGCCTTAGAAGAATTTCTTTGTACCTATAATTTAAATTTGTGTGTTGGATAAATTTGTTAACATAGCTGCAGCTTTATGCAACTAATTAATTATTAAGTTTGCAGGGAACATTAGTTATCTATACAGTTTGATGCGTAGCTGTTGTGTGTAGCGCGAAATATTTCATTTCATCTGTTTAATGTTTTTGCATGCAGTTATTAGATAAATATATTAACTGAATAGTACAACTTGATACTCCAATTAATTATTGTGCCTAATGTTAATGTTTTGCGCACATGTGTTTCTATGCGGCGCGGCATCGTGATTTCTATGTCCATCATTAAAATGCCTATATAGGAAGGATACCGCAAAAAAAATGTTTAAGTATCAAAAACTGGATTGCAGTAGACGGTTGATAATTCTATGAAAGAGAAGAACAAGACATTCAGATGGTTTGAGAATTCTCAGTTAAAGTTTTACCAAAGGCAGGCACAAACCATTCCAACCACAAAAGTTGTCGTGAATTACGATATTTTATTTTTATAAAGGCGTGGACATAGATATTACGTCGCCAGAATTGTCATTAGGAGATTAATTTGGAAACTGGCTTAGATCGACTACTAGATAAAAATACATAATCAGCATACATTGAGAGAAACCACAACATCGAAAACAGTTCCTTATCATAAATTTAATACACAGTAATTATTCATATCGCTCTGCAGTTTCCAAATATCCCCGTTACCATGTTAATTATTAGCTATTTTACATTTAACATTTCACTAATTATACTGCAAAATCGTCTTAAATGTTTCAATTATGATTGCAAAGTGTCCCACCTGACATATCTCTTTCCTATTTAACTAATTAAAAATCTTTCAGCTTAACATGTTGATGTATTATTAGTTGTTCGTGTACTGTACGTGTAGTTAGGTAGATAGTTATCAAATTGTACCAAGTTCTGCTTCATTGTAGTTATATGCTAGACTTATTGATATATCATTATACCTACTCTATAGTTAAATTAATCCTACCGTGACTATAGCAATAAATACGGAATTTGATTATTGTGTACGTATATAAAATTTAACTTTTAATAATCGTTTTTGATTCTCAAATGACATTAAAGTAGGGGTATTAGAGGAGTAGATAATGGGTCGATTTTGACTCTTTAAAATAGAGCATTGACATAGCTCTAAGACTCAGAATTCATTTCCTTCTGAGCTTCATAGCTAGGTGCGCTGTTATGAGTTTTAAAGAGTCAAGAAAGCCGGTTAAAAATGGTACAAACTGCATCGAAAGTTGCTTTACACTGTCAGTTTAACAATATATTAAGCAGTAAACACAACTGCTGGTATTCATATGCTTTTGAAATAAGTAGTTAATTGAATGAAACTATAATGTAACTTTCCGTCTGGGAGGAACTGTTTAATCTCTAAATTTGGAATAAAGTTTTTAAAGAATATCGGTATGTACTTTATGTATCAGACATCCAACAGGATGTAGTTTGATTGTAAAAACATTTGTCAATGAATTAAATATGTATAATTATTGTACGCAGATGGTACTTAGTACCTATTTACGTCAATAATATTATCTATGTTATGTTAAACTAATGGTATAAAGTAATGATTGCTGAGTTAGCGATATTCAAAATAAATGAAATCGTGGTACCGTCACTATATTACCTGTCTTATGCCTTATATTAAAGAGCAATTCAATCTCAATATTTATTACGCTTGTGGCATTAATGTATAAGAGAATTATTTTGTTGAACTATTTCAATAAAATTATTATTGTCTGTTGATATTTAAATTGAAATAAATAAAGGACTACATACACATATTATTTTGTTTTATTTATGAGTTAAAAATTGTATTTGAACTTTTGACGTCCGAATGCGTTGCTGTCATGTCCAAATATGGAACAGGTTTTCTCCCTTCACATTGTATTATATTGCACATGTTAGTACGATTAGATTCCGAGTATAAATGCTTGTTATGTATATTATAAAAATATATTTCAAACAATGCATTAAATAGATATATTTTTTTATATTCAATCGTATTTCCAAATTCCGCTACACGCCAATTAAATTTTAAAATTTAGTTGAATTTTACCTTCTATACCTAGCGTTACTCGGCTTGTATCGGTTTCGTCTTTCCACCTAATCTTCAACAGTTTTTACGGCCGATTGTTTAAAACACCTAATATTTTATTGTCTTCTTTCGGTCGGCGCGCGCGGCGTTGTCTTCTACTTGTTATTGTTAATTATTATGGTCGACACGACCCTTCTCAATTATATCGCAAAAACGTACATATAGGTACATGTATGTAATTCAAGAACCGGCCATAAATATTTTAACGTATCTTCGAAATTCTTGAGAAGAACTCTTTGATGTATATTTTGGTTTTTATATGGTGTGATGTTGCTGGTGGTAGGATGCTCGTACCCGCCCGGTTAGCGACCGCCGTACATGTACCTACGTATAAGGCCTTATTCAAAGACAGTTCTAAAACCATTTAGTTATCGAATGTTTTGTCCCTTTCAAATGACGTTTGAATTCTGTTTGAGCGAAGAAGACAAATAGTTCGATAACTAATTTTTTTTTCTAACTCTCTATGAACTAGGACTATAGTGTTTAAAGAATCGTCAGAGTGACCCACGTAAGTGTGTTGCGTTTCGGATTCACTTGTGTATATCCCGATACATTCAGGCCTGCATAATTGTATTGTAAAAGTGCGTGGTGTCCTGTCGATAACAGACCAGACGCGGCCACCAACATGTTTACTATGGTCGCGGGTTCAAATCCCAGGATACGCCTCTGACTTTCGGGAGTCATGTATGTATTCATAGTCAATCACCCAAAACATCGCGAGGAAACCTGCACAGTGCCACCATAGCGATTCGGAAGAATTAGCAAGTACCTACTTGTAACAATCCGGTCCTTAGGAATGATTATTAGAGGTCTCTAGAAACAACAGAGTCCTATTAGCTCATAGAGGCTCGTTTTTGATCATTGTATGTATTGATGATGCTTTCAAAATGAATATTCACGGGTCTGTTTGGTCTATTAACGCCACTTCTCGAATGGAATCCAAAGTGGCCGGTGAATAGATTTTTATTTTTATTAAATCGTTTGCTCTCAAAAACAGTAAGTGAAGGTTCCTAGGCTCTAATAAGGAATTCAAATTCGATGCCTTAATAGATAGATCGTCTACGAGTTTACGTCACCTGAAACCGCTCTTGCGCAAAGTAATAAGGAAGATTTTTTCTGCATGTTTTATTACATTGAACATGTTATTGGTTAGTTAAATATTAGATTACAGTATATACGAGGGGTTTTTGGGATGTACAGTCTTTAATTACTACCTAGTGTAATAGTTGATACCTAGTGTGAGTGTGTGTGTGTGTGTGTGTGTGTGTGTGTGGGTCCTTTGATTATTTGTGGGTCATTGTATGGAACGGTACCCATTTTTTAGCGAAAGTGAAACTGCCAAACTTCCATTCGGTTAACCCCGGAGAGGTCGGAAGGGAGATGGCGGGGTCTCCGGCAGTCATAACTGGCGGGGACAACTTTCCCTGAAGCGTAGATGATACAGCCAGGCTACCTAGGTCCCTAGTGAGTACTTTACATGAAAAATCTAAATTTAATTTACATTAGCATTGTTTGACTACTATGTATAGATAGTGCTGTTATCAATCAGCTGGTGGAATGTAGACAATGGTGAAACAAGTTTGATGAATAATGAACGATTGAACGAACGGCTTATAGATCTCAAAAATAATGTATTATAAATCGTTTATGATCGTTTATGATCTATTTACATGATCTGGCGTTATGTTCGTCCATCATCCATGTCTGGCGTCGAAAGCGCTAGAAGAGATAAATAATAACTGCTTTATTTCGAATATGGCAATATTTCTTTCACTGACCACACTGAGACCGCCTTGCGGCCAAAAAGACGCCACTTTGCTCTCTCAATCTGCAACTACATGTAGTATCATCCACTGTCAATCCCTGTAAACAAACCTTCACAACTAAAATATTTAGTGTAATTTATTACTATTCTCTTTTGGTAAGTTTGTTTATTAGTTTCTTTGATATGTATTCAAAATGGCTGTGTTGTCAGAGGCAAAGCCGCCGCCATTTTAGTGATTCGAAGTGACCCTATGCGTTATCGTCTATATTCTATAATTATTGAGTTTGTCTCTTTTCACATTTTATCATATTTGACATGTTATTATTATTAGATTACGAGTATAAGTGTTTTATGTTTATTCTATGAAAACATATATAATGTATCTCAAACAATGCATCAAATATGTTAATATTTATAAAAAAATAATTGTAGTTCCAAATTTCGCCACACGCTAATAGAAGATGACGACTTATACCATGCGAATATTTAATCTGTGCTACGTGTTCGTATTCTGTGTGAATTTTTAAAATGTCTTTCTTTTTAATACGGCACGTGTAGACGCGGACGACTTGCTTTTGATTCGTTAAATAAATAGGTAATTTTCATTATTTAAGTGCTGTTGTGTTTACATGAGTGTTGTATATATGCGTTTTTATGTGTAAGATAAATAAAGGACACTTGAGTGCGTGTGTTTGTCACGTTTTACCAAGAAATTTAGCGAGTGCCGTACAAAAAGTAATGGAATTTTTTTGTTTTACAGTTTTAGTTAGTTTATAAAATGCCGTCGGACGCGAAGAAACGTGCACAACAAAAGAAGAAAGAGCAAGCGAGCAACAGGAATAAAAAGCCAGTGGCGCGTGTCACAAATGCCGATGAAAATGGGTCTTCGACAAACGGTACTAAGGAAGACCGTGAACTCACCGCTGAAGGTAAAGTAACCTCATCTTATGTTACAAATAACGTGGAAATTCTTGTCCGAACCTTCAGAAATCAGGCTTTTATGATAGAAGTTACAATTACTGCATCAAATGCCATAAAACTACACGCATGACTAAATACTTGCGATATTAAATGAATTGAGTGAATTTAAAATTATTTTAACCTTTAATGTATGAAAAACTCCTTACTCTCGCGACATATTGGTTTTGATGAAAAATTATAGAAAATATTGGACCCATGATGGTTTAATGTAAATCTGAAATGAACTGAATTGCATAGCTTATAGAAATTACCACGTCGCCTACTAAAGCGACTTTTTATTGAATGTTTTGGAATTATAATGCAAACAAAATATCATGTTGTGGTTTTTGAGGATATCATTAGACCTGAACTGAACTGAGAATAACTTTAATTGATTAATGTTTTCATGGTGACATTTTGTCACATTATTAAAACAATAATTTTATGCACACCTTGCCTTAGTATAACTACCATATAGAAAAAAAAAACTACAATTTATAAAACTTGGACATTGCTAATATTTGAGAACAATTTTTTCAATAAAACACAAGCTTAGTTGAAAATTTCTTCATAATCAAAGTAAATGAATTATTTACTTTGTTAAGCAATAAATTTACCAAAGTAAGTTCTCTTTCATTAGCTATTGCTCAACATCATTGTTAAATAATGAAACCAAACCAGTGATCCGGTAGAGAATTGTAACATAATTATGTAAACATGAAAAGTTTGGTTTGGTCATGGGTCTTTCAAATTATTTGTTAATAGATTGCATTGACTCTTGTTATGTAAACTTGCAATAAATCTATTGTGTCTTTGGACAAAAGTAGGTACTGCCGTGTAGTACTTTTGTTCTGCTGTTTGTACCATGTGGTTATTTAATGTTCTTATTTTTCTTGGCTGATGTAATTTCTCAGTAAAATTATAGGAATCTGGTAGCACCTATATTGATTATAATCTTTTTAAGTGATTGGTGACTATGTAATTAACAAAGTTCCTTGTGTTATTGATAAACAATTTCATAGTTAATTTGTACTAATGATAAAATATTAGCAAGCTATAGGCAGGACTGCTCAGTGTATATTATAATGTTAAACCAATGTTAGTTAAGTTTCTTTGTAACCTTGTTCTTAGGAAACCTAGATTTGGCTGTAACTTGCCAGTAATTAAAAATATATGGAATTCAATATAATAATATTATCAATAAATGATTTTATGAATTTGTATTCACAGTATACAACTTAATATATAGAAGTGGGTAAAACATAACACGCAAAATATTATAGTGTAGACCCAAAAACATTAAACTACAGTATTTTTTTAAAATTCTATATTACATCAAAATAAAAAAAAATAATTGTGAATTGGGTGAGAATCTAATCTATCACATATGAAATATCTAGTAAAAAATATACAATAACTATTCTTTCAGATATAATGATTTGGTGTATAAATTGCAGACCTAGACCCCTATAATATGTGCAATAGGTGCAATTTGTTGATATTGATCTGAACTATAAAGGAACGTATTTTTAACTCTCTCAAAACTGGAATAGGAAGATAAAGATTTATTCCATGTAGGGTCAGGATTATGCATGGGACTGTTAGTTAATTTTAATTTTGTTACAGAGGCATTGTGTCTCAAGCTGGAGGAAGAGGCTAAGATGAACTCTGAAGCTCGTTCATGCACTGGATCCCTGGCGATGCACCCTCGTTCCAGAGACATCAAGATTGCCAACTTCTCCATTACCTTCTATGGAAGCGAGCTACTTCAGGACACACTCCTCGAATTGAATTGTGGGCGACGATACGGCCTGGTCGGACTCAACGGATGTGGTATGTATACATGTTCAATAACATTTAGACACCGCGAAAGCATACAGCTTTGATTAGTTTTCTTGTTATAGTTTTTTTATGTAACAAACTACTGTGATTTAAAATTATTTTATAATGTATAACATGTAAACGGAACTTGATAGCGCAGTGAAGGAATTTTATTCAAACAATTATTATTCGTTAACTAGGTAAAATCTTATGTGGCATAATATTTTGTATGTATTTTGTTGATGAAATGTTCACCAGAAAGATTAAGTATTGGAACTTTGCATTTCAATATAAATTAAACCATGTAATATGAGCATAATACATAAATGGCTATACTCGCAGCTAATTATTTAAGGCAAGAAAAACGTTTAATTAAATCTTGAATAAAGATTAATGATATATTTTTTCGCCTCACGTTGGACTTTAAAGAATAATTTTTCAAAAGTTCTAGTGGTCACCAGTATTGCTTATTACACCTAGACAACATTTAATGGTTCTAGAACCTTGGAATCTGGCTGTGCGTTGTCGGTCGTTCAATTGAATAAAATCTTAAATTATTCCTGCTTGCGGCACTGTGCGATTTTTTCAATAGTACGATAAGCAGTTTCATTTCATTTTTTTTTGTTAGATAAACGTACTAACGTAAACGTACTAACGATTCATCTGATAGTAAGCGATTTTCGCCGCTCATGAACATCTACAATACTGCCATCACGTGTTGATCAGTTTATTAGCCATTTTAATAATTAGCGCAATGGATAAAGAATTGCGTAAAATCGCGAAGGTGCGGGCTCGATCATCGAACTAATTTTTTTTCCGGTCTTTATGTGATACAAGAGACAATTTGTGTGCACTTCTTTCTTAATATCATTACTCAGGATGCTTGCAATTATGCGATAGTTAATTTCAAATAGATTTCGCTAACGTGAATATCATATTGCATTAAAAGCAAGAATAGACAAAGTAGAGCAAAAACAATCTCATTCTTTTTCACGGATAGTACATTATTGGTACTTGTGTTATGTAGAAGAGAATTAAAATATTTACGTTTATTCATAAAAAAAATCAGAGAAACATAAATGTATTAAGGGGTTAAAAATATTTATGTACGAAACGCTTCAATTTTACTACTGACGTCGCGAGCCAAGTATTTCTGTATATTGCTCTACACTGCAGTGATGCAAATCCGATCCAAAACAAAATCTAAATCTATCGCAAGTAATGCGATCGCATACGGATACAAGAGAATTTCTCGAAGCGAGCACGATGTGTATACTAAACTAACAATAACACAAACATCTCGGCACATAGTTGATAAAGGCAAACAGCCTTGTAGCTGCCTTATAAGAAATAATGTATATAATAGATACTGACTCAATAATTGTAGGTAATGTAGCGAACAGCTTAAGTCAGTGAAAGTAATAAGAAAATGCCCTTGGCAAGACGGCGATTCATAGCGCTATGATTGTTTGTGAAGCATGTAATATATAGCTTTATTTATTCTTAATAGTGAATAATTAATTGCGAAAATTAATTAATATTACATATATGTTGGTCGTGATTTTATCTTCTAAACGTGTTGCTGACTCAGCGTATGGTAATATAAAAAATAAATAGCAACGTAAAATAACCGTTTATGAAGCTCATAAAATATTACTCGTACGGTGTCGAATGGAAAAAAACCACCTGCCATATATACACATATTGTAGATTAATTTGCTATTACCTATGTCTTGATGGTGTTTTTTTTGTGACGGAATATGTATATAGTAGTATGTAAAAGAGAACGTACATAATATTTTTGACTTAATTTATATTATTGCTGAACTATGTAGTTGACAAATCTGTTTATGGTAAAAATGTCGAGTCTGCTTACTATTGTAGTGGGAAGGCGCAAATTATAATTACTTTTAGTTCATTTACAATTAATTGGCATTATTATTCTTTTTAATAAATTGCATTTAATTTGACATTGAGTAGTGTCGCACTCGGTACTAAGTATAAGACAAGAATTATTGCATAGACGGATCGTTTAATTCCGTGTCGCAGACAATTCAAAGCAGGTGACATTAAGTGTAGCGTAATATTATCATTTCTCACGATGTCATACCAGTCAGTCCTTAATTATACCATACAGTACTTCCGTTAATAATATAGGGACGTATTTCGTTTTACGGTATATTCCCGGTAAAGATAAAGTTCTAGCGAAGCAAGGCAAATTGAATATTCATCTAATGGAAGCTATTATCGAGGGGTTCTTTGGTACTGCGTCATTAGGGCTATTACGAACTATCGATTACGTATTACAAGTTAAAACCGTCACTTGTACTCATAATGCCCGGCGTTTATGCACAGCGAAATTGCAACTGTATTTCTATTTATTTCTATTTTCAGTAAGCTTAGCGATTGATACTTTTTTGCGGAATATTTTCCTCCCTTTGACTAGCAAGGTGGGCGTAGCTCATGGGAAAGAGCTCACCTGCTGTACAATACCTTTGAAATACAATATATCCGGATGAAATGAATTTAAGCGCATTTATAGTCAGGATTTTCCTATCGTACATTTCGTAAAGGGAAGTGCTGCGTCTTAATGCTGAAAGTAGCGTTGTGAGCAGACCTTTGTCGTTCATAAAAAATAAACATATTGTGTCGTTTCATTTAGTCGATTTGAGAGATAAATAAAAAAAGATTATAGACATTTTAAAATATATTTATAAGTCTAATTTTTACCGATGAGTCCTTTGGGTGTGACACCTGCGGAAGTAGGTATGTTATATCTGGGTCAGGAGTCAGGGACAAAACGTATACTGCATTTATTTACACCATCAATTGGTTGCATTTATTCTACAATCGTCCATGTTAGGAGGAAATGCCTTTATTGACGTGATGAGGGTCGTGCAATAAAATAGTGAAGTAGGTCAAGTGTCCTTTTGAATGAGCGATATCAATGTAAATTGGTGCGCAATATCATCTCGTTACGCACATGCGTCTTACTAAACGTCAAAGTGAATAATAGCACCGCTGTGATATGCAGCGGTAAACATGACCATAATTATTGTTTAATTGGTATTGAACTTTAGTTCTATAGGTCGTCTGCGATCCTTCGGCGTCCGAATGCGTTGTGGTCATGCTTTTGTCAAAATTTTAGAAACAGTTTTTCTCTCTTCACATTTTATTGTCTAGGACATGTTCTTCTTCTTCTTTCGTTTCAATGGCTCAAATGATACACTGTTATTTAAACCTTTACAGCCCCAGCTCAGTAGGTCGCTACATTTATGGCAGAGTTTGTTGCCTTGATGATGTCCTTTCTTGTGCAGGTTGTAGGACACAATGGGCACATCAGTCAAAGTCGGACTTTGACTGATAACCCCCACCTTACCAGATTTGTCTTGCAGCGGCTCACACTTGTACGAATGCGATTAAGTGCCTTCCAGATAGGCCATTGAAGTTCTTTACTAGGGCAGGCGTTCCGAAGGTGAGTTGAAGTTCGACGGGACGGGGTATTTCAAGCCCCAGAGGTGTTTCTTGTGCCCTTTGGATTCATGATTGAATCTATTACTTCGAGGAAACTTCGGCTTTTTAAACGCTTTCGTGGCATGACGTGGCCGAATACGAGTAGTACTGGCGATGAATTGTTTCATGTCGGTGTTTCTCAATTTAACAGACTATCTGTCGGCGAACGTCTGGTGGTGCTATGCCTGCGAGAGGGTATAACAGGTTTAGAGGTGTGGGTTTAAGGTAGCCCGTGATTGACTGACATGACTCATTCTATGCGACATCTACTTCTTTTGTATGAGTAGAAGGATGCCACACTGCGCACGCATACTCACCAACGGAGGAGGACAAAGCGAGACCAGTTGTTCGTAATACGAACTTCGTATAACGTCAGGGGTTGCTCCCGAGTCAGACGGTGCAGACATGGACTAGGATTGACTAGGACATGTTAATACAATTAGATAAAGAATATAAATGCTTGTTGTTTATATTATAAAAACATATCTCAAAGAATGCTATAAATATATATTTTTATCGCATTAATGTACGCGGTGGCCTGTTAATAACGGACCAGACGCGGCTGCCTACATGTTCACGGCGGTCGCAGGTTCAAATCCCAGGGCACCCCTTTGACTTTTCGGGAGTTATGTGTGTATTGATAGTCAATCACCACGCACTGTAACGGTGAAAGAAAAATACGTGAGGAAACTGCATACCATAGCGATTTGTATGAATTTCTATGGCATGTAAAAGTCCGCCAACCCGCACTATGCCAACGCGGTGGACTATATGGCCTAACCACTCTCAATCGCACTATCGATTGTAGAGGAGGCCCGTGCCTTGCAGTGGGACGTTTATGTTTTGTAGTTCCAATTTCGTAACATGCCTTTAGAAAATATATGAGTATTGACGCAAGTTACGTCCATTCAGATTCATATTTTCAACTAGGTCTAACTTCGTGCGGATAGAAGTGCGCCACTTGTACTTATAATATTATTTGTTTAAACTCCGGCTGTGTGTAGTCTTGTATAAAATGCAATAATATGCTATTGTGTGAGATGTATTACGAGGAGTACTATGGTATTAGTACTGGATTTTTTGCCTAAAATTCTTTGCATTGTCGACAAACACTGTCGTCAAAAGAGGGACAGTGAGTTCTAAAGTAGAACGATACTTCGTTTTGCCTTCTTAAGGTTGCAAAAAGAATTTTTAACTTTCTAGTCCAAAACATGCTTTGTAATATCAATTTGTTTCATCGTGGATTTGCATGAAGTTGAGTTAATGCGATATTGGAAATAGAGCTAAAAAATATGTTCTGTAACCGTTTAATAGCTATCACATTTTAAAAATGTGTTCAAAATGCACTATGATTATTTAAAAATGGTGATTGTGGATTACGAAATACGATACTATTGTAATGTTAGCCTTGGAAAATAATCTTCTTCATAATAATATCAACCACATGTCTGTAATTGTTTTAACGCAAAACATTTTCCTAATATACCTATCAAACCATTAAATCTGTTTTTATACCGTAGTACAAATGCGCAACCGAGGCAGTCTTTTGTTAATATTGGAACTGAATCGATACTAGCCACGTCGAACTGTTACGATTGTATATTTTTCTTTAGCCACCTAGCCATATAAAACATATAAAACAAAAATACGAGCCTCAACCGAGGATTTTGATATCGACCTGCATCCACCGACTTTCTAAATCTTTAATACGCTCTCTATCTACAGTGAGTCGTGGTTCACCAAATAATAATTTTATACTCGCTAGTCTGAATCTATATCACTTCACAAAGTTGCACTGTACCTCCTTCCGCGCAGATTCAATTAGAGCTAACAGGTTTAATTGTGTCTTCAAAGCATTGCCATTTTATTGAATCGAATGTGTATCTGGGTCGCCGGTATCGATATATTCTTTTTTTAATACCTCCGATGACTTCGTTTTGTGTTATCCCCGGTGCAACGGTTGCTTTCTATTTAGTGACAATGTTTTTAATGTTTATAACTAATGTGCTTTGTTTTTCTTCATGTGGCTTTAGCGTTTAATACATGGCATATTTTCGGCGTATTTGTTCTACATTTTATGTATTACATTATTATGATGCAGATTGCGCTACATTTCGATTTAATACATAATATTTTTGCAAGAAAAATGAGAATTCATATCTAACTAGGTCCCAGTTGTTACGCTTGCTGTTTTCCATTAATCTTGTTTATTGTTTTTTAATTGTCACGTTATTTTTCCACAACAGGCAAATCGTCCCTTCTCGCGGTGCTGGGTCGTCGCGAGGTAGCCATCCCGTCGCACATCGACATATTCCACTTGACCAGGGAGATGCCGGCCTCAGACAAGACCGCGCTCAAATGCGTCATGGAGGTCGACGAGGAGAGGATACAGCTGGAAAAACTGGCGGAGGAGTTGGCACAAAGTGAAGATGACGGTGGGAAATTTGTTTGTTTCTAAATATGTATAAAATATATTTTCATGTTGGTGAATTATTTTGTCTAACGCATAATAATACTGTTGTTATCAGTCAGCAACTTTTTGAATGTTTGTTTTCCGATATTATGTTACTTTTCTCAAAAAATATTCACATTGTGAGATTCAATGATCAGAAAAAGAAATAGCGTTATGGTACAGGTCTTTTTGCTACATACATTTTGCTAGTGCTATCCGTAGCAGAAATTGTAACGCAGCACTTCAATGTAAATGAATAACGCTCATACATTCAATAGCCTCTGTGCGGCAATTAGTTAAGAGCTAGCTGTGAAACAATAGACCGTGTGTTCGATCCCTGTTTGTGTGGCCGAAATATTTGTTCCGAGTCTGGGCGTTGAGACCTAACAACCTCGTAGTTTCTTATATCCAACACAAAATGTTTTGTTTTTTACTGTAGATTCAGGATCAAAGCTCAGTTGCATTAGCTACCTTTGACAATGTCACTGTCATACGTTTAGAATTTCAAATGTATGATGTTAATATGGTTAAAGGTATGGTCAAATTTAGTTACAACTGGGCCAGGTGTGTTTGTTGGGTATTTACTATATTATATTTATTGATAGTATATTTGTGTGTACAGAGGCGCAGGAGCAGCTGATGGATGTGTACGACCGGCTGGAGGACCTCAGCGCGGACACAGCGGAGGCGCGCGCCGCTCACATCTTGCACGGGCTGGGCTTCACCAAGGAGATGCAACAGAAAGCCACCAAGGACTTCTCCGGAGGTAACCAACCATTTTAGGTCCAATGACTTCAATTGACGGATGACTTCTCATTAAGTTTAAATTGGATAGGTTTTTTAAATTCTTTTTTCATAATTTGGTTTTCACCTTAATAGGCCCTACGACTCGTTTGAGCATTATTGTCTATATATCGTTAGTATAATATAGCCATTCACGCCCACTTGAAAGATTCATCGTGTATAGATAGAGATCTTCCCACCCACACTGCCACAAGGCAACACTGGCACATTCTGTGAAGACTCGTGAGCATTGAAACTCAGTGGGTCGCCTGGAATATCTTAGTTGTCTTTAGTTATATTCAGCTGATGTTAGTCTTGATTTTATTATTATTTTGATTAATTTTTAATTCTTGAAGTTCAATCAATGAATAAATATGAACTCACTTGAATTCAATATTTCAGGTTGGCGTATGCGTATCGCGTTAGCCCGCGCCCTGTATGTAAAACCGCATCTCCTATTGCTCGACGAGCCGACCAACCATCTCGACTTGGACGCGTGTGTGTGGCTCGAGGAAGAGCTTAAGCAGTCAGTATCTATGTCATTTTGCCTAAATTAAATCATCTGCTAATAAAACATTAGTAGGCATTTTGCTGGTGGTGGTATATTTGTATCTGCCCCGGATAGCGACTTGAGACGAGACCCACTTGAGTGGAACTTAACAGACTCATGAAATGAAACATCTATGTTTATTGTCATAAAATAAAACTGTGTTAATTTATTTAACAGCTACAAACGAATCCTCGTGCTGATATCGCACTCTCAAGATTTCCTGAACGGCGTGTGCACTAATATTATTCACATGAGCAAACGCCGTCTGAAGTACTACACGGGAAACTACGAAGCGTTCGTGCGCACGCGCATGGAGCTGCTTGAGAACCAGATGAAACAGTACAACTGGGAGCAGGACCAGATCGCTCACATGAAGGTCATTATTTTATCCAATAAGTAATATTCATGTGATTTAAATACTCTATCTGAGATAATAATCTCAGCCCATTATAAAACAGAACACAAAAGTTAAATTTTGAGAGCTTTAAGGCCTTAATCAGCTATGCTCGTTTAAATAAAATAAATATCAAATATAGATTTTTAATAACTATTATTCAATACATAGTTATTTTTTAATAGATAATGTACATTACACAAGTAATAAAGGAGACGGGCGAAATTGGGTTTGATGTTACGGATCATCTAAAATATATTGGCGTGTGGCGAAATTTTGAACTAATAAGTTTAAAAATATATATCGATCGTTTTAATCGATGGGAAATAAAATAAATAAAATAGGTGCTTTTTCCCTGACAACTACAATAACCCATCTTTTTTTGATGTAGCTAAATAATACCCCAAATTCATATTATTGATTTTACGCTTTTTCGCATTGGTTTTGCATGATAAAATAAATACCTATTTATTTTATGATAATTTATGATATAAAACTATGTCAAGTATTTGTATCGAAAATAGTATTGACTTATGTCATAACATTCGTCATAAATGTCCTCTATAAAATCGAAAGAGTACGCCATGTAAATGCAAAAATATGTATTTTAGCGCTATACTCCATAGCGATAATTTCTTTGCTCGTATTAAGCTAACACATTATTTTATCTATTTTCGAAATACTTATCTTCTTGTTTCTAACCATAAAATATAATGCCTAAACCAATTCTGTAAGTCTGAGCCCAAGGTTCTATGAAGTTTCGCCCGTCACAATCTACAACGTCCATGAATACTCTCGACTTCACTGCACTGAACAACAGGTATCAGCATAAAAAATATATTCCATAATAACGTAAATATCCTTGTCCAACAGAACTACATAGCGCGGTTCGGTCACGGCTCGGCCAAGCTGGCTCGTCAGGCTCAGTCCAAGGAGAAGACCCTCGCCAAGATGGTGGCGCAGGGGCTCACGGAGAAGGTGGTCGACGACAAGACGCTCAACTTCTACTTCCCATCGTGCGGGAAAGTACCACCGCCCGTTATTATGGTGCAGGTACGAAATTACTTATTTTAAACTTTATACATGCTGTAAAAAGGTGGACTTAATGCCTTAGGGCTTAGGAATTCTCTACCTTTGGATTACTTTTACATACGTTTATAGGTCGTAATATATCTGAAACACAAGCCCTGCCTACATCAGACACCAGTTTCAAATCCAGTCAGCCCTACTTATATAAAAACTTGTATATCTGTCTGAAGAAAAATAAATACAAACTGCTAGTGTTACTTTTCGCCCATTTTTTTCAAATCAGCAGTCGGGCGACATAGTCGACACAAGTGACAAAGCCCTTTTTCATATTAATAAAAAGAAAAACAGAAGTCAAAGGCATTAAATAAGTTATAAATCGATTATAAAAATGACACTTTTGGGAAGGTTTTTGACATCCGTAATTTTTTATTTATTCTTGTATTTTTTCTAATGATTATTTTATTTGATAATTGCAATATTGAGTCATAGGCAATTAAAATAGCGTTTCTAACAAGTACATACAGCATAATATCTTACAGTTCTAATGAATAATATTAAATGACGTTTTTATTAATCTCTTATGTATTTTCACAGAATGTATCATTCAGATACACAGACACCAGCCCGTGGATCTACAAGAACTTAGAGTTTGGTATTGATTTGGATACCCGGCTTGCACTTGTGGGTCCTAATGGTGCCGGCAAATCCACACTGCTCAAACTGCTATATGGAGATGTGAGCTCTTTTCTTATTTATTATTTACTAGATTTAAGCAAGTGGAGATCCTTGGGGGAGGCCTATGTTCAGCAGCGAACTTCCTTTGGCTGAAGAGAGAGAGAGAGAGAGAGAGAGAGAGAGAAAGAAAGAATTACACTTATCTTATATATCTATTTTAGTATTACGCACATGCAGGGAAATTAAACTGTACATTAATATTTGAGCAAAACTATTGCATTGTACACACTTAGAGGCAATAATTACTTTATAATTTTTACATTGTATATATTCTATTTCAAATACTCTTTTTTAAATAAAAATATGTTTCCCAAAACATGCCATGTCAGTATTGCCTTCTGCATTCTAGCTTTTGATCCAACAATCAAATGCAACAACAATGATGAGAAAAATAGTAAATAATACATTAATAGTGCAATGATTATTCAAGAACTGACGCTCAAATAAAGCACTTATACTAATATTGCAATAATTATAGTCAAAACTTAGATTATATTGGAGCAATTCTGACTCGCAACATTGGTAATCAATAAAATTTTCTCCACAGTTGGTGCCATCAACGGGCATGATCCGCAAGAACTCTCACTTGCGCATCGGCAGATATCACCAGCACCTGCACGAGTTGCTTGACCTCGACCTCTCGCCTCTCGACTACATGATGAAAATGTTCCCCGAGGTGCGAGAGAGAGAGGAGATGAGGAAGATCATCGGACGATACGGGCTCACAGGCAGGCAACAGGTTAGTGAAACACGCCGTCTCGCTTCTACACCCAAACTAAGCCAGAATCGCAGCACGCATTTTTATGAGCATGTTGAATTTTATCGCAAATTTGATTTAATTTTTACATTTTTTTATTTCCGACTACGTCGATCACTTTACACTTTTCGTGGTCACGGGGCAGACTGAGGTCTTAATCATCCAATTACTGACTGTCACAAATTAACTACCCTTAATTCATAATATTTTATTAAAATTTTAATTTTAGTGACCGTTACAATTTAACTACCCCTAATTTACAATTATTAAATGTCAAATGTCAGCCAACAGGAGGGCAGAAAAAGGTTGCCCTGTACCACCATCTTTAACTACCTTTTTGAAGTACTAGCGCTCCTTCTATAATCTATATTATAAATTCTGTAAGGTCCAGTTGTAGATTTCCTGCGGCTGAATAGAGAACCAGGGAGGTAATCATCATTACCCTACAATTCCCAGGTGTGTCCCATGCGGCAGTTGTCGGACGGGCAGCGCTGCCGCGTGGTGTTCGCGTGGCTGGCGTGGCAGACGCCGCACCTGCTGCTCCTGGACGAGCCCACCAACCATCTGGACATGGAGACCATCGACGCCCTCGCCGATGCCATCAACGACTTCGACGGTGGCATGGTGCTCGTCAGCCACGACTTCAGGCTCATCAACCAGGTCTATAACTAATCAATAATTAAATAGATATATACAACAGAATCACACACTAAGTTCTCACACCACAGATTTCCCACTGAAACAGATGAGGGACTTCGCTTCTTAAGCTCTTTTGATCGTCTGAATTCTATGTGAGCGAAGAAGACAAAACATTCGATAATTAAAATAGGTTTTAGAACTATCTATGAATAAGGCCGTAATAGAATAATGAAATAACAGACAGTGATTTGCTAATTTTTTATTCAAGATAAGATATTTTGTGATACATACTTTTCTAATGATAATAAAAAAGTGTAGTTATTATCTCTAAGCTATTTGAATGTGCAAATTAATTAAAATATTTTCTAACATTTACAAATATGTTTAAAGGTGGCTGAAGAGATATGGATATGCGAGAACGGCACCGTTACCAAGTGGGAGGGCGGCATCCTCAAGTACAAAGACCACTTGAAGTCGAAGATTCTGAAGGAGAACGCCGACAACGCCGCCAAAATACGCAAATAGTCAAATATTAGAGAACACCCCGCGCTGCCAACACTCTCTCGCTAACACCTGTCTCGCGGCCACGTGTAGGGTGGACGGTGGTTCCCAAACTTTAACGCGGCAAACTTCTTTAAGCATGGGGTAAGTTCACGGTACCGGTATCGATTATCGACTCAACAATTCATGTCCAGTGGTAAATATAGACTGCACAACCATGATCATTGTTGAAGTTTGCCGTGTAATACGAGCCCGCCAATTAATAATGATGCTGTAAATTTCATCCACACACCGTCTAGAACCATAGACACAGTATTTATTTCAATAAGTGTCAGTCTTAATGGCGCGGGAGTTGATTGCATGTTACAAAGACGATGTACGGATTTAAAACCTACTTTTTGATACACGAAGGACCGATGTTATGTATTATCGATAACAATCAATGTAATTACTGGAAATCATGTCACATTGCAATAAAATATTTTATTCCTTCCTTTATGTCTTATCTTTTTTAGAGAATAAAAATGGTAAATTGGAAATGAAGTTAACATACTTTTAAATTATCAATGAACTGCTACAAATTATACAACAATATATATTTTTCACTATTGTCTAATATTGTTTTTTAACGATTTTTGTCGGTCTTTTAATTGGTCTCACTGGTTTGCATGTAATGACGGTGAGAAGGTGCTATAAAACACTTGAAGATTTTTAAAACAAATAATAAAGACCCATTCATACTATGACAGAAACGAAACGCATTAAAGTGTCAACCTGGAAATTAGCATAAGAAATTCCTCTCTATCTCTACTATTTAATGCACATTTTTGTATTAATATAAATCATGTTACGCTTACAGTCGCGGGATGATGATGATAATGCGCATAATTTGTTTCATCTCCATTAAAATATATGCCTTACTTTATGTAAATAAGAGTCACTTTGCTATGTTACATTTTAGATTCAACGCTTCGCTTGGATTCTGCGCCAGCATTAACAGCAATGTGTGCTACTACCTTGCTCATTTTATTTTGGGTGTCGATGTTTAAATATTTAATATTTTTACCTAAAACTAAAATACTGATAAAATTTAATGCCGTCCTTCTTTAAGATTTGTAACTTCCAATTTCATAGCGCGATCTCGCTTTAATGAGACGTCAATGGGCTAAGTGTTGTGATGAAAAACTGCTGCATAATATCTCAATAGTCGATGTTATTGGTGACTGGTGTCTAATAGGTAATCTGCGTGACAATCAGTAGTATTGCGTAATATTAAGGCGTGCGAAGTTTGGGAACCACGAGAGTACGTGGTAGGATAATTATTAACATCACTTTGTATGACAATTTTCTAAGGTGCGTCACGCGTACGCTTGTCGTGCGTACGAGGTTTCTATTTGTGAATATACGTGTGATTAACATACTAATTGGTAAATGCGAACTTCCTCTAACTGGGTGATATTATTAATAGTTTAGTTAATTTTCCTTTATTAACTCGACATTTGTTTCTCAAATAGGCTTCTTTGAATGAAAATTACTATGATTGTGATTTGGTTAGATGAACACGTGATCTGGTATTGCATAGCAAGCGGGTCGTATTGTTCCTAAATTTTGTTTGCAAAGTTTGTCCGGTGATCATATTTTTTCGACCCAAAATGGTCGAAACCGAAGCCGAATTTTTGGTTGGACATTGGTTTAGGTGTACCGTGTCCCTCTGGATCGAGCTGTCGCGTTTGAGAGCTATGTCGTTGTACCCCCGGGAATCTAATAGACAGGTGTTGTTGAGACAGTGGACTCCCACGTGTGATCAACACCGCGGCATTGTGATCCCCGAGCTGCCTATTTAAGAGTAGTTTAAAAGTATTATAATGTTATATTGATGACGACGCGTTTGTCTGGCATATTTATACACGCCAATAGCGCAACTTGAAAATAAAAGAGGCCACCTAACCGATTCCCTTGACCGTTTAAAGTCTGCATAATAGTCCATATCTAAAAAATAAAGGAGCGAGTCATGTCTTTCGTGACACATGGCGCCTTTACCGAAAATCGGGGTTATGAGGCCTATCTTTGTTTTCAAGGTGCGATGTATTATCATAACAAGGATCTAATCGATCACCTTTAAGTTATTGTCAACAGTAATCGAGAATATATGATTCGATATTGTGATTTTACTTGAAGATGTTAAAATAGATCCTAATAGTGTCAAAGGTAGATATGATTAGGAACGATAGACATTTAAGGGTGTACCTTTGTTAGTATATAGTTGAGTCGTATGTCGAGTAATCTAAATGAGAGTAAGTATGACAATAGACAATCGGTCTGATAAATTGTAAGGGCCAATTGCACAAACTAACTTTGCCCATATCTTTGACTTTGAAAATGCCCATCTCATACATTAGCAATGTCAAATGCGTCACAATTGTATGGCTATTACATTGTCAAAATTAAAGTTATCGTCAAAGTTAGTTCAAGCAACTGGGCCTAAGTGAACGGGTCACAGTACAGACGTAGTATATTCCCATCAGACACCAATATACATTTATTACGTCATATAGTTTCTTTTATTCTCCCAAAGTTATATTAAAGGGTAATTAATGCCCATGTTAGGCCCATGCGTTGCACATTTCAATTTATGTTTTATTCTAAAACAGAAACAAAAAAATCGAGTTTGTGATAGTAAATTTTGTTTGTATTTTAACTGGCAGGCAAGACAAAATATATAATTCCATTGAATCGATAAGAATTTAATTCATATAATTATCTATAGAAAGACCAATTTCGTACTTGTGCCATGTCGTCGAGTTTTGGACTTGTAATGTGGCGAAATTGGTTATTGTTCTGATGGTTTAAGTATTAAGAAATCCACATTACCATGGAATTACTACGTTTTAAATAACTGATATGCTTACTGTTGATGGCAAAAATATCAAAAGTAATATTTATTTTGCACTACCCATAGCTGTAAACGAGAAACTATCTCTAAGGAAAACCTACAAACACGCGGCGTCGTAACTCGCCCACATGGTCAATGTTAAAATGACCTAGGCCATTTTTGTCTTTGTCTTAATAATAACACAAGAAAAGGACGCCCCACATAATATTCTTTCGAGGCCGTATTCAGCATCTTGCATTGCAATGTCAAAAAATAATTGCATACAGTTTATAGGCATCGTTGTCAAGTATTAGAGTTGTATGTAAGCATTAATTTAAAAGCAATGATTGTACGGAGCACGCCAGGAGCCAGACAGACGCCGTCGCTTTGTGATACCCCTGCTGTAGGCTAGGAGCTGACCTGTGTGGTCAGACAGCTACATGATCTCGCGGTACGACTGCTATCGCTTGTCATCCCCTTGACTTTTCGGCTCGAGCTCGAAGCAAAGACTAATATGAATATTTGTTATATGAATATTTAAATTCCACGGATATCCGAATAAAATTATGTATTTGGACATATTCAACTCACTAAATATAAACATTGCAAATATAAAACGCCTTGTAATGTCGCTGTTCCATTAATAAGAAATCCAGGAATAAAATTATTCAGCACAGCCAAGTTCTGTAATAAATAAAACTACCAATATGGCAATTGCAATCTAATGACTGCCGCGTCGAAAAACCAAGGGGTGAGATTACGCTATCGGTTGTAGCGATGTATACCTTCCGGCCTACATGCGCGCATCGAGACATAGAGATAGACAAATAAGCGATTAATTTATTTCCATTATTGCCTCGGTATTTTTAACAATAAATCTAACAGTCACAGATAATTTACTTTACCATCGCATGCGAAAGGTTTTAATAGCTAATCGATGTTTGATTTCATAATATTAATTGGCCTCGCCTATTTTCTACAAACGGGTTATGTTGAGGTTCTCTGAATGCCCGCATTAGGTCGGATAAAGCTGAACGCGTCGACAATGTGATTATCGGCGTGTTCGGCTCTTGGCCTTTAATGTATTTATACACCACGGTGGATACTAGTTTATAAATAGGCAATTCCAACTAATATAGGTAGCGAAACTATTCCCTCTTCATTGAAATATACAAGGTGGTGGAAACGACTACAATACGATTGCTTCGGATCAATCACTAAATGGTTTAATCAAGGTTCTAAAATCAAAATATCAACAAGTTATTACGATTATAATTTGTCTTCTAGATATCAATCTTGTAAAACCAGAGGCGTGTCGTTGGAAATATTTTTTTGGTGCATGGATACTCTGTATGTGGTTTTAATGAATGTCGCCTCCACCACCGGTTATAATGAATACATGTCATTGTGCATCCATTTCCCTGGCACTAACTGCCCCAGTGTTCGACTATTAATTAATATTGTAACGTTTTCGGATATTTCGATATCCCTTATAAGGTCGCGTTTTAACGGAACTTATACTGAAATTGTATATTTGGTCGTGGAATTTGTACGGAAAGTTTGAAACGGTCTGGTTTTGTTGTAATTTTCTATACGTCTGCGATTGAGTCTGTTTTTCACCAGTACAAAATATATATCTAATATGTAATAATAAATGTTTATTTATCTACTATTACTCGTATATCCACTGTATGCAACAACGTACTATCCGTCAGAATTGGATACTCGTGATGTCTAAAGTATACTTTACTAAAACTTCTGTACTTCTGATACTAGTCTGAATGGGTATACGTTGTTGACGCACATTTAAGACTTTCAATATCATCGAAATATATTTGCTACTATTTACTGTAAACGTTAAATCGTAAGCGAGTCCCAGTTCGGACGTCCGGCTGTTGATGCTATGTCATACGGCACCAAGTAAATTCTAAATTTTTCAAAATCTTTGGATTATGTAAATTGAGTCCGTCCTTACGAGGGACTCTAAGGCGCTCCATTCTGTGTGTATATGTAATAGAATAGTCATGTTAGCGTAACTTTAAGTAACTAGGGCGTAGTTGCAGGGTCAAGGGAATCTGACCTCGTATGTATTGCTTCGAAGGTCCTTGTGGATTATTTGGTCTGTTTGATTGGTAGTGAGTTACCATTGGGGAAAGACTTCTATCATGTGGCAATTCCATTTTCCAGTCATCTCATTTTTTTAAATTTATGAATTAATAACGGTATTTTGTACAAGTCGGTAGATTTTATCATTGTGTTAGATAAATTTTGCGACCGTGATGGCATTGACCGACCAGTTTCGTCTTCTTCATTCGATATTAGAATTCGTTGTCGATTTCATAAAAAGTTTTGTAACACAAATTATCGATACGTGTCTATTTTCTTTGTCCAAGTGTCTACGTCCACTGTGCATAGCAATTTCAACAAAGTTTTCTACTAATTCGATCTTAAACTAGCGATAGCAACATATGACTAAAAGTTTTCGCGCGACATAAGACTACGTCGCGTCGGTCTAGTCGTCGCTGTGTACATAATTTAGATATGTATTTATCATTATTCTGTATTATTAGTATTTATAATTTCGAAGCATTTTTTCTATATTGTCTTTCCGCCACGAGATTATGCACATTGCTTGAAGGTAGTTGAAGAAAACGAATGAATGGTTGCCGTGTATGGGATATATTGTAGCATGAATATGAACTTACCGTCAATACATTTCTTATGATAATTAATCCATTGCGCTCTCGTTTTTTAATGAAATATAATTTGTGTAATAGTATTATAGTCGAAACAAGCAAACGAAAAATGTTACACTAAGCTTGATCTGAGGCAAATTTATTATAAATCAATAAAACTGAATAAAACCCCGTCTTTGTTTCATTATATTTAAGTACACCGTTTCCAGAAAGTATTTACATTAACTACCGATAATTACTGATGAGGTGTAGGAAAGATGAGGACGTACGCAAGTTATAGAATTTTGTGGGTAGAGGTATATAAAAACAATATACCGAATGATATTTGAATATATATATATATATATTCAAATATCATTCATTGATGATCATTCTCTTCTGAAGCTGAATAAATAAATAAACCCAACAGTCACATTCCTAGCCCACATTAAGATCAATTAAGTCTTGTGTCGTGGTATCAGAAACTAGAGACTTCTCGGTCTCACATACACCCAGACCTGAGACAAGTACTTGTGGGCCTCACAAATATTTGTCTCGGTGCGGGAATCGAACCGGTAGCCTCTCGTTTCAAAGCTGGCGTCTAACCAAATGCACCACAGAAGCTGTCAATAATGTTACAAAATAACACTTAAATGTATATTAAATTACTCAAATATAGAAATTGCTATTTATAAGACATAATTATATACTTTAATTTTACCACAATTGCGAATTATATTATTACAGAATAATATTCAATTGCTCTGATCAAATTAGCAACAGAACATGAAATTAGTTACATAACTTGCCCATTCTGGTACTGCTCACTACTCACTCACCCAGCCGCTGCTCCCGCGACTACTCACGATCAAATGTGTCTCCTTCAGCTCTTGGCCTTCACGAACACGGGTCCTCTGTGATAGCAGAGGATCCACGTTATGGATACAATACTTAGGCTTAAGCCTTCTGGGTGTGGCCAATCCAAGTGACCTATAAACGTGTGGCCCACAAATATTTGTGTCGGGTCTGGGTGTTTGTGAGACCGAAAAGTCTCTTGTAGTTTCTGATACCCAGGACACAAGACTTAATTGATCTCAATGTGGGGTTAGAACTATGTATGTGAATGTTGGGTGTATTTATAAATACACAGTCGTTCCTTGGTAAAGTCCGATACGAGTTCGGACACGGAGTTCAATGGTTTCGTGTTTTATGTCTATCTCGCTCAGAGTGAGATCCTTATACTGTAGGAGACCCGCAGTCGGCCCACCCATCCGTCTTTCGGGCGAGTAGACTGGCTGGCGGGGGTGTGACTTCTTCCATCCGGAGACTGGTATTCATACCAATTCGAAAGTCAAAACAACTAGGTAAGTACTACCGCCACTTCAGGTTAACATTTATGATTTTTGATTTTATATATTATCCCAAACAATTAACAATTATTTAAGATTATTTATTCACACAAAGAATACTTTAATACATAATATACAATGTTAACTATATGTTTACAAATCTCATAATCACATTGAGTATATAATCTACGATAACACACGCGTGCTGACTTATGAAGTTGGTTTGGTGGATAACGCCATCTCGCCGGATTCTTAAGGTTCGGCAACTCATTGGGGCGCACTAATAAGTTGTGGAACAGTGTTCCCTTTTTTCTATAATTCTGAGCTTTTTAGCGGGGCGTGAAGAAACAAAATATAGGCATGATTGTCGAATCTCGAACACATACGGAATTGTACATACAGATATAAACTACTTGGAACGTGATGTTACATCACTAGAAAATTGTCATGCCAATCGGAGTATTGCGGACTTTTAATAAACAAATTAGTGCCATACAGATTTCGTTAAAGAGTCTTACTGAGTATTTTATTTTATTATAATAATTACATTCTTTAACTATCAGTTTTACTAATAGATATCGTCAGAATTTAGCTCCTTATTACATCGTGTGACGGAACATCAAGGCGAAATGTGGGTGTCCCGGTATCACCTCTGTCTACCCTTTCTGGGAGAAAGGAAACTTTATGTATTTCGAATTCATTGGATATGCACTTAACTTGGGCGAGGCCGGGCTATTCAAATAAATAATTATAAATAAAAAAAACTGCCGAACTGATAACCTCCTCTTGAAGTCGATTAAAAATAGCTAACCACAGATGACTCACGAATATTATTTTATCCAAAGAGATCACACATTCTTCTCTCAACAGTTCTAAATTCGAACTAAATAGCGGACGTCTTTTGTACAATGGGCCAAACTGACAAAAGTCAATGTGATATGTAAAAATTTGAAACTGAAATTGCTGTGTTTGTTTTGTGTAAAATTCTTGTAACAACTCGCTTCGGTTATGTCATGGAGAGTATTCCAATAAGAGGCCAAGAACTCGGTTGTCGCGGATGATAGAGCTGGTGGTAAGACGGGTGAAATTTTTCTAAGGCTTATTTTGTTTGCAGTTGGTTGCAATACAGTTTTTGTTACCAGTTTCGGCATTTTTTCTAGCGCATCTTTGTAAACATATATCAGATATCACTGGTGTAGCATCATGGGCGACAAAAAAAAGGGGGGCAAGAAGGAAGACAAGGGAGCCGATGCGGGAGCGTTTATGAAAGATTTCATCGCTGGCGGGATATCGGCTGCAGTGTCAAAGACGGCCGTCGCGCCGATCGAAAGAGTCAAGTTGATTCTGCAGGTCCAGCACGTGTCCAAACAGATAGCAGAAGATCAACGATATAAAGGTTTCATCATTATATTTATTTTAGACCTTGTACAGATGTCAATCTAAATGTAACTTAGAAGAATAAGTATTATAGTTTTATTATTAGCAAATTATTGGTAGCGCGCAGAAAAAAAAAACACCGGCAAAATACCCCTCATGTTTTTAAAATGTATGTTAGTCTTTGAAACTTAAAATACATTAATATATTCGAGTATATGAGACAGCATACGTAAACAAAATTCAATTATGCGTAGGCGTAGTAGTGGCAATACGTGGTGGCTTGTTGGTAAACGGACCAGACGCGGCTGCCAACATGTTAACGGTGGTTGCAGGTTCAAATCCCACGGCACATCTTTGACTTTTATGAGTCATGTGTGTATTGACAGTAAATCACCAACACTATAGCGGCGAAGGAAAACATCGTGAGGAAACCTGTATAATATAGCGATTTGCAAGCATTTATATGATATGTAAAGTCCGCCAACCCGCACTAAGCTAGCGTGGTGGATTATATGGCCTAACCCCACAAAACGTACTCTCGATTGTAGGACAGGCCCGTGCCCTACAATGGGACGTAGATATATGTGCTTATACAATACAGCAAGTAGGCGATCCCCTGTTGTGGCTCGGTCACCTAATTACGCTATTTCATAGCACGTGCGTTGAACAACTCTTCATTTTAAATTTATATGCTTCAAAGATCTGCCACTAATACCCATTGTAAAATATTTAGCGGCTTTCACTCCAATAACAACATTGATTCATCAGCTTAAGGTAATTGTATTTTCAATTTCCCTAGGTATCGTGGATGCGTTCATCCGTATACCAAAAGAGCAAGGGATTGGATCCCTCTGGCGAGGAAATTTGGCTAATGTGATCCGATACTTTCCGACACAAGCGCTTAATTTCGCATTTAAAGATGTATATAAAGGCTTGTTTCTCGAGGGAGTAAATAAGAACACTCAGTTTTGGACATATTTTGCCGGCAATTTAGCGTCGGGAGGAGCTGCTGGTGCCACGTCTTTATGCTTCGTATATCCATTGGACTATGCGCGAACCAGGTAACATAGTACATTTAAGACGATTAATAAATTTGTTAACTAAAATAACAAATATCATTAACAGCGGAGATGGTATAATATGCGGTCACCTGATGGTAATTGGTAATCTCCGGGTATGGAGATCCACAACACCAAGGCAATCCCAGGTACAGATTTTAGACTTTGAGGGAATGGGGATTTTAGATATTTAATACGTAAAGGCCCTTATGCACAAATATTTTATTACGCATTATATTACGGCATTTGGATGAGGGAGACAAAAGAACTACAAGAATAGGTATTCTTGAAAATGCTTATGTCCTCCAGTTAAAAAATACGAGCTGATGGACACATAAAAATATACCGGGTATATCAAGACTGCCACCAAAAACGAAGCCAGGTGGTAGTTTTAGTGACACGATGCAATCGTGTCTGCAGTTACTGCAAAATTTGGCAAAAAAACGCGACGTCTTATTTGTCATGTTTTAAATATCATGTGTTTGGGTGTTAAATCCATAATTTTTGCTAAAATTATAATTAAAAGCCTTGTGTACTGTAACTTCTTTAAAAATAAAAGGGTGTGCATTATTATTTTAGGAAATTGTATGTATTTCTCCCCAAATATGATAATAGGAAAAAATTACATATAAAATCTTTTTCGACTTTTTTTGCAAAAATTTTAGTTGCATTGTGTCAAAAGTCACTAAGACTACCACCTAGCTTCGTTTTCGGTAGCAGTCTTGATATACCCTGTACTTGTAAATGCTCAGGTTAGCCGCAGATGTCGGCAAAGGAAAGGAGAAGGAGTTTAATGGTTTGGTGGATTGCTTGCTCAAGACGATGAAGACCGACGGGCCTATCGGTCTGTACCGCGGGTTCATAGTCTCGGTACAGGGTATAGTCATCTACCGCGCTACCTACTTCGGTTTCTACGACACGGCGCGTGGCATGCTGCCGGATCCTAAGAATACGTCGCTGTTCTTCACTTGGCTAATTGCACAGGTAAATGTCCCACCTTATCAAATATAAGTACTGTTGTCTATTTATTACGTATATTTATCTACAATATGATTCAAGTTATCTTTGGATAAATCTCACGGGACTGAAATAAGAACAGAAATTATACTCTGACTTACTGGCTGTTTTCTTTTAACTATTTCTGATTTTACCTAAAATTTCATAGGATATTTGACCAATTTGATACTTGTTTTATTATTGTGCCTCGCTGGTGGATAACTGAGTAGGATATTATTATTTGTTAATTCCATCCACCCATCCATCAGCCAAAGGAAGACCACTGCTGAACATAGGCCTGCCCCAATGATTTCCACAGTGACCTGTTGGAGGTAGCCTGCATCCAGCGACGTCCCGCGACCTTTACCAGGTCATCTGACCACCTTGTGGGTGGAAATATGTCATACATACATACAGGGTATGTCAATACTGCTACAGAAAACGAAGCCATATTGTAGTTTTAGTGACTACAGACACGATGCAACTAAAAATTTTGCAAAAAATCGCGACAATTTTTTAGTAATGTTTTAAATATAATTGTGTTTGGGTAGTAAATCCATGGTTTTTGCTATAATTATAATTTAATGCCTTGTGTACTATAGCGTCTTGAAAATAAAAGGGTGTACAATATTTTTTTAGGAAAATGTATGTATTTACTACTCAAATACGATAAGTAAAAAATTACAACAATAAAAGAATGTCGCTTTTTTTTGCAAAAAAAATTGTTGCATTGTGTCCAACATCTTTGTTTTCGGTAGCAGTCTTGATATAACCTGTATAGTATGGTTACATATTTGTAATTGCAATAATCAAAATGATATTCAATTTCTAATATCAGTAATTACAAATAAACCATATACTTACACAAAAAAATATACATAACTGGAAGCGCCTGTGCCTGTAAGAGAAATTACTTAAATGTCGCTTATCGTCGAAGGTTTGACTATTTCTAAATTTCTGATTAATCTGTCATCTTTTTGCTCAGACGGTGACAACAGTGGCCGGTATCGCGTCGTACCCCTTGGACACCGTGAGGCGGCGAATGATGATGCAGTCCGGTCGGCCAGCCGCCGAGCGCCTCTACAAGAACACGGCGCATTGTTGGGTTAAGATAATGAAGGACGAGGGCATCGGAGCCTTCTTCAAAGGAGCCTTCTCCAACGTCCTCCGAGGTACTGGTGGCGCCTTCGTGCTTGTCCTGTACGACGAAATTAAAAAAGTCCTGTAGACACTTTATCGCGAGTGACGTTACATACTTTTCAGTTGTGTTGTGGTTTTGTCTGGTTAGTGAATTGTGAAAATGTTCTATAAGGTTATCCTGTAGTGCTTTAGTCACGTTTTCTGGTTTTAATACATTTTTTTTTACCAATGCGTTGTTTTATTTTTAGCATTTGTTTATTTAATCTGTGTTGGTTCAATCTTGGAAGCTAAATTAGAACCATATCCTGACGAAGTTTGATTGGGGTTAAATTTCGAGTAATTGAGTAGGTATCTTAAGTGGTAATACGGTGTCGTGTAGCAGGTTTCGTGGAGTCGGAAGGTGGGCACAAGTCCTAAACTAAACAATGTCAGTAATGTAATTAGCAGTGCAAATAATGTCGATGGTGTAACAAACAGAATTTTACAATTCTGTTATTACCAGGTATTGATAATACAACAGCAGTAATAAATTTTTACCTCTATAAGTTGAAATTTTAAATAGGTTGGTATAATAAAAAAATAAAAAAAAACAGCTTATGATAAAAAAGGTAGAGTACAGGAAAAAATTCAAACAACCACGAAGGTTCTACCTAGTTCAGTTTAGGAGTTCCTATGCTCATCATTCCTCATTCCTTCAGACTCCATCATCAGACCAGCTCCATGATACAATAGACAATAGTATTATATTGTCACTAAAGATACGCAAGTATATCTTAGTATATAATTTTATAGAGCAAGAGCCCGTGGCCGCCAGACATTCGTCATTTTATAAAAGCTGAAAATTTGTCTGCGCATGTCTCTGACATAGGTATCACACGATAAGCTATTATGAAGTTCGGATCGTGACGGTTTTGGAAGTTATCAGCTTCAATGGGTCTGGCAAAATGAAAGAACCATCAAAAGTGTCTGACTACCAAGAAAACATCTTTTGATAGTAGCCTTAACAACATAATATAAAATGCTGCTGTTATACTCGTGCTATGAAGCCGTCCGTCCACCGCCAACTAAACTAAGTTAGTGTTAAGTTAGCTTAGCTCGCATAGTTATGCCCGTTTTTCATACATGCGCGTCCACCGCAAATTATGCGAGCTACGTAAAATACTATAGATAATAAACTAACTTAGTTTATTTCTGAAACATACATGCACCCAAGCGAATTTGGGCTAGACAGCTAGTAGCTAATGTTAATTTATTTTAATATGTTTGCTTCGAGAAATGATGTCCTCAAGTGTTGTGTCATATTTTTCATTTATGTAAGCAAATTCATGCAAAGTTGGTAACACAAAATGCTAAATAAGTGTAAATCAGGGCTCAACTACACAACCCTTTACTTTACCAAAAACCTTCAAATATAAATATTCTTCACATGGCTCATAGCTTCGCGAACTGAAAGCCGTTCACCTGGGGCTAATTGATCACATCCATAAACAAACTCAACACTTAACAGTCTTTAGAAATTTGTGAGCGGTAGAGCTTTGCAACAGTTCGTTCAAGTTTATATCTGGTATCGACCAGGCTAACATAAGTGTGTACTGACAAGAGATATCTCGAAGGTAAATACTCTATTCAAATTGCAATATGATTTCAGTTGTACCCTCAGTTGCCATGTATTAAAAAAATGTAGTCATTGTTTAGTGACACTAAAAAAATATATTGAAAAATAGGAGCTAGGTAGTCTTCAAGCTGGCAAAATGTTTTGGTTCAAATCTAAGTTTCGGCGTAGACGGACTCATTGCAAGTAGCGCCAATTAAAGTAGAGAAAATTGAGACGGAAAATTTAAATTCAATAAAATCAGTTTTTTTAGCGGAAGCCGTTAAAACTCGTTCGATTTTTATGTTATTTATAAGATTGTGAGGAAATAAATAAAATTAAACCATTATTTTGAATTAAAAAATCTTGGTTATTCGTTATCATAATATATAAATGGCCAAGTTCTGGGGATTTTTATAAATATATATTTGTTGATGTGACAGATTTAATGTATAAAAACCCGTTATGTAGCTTTACTATATGATAATATCAGTGTCTCAGTGTTTTAAAATTTATTCAATACTACGTTTTGAATAAATTTATTTAAGTTCGTAGAACTTACCTGTCGACGTACACCTATATTATGAAAATGAATTCTCAAGATTACATTTTAGTTAAAATATCGTTTTTCTTATAAAAATCTTATATTTAAAAACATTTTTCATATTTATTTTATGTGTAATGCTGTGCAATATTAATTGCACTTTATATTTGGAATATTGGTCGAATTTAATAAGTTCTTTAGTAAGGTACACATATTATTCTAATTCACGTTGACGCTCTATGTGTGCGTCAAGCTTGTTTATACGAGTATACAGGGTATATCAAGACGGCTACCGAAAAGGAAACTAGGTGGTAGTTATTGTGATTACAGACACAAAGCAACTAAAATTTTCTCAAAATAAGTGACAGGTTTTTTTGCAATTTTATAAATGTCATTGTGTTTGGGTGCTAAATACCTAGTTTTTGCTAGAAATATAACATAAACTTTTACGTACCCTTATGTCTTTAAAAATGAAAAGGTATTTACTACCCAAATACGACAATAAGTAAAAAATTAAAACAAAGAAAAATCGCTTTTTTTAATTTTTTTTTCTCGAAACGAGGATTGAACCCACGGCCTTTCGTATCTCAGCCGGCATCTAACTAAAGTCCCATTTACACGGTGAGAGTTTCTGGCCTCATAGCTACGATTATTTAAGGATATAAAAAAGTCGCATCGTGTAAACGTTTGTCTGAACACGATAATCTACGGCGGTTATGTCAAGCGATAAAGGCAGACGATTCTCGGCGAGAGGAACTCTCCCCGTATAGTAAATGCCGTTTAACAACCAGAAAAAGGCTGTCATTGACAATCGATTTGGGGGTTAATGTCACTCGCGTCCGTAGGCTTTGACTCTAGTTTCCCTACACGTGACCCCTGGGTAGTGCCAAATGAGTGACACAGTTCGCGGTGGTAGGATATGTATATCCGCCCGGGTAGCGACCACCATCAACGTGGCGTAAATACCGCCATAGTGATCCCCGCAGGGGGTTCGCGTTCCGGGATCAGCCCGTTTTCAGCCGGTTTCTCGAGGGGCTTGAGTCCGGGCATGAGGTTGCACCCTGTGGGTATTTTCGGTTCGTTGTCGGTGGGAGGAGTGTTGACCCGTCGGCCAGGGAGACCCGTAGAAACGGTTGTCCGCTGGCCGCCCGCGGTACAGTACAGGGGCCCAATTGTGGCTAACCACCACGAGAGGCTGCCTCACCATGCCGCGCATAATCTTGGGTGGGTCCGTCGTGCCGGTTGGTGACCGGATGTGGGGTCCCGGCGGCCCATCCCGGGAGGGTACGGGGGCCCTTCCGGCCGGCGGATCAATTCGCCTCCTATCGACTCTTTCGTCCCGGTACCCATTCGGTCTTCTTAGTGCCCGAACTCAAGTCTCTCGATGCTTCTTCACCAAACCCATCCCAAACCCATGACAGTGCAAATCAAGAGAGCAGGTCCTTCAGCGGTGCATAACCCCGCCACCGCGTTCACTATGGAGTTCGCCAACATCCGCGGACTCCATACGAACCTCAATGCCGTCCACCACCATCTCGAGACGGCCCGGCCTGCTTTGCTCTTCTTGACGGAGACGCAGATTCGTTGTCCGGCTGACAATTCCTACTTGCTGTACCCCGGTTATTCGCTTGAAGAAAACTTCAAACCTAAAGCCGGGGTATGCTTGTATGTTCGGTCGGACGTCTGCTGTCGCCGTTTGCGCTGCATGGAGGACCCTTCCTTCTCCGCTCTGTGGGTGCACGTGGATCTTGGTTCCCTGAGCCGCATCTACGTGTGCCTCTACAGGTCGCACAATGGGGATGATGAGACGACTCGGCTGTTTAGGTACCTTAGCCGGGCGACAGATGACGCGAAGGTGCAGTTCCCGTCAGCCGAAATGGTGGTCTTGGGGGATTTCAACGCACATCACGAGTTGTGGTTGGGCTCCTCTAAGACTGATCATGCTGGCAGGGCTGCCCATGCATTCGCTCTGACTCATGACTTGACACAACTGGTGAACCAGCCCACCAGGATCCCGGATGTGGCGAGTCATGCGCCTTCACTGCTGGACCTTCTGCTGGCGAGTCACCCGGCCGGGTATCGTGTGACCATTAGTGCGCCTTTGGGCACCTCCGATCACTGCCTGGTCGGGTCGTCAGTACCGTTCGCTTCACCTCCACGTCCCGTGCAGGTTAAGCGAAGGGTCTGGCACTACTCGTCGGCGGATTGGGATGGTATGCGGGAATATTTCGCATCCATCCCTTGGCGGCAGCGCTGCTTTGAGGGCAAAGATCCTTCAGCGAGTGCCAACGCTATTGCTGGCGAGATCAGTCTAGGTATGGAATACTACATTCCTTCCTCTGAGATCGCCAGTAAGGGCCGTGGACGCTCCTGGTTCAATCGTGCATGCGCCGTTGCTGTCGGCGACAAGCAAGCGGCGTATCGCGCTTGGATCAGGGGTCGCGCCAAGAAGGATCCCAATATCAGCTCCCTCAAGGAAGCTTATAACCGAGCCACCAAGGCCTGCAGGAAGGCCTACGTTAGAGCGGATGCCCAGCGCGTTTGTAGCATTGGGCGTGCGTTGGCCAATCACCCAACTAGCAGTCGTGCTTATTGGAGTTTGGCCAGGGCCGTCCAGTCTAACTTCTGCCGTCCTACATTGTCACCACTGAAGTACCCGGAAGGATCACTGGCTCATAAGCCGCAAGAGAAAGCCACTTTACTGGCAAATCTTTTTGCGGCTAATTCCCGCCTCGAGGACCGTGGTTCCCAGACGCCGCCCACGCTGCCTGATTGCGGTTTCTCAATGGCTGATATTCGCATCAGGCAGTGTGATGTGCGGCGTGAGCTACGATCCCTCGATGTCCGGAAAGCCAGTGGTCCGGATGGAATACCGGCGGTGGTTTTAAGGGCTTGTGCAGCGGAGCTGTCTCCTGCACTGACACGCCTCTACCGAGCGTCTTACCGCACAGGTGTTGTGCCGGAATCTTGGAGGGAGGCCAATGTGCAACCGATCCCCAAAAAGGGTGATCGGTCAGACCCTACCAATTATCGCCCTATCGCTATCACCTCAGTGATGTGCAAAGTCATGGAGCGGATCATAAACGCTCAATTGGTCCGCTACCTGGAGGATCACTCGTTGATCAGTGACAGACAATACGGTTTCCGTCACAACCGATCAACGGGTGATCTTCTAGCGTTTGTCCTGCATCGCTGGGGTGAAGCGATTGACCGGCGTGGCGAGGCTCTTGCTGTGAGCCTCGACATAGCCAAGGCGTTTGATAGGGTCTGGCACCGTGGTCTTCTCTCCAAGCTTCCGGCATACGGTCTGCCCGGCAACTTGTGTTCGTGGATTTCTGGCTTTCTGCATGGGCGTAGAATGCGAGTTGTCGTTGACGGACACGCTTCGGCGCTCATGTCGGTAAATGCCGGAGTTCCACAGGGCTCGGTACTGTCGCCCACCCTGTTTATTCTGCATATCAATGATATGTTGTCGCTCGGCAACATTCATTGCTATGCAGATGACAGCACGGTTCATGGGCGATACTGCTATGGGCTCCCAGGTTGCCGTGACGGCACTGTGAGCGGGCGCGAAGATCTTGTCATTGAGCTCAACCGGTCCTTGGATCTCATTTCTACATGGGGTTCCAGGAATATGGTTGAGTTCAATGCCAGGAAAACCCAGGTGTGTGCGTTCACGTGCAAAAAATCCCCGTTCTCTCCCCTCCCCAATCTTCAGGGTATTCCCCTCTCAATGCGGAATGACCTGAGTATCCTTGGTGTGGATATCCGCTGTGATCTTAATCCAAGGAATCACATCGAGGGCGTAATATCTGCCACATCGCGCAGGGTCGGAATCCTGAACAAGGTGCGTCGGTTTTTCACGCCCGGTCAACTATACCGCTTGTATAAAGCGCAGGTTCGGCCGGGTATGGAATACTGTTCGCACCTCTGGGATGGATCCGCCCAGTATTTACTCGATGCCTTGGATGGATTGCAGCGGCGGGCCATCCGCATTGTAAATGATGCAGACGTTACGAGCAACTTAGAGTCGCTACAGTTGCGGAGGGATGTTGCCTCTCTAAGCGTGTTCTACCGTCTGTATCACGGTGAATGCTCTGAGGAATTGTTTAGTTTGATCCCCTCCTCTCCTTTCCTTAACAGAACCACGCGTGCTGGCTTGCGAAGCCACAGCTTGACGGTTCAAACCATCTCGGCGCGAACAAAAAAGTTCGCAAATTCTTTTTTGTGCCGCACTGTGAAGCTGTGGAATTGTTTGCCGTCACACGTGTTCCCTCCTTCCTATAATCCTGGGTCCTTCCGCCGTAGTGTGAAGAAGCATCTCAGCAGGCTGGCATAATTGTGTCGAATGACATGGGACCGCCGTCTGATGCCATTTGATACTCTGTCTGGACGGCATTTGCGCTTAACATCAGGTGCAGTGCAGTCATCATGCCGTGCCAGAATAAAAAAAAAAAACTTATCGTCGTATTTGGGATACACAACAATACATCGTTTTCCCAAAATAATAATGTAAACCTTTTTATTTATAAAGACAATGGTATGCAAGGGTGTAAATTATAATTTAAGCAAAAACTAGTGTTTTACTATCCAAACACGAAAATATAAAAAAAAAGCAAAAAAAAACCTGTCGCTTTTTATGAGATTTTTTTTGCATTGTATCTGTAATCACTAAAACTACCACTTGGCTTTGTTGTCGGTCGCAGTCTCGTTTTACCCTGTATATAACATTTTTTTTGCAATAATGTACTCTGGCATAATACTCGTAGACAAGTAAATACATCTCATGAATAACAATCTAGCCTTATGACTAATAAGTTAGGTGCAGTGCAGTCATCATGCCGTGCCAGAATAAAAAAAAAAAAAAAAAAAAAACATCGAGAAAAAATATGCGTAATGAGAGTCATATATGTACTAGTATATCACATCAAGGGAGGGTGTGGTAGGAATATTGTGTTCATATCTGGGTTTATTAGCACATAGATGTTTCACTACGGGTCATGGGCTTCTATAATCAAGAGCACGATTGAGAGAGGTCAGGCCATACAGTCCACCCCGCTGGCCTGTTGCGAGCGGGCGCCCTTTACATACCATAAAATATGCAAGTTTCCTCACAATGTTTTCCTTCACCGTTATAGTCTAAATTAAAAACCATTGTTTTCTATAATATTTAATTTATTATTCATTATTATTTCTACAAAAATACATTTCTAATAAAGTTACAGCAATGGATTTTATTTGAAAGCAAAGTGCCGGAAAAAGTCAAACGATCTAAGGTGGTACATTTTGGTATAAGTATTCTATTTAACTTGCGTAGCGTGGACACAGGAGAATAACTACACTGATGGTAAGTGCATACATCAGACTATATTTTGTTTCTACCAACATTTTTAACATAATTTATTTTATAGAAAAAAAAGAGGCATCTTTCTAATATATGCTCATCAATACTCTTGATACTATGTCGTATTGATACATGTTTTTTTCAAATAAATGCAGTAAGAATATAAAGCAATAATCACAAAATATAAATTGTTATTTTTTATTTAATATCACAAAGGAGAGCGACGCCGCGCAGTGTCCAGTGGCGCGGGTTGCTGTCGGTCTCGAAGTCTATAGAGCCCACGTACTTGGCGTCGGTCCTCTGCGGCTTCCTGTATATCGGACACTCGTACAGCCGCGGGTCCTTGCCGGCCGTCGTGTTAATCGCGAATATGTAGATCACTGGCATCTGCTCGTACAACACTTTTGGCTTGGATTCTATCAGCTTCCCTGATTTTCTGTCGAGTGAGGCTCCTGTAAATAAATAGTTGTTCAAAATAAAGTTACAGATCACGGAGCCGCCTAACCTTTTTTTTATAACATAGGTCCGGCTAACGAGCAAGCAGGTCACCTGATGGTAAGTGATCATTGCTGCCCATGAACATCCACAACGTTTCGATCATGGATGTGTTAACTTATTTAATGTTATTAAATATTACTAGGTTTATTTCTCTTAATAATGTCTAGTGGTAGATATATAATTTGATATTAACAGTTAGATGATCAATATCAAATTATAATAAAAGTGTTATTTAATAGCGGGCACAATTATGTCGATTGAGTATCCTACTATGCCGTCTTATCTCTATATTCTACGTCGGCGTCTTTTTAATTTTATTATTGCGATGAATGGCAAGACGAACGTGCCACTCGCCTGATGGTTATCGATAAGACCGCTCATGGACAGTAGCAAAACCAAACAATACCATGAATTACAAAGCAATGCTTCGCCTTCCACTGAGCTCGCCATCCTTAGACATAAGATGTTAAGTCTCATTATGTCTAGTAGTTCCTCTGGCTACAATATCCTTCAAACCGGAGCACAACAGAGCATTTACACTGAGAAATAGATATTGCGGTGGTACCTACCCAGACGGTCTCTCACATATGAGAGAACTACCACCAGTAATAAACTTACAATCAAATGCAATGCAGTAACTTTATCGGGAAAATAAATTAAATTAATTATCAAATAATTTTCTACCTTCAAGGAAGAGTCCGTAAACGTAGACTCCTTCGGAGGGGCCCTCGTGGATGTCCTCTCTGTTCATCTTGGTGATGTGGTTTTGTAGAACTACGGAGTCCAGTGCCCATCCTTTGTGACTGCGCGTTACTTCCTGCAAGCACAATATAATAAATGTAATTTAATAGTTAATTGTATGCGGAGTCAGGCAGAAGCAATTTTTATTTAAAATAATACATAGGGTTTCGCGCAAAAAATACTCATAAATAGTCTTCATAGTTTGGCCATCTCTCGTTACTGGTTTATCATCTAGTTCTGGGACATACTGTATTTTATATACTATTTATCTTATTTTCGCGTTGGCTACTTTTTCGAAGTTTAACTTCTAAAGTAATAACGTGATTCGTGGGTTTAGGTTCTTGTCATTATACGGGAGAAATGGGGGTGATATAACGTACAGGGTAGTATATATCGATTTTTTTTAGTATAACATATTAAAATGTTGCGGGCAAAATCTAGTTACATAATAAATTAATACTATCACGAAGAAGCAAGTCTTGTGTCGTGGGTATCAGAAACTACGAGAGAATTTTCGGGCTCACACACATCCAGAACCTAAACAAATACACACAAATATTACAAACAGTACGAAGATCGAACCCGTGGCCTCTCATTTCACAACCGACATCTGACGAACTGCGCCGGTCTGTCAAAATCGATTTAGTCAAATAATAAAGACAATTTAGATAATAAAGACAATTGTTTTGTAATTTAATAATGCTTTGTTAACCCTACCTGTCGCATAGCAGTCAGGAAACCCTGAGGGTTGAAGAAGCCTGTCATCCAGAAGGTTGAAGGCCTGCCGTTCCGAAGCCAGATCCTGTACTGCTGCTCACGCTCCAGCAGCTCTGTGTACCAGAAACCTAGCGTCGCGGACTCCCAAGACACCTGGAGACCAGAACATACGAACACATAAAATATGTTTTTTTTTCGGAACCAATTTTTTTGACCTATCATCATAGGTTTCATTAGTACTATCGTCTTTCTTTGTTTTTGAGAGTGTTTCTCTCACAGCCGGTATATATTTTTTAACGAAAGGAATCCTCTGGGGTTAACCCCAGGGTAAAATAAGTGATTATGAGTGTAACTACTTAATATATTCCTAATCCGGCCGGGCAACAAATCCTGCGTTTACAAGAGTATTCACATCATGTGTAGCTTTAAATTCTGATACTTACATTACTTATAATTTAACTTACCTTCAGCCATTTCTGTGGGATCCTCGCGTCGTACATAGCGTCGAGCGACTCCCGCAGCCCTTGACTCATGATAATCGTGCCGTCAATTGCCAATTTGAGGTCGCATAAAGTAGAATGCACCGTCTTAATAACCCGTTGGATTCTATCGATTTCCTGCCTGTGAAACAACGTATTTATTAATTTATTTATTTATACTCTTTATTGTACTCTCAAGTTACATAATAATTAAATAAAGAAATAAACTTAAAGTAGTACAATGGGCGGCCATAGCGCATTGAGCGATTTCTTCCTGGCAACCTTTGGATGAACTGTAATTGTTGGATTGATAAATAGGGCTTGACGTGCAACAACGTGTTAATATTTTATATGCCAAAGTGAGTTTGTTGGTTTGTAGTTTGTCCTTATTTTAAGCCACAGTAGGGCGGATCGAGCAGATATTTTGCATAATTGCGGTATAAGAGCCGGCGAGTGATAAAGATTATATCTCCTTGAAAAATGCACGATTCCCGCTGGCACGACAATACTCTTATTAGCGTGCATTATAGCACACGTAAATTCCAATTAGGGACTGATTTATCGAAGCCACAATTCAAGGCTAAGTACTAATATTATGAATTGATGAGAAATCCACCTCAAACTGATTGACGGTAATTTTTATGCCTAAAGCGCCATTTACACAGGGATATTTTCTCGCCGCGTGAATCGTATGCGATTATATCATGACATAACCGCCATAGATTATCGTGTTCTGACAAATGTTTACACGATGCCTCTTTTTTATATCCTTACGATAGTCGTTTCTTCGAGGCGAGAAACTCTCCCCGTGTAAATGGGGCTTAACATCGCAATAAGACAGAAAACTATCTTGGTGTATTAGGTTATTGTTTGGTGTGATTGTAAAATTTTTAGTTATCAGTACTGTACTATGTAGTATGTCAGCCTACAATTCATCGCTCACTGCTGAGCACGGAACAAACCCATATCAATCATTGGACTGAACAAAGCTATTATTGATAATTGTACATGACAGTTTCTTATTTTTAAATGTCGTTTATTTCCAATACACGATAGTGATATCGCAATTGTAAGTTAATAAAATTCTCACGCATATTAATTTCTTGATCTAAAGCATAATTATTAATTACATTATTATTTTAAGATACTAGTAACATTGGTGTTAACTTACCTTAAGAAAATATTCATAGGAAGAAAAGCACCCATTTTTTGAAGCGCTTCTCGAACTTCAAATGTCACGTACTGTTTAGGAAGTTTCTCCAACATATCTTCAGCTAACCTGTATACGATACTTTCTCTAGTTTCTCCGCCTTGGCTCCCTCCTTCTTTTGGCTGCACGCTCAGAATAGTGTCCAAAATATCCTTTGCACTGTTAATCTGATAAGTTATGTCGGCGTTACTATGCAAGCCAAATACTTCGGGCGTATCAGTAAGTGGCAACTGGTTGATATAATCGACATAACCTTGTAAATGTCTTGTCTGAGGGACTTTATAGCCCTTGTAGAACTCAAAACCAGGCCTAAGTAAAACGTCACAGAACCACACATTGGTGAAGGTCGTAAGCAGCCTTTTATCGAAATCGTCGGTGACTCGACCGCCATACTGGACCTCTCCGAGCATGTAACATATTGTGGGCCATGAAATACCTTTCTTTGGATCAATTTCATCCAAATGGTTCTGGATAAACTGTACACTGGCTGCATAGTCTGCTTGATTAAATTCGTAGGGTATGTTCCATCCTAATGGCCCGAATTTCCTTCGCTCCTGAACTATTGTGTGCAAGAAGGCTACAGCGTACAGAAGCGGTGGCCATTGCGACAAGGATGAATAGTCTAGTGTATCTTGAGTTATGTTTTGGTAGGTTCTTTTCATGCTAGCTCTGATGCCTTGAGGAGGTTCGTTAGTGAACTTGATTGCCATTTGCAGGAGACCTATAGGGAAATCCGTGTGGACCTCGGTTGTCAACCAGAGCCTGAATGACTCATGTATATGTTCAGTTTCTATGAGAGCGTCCATAGCTTCAATACAGAAGGGGAGAGACAGGTGAATATTTTGCAGAAGTACCCAACCACCGTCGTTCATAGAGTCAGATATCATTTTACGGGCTACGATCTCTTGTCCTTGACCCATTGACACAGCCTTCAATACTGTAAAGAAGGTGGTAGGTAATGTACCAAAATCAAATATTTATAAACATTTAATGAGCAATGTAATATCGACAGCCTCCGTGGCACAGTTGGTTAAGCGCCGGCTGTGAAACGAGAGGTCGCAGGTTCGATCCCCGCACCGGGAGAAATGTTTCTTCGGTCTACAATTATTTGTCTCAGGTCTGGGTGTTTGTGAGACCGAAAAGTCTCGTAGTTTCTGATACCCACCACACAACACCCGATTTTAGTGTGGGGTCAGGACGATGTATGTGATTGTAGGTGCATTTATTATTTATTTATTTATTCAATATATTGCGCTTCATTACAAGTAAAAAAGCTTTTATAAAATTGAAAAGTTCCGTTTGAAAAGATTTTTATGTGGTTGTTAAAAGGCCTTACCTATTTCTTTCGATTTAGCCAACATAGCGATTTGTGCTGAGGGATCAGATCCGATAGATAATATGCAGATGAGCGGTGTTCGTGGTTCAGATTCCTCCCAAGTAGCTTCTAAATTAAGAATTCGACCTTCTCCGTATTCCTGACCTAGTGAATCTGAAAACAATACACCGTTTGATTATTGTATCTTTTATATTTCCTACCAACATAAATGAATCTTTACTAACCTACGATATATTTTCTAGCCTGTGAAAGTGTTCGGTCAGGACTCCAAGATCGAATTAGAAGTAATTTTCGAAAAACATCCAAACTCTCGTTGTATCCGCTAGGGATGGTTTCTTCTTCAGGCTTGGCTTTTTCATACCATACGCGCCATTCTTTTTCGTTACTTGATATCTGTGACAAACAACTTCTTATATAATTTACGAAAATAATATAAAAATACCGTAAAAATGTTGTCCTATCTAATTTTTTAGAGAATACCTGGAAAAATTATTAACACTCGGTTTCATCGTGCATGCAAAGTTATATTAAACAGTTATTACTGATTATATTATAAAGTTCAAATCTTCATTAAAATATAATATAAAATCTTCATTATTTACCCGCGTGAGAACGTCTGAGAAAGTTTTTAATTTGCTTATCTCCACCAAATTTAACCATGTTATGTCCAAGATCCATCTAAAAGGTTTCGGAGCTACAGCATTCAAGTCTAAAGATGCGCCTCCTTTGATAAAAGCCATGAATTCGTCGTGGGATATTAAGCCTCTTTGATAGTCGATTTTCATAGCGAGCATCAATGTAAATAACGCTTTGTGTCTTTCGTATAAACTTCTCAGCGTAAACGCCCAAACTTCGTGTGTTAAATATTTTAATATTAAATTTATACGTTCTTCAGTTACATTACTCTTTGTCGATTTCGTTATCGAGTTGTCAAATATATTTAAAAATTGTTTCAAAGAGTTCTGGTACATTATATTCACATTACTCATTTCAACAATAAGGAAATATAAAATGGATCCTCTCGCTGCCACCGCTCTAAATTCTTCACGGGCTTTAATAATCTTTTTCTCTGTTACTTCAGCTACTTTTAACTTCTCATTCACCTCTTCTGCCGTTGTTTTAGTTATTTGCAACACTTGGATAAGTGCTTCGTCATCTACTAAAGAACCTTCGGAAGATGTAAGACGACAAAGGAGGTTGCTCTCCAATTCCTTCATGCTTCTTTGATTCTTCATAACAGACTCAAATAACGCTACTCTTTCTTCTTCTAAATCTGATTTCTCCATCAATATCACTCTACCAAGGAGCTGATCTTCCAATCCTTGCATTGTTACAGTGAAATCTATTATAGATGTTTTAGCGCTGATTTCTGGCGAATATGCAGGATTAGGTAATTTTGTGGTGATATACAGCATAAATCCTGGCATCACGTCGCATTCTTTGTCACCAACGATTACTTTCTCTATGGACCCAGATTTAATAAAGTTCTTTTCGAGAACATTATCAATGACCGGGTCCAACTCAACGCCTACGTCTTCTATCAGTAGAGGCCGACCCAAAGACAGACTGTCTTCTAAGTGTGTTCTAAAATACTTGTGATTTAGTGATGTGATCTGCAGTTCGTTTGAGCTTTCTTTATTTTTTATCCAATTCTTACCTTGACTTTGCGGATCTACAAGGAGAGGATAAGAACTGGCTTTGGTGACTATGAGTGCATTTTGTACCGATAACTCGTCATTGGGTAACCCTTGTAGAGTCCATTCAGATATGGTAGCATTTTCTACCAGCATATTGGTTATATTGAGATCGTCTGTTACAGGAATCTGCTTCTTTTTCAAAATTCCCATCCAAGTACTTAACAAGCTATTTCTAAACTCTTGATTGTATGGGCCACAGTAGGAGAGAAAACCAGTGGCTAGAACGACATCACCCACTAGCCTACCCAGTTGTTCTTTAAAATCTTTGCTTTGTTGTGTCCAACGAATCTTTTCTCCTCCTAAACCGTTTATTAAGGCTGTAGCTGCTGTCATTTTTCTTAAACATACATTGGCAGCGTCCGTCAGCTGCTGCTTTTCTGAGACAGCTGACTCATATTGTTCTTTCACCTTGCGTAATGACATTTCGCGTTCTTCTAATTGTCTTTCTGCGGATGCTAAATCGTCCATAGCCACCTGAATGAAATTATTAAAATATGTATTCGAGCTCAAGATTTCTAAATTCAATGAACACTATTATTACAATTTGTTATCTACCTTTAATCTTGCCTCTTGCAACAGTAAATTTGCTTTCAGAGGCAGTACTTCCTTATTGACGCTGTGGAAAAATGCCATAGCTTTGGTCCAAGATAACAAACCAGCTACGTCACCGCATACTCGTTTCGCTGTATCCATATTGTAATCTTCCATCTCGAAGTATGGTACTAGATGTTCTACCATTTCATTGTTTATTATATCTTTTGGATAATTTTGTAATTGTAACAAGAATGTAGTACTTGCCATCATCTGTAAAAATATAAATAACATTATTTCTAGAACTAGTCTTTATGTCGTAACTATACTAAAAAATCAAATGTAAAAAAATCAGTTACATAATTTATACCTTTAAGGATTCGGCCCAAGACGGCTTTGGACACGGTGCAGCAGTGTCGGGTATAACAGGATGTAATCTTCTTTGAAACAATATTAATACACAATCCATAATTCTCATGATCAAGTGCGGTGGTCTGCCTAATTTCCTTACTGTAGCAATGTGAGCTGGCTTAATAGTATTGAGCGCAGCTTCTGCTTCTTCTAAAGCAGGTTTCGCAGCTTCTAGTTTTATTTCCGCTTTTTCTTTTTCCTCCGCAATGTATGCCACCAAAGCTTCGGCCTTTTCTTTGACGATTTGGACTTGGTTTTTAACTATTTCTGCTTGCATTGCTCTTTCTGTTACTTCTGTCAGTACCCTATCAGCTTTTTCGGAAGCCAAAGCGAGGTCTTGCTCCATAACAGCTAAATCTTTCTTTAAAACTTCAACAGATATTGACGCTTCCCTCAGCTTTTCTAAGCCAGTATCCATGCGCAATGCTCCGTCTCCGAGTTCCTTTTGCTTCATTTGATATATAGTTTTGTATCCACCAATAAAACTGAGGTACGATTTCGGTGTGACGTGCGACGATCTGCGGAATCTTTGGAAGTACTCGACGGACACACTAGACACAACGTCCTGTATGGTTCCTAGCACTGTGACCAGTTCTTTTTTTACTTCTTTTGTGCATTCAATCTCGAATTCCGTGAGGAAGTGGTCAGCTACGGAGACAAGAGCATCTTTAGGCCACGGTTGGAACCAATCGATGATGCATCCAGATATTAGAGCAGGAAAACGGAGAGCACGATATCTAAATGCTTCACTCACCTAGAAATAAATAAAATGTTTTGGTATATTAAATCTCTTGTTATAAAATAATAAATACATTAGACATCCAATTCGAATGATTTATTAGAAACTTGATGTTTTTAAAAGAGGAAGATAATTAAAATAAATGAAATAGCCCAGGTGGAGTCAGGTGGATCAGTTACCTATATAAAATTCTTTATTGAACCGTAACATTTTAATTATCTGAAATAAATATTTAATTCTGCACATATCAGTTCACATCATTTGATACTTAAACGAGTATAATCTATACATATATAAATAAATTTTTTGTTGCCGCTAATCTCGAGGACGGCTGGACTGATTTAGACGGGACTTTCACTGACAGATAGCTAATTTTTGCGGGAGTAACTTAGGCTACTTAAATTTGGGAAAACTAATTTGGGGTTCCGCATAAAAAAATAAAATATCTTAAATTTTGTTATTTTTTTAAAGATTATATTAAGCTTAACACGTGTGTGGTTGAATTAATTACGTTTCTTCAATTTATTTTGATTTAAAAAACATTTAGGGTTCCGTAGGTACAAAAAATGTCTTAAAAGTTGAGCCTGATGGTATAATTCAAATCTCTAACAGGGCATCGAAATCAATATTTAATACGATTTAAGATACTGATTTCGTAAGTAAACTTCAAAAGTGAGAACCTCAAAATTGGAATTATACTCGTATCTCCTTAGCACAAATAAACAATTAAGTGATTCATGGTATTTCTGTAAAATTATATTGTACGAAATTTAAAATTGCGCATGGTTTTCTTTTTATTGTAGTAGTACTCGATTACACCTAAATTTTGAAAAAAAAAAAAACGGAATTGACAGTGACATTTGTCACCAACAAAAGCGCATGTGCAAACTTGTGATACTTCTGTCATCCTGTGCACCGTTGAGTTGGGTATAATACTTGATCAAGAAATTGCTATTTTTTTTTATTATGACACGACGAAAAGACTGCACTGCATCTGATGGTAAGTGCAATCAGCAATGACGTCCAGATAGAGTATTGATTGGTAGACGGTGGCCGCATGCCAGTCGGCAAAATTATGCCGGCCCACTTAGCTATTTCTTAACGCTACGACGGAATGACGAGGATTATAGGTAGGAGGGAAAAAGTGTGAGGACAAGTCATTCCACAGCTCTTCGGTAAAAAAAGAGTTGATACCCTTTTGGTCCGAGTCGAGATGGTTCTGACCATAAAGTTGTGACTTTACAACCCTGCATGTGTGGTTTTCTTAAGGAGAGGAGCGGAAGCGTTACAATTTAGCAATTTCTCAGAACCATGATACCCACGGTGATGACGCACTGAAGGTTCCTTACCTTAATGATTCAGAATTTTAGTAACGATTCCCATCATACACACAATATTACCACTCCTATAAATCAGAATGGACAGTAGCTCTCAAATAATAAATCGATAAAGAGAAACTAAACGATAATCTTAATGACCATATTATATAATAATAATAATAAATAAATACATCCCACAGTCACATACATAATCCTGACCCCACAAGCAATGAAGTAAATGAATTAAGAGCAATTAAATTTTGTGTCGTGGGTTTCAGAGGCTACGAGAGACTTTTCGGTCAAATAAACACCCAGACCCGAGACAAATACTTGTAGACCGAAGAAACATTTATCTCGGTGCGGGGATCGAACCCGTGGCCTCTCGTTTCACAGGCGGCGTCTAACCAACTGCGCCACGGAAGCTGTCAATTATCTCTATGTGACCTTCGATGTCTGCTTTTTATACTTTAATAACAATATATTACGAGTATACACTACTCACAAAAATTAAAGGATTTATTTTTTGATCAAATTAAGGTGTTTTTGACAGTCTGTATCTTGGAGAAGATTGATCGTTAAGAAATTTGAAATTATAAATATCGTCGGTAACTTTTCTATCTTACAGTATTCTAAAGACATCCTAAAAAAATAATTGCTTCGATTTGATTATGTTAGTGTTCGAAAGGTTGAAACTCCCTGTATTTGCCAAAAACCGACCAGTTTTCTTCAAAATTAACACTATTTAATACAAACTGGTTATGGGGCCAGGATATTTTTATTTTTTTTACAATTACAGACTTTGGTGAATGTGTTTGAGAGAAAGTATTTAATTAAATGAATATGGGTAATTACTAAAAATTCTAAATTTTGAGCTAAAAAAAGAAAATTGCTCATTAAGTGAAAATTGCTCATTAAGTGAAGATTGCTCATTAAGACGGTTTCTGGCGATTACAGTGCGTTTAAAGCTTTCGAACACTAACATAATCAAATCGTAGCAATTAATTTATTTAGGGTATCTTTAGAATACTGTAAGGTAGAAAAGTTACTGACGATATTTTTAATTTGTCAATTTTATCCAAAGATATGCAAAGTTTTCCGAATATCCTTAAATAACCCGTTTATTTACCTTTTCTTCAGTCAACAATCTCACTCTGTAATACTGTTTTACATAATAAAACTTTAATAACAGCTAATAGAGTATGTTTTGAAGTTTACCAAACGCCAATTTTTTTTCTGCGTGATCATTATTTCTGAAGTTATCCCAAGTCAAAATCGGAAAGGCCATTTACACTTTGATTTACCATACGTCAGCTCCAAACGATACTACGGAGTTCTCTAGTATATCAAATTAAATTATCTACACGAGCTTTATGATGATGTCACCAAATAAACATCACTCAAGTTAATGCACGGTGTCAAACACGAGTACAAGTATGGATTTTTTTTCTCGTTGGTTTTCCTACGATTTCTTATTAACCAGGCATGCAATAAAGAAATAGAGCGCAGATCTGAAAAATTTTCATTTCAGGCTTCGAGTTTCTTGGTTTTAAATATCTTAACGATATTTTTTTTCCAAGATACAGGCTGTCAAAAACACCTTAAAAATTGGATAAAAAAAATCCTATAACTATTATATTATTTTTAAGTTAGACATAAGTTTTGATATTATAGTTAGTGTCAAACTTCTTCGTGTGATCCTATAAGGGTTTGGTATGCAACCCTAAAAGTATTTCCTCAAAACCTACATAACATATTTAAAACATAATATAGTTAACACTGTGTATTCTTGTATTGTATTTTAAGAGATCGTTTGGATTTTAACTTTGAAGAGGTTCATCATCTATTTATTTATAGCTATTTATCTTTTTTTTATAGTTGCTATAGCTCGTTATTACAAAAATACAAATAGAAAACCCAGAAGGTAACAGTTTAGCTAAAGGGTTTTTGTACGTGTGAAGTTTCCGGACTTCTTACAGGTGATAGTGGCATATTCGTATTTACCATTTTGTTACTTAATTATCCGACACGACGACGAATGTTCGAACGTGGTACGTAAAACTGTACGTATGTGCCTAAATACTTTACAAATTGTTCGAATCCTCTTACGTCGTAACCCAAAACTTTTATCATAACTTTTATCATACAGTTCGTTGGGTATTTTCCAACGAACTGTCTTTTTAGGCAATATTTGTCAATCGGAAACATTACGCCTGTGTAAATTGTTATTTTTAGACTATTTTGGTAGGCACAGGTTTGATTTTGCAAAGTTGAACACTCTGTATTGGTTTATCAATAAATCGTTTCTTTCTTATTAATGGCTAAACATATTTTAATGCGATTCCATAACTGGGGCATTTCACGTGAAGCGGACAACCAAAAAAAAATGAGGTCATGAATTTTGCTTATACTCCGGTCAGTTATACTTCTAGTAGACGTGGATGTGTACATACATTTTTTTTTTGTATGAAGCTTTATTGCATAGTTATGAGCTTTTAAAAGTTTAACAAGAATGAAGTCACGAATTTTTGGATGCTTATTATCTGTATCAATTAATTTGTAAAAATACTAAAAATATATTGTTTCTTAAAGTTAAAAAGTCAAAGTTTTTAATTTTTTGTCGAATTCTAAATTTGAATTTTTTTACGTAGAGTAAACCGGAAGTGAAAATTTGAAATCGATATTTGAGTAACTTCGACACTTTTTTTTTTAATATTTTAACCTTAAATGAAAGCTTAAAACGTATTTATTCTTCACGAAAAAAATTATTACGTGATCACCAATAGTTTAAGACTTAGAGCATATAGAGTACATACACATAGCTATGAGCACTTTCTAAGCAATCGAGTTTATGCTCATAAAACCTTGATGAGCATAAAATTGTGGTTTCTGTCATGAAATACATTACAGACGGACCTCCACAACATTTTAAGAATAGGTTTAATTTTGTGAACCTATTTCACTACAACCAAAATTTTAAGATAGAAGCACAGTTACACTTCCATGCCACCGCTCATGGAAAAAGGCCATGTGACGGTCTCGGGGGAAACCTTAAACTTTTGACAACCCGTGCAAGCTTACAGTCCACGAATAACGCTATCTTTACACCTATAATATTATATGAATGGGCTAAGTCATCATTGACTGAGACTTCTATTTACAACTGCTCGAAGGAAAGTATTCAAAAAGAGCCAGATTGTCTACAAGTCCGTTTTGCTTCCGCTATCACCGTTCCAGGAACTAAACAACTGCATGCTTTTCTTCAAACTAATGAGGGCTTATGTGTAAATAGAATTAGTGGTGGTGCGAATAGTAAAATTACATAATAAATCTCTATTTTAGTTAAAACTGTTTCAATCTCAATAAAACCGGTCTAAGTCTTAAACTATTGGCGATCATGCTTCAATTTTTAGTGAAGAATTGATGAAATCGTTTATTTTTATATTTTTGCATGTTAGAATGAAGGAATAAAATATTAATAGCGTAGTATTTTGGCATGTTAGCGCATAAACCCGATTGCTTAGAAAGTGCTCATAGCTATGTGTTTGTACTCTATATGCTCTAAGTCTTAAACTATTGAGGATCACGTTTTAATTTTTTTTGTGAAGAATTAATAAGTTTAAAGCTTTCATTTAAGGTTAAAATATTTACAAAAAAAGTGTTGAAGTTACTCAAATATCAATTTGAAATTTTCACTTCCGGTTTACTCTACGTAAAAAAAATCAAATTTAGAATTCGACAAAAAAATTAAAACTTCGACTTTTTAACTTTAAGAAACAATATATTTTTAGTATATTTTACAAATTAATTGATGCAGATAATAAGCATCCAAAAACTCGTGACTTCATTCTTGGTAAACTTTTAAAAGCTCATAACTATGCAATAAAGCTTCATACTAAAACAAAAATGTGTGTACACATCCACGTCTACTAGAAGTATAACTAACCGGAGTATAAACAAAATTCATGACCTCATAAATTGGTTGTCTGCTTCACGTGAAATGCCCCAACTACTTCATGTGTTTAGAAAAACACAATTACGTAATATATATTATATTCAGATGTCCAGCCAAAAATCTAGTAAGGTTGAAAAAAAACTCTTGAAAAAAAAAAGCAAAACAAAAAGCGTCCAACGAATTTATATCCTTCTTTATATTAAATAAGGATAATAATTATCATTCCCCTAACATTGAATTTAATGCATACATTAAACAATACCGACAAACCCTTAACAATATTTATATACTATGGAGTCGTACAAAAATAATATTAATTCAAATTAACACGATTTATATAGTTATTATAATCAGATCTTAAAAATGCAAGTACTAAATAGACCGTGCATTGAATTCATTTTAAGTTTTCCATCTATCATAACTTCAGCATTAAGATGGATGATAGATATTCTCTCAAAATATGTAAACGTCGTTTTTACTTATGCAATATATTTTGTAATTTGTAAACAACGTACGTATTCACTTTTTTTAAATAATAAATATATATCAGCAATATCGAGAAAAACAAGTAGCAGGAACGAATGATCAAAAAGAGATCACTTCACAACGGAACTAAATTGCGTGTACAAGGGAATCTGTATTTTAATGTATCAAACACAAAGTTCAATTCCTCATAGCCGTCCATGCTGTAGCCACTTGCCAATGACACAGAACTTGTGCGATATCCTTTCAATTGAATAATTGAATAATAGAGTCGGAGCCCCAAATCAAATTACACATCGTTTAACATAACGTTTTTACACGAGTAAATAAAAATATTGTTATTAAATTATTGTCTTACAGATGTAATTTAGGTTTGTTATAACTTCTACGTGTGTACGCGTGTTCTAGACCTGGGCATTATCCATTTTTTACAATTTGATATGTAGTTTTGTCCGAATATAATTACAATAGTATGAAACTTCTGTTCGGCAATACCGCCGTAACAGTCGTAGAGGGAGGTAGCCGCTGCTTTTATTTCCTTTTGAAGTCTACGAGCATGACTGTGATTCACGCTACACGTTACTAGGAGAACAGGAATCCGAAGGGACGTGCACCTTGAGTCCGAGAGAATACAACGTCACATATCAAACAGTTATTGAATTACCAGTCGACGTAAGCCGAGCTGCGTTTTTGGTGATTTGCGCCATTGTACAGAGATGTCACTAATAAACAAAATGTTTTTTACGAGTCATATGAAAGTAGTTATGGATATTGAAAAGACATTCTCATTAATTCTGTCATCTCTAAGGATACTAAGGAGTTTATAGAAATATAAATTAACACGTGACAGGTCAACTCAGAAACAATCGTTACTGTATCAGGAATTTACAACTCTTATTACAACATAATCTTTGGCAGGTCCTTACATCTTTCTGTCTATTCAAATCTGTTATATTATGTCACCGTGAAAAGCTAATTCTGTCTCTGGCGTTAAACTACCACAAAGTATTAATTATATAACATTAAACAAACCTCTTTACATAATAAAGGGTATATCAAGACTGCTACCGAAAACAAAGTTTTAGAGTCTTTAGACTTAAATTTTTTTTGTCCGTCTATTGGTCTGTTTGTTGGACCGATTTTGACGGGATTTTGACTGACAGATAGCTAATTTTTGCGGGAATAACTTAGGCTATTTTAATTTTGGAAAACAAATTAGGGTTCCGCTAAAATAAATAAAAACCCTTGAAATTTGAGGTTGTTTTTTAACATTGGTATTATAATACACGAGTAACTGAATTCATTAGGTTTCTTCGATTTATTTTGATATAAAAAATAGGGTTCCGTAGGTACGAAAAACCCCTTTAAAAATTATTCGCAAATTGGTAAGTACATCATTTCAAGTAAAGTAAATCGCGCAGACGAAGTTGCGGGCAAAATCTAGTCATAAATAAATACTATAAGTAGTTCAGGGTTTAGAAATTTTACATTTTAGTGGGGGAGGGGAGTGGTGAAATTTTGTACGGAAGTGCCGACTTTTTAAGTAGCGACTTAATAAAAATCGTATCAACTTAACGTAGTTAGATTAATAGTGACGAATTTTAAGTACTTAGTATTTTTATGTTATAAGTGTAAATCGTAGAGACAAAGTTGCGGGCATAATCTAGTTAAAAATTTAACTTCTGTATAAAAACTGTGGTTCCATTTTTTTTTATTGCGCAGTTCGTGCAAACAAGCAAACAAGTCACCTGATGGTAAGCGATCACTGCTACCCATGAACAACCACAACGCTGGATCATGAATGTGTTGCCGGCCCAATTGGGAGGGGAGCGGGGAGGAAAAAGGATGGGAACAGGAAAGGGTATTTAGGCATGCGGAAATCTCATTCACCGAAACACGCCAGCGTAGCTGTCGCTTCACATCGGTTACCTATGAGACAGTGGTACCGCCCCGGATGAGTCTGCCCATATGACAGAGAACAGCGTGGCTCTACCACTTTTTAGTATAAAAGAAACAAATGCCTAATAAGCGTGAAATAACTTTTACTTACAGGAGAAAAACATAGGACGACGTGAAGATTCTGACAGGTTCTATTCAAAAAATATTCCATTACCAACTCGTTAGTTAATGTTCGTTTCTGATTTTCCCTTTTCATAATGGGCGTGAGTTCAGAAATGATTTCTTGTTGTTCGTCCTTGGTGAACAAATTGGATATGACACCCGACGACAATATATTGTTCAAATATTCCAAGAAACCTTCCTCTTTTATATCCAAGTCGGTGAATATGAATGTGGTTCCTTTGCCTTGAACACCGCACGATCTGTAATGATAAAAATATATTCTTTGTATAGCTTACAATTGAAGTTGATGTTTATAGAGAATAGGTTGATTAAAAGTGTATACGAGTAAGTCATTCAACTTTCTTATTGATTACGTACAGCTGATATAATACAATATAATTTTATACAAACCCTAGGAAATCGGTACAATTTCTTTGTTTAATAAACTTAAAAAAAACGTCGTAGATAATTTCTCTGTTTTTTTTTACAATAGAGCAAAAGAAAATGGTATACAATTGAGACTTCGATATTTCTGTAAGTGCCAATTTCCATAGCTTATAAGTATATTTTATATGAAGATTGAATGATCAATTAACTTACCTATACAGCAACTTTAAATCCTCCAAAAAGTTGCCAACATTATACGATCTGGTTAGTGCTATCTGGAAGGACCGATAGCCGGCTATAAACGTAGACAATTTAGTCAGGGATTGCTTGCCAGACCCCCCCACTCCGACTAACATCACATTGCCTCTGGGATGGCGGATGACCCTGGATATCTTGACTAAATGGAACATCGCGTCGGGGAAAAACACCAAATCCATTCCCGAGCCACGCACCATCTCATTGAATTGGGACAGAAACATTTCCAACCGCTCCCGCAGCTCATTGTAGTCAAACACTGGTTCATAAACTTTGGGCAGCTCCATATCCGCGTCTTCACCTTCCTCGCCCGTAGGCTCTGGAGCGTCTCTGTCGAAATACAACATCGTAAAGTAAGATATACATCATTTAACCTCCATGTTGTATACTTAGCTTATAAACAGGAGACTCGTTTGCAATCCAACTAGCATACAAATCAATAATTGGCAACATACAAATTAGAAATAAAATATTACATAAAGTTACGTGCGACTATAAAAATCTAATTCAGCTCATTAATCTAACAGTTACAAGTGATATTAGAAGATTATACACCTATATAGATATGGATAAATTAAAAAAGTTTTAATAGGTTTTCCTCACCTCATAAAATCAACAAACACAGGTTCTTTTTCCATCATTTTCCGATATTCCACACCCAGTACTTCTTCAGCCACATCATACAATGCCTTATTGAACCAATCCTTATCTGACTGATGTGTGAATCTATCAGAAAATACTCGGGAGCATTCGTGTTTCCACAGCAACATGAGACATTTTTCAGATTCAATGACAGTTGGTAATGTTCCGACCATACCTTGCCAAACTCTAGACAAGTCTCGTAAAGAAAATACATAATGGAATTTGGCAGGTGTAGGAAGCAGATTTTGTCTTGTCCGAATCCATAATTCTCTAGTCAGAGGAATGATCTTCTTTATAAGGGATCTGACCTCAGAAGCAAAACCTCTCTTGGCGTTATAGTGCCCTTCTCCTATCACTTTGAATATTTTGTCTATAGATTCATTGTTGGGCAACGGGCAGTTGAATATTGAGAACTGGCGTTTTAAACGAGATGGGATGTCGTTTCTACCACCACCTGCAAATAATAATTAGAGATACAAGCATGAGCTCATGTATACGTTACCGGAAATGTATGAAATGTTGGTATTGTATAGATTATCCAGTTTTTTCTATTACTTATAATTTGTCTCAATCCTAACCTAACCTAATCATTCGTCTATATTCGCTAGCGTAATGTAAAGTGGGAAGGAATGCTCCACATACCCGCTGTACTCATTGACATCCCGAATGTATTAGATACATACAACATTTCCGATCGCTATTTAGGAAATCTATAGATTTCCTAGGAAAAGTAGATATTGTAAAAATAATCATACATTTTCTAACTATTTTTAAGAATTGTACACATTTTCTAGAAATTGTATACAATGACGGATTACACATTTCACACCCTTAATATTAATGTATAGTTTAATTTCCCTGCATGGGCGTAATACTAACATACGTTAGTAGGTATGTATATACCTACGTTACGCGCCGTATTACCTATGTTAATATATAAGATAATTGTTATGCTAACACTAATAATTGTATGTGAAATTCTCTAGCATCGAGACGATGACCACCATGGAGGGATTTTTGGACCAAGTGTCAATTTGTTCATGGTTGGTTTACTTTCAACTGTTTGGTTTGGTCTGTGTGTTTGAGTGGTGTGTATGTGTCTGCTTGAGTCACAGCTTTGTGTGGTATGGAATCTTGTACTCGTAAGTGTGAATAAATGTTCTGAGAGTGGAAACTTGCAATGGTTAAAAAAAAAATTGTTACCTGGCTATAACGAATTGTACTACAGACTAACATCTATATAACAAAACCTCATTATAATAAATTACTTGTTATAACGAAAATTGCTTAATTTATTTTTTTATTGTTTCTAATATTTTTTTAATTTTCATGATATTGAGGTTGCACTGTATATACATAGATGTACTTTTTTATAAATAATTTATAGGAATGTTACCTGGTTGTCCCATGGCTCCCAAAAACTGAATATCAACAATAGTTGTAAAATCGCCCGGTTTTTCTAAGCTGTAGAATCCTCCCATGCTCATAGTCTGTCTGACAATTTCGTTGGTGATCTGGTCACCCCATTCATTTATTTGTGGTAGATTTATGTCATCGATAAATACTAGCATCTTTTTTCCACCGGGAGGTCCGAAAGTCATGCCACTGCGTTTCTCTACGTAGCTTTCTATCGTTTTTTGAAATTGATATGGGCTGGTTGCTGAAGAAAAGTTGAAAGAACGACCCATAAACTGTTCAGGGTTGGCATTTTTCATGTACGCTTTCATCATAACGGTCTTTGCCGAGCCTTGTTCGCCTAGCAACAAGACAGCCCTGCCCTGTTTCGCGATGCAGTGAATTAGGTAATTTATTCTCACATTGTCTACTATCGGCACGAGAATAGTAGCATAATCAGGGGTAGCTGTATCAGGGTATTGATAATTCATCACCAAATCATCCCACAGTTCCCATTTTCCCGGATGTTTTACATAAAAGTCGAAAATTATAGACTTTTTATTATTCGGGTGTTTAGGTAAACTGAGAACATCTTTAAAACTGTTTCTTATATATTCGTCAAAACGAACTCTATCATTTGTCTCCAGGAGTGATCCAAAACCCCATATTAGAGCAAAAACATATATCTTATGTAAATGTTCCGCCGTGAACAGCACTATTTCTTCTGTTTTTTCCTTTTCTTCTTCATCGTCTATGTCTCCATTAACAGATTTGCTAGCAGAAGGATCTTCTGTTTCAACAATTTGAGGAGGAACTAGACCTTCCAGGAGGTTTAGCATTTGACATACGATGTTAGACTGGAGCACTCGCATGCTGAAGGTGAGATTTTGCGTGCACCAAGTATAGACAATCGGGAATGTTTGTTCAAATAGAGGACTAAATACTTCGATTTCTCGAGCAGAGCGCGTTTTCAGCCAACCCCGAAGCACTGGAAACGGTAAATATTAGAGTCACATACTACTCGTAAACAGTAAAGGAATGAAAGTGTTCTTAAAAATATGAGTAATTTTACCTGGATTCCAGTTTAGACCTGAAGAGCTCATGTAGACCATTCCGTTTCTGGATACTGTGGCTGGCGACGCATTATCTATGTTTTCGGGTTCGAATATGATTTTAGAAGTTGGAGACATCGTGAGACGATCACCATTGGCCAACGTCAAGGTTTTGTTATCGTCCAGTACTGAGTTTAAATTCTCAATCCAAATACTGTCTACTGGCCCGTCCAGAACTAGCCAAATATGTTCCCCAGTTTTGATTTTAAGTGTTTTTCTCCATAATGCCGAGAATATGCCGTCAGTCCAATCGTTAGTTGCTACATCGAGCCGACCAAACATCTGAGCTGCTGTTATAGCCTTCGGGTTCATACGCATTTCTCTGCAATAGAATTATTAAACTCCTTCATTGCATAAACGTCTACAGAACCCTGTGTTGAAATAATAATCAATGCACCTAACAGTTACACACATAATTCTGACCCCACACTGAGATTGAGGTCTCACGACACTCCTAAACGAATATTTATTTTCCACACTAACATTTGAGATGGGTTAGGCCGTATAAGTCCACCACGCTGGCCTAGTTGGTGGACTTTTATATACCATAGAAATTCGTCCGAATCGCTATGGCGTGCGGGTTTCCTCACGATGTTTACCTTCACCGTCACGTCTCAATGGTTTTCTCGATTGTAAAGGACACCCGTGCCATGTAGAGGGACGTGTATGGGCTGATATATAAAACTAAAACACTATTATTTATTTTGGTGCGAGAATCGAACTCGCGGTCTTTGATTTCATAGTCGGGTTGAGACCTCTAATTTTTCACTAGTTTAATTAATATTTTAATTTGATGTAATCCAAATATAAAAGGTTTTTGTTTGGGGTTCTCCTAGACTACCTGTGAGGGTCTTCGATGTCGGACAAAGCGTTCATAAGTGTGTGTATGCACGTAGTCTTGCCGGCTCCTGGCGGACCCAACGTCATTATACCGTGACGCACGCGTTGAGTTTCGTATAGCTGAAAACATACTTTACATTATAAAAACAGATTAAAACAGCGCTTTGAAATTTATAATAGATAAAAAAATATAGTTACACCCAAGTCACATACGTAGTCCTGACCCCACTTCAATATACAAATATTGTGTCGTGGGTATCAGAAACTACGAGAGACTTCTCGGTCTCGCAAACATCCAGACCCGAATCAAATACTTGTGGGTGGCAAAAATATTTGACTCGATGTGGGGATCGAACCCGTGGCCTCTTGTTTCACAGCTGAAGAATGTCGCTTCTGGTTTCATAGTCAAAGAATGTCGAAATCCATTTGAAAAAAAGAAAAACGTTCTAAAATTGAGCAAAGAAGAATCATTACCTGAATAATCTTCAATATCCACGGAGGATGATTGATTAGGCCGGATTGATCGACTTGTTTCTTGATAGCCTCTTCCAGTTCATTATACGTTGTCTTTTCGAGAACTTGGTTTGGGAACAAGTCGGCGACAAGCGATATGAAGAGCGGCTCGTCTTCATCAATAAGTTTCGACAAGTTCATGTCTCTGAGCACTCGCATTACAATAGTACTCTCGTTGTCCTTAGAGTTGACGCGTTTCACAGCGCCGAGCGTGCGAAGTACCGAGAGAATGTTACGAAGACCGAAATCGTAGTGCACCTGAGGGTAAAAAATAACTCTGGAAATATATTCAATCAGCGGCTTTGCTCGGGTGCAGAGATTTCTCGAATCATCAAACCAGAAACATCTTATTTCACGTGTTAGGTCTTGTATACTTCAGTTTATAGAAAAAATAAATATACACACGTCGGTTATTACTGTAGAGAAGATGACATCCGCGTTATAAACAATGAACATACCTTACAAAAAAACACCCCGTGTAATTTTTATTTTCAATTATTTCTCGTAAACTTTGCGCAAATAAATCTACACACACAGATTACCATTAAAATGTAATGGTGAGCTAACTTAAAAAGTAAGCCATAAGCCACAGCGTAGCTTTTCTTAGAACTTTTTAAGAGGAACAATTACTCTATACAATATAATTGTTGCGTAATTTTAACCGTTTACGCAGCCCATGCAATGGAATCTATCGAAAGGAATAAATTTTCCTAGTGTTTGCAACATTTTTCACAGATTCTTCAGTCTACGAGTATTAGTCATAGTGTGATCATCAGGTCATGATGTGTAGTTTACAGCCACCCTCGATAAATGGGCTATTCAACAACAAAAGAAAACTCAACCATTAGTTCCTGATTTTAGCGCGTTTAAACAAACTCTTTAGCTTCATTTATTAGTATAGCTGATATAGATTTATGAAGTGTATACAATGAAGTATATACGAGTACAAATTAACAAACAAATAAAACCTTCATACTGCTATAGTCTATCGTTTAATTGACAGATGACGTAGGTAATAGAACAACATTTAAAAATATAAAACTGCAAATAATTTCATTATAATGTCTAGATAGGCATCAATTTACCAATATTTTTTAAACGTTATTTTCTAACAATACTGACGTTGAATTTCAATTTGTCCCTTAGCGCACCTCAGTTCAAAAAGTAATGTCCTTAATGAAAAGTAAAAATGATAATTAGGTTACACATTTTGGTATACTCCGGCCAGATGCTTCGATATAACATACCTTATATAAAACTGTAGCAAACATCTCAAAAAACCACGGGGAATTTTTGTACACATTGACATAATTTTATTTGATATTACCAAAATTAAGCGAAAGACGCTGTATCTACATATTCTCTATCTCTATTAATTCAATATACACATATTTTGAATTTGGTTCTATTTAGTCACCCATCAATAAAAAACAGTGGAAAGTTAGATCATTATACGTTAGTTGGTCCTTCAAGCTTAAACGTCTTTTACGTCTCTTGTCGAGCAAAGAAAGATCATCCCACATTAGTTGGACGCTCACGCTTGAACGATTTAAAAATACGAATTTTTAGTATTTTCCTCGCAATTTTTCCATTTTTTTTAATAATTACTCTGATATGAGGGACGGAGACAAATACAACAAATCAAAAACTTGACAATCCGTCGAGCCGTTCTCAAGTTATAAGTGTTCGAAGAAACACGACTTTGTTTCATTTACAAGAAAAAATACATATATAATTTGTTGGTACATAACTTAAAAAACATGAAAAAATCGGTTGTTATAAATTAAATAGTATATAATTTAAGAGTATTCTATAAATAGCCCTGAACATAAACATGTTTTCAATTCGTTTTGTTGAGTAAACAAAAATGTTTTGGAGTTTGAAAAGGTTTTAATTAAAGGGTATAATTTCAAACAAGGCACGGATTGGATATTGAAATTAATTAATTTGAAGTTGATATCAAGCCAACAGTTGTAAAATTATAAACCAAACTCATTTTGTACCTCTCCTACAAGTACGAGATAATGTCTGGTAACAAGGTAAAATTACGCATACATATATTTTATATCAGAATTGTACAAGGTGACGAGCTTTTATAGATGTATACAGCATTAATAATAATTTGGGTAACATACATACATACATACATAACCACACGCCTTTTTCCCAGAAGGGGTAGGCAGAGGTGCTACTAGAACACCCACGTTTCGCCTTGTATATTCCGTCCCACTATGTGATAGGGGGCGAGCCTATCGCCATATCGGGCACAAATTCCTGACTCCGGGCTAATAATGAATAGAAAAATCCAATATCACTTTGCCCGACCCGGGATTCGATCCCGAGACCTCAGCTTTGCAATCATACCGTAGTACCACTACGCCACCGAGGCAGTCAATTGGGTTTGATCTCAATTTGGGTAACATATAAGGTACCTACCTGTTTAGTCAGCTGCTCCTCGCATAACTTGTAGAGCGTGTAGAATTTTCTGGCGAGGGTGATATTCTCGAGAAAGCCACAAGAAGCCAGTTTCACTCGGATGATGATCTGTCGGTCCGGCACCATCATGGCTACAGTTCGGAACTGGATTTTAAGATTCTCCGGCAGTTCTTTGCGTCCCGCGTAGCCTGGATTCTGTAATGGAAAGATTTCAATTAAATTATATTTATAGAAAGAGAAAACTTAGTATCATATTCAATCATTTAACAGAGATTTTATATGTTTTACAATTTAAAATTTCTCAATTTGATGTTATAAGATATTTTTATTGTATATACGTTCATTTATATATATGTATATATACAGGCTAAATTTTTCAAGTGGGCGTGGACGGCCAAATCCGAAATTATTAGTAGTATCGAAAAATGCTAAAAGGACTCACGACCCCATTTTGACGAAAACTGAAACTGTATGCTTAGATTTTGGTAAATCAATATACCTAGCGAAGAATCGAACCCAATGGTTTAGAAAAAAAAGCAGCGTCGCTAATAAGGATCAAAATGTGGGAAGTAATGATATACGGCAAATTAATTGAAACTGTAAAATTTGATAAATTGATTTATATATTATGTCGTTAATCCATACTGCCTCGGTGGCGTAGTGGTACTACGGTACGATTGCAAAGCTGAGGTCACGGTTCGAATCCCGGGTCGGGCAAAGTGATATTGGATTTTTCTATTCATTATCAGCCCAGACTCAGGAATTTGTGACCGATATGGCGATAGGCTCGCCCCCTATCACATCGTGAGACGGAATATATAAGGCGAAACGTGGGTGTTCTGGTAGCACCTCTGCCTACCCCTTCTGGGAAAAAGGCGTGTGTTTATGTATGTTTATGTTAATCCATACTTATACATTGAAAATAATGGCCATCAATTCGAACAATTCATAAGTTAAGAATTAATAGGGGAGCCATGTAAGAAAAATTAAATTGTTTTGTTAATAAAAATGAAGTCTTTCCTTTAATTTTCCGTATGTCATTATTTCCCTGAATTTGATCGTTATTAGCAACACTATCGAGTGGTGTAATAACAGCATGTGTTTTGTTTTCAAAATAATTGGGTACGATTCCTCGCTGGGTAAATTGATGTTTCTAAAATCCAAGTATGCTGTTTTAATTTACGTCAAAATGGGGTTGTGAATATTTTCAGCATTTTTAGATATTCCACATAGTTTCTGAATTGGCTATCCACGCCCACTTGAAAACTTCATCTGTATATTACTCTACTTGATGGCGACAAAATGCTAGATTAAAGAAGTCATAAATACTTTTTTAAGTAACTTACTTTCGAGTTCGAATAAAATTACAAGTATCATATAAATAAGAAAAAATCTAAAGAATAAATAGGTATAGTTGAACGGGAAAGCGAGCCTCAGCACAGGGTTAATGTCACTTTAAAGAAATCATAGTCTCACCATAGTGATAAATATGCCGAACTCGGGGCACATGTCGGACATGTCGCCGTCGGTGAAGACGAAGCTCTTTTTCTTCTCTTTCTTGGCGGCCAGCACTACGGCCACCTGCTGCGCCGCCACCGACAACACCGGCAGCTCGATGCGGTTGAACTCGTCGAAGCACCCCCACGAGCCCGACTGAGCCAGCCCTTTGTATATTCTTCCTAAGCCCCTGAAAACAATAACATTCACCAGATTCATCCATCCATCCATCCATCAGCCAAAGGAAGTCCACTGCTGAACATAGGCCTCTCCCAATGATTTCCACAGTGATCTGTTGGAGGCAGCTTGCATCCAGCGACGTCCCGCGACCTTTACGAGGTCGTCTGACCACCTAGTGGGTGGACGTCCCACGCTGCGCTTTCCGGTTCGTGGCCTCCATTCGAGAACTTTTTGGCCATTCACCAGATTATAAATACTAAATTTTCAATCATCCAATGATATTCCATCAAGTAAAATATAATTTTAATATTTATGAAGCGAAACATACCGACGATTGTAAAATGAGTCATGTACAAAACAGCAACTTTTCATGACAGCGCATTAAAGGAAAAAGTGTTCCCATTTTGTTAATTTTAAACTAAAGTTGAAATTTACCTCACCATTTTATTATGTATTAAGGCATCTTCATGTATATTTAATGTTATGTAATTTACGAGATATTACAGTTGTCTGCATATATGTACATAGATATTGAGTATTTACTTGTATATTATTTTTATCACCCCTCCCTCTCGCCGCTACCCCTTCTTCTTTCCGCCACTGTAGCATAACTTTTACATTTAACCTAATGGAAAAAGAACCAGTGGAATCCTATTCAATTTTGAGAACTTGTACTCTCCAGGTCCGAAGATATATGTCCGGAAGTCCCATAGACCTTATTTTATGGGACCAGATGTCAAGCACCAGCTTTCCATTAAAGAAAAAATAATCAAAATCGGGCCACCCAGTTCAGAGCTATGATGAGGTAACAAACATAAAAATAATTCAGTCGAATTGAGAGCCTCCTCCTTTTTTTGGAAACGGCTCAAAAAGAAAGAACAATACCTGTAATCCATCTGGTCGGAGCAGTTGAACACGACGACGTACTTGGCGAGGGTTTTCCCCATGTCCTTGACGGTCTCGGTCTTGCCCGTGCCGGCCGGGCCGCACGGCGCACCGCCCATGCTCATCGCCAGCGCCTGCGCCAGCGTGATGTAGCAACTGCAACCGGCACCACTCCGTCAATACACCTGATGCTATCAGGCTGATAGTAAGCGCAGTGCGGGCCAAATAGAGCATCAATACAATATACAGGTTAACCCGAAACGCCACACACTAGGTCACTATGTCTGGTCCTTGGCCAGAATGGACGGTGGTGGCATTTCCAGCGGACACCAACAGTAAATATAATGCTCGGAAACCCGCCAGTCACATATGCAAGTGTGCTAGTTACTCTACATGCGCTTTTTTGCCACATACTCGTAGAATGTGTGCCTAGTGCCGCGTCAGGTAATAACAATCACACATAGCATTGATATTATAGTCTATTATCGTCCCTGTATAACACAACGCGGTGCTACATTCAAGTTATGTTTGTCCTTTCATAAAAATATCAATATATTCTCCTTTTGTTTTGGTGGTAAGCTGGTAATTGCTAATGGTTTCGCCACACAGCGGGCGGGACGGAACGGCGACGCGAGGCTCCCTTCAGTCCACTGTGTGGCGAAACCATTAGTGAAATTGTATATTTGAAGTAATTGTAATGAGGTAATTTACAGAGGAACGCGAAAGTTTGTTTTATTTTCCGACGATCGATAGCCACGATGGCGGTGGAGGGTTTAGACGGCTGAGGTAGGGGCGAGGTAGAGTATATATTTAGGGATCATAAATAAGCGCCCGATGTGCGCAAATATTTTACGACACACTGGGCTAACAATATTACTTGACACAAACAACATTACACTTTCATAATTTAGGCAGTAGTTAGATACATATAAAATTACCTTGTACGTTTAGACTATAAATATATAAAAAACTAAAGCCTAAGTGATGTGTGTGTGAAAGACTCTATCTAAAGATCCGTACTCTTTGGCATTTTCCCGCCAATTATAAATTAAAAAGTTAACGTAAAACAGTAGTAAATCAGCTTCTAAAGTGAACGGTTGTTTCATTAAGTATAATAAACATATCACTAAGTAAAATAAATTATTGATAAATAACAATTCGTAAATGTTTTTAAATCATAAATAATACGACAGTTGGCGCTTCACTCGCACTGTTGTTGTATTCCTGCCGTTAGATGACTCCACTACAAATCTAGATCGCGGTATGGTTTCGTTACCGTTCGGGGTATAAAAGGCCGCCCTTGCCAGTAGCGCCACGGAGTCACTGCTGGTGCAAGCAGTAATAGAACAGTTTATTTTTGAAACGCCAATAAAACGGCGTATATATTCATTGAAAATGAGCCATGCGCTGTGCAAAATCTAAGTTGACTGTTGAATGTCGACTTTTGCTACAGTAGCTATATTCTAGACTGGTATTGAGCAACACCAGTTTCTCATTGTTTTTGCGGCTTTCCTAACTGGATGTTAGATGAAATGGCTAATTATAAATTATAATATAGTTGTTTAATGCCACAGACGGCATTAAACTAATTTTTATTGAATATTTTGTGAGTTACGCTTACGACCTACGAAAATATTATTTTCAATCCATTAGTACTTATTAAGCGAAGAGAGTAAATATATAGAATAATCAAACTACACTTTTTTTATAGAAAGCAAAGGTATGGTAACGTACATTAACTTATGCAAAATAACGTAGAAACACGTTTTAAAAAAGAAAAATCTGTGAATAATTTGTCATCAGTATATTTTAACTAGCATCGCTTTTCGTACGCTGCTTAAAAAATAATTTAAAAAAATTAAACCGACTTGAAAACTGTATTATAGACATATAAATAGATAAAAAAAGGAAAATACTCCGACGAATTGAGAACTTTCTTCTTTTTTTGAACTCGGTTAAAAATAATGTTTATAATTCTAAAATACCTAAATATGAAAAATATTTTTTTAAGGTCGACGCCAGCTGTACGACTATAAGCTACGTAACATCACGCTGCGAACTACCCGGGTGAAACCGCGGGACGAAGCTTGTCCTGCATATTAAAGTTGGCACCGACATAAAAAAAATGATATATTTAGGTATTTTAGCATTTTTAAAGATAACTTTTATTTAACCCTTTTTATTTACAGTTTTGAAGTAGGTTTAATATACCGTTTAATACCGTGTATACCGATTCCGAGCTCTGGGCTACATTACTTAACTCAGCTGTATAAAATAAGTCGGCCATTATTATTAATAATCAATAATTATCATAAATTATATAATGAACTGCTCTGAATTCAAGTAAGCTGCGACCCCTGTATAACCACGGTATTGTAAACTTTTTTTGAAAAGAGCAGCACTAGAGTTTCTTGCCCGTTCTTTTCTGGTGAAAACCGCCTTGTGAACCGGTTGGTAGTGTAAAAAGGAAAAGTAACTGAATCTAAATAATGTATGACATTTTATGGGTTCCGTAAATTTCATTTAATTTCATTACTCTATTCCCTATGATACTTATTATTCACTCCGAACTATGCCTATAGTTAGGGCGTACGATAGAGGATTCCAAACATTGTGTGGAGTACCTAGGAACATTCGTACAGTTTTACGTACCACGTCCGAAGTTTCGAGTTTCGTTTCAGATCATAGAGTAACCCCCCTGTTCCTGTGCTTGGAAGTCGTCTGACCGTCGCGTGAGCCTATTCTTCCATTCTTCATATTATAAAGTCTGTATTATTATAGGGTATTGTAGAGTGCAAGCCTCGTCAGCTGGCATCTCACAAAGACATGACATTCATTTTCTTTTAAGCGAGTATAAGGAGTCACATATATCAACAGGGCAAAAATGACTTCTACGCGGATGCCTACTGGTCTAAGAGCCGCTGAAGATCGACCATCATCCATCTGATTACCAGATGAATATTTTTTATCAAATATAAATGCCTAGTATAACTTACCTATCGAAAAATGTTCATTGCTACTTTTTTATTATAATTTTCTTTTTTTCAGGCTAGCCTATACGATTAGTTTTGTAATTAAATTATCTTCCTTATAATACCAATTTAGGTTGGTTATCAGAGCGGTGTAGTCACCTATATTGACATACCTGTTCATCTGATTTCCAGGTAGCCATGAACAGAAGTAAGTAGGCAAGCCTACTTAGGCACATTCTCTGTGTTAGTACTATCAGTTAAGATGAAATCCATTCGGTTATCAAAAGAGTGAAGTTGATGAAAGGAAAACAATAAAAAAATAATTTAATTAAAAAGTCAAACATGTAGGACGTATGTAATGTATGTATTATATAAATTTAAATTTCTACATGTTTGGTATTTGGCGACTCGCTTTCAATATGTTACGCATATAGCTTGATTTGTTGGCTAGTAAAGTCAATAAGCTAATTAATCAACGTATACAAGTATAAATTAGATTTTATTCCTTCATTTGTAGTGTTTTCTTTTATTTTTTTTTAACGATAGGCAAGTTATCTTATGCATGTTTGTTAATCAATAATATTTAATAAAATATGTCCAATCTGGTTATCAGACGGGTAAAGGTCGATCTACTACGTCTGCTACGATACTACGTAGCCCGTAGACAGAGAATAATAATAGATATATTGTCTACGATATTTTGGCGCCCGAATGTTGACATTCTGTTGTCAAAATCCCCTGTCTCCTATAAAACGAAAAAAAAAACGGATTTTCAATATGTTTTCATTGTTTAGCGACAATCTGTTGTAATTACATTAAAATAGATTGGTATAGTTTTGTGTAATTTTGCGAATTTTATTTTTCGGAAAAAAATTAGGAATTTTTCGGAAAAATTAAAATGTAAAAATAAATGAGATATTGAGTTATTTAACTTCATTGGAGCTTTTAAACCCTAAAATCGTTTGCATTCTTATAATCTTGATAAATTCGATATTAACGTCAAGATATATGTATCTGTAATACTGTAAAAACCAAATTGACCGCAGGGATTAAATGTAATGGCTGTCATTTGAAAAAAAATCGTAAATTAATATTTATACTCGTATATGAAAAAGTATCTGAACTATAACCAGCGGCGCTAAATTGTTTCATTTCTACTGCCAATACACCCGTTTGTATTCCAGACGATGTATTGTAGATGCCACGTTCAGGTCTAGATTTTTGTTGTTATATATTTATCTACTTATATTCATAAACTTTTTAGTTTTTTGAAACTCATGTTCCCTTTCAGTTTTCCGTTTTCTAAATTTTTACCTTGGTGGTGTCTTTTTAATAAGATCACCCTGTTCAGACATTCTGTACTACTTAATAAATTATTACAATTGAAAACAGAATATGCAAAAAATTTAATCACTATAACTCCAAGCATTTGTAAAGATAATAAAAATTACAGTACATAAGCGTTATATATTGTGTCTATTTAATTGACGACAGGCCGGAACGGAGATATTAATTAATTGTCCCGTGACCAAATGTCTTATTTTAAATTAAAAAAAAAACCGATTTGATTTCAAAATAGATTTTAAATAGCAATCATTTCCGTCGTCTTAACCAAAGAGTACAAGTACTACTGTCATAACGAAACGCGTACAGCGACGTTTTGTGAAATAAGAATTGGCGGCAAAATATATCTGCCTGCTAATTTTAGCAGGGTGTTTGCTGTTGTCACGGAAAAATATATATATGCGACCATTATCTGACGGATCGTGATAGAAGGCAGATCTAACAATCTGAATCTTTAGCAAGAACCTCTGAAACTGGCCCTAAGATAAATAGTTATACCCATAATAGATAAAATACTTACCCAATTGTATAATCCGGTAGTTAAAACAAATACCCACTTTTATATTGCGTAAATTTTCGTCTTTTTGGGTAAAATGTTAGTGATAGAGCACCAATATAAATTATAAAGAATGATCATTCTGCATTAACGTAAAGTAAAGCGTATAAAGTATTCCGACGTTAGTAGTAGTTAGTGGGCAGCGCTGTAGTACATCCCCAGTGAAACGTTACGAATTTGAAAATGCTTGCTTGTATAATGACAAAGAATTTAGTAAAAACAACAAATAAGTAATTAAATATTTATTTGAGTATTTTTATTTCGACGTAAGTAGTCATGACAAAATCTAATAGACGGTGCGATTTTCACGCCCGTCTTATTGATGAGCGTTACTGAAATTAGTCGCCGCTCGCAACAAATTAGACATGTTTGCTTGTATTGACAGAATTAAATAAAAACAAAAATAATAATTGTTTTCGACCGAAATGTGGATTTTATTCTCTCAGATATTGTATCTGAATTAAGTGTAATTAAGTAAGTAAGACTTGCCCAAAGAAAACGTCAGATATAAAGGCCAGATAGTGCCCTTGAGCGGTCGCCCAACCGCGCTCTACCATAACGCCGCTATTGCCTATGCTAATCACGTATCTACATTTAAGGTCCTTAATCTAGTCGATGTATATGAAAATTATTTGGTACTTCGCATTTACCTTTTATTTTATTTTTTCATGCATTTTTTTACCTTTGTAAATTTACCAAGAGTACGAATATTGAGCGTTGCCTGATTTATGGTTCCTATGTTGCTTCAAGTTTCAACCCTATGCATAGATTAGTGAAATGAGCATTCGTTAAAATATTTATTTGGCAGATAAACGATTAGACTCACCGATCTGTGAGAGGAGTGATGACCAATCTCTCAGTACAGCCCAGGTATTCATTTTGATAGGTAAAGGTAACGTCTGTCACAGAAATCCATGTCTTATCCGTGTCTTCTTTGAAGTAGAATCTGCATTGTTTCAGCCATTCGAAGTCGTTTGCTGAACGAACGTTAAGACGGCACTGCAAATAATTACAGAAAGTTTTCTAATAAATTACTTATAATGTAGAGTCTAGATTCTAGACATTAAACACGTGACAAAATTAGAATAACGTATTAAAATATTTGATATTTTTAATGTGTTCATGTCGGATTTTATTTGACGAATTATTGTTGTTAGACTATTGAAAAGGGCCTCAATTTTAAAAATAATGGCATGTAAGTTTCGAGTTATATGACATTAATAGCAACGAGACAAACTTTTCATTATTACGGGTGGCGTATACAAAATAAAAATAGTACGAGGCAAGTAAATGTTTTACAATAGAAACCTTCGGAATATTAACTTAGTATTCCCTTTTTTTAATCATGTAGTAGGTAAAGCATGAATTTATTAATATGAACTGCTTATTTGCAATAACCTTTTCTGAACAAAAAATACAGAGATAATAACATTAATAATATAATCCAGTTAACATAGATGCATATATAAAATAATTGCGTACATAGAATTAAATTATTAATTTTAATTGTACTTCAAAATTTTTTTGGCATATTTAGTTATTTTACATTTATTAAATTTTATTTATCTCTTGTTATTACAATTTTGAGTCGATTATTTTTTTAGATAATCTTTTATTTCTTCATTTTTAATATTTTTTTATAGCAGTATTTAAAACTATTTTTTTTTACTATTTTGTTTTGTTAAGACATCTATCTATCTACTCATTTTCCTAATGAATGATACAAACTTTTCTCTTTATCTCACGGTGTCTTAAAGTGTGCGCCTCCCCGCCGTAGACACTAGAAGAGGGCGCCGCGAAGAAATTCCTTCTCTCTGGATTTTAAGTTTTGTGACTATTACCTAACTTGTCTCATGGTACATTTCAACCAGCGAGATAGATTAGGTTGCCACGACCAAATAGTGAACATTTATGTGCACCGCGGACTGAAAAAGGTTGGGCACCCCTGCAGTGGCAAGGGGTGACTTTTTCAAATAAGATGCCGATATTTCTGGTGTCTAGTTTTATTAAATTAACAACTAACTATATTTTTACGCTATTATTTACTTACGATATTCAGCGACATATTTGTTTAATATTATTAATACTAACTATATTTTCTCATACACTTGCTGCAAACTTGCATGGCATTGCACTGTTCTCGTTGCGTACTATAAAGTTTAATATTTTCGATTCATTCCGAAACACAATAGTGTGTTTTACGTTTTGGGATAAACAGACAAAACAAACTTTAAACGTTGTTGGAGCTTGTATCTTTGATATTCTAGACTGCCTTGTCTTCTTTTCTTTGTGTTATATCCATCCAAAGGTTGTCTGTAAGAAATCGCCTAGAGCGATAAGACCGCCATCTGTACTATTTTCCTAATTTGTTTTATCTTTGTATGTTTTTCCTTTCTGTGTGCAGTTAAGAATAGATAAATAAACGTAAATATGACAATATTTATTACAAGATTAAACATTGTTTCCCCGGTAGATACATAAATGTCATATAAAGTTGAATACAGAGTATATAAAGACTGCTACCGAAAGTCACTTAAACTACCACCTGGCTGCGTTTTCGGTAGCGGTCTTGATATACCCTGTATAATATTCAGTGCCATTTTTTATTTGTGTAAATTCAGCATTTGTTTTTAAAATTACCTATAAAAATGCAATTCATGAGATAAGAATGATCCGTTACGCAGCAGTCGACGCGTGTCACTTTGAAAATCATACATTTACATACATAAACATTACGCCTTTTTCCCAGAAGGGGTAGGCAGTGGTGCAACCAGTACACCCACGTTTCGCCATATGTGTTCCGTTCCATGATGTGATATGGGGCTAGCCTATCGCCATTTCGGGCACAAATTCCTGACTCCGGGCTGATAATGAATAGAATAATCCAATATCACTTTACCCGACCCGGGATTCGAACCCGAGACCTCAGCTTTCTAAGCACACCGTAGTAAAACTTCGCCAGCGAGGCAGCCTTTTAAAATCACCATAATGCTTTTTTCCAATATACTACTGAAAACTGTTTTAAGTCAATTAATAAATAATATTGGCAATACTTACGAGCATGTCAAAAATGTCTCTCTGATGCACGTGGATGGTGATGAGGGTCTCAAACTTGATCCTCTCGATCTTCAGCAAGTCCCGCGTGGTCTGATCGATCAGCGTGTTGAGTAGCTCAAGGAATTTGTTGTTGGTGTCCGACATTATCTTCTTGTCTTGTCTCGCTTGCATCAGGGCGAGCTCAGCGTCTCGAGTCCAGATGATTTGAATTCCCAAGAGGCCAACCTTGAACGAATTGTTGTCTTTAATATCCAACTAAACTAGTAAGTGCCGGTTGACGTTTCATACTTTTCGAATTTGTACAGGCGTAACTCACACAATTTCAATTTTATGTAAAACCATAATTCCACGGTTTTACATGGTTGGAAAATGTTATTGAAATAAAAGTAACTTAAACTTTAAAAGTATGAAACGTCAAACGGTACCTATTAGTTTTGTTGGATTATAGGCGAGGTTGACTATTGGCGGTATTCATTATAGACTGGTCGCAATTTAATTAAAGGCCAAAAAATTTGCTTGTGTCACTTTTTGACTTAATATTCACCTTAATAAAACTGTTTGTTTCCTTGCTGCGTAAGGATTAACCGGCGGGACAGCAAAATACATAAGGATTTATAATAATTAATAAATACATATGGGTGTACGGATATAATACAAAAATTATATAATTATTGTACTACTAATTTAAACTAAACCTATTTTTATCTAAACCACAAGTGCCTTTGTAACAATCCGTGTTAATTAACTTAGAATGTTTAATGTACAATTATTAATGTTTTTGGATTTTAAGCGTTCCTTACTCCAATATACACTAACATTATTTTTTAAAATAGAACGTACGCGAGAACAAACTTGTCCGGCGGACTACGTACATACTCGTATAACTGAAACCACATATAAAGAACTTTCTTAGCTTCATAAGATATGTGGAGGCGCTGCAGAAAACATTTTTCTTTATCCAAACACGCATAAAAAAGGATATTGTGTTTCATAAAGTGGGTAGTGCCACTTATGATATAGACGTAAGTCCGTGGGCGCCAAACACGTGGGTGTATCCGTCTGCGCGCGGGTAGCGAACACCAAACATCATAGTTAAGAGCTCATCATCGTGATTTGTTGCTCAAGTGGATTTTGTCCGCGACATGTCATATAATCAGACCTGTACTTTATGTTGACCGGCGAGAGATAGGCTTCACACTGTTAGTGGTTACTCTGCCTACGTTAAAGCCACATTGTAATCCTAGTATTAAATAATACTAATTAAATTATATGACGGGCACATCATTGGGTTTTTTATTTTACCTTCGCGGCATGTCTACTCCCGTTTTCCTACTTCCATTCACTTCAGTTCATCCAAAAGTAATCCAGAAAGTATAGCCGATTGCGATAATACCGCCATTTAGGCAGATAGCCGTACATATAGGCTAAGTGTATTTATATGTATTTTCACTATTGTTGATACATATTAAAGTGTAATAAATAAATAAAATAAATTAAATTAAGCAATACATACCTGAGCTGGCATTTTGTCCAAAAACAGCAGCAAATTGAATGCCGGATCGTTGATGATGGACACGGCGTTCCTTATGATCGAGTGCAAACTGCTTTGAGCAGACTGCAGTAGCGAAGTGAGCCACGTTTCCACCGAGCCCTCGGCGCGCACGGGACGCTCCAGTTTGATCTCCTCTCCTTCCGACGATATTATTGCTACCATTTTATTGTACTCTGCAAATAACACTCGGTGCTTAATTCGGACTTCGTAAGTAAATTAAGATTATTTTTCCTTTCGCCTAATTTAATTGAGGAAAGATTTTTTTTATTACATTACGAATATTAACATTGATAGAGCCACGCTGTAGTCAGTCATGTCTCAGCATGAATGGGCAGGCTCGTCCGAGGCGGTACCGGTGTCTCACAGGACATGGATGAGAAGCGACAACTTCGCTGTTCGTTCGGTGAGTGAGGTTGCCGGATGCCCAATACCCCTTTCCTTTTCCCATCGTTTTTCCTTCCCGCTTCCCTCCCGATTTAATGGACCGGTAACATGTCTATGACCCAAGGGTTGTGGATGTTCATGGGCGGCAGTGATCACTTACCAACAGGTGACCTGTTTGCTCGTTTGTCGGGCCTAATGCATAAAAAAATATATATGATTATTTAGCAATATTCATTGTTATAAATTATTAATAGAGGAGGCCGGTGCCCTGCAGTGGTACTTATACGGGCTTATACAATACAATACAATTGGTGTAAATTAGAAAATACCACCTAAATGGATAATGCTTACTATTTTGGTAACGTTATAGTACATTCGTCAAGTGAGTGTCCTTTAGTTGTAGCCTAGTTTGGTACTCGAATGATGTAAAGTGAGTTGTAAGCGAGAATGCGTCTAACAGCGGTCCGGGCGCGTAGCTTTGGTGAGGTCATCGGTGCGTCAAGGTCGTTTTTGGGCGGCAATCGACCCGCCCTGCGTAGGACTGTAGTACTACACACCCGACTTTACCGAGAAGACGGGCCACGCGAGCATCTTCAATCGAGTAACATATTTCCGACTGACATTCTCTTATACGTGTTTGTGGCATATTTAGAAAAATAGATTGCTGGGTGAGTTATAATTGAATTGTTCCTACAGTTTCTGATGTCTTTAACCCCGCATTCTTCAAATATCCAATTACTCGTATAAACAAACGAATAAAAGTTTTTAAAAAAAGTTAAGTTTTTTATGATCACTTCGTTAATAAACTTATTAAAATCATACTAATTAAGATTAATTAGCTTTGTTTCACGCTTTGCTACTGTTTCTTGAATCAAACAAATAGAAAAAGAAATGAAATATATTTCTACAACCCACGCCGTAGTTTAATAATTAACTGTAGTTAGCTGCTCATTCACTTCGCCACTTTTGGCTAGTACCCTAGTAACTCAATTTAGATAATTGTTAACAGATCTATTACTGTACGAATTATTTTTGATCTAAATTTACTTAATCTAAATTTAGGCACTAATAAACTCGAAGGAAAGCTCACCAATATCATGAAACTTGACATATCTAATATTATCGAATATGGACAGCAGATGGTTCTGTATCGTGTGCGAGTCGGAGGCTTGTCCTAGAATCTCTAGAAGGGCTGGGTCTGACACAAAAAAGAATCTCGGGAACATCGTCCTTTTCCTTTCGAGATATCCGCTCAGACTCTTCTGGCACAGCTCCAACTGTTCTTGCAGGTGAGGCAGCAGTTGCCTTAACAAATCGTCTCCCACACAGCACGAGACCACGCCTGGAGTCTCGTGGGCCCTTTGCATTATCTTCTGCCATGATTTGTCAATTTTCGAGAACCTCTTTGCTTCTTTTGGCAATTGTTTGGCGATATCGCCCCCGACGAACACCGCTTCGAGGTACACCCACATGTTTTGCACCAGCAACCAACGTTCCAGAATTTCGTTTGTACTCTGCAGGTCGTATAGCCATTGTTGGATCTGCTTCCTGAATGGTGCGTTGTACCTGGTGGACAGGCGGAAGTCTTGATAAAATCACATTGAAAGTAATATTATGCTTAATATCAAACAATCAGCCATGCAGATTGTATTTCCGCACATCTATTAATGCAATACTTTGTCGGCTTACGTGCCCTATTCCTATACCATTGAGTCTTTAAAAGTGAAGCGTGAAATAATTATTTATCAGGTCGACAAAAAGAGATTACCATCAATGCTATATAAAACGACACACTAAACAGTTTGTAATCAGGCATAGAGTAGCCATTTCTCAGTATATAACAATAGTAAAATTAAAAGAAAAATAATATTGTAGATTATTAAAATCACTTCCTAGCCAAACATTGAAACTATTAAGCTTCTATTACCACGCTACACGCGACTTGAGATCACTAAGCGGGTCAAATGCCAAAGTGGAATGAACTCTTTGATACAATATAAAATTCGTTGGTTATGTAACAATTTTCACTGATAACACTTCGCTGAACTCTATGTCAATTACGAGTATATCACCGACTAGCGACCTTGAAAATAGTGACAGACTAAATAACGTAATCTACTTAAATATAAACATTAATTAACTGGGTTCTCTGTTTTGTGCGATTGTAAGTTATTTATTTTTTGCACAATACAGAGAAAAAATAACAATGAAAATGTGAAAATCTTGTTCGAATAAAGTCGCCATTTTTGTTTTTTTTTTAGAAGTCACCTGCAGAGAAAGATTCCATCTTACTTCATTCTGGTATTGCATTGACTTTCATAGTTTTAACACGATTTTTTTTAAATTTACTGACAGAAATAAATTTTAGGTGTATAACAATACAAAATTATTGTGCTTTACCTGTTAGATAACAAGGACCCAAGTATCATAAGGCTGTCTTCAAGCTGGCCTATAGTTTCAGCGGTCGTGTCGCCTCTCAGCAGCAGCTCCCCGCGGTTGTTAAATGTTTGGAAAGTAAGCTCGTGCACCGACCATTCATTCGTAACCTGGCGGAGCTTAGCTTCTATGTCTTTCTCTTTCATCGCCGATATACAGATGTCCTGTGGGAGAGAGACGAATAATGTAAGAAAACGAGAGACGTAACCTTGTAGGGCACGTATATATTGTATAGGTTTTCTGTTTAGTGTGTAAACGAAAGGTGCCCAGGATAGAGGCCTTCCTGCAAGAGTCTATTGTATGGAAACGCTCCTTTGCGTAGTTTACGGGACGCGAAGTGCATTGAATGTCGTGTTAGTGGTTTATTTATTTTTTATAAGCAATCTTTGGTTTTGTTCTTATTACTTAGTGCTCCATTTATTTACATTTATTCAAATATACATATATAGTGCATTTTGAAATACGAAGTTTTTAATACGTTGATCGTAAATAAAAATTAAAATTGAGTGCGACAATATTACTCGGTACCTTTTCAATTCATTTTTTATTTCTGTATTCTAAAACATGAGTTAAGAAAGAGTGTCAATTTACAAAGTGTGTCCTACAAACGGCGTCGGCGCGGAGTACAGGTATTTAGTGAATAATGAGAGTGAAATGTCGGCTTGGGTGTATCGGGCGTTGATTCCTACTTTCCGAGCGCTCATGATGCCCTGGTAGTTTTCGGGCTGCAACCACCTGTCGTTAGATTCAGGCCCACGCACATGCGTCGTATAGAAAAATCCACGTGCAGTCCAGCCCAACTATTGATTTATTTATGTTTGGTTTTACAGATATATTCCTCGAGCGTTATGTTTCTCTAGTAACTCTGCGGATAGATTTTATACGTATATCCATTTCAAAATTTGCAGACTATCCGTAGTATGACACAGTAGGCAGATTTTAAGTTTGAAACATTTTTCAACGATATTATATACGAGTATACATTATTAACAATGAATTATAATAATAATGAATATTAATGGTATATTTCCAGGGAATATTTATAAAATTTCTTAAAAAAATTATGCCGAAGGGCATTGTTTGAGCTGGAAAGCAGACCCAAGCACCAGCCGGAATAAAACTGAGAAACAATAACAAAGAAAGATTTTAGGGTAATTAAAATCAATCACGTATCAAAGTTATATATTTAATAGCGATTTCAAAAGATCGCGGTTCTAATTATTATACACAAACACGAATCCTTAAAAGTAAATAAATTTATCGTAATATAATTACTCAATTACCGATTTGCGTCGAAAAAAGATTTTGTTTATAATTCGACGATAACAGACAACCGCGCTCTTCAAAAGCTTTAATTAAAAAATTGTTTGGTGGCTTTGTGGGTTCAACCCAATAAGGGAAATATACTACGAACAAAAATTTAAGGTTTATTAAAAATAGGTTACTATTAAAAATAGGTTATATTAGCGATACTGTATTTTGGCGAAAAATGGTTGTTAAGAATAAAAAAGCATTAATTTTCACAGCAAACCTGCGGATATCCTTTATGAATAATTTAAATTCCCTTTAGTCATCAGTTTTTCGAATTGAAAAATTGTTTCTAGAAAGCCTCAGCCACAAAGTCAATTTTGGATACCAAGCTGTACTATCCACAAAGTATGAAACATTTAGTAAGCCTGGTTCTGTCAGTAATGACACCAATAGAAAATATAGAATTTATAAAATAAGTTACATCAGCTTCAATAATAATGGCGGAAACCAAAAACAGAAAATGTAACACAGTAGGAAATACAACTTCACAGAACAAATGCTAAGAGACTTAAAAATCTGCGAGACTTAAATAGCCAACGTCCACGTTTAAAGAGGAATAAAAAACTCACTTTATAATGGCCATTAGAAATAAATCTTTACTTGCGTACGAGGAAGCTGAATTACTTAACCGAACTGAATTATAGATGTTGACGAGTCGTGACTTTCTAAGACATTTTACTCGAATCACGAAACAAAATATTCGCCATTTCTACAGAAATTTGCTCTTTATTTTTTTTTAAGTCGTCGCGCTTATATATTGTAGAATATATACTCGAATTACATATTATTTAATAAGAGTATTTATATTATATTTATGTTTAATACGTGTTTGCTGCATCCACAAACATTAACTAGCTGTAGTTAGGTAGTCAACAGAAAATAAGGTTTTACAAAACCGTCCTTAGACATCAATAACTATAAAAAAGTTTTGACGAAATTACTATTAATAAAATACGTATCTTTCGATGAAATTATATGGAACCGTGAATATCAGTTCCAATATAAATTGCGACGATGCTAGATTGTATAATATGAATATTCCAATAGGATATTTTTCAATGCAAACATTGCCTGGGTAGCAAAAAGCCGAGTTATCCAAGAGATGTGTTGAGCTGCTGACGCAGTGCAACGTTGAAGCTAGATTGTTACATTTGACTGATATACATCAAATTTTGCCATCTAATGATTTTTCTCCAGACCCTCCTCACATGCTACAACTATTCCGTAATATTTTAAGGAACAAAAAAGAATATTTATGTAATTTTATGGGAGGGGAAATTAACTGGGATTTTATTAAATTCTTACGTGGCCTGCGAGAAAGCGAAGGATTGCATCTAGGGAATAAGCTACGAAAATCACGCATTTATTTTTCACTTTGCAAAGCAAATTATATACGTATATATATGCATGTCAAGTTTGCAGCGCAAAAATTCAGTGGCATTCAGTGATTACTGACCTTTGTTTGTGAATGTGAATTCAACAACATGTGATTTTATTATACTTTTTTGAATATTTTAATACGTAGATGTATGTGTATGCCTATGATTATAAAAAAAAAACAATAAACTGCGAGTTATACGTAAAGCAGCTGGAACTAGATTACATCACAGAAGATAGCGACTATAATATTGGGAGGTTCAAATCCCGGGTAGGGCAAAGTGACATTGAATATTTCTATGCATTATCAACCCGGAATTAGCAATTTGTGCCCGATATGGCGATAGGCTCGCCCCCTATCACATCGTAGGACGGGACACACAAGGCGAAACGTGGATGTCCTGGTCCTGCCTACCCCATCTGGGAAAAGGCGAGAGTTCATGTATGTATGTATAACGGGAGGAGTCAGTTACGAGTGTTTAATTACGTTGTCTACACCGAAACGTCTGGCGACAATATCTTTCAAAGGTCTTGTTACAATTATGACTAAGCATTTTATTTCAAGGCCTGTCTAGCGAAGCTGGTATAGCAACCCTGTTTGTAAATATGTTTATAAACATATTCTTTTACGTCTTCTAATTGGGTAATTTCATAGTCTGTCAGTTAATAAAAGGTGTTGGGTCAGTCGCGAATGTTATTATAATAATTATTCCGGATATTCCTGTGATTCTAGACCAGGTATACCAAAAAAAATATAGCAAATTTCTGGAGCAAGAATCTTCTATTTATCTCGAGAATAAATAGTCAAAATATATCAAGCAAATATAATTAGAAACAGAGAAACACAAATATCGGAAATATGTTTCAGGTCAGACTTCATTAAAATGTGTAATTGAGTGTGAAAAGGGGTTGAGTTATTTCAACCCAGATAAAGCCGGGCTCGACCGCAATAGTCACGATAAATCTTAAATGTTCCATGATCCGACTCTATATAAACCAACCCAGCTCCCGCGGATAACAGTTTGTAGAATTAAATTAAAGATCGCTTGAGAAAGTTATAAGCCTATGTTTTTTAGTTTTCTCCTTAGTCTATAATGTTTCTGCTTTGACGTTATAAGGTTAACAAAAACAATTACCAAAAAGTAATGTCAATTTTAGCTAATACATACTCGTATCTTAAGGTCACAGCATTGATAATTCGTGTGCATAAGTTAGTTTAGTATAGATGTAGCAGGTTTGCCGACATATATAATCCTACCCTGTCGCCGCCGCTATGACGTCATAATCTCATTATGTATGTGCCTTTGAGCATAATTAATATCAACTCCTCACTTCAGTGAACAAGCGAGAAATCTAATGGTGTCAAAATAGGTGCGAGAAAATGTTCCTAAGAATAGAGATATTTTCTATGTATGTCTCACATTCTCGGTATTAGGAATTATTGATACCTACAATAACAGTTGTATTTGAGTTTTGTTAAGACTATTTTCATGTATGTTGGTACATTGTACCATGTACATGTATTTGTTAATACTTCTCTTAAAAACATTCTCACTCATTCTCTCTTCAGCCACAGGAAGTCCACTGCTGAACATAGGCCTGCCCCATGGATCCCCACATAGACCTGTGGAAGTGGCCTGCATCCAGCGACTTCCTGCAACCTTGATCAGGTTGTCCGGCCACCTTTTGTGTGGGCGTTCGACACTTTGTTTGCTTGACCGTGGCTCCCACTCCTTCAACTAGGTGGTACATCACCGCAATATAAATAAATAAATATGATAGGGAGCTTATCGAAATATCGGCCACAAATACTTGACTCGGGGCCGATAATGAATGTATGTATCAGCCCATATACGTCTAACTGCTGGGCACGGATTTACTCTACAATCGAGAGAATCAATTAAGAGTGGTTAGGCCATATAGTCCACCACGCTGGCCTAGTGCGGGTTGGCGGACTTACATACCGTAGAAATTCTTTTTAAAATCGCTACGGTATGCAGGTTTCCTCACGATGTTTTCCTTCACCGTTAAAGTGCGTGGTGATTGACTATCAATACACACATGACTCCGAAAAGTCAGAGGTGTGCCCTGGGTTTTGAACCCGCGACCACCGTGAACATGTAGGCAGCCGAGTCTGGTCCACTACCAACAGGCCACCACGCACGATAATGAATAGAAAACGCCAATATCACTTTGCCCCGACCGCGGGACTCGAAACCGAGACCACAACGTATTATTTATTCATTTGATAGTTGTATCTAAATTCTGGAGATTAGTTACGGTTAGTATCGTTATCTTATAATGAATGTTTAATAGAAGTACCACCAGAATAGAACCTTTCGGCCCCAGCGGCCATCAGTTTTATGTGCTATGTGCCCGACCCACTGCCACTTCAACTTGTTACGAAATTGATACTAACATTAGAATAATAATACTCGTAATAATATAGCCCCCTCCTCCCACTGCACGCCACCTACCTCCTTTACAATAAGGAAGAGTTAGGCCCCAGTCCATTACGATCGCAGACTTCGCAACATCATTCTTTTTTTTTATTACACTGGCACGGCATAATGACCGCACTGCACCTGATGGTAAGCACAAAGGCCGTCCAGACAGAGTATCGAATGGCATCAGACGGCGGTCCCATGCCATTCGATACAATTATGCCAGCCTGCTGAGATGCCTCTTCACAATACGGCGAATGGACCCAGGATTATAGCCATATTTTAAGCCATACGAAGTTTACCGTTTAACAAAGGTGTTCTGAAGGACTTTTACAACGGTATATGGATTTCATCTGCCGAAATAACAACGCAAAATAATATACAGTAACTACACGTTAAGCGAAAGGTCAAAGGTAATATATATGTCCTTGAGACTCGACCGCACTGCGAACAACGCTACAACTTTCTTACAAATAAATATTTAATCACATTAGAAGTAGCGTATGGATGAGGGCTGCTCAAGACCGGGATGGTTGTCGATTACTTGGGAAGGCGTATGTCCAGCAGTGGGCGGTGATCGGCTGAATAAACAGGGTATATCAAAACTGCTACCGAAAACGAAGGCAGGTGGTAGTTTTAGTGACTTTAGATACAATGCAACTAAATTATTTGCAAAAAAAGCGACTACTTTTTTCCTATTCCTATTTGGGTAAAAAAATAATGTTCACCCTTTTATTTTTAAAGACGCTATAGTACGTAAGGCTTTAAATTATAATTTTAGCGAAAACTATAGATTTACAACCCGAACACAATGATATTTAAAACATTACAAAAAAAACGTCGCGATTATTGCAAAATTTTTAGTTGATTCGTGTCTGTAGTCGCTAAAACTACCACCTGGCTTCGTTTTCGGTAGTAGTCTTGATATACCCTGTATATAGATCGGGCTCTTCTTATGACCAGCGCGAAAAAATACATACCTGATTTAACAGCAGTCAGATAAATATTACTACGATCATTTAATTGTCATTAACACTATTACTACAATGTAATTTATAAAAGAATCGCCTTGAAGATACGATTATCGTAAGGATATAAAAAAGTTGCATCGTGTAAACATTGTCAGAAAACGATAATCTAAGGCGGCTATGTCATGCGATAATCGCATATGATTTTCGCCGCGAGGAACTCTCCCCGTGTAAATTGGGCTTATGAGATTCGCCGAGCTCCGGAGTTCGTTGCCATTCTTTGCGAGCACTGTTGATCTTGGCTGACAGAAGTTGCAGTGGTGGGTGTATGGGCGGCAAAATTCCTTAGAGCAATCTCCATCAGAGTATCGATTATGTAACACCCAGAAGCTTTGCTTAAAATTACATCGAACTTTTCTATTTTATATTCCTTCTTACGACCCGGTCCGAAACCGGTCAGACGTAGCCGAAAGGCGAAATAATATCTATAAAACATTGAGAAAGCAATATCTTTGAATGGTTTCAGTATACACAGTCATGTGAGCGAGATTGAATTTCAGCTTGACGTCAAAGGAAACTATATTTGTCATTTTCTCACCAAATAGAAACATGAATATTGGTAACAACTAATGGAAAGAGACAGAGAAAGCAATTTATTATTGCGTGGTTTAATCTCCATATACGGTACATACATACATAAACATCACGCCTTTTTCCTAGAAGGGGTAGGCAGACATGTCACCAGATCACACATATTTTGCCTTATGTGTTCCGTCCCATGATGTAATAGATTCCGATCCCGGGATTGGAACCCGAGAGCTCAGCTTTGTAATCATAGCGTAGTATAACTACGCCACCGAAGCATTAATGAATATAAAAATTAAAAAAATTAGTTCAGCTCTATATATCATATTATATTCTATTATGATATCACTAATCATTGCAGCGTAAAAATGCACATTTAATTTTATTTATTGTGACGAAAAATGTATTTTACCCACCAAAATTATGGACTTTAAAGACGCCGAGTCCGTCACCGAGTAGTCCGAGAGCGGCCTATAATAATATATAAAAAATAAATAAAAAATAATAAAATAAAAATAAATAGAAAATAAGCGTACACATGCTCAAAACATATGTCTTAAAAAGCAAGCATGGAAGGAGTTAATCGTAGGTTTTAATACCTAGCCATACAAGACAACCAATGGGCAACATAAGCGATGTGGGGAAAACATTTAAAGTCCAAGGAAAAAAAAAAAATTCTCAAGTGTACAAACTTATAAAATCTACAGTTGGAGGCCCTTTACAGGGTGATTCGACGGCCACATCTGACAACGTTGTTGACTCCATATGTCCATACATTCGACTTAAAAGTCCCAGTGTAATCTATTCAAACACTGTTAATAATTGATACACCCAACAGTCACATACATAGTCCTGACCCCACACTAAGATCGAGTCTCGTGTCGTGGGTATCAGAAACTACGAGAGACTTTTCGGTCTCAAACTGCTAGACTAGACGAGACAAATACTTGTGGGCCTCGCAAACATTTGTCTCGGTGCGGGGATCGAACCCGCGGCCTCTCGTTTCACAGGCTATGGATAGTTATTACTTATTAGTTAGTATGCTCTGGCTAGAATAATGTCCGTAGACTGAGCCAATTTCCTTTATTTGTAATTATTTATTATAGTTTAAAGACAATATTTTATTGATGTATTTTATTTCATTGTTTTCTAAGCAACGCAAAATGAACTAGATTCCAGAATGAAACGGTGTGCCATAAATATTCAAAATGACTAAGAATTACACGAATTATTGATGTAGAGGGAGAAAATATTAATAGAAAGAAAAGAAAAATGTTACAATATGAAATAGAACTTCATAATTAGCAAATTAAAAAGTAGGACTCGAAATTGAACTGTTACAAAATAAAAGTATTTGAGTTAAAGTTTAAAAACTGTTTTCATTACAAAAACAGTGAAAAATTGTTCAGGAATAGAATAGTACTCAAACTAGAACTCGGAATCATTAAAGTAGCCATGTATATAATATCTGGGAGTCCTTTAGAGGCCGTACATTATGTGCACATTTAGGGGTCGTGTTAAATGCTAAAGAAGGGTATATAAGATACTGAATCATGAGATCACCTCATCCAATTTTCGATAAGTTTTAAATTTATTTTAAATTATTTTTAAAAGTTAGTGTAAGTACTTTTTAAACATAATTAATGTAATATTGTTATATTATTAAGTATACAAAATTAATGTGATGTTTTACAGTAAAATTTTTAATTTTTAAGTTTTGCTGGCAAGTCCTTGATTTAAGGTTGAATTTGCGGAGCATCAATAGTGATCAATCAAAGAAAAAAATCGCAATCACTGTCATTATTATAACCTTATTGTGAAGTATAGGTCAATAAAAAGCAAAGTAGGCATTGACATAATTTTTACGGGACTCGTTAGAAAGTTGTTAAAAAATATAACGTAATATATACTTATTGTGAAGGAGTAAATTATCTGATAAGTAAAATTATGGATTAAAAATTGTTTAAAAATATAATGTTACGTAATTTTATACTTATTATTAAATAGTTTATTTAAAAATGTTTTTATAAACGATTATAAAGTAATAGCTCAATCTCTTATTAATGTTTTTATATTTGAAAATTATAATAATGTTAAAAAGATAAAGGTCTAGTAAAGGTCGCAGTACGTTGCTGGATGCAGGCTGCCTCCAACAGATCATTGTGGAAATCATTGGGGAAGTCCTATGTTCAGCAGTGGACTGTCTTTGGCTGATGGATGGATGATAAATATTTGTGGATTATACTAAACTCATTTATTCAATAAAACTACATGAAAACAGTACAAAGGCGAGGTTAACAATCCCAATCCCAATGCGTTTTATCACAAAGGATCATAAATAAATTAAACTGTCAGATGTGTGGGCCATTGGGTATACGCTGCCTAACCCTTCGGGGACACACATTGAATAATAAGTATAAAAAATATTATATTGACAAAGGGAATTGTAGGTTAAATACCGTGAGGAAAATTGATATAGCAAAAACCTTTTGCACTATAATGTATGGTTTTTACCATTACTTATAACTTAGCCTGTAGACCATATTATTCTACAAAGTTTAGGTATGGACTATGGAGTGAAAACGCACGTGGGCATGATTCGCCGGTTTTCGATACTAGGAACGCATAGTCTCCGAGGAGATGTTAATGTTTTGAAACCGAGTCTTGCCCATACCATTAAAACGCGTACGTGAGGCTCCTACTCGTACCATGTTAGTGATTAAAATAAAAGATTTATCATCTCAAACATTACGATGGAAATAATACTACAAAATAGTCAGAACTCGGGACAGATAATTTAATTTTACACGCTGCGATATACGAGTATACAGGATAATTATGGAGAGATATTGCTCTTAAAATATTTAAACTAAAAAATACAATTAATGTGTTGGTCCTACCTTTGTATTTTGTACAATAAAGTGAGAATTTCCGTGCACTTAGTACGGGAATCAGCTGACCCGATTAACTGACTAGTACATACAAGTCACGTAGTCACTATTCAGCTGCCTAGTTACTAGGATTTCAGAATGTCTGAGTAGATGTTAATAGCAAGCCGCGAGCACATGTAAATGATCTAGGTATTTGCAAGTTTATAGGAAACCTCGAAATAAACTATTATAATCTCATGGCCACCAAATACGTCAATTTATTATATCACATATGTATATTGCAGGAAGAGAAAAATATTGTTTTATGAAAAGTTCGTAATAGGACTGAATTTCGTAATTCCTAGTTCATCTATTTACTTAGGCTTCAAATTCAACAGACAACGACTTTAACTTCCAAAAAGGAGATACTCCAAAAAGTTGTTATTGCAAAAATGTCCAAAGTAATATAATTCCAGAACACGAGGCTGTAATCATATTCAACGTATTTGTCACCAGATGACGTATAGTCTGAGTGAGCGAGATGGCATCCGCGAAAAGCGACAGTGGCAACAGCTCGATATTGTATACAAAGAGAAGACTACACACACGCTTTTCTGCTGATATTAAATTTTATCTATAGTTAGATTTTTAAAAAATCCTTTAATTTAGGCAGAGCCGCAACAGGGCTCTTAAAAATCTCAAGAATGTATTCGTTCTTCCCGAACATCCATAGTAATTTGGAAGGGGCTTACAATTGGCAACTACTTTTGAAACTAAATTACAAGGCATCATTTCATTGTAAGCTAGCCGTTGCTATTGGTTGATATATCAACGGATTTTTTAGCTAGTATATTGAATATTTTAAAATGTCGTTTTAATAGATTTTCGTTGTACGAGTAGCATGACGTTTTTGTCAGTAAAATGATACACTTTCTGAAACAAATGATAATGCATCACAAATTGGTTCTCATACAGACGTTATACCAGTTGAAAGGAGTGAACTGGCCGATAGTCCGATTTTCGGATGGTCTAATATTTCAGTAATAAAAACATAAGATAGTTAACGATGACGTCGAGACCAATAATGCTGTGTAATTTTATGAAAGCTTTAACATTAATCGATACATTAGTCAAGACTGTAGAACCTAGGCATACAGACGTCGTGTGGTTAATAGCTATAAAATATTCAGTCAATAAATAGCAGTTGGGTATACTGAACGTTCCCACACGTTGCAAATTATTGGTTGGAGTCCGTCCTTCTTTGCTATTATAGCATGACTCATAACATTCGCTTTGATACTAATTTTCCTATTATAAATTGTCTACAATGTTTTGGCGTCCGAATGCGTTGTTGTCATGCTGTTGTAAAAATATTAGGGAAAGTTTTTCTTTCTTCACATTTTTTTATCTTGGAAAGCCAATATTAGATGACTTATACTTGCAGAATGTATCTTTTCTTCAAGCCATTTGTTAGGTCTTTTTACTAGATACTTATATAAACCAATATATTTAGAATTAAAATGCAATGGTTGAAATATACAACTTTCAACCAATATATATATATGTATATATATAATAAATAATCTAATTTTCTATAAACACGAAGTTCGGTGTCAGCCCACTGCAGGGCACGGGCTTCACCTACAATGAAAGGTACGATTGCGAGGGGTAAGGTCGTATAGTCAACCACGCTGGCCTAATGCGGGTTGGCGGACTTTTACATACCTTAGAAGTTCTTCCGAATAGCTATGGTATACAAGTTTCCTTACTACGTTTTTCTTTACTGTTATACTGAAGAAGACAAGAAGATAGCGTGTTTCAAAATTGGAGTAATGAATTATCTACAGAAAGATTCAGTTTCATTTTCGCCTTTATTTTAACTGCCTGACAATAATAAAAATGACCAATATTTATATATAAGTATATTTTTAAACGAAAGGTGGCTTGAAACGAAATAATAACTCATAACTACAAAATCATTATACGTAGTCGCTTGCCATGTGACAGTTATCATCACAAACCCTTATTTTCAAATACTCGTATAATATGACTTACATCAATTACATAAGCAAAACTAACAAAAAAAAAACCTAACAGATAAGGTTTAATATATCTATCATTTTCGTTTTTTTTGGCCTGTCATGTGTACAAATGTACGAGTATAATGACTTCATTGGTCGTGTTAATTGTGATGTGTATAAGTTTTGTTTTTATTAAAACAAATGAGTCTATGTAACTTGAAATGCCTATAAATAATAAATATATCTTTAAACTTGAAGCTTAAAATAAATTTAAATTTGTATTACGCAGTGATTCCAGATTTTGTAATTTGATACCGGAATCAGCGAAAAAAAAATGTAATAACGTTGTGAAACGTAGTTCAGTAGTAAAGTAGTACGAGTAGTATTTTAAAATTAATTATTTATTTAATTCGTCCTACAAGGAGAACTTACGTCAATAGCTCTTGATATATTTTAAACAGTTGAATGTAGAAATTTAATTGAAAAATTAAGCGGATAATTTACAATCCTACGTTTCGGATTGTGTAAACACTCCTTTAAAGACAGTAGGCGTGGCTTGTGAGCGTTTCGTGAAATACAGCCAGCAGATACTAGGAGATCAGAAATTCACAGAGAGTTGTGTGTAAACTCTTACGTGCGTCGCCCGTAGGGTTGCAAAGCCTTGAAATAAAATACTACGCCAATATTTTGTTCTGACGATCGTTCATAGTTCATACTCGTCCTATTATGATATATTACATTCAAATTATTTGTTTTAGGTGGAATATAGAATCGGTGCGTATCAGCCCTGACGTGACGCACGAGAGTTTACTCTTAATTAACTTTCGTGGAATATGTACCGAACGAAGGGCTATGAATGTTACTCGAAAATACGAGTATGTATCTTGTATTACATAAATACATTGTTACGAAGATCATTGATTTATTATATCTTCCTTCCTTGACTATCGCTTTGAACAGTATTTTATCAATGAAGGTTATTTTTTCTTACAGGTGGTACGTATCATGGAATGTGATTCTTCTTGAGACGATTCAAATAAGTGATAACAATATTATCTTAAGCTATGTATGATATAATAATACATATAATATGATATGATACGATATAATATATATAATATAATATATATGATATGATATAATATTGCCGACTGCCTCGGTGGCGTAGTGGTACTACGGTATGATTGCAAAGCTGAGGTCTCGGGTTCGAATCCCGGGTCGGGCAAAGTGATATTGGATTTTTCTATTCATTATTAGCCCGGAGTCAGGAATTTGTGCCCGATATGGCGATAGGCTCGCCCCCTATCACATCGTGGGACGGAATATACCAGGCGAAACGTGGGTGTTCTAGTAGCACCTCTGCCTACCCCTTCTGGGAAAAAGGCGTGTGGTTATGTATGTATGTATATAATATTACATAGCTTAAGATAATACGAGTGTATTACATGCATACATATATAAACTCACGCCTTTTTCCCAAAAAAGGTAGGCCTTTTTCGCCAGCTGCTAAAATGTTCTTCCAAATAATTATATTGTTAGATATGGTGGTAGAGGCTGTTCATCAGTGATGCCATTGCCTCCCTCCATAAAGCAAACGCCGAGCGCCACCGCCATTCTGTTCTTTTTCCCGCCCATTCGGACACCGTGCGTAACGGACGTGCTGCCTGATCACTATTTTACGTATATTTTTATTTTTGTTCAAATTAAAGACCGATCGTTATAATTTTTTAAATAACTCCACTCCTGATTGCTAAAATCAGAAGTGGGATAAAGTATCTCGCGCCTGCTAATTGTTTGTAGTGATTTAGTGTTCATTTTAATTATTGTGTGAGTGTTTAAATTTTAAACCGTTATGGGTCGGCCAAGTCATTCACGATCAAGGAGTAAACGCAAACGCTCCGAGCGTTCACGCAGCCGACATTCGCGAGGTAGACGATCACGCAGCATGTCTCGCGGTAGCTGCCGTCGTCGTCGGGAACGTTCAAGGTCTCGGGACCAATCTGTAACACGTGCGAATTGTCAGACGTTGGAAAATATAGTTTCGAGATTAAGTGCGTTAGAGGGTAGGTCGCGGCAAATAGAAACGCCTAGCGGGTCGAATACCGTAGCTTCTACCATACAAAGTACCGAGAAAATCGTTGATGCAATTGAATCGTTACGGTCCGTTAATTCCCAAAGTTTTTACATTTCTAATTTTGATCCGGACTATCATGATATTAATCAGTGGTTTGGAGAAGTAGATAAAGCTCAGGTTTTGAATAGGTGGTCAGATAGTGAATGTTTATCGCGAGTGGGAAACTGCTTAAAAGCCGCTGCGTGAAATAAGAAGACGGAGGACGGCCGAACGGTTGACTCAAAATCAGGTTGAGCAAGATAGGCGGTCGCAGGGTAAACTGGATCCTGGTATGCGGGGACCCTACCGCGTTACCCAAGTGCTGGAGAATGGCCGCTACAAACTTGAACTCCTCGCTGGGGCGTATGGCAAGGCGACTTATGCCGCGGCACAGTTCCTTGTGCCTTGGAGAGGCGAGTGGACCCCGGAGGCGTGCGCATCGTTCTTCGAAAGTGAGTACTGTTATCTTGGTAGCATGCTTAATAGTGGAGCCTCTGCTTACAGACCGAGCCAGGTATGCTTAATAGAGGAGCCTATGCCTGATGTCTGTAATGAACAGTACATAGTATGCTTAATAGTGGAGCCTATGCCTAATATTGTGTACGATGGTATGCTTAATAGTGGAGCCTATGCCTTATATCGTGTACGATGGTATGCTTAATAGTGGAGCCGATGCCTAATATCGTGCACGATGGTATGCTTAATAGTGGAGCCTATGCCTAATGTGTCGTCTGTCCCGAGTGTTAGACCAACTTTCTAACTATAATCTATTTAATTTTAAAGGTTCCATTTGACATATCTCAAAGATGTGAAATAGGGATGATGTCAAATAAATCGGTAACTCTGAAACTGACGATGCGTTGCAACCCGAAGGGGACCCGGGACCGGAAGGCAACGACCTGGCAAATCGAGCTGGCCCACCACCACGAGCCAATGAAGGCTTAGTGGCCGAGGACCCCACCGTCAACCATCCGGTTGATCGAGCCAGCCCGCCAACAACACCTGACGAGGACGTCAGGATGTCAGGAGAGGCCGTGTTAGATATGGTGGTAGAGGCTGTTCATCAGTGATGCCATTGCCTCCCTCCATAAAGCAAACGCCGAGCGCCACCGCCATTCTGTTCTTTTTCCCGCCCATTCGGACACCGTGCGTAACGGACGTGCTGCCTGATCACTATTTTACGTATATTTTTATTTTTGTTCAAATTAAAGACCGATCGTTATAATTTTTTAAATAACTCCACTCCTGATTGCTAAAAATATATATATATAGTATTAGTATTATTATAAAGTATTTATTAGCATAATACCTACGGAAGTCTCGACGGTGCGTAGCCAGACAGTTTTACAACGCCGTAGCAAGATTATTGTAAATACACGTAAATCTTTGTTGGAGTACATACGAGTACATATTATATCGATAAACTCTCGCTTTTTCTCATAAGGGGTAAGCAGAGATAGTCCTGGTAGTAACCAAGACATCCACATTTCGCATTATGTGTTCCGTCCCACGAAAGATGGCGGGCCTATCGTTATATCGTGCAAAAATTGCTGACTCCGGGCAAATAATGAATAGAAAAATCCAATATAAATCTGCGCCGTTCGGGATTCGAACCCGACACCTCACCTTTGTAGTCGTACCGTAGTACAAATGCGTCATCGACGCAGTCATATTCATTTGTTTTGTGGCGAGTGAAACCTTCAAAATTGTTATTCCTTGTATTTCCCTTGAGTCGTTCCTTTTCTCTATTCCTTGTTATTAGTTTTTCCTTTTGTAAATATATTTCTGTTTAAAATCTTGATTACTTTTATTTGTTAATCTTTCATGTTGTATATACAATTATATTTAACACGTGAATGTAAGCCTCGTCGGCAGGCATACCCCACTGTGTCATAGACTTATCATTATTATTAATTTATTAAAATTTACTTCAAATTACGCATTAGACAGTAGTAGACAACGAATCCTGCTTTTTGACACTACTCAATTTCACTCTGCATGTTATTTTCGAGATCAATTTGGTAGAAGAACACATCAAAAGTACTATTATAGATGGAAAAAAAGTATTGTAAACAATATAAAATCGATACAAAAACAATATCAAAAGAACATAATTTTAGCAGTTACAAAATTAGCAATTTAAGTATCATATAAATCAGTCTATATTCGTCATATGACGTTTAAATGGATGAACATACATAAAAAATCTTGCAAACGAATATAGGCTCTCCTTCTTTTTTGAAACCGGTTTAATATGGACAGAACAGGAAAAAAATATGTGTATAATTTTGCTAATTTAAAGAAATAACACATGCAATCGAACAAAGAACCTTCTTTTATGAATCCGGTTACAGAAGGCCAGTAAAATAGTATAAATATTTACTAATATAAGGAATCGCGGTATTTTTTATAAATCAATATGAGCAATTTTTATGAACCTCAGCAGCCATGTTATATTGTGTGAATAGTACGCAGAAGCAGTGTACAACTTTCATTGTCATTACGTAAGCAAGCGCAGCGGCGTTCACAATGAATTTAGTAAGTCGGTTTCAGCGCTGACTGCGCTGTAGACGCGCGGTAATAATTACGATCCATGGCGGGATTAAAAATTTTAAAATGTTTAAAAGTTAAACTGTGTAGTGCTTGCAGCGGATTTTTTTAATAAAACGAAATATATTTTAGTTTTTAGTAATTGAAGGAAATCAATGTTTTTGTTATCTCAATAATTATTTCTGAAACTAAAACAAAACTAAAACTAAAACATTTTTTTAAATAAAGGCAAATCCATGATCGATATGTCCAATATTATTCTTTTTAATACGTGCGTGTTTGGTGTAAACTCTAACTAAATAATATCTGATGTAGTATAACTTTACTTCTTTTGTTCTATAATATATCTTACAATATAAGGCTGAAGTGTTTGTGTTTTTGTTTTATCCCGCAATCTGAAAAACTGGTTCGAATTGAAAAAATCTATTAGATTTGGTTGGCCCTTTTATCAAGGACGACTATGGGCTAAATATAATCACGCTATGTCCTGTAGGAACGCAGCATCAATAAGAAGAAGGCAACCGGGATATCTGGTTTGAAATAAAGTAAAAGAAAATCTGCACTCGGGCGAAGCTGGCCGTTAGATTTTTATATAGCCCACTAAACTAAACAAAAAAAAAAATTCTCACCTAGGAGTTGTCTAATCTGTTAACTTTTTGTAGAACTGGTGTGCCGCTTGGGAAGCAGCAATTAGCGCGGGCAGCCGGGCCTTCAACATGTACCAGGGAAGCAAGCCTTCGTTGGAGCTGGTTATCTACAATGTAAGTAACGAACCAAAGCATTCGAATTGATTATTCTGTCTAGTTCCAGGTATCGCGACTCCTTAATTATAAAGCCATAAGTTTCATTTTTTACGTCAGGCATAATATACAAATACAGATGCCATACAAAGGGACAAATCATTTATTAACACTGGTGAAATGTACTTGATGATATTTTAAAATAATTTCAATAAATTATATATGAACGCCTGCCTCTCTTGCTGCAATTAGCCATATTAAATTAAAATAAACAGGATATTGTGGATGGGGGTATGTATGCGGTATGTACCGACATACCGCTGCGTCAAAATTTTAAAACATTGCAATTATACAGTTGTCAATTCATCATGCGATGATGATTCAACAGGTTATGGGTAGCTCTGACCGTCTGTCGTATACAGTCGTAAACAGTTAGTTAATAGTTAAAGTAAGCAAATAGTAAATATATAATTTCACGGCAATATGACCGTAAACTATATCCTCAGTTCTCGAGAGTTAAAAGGCAAGGAAAATTATGATGATTGGTGTTTGGCCGTCTAGATTAACTTGACTTATTTCCTATTACTGTGTTTTGGTGATGTAAATCGAATTGGCGGTTTGGCGGACTTTACATACCTAATACCTACCATAGAAATTCTTACAAATCGGTATGGTATGCAGGTTTGGTTGATTTAATACCATAGTCACAGACCGTGTTTTTAAAGTGTATATTAACTATAAAAACTTTTTCGCACTATAGACATCATTCAAAATCGATACGTTAGTGATCGTCGCTAGGTGTGCAAGAAAGTTTGTTTATGCAATGCATAAATTATAATACCCACGTTGTTCAAACTAAACATAATGTCCAGCTGTTCGAACCCACGATACAGAAAAATACTTAAAACTACACGCTTTTATACAGTAATATCTTGAAGGTTTGTAATACCGCTGCGAAATAATGTAAACAACATACAATGCTTACCAGTTGACGAAAATTAAATGTAAAATAACGTATTTATTTCGGTTAAAACGGCTTAAAAATTATAACAAGAAGGCATAAACAGATTAAATATAGGCAGGCGAGGCGATACCGTGAAAATTTAAATCTAAGAAAGTCGAAGAGTTTTTACTGCATTTCAACTGTTTTTTTTTTTATTAACGGCATGTATAATTTAAATAGCCTAAAATCATAATAATGATCTTAGGCTAATCTAATAAGGACTTCTATGCTATAATGAATATTAATAATACGTCAAACCAACCTTATTTTTATGATTCTAAAAAGAAATATCCCAAGTTGCAATGTTTCTGAAAAAGAAACAGATCAACGAACTATATTTAGCACAAGCAACCAGGTATTCATAATCAAAGAGATGTCGCGTCGCGTCGGGGCGCCGCGTTGGTAGTCACTAATGGGAATGTTTGCGCCGGGACAATAGAGGTGCCAGTTTGAACGGATTATTGAGGTTCAGCATGTGAACGTGAATGACCTTTTACTGGTATTCCTGGAACAGTATTTCTCACTGATAGTATAGAAAAATCCTATATACGTTTGTGTACATAAAGTGAATGTGTGGCTTTTTTAGGTCTGTCTTAATCATGATTTAGATTTCAGCAGGAAATATCGCTTTTCTCCTAATTTTTCTACTGGTTTTGCCAGTCGTTACTGTGTTGTTAAATTTTCTATTAAAATAAGCAAACGTATATTATATGTAATCGTGGTTTAATGAAAACCTCATTTGTTGTTTCTGACATCTTAAAATTATGATTAGAATATTTTATATAATTAGGAATAAGCAAAGAATGTATGTTATGTAAAAAAAATATAATATTTTTTTTTATATCTAGACAGCAATTGCAATAAATACAATTTTTTCTATTTCCGTATAGAAACACAATTGTGTATTTCACTCCAACACTCTACAACTAATAATACAACATTTAATTATTTTAGTCATATGTCTGTAATGGAAAATAAAAATAATTGAATTTAAGACGATTTTATTAAATTCTAGATAGAGATTATTATTAAAAAATCGTTTAAAATAGAAATATATATTATATTACAATTGATTACTACGGGTTTATCACATTTTATAGCAGATAAAATAGAACTGGAAGATTTATTTAATAACAAATGAACTTTGAACCATGTTTATATATAATTATATTTATTCCATTGTGCCGTGCCAGTGTTTAAAAAAAAAACGTAAACATTATAATAGTTTAAGTGCCAAAACAGTATAATTATAAGAGTAATTAAATACAAGACGTGTAAGCGAAGGTGAACAAACGAAGCCAAATATCGGTAACACATAATAATACAAAGAGTAGAAAGAAACAAATACTGCGTGGGCTTGGATACGGCAAACTATTTCTAAAGCAGGTAAAAGTTTCCCGTTGTGTACCAGGAGAACAGAACAATGTAGGAGATTTAATACGAGTTGGACGGGCGGAGGGCGGGACTGTGGCTGTGTTCAGTGTGTACGTATGGGTGGAAGGGGAAAATTTGTGACATACTGTTGTTTTGGATTCTCATTTCGCATATTATCCTATTAACCCTTTTTAAATCGAGTTTTAACAATGGCTGATTTTTAATATAGCGATTTTAAACAACATTAATAAAAAAGGACTTGTTTATAAGATTATGTTGTTGTTAGTTGCAGTTATTGTTATTTCGAGTTTCAAGAGGTGTAAGAGCTTGGTATATTTCATTTAAGAAGGTTCAAAATGATTTGCAAAGAACCAATGTTTAATGGTTTAAGAGCCAGTGTTATAAAAACATAGTTTCAAACGAAGTAATGTGTATGTGATATGTCTAGCTTCATTGACGGTTTTATTCTTCTGTTTTCGCTTATGTTTTTCTGTTTATGAAAAAAACTAAGAATATCCTGTATTGATAAGTATCATGGACTTATTTCCGGGCCTTGAATAACTATTCTACAACTACTACGACTAAAATGTATGAGGAATATAACTATAACATACGCTAAGAAGGTGATTCAATAATACGAGTAAATTGATAATGAAAACACGATGAAAAACGTTTCAGATATGGCGTGGACGAGCCAAACGCTGCCGCCTTCAAGATATCTGCAGATGAAACAAACTCACACCAGGTGGGTTAAATAATGTCTATACTATTTTCCTATACTAGCATGGTAGTGTCTGCACTGATGGTAAGTGTAGTACAATCCAAATAGTATACGATAATTATGGCTATGATTTGATATTAATATCCTAGCTTTTTTCTTTACTGCAATCTTAAGTTACTCTGCGGGCCAATGTGAAGTATTGAAAAATATATACTTGTTTCAAAATCCTAATAGTTCTTAGTATATTATAAGTTCTGTAATGTTCAATTAATAAATATAATTTAAACATGAAAAATTGTGAAACTTAAATCCGGTGATATTTATTTGATTAATAGGATTGGCCGTGTGTCCCGAGAATGCGTGGTTCTAAATATAGATTTGTGTACCAGGACGTTATGATTTTCGAAGGGTTTGACGTCACGTCTGGATGGAAATTGTTGTGAATGAAAATATCTCAATCGATTCATTCGTCACATCGCATTTGGTCAACAACACTTGGTATGCCAAGACGTGTCCGGCTGATATAACATTTTAGAGTACGTGGATGTTAGTTATCTTATTCCACTTGTAGGAGAAATAGTACATTTGTGTTGCAATAGTATTTCTTTGTTCATTGATTAGTACATACATAAACATCACGGTATTACCCGAGAAGATAGGTAGAGGTTCACCTACATTTCGCCTTGTATGTTCCGTCCCACGATGTGATAGGGGGCGAGCCTATCGCCATATCGGGCACAAATTCCTGACTCCAGGCTGATAATGAATAGAAAAGTCCAATATCACTTTGCCCGACCCGGGATTCGAACCCGAGATCTCAGTTTTGGAATCGTACCGTAGTAAAACTACGTCACCGAGGCAGTCATTGATTAGTTATTATTTAAAAGTAATAGAGTGTTCATTAAAATGTTCTGAAAGATGAATGTCGATGTATAAAAATGGACATATGAATGTGCACAAAATGTTCAAGTAATTTTAATTTAAACGTGTAAACTTAAATTCGGGGATATTTATTTGATTTATGTATAGGATTGAACGGCGGTCCCAAGTGTGCGTGGTTCTAAATATAGATTTGTGTACCAGGGCATTATGATTTTCGAAGGGTTTGACGTCACGTCTGTACGGAAATTGTTGTGAATGAAAATATCTCAATCGATTTATTCGTCCCATCGCATTTGGTCAACAGCACTTGGTGTGCCCAGACGTGTCCCGCTTATATAATATGTTAGAGTACGGAGTACGTGGATGTAAGTTATTCCACTTGTAGGAGAAATAGTACATTTGTGTTAAAATAGTATTTCTTTGTTCATTGATAAGTAGATAATTAATGAACATTTATAGAGTGTTCATTAAAATGTTCTAAAAGAAGAATGTTTAAGTATGGATGAACATATGAATGTGCACAAAGTTCTATGACCTGTGTATAATACTATCAAGAGGTTTTATATTACGGTATCTTCGTACTTTAATAAAATTTCATTTTCCAATAAATCCAATCCATCAGCCAAAGGAAGTCCACTGCTGCACATAGGCCTTTCCTAATGATGTCCACAGTGACCTGTGGGAGGCAGCCTGCAATTCATGTGCATTTCAGATTAATTTTCAAATGTCATTTTGCCAGCGTTATATAATAAACACTATATTTTATATATGTTGTTATGTAAACTTTCAAAAGGTATTTTAATGGTAGCCGGGCCCTTTTGATGCTTCTCCCATCTTGCAAGACACATTAAAGCTCATAGCTTCTAAAACCACCACGTTCGGAACACTTCGGAAAAAATGGCGCCAAAATCTGTTTTTTTTTACGATATCTCCTTTCCGAGTCATTTTACGAAGAAAATATTTGTAGAGGAAATTAAATTATAAGATATATTCTCTAGTTTAATATTGGACAGAGATTTTCCTCGTAAAATAATGCCGAAAAGAAATATCGTCAAAAATCTGTTTTCCGACGTTATTTTTCCAATATGGCTACGCGAGCGGCAAAGACACGAGGTCGCAAAGTGGAAATACTAAAAGAGCACCTCAAAATCTATAAAGTCACCCATTTCCAAACTCCCGGAAAACTTTCAAGGCAAGCCTGTTTTTTTTAACCAAATGACTAGACTATAATTATACAGAGAATAAATGTATAATGACAGTTAAACTCCAAGAACATATAATTGACGATAGAAAAGTGAGCGCAAAAAATATGAATGACCTGTTGTGTGAAATAAGCCATAATAAACTCACTTATACAGAAAATACCTGTTGACGTGCCTGGATACGTATCAATGTTACGCTGAAAAAGGACGGATATAGTTCTGTTTCAAACGACCTTCAATGGGGCCGATTGGCGACCCCCGTGTACTAGGAAAACATAAATCCAGAGAGTTCTTGTTACACGTCATAAGAGAATGATAATGTATGGGCGTGAGTAGTACGTTGTGAGCGAATATCGTATGATAATTTCCACGAACGGTTTTTGTTTCAATTTTATCACAATATAATTCTTTCCTAGGACCCTTGCATAAAGGACGCGGTCTGGATAGCCAACGCCACTGATATGTTTCGTTTTGTAGGACTTAGTGGTTAGTGATTGGTGGGCATTAAAGCACATTACACACCATGTATCGCCGGAAAACTTTAACGGCGACGTTGTAAAAATGTCATGTCGGTCGGCAACACGTGCTGGCGCTTGCCGCCGACATGATGTTTTTCTGAAAGGGGTTGTGCTGGCGGGCTGTGTCGCGGGTCGGCTTTGGTGTGGAATATGTAATGCGCTTATGGTACAATAATGGCCTTTTGCATAGACAAATTTAAAACCCTATTTTATCCATAGAATGTTTTGTCTTCTTCGCTCAAATTTAATTCTAAAGTGCATACGAGACAAAACATTCATTAACTACAATAGGTTTAAAAGATGTCTCTGAATTAGGCCACTAATGTTTCAGGGTGACGATCGAAAAACAGGCAGTGTTTAGTTAGTAATGTTACTACTGATATTGACTAGGTATGATATTTAACCATCTCGTGAGCAGAATGCTAGCTAGTCTCACAATTTTCGAAAATAAAAAGAAACAGCCTCCGTGGCGCATTTCGTTAGGCGTCGGCTGTGAAACGCGAGGTTGCGGGTTCGATTCCCGCACTGAGATAAATATATGTGTGCCGTGTGAGCCACAGGTATATGTTCCGGGTCTGGGTATTTGTAAGACCGAAAAGTCTGACTTAGTTCCTGATATCCACGACACAAGAATCGACCTGAGTGTGGGCAGTGTGGGGGTGGGCAGTTTTTAAACAAAAAATAATTATTCGACTAAGAATGTACTATAACGATTATGTTTTCCTGAGAAACTTTCTCAACATACACATACATACATAAACTCACGCTTTTTTCCCAGAAGGTGTAGGCAGAGGCGCCACTATGACATGACATCCACATTTCGCTTTGTATGTTCCGTCCCACGATGTGATATAGGGCGAGCCTATCGCCATATCGGGCACAAATTCCTGACACCGGGCTAATAATGAATTAAAGATTCCATTACCACTTTGCCTGACCCGGGATTCGAACCCGAGACCACCTGCCACCAAGGCAGTCTTCTTAACATTATTATTTAGAAACTTTCTTAAAATTATTATTAGATATTATGAAACGGTAGTTGTTAAATGATTACATCATTTACATTTGTGTTGGTTTGGATATTTACCCGTAAATTCAATAGAAACACGTGATGCGTTTGACTATAGAGTGAAAAATGGTGAATAAAATAAATAAAGTCGTTCAATTGAAACTCGGCCATGCTCGTATAATCAATACCCCTGGGACGCTCACAATACAAAATAAAACGATACAAAAGATCGAGGGGACAGCGGGTCCGTGACCTTGAACGGGGTTGCAATATTAATATCCGGTACTGGGACAGCATAAAAGTCGAGAGAGCATGAGACATTACTACATACTCACTGGAACACACGTTTTGGGCTGTAATTATTGTCCATAAAAATATATACTTTATATTTTTATGGACAATAACTGCAGTCATGATTTTAACCTGTTTTATGTTTAATAAAATAAATAAATAAATATACATTAATGGTAACGCACACTCTTATAACTCCCCTCGATTGTTGAACCTGACATTACATACACATAGTGCGTGGATGAAGTAGGGATTTAAACGGATCAAAATAGACATGAACGAAATTTGTATGAAACATAGTGTATGAGATTTTATTGGATGTTTTGATTTGCTAGGCAATGTCGGTAACCGAGATAAGAGAAACACAATAATAATATACGATAAATACTCTTCTCACATTTTTAAACCTTTATTCACGAATCTTATTTTTTAACCGCGGGAAGTCCACCGCTAAACATATTAAGATTTAATATTAAAATATTTGTTTACAATATTAAGATAATCAAAATCGGGCCACCCGGTTGAGTTATGAGGTAACAAACTTAAAAAAAAACATACACTCGGATTGAGAACCTTTTCTTTTTTTTGAAGTCGGTTAAAAACCAGTCCATAATTTGCAAGTCTATGGTATTAATAATTATGAATCAAGGATATTATACACTACACACTACACAATTAAAGGATATTTTTTTTATCAAATTTTTAAGGTGGTCTGTATCTTGAAGAAAATTGATCATAAAGAAATTCGAAAACAAGAAATTGGAAGCTTGAAATGTCTATTTTTCAGATCTGCGCTCTAATTGATGATTCTTAAATGATTCTTAAGAAAATTGCAGTTTTATTTTCAAAGTTAGCAATCAGACATTTTTACAATTACAGATTTTTGTGAATGTTGTTGAGTTTGAGAGAAGGAATTTAATTAATGGGTAAATACCAAAAAATCAAAATGTTGAACTAAAATATGCATACGAAGTTTAAATTGCTCATTAGGATGGTTTCTGGCGCATACAGTGAGTTTAAAGCTTTCGAACACTAACATAATCAAATCGTAGCAATTAAAAAAAATAGGGAGTCTTTAAAATACTGTAAAGTAGAAAAGTTACCGACGATATTTTTAATTTGTCAATTTTATCCATAAATATGCAGTTTTCCGAATATCCTTAAATAACCCTAGTTTTACCTTTTCTTCAGTCAACAATTTCACTCAGTAATACTGTTTTACATAATATAACTTTAGTAACAGCTTAAAGAGTATGTTTTGAAGTTTACAAAACTCTATTTTTTTTCTGCATGATCATTATTTCTGGAGTAATCCCGAGTCAAGGTCGGAAAAGCCATTTTTGCTTTGATTTACCATAAGTCAGCTCCAAATCAAACTACGGTGTTCTATAGTATACCAATTAAAAGGAATAAAATTACCTACAAGAGCTTTATGATGATATAATAAATAAATACCACCAAATAAATATCACCCAAGTAAATGCACGGTGTCAAACACGAGTAAACGTTTGGATTTTTTTTCTCGTTGTTTTTCCTACGATTGTTTATTAACCAGGCATGCAATAAACAAAAAGAGAAAAATTGATATTTCAGGTTTCCAATCTCTTGTTTTCGAATTTCTCCAAGATACAGACTCCCAAAAACCCCAAAAAAATTGATAAAAAAAATATCCTTTCATTTTTGAGAGTAGTATATTAGTTTATTCCTTATTCATTACGGTTACGTCTATTCTACGGTACATGTAAATTAACTTTATTATAGTTGGGGATTTCGGGATTACGGATTCCGGGAGAGTTTTTCGATCCCGGGATAATCCCGGTATACTGTAATGTTACCAAAAACTAATAGAAAGCACGTTAATCTATTTTTACCCAAAAATTTGCAATTGCAATAACAGTTTTGACTTTAATGGGCACTAGCGTTCTAAATAATCTTATTTCATGTAAAAAGCTTTATGAAATTGACAGCATCTTACTATGTGCACAAATCCCGTTTTTTTTAATCTCCAAAAGTGCAGTTATATCAGAGAACAACAGTAATAATCACATTAATCATCGCTTGTTACGAGATGTACCTATCCCTTACGTTCTTTTAGAATTCCAAGTCGGAAAAATATCTCGCCTATTATGACGATCCCTGCTAGGGTCCAAACTGTCATTTTGTCAAAATAAAGACACGCCATCTGTCAAATTGTGCTGCACCTATACTCGTAAAAACAACTTCAATATAGTTTCATGTTATTTAAACTGCTTATTGAGCCAATCCTAGTGACTCTGCAAAGTCTTTCTTGTATTTGGCTCGTGTTTTCATCAAGTAATGTTATCAAATCTAATTTTTAGACTATTTATTAATCTCAATGGTAGGTATATAACTTAAAACACAGAAAGAAATGATAAATATCTCTAAAACTGTGCATAATGTATGGGCTATTGCCATTGCAGTATAATTTATTTGAATCCTTAAAAGTGGCCTGGATTGAAATCCCTAATTGTAGTTCAAAACAGACATAACATTAAAACATAGCAGACATTTTGCTGAATATATATTTATGTTGCGAAATCCTTTTATTTTTATCATTGTTGATGATATTATAATGGTCGGAAAAACTCAATGAGTTTATGATTGCATTAATTTAATTTAATAAGCCGTGTATGTTTTTAACAAGTATCTAAATAAATAAATAATCTTTCTTAGATCAATCAGTATTGATTGTCAGTAAATTTATCTCAGTGCGGCGGTTTGAAATACAAAGTTGTAAGTGCCCCGCGCGTGGGTGTTTACAACAATTAATAATCCTCAAGCACCTTAGCTTTTTAACCATAAAATGAATGTATTGAAATACAATGGAGTGAACTCCATCTTCTAATCTTAAACAGATTATCAATTATTTTTTACTTTTTTAGTTGGGCCTTTTACTAAAGCGTGTTTTTATTTTTTAAACTATTATTTATTTTTTTTGCTCTAAAAACGTCTATCTACGCCTATCTTTAAAAGGAAGACAGATGCACACTAATTACCAACATTTTGTTATTCCCAAATTTTAATTTTTGAAGTTTTCGGTTAAAATAATGTCACATACTCTCTAAATTATTGTATTGTCATCGGTCTTTGATAAGTATACAAAATTTCAAGTCAATCTGATGTTTTGATGTGCTCGTAAATCGACTGCAAAGATAGCGGTAGATACATGCAGAGTATATATATCAAGAATGCTACTGAAAACGAAGCCAGGTGGTAGTTTTAGTGACTTTAGACACAATGCAACTAAAATGTTTGCAAAAAGAGCGACGATTTTTTGTCGTAATTTTTTACTTATCGTCGTATTTGGAATACACAACAATACATCGTTTTCCCAAAATAATAATGTAAACCTTTTTATTTATAAAGACAATGGTATGCAAGGGTGTAAATTATAATTTAAGCAAAAACTAGTGTTTTACTATCCAAACACGAAAATATAAAAAAAAATGCAAAAAAAACCTGTCGCTTTTTATGAGATTTTTTTTGCATTGTATCTGTAACCACTAAAACTACCACTTGGCTTTGTTGTCGGTCGCAGTCTCGTTTTACCCTGTATATAATTTTTTTTTTGCAATAATTTACTCTGACATAATACTCGTAGACAAGTAAATACATCTCATGAATAACAATCTAGCCTTATGACTAATAAGTTATTTAAATCTAACCTAAATTTCTAAAGAATATAACATGAAAATCAATAATATACATTCAATATAACTGTCTGCGTTCCTACGAGTACCTTCAAAATTCTTAGATATCGTCACCAAGACATGCGGCCTCGGCAGCCAATGCCCCGAGACGTCGACTCACTATATTTGTGTGCACAAACAGTCTAATTTAAATTTAATTATGCGTCTGCCTACATAATCATTCAATTTGCGTATTCAGATGTGACACGTGTTTCACAGAATTTACACAAGAGAGTAATGTGAGGTTGTTAAAGGCTCATAAGCACCTTTTGTGGAGACGCTCTTAGTTTGATACAAGTTCTTAAGTTTTTAGTGCCCAAAAATGTTTACGTGTTCTCTTGTACCTCAAGATGATACAAAAATTACAGTCAGATTCGATGAGTATTGCACGGGGCCCGTAGCAGATGCTTTATGGCTAATTCTTTTTCTACCTGGCGTTATCCCGGCTGGTTCCAGAGCTCACCTTCCGGCTAATTCTCCATTTCGCCTGAACTTCGCCATCCGCCATAGTAAGGCCATTGACTCTCATATCTTCCTTGACGCCATCCAGCCAGCGCTTCTTTGGTACCCTACCCCTTGCGCTACCCCTTGGTCGAGGTCCGGGAATATTGAGGCTCAGGTACACATTGCTGACGTACTCCTGCGGTTTTCTTAGAACGTCACCATACCAGCTTTATGGGTCATTAGAATTACTTATTAACCAGCGGATCTTGTATGTATGTTTCGATTATTTTTTTATTTCCTGTGTCCGGCAAACGAACAAACATGTCACCTGATGTTAAGTGATCACTACCGACCATGAACATCCACATCGCTTGGATCATAGATGTGTTGCCGGATGAAGAATTTTTCTCGAAAAATCATCAAAGCAAATCACCTATCTGAATTATACTCGTACACATCGACTGTATGTTTATAATGCGATCATTAGTTTCAGCTAATTTCGAGTCTTCGTCTACCTGTTCAATTTACCTATGGTAAAATTACCATTGCAAATGCAATTGCAACCAGGCAGGATGCGTGTCGACGGGACGCATCACCATATATGGCTGATCGACTAGTTTATTGTGTTTTTAATAAAAAAATAATCAACAAAAATTAAACCGACTTCAAAATTGTAATAAAAAGATTGAAATAAAACTATTTTTTTAATAAATTCAAAATACCTAAATATGAAAACAATATTTTTAGGTCGGTGCCAGCTGGCCAACCATAAGCTATATAACATCACGCTAAGAATTATGCGGGTAAAACCGCGAGGCATAAAAATATTGTTTTCATATTTAGATTTTAGATAGATTAGATAAATTTTATTTCTCTCTTTTTCTTAAAATTTTGAAGCCGGTTTAATTTTTTGGAATTATTATTATTTCTTCATTTTAAAAGTTCTATAGCACTAATTAAAACGAATTTCTTACCAATTTTTTTTTGGCTAAGATAACTAACTATCTACGTATTTTCTTAGTGAATTATGTATAACTTTACTCTATATCTCGAGGTGTCCTAATGTATGCGCCCTGGTGCGCCGCGCCGTAGAAAGTAGAGAAGGGCGCCGCGCACAAATTCTCTCTCTGGCTTTTAAGTAAACTTGTATGTGCGACTGAGAAAGCTTGGACACCACTTTTTATTACGACGGGAAAACTAATTATGGTATATGGTAGCTCAGCGCGCGGATGTTAATGTCGAGCTGGGTCCGTAGCGCTAAAGCCCTACGCCGGAATACCGACCAAAACCCTGCGATGTAGCCCTCTTCGTGCATATCAGGGTGACTGTGGTCCCTGCTAGCGAGACTCATCCAGTATTATTCCGCAGCCACTTTATGCTCTTCAGAGACTCATGGTCTCGCCTAGTAAAAGGGAGCGTGTACCCGCCTTTATTAGATTTTTTCATGCGGCCGCCTAGGGATCACTTTCATTGAGGGCGCGCCCCAAGTGCACCCAGTGATCCCAAAGGCCCCCTTTAGTCGCCTTCTACGACAGGCAGGGGATACCGTAGTGGAATTCTAAACGCCCCTTTTCCACAAGGCAGGGCGCACGGACTAAATGTCATCATTGACTCGGCGCCTCCGTTTCCGCCGACGGGCGGGATCAGTCCTGCCACGATCCCATTCCGCGCTGTCTTTTTGTGAGATAGTTCGCTCACAAAAAGAGAGCATCGCTTGCCACAAGGTTGGACACCCCTGCTCTATATCATGAGCTACTGAACCGATTTCTATTCAACTTACACAGCTCTTAAGTTGGACAATGCCTAAACTAACGCAAAAATAATTTATGAAATCTGACTTATACTTTTTGAGATATGCGTGGACAAACTTACATACATTTATGAAATTTGGCAAATGTGTTCAGAAGCAGGTAAAGACCAACATATCCAAAAACCGTGCAATTCTGACAAAATTACATACATATACATCAAATTGATTATCTCCCTTTTTAAAGTTGTTTAAAAATAAGTAATAAATAACTCAGTCAATATTTCAGATTTTACTTTTCGAGATTTTGGCTAAATTATTTTATTGGCGGGGGCAGATTTCCAATACTTACCCTCCTATACTACTCTTTGACTATAATCAAGCATTTATGAAAGAGTTCTGTAAAATGGTTCACATAATGGCATTACCACATACATGAAACATGTCACACGGAGCCTCGTGCCCAAACCATAAAACAGGGTAAACTTCTGTGTGCATAATGTTTATCAAAAAGTATTCACTTATACATTCATCAGCCTACACTGTCCCACTGTAGGGCAAGGGCCTCTCCTCGACCCTCTTTCCATTCGTCCCGGTTCATGGCTCGATCCTGACAATCTGAAGACGTAGCTAAGTAAAAACTATTGCGTCATGGAAGCGAAGAAAAGGAAGAACGTCGTATGTTAACGTTTTTTATACAATTCTCCGTCTAAAACCGTATAAGAATATCGTTGTCAACTTTCAATCACAGGACAGGTGGGTAGTAAATAAACTGCATACTTACTACTAAGAACCGGACTAAATATAGAATTGATCACTAGGAATACATGGCTTTTGAGGAGATCCATAACATATTGCCGCCAAAACAAATCGATAATGTCATTCACAATATCGTATAACTGTCCAGCATTGGTGCGGAAGCAGGACACACTGAGACACCTGTTTCAACCGATAATACTTTAGAAACCTTGTTGCTTTAAGTAGGTTTGTTTATTCGATGTACTTAACGGGCGATATGCCTCAACTCGGTTTAAATTTAGAATTGTATACAAAGATTACATGAAACCTAAGGAGTTAAAGTATTACGATACTACCGCCATGAAGGAAGTCAATAGTTTCATTCACCTTCATGAACGTGTAGTAAAGATAGAGGGAGAGCGCATTAGTTAAAGTTTTTATAAGTAGGTTTTAACGTAATAGAAATGAGAGAGCAGGTTGTGAGGCAAATACTGGGGGACCAGAAGATTGAAAAAGAATATCTGCATTTACGTATAGGCAGCTATTTCGGTTCTACAAATGCACACACTAAATTATTGTTTTAAGTGACGTGACTTGACGCTGTTTGCGTATATCCGCCGGCCCAAAGTTTTAGTTGATTCAAATGAATTATACACGGTAAGGATAAGTTGTTTTTGACGAAACTACCATTATACATTGCACTGTCGATTGACATAAAAGTTTTACAGGATTCTGAATTTCAAATATGTTTAACTATAAATATGTATTTTGTTTTTTGTTGCATTTTACTAAAGCTTTCTCGGCCATAATGTTGTTTACTGCTTCAACCACTTTTAAGGTTGAATATGTCTGTGACGAGTAATGATGACTCCTTCAATCGATACGTCAAGAATGCTGTGTTATTTTTAGAATCCATGACTAGGAGCCCATGTGTTTGAGGAGTTATAACTCTACATTGCCGCCACGTAAACAATCGATCCTACTCGTATACTGTCACTGCATACAGCCTGTAAGTACTGTTTTTATTGCCTGCATGTGGCAGTTATTACATTCCTATAAACCGATAATACGAGTAGTAAGATATTCGTAATTTTGTAATGGCCTAAATTATCATAATTTTAAGAGGAGTGAATGCCCTGTAGTGGCGCTATCTATTAAGAATTATGTATCTATTTTGCCATGTAACTTCTAAGTCAGTGCGTGCTCTGGCCTACCCTAGGATGTTAAATAAACTACAACCCCTGTCTCAGCCATAAGATCCACTAGCTGCAAAATGATCGATCACTCTAGAGAACATTCGATACAAGCGAAGTCAAATGACTCCTTCAATCGAAACGTCAATAAGGCTGTTCTATTTTTAGAATCCATGACCAGGAGCCCATGTGTTCGAGGAGTTGTAACACTACTTTGCCGCCACGAAAACAATCGATTTTATACTGTCACTGCAGACAGCCTGTGCTACTGTTTTGATACTTTATACCCATTGCGCACTGTCGACCAGTCCGCGGCAACTCGGTCACTGACGATTGCGACTTTCTATAGTTTGTACAGGAGTGTACGCACTAAGTCGCCGGTCGCCGGAAGGACTCGGCGACTTGCCGTGCAGTGGCGACACACAGGCGACTGCTAGTCGCCGGCGACCATTAAAAGCACGGGTTTAAATGGAAGCGTTCGCACTGAGAGCTACTTTCGAGGCGACTGGACGTCGAGCACAAAAATGGCTCAGGGTTTCCATAGCGATTTAATGTCAGAAATACAATTCCGAAAATCAGTGCAGTTACAAATTATGGTTTTATAAGACAAAATAGTCCAACAAAACAACCCACAGACAGTCTTGCGTAATGAAAAAAAATACGAGCATAGTTTCTAACGTTTTGATAAAATATTTTAAACAGTTCTTCTAATCTCCGTCCTTGCAACAAACATGTACCATATACTATTTTACGTTTCTTTTCTTTTGTTCTCTTCATAATAATTAGTAACACTACTATTGCAGCTTCAGCGGAGACATACCCGCAAAAATGTACAAAAAACACTACGCTATGCTTAGTCTCTCAGCCCTAGTCCACTATGTTTTGCGGCGACTGAGTTTCCGGGCGATCGGTCGTGCGCTATGGCTCTTACAAGCGAAGTTTAATGATGACTCCTTCAATCGATACGAGAAGGTTTTTTTTTCTATTTTTGAATCCATGACTAGGACCCCATGTGTTCGAGGAGTTATAACACTAAATTAAACCACCACGGTTTTGGAACCAAAATCCTTTGTGGTAGTTTGTGTGACTCTTTACAATCGATACGTCAATAAGGATTTTTTTTTCTATTTTTGAATCCATGACTATAAGGTCATGTGTTCGAGGAGTTGTAACACTACATTGCCGCCACGTAAATAATGGATATTATGCTGTCAATGCATAAAATCCAATGTGGTAGTGTGGGTGACTCCTTCAATTGATACGTCAGTAAAACTGTTCTATTTTTGAATCCATGACTAGGAGCCCATGTGTTTGAGGAGTTATGATACTACATTGCCGCCACAAACAATCGGATGTTATGCTGTCAATGCATAAAATCCATTGTGGTAGTGTGGGTGACACTTTACAATCGATACGTCAATAAAGATATTTTTCTATTTTTGAATCCATGATTAGGAATACATGTGTTCGAGGAGTTGTAACACTACATTGCCGCCACGTAAATAATGGATATTATGCTGTCAATGCATAAAATCCAATGTGGTAGTGTGGGTGACTCCTTCAATTGATACGTCAATAAAACTGTTCTATTTTTGAATCCATGACTAGGAGCCCATTTGTTCGAGGAGTTATAACACTTCATTGCCGCCACAAACAACGGATGATATGCTGTCAATGCATAAAATCCATTGTGGTAGTGTTACTCTTACATCGATACGTCAATAAAGAATATTTTTTTTCTATTTTTGTACCCATGATTAGGAATACATGTGTTCGAGGAGTTGTAACACTAGATTGCCGCCACATAAACAATTTATTTTATGCTCTCACTGCAGACAGCCTGTGGTCTGTTTTGCTGCTGCTACCTTTACAAGCGAAGGCCATGACTCCTCCAATCGATACGTTTATTTTTAGAATCCATGACTAGGAGCTCATGTGTTCGAGGAGTTGTAACACTACATTGCCGCCACAAACAATGGATGTTATGCTGTCAATGCATAAAATCCATTGTGGGACTGTGTGTGTAGCTCCTTCAATTGATATGTCAGTAGTGCTGTTTTTTTTTTAGAATCCATGACCAGGAACACATGTGTTCGAGGAGTTGTACCACTACGTTGCCACCATGTTAAACAATGGATTCTATACTGTCACTGCAGACAGCATGTGGTTCTGTTTTCATTGGCACATGTGGCAGTTATTACATTCTTATACTGCGCTAATGGTGAGATATTCGTAATTGAATTATGGACTAAATTATCATAATTTTGAGTGAATATGCTGCAGTGGTGCCATCTGTTCAGAATGATTTATCTTTTTTGCCATGTGACTTCTAAGTCAGTGCGTGCTCTGGGCTAACCTAGCATGGTAAAGGCCCGATAAACTACAATCTAAATACAAGGCTCAGCGATCAGTTCCACCCGCTGCAAAACTATTACTGAAGAGAACATTCGATAAGAACCTTTTTTACAAGCGAAGTCGACTCCTTTCAACCGAGACGCCAATAAGGCTGTTTTATTTTTAGAATCCATGACTAGGAACACATGTTTTCGAGGAGTTGTAACAACACTACATTGCCGCCACGTAAAAAATGGATGTTATGCTGTTAATGCATAAAATCCATTGTGGTAGTGTGAGTGACGCTTTCAATCGCTGATACGTTAATAAGGCTGTTCTATATTTAGAATCCATGACCAGGAGCCCATGTGTTCGAGGAGTTGTAACACTACATTGCCGCCACGTAAAAAATGGATGTTATGCTGTCAATGCATAAAATCCATTGTGGTAGTGTGAGTGACGCTTTCAATCGATGATACGTCAATAAGGCTGTTCTATTTTTAGAATCAATGACTAGGAGTCCATGTGTTCGAGGAGTTGTAACACTACATTGCCGCCACGTAAAAAATGGATGTTATGCTGTCAATGCATAAAATCCATTGTGGTAGTGTGAGTGACGCTTTCAATCGATGATACGTCAATAAGGCTGTTCTATTTTTAGAATCAATGACTAGGAGCCCATGTGTTCGAGGAGTTGTAACACTACATTGCTGCCACAAACAATGGCTCTTATGCTGTCAATGCATAAAGCCTGTGGTACTGTTTTGATTAGCTGCATGTGGCAGCTATTGCATTCCTATACACTGCTAATGGTGAGATATTATTGAACTATGGTCTAAATTGTCATAATTTTAAGAGGAGTGAATGCCCTGCAGTGGCGCCATCTATGTAGAATGATTTATCGATTTTGCAATGTAACTTCTAGTGGCGGTATTTCCATACAAACCCAAAAGTTCGGCTTGTCTTACTTAATACCCATATACTTGATACTGAACAGAAACCATTACATTCAAAAGAATACAGAAATTTATTACGACACGTCTACCATTTTTGAATTTACCGTGTTCCGTCGTGTCGCTGCGCGGCGCGCTTCAACAAAACGCAGCTACGACGGAGCGCCTCAGCCTCGCAACGCTTGTAATAAATTCATTCAATAATTTAAACTCTCACGTAGAACGTAGCTCCACGTATTTTTTGAAAGACGGATCTCTTGCACTATTATATTACTTATTATATTACATTCCTATACACCGCTAATGGTGATATATTCGTAATTGAATTATGGCCTAAATTATCATAATTTTAAGAGGTGCGAATTCCCTGCAGTGGTGCCATCTACTTAGAAAGATTTAGTTATTTTGCCATGTAACTTCGAAGTCAGTGCGTGCTCTGAACCCAGAGCACGCAGGCTACTTCAGGATATTATAGACCCGATAAACTACAACCTATGTCAACAAACATATCTACCCGCCTATCACTCAAGAGAACATTCGATAAGAAGGACCTGTACAAGCGAAGTCAAATTATGACTCCTTCAATCGATACGTCAAAAAGGCTGGTAAACGTAAAAAATGGATGTTATGCTGTCAATGCATAAAATCCATGGTGGTAGTGTGAGTGACGCTTTCAATCGATGATACGTCAATAAGGCTGTTCTATTTTTAGAATCCAAGACTAGGAACACATGTTTTCGAGGAGTTGTAACACTACATTGCCGCCAAGGAAAAAATGGATGTTATGCTGTCAATGCATAAAATCCATTGTGGTAGTGTGAGTGACACTTTCAATCGCTGATACGTCAATAAGGCTGTTCTATTTTTAGAATCCATGACTAGGAACACATGTTTTCGAGGAGTTGTAACACTACATTGCCGCCACGGAAACAATCGATTTTATACTGTCACTGCAGACAGAGACAGCCTGTGGTACTGTTTTGATTGGCTGCATTTGGCAGCTATTACGAAAAGTTTCCGTTCAATAGCATGGCGCTTACTATATATATATATATAATGTTATTAACACGATTAACGCCGTGCATTGTGTAGATTAAAGACCTATATCCAGGATCAAAATTTGTGTATATCTAAATATTAATCTTTATAAATTAATACTGTTATAACTGGTTAGAAACAATAAACGGAACAATTTGTGTAGTTCAAAATAGTGTCGTTAGATGGTGACACTGTGTTGTATGTCTAATTTTTAATGTGATACTCGTACATATGTTTACTCTTTATTTAATCATCTTTCTGTTCTCCTTATTATCACTCTTGTATTAGTTTAACCTTTCAACACTTACAACGGATGGAGAAAGTGTTAAAATTGTGTATTAGAAATTATGCATGAAATTCTCCAACAACACAAACTGTCTCATTTTTTTCTTTTTTATTGTCTTTCTTTTACCATTGAACAATTTTGACTGCCGACTAAGGTAATTTAAAATAAGTTAAATAAGAATGTTTTATAAAAAACCTCGATAAAGATAAACTAATTTTATTTTCAGGAACACGTGTCCCACAGCTGTAAAATATATTCAACCCAAGCGTATTTGATGGCAGGCAAGCAGGATAAAAGTAATGGACCCCTTCATTGCCTGTACCAGGACAACACAATTAGCAAAACAGGTAACGTAAAAGCAACGACTGACTTATTGGTACGAGTACATTTTGAATTTGCCGCGTTAAACAAAGCTTACAAAAAATACATTTTAATTTTAAATATAACATTTATGAATAACGGTGTTCGTCCGGCGCAGCGGTCGAGATTCGATCGTGATTCACCTGTATATTTATTTATTTTATAAAATACGCACACCATCAAAACCTACGTACTGTCATAGTGTGTGGTTTGTTGTTACCTCTCATGGCAGCTTATGAACATTGGGCCTCATAACTATTGATCTCAAAAATTGTAGTATCGCCTGGTAAACCGCCTTGTGCAAGGTGGCGCTAGTCAGTGTTTACATGCTATGGTAAACAAGGGTCCTGGTGGTTTCTATGGAAACGTAAACAAATAACACGGCGCGTACCAGGCTCTCATAACTATCAAGGAAGTTGATGCAAGTGTGGTACGGGCTGTGTTTTGAATGTGTGCCCGACAAGATACATCGTTTATCTGTGTTTGCCGAATTCACATAAATATGAATATATTGACTTCATTTCACGGTACTTATGAATACAACTTGGGCGACAGTGTCAATGTACCACTGCATATCAAGTTCGGAATAAGGTTAATGTATACATTAGGTTAACCTCGAAAGAAAAATACTTTTGAATATAAACCGGTCATGGTATGACTGGCTATTTTGGATGACTGGATATTGTTGTATAATAGTACAAAGATTTCCACTAGCGTTTTAATTTTAATATTATATTTTGCAGTACATGTTGTATTTAAGTTTATGCTGCATACATAAAGGTTTTATATGTTTTGGTGTTAAATTATTTTTCACAATAATGTTATGAATATTTTTTATCATTATGACAAAATTAAAACTATCGGGAAAACAACATGAGTTATAATTGCTACAATTAGTCTTGTCATCTGGTAGTTTTACCTGGGAAGTTTTCCTGGAGTTTTGGAAATAGGTGACTTTATATGATTTTGAGGTGAATTTCAACTTTGCAACCTCGTATCATTGCCTCTCGCGCCGCCATATTGAATAAAAAGCGTCTAAAAGCAGTTTTTTGGCGTTATTTTCTTTCCGAGTCATTTTACAAGGAAAATATTTGTATGGGAAATGAAACTAGAGAAAATTTCCTACAATTTATGTCTCAACATTGTTTTTCATAACATAAATAGTTTCGGCGTACGAACGCCGCAGCGTTATTTAAATTCTCGCAAATAAAACTAATTTCTTTATTAGAAACCTTGGCTCATGTTATAATGTAACAAAACAATGTTAAGAGTATGATATACTGATGACTTACACTTTTTCTATGGAGTTCTCCCAGCAGATGTTTCGTACAAGGAAGATAGAAAAGTCCGACACAAAGACGACCAATTCGCATACACCTACTAAGGTTACCATTCTAGAAACCTTAATATATTACTTACAACCTATAGTATGTTTTTCGTACATTTAGGAAAAAATATGTGTTATCGCAGATGAATAATAGTATGCTACGCTCACTAAGCCCCACGGTGGTATGGAAACAAGTTATTCTGCGAAAACGCGTATTAAGTTTTTTTTTGCGCTCGTACGCCAAAACTAATGCCATAACTATTTTACGAAAAAAATACAAAGACATTAAGTGTAGGAAATTTTTCTAGTTTAATTTTGTATAAATATTTCCCTTATGAAATGAAGCGGAAGGAGATATCAAAAAAACTACTTTTCGCCGCTATTTTTCCAATATGGCAACGCGAGCGTCAAAGTTACAACGTCGCAAAGTAGAAATTCGAAAAGAGCACCTCAAAATTTATAAAGTCACCCATTTCCAAAACTCGCGGTAAACGTTCCTGGTAACCCCCTTTTTTAACCAAATGACTAGACTAAATAATCTATATTCATTGCATATAATAAATTTGTAACCGATCGATGTCTATGCATGGAAGATAAATGAGAAAAACTAAATACGGCGGGACAGTATTAACGTAATAGAATCCAAAACAATGATTATTAGAATTTTTGTCTGTCTTTGAACGGTTTAGTGGATTTCAATAATATTGGGTATGGACGTAGCTGTCACCATGGATTGACACTGAGGCTACTTTTTAACCCGAAAATGTAGTGTTCCCGTGGGATGAGTAAGAAATTCCGATAGATTTGTTACTTTTGTCTCTAATCAAAGGGATGGGATGGGAGAAAATTACATGTCTCGAGTGAGAATGTGACGGGACGTGAAGGAAAATGTTTCAATAAACATCCTAATGAATGTTGTAAGTATCCCATATTTAAAAATTCCGAATATGTATGTTGATTAAGCATATTACATTTGAGATAAATCTTGAGTATTAGACACCACCTCGATAAGTCAAACTTTCTTTGGTAAAGGACACTAAGGCGGCCCCTAGACTATCAATTTTATTCCGCACAATATTACGAGTTGTACAATATTATTGACCGTATGAGGTTGATATTGAAGAATACGCAATATTTCATCGTCTAGATTCTAGCGCCGTTCAATCTTATTGTACAATATTATTGTAGGTCTAGGGGCCGCCTAACAGATGCGCCGTGCTTTAGTGATTTTTGTCAATTCTTAGCGTGCCACTGCTGATTCTATCTATATTCATATATGTGTGTGTATATATATATATATCCACCCTACCAGTAGTTGCAGTAGTGGGTGTGTGGACGGAAAATAATCGGCGGTGTAATCGGCATTTATTTTATAAATAACGATGACGAGTGATCACATAATTAAATTAACATACGAAACTCAATAGATATGATCGACGGTTGGAAAAGTGTACATACAGTGTACATTTTTTTTGTGGATTTACATGTAAACAGTACACGAAAAGTGTAGTTCAGTGTAACGAAGGTACTAGGACATCATGACAAACAAGGAGGCGTGACGTCAGTGATACGAACCAAAGTGCTGTCTCTTTCACCCTATCGATTTGTAGTGACGTAAAGGGATTACACGGGGGTGCAACTACTGCTAGCACAACAGTATGACCCGTTTCGCGAGAGGGGTCGGACGCTTCATCCCAACAATTTTCATGACTTACAGCTTAACGCCGTCCATTTGAAAGCTTAAAACATTTAACGCACGAACCGGATTTTAAAGTAGTATTCATCAATAGATAAGAGTTATTGAAGAGGAATATTTATACGTAGAATTTAGTTTCATTTTAAATTATTCTTTTGTATTGTATTTTGCCGGGTTCAGCACCCTAATTGATGAGTCAAAAGAATATCTACACCCGGCCAAAGCTAACGTAAGCCGCCTGTATAAGATAAAGTTAAACGTTTGTATTAAGTGTAAATTATTAAATTAAATGGTATGTACCTCACATTACACGCCTTGCTAGAAACTAACTTACAATTGGTGAATTTACTGACAATTCGCAGTGTGCCATGGAGTGCCAGTGCCAAAAGATATATCAGCGACCTGACAGATCTTATGTGACAGATCGTGTTAGAGGGCAGATTACTACCTGAAACTTTATACGTCAACACGTATAGAAATTAAATTAGAGTATGTACCTGAAACAAATTTACTATTTAAACGTAATTTCTGACGGTTGTATTAGGACAAAATACTATTATCATAATACATATGGTAAGGGAGGGTAACATGGAAAGGCTGGGTAAGTTTGTAGGGTTTTCAAATAATTTTTGGGTGTCTTTAGAATATTGTAAGGTACAAAAGTTACTGACGATATTCTTAATTGGTCAATTTTATCTAAAGATATAATTTTTTTTCCGAATATCTTTAAATAATCACTTTTTTACCTTTTCTTGAGTCAAAAAATTCACTCAATAATACTGTTTTACATCATAAAACTTTAATAACAGCTCTTAGAGTATGTTTTGAAGATTACAAAGTCGGAAAGGCCATTTTTGCTTGACCATAAGTCAGCTCCAATTAATACGGTTTTCTCTAGTATATCAAATTAAAAGGAAGTAAATTATATACAAGAGCTTTATGATGATGTCACCAAATAAACATCACTCAAGTAAATGCACGGTGTCAAATACGAGTAAAAGTTTAGTTTTTTTTTCTCGTTGGTTTTCCTACGATTGCTTATTAACCAGGCACGAAATAAAGAAATAGAGCGCATATCTGAAAAATAGACATTTCAGGCTTCTAATTTATTGGTTTCAAATTTCTTAACGATCAATTTTCACCAACACACAGACTGTCAAAAAGCACCTAAAAATTATGATAAAAGAATATCCTTTAATTTTTCTGAGTAGATATTTCATCCCTTAGTCCACCCCCATAATTCTATTTTGCCAAAATTATTGTACACCATTATTTTTTTTTTGAAATAAAAGCTAAAATATACATTTTCACAGAAATAGCTTCAGCGTTTCGATTTTCCATATAACATTTCAACCCTTATATTAACACCTTTACGGTTAATTTTAAGAAAATAATGTATGCCGATTTTTTTAATAAGTAACTGAAGTGCCAATTTTGACATCTGTACTTCCCAACAGTTTAGATTTTCCAAATAATACTTAATCTATTATTCCACCCTCATAATACAAATTTTCCGAAATTATTGCACTCTATTATTTCTCGTTTGTAATAGGGATTTATAATATAGATTTTCATAGAAACACCTTCAGCGGTTTCGATTTTCCATAAAAAACTCCAACCCTTATTTTAACCCCTTTAGGGTTAATTGTTAAAAAAAAGTATGCACTATTTTTAATGAGTAAAAAAAGTGCCAAGTTTATCATCTGTAACGCCAATGGTTTAGCTTTTTCAAATAATATTGAATCCCTTATTCCACCCCCCCAATAAAAACAATATGAATTATATTTGCGCAATGACACTGACAGATAAAAAAAGTGGACGTTACTAATGTTGCGCGTACATGCACTGCGCTAATCTGTGAAAATTAAATCGACATATTAACACGCATCAATTGCCTTTGATGTGGTATCTATTGGCAGTGATCTGTAAAAGCGACTAAAGGGGGCCTTTGGGATCACTGGTTGCTCTTGGGGAGCGCCTTCACTGAAAGCGATCCCGAGGCGAACGCATAAAAAAGGCTAATAATAAGGGCTCGTCATGCTCCCTCTTATTAAGACGGGCGAGACCATAAGCCTCTGAACAGTATAGAGTGGCTGCGGAATAATAGTACCGGGTGAGTCTCGCTAGCAGGGACCGCAGTCACTATGATATGCGCGAAGAGGGCCATCAAGGTTTAGGTCAATATGTCGGCGCAGGGTTTTAGCGTTAGGGTCCCAGCTCAGCATTAACATCCTTGCGACGAGCTGTAAGGCCGGTGACCCCGACATTTCCTTCATGCCCTCTCCCCCAGGGCTTGCAGGAATAAGCCATGGTAAATTTTTGCCCTCGATAAAAAAAAAAAAATAATACTTTTGCAACTGAAGTGTATTTAAAGCCAAAGATAAATAGTTTTATACAGGGTATATCAAGACTGCGACCGAAAACAAAGCCAGTTGGTAGTTTTAGTGATTACTGACACAATGCAACTAAAACTTTCTCATAAAATGCGAGAGGTTTTTTTTTGCAATTTTTTAAATATCATTGTGTTTAGGTGGTAAATACCTAGTATTTGCTAAAATTATAATTTTAAACATTACGTACCATTACTTTTATAATATAAAGTAATAGTGAGTAACAGACACCTTTAACAGTGGAACAGTTACAATAAAAGAAAAAATATTAATATTGCCAACAATAATCTGTTGCAGACACACTAATCTATTGTTCAGAAAACGGTCGTGGTCAATGAAAACATTACCAGAACTCCTAAGTGCTTATTTTCTTGTTGTGTATTATGTATATTCCTAAAGCGCTTTGGGGCCTAAAGATTAACTAAAGCTCTCAACTAATTATATTGCCGATAGTCATATTATTTTTCACAATTTTTTAATTCGTATCGATAGAAACAATTCATAAATTAATTTTCGTACTACTGTTCTTATGTCTTACATAATGACGACATTAGCCTGTTTGAGTAAGATTTATGGCCTTATTCACAGGCAGATTTAAAACTATTTTCAGTTACGAATGTTTGTCTTCTTTATACAAGCTGAATTCTAAAGTCGTTCGAAAGGGACAAAACATTCTACAACTGACATAGGTTTTTAAACTGCCGATGAATAAGGCGGTTTGAATGCGGAGGCGGCGTTTGCTGCGATGAGTACTAGGAGAACACGGCTAGAATGGAGGTCTTTCCACCTCGTCATAGACGCACGGGATTGTTAACAACCAATCATGTGCCTACACTTGACATTAAATAATGAACGCATTTAAACTACCCATTTTTATTAAATCATATCATCATTAAAAGAAATTGGAAGCTTGAAATGTCTATTTTGCATATCGGCGCTCTATTCCTTTATTGCATGCCTTGGTAATAAAACAATCGTAAGAAAACCAACGAGAAAAAAATAATTCCAGACTTTTACTCGTGTTTGACACCACGCATTTACTTGGATGATGTTTATTTGGTGACATCATTATAAAGCTCTTGTACATATTTTAATAATTTTTATTTGATATACTAGGAAGAGAAAAACGTATATGATTTGGAGCTGATTTTATGGTAAATCATAGCCAAAATGGTTTTTCCGATTTTGACACGGGATTACTTCAAAATTATTGATCATGCAGAAAAAATGGGGTTTTGTAAACTTCAATTCATACTCTATAAGATGTAATTAAGGTTTTATGATGACAAACTGTTTTACTGAGTGGAACTCTTGACTGAAAAAAAGGTAAAAAAAAGTAATTTATGAATATTCAGAAATCTTTGCATATCTTTGGATAAAATTGACCAATTACGAATATCGTCGGTAAGAATTTCTATCTTAGACTATTTCAAAGACACCCTAAAATTTTCAAATTACTACAATTTGATTATGTTAGTGTTCGAAAGGTTTAAACTTACTGTAGTCGCCAAAAAAACATCGTAATAAACAATTTTCAATTCATAGACAGTTTTTAAATTCAAGATTTAAATTTTTAATTGTTTGTAATTGTAAAAAATATATATCCCGCCCCATTAGTGTCCAAAAATAATACCAATACATGTAGTTTCACTTAAAAACTACTTTGATAATTTCAGCCGTTAAAGTTTTACTTTTTCCAACACAACATGGCGAAATCTAAGGAAGGTCGTCGCAGTTGACGCAAACATCTCTAGTACTACTAGAACGGAACGCGGAGGCGGACTCTGCCGCGGTGCGTACTAGGAGTTCATTACTATGATGGAGTAATTTCCATTCTCCCGAGTATTACAAGCATGCCGGTGTGTATTAGCAACACGAACACACTCATCTAAAGACTACGAAGGAGCCCCCGTAATGGTTATGAATTCCTGGTAGACACGGCGCGAATTCCCGCCCACGCTCGCTGTCATTAAAGCAAAGAGACCGTGATTTCCATATGCGCCACTTAAACATGAAAAGTCTGACGTGGTTTCGGATACCCACGACACAAGATTCAATCTTAGTGTGAGGTCAGGATATGTATGACTGTTGGATGTAATTATTTATTAACATACGTACCTACAAACATAACCGTCATCCTTTAAAAGTAGGCAGAGATTATGAATTTCCACTAATCTTGGTTGTATCAAATCAGTTCGCTTCGTTCGAGTTCGAGATCAGTTCTCAAAACTACATACATACATAAACTCACGCCTTTTTTCCAGAAGGGGTAGGCAGAGGTAGGCATACATTTCGCCATGTATGTTCCGTCCTCTGATGTGATAGGTGCGAGCATATCGCCATATCGTGGACAAATTCCTGACTCCGGGCTGATAATTCATTGAAACATCCACTATCATTAAACATTTATAGCTTGATTGACTGAGAAAACATTAACTGAACTTCTTGTTCCACTGACACCACAGAACAGTTGAAAAGGGTTAGGAAGGCATTAGCCGTCAAATTGTATGAAAACCGGCGTTGTCGTTTGCACAACACAAAACCTCCATCAAACCAATGTAGTAAGGCTTACAATAGTCGATTCAAAGTACTTATCAATAAAATTATGGAAATGTGCCTTTGATACAAGACCGAAATATATTTTATCGATATTCTAAATGGTTTTGCCTGATACGATAGGGATTTTGATATACATACGGATTTCCAATAAGTGCAGGGCGATGTTGAAATTATAAGTAGGCTGTGTGTGAGTTATTAACAAAATTCTTTTTTTATTTGAAAGGCCCATTGCCATTTGTGAAATATAAACGTCTTTATATTGCTAAAATACCCGCTTCGGCTTGTTGCGGTGGCGAATATCCAAGTGGTCCAATTTTGAAGTTATACTTCTTTTGGGACGCTCGGAAAATTATGAGAGTTGATGTTGTGTTTGACAACCTCCGTGGCGCAGTTAGTTAGATACCGGCTGTGAAACGGAAAGAAGCCGCGGGTTCGATCCCCGCACCGAGACAAATGTTTGTGAGGCCCACAGGTATTTGTCGCGGGTCTGCGTGTTTGTGAGACTGAAAAGTCTCTCGTAGTGTATGATACCCACGACACAAGACTTAATTGATATTAATGCGGGGTCAGGACCATGAATGCATGAAGTTGGCGGATTTATATTCATTCATTATTTCCCCTCCCGTCCCGTCTCGTCCCGTTTTCTCACTCAAGGCATATAATTCAGCTCATCCCCTGCATTTGAGTTTAGAAAAGTAACAAATATATCGGAATTCCTTCCTCATCCCACGGGAACATTACATTTTTTAGCCTAAGTGTTAATTCACAGTGTCAGCTAACTCCATAACAAATTTTATCGAAATTCGTTAAGCCATTTCTTGTTTATTTCTAGTAGCAATTGAAAAAGAATACCTAATATTGGGTCTTTCATAATTCTATCTATTGAAGTTTAGCTCTTTGGGTGTGTTTGATTAACAGTGTTTTTATTTATATCTGTGGAGAAAAACAAAGTACATTTTGTCTTATATTTTAAATATGTGTAAGTAAAAAATTGTTGCACTTAATTATTATTCCTTTGTACGTATATACTTAAGTATCCATATCCATATATTTTATCGTAATCAGTTCCACGTAAGTGAATAGAATAAATTGTTCTGGATTTTCACTCACTTTTGGAAACCTATAAAATATAAATGAGGCATTATATTATAAATTATATTCAGACTCTAACACATTTTGTTCTCACGTTAGGCGAATGCAATATATTCAACATTTTAAAGATAGGTCATCAACGTTATCAAACTATACTTAAAAATATTAAAGTATTTGAAAAAGTTTTTTTTGTTTAACTCCTATGATAAACTGATTTACACGAAATCTATAACTGCATCAATATAGTAATTATGTGAATGACTACAACACACCACGTGACATCTGACAACTTTTGCTGTCGATAGAACAAAAATAAGTCGTGTACATTGCGTAGGAACTTTGCACTCGCGTGCATTGTATGCACGCGTAATCAGTAATGTATATTTTTGATCAGTCGTCTATATTATTACCGGATTCTTTAAATATCGTAATCAATAAGCGCAATTTTCGGAAATAAAGGTGAAAATCAATAAAATCTGTTTTAATTTTGGTATGAAATTCATCCTTTCTTGACATCGATCGAAGGGTAGGTAGGGGTTACATACTGTTTATAAATGAGGCCATTAATGTCTTTATAAACAATACAATAGCTTTTGTACGATAATAAAATAAATAAATAAATGTAAGTGATTGTTGAAGGTACAATTTCGAAATCGGATTCAATTGGCATACTCCTTGGCGCAGTAGGTTAGACGCTGGCTGTGAAATGTGCGGCTGCAGGGTATATGCCCGTACCGACACAAATGTTTGTGTCTCGTAGTTTCTGACACCCACGCGACAAGACTATGTTACTGTGAGACCGAGGTATACGGTGTATGTGACCGCCGAGTGTTCTTATTTATAAATCATTTTAAACTTACGTACTCATATTCAATGTCTTGTTTTATTTTCTATAGTATTTGTATAATTTATGTGTAAGTCAATCATGTTAGTGTCGTAGCTGCGACTAAAAGTCGATAGTTTATGTCTCGCTGTAGATTAATGAAAGGGTGGCAAGACTATCAACATGTGTGCGCTGGCCCCCACATACACACACATTGAAAGAAAGGGGGGTTTACGCCCACCAGATATTACTAGTTATACGTATAGACATTTGCGAGCAAAACCGCGGGCTATCACTAGTAGATCGCTCGTAAATGGACTTGAAAAATGCTCGATGTTACTAGGACATCATGACTGCCGAAGAGTTGTTTTGACAGGGACGTATTAGTAAAATGTTACAGGACCCAAAGGTCCCAGGCATCAATGCATTGGAAGCGGATTTCTGGCTTATCGATAAATCAATTATTTTGTTTTATTATTTATTGCATGATTAAGGGTGTACTGTATGTTTTTAGTTACCAACTATCCTTTTTCCTGGCATAATGAGGCGATAAGGTTTATTGTGAGCCCACGACGTCAAATGTTGTAAATACATCCCTGGTAACTCACACAAACTAAATCATTTCAATTGCTACACGAAGGGGCGGCACTTTAAAGTTATCTGTGTATGTGGGTTAGTATTAATAAGGTGTATTATGTGTGCGTTGATATCATAACACACACTAGCGAGGACGGGTATTTTGTATTAATTAAATATTTTGACACATGAAATAGGCCTGATTTCACCGCAGTAATATTTATCTCCACAAATTAAAATAACGGAGACCCGCAGCTGTTGCCGCATCAGCAAAGCATACTGGATGCATTTTGATAAAAAATATTTTACCCCCATTCCATGGGCATTTGGCACATATCTAAAAAAATATATTATTACGATGTATTTATTGAAATATTTTTCAAACATCGTTTTCATGAATGTGAAATTCTAGAGGACATTTCAATTACCAACAGTTGAACAGTAGTGACTTCACCGTGCACAAAAATGTGTGAGTGTAACTTTTATATAACGTACGCACGTAAGAAGTTATACAACCTTGGCGTAAGAGAAAAAATTTACTAAAAATCTTATCCCGTATTTTACAACCGTAACAAACAGACAAATTAACATTCGTATTTACAATATTACTTAAGATAATTCGACTAAAAGTCGTCACCATTTGTTCGACCTTATCGCGTTCCCAAACGCACACTATTTCGCGCTTACACTATCATTAGTGTGCGTTAAAGTCCAGTTGCATATACAGCTATGGGGATATGAACATCTTTTAATGATTACAGATAATTGTTGTTTTGATAAGAAATTCCGGGAAAAGTCGCGGATTGCCCCTACTATATGCATGAGAAAATGCGCTCTTGTACTAGGATACCATGACCAATGAAGGGAATCATCTGTTAAAGCCCAACAGATCTGTACTTACCAGAATATTAAAGGGGTCAAATTGAAGTTTTGTCTCTATAGACAACTGGGAAATGTGAACAAATCTTGCTAAGCATAACAATTTTATCGTTTTAAAGAATTGTTTGTAGGATTGTGAAGCAAAAATTCCTGAATTAGCTGTTTGGGTCTTGAAATTGGCATTCCCTGAATTCTTTAGTTCCTTTTATTAAATTAATATTAATATTTATGGCAGTTTAAGGAACTGTATTCACTTCGTGGTACAGGACTACAGTATAAAGTTATGAACAAATTTTAAAATTTGGCAGCCGTAATCTAAAATACATCCCTGGCTAATAACGCACACTAATACATGTTTTAAGTAACTACACGACAGGGCGGACGTTTTGCGAATATCTATGTTCGTGTGCGTTTGTTTTACTCCGCCAACAATGGTTTTATGTTTGTGTGCCGGGAATGTGGGCAGAAACCTTGTAATATTTGCTTTACTTTGCATGTGTGCTTTTCTACCCTACGTTGTGCGTTCACTCGCGACTGGCAAAATACTTCAATCAATAATTGAGTACCGGCCTAGCCCAGCTTCTCACACAAAAAATTCCTCGAGTATGAATTTTCCGCGTTTTCACATGTTTCATTGATGCTCCGCTCTTGCTTGTCATAGCGTGATATTATACTAGGTGGCGCGAAGGGAATTTCATAATGTGAATGTACTCTATTTTGTACATGACCTCCCTTCATTGTTTTTTGGCATGATGATAAGATTTTTAATGCAAATATTATTTAAAATATCAAAACATATGCTATCGAGTAGACTCCCTCCTTTATGAAAAACAATAAAATTCAGATGAACGGCGGGCGGCCAGGCTTGCCGTTGCGGATGGATTCTATCCGCAACATCAATATTACGCCGTCCAAGTACTAAGAACACATGGCTTCAAAGAGGCTAGCGGTTCATACTGCGATAAATACGCAAATAAATTTGACCTCTAACGTGTAGACAATAAAGTCCATCAGCTTTAAGCGGTCTATTTGCTATCCCGTTTTACGGCTACATGAACCGCGTAGCGTAAAAATATATTTCAATTAGATGACGAATTATACTCACTTACGTAAATAAAGATTCCACAATAAATAAAACTTTAGTATTTAAATACGGGTAGGATTGAAATCATGGTGATAATACAAATATAATTTAAAATTATTACAGTATTTGAAAAAGTTTTTTTTATTGAACTCTTATGAAAAACTGATTTACACAAAATCTATAACTGCATCGATATAGTAATTATGTGAATAACTACAACACACCACGTGACATCTGACAACTTTTGCCGTCGACAGAACAAAAATAAGTCGTGTACATTGCGTAGGAACTTTGCACTCGCGTGCATTGTATGCACGCGTAATCAGCAATGTATATTTTTGATCAGTCGTCTATATTATTACCGGATTCTTTAAAATGTCGTAATCAATAAGCGCAATTTTCGGAAATAAAGGTGAAAATCAATAAAATCAGTTTTAATTTTGGTATGAAATTCATCCTTTCTTGACATCGATCGAAGGGTATGCAGGGGTTCACCTGATAGTAACTAGTAGGAGTGTTCGCAACGGCTTTATATTATCAACGCGTTATAACGATACGTTACTTAAAAAACGCCTGTTATTTTTTCAGCTTTAATATATTACTTCGTCGTTCATAGAATAACGTGTTATTATTATACCGCAAAGCACACTACGCCGCTACGTGCGCTGTTACTATACTTTTAATAACATTTAGCAATGGCTTTAAACATATTAATAATTGTGTTTGAGAGATATACAAACAATATTCATTTTGTGAAGATTAATAAATTATGTTCTATGGGGCTCGTATTAATAGTTAGTAATGTAGTAAGAAACGTATTAGTTCCATATTTTATTGTTTATTTTAATTAAATTTTTAATTAATTATTAAATAATGCGCACTGATTCTATTCGAAAAAAATTAAACTATCTTAACGTTTAATACGATCAAATTCAAATGTATCGGCGCGATATGCTTTATTATTATTAAATCTAATACTAATATAAGCGTTTCGTTACTGGTCAGTGGAATATGGTTCTTATGCAGTTGGCGTACCATATAATTTAGCATGTGACTTTGTTTAAAATATTATAAGCTAAAGATACCGCAAGGTGTGCAGACGATAATGGTCCATATTACATACGTTATAGAAATAACGTTTGCTTGAGGTAATAAATAATAAGCAGTTTGGCTATTTTTTATTATTAGCTTATTTTATCCGCTTTACGCTATAACGAACACTCCTAGTAACTAGTACACCCACGTTTCGCCTTGTGTCTTTCGTCCCATGATGTGATAGGGGCGAGCCTATCGCCATACCGAGCATAAATTCCTGACTCCGGGCTGATAATGGCTAAAAAAATCCAATATCACTTTGTCCGACCCGGGATTCGAGCCTGAGACCTTAGCGTTGTAACCATACCGTAGTACAACTACGCCACCGAGGTTTCGTGTTAATTGGGTGAAATATTTTCTTTATTTTATACATGAGGATCTAATAAACTACTGTTGCAAGTTTAAAAAATTTTTGTCTATAGATATAATTTATAAGATTTAAATTCTTGACAATTTTTATGAGAAATTAAATATTTTGTAATAATGACATGTTATGGATCATGGATATACTATTTAGCGCGTGGTGGCCTGTCGGTAACTCGCTACTGCCAACACGATTACGGTGGTCGCGGGTTGAAAGCCCAGGGCGCACCTATGACTTTTCGGAGTCATGTGTATTGATCACCACGCACTGAAAACGGTGAAGGAAAACATCGCGAGGAAACCTGCATATCATAGTGATTCATAAAAATTTCTATGGTTTGAAAAGTCCGCCAACCGACACTATGCCAGCATGGTGGACTGTATGGCCTAACCCCTCGCCGTGCAGTGGGACGTATATGAGCCGATACAGACAACTATGTAGACGCTAACAAGATTTTCCATGGTATGTGAAATACGTAGACTCGTGCTAGGCCAGCGTGGACTATAGCCTAAACCTCTCAAACAGCTTTCCATTGTAAAGCACTCCCGGAGTAGGACTCCAGGAGTAGACACAGCAGAGTATGTATGTGCTTTACTTCCTTGTTTGCATCGAAAATTATATCATTATTGACACCGTAGCGACGCTACGCAATGGCGCGTAGATCTTCGTTGAAAACTAGGGCTCCTATATAATTTGCAGCGCCTGGATCGTAAATAGGAAGGTCACAGGTTCAATCCCGTTGCACCACTGATTAATACCTATAAACTCATAATAATTACAACAAAATATTTTCTCCTTTCGCCCGGCGGTCGAAACTCGACCGTAATTCATACAGACATACACTAAGTCAAGCCTTTTTCCCACAAGGGATAGATAGAGGTGCTACCAGGATACCCACGTTTCGCCTTGTGTGTTACACGATATGTTAGAGGGCGAGCCTATCGTCATATAGGGCACAAATTTTTGACTCCAGACTGACAATTAAAAGAAAAATCCGATATCATTTTGTCCGTCCCGGGATTCAAACCCGAGATCTCGGCGTTGTAATGCTAACGTACTAACATTGCGCCACCGAGGCCGTCACCGTAATTAATCTTTAAAACATTAAAATAAATAAATAAATTCTTATAATACTAATAATGCAAAAAAACGAGTGTGCTTTGGACCACACGACTAAAGTAAAACTTCTTTAGCTCCATGTACATATATACATATATGATAGTCACTTTTATCACGAATTTTTACAATAGCCTATCCTTCACCACCATGTATAATTTTTAATCACATACACAAATGTAAATTTATGTCAAGATTTTAACAATAAAAAGAATACGTACCGACAATTAACCTGAAATCTATAAATCGACTTTAATTTTATGTTAAAAGTTACCTTTGTCAAGATTTTTTTACACATATATTTAATTACGACTGATTACGACTAAATTAACTTTTTTTTTCTACACAGATATAACTGAACACATTTTTTCCAAACGTGCCCAAAGAGGTAATACATAAATAGACGGAAATTTGAAAAACTCAATATTTGGTTTTCTTTTTTAATCGGTATTATTATAAACCTAAATCTCGACTAGTTGGAACATACGTAAATGAGAAAATTATAGTGTGATTAAAAATGAAAAGTATCTCCCTCAACTTTATGCGTTCTTGGTACTTGAAAGATGAAAACCCGTTTAATTTAAAAGAGATCGGTGCTTTTTTTTGGAAATTGGGCGCAGTAGTGAGAACATGGACACAGATGGACAATAATAAGAATTTTATAACTTTGAAACATCACATACTCTTCTTGAGCTAGGATATAGGATTTTTAAGATTTATCCTCTCAAAGTTTTACAAAATCTACTATTTTCTACTATCTGAACATGTAATATAATAATTAGCTTTTATTTTAAGTTTGGCATAACTATTAAAAATAATAATATTATAAATTGAACGGTATTATTATAAACACGCTGAATAGAAATCTGTCATGACGACAATTATACTAAAACCTTTTTGTTGGCAGAAATATCCATGGAAAAGGTGTGTAAGTCTGTCGACAAAACGAGAGAAAAACACATTTGAGTAGTTAAAAGATCTTTTGTAATTATTCTTACTTAAGCTTCCTTGTACCTGGTTGTATTAATACATTATCGAGGGGTAGTGCACGCGTTTATTAGTTTGATACATCAAGCTAGTCACTTTGTCGTGTTATTATGAAAAAATACCTGAATCTACCTTATACAACAATGGAAAAGAAAACAATTACTTAGGATGAATTCGTATTGTCTTCTCGGTCTCGGTTGGCTTCGGGTTAACAGCAATGATTTCTCATAGTTATTGCATACATGGCGATGGCAAACATTTAAACGTATATGTGCTCCAACATGGCTGGATCCAGATAGTGCATTGACTGCAAGGGACGTCGTAGAGAATTAACAAAAATTGAAAACACATCCTCATCAATTTCATTTTCAATACACATACTCGTACTTTTCGAGACAAATTAATAAACAACGAATGGCAGAAATATTTTATATATCCTTATTTTTCTTACAAATCTTATTCCGATGGTGTAGCATGAAAATAAAGTGAGAAATAAACCTAAAAAAATACGCCTGATCTTTTAGTCACCATGAATTAGTGTACGACCGAAACTAGTTTTTCCGCCGAAACCGAAACCGAACTTTCGGCCTTGCTTTCTGTTTCAGTCGAAATCGAAACTTATTACAAATGATTTAAAATTACGATTATTTATTTAAATCTACTGCTTTTTTAACATTAATTTGCATTTAGGCGAAACGTGGGTGTCCTGGTGGCACCTCTGCATACCCCTTGGAGAAAAGGCGTCATGTTTATGTATGTATGGCATCGTAATTAATATGACATGTTAGAAAGTTTGTAAATAGCTTTACATGAATCGCTAATGCTTTTCTCAAAACACTGCGAAATCGGAATTTTCTTTTTTTTGTGATATTTCACCTGAAATAAATTATATAATTATTATGAATTACAGTAATAAACTGCCTCAGTGGCATAGTTGTGCTACGGTATGATTACAAAGCTGAGGTCTCGGGCTCGAATCCCGGGTCGGGCATTGATAATAGATTTTTCTATTCATTATCAGCCCGGAGTCAGGAATTTGTGCCCGATATGGCGGTAGGCTCGCTCACTATCACATCATGGGACGGAAAATACAAGGCGAAATGTGGGTGTGCTGGTTGCACCTCTGCACACCCCTACTGGGAAAAAGGCGTGATGTATTTGTATGTAATTAGGGTAATAAATAATTAAGAGTTAATTGCCAATAGACACAAAGCATTCAGCCTTAAATAGGGAAATTTTATTGGTGTAAACAAATACAATTTAAAGTATAAAAAACGCGCAGTAAACGGGAAACAACGAGACGAGGTGATTGACTAGGTAATTCTCGCGAGCTATATATATCCTCCAATAGCTTCACAGTCAAACAAAATTAAGGAAATAAAGGTCACACAATATAATCATAGCAGTTACTTAATCGTTTGGGTGAGAAATAATTTAAAAAAAGGATATAGCACGTTATTCACCAACAATAACATATATTGAATATGTATGCAAATCAAAGGTAAACTAAATCCAATATTACCATTTTTTAAAATAAAACTCAACAAAATAATGTCCAATAATAATAATTTTAGATAATTTAGTGAGAATAAAAAAAACAAAATTAATATTTACCAAATCACTCAATCGCAAAACATAACCTCAATGCACGATTTAATGGACGGTGGCGTGGCGAAGTGAGCCAGAGCCACGCCAGTGAGGACGCACAATTTAGCTACGAAATTTACCGAACGACGCATGAAAATTCACGAACACCCGAGTTTCTGCGTCGCCGGCTATATTGTGGCCAAAACCGAAACTAGATTTATTGGCCGAAACTGAAACCGAAACCGAAATTTTGGTCGGTCACTATCATGAATTTCTTGTCCTTACTTGGACCAAATCGATTGATTTCCTTCAATGATTAATCATGAATCATCTTTGACAATTTTCAACTTCCGTTGGCCTCGTCGTGTCACACGACTTTCGTAACGCTCTCGTCATGCATTCATCAGTTTACTCCCCAGGTCAAGCGTGCCTAAATAAGTTTTACTTCAAAATATGAATTTAAGAATAGTATCAACAGATAAATAAATTCGACAAGAGAAATATGGCCGATATGGCTTAGTGGTATAGCGCGAGGGCTCAAGCACTCAAACCCTCGAGGTCCCAGGTTCGAATCCTGGTATCGGCTGACAATGCAACATATCCCCGTTTTGCCTTTTTTCTGATTTTAATTTTTATAGTGGATTATTGAATGTGATATTCAAAGACTGCCACTTTTTTTATTCAACTTCAACCTTTGTGATCTTAATAAATATTGTTTTTTATTTAATAAAAGTATACAAATAAATAAAACCTTCATATTGCCTTTACAGATAATATATATAAAAGAATAACATTTAAAAATAAATAATTGCAAATACTTTGATTACACAAGTGAATGTTTCAATTGTGCGTGGATCAATGAGCAATCTCGAAAGAATGAGGAAAAGCGAAAAATGCTGAAAGGAGTCATGAGTTCGATGAAAATTAAACTGGGTACTTCGATTTTGAAAAATCAATATTCCTGGCAAGAAACCGTACCCGACGATAAAAAAAAATTAAATCTTTTCTCCGTTACCATAACAACCAGTCCCCAAGCGTTGGGAGCGGAGCCGGAAGCATCTGTCGGTAGCATGAGTAAACTATCGCAGGACTTACAGGGAATGTTTAGTTATCACACAAGATTGAATAGCTTCAAAACGACCTTGCCATTACTAGATGGCGCCACAGTCGCCTTTCCCGCTGATTGTCTATTTTTCTAAGTGATTGTTAGATCGTGAAATAAAAATATTCGTCAGATGACATTAAAACATGAACGTACATATATGTATATTTTAACGGAATTTTCCTATTGTGTTAACCTAAGATTATTCAGCCAGTTTTAATATACATAAGAAGTTGCAATAAATTTGTAACTGATCGATGGCTGTATAATGTACATAGACGATATAATATGAGAAAACCTACTATGTGGGATTAAGTATTAACTTAATAGAAACCAAAACAATGATTATTGTATTTTTTTGTATTTTTGACTGAGACTGTGCGCGCTAATCTCAGAATCGGCTGAACAAATTTTGAAGTAGAAGTAGCATCCCTGCCTACCGGCCAATAACGACGAGCGATATGTCATTGCAAAGGTCTTTTCAGATGCTACAACTTCTTCTATGGCAACAAAACCCAAATCGCTGTATTAAAAATTAAATGTGCCTCTCGCATTGCAGAAACCCATAACTGAGGGTGGCTGCTCAATATTATACAAGTCGCTAGCTCATACTTTCGATCTTATAACATCCAGATCCGATACAAATATTTGTCTCGGTGCGGTAATCGAACCCGATACCTTCATAGCCGGTACTCGCGTCTTCTCCTTTGGTATGGAGATAACTGACACCCTGGATTCATAATATGTAGGCTACTTTTTATCCCGAAAAATGTAGTTTTCCCATGGAATGAGCAAGGAATCCAAATATAATTGTTACTTTCCCAAACTCAATGGGATGGGATGTGACAGGAGAGGACTCGATTATATGCCTTGAGTCATGGGCAGAATGCGACGGGATAGGATGGGGTATAACGGGACAGGACGGGAACAGCAGTAGGTGTAGAGAATGGTAGTCAGAAGAGTTTAAATATAAATAAAACAGTAGATACACAAAACGATGTGTTGCGGATGTGGACTGGATTCAAAATATACGAGTAATAATATAATTATAACGTTAATATATGTACTTAAGCCCGTTCGTCGGCGGCCGGTTGCTATAGAGAAAACTGAGCGTAGGAGGATGTCGGCGTGTTCGCGACCAGGATACCAAGAACGAGAAGAGTTTTCATAACATTTTAATACATTTAGTAGCGTCCGTGGCGCGTTGGCTTGTCGTTTCACAACTGGTATCTCAGTTGTGAAACGACAAGCCAACGGTTCGACGCCGCATTTACTCAAACTGAATTCTAAAGTCGTTCGAAAGAGACAAAACATTCGACAACTGACATGAGGTTTTTAAACTGTCAATGAATAAGGCGGTTAGAATGCGGAGGCGGCGTTTGCTGCGATGAGTACTAGGAGAACACGGCTAGAATGGAGCTCTATCCACCTCGTCATAGACGCACGGGATTGTTAACAAACAATCATGTGCCTACACTTACATTAAATAATGAACGCATTCAAACTACCCATTTTTATTAAATCATATCATCATTAAAAGAAATTGGAAGATTGAAATGTCTATTTTGCATATCGGCGCTCTATTTATTGCATGCCTGGTTAATAAGCAATCGTAGGAAAACTAATGAGAAAATAAGAATTCCAGACTTGTACTCGAGTTTGACACCATGCATTTACTTGGGTGATGTTTATTTGGAGACATCATTATAAAGCTCTTGTACATATTTTAATAATTTTTATTTGATATACTAGAAAGAGAAAACCGTATATGATTTGGAGCTGATTTATTGTAAATGAAAGCCAAAATGGTTTTTCTGATTTTGACACGAGATTACTCCAGAAGTATTGATCATGCAGAAAAAATGGGGTTTTGTAAACTTCAATTCATACTCTATAAGATGTAATTAAGGTTTTATGATGACAAACAGTTTTACTGAGTGAAACTGTTGACTGGAAAAAAAGGTAAAAACACTGTTATTTAAGAATGTTCGGAAATATTTGCGTATTTTTGGATAAAATTACGAATATCGTCGGTAACTTTTCGACCTTACAGTATTCCAATAACAACCTAACATTTTCGAATTACTACGATTTGATTATGTTAGTGTTCGAAAGGTTTAAACTTACTGTAGTCGTCAACAAAACAACGTAATACACAATTCTTACTTCTTACGCATTTTTTTAGTTATTTAGTGGGATTTTTAATTATTTGTAATTGTAAATAAGCATTCTGGTCCTTTAGCCAGTTTGTTTTAAATAGTGTCAATTTTGAAGAAATATTAAAAACCGATCACCATGGGAATTCTTTATTTATTTATTCATTTATTGGTCTCCAACTAAGACTACACTTAACAAACATTCAATATTCTACATAATTTTAAGAATGAACACTGTGCATCTTAAATTACAGGATGACACATCTTGCCCAAATTGTGGGGAATACAATTAATAGATATACAATGAAAAAGATAATACAAAAAGAGACAAAAAGAAAAAAAAAACATACATACATACATAAACACACGCCTTTTTCCCAGAAGGGGTAGGCAGAGGTGCTACCAGAACACCCACGTTTCGCCTTGTATATTCCGTCCCACGATGTGATAGGGGGCGAGCCTATCGCCATATCGGGCACAAATTCCTGACTCCGGGCTGATAATGAATAGAAAAATCCATTATCACTTTGCCCGACCTGGGATTCGAACCCGAGACCTCAGCTTTGCAATCATACCGTAGTACCACTACGCCACCGAGGCAGTCAGGCAGAAAAAAAAAACATTTGAACTAAATTAAATAACAACAACAATATTATGGTAACTTAAAAACAATGTAGAAAGAAGATAAATATTCATATATCAAATTATGTTATTTTGATTAAATTATATAAAAAAAAACATAAGTAATACATAAAAATGGACAAAATAAAAAATAAGAAAAAAAAATAAAAGTAAAATAAAATGTAAAAATAATAAAATGTAAAATAAGAAGATTAACATTATTATTTTAAGAAAACGATGTATTTACTAAACATATACGACGATAAGTAAAAAATTACAACATAAAAATTGTCGCTTTTTTTTTGCGAAATTTTTAGTTGTTTCAATTATCATTTAGGTTTCATTGTTTCTGAAGCCCATAATACTACCGCCTGGTTTGGCTTTTCGGGTGTAGTCGCGCTTTTTAGCTTGCGGAAACTTTGGAATCATTGTATCGTTATGGAACTTGACTATCTTGAATAATAAAATATTATTTTGCAAAAAAAGTGTTTTTAATTCTTAGCCTCAGGACTTAATGACTCGCGTGTTAAATTCTATCCACAACCGTTTCTCATAACATCCAACACGCGCCTAAAGAAGTTTAACAAATGAAAGCAAAGTCGCTTTATAACTTAAAAGTATTTTAATTCAATACAAATGCACAGCCTCATGATTATAAAGTGTAAACAAGAAGTAAACGAACTACGCCAATAGTAATAATAAATCTTTATTAATTGAGTTTTACATTACATATTTTAAGAACATAAACATTTGATCAAAACAAAAAAACAAATTATTATAAAAGCGGCCCCTACAGTAGGCATTGCCTGTACTGTAGGAGACCAATTTCCATAAAAAAATAACAACTTAGCGGTATAATGCAATCCTAGAATATTTAAACTGCACTAAAACATATTGCCCAAAAAGCGAGAAGCATGAATACGCATATATATAGCCTTTCCTCTCTTCCCAGCTTTCAGCTTCGCGTTTAATCAATACGAATGCGAGAACAAAATTCAAGCACTAGGGAGTCAGAAAAGCTAAGAGGTTGCTACGAAATATTTATATGGTTAGAACTCTTATTTGAATACATAAATCTGAGTAACTAGCGCAAAATGATTTAGAATTTTAATATATAAGATTTTGCCGCGTATGTCCAGAATAATGTACGTATTATTTGTGGGATGTTGCACCAGAGTGGGGATGGTTGGGGTCGGAACAGCCCTTTGAGGGTTCTTGCCAGGTCATTGACATTCTCACCACACAGCCAGTGTACCGTGTCGTCATTTTTAGCGCGTCATTTTATCGAAGAGAAGATGTTGTTGGTCTTGTATCTAATATGATGGATTGGCATTTTCCAGATACACGAGCTGCGCCGCGCAGCAAGCTGTGTGACGTGTTGTGTAATATGTCGATAATTGTCCTTGTAAGTATTACATATTATTACATTGCCAACTAATATTTAATTATGTTTAAACTAGCAGATAGCGAAGGATCAAATGTTACTGTTATTATCATTTTTGTGAATTATATTTGTACATCAATAACACATTTCTCCTATTTTAAAATGTATTAGCTGAGACTGTCTTTGCAGACAAATTCACACTTGTAAATTGTTTTATGTGTATTTATTGAATAAGAATTAGAAAGTAAAAATATAATATTTCCAGTGTACATAGCGGTTTTTTTTAAGTTTTAAAAGCATAATTTGCAAAAGTTTTTAATATGTACTATGTAATGTGCAAAGCGAAGTTTATCATTTTATGGCACTTCAACCATACCGCTTTAATACGAAGGGTACTTCTCCACTTGGAATCCCTTTTGCGAATTATAAAATATGTATTTATAGTTAGTAATCAAGTGTAGATATTTATTTTGAAACACTTATAATACAGCTTTATTTATAATACAGTTTTAGTTTATGGTTTTAGTTTCCCGACACGCAAACACCATTGTCTCTAATTATAATTCTACATTAGTTGAACAACCTGGGGCTTTGTGTGGGTACAGTTTACAAATTCGTTGGTGTAAGCATTTGTTTACAATAACTATGATAATTTGTCTACAATAATATACATATATTGTTTACTTAGAATGCCATGTGATCTAAAATATAAATTACGATAAGTAAATTGATCAAATACACTTTGCAGTGCCGTTCTCGTTGTAATAATGAAATCCCCATGTAATAATGTTCTAAGATAATTTTATCCAATAAATCATAATTGAATTTAAAAAATAGTTTGTTTTTCATATAATTTTGTTTCTTTTTCTGCCTACCACTGAATAAATACGAGCTTAATAGTTTTCCGGTCTATTACCTAATAAATGTATAACGACTGCGCAACTGATGGGTATATTTAGGTTATTTTTTTACAGCTAACCGTGGATTTATTTCAAAGTCTAATAAATATGAAAATTATGTGTTTTCGTCGATTGAAATATATACCTAAATATTTGCGTAAATTAAATTTTCTGGTTAACTATTAAGCGATTGCAGAATTAGGTGTTGCTGTATCAAATTGACTAAACGTAAAAGTATATTATGATTTCATGCAACAAAATAACAACACACAAATGAAAGTTATGCTTACGTATTCATCTGATTCCATAATATATACAGCTATGCCAAGTGTGAATTATTTAAATGGGGGCTATCGTTTTTTTGCTCACCAATTGGCGCCGCTGTTGACCAAGGTCCTGAGGTACAGCTGTCAAAGGCGACTTTGTATTTTTTTGTATTGTATCAGCCCATATACGACCCACTGCAGGGCACGGGCCTCCTCTACAATCGAGAGTACGATTGAGAGTGGTTAGGCCATATAGTCCACCACGCTGGCCTAATGCGGGTTGGCGGACTTTTACATACCATAGAAATTTATACAAATCGCTATGGTATGCAGGTTTCCTCACGATGTTTTCCTTCACCGTTATAGTAAAGGCGACTTTATAAGGTACCAAAACAAAGTTTTGAATCTTGTATCTCATCTCTGAATTATAAATAATATCTCGTTTATTAATATAAATAACTATCATTATATCAAGTAGCGATGCCGCAATGCCGTGCAGTTCCGTTTTGTTCGGTAAAAATAGGAGGACACTTGTTTCCAAAATATAAAACTGTTCTAAAACAGCGGCTTGTGGCGATTCGCAGGAATAACTATAAAAAAAAATAACTCCGACAAAACATTCTCGTGTTTGTAAAAATCATTTTAACCCCGAGGGTTGTGTTTCCCAAAGAACCAGATACAGAAAATCGTAAGTAATTATCTTTCTTATTCATCCTAATTTGAGTAACTTTTACGTTACTTTCTTCTCTTGTAATCTGCTCTCACAATTTTTCAGCTACTCCTAAATTAAAGCCAAAAGTTGTATCTAGTTTATGTTCTTGAAACTAAAACAGTGAAAAGAGAAAATAAATTAAAAGAAAACGTGCAGAAAGAGCTCATCAACGTCAAAAAATAAACTGAAAACTGCCACACTTTCTTCAGCAGATACAGAGGAAACACAACGCGAAGAACATTTTGTCAGTAAATGTAAGATATTCTTAATTATTTATATTTTCACAACACCTTCAAAAAACATAAACTGCACCACAGTGACAATAAATTCCCTTACAGCATTAATATTTCGGCAAACAAGCATACTTTTGGCAAAAAATAAGTTTGTAACCAGTAAACACATTAACCTCTGAATTAGCTGCTCTTTGAGGCCGCTTATTTTTGCGCCCCTTTTTCTTAATTCCGCTTTCAAAGCGTCCACATTCATCGCCAAATAATCCATATTTGCGATAATTTCACGATGGTGTTCACGTTTCAACATGTAAGTTGAAGAAATTATAATTTATCACGAAACCCGCTAAAACCAGTGGAAATTGATTTTTTTCGACGTTACGCGACTCAAGCGCCTCTAGTGGCAAATTCACTCGCGATAGCGCCCAATAAATCAAATTTCAATGCTTTGAAATATTTTCGAATGCAAATATATTTTTAATTAAATCCAATTAATTCAACCGTAATTCACAGATAAGGCTGTAACCATTGAACTTTTGTATACGAAAAGGTCTTCAGGTAATAACACTTAACCCTTTCAGACCTGGTGTACACAATTGTACACATATAATATAAATTATAATTTAAGTATTAATTTCACATTATTTGCAACTAAAAACGGTTTTGTTAATTAGTTCATTAGTTCCAACACCATCTCTTGGCGTTTAATGACAGCTTTGGCAAGTTATGACCAGTAGCCGACTAAAGTTTGCTTTGTGCAGGTAAAAAAAATCAGGTCTGAAAGGGTTAAGTAAAGAGCAATTGACCTTGAAATACAATGTCCGAGGCGGTGAGTTTAGAATTATCTCAGAGCGGCATATACATCATATCAAGAAAGCTGAAATTTGGATTATAATTTGTTTGTTAGGCTTATGATAGGCCGGCAACGCATCTCTGTGCCCTATGGTGTTGCAGATGTTCATGCGCGGCGGTGATCACCTACCATCAGGTGAACTGTATGCTCGTTCGCTCCTTATAAAAAATAGCTTCGATGGCGCGAGTATTCCCGCAAGCCTTGCGCCCTACCTAGCGTGGCGACCGACGTAGTAATAAACACTTAAAAGCATGCTTCAAATAATTGGGAGAGACCTATGTATGTTCAGCAGTGAACTGTCGACTAGCCATCTTCAGATGATGATAATGGAGGACAAACACCTGGTTATTCGAAGTTGTATTTATTTTAAATTAATAATTGCTATGGCACTAAGCAATAACATCATGAGAAAACTGCACAATAATTTTAAAGGTGACTTATATATGTTTTATACTTATTTAAAATGTAAATCCGTTATTGCTCGTAAGATAAGTAAACCAGTGGGATTATAATAGCATAAAGGGCTGTGGATTTTACGTGAATAAATAAATAAATAAATAAACGCGCGTGTGATGGAGTAAAGGCCTATTCCGGAACGGGTTGATGTCAGTCAGACGGCCGACGTTGTTTGGTAGAAAATAAATTAAAGACAGCGCTTCTATCTCCTCACGTCTGAAGAGAAGATGGCTAGATACCCATAACGAGTACTTCCAAATTCCAATCCTTTGTCTCCTCTGTCCCTTTCATCCTTTATCCCTAATTATTCTAACGTACTTTGATTCCTCAGGTGTAGAGGTTGTTGATGGGCGGCGACAGTAGCCATCAGGTGAGCCATTTTGTTCGTTTGTAATCGTTATGTCATAAAAATGCTGAAAATTGGTGATTATATAATTAGACAAACTCTTTCCCGAATGTATATTTGGCCAGCTCTTAACTTTTCTGCTTGCATCGCGATATTAGAAAATGGCGCCTTGAAATAATCTCTTTGTTAATACCTTTTATGAGTTATTTTACGATTAATAAAGCTGGATAATAAAATTTGCTCGTGAAATAAACAGTACCCCAACTTAGGTTTTACGTGTATGTACAATAATCTTGCAACGCGTTGAAAAACTGTCTTGCTTTGCGCCGCGCCGCGCCGTCGAGACTTCCGATAAAACGGTCATACTATTTAGTAATACGTACTAATGATTATATGGACGGAATTTCTTACAGCAAGCGAATTATTTAAGCTGTGTGGTCTAGTTTAATGTGACACATGTTTGCTGATGCATAGCTTTGTCTACGCGTATTAATATTATGACAATACACAATATTATTTCCATAAATTATCATATATTATTTATTCACACATTTTCATCAGCGACTAAATCATCGCTTTCCTATAAAATCAACAATTCATATAAAATTGTAATATTTTAATTTCAAATATCCACAAATAGAGACATAAATTCAAGTCTAAGTGGCTTTTTGAATTCAGCCATCTTTCGATTATTTCAATCTTGTATATATATATCACGACTCTTATGACCTGAGCTACCAGGAACACATAATAGCGAAGAGGTTATGTACTACGCCAACACAAAGAGCGGCGGTACATTGGAGAACTACTTGTTATTTTATTGCAGTGACCAGTAGAGCAGTTAGTTATCTCGCTGTCTAATAGATGGCTTTTAGATTACAAGAGATATATATCAAAATACTTCATTTTCATTGATAAAAATATAATGATAAAGCAATGAATGTATGGAGAGATTTTAATGAGGGCCAATGTACCAAAATAATTTTAAATGACACAAAATATTCATTGGACATTAATCAATACGTTTCAGGCGCGCGGATGGTTCGTTTCGCGTCCACGCTAACGTGTGAAGTCTTGGGGTGCACGCGGACAGATGGCAGTAATAGACTGGTATGGTAAATTTTATAATTTAAAGTAAGTGTGTAATAGTACTTTTAACAGTATAACAGTAACAATAAAGTAAAAATATTAATATTGCCAACAATAATCTGTTGCAGACACACTAATCTATTGTTCAGAAAACGGTCGTAGTCAATGAAAACATTACCAGAACTCCTAAGTACTCATTTTCTTGCTGTGTATTATCAATATTCCTAAAGCGCTTTGGGGCCTAACGATCAACTAATGCTCTATACTAATTATATTGCCGATAATCACTTTATTTTTCACATTTTTTTTATTCGTATCGATACAAACAATTCATAAATTAGTTTTCGTACTACTGTTCTTATGTTTTACATAATGACGTCATTAGCCTGTTTGAGAAAAGATTTATGGCCTTATTCACAGGCAGATTTAAAACTATTTTCAGTTATCGAATGTTTGTCTTCTTTATACAAGCTGAATTCTAAAGTCGTTCGAAAAGGACAAAACATTCGAAAACTGACATAGCTTTTTAAACTGTCGATGAATAAGGCGGTTTGAATGCGGAGGCGGCGTTTGCTGCGATGAGTACTAGGAGATCACGACTAGAATGGAGCTCTTTCCACCTCGTCATAGACGCACGGGATTGTTAACTAAGCAGGTGTCTACACTCGACATTACATAATGTGACCGTTTTCACACTACCCATTGTCATAAAAATTGGGTGTCTTCTAATATGGAACCTTAATACGTTTAAGAGCAGCGCCAATCCTGAAGCGATATGGCGTGAAAAAATACTTACCATTGTTGAGTGCTGACGAATAATATTATACACAATCTTATATAATGTAATGCAAGAACGATCACGATGTACATTAGTCACAAAAATTAAAGGATATTTTTTGATCAAATTTTTTTAGCGTCCTTGACAGTCTGTATCTTGGAGAAAATTAATCGAAAAGATATTGGAAGCTTGAAATGTCTATTTTTCAGATCTGCGCTCTATTTCTATATTGCATGCCTGCTTAATAAGCAATCGTGGGAAAACCAACGAGAAAAAAAGAATTCCAGACTTTTACTCGTGTTTGACACCGTGCATTTACTTGGGTGATGTTTATTAGGTGACATCATTATAAAGCTCTTGTAGATAATTAAATTACTTTTAAGTTGATATACTAAATAGAGAAAACCGTAGTTTGAGATTACTCTGTAAGTATTGGTCATGCAGAAAAACATGGGGTTTTGTAAACTTCAATACATACTCTATAAGATGTTATCAAGGTTTTAAGATGTCAAACAGTTTTACTGAGTGAAACTGCTGACTGAAGAAAAGTAAAAACAAAACAGATAATAATGCATAATTTTGGATAAAATAGACGAGTTACAAATATCGCCTGCCTCGGTGGCGTAGTGGTACTACGGTATGATTGCAAAGCTGAGGTCTCGGGTTCGAATCCCGGGTCGGGCAAAGTGATATTGGATTTTTCTATTCATTATTAGCCCGGAGTCAGGAATTTGTGCCCGATATGGCGATAGGCTCGCCCCCTATCACATCGTGGGACGGAATATACAAGGCGAAACGTGGGTGTTCTAGTAGCACCTCTGCCTACCCCTTCTGGGAAAAAGGCGTGTGGTTATGTATGTATGTAGTTACAAATATCGTCGGTCACTTTTTTACCTTAGAGAATACTCTACCATATATTGGAATACCAAAGACACCCAAACATTTTCGAATTACTACGATATGATTATGTTAGTGTTCGAAAGGTTTAAACTTACTGTAGTCGTTAAAAAACATCGTAACAAGCAATTGTCAATTCTTATAAAAAAAAATTTAAATCAACATTTAGATTTTTAATTGTTTGTAATTGTAAAAATACATATATCCTGCCCTATAAAAAAGTTGTTTTAAATAGTGTCCATTTGGAAGAAAATCTCAAGATCGATATTGTGTTCTGTTCAAATTTTCGAATTTTATACCAACGGTTCTTAAGAAAATGCAGTATTTTTTCTAAGTTTCAATTAGACATTTTGACAATTACATAGTTTTGTCTTGATATACTCGTATATGTTCTCTATATCGGCAAATATAATATTATTTTTCTCCACTAAAAAGTTCCATATTTGGTTTGGCCTTAATATAACGTTTCTAGAGCTGAGCTGCAGTGGACTCGCCGCGACGTCTGGCGCACTGGTAGGATATGGCTCATCACAAATTGGGAAGGGGCAGACAACCGTTTGGATTTCGGTTTATATATATTTTATGATAGTGTGGACCAAAGAGTCCTGCAATGTATCACCGCTAAACAGCCAGTAAATAAATATCATGACACATGTCATTGTAAATCTTCGTAAAATATTTTGTCATTCTCATTGTAAAATATTAATTTGTAAATATTAAAACGACCTTCTTCAAACGAGGCTTAAAGAGAGTACTTTCCTTATGGTAGGCAGCGACTTTGTTGTGCTGGACCCCTGGCATTGCGGAGGTCTATGGGCAGCGGTAGCCGCTTTCCATCAGGCGGGCCGCTAGCTCGTCTGCCTATAACGGCTAATAAAAAAAAATAAAAAAAAAGTATTCTTGTACATACTCGTACATGTGGTTTTCATTACGCCACAATAGCACTTAATGTTTATACCGTCACACATCATTACTTGATGCTAAGTGCAGTGCAATCTCAATAGAGTATCCAATGTCGAAAGATGGTTTTCTCTCGCCGGTCGGAGCAATTATGCCCGGCCTGCTCGAATCCAAATATACAAAGCCTGAAACTGATTGCTTGACACATTTTCGTGGGTCACTATGACGGGTAATCCGTCTTTGAGGGCGGGGCTCGTTATCAGGGTGAATACACGTGTAATGATTTCGTTAATTTATAGTAAATATTGTAATGTTGCATTTTAGTACTGAATATTTTATTCATTACATTACTATATTTTGTATCAATAATGTTAAAAACTCTTTTAAACTTGAGGTAACTTTTGCAAGTGGCCTGTTTTAAAGATGATTAGATTTTAAATGTGAAAAATGGAATGAGGAATAAAAAAATACAAAAAAAAGGACAGATGTCTTGTTGTGTTTGGTCTGGTTGTGTAATGTCGTGTTATTTATATAAATTGGTGTCAAACAAGCGGCAAATAATATTGTTATTCAACGAGACGGAGCTTCATTCTTAGCCAGAGAAATCCCAGGGCACACCTCTGACTTTTCGGAGTAAGTGTGTATTGATAGTCAATCACCACGCACTATAACGGTGAAGGAAAACATCGTGAGGAAACCTGCATACCATAGCTATTTGTATAAATTTCTATGGTATGTAAAAGTCCGCCAACCCGCACTAGGCCAGCGTGGTGGACTATATGGCCTAACCACTCTCAATCGTACTCTCGATTGTAGATGAGGTCCGTGTCCTGCAGTGGGTCGTATATGGGCTGATACAATACAATACAATATATGGAAAATGGAAAAATATTGCAAAATAGTAGTTTTAAATAGAACAATATTGCAAGGATTCTCAAATTAAGAGTGATTTGTGTTGATAAACTAGTTAACAATGGTACCTAGTATTATTGATGTATGAATAACTTGTATTAAATATAATATTATATCCTTATTTAAAGGTACAGCATGTTATGTGAATTTGTGGTAGAAAATTAAGGAGCGCATCTTAATTATGAGCGTAACTGACTATGACATGAGCTTGCTAGTTGACAGAAAATTTAGTAAAAAAAGTAAAGATCATAATTCTTATCACCCTTAAGACAAAATGGATTATATGAGATTAATTTAATATTTAATAAAGCATTTTTTATTTCGACTAGTTATGAAAGAATCTAATAGATGGCGCGATTGATGATTTTTACAGCCATCATGTATATACTCTAAATGTACTGAAGGGTGTCTAAGGGTAGTTTTCAAATCAATGATTGGGTATGAAATGATTGTCATACAATTTTTTTTATTTCGAGGGTCATAAATTCCGATGGATCCAAGACATAATATGATGAAGAGTCATCAGGCCCAACGGACACATGCGGAAAGCAGTAACATTCGAACTGTAATGGAGCTGCGAAGACCGTGCACTTCCAGAAGCGATCAAAGGGAAAGCGGAAACGATCTTCGAGTTATTCTACGTCTACAAATACAGTTTTCTGAATTAACGGCTAATTAATCAAAAGGCTAGTCTACTAAAAAGGTATTCAACTTGCTTCGTTCTTTGCGACGAAATGATACATGAAACTCGCGTAACTCTAGCAATGCTCATTTTAATAATGTAATACTGGAGTTTCATCCATGTAGTAAGTCTCAAAATATCGGGAGTTGGATTATAAAGGTAAAGGAATGTGCTACCTTATATGAATGGAGTGAGAAGCAGACTATACATTTTTTACTATTCAAACTATCTGTCCTGGCAAAAAAAATGGTCGAAGCTCTTCCCAATGTAGTGTTTAACTAGGAAGAATGGCAAATTAAACTTGGAAAAGCATTTCCTCATGAACAGAATTATGGTCGGCTCCTCGAAGAAATGTTAGCCCGTACAACGAGTTTTAATAAGTTTTTAATAAGTTGATACTATTAAATTGGTGTGACTGCCGTTGTTGATTTTGGAAGCGAATATGGTTTGATACAAGAGTGTTGCTGATAAACTGATTTTGTCCAAGATTGTAACGGAAATACCAGTTAGGGTTTGAAAATTCCGAAATATTTTCTTTATATACTCGTAGGAGCACTATTTATTTAAAGTTAGATGAAGTAATAGCTAGTTATTGTTGATATTCTTGTTGTTATAAACGAATTTATGCAATCAGCCAAGCTTATAGGTCAGAATATGACTAAGTTTCCAAACGTGTGTTTTTAAAGATAAAAGTAGGTTAACTGATTTTCAGATTTATATTTTTTATTATAAGGACCACTCCATAAACTGCGTTACACTATACAACAAGAACAATGAAGTATTCTTCTTTAGCCTGATTTAAGTTAGACATATGATTCTGTTTACTTATAATATACTCGTATTGTTGATGATTACCACAGTGGTGTACCTCATAAAGAACTTTAACGGACCGAGATTTTACACCCCGGATAGCTAGATGGTGTTTCCGTGTTAGCGAATTCGCCTTCACCATAGAATATCGTCCAGGAGCTCGCATGGCTCAAGTTGATGCGTTGAGCCGTATTACGAAACAACCCGAGTCAAAAGACGATTTACACACAGTGTATAGCATAGAAACCGACAAGTGGCTCTTAAACATCCTCTGGTCCCATCAGACCCAGATATCTCCCGAATAGTTAAAATCCTAAAGCCAGAAACTGATAAAGCTGATTAGGAAAAATTATGTCATTACAAATATTAGGATTCATAGAAAAGTTGGTGATAAACTTTGCTTGGTTATGTACCGAAGTGCTCGTTAGTTGTTGATAAATATGCCGAGCGAATGATGACGACTCAGGTCATTTAGGTGTTAATAGTGTTCCAATAAATAGCAATAGCAATCACTAAAAGCAAGTGAAATCGATAAAAGCAATTCACAAGTTATATACATTTGCTAAAATATGCGATGTGCGCTTGTTATTTATGAAGCCCATCTATTGAGGAGTGAGTGAAAAAGGCGACATAGATAGCGCGACTTAGCAATTATAATCATTGATAAAAAAAAATGATGCATGTTTTGGGCGGGTATTGTGACGATTTATCTTGGTAATTTCTTTTTAACAATAATTTAGACAGTACGCGCAGTATAATGTCAAAGTTCATTACGTTTTCGTTATTACTAGTGAGTTTTGCAAATAAATTAAATTGTTTTGTGTATTGTCGGTATTTAACGGTGAAGGAAAACATCGTAAGGAAACCTGTATACCGTAGATTTAAAAAAAAAATTCTACGGTGTGTAAGTCCGCCAACCCGCACTAGGCCAGCGTGGTGGACTATATGGCCTAACCACTCTCAATCGTACTCTCGATTGTAGAGGAGGCCCGTGCCCTGCAGTGGGTCGTATATGGGCTGATACAATACAATTGTCGGTATTATAATAATAGTACAGATTTCGAAAATGTTACTTATGTTATTATTATATACTTAGAAATTGAAGAAATAGAACAGTAAATGTTGTACAAGTATGTAATTTTAGATGTGAACATTTGTTATAGTTTGGTTAGGGTTATGGTCAGGTTATTATTTATTTATTTTAACAAATCCTGTGGGAGCAATCGGATAAAGCATAAATATAGGCATGTTAAGGCTTCAAAAAGAACAAGGTGGCTATAGTAATATGAAATAGTAATAACTCTCATTACTAAGTGTTACTAAAACGACTGAGGTTTATTCATGTTCTGGTTTCCAAAATTGCGTAAAGTGTCAGAAAGTATGTAAGATCTTGCATTATTTGTACCTACAACAAAGATTATGCTTCTAGGAGTAAGAAAAGACAATTATAACCTATAGAGAAGATAAGTATTCCTTTACACACAATACACATCGAACACTTAAGTCTATTTGATAGAGCAAAAACAGGAATACTTACATTCTTATGTTAGTGGATGGGTATACAAAATAGGTACCTACATGATTGTAAAATCTGTCAAAGATATAAAAACTAAGACAATTGTCACAACACTTTCAAACATATTTTATCATTTTGAATTATCGTTTCGAATCATTTGAGATCGAGGCACTCCTTTTATAGCTTTTATAAACATTTTCGTCAGAATTCATAGGCCCTTGTATAATTGATGAAGTTTTAGGCAATAACATTGTCGAAATACCTGGGTTCAAGAAATAAATAAGTTTATAAGTGTGGTTGTGGCTGATCGTTTTCGGCCGGGGTTTAGTATTAATGTATCAGATAAGACCGACAATAGTGATTCTTCAGATAGTGATAATATTTTTGAAGAAGACAAATCAATCTGAGACTAGTCGAATATAATGATTCATAATTGTCACAAATTGCATCTATCGTTGTTACGAGTATAGGCAGGTATACAGAGCACGCTATATGTTAAAAATATATAGGTTTTAATTATGTAACGTGCATCAGGAGATTGCACGTAGTAGGACGGCCGAATGTAATGATTTCGTTAATTTATAGTAAATATTGTAATATTGCATTTTAGTACTGAATATTTCATTCATTACATTACTATATTTTGTATCAATAATGTTAAAAACTCTTTTAAATTTGAGGTAACTTTTGCAAGTGGCCTGTTTTAAAAATGATTAGATTTAAAATGTGAAAAATGGAATGAGGAATAAAAAATACAAGATAACAAAAAAAGGACAGATGTGTAATGTCGTGTAATATATATAAATTAATGTAAAACAAGCGGAAAATAATATTGTTATTCAACGAGACAGAGCTTCATTCTTAGCCAGAGAAACCCTTTCCTATAAGTACAACTACCAGATGCAATGAGAGAGGACCATATAATAAACTGAAGGCCATTCTTTACACACGCGTCTCACAACAAGCTACAGTACGTTGTTATTCAGTTTAGTGTTTTGTAATGCTGCAAAATAATAACAATACATGTAGTTTCATTTAAAAACTACTTTGATAATTTCAGCCGTTAAAGTTTTACTTTTTCCAACACAACATGGCGAAATCTAAGGAAGGTCGTCGCAGTTGACGCAAACATCTCTAGTACTACTAGAACGGAACGCGGAGGCGGACTCTGCCGCGGTGCGTACTAGGAGTTCATTACTATGATGGAGTAATTTCCATTCTCCCGAGTATTACAAGCATGCCGGTGTGTATTAGCAACACGAACACACTCATCTAAAGACTGCGAAGAAGCCACCTTAATGGTTATGAATTCCTGGTAGGCACGGCGCAAATTTCAGCCCACGCACGCTGTCAATGAAGCAAAGGGACCGTGATTTCATATGCGCCACTTAAACATGAAAAGTCTGTCGTGGTTTCTGATACCCACGACACAAGATTCAATCTGAATGTCAGGATATGTATGACTGTTGGATGTATTTATTTATTTACATAAGTACCTGCAAACACAACTGACACGCCTGCATCCTTTAAAGGTAGGCAGAGATTATGAATTTCCACTTTTCTTTATTGTATCAAATCAGTTCGCTTCGTTCGAGTTCAGTTCTCAAAACTACATACATACATAAACTCACGCATTTTTCCAGAAGAGGTAGGCATTCACTTGCCTTGTATGTTCCGCCCCATGATGTGAAAGGGGCGAGCATATCGCCATATCGTGCACAAATTCCTGCTTCCGGGCTGATAATTCATTAAAAAATCCACTATCACATTGCCCGACCCGAGACTCTAACCTGACACCTTAGCTTTGTAATCGTACTGTATAAAACAACTACGCCATCGAGGCAGACTCAAAATTATGTTTAAGAAACCGCGAATAGGTGAATCCATCCACTACACTCTATGAAGAAAAAAAATTACTAAGCGTACGTGAGCTCTTTATACTAGCCACAACATTACATTGACACAAAAATGTCTTGCTCTCCGCTGAATACCCTGACATGGTCAAACAGAGATTTCTTAAAGTTCCGTTGCCCTGTGTTAAAACTATTTTTTCCAAGCGCTGTAACCCTTTTATATCTGCGTATGTTTATAATAACGTTATAAAGTTATGTGAGTTAAGATTGTTTTCCATGCGAGAGACTAAAATTAAGTTACAAAACTTGCTTGTGAATTTAACATGCGAAGATGGAGAAAATATCATAACTAAGTTGTCTTGAACGTTTAAACTCGTTAAGAAAATTATTTGGTCGAATCGTTATATTTTATGGCAATTTATATAATAGTTATAAATCAATGCATTAATTACTTAATTATTTACTTCAATGCTTTAAATAAAGTGGTACTTTAACTAATGTTTTATAGATTATTGTAATAGACTTTTTTATGATGACTACCCGGTGCATTCAAAATGCCGCCGTCATGGGATCTGTTGTTTATTAACGATTTTAATACTTATAATAATGATAGTTTTACGAAAATAACTCGATACAACCATAGTCCAAAGCTATGATTTCTTTAATCCGGTTTTTTTTGCTGTGATTATTTTTTAAATCATTCTGTTCAAGCGAGGGCAAAAGTAGACAATGCCATTTAAGATTTATTTTTGTTTGTAATTATTACATTTATGTCATTATTATTATGTGTCATTTTGTTGTATTCTTTAGTTTATGATGCCTGTTGTAATTACATGATTGTTTAATTAATACAGATCATGTAGGTTGGTAATTTAGTTTATGTGCAGTGTAGTCCAACATGAGGCTGTAAGTTTACCTTATGTTTGTTGCCCCCGGTCCAGGCATGCGTAGTGCGGGACCACGTTTAAAATGTTAAGGAATACAAGGAACTAATATACCAGCTTAACATAATTGTATGATTTCACATTATATAAGCGTAAATTTGTATATTTCAATGAATATTTTTGCATGTTTTTTTCATTTTCGCCCACCTTCATCATCCCTAACAATCTTTAATTTTAATTTAATGTATTATTTATTACACAGCCCGTTTGTTGGCGGTTGTTTGCTCTAGAGAAAACTGAGCGTAGGACGATATTGGGGTGCTCGCGGCCAGGATATCATAAAACGATAGAGTTGTTTTAATTCTTTAATAAATGTGTGGCTGGATTTAGTAGGTTGGAAAATTATCGGATAGAGGCAACCTTGAAGCCTGATTATTATAAAGTTCAAATTCATTCGCAATTATTGTAGAGGCTTTATTAACCATTTTCACAATAATAGTACCTATATATATATATATATATATATATATAGGTATAAGTTTACTTATTTTTTAACTAATTTAATTTAAAATTACTTTTTATATTTGAGACTTTATTTTATTTTATTTAGGTGGTGCATAGTGACATTGGATTCAATCATAAAACCGTGCAACACTGACGTGGTCATATTATATAGGAATATAAATTATATTCATTCATTGCAATTCATTGGAATCATTACCAAAAATACTATTATTCCTATCAAATTTTAAATTTTGTTAATCTTTTTTCTTCTGCGAGATTTTTACATAAATTACCATGCTTAACAAATGTGCATTAACTGATATCTTTTTTAAAGACTGCTACTATCTTCACTGATTTTATTATTTTTGCTTCCACGATTTGTATTTTGTTTTGAGTGCTAGTCGTTTGTAGGAGCCCGTTTCAATGCTTCTACAGCGAACCGATGGCTCTAAGTGGGCATTAGTTAAAACCGTTCATAAAATGTATTTTTTGTCTTAACCATGTTAACTTTACAAACTCTTAATTCTGCCCTGTGTTGAAGGATGCGCAATCACGACTCCCGCCCCTTTGTCCCTCTCTGTCTACGGTGTTTGTGATATATTTCCGTTTCATCCTACGGTCGCGGGGAAACACGAGCACCCTAGTGTGCTATTCCGATACAAATAATACATACAAAGACCATTGACTAACTCTTTACGTTTATGCATTCCTAGTGTATGTAACTCTGATCTTCGCCCACGCTCTTCATTTTCTTCTCAAAGATGGCCGATCTATTTTGGATTTGCAACTTTCTTTTTTTTTATTATTGCAGAGGTCCGGTAAACGAGCGAACGGGTCACCTGGTGGTTAGTTATCAGTGCCGCTCCTCAAAATCCTCAACGCTGGCTCGATTGGGAGGGAAGAAAAAGAATTGGAACAGGAAAGCGATATTGGTCATCCGGTAATCTCACTCACTAAACGAAACGCGACAACAAAGCTGAGCCTGCCCAATCATGCTGTCATGATAGACAGCGTGGCTCTTCCACTTCCAAAAAACTTACACTACCCACCAAATAAACCACATGAGTTTTTAATATAATAGACGCAATCATAGCTTGATCGGAAGGGCAAAGATTGCTGAGGTTCATGAATTCTTATATTTTTAATCTATTTAATCTTTTTAAAACTCTTGTCCAAAGCCCCTATACCTAAGATTCTCCAAAAGCTTGAAGGTCAGTCTCTGCAACGTAACTTTAACAATAACTTAATATGACATAATAAGTATCGGGTCAATCCATTTATTAATTCAATAAACTAAATGTATATTTAAAGTATATTTTATTTATGCAAATATGAATATCTGCTTTTGTATATCTGTTCAATGAAACATTACAAACTCTTGTTTGTTACACTAAGAAATATTTTAAATGGCTAGGCAATGGTGACCACTTACGGTCAAAAACCACGGATGTGATTGTCATAAATATGGTAGATAAAGGAACGGCGCGTAATAATTATATTACTGTTAAATATTATTTGCCAGGATGGAGCAAACATCCTTTTCTCAGTACGTATAAATGTGTACTTTTACAGATCACAAGCTCCAGCCCTGGCCACCTCGTTTATACACACTAATAACTATTATACGAACACTTTCGAACGCCTCGCAGTAATGAAATAGATAGACATCCATTTCATTCAGCAGGAGCTTACTAGTATGATGCCGTCGAGTATCTCTGCGTACATGGTTTCCTAGTACATCGAGGCTCAATATCTGCCCACGTATTACGAAATATAAAGATAACACGATCTAATGCTTAGCTTTTGCTCACAAGTTTTGCTTCCTTTGTGTTCGATACATTTTTACCAATTTATGTAATAAGTTAAAAAACGATTTATCTTCAAAAAGACATGCGTACATCTTAAAAAGTTGTATACTCAATAATTTAAAATCGTAATATTTATTGTTGTTTATATTAAAAACTCTTTGGCACACAGATTGAATGTTCTAAATTTAAACAATATAAAAAACAATTAAGGAAAAATATATCAGTTAGTTGACAGATTCGCTCACGAAACCCGTGTCGCTTGCTTTATCACTTACTGTAGCTCGTTGAATTATAATGTAATATTTTTAATTTCTTGTTTTCAGAGCAGTTGAATAAAAACTTGCTTTATAACACTATAAACTCTCGTAGGTGTTCATGATATTGTTCCCTCATCATACATTCCAAAAAGAAAAGAAATGCTGTATACTACGCTATAAGATAGTGTGGCTAACAAGGATCACATTCTAGAAAGTGATGGTACTATGTATGGCAAATTAATAGAAACCATTAAATTTTAATACTTTGATAAATATTCGAAAGTAATGTCTTTTAAGCACTAATATACTCACAAAAATTTAAGGATAAGTTTTGTTCAAATTTTAGGTGTTTTTTGACAACCTGTGTGTTGGAGGAAATTGATCGTTAAGGAAATTGAAAAAAGGAAATTGGATGCTTGAACTGTCTATTTTTCAGATCTGCGCTCAATTTCTTTATTGCATGCCTAGAAAAAGTCTAGTGTGAATTTTAATACATTTACAATTTGTATAAACGATTTTTTCTTGGATAAGGGGTTTAGCCAATCGAGTCTTAAACGTATTTATATAATTGATTCCCAGAATTTGGTCCTTGTTAGCCAAACCGTGTGATTATGTAATATTAGAGTATGTGTTTGTAGTTCAAAATATAGGGTTCGCTTTCTCGGTAGTCGTATATATTTTCTACAATGTAAGTACGTATGCAGTTTTAGTTTGCGTTAAAATCAGGCTCGTGACTCCGCCTAGAATTTTTCACGCCTTTTTCCCAGAAGGGGTAGGCAGATGTGCAACCAGGACACAAATGTGTTTCGCCTTATGTGTTCCGTCCCGCAATTTGATAGGGGGCCAGCCTATCCGCATATCGGGCACAAATTCCTGACTCCGGACTGAGAATGAATAGAAAAATCCAATATCACTTTTCTCGATCCGAAGTTCGAACCCTTTGGTTCAGTTTTGTAATCATACCGTAGAACAACTACGCCACCGAGGCAGCTGTATATTTTGAGATTATTTTTTTAAATAACATTACAGTAGAATAAAAGTTGTTTTATACTTAGCAAATGTAGACTTGGCAGCGGTCGACAAAAGACAACTCCCCTACTGCTTGTACGTGTGTAACTGTCGTGTTACGAACACAGATTGACAAGATACACCCCTGCCACCCTTACTGTACGACCCTCGACTATACTATTATCACTTTCTAACACGTAAGCTTGGTATATTTTTGTTTCAGCTACGTTTGATAGACAACGCTTCTTCCTAGTGTGTAATACGGGCACGAGTTACCACATACAAAGAGCGTGGAACAACTCTTTGCGTTTATGCATTCCTGGTGTAGTGAAGTCTCGATTCCGCCCACGCTTTACGTATTTGTAAATAAATTCCCAGGTGAATAATTATTTAGCCGTGTTTAAATTTGAGTACTGTACTGTATCAGCTCATATACGTCCCATTGCAAGGCACGGGCCTCCTCTGCAATCTGGAGTGTGATTGAGAGTGGTTAGGCCATACAGTCCACCACGCTGGCCTAGTGCGGATTGGCAGACTTTAACATACCATAGAAATTTATACAAATCGCTATGGTATGCAGGTTTCCTCACGATATTTTCCTTCACCGTTATAGTGAAAGTTAATATTATATTTGCCGATATAGAGAACATATACGAGTATATCAAGACAAAACTATGTAATTGTCAAAATGTCTAATTGAAACTTAGAAAAAATACTGCATTTTCTTAAGAACCGTTGGTATAAAATTCGAAAATTTGAACAGAACACAATATCGATCTTGAGGTTTTCTTCCAAATGGACACTATTTAAAACAACTTTTTTATAGGGCAGGATATATGTTTTTTTACAATTACAAACAATTAAAAATCTAAATGTTGATTTTAAAAAAAAATTATAAGAATTGACAATTGCTTGTTACGATGTTTTTTGACGACTACAGTAAGTTTAAACGTAGTAATTCGAAAATGTTTGGGTGTCTTTGGAATACTCGTAAGGTAAAAAAGTTACCTACGATATTTGTAACTCGTCTATTTTATCCAAAATTATACAAAACATTTCGAATATCCTTAAGTAACCGTTTTGTTTTTACTTTTATTCAGTCAGCAGTTTCACTCAGTATAACTGTTTGACATCTTAAAACCTTGATAACATCTTATAGAGTATGTATTGAAGTTTACAAAACCCCATGTTTTTCTGCATGACCAATACTTACAGAGTAATCTCAAACTACGGTTTTCTCTATTTAGTATATCAACTTAAAAGTAATTTAATTATCTACAAGAGCTTTATGATGATGTCACCAAATAAACATCACCCAAGTAAATGCATGGTGTCAAACACGAGTAAAAGTCTGGATTTTTTTTTCTCGTTGGTTTTCCTACGATTGCTTATTAAGCAGGCATGCAATAAAGAAATAGAGCGCAGATATGCAAAATAGACATTTCAAGCTTCCAATTAATTTTCTCCAAGATACCGCCTGTCAAGAACGCTTAAAAAAATTTGATCAAAAAATATCCTTTAATTTTTGTGACTACATCGTGATCATTCTTGCCTAGGCGGCAGCACTGAGACGTGATGTGCAGAAACCTGTCAAACGCCTTTAATTTCAGGTCTGATTTAATTATTTTTTTTATTAATAATATATAAGTGCAATATTATTTCAGAGCCTAATGCCACAATGTTGTGCCGTTCCTATGTTCTCAAATATAACGGGAGGTCATAAGTTTCCTAAAGATAAAACACTTTTAAAAGGATGGCTTGTAGCCATTTGTAGAGATCTGTTTACACCTACAAATAATAGTAGTTTATGCAAAAACCACTTCAATAAAGAGGATTACGAGTTCCCGAGACACTCAATGCTATTTTAAAGCGCTAAATGATTAAATTAGTCTTTTTCTCATTGTGTAATTTAACCTTTATCCAAGTGCCAGTACTAATATTAATATTTTTATTTAGAAAAAAAAACTTGTATTCCATATGCGTGTTAGTAACAAATAGTGACTTAAAGAATATTTTAATGGATGAGGTATTTAGTTAAGTATTTAATTTATAAACAATGATTTTATTTTTAATTTGTACACTATGACACAATTTTTTCAGTATTTGTTACATTTCATGTAATTAAACATGTAAATAGACACCAATGCCTTTAAATAACCACACTTCTTAATAAAACTGTGTTAATATAGTGTTGTATCAGTGTGTGGAATTTTATTTGGATTTGATTTAAAGTTATGATTTCTATCGCAATCATTCAGTCTGAAAAATAACCATCAGATATATTCTAATTCTAGTTGAAGTGGCAATGGGCGGGGCACATAGCACGGAGAACTGATGGCCGATGGGGCCAAAAAGTTCTCGAATGGAGGCCACGAAGCGGAAAGCGCAGCGTGGGACGTCCACCCACTAGGTGGTCAGACGACCTGGTAAAGGTCGCGGGACGTCGCTGGATGCGGGCTGCCTCTAACAGGTCACTGTGGAAATCATTGGGAGAGGCCTATGTTCAGCAGTGGACTTCCTTTGGCTGATGGATGGATGGATGATATTCTAATTAGGCAAAAATAACAAAGCATTTCTGGTATTCTGTAAGTAATTCCGTTCAAATAATTACGAGTATTCCTTGGTTCCAGTTAATTTTGAGCTCAAGTTTTAACTCGGCAAGCGTTTTTCTGTCCATATTTACATAAATTATCTATTTAAAATTAAATCTATTTATTTAGATTTAATATCGTATATAAAGGTACTTAAAAAGATTATGTGCACTGTGCAGTTCAAACTGTTTGAAAGTCCGCCTTAATGATACCTCACGTCAAAGTGGCGCCAACTAGTGGCGGAACTTTATCTCTAACGTAAACACCCTCATTAAAAAGAAATATAATTCATTGTTAACGAGTAAAAAAAGGAGTCTATGCAATTTATTGTTTTTACAACATAACTAACGGTAGTTACACGGGTCTGTATACGAATTCGCGTTCATACGGCTATATTTCTTTAATTTTCAAGAGGCGATGTCAATTTCTCTTTTCATAGGTTTCCAGCAATCATTATCCCAGGTACAGTCGACACACGGCGCCGTTTCATTCACCAGTACCGCTCTAGAGCCCGGACAGGGAGGGTGTCGCGCGTTTTGACGACGCAGAACGTCCGAATGTACGATAAAACTGCAGAAATGTTACTAGGATCTCATAAAACGCGGGAGATCTTTTTGTCGATTTTGAATAACAACGCCACATATGAGACTTCCACTGTACTACGAAGTTAGGTTTGCGGGAGTTTTTCCAAATGATTTATAAGCGTGGCAATAGATGGCTCTTTAAACATAAAAATGAAAAACACAAAATGACGATTACGGCGGTTCGCACACTGCCCCGCACCATGCTGCGGGCATCATGCAGATTTCTACGCACAAACGCGCGAGGCTGTAATATAGTGCGGCGCGGTAGCCCGGAGGCGTCATTATACAACAGATTGTGGTGATAGTACAGTGCAAAGCATTGTTTTCTATTTATAAATGGTTATTAATGCAGAACTTATTCACGATGTTGCAGATACATTAACTGTTTGTTTTTTTGGGTCAACTGCCCGTGAGCACCAGACCTGCGTCATTTTATAAAAGCTGAAAGTTTGTCTGCCAAAGTTTCCTTGGCAGCCGGACACTTGATGGTTCTTTAACGACAGCGTTTCAGTATACATAGTACATTAAATAACAAAATGATTGATCATACAAATTATAATTGAACGGTTTTATTCTTTTTTTCTCGTCTTTAAACATATTTAAATGGTGTCGGTGTAAAATAATTAGTGTTCCTTGTGGCAAAATATTTTTAAAGCAGTTCCTTGATTGACCTGAGCTCTTGTATACAGGTGTGTCACGAAGTTTTCCCTTACGGTAATAGTATACCACTTTTTGGACTTTAAATAAGAATCCGACAGATTAATTGAATTCCGTCAACATATACTTCTCCAACGTCGGACACAATCTTGCCAAAGACGTTCTAACGCCGTCTGACGAATCTGAAGTGAGTCTCGCGTAGAAAATAACAACAATAACAACTAACAATAATAAACCAGTGAATTCTTTATTCTTAGAACCCACCAACCATCGAGAAATAATTTATATCTAACAGATTTTATCTCTGGTTATCTGAATAATAGCAAGTGCTGCGTAGGGATATTCCTCGACTTAGCGAAAGCTTTCCCAAAAAATACTATAAAAAAGTTAGAAAACATGGGGGTAAGGGGAATTGCTTTTGGCTGGTTTGAAAGTTACCTATCAAACCGCACTCAGCTTATCAAAGTCGGGGCGCAAACAATCGAACAGCTGCATATTCATTAAAGCGTTCCGCAGGGTAGCATCTTAACACCATGCCTGCTGCCTCAAAGCCTGATCATAATTTATATGAACGATATCCACAATTTAAAGATCGAAGATGCGGAAATCATTTGTTACGCTGATCACACTGAAGTTCTATTCAATGGCACAGACTAAACAAAAATTTTCGAACGTGCCGAAGTAGGACTATCAATTCTCAAAAACTGGCTTGACATCCATCTATTATCCCTAAATCACAATAAAACCACCCGAAGGTGTATGATTACACGGGGCGGCTCCATAGACCATGGCTCACCATGGAGTCACTCTCAGAATCAAGGCTGGGTCTGGTGGTAGCGGCACAGGTGATGCAGGGGAGCATTTAGCCTTCTGGGCGATAGAAGCGTGGGTAGACAGGGCCAAAGGTGCGGTGGAAAGTCGTCTGCGGTTCGCCCCAGTTTGAGCAATAGGTTAGTTATAATTTTCATGTTTTAATTTATTAAAATAATATCAGGTATCGATCAACTTTATACTTCAACGTTTTAATGGGGCAAGTAAACGACTTTCCTCACGATGAACCGTTGGAACGGCCACTGCACCAGAGGTTGAAGCGAAGATGGTCCCCTGCTGCTTAGACATGTATGCATGTACACATTGTACTTTATTTTCAACTTAATTTTAACTATTACCATTTCTTGTACTTTTTAATACTTATTTTACACAATTTGTTGTTCCAAGAAACTGTTTTTTACAGAAGTACTAGTGAGGTACCACCGATAGTAGGCCGGCAAGCAGTTATGAATCGTAAGTTTAGAATTGTTGATACGAAAATTTTAAAAACCGAAATAGCGACACGATACTGTCTACCTTTAAAAAGTTATTTATATCAATGTATAAATTACTTTAAAAAGTAAAGTTCTCGAATGGAGGCCACGGAGCGGAAAGCGCATCGTGGGACGTCCACCTACTAGGTGGTCAGACGACCTGGTAAAGGTCGCGGGACGTCGCTGCATGCAGGCTGTCTCCAACAGGTCACTGTGGAAATCATTAGGAGAGGCCTATATTCAGCAGTGGACTTCCACTGGCTGATGGATTGGATTGGATAAATTACTGATATTTATTTATTGAATATAATATAACATGTAATATTTTGGTCCGATTGGTATCTAATTCAACATCTGAGGGGCCTTTCACCCCGAAAGTCAGAATTTAACATTTTGACCGCAATTTTGAACACACTTTTTTATTTTTAAATCCTGGAAATATTACCATTTCAGTGCACCATCTGGCAATATGACACCCACGGAGCTGATTTTGAACGACCCGCCATCCCCAGAAATGGTCTGAATAACTGATAGGCAAAACACTGCCAGTAAACATTTTTCATCTGTCCGTATTGTCAGTATGTTTTGACCTTGTTATAATACTAATAAATAATCTTAAATGCTTGTTTATTTAAAAAAAAAATAACACGGTTGAAAATTTGAGTGAAATTTGATTTTCGTGTGTTTCATAACGCAAAATGCACGGTTTTCTTTAATTTTCACATCATAGCAACACTAAAGTATTTTGTATGCTGTCAAACTTCTTAAATTGTCTACTGTCTAGAGAAATGTCATATACACAGGTCATACATATAATAACATAGCAATTGGAAATGTATTTAATTCGGGATGTCAATGAGAACAGTGGGTATGTGGAGCATTCTTTTTCGTTTTTAATTAGGCTCACGAATACCGAGGTCTAGAGAAAGGGATGATTAGGTTGGGTTGGGTAGACTTTGAGATAAATTATACAAGAAAAAGTAAATAAAATTTAAAAAATATATTAAAATATATGTTAAAATGTAAGCTGCCTGCGGTACTCCGGATGCCGCCGCCGATGCATTAAGCATTTTTTTAAGGTGTATTTGGGACTAAAATTGCCTATCTCCATTTCCGGGGACAGGTCAACTGCCCGTTTTTTTTTTCGGGCAATGGCGACCGCTCAGAGACGTAATGCTCGTGAACCCTATTAATTTCATGCTGTTAGAACATAAGCAAAGCAATGGACATTCGCGCAATTTTACTTAAAAAGTTGCAAAACGCAGGCATCACTGGTAAAGCTTATGAAATATTTAAATCATACCTTAAAAATCGTGTCCAAAGCGTTAAAATAGACAAACATTAAAGTTACCAACAATTTATAGACTGCCGGGTGCCTCAAGGGTCAATCTTGGGTCCATTATTATTTCTCGTATATGTAAACAGTATAAGCCAACTTTCATTACATGTTGAGATAAGTTTGTATGCCGATGACACCTGTATATTTTATTTTGGACATTCTCTTAACGACAAGCTAAACTTAGCTCAAGATTTTAACAGATTACATACATGACTGGTTCCAATATAATTTGCTCGCAGTTAACAATCCGAAAGCTAGTTATTTAATTTTTAAAGCCAAAACCAAAAAGATTCAGGATCAGATTACTTTAAGAATAAACCACATTAATGCATGCATTCCGCATGGTATTTCAGGCCCGCGGAAGATGTCTAATAAACATCCCAACTATAAAACTTAAAGGATATCCTCTAAATATAGTGGACAAGTTTAAATATCTTAGTCATATTGTAACATTGGACCTGAACGATGATGCGGACATAGAGCGGGAGCGTAGGGCGCTGTCTGTTCGTGCTAACATGATAGCCCGCAGATTTGCTCGATGTACAAGAGACGTAAAAATCTCCCTATTTAGGGCATTTTGTACGTTCTTCTACACTTGCAGCCTGTGGGCGAATTATACGCAAAAACATTACCGCGCTCTTCGTGGCCAATACAATGCGTTTAGGGTGTTGTTGGGGCTGCCTCGCTTCTGTAGCGTTTCAGGATGTTAGCGGAAGCGCGCGTAGATTGCTTTTTTGCGACTTTGCGTGGTCGGTGCACATCTCTGGTGCGCAGGGTGCGGGCCAGCTGTAACTCTATCCTGAACAAATTTGGTAATCGCTTTGATTGTCAGTATTTGAACCATTGCAATATGATTCATAAACGAAATTATGTCAAAGTATTGTTTTGATAAGAAAGCATTTGTAGTTTTTAATTTAATTTTTAGTTTTGTGTAAAATATGAAATGAAAATGAAAATAATTTATTAAATCCATTAAAATGTTCAACATTATTTAGATTCTGACATTTTTTTTCTACCACCCGGTTCGGAAAGCGGTTTTCACTAGAGAAGAACGGGCAAGAAACTCTAGTGCTGCTCTTTTCCAAACCAGTTTACAATATCGTGATTATTACAAAAGTTACAAGTTGGTTTACATCAAAGCAGTTCATTGGTAATTTCTTATAATTTGCAAGTGACATAAACACAGTCTGGTCATTAGTATTGTCACACAGTAAAAACTTTTCTTTTAGAATGCTGGCCACAAAAAAGTTTATTGAAATCGAATTTCGAATTGTTCATGAAAATAAAAATGTATACTTTTTAGAATTTTACTCATTTTTAAATATGGAGTGTACGCTTAAAGAAGACCGTGTTGTAGTTATTGCGTTGCATCGTTGCGGTTACGCGCCAATTCAAATTTTTGACATACTGAAAAATTTGAATATAACCAAAAGATTCGTTTATCGTACCATCAAACGATACAATGAAGACTCTAGTGTAGATGACAGGTTAAGAAGTGGTCGCCCTCGGTCTGTTAGGACTCCAGCAGTGATAAAAGCTGTGAAGGCGCGAATTCAAAGAAATCCCAAACGTAAGCAGAAACTGTTGGCCCTTCAGATGGGGTTAAGCAGAACCACGGTGAAAAGGGTGTTAAATGAAGACTTAGGGCTTCGGGCATATTGAAGAAAAACAGGACATCGTTTGAATGCTCGTCTAATGGACCTGAGACTGAAGAGATGCCGCGCTTTGTTGAATCGATACGCGGGAAAAAAATATCGGGAAATACTTTTTTCGGATGAAAAAATTTTTACCGCAGAAGAGAGCTACAACAAACAAAATGATAAGGTGTACGCACACAGTAGTGAAGAAGCGAGCAACCGTATTCCGCGTGTCCAACGAGGTCATTTTCCATCCTCGCTCATGGTATGGTTGGGAGTTTCTTATTGGGGCTTAACAGAGGTACATTTTTGTGAGAAAGGTGTGTAAAAACGAATGCAGTTGTGTATCAAAATACAGTCCTGACGAACCTTGTGGAACCTGTATCTTATACCATGTTCAATAACAGGCAATGGGTATTCCAATAAGATTCGGCGCCAGCTCATAGAGCGAAGAGCACACAAGACTGGCTGGCGGCGCGTGAAATCGACTTCATCCAGCACGAAGACTGGCCCTCCTCCAGTCCAGATTTGAATCCGTTAGATTACAAGATATGGCAACACTTGGAGGAAAAGGCGTGCTCAAAGCCTCATCCCAATTTGGAGTCACTCAAGACATCCTTGATTAAGGCAGTCGCTGATATTGACATGGACCTCGTTCGTGCTGCGATAGACGACTGGCCGCGCGGATTGAAGGCCTGTATTCAAAATCACGGACGTCATTTTGAATAAACTTTAGTGTCATAAGAATCTATGTTTTGTTAAGTTCATTTTGGTATATAAATGGTTACATAATGAATAAACTTGTTTCAATTATTTTATATTAAACATGTGACAGAATTTATGACCTGACTAGGTATTTTTAATACAAATATGTTTACATTCTGTTTAATATGGCTGAGTGAAGCGAAGTAGCCCAGAACAAAGAATCAGTATACCCTGTTTCACCAATGCAATGAATGATTGTATGATCCAAGTAGGTTTAAAAATATTATTGTTATTAAAATAAAACAGTCTATAGAAGAGAATTAATTAGGATGAATACTTGATAGTAATCAAACTTGGAAGGCTCATATAGATAAAATAAGGACGAAATTGTCATCACTGCAAGGAGTCTTACATAGAATAGCTCGATGTATACCATATCCGGTACGTTACAATATTTATTACTCACTGGTTCAACCATATTTTCATATCTTATAGAAGTATGAGGTAATGGTTCAAAAACATTACTGAATGACTTAAAACTAAGCAAAATAAATTAGTAAAATTAATTTTTCACTATGACTTTAACACTGCACACAAAATCTACTCGGAAACTAAATTAATGTCAATTAATAATTTTAACGGTGAAGGAAAACATCGTGAGGAAACCTGCATGCCGTAGCGATTTAAAAAAAATATTCTACGGTGTGTACGTCCGCCAACCCGCACTAGGCCAGCGTGGTGGACTATATGGCCTAACCACTCTCAATCGTACGCTCGATTGTAGAGGAGGCCCGTGCCCTGCAGTGGGTCGTATATGGGCTGATACAATACAATACAAAAAATAAATTTTACCGATATTGCAAATGTATTATAATAATAAAAATAAAAGAAAATAGGATTCATTCAAACATAACATTTAAAACTTAAAAGGAAGAAGGTTTACGTTCACTTCGCAATGCAAACAATATTGATCTTCTAACACCCCGCACTAATTACGATAAGAAATGAATTCACTACGAAAGTGCCCAAATATGCAATAATTTACCTAGAGAAATAAAATACACTTTACTGTTTTTGTATTGTATTCAACTTATAGTTTCATATTTTTATATTAGAATTAACAAATGTATAGTCTTATTTATGTTCTGATTTTAGCTTTAGTTGTTATAGTACTTATCTCATAAAGTGAAATGTAAATATTTTGAGTAAATAAAGATCTTTAACCACACATTCACGAGATTATAAAGTGCAGTAAGGCCTCATCAATCTGGAATCGCGTGAATCTGATGATCTACGATGGACTGACCGTAGACAGCGTGGGATATTGGAAGGGTAATTTTTTGCATTATATTGTTTATCCGTTAAGCGGACGCTTCCATAAAGTTATTGCCCGTTCGAATTCGCGGGGGCCTACTATAGATTCATTTATTTATTTTTAAGGCTTACTAGCGGTTATCACACTATCACTTATAAAATAACACAAAAATAATAACAAAACCAAGTATGATACACAATTAAAGGTAAACATCACATACAAATACAACGCGACATGACCAAACTCAGGTAGGTACATTAAAGAATCCCTGCTATGCAATAGAGTTTATCTTAAACTAAGAATTAACCAAAAAATAACGAATGAGAGGAAATTTAAATATTTTTTGTAGTATATTAAATACGTAAGTAAGATCAGGCTCAAGTTATTTTGCAGCTAATATTACTTTATGCAGCTTGGCGAGCGTATCTGTTTGGATGTCAATTATGTCACTGTAGCTGTCCATTAACTTAAATAGATTAAATGTAGGGGAGTTAGATCCTAAGACTGTTTTGCCGAGAAGAGGATACAACGGAGATATCGCTGAGCGTGGGATCTTTCTTGGGACGTAAAATTTAAATTCTTCCAGTAACGTTGGACAGACAATTTTACCTGTATACAATTTAGAAACAAAGGAAATATCTAATAGGTTCCTGCAATTTTCTAGCGTTATCATAACAAACTTTAATAATCTGTTTTTATAAGATATTATTTTATTGGTTGGTCGTCTACTAAAGGTCAAACTTGCGACGAATCTCCTTTGCAATCGCTCAAGTCACAAGAAGTGAATCGAATAGTGTGATCTCTATACGACACAACCACAATCTACTTAGCTCCTACCAAGGCTATTATATAAAATATTTTTTGCTTGATAATCCTTAAAAGCTTTGGTATTACAAATGACAAATCCCAGCATTTTAGAGGCTTTTTTTATAACCTTTTCCATGTGAGGAACAAATCCCAATATTTTGTCAAATAATACACCCAAGTCCCTGATTTCAGTAGTGGAATCTATCACAGTTCCCTTAGTATGAAATTCTACGTTTAGTGGCTTATTTTTCCTACTAAATATCATATCGTAACACTTATCTATACGCGCGTGTGCCACATGTGCGGCGCATGCGGACGCGCCGCCGCGCGCCACATCACAACCCTAGGCCTGGCTAGCCATTGCCCTGTGGTCCGGGGGTTTAATAATTCTGCCACGGTATTCCCTGCCCGACGTAAGAGGCGACCTAAAGGGGTCCTTGCAACGGCTCTGAGGCGAACGACAGAGCCTCGTCTCTGTCATGCCCATAACACCTAAAAGGGCGTCCAAAATAGTCGTAAGTGGGGACCATCCGGCCCCAATTCATAGAAGGACCAGCAAAGATTATGCGCGGTGCGGTTACGCGGACGTAAATTGGCGTGCCTTTCACCTTGGCATGTCCGGTGCCGCCCACAGCGCGTGTGACGGTAATCAAGAGGATTTTAGTCAGTGTGTTGGCGTAGGCTTGGTAGTGACCTAGCTTGGCCACAACATCCGCATTGTGCTAGGCTGGAAGGCCAGAGACACTGACATACCCTTTTCCACTTCCCCCGGGGTAACGAAAGGGGAGTTTAATAGCTTTTTCTCTTGAACCCAATTCTGGCCAGGGCCAGCCAACCTCAAAACGGGGATGAGGTTTGGTACCGCCTGCATTCCAAGGCGGAGAAGTGGGCCCCGGGAACTGTTATCGATGCAGTGGGTGTTAGCGATTTTAAGGTTTTAGACGAGGCAGGTAGTGTAATACACAGACATATCGAGCAGCTAATGCGCAGATCAAGGTAAACGAGGGCGCTTGTAGTTTCGCCAAGTTAAAGTGAGTCCCGTTCTTGTGCCATAGGACCAGCCTCAGGCCCAGCAGGTCGGGTCGAACCTCTTTCGGTTCTGGGGCAGGCAGTTACGACGTGCTCTCCTGAGCCGTCTTCGGAAGGCGTATCGGAAGTAGCCAAACATCACCACAATACCGACCCAGTTGCGCCTTATTCGGAAATGTAGGCTGGGCAGGTTTATTAGTAGTAAGGAATGATTTAATTTGTTATGAGTTCTTATTTGAGTCTTTAATGTATTTTTGGTTATATGTCTTAATTTTAATAGGAGGAGATGTAGTGTTTGGCTTTTTTAGATAATTATGTTTCGTTTATAAAAATAATTGTTTAAATGTTTCGCCAGTGAAAAGAATATTATATTAAAAAATACACGCACGAATTAAATTCCTCCGGAGATTTAATAGTTCGTATTCGTTATTAGTATGAAATTCGTCTGTTCACATTGTAGCGTGTTGAAATTGTATCAAACCGAAACGACAATAATAATGAAGCTAACGTATATTAGAATATTAAGTCAGTTACTGTACGACCGCTGTGAAGATTAAACAGTTATTACGTAACTCTGTGTTTCCTTTCCGTCACCCCACCAATCATAAAAATATATTATTATTTAAAAAAAGTTTGGACTTTAAACCACGTATATTAAATATTAATTGTGTAAAATATTACTTTGATTTGTAATAACCAACTAATAAAATATGCCGGGAATTTGGACAGTAGGCCGCTGGACAATGCGGAGGATATAGAAATATTGTGGAGACTGGAGATTTGCGAAAACTGCAAATAAGTAGTAATAAGAGATTTTAAACTAAATATAACGAGAATTAAGTCACAAGCGGCCGTTAGGTGCCGTAAGTTTGTCGCTTTATACTTGTATGTATACTTAATTTTTTTTTTATTTCCAAGAAGTGAGGAAGACGAGACCGCGGATGAAGCTGACAACGCATTGACGACGATAATGCCGAGGGCTCTAAGATTAGAAGTGCAGGCTGCATTGGAAGACGAGGACGGGGAAGATAGCGTAACACCGCCGTCCGTTCCACCTTCAGTAAGTAATGTTGATGCCACGGACTTGGGTGATTATAAACCTACTGATTTATTTTATATCCAGTGGCAAGCGTTTCCAGAGACGCCTATTCCACCGAATTTGCGTCGGGAAACGTTTATGGACGGTAACACTGGACCCAGAGTTCATTATGCCGACCCGTATGATGCATTCACTGCCATATGGGATAGGCAAATAACGGAATATATATGTGGGTATACTAACCTGTACGTTCAGCAAATGATTAATCGTTTGCCGAATTCAAGGGAGCTTAGCCGATTAAGTAGGGTCACTCAGTGGAAAGACATTGATTGTGACGAACTATAACTGTATATTGCTATTTTACTCGCAATGGATGTAATGGTAAAACACGTCTAGAAGATTATTGGAGTGCAAATCAAGATATCTTTTCTACTCCTGGCTATCTGAATGCCTATCGATTGTTATATACTTATTAACCGTTTAATATTATAACCAGAACATGGATAGTGTACCTCTATCACCTGCCCTGGCGAAATTATTCAAAGTGCATTCAATTATAGATCACTTAAATAATAAAATTGCTCCCTGTACGTTTTGAGCCGGAACATTACATTAGATGAATCTCTGACGCAGTGGAAAGGCTGGTTGGGTATCAATCAATTTATACCCAACAAAGGTGCAAGGATAGGTATGAAAACATTTGTGATTGTGAATCTAAAACTGGCTGTTAGTGGTGGTATGAAGATTATTGTGGCATCGAAGTGTAGCAAAATTCTGGCCCTTTATCCGGAACGATACAAACTACCGTTCTTAGGTTGATAATGGGCTTAGAATTTAAATGCCACAAATTATGGATGGACAAAAATTATAATTCTCCGGTCCTTGCACGCACATTAGAGTCCATGCAATTTGACTGTGTGGGAACATTACGTACCAACCGTCAGTTTGTTCCCGATCAATTGAGAACATTGAAGAAAGCTGATATGGCACGCAACGATATCATTGGCTGCAGGAGTGGTGACGTGAACCTGTTGGTATGGAGAGATAAAAACCGCATGCCTCTTTTCTCTATGTACTACGGGGTTTCCACCACTCAGTGCCGCAACGTGCGTAAGCCCACCATTATTCACGACTATAATATGTGTATGGGCGGAGTGGATAAAAGGATCAAATGCTCGCAACGTTCCTAATTGGGCGGAAACGGACGCGCGTTTGGTACAAAAATCTGTTTAGGCGGTTGCTCAACGTCAGTGTATTAAATTCATTAATCATGTTACAATTTAATACACCGACGATTGAGTACCACCACTTTCGTGCGTCAGTTGCTTGCACACCACAACCAAGATCGCTCAGTTCATTCAATTGCCGTAACACCTAGAAGGCCAGACATGCGACTTCACATCCCTGCCGAATATGGGACCTGTTCGGGAGGCTAGGAAAAATAAGTGTGGTGGTGTGCAAGACTCGGACACACGTATTGCACCGTCTGCACCGTGCCGCTATGCATATTCAGGCAGGACAAATCAATCGATACGACATACTTTAATTCTCACCATTACTAATATTTTCTTTTCCTCTTTCCTATTCCGTCTTTTCCGTACTCTGATACTCTTATATCATTATTAAGACTGAAGTGTTAAAATTAATTAGTGATAAGAAATTGTAGATATATTAATTATTTTCATAGTATTTTTTTTTTAATTCCTTTTGTTATTTCTTCTTAGTTTCTAATTTTGTTATTATTTCACTTTGATTAATTTTATGATTGTTCTGTTTTTATGTTTCTAAAACTTAATTTTAGTACTACTTAGCAGTTATTTGTTATTCAGTGCATGTTGTGACGCCTGCAGGTAGTACATTAAGCATGTTACTAAATAGTCAATGTATTAGATATAAGAAATAATGTAACTACCACTGGATATCCTTAAATAAATAAATAAATAAATAAATAAATCAATGCATTTCTTTTTGGGGAGGGGGAGAGGATAAGGATTAGAAGTTCTTCTAATTAGATTTAGTGTATTTTTTAAAATAAGCAAATCTTATGAAATTAGAAAATTCTTTTGTATGTCATTACCTGAACCCAGTCTTATCTATATTTGCCTAGATGAAGAACCAGATTTCATTATGGTACATGTTGGATCTTTTTTGTGATATTCAGATGATTAAGCATTTTTATGTGTGACTGAATACATCTAAAAAACAGATTTTGATAAGAAACATGGGTTTGTTTATTTTAACCTTTTTATGTAGAAAAAATACCTATTAAACATGGAAAAAAGGGTAAAAATAAACACTTTTCTTCAGTTTAACTTGCGATAAAAAACAACTGGTTGTAATGACTGATGGTAAATGTATTTCAAGGGTTAGCAAATTTAGAAAATAATCAACATTATATACATTTCACACAAAAATCGCTAGAAATACGACCTAGAGTGAAAAAAGTGCTTGCGAAATTGCGCGACATATCTGTCGCTGCACTTGACAGCTAGCCGTCGTGTTTAAGCGCCTTGACAGTCGAGGGGTTGCGTTTAAATATAAAACATTAAATAATCGAAATAATATGTTATTGATATGGACAGGACTCAAAAAAAATCAGCAGCCGAGCGAAGCGGGGCGGGGCCGCTAGTTAAATAAATTATTACCAACAGATTTTGACAGTCTGTGGTACAAATTAAAATTGTTAATAAACATTTCCCGGTATTAGGATGTAAATTATTATAATGAATCCATATTTCATTATAATTTACACCTAAATATTATGGTTATTCCGCAAGGTACGAATTACACCAACATTTCATTAGGAAATTAATATAAGTACAGAGATTTGTAAGCCTTTACCACAAATTTAGTTCCACATGTTGTCGATAGATGGCGCTGATAAATGCAATTACGTTATCACAAAAAGTTTATTGGTGGCGCAACAATAGTGACGATTAATGCGCTCATATCTTCGATCACATACACGATATCTGTATGATAAAAAATGCAATTAAACCTCTAACACTTTGAAAATTTTAAAATAAATTAAATAAAATAATAAAAATAAATAAAGTTTTCTTGAAAAATGTGAACATGAAGCAAAAAGATTTACTACTTAAAAGTAAAATATAACGTATTTGTATATACAGGGTATATCCAGACTGCGACCGAAAACGAAACTAGGTGGTATACGAGTAGTACTAGTGAGACACAAAGTAACTAAAAATTTCGCAAAAATAAGCGAGTATTATTTTGTTGCATTTTTTTTTTACTTATCGTCGTACTTGGGTAGTGAATACGTCGTTATCCTAAAATAATAATGTAATCCATTTTATTTTTAAAGACATAATGGTATGTAAGTATTTAAATAATAATTATAGCAAAAACTATCTACGCATTTACCACCCAAACACAATGATATTTACAAAAATACCAAAATAACCTGTCAATTTTTTTGAGTATGTTTTTAGTTGCAGTGTGTAAAACTATCACCTGGCTTCATTTTCGGTGGCAGTCTTGATCTACCCTGTATGTGTATACAATTTTTCTAGCTATAGTAACTAAATACATCTGCATGGGACCAACGACATCAATGTTACACAAGATAAGACGTCCTTTGTGTGAAATGTGTCCCACCTAGTTGCGGTGCATGCATCGCACACGAATCAGTCTGCATCGTGACACCTTTCCTTTCCTATATAGCGTAGCTTCTATGGTGACAGCGACGGAGCAGCACCCATTGCGTCGCTTAAAAATAATTTATTTTAATGTTTTCCCGTCAAGCCGACAGGAAAATTAACGAGTCTGGAGCCAAAATATTATTAAAGAACACAATGTAAAGGGTGTAATGTTGTAATAATAATCAACTTCAATTTTAGTTAGATTAACTTATTTCAGTATTCAGTTTTAATGCTGATCGTAGCCGAAAATTTAGGGACGAAAGACTCCTCTATATCTATTCAAGGCCCACTTAACATTCGCTCGCGATCCACCAGTGGGGCGCGACCCATGATTTGGGAAGCAATCTATCCAGGAATGACCAAGAAATAATGCCAACCTTTTTAAATTATCTTTCTTTACGTGATGTCCCATGTGTGCTCTTCTGGATTTATGTCGGAATATCGCTCTGTTTAATCCATTTTCGATTTTCCTTCAACACTTTTCGATAGGCAAGTTATCATACGCATATTTGTTATTCAATAATATTTGATAAAAAATATTATGTCTCATCTGGTTATCAGATGGGTGAAGGTCAATCTTCACCGGCTCTTAGACCATTAAGGGGTCAATATGACAGGTTTCTCATTAGTGTACAAATTACACCGTGATCGCGACGAATATCAGACCGCCCGCATAGAGATTCGAACCACTTCGAGTCATGATGAAAACATACGAGAGCAAAATAAGACGATTAGGAACTAAATGTCACATCGTCAGGTCATTTCGAAGCGAATTAAAAAAGCACAAGCACATAGGATTTATTTTACAATAAATAACAACAGAATGAGTTAAACGATTCGCAGTGATAAAGACACCGACTTGTGATTGCGGATGACTGGATTTTTTGTTATGTAAATAAAATGTAAGCGAATATTGAAAAAAAAAAACAAAGCATTGATAGTCACACACGAAATATGTTGCTTTATTTTTACTATATACCCGTCAGTATATGAAATTCGATATGAATATTTAATTTGTCTGTTCTCTGATAATATTGTAGTGTATTCATTACCACATAATAATACAATTATTGAATACAATATTTCTTACTGTGACGCGTAAAGGTCAATCAAATAAAAGCTAATAATTAATTACTATATTTTTTTTAAGTAATAATATAAAAAAACACGGATGTAAATAATATAAAAAAACCACAAGATCGGCGCAAAGTGGATATTGCAGCCATATTTAAAAAACTATAATTTCGTCGCAAAATCGAATACTTACTAAATCATTTCAATGCTGATGTTCCTATTTCTGCATGGCCAGCAATATTTTTTTGTTAAACTGCAGATTAAGACGAATACATTGTATTAACCAAGTAGCTGTTGTAACTAATTTTACGTGACACAAAATGAGTTATTGAGAATCGACTTCGTCCCGCTACGAAACATGCACTCTACGGGTCACGAAAGGATTACATTTTTCTAAATCACAATGTGGCTTCAACCAGGATTTGTACGCCAATACAGAGCAATGGTATCTCAAAAGTATATTCTATGTAATCTCGTTTATGAGACCACATCCAATGTCCACATCCAGTGGTTGACAGCCTCCGTGGCGCAGTTGGTTAGACAACGGCTGTGAAACGAGAAGCCGCGGGTTCAATCCCCGCACCGACTCAAATTTTTGTGTAAATCACAAGTATTTGTGTCGGGTCTGGGTGTTTGTAAGACCGAAAAGTCTCTTATAGTTCCCGATACCCGCGATACAAGACTTGATCTTAGTATGGGGTCAGGACCATGCACGTGACTGTTGGGTGTATTTATTTATTCAAAAACGAATGAAAAGACAGAAAACAAGGTTCATTATTTGATTGGCCCCGCTTAAACACGCATAGAGTCACGTTGCAAGCGGGGCAAAATGCTTGCGTCCGTTTTTTGTTCACACACCCGCCGTAATTTAGCATTGCCTCCCCCAGTGGTTTCTTCAGGAAATTTGGAAGGCCCCGATGTATGGTCTAAGGGGCGAGGTGCCCGATCTTGGGTTGCATGGTGGTGTCCCCCCCGAATATGACCACTGCCTCTGGAGTGTATACACCTCGCCCCCATGTGGCTAATCCCCTGATGTTTAGGCTTTTGAAAAATAAATAAAACATTCATTAAAAAAGGAAACCAAAACTTTCGACCCAAAGACAAAATTTAAAAAAAATCTTAGTTTTATTTAAATACGTATATTTAACAAGTCACCCCTAATATCTAAATGTTTTAAAAAAAGAAGCTAAGTACGCCAAAAATAAATTCATATTAAATTAATAATGAATTCACGTATGTATGTGGGAATGTCCACAATCTATTTCGCATCAAATTTTCAGAGAAAATGGCCGCCCAATGATACGGCAACTCGCTCGATTATGCACCTCGATTAGGTTTTATTACATTTTATGCTGTTTTTTTTCTAGCATGGACCCAATATAAGTATATTAATTTAAAGTGCATTAAATATACCACCATTTAAATTCAAAATAATAGAGTAATCTCGTTAATTTCTATTAAAAATATTTAAGTGTTTGAAAAGACGTTACAAATTTTGTAACTAAGCTATGCAATAAAATTAAACTACAACTTAAAAATACGTCAAACAGCACGTAAAACGCTGAAATATGATGAATTACTAACCTTTCCATGATATGTACTGGTCTTGATCTTCAATCCACCACGATAAATAATTTTATTTATTTATTTCTGTAGAGCGCTAAGTTGCGACCGCTACTTCGACAAAAGTGACGCTTTATTTATTTTTTCACTATGGGACTATGTAAGGAAATCGAAGCAGATAGCTAGATTGACTCTTTATGATCATTTTGATGCGCTTCTCAACGTGATCCGTGGAAAAATGTTTTGTCTGACCTTAAATAAAGTAAACGATACCCGATCGGCCCTAATTGGGCCGATGGACAGTTGAGGTAATACGTTCTGACAGCTTTGATATCGGCCCATTTAGGGTCGATGAACAGTCAGGGGGTTATAGTGACTGATGCTACATGAATGTAAGAAATCATGTGCAACAATGTAACTGCGTCCGAGGTTATATTACCAGGCTCACAGAACATTCGAAGAGATCGATCGTTACAAAAACAACACACACACACGCGGTTGAAGCTTACAGTGTAGATAAGTATTGTATTATCGCAACCTCGCCAGAAAAGGCTAAAAGAGCGAGCATGGAGCAAACGGGAGCGAGATGAAAATACAACGCGTGTGTCAGTGTGCTGTGAGCAGTGAAATGTGATACAAATATTTACATTTGATACATTATTGAATACAATCGTTTCTCTTCGTCCTTTGTGATTTAATGTACAAGCGATATCAAAAGGTCGATGTATTTTATGCTTATAACCATTTACGACTACAGCGGATGAAAATAAACAAAACGCAGTATGCCCAGGTAACGGAAAAAAATGTATGTTGTCGAAAGGAGGCGGCCGAAACTTTATAACATCTTGGGCTTAGTCTTACAGAATTGGTTTAGCTTTTTTTACCGATAAGACAAGTATATCGAATATAGATGAAAAAATGGATTCGGTAAATGGGGTAATATCTAGCTACATCAAAAAAAGATGGTTCATTGATGCTGTCAAGGAATATCAAGTAAGTACATATTATATTAAATCTTTAATTTATTTCCAACCGTCCCATTTTATTTGATAAGAACAAACAAAGTGTACAAATCGTCTACGATCTGGGCGAAATTCTGCGTTGTTGTCAAACAATGCGATGGATAGATATTTTTAAACATAATTTGTAGTTCAAAATTTCGCCACACGCCAATATGTATAGATAATAGCGCTACAGTAGAACACGTTATCAATAGTATGATAACTCAATGGCGCTGCTCAACAAAGTAATTACTAATTATAGAGACCGGAAGAAAATATTTAATGATTTATTTATTTTATTTCCGACATTAAAAGTATTCTGATACACACTAATGTAGTCTTAGAATCAGCTTCTATATATACACATGTTACATACTAAATAAATGTTACGCTTTTCTTGTACAAGGGTTATATTATTAAAGAGATATCGACTTTTAACAAATATCAAAAGGACACACACAAGCTCAGTGGGGTAATATCCTGTACATAGTAATGCGCTTATTCATAATGCATTAATGTTGTTGTCCAGAACTATTCTCGATAAAAAATTACTATAATGACTGCCTCGGTGGCGTAGTGGTATTACGGTATGATTGCAAAGCTGAGGTCTCGGGTTCGAATCCCGGGTCGGGCAAAGTGATATTGGATTTTTCTATTCATTATCAGCCCGGAGTCAGGAATTTGTGCCCGATATGGCGATAGGCTCGCCCCCTATCACATCGTGGGACGGAATATACAAGGCGAAACGCGGGTGTTCTGGTAGCACCTCTGCCTACCACTTCTGGGAAAAAGGCGTGTGTTAATGTATGTACGTAACAATAGTAACTTTTCGTATCACCCTTTTGAGCTAAAAGTAATCCAAGCGAACTGCAACCTACATTAATACTACATCGAATTTGACACAGGCCTATGTACCTCGACATAAGGGTAAACTTGTTCATAATGTAGAGTATCAATATAATAACACATATTATGTTTTTACAATATCAGTTGTTTCAGACCAGCAGTGAAGTGTGTTTATTTTCAAGTTAAAAGTTATTTGCTTTTATTATTACATAAAGCAACATTTTTTAAAACCTAAAGCTTGTTCGCTTCCTTCATCCATATGACGGGCGTAAATATACAACAATGTTACGTAGGTTCGGTCACTAGGACTACATGTGAAGCGACATCTTAGGTTTTATAAAACTAATAGTGTTATTAAAGGAAATTTGATTAGTAGTACATTAAATATAACGTTCACAGTACATTGCGTCGAAGTCACTTGACCATTACAATGACTGAAGTGGTCAATGTCAATTGAATAATGCAATACGAACTAAAGTGTACAGAAAGGATGTACAGAATAATATGCATTACATAGAATAAACTACAACAAAACTCTTGCTTGTGAAAGCTGGTCAAAATCAAAACTTTTGTAAACTGACTGTTCCATCTACGTTAATATTATCGATAACACCTATATCAAAATTCGCGACTAAGTGTTTAGATGTTACCGATCGGCCGCGACTCTGCATGTGTGGAACGACGAAGGTGTATTATTTTTTTCATTTCATGTATGAAGAAACTAACCACATACAAAGACATGAGCTGTATGAGTATAAATAAAATAAAATAATCAATCAAATCAATGAAACCAAACCAAATTCTATTCGATATTGGTACTATCTCTTAAGACCTTATTCATAGATTTAAAACCATAATATTAGCTATCGAATGTTTTGTCTTCTTCGCTCAAACTGAATTCAAGTTTTGTTCGAAATGGATAAAACACTAGATAACTAAAATAGGTTACATACTGTTTTTAAATAAGGCAGTTAATGTCTTTATAAACAATACAGTAGCTTTTGTAAGATAATAATGCATGTAAAAGGTTGTTGAAGGTACAATTTCGAAATCGGATTCAATTGGCATACTCCTCGGCGCAGTTGGTTAATGTGCGGCTGCAGGGTATATGCCCGTACCGACACAAATGTTTGTGTCTCGTAGTTTCTGACACCCACGCGATAAGACTATGTTACTGTGGGACCAGGGCTATACGGTGTATATGACCGCCGAGTTTATTTATTTATAAATCATTTTGAACTTAAATACTCATATTCAATTTCTTGTTTTATTTTCTATAGTATTTGTACATTTATGTGTAAGTCAATCATGTTAGTGTCGTAACTGCGACTAAAAGTCGATAGTTTATGTCTCGCTGTAGATTAATGAAAGGGTGGCAAGACTATCAACATGTGTGCGCTGGCCCCCACATACACACACATTGAAAGAAAGGGGGGTTTACGCCTCCCAGATATTACTAGTTATACGTATAGACATTTGCGAGCAAAACCGCGGGCTATCACTAGTAGATCGCTCGTAAATGGACTTGAAAAACGCCCGATGTTACTAGGAGATCATGACTGCCGAAGAGCTGTTTTGACAGGGACGTATTAGTAAAATGTTACAGGACCCAAAGGTCCCAGGCTTCAATGCATTGGAAGCGGATTTCTGGCCTATCGATAAATCAATTATTTTGTTTTATTATTTATTGCATAATTAAGGGTGTGCTGTATGTTTTTAGTTACCAACTATCTTTTTACCTGGCATAATGAGGCGGTAAGGTTTATTGTGACCCCACGACGTCAAATGTTGTAAATACATCCCTGGTAACTCACACAAACTAAAACATTTCAATTGCTACACGAAGGGGCGGCACTTTAACGTTATCTGTGTATGGGGGTTTGTATTAACCAATCAATAAGGTGTATTGCGTGTGTGCGTTGATATCATAACACACACTGGCGAGGAAGGGTCTTTTGTATTAATTAAATATTTTGACACATGAAATAGGCCTGACTTCACCTGAGTAATATTTATCTCCACAAATTAAAATAACGGAGACCCGCAGTTGTTGCCGCATCAGCAAAGCCTACTGGATGAATTTTGATAAAAAATATTTTACCCCCATTCCATGGGCATTTGGCACATATCTAAAAAAATATATTATTACGATGTGTTTATTGAAATATTTTTCAAACATCGTTTTCATGAATTTGAAATATCTGAATTACCTATAATAATCACTTGACTATCTAATTTCTCTGTTCTGCGTCCATGAATATTTTCGATTTCTAGAGGACATTTCAATTACCAACAGTTGAACAGTAGTGACTTCACCGTGCACAAAAATGTGTGAGTGTAACTTTTATATAACGTACGCACGTAAGAAGTTAAACAACCTTGGCGTAAGAGAAAAAAATATCTAAAAATCTCATCCCGTATTTTACAACCGTAACAAACAGACGAATTAACATTCGTATTTACAATATTACTTAAGATAATTCGACTAAAAGTCGTCACCATTCGTTCGACCTTATCGCGTTCCCAAACGCACACTATTTCGCGCTTACACTATCATTAGCTATGGAGATATGAACATCTGTTAATGACTTACAGATAATTGTTGTTTCGATAAGAAATTCCGGGCAAAGTCGCGGATTGCCCCTACTATATGCATGAGAAAATGCGCTCCTGTACTAGGATATCATGACAAATGAAGAGTATCATCTGTTTAAGCCCAACAGGTCCGTACTTACCAGAATATTAGAGGGGTCAAATTGAAGTTTTGTCTCTATAGACAATTGGCAAATGTGAACAAATCTTGCAGAGCATAACAATTTTATCGTTTTAAAGAATTGTATGTAGGATTGTGAAGCAAGAATTCTTGAATTCGCTGTTTAGGTCTTGAAATTGGCATTGCCCGAATTCTTTAGTTCCTTTTATTAAAATAATATTAATATTTATGGCACTTTAAGGAACTGTATTCACTTCGTGGTACAGGAAAACAGTATAAAGTTATAAACAAATTTTAAAATTTGTCAGCCGTAATCTAAAATACATCCCTGGCGAATAACGCACACTAATACATGTTTTAAGTAACTACAGGACAGGGCGGACGTTTTGCGAATATCTATGTTCGTGTGCGTTTGTTTTACTCCGCCAACAAGGGTTTTATGTTTGTGTGCCGGGAATGTGGGCGGAAACCTTATAATATTTGCTTTACTTTGTATGTGTGCGTTTCCACCCTACGTTGTGCGTTCACTCGCGACTTTGAAAATACTTCAATCAATAATTTAAGTACCGGCCCGGCCCAGCTTTTCACACAAAAAATTCCTCGAGAGTGAACTTTCCGCGTTTTCACATGTTCCATTGATGCTCCGCTCTTTCTAGTCATAACGTGATATTATACTAGGTGTCGCGAAGGTAATTTCATAATGTGAATGTACTCTATTTTGTACATGACCTCACTTCATTGTTTTTTCTTCACGATGATAAGAAACAGATTTTTAATGCAAATATTATTTAAAATATCGAAACATTTGTTATAGAGTAGACTCCCTCCTTTATGAAAAGCAATAAAATTCGGATGAACGGCGGCCAGGCGTGCCGTTGCGGATGGATTCTAGCCGCAACATCAATATTACGCCGTCCAAGTACTAAGAACGCATGGCTTCAAAGAGGCTATCGGTTCATACTGCGATAAATACGCAAATAATTTTGACCTCTAACGTGTAGACAATAAAGTCCACGAGCTTTAAGCGGTCTATTTGCTATCCCGTTTTGCGGCTACATGAACTGCGTAGCGTAAAAATATATATCAATTAGATGACGAATTATACTCACGTAAATAAATATTCCACAATAAATAAAACTTTAGTATTTAAATACGGGTAGGATTTAAATCATGGTGATAATACAAAAATAATTCTCTTTTTTCGAGTTTTCTATTAAGTGCTTTTTTTTTTCAATTATGGTCCCTGGGGAAAGCCTATTCAGCAATGAATATGACTCGAGATGATGTTTATAGACAATGGAGCATATTATAAAAAAACACTTGGAAAATATCTCTGTTATTGTCCTAAACCAATTCAGTTATTTACCTGAATGATTTATGACAATGCGATATTATAGTGTATAATAATGCGAGTCTGGTTTCATAGGCAAGTCCAGAACATGTTTATTATTTATTCATGAAAACGATTTAATACCAATGAAGAAGAAAACGTAATATTGGGTCTTCTATAATTCTATCTATTGAAGTTCTAGCTCTTTGGGTGTGTGTTGATTAACAATGTTTTTATTTATATCTGTGGAGAAAAAAAAAGTATATCTAGTCTTAAATTTGAAATGTGTGTAAGTGAATAATTGTTGCACGTAATTATTTTTCCTTTGTACGTATATACTTAACCCATATCCAGATATTTTATCGTAATCAGTTCCACGAAAGTGAACAGAACAAATTGTGCTGGATTTCCACTCACTTTTGGAAATCTATAAAATATAAATGCTGTATTATATTATAAATTATATTCAGACTCTAACACATTTTGTTCTCATGTTAAGCGGATGCATTATATTCAACATTTTAAAGATAGGCCACCGACGTTATCGAACTATACTTAAAAAATATTAAAGTATTTGATAAAGTTTTTTTTGTTTAGCTCCTATGATAAGCTGATTTATACGAAATCTATAACTGCATCGATATATTAATTATGTGAATAACTACAACACACCACGTGACATGTGACAACTTTTGCTGTCGATAGAACAAAAATGAGTCGTGTACATTGCGTAGGAACTTTGCACTCGCGTGCATTGTATGCACGCGTAATCAGCAATGTATATTTTTGATCAGTCGTCTATATTATTATCGGATTCTTTAAAATGTCGTAATCAATAAGCGCAATTTCGGAAATAAAGGTGAAAATCAATAAAATCAAGTTTAATTCTGGTATGAAATTCGTCCTTTCTTGATATCGACACTTTACCATTGGAACTGCAGGATAAAATAGCACAAATCTTCATTTTTACTTTATTTCGTCGGAGCACAACGCTTCAAAGCATTTGGACAGCGATTAATTTGACAAATTATCCGTTCCGTGGCAGTGAAGTCCACTGCGCCGCCACGCGTACATGTCAAACGTTCGTTTACTTACCCTTCTAGCCATATTCATCTGTTCTTGAAAATATGATTTTAAGAAGTATCAACAGATAAATAAATTCGACAAGAGAAATATGGCCGATATGGCTTAGTGGTATAGCGCGAGGGCTCAAGCACTCAAACCCTCGAGGTCCCAGGTTCGAATCCTGGTATCGGCCGACAATGCAACATATCCCCGTTTTGCCATTTTTCAGATTTAAATTTTTATAGTGAATTATTGAATGTGTATGTGTATGCAAAACTGCACTTTTTTTTATTCAACTCTAGAAACCGGCGATTGGCGCGGCGGTCGAAATTCGGCCGTAACTTATCTATATTTTTTTTAAATTATTTAAGAAAGGTATGTATACAAATAAATAAAGCCTTCATACTGCCTTTATACTCATAGATAATATATATAAAAGAATAACATTTAAAAATAAATAATTGGCAAATACTTTGATTACACACGGGAATGTTTCAAGTGTGTGTGGCGTAATAAAACCACATGTACGAGTGTTTACAATAATATATTTACAAAGATTTTACAAATTAATAGTTTTACAATGAGAAAATATTTTACACAGATTTTTACAAGTGACGTAGGTATGTCATGTTATAAAAATCGACTCGCCGTTTTCCGCTGATTTATTGTAGGACTCTTTAGTCCACATGTGCATGGAATAATGGCCAATCCCGAAAGAATGAGGAATAGCGAAAAATGCTGAAAGGAGTCACGAGTTTGATGAAAACTAAACTGGGTCTTCGATTTTGAAAAATAAAGTATTTTTTCGCCGTAACCATAACAACCAGTCCCCAAGCGTTGGGAGCGGAGCCGGAAGCATCTGTCGGTAGCATGAGTAAACTATCGCAGGACTTACAGGGAATGTTTAGTTATCACACACGATTGAATAGCTTCAAAACGACCTTGCCATTACTAGATGGCGCTACAGTCGCCTTTCCTGCTGATTGTCTATTTTTCTAAGTACTGATTGTTAGATAGTGAAATACAAATATTCGTCAGATAACATTAAAACATGAACATTTTAAAAATGGCATATTTCAACGGAATTTTCCTATTGTGTTAACCTTATATTATTCAGCCAGTTTATAATATACATAGGAAGTTATAATCAATTTGTAACTGATCGATGGCTGTAGAAGCTGATAGATATATAGTACATGGAAGATATAATATGAGAAAACCTACTATGTGGGATTGGGTATTAACTTAATAGACCCCAAAACAATGATTATTGTAATTATTGTCTTTTTAACTGAGACTGAGCGCGCTAATCTCAGAATCGGCTGAACCAATTTTGACTCGAATTTGGTATGGAGATAACTGACTCCCTAGATGCATAATATGTATTCTACTCTTTATCCCGAAAAATGTAGTGTTCCCATGGAAATGAGCAAGGAGTTCAGATATATTTGTTACGTTTTCAAACTCAAAAGAATGGGATGTGACAGGATAGGACTAGATTACATAATAAAGTAAAAAAAAAAAAAAATCTTTATTTACCTTTGTTACATTTTCACATTTTTATTAAAATACGGTAACTCCCACACTAGAAATTGCCTGTGTCGTGGGTATCTGTGCAAAACAGTTGATCAGGACAATACATTATTAATAATCTTCAAAACACTGGTTAAGTTACCATTATAAAAAATGATAAGTATTAAAGATGAGTATTTAAACAATTATACAATATTAAACCAGTTAAAATAATAAAGATCAACAATATTAATTACAATGAACATAAAATCAACTAAATCTTAGATATTAAATTGGTGATAATGTTTATTTGAGGGGTTCAGACAGTTTATCATCGCTTTGTTGACAAAACTGAGTATAAATATGTGCGAGCGCACAAGTGTGCAGTGTACACACACAATCACATACTCTACATATGTACATGCACATATGTAGAGTGGATGATTTTGTTGAGTGTGTATGTATGTAGTTTGCGTGAGTATGTAATGTGTCTCTCTGTGTGTTGGCATAAACGTGCTATTTCATCTATAATGTTATACTGCAATTTTTAGTAATTTTCAGAATCGGCATAATCTAAATTAAGAAGTAAAGGCATTACCTTTATTTTCGCTTCTCGTCGAGGTTTATTTTAATTTTACAAACTTTTAGAATGTCGTTTTATATGTGTGGAAACAGAAATATCGAAAAGCGCTGACCGAAGGCTGTTCTAGTTCTAAGAATTGGTATGGTAAATACCCTGCGTTTTAACATAGCGTCGTACTCAGGTAGGTTAAGTACATGTTTATGTGTGTTAATTGCGGCTTTTAAAATATATAGGCATCTTACATTTAGTATTTGGGCTTCTAACTATAGCTGGGAGGTTGGGAATCTATATGGTTTATTTAACATGAGTTTAAGTAGTGATCGTTGTGCTCTTTCAAGTATTATTAAGTTTGACGCGACTACTCCTCCCCGTACTTGTATGCAGTAACTATGGATGGATTGACATAGTGAAACATACACTGTTTTGAGGAGATTTATATCAGCAACTTCTTTTAATTTTCTTGTGACGTGTATAAGCTTCCGAGTTGATATGACTGCGATATGATCTCTGAATGTGAGTCTCTCATCGACGGTAACTCCCAGGTATTTTATATTTTTTATTCTTTGTATTCCCGTGCAACTGCACACGTTAGTATTCGTACGCTGAACATATTCTGTATTTTTTGTATTGTATCAGCCCATATACGACCCACTGCAGGGCACGGGCCTCCTCTACAATCGAGAGTACGATTGAGAGTGGTTAGGCCATATAGTCCGCCAACCCGCACTAGGCCAGCGTGGTGGACTATATTCTGTATGAGTGTGTACAATTATCTCTGGGGTGATTCTTGGGTTTGAGGCCCCAGTTTTGTGAAAACAGAAGTATTTTGGCTTGCCTTTATTAAGTGTCAGAAGATTCTGGTTTAACGAATTGTATATTGTTGTCATTCCTTGTCCTGCAGATTTATAACATTGATTCCAGTTTTCTTCGTGCAAGACAATGGCAGTACCATCGGTATAACAGATTATCTCTCCATTTGCAAGTGTAAGTCCAGCGATGTCATTAAGATAAATGAGAAATAGCGTAGGTCTAAGCACCCTACCCTGAGGCACACCAATTTCATTAATGTCGCTGATCCAAGACTAAACCACAAAATTGGCGGCACCATAATAAAAGTTACATTTTGTAGTGTTATTTATTAGATAAGAAACAAAAAAATATGGAAAAAGAAGGAAGGAAAAATAATAAACATTTCATAAGTATAACGTCAAGTGAAAGTTTGTCCGTCTCCATTCATGGCAAGCTCCAAATCCCTAATATATAAAAAAATAACTAGTGTGCTTAGGACCACACGACTGAAGTAAAACTTCTTCTTTCCATCTATATAATTGATAAAATTAATTTTTATCACGAATTTTTACCATGGCCTATCATTCACTACTATATATTATTTTTAATCACACACACATCCTAAAATTTATATATCTATGCACTTAATTTTATGTTAAAAGTTACTTTTGTCAAGAATTTTTCACTTACACTTAATATACAACGAAGTTTGACAAATACTTCATACAAATGATTTAACAGGTGTCAAATATAAATATTGCTTACAATAAATGATATGTCCTTATTTTTATCATATTTCAGTGTTTTATGTGGTGTTTGGTGTGTTTTTAAGTTGTAGTTTAATTTTATTGCATAGCTTGGTTCAAAAATTTGTAACGTCTTTTCAAACACTTAAACATTTTTGATAGAAATTTACGAGATTACTCTATTATTTTGCTTTTAAATGGTGGTATATTTAATACACTTTAAATTAATATGCTGATATTAGGTCCATTTTGGATAAAACAGCATACAATGTAATAAAACCTAATCGAGGTGTATGTATAATCGAGCGAGTTGCGGTGTCGTTGGGCGGCCATTTTCTCTGAAAATTTGATGCGAAATAGATTGTGGACGTGAGTTCATAATTAATTTAATATGAATTTATTTTTTGCGTATTTAGCTTCTTTTTTAAAACATTTAGATATTAGGGCTGACTTATTAATATACGTATTTCAATAAAACTTAGAATTTTTTAAATTTTGTATTTGGGTCGATGGTTTTGGTTTCCTTTTTTAATGAATGTTTTATTTATTTTTCAAAAGCCTAAACATCAGGGGAGTAGCAACACGGGGGCGAGGTGTATACACTCAGGAGGCAGTGGTCATATTCGGCGGACACTCCACCATGCAACCCAAGATCGGGCACCTCGCCCCTTAGACCATACATCGGGGCCTTCCAAATTTCCTGAAGAAATGCCTCATCACTTCCCGGTCGAACATCAGACCACTGCGGGAGGCAATGCTAAATTACGGCGTGTGTGTAAACAAAAAACGGACGCACATATATTGCCCTGCTTGCAACATGACTCTATGCGTGTTTAAGCGGGGCCAATCAAATAATGAACCTTGTTTTCTGTCTTTTCATTCGTATTTAAATAAATAAAAACACCCAACAGTCACATGCATGGTCCTGACCCCATACTGAGATCAAGTCTTGTATCGCGGGTATCGGGAACTATGAGAGATTTTTCGGTCTCACAAACACCCAGACCCGACACAAATACTTGTGGTTTACACAAAAAAATTGTGTCGATGCGGGGATTGAACCCGCGGCTTCTCGTTTCACAGCCGTCGACTAACCAACTGCGCCACGGAGGCTATCAAATTATTTTCTTCTAGTCTTTTTAATCACCTGATACACACGACAGTGAAAACCGCTTCCCGAACCGGAAGGTAAAAAAATACTGAATCTAAGTGATGTCAAACATTTTTTATAGATTCAATAAATTATTTTCATTTTACGAAATCATATCCATGTTCGCCTAGACGAGGAACTTAATTTATTCAAAGAAATTGTGTCTTTTTTGATGCCCTGTAATTTATATTTTTAAGTATATTTTGTGATTCTTTATATATCATTGAATTGTACATTTATTGCACTTTATATTAATATGCATCTTACACGGGACAGATAACAATAAGTTGCTTTTTAAGCTATGTATGTCTTCAAAGGCATGGAAATGTATATAGCTTAGTAATTTGCTTCATATTTAAAAATCGAATTATAATAGTTCATATTTTATGTTTAAAATGCTTAAATTATAGTCCTACCTTCCATATAACATTAAAACAATTTACCATTTCATCATAGTACGCTGGTAAACAGATGGTACAAATTGGCAATTTTTTGCGATAGTCTGATGACGTCGAAATTTTATATGTGACTTTGAACACTCATAAAAAAGTAGTTGCTGTGAAATATATCTTTGTTTTTTTTTTCTTATTCCATGTATACATGTTTATCAAATAAAAGTATTTCGAAGCAAAAATATATATATTTTGATGTAGAAAAAAATATTTATTCCATAGGAAAGTGAAAAAATAACCTTTTTTTTTGAGTTTATCGTCCAATAAAACAAAACTGGTTGTAATGACTGCTGATTAATATCATTCAGAAGTTAGTAAATATTGCTATCATACCGAGTATAACCAACAATATATAACTTTCATACAAGAATCTCGAGGAATATGACTTTACGTAACCGCGAGCCGACCGCGCTAACTAGCGCAAAAAAGGCCATGACAGTGAACTTACATTCGCGCATTCTGTCATTCAAGATGGTGACAGACCGGGGGATATATTCCAGGTACAATCGAGATACGGCGCCGTTTCATTCGCCAGTACCGCTCTATAGCTCGGACAGGGAGGGTGTCGCGCGTTTTTGAAACGACGCAAAATGCCCGAAAGTACGATGAAACTAGAGAAATGTTACTAGGATCTCATAAAACGCGAGAGATCTTTTTGTCGATTTAAGCGAGTAACAACGCCACATATGAGACATCCACCGTACTACTAAGTTAGGTTTGCGGGAATTTGTTCAAATGGTTTATAAGCCTGGCAATAGATGGCACTTCAAATATAAAAATGAAAAATCCGAAATGACGTTTAATGGCGCGTCCACACTGTCGTCGATGATGGGCCATGATGCTATCGAGAACCTTCGACTCAATTTTTGCATTTTTCCACACAAGGGAGCTTAGGCAAAGCGTTTTACACGAGCGTTAAATTACACGTTTCGCGGTATAACATACTAAAATCGTCATTGCTTCGCCCTATATATGCAAGAAAGTTACTGGGGGTGATTGTTAAGCATGGTAAATTCAATAAGAAACTGTTTTGTTTTCATACATAAATAACATTTAATCTAACACCATTTGACGATAATATAGATACGATACCGTCGTAGATAATTCGCACATAGAATCGCCAACACGCAATGGGCGCAATAAAAGTTAAAACGCAGAGTTGTACACGCAATAAAACGCACGTTTGCACATGATATAACTTCAGAACTGTCAGTTGTCAATTTGACATATTCCGGCCAGTGTCAGTGTCCCGTGATCAGCGGATGAATTCACAAGTTTCCACGCATCTTGTCTGTAGAATTTTTTGCAAATGGAAAATGCGCCTGTCATCGCGGAGAATCCAGAGCAAATGGATCGGCCACGATAACAGGCGCTGAAAGGTTTTCCCTCTCTTTTCTAATTTACCGATATCTGCCGCCAATTACCAAAATACTACAAATACAATGTTATATTTATTTACTAGAGTTGTCAATTTTTGAGAAAACACCATAATTGCGGGAAATCAAATTCGGCTGAAAATTTTATCACAGATCACTATATCCCAATAGATACGACATGAAAGGCAACTGACGCTTATTATATTGGGTATTTGATTTAACACACAACCATTCGCAGTGCATCTACGCGCAACAAAAACGTCCACGTCTTTGATAAGTCAGTGCCATTGTGCAAATATGTTTCGTTTTGTTTTTATTGTTAATTATGTTTGAATATACCAAAGGAAATCAATTGATATATGAAATAGTTTAAAAAGGACACATGGAGATCCAATGTAAAAATATGATATAATTTATCATACGTAAGAAATATTACATTTTATGAAATTGTTTGTAATACCCATCATTACATGAGCTCCAATCACATGCATTTAATAAAATGTAAGAAATACTAAATTTTATTAAATGCATGTGATTAATAATTATTTACACGAGAAAAAGTTCATCGTAGCCATCTTCTTCGACTATAAAAAGCATTTGACACCTTAGAATCAGATACTCTACTAAACGCGATGAAAGAGTGCTGTGAGATAGTCACTGAACCAATGCTTCAGTGACTATCTCACGGCACCTTCTTATAGGTGAGGGTAAATGACAGTTAGTGACGCGATAGATGTGCAGTATGGTGTACCACAAGGCTGAGGGTGCGGACATATTTGCTACCTCATGCACGTGAACAGTTTGTGCGTAGTACTACGGTACTGTACTTCATACATGTACGCCGATGACCTGTGCGTGCTCCGCGCCGTCACTGATGTTGCTAAAACCTACCTTTTCTCAAGTGCAAGTTGACATAGATGCGATAGTGAAATGGTCGCACGATAATGGCATAGTGTTAAATACAGATAAAACTCAATTGCTAATCATACATTCGCCTTATTTACGAGTACAACTAACCGATACGATGTTATCTTTCAAAGCTCATTATCATAAATGAGCTCATTATCATATCTCCATAATAACCTGCAGTACTGTAAATGTCAGCAAATTATAAGAACCGACTGTGTAACTTAGTTAGGTATCATAATAGACGAACATTTATCATGGATTCAGCACATCAATTATATTAGTAATAAAATAAGAGTTCTGTAAGTAAATTTTATTTTTTAACCCTTAAAGTTCCTATTAGCACACTAAGGTTGTTGTACTTCTCCCTGGTGGATTCCATTCTTGGCTATGCTCTCGACTGTTACGGACTTACTTTCAAAACACATATAATCAAACTAGAACAGCTTCAAATTCGATTTCTCAAATTACTTGTCAATAAAAAGGTTAAAAATAGTTGTAAAGATAGACTAAATTGTTCAAAATATGTAATATATTATCCATAAGGCAAAAGCATACATATTTATTAACTACAAATCTTCATCGTAATCGAGAGCATTATTTAACTTAATGTAGTACGAGTAATAGCCAATATACGCGGTCTGTTACGATTGGTAAATTCATAATACCAAGAGTAACAAATTACTAAGAAAATGAAATGAAAATAATTTATTGAATCCATTAAAATGTTCAACATTATTTAGATTCAGTCATATTTTTTTCTACCACCCGGTTCGGAAAGCGGTTTTCACTAGAGAAGAAAGGACAAGAAACTCTAGTGTTGCTCTTTTCAAAACCAGTTTACAATATCGTGATTATTACAAAAATTACAAGTTGGTCCAAATCAAAGCAGTTCATTGATAATTTGTTATAATTTGCAAGTGACATATATTTTTAATCCAATATGTTTACATTCTGTTTAATATGGCTGAGTGAAGTGAAGTAGCCCAGAACGAAGAATCAGTATACACTGTTTTTGTTATGGCGCTAGAACACCGAAAAAACGGTTACCGTATATTTATAACAGTCTGCCTTCTATAATCAGGCATGATCCGAAATATCCAAGCTTCAAAAGAAAATTAAAAAACACTTATTAATGACACCTTCTCTATACGTTGCTTAGTTCTTATGTTTAATTTTAATTTTATGCTTAACAATATATTACGAGTATAAGTTATACTTACTTGATTGTTTAGAAATATCTTAATTTCTAATGCTGTTGTTTAATTTTAATCAAATTACTTATATGAGAGACTCACAAGAGATTCCACGGCAAACCGAAATACAGTTTCGTGGGATCGATGTACTGTGTACCAACATATAATTTGTGATTTTATTAAATAAAATAAATAAAAATAAATCTCTTGGCCACTATTACCCAATATTACTATTACAGAAGCGATAGACACATTTTAGGGTACTATTCACGTATTCTAATAAAAAGGATACCGGTAAGAAGCGGTGTGCTACATTTTTAATTATATTACATGCAAGTATAAAATAGATTTTAACATCACTGATCAAAGCATAAAATGTTTTACATACTCAACCTAAAATTGGGCTTAGTTCCATAAAACTATATACGAGTATATATTACGAGTATATTTTCTAATGAACAATTTTGCTTTGAGTACCATAAGAACTCCAATCGTTTGTTTTACATACTAAAATTTGGTGATCTGATGCACACAAAACAACACATTTTGTTATTTACGATCTAGGGATGGAGAGCTTTCTTTAAAAAATATCAATAGTACTAGCTTTACGATTATTTCCTGTTGTGTCTGCTTCTATGAATCTATAGTGGGGCCTCGCTAATTCGGACGGGCAATAACTGTATCGATGCGTCCGTTTAACGGACAAACAATATAACGTAAAAAATCACCCTTCTAATATCCCACGCTGACGATGCTCAGCCCATCGTAAATCACCGGATTAACGTGATTCCAGATTGACGAGGCTTTACTGCACTTTATAAAATACTTTACTAAACCCCGAATAACAACAGTAATGTTACACCCGTTACATTAATAAAAAAAAGAGATAAAATTTCACTAATTTCTCAAAAGATTTTTTCTCATTAAAATAGACATATTTTTATAGACATATTACGGGAATTTTGTCAAAAGCGGCCGTTAGGTACCGTAAGCTTGTCGCTTTATACTTGTATGTATACTTACAATTTTTTTTTATTTACAGGAAATGAGGAAGACGAGACCGCGGATGAAGCTGACAACGCATTGACGACGATAATGCCGAGGGCTCTAAGATTAGAAGTGCAGGCTGCATTGGAAGACGAGGACGGGGAAGATAGCGTAACAACGCTGTCCGTTCCACCTTCATTAAGTAATGTTGATGCCACGGACTTGGGTGATTATAAACCTACTGATTTATTTTATATCCAGTGGCAAGCGTTTCCAGAGACGCCTATTCCACCGAATTTGCGTCGGGAAACGTTTATGGACGGTAACACTGGACCCAGAGTTCATTGTGCCGACCCGTATGATGCATTCACTGCCATATAGGATAGGCAAATAACGGAATATATATGTGGGTAAACTAACCTGTATGTTCAGCAAATGATTAATCGTTTGCCGAATTCAGGGGAGCTTAGCCGATAAAGTAGGGCCACCCAGTGGAAAGACATTGATTGTGAAGAACTATAACTGTATTTTGCTATTTATTCGCAATGGATGTAATGGTAAAACACGTCTAGAAGATTATTGGAGTACAAATCAAGATATCTTTTCTACTCCTGGCTTCTCTTATCTGTATGCCTATCGATTGCTTTATTATCATTAACCGTTGGTTGGATTTTAATATTATAACCAGAACATGCATAGTGTACCTCTATCACCTGCTTAGGCGAAATTACTCAAGGTGCATTCAATTATAGCTCACTTAAATAATAAATTTTCCTCCCTGTACGCTTTAAGGTGGTACATTACATTATATGAATCTTTGACGCAGTGGAAAGGCTGGTTGGGTATCAATCAATTTATACCCAACAAAGGTGCAAGGATAGGTATAAAAATCTGTGATAAGAGATAAGAAATATGAGATCTGTGAATGTAAAACTGGCAGTTAGTGGCTTAGAATTTAAAGGCCATAACATTATGGATGAACAAAAACTATAATACTCCGGTTCTTGCACGTACATTAGAGTCCATGCAATTTGACTGTGTGGGAAAATTAAGTACCAACCGTCAGTTTGTTCCCGATCAATTGAGAACATTGAAGAAAGCTGATATGGCACGCAACGATATCATTGGCTGCAGGAGTGGTGACGTGATCCTGTTGGTATGGAGAGATAAAAACCGTGTGCCTCTTTTCTCTACTTACAACGGGGCTTCCACACTCAGTGTGGCAACGTGCGTATCCATCCATCCATCCATCAGCCAAAGGAAGTCCACTGCTGAACATAGGCCTCTCCCAATGATTTCCAGTGACCTGTTGGAGACAGCCTGCATCCAGCGACGTATCCATCAACGTGCGTAAGCCAACCTTTATTCACGACTATAATCTGTGTATGGGCGGAGTGGACAAAAAAGATCAAATGCTGGCAGCGTTCCTATTTGAGCGGAAACGGACACGCGCTTGGTACAAAAATCTGTTTAGGCGGTTGCTCAACGTCAGTGTATTAATTTCATTAATCATTTTATAATTAATACACCGATGATTGAGCACGACTTTCGCATAACTTTGGTGCGTCAGTTGCTTGCATACCACAACCATGATTGCTCAATTTATTCAATTGCAGTAACATCTAGAAGGCCAGACATGCGACTTCACAACCCTGCCAAATACGGGACCTGTTAGAGAGGCAAGGGAAAATTACACCACAAATATGTGAGGTGCAAGACACGGACACACAAGTATTGCACCGTCTGCAATGTGCCGCTATGCATATTCAAAGATACGACATGCTTTAATTCTCACAATTACTAATATTTTCAATTCTTCTTTCCTTTTTCGTTTTTTTTGTACTCTGATATTATCAATGTCTTTCCGTATCCTAAACCAAGTCTTATCTATGTTAAACAAGACGAAGAACCTGATTTATTCAAAGAAATTGTGATCCTTTCTATGTAACTTTTGTTTTTGAGTATATTTTGTAATTATTTTTATATTATTGACTATATGTATTGTACTTTCTAATAATATGCATCTTACACAGGGAGCATAACAATAAGATGCTTTTTAAGTGTTGTTTTCATTGTAATGTATGTAGTCTTGCAATGCTTTATTTTTATAATCTTATTGTTATATTGAACACAGTTATATGACAGTCCTACCATCATTATCACATCAAAACAATATACTATTTCATCATGGGACAGTGGTAAACAGGTGGTGCATTTTTGTCATTTTTTTTGTGATATTCGTTATATGAAGCATTTTTATATGTGACTTTGAACACTTCTAAAACAAATTTTGATAAGAAACATGGTTTTGATTTTTTTGCCTTATTCCGTGTATACTCCTTTATCAAATAAAACCATTATGTAGCAAAATAATACCTATTAGATGTAGAAAAAAGTATTAATGAAGAAAAAAGGGTAGAAATAAATACTTTTATTAAATTTTACTTGCGATAAAAAAATCAACTGGTTGTAATGACTGATGGTAAATGTGAAAATGGTATAGGTCAGCAAATTTCATTCTCATGCCGAAAACTATCAACATTATACAGGATATATTAAGACTGCCTTGGTAGCGTAGTGGTACTACGGTACAATTACAAAGCTGAGGTCTGGGGTTCGAATCCCGGGTCGGGTAAAGTGATATTGGATTTTTCTATTTATTAGTAGCCCGGAGTCAGGAATTTGTGGCTGATATGGCGATAGGCTCGCCCCCTATCACATCGTGGGACGGAATATACAAGGCGAAACTTGGGTGTTTTGGTAGCACCTCTGAATACCCCTTCTGGGAAAGAGGCGTGTGTTTATGTATGTATATTAAGACTGCTACCGAAAACGAAGCCAGGTAGTAGTTTTAGTGACTACAGATACGATGCATTCAAAACTTGTGCAAAATAAATGCGACGATTTATTTTGTAATGTTTTAAATACTATTGTAATAATATAATTTAAAGCCTTGCGTATACTATATACGTATACTATATACTCGTAATTTAAATATAATTTAATGTTGGAAATAATTAAAACAAAGGAGTATAATTTACATGAATTTAATGTGGCTCAATGCTGCTGGATTCTCAAAGCTACAGCCTGAATTTTAGGTGGTACCAAACACAGCTATTTGAAGCCCACAGGGTTTGTCTGAGATTAGCCGTCCCTAAAAGTTGACAAAATCTTACCAGAAAAACAATGGTAATGACAGCACTTTACAATTTGACCTGATATTACGAGTTCTGTTGAGTCTGCAGGTGCGCGCAAAAAGAACAAATATTTAATACACCATATTTAATATAATTTAATGTATAATATGTAGTATATTCTATCATTTTGAATTATTGCATAAACCAATCTTGTATCGTGACTACTTGTGTAGCGAATGAAAAGTTAAAAACTATTCGACGGAAAACTCGCGTGGGCGTCACAGAATGACAAGTGAACAGTGGTTACATTTAAGCATATACTTTTTATTATATTCAGGGGTGCAATGGCCCGCCATTGCACCGGATAGTAGCGCATTTCCTCTTAATAATCCAGCGGTGCCAGAGCAGGAGTGAGTAAAGGCTATATATATATTTTAGTCTATTTCCCCCTTGATCATACTTGGACCAAGATTTACGCACGGCGCGGCGTCGGAATCGGAGTAAATAGGTAACAGCTACAAACTTTTATTTGTCAGGTCAGTCGAAAATTCAATTTGTAGGCTTTGAAGTGTCAACTGATGGTATAAAACCTCTCAAACATAAAATTGGCACGAATAATGATTTTCCCAAGCCGGTAACTATTCAACAACTTCGTAGATTTTTAGGTATAGTGAATTTCTATCGGTTACATTTACCTAATGCTGTTTCGTATTAAGCGAAATTGCATAAGTATTTAATTGGTGCAAAGAAAAATTATAGTGTATGGATAGTGTAAAATAAATTATAGATAAAAATATAAACAAGTTTTTAATTCGCACCCTGCGATAAAGTGGCGATAAGCGAGCACTCTCAATCGTACTCTCGATTGTAGAAGAGGCCCGTGCCCTGCAATTGGACGTATATGGGCCGATACAGACAGACTTTTATAAAATTATCACAAATCCATGCGGATATGGGTATTATCGAGTGAAGACGTAAAACAAACGACAAAGATTTGTGTTTCTTTACGACTACGCTTCGTAGGTTTCATCCACATCTGTCAGTGATGGTATTGTAACCCCGCGGAGATGTGGGGTCCGATGAATTCTTAGTGGTAAGTTGTTGTATTAATCACGCGTGTGCAAACACATGGGCATGCAATAGGGTCATAGTTATGGTAGATAAATGATTGCCTCGTTCTCCATGACGAAAGAGTAAAATGGAAGAACCTCTGGTGGTGTGCATCACGAGGAAATATGTAAAAGCAAAGTAATACACACTTTGATCTGTTTCGGTATACTGTAGCTTTTGTCTTGCCATTACGAACGATTTAATAAAGATTCATAAGAAGTAATTGCATATACACAACCTAGTACCCAAGATCATACACTAGCAAGTTGCTCTTAGAGATGAACTTGATTACCTTATGTGCTACATTTAACAACATAGTTTCCAATCAGCTTTCGAAAATCGCAATAAAACGCTGTACTGGAGATACCTGTCTCTTCTCTCAGACAGGGCTATTGTTGCCAATAAGCTTGATAATGTGGTAATGCCCGGTACTGCAATAAGTGACAACACATGCGAATTGCGTTCAAATGATTTTCTCTGCAGTCATGATACCCTGGTACGTACTCGGCTCAATTCCAGCGCGTTGCCGAGCAACCGTAAACAAATCTTGTTTACAAACAGCGTCTCTCTCGCATTACATTATGCGCAGGGTTTGATGAATCACGTGTATTAAATTTTGTACAGTAGTAAGTATGCATAATAATAAAACTCGGCCAGGTGATACATAATTTCTTGTGAAAAATAATAGAACTATATTACGAAAAAAAATTGTGAAATCAAAATATCTTAGGAGTCTGGTGTTACTGCGAGTATATTTATTCGATTTTGACGTCATATATAATGCTTAAAAGCATGCATTTTATGAATATCAGTGTATAAATTACAGAATAAGAAAAAGGAAAAACTTCTCATCATTCAATTTTTAAATCTTTCAACAATAATCCATTCCCCATTAAAGCAACAGGTGATTTAACATGCGCAGTACGCGTTTCGTTGAAAATGTTTTCTCTGCATTCATTACGTCCTGGTACGCAGCCGGCCCATCCCCGGCGCGTTGCCGGGCAACTGTACACAATCCTAGCTTATAAAACAAACCGTTTCTCTCACATTACGTTGAGCACAGGATTTGAAGAAACAATCACAAAAATTATTCACAATGAAAATGTTCGATCAGATATTTTATATCTCTTATCTTATCTGACTAACTAGATAGAAAACAATATTTAAGTTTGAGAATACAAGAATAGTAATAACTTGTCATCAATCAATAATCAAATGTTTAAACAATAACCATCCTGTCCAAAAGCCCGGCAACGCAACAGGTGATTAAACATGCGCAGTGCGTGTTTTGTTGGAACGGTTTTCTCTGCGTTCATGACGTCCTGGTACGCAGCCGGTCCATTCCCGGCGCGTTGCCGAGCAACAGTCCACAATCCGTGTTTACAAACAAGAGCGGCTCCCGCACGTTACGTCTAACGTAGTGTTCAGACAAGTTTTCGTAAAATTTTCTCGTTCAAAAAATCATAAAGTAGCCATTCAAATTGAAATTCTAGTAGTTGTAACTGTACTCGTATTATTTATAAACAAATGATAACATTAATAACAGTGATGTTACATAGTATAATAATAAAGAAAACTGTTTTTATTTGTGGATTTAAAGAAAGATATTTAATATATTGCTAAATGGCGAGTGAAATTAAACAACGCGTCGTGTCATCGCAGTGCTGCCATATTTTGTTTCCCTTTTATTATTTACTATTCGCAGAGCCTTTTTGGTATGGAGATAGATGGACACCCGTGATTAACAATTAGAATACTTTTTATCCCGAAAAATGTTGTGTTGTCGTGGAATGAGCAAGGAATTCAATTTTTTTTATTGTTTCACATTTGAAGGGACAGGTCAGAATTAGATGCCTTCAGCCATGGGACAGAATGGGATTAAACGGGATGGGGCGGCAAAACCAGTAAATAAGACGGCAGTCACATTGAATTTATTAATTATTAATTAATATTATATTTATTACATAAATAAAAGAGTTGGTACGCGAAATAACATTATATGTCTGTGATGTGGACAGGACTCAAAAAGTATCTGCACTCAGGCGAAGCCGGGCCGGGCCTCTCGTGTAACAATAATAATATTGTCACTTGTTTCTTTATAAGTGTCGAGTATCTCTCTACTCCTATGTATGAGAAATCTACATTATCTTATTTCGAAAACTAGTTAGAAGTCAAGTTTAAGAATACAAGAATAGAAATAACTTCAATCAATACTCAAACATTGAACAGTAATCCTTTCTCCATCCAGTAACCAGTGAAATAACAGGTGATTTAACATACACGGTGCGTGTTTTGTTGGAAAGATTTACTCTGCATTCATTATGCCCTGGTACGCCGCCGGCCCATCCCCGGCGCGTTGCCGAACAACTGTACATAATCCTAGTTTACAAACAAGAGCGTCTCCCTCGCGTATCCTCAAACGCAGGTTTCGATCAAACTATCATAATGATTATTCTACGTATTGTAAAACATTATCTATAGTAAAAATATAGACCAGTATACGAGTTCGAGAAAACAAGAGTAGTTATTACTTGTGGTCTATAAATACTCAAATATTTCAATAATAAACTGTCCCCGCCCAGTGCTTAGTAAAGCAACAGGCGATGTAACATGCGCACTGCGTGTTTCGTTGGAATGATTTTCTTTGCAGTCATAATGTCCTGGTACGCACCCGGCCGTTGCCGAGCAACCGTAAACAAACCTTGTTTACAAAAAACCGTGTCTCTTGTGTAAGGCGGTCCTTAGACCTACAATAATATTAAAAGGCGCTTTGAATCTAAACGAATAATCATCGCGCAACCTTCAATATTATCAACCCTATACGGTTAATAATATTGCACATTTCATAATATTTCACAATATAATTGATCGTCTAGGGGCCGCTTACGGTATGTGTGTTTTAATGGCCAATCTACGGGGAGTGCTCCGAGTACTTGTTCAAGATGGTACTACCATTGCCGTTCTACCATCGCACAACCCGACACCGCAGCAGAGTTCATTCCTACCACCTGGAAACTATCCGCTCCACCATCGAAGCACAGTCGATGGTGTTGTTCAAGATGTCGATTTAGACGCAGAGCTTGCACCCACCGTAGACGTCAGTCGTACGCGTAGGCGATGGACATCTGAAATGAACCAATTTATCCTGCGCACTTACTTGCAACTGACTTCTCTAGACACCGACAAAAAAACCTATTTTGAACTGCTTCATTTAAAGTTGATAGAAAAATTCCCGAACATGCAAGTGAGCCACCCAAGAGTTGGAGACCAGCAGAGAGCTATAATACGTAGTAAACTTTTGCCACAAAGTGTCATAGATCAAGTCTATAAAGATGTTGAAGAAGAAATCAATAGCCAATATAAGGAAATATAGTGATCATTATTAACAAGCAAATATGTCGCAGAATATAGTGCGTACATAATGTAGTAAAATATAGTTGTTAGTTTAATAAAACTAGTAACCAGAAATATCGGCTTCCCATTTGAAAAAAGTCACCCTTCGCCACTGACACATACACAGTTATTGGTATAAAAAACTAACGTACTCGTAGTACCTACACCCATACTTGCTTAAGTATATTAATGTTTTTTTACTTGACCCAAATAAAATACCGACTTATATAACATCAGGAGTTACCTACGTAGATACCAAAAGACCGAATTGATCCCATGAACCCTGCTAAGTATAGACCGATCACTTGCCTAAAAACATTGTATAAAATTATTACCGCTTGCCTTTCTGAATTAATTTATCAGCACATAGATGCCAACAATATCCTCGCCGAACAACAAAAAGGTTGCCGTAAGTTCGCGCAAGGTTGCAAAGAGCAATCGCGCAAGCGAAGGCCGCGGCGAACGAGGAGTTCCGGAGGTCTCTGGACAGAGATCCATGGGGGCGTCCGTACCGTGTGGCGATGCGGAAATTCCGCCCATGGGCGCCCCCTCTGACACAGAGTCTCCGGACCGATCTTGTCGAGGATGTCGTCGCGGCCTTGTTTCCGGCCACCGAGGAGTTCACTCCTCCACCGATGGCGCCACGTCCACCGGCGCCATCGTCGTTGGTTTCGGTGAGGGATATCCCGGAGGTTTCGCCGCAAGAGCTAGAGGCGGCAGTGCTTCGGCTGCGGAGCAAGAACTCGGCCCCGGGTCTCGACGGGGTGCCCGGTCGTGTCTGGGTGCTGGCCGTCGAGTCACTGGGTACGAGGCTCCGCGGCCTTCTCTCCGCGTGCCTTGAGCAGGGCATCTTCCCGTCGCGGTGGAAGACGGGCAAGCTTGTCCTGCTCCGCAAGGAGGGGCGACCCGCAGATTCGCCCTCGGCCTACCGGCCGATCGTGTTGCTCGACGAGGTGTGCAAGCTCTTCGAGCGCGTAGTCCACGCGCGCCTCGTCGAGCATTTGGAGGGTACGGGCCCGGATTTGGCAGACTGCCAGTTCGGGTTCCGGCGGGGCCGGTCGACGGTCCACGCGATTCTGCGGGTGAAGGCACAAGCGGAGCGTGCGGTGTCCCGGGGTAGGGTCGTGGTGGCGGTGTCTCTCGACATCGCCAACGCGTTCAACACCATGCCCTGGGCCTGCATCGAAGAAGCACTGCGGTACCACGAAGTGCCGCCCTACCTTCGGCGTCTGGTGCACTCGTACCTTTCTGACAGGTACGTTGTGTATCCGGGCGCCGACGGGTGGCACCGTAGGGAAGTGTCGTGCGGTGTTCCACAGGGTTCGGTTCTTGGGCCGCTCCTGTGGAACATCGGCTACGACTGGGTGTTGCGTGGTACCAACCTTCGGGGCGTCGCTGTCGTCTGCTATGCAGACGACACGTTGGTGACAGCGACGGCCAGGACGTTCCAGAGGTCCGCCCTGCTCGCCTCGTTCGGTACTGGACTGGTGGTGGGCAGGATTCGGCGACTGGGCCTCACGGTGGCCCTCAACAAGACCGAGGCCGTATGTTTCCACGGTCCTCGGTGTGGGCCTCCGCCTGGGGCCCACATCACGGTGGAGAGCGTGCGGATTCCCGTCGGCTCGAGGATGAAATACCTCGGTCTCGTCCTCGACAGTCGATGGGATTTCCGCGCGCACTTTGAGGAGTTGTCGCCGAAGCTGGTGAGGGCGGCGGGCGCACTGGGGCGCCTGCTGCCCAACACTGATGGTCCTGGCATCCCTTGCCGAAACCTGTATGCTGGAGTCGTGCGGGCCATGGCCCTCTACGGGTGTCCCGTTTGGGCCGAGTCCCTGGGCGATCGTTGCGTCCGCCTGCTGCATCGTCCGCAGCGCATGGTGGCGCAGCGAATAATCAGGGGCTACCGCACGGTCTCGCATGAGGCGGCCTGCGTATTGGCGGGAACTCTGCCCTGGGTGCTGGACGCTAAGACCCTCTCGTCGGCTTTCTTCCGGCGAGAGGAGGCGTCCGGGCGTGGGCAGAGTTTGGTCCCCAGAGAGGTCGAGGCCATGTTGGCCTCCCTCCGCAGGTCCGCTGTGGAGGAGTGGCGTTCCAGGCTGGAGAACCCTAGTGCTGGTGCGAGGACCGTCGCGGCAGTGCGACCTGTCCTCGAACAGTGGCTGGACAGGCGCCACGGTGCGCCGACATACCGGCTGACGCAGGTGCTCACCGGGCACGGCTGCTTCGGTGCGTACCTGTGTCGTATAGCCGGAGCGGAGGAGTCCACCGTGTGCCACCATTGTGGCAACTGCCGTGAGGACACGGCCCAGCACACGCTGGAGGAGTGCCCAGCCTGGGACGAGGAGCGCAGCGCTCTCATCGCGGTCGTGGGAAGCGACCTATCGCTGCCGGCCGTGGTCGCCGCCATGGTCGGCAGCCGGAGTTCGTGGCGAGCCATGCTCTCCTTCTGCGAACGTGTCATGTCGCAGAAGGAGAGCGCTGAGCGGGATCGGGAGCAGACCGATCCCGCTCGTCGCCACAGGAGACGTAGGAGGCGCCGGGACAACAACTAACCCGGCGCCGCAGAGGCCACGCGGGGCAGCCGTCCCTACCTTGGCTGCCCCCGAGACGTGACGCTACACGCGTCATTCGCCGCGTCGCTAAAGCGGCGGTGCACAAAGAGGCGGTCCTGGCGCGTCCGTTCATCGGTATCCCGGGGCCGTCTCTCAAGTGCACCGATGGTGGCCAACGCGGGGTTTTTAGTCGGTATTTCGGCGCGTAGCTTATGGTAGGGACCCGACCCAGCGGCCGCCCGTCCACATCCACGGGCGGCACAACATCTCGCTGGGCACGGAAGGCGCCGGTGAGTCCGACACACCCTCGCCCCTTCGGGGGTGGGATGGTCCGTAAAGGGATTTTCCCCGCGAGAAAAAAAAAAAAAAAAAAAAAAAAGGTTGCAAAGAGCAACTGATCATAGACTCCGTAATTCTTAAACATGTCAATAAAATCAAAGTCAATCTTTTTTCGTTGTATATTGACTACAAGAAAGCCTACGACTCTGTCCCCCACTCGTGGCAGACAATGCATACCAGAATTTTCAAATCGAAAATCTCAAAAAGTTCCTTTGATCTGATCTGAAGCCTGCTCCTCGTGGCCTTTACACGCGGCCACTACACCTATGAAGTGTCATTTCTTTCTCCCTGTTCTCACTCTCCTCAGCCACAGGAAGCCCATTGTTGGACACAGGTTTATCCTGAGAATTTTTATAACGATAAAAGATTTATATTATAAGTCTAAAAGATGTATATTATTATTATATTTATAATATATTATAATAGATAAAAGATTTATATTATAAATCTTTTTATTAATTTTTAAAACGGAGAAGTAATAAAAGAAACCACACACAAAACCAACTAGCTCCGGCAAAAGAATAATAGGCCGAAAATCAGTAAGGCGATTAGTAAAGCAGCAACAGGAAAAGACCCAGAATCCGTTTTTAATGGGCTGATCATCAAAATTATAAAACGTAGATTAGATAGGTACGATTTTTTACATTTCTACATTTCGCAATAAATAGCAACGATTTACAGGCACAGAAATGAATTTAGCAAGTAAACAAAATTTGTTGTAAAAATGTTCTCGATGTTGAAGTAAAAAGAAAAAAGACAAAAGTTTAAAAAAAGTTAATTATGCAATAAAAATCTATATTTCATATTAATCCGCGTACGAACGAATCTATCCTATGTATATACTGCTTTGTTCAGATTTCCAGACCGCAGGCACGTAACGTATCGGTATCATACACACATAATTTGAGTGTGTCAGAAATCTCGGCACCGGTCACCGTAATACTCGCCGCCAGTCGCCAGTACGGCTCTAGAGCCCAATGAAGGAGGGTGCTACGCATTTTGTGCCGCAGTAAAACATCGAAACTTTGTTCAAAACTTGGAAAATGTTACCAGGAACTCATAAAACGCAAGAGATGTATTCGTCACTTTTTGATAATAACGCCACATAGGAATATCTCCTTGAACAATTTAGTCCCGTTTGGAAGTAGCTCTACAATGAATTCATACGCGTATCACTAGATGGCTCTTCAAATATACAAAAATGATTCCTTTAGCTATAACGTGCCACTGAAATATTTCGCAAGAGGTCACTACAATCTAAAAGCATCTAAAAAAATTATGATGAATCTTTAAATTATACGGCGTGGATGGATTAATCCGAAACTTTGAGGTAGCAAAAAAAACTGAAGAGTCACGAGCTGATTTTGAAAAAAATACTAAGGCGTTATGCAGTCAGAGCAACTTTCATCTCATTATTGCGGAAACAGGTAATTTTCAACTAGCTGTTCATATTGACGCAACTAGCAACTGTGAAACTTATACTAGTGGTGTTAAGTTGCTGGTTTTCCCTCAATGGGCTATCGCAACACGTCGGGCAATGCTTTCCCGTGATGCTTTCACTCTAGCTCAAGATATTGTGTTCACACGACGTCTGACATTACTGACAAAACCAACATGATGAAATAAATCTGTACCTACAATAATTTGAATACATAACTTTTTCTCCAATTAAATTATTAATAATTTAAAAAAATATCCTGCATTTGAAGATCTGGATTACGACGAGTACTCTAATCGCGTAGAAAATATAAGTCTGGGAAAAAGTATTACGGCGACCTAGAGAAGTACAATTGCTGCTTCTTTGAGGATCCATAGTCAGTGATTGTTTATCATAGATTTGAAAAGTTAATTTCCAATCGCGGCAACTATAAATGGGGCCTTTGTGTTGCTGCAACTGGCAACCTTTATTGAAAACTATCAAAATGTTGATATACAGTTTTTATTCTACTTTTTTATATAAATTCGTGCGTTTTCCAAGCAGTTATAATCGGTGGAAAGAAAAAGGTGGTCGTTATTGAACTTCAAACGCTCTTATCTAGGCGTTATCAATTGAAGTGGTGAATAAAACAGATGTACCTAACTCTTAATTTAATTATTGGCATGCCAAAAGTTTTTTAACCATAAATACATTAGACTAACTTGTGTTAATCCTTATTAATAATTTTAAATTAGGTACCTGAAATCATTAAAAACATTATGTAAATGAAAACAGTAATACCTACTTAATCATACATACTATTTAATCATGATTACAATTAGATTAGCAGTTCGCTAAACTTAAATTGGCTTTTTAGTCATTGATTGAATTGGTTTTTTGCTAACACCGCCGGTACCTCCGTTGCATGAAAATGTTAACTGTGATGACCCTCACATTCAAATGGGGCAGAGCTCTTTCTATCCAGAAACATAATGTTCTTTCATGACAATTCGGCAGACTACAAATATTTTGTCTTCTTCGCTCAAACTAAATTTAAAAGGCGTTCATTAAATTCAAAAGGGACAAAGAATTCGATAACTAAATAGGTTTTAAAAATGCCTTTGAATATGGCGATTAGTGTTTGTCCCTTTTTAGTTTATTGTATTGTTTATAAAGAAGCGTTGACAATCGCAGTATAATATGTTGTTAACCACAAGTAATATGATTTAATGAACGTGAACATTACTACGAGTAATAATAATACGTATATTTGAATTGTATGAATTATCTTTATTATAGAAATGATCACATTTCGACAGTGTGGCTGCAGTTTTACCCTAAACAGAGCATTGGCTAGACCGGATGATTCATAAACTAAGCCCCATGCTCTTTCATTAGAGAAGTGTGAAGCGGAGTACTATCCATCTCATTTGCCACCCCATCAGTGAAAGTACTCTTTCTGTTCTGAACTCCTCTTACAAAGCCCAATAAAGGCATCTGTTGTTGCCGCCGCGACTTCCTTTAAACTACATATCCACTTTTTTAAACTGGCCGTCAAAGTGAATTGTATATGTTTATTGGTGAGTTTTAGTTGTAAAATATTTTTTTTTGCATCTCTGCTCTTATAAGTAATTCGTGCTGTCTGCTGAACTATACTTGCATGTCACATTGTAAACAACAATAACAATTATGACCTCACAAGTAGTCAGGCCTGCTTAAAACTGATCTTAACAATTGCCACTGTGTCCAAGGTATTTTGTAATTTATTGGCACGACGAAAACACTTATTATCACTTATTATATTTAATCTCTCGTCGAGTAACGTAAGTATGTTTATGTTTGGTAAATTTGACTTTTTGATGAAGTGTAAGGCATTTAATATTGTTTTGTTTGACAGATTATTATTTATTAGAGGTTTGGTTAATATAATATTATCAACTCTATTATTGTGTAACGCGAGTGTGTAAATCAGCTTTTTCATGGTCACAAAGTAGATTTGACTGTATACTTACCACTACTTACTACTACTAGTACCCAAATTTTAATTCAATTACTATATTAGTAGTTTTAATTTTTAAAAATCATTTATTTTGTTAGGTTTGATAAAGGCGGACCTTCGTCTTTCTCGGATAAGGGAAAATTGTTACTTTTGCAGTATATTTCACAATATTTAGGGCCTACAAAAGTATTTAAAGCATAACTCAAAGCGATGAAGCCTTTAAATAAATACAACAATAAACAAATACAGTTACGAATAAATTTAAATTACGATTTTTTTTATGAAAAAGAAAATGCTACTATAAGGGTGTGTTTTATTTCATGTTGTATGTTAAACGTTTCGAGAGTATAAAAGCCATCGACGGCGCAATATTCAGTTAGTACCGCTGTGAAGCTCGAGGAGAGAGTACGCTACGTTTTTATGCCACAAAATGTATAAAAGTACGACAAAACTTGGAAAAAGTTACTAGGAGTTCATAAACTGCAAGAGATCTTTTCGTCATTTTTTGTTTATACCGCCATATATGAAATTTCATTGGAACTAGTTAGTGATGTTGGTAAGGACTCAGGTAAGTAATAAATATATATTTCAATAGATGGCTCTTCAAATACGAGGAAAATGGTCATAACAACTACTGACTGCTTCTGAATCAAATCGCGAGAGGGCACCGCTGCTGGCTTTTCAAGAAAATAGCGCATCAACATATAATTTGTCACATTATTTGAGAAAAAATAAGAAATAAAATAGCCCTTTTAAGTTCAACTGTCAAGGCGCCGTAATATTGCGACTTGAATGGAGTTAAAAAAACAGGCACAGTTATCTTAATTTTGCACGGAACACGTTCCTATTAGTGTCGAAATAATCGTAGAGTTTAGCTGATACAAAAAAAAAAAAACCTCTTGGAGGTTGTCGTCAACGCCGCGAGCAGTTGCACCGCATTTGACAATTTAAATTAACGTCTAAAGTGGTTGATTGTGCCTCACACCTGCCCTTTATTATCACGGAAAGGTACAAGTAAGTAATTAATCAAATTTAAGTGATTTATTTGCTGTGTGGCGTGTTTACAAGTCTAAACTTCGATTTTAATGATTCCTCCAATAATTGTGGACATTCCCACACACGAAAATCTGTAATGAATTTTATATTATTTTAATTTCAGGGCATTTAGATTTTTTTGTTCTTAGCCAATTGGAAATTAGGGTTTTCACTAATATTACGTGTTGTATTACGTACGTAATATAAAATTAAGATATAATATATTTTATTTGAGTCAGTTTTTGAAGTAATTAGTTCTATAAAATGACAACCTCCGTGGCGCAGTTGTTTCGATCCCCGCATCGAAACAATTTTTTGTGTGAACCCCAAGTATTTGTTTCGAGTGTGGGTATTTGTGAGACCGAAAAGTCTATCGCCCTTTTCGGTGGCCTTGTAATTTTAACTTTTTGAGTATATTTTGTAATTTTTTTTACATCACATAACACAGAGCGGATATCAATAACTTTCTTTTTAATTACACAAGAGTTTATACTTATGCGTTGGAGCACGTTGGGCAATGACTTCAGAATCATACTCAACAATGTTATTAAGGTATGGTAGAAAATACTATGCGTTATACTAAGCTTTTGAATCGTGAAAAGTCTTTTTGCCGTCAAGATTACAGTGGAAATTATTTTAACTCTTGTTTTCATCCCAAGCAAGAACTGTAGTAGACAGTGCAGCGGTGAACGTAAACATAACAAAACTTGTAGCATACACGCTACAGCGTGTAGCCCAATCCAGCCGTAGCAAACACATATCGTAGCAATACAAAACGAGTTGTAGCCGAATTTGGACAATGAATTATTATTATAAATTGGAATATACTCGTAAGACAAAGACAAATTTAGTAGTTTGAGAGTACACACTTGTCATCGGTTATATTATACTCGTACAGCGATACCACAGCGAGGGGAAGTATCTTAAATATTTTAAATAAACTATTTTACTGAAAGAAGACATGGTTTTAATTTAATCTTCATTTAAATATTTTTGAATAATCACGACTGAAACGAGAATCAAATCCGCCAAAAAGCTGAGGTGTTGTTGTAAAAGTAGAGGAGCCGTGGAAGATCGATCTCAACCCATGTAATAAATAACCAGATGAGACATATTTTTTATGAACAATATTTGACAAAAAATATGTCTCTCATCTGGTTATCTAATGGGTGAAGTTCGATCTTCACCGGCTCTTAGACCATAAATAAGCCTTTTAAAAATAAAAAAAGATATATCAGTTCGTCTATAGTATTGTCTCTCTACGGTTGTAGAGCTATTATTACGTCAACGGAAATAAGTGATTTTTGTATTTTGCCCGCAAATGGCTCTCCTATATATTTGCGTAGCTTTATTTATGCTGATTCCGTATTCTATTCTATAAAATAGTTGTATCAGCCATATACGTCCCCCGCAGCAGGGCACAGGCCTCAGGGACAATCGAGAGTACGATTGAGAGATATTAGGATAAAAAAATATATTGTTTAGTAAAGTAATGGAAGGCTTTCATAGTAAACGTGTTGAAAATAATAAAAAATAAATTAGAAAAATTAAACCGACTCCAAAAGTGTAATAAAAAGAGAGACATAAAACTAATCTTTTATTAAATCTATAATACCTAAATATACATTTTATTACACTTTTTAAGTCGGTTTAATTTTTTTAGATTATTTTTTATTTCTTTATTTTTGAAGTAAAACTTCTTTAGGCACGCTTGACTTGAGGGGTAAACTGGTGAATGCATGACGGGAGCGTAACGGAAATACTGTGACACGACGAAGACAACGGAAGTTGAAAATTGTCAATAGACATCCATGATTAATTATTGAAGGAGATTAGTCGATATGGTCCAAGTACGAGCAGGAAATTCATGATGACTAAAAAATCAGGCTTTTTTTTTAGGTTTATATCTCATTTTATTTTCATCCAACACCATCGGAATAAGATTTATAAGAAAAGTAAGTACATATAATATAAAATATTTCTAGCATTTTTACATTATTGTAAGCAATACTCATATTTATTAATATATCAATTAATTTAAGCAAGCCCCTAACAATCATTTTCAATCGCTCGTTAAAGACCGGGACTTTTCCTATGCAGTGGAAAATAGCGCATCTGACCCCGATTCATAAAGGCGGTAAATTGGACGACATTGCTCATTACCGCCCAATATCTATTTTATCCGCATTTAGCAGTCTCAGAAACAATAGTCTATAGGAAACTTCTAGCGTACTTCAAACCATTTATTGACTGTAATCAACATGGCTTTTTACCCCATAAGTCTACCAATACAAACTTAATGGAATACGTATCAGATGTTTTGGATACAGTTGATAAAGGCGGTGAGGTACACGCGGTGTATACTGACTTTAGAAAAGCGTTTGATTTGGTTAACCATAGTTGTCTTCTAAATAAACTTGAGGATATGGGAATTCATGGGACATTACTTAGATGGTGTGAATCCTATATATGTCATCGTTCGCAATTAGTTAGTGTTCGCGGCTTCAAATCTCAAATTTGCACGGTTCCGTCAGGAGTGCCTCAAGGCTCTCATCTTGGACCTCTTTTTTTTCTTCTTTACATAAACGATATTAATTTTTTTATCAAATCTAAATTCAAACTATACGCCGATGATCTGAAAATTTACCGAGCGATCTATAATCAGTCAGATATAGCAGCCCTCCAAACTGATTTAAATAATGTTCAAAGGTGGTGTGCCGATAACCACATGGTTTTGAATTTAGAAAAATGTTATTATATTAATTTTACAAGGAAAAAGCAACCTCAGTTGACAACTTATTACATAAACAATATTCCTTTATCTAAAGTAACCACTGTACGGGATCTAGGAGTCATCTTAGACAGTTCCTTATCTTTTAGATACCATATAGATGACATTATAGCTAGATCCTGAAGACTTTCTGGTTTCATCAATCGACAAATGAAAATTTTTAAGCAGTCGCATCTTACTACAATAATTTATAATTCAATTGTTCGTCCCATTTTGGAATATTGAAGTAATGTGTGGAACCCGGTTTATCAAGTGCACATCGACCGCATCGAACGCGTACAGAAACGCTTTTTGTATCTGACGTATACCGATAACAAATGCTCACAATTTCGATCATATGAACAATGTCTTTCCTTCTATAAAATAGAACCTTTGAACACACGGCGTAAAATAGCTGACATCATGTTTTTATATAAGGTTATACATAATTTTATTGACATTCCCGAATATCTTGAACGTGTGCATGTGGTTGTACCCCGTGGTAGCAGTCGTTTGAGTAACCGATTATGTTTCTATCTTCCCAATGTAAAAACGAATCTCGGCCAGCATTCTCCTTTGTATCGAATGTGCTCTACGTGCAACCATATTCGTGGAGATATTGACATTTTTCGTCACAGTTCTTTAGCCTCTTTTAAAAAAGCAGTGCGTGTGATGTATGGGCTGTATTTTTTTTTTGTGTTATAACTTAGTTTTAATTTTTATCTTTCTTTATGTCTTGTTTTTCCAATAATTTATATATACTTAGTATCAGTATTATATTGGTGTAGCAACATTATGTAACACGAGATAAAACACTTTGTGACTTTATTAAACATGCTGTGTTCACATCGAGTAGGATATAGTCTAGAAATAGTAATTAGATATAGTATTTTATAAGTTTGTTTTAAGATTGTAGCCAGTTTTGTGAACTAAATTAAAAAAAAAAATATTTGACACCTGTCAAGTCATTCGTATGAAGTATTTGTCGTTGTATATTAATATATCTCGATAATTATGTGTATTTAAAATTAAACTGACAAGAATGTGTTTTCATTTTGTGATTGAGTTTATTCTCTACGACGTCCCTTGCAGTCAATAAACTATCTGGATCCTGGCATACTGCAGCACACATAATTTACAATGTTTGTCGTCAGCATGCATGCAATAACTATGAGAAATCATTGCTGTTAACCCGAAGCCAACAGCTTAGTCGTGGCACCGACCGTGAAAGCCAGTACGAATTCATCTTCAATAATTTTTTTTCATTGTTGTATTAGGTAGTTTCAGATATCTTGTCATACTTACACGACTAGCTTGATGTATCAAAATAATAAACATGTGCACTGCCCCTCGACAATGTATTAGTACCAGGTACAAGGAAGCATAAGTAAGAATAATTATAATAAATCTTTTCACTACTTAAATGTGTTTTTCTCTCGAAGTTTTACTTCAGTCGTGTGGTCCAAAACACACTCGGTTTTTTTATTTTAATTTTTATATCAGTAATGTACACTAATTTCTTACGTTTTCCTAGCGAATGATACAAACTGTACCCTTTATCTCATGTTGTCCTAAAGTGTGCCTAAAGTAGAGGGGGCCGTGAAGAAATGATCTCTTTCTGGATTTCATTTTTGTGTCTATTTATGTAACTAGTATCATTTTACATTTCAACCAGCTATATAGATTAGGGTCCCGAGACAAAATAGTAAACATGTATGTGAGCCGCGGATTGTAAAAGGTTGGGCACTCCTGCTCTATCTCAAAAACTATAAAGCCGATTTCTATGAAACTTACACAACTCGTTAAGTTGGAGTATACCTAATCTAACGCAAAAAGAATTTTTGAAATCCGACTTATACTTTTTGAGATATGCGTGGACAAACATACATTTATGAAATTTGCCACACGTGTTCAGACGCTGTTATAGACCAGCATATCCAAAACTCGTGCAATTCCCACGAAATTACATACATACACATTGAATTGATAATATCCTTTTTTTGAAGTCGATTAATTAAACGTGAATAATAAAAATAAGTCTTAAGAAACAAAAAGAGTCAAAGCGGCTACAGCAACGGTGTTGAGAATTCGTCAGGACTTGGTACTCCTTTCGAATTTCTCGGAATCGCACACATAATTAAACAATTTGCAGTAGCAATTGCGGGCGATTTAGCACGGCTCGCCCATACACGTCTAGAAGTGTAGCCACGGACTCCCAACAGAACACCGTTCCTTCCCGTATATTTACCAATCACCGGGAAAATTTCGCTACCGCGATTCAGGAAAAGGTCACACTCACAGAGATTATACAGTATTTATATAATTCCTGCATAGTGAGAACGCGCCTATTTGCACACGGAGACATATGTATATCCTTTAATCGTAATATTATAATTATTATATTTATTCACATGATCGAATCATTTTCCCGATAAATAAATTGGTTTCTTCAGTTATTTGAAAAATTAAAATGATGCATGGATTTTTTGTGTTAGTGGTTATTATGAACCCAAAACTGCTTCGGTGTGAGGTTTTAATAAAATTAGCACATCAAATAGTCGCAGGAACTACAATTTACAAGTGTACATTTTTAAATTGCATTTAAACCCGGAAATAGTCTGAAAGGTGTAGTCTCGGAGCCGAACATTGTAAATTTCCATTAAGTAAATACGTAGATTATATAAAATACGTTAATTGGAAATAGGAGTGTTCGTTATAGCGTAAAGCGGATAAAATAAGCTAATAATAAAAAATAGCCAAACTGCTTATTATTTATTACCTCAAGCAAACGTTATTTCTATAACGTATGTAATATGGACCATTATCGTCTGCACACCTTGCGGTATCTTTAGCTTATAATATTTTAAACAAAGTCACATGCTAAATTATACGGTACGCCAACTGCATAAGAACCATATTCCACTGACCAGTAACGAAACGCTTATATTAGTATTAGATTTAATAATAATAAAGCATATCGCGCCGATACATTTGAATTTGATCGTATTAAACGTTAAGATAGTTTAATTTTTTTCGAATAGAATCAGTGCGCATTACTGCATTGACCTTGTATGTTGTGTGACGGATTTGTTTTTATGGACGTGAGAGATTGCAGTTTCTCGAAACAATTTGTTTACAGTCATAATAGCATTGTGTTTATAAGTCAGTTGTCAATTCCGAATGTACCAGCATGTGCATAACGGTTGATTGTTGGACTTCGCGAACTATGCAGTCCTACATGGCTATTACCGGCCATTTTATTACGAAAACCACTCTAGATTTTAAATCATTGCTCATACAGTGTAGTCTCCTGGATGGGACACATACAGGAGAAAATATTGCGCAAGCAATTACTTCGGCGGTACAGGAGTGGAATTTGGTGGGCAAAATAATTTTTTTTGTCACCGACAATGCATCTAACATGCAATGTGCAGCCACTTTATTAGGATATCAACATTATGGTTGCTATGCACATACGCTGAATTTGATAGCCCAACATGCATTGGCACTACCTGAAATAGAAAGTACTATATCAAAGATTTAAAAAACAGTAACACATTTTAAGCGCCGTTCCCACGCGAAGGAAAAATTAATTAAATATCAAATTAATTCGCAGGGCGTGTCAGAAGGAAATGCACTAACCCTGATTATGTCAGTTCCAACACGTTGGAACTCAACATTTCTTATGTTGCAGCGATTCGTACAATTGCAGGAGGCCATCAGGGCAACAGTACCAAATTTAAATGTGGATTTACCAATAATACCACTCCAAGAGTGGAAATGTTTGGAGCAGCTTTGCGAAGTTTTAAAGCCTCTTTACGAGCCTACTGTTATAATGAGCGCCGAAAATTATTTAACAGCAAGCAAGGCAATAGTGATTACTCAAGGACTAACTAACATATATGAACAAATGTCGTCGAGTCTAAATTATTACGTTCCCGTTTTAGCATTAGCTAAGAATATAAATTAGGGCTTAAAACAAAGATTACACAATATAAATCGGAATATACACATCGCGGTGACGACACTATTAGATCCCCGTTTCAAGCACTTCGCTTTTGACGAAGCGACGTTAACGAGAACGAAAACGTTCGTAATTGAACAAATTTGTAGTTTTCTCGGCGAGGAACAACACAATGTATATACCGAAAGTTCTTTACCATCGTTTTCGTTATGGAATGCTATCGAACAAAAAATTTCAGCATCGCAACAGCCCCGCTCCACCTATAGTAAAGTTTCAGAAGAAGTTGAAATGTATTTAAAACAGACAGTGACAAGCAGGGAAAACTGCCCTCTTGAATGGTGGCGTAGTCACAAAACTATGTACCCGTCGCTATTTTTAATATTTGTGAAATATTTTAATATTATTGTTACCTCTGTGCCCTGTGAACGGGCGTTCTCGAAGGCGGGGTACATCATTAATGACCGACGCACGAGGCTCACGTCGAGTAAAGTGGCGCAATTAATGTTTTTGCATGGTAACAAAAACTTTTAATAGTGATCAAAATTTAATTATCAATAATATTTAATAAAAAACAACCGACTTCTTTCAATACATTTTCAGTCTCAATAATCTTCAATAATACTATCTTTCAATAAATCTTAAATACGTATGTATATATGCCATGCTAACATATTTTTTTTCGGTGCCATCCTTTAAGTAGTTATCTATTAAATAAAACATTGTAAATATCTTGTAAATAAATTTTGTACATAAAATCAATGAACTTTTAAGTACGCCTGACTATATTTCTTGTTAAATAATTGGCAGTATTTAATTTTGATACTCCGTAAGTAAATAATTGATATTTGATATATTTATGATTATGATAATTATTATATATGTATAATCATTTAAGTCAGACAGTCCTAAGCCTGTTAAAAGTACGAAGGAGAGTTCAATGATTTTATTTAAAGCCATTTTTATTCATTTATACGAATTATTAAAATAAACAATAAAATATGGAACTAATACGTTTCTTACTACATTACTAACTATTAATACGAGCCCCATAGAACATAATTTATTAATCTTCACAAAATGAATATTGTTTGTATATCTCTCAAACACAATTATTAATATGTTTAAAGCCATTGCTAAATGTTATTAAAAGTATAGTAACAGCGCACGTAGCGGCGTAGTGTGCTTTGCGGTATAATAATAACACGTTATTCTATGAACGACGAAGTAATATATTAAAGCTGGAAAAATAACAGGCGTTTTTTAAGTAACGTATCGTTATAACGCGTTGATAATATAAAGCCGTTGCGAACACTCCTAATTGGAAACATAATAGTAGCATTTACACTAGATGGTGCTATAAACAACATTTGCACATGCTTGTCGACTGACATATTTTTCTTCTTTTTTACGTTAGCTAACTTTTTCCTACACTTAAGTTCTTGATTCCAGGACAAAATTACTTTAGAATTCAGAATAAAAAAAAACGGCCAAAAAATGACCATGGAGCTCCTTCTCATTGACATGACCATTTGCCAACAGCCTCGTCACAACTGAAGGAATTTATCGGCTGCCTGGATAGATTATAAAAAGGGCTATGATTCGGTGCCCCATAATTATAAAATTGACGCAAATTAATGCAACTTCCTTGGGTCTGTTATGGGGCAGTGGACCAGTGTCCTTAGATATCTAGGTGGTACGGCGGTTCCTCCTGATTGTGGTGAGCCAACTAGAGTTATATTACATGGTGACAGTCTGAGCCCACTGTGGTTCTGCATGACCCTGAATCCTCTCAGCACTCTGTTGTTGGATTCGGGGTTATGGGAGCTTAACCCCGAATCCAACAACAGAGTGAAAAATGTCAGAGTCAAAAATGATTTCTGTTTTGCTACATTTAAGTTATATATGATATTATATAAAATAAATTGATATTTTTTGAGACCTTATTATGATACTTTAAATATTTTTAGTTATTAATAATAAGAATACTAAAAAAATAAAATAGGCAAACGTTAAGAGCGATGAATAACTTCGCGCTTATTATTACTCGTACGTCTAATGTCTATTGAGCGGACGATTGACCATTGAACACCTACGTTTAATTTCCGTTTAATTATATTATTTTTTGATTATTAAGTTCTATTATGGGTGAAATTGTCCCCTGTGATGGTTTGAAGTGTTGATCGGCGATAAAAAGGTAAATTCATTAAATTTCTTAGACAAAAAACTACTTGTATCTGGCCCAAAACCTACACGTGATTTGTGTATTTCTCAAATTAGTAAAAACCATTGAAGACCAATAAGTTATACTGTTAGTGTTGCATATTTTTTTCGAACGATGTTAATGTTTGGAATTCTTCTGGTTACAGTGATTTAAATAATTTTGCTGGTGCTTCTAAAAGACATAGTAGTTCACAAAAGCATATGAATGCATTAATTTCTTTTCATAATTTCGGTAAACAGTAAATAGAAACCTCTTTATCGCGTCAGTTAAGTGATGACATTTGTAAACATAATGCTCGCGTAGACAGTAATCTAGATAACATAGATATTGTTTGCCATTTAGCTCATCAAGGGCTCATGATGAATCACAAAACTCTTTGAATAAAGGTAACTTCTTAGAATTAGTTTCATTAGTTTCAAAATACGATAGCGTTTTAGAAAAATATATGCAGCAACAACAATGCGGCAAAGCCGGGCCGAGTTATTTATCAAATAAATTCAAAACATCATCTATTCCGTTGCCGATGTATTAAAATCTCGCATTAAGTTTGAACTTAAAATGATCAAATTTGTTTCAATAATAGTTGATGAAACACCCGATGTTAGTAATAGAGAATAGTTATGTATTATACTCCGATATTATTATGGGAATAATATTCGTGATCGTTTTTTAGGGTTTATTAATATTTCAGAGAGTCGTACAGCCGACGACACCCTTTCTAAATAAATTTTAGATTTTTTAGAAAAACACGATTGTTCCGCAAAATTAGTAGCGCAAAGCTATGACGGTGCTAGTGTAATGTCAGGTGTTAGAAATGGGGTGCAACAAAAAGTTAAGGACGTATGTCCACAAGCAATTTTTATTTGGTGCAATGCACATGTATTAAATTTAGTATTATCCAAATCCAAAGATTCCTGAAGTTAGTTCATTTTTTTCGGCCCTTCAGGCTATTGGATCTTTTTTTAATAATAGTACAAAACGTTCTGCTTTTTACGACACTTATTGTAGTAAAAAAATACCTCAAACCACCGTTACCCGTTAGAACTATTCATCGCGTATTGTAAGCACTGTATACGAACAAAAAACTAATTTAATTAATTTGTTTACCGATATGGGCGACAACCCACAAAACTAGGATGGGGAGACGAATTTAGCTTCTGAGAATTTTTATAATCAATTGCGATCCTTTATATTTAATTTTTTTCTCTCACTTTTCCATGCGGTATTCGCAAAAACCGACTGCTTGTACAATATAATACAAAATCACAAGATGATGTCGGTTATTGTAGCAATAAAATAAAGGACTTTCAATCTTGGTTACACGGTGAGTTTGCTTCTACTTTTGATATATTATATGAAAATTGATTGCATAATAACTCGGCTCCCCGTTTAAGACGCAATATAACTTGTGCTAGAACAGAATATAGACGCCTTTTTGTCCAAGTTACTGACAATATATATTCCGAAATTAATGACCGGTACTCAGACATTTTTAAATTGCAGTTTTTCCAATTGTTTAACAATAGATTATTAGGGCAATATTGTTCAGAATTTCCTGTAGCAGAATTAGAATCATTATAAACATATATGCAATTCATTTCGATAAACAGGCTTTGAAAAACCAATTGATTGGTTTGTATTCCTCTCCCGAATTAAGAGACTGCAATATTTTCGAATTAATTGATTTCATTAGTGAAAACAGTCTCGATGAAGCTTTTCCTCAACTATTAAAGTTGGCACAACTTGTTGTAACCATTCCTCCGTGGAGGAGTGGCGTTCCAGGCTGGAGAACCCGAGTGCGGGCGTGAGGACCGTCGCGGCAGTGCGACCTGTCCTCGAACAGTAGCTGGATAGGTGCCACGGCGCGCCGACATACCGGCTGACGCAGGTGCTCACCGGGCATGGTTGCTTCGGTGCGTACCTGTGTCGTGTAGCCGGAGCGAAGGAGTCCGCCGTGTGCCACCAATGTAGCAACTGCCGTGAAGACACGGCCCAGCACACGCTGGAGGAGTGCCCAGCCTGGGACGAAGAGCGTAGCGCTCTCATTGCGGTCGTAGGGAGTGACCTCTCGTTGCCGGCTGTGGTCGCCACCATGGTCGGCAACCGGAGGTCGTGGCGACCCGTGCTCTCCTTCTGTGAACGTGTCATGTCGCAGAAGGAGAGCGCGGAGCGGGATCGGGAGTAGACCAAGCCGCTTCGCTATGCGGCAGTGCACGGAGAGGCGGTCCCGGCGCGCTCCGTATACGGTATCCCGGGGCCGTCTCTGGGGCGTCTGGCCAACGCGGGGTTTTTAATCGGTATTCCGGCGCATAGGTTACTGTAGGAGCCCGACCCAGCGGTCGCCCGACCACGGTCGGCAACCATCTCGCTGGGTCGGAAGGCGCCGGCGAGTCCGACAAACCCCCGCCCCTTCGGGGGTGGGATGGTCCGTAAAGGGATTTTCCCTGCGGAAAAAAAAACCATTCCTGCTACGAGTTCATCTGCGGAACGCGCATTTTCATCCTTAAAACGCATTCATACATATCTGAGAAATACACAAGGACAGGAACGTCTTTCGGAACTATCTATGATCGCGATTGAAACAGAATTGTTTACAGAATTAAAACGGTCACCCACATTTTATTCTGACGTAATAAAATCATTTTTGCAGAAAGATAGACGATTCGACTTAGATTACAAATAATATTTGTTTTTTAATCTTTTGCTATTTTTGTAGATAGATTTGTTGTTAGTTTTTTTCAGTAGATAAGGGGAACGCATTTTTATTTAATTTTTTCATTTCCTTAATTACGCATACACAAAACCAACACAAGAGCCAATTTTCAGTTTTGGTCCATTCGTTCAAGACAAACGGCTTTTATCAAAGCCACTGATTGTATTTTATTGTTAACATGGATTTAAAATTACATTTAAAAATATAATGCTTTCGGTGTGCATTGATAAATAACCTCGCCAGATGCCATCAACAACAGTTTAAGAACATAATAATCATAAGTCGTGGTGTGTAGAAGACTAAGACTCATCGAGAATAAATTAACACAAAAAGGTACAAAATCAACGTAAAACATTAAAATATCATAAACATAAAAGAAATTGAGCTTGCCTTAGTCCAAAACCCTAGGCACGCCACTGCTATTGTTGTTTCATTGAATTTGTAGCAACATTTAGTGTCTAATTTAAAGTATATTGCATTGTTTATGCATACTAAAAAAAAAACATAAAATATGTGTAGAATCGTTTAAAACGTGGACAGAGATTGCCTATAGACTACCGTTTTACCCTGGGATTTGAACCCGCGACCACCGTGAACTAGTAGGCAGCCACGTCTGGTCAGTCACCAACAGGCCACCACGCACTTTAGTGATTAATTAAACGTGGTTTACTTACAAATAGAAAGACAAAGCTGTTCTTCTACTTTTCGGCTACACCGCGCCAGGATTTTTTCTAAGAACTGTTACTATTCAGTTATATTTCAAATATTATTACTTACATGACAACTTTTATCATAAAACTCGCGTAAGATATTATTTTTTGTATTACTCATGCGGGAAAAGTAGTATCTTAGCGCTCGTTGTTGCGGTTGAAAAAGAGCAGTTCGCCCATTTTAAAATTACACGTGAGTTTTTGAAGTGAAACTTCTTTAGGTACGTTGGACTTGGGGGGTAGGTCTCATTTACTTATGTTCCGAATAGCCAGTGTCGAGAATTGGGTTTACAATAATACCGACAATACCGAGTGAAAAAGAAAACAAAATATTGGGTTTTTCATAATTCCGTGTATTTATTTATATACTACCTCTTTGAGCGCGTTTGAAAAAAAAATGTGTTCAATTATGTTTATCTGTAAAGTTAATTTAGTCATAAACTTAAGTGTAAGTGAAAATTCTTAACAAATATAACTTATAACATGAAACTAAAGTGCATAGATATAAAGATTTGAGGTTAATTGTCGGTACGTATTCTTTTTTCTTGTTAATATACATTTGTGTGTGTGTGATTAAAAATAATATATCGTGGTGAAGGATAGGCCATTGTAAAAATTCGTGATCAACTTTTATCAATTATATAGATTATAGATGGAGCCTAAAAAGTTCTACTTCAGTCGTGTGGTCCAAAGCACACTCGTTTTTTCGTAAATGAAACTGTTGTTTGAGTGCGAAAAGTTTACTTGTCGCACGCAAGTTATATTTATTTTCTATAGTATTTGTATATTTATGTGTAAGTCAATCATGTTACTGTCGTGGCTGCGACTAAAAGTCGATAGTTTATGTTTCGCTGTATATTAATGAAAGGGTGGCAAGACTATCAACATGTGTGCGCTGGCCCCCACATACACACACATTGAAAGAAAGGGGGGTTTACGCCCACCAGATATTACTAGTTATACGTATAGACATTTGCGAGCAAAACCGCAGGCTATCACTAGTAGATCGCTCGTAAATGGACTTGAAAAATGCTCGATGTTACTAGGAGATCATGACTGCCGAAGAGCTGTTTTGACAGGGACGTATTAGTAAAATGTTACAGGACCCAAAGGTCCCAGGCTTCAATGCATTGGAAGCGGATTTCTGGCTTATCGATAATTCAATTATTTTGTTTTATTCTTTATTGCATAATTAAGGGTGTACTGTATGTTTTTAGTAACCAACTATCCTTTTACCTGGCATAATGAGGCGGTAAGGTTTATTGTGACCCCACGACGTCAAATGTCGTAAATACATCCCTGGTAACTCACACAAACTAAAACATTTCAATTGCTACACGAAGGGGCGGCACTTTAACGTTATCTGTGTATGGGGGTTTGTATTAACCAATCAATAAGGTGTATTACGTGTGTGCGTTGATATCATAACACACACTAGCGAGGAAGGGTCTTTTGTTTTAATTAAATATTTTCACACATGAAATAGGCCTGACTTCACCTGAGTAATATTTATCTCCACAAATTAAAATAACGGAGACCCGCAGTTGTTGCCGCATCAGCAAAGCCTACTGGATGAATTTTGATAAAAAATATTTTACCCCCATTCCATGGGCATTTGGCACATATCTAAAAAAATATATTATTACGATGTATTTATTGAAATATTTTTCAAACATCGTTTTCATGAATGTGAAATATCTGAATTACCTATAATAATCACTTGACTATCTAATTTCTCTGTTCTGCGTCCATGAATATTTTCGATTTCTAGAGGACTTTTCAATTACCAACAGTTGAACAGTAGTGATTCACCGTGCACAAAAATGTGTGAGTGTAACTTTTATACAACGTACGCACGTAAGAAGTTATACAACCTTGGCGTAAGAGAAAAAAATATCTAAAAATCTCATCCCGTATTTTACAACCGTAACAAACAGACGAATTAACATTCGTATTTACAATATTACTTAAGATAATTCGACTAAAAGTCGTCACCATTCGTTCGACCTTATCGCGTTCCCAAACGCACACTATTTCGCGCTTACACTGTCATTAGCTATGGAGATATGAACATCTGTTAATGACTTACAGATAATTGTTGTTTTGATAAGAAATTCCGGGCAAAGTCGCGGATTGCCCCTACTATATGCATGAGAAAATGCGCTCCTGTACTAGGATATCATGACAAATGAAGAGTGTATCTGTTTAAGCCCAACAGGTCCGTACTTACCAGAATATTAGAGGGGTCAAATTGAAGTTTTGTCTCTATAGACAATTGGCAAATGTGAACAAATCTTGCAGAGCATAACAATTTTATCGTTTTAAAGAATTGTTTGCAGGATTGTGAAGCAAGAATTCTTGAATTCGCTGTTTGGGTCTTGAAAGTGGCATTGCCCGAATTCTTTAGTTCCTTTTATTAAAATAATATTAATATTTATGGCACTTTAAGGAACTGTATTCACTTCGTGGTACAGGAAAACAGTATAAATTTATAAACAAATTTTAAAATTTGGCAGCTGTAATCTAAAATACATCCCTGGCGAATAACGCACACTAATACATGTTTTAAGTTACTACACGACAGGGCGGACGTTTTGCGAATATCTATGTTCGTGTGCGTTTGTTTTACTCCGCCAACAAGGGTTTCATGTTTGTGTGCCGGGAATGTGGGCGGAAACCTTATAATATTTGCTTTACTTTGTATGTGTGCGTTTCCACCCTACGTTGTGCGTTCACTCGCGACTTTGAAAATACTTCAATCAATAATTAAGTAACGGCCTGGCCCAGCTTTTCACACAAAAAAGTCCTCGAGAATGAACTTTCCGCGTTTTCACATGTTCCATTGATGCTCCGCTCTTTCTAGTCATAACGTGATATTATACTAGGTGTCGCGAAGGTAATTTCATAATGTGAATGTCCTCTATTTTGTACATGACCTCACTTCATTGTTTTTTCTTCATGATGATAAGAAACAGATTTTTAATGCAAATATTATTTAAAATATCGAAACATTTGTTATAGAGTAGACTCCCTCCTTTATGAAAAGCAATAAAATTCGGATGAACGGCGGCCAGGCGTGCCGTTGCGGATGGATTCTATCCGCAACATCAATATTACGCCGTCCAAGTACTAAGAACGCATGGCTTCAAAGAGGCTATCGGTTCATACTGCGATAAATACGCAAATAATTTTGACCTCTAACGTGTAGACAATAAAGTCCATCAGCTTTAAGCGGTCTATTTGCTATCCCGTTTTGCGGCTACATGAACCGCGAAGCGTAAAAATATATTTCAATTAGATGACGAATTATCCTCACTTACGTAAATAAATATTCCACAATAAATAAAACTTTACTATTTAAATACGGGTAGGATTGAAATCATGGTAATAATACAAATATAATTCTCTTTTTTCGAGTTTTCTATTAAGTGTTTTTTTTTCAATTATGGTCCCTGGGGAAAGCCTATTCAGCAATGAATATGACTCGAGATGATGTTTATAGACAATGGAGCATATTATAAAAAAAACACTTGGAAAATATCTCTGTTATTGTCCTAAATCAATTCAGTTATTTACCCGAATGATTTATGACAATGCGATATTATAGTGTATAATAATGCGAGTCTGGTTTCATAGGCAAGTCCAGAACATGTTTAATATTTATTCATGAAAACGATTTAATACCAAAAAAATATACCACAGCTATGTGTTTGTACTCTATATGCCCTAAGTCTTAAACTATTGGGGATCACGTTTTAATTTTTTTGTGAAGAATTAATTAATTAAGGTATTATTAATTAAGGTTAAAATATAAAAAAAGTGTCGAAGTTACTCAAATATCGATTTGAAATTTTCACTTCCGGTTTACTCTACGTAAAAAAATTCAAATTTAGAATTCGTAGAATTCGACAAAAAAAATTAAAACTTCGACTTTTTAGTAGTTTTTCTCTTTTTTAGTATTCTTTACTAATTAATTGATGCAGATAATAAGCATCCAAAAATTCGTGACTGCATTCTTGGTAAACTTTTAAAAGCTCATAACTACGCAATAAAGCTTCATACTAAAACAAAAAATTGTGTACACATCCACGTCTACTAGAAGTATAACTAACCGGAGTATAAACAAAATTCATGACCTAATTTTTTTTTGGTTGTCCGCTTCATGTGAAATGCCCCTTATATTAGACCAGAATTTTCCTATTGGAAAATTCCGTTGAAATATGCCATTTTTAAAATGTTCATGTTTTAATGTTGCTTTTTTTTTGTTTTGTTTATTTTTTGTTTTGCTCGTTGTTGCGGTTGAAAAAGAGCAGTTTGCCCATTTTAAAATTACGCGTGAATTTTTTCGTAAATGAAACTGTTGTTTGAGTGCGAAAAGTTTACTTGTCGCACGCAAATTATACTTGGCACACACAAATTAAAATAAAATTGCTAAAATATAAAAATTATAACAAAAAAAACACAATTGAAATATTAAAAATGAGTTGAGGTTGACGCTTCTGACAGTTTAATTTAATAAATACAATTATAATTTAAGTTACAAAAGTTTAAAAACGAATATGTAGTCGGAAATAATACCGAAAACTGAAGAAAGTTCTAGCGGCGAATCCACACCACCTGAAATCCTGAAAAAAGCCGATGAAGTAATAAATAATTTACTTCCTCAAGTATCAAAACATCTAAAGAACCTATGAATATCACTGTGATGGACCAAGAAAATGAAAGATCCGAAATATTGGAGCAGATTTCATCTAAATACGCCATGAATTTGAATATTACGTTTACGAACTGCACAAACATTACACTTCTTTTAAATACATACATACATCAGCCTCCACTGTCCCACTGTAGGACAAAGGCCTCTCTACCCTGCTTCCATTTGTCCAGGTTCAGGGCTTGATCCTTTAAATGACACTGAAAAAAGTAATTTATTTATGTTGCTGTTGTTCTTGTTTTGTTTTTGTTCTGATCAAATAAATTTATACTCGTTTTTAATTAATTAATACTTTTTTAAATGCTTAATTTTTCAGCTATTATTTTTGGTATAGGACGGCTTCGCCCTTTTAAAAATTAAAAAAATGTTTTTTTTTTCGTTAATTCATATTAATTAATTTTTATTTATTGTTCGAAATATACGAGTATTTGTTTCTTTTTTTATTATTTGTTTGTAGTGACTGGTTTTTTTTATAATACCTAGATACGGCATATTTGGCATAATTTGGTTAATGTCAAATAAAATTATCCTTGTCTTAAAAAATAACCCATTGCTTTTTAAGTTGGTTGCAACACTTTTATTACTATGAGGTATACCTAATCGGAGCATTTTGCCACAGAAAATGCCGTTTTTCGTTTCCATAAAAAAAAAAATGCTTTTTGAAATGATACTTTGTATAACTGTAATTGTATATATCAATTGCAAAGGCAGTATGAAAACATCGTGAAGATACCTTGCATACTCCAGCAATTTGAAGAATTTCTACTGTATATAAAGTCCGCCAACCAGCACTTGGCCACTATCTATATTGTCTGCCACGCCAGGTCTAGGTTGGGTTAGGCTATCCTAATCCCTTTCAATCGCACTCAATTTTTTTGGCCCCTTGGTTGAGTGTCGACCCAGATTACCTCCAAACGGTACATACCGCATTACGATAGGCCTTTTCTAGTAAATTATACCAACACTTAGCTAAGAGTAAATTACAGGCATTCCGGAAGTTGGGTTTGCGTTGGAAAACATTGCAATATTGAACTGTTGATCAGCTGCTAATCGTGTATATTTATTAAGACCGATAGGAGTGATACATTCTACATACCGAAATCCGTAGATGACAGTCATATCGAGCAAACAGTATTCATTGTCACAATTATTAAACAGCATAATCGCATAGATTGCCGGTGCCGTGGTGTATTAAATAAATAAAAATATCAAATGCAACACATGTGTGAAAGGACTGATATAAATAAAGAATAAAAAAATGGAGTTTGGTTTATGCCAAAGATGTTTATGTACCAACCTAAGACAGTATCAACATTTGCTTTCCCTGCTCTCTTCGAGATTTGAATTATACCATCAGGTTCGATTCTTAAGAGATTTTTTTGTACCCACGGAACCCTAAACGTTTTTGACATCCAAATAAATTGAAGAAACCTAATAATAAAGATACCCACACACATGTGACAATACAATATTTAAAAAAATTACCTTTAATTTTAAGGGTTTTTTTTAATGTGCGGAACCCTAATCAGTTTTTCAAAATCAAAGTAGCCTTAGTTACTCCCGCAAAAACTAGCTATCTGTCAGTGAAAGTTCCGTAAAAATCGGTCCAACCGCTCTCGAAATTAGCGGCATCAAACAGACCCACAGAATTTTTGTCAAGTTGATTTTCAGTATAGGTATCGTGTAAATAACGATATGTGCTTGCAAAAAAAAGCAGTTTTGACTTTACAAACACTTCAATTTTATTCAAATGTATGGATTATTCCGAATAATTGCGCATGCCGGTTGGCGCTACGGACGTGAATGCTCCGCGTACGCTATTATCCTGTACTTACTTTCGACGTTTCCAAATATATTGCAGATATTTATTTTGAAGTGGTAATTTAGTCCTAGATTGTAATTTTAGGTTATTCCGATGGAAAAACTGACAAGAAAATGTCCGCCTTGTGTAAAATTTTACCAAGTTAATGAAAAATTTTGTTATATTAAATAAATAAATAATATACCAACGTAAATATTTAAATCATTATTACATTATTATCATTATTACTTGTTATGTTCCAGAAAAATATTTAATTGAATAAATTTTTTGAGTTTATATCAAAGTACTTTTTATTGACAGAACCATCTCTCGATTAATCAGTCAACTACCAGGATAGATTCCCAGCTTGTTCACTACGTGATCGAGTAGTTCAACAACAGTCCGATGTATGGCGTGATTTTCAAGTACTGTTTTGTAGACTGTGGCAGACGAGCAAACTTTCTCAGCGTTATGTGTTCCTAGTAACATTTGTCGTCGATATCAGTCATGTCTATACGTGTCACGTGGCATAACGGACGAGGCAAACGGAGACAACGTCCCTGCTCGATTGCTACTATGACACTGACGCACCAGAGTACGGCATTATGCGACGCGACGCTACTCCCGATCCGTGTTTATCTGATGAAATATTTTTATGTAGTGGCAAGATAATGTAATTTCTATACCTATTTCAATGCACCTGGTAATAAGTTAGCAATCTAAATAGAGTATCCATCAATGAGGGAAGTTTTTTTTCGGTGGTCGATGGATTCCGTCGGCCTGGCCGAAACCCGTACTCACAGCATAGAGCCATAGCGCACTGTCGACCGGTCGCCCGGCGACTGATTTGCCGGGCGATCAAAACATAAGCGACCAGGGCCGGGAGACCAAGACGGGCGTAGTGTTTCTTGTACATTAATGCGGAAAGGTCTTGGAAGAAGCTGCAATAGTAGCGATACTAATTATTATAAAGAGAACAAAAGAAAAAAAAACGTAAAATAGTATTTGGTACATCTTTGTTGCAAGAACGGAGATAGAAATAAATGTTACAAATATTAATTTAATTTTTTAATTAAATATTTTATAAAAATGCTAGAAACTATCCTCGTCATTTCTCTTTATTACGCAAGACTGTTTGTGCGTTCCTTTGATGGACAATGGTGTCTTATAAAGCCATAATGTATAACTGCACTAATTTTCGGAATTGTATATTCGATATAAAATATATTTGGAAACATTGAACCATTTTTGTGCTCAACGTCCAGTCGCGTCGAAAGTCGGTCTTAGTGCGAACGCTGCTTACAGAGGCCGCAATACTGAGGATACGTATGTCCTACCATTAATAAAGATGTTTGTACGTGTTTTTGTAACTAATTTAGAAGAATAGATTAGAATTAAAATAAATAAAAAACAGTACAAACATTTCTTTATTGTTTGAATTATAAGTAACAATATTAACAGATTTCCCGTTGTATACAGTAATGGTACTGTGGCATTCACAGTTATCCAGAGCCTACTACATAATATAGATCTGGTATGGTATACTTAGATAATATAGTATAATGACGACGAGTACCCTCGTTGAAACCAAACTTTATTATGAAATTCAAAGAAAAATAAAAAATCTTACAATCACTCCAAATAGCGAGAATAGTCGACACTTATGTCTACGATTTCATTATTGCTATATTGTTTAAGCCACCGTCGAGCCGTTTTCCGTTTAATTGTTCCGTTAAGTTGACAATGCTTTCTTATAAAATGTATGACGGAACGTTGACCATTTCTAAATTGTCGAAAATTTTTATATGCTGTTTAAAGGAGCGATAAATTATTTTTCCAACAAGATGGAGCCCCCGCCCATAACAGCCGTATAGTGAGAAGAGGGATGTTGATTCAAGAGTTCGGAGAAAACCTCATTGCACCTGGACCATGGACCTGTGCCATGGCCACCGAGATCACCAGACCTTACACCATAGGATTATTTTCTATGGGGCTATGTTAAAAATGAAATTTACAAAGAACCGTACAATAGTACTGATGAATTAAAACAGTCATTGGCGAATATTCTAAACAAAATAAATAATATTGTATTGCTGAATGCAATAAAATCATTAAAACGACGAATCAACTTATGCAAACTATGGAATGTTGTAATAATACAGCATGTGTTATTTTTTAAAACCATTCACTTGAAAAATTCACCCTGTATATGATAATAATATATGTAATATAACACTCTCGGAGTTATGAGGCTGGGCCACTCTGCCATAAACTTGAGCAAAGTAAAGCGTTGTGTAAAAAAGAATAACGCGGCGGAAAACGCGCGTGTGTCAGATGTCAGACAGAAATAATTGACAATATTATGCGGTTACAAAATCGGAAAAATTATGTGGGAAAAATATTAAGTGGTTCAATAGCGGATAGCGGCGCATTATAAACACGTAATCCAGCAGCAGTGCCGGGTTAGGGTTAACATTAGGCATATAATACTATATTAGTATTTAGTCTATCCTCAACCTTACACCTCACATAAAATTATATATTTTTTTTATAATCAAACAGGACGCAGATTGGTCCTGACACGAAATAGCCCCTTTTAATTTACACAACTTGCCAATGGCTCGTCAGAACTGAAGGAATTTATTGACTGCTTGAATTTACTGTAAATAAACTTATGATTTTGTGTCTTATACTTGGGTCTGGGATGTTGGGACTTGTATAATATTAATGAAAGAAACAAGATTTTAAGGAATCAGGGAGATTAGACTATTATAAGATATTCTCGTGGTATGGGTCCGATTAATTAAGCCGGGTATTTTTCCGGGCAACAGCTTTTGTGGTTGAGTTTATTGTTGCTTTACATAGCAGCTTAACTTCCTGTCGGTCGAGGTTCAAGGTTACAAAACGAAACAAGTTGTTTGCAAAAAAAAAAAATGAAAACACGAAAGATTTAATAATCGATTGGGAGTTAATAGCCTACATCTTAAGAATTCAAAAATTTAATAATCTGCATCAAAATCATACACTATTCAGCATAGAATATTCTTCGTTGTTCATTCAAAAAATAACGAAAACTATCGAAAAACTTCAATTAGCATATAGGTGAACTTTCGTCTCCTGTGGCAAATTATAAAAATGTAACGATTATAAAAATGTAACGATTCTAAAAAAAATATTGCGATCGAATAATATGTAAAATTAACGAATAAAATGTTGAATTGTGACAATTGTCAATTTTACATTAAAAAATCTTGTACAATAATGAATTTTGAACAAGAATCAAAGCAACTAGTCTAAAACAATTATTGTTATAATTGTTTGATAGATTTACTATTTGTTCAGCAGACCAGCGTATAGATTTCAGGACGCAAAGCTAATGTTTTATCCGCAAGGCAACCAGGAAAACATATCTAGGCGAAGGTAAAGCGAACTGACATGGACGACCCGAAATAAACCTTATTGCTTTTACTGAAAGTTTAAAAACAATTCGATGCTGTACTTAACAAGAAGTGAGCTTTATTCGACGACAACTTAATACGAAAGGACATATCCATGAATCACAACATACATATATCTACAATTTGCTGCCAGGACGTCTTTAAAGGGGATGAAATGTCCTGAAACTTACTAGGATGGAATAGCAGCGAAGAGATTTCTCGATACAAATGAAGGCCGTTAGACCGCCCACCAATCAATATGTGATTCCGCACACGAAAGCGTCGGCTACTGGTTCGTACACATTGTGTGTGTGGGTAAAGACTGCATGTGGTAGTTGCATCTGTACGTACTACGCCACCACTAATGGGAGACCAATCAAAACAGACTAAAGGGTCTAGGAAGATAAGTTGCGATGGAGAGGTAAAACATTACCTTTTTACACTTTTAGGTTATAAGGAATTAGATGTCGCGTGTTTGAAAGACCGTAAACTAATCGCACTTTTGCGCCAATGTTTTTATTGTCTGGTCTCAATTATCACTTTACCTTTTTGAACGTTTTCTGTCACGTCCGTTAAGCCAACTACTTATTTTCCTAGTGAGTGATACACACTTTACTAGATTTAATCATAACAACCACATGTAGCTTATAAGGGTACGCAATACTAATATAACTGAACCAATGGAAACTGAATCGGTAGTTACTATGCATTACAAACACAGGTTTAAGAAAAGCACCGACTGTATGATTCCTTATTTATTATTAAATTTATCAGTAGCATTAGAACAGTCTTTTCAGCACTCCTGTCAACAACAAGACTGAATTTACTCAAGATAAAAAGAATGTTTCCATTACTATCGACTATTACAAAATATAGACTTCTAAACAAATAATGATTATAATAAAATAGAATAAAATTAATTTACAATATAAATGTCACGTAACGATTGCTTTTATCATGCTGTTAAGTTAACTTAATCACAATCGACTTTCCATGTAAATTTTCAACCCTTATTTTAACCCCTTTAGGGTACATTTTAAGAAAACGAAGTACGCGGATTTTTTTGTTTTTAAATTGCCAAGTTTGACATCCGTAACTTCAGCGGTTTAGTTTTTCCATACAAACTTTCATATTTTATTTCAACGTCTTGAAGCCTTTTCTTCACAAAAAAATTGCCACGATCTAATCTATCACTGAATAAAATTTCATTATAATCGGTTCTGTGGTTTAGGCGTGAAAAGGTAACAGACAGACAGAATTACTTTCGCTTTTGAAATATTAGTACGGATGCCAAAAATACAATTTTTAAATTTGATAATGAGCACAATCAAAATTATATCGACAAGTTTTTTTTTTATATTTTATAAATACTTATTTCACACCACACATTTTAACGGAAATAATAATAGAAAGCGCTTAAATATAAGATGTTGGAAAAACTCAATGCGTATTTTGTTACAAAAACGAATAATACAATAATTCGATTTTATCTTTTTACAAGCGGTTAAGAAAATTGAGTGAACATTGACGATATTTAGCTTAAGGGCATGTCAAGTCTTCCTTAATTTATTACACGTAGTTTTATACGTCCACATATCTAAAAACAAGGTAGACATTATTTTTATATATCTGCTACGATAATTTTTTTTTATCGTATTTCTAATTGAAAGTTCACTTTAATCATTTCTTTCTTCCTATACGGGCGCAAATACATGAATTTTCAATAGCATAAGGACTACAACTCCATTCCATACGATCAACAGATAGAAATATATACGGCCACGATTGAAAAAAATAAAACACTATTAAAACGCCACACAACACGAAATACAGAGATGAAACAATGAATGTGCCACCACTATGAGTTTGCTAGCGAAACATTGCAGTCACATTCATTCATGTTTATCGACCGGTACCCGAGTCCCTAGATTTCCTGTCGTTTATGATATCCTGGTACGAGTCCGGCGATATTCACTGAAATGAGAGAGAGAAAAACTCGCAAAAAGCCCTTTAAACTGAGGTTTTGAACACAGGTCTGTCTAAATGATTCAACCAACATGCTGTTACGTATTAATCGCCCCCAAGAATACAAAGATAACACAATAAATATATTGATTATAGACATTGACCTATTTTATTTGTGATAAGTGTTGCGGTGTTTGTTTATCTTTGTTACCATAAAAATGTAAGGGATAAAACAAAATAATAAGTATACGTTTATCTACATTACTATACTAAACATTAAAACTACCCATTAAATAATATATTATTTTATAATTCGATAATAATATATTATTTCATAATATTCTTAAAAATACGAGTATACTTTCTTAATGTCATCCTTCCTGACCATCATAATGAAATATAATAAAAAAAAAAAACCAGTGCCAATAATAATAACCTTCTGAAAAAGACTTGTCTAAACTCTAAGGCCAACGTAGACAGAGAATACAATGGACGAATGATATCTTTTGTCGCAAAAAAAACAACTTATGTCGATTACGTGCTAAGAAACGAGACAGAAAGATAGTGTTTTTTGTTTCACGGCGCGTGGCGGATTTATTATTATGATTGGCGAACAAATTGGCAACATGAATTTTGTCACTTGACAACGTGCCGTGCGGCTTTATTTAAAACTTATGCGAATTTTGTATTTGTTTATTTTTGTAAAAGTTGTTACTTAATTGATTATGTTTGAAATACGAGTAACAGTTTTTAGAAGAAATCATCTTGCGGTGCAGCATTATTGGGTGTAAAATTATGATGAAAAGTAAAGACCAATTTGGTATTTTCATTCGTAAGTTTACCACGTTTGATTCACCACTAACCATTATCGTGTATATATAAACATACAGTACTTTTTTTTGGGCGATTCTTTAAAATTAAACGTAAAATTGTCGGTAAATACAATTTGTAACCTATAAGCTTCTCAGTTCGGTGATGCCAATAAATTATTACCCGTATGTAGAGGAATGCATTTTTTTTACATTGGCATTGCATAATGACTGCACTGCATGATGATGGTAAGCGCAAATGCCGTCCAGACAGAGTATCGAATGGCATCAGACGGCGGTCTCATGCTCGTATGTATGTGTTGTATTTTTTTAAAATGTATCAATGAAAATTTACAAAACAAAGGGAAAGTCAAGAAATACTAACGAGTAGTTTATCATTTTATTCTAAAATTTTTTAGCCGTGGATTCTTACGGAATTTTATATTTTCTATGTGTGACATGATATGTTTATTGTAAACGTTGATTTTATTGCTTGGATTACGTTTTACTCAATTGGTTGATGGTTACTGTCAAAAAAGTAGTCTTTGGCAGATCGACGCTAATTATGTCATAGGTGTAAAAATATTTTATACGCCATTAGAAATAACACAGTAGCTGAACCCTTAATTTTTAATAGGCAAATCATCAATATTAAAAGACGCGGTATTGATTTGGCATCGGCCAAACCCATTACAAAATTTGAAAGTAAAAAAGCAGCGATTTATATACATAGAAATGTATTGGCGCAAGTAAAAAAAATTTAAAAATGTACTCGATGTTGAAGTTCCCATCAAAGTGCATAAATTTTTCCTGGCCGACTATTGCGATGGGAATATCAGAATTTTTGTGTTTTGTTCCGCTGAAGCAAGGTTACGTATGACATTTTTTTAATGGATCCATCTTGTCCAGCACCATTTGCGCTATTATACACAATTCAAGGAGATTTGGGTAGTGATTCGACTAGTACCATGAATATGAATTCCACTGATTAATGCTGCCATGTCTTATCGATGCAGTAAATCATACGAAATAATGTTCGATTTAATTGCGTCGCAAATACCAAGATGGGCTCCAAAAAAGATTCGTATTGAATTTGACCGGGCCGCTCTTCAGGCATTGTCAAATTTAAAGTTAAAGTTCAGGGATGTCATTTCCATAAAAGTAAGGATGTACAAAAACTAGACTACGGAAAAGGATCATCCAACTGTGCTGCTCATTACCATTTCTCCCTGAATACCAATGTCGGTCGTAAAAGTTATTCTTTTTCATGAAAGATCAGATATTTGTCAACTTACGGCTGGCCTCGATAACACACTGACAATTAAAGTATAAAGTATCCTCGATAATTACTTATCTTTTATCTTTCTGTAACCGATGTTTCAATAACAAAAAGTATGCTAGCATGACCAACGCTGATGTTAGATAATGCCTACATCTCTTGTACGATCGTCCCTCCGGAACGTATTATTTTTGCAATTTTATTGTGTAGGTGATTTACTTTAGTTATGAAATCAATGTCTCTTTAAAGACCTGAAATCATTTTAGTGTTTTATGTACAAATAAATACAGGGGAATAATATAATAACATTAGATATATTACTATATTGTTTAATCATTCTTTCAAATTAGAAAATGTAATATACCCTCTAGCACAGAGTTGTTAATATATAAAGCATAGCATATAATGAGCAGACCCAAGCCAGCGATCCCATACATTCACGAAGAACAGTTGTGAGTTACATACTACTTGAACAATAATAGAATATTATGCCTTTCCTACCTATTCCTGAATTCTTCCCCTGTATAGGAAGCTAATTTAAAATATTGGGAATTAATACATTACATTGAGAGCAGATAAGTGATACATAGTACCAAAAATTCTGTTACAATTATGGGCAATATTTGTTTGTAATTATTATTTCATTATAATGTGTCTTAAGGTCAGTAATCAGTACTAATCAGGTGATTGTATGGGAATATATGTGCAGTCAATTGCACCAAGAAATCTTGGGAATCCTGAAATTTTATTAAACCCATATAGTGTGTTATCATTGACCTAATATTAACTCAATTTGTGTTATCAAATATTTTTATGTATTACCTTTTTTGGTCCATCTATAGCCCGAACCAAATATCTATAGCGCGGGACGATGCTGGATGCAGGCTGCTTTCAACAGGTCACTGTGGAAATCATTGGGAGAGGTCTATGTTCAGCAGTGGACTTCTATAGGCTGATGGATGTAAGATAACCCGGGACAAATTGACACCAAGATTGAATCAGAAATAAGGGGAATCGTAAGAGAACAAAAATTACCGACACACAGCCGCCGCCAACAATCAATCTTAATAAATCTTACTCAGCATTTTGTAAATAAATTTGTGAAATAAAATATTTTATTAACATTATTAATTGGAATAAAAATAATTCAATTTGTCCCAATCGTATAATTTTTTACAAAATTGTTGTGTTTCTTGGCCTCTGAAAAGTAATTTACACAGTATGCAATGATTTCACTTCACTTTAATAAAAAGGAGGGGGATTTTGCGACAAGTGATTAAAAGTTTATGAATTTGTTACTAAATTGTTTAAACTAACTTTATCGGCCGTGTAGAAGACATATTCAATATTAACTATTTACGGTTAGTACATTCAATTCAAGTAAACTGTGCAAAAGCGCGGATTTGGTACTAGGATAGCAAAAGTCGTAGGAGATTATAGGAGGGGAAGGTAGTAGGCATAATGCGCATGTACAAGTTACTAATGAAAAATCAATACACCACGAAGCACGAACAGCCATTCAGAGCGGGTGAGCGCTCCCTCAAAGCGATTGTGACATGCGCAGTCTGTATTCAAAATTATTCTGATGCACAGGTACGCGCTCTGAGAGTTCCCGGCGCGTTGCTGGGCAACCGTAAATAAATAACAGCGTGACTAGTCCATCCATCATACCAACTTATTGAAGTAAAACTTCTTTAGGCACGCTTGACTTGGGGGTTAAACTGGCGAAAGCATGACGAGAGCGTTACGGAAGTCGTGTGACACGCCGAGGACAACGGAAGTTGATAATTGTCAATAGAGATCCATAATTAATCATTGAAAGATATCAGTCGATTTGGTCCAAGCACGGACAAGAAATTCATGACAACTAAAAAATCTGGCTTATTTTTTTCTCATTTCATTTTCATCCTACACCATTGGAATAAAATTTATAAGAAAATAAAGACATATATTATTAAATATTTCTACCATTTTTACATTATTTGACACCTGTCAAGTCATTCGTATGAAGTATTTGTCAAACTTCTTTGTATATTAATTTGTTTCGAAAAGTATGTTTATTTAAAATTAAATAGATAAGAATGTGTTTTCGTTTTGTGATTGAGTTATTTTGTGTTAATCTATGCGACGTCGCTTGCAGTCCATGCGCTATCGGGATCCAGCCGTATTGCAGCACATATAAGTAATGTTTGCCATCGCCATGCATGCAATAACTATAAGAAATAACTGCTGTTAACCCGAAACCAACAGCTTAGACGTAACACCGACCGTGAAAGTTAGTATAAATTCATCCTCGATTTTTTTTTTTCATTGTTGTTTAAGGTAGTTTCAGATATCTTTTCATACTAACACGACTAGCTTGATGTATTAATACCAGGTACAAGTAAGGATAAATAAAAATAGTTACGATAAATCTTTTAACTACTCAAATGTGTTTTACTCTCTTTTTCTTGATAGACTTACACACTTTTTACATGGATATTTCTGCCAACAAAAAGGTTCATTATAATTGTCGTCACGAAAGGTTTCAGCGTGTTTATAATGCAGTTCATTTTATAATATTAATTATTTTAATAATTATGCCAGTCTTAAAATATAAGCTAATTAAAATATTACGTATTCAGATAGTAGAAAATGGTAGGTTTTGTAAAACTTTAAAAGGATAAATCTTAAAAATCCTATACATCCTAGTTCAAGAAGACTATGTGATATTTCAAAGATATAAAATCCTTATTTTTCAATTCCATCTGTGTCCACCATGTTTTCACTACTACGCCTATTTTCCAAAAGAAAACGACTGATCTTTAAAATTAAACGGGTTTTCATCTTTCAAGTACCTACCAAGAACGCATCAAGATGACGGAGATATTTTGGGTCTTTCATCACTCTATAATTTTCTCATTTACTTATGTTCCGACTAGCCAGTGTCGAGACTTGGGTTTACAATAATACCAAGTGAAAAAGAAAACCAAATATTGGGGTTTTCATAATTCCGCCTACTTATGTAATACCTCTTTGGGTGTGTTTAGAAAAAAAAATGTGTTCAATTATAAATCTGTGGAGAAAAAAAAGTTAAAGTATTCATATTTAAACTAAAGTGTAAGTGAAAAATTCTTAACAAAAGTAACTTTTAACAGAAAATTAAAGTGAATATTTATTCATAAATATACAAGTGTGTATGTGATTAAAAAATAATATATGGTGGTGAAGCGGAGGCCATTGTAAAAGTTCGTGATAAGCGTGACTTTTACCAATTATATAGATGGAGCTAAAGAAGTTTTACTTCCGTCGTGTGGTCCAAAGCACACTCGTTTTTTTATTTTTTTTTTACTTATTAACAAACTATGATTTAATCTATGTAAAAAAATTTAATAGTTGTCGGTCGCTTAATAGCACCGAAACATATGTCATTTAAATCATATCCAACTTGCAGAACACGCAACTGATTCAGCCTTTCGTCTTCCGTATACTTACACGATACGTATACATAAAAATATTCCGCTATTCATGCTACCCTGTTAGCAAGAAGCTAAATATCGATTGCATTCACTAGCATGGTCGTTCTTGAACGAAACGAAGCGGGATGAGACGACACATAGCTTTTCACTCGCACTTTAATACTTGCGTTTTCAACTGATATTGAATCAATACCAAACATTTCGTTGACAACGCTCAGTAAAATCCATAAAGTTAAAGTTCACATGCTCTTTGCACAAATGGAGAGATTTTTCGTCGTTTACAACAATTATATTAAAAGATCAAGTAATATTGTTAGTTTATATAAAAGTAATATGAACTCCTTGTTCACCTATTGAATGATGTAAGATTTATGAAAATAAATCTGTCTTGGTCTGTCATTATTCATTCCAAGTCAAACGGTCTAGCATGTCGTTTTATTAGGTTATGGGCCCAGATTATGGCCTTTAGGGTTTTAGCAAATTATCTCGCGATTATTCAAAAGTGATTTAAGATAAACGTTGAATAGGTAAATCGCAGTAGAGTAATTAGAGAGCTAGCCTAGGTACCGACTTCAGATTGTGCAGAAATATATAACAATGGCGAATTACATTGTCAATGTGCCAAAATTAAAAGGCAGAGAAAATTATTGCGAATGGGTTTTTGCAGCGGAAAACTTCTTAGTCCTAGAAGGTATGATGAAATGCATCAAACCAGAGGAAGGTGTAAGATTGTTAGCCGAGGATGATGCAAAAACAAAAGCGAAGCTGATTCTCACGATTGACTCTTCGTTGTATGTGCACATTAGAAATGTTTCTACAACCAAGGAATTATGGGAGAAACTGAGAGCCTTGTTTGACGATTCAGGATTTGCAAGGAGAATAAGCTTACTTCGAAATTTAATTTCAATAAGACTAGAAAATTGTGGTTCCATGACAGAATATGTGACACAAATGGTTGAGACAGGACAAAAGTTGTGTAATACAGGTTTCCAATTAAGCGACGAGTGGATTGGTTCATTGTTGCTCGCGGGACTACCAGAAAAATATGCTCCCATGATAATGGCTATCGAGCATTCAGGTATTCAGATTACAACTGACGTCATAAAGAGTAAGCTCCTTGACATGGAAACAGGAAATGGAATAAATGATGAATCTAATAGTGCATTGGCCAGTGGTTGTAAAGGCTGGCAGCAGCCATCGGCTCCAAGGAAGTTTATAAATTTCAAAAATAATAATGGCCGCCAGAATGGAATGTCATTGTCGACAAAGTCGAAGAAGGAAATTAAATGTTATCGATGCAATCAAATAGGGCATTATAAGTCCCAATGTACGGCTGAAGTGTCAGATACCAAAGGAAAAGAACGTAAACAACCACATGCGTTCAATGTAGTTTTCCTTAGCGGGAATTTTAGTAAGCAGGATTGGTACATCGATTCTGGAGCCAGTGTGCATCTGACGCCAAATAAACAATGGCTTACCAATATTTCTTATGAAAAGAAAGGTCAGACTATTATAGTAGCTGACAAAACAAAAGTGCCTATTGTATGTTCGGGCGATGTAAAGATTACTACTACCTTGGCTAATGATTGCAGTTATGATGTAGACATAAAAGATGTGTTTTGTGTGCCTGAATTGACAACTAACTTACTATCAGTGAGTCAATTGATTAACAAAGGCAATAATGTTGTATTTACTACAAACGCCTGTGAAATATATAATCAAAATGGTACACTGGTTGCTTATGCGTTATTAGAAAATGGAGTTTACAAGTTACAACTCCAAGAAAATATGTCTGCAGCAGCAATAATATCAGGTGAGCTTTGGCATCGCAGATTAGGACATGTAAACAGTGAGTGTCTGAATAAAATGCAAAATGCAGTTGACGGACTTTCTTTAAAAGAGAAAGTTAACATTACTAAGTCTTCCTGTACTGTGTGCTTTGAAGGGAAGCAGGTTCGATTACCTTTTACTCACGTTGCTAGGAGAAGCACAGAGATGTTGAGTATTATTCACACAGATATCTGTGGTCCTATGGAGTGTAATTCTATTGGTGGTTCTAAATACTTCATTTTATTTGTAGATGATTATAGCAGAATGACAACTATTTATTTTCTTAGAAATGAAAGTGATGCCTTGAAAAGTTTCAAAGAATACAAAGCATTGGTTGAAACTCAGGCAAGTAAAAAGATAAGAATTATTAGAAGTGACAATGGAAAAGAATTCTGCAATGCTGAGTTTGGTGATTATTTAAAGAAAATGGGTATTATTCATCAAACAACATGCCCATACACACCTGAGCAGAATGGATTATGTGAACGAATGAACCGAACCTTAGTTGAGAAAGCTGCATGCTTTTTGACGCACAGTTAAGCAAGAAATTTTGGGCTGAGGCTACAAATACAGCAGTGTATTTGCAGAATCGCACTGGTTCGTCAGTATTGCAAGGAAAAACACCTTATGAACTATGGCATGGTATCAAGCCAGATATAAGTCATCTGAGAGTTTTTGGGAGTACAGTAATGGTACACATAGCTAAAGAAAAAAGACGAAAGTGGGACAAGAAAGCCAAAGAATGTATTCTAGTTGGCTATGCAGATGGAAGCAAAGGATATAGAGTGTATGATCCTGCAAGAAACTTAGTAACTACTAGTAGAGATGTGATTATACTAGAAAACAAGAAAGACACAGTCACTGTCTGCATAGAGAACACAGATTCAGTGGGGGAGTTATCCGAGGAATCTGTTGTTAAATATCAAGTCTCAGAACAATCTAGCTCTGATGGATCAGAATATCTTGATGTGGAAGATGAGGATGTGCGAGATGAGGATGTGCAGCCTGCAGAGAGTGGAGAGCAGCCTCCACAGGAAGATCTACACCAATTGGAAACAGGCGATTTACCTGTAGTGCCAATTGTTGAAACAAAATCGAAACGACAGAGGAAAAAACCCGACAGGTATGGATACATGTGTAGCACCAATCCCTATCTGGGTGATGAGGATATCACATATGCAGAGGCGATCAGTGGTCCTGAGAAACAACAGTGGATGCAGGCCATGGCAGAAGAAATGCAGTCTTTTGATGACAACAAAGTATGGGAAGTTGTTGACGCTCCAGATAATGCTAGTGTCGTGCAAAGTAAGTGGGTGCTAAAAAAGAAATACGATTGTGAAAATAAAGTGAGATATCGTGCGCGGTTAGTTGCGAAATGCTTTACGCAAAAAGCTGGTGTGGACTATCAGGAAACTTTTTCTCCAGTGATAAGACACTCTACTTTGCGATTACTTCTAGCTTTAAGCGTGCAGTTAGATATGGATGTAACACATCTAGATGTTACAACAGCTTTTCTTAATGGTTATCTAAAAGAAAGTATATTCATGTATATGCCAGAAGGTTTTCCGTGTGTAGATTCAAATAAAGTATTAAAATTAAAAAAAGCTGTTTATGGTTTGAAGCAATCATCACTTGCTTGGTACCAAAGAGTAGATGAGACACTATGTAATTTGGGATTTAGCAAGAGTAAACTAGAACCTTGTGTTTTTATAAAGAATCATGTTAATGGCAAGAAAACTATTGTTGGAGTTTATGTCGATGATTTTTTGATATTTTCAAATGATAAATCTGAAACAGATTATTTGATTAAAGCTTTGAGTCATAAGTTTAAAATTAAAAACCTAGGACAAGTCAAGAAGTACTTAGGTATGAGGATTAAAATTGACAGGGATTTAAATGTGATTACTGTAGATCAGCAGCATTATATTGAACAGTTATTGAAAAGGTTTGGTATGTCTGATAGTAATACGGCTGAAACTCCAATAGAATCTAAATTAAATATTGAAAGATCAAATGTTTGCGATAGTAAATTTCCATATCAAAGATTGATAGGTAGCTTGATGTATTTGTCAGTGTTGACACGACCTGATATTACTTATTCGGTTAGTTATTTGAGCCAATTTAATAATTGTTTTACACACAAGCACTGGAATTATGCAAAAAGAGTGCTTAAATATTTACTTAAAACAAAAGACTATTGTTTAAAATATTCTAAAGGAAGAGCAGAGCTTGTTGGTTACGTGGATAGTGATTGGGCAAGTGATTCCATTGATAGAAGGTCATATACGGGATTTTGTTTCCTAAAATCTGGCTCTGCAATTTCTTGGGAGAGTAAGAAACAAAGGACTGTAGCTTTAAGCAGTTATGAAGCGGAGTATATGGCTTTGTCACAAGCTGGTCGTGAAGCCATTTACTTAAAAAATCTAGAATTAGAAATAGTAGGTTTTTCTAATAAGATTGTGCTGTATTGTGATAGTCAGAGCGCATTGAAGCTGGCAAATGATCATCATTCGCATAAACGAACCAAACACATTGATGTTCGATATCATTTCATAAGAGAGGTAATTAGAAATGATGTAATTGAAACAAAGTATTTGCCAACTGCAAACATGCCTGCTGACTTATTGACTAAAGGTTTATGTGGGGTAAAGCATTATAAATTTATGAAAATACTTGGTGTAGTTAAAAGTTAAATTTATTTTATTCCTCATGTTAGTTATATTGTGTTATTTGTTACTTTTATATAGTGGGGGTGTTAGTTTATATAAAAGTAATATGAACTCCTTGTTCACCTATTGAATGATGTAAGATTTATGAAAATAAATCTGTCTTGGTCTGTCATTATTCATTCCAAGTCAAACGGTCTAGCATGTCGTTTTATTAAATATAAATGTGGTAAAAATCACCTGCCGCGCACCCGTCTCGTGGGTGTTTGGGTAATGTTAATTTACAGAATATAGTTTACACATATATTATAGGATTTATACTTGTGCGGATAAGATTCAAATATTCTTAACGAGGTTCTTTAGGGTCAGGGATGCTCCTATCTAGTGGTCATGGCCTATCCTAGAATAGGTGCTACGAGTACGCGACCTCGGCCCCCCGAGCTACTCAGTCACTACCAACCTTACCTTCCGTGACTGCAGTATCCACTCCTACAGGCCATATTTTCCTTTCCCATATTATCCTTTACCCACAAACTATATTTCCTTTCCCCGGTGATGACGGGCAGGAGCGTCATCAACTCCAGTCCCCTCCTGCGCTCGCCAACCCGCCTGCCAAGCGTGGCGAGTATTGGCAATAACCTCAGAATGAGCGAAACCAGGACCAGGCCCCCAGTCCCCGGCAGCCCCGCTATTCCTGGCTACGGTAGCGGCCATGGTTACGGCGGGGCAGGGGGTGCTAAGAATCCCCGGGTTGGCCCCGGCTACCACCCCCGACGACGACTGGCCCTGGTAACACAACATACGCACGATGAGGACAGACGAGAAGATTGTCGAACTGGAAGAAGAATTGAGTGGGTTACACTGGGACATTCTGGGGTTGTCGGAAGTCCGAAGAATCGGGGAGGACACGATAACCCTGAAGTCCGGTAACCTGCTTTTCTACCGGGGGGACGACCAACAGTCCCGAGGAGGTGTCGGATTTCTCGTCCACAGGTCTCTCATAAACAACATCGTATCCATCGAAAGTGTGTCGAGCAGGGTCGTGTACCTTATACTCAGAATATCAAAAAGATATTCGCTGAAGGTCCTACAGGTATACGCGCCGACCTCGACACATCCAGATGAAGAAGTAGAGGAGATGTATGAGGACATAAGTCGGGCCATACATACTTCCAAAACCTACTTCAATGTTGTTATGGGGGACTTCAACGCAAAGTTGGGCATGAGAAGCGATGCAGAGCTGAAAGTGGGGCAATTTGGACATGGGCAACGGAACCTCAGGGGTCAGAGGCTGGCCGACTTTCTGGAGAAAGAGGGACTCTTTGCGATGAACTCTTTCTTCCAGAAGCCGCCTCACAGGAAATGGACCTGGCTGAGTCCTGACGGTTCTACGAGAAACGAGATAGATTTCATCTTGACGACGAATAGACGGATGTTCAGTGATGTCTCTGTAATCAACAGGGTGAAAACCGGCAGTGATCACCGAATGGTTAGAGGCACATTGAACATCAATGTCCAATTAGAAAGGCGTCGCTTGATGAAATCTACGCTCCGACCTACTCGCGCCCATGTCCAAAACCCCGAGAGCTTTCAACTTGAACTGGCAAATCGCTTTGATTGTCTCAAAGAAAACCTTGCAGTGGACGAGCTAAACAGCGGTTTGGTAGAAGCTGTCCATACGGTGGGATCTAAGTATTTTAGACCTCGCCGTAGAGATAGACCCCAAAAACTCTCGATCCACACTCTCGACCTCATGGCCGAACGTCGATCTATGGCGCTGCAGTCTTCCGATGACGCCGAAGCATATAGGCGGCTCAATAGACGGATCTGGAAGTCCTTGCGACACGATGTCCGTGCTCACAATACTGTGAGCATAAAAGATACAATTGAGCGGAACGGAGGCTCCAAAGTGTTTGCAAGAGACTTGTCTATTGGGCAAAGCCAGTTGTCTAGGCTGAAGACGGACGGCGGCAGCGTAGTGTCGACGAGGGCAGAGGTATTAAGGGAGATCGAGAGGTTCTACGGACAGCTTTACACCTCGGTTGCCGAACCTGCTGTTAGCTCGGCCGAAGACCCGAGAGCCGAGTTGATCCGACACTTTAGCGATGATATCCCGGACATCAACCTGTGTGAGATTGAGATGGCCCTGAAACAGCTTAAGAACAACAAGGCGCCGGGTGAGGACGGAATCACTTTAGAGCTTCTGAAAGCGGGCGGTATGCCGATGCTGAAAGTCCTTCAGAAGCTTTTCAATTCCGTTCTCCTCGAGGGCTCAACGCCAGAGGCATGGAGCAGGAGCGTGGTGGTACTGTTCTTCAAAAAAGGTGATAACACTTTGCTGAAGAACTACAGGCCCATCTCGCTCCTGAGTCATGTCTATAAGCTGTTTTCGAGGGTCATCACAAATCGTCTCGAACGCAGATTTGATGACTTCCAGCCTCCCGAACAAGCCGGTTTCCGAAAAGGCTTTAGTACCATAGACCACATTCATACGCTTCGGCAAGTTATACAAAAAACCGAGGAATATAACTTGCCGCTTTGTTTAGCGTTTGTGGACTATGAGAAAGCCTTTGATTCGATCGAGACCTGGGCTGTGCTACAGTCTCTTCAGCGGTGCCACATTGACTATCGGTACATCGAAGTGTTGAAGTGTATATACAACAACGCCACCATGTCGGTCCGAGTACTAGATCAGAGCACGAAGGCTATTCCACTACAGAGAGGCGTAAGACAGGGAGATGTCATATCTCCGAAACTGTTTACTGCCGCGCTGGAAAACGCCTTCAAGCTCTTGCAGTGGAAAGGATTCGGCATCAACATCAACGGCGAGTATATCACTCACCTTCGATTTGCCGACGATATTGTAGTCTTGGCAGAATCGCTGGAAGACCTTAGCACTATGCTCGAAGACCTCAATCGAGTCTCCCAACAGGTGGGTCTTAAAATGAACATGGACAAAACGAAGATCATGTCGAATGTCCATGTTGTGCCCACCCCCATCGGAGTTGGGGGCTCGACTCTCGAAGTTGTAGACGAATATGTCTATTTAGGACAAGTGGTCCGGTTAGGCAGGTCCAACTTCGAGAGAGAGGTCAATCGTCGAATCCAACTCGGTTGGGCAGCGTTCGGGAAACTACGCGACGTCTTCTCGTCCAAAATACCTCAGTGCCTCAAATCGAAAGTCTTCGATAGTTGTGTGTTACCAGTGATGACATACGGCACCGAGACGTGGCCTCTTACTATGGGCCTTATTAGGAGGCTCAATGTCACTCAACGAGCTATGGAGAGGGCTATGCTCGGGGTTTCCCTACGAGATCGAATCAGAAATGAGGAGATCCGTAGGAGAACTAAAGTAACCGACATAGCCCAGAGGATTAGCAAGTTGAAGTGGCAATGGGCGGGGCACATAGCACGGAGAACTGATGGCCGATGGGGCCAAAAAGTTCTCGAATGGAGGCCACGAAGCGGAAAGCGCAGCGTGGGACGTCCACCCACTAGGTGGTCAGACGACCTGGTAAAGGTCGCGGGACGTCGCTGGATGCAGGCTGCCTCCAACAGGTCACTGTGGAAATCATTAGGAGAGGCCTATGTTCAGCAGTGGACTTCCTTTGGCTGATGGATGGATGGATGGATTCTTAACGAATAAAGCTGGCTATTTGTTTTAAATTTCGACACCCGTTTTGTAGACAAAACAAAAAATAAAAGTCATTTAAGTAGCATACTTACATTGATTTTATTTACCACATGTTGTTCTTATTTATTCAGTAGGTACAAATTAATAAAACAATCGTTTAAACTTTAATTTTTACATCCCAATTGGCTATTACCCGCACCTCTTTAGCCAAATCAGCCATTATCTAAGAGGAATATATTTATGAGAATTTGTTTGCAACTTGAAGGAAGTTTATTGTTGCAATAAAGAAATCATAACTTATTTCATGGTTTATAGATGTATCTTTTGAGCTGCGTGTGTGCTTTCACTTCTTGTATTGATTGTTATGTTGACGCAATGAGTCCAAAAATGTTTTGTTACAACTTACAGAAGCACCGACCTACCACCAACCGAACATACTTCTTTTCCACCTCCCTCGCCAGCAATGTAAGCATTATTTGTGAAGTATTTATTTATAATATGAATATTTTTATAGGTTCGTCGACTGCCAAACGTCGTCCAATCATCCACCGGGAGGGGACTTGGAGACGATATTCTCTCCTAGCTCTTAACTATGCGGAGTTATTCTTACATTCCCAAGTACATAAATCAAATTTGGTTCAAAATTTTCCAACAATAGTTGAAAGGAGGTTTTACTTAAATGCATTGAAATGATATACGCCCGGTCGTTTTTCACCCTATATTTAAATTTTAATTCCGATTTACAGGAAGTGAAAAAGAAAGCGAGGATGAAGACAAAATCGTCTTCGTACAGAGACACATCGTGGAGTTCGACGACGACGATGTAGACGAAAGAGTATCACGGTCGTCCATCCCGTCATCCAACCAATTCCTATGATGCATTTACGGCCATATGAGACAGACAGATTATGGAACACATTTGTGAGCATACGAACCTGAACTTCCAAATGAACCAAATGCTGACGACAGGGGGGGCTTTGCCCACGGAGAAGACGTAGGAGTTGACGAACTATATGTGTATTTCGCAATTGTACTTCCTATGCTAATATGTTTTAAAACATAGATGCGTTGTCCGCGCTCTATAATGTAGGAAGATTGCCAGGCAACTGCCTGCCAATCAATCAGTCACGCTCCAAATAATGTCGCGATTACTCGTCTCTATGACTATTTGTATTTTCGCAATCGAATGCGGAAAAATGCCTTCGAGTAATTTAAGACAATATACAAATTATTCCGTAACTTTGAAACAAAACCAAAATTACATTTAATGCGTATAATAAACACACACTAAATAATTCTTAACAAATTATTCGACATCTAGACAACGGTCAAACGTCGTCATGGCGATAACGGCCCGCGCCACGTGAACTCGTGCTTCATGCTTGTAGGGGAAGATGGGCAATATAACATGCACTAGGCATAATTACCTACTATTTTTGTAGTATTTTTTTACTTTTTATTGACTATAATAACACAGTAAGACGCATGTATTAAGTAAATAGATGAATGTAATATATCAAATTCTTAGAAATATTTACTAATACATATTTTGCTTGATTTCTGGCTCTCTCTTTCTCTACAGCCACAGGAGTCCCGATGCTGAACATAGACCTCTCCTAAGGATCCTTACAGCGACATGTTGGAAGCGGCCTGCATCTAGCGACTTCCTGCAACTTAAACCAGGTCGTCCGACCACCTTGTAAGCAAGTATCCGACACTTTACTAGCGTATAAGTGGCCTCAACTCCAGAACCTTTCGGCACTATTTTATTTTAACTTTAGCATCCCAAGTAATAAAAGACAAGTAGTTAAATGTGATCAGTAGGGTAATTCACGTAATTAAATAAGTTCAGTTGCAGTAAGTTTCGATCAAAACAGACCTTTTCGTATTCTGGTAATTTTGACAACCGCTGTCAGATATGCTCCCGTCAAGTGCGCGTCACGCGAGCGGTTTAGCGTATTCTACTGCTTCGTGTTTTATGTGCGTGATTCAGATCGCAACTTGATCGGTATGCACGTGTAAGCTTCTTGCATACGACTCACGTATAGTTGACGCGCAGCACCCGCGCAGTTCACGCATAGCTTAGGTACAGTTCACGCGCAGCTAAACAATTACATGAATAGCATTTTGCACTAAGACGTAAACTTAATTGCAACTGCACCGCAACTTGATCGGCGCGTCAAAAAATTACGTGAATTAGCTCGCAGGACTCAAAGTTGTTAGAATGCTTGGTTGCCAACTACTTATTCAATGATCTGTTCGGATTATTTTTACGCAAATAATATATATATGTAACTAAAAGAAATGACCGGAGGAAAAAAACGACTGCAGTTTAATTCTGTTTCTGTATTAATCCAGTTTTTGTTAATTAATCGATATCTCTTCATCAATAACAACATGGCCATGAATAATCTTTAAGCACCCAGTGGGCAGGCTAAATTGTTTAAGGTTAGAACATTAAGTTATACATTTTCCTCTCTGTACAGCTTGAGCCAGCCTAGCGTTGGATGAATCTCACGCCATGAAAGGTGTGGTTGGCTATAAACCGATTTATTAATTATTTACCCAACAATGCGGCAGCGGTAGGCATACAGTGGGTCTGAATCACTACAAGATTCGGGCCCTGTATCCGGATTGATACCTTCTATCGTACATGAAGTACGAATCATACAGGGTCTAGAATTTAAGAGCCATACGAGCATAAGCACGATACATAAGAGCCGTCTTGTCAAAAAAACTAAAATCCATGCACATTGGCGTAGGGAAATTACGTTGCAATCAACAGTTCGTTCCCATACGATTGGTTACTTTAAAAAAATAAGAAATAGGAGAAATCACTGGTTGCACCAGTGGTGACATGGATTTGTTGGTATGGCGAGATAATAACCGTGTGCCTCTTATCTCGACATACCATGGGTGCACAACCACTCAATGCGGCAACATAACGAAACCTACGGTTGTGCACGATTACAACTTGTGCATGGGGGGAGGGGTATGGTTAGAAAGGATGAGATGTTATTACTCGTATGTACCCGATTGAGCAGAAACGAACTAAGATTTGGTACAAAAAACGTTTTCGCCAATTGTTAAATGTCAGTGTGTTAAATTCATACATCATGTACAAAAACATATTGACAAGCTCGCAAAATGGGTACCGTCATGATTTAGTGAGTCAGGTGATTGCACGCCATTTTCTACCGCGACTCGGTGTTCGCCTTAGAGTACCAGAGTCTGGGTTATACTTTTCCCCTGAGGTAGTTAACCATTGTTCTGAGGAATACGACTTGGATATTGTTGGGAAGCAAAAAAATCGGCACGCATATGTGGGGTGCAATCAATTCAAGTATATCCCGTAGCCATGCCAAAAGTTAAAAATTCAGCCAATTGATCATTTAAATGATAAGTTTCCCTCTCTGTATAGCTGGAGCTAGCACATTGAATTAGAATCTTACGGATAGATGAATCTGTAACGCAATGAAAAGGCGGGTTGAAGTCATATATACCCAACAAAGCGGCAGCAGTAGGTATAAAATCGTATGAGATTTGCGAATTTATACTCGCTATTGTGGCGGTTTCAGTTTCACAGTGGGTCTGTAACCTCACAAAATTCGGGCGCTGCATCCGCATACAGGACCTATAATACCTCCCCATCGTTCTGAGGATGGTACAGGGTCTAGAATTTAAAGGTCATACATTATGGATGGAAACATTTTCCAGCCTTAGCTAGAACAATTAAGTCCATGCAGATAGATTGTGTGGGGACATTGCGTTCCAATCGACAGTTTGTTACGGTTGAATTGGCTACATTGAAAAAAGCTCATATGATCAGGGGCGAAATTGCAGGATGGACCAGTGGTGACATAGACCTATTGTTATGGAGAGATAATAGTCATGTAGCTCTAATCTCTACATGCCACGCGTGCACCATCACTCAAATCGGTAATACGGTTAAACCCACCGGGGTACATGAGTACAGTTTATGCATTTTGACAAAAAGGACCAAATGCTTTCGATGTATCCGATTGAACGGATTGTTGAATGTCAGTGTGTTAAATTCATAAATAATGTATACAGGCGAAACTTCATAGAACCTTGGGCTTATTAGCCTTACAGATTTGGCTTATGCATTATTTTTTATGGATAAGACAAGTATATCGAAAATAGATTAAAAAATGTGTCCGCTAAATGGGAGTAAATTAATGATGTATGGAGTTTAACGCTAAATTACATATTTTTTTTCAATAATAACTTACTGCGTAGTTTGTGTTAAGTGTAGTTTCGTCTATGTTTGATGTTTGACAACGTCAATTATAATAAAACATAATTCGATATTGTTGCATTATTTTAATCTCTTGTAACATACCTATCGTTACGTATTTTACAGGGGCGACGAAAACAATTCGGGTCAATAACGCGTAATTTACGACTAGCAAATAAGGAACGTTATAAAATAAATCAAAATATAAATTGGTAAAATCGGAGAATTGATATGAAGCAGGGAGCTTGGAATTCTCGTAGAGAGGTTAGGTAATATTTTTGTTGCAAAAAATATTAAGGAAGAACTCAAGTTACCAACTCTAATTACTTGTATGGGAGAAAAGGTATATGAACTCTTAGTGAATTTGGCCAGTCCTAAGAGGCCAGCAGACTTATTATTTACAACGGTGGTGCATTTATTACACCAACATCTGTGTCCAACTCCTTCAGCGTTGGCAGAAAGATATAGTGTTCGCCAAAGAAGGCAAAATAGCACGGAAAATATAAGTTCTTTCGTAGCGAAATTGAAAAACCTATCAAGATTTTGCAAATTCCCTAGATGAAAATTTTCGCGATCAATTTGTGTGCTTTCTAAAAAGTGTCCTAGTTCGAACAGGCTTTTCGCAGAGAATGATCAGATTACTTATCAGAAAGCCTTTGGTATCGCTGTGTCGTAAGAAACAACTAGATGCTGCAAAACTCAACTCGGAAGGAGTAAGTCAAGTAGCTCTGGTGATATAAACGCCATTAATTCGTCAGCGAACGACCAGAGATGGCTTGTGACTCAGATAACAAGAAAGTCTGTTACTAAAAATTCGCATCAACCGGAACGAAAAGGGAGTCGCGAAGGCAGCGGAGCAGGGTCTGCACTTATGACAGCTCAGCGGAACTTGCCGGATACTTGTTCTGGTTGCGGTCTATATGGTCATCGTATTACGAAATAAAAATCGTATTATAAAATATTAATTTACGTCGCATTTGTCCGAATCTTAAAAAAACCGGTGGATAGTTTCCAACGTGGTAAAGTTCATTTTGGCCAAACCGATGATGAGACCGACGGAGATAACGCGGGCATGAAGTCTTTTAATCAGCTGTCATTAGATGACTGTAAAGCGGTAAGAATACCAGTTTGTATAGACGGTATAACGTTATACATTAATACCGGTACGGCTATTTCTTGCATAAGCCAAGATACGCACGATAAGTATTTTTCGCCCTTAGAAATACAGTCAGACAATATCCTAATAAACCAAAAACATGAAAAAAGTACTGCAACTGACCGCGTGCCGTTATTGCAAAATTGCACAAGATGGCGGTCCCCACTTATTTATGTATGTCAGATTTGCATATCAGGCTCCCGCAATCGCGGGGTTCATATTGTTATGTCATATACGAGTATGTTACATTAATGGTTTCTTCTATATCAATACTTCATTCATTTAATCATCATCATTATCATTGAATACTATTGCTGAATTACAAGATTGTGGAATAAATGCCTCAGGCGGTAAAACAGAGAAATGGCTTCAAATAAGCTTGTGAATCATCTTTTGTGATTGATATTACATTGATTACGATGGTACCACCGAAATCCTGATAAATAAGTTAGTAGTATTAATGAGACCAAGAAGCTTCTCTTTGTTGATGTGACGTGATATTAAAATCATTAAATGTTATTTGCACAATACAGCGTGATTGATATAAATGATATTACTCAATAAGAACATTGTTATACAACCTTGACATTGAACTTATATTAATCTTAATAAAAATAAATAAAACTAATAAATAATATTAGTTTTACATTTACACCACAGCCGTTAACCTATCATGCAGTCGACGTCAACTTTAATTTTTCAGTCTGTCACTACTTGAACGAAGTATGAGAAATACTTAATACTCGTATAACAATCCACCTGCAACTCATGTTGTCCTGGTAGTAAAAAGCTTAATATCGATTGCATCTGCGAGGTTGGTCCCACATGAATGAGTTAGTGAGAGATAAGACGATGAGCCATCTCTATCACACAAACGTCATTTTACAAACTTACAACTTCGATAGAACTGGGAATAGTAAGCTTTGTACAGTAAAATCAATAAAGTTACACATGCGCTTAATGTCGGTGTACCATGCACAACTTATTTTGACAATGACATGAAGAAAGATTATAGGGCTTCATTTATTGTGTCCAACAATAGCGCTACGTAGTGATAAGTAACAATATTTATTCACTACATTCTTGATCAAATACATCCAACATTCAAACGTGTGTATTTTACGTTTAGAAGACAGCAAAGTAGTTATACTCGTATAAATATAATCAAATTGGAGATACCATAAGCATAATAACAGCTATAATATTCCGTAAAATGCCAAAATGTTAAACAGAAAATAAATCACGAACAGCGTCGTGCAGATCGTTGAGATCTGTTTATTTCTGTGATCCCGGTACACCGAACCCGGTTTTACAGTTTGATGACGCCGACGGAAGAGCAATGTTGCGGATAAGTCATTATTTTTGCCTGAAGTTTGTACAGACCGGATTGGCTATTTTTTAAGAAAAGTATAAGCCTTAAATAAATAATTACATAAGCCTATGTTTAGGTTACTAGTTACTACGTAAAATTTTAGGCATACGAACGATTTCGATTGTTGTGACATGAAAAGAAAAAGGAAGTGTTGTAGCATAAGTAAAATGATTATGTACGGATTAAATATTTCAACAACGATGTATTCATGATAAAAAATATATATACATTTAAATAATTTTCTCTTCAATACGATTGTGTACAAATTACAATAAATATTTTAAAATTACCTGTCTGACCTGTCAATAAAGTAAACATATCGTAGCATTGAAACAAAACTGAATTTAACAGAAAAAAATGTTTTCCTGTGATAGATACCAGTATATTATTTACATTCGGGTAATGGGGACTGTGCAATTGCTTTGTTATTTACATTACCGCTGATTTTACGTATAGTCCTAGAAAGCCATGACGAACAAGGACAACGGTGTGTAAAATACGGGTGCAAAAAAAAACATTTTCTTAAAAAGTTTTAAATTCCCAAATAGTAAGTAATACATGCGGTGTAAATATGAAGTTGTTAATGTTTCCCGTATGTTTCTGTATATTCAAAAATATTTTTTTTTGCGCACGATATTTAATTTATTTCAACTGCGAGTACCTATGGCAAAAATAATCTGAATAAAGAAAATGAATAAAGAATTTTTGCCATAGGTACTCGCAGTTGAAATAAATTAAATATCGTGCGCAAAAAAATATATTTTTGAATGATATGGATATAAATCCATATCATTCAAAAATAGTGGTAAGGGTTTCCGACATGTGACACTAAAGTGGTTTCTGACATGCGCAGTGTGCTAATTTATATAATATTTCCTCAACAGTCTTGAGATCCTGGTACGCGCAGACTGATCGAAGCGCGTTGCTGAGCAACGGTAAACAATGTTGTGCGCAAATAATGAGGCGACTGGTACCCGTCGTAGTCTTACTTTTAGATAATTACATAATCCTGAAATAATTTCTAAGGCGTTACTATGGCAAAATTTTAAAAATGCCGTCGTGTGAAAGTGCCTGGTCTAAATTAAAAGACACCGATATTTAAAAACGCAACAAAAAAAAAAAAAGAAAAATGTAAAAGAAATAAATTGCTTAATTGCGAAAAATCCTGCCCCTCTATATATACTTTTAGTGTGGGTGTATTCTCGGTGTACATAAATCGTATTCGTTTGTTGGCACCGACGACTCCTACTTTAATATATGTTCCCTTTTTGCTCATTAAAATCGTACAATAGCCCTCTTGCAGTAATGAAATAACGTCACTTATGTAAGTTCATTTGATGAATAACAGAATGAGTAAAATAACTTAGAATTAAAACTATTTATTTAGACCGTATAGCATTTTTATGGTATCAAGATCAAGAGAAGATATATAAACTATAACATAGACGAGCGCCACCGTATTCTTTGTTTGTAAACAGGGTTCTTTACAGTGGCTCGGAAACGCGCTAACAATCTGCCAGCGCCATACTAGGAGATTAGGACTGCAGGGGAATTGTTTTAACGACACACACTGCGCATGTCTTAAACCTTACTCTTACTACTTTACTACGTATCGATCTGAAAAAACGTTGAATGAATTGACTACAGTACCTAACTTCTAAAAAAAATAGCCAGCGAAGAATTTCCATAATTACTTACTAATGCTTATAAAAATGTTTGAATTAGTTTTAAAATGGAAATAACTATGTTAAACATTTCCAAGAACTAGTTAACAACATGTCTCAAGAATTTCATCATACAAAGTAACAGGTTTTATTATAATTGTTGAAATCATTCGAAACATAATGAGTAGTACGATAAATATTATCTAATAGAACAGTTTATTCGACAGTTCCTGTTAATGTATTTTTTTATGAAGAACGTTATCTTCGAATTTACTGTGTATATTTATTCATGGAATGATTGGAATACATTCAGGCATCTTCTCCATACATTATATAACTTTCACGTATACGAATATTGAATTGATGGCACATAGTAAAATCAACAGGTTATACGAGCGATAGCCGATGGTTGATTCTCTCTTCTAACAAAACTTCATTCACAAGCGACGACGCTAGCGAATGCAATCGATATTCAGAGCCTTTAGCTAACAGGACAACATGAAACGCAGATACTTAATTGCCTTACATCGTTTTAAATACACGGTGGGATTGTCGACAATTCCTTCACTCTCTCTAGCAACAGGAAATTTATTGCTGAAAATAAAACTCTTCAAGGATTTTCATACAACGTAGTAGTGAACCATTGATTTTATATAACTACTATAAAAAGACCATAAGAAACTTTAGTAATTTTCTAGGAGTTGGTACGAGTTGGTCATTTTCTAAAATTAGTGAAATCATGTCATATCAAGAGGCCTTTCATATCATGCTTATTACGTCTTAGAACTAATAAATGACGGCATATAACGATATGTCAGTGAAAAAATACCACTATATAAATTGAGTGAAGGTGAGGGTAATAGATGCCTTTGAAGGGAAATTAGGGAACGTGCAGCCATTCAAAATATTTACCGTGTTGTGATAAATTTATTGATTAATTGTCAACTACTTATACAACACAAAAGAAAATATGTAAAACGCAAGAAAAAACATCGTTATGATAATACGGCAATGAAAATATTCAACAATGTTCACGTGGTAATGAGACGCTCTAGCTACGCCAATGTTTGTAAACAACATTTGTTTACGGTTACTCAGCAACGCGCTTGGGCGAAACCGGCTTATACTAGGATACCATAATCGCAGCGCAAATCTACCAAGCAGATTACACAATGCGCATGTCTAAACTACCTGTTGCGTAATAATTATTGCACAACACTAATCATTATTGTAGCAATCTAAAAATAACAATAGTGTACTAGGACCGCATAAATGATAGAAATCACACTCGAGTCGAAAAGGCGACACACGCCGGCCAATCAACGCAACTGCTACTGAAAGAGAGAACATGCAATATTAGCATGTTTTCTCTGCTGTTGTATAGATGGCTGATGTGTCGATATTAACTATCTTTTACAAAAATATCTGTAATTAAGTTTGTGGGAATGAAAGGGGTGATATGATCTTGCTGCATTCATTCATAAACGACAGCCTATCAATACGTAAAGTTTAGGTTTCGATACTAAGGCATCATAAATCGGCAAAGAAGTTTTTACTAGAAACTAATCGTTGCGTCGCATATAGGTGCGTAACTTATTAGATACATTTTAACAAAAGGTTAACATTATGGAGTTCAACATTTAATTTATGGCAATTTGCAACGTTCTCTAAAATCTGAAATATGTTTTATTCCGAAATATTATATTCAAAATATAACGCGTTTTTGTACTAGGATCGGATAACATGTAGGCATAATCTGTTGGGTAAACTATTAGCTCCTGGTTGCATTACGTAGGACCGTTAAAAGAATTAATTTGCTGACCTCCTAATGAAAACTATCTATGAGCAATAGTTTCATTTCTATTAATAATTCAATAAAATAAAGTGTGCACTTGATTTGCATATATTTTTAATTTATTTTTTGTTTTATTTATTCACAACAAATATAAGATCTGAATAGCCGAGGCCCTGGTGACGCTATATTAATGTAAACAAAGAGAAACCTAAAACGATATGTAACATTAAAAATCAAACATACAAAATAAAATTAACAAAACAAACAAAAAGAGAGGAACTTAATTATAAGATTATATATTATTATTATATACATCTCTGTAAATATTTTTGAGCCATTTCCGTGAACTTGGGCAGGTTGCAATTATTGAGATCAATGTCATCTGCGATGGTGTTGAGAAGTCGTAGAGCGCGCGACAAGAGTGCAAATCTTAATATATTAGTCTTACATAAATTGACGAGGAACATCGGTTAACTCAGAAAGAATATTTTATCGATTTATTGTTCTTACATAGAAATGTTGAAAGAACGAATTAACGCTTTTCTATTTTTCTCATGACGAAACATTTACATACATTTTAAATATTCACATAAAAAATACATTTCAGATTACCGTCGCCAACGGAATTGGATTCTAAAATGAAAAAAAAAATATTTGCTTAGTAACGACGAAAGAGCGCTATAACATTTTATGAACAATATAATTTATTAGACGATCGGCAACACGTTGAAATTCGACGGCGGGTACCAGAGAAGCATACTAGCATAGGATACACAATGGGAGACGCATAACGCGCATGCCTGTTACAACAGTTTCGTACTTAGAGCAGGAGAGATGAGATGTTTTCGTGCCTATTGATCGAGCTCAAGTCGAGCAGTACACAAACGCGTGCGAGAGAAACGACCGATAGTCTGCATTCAGTAACGGTTTAGTTTTCTGAATCTGGAACTGATTTGCGACACAATCTACTTTCTGTTTTTGTAGGTTCCATTGTCACATTTAATACAATTATGTACTCGTAAAATATATCCCGCAGGAAAAAATATTTTCTTTTGCCGAAAACCATCCACGATATCTGAGTTATTATTCCGGCAATTGTGGAAAAAAAACGCGTTAATTTAATGAAGATACACCTAATTTAGTCTAATTCTCCGACCCCGACCTTCTTTCTATAATAGTTAAGACGTAACTGTGTCTAGTACGTTAAACGTTGGTCGCAAGCACTTCAACCATACATTTCAACTACCTAAGTTTCCGCTGTCAGTAGATTCCTTAACCACAGATTAAGTTAAACGGACAGTTAGCATCTTGAGCCATATTTAAAAGAAGACACAAAATTCAATATTCACAGGATTGTCACAATGTAAAACAATGAATTTACTATGTTCTAATTACCGATATTGAAATTTGAGATCTATCAATGAATTCACTCTTATGTTACGACACGCATCAACCGCGCTGATGTTAATAAACAAAATAATATGTTGTTTACGGTTGCAACGGCAACGCGTCTGAATTCAGCCGGCTTTAACCAGGACTTCATGATTGCAGAAGAAATCTAGATAACGAGCTACACACTTCGCAAGTCAAAATCACTTGTTGCTTAACCACATGGTAGTTTCTATCAAAACCACGGGATACTTTGACGAACAATACAGATTGCAGCATATTTTTGCCTACTTATCCCTTTGATTTACATTTAGGGAATTCGAACCCGTCTTTTTTCGGAATCCAGGCTCATTTTTCGAATTCACATACCCAAAATCCCGGAAAAAGGAAACAAATTTCTATACATAGCTTTTCTTACAAAATGTTTTGACATTTGTTTAACCCTAAAACTTACTTTTCGTTTATACAAATAAGAACGTAAAGTTTATACTTACATTCTCGTTTCAGATAATTACGAAAGAGTAGATGAAAAAGAGAACTAGTGTCGTACAATCGTGTTACATTTTAAGCTTGCCTTAGCAGCAATGCAGAAACCATTAAATTTAAACCTAATTAAACTGGAGCAAGACATACGTTGGAACAGCACATTTTATATGCTCGAGCAACTATTTCAACTTAAAGTTCCAATTTATGCAACCTTGACATCGTCTGAATCGGCTCCATCAAATTTGAATTCATAGGAGTGTAACAATAAAAGACACAATGGCGTTGCTGCAGCTTTATGAAAATATTATTACAATTTTATCAGGTGAAAAATATCCAATACTTGCATCAGTTATACCTACCACTAATATTTTGGGCTGCAAACATCTGTGAATAATAAAACCCCCGCAACTGAAATTGGTCGGTATTTAAAGAAAAATCTTTGTGATGTTATCGAAAAGCGGCTTTAAGTGTAGGAGATATATAGAACAGCAGGTGATTAAATTTTCTGGATTTAAAAAAAAGGTTTTAGCTTTATATTGAAATGTTAACAATGCACAAATGTACATTATCAACGAACTTAAAGAATACATAACAATAGACATAGTGCAGCAACCATAACAATGAAGATGATATTTAAGCCATTGTGGACAGAAAAAATCATAAAACGCAGAACAGTTAAACCCCAGTCCTTTTACATCTGCTGCAGCCACAGTAAAACTATGTTATGTCGAGTTACCTTACATTAAACGCCAACAATATAAACCCTTCAATTCTGGAGTGAAAAGGAACCCGAGTTCGCCTATCTTTAATTTAAATTAATGATGCGAATCGAGCTGTTTTTTACTCAATAGCAATATTAAGAAAATCAATACTGTACGGAGTACGTAATCGGTTGTCAGAGTGTTAATCTAAACTCATTTCGAGTGATACATTTTTACTCAAGTTGTAAGTATATAAAAACAAGTAAATAATATAAAAACAGTTTACTCGAGTGACGTAGTAAAATTATTCAAATCACAAACGTCAAATTCCTACTCGAGTCGCATCACTAAATTATACCCACGGCAGACAATTCATAATACATATTACATTTTATTAACTTTAAGTAAATTAAAAAAAAGTTTGGTTTTTAAATTTTTATTGTAGTTCGTCTTTACTTAAGTACTCAACGGCTATACCGTAAGGAGAGCCTAGTTTGAGTGGTCAGCCCTATTTTTGATTAAAATTTATCTCTTTTTTTTCTGTTATCGAGGAGAATATTCTCCTTATATATAACTTATATAGAAACGTAGTATATACTACGTTTCTATATAAGTACGAATGCAGGGCATAGGCCACCTCTATCGAACGTACGATTGAAAGGGGTTAGGCCATATCATAGTTCACACTGGTCTACTGCGGATTGGCGGAGTTTATATACCATAGAAATTCTTACAAATCGCTACGATATGTAAGTGTCCTCACGATGTTTCGGGGGTGGTTTGGGGCTGACGAGGTGATTGACTATTAATATACACGTGACTCCGAAAATTCACAGATATGCATGGGAATATTTTGACAGCCCAAACCGGTAGAGATATGAAACAATGCTGCACTACACCGCGCAATTGCACCAACTCAGATCACTGGGCTGTATGTGTTGACTCACTTCTTCACAAAATGCATTGGGGCACAGCCAGGGCCGGGGCAGTATGGTACTCGGCACTGGTTTCATATAAAGAAGCGACATCGCTAGCTGCAGCCCGTGAAATTCCGTTGACAATTAGTTCACCTCCTTAGTTCTAATGGCGTTCTCCGCGACAAATACTGTTTTATCGACAGTTCAACAGTTTTCAAAATATTATGTTTGACAAACTTGTAATTTTTGCGACTTTTATGTGGACTAGTTTGTTACATATTTACATCGTGCAAAGTGATTGATGCGTATTGATGCTTTTCATAGATACGAACGGACGCTATGGTGTTATTTGTGTTTGTGTTACTTTAATTTTATTGAAATTATAATAAATATTGTAATGAAATTATTAGCAACACCGGATAGCGTCACTTGTTAAAAGATTATATTTCCACTATTTATTTAATTTATATTTGCTGTATTTAAGTTTTTTGGTAATAATTATAATAAGACAATTTTTAACCATCATGTTTCTAAAAATTATTCATAACTCTCCACAAGATATTTATTTTCTTATAAAATTCTGTAAAGTGACAAAATTGACAATGTCAAAATGTTAAAACTGTAAACTCGTATTAAAATGATAACCACAAGATGATGACACGCGCCAAAACACGTCCACGCTCACCCAAGATCTCCCAGCTTGTCGAGCTCCGCGTCGTGGGCGTCGTCTTCGGACGTGTTCGTAATTAAATCGTAATTAAATCAATCAAAATGTCATGTGGGCCTACTTTGGGGCGACAAACGGGGGAATTCTCCTCACCGCGTATTGTGCTCAAATGCTGTTTATGTTTCAGGTTCTGGAACCAACGATCAATGTATCGTCGCAACGACCATCGGATCAAGTGCGGTTTATCCAACGACGTAAGTTGTTGTATGATGAAGCACTTGCGTACTGAAGCGTGTGTTGCTCTAGATGTAGTCACACCTGCTCTAGATGTAGTCAGCAAGCAGCAGAAACACCATCTATTCCTGTTGCTGATATCGAGCTGGTGGACAATTTAGACAACACATTAAGTACCCATTAGCGGTTGAGAAGGGCTTTGGAGAGTGCGATTTTGGAATATAAATCCATCCCAGCGTCCTGTAGACCGCGAGTGCTGCATTTGCCAACTCATAGGCGAAATTTGGCGCTGATGGGGGCATTGGACTCCATGTTAGCTACATACATGGAGTCCAGTCGGGACCTTGATGATACGCATTCAATCCTTTACTGCACGGCTGTCGCAGCATGTTACAGTCTCTTCAGCGGTGCCACATTGACTATCGGTACATCGAAGTGTTGAAGTGCATATACAACGCCACTATGTCGGTCCGAGTACAAGATCAGAGCACGAAGGCTATTCCACTACAGAGAGGCGTAAGACAGGGAGATGTCATATCTCCGAAACTGTTTACTGCCGCGCTGGAAAACGCCTTCAAGCTCTTGCAGTGGAAAGGATTCGGCATCAACATCAACGGCGAGTATATCACTCACCTTCGATTTGCCGACGATATTGTAGTCTTGGCAGAATCTCTGGAAGACCTTAGCACTATGCTCGAAGACCTCAATCGAATCTCCCAACAGGTGGGTCATAAATGAACATGGACAAAACGAAGATCATGTCGAATGTCCATGTTGTGCCCACCCCCATCGGAGTTGGGGGCTCGACTCTCGAAGTTGTAGACGAATATGTCTATTTAGGACAAGTGGTCCGGTTAGGCAGGTCCAACTTCGAAAGAGAGGTCAATCGTCGAATCCAACTCGGTTAGGCAGCGGTCGGGAAACTACGCGACGTCTTCTCGTCCAAAATACCTCAGTGCCTCAAATCGAAAGTCTTCGATAGTTGTCTGTTACCAGTGATGACATACGGCACCGAAACGTGGCCTCTTACTATGGGCCTTATTAGGAGGCTCAAAGTCACTCAACGAGCTATGGAGAGGGCTATGCTCGGGGTTTCCCTACGAGATCGAATCAGAAATGAGGAGATCCGTAGGAGAACTAAAGTAACCAACATAGCCCAGCAGATTAGCAAGTTGAAGTGGCAACGGGCGGGGCACATAGCACGGAGAACTGATGGCCGATGGGGCCAAAAAGTTCTCGAATGGAGGCCACGAAGCGGAAAGCGCAGCGTGGGACGTCCACCCACTAGGTGGTCAGACGACCTGGTAAAGGTCGCGGGACGTCGCTGGATGCAGGCTGCCTCCAACAGGTCACTGTGGAAATCATTGGGAGAGGCCTATGTTCAGCAGTGGACTTCCTTTGGCTGATGGATGGATGGATGGATGTCGCAGCATGTCGGGTGGCTAATGTAAAATTTCCAAATAATATTACTACCACTCGAGATGTTACGACAGTGCCTGCCTGGCAGTGTAGGATCGAGGACCGTATCAAATGGGCCCGAACTTTTATCGGCAAGCTTACCGGTTTTCGAAGCGGTAACTTTAGGCCAAGAGTTATGCGTTTTGTGACCCAGGCCTTCTCTGGGACTAATATAAGTTCCCGGGACTACGGGATTTGCAACACAGAACACATAGACTACTACAAACAAAAAGTCTATGCGTGTGCAAACCGCATTCGTCGGTATAGGAAGCGGTGAGATTTATTCCACCTGAATCATACTTTTCAAAGTGACCAAAAGTGGGTGTATAGATGTTGGAGGCGTTCTCCACAACTTGTAGTAGATGGGCGGCTGCCTAGTGTCCATGATATGCATCATGGACAAATATTTGGTCATCGCCTGTTTCCCACACTGAAGCCGACTGGTTTGGTGTTGTGGACCGTGCTTGTGAACATATTCCGATTATGGAGGCGGTTTCAATTAGACCAGATGATGTTCTGGTTGCGATCCGGTCTACACAAAACTGGAAATCTCCTGGAGTGCATAATTTGAATTTGGTTGAAATGGTTTCCAAGTTCGCATGCTCGTTTGGCAGCACAATTCCAAGAGGCGCTTGATGGGGTTTCGCTCCCAACCTTTATGACTACAAGTGTCACTCACCTCCTCTACAAATCTGGCAATACCAGGGACCCAAAAAATTATTGACCTTGCCTTCCCACTACTCGTATATACAAACTTTTTACATCTGTAATAAGAACCAAAATTTCGAATCACTTTTCCGCTAACAATATCCTTTTCCCCGGCCAAACCGGATGTAAGAGTGGGTCTCGTGGTACAAAAGAACTCCTTCTCACCGACATGACCATTGGCCAACATGCTCGTCTCCATCGTAGGAATTTATCGGCCGCATAGATTGACCTGGATTGAGGCATGCTTAATGCTAAGGACTTGACTGGCGGAAACCGCTGGTAATGAGTGTTAAGTTTCGCGAGAAAATATGGAAGAGCAAGGAGCTGCACGGTCGGTTCTACCGGGCCCATGGCCCTGATGTGGACCAGCCTGCGTCTGTATCTTGGCTTGGTATCTTGGGTTTTATCCTTGCAATTATAGACGTAGTGATTAAGACGAACAACCATAGGAAATACATCCTGTCGAGTCAATCAGGCATATTATCTCCGGTTGTTCGTATCTTGCTAACGGCGAGTATTTGCAAAGGCATAACCTAGTAGCCAAGATCATACCATCAGCAAATTGCTTTTCGATATGGACGTAGGACCCTGTGATAACAGACCGATTGGCATTGGATATTGGCAACAATAGTTGCCAATAAGCCTGATATTGTGATAATAGATCGATTAGCACGCCGGGCAATACTTGTTGATGTTTCCGTTCCGCATGACGGTAACCTCATCGTTAAAGCTAAAAAAGACAAACTGTCTAATATTTAGATTTGGCCCACAAAGTTACTGACATGTGGGATGTGGACTCAACAATTATTGTCCCAATGTTTCGTTGATTATTGTTTCTGCACATGGATTGATACCAAAGAGCCTCGACCAACATCTCCAGAAGCTCTCTATTGGTCGTTAGGTCAAGAGCCAGATTCAAAAGGCGGTATTGCTGGACACGACACGCATAGTGAGGAGGTTTCTCACTTTGGATCCCTAACCGCCGGTGGCTTGGGTCTTAAGCCTCGCCACTGAAGGATTAATCTTTTTTTAATATTTTTATTTGTATATTCTTTTTTTTATATATGTATAAAAATGTAAAAAACAAAATAAAAAGGATAATAATTGTAATGAAAAAGAGTTGTGTTTATTTATTCAATATTAAAAATAAAGCCATTTACATTTCGGTGACAGAAAATTAGAGAGGGCTCCCTTTTTCTAGCTGTAATAATCTACTCTTTGGGCACAGCGCAGGACCGGGGAATTCAAATATTATTTTTGTAATTTGCAACTGCGTGAAATGTAAATGGAATAATAAAGGATAGGATAATTATGTTTATTAACAACAGAATTCAGTTTACAATTAGATAAAACATAATTAAACTATAACAAGGAATTTCTTAAACTAAACTAAAACACTTCTAAGGGTACCCACATAAGGCTAAGCCTGTTTCTTGGAATATCAAATATGAATTATTAAAACAAAACTATTACTTCAAATTATCCCTACTAATATTATAAATGTGACAGTCACTCTGTCTGTTTGTAACCTTTTCACCTTTTAAACCACAGAACCAATTTTTTATTGAAATTTGATATAGTGATTAATGTGACCTTAGGAAAGGACATAGCTTGAAGGGGTTGAAATAAGGGATGAAAGTTTGTATGGAAAAATCTAAACCGTTAAAGTTATAGATGTGAAATTTGGCGGCACTTTATTTATACATTTGAAAACAAAAATATCTGCATACTTTGTTTTCTTTAAATTAATCCTAAAGAAATTAAAATTTTACATGGAAAAACGAAACTCGCAACGAAAACGCTCAGTATTTTGAACGTGTGTGTTTCTAATACTGCCATCTGTGTAAGGCAGGTTGAAAATATTAACAACCAAGCTACGTTGCTGAGTACGTTTTCCGTATACTGTGCGCCACTGCTCCTACAATGTTTCTAAACTGTGTCGCTGACAAACTCTGCGTACTTTATGAATTCCTAGTACTAAACATAAGAATTCGGTGACTTTTTGTCAAAAATGTTTCGGTTTGGTTTCGATCCAACGGTCTTTCCTGATGGTCCGAATAACATTGCTGCTCTGTCCTGTACGTCTGTACTTATTACACACGTTTAAAAAGGATGGACGAGAAGATGCGAATTACTGGGTGAGAACTTACACCGGGTATACCCCGACTGCGACCCAAAAAGTATCCAGGTGGTAGTTTTTTTGTGACTGACACAATGTCATTGAAATTTTGCAAAAATGAAACTACGTTATTTTTGCATTTTTTTAAATATCATCGGTGTTCGGGTGGTACATACATAGTTTTTGCTAAAATATTAATTCAAATCCTTGCGTACCATTGCGTTTTTAAAAATAAAGGCGTGTATAATAATTATGTTAGGAAAACTATACGTATTCACCACCCACACACGACGAAAATCATCGACAATGACGGTTATTGAAAATATCTAAATTGAGTGTGCCTACTTTTATAAAATTTTCAAAACGCAAGTAATTAAATAATTGTTGAAAAAAAATACCGTAACGTAAACATGCGCTTTGTAGATCAGTATATATTACATGTAATAATCATTTCTATCTTGGTGCCATCTCTTGGCAATAGTTCGATACGCCAGGAGTGCTCTCCAAGTTTGCGCACCCTGCTTGGTAGTTCGTTAATAGCCCGACGCGTGGCGGTGGCTTTAAGTTCATTTTATGATTTCATAAGTATTGACATCTCTTCTCTTTTATGTACTCCTAATAATATTCTGCGTACGTTTCAGTGATTCACAATTAAATGAAACACGAACAACCTCCCTGCTCTGTATCATCTGCCGTACTGCCGAATACGCCGAACTCCGTACATATATTTAAACATGTTCGGCTTTAACGGAGTGGAATCGATTAATGTAATGCAGACTAGCGCGGTCTGGTCCAGCTTCACACAGGTGCAGATTATTCTATGTATTCCTCCGCTCCACACGAAAATTCGTATTTTATATCCCTAGTCAATTAGTGCATTTTCTCGTGCCTTCTCGGTAATATACTATTTGTCATGTAATACGGCAATGGAGGAATAAAAAGAAACTATACGTAAATCCCTTTCTCACTATCACTCTATCTATTGTAATAATGAAACATGTTGTCGGTTTAAGGATTCATATTTTAATGCCATTCAAACCTATTGATACAATTAATCTAAATTCCTACACGCGTTCATACGTGAGTTAATATTATTGTTACTTCCTACACGTATGAATGCGTGATTTCATCTTACTGTTCTGTACTTACATTCCTAATCTATTACATGACTATATCTTATTGCTAAATAAGCATTACATTACACTATTAATGAAAACGTGCATAAAAATCCGGAGCGTAGTTTAAGAGATCTCAGCTTTTGTAGGGACAGGAGGAAGCGACTTTATTTTATAATATGTAGGTACAGAAAAATAAATCATTACCAACGGTTTATAGTGTGAAATGTCATAACATTAAATAAGAATGATTTATCTACACATTTTCTCTTATTTTTGTAAATACTTAATATTGTAACAATAACAAACTACAAATTTTTTTTTGGAAGAATTAATAAAAATAAAATGTATATTATAGGTGGGTTAATTGTACCGCTTAGCGTACATTTATTTATAACCATTCTAGGCTTCTACCATTAACAATAGGTAAGTCATAGATATCACCGTTGTTCGAGCTTTTCAAGGTATACACATTTTTTTAATAATTGATGTTATGAATTGCGACTAACTTGAAAAACTACAACTCAAAATGTGCCAATAGTAGAAAATAAGGCGTGGAATTCGTCGAAGTAAGCCTTCCTGTAGTTGATTCTTAAATGAAACGTTTGCGAAAGTTCATGCTCTAAAGTTTCCCTTAGATTTTGTCATTGGCTCTAGATTATATATCGATCCATGGCCAGCCATTCCTTCTTTTTTTAAAAAAAGGGGCTACGAGGACATGCGCTTGGCGCGTCATGGCCACTGTTTAATATCTTGGTCAGTATGGTATCCTGGTAGGCACGATTCGAAAGCAGGACGTTGCCGGGCAACTGGCAAACAAAGCGGTTTGTTTACAAACAACATATATTACTGGCACTTTGCAGCAAGAAATGTCCTATTATTACCACATTGTACTACTCTTCTCATGTAAAATTAAAGTTATGAGTGAAACGATCAATTAGGAAATAAAGGTTTTATAATCTTGCGTTACCTTTTTATAAATATTTTAAAACCACTTTAAAACCACTGCGCAAGTCCGACGCCGAACTAGTCAGCCGCGAAGCCATGACAGCGAGCCAAATAAGAAAACCTCTGTGCAGTAATCTCTATAGTATTCACAAATTATGTGATAATCTAAAATGTTCTTTACCAAACTCTTTAGATTCAAATTATGTTTTGGTGGATAAAAACTGGTTCGAAAAGTACTTTTTTTGAGCCGAACAGCACACGGAAGGCGTTAAGGCTCTTAATCAACAAACGTGTAAATTATCTACTGCAACAATATACCAGGAGCTAATTTAGCGCCTAATTAAGTAATCAATGCTTTGCAGACTAGGACTGAATGAACATAAAGAACTTCAATGATGAAGTCGACAACGTTTATGTTCCACCACACAAGTTTCACGTGTATGAATGTTCGTTCAATAGCAAAGAGCCTGTAGTAAACGCAACAGGTTAATCGCGCACATGCGCTGTAGTAAAGATCTTATCGCCCGTATCATTCAGTTCAGCCCTTTACAGTCATGCGGTCCTAGTATATGAGGCGCGTGATTTTTGCAGCTTATAATGAAATTAGTGTGTAATAAATCTAAATTTATTTTAAGTACGTATCTTAAATCTTAATAAGCAAAAACCACTCAGCTATATATTTTGTATAGTGACCAATATAGCATACTTGACCATCACATTCCCCGTTTTCAACAATCTTGTGGTCTTTTTAGCCAAAGCTCGAATATCTACTATGACTCTATTCCAACTGTCAGCCGTTACAGTGTATCACTTTGCTGTGCCATCATAAAAATATATCGCACTGCTATTACAAGACTGTATCAACTCAAAATCGGGTCTGTTTGAGATAATTCATTTTTTGAACGTAAAATTCAATTATCTATATGTCAATAAAACCATAGTTTAAATAGTGCTAAAATTCATTAAGAGATGGCGTTAAAAGTCACTATACATGACTCAGTGACCCTCGTGACGCCCCGCGCAACATTGCACCATCTTTATTTATGGTTGAAATTCAAATGGCGAAGACGTATCGCTGTGGGTTTGAGATCGCATTATTTTGGATTACTACAGTATTGGTGACTCAGGTATGTAAAAATTCGAGTATTATTCCGACATATTACGTTGTTGCTGAATTTTAATATAATTATCAACTTGATTATTTAGTTTTGATACTCTATTTCTTACAAACAACAATTTTATTTCGAGTCATATTTTGACTTACGACATTCTTGTTGGTTCAGTAAATAATTTTAGACTTAATACAGTTTTGTTGAAGAAAATTTTTTTACTATGTTTTTGTGTTAATTTATTAAGATTTTATTAAAGTACTGTTGTTACTATTAGTGTTTGAAATCACACGTTCCATCAAAGTTTGTTAAAGTCAAAATAAAAGTATTTCTTTATGACTTAAGAAACAATTTTGTGTTACTACGTCCTAGATGACAAAATGGGTAATTTACTTCCTAAATACCTACATACTTTTTATTTATTTGTAGTATGAACCGTGGACGGAGTCTATTCGAAATGGTGACAAAAACTGTGTCCGTTGATGAACAGGACAAGGAAAATATTTCACCATTGCTCAGTGAACAGAGCCCTTGGGACGATTCTGACGCTGACCCCAATTTCATTCCAGAGTCAACAGTCAGGTTCCTAGTTTAATTCCGGGTACACGCACAAGAAAGCTAAGTAGTTCTTCGTCAAGTAGTCCCAGTTCATCTTCATCAAGTAGCTCAGATGAAGAAGCAAAAATCAATACAAATCCCGTTGCTTCTACTAGTGAAGCAGCAAGTCAAATAACTACAGAAGCAAATACTTCAGGACAGGAAATTGTTAAAGGCAAGAAAAGGGTGAGAAATGAAGCAAATTGGAAAAACAGAATTGCCAAAAAACTAAGAAACTCAGGTATGGTCTACACATCGAGTGTTAAGAAACAAGTTCCCGCAAGAAAGATGGGTCCTCCGTGTGGGGATAAATGTCGATTGAACTGTCGTGCAAAAATAGATGAGAACTCAAGGCAGGACAGAATAATTTTATAAGAATTTAAAAGATTTATTAGTGATCTTAAGACTAAGTTCAGCTTTTTTTGTTGTTATACTACTTAAATTGGCTGTATAAGAAGGATTTTTCTGTTGTTTCTTTGTAAAAATAAGTGCCATAAATGTTTGTATGAATAAACATTTAGTTATTTTTTTAATAAAACTTAACTTGTCTTAGTTAAATTGCTTTATTTACATCCTAACCTTTGTCTAAACTAATAGAGCTATTATGTTTAATTGTCTTAACTCAATAAAATTAACAAAAATTATATAATATAAATCCAAGTAAAATTGTAGTAAGTCAAAATAGTTCTACTATAACAATACAACTGAAAATAAAACTTCATTTTATGTTATTTGTTCTGACAATACCGTATTAACTCAAAAAATATAAATGACTTGACAACTTGCAATATTTAATTAAATTTGTAGGTACCAAAAACTCATAATATCATCTATAATCTTGACACAGTGTTCACTTTTTCATTAACTATAACAGAAGGTGCGGGGAACCAGTTTTTCGTCATTTCTGAAAAAAGCTTTATTTTGAGTTAATACAGTCTAGTAATAGCAGTGCGATATGACCGAGATATACATTATTTCCTTAAGAAACTATGCAACACCTTTGCAGCTATTAAGGATGAAAATAACAATAGTAACAGTCGATACATTATTTTGTTTGGAATTGAAATTAAACGTAGCTAGAGTGTTATTCTGTAATTCAACTTATGTAGTAATTGTAAATAATTATGAGAAAATAATATATTCATTAATCATAGGTATATTCAACCTGAACAAAATACAATTAATGTAAGACTACGGTATTGTACTGTTTCGAGATGACGGAAGAAAAGCCAAGTGACGCCGGTCGCCCGCGCCGTCCTCCGCCCGCGCCCTTCTTCCTCCCGCCGCCGCGTCTAGCGCGGCTCGTTCGGAAATGTCTGTTTTCTGAACAATTTTTATATTTACACTCCTGCGTCACATAATTAATATAATGGCTGACCATGCTATGACGTATTGTATGATTAAGTACGTAATTTAGTATATTAAAAACATAATTATCAATGACATAAATGTGAATTACACAAACAATATAAATATTTATTCCATAGTAACAATAGCATTTTTTAAATCTTGGTTACAGGAACTGTCGTCTTTTTTATCCTCCGATCATTTTTTTTCGGTCACATATATTATTTCCTTTGAGCCTTAATTACCTTTAACCACTTATCTTTCACCAATCTATTTTTAGGGATTCTAAAGTTAAAATCAATTAGAACCGAAAGATTAGGGTAAAGTAAGATAAGAAGTTGAGGCCACGTATACGCAAGCGAAGTGTCGAACACCCGCTTACAAGGTGGTCGGATGACCTACCCAAGGTTGCAGAAGGTCGCTGGATGCAAGCCGCTTGCCCGTTGGAAGTCGCTGTGGGAAACCTTGGGGGAGGTCTACGTTCAGCAGTGGACTTTCTGTGGCTATAGAGAGAGAGTGAGTCAAATAAACGCAAATTTGTATTAGTATATATTTACAAATATTTGATGTATTACTTTCAACTATTGCTTAGTACATGCATCGTACAGTATTATTATAGTACAACAATAGTAGGTATTTATGCCTGGTGCATATGTTGCCCATCTCCCCCTACAAGCATGAAACACAAGTTGGCGTGGCGCAGGCCGTAAAACGTCGCAATGACCATAAAATACATACCACAACAATTACACCTAGGGAAAAATAAGTAGGCATTGCCTGTAATATAATTGATGATGCATGTACCTGTATTTTCTGTGTTTTAAGTTACTTGATAGATACAAAAATGGAGAGATCAAAAGTCTTATTTTGTGAATTCATATGTAGAATTGCGGATGGATCAAAGTTCTTAAGAAATAAAGATATTTCATCATGAAGGTCACAAATTTTCATAGTTAAATGTTTTAGCATAATATAAATCAAATGTTTGAATGGTATTGCACAACTATGGAAAACCACGGAAAAACCGTTAAAAAAATGCTATATAGATTTTTACATTAATATCATCGTGATATTTGTATTTTATTATTGAGTAAACAAAGATAGTTACTATTATTTTTGCAAGAAAATAAAATATCAATTAAGTATTATTAGTTTACCAATGTTTTATTGATGGACAAAAGTTACATCTATTAACAGTACTTAACTAAGTGGTAATCTATTTTTAATAGTATAAATATAAAATAGCAACACTAAGTCTATAACAATATACAGGGTATATACAGACGGCGACCTAAAACGAAGCCAGGTGGTAATATTAGTGACTTCAGACACAGTGCAACTAAAAATTACGGAAAATAATCCGACAATTTTTTTGCTGTAATTATTTACTTATCGTCGTATTTGGGTAGTGAATACATCGTTTTCTTAAAATAATAATATCCACTTTTTTATTTTTAAAGACACAATAGTATGTTGGGTATAGGTTTAAATTATAATTTTCACAAAAACTAGATATTTACCACCCAAACACGCCGATATTTAAATATTTGCAAAACATAACCTGAGACATGTTTATTAGTTGCATTCTGTCTTTAATCACTAAAACTCCCACCTAGCTTCGTTTTCGGTCGCAGTCTTGATAATATAGTCCTGTACAAATCCGGATTTACCCAAATTACTTTCCATTTAAAAGTATTTTTTTTTCACCCAGTTTGTATAATTCATGTGATTATTGGAAAAAAAATTGAATATTATTATAACTTGTTTTCCATATATTACACATAAAAATCCTTAATTAAAGATCACCCCAGAATTCCCCAATGTTCTTTGCCAAATTTATTTGCCGAAATACGTAAGGTATGTCATAAATAATATCGAAGAACTTTGTAACTTAATTACAGTAATTCTTAATCAAACTTTTCAAATCTCGTTTTTATCTTGAGATTTGAAATTATACATTAATAAGATTAGCGATTACATTCATCATAATGTATGTACCGCAGGCACCCACCCTTTCTCTCCATAATACATTAAAGATAACTGTACTTCAACAGCGACATTAGTACAAGATATTCGAATGGCTTGGTATAAGGCCCATTGGCTCAGCGGTCAGAGCGTCGTGCTACGGGCACGAAGGTCGTGGGTTCGATCCCCACATGGGCTATTCACATCCTTGTCCTTGCCATTTTGTAATTTTTTGTAATGTATTACCAAGTTAAAACAAAGTGGTAAAACATTTGACAATTTGCAGTCATAAAGAACTTCTATTAAAATTATAAAATTCTAACTGGAATGCTTACGACACAATATTCCACATTGTAAAATATACATTATTCCAAAAGCAATTAGGTTTATACTTGTTTGAAAATTCCCTAAATGGAAAACGTTCCAAGCAGGATGGATATCATGGGTGGGTGTTTCTTACAGCTTGTCAGTTGTAAAAAAAAAGGTACTAATAGTAGTTTTCACTTTCTTTAGGTTAGCCTTGTAATGAACACCTTCTAACTTAATACCCGAATACGCATAAAAATATTAACTTAAATCCTGAATTCATAGCATGCTTATTTAATTTTTTATTTCTTTTATTTTGTAAATAATATTTTTGTCTTTGCGAAATGGAAGAATTGCGCAATAACTTATGTATAACACACAGCAACATTTAGCAGTCTGTGTCAATGAACACATATGGAGGATAAAGATAGAAATTAGATTACATAACACGTAAGTTGCATTGAAGTTAAATTTCTGCAAGTCATTGAGAATATTTGCTTGTGCAAATTGGTAAATACATTATGTATAAAGCATTGCAACAGTGAGGCACTTGGCAGTAGTGGAGTTTCATTTCATGGGTGAGTTTCGACTAATGTTTACAAAATACTAGAGTACGGTGACAATAATTATGTCATAATTAGGGACCGAATTATATGAATTTGACTCCTTTTCAACGACCATTGCATAATTTGATAAGCGTAAAATTTACTGTTACAATTTTTTTTCTCTGGCTAGTTGCAATAAACATAACATACATACATTTTGTTGCCGGTCAAATCTATACAGACATATATACCGCACGTTTAGTAAAGCACACGCGCTCATTGTCAGTTACTATTTTAGAGTCTTTATGATTGTTATTTTATTAATGAATAGTACCTACGTAATTTACTGATTTTATGTTGATTTAGAAATACAAAATTAAACATCTTAATATATATAAATCTCGTGTCACAATGTTTGTCCTCAATGGACTCCTAAACTACTTAACCGATTATAATAAAATTTGCACACCATGTGCAGTTCGATCCAACTTGAGAGATAGGATAGTTTAAATCTCAAATTATAGTCGCAATTTTAATTTATTGCTAATTATTTGTCTGTTATTATTTGACAGTCACAATCATCTGTTAACTCCAAATGATTCTAACAGATGTCGATACCTTTCGACTGGGTTGAGTAAGTAATCAATAGATGGCGCTGCTATGGTAAATCTACGAACGTGTCATATAAGCTACATTTTAACAGTATAATTACCACGTGTTGTTGACGCTATAAAATTAACTAAATTTATTTTGTAGTGAACGAAATACCGTATAATTCACTTATTTCCAATTTTTAAATTTTTGGTGTTAGCATAGCCGGCCACGTGTTACTTAGACTGATGTAAGTATTATCAAATAATTATAAAATTTAATTAAAATGTCAATGCAAAAATGATACACAATTTCCTACACTTTTTCAATAGTTGTACAAATATTTTTTTTTATTGTTTTCATTTAACCGCTATTAAAAAATATTTAGCACTTATTATTTCAATGTGCTATGATAACAAGTTTTTCAGATTTTTTCTCTTATATTTGAACGATTAAATTAGTATTTCAATTCTTATTTATATAAATAAATAATACGTATAATACGTCATGGTCATACGCGTTTGGTCATCAAAAAGATCACCGGAAACATTCTTGAAGCAACCATTTTGGCTGGGAAGTTTAAAGGAAAAGTGGTCCTGCTGCCACGTATTCCGATGATACCATCAGATTCTACCATACCCTTCAAAAGGCTACAGTTTCCAATTCGTTTAGCTTTCGCCATGTCTATAAATAAATCTCAAGGTCAAACAATGTCCATTTGTTGTTTAGATTTGGAAAATCCATGTTTTTCTCATGGGCAACTATATGTTGCGTGTTCACGTGTTGGGAAACCGTCGAAGCTATTTGTGTTAGCTAAAGACAGGTTAACCAAAAACATTGTGCACCGATTGGTGTTAAATTAAATTGAAATTGAAAGTATTTACAATTCAAAAAATAGATATTAACGTTTAAAAGTTTAAGACTGTCTGCCTTACATACCTCATTTATGAGTTTAAGCGTCACATGTTATTTACTGTATTATACTGTAATATACTTATATTTGTTATAAAATAAATAGAAATAATAAATCTGATAAATTTTTATTTTGTACCTATTGATTTCTGCTTAATATCAAGTGTAAGAACATTTTAATTAATTGTGTTCAACGTACTTCCCCTTCAAATCTCAATCCAGTGAATTTGTATACCAACATCAACATTTTCGTCTTTGTTCGTAAATAATTTCATTGTACTAAAGGGTTATAGTAGTAGAAAGTCAAATAAGGAGTCAAATTAGATTGTTTACTATAATGTAATATAACAAAAACTTTAGCCACAGCAACGCGTGGCCGGGTCAGCTAGTAATTTTATAAATTTTAACATTTATGTTGCGTATTTTACCATATTTGCAAGCAAATATCGAACTTTTCATGTCGCATATATTCGGGTCCATAGTCAAAACAATGGACAATATGACATAATACTTTGTATTGTGCAAGTTGAAGTTTAAAATTATGTATCTGGATATCACGGGGTGCCTAGTGTAGGGACCGTAGTTAATACATTTACAATTTCGAACAGTGGGATAATTCATACACTGTATTTCGTTATGTGTAACATGTCTGTTGTGTAAAATGAATACACATATTTTTTTATTGTTACAGTCGCACATATCAGATGAACATATAAAAGGATTTGCTGTTATTTCGGAAGAAGAAAATGTCGAAGTCCGAGCACATCCATGGGACCAGCATTAAGGGAAGCTCTCGATATGATGAGAAAAATCCAAATTACAGTACAAAAGTATTGTCACAGTGCTTGAAGAGGCGAGACATCAACACTAGTAATCTTAAGTCTGCGTTAACCGTTATAAAGAATGAGTGGTCAAACTTCAAAAAATTAGAAAGTGTATTTGCTAATAACTTTAGCAATATTCACGAACATATTATGAATAGAAAAAAATACATTGTTTGAAAAATCTTGAAGTTGCACATGTCACACTTGGTACTTGGTATTTATGCTGTATTCCAGTCCCATCCTATCCATTTGAGTACAAAAAAGTAACCAATATATCGGAATTCCTCCCTTATCCCACGGGAACAGTATATTTTTCGGAATAAAAAGAAGGCTAAGTGTTAATCCTGGGTGTCAGGTCCTCCATACAAAATTTCATCGACCCCATTAAGCCGTTTCTGACTACATCGCGCACAAACGCATAGACAAACAGGCAAACAGACAAAAATTCTAAATATCATGGCTTTGGGTTTTATTTCGTTACTATAATCAGTTTTCTCATTTATCTTACATGTTCATACATCGATCGGGTACAAATTTATTAGATGTATAGATATCAGATAGTAGGCTAGAGTTCACATCAAACATTAACAACATTGTAAAAAAGCAACCTAAATGCAAAGTTTTATAAGCGAAATACCAAGGAATGCTGGGATTATCGCGATACTAAAATAACAGAACATCGCTTTTCTTGCGTACTTTTCACATGCGCCGTATATGCTTCATTTGGAGATTTCTTTTGCAGTTATGGAGTCCTAGTACACGCGTGCCCGACTCCGCTACGTTGCCAGGCAACTGTAAACACAAGATGTTTACAAACAACAGCGGAGATGGTGCGACTCCATTACACGTGGCATGAGTTTATTTTTACTGATAATTTATGAGAATAAAACGTAAGATTTTTTCTTATGTCCTTTATCCACCTATTTTACTTGTCATTAGTTAGTACTATTGTGTAATATCAGCGAAAATAATTTTCACACCATAAAGCGAGATAAGTACTGTACAAATCTCTGTAAACTGTTCTGGTTCATCTTGCCCTGATACCAATAGGTTCAATATCGATCGCGTTTGACATGAGTTATGTGTTTTTGTTACATTGCTGTACTGTCCTAGCGGCTTAGGGGGATTTCTTTGGGCATTTGGACAGATAAGATAATTATAATGTACCGTTGCTAAACCCAGGCGTAATATTATTTATTAATCTGAGGAAATTGTTGCTTATTGGAGAAAATAATGTCGTAGTCCTTTCGAATCAATTTACTCTCCTCAGTAATAGGAAAATCGCAAAATGTCAGTTGGTGCGAGAGAAATGGCTGATATCGTCAGTTCTCACTAACTTTCGTTCATAAGCGACAACGCTAGCGGATGCAATCGATATTCAAGCTTTTGCTATCAGGACAACATGAATTGGCGACTTTATCATATGAGATCATTTTACCCGACTGGGATATTTCTTTGTCACGCCCTAGAGCCTAAACGGCTTGTCGTGTTTTTATGTGAGTGGTGTCAATAGATTCGCTTTATTCGTGAGAGAGACACTGGGTACATCAAAATTAACACGGTCGGAGGTATTATCTACTCTCTCCTAGATATTCTTGCTCCACCTATAAATCACCAACAAAATTATGAATTATACCAACAATTAATTTAATGAATATGTCACATATGTTGACGCAGTCGGATTGTTGCTTTTTTTTCAATATTTGTTTTTAGGTTACTTGCGGTCGATCGATATACTCTTTTTTTCTGACAGAATTAGCACTAGTCCACATCTACAAACTATGAACAAATTTTGTCCACAAAAACTTACTACTCATAGATTACATGCATTATCTATGGAGAATATGCATATGATATACATATATGTGCATAATGTATGGACTTTACGTGTAATTATTTTTTCGTGGATGTATAAAAAATATTTGCAATTGATTTCACAAATGGAAATAATATTGAAAATTGTGATAAAGAATACCTAAATATTTAGGCACATGCATATTCTACTTATTCAACGAATCGTTTTACTATTAATTGGTCTTGTAGTTCATTGCACATATTACGATTCGCTTTTTGGATCGTTTCTCAAGCGGGTGTACAGCCTCAAATTCCGTACTCACAAATCAGTTGAAATAAAGCTGCTCTTGGGAAACTTTGTCCCAAGATGTTGAGCAATATGTTTGGCTACACATGCTGCGTTTGAGATGGATTGGGGTTCCAAAATGATTAAAAATCTCTCCACGAAGCAGATGAAGATCTTTTACGTGTAATAATTATTGAAGAATATAAAACAAGAAAGAATATTTTACTGTGCAACACCTGCTACCAAATGATAGGAAAGAAAGTAATTCCTATAATTTCCAAATGTAACGGTTGGAAATATGAAAAGATACCTGAATTTTACCACCGCTGGATTTAATTTCCAAAGGACTTGTCTCGTCTCGAATTCCCTTCATGCAAATTAGACAACTGCATCAAATTATTAATGTACCAGTGGATATGGACAATTTTATATTTTTTTACCACGCTATGTTATTTACGATTATTGTATTAGCATACGCAATAAGAAAAAAAACAATCACAAATCAAAGTACCTAATGGGAGTAGTAAATAAAAGAAAAATTCGTGCTTGACTCCAGCAATTGCTTCAAACTACACTTTATTCATTCTGCGAAATAAAACGAAAGAAAACTTTTTCAATCATAGATCTTCACCACCATCAAGAGAGTCTCATAGCACAACAACAAACTCTAATGTGCAACGACGGTCTGTATTTGCGGATTATTCCTGGAGACCATAATCTTCCAAAAATGTATAATTTTTTATTAACATGCTGAAAAACTTTCTTTTCCATCGATTTACATGGGTAAATTTCGAAATTTCAGAGAAGGATTAAACGCGGCACCATTCCCAATCGCGACTAATGAATTACGAAGATCCGATCGACTTGGAGTTACCCCTATAATTTATTGTACCTTGCTATGAAAATTATGAGATTATGACCCCGTGATTCACTTACTATTCCATTTAAACACGCGGGAAAAAATACGAACATTACAGAGCAGTGAGTTGAATCAGCCGACTATATAATTAATTGAATCAAAAGTAATCTGGCTTTCAACGATCAATACCAAATTCTGTTTGGTATTGGAACGAGCGAAAGAAAAGATCTTTTCGCGATGATTCGACAATTGGGGAGACCAACAATGTCACTTACTTTAAGTGCCAATGAAATCTGATGGGACAATTTACTACAAATATTGTACAAATTAAAAATTAATGAGGTTGAATATTTCAACAGAACAAGTTGTATTACAGGCCTACATATCTACGAGCATCGTGACAGTACCGCCGTCCCAGCATCGTGGTAGTCCTCATGCACACATTTTACTTTGGATGATTAATGCTCCATTAGACCCACTTGGTACGGGCAAACAAGATTCTGTAAGAATGATGGTTGATCAATTGATATCAGTTTCTTTAATAGGCTTCTGGACACATTCGATTACAAACTCACAAGCATACATTTATTTCCCACAAAGGCTGCATGGTAATCAGCATCAGAAATGCCGATTCGATGCGCCATTTGTGTACTGTAAATTTACTACAATATTAAAAACAATGCAAAAGGATCATTTTGGATATACTGATAAACACCCAGTAAAGGCTATAAACAATTCAAAATTATTCTTAAGATATATGATTACAATATCGAATATTTTAATGTATGAAATGAAATGTGAAAAAACGGTTGCCTAGTTAAAACTTGAGCTCAAAATCTGAGCTGCTTAAGTAAATGGAACTTATTACTTTATTTTATTTATATTCGCTTTATTTAATTTTTGTGATAAGAATGACATCACTGACAATTTTTAATCATGCTTTTTCGAAAAATTCGTTATAAATTTTCCACAAAATATATAGGTATTATATTTACATAATAAGGAAAGAGAAGAGACAAAATTGACAATGTCAAAACTTTACAACTGTTTAGATCTTATATCTTTAAATGAGCAATTCTTGTATATATATATATATATATATAATTGGAATCTCGGAATCGGCTCCAACGATTTTCATGAAATTTAGTATATAGGGGGTTTCGGGGGCGATAAATCGATCTAGCTAGGAATCATTTTTAGAAAATTTCATTTTATTCGTGTTTTATCGATCGTTTTTAAACTGAAAAATATGACTCTTCCTGACATCTATTGGCGAATAATAATACTATTTTTTGTGAGCAATAAAGTAATTTTAGAAAATGACATTTTATTCGTGTTTTATCGATCGTTTTTAATCTGAAAAATATGACTCTTCCTGACATCTATTGGCGAATAATAATACTATTTTTTGTGAGCAATAAAGTTATTCCAGCAGATGGCGTTGTTAAGTAGCACGAAGTCAATTGGTGTTTGCTTTGAGGTTAGACTAATAAAATCAATTGTTTATTTATATTATTTGTGTCTTCTTAATGCACGTGTTCACTTAAAAATGCCTAAACGATCTTGGAAAAAAACGCTTATAAACAATTAACTTCACGAAGCCGCAACTCGTCTCAAGAACAGCTAGAAGAGCATCGTCATCAAACTGATCAGGATTCTCAAACTTCTCACAGTGAAGACTCATTTCAAGGATACCGTCATGAAAATCAGGTTTCTGCTCGTCCCATACGTGCTGCTAAAGTAAGATGCTTTCAAAATTTGACTGACATTACACGAGCAGAAAGGTCTTATGATTTAGATGTTTCACGAGAGCGTGCGGCCCAACGTGTAGCTAATGAAAATAACGATAATTTCCAAAAAACAAAATTTGTAAAAAAAAAAAAAAATACCGAGCAAAGCTCGGTCATCCAGGTACTTAGTATTAAAATGATAATAAGGACCACAAGAGGATGACACCAAGACCTGCGCGGCGAAGAGGACGACCCCCTCCAGCGGTGGGCTTGGGACCGGTGTGGCCGAGTGCTCCGCCTACGGTCCCCGCTACCGGTGGAGTAGTACGCCGCATGAGATGACCTAATAAAATCAATCAAAATGTCATGCGCGCCACCTACTTTGAGGCCACAAAGGGGGGATATATCTCACCTCACCGCGTATGCTGTCTGTGTTACAGAAATGATTTTTTGTTATTTTTCCCAAATTATAATAAATCTGATGATTATTTTTCAGGCTGAATAAATATTACGATAGAAATCATAACTTCAAACCAAATAATATTCTACAAACACGATATTCAATAGAATGGCTAGACGAGAAATTGTACCAAAGTGTCAGCTTACAAACAGTTATACCAAATTTCGACAACGTTAACATCTTTTTAGAATGCTATTATTTGTAGGTGTAAACCGACCTCTACGAATGGCTACAAGCCATTGTTTTAAGTGTTTTATCTTTAGGAAACTTATGACCTCCCGTTATACTTGTATTTGAGCACATAGGAACGGCAAAACATTGTGGCATTTCGAATCTGAAATACTATTAATTGCACCTACATATTATTAATAATAAAATAAATTTAATCAGACCCGATATTATAGGCGTTTGACAGTTTTGACAGGTTTCTGTACCTCACGTCTAAGTGCTGCCGCCTAGTGGCCGTCATTTTTGAACACCCTCATTGTGACAGCGTGGAATACACACGAATTACATGAAAAAGAAAAATCGACAAATGTAGTTTAGCCTCATTGAATTCCAACCAAATTCATTTTAGGGGCTTCATTTAATGAAATTTATATTCGATTACAACTGACATTTAAATTTAAAAGCAATTTCTAATTAATTATAAAGATATACTCAACATAACTTTACAGAAAAATATGCATGTATTTGAAATTTTGAACGCCTTCTTATTCAGTGTTGCAAGTAATTAAAATTTTGGAATTCCAAAAATGTTCCGGATAAATTTTTAGGTAAAAATAATAGATATATAAAGTATTGGAATTTGTACAGAATTAAATTATAATAAGGCAAGTACAAGTTTTAGTTTTCTTTTATTAAATAGTATATTGGATTATGATAGCCAAAAACAATGTAGTGTCAATATCTTAATTTCCATTTAACGATATATTTATATATTTTTCTCGGAAAAGTAATCAATTGGTAACATTAATATGGGATTGCTACCAACATTACGAACAATATCTACGTTTTAGAAGACGCAAATGTGTGATAAATACTCTAAGGATCAAATATATACTAAATGTCCGATTATCACGTAATATCATAATAATAATAATATCGTCAATTCGTCGTAAATTGCTATCCGATTCAAAAATTGAACAAATAAAAGCTGAAGTTGCTTCACAGCTTCAGCTAAGTGCTGATGAAGCCAGACACACGTCAATCCCACCACAACTAAGCCCAATAGAATCAGTACACCCACGTATAACACAAAGAACATTAAAGGTAAACGCGCGAACCATGAGATGGACAGACGACCTTAACGAAACGCTTATAAAATGCTCTTATGAGGTATCAAACTTAGAGACAGATTTGACGGCATATAGAAGTAATCTACGTAGCAAATTCATAGAAAAATGCCCTCACTTAGCTTATTTAACAAAACAAAGGCTAGCCGATCAGAGGAGGTCAATAATAAATAACAGATATATAGCGCATAATAAATTGCAAGAAATTCGCAATGAAGTCGAAAATAGTATGCCTAACGGAACACAAATTGTTACACCGAACACCGGGCTTTCACAAGATCTATAGAGAGATCTAAATATCACAGAAGAAAGTCACACACTAAACCCAATAACACAACATAATAACTTTAGGGGGGGAGGGGGCTAATAGATATTACAAACCTTCATAGTAGACAAATCACTTCATTGCGTTCATACTTTCATGAAAAATCTAAAGACATTTTATTACATAAAGCCGTCGTAAATGCCGATAACAAACTCACACCGCTCAATTTAAATAATCGTTTAGCACAAACCAATGAAAAAATAGTAGAAAATAAAGAAAAAATTGCTACTTGGGCCCAAAAGTCTCTCCATGGAAGACATCGCCAAGATTTATGCCGGCCTAATGTCGACTACGAGGCGTCGAACGCATGGCTAAATCGCGGTGATCTCTTCCCAGAGACAGAAGGTTTTATGTTGGCGATACAGGATCAAGTTATTGAAACCAGAAACTATATCAAATATATTGTAAAATCCCCGATACCTACAGACCTATGCAGACGCTGTAATAGCTCATCCGAAACCATCCAACACATTACAGGCGCGTGTAAAATAATAGTACAGACAGATTACAAATACAGGTGCGACCAGGTAGCTAAAATAATACACCAAAAACTTGCATTAAAATACAAACTAATAGCCCCAACCACACCCATAACAGCATATTATAAATATATACCACGGACTATTTTAGAAAACCATACACACAAATTGTATTACGACAGAACCATACTGACCGATAGAACCGTACACTACAACAGACCAGATATCACAATTGTAGATAAGTCTCAGAAAATAGCCCATTTAATAGATATTGCAGTCCCAAATACTCATAACCTCCAAACGACACTTACTGAAAAAATGACCAAACATTGATAAAGTTAAAATAATACCTATTATCCTATCTACCACAGGTGTAATACCTAAACAGTTACATGAGTCAATTAAAACCTTAGATTTCCCTTCTGCCTTGTACATCCAGCTTCAGAAAGCAGTAATTTTAAACACTTGTCGGATAGCACGAAAATTTCTTAATACAGACCTACACACCTCAACACACACTTATGCACATTTACGCAGAAATAATGAAGCAAATACTACCGATGGAGAATCACATATCCCAATTACCAATGGTACTCACTTGGCCTAGGCCCGTGAGATCAATATAAAACCGGTTTGCAAAAACCGAGCAGATGAAGTATACGACACAAAAATAATATGATATTAATAATAATACAGGGTATATCAAGACTGCTACCAAAAACGAAACCAGGTGGTGGTAGTCTTAGTGACTTTAGACACACTGAAACAATTTTTTTTGCAAAATAAGCGACGATTTATTTTTGTAATGTAAAGGAAGCAATGTAAAGCAAGCCAGTTCGTTTATGATTTTATTTTAAATGTATTTATTATCGCAATTTGGTGGCCCTTATGCGATCAATTTTATTGCATAATATTACTAAATGTGCAATATTATTGACCATATACGGTTAATATTGAAGGTAGCATCAATTATTGTTGAAACAAGAGTTAATGCGACTTTTATTGCACGATTTTTTTATATTACGCAACATATTTGATCGTTTGAATTAAAAACACCTTTCAATGTAATGGTACAATAAAATGTACTTATAGTAAAATATTACGCAATGTGCAATATTATTGACCATATACGGTTTCTTAACCTTCAATATTTTGAAGGTTGCATCAATTATTGATGAAACGACGGTTAATGCGACATTTATTGCACATACATACATACATAAACACACGCCTTTTACCCAGAAGGGGTAGGCAGAGGTGCTACCGGAACACCCACGTTTCGCCTTTTATATTCCGTCCCACGATGTGATAGGGGGCGTGCCTATCGCCATATCGGGCACAAATTCCTACTCAGGGCTGATAATGAATAGAAAAATCCAATATCACTTTGCCCGACCCGGGATTCAAACCCGAGACCTCAGCTTTGCAATCATACCGTAGTACCACTACGCCACCGAGGCAGTTATGTATTGCACCATATTTCTTTATTATGCAACATATTTGACGTTTGGATTCAAAGCACGTTTCAATGTAATGGTACAATAAAATGTACTTATAGTAAAATATTACGCAATGTGCAATATTATTGACAATATAGGTTAATATTGAAGGTTGCATCAATTATTGATGAGACGAGGGTTAATGCGACTTTTATACTGAACTTGTACTGAAAAAAATATGTACAATAGTACCCATGATATATTTTATTAAAAATTTACGCATTTTATCAAGATTCTAAAATACTACGACATTTGGTATTTTTTCCACTGATTTTCATTTTATTAAGATTTTAGTTGCGAATTACATCATTTGTTAAACAAGTCTTCATAATAAGATTAACAATTTTTTACTCACTTTTGACTTTTTCAGAAATAATGTGTATCGTGTTAAAAAAAAGAATATGGAATAAAGAATACCCAAATTTATAGGATTTACCTCGAATTATTTAAGAACAAAGTTTTGAAAAATGCAGCACATCATTTAATCGTTTGGATAATGTTTTTCTGATATCTTCCTGAAGTTTCCTGATGTTCTGCTTCACCTTTAATGTGCTAGGAAATTAGCTATCCATACACATATGACTCCGAAAATTCAAAGATTATCTTCCACAGCGACATTGGTACGAGATATTCGAATGGCTTGGTATAAGGCCCATTGGCTCAGCGGTCAGAGCGTCGTGCTACGGGCACGAAGGTCGTGGGTTCGATCCCCACATGGGCTATTCACATCTTTGTCCTTGCCATGTTGTCATTTTTTGTAATGTATTACCAAGTTAAAACAAAGTGGTTAAACATTTGACAATTTGCAGTCATAAGGAACTTCTATCAAAATTATAAAATTTTAACTGGAATGCTTACGATACAATATTCCACAATGTAAAATATACATTATCTCAACAGAAATAAGGTTTATATTTGTTTGAAAATTCCCTAAAGGGAAAACGTTCCGAGCAGGATGGACATCATGGGTGGGTGTTTCTTTCTTACAGCTTGTCAGTTGTAAAAAAAAGATACTAATAGTAGTTTTCACTTTCTTTAGGTTAGCCTTGTAATGAACACCTTCTAACTTAATACCCGAATACGCATAAAAATATTAACTTAAATCCTGAATTTATAGCATGCTTATTAATTTTTTATTTCTTTTATTTTGTAATTTTTTTTTCTTTGCGAAATGGAATAATTGCGAAATAATTTATGTATAACACACAGCAACACTTGGTAGTCTGTGTCAATGAACATATATTGCGGATAAGGATAGAAATTAGATCACATAATGCGTGCAAAGTTGCATTGAAGTAAAATTTCTGCTAGTCATTGGGAATATTTGCTTGTGCAAATTGGTAAATACATGATGACAGTGGGGCACTTGGCAGTAGTGGAGTTTCGTTTCATGGGTGAGTTTTGACTAATGTTTACAAAATACTGGAGGTTCTTCTTGAATCATTTGTTATTTCGTGATAGTACTCCTACTCGGTAATCATGTAAGTATGGAATGCATTTACCATGAACTAAGGTTAGAAATGACACTCAAGTATCATCTACTGAGCAAGACCAATAAAGACTGGTTAGCTACCAAGTATCTGGCTGGTTAAGCTGGCCGTTTTAAGCTTGCTATAATTGCAATTCTGGCGTGTGGGCAGCATGCAGCATCCTTATAAATTGCTAGTTAGTGTGGATTCTATGAAATTCTAAGATTGAGACTTACATGCAAAGGACATTGTTCAATTTTGGCCTAAGAACCGAAGTGAATATAAATTATACTATAATTTTCATTTATTTTTATATTGTTTGAAACATATTTTAGTATTCCACGGACACTTCAAATAAATAAATTCCAAATAAAAAGTTGGGTCACAATTATTGATGACGTTTAAAATGTTTTCCGTCAGCCAGTGCTGCCAGTTTCGGAAGTTTTCGCGATTTCGGTAAATACGGATCGAATTGAGAACCTCCTCCTTTTTGAAGTCGGTTATTAAAATTAGTTGATAACACTTTATTCATTTAAATACCTAAATTGACTAGCTAGAAAAAAACTAGTATTCTATATTTTTTAAGCGAAATCGCGAATTTCTAGCCTGGCATTTGAGTATTATAGTTTTCGTAATTGGCAACACTGGTGTACTTCATACCATTCAATTTTTGATTGCTTTGCGACTATCGTTTCTTTTGTGATTTTCTATGCGTTTCATGGTTTTATTCTAACAACTTTGGCTTGATTACGGACTCCGATTAGATTGCGTACTTAGTAGACTCGAATGGAAGTTGATGACTTAATATTAATATCTTTAGGTGTATACCAAATAAAGCAGGCCCGCTCATACTATGGTGAGCATGTCCGTGGCGATGGAAATTATGTAATAGAAGTATGCAGGGATGTTGATCAAGATTTAACTAATACTCTCCAGCTTAATAGTGAAAATGTATGGCTCCTACGGGGGAAAATATAAAGCAGGCACATATCAAGAAAAATATATTTTATTTATATTTTAATTGAGAATTCACAAGTGGGGAGGGAGGCTATAAGGCATTACTGTTGCAATTGTATCGTTGGGCGTAGAACAGTGGGCTGTTGTGCCCACATAATGACTATTATCTGGTACTTAAGCTGGGCGAGATACCAAAATTCAATTGAACCCCCTGCACAGTTCTTAGATAATATATTATTGAGAAATATTGATAATTAAAAACCTTTAATTGAATATAATTATATTGTTTTTATTGCACATCCTCGAAAACTTCTTTCATTGTTATTGGTAAACCTTACTTTAACTGTTAGATTATTTTTGTGTGGTAATGACCTTTTTAGTATGGTCTGTGCCTTCTTGGTAATAGACCGCGGGTTCGATTCCCGCCTTATGGCATGTAGATAGCTAGGTAACTGTCTAAAATAAAAGTAGTGACAATCATTTAAATAAATAATTTTCTATCGAAATAATATCGATATTTTATGAATTGTGGTGAATGGAACTCTTCCATTTTGGATATGCGTTTTATCACAAATCCAAAGTGGATTCACTATATTTTAAGAAACGTAATGTTGAAAGCAAAAGCGTTTAGGTAGTTGTTTTTCATAAAAATTCTAAGCATTTATGAAAACTAGCCACACGCCCCGTCTTCGCACGGTGGCAATGTAAAACCTTGGTGTAAACCTTCCTCTTGACCTACTCTATCTATTAACAAAAATCGCACCCAAATCCGTTGCGTAGTTTTAAAGATCTAAGCATTCATAGGGACAGACAGAAAATGCATCTTTGTAAAATGATAATTGTCAAAGAATTGTCTTAAACTTGACTAGGTACTATCTCTTTTCCTAGTATCTAGTAGAGTAGTCCTTTCCTAATTCTAGAAGAGAACATATATAGCTGTACATAGTATTGTTAATATTACTTTGATATTACTACTCTAATATTTCACGCAAGCTTGGTTATTTTTTATTTATAACCTCAAAATATTAACTTTTTTCGTAATTATTTTAGTTTCCTGAAGTGTCCGTTCGTGAAAACTTATTTCATAGGATTCCATATAATTTTAAGAGTTTATATTAGTCACTTTCGATTCGAACGGTTCTTAGGCAGAACATGTATGGAGCTGGAACAATGTCCTTTACGTAAACTAATATAACTTACGTGAGCACTTGATTAGGAGATTATCGGATATTTTATTTATGCCTTTATGAACTACCCAAATCTATAAAAAAAATCTCTTCTCTGATCTGCTTTATCTGATCAATTTCGATCCCTGTTGCTCTTATAGTTTTAATTTCCATGATATTTAGTTGTTTTATTAAACCTTAAGATATACCTTTTAATGTTATTTATTTGAGACATTTCGAGATTCAAATAACTAGTCAAGGTGAATATCGGCTACTTAATTGAATTCAATGTGACTATGGGAAACTGGATGCAGGCTGCCTTCAACAGGTCACTGAGAAAATCATTGGGGGAGAGGCCTATGTTCCGCAGTGGACTTCCTTTGGCTGATGGCTGGATGATGGGAAACTGAGGTTGATACGACGAACGGGCCGAAATGTTTTTAAACTCAACCAGATTATGGACGAATTGTGGTTTCATACAATAATCGCTGCGATGGAAGATGAAGCGTATGAGCTTGTAAGTAATTTGACCAGTCCATTAAAACCTGCAGATATTTAATTTGAAAAGGTGGTTACAGATGATGCAAGGATTCACCTGCATCCCAAACTTTCATTTTTGGCTGAGAGATATAGATTCCGCTTAAACGACAAGATCCGCGTGAGACTTTGGCGCAGTACCTAGTCAGGTCATAAATTCTGTCACATGTTTAATATAAAACAATTGTAACAAGTTTATTCATTATGTAACCATTTATATGCCAAAATGAACTTAACAAAACATAGATTCTTATGACACTAAAGTTTATTCAAAATTACCTCCGTGATTTTAAATACAGGCCTTCAATCTGCGCGGCCAGTCGTCTATCGCAGCACGAACGAGGTCCATGTCAATATCGGCGGCTGCCTTAATCAAGGATGTCTTGAGTGACTCCAAATTGGGATGAGGCTTTGAGCACGCCTTTTCCTCCAAGTGTTGCCATATCTTGTAATCTAACGGATTCAAATCTGGACTGGAGGAGGGCCAATCTTCATGCTGGATGAAGTCGATTTCACGCGGCGCCAGCCAGTCTTGTGTGCTCTTCGCTCTATGAGCTGGCGCCGAATCTTGTTGGAATACCCAGTGCCTGTTATTGAACATGGTATGAGAAACAGGTTCCACAAGGTTCGTCAGGACTGTATTTTGATACACAACTGCATTTGTTTTTACACCTTTCTCACAAAAATGTACCTCTGTTAAGCCCCAATAAGAAACTCCCAACCATACCATGAGCGAGGATGGAAAATGACCTCGTTGGACACGCGGAATACGGTTGCTCGCTTCTTTACTACTGTGTGCGTACACCTTATCATTTTGTTAGTTGTAGCTCTCTTCAACAGTAATTTTTTTTTTATCCGAAAAAAGAATTTCCCGATATTTTTTTCCCGCGTACCGCTTCAACAAAGCGTGGCTTTTCTTCAGTCTCAGGTCCATTAGACGAGCATTCAAACGATGTCCTGTTTTTCTTCGATATGCCCGAAGCCGTAAGTCTTCATTTAACACCCTTTTCACCGTGGTTCTGCTTAACCCCATCTGAAGGGCCAATAGTTTCTGCTTACGTTTGGGATTTCTTTGAATTCGCGCCTTCACAGCTTAACAGACCGAGGGCGACCACTTCTTGACCTGTCATCTTCACTAGAGTCTTCATTGTATCGTTTGATGGTACGATAAACGAATCTTTTGGTTATATTCAAATTTTTCTTGATTTGGCGCGTAACCGCAACGATGCAACGTAATAACTGCAACACGGTCTTCTTTAAGCGTCCACTCCATATTTAAAAATGAGTAAAATTCTAAAAAGTATACATTTTTATTTTCATGAACAATTCAAAATTCGAATTCAATAAACTTTTTTGTGGAGAGCATTTTAAAAGAAAAGTTTTTACTGTGTGACAATACTTATGACCTGACTGTGTATATTTCAAAGTTACAGCGTTTAACCAAGCTTTGCGAATTAAGTGTTGCGTTGGAGTAAAACTTGCTGGACTAACTGGCATGCGGTTTTGAGTAAGGATACGATACGACAGTGGCGTTTTCTGAAGAAAAGTGTTTTTTGACAGTAGATCTTAGAGAAAATCGATCGTTATGAAATTTGAGAAAAGAAAGAAATTGGAAGCTTGAAATGTTTTTTTTTTCAGATCTGTGCTCTATTTCTTTAAAGCATACTTGGTTAATAAGCAATGGTGCGAAAATCAACGAGAAAAAAAAACATACTTTTACTCGTGTTTGACCCCGTCCATTTACTTGACTGACGTCTATTATTTTTACATCTTCGTAAAGCTCTTCTAGATAATTTATTTTATTTTATTTATTTATACTTTTTATACAGAGTATAAAGGCGGACTTAATTTAATTCCTTTAAATTTGATATACTAGAGGGCTCCGTAGTATAATTTGGGGCTGACTTATGCAATCTAACTTAATCGAAGCAAAAATGGCCATACCAACTTTGACTAGTGATCACTCCAGAAATATTGATCATGCAGAAAAAAAAAGATTAGGGATTTGTAAACTTTAAAATATACTCTATAAGCCGTTATTAAAGTTTTATGATGCAAAATAGTATTACTGAGTGAAATTGTTAACTGATGAAAAGGCACAAAAACGGTAATTTAAAGATATTCGGAAAATTTTGCATATCTTTGAATAAATGGCCAAATAAGGAATATCGTCGGTTACTTTTCTACCTTAGAGTATTCTAGAGACACCCTATAAATTTTAAATTGCTATGGTTTGATAATGTTAGTGCCGGAAAGATTTAAGCTTACTTGTATTCGCCAAAAACCACTGTCATGAGCAATTTCACTTCTTATTCTATCTAGGTCTTTAATTTATCTTCAAAATTGACATTTAAAACAAACTGGTCACGGGGCCAGGATTTTTTTTTTACAATTACATATTTTGTTGAATGTGTCAAACACATGCAACAAAATCTGTAATTGTAGAGAAAGTACTTCATTGAAAGAATATGTGTAAGCACGAATAAGATTTGAACTAAAATAATGAATAAGAAGCAACATTTTGACATTTTTAGGGTGCCTCTAGAATACTACAAGGTAGAAAAGTTGCCGACGATCTTCTTAATTTGTCAATTTTATCCAAAGATATGCAAGGTTTTCCAAAAATCCTCAAATAACCGTTTTTGTGCCTTTTCTTCAGTCAACAATTTCACTCAGTAATACTGTTTTACGTCATAAAACTTTAATAACGTCTTATAGAGTATATTTTGAAGTTTACAAATCCCTAATCTTTTTTTCAGCATGATCAATATTTCTGGAGTAATCCCGAGTCAAAGTTGGTAAGGCCATTTTACCTTTTATTTACCATAAGTCACCTCCAAATCATACTAAGGTGTTCTTTAGTATATGAAAATAAAAGGGATTAAATTATCTAGAAGAGCTTTACGAAAATGTAAAAATAATAGACGTCAGCCAAGTAAATGGACGGGGTCAAACACGAGTAAAAGTATGTTTTTTTTTCTCGTTGATTTTCCCACGATTGCTTATTAACCAAGCATGCTATAAAGAAATAGAGCACAGATCTGGAAAATATACATTTCAAGGGTCCAATTTCTATTTTTTTCAAATTTCTTAACGATCCATTTTCTTTAAGATAGAGACTGTCAAAAAACATCTTAAAATTTTTACCCACAAAAATAACCTTTAATGTATGTGAGTAGTATAAATAATTTGCTATACTACATATTAACAGTAATTCCATATTTTAAAAATAAATTCTGTTTTACACTTGGCGACACGTGCAAGTTTTTGTTTGTAGTTACCTCCAAGTAGAGCAATTATTACTCCAATGCGATTGAATGAATGGGCTAATTCAAATTTAACTCACACAGCAATTTACTACTGCACCAAGGATCATATTGAAAACCAAATAATTTTTTCGCCAACCGCAATTTCGCACTTTTCAAGACTTTACTGTGATGTAGAATAAAAATAAAAAGAGAAATAAAGAAAAAAACATAGCTTAATTTTTCGGTCAATATGAATTTTTTGTTCGTAGTTGGACCAAATCGACTGATTTCCTTTATTACAAGTTTTGGCCTCGAATGACTTCCTACAGATTATGGCCCCAGTTCTATAAAGCTTCATAAAAGCCACAAATAGCGTAAACTTCATTGAATTATTGTTAGTAATATTGTAGTTTATCCATTAAGTGCCAGTATTACTTAAAGATGTTAAACAAACATTGTCTATGTATATGTTATATTATGTTTTTTATGTGTCTATGTTTTTTCTTATTTCCTTCCGCTCGACTCTTGACATACGTTTTTTCCATACTGTCTGTGTACTATTCAAATATGCTTATTATATAATCCTTATTAATCTTGTTCGCCACTTTACTTATTATACATCTGATGAGTTTAGATGAATGAACCTAGATAGATTCGCGAAGTGATTTCTCTGAGGTTTAGATTAGCCAGTTACAAAGTATTTTTTTTATTTACTCTGAAGTAAAATGGCTATAAATAATATTCAGATTGAAAAATTAATTGGCAGGGAAAATTATAGGACTTGGAATTCGGCATTACAGATGTACAGTAAATTACTGCACGAAAAATAGCGTTGAACCTGCCGTAGTAACAGTAAATCGAAACTATATCTAAATAAATGCAGTCAGAAAATATCATCTAGCTTGTGGATCCGGTAGTACATACGTACATGCACAAAACTCAAAGGCTTTCAAAGAGATGTTCGCTAAATTTACAAAACGCATTTGAACACTTAAGCTTAACACAAAAAGTAACGTTGCTCCTAGATTAAGTTTATACCGTTCAAATGTAAAAAAAAATACATCAATAAAATTGTAACCACCACCTATAAACAAGAAACATTGAAATTACTGTCGACCATGAGTGGTTACGTACCTTGATGTTGGCAGGATTAGCGGGACAATGCAAGCCAATGACCATGTCGCACTGGAAATCTTCGATGTATTTTTAAAACCCTCAACTTAAAGACTTTATGTAACGAGAGATAATAATTGTAAAAACGCTTGTTTTTAAGTAGAGTTGATCTTGGGGAGTCGATTAAAACAATATAGTAGCAGTTTTCATAGCACTTCCGACATACATTTTTCGTCCTCGAGGATATATGTAGATGTGGTAATAACATATTTAACTATGAACTAAATAAAAAACCCAAGAATATCAGTCGGGGGTAGCATTACTATTTTAAATTTCAACATAAATATAAATAAGTATAGCAATAAAATACCCCCAATTATTCATGTTACTATAAAATTGCAAAACTGTAGTTAATTTAATGAGATTGTTAGAGGATTTGATTGGAAAGCTTTATGAAAAGTCATAAATATTTTAACTTTAGTTTGATGAACGTTGTATCGGCAGAAGTAGTTAGGATAAAAATGATTGGGCAGAAGGTTCTGGAATAATGGAAAGACGAAAGAGTGATGAATCCACTCATATTAAGTTGGGTCGTTATTGTCCCAAACTGGATACAAGACAGTAGGCACTAAAGTTGATAAGGCGGTTGATCTTGGACCCAAAACATTCACCAAAGGTCAAGCTTATGCCACGCAGTACGCTTAGTAAAGTACGCTTTTTAGACGGTGTAGTAATTAGAGCTGAAACGTATTTAGGATACTAGGTTTTAAAACCGAGTATTCACTTGGAAGGACGGCGCCCTGGTAGGCGGTAAAATACTTGCAAATATGAAAGTATTGTCATATGTCGATGCGCGAAGAGCTCGGAAGTTGGAACTACCTAAACATAAAAATACTTGCATAGGAAAACGATCCATATCAAAATTTGAATAAGATACAGAATCGTGTTTGTGAATAGAAAATGCTTTTAAACCTCATAGTATTTTTTATTTATATCATTTTGCTTCTTAGCCATCAAGGAAAATACAATTATGAATAGTGTTAGATCAAATTTTTTTCTTCTTAATAATAATTTACTAACACATTTTTTTAAAATTATAACTATTAGTGTTTCCCGACAACTTTCATGATAAGTGGAGTCCTGTGATTTGAGTCATTAATTAACATTTCAGTGTATAATTAACAATTCTGAACTTTTGATTAATTGTGTTTTAAGATAAAAAAATATGATTAAGTATTAGGGATTTTGGTCGTAAATAAATAGAACTGAGCATTATTGCGTAGATTGTGTTTGTTATGAATGACGATTGTCAAACCGTAAACCCATAAGCATGACTCCTAAGAAGATATATTTCTGTAAATCTAGTGGAAAGGGAGGGAGATATGGATCATCAGGAGATACAGCCGCATGCTTCATAAAGTACACAATTACCAACATCTGATACTCCACTGCAAATAATCGCATCATCCACTACCATAAAGTTCAATCAAGCCACAATTTCAGCATTCGTTGGACGCGACTGCAATAAAATAAAAGTAATAATTGACGATCATTTGATGAATTTGTTTATATTGGACTTGCAGCCATTTTCTGTAGTGGAAGACAAGGGGTTTCGCGAATTAATCGAGTTTGCTTTCCCAAATTATTTTATGCCATCGCGTAAGTATTTTGAAAATAATTTATAGCCGGGGCTGTATGAAGAGGTTAGAACTAGGACTAAGGCAGCTGTTAATGAAGACGCAAAAAGTATATGGTTAACAACTGATATGTGGACGTCGAGAAAGAAATGCCTCGTACCTAGCTGTCACGGGTCATTATATTGATAAAAATTACAGTTTACTATCAGTGCTACTTGAATGTAAAGTGCTGGAGAGCCGTCACAACGGGCTTCATTTAGCGGAAGAATGAAAGAAAATCGCCTAAGAGTGGAATGTTAGTGAAAAAAATCTTCTTATAGTCTGCGATAACGGGGCCAATATAAAAAAACAACGAGTGTGCTTTGGACCACACGACTGAAGTAAAACTTCTTTAGCTCCATCTATATAATTGATAAAAGTTACTTTTATCACGAAATTTTATAATAGCCTTGAGATAAAATTCCAAAATTGCAACAGAATGAAATTTGCGATATGTGTTATAAAAGTCAGCAATCCGTACAAAAGAATATCGGTCTTTAATTTTTCTTCTAAATTGACACTACTTAAAACAAACTGGTTATGGGGCCAGGATATTTTTTTTTTACACTTACGATTTTGGTGAATGTGTTTGAGAGAGAGTATTTCCTTAAATGAATATGGGCAAATACTGAAAAATAAAAATTTTGAAATAAGAAATTAAATAAGAAGTGAAAATTGCTCATTAAGATGGTTTTTGGCGAATAAAGTGAGTTTTAAACCTTTCGAACACTAACATTATTGAACTGTAGCCATTAAAATTTTTAGGGTGTCTTTAGAATACTGTAAAGTAGAAAAGTTATAGACGATTTTTTTTATTTGTCCATTTTATTCAAAGATATGCAAAGTTTTCCAAATATCTTTAAATAACCCTTTTTTTACCATTTCTTCAGTCAACAATTTCACTCAGTTATACTGTTTAACATAATATAACTTTAATAACAACTTATAGAGTATGCTATTAAGTTTACAAATCGCCCATTTTTTTTCTGTGTGATCATTATTTCTGGAGTAATCCCGAGTCAAAGTCGGAAAGGCCATTTTTCCTTTGATTAACCATAAGTCAGCTCCAAATTATACTACGAAGTTCTCTAGTATATCAAATTAAAAGGAATTAAATTATCTATAAGAGCTTTATGATGATGTCACCAAATAAACATCACCCACGTACTCGTAAATGCACGGTGTCAAACACGAGTAAAAGTTTGGATTTTTTTTTCTCATTGGTTTTCCTACGATTGTTTAATAACCAGGCATGCAATAAAGAAAATGGTAGATTTTGTAAAACTTCAAGAGCCAAATGTTCAGTTCATACATACAATATCCGCACACTATTAAAAGATGAAAGGTTATAAGAATTGGAAAACGCATTTAAAAAAGTTAGATGGAACATAATTGGTTTGGCAGAGGTCAGAAGGTTAGGAGAACACACAGAAGAACGGAAAGACGCTGTATTTTTCCATTATGGTGAGACAAGTGGTAGGAATGGCGTAGGGTTTCTTGTCTCACAAAAACGGAAAAATAATAGTATAAAATTTAAGCCCCATTCACCTTTAACACATAAAAACCAAACATATGCACCTACATTAACCTACTCCGATGACGATGTTGAAGAATACCACGATCTGATGAACAAGGTATGTAATGAAAACCGAGGTACATGGACACTCATACTTAGGAATTTTAATGCTAAAATTGGCTCTAGACAGGAATTTGATAGTCCACATATGGTAGGTCCTTATGGAGGAGGAAATAGAAATCATCTAGGCACTAGATTATTACAATTTTCATTCTGACAAAATCTCAACATTGCTAATTCATATAATTTTAAGAAACCACAGAGACGTTGGACATGTGTATCGCCAGACAATAACACAAAAAACGAGATCGACTACATTTTATCTTCGGAGATAAGCATCATCAAAGACGTAGGTACAATCAATAAATTCGGCTGCATTTCCGATCATGGAACTCTTAGGTCTAAAATCCAGTTTAATTTTAAAATTTACAGGGCGATACATTTCGCAAAACACTGCAAAGTATTTAAGCAAGCTCTTCTCCAAAACTCCGAACAAAATAATTTACAATTATCTAACTATTTTAAAGGTTTATCACTAGATATGACTTATGTGAAACAGCAATATAAAGAAATCGTAACCAGTGTAAACAATAGCAGCAAGAAATTTGTCACTAAGAAAAAATTTAAATTACTGACACCTAACACGTTACAATTAATAAACAGTCGTACTAAAGTACAAATAAACACAGAAGAGTACCAAAAAGTTGATAGACAAGTTAAGCGCAGCATCAGAAAAGATATACGAGACCATAACTACCGTTTAGTAAAAATAGCTTTAAAGAAAAATTCATCATTAAGGTTTGCCAGACAGGGTGTTACTAAGGGAAAGGCCAGGATTAATACCTTACAGGACAAGTCAGGGAAGAAACACCATAATCGGGATAAGATCATGGACATATGCACTGAATTTTATAAAACACTATACTCCGACAATAACAATATACCAAGCCTAGTTTCGGATTACTCCCTGTCAAATTCAATTTCGCACATCGCTAGCTTAGAGGTCCGTAGAGCACTCAAATTTGATTGCAGCCCTGGAGGAAACGGAGTCACTTCGGAAGCTCTCAAAATTGGTTCTCCTACCCTGTTGCCTCACATCACAAACTTTTTTAACTCCGTAATCCGTATTAGACAGTTCAAATTCCAATAAGCATGTGTCATTCCCACATAATTCTGCTTCATAAAAAGGAGATAAATCTAACATTAGCAACTACAGACCAATAAGCCTATTATCACACCTATATAAATTATTTATTAAAGTCATTCTGAATCGCATTGATGGAGATCTCGACCTTCATCAACCCCCCGAACAAGCAGGTTTTAGACGTAGTTTTTCAACCACTAACCACCTCCATACTATCAACCAGATTATTGAAAAATACGTAGAATTTCAAAAACCACTACACCTAACCTTTGTAGATTATACAAAGGCATTTGATAACATCAAACACTTTGCAGTTTTTTCCGCCTTAACAAACCAGAATACAAAAAAGACCTATATAGATTTACTTAAAACCATTTATTACAATAGCACAGCTGATGTTAGATTCCACTCCTCCGGCCCAGTTTTCAAAATCTATAAAGGCGTCAAGCAGGGGGGAACCCATTGTCACCAAAGTTGTTCACCAGCACTTTACAGGGAATTTTTAAGTCCTTAGCAGATCTTTGGGCAGAACGGGGTATCAACCTCGATGGCCAGAGGCTTCTCCAACCTCTGATTTGGGGACGACATTGGCCTTTTCGCTTCATGCCGATGAACGAAGAACTCCAACACATGCTCGATGATCTGAGCAGGGCAAACCTCGAGGTTGGACTGATGATAAATCGGTCAAAAACTCAGGTTATGACCAACAGCATAACACCGAGGATTGAAGTGGATGGGGTAGAGGTACAATTTGTCGACGAGTATATATATATTTACGCCAGATAGTCTCCTTTGACAACAGGCAAGACCGATATCCAGCGTCGCATTGATATTGCCTGGAAAGGCTACTGATGTTTAAAGAAGTTTTTGAAGGAAAATCTTCCTACTTCTCTTAAACATAGACTCGTCGACATGTGTATCTTACCAATCCTCACCTACGGTGCTCAAACCTGGTCTTTGACCGCACTTCTGAGGGCCAGGTTCGGGGTTTGCCAAAGAGCTATAGAGTGCAGCATGCTAGGCGTAACACGCATGGATAGAGTGCCAAACGACACCTTGCGCGCCATAACTGAAATCAGGGACGTGGGGAAAAAATCGGCCGAACTGAAGTGGGTATGGGCGGGCCACGTGACCTGGATGCACTCGAAAAGATGGGCGAAAATTTCCACGCAGTGGACGCCCACGGATTCCAAGAGGCGACGAGGTCGACCTCGGAAGAGATGGCGCAACGACCTTGACCACTTTAGTAAGGTATGGCCGGCAACAGCTGCAGATAGGGAATAATGGAGTTGAGAGAGACCTTTCTCCAGCAGTGAGAAATTATAGGCACATAAAAAAAAACTCGTAATCCTACAGCCATTTGAAGAAGTGACGAAGGAAATAAGCGGCCGAAAATATGTAACTGGAAGCTTCGTCGTTCCCTTGGCCATTGGTCTCACCAATGCAACCGAGATCGCAAGTCTGGTACTTGATTAAATCAACATAGTCCTGTGTCGATCGTGATTGACCGAATCTTTATGATTCGATCGCAACTTAAACACGAGTAATCGAATCATGGTTCTAGAAAAGATTCGATCTTATTTCATCCGATTATCAAGTGACAAACTAAACCAATTTGGACTCTATTTCAATGCACGTACCGTAACTAATTGCTTGCTCAAACAAACAATCGAGTTGTGCATTCGATCGCACAACGACGTATTAAACAAAACATCTTCTATCTCTTTCGTTTATATACAACATCGGACATAAATTCACCTCATCTCACTCTTTCTCTCGTTGTTTTGATTCTTAATCGGAAAGAAAAATAATTGCGCGGGATCGCTTGCGCGGCGGCGTCTATCGTATCAATTTATATTATAAATACGAATCGACGCGTGATCGAATGTTATTTGAAATCCATTCAGTTGCACTTGCGACACGTGTCACGTAATCGTTTTGCTATATTTAGGTTTTGCTTGCGTGTTTTAGTGGCTTTATTTAAAATTATTAACAATTTGTGATTGTTTATAATAATAAGATAACATTTAACAAACTATTTGGTGTTGGGTTGTGTGCAATTGCATGACAGTGTGATACGATTACTTACTAACCTGGCTTATTTATACTAATTTGATTTAATTGCGGTCGTGTTTGTTTATTATTTCTGCTGTTGGTTTGTCATTACTTATCTTAAAATGTCAGATTTAGCTAAAAAAAAAGTAAAATATGGAATCATTTTTCTGTACTAAATAAAGATAAGGCAAAATGTGAGTATTACTCAAAAATTTTAAGTTATTCTGGAGGTGGTACTGGTAATTTAGTCTGGCATATTAAAAAAGTACATGGAACTGTATCAATTATTGAGCAACCAATAAATGAAAATCCTGTAGAAAACGCCACAGTTACAAATACTGTTACTTGTACATCAAGTAAGTCAGCACTTTCTTTATGTGACAACACTGCACCAACTGCTTCAACTTCTCGCCAAACCACACAATTACAAGTACAGACAAAAATAAATGATTTCGCTGTGTCTAAGAGACCACTACCAATCAATAAAACAAAGCAGCTTGATGAGCATATTATAAAATTTATAGTAAAAGGATATCACTCATTTGCAATAGTTGGAGAAGAAGAATTTAACAATATTTTTAGAATAACAATGCCTAATTACACGTTACCTTCTCGTAAAACAATATCATCTAGTTTAATTCCGAAGCTATATCAACGGACTAAGGATAAAGTGATGCTACAGCTGCAATCAGATGCCGAAGCGATATGCCTAACCACCGATAGCTGGACATCAATTTCCAACACAAGTTTTGTTGCACTGACCGGTCATTATATTGACCAAAATTGTGTCCTGAAATCTGTTCTGTTAGGTTGCAGTCAATTCCAGGAACGGCATACTGCAGAAAATTTAGCAAATTATTTGATTAATGAAGTAGCAGCTTGGGGCATCTCAAATAAAATATCAGGAATCATAACTGACAATGCTGCAAATATTGTGGCAGCTGTTCACCTAACAACTTGGCGCCATTTTCCTTGTTTTGCTCACACAGTGAATCTCGTGGTTCAAAATGGATTAACTAACATTAATGAAATATTAGATAAAGTTTAAGCAATAGTTCAATATTTTACGCATAGCCCCTCAGCTGAAAGCAGACTTATGGCTATGCAGAGCCAAATGGAATTGCCACCCCTGAAACTGAAGCAGAATGTTGTGACAAGATGGAATTCCACCTACGATATGCTTGAAAGGTTGCTGAAAATAAAAGATGCTGTTGTTAGTACCCTAGCTATAGAGCAACCTCGATTTAACATCCTGACGCCTGATGACTGGATATTAATAGAAAAATATGTTTCAGTTTTAAAAATATTTTATACTATCACCGAAGAAACGAGCGCTGAGAAATCAGTATCCATATCTAAAATTATGGTGCTGGTAAAAATAATGAAAACACACATTGAGGTTTGTCTTTCAGAAATAGCACCTTCTGCACCTACTGATTCATATTTAAATCTTCTCATTACCTTAAGAAATCAAATTAACGAGCGCTTTCGCAACATAGAGAGCAACGTTTTGGTTGCGGAAGCTTCATTGTTAGATCCTCGATTTAAAAAGCATTCTTTTACCAATAGAGTTAAGTATGACAGCTGCATCCAAACGATACAAGGAAAACTTCGTAGATTTTACGCACAACAAGACAATACACAATTTCTTGAACAAAATAGCCAACCGCAACGCCCTCAACAACCTTATGACATCTGGGCATCATTTGATAAAGAGGTCGAAAACGATTTGATCAAAAACCCGTCAGCTGCCACGCATGCCTGCGACGTCAGTCCCATGCGAAAGAATATTTTCGAAGGCAGGAATGACGATCAGTAATAAAAGAAGTTCGCTGAAGCCTAACAAAGCTTCGCAAATTTTATTCCTCAAACACAATTTGGACTAAACTTATGTGTTGCCAATAATAAAGTAATTTTCTTTTCTTTTAACATTCCTTTATTTATAATCCCTGTAGGTTCATAGGTTGAATTGTCCTATACATACGATTATGATACTTTGTTCTATATAAACAGAGCGTGTATGTGCACAAAGTTCGGACTTTAGATGTATAAGTGCTTCGCTTTAGCTTTTGGGCTTTGTTTTCGGTCGCGGTCTTGACATACCCTGTTTACTAATTACAGATACCGTCGTCATACAATCGCCACTTCAAAATAGACCGATAAGGTTCCCAATAAAAAAATCCCATCATAATCTAAAATCTATACACCTAACAACAATATATTTTATTGATTTGAAAAAAAATTGTTCTTATTTTTCTATTTAATTAGCTCATTACTTATTTGGTTAAAACAAAAAAGCGTTCGAAAATAACATTTATAAAAATTAAATTTAAGTTCATTATTCCTTTTGATTTTGCCGATTTTTTGGTACCGAGAGCTCCATTTTCAGTCTCCGTTTTTATTCCTACATGACTACATGTGGTATCTACTTATCTATGATGTATGTTTATAACATAACCTATGGTCAGTACAACTACAATGTAAGTACGAGTACATAAATAAGTATAGTAAATGACATGCTCATGTTATTAATATTAAAAGTAAAAAGTTAATAATATTTATTATCATGCTTACATGAAATTTAAAAAAATAGGTAAGTTTTAAGTAAAGCTATAAGAAAATGAATAGTATTGTTATCAATATCGTTAATCTAGCCATCAACTGTTCAGTAGGTACCCGTTTTTCGGGCATACAAACAAATTGCGAGTTGCGACACAGATGATTGCAATGATCGAATCATTTTAACTCGATCACCATACGAGTGGGTCATGATCGACCCGGGTCACAACGAATGATCGATCGACTCAGGTTTACTTGATTTTGAATGTACATATATCTCATTAGTATTAATTCTAGAGCAAATATAAAAAGGTTTTATTTGCTCTAGAATTCATTGAAATCATTATATTAATACCTTACAATAACCCCCACATAATAGTACAGTACAGTATAATAGTACAGTACAGAATAATAGTACAGTACAGAATAATAGTACAGTACAGAATAATAGTACAGTACAGAATAATAGTACAGTACAGTATAATAGTACAGCGTTAGAAGAATACAAGCAATATGGAAACATTTTGTAGCGTCATATGCCCGTCGCAATTGAACGTTGCTTAAGTAGCGCACGGCTATACCGTAAGGAGACACATTTTGCAATACAAAATACTCGCCGCGCTGCGCGGCGGAATTAGGGGAACATGAGTAAAATAATGATATTTTTCATGAATATACCATTCATTTATTATTATCCATTTGTATAATGCAGTATTAAAACAAATAAAAAAAACATACAAAATAGTTGAAATAATATTTTTCCACACCGAATACAATAAACATAAAACCTAAATCAGTCGAAGATGCTTTTATGTTTTTAAACACATTAGATATTGTAATTTGTAATGTAGTCTTTCAATTTACTTCATACTTGAGATTGTAATAGGCTATTGGACTAGTTTCTGGAAATCATCTCAGTTATGAAGTCTCACATTATGAAGCAGGGTCTACTGTAGTCTACAGACCTTACAAATGAAGGCTATTTTTAATCGACTTAAAAAAAAAGGAGATTATTAATTAATATAATTACTTACACCGGCCGAAGTACACGAGTAAAATTATGATTTTTTCGTAAATAAGGACAAATATCCAATTTATTTATTTGTAATATTATAAAATAATTAATTAAACATAAAAAATAGTTGAAATTCTTTGAATTCGTTATAAAACGGTGGTAGGACTCTCATATTTGAGAGGCCACCTGAGTAGGTACCACCGCAATGTGTATTTCTTCCGCCAAACAGCAGTGTAAACGCATTGTTGTGTTCCGGTTTGCAGGACATTGTAGCCACTAGCCAGGGTAACTACTGGATATATTGAGACTTAAAACCTTATGTCTCAGGATGGCGAAGGCTGTGTAATGCCAAGCATTGCTATGTTATTCATGGTGTTGTTTGGTTTTGCTACTGTCCATGACCGGTCGTATGGTTTACCATCAGGGAATTGCATGCTTGCCACGCCATACATTGCAATAAAAAAAAACCTAAAAGTGTTAAATACGAATTTTTGTTGGTTAAAAGTAATCCCGTATTTACAAGAGCCTCAGAAAAAATAAAAGGAACTACTGGTATGCAATGCTCCTACGGACTCTGAAATAGCCGTAGATATGAATTTTGAAGCTTCCAATGATGCAATTTTTGAATATTCGGCGCACAGTCTGTGCCTCTTTGATGCCATACATTATTTCTTGGACGTTCCTGGATGCTCAAATCTTTTGACTGATTCTTATTTATGTGATGTCCCATGTGTGCTCTATTGGATTTATGTCAGAGTATTGTTCTGTTCAATCCAGTTTTACGATTTTCACTCAATTTACTTAACAATGCCTGCCTATCTCCTAGTGCGTAATATTCGGTATCTGCATTAAACATCGTAGTTGATCACAAAAACAATAATTATATCAAAGCGCTATGCAGTAAACGGGAGTTGTGACCTTTATTCGTCCTTACTACAGTTTTTGGAATTTCAACAGCATTTAAACCTCTCACTTAGTATTCTACAGGATGTGAACTCTCCAGATAATATCAAAAAGTTACTCGACATCGCCTAAACTTGAGTTTATCTCGATTTCTGTTAACAACGGTCATAAAATCTGAATGCCTACAATCACTTGAGAAGATCTTATTATTGTTAAAACAAATAAAACATCGATTTTATGTCATACTTTAGGACTTTACATGGGAATCAAATATGAATACAAATAAAAATAGTGGGCTAGGTTCGTGTCAGCGTGCCGCACCGCTAGCACGCGACGTTCCCTTCGCTAGTTCGAAGGACTACTAAGGCGGGCGGCGGGATGCGCGGGCGCTGAGCCGGGCGGAACGCCGACACGAGGGCGTATTCCGAAATGTGTGAGGAACGGCGCGCTCCGAAACGCGTTGGTCCGCTATAACCTCCCCCTCCAAGTCACTGGCTCGACTCGAACGTGACTTGGCTGGTCGCCCACGACGGCGCTGATGCCTAATTACAGAAGATTTTCCGACATACGGAGTAAGAGCGCTGGCATGGTACTTCCCTTTTACTACTCCATTACTGTCCACTACTAAATAGGACGTCGGACCGATGGTTTGTGACACCCGATACGGGCCCTCCCGTCTTGGAGCAAACTTGCTAGTAAATCCTTTGGATGCCTTGCTTAACGGGTGTGTCTCCACAAGTACGTGGTCCCTCTCCTTAAATGGACGAAAATCTCGTCGGCGCCGGTCAGCAACCGTCTTACGAATATCTTGTTGTTCTTCGATTACTTTGTCCTCTAGCATTCTGTCTATCTCCTTTCGCATCATCTGCTTTTTCGCAGGAGTAACTCGGTATGGTGGAGAAGAAATAGGAGGATGATTACCAGTATCAATCCGGTGGACGGCAAAGGAGGTGGGCTCTCCCCCTTGTTCAAAGATATTACAATTCTTGTTTAGTAGGGACAACAGTTGCGATTTTTCATAAGGTGTCAATAATAATCCTTCATCCTCGCGGAGATCCACAACTGAGCAGGTAAGTGTCCGCAATGGTCTATCTTCAAAAATAATAGACTGAGGAGTCCGATCGTGTCTCACAAACCATGTATTAGCGTCAAAATCTAACACCATGCCAACTTCCTGAATAAAATTCATTCCTAACAGACTTTCTGTAGCATTTGGCAACATGATAAAACTGACAACTAGCGCTACTCCTCGCACCTTGACACTAACGTGCGCTATTTCAACAATTTGCGCAGCAATACGCCCATCTGCGTACATAAGTTCGGTAAACACATTCTGAAACTTATGTCCGTACTTAACTAAATGCGATTTTAAACTAACACTTCCTATACAGTGTTTAGCTCCAGTGTCTATTAGCACTTTACCTACTTCACCATAGATTTCGACACTTATCACTGGACGCACACGCGCATCTATAATGGCAACATTCGCGGTCACTGATTGAAACGCATTTACTTCCGATGCAACCCGTTTCTTCTCCTTGCACGTAGGGCAATTTGAGCGGATGACGCCGGGCGCGCCACATCCAAAACAGGTAACCGAGAACCCTCGAGGTTCTCCTCCAGTTGGTTTGTCCTTGTCCCTCTTCTGTTTCGCAATCCGTTGGCAAGCCTCTTTTAAGTGTCCGTACTGCTTGCAATAACGACATTGGGGCCTGAACTTATTCAAAGTAGGCGTAGTCGGTGATTTTGAAACAGATGCAGATGAAGACTCTTCAAGTTTATCCTGGGCAGCAGGACGCGAATGTTTTTCGCTCAAAATATCCTCTATGCGCCGAGCGTGTCCGAGCAATTCCGCAAATGATTTAAAAGACGAGCGGGGAACCGTCTCACGAATTCGCCGGTTCAGCAGTCCATATGTCATGTCCAGCTGCACTGTCTCCGTGAGCGATAATGGAGGAAGCTGGGCGAATAATGCTCTGATATGACAAACGAACAGGTCGGTAGGTTCCTCTTCTCGTTGCTCTCGTTCAAATATATCCCTATATATTTTATGCGGAGGTAAACGTGGGCCAAAAGTTTGCTTAAGCGATTCTATCGCTTCTTCCCATGATAAGGTGGAATCCTTCACACCTTGCCACCATGTAGCGGCCAGTCCTGCCAACAACATGGGAAGACCACGTAGTGCAATATGGTCATCCACCCTGACGCACTCCTTGTATGTCTCTATAGCGTCAATAAATGCCTGGACATTGCTAGTTTTTCCTCCATCAAAACGCGCCGTACACATGGCGAAATTTCCCGAATAATTAGGTGTTGGTGTACTTACAGGTTCGCTGTGACTTAGCCTGTTTATCAGCAACAATAGCTGATCGGTTGTCAAAACAACCGATGCCGCTGCAGCACCAGCAGCTGGCTGCGCGGTAGCTCTGGCGTCCATTGTGAACTCGGTGTCGGGGACACCGGGCGAAGTCTCACACGCGGCCTCGTCCGCGGGCAGAGCCTCGTTCGCTGACTGTACACCGGTCGGAACCGGGCTCGCGACGCGCGATCTCGTTAGCACCATTGTAGAACAACCGATCCCGACAACACTCCAACAATTCCGGCACTTTTAGTCTTTACGTTAGTCCAGAAAGTCACTCGGATATACCAGTCAAAACGTAACACAAACGCACGCGTAAAATAGGTCTTTAGGTTTTAACTGAGCACTAGTACCTAAGCACCAAATACGCGACTACAATACGTTCGACTACACTGTTACGGCGACAGTTCAACATTGAGTTCGCAAATAAACTAGTATACTACTAGTGTTAAGTATACGAACAAGCCACACAACATACTGCGAATTGCGCGATACGAGTCTCGCGACAAATGTACTTCACGAAGTTACGAGCCGCGCCAATCACAATACCGAACTGCGAATTACGCGATACGCGTCTTGCGACGAATGTACTTCACGAAGTTACGAGCTGCACAAATCACAATATCGTTCTGATTCCCAAATTCGTCAATGATTATCCCTAATCAACAGTTATAACACTAATTGCGTCGTAAAGTCCTTTTGCAGGTTTCTACGCACACACTACTCAACAAATCGTCACCAGTTTTATAAAGACGTAGTAGCAATGACGCGTATTAGTACTATTATATCCTACACAAAATGGTACATGCCGAACGTTGGTCGCCAGTTTAGGACTTTACATGGGAATCAAATATGAATACAAATAAAAATAGTGGGCTAGGTTCGTGTCAGCGTGCCGCACCGCTAGCACGCGACGTTCCCTTCGCTAGTTCGAAGGACTACTAAGGCGGGCGGCGGGATGCGCGGGCGCTGAGCCGGGCGGAATGCCGACACGAGGGCGTATTCCGAAATGTGTGAGGAACGGCGCGCTCCGAAACGCGTTGGTCCGCTATAATACTCTACTTTCTTAAGAACGTTGTAATGCGAAAACAAAAAAAACAATTGCACAAACACACAACAAAATAAAATAAAAGTCATTTTTGTACGTGTTCCTCTAATTTTGCCAGCGTGTGTATTTCATTTAAACATAAATTTACAAAATACACTTAATATTTAAACTGTCAAAACGCTCTGTTGGGTAATATATTTTTATTGCATAGGACCAGCAAACGAGCAAGCAGGTCACCCCACACCTGATGATAAGTGATCACCGCCACTGTTCATGGATGTGTTGCCCGCCCATCAGATCGGGATGGGAGCGGGAAGGATAAAGTATGGGAAGGAATATTGGGTATCCGGCAGTCTCACTCACCAAATGAAACGCGACAGCACAGCTGTCGCTTCAGGTTGATATCCTGTGAGACAATAGCACCACCTCGGACGAGCCTGCCTATTCATCTCGCTCGCAACAGCGTGGCTTTATCACTTTTAAAATATGGCGTTCATGTCGTCACCCACTTGTAAACATACGTTTCACAGATTCGTTCTGATTTGATCGCATTCCTTATTTTTACCTTTTATTCTGTATAGTGTCTCATATCTTTTTTTTTTGTTCAAGAGGAAAAGCTATTAAGCTCCCCTTTAGTTACCCCCGGGGGAGGTGGAAAGGGGTATGTCAGTGTCTCTGGCCTTCCAGCCTGGCACAATGCGGATTTGTGGCCAAGCTGGGTTCCTACCAAGCCTACGCCAGCATACTGACTAAAAACCTCTTGAAAACCGTCACACGCATTGTGGGCGGCACCGAACATCCCAGGGTGAAAGGCACCCCGATTTACGTCCGCGTAACCGCCCCGCACATAACAATTGCTGGTCCGTCTTTGATGTGGGGCCCGGATGATCCCCACTTTCGACTATTTTGGACGCCCTTTTAGGTCTTATGGGCGTCCATGACAGAGACGAGGCTCTGTCGTTCGCCTCAGAGCCGTTATAAGTCAAGGCGCACCGCCCCCGCAGTGTTCCCAGTGACTCTGATGACCCCTTTAGGTCGCCTCTTACGACGGGCAGGGGATACCGTGGTAGAATTCTTACACCCCCGGACCACAGGGCGATTAAAAATTGCCTCCGGAGATGAAGTTCCTTAACCTGCCGAAATCTGGATATGAACCAGTGTCTCATATCCAAATCAACATTTAAGACTTTCTGGTTAGTTTGTGTAAAAGAGCGTTCAAGAACAAGCTTTCTATTGTTAAAAATTTGTTAGATATAAATTGTGTGCAGTGTGGTGGTGTGCAGTGCCTTAATGCACAAATGCAACAATAGAGCCAATCAAAATCGTGTATGATCACGTGGAGCCATCTCAAAATATATACGTACATATATAAACTCGCGCCTTTTTCCCAGATAGAGGTTCCCCTAGTAGTAAACAGGTCATCCGCGTATCGCCTTGTTTATTCTGTCCCACGATGTTATAGGGGGCGAGCTCATCGCCATATCGGGCACAAATTCCTGACTTCTCAAAATAAATTACATTTTATTTGTCGTTTTTAGCTAAAATAAACAATATTTTTAATGTATGTTACTGAAACTTATTTTAAAATGAAATAAGCTACGCTGACGGAAACAAATAAGCCATTATTTTGTAAACAGTCAAAGAGTCTATTATTCTGTTGAATAAATATACGTATGTATTTTCTTTAAATATTTGTATATTTTGTATATATTTTTTACAATTGTCTTTGTCTTTTTAGCGGATTAGCAAGTTGAAGTGGCAATGGGCGGGGCACATAGCACGGAGAACTGATGGCCGATGGGACCCAAGAGTTCTCGAATGGAGGCCACGAAGCGGAAAGCGCAGCGTGGGACGTCCACCCACTAAGTGGTCAGACGACCTGGTAAAGGTCGCGGGACGTCGCTGGATGCAGGCTGCCTCCAACAGGTCACTGTGGAAATCATTGGGAGAGGTCTACTCGTATGTTCAGCAGAGGACTTCCATTGGCTGATGGATGGATGGATGGATTGTCTTTAAAATGTTTAGCTTATAGTCCTATCGTCCTCGTAACATTAAACTTATTGTATATACATCTACACTTCTATATCTTTACTAATAATAAAAAACGGAAACATTTGTATTTTTGTGTTTTTTGTTTATAGCGAATAAACTCAAAAACGAACGGACTGATTTAAAAAATCTTTCATTATTGGAATGCTACATTATCCTAGAGAAACATAGGCTATTTATTTTCGTAAAGGAGTTGAAATAAAGGTTGAAACGGAAATGAGACATCGAAATCACTGGAAGCCTTTTTGAAAATGTATATTTTAGTTCCTTATTACAAACGAAAAATAATGGCGTGCAACAGTTTAGGAAAAACAGAATTATGGGGGTGAAATAAGAGATAAAATGCTGTATGGATAATCACAACCGCTGAAGCTATTGATACATAAAAATCATAATTTAGTTATTTGCCACTAATGAAAAATAATGTCAAGCATACTTTTCTTTATTGGCCCTGAACGGGCGAATATAATATATTGTTTTTTTTTTTAATATCATTGTTCTAATGCTTGTCTTCGATTTATTTCATTCTGTGGTAAAATTCTCTCTTGAATAAAACGTCTTTGCTCATTCATTTTATTCACTGTTTAATAATTTTCTCAGGTATTAATTTAGTTAAAGCGAATACAGTAATGTAAGTAATAAGCAAAAGTCGTTCCGTATTCGGTAACTAAAATCACACGAGTCAACTGGTTTTCAAATTCACTTCATCATAAAAAGTCTTCCAATACGATGACACTAATTGAAAATTTTTCAGGAAAATTATCGTACTTGGAAGTTTGCAGTTCAAACTTATCACGAGCATGAAGATTTGTGGGAATATACAACCAGCGAAAACATCGATGTCAAAAAGGACACGAATGCGAAGTCTTAAATTATATGCTGGTAGATCCTATTAATTACGTACACATAAAAAAAGCAAGGACTGTCAAGGCAGTGTGGCAAAATCTAGAAAAAGCTCTCGATGACAAGGGTTTGACGTGCCGCGTTGGTTTACTGAGAGATTTGATAACCACGACACTCTAAACTTGTATAAACGTAGAAGATTATGTCAATAAAAATATTTCGACAGTGCGGAAACTAAGAAACATAGGTTTTACTGTAAACGGTGAGTGGCTAGGCACCTTACTGCTAGCAGGTTTACCTGAAGTGAATTAATTTATGATAATGCTACTTGAAAGCTCTGGTATGGCGATCACAGTTGGTTTTGTGAAGACCGAGCTTCTTCAGGACCTGAAGAACTCCAACTCTACAGCATTACTCGTACATGTCGACAAAGTACAAGACAACTGGTGCAGTCCGTCTTACAAGCTTCGGATAAAACAAACAATTCTAAAGGTCCTAGGTGCTTTGTATGTAATAAATATGAACATGTAAGTAAATACTGTCGAAACAAGAAGATGTTGTGTCTTGACCATTGTCTGTGGTCAAAGGATGACACTGGATGTGAGGCTGCGTTTTCTACAACAATGTTTGTTGTTGCAACAATGTATAAACCATTGTCATTATTTAATAACATTGGGTTGTACATAGATACTGGAAAGTCAATGCATCTGACAATGCACCGTGACTGGCTCTAATGGTTTTTTAGATTTATACGAATGTTACACATTGAAATAAAACGAACTTTTACGGATTTCACCGCGAATTTGATTTGATTTTTACATTTTTACTTTCCTGATGTTTTGATAACTTTACAGCTTTCGTGGTCACGGGGCGATTTCAAGATAAATTCAATTATGGTTCAGAATTTTCTATATGTTCCGGAATCGGCCAGAAATCTTCTACCAGCTTCTACAGCTTGAATGCAGAAAAATGAAAACAGTCAATCGAAGAGGAGTTCTTTCAAAGTGAGATATGATTCAGTGATACTTTTACTCTCTGAGGCTGCTCAATACAATTTTAACATATTGCAATATGATGTCAAAAGTCAATTTTTATATGGTGATGTAAAAGAAGAGATCTATATGAAGCCTCCCGAAAGTTTGAATGTCACGTCAAGTCTGGTATGTAAACTTAAACGTTTACTTTATGTTGATGACGGGCTCTTGATGTCAAGTTCTAAAATTGTACTTAAGAAAATAATGAAGTATTCAAAGGAAACCAAAGACGATAGCCTCTGTTATTCATCTTCAACAAATCACATACTTGAGGCATACAGTGATGCAAATTATGCCAAATATACATGTACACCCAGGTCACTGACTGGATGTGTATTTATAAAAAATGGAGCTGCCATAACATGGGCAACGCAACGTCAACGCAGTGTTGCTCTATCCACCACCGAGGCAGAGTTAATGGTTGCATGCTCCGCCACAAAAGAAGCTATATGGTTTAAAAGATTGTTTATCAATATTGGTGAATTTAAACAGGAATCCATTTGCCTAAATATAGATAATCAAAGTGCTTTTTCCTGAATTAAAAACGTGGATTATCACAAAAGATGTAAGTATATAAGTATTAAATACAGTTTCATGAAGGATAAATATATGGACAAACAGATTTGAACTATGTATGCACCAAGGAGCAATATGCTGACATGTTCACGAAATCTCTTCCTAGAGACAGATTTCAGTATTTTAGATCGAAAATTGGTGTTCAAAACTAAGGTTAAAATAAGATTTTTGTTGTTAATTAAAGTTGAAATCTTATAAAAAGTTGAAATTTGGTGCAATGATTTTGTCTAAAAAGTCTCTCTTGAATAAAACGTCTTTGCTTATTCATTTTTTTCACTATTCAATAACTTTATCAGAAATAAAGCATATTTTTATGACTACGTTAAAAGTCTACAGAAAGGTTACAATATAATAGTAAGGAGGAGAAAGTGACGGAATACACAGGACGTGACGAGATACGCGGAACGTGCTGTAAATATATCGAAATTTTAAATTTGCTGTTTGAAGAGCTGGATAATTTTACTTTGGCCCTGGGCCAAATTATTTTTCCAACAAGATGGACCCACAGCTCATAACAGCCGTTTAGTAAGAGGGATGATGATTCAAGAAATCGGAGAAAACCTCATTGCAACGCATGGACCTGTGCCATGGCCACCGAGTTCACCAGACCTTACACCATAGGATTATTTTCTATGGGGCTATGTTAAAAACGAAATTTACAAAGAACCGTATAATAGTACTGATGAATTAAAACAGTCATTGGCGAATATTCTAAACAAAATAAATAATATTGTATTGCTGAATGCAATAAAATCATTAAAATGTATGCAGTTTTAGTTTTCGTCAAAGTCGGGCTCGTGACTCATTTAAGCATTTTACGATATTCCTCATGATTTCGGATTTGACCATCCATTCCCACTTGAAAAATTCACCTTGTATACAATGTTGCACTACTAGTACCAATGTATCCTTATATTATTATTTTTTATGACTTTTACCATTTGTAAAAAAGTACTAGATATGAAACGTTTTTGTTTTTTCTCTCCTTCCGTATCTAATGGTTAATCCTACTAATACTCGTATTATTATTATAAAAAGGCGAAATTTTGTGTGTTTGTTACTTCTTCACGCTCGAACAGCTGGACTAATTTTGATAACTTTTGGTATGGAGGTAGCTGATACCCTGGATTAACACAGGCTACTTTTAATCTCGAAATAATGTAGTGTTCTCGTGGGGTGATCAAGAAGTCTTCCCGCTTAAATTTAAAGGGATGGTTTTGGAAAAAATATAGAGCGGATGAAATGGGATATAAGAGGACAGGATTGCATATCTTAAGTCATGGAACAGATTTAGTCGGGATATGATGGGCCGAGACGAGAAAAGCAGTATGAAAGACGGCAGTCACATGGAGTTTAAATATTAAACAGTACGCGAAATTATATACTTCTGATGTGGACTGGGGGTTACTCGATTCTCCGACACGAAGTTAGAATGTTCCGGCGTGCGACGTCCACCTATAAGATAAAAATCCACTTTTAAATTCAATAATATTCTCCGTGAAACTTATCATTGACTCCGAACTTAGTCTATAGTTACGACGTACATACGATAGAGGATTCAAACATTTTGGAGCGTATTTAGGCACATTCGTACAATTTTTCGTACGTCGTTCGGACATTCTTCCTCGTGTCGGAGAATAGACAAATCCCCCTGGAGTAAAAAAGTGTCTCTACCCGGGCGAAGCCAGTTCGGGCACGAAGTAAAATAAATTAAACAAATGTGTAAAAATTAAAAACTGAAATATAATCACTTTTTCTGAGTTTATCTCGCAATATAAAACCTGACATCCGGCACTAGGCCAGCGTGGGGGACTGTATGGCCTAACCACTCTCAATCACACTTTCCATTGTAGAGGAGGCCTATGCCTTGCAGTGGGACTATAGGGGCTGATACAGTACAGTACAATATAAAAGCTGATTATAACAGATGGTTGGTGTGATTTAGGAGTACATTTACAGTTACATTTCAACATTTCTTTATTTTATTATTTTAAAGAACATAACTAAATATATACATACATTTAATAGCAAAACGTCTAGAAATATGACTTTATACTCGTACAACCGCGCCTCTATGCATTTTTTTGCACAAAACAGCTATAGCTTTCCAATTTCGCATTTTCCGCTATTTTGACAGCTGAAAATAATGAAAAAGAATTGGATGGATTTATGCTCGTAATAAAAACCAATTTTGTTTTCCAAAATATGTATTTCTTTACTTTTGCTGCACCTAAGCCAATGCTGAGTATTTGCATATCTCTCTGGATTAACGTACAAAGACGTAATCTTGAAAACGTCTAACTCATTTACAGGAAAATAAACAGGTTGATGAATAAAACCGAACCATAAATAATCTATAACATCAATTAAGTGTGTTTTAAGTTATATTCTTTAAATTCGAAAACCCATACACACTTGCGACATCTAGTGACCGATAAGAGGCATACAATGTTTTCTCTCTAAAGATTACATCTTTTCTGGGTATATTTTCTTGAAAAGCATAATCTATTTAAAATCTACTCAAGAAAACTGTTATAATTATTATTTGTATTAATTTTCTTAGGTCTCCCTTAAGGCCTAAACGATAAATGTTATTATGTTATAATAAACTTAATGCGTTCGAGCCGAGATAAATATCGAACAATATGTGTAGTTAAGCTTTTAAAACTTCATTAGTCTTGGTATTTTCTATGTATAATCGTGACTAATCACGTTTTAAAACGAATTAAAACGTTAGAAAATTACAACAATGAAATATTTTATGACCACTTTGCCAAACCGTTAAGAGGTGGCGCCACAGTCGAATTGAATCGCGCTATCAAGATTTTACGGCGATAGTATATAAGGTAGCCGTGGTTTAGTCATACTTTACAATGGACCTTCCATTTACTCACTGAGTGTACGCCGACGCGTAGACAATTTTTGCAGGGGACTCTTTTGATAACTCAAAAGAGACCCCGATATAATTGTATAATGCATGCTATAGACAGAATGTAGGTCTATACTTCTATAGGATTTACTAGTTATTCGATACCAAATTATATAACAATCGTATAAACTGTAAAGAGGAAAATCAACATTGCGACTTGGTTTAGCCCATATATTCATATCAAAACGCTTTGTTATGTACATATTCCATAATTTCTCATATTTTATTAGAATATTTTAATTCGTAGATTAATTTACTAGCGGCCCGACCCGGCTTCGCCCGGGTGAAGCTACTTTTAGAGTCCAGTCCATTATTTCGCGTACTGTTTTATATAGAGTTTTTTAACATGAACTTTGTTTTCAGTAGGGGCAAATCGGAACTACATAAGAGTTTTGAAATTTATTATTAAGACATATCCGTAGTAGAAGCTTTGGCGATTGTTACAATGAATTCAATTTCGCTCGAAAACCGCCTTAAAATAATAAAATTCTACTATGAAAATGGTACATCCGTAAAAGTTACATTTCGTGAAATTCGTGATATTTTTGGTCAACATAATCGACCTTCTGGTGCTATTAAGAATTTGGTCTATAAATTTGAGTTGATGGGCTCGGTACATAGTGTAGAAATGCGGTTATAGTGAATGGAGTACGCTATCGAGAAATTTTAAAAACTCGATTTTGGCCTATTATTGATGACATGCATATAACTGATACGTGGTTCCAACAAGACGGACCCACAAGTCACACAGCCATCGAAACAATGAATTTATTGCAAACCAAATTTCCCAATCGCATAATTTCATGAAATTCAGCTGTTAAGTGGCCGGGGCAATCATGTGATTTACCCCACATCATTATTTTTGTGGGGCTATGTTAAAGACCGAGTCTATATGGAGTCAATCGAATCGATTTCAGCCTTAAAACTCAAAATCCATGACGTAATTAACGAAGTAAACCAGCCATTGTGCTAAAAAGTGATTTTGATGAAAGAATTGACATCTGTAGGCCTGGTCGTGGTGGACATTTGTCCGAAATAATTTTTCATTTCTATTTGCCAAACCTTATTCTTTCTAATATAATAAAAATGTATATCATTTTTATCCAAATTCTTTGTTTGATTTGCTTTAAAAAAACAAAGTTCTTATTGATAACCCTATATTTAAACTCAACTTGACTGACGTCTATTATACTGCTTTTCTCGTTCCATCCCGTTACGTCCCGTGCTGTCCCGTGTCAACATATTCTATGGCTGAAGGCATTTAATCCCGTCCTCTTATATCCCGTCTCTTCCGCCCCACATTCTATCTCAATCCATCCCTTTGTGTTTGAATGAAATATACATTTTTGAATTCCTTTCTCATCTCACGAGAAACTACGTTTTCGAGATAAAAAGTATATAAAATAATATATAGGATATAAAAAGCCTTAGCGTTACTCCGGAGTATCAGCTACCTCCATACCAAATTTAAGCAAAATTGGTCCAGCCTATTGAGCGTATAGAAGTAACAAACACACAAACTTTCGTCTTTATAATATTAGAAGCATAGGAAGTAAAGTTATTTTCCGGTTTTTTCTTCATCAACCTTTTTTGTTAATTAGGGTAAAAATCGTAACTAAAACAGTATTCTGTACACGGTACCATTTACATAAAAATATATATGTATAAGAAAAAAAAAAAAAATATTTTTATTATCCTCCAGATTGTGGTCCAGATTGGATGCCGGTGGGGGTCTTCAAGGGTTGTGTAGCGAAGTTGTCTCCTGTACTGACATGGTTCTACCGATCGTCCTACCTTACAGGCGTTGTGCCTGAAACTTTTAGGTATTGTTAGGGACCCAGTTCGGTCACAACATCCGCAATGCGCCGCACTGAAAAGCCAGTGACACTGACATACCCCTTTCGGCCTCCCACGGAGAACCGAAAGGGGAGCTAAATAGCTAATAGCGAAATAGCTCAATCTCTTGCACCAAAAAAAAAGTGGGAGACCTAACTGCAACTGATTCCCAAAAAGGTTGATCGGACCCTACCAATTATGTGTATATATAATTACCAATTAAACTACTAATTTTGAATTGCCTACCTACTATCACGGTATTACCATATTTATTTTGATTCCATCAGGTCTCATTTTTGTGTTACAGCCAATACATAAAGTTGAGTTTTTGTTTGTTCGCCTTGTAACAGTTGCATTATTCGCCCTTGCAGCGCTTGAAGTAGTGGCCCATGGAGTAGGGGCACTACAGAAAGTGAAGCTACAGATTCTTCCGAAAATTGTAATTCAGAATGTTGTATAGAAGGAAAACGTGCACATTTTTTTTCTATAAAATGTGGTTCTGATTATTGGAATAATATAATAATCCCTGTTGCAATAAAAAAAAACGGGCATTGTATATTTTTCTTCAAATTTAGTGAATGTTAATATAAAAATGGTTGTATTACTAGTTAAATTAGACAATTTAATATTCCTTTTTTCATTTAACACCACTCGCTGACATGACTAACAAAGCGATAAGAACCGGTAAAATTGAAGCCCTACTTGAGGAAGGTTGTTCGCAAACTTATCCGTCTCAGCGGCTAAGTGTGAGCCGTTTAAATGTCTAGAGAACTTGAAAACGATATCGAGAGACTGATTTGGTCAAAAAATACGAGAACCACGTGTAGAAGTTAACTTTTTGATTAGTCAGGCGTACCGGAATCGTAAGGCGTCAGTCAAGTGTGCATCTAAAGAAGAGTTTTGAAGAAGTAAAAGGAGAACAAGTTAGCTTATGGACATTCAGGAGGAGGCTTTTGGCTGCCGATATATCCAGTTACCCCAATTACTCCGTGAGCACCGTGTTGCTCGACTTCGACGAACGCATCCCCACCTTAAAGGTCGGCAACGCATCCTCAGGCCCTATGGTGTTGCAGATGTTTATGGGCGGCGGTGATCCCTTACCATCAGGTAAACCGTATGCTCGTTGGACCCCTATAACATAAAAACAAACTTCAATTTGCACCAAATTGTGCTTCATGGACTCCGAGGACTGGAATATAGTATTGTTTTCTGATTGCTAGAATCTTTTTTTGTAGAGCGGACCGACGCTAGCGAGTGTTGCGACCAGGGGAACGCCATGCTTAAGTGGGTTTCGAAAATACTTCCTTATCGCGGAGGCTCCGATATGTTTTAGACAGCAATTAATTGAAACCAGCATACATAGTTATTTTGTATAGAAACTGGAAAATTAAAAGCACGTCTGTACATAGCGGAAGTCCTAATTCCATTCCACAACCCGCATTGACTGCACTTGGAGGAGACTTCATTTTTATGGACGATAATGCTCGCCCTTACCGGTCTGGCGATGTGAAAGCGTACATACAAGAAGTTGGGATGCGTCGTTTGAATTGCCCCGCTTGAAGTCCTAATCTTGATCCAATTGAGCTTGTTTGGGATGTTCTAAAGAGAAGGGTAAGATGAGTATAACCTGCTCCAGAGAACATCATGCAGCTAAAAAAGTCATTGCAGAAGAGTGAGATCGGGTTCTCGAAAATATTATTAAAAATATCGTGAAAAGCGTGCCCAGACGGATACAAGCTGTGATTTTGTCAAGAGGAGGTCTCACTCGATATTAAGTTACATTGACAAATTTATTTAATTACTAGATTATGCCCGCAAATTCGTCTGCGCGATTTACTTTATTAGTAATGACGTACATTATTACCAACAATTTTCTTCCTTGAACCCATTTTACCTACTTAAAACATAAAAACACTAAATTCTTATAATACATCATGATGAATCTACCTACGTTAAGTAGATACTATTTTTATTAAGCTACTACTCAAAAAGTCGGCAATTCGGTACAAAATTTCACCACTCACCTCCATCAGCAAAATGTAAAATCTCAAAGCCATGAACCCCTTACAATTTCACTTTTGACTAGATTATGCCCGCAACTTTGTCAGCGTGTTAAACTGTATTTACAATATGTTTTAAATACTTAAAACTCGGTAGACACCTTATTTCAACCCATTTCTCCCCTCAAAATGAGAAATACGAGGTTACGTATACGAGGTCGGCCCGATTTGCTTAGATAGTAACTGATTGATAGATTACATAAGGCTTTCACAATTTTTCACTGCGTTGGTGAAACATTGTATACTGATACTTCGTTCTGAGCTACTTCGCTTCACTCAGCCAAATTAAACACAATGTAAACATATTTGTATTAAAAATATATGTCAATTGCATGTTGTCATTATAACACATTATCAATGAACTGCTCTGATTTAAAACAACTTGTAACTTTCGTAATAATCACGATATTGTAAACTGGTTTTGAAAAGAACAACGCTAGTTTCATGCCCGTTATTCTCCAGTGAAAACCGCTTTCCGAACCGGGTGGTAGATCCAAAAATAACTGAATTTGAAGATTGTTGAATATTTTAATGGATCCAATAAATTATATTAATTTTAATTTTAAGTTAATAAATTTATTGGCGTTAGTAGATCCAAAGAATAGATTTAAAGTTGTAGACGTTGGTTCCTATGGTAAAAATAGTGTCGGCTTAATATTTGAAAAAGAAACCCTTAGATAACAATTAGAGGGAAACTACAATTGCCTGATTCTAGTCACTTGCCTTAACCGCTTGAATACGACTACCAATATAGAATTGGTAAAGGGTAAAAAATAGTAGGTTTATTATATCACTCTTCTCCCTAACTATACTTATGCAATAAATATTTCGATACGTTGCTCAACATAGCGATGTAAATTAATAAATACTCGTATACAAATTCACTTTAGCATTTATAACAAATACAAAGAGTTCATGTGAAGAAACATTACAGAATTCCGATTAATGTACCCTTTACACGTTTGAATTCGCCTCTTTTTGCTGAAAATACGCATGCGCTTGAAAGACCCATAAGACTGTAAAAAAGTCTTAAATTCTGTCAGTAAATCGTTACTGACATTCTAAATTGTTCTACTAACAGCGTGATCATATCAAAAAACGTAGACATTCCATTTGAAATAAAACGCCATCTTTGTTTGAATCGAAGCTGAAAGATATTCATTAAACCAAAAAAAAAAACATTTTTTATAATTCCAATTTGTCTCAAAACTTGTCGGATGAGACTAAATCTTTGTTTAATTTTGTTTATTTACTTGTTAAGCGGCGCCGATTTGTATTAGCAACTAGCCCCAATATGGGTGGCATATTTCTTTTGTAAATAAAACCGTCTGTTAAGGAATAAAGAACAAAAGAACGCTATTTTGAGGACAAGGGTTGCTTAGCTACGCTCCCTACGGACTTATTCGAGTTTCATCGAGAAATAATATTATATTTAATCAGGTACCACACAGTAGAAATGGAAAAAAAATGTACACGACAAAATCCAGTACCTATATCCAATTAGCTTAAAGCATTTTTATTATAATCTTTAAGTGCTTAAACATGATGTCAAAATTTTAGGCGATTATTTCAGTGATAAAATTTACTAAAACTTTATGGTCTTTTTATGTAAACAAATTATAGCTATTTAAAAAAAAACGCAAGACTTAATGTAAAGCGAGGGGAATAATTGACTTATCATTATAATATATATTATAAAAGGCTGTCACGTGGCCACATTTCTCGCCACATCAATATTTTGTCTATCTATGGTCAGTGCCTCGTCTTGACGCATGCGTCGTAAGCTACTGTATAAGCGACACAGCTTTAACAGCGGGAACGTCATTTACCTCCGTCTCTTGCTACTGTGCAGGACCGTAAGAGTTTTCTCTTATCGCTTAACGTGGTTTAAGTAAAACAATAATTTCCGCAACAATGAAGATAAAGTTATCAAAATGTAATAAGCGCAAAATAGTGACTATGGATATCGTGAAACAAAATTTAATTAAAACAGTGAAACTGAAGTCAGTGTTAGAAGATCTAGATGCTGAGTATTCGATACTAAAATCTATATTAATAGAGTTGAAACGTGAAGCAGATACCCTAAATATGGATCTAAATTACGAAATGAATAACGCTATAGAAAACGCCACGAGGGAGGAATCCATCCAAGACGAAGACCTAAGGGATGTTGAATAAATTGATTTACGATATTGTAAAAATCAATATTCCAAAATAAATAGAATAGAAGTAGCAGGATGTATTTGTTTTTATTTGTCATTATCATTTTAGTGAATTTAAAGTAATTTCACAAGTTAAAACATAGACCCACATTTCAAATTTTACTAGAATATTTTTTCCAAGAATTTAGTATATTATTTTTGAAATAAGGAAGAAAAGTCAATTGATACAAAGTATTTTATAATTTCCTAACACTTTTGGAAACTGTTCAATTTAGCAACACACCTAATAAGACGCTGGGCACGCCTATGCTCAGACCTATTAAAACAGAAAATATCGGAATTATTGGTGTCGACATATCGAGTGACGTTCATTTCCGCGGTGACCTAGAAACTAAGGCCAACTTGGCCTCAAAGAAGCTTGGCGTGCTCAACAGATCGAAGCGATATTTCACGTCGTATCATCGTCTTCTACTTTACAAGCGCAGGTTCGATCCCACGTGAAATATTGCTCCCACCTGTGGGCAGGGGCACCCCAGGGCTTATCCTATCTGCTACTACTCGCAAAGAGCTGCTTTAGTCACGAAGTTTATTATAAATTAACAGCCTAGCCAGAATAGAACCACAAGCCACTTAAGACAATCTTATGAGCATTACGTTTCTTTTGGAGATTAAGATTGATTTTAATATTCCAGAATTTAGCAGACAATGAAGGTTATTCTGAAACTGTTTATGAGATATTAGTGTAGTTACCATTTATTCCACCGCTTGTCAGCGAGATGTACAATGCTTTATAACCTTTTAAAAAAAGACCTCGTAATTATTCTGTGACCAATTAATTTGCTAAAATAAATAAATTTAGGCAACCTGATGTGAAAATCTTTTATGTGAGACCATTTTTGGTAGTGTTTTTTTGTGATTTAGAATGATGAACATTTTAATTATGTCGCCAGTAGATTCATTGAGTGGTTTCCACCATATTTACTAATTTTAAAATTTATGCGTACCTATAAACGTCAAACGGGGCGAGTCGGACCAATTTTCAACTTCATGCTCCAATTTCATATAAAAAATTTGCATATTCAAGGCTGATTGTGGTATCAAATCTCTTGTCATGTTGGCTTATCATAGAAATATAATTTAAAAATATAACAATAGTGCACTCCGTTTTTCATTTTTCGCTAAAATGTGGGCCGGTCCGACTTAAACAGAGGATGGGGGCAGAAGGAACGCCGATACGCCCAATCGGGAAAATCTGCTAAGGTTGTCCCCATTTATAACATTAGGTAAACAATTGTGAAAAAGTCCTTAAGTATGTATGTACGTACTTGTAAAGAAACAATTGACTTAAGAAAATATTTCTTTATCAATTGTTATTTGTTATTATTACTAATGAATTACTTTAAAATAAAAGTGAAGAAAACTTAAAAACCGCTTCAAAAATATTATCATCTTAAGCATTATCAGTAGCATCTTAATTCGTTGCTTCACTGAATTTGTATAGTTCTGGTTGATGTCCGAACTGGCTGGACTGTTTTAATGGGACTTTCAGACAAGTAGCTAATGTAAATTTTATCTATTTATTAAAAACGAAAATCGCGTATATTCGTGGGTTTTTAGAGCGTGGTGTGCTCACAGCGATTGCATTCGGTCACCCTATGCTTTTTAACAATAAATTGAATGTATTTCACTCCATGTGGAAGTCGCGGGCAAATGCAAGTATAAATACAAATTGACTGGGCAAGCGATAACCCTGTTCCCATACTCCCTTTGCCGTCCCTACTTAAAAGTATTGCGTCCTTACTTAACAACTTTGCCGGTCCGATCGATCCCACAGCTCGTTCCGTTTTATCCTTCAGCCGTTTCTTCTCACCCAGTACCTTTCAGATATAACCAGATTTACGAATTTGACCAAAATATATGAAAACACTCCGTAATTTCATCTATATTTTTTAACATAGGGACTGTAGAGAAGATAAACTCATCTCAATACATTTATAGCGCACAAGCTAATGACAACAAATGATAGCGAAATTAGTACAGAAGCGCTAATATCAATGGAAGTAAATGCCGATCACGAATTTATAGCAATAAATAAAGTAGGTCTTTTATATTCATCTTAAGTTCTAATCAAGATCTCTAAAATATCAGAAGCACTCTTCAAAACTCACAGTGAATTCCTTCGTATTATTAATGACAGAACGTTAGCAACAAAGATTTTGCGCCAGTTTGTAGAAACACCTCTTTTTAATGACATTTATTATCACCAAATTGGAAAATGGCCTGCAGAAATCACGATACAAACTTAATGAAAGCTATCATTGAAAGAAATCATGACTGTAAGATTACACTTTATTTTAAAAACCTCAAACTTCACAGAAAATAAAGGACAACTCTATATTAAATATATTTTGTTTCAAGGCACATAATCTTAACTACGCTGTCGATAACTTAAAAACACTGAAGGCATAACAATGCTACTAAAAGAGAAAATAATGATCATAAGGTTTTCATTAACATGAATGCATGAATCAGGGAGACTCGTTAATACCAGCGACTGCAGATTAACGGCGTTCTTTATAGACAGTTTTAAAACCTACTTTAGTTACCGAGTGTTTTGTGTCCTTTGCTCAAACTGAATTTAAAATTCATTCCAAAGGGACAAAACATTCGATAATTAAAAAAGGTTTTTAAATCGTCTATGAAAAAGGCCATTAAGGTTTACGTAATAAAACACTGCCCGTATACGAGTAGTGGACACAATGCCGCCAGCTATCTTTGTTTGGTAACTCAGAACACGCAAAACTCAGACGTCGCGGACCAGGACTTCATGACTGCAGTGGGTTCTCACCAACGTTCATTCTTGCGTCGTGAACCACGTCAATACCAACAACTTTAGTATTTCTGCTACCAGGCTAATATGAATATTGCGGAGTTATTGTGAACGCAATGTATTGATTATCCTTACTGCGCAGAAGTACTGCGTCCTGTGGTCCACCTCTCAACTTGAGATCAAAGCAAATTCTTACAGAGCGTATTTTTGTACTACTTGGCTGTAGGAGTATAACCTATACATACAATTTTCGTATCCCTTGTCCGATTCCTAATTAATATCTATATAGTAGGTTATAATATAATAAAATAATAAGTAGTATCATATAAAATTTAAATTTTCGAGTTGAATTAAACTGCAAATGCTATTTTACCATGAATTTTCAGTTCAATTCTGATATTTAATGTAAAAAGTGCTACTCTCCAAAAATAACATTCAGTGTATAGTGATATATATTTTAAATACCGTTTTGAGCGCACTAGCTATAAACATATATCGATTTACATCTATTAATGCAACTCTAGAAATTGATCCAATATTTCAGATGAATTGCTGTAAAGTACTAGCCTTTGAATTCATGCCACGACACGTAACTATAAGTATTATAATGAGAACACAATTATTTGTGATGAGAGAAAAACAAAAAAAGAAAAAAAGTAAAATGTAAGAGTCCTCTAGCCAGAAAAAAAGTACTATCAGTCGTTTTGGAAATGTAAAAACATTAAAGCGTTTATTGCACTCACTCCCTTCTCAATACATTCTCGAAAACAAATTCCCGTAACTATGTTTTTGTGATTGAAAGACTGAAAATTGGAACGCAGAATATACTCTAGCGTGATACTAAGTATCCATTAATAAGTAATACCTACATATGCGTAAATATTTTTCTAATAAGAGCAACAAGTCCTTTTCACACATGCGCTGTTACTATCCTATCGTCGCATCACTCAACTCTTCACTATAATGTGGTCCTAGTACACAAGATGTGTGATATTTTGTAGTTTTTTATGAGTAAACAACGAGAGCAACGCGGCCCCTATGAGATATCTCTATGTCCTACTTTGCTATTATGTTGCTACTATTATTTATACTACAAGTTTTAATAGACTTACACGACCAATAGACTATGTTGCTTTCACTATGACTACTATAACTTGTTTACACTATAAAGAACTGCTAATCTTATTAATAATTTTCAAGTACCTTCGTGACAAGTCACGTTGCACTGTTTGTAAACAACGTTTTGTTTACGGTTGCTTAGCAACGCGCTACGTTCAGACGGCGCGTACCAGGATATCATAACTACAAAGGAAATTTACGAACCTCAATACCAAACTGCGCATGTCACAACCACCTGTTGGATTACTGCGAGGACGGGTCAATGATCAATAAATTGGGTATTATGCCAATTCGGTGAATAAGGGATATAGTCCGGTCTCACCAACATTCGTTCATGGAGCGGCAACGCTCACATAATAAATCGTTATACTCGTAGTTAGAATGTTTCTGTGTGGAACTTAGGGATATTACAAAAATATTTTATCAATAAACTGATAACATTATTAAAAAAGGGAATAATTTTAAAAATACATTATTATTATTAAAAAAAGAAAGACATGACGTTTAAATCACAAAAATTCCAATTAAAAACACTTTATTTATCGGGAATCTGCCCAACCATTTTGTGAATATTTAATTCAAGTGAGATTATAATATGAGTGTTTTTATTAAAATCTAAAAGAGTACATTTTTCACATATTGTTATATATTTAAGGTTTTATTATGAGAATTTCCTGTTCATAGAAGCTTTTTTAATAATATAATATGACATGATATAATTAATGTCTTACTGTATTATAAGTACTGCGGAAGTTTTTAAATGTATGTGTTAAATTATCATAAGACTGCGAAAAGTGTATGTGTCTAATGTCTATATGCACATTCACGCAGATCGTTGCCTCTACGTAACCTAATATTTAAATCAATACTCAATGTAAATATTAACTCAGTCTGGCATTTAAATTATACCGCACAGGATGGTACGACAAGCGACTAGCGACACTGTAGGATTTCTCTTTTTAACACACATATTTTGCTGTGTTGCTGTCCTGTATAAAACGAGATGTGTGAAATCTAGATAGGTTTCATCTCACCCCATTCTGTCGCACAGCCGGGTTTCACATGTGCAATAGCATGCAGACGAACGCACACATTGTAAACGTTCCAACAATCTCCGTCGTTGACATGGGCTCCTAGTATGAACCATGCAACAATGCACATGCATCTTGTGTTTTCAACAAAATCTCTGAATATCGGAAAGTCGTATGTGAATGTCGTACGATTTAAATGCCTGTTTAAATTTTATTTGAAAACATTATATTTTTTTCATGTGCGTCCTTAGTATACAATATACAATTACAGAACCTATAAGTACCTAATACTTATTAATATGATATAAAATAAAAGATAAATCAATATCATCTGTTAAGACAATATCACGTGCATGATGGAGTTGCAGGTCACTTAATTATATATATATATATTTTTTAATCTTTTTAGTTTTTTTTTATAAAGCGTCGTAACCACCGCGCACAAAATTACTTCCTATGTAGTGTAATGAGGGTCGAGACCAATCTAACGACATGCGAAAGTACTAACTTTCAGACTGTCTTAGTAGACAGCCCATAGTTTCAATTAAAAATCGTTAATAATAAACGAAAAGAACACGCTTTAGTAAAGGACCCAATTAAAAAGTAAAAATAATTGTTGATGAATTTGATATTAGAAAATTGAGTCAATTACATTGATTTTACTTTAAATAATAGCGTAGGGTGCTTGATGATAATGGTTGTAAGCACTCCACGCTTCTCAACAATAAAATAAATGTAAATCGCTCCATTTTCTAATCTCAATTTCATTAATAATTATTTTTACTTTTTAGTTGGGGCGTTGTTTGTAGTTTGCTTGTTTTTTAGTTTTCTAAACTAAATTTTATTATTTTTTTATTTTTTAGTAAAAACAACGAATCACTTATGATTCTTTTTACGTTTCCTTGCTTACAAGGAAGGCTGCACGCAAATCACCCACTTTGAAAAAAAAAACAGAAAATGCTAGTTGTGCCAAAATTTTACTGTTAGTAGGTCTCTCATTTGTGAGAGGCCGCTTGGGTAGATCACCGCTATGTCTATTTCTTCCGCCAAACAGCTGTGTGTGTTGTGTCCCGGTTTGAAGGATATTGTAGTTACTTACTAGTAGATACTTGTTAAGTAAATAGGCACAAAAATGAAAATCCAGAGACAGTTTCTTCGCGGCGCGGCACACCAGGGTGCACACTTTAGGACACCGTGAGACACGGGGAAAAGTTCGTATCATTCACTAGGGAAACGTGTAGATAGTTGTCTTAACAAACAAAATATGACAAGAAATTATTGTAATTACTGCTATAGAAATTTAAAAAGTCAAGAATTAATAAATAATTTCAAAAATGAAATCGACTTCAAACCTGTAATTAAAAAGGGATTAATAAAAATATTCTTTTAAAATGCTAAAATACCTAAACATGTCACTGCAACTACTGAACGTAATGAGACTTAACATCTTATGTCTCAGGATGGCGAGCGTAGTGGAATGCCCAGCATTGCTTTGTAATTCGTGGCGTTGTTTGGTTTCGCTACTGTTCATGAGCGGATTTGTATCGCTTACCATCGGGCGAATAGTATGCTCGTCTCGCCATTCTTGCATTTAAAAAAAAGATATCATACGGAGATTACGTACGGACTATGGCCCACAATGATAATCTAAAAGAGAGCATTATCGAGCACCAAGAGAAATATTCTCTAAGGGTTAAAGGTTTAAAGGTAACACCGCAGCCTACAACATCAAACCAACAGGATAATGGTGATCGTACAAACTAAGATAAACATCCGACCCACTAAATAACTGGGCAGCGGTCCGGTGGAGAATCATTATCTCTTGAAGAACAGATATCTAGAGGGGAATTAGGAAAGTTAGACGATATGTTGAAAAGGCAATATGTTAATTTTAAGGCATTCTCAAGGACGGTAGCTGGCCTCGGTTTGAGCAAAATGGTTGAGAAGTAGGAGTTCGACGATACGTTGACGAACCTGGAGACCCGTTGGTCCGTGATCGACGCCCTACATTGGGAAATAGAAGCGGAGCTATACGACCAAAAACGTCCTTATCAAGGGATATTTTTTATGCACGAAAAAACATTTCTTAGTTGGAAGAAACAAATAAATAAGAAGATGTAAGCAGTCCATCATCGGGAAAAATCTACATTAATCATGGATACTTCCAGTTTTTATGGCACATTCAATCAATCGACATCGCTCAAGGATTTGTTTTACGAGTCGGTTCACGACAATCCATTTCTTTCGAACGCGTAGAAAATGAAATTTAAATAAAAAATAATTTTAAAAAATTAAATCGACTTCAATATTGTAATAAAAAGAAAGAAATAAATCTAATCTTGTAATAAATCTTAAATACCTAAATATACCAAAAAAAATTAAGATATTAATAGGTATTTAAGATTTATTAGAAGATTAGACGTATTTATCTATTTTTATTACAATATTTACGTCAATTTAAGTTTTTTTTAATTATTTTTTATTTCTTCATTTTTTAATTTTCTATGGCAGTAATTAAACCTAATTTCTTACCATTTTTGCTAAGATAACTATCTTCACATTTTCGTAGTGAATTATAAAAACTTTACTAATTTACTCTTTATCTCACGGTTTTAAAGTGTGCGCCCTGCTGCGCCGCGCCGCGCCGTAGGCAGTAGAGAAGGGCGCCGCGAAGAAATTCTCTTTCTCTGGATTTTAAGTTTTGTGCCTATTTACCTAACTAGTATCATTATATATTTAAACCTGCCGGAAAGATTAGGGTGCCACGACAAAATAGAAAACATGTATGTGCGCCGCGGATTGAAAAATGTTGGGCACTCTTGCTCTATCTCAAAAACTACTGAACCGATTTCTATGAAACTTATTATTGTATTGTATTGTATCAGCCCATATACGACCCACTGCAGGGCACGGGCCTCCTCCACAATCGAGAGCACGATTGAGAGTAGTTAGGCCATATAGTCCACCACGCTGGCCTAGTGCGGGTTGGCGGACTTACATACCGTAGAAATTCTTTAAAATCGCTACGGTATGCAGGTTTCCTCACGATGTTTTCCTTCACCGTTAAAGTGCGTGGTGATTGACTATCAATACACACATAACTCCGAAAAGTCAGAGGTGTGCCCTGGGATTTGAACCCTCAACCACCGTGAACATGTAGGCAGCCGAGTCTGGTCCGTTACCAACATTCCACCACGCACTTATGATGAAACTTATACAGCTCCTAAATTGGACTATACCTAAACCAATGCAAAAAGAATTTTTGAAATCGGACTGATACTTTTTGAGTTATGCGTGGACAAACATACAAACATACATACATTTATGAAATTTCGCACACGTGTTCAGACGCTGGTATAGACCAACATATCCAAAAATAGTACAATTCTGACAAAATTACATACATACACATTGAATTGATAATCTCCTTTTTTTGAAGTTTATTAAAAAGTAAACGTAAAGGAGAAGCCGAAAGCTTAATGCGTCATTGAGTGAGTTCGAATAATTACGAAATATGTTGGGAAATCCTAAATAAGCGTTACGATAACAAGAAACGTATTTTTACTTCTCATATAAATTTATTGTTGAGCGTTCTGAATATCCAACAACAATCAGTAGGACACATTAAGAAACTTCACGTCTTGACACTCGAAAACCTACATGCGATACATTAGGGATCGATATCAGCTCATGGGTTCCTCTTATGATTCATCTTATATCGCAAAAACTTGATTCGGACACATTCCGATTACATAATCGTTGAAGAACCCGCGTGAACTTCCGGTATTTCAGGATTTCATAAATTTTTTGGACGCAAAATTTACAACCTTAGAATCAACATATCGAAAGCACGAAGAACATTTATCAAAAACATTTATTTATTCCTACAGTCAGTTCAAACAATGGAAAATTTAAAAACTACAATAATCAATAACTTATTTATGCATCAAATGACAACGATATGAACCAAAAATCATCGTAGAAGCCCGTACCGCAGGCACTGAGCGAATATGGTGTCAAGTATCTTTTATGTAAACGTATCGATCATATTATATCGACTTAAGGAATTTATTGGCATGCCGCATGACTTAAAATTACAAACAGTAAATCAACTGAATATTTGTAAAAATTGTTTATTCGACCACAATGGAAAAAACTGTTTCTCAACCAAAAGATGTCGCAATTGCAAGTGGTGTTAACGTCAGTTTCGGAATCGGCAAACGGCAACGTGCCCGGTATGCCGCACGTGTCACAAAACGAGGATTAAGCAACCAACAACGCAAGTACTATTAAGCAACAGCGTTGGTTCGATTGACGGCAGCAAACGTGAAATATATACAATGAGGGCTTTCACTGATCAGGTTTCGCAAAGTTTTTTAATTACCGAGAATGCGGCCCAGTTATTAGGTATCCGAAGAAAATGGTGTGGTGAGGCAGTATTTGACGTCGGAGAGAAATAAAATAATAGCAAAGGTGTTATAATGATTAAATGCTCCTCAATTCATAGCGATTTTTCTTATAATACAGAGGCACTTGGACTGTGTTAGCAAAAATCTGCCCATACAGTCGTTTAGCAAGCCAGATTGGTCACACATTAGTGGCATACAATTAGCGGATCCAAAATTTAATATTAACCGTCGGATTTATTGTTTGGAGCGGAAAATTCGCAAATAAAGTTAAGTGGCATTTTGAGAGGCGAGTGCAATTCTCAACCAATTGCCCAGCAAACGCAGTTAGGCTGGATCCTATGCGGGAATGTGATTACTTCTTTCCAATGCAACGTAGTCGTAAACAATATCGAAGATATAAAAAAAAATGCGAAGTAGAAGATATTGATAACGATACGGATATGTCTAGGGAAGATCAGGAATGTGAACAATTATATAGAACAAGCACGATGCGACGTGCGTCTGGCCGATATATTATCAGGTTACCCATTAAAAGGGACCAAATACATACCTTACGATCGTCCAAAAGTATTGCTATGGCACAATTTCATAATCTTAAGAAAAGATTAACCAAACAAAACCAACTAGCGCACCAATATAGGGATTTTATATAGAATATAGAGCTTTGGGCCATATGAGGAAATGCACAAAGTCTTACGAAATTTATACAAAGTTTTGAAGGTAATGTAACTTATCTGTCAAGGGCCGTTGATAAGTGCAAAATTTCAAATAAATACCAGTTATTAAGTACTCAAAAATCGTCTTCAAGTTTCCAGTACATATACTCGTAGTATAGGCGAAACAAATAAAAGCGTGTTACTTGAATTATAAAATGATGTTCAATTTGAAAAAAGTACATAGATTGACCAATATGACAAATAGGTGAGGATTTCCTTTCGGTATAGCTCTGCCTTAGGTGACAAACACGATAAAATAAAAATATCCAATTTGAATTTTAAAAAGATTTATGGACTCACCGCTAAATAGAGGATAAATAGGAGAGTGCTTCCTTACGGTACAGCTCTGAGATGGATGGCAATTGTTTTACTATTCTAATTTGGAAATTTAAAGAAAATAATTTAACCCATACTACATATAAATAAAATTATAGTGTCTGTAAGGAGACATTATTATTATTTAGAATTTTATTATAGTAAACCTCGAACTAAAGTAACCGACATAGCCCAGAGGATTAGCAAGTTGAAGTGGCAATGGGCGGGGCACATAGCACGGAGAACTGATGGCCGATGGGGCCAAAAAGTTCTCGAATGGAGGCCACGAAGCGGAAAGCGCAGCGTGGGACGTCCACCCACTAGGTGGTCAGACGACCTGGTAAAGGTCGCGGGACATCGCTGGATGCAGGCTGCCTCCAACAGGTCACTGTGGAAATCATTAGGAGAGGCCTATGTTCAGCAGTGGACTTCCTTTGGCTGATGGATGGATGAAACCTCGAAGCTCCGGCAATCCTAGGTTTGACTAGTCAATCGTCAGGTCTGACTGGAAGTCATAGTCCAAGCACTAAGAAACGAAGATTTTCGGCTTGTGACTTAAGAATTTTACAAATACACTACTCACAAAAATTAAAGGATATTTTTTTTCATCAAATTTTTAAAGTAAGTTTTGACAGTCTGTATCTTGGAGAAAATTGATCGTTAAGAAATTGGAAGCCTGAAATGTCAATTTTCAGATCTGCGCTCTATTTCTTTATTGCATGCCTCGTTATTAAACAATCGTAGGAAAACCAACGAGAAAAAATAAATCCAAACTTTTACTCGTGTTTGACACCGTGCATTTACGTGGGTGATGTTTATTTGGTGACATCATTATAAAGCTCTTGTAGATAATTTAATTCCTTTTAATTTGATATACTAGAGAACTCAGTAGTATGATTTGGAGCTGACTTATGGTAAATCAAAGCAAAAATGGCCTTTCCGATTTTGACTTGTGATTACTCTAGAAATAATGATTACGCAGAAAAAAAAGAGGTTTTGTAAACTTAATAGCATACTCTATAAGCTGTTATTAAAGTGTTATTATGTAAAACAGTATAACGGAGTGAAATTGGTCACTGAAAAAAGGTAAAAAAGAGTTATTTGAGGATATTCGGAAAACTTTGCATATCTCTGAATAAAATTGACAAATTAAAAAAATCGTCTATAACTTTTCCACCTTATAGTATTCTAAAGACACCCTAAATTTTTTTAATTGCTGCGATTTGATTATGTTAGTGTTCAAAAGGTTTAAACTCACTGTGTTCACCAAAAACCATGTTAATGAGCAATTTTCACTTCTTATTCAATATCTTAGTTCAATTTTTTTATTTTTTAGTATTTGCCCATATTCATTTAATCAAATACTCTCTCTCAAACACATTCACGAAAGACGTAATTGTAAAAAATATATATATATCCTGGCCCTATAACCAGTTTGTTTCAAGTAGTGTCAATTTTGAAGAAAAATTTAAGACCGGTATTCCATTGTACGGATTGCTGACTTTCATAACACATATCGCAAATTTTATTCTGTTGCAATTTTTCGAATTTAATCCTTCGAATCGAATCCCTCCCTACGAATTTAATCTGAAGAAGAGTTACTCGTTGTCCAGTTATTGGAAACAGCCCTTCAAAACACAACAAACCCCAACAAAACACGTTCAACTATCATCAAACTACTAATCCGCATGTGCAGGTCACGCTCTCGAAGTTGACCGCTGTATCAAAGAGATGGTGCTCGATTTGACACATCGAGGTTAAAATAAAAAGGAAAAAATGAAATACACTAAATCAACATTATGCGCAATATACTTATAACCAAGTGAAACAAAAGGGACATGACCACGAGCCATAATAAAAAGGGATAAAATATATGACATTTTTGCGATGCTCTCCTTACGGTAACGCCCCGAGGTACTTAAAAGTTAAGGTACGCAAGATATCCGTAAAAATCACTAGATTTTATTGTAGAATGTAGACACTCCACAATGACGATTAATAGACAATACCACTAGTCTATTTGCTGTTTCATCACTTGCATAATTTTATAACTTACAGTACAGTACAGTGTATGATAACTTGCTTTATGAATTTATGGAAATCACAAGACCTGCCGCCATTATACGCACCCACAAGCACAATACGGCCTAACACACTCCAACTACACCAGGACCTCCAATCGCTTGTTCAATTGTTGTAAAATGGCACGGCTCGACAATCAGTGCCCCTGCTCGTCACCAGTGAAAGTAGCCACCATTGGCGTCCTTGCGGCTGCGTAGAAAAAATTCCATGGAAATCAGAAAATTATTGTTCCGGTACATATTATTTACAGTATTTTTTTTTTTTTGGTACATCTGTTTTTGCATTACTTGTGTTTATTATCATCTGTGTAATTGCACGTGGAAAATATACATTAACGCACTTGTTAATCTATTTTTACATATGATTATTCAATGAATAAGAATTAAGTTATCATCCATGTCGTATGATAGCTCTTTTTATTGCAATAAATGGCGAGACGAGCATGCCTGATGGTAAGCGATACGACTGCTCATGGACACTAGCAAAACCAAACAACACCATGAATTACAAAGCAATATTTGGCATTCCACTGCGCTCGCCATCTTGAGACACAAGATGTTAAGTCTTATTTAAGTCTTAGTTAAGTTATTCTGACTTCAATAGCCACGCAACTGGAACACAACAGTGCACTTACACTGTTAGTTGGCGGGAGAAATAGACGCCTGTAGTTACCCAGACGCAGTGGTAACTACCCAGAAGGCCTCTCACATATGAGAGCCGTAAAGCTTATATAAAAACTATATTTTATTTATGTTTATTAACGCCCGGAAAGCAACCTCCGTATATCATGGCGACAATGTCATTAAAGTCCACACTGACGACAAGACAATAAACAGTAAACACTAATTTCATCTTTAAACTGGGTGTATGGGTTTTGACCAGGCAGACGGACTTCCATCGACCAGCAACAAAAACCTTCCCTCATCGCTGGATAGTCTATTTAGATTGATAATCACTTATTACCAAGTGCATTGAAATAAGTACGAGTATTGAAATTACATTGCCTTGCCACTACATATAAGGCTAAGTTCACATGACGGTGCGGTACGGCGCGGAACGATCAACCGCGCGGTACAAGATCCATACTAAACAATGAGCATTGTCACAGAACCCGCGCGTAAAATCTTGTACCGCGCGGTGCCGCGCGTTTCAAGTTGTACAAACTTGTATTGACTGTTTAGATCATAGAAAAACGAACTTAAAAGACGATATTGTGTCTGTCGATCTGCTCTTTGAAGCCAGACTGCCGCGCGTACATATGCTGTCATGTTAATGCTCCCACCGCGGGGTACCGCGCGGTCATGTGAACTTAGCCTAAATATTTCATAAATACAGATCGGGAGTATCGTCGCGTACTGTCCTACTCTGGAGCGTTAGTGTCATAGCAGCAATCGAGCAGGGATGTTGTCTCCGTTTTTCTCGTCCGTTATGCCACGTGAAATGTATAAACATGACTGATATCTACGACAAGCGTTACTAGGAGCACATAACGCTGAGGGAGTTGCTCGTCTGCCACAGTCTACAAAACAGTACTTGAAAATCACGCCATACATCGGACTGTTATTGAACTACTCGATCACGTAGTGAACACGCTGGGAATCTATCTTGGTAGTTGACAGATTCATCGAGAGATGGTTCTGTTAATAAAAAGTTCTTTGAAATAAACTCAAAATATTAATGCAATTAAATATTTTTCTGAAACATAACAAGGAATGATCTTACGATTTGTGTTATGAAAGTCAGCAATCCGTACAATGGAAGATTTTAACACTGTACACTAAGTTATAAAATTTTGCATGTAACAGGAAATAAACTAGAGGTATTTTCTATTAATCATTTTTGTCGAATGTCCTCAGTTAAATTATAATGAGATAAAAGATCTACGCCAACTATAGCTTTGCGTGCATCAGCTACAACAAATCACTGCGCAAGCCGAAATTAAGTTTAAGTGCGACACAACCGTAAGTATTTATCACTGTGCCGCGCGCTGCAGAAAGCTGGAAGTCGGACCTCGCGCGAATTTCCACCTAGAAGTTCGAGTAAAGTAAGTGGAGTTTGAGGAAAAACAACTTAAGTCACTTCCCGTGTCGCTGAAAAATTATACTCTAAAATATAAAATTTATTTACAACAATTTAAAAAATTAATACTTCGGTTTAGCGGCAAGAATTTGTTTATCTGTGAATATAGCCAATATAACAATTTTGTTTAACTAAAGAAACGTCTTGTACACGTCTATCCTCCATAATTATTCAATATCACATGGAGTCAATGACCTGAGTTGGTGGTGGTTTACAACGAAACAACTCGAATTGCTATCCCTTTTCAATACGAGTTGAGAACGTATTTCGGTCGCAACCACCGTGTATTGGGGAAGGAGACAGCGTGTAATGCACTATCTAGGTTTTACCCCACCCTATTGCACCATTCACTCGGAAGACCTAAGTGTGCAGCAATTTGTATATGAAGTATGAACACATACATACATGTTAGACTCCCTCCTAGTTATGTAGTCTTGGTCAAATTGCATTGCGACGGCTGTACTGGGTGCACTTTCAAGTGCACTCGAACTAGCCAGGCAGTGCATTCCTATAAATGACAATGGCAATTTTGCAACAATAAAATCCGGCTAAAATCAGTCACGTTGCTGAGTTGGCGCGAACAAACGTTCTGGTTGGCGCGTTTCATCACACTGTAAAATTGAGCATCATTAGTCTGGATCGTATTCGGTATATGCATCTGGCCGTTGTGAAATCTTTGGCCAGTATGCAAGTGCAAGGGTCGTCATGCAGACACCCCGCACATATTCTTGTCTGATAAAGGCCATAGGACGATAAGGGTAGTGAAATGCCTATAAAGATATTTGAATAATCTTTTGTATGTTGGTAGTATTATTACGATTCTTTAATTCTGGAAGTTTAGATCTGTGTTTTTTTTTGTTAGTAAACCTAAAAACCAAATATACAATTTTTTATCGTAAATGGCCAAATGGCACGTGTGTGTGCCTAAAGTCTTTTTATATAAAAGAAAGAAAAATAATTCAGTTAGTCTTTACACTCAAAAAGAAGTCGTTCATCTTATGAGATAACAAAAAGAAACAAAAAATGGGCCCATTTATTAAAATCTGAAAGAACAAAAATAACTGTCTGGCTACCAAGGGAACAACAACCATTTTTGATATTGCCCTAAGTGACATTTCTAATATTTAGCTTTTATACTTGTTACGTAAGCAGAAATATACTTGAATTTTATTAAAGATCAAAGAAATCCTAATATGTAATTTTCTTATTGTATATTTTTTGAATGTTTTAATTGTTCAATATAATAATACTTTTTGTAGTTTCTGTCGTGTGGTCATAAGTCATTGTATACAAAAAATGTACGAGAAAAAAATATATTCTTTTTAAATTTTGTTCAATTTTGTTGTTTTTTTTTTTCAATTAAATTTTGGTTTTTTTTTGTAAATTTTGTTGATTTTGTTCTTCAATCTTTTTATTTTCTAATCTCTTTTGAGGTAGAGGTGAAACCAATACTTCAAAATTCATATCAATCTATGCGGCCATTCTCGACTCATCAATGGTGTAGTAGCATGATGTTTGTTACATAAGTATAAATAGATGTACATAAAATTATAGTTAACAAAGAAAGGTCTCATGGAAACAAAAAATTATCGCATTTATGTAGGGAATGCCAAAAGCACCAAACATCACTTTCTTCCGAAATAGTTTATTTTTAAAGATGCAATCATGCAAAGCAAAAGATTTTCAGCCATTCATCATCGAGCCATAGTGACTAAGGCCCATAAAAATAAAGATAAAAAAAAATCATCGAGCCATCTATTATTGACAACTAACTTTTTAAATCTAATTCAGTAAAAGAGTGCCAAGTATAAAAACTGAAATTAATACTTTTTTTAAACATAGATACTTTTTGCTTCTTATAATTATTCCGACATTTATGTATGTGTATATGAGGCAGAATTGTTTTGTATGTAATGGTGCTGTGTAAGGAATTTCCCTCTTCTCGCTGAAGCGCATGTGTAGTATTATTGAACTATTTATCAAGCAACAGGTGGGTTCAAATTTTAAACAGTGCTTGATATCTCTACGTTCGGCAGTAGCACCATACTAGCAGCACAGGGATGTTGTCCGTATTTTATTTCTGCCGAAAATCACGTGGAATATACGCAGATAACTGGTGTATACGGGCATTGTTACTAGGAGTACATAAGAATCAAGAGATCTAGTTAACTCGCAACCAAATTATAATCTGCAGTGCCACGTTCTAAGCAATTTTGTACCGTTATGTTATTGCATTAAATCAATAATTATTGTAACAAAATGACCAATAGATTATTACTACATTATTTATAAATCGATTTTACACATATTATTTTATTCAATATGGAATTCTCTAAGAATGATAGTCATGACTGGAAACTAATATAATAATTTTATTGTACTATTTGTATTATTATTAATACTATTATTTTGGGTCATCTATTTTTGATTCATTCCGTCAATTTGTTGAGTTTATAATATGGGTATAGTTTTCGTTTATAAGCGAAAACACTGGCACATACGTAATAATATCTGATTATTTTATTTACCAAATACGCTGTCTGCAGCCGATGAGACCGATGCTATGCAAAAGAAAATTAGGAGAATAGGATTTTCTCTAAAATATATTTTATTGTAATCACTATAGTAAATCATTTATACCAAAATTCAAATGGTATTTTAATAGAATAATAATTATAGATATAGATTCCTGTAGTATAAAATCCAAAAGCAGTAGGCTCAACGCCAACAAATACTATAGATTTTTGAAAAAAAAAAATATTTAGAAATATCTAGTAATATTATTACCATTAATACAGGGTGTTAACGTAACGCATCTGACTTAGAAGACATGCGATAGCACTTATGATATATTTACAGAAAAAATCGACCTAGTACAAAAAATATCTATGAATACTGTTGTCATAATTATCACTCCAAAATCTCAGTACAGCTGAAAAACAATAACAGACATAAAAAATAAGATTACTTTGCTAACAAAGGAAGAACCAGCAGGTAAATGCAAAAGAATATATTGTGGAGCGTGAATAATAATACTAAAGAAACGTTCTAGAAGGGTTTTTTAAACCGTGATCGATTATTTTCTCATCCAACAACAAATATGTTATTAGTACTATCAACTTCGTTCTCGTTAGCATTTCCTTAAATCCAGTTCTTCTCTAAATCCAGTAGGAGTTCACTTTAGGTACTCTGTGTATCAGGGTGTCATAGACGTAAAAGATTTTGGTAATTATGCAAGGCGGGAATGTAAATCGCATGCGCAAATAATATTATTAAACAACAAAAACAACTGTAAACAAACTGAGCAGAGATATCGTCGCTGCTTGCTTACGTAGAAGTATATATGTATATATATATTATATATATATTTATATATATATACACTCTATGTTACTAGGAGTAAATGAAACCGAAGAGTTACTCGTGGCCCAGTTATTGAAAACAGCGCCACACGTACGACTATCATCAAACTACAAATCCGCATGTTCAGGTCACGCTCTCGAAGTTGACCGCCGTATCAAAGAGATGGTGCTACACATCGAGGTTAAATAAAAAACAAAATTTAAATAGCGACGGAAAGTCTGGCCTAATATTTATCGCGAGCGTTCATATCTTGTACTGGCGGCAAATTAAGGTTGCTTGGGAGGAATCGAGCCAAATGTTACAACAGTGATGTTTCTAAAACGAAATTATTGCTCATTTTAGTATAAATTATCACGTACCGCCAATTTTGCACGTGATGGTCGAGAGGTTTTAGCTTTGATCGATATAAACGTATGCATAGATTAAAATTTCACGGTAGTGGTGTACAAGTATTTATTAAATAATGCTGTCAGTAGCAATGAGTTCCCATGAACATGTGCAAAATATAGATGTTATGTTTAAAAAATATACTTATATTTAAAAAAATATACTATAATATAGTGCGCCATATTGAACTGTGGACATCCATTGAGTATGCAACGACTGAGTAATAAGGAACAGTTTCATTACAATGATCTTAACGAGGCCTGGAAGTGAAGTAGCATTACATTACACACCTGATTACTTACATCCAAGAGTCCCTTTTGATTTGCTACGTAGACGCACATTTATTCACAATATATTTTATAGTAATTAATTATCAAACGAAAAACACTAATATATGGTGTAACATTACTGCAAAATACAAAAAGAGCTACACACATGTTATTAAAAATTATATGTATTAGTTTTAATTTTACACTTATTGGCAAATTATAAATAGTGCACTTGTTTAGTTTTGCTATTGTCCATGAGCGGTCGTATTGCTTACAATCGAGCAAATAGCACGCTCGTCTTTCCATTCAAGCAATAAAAAAATATCTACAAAATATTATGGTATTCTTTATATAAAATAAATAAAGAATAACAACACGTCATTAAAGTCATTAGTCATTAAAGTAAACACTAATGGTTTCGACCAGTCCGACGGACTTCCATCGACCAGCGAGAATAACCTTCCCTCGTCAGTGGATATTCTATTTAGATTGCTAATCACTTATTACCAAGTGCATTTAAAAATGTATTGAGATTAGATTGTCTTGCCACTACATATAAATATTTCATCGAATAAACACAGGTCGGGAGTATCGTCGCGATGTATACTGCCGTACTCTGGTGCGTCAGTGCCATAGCAGCTATCAAGCAGGGATGTTGTCTCCGTTTTTCTCGCCCGTTATGCCACGTGAAATGTATAAACATGACTGATATCTACGACAAATGATACTAGGAGCACATAACGCTGAGAGAGGTTACTCGTCTGCCACATTCTACAATACAGTAGTTGAAAATCACGCCATACATCGGACTATTGTTGAACTACTCGATCACGTAGTGAACACGCTGAGAATCTATCCTGGTAGTTAACTGATTATTCACGAGATGGTTCTGTTAATAAAAGGTACCTTTAAAATACATAAAATATTAACGGAATTAATTCTTTTACTAAAAGAAAACAAGTAAGGAATTATTTAAATATTATCACGTTGGTATCCAGAATTGGGGAAGACGAATAGAACATGTTTATATGTATATAATAAAACAACATTGTTTATCAGCTTAGTAAAATTTAACACAACACGGAAATTTTCTTGTCAGTTGTTTGTATGGAATAACCTAAAATTAACCAAGGACTAAAATACCATTTCAAAACGGAGCAAAATCTTTGGAAACGTCGAAATTAAGTACAGAATAACAGGCTACGCGGAGCATCCATGACCGTAGCTCCACGTAGTAGTATCAGTATTTATAAGGGCACCTGCGATTTTAAAATCTGTAAATAAATACTGCAACGCCGTGTTATGGTAAATCAGACGCAATAACTTGAAATCGCGTTTGAATCGGCCATTTATGACGTCATCCATCTAGCGACACATGGTTACTAATCTAGATTTGTTGGCTAGTTTCGTAGAGAATTGAGTATCATTCCTACATTTTGTTGGTGGTAAATGGACTTCATATCCACAAGCTTCCAAAACCGGAACACTGTCCCGGAATCCTCTATCTAGAATGATTACATCGTTTTGTAGAAAAAAAAAAGCAATGAAATACACTATTTTCATTGTTTATTGAATCGGATTTGATGGATGCATCTGACTTAGTAGCAGGAAATGGTCCAAGTATGTCGATTATGTAATCATCGGAGCAAGTGATCAAGAACGGTTTCAACAAGTTTTGAAACTTATGGAGGCTGTATGTTAATCGTTGAAATAAAAACATCGAACTTTTTTGAATATACAATGATAGCCTTGGCCAGCCTAGCCATTACTCTGGGTTGCCAAAATTTCCCTTAGTTAATGGGCAAGTTTCTTTCTAAAACATAATTCCTACTCATGTGGTTAAGATCTAAGTGCCGGGGAATTAAATCTCTTGTTAAACAGTCCCTCACTATGTATAACTTTCGTTAAATGTATCGTTTTTTTTTTATCAGCCCATATACGTCCCACTGCTGGGCACGGGCCTACTCTACAATCTAGAGAATCGATTGAGAGATACCTCTAAATGTATCGTTTAGAGGTATTAAAAAGACTTGCTAAGCTTGTGTTTGGTTCTCCGGTTCGTAATTTTGCTAAAAAAATCGCTAATGCGATCCGCGTTTTTTTGTGAGTTTCAAACAATGTAGGAGTTTCTTGCAAGATTAAGTCAAACTGTCTTGTTTTTAACCCGGTCCAAAAATACATTTCTGCGTCTGTAATAACACCCGCAATTTCAAAGTCTAATCGTTTACTACTACGGGCAGCCCTAGTCAATAATATCACAAATGGCAATGAATTGGGTACTGTTGAAGTTATGAGTACTCGTAATATTGCAGAAATCAACCAATTCGTTCCACGTATTGGCCAAGAGATGCTCTTGACATGCACGCGCGTTTTCCGGAATATATAGTTTATGTTCACATAATAAATATATTTTTATTCTTTCCGGTACGTGTATATTAGCCACATTGCGACAATTATTGTAAATGCAATCCGCGGCCGTATTTGGAGCTCTCTTATAACCCGGAACTTCAATAAATGATGTTCTGGTTTCCTGTGCATTAATGGGTCTTCTATAACTGTGGGCACTTTGCCAACACCGATGGCATGCGATACACGTATCATCAAAATTAACCTGAAAAAAAAGATGTTACAATTCTACTGTCAAGTAAATATTTTTAAGAAGAGTTATACAAAGTAAGTACTTGTCAACTCCCGAAAGAGTTTACCTAATTGTATATGCTTAATGCTGCCCAATATCACCTACAAATTGGATTGTTAGTGCGTTGTGAGCATCTCAAATAGAGCGGAGGAGTGGACGGGACGAGAAAAGATGTATTGGCTCCTCGTAATCTCAATCACCGAACGAACAATATTTTTTTTTGTATGTACTATGTACTTGAGCCGACGCGTCGCTTCTTGTTGGTTTTCCGTGAGAAGGTTGAGTCGTCCCTGGTCAAGTCGACCCGTTTCTAAAGTAAATACATGTTTGCGTACGTTTACCATGTACGTTTCTGGTGGGCTATGGCCTAACCCTTCTTAATCGTACACACGATTGTAGATGATACCCGTGTCCTACAGACGTACTTATATGGTTTGAATATGTTTGGATTACAATTAAGAATTATGCAACAACAAAAACAAACCTCCAAAACTGTTTTTTCTCGTAAATAATTAGCAACTTCAGGTTGCTCTTGAGGTAAACCTACTGTTAATATATGGCGCTGATACCTTCCATGGTTTAAACCACGTCGACACATAACGCAGTTGTCATGACGTCATGCTGGACTTAGTAAAGTGAAATGAGGGTTAAAGAATTTGATGGCAAAACTGTGTGGACCTGAGGTCACTGGAAACAAAAAATCAGCCCTCACAAAGGACTTTTGTTACCGTCAGGTAAAAATATCACGTCACTAAGTCTAGTGACGTGTCTAGTAATTTTTAAGCGCAGTCGCGCTTTAAAATTATATCCGTCACCAAACTTTTTTTGGTATTTCGAAACAATTGTTAATTACATAGGTTTCTGATTCAAGGTTGAATTTGTCCAACACTTACGCAGCGATATTTTTTTTTCACACACCGGTTTCAGACTTTTCGCCGTAGAAGTGCATTTCAGAAGTACTTTTCAACGATGCACCGCTTGTTATTATTGCTTACTATACCGAGGCCCTTTTGTGTGATGTCTTTAAGTAGCTATATATTTTTAATAAATATAGGTTTTAATGCCATAGAAGAACTTGTAGCATTTGGAAAGACCTTTAGAATGACAAAAGGTTCGTCATTATTGGTCAATAGGCTGGAGTCCATAGATATGACCCTCGCGATATCTTTAGGTTGGAATATTTTCTTTCAGCAAATCGGGATTTCTTGCCAAAGAAGAACTTGTAGAAAATGAAGAGAGCTTTCGAAAAAAATCGCTCGTCGTTATTTGTCAACAGGCTACGAGTACATATTTTCATTTTCTGAACTATCCAACCTCAAGTCTTAGCCTCATTTATGCTATGAACTCCTGGTATTTTTCTTTATCGAGTTTGAGTACGTTCAATACTTCCAAGTGACGTAACTGAGTAGAAGGGGGTTGTCTGCGCGCGCATGTTGATATGCATATTGTCGCTTAATTAAAAAAACATTTATATTCGGATTAAAACAATGTATTTTCATTTTGTTGTTACTCAGGGCTTGTTATTACATCGCGATATCCTATAAAATCAATTTAAAAAATAATTAGGCGAAAGCTTAAGTAAATAAAGGGCAGAATGTGTCCGGTGCCTGCATTGTTACACTCTCTGCTGTTTTTGAAGTCCTGCTACAACGGCCGTACTAACTCACGCGCTGCCACCTATTGCATCCCAAATAAACAAGTATTCCGGAGACGGCAAACAAAACTTTTGTACTTTACAAAACAACACAAACCATACTACGATGACCCTACGCTCTATCATGTTATTATCAATGATAAAACAAATATAGGTAGTCTTCATTATACGTACGTATTCATTAAATTCTTCATTAAACGTACGAGGGTTTTGTAGGCAGACAATTCTTCTGAAAGATAGTTCCTTTTTTATTTTGTTGGCGTTATCCCTCTCAAAATATGAATAATAATAAATATTAATTTCCAAAAAAGCGTACAATAGAAAACGAATCATGAATATTTTTATAATAGAGGCTGCCAAAAAAATCTTGTACAAAGGCATTTAAAACAAGATAGTCCGATTCCTAAACTGTGTCTTGGTCGTATTATAGGAATCGGTGAGAATCAGTTAAATAAGCTTTTAAATAATATCGCTGAAGTAGACATCGTTTGTACATTTAATTTACACAAATGATTAGTAAATATTTTTAAAAGGAAGTAAAACCATTTTAGATTTTCAGTTTCCTTGTAATCTAAAGACTGTAACAAAGCTCCTAGTTTTTGTTTAAATTGATGTCTACACAGACTGTCTTTTAAACCTCCTCACAGATAGATGACTTGAAATTAGAAAATGAGCACAGCTGGCACAAAAGAAGAGACGTGTCTCAAATGATTCAGCCGTTATGCCGGCAAGCGAGGTAATTTACCTCTTCAGTTTATTGTTTTGCCACCCATTTTGTTACGGAGGGAAGTGGACAGAAATACTTCCTATTCCTCCTGTTAATATAACTTTATGGTTGATTCCGTTGCGGGTCAAAGACAAGTTAGACATTTCCGAAGACTCGCTGAGCTTCAATACCGGGTGTCATCAAAATGCGTGCCACTGTTGATCCTGGCTTAAAGGAGTTGCGGTCGTGGGTTTGAGAGGGGGGGGGGGGGGCAGACCCCTTTTTTGTAACTTGGCACGAACCAAAAAAATTTGGCGTTATGACTTATTTCTGCACCCATCTTACTAGCCCTTTGCCAGTTGACGTTGGCTCTATGCAATGTTTCCAACAACGGTGACATAGACTACCTCATAGCCGCGACTAAAAATTTTCATCAAGTTTAAATCAGCCCCTGTACTAAGATGCTCTTTTCTCCGCTATACCAAAACAGCACTTGGACATGTTTGTTGAATCATTGATTATAATAGGGCGTGGAATAGTTTTATGTATTTATATCACTTTTTTTGTTTTTTAAGCATTCTTTCATAGCCTACGCCGAATATACATGTAGAATGTTTAATTATCGCTAGATGCAATAGATGGCAGCACGCGAATTTATACGGAAAATGTACCAGGCCTTCATAAATAACAGAGAGTCTAATGATACAGGTTTCACATTCATATTTTATCCGCAAACGCAAAGTCTGTTCCGACCACCGCAGCTTTCTATTGCCATGGAAACACACAAACATATGTACTTTAATCAATAAATTCATAATTTATTGAATACATGTCATGCAAATAAAATTCGTTTTCTGAGTTTCTGTAACCTGACTACATCGTACACCTTTTATCCTAACTAGTATTATGAAAACAAATGTTACTGTGTATGTACGCGTTAATACTAACATCGAATGAACCGGCTCCTGCGTATTACTTTACGGGATATAAATTAAAAATGCAGCTTAAAGTAGGGCTTGATTTACATCTCTTAAGATTAATGTACAAAAACTTTTGAAAGTAGTTTTAAAATGGCATTTACTGCGAGCTTCGCCGACGCACTGACGTGTGTTTAGAAAAACAAATAAAAGTTCCTATTTATTTATATATATGCAATAACCCAGAATCTTGAAATATCCAATTTATTTCGTTGAGCTTGTTATTAGCGCCATCTACAATAAATATAGTCAATCACGTCCTAAGTCAATTCATGACTGAAAACTGATAAAAATCAGGAAGGAAACATAGATGTCAGTGTAGGGCTGACTCTCTGCTATTTATGTGGTCCTGGTAAAGTATTCGAGCCAATGACCACGTGCTCACACTTGTTGCGTTTGTAAAGAATGGCCTTAAGTCATATGGTCCTCTCTCATTGCATCTGATAGTTGTACTTATAGGAAAGGGTTTCTCTGGCTTAGAATGAAACTCCGTCTCGCTAATTAAAAATAATTTCCCGCTTGTTTTACATCAATTTATATAAATTACACGACATTACACAACCAGGCCAACCACAACAAGACATCTGTCCTTTTTTTTGTATTTTTTTATTCCTCATTCCATTTTTCACATTTTAAATCTAATCATTTTTAAAACAGGCCACTTCATCGTTACCTCAAGTTTAAAAGAGTTTTTAACATTATTGATACAAAATATAGTAATGTAATGAATTAAATATTCAGTACTAAAATGCAATATTTACTATAAATTAACGAAATCATTACACGTTGTTATTGTTTTCCCGGTAATTTTTTATCGAAAATCTATGTAACTTATATGAAGCAATTAAATTACTTGTTTCATAGCCAAAAATCAATCTTCTGAAAATCCTGTCTGCCGTATGTCAGTATTGTAATTACTAAAATAATATGCAAGTTACACATTTATCAGAATTGCTGGCTGGTAATACGCAAAAGCAATACAATAATAATCAATGAAACATTATTACAATGAAAATAATGTAAAGGGTCACTTCAATGTCGATTTTTGCGCAGGGAACAGAATGAAAACTTTACTTTTTAAGATGTTGTGAGTCCATCTCCCGACCTAATAAACGTTCACGGTGAATGAGGATACTCACCTTTTAGGACGTTTTCGCGGCCCCGAAAAAAGTTGAATAATAATAAGATGAACACGTCACCACGTTTTATTATACGAGTAGTACATTTGGATGAGCATGAAAATAGCTTTTAGAACAATTATTAATATCAAAATCAACAGCCATCCGTAACCATGGAGACAGGAATAAATTTCGAGGAATGTCAAAATCCTTCTCACAATTTATTCCTGCATCGACCGGAAACGCCACATAACCAATGCCCAATGTAAGTAAAACTTAGGGTCAATCCAATTTGTTTTACATTCTTGGTAAGAATAAAGTACATAAAGTCGAAAAAAGTTGAGTTTAAATTCTGACTAGTAAGCAGTTTAAGTCTCGTTTGAAAGTTGAGAGTAAAGTAGAGAGCATATAAAATTGCCCACATACTCTATTCCTTTTCTGTATATTTTCTACCTTAAGGCCGACAACGCATCTCTGTGCCCTATGGTGTTGCAGATGTTCCTGGGCGGCGGTGATCACTTACCATCAGGTGAACCGTATGCTCGTTTGCGCCTATAACATAAAAAACATACATTCCCTATTACATATACAATACAATAGTAATAGTTGACTAATATTAAAAAATATCAGTTTTATGACACTGACAATAGACGGACTGATTAAAATACCCTTTCCAATCAAGCAACTCTTGACATTTACATTGTTCAGAGCTGATCGGGCACATGCGGGCAATTGATTTTTAATAGTAAGACTGTAAACTTGATATAGATATAAATACCATGTTCTAGTATATATCAAGGACAAATATATCGTTATTATCTGATCCAGAATTTCCGTCATGGTTTTCAAAGCCATCCACCCTAAAGTCTTTGCCTTATTTAAGCTATGAACTCCTGGTATTTTTCCATAACGAGTTTGAGTACGTTCAATACTTTCAAGTGACGTAACTGAGAAGACGGGAGTTGTCTGCGCGCGCATATTGATATGCATATTGGTGCTTAATTAAAAAAAAAAAAATCTGTTCGAATTAAAACAATTTATTTTGTTTTTATTGTCACTCAGGAGTTGTTACTACATCGCGATATGCTATAAAATTAATTCAAAAAAATATTAGGCGAAAGCTAAAGCAAATACGCAGCAGAATATGTGTGCGGCACCTGCATTGTTACACTCTCTGCTGTTTTTGAAGTCCTGGTACAACGGTCGTACTAACACGCGCTGCCACCTGTTGCATCCCAATTAATATGTATTCCTGAGACAGTATATTTATTGTGTATTTCTTCTGCCAAGTAGCAGTATAAATGCATTGTTGTGTTCCGGGTTGAAGAATATTGTCGCCAGAGTAACTACTGGACATATTGAGATTTACGTCTTATGATGAGATTTACGTCAGAATGGCGAGCGCAATGAAGCAAGAACCAAGCATTGCTATGTAATTCATGGTGTTGTTTGGTTTGCTACTGTCCACGAGCGGTCGTATCGCTTACCATCAGGCGAATGGCCTACTCGTCTCACCATTAATTGCAATAAAAAAAACGGACGTAGACAGAAAGCTCTGAATATATTATTTTATTGTAAATATATCGGCCGAAAAAAATACAAAGTACAAAATAACACAAACCATACTACGATGAGCCTACGCTCTATCATATTATTATCAGTGATTTAAAGAATATAGGTAGATTCTATCGTAAACATACGAGGGTTTTGTAAGCACACAATTTAACTAGAAGATAGTTACTTTTTTACTTTGTTGGCGTTATCCTTCTCTATGACTTGAAAATAGAAAATGAGCACAGCTGGCATAAAAGAATAGACGTGTCTCAAATGATTCAGCCATTATGCCGGTGAAGAGAGGTCATTTACCTCTTTAGTTCATTGTTTTGTCACTCGCTTTGTTAAGGAGGGTATTGGACTAACATACATATTTCCTACTTCACCTATTTAATTTAACTTTGTAATTGATTCCGTTGCGGGTTAAAGACAAGTTTCCGAAGATTCTCTGAGCATCAATGCTGTGTGTCATAAAAATGCGCGCCACTGTTAATCCTGGCTTACAGGAGTTGCGGTGGTGGGTGTGAGGGTGGGACAGTCCGCTATTTTTGCAACTTGGCACGAACCAAAAAATATGACGTTATGACTTTTTTCCACAGCCATGTAACTGGCGCTTTGTCGGTTGACGTTGGCTGTACGTCATGTTCCCAACAACGGTGCAATAGAATACTTCATAGCCGCGTTTACAAATCACCAAGTTCAAACCGGCCCCTGTAGTCAGATCCCTCTTCTCCGCTATACTATCAGTATTTGGACATGTTTGTTGAAAAATTAATTATAATAGGGCGTGGAATAGTTTTGTGTTTTTGTCACTTTTTTTTATTTTTTTAAGCTTTCCTTCATAACCTACCCCGATATACATGTCGGATTTTTTATTATCGCTTGATCAACAGATGGCAGCACGCGTATTTATACGAATAATGTACCAGGCGTTCATAATTAACAGAGAGTCTAATAATACATGTATCGCAGTCATATTTTATACGCAAACGTTGGCGTAGGCAGCCCGACTGAAGGGAACTCTGTTCCAACCACTGCAGCTTTCTAATACCTTTAAAACACACAAAAATATGAACTTTAATCAATAAAATCATAATTTATTGAATACATGTCATGGAAATAAAATTTGTTTTCTGAGTCTCCGTCATCTGAATACAGCGTATCGTAACTAGTATTATGAAAACAAATGTTACTGTATATTTGCGCGTTAAAACTAACATCGAATTAACCAACTCCTGCCTGATACTTTACATGATATAAAATTAAAATTGCAGCTTAAAGTAGGTCTTGATTTACATCCATTAAGATTCATGTACAGAAACCTTTGGAAGTAGTTTTCAAATGGCATTTACTGCGAGCTTGACCGACGCACTAACGTGTGTCTAGAAATACACATAAAAGTTCCTATTTATTTATATACTTGCAATAACCCAGAATCTTCAAATATCCATTTTATTTCGTTGAGCTAGTTATTAGCGCCATCTACAATAAATATAGTCAATCACGTCCTGCGTAACTTCACGGCTGAAAACTGAAACCCTGGATGAAGGATTTAAAATTCAGGAAGGAAACATAGATGTCAGTGTAGGGCTGACTTTCTGCTATTTATGTGGTCCTGGTAAAGTATTCAAGCCAATGATCACGTGCTCACACCTGTTGCGTTGTTATTGTTTTCCCGGTTATTTTTTTATCGAAAATCTATGTAATTTATATAGAGGAAATAAATTACTTGTTTTAATAGCCAAAAGTCAATCTTCTGAAAATCCTGTCTGCCTTATGTCAGTATTGTAATTACTAAAATATATAAGTTACACATTTCTCAGAATTGCAGGCAGCTAATACGCAAAAGCAATATAATAATAATAAATGAAGCATTATTACTATGAATATAATCTAAGGTTCATTTTAAAGTGGATTTTTGCGCAGGGAAACAGAATGATATGATACAAATGAACATCGTCTCTTTTGTATCATTTTTAAAATGTTGTGAGTCTATCATCCGAAATAATGAACGTTCACGGTGAATGAGGATACTAACCAATGCCAGTGGAAGTAAAACGTAGCCAATCATATGTATTTTTTTTTTTGGTAAGAATACAGCACATAAAGTCGGACAAAGTTTAGTTTCCATTCTGACTAGTGAGCGGTTTAAATCTCCTTTGAAAATTAAGAGTAAAGTAGAGAGGATTTAAAACCGCACACATTCTCTATCCCTATTCTGAAAAAAATTCCCACCTTAAAGGCCGGCAACGCATCTTTATGCACTATGGTGTTGCAAATGTTCATGGGCGGCGATGATCACTTATCGTCAGGTGAACCGTATCTGGAGCTGACCGGACACACTCGGGCTGTTGATTTTTAATCTCAAGACTATAAACTAGAAATTAATGTAAATACGATATTGTAGTACATGTCAATGAGAAATATATTGTTATTACGTGAGTGCCGATTTTCCGTCATGGTTTCGAAATGGTTTTCTGAACTATCCAACCTCAAGTCTTAGCCTCATTTAAGCTATGAACTCCTGGTATTTTTCCATATCGAGTTTGAGTACATTCAATACTTTCGAGTGACGTCACTGAGTAGAAGGGGGTGGTCTGCGCGCGCATATTATATGCATTTATTATATGCGTATTGTTGCTTAAATAAAAAAAAAACTTTTATATTCAGATTAAAACAATGTATTTTGTTTTTGTTACTACTTAACTATAGTTATTTCATTGCGATATGCTATAAAATCAATTAAAATAATAATTAGGCGTAAGCTAAAGTAATTAAGTGGCAGAATATGTGTGCGGCTCCTGCATTGTTACACTCTCTGCTGCTTTTGAAGTCCTGGTACAACGGCCGTACTAACTCACGCGCTGCCACCTGTTGCATCCCAAATAAACATGTATTCTTGAGACGGTATATTTCTTGTCTATTTCATCCGCCAAACAGCAGTGTAAATGCACTGTTGAGTTCAGGTTTGAAGAACATTGTAGCCAGAGTGACTACTGGACATAATGAGACTTAACATCTTATGGTTCGCTAGCGTCCAGATGTTCTCTTAGAGATGAATTTAATGAAATAAATATAATGACAGTAGCGTCACAATACATTTATAAAAAATTAATGTACGTCTATAAAAATAAAGAAAATTTTCGAAAGGTTAGCGATATTCACAACAAAAATACTAGGAATAAGAACAATCTAGCTAGTCACAAGACCAGACTCCACAGCATTAGCGAATCTTTTAAGGGTTACCGTATACACTTTTATAAAAAAAGTTCCCACTCATATGAAAGCCTATAAACTATTAAAAAATTCTAAGCTACTATCAACAAACAATTATGCAATAAAGCTTATTATGACAATTTCAGAATATCTAGATGATAACAAGGCTTGGAAATGGAATAAAATTAATTATTACTGTGCTCTGTATATCATAATTTATATAAAGTAACTTAACACATTTTATTTCGCTTTGTAAGCGAATGGGTATATGTCATGCTCGCTTAAAAGTCTGTGCTTGCGGCGGCGAAGTGTGCTGGGTCGGTCACTTCCCTCTAACATGGTTGAGGAGGCCGATGGCTGGCACATGTGTCATACTCGTGAACGGGTGCTGCTTGTGGAGACTTGTCTGTCTGATTTGCTTACATTGTAACTGATTGTTAATTATATAAGGTTTTCACAATTATTCACTGCGTTTGTGAATCAGAGTATACTGATTCTATGGAACAATATTTGTATGAAAAATATATGTCACTTGCAAATTATAAGAAATTATCAATGAACTGCTCTGATTTAAACCAACTTGTAACTTTTTTAATAATCACGATATTGTAAACTGGTTTTGAAAAGAGCAACACATAGAGTTTCTTGCCCGTCCTTCTCTAGTGAAAACCGCTTTCCGAACCGGGTGGTAGAAAAAAAATGACTCAATCTAAATTATGTTGAACATTTTAATGGATTCAATAAATTATTTGCATTTCATTATGTGTTAGAATGGCGAGCGCAGTGAAATACCAAGCATTGCTTTGTAATTCATGGTGTTGTTTGGGTTTGCTACTGTCCATAAGCGATCGTATCGCTCACTATCAGGTGAATGGCATATTCGCCACCAATTAGAATAAAAAAGGGCGTTGACAGAAAGCTTTGAATATATAGTTTTATTGCAGAAATATCGGCAGAAAAAAACAAAGTAAACAATACTTCGATGATCCTACGCTCTATCATGTTATTATCAGTGATTAAACAAATGAAGGTAGGTTATATCACAAACATACGAGGGTTATGTAGGCAGACAATTCTACTGAAGATATTTGCTTTTTTATTTTGTTGGCGTTATCCCTCTTTAAACCTCCTCCTCATAGATAACTTGAAAATGGAAAATGAGCACAGCTGGCGCAAAATAATAGACGTGTTTGAAATGATTCAGGCATTATGGCAGTGACGCGAGATCATTTACCTCTTTAGTTCATTGTTTTGTCACCCGCTTTGTTACGGAGGGAAGTGGACAAAAATACTTCCTACTCCTCCTGTTAATTTAACTTTATGATTGATATAATGGTGTGTTTGATTAACGTGAATTTTAAACATTGAAATAAAACGAAATCTAACGGATTTTAACGCGAATTTGATTTAAAATTTTATTTTTTAATTTTCGGTCTTTTCGATCACTTTAGTTTTCGTGGTCACGTAAATTGTTGCGTGGTAGTTAAATTGAACTAGTTAGTAAGCGGATGACTAATACCTCAGTCCGCCCCCTGACCACGAAATCTGTAAAGTGATCGAAACGGAAAATTAAAAAAAGTAAAAATTAAATCAAATTCGCGATAAAATCCGTAAGAATTAGTTTGATTTACAAAGACAAGTTAGACATTTCTGTAGACTTGTAGACCTTTAATGCTCGGTATCATTAAAATGCGTGCCACTGTTGATCCTGGCTTACAGGAGTTGCGATGGTGGGTTTGTGGGTGGAACAGTCCCCTATTTTTGCAACTTGGTACGAACCGAAGTATATGACATTATGACTTATTTCCACAGCCACCTAATTCGCGCTTTGTCAGTTGACGTTGGCTGTACATAATGTTTCCAACAACGGTGACAAAGACTACCTCATAGCCGCGTTCACAAGCCATCAAGTTTGAATCGGTCCCTGTACTCAGATGCCCTCTTCTCCGCTATACCAAAACAGTACATGGACATGTTTGTTGAAAAATTAATTATAATAGGGCATGGAATAGTTTTGTGATTTTTGTCCCTTTTTTATTTTTTTAAGCTTTCTTTCATAACCTACCCCGATATACATGTCGAATTTTTAATTATCGCTTGATCAACAGATGGCAGCACGCGTATTTATACGAATAATGTACCAGGCGTTCATAATTAACAGAGAGTCTCATAATACATGTACCGCAGTCATATTTTATACGCAAACGTAGGAAGAGGCAGCCCGACTGTAGAAAACTCTGTTCCAACCACTGCAGCTTTCTAATACCTTTAAAACACACAAAAATATGAACTTTAATCAATAAAATCATAATTTATTGAATACATGTCATGGAAATAAAATTAGTTTTCTGAGTCTCCATAATCTGAGTACAGCGTATCCTAACTACTATTATGAAGACAAATGTAACTGTATATTTCCGCGTTAAAACAAACATCGAATTAACCAACTCCTGCCTGATACTTTAAATGATATAAAATTAAAATTGCAGCTTAAAGTAGGTCTTGATTTACATCCATTAAGATTCATGTACAGAAACCTTTGTAAGTAGTTTTAAAATGGCATTTATTGCGAGCTTCGCCGACGCACTAACGTGTCTAGAAGTACACATAAAAGTTCCTATTTATTTATATACTTGAAATAACCCAGAATCTTCAAATATCCATTTTATTTCGTTGAGCTAGTTATTAGCGCCATCTACAATAAATATAGTCAATCACGTCCTACGTCACTTCACGACTGAAAACTGAAACCTTGGATGAAGGATTTAAAATTCAGGAAGGAAACATAGATGTCAGTGTAAGGCTGACTCTGCTATTTATGTGGTCCTGGTAAGGTATTCAAGCCAACGACCACGTGCTCACACCTGTTGCGTTGTTATTGTTTTCCCGGTTTTTTTTTAATAGAAAATCTATGTAATTTATATGGAGGAATTAAATTACACGTTTGATAACCAAAAGTCAACCTTCTGAAAATCCTGTCTGCCGTATGTCTGAATTGTAATTAATCAATCCAATTCAATCCATCTGCCAAAGGAAATCCACTGCTGAACATAGGCCTTTCCCAAATATTTCCACAGTGACTTGTTGCAGGCAGCCTGCATCCAGCGACGTTATGCGACCTTTACCAGGAGGTCCCAAGCTGCGTTTTCCGCTTCGTGGCCTCCATTCGAGAACTTTTTGGCTCCATCGGCCATCAGTCCTCCGTTCTATGTGCCCCGCCCATTAATTGCCACTTCAACTTGCTAAACCGCTGGGCTATGTCGGTTAGTTTAGTTCTCCTACGTATCTTCTCATTTCTGAGAACTTATGTTTATTTTGTCTTGCCATGTTGTTTTAATATTTTTGATTTATTTAATGTATGATGACAATATGTTAGATTTGCCAACCTCTGTCGTAGTTATCGTATACGAATATATATATATATATATAAGTAATCCTTAATTTATAACCGTTTTTTAATACGAGTAATATAAATTCGACTTAATTTCCACACATTTATCTCGTAATACATACTTTATTAGACTTTTCTCCGATGCCCGAAGTAACACTTTAGATTTCGGGTATCAAGATCGCGCTATCAAGATTTTACCGCGCCGGTATATAAGCTAGCCCTGCTGGAGCCATACTTTAATATTCTACTTACATATTCACAATGTGAACTGAGGCAGCTTCGCAATTTTTAAAGGGGATTCTTTTGATAATTCAAAACAGACCTCGATAAATGTAATTGTAGTAATTATGCATGCTACTGAATGTACCAATTGAATTTACTAATTATTTATAGCCAATTTAATAACAATCGTGTAAACTGTAAAGGGGAAAATCAACTTGGCTACTTGGTACAGCTGGTATATTCATATCAAAGTACTTTGTTAAGTACATAATTTTAATAGAGCAAATTTCGTCGTAGATTAATTTATGAATTCCCGGTATTTTCTTCATCAGCCTTTTTTGTCAATGGGCATACAAATCATTACTAAAACAGAGTTCTGTACACGGTAGAAAAAAATAAATTGAGTCTTGCTAGCAGTTCACATTTTTGCGTGCATATATGACTTATCGCAAAAGTGATGTTGACTCATGTTACAAATCGTGTTTTATTAGTTTCACATTACTTCAAAGCCTAAAAGAATATTTAGAGAACTTTATTTTTCGTTATAAATGAAATAAAAATCTTATAATTGTATTAGTGATGATCGATTACAACGTGACAGCAAACAGCGATCGGAGTGCGATGACGTCACGGGTCGGGCAACAAGTTGAAAGTATCACCGGTAAGCCATTTCTCTCGATAATTAGTTACAACAATGTTAATATTTTACGATTTTCACCGCAATGGAGACTGGCTTCATCCAAGTAGTTACATCGTAAGAACTCAGTCAAAATCAGTTCATTTTGATATAACTGTGCGACATAACGTTATTTGATTACAGTCACGTGATGGTTTGCAGCGTTTTAAGGGGAAATTTTCAACATAATTTTTATTGCGTATTTTTTAATTAAAATATGCCATATATTTTCTAAACATCATTTTTTACGTGTTTATACAGGGAGATATTGACATTTTTGGTATTAAATTTGAACCATGTCTCCCTAACCACCCCAGGTAATATTAAGCCAAGTTTGAAAAAAAAATGCTTGGTAGTTTTATCAAAAATCGCGATTTTAGTTTCCAATGCCTTTCATCAGCCCATACAGGTACGATTTTTACGGCTCAGTGGGGTTACTCTATAATCCGAAACGAAACTTCGCACGTCGTACGTAAAACTGTACGAACTTGCCTAGGTACTCCACAAAATGTTCAAATCCTCTATCGTACGTCCTAACTATTGACTTAGTTCGGAGTGAATGATAAGTATCATAGAGAATAGTGTTGATTTTTAGGAGTGGAAAATTAAAAACGTACTGCAGGCGTCGAACTTCCGAACATTCGAGTTTAGTTTCGGATCATAGAGTAATCCCCCATCACCCTTAATAGGGTATATCTATAATATGAAAGCATTTCCAAAGATTAGTCAACATCCCTGATCTTTTTATTATTCTCCTTTCTAGTAGTTAGGGTTGTGCAGCGGAGTTGTCTCCTGCATTGACACGGTTCTACCGCGCGTCCTACTGTACAGGCGTTGCGCCTGAATCTTGGGGGACACCTACGTGGAACCGATCCCCAAAAAAGATGCCCAGAGCCTACCCATTACATTGGTCAACAAAATGTTTTAAATGAGACAGGTACTTACTAATTTTGGATTTAATTTAATTGCCTATCTACTGTCATATTATTACCATATTATTTGTTTAGATTTTATCAGGTCTTATTTTCGTGTTTCAGCCAATACCCATAAAGTTGAGTTTTTGTTTGTTCGTCTCTTAACACTTGCAATATTCGCCCTTGCAGCGCTTGAAGTAGTGGCCCATGGAGTAGGGGCACTACAGAAAGTGAAGCTAAAGATTCTTCCGAAAATTGTAATTCAGAATTTTATATAGAATCGTCATCATTTACATTACCTAAGTTTGGTACCAATTACTCTCCCTTCTAAATATGGCATCAGAATTTCCATCTGCCTCTCTAGATTTTAAGTAACTGCCATAAATGCTGCTTAGCTACTTTTCTTGCGGCGTCTTTTTAATGTATTTGTAAAGCAGCTCCTTATTTTTACCTATAAATTTTTAAGTCGTCAAATAATGTAAAATAATAATAATGTATTTTAATAATGTAATATATGTTCTCCATTTACATGTTTTAGATACGGATGATTCATTCAGATCGTTGGGATTCAACTACCGGTTGGGATACCGCATCGTAAGAACAATAAAGCAAGATATATATGATGAAATTAGAAAAGTAATGGGCAAATTTATATGCCAAACCTACTGTTGCAATGTAGCAAAAACCAGAAAATGGGTTTCAAAACTAGTGGCACGTTGCCAATTGTTGTGGATCACTAGAACGAAAACTACAATTGCCTGCTCTTAAGTCAGTTGGCCTAACCACTCAACTACAACTGGCAATATCGAATTGATAAAGAATCTATGTATATATCACTTTCCTCTCTCAATATTATTGTGCAAAAAAAATCTATACGTTGCTCTACAAAGCGATGTAAAATAATAAATATATTAACATACTTTACTATTGGTAATTAAAATAATAAGATCAAATAAATATTTTACTTGAACTTGAGTTGTTATTGTAATAAATTATATGAAAATTAGAGCCACACGGCGTATTTTTAATGCATCGAGGACGCGCAGACGTCGTGCGCTAATGTGCTTTAAACGCAATTCAGACGCAGTGAGTAAAACTTTGCAAACGTTAAAAAAAATTGTGGCGCCGTAAACTATTCTTTACACTCTTTTGTATCGATACAAATGCGGTGATACGGCGATACAGACGCGCCGCAGTCGCGCGTATGTATTTTGATACAGAAGTCAACAAGGCGAAGACGTCAGCTGTGCGACGTGTCCCTGCCCCGCACCTCTTTCTGCGACAATTCATAAACAAATAAACGAGCAATATAAACGAGATTCGAACACGCTTCTTGCGCGCGTTTGCATCACCGTTTGATTTTTGGTCATCGGTAGCGCCGTGAGCGCGCGTCCGTCATTGTGAGATACGCCGCGTGTAAATGCCCTAAGGGCTCATTTTTCAATGGTCAGAAGATTACAATATTCACATATTTGCTATAGAGAACCTATCAATAGGTATAGCTTTAATTTCCCGATAACTGGTAAGCCGGATCCTCACTAACGAGCTGTATCTGTAACTTGCAAGTAACAGTGAAGACGTTCTTATGTGCACGCGTGTTACAGACTACAGTATGATTTTCTTGGAATTGTCGCCTCGCTGTGAGCCGGATGTGTACCGCTGGCAGCTGGTTTGCGAAACCAGTACACACTACGATTTTGGCTTATATACATGGCAACGGTTGTGGTTCGCTAGTAAGTATCCGGCTTTATCTGGCTAAAAAACAATCAACCAATATTCTTTAAAAATATATAAGGATTTTAATATACGCAGATGATTAAAATTATAACAGCCCTTAATTGGGCTCGCGCCTCGCTCTACTTAGCAAATTGAGAGAAAAAAGCTGTATTATTTTTTCTCCTCTGAATATTACATTTCTTCAAAAATTCTCTAAACCTCGGTGCCGGTATGAGCAATTTGATTGCAGGCATGTTTCAATCCTATTTTAATTTTAACCTTGTTTCTGATCCAAGTGTTTATTATTGAAGTTAAACTTCTTTAGACGCGCTTGACTTGGGGAGTAAACTGGTGAATGCGCGACGAGAGCGTTACGGAAGTCGTGTGACACGACGAGACCAACGGAAGTTGAATATTGTCAAAGGAGATCCTTGATTAATCATTGAAGGAGATCAGTCGATTTGGTCCAAGTACGGGCAAGAAATTCATGATGACTAAAAAGTCAGGCGTATTTTTTAGGTTTGTTTCTCACTTTATTTTCATCCTACATCGTCGGAATATGATTTGTAAGAAAAATAAGGACACATAAAATATTTCTGCCATTGTCTATTGGACACTTGTCAAGTCATAAGTGGGACATTTCACGTGAAGCGGACAACCAAAAAAAATGAGGTCATGAATTTTGCTTATGCTCCGGTCAGTAATACTTCTAGTAGACGTGGATGTGTACACACATATTTTTTTTAGTATGAAGCTTTATTGTATAGTTATGAGCTTTTAAAAGTTTACCAAGAATGAAGTCACGAATTTTTGGATGCTTATTATCTGTATCAATTAATTTGTAAAAATAGTAAAAATATATTGTTTCTTAAAGTTAAAAAGTCGAAGTTTAATTTTTTTTTGTCGAATTCTAAATTTGATTTTTTTTACGTAGAGTAAACCGGAAGTGAAAATTTCAAATCGATATTTGAGTAACTTCGACACTTCTTTTTTAATATTTTAACCTTAAATGAAAGCTTTAAACGTACTAATTCTTCACCAAAAAAATTAAAACGTGATCCCCAATAGTTTAAGACTTAGAGCATATAGAGTACATACACATAGCTATAAGCACTTTATAAGCAATCTAGTTTATGCGCATAAAACCTTGATGAGCATAAAATTGTGGTTTTTGTCATGAAATACATTACATGCGGAGCTTCCCAACATTATAAAAATAGGTTTAATTTTGTGAAACTATTTCACTACAACCAAGATATTAAGATAGAAGCACAGTTACACTTCCATGCCACCGCTCATGGAAAAAGGCCATGTGACGGTCTTGGGGGAAACCTTAAACGTTTGGCACCCCGTGCAAGCTTACAGTCCACGAATAACACTATCACTACACCTATAATATTATATGAATGGGCTAAGTCATCATTGACTGAGACTTCTATTTACAACTGCTCGAAGGAAAGTATTCAAAAGGAGCGAGATTTTCTACGAGTCCGTTTTGCTTCCTCTATCACCGTTCCAGGAACTAAACAACTGCATGCTTTTCTTCAAACCAGTGAGGGCTTATGTGTAAATAGAATTAGTGGCGGTGCGAATAGTAAAAATTACAAAATAAATCTCTATTTTAGTTAAAACTGTTTCAATCTCAATAAAACCGCTCTAAGTCCTAACTATTGGCGATCATGCTTCAATTTTTTAGTAAAGAATTAATGAAATCGTTTAATTTATATTTTTGCATGTTAGAATGAAAGAATAAAATATTAATAGCGTAGTATTTTAGCATGTTAGCGCATATACCCGATTGCTTAGAAAGTGCTCATAGCTATGTGTTTGTACTCTATATGCTCTAACTCTTAAACTATTGGGATCACGTTTTAATTTTTTTTTTGTGAAGAATTAATACGTGTAAAGCTTTCACTTAAGGTTAAAATATTGAAAAAAAAGTGTTGAAGTTACTCAAATATCGATTTGAAATTTTCACTTCCGGTTTACTCTACGTAAAAAAATTCAATTTTAGAATTCGACAAAAAAAATTAAACTTCGACTTTTTAACTTTAAGAAACAAAATATTTTTTGTTTTTTTACAAATTAATTGATGCAGATAATAAGCATCCAAAAATTCGTGACTTCATTCTTGGTAAACTTTTAAAAGCTCATAACTATGCAATAAAGCTTCATACTAAAACAAAAATGTGTGTACACATCCACGTCTACTAGAAGTATAACTAACCGGAGTATAAACAAAATTCATGACCTCATTTTATTTTGGTTGTCCGCTTCACGTGAAATGCCCCTAGTATGAAGTATTTGTCGAACTTCGTTGTTTATTAATTTGTCTCGCAAAGTACTCGTATCCAGCCATACTGGAGCACATATAAGTTTAAATGTTTGTCATCGCCATGTATGCACTAACTGTGAGAGATCATTGCTGTTAACCCGAAGCCAACAGCTTAGACGTGATACCAACCGTGAATGCCAGTATGAATTCATCCTAAATAATTGTTTTCTGCTTCATTGTTGTACAAGGTAAATACAGATATTTTTTTATACTAACACGACAAAGTGAGTAGCTTGAAGTATCAAACTACTAAACACGTGCAACTGGCCTGGCGTACTGCCCTTCGACAATGTATTAACACCAGGTATAAGGAAGATTAAGTAAGAATAATTACAAGAAATATTTTAACTTCTCAAATGTGTTTTTCTCTCGTTTTCTTGATAGACTTACACATGTTTTACATATTTCTGCCAACAAAAAGGTTTTAGTTTAATTGTTGTCACGAAAGGTATCTATTCTGCGGTTTATAATAAATTACAGTTAATTTTATAATAATTTATTTTCCTAGTTATGCCACACTTAAAATATAAGCTAATTAAGATATTACGTATTCAGATCGTAGAAAATGGTAGATTTTGAAATAAAACGAATTCTTACGAATTTTATCGCGAATTTGATATAATTTTTACATATTATAATTTTCCGACGTTTCGATCACTTTACAGTTTTCGTGGTCGCGATAAAATCCGTAAGAATCCGTTTTATTTCAATGTGTAACATTCGCGTAAACCCAAGACACCATTATAGTAGATTTTGTAAAACTTTAAGAGAATAAATCTTAAAAATCCTATATCCTAGCTCAACAAGACTCCTTTAAATGAAACGGGTTTTCATCTTTCAATTACCTACCAAGAACGCAAAAAGTTGACAGAGATTTGGATTTACAATAATACCGAGTGAAAAAGAAAAGTAAATATTGGATTTTTCATAATTCCGTTTATTTATGTACGAGTATTACCTTTTTGGGTGCGTTTGGAAAAAAGTGTGTTCAATTATATCTGTGGAGAAGAAAAGTAAAAGTTCATAGATATAGATTTGAGTGTTTTTTTCTTGTTAATATACATGTGTGTATGTGATTAAAAATAATATATGGTGGTGAAGGATACGTTGTAAAAATTCGTGATAAAAGTAACTTTTATATCCAATTATATCCAATAAAGCTAAAGAAGTTTTACTTCAATCGTGTGGTCGAAAGCACACTCATTTTTTTTTTCTATTTAATGACCGTAATCTATCACTTTTGAAAAATTTCACGCTGTTTTGTATTACCTCGTTCCATAAATCGGATGTGGATAAGCCAACGCATACAAAATGCTAGAGATTCTTCGAAAAATGAGCCTTATTTTTTCATGTAAAAGTGGTAAGTCCCAAGACGTATAAAAAATTACAAAAAATTAGCACCAGATGTTGTTATTGTAAATAGGCCCACGGGGGATTTGAACCCCCGACCCTCCGCGTTGTTTGCACAACGCGACGCTCTCCGCAGAGCCACTGGGCCAACGTTTGACTTGCCGAAGTTATCGTAGGGATTGTAAATATTACAGTCTAGTAACTACAACTTAGTTTTTCTATAAATAATGATCTTAATTTATCACTATGACAATATGTTCGCGTTGGTTTGTGTTATCTATGCTTCGAAAATTGAGCCTTATGTTTTATGTAAAAGTGTTATGGTAGTAATGCTATTTCATACAATAAATATAAAAAAACGAGTGTGCTTTGGACCACACGACTGAAGTAAAACTTCTTTAGCTCCATATAATTGATAAAATTCACATTTATCAAGAATTATTACAATGGCCTATCCTTCACCATCATATATTATTTTTAATCACACAAACACATGTATATTTACAAATAAATATTTTCAAGAAAAAAAATATACGTACCGTCAATTAACCTCAAATCTATATATTTATGCACTTTATTTTTATGTTAAAAGCTACTTTTGTCAATAATTTTTCACTTACACATAATATACATTAAGTGTGACAAATACTTCATACTAATGATTTGACAGGTGTCAAATATGAATATTGCTTACAATAAATTATATGTCCTTATTTTTCTTATAAATCTTATTCCGATTGTGTAGAATGAAAATAAAATGAGAAATAAACCTAAAAAAATAAGCCTGATTTTTTAGTCATCATGAATTTCTTGCCCGTACTTGGACCAAATCGACTGATCACCTTCAATGATTATTTATGGAAATGTATTGACAACTTTCAACTTCCGTTGTCTTCGTCGTGTCACACGACTTCCGTAACGCTCTCGTCATGCATTCACCAGTTTACCCCCCAAGTCAAGCGTGCCTAAAGAAGTTTTACTTAAAAAAAAAAACATTACAGACTTCAAATAAATGTGCCCTTGGCACGTTTGAATTCGTCTCTTTTGTTGAAATCACGCATGCGCTTCCAGGACCCAGCAGACTGTAAAATATACTTTAATGCTGTCAGTAAATCGTAACTGACATTCTAGGTTGTTTTACTAACATCATCCATCATCCATCCATCAGCCAAAGGAAGTCCACTGCTGAACATAGGCCTCTCCCAATGATTTCCACAGTGACCTGTTGGAGGCAGCCTGCATCCAGCGACGTCCCGCTATTTTTACTAACAGCTTTGTTCGAATCGAAGTTTGTAAGTAATTCCTCTTCTTGCAATACATTGTGAGGTGGACGTTGAAATATTTTTCAAAGAGTTGCAGTGCTGATACATGCGGCCTGAAGGAGTATTTTGTTCAATTTAACAATTTTTGCCACGCAGGCATTTGGTGTTAAGGTTTGACTGATATGTTTTGTATTCGTTTATTTTTTCGTTTTGTTATTTTATTGCTAACAATTTACATCTGCGTTTTTTTTACGTTAGCCACTTAATTGCTTTTTTTGTTATAATTGTTTAATTATTTCTCTCTCTCTCTCCAGCCACAGGAAGTCCACTACTAAACGTAGGCCCCCTCCAAGGATCGCCAGATAGACCTGTTAGAAGCGGCCTGCATCCAGTGACTTCCTGCAACCCTAACCATTGTTTAATTGCTATTTTTATAGTTTAGATGTTTTTTGTGTATGGATTATTATTGTAAAATTGTTTAGTTTAATTTTATGTAATCGCTTTGGCATATGCTGTATGTTTACAATGTAAATGTTTTATTAATAAATAAATAAATGCAAGCATCGTTGTCTTGCCACTACATAATAATATTCAATATTTCATCATAAACACAGATCGGGAGTATCGTCGCGTCATATACTGTCGTACTCTGGTGCGTCAGTGTCATAGCAGCAATCGAGCAGGGATGTTGTCTCCGTTTTTCTCGTTCGTTATGCCACGTGAAATATATAAACATGACTGATATCTACGACAAACGTTACTAGGAACACATAACGCTGAGAGAGTTTGCTCGTCTGCCACATTCTACAATACAGTAGTTGAAAATCACGCCATACATCGGACTGTTGTTGAACTACTCGATCACGTAGTGAACACGCTGGGAATCTATCCTGGGAGTTGACTGATTAATCACGAGATGGTTCTGTTAATAAAAAGTACTTTGATATAAACTCAAAATATTAACGGAATTAATTCTTTTTCTGAAACAAAACAAGTAAGGAATTATTTAAATAACATCACGTTGGTATCCAGAATTGGGGAAGACGAATAGAACATGTTTACATGTATATAATATAACAACATTATTTATCACCTTAGTATAATTAAACACACGACGGGCATTATTTTGTCAGGTTTTCCTGCGGAAAAACTTTAAATTAAGACTAAAATGTAACTTCAAAATGAAGCAAACTCTTTGGAAATGTCGAAATTAAGTACAGAATAATAGCGTATAGCCAAGTGGTATGCGAGGCATACCACTTGGCATGTGAAATTATTCTGAATTACATGAAATTACAACATACCAATGTCTTATTGATTTCTTACAAATGAAGTAATCAAAAGAACCTAGGAAAACTTATAGAAAAATAAATATTATTTTAACAAACAAAAAATAATAGCGTAAAGGCAGTTGCATTACGTTAATAATGTCATCAACAATTTCACGTATGAATTGATGATTTCGGGCCTCGCAAATGTTTAATAAAACTAATTTCATGACATTAATTTTACAATGGAAACCAAGCCAAAACAATGGCTGTTGATTCCACGACAATATTTCTTTAGCGAAAGAAGTAACACGAAATCATCAGTTCATTAATAAAACTGCAGTGGCTGGATGCAGGCCGCCTTCAATTCCATGTGGCGATCCATGAGGGAGGGCTTTGTTCAGCAAATGACTTCCTGTGGCTGAAGAGAGAGAGAGAGAGAAAACTGCATAGATGCTGTAAACACTAAGAAAACTTTTATAGGTCCATATATCATTGAAATCCGTTTCTGTTGTATTATTTTGTAATCAACTAATGTTTATTTTGTCTTGTCATGTAGTTTTAAATATATTTAATGTGTTTATTTTATGATGAAAATATGTTAGATTTGCATGCATTAGATACACTTTTTAATGAGTTAGCTCGCTTTTTTTTATAGCATAGGTCCGGCAAACGAGCAAGCAGTTCTGATGGTAAGTGATCACTGCCGCCTATGAACATCCACAACGCTCGGCTCATGGATGTGTTGCCGGCCCATCAGGTCCGGAGGGCAGCAGGAAGGAGAAAGGATGGAAGAGGAAAGGGATATTGGGCACCCGGCAATCTCATTAACCGAACGAAACGCAACAGCAAAGCTGTCGTTTGACGACGATCTCCTGTGAGACAGTGGCAGCATCCCAAACGAGCCTGCCTATTCATGCTAAGTCATGTTTGTCAATCGCGTGGCTACCACTTTTACGCGTCAAATAATCCTTAATTTATAACAGTTTCTTAATAATTTAAATTCGACTTAATTTGTAATACCTATTTTATAAGACTTTTCTTCGATACCCGAAGTAACATTCAGATTTCGGGTGTTTTGCTAGAAGAACTAAGTTACGGTACGTTCATCACAACGTGTAGTTAGAAATTATACACTAGTACCATAGTAACCATATTATATAGGTGGGCCAAAAATAAATCCACTTTTTGAGTATCTATAATTCAGTAACGTAATGACCTCGCGGGACGAATGTCCTGGGATTGCTCAGCTTTTGCATTTTCAGGAATAAATAAGTCACATCATGGGAGACCAATGAGTATTTTGTGCCTGCGCTTTTTTTAAAACAAATGATAATATGGAGAAAGCGAAACTTTTATGGTTTTAATTTAGGTTTTGTGCAAAATCAGTTAGCGCCTAAGCACAAATTTGATTATTCAATTACTTATAAAATTTATAACAACGATATATATCAATACCAAAAACTCGTCCTAAATGAAGAACACAGTCTGCTCGGTCCGAAGCAAAACCTCGAAAGGCTTAGAAAATCGGCGCGTGCGGGATGCAAGAACTTCGTAAACATGCTTCGAGCTTAGGAGCCACCAGAATGACTGCACGGCGTATTACAAGGCATAGTTTAGAAGCTACAGCTTGTAACCTTTAGTTCATTCAAAATTTAATTGCAAAATATTTCAATGTAAGTCAAATTTCGCTTTGGAAACGCAAGGCACGTTCTGTAACTCCAGTAACGTAATCCTTTCGGACGAAGCTCGTGGCCACCCTATAAATGTCTGAATCGCCAAAGCTCTTGTTACTAAGGCCCTGACAATCCAAACATAAAAATCAAAAGCCTTTACATTGTTCAAAAGTAACAGTCTGTGCAGGAAGTGCTACCTTGCGAAGTGAGGAAGAGTCGGCGCGTACATTTTTGAAAATGAACGATTTTCACCAACAGTTCGGAAGCACACTGATGACGCAACAAGACATTAGACGATTACTCGATGATTCAATTATTGAACTTACAAAAATTTATTAACGGTCTTTGTTTTAAAATAGTTTAACCATAAACTGGATTTAACTATGAATTTTTAATAACAGCATTCCTTTCTAGCCCACCCTATAGAAGTAAATAAATATGTAAAACTTGTCTTTATGAAAAATAATTCCGTGTCATTTTTACGTCATGATTACTTAACAAGTATATTTATGCAATATACACACAATGAGAAGGTAAGAATGGCGCAATTTCCTAAAAATAATTTACACCCTTTTAATTTTAAAGACGCTATACTCGTAGTACGCAAGGCTTTAAATTATAATTTTAGCAAAGCCTAGGGATTTACCACCCAAACTCAATAATATATAAAACATTACAAAAAAATCTTTAGTTGCATCATGTCGGTACTCACAAAATCTACCACCCGACTTCGTGTACGGTAGCAGTCTGGATATACCCTGTATAATACGGAGGTTTAATTGTTCAGAATGCACAAGTTGACGTCACAAGCGCGACACATGCAGTCATTATGCAGAATTCACCAGGAGCTCATGGCAAACAAGGAAGTATTTGTATAGTGTACTGTTTGGATGTGTTTGTATGCACATTATTGCACACTGTAGTACGTTTAGCTCGGCGGTGGGATGAGGTCTCACATGAGACAGAAATAGGATATAGAATGTGTTTAAACAGCGCAACCCTAGATTGCACTTAAGACATTGACATTTACAATTAACATGTAATTAAGAAGTTTAATGTTTTCATTTCGTATAATTATCCATTTTGTTAATAGAGATACGTTGAATTCGTATATCGTATATCGAGTCCCTTATTGATGATCATAAGAACCTCTAGAACGGCTGCTGCACTTAGAATGCTGATATCTCGTATCAAGCTATGGTTTAAATAAAAACACAAAATATTAAATCTAAATGTAACTTTTAACCATCAGCCGTCCACCATTGGGGTTTGATTGTCAACATCTATAATTAGCTTCCTGAAGCATTCAAATAGCTGTTTTTTATGGACACCGACATTTTCCCATAAACAACAAAATTCAATAACTGTACTCGAAAAAAGTGCGATAGGGTCTACGTACATACGTAAAATTATTCATGAATAAGTATTTAAGTATTTTACAAAGATCGCATTAAAAATACGATAAAAAATATTTTATTTGCACTTTTGTATTATATTTTTATAATCCAAAATGTATTATAGATCTGAATAATAAAAAACACAATTGTTAAACAATACAGATTCTTTTAGAAACATCAGAACCTATTAAATGTCAATTAAAGTTGACACTTTAAACTTTGAACAAGTCGCTCGTACGTTCTGATCCATAATTAAACATACCGAACGATGTCGTAGTGTAGAAAAAAAAACAAACTAAATAATAAATAAATATAAATCATATATATATATTTAATATTTGATTAAAATGTTTAAATAATATAAAATCTACATAATTGTTTTAAAACCTCACCGCAAAAAATCCTTAAAATGTAATGTATCAGAATAATCTATATATCTAACTTAAAAATCAAATATAATGCTTAGAATAACCGTTGAAACATGAAAAAATATTTTTATTTTCAAAATACTTAAACACGTATAGATTTTTATGATTGCAATTTTTATATACTTTTAATATGAAAGAAAAAGTAAAAAAGAAAAAATTACCCCCCGAGCCGGATTTGAACCGACGACCCTTGGATAACTATAACACATCTACAGTCCACCGCTCTACTTCTGAGCTATCGAGGGATATATCAATACGCCAAAATTGTATCAGTAGGTATTTCAAAATCCGGCGTATTTCAGCAAGTTGTTGATGTTTTGTCGTGCATATTTTAATATCATAAATAATTTTGAGAACATGGCGAACAAGGTTACTGCTTTAATTTGTTTTTTTAGTCTTTAGAACATTCAAAGTGTATGCCGGAGTTTATTACATTCGAGCCCCCCTCACCTCACTTCTTCAATGAGACGGCTAGGTGGTCTTATTTTATTACGGACTAGATTTTGCCCGCAACTTCGTCTGCGTATTAAAGTATATTTACTATTATGTGTTTTATATACTTATAATCGGTAGATATCTTATTTCATCCCATTTCTCCAAGCAAAAAAAGAAAAAATTAAAATGAAATGCCATTATCTATTTGTGATTATCTCCTTGGCTAAATTAGATGGCTTACCTATTACTTTATTAACAATTTCTCCCTTATCCCCACTTGAAACATAATAAATCAAAATGATTATTTCCAAAATAATAATCCAAAATCATTATTTATCTACCATAAGTAAATACGACAAAATCAGCACTCCTGAACAAAATTTCAATACTCCCGTCTTTCCCCCAAATGGAAAATTTTAAAAGCAATATGAGTTTGTAAGTATATTTTGCATGAAACCCTACAAATGTATTTTATAAATGAAAATTGCTTATGTTTGTTACTCCGCACACAAATAGCTATTAAATTAAATATTGTAGTTCTTATTACATAATAATCAATATCACTCCTCACTCTAAAATGTAGATATCCAAAACACCCTGAGTCACCTCATGATTTATTTGTTTTTAAGATAAGGAGATAAAATTCAGATTTTGAAGTTCATATTTTATAAACCCGATGTTACCACAAATAGTTTCACAACACCCCCTGCTTCCCTCAACCCTCCCAGAAATGTGAAATTCTAAAACCAATGAACCACTTACGAAATCAATTACGATTTAAATATACGAATTATTCGATCAGGCTTAAATATTTAAGGGATTTTTCGTTCCTACGGAACCCTAAATGTTTTCAACATCAAAATAAATCGAAGAAACCTAATGAACTCAGTCACACGCTTGTTATAATACCATCATTAAAAAAATAGCCTCTAATTTTAAGGGTTCTTATTTTTTGTGCGAAACCCAAATTAGTTTTACAAATTTAAGTAGCTTAAGTTACTCCCGCAAAAATTAGCTATCTGTCAGTGAAAGTCCCGTCAAAATCGGTCCAGTCGTTCTCGAGATTAGCGGCAACAAACAGACCGACAGAGAGACGGACAGACAGTCACAAAAAAATTAAAGTTGATTTCCGGTATAGGTATCGTGTAAATAAAGATATATACTTGAAGAAAAAATGCAATTTTGACTTTACAGACAGACACTGCAATTTTATTTATATGTATACAAAAAACTTTAAAGATGAATTATTTCAACAGGCACTTGATTTTAATGATATTTCAGGTATTACTAAATACCAAGCAATTGTCACTAAAATAAAATACGCAAATATTTCTTCTAAACAATAGCGTAAATGCGCCACAGTACAGTCGATATGCTTCTTGAATAAAATTGACATAACATGAATCATATATTATTTGCAACAGACTTTATTTATGGATTCAGCATTACAATATCATTGGATGCTAAATTATACTCGTATTGTATATTAAATTTATATTGTGCGTAGTGGCCTGTTGGTAACGGACCAGACGCGGCTGCCTACATGTTCACAGTGGTCGCGCGTTCAAATCCCAGGGTACACCCATGACTTTTTGGAGTCATGTGTGTATTGATAGTCAATCAACACGCATGATAATGGTGAAGGAAAACGTCGTGAGGAAACCTGCATACCATAGCGATTTGTATAAATTTCCAACAAGGCCAACGTGATGGACTATATGGCCTAACCACTCTCAATCGTAATCTCGATTGTAAAGGAGGCCCGTGCCCTACATACATATATGGGCATATAGACGTATATGGGCATTATTCATATCGTTAACATATGACAAAAAGTGTAACGGGCCTAATACAGATTCTGAGCCGGGATCTCAGTTCATATCAAAGAATTACTGAAGTCTAGTCGATCTTAATAGTGCCGCTGCATGGGCGATAACGGTCAGTGTCATGATATGTTCTCAAAGACGTGCTATTAATCTTCGCTTCTTTCATGTCCGAGTACTGCCTCGATGGCGTAGTTGTACTTCGGTACGGTTACAATGTCGAGGTCTGGGGTTCGAGTTCCGTGTCGGGCAACGTGATATTGGATTTTTCTATTCATTATTATTCCAGAGTCAAGAATTTTTGTAAGATATGACGATAGGCTTGTTCTCTACCACATCGTGGGACAGAACAAACAAGGCTAAACGCGGGTGACCTGGTTACTCTACCGGGAGAACATCTGCCTACCCCTTCTGAGAAAAAGGCGTGAGTTTATGTATGTATGTGTCTTTCATGCATACATATACGTTTCAAATAAATGAGCCAAAATCTAGAATTTTCTTTGTTCGCTCCTTATTATCAGTTCGTGGGCTTGAATAAGTGTTGGTTATATGCCCCGACCCCCGTCTTTAGGCAGGTTAAGCTTAATCTTCTTGCCGTCCTGCGTAATAACGTCTGACACATGTGGCATATAGTCAACTTATTCACGAAGCGGTGTGCAGTCGCTTTGGTGTCGCGCCTTACAATGTAACTGAGTTTGCCCAGAAGCCCTCAGTTCCAGTAGACTCCATCCACCGCAGGCTTAAGAACTTAATTAACTAACACAACATTATGTCTACCAATTATCGATAATTTCATATTGTTCTTTTATCACTGTGTAATTATATATGTAATTTGTGTCTTGTTTCTATATACCTTGTTTAGTTTTTATTTAAATTGTATATCTACATTACAGATCCAGCGCCATAGTAATTGCCAATTTTAATAATCACCTTAGTTTTAATTTAATTATAATGTGCTCTTATAATGTTTTAATTTAATGATAGTTTTGATAATTGACGTTAGTAGTACCTTGGTTATAATTTTATTGAAAATTGTATAGTTTTGTTAATCACTGTTTATTAATTTAGTTAAAATTGCTTAAAATAATCATTTTGTGTTTGTAATTTAAAACAGAAGAATATTGTATTTTATATATTCCTGTAAATAAACAATGTCAACACTCTACTAAAACACACAAACACACCATGTACACACACAACATTTTTACGCACCCACAAAAGGTTCCCCTGACGCATACTAAACTGACAAAGGGGTGATAATCATATCCAATAGCAAAACCCTCTTTATCAGTTCACCTACCACGACTACTTCTACACACTCCAGAGACACAATACCAAAAACAGTAAGACATTGGGAAAAAAACTATTGGCTGCGGGATAACCTGATAATCTGGTAGTATTCCCCTGGCATCTGTTCTCAGATTCACAACGTTCTGGCCGGACATCCTGGCTGTTTCTAAAATTTCCAAGTTTCAACATAGAGAGGGGTAATCTTTCATGTAATATAGGATCAACACCATAGCTGGAATGGACCAAAAGAGATAAAAGTGAATTACTTCGATACACTCCTCGTGTGCTATTAATAAAAACGACTGACAATCTTGAACAGTCTCATGTTAGGTTGACTAACGCAAAAATCACCGTATCTGTAATGAATCCGTTAATCAAGTTAGACCGCATCTTCTCATAGGTCTCATTGACCAGAGGTATAAATCCATAAAAACTCAAAATTCTGGCAGTAGTAGTCTTGCTGCGGTATAAATGCTGAATGTGGTTCGTCCCTCAGTACGTCTTCAACCGTACTTGGTTTTACATCCTGAACAGGCTCTTCCTTTCTAGCTCTGTTTGGTTTTGGCTTACGTTTGTAGCCTTGTGAACTTTCTGTGGGTCGGCGGTTTGCCTCCCGACCTGGGTCATAGGGAGCGGGCTCATGCGCTCAGTCTTCCCTCAGCACACAAGTGGTGGGTGCAACATGTCCAGACTCCTGTGTCACTTCGAGTGCAACGAAACAAATAACAAGCCTGCGCGTGGTACTTTTGGTGCTTGCACTACTGGACCATTCCGCTTGTGAACTGGCACATTGCTCTTAGTCCGATAATAATTATCAAATGCTGACAAAAACCATCAGTCAAATCATCAGGATTTATATATTGGAAGGCCTTCGCTTTCGCTTGTAGCTCGAGCGGAAAGCCACGTATAATGCACGGAACAGTCACTGGAGTCTAAAGCAGACTGCTAACTTTTTATAAAAATAATTGGTCATGGTTAAATCAAGCATCTCTTTTCTAGACACATGTTTCTCAAGTAAGACCGCATAATCATGGTGTCACAGAAAAATTTCGTTAGCATACTTTTCCATTGTTCCTAGTTATAAGTAAAATAAAAGATTATTTTTTCTCGCTCCAGCTGTAAATACTTGTTCAATTACACTGATCCAGACATTCATTTTACATTAAAATCCCGGTTGCCGGGGTCAAATTCGTAAACTTGTCGTTGTTATATTCGGGAATTAACTTGAGAGCATTCATGAAGTTACATCAATTACGTTCATAGCGCCCTTTGTTCGGGATAGATTCTATAGCCTCCTGAACGTCATTATTCACTGCAGATTTCAAATGCACTTCGGAAACCCGAACATCTTTTTCCATGTTTCCATGTCATGCGCAGGAATTAGAAACTCATAGTCACAAGTAGCCGGAGTACTCTATATTTAATATTTTGCTTTCATCGACCAAAATCAACATCGGTTAACGACCGACGACGCGATGCTACGTTTCAAAATACCTGCTAACGTGTAGGACTTTATGAATTCCGTGGGTTTCGGTAGAACCCCCACTTGGAATAGGCTTGATGCACACCATAAAAACCAGAGAAAAAAAAGAACTGAATATCGAAGGTGAGTAATTATAAAAAGTTAGAAAAATGTCAATAAAGCAATTAAATTAATTATAACGATTATTTATAGAATATACATACATGTATTGCCCTTATTAGGCATATCGCGTTCAGCCTCTCAACTCTTTTTATTTTTCCTTTATTTATTGTTTATTATTTTTTTAAACATATTAATCTGCTTACGCAACACATATTTATCATAAAAAACCATGAAATAGATTTATTCGTGCAAGAATAACGACAAAAATTCAATCGGTAGCGTGGATTGAAAACCGTAACTTCAAAAGGTCGACACTAGCGCTATGGAAGATCTCACACAACATTTCGATACTCACCTCACTTCACGCGACCTTGAACGATGTTACAGAATACCAAAACCTTCTCACTTAAAGTGACTGTCGAAGTGAGAGTGAGTTCGGAAATGAGTTTCGATTCGAGTTTTGGTTTTTACAGAATCGCACAGCTGTTGCATGTTTGTAATCTTGTTTGTATTACGAGTAGTTCAAGATTTATATTTACATTATTAAGTTCATTATCACTGTCACCGTCCTTATCTGGCATAATGTTATGTCAGAACCAGCTAGTTTTGGTACTGACTAAACATTCATGAATGTTTATTTTTTGTTTCTATTGGTGATTTGAAAATACGCCACTTAGCTCCGAGAATTCTGATAGCACACTCAATAAGTATCAAAATTATTACTAAACAACAATATCCCGACTGTAGACCTGGCACAATCATTTGATCCTAATGTGACAGCACTGTCAGAACGAACATACACACATGTACAGAATATAATACTAGGAATATAATTTTAGTCCATAAAAAAAAATAGCTGTAGTCACACCATCCTGGAAATCGGTAGCACTCCCTGATAGGTTCACTCTTACTCTGAGGGCCATTAAAAACGGGCTTATTCAACAAAGGCTCACTTTCCAGAATCTTCTTAATAGTCTCTCTAGAGAGAAAGCATCTTGTGAAAAGAGAACTCGTAGCGGTTGACTCTAAATTCAGGAAAACATCTGATAGCTCGCATCAATATGTTTGTAGGCGTCATTCAAGAGAGGCAAGACATTTATACGCCCCAAAAAAAGCCGTCAAAACATATATTATATGATATTCCACGTTCCGAAACCCACTTATTTGAGAAAAAGGCGTTGTCTGTAACTGAAGAACAAGGCAGCCCTCGGCGGTTTTTTCCTGAAAGTCCAAAAAGTTCCTGAGAGTCCGGGGTGTGAGTCTATCAATAAAGAAAGACGTGGGCCGAGCACCTACCAAAACACGCATCCCGCTAGGAATGAATTATTCAAAGGAAAAGGGAAGAAAAAGACTAAACTTTAAATAAATCCGAGCCCGCGAAAAGTGGACAGCCAGCACAAAATGACAGCTTCAGGGCGGGTCGTCAATATTGGGCAACACCACCCAAAGCCCTGAAGACATCATAAAAGGTTACATAATTCCTTTAAAACTAATATCTCCCTCCATAACACTATCAAAAACAAATCTTAAAAAAATCCCTACCATCGTATCCTCTGAAATGGACGAAGAGATACAAAAACTTCTTCATTTCAAAGCCATAGAAAGAAGCTTCCGGCAGACAGAATTTCTGCCCACCATTTTTTAAGGAAAAGAGAACGGACATTATCGCCTAATATCCGATTTAAAAAGCTTGGCTGTATGGGACTTAGGTTTAATTTAGACAGGTGTTTTCATATTTGTTGCGTTTTAGATATTTTACATCTAAACATAATCAACTGATATCATAAGTGTTAACTTTTCTTGTTGTCTTCTTTATTAATCTTTGTATTATCCAATTTTTCACAAACTAAGATGTTTTATAGTAAAACGTCATTGACTAATGAGTACATAAATTAAGATTTGATTAAGTAGTAGCACGACAGTAGATTTTGTAATCATAATTCCTCTATTCTTTTCCAGCATCATGTACATTCATACCAGGGCTCTCAATACCTACAATTCGCATATTAAAACTTTGTAAAACGTTACAACTTGAATAACCACGGCGTGATAATCTCCCGACTCGGCCATCCTTCACATAAGCCGTTGACAACTCCGTTCTGTATTCAAATGTATTCTTCTTAATATAACTGCCAGCAACATCGTCATGCTAAAATAGGTTGCTTTACACATCGCTTATATAAATCACCCGTTACAATATTAAATATCTATGTATTCCTATCAATTAAATAGAAAATTACAAATTTGTCGACCAAGATGTAGAGCTTCATTTTTATATAAAGATTGAGTCAATAAAAAAACCAATGCTATGATACAACTGTTAAGAGTTGAGTGACACTGACTACACTTACAGAATAATCGTTTTTTTTTTCTATAAATTATTTCCATTGATAACTATTTTATTATGTCTAGAACAATTTCCGAATGAATCAATATTTTCGTAACACCCAAAATATACGTACCTTATAAGGTGTGTACTTTTCTGTTCCGATTTTAAGGGCATTGTGGCCATGTAACTACTGGACATAATAATACTTAACATCTTATGTCCCAGGATGGCGAGCGCAGTGGAAAGCGAAGCATTGCTTTATAATTAATGGTATTGTTTGGTTTTGCTACTGTTCATGAGCGGTTGTATCGCTTACCATCAGGCGAATTGTATGCTCGTCTCGCCATTCATCACAATAAAAAAATAATTAAAGAAATAAAACAATTTAACACACGAACTTGAAATACTCAAAATATTTTTATATTGGTACAAATACGAGTTTATTACTGCCCACGAACAACAAATGCAAGAAAATTAGTATAAATTGTTTGACTTGCAAACACGAAGAATACTTTTTAAGCCGTGAAAATGTAAAATTGCCCCGGGATGATTAACATTAAGTGGCCCGGCGAGATCATAGAAAACCGTTGCAGCTGCTAGATGTTCGCGCGTTGCATAAATCTAAGAAGGAAGCCTGTGTCAATTAGTTCCATTATTTGTTATAGATAAGTAATATAAATATTATCAATATTACTTGTATAATACAAAATACGATAACGTAGACTCCTGTTAGCAATGCTGTAACTGAATCCTGAAATTAGTATTGTAGTTACTGTAGTCTTATATTTGCATTGTATTGTATCAGCCCCTATACGTCCCACTGCAGGGCACGGGTGTCCTCTACAATCGAGAGAACGTTTGAGAGTGGTTTGGCCATATAGTCCACCACGCTGGCCTCGTGCGTGTTGGCGGATTTTGACATGCCATAGAAATTTAAACAAATCGCTATGGTATGCAGGTTTCCTCACGAAGTTGATGTAGTCTTATATACAATATCTATTCTACTACTGAAGAGATCGATGAGACTGCTTCATCATCTTAGCCACGAGAAGTCCACTGTTGTACAAAGGCCTTCTCAGAGGGCCTTAATAATAAACTCGGATGAGAAATCAGTTTTTTGACAATATCTCCTTTCGACTCAACTTACAATAAAAACATTCACAAAAAATAAACTAGAGAAAATTTCCTACAATTTACGTCGTGACAGCTTTTCTTGTAAAAATAATGGGTTTATCTTGCGAGCGTACATCTAGCATATGTAGGCCCATCATTTTTATGAAACATTGAAAAAAGAAAACAAAAATTAACGAAATTGGCGATAGAATTGACTGCCCATGCGGGATTCGAACCCACGACTTTCGCACGTAATACATTGTACGACGCTCTAACCACTAAGCTAATGGGCCGGACGGTATACTTAACGAATTACTTGAATAGATATCGCAGCTGTCAGCCATTTTTTAATATTAGATTTATCGTACGAAGTACTAAATTGCTTTTGAGTTGTCATCGCAGCCTGCGTCGCTAAATTCCTTGCTATTACAGTGCCCTATATAGTAAATACACGACGTGAATGTTGTGATTTGAGAAATTCTTGAAACTTGTTACTTATGAAAATTAGGATAATTATTACTAAGATGTTTTTATAGTATAGATGCGTTGTCCGCGCTCTATAATGGCAAAACGATTGCAAGGCAATTGCCTGTCATATTGCCGTAATGTATGCTAAATGTCTATGGTTGTCACTTTTGTTTTAAGTTATTTTGTCTATGACTACTTCCTTCTTCCGTTAATAAATATGGTGTCCACAATAAGCACGCTGTCTATTATTTATAAATATTACGAAATGATTCCTTTGCTTTAAGTGGCATCTTCAAATATCCACTAGTGGCGACGAGGTAAATTGGAATCATAATGTCAATCGGCCAGATTCGAGAGTTCGAGCTAAAGACCGGGAATTTGTCAGCGTATGTAGAGCGAATAGAAATGTACTTTTTTGGCGAACAGAATAAAAGATGAAGTGAAATTGCCTACATTAGTGTCGCTAATGGGAGAGGAAACGTATGAATTGTTATCCAGCCTCGCAAGCCCTTTAAAACCGTCCGAACTGGAATACGAAGACGCCGTGAGGCTACTTCGCAAACACTTACAGCCAAAACCGGCAGAAATGGCGGAAAGATACAGATTTCGACAACGAAAACAGTTGTCAGCAGAATCAATTCCACAATATGTGGCGAAATTAAATAAATTATCGAGATATTGTAATTTTAATACAGTATTAGAGGATAATCTAAGAGAACAATTTGTATGTGGGCTGAGAAGTGACGCGCCAAAGGTTATTTGCGGAAGAAAACCTGGACTATACAAAAGCAGTGTTAATGGCAACCACCCTCGAAACGGCGGAACGTGATGCGGGTGCAGTCCAACGCGACAATGAAGTCATATTATATTGTTCGGTATAGCTTTATTTTTTTTCATTTTACCAAAAAATGATATCAGACCAGTTTTGTAGATCGTGTTTGAGGAACAACTTATATAAGCAACATTTTTTCATGAAGTCAATAAGGTTAAATTTTTACAGCACTTCGAAGTGAGTACTATTTTTCAGTACTGTTTATTTTTTAATTTTGTTATTATAATTTTTTTAATTATTAATTTTTAAAATAATTTTAAATCTGATAGCCGTTACCGAGAATACTGTCCAGGTAGAAAATACCCGAGTGACCATTAGGGAACAAAAGAACATCTGCCTGCTATTATTATTATTATTTCTAACCTCTCTTATTGTAAGAATAGGTGATAATATTGTGTTGAAGTCGTCGTTGTGGATGTATTTTATTCTGCTTTTAATTGTGAAGACCATTTCGAATGATTTTAGACACGATTTTAACTTTAATGATAACTATTTTTTTTCATTAGCATTTAGATTTTTTAAGCGTGCTTTTTCTATTATTCCATCATGAGTGATTGTTTTATTTGTAAAAAACCTTTAGGTGAAAATAAAATAAGAACTGTGACGGCAAAAGGTGTAAAAACTTTACTTTATTTTAACATTAAATATAATAAGGGCTCAAAGTTGTTACAATGCTTGGATGTCAACTACTTTTTCTACGATCTGTATGGATCATTTTTACGCAAATAATATATATATGTGACCAAAAAAAATCGGAGGATAAAAAAGACTGCAGTTCCTGTAATTAAGCTAAAGCAAAAGTTATTCTTAATTTAAGTGCCAGCACCATCGTCATACTAGAATAGGTTGCTTTACTCATCGCTTATAAAAATCACCCGTTACAAATTTATTTTAAAAGAAAATTGATTGATCAGAAAAAATCAAGTGTCCAGTCTTGCAGATATTACTGTACCACGCGCACGCGTTTAAGCCATTGCGCCGTTTTTTTAATCGACTTCAGAAAAAGGAGATTATCAATTCGATGTGTATGTACATATGTAATTTTGTCAGAATTGAAAGATTTTTGAATAGGTTGGTCTATACCAGCTTTTGAACACATGTGTCAAATTTCATAAATTTATATATGTTTGTATGTTTGTCCACGCATATCTCCAAATGTATCAGTCGGATTACAAACAATTTTTTTGCGTTCGATTAGGAGTTAGTCTAACTTAGGAGCTGTGTAAGTTTCATGGAAATCGGTTCAGTAGTTTTTGCAATAGAGCAGGGGTGACCAACCTTTTTCAGTCCGCAAAGGGCATACATGTTTCCTATTTTGTCGCGGCGCCGTAATCTATATAACTGGTTGAAAGTAATATGGTACTAGTTAGGTAAATACGCACAAAACTTAAATTCAGAAAGAGAGAATTTCTTCGCGGTGCCCTCCACTACTTTCTATCGCGCGGCGCACCAGGGCGCATACTTTAGGACACCGTGAGATAAAGAGTAAAGTTTAATAAAAATAATAAAGTTTAGAAAATAATAATAAAGTTAAAATAATAAAGTTTAGAAAAATGTGTAATTATATTAGCAAAAAAATGGTAAGAAATGAGTTTTGATTCCTGCTATAGTAATAAAAAAAATGAAGAAATAAAAAATAATTTTAAAAAATTAAGCCCACTTCAAAATTGTAATAAAAAGAGAGATATAAAATATATTAAATACCTGAATATTCCAACAATATTTGGAAGTCGGTGCCAGCTGGCCCACTATAAGCTATAGGTATAACATCACGCTACGAACCATGCGGGTAAAATTGCGGGGCATAGATGGTTGGCTGGCACCAAGCTCAATTTTTTTTTAGAATTTTTAGGTATTTAATATTTATTAAAGAATTAGCTTTATTTCTCTCTTTTTATTACATTTTTGAAGTCGATTTTTTTTAAGTTGTTGTTTATTGTGCAATTATGTCAGTGTATGACGTGACCATTTGTAAAACGCCATTGGTCACAAACATGTGACCAATGGCGTGTGTGTGTTTCTTTCTCTGTGTGTTCTATCGTCTGTTCCATGGGGAGTGCTCCGAGGAATTGTTTGAGATGGTACCAACGTCACCTTTTTACCATCGCACCACCCGTCACCGCAGCAGAGTTCATTCCTACCACCTGGAAGCGTACCGTTCCCGAACGGCACGTTTTCAGCGTTCTTTCTTACCACGCACGTGTAAGCTCTGGAATGAACTCCCTGCATCGGTGTTTCCTGAGCGCTATGACCTGTCCTTCTTCAAACGAGGCTTAAAGAGAGTACTTTCCTTAAGGTAGGCAGCGACTTTGTTGTGCTGGACCCCTGGCACTGCGGAGGTCTATGGGCAGCGGTAGCCGCTTTCCATCAGGCGGGCCGCTAGCTCGTCTGCCTATGAAGGCTTAAAAAAAAAAAAAAAAAACATAAACAAGACAAGACAAACATAGACAAGATGTTACCAACATAAGTTAGCCGAATTTATACCTTTGGGGATTAAATTTCAAAATAAAACAATAATATTTTATATAATAATAAACCAGAGCCCACGATTGAAAAAGAAGATAGATGAGATTATAATTAGATTTAAAGTACATTCCCAACATGAAAACCCCAATACAGATCTGTCTCATTTCTTAGATACTTTAAAACAGAAATTAAGTGTTCTAGCTAGCAGACTACGTAGATATAAGCAAACTACCCTCAGAAAAACTCAGAACCGGCTTTTCATCAGTAATGAAAAAGTATTCTATAGGACATTGGGCCAAAACAATATAAATAACCTTCCTATTCACAACACTCCTACTAGCCTACCCAGTAAAGAAAGTCTACAAGAATACTGGTCTGGTATCTGGTCGAACCCAAAAACACATAAAAAAGAAAGTCAGTGGATTGAAGAGGATAAGGATAAATTCAAAAATATTCCTGGTATGGAATTTGAAGACATTAGCTTAGATATTTTACGACGCGTAATTAATAGAACGCATAACTGGAAAGCCACTGGTTCAGACAAACTACATAACTACTGGTACAAAAAATTCACAAGCCTACATGCATTTATTAAAACATATTAATACTTTTATTCATACACCCCACATTATAATAGACGCTGTAGCATGTAGCCAAGCTCACGCCAAAAATAGAAATATTTATAGTATGTTCATAGACTATAAAAAAGCGTACGATTCCGTCCCACATACTTGGTTAATATATATTTTGAGACACTATAACATCCACCCGACAATAGTATCATTTTTAGAAGTTGTAATGAGAGGCTGGAAAACTAGGTTAAAATTACAGAGAAATAGCCAATCAATAGAAACCGATTTGATAAATATTAAAAGGGGATTTTTTCAGGGAGATGCCCTTAGTCCCATCTGGTTTTGTCTTTCACTGAATCCTTTATCAACTCTACTGAATAATACTAATAAAGGTTTTAAAGTTAAATTTGATAATACTCACTACACCCTCTCACACCTATTGTACATGGACGACATCAAGGTTTTTGGCTCCACTCTCGCAGAAATTCACAAATTAGCAGACATCACACAAACATTCTCCTCGGACATCCAGATGGAATTTGGCATTGATAAATGCAAAATACTATCGGTTAGACGAGGCCAAATAGAACAAAATAATTATATATTAAATGATAACACACAAATAGAACCTGTAGATATGCTAGAGGGATATAAGTACTTGGGCTTTCAACAGACTGGGCAAATACATCACAAACAGACGAAAAATGTCCTTACTGAAAAGTTTAGATCACGAATACACAAAATTTTAAACACACACTTAAACGCTCGAAACACAGTTAAAGCTATTAATACATATGCTATTCCCATCCTCACATATTCTTTTGGAATAATCAAGTGGTGCCAGACAGATATAAAAAACTTACAGAGAAACATCAATACCATAATGTCAAAATACCGTAAACGTCACCCAAGAGCTTGTGTACAACGACAGACGCTACCGAGAACTGAAGGCGGGAGAGGAATTATCGACCTATCTAACCTTCACACAAAGCAAATCCAATCACTTCGCAGTTTTTTCTTGACTAAGTCACTAGCATCACCATTACACCGAGCGATAGCTTCAGCTGACCACAGATACACACCCCTTAACCTAACAGATACAACTATGGAGCTAAACCAGACTACTATTACACAGAAACTGGACGCTTGGGCTCAAAAATCCCTTCATGGGAGGCATCGCCTCGACTTAACCAATACAATCGTTGACAAATACGCGTCAAACGAATGGCTTAAGCGAGGAGAGTTGTTCCCCAAGACGGAGGGATTTATGATCGCCATACAAGACCAGACTATAGACACTAAGAACTACAGAAGATATATTATAAAGGACCCCACCGCACAAAATGATTTATGCCGCCATTGTCACAGTAGTCCTGAAACCATCCAACACATAACCGGAGCTTGTAAATCTATAACACAGACCGATTACAAACATAGACACGACCAAGTAGCTGCAATAGTACACCAATACCTAGCATATAAATATAAATTAATTAGTAATAAAATAGCATATTATAAATATACACCTAATACCATCTTAGAGTCAGACCATTACAAGCTATATTGGGACAGGACTATTATGACCGATAAGACCATCCACCACAATAGACCAGACATCACATTACATGACAAAAAAAATAAAGCCGTTTTCCTTATTGATGTTGCCATACCGAATAGTCATAATTTACAAACCGCATACACCGAAAAGATAGCAAAATATACAGATTTATCAATAGAGTTAAAGACCCAGTGGCGTGTAAATTCTGTTCGTACAGTCCCTATTGTAGTGTCGACTACTGGCCTCATCCCTAAATACCTCCACAATAGCCTCAAAACGTACGCAGCCTCCACATACATCCACTGACTTATACTCTCATGCAAAAAGCTGTCATCCTTAACACCTGCCGTATAGTCCGAAAATTTCTGTCAATAGAAACTTAACATTGAATAAGTTGTTTACTCGTATAAATATTTAATCCTTTACAATCAGTTTCGCTTTGGCCACAAGCCTGTGCAACTGATGATTGCGCCAGAAATGGTAGAAAAACATTCAAATATACATAAAAATAATAATAATAATAGCGCTATTATTGTAAATACACATCCTGGGATTCGCCACATCGACGTCGCAGCTGATGCATCGTATCGATTTATTTCGATTGGAGAAAACTGCATAATGCAAATAAGTAGTCATGTTTGCCGGGACTGTAATATGAAAAGGCGTTCGTTGCACAATACACAAAATACCGATACGATCAACATCAGTAACAGATTCAGTGTTTGACAGTATGGCCTTCTCTTCGCTATTGGAATCCATAACAATATACCATAGGTTCGTAAAAAGCAAGATCTATTGGTAATATTCACAACATAAACAAACTTGTTGTGTTATTGACACATGACAATTGACACAATTATTGCTAGGAAACAAAAATATATCAACCAAAACCGATTTAAAAAGTTAAATATAGGTAATAATATAGACGTAAATATTTATTTTGTTATTAATATTATATGCTTCATGAAATATTTAATGCCATTAAATTATGTTGTAGCTAATACAAAACGTATAAATTCAACACTAGACTTTTTTTATTTCATAAAAGCGGAAATCGTACACGTATTGTTTTACATGGTGTACAACCTATATTAATACATCGCAATGACGGAAGTCTATCGAACATTTATTATTCTACACGGGCGTTGAACAAATTTATACCAGCATAAAAATCAAATATTTATTGGTGTCTTGGGTTTACGCGAATAATACACATTGAAATAAAACAAATTCTTACGGATTTTATTGCGAATTTGATTTCATTTTTATATTTTTTAATTTCCCGACTTTCGATCACTTTACAGTTTTCGTGGTCACGGGGCGGACTGAGGTATTAGGCATCCGCTTAGTGACTATGCTGTAACAATATGAGTATGCTGTTGTCCCAATCTATGTAAGCGAAAACGTAAGGGACCCACACAGCCTATTAACGATGCTTTCAGCAGGAAGTAAGAGTACAAACTGGGATGGGTTTTCCCATCTCCAGCGCTAATAACCCGGTGTAAATAGGCCAGTATATGATGAATAAATAAATACACCCAACAGTCACATACATAGTCCTGACGCCACACTAAGATCGAGTCTTGTGTCGTGGGTATCAAAAGCTACAAGAGACTTTTCGGTCTCACAAACACCGAGACTCGACACAAATGTTTGTGGCCCACACAAACATTTGTGTTTGTGCGGAGACCGAACCCGCGGCCTCTCATTTCCCAGTCGGCGTCTAACCAACTACACCACGGAGGCTGTCAATTGTTGCCGTATTGTGGGACAAAACCTTAAAAAAAACAGTAACACATTACTACAAATTTAGCTCCACTCGGTGTTAACAGATGGCGATAACGTATGCATCTATACACATTACGTTATCACAAATTTAATTTTACTTGTTGTCGATAGGTGGCGCAGAACGGTGACAATTAATGCGCCCATATATAATATGTACATGGGCGTTTCTTGGTGAAATTAATTTTAATACTTTTTGGTGACATGTTTCGTTTTCTTGATGTTTAGTAAAATATGTTTTTAGACAAGCGTGCTAAAGTCCTATTAGTTTTTTTTGGGGGACATTATACAGTTGCTAGCAGCGACATTGAGTTTCCCTTTCCTTTTTTTTTAATATTTTATTAAAGTATTTTTTTTACGTATAATATGAAACGGATCTTTTGAACAGAACAAAACGACTATAGAATTTTTTTTGCAGTTTATTCCTACGCCTCGATCAGGGGATATTCGAGGTACTCCTTATTCCTCGTCATGGCTATATTTTGCACAATTGAGTTTTTTGAGGGATGACGTTATATCAAGAGCCGCTGAAAGTTATTTAAAAAGTACTGAAGCAAGTGATCAGATCAGCAACGATTCTATTGAAATAGAATACACCTTTCTGAATAAAAAAGCAAAACTATTCAACCGGTCGTGATGAAGATGCTTCTGCTTATTCACAAGAAGCTTGCACATCTTCACAACACGCCTGTACTTCGCAAAGATGAGGAAACGTGAAACAGCGATCAATGACATAAAACCAAACCAAAGTCCTGGTTGTATTATTGCCTTTAAAATGCGCAATGAAGGTTAATACTTGATATTCATGTATCGTCGATTTCTTGAATAAGTCCATTCGTCCAAGGACACGATGACCTTATGTCCTAGTTTTTTATGTCTGTGTGTCGCTTATTGTCTGTTTTTTAATTTTATTGTAATATTTCGTCGAATGCTGCTATTCTTGGTATAGGATCAACAGACCTATTAGATTTTTCAAAATAGTCCATCAGTTTGCTTCGTTTGCTGGAGTAGAAATTTCCACGGAGGCGGAGGCTTGTATTAAACAAGAGTTGTCGTCTTTTTGTTTTGAAGTTGCAATCTCTATGCGCTCTCCTGTTTAAGTTTTTCTAAGGTCGGATTTAATGACATGCAGTGAAGTTTAATGGTCGTGCAGCCCCGTTGTTGTACGACCCGCACATTATAAGTCATTTCCGCACAATTTGCACATTGCCATATCCCCTGTATCTGTTTAAAAATAGTATCGCCAAACAAACTTTGGATCCAAATGTTTTTTTTAACACCGGTATATAATTACTTTTGATTGCACTGGTCTATCTACTTAGGTTATAGTTTTCACGTCAATACCTAAAAAAACTAAAATTTTATATGTCATTTAGGTGTTGACCCAGCAACAAAATAAAAACACATTGTTATTAATCCAATTCAATTTGAATACTCTATTATGATTATTTCCATTATCCAATCTTCATATTTCATTTTTTGTTTAAATTAAACCGACGATATGGCTTAAGCCAAATATATTCTTTTAAGTAAGGAAATGTGATAAATATATCGATTGCTAACCTAACTTTCGGCATTCCATTAAACTCAATTCAAATAAAAATAAACAACAATCAAGAAGTAGATGTCTGTTCTATTAAGACTTTTTTACTAAAAAAAACGTTAACAGGTTTACTACAAATGTTTATCTCATTTGTTTTGCTTATAGTGATAACAGAGACAACTATAAACTTCATGCGAAAAGACTTTCTACTTTGCCACCTAGTGCGTGATATGATTATTCTTTTACAATATTAATATCGGATCTTTTAAATAACTTTAATTTTTTTTCTTTTATTTTATGGCTGAACCCTTTGGAAATTGCAATATAGTTTCCTTTGCAACTATAGCAGCTGGCAGTTAATAAGGCAATAGATCAATTCTTATAGTTGTACACATGAAATGTTCTAGAATTAAGGCTTGCCTCTTGCTTTTTTAACATAAAATGAATTTTTATTCACAGCTTTAATGACTATGACTTTTAGTGTCTTTAGCATGTCGGCTAATTCTTGCATTCAAAAAGTCACACTTTGCCACTGCTACATATGATAACATCAACAACTACAATATCTAAATATACTTTTTTTCAATGTTCCTAGTTTAGTTAAATTTTCTTTTTTCTGTAATAAACATTTATACCCTAGATTTTTGAACGATCGTATATGCTCTTTGTCGTGCTGTGTTATTCCAAATGTTCATGTTGAACATTTTTTCTGTGTGAGCTCAAATATTTATCTATTTACAGCAGAACTGATTGCCGTTGGGGCCGAAAGGTTCTAGAGTGGCGGTCACGTACAAGCAATCGAAGCATCGAACGCCCACCCACAACGTGGACGTACGACCTTAACCATAAGGTCGCTGGATGCAGGCCGGTTCCAACAGGCCCATGTGGCGATCCATGGAAGAGGCCTATTTTCAGCATTGGACTTCCTGTGGCTGAAAAGAGAGAGATAGTGCAGAATAATTCTAATAGAAAGTATGAAGCTATCTTTGTTTCTATAATAAATACATAATCCAAATATATAGGGTATATCCAGACTACGACCGAAAACGAAGCCAGGTGGTAATATAAGTGACTTCAGATACAATGCAACTAAAATTTTCGCAAAAAAGCGACAATTTTTTTGTTGTATTTTTTTAGTTATCGTCGTATTTGGGTTGTAAGTACATCGTTTTCCCAAATTAATAATGTACACCTTTTTATTTTTAAAGACACAATAGTACGCAAGGGTTTAAATTATAATTTTAGCAAAAACTAGGCATTTACCACTAAAACACAATAATATTTAAAAATTGCTGAAAAAAACCTGTCACTTATTTATTATTTAAAAAGTCAAATTAGTTTTATTTATACAAAGTCTGCCAACGCGCACTAGGCCAGAAATTCACTATATGGCCTAACCGCTCTCAATCGTACACTTAATTGTAGAGGAGGCCCGTGTCCTGTGGTGGGACGTATATAGTCTGTGTATCAGCCCATATACATTTCTATATATGTATGTATGTATATATAGATATACATACATACATAGAAATGTATGAAATATATGACAATAGTATTCAACACCGGAACTACAGGGTAGCACAACCAGCTGGCTCCCCCGTAGAGCCCGGTGTGCCGCACGCTGCTAAGAACGTCTACAGCTAGCCGCGCTTGTCTGCGACCGTCGCGCCCTCCGCGCATGTGCGAGAACAACGAGGAACAACCTTCACGGTTGAATGCCCTCTCGCAAGGTACACGTCAATAAATCGTGCGAACCTACCGAACCCCCAATTAACCATATGGAAGGAATACAGACATAAAAAAAAACTTGTAACACTTGCTAAAAACTCCACTTATATGATTTAATCTTTGCTTCACGGTCCGCTGTCTGAAAATAGGCGTAGTTGTGTAGACTTTGTGTTTTTTTTTGGACTCTAAATATTATTTATCTATTTATTTAGGCATTGAATCTGTTAATTCATCAACGTAGCTTTATAGTTTTAGAATTATTAATTGAGGATTAACTAAAAAGGGATTAAATACTTTACCTTTTACGATTCTTAATGTCCTGGTAGCAAAAGTCAATAACAGTGACGTAATTCGGCAAGTCTGTTGGTTCACGATTAAATGTTAGTGACAACAGCCTTTCTTCTTTCTCATTCTCACGTCAGGCCTCGTTGTAGCGATCGTAAACTAAACCGAGAGCAATAATTTATCTATTTTGTTAAACTAAGTCGAAAGAAAGCCGCTAGCATAAACAATTCATATATTTTTATATAAACTAACAGCCCGGCCCTGGTTCGTGCGGTATCATAAATGTTTTTTTACTCCGCTCTACACTAGAAACAACTAAATGTTGTCACATATTAATAGTGCACCGCAGTAGCCGAAAAATCGTATTTCGAAAAAACCGTAATTACACATTTAATTTAAATTAACACATAAAATTTACATTTCTTAACAAATTGGTATGTTAGTTGATAAATCCATCTCGGATTTTATAAACGTCATGACCCGCCAAAGTGAAGATCTTGGACATCACTGAAAATTACGATAAAAATTAGAATTTCACAGGATTACGAAGGAATCAGCATGGAAAATTGAATTCGTTCCTCTTCAGCCACAGAAAGTTTACTCCTTAATGTCCTTAAGCCTGTCGCAAATAATTGCCCAGCGACGTAAAGAATGTAAAATTCATGAAAAAAAGGAAAATTAGTGGTTGCCAGATATTAATGAAATCTTAGTCAAGTGCACTGTCGAGTCTGAATGGGTCATGGCGTAGTAAAAGCCACACCTTGCTCGCGCATGCGCGTTTCACGCGAACTGTGCGGTGGAACTCTCTCTACAGTCATGCGGTCCTAGTACACGGACTAAGTTTTCTTACAGTTTAGGTAAAATTGACAACGGACAGAATAGGAAGAATTTTAAGCTGTGTCCTTTACCCCTTGTTTTTATTAATTTCTCTTAAGACTACAAGCCATTAAATATACAAGAAAAATATTTACTGTGATATATATATGGTTATAAATATTGTTATTTGTGGTTAAGATACTAAAAATTAAATATTTTTGATAAAATACTTTATGAATAAATAAATTCATATATATATATATATATTTTTAAAACAATTATTTTAATTAGACTATTTGTGTTTAGTATATTTTTTTAATGACTGTCTTTATTATTAGTATTCACTAGCCGCAACAGTCTTCTATCCGCACTTGTACTAGGAAAACATAATCAACGTGCAAGTATTATAAAAATGGCACTTGCAAAATACTCTTTGAAAACCTCCGATCCGGTTACTATACACAATAAATTGCCCCTTGAATTATTATGGCTACGTGAAAATTTATCTATATTTATAAAAATGAATCCCAAGTCCCGGTCTCATCGCATCACGCGTGAACGGCTGGACTATTTTGGCTAATTCTTTTTTTGTAGTGTTTGTTATTGCCAGGAGAAGGATTTTATGAAAGGAATATTAAGAAAGTTGCGCGGAACATAAGAAAATTAAGATATTTAACGACCATATTATTTTTTCTATTAATGCAACCTACTTATAATGCTGGCAATACTACATTTTATTCAAGTTTGAAATAACATATAATTTATTTTTAATAAAATTACGAAAGTCTGGCGGCCACGGGCTCTAGGTCTACTAGTTATGTCTTGATAGAACAGTTCAGCTTTACTTAGATCAGGTGTAAACTTCAGTTGACTCTCCAATAAAGTTAAACAGTTGTTTTCGTAATAAAATTATCATTAATTGCTAATCTATAAATATAAACTACTCACAAAAATTAAAGGATATTTTTTTATCAAATTTTTAAGATGTGTTTTGACATTTTGTATCTTAGAGAAAATTAACCGTTAAGAAATGAAAAACCAATAAATTGGAAGCCTGATATGTCTTTTTTTCAGATACGCGCTCTATTTCTTTATTGCATGCCTGGTTAATAAGCAATCATAGAAACGAGAAAAATAAATCCAACCTTTTTTTACTCGTGTTTGACACCGTGCATTTACTTGAGTGATGTTTATTTGGTGACATCATCGTAAAGCTCTCGTAGATAATTTAATTCCTTTTAATTTGATATATGTACTAGAAAACTCCGTAGTTTGATTTGGAGCTGACTTATGGTAAATCAAAGCAAAAATGGCTTTTCTGACTTTGACTTGGGATTACTCCAGAAATAATGATCACGCAGAAAAAAAATTGGGGTTTTATAAACTACAAAACATACTCTATAAGGTGTTATTAAAGTTTTATTATGTAAAACAGTATTATTGAGTGAAAATTTTAACTGAAGAAAAGGTAATAAAAAATGGTTATTTAAGGATATTCGGAAGACTTTGCATATCTTTGGATAAAATTGACAAATTGAAAATATCGTCAGTAATTTTTCTACCTTACAGTATTCTCAACACACTCTAAAATTTTTTAATGGCTACGATTTGATTATGTTAGTGTTCGAAAGGTTTAAAACTCACTGTATTCGCAAAAACCATCTTAATAAGTAATTTTCACTTCTTATTCATTTTTTAGTTCAAAATTGTTTTTTTTTAGCATTTACCCATATTCATTTAATCAAATACTTTCTCTTAAACACATTCACCAGAGTCTATAATTATAAAAAAAATAAAAATATCCTGGCCCCATAACCAGTTTGTTATAAATAGTGTCAATTTTGAAGAAAAATTAAAGACCGATATTCCATTGTACGGATTGCTGACTCTCATAACACAAATCGCAAATTTTATTCTGTTGCAATATTTGAATTTGATCCCAAGGGTTCTTAAGAAAAGTGCAGTTTAATTTTCGAAGTTGGCAATTAGATATTTTTACAATTACAGATTTTTATGAATGTCGTTGTGTGTCGTCGTGGCATGTCTAATTACGAAGTTTAAAAAAAATAACAGATTTTTCTATTTAAGCTTGTCCTTTTTTTCTTGTATAATTTATCTAAATCCAACTTAACCTAACCTGACTATCCTTTTGTCTAGATCTCTATATTCATTAGCTTTCGCACTCATTGACATCCAGAATGTACTACTACATTTCCGATCGTTATTTAAGACATGTATAGATTTCAATTGTATACAATGACGGATTACATACATTGCTGTTAACATAAAAAATATTGATTTTATTGTCGCTGAAAAATATTAGTATTATGTGTGGCCACCCAGAAGAACTTACAAACGACATTTTCTGTCTTCTTGGCGGCTATTCTTAAAGACGCATTGGCTTCTTTTAACCGCAGCGATACCAGGAGAGCATAATACACTACGATGTTTCACCCAATGAAACTCGCAACATACAGCGTGGTAATATAGACTTTAACGTATTCAACTATGGTGCAAAATATATTAGTAATGTACGCAATGCCGAGTAGGTATACAAATTGTCAATGATTACTGACATACAGGGTATGTCAAGACTGTTACCGAAAACGAAGCCAGGTGATAATTTTAGTGACTACAGACACGATGCAATCAAATTTTTGCAAAAAAAAAACTCGACGATTTTTTTAACGCTTTAAATATCATTGTTTTGGGGTGGTAAATCCAAAGTTTATGCTCTAATTATAATTTAAAGCCTTGCGTACTATAGCGGCTTTAAAAATAACAGGGTACACATTATTTTTTTAGGGAAATATGTGTATTTACCACCCAAATACGATGTTAGGAAAATTGTCGTTTTTTTTGCAATAATTTTAGTTGCATCGTGTATAAAGTCACTAAAACTACCACCTGGTTTCGTTTCGTACCCTGTATAGTCTATGAGCCGCTGAAGATCGACCTTCACCCATCCGATAACCAGATGAGACATATTTTTTTATCAAATATTATTGATAAACAAACATACCTATGATAACTTGCCTGTCGAAAGGTATTTTGCTACTTAAAAACATTTGAAGATCATAGCTCCTTACGGAGATCGATGTTATAATCCGTTTAATGTACCTGTACATAGAAATACTAAAGGTTAAACGAAGTTGTCGCAAATGTTAGCAAAAAGTGGTCAATTACAAATAAAAACTTATATGTGTGTAAACAGTGTAGAGAACGTCTTGCTTGTGAAGGACTGTTAATGATTAGTGATAACGTGGGCCTAAGTAGACAATCAAGTCAATCGTGAGTCTAAATTTTCAAGAATCACAAGGTTCGTGTTTTGTTCCAGAAAAGAATACGATTACGAAGTCAACATAGACAGGAGATTTGACATCCAATGACAATGAAATATTTTTGCAATTGAAAGAAAAGTTTAATGACTCTTCCTTATCTGCTTCTATGAAAAGGATGATTCTTAGTTTAGAAACTACATCATGGAGCGAAAACAAACTTGCTGATGAATTTCATACGTCTAGACGGCAAACAAGAAAAGCGAAGGAACTGCTTGAGCAGAACGGTATTTTATCATTGCCTAATAATTAATCCACGAGAGGGCCGCAAATTATTTATTTATTATCGGAAATTATTTATCAAGTAACAATATTTTATTCCTTTCCATTCGTACTGCAGGCATCATGATAAAACGCACAAATAACAGTGAAACATTTGAAATTGTAAATAAATTTGTAGTTATCCATAAAAAATAATTATTTATTTTAAATATAATATATAAAAGTACTAAAGAAAAAATTGAATTTGCAAGCTCACGCAAGTGACGGGCCTTAGGCGCGGTGTAGGACGCCGCGCTTCGGTAGTATTTTCGATCTAGCTCGTAATCCACTTCCATGCCCATTATAAAACTTACTATTTTCATAAAAAAAGTTTGTGGAAATCAATGTTAAAAAAATAAAACAATATGGATAAAAATTGATTTAAGAATCCAAAACATGCAATTAAAAAGTTCATTAAATGAATTAATAAATCCTGTGGTTTCTTTAATATTATCTATAATTTAATGACATTATAATCAGCTTTCAAGTACTGCATGCCCACCAGTTGGTCAAAATTTCAAAGTCCCTTAATTCTTTAATAAGTCACTATAATAGAAAAATATTTGATACACGTATCCAGGACATGCATAGGTAGAATATATTCAAATATTTATAAAATCAGAAATTCGAGTTTTTTTAATTGTCCGCTTCGCGTCGAATGCCCCTTTGATTTCTTAAGTGTATAAATTACTTTTTTAAATTTTTTCTAAATTTAGTGTCTCATTTTAATTACAAAAATTAAATAAAAGTTTCAAAAAATACTATTCTATACACTAATTCCGTTTTAACAACATTTAGGTTTGCGATTGTGTATTTTGCGAATTATTCTGGCAGTTAATCGCAAAATAAATGAAAAATAAAAATTAAATTGTACGAAATTGTTTAAATAATGTATCGCCCTTACTTACACTCGACATTGCAACTCCTGTAAGATAAGATAAAAATGGCACGTAAAGAATTGACCCGGTGCATGAATTTAATTGAAAGTCAGCGATTATTATTGTATGTTTAACTCGTCTTTGACCCGAACGAAATTAATCAAATAGTCAAATTAACAAGAGCCATTGGAAATATTTTTAATTCACTTCCCCTCATAGCAAAGCGGGAGACAAAACTATGGATTACAGAGGTAAACTGCCTTGGATAAAAAGACTTTTACAGCCGTAGAAGCCTGCTGGAAAGCATCGCGGATGAAATTATTATATTTTTATTGTGACCTATGTAAGTAATGTAATAAGTACCAAACATTTTTATTTGCTAAGCAGCTAAAATGAAAAACAAGCTCCCACAAACAACGATGATCTTAACCCACCGACCCGATACAAATCTGTGCGATCTGGAGATAAATAATTTTATAAATAAGAAAGAGTAGGTAGAGGCATATTTTCTTACTGAATTATTTTGAGAGTAATAACTAAACTAACACCCTAAAAATGTTCTTGCATTAAGAAGCGAACAATCTTTAGTACTAGTAATGCATGGTAATCTAAGAAATATGAACCGAAGCTTAAGTTGCATATTTACACACACTAGTTTATCGGCCTTACTGAACTTGAAAGAGCCAGACAACACCTGATAGTAGCCTCACACCTTAAAAAATCCCATAATAGAACACCAGTTCAAAACCTTCATCCTTGCAACACATTGAAAAATGTACATACATTGACTGAGTAACAAAATCGCGATTGAATAATTCGCAGGGAAAGCAGACAGAGCAGTGTGAACTCTATGACCACCGCTATATGGGTCTGATTGGATCTGTATCCAAAGATCATAACAAACAATTTATCAATTGAATGTCAAATTGGTGCAATTCATGTTTCCGTTTCAATAATTCCCAACGGCCGGAGGACCCAGATTGTTCGATGATTCGAGAGGACGTTTCCGTTCATAACTTTTGAAGTAGGTAGATGCCTTTAAGCCAAAACATCTCAATATCAATTTATTAGTAAACTTATACCTATGATTCCATATTAATTTCATCGAAATATAATATAATGAGGTGTTGCTTATGTATTCAGTATAATAAAAGTCTTAAGAATGAGCGCAACATTTTCCGTAAACGCCATAAGGAATAATCCATACAAAAGTATTATATGAATTATTCCTTATGGTACCTAAAATAAGTGAATTCCGCGCAATATCTTCGTCGCCACACAACCGCACGTGAATAAAAACACTATTTGGTGCATTAGGAATGCGTTATTTCTTAAAATTCAGACATTTATAAATTCAAGGTGGGTTGAAAAAAAATGCCGCCTTACTTTTAAAATTTGTAAAGTTCATAATATTCATAAAGATGTAAAGTTCATAATGTTCATAATACTCGTATGTCTCGGTGCGGGGATCAAAACTGTGGCACTCAGTCAACTCCTTAAGAGCTACACCACCGATACATTATAATACGAGTAGGTACGTGCAAATACGAGTATATGTGTAATCTCTGTCACGAGTGCAATAATAGTAGGTAAGAAATACAATGTTGAGATGAATTTCGCTCTTGCGCTTCAACGTCCTTATTCTCAGACAGTATAAAACATATTTAAATTAACGAATGTGTTGTCTTCTTCGCTCAAACAGAATATAAAAGTCGTTCGAAAGGGACGTCGTTCGAAACATTCAAAAACCAAGATATGTTTCAAAATGGGTATGAATAAGGCCGCCGTTCTGTATGTGTAAGCTCTTAACACTTATGATGTCCTGGTGTCTTGTATTAGTTTTCACATCGCTTAGATTAGAATAGCTTCGTTAAACGGTGACTTAGGCAGCCGATGAATAACCTAACCCACAGCAACACGAGTGGATGACGTTTTCTCATCATAAAATTATGATAATTTCCTAAGTATAATCCATTATAATTGAATGAAAGTAAAATGAGTCCCTGTGCTTTGAAAATCTGGAAAATATGACAGTCATTTTTTTATTTATAGGTGAGTGTTTACTCAAAATTAACATATTAACATCGAGAGTATACTTTTAACAGAAGACGTTGCAAAATTGTAGACTTTTAATTATATTTTTTAAATTTTGACTGATATATCTGCTGTTGCCTGTTGATAAATTCGGGCACCGCCACAGAAGATGTAATTTAACCACCGCGCGTAGAGATTACGCGCGGTTGACGTCACCCATCTTGTGCAGTGATCAGATATACAATTTTTCGATATTAAACTAACTACTTTTACCTATGCATTCAAATATTATGTTTCTTGATCATCTACTTTGAATATGTTTAGAAATGACGTTACATTGATCCATAATATCATGGCACATAGTGCCTGATACATTTATCTTGCGCTGACTGCCCGCACGGCAATGCACATGCAATTACTCCACATCCAGTGCAGCCTGCAATGTGCATAATTTTACTAGGAGCTCATGAGTAGCGCGAAGTTGTTTGTGCAGTTTCTAAAGCTGTGTTGGTTGTGTACATATAAACGCACACTAAGAGTAACGCGGACGTACAGTGGAATGAGAGCTCATTCCATAGGTTTCCTAGGTACTTAATGCCTTACCCCCTTTATCATGACGTATAAGACAGATATACGAGCTAAACAAGTGTTAGACAAGTGCAGATAGTATGCAGTAGTCACCTGCTGAGTCATGACGATCGATACTCAGCGCAGTCACTGCACGTGTTGACAGAAATACTTTAATAACATGTCGATTACATTACATTTGTATTATCTTTAGTTGAACATACCGCTGGAGTGAACAACATTTTAATACCAAAAGGTCAGGAAGGCCTCTTATTCGATAAAACTTTATCTCTATAAGTCATGCAAAGTTAAATATAGATGTTTACTATTATAAATTGTATTACTTGACAATAAATTATTAATGAGTTGTTCCGTCCTCTATTATCTTTTATTAAAATTGATTGTTATGAGTACGGACCGGATTATGTGCATTTGCATATTATGCAATTACATATTTACTCGCTTTTCAGTGATAATGACACATTTTGCCTAATATTCTAGTGAACATGCGTATGTTTACTACATTTTTCGGTAGGTTACCCTCTTGATCAATGTAAAGTTAACTGTTACAACAATGTTCTCCACATATTTACACTAAAAATAAGTTACGTTATTGCCGGTCAATTCTATACTTTGTTTTCACCTGAATGTTTTATAAAGCGTACTAAGCCGCTTATAGACTACGACTTTTAGTCTAAAAGTCGTGAAATTTCGATTAAACTCGTAATTTACTGGTTTTATGTAGGTTTAGTAGATTTAAAAATCTAAATTGCTTTCTGTTAGACAGCTTTTGTAAACGGAAAAGCTGAATTCGGCTGATTATAAGATATAATACTATACCCACAATCAAATGTTTTGTTTCTTTTACAATGTTTTTATTAATATTGTAAACAGTACATGTATTGATTGTTTAACCCAACTAAAGAACACTGTTCTTTAAGATACAGGTAGTGTACCTAGTTTGAAAGACGGTAGTTCATTGTAGTAAATATCTCTAAGAATATATGATCACTGTTATTTATTATTGAATTATCATTATTCATCCGCAGACAAATCACATTCAGGATTGATGTCTAGGAGAGCATTAAGCATGCTTGACATCCGTGGCATTGGTGAAAATTGACAAGTTATGGGATACCTAGTTGTTAGCAACTTTTAAAGGGTTATAAAAATATTTTGTAAACTATGTATAATTGTATGCCAATATGGCGTGTTATACCTGCACAAAACAAACCAATGTAACACCTTTTTCACCTATGTACCACATTAAAATTAAATTTTGAATTTTGATTCGCAACACCGCAAATGCCAAAAAACAATTATTTTATACAAATTACTTACAAAAATTGTACATTGAAGGAAAATGAATACATTAAAACTCAAAAATTACTTCATTAATATTTAAATTATTTTGTAATGTTTTCCTAGCCCGCGCCGCTTGCCCTCAGATCCTTATCAAGGCATCCGAGTGTGATATTGAATATGTATACACACAGAATGCATTCCTCAACATTTACACGTCTAAAGACTTCAATATTGTTACATTTATATTTATATTATATTTTAATCTTCTGGTTGTAATTAATTAATACAACGTTATTAAAATTACAGACTTTTATTTTCGGAAAAATGCAAATGACACGGCTTATGAACAGACGGAAAAAGTGTTGTCCTCTTTTTGTGACCATAGATATTAAATAATTATATAACAAATATATTAATATCATAATTAATATTCAAATTTCGGGTATGTGAATTTTGATGAGAATTTTGGTCAGGTAAAAAGAGAATACATATTTAATAACACTAAAAAGATACTCCCAATCCTGTCTATCTCCCGCAAAACTACAACATAGGAGCTCGATTTTATTTATCATATTAACTTTATATTCCTACCTAGGGATATGCGTTATTACAGCACAATTATCATATATTAATAAAGGAAAACCTTCATATTATTATGACTTAATGACACCGTTTATAAAACGCATACAATGGACGAGTGCATTCAAAATGCAAGGTGCAGTTTTGCACTATTTCTACCAGGACCTCATGGCAATGTAGAGCTAGACCAATGCGTAGGTTCTGTGTAGTTGTGTGCACATTAGTGTGCATGAAGTAGGCTGGGTGTTGCTGTGGAATGGGGTGGGATGCACGCTTCCTAGATATTAAATTCACTGCTTCTATTGGCAAGAGACAGATATATTAGAAACCTGTAGTGAAAAAAGCACAGCAACAATATGCAAATGACGGGGTGTCTGGCTACCAAAATATATATCTAACAGACAATACTTGTAAATTGAGAATTTAAACAATGATAATAGTATGTTTCTATCTGGTCTATGATATATATTATACAATACGAATTTTTATACGCAAAATATACATGCGTTTTTTAATCGCTGATCCATTGTAATATGGTTTTATAGAAAAGATCGCTAACAGCGATAATACAGCCATTTGCTGCACTCTCTTATTTCAATTGTTAACTCACATGTATGATTCTGTATTAAGTAGTGTACAATAACGTGTTCTCTATCTATCTATCTATCTATCAAAATTATTATCAAATTAAATATATCCCACATTGAATAGGTTTATTCATTATCTAAATATGCAGGAAAAAGTGTCACAAACTAAAGGCATTGGCTGCGGCTGTAATGTACTCGTATATATTTGTAAAGATGTTAATAATAAAAATTTAAAAAGTTTATTTTATTTTTATTTATTAAACGCATAAGATAAAATATATTATTTAGATTTAATCCTTTTTATTCGACCACCCGGTAATCCCTATATATAAGAAATAAAAATAATTTTAAATACTAAACGGACTTCAAAAATATAACGAAAAGAGAGAAATAAAACTAATATTTTATTAAATCTGTAATTCCTAAATATACAAACAGTATATATTTGAGGTCGGTGCCAGCCGATCACCGATCACGTGATGTTATAAAGCTTATAGTTGGCCAGCTGGCACCGAGCTCAAAAAAAATGTTTGTATATTTAGGAATTATAGATTTAATAAAAGATTAGTTTTATTTTTCTCTTTTTATTACACTTTCGAAGTCGGTTTAATTTTTTTCTCCATAGCAGTAGAAAACGCAAGAAATTAAAATAATTTCTTACGTTTTCCTAATGAATGATACAAACTTTACGCTTCATTTCATGGTGCGCTAAAGTGTGCGCCCTGGTGCGCCGCGCTGCGTTGTAGAATGTAGAGAAGGGCGCCGCTACGGAATTCTCTCTCTCTGGATTTCAAATTTTGTGTCTATTTACCTAACTAGTATCATTGTGCATTTCAACCAATTAGATAGATTAGGTTGCCGAGACAAAATACTAAACATGCATATTCGCCGTGGATTGAAAAAGGTTGGGCACCCCTACTCTATCTTAAAAACTACTTAACCGATTTCTATAAAACATACACAGCTCCTAAGTTGGAGTTGGACTATACCTAATCCAACGCAAAAATATTTTTTGAAATCTGACTTATACTTTTTGAGGTATGCGTGGACTTTTTGAGGCTTTTTGAGGTATGTTAAATTATTTTATGAAATTTAGCACATGTGTTTAAAAGCTGGTATAGGCCAACATATCCAAAAATCGTGCAATTCCGACGAAATTACATACATCCGCACCGAATTGATAATCTCCTTTTTTTGAAGTCGATTAATAACAATTCAACACGAAATCTGCTGATGCAGCGTGTACGATGTGGCAGGGAATGTACCTCACATTACCGGGAATTCACATCTCAGCAGTTATGCGCCAATGCAGGCAGAGTGCTAGCTAGTTACAGATTTCCGCGTGTTGGTCTCATGGTATGCAGCGGAATGATTTGTTGAATAATTATGTTTTAATAGAAAATAATATTGGTTAAAACATTTTATTTTAGAAAATTACTTTAGAGACCAATCGTTCAAAAATATTTTATTATTATTATATCATCAACACATACCTTCCCCGAGAATGTCCATAGCGACCCGTTAAACATATTTAATTATATAAACATATAATAAATTAAAATCAAGAACGGCTTTATAACTTTCGTATTTTTAGGTAATAGCGAACTACCTAAGCAATTGTACTCGTATATTAAAATCCTAACAAAATACATTATTCGGCGCTCGGTTCCCAAAAAACTCTAAATGCCGCGACTCCTTTTGACTTTTGAAACCCTTCACTCGGATTTTGGCACTAACCTCGTAGAATTTACGCGTATTTCTCGTAACGTTCGATAGATGGCAGCGTCTTTTTTCTAATATATTACAAATTATACTTACCTTTTAAATTAAATATAAAAATATTATCAGTACATAAGACTACACAGTAACTTTAACAACTTGCAAATTTTATAGCATTTAATATAGAATTATATTATGTAAAGGACGCTTTATTTTTTTTTGGCGCGTATTGCAGTGCCACAACCAAGCGACCTTGTACCAGGATACCATACATATTGAAAGAGTCGGGCGGCAAAGATCACGTATTCAGGCCACTCCGCATCGTTGTATCTGAAGAATACATTTTTAAAATCTAAATACGCACACGTGACAGAATGCATAAAAAAGTTAAAACGTAAATAATATTATAAAAATATACTTTGATGTTTTTTTTTAATTGTATTGTATTTAACATGAGTCTGACATTTCGCTTGTAAACCAAAAATTACGCGGAAGTAGCTTTTATATCTAAGAATGAAAACGTTGCAGGATTTTAAAAACTTAAGGTGAGGAAAAAGAAAGGAAGGTTTTCTTAATTTAAAATACTTAAAGAATCGATTTAAAAAACTAAATCAAGCTGATAACTAATTTCACTCGAAATATTTACTGATCGCGCATAAACAGCTTAAGTCCAAAAATATTTAATGTAGTTTTTACATTTTTATATGCATTTATTCAAATATTTTTTATTTTTAGTATAATAGGAGTTGTTGTGAGTACTTACTTGTATATTATGTTCGTTATATACTGTTAATAATAATAGTTACGCATTAAAAACTATGTATACACCTACTACTTATAATTATAATTTTCAATAAGTTTCCATTTGTAATGTAATAGTATGTGTGCTGTTGGTATGTGTTACCGATAAATATTGATTAGTTAATATTATTTATCTTCATTTGAATTTATCTTATAAAACTTATTTGGTAAAAAAAAATGTTTTCAATGTATTTTTGAATACATCATGTTTACGAAAATGTTAAATATGTGGCCTTAATTTTTTAAAATGGTGCATTAATATTAAAAAGCTGTAAAATAAATTAAATGTGAAAACTTGAAATTAAGTCATAAAAATAGTAGTTTATATTACTCGTATATGTACAATTGGAAATTATTTCTAAAGTTATAATACACATATTGCTTTTAATATACGAGTATACTTCAAAAGAAAATTATTTAAAATATATTATATTTGCCGGGACATTTTGCATACAACGTTATCTACTTCACAGCCTGCCTTAAGACGCAGCGGCATCTTTTGTCCGCACCAGTACCAGGAGAACATGAACCATGAGAAACTCCAGTTAACTGAATACATAAAACACAGTGACGCAATTTCGACCTAGACTCATCGGAATAGGGTTCAAAATAACTTGGAAAAATAAATATCGAACACGTGAATTGTGTAGAACGGTATATAAACCGTAATAATTAACAACAGCAGCCCGTTTTCTGCTTTATTTAAAACTGAATCCAATTTTAAATTATTAAATACTCAAAGATTTTATTTTTTGCATTTGTTAGTAAGTAATAAAAGGGCGGGTCCGTCGCGTCGCCACCATTGCGGCGGCGCGGCGACCGCCATCAATCAATATCTCTGCGAACACCTCAAACGGAATTCAACGGATGCTCGCAATCAAGAGAATGTATGATAACATTTCGCAGCACAATAGAATAGCCAACTATGAACTATGGAACGACAGCCAGCGCAACTTTTCTAAAAGTTTGATGCTATATTCAAATAATATGACCATAAATATAAACTAAAAATGTTTTTTCCAACTCCGATGAACAGAATGTCATCAAAATAAAATTGATATGAAATATAAAAATATCTTACAAATTGCAGTAGATATTTAATAAACAGTCTTAAGATAAATTCGCACAATAAAATATATTCCGCATAGAAATATGTGAATATTCGATGTAAAAATAATAATACATAATTTTGATTTCCTATATTTTTTCCATTTTAGCAATATTAATTCAACTGAACATCGTTTACGTTTGGACTGCCTCGGTGGCGTAGTGGTATTACGGTATGATTGCAAAGCTAAGGTCTCGGGTTCGGATCCCGGGTCGGGCAAAGTGGTATTGGATTTTTCTATTCATTATCAGCCGGATTCAGGAATTTGTGCCCGATATGGCGATAGGCTCGCCCCCTGTCACATCGTGGGACAGAATATACAAGGCGAAACGTGGGTGTTCTGGTAGCACCTCTGCCTACCCCTTCTGGGAAAAAGGCGCGTGTTTATGTATGTATGTATGAACATCGTTTAACTGTGCTACGAACGAGCGTAGATACCATTCCGGTTCAGTCTCACTAGCAAAACTTTTGCAAATTGTTGCACCTGCGCTTTAAACCCTACTTATTTTTTGTTTATCACCTTCATATTATTATGCTGCCCTGGTAGCTCGCCTATAGTTTATGCTTCCTACGGTACACTACCCTGGCCTACTTCACAAAAATATTATAATAATCCAAGCTACGTTTTCAAGCTGTGATGTGGTATATCCGTCTGTTTTGTAAGCCAGGTATTGATTTTTTCATCGCTATCTTTACATTTTATAGTAAACGCTTATTTTAAAGGTTATTATTATTCTTTTAATTATTGAAATAATTTTTTTATTACTTGACGTAATGTCTTTAATCTTAATCATCTTCAGCCACGGGAAAACTGTTGTTGAACTTAGAGTAGGCTCATATGTTGATATTACATAGGGTGGAAGCTACCTGCCACAGTCATTTTCTGCAACTTTTATTAGGTCTGCTGAATGAAAAATAAATAAAAAAACGCAACTAAAAATTTCGCAAAAAAAGAATGTTTTTTTGTTGTATTTTTTTACATATTGTCGTATTTGAGTAGTGAAAATACACCGTTTACCTAAAATAATAATCTACACCTTTTTATTTTTAAAGACACAATGGCCCCTAAGAGTTTCCATTAAAATTTTAGCAAAAACTACGTATTTACTACCCAATCACGATGGGTTTGGGTGGTAAATCCCAGGTTTTTGCTAGAATAAACCTTAAACCTTTTTATTTAGTAATTAAAGCAGTTAATTCATATTATTTACATTGACTGACGTGGCAACACGGTATGCAAATAATTCTTAATCCCTTTGTTTAGAATTAAACTAAATATATTAAATATTTATATTATATTTATAGTTTCGATTAACAATATAGTTATCTGTATATAGGTAGACATTGTGCACCCTACATTAGAAGGAATGCATCACTGACAAATGCGTAATACTGATGTAATTTTAGACAACGCAGTCTACGTGTCTTTTGCCTTTTATTCAGTGACACGAAAACTACTCAAATCATTTTATTTTCGTATTTCAAAATTATTTTCCTTACGCTATGTAAACAAAGCATGCTAACTTGAACCAAATAAACCTAAATCGAATTCTCTATCAGTAATAAACGACGCTTCTTCTGAGGCGCAATCGCATAATTACGCGGGTACGTGGTACATTTTATTTTGTTTTTTTACAAATGAATATATTTTCAGGTTTTAATATAATTTTCGTTGCAGCACCGGAGATCAATACTTCATTCCGCTTGTAATGCCTGTCTGCCTCACACTTGCACATGCGCGTCCTTTGTTTCTGGGTTTGCAGCAGGTCAATGTACATTCATATATACACAGTATGTACATCTACAGCCCTCGAATAATCGCTCTCAGGGTTCGTATCAACGTTGATTTTGTATCATGTTTTTGGTGATAGCTCATCTACGTAAGATCACAGGTTAATTCATAACTTATAATTTAATATCGATTGTACTGATATGGATAGTATTGCAATTTGCAATAGCATCCTTTTTTAACCGACTTGCCATATAAAGCGACATATATAGTATTAATTGGCCATATGGCCAAACGGGACAAGGTGATACAAAACATAAATATGTTTTGTGTCACATGTATAAAAAATAGTGCTTGGTGTCCTGTTGGTATTGGACTTCACGAATCCTGAGTCGGTCGAAGATTCGAAACGCAGGGCACTCGTCTGACTTTTCTAAATGCGTTTCTTAATGAATAGCTATTGAGAAAACATCGTAAGACAACTTGTACATAGGAATCTGCATTAGGCCAGCGTGGTGGTTGGTGGATCAGCGCCTGAAAGCTGGTGGTAAAACATTACCACGTAAATATATCGCGTTTAAAATCAGGCCAAGATAATTGTGAATGACAAGCGAGAGATACAGGTCTCGAGTCAGTGGATCTATTTGGGACGCACTTCCCTAACGATGAGGTGTATAGTAGTCGCTGTCACTGATAAGAAACAGAATTTACAAGGATTTATTGCTCAGGAATTCCAGAACGGATACAACTGTTGATTATTACAAATACTTCTCACATTGTTAAAACTGAACATGCATATTTTTTTCATCTTTTTTCGATTGCGCCACGGGATCTATCATTTCTCCGACCACTTGTATACAGGGTTATTTTGATCTGAGTATCCAAATTTTAACACGAGATTCAGAATCAATAATATAGTCAAGTAGTAAAATAAAATTATATTTATTTAATTCAAATATTCTATAATTTTTATCCTCACAAAACAAAATACTTAGATAATACGCACGCCCAATCATAAACTACACACACACACACGCGCACTCCTTTGTATACAAATGACTGGCGACCGTGCTTGTAGCAGATGTTGAGTATAATCACATCAAAAACATAAATTCGAAATGTGAGCCAAGTTCAATAGGATGATACATGCCTCGGATAATGAATTCAACGACAAAAGAAGTGAGATCTAAATGAGTGCCAATGGTCAATCTAATGGTCAGTCCTGAGATGAATTCATAACAACATAAAATGTAATTCCTTCTTATAACTTAGGATAACATATTGAGGCCTAAGGTCTGACTTGGCTAGTTTTTATATACGAATAATATAATAGCCTTCGCAAGTTCTAAAACTGTAAGTTCTTATTTTTATTCTGTCAAAAATTTGGCTGTTGATAGAAACTAGCAATGGAACATAAAGCTTTTCCATAACTGTTTTAGTAGGTACTTAATAATAATAATTTCGATACACTAAAACTTGAAACTAGGCGAAACTGATGCAACAGGAATAGAAACGATATAAAAGATTATTTTTATTCAGTTGGTTTAGTTGGTTTAATTTTGTTTCATTTTTTTTGTGTAGGTGTACTCGTATAAGTCATCTATTTTCTATTGGCGTGTGGCGAAATTTGAAACTGCAAATAACATTAAGCAAAAAAAAATAACACGTCTTCATAATATAACAAGATATATCTATAAGTATACTCTTAATCCTTTGATTATTACTATTAAGTAACATGTCCAATGTAATAAAATATAGGGAGAGAAAAAAATTCTTAATATTTTGGAAATTACGCATTCGAGCGCCAGAAGATCTTAGACAATTTATATTTAGAACCAGTTTCTGCACGCAACTCCGTTTGTGTGGCTATCTTTCTAAAAAAAATCCCATCCCGTTCCGTCCCGTCTTTTCGTCTCATTCTCACTCAATATATTATGCAATACAGACCCGTCCCATCCATTTGAGTACAAAAATGTAATAAATATATCGGAATTCCTCCCTCATCCCACGAAAATACTACATTTTTCGGGATAAAAAGTAGCCTAAGTGTTAATCCAGGGTGTTAGCTACCGCCATACCAAATTTCATCGAAATCCATTAAGCCGTTTCTGAGTTAATTGCGCACAACAGCACAAACAGACAAAAATTCTAAAATTCATTGTTTTTGTTTCTATTACGTTAATATAGTCCCCCATATCAGTTATTCTCATTTATCTTCCGTGTACAGACATCGATCGGTTACAAATTTATTATATGATAGTAGGCTTAGAATGATTTTTTTAGATGTATAGATAGATACTGTCACTACGATTTCCCTGTGTTGAATACTATCGACCCACATATCTGGGGTTCAGTACGTGCTATGAAATATTGTTTTATGAAATAATTTGTAGACGAAATAAGAACTACAGCCACAATTTTTCGACTTTATTCCAGCCTATATTTAGAAAAATATGACTTTAGTTTACTCGACAAACGGACTGAAAAGCAACGTTTCTTCAAATTGTAAATATCAGGCTTCAAAGTCGAAGCAATAAAAAAAATTGCCATTTATCGCTTTAATTTTAACATTACATGAAACTATAGGATCATTAAAATCGGTTAAAAATGGTGCGAGTCGGACTATCGGGGTAGTCACAAATATTGTAATTGATTGTTCAGCATTATCCGGTTTATTCGCAAACCTCTGAAATAATAGAATTCTAAATGCCTACGATTCTTTAGAATTATAACATAGGAGCACAAACAAATAGATATAATTATAAAGGGTATTTCGACACGTAAATAAAACAGGTATATTTGTAATATTTATTTATTTTGAATATTCAAATGTATAGTTTTAGTAATGGATAAAAATGGATCTATGTTTTCTACATCATATAATTTACATAATAGTTGTTTAAAAGTTACGACATTATTGAAAGGATTGAATGATTAGTACCTACGACGGATGTTTATAAAATGCTTTAGAATATAATCCAAGAGAAAACACAGAGAGTGCTACAGTATTGTCCAAGTCGTATTAGTCTCCTATCTAAAATATCTACATTTATTTCCCGCGTGTTTAATATTTACGCTGTGTGTTACATATTATGTTTGACCGCACTTCTAGGAGAAATGAATATCGCCATTCTTTCGAAAAATTATCTGCGCCCGTGTGATGAATTTAAACATCTCGACATACTTTCCAATTAATAAAAAACATTTACCAACTTCGTTAAATTGATACCCAGAACATTTATGTAGATTGGTCCGTACGTACCTTTTTAAACAGGTATGAATTATAATATACCTTTGTTTTTCTTGAACCACTCTGATCAACTTGATGTCAATGTGTTACATTTTCATAATTTGTGCGTTCGTATATTTTGACATAACTGGTTCCATGTACCTATCAATTTAAAATAACACCTACTGATTAAATACCTACTAGTCTGTGTTATTAAATACAAAACTCGAATAATGTAATCAGTGTAACATATTAATATTCAGTGATGATACAAATATAAAAATACCCAGCGGAACAATAGCTCACGAGAGTGTTATAAAGTATACAGGGAGATACATTTATTATATATAGCTTAGTAATTATTATACTCAATGTATACCAGTTCTTTTATTAAATCTAAGCCCAGCATAATTTGAGACTTGATTGAAATATAAAGACACTAACTCGAAACTAGGTGTAAATAGCCTTATAAATGTTAGTGGCAGAGATTTATTTACCTTATATAAATTGGTAACAATGAAAATTATTATTTACCGTACAAGACTCACGTACTCGTAATAATTTTAAAATATTTTTCGTACACACATTTTATCATTCATACATCATCTTTATTATAACTAGAGACCAGATTACTAAGCACAGACAACTATAGACCACGTAACATTGAAATGTGCAATACTAAAGATGTGAAAAAAGTATTCGTTAATTTTTGATGTGCTTTGATTAATTTCATTTCAGTTCGGGAACATACACAGGCAGCAAAAAGTTTTATACCTATACGGTATGGTCAAAAGGCTTGAAGATTAAAATCGCGATTTTTTAACAACAAAACCAGTCGTATTTTTTTAAATTTCGTACAATGTTCCCTGGGGTGATGATTAACATAATTGTCTAATATGTCAGTATCACCCAGAATAAATTAAATGTAATCCGTTCTCCAGTTATAACACAACGATGTGGGTCGAAGCTCGCTACGCGTTAAATTGGCCCGAAGCAGAGGCCTAAAGTCCAAACTCCCGTAGTACGTGAGACCTGTGAGCTAGAATTGTTTTTAAATTCTTACAGAAACATCGATTATTATATTGGTGAAATACTGAAGGTATCTACTTAGAATTGGAATATTTGCTTAGGCAAGATATAATAAGTATAAAAACTGGAATACTAGAATTATACCAACGAGCGGCGGGTCGCTTTGAAGTATGATTTCCGTTGTTTCTGCGCGTTCTTTCTGCCTCGCTTTCCCTTGCGCAAGGCTATGGACCCGCTGCCTCGGGGCTGCGACGACTGCGCCGAGGCCTCCTGTGGTTGGTCTGGTTGAAGCGGCTGTTGCTGTCCCGACTCTGATGCTTGCGCGCTTTGGTCGTTTTCATTAGCTTGTTTCCGTGTGTTGTTTTTGTTTCGCTTATTTCCGGGCTCGTCTTTCTGAAGTAACATCCTCCACAGCTTCTTACTCAAATCATTGACTAATTCGGTATCACTGCTGTCGGACGAAGTTTGCATATACTCAGGCTCTGAATCAGTAATGCCGGTTAAAATAAACGACTGCTCTACCTCGCTGTCTTCGTCGTCGAATTCGTCGCAATATTTTAATGCCTGTATTAGATTTAGTAGGTTCTCTCTGTGTGGGCCTGTAGTATTTTCTAAGAATCCCTTACACACAACAATCATTTGCCTCACTTCCTTCGATGATTGGCGTCGCGCTTGTTCCCACTTCATCTGCAGATATGATTCTGAAACAAAATATATTGTGAATTAGACAGGTACAACAATGCACATCGTCGGTACTATTCTACAAGAACATTTGTGACATCACGAGGACCTGGCGTAACTGTTGCGAAGGATACAGGTAATGTGTAATTATTCGACTTTATGATCCTTTATCAACCCTTATGAACAAAAATAATAAACACATACATACATATGTGTCCATGCCTGCCTACAGATGATTGCATAAAAAATATGCTTCAGACAAATTATATTATGATGTACCTACTCAGAGTAGAAATCTATAAGAAGGCAATCGCTTAAAAGTGCCATCGAGAAACGTTCGTAAATCGATATAGATTGATATGTTATTAACCCAAAAATTAATTATTTAGTTGATTGTCTACTTCATTCATATCTGGCGCAATATTATATTATACATAATGCATAAAATTGAATAACTTCGTGATTTTTTTAAAAACTAAGAATACTATATAATTTGATCTCTATTTTGTTTTATTCTGTTGATATTTCTTTGATATCTTTCTTTTCTTTGAAGATAATACTAATGATTTGCAGAAAATTAACTAAGTACCTTCTTCTATATACATAGAGAATTATACGAGTATAAAAATAAGAAAACAAAAAAGAATTGTAATTAGCAAACAATGTAATGGCTACGTGTTTATTATTGGTTTATTAGTTTCAGAGTAGTGCTAAAGCCTTGTCAAAAATTAATCTCTTAAATTACTCTTCAGTTGTGAGCATTTCTGTAATAGTGTTTGTAATATTCTATTATCTCACTTAAACAGAGAATTACCCTTGTCCAATCAAAATTAATTTACCATCGTTAGATAAATCTTCTCAAGAGTACAAAAAACTACTATAACAACACAACGAATTATCAGTTATGGGACAGTATACAGAAGATGCACGACATCTAGATAGAAATTGAATTAAATATATACTATACCGCTGGTGTCTCTTGAAATGTGAAAACAATGCTTTTGTTACTTATTGGTAAACAGAAATGTAAAAATAATAGACATAACAATATTCTTAAACTACAACATTATTAATATGCTATAAACGAGGGCTTTAATGAGCCAGCATTATTAATAATAGCATCGTTATATTTATATTTATTATGACTAGTACCCATATCTGTCCATTACATACTAACATTAAAAAAGATAAAACTTACTTTGAACCTGTTTTATTTATCTGTATAATGAAACATTACTAGTAATTATAATAATATGTATATAATAAATGGATAAAATTACAATAAAAGTATGTGTACCTACCTAATAGGATGTATTAAAGAAAAAGTTATTTTGAAGTAAGATTACTTCGATCGGACAGTGCATCTGGACTAGCACCATGTTAATTTTTAATCTACATAAAAATACCTTTCCAACGATGTATCATAAATTCCGATTGGTGCCAGTATCAGATTTCAAACATTTTGACCATTCTCTTTTAATGAAAGCATATTAATGTCCAAAAAAAAAAGTCTTAGTGACTATTAAAAATCGCAAGATTAAATAAATAAATAATAAATGTAAAAAAATAATTTAGTTCCCAATCTTCATATTATGTATAAAGTTAAAAGTTTATTTATTTATTTATTTATTTTAATATAGGTACATCAACAGCAAACACATCTTTAACAGTACAGTTACATTAAGTAAAGGATACAAAATCACTGATATGCATGCCAATTACAGACGTACACAACATTCATAAAATTCAACAAATCAACACTATACGTAATTGTTACAAAATAATACAAAAAATTAGGAACAAACAAATAATAAAATTCAAAAACAAAAACAGGATAGTTACTTATTTTTTAAATGCTACAAAATAAAACAAAATTTAACAAAAAAAATATGTTAGTAATGTGACAATAAAATTTAGATATCCACCACTGTTACATCTGTCCGATATATTGCTTTTTTGAAAGAGTAAAGCGTATCAGCATGTACATCCACACTAGGTACAGACTTATATAACTTATTAAGTCCTTTACACATTCTTATTATAGGTGAGTTCAGTCCTAGGTTTGTTTTACAGAATGGGATATGAAGTATACTATGGACGGGGTATCTAGGTGGTTTGGAAGGTACGGAATAACACATGCGCTCGACTAAAGAACTGCATTTAATGATACCATTCAAAATTTTAAAGTTTAATTTAATTTAAGTTAAAGTATAATTAAAAACATGTATTAAAAATGAAACATAGATATTCTAAAAACATAATATACTAGTTGATCACAAATTCGTCTGGAAGCAAAAATCGAACCCGAGTTATTAAGATTCAGAGCCGCCTCTACGTTCTTTTAAATATAATTAATATAGTGAAACGCAACCGCTGAAATCGCAACTATAAACATTCACAATATAAAGGTGCAAAATAAAAGTCATTAATAAATTACGAGTATAATCTCTGAAATGGCATATGGAAATCGTTTGAGTACATTAAGTCGCAATTAATCGGTTGTTGCAGAGCCCTGGAAAATGTGCAACGCTTGAAGATACATATACTAGGACTACAGGAAAAAGATACGGGTAAAGGGGGGAGGGGTTACTATACTCGCCAAGCTGGAGATCAAACTACACACACACAAAGAACTTAAGGTATAATCCTTTAAATAAATGTTGCAGCTGCAGCACAATACATAGATAACGTTATCTGGATAGTACTTATCAGCGACAGCAGAATTTATTAGTCCAATTACACAATAAATAGTCAAGTATACAAATAAAGTCACTTTTTTAGTGCTCCAAAGCGGCACGGAAGTTTTACGGTAGTTTTAATTTATGAACACACATTTTACTCACCAAGATTCATTTTTGATTGCAAGGAATCCCCCGGCTTCGAGAACACTTCAACTACTTCACGCCACGCCGCCTTCTTAAGTTGTTCATCATAGTATTCACTAGTGGAAGAATCCCATATAGCGCTTCTTTTAGTGATCTCAAATACAAGCAACTGGTCACTGAATGCGCGATGCATGTTGCTGAGCACAGCGCGTCGTCTCGCTGTGACTACCGTGCTACGTCTGGGCCCACCCGCGCCCTGTTCTACAAAACGTAACCACACCTGTTTTGTACAGAGACCGCTTAAGAGGACGGTATACGTGGTACATAAAACCAAATTTTCTAGGTAATCTTTATGAATAGGTTTTAAAAAAATATGTTGATCTACATTATATTATGGAGCGTGTCCACTTCTTTTCAAAATTTTTAATAGAAAGTGTATAGAAAGTAACAGAAATAAATCTGCAAAGTAGCCTCAAATTTAGTATTTAAAACAATTAACCCCTCCTAAACTATGAGTCCCAAAATTATTTTATTGTTAATAGGTTATAAAGCAATCCTTTTTCAAATTCCTGTCCCATATATTTTTTACGATTTTTTTACCAAAGAAAACCAAAGAACGCCATGAATTACAAGGCAATGTTTGGCATTCCACTGCGCTAGCCATCCTGAGACATGGGATGTTAAGTTTCATTATGTTAAGTAACTACTCAGGCTACAATGTCCTTCAAACCGGATGAAACCGGAATTTAGAATGCGTGTCGAAGCTTAAGGCAAACATGTTCTTGGCAAAACAGTGTTTCCAGTGGTTGAAAAATTCAAAAGTAGTGATTTTGACTCGGGAAACGAAGAGACTATCCAAAAAGTTTGCAGACACTGAAATTGCAAGCCTTATGAAATACTAAACCTTGATAAAACTGTTAACACCGTTCGCTATTAATAATAAATTATCGATTTAAATTGAGTATTTTGTGAAAAACAACTGTAATTAGGTTTTTTTCACGCAGTGCTCAAAATAACCGTGATTTCGGTTGTAATTCCATATTAAACGATGCACAAAATAAACTTGATTATGACTTTTGTATTCTGGGCATGTAAGAGACCCCGTGTGAATTCGTTGATTGCGTATTTTAGGATAATAAGACGAAAGATACTCAATAACACAATATCTTCATACATTTATGCAGATGTCATTGTCATTGTAATGAAACAACTTTTTAAATAAAGTATTTTTATTTATATAATATATATAATATATATATATATAATAAATGTTTACTAGTACGATTTGACCTATTTGGCCATAGTCGATTGTCTTGCAAATGGAGATTTTTAGCCCATTCGAACTATTGTTATTTATGACAAAACTCCAACCCTGTACCAAGAAATAAAAAAATAATTTCAAAAATAAAACCGATTTCAAATCTGTAATCAAAAAGAGATTAATAAAAATACTCTTTTAAAATGCTAAAATACCTAAACATGCCACTACAACTACTGGACATAATGAGACTTAAACTTATGTCTCAGGATGGCGAGCGCAGAGGAATGCTAAGCATTGCTTTGTAATTAATGGTGTTGTTTGGTTTTTCTACTGTCCATGAGCGGTCGTATAGTAAGCTATACGACTGGATGGTGGATGGTAAGCCATCAGGCGAATGGCACGTTCGTCTCGCCATTCATATCAATAAAATAAATAAAAGAAATATATATTTTTCTAAGGTCGGTGCCAACTTTAATATTTAGGACCAGCTGCCCCTCGCGGTTGTACCCGCGTAGTTCGTAGCGTGTTGTTATGTTAGTGCTACAGCTGGCACCGAACTCAAAAAAATATTTGTCGTATTTAAGTATATTATTTTAGTATTAAAGTTGGTTTAATTTTTAAATATATTTTTTTTCTCCATGAAAATGTTCATCACATACTACAAAACAGTCATGGGAAATGATCAAGTCATTTAATTGGGAAATAGTAACGCTTGCGGCTGATTGTCCAGACTTGACTTCGTCTGATTATCATCTATTCGCATCTCTGGGACACGCCCTCGCTGAACGAAGTATCAATATTTGTAAAAAAATAAAAAAATTGGTCCATTATTGATTCGCTTTAAAAGACGAACTATTTTTTTGGCGTAGTATTCATAAAGTGCGTGGTGGCCTGTTGGTAACGGACCAGACTCGGCTGCCTACATGTCCACGGTGGTCGCGGGTTCAAATCCCAGGGCACACTTCTGACTTTTCGGAGTTATGTGTGTATTGATAGTCAATCACCACGCACTTTAACGGTGAAGGAAATCATCGTGAGGAAACCTGCATACCGTAGCGATTTTAAAGAATTTCTACGGTATGTAAGTCCGCCAACCCGCACTAGGCCAGCGTGGTGGACTATATGGCCTAACCACTCTCAATCGATTCTCACGATTGTAGAGTAGACCCGTGCCCAGCAGTGGGACGTATATGGGCTGATAAAAAAAAATCATAAAGTCACGGAAAGATGAGAAAAAAGGTGTAAACAGCAATGGACACTAATTTGAATTTAATCTTTTATATTTATGTATAAACATGAATCCCCAATTCCTTGGTCATCGCATCACGCTTGAACGGCTTGACCAATTTCGCTAATTATTTTTTGTTATGTTTGTTATTGTCAGGAGAAAGATCTTATTAAAGAAAGTATAAAAAAGTTGCGCGGAAGATTAGACAATCAAAGAAAGTTAATGATCATATCTGTATTTTTCGAATATTTTTGTACTCTTGTCTTATCTTAGTAATCTTCTTAGTACTTTTGTATAAAAATACGAAGTGACGTTCAAGTTGACAGTTCTGCTGTGATCCGTATTTATAATTCATTTAAATTCTAAAGGCGCATGGCGAAATTTTAAGGTACAATTCGAAATTTAAAAAATATTTATTTAAGTATTGTTTGAGATATCTTATAATATAAACAACGAGCATTTATAATACAATTATATTATTACAATTACAGTTATATTTACAATACAATGTAATAGTATTAACTCCTATATAACAAAATGCGAAGAGAGAAAAACAGTTCCTAATATTTTTACAACAATATGACAACAAGGCATTCTGACGCCAACAGATCGTGCACGATCTGTACATAGTATTCAAATGAGAGCTGCCAGATGGACGGGGAAAACCGCCATCTACGCATCAGACATCGAGTTTATCTGTCCTTAATCTTATGACTTAATGATAAAACAAACGTTAACATTGCTCCATCGTTAATGTTTCTTGGATTCATTCATTTGTCTAGACCATAACCAGTTTAATAATATTATTTATTTTCTTTTAGTTTAACTGCACTTTGTTTCTTAATCTAATTATATGATTAAAAATGTAAATTGCGAGTATCCGATTAAAGCGCCTATAATATTCGCATTGGCGAATATTTAAACAAAGGAATACAATACATATTACAATCAACAGTTTAAATATGCTTCTGACTCGCCTCACTGACCCTCTATTTTAATTTGTTTACACATAAGATATAAAGTAAGGCTAATAACATCATCAAACACGTGATATAACATTAACGTGTTATAAACAAACAAGTTAAAGCGATAACAATATATTTCATGCCAAGTGCTGTAGGTACAATGTAGATACTTTCCAGCAGGTACACTTGCCATACGTCAGTATGCTGGCAAACGGACGTACTTTATAACAAGACGCACTTGCACTATGCCTACAGTCCACATGCGTCTTAATCACATTATCGTGCCATTAAAATTGCACTTACAGGGGTCAATATGACAATATATCTTTAGTGTATACTGTATATGGTGGCTACGAATTTCATACCGCCCGCAAATAAAATTCTGACCATTTGAGTCATTATGAAAATATACGAGAGCAAAATAAGACCATTAGGAACAAAATATCTAAACCTAGTCGCGTCATTTCGAAGCGAATTAAAAATGCACAAAGGATTTATTTTAAAGTTAAAAACAACAGAATGAGTTAAACGATTCGCAGAGTGATAAAGACACCGACTTGGATGATTGGTTTTATTGTTATGTAAATAAAATATCAACGAATATTATAAAAAAACATCGGTAGGCATACACGAAATATATTGTTTTGTTATTACTTTATCCCTGTCGGTATAAGAAACTCGATATCAATAAATATTTTGTCTGTTCTTCTATAACATTTGAAAGGAAATTCATAACAACATATCTCATTATTGTGGTGTTAACCTCACCGTCCAACATTAACGGAATACAATATTTCTTACCAGTAAAGTTCTATGAAATAAAACCTAACAATGAATAACTACTCGAACGTCTCGACCGCTATAGTGGTCTGTCAATTTAATCTCAACTTAATGCTAGTTTATATAGGGTATATTTTAACTGTGAATGTCAATGTAATGACAGCTTTAATGTGAGCATAAATAGAGTATATTTAAAAAAAAGTTGAAGTCACATTGACAAACCACTACAGCGGTCGGGACGTTCGAGCTAAGATGTTTTCGTTCGAGGAGATAAACTGCAGATTGTGACGAATAAATTTGATTAACCAAGTAGCTATTACTCGTATAACAAACAAGCCTATATATTACAATATTTTTTACCTACAATATTTTTTTACCTCACAATGTGGCTTCAACCAGGATTTGTACCCACGCCAACGCAGAGCAATAGTACCACGAAAGTACATTCTATGTAATCTCATTTATGAGACCACACCCAATGTGCAATTAATTATTGCAATTAATGTTTGTACGTTATACTCGTGACATGAACCTACCTAACAATACAACTTAAAAATACTATGTGTGATCCCATACACAAATATATTGTAAACTTTATCATTGTATGATGGAAAAAAAATTTCATAGAAGCATCTTTGGCTTGAATGAATGAGAGGAGATGCTGTAAATGTGTGAGTTAGATAAAAATGCAAAATACCCCATGTATTTCAATGCTTCTCACCAGAAGTACAAGTAGTAAACAATATACAATAATGTGTTACAAATAATTAAGTAGATTGTGACTGTGGTGAAATATTAACACTACAAAAAAAAACTAATAATTCAATTTCCATAATATGAATGACAATAAATTAAACCCCTTGAAATTAAAATTGAGATTAGTCGGACTGCCTTCAGTTGGTCTGGAAAATATGTAACAATTTTGAGTGACTAATGCCATATCAATAAAACAGATAAGAAGGAATCATGTGCAACAATTTATATGTAACGAGGTTATATTACCAGGCTCACAGAACATTCGAAGAGATCGATCGTTACAAAAACAACACACACGCACGCGGTTGAAGCTTACAGTGTAGATAAGTATTGTATTATCGCAACCTCGCCAGAAAAGGCTAAAAGAGCGAGCATGGAGCAAACGGGAGCGAGATGAAAACACAACGCGTGTGTCAGTGTGCTGTAGGCAACGTGTGAATGTATTTGCTAACGGAAATGTCTGTAATCAGTCATTGTACATAATTCCTAGAAAATGTGTACAATTCCTAAAATAGATAAGAAGTTTTCCTAGGAAATCAATACATTTCCTAAATAGCGCTCGGAAATGTTATACATTCGGGATGTCAATGAGTACAGCGGGTATGTGGAGCATTCCTTTCCACTTTTAATTACGCTAACGAATACAAAGGTCTAGACAAAGGGATGATTAGGTTAGGATATATTTCCTAGGAATTGTACACAATTCCTAAATTTCATACATTTCTGGTAACGTATATATATATTTGATACATTATTCATTACAATCGTTTCTCTCCCTCCTTTGTAAATTAATGTGCGAACGATATCAAAAGGTCGGTGTGCTTATATCCATTTACGACTAAAGCGGATGAAAATAAACAAACGAAGCACAACAACTCTAGACGTGAAGGTAACGGAAAATTATGTATTTTGACTAAAATTACCTCTTTATTTACTTTGGCGAATGTCTTTACTTCCGAGAAATTGATCTTTATGAGCAACATTACCGAACAGTCTAATAATTTGTATGTGTTTTCTGCAAAATCATTGGGGTCGATTTCGCATTGGCAATATTATTGATTTTTATAAATCCAAGTATGCAGTTTCAGTTTTCATCAAAATAGGTCTCGACATTCATTTGAGTATTTTTCGCTGTTGTTCGTAATCTTGGACTTGGCCATCAACGCCTACTTGAAAAATTCACTCCGTATATTTGCGGCATTATAATAATATTTTTAGATTATTCAGTATATAAAAATAAGTAAAAGAACTATGATAAAGGTTTTTGTTATGGTTGTGTGAGCTTCACACTTGCACCTGTGGCTCACATTGTTGCCTTCGCTCTGAGAAAGGTGCCTGGTTTGGGACGCCACGTGCGTTTACACCTTCGCCGATAGCCACTTAAACCGAACAATAAGCTGCTGCTGAAGTAGCTGCCGAGTCGAAGCGAGCTAAATATGCTCGACTTTTAAGGGATTACTTCTTCGTTCCATTTGCCGTTGAGGTGACCGGCTCTTGAAGATATGAAGCCAAAATATTTTTCTTAAAGACATTATCCGTCGTCTTAGAGATCTGTGCTGGGGATATCGCTCTGGGTGGTTTCTGACGCAACAGATAGCTGGCGCCATCGAACAAGGAAATGCCTCCAATACTTTGGGCTCTTAGAATCCGAGACGATGGCGGTTTATTTGATTAGGGTTAAGCACAAGGTTTTTATCTTGAGGTCCCTGGTTCAGCTAGTTCCGCCAGTTGTTCTATGGTATTTTATTCCTTTTCTTAATTATTTATTACTTTTGCAAACAAGTGATACCATCTAAAGAAGAAAAATTTAGAGCAGAAATTTACACGGAAGAAAAATAGTATATACTAATTTTATTGGAATTATTTACAAGTCCGATTTTTAAAGACTTTTCAAAATATTGAGAACCAAAGATTATAATTAAACCATTGTAGTCAATTTCTTTGTAATTTATTGTTTCTTGTTTTTTTTTTTTTACTTTATTTAACATACTTAAAAAGATACATATTATTTGCTAGTAGATAACATCGAGAAACCACTAAGGTTTGTATTTATGCTATCAGAGTTGACAATGAGCTTATAACTAGACAATACTAAAGTATATTTATTATTATTTTATGATATAGACAACGTAGAAAGATAAGTTCTAAAAATGTAAATAAATATAGATATTATTAAAATGTAATTTTGTTTAAAAATTAGGGTTGAGGCACCGATGTATTAGATATTCTATAGCTATACTTATACAATATTGCCTAGTCTTGCCTAGAATAATTTCTTTCCGAATCTGTTTTTCTGTAAGTATTTACTTTTGCCTGATAAAAAGGTTCCATCTACTTATAAAATTCCATCTACTTATAAAATGAAATTTCATGGAAAACATTTTTTTACACCAGTAAATTAAGATTACCTAAAGCCTTATTTACGCGGATAGAGATTTTCGGGACGAGAATCGAATTCGATTATCGCATGACACAACCGCAATAGAGTATCGTGTTCCGACAAATGTTTACACTTTTGTGACGACTTTTTTATATCTTTACGATAATCGTATGTTCGATACAAGGATCTCTCCTCGTGTAATTAATGGTTTTAGATACGAGAGCAATCACGTCATTTATGTCTTATTTAAAGAAGCTTCAGTTTTGAGGAGGAGGAGTAGTGTAAGGGGCACGAAGTGAGAGATATTTTGCTTCTCAACTTTCAAATAGGGCCTTGTATTAGATATAATATTTTTACATCCGAGCTGTGCGAACATGGCCCGGATATAAAAATTTGGAACACCCAAGTTTCGCCTTGTATATTCCGTCCCACGATGTGATAGGGGGCGAGCGTATCGCCATATCGGGCACAAATTCCTGACTCCGGGCAGATAATGAATAGAAAAATCCAATATCACTTTGCCCGACCCGGGATTCGAATCCGTGACATCAGCTTTGCAATCATACCGTAGTACCACTACGCCACCGAGGCAGTCAAGTAATAAAATTACTATATAATTTGAGACTAAGTAATATCAAAGAGCCGAAGACAGGGTGAAATGTCGCAATTTGAAGAAGACCTATGTCCAGCAGTGAACAATAAAACGCTGATCATGATAATGAATATCAAAATAAACACATAATCTATATATATAAAAGAAAGTCGTGTTTGTTACACTATTTATAACTCAAGAACGGCTTTACTGATATGGCTGAAAATTGGTGAGGAGGTAGCTTAGAGACAGGAGACGGACATAGGCTACTTTTTTTGTGAAGAAAAGGCTTGAAGGGGTTGAAATAAGGGATGAAATTATGTATGGAAAAATCTAAACCGTTAAAGTTACGATGTTAACCTTGGCACTTTAGTTACTCATTTAAAAATAAAAATATATAAATTAACCATAAAGGGGTTAAAATAAGGGTTGGAATTTTGTATGCAAAATCGAAGCAGCTGAAGCTATTTCTATAAAAATATATATTTCAGCTCCTTATTACAAACAAAAAATAATGGTTTACAATAATTTTGGAAAAACATAATTACGGGGGTAAAATAAGGGTAGAAATATTGTACGGAAAATCAAAACCGCTAAAGCTATTGATAAAAGAACTTATAATTTGACACCAGTAACGAAAAATAATGTGCACTATAAAAACATCTTAGGTAATGCATACATAAACACACGCCTTTTTCCCAGAAGGGGTAGGCAGAGGTGCTACCAGAACACCCGCGTTTCGCCTTATGTGTGTATATTCCGTCCCACGATGTAATAGGGGCGAGCCTATCGCCATATCGGGCACAAATTCCTGACTCCGGGCTGATAATGAATAGAAAAATCCAATATCACTTTGCCCGACCCGGGATTCGAACCCGAGACCTCAGCTTTGCAATCGTACCGTAGTACTACTATGCCACCGAGGCAGTCAATAGGCAATGCATAGTCTTCTTTATTAGCCTAAAGCGACGAAAAGGGGTTTGTTATGACGAACATTCTTAGCGCTGTTTCAGGTAGGAATTAAACAACAGAAATCACCAAGAAGGGAAAACGTTATGACTATTGCATTGTTTACATTTGAGAAATAAGTAGTTTACTATACTTCAAAAAATCAATTTCGTAGTCAGAATTTTGGCTGACCGGAAAGTTTTAGCAGGAATTTTGCAAAGTATTTGTGTTTGCGTATTTTTTTAAATGATATTAGTCGTATTTTCTATCTATCTACTAAATCAAAGCAATTCCAAAACAATGTCAATATGCCTATTTAGGCATTAAGGGGTGAAATGGGTTAAAGTGGGACGAACGCGATGAGACCGGTCGGATCCGGATTGCATTCGATGGGAAATAATGGGACGGGATGTAACAGAAAGAAAAGGAGCCAGATGAGATGGGATGGGATACGATAGAAAAAGGGATAGTAGGTACTTAGGTTGAGTTCAGGAGTACAAAAGTTTGAACGGGAATAAGATATTTCTGATGTGGAGTGGAGTCTAAACATCTAAGCATCCAGGCGAAGCTGGGCCGGGCCGCTAGTTTATAGAATATAATATAGTAGCTGGTAAGAAGATATGGCGCAAATTACTATTGAAAATGATTATTATCAATCACTATTATTATTACCTCAAAGTAATAGCTTAATCATCTGAGACGCCAGGAGCAAAATGTAAACAATTGTGTTATTTTAAATCATTCTTACTTCACTATGAAAAGGAAAGCATTATCAATGAGTTTCTTAAAAATGACGCAATATAGCCGGGAGGAGCATGGGTATCCATGGTTTACAATACCAGGAAATTATAAGGCTGTAGGAGGTTTATCGATAAACTGCAGTCGTAGAGGTAAGATGTATCTGGAATATCGAAGGAGTAAACGGGACGAAGAATTGGGGTACCGTTCTATTCGAAATGGCGTCGTCGCCGTGACAACGCAGCTATTGTCCACACGTGCATATGTACACGGCACTGCAGGGCACGGGCCTCCTCACAATCGAAAGTAACATTGAGAAGGATTAGGCCATATAGTCTATAAAGAAGTGGGTGTAATATCTTAGATTATTATTGTTATAAAATAAATTGTTTATTTTGCGTAAATGAATTTATATAGTCGAAAATGAACAGTCTAAAATCACTTGATGCCTTACGATTGTTTTAAACTAATTAAAAATTAATATAACGGGTGTATACTACGACGGGAAACAAAGCCAGGTGTTAGTTTTAGTGACTTCAGACACAATGTAATTAAAAAAATAGAAAAAAGATATTGTAATCACTGTAATTATTGGCATCATATAAAAGTACTTTAGTTTTTTATTAATTCCCGCGTTTAAGATTTTGTAAAAACTTTAACCATAAGGTTTTAATAATTACTATCAGTGTTGTTATATTATTAGTATCAATAGACACATCTCTGCAGATATACATTGAGAACAGAAAAAGTATTTTCCGTGATACTACAGCTACTTATATCTTCGTAGGGCGTAATGTGGATAGTAGTCCGACTTAAGGCTTGTCGATACGTGCTATCCATTCAAAACTCTTGGGCCCTATCGGATCTCAGTTCTCCCCTATCAATTTTAGGACTTCGTACCAATAAAACAAAAACGGACCCCTATATGATCACTTTATCTTTCTTTCAGGCTACATGCAAGGTATTATAGAATCATTAAATGAGACAAAGAAGCAAGGTCTCATAGCTGTGTAAGGAGGGATTTTCGTCCCGGGATTTCGGGATTAACGAAACGCAATCCTTAATCTCGAAATTCTAGGATTAAAAATTAGAGTGATTTTCGATCTGTCTAAATTCAAAAGAAGTATTTTAAATAAGAAAAATTACATTGCGTTTGCAACATAAAAAGGAAAGTTTACACCAAATTTCGGAATAAATAATGTTGTGTAGAAGATAAAAATAAAAAACCAAATACGTGGTTATTTGATTTTTTCATATAATTTTTTCACATAAAGTGTTAATACAAAAGTTGTAGATATTTTTATTACCTACAACTTTGCTACCCTTTTTCCATAGGACGTGTAGTTTTGCCGATAATCGAGATAAATCGTTTTCACCCTTAAAACTCATCACTTTTCATTTCCCGCAATTTATTTTCCTTCCATATTTTTTTTGTATTATCTTCCTTTTCCGATGGGTTTCATCCTACTATAATTAACTACACTTTTTACCAATTTCAAAGGCTTCAGCCCTGATCTATTTCTGTGATACTGGATGTAAATATTTGTTCGATAGATTTTGTTTGTCGGTATAATTATGCATTATTTTTATAACATTGCTAAATATTATCCAATAGCTTACATTATTTCCTAAATAAAGAATAAATCTTTTACTGAAGACAGTTTATGAGAGATTACAGTGAAATTGACCAAATAAATGAAGAAGTAGTTTGAGCCTCAATTAATTTCTTATTAAGAAATAAAAATCCTTATTGGTTTTATAGTGGTATACGTGGCAAAGGGATTACATTACGAAACTGTATAGTACAACACAATCTGTGAAATAATTAAAATTCGTGTTATACTAAAATAAAAACTTTATCACATTATTTTAATATACGTAAAATGTTCGTGTTTCTTTTTTCTTTACAAGTAGTAACAATCAGACGGCTAAAGTCGATTTCGTTTTGGGTTCGGGATTTTGGGAACATTCCATACTCGTACCACCAAATGCATTTTAAGGAGGCGTCAAAAATTGGGTTAAAACCGAATAACCCGTTGAAAAAAAATGCCGTATATGTGTTTGATACTTTAAATTCAACTTAAATTATTCTTTTGTTATCGCATAATTCTTTTAAAAATGATAAATATGTTATAATATAAATTATTATAACAATGAAAATGATTGATTTGACAGATATTTCCAAATTATATTGTCACTGTTATAATGAACAGGTGAAAATAAAACTACTAAAAGTTAACAAATTAAACAAATTTAATGTTATATATTTATATTTTTAATGTTATATTTTATATAATTTTAGGCTTTTCATTGTTTATTTTAATATACGCTCAGCCTCGGCTGTTAAGACGTTAAATTTGTTATAAATAAATAAATAAAATAAAAACATGAAATACCAAGAGAGACTGTAAAAAAATGTATCGAGGAATTTCATCTCAGCAATTGCAGCAGTACGACTAGGAGAGCAACAAGTCGCAAGATGTCGCAAACCAATGCAGCTGCACAAATGCAACTGAACAATCGGATGCACTTGAACAATCGGATGCACTTTTGCACAAAAAGTACTAGGGGATCATGATAACACAGGAGTTAATTGAGCAACTTGATACATGTGAATACATGTGTATGGATGCAGTTGCACACATTAACACTATAGATTGCGCGTTGGACGTGGATCGGTGTATTCACCCCCAATAGCTACCTAGATGTTCTTTTGTACTCGATGCAATATGAGACAGAAATACATCCTTAGCGCATGTTGAAATAGTGCACCTATAGAATGCAAGCGATTGGTCGTCTGACGAGCACTACGTAATTCATACTATCGCACAAATGTAAACAATAACACGAGAGAGCATATAATTGCCAATTATTTATTCGTGACATCATTAATAACAAGATAACAGTTGGAGAACTCACTAGTTTTATTTGTGTCTTAAAATCCATAGGTTTCGTAAGATCATGCTAGTGTCAGCGGAGGGATAGGCACAGATGTCACTAAAGCCACTCACAAATCGCCGGGGTACATTGTATCCCAAGAAAATAAAAAATACTTTTTACATATTGTTTGGTTACGCAAATTGCTTTTTCACTTATTTGATGTCATCAATTTCATAGTTTCGTGCCGAAATTTTATAAACTAGGTGCTTGATCTTACAAGCTTACGTTTGTTCCGTGTACTAATTCAAAAAGCTGTATAAGCAAATAACTCTAGTCCGAGGGATCAACCAACCCCTAGACAAGGAAAAACTGATACCGCACCTTCCTAAGTTCATACGTACATACGTACCAGAAAAGAATTAGGTCTCCAAATATTTGTCTTTACTAAAATACCAAGACGCGGCTATAATCATATTTTATAGCTCTGGGATATGAACTATAAAATATGATTGTACCTAGATTTATATTGTAAATGATCAGGATTCTTTTATTTGGTGAACCAAGAGATTTTTTATTTGCTACATATGATTTCGTCAAGAGTTATGCCGTTATCGTATAGGTGTGGAAAGCTGATATGCGAGCCAATTACAGGTGGAAACATAATTTACAAAACACAGCAAATTAAATTAAGAAAAGAAAAACGAAAATTTACATATAATGAACATCTTTAAATATAACATTATATACAAAATAAATCAGAACATACAACGTACCATAGTAAAACAAAAAAATAAGCAACAAAAATTAAAGTATTATAAAAATAAATGTTATTGATTTGAGCTGTTGGTGTGATGAAGGCATTTGTAAATTGGAATATTAATTAAGAACTAAGGTTTAGAAGAAACATATTTTTATTGACAACAAGCCTTAGATTATCGTTCTGCTACGAGTATGAAAATGTTTGAAGTGATAATTGTACATTATCATTGCCCCAATACAGTTTTGCCCACGAGTTATGCCTTATTTATTTTAACAATAAGGGCAATAAAAGACAGGTGGTTATAATTTTTTGAGACAACTCAGTAATTTAATCTTGAATACATTGACGGAATCATAAAATATAACAACATTTGTTTTTTTATTGATTGCATTGTACTGGGCAGATATTCGAATAAAAGGTGCATGTTGACCTATGTTAGATTTGCAAGTCGGAATTTCGAAAAAGTCGGAAATAAGGCGCCGGGGTTGTAAAGTTTTTATATGTTCAAGTAGATGGAAACATTATAATTTATCGTTTATAAGTCTGTGGAGAAACATGACATCATGGACTTTTCGACGAAAATACAAAGTTATCAAATTAAATTCGGTAATATGTTGATCATACGAGCAACGGTGAAAGATACCGGGTGAGGCATATGGAAGTCGGCGAGTAAACGCGCGTTGGGTATTCTCCACGCGCGGCGAATGTACACTGTACGAGTATACTGGGTTCCTTACAACACTTGCAAATTCGAAATGGCTACGCACTAGAGAATTAAATAATAATATGGGTTCGCGATAATTTGGAACCCCATGTGTTGCGGTGTATAAAACCAAGCATTCACGCTGTCTTTTGATTCAATGTATTCTATATATTGATTATTGATTCGATTCTATATGGGTAGTGAATTTCAGCCTATGATCTAAAATAATACCAAGGTCTCGGACTTCGCTAACCTCTTTTAGATATTCACCTGTAGTCAAGTCGGTAGTTTGGTGGTCGGTGGTATCTGGTAGTTTTACCTGAAAAAAATTCCAGGAGTTTTGGAAATTGGTGATTTTATAGATTTTGAGGTGCTCTTTTCGAATTCCTGCTTTGCGACCTCATATCTTGACCGCTCGCGACGCCTTATTGGAAAAATTGCTTCCAACAGCAGTTTTTAACGATATCTCCTTTCCGAGTCATTTTACGAGGAAAACATTGAGATACAAAATTAATAATAATATAATAAAAAAATATAATAGTTTTGGCGTTCTAGAGCTGCAAATATTTACTTAATACGCGTAAATTCTCGCAAATAAAACTATTTCCTTTATTAGAAACCATGGCTCTATGAACGCACACGACACTGTATAACTTTATACGTACTCGTATACTGATGACGAAAACTGCAGTTTAATTTTTAAAATTAGCAATTAGACATTTTTACAATCACAGATTTTTGTGAGTGTCGTTGTGTGTCGTCGTGGCATGTCTAATAGCTAACTTAAAAAAAAATCACAGATTTTTCTTAAGAACCCTTGGGATTAAATTCGAAAAATTGCAACAGAATAAAATTTGCGATATGTATTATGAAAGTCAGCAATCGGTACAATGGAATATCGGTCTTTAATTTTTCTTCAAAATTGACACTACTTAAAACAAACTGGTTATGAGGCCAGGATATTTTTTTTTATAATTACGACTTTCGTGGATGTGTTTGAGAGAGAGTATTTGATTCAATTGATATGGGCAAATACTAAAAAATAAAAAAATTGAACTAAGAAATTGAATAAGAAGTGAAAATTGCTCATTAAGATGGTTTTTGGCGAATACAGTGAGTTTAAACCTTTCGAACACTAACATAATCAAATCGCAGCAATAAATTTTTTTTAGGGTGTCTTTAGAATACTATAAGGTGGAAAAGTTATAGACGATTTTTTTAATTTGTCAATTTTATTCAGAGATATGCAAAGTTTTCCGAATATCCTCAAATAACTCTTTTTTACACTTTTTCAGTGAACAATTTCACTCAGTTATACTGTTTTACATAATAAAACTTTAATAACAGCTTATAGAGTATGCTATTAAGTTTACAAAACCTCTTTTTTTTCTGCGTAATCATTATTTCTGGAGTAATCCCGAGTCAAAATCGGAAAGGCCATTTTTGCTTTGATTTACCATAAGTCAGCTCCAAATCATACTACTGAGTTCTCTAGTATATCAAATTAAAAGGAATTAAATTATCTACAAGAGCTTTATAATGATGTCATCAAATAAACATCACCCACGTAAATGCACGGTGTCAAACACGAGTAAAAGTTTTGATTATTTTTTCTCGTTGGTTTTCCTACGATTGTTTAATAACCAGGCATGCAATAAAGAAATAGAGCGCATATCTGAAAAATAGACATTTCAGGCATCCAATTTCTTAGTTTCAAATTTCTTAACGATCAATTTTCTCCAAGATACAGACTGTCAAAAAACACCTTAAATATTTGATAAAAAAAAATATCCTTTAATTTTTGTGAGTACCTTAAGATCTATATAATAAATTATATCATGCCAAGTATGTTTCAAGACTTAATATGATCAACTCAATATAATCAAACTCATCAAGGAAATAATTTTTAATTATCTATTGATCAACTTTAATACATTGTACTGGAAAAAAAATTACTGTAGGGTAAGTTGTATGGCAAGTTCATCAAAATTGGCACATTTTAGGACGATTCTAAAATGCTACTACACTTGGTATTCTTTGTACAAATTTTTATTGTATTAAGTTTTAGTGGCGAATGACCTAATTTTATTTATTTAATTAATGAGTAATGACCATAATACCTTACTTTATTTAATCAGTAACCCTAATACCTACAACAAGAATTGCACAGTTTTTGGATATGTAGTCTATACCAGCATCTGAACACTTGTGCCAAATTTCAAAGATGTATGTATGCCTGTATGTTTGCCCACACATATCACAAAGAGTATATTAAGTCATCTTACAAAAAAAAAATTGAGTTGGATAAAGAATATTCCAACTTGTAAGAGCAGTGTAATTTTCATGAAAATCGGGTTAGTAATTTTTGAGATAGAGCAAGTTGGTGACCAATCCTTTTCAGTTCGCGGCGCACATACATGATTTTTTTTTTATCAGCCCATATACGTCCCATTTCTGGGCACGGGCCTACTCTACAATCGAGAGAATCGATTGAGAGTGGTTAGGCCATATAGTCCACCACGCTGGCCTAGTGCGGGTTGGCGCACTACGCCATTAAATTCATCAAGTACATGATTACTATTTTGTTACGGCACCCTAATCTATCTAGCTGGTTGAAATGTACATTGGTACTAGTTAGGTAAATAGAGACAAAAAATTAAAATCCAGAGACAAAAATTCTTCGCGACGCCCTCCTCTACTTTCTACGGCGCGGCACACCAGGGCGCACACTTTAGGACACCGTGAGACAAAGAGTAAAGTTTGTATCATTCACTAGGAAAACGTGTACTTGTCTTACTAAAAAAAAATGATATGAAATTAGTTTTAATTACTGGTATAGTAATTTAAAAAAATAAACACAAAAACAATTAAAAAAAAATAAACCGACTTCAAAACTGTAATTAAAAAGTGTCTAATAAAAGTAATCTTTTAAAATACCTAAATATACCAATTTTTTTTATGATTTCGATGCCAACTTTAATATGTAGGCCCAGCAGGCCCGTCCCGCGGTTTCACCCAGATAGTTCGCAGCGTGATGTTACGTACCTTATAGTCGTACAGCTGGCGTCGACCTTAAAAAAATAGTTTTCATATATTAGGTATTTCAGAAATATAACGATTTATTTTTAACCGAGTTCAAAAAAAGAAGGAAGTTCTTAATTCGTCGGAATGTTTTTCTTTTTTTTACTTATTTCTATCTTTATAATACACTTTTCAAGTCGGTTTAATTTTTTCAATTATTTTTAATTCAGCGTACGAAAAGCGATGCTAGGTTCAGACATACTGATGACAAATTATTCATAGATTTTTCTTTGTTATAACGTCCTTCTAGGTTATTTTGCTTAAGTTCATGTACGTTACCTACCATACCTTTGCTTTCTATAAAAAAAGTGTAGTTAGATCATTCTATATATTTACTCTCTTCGCTTAATAAGTACTAATGGATTGAAAATAATATTTTCGTAGGTCGTAACTCAGAAAATATTCAACAAACTTTAGTTTAATGTCATCATCTAAGAAAACTTGTTCTGCAAAGGAATAGAAATATACAATCCAAAATTGGCAACTCTCAACTGTAGCTCCATAAATACGCGAGGTATTTTTTTTGGACTGCCACTGTGGCGTAGTTGTACTAAGGTATGATTACAAAACTGAGGTCTCGGGTCCGAATCCCAGGTCGGGCAAAATGATATTGGATTTTTCTATTCATTATCAACCCGTAGTCAGGAATTTGTGCCCGATATAGCGATAGGCTCGCCCCTCTATCACATCCTGGGACGAAACAGACAAGGCGAAACGGGGGTGCCTGGTTACTACCAGGAGAACCTCTGCCTATACCTTCAGGGAAAAGGCGTGAGTTTATGTATGTGTGTATGTATTTTTTTTTAAATAAATGGTTTTCTGTTCTGGAGAACAAATTTCGCTTCGCGGGTTGCTACGGCTTTGCTTTCTAGTGTCGATATATATTATTATTTACAATTACATCCGTTTGGAATTTAGATTATAATTTATTTATTAAATGCAAAAAATGTACATAATTTTATAATTAACTATTTCATCTAACGTCCAGTTAGGAAAGCCGGAAAAACAATCAGTAACTGGTGTTGCTCAATACCAGTCTAGAATATAGCGACTGTAGCAAAAGTCGACATTCAACAGTCAACTTAGATTTTGCGCAGAGCATGGCTCATTTTCAATGAATTTATACGCCGTTTTATTGGCGTTTCAAAAATAAACTGTTCTATTACTGCTTGCACCAGCAGTGACTCCGTGGCGCTACTGGCAAGGGCGGCCTTTTATACCCCGAACGGTAACGAAACCATACCGCGATCTAGATTTGTAGTGGAGTCATCTAACGGCAGGAATACAACAACAGTGCGAGTGAAGCGCCAACTGTCGTATTATTTACGATTTAAAAACATTTACGAATTGTTATTTATCAATAATGTGGTTATATAATGGAAAAACAATTTGGAAGTTTATTATTTATATTTCGTTTATCAGTTAACTAATCTACTGCTACTGTTAGGCTTTAATCGCTTACATCGATATATAACAAGAAATTCTAGCGTTTTTCTTTGCAAAACAAGTTTACAATACAGTGATTATACAGGAGTCGCAGTTTAGTTAAATTTAAAGCAGTTCATAAATGATTTATAATAATACTATAGGTTAAGTCATTTTGTACGACTGAGTTACATATGTGAAGTCGCCCAGGAAGGGCGGAATCAGTATACACTGTTCCGCAAAGCAACGAATAGAAAAAAAAATACAAAGTAATCAAAAGTTATCATTATAAGCAAATCGAGCAGACCAGTCCACACAAGCAGCACCCGGCCACCCCAGTCACGAGTATGACGCATGTACCAGCCATCGGCCTCCTCAACCATGTTACAGGCAATTGACCGACCCGGTACACGACGCCGCCACAAGCACAGACATTTTAGTAAGCATGATGTTCTCAAATTGCTTCCGAATACGAGTATGATGAAACAAGTGGGACTCATTAAAATCATATTTTGAACAAAAAAAAAAGAAAACAAAATCAAGTTGGTCTGTGAGCAGTACATGCTTTCCTGCATAGATTGCTGCATATCACACCAACTTGGTTACTAAACGCAATTACGATGCATGGGCTATGAGAAATGAAATGAAATAACACGAGATGAAATAAAGTAAAAAGAAATCTTAGCAGACTATGTGAATTGATATCGAATTTTGATTTGACTTTTGACGTTCAAATAAGAAGTAATGGCTATTACACTCAATGAAATTTTAGTTAACAATGAGTCGTACACATATTTTATATAATAAATGTATGATATACTCGTAACGTGTTATTTGGAGGTCTCAATATTTTTAGGATAACCGAGTTGTAAGCAATTACTATTGTGTAACGCGCGCATATTACGATGTACAGGGTATATCAAGACTGCTACCGAAAACAAAGCTAGGTGGTAGTTCAAGTAACTACAGACACGATGTAACTAAAAATTGTGCAAAAGAATACGCCGATTTTTTTTGTAATGTTTTAAATATCATTGTGTTTGGGTGGTAAATACATAGTTTTCGCTAAATTATAGTTTAAAGCCATGCGTACATAGCGTCTTTCAAAATAAAAGGGTGTACATTATTTTATTAGGAAAATGCATGTATTTACCATCCTAATACGATGATAGGAAAAAAATTACAAGAAAAGTCGTCGCTTTTTTTTGGGATTTTTTTTTGTTGCGTTGTGTCTAAAGGCACTAAAACACCTGGCTTCGTTTTCGGTAGCAGTCTTGATATACCCTGTATTATGTAATAGAGGTTTGTTTAATGTTATATAATTAACACTTTGTGGTAGTTTAACGCGAGAGACAGAATTAGCTTATCACGGTGACATAATATAACAGATTTGAATAGACAGAAAGCTGTAAGGACCTGCTAAAGATTATGTTGTAATAAGAGTTGTAATTTCCTGATACAGTAGCGATTGTTTCAAGAAAAACCCTGAGTTGACCTGTCACGTGTTAATTTATTTTTCTACAAACTCTCTAGTATCCTTGGAGATGACAGAATTAATGAGAATGTCTTTTCAATATCCATAACCACTTTCATAATATGGCTAGTAAAAACACTTTATTTATTAGTGACATCTCTGTACAATGGTGCAAATCACCAAAAACGCAGCTCGGCTTACTTCGACTAGTAGTTCACTGACTGTTTGATATGTGACGTATTCGCTCGGACTCAAGGTGCACGTCCCTTCGGATTCCTGTTCTCCTAGTAACGTGTAGCGTGAATCACAGTCATGCTCGTAGACTTCAAAAGGAAATAAAAGCAGCGGCTACCTCCCTCTACGACTGTTACGGCGGTATTGCCGAACAGAAGTTTCATACTATTGTAATTATATTCGGACAAAACTACATATCAAATTGTAAAAAATGGATAATGCCCAGGTCTAGAACACGCGTACACACGTAAAAGTTATAACAAACCTAAATTACATCTGTAAGACAATAATTTAATAACAATATTTTTATTTATTCGTGTGAAAACATTATGTAAACGATGTTTCATTTAATTTGGAGCTCCAACCCTATCATTCACAAGTCTACTTATTATTCAATTGAAAGGATATCGCACAAGTTCTGTCATTGGCAAGTGGCTACGACATGAACGGCTATCAAGAATTGAACTTTGTGTTTGATACATTAAAATACAGATTCGTTTGTAGATGCAATTTAGTTTCTTTGTGAAGTGATCTCTTTTTGATCATGCGTTCCTGGTACTTGTTATTCTCGATATTTCTGATACATACGATTACATTGTTTAAAAAAAAAGTGAATACGTTTTGAAGTAATCTCTTTATGATCATGCGTTCCTGCTAGTTGTTTTGCTCGATATTTCTGATACATACGAGAGTACATTCATTAAAAAAAAGTGAATACGTTGTGAAGTGAACTCTTTTTGATCATGCGTTCCTGCTACTTGTTTTTCTCGATATTGCTGATATATATTTATTATTTCATAAAAGTGAATACGTTTACCCCAATTGCATAAGTAAAAACAACGTTTACATACTTTAAGAGAATATCATCTATCTTAATACTGAAGTTATGATAGATGGAATACTTAAAATTATTTCAATGTACGGTCCAGTACTTGCATTTTTAAGATCTGATTATGATAATTATATAAAGCGTGTTAATTTCAATTAATATTATTTTGTACAACTCCATAATCAGTGTATAATAATTGTTAAGGGTTTGTCGTTATTGTTTAATGTATGCATTAAATTCATTGTTGGGGGAATGATAATTGAATATAATAATCAAACGATGTATTGTTTTCAGATTCACTACGTCAGGAATACGGCGAAGGTCTTAACTTAGAAGCTGCTTGGGAGGAATCTGAACCACGAAATTTTAGTTAAACTTTATTTAAATTTTTAAACTTTATTTGTAGTTCACAATTTCGCCACACATCAATATATTTCAGATGATATGTAGCGTTGAGCTCAATTTCGCCCGTCGCCATGGAATGTGGGATGGAGATGGAATGATTATATTTTATAGTGGACTTCACGTTGCTGCGGGCTGCATAAGAAGAAATATGAATGTGTTAAGCAACTGCTCAACAAAGTCTAGGAAACATGTCAAGTATATCAATTTATTTATGAACCTTCTTTAAAAAATTACTGGCCGCTAAAATTTATAAATGTAAGTTGAAAGTGCATTAAATAAACGTTCGAAATTAAAAAAAAAATAATCATTGACCCAAATCGATTTTCTAAATATGGAGTGAAAACTTGACTTGGACACAGGTTACGGGATTACTTACGTTAAAATTTGAGACATTATTGTAAGTTTTCGGTTCCTTTTCTTGTGAAAAACAAATATCTCTACTTCCTTGTAATTTCTGTGACTCTTGAACGTTATGTGACGTCGTCATTTAACTCGGGAAGAGATGCTTAAGGCTGTGGCTTAGAGTATATAAATATAGAGGGAGCCCTACTTCAAAAACGTTGATAAAAATGGTGGTGCCGGGGCACCTCTTTTTTGTCCTACATCTAGACTCAATGGTGTGCTTGGAATACACACAAATTACATAAAAAATAGAGTATAAATAAATATAGACAGAGCGCTGTCATACATTTGCGTCTTTATTGTATCGTTTTGTATTTTCTTATTCGTAATGTTGGTAACACTCCTATAGAAATGTTACCGGTTAAAGACTTTTCCGAGAAAAATATACAAATAAATGGAAAATAACATACACTAAATTGTGTTTTGGCTGTCATAATTCAATATATTAATCAATAAATTAAAACTAGTACTCGCCCTTTCCTTATTAAAATTTAATTATATCCAAATTCCATTATTCTATACATTCAATTATTTTACCTCGAAAAATATCCGGAACATTTTCGGTATTTCAAAATTTTTTCTTACTTGCAACACTGAATAAAAAGGCGTTCTAAAATTTAAAAATATGATTATGTTTCTGTAATATTATGTTGATTATTTCTTGTTATTTAATTAGAAATTGCTTTAAATGTCGGTTGTAATCGAATATATATTTAATTATTAGCCCTAAATTTAATTTGGGTGGAATTTAATGTCGCTTAACTACATTTTTTTATTCTTCTTTTTCTTGTAATTCGTGTGTATTCTAGGCTGTTACAATTCATACTGGATGTAGAGAAGAAAAAGGTGATCCCGAGACCACCATTTTTATCTACGTTTTCAAAGTAGTACCAAGGCTACCTCTATAGTTATATGCTCTAAGACGAAGACTCCAGTCCGAGCACCAATTAGCAGTGTAGCGTAAAATATTTGGCGCGCATTGGGTGCTTATTTGTATCAGCCCATATACATCCCACTGTAGGGCTAGTGCGGGTTGACGGACTCTTACATACAATAGAAATTATTACAAATCCATATGGTCTGAAGGTTTCCTTTCAATGTTTTCCTTCACCGTTATAGTGCGTTGCGTACTAAGCTTCTCACTTGGGTTCGTTTAGTTGAATTTGATGACCGCAGCAAGAACTTCGTTTCGTTGGCGGGGACTTTTCAGATTAACAATTACCGATAGAGGAAACAGATTTTCTGTGTTAAGTTTCTCCATGCGAGATACATGTAATATGTCTTTAGCACCAATTTTACAGTCAATAGTTTTAGCTAGTTGTTCAATTTTATTTCAATTCTCCGATTTGTGTTCAGGTATACCGTTCATTTCGATATTATTTTGTCTCATATGCTGATTCATCAGGTGTAATATATTATTGAGTCCACTGCTAGTGACACCGGTAAAGTATACTGGTATAGTTTATCGAGGATTTTGTAGTTGAGATAATTTATAGTTCCTACACTGATTGCATTGTTCCAATAGAGCATTAATAAATTTCCTCTCTCACAATATTTAGTTCCGTTGGTTGATTGCGTAGTATTTGATTAAAAATGCACAATTTTATTATTTTTGCAATTAAAAAATGTACTGATTTGATGTTTATATTTTCGCCTGACAGCTGACAATAATGATTCATTTGCTTTAAGGAATGTAAAAATAAAGTACCATGCACGAAAGAAAATGAAGATAATTTTGTATCGACTCGGTTAGTAACCTCTTGTACGATAACAGAAGATTTGTCATAATAAGTCACAGACCTGTGTCACATACTCAGTTTCAAGCAGGCCGGAATAATAGTATCGAGCGGCGAGAGATAACAGTCACTCACATGTAGAAAATATATTTGGATTCCATTGCATTTACCGTCAGATGGCGTTTGTGATTGGCGTGCCAGTGTAACAACACAAATAAGAATGCAATTATGGAGACTGCAATGAAAAAGCCTAGAGATGCATGTATCATAGACTGCGTTTTACCAGGAGATCATAAAACACCAAGAGTGTGTTTGGTATAGAATTGCAAATCAACATCCAACGGTAACCCACATACACGGCAACATCATAACGAAACTTTGAATTGTAAACTAGAAGTATAGATATGTAAATGCCGTGGCGCAGTGCATTAAACAGATATGTAAATTGAATATTGGAAATATATATTTAGAGCCTTTGCACACGGCGTATTTTTAACGCCCCGATGACGCGTGTTTTGCCAACGCGCGCTCACAGCGCTGTCGATCATCAAAGGTTTACCATGCAAAGGTTTGTTTACTCACTGCGTTGGCGCGTTAAAAATATGCAGCGTGCAATGCTTTTGACGTAACAATGTTGTTAATTAATGGTTTTTGTTGTGTTTCTTATATTTATAAGTATTTTTATAGTCAAAAAAATTATTAGGAAATAGTGTGCATATTATTCAAATTCAATACGTACTCTATACGTATACGTATTAAATTAATTGCTTACGCATACTATACGTATTAAATTAATTGCTCGATCAATTTTCAAATTATTTTTCAACCATTCATACATTTCATACATTTGATGTTTAAACTAATTTGTACAAGCGCTTTACTTTGTTCCGTAAAACCACGGAATTATAGTTTTATGGAAAATGTTATTGAAATTGTGTGAGTTACGGCTCTACAATGGTGCCGTTTGGCGTTTCATACTTTTCGACTATTAGTTTAGTTGGATATTAATGTAAGATATTCGTTTCCAAATGTATAAATATAATATAATATAATAATATCATAAACTACTAAATTTAATCCGGATCAGACAATTCAACGTCTGTTACGTGTTCTGTACTATAAATAAATACCTAATAAATTACAAATAAGACAAAACAAAGCGGCCGATCATGGTTGATTAAAACAGAAATATCTATATACTAGTGTTGGATTTTAGCCGATACGTAGCATTCACCCACACATACAAGGTCTGTATCTCGTTTCCATTTGGCACAGTTACATTTTTCAGCTGTGTCTTACGTTTGCCATTCAGATGAATGCGTAGTTGCATTCATATTCAATCACCAAGATTGTACAGTTACGAGGTGTAAATATTTATATGACGTATATATTTGTGGGTGTTTTGAAATGCTTACATTTCTAGTACATTGAACTTTGTTTATGTTTATCATTTGTTTATTTTCATCGAAGACATGTTTTAATCACAAAACTATAAGTAAGAAGATAGGGTTCAAACCCCCTTTCAAACCTTTTATAGCGGGACACTAAAAATTTAAAAAAATCAAAATAAACACAAACAGCTTAATAGTTTCAGAAATCCGAAAATAAAGCGACTTTCGAGACGAAACACCCGATTGTTTTCATTTATGGCTGTTCCATTTGTGGCGTACCTTGGGAGAGGCCTATGTCCAGCAGTGGAGTGCAACGGGCTGGTGATGATAATGAATTATGAAATGGCTGTTTATCACTTAATTTTGTTCATTCTGTAGATGATTGAAATATAGTAGCCAGCTGCTTAATTTATTTATACATTTTATTACATATATGACGTATCAATAAATTTTACATCTAGTTCATCGCCTTCTTAGCTGAATAAAATCACATTGTCTTCATCACTTGACATTTTCTCAAAGAAAGGTCGTACTTACGCACAATTGTGTGTAATTTGCCTTTTATGATTCGTATTATCTCTGAAGTTATTATCGCCTAGTACATTGCAATCCGATCGATCTCACGCTTGCTGCATTCATTGATTATTGCATTGGAAGTATGCATACGATGATAAGTAAAATTATATAATTCTATGCAATGTAGGTACTGTTGCAATAAAAATTGTATTCCTATTGAGATAATCAATACGTTGTATATGTTGCGCATTTTTTATCTTATGTGGTATTTCTTGTAAAAAAAACAATCGATGTATATAAATAACTCAGCTTTTAGACGCTAAAATGTTAGGTTAAAAGATTAACTGCTCCGATTTAAACCAACTTAAACTAACATTTGTAGATAATAATCACTGTATTGTAAACTGGTTTTGAAAAGAGCAACACTAGAGCTTCTGGCACGTTCTTGTGAAAACCACTTTCCGAACCGGGTGGTAGAATAAAAAAAATGACTGAATCTAAATGATGTTGACGTTTTTACAGATTCAATAAATTATTTTCATTTCATTTCGTTAAAACGTGTACTAAATTTTAAACTGGACCTGCAAATAACTGCTTAAACAGCCTCCAATTTCCGGCAAATTGTGTGGTGCAACAAACATAATATACACAGTGATAATGACAAAGAATTTTTTTTTTATATCTGTTTAAACGATTTAAACTCGAATGAGGTGGATGGGACAGGATTGCATACATTGAGTGAGAATAAGATGGGACCGAGCGGGATACTACGGGACGGGACGGTCAAAGCAGTACAAAGGACAGCATTGAGTTTGAACATAAAGAAAATAATACGGGAAATCATATGTTGCTGATGTTGACCTGACTCGAAAAGTACTTGCACCCGGGCGGAGTCGGGCCCGAGCGCTAGTTTAAAATATGATATTGTTATAAAACCAATATGCCTTTGGGACATTTAGAGGTTTAAATAATAATTAGCCAAACAAGTAAATAGCATGATCTATATAAAAATATACGATTATATTACATTGTTGCTGTTCTTCCCTCATCACTGGATATTACACATATTTTTTCCCATTTAAAAACACAGTACAATATTTAAAATCTGCAATAAATCTCCGGAGTAGTCTGATACTTATGTATTTCATTAAGATAACCTTTGATATATGTATGTATGGCTATCCTGAAGTTATCTCATAGATACACCCAGTACGCACATGGCGGCTACATAAAACGTGTGAATTGTTGTTGTCATAAAAATAACAATAGATTTTCTCTCTTCACATTTTATTACATTAGACATATTAACACAATTTGATTACAAGTATAAATACTTGTTTATATTATTAAAATATATCTCAAACAATGAGTTCAATAATATATATTTTTTAAATATAATTTGTAGAACCAAATTTCGCCACACCAATAGTTTTTAGATGACATAAACTAGTGTTTTTTGATATGACAAAATCTACATTAAAATCTTGCCTAATTGTTAAATTATTTTATAGTGTAACAGCGCCATCTCACATATCCCAAACCAATCAAATGGATATTCGAAAGCAAGCTCAGTTGAGTACAATTTAATGTTTTTTTACAAATGTAGATGTCGGTACACGTCGCTTGAAACAAAGATCAAGAGGCAAGTGCGATCTAGACCGTCTCGCTATAATGACTAATAATAAGCTTTCTTTTTGCTGAGGTTATATATACATACACACATACATAAACTCACGCCTTTTTCCAGAAGGGGTAGGCGGAGATAGCAACCAGGACACCAACATTTCGCCTTGTACGTTCCATCCCACGATGTGATAGGGAGCTGGGGGCGATCCTATCGCCATATCGGCCACAAACACCCGAATCCACGCTGATGGTGAATAGAAAAATCGAATATCACGTTGCCCAACCAGGAATTCGAATCCGAGACCTCATGTTTGGAATCAAAACCGTAGTACAACTGCACCATCGAAGCAGTCTTGTATATATATTTAATTATATCCATTGCTAATATAGATACACCAAGAACTTCCGCGGTGACCTGTTAAACGCAGCCTGCGTCTTACAACTTGCTTTACCTTTACCTATTTATTTTCTATGAGAAAATACGCATGAAATCAACCGTACTACTCGTATATGCATACAGTAAATATGCTTAATAATGCTTTTCTCGTTCAGTCCTGTCCAGTACCATCTCAACGTGTTCCGTGACTCAAAGCATGTAATACTGTCCTCTTATATTAAATTTTATGCCCCCTATATTCGATCTCAAACCATCCCTTTGAGTTTGAAAGAGTAGCAAATATACATACATATTTGAATTCCTTTCTCATTCTATGGATAACTATATAAAAAGTAGCTTATGTGTTGATACCGGGTATCAGCCACCTCCATACCAAATTTCATCAAAATTGATTCAGCCGTTTGAGCGTGAAGAAGTAACAAACACACAAACTTTTGCCTTTATAATATCAATAGGATAGTAGGAAGTAAGACTAGCTTTTACCCGCAAACTTAGGTAAAGGCGCGTGAGCACGCTGGTCATCTCAGGGGCGCACGTCTTAAGAACCACTGCGGGGATACGGTCATGCTTACTCGAAGCACTTACTCCAGTTCATGTTTAATGTTTAGTCAAAACATTATTCTTCCGTAGATATAACACAAGGGACATTAAGTCCTGACAAATTGTTAAAAATATTTTATTGCAAAATTCTATTGTATTAATAGCGGCCCGTCCCAGCTTCGTACACCACATACGTGTTATTTTTTGCACAAACTGGGACACTCTGTGTATGTATTATACATAATAACCTTTCTCTTGAATCACTCTATCTATTAAAAAACCGCATCACAATCCGTTGAGTAGTTTTAAAGGTGTAAGCATACATAGGGAATTATCTTTAGCCTTAAAATATTCTTCAGTATCTGATATATCCTAAGCATTACAGACAAACATCTTTCATGAAATATCTTTGTTAAACTTTGCGAATGCGTAAGGTCAGACGGTGCCAGATCTAAAGAGTATGGCGGGTGGGGAAATAATTCCAATCACAAATCGTTCAATTTACTCATTGTTTTCGTCGACTTGTGAAACAATGATTTTTATTTGCGGTCTGACGCCCTATAGTCCTTGATTATTTCATACAATCAATGCAATAACGCAATTTAGTAGTCGCTATTGATTGTATGGTCCTTCGGGAATTACGATGAGTAACAAGCAATCATTTTCTCAGGTGCAAGAGTGTAAATATTGTTAATTTTCTTGTTGGCTATAGTAAAAATAGTAATAACGCTTTATCTCTTTTCTATTATAAGCCGATTTTTTGTGTACAAGATTTGTCATATGGTATTTAATTTAAATTACATGTTTCAAACCGCTCCACGTACCACTGAACCACGTTTAAATAAAATCTGCCTGGTAGTTTTGCCAAAAATCTTAGTTTTCAAGGCTTTTGATAAACCCTTATAGATACGAGTCATTTTATGGCTCATGTAAGTTCCTGAATTGAAATAAGATTCAGGTAAGCGGTAAAAATACTCGCATCTATGCGGGGTGGCCAGAAAGCATCAAAACAAAATTCACGATTTTGAACAGTCAGGTCGGTTTTTTTTTCAAATTTTTTACATTGTCACCTGGGGCGATGAGAAACATGTGGGTTAAATTAAATACCAAATGACCCTGTATATTTAAAATGGAAATGAACTAACCTAATATAATCTAACGATAGTTTTTTATGTATTTTGAGTATTTTGATTCACAGTTTAGGTACTAGTGCATTTTCACTTTATTCAAAAGCATTCATTTTTATACACTTTCTAGCATCATCTTGGAATTGTATACAATTAGTAGGAAATAAACATATATTTGAAATGTTTACAAAGCGTGGAGTGCTTGCTACAATTACTTATCCTCAACCACCCTAGATTTTTTAAGCTATTGTTTATTTCTTGCACAAAAAAACATGCATCTCCGGCTATATTACCAAAGGGAAGCAGCTGCGCTTTTCCACAAATGTTAAAAACAAGATGGTATTTTTGTTTTTAGTTGCATTGTGTCTGTAATCACTAAAACTACCACCAGGCTTCGTTTTAGGTCGCAATCTTCATATACCCTGTATTTTAATATATTCAGCCGGTCCACTGCTGGATGTAGGCCTTCTCAAGTAAGCGCCAAGCATTTGCATACAACCATAATAATAGGATTTATTTAATCGAATAATAATATATCTTTTATTCCTTACCTCAGTCAGATTCGTGAAGTCACACGTTAAAAAAGTTACGAATATACGGACGACTTACACGTCGTCGTTTATATTATAATATCGCAGGTTAATTAACTGCTCATTCATTCACAAAACATCATTATAATGTACTTATTAACTCATACATCAAAAGTGTTTACTTATTTTTAATTTTTATTGTGTGATTTTTGCGAATACGACCATATTTATCCCGAGTTTACGTTCCTCGTAAGATAATATATTTGGGGTGATGGCATTCTCAATGGATGAAATCAGAACATGTAGCAATAATTTCTACATCGATCGAGATTTTACCTGCTCGTAAGAATCGAATTGCTTTTCCAATTTAAAATGTTGTCAAAGGAACTTTCCACACAGGTTTCGTATTGAAAGCTGAGTGTTTTTCAAATAATAACTTTATGCTACCAAGTTTAAGATTCAATTTAAAATACAGCCGTCTATGAATTCTCGGTAATTTGTTTACGTGGAACCCTTTTGCTTGTGTACTGTGTCTGTAGTTCGCGGAATCGTGTGAAAAGCATTAACAAAATATTGTCATCCTGCTCTTATGCATGTAAAATAAACAGGCTATTTCGTTTTGGGACACTTTATTTTATATGTGTGAGTTAGCATTGATTTTGGCTTCACAGTTTAGCGAATCCACGTGGATTGTACTGCGTGAATTTCTGATGCGGAGAATATATTCAAGTCCGGAAATTACTAATAATGAGAACAGTATGAAAACTGAGGAAGTAACATATGTGTATTATGCTGAGCTCTTTTGTCTACAGGTATTTTCAAACATAATAATAAATGAATTTTGGGAATGCCGGTATATTTTCAAACTCATACATTTTTTGTGAATACTAACCAGTAGTAGCAAGCAATCCGTCCGTCGCTGTTAGTTTTTTATATTCCGGTAATTCCCACTGAGACGATATAATTATAAACGCACTGAAAGATAAACAGTAACGCTTGAAATAATATGAATTGTGTAGAAAAAAATAAACATGATATAAAACCTAAAATGCGGCTAAAAGTAAAATAATCCCAAAAGAAAATCTTAGTAAGACTACTTTAGCACTTATAGAACCAAAAAAGTTATAGTTATAGGAAGTCTCATTCGTGTCTCATATTACAATATTATGTATTTCTCAAACACAATATTTTTTTCATCACTTTCTTGATTAAATTGTACAAATTTACGATCTTGCATCGCAAGAACTTGCGACTTAATTTGCATCATGCAAATGGGATGTCACATCCGTTTGTTTACGCCCTTATTATTCCACTGTGATAAATCACGTGGAAAATGCGAGCTTACATTTTTAAAATAGTTATCATCTTCGTGAATTTTATTAAACAATACTTGTAAATTAATTTTAAAAAGTCTGCATGTATTTTCTAAAGTTCATATTACCAACAATTTTCCACCAATGTTAAAAATGGTCATAATGAATTAACCCTAAATCTTCAGTCTTTTTTTCGTGCTAGGTTCTTGACAATCAGGCGTGTGCAACGCTTTTGCAATTTATTTCACCACCTAGTATAAAAGACGTTTAACACTTAAATTATCACCCAAACCATGGAATCGAGACGCCATGCCACGCAACATTGTATCCCAGAAGGATTGATTGCAATATTCGTCGTTGCTAATCCGTATCCATTCTTTTTGCATTTTTGTGCTTGGGTCATTACTACTTATTATAATCGGCTTCATAACACCACTGTGATTTAATTATCTTAAGAGATATGTTAATACATAGAGCACTTACTTTAATTCGCAAACAGTGTGATATTCTTTAGATTAGTTTTCCATTACAATAAAAAACAAATAATCACGAAACTAGGATTATCATAACAATAATATTTCATCACGGTACCTCTTATTATCCTAAATAAATAACATTTACGTGTCATTGTCTATCATAACAGGTAGTCTAGACGGGTCGTATTCGTAATTACTTGTGTTTATGTGAACAGAATAGATATTTCACTCGCTGGGCTTGCTAATATAATTTTACTTCAACAGACTAGTTGATACACGCGACGTTGGAAAATAATATAATTACCATTCGAATGTTCTAAAATTTTATAATACACCACATCCATTAAACAAAGTAGTGGTTAAGCGACATCGTGCTTTAGATTTTGCCAAAAACCATACCCCTAACCTTGAAATAATATCCATTTTGTATTCCCCTCACCCTCCTTAATGCAATATTTTCAATGTGTGTGCGATGTAACAACACAGCCAGCACACACACACACAGCTGTCAACACATTTCCGTGATATCCCTTCGCGTCTATGCGGTCCTGGTACACATCGTTCTTGAGTCTTCTGAAAAACTAAAAATAAAAACAGTTAATTCATCACCGCTCATAACAGAAACAATTTACAGACCAAACAGCGCAGACGGTGATGAATTAAAGTTGCAAGCAAAGCATAAATCACTTACGATATTAACGATTAAGCAAGGCATTCAAAACTAATGTCAAGTTCAACGAAAACTCTAACCTTACTCTATAAAAGTAGTTTTATAGCCGTCTCTTTCTAACACAGTGTCTTTGAATATTCCTTTTTCATTCAAATTGTATTTGTCATTGATATTACTCTGAGTGCACTTATACTTGCAGTTATAGGAAAAGTAAGTGAGTGTAAGCGTGTGCAACTGCTGCACTATTACACACACTTATAACATATTGAACAAACTCTTACCAGTCATAAAGCCCTAGTACAAGGGTTTCGCGGCGACTAAGCTTCGCGCGCTCTATGCCTAGGGGAAAAATACATGAATGAGATTCGGTTTCTTTTTATTGCCTTCGCAGGCAGACGAGCATGCGGCCCGCCTGATGGAAAGCGGTCACCGCCGCTGACGGACCTTCGAAGGGGTCCAGCACAACCAGGTAGCTGCCTAACGTAAGGAGAGTACTCTATTTAAGCCTCGCTTAAAGAAGGATAGGTCATAGCGCCCAGGGAACACCGAACATTTCATTCCAGAGCTTGCAGCTCGTAAACGGTACGCTTCCAGACGTGAAGTACCGCTTGGCGTCCTTCCATGACTTAAACTCGGCCTTGTTAGATATTTCGACGCCGAGGATCCCATTGGAGATTAGCTCCTTGGAATTGCGGCGCCATGACAAAGGGGTCTTTCTTCGCAGTGAACGCGCAGACCTTCGAAGTATCTTCGAAGGGTTAAATTGAAAAAAGTTCAATTCACCCCAATCGGAGGCCCATCCCAGAAAGCTCTTGACTTCAGACACAAGTTGGGAACGTCTTTTCTCAACAGAACCCCGAGGGAGATTCTGTTGGCCGATGTATCGCACGTCACTTGTCCTATCATCTGCATAACAATGCATGCTTGTCGACAGTTAGCATGTCATTGATATGCAGGATGAAGAGTGTCGGTGATGGCACCGAGCCTCGTGGAGCTCCAGCATTAATGTCAGCAGTGCTAGTCTCAGAGCAACTACCAAAACTTTTATGCTCCGGCCTTCCAAAAAGCTGGCCATCTACTTGCAGAGTCCCTCGGGTATTCCATAAGAAGGTAGCTTCACCAGAAGGGCGCCATGCCACACTCGAACGCCTTAACAATGTCAAGGCAGATTGCAATAGCCTCACCATCACTCTATAAAGCCTCCGCCCAACAATCAGATCACCAGCCGTACGACCGTGAACCTGGTGGTCCTCAATATACCTCAGAAGTTGAGTGTTGATAACTCGCTACAAGACCATGGAGAGGAATGAATTATGGCCATAAATTCCTTTAGCGAATAATGAATTCTGATGCTCATTGCCTGGACAATCTGTGACAGATAAAATTAAAGACTCCAGAGTCTAGAAATAAAATACGTTTTACGGCTCGCTTTTGGAGAACAAAGAGGGTAATAATGTCAGTTGCACCACCACACAGTCAAATTCCATAATTTATAAGGCTATGAAACTAAGCAAAAAAGACCAATCGAGCCGTATCAATGTTAGTCAATTGGCGAATCTTGCCCATTGCGAAAACTTCAGCACTCAGCTTTTTAAATAAGGCAGTTATTTGGGGACCTTATTGAAGTTTAAGATCCAATGTGATTCTTCAGAACTTAGTGGTCTCCACAAGGTGAGCCTTGTGGAGACTAATACATCCTCATTCATAAAAATGTTGGTATTAATTTTCTTGAGTTTTGTGACTATCTAATAATAAATTATTAACGCCAAACCAATGTACTATTTACAATGTATTATTGAGAAAGCTAAGTTAACAAGTTATGAACTCCTAAGACATTATAAATAGTTTATTCAAGATCTTGAACTAGCCTAGTAAGAGTATTACAATATATTTTAATATTACGACATAAACGAAAGCAAAAATATGTGAAGGATTTAACAAAATAAACATTTAAAAAAATGAGCAATCGTTAGCAAACCATCAGTCTTCATGTTTTCCTTCTGTTAAAATACAATGTAATACTTTATTGAAATATTGTTTGTTTTTAAGTTGGCAATAATTGTTGTGTGTCAAATAATTCTAGAACCTTTAAAAAATGTCTGAGTTACGTCTTGTCGTGTGTTTTATAGTAAAAGTATTTTATCTTAAAAGGCCTTTGTTTATTTCTTTAACAACAATACAATAACAATAGCTTCACAACGTTAGGAATTATCAGATTGAAATAGTATGATAGCTATATGTACATATCCGAATTCCTTGCTCATCCCACAGGAAACACTACATTTTCGGGACAAAAAGTAGCCTATTCGTTAATTGCAGGTATCAGCTACCTTCATACTAAATATTATTAAAATTGGTCCAGCTGTTTCAGCGTGAAGAAGTAACAAACACACAAACTTTCGCCTTTATAATAGAGTAGTACGAGTAGGATTTAGCGTAGGCGTGCGTTAGTGTGTGTGTGTTTGTCTGTATGTGTGCGTGTGTGTATGTATGTAAATATGTGAATGTAATTATGTCTGCAAGAAAGGTAGTAAATTCAAATGTAAGTACGACAGTTATGCTGATACCTTTAATTTTTTTTCGGTCTAATCAGTCTAATGTACGAATGTAACTAGTTACTCCTTTTATACAATTGCATAGATTAAGTTGAAAAAGCGATAAGTGTTTATTAATTTTATTGTAAATATAACTACCTAAGAACGTCTCTTTTCATTTATCACAGACGCAATTCAAGGCAATTCGTCTCCTGTTTTCAGATTCAAGGTTGTTTTGATTGATATTGCGATGTTGGTTTAAAAATAAATTTGAATTCACAATCCTTATACGAGTATAGCGGCGCCACAAGTGGTGTTGTGGAATAATAAAAGGGTTTAAAATTTAATAATACCTTAAGTAATGCCCTCTGTGCACGTTCCACATTAAGTATATGGGTTTTGCTTGCCCCACCTCAAGAGGTGATACAAACAGCTTAGAACAGCTCAGTTGAATGCCTGGGTTTCCAAGTTTATCCATTTTGGATATCAGAAGCGGTATTGATACCGTGTCAAATGCCTTGGCGGGGTCGAGGAAGACACCAAGACAGTTGTCACCCCTATCTAGTGTATCTATGATTTTGATCAATTTGGAAACAGCTTCTTCGGTAAAATGGCCACGACGAAACTGATTCTCAGATTATTGTCTGTTTTCCTAGGCAGATTACTAGTCTCTGATTTATCAAGCTAGTATTATTCATTTACTTCTGGCCAGTGACGGAAAAACGAAATCGCAGAACTTGCATATATCGCTATGTGGAATGTTCCACGTTTTTGCACTGGTGACGTTATCCGCGCGGATACTAATGTCCTATTCCCAGCACTTAATCTAAAGTATGTATAAGTGACATAGAATCCAACTTCCTAAGAATATTATAAAGGCGCAAAGGGAATATCTCCCAGTAGGCTCAATGTTAGACCATCGGTTTGCTTATTGTGTTATCATGAAAATAAATATTTGATTTTCATGTTGATATATTTCGAAATTGGTTCAAAACCTATGTAAATTAATAAATTTAATGAACATATTAATAAGTCTATTCCGTCATTGCGATGTATTAATATGGGTTGCCAGTTGCCATGTAAAACTTTACGTATACGGTATCCGTTTATGTAAAATAAAAATAAAAAGTCTAGTGTTGAAATTATACGTTTCGTATTAGTGACAATAGAATTTATGGGCATTCAATATTTTAAGAACGATATATTAATACCAAAATAAATATTAAATCTATATTTGAATAAGTAACTTTTTATATCGCTTTTGGCTGACATAATACTTTGGTACCCAGCATCAATTGAGTCAATTGTCATCTGTCCTTGCATCGTTCAATAACACAGCCAACTGTTCACGTTTAATTCCGTTTGTTTATGTTTTGAGTATCACCAATATTCGTTCTTGCTTTATATGAATATGGTTTATTTTTATGGATTTCGATACGACGAGATGGCCTTATGACACTATCGGTATTTTGTGATTTGCATAACGAACCTCTTTTAATTTGGCAGTCCTCGAAAAACATGGATACTTAAGTGCATTATGCAGTTTGCTCGAATGGATACGAATTGAAACGATGCATCAGCTGCGAAGTCAATATGGCGAATTCCAAGGATGTGCTCTTACAATAATAGTGCTACATTATTCTAAAATGTAAAATTATTGTTTTATTAATTACCCAAAGATATAAATTCAGCTGTTTTGGCTAGCCTATCATATCATTTGATTATTTTTAGGTGCAAAATATCTAAAATGCAACTCATATGAAATGAAAACACATGTCTCAAATAAGCCTAAGTCCCATACAACCAGGCCAATTCCCTTTGCGTGTTTGTTATTTCTTAATACTCAAACAGCGGGACCAATTTTGATGAAATTCGGTATAGAGGTAGCTGATCCTCTGGATTAACTATGACGGGATCCAGGAAAATGTAGTGTTCCCGTGGGATGAGCAAGAAATCCGAGCATATATCAGTCATAGTCAAATACATATAAAAATAGCTAAATTTTATTTACGCGCTATTAGTATTTAATCATTTATTAAATGAGTTCTATCTGCGTTTAATAAAATCTTATCCAGTGTCTCAGTATAAAAAGTAATATACATAGATTTAAATAAAATGTTTTAACGTGACACGTTTTCAAGTCAACTCTTGCATTTAAGTACACGAAATAAATAATACATACATAATCGGCTATATGCCATAGAGGTATGCGGTGTCTATGTTTATATCTTAAAAAATTTAAGAAACATCTATATATACAAAAAGATACGCTCATATAAAAAACTAGTGGGAGTGTTTCCATCGCCTTTCAATTTGAAATGTGAAGTGGTGTGTTGTTCTTCGAATAGCAGCCTGGTATATATCCGTTTCATCCTACGGTAACCAGGCAACGCGACCCCCTAGCGCTCTCCCCCCACGGAGTACAATATACACTAGGTATGCCACTGTTTGGGTTTTCTTTTTATGATAAATATTTTGAAATATGATATATATATGATAAATATGATAAATTTTGTGAATGTTGTACACACCTATAATAGGCATGTGCATCAGAATCTTATATTGTAAGTATTTTGGTAAATTTGTAATGCATATGTTGTTGGTGTGTCTTTTTTAAATAAATAAATAAATAAAAATAAATAATACTTGGCCTAAAACTTATTATGAGTGTGAAATTACTGATTTGAACACGTACTCGTATGTACTCATATACCTGTACTTATCCAGACTTGCTGTATAAACAAAGCATGACTTTTTGGAATAAAATTTGGTGCACTTGTATACTTCTTACATCTGACTAAGTACCGGCCGGTTTTGTCCAAATATTATCCGAACAATAAGGGTTTTATAGCTGTTAATTCCCTTTAGGAGCCGCTCTTTGAGGGAACTAGGACTTTACCCGGTTAAATAAATGAATATTTTTAAGTAAGTTTCAAAATTTGTAAAATTAAATAAGTTTTGTAAAAAATTTTGCGTAACATCCATAAAATGTTTTAGTGTGCCATAAAATGTACGCACACACAGGTAATTTGATTCCTGCCTTCGGATTCCTAGTAATTGGGGGTTGTGGGGTAGCGGCCCCATCCCAGCTCGCCCACGGGTCTCCCGTTATCGATCCAACTCATCGCAGCCATTAAACAACGTTTTAGACTAGGGTGCAATATTTTCACGATTTACCTGTTGCTAAATAATGTTCACAGCGTGAAACAGCTTGGCCGGCCGGGTACTACCAGCTCACACGTGGCCTACACGAAGCAAAAGCTTAGCCAAGCAATTATTTCCAGAATTCCACAATCATTTGGATGTCTAAAAATATGTTTGTCACTCCTATTTCGCACCCATTAGAGGTACGACATATTAATCACGATTTTTTTTATAGTGAATCTTTGAAGCTGGTAGGTCAGGAGTCGTGGTCAGATGTTGTGTGACGGTCTCCGAGGGGTTTCCAATCAGTATGCTGGCGTAGGTTTTGTCAGGGACCAGCCCGGCCACAATTCGGAGCGTGCGGGGCTGGAAGGCCAGAAACACTAACATACACCTTTTGGGTTCCCCCGGGATACCGAAAGGGGAGCTTAATAACTTTTCCTCTTGGACAAAAAAAACATGTTCCGGTAAGATTTTGGCTCTCAACTTCCATATTTTATACTAAACCCGTGTTATTCTGTATTCAACAAGTAGCTTCACCAGTTGCTTCCTCGTTCTAATGGCAGTATAAATTAAGCTTATGAACTCAGTTGATCCTGATTGGATCCTGATTCAATTGCCGTTTCAGAAAGTTCAATTTGTGTGACTTTTTCAGCTCAAAAAACATTAGAATTTGAATGAGTCATTATTGCACTCAGGATCGGAATACGTGTCCGGTATGGTTGATATCTTTACTCCTTGCATGACAACCTGAGATGGAAATCAGCTGAGCTAAGTATACCCGCTGTTGCCAACTTCCCTACCCTCCGGGAGAAGTCCCATAGAGGAGTTAATAAAAGTTATAGGAAGCCGCTGAGATGCGGGCCAATTCTAACAGGTCGTCAGGCTGTGGAAATTTTTGGGAATGGGAGAGTCCTATGTTCATCAACCCGATTCCTTTAGCTGAAGACGACGTCGAATCACAGAGATTTTAGTACCAAGTATGACTCATTAGAGTTTCTTAATTAAGTATACTAGTAAGTCAAAAAATCTAAATATATCTTCACATGCAGCAAATGAGTAAGATCTATTCCCATGCGTGTTAATAAATACGAAGGCAATCAGCTGCAGTCGCGCCAAAAATATCGATTCAATGTAATTTTCCGTTCAGGTCAATCCGGGCATTCAAGGAGAAGGGAGGACGGCGGGGCAAAGTGCTCGCTAACCGGGCGAGGTCCCCGCCGGTCTCGACGTGCGCTCGTGTGATTGGCGATTGTGCAAAATAGTCACGCACACGGCCAGACAGTCTGGCGCCCACACCACCACATCGCTAAATGCAGATGTGCAACGTACAGCTCATCTGGCGCGCACATGTAACTCGGTGCTGGTTGCCAATAGCAACAAACGCACACAAACGAGACGAAGCGATCGATACGCCTTCGTCCTACCTGTGTATTCTTAGTATTATTACGTTATAATTATTTTGTCTGCAATTATTATACTTCGACGTATAATTTCATAATAGAAAAGAGTTATTAAATTTCATTAGTATGCTCGTAATTTGTGTTTAATTTGTTTACGTGGGAAGGTTTCTATGTAGGTATCAGTAAATATCCTCTGTCGTACTGTTTTATTTATATTCAAACTCAATGCCGTCCTCTGTACTGCTTTCCGTCCCGCCCTGTTCCGTCTCATTCTCACTCAAGGGATCCAGTCCCATCCCATCTCTTTGATAAAAAAGTAACAAATATATCTGAATTCCTGCCTCATCAAACGGAAGCACAAATTTTTCGGGATAAAAAGTATTCTTAGTGTTTATCCATCTACACCCATACCAAATTGCATCGAAATCAGTGAAGTCGTTTCTGTTTCAAAAATTCTAAAAATCTTTGTTTTGGGTTCTCTTAAGTTAATACAGTGCCCCCATGTGGATTTTCGTTTTTATGATACAAGCAGGTTTGGGTGCTAAATACATAGTTTTTCGAAAAATAATAATATACACACTTTTATTTTTAACAGCGCAACGGTACGCAAAGTTTTAAATTACTACTTTCGCAAAAACGATGTATTTACCATCAGAAGACATGATGATGGTACTTAAAAAAATATCATCGCTTTTTTCCGAATTTTTTATTTGCATTATATCTCAAGTCACTAAAACTACCGCCTGGCTTCATTTTCAGTCGCAGTTTAGATATACTCTGTATAGCGTTGTATACAGCAAAGGATTCAACAAGTGAACTCGCATGATGTCGACGTTTTTCGCTGTGAAGAGCTATTGCCATACTTATTAATGAGAGCACTCCACCTGGTCCTACGTGCAAAGCCATTAAGTTAGTTCAAAAATTATATTGTTCTAGAACAAAGTCGGAATAAACTCCATGATTGCCTGAGCTAAGCACGAGACTTTACAATCAAGAGTTCAAATGATAATGCTTAGGCGAGGCTCCGCCATGCTGTCCTTGTGTGGCCTAAAAATATATTATTGTTTGCAAATATGACATTAGCAATTCGAGAAGGCTGTTAAGACAAATCTAACATGGATATAAAGGGAATAAAGAAGCGCTCCTTGTGACTCACAATGTTTTCAACACGCTTATATTAGCTTCAGCTGTATGTATGTATCTATGTATCAAATGTATGTCTTACAAAACAAGCGTCGTTTTTGTTCTGCAAAAATTTTATTTGTATTGTGTCTAAAGTCACTAAAACTACCACCTGGCTGCGTTTCCGGTAGCACTCTTGATATATCCTGTATTTATTTCTTTAAATTTCACTGTAGAAGAATATCTGGACCCTAGTTAATAATTTGGTTTTATAGCTCGCTTTTGGAGAACAAAGATGGTATTAATGTCAGCAGCGCCGTAGCAGCAGCGCAGCGTAAAATTTCATAACTAATCAGACTATGAAAGTAAGCAAAATAAACCAATCGAGCTATATCAATATCAGTTAATTGGCGAATCTTACCCACCACAAAGACTGCGGCGCTCAGCTTTTTTGCTAAAGTGACTATGTGAGGACCCCATTGAAGTTTGGGATCTAATGTAATTCCTAAGAACTGAGCAGTATCCCCAAGGCCCAACTCATCCCCAAATAACCTACCTACCACCACTACCACTCTCAATCGTACTCTCGATCGTAGAGGAGACCCATGCCCTGCAGTGGGACGTACGTGGGCTAATACAGTACAGTACAGTTAACGTTTTTTTTTTACATTAGGTGTCATAAATTTTTTTGCGAAACCGTTGCCAGTATACCAGAGCTCGAAGGAGAAGGAGTGCTTCACCCCATAAGGTCGCTACCGCATACCGAGTTTATCGAGAGGCTACAATAAACCTGCAAAAAGCGATTAAAATTGCCAAGTCGCAATCTTGGAAAGAGCTCTTGGAGGGTATTGACAATGACCCATGGGGACGTCCATATAAGATTGTTTTAGGCAAGTTACGTCCATGGATGCCTCCTTTGACGAAGACATTAGAACCAGAGCTGTTGGAGCGAATAATTGCGACTCTCTTCCCAACCATGCATTCATATTCTGTACTTTTGCCAGTGGCACCTTCGGATTGCACCAATGATTTGGAGGTTACAAAAGAGGAGTTAGATCGAGCTGTGAGACGCATGAAGGCTCGAAATACCGCAACAGGCCCGGACGGAATACCCGGTGGAGCTTTGGCGATGGCTCTGGAAGCACTCGGGGATAGGGTAAAGCGTTTATTTGATTGCTGACTTCGTACTGCCAAGTTTCCCACTATCTGCAAAAAAAGGCCAGGTTGGTACTTTTGAAAAAAGGAGGCAGAGATGCTTATTGTCCCTCAGCATACAGACCCGTTTGCTTGTTGAATGAGGCAGGAAAGCTCTTTGAGAGAATTGTTTTCGCCCGAATCAATGAGCATTTGTCAAACGTTGGAACAGACCAACACCCAATCAGTATGGCTTTCGGCAGGGACGTTCGACAATTGACGCAATTCGTCGTATCCGCTTTTAAACGGAACAAGCCATATCTCGAAGTAAGGTCGCATTAGCAATAAGTTTAGATATTGTTAATGCGTTTAACTCTATACCTTGGGATACGATTAAGAAAGCATTGACATACCACTCAATGCCTCTCTATTTGCAGGCTATAATTGGAGCGTATTTGAACAACAGGTATATCCAATACGTGGGCAAGAATGGGCGTTTACATCGAAATAAAATGCATTGTGGGGTCCCATAAGGGTCTGTGTTAGGGCCCCTTTTGTGGAACCTCGCATATGATCCTGTTTTGCGTGTTGAACTTCCTGCTGGCGTAAATGTTATTTGTTACGCCGATGGTACATTAGTGCTAGCAGAGGGAGAGGACTTTGATGGATCTGTACGGCTTGCTGAACGTGCGGTTGATATTGTCGTCACCAAAATCCAAGAACTGGGATTGCAGGTAGCGCCTCATAAAACCGAGGCCTTGTGGTTCTATAAGCGACGAAGAGGTATAGAGCCACCAAACTCATTTATTCGAGTAGGGCAACATGAAGTTCAAGTAAGCAGACACATAAAATACCTGGGCCTTACCCTTGTCAGTCATTGGAATTTCGGAGAGTACTTTGATCGTCTTGTCCTTCGTGTCGAGAAAGTTGCAGGTGCCTTACACAGATTGTTGCCCAATCTTGGAGGGCCCAGCGAGGAAGTCCGTCGCCTCTATGCGGGTGTTATACGTTCTATGACGCTCTACGGTGCGCCGATATGGTCGAATAGAATGCGCGTGTGCCGTTGCAGGACCAAACTTTACCGCCTTCAGCAGAAGAGATGGCCATAAGGATCGTACGTGGATATCGTACTATATCCTATAAAGCGGCAACAGTATTGGCACGTTTTCCACCCTTAGATATACTAGCCGAAATGGATACCAGGGTCTATGACCTAATCCACCAAACGGATGTCAACCAGCAATCTAAATCTCTCGAGGAAATCAGGCGCCAAGAACGACAGAATGCAATTGCTATGTGGCGGTCTAGAATATGCAGAGCCTTATTGTCGAAAACGTGTCATTGAGGCAATCCTCCCAGTCTTCCAAGCCTGGATGGAAAGAAAAGAGGGGCGACTTACTTACCGGCTTACTCAGATAATCACCGGCCACGGTTGCTTCAGTGATTATCTGAATAAGATCGGCCGCGAGGCGACTGCCAATTGTCATCACTGCGCTACCCAAGATTCTGCTACTCACACTCTTGCGGAGTGTTCCGCTTGGGATGCTGAGCGTCAGATATTAACCAACCAGATTGGCCAAGACCTCTCTTTACCTGCAGTTGTTTCGGCAATGCTAGGTGCAGAATCTTCTTGGAATGTTTTTGTTCAAATAATAATTATTCTACTAATCTTAGTTTTAAAATCATACTAACTGATTGTTACATTAATACATTATTTCTTGTTATAACTTGTATCTATTTACCTATTTCTCACTATTTTGTAATTATTTCAATTTGTGGTAAATGGTGTTGATGGCATAATTAGCATAAGCACTTTAATTTACTATTGTTTTATTTACTTTGTATTGTGTCATTGTTTGTTTACCATAATAAATAGAAGAAAAAAAATGCCGTGGCCTCATTCTGTGAAAGTGTCATGGCAAAAAAAGAAACTGCATAGAGGGACAGAGAGAGGGTTGATCGCTCCAGAAGACAACGACGAAGACGGCGTTGAGTAGACCGTCTGGTACATCCATTTATAGAGAGACTGGTATATTATTTAATATTGATTTTTCAGCTGGACAATTTTATGGGGATTGTACCGCTGTAACTCATACCGCACAGACAGGAGTAAGACAGGTGATAATTAATATTTTATTACCTCATGTAGTGCTACGTTAGCAATGCGCTAAAGGGGCTTCGGTTTGTTCCTCGTGAGATCCCGAAGTCCCCTATTTGTGCCGAAGGTGATCATGGGGTTTTTAGCCGGTAAAAATCCTATGTTCTATGTTCAGCTGTGGACTTCCTGTGGCTGAAGAGTGGGAGAGAGAGAAACCAATTGACTATTTTTGACAGGGTGTGGTTTACATCGTCAAAACCTGGTTGATGTCGCTTTTGATTAAATATTAATGAATTATCTTCGGCAGCATTTTAAATATTAATGAATTCCTTGTATATGATAGCCGTTTTTACTAAAATAATAATAATAGGTCAAGAAACTAATAAAACACGCTTTAGTAAAAGACGATCTTATAAAAATATTGCAAGTAGTCAATGTAAACACGTTCGAATACCTCACCTTGGAAATTTTTCAAGGTAACTGCAATATATGCAGTTTTTGATATTGACATTGACTGTATATATTTGTTTATCGTTACCGATTTTTATTTCGTAATATTCCATTCTGCGTCAGAGATTTAAATTTGCGACGGAGTGCTTTTGGTAATTTATCCGATTTTACCTCGAAAGTGACAAATGTTCTTCGTATGTTCGATTAGTGAAACAATGTATTTTATTAAACATCAAAATTAATTTTGATGACACATTGTTGACGCATGTCGACGCACAGACATAAATCAAATTATGTATGATCTAACTACAGGACATAATGACATTTGACATCTTTATGTCTCAGGATGGCGAGCGCAGTGCAATGTCAAAGCATTATTTTGTAATTAATGGTGTTTTTTGGTTTTGCCATTGTCCATGAGCGGTCGTATCGCTAACTATAAGGCCAATGGCATGCTCGCCTCACCACTTATTGCAATAAGAAAAAACCTGCCAATGTCATACTTGATCATTCAAGCTTTGCCACAGTCTGCGACGGACTAGATATTTCTTTCCACGGTGACAGGCAAAGACAATATTACTCTTACGTAGCGGCATTATTGGGTTAATATGCTTAGTAAATGTATTATAATCGCCAGTTTGTATTTTGTATGTGACTAATGACTAATGACTAAAGACAGACGCTCGACTAGAGTTCCAGACTGCCATTTGCTAGCGCTTTTATTGGAATGGTCTGACAAGTACGTTATCTCCTTCGCTAACATGACGCTATGCGCTTATTTCAGTCAGCCTGACTTCTGTATCCTGAGTATTAGTCTCTTAATAAATCAGTATTGTAATGATGAGACCTAACATAACAACAGCTGGTTCGCGGTTAGTACTCGTGTGGGCGGTTATGGTACTGTAGTAAAAATTATGGACAGTTAAAAATAAAGAATTAAAGATAAGTCGAGTGGGCCCGATAGTTTATTAACTACATATTAAACTTATTAACTATATATTAAAATAGTACTAATAACTTAACGGAATTCATCATCATCAGGGATTTTGCGTAAAGAAAGTTGGTCCCTTAAGCCCCATTTACACGGATAGAGTTTCTCGTGGTGAGAAACGTATGCCATTATCGCATAACATAATCGCCATAGATTACTGCGTTCTAACAAACGTTGACACGATGCAAGTTTTTTACATCCTTACGATAATCGTATCTTCGACGCGAGAGTCTCTCCCCGTGTAAATGGGGCTTTCCTCGACCCGCCAACCTCCGAAATCACCATGGAAACCATCGGTCTACGTGGGCGAGACTTCATTATACGAAAGTTTGTCGCAACTCTTTCCACAACCTCGGGATGTGTATATCTGTTTCGACTCGCGTCTGGCTGCCTAGACAGACAAATAATAGGTTTCGTTGTGTGACAACAATCAATAACTCGCTCATACATATAGTTTTATTTTCCACCGCCTGTTAACACGTGGCTCTAGTGTATGTCTGTAATTTACATGACCTGTTTTTGCCTGAGAAATATTAATGTGCATGCCTCTCGATACCTGGAACTGTACTTATTTCGATACACGCATACAGACAAGACTGGCACACTAAACCAATTCAATTTCGGACCGTTCTACCGGATGTTGCTAATTTTCATTCGAAGCGCGGAGCACTGCGTTTAATGCTATCACTGTCGTGGCGGATGTTAGCGGTTTGATTTATATATTTTTTTGAAATCTTCGACGTCTGTTAATGCAAACACAATTTGATAAATAAAACAGGCCACTATTACTGGAACGTTGTTATTGGCATCCAAACAATATTATGTCACGCAATATTAACTGTTAAAAAATTTGGTTGATACTCTACGACATAACGTTTGTAACCACCATATTTTCCATATTGGTCTAGGTGCTTGTTCTATATCCCATTCTTTAATTTAGAATAGGATATCGAAGTTTAATATTAATTACTAAAATAGGTATAACCGCTAAACATATGTACAGTACTTGTGGATGTAACCATATGTACTGTAATATTTTGGAGAATGAGTCTACAAGGGTAAAGGTATGCTATTTATAGCTCGGTCCGTCCCCGCACGATTGTAAACATGTTTACTGCCTTCCACACTACAATGAATTCATGTCCATAAAAACCTTTTTTACATCTGTCCTTAACGTTTAAATGAAAACACTGTACAATAAATAACATACATAACCACACGCCTTTTTCCCAGAAGGGGTAGGCAGAGGTGCTACTAGAACACCCACGTTTCGCCTTGTATACTCCGTCCCACGATGTGATAGCGGGCGAGCCTATCGCCATATCGGGCACAAATTCCTGACTCCGGGCTCATAATGAATAGAAAAATCCAATATCACTTTGCCCGACCCGGGATTCGAACCCGAGACCTCAGCTTTTGCAATCATACCGTAGTACCACTACGCCACCGAGGCAGTCAATAACAAGATGTAAATGGTTAAAGGTGGTCAGACGACCTGGCAAAGGTCGCGGAACGTCGCTGGATGCAGGCTGCTTCCAACAGGTCACCGTGGAAATCATTAGGAGAGGCCTATGTTCAGCAGTGGACTTCCTTTGGCTGATGGATGGATGAAATGATTAAATCAAATATTTTATTGTGGACGTAGATTTTAATTTTGTTTTGTTACAACTATAACCCGCTAATATGGCATACAATAATATGACAAAATTGGGTGTCTACAATAATGACTATTTTATAATATTAAATGGTTTGTTTCTTTAGTTATTTTAACCGACTTCAAAAACGGAGGAGGTTCTCAATTGGACTGTATGTTTTTATGTTTGTTACCTGTATAAGTTTGTACTTGGTGACCCGCTTTTGATTATTCTTTCTTTGATTGAAAGCTGGTTCGTATTATTTGCCCCATAAAAATAATTTTAAGCATTGTTCATTTGTAATAATGTTATATTTGTGGTAAACAATAAAGAATTTATAAACTAATAATACCTATTACTTTGTACTTGTCACCTTTGATTAATTTACTTCTTGACTTGATTTTAGTTAAAGATACTTTACTTTTACCGACGAGTCCAGTTTTAATTTGTAGTATGTTTTGAAAAAAACATTTTCATGCCTTTTCGAAGGTATTATGGTTGTGTTTTAATGATTTCCAACCACTGCGGTTAAAATATCAGAGACTGTGAGTTTGATACCTCAACTGAGCTTTGTATGGATGGAAATGTTTGTGTGATCAATAAATATATTTTGTGTCAGGTCTGCGTGTTGCCTGAGGACTATATACACCGACTTGCAGGACTTTATCGGCAATTTTTGTGAGTGGGTTAATTGTCGGCTTCACTCATTGCAAGTAAATAAATAAAAATAAAAATAAATCATTCATTAAATTCCTTCCTTGCACTAAATTAACAAACAGAAATTCAATTAATTATAATATGTGCTCAGGCTAAGTAACAAGTGTATTGAGATAGTGCTGGTAGTTATACTATGATAGCCCTGTACCATAAGCACCAGCTGCCATCTGTATGTTGCAGGGCCTACTTGAAGTGGATATAAGGACAGGTCTTTTAGATTCGTAACATTATTAATAATAATTAAAAAGTAGTTATAGTTAAAGACTAGGAATCTCTTTGGTAATTAAACAAAAACAAAATTATGAATAATTGTAATTAAGCTATTTCCATTTTGGGATACAGCATTACGATGCACATAAAATTCATGCACGCATGTTTTTCTGTGTGCGTGCATACATAATATAGGCGCATATGTGTGTGCATGCGTGCATGCGTGTTTTCTTGAAAGTACTCGGTGATAATATCAGAATTCGGTGTAATCTATTGTAGAAAAAAGATTGTGACTTAAGGGGGTATTAATTAATAATGTAGATTTTACAATGAGAAGATTGCGGCGATTAGTATTGTTAATATTAGATGGATTTTTTTACACATTGTTGTAATAGAATAGTATTTAAGATAAAGACTTGACGGACAGTCAGTACTTGGCAAAATTCATATAGATGTTGTGTGGGAAATAACGGTTTAAATGTACTTACTTTTAGTAACGCTCTTTGGGCACGTTCAATTATTATTGGGTGGTTTTTGGGTGCTCCACCCCAAGAAGTAATACAATAGGTAAGTAGGGATTGACATAACGCCTGGTAAACCACTTTGAGAGTAGAAGAATCAGCATCGTATCGTAAATGTTTGAATACGAAAATAGGTTTACGTATTCTTCCTGATACTAGTTTGATGTAGGGTCTGAATGAAAGATTGTTATCAATGAGCAGTCCTATGTAGTTCTTCGTATGAAAGAGTTTTTGCATTGTAATGAGTTAGGATTACAGGAGGGGTGAACAGTAATATTAAAGCTGTTGGGGTCGGGCAGATGTAAATTGCGAATGGTAAATATACTGTGTTTGGTTTTGTCTATATTTAAAGTAAGCAAGTTTGTGACAGCCATGTGGATTCTATATTAAAACCTATTTGGGAAGATTTGTAAATTTCGCCCCACGTGCTGTCTGAGAAATTTAAAACCGTGTCGTTTGCAAACGACAATAGGTGTCCATCCACCAAGTTGTTTTGACATAATACATTTAAAAATACTAAAAATAGACTAGGATCCAGAATACTCCCTTGTGGCACACCATAGCTAATTGGTAGATCATCACTAACATGTCCATCAATAGTAACGCACTGCGATTGACCAGTCAAATAGCTCTTAAATAATTCCAATTAGTCTCCTCTGACACCTTAATTATTCCAATTTATTCAGTAGTAAGTCGGAAAACTTTGTCGATAACATGTCGTCGGCTCGAGATAAGGAAACTTGATATGACGTTGTTGAGTATCGCCAGGCCGTAGCCTGGCTCAGCTCAGTAGAGCTGAGCACTTACGTCGTCGACATGACGGCTTTGGTGTATAGTGCGTCTTAGGCAGTTTCTTATACACACAAGGATAGACTTAAACCTGAGAGGTCTAGTTATTAAGAGCACAGCCATAATTATTATTCCTCTTTTTGATTACTTTGATACTTTTTGATATACATAAAGGTCACGCCTGTATCCTATAGAGGTAGATAGAGACCATAGATCTCCACTGTACTCGATCCTGAAATACTACTTTCGCTTCATCTACTTTCATCGATCTTATCATGCATTCTCGTCGGTTAAGGGTACTTTTAACCTGACCCCTGCCGAAGGTGCCCTCGATCTGGTTGAGGTAGGTCAGATGGGGTCGACCCCTACCGACTCTTCCATTCACACTCGCTTTATGTATATGTTTAGTTAATCGCCTTTTAACCATTTTTAATTTATCACCATCAGTTTCTACGCAAGGTAAAATGTGAGCGTAATTCATTTTGCGAGTTGTTGTTTTATTTCCAGTACTCTGCTACATCTGCCCCTCATTGCCTGGGAGGCGCGAGGTGTGTGTGAGGCTGCGAGCGATCGCACGTAATCTGTATGTTACGCGGTCCCTCATTATTATCCAGTACCTGAAGAAAGTAAGATAAATAAGATAGTAAGTACTATATGGCGTACGTTCGATAAAGTATTTTAGTGGCTGCGCGCGCTGAGGGCGCTGCTAGTCCAACGGGGGTGGTGGGTGCGGGGTCGCGAGGCGGGGGTGCGCTGCTGCGACACACCGAGAGCATTGTTATTCTGAACCAACATTTATAATTAAATAACATCTCATTGTAACCCTTAAGGAAGCCCAATGTTCACCAGTAGACTTCTTGCAACTGAATGATGATGAAAAAACAAACCAATAGTCCAATTCATGATTTGATTTAACTATTTTTTTTAATAATAATACTTTTAATACGTAGCAATACTACTCTCGGTTTGTAGAGGCGGCTCGTGCCCTGCAATGGGACGTACTACATTCATGCCTTGGTTGTTGACATCAACGAAAAAAGAAGTGAGATCTAAATGAGTGCCAAGTTCTCGCGTCAGTACTAAAATTTATATACATTAACAAAAAAATATTTTATAATGACTTAAAATATAATTTCTTCTTATAACTTAGGATAACATTTGGAAGCCTAAGGTGTGACTTGGCTAGTTTTCATACACAAATTATATTGAAGCCTTTGCAAGTTCTAATGCTCAAGTCCTTATTTTATTCTTCCGAACATTTGGCTGTTGGTATAAAGTAGCCATCAAACATACCTATTTATTTACTTAAGGACATCCAGTGGTAGTTACATTATATCTTATATCTAATACACTAACAATTTGTTAACATGCTTAATATACTACCTGCAGGCGTCACAACATGCACTGAATAACAAATAACGGCTAAGTAATACTAGAATTAAGTTTTATAAACATAAAAAACGGAACAATCGTAAATTTAATCATAGTGAAATAATAACAAAATAAGAAATTAAGAAGAAATAACAAAAGGAATAAAAAAAATACTATGAAAATAATTAATATATCTACAATCTCTTATCACTAATTAATTTTAACTGTTCACGGCTGTTTTAGTAGGTACTTAATAATAATTCGTATATTACAACTAACCTAGTTATAAGAAGAAATTATATTTTAAGTAGTTATAAAATATTTTATGTTGTTATAAATGCATTTCTGGAATGACCATTGAACTTGCCACCCATTTAGATCTCACTTATTTTGTCTGTGAAGTAAAAAAACAAGGTATATATCAAAATATTGATCTTGGCTGTCATTTCACATTTATGTTTTTGATGGGATATCATTAATTGTTGTATATATATTATTAGTTGGCACATAATCATAATGAAATTAATACCAAATGGTTTTATGTTGATATAATTGTCTTTTTTGTGTTATTTTCTATATATTTTTTTACCTTTGAAATGTTCGAGTGAATTGCCCGTTTAGTAATCGGTTTTTTTACGCGTTTTCACTTTGCCCTTAATTTGGCCAAGTTGCGGCGGTATAACATGCGCAGGTGGGTTGTACTCTACAACAGATTGGTAACAGATAGATAATTTATGTACCTATATTTTTCTTTAAAATTCAATATATAACGGGTAATTCGTTATGTAATCGTCGTAATTATTTATCTTTATACTACGTATTTTTATTGTTTTATCTTTTTATTGTGCAATGAGTCGTCCTATTGAATTGCTGGTGGGTGACAGACTTATTATAAACCGACTATTCCAATAAAAAAAAAAAGGGTGGTATTCCACTCGTTATATGTTCACGTAGACCTTCTATCCACGTAAAGACCGGATGTCATAAATTCCTGATTCTTACATTACAGACACTATAAGTAAGCGTTCCTAACAGAATCAATAAATTGAACAATTATAATAAAATTATAAATATTTACTAGATTTCAGATTTATTCCTTTGTCTTCACTCAACTACCTATCTGGATGCCAAATTTGAACTTTCTAGGTTATCTGGAACTGAGTTAGAGTTTTGGTCTATAGGTCAGTCAAAAGCAGTCGCGCCTAGTCCGTTACCAAGAGGCCACCACGCACTTCTGGATACTACTATTATTTATTTAAGAAAAGTATGCATACCAATAATAAAACCTCCATACTGCTTCTACTGATGACATTATATGTAAAGAACCAACATTTAAAAATAAATCAGTACAAATACTTTGATATAATATCTATATACAGCATCGACGTACAAAATTTTAACTAACATTTTTGGTTGCTGAAAACAGAACTCCTCCAAAAAGCGCCTCCAAAAAGTATTAGTTCATAAAACAATGTCGGCTATAAATACTAAAAATGGTAATTACAATTCGTACACTCTAGCAAGAAGCTTCAATTAAGCCATCATCATCATCATCAGGAACCCGTTGCATTCCACTGCTAGACATAGGCCTCTCCCAAGGTACGCTGCGGAGCCCGGTCTGTTAATTAAGCCATACCTCATATGTGCTGGCACTATGTCAAAAAATTATGGGCTATTTTAGAAGACGCGGACGTCACTTTATTTGACAATAACAAAATTATGCGAAATATTCCGTATCCAGGCATTACAAAATCAATGCACACATTTATTTAAATTTCGTTCTATTACGTCACCCGTCAATGAACATTATTTCACATTGTTTGGTTCTTAACCTTGAATGTCATTTACATCTCCTGCCAACCAAAAACAGACCATCCTATACTGGTTGGACGCTTCATGCTTGAACTCTTTGATTATTTCAATGTAATGAATTTCCAGCACATATTTTAATTAAATATTAGGTTTCTGCACTATTTCTCCTTATATTCTTAATCTGTGCCAAATTTCATACTTTCCGTCCACGCAATGTTCATAAAGCAGTGGACAAAAATTTTCCTTCTCATATTAATAATTAATAGATATCTATCGATCGCGGGGAACCTTTTGTATTTTTCCCTTATAATATAATTTTATAATAACCTCAAGAATAAAAGGTGCACGTAGCTATTACTTGGTAATTGTAAGTTAGAATCCTATATTAAACACCTAAATGACATGAAATCAGCCCTTGCATTAAATATTAATGATCAGAGATGACAAGGTGCATAAAATCAATAGTCGAGTGAGACGGAATTATCTGGCTGCACGAGAGTAAGAGCAGTGCAGTGTGCTTCTATTGGTCTATATATATAACTGCATATAATACGATACGCCAACGCTACGTAGTTCCAAGAATTAATACGAAAGGTGAGTTTATTCTCTTTGTGCACGGTCTCAAAGGGTCGGCAGGACGGCGCCGGTCTTATGATGCAAGTAGGTAGATATTAAAATTTTATTATGATCAAGTTTTTACGATGCTTCTGATGGTAAGTGCAGTCCAAAAAGTTAACTCAGACTGTTACCTGTCGCTGATACAGTTATACGGGCAGACTCGATATGGGATAGACACAGGATCATCTCGAAACGGTCACTTGGTTAGGTTCTTACGCTGAGATATCCACTATTGTATGGTGGTAGGTATCTCACTTAATACAAATATCTAATCGTCATTGTAATCTTAGACTCTACTTTTATAATGATTTCTTCGTCTCTATAATATATGCATATATTATTTGTAATTAAAATCTAGTTTCGTTTGTAAATCTGGTACATTTTTTCTCATTATTTGACTTAAGGCTTATGGCATTAAGCATATTCAGAAAAAAAAAAGATTTTGCGGCATATTAAACAAAAACATATTGCCTCGATCCAAAATTATTACGTTTTACGAGTAGAAGCGATTATAAAAAAGGAAAAAAGAAAAAAACAGTAAAAATCAATCGTATGAGAAATGCATGGAAGGAAATTATTTCAAGAACGGAGTTTTCTATCGTAGCTAGAAAAGATTAAGTATAAAGTTGAAGTGGAGAAGTTAATAATGGCGAAGAGAGTAGTAAGTGAACGAAGAAATATGCAAAGGGATTCGGGGGTATAACTAGTAAACTAGTAACCCTACAGAAAAAAATATAGAACGTTATTTATAGAAAATTAAATTGCCTATAAATTCATACCTATTACTTTTTATCGTAAAATGGAAAATAAAAAAGATATAAACCAAATATCTGTGTTCTTTTAACAAATCTTTATTTCATTTTCATCGAATAATTTTCATATATCTATGATGTTATTGTTACTTCACCACAAAAACTTTGCACACTGCAAAGCATTTGAGGCCTGCTTTTCGGCAATTACTGATTCCCTTGCATCTGCAGAAAATATATTTCAGGAGTTCTGAGGGTGCTCGAGGCTTGGAAGCTTGGTTAGGTATCCAATTTTTCCAACCTTTTTTCAGCTCCAATCTTCAGGATCATATTGTTTGTCCAGCCACGACTGAACCTGGTGTTAAATAATAAACTCGATGACTGTGGAAACGGGCTGCATCTTGTGTGTGGCCACAAAACTCTGAATTATACCTAGCTCTTAATTGTCCACGCCTCCAGCAACCCCCGAATTTCGAAAATTATTTTTCGGCAGATGCAAGGGAAACTGGGTATGTATGTATGCCGAAAAACAATGCTTAAATGCTCTGCAGTGTGCCTCATTTGTTGTGGTAAAGCTTGTAGTAAAAAAGTAATGAGCATAAAGTTGTAGCCAATTTAATTTGAAACAGATAATGTCTCATAAAATTTTCTGTAGAGTTTGTAGTTTACGACATACAACGCGAAAACACTTGGCATCCCTTTTACCAAGATACCGGCTGAGGGATAAGGGTGGCGACGCCACATACTTAAGCTTATACTAACCCCCATACCCTTCAACATATAAAAATTTCAAAATCAATAATGAAGTAGAAAGAATAACGCGTCGAGAACCGCTGACTCGAGCTTTCTCCAATTATCGCCGTAACGTACAGAATGCTGGCGCCCACGAAGATAAGTCAACTACCACTCCAGAGCTTCAGGAAAAATCACAAGACAGATTATATCACCGAGACGACGCCTTGAATGATGGCATTGAGGGCATTCAAGAAGCCAACCAACGCAAATATAGTGACTTTAGTATCCGCCATGCCCGTACTAATGTTGCCTAATATTTTACTAATGACGTAAGATTTGGCTTATGGCTTTAGTACTGGTTATCTACATGGCCTCTAAGCATCTATTTGTTTTACGGCCAGGCAGCTTCTGTCTACCATTCGCAATAGTCAAAGACCTGCATTTTAATTTTCAAGACTGAGGCTAGGGATTTGACGGTCCTAGAAAATATAAGACTACATACCAAGTAGAAAAATGATCAATATAATTAATACGAAACTCTAGTCACCTTAAAATATTTTAATCTTTTAATCTCCTCTAAAAATCTAAAGTCGCTTTCTAGGAGATTTTTCTACCATCTGTTATTTTTTTTTCTTTCACAAACAATTCATCTCGTTAACTAATTGTGGTAGCCTTTTTTAGGCATAGTGATGCCTGTGTTAGGAGACTACGTTCTTCCAATAGCCTAAAATGTTTGCTTATCTTATTATAAAGTGCGGAACGTTTGTTTGATTGGGTGTTCCAAAGGCAGATTTAGTTTTACGGACAGGTACGTCAGGTTTCCTTCTTTTAGAAGTGTCTACAGGACTGAAAGTAAGTGACTTATGGAGTTTCAAAATGGTTTGTAGTATGCACAGCTTGCGGACTAACATTAGGTCACTGATTTTATATAAGTCTTCGGTAGAATAAAGACGCTTCTTAAAGTACATGATTTTAAAAGGCCTCGTTGGGCCCGCTCAACCTCACGGAACCGCGTTTATAAGGCTCTCACCCATACCGGTATACAGTATAATGGATTGGGCTAAGGCAATATATATTCTATTTGGGAGTATATTTGGACTGGTTTTATTCTGTGGTAAGACATGTCTAAGAGTGGAAAACATCCAATTGAATTTTCTTATTCTCATTAATTCCATCTCAATTGAGGGTACCAAGATAGCCTTTGGTCAATCATGACGTCTGGATATTTTGTTTGATTAACTTTATTTAACATGGGACAGGTGCATTGGTTACTAGTTACGCAATTTTGGGAATGTATTTTAATATTAAAGTCTATCAGGTTGAGTGCGATTGTTAATGCTGAAACTGATGTAGTTTGTTTTGGATGTGTTTGAGGAGATTATCTGTGAGCCACTTAGGGACCTGGGTTGTACCTTTTTCGGCACTACTTTTAATGGCTTTCCAAGTTAAGCCATAGAACACGATGGCAGTGTCATCGGCATAAGAAAATATTATTAACATAATTATAATCACGGTGAATGCTCTGAGGATTTTTTTAGTTTGATTCGATACTCTGTCTGGATGGCATTTGCGCTTGCCATCAGGTGCAGTGCAGTCGTTATGCCGTGCCAGTGTAAGACAAAAAAAAATTTTTGTTTGCGCATTAGCCATGTTGCAGAGATCGTTAATATAAATTAGGAATAACGAGGGTCCGAGGATGCTACCTTGGGGAATCCCAAACGTAATTCCAATTTCATCACTAATATGCTCATCCAATTTAACTGTTTGCCTAGAACTAAAAATATTCTAAGTAGAAATCTCTTTAAACCATTTTGTGCTCCAAGTTCCTTTAACGACTTTTTTCCCTGTTTTGTGTTTCTTTGAATATTTATATTGCGAGGATTTTATCTTGAAGATTTTTGAGTAAATCCCGCCTAATAAGCCCATTAATTAGTAATTCCAAAGAAAGGCTTAAAGTATAACAATAAATATATTTTTTTATTGCGAAGAACGGGGAGATGATAAGCCTGGCAAGCGATAGACAAAATAAGATATTTTCTTCGAAACCTCTTAGAGTAATCCGTTTCAAGATCACATTATTTCCAAGAAAATAACCTTCGTTTTATTTTAAAACTTGTTTACGCAATTTATTTTCCATTACTTTATTATTCTAAGAAATCATTAGGTAGCACATAACCATTGTTATAATTTCTACATAGGTCTGTAATAATGAAACATGTAGTTGGTTTAAGGACCAATACATTAATGATATTCAAACATATTTAACAATTATATGTACAATCAATGTAAATTCCTACACGCGTTCATACATGAGTTTATTTTATTGCTACTTCCTTCACGCATGAATGTGTGATTTCATCTTATTGTTCATCACTAAATGCACTCTTTCGTGACTCTATCTTATTGATTAGTAAGAATTACATTCCAGGTTCAAGGATTTATACAGCGACCTGTTTCTTAGAAGCAGCCTGCATTCAGCGACTAAGGAGTACTATGTTGTTGTCAAACCATTATCTATAATATGCTCGAAGTTGAACCTTGATATATGGAATCAAAAATTCCCATGTATATATAAGAAACAATTTCTGTTAAAGTGATTTATATTACAGTTACATGTTTACTATACATTACTTCAATCCACTTCTAGGTATTTATAATACACAAGTCACAAAATGTAAAGGATGTGGTAGGAGTTGGAAATGAAGGCTATGAACATCATGCTAAGGCAAATGGGAGCGGAGCATTCATGAAATATGCTACAAAAACGTTATCGTCATCTAAAAGTACCTGCACTCGGGGGAAGCTATCCGCTATCATAAATATTAAAGATCTTGATGAAATTAAAACGGATTTCTTATACTTTAGTTTTAATAGACCACACGTTACAGAGCAGATTTTATGACGGACATTTTAAAAAGTTAATTACATAGACAATTATAAACTTACCATAAACTAATGTATAAACAATAAACAAAACTTTTAGCTAACACTAATATACAGTAGGAACATACAATTTTAATTTTCAACAGATCTTAACAAGATTTTTATGTTATTTGAAATTCGCCAACCCACACTAGGCCATCGTGTTGAAAATAGGCATAAGCCTACTCATTTGAACATAGGTTATAGAGGAGACCCAATACTCAGCAATGGGCAATTTCCAGTAGATACTGATGGAAGGTCTCTCATATGTGAGAGGCCGCCTGGGTATGTATCACCGCAATATCTATTTCTCCCGTCAAACAGCAGTATAAAGGCACTGTTGTGTTCCGGTTTCAAGGACATCGTACCCAGAGTAAATAATGGAAATAATGAGACTTAACACCTTATGTCTCAGGATCGCGAGCACAGTAGAATGCCAAGCATTGCTTTGTAATTGATGGTGTTGTTTGGTATTACTACTGTTCATCAGCGGTCGTATTCGTCTCATCATTCATTGCAATAAAAAAAAGAATACTGTACCAGTACAGTACATATTAAATGATTGGAGAAATGCGATGTATGTCGATTGGGTTGTAGACTTTGCAAATTTTCATTATAATAATAAGCATGGCTGAAGCGCCGAAAAGACGGAATTTGATCAAATTTCACCGATCTTCCAACTGTAAAATAACCTAAAATATTTTTAATTTGATTATGAATTTGTAATATGCGAATTGTTTGTTCACTCTCCTAATAAAGTCAATACCAGTGGATGATGTAAACAGACGAAATCATAAAAGATTATTTCTAAAATTAAGAAAGAGTTCAAAGCTTATTTTAAGTGGATTAACGCTCAATATCTTGAGCGGATTAACGCTCATTAAATTTGAAGGCAATCGAAAACACTCCCGCGTATTAAATAAAAATATACCAGTAATAAGAAAATAATTCGTTCGTTACCTCGAAATATTTTTTCATTTATTGAGCACCAATTTTTTACCGGATTAAAACCGTCGGAGAATTTATAAATAATTATGCTTCGACGAATCCTCTTCGCCTCCGAAATCCTCGTTCTGATATCCATCAAGGGTACCGTGGGGATTATCAATTAATACTTTAAAACAAAATTTGGAACAACTTATTTGAGCTGTATTTGTTACGGATATCCGGTTCGGTCCGATAGATCCACTGTTGGCGCCGTTCGAAGAAAATTGCCTCAGAGCCAACGCCTGCTCTTGATATTCTTGTGCAAGGCATACAGAACTGTTAGTGTAAAGGCTTAGCCTGTTTTCGCGGGTGTGCTTACGGTCGACCTGGAGGTGCAACAGCACGCCGAATTATATTATTCTACTAAGGAAATAATAGACACTAACTTTATTGCAGCTCGATACTTTTGCCGTGTTATTAAAAAAAATTAAACACCTTTTAAACACGTGTTTAGATAAACTGTGTCTAACTCTAAACCACGTTTGAAGTCTCGTCTAACTCTTTATTACAAAACAGTATTTAAACATTGTTTATCTAAACACCCATTAAACCACCATAAAAACTAAGTATGTTTTCCAATTATTACTTAAACTTGGCTGACAGGAGTTACAGTGGTGGGTGTGTGAGCGAAAAAGTCGCATAACTGTAGAGCTTAGTTCGTTTAAAATATTTAACTACTTTATTATTTTCAATGTGTTCCAATATAAGATTTTTTTTGGGGAAAAGAAAATAGTTGATATTCTTGAACAGTAACTATGTATATTATGCCCAACGTGAAAATCTGCGTACCATAACACGAATGATTTGGTTCATATGTAATGTTATAATTGGCATAAACTACATCATGTATTTCGTAGGCGTTCGTAGCATAGGCGAGTGCTACGCCGTAGCCAAGTTAAAGTTTAGCACGTCATTGTCGTGTTTAACATACAATAAGTACATTAAAAACTGCATCTGCTTATATTCTTACTCTCCACGTTTGAGTATGTCGCTCAAACTACTTTACCTGTGTTAGTTTATATTCTCCCCCAAAATATGTGTAGAAGTATTAAATTTATGGGTTGGTGGCCTCCATGAACCACACTGTTAGAGACTTTCACCACACCACCTTCAGTAAGCCTGGATACCAAATTTATTATTTTCTAGAAGCAGACAATTGTTTTAGTTATAATAACAGCCAAATTTAATTTTGAAATAGATTTTTTTATATGCAAGGCAGAGAGATGAAGCTACGAGCTGTAAAACGATGCCCGAAACCGGGTAATATTGCTCAGAAATATCGTTCTAATTATATAATCAATCCTCTCATACGTTATTTGACTACCGTTTCCCAACCTTCAAATTTGGAAATAGAAAAACCCCGAACCAAGCGTCAATTTACTTATGATAATATTAGACGGAATTTTTAACTTAAAAAAAAACCGTTTACCACTTTACTCATAAAATTCTGAAACGCATATTATTAAATTTCCTCATTAGGTATCAATTATAACTTTTCCACAATACAAATGTAAAAATCCGAAAGTTGTGAACGAAGTTTGTATTTCTTCACGCACAGACCACCCAAAAACGTGCCTCGCGTGACTCGGCGTGACGGCTGACGCTGTAGGGTTTCGAAACAAACCTAAAAAAATTATATTTCTTAATTGTTTCTTAAATTTCCACGAATGTTACACATTGAAATAAAACGAATTGTAACGGATTTTATTGCGAATTTGATTTGATTTTTATATTGTTTAACTTCCCGACGTTTCGATCACTTTACAGTCTTCGTGGTCACGGGGCGGACTGAGGTATTAGTCATCCGCTTAGTGACTGTTACAATTTAACTACCCTTAATTTACAATTATTAAATTAAAAGAGTTAATTTAAAAAGTTAATTGGTTTTTGCTCTCCGGTTTACGTAGAAAGAGCTCACTGTCTCATAAGGTCTGGCAGTTGGTCTTTTGGGTTCCGATTTAACTAAATGTAGAATTAGATCCCATGCTGGGGCATAATTCTTTTTATTTTGTACGTCGTCTTTTTATGTGGAAAAACGCTGAATGTTATTCCAAAATAAATCTAAACTTATATTTTTTAAGAATTCCGTTTGCAATAATGTGTGGCTTTTAAATGATCCGTGGACAAATGGACTAACCATAAATTATACTGAGTGTGCTATTTCCATTGTTTATAATTATACTTTGTAAAGTTTATTTACACTTGAATTTCTGTGCTGCATAGTTGGCGATTGAAACAACCATCTTATGATCACTTTTCGGGTCGGTAATTTTCTGAATTTACATATATTTTCTCTAAACATATTCGTGTCTTTCCAAATCTGTACAAATAACAAATGCAGCAGTGACCGAGATGTCTCTGTCGCTGAACAAAGCCTATTTTTATACACAGTGTTGGAGATTTTATTTAAGCAATTTAAGCAAGCAAGCTTTTAACAGCAATTTGAAATAAACTTGCTCTTCATAGGCGAACATATAGAATGTTTAAACAATTTAGGCAGACGGTCATATAATAAGTTGGCATAGTTAGCTATGAAATAACAACGAAAATGGATTCACAATAATTTTATACTTCGAAGTAATCACCACTAATACTGGTATTGAAGTCCAGCGATGAAAGTAACAAATGAATTTGTGAAAAAAAATATGTTATCTACACGAATACGAGTATGCTGTATGACGGCAATAAGTCATTTCGAACCCCTCCTTTACCTAAGCTGTGATCTCAGCGCTTCGCCATCAGGTTTTGGCTCTAGCAAGTCGATGCTGCAAAACTATACCCAAAGTAACTTTTGTCCGTTTTTATTTATGTTATGGTAGGTTTAATCGTGCGACCGCCCAGTGGTCAAGGGGCTTTAAACTCCCACCACGGTATCCCCTGCCTGTCGTAAGAGGCGACTAATAGGGGTCATCGAGGTCGCTGGGCACACAGCGGAGGCTGTGGGCTCCTGTTTGGAGCGTCTCTGAGACGGGCGGCAGAACGCTTGGCCTCGTGTCTGTCGCGGACACTCATCTCACCATGGGCGTCCGATGTAGGGAAAGTGTGGGCATCTGCGCCTTCCCAATTTGTGAGGAGCTATACATAGCAGTGCGCCGGGCGGCACAGCGAGTCAACTGGGCGCTACTCGCCCGTTAACTTCGCCTGTCGTCCAATACGCGCGAGATAGCCACCGAGAGGTTTAAGTCTATAAGATCTTGTAGATCTCGATAGAAACCCAGCCAAGCTACAACAACTACGCAGTGCGGACAATTGTCCCCGCGCGCCAGGCTAGAAGGCCGGAGACCCCGACATGCCCCCTCCGACCTTCTCCGAAGTGTCGAAAGATGGGCTTAAAGCGCTTCACACTCGTTAAAAAAAAGATTTAAGCGGCGAGTTATGCGTCAGTAAAATAACACAACTATTCCTCTTACCATAACAATGATAACTATCTAAAGATTTTTTAAGGTCTGGTCATTAGTTTATCAAAATGGAAATTTTTAATGTCGGCACGAAAATAACAACTTGTTGCATTCATCCCTGCCATTTATGTTTGTTAAATCTCAAAGATTTATTTAATTTTATATTTCTAACTTTTAACAGCTACAATCAAGGAAGGCTATTGGAAAGGTAATATATGGAAGAAAACCAGCCAAGTTGACACTGTGTTCAAGCTTGAGACCCAAAAACAAAAAGAAATATCAGGTTTTTTTATGTTTTTTGCTAATTTAAAAAAGTGGTGATTTTGTTTATGATCATTTGTGTATAGTAAGATCTACGTATAAATGACTGATTGAAAATAAATATATTAACAAACGGAAACATTTTTTTATTTAATAAGCAATGTTACAACCTTGTAAATGCGTGGTGGCCTGTTGGTAAACGGACCAGACGCGGCTGCCTACATGTTCACGGTGGTAGCGGGTTCAAATCCCAGGGCACACCTCTGACTTTTCGGAGTCATGTGTGTATTGATAGTCAGTCACCACGCACTATAACGGTGAAGGAAAACATCGTGAGGAAACCTGCATACCATAGCGATTTGTAAAAATTTCTATGGTATGTAAAAGTGCGCCAACCTGCATTAGGCCAGCGTGGTGGACTATATGGCCTAACCACTCTCAATCGTACTCACGATTGTAGAGGAGGCCCGTGCCCTGCAGTGGGTCGTATATGAGCTGATACAATATAATACAAAATGTTACAACCATCCCTTTACACTGTTATAATCAACTCTAGAGGTAAGGAAGATTGGAACAAAATACACTGTTTTATTTTTCATTCTTTTCTTAATGCCAGTTGCAAATTACGAGTATAACAAATTATCAATGAACTGCTCTGATTTAAACCAACTTGTAACTTTTGTAATAATCACGGTATTGTAAACTGGTTTTGAAAAGAGCAACACTAGAGTTTCTTGCCCATTCTTCTCTAGTGAAAATCGCTTTCCGAACCGGGTGGTAGAAAAAAATTACTGAATCTAAATAATGTTGGACATTCTAACGGATTCAGTAAATTATTTTCATTTTCTAAACAAGTTTGTGTTAGTACATAGCCGAAAAACCAATATGTCATGCGTAGTAATTAGTATTACAAGAAAATTTTAAATTGTTACGTTTCTCCCTGGTCTCCCCTACTTCTGACATCTTGAAATAAACATCTCTACGCTTTATAATAATAGTGTAAATTTGTATCTTCAAATAGACTTAAAGTGGCAGTCTGCAACTTTTCATGGCTAGAAAATTTTGGTTCCCTTGAGTTCCGTTTAAAATTTGGAAATAAATAATAATAATCGAGCGGTGTCATAGAGAGACTGTAAGGCAGATGTTCAAGTTCTGAGATCCCGCAATGACGAACTGCACCCTTCCATATCCAGGCGGTGTGAACGGAGGTGATGTCGTGAAACAACGGGACACCTTGAGACAGCTTGTCTCTGCGCTTCTCCTTTATAAGGTCACTAAGATTTTTTATTAATGAAGAACAATAAAGGAGAGATGAAAAGTGCGGAGGAGATGTTGAGAGAAGAGTAAAAATAAAGAGTAAAAAAAATATTTTTAAAATAAGCTTTTCATTTAATGCGCTAAAAAAATATAAAATAATCTTTTCCTTTAAAACTTTTACTATCAACTTAAAAAGTCACTACACAATTTATTATGTTACAAAAGCTTGTTGCGAGATTTAAGATTTAATATTTACTTAGTCTGTTAATTCTAAAAAATAAATTTATTTTTTAGCCGTTAATAGCCGTGGCTATATTTTGCTGTAAATTGCACCGTCTTGGGTTGAATGAGATGTACGAGTACACCGTTTTTACCGCAGTCAATACGGACGGATGGTATGTCAGTATCATACATTTGTGCTCTCCGGAAGCATGGGCATATGATTTCTGTTATATATTCATTGGCACCATTTACCAAACCTTTGTACACATCAAACAAGACAGGAGGGCTACCTAAGGAGTTAAAAATATTCGTTGGGACAAAGGTGATATTGCGTTATAATGTAGATACATTGGACAAAGGTGCAAAGGGACAAAGGTGATGTTGTAACGCAACATCACCTTTGTCCCAACGAATATTTTTAACTCCTTAGGTAGCCCTCCTGTCTTGCTTATATCGGACGGTATAGCATTATTTAAATTTATATTGTCATATTTTCGAGTGCAATCTACTAGGCCATCCTGTGTATATATGTGTATGTTGTTAATAGTTGCACCACCAGATCGGAAATGTTCGAGAACGGTTTTGTTATGATTGTGCACCTGTTTGTTGGTGAGATAAATTCGCAGAGCCTTTTCAATCGCAAATTCGCCAGTCAGTTTTTTATTTAGCCGATACATCATAATAGTAAAATGTTCTGCTTGAAGTTCGCCAATTCGTAATGCATTCAGAAGGTTTTTAATATTTATGCTACCTTATTGTCTCATATTTTCGGTCAATTCAATAAACGAAAAAGAACGCCACAGATGTGTTACTGGGACAAATGGAGAGGGTTGATCAAACACTTGGTTTCCTCGCACGGGAGGTAACTTTTCCTACAGCATTGGCCAATGCTGTTGACGCCTATCTCGCCAAATAACACAAATCAAAGTTAACCAACCGATGCTACAAACTCGAACAATTTGACTTCATTATTATAAAGAAGAAAACGGCGAAGGAAAATATCGTGAGGAAACCTGCATACCATAGGGATTTCTATGCTATGTAAAGTCCGCCAATCCGCACTAGGCTAGCGTGGGAGGCTATACGGCCTAACCACTGCCAATCATTCTCTCGATTATAGAGGAGACCCGTGCCCTGCAATGGGACGTATGTACACAGTCAGGTCATAAGTATTGTTACACAATAAAAAACTTTTCTTTTAGATTACTGGCCACAAAAAAGTAAAACAAATAGGATTGGTCATCCTCATTCACCGTGAATGTTCATTAGGTCGTATGATGGACTCACAACATCTTAAAAATAAAAGGGATACCGTTCAATGGTATCACATAATTCTGTTTCCGTGCGCAAAAATCCACATTGACGCGACCCTTAGATTATCTTCATAGTAATAATGCTTAATTCTTCTTTATTTTGTTATTCACTTTTTTTACATATTTATAGATATATATACATAGTCAGGTCATAAGTATTGTCACACAGTAAAAACTTTTCTTTTAGAATGCTGGCCACAAAAATATTTATTGAATTCGAATTTCGAATTGTTCAAGAAAATAAAAATGTATACTTTTTAGAATTCTACTCAATTTTAAATATGGAGTGGACGCTTAAAGAAGCCCGTGTTGCAGTTATTGCGTTGCATCGTTGCGGTTACGCGCCAATTCAAATTTTTGACATACTGAAAAATTTGAATATAACCAAAAGATTCGTTTATCGTACCATCAAACGATACAATGAAGACTCTAGTGTAGATGACAGGTCAAGAAGTGGTCGCCCTCGGTCTGTTAGGACTCCAGCAGTGATAAAAGCTGTGAAGGCGCGAATTCAAAGAAATCCCAAACGTAAGCAGAAACTGTTGGCCCTTCAGATGGGGTTAAGCAGAACCACGGTGAAAAGGGTGTTATAAATGAAGACTTACGGTTTCGGGCATATCGAAGAAAAACAGGACATCGTTTGAATGCTCGTCTAATGGACCTGAGACTGAAGAGATGCCGCGCTTTGTTGAAGCGGTACGCGGGAAAAAAATATCGGGAAATTCTTTTTTCGGATGAAAAAATTTTTATCGTAGAAGAGAGCTACAACAAACAAAATGATAAGGTGTACGCACACAGTAGTGAAGAAGCGAGCAACCGTATTCCGCGTGTCCAACGAGGTCATTTTCCATCCTCGCTCGTTGTATGGTTGGGAGTTTCTTATTGGGGCTTAACAGAGGTACATTTTTGTGAGAAAGGTGTAAAAACAAATGCAGTTGTGTATCAAAATACAGTCCTGACGAACCTTGTGGAACCTGTTTCTCATACCATGTTCAATAACAGGCACGGGGTATTCCAACAAGATTCAGCGCCAGCTCATAGAGCGAAGAGCACACAAGACTGGCTGGCGGCGCGTGAAATCGACTTCATCCGGCACGAAGACTGGCCCTCCTCGAGTCCAGATTTGAATCCGTTAGATTACAAGATATGGCAACACTTGGAGGAAAAGGCGTGCTCAAAGCCTCATCCCAATTTGGAGTCACTCGAGACATCCTTGATTAAGGCAGCCGCCGATATTGACATGGACCTCGTTCGTGCTGCGATAGACGACTGGCCGCGCAGATTGAAGGCCTGTATTCAAAATCACGGAGGTCATTTTGAATAAACTTTAGTATCATAAGAATCTATGTTTTGTTAAGTTCATTTTGGTATATAAATGGTTACATAATGAATAAACTTGTTTCAATTATTTTATATTAAACATGTGACAGAATTTATGACCTGAGGTATATGGGTTGACACAGATTATAATCGAAAACTCCGAAAACTCTAATACACCAATGTTTTGAAAGGATTGGAGCACGGAATTTATCTTGCTTTTGACTCTCAGGAGGTCAGATTTGATACCCATACTGTAAGAAAGCATCAAAAACTTAATCCGCCATCTTTCAAGTCCGCCATGTTGAATTCAGAGTGACGTCACTTTATTTGTCTAGTTGCTCTCAGCTAGGCTTTTTATTTGATATTCATATTGTAGGAAAGCATAAAAAACTTGGTCCGACATGTTTCAAGTCTGCCACATTGGATTCACAGTGATGTAACTTTATTTTTCGAGTTATTCTCAGCAAGCCCTTTCATTTGATACCCATATTGGGTGATCCACCATGTTGCATTTATAATGACGTCACATAGCTAACAATGCATTGTCATCCAAAGTAAACGTGTATTCAAAATTTCAGCTCAATCGACTGAAGATTTCTCCTTCAAAAATGAGTTGCAAAATGCCACCCGAACATACATGCAGAGCAAGTTGAATAAAAGCTTATTATAAATAGTATTATTCGTATGTGCTACCTATTGGTAGATTTGAAGTCAGTGCCGAGGCAAATGTAACAGTAGGTACCTACACTAGCCGCGCGTGACCTTGAGCGGGACACCTTGTCTGGAACAAACAACCCAAGCGGGCAGACACGCCGACAGACGTCGTCGACGGTCGTCTCGAAATATACGAGTAGTAAAATTTCATGTGTTATATAATTTATCTGCTGCCCGTAGCTATATATGTACTCGTATATGTATATATGTTTTCTTATTTTATAATTATATTAACTATTACTAAATTATATTATTCGTATATTTTCAAAACAGTCGTGTTTTGAAAATAAACTCGTCACACAATACGTAAACCAAAAGCTCCTTTTCAGGGCCACAAATATATGTGTATTTATAAATAAGCATAATATAGGTTTAATATAGCTATAGTTACTCACTCAGGTATTATTATAATTATATATTTTTTATCATAAAGTTTTCACCTGGTTCACATTAATTCACGTTGTTCATTAGGTTGTCAAAAGTGCGTAGTGGCCTGTTGATAAATGGACTAGACGCGGCTAGCAACGTGTTCACGATAATCGCGGATTCGAATCCCAGAGCACACCTCTGACTTTTCGGAGCCATGTGTGTATAGATAGTTAATCATCACTATGAAGGAAAACATCGTGAGGAAACCTGCAATGCCATAGCGATTTGCAAGAATTTCTATGGTATGTAAAGTCCGCCAACCCGCATTAGGCCAGCGTAGACTATATGGCCTTACCCCCTATCATCCGTACTCTCGATTGTAGAGGAGTATAGTACAGTTCTTTAGGTTTATTTACGTAGGTAAATTTTTTTAGGAATTTCTTTACAGTAAGTAAGCTGTATCGGTTCGCCTGCTAAGAAAATTGTGTTGCTTTCGACGAGATGAATGATGGGTTGGTAGGAGTTGTCCATATGGTAGTGTCCTATACATTTTAGACCTGGCCGTAGAGATAAACCCCAAAAACTCTCGATTCCGACCCTCGATCTGATACGTCGATCTATGGCGCTGCAATCTTCCGATGATGCTCAGGCATACCGGGGGCTCAATAGACAAATATCAAAATCTTTGCGACATGACGTCTGTGGTCACAATACTGTGAGTATTAAACGGACGACTGAGCAGAATAAGGGCTCCAAAGTGTTCGTAAAGGACCCGTCTATTGGGCAAAGCCATATGTCTAAGCTGAAGACGGATGGTGGTATCGTAGTATCGACCAAGCCAGAGACTGTAAGGGAAATCGAGAGGTTCTACGGACAGCTTTATAGCTCGGTTACCAAGCCCGTCATTAACCCAGCTGGAGGCCCAAGAGCTGAGTTGATTCGACACTACAGCGAAGACATCCCGAACATCAGTCTGTGTGAGATTAGGAAGGCTCTTGAACAGCTTAAAAACAACGAGGCGAGGAAGGAACAACAGCAGAGCTTCTGAAGGCGGGCGGAAAGCCGATACTGAAAGTCCTTCGAAGGTTGTTTAATTCCGTTCTGCTCGAGGGTATAACGCGAGAGGCATGGGGCAGGAGTGAGGTGGTACTGTCCTTCAAAATGCGGGATAACACCTTATTGAAGATTTGCAGGTCCATCTCACTCTTGAACCATGTATATAAGCTGTTTTCAAGGGTTATTACGAATCATCTGGAACATAGATTTGATGACTTCCAGCCTCCCGAACAAGCTGGCTTCCAAGAAGGCTACAGTACCATAGACCACATTCATACACTCCGGCAAGTTATACAGAAAACCGAAGAATATAGCTTGCCGTTTTGTATAACTTGCTACTTTGCCTAGCGTTTGTGGACTATGAGAAAGCATTCGATTCGATAGAGACTTGGGCTGTGCTACAGTCTCTCCAGCGGTGCCACATTGACTATCGGTACATCAAAGTGTTGAAGTACTTATAGAATAATGCCACTATGTCAGTCCACTATGTCATCAACATCAATGGCTAGTATATCACTCACCTTCGATTTTCCGTCGACATAGTAGTCGTGGCAAAATCGTAGGAGGACCTAGGCCGTATGCTTGACAGCCTCAGTAAAGTTTCTAAACAGGTGGGCCTTAAATTGAACATGGATAGTGTTGCCAGTGATAACATACGACACCGAAAGTAAGTATGGGCCTCGTATGAGTTACGTACAGTGTCATTCAACGCGCTATGGAGAGGGCTATACTCGGTATTTCCCTACGAGATCGAATCAGTAAAGAGGAGATCCGTAGGAGAACAAAGGTTACCGACATAGCCCAAAGGTTTAGCAAGTTGAAGTGGCAGTGGGCCGGGTATATAGCGAGAAAAACTGATGGCCATTGGGACCGATACGTTTTGGAGTTGAAGCCACGTGCAGTTAAGCACAGTGTCGGACGCCCGTCTACAAGGTGGACGGACGACCTCGTTAAAGTTGCAGGAAGCCACTGGATGCAGGCCGCAGATGCACTGTGATAGGTTATATTGTAAATTAGAGAGATCTAGAGATCATCAGCGTCGAAGCGAGCGAAAAAGATTCAGTATTTACATGTATATTAATTTTCTCACCCCTCTCCTCACTCCTACCCCTTCTACAGTTTGACTTTAATACTAAACATATTACAAAAAGAACCATTCGAAAACTACTCAATTTTGAGGAGTTCTAATCTCTAGGTCCAAAGATATTCATCAGGTCTTCACTATTTTTTTATGGGACCAAAAACTATTCCGCATCAAACAAAAGAAGAATCACGTAAATCAGATCATAAATCTCAGCGTAATTGGTGTACATACATTGATAACCTCCACTAGAAGTCGGTTAAAAATACGGAGTCCCCGACACCGACGAGGGTGTATGAAGATATTGATGACAGTTGATGAAACAAAATAGATATGTATCGACCGTAGCATTTGGCGCTCTATAGTCTCTGCCTATCCCAATGAGACATAGGCGTGAATTTATGTATGTATGAACAATATACGGCGTTTAGGACAGTTGTTGCCTTCTTTAAAATGCACTATCAAAATAGATATTTTTTTAAATAAAAATCTGTAAACCTTATAATGCTAAATATCCAAAATATAAATATCCAAAAACTCGGACTTGCAGCACACGCTCCCCTGTTCCTGCACCGCTGAAAGAAGTTTTCAGAGACATGAAGTGAACGCGATCGTGAATTGCACAATCAATTATACTCTTAAAGAACTCGAATCTAACTGCAATTTCTATAATGTGTGAACGGCGGTCACTTAAAACCTTGTCTTCAATTTGACCAATATTTCCGGAGTGGGCACTTCTATCTATCGACCTTATGACCGATGTGGTTGACGGTTTGTCTCCTGAGGCGAAACTCTTTTACTTGCCAACTATTTCACTGTGTAAGATTGTGAAGGTTCTTTATACACACCGTATAAAATTTGTTATTTTATTTGAGCGGCGAAGCCTACTTCAAGCTGAATAACTTTATGACCTTCGATACCCGATTATTTAATTTTAGCACTTTATACAAATTGAGTATAGGTGGACTTAATGCCTGAGGCATTCTCTGCCAGTCAAACGTAGTCGATTCTCACCATTTTGGAATAATACCTAAGTCAGGCCAGATCAACTTATTAAATTAATTAAGGTCCAAATTATTAGACCAACATATACATTGATTAATACTTTAACTTTATTGTTATCAACAGGCAAGAAACTTGCACAGTATAAACAAATAATAATAAATAAATACACCCAACAGTCAAATACGAGTACATAGTCCTGATCCCACATTAAAATTTAAGATCAATTAAGTCTTGTGGCGTGGCTATCGCAAAGTACAAGAGACATTTCGGTTTCACAACGTAAGAATAAATATTACTTCATCTTCAAACTTTAGCCCATTCCACGCCGCCGTACTGAATGCAGCAAAACAATTAAGGATAGAAATGAATTTCAATTTACCTGCGTGTGTAAAACCTGAATTTTATATACGTTTCTTACGCAGCTATTATAACATGATTGCTTGGCAGCCGCACACCTTGATGGTTCTTTCAACTTGTCAGACACATTAAAGTTGATGTCTACTACCAAAGCCACCATGATCCAAACTTCATAATTCCTGATCGTGTGATGCCTATGTTAGAGGCATGCGCAGAAAATGTTCGGCGGCCACGGGCCCTAGGTTTAGAAGGGGTCTAAATAAAAATCAATTTTTATATCTTTATTTATTTCTTCACTACATTGTTTGATTCTACACATTGAGATTGTAAAGTGTAACTACTTAATATTTGGAATATAATACTAATGATAATGTCATACATTGATTAAAATGATTTCGAATGATAATGTAACCGCTTGCCCACTTCAATGATCCACAATTTTAAGTTATATATGTTTTCATCTACGCGTATTAACTCGACATCCTTTACACTAGACACATCAATTGATATTAATAACACCAAGCTACATTTGAAATTTTATTTGTTGTTGAAAATGACAAATACACTTTTATTAATAACTTTTCCTACTCCTTTCGTTTAAAATGTATAATAATTTTAAAAGCATTAAATATCCTTGCGCTACAGTAACATCGACAAATATATATTTCACATTAAAACATTTACCAACAACAATGAATTATAATAACATTAAGATAAATCGATATTAAAGATGCTAACAAATTGTACATAGCGATAATTATTAATCAAATAACTTTATAGAGAATACTATTTGCGAAGCATAATATAAGCGAAGATTATTAGTACGCTCAAGTTTTAATATAATTATTTTGAACGCAATGAATATAATGCATTATGCATGTAACTTTAGCGCTACCACAGCAAGTGACGCACAATAAAATTCAAACACATAGTATCACGAACAACAATCTAAAATATAATAAAACACTAAGTTATCTAAGAAAATTTCATGAAAATGTGTAGTACCCGAATTAAATATCGCAATTAAATGAACTGTATATAGCTTAGGGGACACAATTATGTAATCATATTTCAATGAGTTCTTGGGGTTCAAAGGCGGAAGGATTTTGGATTAATTTCGTAATACATAAGCTTACGCCGACGATCGTATCGTCGGTTCGTTGCCAATCTTTTATAATCGAAAATAGTCATTGGAAGATGTAAGCTAGTGAAAGAATAGCAATAGTTGGGCCTCCGGGTGTCTGTAATTGTTTGTTTTTTCAAGTTATTATAAAAGTGTTTCGAAATGATTATCTTTTCAAATCTAATATAAGACAGTATTTAATTATTTGACTGTTCATTTCTACGTGGCACATTGTTATCGCGTGGGGAAATACCAGATATAACGCTGAAATGGCGTATTGCATTGGATGGGCTGGAATTGGGTGTCGGATCAGATGCCGGTCTAGGAGTGACGCGAGGAATTCCACGGAACGGTGGCACGCGGATAACGTTGTTCGGCCTTGCGTCGTACGGTTGCATGCGTTGCACCAACGGCGATGGGTAGGTGCGCGTAGATGTGATAGAGTCGCGTGATGGTTGCCGTCCAAAGCTTTGCAGCGGGTTGTAGAGCATGTCTGGGAGGACGTTGGGCGCATATGGCTCACGCAGATTTGATTCACGCAGATTGTTCCACACCTGCCGGCCTGCAAGTGGGCGGCGTTCGGGTTGCTGCTGGTTCACTTCCTCCGACTGGTCGTCGACACGTCCTCTCAGTCTATGTAATGTTTCATCGGACATTGCTTGTTGGGCTACAGTTGCATCATCACGGAATAGCTCTGGCCAGAACATACCATTTGTGTCGAAATAATTCCGTACGTTAGTTCTAATATAATCTCGCTCAATGTTATTGAAGCCTTCGCCACGACCATTCCCCCAGAATCCACGCTCTGCTTCTTCCTCTTCCGCTATGGCATTATCTATGATTTGATTGATATTCAAATAATTTCCATGGTAATCACGCCCAAAGGGTGGCGGAGTGAGTGGCGGAGTGCTTGGCGGAGTGAATGGCGGAGTGCGTGGCGGAGCACGTGGCGAAGCCCGTGGCGGGGCGCGTGGCGTTGCTTGAGCCGGGGCGCGTGGCGGGCCTTGAGCCGGGGCGCGTGGCGGGCCTTGAGCCGGGGCGCGTGGCGGGCCTTGAGCCGGGGCGCGTGGCGGGCCTTGAGCCGGGGCGCGTGGTGGGTCTTGAGCCGGGGCGCGTGGCGTTGCTTGAGCCGGAGCGCGTGGCGGAGCTCGAACCGGGGCGCGAGGCGAGGCTCGAGCCGGGGCGCGTGGCGGAGCTCGTGCCGGGGCGCGTGGCGGGGCTCGAGTCGGGGCGCGTGGCTGGGCTCGAGTCGGGGCGCGTGGCGGAGCTCGAGTCGGTGTACGTGGCGGGGCTCGAGGCTGGGCGCGAGGTCGGGCGCGAGGTGTCGTGCGAGGCGATGCGCGAGGTGATAGCACAAAACCGGGGTCGTTCGCGAGGGAATTAGTTGCTTCGTACAAGCTGGCAAAGCCACCGCGTGGACGCTGAATGGTAGATGTGGGCTGCGCATTTTGTTGCATTGTCTCGTTCTCGGACTGGTCTAAGTCCCTACAGACAGAATCAACGAAGTAATTCAAAGCTTTTCTAGTCAAACGATGTCTGAATCTGTCACCCTGTCTAATACAGGCTAATCTGTTAAGTACATCAACATCTGCGAGCAGCTGCTTCCTCAGCAACTTCATAAGGCGATTGCGTATTTTGCGCCACTGAAATCGCAATTTTTTCCCTGAAACAAATTAAAAACATTTATACAAACATACGTTTAAGTGCAATATTTGTAACAGTAAATAAAATAAATACACCCAACAGACACATACATAGTCCTGACATACATATATAGTACAAAACTGATGAATCAACATTATATTAGCAGTTAATAAAGGTTGTAATGTGTGTCGGTTAGTCCAATACCCATTATTTGCTTAGCATTTAAAATTAGTTTTCTAAGGCTCCGACACCCTATGCCGGCGGCACTGCCGGCGGTACTGCCGACGGGTTTGTGCCATGCATGGCATACCTGCATAGGTATGCCAGCGATAATATCAGGGCTGCGGCATTTGCCGCACAACCTGGTACAATGACGCAGAGCATCATATCAATTGTGAAAGCTGTGTAGAATACTAGTAATTGTACACTTTGTATTTCTAATGATTTACGGACAATGAAGTCACCAACACCGCCATTGCAAACGTGAGATTAATTTCATTTATAGAGCAAAACCTTGGTCTATTAGGAAATGAATCAAAAGAAGAAGGATATTTTGGGTGCATCCAAGTTCCGCATAACACGCCGTCGGTTTTCCACGCAACCGGCCAGCACATCCCGGCGGCAATGCCGGTGACCCGTTTGTGCGGCATCGCCGGCGGCTCAAACACACGCCGGCGATGCCGCCGAGCTAGTTGGCAGCATACCCGCCGGCCCGGCCGCCGGCATACTGTGCAGGAGCCATTATTGGTCAGATGATTTATATATTATTACATTACAACTTTAGATCAAATATTTCAATTGTAACAATAATGCAATCCAATTAAAAATCGCTTATAAGTACTTTAAAGGTTTATTATATTGATGAAATACTAACACATTAAATACTTTCGCAGTAATGTAAGCCATAGCCAAGCCTATAACAACGCATCATAATAATTTCGCGCCAACCACAGCAGCTGTGGGTTTTTAATCCATGTAACATGTGTTTAATTCATTCCAAAACCAAAAATAGGCAATAAAAATTTTTGACTGTCATCAATAATTATTACCAAAGGAATGCCCTTGTTTCAGCATAGAATGTATAAAACGTGCCACTTCAGTCAAAGATTTTTATTTGCCACAGTTTAAATAAGCATTGTTTCACTTTTACTTACCCAAGAGGAGCTTTGTCATTGGAGTGTCATCGGGCTGGGCGAAAACTTCAACTATATCTGCCCACGCTCTTTTACGTATATCAATGTTATTAAATTCACGGGACAAGCTATCCCATACCGCGGGTCTCTTAGTCACTTCACTGGCCAATAGACTCTCATCGATTCGCCAGTTCATGATGAAGGCAAGGGCACACGTCCGCGCAACGTGCCTTATCCGCAACTACTGACTCCGGCAGGGGCGCCCCGCTTGACCCAGACTAAACCAGCGGTACACTGAGTACATCTCATGTAAGAAAACTATTAATAATGGGTGACGTATTTCATGTGTGGATACATTTGAATGCATCCATTAAAATAACGTATTAAAATACATATATTTTGAAATATTAATTAATTATCAGTTTATTTGATACGGCTAATCTGCCAATTAATATAAACCCGTAAAATTTTCAGTCATGTGGATATACTTAGTGAACTACTACGTCCTATAACGGTGAAGGAAATATGACGATGAATATGAATTTGTATGATAAGTTTATTCCGCTAAGCCTCACTAACCAAGCTTTGTGGGCTACCATGAAACCGTCACAATGACACTTGTAAGTGTGCCGCGTTTAAGGTGCACCTGCGTGTATCGAGATCAAATCGAGCCAGCCTAACTGTTTGGAGAGATAACCACGCGGCTTCAGTGAATATTCTATCTGACCTAAACTGCGTTTGCCGTCGGGCGCATCGTAGCGACTTTGTTGTGCCAAAATAACAAAGCATCTACGAAAAAAACATTTATAATGTGTTTGCGGACCAAATGCGATCACAAGAAAACTCACGTAAGCTAAGAGTTTAAATAAAGATAATCTAATCTAACAAAGACGGCGAACGTAATTTAATCTTTTTTTTGTTAAGTTTTTTTTGTTAAGGTCAGTGCAGTATTTGGGGCTAGTTGCGCCACACGGTTTTCCGGATTGTTCGTAGCGTCATGTTATAAATGAAAGGGTGTTTAAAACATATTTTTTTTTGGTGATTTTCAACAACCTTAGCGGAAATAAATCGTTATGAACATTAAAACGAAGAAATTGCAAGCTTAAAATTCATATTTTCAGATATATGCTTTATTTATCCATTATATGCCCGGTTAATAAGTAGTTATAGAAAAACCAACGAGAAGTAACATCCCAATTTTTTCTCGTCCTTGACACCGTGTGTGGACTTGGGTGATGTGTTTTGATGACATCATCATAAAGTTCTTTTAGGCTATGTAATTCCTTTTAATTTTATATAGCTAGAAAGGCCTGTACTATGATTTGGAGCAGAGTTGCCGTATACCAAAGTAAAAATGATCTTAAAACATGTTATTAATGTGGTATAAAAACAAATGTTGTCTGAATAAAAGTTAAAATCGGTCTTTAAGGATATTAATTAGAAAACATTGTCCCATTTTGTATATTATGGATAATCGTCTGCAACTTTTTGATTTAATAATCTTATTGCTCAGAAGGTTTGAACTTACTTACTATATTTGACAAATCCATGTGTTACACTTTATTACTGTTCAAGTTATATAATTTGTAGGAATATTACAGCAGCCCAAAATTCACTCGCAAGTTTTATCGAATGTCAGAGCCGGTGCGGTAGTCAAAAAAGGATTTAATCATTTTCAAATGTCTCCTTGGTATAATTTCAGGCAGTACTTTTAGCAATTTTTTCGAATAGTGATCCGCTGGAGTTTGGGAAATTGCTCGCGAAGGTATAAATCAATATCATCAAATTTATTCATCTAAAGAACGTTGGATAAAATGAATCGGAGTAAGAGCCTTTTCACTTCCCATTTCCACTGAAACATGCACGAGCGGCCTGCTGTTGACAATATACTCAACTTCAGCCAACTTAGTGCTTAAAATTTCGGTTTTAGGAGCACTTTCAGTACAATAGCCAAGAACGTTTGAACACTTCCAACGAGCCCCTTCTAAGCTCTTCTCAAATAAGGACTGGCAGGTCGGATGAAAATCTACGTCAAATTGTTGTTCACTGATTCATTTTTCAGGGCGCTCTTATATAATTCCTGAATTAAGTTTTTTATCTCATTGTTTACACTCGCAAACTAGTGCCATTATCGAAAAATAGCTGCTGCGGCCTTTCTACCGGCCATTCTACGAAGTCGCCATTGTAAGTGAATTTTTGGAAACTTAATTCACTATTTAATATGAATAGCTTGGATGGTAAAGCTAGAAAATCATACGCAATACCGTTTTTTCTCTTTGTCTTCGAACTGTGATTTCCAGGGGCACGAACGAATCAAGACCGCAGTAGGAAAAAAGCCGTTGATGATGAGCCATTCTGCAGCAGGTAAGTCTCCTATTCTTGGTACTTCTGGTTGGCTTTCCTTATTCCACAGATCATACATTGTTTAGTCACATATTTAACGGTCTCCGTAGTTTAAGTGTGTAGTATTTTGGTTTCTACTCATTAACAACCAGTTTTAATATGGTAAGAATGAACAAGCAGGCGAGTTATGTGGTACTTCTCATCTAATATTATAGCTCTTTTGCTTCAGGTGCCACATTAGGTTCGGATTGGATTCGACCTTCATCGTCAAAGCCCAATCTAAATTATATTGACCTTATTGTTTCATTACGTTTATATACAACAATACCTTCTCGTTGTTGCTTGTCCAGTTGCATGTGTATGTCGAAGCCTTCTTGCTTGTGTATATAAATTATGTCCTTAACGAATTATATTGTCATTTTATCGCAAGGTAATGAGTCTACATTGTCATCCATATAATACTGCGTGTATATCGTAACCAACAAATCTGAGCCCATAAGTAACTGATTAATGACTGACCACTGGTGCAGTTAGCGGCGGGGCGTCAATCCAATCCATCAGCCAAAGGAAGTCCACTGCTGAACATAGGCCTCTCCTAATGATTTCCACAGTGACCTGTTGGAGGCAGCCCACATCCAGCGACGTCCCGCGACCTTTATCAGGTCTTCTGATCACCTAGTGGGTGGACGTCTCACGCTGCGCTTTCCACTTCGTAGCCTCCATTCGAGAACTTTTTGGCCCCATCGGCCATCAGTTCTCCGTGCTATGTGCCACGCCCATTGCCACTTCAACTTGCTAATCAGCTGGACTTCGAAGATGTTGTGGACGGACCCTTTCTACATTCTTCTGGAGCGGATCGGCTTTTTTTGGGTACGTCACGAACGTCACGGTGTTCGACTTCTTTTTCGAAATCAGATTCCTTATATTCTTTTCTTAAAAGTTCAGCAGTGTTTTCTTGGTTTAATTTTGAAAAAGATTTTTTTTTCTTTTTTGAACATTAACAACACCGGAGAAAATCGAAAAGGAACTGTTTTGCCTTGACAAGAATATCACCATCAACGTGGGGGCTATCTTTTAATACATTAATCACCTATGAAGCGAAGGATACATTTATTATGCACCCCCGCGTCGGCTGATACAGCTCCTATCGGCGCTGTGCGAAAAAAACTACTGCAGAGTCAACGATTGGCTTTGATATTCTTGTGTAAGGCATATAGAACAGTTAGTACCGCAGCTTTGAATGTCCTAGCGGTTGTACTTCCAGTCGACTTGGAGGAACAGCGTCGCTGCGCAATGTATTACTCAATGAGAGAAAATATGGACAAAGGACTTTTAATCCACGTAAAACTTTAAAAGTAGACAGATTATTTAGTGACAGTCTCCGTGGCGCAGACGCCGGTTGTGAAACGACGTGGCGCAGGTTCGATTCCCTCACCGAGACAAATGTTCGTGTGAACCACATATATTTGTTTCGGGTCTGTGTGTTTGTGAGACCAAAAAGTCTCACGTAGTTCCTGATACTCGATCTTAGTGTGGTGTCAGGGCTATGTATGTAACTGTTGGGTGTATTTATTTATTTAAGCCGCTCTTAGTTCTATACAACAAAGTACTAGATGAATAGGCAAAATAAATGGGAGGTCTCTTCGAAGGGACGGCATCTACGAGTATACCAATATTTTATCGTATCTTTAAATGTGAACTGTATTCATTTAAGCTCGTTGATTCGCCTGTGTGCATAAATATATTTAACACTTAATTGCGAATATAAAAAGTCCGCGCATCATATACTTTAGGAGAGTAGTCGTTGGCAGAATGAGTGTAAAATCATGCTGGATAGTATACAAATATCATGTGAAGTTGTACACTACATGAACCTTGTAAGGACTAGGAAGAAAATACGGTATTTCCGGTGTTTGTGCCATACCTATTACTGGAACCAAGTATAACAGCTCACATAATAGGTTCCATTTAAATGTTATAATGATTTGGTCCGTGACACTTTCCAGCTAACTTCTCTGGCTGTAAAAGTCTTAATACAACGTTATTTACATTTTTTTGTCAACAGTTTTGTTACAGAAGGTAGTGGACAAAAATATTTCAAATAATTTCAGTCTATGACTGATTTCGTTACAAGTTAAAGATAAGTTAAATATACCCAAAGACTCGCTGAGCTTTAATGCTCGGCGTCTTTAAATTGCGTGCCACTATTGATCCTGGTTTACAGCAGTTGCAGTAGCGGGTGTGAGGACGGGAATGTCACCTGACCATTTTTCACTTTTATTTCATTTCATTTTTGTTCAAATCTTTATTTTTTCATAGATGTGTTTCCGGCCCTTTTATTTGGGAGGAAACCGGGAAGGAAATCGGATGGGAAGAGGAAACGGGTTTTGGGCATCCGGCAATCTCACTCACCGCGACAGCAATGCTGTCGCTGCACGTCGATCTTCTGTGAGACAGTGGTACCGCCCTGGACGAGCCTACTCATTCACTATTCATGTTCAATCATGACTGACAGCAGCGTGACTCTATCACAAATATTTTTTATCAAGTATCCATAGTCTTTAAACCAATTACTTATTTTGTAACTGTAAGAGAGAAAATAAATTATATTACCGCTAGTATTAGCGTTACCTAGGCGTACACCTTGCCCTAGCTAGCATTTTAAATCATAGAAACCGAGAAGAATTATTTTTAGGGAGGATGTTGTTGATAATTAGGAGTTTTAAGGTCGACGGTACATGCATGTAAGTTGGGATTTCGATGAGCTTGTTCAATGATAGCCCGGTCATCAGACCACCAAGGCTGTAAAGTGATCGAAACGCCGGGAAGTTAAAAAATGTAAAAATTAAATCAAAGTCGCGATAAAATCCGTAAGAATTCATTTTATTTCAATGTGTTACATTCCCCAAAATCTAAGAAAGCATTATAAAGTAAATTATTAAAAGTTTTAAAATCTTTAAAAAACACGCTTTAGTATAAGATCCAACCGAAAACGTAAAAATAATTTTTAATATGTTACTAAAGCGTGTTTTTAGTTTTTTAAACTATTATTTATGTTTACCGCATGTTTGAAGTCCTTAAAGGTATTATAGGATACATTGAAGTGAATAAAGTGTATAACTATCAGTATAACTAATAGTAATGTATAGTTAATTGTCAAGGACTGTAAGAGTCAGCGAGCTAAAGATTACATGATTTCTTTTTCATTGTGTGTACGTGGATTTTTGTTTATTTTTCTCGTGGAAAGGATACTATTGATATTTTTGTTCGCCTCTCCAATCTGACCCTGTATATTCGGATTATGTTTCATATAATATGGTTGCGTAAAAAAATTTCATATCATAACAAACGGACGTAACGGACGTTGGTAAAAAGACCGCTAGACTCAAGTGGGATTGGGCCGGGCATGTTTCCAGGATGCACCCTGATCGATGGGCCAAAATCATCGGCGAATGGATGCCGCAAGACGGGTATAGGCGAAGAGGTAGACCCCGAAAGCGATGGCGGGACGACCTTAATAAATTTAACGAAGACTGGAAGCAAATTGCTCTCAACAGATATTTATGGAAAAATTTAGGGGAGGCCTTTGCCCAGCAGTGGGATCTTAAGGCTAGTATAATAAAATCATAGCAAACACATATGTAATTGCCTGCACGACTTCAAAATCTGCGGTAATTTTTGAACCCGACGGCAAAATATTTTTTATCCTTGTGTGGGATAAGATTATATTATGTGTGACTGTTGCGAGTACGTGAATTTATATATGTTAGAGACTTGTCTTTCTGAAATATAAATACAAATGTTTTAATTTCAAACACATTCATACAACGCGTGCAAAATAAAGGTCACCCGTCTGGGATAAAAATCATTGTACTAATTATCCAATATTTTTATTTTAATAGTATTTATATTTAAACATTTTATTTATTTTTTTTTTTTTTTAACACTTTATTGTACACCAAATACATGAAAAGTGGAAAAAAATTACAAAAAGAAAATGTACAAGTGGCGGTCTTATTGCTCAAAGCAATTTCTGCCAGACAACCATGGGATGGATAAGCTAGCAAAAACTAAACATTTTAATAGTAATAATAGTATCTCTCTCAACCGTCTGAGGAAAAATGTGGTTTATCTTTTGCCACGCCTAAGTTACTTGTTCATGTCTACTTCTGTATGTTGAGGATAAAGTATGCTATCAATATTGATTTCTTTTAACTATACTAAATAAATGAACGGTGAAGGAAAACATCGTGAGGAAACCTGCATACCGTAGCGATTTTTTAAAAAAAAATCGGTAGGTATTTAAGTCCGCCAACCCGCACTAGGCCAGCGTGGTGGACTATATGGCCTATCCACTCTCAATCAATTCTCTCGATTGTAGAGTAGGCCCGTGCCCAGCAGTGGGACGTATATGGGCTGATAAAAAAAAAGAATACTAAATGATTGTATTTACTCCATTTTCTATTCTAATCTTAAACTTATTAGCAATTATTTTAAATTTTAGTTAGGTCTTTAACTAAAGCGTGTTTTTTGTTTTTTATTACTATTATTTATTTTAAGCATTAAAAAAACCTCTATTTACATACATTCTACGGTTATTTTATCAAAGGAAGGCAGCTGCGCTCAAATCACCAACTTCTAATTTTATTCAAAAAAATAAATTTCTGAAGGTTGTGGTTAAGGTAACGTATGTATACTTATATATAATTATACTTTTTAAATTATTGTATTGTCATCGGTCCTCGACAAGTATGAAAAATTTCAAATCAATCCGAGGTTTAGAAGTGCCCGAAAATCGATTTCAAAGATTCCGTTACATACTTACATATACATACATATGTATGTATGTACAGGCGAAGCTAACATAAGCGTGAATGATGACACTGCACCTGTTGGTAAGCGTGACGTCATCCAAAAAGTGTCGATTGGAATAAACCATTACTTTCTTCCACCTAACACAATTATGCCAACATATCCATTTCTTTATGCTTCGGCAGAAGGGCAGAAGACTATTTGTTTAATTTGCAGCTGAAGCAATGGGTCTCAGACCAGATGAATTTTAATATGAAGTCGTAGATACTGCCCTATTAAAATTAGCAAAATATATCGCAAGGAAAACTGTTTTCATAATACTAAACACAATAATGTAAATAATTGAGGGGATTTCCCACGGCTGGAGATGATGATTACGATCGTTATTACAGTACTGTATCAGCCCATATACGACCCACTGCAGGGCACGAGCCTCCTCTACAATCGAGAGTACGATTGAGAGTGGTTAGGCCATATAGTCCACCACGCTGGCGTTACGTTATTACAGTAATTCATGGAAAATTGCAGGCGTCACCTAGCTATAAGTAATTTGATTAAGATTCTAGACACGCTGTACTTGTCATGTCATACGTGTCGTGTCGTGTCGTGTCGTGTCGTGTCGTGTCGTGTCGTGTACAACTGGCGAGCAGCACCGTGTATAATAATAATAAATACACTCAACAGTCACATACATAGTCCTGACCCCACACTGAGATCGAGTCTTGTGTCGTGGGTATTAGAAGCTACAAGAGACTTTTCGGTCTCACAAACACCCAGGCCCGAGACAAAATCTTGTGGGCCTCACAAACATTTGTCTCGGTGCGGGGATCGAACCCGCGGCCTCTCGTTTCACAGCCGGCGTTTAAACAAATGCGCTACGGAGGCTGTAACAGTTAGATGAACCATTCGGAGCCACTTTTGAACCCCTCATGACGCAAAAACTATTTCACATCATCATCATCATTTACCAGTCCTTCTGCGTTCACTGGACATAGACCTCTCCTATAGCACCACTGGGCTCGACCTTCAGTCCATCGTCTCCAACCGCTGCCAACCATCTTGCGACTTCATATAAACATGTCAATTATGGCTCATATATTGAGACTTGCGAGACACATAATATGTGCTTCAAATGTTATAAAAACACCTCAAATGTTTTTTTCAGATATCAAATGTTTTTTTCAGATATCAGATATTTAAAATATCTTCATTTTTATCACTGGCTGACCTATTCATCAAAACCCTAACTTAGTTCCAGATGACCTAGAAAGTTCAAATTTGGCTTCCAAGTAGTAGTTGGGTGAATACAAAGGAAAAAATAAAACACTAACTAGTAAATTTTTATCATTTTAGTATTTTTTTTATTTAATCCTACTAATATTGTAAAGGCGAAAGTTGTGTGTTTGTCACATCTTCGCGCTCAAACCAATTTTAATCGAATCTATTATAGAGGTAGCTGATACCTTGAATTAACGCATAGGCAACTTTTTATCCCAAAAATTCCCTGTGGCATGAGTAAAGAATTCAATTTTGTATATTTGATGCTTTTTCAAACTCAAATCGATGGTTTTATGTTGTATTAAATAATTTCAGGACTGACCATTGATCTTGGCACCCATTTAGATCTCACTTTTTTGTCGTTGAAGTCAAAACAACAACAACCAAGGCATATATCATAATATTGAACTTGGCTCTCATCTCACATTTATGTTTTGATGGAATCGTATTTATCGGAGGAAGAGGCTATGAAATAAAAAAACATTTTATTTTATTCTTTATTGATTCGACAAACATACATACAATGAAACTATGCATATAACATTTATAACACTAAACACGTAAATATTAAAAAAATGCAACTAGGTACTTAGTTGCGTTATATTCATTAGGATCTTAGAATAGGAAACAAGTTCGTTTTACTGTAGATGGTGAAAATGTATGAAAGAATACGCAGGCAATATCTTACAGAAACTAATCAACACCCAATTAACAGAAGTAAATAGGAATAATATATTTAGCTGTAAAACTTTATGACGTAACATTATTTAAAATATAAGCAATACAAACGTTAATAAAAATATAATATCAATGTAATCAAATGTAACGTCGCCTAATTAGGATTAAAATTAAGTTTATTATCACCAATATGAGCTGCAAATTAGTGTCATTAATGAAAATACGAAATACTAAGGTTCATAGGTGTTGCTGACATAATTTTGACGAAATAACCATTTAACAAAAGCAAATATCTGCACATCAGGACAGCACTGCCTTTGCCGTCATTGTAATTAACTGGTTGAACTGTTCGAAAAAATGTTTCAGAAGTATTTACAATGGATTATAGTATTTTAATCCCTTATATATAATAAAAAATCCCAAGATTCTTTTTTTTAACATTTCAATTTGTTTTAAAATTATTTTGAGTGGGCTTAGCAATAATTTCAAAAAATAATAATATATGAGTCCTTTCCGAATCTTATTTATAAATTGTTATAAAAAAATAACCCCCGTTGTTTATGGTAACCCGTGTAATTTAAATAATTGTATAAAAGAAACTAGCCAATAGGGCGATAATTTCACGAGGGTACCCAAGAGGCTGCGTGGCCGAATCGGATATGGCTACAGCAGCCTCAGTAAAGGAGAAATATTTTAGTATAGAATAGTAAAATCGAGTAATTACTTCACACTGGACACCGATAACGTTTGAACAAGATTACAATGTTAAACTACAAACTACAAACAACTAACTACCGCTACCACCGCTTCGCTAGGCTAGCTTAGGAGAAGAAGCGGCGGAAGAAACTCCTAAGCTATCTACTTTCCTACAACACTTATTTTAACTACAACCTACAATAACGCGTATTAAATTTTGTATAAGAACAATGTTTACCAAAAATTCTACACTGTACTCAGTCAAGACAGTCATTCCATGAGCAATCAACGTCTCCTTCACAGTCTCATAATTCACGTATCCCTGATATATTGATTAAATAGTACTGGATAGCGTCACTACATCACGCTGGGGTAAACATTTCAAAATCTACAATATGTATATAAAATTATAGAAATCCGCCATAGATTGCGCATCACGCAAAAACTACTGGAGGGATTTCATTAATTCAAGTTTATTCGATTCATTAGGCATTAAAGTTATTTTATTTATATTCCAATAGATATGAAAGACGTTAGTGATGACTAATGGTAATCTTTGGCAACTGATAGAAAATGCTGTCAGTAATTGGTCGTCTTAACGGATTAATAAAAACATATTAATGAAAACATATTGTAGATACTTAAACAATGTACTACGAACGCAATGTCGCGGTATCATCGAGTGTCTCACAAATAAAAAAAATCGATCTCGTAAGCTAAGCGAACTGCAAGATTTATTCTCGATATTTTAAATAAAGTATTTATTATTTTCCCAGTATTTGTCACGTGTAAGTATAATGTAAGTCGTTCATCAACACCTGAACGACAACGCCGAAACGCGCAATACTCATAGATATCGGAACATAACAATTCGGTTTAATACAAAATTTTCAAAATGAGAAACCCGATTTTTAGTCAGTGAATAAATTATGTGAAGTGAATCCCGTAATATTCTATTTTAATTCTTTTAGAAAGACAAAATTTTATATTGTACGTATTTGATTTCTACGAAGCATATTTTTTTATCCAGATTTTTTCAATTTTAATATAACGTATCCGCCTTCTTCAATTCTAACTAGTTTCACGCACTGCTATATATTTTTTTATAATTGTAACTGACATTATTAAAATTCTAATGACGCACTGAAATTGGTGCATCGTTTCTGCATCTAGTAAACAAGATATTAGTTCAATATAACGCTAGGGATTATGGTGTAAGCAGTTAATCTTATGCACACATCGGTGCATCGCTACATGAATTGACACAACACATACCATTCAGTATCACAAACATCAATACAACATAATATTTTAAAATACAGTCCAAACGAGTATATTATCATCCTTACATCAGATCAGATAGTACGAGTATAATATATTGGTGAATTAAAACCTGCATCACAGTGTAGGGTGAATAAGAAGCAATACGAAACGTGACGTAACGCGTTGCAAGAAAATTTAATTGAAGTAGAAAAGCTGAATAATAATTAATAATCATATATATTGGTATGACTGATTGATAAAAATTCCCATAAAACATTTATTTTTTTAGACAATCACAAACATTTCAAGAAACGATTTATTAAATTACATAAAAAGCATATATCCTACATGCTAATTTCCGATTACTTTCATAATATTTGATTACCGTAAATATGCATTGTCCACGAATGCGATGCGTGATTTTAAGTAGATTCTTGAAAATTTAGAAAGACGAACACTGAGTTATTATTTTCAACTCGTTGTTCATCACAGCTTACAAAGATCAATTATTTGACACTTTCGTGAAACTTACTCACCGTAGAAGTTACTGCAGATCAAGATAAAACCAGAATTAAAAATTTTGATTGTTGAATTGTGTGGGAACGTTGAATTGATTATATGGAATCCCACAATTGCCGCCAATCAAGGGGTCGCGTGGATTTTGAGGGCTCGCTGTATGCGCATTAGTTTGTGGTTGAGCTGGCGCACGCACGCCGAAATCCAAGTTGCCCATATTCTCTGTAAAAGGGCTAAACACCACATATACTAACCCGGAAGGACCAACACAATGACCTTGGTAAAGTCCCAGTGGGACCATAACGTTCCCTATTGCCTGTGGAGCATGGCGTTGATCGGGAATATTATGTGTTGGCTGAAAATTCTGTTGATGTTGTTGGGGAAATCTGTTCGGCTGTGGTTCATAGTTCCTGTCGTTTCTTTCTCGTAGCTCGTTTCTTAATTCGAGTAGTTCAGCTCTCCTCATGTCTTCCCGGGCTCTATTAACTGGATTGCGGCGATATCCAAGCCTAACGTATCCATCGCTCATTTCGGACTCGCCAAGTATCATTGCGCGCAGTCTCCGCACCCATTCGTTGTCGCTGACGTGTTCTCTTTCATAATCGTTTTCTTCATCGCTATCATGTGCGGAATTAGATCCGAATTCATTTGAAAAGTCCTCAGTCGCCATGTAGTGTGTTTTAGAAATGAGATTACAAATATTAACGGTTCTTTTTACTTCTTCTGCGAACTTGCGTCGCTCCAGAGACCATTTACAGCGCAGATAAGATTCTGAAACAAAGGAAAAATATTTCATATAACTATGGAAGACGCGCCGTACTTGTGCCATACTAACAAATTGATAACCAGTTAATGGTTATAATAAATTCAGTAAATAATCTGTTTAGAATATACAAAAGGTACCCTTCAACTTTAAGCATTCATATTACAGAAGGGACAGTTATAATAATTTACTCCTCAGACTAGACAAGCGTCCATTACCAAATATTTTTTAAAAAAATAAATATGATTAATAAAATTTTGCGAATCTCGACTATCGCAGCTACTGAACATTTGGTAATACAATATATTATAAGTCTCTCCAATTACAGGAAGACCTCTACTAAATATTATGTTTATATTGATTTTCATTACGGTATTTTGGTAGCCTGCATCTAGCGACTTCCTGCGACCATAGCTGGGTCCTCTGTTCACCTTGTAGGTGGACCTGAGACGCTTCGCGCCTCGATGCGTGGCTATTCGAATACTTTTTAGCCCCACCGGTCATTTACAAGACAAACTAAACACATTTTCCTAATGGTACAGGATTATCTTATAAGAGTGCCTCGGTGGCGCAGTTATACTACAATATGATTACTAAACTGAGGTCCCGGTTTCGAATCCCGGGTCGGGCAAAGTGATATTGTACTTTTCTATTCATAATCAGCACGTAGTCAGAAATTTGTGCCCGATATGGCGATAAGCTCGCTCCCATATCACATCATAGGACGGAAAGTACAAAGCGAAATGTGGGTGTCTTGATTGCACCTCTGCCTACCCCTTCTGTAAAAAAGGCGTGAGTTTATGTATCATACAATTTCTATTACGCCTATTGATATAATATTGTAGATGCGAAAGCAACTGTGGCTTTATGTTATGTGTTTACGATTAAATCACGTAAACTATCTTAAAGAATCTAAACAAAAAGTATCCTGGAATCCAAATACAGGGCATAGGGTAAAAATATTGATAACTTGATCTCAATGGAGACGTAATGTTACGGGTGATTTTAACTGATGACTAGCCTACTTGACGCTGTACTTGAGGGTAGTGAACGAGGACCTAAGTGACATATTTAATTCATTTTATAAATTTACTCGTAGAGACAAAGTGTTTATATGGAGACGCGCGTTTATGTGTTTATATGGAGACTTATGGGACGTATCCAGACGAAGCGGAAGCGGAAGCTTGTACTACATAGAAAAAAAAATCTTAATTGATATCATAATTATGTTCAAGGAGTTCTTGCAGCTGAACATTGGGTGTCACGGATTGCCAAGGTGACCTGTTTAAAATGGCTCTATTTCTCTATGTATAGATATTATACACTGCATACTATTTATTACATTTATTGATTCGATACGTAATTATTTTATTAAAAGTTTAACGCTGACTAAAGTGAGGCGGCTGTAAGTACGGCGTAAAGCCAAGAAATTCCGCATGTACTTGGCATAAGACGGTTGACAAATAAATCAAATATAATTATTTTCGTACAATCTGATTTTAAACATAATATACCTCATACCTAATATGCTGAAATCTAACAAATGTATATTCAGTGGCTATACTGCAGAATTTAATATTTTTTTGTGCACTAATTGCTGATAATAATAATGTTATGTCCCCTCCGCTCTGGGTTAAGACTATAAATATTTTCTCCATAAATATTCCGTGAAGTCTGTAGTTACAAATATGTTAATACGAATTTGTACAAAGACAACTTATGAACGTGCATCTAATATTTCGCATAAGTTGGTCGCGTTAGTAAATATTTAGTTAAAATGGCACATCACTAGTATAAAACAAAGTTGCTTCCCGCTGTCTGTCTGTCCGTCTTCGATCTTTAAAACTTCGCAACGGATTTGATATGCTTTTTTAAAAATAAATAGAGATATTCAAGGTGAAGGTTTATATGTATTATACATATACAGGGTTTCCCAGTTTGTACGAAAAATAACAAGTATCTGGTGTGGAGAGGAATCAAAAAACATCTGCACCCAGGCGAAGCTGGGACGGGCTGCTAATTAAGCATAAATCATAAATTTAAAGATACAAATTATTGTACAAAGTATAAACTGCGTTAGGGCGATCTAACCTGAAAACAATTATTTTGAATCGTATATAGAAAAACCTAACAGTAAAAAAAACATTCCGACGAATTGAGAACCTCCTCCTTTTTTTGAAGTCGGTTAACAAGTTTTTAATACTGTATAAACACTTTATTTGCTCTGTTAAAAAGTGCCGACTTTAATTCCCGCCGGGTTAGTTTTCAAGCGACAAATGCAAATTCAAGGAGAGAGTTAAGCATAGCGTTTGATTAAATTTTTTGTATACACAGGGATATTATTAACAGATGTGGTAACACAGGTCTAATGCTATCATCCGTTAACTATAAAGGTTGCAGAATCAGCAGCAACACTGTACCGACATGTACACTCCCCACACAAAAGCTTAGGTTACAAGATATCACAGTCCGGAGCTTGTATAAAACAATGTATATACATAATCATCACGCCTTTATCCAAGAAAAAGTAGGCAGAGGTGCAACCAGTACACCCACATTTCGCCTTGTATGTTCCGTGTCACGATGAAATAGGGGGCGAGTCAATCGCCATATCGGGCACAAATTCCTGACTCCGAATAATGAATAGAAAAATCCAATATCACTTTGTCCGACCGGAGATTCAAACTCGAGACCTCAGCTTTGTAATCATACCGTAGTACCACTACGCCATCGAGGCAGTCGACAAAACACAACAATATGCACGTAAACTAATATTCGCAAGAGGCAAGTAGTGACGCAACAGGTGTATCAACGCTACCGCACCGTAAGGAGGTAATAATTTATTCAGACGCACCATTTGTAGTCGTATCCGTTGAAAAATCACACAAGAAATAATTTATATTTGTTCACAGCTTATACATTAATGAAGGAAAGATTCAAGAAAAAAATCGTTCGCAACAGAGCCTTGCTAACCTACCGCGAAGATAAAATTATAAGTTGAAATAAGAAGTAAATCATATTATCGTAATCTAAACAAATACGCATTTTATTAATTATAAAATGCGTATTTGTTTAATTAACTATAATAATGACAATTTTACTTACCGATTCTCTGTTTTGTTTGTATTGAATCGCCCGGCCTTGCGAATACCTCGACCACTTCGCGCCAAGCCGTCCTGTTCATCTCCTCATTGTAGAATGCGGGCGTCGTCACATCCCAAATCGCAATCCTCCTATTAATCTGCTCAATTAGTAACGCGTTTTTGAAGATAGGGTCCATTTCAATGGAGTGAGAGCGCGTCCTCGCTCGATCACTACCGCGCGGCGTCTGAACCCAGCAGCGTCTAGTGTTTAAATTATAACAAAACCTGTAGCGCACTGGAAGCGGCTGATACCTCTCAAAACACGCTGTCAGGATTTATCCTGGCGTCAACATATTCAGTGTAATGCTTTCTAAATTCACGTACCGTACGATAAAAAACAAATTCATGTTAAATTTCGTTTCAAAAACTATTTAAACTTCATATTGGGAAGTTTTTAATGGTTTTAAAGTTCACAGCGTGCTGCGGGTCCGCGCACTGAGAGCTAATCTGTACATCATGTCGTCTCTGTCACACCAGTGAGTTTCCTTATAGAGAAAACTATATTCTCTCTCTCTCTATAGTCTGAAATATACGCCCTTAACAAATTTAAAGGTAAAACCATAAAAATCGGAAGTCTCTGTGGCACAATTCATAGACTCTACTTGTAAAACGACAGGTCGTGGCTTAGATTGCCGCACCGACGCATATGTTTGCATAATCTACAAGTTCTAGACAACGCAATGTCATTCCCGATATTATCTCGTCAGTCATCTTATCGGTTTTATGACAGTGGATGTAGTCTGTAAACCGTGATGGCTTGGGTTCGACTTAGGTTTCAGGCAATTCACCTTGTGCAAACATGTAAGTTAGTTTGCCATTAAGTATAAATACCTATAACATTATAATGGCCATAAGCAAATTGTGATTGTAACAAGTGGCTCTTGGCCAACTCACAGCTCATTCTCTTAATATGAAATTGATTTCATTGATCTTGAGATAATGCATAAACTTGTTACGTGTATTTATTTATTCGCAATAAAAGAAACGTAAAACTCTACCGTCGTGCACAACCATTTTAAATTCAATTAAAAATAATGGCTCTATCGCCGATGCGACAACTGTGCCAATGTAAAGTATTTTTTATTGTACTCTGTGGTCATGTTGGTTTTGGGAAACACAGAGTAGTCGTGCACAACGTTTCTTCCTGGAGGCTTGACTTTTAAATACCCTTCATTGCATACGTCATTTCTGCATTTGACACTTTTGCAAATAAAGGCGACTATTGGTGCTGGCCACATATTAGAAGTTTTGCCGTTAGTTGGCGCGAGATTGGCAGTTGCATAATTTGGATTTGTTTTTCTTTCTGTACTATTGTTTTGTTTTTTCTGGAATAAGTCTTGTCAAAAATAAAGATATTCGAACATAATTAGTTTCAGTGTTTAATAAACGCTTTAATTAATAGACCGCTCAGGGAAGACCGCTAGTCGGAACAGCAATAACGCTCTGTGCAACTGTTTGCGCACTCTAGTGTCGTTTACATCAAGTGAGCGAGCATTCTTAGAATATTCCATAGATTTTTTGCGAACGCAGACACAACAACGAAAGAATGCTCTGCGTCTGTTTAAACTAAAAGAATTTGATAGAGCGGGTATAGAATGAGCATTCGCTCGTTTGGTCTAAATCCATCTTGAAAGGAGCCTTCCTTTCAATTCATCATTATGCCTGCGTAGGCAGCTGGTAGCAAATATATAAGCTAAATCATTTTATGACATGACTGATAACTAATACAAGTACATTCAGCCGCCTCATGTAAGTGTATAATAGATTATTATTATTACAGAGTATTCGCAAGATATTACTGTGGGACACGAATTGTAATACATAGCGATCTGCAACATAACCAGACAAAGCTTATGAGCGATGTCGAATATTGGTGCTGATGAAGATTCGATGTAGACGAAAAATAACTTAAAGTATTCCTTATTTAAATAGTCTTTAGAAGGATGTTAGGAATCGTGATATAAAACTGTCACCGCTTCTTTGGCGTCAACAAGAAATTCCCTCAGCGTCGTGAAATAATATTTTTTACAAGATTGTATTCTTAGAGTATCTGCAATATTATATATTAAGTATATTAGTTAGTTTGCTTATGACAAATCTTGCAGGCTGACTTCAAACCAGCCGTGGTGATAATGCATTTTTGTGTATTTATTTAATATTTTTTCAATTTATTTTTCTGAGACTTTTTATGATATTACTGTTGAAATAAAGAAGAAATTGCCGACTGCGACCATAACCGAATATAAAAACCAACTGACTTTACATTAAAAGCTATCCTACTAAACGACGTCGGAAAATATGTCTACGGAATATTTTCTCAAATTGTGCACTTCGATCTACACTCTATTTCACTATGACGTTTAGCTTAATACGTTTGTTATTCTATTAATATTATATTAAACAAAAAATAGAAAATCCCTTATTCATCAAAAGTTGCTTAACCACAAGTTGTAACTGACCCAGCACGCGTGTAACCGTGGCGTAGGTCATGTCACTTACATCAGAGTTTCGTGGGTCAAGGACGTTCTCGGAATTTCGTTTCTATTGTAGAGTGTTACATCAATATGTTTGGATTCTTTAACAGGTTATTAATTAACTGAAACCCACTATTTACCTTGTAATTAGGGTGTTTTGATAAAAAAAAACCATGTGAAGATGTTAACTGGGTATAACCTATTGGTTATACCGGAAACGGACGTGAAGTTATTACTTTATTTATTTTATTTTAAACTTTTTATACATGTTGTATAAAGGCGGACTACTACTTTATTTGATGTGTGTCCGTTTCCTGTGAGACAGTGGTACCGCCCTGGACTCGCTGAGTCAAGACTGACAACAGCATGGCTCGTCTACTTTCTATTAAATTACTAATTTGTGTACGTGACAATAATATGGCAACAAAACAATATACGGTATTTCAACATTGTTCACATTTAATTAAGAGAAGGGTTGAAATAAGACGACTAGGACAGAAAGATGTAGAAACTCTGAAACGACAAATAATATATCCCAAGTTTTTTAATAATTTTTTTATTGCTATGAATGGCGAGACGAGCATGTCATTAGCCTGATGGTAAGCGATACGACCGCTCATGGACAGTAGCAGACCAAACAACACCATGAATTACGTAGCAATGCTTGGTTCTTGCTTCACTGCGCTCGCCATTCTGAAATATAAGGCGTTAAGTCTCAATATGTCCAGTAGTTTACTCGGGAGACAATGTTCTTCAACCCGGAACACAACAATGCGTTTACAATGCTGTTTGTCGGGAGAAATAGACATTGCAATGGTACCTACCCAGGCGCTTTCTCACATTTAAGAAACCAACCACCATTATAAGTATTTTTTTTAATGTCATGCGTTATTAAATAAAGGGAAATTACGTCTATAAAAATATTATAGCGGTTAAAATTTCCTAAATTATGGAAAATTGTACATTCTCAGACCAAGAGATCATGAACGCGAGAAGATACGTATAATTGCGTTTACTGACGTTTTGCGGCTTTTTCCATTCCCACTAACAAGAAAAAAGGAGACAGAAATGTAACACTCAGCACCGACTTGTAGTGGGAGGTGCCGTAGCTTCACGTAGCTGTGACGTCAGAGGGTACACTGACATCGGTTGTGTGATATGAAATCTCTGCTTGTGTGCGTTACTTCCCAGAACACTGGATGCGATAACTCGATTCTCCTGCGTTTGCATTTTATTTTAAACCGGCCGCAATATATCATGCACTTACAAAAATACTTGGAATGTGTTATTTGTTGCTAGATTTATTTAAGACTTTATTTTTAAAAAATCAAGTAAAATAACTATACAATCTTAGTATCTACAATACAACTAGCGAGCAAGAAGCCATGTTTTATATTAAATTTCGATTACGAAATTTAATTTGGTTTCCCCACGACGATCTCATTCACAGTTTTAGTAAGCATTACCTTAGTTAACTAAGAATAAAAATGCTCTCGTTTTGTTTTGAAATATATATATATATATTTATTTTGAAATTATTATCTAACAGAAGGACAAACAAGAATAGTAGAAAGTCAAAATAAAAGTGCCAGCATGTCCGTAACATTGAAAAAATCAGGATCAAATCACGATTCACAAACAACGTTATCGAATGAACGCATTACAATTCGAGAATGGTCAACGACTTTTTATTAAGATACTGTTTATTTTGATTACTTATTGACATACAAAGTAACAACGTAGTTGCGGATAAGTACTTTCCACTGTCGTGTGAGGTGGTCACTATCCCGGCGGTACGTATGTGCTATATCCGTACGTACATCCACGGGTTATCAGGTTTCGCCCCCCCCCCCCAGTTATCGAATAAAACTCAATTAGGAGGTTACTTCGCATTGATTTTCTAAGTAGCTAATAGATAGAGCTACAGAAGGTACCAATTTGCGGAGCCGTAAATGTATGTTCTGGTTTTATCGAGCTATAACTATACAAGGCTAATAAATCCTCATGTCAATGACTTCTACATTTTTGTTAATTACAGCCTCTGTGGCGCAGTTGGTTAGACGCCGTCTATGAAACAGGCCGCGGGTTCGATACCCGCACTAAATTAAATGTTTGTGTCATGCACAGGTATTTGTTCCGGGTCTGAGTGTTTGTGAGACTGAAAACTCTCTCGTAGTTCTAATACCCACGACACAAGACTCGATCTTAGTGTGGAGTCAGGCCCATGTATGTGACTTTTGGGTGTATTTGGTTTAATTTAATAATTTATTTATAACTATAATAACAATCGAAGAAAGTTTTAGATAAACACTTCAGTTGAGTTTATAAGGTTGACATATTTATAGAAAATGTCTTTGATTTCAGCACTTTCAAGTCCAGATAAATTATGGCTTTAGGCCTCCTAGGAATTAGCAGTAATTAAGTATCAGAACATCATAACACGGAAAGAGGATTATGTTCCTGTTTCGCATTGAGAAATAACATATAAGTTGAACTTGACGGGATAGATTAATGCTATTAGAACGGGTCATTGAAGGTTGAATTTATTACTTAATGATAAACCTTAACATAAACTTTGTAACAACCAGGTTAAGGTCGCAGGACGTCGCTGGATGCAGGCCACTTCCAACAGGTCTATGTGGCGATCCATGGAGGAGGCCTATGTTCAGCAGTGGACTTGCTGTAGTCTGTAGCTGAAGAGAGAATGAAGAATAATAAAAAACGACTGGAATCTACTTGTAGAATATTCGACGTCTCATGAGTTTTTCAAATTACAGACGCTAGATTAGCTTTCGTTTCTCAGTTAAGCATTTTCAATCCACCTTATAATTTTAAAAACAATTTGAGTCAAGTATCAATGTAATTGCCAGTTAACTACTCGAATCAAAAGAAAGTACTTAATTTACTTTCATTACATCTAACATACTGCATGTGAGCCGCCTCCATGATCCATCACGTTGGCTTAGGTAACCTTGGGAAAGGCTTGATAGGTTTAGCAATACACGTCGTGTGGATGTAGATGATGTAGATAATACAGCTTGCAGTGTACCCATACAGACCAAATCTGTGGTAAAGCTTCAGTCTCATTGATGGTGATGAATGAAAATATACTTTATTGTGAAGATAGGAAGGAGGAATTCACCTGAATATGTTTTATTGAGTTGTTTTTTTTTTTAAATCACCTTAATTTTATAATTTTGTTGTTGTCAGACTGTGACCTTGGGCAATATGCTAACATAGTGAGATAACGCCTTATAAGATGACCGCAGCATCGCGCACTCAATTTACAATTGAGAACATTCAATCAACAGTTGTACGTACTTACAATGCGTCCTTATATTTTCTTTATCAACTAAGAAAGAGTCAAACACGATACAGTCATATTTCAGAAAAAGTATCTCTATCTGAATCTTACTCTTATCCTAAGTACAAAAATAAGATAACTTTTCACAAACGTAAATATAAATATTAATTACAATTACAATGTAATTGAAAATTATATCTATGCAAACGACATGGCTTTAAGAATGAATATGACAACGATATATTTTTCTTGTTTTTATTTTTTTATTTTTTGCTTTTAAATTTGCGTGCCAAAGAGTTCATAAGCAACAATAAATAAATAAGTAAGTAAATAAATAATTATGTACGCCACAGATTCATTGTTTACCTTTTGTTTAATTAACACGCTTTTATTAGCTTCGCCTATACAGGCATAAATACATACGTATTAATGTATTTAGATACAGTATGTATGATATGATAGACGTTTTTTAAGTGAGAAAAATAAATAATAGTTTAAAAAACACGCTTTAAGAAAAGATCCCACTAAAACAGGAAAAATAATTGATAATGAGTTTAAGATCAGAAAATGGAGTGGAATACGTTCATTTACGGTTAAAAATCTAGGGTACCTATTTGATGAGAAATCATTAAAAATGTTTATATAAGTAGGGGAGCGAGGGGCTTGTTGTAACAGTTTTCACGAAAACTAATATATCTTGAGATCCATTAATTCAATTGCTACTAAATAAAGAGGGATAGATGCTGTAACTCTTCCTCTACCAAATCAAGTAAAAATTATACCATGGCTATTGGTCATTATTTTACAAACAATTATTTTCTAGACGAAGCGCGGTGTTACAACTTACCTCGTGCTTGGGGCAAGTTGTAACGTCTACCAGGGTAAGTAGTATCGACCAAAGAAAAACAAAAATAATACCTCTAATCAGTTATTCTTTGTTTATTTTTAACAAAATTGACATCTTTCTAAAGTATGTATTATTTATTCTTATCAAAAATCAACTTAAATTAACGTTAGTCTATTTCGCTCGACTTAAAGACGTCGCTCCTGGTGTCCTTAAAGATAAATGTGGATTTCTGCGCATAACATTTTGGAGCCAGTCAGTACCAGCCATGTTATCTTGATGCCAAGAAGGAGGAATGATTTTAGCATTAAGCTGCACACCGCATTGGTATGCTGGTTTCCTTACTTCTATAGGAAGTAGTCCAAAATATATTACGGCGCACTTGAGTAGGTACAAGGTAGGAAGCCATCTTACCTTCTTATTCTGCAGTAAATACTTGTCTAGACTTAACATAACCAACTCTTAAACTTTCATTATGTATCTATAAAGAATTACGTGATTTAATCCGAAAGTCTGACTAGCTTTCCAAATACGGCATTTTTTTTTCTAAAACTTCAGCTGCCGCTAACTCGTACACTTCTTGGCTTTGTGTTGCCCCCTCCGACTTTCTTTTATACACCCTCATTCCGGAAGAAAGGAAAAATAAATAAGTAGGTATCTACATCATAACTTGGGGTATGTTGTAACACGTTACAACGAGCCCCGGGATTTTGTTACAACTAACCCCATATGATTTTTAACATTTATCAAGACAAATATTTAAACAATTTAGCAATCTTAAAAATTGTTACGCATTATCAGAGATAGATAAATTAGAATGTAAATGAGATATAGAAAGTTTGAAATTAGTCGCTAAGAATATCGCAAACCAAAATTTTAAGACAGCACAATTTTATATTACCTGGCAAAAATGAAGTGCGTGGACACTTCAGCTCACTGCGCTGGCCGGCGGGACATTTGGGTATGGCAACATGATGCGGCGCAGTTTATAGGTCAAATAGAGTCAAAGAAATACGCTAATAAAGTTTAAGATCTTAGTGAAAAGAGCCTGTTACTACTTACCCCTGTTACAACAAGCCCCTCGCTCCCCTACATGATATGGATGTGCTTAGTAATCATATAAATTGTGACTTTAGACCATTATTCTATACGAGTAGATGTAGCCGACATGTATTTTGGTAGTCTTGAGTCAGTTTTGAGCTGGAGACTTCGATATACAAATTTCCTTTTAAATTGAATAAAAGCGCCATCTGACCTTTGGATGTTCGAATGTAGTTCGAGTTTGGTTAGGCGAATAGTTTCAGAAAGACATATGAGATGGCGATACGTAATTAATCAACAATTTCCTAATTTAGTCACTAATCACTATCCCGAAATAGTCTACTTACAATGACGGAAAAAATCGTCATAGAAAAATACAATTTTAACCAATTATTTTAAAAATAATTTAGTTTTTAAATATACAACCAGTGCATAATTATATCAATGACATGTATTAAAAAATATATTAATTTATTGACTAAAGTACATATTTTTGTGTGTTTTTAAAGGCATTTGAAAACTGCAGTGGTCGGAACAGAGTTCCCTACAGCCGGGCTGCCTGCTCCTCCTACGCTTCGGGACAAAATATGAAGGCGATACCTGTATTATAAGACTGTCTGTTATTTATGAAGGCCTGGTACATTTTCCGTATAAATTCGCGTGCTGCCATCTGTTGCATCTAGCGATAATTCAAAATTCAAATTGTATACCGGGGCAGGCTATGAAATAAAGCTTAAAAAAACAAAAAAACGCGACAAAAAATCACATAAAAGTATTCCACGCCCTGTAATAAATAATTATTCAACAAACATGTCCAAGGGCTGTTTTCGTATATGGGAGCAGAGGGAGTACAGGGGCATATGAGAGGGATAACGCCAACAAAATAAAAAAATCAAATATCTTCCAGTAGAATTGTCTGCCTACAAAACGCTCGTATGTTTATTTTTATTTAATTAACTGGCCAACTGGCCGACTATAAGCTAACATCACGCTACGAACTATGCAGGTAAAACCCGCGAGGCATAGCTGATCGGCTGGCACCGATCTCAAAAAAAATGTTTGTATATTTAGGTATTACAGATTTATTAAAATATTAGTTTTATTTCTCTCTTTTTATTTTTTTAATTTTCTATATCAGTAATTAAAACTTTTTTTTTACCATTTTTTGCTAAGACAACTATCTACACATTGTCCTAGTGAATAATACAAACATACTCTTTATCTCACGCTATCCTAAACTGTGCGCCCTGGTGCGCCGCGCCGTATAAAGTGGAGGAGGGCGCCGCGAAGAAATTCTCTCTCTGTATTTTAAGTTTTGTGCCTATTCACCTAAATAGTATCACATTGTATATTTCAACCAACTGGATAGATTAAGGTGCCACGACAAAATAGTAAACATGTGGTATGTGCGTCGCGGATTGAAAAAGGTTGGGCACCCCTGCTCTATTTCAAAAACTACCAAACCGATTTCTATGAAACTTACACAACTCTTAAGTTGGATTATGCCTAATCTAACGCAAAAAGAATTTTTGAAATCGGACTCATACTTTTTGAGATATGTTTTGACAAACATACAAACAAACATATATTTGAAATTTGGCACACGTGTTCAGACAAATCGTGCAATTCCGACAAAATTACATAAATACACATTGAATTGATAATCTCCTTTTTTTAAAGTCGATTAAAAAACGGTGTCTAAAGCCCCCATAGTAGTTTCTACTACGGGAGTAATCCCCAAACAGTTGACCCAGTCTTTACATTTATTAGATTTATCACAGCAAACATATATCCAAATACAAAAAGCAGTCATTTTGAATACCTGTAGAATAATCCTAAAGTTTTTGCAATCCGAATTAACATCCGAACCCAATCCCAATGGAATGCTGACCCAGTCCCACAATAATTTGGCCTAGGCCCGTGATTGTGATGTTATCCTGTTAATTTAACAGAGAAATAAGATATTTAAAAATAAAGAATAATAATAAATACACCCAACATTCACATAGATAGTCCTGACCCCATATTAAGATCAATTAAGTCTTGTGTCGTGGGTGTCAAACACTACGAGAGACTTTTCGGTCTCACAAACACCCAAACCCGAGACAAATACTTGTGGGCCTCACAAACATTTGTCTCGGTTTCACAGCAGGTGTCTAACCAACTGTGCTACTGCGGCTGTCAAATAACATGAGGGAGCGTAGGATCATCATAGTATGGTTTGTGTTTTTATGTACATTGTTTTTTTTGCCGGTATTTTTACAATAAAATTATATAATCAAAGCTTTTTGTGTACGTCCCTCTTTTTTACTAAAATTAATGGCGAAACGAGTATGCCATTTGCCTGATGATAAGCGATACGACCGCTCATGGACAGTAGCAAAACCAAACAGCACCATGAGTTACAAAGCAATGCTTGGTATTTCACTGCGCTCGCCATTCTGAGACATAAGATGTTAAGTCAGTGGTTACTCTGGCAAGAATTTTCTTCAAACCGGAACACAACAGTGCATTTACTCTGCTGTTTAGTTGAAGAAATAGACATAAGAAATAGACCGTCTCCGCAGTACAGTACCGTTTATTTGGGATGCAACAGGTGGCAGCACGTGAGTAAGTACGGCCGTTGTACCAGGACATCAGAAGCAGCAGAGAGTGTAACAATGCAGGCACCGAACACATATTTTGTCCCTTATTTATTTTAGCTTTATGCGAAATATCTCGATGTAATCAAGTCCTGAGTAACAACAAAAACAAAATACATTATCTTAATCCGAATATAATATATATTTTTTCAACTTAAGCAACAATATGCATATCAATATGCGCGCGCAGACAACCCCCGTCTACTCAATTACGTCACTTGAAAGTATTGAACGTACTCAAACTCGTTATGGAAAAATACCAGGAGTTCATAGCTTAGATGAGGTTCATAGCTAAGACTTGAGGTTAGGTAGTTCAGAAAACCAAGACGGAAATTCTGCACTCAGATAATAACAATTTATTTGTCCTTGACATAATATTATATACTACGGGTACAATACATATCGTATTTATATTAATTTCTAGTTTACAGTGTTGAGATTAAAGATCAATAGCCCGCATGTGTCCGATTAGCTCCGAATAGAGTATATGTGTGCAGTTATAAATGCTCTTTTACTTTACTCTTAACTTTCAAACGGTATTTACACCGCTCACTAGTCAGAATTGAAACTCAACTTTATCCGAATTTATGTACTTTATACTTACCAAGAAAGTATAACAAATAGGAATGGTCCTATGTTTTACTTCTATTGGCATTGGTTGAGCAGCCTCTATATTGAGGATCTTAAAAATGAAAGAGACGCTGTTCAATTGTATCAGATAATTCTGTTTCCGTGCGCAAAAATCCACATTTACGAGACCCTTAGATTATCTTCATAGTGATAATGTTGTATTGCTTTTGCGTATTACCAGCCAGTAATTCTGACAAAAGTGTAACTTATATATTTTATTGATTACAATTCTGACATACGGCAGTCAGGATTTTCAGTAGGTTGGCTTTTGGCTATCCATCTATCCATCAGCCAACGGGAGTCCACTGCTGAACATAGGCCTCCTCCAATGATTTCCACAGTGATCTGTTGGAGGCAGCCTGCATTCAGCGACGTCCCGCGACCTTTACTAGATCGTCTCACCACCTTGTGGGCGGACGTCCTACGCTGCGCCTTCCGCTACGTGGCCTCCATTCGAGAACTTCGGATCCCCATCGGCCATCGGTTCTCCGCGCTATGTGCCCCGCCCATTGCCACTTCAACTTGCTAATCCGCTGGGCTATGTCGGTTACTTTAGTTCTCCTACGGATCTCCTCATTTTTGATTCGATGTCGTAGGGAAACCCTGACCATAGCCCTCTCCATAGCTGTATTGAATGACTTTGAGTTTCCTAATAAGGCCCATAGTAAGAGGCCACGTGTCGGTGCCGTATGTCATCACTGGTAAACTGGTGGACTTAACTCCGCGGATGTGGGCATATCTGGGACATGTCGATCCATCTACATCAACGAGCACCTCACTCTCTACAAAAAGCAACTATTGCGTGAAACTCGTGATGTTGCCAAGAAGTGCGGCTACAAGTTTGTATGGGTGAAACATTCCAATATCCTCGTGAGGCGGAACGAAACATCTCCCATCATAGTGGTTAAAAATACTAATGATATATGTAAAATTAAGACTAACACCGCTAATTAATTACTTTTCTACTTCTTTTGTATTACGTTTATTTAAACAATTTTAACAATGGCTGCGAATCGTTGTGATCTTAGTTTATACTATCAGAATAGTAGAGGTATACGTACTAAGCTTAACACTTTATATGTAAACATTTTATCAAACTGTTTTGACATAATTGTTTTAACCGAGACATGGCTAGTTCCTGCAATTAACGACAGTGAGTTTATAGATGACCGTTACATTACATTTCGCTGTGACCGTAATAGATCTGCAACCAACAAGTCTGACGGCGGAGGTGTCCTAATTGCTGTTTTACGGGAATATAACCCCGTCGCGATAATGATCCCGACTTACACACACTGTGAAAAATATTTTGAACAAATAATTGTTGCTATTCCAGGCCATAATAACACAAAAAATACCCTAATCAGCGCCATATATATTCCCAATAACTCGTCACTTGAAACTTATAACGTACATTTTGAAATCCTTGATAATCTTGTCATGTCGACTAATATTGATAATCTAGTTTTGCTAGGCGATTATAATATACCTTCAGCTAATTGGACAAATCCTAGTACTACATCGACCTACTTACATTGCTCGGGCACATCTGCTGTTTGCAATCGGTTGAAAGATTTCATGATTGTTCATAATCTTAAACAGTACAACCACTTGACTAACTCAAATGGACGCATACTTGATCTATTGATGTCTAATACTACCTGTAATGTTCTGAAACCCAATCAGGATCTGCTTCACCTTGATCAACATCACCCTCCATTTTATACCTTGCTCTCTTTGAATCTCAAATTAAAATTTATTCCCCCACGATTTAGCCCCAAATATAACTATCGAAAGGCAGACTACCTCCAAATTAATAAAGAAATTGGCGAAATAGACTGGCCTGCTGCTCTAAATAATATGAGCGCTGAAAAGTGCGTAGATATTTTCTACGATAATATATTTCGTATTATTAAAAAGCACGTACCCCTGTCGAAACCAAAAAAACACAGCTTCCCTGTTTGGTTCTCCAAAGGATTAATACATATTTTTAATTCTAAAAGAAAAGCTTGGGCCAAATGGAAAAAATATAAAAATATGTCGGACTATGAAGTATTTTCCTTATATAGGGCCCGATTTCGAACAGAATGCACTAAATGTTTCCGTGCATACATGGACAATGTTGAAGATTCCATTCCTAATAACGTTAAGTACTTCTGGAAATATATAGCCAATCGTCAACGTAAGTCTGGAATCCCATCGTGTATGTTCTACAAAAATGAATCATCAAGTGACCCCTCAGAGATATGCAACTTATTTTCTAGGTTTTTTCAGTCTGTATACGAGCCTACAAACATAACACCCAATTGGCTTCCTGATAATGAGCATTCAAGTAACAACAGCACCTCTCTTTCAACCGCTAAACTGAGCTTGCCTCAGATTCGCAAGCAATTACACCTGCTAGATGTAACTAAGGGTCCGGGGCCTGATGGAATTCCCCCCTGCTTTCTTAAAAGGTCTGCAGAAACAATATGTAAGCCAATAGTTATAATATTTAATAAATGTATAGGGGCTGGTATATTTCCTACCATTTGGAAAAAATCTAATATTGTTCCCATCCATAAGGGTGGTTCCAAGCAAAATATAGAAAATTACCGCCCAATATCTCTGCTCTGTACCTTGGCTAAACTGTTTGAAAAACTTATACATCATGTAATTTACCCATTCATTAAACATAACATTATACCTGAACAACACGGTTTCGTGAAACAAAAATCTACAACGACCAATTTAATTATTTTTACAAATTATCTATTTAATAATATGGATACTAGATCCCAAACAGATGTAATTTACACCGATTTTAAAAAAGCTTTCGACAGGGTGGACCATAAAATTCTATTAAACAAGATCTCGTTCAATGGCATAAAAGGGGACTTATTACGTTGGTTTCAATCATACATTACCAATAGAATGCAAACTGTGGCATGTAATGGATTCCATTCTAACTCATTTTTGGCAACGTCTGATGTCCCACAGGGGTCGATACTAGGCCCTTTATTGTTCATCATATATATCAATGACATTAATGAGTGCTTTCATAACAGTAAATTCTTATTATATGCAGATGACCTTAAGGTATACAGAGCCATCAAAACCCTAGATGACAGCCGTCTTCTGCAAAATGATTTAGATAGACTATCCGATTATTGTGATAAAAATAATCTGAAACTAAGCATCAGTAAATGTAAATTTGTAAACTTCACAAAAAATAAGAAAACTATTAATTTTGATTACTCGTTATGCAATGAAAAACTAATTAGGGAGACTCAAATTAGCGATCTGGGTGTTCTTCTGGATTGCAAATTACATTTAAATTTACACATAGATAAAATAGTTGTCAAAGCATTCCAAATGTATAACCTTGTTATGAGAACATCATCTGATTTTAAACTCAAAAGCACATATCGTTATCTTTTCAACTCTTTGATACGCCCACAGGTTGAATACGCCTGTATGATATGGGATCCATACTATGCTAAATATGATCAGAAGATAGAGAAAATTCAACGGAAGTTTGTTAAGACCTTGCAATATAAATGCCATAACAAGAGACAACCTATTTTGCCGTATGATGAATTTCTGGCTAAATACGAGATACTGACACTGAAGTCGAGACGCTTGCTGTTACAGGCCATGATGTTACATGGGTTAATACACAATAATTTTGATTGTCCAGAGCTAATTAATGACATATTTTATGTTGTACCTAGAACTGTAATTAGGCGAGAGGTGCGCGTCTATCCGCTTTTTGCTATAACTACGAGTCGTACAAATGCGGGAGAACGGGCGCCTCTTCATAGACTAGTTAAAATTTATAATGATAATTTTATTAACATAGACATATTTCAAATCGCTATTTGTATAAATTTCTATGGTATGTAAAAGTCTGCCAACCCGCACTGGGCCAGCGTGGTGGACTATATGGCCTAACCACTCTCAATCGTACTCTCGATTGTAGAGGAGGCTCGTGCCCTGCAGTGGGTCGTGTATGGGCTGATACAGTACAGTACAGTACAGACATATTTGCTCTTAAAAAAGATGTATTTAAAAAACAAATTATATGTGCCCTTTTGATGCGCCAAAACACGTAAAGTGATTGTATATTAAAAATGTAATTGTCCCTACTGTACCTTTGTTAATTACATTATTACTTTAAGTAATCCGTGAAAACGTAATGGAGTGTACTCTACCTTAATCTTAAGATCTTTTAACTTGTAATATATCTGTACACTTGTTTGTTTTCCTAATAAATAAATTAAAAAAAAAAAAACACAACTATCGAAGACTTTCGATTTGAGGCACCGAAGAATTTTGGGCGAGAAGACATCGCGTAGTTTCCCGAACACTGCCCAACCGAGTTGAATTCGACGATTGACCTCTCTCTCGAAGTTGGACCTGTCTAACCGAACCACTTGTCCTAAATAGACATATTCGTCCACAACTTCGAGAGTCGAGCTCCCAACTCCAATGGGGCCCACCCCACAACATGGACATTCGACATGATCTTCGTTTTGTCCATGTTCATTTTAAGACCCTATTGTTGGGAGACTCGATTTAGGTCTTAGAGCATAGTGCTAAGGTCTTCCAGCGATTCTGCCAAGATTACAAAATCGTCGGCAAGTCGAAGGTGAGTGATACTCGCCGTTGATGTTGATGCCGAATCCTTTCCACTGCAAGAGCTCGAAGGCGTTTTCCAGCACGGCAGTAAACAGTTTCGGAGATAAGACATCTCCCTGTCTTACGCCTTTCTGTAGTGGAATAGCCTTCGTGCTTTGATCTTGTACTAGGACCGACATGGTGGCGTTGTTATATGTATACACTTCAACACTTTGATGTACCGATAGTCAATGAGGCACCACTAAAGAGACTGTAGCACAGAACAGGTCTCGATCGAATCGAATTGAAAGGCTTTCTCATAGTCCACAAACGCCAAACAAAGCGGTAAGTCCTTTCTCAGCCTAGACAACTGGCTTTGCCCAATAGACAAGTCTCTTGCAAACACTTTGGAGCCTCCGATCCGCTCAATTATCTCTTTTATGCTCACAGCACTGTGAGCACGGACATCGTGTCGCAAGGACTTTCAGATCCGTCTATTGAGCCGCCTATATGCTTCGGCGTCATCGGAAGACTGAAGCGCCATAGATCGACGTTCGGCCATGAGGTCAAGAGTGTGGATCGAGAGTTTTTTAGTCTATCTCTACGGCGAGGTCTAAAATACTTAGATCCCACCGTATGGACAGCTTCTACCAAACCGCTGTCTAGCTCATCCTCTGAAAACTTTTCATTGAGACAGTCAAAGCGATTTGCCAGCTCGAGTTGAAAGCTCTCGGGGTTCTGGATATGGGCGCGAGTAGGTCGGAGCGTAGACTTCATTAAGCGATGCCTTTCTAATTGGACATTAATATTCAATGTGCCTCTATTTTGGCTATATAAGAAGTAATTAAATTCGTCTATATTACATAGATTTTCGATAAAAAATTACCGGGTAAACAATAACAACGCAACAGGTGTAACCACGTGGTCGTTGGCTCGAATACTTTACCAGGACCACATAATTAGCAGAGAGTCAGCCTTACACTGACATCTGTGTTTCCTTCCTGAAATTTAAATCCTTTATCTAAGGTTTATGTTTCAGTTTTCGGTCGTTACATGAGGTAGGACGTGTTTGACTATATTTATTGTAGATGGAGCTAATAACTAGCTCAACGCAATAAAATGGATATTTGAAGATTCTGGGTTAATGCAAGTATATAAATAAATATGAACATTTATATGTACTTCTAGACACGTCAGTGCGTCGGCCAAGCTCGCAGAAAATGCCATTTAAAGAATACTTTCACAGGTTTCTACATACATAAATCTGAATAGATGAAAATCATGATTTAAAAAGCCCCATTTTAAGCTGCATTTTTAATTATTATGAGCCGATTAATTCGATTTTAGTTTTAACGCGTAAATATACAGTTACATTTGTCTTCATAATACTAGTTAAGATAAAAGGCATACGTTGTAGTCAGATTACGGAGACTCAGAAAAAATGAATTTATTATAATGAATTTATTGATAATAAATAAATAATGAATTAAATAATGAATTTATTGATTAAAGTACATATTTTTGTGTGTTTTCAAGGCATTAGAAAGCTGTAGTGGTTGGAACAGAGTTTCCTACAGTCGGGCTGCCTGCGCCAACGTTTGCGGATAAAATATGTATGCGATACCTGTATTATTAGACTCTCTGTGTGTTTATGAACGCCTGGTACATTATTCGTATAAATACGCGTGCTGCCATCTATTGCATCTAGCGATAATTAAAAATTCGACATGCATACCGGGGTAAGTTATGAAAGAATGCTTAAAAAAATAAAAAAGTGACAAAAAACACAAAACTATTCCATACCCTATTATAATTAATTTTTCAACAAACATGTCCAAATGCTGTTTTGGTATAGCGGAGAAGAGGCCATCTGAGTACAGGGGCTGATTTAAAGGGTCGTTCCACCGTTTCGTGAAAAAAACACAGTTTTGAAGAATATTTTTTTTTTAGATATTTCACATTTTTTTGTTAAAAATTTAATTGAGATCGTTAACAGATTTATAAAAACTGAAAGGCACTCCTTTATCGTGTTTAGTTACGGAGAAAATTATAACTGAAATTTCATAACTGGATGGTAATGAAATGACGAAGGTACGCAATGAGTTGGCTGCAATGTTATTTTTAAAGTGGGTTTTAATAAAATACTTACGGCACAAGAACTGTAAAAATTAAACTTGAATGCGAGCGAATAAAACATACATAATATTTGATGATCCACATTTATTTCTATTCAGTCTTTAGTTTTCGTTTAATCAGTGCTATAAAAATATAGGTTAGGTAGGATGTACTGCAATTTAATCATTTTTTTTTACTACTCGTATAAGTCACTTAGGTGCTAATAAAAAATAAGAATCTTATTAAATAAGAACAATATTTATCAAAATCACTATAATCATTGAAAACTAAATAAAAACAATTTAAAAAAAATATCTAAAAAGTCAAACAATCTAAAAAACACTCAGACTAATCTCATTCTACGATTTACAATATCGCTGTATTTGGTATCAAGAAGATTCTGAATTCTCACTTTAATTCAAAATAATATTACTATAACAGTCATACAATCATAGAATTAAATCAATCAGAAACATTTATTAATTGACAGCACCCGTTAAACGGTTGCGCCACAATCAAGCTACTAAAAAAATATCAAAATCCTCACTCTCATCCAATTCCTCATTATATTTATTATCTTCTTTATTTGGTTTACCAGCCTTATTTAAATTAATAAACGATTCGAATTGCCGTTGATGTTCAGAGTTAAATGCTGGTTTCAAACTTTTAGGGATCTGATTTTCCTTTAGTTTTCTATAAAATTTACCATTTTCCCAAGTTAATTAGTTAAGTTAATTTAGCCTGTCATATATGCAGCTATATTTACAAAAGGTGATAGCTGTAAACCGATTGGACCTACTAGAGATTGTAAGGTTTTGGAAACATCTGAATCACCAACGTTATTTAAAATTATGGATATATCTATGCTTAATATAGAGTCATTATCATTGGCACATGTAGCTTCAGTCTGATCACACTAAACAACAGATAAATTGGTCTCATCCTCGTCACAGTTATCAAAACAAAGAAATCATAAATGCTTATTATGTATACAAGAAATGCGGCAATCATGACACTCCAAACATGTTGTTGTTGTTTGGTTGTTTAAAACCTCATACGGTAGTATGAGGTTCTAAAATATTCTGATTATGCCTAAGGAATGCGCCTAAAGTTGACTCTAATTTGTAAATAACATTACGCGGATAATCTTCAAATTTCTTTTTTAAAGAGACAATTTTTTTTTCTATTGCATTTTTACGAGGTTTTTCCAAGTTGATTCTGAAAAAATGTAAAATATATTATGATTGTATAACTTTACCAGTCTATATAAGTGCAAATCATAAATATGTATACCAATAATAGGCTCTAAACTGCAATAAACTTCGTAATTAATTAAGATTATAATTATTTCATTTCCTTCCATAACCCGTTCATTACCATCCCTCACAAAAATGGAGAGAAAAGATGGTAAAGAAGTGGAGATGAATGAAGAAATGAAACATTTTTTATGCTATAATTCTTATCAACTACAGTACAAGTTAAATATTAATATTAGATCAAAATTAGTTATTGGGCTAAATAAATCAAGAAATGAAAAAAACCTACTTAGTGCAATTATTTTTTAAATCAACGGAATTGAATGAGTCAATTTGCAGACGAAGAACGAAAATCGCTGTGAAGAATGAATGTAACTACGACAGTGATGGGCGCACATCCTTCCCGCTCCGATGTCGCGGACCACCGACTGTTGTAAACGTATAGCAATCAAGCCGAATCAGATATCGCGTATAATACCTACATATTTTAAAAAAATGGAACACTGATGGTAATGAATTTTTTCGTGTGACAATTTGAAAATGAGCTTTCATTCCGTTAGTAGGTACTGTATGAATTGTTAAATGAAATTATTTAATCAATAGCTCAGAAGTTCAGCTTTAATATTTTGTATGAATTAAAGCAGTTTATTAAAATGAACACGAGTAAATATTAACATGTCTGCCGAAGTCCGTGCTTGGACACGGATTGGAATGATATTTTAGAGAGTTTTCTAATTTTCCTGTAATATAAACAATACTACCTTTAAAGTCACTATTTTACTAAATATTGGGCTATTCATAATTAACAATAAATCAAAAATTCACTTGTGGGTAGCCTGGAAATGCTTTTTGCACGAAACCACGGAATGACCCTAAACTTAAAGATTTTTAAACGCGGCTATGAGGTAACCTATGTCACCGTTGTTGAAAACACTATGTATAGCCAACGTCAACCGACAAAGCGCGAGTTAGATGGCTGTGGAAAGAAGTAATAACGTCATATTTCTTGGTTCATGCCAAGTTACAAAAACAGGGGACTGTCCCACCCACAAACCAGCCACCGCACTTAATAACACCAAGCATTGAAGGTCAGCAAGTCTTCGGAAATGTCTAACTAGTCTTTGACCCGCAACGGAATCAATCATAAAGTTAAATTAACAGGAGGAGTAGGGAGTATTTTTATCCACTTCCCTTCGTAACAAAGCGGGTGACAACACAAGGAAATAAAGAGGTAAATGATCTCGCGTCGTTGCCATAAAGCCTGAATCATTTGAGACACGTCTATTCTTCTGTGCCAGCTGTGCTCATTTTCCATTTTCAAGTCATCTGTGAAGAGGTTTTAAGAGGGATAATGCCAACAAAATAAAAAAGTAACTATCTTCCAGTACAATTGTCTGCCTACAAAACCCTGGTATGTTTATGATAGAACCTATCAATATTCGTTTAATCACTGATAATGACATGATAGAGCGTAGGATCATCGTAGTGTGATTTGTGTTGTTTTGTATTTTGATTTTTTTTTATGATATTTTAACAATGAAATAATACAAGGATATCGTATTATTATCAAGACCGCTACCGTAAAGGAAGCCAGGTGGTAGTTTTAATGACTTTAGACACAAAGCAACTAAATTTTTTGCAACTTTTTCGATTTTTTTTTGTATTTTTTTCCTATCATCGTATTTGAGTAGTAAATACACACATTTTCCTAAAAAAATAATGCACACCCTTGTATTTTTAAAGACGCTATAGTACGCAAGGCTTTAATTATAATTTTACCAAAAACTATGGATTTAACACTCAAACACCATGATATTCAAAACATTACAAAAAAAATCGTCGCGTTTTTTTGCAAAAAAATTATTTGTATCGTGTGTGTAGTCACGAAAACTATTACCTGGCTTCATTTTCAGTAGCAGTCTTGATATGCCCTGTATAATCAGAGCTTTCTGCCTACGTCCGTCTTTTTTATTCCACATAATGGCAAGACGGGTATGCCATTCGCCTGATGATAAGCGATACGACCGCTCATGGACAGTACCAAAACCAAACAACAACATGAATTATAAAGCTACGCTTGGTATTTCACTGCGCTCGCCATTCTAAGACATCAGATGTTAAGCCTCATTACGTCCAGTAGTTACTCTGGCTACAATGTTCTTCACACCGGAACACAACGGTGCATTGACACTGCTGTTTGGCGGAAGAAATAGATAAGAAATAGACCGTCTCAGGAATACATATTTATTTGGGATGCAACAGGTGGCAGCGCGTGAGTTAGTACGGCCGTTGTACCAGGACTTCAAAAGCAGCAGAGAGTGTAACAATGCAGGAGCCGCACATATATTCTGCCACTTATTTACTTTAGCTTACGCTTTTTTTTTTATTGATTTTATAGGATATCGCGATGTAATAACAACTCTTGAGTATTAACAAAAACAAAACAAAATGTTTTAATCCGAATATAAAAGATTATTTTTCAACTTTGGCAACAATATGCATATCAATATGCGCGCGCAGACAACCCCCGTCTACTCAGTTACGTCACTTGAAAGTATTGAACGTACTCAAACTTGATATGGAAAAATACCAGGAGTTCATAGCTTAAATGAGGCTAAGACTTGAGGTTGGATAGTTCAGAAACCCATTACGCAAATGCTGCACTCAGCTAATAATAACAATATATTTCTCATTTTCATAATATATACTACAATATCGTATTTAAGTTCATGTCTAGTTTACAGTCTTGAGATTAAAAATCAATAGTCCGTATGTGTTCGATCAGCTCCGAATAATGTAAATGTAAGTGTCACTAGATTGGAAAGGGTATTTTAATCGGTACGTCGATATAATATGAATATCATTTAGGATATATTATAATTTGTACAAAGAACAAAAGAGTCCTACCGCACATTAAAAGGCGGGTGAAAAAAAAGAAAAACTTTAGTTAACTATTATTATTGTATTGTATATATAAAAGGCAATTAATATTTTTTAATGTTATAGGGGGCAAACGAGCCTATGCTCGTGAACCCTATGGTTCACCTGATGGTAAGTGATCACTGCCGCCCATGAACATCAACATCAACATCATCTCCATGCTCCATGATGTTGCTGATCATGGAGCCTTAAGGTGGAAAATTACAGAAAAGGGATAGAGTATGTGGGCAGTTTTAAATGCTCTTTACTTTGTTCTCAACTTTCAAACGGAGTTTAAACCGCTTACTAGTCAGAATTGAAACGCAACTTTGTCCGACTTTATGTACTACTCGTATATTATTATCAAGAAAGTAAAACAAATAGGATTGGTCATCCTCATTCACCGTGAATGTTCATTAGGTCGTATGATGGACTCACAACATCTTAAAAATAAAAGGGATACCGTTCAATGGTATCACATAATTCTGTTTCCGTGCGCAAAAATCCACATTGACGCGACCCTTAGATTATCTTCATAGTAATAATGCTTAATTCTTCTTTATTTTGTTATTCACTTTTTTACATATTTATAAATATATATACATAGTCAGGTCATAAGTATTGTCACACAGTAAAAACTTTTCTTTTAGAATGCTGGCCACAAAAATATTTATTGAATTCGAATTTCGAATTGTTCAAGAAAATAAAAATGTATACTTTTTAGAATTCTACTCAATTTTAAATATGGAGTGGACGCTTAAAGAAGACCGTGTTGCAGTTATTGCGTTGCATCGTTGCGGTTACGCGCCAATTCAAATTTTTGACATACTGAAAAATTTTAATATAACCAAAAGATTCGTTTAGCGTACCATCAAACGATACAATGAAGACTCTAGTGGAGATGACAGGTCAAGAAGTGGTCGCCCTCGGTTTGTTAGGACTCCAGCAGTGATAAAAGCTGTGAAGGCGCGAATTCAAAGAAATCCCAAACATAAGCAGAAACTGTTGGCCCTTCAGATGGGGTTAAGCAGAACCACGGTGAAAAGGGTGTTAAATGAAGACTTAGATTCGGCGCCAGCTCATGGAGCGAAGAGCACACAAGACTGGCTGGCGGCGCGTGAAATCGACATTCGGCACGAAGACTGGCCCTCCTCCAGTCCAGATTTGAACCCGTTAGATTACAATATATGGTAACACTTGGAGGAAAAGGCGTGCTCAAAGCCTCATCCCAATTTGGAGTCACTCAAGACATCGTTGATTAAGGCAGCCGCCGATATTGACATGGACCTCGTTCGTGCTACGATAGACGGTTGGCCGCGCAGATTGAAGGCCTGTATTCAAAATCGCGGAGGTCATATTGAATAAACTTTAGTGTCATAAGAATCTATGTTTTGTTAAGTTCATTTTGGTATATAAATGGTTACATCTATATATATAAAAGAAAGTCGTGTTTGTTACACTATTTATAACTCAAGAACGGCTTTACCGATGTGGCTGAAAATTGGTGAGGGGGTAGCTTAGAGCCAGGAGACGGACATAGGCTACTTTTTTTTGTGAAGAAAAGGCTTGAAGGGGTTGAAATAAGGGATGAAAGTATGTATGGAAAAATCTAAGCCGTTACAGTTAAAATGTTAAACTTGGCACTTTAGTTACTCATTTAAAAATAAAAATATATAAATTAACCCTAAAGGGGTTAAAATAAGGGTTGGAATTTTATATGCAAAATCGAAACAGCTAAAGCTATTTCTATAAAAATATATATTTCAGCTCCTTATTACAAACAAAAAATAATGGCTTACAATAATTTGGAAAAACATCATTACGGGGATAAAATATGGGTAGAAATATTGTACGGAAAATCAAAACCGCTAAAGCTATTGATATAAAAACTTATAATTTGACACCAGTAACAAAAAATAATGTGCACTATAAAAACATCTTAGGTAATGCATACATAAACACACGCCTTTTTCCCAGAAGGGGTAGGCAGAGGTGCTACCAGAACACCCACATTTCGCCTTATATATCGGGCACAAATTCCTGACTCAGGGCCGATAATGAATATTAAAATCCAATATCACTTTGCCCGACCCGGGATTCGAACCCGAGACCTCAGATTTGCAATCGTACCGTAGTACCACTACGCCACCGAGGCAGTCAATAGGTAATGCATAGTCTTCTTTATTAGCCTAAAGCGACGAAAAGGGATTTGTTTTGACGAACATTCTTAGCGCTGTTTCAGGTGGGAATTAAACAACAGAAATCACCAAGAAGGGAAAAACGTTATGACTGTTGCATTGTTTACATTTGAGAAATAAGTAGTTTACTATACTTCAAAAAATCAATTTCGTAGTCAGAATTTTGGCTGAGCGGTGAGCAGGAATTTTGCAAAGTATTTGTGTTTGCGTATTTTTTAAATGATATTCGTCGTATTTTCGTGTTTATACAAGGCCTATCTACAAAATAAAAGCAATTCCAAAAAATTGTCAACATGCCTATTTAGGTATTAAGGGATGAAATGGGATAAAGTGGGACGAACGCGATGAGACCGGTTGGATCTGGATTGCATTCGATGGGAAATAATGGGACGGGATGTAACAGAAAGAAAAGGAGCTAGATGAGATGGAATGGGATACGATAGGAAAAGGGATAGTAGGTACTTAGGTTAGGTACGGCTCTGAGGCGAACGACAGTGCCTTGTCTCTGTCACGGACGCCCATAACAGCTAAAAGGGCGTCCAAAACAGTCGGAAGTGGGGTTCATCCGGGCCCCACATCAAAGAAGGACCAGAAATGGTTATGCGCGGGGCGGTCACGCGGACGTAAATCGGGGTGCCTTTCACCCTGGGATGTCCGGTACCGCCCACAATGCGTGTGACGGTTTTCAAGAGGTTTTTAGTCAGTATGCTGGCGTAGGCTTGGTAGGGACCCAGCTTGGCCACAAATCCGCATTGTGCCAGGCTGGAAGGCCAGAGACACTGACATACCCCTTTCCACCTCCCCCGGGGCAACGAAAGGGGAGCTTAATAGCTTTTCCTCTTGAACAAAAAAAAAAAAAAAAAAAAAGGTACTTAGGTTGAGTTCAGGAGTACAAAAGTTTGAACGGGAATAAGATATTTCTGGTGTGGAGTGGAGTCTAAACATCTAAGCACCCAGGCGGAGCTGGGCCGGGCCGCTAGTAATGAATAAACTTGTTTCAATTATTTTATATTAAACATGTGACAGAATTTATGACCTGACTAGGTATATACAAAAAAACAATATACATATAAAAATATTAAAAAAATATTAAACCTTCAGTGGCGAGGCTTAAGACCCAAGCCACCGGTGGTTAGGGATCCAAAGTGAGGAACCTCCTCACTATGCGTGCCGTGTCCAGCAATACCGCATTTTGAATCTAGCACTTGACCCAACGACCAATAGAAAGCCTCTGGAGATGTTGATCAGTCCATGTGCAGAAACAACAATCGGGACAATTATTGTTGAGTCCACATCCCACATGTCAGTAACCTCGTGGGCCAAATATAAATATTTAGACAGTTTGTCTTTTTCAGCTTTAACAAGGTTACCGTCATGCGGAACGGGAACATCAACAAGTATTGCCCGGCGTGCCAGTACGAGTATTATCACAATATCAGGTTTATTGGCAATAATAGTCTTGTCAACTGTCCTTCAACCTGGAACACAAAAGTGCATTTACACTGCTGTTTGGCGGAAGAAATAGACAAAAAATATACCGTCTCAAGAATACATATTTCTTTGGAATGCAACAGGTGGCAGCGCGTGTTCGTACGGCCGTTGTGTCAGGACTTCAAAAGCAGCAGAGAGTGTAACAATGCAGGTGCCTGGTTCCGCACACATATTTTGCCGCTTATTAAGTTTAGCTTACGCTTATTATTTTTTTAATTTATTTTATAGGATATCGCGATGTAATAACAATGTCTTGGTTAATAACAAAAACCAAAATACATTGTTTTAATCCGAATATAAAGATTTTTTTTAAACTTAAGTAATAATATGCATATCAAATGCGCGCGCAGACAACCCCCGTCTACTCAGTTACGTCACTTGAAAGTATTGAACGTACTCAAACTCGATATGGAAAAATACCAGGAGTTCATAGCTTAGATGAGGCTAAGACTTGAGGTTAGATAGTTCAGAAAACCAAGACGGAAATTTTGCACTTAGATATTAATAATATATTTGTCCTTGACATAATACATACTACAATATCGCATTTATAATCATTTCAGGTTTACAGTTTTTAAAATTATAAATCAATAGTCCGCATGTATCGGATCAGCTCCGAATAATATAAACGTAAGTGTCGCTAGATTGAAAAAGGTATTTTAATCATTCCGTCTATCGTTATTGTCAAATCAATTAGGATAAATTATAATTGGTAAAAAATAACAAAAAGGACCGGATCATTTTAAAAGGCGAGTGAAAAACAAAAGAATTAGTCAACTATTATTATTGTATTGTATATACAGCGTATATCAAGACTGCTGTGAATTTACACATAATGCAACCAAAATTTTTGCAAAAAAAAAACGATGATTTATTTTTATATATTTTTTTCTACCGTCGTATTTGAGTGTTAAATACATACATTTTGCTAAAAAAATAATGTGCACCCTAAAATTTGAAAAGATGCTATAATACGCAAGGCTTTAAATTATAATTTTAGCAAAAACTATGGAAAACCACCCAAACACAATGACATTTATAACATTACAAAAAATAATCGTCGCGGTTTTTTTGCAAAATTTGCGGATATTAATGATTTTTTGATATCATAGGGGGCTAACGAGCATACACAACCTGATGGTAAGTGACCACCACCGCCCAGGAACATCTGCAACAACATAGGGCATGGAGTTGCGTTGCCGGCCTTAAGGTGGAAAAAAATGAGACAAGGGATAGAGTATGTTTTAAATGTTCTCTGCTTTGCTCTTAATTTTCAAACGAGACATAAACCGGTCACTAGTCAGAATCGAAACTCAACTTTGTACGACTTTATTTATTTATTTATTCATACTCTTTATTGTACTTTCAAGTTACATAATAATTAAATATAAGAAATAAACTTAAAGTAGTACAACGGGCATGGCATTTATTTACTATATTCTTACCAAGAATGTAAAACAAATATGATTGGCCCTATGTTTTACTTCTATTGGCATTGGCTGAGTATCCTCATTCACTGTGAATGTTAATAATGTCGAAATATAAATTATCTTAAAAATAAAAGAGATACTGTTCTATTTTTACCCGGCACACGGCGCCGCCGCAAGCACAGACTTTTAAGCGAACATGGCACATACCCACCCATTCGCTTACAAAGCAAAATAAAATGTGTTAAGTGACTTAATATAAATTATGATATACAGAGTACACTAATGCCTCCGCTCCGAAATCCTATCTGTTTAATTTTATTCCATTTCCAAGCCTTGTTATCATCTAGATATTCTAAAATTTTCATAATAAGCTTTATTGCATAATTGTTTTTTGATAATAGCTTTGAATTTTTTAATAATTTATAGGCTTTCATATGAGTGGCAACTTTGTTATAAAAGTGTATACAGTAACTCTTAAAACATTCGCTAATGCTGTGGAGTCTGGTCTTGTGACTAGCTAGATTGTTCTTATTCCTAGTATTTTTGTTGTGAACATCGCTAATCTTTCGAAAATTTTCTTTATGTTTATGGACGTACATTCCATCCATCCATCCATCAGCCAAAGGAAGTCCACTGCTGAACATAGACCTCTGCTAATGCTTTCCACAGTGACCTGTTGGACGTACATTAAATTCTTATAAATGGATTGTGACGCTACTGTCATTATATTCATTTCATTAAATTCATCTCTAAGAGAACATCTGGACCCTACCGAACCGAATAAGATGATAAGTCTCATTATGTCCCGTAGTTACTCTGGCTACAATGTCCTTCAAACCTGAACACAACAGTGCATTTACACTGCTGTTTGGCGGAAGAAATAAACAAGAAATATACCGTCTCAAGAATACATGTTTATTTGGGATGCAACAGGTGGCAGCGTGTGAGTTAGTACGGCCGTTGTACCAGGACTTCAAAAGCAGCAGAGAGTGTACCAATGCAGGTGCCGCACACATAGTCTGCCGCTTATGTACTTTAGCTTTTGCCTAAGTTTTTTTTTAATTTATATTTCAGGATATCTCGATGTAATCACAAATCCTGAGTGATAACGAAAACAAAAAAACATAGTTTTAATCCGAATATAAAAGGTTTTTTTTAATTAGGCAACAATATGCATATCAATATGCGCGCGCAGACCACCCCCTTTTACCTAGTTACGTCACTTGAAAGTATTGAACGTACTCAAACTCGATATAGAAAAATACCAGGAGTTCATAGCTGAAATGAGGCTAAGACTTGAAGTTGAATAGTTCAGAAAACCAAGACGGAAATTCTGCACTCCAATAATACATACATAAACACACGCCTATTTCCCAGAAGGGGTAGGCAGAGGTGCTACCAGAAAACCCACGTTTCGCCTTGTATATTCCGTCCCACGATGTGATAGGGGGCGAGCCTATCGCCATATCGGGCACAAATTCTTGACTCCGGGCTGATAATGAATAGAAAAATCCAATATCATTTTGCCCGACCCGGGATTCGAACCCAAGACCTCAGCTTTGCAATCGTACCGTAGTACACTACGCCACCGAGGCAGTCAGATAATAACAATATATTTGTCCTTGATATGTTCTAGAACATGGTATTTATGTTCATTTCTAGTTTACAGTCTTGAGATTAAAAATCAACAGTCCGCATGTGCCCGATCAGCTCTGAATAATGTAAATGTCAAGTGTTGCTTAATTGGAAAGGGTATTTTAATCAGTCCGTCTATTGTTAGTGTCATAACAAAATGATATTTTTTAATATAAGTCAACTATTACTATTGTATTGTATATGTAATAGGGAATGTATGTTTTTTGTTGTACTCGTATTTATAAAAGGGAATTAATGATTTTTTCATGTCATTGGGGGCAAACGAGCATACAGTTCACCTGATGGTAAGTGATCACCGCCGCCCATGAACATCTGCAACACCAAAAGGCATGGAGATGCGTTGCCGGCCTTAAGAGGGAAAAAAGCCAGAAGCGGAATAGAGTATGTGGGCGGTTTGAAATGCTCTTAACTTTCAAACGAGACTTAAACCGGTCACTAGTCAGAATTGAAACTTAACTTTGTCCGACTTTATTCATTTATTTATTTATTCATACTCTTTATTGTACTTTCAAGTCACATAATAATTAATTATAAAAAAACTTGTAGTAGTACAACGGGCATGGCATTTATGTACTATATTCTTACCAAGAATGTAAAACAAATAGGATTTGTCCTGTGTTTTACTTCTATTGGCATTGGCTGAGTATAGTATTTCGGATGATAAACTCACAACATCTTAAAAATAAAAGAGACGCTGTTCATTTGTATCATATCATTCTGTTTTCCTGCGCAAAAAACCACATTGATGTGACCGTTAGATTATCTTCATAGTAATAATGTTTCATTTATTATTATTGTATTGCTTTTGCGTATCACCAGCCAGCAATTCTGACAAATGTGTAATTTATAAATTTTATTAATTACAATGCTGACTTACATCAGACAGGATTTTGGCTATAAAACAAGTGATTAAATTCCTTCATATAAGTTACATAGATTTTCGTAAAAAAATAACCGGGTAAACAATACCAACGCAACAGGTGTGAGCACGTGGTCGTTGGCCCGAATACTTCACCAGGACCACATAAATAGCAGAGAGTCAGCCTTACACTGACATCTATGTTTCCTTCCTGATTTTTTTCAGTTTACAGTCGTGAAGTGACGTAGGACGTGATTGACTATATTTATTGTAGATGGCGCTTAGTAGCTTAACACAATAAAATGGATATTTGGGGATTCTGGGTTATTGCAAGTGTATAAATAAATAGGAACGTTTATGTGTACTTCTAGACAAATGTTAGTGCATCGGCCAAGCTAGCGGTAGATGCCATTTTAAAATTACTTTCAATGGTTTCTACATACATAAATCTGAAGAGATGTAAGTCATAATTTAAAAAGCCCTATTTTAAGCTGCATTTTTTATTTTACATCATGTAAAGTATTACGCAGGAGGCGGTTAATTCGATGTTAGTTTTAACGCGCAAATACACAGGAACATTTGTCTTCATAATATTAGTTAGGATACGCTGAAGTCAGATTATGGAGACTCAGAAAACTATTTTTATTTCCATGACGTGTATTCTATAAATTATGAATTTATTAATTAAAGTTCATATTTTTGTGTGTTTTAAAGGCATTAGAAAGCTGCAGTGGCCGGAACAGAGTTTTCTACAGTCGGGCTGCCTCTTCCTACGTTTGCGTATAAAATATGACTGCGAAACCTGTATTATAAGACTCTCCGGTAATTATGAACGCCTGGTACATTATTCGTATAAATACGCGTGCTGCCATCTGTTGATCAAGCGATAATTAAAAATTCGACATGTATATCGGGGTAGGTTATGAAAGAAAGCTTAAAAAAATAAAAAAAGTGACAAAAAACACAAAACTATTCCACGCCCTATTATGATTAATTTTTCAACAAACATGTCCAAGTGCTGTTTTGGTATAGCGGAGAAAAGAAATCTGAGTACAGGGACCGATTTGAACTTGATGATTTGTAAACGCGGCTATGGTAATCTATGTCACCGTTGTTGGAAACATTGCGTACAGCCAACGTCAACTGACAAAGCGCGAGTTAGACGGCTGTGGAAAGAAGTCATAACGTAATATTTTGGTTCGTGCCAAGTTACAAAAATAGGGGACTGTCCCACCCACAAACCCACCGTCATTTTAATTTTAAAGACACCGAGCATTGAAGTTCAGCGAGTCTTCGGGAATGTCTAACTTGTCTTTAACCCGCAACGGAATCAATTACAAAGTTAAATTAAATAGGTGAAGTAGGAAATATGTTAGTCCAATTCCCTCCGTAACAAAGCGAGTGATAAAACAATGAACTAAAGAGGTAAATGACCTCGCATCACCGGCGTAATTCCTGAATAATTTTACACACGTCTAATCTTTTGTGCCAGCTGGGCTCATTTTCCATTTTCAAGTCATCTGTTAGGAGGTTTGAGAGGGATAACGCCAACAAAATAAAAAAGTAACTATCCTCTAGTAGAATTGTGTGCTTACAAAACCCTTGTATGTTTACGATAGAATCTATATATTTTTTAAATCACTGATAATAATATGATAGAGCGTAGGATCACCGTAGTACGAATTGTGTTGTTTTGTACTTTGTTTTACAATAAAATTATATATTGAGAGTTTCCTATCTACGTCCGTTTTTTTTTATTGCAATTAATGGCGAGACGAGTATGCCATTCGCCTGATGGTAAGCGATACGACCGCTCATGGACAGTAGCAAAACCAAACATCACCATGAATTACAAAGCAATGCTTGGTATTTCACTGCGCTCGCCATTCTGAGATATAAGACGTTAAGTCGCAATATGACCAGTAGTTACTCTGGCGACAATGTTCTTCAACCCGGAACACAACAGTATATTTACACTGCTGTTTGGCGGAAGAAATACACAAGAAATAGACTGTCTCAGGAATACGTATTTATTTGGGATGCAACAGGTGGCAGTGCGTGTTAGTACGGCCGTTGTATCAGGACTTCAAAAGCAGCAGAGAGAGTAACAATGCAGGCACCGAACACATATTTTGCCCTTTATTTACTTTAGCTTTCGCCTTATAATTTTTTGAATTGATTTTATAGGATATCGCGATGTAATAACAACTCCTGAGCAACAACAAAAACAAAGAAAATTTGTTTTAATCCGAATAGAAAACATTTATTTTTTAAATTAAGCAGCAATATGCATATCAATATGCGCGCGCAGACAACCCCCGTCTACTCAGTTACGTCACTTGAAAGTATTGAACGTACTCAAACTCGATAGGGAAAAATACCAGGAGTTCATAGCTTAAATGAGGCTAAGACTTGAGGTTGGATAGTTCAGTAAACCATGACGGAAATTCTGCACTCAGATAATAACTATATAGTTGCTCTTGACATAGTATAAACTACAATATACTTATAGTATCTAAACTAATTTCTATTTTATAGTTTACAGTCTTGAGATTAATAATCAATAGTCCGCATGTGTCCGATCAGCCGAATAATTTTAATATGCCTAAGTGCCGCTTGATTGGACAGGGTATTGTCATCGGTACGTGTATTGTAAATGACATAAAATCAATTAGGGTATATTATAATTTGTAGAACTAACAAAAGAGACCGAGCGCACATTAAAAGGCGGGTGAAAAAAATAGAAAAATATTATTCAAATATTATATATCCTCTTTATTTTGTTATTCAATTTCATTTTACATTTTTATACATGTATAAAAAACAATATACATATAAATAAATATTAAAAAACGAAAAAAAAAAGATTATTCTGTAAGTGTAGTCTGTGTCACTCAACTCTTAACAGTTGTATCATAGCATTGGTTTTTTTATTGACTCAATCTTTATATAAAAATGAAGCTCTACATCTTGGCCGACAAATTTGTAATTTTCTATTTTATTGATAGGAATACATAGATATTTAGTATTGTAAGGGGTGATTTTTATAAGCGATGAGTAAAGCAACCTATTTTAGCATGACGATGTTGCTGGCAGTTATATTTAGAAGAATACATTTGAATACAGAACGGAGTTGTCAACGGCTTTTGTGAAGGATGGCCGAGTCGGGAGATTATCACGCCGTGGCTATTCAAGTTGTAACGTTTTACACAGTTTTAATATGCGAATTGTAGGTATTGAGAGCCCTGGTATAAATGAACATGATGCTAGAAAAGAATAGAGGAATTATGATTACACAATCTACTGTCGTGCTACTACTTAATCAAATATTAATTTATGTACTCATTAGTCAATGACGTTTTACTATAAAAACATCTTAGTTTGTGAAAAATTGGATAATACAAAGATTAATAAAGAAGACAACAAGAAAAGTTAACACTAATGATATCAGTTGTATATGTTTATAGGTATTATGTAACCTTTTATGTTTCAAGGGCTTTTATGTGGAGTTTCCACTTTTCCCGGGCTCGGATTTATTAAAAGTGTTAGTCATTTTCTTCCCTTTTCCTTTGAACAATTCATTCCTAGCCGGATGCGTAGTTTGGTAGGTGCTTGGCCCACGTCTTTCTTTATTGATAGACTCACACCCCTAACTTTTCTGAGGTTTCCCATTGGGTCTCGGTTTCCTATTTTGTCCAGGAAAAAACCGCCAAGGGGTGCCTTATTCTTCAGTGACAGACAACGCCTTTTTCTCAAATAAGTGGGGTTCGGAACGTGGAATATCATTGAATATATGTTTTGACGGCTTGTTTTGGGGCGTATAAATGTCTTGCCTCTCTTGAATGACGCCTACAAACATATTGATGCAAGCTGATCAGATGTTTTCCTGAATTTAGAGTCAACCGCTACCAGTTCTCTTTTCACAAGATGCTTTCTCTCTAGAGAGACTATTAAGAAGACTCTGGAAAGTGATTTATATGATCATGTTGTCGCCTAAGTTCATAACACTGTAATTCTGTTGCTATTGTACAGTCACCGCCAAAAGTAGCTGAACATATTCAAAACGCCAAAAGTCATACACACATAAAGCATCAGAAGTAGGTGACCAGTGTCGGCCACAAAAATTCATGAACACACTAAGGTTACAAAAGTTGGTGAACAGCAAAAGCAACAAAATTGATGAACACGTCAATTGTACATAAGTCACTGAACATTTATAAAAAGTAAGATCGCCGTAGATGTGTTCACCTACTTTTGTTGCTTTGTTGTGTATTCGTTGTTAATTTTTTTTCACAGTTTATATTTTTAGTTCCTTCTCTGCATTAATGTATTGTCTTTTACGTTTTTGTGAAATACCTAACTAATATTTATTTTCGTAGAGTTTAAATGTCGTGTTAGTCTGTTGGCGTGTGTGCTTGTATTAAACAATAAATTGTTATTCTTATAGGTACCTAATTTTATTTATATCGTGCTGTTGGTGTTCCAAATATAATAAATACATAAAATAAGAAAATAAAATATATCTCTGTGGTCTTGTTTCGTGTTAATAAATGATAATGTATGATAATATTGGCAACAATTTGTGTAAGTATGTGCTTGATTTCAATTTTGTATATGTACTGTACCTACATGGTGTGTACGGTTTTGGTGACAATTAAAATATGTAAATACAAAGAAATATTTAAATTTATTAAACAAGAAACAAATTCAACAATAAAAATATTAAATTGTTTAAAATCTTGTGTGGCCTCCATTTGCATCGATGACGGCCTGTAGTCGGCGTCGCATAGAAGATAACATATTAGCACATACATCTCCCCCTCTGAATGTGTCCCACACGCGTTCCACGTGCCTCACAGTGCCTTCCTATGTACGTGGCGTGTCGGGCTCCCAGGCCTGGACAATGAGACCCCATAGATTTTCTATAGGGTTCAATTCTGGACTCTTCGGTGGGAACGGCATCTCGATAATCGCTTTTTCATTATTGCGGAACCACGCTTGACATCTTCTAGCTTTATGCACGGGGCTGTTCTCGTGGACGGGGTGTATTGGCTCCGATACGTGCTTTCTGGCCGTAGGAAGTAATGTGTTTTCCAACAAATCTAAATAGCCTTCGCCATTCAAGCGGTCCGATATTTCCGTCAGCTCACCGGGGCCCGATGCACTCATCCATCCCCAAAAGCCAACGCTAATACGGCCCGCCGATCGATTATTCCTAATAATTTCCGGGTTATATCTCTGACCAGTTCAGCCAAAGAGTGCATCGTCCATCTTCCGTTGATTGAAAAGTTTTTTCATCGGCGAAAACGACTTGCGACAAATCGAAATGCAAGAACCTTTCGGAAAATTGCAGGCGTTTCAGTTTGTGCCGTGGTGTTAATTTTTTTTTTTTTTGCTTGAACTCAATTGTAGAAGCCGTGTTCTTTCGTGTGTGACCGAAGTCAAGAATATTTTAATGATTATTTTGTTGCTGCGAAATACCGTATACCTTTGGACGAGACGGTGGGAAACCGAAGGTTTAATTTGAACGTCTAAACGTACTGGTAGACCGAGGAAAACTAGAAGAGATCAAGATTTTGATATTATTCGGCGGTTCCGAAGCAGTGGCTTCACGCGAGTATCGACGGTCGCAACAGACATGGACATATCGGGACATACAATTCGCCAGCGGCTGAAAGAACACGGCTTCTACAATTGAGTTCAAGCAAAAAAAAAAAAAAATTAACACCACGGCACAAACTGAAACGCCTGCAATTTTCCGAAAGGTTCTTGCATTTCGATTTGTCGCAAGTCGTTTTCGCCGATGAAAAAACTTTTCAATCAACGGAAGATGGACGATGCACTCTTTGGCTGAACTGGTCAGAGATATAACCCGGAAATTATTAGGAATAATCGATCGGCGGGCCGTATTAGCGTTGGCTTTTGGGGATGGATGAGTGCATCGGGCCCCGGTGAGCTGACGGAAATATCGGACCGCTTGAATGGCGAAGGCTATTTAGATTTGTTGGAAAACACATTACTTCCTACGGCCAGAAAGCACGTATCGGAGCCAATACACCCCGTCCACGAGAACAGCCCCGTGCATAAAGCTAGAAGATGTCAAGCGTGGTTCCGCAATAATGAAAAAGCGATTATCGAGATGCCGTTCCCACCGAAGAGTCCAGAATTGAACCCTATAGAAAATCTATGGGGTCTCATTGTCCAGGCCTTTTTTTTTTTTTTTTTTACGAGGGGAAAACTATTTATGGTTTCCTTCCCGCAGGCCTTGCGAAAGGTGCGGGAAGGGTATGTCGGGGTCACCGGCCTTCCAGCTCGGCGCGCGGATGTTAATGCCGAGCTGGGTCCCTAACACCCCACGCCGGCATACCGACCAAAACCCCTCGATGACGCCCTCTTCATGCATATCAAGGTGACTGCGGTCTCTGCTAGCGAGGCTCGCTCAGTATTATTCCGCAGCCACCTTATGCTTTATAGAGACTCATGGTCTCACCCGTCTCTGTGAGAGGGAGCGTGTACGCGCCCTTATTTGCCTTTTTAGGCGGCCGCCCCGGGATCACTTTTATTAAGGACGCGCCCAAGTGCACCCAGTGATCCCAAAGGCCCCCTTTAGTCGCCTTCTACGACAGGCTGGGGATACCGTGGTGGGATTCTAAATGCCCCCTTGCCACAGGGCAGTCATTGTCCAGGCCTGGGAGCCCGACACGCCACGTACATAGGAAGGCACTGTGAGGCACGTGGAACGCGTGTGGGACACATTCAGAGGGGGAGATGTATGTGCTAATATGTTATCTTCTATGCGACGCCGACTACAGGCCGTCATCGATGCAAATGGAGGCCACACAAGATTTTAAACAATTTAATATTTTTATTGTTGAATTTGTTTGTTGTTTAATAAATTTAAATATTTCTTTGTATTTACATATTTTAATTGTCACCAAAACCGTACACACCATGTAGGTACAGTACATATACAAAATTGAAATCAAGCACATACTTACACAAATTGTTGCCAATATTATCATACATTATCATTTATTAACACGAAACAAGACCACAGAGATATATTTTATTTTCTTATTTTATGTATTTATTATATTTGGAACACCAACAGCACGATATAAATAAAATTAGGTACCTATAAGAATAACAATTTATTGTTTAATACAAGCACACACGCCAACAGACTAACACGACATTTAAACTCTACGAAAATAAATATTAGTTAGGTATTTCACAAAAACGTAAAAGACAATACATTAATGCAGAGAAGGAACTAAAAATATAAACTGTGAAAAAAAATTAACAACGAATACACAACAAAGCAACAAAACTAGGTGAACACATCTACGGCAATCTTACTTTTTATAAATGTTCAGTGACTTATGTACAATTGACGTGTTCATCAATTTTGTTGCTTTTGCTGTTCACCAACTTTTGTAAACTTAGTGTGTTCATGAATTTTTGTGGCCGACACTGGTCACCTACTTCTGATGCTTTATGTGTGTATGACTTTTGGCGTTTTGAATATGTTCAGCTACTTTTGGCGGTGACTGTACATAACAGCTAATTATTAATTAGAATTGATGTATCCATGGCGACATGTATCAGTAAGATCCTTGCTATACATAATGTACATACATGTGTACCAGTGACTAGTGTTCTAATTCCTTCATAACTAGGAACAATGGAAAAGTATGCTAAAGAAAGTTTTTCTTTGACACCATGATTATGCGGTCTTACTTGAGAAACTTGTGTCTAGAAAAGAGATGCCTGATTTAACCATGACCAATTATTTTTATAAAAAGTTAGCAATCTGCTTTAGACGCCAGTGCCTATTCCGTGCATTATACGTGGCTTTCCGCTCGAGCTACAAGCGAAAGCGAAGGCCTTCCAATATCTAAATCCTGATGATTCGACTGAAGGTTTTTGTCGGAATTTGATCATTATTATCGGACTAATAGCAATGTTTCAGTTCACAAGCGGAATGGTCCAGTAGTGCAAGCACGAAAAGTACCACGCGCAGGCTTTTTATTTGTTTCGTTGCACTCGAAGTGACACAGGAGTCAGGACATGTTGCACCCACCACTTGTATGCTAAGGGAAGACTAGGCGTATGAGCCAGCTCCCTATGACCCAGGTCGGGAAGCAAACCGCCGACCCACAGAAAGGTCACAAGGCTACAAACGTAAGCCAAAACCGAACAGAGCTAGAAAGGAAGAGCCTGTTCAGGATGTAAAACCAAGTACGGTTGAAGACGTACTGAGGGACGAACCACGTTATGATATACATTCAGCATTTATACCGCAGCAAGACTACTACTGCCAGAATTTTGAGTTTTTATGGATTTATACCTGTGGTCAATGAGACCTATGAGAAGTTGCGGTCCAACTTGATAAACGGTTTCATTACTTAGATACGGTGATATTTGCGTTAGGTAACCTAACATGAGACTGTTCAAGATTGTCAGTCGTTTTTATTAATAGCACACGAGGAGTGTATCGAAGTAATTCACTTTTATCTCTTTTGGTCCATTCCAGCTACGGTGTTGATCCTAGATTACATGAAAGATTACCCCTCTCTATGTTGAAACTTGGAAATATTAGAAACAGCTAGGATGTCCGGACAGAACGTTTTGAATCTGAGAACAGATGCCAGGGGAATACTACCAGATTATCAGGTTATCAGGAATGTCTACCTGTTTTTGGTATTGTGTCTCTGGAGGGTGTAGTAAGTAGTCGTGGTAGGTGAACTGATAAAGAGGGTTTTTCTATTGGATATGATTATCACCTCTTTGCCAGTTTAGTATGCGTCAGGGGAACCTTTTGTGGGTGCGTAAAAATGTTGTGTGTGTACATGGTGTGTTTGTGTGTTTTAGTAGAGTGTTGACATTCTTTATTTACAGGAGTATAAAATATACAATGTTCTTCTGTTTTAAATTACAAACACAAAATAATTATTACAAGCAATTTTAACTAAATAAATAAACAGTGATTAACAAAACTATACAATTTTCAATAAAATTATAACTAAGGTACTACGAACGTCAATTATCAAAACTATCATTAAATTAAAACATTATAAGAGCAAATTATAATTAAATTAAAACTTAGGTAATTATTAGAATCTGTAATGTAGATGTACAATGTAATTAAAAACTGAATATGGTATAAAGAAACAAGACACTAATTATATAATTACACACTGATAAAAGAACAATATGAAATAATCGATAATCGGTAGACATTATATCGTGGTATTTATTGAAGTTCTTAAGCCTGCCGTACATGGAGTCTACTGGAACTGAGGGCTTCTGGGCAAACTCAGTTACATTGTAAGGCGCGACACCAAAGCGACTGCACACCGCTTCGTGGATAAATTGACTATTTGCCTCATGTGTCAGACGTTATTACGCAGGACGGCAAGAAGATTAAGCTTAACCTGCCTCAAGACGGGGGTCGGGGCATATAACCAACACTTATTCAAGCCCACGAACTGATAATAAGGAGCGAACAAAGAAAATTCTAGATTCTGGCTCATTTATTTGAAACGTATATGTATGCATGAAAGACACATACATACATAAACTCACGTCTTTTTCTCAGAAGGGGTAGGCAGATGTTCTCCCGGTAGTGTAACCAGGTCACCCGCGTTTAGCCTTGTTTGTTCTGTCCCACTATGTGACAGAGAACTAGCCTATCGCCATATCGGACACAAATTCCTGACTCTGGAATAATAATGAATAGAAAAATCCAATATCATGTTGCCCGACACGGAACTCGAACCCGAGACCTCGACATTGTAATCGTACCGAAGTACAACTACCGATGTACTGAGTACTGACTCGGACATGAAAGAAGCGAAGGTTAATAGCACGTCATTGAGAACATATCATGACACTGACCGTTATCGCCCATACAGCGGCATTATTAAGATCGACTAGACTTCGGTAATTCTTTGATATGAACTGATATCCCGGCTCAGAATCTGTATTAGGCCCGTTACACTTTTTGTCATATGTTAACGATATGAATAATGCCCATATACGTCTATATGCCCATATATGTATGTAGGGCACGGGCCTCCTTTACAATAGAGATTACGATTGAGAGTGGTTAGGCCATATAGTCCATCACGTTGGCCTTGCTGGAAATTTATACAAATCGCTATGGTATGCAGGTTTCCTCACGATGATTTCCTTCACCATTATCATGCGTGTTGATTGACTATCAATACATACATGACTCCAAAAAGTCATGGGTGTACCCTGGGATTTGAACGCGCGACCACTGTGAACATGTAGGCAGCCGCGTCTGCCCCGTTACCAACAGGCTACCACGCACAATATATGTAATTTCAATATACGGGGCATTTCACGTGAAGCGGACAACCAAAAAAAAAATGACGTCATGAATTTTGATTATACTCTGGTCAGTTATACTTCTAGTAGACGTGGATGTGTTCACACATTTTTTTTAGTATGAAGCTTTATTGCATAGTTATAAGCTTTTAAAAGTTTACCAAGAATGAAGTCACGAATTTTTGGATGCTTATTATCTGTATGAATTAATTTGTAAAAAATACTTAAAATATATTGTTTCTTAGAGTTAAAAACTCGAAGTTTTTTAATTTTTTTGTCGAATTTTAAATTTGAATTTTTTTATGTATAGTAAACCGGAAGTGAAAATTTCAAATCGATATTTGAGTTACTTTAAGACTTTCTTTTTTTAATATTTTAACCTTAAATGAAAGCTTTAAACGTATTAATTCTTCACTAAAAAATTAAAACGTGATCATCAATAGTTTAAGACTTAGAGCATATAGAGTACATACACATAGCTATGAGCACTTTCTAAGCAATCGAGTTTATGCGCTAACATGTCAAAATACTACGCTATTATTATTTTATTCCTTTATTATAACATGCAAAAATATAAAAATTAACGATTTCATTAAATCTTCATTAAAAAATTAAAGCATGAACGCCAATTGTTTAAGACTTAGAGCGGTTTTATGGAGATTGAAACAGTTTTAACTAAAATAGAGAGATTAATTTTGTAATTTTTACTATTCGCAATGCCACTAATTCTATTTACACATAAGTAAGTACTCATTGAATTGAAAAAAAAACATGCAGTTGTTTAGTTCCTGGAACGGTGATAGCGGAAGCAAAACGGACTCGTAGAAAATCTCGCTCTTGTTGAATACTTTCCTTCGAGCAGTAGTAAATAGAAGTCTCAGTCAATGATGAATTAGCCCATTCATATAATATTATAGGTGTAGAGATAGCGTTATTCGTGGACTGTAAGCTTGCACGGGTTGTCAAAAGTTTAAGGTTTCCCCCGAGACCGTCACATGGCCTTTTTCCATGAGCGGTGGCATGGAAGTGTAACTGTGCTTCTATCTTAAAATTTTGGTTGTAGTGAAATAGGTTCACAAAATTAAACCTATTCTTAAAATGTTGGGGAGGTCCGTCTGTAATGTATTTCATGACAGAAACCACAATTTTATGCTCATCAAGGTTTTATGAGCATAAACTCGATTGCTTAGAAAGTGCTCATAGCTATGTGTATGTACTCTATATGCTCTAAGTCTTAAACTATTGGTGATCACGTTATAATTTTTTTCGTGAAGAATAAATACGTTTTAAGCTTTCATTTAAGGTTAAAAGATTAAAAAAAAAACGTGTTGAAGTTACTCAAATATCGATTTGAAATTTTCACTTTCGGTTTACTTACTATAAGTAAAAAAAATCAAATTTAGAATTCGACAAAAAAATTAAAAACTTCGTTTTTTTGAACTCTAAGATACTATATATTTTAAGTATTTTTTACAATTTAATTGATACAGATAATAAACATCCAAAAATTCGTGACTTAATTCTTGGTAAACTTTTAAAAGCTCATAACTATGCAATAAAGCTTCATACTAAAACAAAAATGTGTGAACACATCCACGTCTACTAGAAGTATAACTAACCAGAGTATAAACAAAATTCATGACCTCGTTTTTTTTGGTTGTCCGCTTCACGTGAAATGCCCTATACAATATAATTGAGCATCCAATGATATTGTAATGCTGAATCAATGAATACAGTAATCATCCATCCATCCATCATCCAAAGGAAGTCCACTGCTGAACATAGGCCTCTCCTAATGATTTCCACAGTGACCTATTGGAGGCAGCCTGCATCCAAAACCATCCATTTGGACAGCGTTCGGGAAACTACGCGACGTCTTCTCGTCCAAAATACCTCAGTGCCTCAAATCGAAAGTCTTCGATAGTTGTGTGTTACCAGTGATGACATACGGCACCGAGACGTGGCCTCTTACTATGGGCCTTATTAGGAGGCTCAAAGTCACTCAACGAGCTATGGAGAGGGCTATGCTCGGGGTTTCCCTACGAGATCGAATCAGAAATGAGGAGATCCGTAGGAGAACTAAAGAATACAGTAATATGTCATTCATACTATGTCAATTTTATTCAATGAAGCATATCGTTTGTACTGTGGCGCATTTACGCTATTGTTTTGAAGAAATATTTGCGTATTTTATTTTAGTGACAATTGCATGGTATACCCGTTACTGTTTAGTATATACCCGAAATATCATTAATATCAACTGCCTAATAAATAATTCATCTTTAAAGTTTTTTGTATTCGATATATTTTCCTTAGCGATTATATTAATCTTCTATACATATAAATAACATATTATAGTAAATACACTTTAATACGCAGACGAAGTTGCGGGCAAAATCTAGTCCGTAATAAAATAAGACCAACTCGCCGTCTCATTGAAGAAGTGAGGTGAGGGGGGCTCGAATCTAATTAACTCCGGCATACACTTTGAATGTTCTAAAGACTAAAAAATCAAATTAAAGCAGTAACCTTGTTCGCTATGTTCTCAAAATTATTTATGATATTAAAATATGCACGACACTACATCAACAAGTTGCTGAAATACGCCGGATTTTGAAATACTGATACAATTTTGGCGTATTGATATATCCCTCGATAGCCCAGAAGTAGAGCGGTGGACTGTAGATGTGTTATAGTTATCCAAGGGTCGTCGGTTCAAATCCGGCTCGGGGGGTTAATTTTTCTTTTTTACTTTTTCTTTCATATTAAAAGTATATAAAAATTGCAATCATAAAAATCTATACGTGTTTAAGTATTTTGAAAATAAAAATATTTTTTCATGTTTCAACGGTTATTCTAAGCATTATATTTGAATTTTAAGTTAGATAGATAGATTATTGTGATACATTACATTTTAAGGTTTTTTTGCGGTGAGGTTTTAGAACAATTATGTAGATTTTATATTATTTAAATTTTTTAATCAAATATTAAATATATATATGATTTATATTTATTTACTATTTAGTTTGATTTTTTTTCTACACTACGACATCGTTCAGTATGTTTATTTATTGGTCAGAACGTACGAGCGACTTGTTCAAACTACTCAATTTACTTTTCTACTCAATATACCAGGTGACACTACGGTCGTGCATGCTTCGCGTACGCTATTATTCTGTACTTAATTTCGACGTTTCCAAAGATTTTGCTTCATTTTGAAGTTACATTTTAGTCCTACTTTGTAATTTTAAGTTTTTCCGCAGGAAAACCTGACAAAATAATGTCCGTCGTGTGTTTAATTTTACTAAGGTGATAAACAATGTTGTTATATTATATACATGTAAACATGTTCTATTCGTTTTCCCCAATTCTGGATACCAACGTGATGTTATTTAAATAATTCCTTACTTGTTTTGTTTCAGAAAAAGAATTAATTCCGTTAATATTTTGAGTTTATATCAAAGTACTTTTTATTAACAGAACCATCTCGTGATTAATCAGTCAACTACCAGGATAGATTCCCAGCGTGTTCACTACGTGATCGAGTAGTTCAACAACAGTCCGATATATGGCGTGATTTTCAACTACTGTATTGTAGAATGTGGCAGACGAGCAAACTCTCTCAGCGTTATGTGTTCCTAGTAACGTTTGTCGTAGATATCAGTCATGTTTATACATTTCACGTGGCATAACGAACGAGAAAAACGGAGACAACATCCCTGCTCGATTGCTGCTATGACACTGACGCACCAGAGTACGACAGTATATGACGCGACGATACTCCCGATCTGTGTTTATGATGAAATATTGAATAATATTATGTAATGGCAAGACAACGATGCTTGCATTTATTTATTTATTAATAAAACATTTACATTGTAAATCATTCATAAACATAAACATCATAAACATTTACATTGTATTGATAGTCAATCACCACGCACTTTAACGGTGAAGGAAAACATCGTGAGGAAACCTGCATACCGTAGCGAATTAAAAAAAAATGTACGGTGTGTAAGTCCGCCAACCCGCACTAGGCCAGCGTGGTGGACTATATGGCCTAACCACTCTCAATCGTACTCTCGATTGTAGAGGAGGCCCGTGCCCTGCAGTGGGTCGTATATGGGCTGATATAATACAATTGTAAACATACAGCATATGCCAAAGCTAATAAATACATAAAATTAAACTAAACAATTTTACAATAATAATTCATACACAAAAAACATCTAAACTATAAAAATAGCAATTAAACAATGGTTAGGGTTGCAGGAAGTCACTGGATGCAGGCCGCTTCCAACAGGTCTATGTGGCGATCATTGGAGGGGGCCTACGTTTAGCAGTGGACTTCCTGTGGCTGAAGAGAGAGAGAGAAAGAATTAAACAATTATAACAAAAAAGTAATTAATTGGCTAACTTTAAAAAAAACGCAGATGTAAATTGTTAGCAATTAAATAACAAAACAAAAAAATTAACGAATACAAAACATATCAGTCAAACCTTAACACCAAATGCCTGCGTGGCAAAAATTGTTAAATCGAACAAAATACTCCTTCAGGCCGCATGTATCAGTACTGCAAACTCTTTGAAAAATATTTCAACGTCCACCTCACAATGTATTGAAAGAAGAGGAATTACTTACAAACTTCGATTCGAACAAAGCTGTTAGTAGAACAACCTAGAATGTCAGTTACGATTTACTGACAGCATTAAAGTATATTTTACAGTCTGCTGGGTCCTGGAAGCGCATGCGTGATTTCAACAAAAGAGACGAATTCAAACGTGCCAAGGGCACATTTATTTGAAGTCTGTAATGTTTTTTTTTAAGTAAAACTTCTTTAGGCACGCTTGACTTGGGGGGTAAACTGGTGAATGCATGACGAGAGCGTTACGGAAGTCGTGTGACACGACGAAGACAACGGAAGTTGAAAGTTGTCAATATATTTCCATAAATAATCATTGAAGGTGATCAGTCGATTTGGTCCAAGTACGGGCAAGAAATTCATGATGACTAAAAAATCAGACTTATTTTTTTAGGTTTATTTCTCATTTTATTTTCATTCTACACAATCGGAATAAGATTTATAAGAAAAATAAGGACATGTAATTTATTGTAAGCAATATTCATATTTGACACCTGTCAAATCATTAGTATGAAGTATTTGTCACACTTAATGTATATTATGTGTAAGTGAAAAATTATTGACAAAAGTAGCTTTTAACATAAAAATAAAGTGCATAAATATATAGATTTGAGGTTAATTGACGGTACGTATATTTTTTTTCTTGAAAATATTTATTTGTAAATATACATGTGTTTGTGTGATTAAAAATAATATATGATGGTGAAGGATAGGCCATTGTAATAATTCTTGATAAATGTGAATTTTATCAATTATATAGATGGAGCTAAAGAAGTTTTATTTCAGTCGTGTGGTCCAAAGCACACTCGTTTTTTTTATATTTATTGTATGAAATAGCATTACTACCATAACACTTTTACATAAAACATAAGGCTCAATTTTCGAAGCATAGATAACACAAACCAACGCGAACATATTGTCATAGTGATAAATTAAGATAATTATTTATAGAAAAACTAAGTTGTAGTTACTAGACTGTAATATTTACAATCCCTACGATAACTTCGGCAGGTCAAACGTTGGCCCAGTGGCTCTGCGGAGAGCGTCGCGTTGTGCAAACAACGCGGAGGGTCGGGGGTTCAAATCCCCCGTGGGCCTATTTACAATAACAACATCTGGTGCTAATTTTTTGTAATTTTTTATACGTCTTGGGACTTACCACTTTTACATGAAAAAATAAGGCTCATTTTTCGAAAAATCTCTAGCATTTTGTATGCGTTGGCTTATCCACATCCGATTTATGGAACGAGGTAATACAAAACAGCGTGAAATTTTTCAAAAGTGATAGATTACGGTCATTAAATAGAAAAAAAAATGAGTGTGCTTTCGACCACACGATTGAAGTAAAACTTCTTTAGCTTTATTGGATATAATTGGATATAAAAGTTACTTTTATCACGAATTTTTACAACCTATCCTTCACCACCATATATTATTTTTAATCACATACACACATATATATTAACAAGAACAAAAACCTCAAATCTATATCTATGAACTTTTACTTTTCTTCTCCACAGATATAATTGAACACACTTTTTTCCAAACGCACCCAAAAAGGTAATACTCGTACATAAATAAACGGAATTATGAAAAATCCAATATTTACTTTTCTTTTTCACTCGGTATTATTGTAAATCCAAATCTCTGTCAACTTTTTGCGTTCTTGGTAGGTAATTGAAAGATGAAAACCCGTTTCATTTAAAGGAGTCTTCTTGAGCTAGGATATAGGATTTTTAAGATTTATTCTCTTAAAAGTTTTACAAAATCTACCATAATGGTGTCTTGGGTTTACGCGAATGTTACACATTGAAATAAAACGGATTCTTACGGATTTTATCGCGACCACGAAAACTGTAAAGTGATCGAAACGTCGGAAAATTATAAAATGTAAAAATTATATCAAATTCGCGATAAAATTTGTAATAATTCGTTTTATTTCAAAATCTACCATTTTCTACGATCTGAATACGTAATATCTTAATTAGCTTATATTATAAGTGTGGCATAACTATGAAAATAAATTATTATAAAATTAACTGTAATTTATTATAAACCGCAGAATAGATACCTTTCGTGACAACAATTAAACTAAAACCTTTTTGTTGGCAGAAATATGTAAAACATGTGTAAGTCTATCAAGAAAACGAGAGAAAAACACATTTGAGAAGTTCAAAGATTTCTTGTAATTATTCTTACTTAATCTTCCTTATACCTGGTGTTAATACATTGTTGAAGGGCAGTGCACGTGTTTATTACTTTGATACTTCAAGCTAGTTACTTTGTCGTGTTAGTTTGAAAAAATATCTGTTTCTACCTTATACAACAATGAAACAAAAAACAATTACTTAGGATGAATTCATACTGGCATTCACGGTCGGTGTCACGTCTAAGCTGTTGGCTTCGGGTTAACAGCAATGATCTCTCATAGTTAGTCGATTTGGTCCAAGTACGGGCAAGAAATTCATGATGACTAAAAAACAGGCTTCTTTTTTAAGGTTTATTTCTCATTTTATTTTCATTCTACACAATCGGAATAAGATTTATAAGAAAAATAAGGACATATAATTTATTGTATGCAATATTCATATTTGAAACTTGTCAAATCATTAGTTAGAAGTATTTGTCAAACTTTGTGTATATTATGTGTAAGTGATAAATTATTGACAAAAGTAACTTTTAACATAAAAATAAAGTGCATAGATATATAGATTTGAGGTTAATTGTCGGTACGTATGTATACTTTTTTTCTTGAACATATTTATTTATAAATATACATACATGTGTTTGTGTGATTAAAACTAATATATGGTGGTGAAGGATAGGCCTTTGTAATAATTCCTGAAAAAAGTGAATTTTATCAATTATATAGATGGAGCTAAAGAAGTTTTACTTCAGGCGTGTGGTCCAAAGCACACTCGTTTTTTTTTAAGAATATTGGTTGATTGTTCTTTAGCCAGATAAAGCCGGGTACTTACTAGCGAACCACAACCGTTGCCATGTATATAAGCCAAAATCGTAGTGTGTACTGGTTCCGCAAAACAGCTGCCAGCGGTACACATCCGGCTCACAGCGAGGCGACAATTCCAAGATAATCATACTGTAATGTGTAACAAGCGTACACATAAGAACGTCGTCACTGTTACTTGCAAGTTACAAATACAGCTCGTTAGTGAGGATCCGGCTTACCAGTTATCGGGAAATTAAAGCTATACCTATTGATAGGTTCTCTATAGCAAATATGTTAATATTGTAATCTTCTGACCATTGAAAAACGAGCCCTTAGGGCATTATTTACACGCGGCGTATCTTACAATGACGGACGCGCGCTCACGGCGCTACCGATGACCAAAAATCAAACGGCGATGCAAACGCGCGCAAGAAGCGTGTTCGAATCTCGTTTATATTGCGTTTGTTTATGAATTGTCGCAGAAAGAGGTGCGGGACAGGGACACGCCGGCCGCCGCACAGCTGACGTCTTCGTCTTGTTGACTTCTGTATCAAAATACATACGCGCGACTGCGGCGCGTCAGTATCGCCGTATCACCGCGTTTGTATCGATACAAAAGAGTGTAAAGAATAGTTTACGTCGCCACAATTTTTTTTAACGTTTGCAAAGTTTTACTCACTGCGTCTGAATTGCGTTTAAAGCGCATTAGCGCACGACGTCTGCGCGTCCTCGATGCATTAAAAATACGCCGTGTGGCTCTAATTTTCATATAATTTATTATAATAACAACTCAAGTTCAAGTAAAATATTTATTTGATCTTATTATTGTAATTACGAATACTAAAGTATGTTAATATATTCATTATTTTACATCGCTATGTAGAGCAACGTATAGAGTTTTTTTGCACAATAATATTGAGAGAGGAAAGTGATATATACATAGCTTCTTTATCAATTCGATATTGCCAGTTGTAGTCAAGTGGTTAGGGCAACTGACTTAAGAGCAGGCAATTGTAGTTTTCGTTCCAGTGATCAACAACAATTGGCAACCTGCCACTAGTTTTTAAACCCATTTTCTGGTTCTCGCTACATTGCAACAGTAGGTTTGGCATATAAATTTGCCCATTACTTTCCACCCTTCATCATATTATATATCTTGCTTTATTGTTCTTACAGTGCGGTATCCCAACCGGTAGTTGAATCCCAACGATCTGAATGAATCATCCGTAGCTAAAACATGTAAATGTAGAACAACATTATTTGACGACTTAAAAATGTATGACTTTATTATGTGGCAATGGGCGGGGCACATAGCACGGAGAACTGATGGCCGATGGGGCCAAAAAGTTCTCGAATGGAGGCCACGAAGCGGAAAGCGCAGCGTGGGACGTCCACCCACTAGGTGGTCAGACGACCTGGTAAAGGTCGCGGGACGTCGCTGGATGCAGGCTGCCTCCAACAGGTCACTGTGGAAATCATTGGGAGAGGCCTATGTTCAGCAGTGGACTTCCTTTGGCTGGTGGATGGATGGATGATGATGATAAAAATGTATAGGTAAAAATAAGGAGCTGCTTTACAAATACATTAAAAAGACGCCGCAAGAAAAGTAGCCAAGCAGCATTTATGGCAGTTACTTAAAATCTAGAGAGGCAGATGGAAATTCTGATGCCATATTTAGAAGGGAGAGTAATTGGTACCAAACTTAGGTAATGTAAATGATGACGATTCGATATAAAATTCTGAATTACAATTTTCGGAAGAATCAGTAGCTTCAATTTCTGTAGTGCCCCGACTCCATGGGCCACTACTTCAAGGGCGAATGCAAGGGCGCCGCAAGGGCGAATAATGCAACTGTTACGAGACGAACAAACAAAAACTCAACTTTATGGGTATTGGCTGAAACACGAAAATAAGACCTGATAAAATCTAAACAAACAATATGGTAATAATAAGACAGTAGATAGGCAATTACATTAAATTCAAAATTAGTAAGTACCTGTCTCATTTAAAACATTTTGCTGACCAATGTAATGGGTAGGCTCGGTCATCCTTTTTGGGGATCGGTTCCACGTAGGTGTCCCCCAAGATTCAGGCGCAACGCCTGTACAGTAGGACGCGCGGTAGAACCGTGTCAATGCAGGAGACAACTCCGCTGCTCAACCCTAACTACTAGAGAGGAGAATAATAAAAAGATCAGGGATGTTGACTAATCTTTGGAAATGCTTTCATATTATAGATATACCCTATTAAGGGTGATGGGGGATTACTCTATGATCCGAAGCGAAACTCGAATGTTCGGAAGTTCGACGCCTGCAGTACGTTTTTAATTTTCCACTCCTAAAATTCAACACTATTCTCTATGATACTTATCATTCACTCCGAACTAAGTCAATAGTTAGGACGTACGATAGAGGATTTGAACATTTTGTGGAGTACCTAGGCAAGTTCGTACAGTTTTACGTACGACGTGCGAAGTTTCGTTTCGGATTATAGAGTAACCCCACTGAGCCGTAAAAAGAATCGTACCTGTATGGGTTGATGAAAGGCATTGGAAACTAAAATCGCGATTTTTGATAAAACTACCATGCATTTTTTTTTTCAAACTTGGCTTAATATTACCTGGGGTGGTTAGGGTGACATGGTTCAAATTTAATACCAAAAATGTCAATATCTCCCTGTATAAACACGTAAAAAATGATGTTTAGAAAATATATGGCATATTTTAATTAAAAAATACGCAATAAAAAATATTTTGAAAATTTCCCCCTAAAACGCTGCAAACCATCACGTGACTGTAATCAAATAACGTTATGTCGCACTGTTATATCAAAATGAACTGATTTTGACTGAGTTCTTACGATGTAACTACTTGGATGAAGCCAGTCTCCATTGCGTTGAAAATCGTAAAATATTAACATTGTTGTAACTAATTATCGAGAGAAATGGCTTACCGGTGATACTTTCAACTTGTTGCCCGACCCGTGACGTCATCGCACTCCGATCGCTGTTTGCTGTCACGTTGTAATCGATCATCACTAATACAATTATAAGATTTTTATTTCATTTATAACGAAAAATAAAGTTCTCTAAATATTCTATTAGGCTTTAAAGTAATGTGAAACCAATAAAACACGATTTGTAACATGAGTTAACATCACTTTTGCGATAAGTCATACATGCACGCAAAAATGTGAACTGCTACCAAGACTCAATTTATTTTTTCTACCGTGTACAGAACACTGTTTTAGTAATGATTTGGACGCCCATTGACAAAAAAGGCTAATGAAGAAAATACCGGGAATTCATAAATTAATCTACGACGAAATTTGCTCTATTAAAATTATGTACTTAACAAAGTACTCCGATATGAATATACCAGCTGTACCAAGTAGCCAAGTTGATTTTCCCCTTTACAGTTTACACGATTGTTATTTAATTGGCTATAAATAATTAGTAAATACAATAGGTACATTCAGTAGCATGCATAATTACTACAATTATATTTATAGAGGTCTGTTTTGAATTATTAAAAGAATCCCCTTTAAAAATTGCGAAGCTGCCTCAGTTCACATTGTGAATATGTAAGTGGAATCTTAAAGTATGGCTCCAACAGGGCTAGCTTATATACCGGCGCGGTAAAATCTTGATAGCGCGATCTTGATACCCGAAATCTAAAGTGTTACTTCGGGCATCGGAGAAAAGTCTCATAAAATATGTATTACGAGTGCAAATGTGTGGAAATTAAATAGAATTTATATTACTCGTATTAAAAAACTGTTATAAATTAAGGATTACTTATAACTAGTCAGGTCATAAATTCTGTCCCATGTTTAATATAAAATAATTGAAACAAGTTTATTCATTATGTAACCATTTATACACCAAAATGAACTTAACAAAACATAGATTCTTATGATACTAAAGTTTATTCAAAATGACCTCCGTGATTTTGAATACAGGCCTTCAATCTGCGCGGCCAACCGTCTATCGTAGCACGAACGAGGTCCGTGTCAATATCGGCGGCTGCCTTAATCAACGATGTCTTGAGTGACTCCAAATTGGGATGAGGCTTTGAGCACGCCTTTTCCTCCAAGTGTTACCAAATATTGTAATCTAACGGATTCAAATCTGGACTGGAGGAGGGCCAGTCTTCGTGCCGGATGAAGTCGATTTCACGCGCCGCCAGCCAGTCTTGTGTGCTCTTCGCTCTATGAGCTGGCGCCGAATCTTGTTGGAATACCCAGTGCCTGTTATTGAACATGGTATGAGAAACAGGTTCCACACGGTTTGTCAGGATTGTATTTTGATACACGACTGCATTCGTTTTTACACCTTTCTCACAAAAATGTACCTCTGTTAAGCCCCAATAAGAAACTCCCAACCATACCATGAGCGAGGATGGAAAATGACCTCGTTGGACACGCGGAATACGGTTGCTCGCTTCTTTACTACTTTGTGCGTACACCTTATCATTTTGTTTATTGTAGCTCTCTTCTACGGTAAAATTTTTTTCATCCGAAAAAAGAATTTCGAAAAAAGAAGAAGAAATTTTTTTCCCCGCGTACCGCTTCAACAAAGCGCGGCATCTCTTCAGTCTCAGGTCCATTAGACGAGCATTCAAACGATGTCCTGTTTTTCTTCGATATGGCCGAAGCCCTAAGTCTTCATTTAACACCCTTTTCACCGTGGTTCTGCTTAACCCCATCTGAAGGGCCAACAGTTTCTGTTTACGATTGGGATTTCTTTGAATTCGCGCCTTCACAGCTTTTATCACTGCTGGAGCCCTAACAGATCGAGGGCGACCACTTCTTGACCTGTCATCTACACTAGAGTCTTCATTGTATCGTTTGATGGTACGATGAACGGACCTTTTGGTTATATTCAAATTTTTCAGTATGTCAAAAATTTGAATTGGCGCGTAACCGCAACGATGCAACGCAATAACTGCAACACGGTCTTCTTTAAGCATCCACTCCATTTTTAAAAATGAGTAAAATTCTAAAAAGTATACATTTTAATTTTCATGATCAATTCGAAATTCGAATTCAATAAACTTTTTTGTGGCCAGCATTCTAAAAGAAAAGTTTTTACTGTGTGACAATACTTATGACCTGACTGTATATATATATATATATATATATATATATATATATTATATTACATATACGATAACTATGACAGAGGTTGGCTAATCTAACATATTGTCATCATTGTTTTTGCAGTATCTATGCAGTTTTATCTCTATCTCTTCAGCCACAGGAAGTCCTCTGTTGAACATAGGCCTCCCTCATGGATCGCCATAAAGAACTATTGAAGACGGTCTGCATCCAGTCACAGCAGTTTTATTGATGAACTGATGATTTCGTGTTACTTCTTTCGCTAAAGAAATATTGTCGTGGAATCAACAGCCGCTGTTTCGGCTCCTTTTGCATTGTAAAATTAATGGCATGACATTAGTTTTCCTAAACACTTGCGAGGCCCGAAATAAAATCGATGTGAAATTAATGCATTCATACGTGAAATTGTGGATGACATTATTAACTTAACGCAACTGCCTTTATGCTACTATTTTTGTTTGTTAAAATAATATTTATTTTTCTATAAGTTTTCCTAGGTTCTTTTAATTACTTCATTTGTAAGAAATCAATAAGACATTGGTATGTTGTAATTTCATATAGTTCAGAATAATTGCACATGCCAGGTGGCGCTACGTTCGTGGATGCTTCGCATACGCTATTATTCTGTACTTAATTTCGACGTTTCCAAAGACTATGCTTCGTATTGAAGTGATATTTTAGTCCTAATTTGTAATTTTATGTTTTTCTGTAGGAACACCTGAGGAGAAAATGTCCGTCGTGTGTTTAATTTTACTAAAATGATAAACAATGTTTTATATTGTATACATGTAAACATGTTCTATTCGTCTTCCCCAATTCTGGATACCAACGTGATGAAATTTACATAATTCCTTGTTTTGTTTCAGAAAAATTATTTATTTGTTTCAGAATTAATTCCGTTAATATTTTGAGTTTATAACAAAGTATTTTTTATTAACAGAACCATCTCGTGATTAATCAGTCAACTACCAGGATAAATTCTCAGCGTGTTCACTACATGATCGAGTAGTTCAACAACAGTCCGATGTATGGCGTGATTTTCAACTACTGTATTGTAGAATGTGGCAGACGAGTAAACTCTCTTAGCGTTATGTGTTCCTAGTATCATTTGTCGTAGATATCAGTCATGTTTATACATTTCACGTGGCATAACGAACGAGAAAACCGGAGACAACATCCCTGCTCGATTGCTGCTATGACACTGACGCACCAGAGTACGGCAGTATACAACGCGACGATACTCCCGATCTGCGTTTATGATAAATTATTTAATATTCTTATGTACGTAAGTGCGTGGTGGCCTGTTGGTAACGGACAAGACTCGGCTGCCTACATGTTCACGGTGGTCGCGGGTTCAAATCCCAGGGCATACCTCTGACTTTTCGGAGTTATGTGTGAGATAGTGATGAGATAGTTAATCACCACGCACTTTAACGGTGAAGGAAAACATCGTGAGGAAACCTGCATACCGTAGCGATTTTAAAGAATTTCTACGGTATGTAAATCCGCCATCCCGCACTAGGCCAGCGTGGTGGACTATATGGCCTAACCACTCTCAATCGATTCTATCGATTGTAGAGTAGGCCCGTGCCCAGCAGTGGGACGTATATGGGCTGATAAAAAAATAAAGTAGTGGCAAGACAATTTTTCCTGCTATGTAAAGCATTGTTGTGTTCCGGTTTGAAGGACATTGTAGCCAGCGTAACTACTAGACATAATGAGACTTAACAACTTACGTCTCAAGACGGCGGGCGACGTAGAAAGCCAAGCATTGCTTTGTTATTCATGGTGTTGTTTGGTTTTGGTACGGTCCATGAGCGGTCGTATCGCTTACCATCAGGTGAATGGTATGCTCGTCTCGCCATTCATCGCAATAAAAATAATGTATATGGTATGTAATTAAACATAATATTTGGAAAATACCAGTCCGTTTTGAAGTTATGACCTTATAAAGTTTTAAGAATTACCACCACCTTTTCGAATAAAACCGGTTGGGATGGGTAAAGCACAAGATTTTAACATATACGTCTTTTTTCGTTTCGTCGTTTATTAAATAGTTAACGAAGTAAACAGTGAAAATTTGAAAATTTTGAAAAACAACAAAACTTTCATAAACTTTGCCTTAACATTTGTTACAAAGGTACACAGGTCAATGTTAAATTCCTTTTGCCAATCGTCATGTGGTTTTAATCAGCTAATATGGAGAAGTATTCCTACTTAGCTGTTGTTGAGTTGACCGTTCACTTGTAAGGTTCAATCCCTTTGGCGTAATAAGTTAAAGGGAAGCACGTGTGTTGTTAATTGTTAATTTCTCGGCATCTTTGGTATTATCAGACTACGCTATGACAGTGCATTTTAATCTAGACGCAATCACGATTTACTAAAATGTTTTTCAGCAAGTGCGCCATTTTTTTGCACACCTGTATAGTACATTAATAGTTTGTGTGTTTCAAAAAAGAACATAAACATTCAACAACATTCATACGAATTAAAATCCTTGTCTTGCGTAATTAATTAACAATTACATTTTAAAACGGTAGACGTTATTACAGGGGCAGGAAATACATATTTATGGATTGTGTTACAGCACTGTTTGCTGAATGTTGCAAGATATCGAACGATAAACACAGTCACAGATTTTTAATAAATGATTACATTTCTCGGAACTTGGATTTTGACCTCATGAGTAGAAATTATGAGGATCAAGATTACCATTGTATGCGACAAAATGTAGGCATATATTGACAGCCACAATGTCGCGACTACCGGCTGTGAAGGTATCTGGTTGGATCACCGCACCGAGACAAATATTTGTTTCTGATCTGGATGTTATAAGACCGAAAGGATGAGCCAATGACTTTTAGATAGTAAGCAGTCACCGCCAGTTATGGGCTTCTGCAATGCGAGAGGCACAGTTAATTTTTTATACAGCGATTTGTATTTTGTTTCCATAGAAGAAGTTGTGCAACTGAAAATACCTTTCCAATGACATACAGCTCGTCATTATTGATCAAATCAATAGACTGGAGTCCATATAAATGACCATCGCGATATTTTTATGTCGAAATATTTTGTTTCATACAGCGGACCGGGATTTCCCGCCAAAGAAGAAGCTGTAGGAAATGAAGATAGGTTTCGAATGACATATCGCTCGTCGTTATTGGTCAATAGGCTAAGAGTCCATATACTTATTTTCATCCTTGCGTTACTTTTACGCAGCGATATTTTTTTTCACACAACGACTTGAAACTTGTCGCCGTAGAAGATTTAGCATTTCAGAAGCCCTTTCCAACGACGCGACGTATCGCTTGTTGTTATTGCTCAATGCTCCCTATGCCGAGGCCTTTTCGTATGATTTTCATGATATCTTTAAGTAGCTATATAGGTATATTTTGAATACAGTGATTTGGGTTTTGTTTGCCATAGAAGTAGTCGTAGTCTAAAAATACCTTTTCAATGACATATCACTCGTCTTATTGGTAAACAGGCTGGAGTTCATACATGTTTGCGCCTTCTCCATAGTACTCGTAGTAATGTTTCATTTATTATTATTGTATTCCTTTTGAGTAGTACATGTCAGAAATTCTGACCAATAAGTAAATTATATATTTTATAAATTACACGTAGCCTCTTACTATGGGCCTTATTAGGAGGCTCAAAGTCACTCAATGAGCTATGGAAAGGGCTATGCTCGGGGTTACCCTACGAGATCGAATCAGAAATGAGAAGATCCCTAGGAGAACTAATCTAACCGACATAGCCCACCGGTTTAGCAAGTTGAAGTGGTTGTTAATGGGCGGGGCACATACAACGGAGGACTGATTGCCGATGGAGCCAAAAAGTTCTCGAATGGAGGCCACGAAGCGGAAAACGCAGCTTGGGACCTGCTGGTAAAGGTCGCGGAACGTCGCTGGATGCAGGCTGCCTGCAACAAGTCACTGTGGAAATATTTGGGAAAGGCCTATTGTTCAGCAGTGGATTTCCTTTGGCTGATGGATTGATTAATTACAATTCAGATATACGGCGGACAGGATTTTCAGAAGGTTGACTTTTGGATATAAAACGTGTAATTTAATTCCTCCATATAAATTACATAGATTTTCGATAAAAAATAACCGGGAAAACAATAACAACGCAACAGGTGTGAGCACGTGGTCATTGGCTCGCATACTTTACCAGGACCACATAAATAGCAGACAGTCAGCTTTACCCTGACATCTACATATGTTTCCTTCCTGAATTTGAAATACTTCATCCAAGGTTTCAGTTTTCAGTCGTGAAGTGACGTAGGACGTGATTGACTATATTTATTGTAGATGGGGCTAATAACTAGCTGAACGAAATAAAATGGATATTTGAAAATTCTGGGTTATTGCAAGTATATAAATAAATAGAAACTTTTATGTGTATTTCTAGACACATGTTAGTGCGTCGGCAAAGCTCGCAATAAATGCCATTTTAAAACTACTTACAAAGGTTTCTGTACATGAATCTTAAGACATCTAAATCAATTCAATCATTTTTTATTTTATATCACGTAAAGTATTATGCAGGAGCTGGTTAATTCGATGTTAGTTTTAACGCGCAAATATACAGTTACATTTGTCTTCATAATAATAGGATACGCTGTAGTCAGATTACGGAGACTCAGAAGACTAATTTTATTTCCATGACATGTATTCAATAAATTATGTATTTATTGATTAAAGTACATATTTTGTGTGTTTTCAAGGCATAAGCAAGCTGCAGTGGCCGGAATAGAGTTTCCTACAGGCGGGCTGCCTACTCTTACTTTTGTGCACAAAATATGAAGGCGATACCTGTGTTATAAGACTCTCTATTATTTATGAACGCCTGGTACATTTTCCGTATAATTTCGCGTGCTGCCATCTGTTGCAGCTAGCGATAATTAAAAATTCTACATGTATACCGGGGTAAGCTATTAAAGGAAGCTTAAAAAAATAAAAAAAGTGACGAAAAAATACAAAAAAAACTATACCACGCCCTATTATACTTAATTTTTCAACAAACATGTCCAAGTGCTGTTTTGGTATAGCGGAGAAGAGGACATCTGAGTACAGGGACCGATTTAAACTTGATGATTTTTAAACGGGACTATGAGGTAGTCTATGTCACCGTTGTTGGAAACATTATGTACAGCCAACATCAACTGACAAAGCACGAATTAGGTGGTTGTGGAAAGAAGTCACAATGTCTTATTTTTTAGTTCGTGACAAGTTTTCGTCCGAGAAATTGTTTGAGATGGTACCAACGTTACCTTTTTACCATCGCACCACTCGTCACCGCAGCAGAGTTCATTCTTACCACCTCGAAGCGTACCGTTCCCGAACGGCACGTTTTCAGCGTTCTTTCTTACCACGCACGTGTAAGCTCTGGAGTGAACTCCCTGCATCGGTGTTTCCTGAGCGCTATGACCTGTCCTTCTTCAAACGAGGCTTAAAGAGAGTACTTTCCTTAAGGTAGGCAGCGACTTTGGTGTGCTGGACTCCTGGCACTGCGGAGGTCTATGGGCAGCGGTAGTCGCTTTCCATCAGGCGGGCCGCTAGCTCGTCTGCCTATGAAGGATTACAAAAAAAAAAAGTTACAAAAATAAGGGACTCTCCCACCCTCAAAACTCACCACCGCAACTCCTGTAAGCCAAGATCAACAATGGCATGCATTTTAATGACACCCAGCATTGAAGCTCGGCGAGTCCTCGGGAATGTCTAACTTGTCTTTGACTCGCATCGGAATCAATCATAAAGTTAAATTAACAGAAGGAGTAGGAAGTATTTCTGTCCGCTTCCCTCCTCAACAAAGCGGGTGACAAAACAATGAACTAAAGAGGTCAATGACCTCGCGTCACTGCCATAATGCCTAAATAATTTCAAACAGGTCTATGCTTTTGTGCCAGCTGTGCTCATTTTCCATTTTCAAGTTATCTATGAGGAGAAGGTTTTGAGAGGGATAAAGCTAACAAAATAAAAAAGCAACTATCTTGCAGTAGAATTGTCTGCCTACAAAACCCTCGTATGTTTATGATAGAACCTATCAATATTCGTTTAATCACTAATAATAAAATGATAGAGCGTAGGCTCATCGTAGTATGGTTAGTGTTGTTTTGTACTTTGTTTTGTTTTTGCCGATATTTTTACTCTATAATTATATAATCAGAGCTTTCTGTCTTCGTCCAACATTGTTATTGCAATTGATGGAGAGACGAGTATGCCATTCGCCTGATGATAAGCGATGCGACCGCTCATGGACAGTAAGCAAAACCAAACACCATGAATTACAAAGCAATGCTTGGTATTTCACTGCGCTCGCCATTCTGAGATATAAGGCGTTAAGTCTCAATATGTCCAGTAGTTAATCTGGCGACAATGTTCTTTAACTCGGAACACAACAGTGCATTTACACTGCTGTTTGGCGGAAGAAATAGACAAGAAATATAACGTCTCAAGAATACATATTTATTTTGGATGCAATAGGTGGCAGCGCGTGTTATTACGGCCGTTGTGCCAGCACTTCAAAAGAAACAAAGAGTATAACAAAGCACATATTTTGCTTCTTATTTACTTTAGCTTTCGCCTAATTATTTTTGGAATTAATATTTCAGGATACCTCGATGTAATCACAAGTCCTGAGTGATAACGAAAAAAAAACATTGTTTCAATCAAAACATAAAACTTTTTTCAAAATTTAAGCATCAATATCCATTATGCGTATCAATATGCGCGCGCAGACAGCCCCCGTCTACTCAGTTACGTCACATGAAAGTATTGAACGTACTCAAACTCGATAAGGAAAAATACCAGGAGTTCATATCTTAGATGAGGCTAAGACTTGAAGTTAGATAGTTCGGAATACCATAACGGAAATTTTGCACTCAGATAATAACAATTTATTTGTCAATTACGTCATATACACTACAATATCATATTTAAATTCATGTCTAGTTTACAATCTTGAGATTAAAAATCAATAGCCCGCATGTGTCCGGTTAGCTCCGAATAATATAAATGTATGTGTCGCTAGATTGGAAAGGGTATTTTAATCGGTACGTCTATTGTAAGTGTCACGAAATCAATTACGATATATTATAATTTGTAGAAATAACAAGAGTCCGAGCGGACATTACGGCGGTTGAAATAAAAGAAAAATATTGGTCAACTATTGTTATTGTATTGTATATATAACAGGGAATTAATGATATTTTGTGTTATAGGGGGCAAACGAGCATACGGTTCACCTGATGGTAAGTGGTCACTGCCGCCCATGAACATCAGCAACATCATAGAGCACAGAGATGCGTTGCCGGCCTGAATACATACATACATACATAACCACACGCCTTTTTCCCAGAAGGGGTAGGCAGAGGTGCTACTAAAACACCCACGTTTCGCCTTATATATTCCGTCCCACGATGTGATAGGGGGCGAGCCTATCGCCATATCGGGCACAAATTCCTGACTCCGGACTAATAATGAATAGAAAAATCCAATATCACTTTGCCCGACCCGGGATTCGAACCCGAGACCTCAGCTTTGCAATCATACCGTAGTACCACTACGCCACCGAGGCAGTCGGCCTGAAGGTGGAAAAAAATCAGAACAGGGATAGAGTATGTGGGCGATTTTAAATGCTCTCTACTTTACTCTCAACTTTCAAACGAAATTTAAACCGCTCACTAGTCAGAATGGAAACTAAACTTTGTCCGACTTTATGTGCTGTATTCTTACCAAAAAAAATAAAAAACATATGATTGGCTACGTTTTACTTCCATTGGCATTGGTTAGTATCCTCATTCACTGTGAACGTTCATTATTTCGGATGATAGACTCACAACATTTTAAAAATGATACAAAAGAGACGATGTTCATTTGTATCATATTATTTTGTTTCCCTGCGCAAAAATCCACTTTAAAATGAACCTTAGATTATATTCATAGTAATATTGCTTCATTTATTATTCTATTGTTTTTGCGTATTACCAGCCTGCAATTCTGAGAAATGTGTAATTTATATATTTTATTAATTACAATTCTGATATACGGCAGACAGGATTTTCAGAAGGTTGACTTTTGGCTATAAAACAAGTAATTTAATTCCGCCATAATTACATAGATTTTCGATAAAAAAATAACCGGGAAAACAATAACAACGCAACAGGTGTGAGCACGTGGTTATTGGCTCGAATACTTTACCAGGACCACATAAATAGCAGAGAGTCAGTCAGCCCTACACTGACATCTATGTTTCCTTCCTGAACTTTTTCAGTTTTCAGCCGTGAAGTGACGTAGGACGTGATTGACTATATTTATTGTAGATGGCGCTAATAACTAGCTCAACGAAATAAAATGGATATTTGAAGATTCTGGGTTATTGCAAGTATATAAATAAATAGGAACTTTTATGTTTATTTCTAGACACACGTTAATGCGTCGGCCAAGCTCGCAGTAAATGCCACTTGAAAACTACTTTCAATGACAACAACATGAATCTTAAGACATGTAAAGCTCTACTTTAAGCTGCATTTTAATTTTATATCACGTAAAGTATTACGCAGGAGCTGGTTAATTCGATGTTAGTTTAACGCACAAATATACAGTTACATTTGTCTTCATAATACTAGTTAGGATACGCTGTAGTCAGATTATGGAGACTCAGAAAAGTATTTTTATTTCCATGACATGTATTCAATAAATTATGATTTTATGGATTAAAGTTCATATTTTTGTGTGTTTTAAAGGTATTAGAAAGCTGCAGTGGTTGGGACAGAGTTCCCTTCAGTCGGCCAATATTTGCGTATAAAATATGACTGCGATACATGTATTATTAGACTCTCTGTTAATTATGAACGCCTGGTACATTATTCGTATAAATACGCGTGCTGCCATCTGTTGATCAAGCGGTAATTTAAAAATTCGACATGTATATCGGGGTAGATTATGAAAGAAAGCTTAAAAAAATAAAAAAATTGACAAAAAACACTAAACTATTCCACGCCCTATTATAATTAATTTTTCAACAAACATGTCCAAGTACTGTTTTGGTATAGCGGAGAAGAGGGCATCTGAGTACAGGCGCCGATTTAAATTTGTGAACGCGGCTATGAGGTATTCTTTGTCACCTTTTTGGAAACATGACGTACAGCCAACGTCAACTGACAAAGCGCGAATTAGGTGGTTGTGGAAAGAAGTCATAACGTCATATTTTTTGGTCCGTGCCAAGTTGCAAAAATAGGGGACTGTCCCACCCACAAACCCACCACCATTTTAATTTTAATGACACCGAGCATTGAAGCTCAGCGAGTCTTCGGGAATGTCTAACTTGTCTTTAACCCGCAACTAGGAAATATGTTAGTCCCATTCCCTCCGTAACAAAGCGAGTGACAAAACAATGAACTAAAGAGGTAAATGACCTCGCATCACCGGCGTAATTCCTGAATCACTTCAAACACGTCTATTATTTTGTGCCAGCTGTGCTCATTTTCTATTTTTAAGTTATCTATGAGGAGGAGGTTTTAAGAGGGATAAAGCCAATAAAATAAAAAAGCAAAATATCTTTCAGTAGAATTGTCTGCCTACAAAACCCTCGTATGTTTATGCTTGAATCTTAATTCAGATTTAAAAAAGCAAGGGCTGAATTTACACAAATAAAGTCGCACTGGATATCATATTAAACTTTATATTACATTTAGGTATCTGGAAAAGGACGGCAACTGACAATGTTTAATCTTTTAATAAGATTGTTATATTCAAGTGATGTTTGAAGTTTATTTTGTCTATAAGTTAAACGCAAAACAGCCTATAAGTGTTTCGAATTTAATCGGAGTTATTAAACCTTATACGAGTAGTACGCAACGAGAACAGTGCAATGACGTGCAAGTTTGTAGCAAGTGTATGAGAAAATATAGTTAATATTGAAAGCAAATATTGCCGCAGAATATAGTGCGTACATAATGCAGTAAAAATATAGTTGTTAGTTTAACCCTTAGTAGCCTGATTTACGAAAGTGATTTTTTTTAATGGTACTGTTTTTGCTTGAGGGTCTAGATGAAGGGAAAAATAGCTAAAAAATCACAATCTTTATTTTACATATTTATTTAGAAAAAAAAGGTATCAATTTTGATACTTCAGGCATTAAGGCCATAAAGAAATGAGATATATGTACCTATGCATAAAAAAATCGAAACATTGGTTGTTTTTATTATCGCATAACGACACTTTACACTTTTTACAGAACCAAGGGGTAAGTTTTATACAATAATTAAATTTACACTTATTTCTAGAATCCATAAATATTTTTTCATGTCCAATACAATCGCAACGCACGTCAGTAAAGGGTAGTACTTGTACACATGTCCGGGGTCTTTTAGAAGGTACTGTAGTATCTTGTCGACTGTTGGTACTGGGTCTTCCCCTTTTATTTTACAAGTGACTTTGATATCTACATAAAGTATCGGCAAGCTCAGTTCTACAATCTGCTAACTTCATAATATTCTTCTGAAGTTTTCCTTTCACTGTGTTTACCTTTTTGTATAGTACCCAAGCATTGATGACAGTCATGTCTAACAAGTGGTAGAAGAGCCTCGTTGTCCACTTTCTGGACTTTATGCGGATGCGATATCGACCAATGAAGCTATCCATCAAATCAACGCCGCCCATGCGTGCATTATATTCTTTTATGACCAGAGGACATGATACTTGAACATTGGCCTTTAGTTTTTTTTCGTAGCGGGTTATAGTATCCGCTGGTTCAGCGCGAACATACGTGGAAAGTAATAGTACTTGTTTGTTGTTTTTCCAACTTGTGGCCGACAATTCTTGGCCTTCGTGAGAGGCCACATTTTCGTGATACGTTCCTCTGGGTACGTTAGACTTCATAATTTCCCGTTTCTCCGGCAACTTGTACGACTTTCCAAGCCTGTTTCTCTGTACTGTACCAAGACAATAAATACCTTCGTTTCTCATGTAATGTAGCAGAGGAATATTCGTATAAAAATTGTCAAAATAAGTTATATGATTTACGTGCCTTGGTACTGGACGTAACAATCGAATAACTGTATTCGATACAGCTCCGAGGTCTGGTTCACCAGGTAAACGGTCTTTGTCCTTAGCTCCTGAGTAAATCTCAAAACTGTAGGCATACCCAGACAGAGAGCATAAAACGTATAATTTGAATCCCTACTTATGGGGCTTGTTGGGTAAGTATTGTTTCATGAAATGTTTAATTTTAGTGGAACACATTTGCTCGTCTAGTGATACACGAGGCTCAAATGGTACAGTAATAAATTTCTTGTTGAAATAGTCTATCACTGGTCTTACTTTATGCAGTCGGTCGTGCTGGGGATGATCAATGGGCAAATTTTTAGAGTCGTCATTCATGTGGAAAATTTGTCTAATTTTATCAAATCTGTTGCGATTCATTGTTTGTGCTATGGGTTCAAACTTTGTAATGATTGACCAGTATGACTTGACACTAGGATAATGATATACACTAGTAAAAATGAGAATTCCAATAAATTTACGTAATTCTAAGACAGTTACAGGTTCTGTAAAGTTGGGATTCTTTTGCAAGGCATATTTATTTGTTTATACTAGAAATTTCAAAATTTCTTCACCGAAAAAAATAAAAAGGAAAAGGAGTGTCTAAGTTCATAATTTCTTGTGAATACTCAATGTTTCCAGCAAACTGGAAAGCGTTTTGGACTATATCCATATTCTTTACTCTCCACACAACAGGGGCGTGCGCTCCTTATAGGCAGAAATGCAGTGCTTTACTTGCCATTCACAGATATTTTAATAAAACGTTCGTACGTTTTAGATGACTATAATTAATAGTAAATAAATGAATAAACAAAATGTAATAACTTAAAAACGCCTAATATTTTATTAATAGCAATTATTTGCAAGCACAACCAAAAAATAATGTGCCTAATCAACCAACTCCTGCCGTCGCGGCCCGCAGGACATTTGTTCGCGTGTGCGTAGTAATTTTAGTGTCCGTGCACAGTTCGTAAACGCACACACCCATTAATCCGAAAGCCGCGACTCCAGCGGCAGGCTACGGGAGTTCGGCAGTTGTCGGGAGTAATCGGAAATGTTCGTTGCTTATAATCCGAGTAAAAATAATAGACGGAAATCTAATGAATCACGTATGCGCATTATGCATTTTTGTTTAGTAAGGTTTTGAGTATTTGTTTAAATACTAGAAATGTTTTGTGTTTCGCGGGGGCCATTTTGCCTTTTTTCATGTGATAAGCATTGTTTACTATTTTGTTTGCGCCAGTATATTTATAGTTTTCTTAAGAGATATTTCATTTTAACATTTGAAAGTGTGTACATTTAACAGTTTATTACTGAGTTTCTATAATAATTGTAGTGATTTGCTGTTACTAGTGCGTTTGTTGATTTTTTTAAAATGTTATTTGATTGTGAGGTTTGTGAAAAAAATGTATGTTTATTAAAAATTTAAAATAACAAGTTCTGACAATTGTCATTCAGTGAAAAGATTCAAATTGTGTCTGAAGGTAGGTGTGTACCCGAGTTACAACAATTAAACCAGCAAAAAGGGAATGTAACTCGAAAGTTTCATGTTAAAAGTTATGAAACGTATAACTAGCTATGTGGTTGTGTACACACGATTATATTATATTGTTTTCCTTGCATATTGTTTAGTAATTCTAGTACAGTGTAATTTCTAGTAATTTTACTTATTAGAATTTCTTCCGCCGCGACGATCGATCGCTGTTTTGTCTGCGTTGCCGTAGAAGATGTACATGAATAGTAGTACATCTAAGACTTGTTCTGTTGGCATGGTTTCCGATTTAAGAGATCTGTCGCGTGGCTGTGGCTATACTAAACATCTATAAAAGAAAAAGTTTTTGTGACCGAGTACTCCGCCGCATACCTAGTGTCATAATCCTGTGCACGCCGCTGCCACACAAAGTTTCTCGAGTTGAAGGGTGCAGTTTGCAGGTTGTTCTGGCTGCTGGTTGTAGGAGTTGGGCTTCGTTCAACAGTCTCTAAATTATCTTGCATGTCGGTATCTGTTTGCTGCAGGCGGATCTGCATCGAAGTCTGGGTCAGTGGAAAAATTACCTACATCCTCTTCATCTTCTAGCTCCATCAGACGATCTCTTTGGCTCGAATAATAGTCTATGTCATCTTCATTGTCGGTGGAATTGTCTTCCGAAATTTCACCACTTTCTAACTGCTTCAATATGCTCTCAATCTCTTCTGGTCGCATTTATGATACATTTCTATAATAAAATAAAAATAAAAGAAATCCCAACACCAAGCCATGCAGAAAAATAATGAAACGGAAGTTCAAAAAGTTTTTATAGCTAAAGAAGGTAGGTTTTATGTAGTGCGGAATGCCTGAAGTATCAAAATTGATACTCACAAAAATAGCACTAGTTTCTTCAAGTAAAACATGCACTCGCAAAAAATAATTATATCTTAGCGAAAATAATATATTCACTGACCTCAAAAGTATTTATATCGATACCCTAATTTGCAAACCTAATAACTCCACTTTTTCACCAAAATGACATTTTGATACCGGCAGAAACTAGATTTTTTGCTCTATTTTTTGAAATACTAATAACTCCAGGATATCCAACTGTATTGGTGTAAAAAGCCATTTGAAAATCAAACAACTCCGCGTGAAACGAAACGCATCGATTTTGACAAAATAATCAAATATCTCCCGCGCAATCGTCCATTTTGTATGGCGTCACAGAAGCGAACACATGCTCCCGAAGATTTATTTTCAAAACAATTGGTTAAAGTGTGTTTTATTACCGTTTGAAGCTTAAAAACAGAAGAACATATACTAAGGTAAGTGTGTTTATGATTTAAACAGTCTTGTAACATCATTTTGACATGGTTTTTGGAAAATTTGCACGGGGATTGGAGTTATTTGATTTGACTTATGGTTATTTTGGTATGATGCTTGGAGTTGATCTGTTTATCGCAAGATTTTTGTGGTACTGTGGGCCTAATAATTTAATTTTTACTATTTACATTGTACAATCATATGCAGAAGTGTCAGTTGTAAGAATGTTAGTGTGTGTGTATACGAGACTTCAATATTACTAGTACTTACTTACTCTTTTGTGAGCGTCGCTTAATTGTACATGATGATGATAGGATTATGCTTTTGACAGTGGTCACCTATGTAAAGGGTATTTGTAAGTTGCTATTGCAATGTCAAGCCAAATATCAGGAAACAAATGGAGCCTTTTTTCTAAATATGGCTCCACACGATTAGTGTATTTAACCAGTGTCAAATTAAAGATTTTTGAAGTAAATTACCTTTTCTGAGCGAAAATGGTCAAGTATGGTCAAAGTCGTCGATCATGGTTCGTCAGTCAGTGCTTAGTCTAGTCAAGTCGTGATTTGGTAACGCGTAGGCTACATTACCAAAAAAAAATCAAACGCAACCTTAGTACGTTGCAATAAGGAAGTGACATCTGTCAAATGTATCATTCTACATTAGACAAAGTGTAGACATATTTTGAGCATATTTCATTGCTGGAAACAAATGGTGATTTTGTTATTTATTGTAACACTTTGCAAAATATGTTTACTATCCTGCTGCTTTTTTGTTTTGTTTGCTTTATGTTTTTTTTCTCTTTGGTGCAGGAATATGTCTAAAGCACGAGCTAAAAGAATTTTGCTTTCTGTGCAAACAATGAATGCCAACAATATTGCTAATAACGACATTACTAATCCTGATAATGCATTGTTCCAAGCTAACCAATTCCCAAAGTTCTATGAAGATAGTTCCATTGCTACTATTTCTGATGTTGCTCTTGATGCCTTTGATACTCACATTCCTTCAAATAACCTAACACTATTAGAATCAATACCGATCCATACACAGCCTAGTGCACCGGAGAATGAACCTGAGACGCAAACCGTTGTGAGTTACCACCAGAAAGAATGTCAATTCTCTACAACAAACACCGATGACGTGCCTCAAGTTCACAATTTCGTATTATTTGATGACGATATTAATGTCCCAAACAATGTTCAAATTGAGTTTATTGATCAATATGTACCCCCACCGGACGATGTCATCAACTCATATGTAATTACCCAAGGAACCGACATTGCCATTAACCCTATAGTTGATGAACACACTACCACATCATCCTTGCTCATTGACAACATAAACATTCCCCCTAGAGTTGACGTTAACCCTACCCCCCGTGTAGAGGAAGCTATCACTTCATCAACGCTCAACAATGTGGCCAGATTAGTTGAATATAGTGAAAGTTCAGAATCCGAAGACGATAAACCACTTGTTAAGAGAAGAAAACGTTGTCAAGTAGATAAAAAGGATTGGAATATTGAAAAAAACAGACTTAACAGAGAAAAAGGAATTGAATACTATGGAAAAAGGAAACTAGAAGGAAAGTGGTCACAAGATGTGCCTAGACCGAAAAAAGAAATGAAACCACGATGCAAGTGTCAAGAGAATAAAAATGGAGTATTTAATTGTCACTTGATATCTGAAAATGACCGAGAATGCTTATTTAAACGGTTTTGGGCTATGGATTGGGGAGAGAAAAAAATTTTTATTAATTGCCTGATAAAATGTGTCACGCCGAAGAGGAAAAGGGACAGAAAAGACCCCAATAAGTCACAAAGAACAAAATCAATGGTTTATTATTTGAAGAAAAACGATGAAATGATAAGAGTGTGTAAGACATTGTTCATAAATACCTTTTCTATAACCACCTACCAATGCTGGGCTTGGAAAGAAGGAAAGACATCACAAGTAACCACAACAGGTGAAAATATTTTCCATCCTAACAATCCGTCAACGGCCTCCGCCAGCTATAGAGTCAGTTCGTCAGAAAATAAATTTATGGACAGTTTTCTGGACGAATTACCCAAACTACCTTCTCACTACTGCCGGCAAAGAACGTCTCTGTTGTACTTGCAACCCGATATTATATCTAAACAACAGCTCTATACACTCTATAAAGAGGAATGCAATTCCAAAAACGTAAAACCACTGAGCATCGCCACATTTTCCAATGCTCTTACCTTGAAAAAAATATCCTTGTTTAAACCAAAAAAAGATCTTTGTGAAATTTGCAATGGATATGTGATTGGTCAAATCAGTGAAGACGTATACAGTGAGCATATTCAGAAAAAGAAGGAAGCTAGAGCTGAAAAACAAAAAGACAAGAAAGATCACAAATTCGTTTTCACTGCTGACCTCCAAGCTGTTCTACTGGCACCTAGGTCTACTGTTTCTAGCAATTATTACAAAACTAAATTATGTGTCCACAATTGGTGTATTTTTGACATGAAAATAGAACAGGGTTATTGTTTTTTGTGGAACGAATCTGAGGGTGGCCTTAATTCGGAGGAATTTGCCACTATAATGTCGAAATTTATTGTAAAAGAAGTTATACCTCAAATGGACGATAAGGACCGGCACGTCGTGTTTTACACTGATGGTTGCACTTATCAAAACCGCAACGTAGTTCTTAGTAATGCCTTCATTAATGTGTCAATATATTATAACATAACAATAACTCATAAATACCTCGAGGTTGGGCACACACAAATGGAGGTGGACAGCATGCATGCCATGATTGAGAAGCGGCTGAAAAACCAAACCATCCATGCCCCTGCTGAATACTTAAACATCTGCCGAACGGCAAAGACCAATAACAAAAAATACCAATGTGAATATTTGACTTTTCCCTACTTCAAGGATTTCAAACAAATCGCTTTTTATAAATCCATTCGCCCAGGGAAAATGAAAGGGGATCCAAAGGTATACATTTTTTACCTTCAATTTGCAAGCTTTGTTTTAACTTATCATGACTTAAGACCTTCTTTCTTGGTAAATGATTATTTACAGGAAGGCTTTCTAAAATCAAGTGTTTTTTTACAGGTTACTGATCTGAGAGCTCTGCAGTACAGACCTAATGGAGATATAATGTATAAGCTGCGGTTTGGCGAGGAGTGGAGTATCCTCAATCAAAGAAAAACCCAAGTTGTCGCCGTGAGAGTTGAGGACCTAAAAAACTTATATGACCAAAGAAGAAAAATCACAAAAAAAAAATTTTTTGATCTACAGCAACTTAAGTCATCTATGCCTCGTGATTATCACGCCTATTACGATGCGTTGCCACACGAGAATTAATTATTTTCGTTCAATTTTATAAAATACAATTTGTTTGTACGATTGTACTCTGCTTATAGTTTAAGATAAAAACTAACAACTCCACTTTTATTTTCAATTATTGCTTAAACCAAATCTAACAACTCCTTTTTTCACTATAAAACCTTAGAGTTAAGAGAAAAAATAGATTTTTAAGTGTTTTTAGGTCAATAAAAAGCTTAATTTCCAAAAGGAATTGTGGTTTTTCTTTATTCGGTTATGTACAATTTATTATGACGTTTTAAGCCTCTCCTGTAAAATTTGCTCTAGAGGAGTTAATAGGTTTGCAAATTAGGGTATCGATATTCTCCAGAAAAAGAAAATATATCAAATTTGTATTCAAGAAATCTTTTAGTAAAATGTGTATACTTGTTCACTTTGCCGCGCAAGTAATATGTCATAGATAAAATAAAAAAATAATGACATTAGATTTTTTTTTTCATTTCGCTGGAAAGAATATTATACAAAAGTAAAATACGTACAGCCAACCTATAAAAAAAAACTAATCGTAATGTGAACATTCGGTTTAAAAGATTGGTATCAAAATTGAAACTCTAGGTTATTTTTTTTATCAGCCCATATACGTCCCACTGCTGGGCACGGGCCTACTCTACAATCGAGAGGATCGGTTGAGAGTGGTTAGGCCATATAGTCCACCACGCTGGCCTAGTGCGGGTTGGCGGACTTACATACCGTAGAAATTCTTTAAAATCGCTACGGTATGCAGGTTTCCTCACGATGTTTTCCTTCACCGTTAAAGTGCGTGGTGATTGACTATCTCATCACTATCTCACACATAACTCCGAAAAGTCAGAGGTGTGCCCTGGGATTTGAACCCGCGGTCACCGTGAACATGTAGGCAACCGAGTCTGGTCCGTTACCAACAGGCCACCAAGCACTTTTTTAGGTTATTAAGGGTTAATAAAACTATACTGTTTCCATTCGTTTATTTTATTTTTGACACATCGAGTACTGAATCAAATAGTGATGGCCTGATGCGTTATCGAATCAATTTTTTATAACAAACGATTTTTTTTTTGAACAAGTTTTATTCGATTTAATACATATTTTATTTTTTGCTCCATGCATTGTTTTATAAAACTTCAGGGATATTTAAGTTACTTGATTTAATAATTATATTAAAATAAACCATTTACTCATGTTAAGTTAATATTCTTATCACTTCCGTCGGCAATAGTAATGTTGTTAAAAACAAATTGTGAAACGGCAACACTGGGCAGACAGGTGACGCGCGCCGCCATTTTGTGGTCACTCACAACGAGACGCCCGCGCCCGTGCTAGTGTTTTCCGTTCGCTGAATTTTAATTCACATTTTTCATACGTCGAGTTGAGTATTTATATTCCTCCGTATTGTTTTACCCGTGAATTCCTACATTTGGTTGAATTGAGAACATCGTACCTGCCTTCATCACTTTCAAAATGCCTAAAGGAAAGGTGCTTAAAGGACAAACAAGGGAGTTTGTGTTGCGACTTCATGAGTACTTTGAAAGGGAAAGCCGTAATGGTGGACCTCTTATACCAGTGACTCAAATCAGAGACCGTGTTTCAGCAGCATTAGGTATTACTGCTCCAACAGTTTCAAAAATAATTAAAGAAGGCTACGGCAGTAGTGGCATGGAACAAAACAAGCCATCTACACCTAAGAAAAAACGTCAGCCCTTTAAAGTGACAGCAATTGACAGTTTTGATGGTGATGCTATTCGTCGTCATATATACGATTATTACCAAAGAAAAGAGATTCCTACTTTACATAACCTAGTACAATCTCTGAAAACTAGTGGCTTGTTCCGTGGTCAAAAGTCTTCTTTGGCGAAGGTATTGAATAGGATTGGATTCCAATACAAAAAATGTGACAAAAGAAAAATATTGATGGAACGCAATGATGTTGCTTTGTATCGATGCGAATTTTTAAGACAAGCTAAAAAAATAGAAGACTGGTCGAATGTTGTTTTCACCGATGAAACTTGGCTCAATGCGAATCACACGGTATCAAAAACTTGGACTGACAACACTGCTAGCTCCTCGACCGCAGTGCCAATGGGAAAAGGTGAAAGAATTATAATTTGTCATGCAGGAACCGCAAAAGGATTTGTGCAAGATGCTATGTTAGCTTTTAAATCAAAGAAAACAGGGGATTACCACGAAGAAATGAATTCCGAAGTATATGAAAAATGGTTTCGGGAAATGTTATTGTCACTCGAACAGCCATCAACAATATTTATAGATAATGCGTCCTATCACTCTCGGCAAATTAACAAAATGCCAACGCAAGCCAGTAAAAAAAATGAAATAATAAACTGGCTCCGTAACAATGGCGAGGAGGTGGACGAGTCCCTATTAAAAGTAGAGTTACTTAAAATATTAAAAATGAGGAAGCAGCCTAAACGATACGTTATAGATGAAATGGCTGCAGAACATGGGCACACCGTCCTTAGAATTCCTCCATATCATTGCCAGTATAATGCCATAGAGCTAATATGGGCGCAAGTGAAAGGATATGCTGCGAGAATAAATACAACTCCTCCTTTCACCGCAAACAAAATGCTGGAGTTGCTTAAAAATGCGTGTGAAAATGTGACGCCTCATAACTGGGCGAGTGTCGTAGATAAGACGAAGAAAGAAATAATGTCTGATTGGGATCGCGATGTCGCATTTGACAACTTACCCATGCACTCATTAATAATTAGTGTTACTGGGGATACGAGTGACGACGACGCCGATTCCGACGAAACAGACGATTGTTTATAAATAAAAATATTAACAAATTACCTTTTAGTTGTTTTAATTATTTAATCCTTAAAGTACTATGAATTCCAACATGGTTTAACTGTTTATTACAAGTAGGTACTAAACATTTATTTTCGTTGTAATCATTGTAATTATTTTAAATTAAACTCTTATTAAAAGTCACTTCAATACGTATACCTTTATTCATATTAATTAATTTGCAGCAAATACATTCGATCCTAATATTGGGTACTATATTACGTTTAACTGTTTTCATTAGCATTTTAATGTAATTTTATTTCAAATGATTCCGATTGATTGATTCTATTCAAAATCGTTTTTGTTATCTGTGGTCATTCGTTACGAATGGCACAACTCTAAGTGGGCGTTACCCGTCAAGAAAGTATCAACTTTTATTTCAAAATATTGTTCTACTGTAATGTCGTACTTTATAGGCGTGAACTGTCAAAAATAAAATAAACGAATGGAAACAGTATAGTAACCAGAAATATTGGCTTCCAATTTCAAAAAAGTCACCCTTCGCCACTGACAGCTATTGATATTGATATTACTCATTATTGTAAAAGCTATTTTCACTCTCATCCCAATGTACTATAATAAAATGTGGTGAAGATCATCTTATTATTATTTTACTTTTTCGGGGGCCGCGAAAACACCCGAAAGTTGAGTATCCTCATTCACCGTGAAGGTTTATTAGGTCGGAAGATGGACTCACAACATCTTAATCAGAAGAAGAGGCGCTGTTCAATTCTATCATATTATTTTGTATCTTATATATTTTACTAATTACAATTCTGATATACGGCAGACAGGATTTTCAGAAGGTTGACTTTTGGCTATAAAACAAGTAATTTTATTCCGCCATAATTACATAGATTTTCGATAAAAAAATAACCGGGAAAACAATAACAACGCAACAGGTGTGAGCACGTGGTCGTTGGCTCGAATACTTTACCAGGACCTCATAAATAGCAGAGAGTCAGTCAGCCCTACACTGACATCTATGTTTCCTTCCTGAACTTTTTCAGTTTTCAGCCGTGAAGTGACGTAGGACGTGATTGACTATATTTATTGTAGATGGCGCTAATAACTAGCTCAACGAAATAAAATGGATATTTGAAGATTCTGGGTTATTGCAAGTATATAAATAAATAGGAACTTTTATGTTTATTTCTAGACACACGTTAATGCGTCGGTCAAGCTCGCAGTAAATGCCACTTGAAAACTACTTTCAAAGGTTTCTGTACATGAATCTTAAGACATGTAAATCAAGCCCTACTTTAAGCTGCATTTTTAATTTTATATCACGTAAAGTATTACGCAGGAGCTGGTTTATTCGATGTTAGTTTAACGCACAAATATACAATTACATTTGTCTTCATAATACTAGTTAGGATACGCTGTAGTCAGATTATGGAGACTCAGAAAAGTATTTTTATTTCCATGACATGTATTCAATAAATTATGATTTTATGGATTAAAGTTCATATTTTTGTGTGTTTTAAAGGTATTAGAAAGCTGCAGTGGTTGGGACAGAGTTCCCTTCAGTCGGCCAATATTTGCGTATAAAATATGACTGCGATACATGTATTATTAGACTCTCTGTTAATTATGAACGCCTGGTACATTATTCGTATAAATACGCGTGCTGCCATCTGTTGATCAAGCGGTAATTTAAAAATTCGACATGTATATCGGGGTAGATTATGAAAGAAAGCTTAAAAAAATAAAAAAATTGACAAAAAACACTAAACTATTCCACGCCCTATTATAATTAATTTTTCAACAAACATGTCCAAGTACTGTTTTGGTATAGCGGAGAAGAGGGCATCTGAGTACAGGCGCCGATTTAAATTTGTGAACGCGGCTATGAGGTATTCTTTGTCACCTTTTTGGAAACATGACGTACAGCCAACGTCAACTGACAAAGCGCGAATTAGGTGGTTGTGGAAAGAAGTCATAACGTCATATTTTTTGGTCCGTGCCAAGTTGCAAAAATAGGGGACTGTCCCACCCACAAACCCACCACCATTTTAATTTTAATGACACCGAGCATTGAAGCTCAGCGAGTCTTCGGGAATGTCTAACTTGTCTTTAACCCGCAACTAGGAAATATGTTAGTCCCATTCCCTCCGTAACAAAGCGAGTGACAAAACAATGAACTAAAGAGGTAAATGACCTCGCATCACCGGCGTAATTCCTGAATCACTTCAAACACGTCTATTATTTTGTGCCAGCTGTGCTCATTTTCTATTTTTAAGTTATCTATGAGGAGGAGGTTTTAAGAGGGATAAAGCCAATAAAATAAAAAAGCAAAATATCTTTCAGTAGAATTGTCTGCCTACAAAACCCTCGTATGTTTATGCTTGAATCTTAATTCAGATTTAAAAAAGCAAGGGCTGAATTTACACAAATAAAGTCGCACTGGATATCATATTAAACTTTATATTACATTTAGGTATCTGGAAAAGGACGGCAACTGACAATGTTTAATCTTTTAATAAGATTGTTATATTCAAGTGATGTTTGAAGTTTATTTTGTCTATAAGTTAAACGCAAAACAGCCTATAAGTGTTTCGAATTTAATCGGAGTTATTAAACCTTATACGAGTAGTACGCAACGAGAACAGTGCAATGACGTGCAAGTTTGTAGCAAGTGTATGAGAAAATATAGTTAATATTGAAAGCAAATATTGCCGCAGAATATAGTGCGTACATAATGCAGTAAAAATATAGTTGTTAGTTTAACCCTTAGTAGCCTGATTTACGAAAGTGATTTTTTTTAATGGTACTGTTTTTGCTTGAGGGTCTAGATGAAGGGAAAAATAGCTAAAAAATCACAATCTTTATTTTACATATTTATTTAGAAAAAAAAGGTATCAATTTTGATACTTCAGGCATTAAGGCCATAAAGAAATGAGATATATGTACCTATGCATAAAAAAATCGAAACATTGGTTGTTTTTATTATCGCATAACGACACTTTACACTTTTTACAGAACCAAGGGGTAAGTTTTATACAATAATTAAATTTACACTTATTTCTAGAATCCATAAATATTTTTTCATGTCCAATACAATCGCAACGCACGTCAGTAAAGGGTAGTACTTGTACACATGTCCGGGGTCTTTTAGAAGGTACTGTAGTATCTTGTCGACTGTTGGTACTGGGTCTTCCCCTTTTATTTTACAAGTGACTTTGATATCTACATAAAGTATCGGCAAGCTCAGTTCTACAATCTGCTAACTTCATAATATTCTTCTGAAGTTTTCCTTTCACTGTGTTTACCTTTTTGTATAGTACCCAAGCATTGATGACAGTCATGTCTAACAAGTGGTAGAAGAGCCTCGTTGTCCACTTTCTGGACTTTATGCGGATGCGATATCGACCAATGAAGCTATCCATCAAATCAACGCCGCCCATGCGTGCATTATATTCTTTTATGACCAGAGGACATGATACTTGAACATTGGCCTTTAGTTTTTTTTCGTAGCGGGTTATAGTATCCGCTGGTTCAGCGCGAACATACGTGGAAAGTAATAGTACTTGTTTGTTGTTTTTCCAACTTGTGGCCGACAATTCTTGGCCTTCGTGAGAGGCCACATTTTCGTGATACGTTCCTCTGGGTACGTTAGACTTCATAATTTCCCGTTTCTCCGGCAACTTGTACGACTTTCCAAGCCTGTTTCTCTGTACTGTACCAAGACAATAAATACCTTCGTTTCTCATGTAATGTAGCAGAGGAATATTCGTATAAAAATTGTCAAAATAAGTTATATGATTTACGTGCCTTGGTACTGGACGTAACAATCGAATAACTGTATTCGATACAGCTCCGAGGTCTGGTTCACCAGGTAAACGGTCTTTGTCCTTAGCTCCTGAGTAAATCTCAAAACTGTAGGCATACCCAGACAGAGAGCATAAAACGTATAATTTGAATCCCTACTTATGGGGCTTGTTGGGTAAGTATTGTTTCATGAAATGTTTAATTTTAGTGGAACACATTTGCTCGTCTAGTGATACACGAGGCTCAAATGGTACAGTAATAAATTTCTTGTTGAAATAGTCTATCACTGGTCTTACTTTATGCAGTCGGTCGTGCTGGGGATGATCAATGGGCAAATTTTTAGAGTCGTCATTCATGTGGAAAATTTGTCTAATTTTATCAAATCTGTTGCGATTCATTGTTTGTGCTATGGGTTCAAACTTTGTAATGATTGACCAGTATGACTTGACACTAGGATAATGATATACACTAGTAAAAATGAGAATTCCAATAAATTTACGTAATTCTAAGACAGTTACAGGTTCTGTAAAGTTGGGATTCTTTTGCAAGGCATATTTATTTGTTTATACTAGAAATTTCAAAATTTCTTCACCGAAAAAAATAAAAAGGAAAAGGAGTGTCTAAGTTCATAATTTCTTGTGAATACTCAATGTTTCCAGCAAACTGGAAAGCGTTTTGGACTATATCCATATTCTTTACTCTCCACACAAAGTTTCTCGAGTTGAAGGGTGCAGTTTGCAGGTTGTTCTGGCTGCTGGTTGTAGGAGTTGGGCTTCGTTCAACAGTCTCTAAATTATCTTGCATGTCGGTATCTGTTTGCTGCAGGCGGATCTGCATCGAAGTCTGGGTCAGTGGAAAAATTACCTACATCCTCTTCATCTTCTAGCTCCATCAGACGATCTCTTTGGCTCGAATAATAGTCTATGTCATCTTCATTGTCGGTGGAATTGTCTTCCGAAATTTCACCACTTTCTAACTGCTTCAATATGCTCTAAATCTCTTCTGGTCGCATTTATGATACATTTCTATAATAAAATAAAAATAAAAGAAATCCCAACACCAAGCCATGCAGAAAAATAATGAAACGGAAGTTCAAAAAGTTTTTATAGCTAAAGAAGGTAGGTTTTATGTAGTGCGGAATGCCTGAAGTATCAAAATTGATACTCACAAAAATAGCACTAGTTTCTTCAAGTAAAACATGCACTCGCAAAAAATAATTATATCTTAGCGAAAATAATATATTCACTGACCTCAAAAGTATTTATATTCTCCAGAAAAAGAAAATATATCAAATTTGTATTCAAGAAATCTTTTAGTAAAATGTGTTTAGTTGTTCACTTTGCCGCGCAAGTAATATGTCATAGAAAAAATAAAACAATAATGGCATTTGATTTTTTTTAATTTCGTTGGAATACAAAAGTAAAATACGTACAGCCAACCTATAAAAAAAACTCATAGTAATGTGAACATTCGGTTTAAAAGATTGGTATCAAAATTGAAACTCTAGGTTATTCTTTTTTATCAGCCCATATACGTCCCACTGCTGGGCACGGGCCTACTCTACAATCGAGAGAATCGATTGAGAGTGGTTAGGCCATATACTCCACCACGCTGGCCTAGTGCGGGTTGGCGGACTTACATACCGTAGAAATTCTTTAAAATCGCTACGGTATGCAGGTTTCCTCACGATGTTTTCCTTCACCGTTAAAGTGCGTGGTGATTGACTATCAATACCCACATCACTCTGAAAAGTAAGAGGTGTGCCCTGGGATTTGAACCCGCGACCACCGTGAACATGTAGGCAGCCGAGTCTGGTCCGTTACCAACAGCCCACCACGCACTTTTTTAGGTTATTAAGGATTAATAAAACTAGTAAGCAGAAATATCGGCTTCCCATTTCAAAAAAGTCACCCTTCGCCACTGACAGCTATTGATATTGATATTACTCATTATTGTAAAAGCTATTTTCACTCTCATCCCAATGTACTGTAATAAAATGTGGTGAAGATCATCTTATTATTATTTGGCTTTTTTGGGGGCCGCGAAAACACCCGAAAGTTGAGTATCCTCATTCACCATGAAGGTTTATTAGGTCGGAAGATGGACTCACAACATCTTAATCAGAAGAAGTCGCGCTGTTCAATTCTATCATATTATTCTGTATCTTATATATTTTACTAATTACAATTCTGATATACGGCAGACAGGATTTTTAGAAGGTTGACTTTTGGCTATAAAACAAGTAATTTTATTCCGCCATAATTACATAGATTTTCGATAAAAAAATAACCGGGAAAACAATAACAACGCAACAGGTGTGAGCACGTGGTCGTTGGCTCGAATACTTTACCAGGACCTCATAAATAGCAGAGAGTCAGTCAGCCCTACACTGACATCTATGTTTCCTTCCTGAACTTTTTCAGTTTTCAGCCGTGAAGTGACGTAGGACGCGATTGACTATATTTATTGTAGATGGCGCTAATAACTAGCTCAACGAAATAAAATGGATATTTGAAGATTCTGGGTTATTGCAAGTATATAAATAAATAGGAACTTTTATGTTTATTTCTAGACACACGTTAATGCGTCGGCCAAGCTCGCAGTAAATGCCACTTGAAAACTACTTTCAAAGGTTTCTGTACATGAATCTTAAGACATGTAAATCAAGCCCTACTTTAAGCTGCATTTTTAATTTTATATCACGTAAAGTATTACGCAGGAGCTGGTTTATTCGATGTTAGTTTAACGCACAAATATACAGTTACATTTGTCTTCATAATACTAGTTAGGATACGCTGTAGTCAGATTATGGAGACTCAGAAAAGTATTTTTATTTCCATGACATGTATTCAATAAATTATGATTTTATGGATTAAAGTTCATATTTTGTGTGTTTTAAAGGTATTAGAAAGCTGCAGTGGTTGGAACAGAGTTCCCTTCAATCGGCCCATATTTGCGTATAAAATATGACTGCGATACATGTATTATTAGACTCTCTGTTATTTATGAACGCCTGGTACATTATTCGTATAAATACGCGTGCTGCCATCTGTTGATCAAGCGATAATTAAAAATTCCACATGTATATCGGGGTAGGTTATGAAAGAAAGCTTAAAAAAATAAAAAAAGTGACAAAAAACACAAAACTATTCCACGCCCTATTATAATTAATTTTTCAACAAACATGTCCAAGTACTGTTTTGGTATAGCGGAGAAGAGGGCATCTGAGTACAGGCGCCGATTCAAACTTGTGAACGCGGCTATGAGGTAGTCTTTGTCACCGTTGTTGGAAACATGACGTACAGTCAACGTCAACTGACAAAGCGCGAATTAGGTGGCCGTGGAAAGAAGTCATAACGTCATATTTTTTGGTCCGTGCCAAGTTGCAAAAATAGGGGACTGTCCCACCCACAAACCCACCACCATTTTAATTTTAATGACACCGAGCATTGAAGCTCAGCGAGTCTTCGGGAATGTCTAACTTGTCTTTAACCCGCAACTAGGAAATATGTTAGTCCAATTCCCTCCGTAACAAAGCGAGTGACAAAACAATGAACTAAAGAGGTAAATGACCTCGCATCACCGGCATAATTCCTGAATCACTTCAAACACGTCTATTATTTTGTGCCAGCTGTGCTCATTTTCCATTTTCAAGTTATCTATGAGGGGGAGGTTTTAAGAGGGATAAAGCCAATAAAATAAAAAAGTAAATATCTTTCAGTAGAATTGTCTGCCTACAAAACCCTCGTATGTTTATGCTTGAATCTTAATTCAGATTTAAAAAAACAAGGGTTGAATTTACACAAATAAAGTCGCACTGGATATCATATTTAGGTATCTGGAAAAGGACGGCAACTGACAATGTTTAATCTTTTAATAAGTATTGTTATATTTAAGTGATGTTTGAAGTTTATTTTGTCTATAAGTTAAACGCAAAACAGCCTATAAGCGTTTCGAATTTAATCGGAGTTATTAAACCTTATACGAGTAGTACGCAACGAGAACAGTGCAATGACGTGCAAGTTTGTAGCAAGTGTATGAGAAAATATAGTTAATATTAAAAGCAAATTTGCCGCAGAATATAGTGCGTACATAATGCAGTAAAAATATAGTTGTTAGTTTATCCCTTAGTAGCCTGATTTACGGAAGTGTTTTTTTTTAATGTTACTGTTTTTGCTTGAGGGTATAGATGAAGGGAAAAATAGCTAAAAAATCACAATCTTTATTTTACATATTTATTTAGAAAAAAAAAAGGTATCAATTTTGATACTTCAGGCATTAAGGCCATAAAGAAATGAGATATATGTACCTATGCATAAAAAATGCAAAACATTGGTTGTTTTTATTATCGCATAACGACACTTTACACGTTTTACAGAACCAAGGGGTAAGTTTTATACAATAATTAAATTTACACTTATTTCTAGAATCCATAAATATTTTTTCATGAACAATACAATCGCAACGCACGTCAGTAAAGGGTAGTACTTGTGCACATGTCCGGGGTCTTTTAGAAGGTACTGTAGTATCTTGTCGACTGTTGATACTGGGTCTTCCCCTTTTATTTTACAAGTGACTTTGATATCTACATAAAGTATCGGCAAGCTCAGTTCTACAATCTGCTAACTTCATAATATTCTTCTGAAGTTTTCCTTTCACTGTGTTTACCTTTTTGTATAGTACCCAAGCATTGATGACAGTCATGTCTAACAAGTGGTAGAAAAGCCTCGTTGTCCACTTTCTGGACTTTATGCGGATGCGATATCGACCAATGAAGCTATCCATCAAATCAACGCCGCCCATGCGTGCATTATATTCTTTTATGACCAGAGGACATGATACTTGAACATTGGCCTTTAGTTTTTTTTCGTAGCGGGTTATAGTATCCGCTGGTTCAGCGCGAACATACGTGGAAAGTAATAGTACTTGTTTGTTGTTTTTCCAACTTGTGGCCGACAATTCTTGGCCTTCGTGAGAGGCCACATTTTCGTGATACGTTCCTCTGGGTACGTTAGACTTCATAATTTCCCGTTTCTCCGGCAACTTGTACGACTTTCCAAGCCTGTTTCTCTGTACTGTACCAAGACAATAAATACCTTCGTTTCTCATGTAATGTAGCAGAGGAATATTCGTATAAAAATTGTCAAAATAAGTTATATGATTTACGTGCCTTGGTACTGGACGTAACAATCGAATAACTGTATTCGATACAGCTCCGAGGTCTGGTTCGCCAGGTAAACGGTCTATGTCCTTAGCTCCTGAGTAAATCTCAAAACTGTAGGCATACCGAGACAGAGAGCATAAAACGTATAATTTGAATCCCCACTTATGGGGTTTGTTGGGTAAGTATTGTTTCATGAAATGTTTAATTTTAGTGGAACACATTTGCTCGTCTAGTGATAGACGATGCTCAAATGGTACAGTAATAAATTTATTGTTCAAATAGTCTATCACTGGTCTTACTTTATGCAGTCGGTCGTGCTGGGGATGATCAATGGGCAAATTTTTAGAGTCGTCATTCATGTGGAAAATTTGTCTAATTTTATCAAATCTGTTGCGATTCATTGTTTGTGCTATGGGTTCAAACTTTGTAATGTTTGACCAGTATGACTTCACACTAGGATAATGATATACACTAGTAAAAATGAGAATTCCAATAAATTTACGTAATTCTAAGATAGTTACAGGTTCTGTAAAGTTGGGATTCTTTTGGAAGGCATATTTATTTGTTTATACTAGAAATTTCAAAATTTCTTCACCGACAAAAATAAGAAAAAAACTGAAAAGGAGTGTCTAAGTTCATAATTTCTTGTGAATACTCAGTGTTTCCAGCAAACTGGAAAGCGTTTTGGACTATGTCCATATTCTTTACTCTCCACACTAAGTTTCTCGAGTTGAAGGGTGCAGTTTGCAGGTTGTTCTGGCTGCTGGTTGTAGGAGTTGGGCTTCGTTCAACAGTTTCTAAATTATCTTGCATGTCGGTATCTGTTTGCTGCAGGCGGATCTGCATCCAAGTCTGGGTCAGTGGAAAAATTACCTACATCCTCTTCATCTTCTAGCTCCATCAGACTATCTCTTTGGCTCGAATAATAGTCTATTTCATCTTCATTGTCGGTGGAGTTGTCTTCCGAAATTTTAACATTTTCTAACTGCTTCAATATGCTCTCAATCTCTTCTGGTCACATTTTTGATAAATTTCTATAATAAAATAAAAATAAAAGAAATCCCAACACCAAGCCATGCAGAAAAATAATGAAACGGAAGTTCAAAAAGTTTTTTAGCTAAAGAATTAGTAGGTAGGTTTTATGTAGGGCGGAATGCCTGAAGTATCAAAATTGATACTCACAAAAATAGCACTAGTTTCTTCGAGTAAAACATGCACTCGCAAAAAATAATTATATCTTAGCGAAAATAATATATTCACTTACCTCAAAAGTATTTATATTCTCCAGAAAAAGAAAATATATCAAATTTGTATTCAACAAATCTTTTACTTAAATGTGTTTAGTTGTTCACTTTGCCGCGCAAGTAATATGTCATAGAAAAAATAAAACAATAATGGCATTTGATTTTTTTTAATTTCGTTGGAATACAAAAGTAAAATACGTACAGCCAACCTATAAAAAAAACTCATAGTAATGTGAACATTCGGTTTAAAAGATTGGTATCAAAATTGAAACTCTAGGTTATTCTTTTTTATCAGCCCATATACGTCCCACTGCTGGGCACGGGCCTACTCTACAATCGAGAGAATCGATTGAGAGTGGTTAGGCCATATACTCCACCACGCTGGCCTAGTGCGGGTTGGCGGACTTACATACCGTAGAAATTCTTTAAAATCGCTACGGTATGCAGGTTTCCTCACGATGTTTTCCTTCACCGTTAAAGTGCGTGGTGATTGACTATCAATACCCACATCACTCTGAAAAGTAAGAGGTGTGCCCTGGGATTTGAACCCGCGACCACCGTGAACATGTAGGCAGCCGAGTCTGGTCCGTTACCAACAGCCCACCACGCACTTTTTTAGGTTATTAAGGATTAATAAAACTAGTAAGCAGAAATATCGGCTTCCCATTTCAAAAAAGTCACCCTTCGCCACTGACAGCTATTGATATTGATATTACTCATTATTGTAAAAGCTATTTTCACTCTCATCCCAATGTACTGTAATAAAATGTGGTGAAGATCATCTTATTATTATTTGGCTTTTTTGGGGGCCGCGAAAACACCCGAAAGTTGAGTATCCTCATTCACCATGAAGGTTTATTAGGTCGGAAGATGGACTCACAACATCTTAATCAGAAGAAGTCGCGCTGTTCAATTCTATCATATTATTCTGTATCTTATATATTTTACTAATTACAATTCTGATATACGGCAGACAGGATTTTTAGAAGGTTGACTTTTGGCTATAAAACAAGTAATTTTATTCCGCCATAATTACATAGATTTTCGATAAAAAAATAACCGGGAAAACAATAACAACGCAACAGGTGTGAGCACGTGGTCGTTGGCTCGAATACTTTACCAGGACCTCATAAATAGCAGAGAGTCAGTCAGCCCTACACTGACATCTATGTTTCCTTCCTGAACTTTTTCAGTTTTCAGCCGTGAAGTGACGTAGGACGCGATTGACTATATTTATTGTAGATGGCGCTAATAACTAGCTCAACGAAATAAAATGGATATTTGAAGATTCTGGGTTATTGCAAGTATATAAATAAATAGGAACTTTTATGTGTATTTCTAGACACATGTTAGTGCGTCGGCGAAGCTCGCAGTAAATGCCATTTGAAAACTACTTTCAAAGGTTTCTGTACATTAATCTTAAGACATGTAAATCAAGCCCTACTTTAAGCTGCATTTTTAATTTTATATCAGGTAAAGTATTACGCAGGAGCTGGTTTATTCGATTTTAGTATTAACGCGTAAATATACAGTTACATTTGACTTCATAATACTAGTTAGCATACACTGTAGTCAGATTACGGAGACTCAGAAAACTAATTTGATTTCCATTACATGTATTTAATAAATTATAAATTTATTAATTAAAGTTCATATTTTTGTGTGCTTTAAAGGCATTAGAAAGCTGCAGTGGCCGAAACAGAGTTTTCTACAGTCGGGCTGCTTCTTCCTACGTTTGCGTATAAAATATGACTGCGATACTTGTATTATAAGACTCTGTTATTTATGAACGCCTGGTACATTATTCGTATAAATACGCGTGCTGCCATCTGTTACATCAAGCGATAATTAAAAATTCGACATGTATACCGGGGTAAGTTATGAAAGAAAAGTTAAAAAAATAAAAAAGTGACAAAAAACACAAAACAATTACAGGCCCTATTATAATTTATTTTTCAACAAACATGTCCAAGTGCTGTTTTGGCATAGCGGAGAAGAGGGCATCTGAGTACAGAGGCCGATTTAAACTTGATGATTTGTAAACGCGGCTATGAGGTAGTCTAGTCTAACGATGACATATCACCGTTGTTGGAAACATTGCGTGTTGTCAACGTCAACTGACAAAGCGCGAGTTAGATGACTGTGGAAAGAAGTCATAACGTCATATTTTTTGGTTCGTGCCAAGTTGCAAAATAGGGGACTGTCCCACCCACAAACCCATCACCGCAACTCCTGTAATCCAGGATCAACAGTGACACGCATTAAAAGTCAGCAAGTCTTCAGAAATGTCTAAGTTGTCTTTGACCCGCAACGGAATCCATAAATTTTAATAAAACGAATTCTTACGGATTTTATCGCGTATTTGATTTAATTTTCCGACGTTTCGATCAATTTACAGTTTTCGAGATTCGAGCGGATTGAGGTATTAGTCATCCGCTTAGTGACTGTTACAATTTAACTACTACACAACAATTTACGTGACCACGAAGACTGTAAAGTGATCGAAACGTCGGAAAATTAAATCAAATTCGCGATAAAATCCGTAAGAGTTCGTTTTATTTCAATAGGTGATTTTCACGTTAATCCAAAACACCATTATATCAATCATAAAGTTAAATTAACAGGTGGAGTAGGAAGTATTTTTGTCCACTTCCCTCCGTAACAAAGCCGACGAGGAAACAATGAACTTAAGAGGTCAATGACCTCGCGTCATTGCCATAATGCCAGAATAATTTGAAACTCGTATTTTTTTTGTGCCAACTGTGCTCATATTCCATTTTCAAGTCTCCGTGACGAGGTTTTGACAGGGATAACGCCAACAAAATAAAAAAGCAAATATCTTCCATTAGAATTGTCTGCCTACAAAACCCTCGTATGTTTATGATAGAACCTACCTTCATTTGTTTAATCACTGATAATAACATGATAGAGCGTAGGATCATCGTAATATGGTTTGTGTTTTTTTTTCTGCCGATATTTTTTATATCTACATCCGTCTTTGATGGCGAGACGAGTATGCCATTCGCTTGATGGTAAGCGGTACGACAGCTCATGGACAGTAGCAAATCAAATAACACCATGAATTACATAGTAATGCTTGGTTCTTGCTTCACTGCGCTCGCCATTCTGAGATATAAGACGTAAGTCTCAATATGTCTAGTGGTTACTCTGGCGACAATGTTCTTCAACCCGGAACACAACAGTGAATTTACACTGCTGTTTGTCGGAAGAAATAAACAATAAATAGACCGTCTCAGGAATACGTATTTATTTGGGGTGCAACAGGTGGCAGCGCGTGTTAGTACGGCCGTTGTACCAGGACTTTAAAAGCAGCAGAGAGTGTAACGATGCAGGTACCGCGTACATATTCTGCCGCTTATTTACTTTAGCTTTCGCCTAAATATTTTTTTAATTGATTTTATAGGATATTGCTTTGTAATAACAAATCTTGATTAATAAGAAAAACAAAATACATTGTTTTAATCCGAATATTGTGGTGTATGCTTGGAACGAGTATGATGAGTTTACATTTTACTCTATGGTTCGAAGCTAACTTTTTAATTTTTATGTTGTTGTTCACATTCCCTTTGTCCTGTTTCCCGCCAATTACAAGATTATTTACAAGACCGTGTTTTATTCAAATACAGTTAATAAATAAGGACGCAAACAAAGTATATCACACTGGCGACGAGAAGAAAAATTACTCACGTGTTGGTAATTCATTATTCATATTTTGATTTTTTTTTGTCCGGCAAGTTATTTAGAAAGATGGCCCTTGGAAAAATTAATAGTTTTGAACTCGGCAAAGATGATTGGGACCTACACATTGATAGATTAAAACAATATTTTATTGCTAATGAAGTTAAGCCGGCGATGCATGTGCCCACATTAATATCAGTCATGGGCAGCGAGGCATATAAACTTTTAGTAAATCTATGTACGCCCGATAAACCATCATCTAAGTCATTTAACAACTTAGTTTCAATTATGAAAGACCATTTGCAACCGAAACCAAGTTTATTAGCAGAAAGATACAGATTTAGACACAGAGTCCAACAAAATGAAGAAACAGTTGCAGAATACGCGACAAATTTGAAGAAAATGACAAAGTACTGTGGGTTTTCTGCAATTAAATTAAAATAAAGTTTAAGGAACCAATTTGTTTGCGGATTATCACGGGATTACATCAGACAACGGTTATTTGCTGCGGACGACATTACTTTCGATGGCGCATATAAATTGGCGGTAACGATAGAAGCGGCTGTGGTGGAGGACCGGACCTGTAGGCGAGGCGATGGTGAACCAAAAGCGTCTTCAGCGATGCATGTGTTAGTAGCAGGGAGAGGGGATCAAACCTACATGCGATCGCGACAAGTTTCAACGAGTAACGCAGCTCAACATGGTGGCTATCTAGGCGGTAGCACAAGCGACATGAGCGGAGTGGACAGCGGGAAAAGGCAACGTTACCACAAACAATTAAAGACCATCCAATTTATGAAGTGCCGAGTGTGTGGTAAAAAATCATGAGTCGGATCGATGTAAATTTAAGATGTATACTTGTAAAATAGGTAACAGAGAGGGACATTTAAAAAAAATGTGCCCCAGGTTTATAAAATCGGTATCTCTTAAAACATTTCAATAGGAAAGGATGTAGAAGAAGAAAATGATAGTTGTAATAGTGACGAGGTAAATAATTTTTCTATAGATACATGTAAGATTATTAAAAAATTTAGACCATACACTGTAGATATTTGCGTAAATGATAACATTTTGACGATGGAGATAGACACTGGTAGTGCTTTATCGTGTATTAGCAAAAAATGTTTTGATAAGTTATTTTCTAGTTGTAAAATTAATACTTGTAATTTAACCCTTCGATACTATACGGGAGAATTGGTCCAACCAGTAGGCAAATTTTCACCATTAGTTAGGTATAAAGGTATCAGCAAAAAGGCCGATGTCAAAACTGTTAGAACGTGCTTCAACTGTCCATCAGCCCAATTACGTATCGTTTACTTTAATTAAGCTCAGACAAAACATTTTTCCACGGATCACGTTGAAAAGCGCATCAAAATGATCGTAAAGAGTCAATCTAGCTATTTGCCTCGATTTCCTTACATCGTCCTATAGTGAAAAAATAAATAAAGCGTCACTTCTGTCGACGAAGCAGTCGCAACTTGGCACTTTACAGAAATAAATAAATAAAATTATTTATCGTGGTGGATTGAAGATCAAGACCAGTAAATATCATGGAAAGGTTAGTAATTTATCATATTTCAGTGTTTTATGTGGTGTTTAGTGTGTTTTAAGTTGTAGTTTAATTTTATTGCATAGCTTGGTTAAAAAAATTGTAACGTCTTTTCAAATATTTCAACATTTTTTATAGAAATTTACGAGATTACTCTATTATTTTGCATTTAAATGGTGGTATATTTAACGCACTTTAAATTAATATACTGATATTGGGTTAATTCTAGAAAAAAACAGCATAAAATGTAATAAAACCTAATCGAGGTGCATAATCGAGCGAGTTGCCGTATCATTGGGCCGCCATTTTCTCTGAAAATTTGATGCGAAATAGATTGTGGACATTCCCACATACGTGAATTCATTATTAATTTAATATGAATTTAACTTTTGCGTATTAAGCTTATTTTTTTAAAACATTTGGATATTAGGGATGACTTGTTAAATATACATATTTAAATAAAACTAAGATGCACTAGGTATTTTTTAAATTTTGTTGTTGGGTCGATGGTTTTGGTTTCCTTTTTTAATGAATGTTTTATTTATTTTTCAATAGCCTAAACATCAGGGGAGTAGCCACATGGGGCCGAGGTGTATACACTTAGGAGGCAGTGGTCATATTCGGGGAACACACCACCATGCAACCCAAGATCGGGCACCTCGCCCCTTAGACCATATATCAGGGCCTTCCATATTTCCTGAAGAAATGCGTCATCACTTCCCGGCCGAACATCAGACCACTGCGAGAGGTAATGCTAAATTACGGCGCGTGTGTGTGCAAAAAACGGACGCACACATATTGCCCCGCTTGCAACGTGACTCTATACGTGTTATGGGGCCAATCAAATAATGAACCTTGTTTTCTGTCTTTTCATTCGTATTCAAATAAATAAATACACCCAACAGTCACATGCATGGTCCTGACCCCATACTGAGATCAAGTCTTGTATCGCGGGTATCAGGAACTATGAGAGACTTTTCGGTCTCACAAACATCTAGACCCCGCGGCCTCTCGTTTCACAGTCGTCTAACCAACTGTGCCACGGAGGCTGTCAAATTATTTTCTTCTAGTCTTTTTAATCACCTGATACACACGACAGTGAAAACCGCTACCCGAACCGGATGGTAAAAAAAATACTGAATCTAAGTGATGTCAAACATTTTTACAGATTTAATAAATTATTTTCATTTTACGAAATTATATCCATGTTAGCCTAGACGAGGAACCTAATTTATTCCCAGAAATTGTGTCTCTCTCGATGCCCTGTAATTTATGTTTTTGAGTATATTTTGTAATTCTTTATATGTATATCATTGAATTTATATTAACATGCATCTTACACGGGACAGATAACAATAAGTTGTTTTTTAAGCTATGTTTTCAAAGGCATTGAAATGTATATAGCTTAGTAATTTGCTTCATATTCAAAAATCTATTTGTAATAGTTCATATTTAATGTTTAAAATGCTTAAATTATAGTCCTACCTTCCTTAAAACATTAAAACAATTTACCATTTCATCATAGTACGCTGGTAAACAGATGGTACAAATTGGCAATTTTTGCGATAGTCTGATGACGTCGAAATTTTATATGTGACTTTGAACACTCATAACAAATTAGTTGATGTGAAATATATCTTTGTTTTTTTTCCTTATTCCATGTATACATGGTTATCAAATAAAAGTATTTCGAAACAAAAATATATATATTTTGATGTAGGAAAAAATATATATTCAATAGGAAAGTGAAAAAAACCCTTTTTTTCGAGTGTACCGTCCAATAAAACAAAACTGTTTGACTGCTGATTAATATGATTCAGAAGTTAGTAAAAATTGTTATAATACCGATTATAACCAACAATATATAACTTTCATACAAGAATCTAGAGGAATATGACTTTACGTAACCGCGAGTCGACCGCGCTAACTAGCGCAAAAAGGCCATGACAGTGGACTTACATTCGCACATTCTGTCATTCAAAATGGTGACAGACCGGGGGTTATATTGGCAGGCTATGATTATAATATTGAATATGTACGAAGTGACAGAAACGCTGCCGATGCGTTGTCTAGATTACCCGTAGGGAATGAAAAACATGAAATTAAAGAGGAAACTTATTTAAATTTTATTACCCTTTACTAGAGACGATGTTGTTGAACATATGAAGAAAGATACCATTTTAAATAGAGTTGTATTTTATTTAAAATCGGGTTGGCCCGAGAAAATAGAGGATAATTTTAAACCATATTTTGCACGTCGCAACGAGTTATATTTAGATATGGGTTGAGTAGTTTGGGGCTATCGATTAGTGATACCAGACACATTGAGAATCAAAGTATTAAAAGAGTTACATGTTGGACACATGGGCATGGTAAAAATGAAGAGCATTGGGCGAAGCTTCGTATGATGGCCGGGTATCGACGCGGATATAGAACGTGCATGTCGAGAGTGTAGCACATGTGCAGCTGAGAACGCCGCACCACCGCGGGCGATACCGCAACCCTGGCCTCATATCAGTGAGCCCTGGTCACATTTACACGTAGACTTTTTAGGGCCTTTTGAAGGTAAATCATTCTTGGTAATAATAGACTCAACAAGTAAATGGTTAGAAATATTTAACATGCAAATAACTACAGCTAATGCTGTCATTATAGTTTAACGCGAAACTTTCGCTCGTTTTGGTATTCCTAGAGAAATAGTCTCTGATAATGGATCACCGTTTTCTAGTAAAGAATATAACGATTTGATGAGTTTAAATGGAATTAAATTAACATTTACAGCCATTTACCACCCATCATCTAATGGAGCAGCCGAAGGGGCCGTCAAACTTTGTAAACGAGCGCTTAAAAAATCATTGCGGGACGGCTGCGACTTAGATGCGGCTCTTCAAACATATTTATTAGCATATAATGTTGTACATAGTACTACAGACGTTTTTCCAGCTATATTACTGCAGCGCAGAAGTTTGCGATCTAGATTGGATTTGTTGCGCGGAGAACGCCGTATAGAAGACCGAATTCAAGAGATTCAAAGTAAACAGGTTGATCAAGCAGGCGGAGTTAGCCGCAAATTCAAAGTGGGAGATAAAGTTTGGGTCCGTAATTATGCGGAGGGAAATAGGTGGCTTGGGGGTATTGTCGAAGCTAGAGAAGGTACACGGCATTACCTTATACGGAGAGAAAACGGTCCAACTCTAAAAAGGCATATAGATCAACTTAAAAAGCGGTGGACTTATGTGAATTGGCCATCACCAGTACAAGGAGTGTTACCTACACCAACTGTCGATCCATCTGACGTTGCTAACGAGAGTTGCGTGCGTGCGAGTCATGGGATTGTTGCTCCTTCAGAGGCAAGTGGGCAAAGAGTTTCACATGGTCAACCATCGTGTGAAATGCTGTGTGTGGAACCCCCGCCAGTGAGGACTTCCAAGCGCATAATTAAACCGGTTAAAAGATATGGTTTTGAAATTGATTAATAAGACACTATATGTCTTACTTTATTGTTAATGATTGTGCATATTGTTGCTATTTATTTTCACTATTAATTTTCTTTTATATCTTTGTTTATTTGGAGTTTATATCAGAACGTCTGTTGTAATTAGTTAGAGTATATGTTTTTGTAAATTGTTATTGATTTATTGTGGGAGGTGTGGTGTATGCTTGGAATGAGTATGATGAGTTAACATTTTACTCTATGGTTCGAAGCTAACTTTTTAATTTTTTAATTTTACTATTTTTTATAACTATTGAAAAATTTAAAATCTAAAAAATGTTGATAGATATAAAAAATCATAATTAACAAATTAATAAACTTTTATGAAAATTTACCGCAGGACCTTATAAAGTACATATATCAAAAGGTCTCCACGAAGTTTTAAATTTACAGGCCAATTATTTATACCTTTTATTTCATTGTTTATGCCAATGGAGATTGGGAAAGAATTTGTTAGTTAACAAATGAATAACTTTTAGAAAAATGACGAATAAACTTTTTGTTCTTCAGGGCTCGATTCTTTCAAGTGTTAAGAAGATACTAGAATTTTTTCAAATTTTTAAAATCACATTTTATGTTAAAAAAAAAAATTGCTGAACTCTCTTTAGCGGCGGCGCGCGCATGCCGTAACAGCCGCGCGGAGCCCTATTTTCAACGTCTAATTAAAATTATAAATAATGGAGATAGAATTCCGGGAGTTAGGACTTTTTTATTGGAAATTTCCTCCTCTTTAACGAGCTTTTATCAAAATAGTTTAAATGTTAATATTTTTAAGTTATTAACAAAAAACGAAATATAATTTTTTTTTCATCTTATTTTGTTACTAACAATTGCAATTTTTAACCTGCACCAAAATCCTTCAAAAACATTGTTCTAGAGGTGGTTCCGAATCGAATGAGCCATCGCTCATATTTTTACGACCTTTATCTCTATTTTTCACGTTTTTGAACTTGTTGACTAGAATATATGCGCGGGCAGACAACCCCCGTCTACTCAGTTACGTCACTTGAAAGTATTGAACGTACTGAAAGTCGATGTGGAAAAATACCAGGAGTTCATAGCTAAGACTTGAGGTTGGATAGTTCAGAAAACCAAGACGGAAATTCTGCACCCAGATAATAACAATATATTTGTCCTTGACACATGATGACATACGGCACCGAAACGTGACCTCTTACTATGGGCCTTATTAGGAGGCTCAAAGTCACTCAACGAGTTATGGAGAGGGCTATGCTCAGGGTTTCCCTACGAGATCGAATCAGAAATGAGGAGATCCGTAGGAAGACTAAAGTAACCGACATAGCCCAGCGGATTAGCAAGTTGAAGTGGCAATGGGCGGGGGCACGTAGCACGGAGAACTGATGGTCGATGGGGCCAAAAAGTTCTCGAATGGAGGCCACGAAGCGGAAAGCGCAGCGTGGGACGTCCACCCACTAGGTGGTCAGACGACCTGGTAAAGATCGCGGGACGTTGCTGGATGCAGGCTGCCTCCAACAGGTCACTGTGGAAATCATTAGGAGAGGCCTATGTTCAGCAGTGGACTTCCTTTGGCTGATGGATGGATGGATGATGGATGTATTGCTTTTGCGTATTACCAGCCAGCAATTCTGACAAATGTGTAATTTATATATTTTATTAATTCAGGATTCATTTCAGGATTTTTGGCTATGAAACAAGTAATTTAATTGCTTCATATGAGTTACATAGATTTTCGATAAAAAATAACCGGGTAAACAATAACAACGCAACAGGTGTGAGCACGTGGTCATTGGCTCGAATACTTTACCAGGACCACATAAATAGCAGAGAGTCAGCACTACACTGACATCTATGTTTCCTTCCTGATTTTTTTCAGTTTTCAGTCGTGAAATGGCGTAGGACCGTAATTGACTATATTTATTGTAGATGGCGCTTATAACTAGCTCAACGAAATAAAATGGATATTTGAAGATTCTGGGTTATTGCAAGTATATAAATAAATAGAAACATTTATGTGTACCTACTTCTAGACACACGTCAATGCGTCGGCGAAACTCGCAATAAATGCCATTTTAAAACTACTCTAAAAGGTTTCTGTACATGAATCTTAAGAGATGTAAATCAAGCCCTACTTTAAGCTGCATATTGCATAAAATTTATCATATTTTAAATCGCGCACCATACTTTGGATTCAAAAACATTAAATTGTAGGGCACTTTTGCGCTGTCGGCCTCAATTATAACGATTTGTCCTGATTTATTATCATATAAAGGAAAATTAAAAATAATTCTGATACGAACCGATGAAGCGACCAATAATTTCGATACAGGCTTCATCGGAGGTGTAGCTCACCGGTAGAGCGCTCGCTTTACATGTGAGAGGTACCGGGATCGATACCCGGCTCCTCCGGCAGAAAGAACGAGACGGCATTTTTGCAACTTAATGTTGGCGACTCTATTATTATATAATTTTTACGAATTTTCAAAAATTATACACTACTCACAAAAATTAAAGGATATTTTTTTATCAAATTTTTAGGTGGTTTTTGACAGCATGTATTTTTTTGTTTTTGTTTTTGGCGAATACAGTGAGTTTAAACCTTTCGAACACTAATATAATCAAATCGTACCAATTAATTTTTTTTGGGTGTCTTTTAAATACTTAAAAATACATTTTATTCATAGATATGCAAAGTTTTCCGAATATCCCTAAATAACCCTTTTTACCTTTTCTTCAGTCAACAATTTCACTCAGTAATATTGTTTCACATAATAAAACTTTAATAACAGCTTATGGAGTATATTCTGAAGTTTACAAAACCTCAATTTTTTTCTCTGTGTGATCATTACTTTTGGAGTAATCCCGAGTCAAAGTCGGAAAGGCCATTTTTGCTTTGATTTACCATAAGTTACCTCCAATTTAAACTACTGAGTTCTCTAGTATATCAAATTAAAAGGTATTCAATTTTCTACAAGACATTTAATATTTATGATGATGTCACCAAATAAACATCACCCAAGCAAATGCACGGTGTCAAACACGAGTGAAAGTTTGGTTTTTATTTTCTCGTTGCTTTTCCTACGATTGCTTATTAACTAGGCATGCAATAAAGAAATAGAGCGCAGATCTGAGAAATATACATTTCAGGCTATCAATTTCTTGTTTTCAAATTTCTTAACGATCAATTTTCTTCAAGATACAGACTTCCAAAAAGCACCTTAAAATGTTTGATCAAAAAAATATCCTTTAATTTTTGTGAGTACTATGTTATCTGTTAATCAAACTATGATTATATATTATGTCATGTAACCTGGCTGTAAACAGACGGCAAACCACCTATTATTAATACTAAAGAAGGTATAATTAAAGACGGAAAAGAAGTATGTCAGTACTTAAATGTGTATTTCGCAACCATTGGTTCAAAACTTGCTAGCCAGATTCCGCCTAAATATCATGATACCACCCCCGCGTATTCATATATAAAACCAAATTTGGAAAAGTTATCAAATTTGGCACAATGTGATCAAAATGAAATTTCAAAAGCGATAGATAGTCTTGATAGTAATTGCAGTGCAGGTATTGATGGTATTACTACTTAAATTGTGAAATGCATTAAGCGCTTTCTTATTCCTAAACTGGTAGTTTGTATAAATTATTGCTTAGAAACCTGCACTTTTCCGGACGAACTAAAAATAGCCAAGGCAACACCTATTTATAAAAGTGGAAACAAAAAAGACCCTGGCAACTATCGTCCAATTTCAGTATTGCCAGTCCTTTCTAAATTTTTTGAAAAAGTACTGTATGATCGCTTGAATAAGTTCTTGACACAAATTAATCTCCTATTTGACCGGCAGTATGGTTTCAGATCAAAAACCAAACACACTATCTGCAACAATAGACCTCATCACTGAGATTAAAACAAATATAGGTGCAAAAAAGGGACTAGGGGTATTCATCGATTTAAAAAAGGCATTCGACACTGTTTGTCACTCACTTCTGCTGAAAAAGCTACATCATATGGGGATTCTTGACAATGCGTATAAAATATTTGAATCATACCTTACAAATCGTTCTCAAATTGTAAAAATAGGCCAATACCAAAGCTCGGCACATAGTATAAGTTATGGCGTGCCACAAGGGTCCATCCTGGGCCCTTTATTATTTCTTATTTATATTAGCCAGCTTCCAATACATAGAAATATGAGCTTGTACGCTGACGACACTTGCATATTCTACTTTGCTCACTCCTTAAACGAAATTCTAAAACTAGCACAAGAAGATCTTAATACCTTACACAAGTGGTTTCTGTGTAACCTTTTGACAATAAACATATCTAAAACTAGTTATATGATTTTTAAGGCCAAAAATAAGAAAATCGGGGATCATAGTCCCTTTACAGTCAATGGTGTCAAAATCAAACAATCGGCCCATGAGAAGAATTTAGGTCTAATACTCGATAGTTACCACTCTCAATCGTACTCTCTATTGTAGAGGAGGCCCGTGCCCTGCAGTGGGTCGTATATGGGCTGATGATACAATACAATACAATACAATACTCGATAGTTGGTTGACGTGGAAATTTCACGTACATAAAATAGAAAGTCGACTATTATCGTTGATGGGGTCTTTAAATAGAATAGTTCGATTCCTACCGCAGCAAATCCGTTACAATGTATACTACTCTCTGGTCCAATCACACCTGTCGTACTTAATTGAAGTTTGAGGTAGTGCTAGAAAAACTACACTGAAACAACTGCAAACCAAACAAAATAGAATAATAAAACTATTATTTCATTACAATAGTTTAACTCCAACAGACAAAATTTATTCGGAAACAAAAATATTAAATATTGATAATTTATATAAATTCAAAACTTGACTTTTAATAAGAAAAAATATAGAAGATAAAATTAATTCAAATTTAACATTTCAAAGTAAAAAATAACTCGGTAATGTAGAACTTAGAAATTATAATAATATTTGTATGCAGACACCACGCACAAATTACATTAAAAAAAATTCTGATATGAAGGAGTACAAATGTATAACAATTTGCCAACAACCATAAAAGAAACAGATAGCTTCCGTGTTTATAAGAGTGTTTATTATATCTCATGAAGTGAAATGTAAAATTTCTTTTGAGCATAAAGTTTCTTTAACCACAATTCCCTCATATAAATCACATAGATTTTCGATAAAAAATAACCGGGAAATCAATAACAACGCAACAGGTGTGAGCACGTGGTCATTGGCTTGAATACTTCACCAGGACCACATAAATAGCAGAGAGTCAGTCAGCCCTACACTGACATCTATGTTTCCTTCCTGATTTTTTTCAGTTTTCAGTCGTGAAATGGCGTAGGACCGTAATTGACTATATTTATTGCAGATGGCGCTTATAACTAGCTCAATGAAATAAAATGGATATTTGAAGATTCTGGGTTATTGCAAGTATATAAATAAATAGAAACTTTTATGTGTACTTCTAGACACACGTCAGTGCGTCGGTAAGCTTGCAATAAATGCCATTTTAAAACTACTCTAAAAGGTTTCTGTACATGAATCTTAAGAGATGTAAATCAAGCCCTACTTTAAGCTGCATTTTTGATTTTATATCACGTAAAGTATCAGGCAGAAGCTGGTTAACTCGATGTTAGTTTTAACGCGCAAATATACAGTTACATTTGTTTTCATAATACTAGTTAGGATACGCTGTAGTCAGATAACGGAGACTCAGAAAACTAATTTTATTTCCATGACATATATTCAATAAATTGTTAATTTTTTGTTTAAAGTACATATTTTTGTGTGTTTTCAAGGCATTCGAAAGCTGCAGTGGTTGGAATAGAGTTCCCTATACTCAAGCTGCCTCTTCCTACGTTTGCGTATAAAATATGACGGCGATACATGTATTATTAGATTCTTTGTTATTTATGAACGCCTGGTACATTATTCGTATAAATACGCGTGCTGCCATCTGTTGCATCAAGCGATAATTCAAAATTCAAATTGTATACTGGGGCAGGCTATGAAAAAAAGCTTAAAAAACAAAAAAAGTGACAAAAATTAAAAAACTATTCCATGCCCTATTATAATTATTTTTTCAATAAACATGTCCAAGTGCTGGTTTGGTATAGCGGATAAGATATATCTGAGCGGTATATCTGAGTACATGGGCCGATTTAAACTTGACGATTTGTAAACGCCGGCTGTGAGGTAGTCTATGTCACCGTTTTTGGAAACATTGCTTACAGCCAACGTCAACTGACAAAGCGCGAATTAGATGGCTGGGAAAAGAAGTCATTACCTTTTATTTTTTGGTCCATGCCAAGTTACAAAAATAACGGACTGTCCCACCCTCACACCCACCACCGCAACTCCTGTAAGCCAGGATCAACAGTGGCGCGCATTTTTATGACACACAGCATGGAAGTTCAAAGAATCTTCGGAAACTTGTCTTTAACCCGCAACGGAATCAATCATAAAGTTAAATTAACAGGAGGAGTAGGAAGTATTTTTGTCCTCTTCCCTCCGTAACAAAGCTGGTGACAAAACAATAAAATCAAGAGGTAAATATTCCTCCGTCATTGCCATAATGCCTGAATCATTTGTGACACGTCTATTCTTTCGTGCCAGCTGTGATCATTTTCCATTTTCAAGTTATCTATGAAGAGGAGATTTTAAGAGGGATAACGCCAACAAAATAAAAAAGCAAATATCTTTCAGTAGAATTGTCTGCCTACAAAACCCTCGTATTTTTATGATAGAACCTACCTTCATTTGTTTAATCACTGATAATAACATGATAGAGCGTAGGATCATCGTAGTATTGTTTACTGTTTTTTCTGCCCATATTTCTACAATAAAATTATATATTCAAAGCTTTCTGTCAACGCCCTTTTTTATTCTAATTGATGGCGAAACGAGTATGCCATTCACCTGATGGCGAGCTTATGGACAGTAGCAAAACCAAACAACACCATGATTTACAAAGCAATGCTTGGTATTTCACTGCGCTCGCCATTCTAAGACATAATGAAATGAAAAGAATTTATTGAATCCATTAATATGTTCAACATCATTTAGATTCAGACATTTTTTTTCTACCACCCGGTTCGGAAAGCGGTTTTCACTAGAGAAGGACGGGCAAGAAACTCTAGTGTTGCTCTTTTCAAAACCAGTTTACAATATCGTGATTATTAGAAAAGTTACAGGTTGGTTTAAATCAGAGCAGTTCATTCAGCAGTTCAATTAATTTCTTATAATTTGCAAGTGACATATATATTTAATTCAAATATGTTTCCATAGAATCAGTATACTCTGTTTCACAAACGCAATGAATTATTGTGAAAACCTTGTATAATTAACAATCAGTTACAATGTAAGCAAATCAGACAGACCAGTCTACACAAGCAGCACCCGTTCACGAGTATGACACATCGGTCTCCTCAACCATGCTAGAGGGAAGTGACCGACCAGGCAAACGACGCCGCCGCAAGCACAGACTTTTAAGCGAGCATGACACACACCCATTCGCTTACAAAGCAAAATAAAATGTGTTAAGTTACTTCATAAAAATTATGATATACAGACCACACTAATAATTAATGTTATTCCATTCCCAAGCCTTGTTATCATCTAGATATGTTGAAATGTTCATAATAAGCTTTATTGCATTATTGTTTGTTGATAGTAGCTCTGAATTTTTTAATAATTTATAGGCTTTCATATGAGTGGCAACTTTGCTATAAAAGTGTTACAGTAACCCTTAAAAGATTCGCTAATCCTGTGGAGTCTGGTCTTGTGACTAGGTAGATTGTTCTTATTCCTAGTATTTTTGTTGTGAATATCGCTAATCTTTCGAATATTTTCGTATTTTTATGGACGTCCATTTAATTTTTATAAATGTATTGTGACGCTACTGTCATTAAATTTATTTCATTAAATTCATCTCTATGAGAACATCTGGACCCTAGCCAACTATAAGATGTTAAGTCTCTTATGTGCAGTAGTTACTCTGGCTACAATTTTCTTCAAACCGGAACACAACGGTGCATTTACACTGCTGTTTGGCGGAAGAAATTAACAAAAAATAGACCGTCTCAGGAATACATGTTTATTTGGGATGCAAAAGGTGGCAGCGCGTGTTAGTTAGGCCGATGTACAAGGACTTCAAAAGCAGCAGAGAGTGTAACAAAGCAGGTGCCGCACACATATTCTGCCGCTTACTTACTTTAGTTTTTGCCTAAGTATTTTTTAAAATTTATATTTCAGAATATCTCGATGTAATCACAAATCCTGAGTGATAACGAAAACAAAAATACGTTGTTTTATGCCGTATATAAAAGGTTTTTTTAATTAAGCAACAATATGCATATCAATATGCGCGCGCAGACAACCCCCGTCTTCACAGTTGCGTCACTTGAAAGTATTGAACGTATTCAAACTCGACATGGAAAAATACCAGGAGTTCATAGCTTAAATGAGGCTAAGACTTATTTTGGATGGCTTAGAAAACCATGACGAAAATTCTGCATCAGATAATAACAATATATTTGTCCTTGATATATACTAGAACATAGTATTTATATTCATTTCAAGTTTACAGTCTTGAGATTAAAAATCAATAGCCCGCGTGTGCCCGATCAGCTCCGAATAATGTAAATGTTAAGTGTTGCTTGATTGGAAAGGGTAATTTAATAATTCCGTCTATTGTCAGTGTCATAAAAACTGATATTTTTAATATTAGTCAACTATTACTATTGTATTGTATATGTAATAGGGAATGTATGTTTTTTATGTTATAGGGGGCAAACGAGCATACGGTTCACCTGATGGTAAGTGATCACCGCCGCCCAGGAACATCTGCAACACCATAGGGCACAGAGATGCGTTGCCGGCCTTAAGGTAGAAAGAAAAACAGAAAAGGGTTAGAGTATGTGTGAGTTTTAAATGCTCCCTTCTTTACTCTCAACTTTCAAACGAGACTTAAACCGCCTTACTAGTTAGAATTGAAACTCAACTTTGTCCGACTTTATGTACTTTATTCTTACCAAGAATGTTAAACAAATTGGATTGGCCCTAAGTTTTATTTATATTGGGCATTGATCATGTGGCGTTTCCGGTCGATGCAGGAATAAATTTCGAGAAGGATTTTGACATTCCTCGAAATTTATTCCTGTCTTCATGGTTACGGACGGCTGTTGATTTTGATATGAATTCTTGTTCTAAAAGCTATTTTCATGCTCATCCAAATGTACTACTCGTATAATAAAACGTGGTGACGTGTTCATCTTATTATTATTCGACTTTTTTCGGGGGCCGCGAAAACGTCCTAAAAGGTGAGTATCCTCATTCACCGTGAACGTTTATTAGGTCGGAAGATGGACTCACAACATCTTAAAAAGTAAAGTTTTCATTCTGTTCCCTGCGCAAAAATCCACATTGAAGTAACCCTTACATTATTTTCATTGTAATAATGTTTCATTGATTATTATTGTATAGCTTTTGCGTATTACCAGCCAGCAATTCTGATAAATGTGTAACTTATATATTATTTTAGTAATTACAATACTGACATACGGCAGACAGGATTTTCAGGTTGATTTTTGGCTATGAAACAAGTAATTTAATTGCTTCATATAAGTTACATAGATTTTCAATAAAAATAATCGCGAAAACAATAATAATAACGCAACAGGTGTGAGCACGTGGTCATTGGCTCGAATACTTTACCAGGACCTCATAAATAGCAGAGAGTCAGTCAGCCCTACACTGACATCTATGTTTCCTTCCTGAACTTTTTCAGTTTTCAGTCGTGAATTGACGTAGAACGTGATTGACTATATTTATTGTAGATGGCGCTAATAACAAGCTCAACGAAATAAATTGGATATTTGAACATTCTGGGTTATTGCAAGTATATAAATAAATAGGAACTTTTATGTGTACTTCTAGACTCACGTCAGTGCGTCGGCGAAGTTCGCACTAAATGCCATTTTAAAACTACTTTTAAAAGTTTTTGTACATTAATCTTAAGAGAAGTAAATGAAGCCCTACTTTAAGCTGCATTTTTAATTTATATTTCATAAAGTATTACGCAGGAGCCGGTTTATTCGAGGTTAGTATTCACGCGTAAATATATAGGAACATTTGTTTTCATAATACTAGTTAGGATACGCTGTAGTCAGATTATGGAGACTCAGAAAACTAATTTTATTTCCGTGACATGTATTCAATAAATTATGAATTTATGGATTAAAGTACATATTTTGTGTGTTTTCAAGGCATAAGAAAGCTGCAGTGGCCGGAACAAAGTTTCCTACAGGCGGGCTGCCTACTCCTACGTTTGCGTATAAAATATGACTGCGATACATGTATTATTAGACTCTCTGTTATTTATGAACGCCTGGTACATTATTCGTATAAATACGCGTGCTGCCATCTGTTGATCAAGCGATAATTAAAAATTCCACATGTATATCGGGGTAGGTTATGAAAGAAATCTTAAAAAAATAAAAAAAGGGACATAAATCACAAAACTATTCCATGCCCTATTACAATTAATTTTTCAACAAACATGTCCAAGTACTATTTTGGTATAGCGGAGAAGAGGGCATCTGAGTACAGGGACCGATTCAAACTTGATGACTTGTAAACGCGGCTATGAGGTAGTCTATGTCACCGTTGTTGGAAACATTGCGTACAGCCAACGTCAACTGACAAAGCGCGAATTAGATGGCTGGGAAACGAAGTCATTACATTTTTTTTTGGATCGTGCCAGGTTACAAAAATAGCAGACTGTCCCACCCTCACATCCACCACCGCAACTCCTGTAAGCCAGGATCAACAGTCGCGCGCATTTTTATGACACAGAGCATTGAAGCTCAGAGAATCTTTGGAAACTTGTCTTTAACTCGCGACGGAATCAATCATAAAGTTAAATTAACAGGAGGAGTAGAAAGTATTTTTGTCCTCTTCCCTCCGTAACAAAGCGGGTGACAAAACAATGAAATCAAGAGGTAAATGACCTCGCGTCATTGCCATAATGCCTGAATCTATTGTGACACGTCTATTCTTTTGTGCCAGCTGTGCTCATTTTCCATTTTCAAGTTATCTGTGAGAAGATTTTGAGAGGGATAAAGCCAACAAAATAAAAAGCAAATATCTTCTAGTAGAATTGTCTGCCTACAAAACCCTTGTATGTTTATGAAAGAACCTACCTTCATTTGTTTAACACGTTCAACGCCGATGGAAATTTGAGAAATTGTAAAAAAACTTTTTGCTGTAATTTGTGTATTATGTTAATTACTGATAATAACATGATAGAGCGTAGGATCATCGTTGTATGGTTTACTTTTTTTTGCCGATATTTTTACAATAAAATTATATAATCAGAGCTTGCTGTGTACGTCCGACTTTTTTTTTTTATTGCAATGAATGGCAAGACGATAAGGTATGCCATTCGCCAGATGGCAAGCGATATAACCGCTCATGGACAGCAGTAAAACTAGACAACACCATGAACTATTAGTCAATGCTTGGCATTCCACTGCGCCCGTCATCCAGAGCCATAAGATGTTACGTCTCGTTAAGTCCAGTAGTTACTCTTGCTACAATGTCCTTCAAACCAGAACACAATAGTGCATTTACACTGCTGTTATGGGAGAAATAGCCTTTTCGGTGGTACCTGGCCAGGCGGCCTCACATATGAGAGACTTACCACAAGTAAATGCTATGAATGTTATGGAAGAATAAAGACTTTGGGATACATTAAGGCATTAGCTGATCTTAACTAGATATTACGTGGACTTTAACCACGACAACGCCATACATTTGAGATTTCAAATAACATTATTGACACTTTCAAAGTAAAGAGGTAAAGGAGACGGGCGAAACTTCATAGAGTCTTGGGCTTAGCCTTGCAGAGTTGGTTAAGGCATTGTTGTTATGGATAAGAATATACATATTTCAAGATATCTCGATGTAATCACATTTCCTGAGTTATTACAAAAATCAAAATACATTGTTGTAATCCGGATATAAAAGATTTCTTTTTATTTTATACAATAACATTATGCATTATGCGTATCAATATGCGCGCGCAGACCACCCCCTTCTACCTAGTTACGTCACTTGAAAGTATTGAACGTACTCAAACTCGATAGGGAAAAATACCAGGTGTTCATAGCTTTAATGAGGCTAAGATTTGAGGTTGGATAGTTCATAAAAACATTACGATACCAATCATGACGGAAATTCTGCACTCAGCTAATTATAACAATATAGTATAGATTCATTTTAATAATGTTTAATTTATTTACTATTGTATTGCTTTTGCGTATTCATCCATCCATCAGCCAAAGGAAGTCCACTGCTGAACATAGGCCTCTCCCAATGATTTCCACAGTGACCTGTTAGAGGCAGCCCGCATCCAGCGACGTCCCGCGACCTTTACCAGGTCGTCTGACCACCTAGTGGGTGGACGTCCCACGCTGCGCTTTCCGCTTCGTGGCCTCCATTCGAGAACTTTTTGGCCCCATCGGCCATCAGTTCTCCGTGCTATGTGCCCCGCCCATTGCCACTTCAACTTGCTAATCCGCTGGGCTATGTCGGTTACTTTAGTTCTCCTACGGATCTCCTCATTTCTGATTCGATCTCGTAGGGAAACCCCGAGCATAGCCCTCTCCATAGCTCCATTTTGCGTATTACCAGCCAGCAATTCTGACAAATGTGTAGTTTATATATTTTATTAATTACAATTCTGACATACGGCAAACAGGATTTTCGGAAGGTTGACTTTGGCTATGAAACATGTAATTTAATTCCTCCATATAAATTACATAGATTTTCGATAAAAAATCACCGGGAAAACAATAGCAACGCAACAAGTGTGATCTCGAATACTTTACCAGGACCTCATAAATAGCAGAGAGTGTAGAAACTATACGTCAGATCATTTTCTTAACATGCGCGGACGTGATAGCGAATACAACCAAATTATTTGTCTTTTACAATTAAGTTAAAACTCGCCACACATATATATGACATTACATAGCTAGGAGCCTATCGATCATTTTATTATTCAAAAGGTAGTTTTATAACATTACAAATGCAACCAGACTTTCAACATGGCTGATACTACATTATTGTTCACAGCAATTCAGTTCGTGACGTCAAATGCAAGGTATTGATCGCAGGTGACTCCTACATTACTAGGACAGCACGACATGAAACAAGTATGTGCGCCGTGGTGTAATGAATTTTACTTATGGTGGGAAAAGTTAGAACTAAATATTGTTAAATTATATCAGAAGCTTATATTGAATTAATATTTCATGACACCGGGGTAAAATTGGTATGTCTTTGATTTTATGTGATCAAAACCACTAATAATTTTATCATACCGCAACCGCCTTTATTAACACGTTTTTGTGAACTTTCTATAACACATTTTGTATTAATTTTAGTCAAATATTGTGAGGTTCAATAATAATTAAATGCAATTACTGCATAGCAATTTCTGCATTACTTATTTCATTTAACTCATTAAATAAATATTACTTTAGTATCCAATATTAAACTGATTAACGCAGCTGAGTGTGAATGAGCGGGCACAGAGATAAGAACCACGCCATTACGCTGGCACTTTTGTACTTTCATATTAGGTATACCAAAGGCTTGCAATAATGGTAAGCCAATCAGTACTGTCGATGTGGAGGTCGTTGGGTGAGGCCTATGTTTAGCAGTGGACTTCTTGTCGCTGAAGAGAAGAAGAAGAAGAGAAAAATTAGTATTGAGGAAGCATCGCTGTAGGCGGTAATCAGGACCCATCTATTGTCTCCCTATAAAATTCCAACACCGCTGATCTGTGACAATTTAAAAAAGTTATGAGTTGCTTAAACATTTAGGAAATAAATTATAAAGAAAATTAGATTTCGAAAGTACGAGCGTAAAATGTATAACATGTCGATAGTTATGTGTAGGTACTCGTATATGATATTCGCCCAAGGTTACATCTGAAAATCGGCGCTGCGTGGTTTCTTCTGTTATCACACAGCACGATGCTGATGACCTGTTGTCGCGAGTGATTCGCGCAACATTCCTACCTATCTGCCTCTTTTTTTTTTTTTGCTATATATATTAATTGTATTATGTTTGTGTGCGGCTAGTTGCGCGATCATAAAAGCATTTTCTTTCTTTCTATATTAATAAAAAAGTCCAATTTGAAAATACTCTTAACGTCGTGCGTTTTAAATAATAAAGATGTAGGTATCAGATAGTGCGCATCGAGTGGCTACATCATATGACGCAGTTCGTTGTTATACGACTATCAGAGCCGAGTGCACACATGATAAAGGCCAACGACCGGGCAATTGATTGACACACTGACCACTTAAATGGATAATCGCCGTATGATATAAGAGGCGAGATTGTTGACACTTTGTTACATTGTGCTTCGGTGATTTATGAGTCTCAAGGCGACGGAATTGTATATCTGGTTGAATATTTTACAACAATATCTTAGAACACGTCTATGTATCGATACGTAGCATAAAGAGTGACCCCGCCATCTTTAATCATCATATTTTAATGAATATAGTAATATAAATTTCAACCTTGTAAGTAAAATAAATTTTACGCCTGATTATATAGCATAATTATGTTATGATATGAAAAGTATTCATATACTGGAGATAGGACCAACAAGTTGTAGTGCTGGCTTGTCCCGTCCCACTGCTGCATTTCATATTGTCCTGGTAACAAGTCTTACAATATTGATTGCATTCGGTAGAGTGGACGGTTCATGAACGTTGGTGAAACCAGACTGTCATTCCTTTCAGTCTCACTTAAGCATCGTTGGAACTTCTGAGGCGGAGCTAGTAGCTAAATTGTTTTTATTGAAATTAAGTGTTTGAAAAAATAAGAAAAAATAATTAAGTCGAACGGTTTTATTGAAAACAAAGAAATGACAATGTAGATAATATGTAAAAAGCTAAAAAATACATATATTCGGTAGGTACACACCAAACCATACATATGTATAGAAATGAAGTAAAGTAAATACATTTTCAGAATTTTAAATTCTTAATATTCTACACGTCCGGGAAATATTTTTTTTAAAGACGGGGTTAACGCCATCTGAAATGTTTTGGTTATGAGGAAGATAAACAAAAATTAAAAATTAGTATAATGAGATAAAGCTTCAATTCTCTTTGGCAGCTCATACCAAAAGCATAGAGCTATGCCGACAAACTACACTCGTAGTAGTGGTATTGCAGCGGACAGTGACTTGTAAAGATTTTGTATCGCTTTTTGCCACGGGTTATCATCACTGGGTAATCCATGGCAATAGACCGCACCGGTAGTCAATAACGTGAATAATAGTAATCGACAATTCGAGGTAACCTCCCTCTTCCACCAGTCATAGAGCGATGCTGGCAGGAGAATCTGAAGCGAACTGAAGCGAAGAAGAACTGACAAATCGTAGCCGTCTTCTGTGAAGCTGTAATGCTTCAGAAGCAGGCGGATGAAAATCGCGAAAGAGCATATTCCTCTACGGTGGTGGTAGGAATTGAGCCGTTTCTTCTGCGTAGTAACGAAGATTTTCCTATGCAATGAAATATAACGCATTTGTCATGCACGATACGTGAAAAAAAAACCTAGATTAGTGCGTTCGCATTCAAGTGTACTATCCTAACTGAATAGTCCATACTTCAAACAATCTACACATACCTATATATTATATATATACGGCAAGTGGCTTGCACATGCGCACTTTGATGCCGACAAGCTCTCTTTTCTCCTATGCACCCCTGGTATATGAATTACGTTTTCTTGCGGTTCACTTAAATAACGATCAGCGCCTCCACCCATGGCGCATATATTTTAAACCTATGGCTTTAACATATGTATATCTTGTTTTCTGGGGACAGGATTTAAAGATTTTTGGTATCACTTACACGTGAACATGCTGCATTGAATTGGCCAATCTAATATTAATATGAAACGGTTAGACTCGACCAGGGCACACTCAAAGTCTCACAGAAAACCTATGTGAAGCGACGCAACGGCTTTAATATTTTGTTCCTTCGGTGACTCAGGTACAAAAAGCCATGTTTTCTCCTCACGTCCATTTACCTCCACCTTCCCCGTTCTATTTGAGATGCTCACAATGCACTTACAATCGGCACTGTAAGTAAATACGATCAGGTAGGCGCTTTGCCTGTTCGGGGGACTTAATTAATTGTGTAATACCAGTAGTTGCTAAAATATATACTCGAAGGTTGAATTGTAACCGTTTATTTTCAGGTTCATTCAAAAATACGTGTATGTCATCGGTGTTGGAATAGAGAGCAAAGTATTAGAAGACCCATCGGTGCAAGGGAAACCGCAACATAACTTATTCAAGTTCCGGGTTATAACAGAGCTCCGAATACAGTCGCGCATTGCATTTACAATAATTGTCGAAATGTGGCTAATGTACATGCACCTTAAAGGATAAAAATATATTTATTATGTGAACACAAGCTATACTAATATATTCCGAAGGGCGTACATGCCAAGAGCATCTCTTGACCAGTACGTAGCACGAATTAGTTGATTTCTGTAATATTACTCATAACGTCAAAAGTACCCTATTCACTGCCATTTTTTATTAGTTGACGAGGGCTGTTCGTAGTTAAAGCGATAAGACTTTGATACTGCAGGTAATATTACAAAAGCAGAAATTTACTTTTGGACTGGATTAAAAACAAGACAGTTTGACTTAATCTTGGAAAACCTCCTTATTTGTTTGAGTCATTAAAAAACCGCGGATGGGATTAGGATTTCTTTTGACGTAATTACTAACTGAAGAACAAAATACTTCTAAACGATAATTTCAACGAACGTGAAACTGCCCTTTCCGTGAACCTGTGATCGATAATATTCACTTCGAAAGCATTAGTTTTGTAAATGAATGGTGTAATATGCCCTCCTATTTATATAATTATGTCACCGATAACCTTAACAGACAAAGGGTAACTTTTGTGGCGAAGGACACAAACGAAGATTTAGAGAATGCTGTCCGCGTTGGACAGAAAATGAGTTTAAACGATTCTTATCAGCCTCATATCAGGTAAAATTAATGAAATCGTACTGTGCTGAACATTTAAAAAATGGTATGTACACCATAGAAGTCATTCGAGGTAATATTATATTTACAGAAAGACAAACATATAATATGCCTCAAAATGTTTGGTTTCTAAGAGGACGTATCCAGTCGCGTCATGTCAGGACAATTAATTAATATGGACGTAATTGGCGACTGGGGGCTATTTTTAGATTTCCACCACGGTATCTCCTCACTACGTAAGAGGCGACTAATGGGGGCAATGATAGTCCGGGGCACGCAGCGTGAGGCTGCGTAGCACCCATCAAAATCGGCTACGATGTTTAAATAAGTGGGCCGTAGTGCGGCATCGCGCAGGAGCTGGAGAGGCTATGACGTTTTGCCTCAGGATCCTAGAGCCAATCCAATGCCCTGAAGAGTGGGGTTTTTGAAGTAAAACTTCTTTAGGCACGCTTGACTTGGGGGGTAAACTGGCGAATGCATGGCGAGAGCGTTACGGAAATACTGTGACACGACGAAGACAACGGAAGTTGAAAATTGTCAATACAGATCCACGAATAATCATTGAACGAGATCAGTCGATTTGGTCCAAGTACGGGCAAGATATTCATGATGACTAAAAAATCAGACTTATTTTTTTTAGGTTTATTTAACATTTTATTTTTATGCTACACCATCGGAATAAAATTTTAATAGGAAAAATAAGGACATATAATATAAAATATTTTTACCAGTTTTGCATTATTTTTAGCAATATTCCTATTTGACAGCTGTCAAGTCATTAATATGAAGTATTTGTCAAACTTCGTTGTTTACTAATATATCTCGAAAAGTATGTGTATTTAAAATTAAATTGATAAGAATGTGTTTTCATTTTGTGATTGAGTTATTTTGTGTTTATTCCCTATGACGTCCCTTGCAGTCAATGCCCTAATTGGATCCAGCCATACTGCAGCACATATAAGTTACAATGTTCGTCATCGCCATGCATGCAATATCTATGAGAAATCATTGCTGTTAGCCCGAAGCCAATAGCGTAGACGTGACACCGATCGTGAAAGCCAGTACGAATTCAACCTCAATTTTTTTTTTCATTGTTGTATAAAGTAGTTTCAGATATATTTTCATACTAACACGACTAGCTTGATGTATCAAAATAATAAACATGTGCACTGCCCCTCGACAATGTATTAATGTCATGTACAAGGAAACATAAGTAAGAATACAATAAAGCTTTTAACTAGGTACTCAAATGTGTACCTAGGTAATAAATTTACATTTTTAAAAGAAATGGAAACAGAAAAGATTCTACAAAGTAATGTAGAAATTCGCCAACGAGATACTACAATTGCAAGCTCGGTGGCAAGAAATTATGAGGATGGTTTTAAATTTATCAGAAAATATCGTTAATAAGGATAAATAGATAACAAATAAATATACAACCATTAGTCACATACATAGTCCTGTCTCCACACTAAGATTTAGTCTTGTGTCGAAGGCATCTGAAACTACGAGACTTTTCGGTCTCACAAACACCCAGACGCGAATGAAATACCTGTGGATTACATATTTGTCTCGGTGCGGGATCGAACCCGCGGTCTCTTGTTACACAGCCGTTGTTTAACTAACTGCGCTGCGGAGGCTGCGAAGGAATAACAGAGAAACTCAATTTACGACTGTCAAGTTTTGTGTCGTTTCCAATCCTTTCCTAAATCAATCACTAAATATCTATGGCTTTCTTTTGGGGTCCACAATTTGGTGGTGGTGGAGATCGATAATTAGTTTTTTTTTTTGCGAGAACCCGCCTTTTAACGAATTGAACACCATACATAACTTATTATATACCTTGTGGCAGTCCGCTGCCACCGCCTTTGCCTCACCGCTGAAAACGCAACGGGACGCGACGCTGCGCTTCCGCGTCCGCCCGGCGCACGAGCCAGTGTCGCCGAGAACTTTGCCTGCGCCGGACCGCTACGCCTGTCGTCCCGCTCCGCTACGTGTCCGTTAGTCCGCCAGGGGCTCCGCTGTCCTCCATGATATAATTTTTGCCTTGCCGAGCACGCGCTTGTTTCTCCGCAAAAATAACAACTTGAGTGACCGTGCATGTGCATGTTATTTAAATGCCTACATAATAAATCTTGTTTAAGTTCCGGATGTTTTATTGAAACGTGGATTGAAGACCACATGTGGTGACCCCGACGTGATCGGCTACCTAGAAGAACAAAAGGCAACAAAATGGAGGAACACCACACAGGAGAAAGGGAATCGATCGACCGCGTCGCTGTGCGCCTGCCGCCATTTTGGCCGGACGATCCGGAGGTATGGTTCGCGCAGGCCGACGCGCAATTCCGCATCTCTGGGATCAAGGAGGACACTACCATGTTCTACCACGTGATAGCCCAGATTGACCAGCGCTTCATCAAGGAGGTAAAGGACATCGTAAGGAATCCCCCAACCACTGGTAAATATGAAAAATTTAAATCCGAGTTAATAAAAAGATTATCGGTGTCGCGGGAGCGCCAAATCAGCCAATTATTGTCCACTGAAGAATTGGGAGATAGAAAGCCGTCTCAGTTTTTACGTCATCTAAAGACGCTCGCGGCGGACGGCGTCACGGAAGAATTCTTACGAAGTCTGTGGACAAGCCGACTACCACCTCATATACAAGCAATCATTGTGTCGTAAACGTCAAGTAATTTGGACACCATCGCAGACTTGGCGGACAGAATAAGTGAGGTAACGCCATTCCCCACACACATTACAAAATCAATAACTAACAATGACGATTTATTTAAGCGAATCGACAACATGGTGACTGCACGCATCCGGGACGAGCTGAGCCAGCAAATCTCACAATTGAATCTAACGGATCGAGGCCGTTCTCAGCATCGACGCTGGAATAGCGGCAGGGCGACCAGCAGGAACCGTTTCAGAAGTCGTTCGCGTAAAGAAGCACCCGGTATATGCTGGTACCATAGCAGGTTCGGCGATGACGCTAAGAAGTGCTCGCCGCCATGCACGTACAAATCGGAAAACTACAACGGCAGTTCGTAGAAGCGACGGACGACTGTCGTAAAGCTTCCAGCCGCCTTTTCATCACAGACAACAAGACTAAGGTACAATTTTTAATTGACACTGGTTCTGACCTTTGTGTGCTACCACTAAGCTATAGTCCTCACCATAGGAAACCAACGGACTACAGCCTTACAGCCGCAAACGGCACCACGTCACTTAGTCTTGATTTGGGTTTAAGGCGTAATTTTTTTTGGAACTTTGTGATTGCAGAAGTCGAGAAGCCCATCATTGGCTCTGATTTTATGGCTCACTACGGATTGTTGGTCGACTGCAAGAATGGCCGCCTCCTGGACAGCGTCACTACACTGTCGACACCCGGGACTATGCGGAGCTACAGTTACCCTAGCGTAAAGGCAATAACAGGTAATACAATTTACCATAAATTGTTACGAAGCTACCCCAGCTTGACAACGCCTCCTGGCGTGTCCCGAGAAGTCAAGCACGCGACTGTACATTACATACGCACCACACCTGGGCCGCCAGTTTTTTGTAGGCCCAGACGCCTCGCACCGGATCGCCTCCGAGTGGCTAAGGAGCAGTTCGAGAACATGATTCGGGAGGGTACAGCACGTCCATCTGACTCACCTTGGGCTTCAGCCCTACATCTGGCCCCAAAAGCGAATGGCTGGAGGCCCTGCGGGGACTACCGCGCTTTAAATTCACGGACCATCCCGGATAGATACCCCATCCGGCATATCGAAGATTGTGCCCACAGATTAGCCGGCTGCACAATATTTTCAAAAATTGATTTGGTAAAGGCCTATCACCAAATACCTGTGGCACCAGAAGACATACCCAAAACCGCCATAACGACGCCGTTCGGGCTATATGAGTTCCCGTATATGACCTTCGGCCTCCGCAACGCAGCGCAGACTTTCCAGAGATTCCTGGATGAAGTCTTACGGGGATTGGAGTTTTGTTTTTCGTATATTGATGACATACTCATATATTCCAGAAGCAGTGAGGAGCACCTGCAGCATTTAGAGGAGATATTTCAACGCCTACAAACCTACGGCCTGATTATAAATAGCGCGAAATGTGAATTTGGATCAAATGAGGTAACATTTCTTGGCTTTAAAATTTCTCAACATGGCACATATCCACTCGAAGAAAAGATCAAAACAATTCAGGAGTTTCCGCCCCCTAAAACTGTCAATGGCCTGCGGCGATTCCTTGGAATGCTCAACTTCTACCGTCGATTCATACCCAGAGCTGCCTGTGACCAAGGACCTTTACATGGTATGATAGCCGGACCAAAAGTTAAAGGCTCCCAACTGTTGAGCTGGACACCTGACTTAGTACAAGCTTTTGACAATTGCAAAGAAAGTATAATACGCTGCAGTCTTCTGGCTCACCCCGAGTTGAATGCCCCACTCGCCCTTGTGACAGACGCCTCAAATACTGCCTTGGGCGCAGTGCTTCAACAGTTAGTCGACAAAAAGTGGCAACCCTTAGGATTCTTTTCAAAGAAATTAAGTAAGTCACAACAGTTATACAGTGCATACGACAGAGAACTATTGGCTATCTATGAAAGCGTCAAACATTTTCGACATATGGTCGAAGGCAGACATTTTGTGATATACACTGACCACAAGCCAATCACATTTGCTTTTCAACAAAATAAACAGAAGTGTTCCCCAAGGCAATTCAACCACCTTGATTTCATATCCCAATTTACAACAGATATAAGACATATTTCTGGAAAATGTAACATTGCAGCAGACACACTGTCGCGCATTGAAGCCGTCTCATCGCCGCCAGACATGACGAGGTTAGCTGAATCGCAGGAAAGCGACGCCGAGCTTCAGGAACTCATCAACAAAAACTCATCACTACGGTTTGAAAAAATACCCATACCAGGTACAAGCATATCTTTGTATTGTGATGTCTCTCTATCGACGCCTCGTCCTTTTGTTACCAAGGACCTGCGCCGTGAGGTTTTCAACTCCATCCACTACTTGAGCCATCCTGGAACAAAATCAACAATAAAGATGGTCACAAGCAGATTTGTTTGGCCCTCTGTTCGAAAGGATTGTCGAGCCTGGGTTCGGACATGTCAAGCTTGCCAGAAAGCAAAGGTCCAACGACACACGGAATCGCCTGTGGCCGAATTTAAATTACCAGGGACACGTTTCAGTCATGTCCACATCGACCTAATTGGACCACTGCCGTCATCTCGCGACTATACCTATTGTTTAACCGCCATAGATAGATACACACGATGGCCGGAAGTACAGCCACTTCGAGAAATATCAGCCGAGACCGTGGCGAGAGCTTTCAATAAAATATGGATATCCCGCTTTGGATGCCCACAGACTATAACTACAGACCAAGGTGGCCAATTCACATCCAACGTGTTTAATGCACTTTTTTTTTTATTTTTTTTATTAGCCGTTATAGGCAGACGAGCTAGCGGCCCGCCTGATGGAAAGCGGCTACCGCTGCCCATAGACCTCCGCAATGCCAGGGGTCCAGCACAACAAAGTCGCTGCCTACCTTAAGGAAAGTACTCTCTTTAAGCCTCGTTTGAAGAAGGACAGGTCATAGCGCTCAGGAAACACCGATGCAGGGAGTTCATTCCAGAGCTTACACGTGCGTGGTAAGAAAGAACGCTGAAAACGTGCCGTTCGGGAACGGTACGCTTCCAGGTGGTAGGAATGAACTCTGCTGCGTTGATGGGTGGTGCGATGGTAAAAAGGTGACGTTGGTACCATCTCAAACAATTCCTCGGAGCACTCCCCATGGAACAGACGATAGAAAACACAGAGAGACCCGAAGTCTCTCCGCAGTCCTAACGGTTCCAGTCTGTCCGTGAGATTGGGGTCATCGACTATTCGACAAGCACGTCGTTGTAAGGAGTCAAGTGGGTTGAGCTGGTATTTAGGGGCACCTGCCCAGAGGTGAGAGCAGTACTCCACGTGGGGCCGGATTTGTGCTTTGTAGAGCGTCAATGTATGACCCGACGTGAAGTACCGCTTGGCTCCGTTCAGGATACCTAACTTCTTGCTCGCCAGTTTGAATTTATCCTCCAAATGGCTCCTAAACTCGACCTTGCTCGATATTTCGACGCCAAGGATCCCAATACTTTCGGATCTTTGGAGAGTAACTCCTTGGAATTGTGGCGCCAAGGCAAAGGGGTCCTTCTTACAGATATTTATTTATTTTATATATTTATTTTCTTCTTACTTACAGATTTTTGCGGAACTCAGCTTCGTCATACCACGGCATATCACCCGGCTTCTAACGGCATGATTGAGAGGTTTCACCGGGCATTGAAGGCCGCTATCATGGCTCATGGCGAGCAAAGGTGGACAGAAGTACTTCCTGTCATACTGCTTGGCATAAGAACGACTTGGAAAGAAGACATCAAGGTATCTGCAGCTGAAATGGTGTATGGTGAGCCCCTAAGAATCCCTGGTGAGTTTTTGCATTCCAAACAACTCAATGAAGTTAAACCAGCTGATTTCGTCTCGCAACTACGCACTTATATGGCGCAATTGAGACCACAACCCGCATCACGCCATTGTTCTAAATCCGTATTTGTGCACAAGGATTTGAAGACTATCCAGCATGTTTTTGTACGTAAGGACAGTTTGCGTAAGGCACTGGAACCGCCTTATACTGACCCTTACCGTGTCATAGGACGAACGGATAAGACTATGACTATAGAAACGAGCACAGGTACAGAGACAGTGTCGGTGGACCGAGTAAAACCAGCATACATCCTAGCCGACGAGCAAGACGCCAAGCCACAAGTCACCCAGAAATCATCTGACCAATCTCATGATGACGAAAAGCAAAAGACAGACAGAAATACCGACCAAGGGTGTGGGATAAAAACCACCCGGTCGGGACGCGTAGTAAAGTTTCCTAATAGATATTTGTTCGCAGATTAAATCTCCAGCGGGGGTGATGTGGCAGTCCGCTGCCACCGCCTTTGCCTCACCGCTGAAAACGCAACGGGACGCGACGCTGCGCTTCCGCGTCCGCCCGGTGCACGAGCCAGTGTCGCCGAGAACTTTGCCTGCGCCGGACCGCTACGCCTGTCGTCCCGCTCCGCCACGTGTCCGTTAGTCCGCCAGGGGCTCCGCTGTCCTCCATGATATAATTTTTGCCATGCCGAGCACGCGCTTGTTTCTCCGCAAAAATAACAACTTGAGTGACCGTGCATGTGCATGTTATTTAAATGCCTACATAATAAATCTTGTTTAAGTTCCGGATGTTTTATTGAAACGTGGATTGAAAACCACAACCTTATCTCTGCAAAGGGTCTGCACCATCTTCTTAATGCTCATTCAGGATTAGTTGATATTGTTTCCATTTAGCTCATCAAGAGCTTCCTTTCAGGGCTCATGATGAATCAAAATACTCTTTAAATAAAGGTAATTTCTTAGAATTAGTTTATTTACTTTCGAAATATAGCGTTTTAGAAAAACATATGCAGCAACAACAAAGTGGCAAAGTGGGGCCGAGTTATTTATCAAATAAAATTCGAAACGACATCATCCATTCCCTAGCCGAGGTATTAAAATCTCGCATTGAGTTTGAATTTAAAATGACCAAATTTTTTTCAATAATATTTGATGATACACCCGATGTTAGTAATAAACAACAGTTATTCATTATACCCCGATATTAATATGGGAATAATATTTGTGATCGTTTTCTAGGGTTTATTAATGTTTCAGAGAGTCGTACAGCCGACACCGTTTCTAAATTAATTTTAGATTTTTTTGAAAAACACGATTGAAATACAAAATTAGTAGCGCAAAGCTATGACGGTGCTAGTGTAATGTCAGGTGTTAGAAATGGGGTGCAACACAAAGGTAAGGACGTATGTCCACAAGCAATTTTTATTTCGTTCAATGCAAAAATTTAGTATTATCCAAATCGTGCGGTAGGATTCTTGAAGTTAATTCATTTTTTTCAGCCCCTCAAGCTATTGGATCTTTTTTAATAATAGTACAAAACGCTTTGCTTCTTACGACACATGTGGTGGTAAAAAAATATGTCAAACCACCGTAACCCGTTGGAACAATTCATCGCCTATTGTAAACACTGTATGCATACAAAAAAAGAATTTAATTGATCTGTTTACCGATATGGGCGGCAACCCACAAAACTGGGATGGTGAGACGAACTTAGCTGCTGATAATTTTTATTCAATTGCGATCCTTTAATTTTAATTCTTTTCTCTCATTTTTCCGCACGGTATTTGAAAAAATCATAAATTTTATATATTAGGATTAAGTTTACTGATGTCAGTCAACCTTGCAGTATATGCTGGAGTTGTAAAAGTTACAATTTGTACATTTATTGAATATAAATGTTCAATATTTTTATTTGGTGCATGATGTGGAAATGTTACGCACCGGGTATGTTAACTTTCTAAAAAATCAATTGAAATAACTCTATTAAATAATCGAGGGTTTTTATCACTCATCAATGAATTCACAGATGTGCAAAAAAAATAATTCCTATACAGAATGGTTAAGCCCCCTCGAAGATACGATTATCGTAAGGGTATAAAAAAGTTGCATCGTGTGAACATTTGTCCGAACGCAATAATCTATGGCGGTTATGTCATGCGATAATCGCATAAGATTCTTGCCGCGAGAGACTCTCCCCGTGTAATTTGCACTTCAAAGATACGAAGTTTTGTTTCATAAAATAAAAAAATAAAATCCCTTTCTGTTCTTCAGGTGGGGAACTTAACGAATGTATCCGCTAAATTTGGCTCGTTAAGCGCATAGGTGACTTGTTTTACATAAAGGCTGCCCTAAGTGCTCATACTGACTGTTCGTTGGTATGAGCCTGTTGCGTAAAATGATAAAGCGCATAAAATCTACAACAAAGGTACATATAATTATATGTTATTATTAAATCTTTATTATAGTTATCTATATCTGTATCAGCCCACATATGTACATATGTCCACAGCAGGGCACGGGGCTCCTCTACAATCGAGAGCATGATTAGTAGGGGTTATTGTAGGGTTATAATAGGTATACAGTTTTAAGGTTTTCAGTTAGGAATGCATATATTTTTAAGCAATCTTGAGTTCGAGACTTATCCTTTTACTTGCTGCCAACTTTGTTTTTCTCCGTAGTTCCTCAAATAAAAATCTAAAAGTCCACTTACTCAGTCGGTATCTATATTTGAACTCCGATTCCGAGATGTCCAAGGGGTCTTCGGCTTTGCGGAGTATCTTTCTTTTGGTAATGCCGCTGTTAGTAAGATTTATAAATATATGAATGAACACAGTTGTAACTTAATATCTTTTATTAATTGTTATCATTACCTAGTTGAAATATGGAATAAATAATAAATATTATACAAATCTTAACTCTCGTCGTTGTCTTGTTTCTCTTAATAAACGCCACGCAAAGTAATAGTAGGACGTCGATGGCGCTCCGTATTGGCGTAATAAAGGCATATTGTCTTAATTGCAATAAAATAAATTGCAAATATATGTATACGATAATTTTTTCACGGTGAAAATCTCGGTAGGAAATTTTGGTATTTCTCGATAGCATAACTATAGGAAATTGGTGATACCATAATACGTCTAAAATTATTCCTGTTGCCACTTATCAAACATTTGTAAAGTAGAACTATCATTAAACTACACGCTAACCATACTTTATTGTCGCTTCTCGCCGTCATATTTTAGTGACAAATACGCTCACAATGGCGCTGTTCAAATTGCAATACAAAATTTTACTATAACTATTCTATTACGATTATTATACGATAGAGCAAAATGTTCCTGCTATTGAATATAAAAGATTACCTAAATGTTTTACTACAGAAACGGTTACAAGTAAAGACACATTGCATATAGCAAACGAGAATTCGAAGTCGAAACAACTCTATTGACATTGAAAACCGCCGAACATTTTCCATTCCTACCAGTACCTACTGTTGGGAACTTTATGAGCACATATTTAGGTATATTGAGATCGGCAGCAGCGTAAAATCATTAAAATATATAAGTTCGTAAATATATCAATAAAGGTTCAGACTTGGTTTTTGAAGTTTAAAATCATAACCATGAAGTAACTTTATACCAAAACTAAATATACTCCTACTGAAGACTTTTAGCGCATTCTATCATTTTTTATTCATAAATGATACCCTGCAGTCGCAAATTTAAATTTATAAAACAGCCAGAGAGAACGTTATGGTCCAAACAATGTCCACAGTCAACGAAAATCCTAGAAACAGGACAATATATCCAGTTTCTATGGCGTTTCTCAATATATCCAGAACTACCAACTTGTAGCCACATTGTTGTATATTACTGCCGGTGGTACATATTATTTTACGATTCTGGCGGAGCTGAGATGACTTTTTAAATAATAATAATGTCGCATCCTCATATATAGCTTCGACATCGCTTCCTGGAAGGAAAACTGCCCGTTCGGTGCTTATATTACCTATTGAATTATAACGTATGGTCAATTTGTAGTATATCTAGGAGTCCCAGAAATTAGCCGACAGAAAATTCACTGACAAACATTTCCTTCTTAACACGCTTTTGTTAGCTTCGCCTTTATGTATGTATGTAACAGAATCTTTGAAGTCGATTTTCGAGCACTTCAAAACGTCGGATTGACTTGAAATGCAATAACTTAAAAAAGAAATGAGTAAAAAAATATTTTATTTTAATGTGATAAAAAAAATGAAATAAACTTTTCCTTTAAAACTTTAAACCCACTCCTAGTATCTCTGGTGAACGTGATGTCGAAAATAAATTAGTACATGCTCTGTTTGAAAGTTGGTAAAACCGAATGGTTCACAACGAAAAATAAAATAAATAGAGAAATGGGAAAAATATGTATTTTGGAATCGAGACAAAATAAGTAACATGGAACTACAACAAAATCTAAAGAACTTCGAGCAATGAAACAGTGCGAGTAGTACACTAGAATGCGAAATAATTTTTAATGATACATGTCTCAGTTGGAAAGAAATAAAAAGTCCTATCAATGAGACTACGATTTCATCGATCAACCTATGAAGCATTTGCACAAATTATTAGCAAAATAAACCTTTAAAAAACTTCACTGTTTGTTTGCTATATTCGTAATATAAAAGATATTATAAATGCATATTATTCGCAGCTGTTTGTTATTAATATTACTTACATTCTTAATTATTTGCTCAGAGACCATTTATACATTACGTAAGTGATACGTTATCTCACATAATTTATTAGTTTAACCTCTACCTTTGAGACTGAGTAAACTCAATCAATGTCGCAACAATAAATACTTGACATTGGCAATATCTCCGATACTACTATACGACCATCAGTTCTTAAACAAGTAGGAGGAAGATAGTGGTGTAGCAGGATACACCCTGTATAAGGCATAATTAGGTTCAATAATATGTTTGGCACTAGGCGGCCGCCGTCAATATGATACACGTATAATTATGATTTGTTCCCTAGTCAAGCCTATAATAAATTAATCAAAGTTTACATTTTACCATAAAATACTAATAATAGTTTACCATGAAATAGATATTTTTTGTTACTTTTTTTAAGCTGGTTTTTATTTTCTTTTAAATTCTTCCTCTGCCAGTGCTCAAGGTGTTTATTACCATTGAATCAGTTAAAACTGTATTATTGTACACGCCAGTGTCCGCGTAACTCGTAAACACGTTAAGGGATGGCGCCACGATCGAATTGAATCGCGGTATGGTTTCGTTCACAACGAGAGTATATAAGGCCCGCCGTCAGTGTGGGACAGTTGGCAAAGGTCCGGAACTACCTTGTCCGGCATATGAGTATAATTTTTACAAGCGACTCGCACTTAACGGTGTATGCAGTCGCTTTATAAAACTTTACAAACATGAAGGTGTTGAGTGTTAACTTAAGAACGTTCACCCCTTCCGTGCGCTGTTTAGCTCGAAAACAGTACTTTTCGAACCAGTTTTAATTAATCAAAATATTATTCAAAAGAAATAAATAATTTTAAGAAATGTTGTCATCCAGAATGTAATTTTAGGTGACAATTTAATCAAAAAGTTTATACAGTACTGGCTTATTAGAATAGAAGAACATCTTCTTGAAAACTGTTTTAAAGCCAACACTTTATTAAAAGATGTAAGGCTGGCTTCTGCCTGCAATTTCGATAGCGTGGTTACCTTTTAAAAAAATCTCATCACGGCCCGTCTCGCTATATTCCGCCCTGTCCCGTCTCATTCTCTTTCAAGATATGTAATCCAGTCCCATCCCATCCATTTGAATACAAAAAAGTAACAAATATATCGGAATTTCTTCCTCATCCCACGGTAACACTACATTTTTCGGCATAAAAAGTTTACTAAGTGTTAATCCAGGGTGTCAGATGATCCATACCAAATTTCATCGAAATCCGTTAGGCCGTTTCTGAGTTCATCATGTACAACCGCACAGACAAACAAAACTTCTAAAAAACATTATTTTGGGTTCTATTATTATCTATCGGTTACAAATTTATTATATGTATAGATATAGATAAATCGGTAAAAAAAAATGTTCTTGGCCGGAGTTCCTGAATAATTACGCATTGTTTAAATTTTTATTTCTCATGAATTAAATACAAAAAGCTTATTTCCTCAACACATTCCCTTCCTAAATAGACCCTTATTTAGTACAATAATTTTTTTTTTTGTTTAGTGATTTAAAATATTTCGAGCGTCTAAATCTCCATTCGAAGCGGAAATAAGAACCCTCTGTTCAGTAATCCTTATAGTACTCGTATTCACAAATTATCTATTAATTTAAAATTGTCTCCACCTAACTCTTTAAATGACAACATTTCCTAAAATTATTACTAATTATTTTTCTTATAAATAATGTTTTGATAGATTGGTGTTCGTTTATAATCATACACATTAAGTAATATTAGAGATCTGGATATTAAGGATATCAATAAATTATACATATTTATCGGAAGTTCCTAACATGTTTAATTAGTTTTAAAATCATGCAAAATTAGGTAGCACAATTTGCATCAAATCATTATAATAACAAATAAAAACATAATTTATATAAAAAAAAGGACAAAGAATTCTGTTAACTTATATTGTTTATTAATTGCTTAATCGCATAAATATCCCAAACGACTAAGTAAACGAAACAAAAACACGGAGAAGTTTCTCTTTTTAATTGTAGCAGCGCCAGCTGGAACGGCTGGCAAATTCACGAAAGCATTTCACGTTACCAGGGACACAGAAATTACAAAGAATTGGAAGCACACCAAGCTAAGGCGAACCACGAACATAGTCTCTGTCGTTGACGTTCACCCTTAAACTGTGAGCACATTTTATAGACGCACACAAGCGCAAAATTTTACGTGTGTGAGAGAGAGACAATAGCATACATTATTTCATGTATTAGAAAGGGTCAAAAGGCTTTACACTGATTGCGCTGTCTTAGTATTTCACCACACAAGAGTCGACAGGAATTGGCTAGTTACAAAATCAATATTATGGATTTTTGCCGACAGTAAAAGTGAGATAGAACATCTGTAAGGCAATCTATCAATTGTGTACCTTATTGTAATAAAAACTAAACTCGGAATTACTTGTTTTATCTACCCAGTGTTGAATAGTATACTGTTGCTCGGGAAATAAGAGTTCAAGGCCAAAACGCAAACATGTATCCAAAAGAAATTTAGGTGTTTATGATACTCGTACTTACACACTCGGTATTCAGGTCAAATGATTATAAAATTATATTCCTTGTATAATTATTTAACATTATTCATATTTTTATGTTAACTAGTACCAAAATTGTGTTTACTTAAAACTTATAACATTATTACTTTTAATACTCAATGTATAAATAGTTTACAGGCTGTCAAAAATATTGTTTTTAAGACAACATGCATATTCAACTAAGCCGAACATTATGAATAATATATTGTAACTATTAATTTATTCAACTAGGGTTTTCACGAACTTGCATATTAATATTTATTGAAAGAAAAAAAGAGTGCTCTTTAACCAGGTTCTTGAATGTGTTTTCAAGGCCAGTGAAACCGGCTTACCTCTTGCGGCCTCCCCAAAAAATATAAGTTTAGAGAAGTTTTTTTTTAAATCATAATCAGGATTCTGGTTTATCTAAACGTGGGAGAACCTTGGATGCATTTACTTCTACAACTAGAGCGATTTCAGAGAGCCATATTAAATATGGGTACATACACGTATAAAAACGTGCATATGTATATTAAAACTCTTTCGTTTTCAAATCCTTACGAATAATATTCTTTAAGTTATCCAAAGACATAGGAACATGGCACTTGTTACTTTGTCTTTTCGTATTTACCTTTTACTGAGAAAAACTCATTGTCAATGCCATAAATAAAAATAAAAACACACACTTTTCAATGAGGTGTTAATGTGGAGTGGGAAACAATTATTGATTTAGACGCGTTATTAAAATATAACCCTAACAAAAGTAAGATAATGGATCCAGATATTAACCGGAAAATAATCCTTTCCATATTTCTTCTGAATAAATTGCGAGTGTGGTCCTTCAATATTATTCATATATATCGTCTCAGATTGCCGCACGAAGCACTGGGAGATTATAAACTAACAGAGTTCAACTACATATTTACGCACCTTGTACTACTAACTGACATCAACTTGTTTTCTTTTTTTATTTTTCGCTTGTCATTTTAGTATTTTTCCGCTACTTAAAACTAAACCTGATGTTTAGTATTGAACCAAATAATTAATTTTATTAAGCCTAGGCTCATTTAAAAGCTAAGACCTAGAATTTAAAGAATTTAGGATAAACAATGGTATTTAGGTTTTATTTTTTTTTGTCAGAGACGTTACAACGTCAGTTTAATGTTTGAGTCGATTTTTTTGCTCCCGTGTGTATGTGAATAATTTATTGGGTGGTTTAATCCGCAGGAACAACAATTGCCGCTTCTGGGTGTATGGAATAATAGGTCTAGTAGACTTAGGAGTCATTAAACATAAAATTATATACGTGTTATATTTAATACATATCGTATAACATATTATAACAATGTTACAGATGGTAACAACTATATATTTCAGCTTTCGATTGTTTTAAATAAATGGCAAAAATACAATGGCTTGAACTTTGTATGTAACTTTGTTCGTATATATGTATATTGGAATATATTTGTTTATTTATATATATATCATAGAAAATATTTATCTTAATATATATAAATCTCGTGTCACAATGTTTGTCCTCAACGGACTCCTAAACTACTTAACCGATTATAATAAAATTTGCACACCATGTGCAGTTCGATCCAACTTGAGAGATAGGATAGTTTAAATCTCAAATTAAAGTCGCAATTTTAATTTATTGCTAATTACTTGTCTGTTATTATTTGACAGTCACAATCATCTGTTAACTCCAAATGATTCTAACAGATGTCGATACCTTTCGACTGGGTTGAGTAAGTAATCAATAGATGGCGCTGCTATGGTAAATCTACGAACGTGTCATATAAGCTACATTTTAACATTTCGTGTTGGGAAACCGTCGAATCTATTTGTGTTAGCTAAAGACAGGTTAACCAAAAACATTGTGCACCGATTGGTGTTAAATTAAATTGAAATTGAAAGTATTTACAATTCATTAAAATAGATATTAACGTTTAAAAGTTTAAGACTGTCTGCCTTGCATACCTCATTTATGAGTTTAAGCGTCACATGTTATTTACTGTATTATACTGTAATATACTTATATTTGTTATAAAATTAATGGAAATAATAAATCTGATAAATTTTTATTTTGTACCTATTGATTTCTGCTTAATATCAAGTGTAAGAACATTTTAATTAATTGTGTTCAACGTACTTCCCCTTCAAACCTCAATCCAGTGAATTTGTATACCAACATCAACATTATCGTCTTTGTTCGTAAATAATTTCATTGTACTAAAGGGTTATAGTAGTAGAAAGTCAAATAAGGAGTCAAATTAGATTGTTTACTATAATGTAATATAACAAAAACTTTAGCCACAGCAACGCGTGGCCGGGTCAGCTAGTATAATTTATATATTAATGTAAAACTCATATGTATGTATACGAGTATATATACTTATTTATATTTATATAATCAATGTATATTCATAAAATTAGCATACATATGTACCCCTACTTATGTCATCTCTGCACTATCTCAAGGTTGACTGGAAGCGAATGCCTCTGGCATTAAGTCCGCCTATGTACAATACTTTTGTATGTGAAGTTAAATAAATAAATAAAAACATTAAAACTTTGTAATAGCGATAATACGAGCCGTGGATACGAGTATGTACCTATTGTACATAGAAGCCCAGTTTTTGGTTGATTTCTTTTTATTTATTAAGAAAATATTTTACACGCTAAATCAATATATTAAAATAAAAGCAACCTTTTCATGCTTAGTGAGTCAGAACCGTCAACGTTTAACTCAGAAAAGTTATAAACGCGTGATTTTTTATAAAAAGTATATTATATATTCTACAACTGGAAGGTAAAAACACTGCAATTGCCAAACAACGCTCCAACGCTAAACATTCCTTACAAATCGTCCCCTAAATATTCAAAAGCTTCTCCGTTGTTATGGTAGCCTAGTACTTATCCGGGTAAAATGGTCGATGCAGCGAAGGAGGCGCCAGTTTGCACATGCGCTCCTCGTCTTCGATCCGCGACCCAAGCACAAGATCGCTCAGCGCTTATTCTGAGCTGGCATCTCGGCTGTACACGTCGCCTCGTGAACCGAAATCATACTACCGGGATGAGCGTCGGATGCACATCGAACACATTAATTTTTAATTGTATAGTTGTGAAGGAAAAATAATGCACGTTTGATTAAAATATTTTAGTGTCTGCTGACACTTCACTTATTTGGATATTATATATATTGCTATAATATTGTAAGACTTTTCGAATCCAATCCAATCAGATGGATTAAAATAACATTTTTAATGAAATTTTATGTTAGCAGAGGTTCACAAAAAATATAATGACTCGCTTATTTTTTTTTTTATTGGATTTGGTCCTGTAACAACTCCATAACATTCGTATATAGTAAAGAATCTTATTAGGGTGAGTTATGTTGTTCGGCAAATCTACATTAACACAATCACATTCATATTAATTTGTAACTCGACTATGTGTGAATCGATTACAGTTATACCAAATAACATTGTCACACGCGAGAATAAATATTAAAGCTTGACCTTAAAGATTCCGGACATCAATAAAACACAAAATAATCTTATACAAAAACTACTCACCGCGGTTTCTTCTTTCTTCTGCACCCGAAGAACTTGAAGATATCGACATTATAAAGGTGCAGATTGAATATGCACAGTGAATATACAGAACCTATGCACTTACCTCGATATCTTCTTTATTCTGCAGGAGCGGTGCTTCGAGAATGTTCTTCAGACAGAAGTCTTCGTTATCCAAGTCGAAGTTGTACTTGGTAACTTCCATGATACGCAACCAATGCCGCGGCTTCATAGCTTTATTGGCCATCAACTCCAGTAATGGGCACATGTCATTGAAGTCGTCGATGGTCTTCTTTAAGGCGAAGAACGCCGGCCATTCTTTCAGACTGGTGTAGAAATTGGACTGATTAATCGGCCGATTCGTTCCGATGGTTTAATTAATAATTATCATGTGGTGTATTCAAATAATATTAGGTTAAAGTACTCTATTACTTATGTACGTACACTACTCAAAAGGCGATTTGCATACGTATCGAATGAATTACATTAAACTTAAAATGAAAAGTTATTATAAACAGTAATTTATTACAAAGCTGTTGTACAACATGGCGTTACGACAAAGTAAGAATGAACCTTACCCCTTGGGCAATTTTCGACACCTATTTTGGAACTCCATCAGTTCGTTGTTGATTTCCTCGATGTTCACCTCTCCCCAGGGGATGTCATAATAGCTGCTGACACGATCTATGACGTCATTATACAGCTTATATAGTTTCTGCAGCAAGTTGAGTTCTTTCCTGATTTGGGCTAATTCGGGGTACTCAGTATGAGGCAATCCGAACAGTTCTTCTCCGTTTTGATAAGTTTGTAGTTTACGCCACATTCCATCAAATCGATTCTGTTCAGATACAGTTAATTATTGCTAATCTGATACTAAAAGTATCTGTATTCTTAAATACGTGGTTTATTGTTTAATTTTGATTTATGCACTATTTAACTATACGAGTAGTAAGTGGAAAACCAATTTTCGCTAAGTCTTTAAGTTTACTTTAATAATTAACCAGCTATATATTTTCTAGATAGGCAAGAGATAGGCTTGTAATCACGTTTACAAGCCTCATTCACTCCATAGAGGCAATTATTCATCAATAAGTACAAACCTAAAGTGCGTGGTGGCCTCGTGGTATCGGACCAGACTCGGCTGCCTACATGTTCACGGTGGTCGCGGGTTCAAATCCCAGGGCACACCTCTGACTTTTCGGAGTTATGTGTGTATTGATAGTCAATCACCACGCACTTTAACGGTGAAGGAAAACATCGTGAGGAAACCTGCATACCGTAGCGATTTTAAAAAATTTCTACGGTGTGTAAGTCCGCCAACCCGCACTAGGCCAGCGTGGTGGACTATATGGCCTAACCACTCTCAATCGCACTCTCGATTGTAGAGGAGGCCCGTGCCCTGCAGTGGGTCGTATATAGGCTGATACAATACAATACAAAAAAAAGTACAAACCTGGAATAATATCAGCCGATCAGAAGCCTCTCTTGGGCTGAGTCCAGATTGCATCGGGCCCGCGTGCCTGTACTCATGACAGTAATCAGCATTGTCCTCCCTGAACCTGTCTAGATTGCTCTTGAGATCATCTTCGAACTGTGGCTGCATCATCAACAGCTGAACGTGCGAAGCAAGCGCTGTGGCTTGCAACTGTTGCCAGGTGTAACGCAGGTTGTCCACTTGCTCAAGATCTTCCTTGCTTACTGTTAGCTCGTATCGTGTTATTACGTTGAAGGCTTCCTACAATACGAATGGATCAGTTATCTTAAATCCAACGTTTTAATTTCTCTCTCCACAGCAATAAGAAGTACGCGCTAATGAACATAGGCCTCCTCCAAGGATCGCTACATAGACCTGTTGGAAGTGACCTCGATCCAGTGACTTTCTGCAACCTTAACCAGGTCTTCCATCGATTTTGGGGGCGTCCGCCTCTACGCTTGCCTGTACGGGGTCTCTACTCCAGAAACTTCCAAAATTCGATTGGAAGGATAATATACACTCATTATTAAAAACGAATTCAACTTAAAATGTTTGTATTTGGCCTATTCGTGCTTCGATTTGACATTCCACATTTTAAAATTAAAGGTAAAATAATTACTTTGATGATAAACAATAACATAAATATATAAGTTTGCATATTGTGTAGCACTAATTTATACCTCTACAGGATCTATCTTCAGCTCCATATCTACTTCTTGTTCTCGTATCTTCTTTAACGTCTCCATGACGGTTCTGACGTCGTCCAAATCCCTTATAGGCCTCTCTAACTTTCGTTCTAAATCATTCATAATCGCATACACATAGTCCATTTCGCGTTTATATTTCTTGCGCATTGCTTGACTTATTCTGTGTGTACCGTCTGGAAATTAATTAAATATGTCCAAAATTACACTGTTCAATAAAATAGATAAAGTCAAAAACAGAATGATTACTTAATAAAATTTTTGATGTATGTGTTAATATGCTAATACAGTAATTTCGTATTTAGTATTGTTTAGAAAAAGTATTTGGCGGTAGAAATATTCAGACGTAGCTGTTCATAGCAAAATAAATTCTCTATTCATTTAGTATGTACCCTTATCTAAATACAGCAAGATATTTGTGACAATACAATTATCATAATGCTCACTTTTCAGTTCGGTGTTTAATCCCATTTTCAATTTTTCCATGGAGACGGCTAAACAGTTTCCAATGACTAGCACATCGGGTTCCGTGGCGAGTTTGGATTCGAGCTCGCTATGTCTCTTTAAGGACAGCTCGAAATCGTTTAAATTCCACGCTAGTAGCTGCCGCAAGGTTTTCTCACATTTCCATAAGTAATGATATGGACGCCATCTCTTGACTAACGTATTTAACTCCTGACAAAAAAATATTCATGAACTCCAGTCCACTGCATAATCACCATGCATATTTATTATATATTCCAGATTATTTTACTCGTACTTATGAAATAAATTATAAATTATCTTCTGCTTATAGGTCTTGATTTCAATGTTACCTTTATATAAATATGTTATTTTATTATTTAATGTTTATATAGTAACTAATGACATATGAAAAATACAACACTCATAAATATTAAAATCCTATTAAACATTTATAATTAAACGAATTCCACTTCACTTAAAGACCATTGGTACTTACAGTTTTGATATTCTGCGTACAAGTCGAGAGCAGTGACAAAGTCTTCATTATTTCTTTGTTTTCCATCACGTGGTTATAGAAATTCTTTTGTTGAAATGGAAATGTTGGTTTCTCCTCCGACTCAAGCCTGTAGTGTTTCTTCTTCCTCGCCTTAGTAGCGTCCATCACCTTAGTCGACTTTTGCAGTGCGGTCATCGGCGTCCCTGACTGTACCTGTCCGTCAAGCTTCGTGACTACGTCTAAGAGCTGGTTTGATTGAGGACCAGCTATTTTCTTCCAACTCACCTATATAAGCATGCGGGGACAGCAAAGCGAAATAATAGAAGATGGGTTATTTACAGAGGGAAGAAGAAGCAACACCAATGTGCAGCAAAGAAACGAAATACGCAAGCGTGTAGAAGATTGCAGACAATGACACATAACACACAATCGTGATGTTGCAAATGAAACGACACAATACATTTAACATCACAATATTGAAAAAGAGAGGACAAAGATAGTATTAACATAATATGTCTATACATTGATGTCGTTTTGTATGAAACAACACCTTAAAAGTATTGTATATTAATTCTTAGCTTATCTCATTCGATCAAATATACACTTAATCGAATCTTATCTCTAATAAATTTGCAGCCCATTTACACGCAGAGAGTTTATTTATTATATGAATTTACGAGTTCTCGACTTGTCTAAACACGCTCTCGTATCATATATTTTCTAGTACATACGAGTTTCGTACAAATTGGTGTAAACCAATTTCGTGCAACAATTTCCATTAGAGTTCAGTCTCTATTGTGTGTCAAAAGCCATTCAACTTAGAATATTCATATTAGCTTCAACTTAGAATATCAATATTCAATAGAACAAAGCTCAATCAACTTTATAGAAATTACGAATGTTTGTTGAATACCGATAATAACAATTATAAACGTTGGGATGCCAGAAACGCAGCGCTTGTAACATTTTTTTAGGGGACCGGCCGTTGAGCACGTTGGCCGTAAAGAAATAACAACAACGCGCTGCACTTTTCTTTGTGACTGGTAAAAAAAAGAAACGTAAAGTTGTTACACGTAGTACCCAGAAGTATTGTAATACTGAGTACAAGTTCTGTTTACGCAGAGACATCCACAATTCAATGTCGAGGCCTATAGGTGACAATCGCAAATAATTAACGAAATAACTTCATATTCTTACAAAAATCGTATCTTGGAGACGATAAACTCTCCCCTTGTAAATGAGCCTTAAGTACAAAAGTGTAGGGAAGAATTGCAGTTTAAGTTTCTTAATCACCCATGTCTGTTTCAGATTTCCTTAATTTTAAAGCATCTGCTTTAATATCAAGTACGTTTATTTAATTAGAAGGCTTATTCCAGTGACTAGGTAAAAGTTAAAAAAATAATTGTTTAAACAAAGCATAAAGATAGATTTCTGAGCAAAATCGATAATATGGATAAAGACGGCACCATTATTATAGTCCATGGAAAATTAACAAATTAATTGCAGCACAATTAGAATACTACTCATATACAGAGTCATTTTGATTAGATGATTCTAAATTTAACAGAAGGTTTACAATCTTTAACATAGTCCATTATTAAAATAAAATATTACGTTGTTTTTTTTTTCAAAATATTCTATCATTTTTATCCTAAAAAACAAAATACTTGGACAATACGTTCGACCACAATAGCCTGTAACGTGCGTCTATTTAAGATAAATTATTAAGAGTAAAAAATATTTTTTAAAACAATATTTTATTTTAACGAGCGAAAAAGAACAAAATTACTTTTCTTTAAAACTTTTACCATCAACTTAAAACGTCATTGCACAATTTATTATGTAAATAAAAGCTAGTCGCGATATTTACAAATTTAAATGTAATAACTATAGCTAATTGAATTTAATTTTTAGGTAAATATGAGTACTTAAATCTCGCAAATATTTTCCACCATGCGTTCGTTAATCAGGATTGTTTTGGTGAGTTTAATGTTAAAAAAAATGTGCTGTCTTTTACCCTGTATTATTATTACTCTATCATAATAAAAACTACTAGTGAATTTTTTTTTCAACTGACTTCAATGAAATAATACTCCTTACTTTTAGTTTAAGTTTGTATTATGTAATTATGTATGGAGGTTTGTTACTCTTTCACACGAAAATTTCTGAATACAATTAAATGAAATTTGGTATAGAGGTAGCTGGTACCCTAGATTAACTCATATGGTACTTTTTATCCCAAAAAATGTAGTGTTCTGTGGGATGAGCAAGGAATTTAAATGTACATGTTTGCTACTCTTTTAAGTTCAAAGGAATGGCACGGGGCAGGAGAGAACAGAATTGCATTACTTGATTAATGACAGAGGATGAGACGGGACAGAACGGGATATAACGGGACGCGGAATTTAACGAAATATTACACGTATAGTACACGAAATAATAATATGTTGTTGATGTGGATTGGACTCAAAATCTATCTGCACCCGGGCGAAGTCGGATTCGACCGCTAGTCATTTATACATTTTTATACTATTTCACTTAATATACGAGTATAAATTGCTCAGAATGAAAATATTGTGTTATTTTAATGAAATCAGTTAATATTTTTCAAAAATATTATTTTATGTTGTAAGCGCCATACCCTAGCTGTTTTCCCGCCGGACCACTGGGCAACTCCTTTAGAGAGCCCCGCTATATGTTTACCAGCTAGAACTAACACGTCTTGTATTTCTTCGAGAGTGGGAGTGACGGAAACGTTTGGTATCATCAGAGCAGCATGAAGAAGAAATATTGGTTTCTTCGCGAGCCCTGGAAAAAATAAAAATAATTTTAAATTCTAATATTAAAGCCAAAATAAAGAAAATCACCATATTTTATTTATTTTGCAGACGACCTAGTAAAGGTCGCGGGACGTCGCTGGATGCAGGCTGTCTCTAAGGTCACTGTGAAAATCATTGGGAGAGGCCTATGTTCAGCACTGAACTTCATGTGGCTGATGGATGGGTGGATGAAAAGCAAATATACTACTCAAAAAATTAAACCTTTCGAACATTAACATAATCAAATCGTAGCAGTTTGAAATATCTTCGGGTATCTTTAGAATACTCTAAGGTAGAAAGCTCCAATTTCGATTTTTCAATTTTCTTAACGATAAATTTTGTCCAAGATACAGACTGTTAAAAAACACCTAAAAATTTTATAAAAAATAAAATCCTTTAATTTCTGTGAGTAGTGTATAATTTTTTAATATTCGTAAACATTATGTAATAATAGAGACGCCAACATTAAGTCGCAAAAATTCGCTATGGTCTTGTCATGTCATTCGGAGGAGCCGGGTATCGATCCCGGTACCTCTCACATGCAAAGCGAGCGCTCTACCGGTGAGCTACACCTCCGATGAAGCCTGTATCGAAATTATTGGTCGCTTCATCGGTTCGTATCAGAATTATTTTTAATTTTCCTTTATATGATAATAAATCAGGACAAATCGTTATAATTGGGGCCGACAGCGCAAAAGTGCCCTACAATTCTATGTTTTTGAATCCTAAGTATGGTACACGATTTAAAATATGATAAATTTTATCCCACTGAAGCTTCATCAATCGATACATAATTTTATAACGTATGGCGAGAAAAAAAATAGTTTTTGCATCGATTATTTTTCTTCTCGTTGTGATGCAAATGTGGCCTACCCCACTTAAGCGGACTATACATACGTGATATTCAATACATTTTCACATTTCGCGATGGGCTCATTTTCATAGGCTCTATTATTGGTGAAACCATCAACTCCCTATAAGAATCCTTTGACACGAAAGTAGCCTTTTTACTCTTTTTAAAAATATATATATTGGTGATTTTTGTCAGTTTCTTATCTTTCAGTTACCCAGTCCAATCAATCCAATCCATCAGCCAAAGGAAGTCCACTACTGAACATAGGCCTCTCCTAATGATTTCCACTGTGACCTGTGGGAGGCAGCCTGCATCCAGCGACGTCCCGCGACCTTTACCTTTACCTTTTTTTTACACAGTGTAAACCAGTCTTTATTATCGTCAGAGCTAAATATAGCAGCAATAAATAAATACCACAAACTTGCATCGTATATAATATACAACAATTTTACCCATCTACGAGAAAATAAAAATTTCGCAACTACGTTTATTGTGTGCTTACCCGGCATACTATAATCGGTCATCAATTAATGTTATTCGTTATTAAAGTTTTATGATGTAAAACAGTATTACTGAGTGAAATTGTTGAAGAATAGGGAAAAAAACGGTTATTTAGGGATATTCGGAAAACTTCGCGTATCTATGGATAACATGGACAAATTAAGAATATCGTTGTTAACTTTTCTATCTTAAAGTATTCTAGAGACCCCCTTAAAAATTTCACATTGCTACTAGGAGTTTATTATGTTAGTGTTGGAAAGGTTTAAGCTTACTTTACTCGCCAAAAACCATCGTCATATGCAATTTTCACTTCTTATTCATTTCTTTAGTTCAAAATACTTTTTTAGTCATTACCCATATTCTTTTAATCAAGTACTCTCTCTCAAACACATTCAACAAAGTCAGTAACTGTAAGAAAAAAAAATATCCTGGCCTATAAACAGTATGTTTTAAATAATGTCAATTTTGAATAAAAATTAAAGACCAATATTTCATTGTACGGATTGCTTAATTTCATAACACTAACACTGTGTAAGCCTATCACGGGCATTTACATTTAAATACAGTCATAATATATATTAAAAAGTAAACGATCTAATGTATTATGCTGTTGGTGTACCATTTTTAAATAATAAATAAAAACCAATCGTAAATTTTATTCTGTTGGAATTTTATCGCAAGAGTTCTTAAGAAAAATGCATTTTTTTGTAAAAATGATTGTTTATTGAGTACCTATTCTGAACGTCGATCGTACTTACTGCTTTTACATATGATTATGTTACAGGTTGTGTTCATTAGCTATTTGATTAGTTAAATTATCAATATGAATAATAAAGTACCATACTATTTATCGACCACCATGAGCATTAGCCCCTTACATGTTTTTCCATGAAGAAAGTTTTCTGCTATAGGTAGATGACGCTGAACCGCAGCAGCTTTTATATGAAATAATATAATTACATTAAATATCTCTCGAGTACGGCAGGACTGTGAAATCATTCTGTTTATCATACAACCATACATACTGTCTGTGTCCTCGGTCTGTGACGGCAATTCGTGTTTGAAGTTGGATCAGTCGACCAACTGATTGCTGAACTTGCATGTCTTTTATTCTTAACACCATATAGTTGATTATTTTTGGACAACTAACGAACAATGTTGACGAGCCCCTTCGAAATTTATGTCTTCCTAGTACATCGATGTGGAGTTCCAGACTGGTTCGTTACACGGTGCGCACAGTTTCACAAGCTTTACAGTACCCGAGCCGCGAGCCGTAGATTAAAATACACGAAATAGTCATACATAACAAGGAGTTTATGTGTTTTTAAATAAAAATGTTATAAATTAAAATATATTACAAGACATCTTATTTGTCTTTAATTAATATTGTAGAATTAATCTCTTCAAAATATCTCGTATATTATATAAGTACGCGTTGAAGGATTATAATATCCAAATAGCGCATTACCTTCGTCTAACAACCTACAATTAATACAAACATGGTGCGCACTTTATTTTTACACACATATAAATTATACATGTTGAATTTTTGAATGTAAAAAATAGTAATACAACAGACAAATAAATAAATTTGATAATTTTCCCCTACATATTATCCAAAAAAAATTATAAGTATTATAAAGTTGAAAAGATTTTATTAATCTTGCCAGAGAAGAGCAGCAGATATACAAGGTGCTAACCAGCCAGCCGCCACATGCGCACTAAAATCATCCGCAGATGCAAAATTCGGACGCATTCGTACCAGGATCGCATATCTGCCAAGGGATAAACTCGACCACAGCAGTATAAAAGCAGAATCGCCTCTTAAAAAGCGACCTTAAAACCGAGGCAATAAAATTCGAAATAATATAATGTAATTGTTGACAAGTAACTTTCGGTTCTATTACTTAACTAATAAAGTTTGATATAGGTTACTAGACATTTCAACTGGATTGATAAAACATAGGGTTCAGTTCATACCGAGATGCGACGATACAGAATGAGGCCCGTGATATCGCTCTGCCCCGCGAGACACATCGAAACGTCACAGAGCGCATTTTAAAATCGTTGGCAGCACGACGCTTTGCTGCGAGGCGTAGCGGAACGTTCGCCATGTGCACCCACCGCCGCGTCCACCCGAATCTACCATTTGCAAGCTGATGAGAACGCCGTCTATTAGGCGGATGCTTTATGGACATCGAGGAATAATTGTTTTTTATATAGCGCTACGAAAGTTTGTATAATGTATCATTAAAACACTATAGTGACAGAAATACGCACTACGTCACGAGGCGCAGTGCGGCTCTCGCACGTCGCGTGTATCCGCGATGCACCGCTGACCCGCGACGCGTCGCGAGGCATCCCGATTTGCAGCGCTGCGTGATGCAACGTATTCTGAATTCACACAATGGAACGTGTGTAGCAAGTAATGTTCAATTTTGAGTCTCTATTGAAAAGTGCGCGCGGCGTGGCGTCGCGTTTCTGTGTGAACTGACCCCATTTATACTGTTCAAGTCGTGGCATTGTTGCCGTACGGCCAGGTGTTTCGTCTTTCCAATAAACTAGGGTCTTTTTAACGAGTCATAAAGAAGCAACAGCCCCAGTGCCGAAAGCTAATCTGACGTTATAACTATAACGCAAAATACGTTTTCCACAGACGTAGAGCGTCGAAAAAAGGGAAATCTTTATATATATTTCTTGTGTGCGTGTGTATGTCACTGAACTCTCCCTAAGGGCTGGACCGATTTTGATGATTTTTTTGTGTTCAAGGGGATTCGAGAATAGTTTAAATTTACAATTTGGTCCACTGGAAAATGTTTTTTTTTATTTTCATTTTCATCAAAATGTCAACGACAAAAACTAAGATATGCATATTTAAAAGAAGCTACAACGAATTTCCTATGCGAGTAACTATCGAGGGCATTCAATTGCAGGTTGCAGATAAAATTTAATACTTAGGTATTTGGTTTGATCGCTCTTGGAGGTGATCGAAACATGTTGGGGAGTCAGAAATTAAATGTCCCAAATTCTAAAATTTGTTTAAGATTTTAGCGGGGTCTGGCTGGGGAGTCCGTGCCAAACATTTAAGAAAACTATATATTTCTTTGGACCGTAGCCGTTTCGACTATGCTAGTTATCTTTACGACAATGCTAATAAAAGTAGTTTTAGTAAATTAGACAGGTTACAAAATCAATGCTTACGGGTTATAGGAGGATTTATAAAGAGTACTCCAGTTACATCTCCCTTCGTTGCGCTTGAGGCGGCGATATTTAGCAGGAAAGTACCTACTGGCTTAAGGCAAAATCTTTCACAGGGGGATCTATTAGTATAATTGACATTTTGGCAACATCTTGTAAAAATCTCTATGGGAGGTGTAAAACCAAACCTATATACTAGGGTTAATTCATGATTCCCTAGAAAACAAATAACATACTTTCAACCACTCAATTGGAACAATTTTCGTTGGATATTTGGGTTAGTAGGATTGATACTAATAATACCAAATCGTCTATTAAATGTGAGACAAAATCAAAATCACGGACGGCGCAAAAGATGGACGTTGTGGCAGTATTTGATCCTTAGACCATCAATAAAATTGAGATCAAATCGTAATGTTTCAATGATGTACATTGAATTAATAACAATCTTAGAGTCTGTTTCATACGTTGAGTCTTTTAACAGTAGCTTTGTTATACTGACGGACTCAACGAGTGCGTTACAGCATTTGGCTCGCTGCACCTCGAGTTTTGGAGGAGCACCGATAGCCTATATCATATTAGACTCTATTAAGAAACTTCAAAAGAGAGTTATAAAGTTATCCTTATAATGGGTCCACTCACATATCAGATTGTCAGGAAATTAAATGGCAGACCGCAGGTGGCGAGGGACGACTTTTTCAAATGGGAAACCGATATTTCCAGAAATATCGGCTGTTGTAATACCAGTTGTTAATTTAATAAAACCTGACACTGTGTCTAGTTTTATTAAATAAAGAACTATATTTTTACATAATAGATTATGTACGTACGATATTTAGCGACATATTTGCTTATTATTATTAATACTTTATTTTTTCTCTTACACTTTCTACAAACTCGCACGGCATTGCACTATTCTCGTTGCGTACTATAAGGTTTAATAATTCCGATTGATTACGAAACACAATCGTGTGTTTTACGTTTTGGGATAGTCAGACAAAACAAACTTCATACTTGACTTAAATATGACAATATTTATTACAGGATTAAACATTATCAGTTGCGTCGTTTCGTCGGTAAATACATAAATATCGTATAAAGTTGAATATAATATCCAGTGCGGTTTTTATTTGTGTAAATTCAGCATTTGTTTACTAAAACTAACTAAAATTGTAACATATTTTAAAAGGAAATGTGTGTTTTTATTTATTTACGCCAACGTGTATAAATGAAATCGGAATCGCAGTATAAAAATTTGCCGCATCATAATTTAAAACATTCGAAAGTATTTACACGTAAAACTTACTAGTACTATTTAGTCTTAATACTGTCTTCATTATAAATATTAACAAAGTTTATTGTTATTTAATGAAGCAACAAAATGATAATAACCTTTGTATATACTCGTAATATGTGTATGTTAGAAGCTGGGCGCAGTCAACGCGGCCCCGCTGCGGTTGTTAACACGCAACCAAGCGTAGTTTGCCGATTATGGGCACTCTACTGGACTACACGAGATGTAGCCGAATGTCACCGAGGAACATAACAGGGTCACTCAGGTCTACCCAGACACAAGACCGTCTTAGGCATATAGCCGCTATGAAGCAGCCCCATATTACAGCTTGTCAGTTGGTAGGAAAACCCCAGTCCCGGTACCAATTGTCATTTCGTCAACAACTTACAACTATATTTAAATGTATCTATTAGTCACTAGCTGTTAAGGCAAAGAGGACATAATAAAGTGTAATTGTTATTCAATTCAATGAACATTCTATGACCCAATACTGTCAAGGGGAAAGTAAGAGGACATCTATAAATAGAGACAGACTTTATTGATCGAACTTGTTGCGCACAAGTGAAGTTGGAGACGATGTTATATGTTACTCGAACAGGGGAGATTGAAATTAGTAATGCGAACATGATCGTAGTTCGAGTTTGTTGTATTGTTAATATTATTTCAAAACTATGTACATGTGTAGTATGACAACGTAATTACGGTCGTAGGAATCCGCTGGATGCTGGGAGTTGTAATCTTTAGGATAGACATGTGTTCGTTCCACAGTTAAATATTGTCAATGTTCTTTACGTTCCTATTTAACGGATAGTTTATAATCATGATTAACTGTAGTTTCATATTATTGGTTTTGTTATTCTCGTTTTATATAAATTATTATTCATTGTTTACTTATCTGTTTTGATCACAGCTGTTTACGCCTATAATAGGCATATAGATACATTTAAATATAAACAATGAACTTATTTCATAACTTAGTACTCAGTTGGTAGAATTCAACCTGTCAAAATCAACATGGGTACGAAAACAATATGGAAAGTTAAGTTGTTTGGAGGCAAAATCTCGAATTAAATTTCACAAATGGGGCAGTTCAAATGATTAACACTTTTTAATATTATTTTATTCACATTATGCACATGTTTATAGCAGTTATTACACATATAGTTGTCAACATCAATTTTTACGACAAAATACAATAAATACAATTAATAGCAGATTAAGTATCTAGAACACACTCTTTTATGAGCCTAAAGGAATAAATACATAATATAAAACTAATAATACTGCAAGATTATAATGTCGATATTATGTCCAAAAATAGAACACGAACTATACGTACCATCCAGATTAAAGAGAAAAAGTAATTGTTTGTTGTTCAGCGCTACATCTTCTGCGATAATAATTAATATATCTGCTGCATACTGTGCCACATTACTTACATATAGAAAGTTCCTTAATGACTTTATGACCTACTAAGTAGAAATTAAACTTTGGAAATCACGTGCCTCATCTTATAAATCCAAATACTGATACTGATCATACGTAAGATAAAGAGGATTAACCGCTTTTGGCTCCCTCTTCACATATTTTATTTATAATGGAAAAAAACTATAGGCTTTACAATGCAATTGTTAATAATTTAAAATAAAACAAATGAAAGCTGGTAATATTACGTAACAGCATTAATTTCATACTTATAGTATAGCACATAAACATTTAGTTCAAACGATAGAGGGAAATTGTGCATAGCTCTTTAAAACTAATAATTTATTGAGTAATACAAAAAGTATTACTCAACAAATTATTACTATATAGTATAAAAAATACTAAAACATATCGCAAAGCGATCCCAACGCTTTATTCTTGTGTAAACCTATTGGGAAAATGTAACTGTTAACACGAAAAACAATAAGTAAAAGTCTTATACTAAGCCCACAACCTACACATCAAAAAAATGAAATTGTGTCCTCTGAAAAATGCAACCCCAAATGTATCTTTCAATGGACTATAACTTTAAGTTCAAGCCCCGTTATACCAAATGTGAGAACGATACTTTACTAGAATATATGTATAATACTTAACACACTCATATTATGAAGGCGTAAGTTTTAATGGCGGACCTGTGAAAATAGGCTATTAAGTATTCGATCCCCAAATACCTAGTTAAAATGTACATCTTATACTGAAGACAGATAAATTAGACCATGTTTGTTATAAATTACTTCAAGCTCAAATATATGTATGTATACAGCACATTTTTATATAGCTTTTAAAAGTACCTACGACTATTACTATCGAAAGAGTTTAAAAATGCTATAAGAAGACTAACTTGAAAAAAGGTATTAAAAATCCACTAAATGAGTTTCCCCCTTGTACAAAGGTAGTACACTAATACAGAATACGTTTTAAGTTTTAAGTATATTTGCTCAAAAATCATGTATTCGAAACCTTTTTAAAGCAAGGAACGACTAGCTTTGTTGGAATATGATTTATGTCCTCGCTGCGCGTGGGTATTTCCACGACGGCCCCTGCGTTGACCGGCACCTCCACCTCTCGAGTGCGACGGCTGCGACGGCTGCGACGTCGTTGCCTGCTGACTCGGCCCTTGCTTTTGTTGTTTTGATTCTTGAGCTTGTGCGTTTGGCTTATTTTCTTTCGCGTTATTTTGACTTGACTGACTTCCACCTGCTGCATTTTGATCCCCTGGTTCCGGTTTCTGGAGCAACATGTTACGTAGAGTCTTACTCAATTCGTTTACTAATTCTGAGTCACTGGAATCCGATGAGGACTGTTTAACAGTTTCAGACTCGGAATCAGTAGGGCTAAAATCGCCGGGATTCCATCCTTCCATGCCAATCTCATCTTCATCAAATTCATCGCAAGACTTTAAGGCCAAAATCAAATTTTGCAGTGTCTGCCTATAACTTCCGGTGGCATTTTCTAGAAATCCTTTACATACGTCGATAATTTGGTTCACTTCGATTGAAGATTGGCGACGTGTATGAAACCATCTTTGCCGCAGATACAATTCTGAAATAAAAGAAACAAACTTGAAAATAAAACTGTTTAAGCATAGAAATCGATTAATAAGCCCCAATTAAGAATGTAACTCAATAACGCACAGTCGCTAATAAGCAGTTTATTTATTGTTGTCTGTTTCATTAAGAACTGTCTGCAATTATTAATATGGCACGTTATAGTACTACTTTTTACTTAATATTAAGGTTCTATTTTATGAAGACTCATGGAATGATTACGTACAGCCAGAAACTATCGGCACGAGCTGTCAGGATGCTGCCGGAACCGCGGACACGACTGAGAACTTTGGACGTACACATGTTCCTATCTGAGATCAGTTGGCTAGATTGACATAAGCAATACTAGGCATGGGTGGACATGGAGAAGCTTTATGACATAGAAGTTAATATTCTTGGAAACTATACATTTAAGTCATATATTAGGGAAAGTAAGCATTCCAATTCCTGTACCGATATTACCTACGTAATCCTTCCATGGGCATACTATATTATATTGACTTGAATTTTGTTGAATTATATTTAAGTCCTTCACATTCGCATGTGCAACGTGTTTAATGTTAGTTATTGTACATATACATAAGCACACGCCTTTTTCCCTGAAGGGGTAGGCAGAGGTGCTACCAGAACACCCACGTTTCGCCTTGTATATTCCGTCCCACGATGTGATAGGGGCCTATCGCCATATCGGGCACAAATTACTGACTCCGGGCTGATAATGAATAGAAAAATCCAATATCACTTTGCCCGACCCGGGATTCGAACCCGAGGTTTCAGCTTTGCAATCATACCGTAGTACCACTACGCCACCGAGGCAGTTATTGTAATGATTAACAAATAAGACCAACAAAAAGTAACAATCTCATAATATTTTCTCCAGATCTCAGTATATACGTAATGTCACACAGTACGATAATTTCTAACAAATATGTATTATTCTAATAATATTTATAGTTTCCTTATTGTTTCTTTTTTTCATTATAAAAAACTCATGTTTAGTCCCAACGCTTGGATTGTTAAACAAAAGTGTCCCAGCATCCACATGTATGTTTATTACACTATATAATTATTGTGTATAATAGGGCTAATGAAAAAAATATAGATCATTAAACCACATAGTATTTTTAGAAATATAACTAACTAAACTTACATTAAACGACGAATTAAAAAAAGAAATATCATTTCGCAATAGCAAAAAAATATTCGATTGTCGAACATGATGTGAGAGCCAATAGTGTTCCGACCATTTATATTAATTTCCAAATATAAATATGAACTATCTATAATAAAGAAAAAAGATATTTGGGAAAATAATAATTTCTCTTTAAGTAAAATAATATTTATTTTACTCTGCCTGGGACACAAATTCAGGACCTCAAATATTGTATACGGTGGTACGATACTAATAAAGTGCAAAATATATTCCAACGTTACATTGAATTTATTCTCATCGACGTAAGTCTTTTGGTGATCTCAAATACCGAGAACTGATCAGAGTATTTTCGACTCATTTTGTTGTGTATTTTCTCTTTTTGATGTATAATAAAGTGTAATCAATAATTATTTATGTTAATTATAATTAATATTACATATACCAGTTCTCACATAAATAATACAAGTAGAATCGCTAGGCATCTTACATTGACATATTAATTCGCGACAGATATTAGTTAAAAAATAGATATAGAGGTTGAATAGTTAAGCGAAGAACTAGCAGATAAGTTATTTGAAATGGATCTTCTATAACAACGCCAGGATGTATGGCAGTGCCGCCCCGCCATGATTCACAAGCACGCGACACAAACGCATCGCAAAATCGGGGGCGACGTTCGGCCATCTTTCACTTCAAATTGAAATAATCATACACTAATAAGTACTGACACCGATACTCAACAACCGCTCTCTGCCCATCGCTAGTTATATTTTTGTGCAATGATATAAAGATCAAATCAATTACTTACGTTATAAATTTTAAGTACCAAACTCGTATGCAAGCGCAACAAAATTTAAATATATATTTTTCACTTACCAAGATTTTTCTTTTGTTTCAAAGAATCTCCGGGTCTGGCGAAAACTTCTACTACTTCACGCCATGCCGCTTGCTTTAGCTCTTCATCGTAGAATTCACGGGAAGATGAATCCCATATAGCGAGTCTTTTGGTGATCTCAAATACCAAGAATTGATCAGAGTATTTTCGACTCATTTCGCGGAGTGTAACGTACGTCCTCCCTCTGTGAATGCCGCGAGGCGCCTGAACACAACAGCGTCTAGTGCTTAAAACATAACAAGACCTGTGGCGCACCGAGACCGCTCGATAACGATAACGAAGCGGCGCGAACCTTATCCTTATGACGCCATTCCAACTTCGCCTATCACAAGGGAACACGTGTGAATCTTTATATAAATTGAGATATAATATATCATGTTGAAAAATCACTTTCGCATTCACAAATATTAGCGGAGTTAAAAAGCTCCCAGTGTGCTCCGGCTCGATGCACTAGAAGTATTGACCACGAACATCATGTCATCTCTCTCGGGCTAGTGCGATTTTACATAGTGTTAGCAGCTATTCGTCTCAAATAGGTTTCTATACAAAATGGTAAAAATTAAACGCGAAAGTATTGATTAATGCTTTTCTCCAGCAGTGGGGGGCACAGACGTCTGACTGATAATAAGTATAAGTGACTGATATCACGTTATACTTATTTATAATTTGTAATAATATTTTTGTATATGTAGCAAGTATTCTCATGTTTTAATAATACGTCTCGCGTTCAGTTTATCAGGACCACACGGGCGTCGTCGAACTGTAGAATATTATAAATTAATAGCTAAAATATATAAAGATCTTACTGAAAAAATCTTTCGACATTAGGCCATATTTTGCGAATCATATTCTAACTTAAGCATATAAGAAAAACATGTGTTTGTACAATGTATTATTTTTATTTTTTAAGCCAAATTACTCGCACTTAACAACGTTGTTATTTCAAAATTGCTGTTTAAATATTAATAAAGGTAATGGGTATAGTAATACAGTTTAATGTGAGAGTGTAACGAGTCGAAACTAACCACGCAAATATGTAGCTTAATATATTAAAAATAAGTTTCAATATTACATTGCTTCCCGATAGTGCATTTGATTTGGTGGCCCATCGTTACATTGGGACCTTTAGGAGACGAATCAATTTAGCAACGTCAATTTAAGGGAAGCATTAATAAAACATGCTAAGAATATTCTCATGTTTAATATTATTTGATACGCTCCAAATGAAGACGTCAGCGTCGATATCATTTCAATAAACATCATTCTCAAAGTACGTCTTTTGACAGCTACATCTTGTTCCATTCAACCATCGTATTGAACGCACAGCTGTTATCATTCATTATAAGTCAATTTAAATGAAGTATTAACAAATGATACATAACCTTATGAATACTAAAAAGAAATGATGTTTGTAAAAATTTTTTTAAACGTTTATCTTTTCCTTATTCACTCGGGGCATACGTCAATATGTTAATATTCTTATGGTGGTAATAGGTAAAAATCAGATTTCAGCTTTGACTAATTAAGTAATTTAGGCAATAATAGGCATCATATTGCAAATTATTAATTGTTGTATAAGAATACCACCGTAAGAATATAACCATATTGGCGTAAAGTCCGGTCAATTGACAGGATTTTAATGTGCTATATAAATATTTTTTATAACTAAAAACAAAATCGGATTTCCATATTTTTTATTTCACAAATTCAAACACTGCAGACTGTGACCAAATAAAAGACGAAATTTTACAAAAATAAAATTATATATATATAGATAATAGCTACAGTAGAAGTCGTTATCGATTGGAGCGACCTCTTCCCGACTACCTTTGGATTAATAGTATGAGAACTAGATGGCGCTGCTCAACAACTTAATTAGAGTAAATAGAGACCTGAGGATAATAATTAACCATTTATTTATTTTATTTTCGACATTAAAAGTATTCTGATATAGACTAATATAGTCTTAGAATCAGATTCAATATATATACACATCATACATAATTTATAAATTTATAAATGTTACGTTTTTCTTGTACCAGGCTTATATTAATAAGGATAGATTGACTTTTAACAACTATCAAAAGGACTCAAACAAGCTCAGTGGTGTAATATCCTGTACATAGTAATGCGCTAATTCATAATGAATTAATGTTGTTGTTCAGAACTATTCTCGATAAAAAAATACTAATTATTATTTGACAGAGGTTTTTTTTGCGCAGCGTAACGATAGTCACTTTTCGTATCACCCACTTGAGCCAAAAGTAACCTGTAACCTACATTAATACTACATTGAATTTGAAGTAGGCGTATATATGTATGACCTGGTAAAGGTCGCGGGACGTCGCTAGATGCAGGCTGCCTCCAACAGGTCACTGTGGAAATCATTAGGAGAGGCCTATGTTCAGCAGTGGACTTCCTTTGGCTGATGGATGGATGGATGGATGTATGTACCTCGTCGACATAAGTGTAAACAACTTGTTCATAATGTAGAGTATCAATATAATAATACATATTATGTTTTTACAATATAACTTGTTTCAGACCAGCAGTGAAGTGTGTTTATTTTCAAGTTAAAAGTTATTTGGTTTTATTATTACATAAAGCAACATTTTTTAAAACCTAAAACTTGTTTCCTTCCTTCATCCATATGACGGACATAAATATACAAAAATGTTACGTAGGTTCGGTTACTAGGACTACATGTGAAGCGACTACTTAGATTTATAAAACTAACAGTGTTATTCAAGGAAATTTGATTAGTATTACATAAGATATAACGTTCACACTCCATTGCGTCGAATTCAATTGACCATTAGAATGATCGGAGTGGTCATATCAATTGAATAATGCAATACGAACTATAAAGTACAGAAAGGATGCACAGAATAATATGCAGTATTTTTTTTTTATTTCATGTATGAAAACCCCACCCACATAAAAATACGAATACATCAGCTGTATGAGTATAAATAAAATAAATGAAACCGAACGACAATTCTATTCGATATTGGCGCTATCTCTTAAGACCTTATTCAAAGATTTAAAACCATAATATTAGCTATCGAATGTTTTGTCTTCTTCGCTCAAACTGAATTCAAGGTCTGTTCGAAATGGACAAAACACTAGATAACTAAAATAGGTTACATACTGTTTATAAATAAGGCCGTTAATGTCTTTATAAGCAATACAGTAGCTTTTGTACCATAATAACGCATATAAAAGATTGTTGAAGGTACAATTTCGAAATCGGATTCAATTGGCATACTCCTTGGCGCAGTTGGTTAGACGCTGGCTGTGAAATGTGCGGCTGCAGGGTATATGCCCGTACCGACACAAATGTTTGTGTCTCGTAGTTTCTGACACCCACGCGAAAAGACTATGTTACTGTGGGACCAGGGCTATACGGTGTATATGACCGCTGAGTGTATTTATTTGTAATTCTTTTTGAATTTACATACTCATATTCAATTTCTTGTTTTATTTTCTATAGTATTTGTATATTTATGTGTAAGTCAATCATGTTACTGTCGTAGCTGCGACTAAAAGTCGATAGTTTGTCTCGCTGTAGATTAATGAAAGGGTGGCAAGACTATCAACATGTGTGCGCTGGCCCCCACATACACACACATTGAAAGAAAGGGGGGTTTACGCCTCCCAGATATTACTAGTTATACGTATAGACATTTGCGAGCAAAACCGAGGGCTATCACTAGTAGATCGCTCGTAAATGGACTTGAAAAATGCTCGATGTTACTAGGAGATCATGACTGCCGAAGAGCTGTTTTGACAGGGACGTATTAGTAAAATGTTACAGGAGTCAAAGGTCCCAGGCATCAATGCATTGGAAGCGGATTTCTGGCTTATCGATAAATCAATTATTTCGTTTTATTATTTATTGCATGATTAAGAGTGTATTGTATGTTTTTAGTTACCAACTGTCCTTTTTCCTAGCATAATGAGGCGGTAAGGTTTATTGTGAGCCCACGACGTCAAATGTTGTAAATACATCCCTGGTGACGCACACAAACTAAAACGTTCCAATCGCTACACGAAGGGGCGGTACTTTAAAGATATCTGTGTATGAGTGAGTTTGTATTAACCAATCAATAAAGTGTATTATGTGTGGTGTGTAGACGGTACCTATCAGTACTTGTCAAATTTTAAAAGTGTGCGTTGAAATCATAACACACACTTGCAAGGAAGGGTCTTTTGTATTCATTAAATATTTTGACACATTAAATATGTCCGGCTTCACCATTATGCAATGGAGAAAATTTCAAAATATCTCATATGCCATATTTCACAACCGTAACAAAGAAACAAATCAACATTCATATTTACAATATTAGTGAAGATAATTCGACTAAATGTCGTCACCATTCGTTCGACCTTATCGCGTTCCCAAACGCACACTATTTCGCGCTTACACTATTATTAGTGTGCGTTAAAGTCCAGTTTCATATACAGCTATGGAGATATGAACGTCTATTAATGACTTACAGATAATTGTTGTTTTGATAAGAAATTCCGGGCAAAGTCGAGGATTGCCCCTAGTATATGCATGAGAAAATGCGCTCATGTACTAGGATATCATGACCAATGAAGAGTATCCATCTGTTTAAGCCCAACAGATCCGTACTTACCAGAATATTAAAGGGGTCAAATTGAAGTTTTGTCTCTATAGACAATTGGCAAACGTGAACAAATCTTGCAGAGCATAACAATTGTATCGTTTAAAGAATTGTTTGTAGGATTGTGAAGCAAGAATTCTTGAGTTCGCTGTTTTGGTCTTGAAATTGGCATTGCCCGAATTCTTTAGTTCCTTTTATTAAAATAATATTAATATTTATGGCACTTTAAGGAACTGTATTCACTTCATAGTACAGGACAACAGTATAACGTTATAAACAAATTTTAAAATTTGGCAGCCGTAATCTAAAATACATCCCTGGCTAAAAACGCACACTAATACATGTTTTAAGTAACTACACGACAGGGCGGACGTTTTGCGAATATCTATGTTCGTGTGCGTTTGTTTTACTCCGCCAACAAGGGTTTTATTTTTGTGTGCCGGGAATGTGGGCGGAAACCTTATAATATTTGCTTTACTTTGTATGTGTGCGTTTCCACCCTACGTTGTGCGTTCACTCGCGACTTTGAAAATACTTCAATCAATAATTAAGTACTGGCCTGGCCCAGCTTCTCACACAAAAAAATCCTCGAGGATGAACTATCCGCGTTTTCACATGTTCCATTGATGCTCCGCTCTTACTACTCATAGCGTGATATTATAATAGGTGTCGCGAAGGTAATTTCATAATGTGAATGTACTCTTTTTGTTGTTGATTATTTGACCAAAATCACAATGAGGGTGAAGCCTATTGCCACTCAAGGGGTTATGTTGACGTTCGTTGGACACGATAGCCTTTATAACTGACTTCAAAAAAAAGGAGGAGGTTCTCATTACTAAAAAATTTATAATAGTCAAAAATGTTAATTCTTTTATTTATTTCCGTATATATATATATACGAGTATACATATTTTGATCCCAATATAATTACTTGTCCGCACATTATGCCTTAGTTATTTTATATTTACCACTCACTGCATGAGGTATTCTACACATGATATTATTATTAATTACTTTTGAAAATCTTAAACATGATAAGGAACCACATTATAAATGCGAATATTATTTTAAAAGATCGAAACATAGTTATAGAGTAGTAAGTAGACTCCCTCTTTTATGAAAAGCAATAGAATTCGGATGAACGGCGGCCCGGCGTGCCGTTGCGGATAGATTCTATCCGCAACATCAAATTACGCCGTCCAAGTACTAAGAACGCATGGCTTCAAAGAGGCTATCGGTTCATACTGCGATAAATACGCAAATAAATCTGACCTCTAACGTGTGGACAATAAAGTCCATCAGCTTTAAGCGGTCTATTTGCTATCCCGTTTTACGGCCACATGAACCGCGTAGTAAAAAAATATATTATAATTAATTGACGAATCCTAATACTCAGTTACGTAAATAAACATTGAACAATAAATAAAACCATAGTATTTCCATACGCGTAGAATTTAAATCATCGAAATAATACAAATATCATTAATTCTCTTTCTTGAGTTTTGTATTTCTTGATATATATTTTTTCAATTATGTGATCTTTGGGGAAAACCAATGCAGCTCATTGCTAGAGATTATGTTTATAGACAATGGGACATATTATAAACAGAAACAATTTAAAAATATTTCAGTTATTTTCCTAAACGAATTCAGTTATTTACATGAATGATTTATGATGATGCGATATTATAATGTATAATGGGAGTCTGGTTGGATAGGCAAGTCCAGAACATTTTTATTATTTATTTATAAAAACAATTGTTTATGCGCATTATTACTCAAATTTATGATTATTTGCTGTCTACCGTATTAATACTATGTTTTTGAGACATCGTGTCCTCCTTGAACGGGTTACACGCGCAAGATTTCTTTTCATTCCTCTAGAGTACTAGGAACATATAAACTCATAGAGGATGATTTTCGACAAAGCTAGAATTCCAAGAGAAGGAAAATTCGACTTTAATACTCAATAATAAGGTTCAATAAGAAACTACCATAGCATCATCCTGCCTCCGTGTCTTGAGAACGCGTTGGCTAAGATAAACGTCACAGAGTATTGAAATGCAGATCGACAGAATGTTTTCACATCCATAATCGAAATTATCATTCATGTATTGCGTCAACGTTTTCCAGCTAATCTCTGTGGAATAACATTTTTATAAACTTGTATAAGATGTTTTTATAAACAGGTAATTTTCCTTAGTAAACAAGTTCTGCAAATAGTTAGGAAAATTTTGGTTTGAATAAATTAGTATTTGAGCCCTTACCACCCATGAATGAAATGCACAAAAGTAACATCATATTAATATAATTACTTTTGTTTTTGTTATCTGTATTAAAACCTTAATTCGTGGTAAACCTGGGTGATCATTGCCAAAGGTTATTTAATAATTTAATTGAGTTGTTTTTTTGTTACATATTTAAAATCCCAAATAAAGTTAACAGATTAAAATAAATCAAATTAATTTTATACACTTTTTTAACATATTTTATCATCGATGGTAATAATAGTAATAATTTTATTATATTATTGTATAAATTGAAAATGTATTAATGAAACGTGCAAATAAATATTTAATATAAATCAATCTTGCTAAAACTTTCCGCAACGTGACCTTTTTCCCGCACCAGTACCAGGAGAGCATAATGCCTAAGGAGATTGATTGACGTGTTAAATAACACCTGCAGGGAAAATGCAACCATAAACGACTAGACTTAAAGTTGATTATCAGTTAGCTACGGTACACTAACTGTAAGGCAACAACTGCTCCGAATTCAAAATGCGAATATATCGATTTACAAATATTCGTTAATTACAATAACTCAATATTCGTAATTGTCGAGGACGAAGTCAGCTTCCAAGGCAATATTGTTTCAAAACCACTTTTTACTTTGATAATAATTATTGTAAGATATCCTGGCAACAGGGTAGCGACGGGGTATTATATTGATCGCATTCACCCCACAACAGTTATCAAAGCGGTCGCCCGATATAAACACGCCGACCCGGCCGCTATCTCCCCCCGAGGTCAAACAGTAGCGACATCTAGTTTTCACCGCGACAATAAAAAGGCACCCCGCTACAAATATTATCGCGACGCAAAATACAATATAATAACATTCATTTTAACTTAGTCATCTGCGTTTCTAGTTCATTTCCAGGAATCAGGAAGGTTTATAAGTATAATAGATACATATTATAGTACAGGAAAGCCGAAAAATACTAATATTTGTAATATGATGGCATAGCATACATATTTTTATGCGCTTATATCGTAAACACTGGGTAAATCTTACGAGATATATCAAATTAATGTACTAGGGGATTGTATATCTTAAAAAGATCGATAAAAAAATCCGCGATGGTTTATATTTATCTTCAAAGGATAGCCCGCAATAACCAATTTTATTTTTCACATATTATACAAAAAACTTGTACTGTTTACCAAGCTATTTGATACAACACATCAAAAAATATCAACTAGGCCACTAGTATAAAAATAAACGGTTAATCACAACATAAAGCGTGACAACACAATAGTGTGTTTCTGCCACATTATCTTGTTGTAACATAAGGAATATCCTCTTGGATCCCTGTTTACTTTGGGGTTGGTAAACAGGGTATGCCGGATATCTACCGGCTAAAAACCCTATTACGTCCTTCTTCAGCACAAATAAGGGACTCCGGGATCTCATGAGGAACATACCAAAGCCCCTTTAGCGCGTTGCTAACGTAGAACTACGCTACATTACCTACTGGCTACTACCAAAACTTGCCAGAGCTGTAATTACGAAAGAGGATGGTCACATCTACCGTTCACTATTAAGTATTAAGTAAGCTGCGCTTTTAGTAGATCGGGATCTGTGATCTATCGCAATGTTCAACGATACAGAGAGACGAGTTTTTAACATGTGTGGACAAAATAAATCGGGCAATTAATGCTTGTTCTATAACAATAAAAACTCCGAAGAACCGTTGTCGAACTGCTGTCCAGAAACGAAATATTTTCAATATGTCGGTAATATTGGTGTCAGTGAGCGCACAATAATGAGGGTTGATAAAGCTGGTTTCAAGTCACACGTTCTGCATTTAGCACCGAAACTTGAGGTGGCTCAACAAGTAACCAGATTAGCTTTTGCACACAACAGTGGAGACGAGCTTTATAATTGAATACCAATTGTATTAAAAAGACTTTTTGCATTATAAGTTGCATAATAATATTTTCAATATTGTACTGCTAAACATTATGCCTTCAAAAAAAATTGCAGAAAAGTGAGGTAAGGCGAAATGCTTTAACGCTCAAGTGGTGGGCTTGTAGAAGTTTAGCCTTCTTTAACGCCTATTGACGAACGCCTATTACCTATGATAGAAGTGACGAGTGCCTACGATATGAAGTGATATGATAGACCAAATGCTTTACCAGCAAGCGTAGAAATAACAATTATTAAAATGTTTAGTCCTCTCAGTGATCCAATGGCAGCATGTTCAGACACATGATTTGCACTTACCCGCTTGCTGCTGGCATAGCAGCACCAGCAAAGTATTTATATTGTGGAAACAGTTTTCGTACCGATAAACGCCAGAATTGAAACGAATAGACGAGGACGTCCACGACGGCCGGCGAGTATGTTTTACGACAGTGACCAGCATCCATGCCGCAAACATCCTCGCGCAAGCAGTGCTATCACGAAAGAACGTCGCGTCGACAATCTTTGGGCTAGTGCCGAACGTATATACTTATATCTTATATGAGATAATTACCTGAATCCTAACCGAGAATATAAATTCAAAGTTATTTAAACTGTACACGCTGAAGTTTACAGATCTATTTTTTTTCCGTACGATCATATGTCTCGAGTAATTCAGTATCAAAGTCAAAAGGCCATTTTCACTATTATTTACGATAGCTCAGCTCCAAAATAATGTTACGCAGCTTTCGAGTATATCAAATTAAAAGTAATAAAAATGTCTCAAAGAAAAAAATACGATGTCACCAAAAATCTTTACCCAAGTCTTTGTCAGGAACGAATAAAAGCTAGTATTTTTTATGTTCGTGGGTTTTCTTAGAATTATGTAATGTTAACTAGGTATGTAATAAAGAAATAAAGAGCAGTTCTAAAAAATAGACATTTCAAGCTTCCAATAGATTTTTTTCAAATTTCTTACAGATCCATTTGCTCCAAAATAGAGGCTGTAAAATATCCCAAAAAAATATAAAAAATCTAATAGTTTCTTGGATTTACGCGAATGTTACACATTGAAATAAAACGAATTCTTACGGATTTCATCGCGAATTTGACCACGAAAACTGTAAAGTGATCGAAACATCGGGAAATTAAAAAATGAATAAATTGAATCATATTCGCGATAAAATCCGTAAGATTTCGTTTTTATTTTTTGTTTTTGTCTGCTTATTTAAGGGGTTACAAATACCTATTTTATTTTAAATACTATATTGTAAACATAGATTCGGTGTTATAATAATTTTTATGCAAATAAAATGCATAAAATAATAAAATAATGCGGCACCTTTATTTGAACCGTAACGCCATCTGACTTCATTCCAAGGAACTACAAAGAACCCTTGTTTACAACGGCTTCATTTCACGGCTCAGCTATGTTATAACTTAGTTCCTAACATACTCGTCAGATGTAGATAAAATAATATCTTTCATTATACTGGTGTCACAGAACTAGACATATTAAAAGTCACGGGAGATGAGTCACTATGACGGCAGCATAAAAAAGAAATACATTTTTATCTCTGATAGATTTCAAGAAATAGCTATTCTATTCATTCGAAAAAATCTACCTACTTGACCAACACTTTGCATCATTGTGACCAGTGATTTCTATAATTTATTATTACAATTAACATTGTGCAATGTTAAATATCTATTTGTCACTGTTCTTAAGTTCACCTGCGCTAAAGAACTACGTACCGTAATTAAATTAAAACTAATATATTTTACATGAAATATGATTTTATTCTTCAAAGTAGAATATTTTAACTATTTATTGATTATCTTCGAAACTGAAAAAAATATGTACTATTGTGTCAGTGACAAGTTTCATAAAAAATGCGCGCATTTAATCTTAATACAATACTACACTTGCGCCACGGCATCATAACGTTCCGCCTGACATAGGTACTATCGGGTAAAGCTCCTTCGGTGGATATCTGTGGCGGGTGGCTAAAAAAGAAGAGTCCACGGCGTGTCACCACTGTGACAACTGTCCGAAGGACACAGCCCAGCACACTCTTTCGGAGTGTCCAGCCTGGGGTGACGAGCGGAATAGCTGTCGGAGAAGACTTGTCACTCTCGGCTGTGATACCTTCCATGGTCGAGAGACGCAGGTCTTGGCAGGCAATGCTCTCGTGCAGCGAGGTCGTGATCTCGCAGGAGAGCGCGGACCGGGATCGTGAGCGGAACGATCCTGCTCGCCGCCGCCTACAAAGTAGAAGGCGCCGGGTGTTAAACGGCTGAATCGGCGCCTTCGCTCCGTGGTTAGGAGGCGATAGAATTCCGCCACGATATCCCCTGCCCGTCGTAGGAGGCGACTTAAAGGGGTCATCGAAATCTTTGGGCGAACTGCGGAGGCGGTGCACCCTCGCTAGCAGCGATTCCGAGATGGACGACAGAGCGCATGGCCTGGGGTATCCAGTGCCGTCTAAAATGCGCGCGACGGCCACCGAGGGGTTTTAGTCACTATGTTGGCATAGATTCTTGTTAGGGACCTGAAACAGCCAAAATATACGCAGCGTACCGGGTTGGTAGGCCAGCGACACTGACTTACCCCTTTCGGCCTTCTCCGGGGTACTGAAAGGGGAGCTTTACAAAAATGTTCCTCATGTCATGTCGGACCACTGACATGACGCTAACAAACTTTTCCGAATAGCCCGCCAACAAAAAGTTGCCGACATGGGCCGGCGGCTTTGGTATGTAGTGCGATTTACATAACAGACATAAAAAACTTTGCACTGCCCGGGAAATAAACCCGGGTAGCAAGAATGGGAATCTTATATGCTACCACTACACCAGCAGTGCTTCGAAGACGTAAAGCGTAATCAACTTACATATTTGTGGTATGGCGTCTAAAATTACATCAAAGCTTTACTTTGATCAAACTGATCGCTCTACATAGGCGCATACAAGATGTTCAATAACGGCTCAGTAACAATGCTCTATAGCTCTCCACTCTCCAGTAGCAGTCTTTTTAATGACCAAAGCTTATAATAATAATTTAATATTTGAATTTATTTTCATATTTATAATAGCTAAAGTATGAATACTTATCAAGAAAAATAATGAAAAAATTATCATAGCCGTGTTTGACATATCTTGTGCTTGTCAGTCTATTAAAAATTCCCCGAACATTAAAAAATATCTTGGGGTTATTATTGATGAGAAATAGATTTTTATGATCATTTAATATGTTCCGCAAATGCAGTTAGGAAGCAATTTATATTTTTTATGTCCAGCACCTTCTATTGATCTGCTCAAATCTGTTTATTATGTAATTTGTCACTTTGTAATATCGAATCACATCACGGCATGGGATGGTGCTGCTGCCTCGTACATGATTGTCCTTAAAGGTGCACAAAGATCAGAGACCTTTAAATAAGAAAAAAAACAATTCGGTAACCAACAGCCACTCTACAAAGAATTAGAATTTCTCCCGGTTAGAGTAATATGCATTCTATGAGTAACATTGATTACACACAAAATAATACTTCAGTTACCTAGTTTATAAATCTACATATTATGTTAGTAAGCCGTATTTTTATGTTACTTGCCAATACTCTTTGCTGACACTTCTTATGCAAGAAAAACTTAAATCGAATTAAAAAGGACTTTACTAATGGAGAAACAAGGAAAAACATATATAGAAACATAATAATCGTGTTGAAACACCTGAAGATCTTCAAAAGCGACTGAAAAGTGATATAGGTCCTGCGAAAACTATGCCATAGGAAGAAGCTATTGCATTCGCGCATTGAGAAAATATTTCCGTTATTACGCACATACGTACGCATTCCAAGGAATATAGTATTATCATATTCCAAGGAATATAGAAGAGGCAGTTATGGGTTTACAACCTAAGTATATGTACATACGGACATTGACGATCAAGGGCATTGTGGGTAGTACGTCAACCTGTGGTATCAATCAATGTAATGTCCCCATTACTTTTTTTAATTTAAAAAAATACAAAACATGCACCAAGGAATTATAATTTTAGAATTCCTTGTACTTTGTTGAATAATGTATAAAAAAAATCATACTAAGGTTTTGTGATTGAAATATGGATTTCATAAATAATTATCATAGATTTGCTTTAATAGAGGCATGTGTGGAGTGTCACTCGCGTTATTTTACTGTATAAATTCACTTTAAGTGTTTTCTTCACTATTAAGCGTCTCCAAAAAGATTATTTCTTAAACAAAGAGTGAGCTTTGTAATTGTAATCTAATAAAACCAGGTATTTGTAATGAATCATTAGAAATAACTACTCCGACAATTTTTTAGTTATTTCTTAATAATTCTACTCGCAACGCAAGGAGATTAGGTATTAAGGCAACGGAAAAAATAGTATTTTGCTTATAACTAAGGTACAGTTATAAGCAAAATACTTTTCTCTAGTTTGACGTATGCCATTACTTCCCAGAGTTTGATCCTTATTAGCAATATTATCGAAAGGTGTAATAGTGCAACGCGTGTTGTTTTTTTAAACATCATCGAGTTCGATTCCTCGCTACGAATATTCATTGATCATAAATCTAAGTATATGTAGTTTTAGTTTTTCATCATAATCTGGCTTGTGCCTCCTTTATTTAATTTTCGCTATGCCTCACAGTTTCAGATTTGGCAAGCCCACTTGGTCACGCTTTTTAGAAAATTTTTGTAATTGAAAATTGTTATGATGATGACAGATTAATAAATTTTAGAGTGTTAAAAATCGATTTACCAGAGGCCTCGTGCGACTCTAATCTATTCATCACCATAGTGTAATGTCCACCCAAAAAAAGTTCACACTTGTATACAGGCCGTCAAAGTATAATATTGAACATAAGAACATTTTTCTTTAACCCGCAAAGAGTTTAATTAGAAAGGAATAGGAGGGGAGTTGGAAACAAATAATTGTCCACTTTCCTCTGCAGCATAGCGGGTTACAAAATATTGAGCTGAGAGGTATTATTCTCCTATATAAAGACATACAACTGGAGACGCCAGATTTTAAGCACCACGGGATAAACAATTACATGATTTCTATGGTGTGAGCTGCTTTTGGGTCCAGTAATTAGTATGGCAAAAGGTTCCAAGAGGTCCGTATACTCGTAGTATGCAACACCATATGTTATATGCACATTGTTCAACATTATTCTGCCCTCATCTGAGCAAGCCTAAGAGAATAGAGGCTATAAGAAACTAAATAAAAGTTAGAGAGCTAGCAGAGTGTATGATGTACCTCGGGGTCCTTAAGAAGGTCGGCTTCATCTTCGAATACCTGAGGTTCTTAGTAAGATGGGTCCTAATAGTATTCTTTTTAAAGCTGACCAAGCAGCAATCGGAAACTGGATTATGACACTTGAAACGTGCGGATTTCCTATAAAACCAGACAATTTTCTGAATACTGTTATAACTATCATGCTTGAAGACGGTAGGTCTAACCCTTTTGTAAACGGGAGACAGGGAAGAAATGGTTGGACTTTGTTTATAAGAAAACCGTCGCCATCTCATAAAACATCTCAAGATATACCAAAAAGAAAGGCAGTAGTAACGGCGGAAAGTATTAGAAAGTGGTTTGCTAGCCTCACATAATATGTAGCTTCTATTCAAGCACTAGATGTATTAGAAGGTTCTCTAAGAATATTGCATGGAGATGAAACGAGTTTTGTAATTTGCCCTAAAACTGGATAAGTAATAGCACTACGAGAATATAAGAATGTGTATCAAAATGTCAAGGGAATCAAAAAAGAGCCAATCACTGTTCTTGCATTTTTTTCCACCAACGATTAAATTTTACCTCGATGTGTTGTTTTTCCACACATAACACCATCCAAAGATGTTGACGGCATGCCTGATAGTTGTTTCTATTTTTTTGGAAGGCGGTATGAAATGTAATAAATATAACATCCATTACTAATCCGGACAGAGGAAAAAATAGAAAACTGTAATGCGGAGATATCGTCCACTTGAAACTAAGAGCTCATGTTATTTGGTGTATTTTTTTTTAATTCCTTATAATAATTTTTTTGGGTGTCACAAGTAAAAAAAAACATTTCTGTTTTTTTTGTCCCTCTCTAATGTTAACAAAAGTAGCAAACATTGCTATCTGTGACATTACATTAGTAACAAATGCAAATGATGAAGTATCAGATGGGTCGTTATGTTGGGGAGGAATGAAGATTTTTGGGGCACATTTTCATTTGGGATCCACGCAAGACACAATAGTCCATTTGGTCGTTTGTCTAGAAAATTGACAAACAATGTATTTCAACAAAGAGAACGCGGCGGATAGAACAGCACGTTCAATGTCGACCACATCAACAAGTTTCTTCTCAGTTAGCCAACCAGATGATTTCGCCCGCACTCTGCTGTGTGCTGATATGTCACGTCATTGCACGTGGAACGTATCATCGAAATCGTTTCAGCGTCGAATACAAAGAACACCAGTTGAAGGACATCCTCCATATTTGCTTCAGACGCTCTAGGTCGCATTTACACAGTACATACAAATAACGATGAATATTCGATTGGTTTTGCTGAATGGTCGTGATACGACATCATTACAATACATCATCATTACGACTTCTATGTGTGATTTACCGTGAGGCGTATCAAGTACCGTTACTTGAGAACATGTCGCATTGGAATGAAACATTCAAGTATTCCGCCATATTTTCATTGCCGCGTCCAATTCGCACATTGTTTGCGATTTTAATATCTAAATTACTGTATCCCATCGAATCCGGAAGATTTGTGGATGAAAAATACATTCAATATACTAGTCTGAGTAGGTGTTGCATTGTGTGACGTTGTTAAACTTTGAATCCTACACCACAAATTACTGCAGAAATTTACAACGAGACATTAATCATGATAGAAGAAGTGTTGATTGATGACAAAATATTGTCGTGTTTGGGCATGCCCAATGACATGCTGTCATGACAGCACCCAACCGTCCCATGCACGATACATCTAACCACGAGTTACAAAAAGAACAGTACGATATTGATACATTGACCGAAGCAAGTTCAAACAAATGTTCCGAAATAGAATGAACAACAAAGGATTGCGCACGATATTCGGATAGAACCTGTGTACAGTGAATCGGGTGGAGTTTACTTTTTTGGTGCTCCCGGGAAGGCTGAAAAAACACCAGAAAAAGACCAGATAGCAAAATGAAATAGCTCTAGCGTTGGCTTCATCTTCAGGCATCCCCCAAACTTATAAAATTATTTTTTTGCAGATGCAAGGAAAACTGTGGAAGTATTTGTGGTTACCGAAAAGCAGGCCTCCGTTTTTGTGGTAAAACCTGCAGTTATAATAACTAATAATAAAATAAATACCTATTATGCAACATCAATGTGACAAAAGCGTAAAATCGCTGACATTCATATAATATCACATTCTAGCGTTCTAGAACTCTTGGCTGTAGTGTATGTGATTGTCTATGATGTATAGTTTCGTTATTGTTTAATGTGGTTATGTTGGCAGTCTTGAATAAATGGTCGAACTTGTCACACGCGTTATTAATGCTCCTACTTACGAACATTACATTGGCGACGAGGATACAAACACACAACGAAGACGGGTCAATTTATAAGCGGTATTATCGTGGCCGCTAAAATATAAGAAAATCAAAAATGTCGATCGGCCGGTTGAATGAGTTTGATGTGCGCACGGGACAATGGTCGTTGTATGTTGACAGACTGGACATGTATTTTAAAGTCAATAAGATAACGGAAGATTTAAAGCTGCCTACAATGATTGCTTCCATGGGGGACGAAGCATACGAGTTACTCGTTAACTTGTCTAGTCCCAAGAAGCCCGCGGCGGTGGATTATAGTGAAGTGGTCGAATTGATGCGTAATCATCTTCAACCTACACCATCGTCATTGGCGGAACGATATCGGTTTAGACAAAAAAGACAAGGAGCGGAGGAAGACATCGCGGTTTATGTAGCAGAGTTGAAGAAATTAGCCCGTAATTGTAAGTTCGCGGCTAATTTAAATGAAAATCTGCGTGATCAGTTCGTGTGCGGACTCAAAAGTGACGTTATCCGACAACGGTTGTTCGGGGAAGAGGAGTCGATAACTTTCGTCGAGGCCGTTAAGTTAGCTACCTCTTTAGAGGCAGCGGAGAGGGATGCGGCGTTGGTGGAAGGCGCTCCAGCGGCGGAGTTTACAAAGACCAGTGCGGTGCATGCCTTCATGCGGGCGGGGCGGAGCGGAGCAGGCGGCAGTCGGGACAAGTGGCTGCGCGGTCGACCGGCAGTGGTCGGCATGTCTCTGGGTATGACGAAGTCTTCGAAGCAGACAAACTGTGCGGCATGCGGAGCTACAAATCACGTCTTTGCAGATTGTCGTTTCAAGGATTACCAATGTAGCTTATGTCGCAAGGTTGGACATTTGCGCCAAGTGTGCTCGGGGTACGACGATGTCGCACGTCGTCGCAGGAGACCGAAGGAGGGCATCCACTACAATGATGTTAGTCGGGAGGTGATCGATGATGACGAGGAAGGCATCGTCGAAATTTTGAATCTTATGGGGCTTGATAGTTATAAGGCCGTAAGTTTACCAATTTTTATAGAGGGCAAAGTGCTTAATATGGAGATAGATACGGATACAGCCATTTCTTGTATCAACGATAGTACATATAAAACATATCTGTCCCATTTACCTATTCAGGAGGATGACACCATTTTAAAATTTTACGATGGCACCAAGATAAAGCCGTTAGGTATTATTAGACCGCAGGTGCGTTATCTGGGTCGGGAGAAACAATTAGTTTTGTTTATAATTAATAACGGTCATTCATCTTTATTAGGGCGTCAATGGCTAGCCGAATTAAATATAAGAATACCTAGATTTTATTCCACAAGTAATTTAAATAATGTACTAGCGAATAACGAGTTGCATGATATTCTCCGCAGATATGAAGCACTATTTAATGGCGAACTGGGGCGGTACACGGGCGGCAAGGCATTGCTTCGGGTGCGGGACGGGGCGACGCCGGTGTTTCACCGGGCGCGACCCGTGCCCTACGCGCTGCGCGAACGCATTGACGCAGAGCTCGACACGATGCTGCGCACGGGTGTCATCGAGCCTGTGGACTGCTCCGACTGGGCCTCACCTCTAGTGCCGGTAAATAAGGCGGACGGTACGTTGCGAATTTGCGCGGATTATAAAGCAACTCTAAATCCAGCCTTATTGATCGATCGTTATCCTCTACCGAGAATAGAAGATGTGCTTGTGGGGCTTAACGGGGCGCAATTTTTTAGTAAAATTGACTTGTCACAAGCGTACAACCAGATCGAGTTGGACGATACAAAAAAATATACAGTTGTTAACACACATAGGGGCCTTTTCCGGTATAACAGATTAGTGTTTGGGTTAGCTTCAAGTGTTGGAATTTTTCAACGTATAATGACTAAGTTATTAGGAAATATTCCGAATGTGCAAGTGTTTTTAGATGATGTTATAATAGGAGGGAAAACTAAAGGGGAACATTTGCAAGCACTCGAAATAGTGCTACAAAGATTGTTGGATAATGGTTTAAAATTAAAAAGACAAAAATGCGTATTCTTAGTAAACGAGGTTAAATACTTAGGCTATGTCATATCCAAAGAAGGTGTTAAAGCAGATATGTCCAAAATTAAAGCTATACGTGATATCCAACCTCCGGGAAATGTAAGCGAGTTGCGTTCATTTTTGGGTACTGTAAATTTCTTTTCTAAATTTATAAAAAAGTTTAGCTCATTATTAGCACCATTAAACAATTTGTTGCGTAAGGGTGTAGAATGGAAGTGGAATAATGAATGTAAGCGAGTGTTTATTGAAATAAAGGATGCATTAACAGGGGCTGAGGTATTAGCACATTACGATCCTAGGAAACCGCTCATAGTTACTTGTGACGCAAGTCCTTGGGGAGTCGGAGGAGTCCTGGCGCAACCAGGACCTCAGGGCGAACGGCCGGTGGCGTACGCGTCACGATCGCTCACCCCAGCTGAGAAGAATTACTCACAAATTCATCGCGAAGCATTGGCCATTATATTCTGTATGCGTAAATTCCATCAGTATGTCTATAGAAGGAGGTTTACACTGCGTACGGACCACAAACCTCTCGTGTCCATCTTTGGCCCTCATACTGGTATACCAACCATGACGGCAAGTAGGATGCAGAGGTGGGCTGTGATATTATCCGCTTACAATTATGACATAGAGTATGTTAAGAGCAGTGAAAACTGTGCTGATGGATTGTCACGTCTCCCTATAAATGACCAGGTTCAGAATAAGGCTGAAGAGTCCATTCCAGAGCAAACATTCCTTCACTTCGCACAAGATGGCTTGCTGTTGGAGTATAGTGAAATTAAGGGACAAACGGAAAGGGACCCGATATTGGGTGGGTACTCCGTTACATCCGAGATGGGTGGCCGGAAAGTAACGAAATTGTTAATCTTCAGCCATATTTTAATAGGAAAGGGGAACTGTATGAGGATTTGGGCTGTGTCATGTGGGGGCATAGGGTAGTGATTCCAGGGAGTTGTCAAAATAAGGTTTTAAAAATGAATAATGAACCTCATATGGGCAACGTAAAATCCAAGGGTCTGGCCCGCAGCTATGTGTGGTGGGCGGGTATTGATGAGGCGGTGGAAAGAGAGTGTCGTTCGTGTCAGGTTTGTGCAAAGCAATTGGAGGCACCGCCGCGCGCAACGCCACGCCCCTGGGCTTGACCAGTTAGACCCTGGTCGAGACTTCACTTGGACTTCATGGGCCCAATAGCTGGAAAGACGTACTTAGTTGTTGTCGATGCAACGTCTAAGTGGCTGGAAATATTTCCCGTTACAAGCACAACGGCATGCTGCACGATATCCTAGCTAAGAGAGTTATGGAGTAGGTGGGGCTTACCAAGACAAATTGTCTCCGACAACGGACCACCATTTACTAGTAGTGAATTTGCAGTTTATCAAAAATGATGGAATACACCACATATTTACAGCACCATACCATCCATCATCCAATGGAGCCGCGGAAAATACTGTTAAGACGCTAAAGAATGTCATAAAAACAGCAATTATTGAAAGAAGTAATATAGAGAGGGCTATACATACATTTTTAATGTACTATAGGAATACAGAACACTGTACTACGGGAGCTAGTCCGTCTTCAGTAATGCTGGGTAGGCGTTTGCGGACTAGGTTCGATATTTTGAAGCCAGATAAAGAGCGTAGAGTACAACAGGCTCAACAACGACAGGTTGAAGCAGCAGGGGGTACAGAAAGGGAGTTAAAGGTAGGGGACGACGTCTGGTATCGTCAATACTTAAAGGGGGAGAAATGGTCAGCTGGAAAAATAGTTGATTCAGATGGTACGAACGATTATAAAGTACAGGATAACAGTAACAGACAGGTACATAGGCATATCGATCAATTAAGGCGTAGGACGAAAAGTTCGCTTGTAGTTTTTTTTTATTTTTTTATAGCCGTTATAGGCAGACGAGCTAGCGGCCCGCCTGATGGAAAGCGGCTACCGCTGCCCATAGACCTCCGCAGTGCCAGGGGTCCAGCACAACAAAGTCGCTGCCTACCTTAAGGAAAGTACTCTCTTTAAGCCTCGTTTGAAGAAGGACAGGTCATAGCGCTCAGGAAACACCGATGCAGGGAGTTCATTCCAGAGCTTACACGTGCGTGGTAAGAAAGAACGCTGAAAACGTGCCGTTCGGGAACGGTACACTTCCAGGTGGTGGGAATGAACTCTGCTGCGGTGACGGGTGGTGCGATGGTAAAAAGGTGACGTTGGTACCATCTCAAACAATTCCTCGGAGCACTCCCCATGGAACAGACGATAGAACACACAGAGAGACCCAAAGTCTCTCCGCAGTCCTAACAGCTCCAATTTGTCCGTGAGATTGTGGTCATCGACTATTCGACAAGCACGTCGCTGTAAGGAGTCAAGTGGGTTGAGCTGGTATTTTGGGGCAACTGCCCAGAGGTGAGAGCAGTACTCCACGTGGGGCCGGATTTGTGCTTTGTAGAGCGTCAATCTATGACCCGACGTGAAGTACCGCCTGGCTCTGTTCAGGATACCCAACTTCTTGCTCGCCAGTTTGATTTTATCCTCCAAATGGCTCCTAAACTCGACCTTGCTCGATATTTCGACGCCGAGGATCCCAATGCTTTCGGATCTTTGGAGAGTAACTCCTTGGAATTGTGGCGCCAAGACAAAGGTGTCCTTCTTCGCAGTGAATGCGCAAACTTGTGTCTTTGAGGGGTTAAATTGAACTAGGTTCAATTCACCCCATTCGGAGGCCCGCCCCAAAGAGCTCTCGACTTCAGACACAAGTTGAGACCGTCTTTCACCAATGGAATCTCGAGAGAGACTCTGATGGCCGATGTATCGCGCGTCACTCGTACTATCATCTGCATAACAATGCATGCTGTCGATAGACAACATGTCATTGATATGCAGGATAAAGAGTGTCGGCAATAGTACTGATCCTTGTGGAACACCAGCATTAATGGTTTTGGTTTCGGAGCAACAGCCGTCCACTACGACTTTTATGCTCCGACCATCCAAGAAGCTGGCGATCCACTTGCAGAGTGCCTCAGGGATTCCATACGCAGGTAGCTTCGCCAGAAGGGCGCCATGCCACACTCGATCGAACGCCTTCGCGATGTCCAGGCCGACCGCAATCGCCTCACCCCCACTCTCCAAAGCCTCCGCCCAGCGGTGCGTGAGGTACACGAGAAGATCACCAGCCGAACGACCGTGACGGAAACCATACTGGCGGTCACTAATCAGCTGGTGGTCCTCAAGATACCTCAGGAGCTGAGTGTTTATAACTCGCTCCAAGACCTTGGAGAGTAAGGATGTGACAGCAATCGGCCTGTAACACAAAGGGTCCGAACGGTCACCCTTTTTGGCGACTGGGTGTACATGGGTGACCTTCCACGAAGCCGGAACCCGGTTGGTTTTATAAGAAAGACGGTAAAGGCGCGTGAGCATGGGGGTCAACTCAGGGGCGCACGTCTTAAGAACCACTGCGGGGATACAGTCTGGCGCACTCGACTTATGGATGTCGAGAAGCATGAGCTCCCGTCTGACAGCACGTTGGGTGATTTTGATATCAGACAGGAGACTCTCACACCGTGGGATGTTCGGCGGTGTGGCTCCCCCGTCATCCAGAGTCGAGTTCGAGGCAAAGTGTTCGGCCAAGAGATCGGCCTTCTCCTTTGCACTATGGGCCAAACTGTCATCGGGTTTACGCAGTGGTGGGAAACTGGATAGGCAGAAATTGCCCTCCACAGCCTTAGCGAGCGCCCAAAAAGCACAAATTCCGACAGGTTCTACGCATCGGCAGTCGCTACCCGGTGCAAACCCTGCGGAGACTCAGTTGGAGCAGCCGGAAGCACCGGGGTCGACTTCGCAAGCACAGAGTTCGCCTCCATCAATTATTGTGGAGGAGGGTTCCGTGCGTATGTATATTATTCATATATGTATATTATTCATTTGAATTTATTATTATTTCATACTACCTTAGACTGCCCTCTCATTTTCCCTATTTATATGTATATCCATCCAAAGGTTGCCTGTAAGAAAATGCCTAGTGTGATAAGGCCGCCTCTTGTACTGTTATTATTATGCCATTTCTGTATTGTAATTGTTTCTTTAAAGTGCATTAAAGAATTAAATAAATAAACTAGGTACTTACTACTTGTCAGGCATAAAATGTAGTTAATATTGATCTAACTTCAAAATATCAAGAAAAGATTAAAAAGTTAAAGTAAGTTCAATATTTATATTAAAATAGCCGAGCATCAAACGTTTCATATTAAGAGGAAATTGATTCGTGATAAGTTATTAGGTTACAACGAAATACACGTTTAGCTTTAAGCCAATATGTGATTTATCCCTTGCATTGCAATCCCTAAAGGGTGTAAAAGGGTCGCTTAATACCGCGAAAGTGATAACAGATGGCATTGAAACAAAATTTGGCTCGGTCTCTATTATTTTCCGTTATATCACGTTGAATTTCGGAAAAAAATTAATAAATTTTCGGTTACTATGTCATAATTAAAGCAAGGCTTATTTTTTATATAGTAATTTCTAATCTATTTGACCCATGGTCCTTATAAACCACGAAAATCCTGCATCGCGGTATCGAAATTTTCCAATCGCGTGACTATATAAGGACCGACGTTTGCAATAACAGTGGGAGGTCCGCTGGATACTACGCAGAGAAACGGTGAGAGTGAGCCGTCTGAAATCATGGAATTCGTTACTTTAAGTTAATCAACATTCTTAAGTAATTTTCGACTGAGGGTGTTGATGAGATCTTAGGACTCAAAGCCTGAGATTTCGATCAGCTGCGTAGCCGCTTTGACCTCCCTTTTGTTTTTTTAAATAGGCGAATGCTTTACGTTCTTCTATCAATAGCACTAACGAAGTGGGAGGGGATTGTGGTAATACGTACGTATAAATGTTGAAGACTTCCATATTATTTCCATGTGACCCCCGACACTCTATTAAAAAGTCTCTCAAAATTTGGGTTACAGATGCTTACCCTCACTTGTTTCTTTATTTGGTCAGTTCTTTGAACTGGCTTTGACGGCTTTTGTTTATCATTTGCCTATGAATAGAAACAATTATACCAGGTTGCTCTCAATGGAGTATTTATAAAAACATTTTTCATAGTCGAAACATGTAGTTGTCCCGGCAAGTATCGGATTGTTATAAAAACAATGAAATAAATAACCATAGATACATACATATGTACATATATAAACACGATAATGCTCGTCCGCATCTAGCGGTTCCAGTTAAAAAAATATTTGAAATCACTTGATTAGAAAGTACTACCCCACCCGCCGTATTCACCAGTCATTGCGCCGTCCGACTATCACTATTCCTTTCAATGGCACAAGCCCTGTCGGAGCAGCGGTTTACATCATATGAAGACACCAAACATGGGGTTGATTCGTGGATAGCCTCAAAAGATAAGGAGTTCTTCAGACGTAGAATCCGAACGCTGTCTAAAAGATGGGAAAAAGTAGTTGCTAGTGATGGACAATACTTCGTTTAAATTAAACTACCATTATTTTACAATAAATATTATTATTATAATTTTTATACACCCCATTTTTTCTATTTTGCATTCGCAGGTCCGATAAATTGGCTAACAGTCTATTATGCAGTAATGCAAACTGCCGAAACCGGTTATGTATACAGTCCAGATGCTGCATCCAACGAGTTTCGCTGTGTGGCTAAGCACACTGATTAATAATTTATTATATCAAACCTTAGAGAAGTGAATCCTCCATCTCAACAGGAAATTGAATGGGAAGTGATACGGATGTGATAAAGTCATATCGCTAGATATCCGGCTTTCTAATGTTCTCATAATTATTATGCGGAATATTATTTTATCCCAGACCATGCAATTCCAGAGCAGAGCAACAGGCCATTATATTGATGAGGTTCGAATAGTGACTCTGTCTCTTTTAACTTTTTGATGAAATGATTATTTTATTAAATTATTATGATAGATGGACAGTTGGATGTTGTTTAAAATATGCGATAGAAATATTAAACATCTTGTAATTTTAAATTAATTGGATTTTATTATAGTAAAACCTGAGTTGAACCTTCATGATGGAATAACTTTTTGCTGTACGATGACTTTTATTTTTGTTAACTATTATTCCAGTTCGTTCGGGTCATAGCAGCGAGTCGCCGGTTATTGCGTCGATAGATGCAGAGATGACCCGTGGAGCTACAGATAAGTCACAGCATCGGTCCCTTTAGGCACTTCGTAGAATTCCAATCAATGTCTGAATCAGCTTCAGAATACGTTCGTCTCCGTGAAACACGAAATGCCCAATTTTATCTCCTCACTCAACTTCATCTCTGACGCCATGGAACGATCTCATATAGAAATCATGAAATGCACAAGGAGTTGAAAGAATTGGATCGCTACACCTCAAAGGTACATACTTACGCGCGGAAATCCAGGAACTGCGTAATAAACTTGAGTCCAGACAACAGCGGGACTTTTCTCAAAAAACGAGTCGGAGTACTGTTTAGGACTACTTATGCGTAGTAAAAACGATTTTTGCATCAAAATATAAGACTGGATGAGCCATGGACTCTTTACTAAATTAAATGAAGAGTGCCGAAGCTGACCAAAGCGTAAAATGGGAATTTTACAGCTTAATCGGCTTTTGAAACATGAATACGCATAATTTTGCTAATCGCCCTTCTTCCGAAAAATTAAGATTATTAGCGACATCAAGCAGCATGCGGCCAAGCGGCATAATATAAGGTATAGAGTTTGTGAACTTAGGCCTTCTTAGAGTTAGTGCGTGAAGAGTAAGAAGCTTGGCTCTACAATGTCAGCACTATCCTATCAGCACTATGTTATGTGATATGACGCAGGCGTTTGACTATGTCGATCATGATATACTCACAAAAATTAAAGGATATTTTTTTTATCAAATTTTTAAGGTGTTTTTTGACAGTCAGAAAATTGATCGTTAAGAAATTTGAAACTAAGAAATTGGAAGCGTGAAATATCTATTTTCAGATCTGCGCTCTTTTTCTTTATTGCATGCCTGGTTATTAAACAATCGTAGGAAAACCAACGAGAAAAAAGTCCAAATTTTTATTCGTGTTTGACACCGTGCATTTACGTGGGTGATGTTTATTTGGTGACATCATCATAAAGCTCTTGTAGATAATTTAATTCCTTTTAATTTGATATACTAGAGAACTCTGAAGTATGATTTGGAGCTGACTTATAGTAAATCAAAGCAAAAATGACCTTTCCAACTTTGACTCGGGTTTACTCCAGAAATAATGATCAGGCAAAAAAAAAATGGCGTTTTGTAAACTTAATACCATACCCTATAAGCTGTTATTAAAGTTTTATTATGTAAAACTGTATAACTGAGTGAAATTGTTGACTGAAGAAAAGGTAAAAAAAGGGTTATTTAAGGATATTCGGAAATCTTTGCATATCTTTGAATAAAATTGACAAATTAAAAAAATCGTCTATAACTTTACTACCTTACAGTATTCTAAAGACACCCCAAAAATGTTTAATTGCTACGATTTCATTATGTTAGTGTTCGAAAGGTTTAAACTCACTGTATTCGCCAAAAACCATCTTAATGAGACATTTTCACTTCTTATTCTATTTCTTAGTTATTTTTTTTTATTTTTAAGTATTGCCCATATTCATTTAATCAAATACTTTCTCTCAAACACATTCACAAAAGTCGTGATTGTAAAAAAAAATATCCTGGCCCCATAACCAGTTTGTTTTAAGTAGTGTCAATTTTGAGGACAAATTAAAGACCGATATTCCATTGTACGGATTCCTGACTTTCATAACACATATCGCAAATTTTATTCTGTTGCAATTTTTCGAATTTTATCCCAAGGGTTCTTAAGAAAAACCTGTGATTTTTTTAAGTTCGCTATTAGACATGCCACGACGACACACAACGACACTCACAAAAATCTGTAATTGTAAAAATGTCTAATTGCTATCTTTGAAAATGAAACTGCATTTTTCGTCAGATCGAGCCCGCAAAATGTAAACGGACGGTTGTGGTGAGCCACACGAGCGAAAGGTGAGTTTTTTTTTTTTCGCGGGGAAAATCCCTTTACGGACCATCCCACCCCCGAAGGGGTGAGGGTGTGTCGGACTCACCGGCGCCTTCCAACCCAGCGAGATTGCAGAGCAACCGCTGGGTCGGGTCCCTACCGTAGCTTGTGCGCCGGAATACCGACTAAAAACCCCGCGTTGGCCACCGTCGGTGCACCTCAGAGACGGCCCCGTGATACCGTGTACGGAGCGCGCCGGGACCGCCTCTCTGTGCACTGCCGCATAGCGACGCGGCTTACAACGCGTGTTGCGTTACGTCTCGGGGGCCGCCAGGGTAGAGACGGCAGCCCCACGTGGCCTCTCCGGCGAGGGGTTAGGTGACGACCGGGCGCCTCCTTCGTCTCCAGTGGCGGCAAGCGGGATCAGTCTGCTCCCGATCCCGCTCCGCGCTCTCCTTCTGCGACATGACACGTTCACAGAAGGAGAGCACGGCTCGCCACGACCTCCGGTTGCCGATCATGGCGGCGACCACAGCCGGCAACGAGAGGTCTCTCCCTACGACCGCAATGAGAGCGCTGCGCTCTTCGTCCCAGGCTGGGCACTCCTCCAGCGTGTGCTGGGCCGTGTCCTCACGGCAGTTGCCACAGTGGTGGCACACGGCGGACTCCTCCGCTCCGGCTACGCGACACAGGTACGCACCGAAGCAACCGTGCCCGGTGAGCACCTGCGTCAGCCGGTATGTCGGCGCGCCGTGGCACCTGTCCAACCACTGTTCGAGGACAGGTCGCACTGCCGCGACGGTCCTCACGGCCGCACTCGGGTTCTCCAGCCTGGAACGCCACTCCTCCACGGCGGCTCTACGGAGGGAGGCCTTCATGGCCTCGACCACTCGGAGGGCCAGTCTCTGCCCGCGCCTGAACGCCTCCTCCCGCCAGAAAAATACTATCGAGAGGGACTTGGCGTCCAACTGCCAGGGCAGAGTGCCCGCCAGCACGCAGGCCGCCTCGTGCGAGACCGTGCGGTAGCCCCTGATGATGCGCTGCGCCACCATGCGCTGCGGACGATGCAGCAGGCGGACGCAGCGATCGCCAAGGGAATTGGCCCACACGGGACAACCGTATAGGGCCATAGACCGCACGACTCCAGCATACAGGTTTCGGCAAGGGATGCCAGGACCATCAGTGCTGGGCAGCAGGCGCTCAAGTGCGCCCGCCGCCCTCACCAGCTTTGGCGACAACTCCTCAAAGTGGGCGCGGAAATTCCATCGGCTGTCGAGAATGAGGCCAAGGTACCTCATCCTCGAGCCAACGGGAATCTGCACGCCATCCACAGTGATGTGGGCCCCTGGCGGTGGCCCGGACCGAGGGCCGTGAAAACACACGGCCTCGGTCTTGCTCAGGACCACCGTGAGACCCAATCGCCGAATCCTGCCCACCACCTGTTCGGTACCGAACGAGGCGAGCAGGGCGGACCTCTGGAACGTCCTGGACGTAGCTGTCACCAATGTGTCGTCCGCATAGCAGACGACAGCGAAACCCCGAAGGTTGGTACCACGGAGCACCCAATCGTAGCCGATGTTCCACAGGAGCGGGCCGAGAACCGAGCCCTGCTGAACACCGCACGACACCGCCCTGCGGTGCCACCCGTCGGCGCCCGGATACACCACGCACCTGTCAGACAAGTACGCGTGCACCAGACACCGGATATAGGGAGGCACCTCGTAGTACCGCAGTGCTTCTTCGATGTATGCCCAGGGCATGGTGTTGAACGCGTTGGCGATGTCGAGAGACACCGCCAACACGACCTTACCCCGGGACACCGCATCTTCCGCCTGTGCCTTGACCCGCAGAATCGCGTGAATCGTGGACCGGCCCCGCCGGAACCCGAACTGGCAATCCGCCAAGTCCGGGCCCGTGTCCTCCAAATGCTCGACGAGGCGCGCGACCTCGGCTCTCCACAACGGTCGTTGGTATGTTGGTTTGCCGTGGAAGGATAAGGTAAGTGCACGATGCCAGAGTCCTATGCTGCCATTTTGGAGTGGACAACCCAAACAAAAGGAAACAGTAATAGCGTCAGGAATGGAAACGATAACGGTAAGTTTGTGATGATTACCTATTTTGACACTAGTCACTATCAATCGTATTCTCGATTGCAGAGGAGGCCCGTGCCCAGCAGTAGGATGTATATGGGCTGGTATAGTACCTATTTTGGCAGCCTCCGTGGCACAGTTGTTTCAACGCCGGCTGCGAAACGAGAAGCCGCGGGTTCGATACCCGCATTGAGACAAATGTTTGTGTGAATCACAAGTATTTGTTTCGGGTCTGGGTGTTTGTTAAACCGAAAAGTTTCTCGTAGTTCGTGATATCAACGACACAAGATCTTATATCCAAATTACTATTAGTGATGTTTCCAACAATTTTCATTCCACGTAAGAATATTTTAAACCGTAATTCATTCCCAATGTCTATGTATTCCGAATAAACGTCTGTGAGAAATCTTCACATAGCATTTGGATTGTAGTGTGGGGTCAGGACTATGTATATAACCATTGAGTATATTTTTTTTATTTATTATTAATATGTTTTATTTGGTATGATTCTAGCAGACTTTATTTTACTTAGGTGCAAGAATTGCTGACTCTGGTGCTTCTGCTGGTGTGGAGAATGCTGTTTCTGTTAACCCCGGTGATGGTATTGGTGGTGGTAGTGGTGGTGGTGGTGGTAGTTACGCAACTGGATTTGGGCTTCGTAACGATGTGACTGTATTATCCTATGCTCGTCCGAGACCTTCCACTACGACACAATATCCTCCAAATAAGCAACGTGCCATAGAGTCATATATATCTAGGCCCTTATCAACCCACGAAAGAACTAACCTAGATAAATTGTTACTAAATATGATAGCCATCGATTGCCAGCCATTTAGCATTGTCGACGATGAGGGTTTTAGAGCTTTTGTCCGCGGGTTAAACCCTACAAGTTACCTGACCGCAAGACAATATCTACCACATTATTATCGTGTGAATATGAAGAACGCCTAGCATCAATTAAGTCAGTTGTCAATTCCGAATGTACCAGCATGTGCATAACGGTTGATTGTTAGACTTCGCGAACTATGCAGTCCTACATGGCTATTACCGGCCATTTTATTACGAAAACCACTCTAGATTTTAAATCATTGCTCATACAGTGTAGTCTCCTGGATGGGACACATACAGGAGAAAATATTGCGCAAGCAATTACTTCGGCGGTACAGGAGTGGAATTTGGTGGGCAAAATAATTTTTTTTTGTCACCGACAATGCATCTAACATGCAATGTGCAGCCACTTTATTAGGATATCAACATTATGGTTGCTATGCACATACGCTGAATTTGATAGCCCAACATGCATTGGCACTACCTGAAATAGAAAGTACTATATCAAAGATTAAAAAAAACAGTAACACATTTTAAGCGCAGTTCCCACGCGAAGGAAAAATTAATTAAATATCAAATTAATTCGCAGGGCGTGTCAGAAGGAAATGCACTAACCCTGATTATGTCAGTTCCAACACGTTGGAACTCAACATTTCTTATGTTGCAGCGATTCGTACAATTGCAGGAGGCCATCAGGGCAACAGTACCAAATTTAAATGTGGATTTACCAATAATACCACTCCAAGAGTGGAAATGTTTGGAGCAGCTTTGCGAAGTTTTAAAGCCTCTTTACGAGGCTACTGTTATAATGAGCGCCGAAAATTATTTAACAGCAAGCAAGGCAATAGTGATTACTCAAGGACTAACTAACATATATGAACAAATGTCGTCGAGTCTAAATTATTACGCTCCCGTTTTAGCATTAGCTAAGAATATAAATTCGGGCTTAACACAAAGATTACACAATATAAATCGGAATATAAACATCGCGGTGTCGACACTATTAGATCCCCGTTTCAAGCACTTCGCTTTTGACGAAGCGACGTTAACGAGAACGAAAACGTTCGTAATTGAACAAATTTGTAGTTTTCTCGGCGAGGAACAACACAATGTATATACCGAAAGTTCTTTACCATCGTTTTCGTTATGGAATGCTATCGAACAAAAAATTTCAGCATCGCAACAGCCCCGCTCCACCTATAGTAAAGTTTCAGAAGAAGTTGAAATGTATTTAAAACAGACAGTGATAAGCAGGGAAAGCTGCCCTCTTGAATGGTGGCGTAGTCACAAAACTATTTACCCGTCGCTATTTTTAATATTTGTGAAATATTTTAATATTATTGTTACCTCTGTGCCCTGTGAACGGGCGTTCTCGAAGGCGGGGTACATCATTAATGACCGCCGCACGAGGCTCACGTCGAGTAAAGTGGCGCAATTAATGTTTTTGCATGGTAACAAAAACTTTTAATAGTGATCAAAATTTAATTATCAATAATATTTAATAAAAAACAACCGACTTCTTTCAATACATTTTCAGTCTCAATAATCTTCAATAATTCTATCTTTCAATAAATCTTAAATACCTATGTATATATGCCATGCTAACATATTTTTTTTCGGTGCCATCCTTTAAGTATGTAGTTATTTATTAAATAAAACATTGTAAATATCTTGTAAATAAATTTTGTACATAAAATCAATGAACTTTTAAGTACGCCTGACTATATTTCTTGTTAAATAATTGGCAGTATTTAATATTGATACTCCGTAAGTTAATAATTGATATTTGATATATTTATGATTATGATAATTATTATATATGTATAATCATTTAAGGCAGACAGTCCTAAGCCTGTTAAAAGTACGAAGGAGAGTTCAATGATTTTATTTAAAGCGATTTTTATTCATTTATACGAATTATTAAAATAAACAATAAAATATGGAACTAATACGTTTCTTACTACATTACTAACTATTAATACGAGCCCCATAGAACATAATTTATTAATCTTCACAAAATGAATATTGTTTGTATATCTCTCAAACACAATTATTAATATGTTTAAAGCCATTGCTAAATGTTATTAAAAGTATAGTAACAGCGCTCGTAGCGGCGTAGTGTGCTTTGCGGTATAATAATAACACGTTATTCTATGAACGACGAAGTAATATATTAAAGCTGAAAAAATAACAGGCGTTTTTTAAGTAACGTATCGTTATAAAGCGTTGATAATATAAAGCCGTTGCGAACACTCCTACTACGTAGTCGGTAGCACGAGTAGTAAACAATTCGAATATTCAAAAGAAATACAACGAGGTTTAATAATTCTTCATGCAACGGCACATTAACGTTGCCTAAGTACTACGCAGCTATACCGTAAGGAGGCACATTTTACAGTACAAAACTAAAAACTTCCACGCTGCAGCCATGCTGCGCGGCGGTCCGTGGTATTAGAGGAGTAAAATTACGATTTTACATGAATAATCAACCATTTATATATTGTTATTTATTTGTACAACGCATTTTTATAATACAATTAAGAAAACATATAAAATATGTGAAATCATTCCATAATTTAAAAAACGAGTGCGCTTTAGACCACGTGACTTAAATAAAACTTCTCTATTTCCTTATTAATTGATCATATTTGATATAAATTACTGAAAAAAATTACTGAATAAAACTTTAAAACAATCATCGACTTTTTCAGGAATATTGTCTCGTGTTAAGAAAGAGATGGTGGAATAAAAAATAACAACCAGAAAGCAAACCATCGAGTTTTTTACATCCGGCCCCTATTCCTGTTCTCAATCTATTTATGAACAACCTCTTTAAAAATATAGTACATCCTTTTTTACTAATTTAATCACTATTAAAGTTTCCTGGTGTTTTCTTACACCTCTATAGTACTTGGAAATTATTTCATCATGTACTTGGAAATTATTTCATCATGTACACACGCATGATTTGGAAGTCAAAGGTGTGTCCTGGGATTCAAACTCACTCGACCAGTGTCTCACCAGCAGTGTCTAGACTGTTACCAATACGCGCCCACGCACTTCATAAGGAATCTAATGGACTTATACAAGGTTACTTTTCAAAGTCCGACCGCTTTTTTTTATTGAACTCAAGATAACAATACTGAATAACACATGGTGGAAAATATTCAAATTTACACGTGATAAGTAATTTATTTTCATTTTATAATATCTTAATCAATGCTCAAATTATACTCAACATCTGCTGCAAGCACGGTCGCCGCTCATTTATACAGTCAGGCGGGCGCGCGTATAGATACCACTATTTTTACCGTTTAGCTGAACTTCAATTCGGTTCGGGATCTTACCCGAGCCGTAAAAAGAATCGTACCTATAAAGGTTGATCAAAGGCCGTAGAAACTAACATCGTGATATTTGACAAAAATATCAGGCAGTTTTTTTTTAAACTTAGTTCAATGTTACCTGGGGTGGCTAGGAACATACCGTTTTAATTAAATACCATATTTCAATATCACCTTGTTTATCCACGTGATGATGCACTGTATCGCGCAAACATGGTCTTGTCAAGTGGCGTAATCACTATTACTATTTCGCTTTTTCCGCTATTTTGACTATCGAACAGCTGAAGATAATGAAGAATTGAAAGGATTTATAATAAAAACTAGTTTTATTTTCTCAACTATTTATTTCTTTACCTTGCGGCACTTAAGCAAATACTGGGTACGCTCATGTGCAATAATATTAATGCAAATATAGAGATATGCATCTCTCTGGATTTACTTACTAAGACGTAATCTTGAAGACTTCTAAGTCGTTCACTGGACAAATACTTGATGAATAAAACCGAACCATAAATAATGTATAACATAAATTAAGTTTGGTTTAATTTAAATTCGATAACCCATACACACTTGCGACATCTAGTGATGAGGGGCATACAATATTTTCTCACTAAGAATTACATAATTTCCAGGTTTTATTGTGCACATAAATACATAAAAATTTGTATTATATAAACTATAAATATAACAATTATTGTTCATTAAATGTGGTTAGCGAATTTGCTATTGCTGAGATATATATTTTCTTGTAAAACACAATATATTTAAAATCTACTTAAGAAAATTGTTATAATTATTATTATTTGTATCAATTCTCTCAGGCCTCCCTTAAGGCCTAAACGATAAATTTTAATACACAATAATAAACTTAATGCCTTCGAGCCGAGATTAATATCGAACAATGTATGTGTAGTTAACCTTTAAATTTTCATAAGTCTTATTATTTTCTATATATAACCGTGACTATTGACGTTTTAAAACGGTCTAAAACATTAGGAAACTATAACAATGAAATATTTTATGACCACTTTGCCAAGCCGTTAAGAGGTGGCGCCACAGTCGAATTGAATCGCGCTATCAAGATTTTCCGGCGACAGTATATAAGCTAGCCGTGGTTGAATCATACTTCACTATGGGTAACTCATAAACTCTCCGAGCTCTCCGAGCGTACGGAGACGCCAAATTTTGGAGGGGACTCATTGAGAAATCAATAGAGACCTCGTATAATTGTAAATTGCATGCATAGATAGAAAGTATGTCTATATCGATAAAGGATTTACTAGTTATTCAATAAAAATATATACTTGTAACAATCGTGTAAGCTGTAAAGGGAAAAATCAACATTGCTACTTGGTACAGCTCGTATATTCATAGCTAAGTAATTTGTTAAATACATAATTTTAATAGAAATTCTAATTTAATTTTTTTTATATTTTTTTTTTATGATTATATTTTTCGAGTTGATTTTCAAAAACGGAATGCCAACGCCCTCTATAGGCGTTTGACAGAATCTACGGTACACAGTGACTTGAGATGTCAGGGACTTTTATAAAGAAAATGTCAGGAGCATCTCAACGGTCTGCGAGCTAGCAGAACGGTTTGTTGCGATCAAGAGAGCAAATATAAGCATCAAGAAATAGTGCTGTGTGAGTGTGGAGACTGTCTCGTCTTCCGTGAGTAAGATTGAGATTACCTACAAATTGATCCGACATATCCACATACCCCACGATACTACGTAAGCTGTAACCAGCTATTGAGCATGACATCGAACATGATAACGAACATAATCCAGGAATTCGTTATATATTTTCTTGTAAAACACAATATATTTAAAATCTACTTAAGAAAATTGTTATAATTATTATTTCTATCAATTAAGGCCTAAACGATAAATTTTATTACACAATAATAAACTTAATTCGTTAGAGCCGAGACTAATATCGAACAATGTATGTAGTTAACCTTTAAATTTTCATAAGTCTTATTATTTTCTATGTATAACCGTGACTATTGACGTTTTAAAACGGTCTAAAACATTAGGAAACTATAACAATGAAATATTTTATGACCACTTTGCCAAGCCGTTAAGAGGTGGCGCCACAGTCGAATTGAATCGCGCTATCAAGATTTTCCGGCGACAGTATATAAGCTAGCCGTGGTTGGATCATACTTCACTATGGGTAACTCATAAACTCTCCGAGCGTACGGAGACGCCTAATTAAATTTTGGAGGGGACTCTTTGAGAAATCAATAGAGACCTCGTATAATTTCTCGTATAAATTCTACGGTGTGTAAGTCCGCCAACCCGCACTAGGCCAGCGTGGTGGACTATATGGCCTAACCTAACACCATAAAAATACAAAGAATTCCAATTCAAGTATTATTTAAATAAAACAAAAACATTACAGTAAGAATTCATTATAATTATATCGATCTGTGACCACAACTTTTATTGAATACTGGGCCCGCGCATGAAAAATGCTCAGCATATAATACTCGTAATGCACTAGCGATTTGCAAGGAATCCACGGTGTGTAAAGTCCGCCAACCCGCACTAGGTCATCGTGGTGGACCATATGGCCTAAGCCCACTGCATCGTACTCTCGATTGTAGAGGAGGCCCGTGCCCAGCAGTGGGTCGTATATGGGCTGATACAATACAAAAAAAAAATGTTGTAAATTGCATGCATAGATAGAATGTACGTCTATATCGATAAAGGATTTACTGGTTATTCAATACTAAATGGCCGATACTAAATAATTACCAACAGGCCGCGTGGTGGCCTGTTGGTAACGGACCAGACGTGGCTGCCTACATGTTCACGGTGGTCGCGGGTTCAAATCCCAGGGCACACCTCTGACTTTTCGGAGTCATGTGTGTATTGATAGTCAATCACCACGCACTATAACGGTGAAGGAAAACATCGTGAGGAAACCTGCATACCATAGCGATTTGTATAAATTTCTATGGTATGTACAAGTCTGCCAACCCGCACTGGGCCAGCGTGGTGGACTATATGGCCTAACCACTCTCAATCGTACTCTCGATTGTAGAGGAGGCTCGTGCCCTGCAGTGGGTCGTGTATGGGCTGATACAGTACAGTACAATATTAAATGATATACTCGTAACAATCGTGTAAACTGTAAAGGGAAAAATCAACATTGCTACTTGGTCCAGCTCGTATATTCATATCAGAGTACTTTGTTAAACACATAATTTTAATAGAGCAAATGTAGTAGATTAATTTTCGATATTTTTTACTAAATTTATTAATTATCTATTAATTAATTGTAAGCAAAAGGAAATTATTTAAATAAATGTAAATTTCGTGGTCTTCCTTTTATTTAAGATGCTAGCTATGTTAATGGAGTTGAATAATCCCTATATCGAGCCTTTTGATTGGGTAAACGTAAAATTCGGGTAGTATTTTTACAATATGACTGGTTCGATTCCCGCTTCAGACATGCGATGGTTCAAAAATCTTTGAATGTAGTTTAAATTGTTATCATGATATTTAAAATGAGTCCTCTTTTAGCAAAAATGTATATCTAAAATATTTAAAATACCTACTCCATGTGGCATCTCTGTGGGAAACCTGTATACGAGTAGTAGGTAGTATACTGGCACCAAAATACAAGCATAGTAGAATCAAAATGATTAAGAAATGTAATCAGATATCTTCTCTATTTCTATCTGAGTATAAGTATGGAATGGAAGCATTATTTCGTCAAACCTGTAGCCGATGTGGCTTAGTGGTAGAGCACTAGACCTCCAAATCTAGCTGTTTTGCTCAATGTTATTTTGTCTATATTGAAAACTAAAATGATACGCAGTGACACAGTTTAAGCTTTATTTATTCAAAAGGAACAAAAGTGGGTTTTCTTATAAATTCCGGTATTTTTGTCGACTGATTGAAGGAATAAATTTTACGGAATTGTAGTAAAATTACTGTTGCTAGGTTTCTCCGCATTATTTGACCGTTAGCAATTCGGAATATAGGTACTATACCGTGTGTTGGGGAAACGCTGCCGAAACCGAAGACAGGGGTTAGTAATGATTAGGAACCGGGTTGTATACTGTATGAGCCGAGATACGTCCCACTGCAGGGCACGAGCCTCCTCTTCAATCGAGAGTACGATGCAGTGGGCTTAGGCCATATGGTCCACCACGATGACCTAGTGCGGGTTGGCGGACTTTACACACCGTGGATTCCTTGCAAATCGCTGGTGCATTACGAGTATTATATGCTGAGCATTTTTCAGGCGCGGGCCCAGTATTCAATAAAAGTTGTGGTCACAGATCGATATAATTATAATGAATTCTTACTGTAATGTTTTTGTTTTATTTAAATAATACTTGAATTGGAATTCTTTGTATTTTTATTACAATTGACAAACAGTACATTCGACATTTAGACAGACATTTTTAACATATACATATGTGGTGTTCTATCAACACGAATAGAATGTCAACCGCTTCCCACATAAAATGTCAACACTGGTTAACCAGAGGTATTGGTCAATGTTGGCAACACCGGAGAGGGACTCGGTCCTGACTTCTGGCACGAGGAAGTTAGCTCATATTGGTCTCTTATTGGTTTGTCTGTACATTGAAGTCTGAAGATAATAAGGCTCCTCATACCTATTGACAACTTTGTTTCAATTTTTCCATAGACAAAATGACATTGACACTATTGGTCTTTTTAGCATTATCACACTTACAAACGAAATGTTTATAAATAAACGTTGCTAGGGCGGCAGCCCCAGATTACAGCGCGCCAGTTGGTAGGAAGACTACACAACAGTGGCGAAGGTTCCATATAACTCGATTCCCTGCGGCTACCTTTTGTAATTTATCATTACACTATAAACAAGCAAATTTTTCAAAATTATTTACGTAATATCTAAACTCATTTTATTCAACGACATCTGTCGGCCACATAGGTAAATATTACTGCGGAGGCGCATAGCAAACTCGTAATTAGATTGCGCCGAGTTGCGACCTCTGGCGAATTACTGCCAAAATTGTTCGGCTTATTGAATAACAATGGCGCGGCCCGTGCGCCGACCGTCCGCGTCGGCTGCTTGTTACGCATTGGTGTGACAGGGTTGTGTATTTTGCAACAAATCACGCAAAATTGTACCTTAAAGTTATAGGGATTTAAGGTTCAATTTCCGTTAAAAAAGCAGGAGGCATGCTGCCAATCTTCAGCATTTTGTGTGTTTATGTGTGTATTTGTGTAGATATCACTGCATTTATAAGTGTTGTATTAACATTTTGACAATATACGAGTATTAGGTGGTTCACGCATTTAGTTTTTACTGTTTTAAATTACAAAATGTACATAAATATTAATAGTATTATTATGTTGTAATGGAAATTAATAATCGTGAGGGACGTACATGTTTAGATTGTCAATTTCGGAAATAACGTTACTGTTTAGATTTTAGGAAGTGCTCGACTACTAATAATACAACTAATAAAAGCGCGGCTAACGTACTTGTTAACATTGTATCTAGATCATTAATTTTACTTTATTAATCTTATATTCACGTGCGGTTTAAAAATATACTTTTTTACTTTTCTCATGATGACATTGCAACTTTTGTATATTGGAAATATTAAAATATAATTGACGACCGCAGTACGTAGATGCCATCATACGAAACGCAATCGTTTCGTTTGGTGAGTGAGATTGTCGGAGGAATAATTTGCTGGTGGTTGGATATTCATAAACGTCCGGATATAAGGATACACGTACAAATTATGTAAATGTGTCGCGTTTCGGGCTAATTCTGTGAAGCATCTCACGATAAGTTGATCTACTCAATGTGGACTGCACTATGTTTACTATCAAGTATCAGTCGCATTGTCTTCCCTATATAGGGCCAGGAGGTATAAACAAAATAAACACACTTATTTCGCGTATTGAACTTCGGCTTCCCTTTTTAAAAAAATCACCCTTCGCCACTGCTACACAATGAACCTATAAGCAGGTAGAGCAACATAATAAAGATTTACTTCTGGTATGGAAATATATAGGATTTTTTAAGATAGGAACTTGATAATTAGAACTGTATGTAGAACTCGACATTTAATAGTTTGGATAGTATGAAAGATGAGTGGAATGAAACGTTAAACGAATGTTTGGTTTGGAACGTAGTTGTAAGAAAGTGATGAAGCATGAAAAAACCGTAGTAAAATACTTAGAAAGGAAAGAGACACAGAATGAATGATCTAGATATTGCGATGCGGAAGTATGGAATGAGGGGAACAAGAAGAAAATACGGAGGAACACGAAGGGCAGAACGTTAAATAAATATAGTACCTAATTTAAAATCTAAAAACAAAATTTGAGAAAGTACTCTTAATCAAAGCAAAGAGATTTTTTTAAATTTCTATCACCCCACGTGTATCTGCTGTGATAAAGAAATAATGACCTAATCCGTGATTTATGGGTTTTCACATTTTGAATGTAGTGTTGTTTTTTGAAGTATAAAAAACACAATGTAATCGAAAGTTAATAAAGCACGGGAAGTTGCGGGCAAGAGCTAGTATATTATAAACCGAAGGATTTAATGACGACTTAGCAGTAGAGAACACTTTAGTAAGACAACAGACATTCTTAATATACTTTTATTACAATTACAAGTACGTAAGATACAACTGTTTTCTTTATTGACACATCAAAGTTCAATCACTGGAGTGTAGCTTCAATATTGCACCAATCCAACGCATACTCAAACGGGCCATCATTTTTATACTTAAACTTTATTATACAGCAAAGTTCAAAATATTAAAAAAATATAATAAAACAGATAAAAACACTTAAAACTAAAGGCGTGGTTACAGTTGGCAGTCTTATAGCTATTAGCGATTTCTTCCAGGCGACCTCTGTATTAATAATTATTTATGTATCCTTATTTTCACCATACATAGAACCAATTACAATAGAGAACAACATAATGAAAATAATACTAGTCGGCCTTATCGCACTCAGCAATTTCTTCCAGGTAACCTTGGGATGAACGTAATCGTAGGAGAATGAGACGGATATCTATATTATTATATAGAACTGTGGGGATCGTCATCATCTTCAGCCATCCGGCGGGGCCGCTGGTGAATTTAAACCTGTCCAAGGGATTTCTACAGCGACACGTTGAAACTGGCGTGCATACAGCGACATGTAGAGCCTTTATCATTGAGATCTTTTCAGCCTTATTCGAGTCCTCAGATTTCCAGCTACGACTATACTTCATATCCAATGACACTTTAGCTTACTATTCCACTTGATTATGTCGGTAAATTCAATAGAAATCATTGAACCTGTTCTATTTATGGCCAGATATTAATTATCTAATAACACTATTGGCTGATGCCGTATGTAAGTCGACCATTTGTAACTTTAGCAAAGATGATAAAGAAACAACGTTAAATATTGGATTCATACAATTATCCGTAAGTACTTAGCGAATATCTCAATCGCATGCGTTGAATTATTGATTGAAACTGACGTCTAAATAATGTTGCAAGTTTATTGAACATCAAAATGTTGCAAGGTTTTTCTAATACTTTTATGGAATAATCTATGTTAATAACAAGCTCTGCAATGTAAAAATTAAAAATAAAATCTTCCATAAATTGCGTACAATATTACTGTTTTTTTAAGAAGAAAAAAAAATTAAGGCAAGGCAGGCAGGTCCAATATAATAAAACGTGAAAAGAGAAAAATAACATCTATCTTATGTGGAGCGGAATCAAAAAATATCTGTACCCAGGCGAAGCTGGGACGGGCCGCTAATAAATAAATAAGTAAATTTGTTTCAGCAACCCATCTGAATTAGAAAAATTAATGAAAACAGTGATAACTGCTCTTTACGATTGACGTTGGCAAAAACGGCTATAAACCTTCAGGGTGATATAGTAAAAGCGCAACGATTTTGAAATAGCAGTATTTAAAAAAATATATGTTGAAAAATTACAGCCAATAATAATCCTTTCAATTACAATACACAAACTTACATATATCAAGTTATTTAAATATTATGAAAGGACAAATTCTCCTTTCAGGCAACATTTTAATCGGAACTGCATTTTTCAAATTATACGTGTTTGTTAATAACTTGTAGATAGAGAACGTTTCGGAGTTCCCAAAACCCCATTTTAATTTTCTGAACGATCACAATTTCTCGAGTTATCTGTAGTCAAGTTGAAAAAGCCAATTTTACTTTTATTCACCATAACTCAGACCCAAATGATGGTACACAGCTCACAGGTACTTACAGCTAGTAGGTAATTACAATTAAAATGAACTAAATTCTCTAAAATTATTTTATGCTGATGTCATCGAAACATCATTATCCAAATACAGACACCGTGTCAAAATAAAGTATGATTTTTTCTTGTTTTTAATTTGTTACGTTCAATTTCCTCGTAACATACAAAAGCATGATAAAAATCATCAACAGACATTGCGATCTATCAAAATTTTTTTTTTATATGAGTACTTCTGAATATTGCAAATTGTAAATAATTATCGATGTCTGTTTCATAGAATGTTTTATAAGAATAAATAATGAAAAGATCGTAGTTTGTTTTGTTGTTGTTGGATATCTTTGGAAAAAACTCATCACAGAATCCCCAACAGTAATTAGAGAAACGACCGATCAGGATTTCGGTGTAGATTAAAATATGGTCTATAAAGTGATTACGAGGTTATACAGTCAACATGCGCTGTGATTCTTGAGGAACTACGCAACTGTCTGTGGACCTCACGACTAACTTCACATTTATTTACCCTATTCGTATTTTGAAAATATGTTATCGTCCATCTGCGCATGCGCTGTGAATTTGCGCGAACTTCTGAGCTAAATGAGGACCTTACGACTAACTTCATATTTGTTTATTCTTTTTACCTTCGACCGTAAGGAGGAGATACAAATATGCGTTTGGGGTGAGAGGATGTTTGTAAGAACCAAAGTTGCCATTTATCTCAAAAACTACTAGTCCTATTTTGATGCGGTTATCAGTGGTGGGTTCGGGTTTGATTGATGCATGTTCTTAGATACAAGTTACGATGAGAACTCACCAGGAGGCACTACAATTTTCTTTTTGTAAAATAGTTATATAATATTGCTATTAAATAAACTTCGACGATATGTGGTGCAATTTACATAATACCTATTACCTACGCTCTCTAAAAAGTTTGAAATCGTATAGCGATGGGACAAAAGGGTCTTTCTTGGCAGTGAGAAACTTGTGTTTAAATTGAACTAAATTCCTTTCCCCCCATTCAGCAGATCGCCACAGAGAGCTTTCGACTTCAGACATAAGTTGAATCGTCTTTCCACGGCTGTGTTGCAAGAGACATTCTGTGCCCATTCATTATTCATAAGTAATACGATCGTACCAACTATTATTTTACGATTTTACAACTATATTTTAGACGTTTCTGCAAGGATTTTAAATCGCTGTAACGTTACAATACCTAGTACAAAGTAAAAATTTAAAAATGATAGATAGTGTTAATCGAATATTCCTTAATGAAAGACCACGTAATCCTATCAAAAAATAATAATGATTGAAGACGCTGTCCGCCCTAAATCTACTAAGACGGCAAACCTGCCTTTCATGCTATCACTTAAATATTAATTTTACAACACTAAATACAATATATCTAACTCACAAAATAATTTGAAAGCTGCAGAATATTTCTATGCTGCAGACCTTTGAACTTTTAATTCTTCAGGTCTATAAGGATTTTTACTGACTGATTTTCACTACGATTGTGTGTAAAAATTGGTGTCTCCACAATTGTTATACATAAAAAATTTTTTGGAGAAAAGTGGCTATGAAATTTGTCAATGAGAGCCACATACTTGACTTGATAGGTACCAAATAAAAAAGACGTAAATATAGGTATGGTATATAGGTATTGAGACCCAAAGAGGAGGATGAATTGAGGATGGATCGGCCGCGGGGGACCGGTGCTATGGCCTGCTCGTTCTCCGGACCTCACAGCCCTGGACTTCTTTTTGTAGGGTTATGTGAAGGACAGAGTGTATTTCTCTGATTGCGCAACGGTTGCCCTAATGGAACAGCGTGTTAGATCGGTTTTCGCGTCAATAACACCGACGATGGTGCGAAAGGTGCGAAATGGTGCGAACATGGTACCACACAAGCCATATGCCGACGAGCGAAGTTGTGTGTTGTGCAAGGCGGAGCACACTTTGAGCCGTTTCTGTAAATTTGAAGTTTATTATGAAGAAGTAAGTGTTCGTTTAGGTTGTTTCGTTAGGTTAAGTCTTTTAAAATTTTTGTTGTTCCGCGAATTAGGTAGAAATGTAGGTACATTCTGCGTAGTTTACTCTTTAATTTTACTGAAATAGGGTTTGCACATTAGTTAAAATAATAATATTTTGTTATTTTTTTGTGGTATGTTATACAGCGTCACCGCGGTTCTTAAATATTGTGAATGGACTCGTAATAAGGCCCCATTTAACCTCTTTTCGGCTTTACGGGTAGTTTTGTAACAAGTATATTCTTATCAATAAAAACAATGCCTAAACCAACACTATAAGGCTAAGCCCAAGGTTCTATAAAGTTTCGCCCGTCTCCTTTACCTTTTTACTTTGAAAGTATCAATCATGTAATTTGAAATCTCAAATGTATGGCGTTGTCGTGGTTAAAGTCCACATAATACCTAGTTAAAATCAGCTAATGCCCCAATGAATCGCAAAGTCGTAATTCTTTCATAACATTAACTGAGAGAAGAGATGAAAAATATTCAATCAATCAAAAGTTTAATGTAGAAATAGGGGCAACAGGCTTTAATAATTTTATCTTGTCTATGCCCTTGCCGGATGTGGCTAATTCTTTGTTTAATATTGTTAATTTATGTACAAAGCAGCGCTGATTTGTTTAATCCGAGTATGGGTGACATATTTATCTATACATATAATACATTTATAACCGATCGGTATTTGTACATGGAAGATAAATGAGAAACACTAATATGGGGGGACCCAAAACAATGATTTAAATTTTTTTGCTTGTTTGTCTGTGCGGTTGTCCGCGATGAACTCAGAAACGGCTTGATAGATTTCTATGAAATTTGGCATAGAGGTAGATGACACCCTGGTTTAACACTAAGGCTACTTTTTATCCCGAAAAATGTAGTGCCCCGTGGGATGAGGGGGGAATTCCGATATATTTGTTTCGTTTTTGTACTTAAATAGTACCTATGTATATCCAATTAACTCTAAGCAATTCCATTAGATATAATCTTTAAGTGCTTTAAGACGATGTCATGGATTTAGGCGATTATTTCAGGAATAAAATTCACTGCAACTTAAAATTATTTTTTAAGTCGACTAATTGTAGTAATTTTTTTTAAGCAAACAACATTATATGAAAAGGGAGGAGAATATCATCATAATGTAATAAGAGGCGGTCACGTGACCACATTTCTCGCCACATCAATATTTCGTCTGTCTATGGTCAATGCCATCTCTTGACGCATGCGTCGTAAGCGACTGTTTATCGACACAGCTTATACGACAACTCCCTTTACCCCCGTCACTTGCTACTCGGTAGGACTGAAAGAGAGTTTTCTATTATCGCTAAACGTGGTGTAAGTGAAACAACAATTTCCACAACAATGAAGTTAAAGTCATCAAAATGTAAAAAACCCAAAATAGTGACTATGGAGGTGCTGCAACAAAATATTGTTGAAACTGTGAAACTCAAGTCAGTGATAAGAGAGCTGGACAATGAGTATGACCTATTAAAATCAATACTGATACAGTTGAAACGTGACGCACATGCCATTAACATGGACCTCATTTATGAAATGAATAAAACTATGGAAAACACCAAGAGGGAGAAATCGATCAAAGACGAAGATAAAGGGGATGTTGAACAAATTTATTTACGCTAATAATGTAAAAATCAATAATCGAAAATAAATAGAATAGAAGTACGGAGAGGATTTATTTGTTTTATTTTATTTATTTGGAAAACAAACACATGTACAATACAACTTACAAAGTAACAAAAATAATAATTACTTTTTTACTGGAAATTCCACAACGTTTTCACAGATTACAATACAATACAGTGGTACAGAAAAATATGAACTATACATTTTAATAATTTGTGTTTGTCATCAGCACATGCATAATTTCCTCTTTAAATGGGTTGTTTCTAAGACCGAAGATATCTGTATCAACAAAGTATTTATTATAAAGTTTAGCCATTCTATAGAGGGGCGGTCGCTCACCACTCTCGAAAAATAAATTACTGTAATAAAAATGGACTCAAAGCCACGTGATTTTTTTAAAGTGTTTGAGTAGCTTTAATTTTTTTAAATGCAGCGATTTGGGTTTTGTTGCCAGTGAAGAAGTTGTGGCATCTGAAAAGGCCTTTCCAATGACATATCGCTTGTCGTTGTTGGTCAATAGGCCGGAGACCATACCTGGCCTACCCCATTTTGGGATGCAATTCATCTTGCTACACGTGTTTACACAATGCAAGAGACTTGTTCAAGTTGTTTAGCTAGTTTTATTGCTAGTGGACATTTGGCTTAAGACTTGAGATATTTTAAAAAGAAATAAAATTTTCCAGCTTGTAAAAAGTATTGCATTATTTATTTTATTTAACTCAGTCAAATTTTCCCGCGAAGACACTCGTATGACGACTCACAAAGTTTTAAAATTAGCCTGTGATGCACGTGTTGTTGGATGTAAAATTGGCAGAAGGGTCATACGAAGTTGATCGCGCGTTGTTTGTTCCACTTGGAGTTCTGGGTCACGAAGTGAGTCGTCCAGTAGCAAGGTTAACGTTAATTCGCCACCACCGAATTTAGACAGATGAGTAGACATACGTTTTTGATGTCATTTTATCTTAATCCAGAAGTTGAGAGAATACTGGATGTCGATGAGTCGAAGAGTATATAAAAATCAAGAAGTTTAATTATAATGTATTTCTTTAGTTCAGACGCCGTTATCCCATTAAATGGCGTGTATTCGCGAGCACTTACGAAATTGTTCCTTTTTAAAAATGGATCTTTGAATACTCTCTGGGACGTCATCAAGTTATTGGAGTCCCATTCGATGACGTTTACTGAAATGCAGGATGTCCGATTTTGTTTTAATGCCCAAAAATGAATATTACGCACTAGGAGATGGGCACTGTAAATTGAGTGAAACAGGTCGAATGCAAACAGCCGCCTTTCACCAGAAATAGGAGCAAAGTGCCGCGCCGAGTCAGACTATCGATTTAAGGCTTAAGTGCAACTTGCGAACTTAATTTTAGCGAAATTTTAGCGAACTAAGGACTGATTGAATTTAATGAAAATGCTTGTTATTTAAAATTTACTAAGTCATGGTATAATTAAAATGTTAAACACATTTAATACCAATGAGTACTAACTTTAGTATTACATATATTTCCGTATTGACTTGGTGGACTTATTGGTGGAAGTGAAAACCAGGATAAGAAACATGGGGCTGTAATAAATTGGTTGTGGCCTTGGCAAATATTTCATATAATTCTCAGTGCGCACGCAAAGAGCGCTCCTGGTGGGAGGACTAAGATCTTATACCATAGACGTAATATCCGGTAATAGTCTTATTTATGGTAAATTCCGTGGCTTATATTGGTATTGCTTTAATCCAACTGGAAATCGGAAACTATGAAATAAAATAAATTTTTACACACATTTAAATAAAAGTTTCAAGCTGAAAAATAATTAAAATAAATATATGTAGGTATACGCCGGAATTTTTTACTATTGACATGATTTTATTTTTCAACAATTGATGAAAGGCGTGTCAGTAGCCCGAATATTACTTATTATTGAATAACTTTAAAAAATTTGCTTTTTTTTCAGTAGCTGGACTGAACAAAATATGTAATTGGTCAGTAAGACCATAGTCGGTCTTCAAAACCAAAAGTTACGCATTTAATCTACGGCAGGCACCACAAACATTTCGAAATTAGGTGTTTAAAATATATGCACGACTAAATATAATCCTACAGCAAGATGGTTGAGCGCTGGGGGGTTTCTCTATGATCGGAAACGAAACTCGAACGTTCGGACGTCGCACGTAAAACTGTACGAACGTGCCTAGGTACTCTACAAAATGTTCGAATTCTCGATCGACCACCAATTTGTTAAATAATTCAACATTATATACTGCATTCCGTAGTGCAGTAAGATACGTTTATTATTTAAAATATTTTAGTTAAATTGTTTGATATTGTGGCAGTTGTTTCAATAAAATAAATGATTATATATTTTTAAAAGGTAAAGGTTATACACCTTTGGCTGTTGCCGTATGTAAGTCGACCATTTGTATTTTTAACAACGACGATAAAAAATCAACGCTAAATTTTGGATTCATACAATTATTATCCGTAAGTACTTGGCGAATATCTCAATCGCATGCGTTGAATTATTGATTGAAACTGACGTCTAAATAATGTTGCAAGTTTATTGAACATCAAAATGTTGCAAGGTTTTTCTAATACTTTTATGGAACAACCTATGTTAATAATAAGCTGTGCAGTGTAAAAATATAATAATAAAATCTTCCATAAATTGCGCACAATATTACTGTTTTATTAAGAAGAAAATTTATTTAAGCAGAAGGGTGCAAGGTGGTGGCTAAAACATTATATTGACTGGAAATATATTTTAACTGACATTCTATGTCAGTTTACCAACATGATATTTGAACTAGTTCAAAGAAGGCTAGGATGTACGGTCACAATAAAGTGTAAATACTATTTGTGATATTGATTTGAAGAAATGACGTAGTAACGGAATACAAATATTTTTTTATTTCGGATACCAATTATTAATTAAGGGAAGACAAACACAAAAATGTGAACAAATGTAATAGTCCGGGACGTAAGTTCACTTACGTCAATATAGATGGCAGCACAAAGTCGACATAAGCGCCACAGCGTGGATGAAAATAGAATAACATGGAAAAGTTACCAGACATGTGGTCAGTCGTTGCGATTAATTAAAAGGAGTTGTATAAGTCATCTAAATTCTATTGGTGTGTGACAAAATTTGGAAAACCTGTTTTAGTTGTTTTCTATCAAACAATAATAGGGTGTTCGACGGTAGGAAATAAAATCAAGTTTTAGCTATCGGTACTTACTTGATATTCCTGGACAGCATCACTAAACCATATTTTTTATGTAGCCAGTGTGTTAACTGGCTACATAAATGAATAGGGTAGGGTATTTATTCCCTAGGTAGGTAGGATAGGGTATTCCCTAAATGAATATTAGCGAACACGCTTACGAACGATTTTTACGTATTTATGTTTCATATTAGGTATTCATTTCATCATTAGTTATGATACAAAACTACATCAAGTATCAAAAATAATAGCGTTATAGCGTTTGACATACTTCCTGTCATAAACGCGTCCTCTTTTATAGACGAAGGAGTACGGCATATAAGTTATGAAAAAATATTTATTTCAGCGTTCTACTCCATAGCAATAATTTCTTTACTACCATTTAGTGGACAGTGTTTTTGAATCTATTATCGATATACTTGTCTTATCCATAAAAACAATGCCTTAACCAACTCTGTAAGGCTAATCCCAAGGTTCTGTGAAGTTTCGCCTGTCTCTTTAACCTTTTTACTTTGAAAATGTCAATCATGTCATTTGAAATCTCAAATGTATGGCGTTGTCGTAGTTAAAGTCCACGTAATATCTAGTTAAAATCAGTTACTGCCCTAACGAATCCCAAAGTCGATATTCTTTCATAACATTCATAACATTTACTGGTAGGTCTCTCATATGTGAGAGGCCACCTGGGCAGGTACCACCGCAATGACTATTTCTCTCGCCAAACAGCCGTGTAAATGCACTGTTGTGTTCTGGTTTGAAGGACATTGTAGATAGAGTAACATCAACTGGACATAACGAGACATAACATCTTATGTCTTTGGATGGCGAGCGCAGTGGAACGCCAAGCATTGACTTATCATTCATGGTGTTGTCTAGTTTTGCTACTGTCCATCAGCGGTTATAACGCTTACCATCAAGTGAACGGCATACTCGTCTCACCACTCATTGCATTAAAAAATACATCAGTTTTCAAGCTGCCAGCTTCGCATAATATTGGTCGATGTGTTGCAGTTCTTTCCTTTTATCATGAATTATTGTCTATTTGTCTGTACGGTTGTGCGCGAAGATATCTGTAAACTGCTTGTAGTTGGCCCAGACCCACAAGACTGTAAAATATGTATACTTGAATGTTGCCTGTAAATCGCAACTGACATTGTGAGTTGTTCTACTAACAACCTGATGATATCTATCTTGTCTCTGCCCATACCCGATGAGGCTAAATCTTTGTTTAAAATAGTTAATCTACATATGTATTAAACAGCGCTGATTTGTGTAAGCGATTAATCAAAATGAGAGTGACATATTTATCTATACATATAATCAATTTATAAGCGATCGACATCTGTACATGGAAAATAAATGAAAAAAAACGAATATGTGGGGTTATATTAATGTAATAGAACCCAAAACAATGATTTTAAGATTTTTTGTGTTTATCTATGCGATTATGCGCGATGAACTCAGAAACGGCTTAATGGATTTCGATGAAATGAGGCTACTTTTCATCCCGACAAATGTATTGTTCCCGTGGGACGAGGGAGGAATTCTGATAAATTTGTTACTTTTTTGTACTGAAATGGATGGGACGGGACTGGATTACATAATTATCTCGAGTGAGAATGAGACCGGACAAGGCGGGATATAACGGGATGGGATTTTTTAAATAAAGAAAACCACGCAATCGGAGTTGCAGGCAGAAGCCAGTTTGTAAATAAAACCTGTCTGTAAAAAAATAAAGGAAAAAACGCTACCTTGAGAACCGAGTTTCATCGAGAAATAATGTATTTGATCATAGGTATTACACAGTAGGAATGGAAGAAAAATATTATAACTTGTGCACGTCAATATCCAGTACCTATGTATATCCAATTAACTCAAAGCAATTCCATTAGATATAATCTTTAAGAGCTTAAAGACGATGTCATCGATTTAGGCGATTTTTTCAGTAATAAAATTTACTAAAACTTAAAAATTTTATGTCGATAATAATAGCTATTTTTTTAAAAAGCTAAAAACACTACATGAAAAGGGAGGAGAATATCATTATAGTCTTATTAGAGGCGGTCACGTGGCCACATTTCTCGTCACAACAATATTTTGTCTGTCTATGGCCAATGCCATCTCTTGACGCATGCGTCGTAAGCGACTGTTTATCGACTCAGCGATAACAACGACAACGCCATTTACTCCCGTCACTTGCTACTCTGCAGGACTGATAGAGTTTCTATTATCTATTATATCGCTAAACGTGTTACAAGTGAAACAACAATTTCCACAACAATGAAGTTAAAGTCATCAAAATGTACAAAACGCAAAATAGTGACAGTGGGTGTAATGGACGTGCTGCATCACGATATAATTAAATCAGTACAACTCAAGTCAGCTATAAGAGAGCTGGATATTGAGTATAACCTTTTAAAATCAATACTGATTCAGTTGAAACGTGACGCACATGCTATAAACATGGACCTCATTTATGAAATGAATAAAACTATGGAAAACGCCAAGAGGGAGAGATTGATCAAGGAAGAAGATAAACGGGATGTTGAACAAATTAATTTACGTTAACAATGTAAAAATCAATAATCGAAAATAAATAGAAGTTCGCAAGAGGATTTATTTGTTGTTATTTGTAATATGATAGACAACACAAGCGAAAACAATACTTAGCAATATTTATGCACGAGGTATCATCGTTTTAGTGCATGTTAAGTAACTCCATAAGTTGAAACTTACACCTATATTCAGAAATTTAACTAGATCATGTGTTGCCTAGAATTTGGTATATTTTTATTGAAACAACGAAGAAAAAGTCCATCGATGTAAAGTATTTTATAATTTCCAACCACCTTGGGAAACTTTTCAATTTGACACCACACCTAATTAAACGCTGGGTGCGCCTATGCTCAGTCCTACTAAAACATAAAATAATAGTACATGTATATCATCAACAAGTGTCTACTACAACTTACAAAGAGTATCTCTTTGTTTAGTTAGTGAGTTTAGAATAAATTATCAGTTAACCACAATAGAACCACAAGCCTTCTTGAAATATAATTAAAGGACCAACTTTCTTTTCAGGCAACATATCAATCGGTACTGCAATTTTACATTATACGTATCTGTTAATAACTTGTAGAGACTGTTTAGGTGTTACCAAACTCTATTTTAATTTTCTGAATGTTCACAATATCTTGAGCAATCTGTAGTCAAGTTGAAAAAGCCATTTGTACTTTTGTGCACGGTAAGTCAGCCCCAAATGATTGGACACAGCTCGCTAGTAGGTAATTCAAATTAAAAGGAATAAATACTCTAAAATTAATTTATTTTGATGTCACCGAAACATCATAAATCAAATTGTGTATTTGGATGTCAAGTAAACATATGGTATTTCTTTTTTTTTTATTTCTTACGTTTATTTCCCCCGCAACATACAGCGTGATAAAAAACACCAATAGACATAACAATTTTTCAATATTGTTTTTATTTTTATGAGTACTTTCTTAATAATGAAAATTGTAAATTATCTTTGTCTGTTTCCTAGAATGTTTTATTAGAATCTAATGAAATGATCGTAGATTGTTTTGTTGTTGTTGATGAATATCTTTGGACAGAACTCATCATACAATTCCCAACACTAATTGGAGATACGAGTATGGCCGATCAAGATTTCGGTTTATGTTGAAATATGGTATCTATAGTAAAAATTATAGTCTTTAATTTTTAGCAAACCTACTGGACCTTTACAAATTTGCTGTGATTGTTTGAGAGCTAAATGTGGACGTAACGATTAGCTTCACATTAGTAAATAGCAGCCAGGAGAGGATAGTTATGGATTTTATCAATTTGTTTGTACTAAGAAGCTCATCGTCTTGCACATGCGCTGTGATTTTTCAGAAACTTCGCAGCTGTATGTGGATCTTACTACTAACTTCACATTTATTTACCCTATTCGTATTTTAAAAATACCTAATCGTACATCTGCACATGCGCTGTGATTTCTCGCGAACTTCGGAGCTTACTGAGGACCTTACGACTAACTTCATATTTGTTTACTCTTTTTACCTTCGACCGTACGGAGGAGATATATGCGTTTGGGGTGAGAGGATGTTTGTGAAAACAAAAATTGCCATTTATCTCCAAAAGTACTAGTACGACTTTGATGTGGTTATCAGAGATGGTTTCGTGTTTCATTGGTACATGTTCTTAGCCATGTGATCTATATATGAAGGTATGTCGGACTCACCGTTCTGATACAAATTATAACGCCCTGCCGACTAAAACCCCGTAAAAATACCATAGGCAAATACTTAGAAAGGAAAGAGACACAGAATGAATGATCTAGATATTGGGATGCGGAAATATGGAATGGGTGGAAAAAGAAGAAAATACAAGGGATCACGAAGGGAAATTTTTTAAATAAATTTAGTACCTAAACTAGAACCTAAAAACGAAATAAAAATAATACTGTTAGTCAAAGCGAAGAGATTTTTTTAAATTTCCTTTACCCCACATGTATCTACTGTGATAAAGAAATAACGACCTGATCCATCGTTCATGGGTTTTCACATTTTGTATGTAATATTCGTATTATACTAGGGGAACTGTTTCGGGTTTTTGAAGTATATAAAACCTAATGTAATTTAATTTACTAATGCAGACGAAGTTGCGGGCAAAAGCTAGTATACAATAAACCGAAGGATTTAATGACGACTTAGCAGTAGAAAACACTTTAGTAAGACAACAGACATTCTTAATATACTTTTATTACAATTACAAGTACGTAAGATACAACTGTTTTCTTTAGTGACACATCAAAGTTCAATCACTGGAGTGTAGCTTCAATATTGCACCAATCCAACGCATACTCAAACGGGCCGTCATTTTTATACTTAAACTTTATTATACAGCAAAGTTCAAAATATTAAAAAAATATAATAAAACAGATAAAAACACTTAAAACTAAAGGCGTGATTACAGTTGGCAGTCTTATAGCTATTAGCGATTTCTTCCAGGCGACCTCTGGATTAATAATTATTTATGTATCCTTATTTGCACCATGCTTAGAACCAATTACAATAGAGAAACTACATAATTAAAATAATCCTAGTCGGCCTTATCGCACTCGGCAATTTCTTCCAGGTAACCTTGGGATGAACGTAATAGTAGGAGAATGAGACGGATATCTATATTATTATATAGAACTGTGGGGATCGTCATCATCTTCAGCCATCCGGCGGGGCCGCTGGTGAATTTAAACCTGTCCAAAGGATTTCTACAGCGACACGTTGAAACTGGCGTGCGTATAGCGACATGTAGAGCCTTTATCATTGAGATCTTTTCAGCCTTACTCGAACCCTCAGTTTTCCAGCTACGAGTATAATTCATATCCAATGAAACTTCAGCTTACTATTCTACTTGGTCGACCATTTGTATTTTTAACAAAGACGATAAAGAAACAACGCTAAATTTTGGATTCATACACTGATCCGTAAGTACTTAGCGAATATCTCAATCGCATGCGTTGAATTATTGATTGAAACTGACGTCTAAATAATGTTGCAAGTTTATTGAACATGAAAATGTTGCAAGGTTTTTCTAATGCTTTTATGGGACAACCTATGTTAATAATAAGCACTGCAATGTAAAATAATAATAATAATATTTTCCATAAATTGCGTACAATATTATTGTTTTTTTAAAGAAGTAATATATTCTAACTAACATTCTACGTAATGTTACCAACATGATTTTTTGAACCAGTCCAAATAAGGCTAGAATGTACGGTCAAAATAAAGTGTAAAAATATTTGTGATATTGATTTGAAGAAATTACTATCACGTAGTAATGGAATAAAAATAAATCTTTATTTCGGATACTAATTAATTAAAGGAAAGATATGCACAAAAATGTGAACAAATGTGATAGTCCTCAGTGAACCGTAGATGGCAGCACAAAGTCGACACAAGCGCCACAGGGTTTTCGTAAGTATGTAACATGTCCAATATAAAAAAAAACCTTGACTTCGTTTTCTATACTGACTGTAAGCAACGCACAATAGTATTTTTTAAGAAAATCAAATAACAAAATCTGAAAATAAATTTTGTTCATCTGTAGTTCATCAAAAATTATAAAATTCTGACCGATGGAAATGATTGATGATGTGTTAGAAGTTAAAAGAAAAAGTCGATTAACAACTTAGTCGATTTGTTAACTCGCAATATTATTACACAAACGAATATGTGAATGTTTATGGCATTATAATAAATATAAACTATTTACTGAATATTGAATTCATCTAATTTTAATGTTTACTATACATACTCGTATTAGCTAGGTTCATTTTATATTCATTTCAGCTTAACAGCAGTATAAATATTGCTACTGTAGTTTATAAATGCAATAATCTTAGGAAAGTAGTAAAATATCACATCATTTACCTTGTAAAGTACATTTTCAACGATATAATAAATAAGACTAAATTTTTTCATTGCTATAAATCTAAGATATTTGCTGTATTATTATTGTAGTGTCACTGTCGAACATTTACAGTGCAAGATTTTCGAATTTGCAACACTTGCCTTCGTCATGCGCGGCTCCTGTACAATATTTACAAAGTTCTTGCAATTTATTTATCTTTACTATTGAATTAATCACTTTTTATTATTAATATAATGTTTAGAAATATTTTGACCTGTGTGAAAATACATTTTTTTAATTGGTAATACTCATTCTCTCACAAGTCAAGTTAATTTTTTATCACACGGTAACCCAGATTATGTATTTTTTTCCAATAACAGCTATGGAGGTTATTACTTGTTTCAGCCGGCGGCACGCGAAATAGGAGTCTAATGGTATTCTCTGTCTACGGTCAATAGTCAGTACCTTCGTTTGACGCATGCGTCGTAAGCGACTGTTTATGCGACACAGCTTTGACAGCGACAACGCCATTTACCCCCTCACTTACTACTCTGCAGGACCGATAAAGAGTTTTCTATTATCGCTAAACGTGGTGTAAGTGAAATAACAATTTCTACAACAATGAAGATAAAGTCGTCAAAATGTAAAAAACGCAAAATAGTAACTATGGAGATCGTGAAACAAAATTTAATTAAAACAGTGAAATTGAAGTCAGTGTTAGAAGAGCTAGATGCTGAGTATGCGATATTAAAATCTATATTAGTAGAGTTGAGACGTGAAGCACATACCCTAAATATGGATCTAAATTACGAAATGAATAACGCTATAGCAAACGCCAAGAGGGAGGAATCGATCAAAGACGAAGATGTAGGGGATGTTGAACAAATGTATCTACGTTAATAATGTAAAAATCAATAATCAAAAATAAATAGAATAGAAGTACGTACGAGGATTTATTTGTTGTTATTTGTAATATTACAGACAAAACAAACGAAAAAAGTACTTTACATTATTTATACACGAGGTATCATCGTTTTAGTGCATTTTAAGTAATTTCATAAGTTGAAACTGACACCTATATTTAGAAACTAGCTTCTGCCGACAACTCCGTTTGCGTGGTTATCTTTAAAAAAATCCGATCCCATCCCTTCCCGTTATATCTCGGCTTTTCCCGTCTCATTCTCACTCAAAATATGTAACCTAGTCCCATGCCATCCGTTTGAGTACCCAAAAATTAATAAATATACCGAAATTCCTCCCTCATCCCACGGGAACACTTCATTTTTCGGGATAATAAGTAGCCTAAGTGTTAATCCGAAGTGTCACCTCCATGCCAAATTTCATCGAAACCCGTTAAGCCGGTTCTGAGTTCATTGCGCACAACCGCACAGACAAACAGACAAAAAATCTAAAAATCATCGTTTTGGGTACAACTATTACGTTAATACAGAGACCCTCCATATTAGTTCTTCTCATTTATCTTCCATGAACAGACATTGAGCGGTAGCAATTTTATTTTGTGTATAGATTTAAGTAGACCAAACTTTGCCTAGAATTTGGTACATTATCATTGAAATAGGGAAGAAAAGGTCAATAGATTCAAAGTATTTTATTATTTTCAACATCCTTTGGGAACTGTTCGATTTGGAACCACGCCTAATTAAATGCTGGGTGCGGCTATGCACAGTCCTACTAAAACAAAAAATAATAGGACATGGGTATCATCAACAAGTATCTACTACAACTCACAGAGTATCTCTTTGTTTAGTTAGTCAGTTTAGAATAAATTATCAGTTTAGCCAGAATAGAACCACAAGCCCCATAAAAAATCCTAATGACCATTGCGTATCTTTTGGAAATTGAAGTTATGTTTCGCATATGCGAAAACGCGTCACTTTAATATTCCAACATTTAGCAGACAACAAAGATGAACTTGCAACTGTTTGTGAGATATTAGTGCAGTTCACATTCATCCTACGGCCTTTTAGTGAACTGTACAATACTTTATAACTTTTTTTAAATATTATAATACAAAAACTTATATCAAGATCTTGAAATATCATTATAGGACCAACTTTCTTTTTAGACAACATTTTCAATCAGTACTGCAGTTTTACATTATACGTATTTGTTAATAACTTGTAGAGACCGTTTAGTAGTTTACCAAACTCCATTTTAATTTTCTGAACGTTCACAATATTGACGATTGGTCGCAAGTGAGATAACGAAATGTTGCAAGCAAGTAAAACTAAGGAAGTGTTGCAAGAATTTTACTGTAAAAATCTGCGCCATTACTAAATAATATAAATTAAACGAATGCATTAAATATTTTTGAAGGAACTAATATGTTTGAAGATGGTGACAAATTGAATGGAAATCTATGTACTAACGACCATAAAAACATGCTGCAGGTAATAAGTGTTATGCTCGAAGTATATTTATACATGCGCTGTGATTGTTGTCGAACTTCGCATCAGAGTGAATACATGACGACAAACGTTCGTTAACACCTTCGTTTATTGAATACGTTAACTATGTTACGGTTTTGTAGTTTTGTCGAATACTTCAGTAAACTAATCGTTCGCGTTTGCAAATTTACGATTAGTTTTAATTTTTTCAATGAACTATTCAGAACTTCGCAGCTGTTCTTCTGACAGCCTTTAAAAGTAAAGTGATTGTCATAGAATATCAGCGATTATCGTGAAATGCATACATGTATTTATGAAAAGTGTTGCAACCTGTAACTATGTATTATTTTGGTACTTAAATTTATATATATTTGTAAATCCATGAAGAAAGAACAGAATAAAAGTAACGCAAAGACTAGAGCGTTTACCTTAGAGAGCCATATAAAAAAAATAAGGACGCTAGTTAGAAGTCATCTATCTTTTATTGGCGTGTGTCGAAATTTTGAACTACAAATCAAGTTAAAAATCTCAGACGAATCTGAAATAATGCGTTAAATATCTATTTAACGTAAGTAAATAATACTGTTGGCATGAAAGAGACAATCCCATTGTAGACAATTTTTTTAGACGTGGACATTGTTTTAGTTGACATTTAACAAAATTAAGCAAAAGACGCTGTATTCGAGTACATTATATATTTTTTAATTTTGTTTTATTTCGTCATCCGTGAATGAAAGACCATTCATACACAAATAATTTTACATTGGTTGGTCTTTCAAGCTTGAACATCTTTACCGTCTCCTGTCAACCAAAACCGACACCATCCTGTATTGGTATAGGACGCCTCACGCTTAAACGAATAAAAAATTGGCGTTTTTAGGATTCCCTCGCAATTTTCCCCTTTTTTAATAGTTATTCTGCTATTAGGATGGAGACAAATAAAAATAATCAAAAGCCTTGAAAATCGAACAAACACGACTCTGTTTTATATATTAAAATGTGCTGTTCGCGTACAGTAAAATTGTGTAGCTGGCTATTAAAATTCATCTTTTTTCATAGCATAGGTCCGGCAAGCGAGCAAGCAGGTCACCAGATGGTAAGTGATCACTACTGCCCATGAACATCCACAACGCTTGGATCATGGATGTGTTGCCAGCCCATCAGGTCGGGAGGGGAGCGGAAAGGAGTATAGCATGTATAGCAAAGGGGGTATAGCAAAATCGTCGCTTTACGTTGGTCTTCTGGTGAGACAACCATGCTGAGTCATGGCTAACTAAGAACTAACAACAGCATATTTATAATATATAGAGGGAGTATTGGTACTTCAAAAACGTAGATAAAAATGGTAGTGGCGGGCAACCTTTTTCTACCCGTCTATTGGATGATATTTGACAGGTTATCTAACATGCACGAATTATTTGAAGGAAAAAAAAAATTTTTTACGGCTATTAAATACCACTTACACTCGTGTCAGACGGATAATAATTAAATTTAATTCGGTTACCAACGGAATTTTTAGAAATTTGTGTTAAATAATTAGTTAAATTTTCACGAATATAGCAGTGTTACCAAAATTCCAAACAAGAAAATATCTTCGTTTTTGAAGTCGAATAAATGTATGCCATGGCTTCCTCTATATTGTAAATACTCTAAGAGTTTTCATAAAGAAACTGAATAGTACGAGATCCCGCTGCAGGATTGGTGTGCTCATCGACTTTTTGTTTAAAACCAAATGTTTATGTTTATTTATAATTAAGAGAATATATATTTACTAGGGTGCCTATCAAAATTTGGCCGCCATTATTTTCAATTGATTTTTGGTAAAAAAATTCGTTTATTTATTTTTTTAATAAAATAATGTCTACATCACGGTAATTAATCTGAAGATTCTAAAAAATCACGGTTGCCGTTGCGCACCTGGCCGCACCTCTTTGCAGCCAGGTGTAAACAGGTATGATTTCGATAAATTTATACGTTTATAACCTATTTTTATTAATTATATGTCAAATTGAAGCTAATTTTTTTCTATTAATTATCATATAAAGTTGCTTAATTAAATCTGGCCGCAAATAAGGGTTACTGGCTGTTAAAGATAATAAATATTTGAGGTAGAGTGAAAGAGAGTTAGCGCGTAACATCATTTGTCAGACGAGGACAGCGATTGTCGGCTGTGCGACGCTTTTAAGCCAATTTTAAGCCTTTGTTAATTCGATGTGGTTAAATGCCACTGAACCAGACTGCATCAAATTCAGCCCAGAAAATAATGGCTGGCTGGTACTAGATGGTTTTTTAAAACCAACATGGTTCCTAGGAGACTCAACTCCAACGCAAGTTAATAGTGTGCTATGTGAATCCACGAACAAAGCTTCCGATAACGACGATTCTGATATTTGTAGCGATGAAAGTGATAGCTCCGATGACAGTACAACTGAAAGCTCCGATGATTCAGATTTTTAAATAAGAGTTACGGAAATATAAGAATTATAAGATATTTTTTTTTAATTTTTTAATTTGCTTAAATGTTTAATTAATATGTAACAGACAATTAAATACTTGAATAAAATCGAATAAAATTTTTAAATAATACTTTCGCAATAAAATTTTCTTTTACTTAAGTCACCTTGGTTTTATTTTTTTATTTTTTAAATTAATATTAAATATCGACGTTCTAATTAGCAAATTATCTAACTCCATTTTAGAGAATCTTTTATTTGTACGAAAAAAACAATTACTTCAAAATTTATTATCATTTTAAAAAACCATTTAATATCATTAATATCTAATAGAGATATAATATTTAAGTTTGAATCATTCAAATAATTTGTAATTGGATTATTGCTTCATCAAAATGTTAAAAAAATCACCCTCTAAAAAATAAGGAGTTAGACAAATTGCTAACTAGACCGTCGATATATCAAATCAATATTAATTTTTTGTTGCAATTTTTAAATTTGTCATTTTGAAAAGAAATTACATATTTTTTGGAGTATTTATTATAAGTCGTCTCTATTACTCCCCGGTGGTTGAGAACACTAACGTTCGACGCATGCGCAATGGCTTAAAAGCGTCGCACAGCCGACAATCGCTGTCCTCGTCTGACAAATGATGTTACGCGCTAACTCTCTTTCACACTACCTTAAATATTTATTATCTTTAACAGCCAGTAACCCTTATTTGCGGCCAGATTTAATTAAGCAACTTTATATGATAATTAATAGAAAAAAATTAGCTTCAATTTGACATATAATTAATAAAAATAGCTTATAAACGTATAAATTTATCGAAATCATACCTGTTTACACCTGGCTGCAAAGAGGTGCGGCCAGGTGCGCAACGGCAACCGTGATTTTTTAGAATCTTCATATTAATTACCGTAATGTAGACGTTATTTTATTTAAAAAATAAATAAACGAATTTTTTTACCAAAAATCAATTAAAAATAATGGCGGCCAAATTTTGATAGGCACCCTAGTAAATATATATTCTCTTAATTATAAATAAACATAAAAATTTGGTTTTAAACAAAAAGTCGATGAGCACACCAATCCTGCAGCGGGATCTTAGACTAGAATCGATATTGCTATAGTGACACAAATTAGTTTAGATACATCATTTTGAATAAAGAGAATACCACGACAAAAAGTCTGCATCATAGGGTAGCGTCTCCAAATATTGTAATTAATTTTATGAGTTTACTATGTTAATAATATTACTTTTTTGTAACATAAAACATAGTTTCGTTGTTTTCTATAATTGTATATAATGAAATATAGGAAAATCAATGATAATAAGAAGCGTATAATAATATATCGATGATTTGTTTGAGAATACCATCTAATTTAGAAAATGCAATAAAAACCAGTGATAACCGCTCTTTACGATTCACATTGGCAAAACGGCTATAAACCTTCGGGGTGATATAGTAAAAGCGCGGGGTGATAATATAGTAAATTTTGAAATTTCAGTACTAACAAAAAAAATACATATTGACAAATTAGAGACAATAAGCCTTATAATTTAAAACACAATTATATCAAGTTTTCTTAATATTAATAAAGGACCAATTTTGTATCTGGCAACACAGAGAAAACGACTAACTTCACATTTGTTTACCCTATTCGTACTTTGGAATGTAATCGCATATTTGCACATGCGCTGTGAATTTTCGCAAACTTCGGGGCTAAAAGTGAGGACCTTACGACTAACTTCATATTTGTTTACTCTTTTTACCTTCGACTGTACCGTTTGGGGTAAGAGGATGTTTGTGCAAACCAAAGTTAAAACGAATAGTCCGATTTTGATGCGGTTATCAGCGATGGGTTCGTGGTGCATGTCTTTAGATACATGTTACATTGACAACTCACTAGGGGGCACTGCAGTTTTTTTTTTTTGCATAATAGCTATATTTAATTGCTATTGCATTAATTGATAAGCAGAAGGAAGAATATCGGCGATAGTACTGAGCATTGTGGAACACCAGCATTAATTGGCATTATCTCGGAGCTAGAATCATCGACCACCACTTTAATGCTTTGACCATCCAGAAAGCTGGCTATCCACTTGGAGAGCCATTTGGGGACTTCGTAGGCAGGTAGCTTCGCTGGAAGGGTCCAATGCCACACACGATCGAATGCCCTCGCGATGTCTAGGTCGACTGTAATAGCCTTACTCCCACTCTCCACAGCCTCCGTTCAGTGAAAAGTGAGTACAAAAGAAGATCATCGGCAGACCGGTCGTGACGGAAACCGTATTGAGGATCAATCATTAGCTGGAGGTTCTCGAGTTGCCTCAGGAGATGTGTATTGATTTCTCGCTTCAAGACTGAATAGTACGGATGTGATAATAATTGGCCTTAATTTCGAAAGATCCAACCCTTTTTGACTGCGACGGTGGCGTATTTGTACGCTATGCTATGCCTACGCCTAGCGGTTTTACCCGTATAGCTTATAGTAGGCCAACTGGCACCGACCTCAAAACATAAATATTTGTATATTTAGGTATTATAGATTTTATAAAAGATGCGTTTTACTTCTCTCTTTTTATTACACTTTTATGCTTTGAATTTCAAATTTTGTGTCTATTTATCTAACTAGTATCATTTTACATTCAACTAGCTAGATAGATTAGGGTGTCGAGACATAATAGTAAACATGTGCGCCGCGGATTGAAAAAGGTTGGGCACCCCTGCTCTATCTCAAAAACTACTAAACCGATATTTATGAAACTTACACAGTTCCCAAGTTAGACTATACTTAATCCAACGCAAAAATAATTTTTAAAATCCGACTTATACTTTTTGAGATATGCGTGGACGAACATACAAACATACATACATTTATGAATTTTGCCACACGTGTTCAGAAGCTGTTATAGACCAATATATCCAAAAATCGTCAAATTCTAGCAAAATTACATACGTACACATTGAATTGTTAATCTCCTTTTTTTGAAGTCGATTAAAAAGAAGTTTACAATAACAATGGTTACCAACAAGAATGAATTTATTTTGCAACCATATTTCTGCGATACAGTTATATATTTAAATTGAATTAAAAGTCATAGTATTTATTTAATAAGGAAAGTACGTGATACAAAATATTGTGTAGTTGAATTACTTTAGTTTTGAAATCAATGCCACTTTGTAGACCTGCAATGGTTTTAGTGTTTTATCTACAAATAAATACTGGGGAATTATATAATAATTAAGGCAATATAAATCAAATCAAGAATAATAATATATTCAGGTGCCCTTACTTAGCCAAAAGAATTCGTAATTGTAATTAGTAGTTATACGAGTAGAGAAAACTATTTGCTTTTTATTGTATAGTTCCTGCAAACGAGTAAACATGTCACCTGATGGTAAGTGATCACTGCCGCCCATGAACATCCACAACGCTGGATCTTGGATGTATTGCCGTCTCAGTTGGGAGATGAGCGGGAAGGAAAATGGATAAGAAGAGGAAAGGAGTATTGGGCATCCGGCAATCTCACTCACCGAACGAAACGCGATAGTGAAGCTGTTGCTACACGTAGATTTTTGTTATACAGTAATACCGCCTCGGATGAGCCTGCTCATTCATGCTGAGTCATAACTGACAACAGCGTGACTCTACTTCACTTAAAAAAAATGACACAATATTGTACTGATGGCAGGTTTCTAATATGTAAGAGGCATCCTGGGTAGGAACCACCGTAATGTCTATTTACCCCGACAAATAGTAGTGTAAATGCACTATTGTGTTTCGGTTTGAAGGACATTGCAGCAAGAGTTACTTGTGTCTCAGAATGCCAAACATTGCTTTGTTATTCATGGTCTTGTTTGGTTTTGCAACTGCCCATGAGCAGTCTTATCATAATGGTTTCTTGGATTTACGCGAATGTTACACATTGAAATAAAACGAATTCTTATGGATTTTATCGCAAATTTGATTTTTTTTTTTAAGTTCCCGACGTTTCGATCACTTTACAGTTTTCGTGTTTCGTTTTCGTTCAATCCGCCCCGTGACGACGAATTAATAAATAACACTAAAACTTCTGTTACAATCATACGTATAAGGTTACGTAAAGTATGAGGTTAGGCCAACACGAGAACAAATTTACCTCCGCAGAGTATTATAATTAATTAATAAATAGAATTTAAGAAAAGAGAAGGTTAATGTAAGCCGTAGTTTTATTATTATCACCTAATCCATGTCATTAGCAATTACATCAGATGATTTTGATGAAAATTTTATATTGGTGTAAAACGTATGATGAATGGGTGGTAAATAGTTTAATAGTTCAAGTAAATATTTTTTTTTATTCTCGTTGATTTTTCGTCCAGATGGGTATAATATTTCAAGAATTTTTATAATCACTGAATTTCTTTTCATTAAATTTACTTCTTGAAAGTGGACTTCTGTTTCATTGGTTAATTTAAAATAAAATGCAAAAGGATGCATTTGGTTATACATCATCCACTGTATTTTTAACCATTCAACTTTCGATCCATCATTTGCAATTTTCCTATTCGTTATGGTTTTTCTAATATTTTACTACAATAAAAATTATCCTTTGTCATTGATATTACATTAAATGGTTTTTTTCTTCGAGCGGCTGCGATAATTTGTTCCCTATCTTTTGGTACAAAAATATTATTGAAATATTTTTTTTTCTTCTCTATTAGTCCAAAATCTTGATCACAGCACATATAAGAATGTCCAGCAACGAAGAACTTATGATCAATTCTAACTGTAGCATATTCCGCACAAGACACAATATGCTGGCAGAAAAGAGCCATCTTTATGTTTCGGTTTTGCCCGCCACAGGCGTCGGAGTACATTATAAGGTGTCTGCAATTTACTATATTTTTAACAAAATATAAAAGGCATGAAGCTATTTCTTGAGGACCACGCGACGCGATGCTTTCATCCCAGGTGAACATAAATACCTCATCATTTTTCATGTTATGAGTACCCAGGCAATACGTCCAAAGTTGACGTTTATAATAACATACGCCTGTACTGACTACAGGAGTCGGAAGGGTCTTCATAAGGTCAAATGAAATAATGCATACATCTGCATCTTCTTTGTATAATGCGACATCATTTTTCATACCTTCTCTTGCTAAATCTGCGCTTAATAGATGTAATTCCCTCTCTTGTTCTATTGTTGTTCTTTCTAATTCGTTATTACAAGCTTTTAACTTTATTGCAAATGCATCACACCGTTTACAAGAGTCTGTAATTGGCGCATGGAAACTCAAGTTGAAATTTTCACTAAATATTTTACTAAAAATAAATTTTGAAGTGGGATTTGATACCTTTTCAGTGTAAAGAGAATATAAAATACCTACATTTAAATCTGGTGCTAAATATTTACGAGTTAAGGACTTATGCAAAGTATAATGAAATTCATATGAAGGGATTGAGTTAATGAATTCAATTATTTCTGCTATTTTATTGTCGGGAGTTTTATTTGCTGACACAGAATGACCTCTTCTATCTAATGGAAGCGTAGAGACCGAAAATTTATTTTTTAATATTCTACTTATTCTACCATCGGAAATAGCAAGTGTATTCTTAAAAAAACTTTTGCATACTAAATGTTCTGCTGCATTATCATCAGAAAGATAGTAGCGTCTCGAGATTTTCCTTCTTGAGTTTTGTGTTGTTGTATAGGTACGAGATTTAGAAACTGTTGTAATAAGTGAGAAAATGTAAGATGTTTGTAAGTCAAAATTTGCTATTTCATAGTATTCCTTAAATAGTTTTTTTTGTTGTTCAGCATTAATTTTTAAATAACATTGTTTCTGACATGGACATATTACTACTTCAGGAATTTTAGCGGGTACTATGTTTGCCTTGTAATTTAAATATTTTTGGCCCTTAGCTCTCTTCATTTTTTTCAAATTACGCGCCCATTTCTCAGAATTTCTCAATCTTTTCTTTGATTTCTTCGTAGTACTTAGTTCGTCATCATTAAATAAAATTTCTTCCAAGTTCCTCAAAGATAGGGGACATGGCGATTGTCTTAGTACACAGTCATCATCATAGTCGGAGCCAAATATAGCTGAAACACCACAGTTCCATTAACACACTTAGATTATTGTAACATGTAATATTTTTTGCCATCGTGAAGGGAAAAGAATAATAATTAGGCATGTTTATTTTGTGCTTACCTCGCATACTATCTTCGATGTCATCCATTATAATATTTAGTTACAAAATAAACAATTGCACAAATTCGAATAATTTATTGCAATTTCTAATGCAAATACTTTTATTCCATTCAAATTCGCGCCAACAATGAGACAATTTTTTCCTGTTCTTTTTGTTCCGCAAGGTATTGGCTAAGGTAGAAAATTGTTCTGCCAAGTCAACTGAAAAATACCGTATTTATTTACGGCAGTTTTTCATATTGTTAAAAAAATATACGCTAAGCCCGTACTTATTCATCCAAAACATATTTACGTGTAATGTTGCCAGAAAATACCAATTTTTTTCTTCTCTTTATTTAAAAAAAGGGTTTTAAATATAAATATTTATGCCACCCTCATTGGGCTAACCACGTACATTTATCATCTCCTCTTAATGCCTAGTATACTATAATTATATAAGGACTTAGCTTCATCCGATAACGGATGGGACAAAGTTGTATTAAGACAACCTATTGAATATAAATTAATATTAAAAATACCAACTTTACCTGGTATATATTTTTGATTTTTTTTAATTATTTAAATGAGTCAAGGATTAAATGACATAATATACTTAACTTGGCAGAACAGTTTTCTACCTTAGCCAAAAATATGTGACAGAAAAAATATGCAAACCTTTCTTATTATTGGCGCGAATTTGAATTTAATATTAGTATTTGCATTGTTAATTGAAATCAATTATTCGAAATCGTTTCATTGTTACTTCTGTAACAAAATAAAATACTAAAAATAAGACAACACTAATGAATGACATCGAATATACTAATAATATACACAAAAAACATAATTCTCGTTTTCTGTTTACGATGGGTAAAATTATTGTATATTACATACGATGTAATCAAATAAATATTGTTTATTTTTTCACTACGATGTAAGTTTAATAATGGAAGGGTGATATTACAACTTTACATTTGTTTCGGACAATTATGAAGACTCAGGCTTAGACTGTGTACCAACCAAAAAAATTTTGAATACGTGTAATTTTCTCTTAAAGGAGTAAAAATAGATACTTACTTACCTATAGTGAGTTTATGGTGTTACGAATAATAGGGCCAATGATAACGGCAATATCACAAAATATTAGTATGTAATTAATATCGCGTATCTACCTATAGTCCGCTTAAGTGGGATAGGCCACTTTTGCATTGAGAAAAGAAGAAAATTAATCGATGCAAAAACTAATTTTGTCTCGCCGTACATTGTACAACTAGAAATCGATTGTTAGACCTTCAGGGGGTTAAAATTTATCATATTTTAAATCGTGTACCATACTTAGATTAAAAAACACAAAAATGTGGGTTAAGCCACTTTTGCACTGACGGCCTCATATCATCCTAAATCATTGTTTTTTGTTTGATTGTTGTACAAGGTAGATACAGATATTTTTTCAAACTAACACGACAAAGTGACTAGCTTGAAGTATCAAACTAATAAACACGTGCACTGCCCCTTCGACAATGTATTAACACCAATAAATTACAAGAAATCTTTTAACTTCTCAAATGTGTTTTTCTCTCGTTTTCTTGATAGACTTACACATGTTTTACATATTTCTGCCAACAAAAAGGTTTTAGTTTAATTGTTGTCACGAAAGGTATCTATTCTGCGGTTTATAATAAATTACAGTTAATTTTATAATAATTTATTTTCATAGTTATGCCACACTTAAAATATAAGCTAATTAAGATATTACGTATTCAGATCGTGGAAAATGGTAGATTTTGAAATAAAACGAATTCTTACGAATTTTATCGCGAATTTGATATAATTTTTACATTTTATAATTTTCCGACGTTTCGATCACTTTACAGTTTTCGTGGTCGCGATAAAATCCGTAAGAATCCGTTTTATTTCAATGTGTAACATTCGCGTAAACCCAAGACACCATTATGGTAGATTTTATAAAACTTTAAGAGAATAAATCTTAAAAATCCTATATCCCAGCTCAACAAGACTCCTTTAAATGAAACGGGTTTTCATCTTTCAATTACCTACCAAGAGCGCAAAAAGTTGACAGAGATTTGGATTTACAATAATACCGAGTGAAAAAGAAAAGTAAATATTGGATTTTTCATAATTCCGTTTATTTATGTACGAGTATTACCTTTTTGGGTGCGTTTGGAAAAAAGTGTGTTCAATTAATTATATCTGTGGAGAAGAAAAGTAAAAGTTCATAGATATAGATTTGAGTGTTTTTTTCTTGTTAATATTCATGTGTGTATGTGATTAAAAATAATATATGGTGGTGAAGGATAGGTTGTAAAAATTCGTGATAAAAGTAACTTTTATATCCAATTATATCCAATAAATCTAAAGAAGTTTTACTTCAATCGTGTGGTCGAAAGCACACTCATTTTTTTTTTCTATTTAATGACCGTAATCTATCACTTTTGAAAAAAATCACGGTGTTTTGTATTACCTCGTTCCATAAATCGGATGTGGATAAGCCAACGCATACAAAATGCTAGAGATTCTTCGAAAAATGAGCCTTATTTTTTCATGTAAAAGTGGTAAGTGCCAAGACGTATAAAAAATTACAAAAAATTAGCACCAGATGTTGTTATTGTAAATAGGCCCACGGGGGATTTGAACCCCCGACCCTCCGCGCTGTTTGCACAACGCGACGCTCTCCGCAGAGCCACTGGGCCAACGTTTGACCTGCCGAAGTTATCGTAGGGATTGTAAATATTACAGTCTAGTAACTACAACTTAGTTTTTCTATAAATAATTATCTTAATTTATCACTATGACAATATGTTCGCGTTGGTTTGTGTTATCTATGCTTCGAAAATTGAGCCTTATGTTTTATGTAAAAGTGTTATGGTAGTAATGCTATTTCATACAATAAATATAAAAAAACGAGTGTGCTTTGGACCACACGACTGAAGTAAAACTTCTTTAGCTCCATCTATATAATTGATAAAATTCACATTTATCAAGAATTATTACAATGGCCTATCCTTCACCATCATATATTATTTTTAATCACACAAACACATGTATATTTACAAATAAATATTTTCAAGAAAAAAAATATACATACCGTCAATTAACCTCAAATCTATATATTTATGCACTTTATTTTTATGTTAAAAGCTACTTTTGTCAATAATTTTTCGGTTACACATAATATACCTACATTAAGTGTGACAAATACTTCATACTAATGATTTGACAGGTGTCAAATATGAATATTGCTTACAATAAATTATATGTCCTTATTTTTCTTATAAATCTTATTCCGATTGTGTAGAATGAAAATAATATGAGAAATAAACCTAAAAAAATAAGCCTGATTTTTTAGTCATCATGAATTTCTTGCCCGTACTTGGACCAAATCGACTGATCACCTTCAATGATTATTTATGGAAATGTATTGACAACTTTCATCTTACGTTGTCTTCGTCGTGTCACACGACTTCCGTAACGCTCTCGTCATGCATTCACCAGTTTACCTCCCAAGTCAAGCGTGCCTAAAGAAGTTTTACTTAAAAAAAAAAACATTACAGACTTCAAATAAATGTGCCCTTGGCACGTTTGAATTTGTCTCTGTTGTTGAAATCACGCATGCGCTTCCAGGACCCAGCAGACTGTAAAATATGCTTTAATGCTGTCAGTAAATCGTAACTGACATTCTAGGTTGTTCTACTAACAGCTTTGTTCGAATCGAAGTTTGTAAGTAATTCCTGTTCTTGCAATACATTGCGAGGTGGACGTTGAAATATATTTCAAAGAGTTTGCAGTACTGATACAATATGCGGCCTGAAGGAGTATTTTGTTCGATTTAACAATTTTTGCCACGCAGGCATTTGGTGTTAAGGTTTGACTGATATGTTTTGTATTCGTTTATTTTTTCGTTTTGTTATTTAATTGCTAACAATTTACATCTGCGTTTTTTTTTAAGTTAGCCAATTAATTACTTTTTTGTTATAATTGTTTAATTCTTTCTCTCTCTCTCTCTTCAGCCACAGGAAGTCCACTGCTAAACGTAGGCTCCCTCCAAGGATCGCCAGATAGACCTGTTAGAAGCGGCCTGCATCCAGTGACTTCCTGCAACCCTAACCATTGTTTAATTGCTATTTTTATAGTTTAGATGTTTTTTGTGTATGGATTATTATTGGAAAATTGTTTAGTTTAATTTTATGTAATCGCTTTGGCATATGCTGTACGTTTACAATGTAAATGTTTTATTTATAAATAAATAAATGCAAGCATCGTTGTCTTGCCACTACATAATAATATTCAATATTTCATCATAAACACAGATCGGGAGTATCGTCGCGTCATATACTGTCGTACTCTGGTGCGTCAGTGTCATAGCAGCAATCGAGCAGGGATGTTGTCTCCGTTTTTCTCGTTCGTTATGCCACGTGAAATGTATAAACATGACTGATATCTACGACAAACGTTACTAGGAACACATAACGCTGAGAGAGTTTGCTCGTCTGCCACATTCTACAATACAGTAGTTGAAAATCACGCCATACATCGGACTGTTGTTGAACTACTCGATCACGTAGTGAACACGCTGGGAATCTATCCTGGTAGTTGACTGATTAATCACGAGATGGTTCTGTTAATAAAAAGTACTTTGATATAAACTCAAAATATTAACGGAATTAATTCTTTTTCTGAAACAAAACAAGTAAGGAATTTTTTAAATATCATCACGTTGGTATCCAGAATTGGGGAAAACGAATAGAACATGTTTACATGTATATAATATAACAACATTGTTTATCACCTTAGTAATATTAAACACACGACGGACATTATTTTGTCAGGTTTTCCTGCGGAAAAACTTAAAATTACAAAGTAGGACTAAAATGTAACTTCAAAATGAAGCAAAATCTTTGGAAACGTCAAAATTAAGTATAGAATAATAGCGTACGCGAAGCATGCACGACCGTAGCGTCACCTGGTATATGCAATTATTTTGAATTTTATGAAATAACAACATACCAATGTTTTATTGATTTCTTATAAATAAAGTAATTAGAGTAGACAAATAAATATTATTTTAACAAACAAAAATTAATAGCATAAAGTCAGTTGCATGAAATTAATAATGTCATCAACAATTTCACGTATGAATGCATTAATTTCATGACATCGATTTGATTTCGGGCCTCGCAAATGTTTAATAAAACTAATGTCATGACATTAATTTTACAATGGAGACCAAGCCAAATCAATGGCTGTTGATTGCACGGCTATATTTCTTTAGCGAAAGAAGTAACACGAAATCATCAGTTCATTAATAAAACTGCAGTGGCTGGATGCAGGCGGCCTTCAATAGTTCTATGTGGCGTGAGGGAGGGCTTTGTTCAGCAAAGGACTTCCTGTGGCTGAAGAGAGAGAGAGAGAGAGAGAGACATAAAACTGCATAGATGCTGTAAATACTAAGATAACTTTTATAGGTCCATATATCATTGAAATCCGTTTCTGTTGTATTATTTTGTAATAAACTTATGTTTATTTTGTCATGTTGTTTTAAATATTTTTAATGTAAGTATTTATTTTATGATGAAAATATGTTAGATTTGCATGCATCTAGCACTTTATAATGAGTTAGCTCGCTTTTTTTTATAGCATAGGTCCGGCAAACGAGCAAGCAGTTCCCCTGATGGTAAATGATCACTGCCGCCTATAAACATCCACAACGCTCGGCTCATGGATGTGTTGCCGGCCCATCAGGTCGGGAGGGCAGCAGGAAGGAGAAAGGATGAAAGAGGAAAGGGATATTGGGCACCCGGCAGTCTCATTCACCGAACGAAACGCGACAGCAAAGCTGTCGTTTCACGACGATCTCCTGTGAGACAGTGGTAGCATCCCGAACGAGCCTGCCTATTCATGCTAAGTCATGTTTGACAATCGCGTGACTACCACTTTTACGCGTCAAATAATCCTTAATTTATAACAGTTTCTTAATAATATATTCGACTTAATCCCCGCACATTTGTAATACCTATTTTATAAGACTTTTCTTCGATACCCGAAGTAACATTCAGATTTCGGGTGTTTTGCTAGAAGAACTAAGTTGTCCCCCAACTCGTACGGTACTTTCATCACAACTTGTAGTTAGAAATTATACACTAATACCATAGTAACATTATATAGGTGGGCCAAAAAGAAATCCACTTTTTGAGTATCTATAATTCAGTAACGTAATGACCTCGCGGGACGAATGTCCTGGGATTGCTCAGCTTTTGCATTTTCAGGAATAAATAAGTCACTTCATGGGAGACCAATGAGTATTTTGTGCCTGCGCTTTTTTTAAAACAATCAATATGAAGAAAGGGAAACTTTTATAGTCTTAAATTCGGTTTTGTGCAAAATCAGTTAGCGCCTAAGCACAAATATGATTATTCAATTACTTATAAAATTTATAACAACGATATCAATACAAAAAACTCGTCCTAAATGGAGAACACAGTCTGCACGGTCCGAAGCAAAACCTCGAAAGGCTTAGAAAATCGGCGCGTGCGGGATGCAAGAACTTCGTAAACATGCTTCGAGCTTAGGAGCCACCAGAATGACTGCACGGCGTATTACAAGGCGTAGTTTAGAAGCTACAACTTGTAACCTTTAGTTCATTCAAAATTTAATTGCAAAATATTTCAATGTAGGTCAAATTTCGCTTTGGAAACGTAAGGCACGTTCTGTAACTCCAGTAACGTAATCCTTTCGGACGAAGCCAAAGAATCGCCAAAGCTCTTGTTACTAAGGCCCTGACAATCCATACATACAAATCAAAAGTAACTGTTTGTGCAGGAAGTGCTACCTTGCGAAGTGAGGAATAGTCGGCGCGTACATTTTTGAAAATGAACGATTTTCACTAACAGTTCGGAAGCACACTGATGACGCAACAAGACATTAGACGATTACTCGATGATTCAATTATTGAACACACAAAAATTCATTAACGGTCTTTGTTTTAAAATAGTTAAACCATAAACTGGATTTAACTATGAATTTTTAATAACAGCATTCCTTTCTAGCCCACCCTATAGAAGTAAATAAATATGTAAAACTTGTCTTTATGAAAAATAATTCCGTGTCATTTTACGTCATGGTTACTTTACAAGTATATTAATGCAATATACATACAATGAGAAGGTAAGAATGGCTAATTTTCCTAAAAATAATTTACACCCTTTTATTTTTTAAGACGCTATACTCGTAGTACGCAAGGCTTTAAATCATAATTTTAGCAAAACCTATGGATTTACCACCCAAACTCAATAATATATAAAACAGTACAAAAAAAATCGTCGCGGTTTTTTGCAAAATTTTTAGTTGCATCATGTCTGTAGTCACAAAAACTACGACCCGACTTCGTTTTCGGTAGCAGTCTGGATATACCCTCTATAACACGGAGGTTTTATAGTTGTACTAGTGTAGTGTATTATGGCCATTAAGTTAATTAGTTCAGAATGCACAAGTTGACGTCACAAGCGCGACAAATGCAGTCATTATGCAGAATTCACCAGGAGCTCATGGCAAGCAAGGAAGTATTTGTACAGTGTACTGGTTGGATGTGTTTGTATGCACATTATTGCACACTGTAGTACGTTTAGCTCGGCGGTGGGATGAGGTCTCACCCCAAAAGCTTTTTAGGTCACAGATGAGACAGAAATAGGATCTAGAATGTGTTAAAACAGCGCAACTACAGATTGCACTTAATACATTGACATTTACAATTAACATACTAATTATGAAGTTTAATGTTTCCATTTCGTATAATTATCCATTTTGTTAAAACTTGAGATACGTTGTCTCTTATTGATGATCAAAAGAACCTCTGGAACGGCTCCTGCACTTAGAATGCTGATATCTCGTATCCAGTTATGGTTTAAATAAAAACACACAAAATATGAAATCTAAATGTAACTTTTAACCATCAGCCGTCCGCCATTGGAGTTTGATTGTCAACATCTATAATTAGCTTCCTGAAGCATTAAAAAGCTGTTTTTTATGGACACCGACTTTTTCCCGTAAACAACAAAATTCAATAAGTGTACTCGAAAAAAGTCTACGTAAATACGTAAAATTATTCATGAATAAGTATTTAAGTATTTTACAAAGATGGCATTTGAAAAATATTTTTTATTTGCACTTTTGTATTATATTTTTATAATCCAAAATGTATTATAGATCTGAATAAAAAATCAAAATTGTTAAACAATACAGATTCTTTTAGAAACATCAGAACCTATTAAATGTCAATTAAAGTTAACACTTTAAACTTTGAACAAGTCGCTCGTACATTATTTTACCAATAATATTAAACATACCGAACAATGTCGTAGTGTAGAAAAAAAATCAAACTAAATAATAAATAAATATAAATCATATATATATTTAATATTTGATTAAAAAAATTAAATAATATAAAATATACATAATTGTTTTAAAACCTCACCGCAAAAAATCCTCAAAATGTAATGTATCAGAATAATCTACATATCTAACTTAAAATTCAAATACTCGTATAATGCTTAGAATAACCGTTGAAACATGAAAAAATATTTTTATCTTCGAAATACTTAAACTCGTATAGATTTTTATGATTGCAATTTTTATATACTTTTAATATGAAAGAAAAAGTAAATAACCCCCCGAGCCGGATTTGAACCGACGACTCTTGGATAACTATAACACATCTACAGTCCACCGCTCTACTTCTGAGCTATCGAGGGATATATCAATACGCCAAAATTGTATCAGTATTTCAAAATCCGGCGTATTTCAGCAAGTTGTTGATGTTTTGTCGTGCATATTTTAATATCATAAATAATTTTGAGAACATGGCGAACAAGGTTACTGCTTTAATTTGTTTTTTTAGTCTTTAGAACATTCAAAGTGTATGCCGGAGTTTATTACATTCGAACCCGAACGAACGAAATGAGACGGCGAGGTGGTCCCATTTTATTTTAATAAACGAAATCGCTAAGGAAAATATATTGAAAACAAAAAACTTTAAAGATGCATTTAAAGATATTTTGGGTATATACTAAAATAGGGGTATACAAAGCAATTGTCACTAAAATAAAATCCGCAAATATTTCTTCAAAACAATAGCGTAAATGCGCCACAGTACAGTCGATATGCTTCATTGAATAAAATTGACATAATATGAATGACATATTACTGTATTCATTGATTCAGCTTTACAATATCATTGGATGCTAAATTATATTGTATATTAAAATTATATTGTGCGTGGTGACCTGTTGGTAACGGACCAGACGCGGCTGCCTACATGTTCATGGTGGTCTCGGGTTCAAATCCCAGGGCACACCTCTGACTTTTTGGGGTCATGTGTGTATTGATAGTCAATCACCACGCACTATAGGTGAAGGAAAACATCGTGAGGCAACCTGCATGCCATAGCGATTTGTATAAAGGAGAAGGAGCATCCCAGCCTACTGGCCAATAACGATGAGCGAAATGTAATTGCACAGGTCTTTTCAGATGCTACAACTTCTTCTATGGCAACAAAACATAAATTACTGTAATAAAAATATATATAGCTACTTATAGACATCACGAAAATCATACGAGTTGATCCTTATTAAAAATGGATGTTTGACTACACTCTGGGACGTCATGAAGTTCTTAGAGTCCCACTATAAGTCCACTATAATGAACTTAAAGTAGTCAACATATAATAAAATCGCAAATTAGTGGCCATAGAGATACTGAAACAAAATATAAATGAAACAGCGAAACGAAGCTAGATGCCGAGTGTGCCGTATTACTCGTAAAATCAATACTATTAGAGTTGCAACAAGAAGTATATTTTCCAAATAGAGGTCTAAATTACGAAATGCCCTACAACAAACGCCAAGAAGGAGAAATCGAAGAAAGACGTTGAACAAATTGATTTACTTAGATTTATGTAAAAACGAATAGTCCAAAATAAATAAAATAAAAGTAACAGGATTTATTTATACTTATTTGTAATATTACAGACAAAACAAGCTAAAAAAATACTTAACATTACTTATACAGTAGGTATCATAGTTTTAGTGCCATATATGTAAGTAATTCATACAATCGACCTTTTATACAACATTAAAAAGTTGATTAATTTTTGGGAGACTATTTTAAAACTACACTGTACCTAAGTTATTCAAACCCTCATATATTTTAATAAGTGGGCACCAAAAGTTGTTAATATACTATACCCTTATTTGCGGATAAGTTTGACCCAATGGGAAATCAGCATTCGTACGGATCAATGAATAAAATACGAGTATGAGTAAAATTAGTTTAAGCCTGGATACAAATGTTTTAAGTAGATCATTTTTGACACGGTAAAAAAAAATTACAGCCTTTTAAAGTCTCCGGAGTGAACCAAAAATAAGGAAGAATTATGACATCTGATATAACCTCGTACGATCCGTGCATTTTTGAGGCATATATATTTCTAAATTAAAATTATGTATAGGCGATTGCCATTGTTATACATTTCATAGGTAAAATACCGGGATTTTAATCCCAAGAAAAGAGCCGGGAATCCAGGATCAGGACCAGGACAACATTAAAAGAAATGAATATAAATTATAGAAAGAAAGAAAAAATATTTATAGAAAAGTAAAACAAAAGGAATATGCGAGAAAACATGGTAGACAAAAAGAAAGGAGGCTTGTAGAGTTAGAAACAGGGAGTACCTGACAAAGAGCCATCGATTTTAGTGGCAGGAAATATTAAAAAGGAATGACAGAGAAATTTCCGAACGTCAAGTTTGGTGTCGGTTCACCTTTTGACGTCTACAATGCAGCTTTGGGGGCGGGCTACTAACAAAACCAGAGCTGCTAATAATCTGTAGCACCCATGTGCTACAGGTTATTTTACCAGTGTATCATACTCTTAACTAGACTGATGACCGACTCTTGTTTAGCGTCAAATCTGCCTTTAAGCAGGTAGAACAACACACAGTTTAACTTTTTGTATGGGAATATTGTTTTTTTAAATATAGAAATATGGTAATTGGAACTGTACGTACAACCGGAGTTTCAATAGTACGAAAGATGATTAGTAGACGAATTATTGATTGGGCACGTAGTTGAGAAAAAGCGATGAAGCATAAAAATACCGTAGGAAAATACTTAGAAGTGAAAGAGACAGGGAATGAATGATCATGATTGTTAAGCGGAAGTGTCGTATGGGGGGAAATGGGAGAAAATAGGAAGAACACGAAGGGAAGATCTATATATATAATATATACTCGTACTAAACAAAATAAATTATGTTATATTTAACTACTTTCCTGAGAATGATTTCATAGTATAGCTATTTGCTATATTTATAGCAATATTTACGTCACTGTTAAGCTGAAAAGAATAGAAATTGAACTAAATTAATAATTAACCTTTACTCGAATACCATAAACATTGACGTAATATGCATTTGTTTCTATTAAGTTAACATAGATACATTTACTTCTGGTATGGAAATATATAGGATTTTTTAAGATAGGAACTTGAAAATTAGAACTGTATGTAGAACTCGACATTTAATAGTTTGGATAGTATGAAAGATGAGTGGAATGAAACGTTAAACGAATGTTTGGTTTGGAACGTAGTTGTAAGAAAGTGACGAAGCATGAAGAAACCGTAGTAAAATACTTAGAAAGGAAAGAGACACAGAATGAATGATCTAGATATTGCGATGCGGAAGTATGGAATGAGGGGAACAAGAAGAAAATACGGAGGAACACGAAGGGCAGAAGTTTAAATAAATATAGTACCTAATTAAATATCTAAAAACAAAATTTGAGAAAGTACTCTTAAACAAAGCAAAGAGATTTTTTAAAATTTCTATCACCCCACGTGTATCTGCTGTGATAAAGAAATAATGACCTGATCTGTGATTTATGGGTTTTCACATTTTAAATGTAGTATTGTTTTTTGAAGTATAAAAAACACAATGTAATTGAAAGTTAATAAAGCACGGGAAGTTGCGGGCAAGAGCTAGTATATTATAAACCGAAGGATTTAATGACGACTTAGCAGTACAGAACACTTTAGTAAGACAACAGACATTCTTAATATACTTTTATTACAATTACAAGTACGTAAGATACAACTGTTTTCTTTATTGACACATCAAGAGGTGGACACATGTGTCCACCTCGATCAAGAACCAATCTTAAGCAAAATTCTACAATAGCTAGGTTATCCAGGTCCTACAACTCTCTCGGCCAAAGCGTTGATGTGTTTAATGACTCAATGGGTACTTTTATGACTGAACTGTTAAAATTAATTAGTGATAAGAAATTGTAGATATATTAATTATTTTCATAGTATTTTTTTTATTCGTTATGTTATTTCTTCTTAGTTTCTAATTTTGTTATTATTTCACTTTGATTAATTTTATGATTGTTCTGTTTTTTATGTTTATAAAACTTAATTTTAGTACTTAGCAGTTATTTGTTATTCAGTGCATGTTGTGACGCCTGCAGGTAGTACATTAAGCATGTTACTAAATAGTCAATGTATTAGATATAAGAAATAATGTAACTACCACTGGATGTCTATAAATAAATAAATAAAGTTCAATCACTGGAGTGTAGCTTCAATATTGCACCAATCCAACGCATACTCAAACGGGCCGTCATTTTTATATATAAACTTTATTATACAGCAAAGTCCAAAATATTAAAAAATAATAATCAAACAGATAAAAACACTTAAAACTAATAATTATTTATGTATCCTTATTTGCACCATACATAGAACCAATTACAATAGAGAAACAACATAATTAAAATAATACTAGTCGGCCTTATCGCACTCGGCAATTTCTTCCAGGTAACCTTGGGATGAACGTAATAGTAGGAGAATGAGACGGATATCTATATTATTATATAGAACTGTGGGGATCGTCATCATCTTCAGCCATCCGGCGGGGCCGCCGGTGAATTTAAACCTGTCCAAGTCCTTGTTTTTTTTTTTGCCCAAAAACGTCGAAAAATTCTGAAAATGATTCTGTGATTTCCCAATCTAAAACTAACTTTACTAACCTTAATCCGCAAGCGACAAATACAAATTCTAAACCTGTGAAGAATTGTACGTTCTGAAAAAAGAATGGGCATTGTGTTGATACTTGTTTTCTCAAACCACGACTAGATTCTAAGATAAGTGAAAAAAAAAAAACACACACGTTACTGGAACGTAAATTTTTGCTCAGAGCCTCCTCTGGACATAACAATGTGATGCCTGTATAAACTGGTAATGAAGAATGTTTATTAGCTTTACTAAAGGAATTTTATAATACTTTTATTACTGGAACAGTGACATCTACGGTTAACACTGGTAGTATGGAAATAAAACTTAACAGTCATATACCAGTGAACTATCGACCTTATAAATTATCCGCAGACGAAAAATGCCGCGTTCGTGGAATAGTACTAGTAAATGACTTATTGAGTAAAGGTGTCATTCGTGAATATCAGTCTGATTACGCAAGTCCTATCACTCTTGTTAAGAAAAAGGACGGGACTGATAGGATGTGTGTCGATTACCGAGCTCTAAACGCGTCATTATCAAGGAACTATTCCCATTACCGTTTATAGACGATCACATTGATAAGTGGGGCAGTTTTGAATATTTCACCAGTTTTGATATGGCAACTGGCTTTCACCGGGTGCCGATTTAGGATGATAACTCTATCAGTAAAACGGCATTCGTAACGCCTAAAGGGCATTACGAATATTTAAAGATGCCGTATAGACTAGCTAATGCTCCCATTGTTTATTAACGAATCATGTCCAAAACTCTGAAGCACCAGATGGATACCGGTAAAGTGCTGATTTATATAGATGATGTATTGGTCATGTCCAATTCTGTCATTGAAGGTATGGAAACTTTACGTGAGGTTCTAAAAAGATAAGCTAACGCGGGATTTTCAATTAACCTTAAAAAGTGTACGTTTTTGGACACTGAACTTGAATAGCTGAGCAGACTTATTGGACATGGTCAGGTTAGGCCGAGTCCAAGTAAGACTGAAGCTTTGGTTAGGTCTCCAAAACCCTCTAATATAAGAGAGGTTCGTCAGTTTCTGGGGTTAGCCGGCTATTTTCGAAGGTACATTGCAGGATATGCATCTGAAACTGCTTCTATTGCCAAGCTTCTCAGAAAATGCGAGCCTTTCGTGTGTGACGCCGAACAGGACGACGCACAGGGTTACATTATTAGGAGCCTGACTGAGGAACCAGTTTTAGCAATATTTGACCCCAGCTTGCCTACTGAACTCCATACCGATGCTAGCCCAATCGGTTATGTTGCAATTTTAATTCAGGAGCATGAGAGTAAACGGAAGCGAGTTGTCGGCTATTTTAGTAAATCCACGCAAAGTGCCGAGTCATGTTACCATATCTATGAACTCGAAACCTTGGCAATTGTTCGCGCATTACAACATTTTCGACACTACCTGATAGGTATAAAGTTTAAAAGATTGTCATGGACTCCAATTAATTAAAAGTGACCGAGCGTAAAAGAGACCTACTGCCGTGAGTGGCGCGTTGGTGGATTTATATTCAGGATTCCCAATACACGCTATAATATAGAAAAGGTTGCCTAATGCAACATGCAGTTTTTTTTAAGGCTACAACCAGCTACTGTTCTTCAAATTCAAAATCCACGAAACTGGGCAAAGATTGCTCAGACAGCTGACTCTGAAACTCAAGGCTTGATACAAAAGCAAGGGTTACCCAAAGCACTTGAAAGCTGGACTCCGGTATGCGCAGCCCTTACAAGGTTGTGCAGGCGCTACCACACGACCGATACGAACTGGAATTGTTGGCCGGTTCGTACGGGAAGAAGACCCAAACCATTGCAGAACATATGATTCAGTGGCGCGGTGAGTGGACACCAGAGACTTGCGTAGCGTTCTTCTGTACTGGTAAGTTTAGTACCCCGACATTGTGGTACTCGCACCCCGACATTGTGGTGTTTGCGGCCCCGACATTGTGGCCATCTCGTACCCCGACATTGTGGTACTCGCACCCCGACATTGTCGTGCTCGCGGCCCCGACATTGTGGCTATCTTGTACCCCGACATTGTGGTACTCGCACCCCGACATTGTGGTGCTCGTGGCCCCGACATTGTGGCTATCTCGTACCCCGACATTGTGGTACTCGCACCCCGACATTGTGGTGCTCACCGCCCCGACATTGTGGCTGTCTCGCACCCCGACAATGTGGTGCTCGAGACCCCGAAATTGTGGCTGTTTCGCACCCCGAAATTGTGGTGCTCGAGGCGCCGAAATTGTGGCTGTCTCGCACCCCGAAATTGTGGTGCTCGAGGCGCCGAAATTGTGGCTGTCTCGCACCCCGACATTGTGGTGCTCGAGGCCCCGAAATTGTGGCTGTCTCGCACCCCGACATTGTGGTGCTCGAGGCTCCGAAATCATGGCTGTCTCGCACCCCGACATTTTGTGGTGCTCGAGGCCCCGAAATCGTGGCTGTCTCGCACCCCGACAATGTGGTGCTCGCAGCCCCGACATTGTAGTGCTCGCAGCCCCGACATTGTGGCTGTCTCGCACTCTGACATTGTGGTGCTCATATCTCGACATTATGGTACTCGTTGCCCTGATATTACGGCAGTCCGTTGTTCAGAGCTTCGTCACTCGACTATGCTTTTGCCTTTTAGTTGCTCTCTATAGCCTTGACAGTGATTGCCAGTTATTTTACTGTTTCTGTAACGACTGAGGTTTGGAACTCATTCATTGGTGATACAACTTGGAAATTGCTGCCTGTTATAATGCGACCGCCAAATAACAAAAAAATATGGTCGTGAGACTATTACCTACTATGGGTAGATTAAGACGAGTGGACATTATCTAGAATTATGTTCCAGGTGATGCTTTAACAGACAAGGACCAGGGACATGGCGATCCTTCCGCGGAGGACCAACCAATCGAAGATTGGACAAGACGACATAAAGCTGACGGGGACGTTCAGCTGTCAGGAACGGCCGTCTTAGAGGATTTCAGCCAAGGAGGCGGGAACACCGCGTGTCACGTGTCAATCACGTGACGCAATGACGTAGCGAGTGAAAGGGACGACAATACATTCAGATTGTTTTTGGGTTTTACGCGGGAGCTTGGATGTGACGGATGGCGGGACTTTAATTATTTCTTAAATGTTATATGATTTAATTCTGTTTGTAATTAAATAGTCGATAAGTTGATTACAATTTCTTATTCGTTGTTTTTAATAATTAAATGAGCTTCTGATCCTTAAGAATATATATATACTATAGTATAGTGCGTGGTGGCCTGTTGGTAACGAACCAGGCGCGGCTGCCTACATGTTCACGGTGGTCGCGGGTTCAAATCCCAGGGCACACCTCTGACTTTTCGGAGTCATGTGTGTATTGATAGTCAATCACCACGCACTATAACGGTGAAGGAAAACATCGTGAGGAAACCTGCATACCATAGCGATTTGTATAAATTTCTATGGTATGTAAAAGTCCGCCAACCCGCACTAGGCCAGCGAGGTGGACTATATGGCCTAACCACTCTCAATCGTACCCTTGATTGTAGAGGAGGCCCGTGCCCTGCAGTGGGTCGTATGTGGGCTGATACAAAAAAAAAAAAAAACTATAAATATAACAATTATTGTTCATTAAATGTGGTTAGCGAATTTGCTATTGCTGAGATATATATTTTCTTGTAAAACACAATATATTTAAAATCTACTTAAGAAAATTGTTATAATTATTATTTGTATCAATTCTCTCAGGCCTCCCTTAAGGCCTAAACGATAAATTTTATTACACAATAATAAACTTAATGCCTTCGAGCCGAGACTAATATCGAACAATGTATGTAGTTAATCTTTAAATTTTCATAAGTCTTATTATTTTCTATGTATAACCGTGACTATTGACGTTTTAAAACGGTCTAAAACATTAGGAAACTATAACAATGAAATATTTTATGACCACTTTGCCAAGCCGTTAAGAGGTGGCGCCACAGTCGAATTGAATCGCGCTATCAAGATTTTCCGGCGACAGTATATAAGCTAGCCGTGGTTGAATCATACTTCACTATGGGTAACTCATAAACTCTCCGAGCTCTCCGAGCGTACGGAGACGTCAAATTTTGGAGGGGACTCATTGAGAAATCAATAGAGACCTCGTATAATTGTAAATTGCATGCATAGATAGAATGTACGTCTATATCGACAAAGGATTTACTAGTTATTCAATAAAAATATATACTTGTAACAATCGTGTAAGCTGTAAAGGGAAAAATCAACATTGCTACTTGGTACAGCTCGTATATTCATAGCTAAGTACATTGTTAAATACATAATTTTAATAGAAATTTTAATTAAATTTTTTAATATATTTTTTTTATAATTATATTTTTCGAGTTGATTTTCAAAAACGGACTGCCCACGCCCTCTATAGGCGTTTGACAGAATCTACACTACACAGTGACTTGAGATGTCAGGGGCTTTTATAAAGAAAATGTCAGGAGCATCTCAACGGTCTGGAAGCTAGCAGAACGGTTTGTTGCGATCAAGAGAGCAAATATAAGCATCAAGAAATAGTGCTGTGTGAGTGTGGAGACTGTCTCGTCTTCCGTGAGTAAGATTGAGATTACCTACAAATTGATCCGACATATCCACATACCCCACGATACTACGTAAGCTGTAACCAGCTATTGAGCATGACATCGAACATGATAACAAACATAATCCAGTCGTTCGTTATATATTTTCTTGTAAAACACAATATATTTAAAATCTACTTAAGAAAATTGTTATAATTATTATTTGTATCAATTCTCTCAGGCCTCCCTTAAGGCCTAAACGATAAATTTTAATACACAATAATAAACTTAATGCCTTCGAGCCGAGATTAATATCGAACAATGTATGTAGTTAATCTTTAAATTTTCATAAGTCTTATTATTTTCTATGTATAACCGTGACTATTGACGTTTTAAAACGGTCTAAAACATTAGGAAACTATAACAATGAAATATTTTATTACCACTTTGCCAAGCCGTTAAGAGGTGGCGCCACAGTCGAATTGAATCGCGCTATCAAGATTTTCCGGCGACAGTATATAAGCTAGCCGTGGTTGGATCATACTTCACTATGGGTAACTCATAAACTCTCCGAGCGTACGGAGACGCCTAATTAAATTTTGGAGGGGACTCTTTGAGAAATCAAAAGAGACCTCGTATAATTGTAAATTGCATGCATAGATAGAATGTACGTTCTATATCGATAAAGGATTTACTAGTTATTCAATACTAAATTATATACTCGTAACAATCGTGTAAACTGTAAAGGGAAAAATCAACATCGCTACTTGGTACAGGTCGTATATTCATATCAGAGTACTTTGTTAAATACATAATTTTAATAGAGCAAATGTAGTATTTTAATTTTCGATATTTTTTACTAAATTTATTAATTATCTATTAATTAAGTAAGCAAAGGGAAATTATTTATATAAATGTTAATGGAGTTGAATAATCCCTATAACGAGCCTTTTGATTGGGTAAACGTAAAATAACGGGTAGTATTTTTACAATATGACTGGTTCGATTCCCGCTTCAGACATGCGATGGTTCAAAAATCTTTGAATGTAGTTTAAGTTGTTATCATGATATTTAAAATGAGTCCTCTTTTAGTTAAAATGTATATCTAAAATATTTAAAATACCTACTCCATGTGGCATCTCTGTGGGAAACCTGTATACGAGTAGTAGGTAGTATACTGGCACCAAAATACAAGCATAGTAGAATCAAAATGATTAAGAAATTTAATCAGATATCTCCTCGATTTCTATCTGAGTATAAGTATGGAATGGAAGCATTATTTCGTCAAACCTGTAGCCGATGTGGCTTAGTGGTAGAGCACTAGACCTCCAAATCTAAAGATCCCGGTTCGATTCCGGGCATCGGCTAAATCTGGCCATATGTCTGAAGTTAATTTTTGTTTTATATTTTTCTATGACCACCAATTTGTTAAATAATTTAACATTAAATTAGTATATAATGCATTCCGTAGAGCAGTAAGATACGTTTATTATTTATAATATTTTAGTTAAATTGTTTGATATTGTGGCAGTTGTTTCAATAAAATAAATGATTATATATTTTTAAAAGGTAAAGGTTATACACCTTTGGCTGTTGCCGTATGTAAGTCGACTATTTGTATTTTAACAACGACGATAAAGAAACAACGTTAAATATTGGATTCATACACTGATCCGTAAGTACTTGGCGAATATCTCAATCGCATGCGTTGAATTATTGATTGAAACTGACGTCTAAATAATGTTGCAAGTTTATTGAACATGAAAATGTTGCAAGGTTTTTCTAATACTTTTATGGAACAACCTATGTAAATAATAAGCTGTGCAGTGTAAAAATATAATAATAAAATCTTCCATAAATTGCGTACAATATTACTGTTTTTTTAAGAAGAAAAAATATTTAAGCAGAAGGGTGCAAGGTGGTGGCTAAAACATTATATTGACTGGAAATATATTTTAACTGACATTCTATGTCATTTAACAACATGATATTTGAACTACATAGTTCAAAGAAGCCTGGAATGTACGGTCACAATAAAGTGTAAAAATATTTGTGATATTGATTTGAAGAAATGACGTAGTAACGGAATACAAATAAAGTGTTTCTTTGCATACCAATTATTAATTAAAGGAAAGTCCGGGATGTAAGTGAACTATAGATGGTAGCACCAAGTCGACACAAGCGCACTTAAAGTATTCTTAAAGGTTCTGAAAATGATTTATACAGCAGAAAAAATATACATTATATAATCCATTCTCCAAATATAGAGAGAGATAATATAAGCTTTATTTATTCAAAAGGAACAAAAGTGTATATATTGGTTTTCTTATAAATTCCGGTATTTTTGTCGACTGATTGAAGGAATAATAGTTTCGACAACGAAGACCCCTATAACCTATTTCTCTGTTGGTGTAATGTACAGGGCACAGGCCGCTCGTGAATATAGCCTTCCGGACGGTGTCGATGTAGCGACAGTGCTAGGCTAGTTTTTTAAAACTAGAGTATGTAGAACCAATAACATTAGTTTATTATATTAAATTTGCTATAAATTTTACGGAATTGTAGTAAAATTACTGTTGCTAGGTTTCTCCGCATTATTTGACCGTTAGCAATTCGGAATATAGGTACTATACCGTGTGTTGGGGAAACGCTTCCGAAACCGAAGACAGGGGTTAGTAATGATTAGGAACCGGGTTGTATACTGTATCAGCCCAGATACGTCCCACTGCAGGGCACGAGCCTCCTCTTCAATCGAGAGTACGATGCAGTGGGCTTAGGCCATATGGTCCACCACGATGACCTAGTGCGGGTTGGCGGACTTTACACACCGTGGATTCCTTGCAAATCGCTAGTGCATTACGAGTATTATATGCTGAGCATTTTTCATGCGCGGGCCCAGTATTCAATAAAAGTTGTGGTCACAGATCGATATAATTATAATGAATTCTTACTGTAATGTTTTTGTTTTATTTAAATAATACTTGAATTGGAATTCTTTGTATTTTTATTACAATTGACAAACAGTACATTCGACATTTAGACAGACATTTTTAACATATACATATGTGGTGTTCTATCAACACGAATAGAATGTCAACCGCTTCCCACATAAAATGTCAACACTGGTTAACCAGAGGTATTGGTCATTGTTGGCAACACCGGAGAGGGACTCGGTCCTGACTTCTGGCACGAGCAAGTTAGCTCATAATGGTCTCTTATTGGTTTGTCTGTACATTGAAGTCTGAAGATAATAAGGCTCCTCATACCTATTGACAACTTTGTTTCTATTCTTCCATAGACATGACATAGACAAAATGACATTGACACTATTGGTCTTTTTAGCATTATCACACTTACAAACGAAATGTTTATAAATAAACGTCGCTAGGGTGGCAGCCCCAGATTACAGCGCGCCAGTTGGTAGGAAGACTACACAATGAACTTATAAGCAGGTAGAGCAACGTAAAGACTTACTTCTTGTATGGAAATATATAGTATTTTTTAAGACAGGAACTTGATAATTAGAACTGTATGTAGAACTCGACATTTAATAGTTTGGATAGTATGAAAGATGAGTGGAATGAAACGTTAAACGAATGTTTGGTTTGGAACGTAGTTGTAAGAAAGTGACGAAGCATGAAAAAACCGCAGTAAAATACTTAGAAAGGAAAGAGACACAGAATGAATGATCTAGATATTGCGATGCGGAAGTATGGAATGAGGGGAACAAGAAGAAAATACGGAGGAACACGAAGGGCAGAAGTTTAAATAAATATAGTACCTAATTAACAATTTAAAAACAAAATTTGAGAAAGTACTCTTAAACAAAGCAAAGAGATTTTTTTAAATTTCTATCACCCCACGTGTATCTGCCGTGATAAAGAAATAATGACCTGATCCGTGATTTATGGGTTTTCACATTTTGAATGTAGTGTTGTTTTTTGAAGTATAAAAAACACAATGTAATCGAAAGTTAATACAGCACGGGAAGTTGCGGGCAAGAGCTAGTATATTATAAACCGAAGGATTTAATGACGACTTAGCAGTAGAGAACACTTTAGTAAGACAACAGACATTCTTAATATACTTTTATTACAATTACAAGTACGTAAGATACAACTGTTTTCTTTATTGACACATCAAAGTTCAATCACTGGAGTGTAGCTTCAATATTGCACCAATCCAACGCATACTCAAACGGGCCGTCATTTTTATACTTAAACTTTATTATACAGCAAAGTTCAAAATATTAAAAAAATATAATAAAACAGATAAAAACACTTAAAACTAAAGGCGTGGTTACAGTTGGCAGTCTTATAGCTATTAGCGATTTCTTCCAGGCGACCTCTGGATTAATAATTATTTATGTATCCTTATTTGCACCATACATAGAACCAATTACAATAGAGAAACAACATAATTAAAATAATCCTAGTCGGCCTTATCGCACTCAGCAATTTCTTCCAGGTAACCTTGGGATGAACGTAATAGTAGGAGAATGAGGCGGATATCTATATTATTATATAGAACTGTGGGGATCGTCATCGTCTTCAGCCATCCGGCGGGGCCGCTGGTGAATTTAAACCTGTCCAAGGGATTTCTACAGCGACACGTTGAAACTGGCGTGCATACAGCGACATGTAGAGCCTTTATCATTGAGATCTTTTCAGCCTTACTCGAGTCCTCAGATTTCCAGCTACGACTATACTTCATATCCAATGACACTTTAGCTTACTATTCCACTTGATTATGTCGGTAACTTCAATAGAAATTATTAATCGTGTTCTATTTATGGCCAGATATTAATTATCTAATAACACTATTGGCTGATGCCGTATGTAAGTCGACCATTTGTATTTTAGCAAAGATGATAAAGAAACAACGTTAAATATTGGATACAATGACCCGTAGGAACTTAGCGAATATCTCATTCGCATGCGTTGAATTATTGATTAAACTGACATCTAAATAATGTTGCAAGTTTATTAAAAATCAAAATATTGCAAGTTTCTTCGAATTCTTTTATGGAACAATCTATGTCATTAAGCTCTATAGTGTAAAAATATAACAACCATTTTTTTTTTCAGAGCAAAAATTACTTAAAGCATAAAGAAAGGTGTAACTAAATATTAACTGGAAATATATTCCAACTGACATTCTACGTCATTTTATCGTCCAAACTATGTTAGAATGTACGATCCGAATAAAGTGTGAAAAATAAAAAAATATTAGTTATATTAATTTGAAGAAATACCTATCCCGAAGTAATGTATAAATAATAAATATACAAATAAATCTTTATTTCAGATACTAAGCAGTAAGTAAAGGAAATAAAAACACAAAAATGTAATAGTCCGGGACATAAGTGAACTATAGATCATAGATGGCAGCACAAATTCGACACAAGCGCCACAGCGTGGATAAAAATAGAATAAATAACAGAGGAAATTTACCAGACATGTGGTCATGTCATAGCATTTAATTAAAAGGAGTTGTGTTATTTTGGACCAATATAAATATAAGATGGTCAAATTCTGGAAAAAATATAGTATTAAAAAAAATATACATATTTTTTAATAACGGGGAATTTAATAAGAATGGGGACAATTACGCCATTTTCGTCGATATTCTGACAACCATGTTACCTAATTGTCATTTTTTTTTAAAACTACACGAGCCTTTCATTACAATTTTCATTATAGTTATTTTATATGCTGTTGGCAAAAGTAAATTAGTTCAATCCCATTCCTTTTAAATCCCAAATGTATGACGTTCTCATTATTAAAGTCCAAGCTCCAGTGAAAGTCAGTTGATGCAATTGAGCTTTAGGCCGTTTTTCCGTATTTACATCCTTATCATCGGTTTTTCTCCTGTCAGTTACACATATCAGTCAATATTGCTTGCAGTGTTGTATTTCTTGGCTTTTTATTCATTTTCTACACGGTCAATGCAACGCAATTAGTATTTTATGGAACAATTGATTACCAAATCATCAAAATATATTTTTTCATCTGTACTAAGTCAGGCCCAATGCCAAGACATTTCTGCAACATCTTCTATGAGTATATTTAAAGATTTTATCATGATAAAAATTGCCCAATTCCGAACGATTATAAATTATAAGTGATAAAAATTTAAGATAAAGTCGATTAAGAACTTAGTCGATTATATTGTTTATACTAACTTAGTCAAAACAATTCGACAAGTCAAAGCGTAAAATTTTCGAATTTTCACCACTAGGTGGCAGAGCCTTCGTCATGAGCGGCTCCCGTACAATATTTACAAAGTTCTTGCAATGTATTTCTTATCTTTACTATTGAATTAATCAGTAATTATTAATATGTTAAAACATACTTTGACCTGTATGAACATATATTTTTTATTTGATAATAATACGCATTCGCTCTCAAGTCAACGCCACTTCAACAAGGGGAATAAGAATGCCGCGATATTTGAATCCTGGCAATTGTAAATAAAAACAGTGGCGATTGTAGGTCAGTTTGACAATCCAGAATGGACAATGTGGAGAACTAGGAGTGCGTGACTTAACGGGGTTCTCATGGCAACGCCCGGTGGCGCCTAGTGAAAAAAATGACCAGGACCTAATAAATGGCCAAGAGTAATCTCTAGTCTAGTCATTGCGCAAGTCATAAAATCGATTGGTCTGATGTTTTGTTTTGGATCTGTCACTTAAGTTGCTTAACAACGGCACAGTTTACACCAGTGGTGGTTCAAACTGTGGCATCAATTGCGAATCTTTTACATATATAAAAATCTTGATTCCCATTTTTTGTCTACCAAACCAATTTTTTTTTTGTCTTTCATACCAAAACTACTTAACGATCATAATAAAATTTTGCATACAGAGATAACTGAGTCTTACCTAGAAGATAAGATAATAATAATCTTTTATTTAATATTTTAATTACCATTAATTGAATGATGGGGTGCTGAGTAATGGGTTGGGCTGGAAAGGTCTGAAATCAAAATATATTTGACTCGGCAGAAGCTGGGTCCCGCCACTATAATAGTATTATTATGAATCAACAAGTGGGCTCAGTACGCATGCAATTAGTTGGAGTATTTCCCGAACCCCCTTTGGCAGTTGTGCCGCAGTATCCGAGCAGGAATGTTGTCGACGCTTTATTTCTCTATTTATTTATATCATGACTGGGACTCGCGCACAATCTTACTAGGAGTGCATAAAATGTATGAGATGTCTGTAAGCACTGTCGTTTATACAGCGCCACATAACAGATTACTATGGAACTACGTAGTAGGCTACTTTGTGAGGTGTGTCGTTGTACTCTAATCATTTGTACTACATCGAAAGATGGCACTAGCGGAGTTACAAAATATGTATTTATTCCTTTTTATTTCCCATATCGTGGCAATAAAATTCACTTTCGTCACACCCATTGCCACATATTACACTAGCGTTTTCTTTGTTTAAATGCATCTTAGTCAGCAAATATTTCATACGCTTTACACTTATACTCGTATAATGATACGATTTTCATCAATATACTTTATTCGCGCAAGTTTCTTAGGTGTATTTACCAGTAATGTCATGATTATATACATATAAAGCTAGAGCCAAAAATGGTATCATAATATAATACAATTTTATATACCAACTTCGTAAAGCAAAAACTAAACATTAAAAAAACGTTAACCGATTTTCAAATTAACAAAACTACCTAAAAATAAGATTAAATAAACTTGTTTATCTCGTCTAATATTTTATGGAAATGTTCATTCGGACGGAAATTGCACGAGTAAAATCATCACTGGTTTATAAGAAAAAGGTCGTAGCTTTTCAGTCATAATTGACTGTAACTGCGTCTTTGTTGCTAAGTTTTACCAGCACGCGGTAGCGTTATCATATTTTATTCAGTACTATGTAAAACATATGCGACATTGTTATTCACGTGCAACATATCTAAATGTTGGTCCATGCTCCTTTACATTATTTTAATACCCACTTGCTTCACTCGATAATTCATGTTACATGACCATTATAAACCAACCCTTATGGTATTATTACACTGATTCGCCTCCACCGCAGCACCCAGTTCGTTGTCAAGCATAGCTATCATGTTTTCCGAAGCAGCCTGTCGGGAAACTAAAATATACCAGAATTTTCGAATCGAAAAACTCACATAAAGAGTTTCTTCGATCTGATAAACCAGTTTCTCGTGAGCGATATACGCTGCCACTACACCTATGAAGTGTCGCGTCATTTCTTCCTCTCTGTTCTCGCTCTTCTCAGCCACACAAGGCCCATTGCTGGACACAGATTTATTCTAAGGATTTCCATAATAAAATCTCAAATCTCCTTTAATTGTGTATAATTGCATAAATTGTAACGGGCAGACACTGAAGTATGACACCTTCTATTAAAAAAAATTGGCTTTTTGCGAACTTTGATTTTAGTTTACCCTTTTTTTATATAGCATAGGTTCGGCAAACGAGCAAGCAGATTACCTGATGGTAAGTGATCACTGCCGCCCATGAACATCCACGGTGTGCTATCACATCGGGAGGGTAAGGAAAAAAAGGATGGGAAAGAGAGCCTAATACCCCTTGTATTATTCATCCGGCAATCTCACTCACCGAACGAAACACGACGGCAAAGCTGTCGCTTCACGTCGATCTCTTGTGAGACAGTGGTACCGCCCAGGAATAGCCTGTACATTCATGCCGAGTCATGACTGACAACGGCATGGCTCTACCACTTTTAACTGCCTATAACTTAGCTATCTCCTTTTAATTTATTTATTATTTTATGTATATTTCTTCTTTTTGGTGTTTTTCTCCATTAAAGCTTGGGGTGATTGATCAATACCCACATGATTGTAATTGATACGACTGCGACTAAAGTATAATTACTGTATTGTAAGCTAGTTTTGAAAAGATCAACGCTTGAGTTTCCCGCTTGTTCTCTGGCAAAAACAGCCTTGTTAACCGGGTGGCTTTAAAAAAAAAGTGACTGAACCTGAAAAATGTATAACATTTTAAAGATTCAATAATGAAATTTAATTTCTTTTCAATGAATTCTCCGTTTTTCAATTCACGCGGTAGCGCCTTGCTGCAGTACAGCGGCAACAACATGCTATTTCAACATCATAAGTGGTCATTACTAATTTACTACTAATGTTTTCTTAGATAAGGAAGCTAGGAGAGCCACAATATGTTCTGTGCAACAAATTAACAAATAAAATGTATATAATTGTCGGTTGAAATGTTACATTTGACCCTCTTTAAATATATGTTTGGCACCAATAGAAAATCTTGAAGAACCGTGGATGGTAATAGTACCACTTTTACCAGCGAAGTAAGGAAGGTAAAAAACGGAAAAGTATCACTAGTTCCTTTAAGGAGCTGTGAATGGAACTACTGAGAAGAAACAAAAATGCACATCTAACATGTCAGTACTATAAGCGTATACCGGTTTTATCAAGACTGCTACTTAAAACGAAGCCAGATAGTAGTTTCAGTGACTTTAGACACAATGCAACTAAACATTTTGAAAAAACAGCGACGATTTTTTTTTCCTATCATCGTATTTGAGAGATATATTTTTTTAAATTTTATTTTTATTTTATATATATTTGGGAAACATACAGAACAATAAACAAAATAATCACAATACTATTACTAACACACAATCCAGTGAAGTTTCCACAGTTAAATTATACATAAACAAAGCGAGTGTACAAAACAATTAACATTAAAAAGGAAAAACTTAAAAACAAAAAATCACGAGTTTTTGCTGTGCTATAGTAAATAAAAATGAAAACAAAACTATGAAATTATTATAAACAAACGTAAAAACTAAATAATAAAAAAAAACTAACAATAAAATTTCAATTAAAATACGAGAACAAATGAATAACAAAATTAATTTAGGTGACAATTGTAATCTACTACAACTTGGATTTAATTACATTAATAAGTGAATGCTTAACTTTATTACACGATAAAAAAGAATATGTCGATATCGGAGAAGTTTCGATTATAGTTATTGCAAGCTCTTCTAGTGAATGAATTAAGACCATAGTTGGTACGAGCTGTTGAGGGTTGAAAAACTAATCTATTTCGTGAATTTATTCGAGGACATTTAAATAGAATCTTGCTCATAATATAAGGAGAATCAATGAGGTTATATAAATATATACATTGAAATTGTACATGTAATTAAATACATACATTTTTCTAAAAAAACAATGTACATTCTTTAAATCATAATTTTAGCAAACATTATGGATTTACTACCCAAACACAATGATATTTAAAACATTACAAAAAAAATGTCGCGTTTTTATTGCAATACAAACTACCACGTGGCTTCGTTTTCGGTAGCAGTCTTGATACACCCTGTATAATTGTGACTGAAAAGAATGGACCACTTTATACGAACATTTTTAAGAGAAGTAAAATTTTAAGAGATGTTTAAAAATTGGAGCTCTTTTATTCGTGTTTTAAACATACCTTTAAACAAAAAATATTTATTTTAGAACTAGAAATTTTTACCCGTAAAATCACTCTGGTAATAGAATCATAATTTGGCATTTAGACATATGTTCTTTACTGCTGACGATTGATCAATTTGACCACCCCTTCTATTAATGTGTGAGTAATAATAACGCTGAAAGGGGGTAACCCTAGGTTACGCCCTTTGCCACCCCTTCTAGACGAAACAAGACTACATTGTCTGCACTCTTTCAACTCGTGCTTTTGATATATTTTTCTCTCACTCTAAGGCAGCTGTCACTTTTAATTTCGTCACTATTCCTCGACGACTCTTCGATTTTATGCTTTCTTAGTGGACGGAATTTTGATTTCAGCCAAACATGTCATTTCACGTGGCTTTACTCGTTTTTAACTATAGGTAGATATAGCAAAAAGTAGGCCCATACACTGGTTTGAACATTAGGAATGCATAAATGAGAAGAGTTCGATTTAGGCAGATCGATTATACGTATGTGTGTATTGCTATGTCACACTAGTTCATAGAATTAAAACTGGTATATTGGTTATGCAATATGAACTTTATTTCTGAAGCTTAAAGTTTACTTTTGTAACCATCGAAAAAGTGTTTAGGTCACGCGTTGCTTAGCAACTGTAGCAAGAGATGCAAAATATGTTGTAGAGAGGTGTTGAAATGAGGAGACTGTATGGTCAAACTTCATCGAAAAGGCGGGTACAAGGTGTGATTGAAAATCAATAATCCTATACCACACAGTTACACACATGCAAAGCCACAGAGGGTTAATTTTTGTCGTAACGTCGTCTGAAAGCTATTGTGATTAAGTACAAAAATGTGATTCTATACAATAATCGTATTTTAGTATGAATAAACTATGAATGATATTATGAATAAACTAGAATTTTAAGAAGATTCGATTAACCAGAAAATAATGTTAACTCTGGAAGAAATTTGTTCATGTTGATCAAAACTAAAAATGGAAGACTAAAATTATTTTAGCTTCTGAATTCCATTCTGCTAGTATGCACTTAAACAATAACTAAATCATCATCACCTTACAGGAAGTTCATAGCGGCAATATTTGTCGGAAGCGGCCTGTAACCAGTGACTGAATATTGTAAGAGATTTAGAACAATTTCAATGAATAGCGTTATTAACAAATATTAAGTAGGTATGTATATGTTATGGAATGTATGATACGTTAAAAATATATATAAAACAATAGCGTGCCAGACCTCTCATAATATTACATTTTAAATACAAATAAGTGCTAATTCACCAAAAGACATTTCTTGGAAAAATTATGATTCGTGAAGAACCTTTTTAAAATCATTTTATTTCTTCTTTCCAAGGTACTGTAAAATAACATTTTTGTACTTAACCGTGCAGTGTCCGCAGGCACCGATATTATCGATCACCCTCAATTAAGCACAACACATCCCCTTGTTGGTAGATATAGGTGAGTATGGCTGAAATCTCCATCATGTTACGCCCTCTGCCACCCTTTCTAGACGAACAAACCCTACACTGTCTGGACTTTTTTAACACCCGACTTTAATATATTTTCCTTTCACCCGATGGCGGCCATATTGGAAAAATATTTTCCGCCACGTATTGTGAATCCTCCGATTTATGCTTCCCTAGTGGGTGGAATTCCGAAATCAGCTCATCATACTTATTTCCCGCGACTTTACTCGTATTAGCTATATATACATTATGTAGCAAAATGTAGGCCCAAATCGCAAGTGTAAGCATTAGGAATGCATAAATGCGAAGAGATTCCTCATAGTTTTATATGTGTGAGTATATTATTACAGCACACAGGCTTATGTGTTGCCTAGCAACCGTAGGGTGCAACAAAAGATACATCACAGCATCGTGTAAGAGAGTGGTGACTATCAAACTCGCGGTTCTTCATAGAAGGGTGGTAAAGGGCGCGGTCACTGAAGCAGCATTTGACAGATTTCCCGGCCACCATAGAGCACACGTTGTTAAGTATAAAATCGTGATTTTAAAGAAAAAAGGGTTTTTTCATAGAATTTTTCGACCGACCACCTGATAGGACATCGGAAGTTTACCCTCGATTTTGCCAACCAAGTCTGGTTGGTGTTAAAAGGTGTAACAGGCGTCAGTTAAAAAAAAAAACTATAGTGAACTGAGAATTGAATAACTGTGTAGGCACCATTAGGCCTCTTGAACACACACGGTTTTTTCACCGTACAGCGTATTAGCCGTATCGTTAACAAAACGTGCAAGCTTTTGCACGCCGTGGCAAAGCTACCGGTCTAGACAACGCGCAGGTGCGGCTCACTTGAGACGTCTTTGCGCCAAGCTACAGACGTCCTCACCATGAATGTTTATAAGAAAAGATTATCCTTGCATACTATGTATATAGAAAACTGCAAAAAGAAGAAAAAAAAAAGAAGGTTTTGGATACACCCCATTTTGGAAAATCGGAAGGAAATTGGCGCATTTCACACACTTGTCCAGCATCAAGTAAGGGACGATGAATGAAAGTTTTACAATTATTTTATAATGCAGAAAACGACATTTGATTTTTTTTTTCAAATTATTCCAGAAACTAAACACCAAGATGCCAAGTTTCTCAGTTTTCTCGTCAAGTCGTGTCATCGCATTGCGTGGCAACGACCAATTGCCGATTTTACCCATAACACAAAATCAGCGTATGTAACCTTTCATGAAAACGTGAAAGCATAGACATCCGTAGACGTGGTGCGCCGAAGGGCAGGCACGGCGAATACGGCGGCGTCGCCGTGACGTAGCGCCGCCGTGGCGTAGCGCCGTCCTGTATGTGGACAAGCCCTCATGGTGATCCACATAAACTGACGACCGTGCCTAGGCACGGCCAATTTACCGTAAAACCGTGTGTACAAGAGTGCTAATATTTGATATTGTACTGATTATTTATGATTATAAGTAATATATATTGATTGTTATCAAACCTTAATGTTTGATTTTATAAGTATTCCCTTCTGAGTTGTCTTACAGTTGCTATGGTAGAAATATCAAATCGCGGCGTTTCCTTTCTTAGCTAATTTTTTCGCTTCAGCGCTGCAATGGTCGCAATCAAGTAGGGGTTTACTGCGCATATTACACTTAGACACTACTTTCTACATCCTACAGGATACGCTTTTTCCCCAAAATCCTTATTTTCGTAAAGGCTAACATATTATGTTCCAAAGGCGTATGGTCATCATGATATAGAAAATATGATTGTAGTCTTTATGGTATGTATTGCAGTGCTGGTCAATATATGAGTGCGAGATCTGAATCGAATAGACGAATACTATTCAATAACAGAAAATTATAGATTTAGATTTTTATTGAATCTAAATAATACATGCCTGTACCTCCGTGTCGCGGCTTACTCTCTATGTTTCATGACGTCCTAGTAAAAAAAAATTGTATATAGCCATGATTGGAAGGGTTGTCGGTTTGTGAATAACTGTTTGTAGGACTCGACGATTGACCATCCGTATCGTAAATACTGTTACTATACGCTTTAGTGATAATCTATTTAACAGGGCCGAATCATTGTAATCTGTGTTCTCACTTTAACAAACACGTTATCCTCAAAACCTTTCTTGGGGAAATTATATGTTCCGGGTATGGAGTAGCATCAAGAAAAATATGCAGTCAGGCGAAAACGGCTGGGGGACGGCAAATTCCAACATAATCAGTTCGAATTTTGAATTTTATTCTGTATCGTTACGCATGACATACGAATAGTTCGATTGGTTTAATATGATTGTGACAGAAACAATATTAAATAGTTTTAGCTTGCTGCGTACAAAAATAACCCTATATCTCACATTATATTTTTAGTATCATCCACTCCGCCGTAGCATACTATGTCCGAGGTGTGAACATATTATCAAAGAAAACAGTATTCTTTGTATGGTATAAGTTGGAGACCCTTATTCGTACAACCTGCCTTGAATACACTTCTGTATTCTCCCCACCCTAGGGTACTGCACATGCGCAGTGCTTGGCACGAGCCACACGGCAAGAGCGTGGATTGCCGCGCGTCACTCCTGGCTCTACAGGAGGGCGCGCTGGTTATGCGCCACCCTGTAGTCCCGGGAGTAGAAAGACACTTCAATCTATACATACATGCCATAGGGCAGTTAGTTGATGAGACGCCCGCTGTAACGCGGGGTCGGGGGCTCGATCCCTGCCGATCTACTTGATTTAGTTTTCAAATAAATCGAAATAAAATAAAAAATAATGGAATATATTTTCTGGAAAACGGTTAATTCGATTAAAATGAAAATTAGATATCAGATAGATATAGCTAAAATTAATTATTTTAAAAAAACTAGTCATTATATTTAATATACCTATATTCGACACGGATCTTTATTTTTTTTTTCTTGGTGTTAACGTAATAGTACAGTAACATATTTAAATTTATTTTATGCCCTATTCAATGTAAGTAGAATATCACCTAAAATTATCTTTACAGAAGAGGAACGCCATAGTTAAAAAAAAAGAAAACAATTATTTCCATACAAAAATCAATATCCACAGGAAAATATTATAGAATGGGTGTAGACCGTAGAGTAATAATATTGATGCCATTTATGATAATTTCCAAAAACACAGCCATTAAATCTAGTAACATTTCACAAGGAGAATAAATTATACAAGGGTGTCCATTAAAACATGTGCTCCGCCTTAATTGTTAGGTTCAGTATAATAACTTTTGTAGTCGATTATAGAATACCTTCAAATCTGTTGATGCTGGTTGGTTGTACAGTACTCGTATGTGTTTTTTTTTTTAAAGACGATGTATGTGACGGTTGACAAGAATGTAATTTTAGAAAAGTGAGTAGTTTGTTCTAGATTGGTTCTAGAAGAGTTTGATCTATTAAATGAAACAGTAAAAGCAATATTTATTTGAAGAGGTTCCCTACATAATATATAATAATATCTCCCTAAACAATTGCAATTTTAATGCAATAGAGCTAATTTGTGCTCAAGTCAGGGGTTATACTGCAAGACATAATACTGATCTGCCGTTTACTGCAAATAAGAAATGAAATGAAAATATTTATTGAATCTATAAAATATCATTAAGTCACGTTTTTTCCACTATCACCCGGTTCACGGGCGGTCGTCGCGAAATAGAACGGGCAAGAAACTCTGACATTGCCCTTATCAAAACAAGTTTACAATAAAGTGATTATATAGGAGTCGCAGTTTAATGGTTTCTTGGATTTGTGTAAATGTTACACATTGAAATAAAACGAATTGTTACGGATTTTATCGCGAATTTAATTTAATTTTTACATTTTTAATTTCCCTACGTTTCGATCACTTTACAGTTTTTGTGGGCGGAGTTTCCGCCCCGTGACCACAAAGTCGCAGTTTAGTTAAATTCAAAGCAATTTATAAATTATTTATAATAATAATATTGGTTAAGTCATTTTGTACGACTGAGTTACATATGTGAAATCGCCCTGAGGGCGGAATCGATATACGCTGTTCCGCAGAGCAATAAATAGCAAAAAAAGTTTTTCAAATGAATTAAATGAAATCATTATAAACAAATCGAGCAGACAAGTCCATACAAGTGGCTTATTAAAATTATATATTGAAAAAAAAAAGAAAACAAAATCAAGTTGGTCTGTGAGGAGAACATGCCGGCAACATAGATTGCTGTAGATCACACCAACTTGGTTACTAAACGTAATTATGATGCATGGGCTATGAGAAATGAAATCAAATAATACGAGATGAAATAAAGTAGAAAGAAATCGTAGCAGACTATGTGAATGGATACCGAAATTTTATTTGACTTTTGAAAATGAAAATGAAAATAATTTATTGAATCTGTAAAAATGTTCAACATCATTTAGATTAAGTAATTTTTTTATTCTACCACCCGGTTCGGAAAGCGGTTTTCACTAGAAAAGAACGGGTAAGAAACTCTAGAGTGGCTCTTTTCAAAACCAATTTATAATACAGTGATTATTATCTACAAATGTTACAAGTTGATTTAAATCAGAGCAGTTCATTTACAGTTGGTCAACATGTTATTGGAAGGTCTCAATATGATAAGGATAGCCGAGCTGTAAGCAATTAATATTGGGTAACGCGCGCATATTACAATATATTATGTAAAAGAGGTTTCTTTAATGTTATATAATTAATACTTCGTGGTTGTTTAAAGTGAGAGACAGAATTAGCTTTTCACGGTGACATATTATGTAAATCTACTCGTATCATATTATGATACGAGTAGATTTGAATAGGCAGAAATATGTAAAGAACAGCTAAATATTATGTATGTGCTATAAAAGTTTTTAAATTCCTGATATAGTAGCGATTATCTCAAAATAACCCTGAGTTGACCTTTCACATGTTAATTTACTTTTCGAGTAACTCCCTAGTATCCTTGGAGAAGACATGTCTTTTCAATTTTCAAAACCACTTACATAATATGACTCGTAAAAAACATTTTGTTTATTAGTGACATCTCTGTACAATGGCGCAAATCACCAAAAACGCAGCTCGGCTTACTTCGACGTAGTTCAATAACTGTTTGATATGTGCGTTATATTCGGTCGGACTCATGGTGCACGTCCCTTCGGATTCCTGTTCTAGCAACGTGTCGCGTGAATCCCAGTCCCATGCTCGTAGATTTCAAAAGGAAATAAAAGCAGCGACAACTTCCCTCTACAAATGTGCCCTTAGCAGGAACATTTTGCTCTATCGTATAGTAATCGTAATAGAATACTTATAGTAAAATTTTGTATGGGAACTTGATCAGCGCTATTGTGAGCGTATTTGGAACTAAAATCTGACAGCGGGAAACGTTTACGATACTATAGTATAGTAAGCGTGTAATTTAACGATAGTTTTACTTTACAAATGTATGAAAAGTGGCAGCAGGAATAATTTTTGACGTATAGTATCGCCAATTTACTAAAGATTTGCTATCGAATAATACGAATACTTCTCACCGACATTTTTACAGTAAGAATACTATCGAGAGTATATTTTTGCGATTTATTTATTTCCAATTAAGGCAAAATGTGTAAACTAATATCATACTTAGTGCCCTCGACATCTTGTTGCTATTTTGTATAATTATCTACTCTGTATTTCACTAAAAATAGGTGATTCAATGCAATTCAATGTGAAGTTACAATTGTGTTATCTCATATATTTATAATTCTTACAAACAGCGGCATTACCAATAGAAGGTTAGTTCCTATCCTAAGGACTTCTCGAAGTCGGAGCAATCAACTTGGCAACAAGTGTGAAGATATACGAAGTTTGAAGTTTATTGTAGTTTTATAGATGCATACATAACTTATATCCCAAACAAAACTGTAATAAACATTTTATAAATAAAACAGTCGTATTAAGCACCTTTGTTTTATGTTTTGTATCTAACTCTTACGGCAGAAAAGTGTAATCACATAATATGTAAAATGTGGATAAAGTTACCGAGGCACTTAACAAGCAAAAATAGAGCGAATACATTCATAAAGTATAAAGGAATCTTATTAAACAAATGTCCGATTCTATAACCCCCGGTCTGTCACCATTTTGAATGACAGTATGCGCGAATATAAGTCCACTGTCATGGCCTTTTTTGCGTGAGTTAGCGCGGTCGACTCGCGGTTACGTAAAGTCATATTCCTCCAGATTCTTATATGAAAGTTATATATTGTTGGTTATATTCGGTATTATAACAATATTTACTAACTTCTGAATCATATTAATCAGCAGTCATTACAACCATTTTGTTTTATTGGACGGTAAACTCGAAAAAAAGGGTTTTTTTTTTCACTTTCCTATTGAATATATTTTTTTTCTACATCAAAATATAAACTCATTTGCAAAAAAAACGGGCACCTAAGCAATGAACCATTTCAAATGTTACTATTGGTTTGTTTGATAATTATAGGTAGTTTTACTTTCACAATTTTGTAAATTAATAAGCAAATAATCGTTTTCGTCAGTATTATCATAAAATTTTGATAAAATTTATGGGTTTTAATGCTAAAGTTCACTAGTAGTGCATGCTCGCTAGTAGTGCATATGCTCGTGAAGTAAAAGTTAACAAAGATTTTTGTTTGTTTTTTCTTTAATAAAGTAAAAGCAGATAAATGTTTAGTATCGAGTGTGACCCCCTCTAGCTGAAATCACAGCTTGAATTCGTCTGGGTATGCTAGCGAGGATATCCCTGATACTTGCTTGCGGAATACGTTCCCACTCCGTGGTAATCACATTCTTCAGCTCTCTGATGGTCTGCGGAGCCGGTTGTACTGATCTCACGCGTCGTTTCAGAACGTCCCAGACATGCTCTATAGGATTGAGGTCGGGACTTCGAGCTGGCCAATCTAAACGACGAATGCCGACCTCTTGCACATACGCTTCCACATCGCCAGACCGGTGGGCGCGAGCGTTGTCGTCCATAAAAATTGAGTCTTCGCCTAAAGCGGCCAATGCGGGTTATGCATGAGGAATTAGAACTTCCGTTATGTATCGATGTCCAGTCAGTGAGCCGTTTTCAAAGAAGGCTAACTCTGTACGATCCATTGAATTTATTCCTGTCCAAAACATAACAGAGCCCCCACCATAAGGTGTGATTTCTTCAAAACAAGCCCCTGCAAAGCGTTTTCCTCGTCTTCGTAGCACTCGCCGACGTCGATCTTCACCGAACAGAGATATCCTGGCTTCATCGGAGAACAATACCCTATTCCAGTCTTCTTGAGTCCATGACTCACAATTTCGAGCAAACCTAAGCCTGGCAACTCTGTGTTCACGCAGTAACTTAGGGTCGCGGGCCGGGCGATGACTGCGTATATTGGCCGCGAGAAGCCTCCTCCTGACCGTCCATAGACTAATATGCACATTTCTTACTTCTTCGAGGTTGTTCTTAAGGTCCACATACGATGACTTGCGATTTCTCAATGCGCGACTCACAAGAAAACGTTCATCCCGTGGTTGGGTACATGGTTTTCTTCCAGAACCAGGCCTTCTCTCGACGGAACCGGTGTCTTGATACCGCTGCCAGGTCCTTTGAACCGTCGAGCGACTCACACTTAGCCTCTGAGCCACGAAGCATTGGCTGCAACCCTCTTCGAGCAGCGCAATAATTTTGGTAGCTTTTACCACTTTCTCTAACATTATTGAGACAGCTAAACAGCAATAAATGAAGCTTTGACAATTAAGAATATGAAATAAATTCATAAAAATTGACTAAATGTTATGAAAACCGATATTATCTTTTGGAACTTCGCACCAAAAATGTAGGATAAAAAGTGGATTTCTGTAAAAACGAGCATCAAACGAAAATTTGAATTTAGAACGTACTGTTTTAAACACCACGGCATTTTTAAAACCGGCCAGTAACATGTACAAATGATTGAAATCATTTTGGTACCGTAGTTTTTTAAAGAAGAATTAAAATCAAAACCGCCCGTTTTTTTTGCAAATGAGTGTATATATTTATGCTTCGAAATAGTTTTATTTGATAAACATGTATACATGGAATAAAGGAAAAAAAAACAAAGATATATTTCACATCAACTACTTTTTTATGAGTGTTCAAAGTCACATATAAAATTTCGACGTCATCCGACTATCGCAAAAAATTGCCAATTTGTACCATCTGTTTACCAGCGTACTATGATAAAATGGTAAATTGTTTTAATGTTATAAGGAAGGTAAGACTATAATCTAAGCATTTTAAACATAAAATATGAACTATTACATTTAGATTTTTGAATATGAAGCAAATTACTAAGCTATATACATTTCAATGCCTTTGAAAACATAGCTTAAAAAGCAAATTATTGTTATCTGTCCCGCGTAAGATGCATATTAATAAAAAGTGCAATAAATGTACAATTCAATGATATATAAAGAATTAAAAAATATACTCAAAAACATAAATTACAGGGCATCAAAAAAGTCACAATTTCTTGGAACAAATTAAGTTCCTCGTCTCGGCTAACATGGATATGATTTCGTAAAATGGAAATAATTTATTGAATCTGTAAAAATGTTTGACATCATTTAGATTCAGTATTTTTTTTACCACCCGGTTCGGGAAGCGGTTTTTACTGTCGTGTGTATCAGGTGATTAAAAAGACTAGAAGAACATAATTTGACAGCCTCCGTGGCGCAATTGTTTAGACGACGGCTGTGAAACGAGAGGCCGCGGATTCGATTCCCGCACCGACACAAATTTTTGTGTAAACCACAAGTATTTGTGTCGGGTCTGAGTGTTTGTGAGACCGAAAAGTCTCTTATAGTTCCTGATACCCGCGATACAAGACTTGATCTTAGTATGGGGTTAGGACCATGCATGTGAGTGTTGGGTGTATTTATTTATTTGCACACACACGCGCCCTAATTTAGCATTGCCTCCCGCAATGGTCTAATGCTCGGCCGGGACTTGATGACGCATTTCTTCAGGAAATTTGGAAGGCCCCGATGTATGGTATAAGGGGCGAGGTGCCCGATCATGGATTGCATGGTGTCCCCCGAGTATGACCACTGCCTTCTGAGTTTATACACCTCGGCCCCATGTGGGTACTCCCCTGATGTTTAGGCTATTGAAAAAGAAATCAAACATTCATTAAAAAAGGAAATCAAAACCATCAACCCTAATACAAAATTAAAAAAATATCTTAGTTTTATTTAAATACGTATGTATATTTAACAAGTCATCCCTTATATCCAAATGTTTAAAATAATAAGCTAAATACGCAAAAAAATAATTAATATTAAATTTATAATGAATTCACGTATATGGGATTACAATCTATTTTGCATCAAATTTTCAGAGAAAAGGGCCGCCCAATGACACGGCAACTCGCTCAATTATACACCTCGATTAGGTTTTATTACATTTTATGGTGTTTTTTTTCTATAATGGACCCAATATCACTATATTAATTTAAAGTGCATTAAATATACCACAATTTAAATGCAAAAAAATAGAGTAACCTCGTAAATTTCTATAAAAAATTTTAAGTGTTTGAAAAGCCGTTACAAATTTTTTAAGCAAGCTGTGCAATAAAATTAAACTATAACTTAAAAACACACCAAGCACCACATAAAACACTGAAATATGATAAATTACTAACCTTTCCATGATATTTACTGGTCTTGATCTTCAATCCACCACGATAAATAATTTTATTTATTTATTGCTGTAGAGCGCCAAGTTGGGACCGCTTCGTCGACAAAAGTGACGCTTTACGTATTTTTTCACTATGGGACGATGTAAGGAAATTAAAGCAGATAGCTAGACTGACTCTTTACGATCATTTTCATGCGCTTCTCAACGTGATCCGTGGATAAATGTTTTGTCTGAGATTAATTTAAGTAAACGATATCCGATCGGCTCTAATTGGGCCGATGGACAGTTGAAGTAATACGTTCCGACAGTTTTGACATCGGCCCATATAGGGCCGATGGACAGTCCGGGGGATGTGAATGTTTAAAGGAAACCTATGTAAAGAGAAACTGAAACCACCTGTTGAAACTTGAACAAATCAATAGCCGTATGAGCGCGAATTCGAATACAGTGACGGTAAAGTTATGTTGTAAAAGCAATAAATTGAACAGACTCCATTTTTTAAACTTAATCTCGTCAACGATGTATTATTTATCCTTTCATTTTCATTTATTTTTTGAAGTAAAACTTCTTTAGGCACGCTTGACTTGGGGGGTAAACTGGTGAATGCATGACAAGAGCGTTACGAAAGTCGTGTGACACGAAGAGACCAGCGGAAGTTGAAAATTGTCAATGGAGATCCATGATTAATCATTGAAGGAGATCAGTCGGTTTGGTCCAAGTACGGACAAGAAATTCATGATGACTAAAAAATCAGGCTCATTTCCCATTTTATTTTCAACCTACACCATCGAAAAATAAGGACATACCATTTATTGTAAGCAATATTTATATTTGACACCTGTTAAATCATTTGTATGAAGTATTTGTCAAACTTCGTTGTATATTAAGTGTAAGTGAAAATTCTTGACAAAAGTAACTTTTAACATAAAATTAAAGTGCATAGATATATAAATTTAAGGATGTGTGTGTGTGTGATTAAAAATAATATATGGTGGTGAAGGATAGGCCATTGTAAAAATTCGTAATAAAAGTTAATTTTATCAATTATATAGATAGAAAGAAGAAGTTTTACTAAAGAAGTTTTACTTCAGTCGTGTGGTCCTAAGCACACTCGTTTTTTTTTTATATAAGGGATTTGCACTTGACGTTACACTTATGAAATGTTTATTATTTTTCCTTCCTTCTTTTTACATTTTTTTTTTTGTTTCTTATCGACTTAATAACACTACAAAATGTAACTTTTATTATGGTGCCGCAAATTTTGTGGTTGATAGATAATGTTCACTTTATGACTTGTTTTGACAAATCTACACTCAAATTTGTTTGAACGGCTCGAATTACTTTGTTTTTGATTTTTATAATTTAAGCGTATATATTGATCGGTAACAGGCGTATTTTACTGTGTTAAGATTAGTATCTGAAGTTTTTGCGTCAAGAGCAGTCCAAGGAGAGGTTGTTTAAACAATACAGAAATATTTTGCTATACATACATATGTGCGGAGAATATGTGTTTGACAGGATTATAAAAAGTTTTATCAGAGTTGGTGAATTTTACCTATTTTAAGACGGTCACTTACATCCTCTAGCTCCTGTGCAGGCTCGTGCTTTATGGAGCCTACATATTGTTAAGAAGTTGAATCGATTATAACGAACCTGAATTGGGATAAGGCAACAGGACTTGTTGGAATTACAAACACCTACATCAAATCCATGAAGAATGATATAGTGGAACCACCGGTATCGTGCCAAATGACTGGAAAACCGCAGTTGTAGTCCCAATTCACAAGGGAGGGGAAACAAATATCCCTGACAACTACCGACCTATATCCCTGCTACCGAGGTTTTCCATTATCATGGAGAAGATAGTAATTAAAAGATTGGTTATTTTTTTTTTCTTTTTTATAAGCTGCAATCCGTCGCTAGACTTTTATCAGCTGAGTTAAGGGAAGTATGGTCAAATATATTGAAGGACAAGGTATCCTTGCAAACAACCAATTTGGCTTCAGGCGAGGGAAATCTACTGAAGGTGCCGCAACTCTCGTAACTGAAAAGGTGTCTAAATATCCCTTACAACGGCTCCTCTTGTATTTGGGTTATCTTAGACCTTCGATACCGTGTCAATCACAATTCTACTGTAAAATATTGAAAACGCCGGTATCCGAGGGGTAGCTTTAGATTGGTTTAGCAGCTATCTAACAAACAGAAAACAGTGTGTCAAGGTTGAATCTTGGATCAGCGACATTAATGAAATTGGTGTGCCTCAGGGTAGGGTACGCGGACCTACGCTTTTTCTCATCTATCTAAATTACATCGCTGGACTTACACTTGCAAATGGAGAGATAATATGTTATGCCGATGATACTGCCATTGTCTTTCACGAAGAAAACTGGAATCAATGTTATAAAACTGCAGAACAAGGAATGACAACAATATACAATTCGCTAAGCTAAAATCTTCTGACACTTAATAAAGGCAAGACAAAATACTTATGTTTTCACAAAACTGGGGCCTCAAACGCAAGAATCACCCCGGAGATTATTGTACACACTAGTACAGAATGTGTTCAGCGTACAAATACTAACGCGTACAGTTGTACGGGAATACAAAAAATAAAAAATATAAAATACCTGGGAGTTACCGTCGATGAGAGACTCACATTCAGAGATCATATCGCAGTCATATCAACTCGGAAGCTTATACACGTCACAAGAAAATTAAAAGAAGTTGCTGATATAAATCTCCTCAAAACAGTGTATGTTTCACTATGTCAATCCATCCTGAGTTTCTGAATACAAGTTTGGGAAGCAGTAGCCGCGTCAAACTTAATAAAACTTGGAGGAGTACAACGATCACTACTTAAAGTCATGTTAAATAAACCATATAGATTCCCAACCTCCCAGCTATATTTAGAAGCCCAAATACTAAATATAAGATGCCTATATATTTTAAAAGCCGCAATTAACACACATAAACATGTACTTAACCTACCTGAGTACGACGCTATGTTAAAACACAGGATATTTACCATACCAATTCTTAGAACTAGAACAGCCTTCGGTCAGCGCTTTTCAATGTTTCTGTTTCCACACATATATTATACGAAATTCTTAAAGTTTGTAAAATTAAAATAAACCTCGACGAGAAGCAAAAATAAAAGTAATGTCTTTACTTCTTTATTTAGATTATGCCGAATCTGAAAACTACTAAAAATTGCAGTATAACATTATAGATGAAATAGCATGTTTATGCTAACACACAGAGAGACACATTACATACTCACGCAAACTACATACATACACACTCAACAAAATCATCCACTCTACATATGTGCATGTACATATGTAGAGTGTGTGATTGTGTGTGTACACTGCACACTTGTGCGCTCGCACATATTTATACGCAATTTTGTCAACAAAGCGATGATAAACTGTCTGAAACCCTCTAATAAACATTATCACCAATTTAATATCTAAGATTTAATTGATTTTGATGTTCATTGTAATTAATATTGTTGATTTTTATTATTTTAACTTGTTAAATATTGTATAATTGTTTAAATACTCATCTTTAATAATTAACATTTTTTATAATTGTAACTTAACCAATGTTTTGAAGATTCTTAATAATGTATTGTCCTGATCAACTGTTTTGCACAGATACCCACGACACAGGCAATTTCTAGTGTGGAAGTCACCGTATTTTAATAAAAATGTGAAAATGTAACAAAGGTAAATAAAGATTTTATTTATTTTTATTATGTAATCGAGTTCTATCCTGTCACATCCCATCCTTTTGAGTTTGAAAACGTAACAAATATATCTGGATTCCTTGCTCATTTCCATGGGAACACTATATTTTTCGGGATAAAAAGTAGAATACAGATTATGAATCTAGGGAGTCAGTTATCTCCATACCAAATTCGAGTCAAAATTGGTTCAGCCGTTTCTGAGATTAGCGCGCACAGTGTCAGTCAAAAAGACAAAAATTACAATAATCATTGTTTTGGTTTCTATTAAGTTATATATAATAATACCCAATCCCACATAGTAGGTTATCTCATAATATATCTTTCATGTACTATATATCTATCAGCTTCTACAGCCATCGATCAGTTACAAATTGATTATAACTTCCTATGTATACTATAAACTGGCTGAATAATATAAGGTTAACACAATAGGAAAATTCCACTCAAATATGCCATTTTTAAAATGTTTATGTTTTAATATTATCTGACGAATATTTTTATTTCACGATCTAACAATCAGTACTTAGAAAAATAGACAATCAGCAGGAGAGGCGACTGTAGCGCCATCTAGTAATGGCAAGGTCGTTTTGAAGCTATTCAATCGTGTGTGATAACTAAACATTCCCTGTAAGTCCTGCGATAGTTTACTCATGCTACCGACAGATGCTTCCGGCTCGACTCCCAACGCTTGGGGACTGGGTGTTATGGTAACGGAGAAAAGATATAATTTGTTTTTAATCGTCGGGTACGGTTTCTTGCCAGGAATATTGATTTTTCAAAATCGAAGTACCCAGTTTAATTTTCATCGAACTCGTGACTCCTTTCAGCATTTTTCGCTATTCCTCATTCTTTCGAGATTGCTCATTGATCCACGCACAATTGAAACATTCACATGTGTAATCAAAGTATTTGCAATTATTTATTTTTAAATGTTATTCTTTTATATATATTACCTGTAAAGGCAGTATGAAGGTTTTATTTATTTGTATACATACTTTTATTAAATAAATAACAATATTTTCTAAGATCATAAAAGTTGAAGTTGAATAAAAAAAGTGCAGACTGAATATCACATTGAATAATCCACTATAAAAATTAAAATCTGAAAAATGGCAAAACGGGGATATGTTGCATTGTCAGCCGATACCAGGATTCGAACCTGGGACCTCGAGGGTTTAAGTGCTTGAGCCCTCGCGCTATACCACTAAGCCATATCGGCTATATTTCTCTTGTCGAATTTATTTATCTGTTGATACTATTCTTAAATTAATATTTTTGAAGTAAAACTTATTTAGGCACGCTTGACCTGGGGAGTAAACTGATGAATGCATGACGAGAGCGTTACGGAAGTCGTGTGATACGAAGAGGCCAACGGAAGTTGAAAATTGTCAAAGATGATTCATGATTAATCATTGAAGGAGATCAATCAATTTGGTCCAAGTAAGGACAAGAAATTCATGATAGTGACCGACCCAAATTTCAGTTTCGGCCAATAAATCTAGTTTCGATTTTGGCCACAATATAGCCGGCCACGCCGAAAGTCGGGTATTCGTGAATTTTCATGCGTCGTTCGGTAAATTTCGCAGCTAAATTGTGCGTGCTCACTGGCGTGGCTCTGGCTCACTTCGCCACGCCACCGTTCATTAAATCGTGCATTGAAGTTATGTTTTGCGATTGAGTGATTTGGTAAATATTAATTTTGTTTTTTTAGTACATTTTTTTTATTGTCACTACATTATCTAAACTTATTATTATTGGACATTATTTTGTTGAGTTTTATTTTTAAAAGTGGTAATATTGGATTTAGTTTACCTTTGATTTGCATACATATTCAATATATGTTATTGTTGGTGAATAACGTGCTATATCCTTTTTTTTTAATTATTTCCCACTCAACCGATTATGTAAATGCTATTATATTGTGTGACCTTTATTTCCTTAATTTTGTTTGACTATTGCTATAGCTATTGGAGAATATACACACACATGCTATATATATAGGTGTATAGCTCCCGAGAATTACCTAGTCAATCACCTCGCCTCGTTCTTTCCCGTTTACCGCGCGTTTTTTAATATTTTAAATTAAATTTGTATTTGTTTACCCCAATAAAATTTCCCTACTTAAGACTGAATGCTTTGTGTCTACTGGCAATAAACTCTTAATTATTTATTAACCTAATTACATACATATAAATATCACGCCTTTTTCCCAGAAGGGGTAGGCAGAGGCGCATCCAGCACACCTACGTTTCGTCTTGTATTTTCTATCCCATGATGTGATAGGGAGCGAGCCTACCGCCATATCGGGCACAAATTCCTGACTCCGAGCTGATAATGAATAGAAAAATCTATTATCAATGCCCGACCCGGGATTCGAGCCCGAGACCTCAGCTTTGTAATCATACCGTAGCACAACTATACCACTGAGGCAGTTTATTACTGTAATTAATAATAATAATAATAATAACATTTATTTCAGGTAAAATATCACAAAAAGAAAAAAATCCGATTTGGCAGTGTTTTGAAAATGCATTAGCGATTCATCTAAAGCTATTTACAAACTTTCTAACATGTCATATTAATTACGATGCCATACATACATAAACATGACGCCTTTTCCCCAAGGGGTATGCAGAGGTGCCACCAGGACACCCACGTTTCGTCTAAATGCAAATTAATGTTAAAAAAGCAGTAGATTTAAATAAATAATCGTAATTTTAAATCATTTGTAATAAGTTTCGATTTCGGCTGAAACAGAAAGCAAGGCCGAAAGTTCGGTTTCGGTTTCGGCGGAAAAACTAGTTTCGGTCGTACGCTAATTCATGATGACTAAAAGATCAGGCGTATTTTTTTTAGGTTTATTTCTCACTTTATTTTCATGCTTCACCATCGGAATAAGTTTTGTAAGAAAAATAAGGATATATAAAATATTTCTGCCATTCTTTATTTGACACCTGTCAAGTCATTAGTATGAAGTATTTGTCAAACTTCGTTGTTTATTAATTTGTCTCGAAAAGTACGAGTATGTGTATTGAAAATTAAATTGATGAGGATGTGTTTTTCCATTTGCGTTAATTCTCTATGACGTTCATTGCAGTCAATGCACTATCTGGATCCAGCCATGTTGGAGCACATATACGTTTAAATGTTTGCCATCGCCATGTATGCAATAACTATGAGAAATCATTGCTGTTAACCCGAAGCCAACAGCTTAGACGTGACACCGACCGAGAAGACAATATGAATTCATCCTAAGTAATTGTTTTCTTTTCCATTGTTGTATAAGGTAGATTCAGGTATTTTTTCATAATAACACCACAAAGTGACTATCTTGATTTTTTTTCTCTTTATTTATTAATTTAGAGGCTTTTAATCGACACGATCATGCTAGCCTCATCATACCTTTTAAATATTTAATGCCTAATCAGAAAGATAATCATTAATTGATTCTGCTTCAGTTTCATTGCGAATTTATAAATTTTAATAGCGTCTTCACTGTATGGTGTGGATAAAATTGTTTGTATAATACCAAATTCTAATATATTAACATTTAATTCCCGAATTAATGATTCTCTTTCGGTTTTGTATCGAATACATTCTATTAACAAGTGATGGATATCCTCTACAGTTCCACATCTTTCACAATTGGGGCTAATCGTTTTTTTCATTAGGAAACCAAATTCATTAAACGGAACGTGTCCAGATCTTATTCTAAATGCGGTCACTAAAACGCATTTACTAATTTTTACATTTGTAAACCAAGGGATACGAGGAGGCTCACATTGCATCGTTCTGTACCAAATACCTTTAGTCCGAGAATTTATATCAAAGTATTCATTCCAAATTTTGTAACAATATATCCTATATTTACTCAAAAGTTCAAAATAGCAAGGTTTTATATCCATGATTAGGCCATTTATGGCTGCATTTTTTGATAAAATATCAACCTCCTCGTTTCCCTTTAAACCTAAATGAGATGGAACCCAATGCAATGCTAATAAATAATTATTAGTTTCACACCAACTTATTAGGTTTAAAATACTGTAGGCTACCGAAACACCTCTATGACCAGAAGCGCATCGAGCCAAATGTTGCAAAGCGCTTTTACTGTCTGTTAATATAACTATTCTGTTAAATGAATTACGTTTGACATAGCGCAATGCCTCCAAGATTGCAGATAGTTCCACCGTCATTATACAAATATTTGCGTTACAAATCTTAAAATTACCACTACTTTTGTAACAAAGATCAAAAAAGGCAGCCCCTGATCCATTAGCACTCTTGGAGCCATCTGTATAAATTTTGTGCCAACCTCCATACTTGTAATAAAGTTCCTCTAAAACACTATGCCTTAAATTGTCGGCCTGATATGATTTTTTATTTGACGTTACACACTCAAAATTACAATGTAATACGTTAAAAGTTTTAATATTTGTCACCCAAGTGTCTAGAGTAAACATTTCTAAAGGATAATTCGTATTTATATTTTCATGTTTAATTTTGTTATAAACTGTCACTAAAAGCGGTTTTTTTTTTGTTTAGCCAATACCTGTTGGTGCAAAGGGTGCTCAATTGATCTAATAATTGACAAGTTGGATTATAATTATTGGACCAGGATTTTACTTTTAATAAATATTTAACAGCCAAATATTCTCTACGAACAAATAAAGGTGGGATACTTAGTTCACTCTCCATTACGTGGATTGGTGTACTTCTGATAAAACCACCGATGATTCTGAGAGCCTGATTCTGAACTATATTAAGTTTATGAATGTGATTCTTAGCACTATTTTCATAAATAAAGCTGGCGTAATCTATTCGGCTTCTTATCAATGCAATATATAATCTACGTAAATATTTTGGGTGAATACCCCATGATGGACCAGAAAGTAGCTTCAAGAGGTTAATAAATTTTTGAGTTTTTTTAACTATTTCGTTGATATGTTTTCCCCACCGTAATGATCTATCCAGCCACAACCCCAAGTACTTTATGTTATCGGATGGTTGTAAAGGCACACCATTTGTCTCAAGCTGTATTAACTGTTTTTTTATGTCCTCTACTGAAAATAATATATTTTGATTTATTTATGGATAGATGCAGGCCAATATCCTCCAGGTATTTAATTGTTGTGTAAAGTGAGTTTTGCATGTTTGTGACACTGTCAACGAGTCTATTACTACTAGTATATAAAATAAAATCATCAGCATACTGAGCTACCATTACATCTGTTATTTTATGGCAAATTTTACCTTGCCCGATTCCTTTATTTGTCCAACGGCATAAATATTTATTGGATCCGTTGCTTGTATTCATTTGAATTAATAGCCGTCTTTCACTAAGATAAGACCATATGTATTTAGATATATTGACTCCTACATTGATTTCTTCAAATGTACTAATAACTTTGGTAATCAATATATTGTTGTACACATTATCAACGTCTAGGAAACATGCAAGAGTAGGTATATTTTTTGAAAAGCCCTTTTGGATGTCACAAACTAATGTAACGAGTGAGTCTAAAGTTGACTGCGCACGTCTGAATCCAATGGTTTTGTGTGATAGGTATTTATGTGCTTCTACATACCACTCCAGGCGTTTTGCAATCATTACATGAAACATCTTACACACACAAGACATTAACGCTATCGGTCTCAACTTAGGTATAGTATCCATAGGTATATTAGCTTTAGGTATGGGACAAATTTCAATGTAACGCCACTGTCGGGGAATAACATTAGATATAAAAATTTGATTAAAAATATTTAATAAATATGTTTTTGCAATGAATGGCAAGTGATATAGCATAGAATAAGTAATTAAATCATGTCCAGGAGCTGTATCTTTTTTTTTGAAGAATTTTATCATTTCATTCATGGTGAATTCTATATCCAACGTTGCATTCCTGCAGTGAAAGGATGGAATTTGGGGAAGCATAGAGTCGGGAGCTATGCTGCATAACAACTCTTCTTTTTGCGCGTCAGAAGTTTGAGATTGCTTTCTTTTGTAACCTTTTATCCATCGCATTCGTTGCCACATATCAGAGGATGACACAGTCTCATTAATACCGTCACAAAACTGACGCCAGTTCTCAAACTTAGCTTTCCTAATTAGTTGTTTAGTGTCTTTTATTTTTTTTTTCTAACATAGAAAGGTTATACGGAGTAGGATTTTTCCTAAATGTTTTTAATTGTAAACGACGTTGTGCAACTGATTTTGAAAGATCTGGATTCTACCAAGACTTAGGTTTAAATTAACATGTGGGATTTTTATTTATTTTAATCATCGGGATATGCATATCAGCGGCGCTATTAATTTTTTCAATAAAATAGTCATATTTTTCCTGAATGTTATTTGCTGTGGCCGGGTTTATAAAATCAAATCTAAGTTTCTCTTTATAATTTGTCCAGTTGGCTAACTTATAATTTCTTTTTCTAATAAACATATTACTTGGTGTATAATCTAGTGATATTTTAATAATTAAATGGTCACTGCCAAGGTTTTCGTTTAACACATTCCATTTGAAATTGATAGCAATATCAGTAGAAATAAATGTTATGTCTGGGGATGATTCCTGAAGTGAGCCATTGACAAGTTTGACCCTTGTAGCACTTCCATCATTTAAGTATATGTAACCACTATCTAACACAGATGTCATAATTTGTGCCCCTCTCACATCGTTTTTGAATGACCAATTCGTATGGTGCGCATTAAAATCCCCCGCTATCAAAGACTTTCTTGAAAATGACCCAAACAGACAATCCCAATCCGTCTGAGAGGTACGTACGCTAGATGGACAGTATACAGAAAATATATTTTCTAAACAGGAACAATTTAAGACCTTAATATGCAACATTTCTATACCTAAATTAGTTAATTGAAGCGTAGTTGTATATACTTTAAGAGATTTATGTACGATAAACGCTACACCGCCATAAGAGTCTGCTCTATCCCTTCTATACATATTGTAACCACTAATATTAAACTCTACATCAACATTTAACCATGTCTCGCTTAGAATAGCTATATGAATATTTTCCTGATGCAACAGACATTCTAACTCTATGCGCTTGGGCTTCAAACTTTGTGCATTCCATTGTATTATATTAAGTTTACTATCATATGTGGAACTATTAGACATTTTTGAAGATACTAAAAATGCTATTTACACAGTCGGTTTCCATAATAATCTCTATAAAATATTTTTTAAATTCTTTAATTAATAATTTAACTACAGCAAATACTTTGTCTTCTACTTTTGATTTAGTTATTTAACAAGTCATCCCTAATATCCAAATGTTTAAAATAATAAGCTAAATACGCAAAAATTTAATTAATATTAAATTTATAATGAATTCAGGTATATGGGATTATCCACAATCTATTTTGCATCAAATTTTCAGAGAAAATGGCCGCCCAATGAAAATGAAAATAATTTATTGAATCCATTAAAATGTTCAACATTATTTAGATTCAGTAATTTTTTTTCTACCACCCGGTTCGGAAAGCGGTTTTCACTAGAGAAGAACGGGCAAGAAACTCTAGTGTTGCTCTTTTCAAAACCAGTTTACAATATCGTGATTATTACAAAAATTACAAGTTGGTCCAAATCAGAGCAGTTCATTAATAATTTGTTATAATTTGCAAGTGAAATATATTTTTAATACAATATTGTTTATATTCTGTTTAATATGGCTGAGTGAAGTGAAGTAGCCCAGAACAAAGAAACAGTATGCCCTGTTTCACCAACGCAGTGAATACTCGTGAAAACCTTATGTAATCTATAAATCAGTTACAATGTAAGCAAATCGGACAGACCAGTCCACACAAGCAGCACCCGTTCACGAGTATGACGCATGTGCCAGCCATCGGCCTCCGCAACCATGCTACAGGGAAGTGACCGACCCGGCACACGACGCCGCCGCAAGCACAGACTTTTAAGCGAGCATGACATACCCAATCGCTTACAAAGTAAAATACAATGTGTAAAGTTACTTAATATAAATTACAATATACAGAGCACACCGATACCTCCGCTCCGAAATACTATCTATATGTTTAATTTTATTCTATTCCCAAGCCTTATTATCATCTAGATATTCAGAAATTTTATAATAAGCTTTATTGCATAATTGTTTCTTGATAGTAGCTTTGAATTTTTTAATAGTTAAGGCTTTCATATGAGTGGGAACTTTGTTATAAAAGTGTATACAGTAACCCTTAAAAGATTTGCTGATCCTGTGGAGTCTGGTCTTATGACTAGCTAGATTGTTAAAGTTGCTAAAGATCATATAATTTTTCCCTACTTCTATGTATACCAATAGAAGCCCAACTGCTAAAACATGTTTTTTGCGAGTGGAAATGGACCTGGATGCAAAAATTGACTCAAACTCGTTACAAAATGAGTTGAATATAGAATTATATAATTTATTAGGGTCATTACCCTCTACAATAGTAGTAAATTTATCTGATAATTTTTTTCTTAACTTTTCTAACCGAGCCTTTGTTACTGGAACAACAGTAAGTTTCTCAATGGATTGTTTTTGGAACCCACTGCTAAATGAGACAAGTTGTCCACAATGATCAGAGTCCAGTTTATTAATAATATAACTATTAATTGGAACTATATCAGTGAACACATTATCTATGCATGTTGCACTGATATTAGTTATCCTAGTTGGCTCTGAAAAAAGATTGACTAAGGCAAACGACAAGAACAGATTTTTTAACTTTATAGTCATTGAATTTGAAAATTGAATGACACGGCAACTCGCTCGATTATACACCTCGATTGGGTTTTATTACATTTTATGGTGTTTTTTTCTAGAATGGACCCAACATCACTATATTAATTTAAAGTGCATTAAATATACCACAATTTAAATGCAAAATAATAGAGTAACCTCGTAAATTTCTATCAAAAATGTTTAAGTGTTTGAAAAGACGTTACAAATTTTTGAACCAAGCTATGCAATAAAATTAAACTACAAGTTAAAAACACACCAAACACCACATAAAACACTGAAATATAATAAATTACTAACCTTTCCATGATGTTTACTGGTCTTAATCTTCAATCCACCACGATAAATAATTTTATTTATTTATTTCTGTAGAGCGCCAAGTTGCGACCGCTTCGTCGACAAAAGTGACGCTTTACGTATTTTTTCACTATGGGACGATGTAAGAAAATTAAAGCAGATAGCTAGACTGACTCTTTACGATCATTTTGATGCGCTTCTCAATGTGATCAATGGAAAAATGTTTTGTCTGAGCTTAATTAAAGTAAACGATACCCGATCGGCCCTAATTGGGCCGATGGACAGTTGAAGCAATACGTTCCGACAGTTTTGACTTCGGACCATTTAGAGCCGATGGACAGTCCGGGGGATAATGATTACCTATTTACGAGGATAAATAATATTTTAATAATTGCATTCGTTGTTGAGTGACATATACCATATAACTGTGTCAATTACAATTGCAACAAAAAATGGCTACGTTCGGAAACCAAAATGCATAATTGCTTGAATAATTTTTGTTGGAAAATGGTTTAAAAAATAATATTTTTCTGCTTTATCATTCATTTTCATAACTTATTACACGACATTAAGGCATGCTATATGGTTTTTGATATTTATGATAATTATATATTTTTTACAAACATGGTGAATGACAATTCCGCACGAATCATTCAATAATCGTTCATATGCGTATGTTATCTGTCACTATTGTAACGTAATGGTATAGAGTTCACGAGTGTATGGTTAAAATTTTTATATCGAGTAGTAATCGTAAAGTAATAGCCGTCACGATACTATAACTATACGATAGAGCAAAGTGTTCCTGCTAAGGGCACTGTTACGGCGGTACTGCCGAACTAAAGTTTCTTACTATTATAATTATATTCGGACAAAACTACCTGTTTAATTGTAAAAAATGGATAATGCGCAGGTCTAGAACACGCGTACACGTCGAAGTTATACCAAACCTAAATTACATGTGTAAGAAATAATTAAATAACAATATTTTTTTTAGTCGTGTAAAAACGTTATATTAAACGATGTTTAATTTGATTTGGAGCTCCGACTCTATTATTCAATTGAAAGGATATCGCACAAGTTCTGTCATTGTCAAGTGGCTACGGCATGGACGGCTATGAAGAATTGAACTTTATGTTTCATAAATTAAAATACAGATTCCCTTGTACACGCTATTTAGTTCCGTTGTGAAGTGATCTCTTTTTGATCATGCGTTCCTGCTACTTGTTTTTCTCGATATTTCTGATACATAGGAGTACATTCGTTAAAAAAAAGTGAATACGTTTTGAAGTCATCTCCTTTTGATCATGCGTTCCTGCTACTTGTTTTTCTCGATATTTCTGATACATACGAGTACATCCTTCGAAAAAAAGTGAATATGTTTTGAAGTAAAATCTCTTTTTGATCATGCGTTCCTGCTACTTGTTGTTCTCAATATTTCTGATACATACGAGTACATTCTTTAAAAAAAAGTGAATACGATTTGAAGTGATCTCTTATTGATCATGCGTTCCTGCTACTTGTTGTTCTCGATATTTCTGATACATACGAGTACATCCTTCAAAAACAGTGAATACGTTTTGAAGTGATCTCTTTTTGATCATGCGTTCCTGCTACTTGTTGTTCTCAATATTTCTGATACATACGAGTACATTGTTTAAAAAAAAGTGAATACGTTTTGAAGTGATCTCTTTTTGATCATGTGTTCCTGGTAGTTGTTTTTCTCGATATTTCTGATATATTATACGAGTGAATATATAAAAAAAGTGAAAATACGTTTACCCCAATTGCATAAGTAAAAACAACGTTTACGAGTCCATATTTTAAGAGAATATCATCCATCTTAATGCTGAAGTATGATAGATAGAAAACTTAAAATTTATTCAATGTACGGTCTAGTACTTGCATTTTTAAGGTCTGATTACGAGTATAATAATTATACTTGTTATCAACCACAATCATAATAATTATACTGTATACGAGTATTGGTTATGGGTTCGTCGTTATTGTTTAATGTATGCATTAAATATATTGTTGGGGGAATGGTAATTATGATACTTATTTAATATAAAGAAGGATATAAATTCCTTGGACGCTTTTTGTTTTGCCTTTTTTTCAACCTTACTAGATTTTTGGCTGGACATCTGAATATATGTACGTAATTGTGTTTTTCTAAACACATGAAGTAGTTATGGAATCGCATTAAAATATATTTAGCCATTAATAAGAAAGGAACGATTTATTGATAAACCAATACAGAGTGTTAAACTTCGCAAAATCAAACCTGTGCCTACCAAAATAATCTAAAAATAACAATTTACACAGGCGTAATGTTTCCGATTGACAAATATTGCCTAAAAAGACAGTTCGTTGGAAAATACCCAACCAGCTGTCTGTGATTTATTATACCTTTGTACCAAACACTTCGCGCGGTGTCGTCATAAAGGGGCTGTCTGTTCCCTGACGTTGGTGACACGTGACTATCATTCTATTAACTCTCGCCTCATGCATCGTTTGAACCACTGTAGGCCGCGATCATGATAAAATTTTATGTAAAATTAAATTGTTTGATTTAGTGTGGCAGGTAATAATTGTGGTGGTTGTGCGATAATAAAATACAGATCCAATTGTATGGTATAGAGCAGCTAATATGGTACAGAGCCCTAAGTACTCGAGTTTAACTTGGGCCTAGCCGTATTCTTTACACCGTCATGACAAAGCCAGTTTCAATGAACCTGATCGTAAGAAAAGTTCTATAACAATCTCTCGACGATCGACACATTTACAGATTGGCAAAAAAGTGTAAAAACGGAACTAACCCTTTATTTCACCTGGCAGCACTGTCACATCGTTCACATTTGTGAATTTTAATTAAATTCGCATCGAAATCAACGTTTTTATTGAAGTATTTTCAGCCAGAACGTTTCATAATTACTTTTGTTATTTCATTATCATTAAATTAATAATAATAAAAATCAAAATTTAAATCCCAGCTTTAAAGTGATGCCATATAAATGGCTCAGTGGCGCCTCCATTTATTTTTACATTTTTTTGCCAAGCTATATGCAGGATTCGATTAGAGGATTCGAACATTTTGTAGATAATTTAGGTACATTCGTATAGTTTTACGTACGACGTTCGAAAATTCATCGTCGTGTCGGATAATTAAGTAAATACGAATGTTAATTCGAAAATACGAATATACCACTATCAGCTGTAGGAAGTCCGGCAACCTCACACCTAACAAAACGCTTTAGCTAAGCTGTTACTTTCTGAGTTTTCTGTTTTTTTTTTCTAATAACGAGCTATAGCAACTATAAAAAAGATATATAGCTATAAATAAAATAAATAGATGATGAATCTCTTCAAACTTAAAATACAAACGATCTCTTAAAATACAATACAAGAATACGTAGTGTTAATTACGAGTATGTTTTAAATTAAACATGTTATGAAGGTTTTGCGGAAATACTTTTAAGGTTCCATACTAAACGTTTATAGGATCACACGAAGAAGTTCGACCCTAACTATTTTATCAAAACTTTTGTCTGATGTAAACATAATATAACATTATATTGTTTTTAAAGAATAAAAAGCAGCCATCGAAGGTCACATATGGTCATTAAGATCATCGTTGAGTTTCTCTTTATCGGTGTATTATTTGAGAGCCACTGTCCATTCTGATTTATAGGAGTGGTAATATTGTGTGTATGATGGGAATCGTTACTAAAATTGTGAATCATTAAGGTAAGGAACCTTCAGTGCGTCATCAATCATTAAATAATAACCGTGTGTATCATTGTTCTGTGAAATTGTTAAATTTGATCCTTTCCGCTCCTCTCCTTAAGAAAACCACATATGCTGGTTTGTAAAGCCACAACTTTATGGTCAGAACCATCTCATAATTAAAAAAATACTAGCTATTTCTTGATCAAGTATTATATCCCAACTAAACGGTGCACAGGATGACATAAGCATCACAACTTTGCATATGCGCCTTTATCGGTGACAAACGTCATTGACCTCCTCTGCGGTAATACTACCCTGGTATAGGAATTCTGTTTTTCCATTTAGGAAATCGACTACTACTTATCATACAATAAAAAAAACAACTTCTTTATGAATGATAAAACATTTAATTACCGCTAGTAAGTACTTTACCAAATTATATGAGGACTTATTCCATGCTCACTTTGGATCGACTAATTGTTTTGACACGCAGCGAGAATAGTATAAAATTATCTTATAGTACTCGTAAAGAAGTGAAAGTATTTAGATCTTATGAAAAACTGTTATTCTAAGAATACCAAGTTCTCAAATACACATAAACATCTCAAATGGTAGTTATCTTTATCAATAATAAGCCCCACTACAACTACTTTACCACATTTAACTGTGTAAGACCAATTAAACCGTGCTCGCAAATTGTTTTTCGAAGATTCATTTTATTTAAATTAAAAAATATCGAATATACAATGATCCTTTCTTTTCCGTGGCGCAGTTCACTCCTCACTGACCTATAATTAAAAGAGGTATAAAATCATAAGTCAGTGAGTAAGGATATAATAACCAATGCAATTTCGAAATCCCGCCATATCGCTCGCATTAGTACCCAAAACAACCGTCGCAGAGCAGGTGCGCTAGTTAAGCATCTAAGAGATTGTCACGAGAATGTCATGTCCACGTTGCGAGGGAGAATGTACTAGGACATTATAACCACTAGGGAGGAAAAGATATGGTCCCTATTGCGCATGTTGCCGTGTGTCGTGAACTAGAAATCTCGACATACATTTTGTTCAAGTAAGGATATTCATTTTTAGATATCAATTTTTGTATATATTTTTTCCATTTCTGTCCACTTCTACCCAACTATGAGTAACATTGTATTTAATATAATTTGGCAGTCAAATCTGCTATTTAACTTCTTGTCAAAGTTTGTTTACAAATGTTCGTAAAGCGATGACTAGTACTATTGGAATTACTGGACTGCAAGTTTTGATAATTTTATTCGTGAATGTAAGTAATTGTTGTTGTAAATATAACAACGGTTCTGATCGCTTTATAGTTTATTAATTACCTACAATCAAGTTTTTCCGATATTTCATTTCATACTTAACATGTAGCTTTTTTGGAGGTCATTTGATAGGAAGATAGCTAATACATTGGTGTTTTTATAAGATTTTATTGATTACTTTACCTATTAGTTTGTACTCGGTGTGGGTGTAATCTTGGAAACCAATTTAATAAAAAAAACCGTTGTTCAATTCGGCACAAAATTCAGTTTTTCGGCGTAAAATAAATTCCCTCGTACCATAAAAATATAGTTTGATAAATAGGAGGGGGATTTCGCGCTCTGTTTACTAGGACTACATAGTCATAGAGAATCAAAGTATTATTGCCGCAGAACACTTAATGCGCATGTACGAATGCTACCTGTTGCTGATGTTATTAGGCCAATGCCGTGTATTTCAACCACAAGTAGCATAGAAAATAAATCGAAAAAACATAATTCCCATACTTCATTATTTCAATTCGATACAAGCGATCCCGAATTATGATTACATTTACTGATATACGAGTAGTACTAAAACAATATCAAATTTAACACCGTAAAACGAAATACTTTTTAGTTTTCTTTCTCTGATAAAACAAATACATAGTAAGCAGATTAAATATAAAAAAACAGGTAGTATTTTAGAAAATTAAAACAAAAGGGTATTTAATGTCCCGATTAATGTAGTTTAATGTAGTTAACGGCGAGTGTCTAACCAAAAAAAATGTTTTTTTTTTATTAAGTCCGAGTATAAATTGTTGAATTGAAACCATGAAGTATGATTATATTTCATTGTATAATATGTTAATGAAGAGACATAATATTTAAAACGTTATGGCGAAATTAATAATATAATAATTTGACCCCTCTTTAGTATCGGCCACCATACATTTCAGAGTTCAACGTTAAAATGGTTATTATATTTTTGTTTTTAAATATATAAAAATGATATTCTTTATATCATACCTTTATACCATAAAACGTCCATGACCATTTTGCGGTTTTATATCCTTGAAGGCCAAGACGCAACAGCATCTTTCATCCGCAGCAATACTAGGAGAACATCGTAGCCGCGGAGATTTTATCCAACGGAAACGATATTAGCCGCTATCGCCTGCCACTAAGGTTCAAAATGACTCAGTCAAACAAAATATTTTCGTGGTACAGGATTACCTGTACCACGAAAATATTTTGTTGCATTAGCAACAATTACAATGTTGTAATTTTTTTACAAGTTGTCAATTTTCTTGAAAAAAAATCAGTTGCTGGAAATATAAAATTCCCTGGTTTGTAAACTACCACTATGAAAATAAAATAAGGGGATCACTATGATTTACGTACAATTTAAATAAGATTCAAAATATAATTAATTAATAATGTACAACCGAAATGTTTTCCAATTATTGAAAATGTAACAATACCTAAACTGGATTACGAGTTACGAGTCCACTGTGTAGTGCATTTTATTCGACAAAGCACTACATTTAAATTGTTGGATGACATTTGGGAATACTTACTGTACACGCCATCATTTTTAAATTGAAAAAAAAAAAACTACAACTTATTTTCCTTTCAGCGCACTTTTGTTTTTAAAATGCTAATCTTTTTAATTGCAATAATGTATTTAATATATATTTCGTTTTATGTACATATTATGTATTCAGTTAAGGATTAAAAAAAGGATAACTTTTTAAGGTTTTAATTAATCCGCTAACTAATCTGAAATATTCGCTAAATTCCTGACATGAAAAATGGCAAACAATTCAACGGACAGACTACGAACACTGTTTCTCGCGCGCATTTTTTCTATAGGGAATAGTACCAGGAGAGCATATCTCCAAAGCGATTGCGATAAACGCTAGAAGCGTCATCTTAGCCACGTTACGAACAGTGAAATATAGCTTCATCCTGCTCGCACCTTTACTTTTGCAGTGCGCATGTTGCAAAGTTCATAGCTCTTAATTGACGTCACCGGCCAACGAGACGTGATACGACGTGTTTTTCCCCTTTAACGCAGAGTATACTTGCTTTAGTATTAATAAATAATGAATTCAGCTCAATTGCGACGTCACGAAGTGCTAAACCCAAAACTATCCGTTTTAAAAGTATTACATGTTTGTTTGGATATAGTTATTAATAGCAAATTTGCAAAAATATTTTTTTTTGTAATCGTTTTATTACCCGAGGGACATACCAACATTATCTTTCAATTGTGTACTATCACGAATGAACGGAGTATGTCAATCACGTAATAGTATACAGTAGATGTATTGAGATGCAACTTGGTTGAAATATGAGGTAACAATATATCAGGTCTCAGGATGTATTATGATTACAGGAAAAATTAGGATTAACAATATTCAAAGCTTTTACAATAGTCATGTTTTTCGGACATTTTCATTACCTACAATGTGAATTGAGTGTTGTTTACTCTTTTAAGTGTATGTACATCAGATTGTATCAGTAGAAAAATAAGTAATCTGTTTTTTAATGTATATACTGTTGGAGAACCTGAATTCAATAAATAAATAAATTCTAAATGAACCATATTGGAATTTACTTACTATATTTCGTATTTGTCCATTCCTAATGAACTAACAATATGTACAGTACATAAGTAGAATAAAACCTAGTCCTTATTCAACAGAGATACATATAATTGAAGGAGATCATTTCAATCGTCGCGATAGTATACTACAAGGATTAAGAGCACATACTTTGTAAAATGTAGGAAAACAATTACGTTAACATATAACATTGGGAGTTCAGATGGTATCTGACTTTACATTTCGAAACCACATAATTGACATTTGTGAGAAGTCCTTTAGAAACTAAGGGTTTATTTTAAGACAATGTAAGAATTTTCATAGTATTTCTGTTTTCAAAATTTTATTTAATGCACCTGTTCGCAGTAGACTTGAAACGAATTCCATTATATGGAATCCACATGAGGTTAAATATAACCTCATGATGGAAAAACTTCAAAACAAATTTTTGCGTTTTTCATATTTTAAGGAATGTGGTCTGTATCCGTACTACCCGCTGATGTATCCCAGCCAGTTCGTTATAGGCATGGTTGGATACTGTAGCCTAGGAGTTAAGAGGGATGGTGGCCTAGACAAATACGTATTTAAAATGTGGCGGGGGTGGATGCACCACCCGGAGGTGTTATCCGCGTTACAACTGTGCGTGCCCGTCAGCCGCGTCGGTGCTCGCCGCCAACTGCCAATGTTTCACGTCAATTTATCTAGGCCTAATGTACAAAGATTTGCACCCTAGTCGCGCGCGGTGCGACTTCTCAACACCATCGCAGAGGAAATTGATCTGAATTATTGCAACCTTCACATATTCATGGAAATGGTTCAAAAATGTTTAGAGAGATGTTAAACATATTAGAATAGGTATTGCGTTTCTATCTTTTTATTATTTGTTTTGTAAATCTATTTTGTATGGTTATTGATTGATTTTTAATGTTGTAAATTGTATATTTTTAGGTTTCCCTTTAATTATTACAATATAGTGTCACATTGGCCTCGCCTGTTAAAATGTTGTATTTGTTGTAAATAAATAAATAAAATAAAAAATTATATGATAAAAGCACACAAGAAACGTATTGGTTTATGTAATGTTGCTTCAATTAATTACACTGTCATGCGTTTTTTTTTTCATATCTTCTTCATATCACTTTAAAAACTTCACACAGCGAAATAATGTACGAACCGCAAAAAGTTTAATGGGAACGATTTCGGCATCCAAACTTAACTAACATTTGGACGACAAGAAATACGTTATTAAGAATCCCAAGTCGTTTCGATGCATAAAATTAAAAGCATCTATCATCATTACTCTCAGTAGCCTCCACGTTGAAGGCTTTAACACATATTATGGTAAAAGCACACAAAAACGTATTGCTCCGTATATAATATTTTTCAAAATCTTTATGACGATCCAAAATCGGCATACAACTGAACAATTCGAACTCACAAAAAACTCACGATATGAGTACAATTTCGGCACCCAATGTCAACCATTATATGAACGACAAAAAATACGGTCTAAAATCATTACGACGGTATAGAATGAAAAGCACTCACCCTCATTGTTCGCGATGGCATCAGTGTTGAACTGCTTGATGACCAGGTCGAGGCCGCGTCGCGTGACCCTGATTAGCACGTCCACCACCTTCCTGCTGTAGTAGCGGCGCATCTCGTTCACCGCGTTCTTAACCATCTCCTGCAAATAAGATTTTAGGATTTTCTTACGAGGATCGATTATATGATCTATCTTTGGTTATCCTGCATAGTGGGGAAAAAGACACCTGATATAGTGATCTCAGCATGTCTTTCAAGAGCAGTGGCTCTTCCAGCAAAAAAGCTGTCGCATTCCGTCCGATGAGTGAGATTGCTGGATGCCCAATACCAAGACGAAAGCGTCTTCACATCCTTTTTTATCCCCGCTCTCTACTTGGTGGTCCGGCAACACATTTATGATCAAGTGTTTTGGATGTTCATGGGCGACAGTGATAACTTACCATCAAGTGACCTGTTTGCTCGTTTGCCGGCTCATTGGTATAAAAAAATTAACAACTAAATGAAAAATGGCAATCGTACAAATAACTAACTCGAACAACAACTTATTTTTTTTTAAATATTACGTATGTGCTGCTTGTAAACTATTCTCTATACTACTCGATTTCTCGGTTTAAAGAATATATCTATTACCACGTATGTAATCATTTTTGTAAAAGGGGACGTGTTCAATTTCGGTTACTTCAGCCCATAACCCGCGTACAAATGCTTATAAACTTCATTTATGCTATCCTAGTACATATAGATCAACAGTTAGCCCAAGCAAAGCGCCGCTGGTGTAATAAATACAATATTGTTTTGAAGTAAAACTTCTGAAGACGCGACTAGAGGATAACGCAATTTTTTTCCGACTAAGTAACGCTCAATATTCTAAAGTCTGTGTAGAAAGCTTCCGTAATTAAAAAATAGTAATTAAAGTAAACAAAAATTTATTTTTTCAAAAAATTTATTAAAATTGCACAGAAATATTTTTTTCAATTTCTCCAAGTGCGTTTAATGATTATCTTGTAATAACTAAATTATTTATACACACGGGAGCAAGAAAATCTGCTCAAGCTTTTAACTGTCATTAATACGTCTCCGTAATAAAGCAATACTTTTTATAAGCTTGAATATTGTATTTCTTTTTAAAATATCACAAGCCTTAAGCCAAATGTCCACTAGCAATAAAACTAGCTAAGGCTTGAATAAGTCTCTTGCATTGTGTAAACACGTGTAGCAAGATGAATTGCATCGCAATGTGGGGTAGGCCATGTATGGTCTCCAGCCTATTGACCAGTAACGTTATTGGCCAGTAGGCTTGTATGCTCCTTCTCCTCTAATTGATTCAATGTTTTTGACTGCCTCGGCGACGTAGTTGTACTACGGTACGATTGCAAAGCTGAGGTGTCAGGTTCGAATTCCGCGTCGGGCAGTGATAATGGATTTTTCAATTCATTATCAAATCAGAGTCAGGAATTTGTGCCCGATAATAGCGATAGGCTCGCCCCCTATCACATCGTGGGACGGAACACACAAGGCGAATTATGGGCGTCATGGTGGCACCTCTGCCTACCCCTTCTGGGAAAAAGGGATGAGTTTATGTATGTATGTATCGATGTTTTATTTGAAGACAAACCATGATCTTTAGTTTTAGGTTGCAGAAACACTAACAATTGTGTAGAGCGCATTCGAACAAATCTCGTTGGTTTAGAAGGCAGCATAGTGTCGACGAGAAAATTTAATGCTACAGTTTTGATAGACAGACATGATAATGTATTTATTTTGTATGTTACTCGTATACCTAGTCATGCCAAGGATCGTTACTGATCGCACCGAATATAAACAATTGGATGACAATACTTTCTTATCCTGCCTAACACAAACCATGACCGGTTTGTGTTAGGCAGGAGTGAAGAAGACGGATCCAGCAAGAAGTAATTGATTGCATAAAGAATTACCATGTTGTGCAAATAAAAGAGGCACCGATTAAGTTACGCATTGTGCTAAAAGACGACATACCGGTGGTTCAGCGGCCAAAAAGAATTTCTCTGGCTGGGCAACAAGCTGTTGAGAAGCAAGTAGTTGAGTGGCTTAATTATGGCATTTTTTGCGTAGGTTATTCAGAATATTCTTCTCATTTAGTTCTAATTAAGAAAAAACATGGTGGTACAAGGATCTGTGTAGACTATAGGCCAATCAATAAGCACATGGTTAGACAAAAATGCTGTTGTATTCAGTGTAATCAATTTCAAGAACGCCTCTTTGGCCTTCGTGTCAGTGAAGAAAGTATTTTCTTTATATTTATTGTGAACAGAACAAAACACCACTTACACTATTCATAAAAGAAAACAGTACATACATTAATTTAATATTATGCTAATAATAATCTAAAATTAATCATACTCACAAAAAATCATGCAATCCAACACAAATTTTCACCTGTCACTCGCAAATATGTCATACTCAGGGCTCGCGTCCATGAATCGATTTAGAATTGTAAGAGTGCGAGGCATTGGAGATTTCGATCTCGCAACACTTCTGCCCAATTGCACAGCCAATAACGAGTGGTTTCAAGTGCGACCATATTTGTCAGGAACAAAAATGCGTAAAAGCTTGTTATGCAAGTCTGGTACAACTACATTACTGTGAATTGTTTTAGAAGCAAATAAGATTTGTTGCATTTTACGCCGGACCTCAAAAGAATTATACCCAAGACATCCCAGCAAAAACGACGTCGGATATAATTATAGATAATATCCATTGACGCGCTTGTATAAACATTTCAAAAATTTCTTCTGTACCTTTTCTAAAAGGGAGACGTACTTACTTTCGTGTGGGTTCCACACAACCGCACTGGATTCTAGCTTACTCCGCACAAAGCCGTTATATAAGAGTCTCAATGCATAGGGAATTCGAAAGTCATACGTATTTCGGATGACAAATCCCAATTTGCGAAAGGATTCCCTGGCTAAAGTTGTAATGTGTTCATGGCAAGTAAGCCTTTGGGCGAATGTGAAGCCCAAATTGTTCATTGTGAGGGTTCGGAGTACAACGGAATGACCTAGCTTGTAATTGTGATTAATTAACTATCGCATCCGACCAAAGGACGTACATATAAAGTATAACTGTAGTATTAATAGTCCTACCTGCATGCCTTTAGAGAGGCCTCCAGCTGGAGTAGACAGCAGTCTGTGCGGGCTCTCGAAGCACTCCCACACGGCGGACCAGTCCTGCTGGCCGCTCGACGTCGAGTCGTTACTGGTAGACGCCGCGCCACTAGGGCTTTGTTGCTCGTCTGACCACACAATACAACTATTGTTATAAATATATTATTTTCATATTTTGTTTAATAGGATATTCATTGATACGCCTAATAATAGAAAGGAACTGTATTTTTATATTTCTATACATGCAATTATTTATAGAGTTAAGCAAAACGCATAAATGTAATAATAATAATGTAACAATTGAACCAAGTAGTGCATAAATAAAACTATCCACCTTCGGCAATGAGAAACTCGAAGTCGGGGTTGATCTCAGTGGGTTTGATTTGTTGAGCTGCTTTTTTTACCAGATCCAGTACTTCCTCGACGGCCTCTTCGACCATCAGACTCTTGCGATTCAATTCGACACATGCGTTCCTGTGTAATACAATATACATATCACTCAAATAACTTTCTCTATGGGTCTAATTTATATATTATAATACGTGGGTCGCTAAGTCCCGATTCGATAATTTTGCTAAGGATCATATTTTTCCAAATAATGTCATAAGACAACCTGAAGGAAAGAAGTCATTTTAGTCAAAAATACTACTTTTTCTTACGAAAAATAAAAATAAGAACCTAGTACACCCTCAACATCACTCTCAGAGGAGATTCCGGCAAAGAAAATAAAATGTGAACAAAGAGTCATTTTTTCTGATTACCGTGAACCGCCCGTGAATCGGCTTCGGCAGGACAGTAATATACGAGTAGGTTAGGCCACATCCAAGAGGTCAATGTGGAGATCCTTGAAGGTGGCCTATGTTTAGACTTCCTGTGGCTTAAGAGAGAGAGAGAGAGAGAGAGATTTTGGTGCGCGCGCAGGGTTCTCGAAAATAGTTGTCATAGTTTTCAGTTGTTTTTTTTTATTTTTATAAGGCACAAATCACTCCCAATAGATACCGCATTATGTCAATTTTGTTCGAATTCAAAAAGGCTAGTTTAGGCTACAAGAGACGTAAGCGGGGGACGTATTAGCAAATTTTAGTGATGTGCAAAAATATTATTTTATTAAACAATGTCGATAAGCCTGTCGATAGGTTGAATATAAATTATTTGATAAATTATTTTTTTATTGTTATGATATAATATTTTGAATAATCTTTTCAAAGGAAATAATAAAAATGGCATTTCAGTATTTTTGTAAATTATTTATGCAGTTGAGACTTATAATAATTTATTAAACTTCCCAAACCTGTTTCTTGAAGTCATATTATCTTTCATACGATCAATGCTAACTACCAAGAAGTGACTAGAATAAATAACTCTGATAGATCGGGAACCATTTATTACCAAGACGTGTAAGTAGCATTCAGTAATTATTATTTTGTTTCAACACGTTTTGAAAACTTTAAACAAAATTTACTAACATTATTTATGGTTAATCTATTCATTTACACCAGATGAAAACATTTTATAAATTTGTTTAGACATTAGCAGGACAGGTGATATTGATTTTAAGAGCAATTGTGTCAATAACAAAAAAGTGCATACCAGAAATTATATCACGATTGCAATATGGATATCGATCTGAATTAGAATGCATGTGGTCGCAACACTAATGTAAAGCGTGTTATCGAGACGTTTCCAAGGTAATGTGTACAAAAGACAAATGTATTCATTACAGTAATGAGGGAAAGAGATAACTTTCAAATTGTCTTTAGTAGTCCATCATAACTTGAGCTCCAGTCACATGCATTTAGTAAAATGTAATATTTCTTACGTATGAAAAATTATATCATATTTTTTACAATGGTTCTCCAGCTGCTCTTTCTATGCCATTTCACACTACAATTGATTTCTTTTGGTATATATAAAAATATATTAAGCAAAAAAACAATATGAATTATATTTGCGCAATGACACTGACAGATCAAAAAAGTGGACGTTACTGACGTTGCGCGTAAATGCACTGCGCTAATCTGTGAAAATTAAATCGACGTATGAATCACGCATCAGTTGCCTTTGATGTTGTCTCTATTGGGAGTGATCTGTGGTACTCGTATAAGGTAAGTGTGAATATTAAATAATTTACAATAATATCGACGTGAACGTTTTAGTCAAGACAGCACACTTACACATTATACTTTATCTCCCGCGTCATTCGCTTTTTAACCGACTTCAAAAAAAAAAGGAGAACGTTTTCAATTCGAGTGTATTTTTTTAAAAACATTACTCACCTACATCCGGTTTCCACATTTTCCAAAAATTCATCGACAGACCACGGCGTTTCCTCTGTTGACAAAAGAAATATTTTTTTGTAAAATTCACATAACCAAAAATCATTGTTCATGACTCTGGAATTTTAAACTTACTTCCACCCACAATATTTATACATTCCAACAAATACCTTTCGTATTTTGATGCCCTTCATAAAAATTAATTATTATTTTATGGTGCACTTTAAATATGGGATAATATTCCTAAAATGATAATTTGAAATGATTGTATTTTAAAATTATTAAATCAGTTGTTAGAATCACAATAAAATGGTTAATTATTTACTTTCCGAAATTAAAATTTAAATGGTCTTCCTTTTAAGATTATTTGTTATTTGGGGAAAATTAAATCCTTGTGATCGACCCTTTTGTTCAGTATCGCAAAATGATGGGTTTTTTATACCATACAGCGAGTCAGAATCCGGCTTCAGAAACGCGATTATTCAAAAATGTTTGAATGCAGTTTGATTTTATTGAAAATCAAAATGATCCCTTTTTTTCAGTAAAATTGTCTGTCTACAATATTTAAGGTGCTTCCTCACAGTGTTGCATCGCCGTGGGACGCCCTGTACATAAAGTTGCGATGTTTTATGACTTATGAGTTTGTAATTAGGTGTTTCGCTTTGACCCGTTAACTAACCTGGCAAATTGATCAAGGAGACCTCCTGCATGCCAGACAGCATATAAATAATCCTGTTGGAATATATGTCGTGGACTCTAGTGACGAGCACGTCGAAGCTGTTGATAGCAGCGTTGGCCTTGTCGATGAACTGGCGCCAATCGTGGCTGGTCCAGCACACGGAGCGCAGGCCAGGCAGCAGCAGCGAGGATAACCGCACCACTTGCGGCAGGAAAAGCGGCCGCACCTCTAGCTTCACGCGACGGACTGTGCGCAGGTAGTCTTCCAAGAGGAACTGGTTTAGACAATATTTGATTTTCGTTGCATATTAGATTACTGTTCTAACATTAATTATATTATGACCGCCGACTGTGCTTGCAGCAGATGTTGAGTATAATTTGAAGCATGATTAGGATATTATAAAATAGAAATAAAAAACTTACTACGTGTAAAATTGGACATTTTCCACCATGTGTTAATCAGCATTATTCTCTTGACATCAATAAAAAAATTGGTCAGACTTAAAAATAACCCTGTATATTTTCCTGAGGCAAGAGGTCGCTGGATGGATATTTTCCTTGATATTATTATTATTTTCTGTTGTTCTCGAATATTCAAGCTGAGTGAGAGGACTCACATTAAAAGGATGGCCGAGCTGTTAGATTTATTATATTACTGGATGCAGCTTGTTGGTTTTGAAGTTTATTATGAAACTAACTTGTGCCCGCAACTCCGTATGCGTGGTTATTATAAAAGAATTCCCACCCCGTCCCGTTATATCCCGCCTTATCCCACCTTATTCTCACTCAAGATATGTAATCCAGTCCCATTCCATCCATTTGAGTACAAAAAAGTTATAAATATAACAAAAGAATGTCTGTCTCATCCCATGGAAACACTACAGTTTTCGGCATAAAAAGTCTTAGTGGGTATCAGCTACCTCTATATCAAATTTCATCCGTTAAGCCGTTTATGAGTTCATCGCGCACAACCGCACAGATATGCAGATAAAAATTAAAAAAAAAACATTGTTTTGGGTTCTGTTACATTCATATAGGCCCCCCATATCAGTTTTTCTCATTTATCTTCCATGTACAGACTTCGATCGGTTACAAATTTATTATACGTAATATATATACTTATATATAACATAGATATCATTGAATGTATGCTGGTTTGTTGTAAATGGTGTGTTTTTTTTAATGATGTATGTCACATTGGTGTAACAAAAATAGATTGTCTACGATGTTTTGACGTGCGAATGCGTTGTTATAAAAATATTAGCATTAGTTTTTCTCTATTTAACGCATTGTTAGAAATATGTTTTCATAATATAAACAACAAGCATTTATACTTGTAATCTAATAGTGTTAGCATGTGCAATATAATAAAATGCGAAAGGAGAAAAACTGTTTCTAATGTTTCGACAACAACGACTTCACACCAAATGACCGTCGACGATCTTTATAGTTAATGTCGGCATTTTGGAAACAAGACTTTATATAATTAAGATTGTTCGTTTCACTAAAGCAAATGTGTTTAAGCTAATGAAGAAACAACATAAAAAGTTATTATACAAATACAAAATGAAAAGTACACAGAGGACTACAATAACAAGTTACAAAAACAATCTATAACAAAATCTCATTATGACAGAGAAAATAGAAACAAAAAATATTGCTATTTTAACTTTGCTGGAAAATAACATAATGTCCAAAAATTGCAACATGGAATATTTTAATGAGAAACCTCGAATCGCCCTTTGTATGCAACGAATACATACATTAATTCATTTTTAAATCATTGTATTTAATGAAATCTCGATAAAATTTACAGATTTGAATAAAAATATCTCAAATAATCGCTTCGCTAATTTTCTAGGTATAAAATAAAGAATTTCTCGTGTGGAGTACAGTGAAAGAATATCTGCACCCAGGCGGAGCTGGGCCGTACCGCTAGTAAATAAATTAAACGTATCATACTTGCAAAGAATCATTGACGAGCGTGAAATAGTTCTTCTTGGCGTAGAGCGAGTAGCAGACGATAGGGAGTTCCACGCCCATCTTGACGAGGCAGTCGGACTCTCTGATGAGCAACTTGATGGTCTGGTCCAGGTTCACATTGATAGTCCCGCTCTCATCTATCTTCAGCAGCGTGTTGTTGAGGCTGTCGTCCACGTCCCATAACTGACGAGGAGAAAGAATAATGCTTGTCATCATCTTCAGCTGAAGAAAATTAATTGCTAAATATACACTACAGCGCAAAAGTACTAGTCCGACAAGTCATTCACATATGTTAAATTAATGACTGAAACAACTAACCATAAATTAAGTGAAATCCATAAATTAATCTTTACATCCACAGCCTTATTCATACAGGTATAAAATCCATTTTAGTTATCGAGTGTTTGGTCTTCTAGGCTCAAACAGAATTGAAAAGTCGTTCGAAAGGGACAAAACATTCGATAACTTAAATAGATTTTAAAACTGTGAATGAATAGGACTTTAGTAAGAAGTTAATGTTCTTCAATTTTGTTGAATTAAATTCGATATGGAATAAGATACACAGGAGTTGCAGTAGTAGGTGTGAGGGCGGGACAGTCTCCAAACGATGTCATAGGATAACATATATCATCATTTAATTTATTAGGCAGGGACTTTGTTCAAATAAAAAAAATATATACTGATAAAGTATTTTAAACATATTGTTGGGTTTAGATGTCAAAATTATAAAAAATGACAGGTGACATCGATAATAATTTGACATTGGATTGGGAAAAAGGGTGAATGTTTTTGGATCATGAATTAAAAGGAGATTCTTTTGGATTAAGTGACCATTTGATCAGGAGATATTAAAGGTGCGGCAATTTGTATAAGAGTATAACTTGTATTGAATTTTTAAAGAATTCATAATAAATTGTAAAAAGTACATGAAGGCTTTTAATGGATTAATTTCTACGTATGAACCTCTTTTAACATGTATGTACATAGATATAATATTTTTAACGGCTTTCATGACCGTGGTTTGTTTTGCGTAGCACTTTAGTAGTAAAAAATACACGACATAGGGCCTCTTTCACCACCCTCAAGTAAAGCTCTTAGAAGGCTAGACATCAATTATGGTTAGCCGTAGCATCACGTGTCGATTTCAGGACGCTCTAGTAACACTAATCATATGATTACAGTTTACACTAACCAGTACCTTACAGGCCACATCGTCTGCTAATTAGCGTATTTACTTGATGGTTAGAATAAAGTTCAAATCTCAACCTCCTTTTAAAGTTCAAATCTCAACCTCCTTTCTTATTTAAAAAAAATACTTTGACACCAGCGGGACACAGGGCGGGTTGACGTAATATTGAAAGTGATTCGTTTAATTTCTTGTCATTCACTTAACCAGCACGTTATTTCTCGATACTATGTTTTCAATTGTGAAATCGACGGAAGATTTTCGGCACACTTACTTGGCAATTAACGTTAATCAAAAAGTAACCAATCAACAGTTTACTCAAAGATGGTGAACTGGTCAATGGCCCTTACTGTAATTGACATCATTTCATAATTTCAAAATGCCTATAGTAAAAATACCGTTTCTTTATTATCCTGCCCTGAGTACGCTCTTGATTTTTTATTTATTTTTAGTCAATTATTTATGGAGAAAAAAATAAAAACTAAAAAAGGTGCGATGACGTCATATATACGACTTTATAAGTTATGTTCTTTGCCTAAGATTTTCATGTTGTAGAGAACTACTTGAAATATTTTGACATTTTATAATGACAAATGTCATAATCGTAAAAATATAAACAAGAATAGGCAGTTTACAATAATTGTATTCAATAATTCTTGTTTTATTTATTATTAATTCAGTTTATTAGTATTTTAATATGATTTTTATTGACGAAGACACACCAATGAAAAATCCCAAATATTGTTTTATGCCAGCCTGCAAAAACACTTTTATGGATCAGCAGAAACGATTTTTCGCAGTGCCAAACTCGAATAAGCAAGAATGGTGTAACGCTGCGGGTGTTTCATACCCGAAACGCGCTTTATTTATATGTGAAGACCATCTAAATGTAAGTAAAATTATTTAAATATCAAATACATACTGAATACTCAAATTCTCCCAGACACTTTTAGTATCCAAGTTGCAAGAAATGTAAATAGATCTATTTAATTTATAGGTTGTAGTAGGTAAGTACAATTACAATTAAGCATTGAGTCTGTGTCCAAGCATTATGGAATGCTTCAAAATGAATGACAAGTATGCCTATTTGTTATGCCCTTTAAGTTATTCAGGTGCTATATATGATGTACAGTACATAACTGATTTAAGGTGTTTAATAACCAAACATGCAGAGAACTAACTATACCTATCAAATTTATTTTATATTATAATATTTCATATGATAAATATTAACTTAGGACTTTCTTTTTTAGCTAGAGGAAGATGTGGAACACTACTTTAACTGGATCTTAATGAAAGGACGTCCTAAACTAAAGCCTCGGCTTCCACAATGACTTGCAGAGACACCTACATTGACAAAGTTAAATACAGTGTCACGTTGTCAGAGCGTGGACAAAAAATAAAATAAAACAAAACTGTCTAAGGACACAGATTATTTTAATTAAGAGCCAGAGTCCGTCAGTCCTGCCTAGTCCACTACACACACCACTCTCTCGCCTTCCCAATCCAGCACTACCACTTCCCTGATTCCGCCGTCTTCACGTGTAACCCGCGATCCCAACTGATCTTCTCTCGTCGGCGGTCTGGTCACCGATGACGATTGTAACATTGGTTTCGGCGCTCCGTTGTAGATGCGCCTTTACATCAATCCAAGACGTCGCGCAGCAAGAATAGGGTATAATAACCCGTAAGGTGTTCCCAAGTATGGGAACAACACTTAAACACTTATATCTTTAAGAGTTAATATAATTATTGTATTTGTACGTTTCAACCGTTCTGAGCAGCTGATCGAGACGAAATGAAGTGAGCCGTAACGGCCGCCAGATGTTTCGAAACCGGTTACCTGTCGCAGCGGCTCGTCAAATATATATAGACGTGATTTTAATTAAATGGGTTTGTCCGTTTGTGCGGTTAATATTTTATTTATTATTAGTTTTATAATATATAATATTTTATACTTTTTTTTTTATTTACTATTTTACTGCACTAACAAAATGAGAAAAGAAAAAAAATATATAAAAAGACACAAAAGATGAGGAAAGACATTGCTATGTTACAGTACCCCCTTTCCAACGAAGAATTTTTCCTCGAGAAAAATTCGTGAAAGAGAATCTAAAAAATATAAATAATCTTAACGTAAAGTAGTGCTAGGACTTCTCTTTATATCTTTAATGTGCCAGACGCCCAAATCTCGACCATTCATATCTTCTAAAATGTAGACTAGTGCTGAACGCTTAATCTTTACGCGGCATTTCAAATACTTAGGAGCCAGTTTCTTACTAAAATGTGCGTCCTTATCGCTTTGAAAATAACAGCGCTTCCATACAATGTCTCCCACATTAAACTCTGCGTCCTTCCGTCGTAAATTATAGCGTTGCGTGTTTTTCGTGTGAGCTCTCCAGAGTGCCGTTTGCACCGCATCAAAAATGTTGGCCAAATGTCCTAGATTCTCAGCATATGAGTCGCGCGGGAGGAACAGCAGTTCATTACAGTCTTCGTTCTCGATATAATGTGACCCACACGTAACCAACTCTCTCCCGTGAATCAAAAATGCAGGGGTGTACCCAGTGGTTTCGTTGACAGAGTTATTCATAGCAAATTGGATTTGGGGAAGATTTAAATCCCATGTCCGGTGGTCGTTATCGACAAATGTTGAGACTGCTGTTACAACAGTTTTGTTGTATCTCTCTACAGTATTTATTTGGGGAGTATATTTAGGTGTGAAATGGACCTTAGGGACTTTGTATTTTTTGAGTAACCGGTCCATTTCACGGCTAATGAATTGGCAGCCATTATCCAATATCACGGTTTGAGGAATTCCGTGCACTAGCATAACGTCATTTTCTAAATGCCTACAAACAAGATCCCCAGTAGCTCTTCGAAGTGGAAACAGTAAGCAATACTTTGAAAAGCAGCAAGTCACTGTAAAAATGTACTGGTTCTGCTTTCTAGTACAAGGCAAAGGTCCTATCAGGTCAATAGAAATTGTCTGGAACGGTCTACACACATTCTTCGGTCTTCCCATTTTTCCAAGCACTCCATGCGTGGGTAGTTTGTGTGCTAGACATTTGTCGCAATTAGTAACAAAACGGACAGTATCACGATACATACACGGCCAATAAACATGAAGTGCTAGGCGACGATATGTTTTAAATACCCCAAAATGAGCTGCCATGGGATCTGAATGATATTTAGTAAGTGTTTCCTCGCGACGTTCCTTGGGAATGACCTCCTTCCAGTCAAATTCTGCTGTGAGTACATTCTTATTTTTTGTATACCGGTACAGAGTGTTATTTTCAACCCTATAGTTAGGGAAGCTGGTAGGCGAATCTTGGCAGCCCTTAAATATATTCAGATACCAGCTATCTTGAGTGACAGGGGAAGAAAGAGGAATGGGGTTTGTGTCAACAAGATCGACTGGTAAACTCCTGGATAATGCGTCAGGTATAACATTATCTTTTCCTCGACGGTGCACAATTTCAAAATTAAATGACGACAAGCGAACACCCCATCTTGCCAATCTTCCCGTCGGATTATTTAAGGATAAAAACCATTTAAGTGATGAGTGGTCCGTATAAACTTTAAATGTTTTATTACTTTCTAAATAGCACCGCCAATGTTCAAGAGCAGTGAGCACAGCTAAAGCCTCTCGCTCGGTGGTACTATAATTCTTTTCAGCCTTATTCAGAGACCGACTCATGTAGGCTACTGGTTGTTCGTTGCCCTTAATTGTCTGCGCTAGCATAGCACCTATGCCAAAACTGCTGGCGTCAGTGTGAACCTCGAAGGGGTATTCGAAGTTTGGGCAAGCCAAGACTGGCGCCTGGATTAGACGAGACTTTAGTTCCTGAAAGGCCGTATCAGCTTCCAAAGACCACTGAAAAGGTGGAGCGTTCTTCTTAGTAGATGTAAGACGATTAAGGGGGGCGGCTATAGTACTGAATTCAGGTATAAAACGCCTGTACCAAGAGGTAGTTCCGAGGAACCGCTTAACATCCTTTCGACTTGTAGGAGTAGGGTAATTTACAATTGCTTCCACCTTTTCGGGATCGGTTCGGAGTCCCTGTGAATCCACAACGTAACCGAGGTACCGGAGCCTGTTCCTAAAGAAGTGACATTTGCTCAAATTTATAGTGAGATTTGCCGAGCGCAGTCTATTAAGAACTTCTCGGAGTAAAAGGACATGTTTATCGAAAGTATTGCTAATAACTATTATATCGTCCAAGTATGCGAAGACGTTAAGCTCAAACTCCGGGCCAAATAAAAGATCAACAAGTCTCTGTTGGGTAGCTGGTGCATTAGTAAGTCCAAATGCAGTAACTTTGAATTGAAAGGTACCTCTATTCGGAACAAAAAAAGCAGTTTTCTCACGGTGCTCCTTCTTTATTGGGATTTGCCAAAAACTTTTCGAAAGGTCAATGCTAGATAAATACCTGGCGTCGCGAATATTATCTAAGATTTCAGAAACATACGGTAAACAATAAGCGTCCTTTTTTGTTATGGAATTAAGTTTACGGCTATCAAGGCAGAAACGGGGTTGGCCATCCTTCTTCTTGGCTATTAAAACAGGTGACAACCAAGGACTTTCACTGGGCTCAATTACATCTAGCGACAGCATCTCGTCTACTTGATTTACAATTATCCTTTGCTTTTCGGGAGACATGCGGTAAAAACGTTGACGGATTGGATCAGCGCTTCCAGTCTCTATAGCGTGGGTGATTAGATGAGTTCTACCTAAGCCTTTCTCTTCAAATGAAATATCACCAAACTCTTTGATTTTATCATTAGCTATAAGTTTTTGCTGATCGTTTAGGTCATCATAGCAGTATAAAAATGACTCCTGCGTTGCAATTACGTTAACTTTCGGGTCATTTGTATGTAAATATACAATATTCTCCATCAAACGTGGCAGCAGATTAAATTCTTTTAAAAAATCGATACCCAATATAAAGATAGAGTCTATGTCTGGAATGACATGTATTCTTATAGTATGCTGATTATTATTAAAAATTAAAGGAAGTAACATATATCCAAGTGACTTAAGCATCTGACCTCCCGCAGCACTAACAGTTATAATGTCGTCAGTAAACAAAGTAAAACCTAGCTTAATAAGCTGGGTATGACTATTTCTTCCCAATATACTGACAACCGAGCCTGAGTCAAGTAGGCCATATAGACTTATATTATCAGTATAATTAATCGCAACCCTTATGTATGGTCTCGGATCGTTGTTAGGTCTAACATTGAAAATTGAGGCAGTCTTATAGGAGCAAAAGAAATTTCTAACTGTGCTAAGCCAATTTCTCCAGTCCGAGACGTCGAAATAACCTTTCTCCGATCCGCCACAATCTTCGTATGTTAGTTTTTTGAATCCGAGTCTATGGGCTTAGCATTGCATTTTGGACAATCTGTACTACGGAAATTCTTCATACCGCACTTAAAACAAAATATAACCCTTTCTGCAGTACACTGTCTCATAGAATGTGTATCTGACTTGCAACGATAACAATATGTTTTCCGGTTTTCAATGGCATAGGTTCTAGCGTAAGTAGGGTCCTTATTTGGGGAAGTTTTACAATTAAAGTTATTGCCATAAGATTTGCTACTAGTATTAGGTTCAAAAGTATTATGATTAGATCTGTAATTAGTGACTGTGGCACCTCTTTCCTTAGAGTTTGGTGACTGATAAGCGAACTCAGGTGCTAGAGTTTCGGCTGTTACACCGGGTGGTTCTCTAAAATTATCCGTGCGGGCTTTGAATTTTTCAAAATTACGACATAAGGTACGCAATTCGTCTATTGAGTTTATATTAGGGTAGTTGACATGAACGTTTGAATAACAAGGGCGTATATTATGCAAAATGATTTCCAGCTTTTCCTCCTCGCTAATGGCCTTATTAAGCCTGCGAAACATTCCTTGCATAATGGACAGATATATAACAATATTTTCAGAATTCCCCTGAGTGCGCCGTCGAATTTCCGACATCATACGATAGTCATAATCCGCAATATCAAAATCTTGTTTCAGATGATAGACCAAGTCCTTGTAGTCTCCAATGTTACCACGATTTCCACGAAACCAATATAAGGCGTCTCCAGTAAAAATGTCAAAAGCAGAAGATAATATTTTATCATCCGACAACTTCTTTGATTCACGAAATTCCTCTAGCTTTTCAATAAAAGAACGTACGCATGACTTTCCATCGTATTTCAACTTTGAGAGATCGTTAAAAATGCCCCGGTCGCAAGTGACAGAAACATTAAAAGCCGAAGGAGATGGTTTATGAGCATCTTCTACTTCTTCATTCACGGACGTATTTGTGGACTCAGAAGCTCTGGTTTTAGCTAAACCGCAGAAAGAACCGTAAGATGTGTCAAAAGTTTTCTTTAATTTGCCATATAACGCCACTTCCTCAGACTTATCAGGTTTCTGGATCCTTAGTAAACGATAATATAAATGGTTAAGGAGAGATCGGGTTCTATTAAATAATGGCTCATTAAAAGATGATTTAAGAGATTCTAAGTTATTTTTAACTTTATCCAAAGTTTCTTGAATCCCTTTCGTGTCTTCCGAGAAATCTAGTACGGAGTCAAGTATTTCGTCTGGAGGATAAAGTTGGGTCAGCTTTGTAACCTGACGGCGCAATCCTTCAACGTTTTCCGAGGGTATTTCGCCTCTTATAGAGACCTCGTACATTAATTCTGATTTTTGCAAAAGCAAATATTTTATAGGATAAGCCATAATTAAGCAGACTTGCGGTATGTTGTGCAATATCGGTTAAGGCAGGATACCCAAATCAAATTAATACAAAAAAAAAGGTAAAAAATTAAGCTATTTACATATAAGATACAGCCAAGTAATAAAAGGAGGAAAAAAAAAAAAAACAAAGCAAGTTCCGTTCTGTTACAAATATCCAATATTCCAGAGCGATGATATTTAAAGAAAAAATCAATATTACCTACCGTAAACAACTAATGTGCTTGTAGCAATATTAAAAAAAATAGCAATATAATGGAAATAGTATATAGGTTCACAGCGCAAAAGTGTACATAAGGCAAGGCTATAAGATATATAGGATAGTATTATAAAGGGTACAAAGCACTTTAGTTGATCAGCCTATCATCGTCTTTACAGCTACCGACATACCATGAAAACCCAACACCAAGGCAAACTAGGACGTAAAAGCGAGAGAGGTGTGAGGACATTAAGACCACGTATTGGGCGCCATTTTGTCACGTTGTCAGAGCGTGGACAAAAAATAAAATAAAACAAAACTGTCTAAGGACACAGATTATTTTAATTAAGAGCCAGAGTCCGTCAGTCCTGCCTAGTCCACTACACACACCACTCTCTCGCCTTCCCAATCCAGCACTACCACTTCCCTGATTCCGCCGTCTTCACGTGTAACCCGCGATCCCAACTGATCTTCTCTCGTCGGCGGTCTGGTCACCGATGACGATTGTAACATTGGTTTCGGCGCTCCGTTGTAGATGCGCCTTTACATCAATCCAAGACGTCGCGCAGCAAGAATAGGGTATAATAACCCGTAAGGTGTTCCCAAGTATGGGAACAACACTTAAACACTTATATCTTTAAGAGTTAATATAATTATTGTATTTGTACGTTTCAACCGTTCTGAGCAGCTGATCGAGACGAAGTGAAGTGAGCCGTAACGGCCGCCAGATGTTTCGAAACCGGTTACCTGTCGCAGCGGCTCGTCAAATATATATAGACGTGATTTTAATTAAATGGGTTTGTCCGTTTGTGCGGTTAATATTTTATTTATTATTAGTTTTATAATATATAATATTTTATACTTTTTTTTTTATTTACTATTTTACTGCACTAACAAAATGAGAAAAGAAAAAAAATATATAAAAAGACACAAAAGATGAGGAAAGACATTGCTATGTTACAACAGATGTTTATGAACCTAAACCCAGCACATCGTCAACTTCATTAATGCAGTTTGATATAACAGAGACATTACCAAAAATAATTTGTACAAAAGTCAGCAAAGGAGTGCAAGTAAAGCCGAAGACATCAGATAGAATATAGATCCACTCATTGTGCATTATCTAAAAAGAAAATAATTACACATCTACCTGAAGAAGACTGAGATCGATATCGCTTTACCTTCCAGGCAAGGGAGTACCTACATTTGCTGAGATGTCAGAAATATCCTCCGAAATTAGTTTGCAGAAAATTAATCAAGGCAGAATCTTTATGCTTAGTATAATTGAAAAAAACCCAGAGAATACCTTGGCTTGCCAAAATGCTATTATTGGTTGCTTGAATATTTTGAGATTAATCTTAAAATAAAAGATTTTAATGTTATAGTAACATTGTATAAAATTAAAAATAATCTTCTATTTTCCCAAATTGCTGATATGTTTGAGGTATCTTTGTTTACATAGTAGAGATTATTCTTTAAAACTTTACATATTCTTAGTGAATTTTTCAAACAATTAATTTTTTCTCCAAGTGTATTCAATGTTGAACAAAATTTGCCATTACCATTTAAAGCTAATAAACAATATCACAATGTTTTTTGTATCAAAGATTCCTTTGAAATATCAATAGAAAAACCATCTGACCCAATAACCTAATCACTAACATGGTCCCAATACAAAAATGGTAATACCATAAAATATTTGATAGTTACAACTCCTGATGGCTTTATTATTTTCATATGAGCTGGTTTTGGTGGTCGAACTTCTGACCAACAAATTGTAGAGCATAGTGGGTTACTAAATGCAATACCTCCAAAGTGTACTATATTAGCTGATAGGGGTTTTAAACACATTGATACACTATTAAGTAGGAAAGACATTACACTTCTTCGACCACCAAGTGTATCAAAAGATATAAAATTAACCAAACAAGAAGTAATCAAAAGCAAAGTTATTGCTAGTCTACGTATTCATGTAGAAAGGGTGATAAGAAGAGTTAGGCTGTTTAAGTTACTGAAACCACATTCTGTTATTAATAATAAATTAATACAGCATGTTGATGAAATAGTAACTGTAGCTTGTGGATTGATAAATCTACACACATCTATAATAAAAAATGAATAAACTAATTTAAATATTTGTTAATCTTTTATTTATTAAAAATAAATTGTATCCAGAATTTTTCAGCATCTATTAACAATTGATTCATATAATCACCATCGTAATCAATCCAGTACTCATGTACAAGTTTTGTTATTTCAAAACTTGGATCAGCAACACACAGCAGACCTTTGCGTTTGGATGTTGCATGCATTTGCAGCATTAGTTGGGCTTTGCATTTTCCCATAACTTCTCCATCTTTAACATAATTTTTTTAAGTTTTGTTGCTCATTGGACATTTAATTTCTATAACGAAATCTTTGCAAAGGCCATCTGGCGAAACTCCAATAATGGGGGACACTTAGATAAACCCTGTGGTTTCTATAACTCCGTACATGTTATCGAGCTGCTTGAGGACTTCTTTTTCTAAGACTGCCTCGTTTTATAGTTTTTGTTTCAGGTTCTTTGTAACCACCTAAAATGCTCTGTACTAAAATTCCATTTTCTTTTGAACAATGAGTGGCTTCATAAAGCTTAGACCCTGTTATTCTGCCTTGACGCATAGAATGCCATAATTTTGAACTAGCTTGTCCTTTTGTAGCTTCTGCGATTTTACTAATAGTAGTTTGATCAATGATGTTAACGCAGTACTGATAAATTTTTTCAAATGTTTGGTCACTTATTTGCTGACAAAAATCCAACATTAAGTTGAATATATTATAGTCGTTTAAAGTGGGCTTTTGGTTTCCACAGTAATTTATAATCATCCCTGTATCCATTTTCCTTTTCTTACATTCCTCAGAAAACTTTTCCAAATTAATAGTCATGTTAATTGACTGTTGGGCCCTTTTCTTTTTGCCAATATCCTTAGCCAATATAAAATTTCTACCACCTACTGATCCAGCAAGTTTTGGTTTAGTCCAGTAGCATGTTGTGGATGTTACTGAAGGTTCATCAGACCGTTTTATTAGCCACATCGCAAAGCAGATGGCGTGTTTGCAACCTCCTGCAGAAGCACAATCATGGCATTCTAATTTAGTAATATTTTCGTGGGACTCGTTGATTACTGCTGTTACCATATACAACTTCGCTTTCACTTTATGTTCAGGGGTTAGCCTGCCTTGGACGACGCACGAGTTTCCGTCTCTCTTAATTTCGACATATCCCACCGCGGTGTCTACGTAGGAATCCCGCGATGCTAATAATGCTTTGGCACTACGCGTCTCTGCTACATTATAACAATCATTCTCGTGCATGTACTCCAAAAGCATTATATAGCTGACTTTAGGTAAATTCTTGCTGTCAGCAACTTGGAAACTTTCAGTCACTCTCATGGTAAATAAAAATTAACAATAATGGAACTAAAATTGGTAACGTAAACAACGGCAAACTTGATTTTAGGTGTTTGAGCCTTCGCTTAAACCACATATGAGAGTGCACCCTCCCAATGTTCACCAACTATCCTCTTTTCTTCCAATACTTATGTGAGTGTAGAGCGCTAACAGTCTATGTCTCTCACTCCGTCCTTGTCTATTCTGTCAAACAGCGCAGGCGGTGGAACACAATTGACTCAGTACGCTTTCAATGTTCACAAGATAAAGATGTATTTTTCTTAAACACCAAACTTTTCAGTTTGGCTATCAAAATAAGTATAAGGATTGTGCTGTTATTAAAATGAAGTCCTATGATAAAAGTTAGTAGTAAAATATCTTGTGATGTTGAGTAATCAGCACGCTATTGCCCGCATGGAACATTCGTGCGCCGGCAAAATATAACCGCTCGACGCCCTTTGGCTCAGCGACGAGTTGAAACTGGCTTGCAGCTTTCAACATATTGATATCAACCATTATATCTAAACCGTGCGCCGTCCTGTTAGCGGCAAATGGTCGCCGCCGTCGATTCAACAATGATCGAAAAATTTTATTTGTCCGTTGACAATTGGTTGACATTCGAGAATTTGAGTCGTCGTCTGAAAAGTTTAATCGACGTCTGAAAAAATTAAATGACGTGTGCAAAATTTAATCGACGCCTGATAAAAGAATCGACGTTTGTCTTACTGATCCATCGCATGAATTGAGTCGACGGCTAAATGCTGAAAATTCTTCTTAAGATCATTGCGCTGATACCCATGACCATGGATGATTTGGCTTAAGTACCTTGTCCGGCGAGGATGGCAAGGCATTTGAATCTATCAGAGCCTCATTAGACCACTGATTCTCCTTAGATTAGCAGGTTTCTACTTTTCATTAGTAGAGTTATTCGAGTGTAAACGAGCGAGCGAGGTGATGGAATTAAAATCAGGTTTTTATTTGTAGACGGCAGACCCTACGTGATAGTTTGGTCTTTTGATCCAGACGCGACGCTATTGTCGGAACGCGCATACACACATTTATGTAATATGATACTCAGGTGACCTTGGGTGGTCCTTTAATTTACTCTCCGCATGAAATTGTAAAAAGTCGCTTCTATGCACTTATTATGATTTTAGTTAGATCTCATCATCAGCCCGTTGCAGTTCACTGCTGGACACAGGCCTCTCCACAGAGCCTAGATCTTTAGATCTGAAATGCTACTTTAGGCCAAGGATAAAACTTTAAAATCATCTTCCGATACCACACCATACCATACCGGGATACCACAGATAATGCAGATAGGATTCAGAATCCTTTCCTTCTGGATCCTTCGGGATTTAAAACTGCTCGTTTGAATAACAGCCAAATAGTACCCGATCAGAATACGAACCTGAGTCTCCGCTTTTGGAAGCCCTAAGTACGTGCGGAAGGATTGCCTGTTCACACTTCTCGACAATACTAGTGATCAAATGTATAAAAAAAACATTGCAGGGAGCTTTTTGTAGTAGAAGAAAAGGATTAAATTGCGAATTTGTCGTTGAGTATATTAATTATGCCCCACAAACCAATAATAGTAAAAGCGGATCCCGTTGTCGTAAAAATTTGCATGGAATGCGAAAGACAGGTCGAAGCAGATGACGCAACATTCGTCATGCTGACATGCTAAACTTTTTTCAAGCTGACCCTGTTCTGAGTGCTTTAAAAGTCAACAACATTTTGGCTGAGGTCATACCACCCTAGAAATCAGCAGCTTTTCTGAAAAGGTTCAGCCTCGCTCTAGGGGCTTTACGATCGGGCGTTTTTGATAAAGGCTATCTTACAGACTCTTCTCAATAGTCACCAAACGGGGCTAAAGCTTCTTGTGTGAAAATAAAGCCGGCTTCATTGCGTTTTTAGGGATTGGGAAATCTTTCGAGAGAGGTGGGACATATGTATGTGCGCCCGAGATAATCCCTTAAGATATCTTGATTGATATTCCACCTTCTGGAACCCACTTTAACGAAAAGGCTTTGTCAGAAACAAGGCGGCCTACGTGAGATTTTTTTCCTGAACGGATAAAGAAACCGAGACCCAAAGGAGAACCACAGGATATTTGGTGGTGTGAGCTTTAAAACAAAGCAAGATGTGAGCCGAGCACCTTTCATACTATTCATACCGCTAGACAGAAATCGTTTAAAGGAAAGGCTAAGAGTGGTCTCAATAGTCACTAACCTGGAAAAAAGGGGGGAGGGGCGACACAAAATGGCGGGTCGTTCAGCGCAATACCTCTCGTATTTGGGCAATAACTCCCAAATCCCTGAATAACACAATTTCTTTTAACTAATACCTCTCTCCACAGAAGGTACTTTCAATAATGTATTTTACAAAATTCGTTACCATCGTTTCTAGGCATCTCTGTGTCTTACCATCTAAGATGAAAAGGGAACAGCGAGAATCACTGGGTTTTCAATCAAAAAAGGTTGAACGAGTATGTATTCACTCCGAAATTTCGACTCGTAAACATCCATCAGATACCGTGCCATCTACGAAACGAATAGTTATTTTTTTGATGAATATAGAGATTTCACAGACGTATTTTCATATCCCGAATAACAATACACTGTCGTTATCTTTCCCTACGTTATGGGGAGTCAACTTACGGAATGACGTACCTCTAATCTGGCCTAACAAGCACGCCATCAGCTTTTGAAAAAGTCACAAGGTACTATTTGGGCGTGAATTGGGACACTAACAAATACGAGGAAATTTTCGGCACAAATTAGTAGCATAATTAAAATGCTCCATTGGGTCACATGAATGGAGCGGATGCTGGAGCTGGTACGAACCCAGTCATTTTAGGGAGGCTCCATTTCGCTAGTTTTGTCATACCCTTGGGTTGCCTTCATCGCCGATTGCTTCAAAAGACCCTACATCGTCTACCACGGAGATATCCACGTAAAAAATGCTTACCCACGTAGATCGTAGTGGTAGGTGATCTGAAATGAAATGGTGATCTGAAACGAAATTGTGTAAGAAGGTGTACCTTAGCCGCTTTTCAGATCTATCTATCCTTTTTCATCACAATCATTGCAGAGCGCGGTTTGAGGTGTCATAGTGAAGAGTAATCGCTTGTGGGGGAAATTGACATCAAATCTGCAAAATTGGCACTTCAGTTTATAAGAATTGTCGTCGGTGTCCGAGGATGTAACTTGTGAGTCAAGACGCCGTTGGTTCAAACAGACTGCCGAACAAGCATTGCTTCTATAAGCAATAAAGTTGGTACAAGGTAGGTGAGAATCTGTTGAGTCTCCACGAAAATCCTCCTGTTTTGCGAACACAAAAATTATCACCGGAATGCCTGGCATATTTTGGGCCTGTACAATGGAGTCGCCAACGGTCTATTGAGTTAGAAAGCTCTTCTGGAATGTCATTTCGACAAAGAGTTTAGCCGTAATATTCGCGAAGTTCGGCTCATCAGAGATAAACCTTTTCGCATCAAGATATCTGCTGTTTTCCCGGGGTATGTAAGCGAAGACGCAGGAATCCTGCACAGCCTTTCTACCGATGCTTTCACCGGGAAGTGGGGGTACAAGCTGGGATGGGTTTTCTCACCTCTGCCTCTAATGTCCGGGAACCTTCAGCATCTGCGCACGTCGGTGGGCCAATGTCTGTTCGTAGTCCCATAGTGGGACCACCGTTTCCAATCGCGATTTTGAGGAAGAATATCATAGATCTTCAAACGAGTTGCGCATCACAGGATTTGAAAAGCCTGCGTTTGGAAGGTTCGGGCGGAATAAAGCGAACAGAAGGCTGAAATTAAACTAAATCAGTTTGCTTAAAACATCACGGAGTCGGCTGACCGTTAAAACTTGGAGACGTTCGGTCAAGGTGCAGTCAGTGGGCGCGACAGCATGGTGTCAATGTTGTTAAACCGGTCCTACAAACTATCGCAAAACACCTCTGATACCCTACATTGTTGATTAAAAATGTTGTTGTAAAATTTGCAAGCCTATTATTAGGCTCAGGAAAGCTTTCGCCTATTCGTTCTATTACACGGTATTAAAAGGTATATTCGCTGATAAACCTCTCACATTAACCAATATGACGGAAAATAGAAGTCTTGGTTTCCTTCATACGTTCGTGGAAACCAGTATCTTCGCCGTATCCCGTCAAACTTGTGTCCTTCTCCTGTTGGCATTAGGTAGAAGATTTCACGATCTGAGGCTGTTAACGCTTAGAGACGAAGCTGTCGGGGACAAGGTTATGCCATAATTTTCCCGCCCAGACTTGGTTCAAAATTGATTTCCATTATTTAGTTGTTGGTTGTTTATTTACAAAAGAGGTCTGTGGAGCAACATCTGGCATTGCTTCTAGTCTATTGGTTTTGAGGACTCATTGCCGTGTCGGTGACGCACCGCAGGAATTTAGTCATTTTATTAATAGCCAGCCATACGAGGCCCTGTTAAGCATGCATCTTGCATAGTCATTGCAGGCTGTGTTCGGAACTTATTCACGATGGCTAATAACTGTATAATAAGCAGGTAGCTTTTAAGCCGCGGTAGCAACTATTAACTAATTAAATATTTTTTTATGGTGGTTTTACATAGAAGTAATTGGAAGTCTCGAGGAATATGGAAACCAATCTATCGTTAATTAAGTTAATATCTGTTATTATATTCCTTTTTAAGGCATGTTTATAAACGTTTGATAGAACAATATATTAAACATGATATATTGATATTACTATCACAGTACGCTTTGTCATAAGTCAGCGCAGTCGGCAGATAGTAAACACGTCTCATATGTGGTTTAAGTGAAGGCTCAAACACCTAAATAGAACCGTTTTCCCCCCGAAGGGTAGAAAACGGATATTTAGGTTTTAGCCGAAGCTTAAACCACATTTAGTTTGCTTACCGACTTTGGCAATCTAAGGTACTGAGTCAAATGTGTTCCACCGCCTGTGCTGTTTGACAGAAAAGACAAGGACGGAGTGAGAGACATAGACTGTTAGCGCTCTACACTCACATAAGTATTGGAAGAAAAGAGGATAGTTGGTGAACATTGGAAGGGTGCACTCTCATATGTGGTTTAAGCTTCGGCTAAAACCTAAATATCCGTTTTCTACCCTTCGGGGGAAAACGGTTATATTTTGAACTTTGAAGTGACAACCGACATGTGACAACTGACAGGTCTATGTTTAACTTTTTTAAAGATCAGTAGGGTTATTCACGTAATTAAATAAGTTCAGTTGCAGTGCAGTTGCAGTTAAGTTTCGATCAAAACAGCCCTTTTCGTATTCTCGTAATTTTGACAACCGCTGTCAGATACGCTCGCGTCTAGTTCGCGTCGCGCGAACGCTTTAGCGTATTCTACTGCTGCGAGTTTGATGTGCGTGATTAAGATCGCAACTTGAATGCTATTCAACTATTCATTTGACGTCTCAAATGACAAATTAGTCCGATCGACGTGCAGCACATGTGCAATTTCGATTACGCTCGACACAAGCTCCTCGCCACCAACTTTTGTAAATATCATTGTTATATTTGTTTTAATCCAGCTGTTTTTTATGAACGTAAGTGTTTAAATCGAATATTCGATAATCTTGGTCAAAATGTTCCTAACATTTTGTCTCTGGCAGACCAAATAGACGTAGAGCGTCGGTAAGCTAGGAGTATAAGGCTGCAAAAGATCCATACTCTAGTTTTCGGATAGGAATTTTATTAAAGCTACCGTCTGAGCAAAGACTTGGCGCTACAATTAATAAATCGTTTGGCAGCTTATATCCCAAAGGAGAAAAGGATGGACGAATTAAGTGTGCAAGCAAAGGTTAGCTGAACCAAACTGATGTTATGATATGTGAACAATTTAAAAAACCCACATAATTTGATTTGTTAGTAGTATACACATCAGAGTAAATTTCAGGTATTCATAACACTATCCTTTTATGCTAGTGGATCATACCAAACACTGGTGGGTCAAGTCAGGTACCATGGTAAACACCATGGTACTTACTTGACAGCCTACAGTTTCAAGGGTTACTCGCCAAGTGACGAAAGCCCTTATCAGGAAACACATATTTAAATAATATGTTAAATTTCCCATGACAAGGTAAGCCCGTGATGGTATTAAAAGATGGTAAGTGTCCTTTTTACCTACTAGATAGTTAGTAGAAATATATCTATTAGGCTCTTGTTTTATTTTTCAGTTTCTATAGGAAGTTCAAGTTGCCGGGGGTAATTGGCTGTATAGATGGGACCCATGTTGCCATTGTAAGACCTAACTAACATGAAGAACGATATTTTAATACAAAATGATATCATTCTCTCAATGTTATGTATTTGTAGTTCCCTCATGTGCTCAAAAGACTAGAAGCCATGTCATAAGTATTACATACGACTGACGTACAGTTGACGTTGACACACGCGCAGTTTACGCACAGCTTACGTGCAGCTAAACAATTACAAGAATACCATTTTGCACCAAAACCTAAACTTAATTGCAACTGCACTGCAACATGATCGGCGCGTCAAGAAATTACGTGAATTAACCCGCAGGTTGAAATTTAAAGGCACACGTGCCATAAAGCCGTATAAATGACGTCATTTGGCGTTTACGTCTATTTAGAATGAAAAATTTTTTAAACATTAATTCATGAATGAAAACCCACTAAATTTCAAATAAACAAAAAATATGGGTCTCTTCATTTGTCATCTAATTAAATTATTAATTATAAAATGTGTGTTTTAGAAAAATGAAATGTTGTCAATTCTGTCCTAAAAATGACGCAAAGTAAACAAATCTATTGAAAAGCGTTCAATGATCATCAGTTTACACGAATTAAAAGTTAAGCAACCGTGAATGGTCGCGATATTAATATCATCCCGAAGAATAGTTGACTAAATCGTATCGAACTTAAATCGTAACATAAATTATATCTAAGCAAAACCCTGTAGGCCTTATTAATAAGCTTGGATGAGCGAAGGATTCACTTTGGTACAAACAATGCTTTAGAATTGACTCGATTACACTAAGATTAAGTGTCGACTATAGAAAATTAAATTTAAAAAATATTAAGGCAAGATTTCCTCTTCCGTTTATTGAAGATCAAATTGATAAATTGAAGGAGGCAAAGATGTTCAAAGCGCTTGATTTGAAAAATATTGTTGCACGTAAATATATACAAAGATAGTCAAAAGTACACGTCATTTGTAACCCCTCATGCCAGTATGAACTCCTTAAAATGGCTTTTGGTCTTTGTACGGCACCATCCGTTTTTTCAGATACATTAATGGTCTTCAACAACTTACGAGCTGACGGCACGGTGTTAACCTATCTTGATGATTTGATCCTCCAGAACAAAAGAGGAAGGAATACGAAAAATAGAGAAAGTATTTAAAAGAGGTAAATAATATGGCTTAGAATTCAATTGGAAGAAATGTCATTTTCTTAAAAAAGTAATTCAATATCTTGGAGACATTTGTGACAACGAAGTTCGACCATCTCCAGATAAGATTAAAGCTGTAGCAAACTTTAAAAAGCCGAACAATGTTAAAACTCATCATTTCTTGAACCAACTGGTTATTTCAGAACGTTTATTCGAAAGTACTCCCTGATCGCAAAACAAATGACTGATCTGTTTAAGAAAGATGCCGTGTTTTAGTTCGACTAAAAATGCGAGAAAGAAGCCAACCGAAACGATCGCTATGCTGTAAGGAAAATTGGTAACGGCGAAGGTCAGATTAATACGACTACATCAGCTGATTTAACGAAGCCGAGGATCTCACCATAAGATAAATCATCAGAGACAGATAATTGACCAGGATGGCCGTGTCGGAATAATTGTAAGAAGCAAATAGTATCTTATGTTTAAAAAGTATTAATTTATGTTTTTATACTTGGCACTCTTTTACCGAGTTAGATTTAAAAAGTTAAAACTGTCATTGATGGTTCGATGATGGATGACTGAAAGAATTTTGCTTTGTATGATTGTAAATTTAAAAATAAACTATTTCGGAAGAAAGTGCTGTTTGGTGCTTTTGGCTGTTAAATTACCTACATACATATGTATCAAATTTCCCACTATGTTTTCAAGCTATTTATAATTCGTAATTCCAATGTATGCTCACATTCTGGTTCATCCAGACTTGCTTCATGGTCTGCTCGTAGTTGTGTATGAGCGAGCGCGTGGCGCCATACTTGCGCATCATGTCTGCGGCGGCGGGCAGCGTGCGCAACACCGCGTGCCCGCACACGCTCTCTACTACCTCGCGCATATTGTGCAGCAGACACCGCGACCACTTGATGCGACCTGAGAAATAATGCGCCAATTACAATCATGAATCAACCCATAAACGTCCTACTGCAGGGCATGGGCCTCCTTTACAATCGAGGGTACGATTCAGAGTAGTTGGGTCATATAGTCCACTACAACGATGTCAAATCTTAATAAAATAAAAAATAAAAAAACAAACACATCACGCCGTTTTCCAGAAGGGGTAGGCAGGACACCTACATTTCGTCTTGTGTTTTATTTCCTACGATGTCATAGGAAGCGCATATGGAGGAGTCTATCGCCATATCAGCTCAAATTCCTGACTCCGGGCTGATAATTAATGAATAGACAAATTCTTTGCCCGACCCGGGTTTCAAATTCGACACCTTAGTTTTGTAAGCGTGCTGTAGTTTTTTTTTTTTTTTTGTGAGACGGTGGGAAACCGAAGGTTTAATTCGAACGTCTAAACGTACTGGTAGACCGAGGAAAACTAGAAGAGACCAAGATTATGATATTATTCGGCGGTTCCGAAGCAGTGGCTTCACGCGAGTATCGACGGTCGCAACAGACATGGACATATCGGGACATACAATTCGCCAGCGGCTGAAAGAACACGGCTTCTACAATCGAGTTCCAGCAAGAAAATTTATTTTAACACCACGGCACAAACTGAAACGCCTGCAATTTCCCGAAAGGTTCTTGCATTTCGATTTGTCGCAAGTCGTTTTCGCCGATGAAAAAACTTTTCAATCAACGGAAGATGGACGATGCACTCTTTGGCGGTTAACTGGTCAGAGATATAACCCGGAAAATATTAGGAATAATCGATCGGCGGGCGGTACTCGTATTAGCGTTGGCTTTTGGGGATGTATGAGTGCATCGGGCCCCGGTGAGCTGACGGAAATATCGGGCCGCTTGAATAGCGAAGGCTATTTACTCGTAGATTTGTTGGAAAACACATTACTTCCTACGGCCAGAAAGCACGTATCGGAGCCAATCGCAATAATGAAAATGCGATTATCGAAATGCCGTTCCCACCTAAGAGTCCAGAATTGAACCCTATAGAAAATCTATGGGGTCTCATTGTCCAGGCCTGGGAGCCCGACACGCCACGCACATAGGAAGGCACTGTAAGGCACGTGGAACGCGTGTGGGACACATTCAGAGGGAGAGATGTATGTGCTAATATGTTATCTTCTATGCGACGCCGACTACAGGCCGTCATCGATGCAAATGGAGGCCACACAAGATTTTGAACAATTTAATATTTTTATTTTTGTTGTTGAATTTGTTTTTTGTTTAATAAATTTAAATATTTTCTTTGTATTTACTTATTTTAATTGTCACCAAAACCGTACACACCATGTAGGTACAGTACATATTAGACGCTAAAGCCCTTTCGTCGGTTTATTATTGGCGGGAGGAGGCGTCTCGTCGAGGGGAACTACCAGCCCTTAGAGTGGTCGAGGCCAAACGGGCGTCCTTGCGCCTGGCCGTCGTGGAGGAGTGGCGCTCCAGGCTGGACAAACCCAGTGCAGGTGAGTGGACCATTGCGGCAGTGCGTCCTGTTCTTGATCAGTGGCTCAACAGGCGCCACGGCGCGATGACGTTCCGCCTGACACAGGTCCTATCGGGGCATGGATGCTTCGGTAGGTACCTGTGGCGGGTGGCGAGAAAGGAAGCGACCGCCGTGTGTCACCATTGTGACAACTGCCCGGAAGACACAGCCCAGCACACTCTTTCGGAGCGTCCAGCCTGGAGTGACGAGCGTACGATACTACGTACAGCCGTCGGAGTAGACCTCTCGCTCTCGGCCGTGATTCCCTCCATGGTCGAGAATCGAAGGTCATGACAGGCAATGCTCTCCTACTGCGAGATCGTGGTCTCGCAAAAGGAGAGCGCGGACCGGGTTCGTGAGCGGAACGATCCCGATCGCCGCCGCCTGCAAAGAAGAGGGCGCCGGGTGATAAACGGCTGAACCGACGCCTTCGCCCTGTGGTCCGGGGGTGTAAGAATTCTGCCACGGTATCCCCTGCCCGTCGTAAGAGGCGACCTAAAGGGGCCATCAGAGTCACTGGGAACACTGCGGGGGCGGTGCGCTCTGACCTGTAACGGCTCTGAGGCGAACGACAGTGCCTCGTCGCTGTCATGCCATAAGACCTAAAAGGGCGTCCAAAATAGTCGAAAGTGGGGTTCATCCGGGCCCCACATCAAAGAAGGACCAGAAATGGTTATGCGCGGGGCGGTTACGCGGACGTAAATCGGGGTGCCTTTCACCCTGGGATGTCCGGTACCGCCCACAATGCGTGTGACGGTTTTCAAGAGGTTTTTAGTCAGTATGCTGGCGTAGGCTTGGTAGTTGGTAGGGACCCAGCTTGGCCACAAATCCGCATTGTGCCAGGCTGGAAGGCCAGAGACACTGACATACCCCTTTCCACCTCCCCCGGGGCAACGAAAGGGGAGCTTAATAGCTTTTCCTCTAGAACAAAAAAAAAAAAAAACAAGGTACAGTACATATACAAAATTGAAATAAAGCACATACTTACACAAATTGTTGCCAATATTGTCATACATTATATCATTTATTAACACGGAACAAGACCACAGAGATATATTTTATTTTCTTATTTTATGTATTTATTATATTTGGAACACCAACAGCACGATATAAATAAAATTAGATACCTATAAGAATAAAAATACATTGTTTAATACAAGGACACACGCCAACAGACTAACACGACATTTAAACTCTACGAAAATAAATATTAGTTAGGTATTTCACAAAAACGTAAAAGACAATACATTAATGCAGAGAAGAAACTAAAAATATAAACTGCGAAAAAAAAAATTAACAACGAATACACAACAAAGCAACAAAAGTAGGTGAACACATCTACGGCAATCTTACTTTTTATAAATGTTCAGTGACTTATGTACAATTGACGTGTTCATCAATTTTGTTGCTTTTGCTGTTCACCAACTTTTGTAACCTTAGTGTGTTCATGAATTTTTGTGGCCGACACTGGTCACCAACTTCTGATGCTTTATGTGTGTACGACTTTTGGCGTTTTGAATATGTTCAGCTACTTTTGGCGGTGACTGTACGTGTATTTCGCAATTGTACTCACTATGGGTATGGTTGTGAAAACACATATAGTAGAGTATTGGGCCAACAAAACAGACCTTCTGCACCCTCCTTCGCCTACCTTCCTCCCCCCTTCAGTCACTTCTTTCGACCGCTTCATGCTTATACTTGTAGATCATTATTTACATTTTAATGACAACCTGACTATCTACGGCTAATTTTCAATTATCCCCTAGCCACTCCTTTTTTTTAAATTCATCCAATTATTGATCATTTAAATGAAAAATATTCTGCTCTGTACAGCTTGAGCCAGAACATTGCGTTCGATGAATCTCTTCTAACGCAATAGAAAAGTTGGTTTTGGATATAAACAAATTTATGCCCAACAAGGCGGCAGCAGTAGGATAAAATCGTATGAGATTTGCAAATCTCAACCTGGCTATTTGTGGCGATTTCAAATACACACTGGGTCTGAATCGTCACCAAATTCAGGTTCTTTAGCTGGATCACTACCTTCCATAGTTTTGAGAATGGTACATGGTCTCGAATTTAAAAGCCACAATGTTGATGGATGATTTTTATAATTTTCCTGCTTTGGCTAGAACGTTAAAATCCACGCAAACAGATTGTGCGGGGATATTGCGCACCAAACGACAGTTAGTTCCCGTTTAATTGGCCAGATTAAAGAAGGTTCAGGTGGTTGTGGCGCAAATTGCTAGATGCTCGAGTGGCGATGTGGACCTTTTGGTATGGAGAGATAAGAATCGTGTGGCTCTTATCTCTCTACATACCACGGGTGCACCAATGCTCAAAGCGGTAACATCATAAACACATGATTTGTGTATTTGGGGGTAGATAAAAAGGAACAAATGCTTTCCATGTAATCAGCGGAACGGGAACGGACTAAGGCTTAGTACAAGAAATTTTTAGATGCTTAGTAGATGACAGTATGTTTTTATACATGAAGTATGCACAACCACGCATCACGACTATCGGCATGATTTAACGCGCCGGCAGATAGGGCACCTTCATACACCGCAATAAACAGTCTGGAGCTTGGTCGTGCTGTAATAGCTACGGAGTTCGGGACTGTTAAGTGTGCGGGCTTCCACCCATGCAAAGTCCTATGGATGATGGAAGCACCTTTACGATTAACAGGTCCCGTTAGGGCCCTAGGGGTTGAAAACTTGAAACTACAAAGCTATCCTTAATACTTCGGCTACACTACCGTGATATGGAAACAACTAGGTGTGGCAACGATTTATGGCCTTAACTTTACAATGTCAATAATATGGTATATGTCAGTAGGCTATAGCTCCGGTGGCAGTCTTTTTTTGCTTACCAAACGGGATTACCGCGGTAACTTTTGCGTGAGCCGCCACAATCCAGTTTGTTCAGCGTGCAACAATGGTCTAAGTAAACTGTGGTGCAACACAAGCTCAACGGAAATGCACGTGCCCACCGACATGAAGTGGTCAAATTAAAGATGCTCGAGTTTTTGGTAGCATTATTTTTGCACATACAGCACAAACGAGCATATTTTGGTTCACCTAATGGTAAGTGATCACCGCCGCCAATGAACATGTGCAACACCATAGGACATAGAGATGCGTTGCCGGTCTATGAGGTGGAAATACGCTTTTTAAAGTGGCCAGGTCGTATTCCAATGAGTATCTACTAATTTTATGGGATACCCGACATACGCATCATAAAAGCTGTAGCACACAAAACTTTTATGAATTTCAACTACCGTAGATGGTTTGAAGATGAAAGAGTCATTAATTAATTTTAATTAATTTGAAAACGTTGCTTGAAATCAGTTTCAACGAAGAAGACAAAACACTCAATTACTAAAAAAAGTTTTGAAACTGTCTATGAAAAAGCCCTATAAACTTTAGCTCTTTCTAATATTAGTAGAATGTAAACTATAAAATTTTTATTTCAATTCTACCTATGAAATTATTTTAACAGACTCTGGATGGAAGAACAACTATGTAAAAAATAATTTGTAACAAATCATACACTCAGTTTCTTCCTTCCATCTCGAGTTCCCTGAATACTCGAGTAGTGTTTATCCCGAGGTGGCAAATCACTAAACCGCAATATTAGCACTTTAATCCTTAGGATTATAGCACCGATCTGGTAAACACATGAATCGTGCTTACATTGTAGCATTGCATAGTACTTTTGAAATCATTTTAATTTATATTGTTGTTTGCCTTAAGTACCAGGTCGCGCGCGGCGATACCGTAACGGCGTAAAGAAGCACAATACTTTGTTTACTTGATAAATCATCTTAAATAGAGCTTTACTTAACAGAAATAAGGCGCACTATCCTGTATCATTTAAACAGACTAAACCTTTATATTGAAGATTCGTACGCCGGAATATTGCTTTACTTAAGAACCGCGCGGCTATACCGTAAGGAGACATATTTCTCCGAGATTCAAGGAGTCGCACTAATACTCGCGCTTATTCTTGACCTTAATAGGTTACAATTTTCTTGCTATTCTTTACTGTTCAGTTTATCACACCCAATTTTTTTTAAATTTAAACAGAAATAAACCTGATTTTGGTGTTTTTACTGTTTATATTATAACTGTTCATTTTAATTATTACTTCACGTCAATGGCTTCGACGTCCAGTTTGTTTTCATTGTAAGCATTATTTTGGAATAAATTTAGATACAGCTTACAAGTTAAATTGATAATCAGGGCGTATCATTCGCTTAATAAAAATATATCGTTAAGATATGCGTATTAGAACCAGCGTTTAGCCGTGCGAAACAAATATTTTTAGATTACATGAACAATTCCATCGGCACGGGTCGAGAATAGAGATGTGTCAATTCGACTTACTAACTCTGGTAGTACTTAATTAGAGTTAACTCGAGTCGTATTCTCCCTAACTCGTATTCGAAAATCGCAATATAACAACGCAGTAAGGCAAAGAGCGAAACGCGATTCGCTCGTTGAATGCGCGCTTTAACACTCCAGATATTATTTTGTGAAGACTTCTTAATCTATAATTATATCTAACTAGTTTTGTAGTTAAATATGAGTAGGATTTACTATAACTTAACTGAGAGTAAAATCAAAAATAAATATACATATAAAATCTTTCTGGCAACGTCTCAACGTTCATCTCGCTCAAAGCTCGTTCGGTGTCCACTTCACGGTGTTGTCACCATGTTGCATGTGTTGTTACTCGTTAGTAAACTGATTAAACTATCAACGGAACTTCTTCTCCGTCTTTTCAAACTTACTCATATTGTTTTTTTTTATTTATATGCGGATAAGATATACATTATTTGATGTGTAAACTGTACAAACCTGTTTATTTCAATCCGACCTACTAAGTTTAGCAATGATAGTAATTGTAAACTGAATTCTGTTGTTAATAAAGATTATTATTATTATTATGATAATTAGACGTTGTAACAGAGAGTTGGATGAAAGAAAAATAATATTAAAAAAGTAATTTGTAACAAATTTACAAACAACAAATAGCAAATCAAAACAAATCATACAGTCAGTTTCTTCCTCCTAATTTAGAGTTCCCTGAATTTCAACTCGAATTAACTCAGTCGTGTTTTTTCCGAGTTGGCACATCACCAGGCACGGGTCCTGAGCTCGTAATTAACCGCCGGTCTAGCCAATCAATGCACAAACATTTTAATGAAAAACTAATGACTGACCAGCAACCGGCGAGTAGTTCCTCGGCAACGGTGGATCCTCACGCTGTCTCTTGAACATCTTCATGATCTTGTCAACTTCTTTCTCGCTGTACCTCAAAACCCGATCATATTTCTCGTTCAGTTTAGTTATCTGGATTTTTTGACTGACCTGACAATCACATTCATATTAAGTACATTTGTTGTTAGAGATAATACTCGTATATGTGAAATATTAAAGTTGTTAACATTGAAATAGAACGAATTCTTAGGGACTTTATCGGGAATTTGATAAAATTTTTACATTTTTTAATTTCTCGACGTTTCGGTCACTTCACAGCTTTCGTGATCACTAAGTATTACGTAAAGACGTAGTTTTAATTAGGCAATAGACTAGTAAATACTATTATATATTATTATACATACCATTATACACAATTATATGCAGGTTGATATTGACATTTATGGTATTTAATTTAAAACAGATGTCCCTAACCACCCCAGGTAATAATGTGCCAAGTATGAAAAAAATTGCCTAGTAGTTTTGTCAAAAATAGCGATTTTAGTTTCTAAGGTCTTTGATCAACCCATTAAGGTATGATTCTTGTTACGACTCATGTAAGTTCTTGAATCGCACTGAAGTTCAGCTAATCGGTAAGAACACTCTTATCTATACGGTGTGGCAAAAAATCATGGAAACTAAAATCACGATTTTTGACAAAAAATCATGCTAGATTTTTTCAAAATTTGTAGTATGTTACCTGGGGTGATGCGAAACATGAGGATTAAAATTAAGTAACGTATGTCAATGTCATGCTGTATAACAATATATACTGATATACATAATATACTATTATAGGCTAATATTGAAAATACTTTATTGAACTCATAAAACGTCATCATAAATTTTATTGTTAAATCGGACTAAAACTCCTTCAGGCCGCATGTATCAGTACTGCAAACTCATAGGAAAAAATTTCAACGTCCACCTCGCAATGTATTGCAAGATCAGGAATTACTATAAGATCTTATGTAATCCTGGTACCCGAGTTCCAAATGCGGCTAGATTTGACATCTACGAGTTCGAAATTGAGATTCAAAAAGGCTTTTTACAGAATAATCCCATTTTCAAATACAATAAATAAACAAATCGTTAACAATAAATAAATAGTTCTTTTAGTAATGTAACTTTTAGTAAAATAACTTAACTGTTGTAACATTACTAAAAGAACGGTTTATTGTATTAAATAATGAATTATTAAAATAATGAATCAATATGTTTCAGTCAGTCATTATTAAAATTTGTTTTTCCGTACAGATGTAAAGCAAATTATTAATTAAGTCCCAATCGTTATTGCTAACGAGCCACCACAATAATCTCGCCTTAATTCCTTGTTACGAGTAGTTATTACAATCCAAGTGATGACGACATATTATATTATTCGTGTTTATTTTAACAAGCTATTAAAGATCTATACTCTAAACTAATTCCATAATTTCGTCCAGTTTAAAAAAATCTCATATATTGACCTTCTCAAACCGAGTCAAGAATTTGATCCCCTGCGGCGTCTCCCACACGCTGGCGAAGTTGGCCTCGATGGTGTTCCCGATGGACTCGCGGAGAGCGTTGGTCTTCGCTTCAAACGCGTGGTAATCCTTATCGAACTCATTGTTCCGGTAGTCCAAGTAGTCATAGTTGCACGTGGTGACAGCTTTCTTGGCTTCGTCGAACGTGTGAACGGCATCTTCAAGGTCTGTGGATTACGCAAAGAAATTAACTATTATAACCATAAAGATATAATGTCTGGTGCCTTGAGCATCGTGCAACATGTTCTTCTACCGTAAAAAGTTGTGAGAGAAAAAAATAGATTATTTCTCACAAGTAATATACTCGTATGTATATTATATTCAAAAAAATTGTTCAGTGCGATGCCCGAGTCCATCTATTTTATTTATAACATAAAAGATTTTTAATATTGATATGATCACTATGAGATGTTTGTTTAGTGAACGATAAACGATCGAGTATCGACTCTGCTTGAATTTTCAAAAAAGCCTTTTTTAAATGACACAAAAAATATATTTTTTTAGACTTTTACAACTTGTGATTTTTAATTAAACTAGAATTCGCAAACCTAGTGCTCGCGACAATGATCCTGACATACTACTTTCGCTTCATCCACTTCCATCAATCTCTTATCGAATTATTCTCAAATTAATAATTAATATATAATTGATGTATATTTGATATCATTTCGTTACATTCATATAGGCGAGGTGAATTTATGACTGTTCATTAGGTACTTAATAATTGTATTGTTCTCGTAGTGTTTCTAATTTCTATCGCATAGGCTCGGATTATAATGACCACTGCGCGGGCATGACGCTGATGTCATTCAAAGTGTTTTTAGAGGAGCAACTCCTAACGGGCTGCGGTTGCATGCTCACGTGTGTCCCACGCCCCGTGTTTTAACGGAGATGGCAGTATATCACGAGGTTTGGGTTTTAGTCGGTAGGACGTTCTAATTGCTTTCTATTAGAACGGTAAGTCCGATATACCTAAATGGATCCGTAAAGGGATTTCCTCGTGCAAGGAAAAAAATAAAGGGGTTGTTCAAGAAAACTTTTAACATCGGCTTAGAGATAGAAAAGTAACAATAGCATGAAAATTGAAAATGATAAAGAAGAATCTAATAAAAAATCTAGACACCCGGGATCGTGTGAAGTTAAGTTCAACCTGACAGAACTGGCGAAGAGCACCAAGTGAAATAGTTACATGAACCATTTTTAGCCACTTTTCACTCACTCATAACTCAAAAACTATTTCACATAACATGTCTTTGGCTTTCATATTATGTTCTTCAAATTCCATAAACAGACCTCAAAAGGTTTTTTAAATATTAACGTCCAAAAACCGTCATTTTTATCACTGACTAACCATTCTATCAAAACTCTAACTCACTTCCAGATGACCTAGAAAATTCACATTTGGCATCCAGATACGTAGGTGGGTGAATACAAAGGACAAAATCAGAAACTAGTAATTTTTTGCCAATTTCAGGACTGACCATTGAACTCGGCACCCATTTGTATCTCACTTATTCTGTCGCTGAAGTCAACAACCAAGGCACATATCGTAATATTGAACTTGGCTCCATTTTCCATTTCTATTTTGATGGGATAATGTACAACACCTATAACATTGCAGTAGCACGACTCACCTTCCCCGAGCAACAGGCCCTCCATTCTCTTCTCAAACAGATGGTTATAGTCGTCCATCAAGTCGAACATGGCTATAATTTTGTTTACCCTTTTACAGAAAGTATCGAACTTGCCAAAGACATAGTTTTCGGAGAAGCTGAACTGCTCGGTGTTCGGGAGGAACGGCTGGTTCTTGACAAACAAGTATGTCTCTCTGTAAGTTTTGTTCAGGTTGAGGCAGTGGATCAGTTTATCTCTAACGAGAGATCGCTCTTGCGTCCATATAGTCTCTTTGAACCGACACGTTATGTACTGCTTGCACGTCTCAATCATTTGATTTGTTATCTGAAAAATATATTTTTTAATTGTAGCACAGGTCTCAACAACATTTATGACTTATATATAATAGGTGTAATAACCGCTCCTATCTAAGCACATACAAAATATTTGCAGATCGTTGTTATTACCGTGAATGGCGGAGTTGATAATGCATAAAAGCCTTATCAACTCTGCGATTTATGAGTATATTATAATAAAATTGATATGTTTTACCTGCAATCTGTATAATCCGGTATTATATAGAATAGCTAAGTAATGTATAAAATACCTGAAACGTGTAGGTAATGTACGAAATATTATTTATTTTATATTTTGCCTTGTTATTCTATGCAATATCGAATGCGCACCCGGTAATGTATGTAAAAGACTAAATCCCAAAGAATCCGAAACAAATGTTAGGTTAGGTTAGTTTATTTCCATTTTTTAAAAATCTTTTTAATATATAATAAGGAAAAAGAAAGCTGAGGAAGGGGCGTGGCCTGTGGACGTCACTATAGTTGTATAGTTGAAATAAGAGATGACAGTTTTATGAAAAAATCTAAACTGTTGAAGTTACAGATGTACAAACTTGGCACTTAAGTTACTTATTTAAAAACAAAAATATCAGCATACTTTATTTTTTTTAAATAAACCCAAAAAGGGTTAAAATAAGGGTTGGAATTTCATATGGAAAATCGAAACCGCTGAAGCTATTTTTATGAAAAAATATATTTCAGCTCTTTAATCCAAACAAAAAATAATGGCGTGCAATGATTTTAGAAAAACAGCATTATGGGGGTAAAATAAGAGGAAAAATATTGTACGGAAAATCGAAACTATAGCATTATAGTCGGCCCCAGACCTCAGCGTTTTAAACGTACCTTAGTACAACCGCGCCACCGAAGCAATCACAAAAAACTGCAAAAAATACAACTCACCTTAACCATCAACGACGAGATCCTCTCCGAGGTATTATAGAACTGGGATACGCTGTGTATGAGTCTCACTGTCTGCAGCAAGCTTAGTATCGAGTCTTTGATCTTCACGGGGTCGTCGAGGTACAGCGAGTGGCAGCACTTCTCCATCGCCTGGATGAACTTTGCGTTGTCCTTAGCCTCGTTGTAGCAGAAGGTTATTTTGTGATCAGTGTCTCGCCATATTTTGATCACTTTCGAGTTTGCCGTTTGTAAACAGGTCAGGGTCATTTGAACTTCGTTGTCCTGTAATATTTGTTGATAGATATAAAATATTACATCATTGCCTAGGGGTCAACTATAAAATGTTAATGACGACAGAAGCCCGTGCCAGTGGCATTCAAATATAGAGGTCTGAACGCGTATTTTTGTTTTACGTGAAACCATTAATTTCCGTTGGAATGGTGCATTGAACCGTGACAGATTCTTGCCTTGAATAATCCTATAGAACATGTATAGTAAAAACTTTATTTTTGAACATTTTCTGTTAGGGAGCCCATGAGGCTAAGTGGGGAGTCACTCGAACGTCGGGTCTATGATATTTTGTAGTTTAGATGATAAGAAAAAGAAAAGGTTCTATGAAGTTTTTCCATTCAGTAACGGGACAAGCGTCTACAGATCATCAAACTTGCAAAAAAAATAGTCACATTAAAATACTCGAGCGTGTCAGATATTAATATTTTCGAAGCTCCAGCGTCTCTCTGATAACAAAAGTATGTTAATCTGGCCATTTGCGTAGTGGGGGCGGCCACACGGAAGGATAGAAAATTGTTTTTTTTTTTGTAGTTATTCGAACCCGTCAGATATTTAGAGGGGATGTAAAATAAACCCTAAATATGCCCCCTTTCAAAAGACTGACGTTTTGGAAGTAACGCACGTTCGTTGCGAATGTTTGAAAATGCAAAAAAAATCGCCATCCTGAAATATTCGAGCGCGTCAGATTTTTATATAAAAGGTTCATCTTGACGTTCCAGTCATGATATCCTAAAATCTGACGATTATATTGAGGAATATTATTAATCTGACTATTATAATTAGAAAAATGGCGTCGAAAACCACGTTTTTGACGATATCTCCTTTGTGAGTTATTTTATGAGGAAAATATTTATATAGAAAATTAAACTAAAGACAATGTCCTACAATTTATATTTTTACAACTTTTTTCGTATATGAAAAGTTACGGCGTAAGAGCGCCGCAAAGTGTTACATAAAATGCGTTTAAATATTAAAGCCAAGATCCACCCATATCGAAACTGATGCTTAGAGCTTTTCCATATTGACCAACATGACGAGAACACTACCTGTGAAAGGGAAAAATAAGTGTGGACTGGGTAATGCGTGACATACTTCAGCTGCACGATCTAATTTACTAACAAGTGTTTTATTACTTCGGCTTGTGGAAATCGTCAGATTATACCTAATTCTTGCATGGTTTACTTGAATATAAAAAAAAAAATCGCGATCAAGTATATCAAGATAACGATTTTTGTTTTGTAACTTTGTAGTTTTTCTACTCGCTTACGTTACACTCGGATGGTCAGATTTTCGAAATGTATCCTTGTTAGCCAGTAATTAACCTACCGTATATTAATCTGATGCGCTTCTGTATTTCCTACGAGATATTTTTTTTATTAATCCGACGGGCTCTCCTGGACTCACGTCCCTACAGAAAGAGCCCATATATGGTGGAGGTACACAATAGAATATTTTTTTTTATTCTGGCACGGCATGATGACTGCACTGCACCTGTTGTTAAGCGCAAATGCCATCCAGACAGAGTATCGAATGGCATCAGACGGCGGTCCCATGCCATTCGACACAAGAATACGAGGATCCTCCCCTATATTTATCTGACGCGCTCGAGTTACTCCAAAAACCTCAGTATGCTGCCTATGTTATTGTGAAATAGATTTTAGCCACACTAAAGGCTTTTATCTGTCCATATCTTAAAAAAAAATGAAATTATGAGTACAAACTTGTAGATAAGAGACCAGTTGCGAGAACTGAGCTCCACGCTTCTTCCAGTACTCGAGCTCGTCCTGCGGCCCACTGGAGTCCACTTCGCGTCTCAACTGCTCGCTCTCGCTTAGTATCTACACCAACATTCACACCATTAGATCGACATTTTAAATTAGAATATTCATAGACATCTTCATAGTCCTAATACTAATGTGAGAAGTCAGTGAGTTTGATTGTCGAGTAGACACCATGCAACCCCCGAGATAGCTTCTAAGTTGTTGGTTTTTTTCCGGTAAACGGCGTGAACACATCCCATAAACAGTAGACTGTATTACCGAGCAATAAGGTTCAGATTTAAATTTATGTACAAGGCTCTTTTATTTACAGCAATATCGACTAAAACTCACAAACATGCCTTTAATAAATTTTGTACAACATTCACCGAATCACAACTAAATCTACAGTTGTCTACGTTCATGCGCCGGTCTCGTATATCCTAGGTTACCTTCTGCATCCAAAGTAGCAGCGAGTAGAGCATACATTAAAGCTTATTCAAGTAATAACGCAAGCGCCACTTCACGGATACACCACTCTTTACGTCACCAGTGAAACTAATTGTAGGAGTGTTAACAACGTGAATTCTACGGCGCCCTTTCCTGACCTCCAACTTTCGCTTGTTGCTTCCAGTTAATTTTATATGACTATGTGTTTTCAACGTTGCTTAACGCCATATTTTTTCTCAAATCTTAAGTAGATTTGTAAACGCAACTGTCTGTACGCTCTGTGTGGAACCTATGGATAAGCGTAATAATATGTGTGGGTATAGAATCTGCAATGTTTTAGCACTGAAACCCAACTACCTACATTACTGTTGCATTAATCGCTCATTAGTTGTGTGACCACAGTCTATTTAAGCATCGTCGGCGACAGAGTTATGTTATTAATCTTGTAAGAGTCCGTTACAGTAGAATTATTAGGCTATTTTTTTTCTATCACATATCTCACCTCCATAACTTTTTTAATCCACTCGCTGACTCGGTCTTCCAGCATTGTAATGGTGTTGGCGTTCTTGGCCATCTCTTTCAGTTGGTGGTAATCTTGTATGTTGGCCATGAGAGCATTCCCGTCTTCGAATAAGTTTACTTGATTGCACACGTCTTCACACACTGATGTTAAAATTCAAATTATTCACAATTTAAATAATAATAAAAAAAACATATATTTTATTAAATAATTTAAATATTATAATTAATGGTAAATAAATTGTTTTATATTTTTCAAAATAAATGATGATTAATTTGGCATAAAAGAATGTTCTGCTGCTAAACCTGAACAAAAATATTTAGTATTTGTTGTTAGCTTGTTTTTACCACTTATTTTTATAGTTTTACGCTTATACTATATTGAATATGGTGAACGTACCTTTCAAGGCGCTGCAAAATGACCTTAATCCTGGCAGCAACTGGTTCTTGACGATGGGAAACCTGGTCTCATCTTCGTCGCCGTCGCTGCTCGGGTGAGCCAGAGCGCTCATGTACACGTGCTCCATGACACGTTCTATAGCCGTCACCATGCCCACCTTCTCGGCATTTAGAATACCGCAAAATCTATGTTTTATAGAGAGATGAGCTTTAATTTCGATAGGTAATTTTGATATAAGGTATCATAATGTGACTAAGTATTTCAAATAAAATAAAAAAATGCTAATGCAGTTCATACGAGTATGTTATCGGAAACCATCAATGATAATAACAACTTGCATTATATAATAACAAAAAGGAAATACACTAAAATACCCCTTGTAATATGTAGTTACAACTATCTGAACGAATAATGCCAAACGACATTAACTTTCTGTTTAAATTATCACTGAATTAGTCAATGCAGGGAACTTAATCAAGCACAAAAAAAATTAATATTAAATTACGACAAATGTTGCTCAAACCTGTACAGCATATACTTAATAATGTGTATTTTGTTCATCTACTTACAGATCTTTATGAAATCCTTCCTCGGGCAGTTGCTTGCTGACGTTTATTCGGAACATGTAAATGCACACACCGGTGAACCTCACGTCCCAGCCGTCTGAGAGGAAGAGTTTCTTCTTCATGGTGACCTGGGGTGGCGGCTGCTTGCCTTGGCCCTGCTGCCGAGGCTTTGAGGTCTCTGGCTGCGGACGCTGTTCAATCTCCTCCACATCTTGGTAGTACCAGAGAAGCTTATTCCTCATGTGAGGAAGGAAGAGCTGGTTGATGTCATCCAGCTGTAGGGTATTGTCAATGGTAAAATATTAGTAATTTGTACAGATTTTTTTATAGTTTGATTTAATACGAAACGTAAGAGATTATGGTCCGAAAATAATATTTTATGAATTTTTTTGAATTTTCACGCTAGTAATTATAAACCTTAGTCAAATTATTATTGTACTGTTATTCCAATGAGTATATTTTATTAATAAACTCATTGAAACAATGAACAATTTTCTAAATTATTTACTAGAACAACACACTTGACGAATCCTACCATATTTCCTTCGAACACATGGTCCATAATGGCGTGCCTCGGTAGTCCAGTTCCATCTATAAGCAGCTGGAAGGTGAACTCCAGCCGGGGGTCCATCTCCCCCCTTCTTGCTTTGCGCTCGCATTCTTCTCTTCTTTTCTGTCAACGAAACAGAGCCAGTGAAACTTTATACTCATTCATTCATCAGTTATACGGACTATTAATAAAATTATTTTTTTCGTACGTCCAACAGGTAAATCAACACTATGAATATTTTTGCATAAAAATCACCAGAGACCAGTTGGTTATTAATTCCTTTAGACTCAAACCTGAAGAATATCCATAACATCTTCCTCTTCCTCTTCATCGCTAGACCCTGGCTTTATGCCGTACACAAACATATTAGATACTCAAAGAACAATTCCAATCACTAAATTAACACCAGATAGATGTGGGCTATCATCGGCTAATGACGTGTTATCACAGCAGTAGCTAAAAATATCACTGATGTAGCGCAAGCCTCAACTACTCCACCCGTCCCATCTTGGTATGAGTTGTAACGACAATGGTTCAGTGAAACTATCCTTGTTGTAATATGCAAATTAATCGGACAAGTATGGGGTGTCATTATAAACCCGGTGGGTGGTACGGCGTCGAACTTGCCAGTACAAACGCTGTCGGAGACACGCGAATGTTTCCAAATTATGCTTCGCCGTGGTGTGAGGCGTCCAATTTAAATATAGAATGGAACTGTTGATATCGGTGCTTAGTAATGTATTTGGGTTTGCCGACGCTGTGTTTATATTATTTGATAGCTTCTGTCGCAACTCCGTTTGCGTGATTATCTACATAAAAAATTCTCATTCCGTCCCATTCCGTTATATGCCGCCTGGTCCCGTCTTAATCTCACTTAAGATATGTAATCCAGTCCCGTCCCATACATTTGATTACAAAAAAGTAACAAACACATTGGAATTTCTCCCTGATTCCACGGGAACACTAAATTTTTCGGGATAAAAAGTAGCTTAAGTATTAATCCAGGGAGCCAGCTACCTCCATACGAAATATCATCGAAATCCATTAAGCCGTTTCCAAGTTCATCGCGCACTATTACGTCAATATAGTCCCCCCATATCAGTTTTTCTCATTTATCTTCCATGTACAGACATCGATCGGTTACAAATTTAATATATGTTTAGATGCAACCTTTTTAAGGCGCGACAAATGCTACGCTTAGATGTTGATTGCTCATCATAAACTTTACCAATACTTAGGTCTTAGAAGATCGTAGGTCGTCTACCAAAATGAACCTTCTCAAATGAACGAAAATGATTCAATACATAACTCGTACCCGTAAAAGTACATCCGAGATTTATATAATATTTATATTTTATTTTCTGCGTTATGGTACGAATGAAATCTATGTTATTATTTAACAGATCATAAACACATCTTTGGAATTGGATTGTCGATTTTTACACGCCTGGCCCCTACTGGGACGCTGATTGCATATTTGCAGAGGTTTGATTGGACTGATGCAAAATATGATTTTAATATTAAGAGACTGCACTCAAATATGTATGGGTTGTATAAAAAAATATTTCATGCAATGGTTTTCGGTGGTTTAGGAAAAGGGACGTGTTTTCATTTGATTCTTTGATTTGATAATAAACAAAAAACTACAATTTACAATATTTATCAAAAATACAGTAACAACATAGATATAAGGTACCATTACGTTACAAGTAATCCATATGAAAGATTATTTTTCAATGAATTTACTTTATCTAGTAAGTTTTAGTAATTGACTTATGTTACACCATGACGACATTTATGCAAGGGAATTCTATTGTTTAATCATACGGATAATTAGATTAGTACCAAGACCTGATCTCCGTCTCATGTAGAGGATGTCCATACGTGCTAGGGTGACGCATATTATCATGTCTGTACAATGGAATAATATCAATGATGAAGTATAATTGGGATGATTGGACTGAAATACAAGACATTCTATATTGATATTTACACAAATGTGTACCACAGAGTCATCACACCGGTGCTTTAAAAAAAAAAGGAATGATCAACATCGGATGTAGGCATAGATGTATGAAATATAGATCGGCAATGTGAAAGCGATATTTTAATATATTTTATATAAAAAATATCTAGATATAAATAAACAAAGAAGTGTTTCAGGTTTTTCGATGTCAAATTTTAAGGCGACGATGATGAAATGGTGCATAGAAGTATCGAGTTTTTGCTATTAATGTATAATATACTATTGTTTTATTACGTTTACAGCCCCCATAGCACAGTTAGTTGAAATAGTAAATCACGCACCCATTAATTATAAATATTTAGAAAGTATCAATAGTGTAAAAATTAAATGAAGTTATAACTGATAGTGTAGAATTAATATTATAATTCAAGACTATAAAATTGTAACGAAATATGAATTGTCATCGATTATTTTTATCGACAACATATTATTGATCGAAACTGTGAATCAATCCCTAGCAAATGTTGGTCGAAATTAATACAAATTCACAAATTTGATATTATTTGTTATAGGCAATGAATGCTTTCACTGCATTCATATTATTAATTACTATATTATTTTCTACCGATGTGCATACAAGCTTTGTCTTTTCATTCTATAATATTGCCACTAAATAGCATTGGAAAAAAGTGACCCTTACCTGTGAAAACTGTAAATCACATCCAACCACTGCACAACTCACCAAAATGTATTACGTTAAACAAAAATAACTAAGTACTGAAATATGAAATAAATAATGAAAATAAGTGATATTTGTCGCTCGCTTTTTTGACATATTTTGAAACTGATACCTAAAGAGCTTCTTGTGTGTAAATGTATGGTCACATCATGCATCTCGCTTTAATAAATGAGTTGAATTATTCAAACTTTTTCACTTGCCGATCTATGTTTTATACTATATCTATGGTTGTAGGTATACTTCATACGTTGTCTTTACGATGACATCGTGCAATTTACTGTTAATCCTAAATTTGGAATCAAATCCTGCCAAATTGCTCGTCGGTGATTAATTTCATTACTCTGTTGTTCATCATATTGTTCGAGATTTTTAAAATAAAATGATTTTTACGCCATTTAAATATTTACATTACCAAATGACGACTAGATCCAACTTGTTAATGAGTTCGACAAGACTTAAATACATATTTGACGTTGTCTATTTATTAGTTCTGAACACCTGATGTTTTATTTCGTATTTATCCTTACTGATATTATAATTTATAAATGCGAAAGTAACATGTCTGTCTTTTCACGCCTAAACCACAGAAACGATTGTAATGAAATTAGATACAGTCATAAATGTGACCATGGGAAAGGCTTGAAATAAGGGATGAAAATTTGTATGGAAAAATCCAAACCGTTAAAGTTGCAGATGTGAATCTTTGCGCTTTAGTTAGACATTTAAACCAAAAATAATCGCACACTTTATTTACTTAAAATTAACCCTAAAGGGGTAAAAATAAGGGTTGGAATTTTATATGGAAAATCGAAACCGCTGAAGTTATTTCTATGAAAATGTATATTTAAGCTCCTTATTGCAAACAAAAAATAATAGCGTACAATAATTTTGGAAAAATAGTATAATGGGGATGAAATCTTACTTGGGAAAGCTAAACCATTGGAGTTACAGATGTCAAACTTGGCACTTTAGTTACTTATTTTAACAAAACTGCATACTTTGTTTTCTTAATATGAACCCCAAAGGGGTAAAAATAAGGGTTGGAATGTTATATGGAAAATAGAAACCACAGAAGCTACTTCTATGAAAATTTATATTTAATCTCTAGAGAGGTGTATTAGAATAAAAACGAAAAAAATGGCGTGCAATAATTTTGGAGAAACAGCATTATGGGGGTAAAATAAGGGTAGAAATATTGCACGGAAAATCAAAACAGCTAAAGCTATTGATGTCAAAAATTCATAATTTGATTCATTACCAGTAACGAAAAATAATGTCATGTACTGTAAAAAACATCTTAGGCAATGCATAGTTTTCTTTATTTGCCCTGGAGGGACGAAAAGGGGTTGTTTTAACGAAGATTCTTAGCGTTTTTTCAGGTAGGAAATAATTAACAGATTCCCCAAGATAAAGTGGGACGAACGCGATGAGAGCGGTCGGATCCGGATTGCATTCGATGGGAAATAATGGGACGGGATGTAACGGAAAGAAAAGGAGCAAGATGAGATGGGATGGGATACGATAGGAAAAGGGATAGTAGGTACTTAGGTCGAGTTCAGGAGTACAAAAGTTTGAACGGGAATAAGATATTTCTGGTGTGTAGTGGATTCTAAACATCTAAGCACCCAGGCGTAGCTGGGCCGGGCCGCTAGTATTCTATATTTTATGAAATCCATGGATTAAATAAATTATATGGTAATTTGAAATATAGCTGATACAACGATTGTTTGCGTTTCAAATTATTTCGATATAGGTATTTGCGAAACTCGATTGATACCAGGTTAAGCCTGATAGCTGCGTGTATAAAACAATGATATTGATTTTCGTAGATTGCGTATCTGTTATACAGGGCGACGTGCCCATTATACGATCAATGTTTTCTTTGGAATTACACTGATTTGTAGAACAAAAATATAGGAAGAAACGATGTAGCTACTGGATTGCGTTACGTGTCCGATGAATAAGAATGAAAAAGTATATATCACAGCGCGAAGAAAACTATTGGCATTGCCCAGTTTAGCTTCAAATAACGGAGATCAATATTTTTTTACAAAGCGTGTTGTTTTGGTGTTATATTATTAACTCATTTAGTTTCTTAAAAAAAACTGAATATCATACACAGAAAAAAAAATTGGGCAAAGGACCGTGAAAATATTGAAAAATGCCTCTTATTTTCACTCTAGAAACAAACACTATTATTTTTAATAATAAAATTTCGACAACAACTTTTTTATAGTTCCATATAAATAATTGCTTAAAACTGAGGTTAATGTTCTAATGTTATTGCAATACGAGTATTATTAGAGGCAGAGATAAAGTTGAAATATACATTATATATGAAATTAGAGAGCTTTTAAATTACACGAATGCATGCCAGCGGTATGTATGTGTGTGACTGCGTGATCGGAATTTTCCACGCTATACAAATACATATTTCATTTTTTACAATATACAATAAAAATGATTAGTCAAGCTATTATTGGCATAAATGGAACAATGCGGAGCTATAAAAGAACTAAACTATTTACGAGTGAAGCATAAAATATATACAGAAAGAATTTAAGGTGAGAAACCGAGGCCCAAAATTACAAGTCGCATAAAATTATTAGCAAGTTTTTATTTGAGTTTTATATTTTTATGCGTAATTATTAAGTCTGCACGCGAAATATTTTATTCTTTTTACAATAGGTATTAGGTATACTTGCCGCCTTGGAACGTAGGCGAGCTTTTATGTATTTCCTGGTGGTAATTTGAATTTAAAATCTACTTGCGCAATAGGTTATCTTTGCAAAAAAAAAATGCAATGGGTTAATCGTCTTTACCTTCAAAATATTATTTTTATTTAGTTTATTATTAAATGAAAATATATTCTTAAAAATACTGAAAAACTGTTTTTTTCAATATAAATCAAATCGTGCGTAAATTTTGAGACACCTTTAAAACTATAATAAAATTTTAAATAATTGCTACGACGCAATCAAAAGTCTGGCTAGTGATTTTGTTAACACTCTCGTTGTGGCGCTTGTGTCGGCTTTGTGCTGCCACCTGCACGTCATCATTGACATTAATATTGCGAAGTGCCAATATCAAACATTCACGAGGTGAAAGATTCGGCTTTGCATCCCCAGGTGGCAGAGCCTTCGTCATGCACGTCATTATTATGTACTAAAAACTTAGATTTTTTTGTATTGTATTGTATCAGCCCATATACGACCCACTGCAGGGCACGGGCCTCCTCTACAATCGAGAGTACGATCGAGAGTGGTTAGGCCATATAGTCCACCACGCTGGCCTAATGCGGGTTGGCGGACTTTTACATACCATAGAAATTTATACAAATCGCTATGGTATGCAGGTTTCCTCACGATGTTTTCCTTCACCGTTATAGTGACTTAGAATAATAGAATAGAATTTCATGCTCTTTAAAATATTAAAGTGAATAAAAAGTAACTGCATCCGAAATGTACGAGGCACTTTCATAAATCCCTGATATCAACTGCCTACTTTTGACTCAACCTAACGATGGTATCTTCAGCTACCTTTATACATCCCTTTATTATCCCACGGCTATCCCACATGGAGGAAATATTGTAGATAGAACATTTTTCTGAAATAAAACATCATTATGATTTTAAAAACAATTTAAACTGCATTCACATATTTTTACGATACCCTAATTAAAATGCTAGATCATAAGGATTATTTTTCTCCAAATAACATAGCATCTTACTTACATTATTACTTAAATTTTGGCTTAGATTATGAACTGTGATAAAACCATAATTAACAAAGAATGCAACGAAAATAGAGCTGTGAAGTGACTACGCAATAATTATTATTTGTAAAAAATAAAAATACTAAAATCTATAAAGTATCTACCGGCACAAGTAAGCAATTATCTATACTGCATCTGATTGTTAGTGAAATGAAAGACAAATAGAAATAAAATGTTTTATCTCAAAAGCTTATTTGTATGATTGTTAAGAAAAGTATTGAATTAATTACAATTTGTTTCCAACTGTTCTCTCCAGTGCATGTCCCAGTCAAAAGTTTTATTCACTATTATCGATAGCCTTAAAATTCTCTGTGTAACTTCTATATATTTTTATTATAAAAAATATATTAATTAATTATACCTCTGCCTATTAAAAGTTACGATTCTTTGTGTTCTTTATTAAGACGAAAAATTGAGTAGAGTCCATAAACGTTATGTGTATTGTGTATTGCCTTAACAAGTTAGTGATTTATTGACATCGTCCAGGATGGTGATGAAAACACTAGAAACCCCTAGACAACACTATCAATGCAAGATATTTTAACTGCAAAGTAAATCGTATTGAAATGCTCCAAAGAATAAGTATTTCAAATTAATAAACGCCGTATTAGGTTGCATTTTCATCAATCTCTATAATCACGCATGTGTTAGGAGTTTTATTCAAACCTAACGCGAACGGTTTTGATTATAATAATATTTATCATATTATTTCTAACATATAGTAGTATACTTTCGATGTAGTAAATACCAAACAAAAGTTACAATTTTGTAGTTAATTCCAGAAGCTGAAATAATTTATACCTAACGCTATTGTTTATTGTACTTACAAAATTGCTAATAACCCTTCCAAGTACTGTGAGATCCATGGTCACTAACACCATACGTCACTCATATATTAACCCTAGGACAAATCCAACAGCAAATCAATACACGACATGAATACAAAAGCATTAACTATTTCCGACACATAAAACACATCCTGTCCCGGTACAGGGGCATGGTAAAAACTCGTTGAAAGTGAACGAATGTAATTTGGAGACTAAACGAAGGTACACGTGACATTGGGAGCGCGTTCACATATTCAAATTTTTACGCTCACATGTCGAACAATAAAATGCTCTACAGACATGGCACAGCAGTCGCACGAAAGTCATAATTCACAAAAGTTAGATGTGCCAACCGATAGTGGGAAACAGTTTTTGCTGTGATATCACGAAAGCGGGCCTAGTTATAATACGGGCAGCCATTTCTTTTGCAAAAGGGAACTTTATGACAAAATTTATTATACTGAAAGATAATGTGACATAGGTTATGTGATCTATGAGTCTAGGCTTGATACGAATCTTAGGGTTACATGTATGACGGTTGATTCACATGAAGCTGCCAGACATGTTATGTCACAATTATTATAAGGCAAAAGCTGTTAATCGTCGCCCACGTACCGGAATGATATATTATAATTCAAGGTAATTGAATACTTTATGTGCAAAATTGTTAATACAACAATTTTAACGATTACGAATAGCATATATTTATAAATGAGTATTCATTATCAAAATTTGTAATACCCAATATATAAATATCGGTTTTGTTTACAAAACAATCGTCAAACTTCATTTGATCACTTTCAATATTGGGACCACAATGATACATAAAATGATGATATCAGGAAAAAGTTTATATAGTACAAAGAATCAATAATATTCATGGGATAAATTAATAACCACAAGTTTTTGGGCAATTATTAAAGTTTATAGGAACTCATCACAATACAGCAAGTAGCAACTCAAAACATGAATGAACCATCACCTGAAGCGCTGTATCATCCATTTCGCCTAATTCACACTAAAACAATTAAACTATTGAAACCACTCTGTACCTTTCTATCACTAACTATAAGGCAGTAACGAAAGATTTGCACAAAACACTATTTGTTTCCGCATTGGCGACATGTCTCAGAGGTAAAGTTTTTTTGACTGAGTAGTGGTGTATTGTGTCAATGCCACGTCGAACGTAAAAAATGAGGGTTGGATGATATGCATCGGCCGTACGTATGGTTGCGTGGCCCGCAGTGAGAGCTCTTTATGGATTTATCATTCGACAGACATCCAATCAAACGACGAATGTATCGATGTAATATTCTTTTATTATCTCAGCTCACGAGAGTGAAGGAAATACTATCGTTTTGGCTGGCAAAGGACGGTAGTTTAGGCACGTAGTTTACTAGGATTTCTCTTTATCATGATAATGCCTATATAAATACAACGGATATTAATGTCATCGTAGGATAGTAATTGAGATTTTTGTGTTTAATATGACCATATATTATATAATAACAGTATTTAGTACACATTTTGAAGGATAGCAGACTCCGTCAAAGGCATGCATCTCATATCATCACTTTGTCGAGCTAGAACAAAAAATGGTCAGGTCTGACGAGAAGCAGGCAGTCACATCTGAGCTATCCTTATGAGCAGTTTAAGTAAGAGTCAAAGCGCTAGGCGATTGAAGCAAGAGAACCGCGTTAACTGCAGAACTATCAAATATGTAATCACCTAAATGCGAGAGGATGGCTTCTTGGGTATTTAGTAGCTATGATGAGGGCACAGTTACGTGTTAGGAAAATTATGTTAATCTATCACACGCATCTATCTAGCGCAGCAACTCTATATCTAAGCTGGATTGGTGGCTATATTATTCCGACATAGTCTTCTGATTCCCTCCCGAGGACCAGGAGGTAGCCTATGTCCTAAAAATGGAAAATGAACAGTAGTTTTTGTGTGACAAATGAAGCGCGGACAAACACGCACACACACCCGTGTTCACAAACAATACTTTGATCAGTGTTGAAGCAAAGCTATGCTAAATTAAGGCATTTCTCATAATATGGTCAATTTGCGTTTTATCTATAGATAATGAATACTGTACACATAGTAACCTACTAGTTTCATAGTTTTTTTTATATCCATCTTAGCAACCAACCAGAATTGGGACAATAACTGAAGGTAACAATAACATTGATATTAAGTGCAGATCATTAACACCGTATTACGCAGTAGTATATAAATAGTTCTAATTATTGTGATCTATGACAAATACGATCAAGCTTGTGTCTTTGAATGTATAGGCAGAGGAGGCTAGTGCCTCTTACAATTAACCGAGCCAATCTTCGTCACAATATCATTACAAAGAACGCAAGCCTATCACCCATTTCTGTGCACGGTACTCCGCTATAACCGAAGGTCGATTAGAGGTTAGGCCATACAATTACAGATAAATTATTTATTAAACGTACCTCTGTGTTCTCCTCATCTTCTTCAGGGTGGTCAAACTTCACGAACGCGTACCGCAACTGATTCTCGAAGTACTCTCGTGCCTCAGCCTTTTCTACATCACTCAACCTACTCATTGGCACTAACTACTGTTGCCGTATTCACTATCAACAATGAAATCGTCTAGTTGAAATGAAGCCAGATTTGCGTAAAAGTTTTAGTAGGATTCCCATATAGAAACGGTGGTAACGCGAAAGGTGCAAAATTATCGACAAAACAAGCAGGGTGTTTATGGCTGTGGCGCTGGCCCGCATATGTTCGCAGGTAATTACACGATTTCCATCAAGCGGCATATGAATCGAACATGCACGAGCTTCGCCTGCGTCGATGCTCTATTCCATTACTTAACTCAACGTGTACTTGTTTTGGACCTAATTGTTTAACAAATAAATAAAAATAATCGTGTCTTAATTTTAAATAACTATAAATACTATCGGTAAAGTGGATTCATAATTATCAAAATGTTTAATGCACACTTGTTGAGAATAAATGTCATAACATCAACATAACTTAACCACTACCCTTCTTATTTGGTTTTAACCTCTATGAACACGAGCTATACATATTTTGAACACGAGTTAAAAAAAATGTTCACGAGAGAGAAAGCACTACAACAAAGCTTTCTATATAGCGTAATGTAAAAATCCTCCTCTCTTTTGAAAAATTTGTGCGTGATCACCAAGCACGCGGTACGTTCTGCAGTATCCCCGAAGATATAGCATTTAAATCGCGTATTTAGCTACCCAGAATCTTGGTGCAGGATGTGTCACAAAATGTCACTTCACATATCACCAACCGGCTGTAAAGTATGGCACAAACTGCGAGCCACCAAGGTTAGCATGTACAAGGAATATGTGGCTAGACTGAACAGGCGACGCGGGAACAATAACATATTCATTTTTACAACCTGCCTACCAAATATCAAAGTAGACGAATATTTCCTACCTTAACGCCTGATCACCTAACATTATTTCCTCGGCAAAAAATTCTTTGCTTTCTTAAAACTTTTTAGTTGGCGCGATAAAGTGATAACACAGACATTAAACAATCCAACCGAGGAAATGATTAACTCTCGCCTGTCGACCCAATTATATTGGACCTCTGAAAACTTGTAAGAAGATTTCATACGACTACTTGTACTAAAATTTTGCAAAATTTTAGTTGTGACTGCTGGCATGGTTGTTGTACGTTTTAGGTAAAAGTTTAATGTACACGTATAATCTTTTATTGAAAATTTCTTCTTGTGTTGGATAGTCCATTTACCGAGAAAACCTAGGCTAGGATGATATTTTATAGCTGAAGAGTCTGTTCGTTTGTACGCACTAATCTCAGGGACTGTTTGTTCTATTTGGAACATTCTTCTTGTGTAAGTAAATGCACGGTGCCAACACGAGTAAAAGTTTGGACTTTTTTTCTCGTTGGTTTTCCTACGATTGATTATTATACAGGCATGCAATAAGGAAATAGAGCGCAGATCGGAAAAACCGACATTTCAAGCTTACAATTTTTTTTTTAACTTATCGTAACGATAAGTGCGTGGTGGCCTCGTGGTATCGGACCAGACTCGGCTGCCTACATGTTCACGGTGGTCGCGGGTTCAAATCCCAGGGCACACCTCTGACTTTTCGGAGTTATGTGTGTATTGATAATCAATCACCACGCACTTTAACGGTGAAGGAAAACATCGTGAGGAAACCTGCATACCGTAGCGATATTAAAGAATTTCTACGGTATGTAAGTCCGCCAACCCGCACTAGGGCAGCGTGGTGGACTATATGGCCTAACCACTCTCAATCGTACTCTCGATTGTAGAGGAGACCCGTGCCCTGCAGTGGGTCGTATATGGGCTGATACAATACAATACAATACAATCGTAACGATAAATTGCTTTCAAGGTACACTGTCAAAAAACAACTAAAAATTTGATAAAAATATCCTTTAATTTTAGTGAGTAGTGTATAATTTTTGAATATTCGTAAAAATTATATAATAATAGAGACGCCTACAATGAGTTGCAAAAATTTGCTACCGTCTCGTTCTGTATGCCGGAGGAGCCGGATATCGATCGGTAAGTCTTCATTATTGTCGGAGCCAAATATTGCAGAAATACCACCCTTTCTAACTTGCATCGTACATAATATGTAATATACAACAATTTTACCCATTATAAAGAGAAAATAAAAATTACGCACCTATGCTTATTGTGTGCTTACCCGGCATACTATAATCGTAAACACATAAACACACGCCTTTTTCCCAGAAGGGGTAGGCAGAGGTGCTACTAGAACACCCACGTTTCGCCTTGTATATTCCGTCCCACGATGTGATAGGGGGCGAGCCTATCGCCAATTCGGGCACAAATTCCTGACTCCGGGCTGATAATGAATAGAAAAATCCAATTTCACTTTGCCCGACCCGGGATTCGAACCCGAGACCTCAGCTTTGCAATCATACCGTAGTACCACTACGCCACCAAGCAGTCAATACTATAATCGGTCATCAATTAATGTTTAATTATTAAAGTGTTATGATGTAAAATAGTATTACTGAGTGAAATTGTTGACTGAAGAAAAGGTAAAAATACGGTTATTTACGGATATTCAGAAAACTTTGCATATCTTTGGATAAAATTGGCAAATTAAGAATTTCGTCGGTATATTTTCTACCTTAACGTATTTCAAAAATTTCAAATTGCTACGATTTGATAATGTTACTGTTGGAAAAGTTTAAACTTACTGTATTCGCCAAAACCCATCGTCATGATCAATTTTCACTTCTTATTTATTATTTTAGTACAAAATCTTAATTTTTTTTAGTCATTACCCATATTCTTTTTATCAAGTACTTTCTCTCAAACACTTTCAACAAAGTCAGTAATTGTAAAAAAAGAATATCCTGGCCCTATAACCAGTTTTTAAATAATGTCAATTTTGAATAAAAATTAAATTCCACTGTACGGATTGCTTAATTTCATAATACTAACCGTAAATTTATCCTGTTGCAATTTTCGAAATTTATCGCAAGGATTCTTAAGAAAAATCAGTGATTTTTTTTAAGTTCGCAATTAGACATGTCACGACGACACACAACGACATTCACAAAAATATGCAACTCTAAAAATATCTAATTGCTAACTTTGAAAATTAAACTGCATTTTTCTTAAGAACCCTTGGAATAAAATTCGAAAATTGCAACAGAATAAAATTTGCGATTTGCGTTACGAAAGTCAGCAATCCGTACAATGGAATATCGGTCTTTAATTTTTCTTCAAGACTGACACTATTTAAAACAAACTGGTTATGAGGCCAGGATATTTTTATTTTTTACAATTACAAACTTTGATTAATGTGTTTGAGAGACAGTATTTGATTAAATGAATATTATTATTTATTATTATCAGCGGATAATGTCCCACTGTTGGACAAAGGCCTCATCCTTTTCCTGCCAGATTTGGCGGTCTTGTGCGATTAAATTAATATGGATAAATACTAAAATATGCAAATGTTGAACTAAAACATGAATAAGAAGTGAAAATTGCTCATTACGATGGTTTTTGGAGAATGCAGTAAGTTTAAACCTTTCGAACACTAACATGATCAAATCGTAGCAATTAAAATTTTTTGGGGTTTCTTTAGAATACTGTAAGGTTAGTTATAAGTTACCAACGATATTCTTAATTTGTCAATTTTATCCAAAGATATGCAAAGTTTTCCAAATAACCCTTTTTTACCTTTTCTTTTGTCAACAATTTCACTCAGTAATACTGTTTTACATAAAAATAAAACTTTAATAACAGCTTATAGAATATGTTTTGAAGTTAACAAAACCTCAATTTTTTTTCTACTTTTTCAATATTTCTGGAGTCATTCCGAGTCAAAGTCGGAAAGGCCATTTTTGCTTTGATTTACCATAAGTCAGCTGTGATAATGATACTACGGAGTTCTCTAGTATATCAAATTAAAAGGAATTAAATGATCTACAAGAGCTTTATGATTAAGTCACCAAATAAACATCACCCATGTATTCTCATTCGCAAATAATCAAACAAATTACAAATAACTAAAATGTTAAATAATTATTGTTAATTAAAAACTAATCAAAATCAAACAAAATAAGGACCTAATCAATTAAATTAATGTATCACTAAAGTAATGAATCATTAAACGCAAATTTAAACCATAAGACGACCGATCCGGAAAAATATAAAAATAATTAAAATTAATAACAAAATCATGGCAAACTTTGTATGACATGTCATAAATATTTATTTTAGTAAATTGACCGAAACCAAGCCTACTGAGTTTGACTCGCTGCATAAACCGCTACTTACGCACCGTTATTATTAATACTCATGGTCCAATCAGACACTGATTAACGTATAATGTATTTCTTTGAAAAAAACATATATTACCATAAAATACTAATAAATAAACTCATGACTACCGATGATGATGATAATAAATTTAATATAAACCAACAATAATAATAACTAAATAAAGGTTAATAAATAATAATATAAATAAGATTAAACAAATATTTTGTAAATAGAGAATAAGTACTATGTGTATTGACTTGTCATAAGAGCTATTTAATTGCCTTCGTGACCAATAAACGAATTTCATTTCCATAAAGGAGAGTAGCGCACCATTCTCGATTTCCTGCATTCACTCGTCTTACAATATTACTGTCATGCTTTCCATCACGTGTAATACACAGCTCAAATATACGAATTCATTCACTAGTTCTACTCGTTCATTACCAAATAGTTTTTTGGATTCAAGCGAATGTTACACATTGAAATAAAATGAATTCTTACGGATTTTATTGCGAATTTAATTTAATTTTTACATTTTTTAATTTCCCGACGTTTCTATCACTTTACAGTTTTCGTGGTCTCGGGGCGGACTGAGGTATTAGTCATCAGCTTAGTGACTGTTACAATAAAATCCGTAAGAATTCTTTTTATTTCAACGTTCATTACCTATCATAATATCGAACTTTGTCATATCCTCCTCCCTTTCAAATATCGTATCTTACGTCTTACTCACATTTAGTTTTATTCCTTTTCTTTCAAAAGCTTCATGCACAATTGTTACAATTTTTTGTAATTCCTCCTCTGATGATGCAAGAATAACTTGAACATCAGCGTAGAGGAGACATTTTAGTGACAACTCATTCATTCTAATCCCGTATTCCCTATCTTTCAGATATTTTAGACAACTGTCCATGAAAAGGTTGAACAACCACTGACCTTTTTTTATCCCGCCCCATATATATTATTATCTATACCTGACATAATCTGTTATTTTATTTAAGCCTTATGTTTCTTATCACCCCAGGTAAAATGGTCCAAAATTTGAAAAAATCTGAGACGGTTTTTTTCGACAAAACTGTGATTTTAGTATTTACGATTTTTGAAAACCCCTTATAGATACGAGGATTTTAATCGCTTAGCTGAACTTCGATATACGCAATAACATTAACTTTAAAATCAGACCGACTTGGTGCCAACCTGCACCACACGCAAAAAAAAATCAAAATCGACTCAGAAATGATGGAGATAGTAGGTAACGAATATCGTTTTTTCTTGAAGTCTGTTCTGTAAAATTTACATCACAGCCACTCAATAGTTGTGTTAAAACAGCATGGATAATTTAAACGGGACTCATTATGCAGATATATGCAATAAGTGGTAAAAGTTGGACTTAGGTATTGTCAACGCCGTTAATCTCTACATGAGATTTTTATTTAATTACAATATTTGCTTTTTATATCTGTCGTATACACTGGCTCATAAAACAATTCCCGACGAAAGCTAAGTACTGTCTGCTTGAAATGCTAACATATTATATTCGCCAACACCTAGATATTAAAATCAATATAAATATTTGATTACACTATCGTGTACTAAGGTCTAAAATATTTGATCATAATATATTTACATTCAGAGAAAGTTATAGTAACAAATACGTCTTTTAATTTATACCCGAACAGTTAGAACAGACTCAAAATATAAACCATCCAAGCGTCTATTCAAGGCAGACTGTAATGTAATGAACGACGGATATATTCATAACGTAGTTCATAAACGTCTCAAGCTTAACACTAAGCAAGATTGACGAGCGTCGGGCGTCGGCACTCCAACCCCGAGAACCTTGAAAGTAGTACGACGTTTTAATAACCCAGTGGTTTACATCGTGGAAATAAAACAATCAGACACACGTGACAGGCTCGCGGCATAGCACACGATCCATCACGACAACCACGTACCCTACTAATCTCCTCTTCAGTCAAATGTTTAGGCTTATTCGTCTCTCTTTCTTCCATTACAAGCCCGCCGGTAACGTGATCCAATTAATTCAGACGTCACAATATTAATTACATAGATTAGAAAGAACACAACGCGACAACTCGCCCGACGTGAAACAGTATTAAAAAACAACTGGTACATATTACCGGGGACGTTTTCAGCGGGCTTATTAAAAGAACGAGAAAGTATGGCAAATTAGAGAATTATGGTTTATTAATGTTAAATGTAATTTTGTTTTGTTGTCGTGCAGGCTCGGAGCGGGGACGGCACGCGGTGGCACCGACCATCGACCCGCAACCACCGCTAACTTATTTATAAAATATTGTTTCTCGCCCTCGCCTTATTTGCATTAGTGTGTCAACTTTCTGTATACTCTACACATGTTAGACATTAGATAAACTGTCCTTGATTCGTGAAAAGAGTTATAAATACCTAACTGAAGTGTTTAAACAGCAAATTTCTTAGAGGTCCACTATAGATTTTCTAATTTTCATAATACGATTGTCACACTCGTAACTAATATCTAACACCTTATAGGCTAAAAAAAAATCTTATATGAAACACACGGTTGGTTAGAAAGATCGAAATGCCATAAGTCGTACATCGTTTTGGGCACACGTGCCTATTTTTTGGAACATAATTTAATATGCAAATAGCCTCGGTAATGGAACTGGGTGGGTAAACGCTAACTGTGAAACAACAGATCGTCGGTTCGATTACGGCTAAGAGACAAATATTTGTTAGGTCTAAAAATATATTTGTCAAGTCTGCATTGTTTCAGGCACCAAGGACATAATACGTACACCTTAATGGGGCATAAAACTAGCTGTGCGACGAGTGGTAGGTATACTTAGAATATAAATAAAATTACACTTACATTAAGTTCCAACATACTAGGGACACAGTGAGTTACCTACAGGTTACAGCCTTAAAATGCCTAAGAGTTTATTTGCCGATCTATTTTCTTAAAGCTGATCAGCCTATTGTGAACACAGCAAGATAACTTTTCCGCTAGCTTCTATTGTTTCTATTGTAAGTTGAATATTTGTAATGTACAAATCTTAAATATCACATAGCCCTTTAAAAAAAGACGATGAATTCATTCCACACACTTATGACTCTTTATCTCCGTAAAGACAGAGATAGAAAGTGTTGCGTGAGGCCTACATTCACGGGCAGATTTCCTAAGGCCGATGAAGAAGATGAAAGGAAGAAGCTATAGCTTCTGTATCTGGTACGTTGTGAGTTATTAGCGACATGATCATAACAACGGGTAAATACAATTGTTTTTATGTAATTATTATATGCCGCGCATAGTAGCGGACATTAGGTTGTTTTATTATGTTTTAACTCAATTTTCAATAGGTTGGTGTGTACGGAACCATCAAGCTCAGCGCACAAGCAGGCCATTGATATCGCATTGCATACTTCTGTTTGAACCGCTTTGGGTCCCAAGTTAACGCTTTGGCGAATCACTTACCGTTTGCCTTCGACGATGTTTGTAGCTATGAGGTCAAGACGATGTCGAACAGTAAAAAAAGTTAATAACACTCGCAATATTTTATTATGCACATCACACAAATAACATTATATTCTAAACAAATATGTATTGTAATATACCCTCACCAAAAGCCAATAAATAAATCACTTATCATTTACCCTTTCCAAACGTACTTGGTCATGCGTCTGACGTATCAGTTTGTGTTTTATTGCAAATAAACATATTTGCCATTAGAGAGTTAAACTCGTGTACATTTCATAGAGCGGGCGCTAGTCTTTTCCATATTCCTTTACGGAGCCGAGACATTTGCATGAAGAGCTGCGAAGTTAGAAATATTGATGCCTTCGAGATGTGGGTGTGGCGGAGAGTGATCCGAATACCATAGACCGCCATAAGAACCAATGAGTTCATTTTTATGGGGCTAAATATTCATAAATAGTCTCTGCCATTTGCCTGGAACTTGTTCTGAGCTTCTTTGGACACATCATACGGTCTCCCAGACACGAACAATGCCTATACTATGCGGTCTATGCCACCCAGAACCGACCACGATCTAGGAACTTCACATGTTCTCGCGAGAAAAATAGATGATATCCAATAACAGGGATGATTATTGCCCGCATTTTTGTTTATTTATTTTATTTATTAAGTGGAAAGTTGTTTTTGATGTTATCAACGCCTTTAAATAAATCATTTCAACAACTGGGTCACGTTTTAATCAAAAGTGCGTTTAGAAAGGGTAAATAGAACAGATATACATAAGTTAGTACAATGCACTTAAACCTAATTTACTATTGCAATTTATGAAGACATGTAGAGCTCATCAAACTATGAGGACCTTGAATAAGTTCTCGCCGTTTGTTCACAAATTCCTTCATAAGGACTGGCTGTTTGTAATTTCAGATCGTCACATACATATATGCCAGGAAGTACTGTTAGACAGCTTAAACTTTAATGAAAATTAGCTCGCTCTAATGTATGGAACATTTTTTTTAGCCTGACCAATATCGAGTTTCCTACCGCGTTGAGACCATTTGCGGATAAATTTATTCCACGATGTGTATAGGTGTTATTCAAAAGAAATATGCCTCTGAACAAAATTATTATAGAATACTATAGTGAGTATAATGTGTCAGAATCCATAAACTTAGATTGGTTTCGATAATGAGAAAATATTGATTTCGATCTTGAAAATAAAGATTGTTGAATTGAAAAAGCTTCAAGCCTGAAAATTGGAGAAATAGTGGAATAAACGCCAGTGGAACTTGCTTAATAATTATGAGTAGACTAAAAAACATTTTCAAAATGTTTTGAAGCATTAGAAATGTTCAACAAGCAAGGTCCCAGGGTGTCTTATGAATTGAAACCGATGTATTTTATTTATTTATTTATACTCCTTATTGTACTTTCAAGTTACATAATAATTAAATAAAGAAATAACCTTAAAGTAGTACAATGGGCGGCCATATCGCATTGAGCGATTTCTTCCTGGCAACCTTTGGATGAACAGGAATTGTGAACATTATATTTCTGAACTACATTTGGGAAAACCCGTGAATTCCTAAGTGAGAAAGCTCAATTGAAAGTTCCATCCCACCCGCTGTATTCAGACCTTGCAATTTCTGACCATAACTTATTCACATCGATAGCATTCGATCTCGCTGAGCAGCGCATCCATTATTAAGTCAACACACAAAAATGAGACATTTCTTTGATAATCCGCCAAGACGCGACGTTTTCCGATGTGATTTTCTTATGCTGCCAGAAAGAGGGTTTCTGCCACATATCTTTTAAGGTTTACTTTACATCACGCTTTAATTTTCAACAAACAACCTCGGGAACTTTTCAAGGTCCTAGTGAATAAAGTAAATCATATAAAAATGTTATTTTTAAATAAGATGCCAAGGCTCACAAGATCATAACGCTTGCGATGTTACAGTGATCAAATAAAAAACTAAGGACCTAACTCTACAGGATCTAAATCTACGAATTGGTAAAAATAAGGGCTTGACTGTGTCCCCACCATCACAAACACTTAAAATGTATGGAAATACATTATATTTATTAATATTATTGGACAATATTATGAAATAATACCATGAAAGCCTCAAAGCATACATGATATGAAAATGTGATACATATCTATGACGAAATTTAATTTATTTTGATACGTGTCGTTATTATGTTTAAATTGTCGGCTTGTATTTATTGCACGTCTCTAGCTAATTTCTTCATATTTCTGTTTCTTTTTTATTATTTATCGACATATGTAGCGTTTACACCAAATTCCAGCTTTATGGAATTCTTGAAAGTATATTATTATTATTTAAAAAAATACATGCAAACTGCAGCTTCCATTTAATATCAGGTTTTAACATTACAGTTTTCTTAATTATTTAGTACAGTACAGAGATTGTTATAAAATTCTTAATTACTTATAGATATTCCAGTTCGTATGAATATCGCAGCCGGATTAACAAGGTGCAGTTTTCTAGAACTTCAGGAAGCATAGTATATGTTGTAAAAGTCATCTACATGTTGGTAAGTAATAAGATACAAATAGTTTTAGTATTAATACAACTTAAAGTAATAAAACCTACACAAATGCTGCTGTGCCTGCTAACAACCTATGCTCAGATTTTGAGTCCCCTAGTAAATTCCGAAGCAATGAGGCTTCGAAGATTTCTATCCCACTGCAGGGTAGAGGCCTCCCTTCCCTTCTTCCAGTCCTCCCTGCTCAATGCTTTCTTCTGCCAGTCCTTATCAAACGGATCCAAGTCATGTCTCCACCTCCTGAGCGGTCTACCATGTCGTCTTTTCATGTTTTGTGGGGTGCATTCGGTGCCAGTCCTGGCCCACAACTCGTCTGACATACGACAAGCCTTTCCTGCCCACAACACATTTCATCTTTGTTTTAAATGTGGTATATCTCACTAACAAAACGAGCTTTAAGCCCGTAACCAACAACCAAACATGGTACGGAGCGAACCGCGAGCTCAGTGCGCTCCGGACCATATTTGGTCGTGTGGAGGGCAGTCCGTCGCACATTATTATTGTTATTATCTGTGCGACTGGTTCGATCCGTACCTTAAGATAAGTAATTTCTTATTTTCCTCTCGTCTGTTACGCACAGCGCACCGCACTGTACGGTGGTACGGCCGCACCATGTCCAATCGTCTTCTACGGGCTTTATATACAGCCTGACAAAAAAATCTGTCCGATCGATAAAGGTTTTATCAGTAATCATTAATGTGTTATATTTAAGAGATCGGTTTCACATTATATGGTAAAAATGTCCTTAATAAAAATATTGGGAAGCTCACGTTACACTGCTAACAGTAGTTCGTAACAATCAACGTTGGGCGCCACGTTTCAGAATGTCAGAATGTGTCGTGGTTGTCAGAGTTTAAAACTTTGCTACATTTTAGGGTAATATTATGGATAATATTGATATTAAATGTGTATTATACTATACTAACAATAATTACGTTATCCTTTATTTTAATTTTTTACGTACTTTTTAATACTACAGTTTTGATAACCAAATGTGCGTCTCGGATCGGACAGGGTTTTTTGTCATACTGTATAAACATATACATTGTTTAAATCTGCATTACGGTTTTAGACCTCTTTGTATATTGTTTATAGAGTAAATCCATCTCTGCACTAGTCCATATTGTCCAATATAGGACATAGGCCAGCTAAGGACTGCCTTAGTTTCGTCTGAATTTTCCTTGCATTTTCCATATTGATCTCCTTTCTATTGTTTTACAATTGAGCCAAAAATATAATAACAATTTGAACTTATCTATGTTGCCAGTCTCGTAGAAGTTGTAGCAATATCTCGATAAGCCAAAGTCCAAATGGCGCTTAAGTCCTTCCGGAACTGTGATTCTGGATCCGTGCGTTTCTTCCGGGATTCCTCTTGGCTAGAATACAAAATTTATATTGCATTCATTTAAGCTTCATCAATAAATAAAAATCACAAACGTCTATCCATATTGTTGGTAAATGCTGTGACTTCAGTAAGTCCAAGGAAGTTATTGCCATTATGGTCTTTCAAAGCCTGTATAGGCCGTGACATCTCAAGTTTAATATTATGACCAACCTAGACATACTAAAATAACGTTTTGCTTTCGCGTAATTATTATAAGAATATTGTTAGGTACGTAATAAGTCATAGTCATAAGAAATAAATATGCTACAACACGAATATGTATGAATAGACGCCTGCGCTTCAACTTATACGAGTATGTACAACACAGGTTATTTAATTTCTAAGATTATTTCCATTATTTTAGTATAGCATATCTGCTATGTTTGTACTTTGTAGCCACTGGCCACTATTAGACAGAGAAATAAAAAAAAATCGCATTACGAACTACGAATAGATTGAAATGCGCTCGTATATTTGACTGTTTAAACCCAGTATTTCATTTTGTATTGTGGTATCGTTCCTCTAAATTACATTATAATCGTCATCAGCGTCATACAAGTATCATATCACCTACTAACAACGATTGTAAAAGCCAATAAAATATCAATCAATCACCATCAATGCCCTATATTTAGATTTGTAATACAACAACAGATTCAAACTTTTTCGTTAGTACTTACGTACATAGTACATACCAATCAATAATTTCATGTGGTAGTTTCAAATCGATTACAAGCAGTGCACATCACAAAGGCTATTCCACTACAGAGAGGCGTGACACATGGAGAAAACCGAAACTGTTCTCTGCTGCGCTGGAAGATGCCTTCAAGCTCTTGCAATGGAAATGATTTGGAATCAATCAAACCAACATCAATGGCGAGTAAGTCACTCACCTTCGATTTGCCGATGACATAGTAGTATTGGCAAAATCGCTGGAAGACCTACGCCTTCTGCTCGACGACCTTAGTAGTGTTTCTCGACAGGTGGGCCTTAAAATGAACATGGGCAAGACGAAGATCATGGCAAATGCCCAACTCGATTGCGTTTGGAGCTCCACTCTCGAAGTTGTTGACGAATATGTCTATTTGGGACAAGTAGTCCGGTTAGGCAGGTCCAACTTCGAGAGATCAAACGTTCGGGAAACTACATCAAGTCTTTAATTGTTGTGTTTTGCCAGTGATGACATACGGCACCGAAAAGTGACTTCTCCTATGGGCCTCATACGAAGGCTAAATGTGACTCAACGCGCTGTGGAGAGGGCTATACTCGGTATTTCCCTACGAGATAGAATTAAGAATGCGGAGATCCGCGCTAAAATGGAATGGCCGTTGGGGCCGAAAGGTTCTGGAGTGGAGGCCACGTAAAGTAATTGAAGTGTCGGACGCCCACCCACAAGGTGGACATGGACGTGGACGTGGTGGTGGATGTGGAGATCATTGGAGGAGGCCTATGATTAGCAGTTTACTTCCTGTAGTTGAAGAGAGAGAGAGAGCGCACATCACAGTGACGAGTATAAAATAACCAATGACAGTTAAAATAATTGCGCGTAATTGAGGAGTATAGTGATATGATAAAATAAAGTTTCACCGTGAAAGTTTTCAAATATTCCAGGATGTAACTTATTGGAATTATACTACATTACGTAGTCCACTGCGATTGTAGAAGCGTATCTGTTGTATTGCGTGGTATGATTGGTATTCATTTTTTTCGGTTATATTCTATTAACTGCCTCGGTGACGTATTGGTACTACGGTACGATTACGAGTTGACGTCTCGGGTTCGACTCCCGGGTCGGGCAGGGATATGGGATTCTTCTATTCATTATCAGCCAGGACTCAGGAATTTATGGCCAATGTGACGATAGGCTCCTATCACATTGTGGGACGGAACACACAAGGCAAAATGTGGGTGTCCTGGTAGCACCTTTGCCTACCCTTTCTGGGAAAAGGGCGTGAGTTTATGTTTGTATTCTATTAAAAATTAAATTCCCAGATTAGTTTTGTATCTTAGAAAATTCCAAATTCTCTCGGTACTATATACTCTAAATAGAAATGGTTCGTTTGTCCTTCGTTGCGGTCGCTCACCGCGCCGAGCCCTCGGTTTTGGAAGTAAAGCCGGCTTGGAGACACCGCGGCCATGTCCAGCAGAGAAACTTCGCTGAATAAAAACAAGAATGTGCGTCAAACGTGTTACACAATAAACTGTTACATACTACTTTGAACAACCCTTTGGTTATACTCGTAAGCAGACTGACTCTGATTTAGGACCCGTATTTATGTCTGGTCAGCTGTTATCGATTTGAAATGAAATGAAAACTCTGATACTTATGTAGGAACACTCAAGTCATCTATCAATTACTTTTTAGAACATTTTGGTACGTGATGTTATTTCACCAATAAAAAAACCTTTACTTTAATAATATATCTAAATCCATTAAAGGTTGTAATGTTGTAATGCTCCAGTCTTTAATACTTAGTAATTGTTTTCTGACTAGGTCATTCCGCGAGGATACATTTAGGAAACGTTTTTGCAACTGATATCCAAGCATGAAAAATGTCTTAAAAAGGAAAAGGTATGAACCAGAAAAACACTAGTACGTTGATTACACAATATATTAGATACTGAATAAGAAATACAAAATTTATGTAGTAATATGTATTGGGCATAGTGCACGCAATACCACAGTGACCGTGAAACTTACGTCTAACATGCGCAGACTCGCTGCGAGCTATCAACTGATCGTGCGCGTGCGAGACATATCCAAAAATATATTTTTTTTATCATCATCATCGTCTGCGTCCACTGCTGGACTATGTGCTGGAGTATCTGCTGCCTATGGCACGCCACTGGGCCCGGTTTATTTAAACTATATTTTTATACCGTAAAAAAAAATGCAACGATGGTAAATGCATTGAGTATCATTTGAGGATAGTTGGTTAACTCACCAATTGATAAAATTATGCTCGCCTGTTTGATATAGGCTGAATCCAAACGTCAAACGTGGGTCACAACACGCCTGGTAGTTACTATCATTGTGAAGGGTGGTTGCTATAGGTCGGACACGCATCCCACCAGTTCATCATTCCGTTAAATTTAACTAACAAATTGCATTGGTTAAAAGACAAGTGAGAAAGGTTGTAAACTTTGGTCATATTTTTTCTCTTTATTGTTGTAGGGACTTTCATCCGCGCTCATACGTAAGTCCAAATTTTGACATGTTTCAACTGCATGACAACGGATTTTTTTTTCTCTTTATATCGAAAAGTTCAAATTATAGAAAAACTATTGGTGTTGTTAGTAAACAGTCGCACGCACACAACCAGCTTACAATACAAGGTTACAATACACATACAATAAGGTTATATTCCATTAACATATTGGACAGATAATTAAACATCAAATTGACAACACATACAGCTACGTGTTTTATGTACAGGGTGATCGCTGTTTCGTCAGTATACAGCATGTATCTCTAACTTGACATTAATGATATTATATGGTATGAGAAGGTCAAAACTAAACAGTCACAATATACAAGTCGTAAAATAATAAAAAAATACATTCAAATACCTTATTACTTGCAAGTATTGGTAACCTTAAAGAGGTATTCATTATAAACAAATGAAAATACTTAGACAAAAAAATATTTAGAAAATATTTATATATTACTAAGAGAATATATAAGTTTAAAAAAATATATAAAAAGCTCGTTGGAAAATATATTTTCCGGAAATCAGTGTCACCACTGGAGAAATGTTTTATAAACATTACACCTAACCCCATTTTTTAAAATAAAGGGACGAATTTTTGGACATTATTAGGATTATTTAATTTCAGTCACATCATTTAATGATTAATATTCGTCAAACGCACACCGGAGTAATAATTATAAAAGAAATGCGAATCGAGACTGTAACTATGAAATTCTGGATCTTCTCCTCACAATTATAACAAAAACGTATACAATAATTGATATTAATAGATATACAAGCTCGTATCAATTATGCTATAATTACATACATACTTTGGTTAATTAACCATATATGTAGCACGGAAGAAGAGGCGCGAGATAAATATTGTTTCATTTTGATTCTAAACGTTTACAGATAACAAAACTATAAAGTACATGTTTTTTGGTGCCGAAAATTTAATTTTGGTACACCATTAAATCCAACTATTAATTTAGGAAATAATTAAAAATGATAAAATGAATACTGTTTAATTTATAAGTTTTGAACAGAGGATGTATGTGTAGTTTGAGTATCGCCGCCCCTTCTTTCGTGAGCCTTAACTATATCATCCCTTAATGATATAATATATAAGGCACATCGTAATTGACACCGAGGCCGATCGACCGTACAGCCGTCGACCCCGGCATGATTTAGGGAGTAAAATGTTAATTACTTAACCCTAACTTACATCTATAATAATTAGCAGTGTAAGCGAAAAGTTTTTTTTTGTAGATGTCAGGAAAAAAAATGTTGTTGAGTTAATTATAACCACAAAAATTGTTATTCAGAATTAATTTTGAATAAGTGAGATTCTTCTTAAAATGCTCAGTGAAGTAGCCTCGTAACTTTTAAAATGTTAAACATGAATGACAAACACTTTATATTTATGTACAAAATCTGAGTATTAAAAATGTTTTAATGAATAATTCCTCCAGTTTAAACTTAAGTATATTCCGTCCAGGGGAATGATAATACAGGAAAATATTTTCATAAAATAATTCTTCCAATAATAAAGTCGAGACTTCCATATCACAGTTAATTGGGCGTGATATAGAGGCCTGTACTGCTACTTTTCGCTTATTCTGCGTCTATATATTTTTTTTTATATATTCTCTGTTAACCTACATAAAACTTCCGCAAATAGAGAATATGTAAGTGAAGGTGACATTAATTGTACTTTCAATAGACTTAGTATATTTTTGACGTCAACATAAATTTAATGGAAGGCAGAATGAGCGACAGATTTTTGTATCTATACAAAATTATAAAAGTATGAAGGAGAAAGGTTGGGCCGTTCTTACCAGTATTCTCTAGATACGAAATAATTTGCCTATAACTAAATATAATCTTTTATGCTAAACTAAACTAACTATCCTAAAACCAAATTCAAATTGTAAAACAATTCTCAAATCTCAGATGCGCTGCTTTGGTTTCACTAATACATAATTTAATTAAAACAGAATACAAAAAAGTATAAAAAATAATGATAAATAAAAATTTTGATATCGCATTATCCTTTTACTAGTTCTAATTTTTATTAATTTATTCTAGATTTTTTTTATAAAATATATAAACAATAAAAAAAATGAGAATAAAATTCTTATAGATACGAATAACCATATAGAAACAATATAAATGCACACAAAACATTATTAAACATTTTGATTAAAATCGGAATTAGTAAAAGGACACAACCGCCGTCTCAGCACCACAGGCAATTTTGAATTTATCAATATATAATTTCCAAGCCATGAGCCTGTCAAAATACACATTGAAAGTAAATCGCGCAGTGGTACTTAGTCAAGCGTATATACATACGATAATTTTACAGAATACAATAAATAAAATATTGCAACGCACTGAACCTTTTTCCCGGCGGACAAAGCAACATTCTCGCCAAAACACTAACTAGAAATGCTGAAAATTTTATTTTTAGAGTTTTAGGCCACGAGTTTTAAATAACTTTGTAAGTTATATCTTTAATTCATTTTTGTAATCTGTTTATTTTTTTATTAATGTGCTAATATTTCACGTCGCGTTGTCACTGGCGGCAAAAAGGTCCATAATAACATAAATATAAACTCTTTAAAATATTACTAATGTAACTCATAAGACAATCGCGTTATCCTAATAATTGATTCCTTTGTAAGTAGAGATCGGAGTTGTTTTGATTTCTTAAACCTAAATTAAATGCAATACAATCAAACGTTTATAGTGTAATTTCAAAACAATTGATTATATTACATTTAATATACATTAACCTAATTATAATTCTAAATAATTATATTTCTATAATATTATTAGAAATAGGGGCAAGTAATAGAGGCATAGAAAAACTATATTAATGTTTTTGTCAAAGAGAAAGCGGGCGATAAAAAAATATAACGTATTTTTAATTTTTGTTTCAGCTATAATAAACAATTAATTCTAATATAATATGTGAGTATAATTTGTGCGACAGTTAATGTGCGTAATACCTGTAGTAAAAGTAACCCGCGCTTTCTCTTCAACGATATATTTTTACAAATGAACATAATCTGGCATTAAAATATCAATTGCATTAATGTTACAGGAACTCAAAATTTGTTTATAGCTTAGCACCAAATCAGACTTAAATCATACATCAAATTTACATCCGTAAAACAAAATGCAGAAAGTTGAGTTAAAACCTTGCTCCCCATTCGAATTACCTATTTAATTACGAATTAACATTTTTGTACACTATTAATACCAATTATAAAATATGCTTGTACATACATGAATTTGGCAGATAAATTATTCACACAAAACTTATTTAATCTATGTTTTAAAGAAGTACATAATATACAAATCCTTCTCTTTGCTTTTATCAATTAGTTCTTAAAAAGTGTACAATAATATAGTATACAGAGGTAAAAAAAAGTAGTTTTTGCTAACCATGTTTACTCACATTTCACAAAATACTATTATGCAAAATGCGCCCTTAATTTTAACCAATGGAAGTTTTTGATTATTTTAGTAAGGAAAAAATATATTTATTTATCACACTAGGTGATCAGTAGAGCCTACATAAAAACTAATAGTTTCAGTTGATTTAAAATATACTATTTATATGAGGCATATTTAATATGAAAGCTACCGAACCCTCGTCACTTTCCTTATTTTTTAATATGTATATTTTGAATGTTGTATTTTAATTGCCGTGATTTATTTAAAAGAAATATTGTAATTATTGGATTTGATTTTTACCATTAAAACTGTTCTTATTGGCTACAATGAATCATTCTTCTAAAAATATGATATTTTAATTTTGTTCCAAGTTTGCAATAATTTTGAAAATTAACTGTAGATATTTATCTTAGGTGAAAACGTGTTCAATTTTAAGTTAATTAAAAATATTTTAATGATTTTACTACATATTAGTTTTTTCTTCAGAAGTGACAAGTATTTCCTTCCAACTATCGTATTTATTATACAGGTGTAAGGGAAATCTCTCGGTCACAAACGGATGACAATGTTCATGTATCAAAAACGTATCTTATTTATTATTTCATATTTTGTAAACCCGCGATGCATGCGATGATTAATGAAATAATCACTGTAGTCCAAGTGCTTAATGTGTTATTTTTAGCAGCATTGCTTATGTAATCGTGAGCAGAGTTGAATTTCGAGAGTGGCTCCCTTATATCCTATATAAACAAGTCGCAAATTATAATAATATTAAAATCATACTGATTGAAAGGTTTAACAAACGAGCGTTGCAAATTGATTTCAATGACCATATTAACCTGTTTATAAAATTGAGTCCCTGGACTGCCAATGGCGAATTATTAAAATAAAACGCAGCCGTATATTATAGCTTATTTTTATCTACCTGTAAGTGAGTTATAGACACGAGTATCGACCGTTATTTTACCATTGAGTCTATTGAGATGTACGATGAAGTTAATGTACTGGCGTTCAAGTAAACCAAGCAGTTTTTTTAAATCATATGTGGAACACTATGATCGGTAGTTCGTTACTGGCCTTTCAAAATAGGACGGGAAGTGAACGGAAAAAGGATGGGAGGAGGAAGGGGGTATTGGGCCTCCGGCGATCTCACTCACCGAACGAAACACGACAGCGATTTGTCGCTTCACGCCGATTTTCTGTGAGACAGTGGTACCGCCCCGGTTGAGCCGACCCATTCCTACTGTAGTACAGGGTGACTACAGTGTGGCTCTACCACTTCCAATCAAATTACTATAATAAGAAATTAACATAAACATGAAAAATGTGTATTGTCCGTTAATATTGAAAGACCAGCTGATAGCAGGCGCGTAGTCTATAGAACTATAGCATGCTCATTCACTTAGACTCTCAAAGTAATTATATAACATCTGATGTATACTCGTGTGGTGTTGTAAGCCAGTACACATCTATAAAAGTGGTTTTTGTATCATTATTTGACAGGTTTAATTATTCAGCAGTCCAGAGACCTATATACCTACATAAAGGTTCGTTTCACTTCATACGGGCATAAAATTAGTGTTAACAGAATAACGTTCAGTAGTACTGCCGGATTAATATTTCCAAATAAAATCAGATATTAAATGAATTCTTACTTTTTACGTTTCTTTTTATTTTTTATTAGATAGATTCAGAATACGATTAAACGGCTCACCGGATGATAAGTGATTAAAACGCGAACATCTACAACACTTGGATCGTAAGTCCACATAAGGTGAGGAATTTCATGTTGCTTTTCTGTGGGATGTTGGTGCCAACCCCATCGAGCAGGTCCATTCCTATTGTGTTGTATTACAAGGTAGCTACAGTACGGCTCTAACGCTTTTTAAAAGTAAATTCAAGTACAACGGTAGTGGGCAATTATCATCGTAAATAAAAGAAAATTTGGAATTATATTACACCAAAAAAAACTCAATATAAATTTTAAAGTACTACTTGCAATTATTGTAATGATTTTTTTTTGTTATGTGGATATTATTTTTTAGATAGTTCAGGAAATTAAGGTCATTGAATTCATATATTAATAGCTCTTAACATGACGGACTGTATAATTGTTGGTGATATGACAAAATGTTATTCCTTATTTAATTGAATACATATTATATGATTACAAACTATTTACTTTTCCAATATTCTACGTATGAATTTCTAATATATAAGGTATAATATATAATAGTATATAGTAGTAGTATATAGTATATATAGTTGGAAATATTGATTACATAAATAGTCCTAGACCCAAGATAAAAGCCCACAAATATATAATTCCCTTTACTAGATATATAAAATTGACGATTTTTTTGGATAAAATCCTAATTGAAGTTCCCAAACTATTTTCATGTTTTTAATTGACAGAGAATACCTAATTTAAATGAAATCGTCGATTGTTGTGTATAACTTGTACGAATAAAGAATGGGTTTGAAAATGGCGGCATCTCGAACGCACGTTATAGTGTGTGAACGAGAGATCGATATAAACGCCGCCATTTTCAATCACATTCTTTATTTGTACAAGTAATATACATTGTTACGACAGTTTCATGTCCTAAACTTTTGTTTCTTTATAGCTATTTATATGCCAATGTTCAGTTTTGAAGTCCTAAACTTTTAAATAAAAGATTTTTTTTTGTAATTGACAAAGATGTTGCAATATACATAATTATGTACATTGCGCGTTCTGTTTTGAAAATAATTCGATTTTTGTAAGCCGTATTTTGCAGTGTAATAAATTTCGTTAATTTCTATATGTCTCTTTTTTATGAAAGGGATATTGTATAAATATGAGTATAATATATGATTGATCATGATGATGTCATTTAATAAGATATGCGTGAATTACCAATGGATTAATACGTTTAAATATTACAAAACACTACTTTATCTCAAACGTTTATTACGATACATGTATTTGAGGAAACATCGATAGTTATATGAAAAATATCGGCATCAAAAACTACCTTGTGAGTATATAGACAAATAGATTCAAAAATGTTAGTACAATATTTAGTAGAGTAGGTGGATCGATTTCCACGTAAAGTTAGGCCGAGTCCGCATCGGTAATGAAATGAAACGACGTGTTGCAGTACCATATCGTAGTGGTCAAAATAATGCGAATACATCTTTGTTAGCTGTTATCAAACCGATGCGGCTTGGCCTAACCGAAGTATAACTTAACCTACACATCAATGTTAATCACAATGCTTTATAAATATCGCATTGCGCCCACACAACTTGCTGACAATCGCTCATGTGTACACGGTAATAGTTTCTGCACATTCGCCAAGCTATACTTGTATGCTACAGTATACCATGTTTCAATCTCACCGTACGAAAGTAAACAAGCGATAACATCGTGTCACTACGCTTAACCTAACATTATACTACGTGGGAATGCGAAGGTTCACTATATATACATATCGGCCACGTTTAATCTGCACGTGGACTCGTGATTCAATGCGGCATTATTTTGTGCCAAAATGGAGACGAAAAGTGAAAAATGGGATTTGCATGCCATTGCGTTATTCAAACTAGGATTTGACGTAAATAGGACGGTAAATACAAATGTTTGATTTAACATACACAAAACAAAAAAGTTTATGCAAATGTACAAAAACTCTTTTTTTTTTTTGCAAAATTACATTTTGTAGGCATGGCATAGCACTTGTCTGGCAACTAAGCTGTCTCTATGTGAGTATGCCGATGTGATTTACCGATGTTCCACCGAGCAGAGTACACGTGGCTAGATGGAGAATGCGGCGTCGGCGGTGGTGTCTAGGTGACGACGAGGCGCGGCGCGGGCAGGATGTTGGCGTGTTCGGCGAACGCGAGCGCGGTCATCCAGCGCAGGTGGTCCTCGGTTACGGCGCCGCCGATGGTGCACCCGAACCACGGTTTGTCCTTACTCCTGTAATTACCAAGCTGCTATATTACTAGGTGGACAGATGTAAAGGTCGAAGAAAGTCTCTGGAGACAGGCTGCAGTTACTGTGAAAGTTTTTGTAGGTCTGGGTTCAACAATGGTCTACCTATAACTGAAGTTATTTTTTTAATTATTGCTATGAATGACGAGACGAACACGCCATTCGCCTGATGTTAAGCAATACGACCGCTCGTGGACGGTAACAAAACCAAACAACACCATGAATACAAGGCAATGCTTGGCATCCCATTACGCTCGCCATCTTGAGACTTAAGACGTTAAGCCTCAATATGTCCAGTAGTGGTAGTATATTACTATAACGTTGTCACCTCTTCTGCTGTTATACACACTACATATTTTACTCGCGAATTGAAAAACACTGAAATTGGGGTTGAATAATTAGTGTCCAAGAAGTAGGTACGGAATTACAACTCATAGGGCCTTTGATGAAAAAATATTTTCCGTGTAACAATTAAAACTTGATCTTGTCTTTTTATCTTTAGGGGCGGTGACACGAGCACGCATCACACCTGGACGGTAACATTGTTTTAGTAGGGGAGCCCAAGCGGGGATTTCGGGATTTACTAAAGCGCGGCAGATTAATATACAGGGGGATACCTTGTACCCGGTTAAGTACCTCCACAAAACATGAGGCCCATATATAAGGCCGCCCGTGAAGGATACAGGATCAGATTAGTAAAAAAAAATTGACCATCAGAAATTCTCGAGCGCGTCAGATTAGGGTAGGGTGAGTTAATTACATCCTAAAAAGTGTATATTCCACTAATCTGACAATTTGAGAGTGACGTAAAAAAAGGGGAAGGCAACAAAGTTGTAAAAAAAAAACGTCATCTCGACATTCTCGAGCGTAGCTAAATTTTTTTTTATTTTGAAGGAAATAAATCAAGAATAATGAAAAATATATAATCTGACGATTTCCGCAAGCCGAAATAACAAAAATTCGTCGATAAAGTTAAATGCGTGCAGCTGCGTGATGCCTACATTTCCTTCTCCGCGTTTCTATTCCTCTCTCACCCTTTCTCTATCTATTACTCTCTCACCCCGTCCCCACTCTGGTTTCTGTTGCCATCTCAAAAAAAATAAGAACAAAATTTTTTTTAAAGTGTTTTTTTTGGAATAACTTTTAACCGGCTTTATCGATCGACTTCAAAAACTAATCCGCCTTTGAGCTTGAAAAACCACGTCGATCGCCACCAAGCTGGTCAAAAGCGGTTGATTCGTTCGAGAGATATCGTGAACGAAAGAAACCCGAAAAAGTGTTTTTTCGGGATTACTCCGAAATTTGTGGTTCGCTGAATTAACATTGCAAAATTACTTATGAGGATGATAAAACTGCGTCGAATGCCGCTAACCGCGTGAAAATTGGTTGATCCATTCAAAAGTTATTGCGGTTAGAAAATTCCAAAAATAGTGTTCTATGAAACTTCTATCAGACTTTCGTGCTGGGAGAGCTCAAATGCATAGAAATATTATTTCTTTGAACTCAGCGAGCTCAAAATATCACATAAATTATATTTTGAGCTCAAAAATGTCATAAGTACAATTTTAAGCGCCCAGGAATGGAATTAGCGGGAAGTTGCAGGGATGGCCTTTAAGGTGAACCATTTTTCAATATTTTTTTTTGTCGGATCAGGCGAATCCCTCTAGATAATTGTCAGATTATGAGACAGTACGTTTAGAACATAAAGATGAACCATATATATCTTAATCTGACGCGCTTGAGTATTTCAAAATGGCGAATTTTTTTTGCACATTATGAAAATGGCCGCAAGTTTGCGTCCCATCAAAATCGTCAGATTAGTGAATGAGAGCTTTTTTTTAGTGCACTTAACACTCCCTTAGAAAATCTGACGCGCTCGATTAATTTTTTTTTTCCATTTTCAACCCTTAAATACAACCACCCGCATCATGCAAACGATCAGATTAACATACGTACATTAATAAAAAATACGTAGGGCATTGATGCTATCAATATCTGACGCGCTCGAGGATGTCCATGCAACAGTTTTTTTTTTACATATTTAAAAATCTATAGCCCCTTCCCCCACCGATGTAAAGGTATATATCATATAATTTTTTTTTCTTCTTATCATCTAAGCTTTGCATCCCAATAGGTCTCTACGACGCTCGAGTAAATCCCCATTTAGCATCGTGGGCTCCCCTACTATTATAATATACCTGCTTGTAAACGGAAAATACCACTCTGAACGTATAAATTAAAGGTTGCGTACCTGAAAAGGAAACTAGCTGACAATATTTAAAATGTCGTACCGTTTTTGTTTGTTCCTCGGTATGAATGTTATCGCCCACCGCGACTGCGGGTTCCGCTTGGGCTCGTGTCCGATGTACCACAGTATATCCTTCACATTCCATTCCTCGATCTTGTGTGAACCCTGCAAGCGCAACATAGTATAAAGGTATTAATAAACAGGTAAGCACAATTATCTAATTAAATCGATATAGACTTAGTAGCTGAACCATCGGTTTCCGAGATTGTAAAGACAAATTATTTAAATGAACATGGAATTAAAAGTAACAACCTTTCGTACGATACCATTTATAAATTAATTTTGACTTAACGGATATACAATTCGCCACTTATTTTTTCGTCTTCTTCGTTCAAACTGAATTCAAAGTCAATCGAAAACGACAAAAGATTTGGTAACTAAAATAGGTTTTAAAACTATGAATTAGGCAACTCTTTACAACTTCTAAAATCCGCCAACATAATTTCTGTCAAATATAAACCAACTAACCTGCTTATCTTTAAAATAGCACAGACTAGAGTTCTGTAGTTCAAACATGTGCAATTTGAATCCCTTAGTGGATTGCGTGGCGAATCTCATCTCTCCGCAGACGAGCGAAGTGGAGTGCCTCATGGCGTCCATTTCGTGGAGAACCTTATTCTCTTTCACCAGCAGATAGTTGTCCTTTCTGTCGTCTTCGTCCCAGTAGCCCCAGCGCAGTACCACGTCTAGCACTATCTCGTCTATGTGCACGATGCGCCGCATCGACTCGTTGCACACGACCTCCTCCAACATGAGCAGATGTGACTCAGTATTCGCCTTCTCGCACAGCTCTGTACATACGTCCGCGCTGGTTTTGTTCGGTGTGAGCTGAAACAAGGGAGTAAAACTTGTAATTGGACAAATTATGTCGTAACTTCGGACCTTTATAATTGCGGCTATTTACTTCTTCATTACAATGCACATGACAGTAAATGCTGTGTAATTTTAATAGATTATCTACTAGGAATGCAACGATTGTTTGTGTGCTGTTGATAATGCTCCTTTAGAAAAAAAAAAATCATGCTATAGCTTTCACGATCTACAGTAAGATTTTGATATTGATTTAACTTTAACGCAAAACGTATGATTTTGTGTGTTTACTACCTGTAACTTTATATCTATTTGTCTATATAATATATATCTATGTAATGTGATCTGTGTGTGTTTGTGGCGTTATTCCTTAAACGGCTGAACCGATTTTGACGTAGTTTTTTATATATTTTGACATTACGGCATGGTACAATAGTAACGACTCACAGCGACCTGTGTTCCAGCCTCTGTTCCTTGCGTTGACAATTGACATAGAACCAGGCTTTAAGATTCCGGCGGTGCAGCACCGCGGGCGCGCCTAATGTATATATTTCTTTGAATAACATATGTTTTTATATCGTATTATATTTCCTGATCCCCTTAGCCAAGTTATAACGATACTGGGTACTCACAGCGACCTGGCAGCAGGTGTTCCTGTCGTTGACATAGACCCAGGCCTTGAGGTCCCCGGCGGCGCGGCGCGGCGCGGGCGCGTGGCTGCTCGCGACGCGCACCAGCACGCGCCGCACGGCCGCCTCGCGCCGCCGCTCCGCCGCCGTCGGCTCCCACACCGCCTCGAACTGCGCGATCAGCTCGCGCACCACCAACACCTCCGTCGACGACCACGCCGTTTGTAACGTGTTGCTCGTCTGCAATTAAATTAATACTTTTATTGCTCACTCCGCTACGATTTCAGTTGTCTTTTAATACGCCTAACTATTAATATATCTCAAAAAAACTGATAAAAACATCCTATTGGAAAGTTGCCAGAAAAATGTCTTTTAGTTTTTAAGACTTTTGGCTACCCCATATAGATACGAGTATTTTTATTGCTTAACAAAACTTCTATACAGTTTGAAAACGTGCCTGAGCGGTAAAAAGTTTCGTACTTATACGGGTTGATCCAAAGCCCTGAAAATTTAAATCATAATTTTCAACAATCTATCACGCAAGTATTTTTTCAAATTTGGTGCAATGTTACCTGGGATGATAAGGAATATCTGGTTTAAATTAAAAACCATATGTCAATATCATGTGAATATGTACGCACCAGCGCAGCGGGCATGATGGTGGGCGCCCACACGGAGGCGAGGTTCTCCGCGTTCATCTTATTGGCGTGGCTCATGGTGTGCAGGAAGTGCAGGTGTGCGAACAACTTGCGCGCCGTCGTGCGAGCCACCAGCGGCAGCGACGACATCACGCGCCGGAACTCCGCGTATCGGGCCGCTGGCTCGTCCATCCCTGATAACATGCATCAACGTCAATGTCACAACAATCATCATCATCACAACCAACATAAATTAACAGTCTTCGTGAAGGGGTGGACTGAGTAGGTACCGGCTGTGGAACGCCGTGAATTATTGTAAACACTGATTTTATTCGAGTCTTGATGTAAAGATGGAGTGGTACCGCCGTCTTTTTAGTGGTAGAGCCACGCTGTTGTTAAACGTGACTCAGCATGAATGGGCAGGCTCGTCCGGAATGGTACTTGGTTGTCACGTTTCGTTCGGTGAGTGAGACTGCCGGATGCGATATACCCCGTTTTCCTCTACCCCATCCTTTTTCCTTCCAGCTCCCCTCCCGGTTTGATGATCCGGCAACACATCCATGATCCAAGCGTTGTGCATGTTCATGGGTGATCACTTACCATCAGGTGACCTGCTTGCTCGTTGGCCGGACCTATGCTATAAAAAATAGACGTAAATGTACCCTTTTGTTTTTGAAACAAAGACACAAGGCTTCGTATTTCACGAGTCAGGACTATATGTGTATTGTTATAAATTATAAAACATCTCATAATAAGATAATATCGCTAAAGAAATCAAGTCTTCCTGTAAAATAACATGAAAGTTTTAAGAGGTGCAATAACTTCCTTTTGCAGGCAAGTTAAAAATAGTCATATTGCATCTTTCCCTCTGACAGGAAGCAAGAAGCTGCGGCGGAAATAAAAAAGGTCACTGCGAAGAATATCTAAAATAGTCCCGAGCAATAATCAAATAACAATTTTATGCGCAGTAAGAAGATTTTTATATTTTTATAGAAGCAACAGTCAGGAAAAATAAATTAATAAGAACCGGTAACCTTCCCAGACCCCTTCATAAGTTCTCAGAAATACCGTCAATTAGCGGGACCCTCCCGACTGTACCTTATTGAATTCTTTTACGTTTCCAATGAAGATAGAATTATCGCAAGTGCCAACGCTAAATACCATAGCTGGCTCTACACAGGAAATTTTCAAGGAAATGATTTTTAATTTTCATGTTTCAGCACTACTTGGAAATACGTAAAATGGTAAGAAAGAAAAAATATATGTAACAGCGGTTAGTACATATAGTTATGGTATGATTCGCGAACTAATTTCGATTTAGAATGATACACTACACATGTAGTGGCCAGTGGAAGTACTTCCAAACAAGCCGATAATCTAGGCCTATATATAAATGCCCTACATTCAAAATTATACCTCGGCAACCAACATTCACTAAGGCTATTCAATACAAATAATTAATACTAAACTTTTAGAAATATTAGCATTTAGTACTAGAATTGATCGCATCGTGTCAATAGGCGATCACATGTAATTGACACGCACAATAAAAAAACATGTACGCGCGCTCTAGTTGTAACCTAATAATTGCCTTACGTTACTGATATTACAACGAATTTTCATTCGCGAATTTCGATGCTACGAATACCGGATTTATTTTTATTATGAGATTCACCTATATGTACATACATATAGCTAATAGTAAAAACAAACATATTTATATTCAATATACATATGTATGTAGCGGAATCATTGAAGTCGATTATCTAGCACTGCAAAACGTTCAATACATTTGAAATTTTGTACGCTTGTGAAGGACCGATGACAATACAATAATTTAAGTTTTTTGTGACCTTCTTCAGGATTTGCATGTTTGATTGTTTTAATGCGGTTATTTTTCGCTATGCTGCCTTCCTTGGATGTGATAGTAATTTTCAGAAAAAAAAATTGATAAAGAATTATAATCAAAGGTTTAGTAAAAGACCCATCTATAAAGGTAAAAATATTTTTTATGTTAAGAATTGTATTGAAGCGTGGAGAGCTTATCCCACGCTTTTAACAAAACTATATTTTTTTGTGTCGATCAAAGACAATTTTTCCATTTATTAAACGTAAAATTATGTCAGGTTAAATAGATTAAAATATTAAGTCACTATTATTCTGTAGCACGAGCAGAGACTTATGTTCCATTATTTCGTTAGACCATTCAATAGTCCCTGTGGCGCAGTGGATAGCGCGTTGGACTTCTAATCCAAAGGTCGTGGGTTCGATCCCCGCCAGGGATGGTGCACTTTTCATTTTTGTATTTTTAGTGTACATGAGGTTGCTGAAATTATAATGAAAATATAAAAATAAATAGAAAAAAAAATTTTTTTTTGGCAAAAATTTTCATTTTTGTTTATAATTTTTATTTTCCATTTTACGATAAAAAGTAATAGGAATAAAGTTGTAGACAATTTAATTTGCTATAAATAATGTCTTATATTAGCCACCTATGTGGCTAAAGAGATTTCGACAGTTGACAACGTGATGTGCAGCTAAAATTAAATCTTACGCGGATTTTCAGTAAAAAGTTGTGGTAAAAATAACTGAATTACGATTAAGTAGCAAAACTTTTTAAAAGAAATGATGATGCCAGTGTATTACCATTAGATGTAAATTTATAGTGAAAAGAAAATGCCAGACTTATCTTTTCATTAGCAAGTTTACCACGTTTAATTGATCACTAACTAAAAAAGGTGCATTTATAGACATTAGTTATTTTTCGATTCTTTTTTTAAATTAAAAGTAAAATTATTAATAAATATAATTTGTAACCTATTAGTTTTTTAGTTCGGTGCTGCCAATAAATTGTTACCCGTAAGTAGATGAATACATTCTGTAGTACTGTATTTGGAACTCACGTAGATAGCATTAAGTTAATTGGTGCTTTGTTGTTTTATTGTTTTCTTCTAAGGACAATAGCATATAAGTAATTGTATTATTATAATATATTAATAATAAAATCTGTAAAACAATAAATATGTTGTTTTATTTACTTAAAAAGGAAATCTATTAAACACAAACAATATCAATGAAATCAGATAATGATTTTGTAAGTAATCAAATCCTTAATTTATATTACGAAATTGCCGCCAGTTTTTAAATAATATTACGAACTAAATTACTGGAGCACAACGACATTAAGAAAGCTTTTAAAAGCATACGTATCAATTAAACGCATAAAGATCATAAGTAATTTGCACCTACAGAATTTCAAAGTGTTGGGGTAAATTGGAATATTAATTTATTGTCAGTGGATAAAATACAATTTTATCCAGCTATGGAGGTTTATATGTTATACTTGTCTCTGTCTGAGGCGCGGTAACTACTTGTCTAGGAAAAAAACGAGATAGATGACGAGACCATTCATAAATACGCAAGAAGCCTATCACAGCCCACTATCAAGAAAGCGAGATACAAAGCTCCCTGAAATAAAACGAATTCTTACGGATTTTATCGTGAATTTGAGGTATTAGTTATCCGCTTAGTGACTGTTACAATTTACCTACCCTTAATTTCCAATTATTAAATAAAAAAAGTTAATTAGTTTTTGCGATCCGATTTACGCAGAAGGCTCATAAAAGGCTCATAAAAATTAAATCAAATTCGTGATAAAATCTGTAAGACTTCGTTTTTCTCGAAGTTTCTAGTTGCGTTGCGTCTGAAGCCACAAAAACTACCACATGTCTTCGTTTTCGGTCGCAGTCTGAATATACGCTTACTCCGTTAAGCCTTTTGCTACCCGTCCTCACGACTGACAAGAAATAAATAGTAAATACAACTAACACTCAATAGTAACATAAATAGACCTTACCCACACAAAAATCGAGTCTCGTATCGTGAGTATCAGGAACTACGAGGAACTTTTCGGTCTCACAAACCACAACACCTAGACCCGAAACAACTACCCGTGGGTCCCAAACATGTTCCCGGTGCGAAAATCCAACCCCAACCTCTCGTTCCTCAGCCGGATTCTAACAAACGGTGGAGGAGTTCTCTTCCACAGAGTCTGCCAAACAGCTGTAACTTACTGAGTGCGTTAGTCAACGCCTGGTGGCTGTCTTGAGGTAGGAGCGGCTCGGGCAGGTCCCTGAAGAACCGCTTGAGCACGCCGGCGACGTCGTGCTCCGAGTGCTGCCCGGGACTCAGCTGCACGGACCACGCGTCCCGCCGGAACCGAGCCAGAAGCTCCGACAACACCAGGCTACTGCCCCCACGTCGGTAGATGCCCTCGGACAAACTGCCTGCGGATCACACACTATTAATTATTAACATGCTTTTATCACTTTCGCCTGTGTGTGTGTGTGGGTGTGTGTAATGGAATCTTTAAACACGATTTCCAAGCGCTTCAAAACTTCGGATGGATTTGAAATCTCGCACACTTATCAAAGATCGATGATAATACTTTTAAAAAATTTAACTTGGTAATTTTCCGACTTGCTGCCTTCCTTGAACATGATAAATGTGAAATAAAAAAACCAAATCACGTGCTTTAGTAAAAGACTTAACTAAAAAGTGAAAATAATTAATTATTTGTTAATGAGTTTGAGGTTGTGGAATGTGTCTGGGGTACTTACAAGATTAATCATCGAGTACCTAACAATACCACGCTTTTTTTAACAATATATGAATTTAATTGACTCCATTTTAAGCTTCTTTTATATAAATATATATTTTCTTTGGAATACAATGGCATTGTGGTAGGAAGAGGGATAGGGTGTTGGGCATTCGGCAATCTCACACACTTTAATATAAAACGCCAACAGGACAAGTGGGACAAGGGCGTGTGACGTCACTCACCGTGCGCGTATATGAAGCTGAGACACTTGTCTACGATGGCAGGCACGTCCTCCTTGGTGAGTTGCTGGTGGTGGAGCTGCGGGCCGTTGTTGTACGCCGCCAGCTTCACCATGTACCGCCAGCCCTGCAACATTCACGCTCTAATTACTATACAGTATACACACGAGGCAACAGGACAGGTGTATTCAAAGATAGAATTCTTCCCAGGAACCGCTCCGCTGGGATATCGTTATATAAATTGTACGAAAGAAAATGTAATAATAGTCCGTTGCTGACTGTGTTTCGTATACTTCAAATATAACTTTTTTAATTGGCTTACATCAAATTACTATTTAGCAAAGGTCTTGATGATTAAAAAGCCTCGAAATGTACTAATGATTACTATTTTAAATTCTTATCAAAGACATACAGGTGATAGAAACCGACCGTGCGTATCATGAACTGCCTAATCCCGAAATCGTACTTGTACAAACATTCTATAGAGTATGCACACTAGGGAAGATGACAGTAATAAAGAATTGATGAAGTTATGGTTTATAATAAAATACAATACAGAGATTCGCAGAATAAACATTTTCTTGAGATTGCCATTAAGATAAAGTATATTTTTCAAAAAAAAAAAAGTACCAAACTTAAGGATCCACCGTATTAGATGAAACGCCATTTAGAAGCGAGTGACGTGTCGCTTTCGTAAACAATACCTTGGTTGGCATTTAGCTTGTCTTGACCCGAATTTGCGGGGTAGTTTTGCTCATTTCTATATTATCTGTGGTATATATTTAATATTTCGTTATTATACAATCAGCATTATGCTACCAAAAGTTTCATGGAACGAGGAGTCATTCAGGTAAATAACTCTAAATTGGCATTACGCGATATTTCATATAACACTTAAAGAATATGAATGAAATCTAGCCCCAAAATTGATAGTGTTTTTTTTAGCGGAAATTAAATTTATTTTAAGTAATGTTAATGAAATAAATGGATGGATGATGAAAGTTAATGTATACGAACATTTTGAAGTAATTTTTCAAAATCAGTCATCATGCATCTTGGTATTATGTCCCTGGAAAAATCAAGATAACAATTCAAAGATCATTAGATTCGTTTAAATAAAGTTACAAAAAGGGCTGGAGCGTGGGGAGGAAATAGCCTTTAGCAACACGTATAAATGTCGTATTTTTATTTTAAACTCGACAAGGACCGACAAAAGCAGTAAACTCGAGACACAAATAAACAGCGACAAAGTTTTACAAGAATTTCTCATTTAAAATGTACACTCGATCCCTTGATGTATCTAAAGGTATCATGATCAATTTGTCGAACAAGATATAAATCCCAATTTCTTCGAATATTCTATTTGTGTAAAGTACGCAGAATTCTATAAAAAATCTCTCTCTCGCCTACACTTACTGTTCGCGTTGTTCTTTTAAATGCCCTAATTAAATCCAAATTAATCCGACTTGTTATCAGCGACGTATGTACCTAAACATGAAAATACTAAATACGCAAAGTAAAAAATATTCATAGATTATAATCAATATATAGTATAAAACAAAGTCGTTCCCGCTGTCTCTCTCTCTCTCTCTCTCTCTGTGTCCATATGTATGCTTTAATCATTAAAACTACCCAACGGATTTTGTTGCGTTTTTTTTAAATTGACAGTAATACAAGAGGAAGGTTTATATGTGTGATATATATACAGAGTGTCTCAGTTTGTATGAAAAAAAAATTGTCTCTGGTGTTGAGTGAAATCAAAAAACATCTCCAACCAGGCGAAGCTAAGACGGGCCGCTAATAAAGTTATGATGCGACTTAATCAAATACTCGATAACGTATTCAAAGCCCAACCCTAATAAAATAACTTTAGTGTTTGACAAAGTAGCCTATCTCCTTTAGCCACAGAAAACTGCTGAACGTAGTCATGTCATAAAGATTTTCACAAAAGTCTTAAGGAAAGCGATCTACGCACACTCTGCATCACCCGGTATTAATATTCCGTCTATCTTGTTACAAATATATTTTCTATATATATTATTACAATTATTCCTTTCAGGGACAGTTTCCTCATCAATTCATGTTGGCGGTTTCCTCAAACTGCATGTAATCGATCGCTAGAGTGATGAACATCTGAATGGTCTGACGGGTGAATTATCTTGTCTCAATGAATACGCATCGCCTTTGATGTACGCAGTGGCTGTGTATTTCGTGGTCAAATTGGCTTCAGCTGCTTTGAAAGTAGAGATATAATAATAGTTTGCATAAATTACTGTATATTAAGATATTCACCTGTCAAAACTCTGATCTGTCGTACAAACGTGCTTCGGATCCAAAGATATCTGCGAATGCTGAATATCTGGCAGGAGTTAAGAGATAGCTCATATAATTTTTTACCTTAAGCTCTCTCTCGTGCGGGAACCTCAAGTAGAGAGTGGCGTGGGGGCAGTCGAGCAGCAGGTTGTCGCTGCCGTCGGAGGGGCACATCGCTTTCGTCTCCTCGTCCGCTTCTTGCGTCACTGCACACAAACACCACACATAATAGTACAGTAATTTCTATTCCTATCCCTTTTTCGTTATATCTATCACTAAGGCTGTATTCCAGTCCGATAGAACATAAACAGTTTATTATTAGGATCTTTCCCTATCGTGGCTAAAATTGTTTTAGGAAATCCATTTCACATCTTATGTCTCAGGATCGCGAACTCAGTGGAATGCGAAGCATTGCTTTGTAATTCATGGTGTTATTTTGCTACTGTCTATGAGCGGTTTTATCGCTTACCATCACGCGAATGGCATGCTCGTCTCGCTATTCATAGTACTAAAAAAATAACACCACTGCACCACAAACAACAGTACCTATTGGCTGTCAGCATCTATTGAGTCACTTCAATGTATGATCCAACCTTCAGTTCAATCCCAGTTTCTCAATTACTTTACTAAGACAAAAGCACTCGCCAACGTGTATGTGTGCGAGTGGAGCCATCAAAGCCTATAGAGGGCAACGGGATTGATCCGATACCGAAATTACGGGCCGGGGGACGTGAACGTTCTGATTGACTTTGTAACTAAGAATACTACATATGGTTCATAGGAGGCCAAAAGAAGAAAATGTATATTAATAAAGTTTGTGAATATATCGTGACGAGCAGGTTACTCGAAACTTATAGTTATAAAGCTCGGCACCGCTTGTCACTTTGACACTTTAGATATCAACATCATTCGAATTTCATCATTTGAAATCTATAATATAATACATTTGTAACCGATCAATGTCTGTACATGGACGATATATGAGAAAAACTGATATGGAGAGACTGTATGAACGTAATAGAAACCAAAACACTTATTCTTATACTTTTCGTCTTTTGGCTGTGCGTCTGAGAATCGACTTAACAGATGGGGGTAGCTGATACCGTGAATAACATATAGTTTTAAAACGTGTTAAGACATAGGCTACATTTTACCCCGTAAAAATGTAGTGTTCCCGTGAGATGAGCAAGGAATTTTAAATATATTTGTTTCTTTTTTAAACTCAACGGGATGGGACGATTCACGACTACACCCCTTGCGTCGTCGGACAGGATGGGATATAACGGGACGGGACTGAAAAGCAGTACAGAGAACGGCAGTCCCATTGAGTTAAAATGTAAATAAAACAGTACGCGAAATAATATGTTCATGATGTGGACTGGACTCAAAAAGTAGCCTAGTAAAAAATATTTATGAAATGGGACGCGGAGTAACTTAATGTCATGCACTTTACTTATTCTCAAATTCTTTATGTCTTGATCACTGAATACCAGCAACACGGTTTATTGGTATCTAATCCATGTGTATAAGAACTTAGTGTATAAGTAAGTTCTATAATCTATGCAGTATGTACTAAGTTTAGTAATTTCACCACTAAGTACTGGCAATTTATATGTCACAAACTCTTTTTTGTAATAATATAATTAGAATGTCCTCGCCCTTACCTCGTCACATTACATCAGACAGACAAGCGTATGTGGTTACTCGGGCTGATTAAGACCACTAACAATGCGTGCTAATCACTCCCACTAGCATAGGGTGAACTTCGTTCTGTGTAATATGATAAAGACCTGTCCTCGACTTGTTAATTACCGCCGTAACAGATTTGAATATCCCCGGATGCGCTGGGGCCTAGTGACTGGGCGACTAACTGTCGACATAGATAATAAGGCATATTTTTGTGCTAATTTAGCAGAACGGCACAGTAATACTCAGTGTGCGGTAGCCATGTCGTGAAGGTGTTTATGTGGTGACTTTAAAAGTATAGAATAAAATTAAGAAATTTAGGAAATGTGTTTCAAGATTTTTTTAGCATATTAAGCATATGTTGTAAATATTATAATTTATACATATAATTTGTAATCATAAATATGGATTTAGTTTTAATTTAACCGCTTTGGAAATAATATTTCATTAAAACTAAGAAAGTGACAGTGGCTAACTGTCTGCTTTCCATGTGCGTAATCTCATTTAATTGTACGATACATGCAAGTAGAGACATAAAACGTGTCACATTTGTTAGCATAACAGGGTATTTGACTCTATTTTTTTATTGTATTCATCAAAATCCATATCCTAAATCTATCAAAATAAGAATTTTGTAAATCCTTTCAGATTTAAACAAGTAATATACGTTTGATAAATCTTGCAGTGGGGGTTCCCGTAAAAGGTGACGATGAAAGGGATGCAAAACATAACTGGTGACATCACTAGTCTAAAGTCTAAAGAGACAGTAAGATGTCCCAACTACGCTCCCACTTTTTTTACAGTATAAATATTTGCCTCGTTTTACAAGTTACTTTAATACTGTTTCATTTTATTTTATTGGGTTTAATTTTAAAATTATAAGTGTTTGAACGCAAAATATTTAAAAACATCGATCATAGTCAAATACCCTATTAAGGCGCAACATTTGTACTCTAGACACATGCATGCATAACTGTGCAGCCCTAAAAAGTAGTATTGTGTCCAAATATCGTGCGCTGAATTACTGATCACTGACCATCCGACGTTGATCCACCCCGCTGAGCCATTGTGTTACGCCGGCGTCCACTGTATCATATATCTGGAGGGTGCAACCCTAATTAAAATTTGCATTGCTTACTTTTAGTGTATACTTAATTAAATATCGCAAATAACTACCGTGTGTTGAGCCGCGAACAATTCGAAAGTTTGAAAACTTAGCAAGTTTAAGGCGTCGCGTCGATACCGTGGGTGCGGCGACGAAAATACCTTTAGGGCAAGTTCGTCAGTTTCTTTGGCGGTCCTGCTTCTCATCAATTAATAAGAAAATGGTTTTTAGTCAACCACAACTAGGCCAATCTTACAAACCTTACAAATAGTGCAAACTACTATGTGACTATGTGCAAACAATAATTTTAACCTTTCGGTATACTCGTATAATACAAATTAACGCTGAAAAGAAGCAGTAAAAGGAAATTATATTACAATCGTTTTAATAAATATGAATAATAATTCAATTTACTTTTCCGTTTAATATTTACCGCCCCTAAACAACTTTGAATCGGTATTATCTCTATCTCTTAAGCCTCAGGAAGTCCACTGCTGAAAATAGCCCTCCCCCATAGATAGCCACATAGACCTGTTGGACGCGGACAGCACCCAGCGACTTACTGTGACCTTACCCAGGTCGTCCGTCCACCTTGCCCATCCGAGTTGGATTCGACGATTGACCTCTCCCTCGAAGCTAAACCTGTCTAACCGGAATGCTTATCACAAATAGACATATTCGTCAACAACTTCGAGAGTGGTGATTCCAACCACAATCGAGGTGGGTGCGATATGGTTATTAAACTTGATCTTTGTCTTGTCCATGTTCATTTTAAGGCCCACCTGTTGAGAAATTCTAATGAGGTCGTCGAGCGTAAGGCGTAGGTCCTCCAGCGATTTTGCCAAGACTACTAGGTAGTCAGCAAATCGAAGGTGAGTGATATACTCGCCATTGATGTTGATACCAAGTCCTTTCCAATTCAGGGGCTTGAAGGCATCTTGTAACGCAATAAGTGAACAGTTTCGAAGATATTATATCTCCCTGTCTCACGCCTCTCTGAAGTAGAATAGCCTTCGTGCTCTGATTTTGTACTCGGACCGACATAGTGGCGTTATTGTATAAGCACTTCAACCGGTCATCCGAATCTCACACAGACTAATGTTCGGGATGTCATCGCTGTAGTGTCGAATCAACTCAGCACCCGGGTCTTCAGCTGAGCTTATAACGGAGCACGGGCTTGTAATAACGAGCTGTAAAGCTGTCCGTAGAACCTCTCAATTTCCCTCAGAATCTCTGGCCTGGTCCAAACTATCAATTCAATATATTTCAATATTATCACATTATCCAATGTAAAATATTTGCGGATATCATGCAGTATACCGACATTAAATATTTAATATTATAAAGAAACAAATTGGAAAGTCAATACAGAAAGTAGATACAGTCTGCAGTGTTTTTGCTTTGATTTTAATAATCAATTTGTTATGTTGCAATAACAATAACAACGCAATAACCAGGACTATGTTTGGTTTAAAGGGTACAGAGAGTTGTAAGTCATATTACCAGAAATACAACATTTTAACGCTGCCCTCGATGTATATTTTAGATGGTGCAATGTTTGTAAAGGCTAATCCTCACCTATTTTGACGTATGGCTTTAAGTATTAACATAGGTAGTACGTCGCAGTTGAGAATAAAACAGAAAATAAGTGTGTGCTACATATTTTTATGCATCATGTACCTACTGGCTATTATTTTAAATGTGAGTAAATGTGATCCCACATTTACCGTTTAACTTTTTCTATTCCTGGAAATTATATTTTCGAATCCCAATATGCACACAAACTACGCCGCCTCACTGACTATCGGAAATATATTTCCCAGAACTAATGTGTTTAAACATAAATAAAACTTACGCGCCAGAATTACATTGTAAAACGATCCTTTAGTTCAATACTAGTAAGGTAATAAGGTACCCTCATTCTTTGAAAACTAACCAGTCGCTAGACGTCGAAAGCTCGTGGGAAACCGCCCACGAGCTTTCTATCTGGCACTGTATTAAGTAGCGTTTCATGTGAAGGTTTACAGCGCAAACATCTTAGTTCATGGAAAATGTGGAGAATAGATTTATATAAAAAGTTTTTGCTTGTATTAAGCACCAACAAAGGGCACCTGAGACGCGATACAAAACTGCGAGAGCAACTATTGCAGATAAACCTGTCCACGAACAAATTGAAAGAAAGCGTTAAAGACGTCGCCACCTTTGCTTTCCCATACAAAACACTTTGATAGGAGTTTTGCAACAACCCGTCTACTTTATAGAGTTTTACAAAGGCTTAAGCGTGGGCCACACCTGTAGCGACGTTACAAACATTTCTTAGAAGCTTATACAAGATTCAAATTCAGAGAAATGCACATGAAACATTTTCACCCGGCAACGTTTGGCGTTATTGGGTATCAATAATTGGGTGCGGCGGAGCTCGTCAACTCCAATAAATTCGATCTCAGAATTCTGACATTTATACTTGGAAGATAACATTATAAATAGCTGGAATATAAATAAAATAAATCTCAGTGTTTGGCGGAGAAAATTGTTAACCTTCATATATTTTATGTGCCCCTTAATAATTATAAAAGTGTGTAAACCGTGAACAATTACCAGGATTAGATAAGTGAATTGCGGGAGGAAGGTCGTTAAACTGTTCATCAAAGAACATAGAAAGGGTACAAGAGGAATACCGGAAGAGGTCAACAACATAGTTAGGTTTTATTTAGGGGAGCGGGGGGCACGTTGTTACAATTTTTAGATAATTGTCAATATGACAAAAGCTATCATACTCGTATACATTTGATTACTTTTATCGTTAGTATGTCTATTCGTAAGTGCGTGGTGGCCTGTTGGTAACGGACCAGACTCGGCTGCCTACATGTTCACGGTGGTCGCGGGTTCCAATCCCAGGGCACAACTCTGACTTTTTGGATTTATGTGTGTATTGATAGTCAATCACCACGCACTTTAACGGTGAAGGAAAACATCGTGAGGAAACCTGCACCGTGGCGATTTTAAAGAATTTCTACGGTAAGTAAGTGTGCCAACCCGCACTAGGCCAGCGTGGTGGGCTATATGGCCTAACCACTCTCAATCAATTCTCTCGATTGTAGAGTAGGCCCGTGCCCAACAGTGGGACGTATATGGGCTGATAAAAAAAATGTCTATTCAGCTATTAAAATATGATTAAGTTACGTAATTTTTTTACAGAGGAATATTTAATAAAAAACTCGATTGTAACAATTTACTCCCGATTTGGGGCTAGTTGTTACATCTTCGGGGCACGATGTTAAGGTAATAAATAAACAAAATCATTAATTATAAATATATATTTTATTATTTCAAAACGTTATAAACAAAAGAGATCACTTTAAACAGTAATCTAACGTTTTTGAGTAATTATTATCTATATCGTAATTTTTGAAGATTTTTTTTTGGTAAACAATTCTCATCCGTTTATGATCCACCAGATGATGACGATTCTGTTATTCGTTTATGTAGCCCTATAACTCCGGTACCAACTATTAGTGACTTTTCAATATCTCAAGAGGCTGTTTATAAAAAACTTTCCAAACTGGATCTATCCAAAGGGGCAGGACCCGACGACATACCTCCGATATTTTGGTCTCGTTGTGCACGATACATTTCCTATCCGCTTTCAAATATCTACAACACATCGTTAAAAACAGGCATTTTCCCAAATTTTTGGAAACGGGCCAGGATTGTGCCTATTTACAAGAACGGCAAACGCGAATCGGTATCCAATTACCGCCCTATTTCAATTCTCTGTGCCTTGTCTAAGGTCTTCGAATCGCTTGTGTACCCGATTTTATTTAACCATGTTAAAAACTATATATCCACTTACCAACATGGGTTTTTACCAAAAAAGTCAACTAACACAAATCTTGTCACATATATCACTGAATTGACCTCCGCAGTTGATCAGGGTTTCCAAGTAGACACAATTTATACGGATTTTTCCAAGGCCTTTGACAAGGTAAATCATCGCATATTATTACAAAAACTCGGCTCTTTAGGCGTGACAGACACCAATTTGAACTGGTGCAAATCCTACCTTGATGCTCGACATTCGTCTGTTGTCGTGGATGGCGGTGAGTCGGATCTGTATTTTGCTACTTTCGGTATACCACAGGGCTCAATCTTGGGGCCGCTATTCTTTAACATTTTTATTAATGATATATCTCAAATATTTAAATACTCTACGCCTTATCTTTTTGCAGACGACCTAAAGTTGTCTCGTGTAATGACAAAGGAATCCGACATAGATTTATTGCAGGCTGACATAAATCGATTAAGTCAGTGGTGTTCAGCCAATAAGATGAGTCTTAACTTAAATAAATGTTATCACGTAAAATTTACCAGAAAACGTCATAAAATTCAGTCAACGTACAGTATACATGGTCACTTACTTTCAGAAGTATCCACAATTCGCGATCTGGGTGTCTATTTTGATAGCCGATTAACATTTATTGAACACATTGATAAAACCCTCAACGCCGCTTATCGTGCGCTTGGGTTTGTACTTCGTGCGTCAAAAGAATTTAAAAAACCACAAACTACAATTCTACTATATAATAGTTATGTCCGTAGTCAACTGGAATACTGTAGCACCGTTTGGAACCCATCTTACCAGATCCATATTACTCGAATCGAAAGATTGCAAAAAAAACTGCTACGCCAATTAGCTTTTCGACTTAAACTTAAGAACATCAAATCATACCATGAGAAATTATCGCATTTCAAACTCATATCTCTCGAATCGCGCCGCACTGTCTCAGATCTGTTATTCTTGTATAAGCTACTTAATAACAGTATTGACTCCCCTGAAATGCTAAGCAAAATATCCTGAGCGTACCGAGCAGAGTACCACGTTTCCCTCGTCCTTTATTTAAAGCTCCACGGTGCAGGAGTAATTTGGGTAAACACTCGCCCATCGCAAGAGTTGCTCACAAATACAATTCAGTGGCCAGCTCTTCGAAGGATGTCGATATATTTTCTAATACACTAGATAAATTTAAGTATCTCATATCTAAACAATTAACCAATGTGTAAATGTTGACGTGTCTGTCTGTATGTCTATATTATATTATCTTATATTAGCCACATTGTTGTTCCCTTGAATTATGTAACTTTTTTTATGCATATGTTGAGTGTTTATTTAGTACAATTTTAATTTTATAGTTGTTTATTTATATTTGTTTTTCTTTAATATTGTTTATTTTTTCATGTTTAAATATTTTGGTTCCTATTTTGTCTTTCAATTTTGTCGTTAAATTTTAATTTAATTTAAATTTTAGTTTTATATTGATAGTTTATAGATAAGTTATTTCATAGTTCTTTCCTGTTGTACAGTATTATTGCATGTTGTGATCTCCTCTAATTGAAGAAACACAATGTTCAAACTGCAACACTACAATAGCAAAGCTTGTAAAGTGTATTCTTTGTTGGAGATCCTAATAAATAAAAATAAAAAATTAAAAAAATAGAAAAATAACATAACTTTGGCAGGAACATTTTAAAATCTTATATAAAAAAGAAACAAACACTGAAACTTTGTCTGCAAATTACAACTAGTAGTAAATTATGTATAAATATTAGTAATTTTAATAAACTTTTAGCAAACTAAAATACTTTGGATTGTAACATTTTTTTAAGGCACTTATATTATAGAAAAATATATATGTAGTTATTTATATAAAGGTAAGTAACAATATCACATACTAAATAATTAGTTTTTTTTCTTTTATAGTTACTCATTCGGAAAAAAAAAACAAAGATTATTAAGAATTTTTAAAATATGAATACGAACGGTACAATACAAGGTATAGCAATTTTTTGGTGTAAGTTAAGGGTAAGTATATGTAACAAAAAATTGTAACTACCTGCCCCATGACACGTTTTTTAAATATAAATTGAATTCACCAATAATAGATATAGATAGTAAAAAATAACAATACTGCAAATAAGAGGTAAATATATTATGAACCTTCAAGGTTAAACATTTTGAGAAAATAAAAAATATAGACATCAGGTATCAAAAGTTTCGTGTATGATTTTTTTACTTACTTGGTTGAAATCGAGACACATGCACACAACCTAGCAGCTTGATACTTGGTGGGTCACTCATCGTTTTAAAATCGCGGTAAAAAAGCGTGTAACTTGTTACCACTGTAACAACGTGCCCCACGCTCCCCTCCTAACATAGGCACCAGAATAGAGGTCTTTAATTAGATCAGCTACGACATCCAGCCGACAGGAAGTTAAGCTAACATTCCAAGAATTGACTGGTGTATCAGAAATAATTGCACACCTACAAAGAAATGCACGGCTATTTTAAATATATCAGCGAATACTAAACAATTTTACAGTGCGTTTCTACGAATACTGTAGCTCTACGAGTACCTGTAACTAGGTCATTTTATTTTCGCTAGTAATTGAATTTCATAAGAAATATACTAACTAACTAATAAATAAGGACTACAAAAAGATAATAATAATATTTTTTATACTTTAAACTCCTGTGGTTCCGAGTAAAGAAAAACCAAAATCTTCAAGGCATTAAAATTGAATATTAACACAAATTATCATTTCAGAGTTTCATTTAGTTTAAATAAATGAACACAGACCGATGGTAATTACGAGGCAACGATCAACTCTCTATTGATTTATGTATTTTCCGAACTGCAATCAATTAAACATAAAGATCGCAAATCATTACACAGGTATACGATTATACGAGCACATTAACAATAAAACATGCGCGACGAATGCCCACGAATGAATGCCCACCCTTTGATTTAAGCCTCTTAACAGCAATGTTAATTTCGATAATTAAAATCCAGTAGGGTATTTGCTAATTGAACAATCCTAATTCGATATGGCACCGGCCAGACGTAATGCAATACAGCAGCTATGCGTTTGCAAAATAAACGTTAATGGATGAGACCTCACCCAGTGAATTTAAAAGCAAAATTAATATGTACGAAAAAAAAAATCACTCCCGTCGTTTTGATTTCCATTATTGCTATAATATTATATTTGTGAAGACAAAGTTGGTTTATTAAAATGTAATGGTAGTAATTTAATTTAAATTTAATTGGTAGTAATTATCGACATTAAGACGCGGATTACGCGATTATTAGACGTATTTGATTCACGCAAGGGGGTATATCGTCTGTAAATATTTTAGATCCATCGCAGATAGAAAAGCTGAGATTGTCGAAAATAAATAAATAATCCATTACTAATGGCCGCAGAAGTCGTCACAAAAACTGATGCGTTCATCCCGGTACCCCTTTGTTGGTCATCTCGGTTTCGCCATAGGCGAAGGAAAGGCAGAGAGAAAACAAGTAGAAGTCATTTCGGCCAGTTGCTCGTGCCAGGTTAAAACAAATTTTTATTTATTTTAAAGACAGATTTGTTTTACAAAAAAAAATATATTATAAAAGGCAAACGAAAAACTATCCTATGTCAATATAAAAAAGTTGAAATTTGAATCATCAGCGACCAATCGACAACGCATAACATTGCCGCAGGGCGCGTGCAGTCATGTCACTTCCACTTGTTTTTTCTCTTCCGTGCGTGAGGGCGCACCGCCCCGCGGTGAATCAGGCGTCCTCGATGGCATGGGGGCACGGTGGATATACTAATACGCTCTAGGAACATAGGTCAAATCAAAACACTGCCACTATATCCAAACTAATACACTAAATTTATTTTAAATCAATACCGATTCGTAGTGGCTTATTAAACTCTGTTAAATTACGCGACTTTATAAAGAAGATAATTACAGATACATTCCTAATATTTAAAATTTTATTCATGTTTACTGCACAACACGTAGTCGCAAACACGGCTTATGGAAATAAAAATAACGACCTTAACCCTTAGAGTGTAGGGTCGATAATGTAAGCGCAAGGTTTACCGGGTCGCACGGTGCGAAAGTTTGAGTGTTAACGCGACGAATACGCAGAGTTTCTTGAGCTTTTGGGACTTCTTGCAGCGAAATGCCTAGGGAGATGAGAATTTCAGAAATCGCATCGCTTACGGATGTTACGCCTCGCTATTCACAGCTTAGTACGCCACGTACTATACCATTACATCCAACGCACAGGTTTAAAAATTCTTATAAGTTTAGCGTGAAACTCACACTGAACTCTAAACTTGTTCTATTCTATTCTTATTCGTAAACACGTTAAAGTGTTTACTATTTACAACTATGATAATATGACTATTTACAAAGCGAAGTGTGGTGCGCTACGGAAATTACACAAATCAGACGATTAGCTTGATGTCTATACCGCGCCCAGTGTCGCTTCACTGTCATTTAGGAGTTATGTATTAAAACTGCCTCAGTGGCGTGGTTGTACCACGGTACGATTACAATGCTGAAGTCTCGGGTGTGATGCCCGAGTCGGGCAAAGCGATATGGGATTTTTCTATTCATTAGCAGCCCGGAGTCAGGTATTAGATGACGAAAAGCGTAGTGCAATTGACGTCAGAGTTTACAGCCCAACATACTGGGCACGAGCTGTTGACGTCCTGTATGTAGTCCTCGGGACAAGCAAACCACTTTGTGATATTTAAGATTTCCTAAAGCTCTTTAATCTTTTAACGTCCGAACGGTTTTAGCATCACTTTTAGTTATTGCTTAATCGCTTTTTTACTGTTATTGTCGTCTTAACCAAAAGTTAACTGCTTAACATCGACTTTTTGTAAACAGTGGCCTGTTGGAATCGGGTTGTACCCGGCGAGATCCTGCAACCTTTATTACCGTGCAAGTGGACGGCCGACACAGGTGACATAAAACAATTATAAAGTTAACATTATAAGTCCTTGATAGTTGGTATTAGGAATAATATCAAACTTAATTACAAAATATTGTTGAAGGTTTTGTTACAATTTTTCTATCTTTTGATAGTTCTGACACGTATTAAAAAGAGGTAAAATGGTGACTAGGGCGTCAAAACAACGAACTACCAACCTTTGCATCTCTGGTGTAAAATGCATGGAAATAACACACTACGCGTGTGAGTTAGCCCGCACAAAAAATAAATGTTTGTGCGCGACAGTCACCCTGTTACTGAACAAAGTCAAAATGTTTACCCAATACTTGATTAGAAAACACTGGGAGGATCCACCGTTTTAATAATTCTGTGTGAAAATAATAAATTAGAAGTAAAACTTCAAACGCGCTAGAATTAATTAGACCGTCTCGTCTTGCACCAGCGCGGGACTCGTCAAGGCATCTCAGCAGATGAACCCTGCTCGACTTTGCACTTCACAGCATAAGGAATTTAATAAAGTCAACACTAGACAAATCCTTTCATAAAAATCTCAATAACGTTTCCGATAAAATTTATTTTATCTCTTTTGTAGAACCTGACGATGATATCCACGAAATATTGTAAAGGTTTTTATAATTTTCATATTTTTTGTTCTCCACAAGTCTGAGAATCGGAATTGTGCTACCAAATGCGTTGATGAATATGACACGAATGAACTCGACACGATGATGGATGAAAATTATTTTATTTTATATTTTCTACAAATAATTTCGATTCCACGAAACTCTCTCAAATTCATGCTTTATTTATTCAATCATCGTATATTGTACGAATATAGACAAATTTCTGGAAACCATAAAAATGACCGTTTTGTAATTATATACTTTTACAAACGTAATGCAATCTTTTGGACCTATTCTGGATCTAGAGATGTAAAAGACTATCGGGTAAGCGACTTATCCTAACGTAAAATATAAAATCATTCTAATAGTAACTACACGTGTCAGTATGGCACATTAGAAATTAGATTTGTAATCTATAAATCTAAATAAAAATGGTTTACAAGATATCACCCGCATTTAAACTCACTTATGCAGTAAGCACCCAGTGACTAAGATTAAATCGCAGCTCAATCGGACGTAATAAATAAAAAGGGGATAAACACAACCTTTTAATAAAACGCAATATAGCCTAAGCAGAGCAGTATAGCTGGAACCTGTACTGCGCATTTAATAAAGTGCAATAGAAGACTAATGTCAAACGAAGCGGAAATCACCCTCTACGACAGGGATAAAATTAATATCTACCGTCCAGATAATTGAGTTACAAATATGCCCTCTAAAAATGTTATGACTATTTTTAATAAAAGTAGTTTTTAATCAAACAGAGGAACTGTGATTAATTTGAATACTTTGTGGGTCCTTGTGCAGCTAATTAATTAATTATATTAACGTTGTTATGTGAATCGACGGACGGTAGTTGGCTACACCGCTGTTTACGTGGGGATGTGATTGTATCCCCATCTGGTAATGTATGATATCATTCGAATTGCAAATTATCGTGCAAGTTTTAAAAGAGAGCGTTTTAGTAGTGTTTTACTGCATTAATGTAAGTGTTCCACAGCTGCATCCATATCGCTTTTTATCATTTTATTACTTTACAATGCCGGCGGTTGTTTTGTCTGAACTATTTTTTGTCACAAGGCGCATTTACGATTCGGCTACTGTCCGGCTACTAAGTGATCATTCTTGCCTACTGTATACAACAATATTTTGTATAAAAATAGTTTTTAACATGTGTATCATTCAGATAAACAATGTGCATAGTTCTCGGTCTGGAAGAGCAAGTTAAATATACCAATAGTGTCAATGGCAATTGCCACGATGATTGTTAATGGTAAAAAGAATTACCTTCGTCGTACTAGAAAGTTCCGAAAAATATGTTTTTCCGGATTCATCCGACGAATTGTGGAGCAAAATAAGTTCCGCGACCTGAGCTTATTTATTTGAAATGTATTTTTGAATAGTCTACTTTTCTAATCTGCCGTGTTTTCTCTCGTTTGAGCTTAAGCTTATGATGCTCCCAAGAACGTTATTTCTTACTACGTTTGCGCTCAACTCTATTTTTCTTCAAGTTATATTTTTGTAATCTGTTGAAAAGTGCATTTGTTATTCCGTAGCAAGGTTGAGGCGCACGCAATAGGATTTACTTGAGATATGAATTCATTTTGCTGCACAATCCACTTCACCTGACTTGAGCATGGAAATTCTATTTGATAATTGCGATCATAGAGGTTGCGGCAGTAATGGCAATATTAATTGTAATACGATTAGTCTGGTGCGGTATAGCAAACAGCCTTAGGAATTTTATTTTTTTATTATAATATACTTATACTATCAGTAAAACTGGAAATGGATAAATATTCAGAAAGTGTCAAAAAACATGTACATATATTACACTTTTTACAAGTTATGTAGAGGCGGACTTTTCTATTGAGCCGACCAGTTCTACTGACCCGGCGCCTCCTCTGACTTCGATACCGCCGGGCGGGATCACTTCAGTCGCTATCCCGCTCCGCGCTCTCTTTTTGTGAAATAACTCGCTCACAAAAAGAGCGCATCGATTGCCACGACCTTCGATTCCCGACTATTGACACAATAATCGCGCGGAGAGCGGGGCGTTCTGATTCAAAGGCTCGACATTCTTCTACCGGCATTGGAATTTTCCAGCCTGGTTTGCCATTCCTCCACGGTGTTTAAATAAAAGTTGTTTAATGTCACATTAGGAATATTACTATTTCAGCCCCAGGACGTCTACAGCTGAACATATACCTCCAGAAAGAATTCCACAGCGAGCTATGTGATGCGACCTACATATAGCTTCAGCCGAAGATTAGCTTATTATTATAAATAACAAGTTACTGCGTTTCACAAATAATTAAATCATAAGGACCGTTAGTACTTTTAAAGGTTTTATTTTGTAGTGGATACTATTCCAATTAAAAAATTATCTAGTCAAATTAAGTCTGGCACAAAGGAGTCAGTAAACCAATATTGTACTATAGAGTCTGATGGCTCTCAAACGAGGTGTCTAGTGTCACTGGGATAGCGAATACTAAGCGGGAGTAGCTCAGCAACAGCCCGGGTGCACCGACTACTATTATTTTTCACACCGTTAATTTGAAATCCGATTCCGTGTCTGAAGTTAATCAAACTTTTACTTCAGCTAACTCTTGGGGTAAGTTATCGTCCGTGAGCTGACAGTTAATTAATATTAACAAAACATGTTAATATTCCAACGCCTGAATACTCAAACGCTACCTAAATATTAGGTTGTACTTAACAACGCAAGTCCCGCTTAAATGTACTGGCTAATCAGGACGCGGGTAGCTAAGTAGAACTTAAAATTCAAATGGCGTTTGAGTATTCGGGCGTAAGTGCTGCACTCAGTTAATTTTATGTCGATGAAATCATACATAATGTAGATTTAATAAGATTATATACACTAAGGGTCTATCTCATTACCATTAAATGTCTCTGAGTACTGCCGTAAATACTTTGGTAGCATTATGATTAACACCTTTTGGTATAAGACATTTAATTATTATCTTCAATAATTGATTCTTAGTGTCGGTATTTTATTCCAAGTATAAGGGGGTAGTAGGATATCGCTGGGTGCAGGCCGCTCCCAACAGGTCGATGTGGAGATCATTGGGGGAGACCTATGTTCAGCAGTGAACTTACTGTGGCTGAAGAGATAAGAAGAGAGCGTGTAAAATTCAATGTATCGTGTTATTAGTGTTGGTCGTCTCATTGGTTCAGTGGCAGCATGACATGATTTGGCAAACTTCTTTGTTTTTTTTTAAGTTATATGAGTCGCCTAGGGCTATAGATAAAAATAGTACCGGAACAAGTTACCAAACTATAATCGTCCACTACTGAAAACGAGGCTCCTCTACGTTGAACCGAAACTTCCATTGAGAGGGCTAAAGAAATAATGAGTACTACTCGTATAAAGAACATATAAGTTTAAAAAAGTAACGTTTTTCATAAATACGGACCGCATTTATTCACTGGCGCGTATGTACAAACACTATGACAAACATTTATGAAATATACTTTTGCGCGGCACGTCGTGTAAATACGGGAATAAGCTTCGACGAAACTTATATACCAATAGTAAAAGATAAATAAACACTCCTAAAGTACACGCAACCGAAATTAATATCATATAAAAACGCAAAATATACATGGCGGCGTACACTGCAAAGCACACGTACGCAAACAAACAATTTTATAATTCGCCACTAACATTTCAGTAGATGTCCGTATTTATTTGATGCGGCCAATTAATTACTTGCTATTTGCGATGACGGAATATATTTATTTTATATCTGACTAGCAATTTGGCCACGCTTCGGCAGTGTGCAAATACTCCGGTCCCCTATACATGATTAGAAGCACATTTTCCATATTAAAAATCGTTATTAAACCCACTAGTTGTGGAAGTTTATTTTCCCAAAAATTCTAGCCTCTTCCTAGCAGTCTATAGAGAACAACGCATCCTGGATTATGTTGTCAAAGGCAACTTCAACAAAACCAAGATGACCGCCAAGTTCCAATTTTGCCGCACAGCTAGTGAACAGTTCGCCGTTTTTGTATTTGAAAACAAATAAGTATATTATAAAAACAAGTATACTTTAAAATTTTGCCCACGCTCGAACAGGTTAAGTACCCCGCGAGTGCATCCTCTTGGAAATGTAAGTTAAACGTTTCACTAGGGACGGGACCCTCACAAAGAATGCTGTTGAGAGAAGCGCTAGACGAGACGACGAAATCGATAAACTCACTAAAGTCGTCTCAAAAAAGTGTTTGAAATACAAGAGATTGAAGTTTCACAGATACTATGATACAGACACAGATTATACTATATTTATATGATTATAAATAGAAAATATATTGCTCAGACATTTTCTTAAGGAATTAAACGCGCAGTTGATTGCAATATTAGCTCAGACTAACTGCCACGACTTAAAAATATAAAATAAGGTTCTTTTCTTTACAGATTTTAGTTAAAAATAATACCAACGGTTACGAAAAAAAAAATACAAATTGTTTGAATACGAAAAAAAAAGACAACTAAAACCTACGACTCTAGTGTTTAATTCTGAAAACAACGAAGTAAACGTAATCCTATTACAGATACTTCATGTCAAGTTGGCGCGCCGCCCTGTGTGCGTCAAGCTTATACAGTAGCGTCTAGGCACAGTAGGTGCGTGTGCGTGACACGTGTACAATACAATGTACAATCAAGTACGTTTCATTTATAAACACGCCTGTGAAAATGGTGATTACAAGTTTTGTAATTAAGAATAAAATAAGAGCTTCATAATGTGAAAGCGTATTTATTTTAAGATATAAGGATTTTGAGTGCATATGCGGTTCATCTCATAGGATTACATTTTAAACGCGGTAAAACAAGAAATAATTATACTTTATGAAAAACTGAGTTGTTCTGTCGTCACAAAATAACACTTTTTATCAAACGCGGCGTACTGATTAATTGTACTAGGAAACAAACAACACAATGTACATACACACATAAACTAATACTTTTTTCCCAGAAAGGGTAGACACTAGGCAGAAGTTCTCCTGGTAGTAACCAGGACACCCATGTTTGGCCTTGTGTGTTTCGTCCCACGATAGGAGGCGAGCCTATCGCCATATCGGGCACAAATTCCTGACTCCGGTCTAATAATGAATAGAAAAATCCAATTTCACTTTGCCCGAGCCAGGATTCGAATCCGAGATATTTTTGCCATATCTTTTTTAGGATCAAACTTAGTATCCTGTGTTATAGTACATACCTATCCTTGTAAAAATTTGCGGTAGTGCTTTTCCGAAAATATCACATCAATATTAAAGTTATAACAAATATTATAAAAATACAATACTCGTACAAATTTTATTGATTAACTTTTCCATTAAGTACCTAATAAAAATTCTTAAATATTTTCCCTGGATTGAGCAACATTTTTATCGCTGACTGTACCTGCTTAAGAGGCACACGTGGAGCCGTGAGCCAAGGTGAGTTGACTAATGTCTCGAATAAATTATAAATGTGCTGTATAATTTTATCAACTTTCTTGCGCGTCAATGGATTATTATCCATCCTTTATTGAAATTCTATGCGGATTGGCAACAAAGCCATCAAAGGTGAATGCTACCCTTTGCTGTGGTATTACATGTTACACAATGCGTCACAAGAGCGAACCTATTGACGTCTCGACCATATTAATTCAATGCACTGAGATGTGGACAATGCGCACGTGCGAACTGCAAAGACATACGCAAATACATGATACATGTCACACACCTGCTCCATCTCCAATTCTAATTGGAACTTCGTAGAAAGGATTTAGTTTAGTCAGGCGGAATGGGATCACGGTACGATGATAATTTAATGTGATTCTCCGTCTCGCCAAGTGCCCGCGCATTGATGAAGGACATTGGCGTAGTTGACATATAAATTAGTCATTACACGCGGATTCGTTGTTTACAATAAAAAATCCAATGCCTTATTTATTATATCGGGGTTAAAAGTTCTCATGGGCCAAAAAGCGCATATCAGTCTGACGCGCTAGCTACTTGTATGCAAAAAAATCTGTTGATTTCCTTCGTCGCTCTATGAGAGGACAGTCACAAATTCACATATTTACAATACACGCGTTAATAGAGATAAATAAGTAACCCTCAGTGCGAATGATTAAAGTAAACAAGAAAGAAATGAAGGCTGTTAGAGTTTGGTTAAAGAAGTTGAAAAGGAGTTCGGCACAAACTAAAACTGCGCATCGGATATTAAACAAGCTTATTTACTAGGTTACAGCTGCGGATCAATCGCGCAGCAAACTTGCCGCCCACCCGCGGGCTTCACACTGTTCTTACAATGTTCCGTTTATGCGATGAAATATAATTAAATCAATATTTTCCGCCTCCAATAGATTGTACTAATTAATGCGCCCGTACAAAAATCCTTACAATTTTTGCCTCTCGAATCAATTATAAAGGTCAATTTAAAGGTTCCAAGAGACTAGAAATACTGCCGTACCAAGGATAGTTTGTAATAGGCGAGGTTTTGAAGATTTTCAAGCAATTTCCAAAATACCGATTTTTTGTACCAATAATTAATTATTGTCCCTTATAAGGAAACCAGGCATACTAGAAGATTGCAGTCGTAAATAACGTTAATAAAAAGAGACCAATGAACCAGGACACACACTTTTTAATTAGTAAGAGGCACTAAAACAATTATGTAAATCATAATATTATGCTTAAAACCTTTGCACACAATGTCTCGCTGAGAGCTGTAATTTTGTTCTGACGGTGACTATAACAGCTGTTACTGTATCAAAATAGACGCAAATTTCCAAGGACTAAAAAAAGGTGAGCCCCATAGCACTTAATAAATAATATTACCTGAGCCATATCGCCAGAGACATTATATAATAGAGCGTTCCTAAGTATGTCAAGGAAACGGCACGCGCGATATTCGATATAAAGGTATGAGTTTCTCGGAAAATTATGACTCAACTCTGTATCACAGCGGCTCTTCCAAGAAGCAGGCATACCTAGTTCTTGGAAGAGCCTTGGAAGAGCAATAAATATTGTCATACACCATAGTATATAATAATATTTATTTATCAACGACTCATCGACTTATTAAAACGGCAACTTAATAAACACCAATTATGCTAAAATAATGATTCACTGTACATCAATAAATTATCTACTCGTATATAGCTAAAATTATTGATATGTTATTTTCCCTTTTACAATCAATTTTGAACTGGCGAGGCTTAGGATCCAAGCACCGGTTTGTTGAGATTCCAGATGGATTAATTTATTTATTATTTATATTCATTATTTTAATACTTTTCTAATCAGTTTGTCTTGCATTACAAAGAGTGAATTTAATTAGGAATCGAGATGCTACTATGACCAGACCAATAAACACAAACCTTTACCCTGCGTCGATGTATAAAACAATGCGTCATTTCAAATTTTCACGTATTGCTCGAATACAATAAAAAATTCTAATATAGACCGTCTGCGTCCCAAAGGGAACCACGGGCCCCGAATCAAATACATTGTGTTGTTAACGTTGAAGGAACAATGTTGACATACGCTATGACCAATTTACTCGTGAATGCACATACATACATGTTTACTTGACAAGTTTTGCTTTGTTATGACGTACATGGAATTCATTAGTCGATCGAAGCAAATATTACGATTGAGATTTTGTACCGTGCCGTCCAAATACAACGGAATTTGAAAATATACCGGTTATCATGCAATATCCCCAAGAGGAATAATTGTTTTGGTTTTAAATAATTTAAATTCACAGTGAATAATTATAATTTCAGAAACGGAAAGAAAATATCTCGTTATCATTTTAGCGTAATACCAATACACTAGTAACAATTTTTCGCTTTATTTTAACCGACCCAATGATGTTCAGTGGAAATAAACAGACTATTAATTTTAGTCTCGTAACCACATATTGCAACTAAGCATCGTGGGCCTAATTATTTCTCAAAAACGCTAATTCTTTGTTGCCGTGAAAAATTTGACGTAATGATTTAAATGAGTTATAAACAAGGACAGGCGAAGAGGATTGCCGGATACCGAAGACGGCAGGCGGCACAAGTTCGATACTTTTTTACGGTTTACCAAATTCCGAACGTTCATAAGCTTACGAAAAATATCGAAATGCGCACATGGTAGTTAAATGAGATAAACATTGTTACAAAAAGTTAATAAAATGGCTGGAAAAAGAAAAATACTTATGTCGTAAAAACCACATTTTGACTCAAAGCTTTACAAGAGAAATTGTTGTAAATTAAATAAAACTCATGAAACTAAAGCATACAATTTCATATTCTACATTAAAAACATAAAATGCAGCATTCAAAGATGTAGAATCACAAAGAACCCTTTAAAAAGAGGATTAAAATACAACTAGAAGGGAAAACGCTGAAGGAAAAATGTAAAAAAACATTTTTTTTTTGTATGAATGCAAAGTCAAACTCATACTAGCCAGTGCACTGACAACACAGACTTTGACAGAGACATTGGCACGAGAATGGTGAGCTAGAGAAAGAGGACAGGTGCCGGCAATAATAGTAACAATTCATCATTTTAATAGAAACCTGAATACCATAGTCAATAGTATATATATTTTTGTGAGGCATGTAAAGTCCGCCAACCCTCATTAATCCAGCGGCGTGGAATATGATATAATCCATCCAAAGGTTGTCACGAAGAGATCGCCGCTAGCGTTAAAAATGCTGATTGTCACTCACAATCACTTTTGATAACTTTCTCCGTTATTGCTTTTGCTTTTACATGATCTAAAATAAAGTGTAATAACAATTATAATCATTATACCATTAAATAAATAAAGCAACTATTATAATATGCGTCTCATTGCCGGGCACGCGCCTCCTCTACGATCGAGAGATTGATTAAGATAAGTCTACGACATTGACCTGAGGCAACTTGGTTGAATGACTTATAAATACAATTATATAATTGTGTCTCTTTTAAATTGGGTACAACATATTAGACGATTGCAAAATGAGGTGAAGTCTAGAGGACGTTCCAAAACTAATCTTGTCTGATTGAAATTCAGGTTTCTCTCTGTCACTAGGTCTTATCGTCGGGCAAACAGAGTAATCCTATCTTCGGCCTGACAGTAACGTGCATGGACAGTGGACACGGCCTGTCAGCGGCGCGACTCATGCACTCAGTCATTCACTCCGTTCTAATTTGCGTTCCCCTTTCAATCCGTTTAAATGGTATTGATATGTCTCGACTGGACATGAATAGGGCGACTGCGTGATATATCTCTAAAATTATATTAGGGTTTATAGGCAAGATATATTTAATAGCATGTATTAAACCGAATAATGACAGTATCTGGACAGACTGCCTCGGTGGCGTAGTGGTACTACGGTATGACTGCAAAGCTTGAGGTCTCGGGTTCGAATCCCGGGTCGGGCAAAGTGATATTGGATTTTTCTATTCATTATCAGCCCGGAGTCAGGATTTTGTGCCCGATATGGCGATAGGCTCGCCCCCTATCACATCGTGGGACGGAATATACAAGGCGAAACGTGGGTGTTCTAGTAGCACCTCTGCCTACCCCTTCTGGGAAAAAGGCGTGTGTTTATGTATGTATGTAATGACAGTATGTAACAACATATATTTTGTAACGCTATGGGATTAATTATGTATTAATACTAAGCAAATTAAATTCATATTTCGATATAATACGCAGTATCAGCAATCAAAAACACAAACAAAGGTTGTGGAACCCCTCGGCAATTTAAAACTACTCGCTCCATAACGATATGAATACTGTTCGAAAAAGCCTTGAAAACTCAGCAGTTGTTGCTATTCAAATAACCGAACTGAAGTCAATTTATAAAGTGATCATGAACTGGTAGTGGTAATAAAAAAATATTGAACAGAGACGGAACCAATCAACCGTGAATGTATTGAATTTGAATGTTGGAATACAAAAATCTCTACGTACTTGCAATCGCGCACAGAAAACTAATTTCGCGGGAACGCCGCGCCGCGCCGCGCCGACCGGACCACGAATAGAGTAACTTTTCATATAATTTACATACCGGCTGGCCGAATCAATGCGTTATCTTTTATTTTATATCGAGAGCTTCAGGAAACATTCGCACAAAAATGCATAAATACAGGGTTGAAAATTGCCTTGTATTTGGGTCAACATTAAAGTTATGCGCCATGCATTACTTCATACGAAAATGAATATCACCCGAACATCAGAACAATAAGAATCGAAGAAATGTTCACACATTTTCCTTTACGTATTTAATAAAAAAAACATACAAAAGGTACGATTTTAATTCAGAACTATTTTCCTTTACAAAACGGTAACCTGTATGATATAAAACTGTAAAGGAAACTTCGGCTTATGAAGCATTCGTATTTAGCAAAGTTAAATGCTTGTTAGTTTCCCACAACACTGCAACACCAGTCACGGGACAGAAGTTTGCAAGAAAATATTTTATGGCTTTTTGCAACGTATTGATACACTTATGGGTATACTTTAAAAGTTAAAATCGTTTCAAAGGATAATATTTTTTTTTACAGAACATTTATTTATTGCAATTAACTTCGATTCTAGATGCCTATTGTAAAGGCCAATTGTATAGGCTAACTTATTTTACCAAACAGTTATTGTTGCAATTTATTCAATCGAAGTTTTAACAATTTATAATCTGGGATGTTGGAACACACAAGATGATTTACAAAACAAACAGCACAATTTGCGTCGTGTACTGCCAAATCAGACAGACGCGTGACCGGGGTGGTGACGAGCTCATGGCCACGTGGGTGAATATGAAATGAGTGGCGTCGACATTGAGCGTTTCCGCGACGCGGCGGTGCGGCATAATTGTAGCAATAATCATATCATCCTGTTACCGCACATCGCGGTGTTGGTGTTCCAACTACACAGTTTTATCAATAAGCCCACTATCGAACTATTCCTAACAGTCGACTATACAAAACATCTAACAAATAATTTTAATATCTTTTTTATTGCGACTAATGGCGAGAAAAGAAAACCATTCGCTTGATGGTAAGCGATACGACCGCTCATAGACGGTAGCATAACCAAACAAGTCCATTGGCATTGCACTACGCTCGCCATCTTGAGACGTAAGATGTTGAATCAATTTCCTAAAGTCTCACTACGTCCAGTAGTTTTATATCTGAGTTTAAATTTCACGAAACTAATTTATTGCCTCTCATTATCATACGCCGAACGTCTATTGCTGTCGATACGAGTCTCTAAAAATAAGTCCGCTGGAAATCCACCCTTACATTATAGTACCTATAATATGTCTATCTAAGTCAGGACTTTGTTCTCTAATCTCCGACTTTTGTTTCGTCAGGCGGTCAGTTGTCAACAAGGCAATATAAACTTGATGGGTGAGAACTCCACACAAAAAAATTAACACTCGAAGCGACGTTAGTACATTATATTTATATTTATATACAGTACAGTTCAGCAATGTGAACAACCAACAGAAATCAAACAACTTGTTTTGCCATAAAATTTCTAAGCATTAAAAGGCAAATTAAAAAAAAAGTTTATTTAGAGAAATGTTTTGCTGGAGATGCACCGGATATTGATAACGCCGGATGCCGGTAACTAGTTCACACCTCAAACGAGCGACGAATTTCCGTTCGACGAGCGTTTATTATTGTATTATCCTTCTTAGTATTAGCTACAAATATTTCTGAGACATTGCTAATATTCGCCATTATTTTCTTTATTATTCCTTTCATATAATCGTAATCCAACTGAATTGCGATTATATGAAAGGTAATCATGATTATATAATTGAATCCAAATCGTAATTATAACAAAAAACATAAGGCTAAAATGACTTTAATAACGGTGAATGTCACCGATGATTTACCCGTATACAAAAATAATAATTACCAACCACTTTTTTGTCCTACCTAAGTCCACTGCAAGGAGCTAAAGAAAGTTGATATACTTATAAGTTTATAGAAAACTTTTAGTAAACTTCTTTCAAGATGTATTAATTTACCTCAAAACGAAGCTTTACACGCAGCTATTAGAAAAGTGAGACGTATGCCCTTTCTTACGACGCCGACGACGACTTCTAACTTGGCACTTTACTACGCTGTCAATCTCTCCCACAAAACATTATTCTATTAAAAAATATATTTTAATTTACAACAATACAGCCTTCGTGGCGCACTTGGTTAGACGCCGGCTGTGGAACGAGAGGCCGCGGGTTCGATCCCCGCACGGAGAAAAATGTTTGTGTGAACCACAAGTATTTATTTCAAGTCTGGGTGTTTGTGAGACCGAAAAGTATCTCATAGTTTCTGATACCTACGACAAGACTAGATCATAGTGTGGGATCAGGACTATGTATATGACTGTTGGGTGTATTTATTTATTTATTATCTATATTTTAAAATCGAGACAAGGACCGGAGACCGAATTTCACAATAGAATTCAATGCATCTCACGTTGAGGTTTATAGAAGCAATGTATCAAAGATATTTAGAGATGTGAGCAATGAATCAGTATCAATGTGTCGGCGCTCAAAGCATGTGCAATGTGCATTACACATTTCCTAGTACTGCCGGCTCACATGACTGGGTCGGCGCACGACCTGACACACGTAGCGAGATTTACTCGACGACGAATCTCGAATGTGACAACTACGAGCAGGCGCCGATAATAACCCCATAGTCAAACTTATTTAATGTTAATGCAGATTTTCTTCGTAAAAGCTACACGAAGTGTTAGACGAAAATAATATAAGAAATTATACAGGATGTATCCAGACTGCTACCAAAAACGAAGCCAGGTAGTAGTGTTAGTGACTTCAGATACATTGCAACTAAAAATTTCACAAAAAAAGCCTTATTTTTTGTTGTTGTAATTTTTACTTATCGTCGTATTTGGGGAGTAAATATATCGTTTTCCCAAAATAATAATGTACACCTTTTTATTTCTATTTCAGCAAAGACTACGGGTTTACCATTCAAACACAATGATATCCAAAACATTGCAAAAAAAACCCTGTCGCTCTTTTTGAGAATTTTTTATTTGCATGATGTCTTTAATCACTAACACTACCAACCGGCTTCGTTTTCGGTCGCAGTCTTGATATGCCTTGTATAATGGCATTCAATTTCGATAGTGTCCCAATTTTCCAAATTTGCCTACAAGATGTACTGAGACAGTAGTATATTTCTAATATTAAAAAGTTGCCGTGATTGAACGCCGATGAAACCAACATACCCCTTTCTTCGACCCTGGAGTACCGAAAAGCGAAATCAACAGCATTCCCACCTTTATAAACAAGCTTTAGGGTCGATATCTTCATTAATCGATGAGTTAAGACAACTGCGATACGATTTCAACAATACATGGCAACAATCTACTATTGATTTTGTTTTTCCCCGGTAATCGTGTATATCATATCCTCTTTCAGATATCAAATTGAATAAATAATGTTTATTATTTGTCTGGCTCAAGGACCATCTTAACGCAAACAAAAACAATACCCTAATGTTATTGTTTTGGCAACATTTGAAGGACTCCGCCGCTAATTACTTTGTATAAGAATTAATATACGAGTACATATTTATATAAACAATTGTAATCTATTATTTCGCAACTATTATCAATACATATTAACAGTCTCCGTGGCGCAGTTCGTGTCGTTCTTTTGGTCCGACGCGCGCTACGAGACAAATGTATTTCTGACCCACAAGTGTTTGTTTCGGGCCAGTGTGCACAAGACCGACAAAACTCTCTCACTTTCTGATACCCACGAAACAAGCTTTGTATCTTGGTTAGAGGTCAGGGGCTATGTATGTGGCTGTTGGGTTTATATTAGTACTATGGAGTCCGAATTAGTAATAGCCAACTGTAATTTTTAAAACTGTTATTCGAGATAAGAAATATTGATATAACTAGTCGCTAAGTTCGCGGTGATGTGCCTCTCGCGTGACGATGTTAATGTAGCAAGATCTCAAGTCCTACAGTACCTACATAAAATATATAAAAATGACATTGTAAAATGTACAATTGGACGAGGTCGATACAATCAGGTCGACTTATGACGCGTGATAAAGTTTATTAAGAAGCGTTCGTGTCTTTAACATAATTAGAACTGAAACCGTAGGACCTTCAACCGATAGTTTATTTTATTTTGAATTGTACTTAATATTTTATTTTGAGCATCTCCCCGCACATTAGAGGAGTGGAACTGCGCCCGCTTGTGGGCTGTATATGAGCTGATACTACCACAAAAAAATTATGATGTTCATAATGATGGCGTCAAATATTTGTAAAGGGTCTTCCAATAGGGACTTCCGAATTTTGATTGTTGATAACGGCTATATTGTTGAACCTCAATCTGTCAAATTAGTAACCATTTATTCAGTCTGTTTTGCCAAATCACCATGAACGGATGTAGCAATTATTTTATCAAAATGGGTGTTCTATTGGGGCAACATACCGTGTGCATGTGCATCCCGAAAATGTCACTGATTGGTGTGGATTTTGGGCTGGTGGCGTCATCGGTCCATATTTGTTTGACAACGACGTTGGCCAGGCCATCACTGCCAACAGCGAGCACTATAGGTCGACCAATTTCTTTTGGCCTGAATTGGATGATCGGGACTACAACGAAATGTGGTTTCAACAGGACGGCGCTACGTGCCACACAGCTCATGCCAAATTGTATATTTTGCACGAGCGGTTTGAGGGCATGGTCATCTCACGTGGAGGTGATGTGAACAGGCCACCGAGATTGTGCGATTTGACCCCGTTAGACTTTTTCTTGTGGGGTTTTGTTAAGTCGCAGGCGTATGCAAATAAGCCACAAACCACAACGGTCCTCAAATCCAACATAACCATTATACTGGAAAAATTGTCATGGCGGATGCGCTCCACCCAGAGGAGATGTGGTGGACATTTGAACGATGTTATATTCCACACATAATGGCATTAATAGGTCTTTCAAACGAATAAAAAATGACGATTAAATCTCACACACACTTTTTATTAAAATTTAAACATACGACGCGCTTTACGAAATATCCTTTATATATGAATGGAGACTAATTAGAAATGTAGTAGAGCCACTATATGTAGGTACTTATTTTGGTGCTCGTATGTGTACTTACGACAGAGAAATCATTTCGTTCGGTAACTTGGTAAATAAAGCGTCGCATAAACGGTTTCGCTTTCCTCTATTTGATTTGTTTTCTCTTATTATTACTATTTGTGTGTACTAGTATACAGTCTACACGGATTTCTTTGATCTGTTGGTTCAAATTATGAATGCTATTTGACCACATTTGCAAAGACATAAAACCTATTCATGAACATCATCATCATCAGCCCGTTGCAGTCCACTGCTGGACATAGGCCTCTCCCAAGGTACACAACAGAACCCGGTGAAATAATATTGGTTCTGAGAAAATACATTGACCAACAGGCATCGAGATAGCGCGGCGTGTTATGAGCCGATTTTTTGTCATAATTTAGAGACTTGCCGGCCTAATTCTGACACTCGCTTTCATTCAGTTCTGATATTCAATCGCGATCGTACTATAAAAGCAATAAAATCTTGTGCTATTGTATAATTCAACAGTACTAAAATGTCAATTTTCCATCGTAATGCGATATTTAAAAAGAAATCGGGTAAGTGATTAAGGTAAAATAATTTCTAAAATTTCCTTCTTCACAGTAGTACTTGAACTATGACCTTCGTGTCTGTGCATTCCGAACAGTGCGCCTGTGGGATAAAATCGATATGTGTGACCTTTGGTATTTTATTTGTCACAACGTATTCCCCAGATCTTTCTTTTTTTAATCGTCGATACCCTGCTTCCAATAAAGCATTTTACTTTACAAAATAATAATGTATTGCTCAAAACATTTCATCTCGAGTTTGTTCAGTCATGTCGAATAATTTTCCAGGTAAATGAATTTTGTCAAGTGTTGTAGTAATCTCCATAATGTCAAAGCATCGCTGGGAATATGACGCATGACTCAATAATAATTAAAATTGATCACACTCATTGCACATTGACAGCACCGCAGTTGAGGGACACTATTTCTTCATTTTAATTATTGTGCGCTTTATTTTATTGATCCTTGTAGCGGTTTATTTAGGTTGAAAAAATTTAGGTTCTAGTCTTGAATCCCAAGTGTGACCAACCATATTGAAAGTATTCCCAGCGTGGTAATAAACTCGTTTTCTATCACATTTGGGACGGAATCAAGAAACGAGTGAGGGGCACCAGAGCCACCTCCACTTACCCTTAGGGAGATATAGGCCTGATCTTAGATATTTATGCAATTTATTCTTGTTTATTCGAAACTAACTGAAAGTAAGCGAATAAAAAAAATGCACATGAATAAAATTGCCTTTTTTTTTAAATTCGTTCTCACCGTCGGCATCACGTTACACGCTATTGAATATTTAATGTATTTTGACTTGCACTGTACTAAATAAATACAATACGTAACCGAACATCTAGCTAGAAGCATGTTTAAAATGTATTGCATGAATACTGTTTACCAATATTTTGCTGATAGGTGTCCACGCCGCAGAAAGATAATACGTCAGCAGCCGGTAATGAATACATCCCACATTTTATGGTTTTAATTATAAAATGTTTATATTTTCATACTCAAAACTAAAATGTTTCCGATAATATTTCTTTGTAACATAAAACCTTTAGTTCACAAACAAGGCAGAAAGGAATAATACACGCGAGTTCCATTAAATTATGTGCACCGTAAGAAAGGAAATAAAAAAGATTTTTTAAAAGGAGGCGAACAGATATAAGTTCGCATAGAAATTTAATTTTCGATCGTGACACGACCAATATCATTCGCCTAACATCCGCTAGCAACCTTCTCTCAATGCTAATTGAGAGTTAATCATTTGTCATTCAAAAAGAGCATAAATAATTAAATACAATTACTATTCCCCTATGAAGTGTAAACTTCATTTAGTAGTAGTAGTAATACTACTGACGGTAGGCCTCTCGTATGTGATACGTCGCCTACCCAGGCGACCTACTACCTACCCTACTACTACTACTACTACTACCTACCCAGGTACCACCGCAATGCTTATATCTGCCGTCAAACAATAGTGTAAATGCACGTTATGTTTCCGATTGAAGGAAATTGTAGCCAGAATAACTACTGGACCTAATGATACTTAACATCTTATGTCTTAGGATGGCGAACGCAGTGGAATGCCAAGTATTCCTATGTAATTCATGGCGTTGTTGATCTTGCTTGTCCATGAGCGGTCGTATCGTTTACCTCTAGGCGCATGGCATGCTCGTCTTGCCATTGTTCGCAAAAAAGGCTTTTTGTTCATAATAATCTCTTCGTTTAAAATATGTTTCATTATGTCATAGCATAAAGCTTATTCCCCCATCACAAACACAAAGGATAAAATAGCGCACGGTTGCAAAGAAGCTACGGGACACCTGTAAAGAACGCGGCTAATGGAAAATGTCTAGACCATAAAGTAATTGACATTAAAGTTAATTGTTATTTATAAGAGAATGTGTCGACCGCACAAAGACTTCTGCGATGTACATATTATGTCAATTAACATCAAAAACAATTTTTGCACAAAGGATTAACTCTACTGTTTACGTTGTAAAGTACTCCATAAATGAGTTAAATATTTTGCACACGGTGTATTTTTTACACGCCGACGACGCGCAGTGCGCTATAAACGCAATTCAGACGCAGTGAGTAAAACCTTTGCCCGCGTTCTAAAAAGTACATTAGTAGAACCATTGTTCATGCAATTCTTGAGCGTCTATAAATGTCATGTATAAAAATATAAAATATTTTCTAAGTAATGTTGGTGCTAAGCTTAACCCAAAACTACGGCTGAATTAATTAACGTAGTTTTTTTGTAAAACTCTAATGATATTTATTTTCCTTTCATTGGAGAGGAATTATGTTGTTTCAATGTTGCCATTTCGAAAATAAAAGCTAGTCAACTGGGAAGTGTGATTGTCAGGTTGACAGCCCACATTAGTATCGATTTTTGGCATAGACGTATACTACGTCCATGACTTTCGGCTTTTGTTGTGCGCGCGCTTTGATATTTTTCTGTTCTATTTTTCCTGACCTGTACTGCTAACGGACCCTCAATATTTTCCCGCTTGATTAACTACTGCTTGCCAAAGAATTCCGATTGACTGCTTTTACGACGATACTTTAGATTACCATTCTGCCTCATACTTTGTATTTGGTTGCACATTGATTTGTCAAAACGATGGGGAGTCGTGTAAACCCCACTGGCAAAGAATGCATCAAATGCAACATATGCATAAATAAAATGCTCCGATACTCCACATTCGTACTGTACACGAGAGTCATTGCTTCAATTTTCAGCTAGTCATACCCTCAAATGGAAAGTACCGTATTTATCGTTATTTTATACAGTACTGAAATAGTGTGAAATTCTTAATTTCCAGACCCTCTGAGGCAACCATAACGTTGTCACCATCAGGCAAATAATTCTTAGTCTCATCTTGGAGTGATTGTAAAAGTATCGTTTATGCCTATATGTTTTAATTTAATTGATATTATAGAAAGTACAATACTACCACGAAGGTTTAGTATGTACAACAATTATATATTATGAAATAACTAGCATTTCCCCGCGATTTCGTCTGCGCTTTTAAGAAAATGTGGACGATATATCGCTACAACTATTACACTGTATCCTTTACGTAAACTTATTATAAAAATCAACGTTACTATTTCTAATTCTGATTCCGAATATATGATCGAATCAGATATCAATTTTGAAAGCAATCGGATAATTAAATAAATAGTTAAAAATGGCGTCCACTATTTCCAATTCTGAAGCTGAATTTAGATTATTAAAGTAAGGGGTCGCTCATATATCGATTTAAACACTATCGAATTAGATATTTAAATTGGAATATCTTTACTTCCAGCCCTCCTATTATAGTAAACCATAAAAAAGAATACATCGTTAAGGAATTTGAAACCTATATCATAAAATATTTTAAATGTCAATAGACACAAAATAATTACAGAAAATAAATGTATAGATGATTATCATTGTTCTTAGTGGCGCCGTAAACGCAATATAAACGGTACGGGCGATACAGTCGCCGTGCAGTCGGGTATGTATTTTGAAATCAACAAGTAGCCGACAGCCGTGCGACGAGACGCGACACGACGCGACGCGACGTGTCCCTGCCCCACACCCCTTTCTCCCACAATTATTAAACAAACGCAATACAGACGACCTTCAAACATGCTTCCCACGCTTGTTTGTATCGCTGTGTACGAGCGTTTTAATCAATACATATGCGACCATCTTCGTGTGTTCGTAATACGCGCGTCGTCTCGTATCACATACAGCAATTACGCCATAGTTTTTGAAATTGCTACTTTTATATCTAAGATTTCCTTAACATATCGGTTTATGATAATACATAACATAATATCCTTTAATATTGTTAGCAATAGAAAGCAAAATAATCCATAAGAATCACATTAGTGGGGCCGCGTGGAGATGTCTACGTCACATCACGACATGAGGGTGAGACTTGCGTGGGTCGGCCCTATGTTTCATTATTTTGTTTTTTTTTTAAATTCTGGCACGGCGCATTGACAGCATTGCATCTGATGGTAAGTGCTAATGCCGTCCAGACAGAGTATCGAATGGCATCAGACGGTAGTCTCATACCATTCGATACAATCATGCCGGCCCGCGGAGATTTAATCGATCGAGTATCGCCCGATGAAACTTACTAAAGCGCGGTGAATAGTAAATACTAAATAGTCAATGTGGCCGCGCGGCGCGCCGCAATGACACCATGTTTTATGCGACTCGTTATTTAGCAATATATCAAACATCTTCCTTTAAATCAATAAAAACAATGGTTCCTCTTATTATTATATATTACATCACTTTTATTTATTTTATCAAGTTTTGTTTATAAATAATATACTCGTAGTTACAATTGCTAGAATTTCGATTTAAATGGTTACTTTACGATTTTCTGCTGTCGAGAAAATTTTACAATAACGTATTTAGAACGCAATGTCCACTCATAAATATGACCAAGATTAAATTTTAAAAAATTCGGTGCTCTGGAATGTACACATTTGGCAAAAAAAAGTGTTTTAAGAAGCCTGTTTTGACTATGTACAGCACCTTGAGGAATACATTTATAAATTAGCTATATTTAATTAAAATTGTAAAGTACACTGCATTTCTTGCGTACCTTTAATTAAAAGGAGACTTTACGGACGCCTGATTTTTCTTTGACCTTTTTTCTAATAGCATTATTATTCCGGCGAGAATCTTAACAGGTTGTAGTGTTATCAACTAGTTTTTATGGAGCGATTTTTTTTTAAATACCTACCACCAGAAACAAATGCCGCCAGAACATAATACAGTGAAAATATTATAAGTATTTGAAACGTTAAATAAACCATTTTGCCTGTATTCATGCGTTAGATATTCTAAGGCATAATGATTTTTAGCGTTATTTACCCTTAAAACTAACTGCCTTATTCATGGATAGTTTTAAAGCCTATTTTAGTTGTTGAATATTTTGACGTATTCGCTAAAACTAGATTAGAAAAGTCTTTCGAAAACTTTCGATAAATAAATTAAGTTTTAAATATGTCTACAAATAAGTGCTTATAGAAATGACTTGAGATTCCGAGAGATAGTACGTGTAGTACCTAAGTACATGCAGCAAAACATGATATTTATAATCAGACTCTGCAAAACAAACAAAATATATTTGTACAAATTGCTGATAACTCATTCGACGTATTTTTCATATGTTGATATAATTTCATTTTGGTATTCTTGCTTACTTTTTTCGATAATATTAATAAAATAAGTACAGAGGCAACTCTACAAGGACTCGTATGTCGGTACCAGCTTACATTAGTCTGTATTTAAAAAAAAAAATGCTCAACAGTCACACATAATTATCATCCTTAGCCTACACTAAGTTACAAGTCGTGTATCGTTAGAATCAGAAACTACGAAAGACTTTTCGGTCTCGCAATACCCAAAAGGAAATAAATATTTGAGGACCGCACAAACATACGTCGCGGTGCAGGGGGGTTACTCCATGATCCGAAACGAAACTCGAATGTTCCGACGTTCGACTTCTGCAGTACGTTTTTAATTTTCCACTTCTGAAAATCAACACTATTCTCTATGATGCTTAACATTCACTCCGAACTAAGTGTATAGTTAAGACGTACGATAGAAGATTTGAACATTTTTTGAAGTACCTAGGCACATTCGTACAGTTTTACGTGCGACGTCCGAAGTTTCGAGTTTCGTTTCGGATCATACAGTAACCCCCCAGTGATCGAACTGCTGTTGTTTCACAGCCGGCTCACAACCGACTGCGCCACAAGGACTGTCTAATTTGACAGATCATTCAAGGCGACCGTTGACGCATCACCCAGCTCTCCAAATAAGTAGACGATCGGGGGATTATATAACAATACCTGCAACTACTATCTATACATATGTACATTACATTATCATTGTAATTCCTTGTTACTGACCAATTCAGACATTAAAAGTGAAACATTGAAATTGATTGCTTGAATAAGATGTCCTAAACGTGAGGTCAAAGTTCTAGCGCTACCAGTCTTTGGAAATGATGACATGCAAAGGGGGATTTCCTGTCGCCATGACAATTACTCCGCTTTGGAATACTTCGCCACATTCACATCGCTTAAGAAACTTTACGTTATGATACCAAATAGCTGCGAACTTCAAACACATGCCTGAAAGGGCACTGAAGGCTGTTTGCAACACTTCGCTAACTCTAATTAGGAGGCTAAAAGCTGACACCTATGTTTCTCTTAGGTAAATATAATTCAATAAAAATAATGTCGACAATATTTTATGATAATTACGCATTGGGTTTCAAGCTAGGAAATTAAATGCAAATTAAGTGGAGTGTTATAAGCAAACTTATAGCAAACAATAAAAATATGGTACAAACGATACGAAGAGATACACTATTCTATATACATTGCAAACAATGTATGCACATTGTTTAATAATAATCACAATATCATCATCATCATCATCCATCAGCCAAAGGAAGTCCACTGCTGAACATAGGCCTCTCCCAATGATTTCCACAGTGACCTGTTGGGGGCAGCCTGCATCCAGCGACTTCCCGCGGCCTTTACCAGGTCGTCCACCACCTAGTGGTTGGACGTCCTACGCTGCGCTTTCCGCTTCGTGGCCTCCATTCGAGAACTTTTTGGCCCCATCGGCCATCAGTTCTCCGTGCTATGTGCCCCACCCATGGCCACTTCAACTTGCTAATCCGTTGGGCTATGTCGGTTACTTTAGCTCTCCTACGGATCTCCTCATTTCTGATTCGATCTCGTAGGGAAACCCCGAGCATAGCCCTCTCTATAGCTCGTTGAGTGACTTTGAGCGTCCTAATAAGGCCCATAGTTAGACGCCACATCTCGGTGCCGTATGTCATCACTGGCAACACACAACTATCGAAGACTTTCGATTTGAGGCACTGAGGTATTTTGGACGAGAAGACATCGCGTAGTTTCCCGAACGCTGCCCAACCGAGTTGGATTCGACGATTGACCTCTCTCTCAAAGTTTGACCTGCCTAACCGGACCACTTGTCCTAAATAGACATATTCGTCCACAACTTCGAGAGTCGAGCCCCCAACTCTGATGGGGGTGGGCACAACATGGACATTCGACATGATCTTCGTTTTGTCCATGTTCATTTTAAGACCCACCTGTTGGGAGACTCGATTGAGGTCTTCGAGCATAGTGCTAAGGTCTTCCAGCGATTCTGCCAAGACTACAATATCGTCGGCAAATCGAAGGTGAGTGATATACTCGCCGTTAATATTGATGCCGAATCCTTTCAACTGCAAGAGCTTGAAATCGTTTTCCAGCGCGGCAGTGAACAGTTTCGGAGATATGACATCTCCCTGTTTCACGCCTCTCTGTAGTATAGCCTTCGTGCTCTGATCTTGTACTGGGACCGACATAGTGGCATTGTTGTATATACACTTCAACACTTCGATGTACCGATAGTCAATGTGGCACCGCTGAAGAGACTGTAGCACAGCCCAGGTCTCGATCGAATCAAAGGCTTTCTCATAGTCTACAAATGCTAAACAAAGCGGCAAGTTATATTCCTCGGTTTTTTGTATAACTTGCCGACGCGTATGAATGTGATCTATGGTGGTACTAAAGCCTTTTCGAAACCCGGCTTGTTCGGGAGGCTGGAAGTCATCAAACCTGCGTTCGAGACGATTTGTGGTGACCCTCGAAAACAGCTTTATAGACATGGCTCAGGAGCGAGATGGGCCTGTAGTTCTTCAGCAAAGAATTATCACCTTTTTTGAAGAACAGTACCACCACTCTCCTGCTCCATGCCTCTGGCGTTAAGCCCTCGAGGAGAACGGAATTGAAGAGCTTCGAACGGAATTGAAGGACTTTCAGTATCGGCGTTCCGCCCGCTTTCAAAAGCTCTGAAGTGATTCCGTCCTCACCCGGCGCCTTGTTGTTCTTAAGCTGTTTCAGGGCCATCTCAATCTTACACAGGTTGATGTCCGGGATATCATCGCTAAAGTGTCGGATCAACTCGGCTCTCGGGTCTTCGGCCGAGCTAACAGTAGGTTCGGCAACCGAGGTGTAAAGCTGTCCGTAGAACCTCTCGATCTCCCTTAATACCTCTGCCCTCATCGACACTACGCGGCCGCCGTCCGTCTTCAGCCTAGACAACTGGCTTTGACCAATAGACAAGTCCCTTACAAACACTTTGGAGCCTCCGTTTCGCTCAATTGTCTCTTTTATGCTTACAGTATTGTGAGCACGGAAATCGTGTCGCAAGGACTTCCAGATCCGTCTATTGAGCCGCCTATATGCTTCGGCGTCATCGGAAGACTGCAGCGCCATAGATCGACGTTCGGCCATGAGGTCAAGAGTGTGGATCGAGAGTTTTTGTGGTCTATCTCTATGGCGAGGTCTAAAATACTTAGATCCCGCCGTATAGACAGCTTCTACCAAACCGCTGTTTAGCTCGTCCACTGCAAGGTTTTCTTTTAGACAATCAAAGCGATTTGCCAACTCAAGTTGAAAGCTCTCTGGGTTTTGGATATGGGCGCGAGTAGGTCGGAGCGTAGATTTCACCAAGCGACGCCTTTCTAATTGGACATTGATGTTCAATGTGCCTCTAACCATTCGGTGATCACTGCCGGTTTTCACCCTGTTGATCACAGAGACATCACTGAACATCCGTCTATTCGTCGTCAAGATGAAATCTATCTCGTTTCTCGTAGAACCGTCAGGACTCAGCCAGGTCTATTTCCTGTGAGACGGCTTCTGGAAAAAAGAGTTCATTGCAAAGAGTCCCTCTTTCTCCAGAAAGTCGGCCAGCCTCTGACCCCTGGGGTTCCGTTGCCCATATCCAAATTGCCCCACTTTCAGCTCTGCATCGCTTCTCATGCCCAACTTTGCGTTGAAATCCCCCATAACAACATTGAAGTAGGTTTTGGAAGTATGTATGGCCCGACTTATGTCCTCATACATCTCCTCTACTTCTTCATCTGGATGTGTCGAGGTCGGGTCGTATATACCTGAATGACCTTCAACGAATATCTTTTTGATATCCTGAGTATAAGGTACACTACCCTGCTCGACACACTTTCGATATAGAATAGCAGGTTACCGGACTTCAGGGTTATTGTGTCCTTCCCGATTCTTCGGACTTCCGACAACCCCAGAATGTCCCAGTGTAACCCACTCGATTCTGCTTCCAGTTCGACAATCTTCTCGTCTGTCCTCAACGTGCGTATGTTGTGTATCACGAGCCAACCCGGGGATTCTTAGCACCCCCTGCCCCGCCGTAACCATGGCCGCTACCGTAACCAGGAATAGCGAGGCTGCCGGGGACTGGGGGCTTGTTTACCGTTATAAACATAATAACGGTAAACAAACGTTTCCTGTCCTCAAAACGTAAGATAAACTAGGATGTTTGTAATCTTTTAATGTCTTCATTGGATATAAAATCCAATATTATAATAAAGGCAATCGTTTTTAATTCCCGTATTTTTAATAGGCATTATATTTTTTTACAGTGTAACAGCCGATAAATCATTAAATTGTTAATCTAAGGATTATCCGCAAAAGATTAAGGGCTATTAGCAGAAGTATTAATGATATTGATACTGTTTTAAACGGGATAAAATTAGATCACAGCTCCATTATTTTATATAGAAAAGTAAAATCCATTTGTTGTAGCTTCGCAGGTGGGAATATCCACGAAATGTCTAATACATGACATTCACCGTCCATTGTATTAATGGACAGGAGAACAGGTGCGACTAAATAGAAAATATTATTTTATGAATGTTATGACAAGTTTATTAACTCGATCGTGATTAATAAGTGGGATTATCTTAATGTGTGATTTTAACGACATTTATTTAGTTTATTTTTATAATGCGAACTAGTATATACTACTAATAATATCATTGTTAATTTGGGTTATTTAAAAAAAAATATTGTGTTGAGCATTCGTTTGAGCTTGTTGTGATTACCTATAGCTGAGGAAATACGCTGATTATTTACTTTGCAATATATAGTTATATTAATGTTATGTGTATTCCTTGTAGGAAATCCTTTTAAATAAATAACAATATAAAATTTGCTTTATGGGGAATCGTTAATGCGTATATTTTATGTATCACTGGTAATCAAACTATGTTCAATAAACAATATCAAAGGTAATCCCCAGTGGCCATGAACACTCAAAAGCCCAAATGAAACGGGAACACGTTGCCGACCTTTAAGGTATGTCTACGCTTTTTCCTTAAGGGCCCCAGAGTAATATAAGTAATAACTGTTCGGTAATATCGCAGACGAAACTACATTACAAGCGATACATATTTTGTTTTGCTTTGCGTTTTAATCATTGGTCGAAATTATATCAGACAACAATTTCAAGTTGTCACTGTTTGCACCTCCTCATCTCACTCGACTCTGAATTTAAGATCCGAGACACGTTTCGGGTCCTCTTGTCTACTGATGTCCATACTTAAATCATTGGAAGAGTCAAAGTCGAATAGTCAAACGGTCAGTCTATCGTTCACCAAGCTGGCCTAGTGTGGGTTCTCTCTCTCTCTTCAGCAACAGGAAGTCCACTGCTGAACATAGGCCTCCCCCAAGGATCTCCACATTGATCTGTTGGAAGTGGCCTGCATCCAGCGACTTCTCGCAATCCTACCCAGGTCGTCCGTCCACCTTGTAGGCTAGTGCGGGTTGGCAGACAAAAAAATTGCTTTACTCACCCACGCATCTGGTCTTCCTCAGGTCGACGACGCATATGTCGGGTTCCCTCGTCGTGTAGTAGACGAGCACGCGGCGTATCAGCATCACCCACGCGCCGCGCCATTCTCCCGACACGCCCTCCTGTGGACACACGGCTGGAGTTACCAACTGACTCAATTGGCAAGTTTGTACGCCGACATTATTCTGTCGAATGACATGAGATAATCGATACTCCATCTGGTCGACACTGCACTAAATACAGGCAGTGCAGCCGCTTTATTTAGACAATAAGAAAACCACCGAAGGGTAACTTCTATTACAACTTAAAATTCTGACAAAATAATTTATGACACAAAAGAGAGCGAACATACAAAAATAAAATAATATTCGTTTCCGAACTAAAAGCATCGATGCCATTTCGGAAGCTTGTTTAATTAAAATCACTCAAAATAGCGCACATAATATGACGCAATACCATTTAAATAGGGAATAGCATTGCGAATAATATTTCAAAATAATTTAGAAGCACATTTTCATTACCTTTGTGTTTGTGTGGACAAAAATGTTCAAACATGTAAATGAATTAATCGGGCCGCGTTTATATTAGGTTCCGATCTTTATTAATTAATATCAGTATGTCATTTCGAAGTTCAATATTAATGCAATTCGAATAACGAAGTTGACGAATTCTACTTATTTCTAATTAATTTAAAATTAATTAATTTTTGTAACGTTTTATTTTACTACGTACTGTTTAACATTTTGCCGTAATTGGACTGTCCGTCAAAAAAAGAAAAAAGATTTGTATATTATTTCGCAGAAAGATATTATATTTTTACATTTCCTGTTTTCTACCTGTCGAAAGGAGAGTATACACTACATGCCTATTCGTTATTGCTGTTGTTGTAATTTTACAGGTACGTTTACTTTTAAAATATATGATGCACGTTGAGGGGTACATAATTAAAGATATTTTTAGACATGTAACATAATGACAATAACATACTGACTGCTAAAATATATTCTTATACTTGCAATTTATATTTTTAAGAAATACATATCGATTACAGAGGTCTTAAAAGCTTAGAAGAGTAATATTAATATTTTAACAAACTGTTGCAACATATTTACTGTCTGTTGAAGTCACACAAGTTACTTTTATATTTCTTAATATAAGAATTTATATTAAGAAATATAAAAGTTATTCCAAATTATTTACTGGTAAGAATAATTTCTAATATTGTTATTTCTTAAATGTCAATGCATGCAGTGGCAACTGAAGGTAATACGTTTAATTTAATGTTGGTGTTTTTGTAACGTTAATATAATGAAATTTAATTACCACTGATTGTCCTTAAACAATATAATAAAAAATTACCGAGCAACGTTTTAATGGTACGTTGCTAGGTACTTATGCGATTATGTTTGAACTCACTTAAGAAAGCTTATTGAAAAAGCCTTATTATGTTCGGCTTTTTATGAATTTATACCCAGAATTTTTTTTAATCAAAAATTGAGTTATTCGGTACGGTTTCACGACCTCTGACAAGTTGACTTTCACTCCATAAAATTTAATAACAATAATTGCGATACAACAAATATACTTTATAACATAGCTTTTTGCCCTTAAAATTGTAACAACTCCAAAGCCAGAAAGAAATAGGAATAAATCTCGAGGGATGTCAAAATCTTTCTCGATATTTGTTCCTGTATTGTTCGGAGGCGTCACAGTTGTTATACTCAAATATGAACAACCAGCGCGCGGTTAATTTATCCACTGAGTGGTGGGCGGACTTGAATTTATTAGCGTCAAACCTAGCCACCCTGAATGAATAAGTCAGGCAGGAGCACGACTAACGAAGATCTTTGTGATATTAATTAATGTAACTGGCGTCTCTGAGCTCAATTTTCGCAGCACATGATGATAAATAATTAATAGTGATAGCGAATATTCCCCGTGAAATAGCAATAAGACTGCGTGCATAAACTTAATACAGTCTCACACGTGCATTACGTGAGGACCCCGCTATTCATTCCAGCAGACTATTTCAATAAATTTGCAACATCGTTAGTGCTCTATACGTTATTTAAATTCATGTTTAGAAATGTTTTAGATTTTAAACGGGTAATAATGTATACCAACTCGAAACCATGAAATGACAAATTATTTACAAATGAAATCATGCAAATATTTGCATGAACCTGGGTACGAATCAATGTTTTGGTAGGTGTTACTCGTAGTGTTTCATTTGTGAAATACTAGTAGTTGCCCGGGGAGTTCATGCTATTATAAAATCGTTCATAATTATTCTCATTTGACAATTGGTTAAAAATGAAAAAATAATCTTAGTGGATCGTTACCCACTGTTGTATCCTTGAAACTTGGATACGATTAAACAGATTTAATTACAGATTTAACACTAACAAATATGTGTAATACTTCTAAAACAAACATAGGGACAGCTCAAACGAAACAAAAGGTTGTAAAACAATACGCGACACGTTTCAAAATATACTGAGTGATCACGAACTAATACATCTGCGGTTATGTTTTTAGTTACTGTAAAAGGTCAAACAATGGTAAATCCGGCTAAAATTTTAATCTACTTGGAACAAAATTGTATGAATAATAAATAGGATTTTCCATGTTGGAAATATATTTAAAACATGCGGTGTGCTTGGCCTAACCCAAGTTTATTTTTAAGGCAACTGTTCATCTATTCTTTTCGTTATGCAAATAGACCATGGTTGCTATTATAGATAAATCTTTGAGATCTTGATTCTTAATAAAAAAATAATTAAATACCGAAAACAAAGCTTGTTAGCACACTGGATGTCAATAAGAGTACTTTGAAACGACCTGACAAGATTTTGTTAAGCTCTTTAAACTAATTTACTTAAAAAATCTACGACTTTATCTTATTAAAAGCTTTTCACAAACTATATTTTTTACTTTAGGATAATATAAAAATGTTTTTGGAGTTTAATAATCGGGGAGATTAAAAAAAAAATACAAGTTTAGAATATCATTCTTTTGTTGCACAATAATTGGTAAGGGCAAGGCTTTGTGTTCGCTATTGAGTACTTAATAGGCTAGCCAGGCTTTTGTTACAAGTTTCTTGAACGTACCGAGGCTTGATTTAAGCCTTCACAGAAGTTACGTAGAAGAAATGAACAATAATTCATTCTCATTCTTACGGTTTTATTACGTTCATATAGTCCCCCGATAATACTTTTTTTCAGATATCTTCCATTTGTTAGAAATTGTTACAAAATTACAATTTGTATATGAAATATGTTGTCATATCGCATAATATGACTAATAATAAACTTGACTTAATTATTTTTACTCCTATGTCATTGCATCGCAAAAGAAATATCGATATATACTACTTGGAACGTGATTCTACATCACTAGAAAATTGCCATGTCAACCTGTCGCCTACTGTACATAAGTCATTATATATAAATCCCTTTATATACAACAATAAGTTATTATTTATGAATTCCATATTCATAAATATTGTTGTACTACGTATATACATTTTATTTGCATACTAAAATATCAGTAAATATAATAAAATAAATATCGATACATATAAAACCGTACTCGTTTGGGAACGGAAGGCGTAAATGGGTAATTTCCTTTAACGGAGCGGATCGTATCCAAAAACCAACCTACTTATCTTTGACTAGTTATCATCCCCTGCGTTTGTCTGTCCTACCTTTTTACAAACCAAATCTTTATTATTTTTAGAAATAAATACATACACAACCCACATTCTTAATATACACGCCACATAATCATTATTCCTACAGAGCAATAAATTACGTAAAGGAAATGTTGGAATCTAAATGTAATAAAAGTAACACCTAACGCCTAATGAAAACAAACGCCTTTTTACTCCAAGATTCAATTTAAACTGCAATATCACGTCTTTAAGCACAATAGAAATACAAAACCTGTCTCAAGGACAACAAGAATGCATTTACACGAAGCTAATTAACCCGGAGCTAGTAAACTGAGCATTAGAAGGAATTAAATGCCAATAAATTTAACGTAAATAAAAATACGTAATGTGAGAGCATGGTTTTATATGAATAGATTGTACTAGTATTTTGAGATGTGACCGAGGAGGTACCAGTGTCTCATGAAAAACTGATGCGAAATATCGGCTGGTTATTTATCTTTCATTGACGGAGCGGGGGAACCACAGATATGTTTATGATTCTCAAGTGTTGTGGACGTCCATTGGCGGTTGTAATCTCTTGCAACCATCGCTCAACTTCTCATCTTCCTAGACGACAACTAGCCAGCTTTTTGTCCAATCTCGGGACTTTGGCCCAGCTATATCAAGCCCAGACTTAAGTTTTCAACATAAAACTGTGTTTATCGAAGCATATATAATTATTCTCTACATATTACACTCTGCTTAACTTACGCAACCGGGACCTTACGCCGGATGTCCAATACAAGTGGTATTGGTCATCCGGCGTAAGGTCCTCTTCCTATCCTTTTTCCTTCCCGCTTCCCTCCCGGGCCGGCAACACATCCGAGCGTTGTGGACGTTCATGGGCGGCAGTGATCACTTACGATTAGGTGACCTGCTTGCTCGTTTGCCACACCTATGCTATAAAAAAAAACGTGATTTAACCTACGAGTACAACGTAAGCATTATGTAGCTATTTAGTTCGTTGTACATAATAATAGACACCGTCCATACAGGAAACAAAGCACTCACGAGTTATCTAAGTCGTATCTAATGATTTATCGAGGATGAACACAGGGTTTACAATATAACATGGAAGTGCATGTAGCACCGAGAAATAATCTCGCACATACTTCGACTAATAAGAGTATGATCTTAGTTCCCCTGTGAAAAGTACTGTTATAAACATAGAAATAGATTTTTTTTTTGCAACAATGTTGAAAGCAGATTTTTATTTACTTCCTACATTTTTTATGGCTTATCAATTCTGGCAATTAAAGAAAAAAGGGCTTCATAAGTTACAAATTATTCTATTGTAGTTTGGCATCTTACATTCTCCTAACGTATATCCATCTAAAATTCATAGAAATTCAATATTTGCAACGAAGTAATACAATCTTCATAAGAACAATAATAAAATTCCAGAATCCAGACATAAACAAGTTAATTGGATAAATAATAGAAACAAAACATCTTTCAGTTTAGTTTGTGTTTTTTCAATAAAAGATCATTAGCGAAGCTTGGCTAGTCATAATAAACTTGATTACTTGACTTGTGTATAAACAGGTCACAACATCTCAGCCAGCTCGAATATAAAAAACAAAATAAAAAGCCAAGACAATACAAACGCCAGTGAAAGTTATCGATAGCGGCACGAGTAAACAAGCACGTTTCGAAAGTGGAGTCCTTTTAAAAATGCTAAGATGATTTCGTCTCGCTTTGAAAAACACGGAACGAGGCGCATATTGAATCTTAAGCGGGGACTTGTTGCGCCGCTCTCTTCAATCGGTTTGCGGAGTTTACCAAGTCGGGCGGCGATTTTCACGCTAGTCGGCTCTGACGGGAAATCACTTTATTACCGCTTTTCGTTTGGAGTTCTAAAATAAAAATAATGCTTTTATTTCCCTACAATGTATAAATAGGTTTATTAATTTAAGCTTAAATTGTTAGGAATGTAAATTAGATTAATTAAATTAAATTAATTAATGACTGGCAGGTTAGATTCGCTACACATAAAAAAAAGTGGAACTACATTTAATCTTAATATCATAATCGCGAAAGTTTACATATCGGCTACTCTTTCAAACTCGATTTTTTTCATCATGGGTCAGAACGAATAAGACGGTCACATAGAATGAGACGGGACAGCACGGGATTTAACGGGACGGGACGGGAAAAGTATTATAGGCGACGGCGGTCACATTGAGTTTAAATATAAAACAGTTAATACGCGAAATAATATGGTGTTGATGTGGACTGGACTCATAACTATATGCACGCGGGCGAAGCCGGGCCGGATCGCTATAATAAAATAATCATCTATCTTATTCAATCTCCTTGTTACAATTTTAGATTATAGATATGAAACAGCTATCATTTCAGGCTAAAAAGGCTCAATCGTGACGGTAACCTATATTACGTTAATAAATATATGTACATACATACATGTATGTACATATATGTGCATACGTAATAAAGCATTGCCCGGGTTGGCGTTTACACAACAACTGGGCTAAGTTTTATTGCAATCGAACGAATGGTTCGGGAAAGCAAGCAGATCGAACAATACCACAAAAATACACACTATCCAATCCATTACCTAGAAACGAAATATTTGAACAAAAAAACATACCAATCCGTAACTTCCAGAACGAAGGCCAAACATACACAACACTCTTTTGCATTTACAGTACTGGTAATGAATTAGTGCATGATTCTAATATAGCTCATCTCCCTTCCTTCCTTCCTTCTACTTGGCGTCATCTCGGCCCTAGCCAGGGTCCGCCTTCCGGCTGAGTCTCTTCCATTTCACCCGGTATTCAAATTTCGCCCACCATTTTAATTAAATACATACCAAAAATAAGACATATATTTTATAGTAAAACTATTCAATTTCGTTACTGACGCACCGTGTAAACATCACACGGATTTTGATAACCCGTTCAATGTTTAAAGTTCGCACAAAGTGTTTGTGTGAAACGGTCCAAATCGGCAAACTGTTCCGGCCTTTGTGTCACCGTCAACACAGTGTTTACAGTGCACCTTTGCAACAGCCAGAAGCCAACATCAAAAAGCTCATAGGAATTTCAACGGGCCAGTATTAAAACACGACCGATTGACCACATCCTATGAACAACGAACCAACTGACAGTCAGGACGGAAATACAAAGGCTCATATCGGACGTAGAAGCCGTATGATGTGAACGTAAAGGGACGTTGCCTATTTGAATTTGGAAGGTATTGAATGCTCTCTGGCAAATACCGTATAAAACAACATTCATCCGAAACTAGAATCAATGTTGTCAAATGTTTAAGAAATTAATATCCTTCAGTAAGTACAAGGAATAGTGGGAGCGCTGTATGACACTTGCTATCTTTTTATTCTTACACGTGTGTGTTTTTAGTGTGGTGACATCACAACCCCGCGATGCATCTCCTTTTCGATTACTTGACAGTTTACTTAACCACCTAATTTTAAACGTTTACTTAGTCTACTAATGAAGAGATTCGTAACTTATTTCAATTTTGTTATAGGTAACGAAAAACCCGTCCTCTCAGCATTTATTTACATGGGTCAATAACTTAGTCATACAGCATTAAAATGAAATTGACACAACTTATACAGAAACAAAATTTTCGCACCTCGTGGGAGGACTAATCAACTAATCAAATCGGGTTCCTCACAAATTCACTTCACAATTTCTACTGTGAAAGGTAGCTGATATTAATTAACACCTTAATAGAAAATAACATCCAAGTATTCAGCATCCTTCTCAGTCACTGGAAGTTCACTGATGAATAGAGGCTTTCAAATGGTTTCTGCGGCAACCCATCTCAAGCGGTTGGCGTCCAACGACTGGCCCTGTATTAATTAATATTAATATTGAAAATGAAAATGAAAATAATTTACTGAATCCATTAAAATGTTCAACATTATTTAGATTCAGTCATTTTTTTTTCTACCACCCGGTTCGGAAAGCGGTTTTCACTAGAGAAGAACGGGCAAGAAACTCTAGTGTTGCTCTTTTCAAAACCAGTTTACAATATCGTGATTATTACAAAAATTACAAGTTGGTCCAAATCAGAGCAGTTCATTAATAATTTGTTATAATTTGCAAGTGAAATATATTTTTAATACAATATTGTTTATATTCTGTTTAATATGGCTGAGTGAAGTGAAGTAGCCCAGAACGAAGAATCAGTATGCCTTGTTTCACCAACGCAGTGAATACTCGTGAAAACCTTATGTAATCTATAAATCAGTTACAATGTAAGCAAATCGGACAGACCAGTCCACACAAGCAGCACCCGTTCACGAGTATGACGCATGTGCCAGCCATCGGCCTCCTCAACCATGCTACAGGGAAGTGACCGACCCGGCACACGACGCCGCCGCAAGCACAGACTTTTAAGCGAGCATGACATACCCAATCGCTTACAAAGTAAAATACAATGTGTAAAGTTACTTAATATAAATTACAATATACAGAGCACACCGATACCTCCGCTCCGAAATACTATCTATATGTTTAATTTTATTCTATTCCCAAGCCTTATTATCATCTAGATATTCAGAAATTTTATAATAAGCTTTATTGCATAATTGTTTCTTGATAGTAGCTTTGAATTTTTTAATAGTTAAGGCTTTCATATGAGTGGGAACTTTGTTATAAAAGTGTATACAGTAACCCTTAAAAGATTTGTTGATCCTGTGGAGTCTGGTCTTATGACTAGCTAGATTGTTCTTATTCCTAGTATTTTTGTCGTGAATATCGCTAATTTTTCGAAAATTTTCTTTATTCTTATGGACATACATTAAATTTTCATAAATGTATTGTGACGCTACTGTCATTATATTTATTTCTTTAAATTTATCTCTAAGAGAACATCTGGACCCTAGTGAATAAATTGATCTTATAGCTCTCTTTTGGAGAACAAAGATAGTATTAATGTCAGCTGCGCCACCCCACAGTAAAATTCCATAACTCATCAGACTATGAAAGTAGGCAAAATAAACCAATCGAGCTGTATCTATATCAGTCAATTGGCGAATTTTACCCACCGCAAAGACTGCGGCGCTCAGCTTTTTAGCTAGAGCGACTAAATGAGGACCCCATTGAAGTTTGGGATCTAATGTAATTCCCAAGAACTTAGTTGAATCCACAAGGCTCAACTCATCCCCATTCAAAGAAATGTTAGCGTTAACTTTTTTTACATTGGGTGTCACAAATCTTATACATTTAGTTTTTTGGCTATTTAATAGCAAATTGTTAACGCTAAACCAATACACTATTTTTGAGAGGGTGTGGTTTACATCGTCAATATCTGGTTGGCGTCGATTTAATTTAAATACTAATGAAGTATCATCAGCAAACAACACTACCTCACAGTTGTCTCTTATATATTCGATTTTAAATCAAACGGTATCAATTTCAGTTTGTAGCCTACACTGCTCGTGGACTTTGAGAAATTGTGAGAGTTATTGTCGTAGCCGCGTACTCGTATGGGAGCTGTCGTGACGTCGATGAATCAATAAATAAATACAAGTTTTTACTCCACACTAAGATCGAGTCTTGTGTCGTGGTTTTCAGAAACTACGAGAGGTTTTTCGGTCTCACAAACAATTAGACCCGAAACAAATACCTGTGGATCATAAACATTTGCTGGGATCAACCGCGGCCTTCCGTTTCACAGTCGGCGTCTAAACAACTACGTCACGAAGGCTGTCAAGGACAGAAACTACCGCGTTTGGTGACACAACAATCCCTATTCTGCCTCACAAGCTATATTAAGTCGTCGGTTACCATTACTACTGGTTACCATTTATACACCTTGGTGTTAAAATTCTAAAATTGGAAACATTCGACCATCGCTTGCGGCCGGCGAACTGAATAATAGACTAAAGCCTTTCATAAAAATGCAAGTAGAAAGATCACTAATGATTTTGGCTGTATAAAAAATGTAAATCCGTTTACAGTTCTCTGTAAGCCAATAGTTACGTTATGTAATACACAACCAATGTGTAGAACAAGATGGTATTTAGTCGATATAATAAATACAATTTCGGATAAACCATTGTTATTTTCAGAGTAATTCAGCTTTGAAAATTGACATTAATCGTTTCGTACGGAGACGCACACGCGTCGCGTCGTGTCACCTTTACTTGTCTATTTGAATTTTACCGCAAAGAGGCAGAAAATTCCTGTGCGTGGGTGGCTTATTGGTAACGGATCAGACGCGGCTGCCAACATACATACATTGTTTGCGGGTTCAAATCCCAGGGCACACCTTTGACTTTTTAGATTCATGTGTGTATTAATGGTTAATCACCACGCACTATAAAGGCGAAGGAAAACATCGTGAGGAAACCTGCATACCACAGTGATTTGTAAGAATTTCTATGGTATGTGAAGTCCGCCATCGTGTACTAGGCCAGCATGGTGGACTATATGGCCGAACCCTCTCAGTCGTATTCTCGATTTGTAAATGAGGCCCGTGCCCTGCAGTGCGACGTAAACGAGTATGAGCCGATACAGTACAATACAGGTATTAAATGGTTATTGTGCTTTTATGTCCGGCGCAAACAAAAGAAACTTTAAATATATTTAACGTGTGTGGTTGTTTGTGATATGAAAGCTTTTGCTGACGACGATTTTCAGCGCTGTACCGCAGCTTTCAGCGTTATCAAAACCATCCAGCAATATGATAGAGCTGAATATAGATTTCCATTATAATTAACCTCATAAATGGAAAGCTTTTAATAAGCTATTAAGGGTTCATATTGAACGCGCATATACATCGAATGTAGAACGTAGCGAGCACAAAGCGCACTTGTTGATAATCCTCGCAAATCTGTATTAATCTCTTAATGCACCAGGAATAGGATTGTCGGTAATACTCGTATGTTAGGAAGAAAAAGTATACTTTACATTTATTATATTATTAAAATCACCGGACACGAGGCTAAATCTTGCAACACATAAATAGGTCATTTTACAGAATAAACTAGCGGCCCGGCCTAGCTTCGCCCGGGTACAATTTTTTTGTTATTCTACTCCACACCAGAAATTATGTGTATGGACCAATTTCTACATATAGGGTAAGCTTAGACGACCCGAAGTGACACATTGAAAAATACCCTTAGCGTCTACCACAAGACGAAAACTAATAACCTGGACTTATTATCCATTTTAAGGTGAGAGGGCCATTCTTCTGGCCATCCAACCTGTCCGGCTGTCTTACAGAATGGCACGGGCACGCACTCCCGGCCCCTCGAGCCACCATTGCCGCATTCAACTTCCCAATCCGCAGCTCTGGCGTCCTCCTCCCCCCCCCCCCATCACTGGTGGTAGGGTTTGGAACTGAGTTATACTGTTACTCAATGACAAATCCGAGCGGGTTGGTACCACCGTCCGGTCTATTTCTGCCGCTAAGTAGAAATGCGTTCCGGTAGAAGGGCTGGATAGCCGTTCCTTCATCCGTTCCCACCTCTCTGATAGGTGTTGGTTGGTCCAGGCGATGCTCGTTGGTGTGGTTGAGTGCCGGGGTGGGCGTTAGGCTGGGGGATGCTGGTGTGGAGTACAGGGAGACCCGGTGGGAACGGTCACCGCCGGCCGCCTGCCGGTCAGTAGGGGACCTGAACCCGGGGAGCCACTTATGTCAAACTCCCTCCCCGGGAAGCTGTCCCGCCAACCGGCGGAAATCCCGTTATGCAGTCGTCGTGCCAGAGTGGGAGACTGGAGTGGAACCCGGCGACTGCACGCCGTGGGGCACCGGGGGCCCTTCCGTGCTTCACGCTGGCTCCTCCTTTTGCCGTATGCCCGACTCGCACTATATCCGCCCTTCTCGAGTGTCGTCTTGGGTCAACCACGCTTTTCCTTTCCCTATCCCACTCTCTTTAATAATACATGCCAAGGTTTAAAAAAAGTAGGCTCTCTACGGCGAGAAATGCATCCACATTTTCTGTGGACTTCTGCAATGTCAGGGGTCTACACAGCAACCTCGACGCCGTCCACCACCATCTAGAGACGGCGCAGCCTGTCCTGCTCTTTTTAACGGAGACGCAAATATCCACCCCTGACGATGTTTCGTACTTACATTACCCCGGTTACGTGTTGGAACACCGATTCCTACGTAAAGCCGGGGTGTGCGTCTTCGTCAGGGGTGATATATGTTGTCACCGCCTTCGGGGCCTCGAGCGTCGGGACCTGTCGTTATTATGGCTACAGGTAGAATTTAAGGGTAAGTCCCGAATCTACGCATGCCTGTACAGGTCCCACGGCAGTGATACGGGATCTACTCAATTATTTGAGAGCGTCCAAGTGGGGACTGACCGGATTCTCGAGCAGTTTCCTTCCGCGGAGGTGGTGGTCCTCGGTGACTTCAACGCCCATCATAAGGACGGGTTGGGATCCAGGACCACTGATCTCCCCGGTCGGGCTGCTTACGAGATGGCCTTGGCTTATGATTTCTCGCAGCTGGTAACACAGCCTACCCGTGTTCCAGATGTTGAGAGCCATGAGCCCTCCATGTTGGATCTTCTGCTGACGACACACCCGGACGGATACAGGATAGTGGTTGATGCTCTCCTGGGATCTTCTGACCACTGCACCACTTCAGTCGTTCTTCAACAACTGCGCGCCTCAAGCAGTCCGCATACGCGGCGTGGCAAGACGCCAGGAGGCGTCGGGATTCAAATTCGGAGGAGAAACGGAAGTACAATGCCGCCTCTAGATCCAACAAAAGAGCCTTAGCTAAGGTCAAGGCGGAGCACATCCGCAGAATTGGCGAGCGGCTCCAAAGCTATCCATCTGGGAGCCGTGCTTTTTGGGCGCTCGCTAAGGCTGTGGAGGGCAATTTCTGCCTATCCAGTCTCCCACTACTGCGTAAACCCGATAACAGTTTGGCCCGTAGTGCAAAGGAGAAGGCCGATCTCTTGGCCGAACACTTTGCCTCGAACTCGACTCTGGATAACGGGGGAGCCACACCGCCGAACATCCCACGGTGTGAAAGTCTCCTGTCTGACATCAAAATCACCCAACGATCTGTCAGACGGGAGCTCATGCTTCTCGACATCCATAAGTCGAGTGGGCCAGACTGTATCCCCGCAGTGGTTCTTAAGACGTGCGCCACTGAGGTGACCCCCGTGCTCACGCGCCTGTACCGTCTTTCCTATAAAACCAACCGGGTTCCGGCTTCGTGGAAGGTCGCCCATGTACACCCAGTCCCCAAAAAGAGTGACCGTTCGGACCCTTTGTGTTACAGGCCAATTGTTGTCACATCCTTACTCTCCAAGGTCTTAGAGCGAGTTATAAACATTCAGCTCCTGAGGTAGCTTGAGGACCACCAGCTGATTAGTGACCGCCAGTTTGGTTTCCGTCACGGTCGTTCGGTTGGTGATCTTCTCGTGTACCTCACGCACCGCTGGGCGGAGGCTTTGGAGAGTGGGGGTGAGGCGATTGCGGTCGGCCTTGACATCGCGAAGGCGTTCGATCGAGTGTGGCATGGCGCCCTTCTGGCGAAGCATATCAATGACATGTTGTCTATCGACAGCATGCATTGTTATGCAGATGATAGTACGAGTGACGCGCGATACATCGGCCATCAGAGTCTCTCTCGAGATTGAGGAAAGAGGGTCTCAACTTTTGGAGGATAAAGTCAAACTGGCGAGCAAGAAGTTGGGTATCCTGAACAGAGCCAAGCGGTACTTCACGTCGAGTCATAGATTGACGCTCTACAAAGCACAAATCCGGCCCCACGTGGAGTACTGCTCTCACCTCTGGGCAGGTGCCCCAAAATACCAGCTCAACCCACTTGACTCCTTACAGCGACGTGCTTGACGAATAGTCGATGACCCCAATCTCACGGACAAATTGGAGCCGTTAGGACTGCGGAGAGACTTCGGGTCTCTCTGTGTGTTCTATCGTCTGTTCCATGGGGAGTGCTCCGAGGAATTGGTTGAGATAGTACCAACGTCACCTTTTTACCATCGCACCACCCGTCACCGCAGCAGAGTTCATTCCTACCAGCTGGACGCGTACCGTTCCCGAACGGCACGTTTTCAGCGTTCTTTCTTACCACGCACGTGTAAGCTCTGGAATGAACTCCCTGCATCGGTGTTTCCTGAGCGCTATGACCTGTCCTTCTTCAAACGAGGCTTAAAGAGAGTACTTTCCTTAAGGTAGGCAGCGACTTTGTTGTGCTGGACCCCTAGCACTGCGGAGGTCTATGGGCAGCGGTAGCCGCTTTCCATCAGGCGGGCCGCTAGCTCGTCTGCCTATAAAGACTTAAAAAAAAAAACTTCACACCCACAACTTAGAAGGCGCTGCAGTAGCTCTTACGTGTCCTGAATTATAAGGATATTCGTGGATCGCTCGGCGCGCACCGGCGACGGCACATCATCGCCATGACAACGAAACCGTCAAGACTCGTTCCGTCGCTGGCATCCACAAGCTAAGGATTAGCGTTTCTCGCGCCGCAACAGAAAGACCTTGACCGTCGGGGTCAAAGTAATAACCTTGCCACCCTCTCCCCCAATACGCTGAAAAAGATCTATAAATAATATTTCCTGAGTAAAAAGAGGTGAGATGGATCACAATAAGATGGCTTCTACAACTCATTTGAGCGTCTCTCCTGAGCGATTATTATATCACAGAAGTGAGCCACCACACGCGAAGACATCGCAGATACCGTGGATACATAAAATATCCTCAGCACACGAAACACGTAAAAAAGATGAACTATCAATCTATTCTGAAAAGTATTACTCATTGCTGTATCCGAATACAATGGTACATTTAATGAGGACAGCTTTATCTCTCAATATCTACGTTTTATCGATTATTATTTTTATTTGTGGGTATTTAGCTTCATATCAGCACTCGATACGATAATCCATATTTTAATAGCGCACGGCGTGCATCGCAGTCGAAACTAAGCCCCGATTGAATGACGATGAAACGTTTAATTATAATCGAAGAGGAACCGTTCTTGAAGCTCGGTACATAATAATTTTATTTACCTTCGCTTTTCTAAACAATAACAAATTTATGATGCGTACGCCGTGAATGTTTAATTCGAACGTACATTTATTTACTGAAATATAATTACAATTTACATAGTTTTTAATATTTGTTAAGGCGCATAGCCGAAATTTGACATCTACGATCAATTTTCACTTTCCATACGGGACTTTTCTAACTTTCAATACACACACATACAATGAAATGGCTACGTTTTATTACGTTTATGACAGTACAGATACTGTACAGATTTCCGGATAAATAAAGTATACGTACATGTTCAAAAACTTTCACATTTCAAAGTTAATCGTATTTGTCGTAAATCCGGAAAATATCCAGACAGGAAAATACAAGAACCTGATACTGCGAATATTTTTGTTTTCGATGTCTCCAACAGGCGAATACGCAAATATTCTCATACAAATAATCAAATACTTCGAGTTGCCAATAACTGTATATTTAAAGAGTACTCTCCGAGGTGAATGAACTTTACATTCGTGGAATTATAACGCTAGCTGGCTAATTTATACGTGAGTTTTTCTTCTTGATTAAATATTGCCTTTGTTCGAACCTGTGAGAACTATAATGGTAGTTTTTTTACCATAAATACGATTTTCCAATGGTAGGCGTATTACGTTAAACAATAGTATTTTGAGGTCAACCACATTGTTTACATACATAACATGGTATGCATTACGGCATAACGTTGTTTTTTTATAGCATGTTTTTGTTTTTATTTTATTATTTTACTACAATAGCAAGACCATTTAACCATTTCATATAATTTAACCACCTCTACTCGTAAAAACCACAGCTGTGACTTTATAGGTAGGCCGAACTAAGAGGTTGTAAGGAGATTAGGGATGCTCCGAGAAAACTAAAGTTACTAAACACTTTGGTTAAACCGACCGCTTGCCTCGTCTAGAAATAAACACCGACCTCACAGTAAACCGCAATATAATACAATCAAAAAGTAACGAAACAAAGGATCGAAAAACCGTACCTACTGTAGCATTTACAGTATCTACTAAAAATTCGTCTATGGTAAACATCGGACAAAAGACAAACCCGATATAAAAATCCCTGCTGCTCGACACAACACATTTCCAATGCCAGGAATAACGTCAGTACCAGTTATTTGCAGCCTACATAGAAAATGCTATTAAAATTGACGCCGCCACCAATAATCAAATTGGTCGTATCGAATTGACAAGCGCGCCAAACACGAGGAACACCGACGTACGTTGCGTTATAAAGTTACGCAGAAACCTATTCAAATCTACACGTCGGAATTCTGTACTATTTTGCAGTATCAGAATTCAGGTCGCAAAATTTCGTCACAATTTTAGAGTATTATATTTTTAACATGCGATCGAGATATCCTTGTACTCGTAATATTAAGGTAGAATAAAATTTTAAACAAAAGTACTGATTTAAGAATTTGCATAAAGCAAACATTTACCACAATAAATGTAATAATAAAATATTATATTGAGAGATAATGATATATTAGCATAAAAACCCACAAGTTCCTCATTACCGACACGTTGCGCACGAAAACTAAAATCGTGATAGAGAATTTGAACAAACAATCCACTCCGAATCGATTCAAATTTTGTACAATGTTATGTGGGATGAAGAGAAACACGTGGGTTAAATTAATCCGTCAATATCACCGAATATAACATGTATGTATTTAATTGCTTATTATCATTTAATGAAGTTAGTTGTTATAATTTTATTGTGATTTCAGACATGATATTTGCGAGCCTTGTCGTACGCAACGAGCTCGTCATAATATTGCGATTTAACAGTATTCATTACGCCGCGCCGTCCTCCATTAATTTCAGACGTCAATTTAAAAAAAAACCGAATTTCATTTACACGAAACTCCATATGAAATCAGTTTATTAATTATCGGAGCGGGAATTAAATATCTGCGTGGGGGGAGAGCTGATTTCAATCAGTGCGTGTACTCAAAGGTACTGTTATTGACTTCTCTATCGGTATATGTGCAATAAGCCCTAGGGCGTTGCGGCGGCCGCTGTGTGTCCACCTGATTGCGACGTGTACGATTTATTATTTATTATTTACTCTACCTGTGCTAGAACAATGAAAATAATTTTGCAACATTTATAATACTCCTTACATTCGATATTAAAATGTTAGATTAAGATACGAATATGTTTGCAATACATTTTACGATTACATATTCTTAAAAAAAACTATAATTAATTTGATCTTTATACTGATATAAAAATTCGGCAACGCTGCCAGATTTCGGAAAGAAATGTGACAAATTAAACGCTCGGTCTACATACAGCAACCGTATATTATAATAAATAAAGAACTAAAAACTCGACCCTCATAATTACTAATGTAAACCGTTTTTATGTCCCGGTTGTCATAAAAAAAATTCCTTAATGTATAACGTTCAAAAACATCTTTAAGATGACAAATGTAACTATAAACTGCATATAACAAAGTGAGCAATCGCAACGTGAATCATTGCAGGTTTATATTCGCTAAGCAGGTTGTTGCAGTAAAAACCACGTTCGCTTTGTGGACTATACAAATACCGGAGGAGGCGGCGCTTTGCATTTCCATCCAGTACAAAGTAAACGGGATATAAAACGCATTGCGTTCATGGGACATCAGTGATTACAGTGTTTGCAGATCGGATGCAAAGTGGAGCACAGACCAAAGGACACCACGTAATACCCTATAAGCCCGCATTATACTGTGTCAAAAGAAATAGATCTCCTTATCATGAGACGGAAGGAGTTTGAAATTATTTGCAGCATGGAAAATAGCTCCTATTTGCTCCTCCTTCCGACAAAGTGATATACAGTATTTTAATTCAATTATATTATTAAACCACGAATAGGGAAAACATGTACCAACGTCTAAAATGATAAGGTTTCAGTAATAAGCTTGATGATTTGAAGCAGTATTCATGCTTTTTTTAATAATTCCAACTTCCCCGTTATCAGTAGTATTGGGGCCGAGACGGGCAGAGGATTTCTAAATATATGTCGTGTACTATACACGGTCGGGTACTGAATATATTATTGAACTATTTAAAGAAGGAATCATATCAATAGCTAATTTAATTGAAGATAAAAATTCAAGGATGCTGAATATACTTTCAAAATTAAAATAGTTTGTCTGAAGGCGGGTACTTAAAAGAATACCAGAGCGGTCTGACTTTTCACACGGAATAAGCTTATTGTCACCATAAGGGGAAGATCCTTTGACATAAACGGCAGAAAAAGTTTTAACAATTCGCAATACTGAAATTCACATTTCAAGCGCAAAAAATATAATCTGTATGTAACAAGTTGTTGAGAGTTTCACAAAAAAACTGTTAAATGCAGCATTAAGTCACGGTAAGATGAGTTCGCGTCGACACGTAGCGTGTCGACACAAGGGGCCGCGCTGCCTCCTCCGAGCCAGCCTCTCCTTGGCCCTGCGCCCCATCGCTCCCCTTTGATACCTTTTCACAAAGTTGGAGCAAAATACCTTACACGTGTTCGCATGAAATGTATTTATGAAAATTCAAAATCTATTCACATTTTACAAGTTCGCGAACGAAAGCGTTAGACCGTGAACGCTTATGTTGAAGTCTGTTTACAGAATTAGTGCAGATTTTTGAGAGTTGAACAATTACAATACGTGTTGTCGAATGAATATGAATATCACCTCACTTGTACATTTTCACCTGACGAAAATAGGATCGCTATTACACCGGTGTATTCGTCGTCTAAACAATTGTATGCGTTTGCGACTACCTACTTATTTTCTCCCTAAACAATAGACGGGAGAGTCTTTTGTTGAAAAAAACAATATAATACCTAAATTAAATATTTCATTTAATTTCATTTTGAATAGTATTATATTGTACTCGTATATACACGATATTTATCTAAGAAAATACTTCTATTACATTTTGCATGTAATAAAAGTTGAAGTACAATGGAGCATGGCTATTTCCGAGACATAATATATAGATAATATACAAGCTTCGTTTTCTAATTGCGCTGTTCTCTTTTCTGTTACGTGGAAAATTAAAAACACCGTAATCAATTTTGAGTATCATTAAAATTATCTAGAAGTTTCTGCAGAAATTCAAGAGCTGTGTATCAAGCCATGTACGGAATTACGCGTAACTTCACCTCACGGAACACACGAAGCTCATTGAATGTTATCAATGTCCCAATGTATAATAGTGCCGATTTTGCACCAATGAAGCAAAATATCTGTCATTATAATAGCTTATACAAATTAGTGTATAGGCAAGTAATTAAAACTGAAATATAAGCAATAATGCAATTATGTTATTGACTCCTGAACACAGCAAGGACTTCTCGTGACTAATGAGGAAGAGACATTATTATACCCTAAAATGTGTAGTAATAATGCGTATCAAAATAAAACCGACCAACTATAAACATGAGCGTATTTGTTCTTGATTGTTTACTAAAGCAATCTGTTTTTGTTTTTTCTCTCTGGAACCACTCAATATTAGGGTCAGGTAGGACTGTGTCGACGGATCGCTCTAATAATATTTATTTCAGACATACCACTGAATATAAGAATTATAACTACCTCATAAAATAATATTACATTGTGTATTACGAGTACACCTCACAATAACAACGCAAATTAAAATCGATATTGATAAAAGAACTACGCTTTAAGGCTTTAGCAAGAATAGTCTTTTGTGAAGATAAATTAAATTATGTAATATCATCGTAAGATTTCATGGAAGAGAAGCTTCGCGTGTACTAGCGCTTTACTGAGTATTCAGAGAACTAATATTTTGCCTTGAGGAATGAAAGGGGATTTAGTACCGGGCGCGGAAGTAATGTTGAGATGGTTTCGTCACGTAGAGAGGATGAATAATAGGAAGCTAACAAAACCGATGGACACAGCGAGTATTGTCGGAGAAATCGGTAAGAGCCGATCGAACCTATGCACATATCTTTGATACCAAAAAGAATGTAAGGAACATCCTGATACAAAAATACATGGATATATTGGTAACAGCGAAATACCAACAACGACGAAAAATACATTTTTTAGTAATTGCTTAACTATGAATGTAAAATAAATTCTAATCTAAATAACAAAATCATTACGCACACATACTCAAGTTTTTTCGGTGTCACTACACACAGAATCAAATTATGTTAGTTTGGATCTGGTTGGATTCAACCTGTGACCTCTTGTACGACAACCGGCCTCTTAGCCAACAGTGCCACAATAGCGGCACATGAATTTACAAATAATTCGATGCATGTATGCATGACGGTGACGTGTTTTCACTATGCGCCGAAAATAATTTCAACACATTTATAAATGTAAAATCTTTATTTTATTTTTCTATTTGTTTATTAAATTGGACATATTAATTATTAATAAATCACAAAATATTAGTGTTCATTTCGACTCAGCGATCGCCGACAGCTTATTAGCGGAGCATAGATTGGACACATTAATGAATCACACAATATTAATCCTCCCACGAGATACGACTATTTCATTTTAACTCAGCGATCGCCGACAGCTAATTAGCGGAGCACAGGTTAGACATTATAAAATGATTGCCCGAATGAAAGAGACGGCATTAAAAATTGCACCTTCCTAGAAAGAAACAACAACAATAACAAACATTTAGCCAGGGGCAAGCAAATCAGGGGGATATTACACGGCTAATTAATTTGAACTCTATTGAATGGACATAGTGGTTTTTTTGGCGATTTGAATCAAACTCGAGAAGGGGTTGTCATTTCAAGGTCGAGAGAATCGAGGGATTTATCAAAAGGGTCACTGTCGACTATTAGTCCAGTTTTTAATATGGTGTACACTAATGAGACTGTCTTTGTGCAAGGGCTTTTGATGTGTAGTTCGTAAACATGTAATGAGGATCAACGCAAACACGCGCATGAATTTTTCACCGGCCTAAAGAGAATTAAAACTTTCATTACACATACCAGCAGCTTTAATAAAAAGGCAAACTGAAAACAATAAACTGAGTCCAACTATAACTACATTTTCATAGCAATCGTGACTTTATACCAGAGACCTGGAGGAATCCGTTTTCATTTCATTCAAAATGAAGATATATTATTTACAATTAAAGTTATACATTAATAGTATTTCTTTATCTGTGACGTCATAATGTACAATAAGCTTGTTCAGACTTTTTTAAATGGAACTAACTACTTTATACTACAAACATACATACATAAACACACGCCTTTTTCCCAGAAGGGGTAGGCAGAGGTGCTACCAGAACACCCACGTTTCGCCTTGTATATTCCGTCCCACGGTGTGATAGGGGGCGAGCCTATCGCCATATCGGGCACAAATTCCTGACTCCGGGCTGATAATGAATAGAAAAATCCAATATCACTTTGGCCGACCCGGGATTCTAACCCGAGACCTCAGCTTTGCAATCATACCGTAATACCACTACGCCACCGAGGCACTTTATACTAATGTCTACAATATAATAGTAATCAGTTATTCGCGTAGATGATGCGAGCGATTTGTAATTAATAACTAAATTACAAACTAAGGTAATATCTGAAATACCTCATCATAGAATAATTGGACTGTACTGTACTGTATACTTTAAAATGCAGGGCACAGGCCTCCGCAGCAGTCGAGAACACGATAGAGAGGTTAGGCCATATGGTCCACCACACTGGCCTAGTGCGGTTTGGCAGACTTTACGTACCATAATGTTTTTTTACAAATAACTATAGTATTGCAGGTTTCCTCACGATATTTTATTAACCGTCATAGTGCGTGGTGATTGATTCAATACACACAAGACTCCGAAAAATAGAAGTGTGCCCTGGGATTTAAACCAATAACCACCGCAAACATGTTGACAACCGCGTCTGGTGCGCTACTAAATACCTACAGGCCACAACGCACTTCAATTGAACAATTGAAAGTGAAAAATGTAAGATTTTTACTGCTTGTGGCAATGTATTAATAACATTTTTTATAACAGACAGACAGTTTGTTAGCCGTCGCCCTATACGCAAATGTTTAGTAAAAAACCTGTATATACAAGATATTTTTTTATTGAGGATTCATAGTTTGTCCTTACAAAATGCCAAATGGCAATCAAATTGAAATAGTCAATTCGCAATATTGCCGAGTAGCGCAAACTAAATAGTACGGCACAACGTTCATATCACCTCTCAATTAACTTGAATAGAATGTGCCATCTATATAGAACCGTTCATTTCATCTGTATACATTAACAGAACACTGAATTCACATACGACACACCGGAATCGATCAAAATAAAATAAAAGACATGTGTGTAGTACTTATGCACGCACGTAAGAAGTTATACTTCTTTTTAAGATAAGTCACTTTTATCACGATAAAATATAATTTAATATGACTGACACGCATGTATGTTTATGAATAAACATATATTTTTTATTTCCACAGATATGAAACACGTATTATAGATGTGTTAATATTTAAGAAGCTACTTTGAATATAGTTATGAGTTGTCACGGATTATTGATTTAATTAACACCTAACTTCATCATGTCGCTTTTTGGATGTCTATGTGCGCGCGCATTGTACAAATTTTACTCTCATATTTTTTTCCTAACCTAACAGAAGTATAACTTCAATAAATGTTATTAATATTTGCTTTTTAATTATAGTAACCTTCAAAACCTGTACTACTGTGGACCCGTTATGAATTGGAGAACACATCGAAAGAATACGAAACATACTTCCCGATATGAAGATCGTGGATTAACAGTCGTTTGACCATCTGGGACTCCAATCTTTGAAAACGGCTCGGCTAAGTGCCTTCCGATTTCGTAGAAGTATGCTTGCTTCTGCGCGACAAAATCTCCCGCATTTATCTGGCCACGTAGCTTTCACAGTCTATCGTAGCTGCCTCTCTGTCCAAATTTATATACGTGTTAAGGACATATTGTCCAACATGGCTTTTTCCAGATGGAGTCGCTGTGTTGGATAACAACATTAAAGACACGTTAGAAAGTATTAGTATTATTATACCGTACCTTGCCATATTATTAGACTCAAACAAAAATAATTAGATTTTCTCACTTTAAAAGACAATAGCGCCATTATTTAGGCGTAACTTGAGTTAGTTTTTAAAATCCCTTATTCTGACAACATTGGGCTAAATATTTCAATGCTTTCAACACAGTAAAATAAAAAATAAACGTCATTAAGGCACGCGAGTGCATATTATGATTTTTATCCTAAAAATCTGTTAAAATTAAAAAAGTTGCTTTTAGAAATAATGGTAATTTTTTGATGGATTTTTAGTTTCATTACGACAGTGGCGAAGCCTCTGTATATGCCGATTCCTACCGGCTTCCCTTTTGTAATGTATGTGTCTTATAAACTTACATATTTTCATTGCATATAATATTAATAAAAAACAAAAAATATAAATAATACAACATTATAAAACAACACCAATCCATCATCATCCATCCATCAGCCAAAGGAAGTCCACTGCTGAACATAGGCCTCTCCCAATGATTTCCACAGTGACCCGTTGGAGGCAGCCCGCATCCAGCGACGTCCCGCGACCTTTACCAGGTCGTCTGACCACCTAGTGGGTGGACGTCCCACGCTGCGCTTTCCGCTTCGTGGCCTCCATTCGAGAACTTTTTGGCCCCATCGGCCATCAGTTCTCCGTGCTATGTGCCTCGCACATTGCCACTTCAACTTGCTAATCCGCTGGGCTATGTTGGTTACTTTAGTTCTCCTACGGATCTCCTCATTTCTTATTCGATCTCGTAGGGAAACCCAAACAAACATCACCAAACATAATCTTAATTAATACAGCTTATCAAACAAAATATAAACATAAAACGCACTGCAACGCGTTAAACGTTCAATGCTAACGCATACTAAACGCACGGTGTAAGCGCAATGCGAAACAAAGTACAACACGCCTCAACAGTACGCGATTCCTACATTTTTTATCGGCTTCCTCTTGCATTGCGCTCGCGCTCATATACGGTACGGTATTTGCTATCTCTGTCATATATTTTAAGGTCAGAGCTACACTCAAAATGGAACCTTATCAATTCAGTGTTTAATGTCTAGATTTATTTGTAGGTGATTTGCGATGATTTTTACTATTGAATATGCTGGTCGGCCCGCGGCTTATAAAGTAATTTGTTAGTTCGCGTCTATTTTTTTTCGTGTTTGTTATTAGAAAATATTGTGTACTACTGTATTGTTTTAAAGTTTCTGTATAATGTCGTGTCTACTTTTAGGTTCGTATATAATTAGTGGGCAGTATTTGAAAATTTTATCGGTTTCGAAGTGGAAATGTATACGTACTCGTACATATTTAACAAAACTTTTTAATGACGCATTGATTATAGTGATTTTATAAGTGATACACGTAGACTCTTGCGTAAGGGATCATTTTTATATAATGAATTGCATTTTTATAGTTAGATTTAAAAAAAACACAGGTTGAATTTACACAAATAAAATCATAATGGATATCATATTGACCTTTTATTTATATTACCTACATTTAAGTACCGGGAAAAGAACGGCAACTGACAATGTTTAATCTTTTAGTAAATAGTGTTATATTTAAGTGATGTTTAAAGTTTGTTTAGTCTAACAGGTAATCTCAAAACGCAAAACAGCCTAATAATGTTTCGAATTTAATCCAGAGTTATTAAACCTTATACTCGTAGTACACAACGCGAACAGTGCAATGCCGTGCACGTTTGTAGCAAGTGGAAAAGAAAATATAGTAAATATTAATATGTCACGGAATATAGGGCTTACATAACGGAGTAAAAATATTGCTGTTAATTTAATAAAACAAGTAACCAGAAATATCGGCTTTCCATTTGAAAAAAGTCACCCTTCGCCACTGCATTACGATAGTATATTACATATTTATTGTTTTTGTAATCATATAGCATGTATAGTGTATTACCAAATATCAGATCTTTTTAAATATTTTAGATGGAAAAAAGTTGTGATCTTTCTCCCAAGACATTTGGGCAAGTACGGGGGCTTTTAAAGACTACTGAAATATCACAATACCAAATTGCTAAAGCAACAGAATGGATGTCGCTGGATGCAGGCTGCCTCCAACAGGTCACTGTTGAAATCATTAGGAGAGGCCTATGTTCAGCAGTGGACTTCCTTTGGCTGATGGATGGATGGATGGAAAGCAACAGGCCTCTGGAGAAGTTCCGTGACAATATTTAAAAAAAATGGATCTCGGGATAACTTTATCGCCAAAAAGAAAAGGTACGTGTGGACGACAACGCATTACGACAACAAGAACAGACAGAAAAATCCGAGATATTTTTATCCACAATAGAAAATTACCTGTTCGTTTATTAACGAAGAACATTATGGATAAAGGAATACTCATTTCTCAGAGAAAAATTACTCATTTCTCAGTGCAGCGGCGTCTTGCTGAAAATAAATTGAACGCGCGTAAACCTGCAAGGAACCCGAAGTTGACTCGATTGATTGAAGAAACGACTTGATTTGGCCCGTAAATATAAAAACTTCACTATATAAGATTGGGAAAAGGTAATAAAATATGTTTTCACTATGAGAAGACAATATAATCAATATGTCACGTCATAAATTTAAACAAACATTTGATCATAACAGGTTTGTTTCTCCGACGAGTCCATCTTTCAAATTTCGATGGAAAAATCAATGTTTGTACGGTGAACACCACACGAGAAATACAAGCCCGACTGCATTTTCCCTACTGTAAAACATCCACCTTCTGTTATGGTCTGGTCTGTTACATCAGGCAAAGGGACCGGCCGCCTCCATATCGTACAGAAGACAATGCGCCAGGATCAATACAAAAAAGTTCTTGAAACAAAATGAATACCCCAACCTAGAGACTGGTTCTCTGATAAAGAAGAACCAATTTTTATGCACGATGGGGCCCCTTGCCATAAAGCAAAGAGCATTACAATTTTTTTTATAGCAGCAACATATAACAGTAACATATAAATAAAGCAACATAAATGGCCTGGCAATACGTAAGATACGAACCCTATCGAGAATGTCTGGGAGCTTCTGAAGAGGGAAATACCAAAATATACTTTACAACAAAGAGAGAAATTATCAAAAAATATTTTTCGAATGGAATAATAACCCTCAGCTACAAAACACTGTCCAGGCATGCATAAAAAGCATGCCGCGCCGAATTAAGGCACTTATGACCGCTAAAGGCGGGTCAACAAAATACTAGCCAAATACTAAATCAGAAATAAAACTAGTTTTATAATTTCTACATATTATGAAATATTTAAATAAAAGTTCTTTTATTTAATTGGTATTAGATTAAATTATACTTATAGTATAATAAACTAAAAATAATAAAAAGCACGTAATTGTGACCAATATCAACTCTTACGATGAAAAAGTAACGTGTTTGTCGCATGGGTCTAATAATATGGCAAGGGACTGTAAGTAATACTTATAAACAAAACAATAAACAAACAAATTTGAAGACGTTCAATAAACTGCGAGAGTGTGCTTTAATACATTTCTATCTCGGTCTGATTTCTAAGTAAGGCGCACGGGCGGAGGTCGACCAGTCTAAGCTGCAAACGCATTGATCTGGACGAGGATTCGGCTCCATGGCAACGCGGTTGCCACGCAACGCCCGGCAGACGGCGGCGCAACACCAGATAGAGACGCATTTATGCAAAGCCCTTTACAAGGTCATGAAACGAAGTTAGCACCTATTAGACGGTACAAGTTGAGTCATGAGTGTTATGTCATAAATTAGTTTATGAACATACATGTCATATTTAAATGAAAAAAAAGAACCAAAATTATATCAAATGAAATGTTTTGTGAAACATGCATAGATTTATTTAATCTCAAAAAGAAAATATAATGTATGTGTGGAAAAAAGGAAGACAAAAGATAAGCGTTTGTAAACTAGTACATAGCCCATGTAGTCCGTGCTGGACCGGCCGACCTATCAGGCTAAAAACAAATCTTTGCATGAACTACTACGGCACGCTGGGCAGCGTTAGTTAGATTTAGACCGCTCAGTCGCGGCCGGACAAAGACAATCATTTATTTCCAACTCCTCCTATCAATTTAACTTTGTGATTGATTTCGTTGCTCGGTGTCATTAAAATGCGTGCCACTGTTGACCCTGGTTTACAGGAGTTGCAGTAAGTAAAGCTAAGCCGCCGCGCGGGTTTATTTTTCGCATCACACCAAATATTAAAGGCCACTTTTTAATTAGTTTTATCAATTACTAGCGGTCCGGCCTCACTTTGCCCTGGTGCAGATACTTTTTGCCGGGGAATCCGTCTTGGCAAATTTTTTTTATGAATGCTCTATTCCTATTGGTTAAAGCGTAATGTTGTTAATCTCATAACCTTCCTCGACAAATGGGCTATCTAACACCAAAAGATCAATTCGAACCAGTAGTTCCTGAGATAAGTGCCTTGAAACAAACAAACCATTCACCTACATAATATTATGTATAGATTGGGTCTACAAATACATTTTGAGGGATTATTTGGCGCTTCATTCTGTTATTCGGTACAATTTATTTTATTAGTAGTGTTGTCTATCGTTAGATATGACATCATATATAGCATAAGGATTGCGGATTAAAAAATCTCATCTCATCTATTAGAAATCGACCTATTTTTTTACTTTTTCATAATAGACTGGAATCCTACTCACCCCAGACTTACGTGATTTTAGGAAAGATGAAAATTTTAGGATCGGCAGTATAACTTAAACATAGACAAGAATGGATCGCCAAGCTACGAGTAAAAGCGGACGTGTAAGAAAACCATGCTAAGTTACATCACAGTTGTAGCAATGCTAGTTTTAACATATTATGTCATATATATTGTTATAAACAAGTATACAGTGCCAGACATTTCCTGTGGGACTTAACTTTAAAAATACACTTTAAAAGTCGTAAAAAAATGAGGGAACTTACGTCATTTTAGAAAGGCTGAGTTATATTTACTTTATTAACTACAGTATTATAGTTTTACAATATTTTCCAAAGAGCCAGACAATTCTGACGGGCCAAACATCCTCCCAAACTCATTAAAAGTTCCGCTGTAAAGGGCGAGAGCATTAAAGCATTAGAGTATAAATAAGTACAAGTTAGATGCACGCTGATGCGTGAATATCTCCCTTACAACTCGTGGCTTCAGTTACAGGTGGTGTGTTGTTAGTTTTTAGTCCATATCACTGTTCATCCCTCTGATGTTTTGTTTCATTTCTAACCTTATTAGTGAATGTAAAAGTGAATAAATAAATAAAAACTATTTATAATAAAGGAGTCATAACAAAGCAAACCTGATCAACAAGCCTTTCTACGATTTGGCGACCTTGAGTTATTTAATGATGAAAACACCGAACAAAATGTATTCAATACAATACAATATTCAATCTGCGAAGTATACAACTTAGCAGGAGTAACTAATGTAGATGCTCGACTTCAGCTTTTTATCAACACATACACAGTTACTGAAGATTTCAACCGTAAACGTTTAAGACATATGTATATACTTTGATGCAAGTAATCTGCCCCTGTGTAAAAGTGAATTATTCCAACAATTCAATCGCGCCAACTATATTGCAAGTATATGGAATAATGCTGGCATGAAAAATCCAAAACACTTTCAGTTCTGAAAATAATGGTTCGGTAATGGAAAATTACCACCATTGAGTATAATTTTAATTGGTTTAATGGAGATCAATTAACGAGCTTTGTTAGGGAGTCACTGCAAAATGAACCAGGTAATAAACATATACATAAACATCACGCCTTTTTTTCAGAAGGGGTAGTCAGAGGTGCAACCAACCATCCACCATCGCTTATCGCCATACTGGACACAAATTCCTGACTTCAGGCTGATAGTAAATAGAAAGATTCAATATCACTTCCCGACCGGGATTCAAACCCTCAGCTTTGTAATCATACCGTAGTACGAGTACAACTGCGCCACCGAGGCAGTCAGATGATAAGCAACTAATGTATATATTTTTAGTATCTATACTTTTTTGTTGGTATATGCAATGTAGAAATTGAATTTCTTATTATAGACGAATCAACCGGTGAAACGAAAGAGGTAGATGACGAAAATAATTATAATTTTGAAGATTTTTGGAAGAAAATGTGATGGGTCCATCACCATAATAAGGATAATGAAATTGATTATTAAACATAATTCACACACACATTCACCTATGTTTTATGTGATTAGAAAAATAAATAATTTATAAATATTAATTACATAATATTTACTTCAAAAGAAAAAGATGTACCCAAATATCCTTCCTGAGCCCCTTCCAGATTCTAAAAACAACAGCTTTTCAACTTAAATCATTTTTTTATGAATAAATGAATAATATAATAATATTTAAATATAATTAATATTTAATTGACTTGAAAAATGCTCTCGCGCTTACTCGCACAGCGGGTCTTTTAACGAGTCTGGGAGGATGTTTGGCTATTTGGAAAATATTGTACTTAATAATATATATAAAATTCAGCCTTTCTAAAATGACGCAAGTTCCCTAATTTTTTTACGACGTTTAAAGTGTCTGTTTGAAGTTAAAGCCCATATAGAGTAAGATCCCAGGGCCCCCAGACGTTACTTATTTTCTCATAAAAAATATTAATGGGATAAAGTAGTGTTAGTACGTACTTTGAGTGTGTGCATACCTGCTAGCTTGGGTCGACGGCCAATTCATAGGTACCAGGTGCTAAACGTAGATAAATACAGTACTGATTTTTCTTAAATTCTCAATGCTGATTTTTACATATGTTTTAGATAATTTTGTTAAAAATTAATAATCATTATTGCCAGACACTTTCCATCGGCGCTTACCCTTACCAGACGCTTTAAAGTATCAATAAAAATAACATATTTTTACTTATAATCTCACTCTTGATTTTTATATATGATACTTAGGGAACTACTTGAACACCCCTGGTCAGCAGCCACACCAGTTGGAGGGGTCAAACATCCCCCCAGACACACATAAAGTGTCGCTATGTGTATGAGCGCGAGGTCATTATTTGTACGCTTGAGTGTGAGAGAGATATCTATCGATATCTTTCATATACTTATTGTCGTCTCTAGGCTACTCTATTCAGTGCATCTGTGATTTTATTTACAACGAGTTGCAGTAGTATCTTCTATTGATGAAAATTTAAGTTGCCCTGAACATGAGGAAGCTGACACTAAAATTATCCACCATATCTGCTGTTTTGATGATCAAGCTAATTTTGTTATTCAGTGTTCTGACACCGATATTGCAGTAATTATGCTGGGCAATATGCATCATTTAAAAAATTATGACTCCCATGTATGGATATTGACTGGCACTGGAAATAAAGTTAGATACATTGATATCACTGAGATTTATAAACATTTAGGACCTACATTAAGCCGTTGCTTGCCAGGATTTCACGCAATAACTGGTTGCGATTACAATCCAGCTTTTTTTAGAAAAGGCAAGCAAAGGCCATTTAATGTATTGAAAAAAAATGCAGAGTACCAGATAGCATTTATGAAACTCGGCGACATAGACTTATTCAGTGACTTAGAACTGGAGCAAAATGTGTTTAACACTATACAAAAATTTATTTGTGAACTGTACAACGTGGCCGGAATAATTGACGTAGATGCTGCCCGACTCCAACTCTTCATCAACACTTATATGGTTTGTGACGTATATGAAGAGTTCAATCGCAAAAATGTGAAAAACTTTGATGCAAGTAACTTACCACCATGCAAAAGTGAGCTTTTACAGCAGTTTCGGCGAGCTAATTACATTACTCATCTCTGGAAGAATGCCCATATGAAGAAAATTAGTATTTTTAGTCCTGACAATAATCGGTGGACGTTGGAAGACAATAAATATCATTTTAACTGGTTCGATGGGGACCAATTGCCGAGCTTTGTCAGTGAATCGCTTCAAGAAGAATCAGGTATTATACTTTAACTTTGAATAATTGATATTACCGTGTAAGTCTTTGATTCTTAATTATGTTATTTTTGTTACAGAAAATGAAAGTAATAAGGATGATAATGAAGATAGTCAATGCCAACATTGGGTTGATGATGACTTATCAAACTTAGACGATGATGACAGTAAAGATCACGCTGAATTGTAAAATGTTCAAACTACAAATAATCCGAAAGAAGAAAGACATGTATAGCTTTGTGTAATTTTAAGATTTAATAAACATGATTTTTTAAATAGTAGTATTAAATTTTACTCGATGATATGATAAGATATAGGTTAAAGAATAGAATAGATATAGGTTAAAGAATAGAATATAATAAAACATAGGTTAAAGAAACTTATATTTATTATTTATAAAATTTTCTCAACTCAGATCACTTTAAAATACCTTGTAATCTTCAGGTTCGATTCTATTTTGTATGTAACGAATCTTTAATCTCTCTTGATTATATCGAACAGAGCAGAATTTTAAAAGGTATCGTTGTTCCATTGTGTTTACAATATTGATTCTGATAATAGTGCATTACACACCACTGATAATTTTCTTCTTAAATCTTAACCATTTTTATTACTTCTCTAACGGCACATAGATATCTCTCTCACACTCAAGCGTACAAATAATGACCTCGCGCGCATACACATAGCGACACTTTATGTGTGTCTGGGGGGATGTTTGACCCCTCCAACTGGTCTGGCTGCTGACCAGGGGTGTTCAAGTAGTTCCCTAAGTATCATATATAAAAATCAAGAGTGAGATTATAAGTAAAAATATGTTATTTTTTTTGATACTTTAAAGCGTCTGGTAAGGGTAAGCGCCGATGGAAAGTGTCTGGCAATAATGATTATTAATTTTTAACAAAATTATCTAAAACATATGTAAAAATCAGCATTGAGAATTTAAGAAAAATCAGTACTGTATTTATCTACGTTTAGCACCTGGTACCTATGAATTGGCCGTCGACCCAAGCTAGCAGGTATGCACACACTCAAAGTACGTACTAACACTACTTTATCCCATTAATATTTTTTATGAGAAAATAAGTAACGTCTGGGGGCCCTGGGATCTTGGACTAATAGGAAGTGTCTGGCACTGTATATATTTGTTTATTAAAATATCATATATGACATAATATGTAAAAACTAGCCTTGCTACTGTGACGTAAGTTAGCATGGTTTTTTTACACCTTTGATATCTGCTTCCTGTAAAACGGCCCCGCTTTCTGCTTTGCAAGTATTCCTTCCTATGTTTTTGTAATTTCTATGTTTTAATAATTTGTTGTAGGTTATGGACCACATTGACGTTATCCTTTGCCTGGAATAGATGACTCTGATCTGATCCCACTTGATGCATAAAATTATGTTCTTTTCTATATTAAACTAAGTTTAGTCTCATCCTACGATTTTGTGTTCTGGGTTGTTGTGGTGAATCGACCTGTCATGATTTGATGCAAAAATCTCTTCCATTAGTTTCCTCCAATGAAAGCAGCGCTTACCGATTTTTTTTTTGTCGTAAACTTTGATATCATTACAGTACGTTAAAAGTATTTCAATTACACTTAGACAAAACAACACTTTTTTTCAAAGAAATTTTGACGTTTTAACATAAACATGGTTCCAATACGGTTCGATGCGATTTAATGTTATTTATACCATTTTCTAAATCCCTCAAAACCTATCTATACCCAATAGATCAGTTAAATTGCTCTTTTGTATAACGTGGCATAGTCAAAACATCCACAAATATAAAAACAAAATGCGACGCTTAAACAAACCTTGCCACGGAACTAATAGATACCTTGCAGTGGTTGTATTGAAAAATAGGCACTCAACCTTCGATACATACCTACAGTTTGATAGATTTTTTTGAAGCGCAGTGAAAGGGAAAGTCTGCTAATTCAATAAACCAAACGCCACGTTTTCATTTCACCGCGCGAAATATTTACACAAACCAGACAGACAAATTAAATTCGAAACGATGTTATGAATAATTTTTCAATCAAATCTCAAGCGTTCCGCTACTTCGAACACGTCTTCAGTGATTAGTATCGATTATGTTCATCCATGTAATTGTTCTGATGCGATTATTCAGCGCATTAAGTTCTGCGAAGGTTCTACACGAGGCAGCGAAGTGGAAATATAAACACAACAAAGTGGAAAGTTATATCGAGTTTCAAGTGATGTTTGTTGCACAGTCCCATCGCATTAAACATAAAGCTTATTGTTGTATTACTATGGTCCGGTCATGGCAATCCATGACCGACTGAGACGCAGATAAGCAATGCAATTTCAGTTTGCAGGTTCAGCTCCCGCGTGAGGTAAGGTTTATTGTATAAATATTATAGTAAAATATTATTCAATGCTGAATAATCATTATATTAAAAAAGTGACTATAATGATTCATTATTGTTTGCATCCCATAAATTAAGCAATCCTAAATCCTATTAGTTAAAAAAGCACCGTAATAAAATATAAAATGTTTTAAGCTGAATATTGTCTCAATTTTATTACATTGATACAAGAAACAGAAAAAAGCGCTGTCTTCGAGCGAAGATTTAATACTACACAATGGAAAATGCCCCTACGGTGTATGTGTATTATTCGCATTGTATAAACAAATATTAGTATATTTGCTGTCAGCTTTTAAAACAAGACTAAAATAATTTACACGATTCCAACAACAAATCATAGATCGCTATGAATGTACCTTTGTAATTGAACATAAAAGCACACTCAATCAATACGGATTTAAAAATGAATTCGCTTTTCCGCTATTCCAGTGGAGTAGCGTTGTGGGGGCGGCAGGGCGGCCCGCCCCGGGCGGCACTTTTAGAAGGCGGCAAATTTTCACAATAAATAATAAAAATGTTTTATAAATATTTCGTATTTATCGCAACTACAAATTTCGAACGATTATAAAGAGTACAGAATTTTTCATTATGAATATAATGAATTCGGGGAATCCCCTTTCTTTGAATGATTTTATGTAGAGGGACTAATTAATTTGGCTGCCTTGTCTGTTGAGCAAGAGATGTGTGATGTTATAAACACTGACGGTACAATAAAAGACTGCTCTTAACAAAAATAAATAGATATATAAATATTACATAACAGTATCGTTCTAGTCCTAATTATAAAAATACATCCAGTTCGCTAATTATTTAATATAGTCGATAGTCAAGTTGAAGCTAAGGTTAGATACATTGATATAACTGTATCTATTATGTCTTCATAATAGATACAGTTATATCAATGTATCTAAGTAGATGAAATATAAGAATTTTTGTATTAATAAAATTGTTTGTTTGTTGTTTTTTGATTCGTTTAAAATCTAACCGGTATATTGCAAAATAATGATATTGACTATTCTTGCCAGAAAGTTCTCTAGAATTAATTGATGTAATGTATAGCATTTATTACATTCAAATACCTAAATAAGAAGGAGGCAAAATTGTCTACCGCCCCGCACAGCCGACATCCACGTTTCGCCACTGCGCTATTCGCTAACAAAACGATGTATTTATTGTAATAAATAATGTTGCAAATTTAGCTATTTATCACTTTTCCGTGCCAGTAAAAAAAACTCAGCACGAAAAGGATGGGCTGTTCTATGTAAACCGCCCTCAAATTAAAAATACGTACATATGGTTGGCGCTGGGTAAATGTTACAATGCACAGAAAGGAGGCAATAAATCATTTTTATTTCGCAGGTACGGCAAACGGTTCGCTTGGTCGCCGCCCATCAACATCTACGAGTATGTATAAGACTTAGTTAGTGGGAGTGTTGCCGGCGCGGCGCAGCGTCTCAAAATATAAAGGAAGTGGGAAGGAAAAATAAAAAAGGGTTGGGAGGCCGTTATTATAATTTATAATACTCAATTATAACGCAATTCTCCTGATATGTATACAATTGGTATTGTTTAGGAAATGTGTTAAATGATTATTTATTTGAAGATTCCGTAATCGCAACGGAGTACCGAGTCGACTTGATTTTTTTGCGTAGCCATACATCGAAGATCGAAATATAATACAGGCTATATACATATACTCGTAGTATATCCCGACAATATCTAAATAGAAAAACGAAAATAGCGTTCTGTTTTTTCAGGCAAAAACATATAATGGAAGAAGATCTAGATAAATTATAGGGAATCGTTAACCCCTACGGTCAAGATAGCCAGGTGAGATAGAAAAGGATGATATACAATACTAAAATATGGCATAGATTTAAAAAAATCACCATAACCAAATAAGTAAATAATAATTATAGTAATATTAATTAAAATAAAACAACTGTAATGAGATGCTGCATAAGAACGGCTTCCTGTATAGTAATATTAAATTTCAAATTTAAAAAACACAAATAGACGTCGATTTTACTATCTATATCGCTTACTAGTGATATCTCCAATTCTGTTACAGATAAAAAATATTATGTCGATAATGCGACTGCGTGTTGATGCAATTATGAGATAAAATCGATTATTCAATACGTTACTATATCTTAGTAAACAGTCACATTAACAATGAATATCAACTAGTTATCAACAACAAAATACCAATATATCAATATTTGTGTGACATTCGTTTTATACAGTTATTAACAAAATTCCTATTGTTACTTTCGAGGAAGAATCGATATGATAAACGGAATAATATGACGGGTGAATGACCTTGTGGGTGATCCTGCGCCATCTTTGATATATGCCATGTCTATGTATCGAATGTTCGGTTCTCTATAGCTAGTGCATTCTTAGTACATGGGTTAATACCCAGAATTGATATTCTGATAAGCCAGTTAACACGGAAAGATAGTTATACTACACTGTATATTCATTATCATCTATGAAATAAGTTGCAGCATCCAATGCTTAAAATATACGCCCTTTACATGTGGTCCCGGGTGGTAGAAAGGGCGTAAAGATTTATAGATTATGATTTATAGATTTATAAAACATTGTTACAAAATGTCGCTCCAAGGCTTCACGGGAACTAATGCAATTGAAACGGCGACGTACAATGGAAACGGACATGCGTCTTTTTTTGGTTAGCATTCAATTCCATTTGCTATTTGCCTGTGGGGCCATATTCAAAGCAGGTACTGTAAATTTTGTTTTTTTATAAATCTCTATTTTGGTACGGGCGTTTATTTCGCCATTGGGCCGTTTTGTCTAGATGTATGTCGTGGTAAGAGCGAAATATTAATTATTTTATTACTTATTCGACTGTTCGTAGTATTATCATGGTAGTAAATAAGGTAAGTACCCGGTAGCCATAGTATCCATATCATTATGTGGTCTGGTCAGACCGACCACATGAATTACTCACACTCAACATTTGAAAATTTTAACTGGTAAACGCGACATATTTTTGATGCATTGTGGTTGCGGGCATTATGACGCCATAAGTACATTATATTATAACTGTACCTATTTAGAAATTATATAACTACATTCATGGCGGCATTCGAAAACATATCACTAACTACGGCGTCGTGTTATATACGACACGCCACCAACATTATTCATACCGTATGTCATTACTTCCCAGAATTAAATGCTCATTAGCAATATTACCGAATGGTGTAATAATACAGGCTGTATTTTTTTCCTCGCTAGGAATATTATTTTTTCATAAAACCAAGTATGCAGTTTCAATTTTCGTCAAAATGGGGCTCGTAAATCCTTTCAGCATTTTCGCTATTCCTCATAGTTTCTGATTCGGCCACCCACGCCCATTAAAAAAATTGACCTGCATAGAGGTTTGAACGGTTTAGCTATGATTCTCACGAATTCACAAAATAGATCGATCATGATCAATAGATCATACGATCTGGCCACACATGTACATATACTGCGTTCAGAAAGGTATAATGCCGTAAACTTTTCCCTAATCTTACTCTGCAGTACAGCGTCCATGAAAGAACAGAATATAAGTGCGCAGTGTTTACTGATCTTACAGCCAAATGAAGTCGAATCTTACACAATCGAATGGTTTCGTAATAAGACTGACTGCAGGTATGCAATATCTCTATTTTGTTTAGTAGAATGCCTTATAAAACGCTAATAATCAATGAAAATATTTAATAATTAACACTGCAAATCTAGTGAGTTGTAACAGTAACAATCACAAAATTGAAGCAAAAATTACCGATTGTTTACATAAATACACGTGGTTAGATATTATAAAGTGCATACCACGAAGAATATTTACGATAAGACCACCACCCCGGTTGAATCAAGACGTAATTGTACGGCCTTTTCGTTTCTTATACAATCCTTAGACATTTAATTTTCAATAGAGTAGTAAAAAAATACATTCAATCGTACCCTCGATTGTAGAGGAGGCTCGTGCCCTGCAGTGGGAGTATATGGGCAGATACAGAATAGTGAAATATTTGTTCAATAATTTGGTCCGTTCAATGAATTTTGTTCATATGCGTTTGCGTCAAATAATTAATTTTTTCCCGATTTCCAAGTATTTCCAGAGTTCGACAAATATGTACCTACTATAGAGAGCTTTTATGATCCATTCTAGATAAATTTAATCAAACCAAATTTGTGACGGTTAATAAACAAAAGCCCAGTTCTACGAAAATATAATACACAACGGTATGAAAGCAGTTCGACGAATGAAGCACAGATAATTCACAAAATATGTTTGATTTTTATTATCAAACAAAAAACTCCAGGACGATGCGACGTCGCGTCGTTCTGTTTTATTCAATAACAATGAAACCGGACGTTTGTGTGTAATACAAAAACATATTCGACCATTGTTTGAGAACTCACCGCATTCCGCACTCACAGCATCCACAAATCAATAAAACTTTTATGACATTCACAAATAATTGAAATATCTCGACGTTTAAATACTTTTTGTACGTGTAGAAAGTGATAACCAATATTCAAAAAAGACATTCCACAATCACATACCGTCAAACCGGGTGAGTCGGACCAATTTTCAACTTCATGCCCTAACTTCATTTAAAGATTTTGCGTATTCTAGACTGATGGTGTTATCAAATCTCTCGTCATCCCGAGTACTCATAAATACACTCCGTTTTATATTTTTTTATTAAAGTTTGAAGATATCGTAATATATAATTTTACCAGCTTCATAGTACAAAAATTATTAAGTTATTATGGCAATTATCACAAATTATTTCCTTGCCAGCCGGACACTTTTGATGGTTCTTTCATCTTGCCAGACACATTAAAGCTGATAACTTCCAAAGGAACCACGATCAGAACTTCAAAATAGCCGATCGTGTGATGCCTGTCAGAGGCATGCGCAGGCAAACTTTCAGCTTTTATAAAATGACAAAAGCGGGCACGGGCTCTCGGTCTAACACGCCACTAAAATTTAGACAGGCGGTATATACAAAGTGTGCGCTGTTCGGCTCAAAAACAGTACTTTTCGAATCAGTTTTTATCCACCAAAACTGTTTTTAAAGAAAAATTTAATTATTAATAATTAGGAGTTAGGAGAACATTTTTGATTAATATACAATTTGTGAATACTACGAGTATGAGGATTACTGGACAGAGGTCTTCTTATTTTGGCTTCGAATGGCAACTTCCAAGCTTTAAATATCTTTAATCACTAAACAAAAGAACATGTTAAAAACAAAAGAACAACATAATGTTTTGGTGAATAAAATCTGGTTCGAAAAGTACTGTTTTTGAGCGAAACAGCTCAAAAAAAACGTAAACGCTCTTAATTTACAGGCTTTCGCCTGCCTGTCGCTTGTCAGGCTTTCGCCTGCCAATGCCGTAACCCAAAACGTACATTGCGTAAAAACAAAAACAAAATACGGGGAATGTTGGAGATTGACATGACATCAGTAGTACTATTTGAAACCTGACCCATACTAGTAATTACAGAAACGAGCACCAATGAGTCACGCTCATTCATTAAGTGCGGTAGACTCGTTTATTGCTATTAGATCCAATTCACGTGTGGTTACGTGAGCAAACGGTACATTGATAACGTACAGTTTATCGTCAAAGTGTATGTAATAATTACGTCAACACCTCTGGGGTTATGACGGAACGGGTAACGCTCGCCAAGCAACTAACCTTTGTTTGAACTTTCAATAAGGATTCGAATATTGACGGTAGATTGAAAAATGTGCTGGAATTTTCCGGCATTCAAGATGTAATTTTAATAATCATCATTATCAGCCCGTTTCATTCCACTACTGGAGATAAGCCTCTTCCATTGTAAGCCACAGAGCCCAGTCTGCTGTTTAATAATAAATATTAATAATTTACATAATAATGTGTGTCAATTGGACACTAACACACGTAAATGACCGCGTTATCTATGAGGTCGACTGGGTTAGAATATGGGCGATCCCTGTAACCTGTTGACACACAAACGTAGGTAGACAGCATGACTCATCGTGTGAGCCCTAACCGGATCAAACATATTATTGTTAAATTGATACGTTAATCCGGAAATCTCACTCCACTCTCGACACGATGGCAATTTGCAGATCGCATAATGATGTCAGAGGGTTCATACAAAATGTTAGGCAGGAAAATATTTTGATACTTCCATCGGTAAAGTGAAGTTAGTAGGCAAAACGTTGTAAAACATAGTAAAGTTGTTATCTGCAACATGTATGACGTAACACAATTTCCGCTTATTCGTGTTTATAATGAATAGCCTCCTTTTCAAAGGCAGGATGCGTTTCTATCATAACTGCGTTATTTTGTCCGTGCACTTTATTTTCAAAGTATTCAAGATACACCGTTGTTTTTAGATGTACATACATCGATTGCCAGACTAAATTGGCCAAATATTTTGTTCAATTGATTGTGATGAAGACATTCTTTGGTATTGGTATTTGGTAGGTATATATGGTAACGTAAGAAAGATAAATCCCAGAGCTTTAAGGTTAAAATGATTTTCACTATTCCATTAAAGTTGATAATATTCATTGGCAGCCGTGGCCATTCAACAAAAAACCTCACAAACAATTTTATTATCACAGTCTAAGGTAAATTTAAACGGATTTTGAAGCTTGTATGTACAAGGAAGTATGTTATGTTTTACAAAAAAGAATATTTATACCTAATTATTTCCTAAAATAGCAAATTCCCTCTTTTGACAAGATAAAAAAATTGACTTACAAAGGGAAAACCGTTGAGGTATTAAATTATACTCGGAACAAATCTGCGGTTCTTGTAAATAATTAACGAATTTTTGTTGGTTTAGTGGAATCGTTGATTAAATTTTCAAACGACACACCATCAATTTTTTATTTTTATTATAGCGCTGGAACGATATTCAACCATATTTAAAACATGCCGATTTTTACCTTATTATAATAACGATGACTAACAACTGTTGCGGTAAATAAATACACTGGACCTGGGTCCGCTGATTGCGTGACAAATACAATGATCGTAATGTCCGCTCCAGTATATTACCACATTGGGAAAAACACTTTAATCAGTACTTCGTGGTGGAACTAGGTATACATAAATAGCAACAGCCAGGTCCTAACTCGAGGTGTATAGCAATGAACAAGCGTTATTGAATAAAAACTATTTGATCGGTTCCTTCGTACTCGTGAGTAAATAAAAACATCAATGTAGAATCACGTAGCGATATCTGGCTGGTTTACAGATTCGTAAAAATCTACTCCGGCTTGTTTGAACTGAATATCGATTCATCAAGCGCTTGAACATTGCACTGTGATGAACAAACCACTCCCTACTCGAATTCGCGTAGTTTTGCGTGCGTGATATAAAGGTAAGCGTCCACTTCGAATCCGGCTGTACAACAACGGTATGAATCGCACGCAACATAAAATATAAAACAACATCGCCAATAGTTAAGTCGCAATAGACGTCGTGTCTTCCAAAATGCGGTAGGTATTAAAGTCCTCTCCGCTCAGACGCATGGCCGAGTTCTCTAATGGACGTACAGCTTTAGACTAGGCAACCCCTCCCCCCCGCACCCCTTTCCTGCCCCGGCACTCTCCCGCTATCACCAAAAGCAAACACATCGCGCAGCACGTCTTATCAAAACGCATACTGGTTTTGTTTACGTTCAAAAACGACTCAAATGTACGATTGAAATTACGTGCAACTTTCGCCTAATGGAATTAAAAACTATGATATGAATACTTATTTAAATGAATGAGGTGCACTAAAATCTATTCATGTTTTAAACTAAGTGTATTCATATACACAACAAAGATGTAAAATTAAGCAGAAGTGAATTCCATCGATATTCATATTTTAATGTGTCGGTAAATATTTACTGCAGCCACTATGCGGTGTATGAATATACACATAGCAAGAATTTCTATGGTGTGTAAAGTCCACCAGCCCGCACTTAGCCAGGGTGGTGGATTTATCGCGTAATAACTCTCAATCGTACTCTCGATTGTAGAGACTCGTGCCCTGCAGTGGGACGTATCTGGGCTGATACAGTACAGTACTATGCGGTAATTTTATAATTCTTTCACAAAACCACATCAAAGTAAAACAAAGGAAATCAATGCATTATTGTTATAATGTACCTCTGACTTTTACCAGGAAGTACTATAACTATTGCGTCGTATAAATAACCAGCATAGTCATATAAATTTAAAGCATAAAATAATACTATTCGGTAGTTAATTACTAGCGAAATTTACCTTTTAAATGTTATTTATAAATATGAGTATAATATTTAATACATAATATGCATGTCATATTTGTTACTTAAAGCGGCAAACTCAAAATTTAAATAGCAGATCTAAAAGATCTACATAAAAATATCATAATTTCGTGCACATCCTTATAATTCCAAAATAATAACCATCACGCATCACCGACATTCATAAAAGATCTCGTCGACTAAAATTCACGTTAATTTTTCATCTTTATAATAAACAGTTTTTGTTTAATGATCAAACTTCGTCCTGTATGGCTCAAATTACCTGAAGGCAGTGTAAAATAAGTTGTGAATCAGTAGTTCCCGGCTATTTAGCTGTGTCTGGGCTCACAGGGGGAGGGGGTAATGGGGATGCGGTGGGCGGCATGCACCTCATCTACCTGCCGTACTAAATGCACTACACAAAAGCCGCCCCGTTAAAAGCTTTCGTAACTGGAAAACACTTTTATAATGATCTTAATAAAATGAAGTTATTATGTAACTTGAAACGCATTTCATAAAAACAATAAATTAAGTTGCATTACACGGATATATTTGATCGAAGCATTTTATTTTACACTTTTATGCTTGACATGACTCATGAGTGTCACACTTTATGACGCTTGTCTTTTAATCCACTATATTCGCCCAATGCGGATGGACTAAAATATTATTTAAATAATAAAAAAATACAACCATCAATCGTATACATGGTTCTGACCACATATTAACACGAATCATTATTTCTTGTATCGTATCAGAAAATACAAGTAGCTTTTCGGTTTCACAAACACCCAATCCCGGGACAAATACTTGTGGGGCACACAAATATTTTTCCCGGTGCGGATAGCGAACCCATGACCTCTGGCTTTACAGCTGGCCGGGACGTCGCGTCTGACCAACAGAGCGACGCGGGATTTCATTTGTTGCACCACGTAATAATTATAATTTAATATCCGCAACCATAGCCGAAGCTGGTACAAAATTAATGAAAAATCCGTATCCAGATCAGAAATATCACATGTATAAATTAACAAGGTTTCAACCTTGTTAATTTATTATTTGTGGAGTTGTAAATGTATTTAAAATGTTTTAATAGACATGCAGAAAGCGTGTGAGGTCAGCTCGAGCGGCGCCAATGCTGCCGTGTCTGCTGGAAATGAAAGCAAGTTCAAGGGCGCGTCGCGACGGCCGGACCAACTTCCAAATAGCTTTCAACATACCGAGTGGTCAAATATTCAATTTAAACATTTATTTCTGAACAAGCAATTTCATCTATTAATTATTATAAGTCATCTAAATTCTATTGGCGTGTCGCAAAATTTGGAACCACAAATCAAAATTAAAGAATATATATTTAATCCGTTGTTTCAGATATGTTTTTTTATAATGTTTCTAATAGTAATCCAAGAGTATTATAATGTCCAATAAAATAAAATGTGAAGGGTAAAAAGCTGCTATACTTTGACAGCATGACAATAACGCATTCGGACGCCAAAAGATCGTAGATCTATACTGATATTAGTACGAATATATCTGTTTTAGTAGAAAGAGTGCTATCTCATTGTTGGCCCTTATAAATGGTTTTAAAATGTTGTAGTATTTGTCTGGTATGGTCTTGGTCAGGTCTGGATATTGTTAGTTTTAGTCATAGGTCCGATTGGCCTCAAGTTCCAATTCTGAGGGAACCTTTATTCCGATATTTTAAATCGGCAGAATTGAACATTTTGGCCGCCCTTTTGAACGTTTTAGTTACTAATCCAATTAGCCTCAAATTCATGATGTTTTAATAATTTTACACGTTTACAATAAAAAGTTATAAATGCACAATCTACCAGTGGCGAAGCCTCCATATATGCCGATTCCTACCGGCTTCCCTTTTGTAATTTATGTGTCTTATAAACTTATATATTTTATTGTATATAATATTAATAAAAAACAAAAAATATAATTAATACAACATTATAAAACAACGCCAAACATCATCTTAATGAATACAATTTATCAAACAAAATATATAAACATAAAACGCACTGCAACGCGTTAAACGTTCAATGCTAACGCAAACTAATCGCACGTTGCGAGCGCAATGCGAAACAAAGTACAACACGCCTCAACAGTACGCGATTCCTACATTTTTTATCGGCTTCCTCTTGCATTGCGCTCGCGCTCATACACGGTACGGTATTTGCTATGTCTGTCATATATTTTAAGGTCAGAGCTACACGCAAAATTGCACCTTATACTGTCCAATGTTTAATGTCCACATTTATTTGTAGCTGATATGCGATGATTTTTGCGGTGGAGTATGCTGCCGGCCTGCGGCTTATAAAGTAATTTGCTAGTTCACACCTAATTTTTTCCGTGTTTGTAATTAGAAAATATTATGTACTACAGTATTGTAATAATGTCGTGTCTACTTTTAGGTTTGTATATAATTAGTGGGCAGTATTTGATATTTTACCGGATTCGAAGTGGAAGTGTATACGTACTCGTACATATTTAACAAAACTCTTTAATGACGAATTGATTATAGTGATTTTATAACTGACTCCTGCGTGATGGATCATTTTTATATAATGAATTGCATTTTTTTAGTTAGATTAAAAAAACACAGGTTGAATTTACACAAATAAAATCACATGGGATATCATATTAACCTTTATATTACCTACATTTAAGTACCGGGAAAAGGACGGCAACTGATAATGTTTAATCTTTTAATAAATGTTGTTATATTTGAGTGATGTTTAAAGTTTGTTTAGTCTAACAGGTAATCTCAAAACGCAAAACAGCAAAAAATGTTTCGAATTTAATCGGAGTTATTAAACCTTATAGTGCGCAACGAGAACAGAGCAATGCCGTGCACGTTTGTAGCAAGTGGAAGAGATAGTTCATATTAATAAACAAATATTTCGCGGCTTATAGAGCGTGAATAACGGAGTAAAAATATTGTTGTTAATTTAATAAAACTAGTAACCAGAAATATCAGCTTCCCATTTGAAAAAAGCCACCCTTTGCCACTGCAACCTACTACGTTCTTCGCAGAATATAAACTAGAAGCTAACTTCCAGGTACAAACGAGTAGTTAAATATAAACATTATAATATACAAAACAAAGGAAACTCTATACACGTCGAGTAGTAGTTTAACTTAAATCCAAATCTAAGCGCGTTGCAAACAAGTTTTCGGATAAATTGTGGTGATGAGGCAATTACATCCAATTGTGAAAAGCAGTCGTTGTCTGTTTTAGTAACGCTGCGGAGAGTTGCACGAACCCCTGCATTATGCCACAAGTGGTAACACCAAAGACGGGCCTTCGGCAGACCTCACGGCTTGTTACTGTTCTTGGGTTTTTTTTTTATTGCATAGGTCTGGCAAACGAGCAAACAGGTCACCTGTAAGTGGTCACTACCGCCCATAAACATCCACGACGCTTGATCATGGATTTGTCCTTGGTACTATAGCATAGTTCGTTAATTAAACTTATAGTTAAACTCACCATTAATTATATCATAAAGTGACTTGGCGTCAAGATAATTTCGCTTAGACTTTAAACTTATAAGTTTTTACCGGTGACGGAGGTCATTGTATGGGACTACATTGCGGTGGCACTGGTAGTACATACACGCTACAATCCATCAATTTACGTATTTATTACAAAGAGCCAAGAGGATACTCCAATTGGCATCTAATAAAGGATTTGTATAAATTAATGTAGGTACTGGTCTGCTTGAAATCTTTAGATGATCGCATAACGAAGTCATACATGCGATTCTGTATCAGCCCAGATACGTCCCACTGTAGGGCACTTGCCTCCTCTACAATCGGGAGTACGATTGAGAGGGGATAGGCCATATAGTCCAACACGCTAGCCTAATGCGGGTTGGCGGACTTACCATAGATTTTTTTTGCAAATCGCTATAATATGCAAGGTCACGATGTTTTCCTTCACCGTTATAGTGCGAGGTGATTGACTATCAATACACACATGACTCCGAAAAGAGGTGTGCGCTGGGATTTGAATCCGCGACCACGGTGAACATGTTGGCAGCCGCGTTTGGCATACATGCGATAGGCATTTTAATAATCTTGTCTACATCTTGGTCTAGGTGCAATTTATTATCAAGCATTACCAAGTATTCCTGAGTCCCTCACTACAGACACCCTTGATAAAGGGAGATTAGAAATGCTGTAAATGTGGGTAATATTATTTGCATTTTTAGTAAACGAAATTGCCAGATATCTAGGAAGACCTAGTTGATTTTAGTTGCTATCACAAATCACATTTTGGTTTTTATACATTTAAACACTTTTAGGTCGTCAGTTAATAGAAATTTGGAATGTTTAAAGTATTTATTAACATTAATAAATATTGTAAAAAGAAGTGGGTTCAGTATCGAACCCTGGGGTAAGCCCGAGATGACAATCGCTGCACGAGACTGATAACCTTTAATGACGACTTGCTGCGAAAGATTATTAAGAACTAATTAATTAAAATGCCGGTGGAATTATGTACACGTGAAGTTGGTGCGTCGCCTACGCGGCCAAGCTGTCGGCAAGGCGGTTCGTCTCACTCGGCAAATTAATCGATATCCAGTGTCTGTGCGGCGTGGCTTTATGCACCGATTTCGATGGGAAGCGTATTTCCACGCGTTTCCGCCATTTGCTTAATAACAGACGACACGGTCGCGCCATTTAACAACTCATATTAGTTTTCACACGACGGCAACTTTTTGTTTTTTTATTTTATTTTTTATTGGTCACGTCCGAAAAGAGCAAGCGGATCATATGATGGTGACATATCGCAACTCATCAACAATTGTAATGTCATGAGTTACTAAGTAACAAATTGTCTAAGAGCCGGTGAAGATCGACCTTCACTCATCTGATAAGCAGATGAGGCATATTTTTTATAAAATATTATTGATTAACCAACATGCGTATGATAACTTTCCTATTGAAAGTGTTCATTTATATTAAAATATTAAAAGGGAATAACAGATTCTAGTTTCGACCGGTATGTTAGCAGATAAACTGAATAAGTGCCAATAAAAGGACTAGATACAGGATCGCATAGTACAATCGCAAACGCTTTGTGAGTTGACTAGTTGCTCCCCCGCCCCGCCCCCGCGTTCGTCCCCCGAAACGAGCGTATCAATTACCTGACCCATCTTACAAGACTTGCTTACGAGAAGTGCAACACAATGTAACTATCCCGTACTGCTATGTTTGTGTCTCTGGGCGTGCAAAAACCGGCATGCATTTACCGATCAAAATTAGGAAAAACACGACAAAATCGTACTTAGTTATTGTAGAAAGCTTCCTGAAAGGTAGCTATAAAATTTATCGGCTAACTAATGTTCTGAAAATAATAATGTCGAAATCCCAAAAAAATAATATTCAATAAATACTTGACTAGCGTTCTGTATGAGAATTACACAAAATAATTCGAAGAAAATACCGAGCCACAATGCTGCAAGCATCATTATTGACAATCGCATTTGTAACTTTATCGTCGAAACGTTCAATTAATTATTTATTAATGTGAACAATAATTAGTATTTTGCACATTTAACAGAAGCGCTAAATGTGCGCGCAAGTAAATGTTGCCATTTGACGATGACATTACACTGCACGAATTTTGCCTTGTCATCAAATGTTCCCACGCAACACTTACATAGCTGAACCGTTTTACACACAACAGTTCACACTGTGCTTAAATATTTCATAGGAAATGAAAACCAGTCACAACTTGTCACCACACACAATGTAAACGCAAGCAGACAGTCTATATAGTATGCTGTTAGACTCACCTTCAAGTAACACCAACCGCATCTGGTGAACTCGGATGTATACTTGGTGGGGAAGCCGCTGGTAAGGTGTTCAGCGATCTTCTGCGCCCAGTTCCGGCGCTCGGAAGCGCTGGCGCAGCTGAACAGCACCTTGCGGGGAGTGCTCTTGTGGCCGCCCGAGCACACCGACAGCTCGAAGCAGTACGAGTTGCTCGTCGTACTGGTGTGAAGACAAAAAACGTTACTCATTGTCACTGTCAAAGACTAGACCGGACTTAATGAACAAAATCTGTGCGCACCTGTCTCTTGAAATTACTGCGAGGGTGCGACTGCGTAGGTGTGAGACAGACACAAACAGAAACTAGGTACGCAAGGCGGTTAGGTAAGGTACGGCGCCGCTGTTTTACAGACATTTTCGCGGTGTCCGCCCGCGTTTAATATCTCAGTGCACATTGACATACTCAGTCAAGCATGTTGTTTACTTAAGATCAAGGTTGAGTGCACTTTGATAATTATCTACAGTAATTACAGACTTGTTTTTCGATAACATTTTTAAATTACAGTCTTATTTTGCGACCTTTCATAAAATCGATTCGATTCCCAAGTGGATTACATTTTCCAAACCCTACTTAATCATCTCACGTAGGTGTTAATTACCAATGAAAACGAAATATGTACACAGTACTTTCTCCTATACTGTATGGTTTCATAGCCATATTACCTATGGATATTACAGACATTCATGATACAACTGGGGTGTCCGGTCCTCACGTAAAAATTAAATAGGTTACACTTGGTAAGATGGGACGAATGACGTCATAATCTCTACCATGCAATGTATTGTGAACAAAAACGAAAGCAAAAATGCAAGTTATAGCGTTCCGCGTGCGTCACACACGCACATGTGACATGACAGACGTTACGATGTTATGTTCATTATGTGTCACACTCACGCTACAATCTACATATTAGTATCAAAATTACGTTTATTGAGCGTATGATAATTTATGTGAGTAATAGCGTACTTGGGATCAGAAAAGACTGCAAGTTGTATGTTCAGCCAAATATATATAGGCAAACAACTATGTATGTAGAAGTTACGTATTTATTCTGGATTAAAGAATTCAATTAATATTGTAAGGAAACCTGCATACCTATGAGTTCTCAATAAGAATTCAAAAGTTTACGAAGCCCAACAACCTGCACTGAGCCTGAGCAATGCAATGGTCGCACATAATACCGGGTATATACAGATTGCGGCCAAAAATGAAGCCAGGTGGCAGTTTTAGTGACTTAAGACATAATGCCACTAAAATTTATTTTTCATTTGATAACTTAAATAGGTTTTAAAACTGTCTGTGAATAAAGCTGTTAAAGATTAAATAAATATCTAGTTAAATAGTATTTAAACAGATTAGTATGATTGTTCACAAGTTACAAAGTATGTTTTTATACTTTGTGACAACATGAACAGCCTGACTTTGTTACATTGTTATTATCAAATTATTTAACATCATGCACCTGTTGATTGTTGAGTGTATTTTTTTGTCTATATATATTTGTATTAAATTGAAATTGTAGGCACACACTGCTGAAAATTGTATTATAACAAATTATTTCAAGCAGTTTGAATTTAAATGTTTTATACTACACCAAGTAATATGATATATTTTCCAAATTAAATATTTGGTTAAAAATGATGCTGCAATTTATTTCTGTATTAAAAATATTAATTTTGCTACACGTCTTTCCTGTTATAACATATTTAATATATAAATAAATGCTATTGATAAATCAACTCAATTACAGTACAGTATTATGATTAGAATCCCCTTTTCCTACTTTGTAATCATTTTTGTATGCTCGTTTTTTTTTTCTTAAATTAGCCATGTCTTTTGTTTTTCATTTTATGTTATTATTTTAAATCTTAATTCTTAGTTTACGAGTAATAGGTACCCCAATGGTTAGCTCAATTATTATTGTGCAATTCTGTAAATTTTTTATTTATTTTAATTCAATTATTATTTTTCCTTGTTGTTTGTTTTAAAAGGTGTAACTTACTTTTTAATATTTTTGGTATTTCTATAGTGTATGTAAATTTGTAACCGTTGGTTGTCCAAATAAATAAATAAATTACCATTTATGCATAAAGCAAATACTACAATGAATAATCATTAATCATATCATTCAGGAAGGAAATTTAATATATTTTTGCAGACTCTTTAGTACAAAGCATTTATTAGCATGATAATATTTATAATTAGTACAGAGTGATAGGCATGCATTTGTTAAATATGTGCATGACTTATTGTTAGAACACTACAGTTATGCAAAATGAGTCAGTGCAATATCTTACCTAGAAGACAAAGGGAGTACTATTTGCAGTGAGTAAATACTGTCTAGTGTGTATGCTTCCTTCAGGATGGTGTTGGTAGCGTCTGCATAGCACATCAACTTTTGGTCAGAGAGCATGCAGTAACGCGTTTGTGAATTTTTGAATAAATCCTCAACAACCCCAGATACTATACGAGTTAGTGACCCGTTGAAGTATGGTACAGACAGCGTGTGGACTGGGGGTCTCTCCACAATAACCACTTTCTGTGGTACTGGCTTCTGCGTCTTGTGTAACACATTATCTAACTTCAATTTTCTAGAAAATTTGTGTATGACAGAATTTGAAGGCTTTGTCTCTTCTGTAACAGATTTTGTCTCATCATTTGGCACAAACCAGTTGGAGTTCCTGTCTTTGTCTTTTTCCTGACCAGGTTCACTTTTATTTGTGAACAAACTGTCAGACCTCTCTGGTGGAGTTGGAGGATTGAAATATTCGCTTTCATAAAAATCAAAGCTCTCTTCATGACTGTCATTGGAGATTATAGTGCCATATGTGTCTCCTATCAAGAATGATTCTAGAAGAAGTAGCTCATTGCTGACTCCTTGATACTTTGGTGCTGAATTTGTTGTAAGTAATGGATCAAATTCATATATTGTGCTTTTGCTTGGTCTTGGTGCAATTTCGTTGTGTGTTTCAGACTGGAATGGCAATGTCCAGTTCTCATACATTGAGTTCTGTCTCATAAATTCTGCACTCTCTCTTTTCTTTCTTCTTTCAGGTACTTCAGGGTAGGACATGGTGCTGACTACGCTATTGGTCCTCGATGGTCGTGGAGTGTCATAGGTCAATTGTTCATTAGAATTGTCATAGTCCCTACTATCGTGTGAAAAATTACTGACTGAGTCTGTGTTGGAATCAGAATTGTTAGAAAATAGAGATAGATCATCAAAATGTGTTGTGTTGAGATGAAGAGATGGCATGTCTTGGCATTTCTTTGAGTCGTCGTCATTTACGAATCGCTTTTGTTCCAATAGCGGCGAGTGGAACTGTATGTTGTCGAACAAACTGACGTCGACGGCCGGCATTGAGACACACCTTTGTTCCGCGTCCTCCACATTGTCGGATTTTCTGGACCTCCGCAGCTTCAATCCTGCCGACCGAGTGCCCTCGATGACTGATTTAGCGACAGAATCTCTCACAGCGCGTGATGTATTCAATGTTTTCTCCAAAGTCCCTTTTGCAAATTTCGAGCCGTCGATTATCGATTTTTCGAGTTTCTCGTTTGCCGACTTGGCAGAGTTGCTTACTTTTATCGCGACATCCTCCGTGATTTGCTTGGAAACGGAGCTTATGGATCTGAATATGTCAGAAGCGGTTACTCGGTCATTTGCTGGGACTTTGGTACGAGGGAGAGGCACCGGGCGACTTACAGGTTCGCTTTGTGGAATAAATGCGGTTCTAGGCTTGGGCACCGGCGGCGTATCCATCGGGGCCGGGTCTCCTCTAGCACGTTATAACAAAAGAAAAACATACAAACCCATAATAACACAATTGTTAAAAACTAAAACACTGCGCAAACTAAACTCTGGTGACTCAGGAAAATAAATCCATTTAATTTAATGTCTGACCTAGTTTATACACACTAGTCTTTCACAGTTACGATAAAATAATAAGTAAATTATGAAAATCTAACACAAAATAAATGAAATAAACAAAAGAAACTAAAAGAAAATAAAGAAAAAAAAATAAACGAAATAAAGTCACCCACTAGTCACTACGCGAGCGAGCGAGATTTAATGTTGCCAACTTCAAATTTGTTTTCTTCCATCACTCCCGTGGACATATTCTGCATTGATTATTTCTTAATATTGCATCATGAATTTAAAGTAGGGCTTAAACATTTTATAATTCGTAGTCAATATGGTAATTTTAACATTTTTGGTCATGTGTGTATTTATTGTCTATATAAACAAAGAATAAGCATTAAGTGTTGGCTTGTCACATTAGTAACAAGTAATCACTTTTTGCAAGCAGTGTTAAAAATATCGTAACTGTGTTACAGAATAAGGATGCACATTTTTCGTTATTAGAATCATCATATGAGATTATGTTACCATACAAGTTACACAAGCATAAAGAGTACCTTCGAACTTTTCAAATGTACAAAGGTACTACAAAAATCATTAGAAAAGCTTTCAAATTTCTGTCTAAGCTTTTGAAATGTTCCATGAAGAGTGTTGGAATATTTAAAAAGCATAAAAGCACGTATGACTTTGCTCAAAGCAAAATAATTCGTTCGGCATGTGCGAGAGAACTCGTGCGAAAAAATACTTTTAAGTCGCACTTTCAGTTACGAATTGCTAAAGTTGCACAATGTCCTTTGTGTCAACTGTATGCCCGTCAAAGGTCGACAAAACCCATCCACGAACCTTTTGATAATATTAATCTAGTTTAGCACGGGAAAGTTATTAAAAGTATTTTATGTAGGTAAGTACATACGTACAATAACAATTAATGGACAATAAATGAAAACTTTTAAAAATATGTGATGTTTTTAAGTGTACGTTAAAAAAAGTTTCTTGGAAATAAATTATTAAGTTAATGTAAATATTTGTAAAATAAAAAAAATATGTGTGAACCAGAAGTATTTGTTTCGGGTCTGGGTGCTTGAGAGACCGAAAAATCTGTAGTAGTTTCTGATACCCTCGAGAAGTCTCGATATTAGTGTGGAGTTAGAACTATGTATGTAACTGTTAGGTGTATTTCTTATTATTATTAAATTAGTAAGTAAACGTTTAAAGCCCGTATTTCAACAAGACGTCGCTGTACAAAATTGCTATTATTTTAAAACAGGAGCCAGAGTTGCTTTTATAATCGAATTACAATAGAATTTAAGCTTGGTGCTGTTTTGTTTTTCGCTAAGTAATCGTGGCAGACAAAAATCTACGTCAAATGTGGACAGGTATCTATAATTAATTATGAGGCATACGTACATTTTAATGCAAGCACGTATTTTAAAACAAAGTGATCAACAAAATATGATACATTCACGAAAACATAATATGTATATAGGTAGTTGTATTGACTATCGAGCATTTGGTAATCTGCGGCAATTACGAGTAGTAGCGTCAAAAAGTGATTAACAAATATATATTTTAATTAGTAACGCGTTTACGCTATTTATTTGAAAATAAATTTTGCGCAACAAACCTATTACAAAACGATTAAAATTAAACTGTCAGTCAAAAGTTAATTAAACGCTATTACAGGTTGCGAACATAATATGAATATCAGCGAATGATAATACTAGCCACAAGGAGTTTACTTCTGAACATAGAAGTTCCACAAAGACATCTACATCTACTCTTGGAAGCGGCCTGAACTTATTTAAGAACTTAACAGCCGGTATTTGACTCTATTTTTATAGTATCTAATTATTTATTTAAAGATATCCAAACCAAAATCTAGCAAACACTGAATATCGCAAATCCATTCCGAATAAAACAAGTTACAAACGTTATAAGTCTTGCAGTGGGAGTATCTAAAGAAAAAGGGACGCAAAAGGCACTACTTTCACTTTATTAAATACTAATATATGTCTTTTACAAGCTACGTTATTACTGTGTCCACATAAATGTTTTATTTTAAAGGTATTTATGATTGTACGTCGTTGTTGTGCGTGGTGGCCCGTTGGTAACGGACCAGAATCGGCTGCCTACATGTTTACGGTGGTCGCGGGTTCATATCCCAGGGCACACCTCTGACTTTTTGGAGTTATGTGTGTATTGATAGTCAATCAACACGCACTTTAACGGTGAAGGAACATCGTGAGGAAACCTACATACCGTAGCGATTTTAAAGAATTTCTACGGTGTGTAAGTCCGCCAACCCGCACTAGGCCAGCGTGGTGGACTATATGCCTGGCCTAACCACTCTCAATCGATTCTCTCGATTGTAGAGTAGGCCCGTGCCCAGCAGTGGGACGTATATGGGCCGATATAAAAAAAATGTTTGTACGCAAAATAATAACAAAATCGACCATAGTCAAATACCCTATTCCGTGATTCCAATCATTTCAACTTGCTTATCCAGTACGCACGCACAGGACTTACGCACGTAAGCCCGGGAGTCATTTACCATAGTTCGACTGAGGGTGCTTATACTGCTATACTCCAGTTAAATTTTAATACACATTTCACTCCGAAAAGTAAGATATATGCACTGAAATTCGAACCGCGACCACCGTCTCGAAAGCCACGTCCAATCCATCCATTAAGCCTGTGGAGATCCTTATTGTAGGCCTATATTCAGCTGCGACTGAAAAAGAAATACCTATCCAATTGTTATACGCTCCAATGTCAGAATAAATTAATAATGGAATGAGCGCACAATTTTGCTTGAACTCGTCGATATGTACTCGTAAATCATGTTTACATTATTTTGATATAAAGCAAAATATAACCCGACTCATGTGGGTGTTTAGTCTGGTATGAAGAATTGATAACAATGAATTAGTGTCACTGTCTCTTAATCGCACCTTTTGCATGTTATTATTAACATTAAATTTATCTTACAACATGGATTTTTGTTGTCTATTAAAGTACCTATTAGTATTAGTAGCGATTCCTCCTGTTAGCAAATAAACCCCTGGATCCTACTACGATGTAAAATCGTTTAATTGAATTATTGCTATGCGTTATTTTCAGGGGCTAGCGTAAATATAACAACGAAAGAGCACCATAAAAATTATCTTTTGCTGACCGTAATTTATTGGCATAGTTTTTACTTTATAGATCTAATAATCTGTCATAACCTAAGGCTAACAGCCTCCGTGGTGCTGTAGACTTATTTCGGATCTGGGTGTTTGTGAGACCAAATAGTCTCCCGTAGGTTTTCATAGCCACGACAGTCAACATAAGATTTTAATCTTACTATGGGGTCAGAACTTTGTATTTGACTGTTGGGTGTATTTATTTATCTTAATTGTTGTGTATACCAAATCAAGATCGCTTTCTTATTATAATGTTTATCACCCGAAACCTTTCTTTAGAAAGCTGGATATAAGTCAAACGTTTACCACTTTATGTTGTAAAACATTTTATGAGAATTATTTTTTTATTATTGTCATTCACAAGCTCAATGTTGCGGTCCATCCGCAGCTTCCATATCTAGATATAAAATAAAGGTATAAAATCTTTTTCATTGCAGGTCAGCTGTGAAGCATAAATTCGAGGAAATTCTGCAGAGTTATTTGCTGTCATAAATTATATCAATTCAACACCTGTACCAACTTAATTGGAACCAACGCCGACATTTATTTGTTTGCGGAAATCTCTGTGATTTTCACTTGAAAATCAATAGGAGAATAACAGTAACATCCCCACTCGCAATACATGTTCACAAATTTGATAATCTGACGCGTGTTCACAATATATATTTATTTTAAATATTAATTAAGACAGCGAGTAACTGATATAGGTACTATTTCTTTGACAGGTTAACAAGTTGTTACAATAGACTAAACAATCTAATGCCCTGTTAATATTAAGTTTATCCGTTAAAATCAAAATGTACCTAAATGTAGATACCTATTCAAATTAATATTAGCTCTGGTTTTATAATAATCCCTCAATAGACGATAAGCTATGTTCAATGACCACTAGTGCAGGTAACTGGTGTTCATGTACTTTTAAAGACATCGATATCAATGTTACAGTATTTTATGTCAATGTTTAAAGACTTGTGAGAACGTCCACGCTTTTAATATACGAGTAATAATTTACCATAGTAAAATCAGCGACAATTAGTATACTGTTGAATCTGATCTAACTCTGCGGCCCGGTTTGCTGTTTATATATCTTAATATATATAAATCTCGTGTCACAATGTTTGTCCTCAATGGACTCCTAAACTACTTAACCGATTATAATAAAATTTGCACACCATGTGCAGTTCGATCCAACTTGAGAGATAGGATAGTTTAAATCTCAAATTATAGTCGCAATTTTAATTTATTGCTAATTATTTGTCTGTTATTATTTGACAGTCACAATCATCTGTTAACTCCAAATGATTCTAACAGATGTCGATACCTTTCGACTGGGTTGAGTAAGTAATCAATAGATGGCGCTGCTATGGTAAATCTACGAACGTGTCATATAAGCTATATTCTAACAGTATAATTACCACGTGTTGTTGACGCTATAAAATTAATTAAATTTATTTTAAAGTTTTAGCAGGAATTTTGCAAAGTATTTGTGTTTGCGTATTTTTTTAATGATATTCGTCGTAGTTTCGTGTTTATATAAGGCCTATCTACAAAATAAAAGCAATTCCAAAAAAATGTCAACATGCCTATTTAGGCATTAAGGGATGAAATGGGATAAAGTGGGACGAACGCGATGAGACCGGTAGATGGGAAATAATGGGACGGGATGTAACAGAAAGAAAAGGAGCCAGATGAGATGGGATGGGATACGATAGGAAAAGGGATAGTAGGTACTTAGGTTGAGTTCAGGAGTACAAAAGTTTGAACGGGAATAAGATATTTCTGGTGTGGAGTGGAGTCTAAACATCTAAGCACCCAGGCGAAGCTGGGCCGGGCCGCTAGTAATTTAATAAAAATTTAAAAACACCAGACTGCGTAAAAAGAAACTAAAAACGAACCAACAACGAATTCGAAACCTTAATACATCGATTTTAAGCAATTGGTACCCATTTTTGAAACGATTGTGATTGGCTATTAGTTTCCAAGTTAGAGCTAAAATACAAATAATGCGGATTATCTGTATTTTAGCTGTAAAAAAATAAACGAAAATAATTTAAAGTAAAACATCTAGAATTCATATAGGTCTCGACTAGATCAAACAATATAAGGTATTAAGATTTCTTTGACAAGGTTAAGGCTATTTTGTGTTAAGGCAGGCCTGTCAGAATAAGCTCAGTTGATTGATATTGAAGCGGGATCGGGCGGGAACATAGCACGGCGATGAGTCGATGGGCCAAAAGTTCTCGAGTAGGACCTAAGTAATAGAAAGCGCATCGTCCGACACCCACCAACGAGGTGAACAATTAACCTAATAATTATTAGAGAAGAAGTTAGAGGAAGACCCCGGATACAGGTTACTTCCCACATAAAGTAACAATAATGATTAATAATTTCTGCCTCGGTGACTTAGTTGTACTCAGGTACGATTATAAAGCTGAAGTCACGGGCTCGATTCCCGGGTCGGGCAAAGTGATATTGGATTTTTCTATTTATTATCAGCTGGGAGTCAGGAATTTGTGCCCGATATGGCGATAGGCTCGCCCCCTATCACATTGTGGGACAGAACACATAAAGAGAAACGTGGGTGTCCTGGATGCACCTCTACCTACCCCTTCTGGGATAAAGGCGAGATGATTATGTATGTATGATATTTCAAAAGTTAAATCTGCTGAAACGTTTTAATAAACATAAGCATTAATTTAAATGCATATTATAACAAATACACCAGTCCATCAGATATGAACTGTCAATATGCAGATTCGTAGAAAACAGATCGATGCCAAAATACATCAAGCGCTCCACAAAATACTCGGATTTCGAATACCCAGAAACAACGCTTGTTATACGTTTGAACAGGAAGTAATTACGCCTCTGTGAAAGCCTACAATAACAAATATATTTCATGGATTTTATTTTGAACAAGACCTGTGTTTTACAATACGAGATAAATATTCGGTGTTGTTTTTACAATATTCACAGGTTTTATTTAGCCCGGCACCAATGGCATGTCTCTTCAGTCTTCTAAATACTAACGGCTTTATTCATAGAGTTTATAAACGTACTTTAGTTATCCAATATGTTCCCTCTTTCGAACGAATGTTGAAGACTAAATATTATGGAACATTTGATCATTTTGTTGAAGTTATGACAAACAGAGCGCTTGTGCGTTGCAGAAATATAATTTCGTCGAGCAAAACGTGCCGCCGAGGCGCCGATTTCATGCTTTTCTTATAAGCTGCCGGATTGTGCCGGCGGGTTGTGTTGCCGGGTTATGCTGGCAGGTTGTGTTGCCGGGCCGGCAGGTTTGGGGACAGCCGACAGCAGAAACCTGGGTTTTGAAAAATACTGCCCAAACAAGCCGACAAATACGTCCAAAAGCTGTAATATGTAATCATAATTTATTTCCACTGTTTAATTTATATTCTTTAATGCCACTAATCACTATCCATCCATTTATCCATCAGCCAAATGAAGTTCACTGTTGAAAATACGCCTCCCCCAACGATTTCTATAGTGACCTGTTGGAGGCAGCCTGCATACAGTGACGTCTCGTGACCTTTACCGGGACGTCTAACTACCTTGTGGGTGGACGTCCTACGCTGCGCTTTCCGCTACGTGGCTTCCATTCGCGAACCTTTGAACTACAAGCCACTATAGTAGATGCATACATATGTATATGCATACACACATATTTATAGACAGCTTAAGTTAAGAACCGGCTGTGATAGAAAAGGCCGCGATCGTTGTTTTGTGCCCCACAAATATTAGTTTAGAACCTGTGTCTTGAGACTAAACTATCTCCGGTAGGTCCAGATGCCCACAACAAAGTTACAAAAGACCTGGACCTTACTGCAAGGACTATATGTGCGACTTTTGCGTGTATTTAATATCCTACTTTAATGCATACACGCATACATATACACATATGTACATTGTACATACATATATGCACACCTGATTGACAGAAGGGATAAGCAGTCTCTACAGCCACTAAAATATATTTTTCTCTCTACGTAACCAATCTGCCACGCAGCTAGCAACCCTTAAGGGGTTGCGGTTGAACGCTTTCGGCTTCCCCGCCCCTTGTTTAAAGCAAACAGCAGAAAATCACGGGGTTGTAGTTGGCGGCGGGATCCAATTACATGTTACTTATTAGAAGGGTATTCCCAAATGTATCGGTCAAAGCAATTTACTACAGTAGTTTCTACTAGAAAACAAGTTTTTTAGAAAATAATTTGAAAACCACGTACTCGACGCGACAGGTCGGCGTAGCAATTTGTTAGTGATGTATCACGTTTCAAGTAGTATACATCGATATTGTTTATCTAATAATTTGTAATAATTTGTAACTGATCGATGATGTGAAGATATATAAGGAAAACTATTATGAGGGGACTGTATGAACGTAATAAAACCGTAAGAGTGTGAATTAATTGTTATTATTTTCTTTAGCTTTAAAAACTACCGCAGTAGTTTCCGTTGGATTATTTTATTGTATAATTAATTTCTATTATGAACGTTTTTTCACGCCTATAATTGGCAAGTAGACCAGGTCTAAAATTGTATAAGTTTAATTTTGCATGTTTTGTCTTTTTGCTGTTGGTGTGTCATATAATAATAAATAAATCAATAAATATACAACAATAAAATACACAAAGAACAATGTGAGCGGGATCTATATCAATGTTCGCACTGGACGCGGCCCCCAGCAGCACGGGACTAGGACTGCGCGGGCGATGTGCGGGTGTGCGGGGCGTCCCCTCCCCCACGCCTCACCTCATACCCCGATTGCTATCTCGTACTGTCGCGTACTGTACGGACACCTTGTACGTAAGTAGATTTAGTATACTATTTATAGATAGTCTTTGACTAGAATTCGACTTTGAAGCAGCCTTTTATGTTTCTGCGTTGGAAAGCCACTGATAATTTAGTTTCATAATATGCTTGTTATATAATATAATAAAGTACTAGTCAGTAGTTAACAATAACTTAATTATTGTATGGTAAAAAATTCGTTCGCGCGGTGGCTAAAGAGTCATTTTTCTGCGCCAGATCTAGATCTGGCTAGGCTTCTATCCAGGTACGAATAAATATATCTATAAGCCAAATTTAAGTTGCCACAAGGCGATCAGCTCGTAGAATAATAATTGATTCCAAAGCAGTGTTTTGCCTCTTATACAGCTATAAAGTCCATCAGGCGAGAAAGCGCTAAAAAGGCAAATTGTTTAAACTCTCACGAACATGATTCATGGATGTTATGTCAATAATTCGAGTGTCAGCAATGCCCATGGGCGTATTCGTATGGTGTACGTAGGGTGGAAACATTATTTACGAAGGGGTCGAAAGGGTACCGCGGCGAGGGCTGAAAATACATTAGAAATAACATTAGACCCGTGTTTTACGTTTATCATGAACAGATAGGAGGAGACATTTTATTCCCCTCGCAAAACTAAACCGCTGTTGTTGTAACGTAAAATCAGAATTCTTGAATCGAAGGGGCTGGCTCATTATAAAAAATCGTTTTCATTTTACCCCTTCTTTGAAGAGAAATGGAACTGAATAAAGAAGGAGGACGAATATCGAGTCCCTCCGTGCTTTGGACGCGATATGCTCCTATGCTAACCCTTACATACATGTTACGCTTGTATCCCCAACAGGGAAGGGTCAGGGGTGAGGTGCAATAATGCCAGTTCCACCCGTGTTCCGCCGAGCTTATTTTTATACCGGTAGAGAGAGTTATACTGGGCACAAAATTCCAGTCATCACGTGTGACTATTTTTGAAACACAATATCTTACATAAATTGTACTACCTGATTTGGAATTTGAACCCAGGATCTCACCCCACTATAGATTTTCGCCTCGACTCTCCCTCTTCAGCCACAGGATGTGCAATCAATGCTGAACACAGACCTCCTAGAATGAATGAAATATTTCTGTATGCGTTTAACCTCTATACAGAGCTAATTTTATGGACTATGCTTCAGTTACCGATATTCTTATTCAATTCAGATTACTTTTATTGTTATATTTAACAAAATTTTGTTTCGGACATTACACCCATTTCACCCCAAATAACAGAAAAAAAATGAACTGAAGATACTATTTTAATAATTCCATTTTAAAATTTCCTTCAAAGAAAATCGCAAAAAGAAATAACGGACAAGAGTTTTCGCTTCAATGATAAATAAATACTCGTATATTACTTGCGAAACACTAAAAGCTTTTTAACTTAAATGTAAAATTACAAAGTAAAATAGCGGCCGTAGTTCGGAAATCCCTTGATGACCTAGATTTGTCGTATACAGTATGGACGAATATACGTTCTGTTCCACTCGTAGCGAAACTAAGTTAACTCTTAAATTAAGATAGACGTTGTGAGTGGCGACCGTAGGTGGCGACTACAGCTAATATTATAAAGGACATCACCACTATCGCAGACGTGGGCAATGTGTCAAAATACGAATAAAATTAGATTTCGTTTCATAGATTAGGAATCTAATATACAGCTGGATATTCTCCTTCTCATTCACACAAGAACGAGATAAAAATAGCGAAAATGCAAGTAAAAAAGAGATACATCATTTGTTTTTTGTCCCTAATTGTGTGTCGTTGTGCATTTTAACGTAAACAACAAAAAATTTACTTATTAAGAAATCAATCGAGTTTTGAAATATAAATATATAAATAACTCTATCCTAGCTCTACTCTACGGCTCTACCGGATCAAGAATAATGCAAAAAGATTACATAAAAATACTGAGAAAAACTGGCAGCGGCGTTTTTAACCAGGTTAAGTATCCTCTGTTATTTGCTTATTGTTTGAGATGTTTTCATAATATAAAAAACAAGCTTTTGTACTCGTCATTTAATAGTATTAACATTTCCAATGTAATAAAATGTAAAGAGAGACTAACTATTATTATTTCTTGATAAATACATATTGGGGCGCCAGTAGATCGTAGAAAATCTACAATAAACACGTCAGTCTTAACAATATTCAATTATTTATTCATTTTTCAATCCTGCACGGCTAGGAAACCCTTTATGGCGCAATTTAAATACACCGGTAAATACCAATTTACAGCATTTTGCCGTAGTTGCTACCCGGGCATCAATCAATAACCTAATACCAGATGTATGGTCTCCTGCAATCTTGCCGTCAGATGAAACCCAATAACAAAGCTACATCACGCAGGTTTTCTAAAATATTTCACGTAAGGTTTCACGTACTTTATAATTAGCGAGTCACAACGAGGCGCTCTCTCTCTCTCTTCAGCCACAAGCATCTCCACATGGACCTGTTGGAAGCGGCCTGCATCCAGCGACGTTTAATCAAACAAACAAAGCGCTAACATTTCAACATTACATTGATTAATATATAACAATATAAATTGGGTATTCCAGGCACTACAAACAACAAAACCAGCGCCGGTACTCGATGAAACAATCTCATTGTTATTGGAGCAATATTGCATCCATATTTCGTAATTAATCTGGCTCTACGGCAAGCCACAAGTTCTCGGAAGTGGCGGGTATCTCCGCGCCCGCCTGCGAGCTTTACACCGTAATAGACTGTCGAGAGGCGGAAATATAAGCTACAAATTCCGTCTTGGGTGAATTGTTCGGCTCTCACTCAAAGGCTAATGCCACAAAGACGCCGAGCGCCGAACAACCTGTTGCACGAATACAATGACAATGTACAACGTACACGAGATTAGTAGATAGTCGTCTCTTTCACTGGGCCCGCGGATCGCGGAAATTTTAATACGTTTATTGATATAACGTGGCTGTCGATTCAATATTGGGCCAACGCGTTACATATTCGATCAACAGCAAATAAATTCCTAAATGGAAACACAATTAAATAAAAATATTCTCTGTAAAAATTTACTCGATTTATAACTATGCTTATAAATAAAAAGCGTATTTTGAGTATCAAAAACGCAGGTTGACAAATCTAGAATGGCTGATGGAACCGGTAATTTAATATATAATTTTTGTAATTAAGCACAATAGGCAACAGCTGTCTTTTTTACAATACATATATATTATATGTAATATAGTATTTACTATTCTCGTATAAATTTGGAGCGGTACTAAATTTGGGGCTCACGTTAATGGGAAATTGTACTCTGCCTTTTGTATAGAGAGCGGGATCGCCGTTGCTAGGGCGCCCCGAATTTCCCACGCGACTGCTACGGCGCTACGGCGGCAGCTACGCTCCTGTTTCCCATAACAAGTTCACAGTGACGGTATTCTACACTCAGTGCGTAGCAACACAATAATGAAATATTTTTAATAATAAGTCTTTAAATAAATTATTAAAAAAAGTACCTCTTTTTTTGAAACAGTTTATTCAAATAGTAAAACCTTTAAGTATTTCCAAATAATACTCATTAGTATAGGGAAAACGTAAGGTAGTGGTTGTGGTTAATTTTTAACTGTTAGTCTACAGTATTATTTACCTAATTTAAAAAAATATCAATTGTGATATTGCTATAATTCCGAGTATTCTTTTTTCGGGAATGTTTACCTCGTTACAGTATTATTTTATTAGTAATCGCCAATTCGTTCCAGACGGAAATTATCATCATCATTACGTGTCTAGGTTACCTATGACGTCACAGCAGTTATTATGTTACACGAGTTCTATTAAATTCTATAAGAATACTATCTCAAGCAACACAATAGACGAAGGCCCATTGAAAATAAAAATAGATGTACTGTGAAACCATGATTTGTGACGTTGGTTTTTATATATCTTCTATTAATTATAGATAATAGTAGTCTAAGGGCCTATACATATATATATAGGTGAATTTTTCCAATGTGCGTCGATTGCCAAATCTGAAACTATGAGGAATTTAAAAAAATGCTGAAATAAGCCACGAGCCCGGTTTTGATAAAAACTAAAACTGCATTTTTGATAAATCAATATGCCTAGCGAGGAATTGCACCCGATGATTTTGAAAATAACATTGTGCCGACCATGTCAGTGACATTCTCAATAATAACCAGATTACCAGTATCCCGAACACGCGAGATTACACGCGGGTTAGACTAAAGTGGTACGTCAGGATCGAACCAAGTAAAGCAATCGCTGGTAGACATACAATATTGGTACATACATAACAATTAACACGCCACATTCATGCAAATACAATAACATACACATTTTGTTGATCTTTTTTATATAATAGGTCCCGCAGAAAGGTCTCTGAAAAAATCTACAACCCTTGGATCATGGAGATGTTGCCAGCTCATCAAATCGGGAGGGTAGCGGGAAGGAAAAAGGTTGAAAAAAGGGTATTATACAACCGGCAATCTAACTCACTGAACGAAATACATAATTAACTATAACCAATAAGTACATTATACCTTACACTTAAAACAAAAACAACTATACGAGTATACTGTAAAAGGGTTTTGACAATAGTTGATTCTATCTCCTGAAGTAAGCTACATTCTGTGTCTCTGGAGATAGTACAATAGCAAATATATACTTAAACAACCAGTAACACGTCAAAAGTGCCGCGCACTTCGATGTGATAAATAAATACATACACCACCAGTGACATAAATAGTCCTAGCCCCACATTAAGATAGATCCAGTCTTGTGTCGTGGGTATCAGAAACTACAAGTCACTTTTCGGTCTCACAAACATACAGAGATGAAAGAAAAATTTGTAGGCTGCGCAAACATTTCCCTCGATGCTGCGATCGAACCCGCGGCCGTCGGTCCACAGCCGGCGTCCAACCAACTGCGCCACCGAGAAATAAATAAAATATACTTATTTTTAAAATGTAATAAGCTACTTATATCTACTAAATTTTCCTATTAATATAATATTGACAAATGCGCAGATAATCAATCCGACAATTCTATACACATTAATTATCCGTTCCAATTATATACGACGGCCGTGAAGACGGTTCTCGGAGCTTTATCGACTAACTTGTTAGCTCTGTTTATTCCGCGGAGGATAAAATTCTTGGTAATGTTTTTTTTTTATTTTCTGTTTTCCGTTGCGAAAGCTATAAACATGAGTTTTTGTAAAGGCAAGGGGTGACTTCTGGGAATCGGTAACATAAAATAACATTGAAACTAAAATACAAAATCGATGTATTAAACAGGTATTGTGACGACAGTTTCCGTGGTGTAGTTGGCTGTGAGGCAGCTATGAAACAGGAGGGCGTGGATTCGTTCCCGGCAACGAGAAGAATGTTTGTGTAGGTCACAAATATATATTTCGTGTCGGCTGTTGTACAAGAGGGTCTCGTATTTTTTTATATATGTGTCATTGATTACCGTCAAGTACATTACTATATAATCAGGATGTACATACATAATATTTATATAAACTCACGCCTTTTTTCCTAGAATGAGTAGGAACAGGTGTTGCCAGGTCACCTACGTTTCGCCTTGTGTGTTCCGTCCACGTTCCGTCCCACGATGTGATAGGGGGGGGGGGGGCATCTCCCGCACAAATTCCTGACTCCGGGCTGAAAATGAATAGTTTTCTATTCATTATCCAATATCACTGCCCGACCCGGGATTCGAACACGAGATCGTCGTAATCGTGCCGTAGCACAACTGCGCCACCGAAGCTGTCTTGAGCTTTATGTGTGTAATTACGTAATTTATATTACATTGTGCATCAGCTAAATGTATAGAATTTCGAATTTCTACAAGCATCCAATGAGTTAGCCGGCTAACAATAAGGTAAGTTCCCAATATTCGACACGGAACAATGCCGGCTCGCCCCGCTTCACGGCGAGGTATCGTGGCGCTGTTGGCATACATCACGCATAGTTAATACTTAGTTGTTTTCATAATATTCCGAAGATATTGTAAGCCAATACCTACATTGTAACGCGAAAATATCTTGTTTACTTTCTATTCAGTAATCAGTGGGTATGTTCGCCCGGTGCAAATATTTATCAGCGGCGATTGTACCGGTGCCCTTTCGTTGTGACCTTTCATTTTTATTTAATTAACTATTATTTAAAGCAATAATGTTCTAGACGGTTAGTATCCAAGCAACCGCAGCGCGCAGATCTGTTTTAGAAATGAATCAAGTCAGGAACAATTTGTCGAGAATATTCTAGTCTTCTTTTTGTTTTACCTTTTTTCTAACGCTAATAGTTTCCGAGTTAATAGCAACACACGAGACACGCTGTTAAAGTATATTAAACTGCGAATAACTTTACATTATTTATTTGCATGCATCAAACTTTTGAACATTTTCTCCATGTATGAATGAATACAATTAACTCCCATGCATATCTTTGCCACAACAGAAATACTTTTTTTGAACTCGTATAATTACAGCCGAAGCCGTTTTCCCAGAAGAGGTAGGCAGAGGTTCTTCTGGTAGTAACCAGGACACCCACGTTTTGCTTTGTCTGTTCTGTCCCAGGATGTGATAGGGGGCGAGCCTGATTGTGAATTGAAAAATCCAATATCACATTACCCGACCCGGGATTCGATCCCAAGACCACCGTTGTAACCGTTAAACTACAGCGCCGAGGCTGTAAATAACTACTATTAAATTAAATGCATTAAACACTAAACAGCAATCGTGTTAAATATGCGATGTTAACTAACCAAACAATTAATCAGAACTATGACATGTAAATTACAAATTCATGAACATTATTGCTACTATTTGTTAATATCTCCAAATCAATAAAATTAGTAGCGTGGGACGTCCACCCACTAGGTGGTCAGACGACCTGGTAAAGGTCGCGGGACGTCGCTGGATGCAGGCTGTCTCCAACAGGTCACTGTGGGAATCATTAGGAGAGACCTATGTTCAGCGGACTTCCTTTGGCTGATGGATTATTATTATTTAATAAATATAATTAATCCAAATTCTATGGCAGTTTAGCGAAATTTGGAACTACAAATAAAATCTTAAAACAATAATGACGCATTATTTGAGATACGTTTTCATTATATATATAAACAACAAGCATTTATTCTCGTAATATAATAATATTTAATGTCCAATATAAGAAAAATTTAAGGGAGAAAAACTGTTCCTAGTTAATACTTATTTTGACAACAGCATGGCAACAACGCATTCGGAGGCCAAAACACCGTAGACGGTCTGTACCACTACATTCCAAGGATCTATTTGTAATAAAAAGTTGTTTAATTAACTTTGCACGAAATATCTCCGTTTTTGTCAAAGCGGTCTGATGGAATTCAATCTAGTAATCGGGATATTACTGCAGCTTTCAACTCTAGTTTGCTTTGGTTCCACTTGCATTTATATCAAACAAAAACCACGGCTTTAAACGACATCCATTTGTAAACTTTCTTTCATTAACGTTTACACGTAATTTTATATTAATATAATATAAAATTATACAAAAAGGCGTAAATTTATTATAATTAATGATTTATTACGTGTGTGCTACGTAAGAGCATAGTAATCTCGAAATGCAGAACATTAACACGCATCTAAGCACAGATAATAATCCAACATTGGCACGGACGGTGATATATCAATTAAACGTACCTAGCTGATGAATAATAAGGCTTATTGTCGCGCAGCGGCGCCTAGTGAGAACTGAGAGGGCTGCGGTTCTGCGCTCGTCAACCCACCTGCCCAGCGAGACAGACACGAGCGGCTTGCGGGACGGCAGCGGCAGCGCTGGCAGGGGACGGGGTCCTCGGGCCTCAACCGCAACCTATGCCCGCGCTGCCGCTGCCGTCCCGTTTGACGCTGCCGTTCCGCTTGCTGCTGCCAACCCGTTGCCATCGTGGGTGCAACCCCCGGATAACAAAGGCAGGCCAACGCAAAGGCCCATGTCCAGCGTTCAACGGATGCAAGCTGATTCACGATTGTATGCACTTATATAAGACTCGCCTGTCAAAAAAACTACTAACCGAAAAACTCACACGAAGTGTATTATCTTGGAAGAGATTCCGCGACTCCAACTTAAGGCCGGTTCACATCCTCCAGTTCACAGCAAGCAACGATGAACGTCAGAGCAAGAAGGCTGCTTTAAATACAAAGGTAAAATATAATTTAATTGAAAGAATGCAATCAATAACATTGTAACATGTAACTATATACTAAATAAAATATACTGTGCATATAACAATAAGTAATATATATCTATTGCGTAATCACGAGTCAGTATTGACCCGTATGGAAATAGCATAACAAGACCAATATATGTACATATATCTGGTTGGCTCTAATTCTAGACGGCGAGGCAGCACCGCGACGCCGCGCCGCCGTGGTCTGTCAACGGTATTGTAATATCCAGTGTCAAAGCAACCACCAAACCATTTATTAATTAAACCAACACGAACTACAGATGATGCTGGGAAACATACCAATGCTTCAAATTATTTATTCGCTAAATCCTTTTGCTCCCACTGCAAAACGCATGTAATATTGTAATAGGATGCAGGTAATTAAGTACTCTCCCCTGTTAATAACACCGGCGGAGTACTCGATGCTGCACAGAGCTATCTTCATAACTAATAGGGCTTGTTTCATTTTCTATAATCACCGAGCCGGTCGGTATTTTTTGTACACTATCTGGTATTTTTAATTTGAGGTGTTTGGTCACCTCAGATAAAGATTTACATTATGAACATTGTGACTCATATTATAAAGCGCACTCCTAAACACCGGCCTCCATCAAGGAGTTCAGCAGCGCGAAGTTGGAAGGAGCCTGTATCTAAACCCATTATGCGCTCATAATTGTTTTATTTGTTGGTATATATTTATTTTTAACATTTAACACGTTTAGTCAAACGATTAAGTTAAGTGCGAAAAACAAAATCTTCGCGAGACTCGTTACTTTATACATTAATGTGTCATCTTGAACAAAATGATATTGCAGTTAATCTCCGCGTCCTAGCTTACCTAGTATAGTTGGAAATTTCGAGAAACGCGTGCGTTTCGCGAGTTGCCACCATCCTCCCATCTCCCGTCTCCCTTCTCCTCCCATGGTCTGGAGGGCGAGTGCGCATGTCCGCGGAGCCGGCCACGAGCGGCGAGCGGCGGGACTCCTTCGGCACCACTCGGCTGGACGGAGTCATCTGGAGCACACGCGCCTGCAGTCGTCTCCAGAACAGCTCGCGCTCACGGCACCAGCACTGAAACTTACAAAGTCCGGCGGCGCCGCTTCAAGTTCGTTCAGTTGAAAATCATAATAATTGCTGCTATGTTCCGACCTACCGACGCGACCAGTAAGTAGCCATAACTCAACTTTGCTGCAACTTTTTCCCCATTTTCGCGTGATTTTTTAAATATCTGCTAGATTTGAAAAATTATGGAAATGCAAACAGATGTTAAATTTGCAGTAGTTAAAATCAAGTTTGAGGACTTATGTGTGTTTTTATCAATTTTATAAAGTTGTAAATGTGTTTAATCAAGAAATGAACTCGCAACGCGAACGCTATGTTATTCAGCAATAATAAATGCAAAATTATCAAATTGCAGTGCGTAAATTATAAGCTTTAATGGGGAAAATGTTGTTTTTTGGTGTTTAAACATTTAAATTAAAACACAGCGCTTAGATGCTACGGATATGAAAGTTTTCAAATGCTGAGAGAGCGCGGAGAGTTTTGTACAGCGACTTGTCCTATACAGGACTTCCCTAACAATATTTGTGCTAAAATTTTGTTAACTCAAAATTTTCCACATTAATAAATACATTTTTAACATTAAGTATTAAATCTCTTATATTTCCTGGAACAAATTGTTTATTTTTGCACATTTTCCTACTTTTGGCCGTGCCTGTAGGTTATTTCCGCCTTGAAATATCCGAACCGGATAAGGCCGGTACAAGTGTTGCTCACGATGTTTCTATTCGTTACAGTTTTAATGATCAAAAGAGTGTTAATTCTATTTGTAATGTTTCTGAATAGCTCATAATATTTTGTATGAAGAAATTTTTTTAGTGCTGGTGTTTTAATTTATTTGTTAAATTGCGTCAGAAAATTAACTCCAATAAAATATTTAATAACATTTTTCTTTATAGGAACAAAATTAAATTTAAACCACAAAAATAAATTATAATAATGGGAGTTAATTTTTGTGATCAATTTTAACACTTTTCTAAATCATATTCAGTTCATATTATGTAGTTTTTCATCCCATTATTTATCATTGCCGCTTTATTTTTATAAATTTATAGTTAATAATATTTTGAATGTTGTGCTAAATTTTCGAGTATAATCGTGAAGGGTGTTATATTTGTGTTATTCGCAGGTTAGGGCTCATTATGTTGCATTTTAAATATTTAATGAGCTCAGTATTACATAATACGTAGCTTTTCGACACTGAATATATTTTTCGACAACGAAGTCTTTGTGCCATTGTTCTTTAGAGCTGGGGCAAAGCCCAATGACACGTTAACATCAAGGGACTTGAGTTATTTTTTGTTTAATGAAATAAATTTTAACTACGGATAAATATAAAATTGGCGATTGTGTTGCGATAACTACCAATTCATTTAATACAATTTTTTTTACATGTTGTGGCTTTGTTTGCCATTGCAAATACATACACGGAATTTAAAGTTGCTATTTGTTTTTGAAAATCGGATATTTTTATGTTCCATTTGAAATAAAACATTTTTGTGGAATAAATAAAATGTTTAACGCGTGGGCTCAAATGTGGGCGTCCGTTAAAGCATCTTTTATTTAATGTTCAATTGCCGTCGGTGGATTTCAACTAGCCGGCACAACTTTCTTTACATTGATGCGGGTTCGATTCCAAACGTAATTTAAATAAAAAACGGAACACTTATTACAAATAATTACATACAATTATTAAAATATACTACTTATTTTAAAAAAATCAATACGGATTGCTTTTGTCGATCATATAAGAACAATTCGATTTTCCCCACCACAAGCAATTTATGTAATATAGCGGAAAATTATACACAGAAATACACAGCGGAAAATGTGACTATGAACTTTGTCTGTGCGTGACTTTTTATGTCGATTCACAACTGTCATCATAATACTGCCCCATCACTGACTTACACTGATGCCCGACACAACAACACTTGTATTAAAAACCTTAACTATTCAAATAATTCCACTATTTAATATTGAATTCGAAAAATATTTGTTAAATTACTTGTCTGCCTCGGTGGCGTAGTGGTAGGTACTACGGTACGATTGCAAAGCTGAGGTCCCGTGTTCGAATCCCGGGTCGGGCAAAGTGATATTGGATTTTTCTATTCATTATCAACCCGGAGTCAGGAATTTGTGCCCGATATGGTGATAGGCTCGCCCCCTATCACATCGTGGGAAATATACAAGGTGAAACATGGCTGTTCTGGTAGCACCTCTGCCTACCCCTTCTAGGAAAAAGGCGTGTGTTTATGTATGTATGTAAATTATTTGAAACGCCGCGCCCCGCCGGAACATGAGAGTTATTAAATCAGTCGGCTTGATTCTCAATGGCCACAAGACAGGCACTGCCTAGTGCGGACATCACTGAAATGTCTTTATGTAATTTTGACAAAGTATTTTACAGATTATTTAATTATTTAATTAATTATTATTTCTTGAAATTAAATATTAATTAAATTCCTTTATTACTGAAATACATTTGAAATATTGAAATACTAGAAATATTTTAAATAATACCGATACATTACGTTGAATAAATTATAGGATTTCCGAATAATTTACTTACTTATGCGGCCACTAGCCTACAGTAACAGAACAATAATTTTAATCTATACACATAAATAAAATTGGAGTGTCTGTTTGGACAGTCAACATAGCTTTTCATTTTCAAGTACATATAGTTAAGTACACTTTTTTTTTTGTTTGGCTGTCTGTCTGCTCGTCTGTTTGTTGCCGCTAATCCGGGAACAGGAACAGGGACAGGACAGGAACTGAAAAAAAGGAAAATACGTAGGGTTCCGCGCAAATAATAATCTATACATCTAATACCTATATACATATGAATACAATTGGAGTCCTGTTAGTACAATTTTTTTTTCAATTACATATATTTGTTTACACGATACCTATACCGAAAATCCGTCCGTCTGTATGATAGCAAATTTTCGTGGGAGTAACTTAGGCTACTTTAATTTCGGAAAACAAATTAGGTTTCCACAAAAAAAAAACTTAAAATTCTTATAATTAAAGAGAGTATTATAACACGCGTGTAGCTGACTTCATTAGGTATCTTCGATTTATTTTAAAGTCAACAACAATTAGGGTTCCGAAAACAAAAAAACAAAAACCCTTTAAAAATTGAATCGTTTAATTCAAGTCTCGAACAGGACGGGAAAAGCAATATTTAAATCGTAACTTATTTCGTAAGTAGTTCATTGGTTTTAGAATTTCACATTTATGGGAGGTGTATGGCAAGAGGGGGGCGTTGAAACGATGTGTGATAATATGGGGTTAGTAAAAGAATATGAGCTTCAAAATTTGAATCTTATCTTATATCTCCTTAGAACAAAGAAATAATGACGTCACTCACGGTTAACACTTTTTGGATATAAACATTTAATATGGGGGAGACGGGGGTGACATAGATTATCTAACAAGAACTTAAATATTTAATTTAATAGCTTTTATTATACGAACTTTCATAAAAAAATACTCAGGGTTCCGCGCAAATAATAATCTAATACATTTATAATCAAATTTTTTTTTCAATCACATAGGTCTATCGCTATTTACACGATACCTATACCGAAAATACACTTTGAACTTTCTTGTCTGTCTGTGTGTTGCCGGTAATCTCGAGAACGACTGGACTGACTTTGATGGGACTTTCACGGCTGGATAGCTAATTTTCGCGGGAGTAACTTAGGCTACTTTAATTTCGGAAAACAAATTAGGGTTCCGCAAAAATAACTTTACAATTAGGGGTTATTTTTTTTAAAACAGTATAATGACACGCGTGTGGCTGACTTCATTAGATTTTTTCGATTTATTTTCATGTCGAAAACATTGAGGGTTTCGTAGGTACATTTTTTTTGTTTTTACCTGATGGTATAAATCAATTCTCGAACAGGGCAGGGAAAGCAGTATTTAAATCATTATTGCACACGCGTGTGTATCCATCGTCAAGATAAAACAGACTATAAATATTGCCCAATACTTATCCTAAACCGCGCCAAAGATAAATATGGCGCAATAAAAATTAAACTCGCTCAAACTTTCGTTCAATCAAGCTGCAATATTAACTCACAATGTTTAAAATTAGCACCGTATGGTCAATAATATTGCACATTTAATATATTTCGCAATACAATTGATCGTCTAGGCCTCTACGGGCCGTTGTATGCTATATATGGAATTACAATTATTGCACATTAGCTGCATATAATCTCAATTCAAGCAAGGTTTACGGGCGAAATTAAAACCGTTTACGCGATTATTGTATTATTTCGGTAGACTATAATTATATTAAATTAAAATAAAGAGTTATAGAGACTGGGGTAGCGAGATTTCCCATACGTTCAATAATACAATATATAATCACGATATGTCCTTATTGTGCGGAACCGTTGCTACATGAACCTAATCCAAATATTATTGAATATTCTTAACACACCTTTTTATAGTTATATACTGATTTAGGGTACATATTTTGTCATTTACACATGTTTAAAGGGAAAAAAACTTAACACGTTTTTATTTTTACGCGTCCGGACTGCGATATCTATAGCTTTTTTTCATTTTAGAAAAAAACATTTGATCGATTGTTTTCTTTATTATACGTAACGGATGTTACGAACGTTTTTATCTATTTTTAGCTGAAATGATACATAATTTAACCTGTGGCCATATACTGGTAAACAGGGCGTATCATATCATTTAAATTACATTGTTGAGTTTGTATATTTATGAAAATTCAATAATTATTTAAATCGGAATTCCTTATCTACTCGAGTGCGCAGCACGTAAATATTATTGTACTAATTAAAGTTTATCTCTTACTACCGGGCCGGCCCGGCTCCGCCTGGGTGCAGATACTTTTTGAGTCCAGTCCACATCAACAACATATTATTTCATTTTATTTATATTCGAACTCAATGCGGTCCTCTGTACTGACTTTTTTCGTCCCGTGCCGTTACATACCGCCCTGTTCCGTCTTATTCTCACTCAAGGGATGTAATCCAGTCCCATTCCATCCCTTTGAATATAAACAAGTAACAAACATCCCACAGGAACTAAATCTTTCGGGATAAAAAGTTGCCTAAGTTGCTGACACCCATACAGGGTGCCAGCTAACTCCATACCAAATTTCATCGAAATCCGTTATGTCGTTTCTGAGATCATCGAGCACAACTGCACAAAGAGACAAACTTCTAAAAATCATTGTTTTGCGAGATTGACTTAGTCGCTAAACGCTACGCGGATTTGTACCCGAAAACGTTCTCCTTTAACATCATATACCTAATACCTCTAATTGAAACTATTTGAGAGGCTAGGGTTGCTAACGGTGACAAAAGAGCAGCTTATTGCGCCGGGAAATCACGGGCAAATGGCAACCCTTATCGGATTATAGCCGGGCATCACGATACTGGCTCTGCAGGATTTGGCTTATTAGATGTGACGGCAAAGGATAATCAATTTGAATTCACACGGTGACTAAATAGCACTACTGGGTATATTTAACCGGATCGGACTGAAAAGTGTGATCGGGTAGGGAAATAACTTTTTTGAGAATTATTTTAATAGTCTGGGGCTTGGTGGAGCTTTTATATCGGTCAATATACAGAACATCTATGGTATGAAATAACATTAATTGTTAATAAAGAAATAAAAGACTTCCTGGTGGCGCAGTATACGGTATGATTACAAAGCTCAAGTCTTGGGTTCGAATCCCGGGTCGGGCAAAGTGTTATAGGATTTTTTTATTTATTACCCGCTCGGAGTCAGGAATGTGATGTTTGTATTACACCAGCTTCAAATAATTATTTTGCACATTTTCTAAACATGCTCGGAATATTATACATTTCTATATTTGTATACTTGATAGAATTCCTGGTTTTCGCACATTTCCTGTAACATATATAACACCAAAACCAGGGAGGAGAGGAAACAATTCCGTGGTTGGTGAACTCACATGGATAACAAATAACATTCGACTTCACACAACCGGATTGTTCTTACTAAACAAACTCCAATCATTGGCGTTGCATTTGCCAATGGCAATATGGAGGCTAGTGCCGCACCGTCGCGTTAACCAGCATTGTTTAATGCACTATCTGAACTCTGGTTGGTGGAATAACCAAGCGGTTACATCGTTTTGGGATTTGGAGGAGGATTAACGAAAAATTTATTGCCTTTGCAAGTTCAATGAGGAACCGCGAGGTATCAGACCGTTGGGTGCGCAACGCCTCCCAGCTGCGCATCGACCAATCGCGTACAAGCATGACCAACCCACACCCTTTGTGACACTTCTTCAAATCATTCTAATTCATACTAATCCCCTTTTGGGCATTAGGACGTGCCTATGGAATTTCCATCAATGAATGTTTGTTCGGCTTCCCCTGCTACAACGCCGCCTGTTAACAACTTTTGACATAAACAAGCCTTTGTACTTTTTGTTTTATGTCGAGTGTTTCTTGAAAACTGATTAAAATTTAAATTGAAGTATTTTTAGACATGCATTTTGGCCTAATTTTTATTAGAGAGGTTGCAAGTTTTAGAGCTTGGCGCTGCTGGGAATGATTAGAAAGTTGAAAGTAAAATTAATAAACTTTAAATAGTTTAGCAAAATTGAAAGTAAAGTTTGCTAACTTGTAAAGACATAGTATTAAATGTACAGGGTATATCATGACTGCTACTGAAAACGAAACCAGGTGGTAGTTTTAGTGACTTTAGACACAATGCAAAACAAAGCGGCTATGTTTTTGTATTTTTTTTCTATCGTCGTATTTGGGTGACAAATACATAAAGGAGAATGCCCACTTCTCATAGTTTTTGTCTAGGAACGGACAGTTACAATGGGGTTATTGTACCTTATTTCAGAATATGGGTCGCAACTACGATCAGAGAAATATATATTAAAAATGATTCCAATGTCTTTTCAAGTGAAGAAAAAATAAGAAAAACATAGCATTTTGACGTTACATTTTTAACCATTTGACAATTAGAAAATATGGCCACTCGATACTAATTTTTCTTAGTCCAGCGTTTCACTGTTCCAATGTTTCTCGGCAATGGTGAGAAATCAGCAGAATCCGTTTATTGATGAGAGTAACAAGAAAGCATTTAATTCAATCCAATATAACATCTTCCCCGAACGTAAACGGAAATGTTGAATGAAACGTCAACTGTGAAAGTCCTTGACATTTTGTCATGGAGCCAGTATAAAAATATTATAACCTTAATATTGATTAGTCGATTTAAGAACTCAATTGTCAGATATTATAAAAATATAATGTTATTGTTTATCTATTTTAATTTAGAAGTCTTTTACGAAATATTCTTTTGTGTTCAATATTTTAAACGTCTCTAGAATAATATATATATGGAGTTAAATCGTTATCCATCAAAATCGACCTTAGTAATATTTGCAAAAAAAATATGATTCAAGAAATGGCAACATTATATGACAACTTTTGCGGTGTAATGGCGTTAGTCAAAAACAACTTTATATTATTAATTAAATATATAAAGATAATGTTGGCGTCGTACTGAATATTTGTAAAAAACCCTCTTTTTAAATAATACAATTATTTGATTATTTAATTTTTCTATTTGTTCCTGTCCGCTTAGACCAGGAATGGGAAATTCCCCTTTCCTAAAAAAAAATATGTACACCCTTTTATTCTTAAAAACGCTATAGTACTTATAGGCTTTAAATTATAATTTTAGTAAAAACTATGGATTTACTACCCAAACACTATGATATTTAAAACAGTACAAAAAATCGTCTCGTTATTTTGCAAAAATTTTAGTTGCATCGTGTCTGTAGTCAGTAAAAGTAGTCACTGGCTTCGTTTTCTTTAGCAGTCTTGATATACCCTGTATTATGACCTCCATCCCTAGCCCTTTCCACAAAGTCTCTAATCCATTTTTTTATGATAACAATTATACTTCGTATGATCTGAAAAATCATAAAAAAGTACATACATACATACATACATACAAACATACACAACACTTTATTGATCACCACGTATAAAGTACGAGTATAAACAAATACAGAGATACCTTATGAAATATAAGTGAACAAATGGCGGTCTTATCGCAATGACCAGATTCTTCCAAACAATCATATCAACTATAGAATAAGTCTCAAGAGAAGAAATAAAAGTGGGTGTAGGTAAACATTGACATAAGAAAAAAAAATACAAAAAACTGTGCGCGTAACTTTTAAACACTAATATACTACTCTGTTAAAAGAAATGAAGAAAAATAGTCATAAATAATAAAAACAAACAAATACTGTATTTATCCTATTAATATAATACATATTAAGTACAAATATTATAGTATTAACAAAAAAAATAATAATAACATACTAAAATATAAAAAAAATAGAGTATGACTTGGACTTATGAAAGGAAATATTTTTTTAAATTGGCTCTGAAAGCGTGAAGCGATGGTGTTTGTTGAATTGCCAATGGTAGTGTATTCCATAATCGAACGGCTTGGAACGTAAAAGACCCGTCAAAGAAAACGGATTCGTGCCGAGGAGTCATCCGTTTCAGATTCTCTGACGATGTCAAAGCAAGGGAATGAGAGCTATGGAGATAATCAAAATGTTTCTTAATATAATGAGGAGAAGAAGGATTATGTATAATATTATAGAGAAGACAAAGAATTTGAGTATTCCGGCGAAAGCGAATAGGGAGCCACTTAACCTTAGAGCGGTATACAGAAATGTGATCATATTTACGCAATCCAAATATAAATCGTATGAAGAAATTTTGGAGCCGCTCAAGTTTATCAAGTTGAACTTGGGTTAGGTCAAGAGCAGACGTCCGCATGACCTAGCACAAGAAGAAGTAGAGATTGTGCAAGCATAATTTTGGTGGCGATGGGCAGGTAGTTTCGTAGCTTCTTCAAAGTTGTGGCTGACGCAAACATCTTACAGTTTGTAGCTACTAGCTGTGGGCCCCAAGACAGAGTCCGATCCAAGATCACCCCAAGGTTTTTACTGTTTCTCTGAAAGTTATGATAGTACAATTAAAACCACAGGGGAAGTACTGGCCAGTCAATTTTAGCAATGAAATGTGAGCTTCCAATGATTATGACCTGACTTATTTAATTTTTGAGGGTTTACTTGGAGCCCGAAGCGATTTAACCACTCAGATATCTTAACTATTTCTTGATTAATTAAACCAATTGCGTCATTTAGTATCACAAAAGTATCACAAATGGAAGCTTGAAAAGACAAAAAAAAAAAATGATGTATCAGCCCATCTACGTCCCACTGGGCATGAGCCTCCTTTACAATCAAGAGAAGAATTAAATTTAAGAGTGGTTAGGTTAGGTTATACGAGTCCACCACCCTGGCCTAATGCGGGTTGGCGGACTTTACATACCATAGAAATTATTACAAATCGCAATGGTATGCAGGTTTCCTTCACCGTTATAGTACGTGGTGATCGACTATCTATATGGCAGCCGCGTCTGGTCCGTTTACCAACAGGCCACCACGGACTTTTTAATAAATATTCAGAATTAATATTTATAAATATATATTTAGAAATTAGTAAAAAAAATCTTGACGGAGTTTTATAAAATTGACACGATTTTACGTTCCACTTGATCATCATTGATTGTACTTAAGTTTTACAACAAAGTGATACTCAAATACATTAACATACACACAGAACATAAAACAGTACCAGTGTTATGTAGGTACTCATGCTTTTGTTTGATTCCTATCGGGACTGCAGTGAGCACTAAGCTCTATGTCGGCAAAAGTTCGGTTGCGCGTGCGGATTGCAGAGTATACGAGTATATTATGTGGCGCGGATGTAAGGCGGTTTTATAAGCGACCAAGGTTAAGGGGCGGGCAAGACGTGCGGTGAGCCTTCCACTCAACAAGTTCACCGTATCCGCCCCCGCGCCACTGACGCCGGGTCGTGACTCGGCTGAATCATATCGCATAGCTCCCAACAAGCTAAAGCCCCATTCACACCGGGAGAGTTTCGCGCCTCGTACATACGATTATCGTAAGGATATAAAAAAGTTGCATCGTGTAAACATTTGTCAGAACACGATAATCTATGGCGGTTATGTCATGCGATAATCGCATACGATTCTCCCCGTGTAAATGGCGCTTAACGATTAACTTGCACCAACTAAAAACACCCAATTACGCACTTACTTCAATAAACTCTAAAATTAAAACAACAGCTCAGTATCAACTATCTAATAATTCGGAATTAAATAATTCTACATGTACCATTTCCAAATTAATAAAACTTTTACATGTCCACCCATATATGTATAATCCATTTATAGTAATTGTTTATAATAGTAACACAATTATCAATTCGCACACGTGATACGAACAAATGGCTAAAGGACATAAAATATTATCTTCTGTTGAGAATAACACACCTTTGACACTTTTACAATACTGCACACTTAACAGAAAAAACCCGGAGTACGAAATATAGCATAGTCCCCTTGCGATTATGAATTACTCGAAAGCGTCAAAATAGTGTCAGAAATGTTCCTTACGCGGTGCTCGCCTGAAATGATCCTAGGCGCAGTGGTGTGAGCGTACCGGCTGCCTGCAAACATGTTCCCGTCGTCGACATTCGCATCTGAAGAACCATGAATGCAGTTCGCTGTTTGTTTGTGGAAAACGTGCTTACGGTTGACCAACAGCCACTGGAATTCTCATTCCAGTGGCTTTTTGACTTCTTCGCAAGGTTAGTTCATTTCTATATTTTTTTTAACATTACATTTTTAAAATTACTTCTATTTTGTAACAACTTTTAATTGATAGGTTGCTAGATTATTCATTTCTGATATCACGACCCTGGAACGATGTGTCTCTATGTACACCATTTTCTTAGGCTCCTTCATTTCTCACTCAGTATTTTAAGTTATTACTTAGACGCTTTTATCATGTTGTCGCCGGTTAATTTGTGTCAGATGCTCTTCTACGTAAACAAGTCGTCTGTTTGTCTGGCCGCACTATCAAGGTGAACCAAGTATTTGTTGTTGTAAATGGAAGCGGACTATTTAGTAGGAAAAAATGAGATTTTCTGTATTAAATAAGAACGCAAAAGTATACTGTTTTCACCAATTGGATTTAAAAAACGTGCATGGTTCTAATTTCACCTGTGTCAGCGAACTTAAGACGCTAACAGTAACAGGTTAGCTAAGAGGTTTTCTACAATTAACTTCAGTACTTATTCTTTCTTCTACAATTTATCTGGACACCCGACGACTTCCAAAAGACGGGGCTCATAGCGTGACACGTCGCGTTCTTTCTGTCATATAAAATCATGCTTCAATTGTCAATGCGATAACGAGTTTCTTTCTACCACGGATTCAATTTCGCATTTACCGTTGCACCACATTTCCATTTCTGCACCCTTTACTCTTGCAAGTAAATAGACCCAGAGCCCGTGGCGGCCAGACTTTCTAAATTTTATAAAATCTGAAAGTTTGTCTGCACATGCCTCTCACGTAGGCATCACACGATCAGCTATTATGAATAAGCTTGCCGCACAACAAACATTTAATTTGCCCGCGTTGCATTGCTTGATGACGTGAACTGTTAGTGCACGAAACTTCCCACACAGTGAATTCTGCTTGAATATTCTGAATGAATTTTATTCCTTTAATTTACTATTGTAAAATTATTACACTCTCTACATGTTAATAACATTTGTTTATGTTTTTCCTTGGTCCGTAACTAGTCCTATTAGTTACTTATTGTATTGCTATTTACTTTATAAATACGAGACGCTTGAATAACGTTATTATACATAACGTTGTTGCAATACAAATGAAGCTAAATATGATATCTTGATGATATCTCATTTGTTTTTTCAGTTTCCCTGGATTTGTTGACATCACTCTAATACCGAATCGGCCCGGAATCTCCGCACTGGTGGAATTTGATAACGAAACCGACACTAGAATCACGCAGGGTGTCATAAACGGATTTTGTATTTTGCCGTTTAGAGTTCTAAGAGCTCGTTTCATACACCCGGCAATTTTTGCTTTCCTTCATCATCCGAACTTGATCCCAGAATCCTTTGTGCTCCAGTGGGAAGACAGCGAGGATGAGGCCTACTTATAACGACACTTTATTTGCCCTCCGCTCTACGTTGGAGCTCATATATTACATTATCACTAAGTTACTGAAGAAAATATTTTAATTGGGCAACGCTAATGATATTATCAAATACATCATGTGACTGACGAACTCAAACTTTTTTTGTGTTAGTAATTCATTTCCCTGTTATAAATTATTTTGATTTTTGCAACATCGATGAATTTTACAAGTAAAGTATCAACTTTCACCAGTAAGTGTGTGTTAATGCACTAATCTAAGCCTGTGTCTACAGCTTCATATTTAAATTTTGTTCCTATCTTATGGTTAACATTTGTTGGTTTATAATAATTTAGAACTCTTTTTAAACAACAGTAATTACATATCAATAACATATCAAAACATTGAACCTCTGTTGATGTTGCAGTGTCTGAGTTCGTTGATGTTTTATCATTTTTAATTTAGTAAAATAAGTACCTATGTATACAATTAATTTTATGAAGGATTGTTTGGCTCAAATAATTTTATCCTTATGTAAAGTGTTCGATATAATTTAAGTTATTCTAAGTTTCTTCTTGTACAATATGTAACTTTATTATTGCTATTATTTGTGATGTTATCTTTTGTTTTGTATATTATTAAAATTATTATAATTTATTTTAAGGGTATATAAAATACATTTGTTATTACTTTCAAGTTATCAAGTAATTTCTACTTCTATCGTTCGTTTTTTGTGAGTGAACTAGTCGCATGTTGGATTTTGAAATTAAAAATGTATAATGGATTGTAGAATTTCAACAACTTGTAGGGGGCTTTAGCACCTTTGTTACGCAGCATAACGCTTTAGAGTTTAGGGTTAATATCAACAACATCACCTACTGCTTCGACTATTCCAAAGCATTTATGAAATATGTAGATCTCCATAATAAATAACAAACAAATGTTATTCTGATTTTGACAATAGACGCTGTGATTTTTGTCGATATTAGTAGAATATTATTAAAAATAATAATAATTTTACTCGCAATATATATCTTTTGTTGTTATTATGCCAGTTTAAAGAAGTCAAATTGTCTTTATAAATGTTGCGTTATACTAGTCACGCTCTTTGTACTCGTATACTGTTATCCCTGCCTGTAATCAATTTTAGTAACTTATTGAATTTTAGTACATCGAAATGTGTTTAAATATGAATAAATGTTGTAAGTAAACTATTGATTTTTTTTTCCGAATCCTATAACGGTTGATTAGATGATGACATCAGCAACACATACAGGACACATATGTAGTACCTACAGCACATTTTTTATGCACTTGAAACATAATAATAAACACCAATGAAACTTGTGTTTAATAAATAAATAAATACAGCACTACACTAAGATCGAGTCTTGTGTCGTAGGTATCAGGAACTACGACAGACTTTTTGTCTCACAAACACCCAGACCCGAGAAAAAATACCTATAGATCACACAAATATTTGTCTCGTGCGGGGATCGAACCCGCGGCCTCACGTTTCACAGCCGGTGTCTAACCAACTGCGCCACGGAGGCTGTCTATTTTACAAGAACCTAGGTTTTATTAGAACCTGTATATTTAACGGGTCTGCATTTCTACATTAATGATACTTTTTAAAAATAGTCCGCGTCCGTCTACTTAAATGTGTTGGTAGAAACAGTACACAGTATTCTGTGCGATTTAATAAAAAACTATTTAAATAAAAATAGCCATAAGAACTTGCCGATGGGCAAGTTATTATAGGCATGTTTGTTAATCAATAATATTTGGTAAAACATATGTCTCATCTAGTTATCAGACGGGTGAAGATCGATCTTTACCGGTCCGTAGACTATACGAGTATATGAAAACGAGGGAATAGGTTTAAATTAAATTGGTTCTTTTGTTTAGCGTTATGTACTGTTGCAAAATTGTTGAGACTAAGTTTGCAGCCAGAGTACAGTGAAATAAAATAAACTAGTAAAACTACCAACCAAACCATTTTTTTATATATTAAGGGCAAAAAACAGGTATACAATGAACATAAAGCAACTTATTCTAACTATAAACTATTACTAACTATATACCCCACAATATTACCCACAAAATAACTATAGTAAATACTACATAAACTCACCTATAAAATCGATAATAAAAGAAAATGAATATATTCTGTTACTTATTACAATACTAATATTATTGTGTATTTAAGTCGAATAGTGCGTCATAAACTTGTGTTTTAAATCGTGTTCGAGATACGATAATGGAAGATATCAATATCATTTTATGCGCGCGTGATGAAAAAATAACTTATCATACGACACCCGCATATATAACACACCTTTTGTCTAAAATACAACAGCGTTACAGTAATAAGTAGAATTTATGATTTATTTAATTTATGTATAAATTATTATATTTTTGCATGTCCCCCTTTAATTCGCCATGCTGAATTGTCTCTGTTTGGCTTTACATAATTGTTTCATAATTTGCATTAACTAATATGTTAACGAGCAATGTTGCCGTGAACGTTTGAACGACGCGACGAGTTAAAGTAACTGATACAGACGCAGTGGTAACAACATACCCGAATTGTGCGCACTAATGCTAAATATCTTCATTTGAACGTCGGAGGCTCTCCAACTCTCCGAACTCACCAATGGTTCTAAAATCACTTCTGGCTTAAATGATCGTTCCAATTCCCGTGACCACGTGCCACTTGGTCTCCTTCCGATAAAACATTCACAGCAACACAAGTGTATTAGGCCATGAAATTCATCACAATGTTGGTATCATCCCTCATGAAACTGTTCTAGTGGTTTCTATTGTGTCCTTAGGACAAACGGATGATGCCCGACAGGGTATACCATTTTGGCCCAATGAGATCTACGATTATACGCCGTCAGCAAACCCAGTCCCCAGATGTTGTCAAGTAGTGCAGCAGCGCCGGTCGCCGACCGGAAGCGCCGGGCAGCCCATGCGGCGCAACACGCGGCACTACACGCGGCTAGCCCACCACTCGCAGTTCGTTAATCCCTACTCCATGGGTTCAAGGAACCTGCAATTAAGAGGCAGAGTAGTAAAGGCCTCTGCGAGTTACGCTTGTCAGCGAAGTAATATTGCCACCGTCGAGGGATGCCCGCTAGTGCACTCACGAAATTTGGAATCGGATTACTGTTTATTTATTTACAACATGAAGGTTGAAGCGCTGCACCTCATGTACAACTGGCTGGTGAGCTTAATGGAGAGGTCAGTAAAGTTTATTTTGTTATTGAAATATTCAACTTCACTTCGCTAATATGAAACTAGCTACAAACAAATTCGTAGAGACGAAAATGATATAATAGGATCCATTGGAATGTAGTGTTTCAGCATTAAGAAACGGTAACGATAATTAAAATAATACATTTAGGGAAATAGAATTTATAAATTTCTATAAATATCTATCGGCGCCCACGCAGCCATTTCAATAATAAGTTGCTTTCAAATAATTTCATTTCAATAAATGTCTTCCAGGATGCTAATAAAGTAGTTTTTTCCAGATATCCTGGTTACCGCGACTTACACCTCCTGTTCACATGTATGGGCGTTGGAGCACTAGTGAGTTTCGACTCAAATTACCACACTAGGAACGCGATGCACGCCTTAGATGGGCTTGTGACTAGCTCGCAAAACATCCTTCGCGTAAAATGCGTGCAGCGCTCCATCTACCGTCACATTTACGACCCGACGTTCAACCTGGAGCGCTACTTTCTGAACTAAGCATTGTGCGTATTGTCATTGGTTCTAACCATTGAGGTTTTATACTGAGTCTAAAGTAAATAGTCACTTATAATGTGGACTACAATCCACAGTTAATTCAGTCTCTCTCTCTCTCTCTCTCTCTCTCTCTCTCTCTCTTCAGCCACAGGAAGTTCTCTGCTAAACATAAGTATCCCTAAAGATGCATACAGATGCCCAACAACTTCTTGCCACATTAGTTGAGTCGTTTGCCCAGCTTTTTTTATAATGTAGGGGGCAAACGAGCATACGGTTCCCCTGATGTTAAATGATCACCGCGGCCCAGGAACATCTGCAACACCATGGCTTGCAAGCTTGCAATACTCGTTTGTGCGTAATGTGCGTGGACTACACTCAAGCTAGTTCATTACGCCTCAAAAGAATTGAAGTTCCTTTGTGAATTATAGACATAATTCCAGGACACTTAGAAAAAAAAGACGTATAATAACTCAACGATAATTTAAATAATGTACATAACAAAGTAATCACCACGCACTATAACGGTGAAGGAAACATCGCGAAGAAACCTGCATACAATAGCGATTTTCAAGAATTTCTATGGTATGTAAAAGTCCGCTAACCCGCACTAGGCCAGCGTGGTGGACTATATGGCCTAATCAATGGTACTATCGATTGTAGAGGAGGCTCGTGCCCTGCAGTTGGGCGTATCTGGGCTGATACAGAATACGAGTAGTACATAACAAACCCGATTATTAATTATTTACGAGCGCAGTTTGAAAATGGCCTTCCTATCCTCGCACCCTCCTGCATGGTTTTAACGCCATAGATTTTGTTCGTCATATTACGCTCTTGTATAAAACCTCAATGATCTTAATAGTATATATTTATATTTTTCTGATATTTTTCGGTGTGCCCATTCTTTTCTACATTTATATTATTTGTAATTCCTATGAATTATTCGCGATGTAGTTAAATTCAATTGACTTTACCGTTCATTAATATCGGGCACTTTCCACTAAGCGCTCACGACGATCAAATTACTCTTTTGGTCTGTCATCCACATGACGACCATCATCGTTATGGTCGAGGCGAAAACGTCAACCTATGTTAAGAGGGGGGTGTTGTTGAAGTGAGCTTTAGGAAAATTAGCGGGATTTTAATAACTCAAAGCAGCAAAGATGGCGAGCGTGAAATTATATTACTTAATAGATACAGAAAAATATATTTTGATAGAAGTTAACATTTCTGTAGCGGATGCTCCTCATACATCCATTTCCCATCTGAAATGGATGAAATACTACTGTCTGGGGAATTATTGCGATGCACCACCTAATATCCATCTATCGCCGCAAAATACATTTTGATTATATTCGAACGTAAATTAATTAAATGTGCCAATAAAATAATATATTTAAAATATCAAATAACTCAATATAACCAATAATTATGATTATTTTTTATTTTCAAGACTAACAATGTGTAAACTTTAATTTTATGCAACCTCTTCAAACCTTTTACTTTATTTCGTCTAACTCGCCGCTCTTATTGTTGCCAGCAACGCTTAAAACACTCCATAATCCGAAATAAGTGGAACAAGGAAAAACGCAGTCGTGAACCTAGACTCAACGACTAGTCGTTGAGAGCGCTTAGTGGAACGCACCAATTGAAGTTTAGTGACAATTTTGCAAAATGTGAAAATGTAGTATATATTTATTTGTTGATTGTGCAGCATCAATAAGATATTAATGTAAATTTATTTAGGGTTATGTTTGCAGTATCGACAGTTGGTTTAAAGTTATAACTATATAATATTATGCTTAATAAATTTTATCCATAAAAACACATATCAATATGTTGTGTACGAGTTTTAATCTTAGTCGATATTCCAAACAGATTTTCGATTATTTTTGTTCATAAATATAATGTAATGAAAATTATTCGAAATACACTGTAAAGCTTAAATATAAGGCGTTAGAAATACTCTCAATTCTGTAGTATTTTTGTTATAGTGTTTGTTCTAGAAAATTAATTATATAATTTAAAAATTATTGTTTAAAGGTTCTCAGTTTTACTACAAGTTACCTCATTTTAATTATTATTGTATTTTGACAAGTGTTTGGACACTTTATTTAATGTTTTGTCACGCTAAGTATATTGTGGTAGATAAAATGAATACCTAGCTGGTAACTAGTTTGAAAGTAGGGTTAGATAAGGATGTAGTAAGAAACAAAAATGCTTTATTTCAAATATATCTTTAATCCGACATTATAATCAGTATTGTTAATCGATTTTAAACATCTGTATGTTGTGTTTAGATAATAAATATAGTACACTAATATTACCGTTTCATTAAATGTCCTGTATTCAATAAGACGCAGAGGTCATGCGATAGTGGCTATCCATTCTAATCAGAATTCTAAACAGTGTATACAGACTCTGTTCTGTATCAGCCTACATACGTTCCAAGAGCCTCCTCTACTATCGAGAGTACGATAGTAAGGGCTTAGGCCACAATATATTCCGCCACGTTGACCTAGTGCGGGCTGGCGGAATTTACATACCATAGAAATTCTTGCAAATCGCTATAGTACGCAAGTTTCCTCACGATTTTTTCCTTCCACGTTAGAGTACGTGATGAATGGTGATTGATTATTAATAAACACATGTCTCTAAAAATCAGAGGTGTGCCCTATGATTTGAACCCGCGACCGCGGGAAACGTGCTGGCAGCCGCCTCAGGTCCGTTACCAATAGGCAACCACGCACTTTTTAGAAACATAAAATAGGAATTATGAATAAATATAAAAAAAACAGTAAACATAATAAAATAAATACGGATGATAAGACAGTTCGATGACATAATCAGAAGAGCCACGGGTACTAGTTCATTATTTATACTCTTTATTGTACATATCAAGTTAGATAGGAATTACATAACAAATAAAAAATAAAATTGCACAATGGATCATATCGCATTGAGAGATTTATTCCTTACAATTTGAGCTTGACGTGTACCAAGAGTACATTAACAAAAATAATACATCTATACATTATATACACTTATAATATTTACTAGTATACATAAATAATACCTATGTACACATATACAAATATACAATATTACATAGATTATTTAATCATATCCTAAAAATCATATACAGAATACAAGGTAATATATAAATAAACAATATTCCTTTTTAATTAAGAAGGGATAAGTAGTAGTAACTATGTACACTACAGTATCTAATAATAATTAAAATGGAGCATTTAGAGAGAATGGTAGCAGGCATCAGGGCAAACTGATGTAATATTATCACTGTCACGATTTGTTAGTTGAATTAGACGCACGTGGGCTAAACCCTGTTTTAACTATACTTAATAACTCAATTTTATAAGGAACGAGTTCTTACGATCCTAGTTACTGAATGTGATTATGGAAAGCTGCCACGATGTTGATAATTCACTATGGGGAGAATTTGAGAGGTCCATCAACCATTGTTGGGCGTATCCCATATGAAAAACTAAGCAGCCTTGCTGTTAGGATTTCTCACTGTAACTTTTTACATGTGGTGTTAGATGCATGCAACACGGGTTTTTCCTACACTTGAACATTTTTAAGGCGTTAAGAAAGAATAAACTGTATAATCTTGACAGTCGTTATACTTCTCCATTTCGAAGATAGATAGGTTAGGACGCCAAGACCAAATAGTCAACATGAATGCACGCCGCGGACTGTAAAAGTTTGGGTACTCCTGCTCTATCTCAAAAACTACTGAACCGATTTTGATGAAACTTATAAAGCTCCTAATTTGAATTAATCCAACGTTAAAATATATATTGTGATCCGGCTTATACTTTTTGAGATATGCGTGGACAAATATGCAAACATGCAATCATACAAACATACATACATTTATTGAAATTTGGCACTCGTGTTCAGACGCTGGTATAGACTAAAGCTTAATATATCCAAACATTGTGCAATTCGGACAATATTACATACTGAGGTACAGATCGAATTAATAATCTCCTTTTTGAAGTCGATTAAAAATAATGATGCAATCGTGAAAAGGGCTTAACAGAAACAAACTGCCAGTGTATTAAAGAAATATTATTCATTATTGTAACGTTAAATTCGAAACATATATGGGTAATCCGCTTATTGAAAATATTATTTGTGGTTCATTTGGTAAAGTTAATGTTTGTGAAAGGGGAGGGCGCGGGTTTCATTCTCGCATTGGGCCTTTAAGATGAAGTTAATATTTCCAAATATAGTCAATTCGTAGTTCAGGATTAGGTCTTTGGATAATATTGTTGGGTATATTTGTAATTTAATTGAATTTTAAGGCATCATCGCCATCATACATCGTCAGTCACTCCACTGATGGACATTGGCATCACACTCAAGGATACGGTGGCCTTCATCAGGACATCCGCCCACCTCGAGAGTGAACATTCGACGCTGCGCTAGCCGGTACGTGGATACCAATCAATTATTTCGATCACATCGGCCATCAATTCTGCAATTTTAATTTCGCCAAAAAAACATTCTTATTTACTTATTATATTACAATAGTGAAGTATAAAGATGAAAGTGTAAATATATTGTTTTCAAAAGGTCCCTTCTCAAGTAACGCGCAATAACAAAGCAATCCAATGCTTAATCTATATTTTCTCCAGACATAATATCATATTTCATAGAAATTATACGCGACATATTTTCCAATAAACAACTTTATTTATTAATGTCTCTTTGATAGTCTTCGGCCCGCAGCGACCTTTTCGCGATGACATTTATTTAAAATTTTAATTTAGCATTCGCGTCTGCGCTTTATCTTTAGTTTCATTCATCGCGTTGCAAAATAAATTAACAAAAAATATTACAAAATCGCAATGCAATACCTCGCCGCTTATTGCTGGCAATATAAGAAATGTAAATGTATGTTTATTCTGTGAAGTAAAAGGTTTCTGAACTTTTTATCTTTGAAGCGCATTTTTTATTTGCCTGTGTGCGTGGTAGATAAGGCTCTGAGTTATTATAAACTAGCAATTATATCTAAAAATACTTTCTTACAAGCGAAAGTTATCTTATACAGAATTGTATTTAATTGGGATGGCGAAAATAATTACCGTCATGGTGCAGTATGCTCCCTATGAGCCGCCGCGTGTTCACCCGGTTTAATTCTATAAAAGAAAATATTCATATATAATAGCAGTAATACACGAAAACAATAGCCATTCAAATTTTCTTCCCGAACAAATTTAACGATTTTTTACCATTCTTCAAAGTTAAACGTTAAACGTTCTTCAACGTTCTACAATTAGATAACTGTATTGACAAGGAGTTATTTCAATACAACAAGAAACAACAGTACACAGGTACGGAAATATACAGAGATAGCATGTTTGAAACAAAAGACTTACTTTTTCAATACATTTTGTGTCAAGCCAATTTTTACACTTCTGGTCACGAAATGGAGTGTGTAATTGTGTAAAATGTTTGATCACATAAATAATAAAAAAAACACCGCATTAACTAGAGGAATTCAAATAATACCAAATTTTTGGCCGACATAATGGTTAATACAAGACTATCGTAACATTACCCTGATTGAAATGAAACTTACTAAACAACTATACACCACAAATTGTAGCACAACACTCCTACTTTTAAATGCAAGCCTATTTCGTCGAAAAAATAAAGTAAATAGTTATCGCACGACAATTACGCCCAACTTTACTTATACTAAAATGTGAGATGATAAGAAACTTGTGTTTTTTAAATGTAAGTTAGTGTAGCTTTGACTTATCATTCTGAATATAGCGCGATTACTGGATATTAATGGTTGGTTATAGATAAATATGAAAATTATTATCTCTCGATTATACGCATCTGAGCGAAAATACGGATCTAGAAAATTCAGATCTAGTTTCGACGTAGCTTACACACTTAGTCCGGTCTTTGATCCAAATCTGAGTAACTGTCAAATCTTTTTCTTCTTCTTCTTCTTCAGCCTATGTATCCACCCAATTCTGAGTGTAGGCCTCTTGTAATGCCCGCCAATTTGTTCTGTCCTGGGCAGTCCTCATCCAGCTCCTTCCCGCCACGTGGACCAGGTCGTCGATCCACCTCGTCAAAGGCCTGTCCCGGTTTCTATAACGAGTTCTTGGTCTCCAATCAAGCACTGCTTTACCCCATCTGGCATCATTTCTGCGGCATATGTGGCCTGCCCACTTCCACTTCCGTCGAGCTATAATTGTGCCACTGTATTTCCGTGTTACGGACTTTGTCTCGGAGAGAAAAGCCTAACATGGCTCGCTCCATGGCTCTCTGAGTGACTTGCAATTTGTGGACAAGTTGTTGTGTGAGCGTCCAGGTCTCGACCCCATATACCATCACTGGGAGGACATATTGGCTGTAAGCTCTTCGCTTCAGGTTCATGGGTATGTCTCTCTAAAACTCGTCGGAAAGCTTGCTGAACGCGCCCTATACTAACCGAATACGGCGTTGGATTTCTTTCTCTTGGACATGCGTGACCACATTACTGTTAATGTGGTTGGCATCGCTATTTTTGCACATAATCTTTGTTTTGCTCATGTTCATTTTTAAACCCACTATTACAGACACGTCATAGAGCTCTTCGGTCATAGCCTTAAGGTCATCCAAGTTTTATCTCTTCGCCTTACCTCACTTAAACCAATAATGTCCCATTTAATTTTGTTCAGTACTTCAGATTCCAATTCTTGGTAGCGTTCCTCTGTGAGTAGGGTCCTTACATTATACGTAGCCAAGTAGATGTGATGGCAGCCGTATCCGTTCTCCCAGAGATTCTTAGCACCCTCTATCCTGCCGGGTCCTCGACTGCAGCCGTAACCGAGCCTAGCAGGACCGCTGGGAACTGAGGGCCTTTCTTTATTTTGGCTGTGCATAAAGGAAGTTGGCCTTGAAACGCCACACTGGCCACTGCGGGTTGGCGAGTCTACTCTTTTTGAGATTACTTCGGTCTCACGGCTTGTAGTGGCCGGCCTCGGTAGTGAGCCGAGGGGTCAGGTTAGTTACCGCCGCCCGATGCTCGGCGTTGTTACTCGTTTAGCACCACCCGGGGGGCACGTGTTGGGTATCGAGGGTAAGACCTACGGACGCGGGCAACACCACCCTCCGAAGTGTCAAATATTCAGTTTTAAATCTATCTGTGATTTTGTCAAATATAAATAAAAACCTATTATTAATCGACTTCAAGAAAAAGAGATTATCAATTCAATGTATATGTATGTAATTTTGTCAGAATTGCACGATTTTTGCATATGTTGGTCTATACCAGCGTCTGTACGTATAAATATTACATTCCGGAGTTAGCTAGACACGTGAATGCGTAATTTATATTACACACGAATAATCACAGCAGAGAAAATCAATGGATGTTCATACAAAATAATACTATGTGATGTGGTTACTCTGCTCCAACAATATTCTGTTCTGAATAGAAAAATAAATCACGAACGGCGAAGTGAAATTTGATGACGGCTCTCGGAGTAAGGGCATAGAAATAACACTATGTCTAAGTGCTTAGCGCAGTATTATTCGGATTACGATCTGGTGCGAAGAAAAACTGCTCTCAATCGTACTCAAAAGTCAGGGGGTGTATGTGACAAGCTACTTGTCCGGTAGTAATCTCACTACATACGGGTACGCGACCCCGGCTCCCCGAGCTACCGCTAACTTCAACCACTTTACCTTCCGAGTTAGTAGTATCCCATTAAACCATTTCCTTTCCCAAGCTCATCATCTCCCTTACGCAATCACCCAGTCCAAGCCCTTATCAATTGTCCTCTCCGTATCCGCTAATCTGTCTGTCGCGCCGAGATATGCATGGCTAGGGGCGAGCCTAGTCTGTAGCGTATCGTTTGTCCTGGGGTAGGGCGTCCCCAGATTTTGATAGCATTGGGCTGGGCTCTGTCAGGCTCTACAATTAGTTTTCCCTTGCAGCTGGTGGGCAATTTTCTTGAGCGCAGTAACGCCATCTCTATATTCACTGGAAAAACTGGGTCTTTTAGGCGAACCAGTGATGTAAAGCACCAGTAAAAACTCGAATAGATTGTAAATCGACTGACAAGTGCTGTTAATTCAATTATTTCTTAATTTTGAGAATAAATAGAATAACTAAATGTAGATAAAACTTATTGCGCTGCGTATTTAGATACAATATCGAATTAACAATTTGGGTTAAAAATTTAGGTACGTGGGTAATGGGTAATGAATTGTAACGCAATAAGAAATATGGCGGGCTGATATCATTCTAAGAAACCATAAAGCACATAAATATATTAATAATATTAATGAAAGATGCGCGCATTGTTCCAAGCATCAATCATTTTTACCAACCAGAATCACCTAAAAAAATATCAATGTAGTATTTAAAAAGGGTTACATCATAAGAAAAATAAGTCGGATTGTCCCTATTAAAACAATAAACGTAATGTAAAAAATACCATAGGAGTCCTACTCAATTTTGAGGAGTTGTACTCTCCAGGTCAAAGGATATTTATCAGGTCTTGACCAATTTTTTTGTGGGACCACCTGTGAAGTATACAAAAAAATGCTTAAATCGGTTCAAGCGTCTTCGAGTAATCGGTGAACATACGTTAAAAAAAGATTCCGACGTATTGAGAACCTCCTCCTTTTTTAAGTTGGTTAGAAATCATTGCGTTCTCAAAATGAACCTAGAATAATTAATTTAGGTTTGTTTACCGTCCAGTGTTAATTGTGGAGACGAGATATGTGGGAGTATAGGGTTTTGGCCCTTTGCCGTAAACATTTGAGGGTATTCCTAATTGCGTAGGGGACGAGAACCCCTCACTTGCATAAAAGGGTCGCACAGCGGCATCGCGCTGGTTTCGACAAGGCAATTTCGATTGGCGAGATCGGCGCCATAACAATACGCTGAAGAGGGCGTGTAGTTATGATTGGTATACTGATGCGGGACTTTAAAACAAAGCTTGGTAATCGCATTTATAATATAACATTTAATAAGTTATATGGTTTCTTTGTAGTCGATTCTTATCGGCTAGTCATTTTAGTAACTAATTATGTACCATGTCAAGAATATTACATTTAATGTTTGGTATTGGCGATACCAGCTAAAACTGTACTGTGATTTTAGTTACAATAACAAGAAGCAAAAATCTGTTGTTTGCGTAGACAGAGAATACTAGTTGTATGTTACATCTTTGCATTCAGTATTGGCCCATTTTTATCGTTATGTTCGTAATAAAACTTAATGATTACTTAACATTAAAATCGAAGATTAAACCGTGGTTTTAAATTTGGAAGGAAGAAAAAACTAAATAGGCACGGTGCAAAAATGAATGTTGTTTTTCGATTACAACAACGTTTTATTCTAACACAATATTTATAAAAACCGTATACGTGCTGCTCAATTAAAAAATATTTAAGTACATTACATTAAGCTAAGAAACCATACTAAATCTCTTACTGTTAACGCAAAGCTAAGATCCACTACATACAATAAAACAAATCAGAAAGGTGATATTAATTTTAAACATTTTTTTTAATCCAAGAACGTCCCACTTGTAATGTTAACTTGGAGGTTATTGTGAATAAAGTTAGCAACCCACACGTCCTACGATCAGTAAACAACCTAAACTAAAGCCAGTAGTACATCATAGTGCAGTGTGTTCAGTGTTGATGGCACATCCGTGACGAGAGATTAAAGAGTAAAGCTTGGTCTTAATTTGAAAAATTTCATGAACTGTTTTTTAAGTCTTATGAACAAATTCAAATGAGTATCGCGCTTTAATGTTGGAAGAAAATCTTCAACGGCGATTGACAATCAGAATTTTAAGTTTGTGTATATGGTTCCAAAATCACATAAAAATGTGTGAGGTTTAATGATTGTAGTAGCAGGCACAAGTGCTAAAATTGAAAATGAACGAAAACAGTCGCCGATAAAATAAAAAATAATTAATTTTTAAGCGAAATTCAAACCAATAAGTCATGTCGGAAGCAGAATAAGAAAGAAATCCTATATAAAATCCATTACAATCAATGTATAAGTTGCTAAAGCACTGCACATGGGGAAGTTAGAGGAAAATTATAATGAATTAAACCACAATGCATCTTTATTACTTTATTATTCAGAAAAATCACAACTGTATATTAATATGTCACAATGTTTCATCCGACACATCTTTGGCGAGAGACCAATACTTATGACACAAAACAAGTACAATGTTAGAACAATTTGGAATTTTGTGCGTACTCATTACTCGGTACAGAGAAGCTACGAGCAGCTATAGTGTGCGATAGTCCTGTCATGTTACGGTACACACCGAGGGCTTCGTAATATGCCTTGCCCTAATATACCACGGACAATTACAAGAGATTGTTCATAAACTGATTTTAAACTACGGTACACTTATCCGACTGACTACATTTGTAATAACTATGAAAAATATGTCAAAAAGCAACTAAATGTATACACAGTACCGGCGCCCCGGCCGCGGGACGCCGCGGAGAACTGAACCTTCCAAATACACGTACTTACGTATAAACCATTGAGTCCATAGTCGAAACAACTACCTAACATTAATTGATACCGTTCAACGTAAAATTAAATAACAAAAATATATGTACAATTTAGCAATAAATAATTACAAAATAATAATAAATGATATAGTAAATAATGGAATCTAGTTGAATATAAATTCAATTTGATATTTTTTGCTCTTCATATAAAATAACGTTCAGAACGCAAACTGGAATGGAAGATGAAACAAACAGAGAACACATATAAAATGAAACATAATAATTCTAAACGACTATGCTATTATATTTCCACGATTATCTAATAATTAAACATGTGACAGTTCTGCCTTCGTCATGAGATCTGACAGAGCACTTTACTAATTCAGTGCGTGGGCACACGGAGAGTTTAAGCAAAAATTATCAAATTCTTATGTGCCTACCATTCAATGCGGTTAACTAGAGCCTATCAAGGGAAATACATTCGAAAATTCGGTCAATTAGTAAAATAACATTTGTTTAGGATAACGCACCTTTACTATTAGAACGATACTTTCGTTCGCTACGCAAGTGATTATATTTTTATGTTATTTACTAAGCTTTCAATTTACATACACACATGTTAAACATTGAAATTAACATATTTTTATTTTGAGACACAGAATACTAACAAGCCGTGGGAATTGCTTATTTAGATGTAAATCGTATACAGGTGCGTCTGTCCCGAACCAACAATACCATAATTATAAAATTAATCCGATGCATTATTGATACAAATAAAATCACTTACAAAATTAATTAACTAAATCATATACTTTGCCAAACACTTTTATGTAAATTATCAATGAATACAATGCAATTTAATAATGCCAACCTGTCAAATTTATAGTCATTAATTAAAACAAAAGTCAAAACACGGTAGACAATGAGAGCACATTAAATGTAATACACATTTCAATAATCATAGATAATTCACTAACACTATGTTTAATATTATCAATTGTAATAATATTAGATACGAGCTAGCATTACAAATTACATTAGGTAATCACAACAATATGATTATATATAAAAAATTATAAGCCTTTCGTCCATCGACGACAAACTTCCAACTTTTCTACCGACAATACTAAATGACTGGAATCACGCGGATTCATGAACTCACCCGCACAGCGCCGCCGCGGCCGAGCTCGCGAGCGCACGCACCGACGAGTCGCGCGACTGAACGAGCACGCGACTACTGCGCACTAGACACTAGAGCCGAGCGGCCTCCATAGAGCGTACGCTACCCTCAGTCTTGTGTCGAATCGAAAATGCAATAGCAAAGGATCAATCACTACGACAAAGTAAATCTTAACTTATTCGTTATCGATACGGCGTTCGGTTGCTACAAATGAATCTTTAAGAAAAAGACGTATTGTAAGGATAGTGAACACAGAGAGAAGACACGGTATTCATGAGCGTTTGAGCTGTTGTGGCTGGCCGCGTTCGTTCAAGGGTCTCGCCACCGTCGACGGTGCGGTGTCGCTTACATGTTGTAGGCGATGTATATGGCGTCGATCTGATCGGAGAGGAAGCCGTCGCGGAGGTGCATGCGCTGCTTCTCGCCGCGGGAGTTGATGGGCACGACGCCGGGGTCGACCACCACCACCACGCCGACGATGAGGTGGTGCTCCTCCAGGACCGTGTTGGTCACCAGCGGCACCAGGTTCAGCGCCTCGCTGTCGTTGCCGTCCAGCTCCACCACCACCACCAGCAGGTTAGTCCACGTGAACACAGCGCTGTAACCAATACACCACACTGTTTAATCATAACTGTCATAATCCACAGACATCTTTAATTATAATCGAGAGCACGATTGTGACAGTTTAGTATCATAACAGAATATATTTTTGTTTTTATTTGCGAGAAGGTTAAGCGTTGGGTCTTCCCATAAACAAAAGCAATACTAATCAGAATGTAATATTACTAAACACTGCATGGCACTATCCTGCACTACTCACAAGACTTGGTTTAATGCTCTCAACCCTCAGTAATTTCACTGGATACAATGCTCTCCAACGAGAGCTCAGTTTTAAATATAATTATGTAATGAATTTTAAATGTTATATATTTTGGATAATATTAAACAAATACGTCCAACAGTCACTTACATAGTCCTGACTCCACACTAAGATTGAGCCTTGTGTACTGGGATCAGGAACTACGAGAGACTTTTCGGTCTCACAAACACCCAGACCCGAGACAAATACCTATAGATCACACGAATATTTGTCTCGGTGCGGGGATCAAACCCGCGGCCTCAAATTTCACAGCCGGCGTCTAACCAACTGCGCCACGGAGGCTGTCATTACTTATCACAGTACGCCGTAATTTTTTATCAATTTAATTCTTATGTAAAAACGATGTCTCTTACTACTTACATACTAAAGTATGCTTTAAAGTAACTTATTGCCTTTAATACTCGGTGAATTGTGAATAGAATTAGTGTCGCCTTTGTCTGACTCTTTTAAGGATGCATGTATAGATGATGCTTATATGTAACAAATATTTATGTATATATTTTAGGTGAAAGGATCGGAAGACGTACCACTCAGCTATCTTCTTGTGGCAGCGCATGACGGAGTTCTCGATGTCGATGGGGTGGTAGCGCATGCCGCGCAGCGTGACGGTCTCGTCGAGCGCGCCCACCACGAACACAGCGTCGTGCGAGTCGTGGTCGCCGCCCGGCGCGCTGCTCGCCGACGCCAGCGACTCCGAGTCGCTGTCCCGCACGCACGGGCCCGCCTCGTCGCCCGCCGCCGCCGCGATCTCCGTCCGCCGCAGGAAGCCCAGGTACCCCGTCCGCGCGTACACCTCGCCCGTGCTGCCCGTCACCAGCTGCGCGCTGAAATGGTCTGCGTAATCGCTCTCGTCGCCGTAAATCGTGAAATAACCGCTCGCGTTGTGGGGCGACTGCACCCAAATCTCACCCAAGTGCGAGTCCCCGCACTGGCCCTTCGTCTCCGGGTTGGCCGTGATCACCTTCACGCCAGGCAACAGTTTACCGGACTCCATCAGGCACAGAGAGTGAGGGCTGCCGCGCTCCACCAGTGATACTCTGTCGTTCCTCAACGCGCGAAGATCCACGTACACTGTTGAAGGCTCGGGACTAGAGGCGCCTTGCAAGCAAATGGCGATATTCACGCGGCATCCGAATGACGTAGACACCGCTCGCGGGCTCAGACCCAAAGCAGAGAATAATTTCGAGAAAGAATTGGTGAGGTTGATGCGTGGGCGCTCTTCAGCAACAACAACGCATGTCCTCACGCATGCCAGGTTGATGCCTTTGTTTTTGAGCTGGTTGACGGAGCTGCCAAGACCTTTGGTGCACAATTCCATCACGCCGTAGGAGCAGAATGTGTCTCGCACTTTGTACTGCGAGACGGCGCTGAGCCACAGTGCCGGGTTAATCTCCACCTCGGAAGGCGGGATCAGAATGGAATGATGTCCAGAATAGATGCTGCTGAGGCACCAAAGAGCGAATCCGAGGCCACAATAGGGATCCAGGCATAGTGCAATGTGCCGCGAAGGATACAACTCGCATGCTATCTTCATCGAGCGGCACAGCGATGTCACAGCCGCATGGGACATCTTTATGCCGGCCAGCATTCCGGTAGTGGACACACTGAAGTCCAAGTAGGCGAGCATCTCAGCGGTGGGGGCGCGGTACAAAATCGGCAATTTCTTTTTGGGCATATCATCGGTGTCGAGCGTCAACGGCCAGGACTTGCTGTCGAGGACATTGCTGGCTTCCTTCGAACGCAGCAGCTTTATCACAGATTGGTTTGAGAGTACCAGGGTGGCCTTGCTGACGTCGACAATCATCCTGACTGTTGGTAGAGTGGTGTGAAGATTTTGCGGGTGAGGCGGGCGAATGGTGACGGGCACGGCGCCGACGTAGAGACATCCGTAGAAGGCGCAGATGAGATCCAGTCCAGGTGGGAAGATGAGGGCGACGTGGTCTCCGGTGTTGACGCGTCCCTTCTCCAGCAGCAGGATGCCAATTCTCTCGGCCTTCTTGTGCAGCTCGGCGCAGGTGAGGACCTTGGACACGGCGCCCTTCGAGTTGAGCAGCGTGAAGATCACGTGGTCCGACGTGCTCTGTGCGCGCCAACGCAGGATTTGCGATATAAACTGGTACTGAAATTTAAAAAAAAAAAATTTTATTACTTTATTTTTGAGATAATACATCTTTCAAATATTTGTCAATATTTTAAATACATTAACATATTATGTTAATTATATTTTTTTGAGAATTTTAATTTTGTTCTTAAGTTCAATGTAGTGTAGCTATTGGAGATCTGAACATAGAAACAGCAAACGCTGAATTTCACTGCTCGTTTTGTATTTTCTATTTTTCAAATGTAACTAATAATATATAATATTTTCACCTTTCTAGCAGCATCAGAATCGTCAGTGTAGCCCATGTCGCGTCCCTGGGCGGAGGCAAGCCGATTGCCTTGCACCAAATTGCCTACGATCACTGAAGCAGGCCCGACGTCTACAAAAATCAAATAACATGCATTTACAGCACAGGTAATATGTACTATTACACCTTCTCACTACAAATTCACCGCCGCTGAAACATGTGGCGATCTATAATTTAGAAACACATTAGTTCATAGGATTAAAAGACCAATATATCAAAAGAATTTATGCAAAGGAACAACTAATTTTAGTGTGGCAGTTATCCTAAAAAAGCAACTATTGGCGTATTATTACCTCAATGTTAATTTATCAAACCAATGAAAATAGAATATCTGATTATGCAGAATGATTATAGTTTTGAATTCAAATCAAACCTGTTCAAGACAATAAATTGTATGTTGTAAATATATTTCATATTTTAAAAAGATTAGTAAATAAAGACTGACTCAATAATATTCTTATGCTTAGAATATTTATGTGTTGAAATAATTAAAATAAATAAAACTTTAATATGACAGTCGCATCACCGCTTCGCTAAAACAATTTAAATCGCAATAATGTCGGGAGCCTTATAAACTAAATATAGTAATAGTTCGCCAGGCAAATTTAAGCTCGCCTTTGTATTTTTCGTCTTAAAATGTCATTTTTACTAATTTGTGTTTCAAAGTCAATATTTTTTGCAGAGATTCAATCATTACCATACAATACACCATATCCAAGAAACAAAAAAAACAAATAAGTATCTACCCACATGTTAATATTTATTTTATTCGGGAAAATGAAGGTACACATTCCATGTTTCAATTTAGCAAGGCCTGTTACACCCAAGTTTCGACTGCAGAACGGCCTGTGCGGATAGAAATTTATTTACATATTTTCTTGCATGTTGTATATAGTATTTCGATCTCATCGTTATACTGACTTGGCAACACAAATTAGTCGTAATATCACCAGAATCTCGCATGAACAGACCACTCACCGGAATGTATCTCCCGCGGCTTGGGCAAGTTGGTGACGCAAGTGTGCGGGCACATGAGCACGTTGGCCGGGTGCAGCGTCCCTTCGAGGAAGCGCCGCTTGCACTCGCTCAAGTGGATGCCACCCAGCGGCGTCTTGGGCAAGTAGTTGGGCTGGACCAGGGCCAGGCAATATATCCCGACCTGGTGGATTGAGTCTACAGCTTGCAGCACTCGGGACATCCACTGGAAGGACTGTTGGCGAAGCTGTTATTTATACGCGTGGCAGATTTCTCGTATGGTCAAACATTTTTCGGTTGATGGGTGTGGTGTGGTGAATTTGTTAATACATCATTTAAAATCAAAGAATGTAATGTTCAATATTTTTTGTGACGTGATAGCTTTATTTGTGAAAAAAAGATCTTTACTTGCAAAAATGATTGAATTTTGTGGTATTTTTTCAATTAATCTAAAGTGACATTTACTGGGCGCTTGTAAAAGATATAAGTATAGAGGTGAATAGTCTCTTAATGAACACGCTTTCGTATTGAAATGACTTATATCCACTAAGTGTAAAAAATGTTGCCTTGAGATTGTTTTGCAATCAGACTTAAACCTGTAACATAATTAAGGTATATCTACAATAAACCTACAGCCTATGAAAAAGCGATAAATTAAATTCTTTATATATTTGACTTTTCAGAAAAAAAAAGAAAAGTAAACACAAAAAAACGGTACACTGTTAAAGTAAGTGTTCATTTTATCATTTAATAAAGCTTAAATCTATATATATATAAAGCTAACTTCATAAAAGACATGAATAAGCTAGGCAAAAGAAAATCACTTTGATCAACAAAAATTAAATTAATAACCTAGCCATTGTGTATCGAATCTGTATCAATTACCACATTTACATTAAAACAATGGTAGTTTTAAAAAGTTGTTGTACACTCACCTCCTCTTCGCCGCAATCAGGTCTTTGTTCGGCGACGATGCAGATCCTCTCATCACGGAGCACCCTGACAGAGAACACGGCGATGCGCCCCCTGTATATGAACTTCATCGGTTCCACAGCCAGCACTGTGGCTATGATATCGTCCATGTTGTGCTTACGACCCGTCACTGTCATCAGCCCGTCGCGAGAGCCGCACACGAATACCAAGCCTGGCGATGATAAATCATCATTATCAGCATCATCAGTCACAGGAGTTATATTGATTGAACAGAGGAATGTATATTTTTTACAGATGAAGGCAGCTGCAGCGTTTTCAGGTTTGTAACGGAATAAATGAACATAAATAAGTATAATATCTTTTCAAATACATATGTCAATTTTTTTTTATTGAAATCAAAAGGAAAGGAAATACCTGTTTCAGAGTAACTATTAAATATTGATTGTCGTTTAGAGTTTAAGATTTTATAAATATATGAGTATAATGCTGAACATAGGCCGTGTAATATATTTACAGCGAGATGCATAAATTGTATATAATATTTTATAATTTGTATTATATTTTATATTTTTAATTGCAGTTACATTTTTCTATACATAGGTCTAACATCGTAAAATCCAAATTGAATTTAAAATAAATTGAATATATGTATATATATCATATTTTTTTGTGGAAATTTTACAAAATCATGTGAAAGGTTTTATTTATAACAGTAATATTTTTTTTATAACTTTGTGAATATCTTCATGTAAAGGAATGTCATTGTTTTCATTGCAGGAAGGTTCGTAGTTAGAATAGGCTATTCGAATGGGCGGAACACAGCGCGCCACGTTGCGTGGCCGCCTCCTATTGGTCGCTATTATAAATCAGAGGTTTTTAGGTCATGAACTTTTGACCTTATTGCGGAGGCAGGGCTAAGGCGGGCGGATACAGCCAAAGGGATGTTCCCGACCTACCCCAACGCATTGCTGCCGTTCTCGACTGTAAACACGTATTACGAACTAATTCTACAACTTGATCTCCTTTTACTTTTGATAAGTCTTTGTGTTTTTAAGTTGATTTGCTTTGAATACTAGTCTATACAAATATTAAACTAATGTCTCTTAATTTTTAAACAAAATTTTCAAGTGTGTAGTATTTGTGTAAAGTAAAACTTATTTTCATGTGCATAAAATACACATCTGATTAGAACCATACTTTTTTTATAATGTACTCTTATGAAATCTTCAGGACTCACAAAATATTTTTCTGTTTTCAAAAACGTCGGGAAATAAAAAAATGTAAAATGAAATCTAATTCTCTATAAAATCCGTAAGAATTCGTTTTATTTCAATATTTTTCTGTTGTTACAAAAATTATTAAAAACTAATGTAGTATGTGTTTTTTTTAAAGAACACTGCTTGATCCTTTCAGGAACTTTGCCAGCACTGACAGTAATAAAACAAATAGAATAACATTTACGTTAGTTGGAGATGTTAGGGTTGAGAACAGGGTTGTACTCATGTTGGTTACTAATAAGACCGATTCGTGCGTGACAAATAGGGCCATATTTTGAACGGTTATTAAGTCAATATATCCTAAAATTCTTTAAGCATGACTTTCGGATGCACAGAATTAAAAACTGTCGTATAATCATTATTTTTATAGTTTTTATTATTGTATTTAGCTATTTACACCTATATTTTATTTACAAATGGCAAAAAAAAAATTTTGCCGTTTAGTTAGAGCATTTTTATTTTTTTATTTACATAAAATATTTAACATTAACATGGAGCATAAATATTATCGCATATTAATAAACAAAAAAAAAATTACAAAAATCCATTTTAAAAGTATTTTGTGTAAAAATGTTGCCATTCGATTTATTGAAGCAGTGCGTAGTGATTTACTTTCGTAAACACGGCGCACTAGTAAGGGACGCAGCATACCTGACAATGTGCAAACTTCAAACAGATGTAATCAAGAGACGCTCGAGTATATTTTATTCCGGAAATTCATAAAAATATCAATAAATAGCAAATAATTTGTGCCTGATAATAGCGTTTTTGTATAATATACATTGTGTTTCGTTTGTGTGAATGTAATTTTGTGATTTTCGTGCATTCATCAAGTGTGTTGTAAGTCAGCATATTGGGCACTAACTCCAATATATCAAAGGGCATTCCGATAGCCCAGGTGGAGTGTTCTGCGCAAGTCCATCAAAACCAAGTACGTGTTAGTGATTTTCTACTTCCTTTACGTACCTACAATATCTTGCAATTGTTTTCCTCTATAAAATTTCATTTTGAAATTAATTCAGTGGTTCTAAAACGTTATTCAGTGAAACTTATAATCCTCTCGCACTGTATACAATAGTGATTTGCATTTTAAATACAAATTATATGTAATTCTATGTTAAGGTGCGTATATGTACAGTAGAGTCAAACACGAATAATTTCACATAAATAGTTTAACCATTTTATTTAAATATGAGTATAATATCATAAGAATATTTTTGCTTTATTTTTAGATCGTACGTATAAAATGGAGAGTAAGGAGACGTTAATCCAAATTATAGAGCGATTAGAGAAATCATCGTTAGTGCGATATGTGCCGCTGGTGAATACACCAGAGAGTCACAACTCGGTGCCGCACAATCTAGCCAAGAACCACATGAACGTCAAGGCCGGCCGACGCTACCATAAGATAAGAAAACCAAATCCTACCTCCGGGACCCAGGAACCCGAGTAGGCCGCTTCGGACATAATGTTCCTCGCCGATGGGCTCTCCGTCCGAGTCAAGCGGACGGACGCGGAACACAGTGTTGGTGAGCCCCGGCAGCCCCCAGTACCCGGAGCCGGTCGCCCCGGACAGCACGCAGATTTCTCCGACTTCATCCGTTTTACACAAGAAGGCGGGCCCTTCCATTTTAACCACAACGATGACACCTGCGATAAAAAGGTCATTATTTAAGAGTGTAGTTAATTCGTGATAATTAATAGTCAATTGTAATTATAAGTAGTTTAAAAAACTTACATGAAGGCATAACTTGGCCGCAGTCCTGCAGCGTGAGCGAGGTGAGGGAGTTCTCGGCGTCCACGCGCACCACGCCGTACGACAGGCCCGACATGGACAGCACGCCGCGGCCGGCCGACGAGCCACCGCGGCCGGCGCGCCGCACGCACACCGTCATCGACTCGCTGCTGCACGCGCACGGGCAGATCGCGTCGCCGCGCACTCCTGACAAAGGTACGCATTTACAATACTTGATTTCTTACGAAAAATGGGGCAAACGTGCTAATGAGCCACCAAATTGTTAGTAGCCCCGTCACCCATGCATTCCTAAACCACCAAAGGTTTAGTTGTATTGTTTATTTCAAATCATAATATTCTTTATTTAAATAATCTTTCACAAGATATTTTTTGATTCGTTTGTAATGTGGTATTTTCACATGTCTGCAGTTCCTAAAGTCTCTACCAGTAAATGCTTAGTTGGTGGGGCTTTTTCACGCATTGGATCCCTGCATAGTGTTATAGTGTAATCCAAAATTATTTGTTTCGGTACTTTTCCCCTATGATGGACGATGGACACAAGCAGTAATATAACGAGATTAAATAATAATTGGCCTTTACATAGACAGTTATACACCTATTTTAGTTGTCGAATGTTTTGTCCCTTCCGAACAACTTTTGAATTCAGTTTGAGCGAAGAAGATAAAACATTCGATAACTAATAAAATAGGTTTTAAAACTATCTATGAATAAGGCCGTAACACTTTTGAACTAGCACGTAATAACAATAAATGGGTTATTATTTTAGTAATTGTGAATATATTATGTATTTTCGGTGGTGAAAAACTTCTGAGAAACATTATTGTGCATAAATTTTCAGTGTATTTTACGTATTTGTATGTGTATATTTTCATACTTCTAGCGATTATTTCAATAATACCAATTTGTTATAAAATATGATTAAAATTGTGACATTTGTAAAATGGTGGTTACCATTTTACATACGCTTAATCTACATACGCAACATTAGCTAATATAAAATTTTTCTTTGAGAGATAGTTATAACAGAATACATTAAGTTAATCTTTTTCTTCTTTTTTATTGTGTTTCTCAGTTAGTGGCCAGTATTTGTACATTGAACCTCATAAATATGAATAAAGTATCTATTTTCACATTCAATATAGTTTGTGAATAAACTTCCGCGAGTAACATGTTGTGGCGGTTTGCTAACCTCGAACAACAACTAAGCAAACTTTGCGACAATACGCTTGAATACTGAAACACGTTAATAGTTTGACAGCCTCCTCCAGTTAGAGACACTGGTTGGGAAATCAGACATCGCAGTTTTATTTGCTACAAGTATTTTAAGATTTATTTATTTATAGATTGTGTAGGAATGACTAATTATAATGTGGAATCACGACTACATATTAGATTGGTATAGATATTTAATAAACCAAATCGCTTTACTTATTTATTAAAGTACTTCTCTGCCTCAAGGGTCATACCCTACCGATACACTAGGAAAATAAGTGTTATGTTTTAATTACACAGCTATCACGTACAAATCTGAATAATATACATAAACACACGCCCATATCCCACAAGGGGTAGGCAGATGTGCTACCAGGACACCCACGTTTCGTCTTGTTTGTTCCGTCCCACAACGTGATAGGGGGCGAGCCTATCGCCATATCGTGCAAAAATTCCTGACTCCGGGCTGATAATGAATAGAAAAATGCAATATCACTTTCCCCGACCCGGGATTCGAACCCGAGACCTATGCTTTGAAATCGTACCGTAGTGCAACTGCGCCGTCGAGGCAGTCAGTCTGAATAATCTAATATTTTTTTTTATTTTTATCATCAACATGCGGGCCAAGTTAGCGAGGTTTGCACTTTCAAAGAGATTGACAAGTTACGGATACGAGTAGTTTGCGGCACACGCCGGAGCAAGCATTGTTTATGCACATGTCAATCTTCATACGGCACTTTCTCCCGACACTTGCATCCTGATTGTTTTGCTTCAACAACATGTAGTTTTGATTAGTTTGCGGTATTGATACCCATGTGTAGACCTCCGGGTAAGCCGAACATCTGCAAGAAGTTTGTGTCGGCTAAAATTATAATTAGAATTCTATTATTGTATATTGAATTTTAACACGCCAAGACTTTTTTAAAAGAGAATTTATGCTTAATGTTCATATCTTTCAAACTAAATAATACTATATCTAATACCAAAAATACTTTCGAAATTTTTAAAATCTCCATAATTAATTACGGAGGAGTAGGCAAGTCGGTCTGCCTAAAATTAAAAACAAAGGATTTATGGGGCTACATTGAGAAAACCTTTGGTTTTTTTGTTTTATTATATACAGATTAAAGTGAACTTCTTTGGTGTATACTCGTAATTTAGATCGCCTTTTTGTTTTAACAGCATGTAGGTACGGGTTATGAGTCGTGAGGTTCTTGGTTCGAATTCGAGGTGGGGTATCTAAGTATTTCGATTTCCAATTTGCAAATACATATTCCAGTGGTTTACACAACAAGTAAAATAAAGACACAAAACAAATGTAATATACTGATTCAGTGACAATTATATAATTGATAAGCGTGTAATTCTAGTCGTGGGAATGGATGGACGTGACAATCCCAATGCTTGCAGTAGTCTGTAATGCGAGAAGGTGCAAGTGTGTTCGCAATCATTGATTTAATGGACATTTCCTTAGTTATGTAGACTAGGGCGTAATCATGTGTAATAGTACAAATAGTAATTTACACATTTTAATTTTTTTTTAGTACCTTAATCTTGTGATTTTATAATGATTGCCTTAATTAGTTTACGTTTGTGAAATATCAAAAGTTTGCGATATATTATGCTGTTTGCACAAAGGATTTTACTTTAAAGAAAAAAACTACGTGTTTTAAATTGTATGTCCGAGTAATAAAGCAGGCTTGTTTAAAAACAAGAAGTGGTAGAGCCACGCTGTTGTCAGTCATGACTCAGCGTGAATGGGTAGGCTCATCCGGGGCGGTACCACTGTCTCACAGGGAATCGACGAGAAGCGACAGCTAAGCTGTCGCGCCTCGTTCGGTGAGTGAGATTGCCGGATGCCCAATACGCCTTTCCTCTTCCCATCCTTTTTCCTTCCCGTTCCCCTCCCAATTGGGTCGGCAACACATCCATGATCCAGCTTTGTGGATGCTCATGGGCGGCAGTGATCATTTACCATCAGGAGACCTGTTTGTTCGTTTGGCGGACCTAAGCAATAATAAAACAAAACATTTATAAACATTATATGCGCTATTAACGCTGTTGGTCCTAAATCGAACATTTTGGCTGTTTAAATCAAATATATTAGCAGCTGCAGCTTATTTAGTGCTGTAAAAGCATTGTTTTCTTTATTATAAATTTTATCTGAGCTCAATAAGTTGACTGTACAATCTTAAGAATATTTATTACATTTCATTTTTGCGTGTTTTGCTTCCAAAAATATATAAGCGAGGCAAGGGGTCCGTCGATTTATTAAAGTATTTTGTACCCAATATATTTCTTTTGAATTGAAGTTGTTGATGAAAGCCTCTGTCGTACTTACATAACTCCTTCTGTTGTGTGGTTTCTTCTGCATAATACGTAATGCTAGTACATTATCGAGCGAAAGCACAGTGGTAACGTATTTTTTTATAAATCATTTTATAGCTGATCTGTATTTAGATTTTGCTGTTATTGTTATGACTTGCCGAGTTCAATGTCTATTGAATGCAATCCAATCCATCAGCCAAAGGAAGTCCACTGCTGAACATAGGCTCTCCCAATGATTTCCACAGTGACCTGTTGGAGGTAGCATCCAGCGACGTCCCGCGACCTTTACCAGGTCGTCTGACTACCTAGTGGGTGGACGTCCCACCCTGCGCTTTCCGCTTCTATTGAATAAAACTATTTTATTTCTTTCTTACCTCATCCGGGTAATGATTACCATAGACCTGTAAGGTGTAGTGTGTATATCGGCCAGGCCGGCATAGCTGTGTCGACGATAGATAACTCTAAAAGACTATATCTTCATTGATTTTCTTGATTTCAATGTATTATGACCAGGCCGGCATAATTTTGTGAGCTTACGAGAGATAACCATATTTAGACTACTCTAATTCCATTACACTATACCCAACGTAACTTACAACCTCCCATTAAATCTAACCTTTGCTTTGGAACACAGACAGGAACTGGTCGCAAGAGGACAGGGACCATGGGTTGGCGCCGTCCGCGACCAGTAGTATGCGCAGCGAACTCAGCGAGATCTCCTTGTGGTCGCGCGTCGCCAGCAGCCCCCAGTGCAGGTCGCGAGACTTCACGATAGCTACTGACGCTCTGGAAACCAGGTATTGTGTTAATACATTTTATTAGCCCTACAGCGACCTGGACGGGACGGCGACGCGACGCTTACGGATCATTTTAAGTTGAAATATATCGGTTAAGAAACATGTCACATAGAGTCGCATCGCCGCCGTCGCGTCCGGCGTGAGCCATTATTATTTTATTATTATTAATATCCCTACTTAGGTCTCCTTTAGTGAAAATAGCATCGTTTGTACTCATATTCTTTTTAAATTAGGAGATTACACATTTTTTGTTATATAATAGTCAAGTCTGCGTAAATTTGTCCGCGCTTACGTAATTTTCATCAAAATCGTTTCAGTAGTTTAAGAGATAGAGCAGGGGTGCCCAATCTTTTTCAATCCGCGGCGCACATCCATGATTACTATTTTTTCTCGACGCCTTAACTTATCTAGCTGTTCGAAATAGATAATTATATTGGTACGAGTTAGGTAGTATTAGTAGAGAGGCTCAAAAATTACAACTAACTCAACTCCTTCTATTTGTTTTTTATTTCTCATTAATTTCGAAGCGGGTTAAAGACAATCTTGTGTTTCTATGAGACTCGCCGAGCTTCACAGATTGGTGTCAATTCTTTGCGTGCCATTTTTGATCCTGGCTAAGAGAAGTTGCAGTGGTGGGCGTGTGGGCGGGAAAGTTTCAGGCTCAAAAATTAAATCTATAGGGAGAGCATATCTTCACGGCGCCCTCCTTCACTTTCTGCGGCGCAGCGCGGCGCTTACTTTTGAAAACCCTGTGTTATATGTATTTAAATGATTAGACTATTGTATGAAATCACAGGCATTAATCTAAATAATTCACACAAGTACATAATATTATGTCACGTGGGTCCATATGAAGCTTGGTTTATTTACTTCAACATTATGTTATTTAATCACGCTCTGTCATATAAGACTTTTTTTATGTTATTATGATTCATGTCTATGTATAAAATATTTATGTGTGATTATACTAAAATGGTAATGTACCTATACTTGCTGGCTCTGATATATCTTGAAAGAAATTTTCCTCCATCCGTAAGTTTTCCGGTATCTCTAATTTAAAAGTAAGAACTTCAAGTTTTAATATCGTGCACGCTCCTTATAAAACCAATGCGGCAAAAGTTTGTCAACTTGAAAGACATTTTCCAATCCCCATCCGAAGCCAATTAAAATTTCAGAAGCCTAGTTGCGCGAACGTATTAGATTATTTGTAAGGAATTGCTTACAGGATTAAAACCGTCATGTTTACTTTTTTATATTAAATTACCAAACTAAAACTTACATTCCTGGTGATCAAGGTTCATTAATGGTTTTACAACCAAAGATTTCAAAGGCCATCGGTAATAGCGAAGATTTAAGGCATTAATATATTATAATGCTCGATATTAGGTAGATAAAAGAATTGTAGCTAGCGATTACAGGACACTAACAAATAGTAAATGTACCGAGATGACGAGCGCAGAGCAGTGTCATGCAGTGCTCAAAAGTTCTGACTGATGCTTTTGTTCATGGTTAGACGTGACCTTAACCATCAGGCGACATGTGTCGTCACTCAAACCAAAAAAAAAACGAAGTAAAACGTCATACCTGTACTTGGTGATCATGTGCATCCACGAAGCGGGGCTGACCTTCATGAGCGCGTAGGGTATGAATATGACGTGCATGCCGTTGAGCACGCTGGCGAGCACGGCGTGCCACAGGCCAGTCTCGCGCTTGAAGTCGAGCACGCACACCATGTGCTCGCCCTCGCTGTAGTTGCACGCCACGGACAGCATGCGGCAGTGCGCCAGCATCGACGCCCTGCAACAACACGCCTGCGTTAATACACTCGTTTTTACTGTGCCAATTTATTTTATGCCTGGTTCACAAATTCCTCATTATGTTCAGTTTTATATTAATAACATAACTAATTTCCAACACGATAAATTGATTGATATTTTACATCTTACATTTTAATCTTACAATCTTTATTACACACACACACTCTAATGAGCATTAAAGACAGTGACGTCTTATACATTTGGTTCCGCGACCCTTTTTCTTCTACTCCCGCTACAAAATTCAAAACGTGTCTAGCTAATTAAAACTAATTGATTTAATTAAAGGACTAGCCTTGGCGTTTTGCGAGGGCGTAAAAAAAACATAATAATATTTGCGGTTGGCTTGCTTAAAAGATTTTCAACAGCGATATTAGCAATAGCGCAGTACAGTTTATAATAAGATAAATCTACATGCAATGTTAATACATGCTTAACTTACACAACTAAACGCGAGTACACTTATTTTACAAATGTGCTTACAAATTAACAATACGTTTCTTATTTAATTATTCATTTTTAGGCTTATTATTATTGTTATGAATTTCATTTCTACGATATGTAAAGTCCGCTAACCTACAATTAAGCTAGCGTAGTGGCCTAAACCCTCTCTATCGTACTCTCGATTGTAGAGAATGCCCTTGCCCTGCAATGGGACGCATATGGTTTGATACAGATACAGGCTCAGTTATCCCAATAAACAAATAGTTATTTTATTTTTGTGTAGTATATAATTTATTTAGGGGATTTTAGTAATAACCTTAGCGAATGAATCAAGCAAATTCCGCATTGGCGACATTATTTTATTAACGTGTATTCATTTCTCACAAGTATTTCTGTGCCTATATTGTGTCCCAGAAGCTTACATTTAAGGTTTGCCAGCGAGCATTGTAGCGCAGTGTTCTTGGTGTTAGGATGACCCCTCGCATCCAAAACACCGAACTGCGCTCCAAAATTCGCATTGTGGGTAAAGGACGCAAGGAGGCTACATTAAAACGGAATTGGGCAGGACATGTGCACTCAATTGCACTCAATTGCATCCAAGCCGTTGGGCCAGGCTAGTTATAAGCTGGAGTCCCGCGAATGGCCGGGATGAGAAGGCTAGTGCCTGATCCTTCAAGCTTGAACGTCTTTTATATATCCTGTCAACCAAAGGCTGACCATCCTATACTGGCTGGACGCCCCATGCATGAACTATTTAATTAATTGAAGTCAATGAATTTGCGGCAAGTATTTTAATTAATTATTAGGTTTTTACACTTCTCCATATAATCTTCAACTGTGCCAAATTTTATGCTGCTCTGTTCACGCAATTCTAGTTAAAAATGCAAATAAACATTTTCCTTCAAGTATAAAGTATAGAAAGATATTTTGAAAATCTATTCATATCCAGATTAAATCGCACTGTTGAACTGATACCTTCTATTTTTGTACACGCAGAGCGGATATATCAGTTTGGGTTATTATTGAATTTCAGCATCCTGCCGAGCGTAGGCGATGCGTCGTAGAGCGTTTAATGTGCTACGGCGCATCTACGACGATCATTCGCCCACGTTCTACAGTATTCGTGACGACGCGACGTCAGTCTGCAGCGGCCACATCTGCCTGATACACAGGTAGGGGCCATATTATTATTTATTAAACATGATAGTAATTGTCAATTAAATAATATATTGATACATGTTTATCGAGAAATGTATAATTTGCGAAGATTAACTACCCGTACATACGTACATAAAGCCTCAAGGCTCATACTCTACCGATAAACTAATGTTTTAATGTTTTAATTTAACCACTGTCACGTACAAATCGGAATAATCAACATAAACATCACGCCTTAATCCCAGAAGGGGTAGGCAGAGGTGCAACCAGGACACCCACGATTTGCCTTGTGTGTTCCATCCCACGATATGATAACGGGCGAGCCTACCGCCATATCGGGCACAAATTTCTGACTCACGAGCTGATAATGAATAGGAAAATCCAATATCAATTTGCCCGACCCGGGACTCGAATTCGAGACTTCAGCTTGTAATCTTACCGTAGTACAACTACGCCACCGAGGCAGTCGAATGTAAACTAGACTTCAATCATTTTTTTTATTAATATAGTCACAAAGCCTTACTTTTGTTAACTAAATCTGTCACATTAGTTCTCATTTATTAAAATAACAAAGACTTAACATAGATTTATCCTAGGCTTTTAAAATAAACATCGTGATTATTTCTGGTAACAGAGTGGTTTTAGTTGCGTAAACCAGATCCATATATTATGTACAAGTCCTTCCTAATATTATAAATGCAAAAGTAACTGTCTGTATGCCTGTCTGCTAACTTTTGACGCCTAAACCACAGAACCTATTTTAACGATATTTAATACAGTGATAGATTAGACCTTGGGGAAGGACATACGCTACTTTTTTTTGCGGAGCAAAGGCTTGAAGGGGTTGAAATAAGGAATGAAAGTTTGTATGGAAAAGTCGAAACCGTTGTGGTTACAGATGTAAGACTTAACTCTTAGTTACACATTTGAAGCAAAAATCTATCAATACATATAATTAATTTGTAACTGATCGATGCCTGTACATGGAGATAAATGAGAAAAACTGATATGAAGGGACTATATTGACTGAATAGAACCCAAAACAATGATTTTTAGAATTTTTGTCTGTTTGTCTATGCGGTTATGCGCGATGAATTCAGAAACGGCTTAACGGATTTCAATGAAATATGGTATAGAGGTAGCTGACACCCTGGATTAACACTTAGGCTACTTTTTATCCCAAAAAATGTAGTGTTCCAGTGGGATAAAGGAGGAATTCCGATATATTTGTTACTTTTTTGTACTCAAATAGATGGGGATGCAATAGATTATGGGACAAAGCGGGACGGGACGGGATAGGATTTTTTTTTTTCAATGTAACCACGCAAATGGAATTGCGGGCAGAAGCTAGACTTAATATACTCTAAAACTTTAAAATTAACTCTAAAGGGGTTAAAGTAAGGGTTGAAGCTATTTCTATGAATTTATATTTTAGCTTCTGATTGCAAACGAAAAATAATAGCATGCAATAATTTAGAGAATTATTATGGATTATGGATTGGGGACGAAATATTATTTGGAAAAATCCTAACCGTTGGAGTTACTGATTTCAAACTTTAGTTACAAAAAACAAAAATATCTGCATACTTTGTTTTCTTAGTATTCATGGTTTCTTGGATTTACGTGAATGTTACACATTGAAATAAAACGAATTCTTACGGATTTTATCGCGAATTTAATTTATTTTTTTAATTTCCCGACGTTTCCATCACTTTACAGTTTTCGTGGTCACGGGGCGGACTGAGGTATTAGTCATCCGCATAAAACAATTAACTTTTTAATTTAATAAGTGTAAATTAAGGGTATTTAAATTGTAACAGTCACTAAGCGGATGGGGAAGTAAAGGATCCTTACTAATATTATAAACAATGTTGATGAAATTTGATATATGTAGTTGCTACCCTGAATTAACACATAGGTTACTCGTTATCCCGAAAAAATGAAGTGTTCCCGTGGGATGAGTAAGGAAATGTAAGTGATTTTCCAACATTGTTCAAGCCATTATTTTTCATTTGTAGTAAGGAGCTACAATATAATGTTTCATAGATATAGCTGCAGCGGTTTCGATTTTCCATATAATATTTCTACTCTTATTTTATGCCCATTTAGGGTAAATTTTATGAAAACAAAGTATGCCGCTGTTATTGTTTTGAAATTAGTAACTAAAGTGCCAAGTTTGACATCTCTAATTTAACTGTTTAGATTTTTCCATACATACTTTGATCCCTTATTTCATTCTCTTCCAAGCCTTTTCTTCACTTGTCTCTATGGCCCAATATATCTCAATGTTAGATTTCATCAAAATCGGATCAGCCGTTTCAGCGTGAAAAGTAAAGATTAGAGGCTCGGCTTGGCTCCGCCCGGGTGCAGATAGTTTTGAGTCTAGTCCACACAAACAACACATTTTAGTTTTTGCAGCGCACGCGATGTAAAAATATTTTAGGTATTTTTTTTAGACATTGGGTTAATAAATTATTGGAGTTTTAGTAAGGACCCCCTAATTTTTATGAAAATATAGCCTACAGTCAAACCTTACCTCGTTTATAATATTAGCATCTGATCGGATCTGATGATAACGTCAAACTCAATTTCGACCGTTTCCGTTGACAGCTTGAGCTTCATATCTAATATGTATGGTAGGCATGCCACTTTTTCAGATAGCATTAACATGGTACTCGAATGTTGAACAATATTTAATTAATTTAATTATCGATAGTTTAGCGATATTGACAACAGAAATACTAGGAATGGTACCAGACTCCTCAGGATCAGCAAATCTTTTAAAGGTTACTGTGTACACTTTTATAACAAAGTTCCCAGTCATATTAAAGACTTAAAAGTTGAAAAATATCAAAACTACCGTCAAGCAAAAACTATTCAGCAAAGCTTCTTACTACATAATTTCTAGAAGATAATAATAATAAGGTTTGGGAATAGAATAAAATCAAACAAATTTGTAGTTTTCTGGAGCGGCAGTTTGTGTGCACTGTTTAATATAATTCCTATTAAATAACAACGTAATTTATTTTGCTTTATAAGCGATTAGGTATGTCATGCTCGCTTAAATGTCTGTGCTTGCGCCGGCATCGTGGTTCGATCACTTACGGAATCAATACATTATTTTCATTTTCATTTTTCTTTCAGTATTATATAGTTGTGGGTTGAAATTAACGGTAGCTTATAAAAACAATAATTTATTCTCATTTATCATCATCATCGTCAAACCGTTGCAGTCCACTGCTGGATATAGGCCTCTCCCAAGGTACGCCTCAGAGCCGATCCGATCTCTCTCTTCGATCTGCTGCTTTCATTCTCACTCATACGTTCATATGACTGTAACAACATAATTCAAAAGAGGGGACTCCCTAATAATAGTTTGTCTCTATATTGCTTGTGCAGACATTTATCACTTACCAATTGTAGATAAAATATTTTGTCATATTGCACATTATAATAAACTTGACTTAATCATTTTTACTCTTATGTCCTTGCGTTGCAAAAAGATATCGGCATAAACTACTTGGAACGTGATACTACATCAGTAGAAAATTGCCATGTCGACCTGTCGCGCATTGAAGTTATGGAAACAATGAGTATATTTCTGTAGTGGTATAGTGGTATATATATTTATATATATATATATATATATATATATAATTATGTAAGATTGTGTGACGGCCTTAATAAATAAAATAAATTATAAATAATGTTAGAAAGCTGAACTAAAAGCACTAACTTGCATACTATGATCAGCATTTTTAAAATACACTATTAGAATCATAAATAAACAAAAATCTAGGCACGCGGCAACGTGTCAAGCCAAGTTCAAGCTAACAGAACTGGCGACCAGCACCGTGGGTAATAATACACGAATCATTTGGAACCATTTTTAACCCCCTCATAACTAAAAATATTTCACATAAACATGTCAAAGAAGACTGGCGAGATTGAGCAAGACGTTACAGATAATCCAAAATTAATATATTGGCGTGTGCAAATTTGGAACTACAAGTTAACTTAAAAAATAGCTATCTATAGCATTGTTTATGTTTTTATAATATAAACAACAAGCATTTATCGCCCAGATCGTAGACGATTTGTACACTTATGAAATGTTGACAAATATTCTTTTCACATTTCGTTAGTTCTTTTCAAATAATAATAGGGTGTCGAACGGTTGGAAATAAAATCAAGTTTTAATTCGATGGTTTTAATATAATAGGTTCTTATTTGATATTCCTTGACAGTATAAATAAATTATCTTATTTTGATGAAGCTAGTTAATACCGGATACCCCAAATGAATATTATCGATCTTACGCTTTTTCGCATCCGTGTTGCATGATAGGTATTCATTTTACCGTAAGTTATGTGAAAAAACGACTTTTGGTATTTGTATCGAAAATAATATTGAAAAAGGTCATAGCGCTTGTCATAAATGTATCCTCTATAAAGACGAAAAAGTACGCCATGTAAGTTATTATGCAAATATATGGATTGTAGAGCTATACTCAGTAGCGATCATTTTATTACTCTCATTTAGCGAACACATTGTTTCATCTATTTCCGATATACTTGTCTTATCCATAAAAAAATGCCTAAACCAATTCTGTAAGGCTACGTCCAAGGTTCTATGAAGTTTCACCTGTCTCTTTTGCGAGATACATTTGTGCTCCAAATTCAATAAACACGCCTTAAACGGTTCTTCAGGTACTAACATCCAAAAACCGTCACTTTTATCACTGAGAGAAAGGTCTTATCAGCAGCGTTCCATTAAAAATCATAAGAACATTTATTGCAGACTTATTTGCTGTGTGCACATAAATAGTGACTAATGCTGCAACGAGTAGGCGCTTATGCTTTAATGCAAAGAGCATCGAGTTGATACTTCATTGTATCACACAACTAGCGGCGCCCGGCTTCGCGCGGGTGGGAATAGTTTTTGAGACGAGAACATATTATTTCGCGTACTGTTTTATATTTAAACTCAATATGATCGCCGTCGACTATATTGCTTTTCCCGCCCGTCCCGCTATATCCCGTTCTGTCCCGTCTCATTTTGTCCCATGACAAAAAGCATGCAATCCTGTCCTTTCCTGTCCCGTGCCATCCATTCAAGTTTGAAACAGTAGCAAGTATGTATATTTGAATTCCTTACTCATCCCACAGAAACACTTAATGTTTTCGAGATAAAAAGTGCCTATGTGTTAAACCAGGGTGTCACCTACCCCTATACCAAATTTCATAAAAATCGGTCTAACCGTTTTTGCGTGAAAGCGTAACAAACATTCATACACCCATACAAAAATAATAAATTAAGTAATATAACATCATGCAATTACTTGGCGTGTACACAGGTGTGAGCTCTTGTGTCGAGGCGGGCTCGACATACGATATACCGAACATAGATCTTATCTTTGGCACGCCAACAATTTAGCTGTTACCGAAACGGAACTCTTGCAATTTTCAGTAGTATTGAACCGCGAAAATATATTTGCTCACGCCAGTATCCATTTACAGGCTCCATTATTGCGAATCACAGTTTGCTGGGCTTATTTCCGTTGTAAGATGTGGTAGGAGGATTTTGCAAGACTATTGCAATGCTGGACAAAAATAACACTAACCAATTCGCCATGGAGGCAGACAATATATTATGCATTAAGCCTAACATATTGACTATAAAAAACTGAGAGGATCGTGACACGTATAAAATTATACAGTTGTATACCAATCATTTATTGTAATAAGTAATTAACGCTTAGCGTTGGTTCATCGTGATATGGAATTTCTACGCGCATGAACCTATTTAAGTATTTACATCTTGCCCTCACATCAGCTGTAACTCCTTTAAGCCAGGACTGACAGGGGCTTGCATTTTAATGACCCCGAGCACTCGAATTCAGCGAGTCTGCGAAAATCTAAGGCGTATTTAATCCGCAACGAATATAATCAAATAGTAAAATAAACACGAGCAAATATATCAACACGTAGACAGATGAAATTATAGAAAATTTATTTCGAAGGCTATATATAAAATAAGTGCGTGGTGGCCTCGTGGTATCGGACCAGACTCGGCTGCCTACATGTTCACGGTGGTGGCGGGTTCAAATCTCAGGGCACACCTCTGACTTTTCGGAGTTATGTGTGTATTGATAATCAATCACCACGCACTTTAACGGTGAAGGAAAACATCGTGAGGAAACCTGCATACCGTAGCGATTTTAAAGAATTTCTACGGTATGTAAGTCCGCCAACCCGCACTAGGCCAGCGTGGTGGACTATATGGCCTAACCGCTCTCAATCGTACTCTCGATTTTAGAGGAGGCCCGTGCCCTGCAGTGGGTCGTATATGGGCTGATACAATAATAATAATAATAATATAAAACAAATAAAATGTATTCGCGAATTGAAACGGGAGTCATTGTCCGCTATCACAATGGTTTCAGGCGTTACTTTAAAACAATACATTCAGTATATGAATTGTTTCAGAGTGCTAACTGAAAATATCTCGCATCTGCAGGATTTACATTTCACACTAGCTCATAAGTACATACTGTGCACTCAGGCAATCAAACAACTAAAAGTAGCGCGGGGCGAGACTGCGACGCCCATAACATATGCATGCGATCGCGGCGCAATACAATTGCTTTTAAATTTCCTCGCTGCCTGTAAATACAGACAAGCAGGGCGGAATAGAGTATTTCACTCCATTTCTTTTTGTTTTATCAAAAGGTATCCATATCCAAAATATAACATACAAAGAATTCTTTAAATCCATTCAGAATAGGGTATTCCACTCTTTTTTTCAAATTCAAAATACTAATATTTGTGTCATGTTACAATTTACTTTAATACTGTTTTGACAGAAATGTTTTATTTACATGGTATTTGTGTTTGTATGCAAAATAATACAAAAATCGATCATAGTGAAATTCTTACTAATATTATAAATGCGAAAGTAACTCTGCCGTCTGTCTGTTACCTTTTCACGTCTAAAGCGCAGAACCGATTTTAATGAAATTTGATACAGTGATAGATTAGACCCTGGGTAAGGACAAAGGCTACTTTTTTGTGAAGAAAAGGCTTGAAGGGATTGAAATAAGGGATGAAATTTGTATGAAAAAATCTAAACCGTCGAAGTTAAGGTGTCAAACTTGTCACTTTAGTTTTTTTAAATGTGTATTTATAAATAGAAATACCTAATAAATTTTATTTCTTTAAAATGTAGGGTACATTTTAAAAAGGGGTTAAAATTTAATATGGAAAATCAAAACCGCTGAAGCTTTTTTTTATAAAAAAATGTATTTTAGCTCCTTATTGCAAACGAAAAAATTATATACATACATAAACATGACGCCTTTTCCCAGAAGGGGTAGGCAGCGGTGCAACCAGAACACCCACGTTTTACCTTGTATGTTCTGTCCCATGATGTGATAGGAGACGAGCCTATCGCTATATCGGGCACAAATTCCTGATTCCGGGCTGCTAATCAATAGAAAAATCCAATATCACTTTGCCCGACCCGGGATTTGAACTCGGACCTTAGCTTTGTAATCTTACCTAAGTACAACTACGCCACCGAGGCAGTCATAAAAAATAATAGCGTGCAATATATTTAAAAAATAGTATTATGGAGGTGGAATAAGGGATGACATATTATTTGGAAAAGTTAAACTATTTGAGTTATAGATGGCAAACACGGCACTTTAGTTACTCACATAAAAACAAAAATATCTGCATAGTTTGATTTATTAAAATTAACCCTCAAAAGGTTCAAAATTGAAATGTTTTATGAAACCGCTGACGCTATTTCTATGAGAAGTTTCCGAGCGCTGTTTGAGGTAGGAATTAATTAGTAGGACTCACCAAGACGAGAAAAACGTTTTACTTGTTGTATTGTTAAATTTTGGAAATAAGTATTTTTAGTTTTCTTTAACTTTAATATCACTAACCTTCATTTTAATCGTTTCAGTTATTGATCCGATTGTTGCCAATATCGACAACTGAGGCAACTTTTATTCTGATTATCTAAATTCAAAGTCAAAATTTAAAATTATGGCCGCCATTTTGAACTTTTTTGTTATTGACTCGAGTGGTCTTAAAATCATCTGAGGCACCGTTTGTCCGAACAATCTAAATTCATAGCCGAAATTGAATAGGCACTTGACTGCCATTCTGAACTCTTTTGATTAATATATTTGTTCTTGAAATGCTTTACTCGTATAATAATATTGGTATAGTATGCTTTGTTTTTGGATAAGAGGCCTCAGTGGGTGAAATAAAAGATCCTTTCTAATATCATAAACGCTGTGACGTTTTGGACACTTTGCATTCCATATAAAAAGGTTTCACAACTATTTTATTACAATTTATATTTATACAGCGCTACATTTTGGCAAAAATCGTAGTACGCATTTCTAATAACTACAGTTGTTTTTCTTTGAAAATATAATACGAATTTTTGTCTAATTTCGTGGAAATAATATTTATACACTTATTTTAAAACTGTGGTTACTATGGGAATGGAAAGCAAATGATTAAAGCTACTGATGCATAGTTTTCTAGTTATTTATAATTATTTAAACATTGTTAAAAAAATGCCTTCGTAACGCATTTGTACTCTGGTATGATTGCAAAACTGTGGTCTCGGGTTCGAATCCCGGGTCGGGCAAAGCGATATTAGATTTTTCTATTCGTTATCAGCCCGGAGTCAGGAATTTGTGCCGATATGGCAATAAGCTCGTCCCCTATCACATCGTGAGATGGAACATACAAGGTGAAACTTGGGTGACTTGGTTACACCTCTGCTTACCCCTTCTGGAAAAAAAGCGTGAGATTATGAATGTATGTAAATAAAATCCCAATAAAAATATACTACGGTAACAAACTGGTAATGAAATGTATTATATTGCTTGAATTACAATTTTCTAATAGTATTCGACTTCAACCAAAATATACGAGTATAATAGAAATACCTTTTAGAATGGTGCTTACATTTTAATAATATCGGTGATTTTTTACTTTTTAATCGGCAGCTTCTTACGATACTTAAATATAACGATAATTATTGGTAAATTATGTTATAATTTTGTATCAAAACCGTTCTACTGTCGTTTTATTGCCCTTTTAGAAATTTTCCTTTTTCAGCATTCTAATGAAAGTATTTTTAACTGAGCGTTGATATAATCACCAGGAAAAACTAATTTACGAGTATATAACATATTTGATATCCATAAATCTTTGTTCATAATGTATATATATCCTTTCTGCAAAAAAATGGTTTTATTTTAAGCCGATAATTCGTTACCGATCTCTATTCTATTTCGAATAAACGTGACTCATTCAACAGATAGTAATGATACATACAATATGTTTTTGTATTAAGTAGCGTATAATTGAGTTTTGTCTATCAATCTATCTATCTGTTAGTATCAAAACCATTCGGTCTGTCTACAATATGCGTGTAGGACTAACCTGCAGCAGGTATTCAATTATATATAATATTAAACAGTGTTATAGAACTGTTGAGTAACACTGATGCCATTAAAATTTTCTCGTCGTGACTATCGCATTTAAGTGGATTACTTACGTGTTCCGGAGATAAACGTTTTGGTGTCGAATATAAATACAATTTCGAATATATCGTAATTTTAATGAGAAGGAGCCACTTTTTATTTTATCTAAATTCACCGCTAATACATTACGCAACTTTAGTCACTTTAAGAAAGGATTGTTATCACATAAAATATAGGTATGATATAGTGATAAAAGTAGACTAAAGCAGCTAATTCTACAATGGAACGTATTTTTCTATATAAACACAATCGTTTTAGATCCTCAATACTTTTAAAATGAATTCAATAAAATACTAGATAAATGCATAAGAAACTGCTAGCTAACTAAGAGTGGTAACGTACGTGACTTTGGTTAATTTAAAACGTATTTAAACTGAAAAATTAAGAGTTCAGTAGCTATATTACAAAACTATCCCAAAACATTCTAAATTGCAAATTACCTTGTAGGTAGGGAGGCCAAAAAGTTTTCTGAGTTTTACTCGAGCGCGTCTGATGAAAATAAGGGAGGATCCTCGCATCCTATTGAGTAACTCCACCATATAGGAGCTCTTTATGTAGGGACGTGCGCAGAGGGCAATCCATTAGATTAGTAAAAAAAATCGATAGTCGGAAATACAGAAGCGCATCAGATTAAGATAAAGGTAAGTAAAGATAAGTAAGGTAGGTTATTGTATAGTATATACTGTAGTGTGTCAGCCCATATGCGTCCCACTGCAGGGCACGGGCCTCCTCTACAATCGATAATACGATTAATAGGAGAGGGGGAGAGGTTAGGACATATAGTCTACCACGCTGCCCTAGTGCGGGTTGGCGGACTTTACATGCCATAGTTTTTTTTACAAATCGCTACTGTATGTAGGTTTCCTTCATGATGGTTTCTTCACCGGTATAGTGCGTGGTGATTGACTATTAATAGACATATGACTTCGAAAAGTCAGACAGGTGTGCTCTGGGATTTGAACCCGTGACCACCGCGAACATGTGGGCTTTTGACCATATAGAAGGAGGAATGACTCGAAAACTTTTTTCTGATGCAATTTTTTCAATATGGGGGCGAGAGCGGCAAAGATGCGAGGCCCCAAAATGGAAATTCAAAAAGAACACCTCAAAATCTATGTGTGCACCCACTACCCAAAACTCCCGGAAAACATTACAGAAATTAACAAATGATTGTAATATAAGATTTGCAAAAATACGTCGCAGCCCTTCCCATTAAAAGTCCGTAATTATAATGCTAATTGCTTGCCACCTCGGCAATCTCATACTATACTACTCTAAACATTTAGATATTTTTACGTTCTATTTTATTTATCCGTCAAATTGGATAGTTATAAAAAGAAATACAATTGTAATTGTCATATTGATAATATTACTCAACATAATCGTCAGATTTTAGGATATCATGACTAGAATATCAAACTGAACCCTCTATATAAAAAACTGACGCGCGCGAGTATTTCAAGGTGGCGATTTATTTGCATTTTCAATGATTCGCTGCGACCTTATGTTGCTTGCGAGACGTAAGTCTTTTGAATGAGAGCATTTTTAGGGTTCATTATACATCCCCACTAAATATGTGACGTGCTCGAAAAAAATCTATTTTATATCCATCCGCGTGGCCACCTCCACCACGCAAATGTTTAGATTAACAGACTTTTGTCATCAGGGAGAAGGTGGAGCTTCGAAAATATTAATATCAGACACGCTCGAGTATTTCAAGGTAACTATTTTTTTTTTGCATTCTTGGTTATAATCGGTGACGCTTTCCCCACCATTGGATGGAAAGACTTCATAGAACCCTTTCCTTTTCTTGTCATAGACCGGGCGCTGATCAGAGTTGAGTGTGCAAACTACGAGGACCGCATTCTATAAACAGTTTCGTATTCAGAAAAGCTTGTAGATTATGATTTTGAATGTTGCCAGGAGGTTGTTGGTAAATTTCTTTTTACTCGATATCCCATTGGGTATCGAATAAAAGGACTGAACAAATGCTATACAACAATTTTAATCGTTGCTATAATATATTTATTTATTATGTTTTCGATATTAAATGCGATATCGACTATAAAAATGGATCAAGAAACTTCCTGGCAACGTTCCGAATCATAATGTGTAAGTTTTCTGAGTACAAAACTTTAAATAACGCGGTCCTCATATTTTGCACTCTCAACTTTGGCGCATGCACTAACGTCTAAACTACAAAATATCATCGTCTCGACGACGTTCCAGTAAAGCGCCATTTACACGGGTAGAGTTTCTCGCGGCGAGAATCGTATGCAATTATCGCATGACATAACCACCATAGATTATCCTATTCTGACAAATGTTTTAATGCAACTTTTTTATATCCTTACGATAATCGTGTCTTCGAGGCGAGAAACTCTCCTTGTGTAAATAGGGCTTTACTGACCTCTTAGCCTCTCCGACCAATAACTTTAAATAAAAAATCAATGACAGTGTATACTGTACGTAATGTATAGGCTATTATCTGACTGCACCCCTGATTGTGAAATACAGACAATTCAAACTGCTTTATTATTTAAACTGTACGACTGTGTAATTTCGTGTCATTTGTACGTGCGTGACACTGACAAGCTGACAGAAGAAATTCAAACGAATTGTACAGAGGGCTTACGCGCCCCCTATAAAAGGAATCGTGAAAGTTTATGCATATTTTAGTAACTGCAGCTATTTTAAACGAGCCTACCCTGTTATTATTTTGTAATAATATATCTGTGATTTTTCAAGGATTACATTTATGCTAAGGAAATATCGTTTCAATTATTTCGTTTGTACATGGCACGCGGTTTATGCTGCGATTTAATTTGATCAATATTAAAGTTTTATATAGGATATGCATTAAATATATTTTTTATTTGTTTTATGAGAAGTGTAAACGCACGTTGCCTTGGTGGTCCTAAAACCGATGTCGGTTTTGTTCAAGAACTAAAATTAGTAACTGACGCGTAACTGTTTTAAGAGTAGGTACTAAATATTAGGGTTAAAAAGAATAAAATGACTTTTTATACCTATATTAGATTCTGTTAGCTAGTAAGAATTTATTGCTAAATCGGGAATTGCACATGTCTGCTATGATTATGAACTTTTATTTTTTTAATTCTATTTTTGATGTATAAATAACTTATACTCACAGTCACTTTATTTAATAAATTTTGATACATATAATGAAATTCGCATTGCAATCAAAGAGCATAGGCCACAGCGCTCGTGTGAATGTATTACATACAAAAACAATAAATTATACATAGCAAATTAATTGTCTCCAAAGTAAAGAACTCTTAATATATATATTTTTATAATTATAAATACAACAAATAGTAGGGCGATTCTCACAATATTTACAAAAAGGTATTTGGTATAGTATGCTTGATACAATGGGTGTTTAGTATGTGCTGGTAAAATAAATAGCATTTTAGCGGACCCTCAGCTACAAATACCTTTTTTGTAATAACAATGGTCATAATATTCAATAAATATAATATAAGAATACTTTACGTAAGTATTCGAGTCCTCCTAGGAAACGAATTTTTATCCTTCAACACAATAGAACCAAGAGCCCGTGCCGCCAGAGTTTCATCATTTTTTTATTGCCGTTAATGGGGAGACGAGAAATTTACACTGTTGTTTGACCTCTCAAATATGAGACCTACAAACAGTTTATAAAAGTTTGTCTGCGCATGCCTCTAACATAGGCATCAGACTATCAGCTATTATGAAGTTTTGATCATGATGAATTGGAAAATTATCAGCTTCAACGTGTGTGACAAGTTGAAAGAACCATCAAGTGTCCGACTATTAATAAAACACCTTTTCATAGTTGCCGAAAAATCATACATAATTAATATTATTAATGATCTTTATTTTCAAAACATTTCCAGCCTGTGATGGAGTCGACAGCGGTCACCATGAAGCAGAATTGGAGCGTTGAACGACACAGGCCTACAACTTTGCATCGAGACAATGTTCGGGCGGGTGACCACCGAGCGCGCCAGCGTGCGCCATTTCTACCAGCTGTCATAATTAATATAGCGCGTGTAGTGTTAGTATGGTACAAGCTTTCATTGTTATGCGATATACATATATGTAAATCTTAACTATTGTAATAATTTCTCAATCTATGTGCGGAAATAATCTGACAATGTAGTGAAGTAATAGCCGATGATTTGTTAGTACTGCACTTGTAAACGAGCTTGATTTTTCTTTCTTTTTGATAACAGAAGCTTACTTTACTAACGCCAGCATATTTAAATACCATCTTGTTATTTCCGTCCTGGTACTTTTTTTTTTACAAAACGGGTGTATTACAAGTATAGATGTAATATTACATTAATATATAATTATTCAAGTTACAGCTTAGGTCACAATATAGATTCCAACACAACTACTAATAAATGTATTACATGTTTCTACCACGTTTAAACAAATATAATCTAAATAACACTGCTAATTGTAACACATCAAATAACTTTTAACGCTATATTTTACAAAATAATATCATACACACAATTTCAAATATTCGTATAATGAAACAATTTTTTACAAATAATAATAATATGTACAGTAACTCATACGAATTAATTATGTTGTAGTGAACATTGCTCCTCACATGATATTTTATATGTAGTAAATGCATACATCTTTTTCAACATGCACACAACCGGAAATCCAGGACATATACGACAGCGAAAAAAAATTTTTTTTCTCGTTTTTTGTTGATATTTTTAATTTTTTCATATTTCATTAATTGGCTAAGTGCTAACGCCAATTTATTTAGTATTTTAGTAATAACAAGTTCTCTAGTTATATTTTAAGTTTGGTTAAGTTGACAAATTCCGCCTATCATCAACTTACGTCACGCCTGCATCACTGTGGGTAGGCAGAGATTAAAGATCTACACTTTGCTAGTTTCTGACATTGCTTGTATACGATTAGAATAATATTATATTGCGCTAATACGCCATGTTTTTATAGAGGAATAGTATAATATGGTGCATCTTTTAATCTCTATATTCTCGTATTTAGTAAGACTAACTTGTTAATATTTGGTTGTTAATGAGACAATATTTAACTAAAATGTATTGTGACTTACAATAACTATGATAAATTATTCATATATTATTTTTAACAATATTTTTATAGGACGGTGGGATGTCCAAAATTACCACACTTGAAGTTATCAAAGGTAAACAAAACGGGTGTATCCAGACTGCGACCGAAAACGAATCCAGGTGGTAGTTTCAGTGACTGCAACAAATTTATTTTTTGTAATTTTTGAAGTATCACCGTAATTGGGTGGTAACTACTGCTTTTATAATTGAAACCATTGCGGACCATTGCGATTTTAAAAATAAAGGGTGTACATTATTATTTTAGGAAAACGATGTATTTACGATCCAAACAAAAGATAGGTAAAAAAATCCAAAAATCGTCGCTTTATTGCGAAATGTTTAGTTGCATTGTGTCTGAAGTCACTAAAACTACCACCTGGCTTCGTCTTCGGTAGCAGTCTGGACATACCGGCATGTTTAGCTTTGATGACTTCAAGTCTGGTGATTTTTGACATCCTAGAGTCTTACAAAAATAATATTGTAAAACGAAACCGTTTGTTTATATGTTGGTATTTAAGAAAGAAGGACATACGAATTCTACTAATTTGGACCAAAATTTCAGTGAGCGTAACTAATTCTGTTTAATCTGCTAGTCATATTCTCATTACATCCAAGTAACTATAATGAAGTCATCGTCATTAAAAAAATAACAATCATTATTTTAAACATTAAGTGTAAGATAAGCAGATAGTGCATTATTATGGCAAATTGTAGATTTAAGTATTAATGACGTTGAACAAGGTTACTAACAATAATTAATTAAACTTGAAGCATTTTGGAGATAAGATTGAAGTATATGTAATACAATAATTAATAATGTCTTCGTACTGTAGATCATAGGGCCGGCTTTAGTTATCTAGATGTTACTATAGGACCTCAAAATGGGCCTCAATTGTATCCATATACACTGTTTTTTTTTGAATGGTTGAGTACGTGTTAATATCCTGATCGATTCCAGAATTAACTATCCTATGCTGTACGCTCTGTATCGTTAGATCTTTTACGCCCTCAAATTCAAGACCTTTTGCTTTCATTTCTTACTAAATACATTAAACCTTTCGCTCACTTTGGGGCCTTGGCTCTGTAGTGTCAAATCTTCACAAATTTATTTGTAAGGGTATATGGTGCTGCCCTACACCTTTTCTTTTTTTTAGATCTGACATAAGTATTCCAAGAAAAATCTTAGAACGTATAATTTTTGTCGCACATACGTATGTCGCGGATGTCCTCACTTCGTAGGTAATTTAAACTTGTATGTTTATATAATTTAAGAAGATTGTGAGGCAATTGTCTGTCATATTGCCTGCCAATCAATCAGTCACGCTTTAATCAGTGTCGCGGCTGTTCGGCTCTTTGACTATTTGTATAATTAAGTTATTGAATGACGTGTCTATTTGTAAAACGTCATTGATGTTGCCTGAATGTAATCCTGACTCACTGGTATCGTGGCATGAAACCTACTCGTATATCTTTCAATATAGCTATGAAAATGATGCCAATTGCCAACGCCTGTTTTGTTTTCAACAACTATGTCACAAGACTCGAAAATTACTAGTTTAAGGTACAAATTCAAGTTTGTTTAATATACTGTTTCATTATTGGGCGCTTTAACATCTAACAATAAGGCCGGCTGTAGGTTAAATTTATATATTAAGAAACCCTCAATACATTCCTTATTTATTATTTTTTGTAACAATTTAAGACTAATATGGATTCCGGCGACTTCGTCCTGTATGCTGTTGTAACATGGCAAGGTCGCCGGTTACATTCCTTTAAGTCTGACCCCTGACTGCTATTGAATAATTTATGTTTCTACAAAGAATCCTCGAATTTTCTGACCTTTTTTTATACTCTTGTATATATTTGTCAATACTCGTTTATACACACTTCTGTCACCTACAATCCAAGGGATAATACGAGTAGTAGTAAGTTTTATATACCTATTGCCAAGTAATAGGGATAACGAGATTAAAACTGGAACGTTTAACAAAAAATACCCAATCCATAATACTAATAAAGGATATTAGGTATTTAACAAAGTAATGACTTAAGATTATAACGAAAAATCATTTATTATTATATAATTTTAAATTATATTAGAAGAGTATATTTTCTTAATTCAATTTTATGACCCAACTTGCAATTCTTAACAATGTTAATAAAATTTGGGAGATGCAAAATAGGTAATTTTAACATGAATAAAATCATTAATTATTTTTTAATTTGTTATAATTCTGAATTGTGGATTGACTACTTTCTTCTAAAAAAATCTGGATGTGTATTTATAATATTAATAGAGGTATTATTATTAAAAATTGGAAACTTTTGATGTTGGATCGAGTCACACCTATGCAAATAAATGTTTAGATTGCACTTGTTTTATTTAAAAACCCGCTAGATAACGCCCAGGACTTTGCTCGCGTGCATACGTAATGTCACGCGTATATCCCATGGGGGTAGACAGAGACTATGGATCTTTCCTGGATTCTATGATTCTTTTGCTTTATCTGCTTTCATCAGTCTTCTTATGCCTTCGCATACGTTCAGGGTATTTCTAACTCTAGATTATAGAGCAGGAGCCCTTGGCCGCTAGATTTTGTCATTTTATAAAAGCTTAAACTTTGTCTGCGCTTGCCTCTAACATAGCCATCACACGATCAGCTACTATAAAGTTCCGATCGTGGTGGCTTTAGAAATTATCAGATTAAGGCTAAGGCCACATGACAGTGGGAGCATTCACGTGACAGCATATGTACGCGCGGCAGTCTGGCATCAAAGAACAGATAGACACAATATCATCTTTTAAGTTCATTTTTCTTTGATTTGTACGTCCATCCGTCTTAAACCGCCCGCTTCAACTTAACAGGCCAATACAAGTTTGTACAACTTGAATCGCGCGGCAACGCGCGGGCCCGCGCAGTCCATGATTTTGCGCGCGGGTCGCAGCGTGCTGCGCGGTTATGTGAACAATACACATTATTTAGTGTGATTTTGTACCGCACGGTCATGTGAAATTAGCCTTAATGTGCCTAGCAAGATGAAAGAACCATCAAAAGTATCCGGCTGCCAAGGAAACACCTTTTGATAGCTGCTTTAACAACATATTCAACATTCATCTTTGATACTGGTACGATGGCAAAATTACATTTCAATAAAGTTTGCAGACATCGTAATATATAATTTTGCCAGCTTTAGGCTAAGTTCACATGACTGCGCGGTACCGCGCGGTTGATAGTTTCACGCGATACAAGACCAAACTAAACAATGTGTATTGTTCACATAACCGAGCGCCACCGCGCGGCACTCTGCGACCCGCGCGCAACATCTTGTACCACGCGGGCCCGCGCTGTTCAAATTGTACAGATTTGTATGGAACTATTCAGTTGATGCGCTAGGTTTGAGACGGCTGGACGTAAAAATCAAAGAAAAATGAACTTAAAATACTATGTTGTGTCTATTGGTCTGCTCTTTGATGCCAGACTGCCGTACGTACATATGTTGTCACGTGAATGCTCCAACCGCGCGGCTCCGCGCGTAACCGCGCGCTCATGTGAACTTAGCCTTATAGTATAAAATAGGAATTTTATATACGTTTTAAGGCAACTGTCAATCCTTGGGAGCCGGACACTTTTGGTGGTTCTTTCATCTTGCTAGACACATTAACGCTAAGTTCACATGACCGCGCGGCGCTGCGCGATGGGAGCATTCACACAGCACATAAGTGCTGCCACACACATTCAGGCTTTATAAAATGACGAACATCTGGCGGCCACGGGCTCTAGGTCTATTAGGGTGGCATTGATTTTTTGGAAAAGGTCCGATGAGGTCGACCCCTACGACACTTACATGTAGACACATATAAGAGTACGTAGCATTACTACATGCAATCAGGTGCCTTGTTACAATCTCTCATTCTGTCTTTTCAGCCATAGGAAGTCCACTGCTGAACAAAGGCCTCTCCCAATCCCTACTTTAATCCAATCTCTCTACATGACCAAACTGGCTAAAAGTTCCTTTTTAAGTTTTTACGAGTATTACTACATCCTCTTTCACTCGACAAAATTCAATCACCACGCTATTTAGCATGGATTATGATTCACAACGCCGCTTGGATAATATTTTTATGCGGTCTCATGTCATCTATGAAGGACTGAGTGTTATTGTTTTTTAATAATAATTTGAGCGGCACGCGTGGCTTACATTTGCCGCAAATTTCTTGATTTAATGTCAAAGTTCGTTACATTTGCGTTACTACTAGTGAGTTTTGCAAATAAATTGAATTATTTTGTGTATCGTTGTTATTGTTATTATAGTACAACATTGTTAGTAATGTTATTATATACAATAGTATTGGTATAAATAATATGAATATTAAATATTGTTTTTTTTACGAACCCATTTCCAGAACAGTCAATTTTGTATGTAATTCTAGATGTGAATTAAAATGGTTATAATATATGGTCGGTTTCTTAGGCAATTAGCAATAGGGGAAATATAGAGCGAGCTAAATCTTAATAAATAAGGAAGTGGTGATCTTAATTTGAAACAGCAATACTTCCCATTACTAATCGTAACTATCAGATACTGTAACTGTCTGACATTTATTTACATTTCTTTTCTCTCAAAGCCCAATGCATTTTTTCTAGATATTAGATTTTCCTCCCATATACAAAGGGACTCCTACCAGGGTACTTTTATGGTTTAGGCAATAAGTTGCAATTTATTCATTTTGGTATTTTTCTGTGCCTCGGAAGCAGCATTGTTTTTAAGGGTGATAATTACCTTATGTCCTTTTCTTTCACAGTCGTGAACATGTATACAAAATGTCATGATTAGAGGTTGAGTAGTCTAACAAATAAATTATTTTATTCACGGATAACCTTTATTATATTAAATCGATACATGCTCGGAACAAGATTATATTAGATATATGATTAAACGCTTAAATAAAATACTAAATGGTTAATATTACAATGGTTTCTCAATTGCATATATGGATAAAATAAATAATTATACCCAGAATAAGCCTTCTGCGGTGGGAATCATAATTTACTGTCTCAAAAAACCCAAACTAAAACAAATACTTGTGGATCTCACAAACATTTGTTTCGGTGTGGGAAACCATCTTGCAATCTCACATATCCCAGCCGGTGTTTTAGCCATATATGCAACAGAAGCTATCCACAACAAGATAGAGAGATTCCAATATTATTATTACATAAATTTCAAACGTTACAGAAGTACTACTACATCTGAATAAATATGTTAATTATAATAAATACAATTATGTATTTATGTTCAATCATTGCTGACAACTATCGCTTTGCAAACTTATAGTTTCTATTCCATTACAATATAAAGATCAAAATCGCACAGTACAATATATTTTATAATTTAAGCAGACAGCACTCCCATATAGACGGGTGCTTCACGCGCAACTGGGCCTGAGTGAGGCGAACATAGAAACATTCCTTAAAAACTACCACCGCTTCGGAAAAATGTGGTACAAACACATTACTTACAAGATCCTTTCGCCACCGACCGGGAGTTATGCACCCGGCCAGGTCCCTCACTAGGTTCCCAGTTGGGGAGGATTTACAATTCTGTCTCTTTTGGGACGGGTGGATGACCACGTACCAGAAAGGCACCGCGTACGTGATGCAGGCGGATTACTTTATTGATGCCCGACATCACGAATAGTGGGAGGTTAGATGCGAGGATTGGCCAATGTTACTTTCTGCCCCGTAGATTTATTCCTAATGTAAAGAGAACGCTACATGTGCTACAACTCTAGCCTTACATCTTTATACACAGCAATATGGAGCAACATTTCATACAAACAGTGTAGTCTGTGAATGAATAGTCTCAGGAGACGGGCCAACCCAACTCGGAAGCGAAGAGAATAGGCGCATCATTTATTTACAACCCACCATAACTACGCGGAACAGAATCACTTATTAAAACCACTCCCAGATACAAGCTTTAAGCAATGAATATAACTACAATTACATATTATCTTATAAATAGTAAATTTTAAAATTTGCAAACATTTAGTATTGGATTATTTTTGCTGGTTATTATACAAATTAATTAGTGAAGTTTAATATACACGGTGTAAGGTTATCTAGGGGCACTAAGCTAAGGCCAAACGCTTGCAAGGTAGAAGCTATGCCACACAGAACGCGTGTGTATGTAGTGTCGCGTATGTTGCGAGGTTTCCGTGTTATATGCGTGTTTGCTTCAACACACGGTTTCATCACCAAATCAAGAAATACCGCATAAATTTCAAGCTTAACCTTACACCTTGTATCATACATGCTTTGCGATTATTTCAACTAGTATAGAGTAAATAGACAATGCTAGACTTACCATCAAACAATTGAAATCTTAAAATGAAGTTAGACGTTACACCAACTCCTTACTGGGATTTCGTGATACAAGGTTTATGAATTAGGCTAATCAAAAGCCAGAACATCTACGTGTATAATTTAAAGGCAAAACCATTACATATGTATGTATGACGATAATTGTGACTAACAATTCTACAATGCGATAATATATAATAAAGTTGATTACATACCACGTGTACAATATATTGTACTATTCCAAGAAAAATCCAAAAAAATAAATAAAGAAAAAACCTAATAATTGTAGCCACCACCTTGCCAGTTGCCGATGGCCATTCTCATAGACGAGAAAAGTAAGCCGTTAATGATTAAGATGACCAAGCACAGTAAGTATATATATAGATCGTTCGCCTCATTGTAAGTAGACTGTGCAGTTGTATTAGCAACGGCCATCTCATCCTCATTTCTATTAGCCACATTATTTGCGCGTGGATTATCGGCACTCATATCAATAATCGCAGGGGCATTAGAAGCGGCCCTTTGTGCTGCGTTTATGTTTGGAAGGGTTTCTCCCAAAATATGGCAATGGTCCTCGGCATCTGAGTCTGAGTCAACTAACCTCGTAACAATGACTCCCATAGCTGAGCCGTCGGCTGCGGACGTGTGCTCAATGTGGGCCGGAGTGTCATCGGCGGGGCGCGGGGGAGGGATCCAGTCACGCGGAGGACGAGGCAGCTTCTCCGTCGATACCCACTGCAGGGAAGGCCAGCCGCGGAATGATACTACGTCGCCAGAAGACGTCTTGGGCAGACCTGAGGCAGAACATAGATTATAACGATAAATAAACACACCATGCAGTCACATACGTATGTAATCCTAACTCAACACTATAGTAAATGTCCTGTTTCATGGGTGTCAGAAACTACATGAGATTTTTTTTGTATAATCTCCCAGACCTGATACAAATATGTGATCAATTTTGCAAGGCCAGAGGCACAGTCAGTTTGCGGACTACCGTGTGATAAATAGATATCTGGGTAAACGAAAATGGACAATTGGAAATACGCTTATTATTATTATTTTAATGACGATGGTAATGACACTACTCACAATTATAGTCTACGGGTGTCAGACTGAATCTCAACATATTTTCTCTATGTGGACGTAATAGTAATGTTTCTAAATTCCAATTATTCGTTTACTCATATCTAGGTGTACCCTAACTAAGATAGAAAAACTATTATATCTAAGGAAAAAATCTGCTTACTTCCTAAACAAGCCCTCTTTGTAATCGGAGAAGGAATGAGCTTAGCCACACACCTTAGCAAATCGATTAATGTTCAATGCCAGTCACAGTACGCGTATAATATATTCTATTTCACAGGAACTGGTTGATGGTATTCAGCTCTAAATATCCTTAATATTATAACATTTAGCGTTACAATTCGAGCTAACTTTACAACTATGTACATATATAATCAGTTTACCACTTTAATGCGACTCATGTTGATGACGATAGAGGTTCAGGAAAGTGTAGCGGTAGCTACATTCATCGAAACTCCTGGAATGCAATTGTCGCGACCCATTGAATGAAGCGGAATGCTTAACAGCTTAACTTGGGCAAACTTTTGTAAAATAAATTGATGTTGGTGAACGCTCAAATGCAAGTGTCACCCAGGGCACATCTCTGCCTTTTCGGAATGCATCTAATGGTAAGTGCATTACAATTCAAAATACAGTATCCACCAGCAAGAAATAAGCAGCTCTCAGCGTCCGACTACCAATACTATTATATCAGCCTGATCAAAAGCGTATTTACGCTGGCTGAACCCGAAACGCGAAGTTACAGTAGTCCCTATTCGAGCAATTACGCAAATATCACCAGTTGTTCCGATGAGCGTATCATAATCGTTACGTACTTATATATATGTACAAAACTAAGTCGTGTTTGTTCGAACACTTATAACTCGAGAATGGTTGGATGGATTTTCATGGTTTTTGATTTGTTGTATTTGTCTCCGTCGCGAATAGCAGAATAACTATTAAAAAAAATGCAAAAATTGCGAGGGAAATACTAAAAACGCCTATTTTAGATCAAGCGTGAAGGATCAACCAATATAGGATGATCTCTGCTTTAGTTGACAGGAGACGTTAAAGTTATTCAAGCTTGCAGGACCAACCAACGTAAAATTATTTGTCTTTTATTGACGCATGACAAAATAGAACAAAATTTAAAAAATGAGTACATAGATTAAATAATCTGGACACAGCGTCATTGGCTTAATTTTGTTAAATATCAATCTGTTTTATAATGCTAATATCTACAAAATTTGCCCATGGTTTTTTAAGATGGCAACAAAACTCTTATCTCAGGTATACTCTATCGAAGCTTCTTGCTGGAGTACACCAAAATATTTATCAATTTTAGGTGTGTGTGACAATTTAAAATTCAATATCAGTTTTATTTTCAGCAACCAACATTTAAAAAAATATTGGAAGGTTGATGCCGTATGTAGACATGATAATTATATTATTTGCAATTTTATATTTTTAAATTTTGTTCCATTACCTAAACGATAGACTATGGCAGTATAAAGATTTTTTGTTAGTTTGTTTACAGATACCATTCATAAATCTATACTAATAAATAAAGCTGGAGATTTTATATGAAAGCGTTATTTTCAGGAACAATTGGTTGAGTTTTCTTTTGTTGTGGAATAGTCCATTTATCGAGGAAGGGTGTAGGCTACCTACATAACATCACACTATGACTAATAGGACCGAAGAATCTAGAAAAAAAATTGCGAGAATGGGGATAATGTAGACCTTTTGAGAGCTTCCATTGTATGGGCTGCGTAAACGATTAAAGTTATGCAACATGTACAGCGTCATTGTTCCACTAAAGATTTTTTTTAAACATAGTACCCGGGTACCATAAGACGGGAAAATGCGTGGTGGCCTATTAGAAACGGACCAGACAGGGCTGCCAACATGGTCACAGTTGTCCCGGGTTCAAATGCCTGAGCACACCTTTGACTTTTCGGGATCATGTGTGTATTGGTTAGTTAGTCAATCACCACGTACGATGATACAGTACAGACAAGTTAACAGTACATGTAGTGCACCGTACGGAGAATTGTTGAAAATGTAAATTATAGGGGTCTTTTTCGTAAAGTATGGTCATTGTTTAAAACACTGTTGTTTACAACGCGGATATCTTCTTCTCTACTGTAAGAACTCATGTGTGTGTATTTATATTTCCAATGAACTTTAACAGTGGACAAAATGGGAAAGGAAGTAAACAGGATTGTATGATGCCTAGGTTTAGGTTAAATATACGAAAGCTAACACGGGAGATAAGATGTTTCTGGTATGAAGATACATACATACATAAACACACGCCTTTTTCCCAGAAGGGGTAGGCAGAGGTGCTACCAGAACACCCACGTTTCGTCTTGCATGTTCCGTCCCACGATGTGATAGAGGGCGAGCCTATCGCCATATCGGGCACAAATTCCTGACTCCGGGCTGATATAATGAATATAAAAATCCAATATCACTTTGCCCGTCCCCGGATTCGAACCCGAGACCTCAGCTTTGCAATCGTACCGTAATACCACTATGCCACCGAGGCAGACTGGTGTGAAGATGATTCAAGAAATCTCTGCACCCGAACGAAGCCGGGCGGGGCCGCTAGTATATTATAATTTAACAGTGGGTCTCGAGTCACCAGTGGGTATTACATATTTTTTGTTGATAGACAAGCGTAACAGAGATGTACTCAGACATTTTTTTTTCTTGTAGTTTGTTCTGGGATTCATAAGACATATATTATTTGCATTTCGGAGAGACTACAAGCCCACTTCTGTGTTAGATTTAAAATTCAATTGTGAGTGTATTTATTGTTAACCCACTATCAATATATAATCTTAAGTATTTTAATAAAGTGATTGTTTTATTTGGATAATGTCAATTTCCAGTTTAGGGCAATCCTGTAGTCGCTTATTTGTAGCATTCAATATTTCTACTATTTATTTTTATTATTAAAAGCCATTTCGCAGCTCGTATCATAGTACCCGTGTTAATATTAGTCCGTGTTGCTTACAAAGCAAACAATGTAATCCCGGTCAATCGTCTGTATTCTTGAACTCAACCTTAGTGCCTACGGTCCCTTTTCCTATCCTATCCCGTCCCGTCTCAGCTGGCTCCATTTCTTTCTATTACATCCCGTTTAATTATTTCCCATCGAATGCAATCCGGATCAGACCGCCTACATCGCGTCGCTCTCACTTTTTTCCCATTTCATCCTTCAATGACTAAATAGCGATATTGACTAATTTTTGGAACAGCTTTTATTTTGTAGATATACCTTATATAATCACGAAATACTGTCTTTAATTTGTAAACAATAACCTTACACAATTTTGTAACATGAATCAACATGCCTATTGTGCATCGTTGATAGCTGAAAAAATATTTTCTAATAGAGCTGTAACCAAACAGCCCCGTGATTAGGGAGCGTACGAATTCCGCCACGGTATCCCGTGCCGGTCATAGGCGGCGACCTAAAGGGGTCATCGGGGTCACAGGTGGTATTGCGGAGACGGTACACCCTTACTGACTGAGATTCCGAGATGGACGACAGAGCGCATAGCCTCGCATCTTTCGTGGACGCCCCTAACATCTTAAAGGGACGTCCAGATCTACACATAAACGGGAAGTAACTTTGTTCTCAAATGAGAGAGACCAGTCTGCCTCCTGGTTCTGCGCCGAGCGATCACAGAGAACGAAAGAAGGCGCTTCTCGCCCTGAGACATCTAGTGCGGCCCGAAATCCGCGCGTCGGCGAACAATAAATTCGGTTGATAAATGAGAGTATATGTGGTTATTATCCGCCCAATATGAGTTTGAGTGGAATCCAATAGCGTTAAACTATATTTATTTACTTTTCTTTTTAAAATATAATTCTCGCGTATTCCAAGTTACATTAATAATTATAGATTTTAAGGATTTTGTGTTTTTATGTTTTAAGTAGGTATACGGAGAAAACTAGTTGGTAATAAAGTAAGTTGTTTCAAATAAAGTAAATGGCGCAGACGAAGTTGCAGGCAAAATCTAGTATTAAATAAAAATATTTTTAATTGTGTTATTAATTGAGTAGTTATATTGTAAGCACTGAGCCAAAAACAGTTCATTTTGATAGAACGCGGGATTCGATCATTGGCCGGTGACGCAGATCATATTCACGGTAGAGTTTGGAGCGTTTTAGCGAAGATATTATATTAGCGCTGGATATTAGCGAAGTATTCTTGTTTACGTATTTTTTTAATTAAATTTGTCGTACTTTTCGTGTTTATAAATGACTATCTCCAAAATAAAAGCAATTCCAAAATTTTGTCGACGTCCCTATTTAGACATTAAGGGATAAAGTAGGACGGCGGCGTTGGGATCGGTCATATCCAGATTGAATTCGATGGGAAATAATGACACGGGATGTAAAAGAAAGAAAAAGAGCCAAATGAGACGGGACGGAATAGGATAGGAAAAGGGCTCAAAGGTAGGATTTAATTCAGGTATACAGAAATTTGAACGGGAATAAGATGATTCTGGTGTGGAGTGAATTCTAAACAACTAAGCTAGTTCTATATATTTTGGAACTCAAACATTATCCTTGCCATGGAGACTCATGAAGACTTCAATGCTAATTTGTTATAATAACATTTGTTGTGAACGACCGATTCTTCCTTCAGTCAATGGCTTTGCGTACAGAGTGCAACCTATGTGTGAAACCTCCTTAGCTAAACGAAACTTGTGGCATGACGTAGTGCCGGCGCGGCTTACCGTACTGCCGATACGCCTTCACAAGACCAAAGCTTAAATTGTAACTGCAGAGAGAAATGAGGGTTGTGATGAAAATCAGACAAAAATAATAATCATAACCTACCCAAACACGATACCAACCTTTGAGACAAGCGTCAGATGTGAGCGCATACTGTATTCCACAGGAGCCGAGCAGGAATCCGACTTGCTGTAATCCCGCATCCCTTCTAGTAAGCGGGACCTCTATGGGCACGGGGACTATTCCCGCCTGCAGGCAGCCGTAGATGGCGCACATAAAGTTGATTGGGTCATTATTAGGGTACACTAAGGCCACCCGATCCCCGGGCTTGATGGAGTTGTCGCCGGTGAGGGGACCTCCGCTGCTGGTCTTCGATGTAAAGGTCTTGTTGAGAAGCGCGTGGGCTATCTTCATTGAGCGGCTGAGCAGTTTGCCTGCACAATATAAATATGGTGATTCAAATATGGAAGATTCGATTTAAAGTGTGGGCGTTCAATACGTTATTGGTGAGATATATGTATATACGTACATACGTATGTACGTACATACATATGTATTGATCAATTGACATCATTTAATGTAGTGTTTTAGGTTATAATATTATTATTATACTAGCCTAAAAGATCACATTGCTGAGCAAAGGCCTCCACTAAGATCTTCCATATATATATCTCTATTGAGAACAAGATTTGTCCATCCATCCATCCATCCATCAGCTAAAGGAAGTCCACTGCTGAACATAGGCGTCTCTCAATGATATCCACAGTGACCTATTGGAGGCATCCTGCATCCAGCGATGTCCCGCGACCTTTACCAGGTCGTCTGACCACCTTGTGGGTGATCGTCCTACGCTGCGCTTTCCGCTAGTTTCTTCCAGACCCTGTTAAACATCTCGAGATCGTCCCGCCATCGATTTCGGTGTCTGCCTCTTCTCCTATACCCGTCTTGCGGCATCCATTCGCCGAAGATTTTGGCCCATCGATCAGGGTGCATCCTGCAGACGTGCCCGGCCCATTCCCACTTGAGTCTAGCTAGCGGTTTTTTGCCGACGTCTGTTACTTTTGTTAAAGAACGCAGCGTTGTTTCTGACATGATCTTGTTGTTTCGTGCGGGCATAATATATTAAGGATAAATCGATTAATGGATCTTATGGTGTGTTGACTTATAATTCATCCATATAATATTAATACGTAAAATAATATATTTGTTCGCAGTTTTATGAAAATTGTGCGGACGGAGAAGCATTATATTTGGCACAGATGAAGATATGATGGAGAAGAAATGCAGAAACCCAATAATTAATTAAAATATGTGCTGGAAATTCATTACATTAGGTATATTAATTAAACAGTTCAAGCATGAGGCGTCCAACCAATATACGATGGTCTGTCTGGGGTTGACAGGAGATGTAAAAGACGTTCAAGATTGCAGGACCAACCAATGGAAAATTATCTGCCTTTCTTTGACGGGTGAAGTAATAGATCGAAATTTAAAAAATGAGTACATTGATTGTGTAATGTCTGGATACGGCATTTTTCGCATAATTTTGTTAATATTATATAAAAAAATTAATTGCTGATTGAATGCCACGCTAAAACTCGAAAACGGCTGGGTCGATTTGGTTAATTTCAGTCTTGAAATATTCGTGGAAGTCCAGGGAAGTTTTATACGGTGAGAAAGTTTCCATACTTTGCGAGGAAAACACTAAAACGCCAATTGTTAGATTCGTTCAAGCGTGAGTCGTCCAACCAATATATTATCATGGTCTATCTTTGGTTGACAGGAGATGTAAAAGACATACAAGCTTGCATGACCAACGACTGTAAAATGATCTTTCTTTCCATTATTCCATTGACGGGTGACGAAATGGAATAAAATTCAAAAAAATCTGTACATTGATTACGAAATATCTAGACAGGGCGCTTTACGATTAATTTTGTTAAATGTCAAATAAAATATTGCCCAAGTTAATCAAAATTGGCCATGGTTTTTTGAGATGGTTGCAACAATTTTATCTAAGGGATACTCTACTGAAGCTTCTTGCCGGAGTACACCAAAACATAGTTAATTATGATTTGTTGTTTTCATAAAGGACATTGGTTTTAGAAGTAATACTTTTTAGATGCGCAACTAAAATAAAAACAAATATTAATTCTTTGATGCCGGATGTAGACATTATAATTTGCAGTTTTATATTTTTAAATTTTGTCCTATTACTTACGTCATCTGTAATTAAAACGACAAACTATGGCAGCATGAAGGTTTTATTTTTTTGTATATAGAAACTTTTCAAAAATCTATCTGAATTTTCTCTTGGTGTTAAATAGTCCATTTATCGAGGAAGGCTATATATCATCACGCTATAACTAATAGGAGCGGAGCATCAGTGAAAAATGTTCCAAAACGGGGAAAAATATTCCTTTCGAGAGCTTCCATTGCATTGACTGCGTAAAATTTTAAAACTACGTAACAATCAAGTATGAGTTATAAAAACAGTCTAAAGAGGAATACAAGAAGCTGACGGCCAACCATAAACAGTGAAGAGGCACAGAAAGTAAAAGAAAAACAGTCCGTGGTAGCATAGCCTTATCTTTTAGGTTGGCTCATCAAAACGTTTGTAATGTAATCTAATTTGTTTAAAATTAATGCTTTCTTTGCGAAGGGGTTTTTATAAACATGGTACACGGGTACCATGGGCACGAGTACCATTTACATGGGGAAGTGCGTGGTGGCCTGTTAATTACGATATTCACGGAGGCCGCAAGTTCAAAACCTAGGGCACACCTCTCACTTTTCAGCACCTTATGTATCAATCAATCAAACAAACAATCCGTCACCACCATCATAACGGTGAAGGAAAATACTGTGAGTAAGCCTGCATACAATAGCGATTTAAAGTCCGCCAACCCGCACAAGGCCAGTGTGGTAGAATATACGGCCTAACCCCTATTAATATTACTCTCGATTGTAGAGGAGGCCCGTGACTACGTACTGAGGTGCGGTATAACACCAAACGTAGTAAATTTTTCGAAAACGAAATTATCCGTATGCCTCGCACACATCATGAAAAAGACAACGTACTTATTTGCAATACCAATACTACAACAACCCACCCAATTTACATATGGAGGGAGTACTTTTATGTCAAACTTTAACGTAAAATGAAAAACCTGCATTGTTGTATGCCAAGGCTAGCGAAGATAATACGTAACTTACCATATGTCAGTGAGTTGCAGAGCTTCCCATTGGAGTCCAAAACGGTGCCGGCGTTGGACTTGTAGGAAGCAGTGCCATAGCGCTGCAGGGCCGCCTCGAGATTGCGTGGCAGCCCCGCCGGCACCACCAGCTGTTCGCCCACTGCTGGGGTCATGGTGCCCCCCTCCGGCTTGGGCGCGTTGGGATCTTTCGGGTTAGCAGCCAGCTCCAGTTCAATGTCATCATCTTCGTAGAACTCCGGCAGCGGTCGGCGCTTGGGTCTCTTGAGCGTGTTAAGCAGCTGTTGGATTTTTGCTGACACCTAATAGTGATTTCAGGTAGAACGTCAACTTGTTAGGCCCGAGGAGGGATAATATTAAAACGAATATGTGTGAAAGCACTAAATACAAAATTAAAAACTTTCCTCGAGACATAAGTCAAATTTGTAAAAAAAATACTACGCAACATTATTATTCTAATAACAGTTTACAGGAATAAAAAATAAATTTAAATCGTGAGTATGTAATGAAATAATCTCAGTTAAAATTGTTATTTAAATGATTTTATAATAAAAAGTTAATATGACAAATAAATTAATAACCATGCATGCAATCTGCCATTTCAAAGTAGCCAAATTGGACAATAATTGTATAATAAACATCAAGACACTTTGTGAACTTTTTGAAATTATCGACTTTAGGGACACAATTTAGAAGTGTCCGGATTCGCATTCAGGATATGTTAGCACTGCCTTTTCTTCAGTACAAGTGATTGTAATTATAATGGATACATAAATGAAAAATACAAATGATTGTAATTACAATGGATACATAAATGAAGAGAAAGGCGTACCTTCCAGCGGCCGGTGCCAGTGCCGGTGTCTTCGGGCTGAGCGTAGCACTGCACGCGGTCGGCCACCAGTGCGCCGCCGCGGCGCGCGCCCGACGACGTATGAGTAACATCTGGTTGAATATCTGTGTTGGAACAGGCTTTATTCAAAACAAACACACTGGCCTAAAGGAATATCCGGCCTTTCACCTGACCCGTTACCAAATATTCCTTCAAACCTCGCGCTGGTTTTCTTGTGGTTGGGAAGCCGCCACTTGTTTAAAGGCATGCTTGGGTGTCTGTGTTGGACGGTTGGGGAAGTTCCTTGTAGATTAGTCATCGTTGTTCTTAGTTATCAGTCTCTAATGACATTTTACTTGTTAGAAAGAAATACTAGCAGAATAAGAATTGAATTAATATTTAGGAAACGCACAAGGAGCAGCTCTGCATGGCTTTCATCACTCTTATAAATAAAAACATTTGCGTACGTGATAACTTCTGATGTAATCGTTAGTAAAAATTCAACTATTCGGTAAATGTACTAGAACGCGTAACTTAAAAAAAAAACAATAAAAAAACATCAAGTAATTAAAATAAAGATTCGAATTGGCACAAAATGAATAAACATTTACCACAGTTTCGATGTTCCATTTCTACCCCACAAAGCCGCCGTAGCCACTCATGTAACTTTATCTCACAATGCTGCACAGTTCCTAATAAATCCTTAAAATAAGCCGACGCCCGACGTTTAGAGAACAAATTGAGAAGTTTCACAACACGTTGTCCAAAGCTAACAATCGAGTCGGGGAGCGCGGCCACGTCCACACGCGAGGAGAGATAATCTCGGAAATTAAAACAAAGTTGTATGTTTGTTCTGGAAGGGATCAAAGCGCGCTCTGAGCCGACCTGCGACCGACTACAATATAGACCACATGATCGATGGTGCAACAAGACAAGTAGCCGCGACCTTGCCGCCCATTAGCAAAGTGCACCGGCTATTGAATTACGGCATTAGCACGGGCGGAGCCATGGTTTTATTGAACACAAGGGTGAGTTGTTTCCTTTGTGTTGCGTGTGGAAAATTCTATGATATTTACGTATGTAAGTGGGTGTCAAGGCTTGACTGTGACATTCTATTAAAAGCTTACCTAAAGGGATGATCGATAATGAGTCATATGATACATTTACCGCGACTAGCAATGCTTCAAATGTTAACAAAGACATATAGTATGTAGATTGCAAAATCTCAAATAGTTATCCTTCAAAACTATTCGATATTAGTTGCTTGGGTTTTCCACAAACGATATACTTGTCTGTAAATCTCTGTATTTCAACTAGTAATCATTTTCCAACTCAATGAAGTAATGTCTATTAAATTCGCTACAAGGCAGATGATTCCATGACCTATCTCACACATACACAGAGCGTGATAAACTTTGAATTGAGCGTCGCAATCGAGTGATCAAATAGATCATAGCGGATTTGGAGGTGGTTCATCTTTAATGCATTCTGCGAAAACACGCGCTATTTTTATAGCAAATACATCAAATTATACTGCAGCACGTGCGAGACCACGAGTAACAATTTCTAAGCAATGCCATTATCTGATGTTTGTCGACGATGGGAGAGCGTTAATACCGCTCATATCTCAGTTTAGATACGTGGTTTAGAAAGGCGATATCCGACGATCCCGACCCACGACGCCTCTGTAACATTACGGGATTACTAAGACCTGCTTGAAACTTCATGATTGGTTGAGGTATATACGATGTTTGAAGTCTCCAATACTTGCAACATGTTAGTGTATCAAGAGTATAAACAACTGTCTCTCACACTCGGTAATAATACTTGACACAAAAATATTATTTTAGAAATATGACACGAATAAACCACAAACTAAACTAGATTAACTAAGAACAAATCTGGAAGGAAAGGTAGAAGGCCTTTGCCCAGCAGTGAGCCACTAACGGCTGAAGATAAACAAATAAACTTAAGAACAGACAAATAAAGTTTTTAATAAACCATGTACAAACGTATATAAATCGACATATAAGACTGAGGGTTATGGTAATGTTGAATCGGCGGGCAGAATTGGTCGTCCAGTTTAAAAGTTTAAACCAACACGGGCGGGCTCGGTTCAACTATTTGACCTTTTTAGTGCGCTATACGTTAATATTTTAATAATTGAAATACCCTAGGGTTTTCCGACGAATCGGCGTAGGGTACATTGTGCTTTTCTAACTAAGCATTGAAACAATTTTATTATTTGATATTGTGTAGTAATGTTCTACGAACTACTTCGCTACGCGTGTTTAAAACATTTACAAAAAATACGAACCTTGGAATAGACCGGGGTAAGGTAAGGTCGGAAAATCACATTATTAATTAAGCACATATTATATATTTGTGTAAATTTTAAGACTACCATGCTGGGCTTTATACGCGTCGGTAAACATAATTTACGCTAAATCATATTACATCTAACGCAAAAATGTTGCTTTTTACAAATTTTAATATCGAAATTCTATGCGTAAACTTTATAATTTAATTAAAATGTTACTCTCAAAATATCACAGTACACACAATTGGTAAACTATTGTATTCGATGTAAACTTTTCGACCAGCTCGACCCAAGCGGTAGGTACACTTTTCGTACGACCAATCACAAATTTCGATGTTTCCATCAAGCCAATATTAATTTGATACAACTAGCCAACTTATCTGCAAATCGTTTCTCTAACTGTAGTACATTTAAAGATCTTTTTCCTTTGAACGCGGTATGTTTTCCACTGAAATTCCAGTTCTGAGTTATTGAAAGAGTTTTCTTTATAAGTTTTCCGCATACCTGAGTGCAACTGTGGCTGTGGAAATATTAATTCCGGTATTGGCAATTTCTATTCAATTGTATTGTACAACCACTTCCGCGGAATATGATCGGTGCGCTATTGGATTTTCTTTTGAAATGACACCGTATTGCAGGCTAATATTGTTCAGGTTAGTGGATAACCGGAAGATAAGAAAATTGTTGAAGGAATTGTGCAGTACTTTTGTCAATTTATTGAAATGAAAGATTTATGAATTTTGTTTCATAGCTGCCGAGCTAAGCAGAATACCGATTGATTTTTCACTTTGAACGATTCTTCGCTAAGAACCTTATCTACGGATCAAATCAGATGAAGAAAGAAACTATAGTTTTAAGGCAAGTAAAATATTAATTTTAATTCAGAAAATATATTGTACAGTAGCTTTTCGGGAGATACATAATACGTATAATTCTGGATGCACAACAAAGTATAAAATCAGGTTATTAGAAGTTTAAATTAGGTGCATTATCGACAAACAAGATAACATTGGTGAGTCATCAAAATTTCACCCCAGTTCAGGGCCAATGATCTTACAAGCGAGGATGCTAAAAATTGAGCAAAATGGCGGGCGGCGGGTAGCAAAGTAGACCCCGGCATCGGCGGGTATAACGCTAGGTATAAAGAAAGAGTTCCAAATACTATCAAAAGTACGAACTAACTCAAGCAAAGTGACTAAAGCCCACAAAAATAAAGATAATAAAAATAATTTTAGCAGAAATTGTAATAAAACCATGAGTTAATAAGAGTATAAAAATCCCAAAACATAAACCAAGTTTTTTCATTCACCGAATAGTTTTTCTTGTCACATCGCAAGCGTATACTTGACGTGTTTGAATATAGCCTGTCTGCAGACACGATTTCCAATTTATCCCATAAAGAGTGTTCGTATTGAGCTCAGAGCCGCTGTCGGAATATCGACTTGAAAAGGCGCATAAAGCTCTTCTGGTGCGACGCCTTGCAGAGATGCAACCGTGATATGGATTATTGACAGATTAGATTTAGTTCCTAAAAGACAATGTAACCGATAATCCTTAGAATTCTCGACGTGGTTAACCGATGTTACCAGTTCAAAGTGAATTATGATGAAGTTGTGTCCGCGGTGGTCACTTACCGACAGTTCGTCAAATAATATTAAATAAAACATTAAAGCCACCTACAATCAATAGTCTTTCAATCAACTGGTAACAAAAATGAGTATTTATAGGCGTGCCTGCAAAAGTCTTCAGTAACCGCTGTAAAGGTCCTATCAATCTAATGTTTGCCAAGGTTACTATTGCTATTACACATTGGTCGGCTTACTATGAAAAGGCTTGCTGAAACACTTTTACTTAAGCGAAAAGTATAATTAATTATCGTTAGCCTTGCTGGTCAAATGCCTTCCTTATTGCTCACTATTGGTGCCAATCCTCAGATTTTCGTCCTCTACCCAAAGTCTAGACAAAAAACTTTTTGCATTGTAAGCCGACGTGACACAACATAACAAGAGTCCAACCAAACTCACAAGGAGGCAGATGGGTGATCTCTGACATATCCACTTCGGTTCTGTCTCGTGGCTGGTGTTTCTTCTCCCTCTCCCGCTCACGCTCTCTCTCACGCAGGTGGTGCTGCGGCAGGGGGTGCGGGTGTGCGCGGGGGTGCGGTGCAGCGGGGCGACGCGCGGGCGGCGAGCCCAGCTCTGGCGGCGGGGGCAGCTCCGCGTCGCCCGCGCACGAGTCCTCGTCCGACGAGGACGCTGCTGGGAACCGGGAGGTGCTTACTGCTCATACACCGTGCGTGAATGCGTACCAGGGAAATGGTATAAGTGGTTGCAGTGATTATATTATTTATATTGATAGTTATTTTTTTATTTATTCAAGTTATGTATATTTCTGTCACGATCCAATATTTACTAAATGGTTCCTTAACTGTAGCCAACGATTAATTAATCTCTAGAGATTATTGCACCCATAAACCATTGCAATTCCTTGAATGAATAAATTGAAATATCTGGGAACTTATTGCTGAATACTTAACTTTTGTTATATCGTAATTTAACTTTTAAAACCTTCTATTCATCTAAAGCTATATTGTAATGTTTGACAATTCAATTTTATTTAGCTTTGAATGTTTAAAAATATTTCCTTGTGTGTGGAATAAAGCTTATCATTGTACTCTATCATAACAAATAGCATTAAACTAATCTAAAGGTATCGGCCCGCACCCATCATTGCATCTACTGATATTAACATAAAATACTTACACAAGTCATGCCTCTCACGGTCAGGACTCTTGGCCATCATGGAGGTCCTCTTGGAGGGCATTGGCATCGAGGGCTTGGGTCTGTTCTGCATCTCGGCGAGCGCCTGCTGTACCGCCTCCTGCCTCACTTCTGCAACATAACCACCTTTGAGGCTTTCGACAGAAGTACTACGTCACACCATATGGTTTCCACTGCTGGATTTGAATCGCAAGAAGAATAATATTGGAAACTTCTTGCCTCTTCAATATTTAAAGCTGTATCAATACTGATAATAGATACAAGAAAATAAAAAAAATGTGTCAGTCTCAAACTTTTTTCTTTTACTGCGGCAAGTTATTACTTGCAATATTACAAAAAGTACTTAAATTGTGCAGAATGAGCTGTAAAAAACGCAGCTTAAATTGTTTGTTTATTTACATGCATGTACATAAATATTGCCTGTTGTTAGACATACTACTTTTAATCCTTTCTCTTAGCCAAATAAGTAAAGACCAATTTAACTCTACGTCCTTTCAATAGGAATAACGCTAGAGCAGTGAGGATTTTACTCGTATACCAATAAGGACAGGAATAATGCATCGTTGCAAAATGCAATGGAGCCGTTGGCACTAGCAGTCCTCATAGTGGAGGGCTTTCAGAGTCGCGTCGAGTTCAAGCCATTCACTGTTCAAGTTGCATGCACTGGACATATAAAATCGACGGGACTCTTAAGAACCAAACTGGTAATGGCTAACTATAAAAATCACCTAGAAATACAGCGCTTTATTTTTAAAATACCTCCAAAGTATTAAAACTGATATCATGTTTATTATTTTTTAAAGTGAACAAGAAAATTGGTATCGATTTTTTTATGACATAGCAATAATTTTTCTAAGTATTGTAAAAATCATAGCACTTCATCATCACCAACCCCCACCGCTCCAGACAAATGTTATTGTTAAATGTTAGCTAAACAATGAGAAGCGCTGACTGGTTAAGCAAAATCCATAACGATGCTGTGTTAGTGCAGTTTTAATAATGATTTAATGCTACAAGTATAGAGAACAGAGTCGATCACCAGCCACAGGGCACCTGTAGGTAGACCCCGGGGATGATGATTGTGACGAAACAACATATACTCGTAATATAAAGAATATTCTAAACTACAAATCATTGCCGTCACCCGTGACATATACAAAGTTGCCTTGAGCGCCGAGCAAAGGGATATTTTGTTAAAATAGTTTGCAGACATTTTTCATATTTACGCCGGGTTTTACCTGACATGTCGTGCAGCTCGCGAAATCGCCGAGGTACAAAACCTTCCATTCCGGAAATATATCGCGAAACAATATTATTAAAACTTACATATTAAAAAAGCGTTTAGAAATATGTAAAGAGAACAGAAAATATTAGAAATACAGTAAAATAAGTATACAAATGAAAGAAGTACAATAAAATTATATTATACATAAATAGTAATACATATTGAAAGGTTTTATATACAAAATATATATAATAATATAAAGTTTCTGAATGAAGTCAAGTAAAGTGTGGCTCTTTAAAATCTAGCAACTTCAGTCCACACATCTTGCGGAAACAATATTAAATTTTTATTGACGACAAAATTGTCATTGAAGAAGATGTTATATCAATGATCACATCCAAGCAACAATCACACACTGTTTTAGCTCACCCGTGAGATAAGTATCTTTTTATGGCTATTAAAAACCACGGAAGACCTATCGATTGCATATATTTATATGATGAAGATTCGAACCTGCTACCTCACACAGCCAGTTTCTTGCGTCCTGCCACACCGAAGGTTGCAAGGGATTTTCCATTAAAGAATCACAAAGTTGATTCCAATTATCCTATGTTATAACCTTGTAATTTTAAAACCTACACAATGTACAAATTCAATTGATAAAAAAAATCCATATATAGGAACATTATTTGCCTCTACATAACACTATTTAATGCAGCACATTAATCATGGACAACACATAATAGACCTCCAAAACAGATTAATAATTTACATGTTTATGAGGCTTTATTAATTACCCATAAATGATATTAAAACGCGAATCGCTTTGTTATTAAACCGTGAAGTAATTTGAATATAATGACATAATTACTACTGTATCACGAAACCATTATAATTAAATTCAATACGGCAATTTCCTAATTGGACAATGTTTTACATATTTGTGCGTTATTCATTGTGCTCGTAACATTTAATGGATTTTTTGGATCGCTATAGGATAACGTTTATCACAATCTTGGGAGGAAATAAGCTAGGCGAACTGAGGTTGGCCTTAGTGGTATCTGTGCCTAACCCCTCAGAGATACAACTGTAAGCTTTTGTATTGATGTAACACTTATTATGTGGAAAACCTCTCCCAATTAAATAACCAAATGAAATATTTCTGAGATTTTATGTGCCTACATATATGTACACACAGGGCGCGTATAAAAAAAGCATTTTGCTGTATTTGTTATCTGGGACCTCTAAACAGGTCAGCGCGAAGTCTAAACATATTTCTTAAAAAATTTAAATAAGGCTTCAACGCTTCGTGTTCTCTTAACCTAGATCCCGCTCTCAGCCTATTCCTTGCCAGCAACGTCCAAGGACGCTCAGTTAAACTACAAAAATTGCTCGTTTTATACAATGCATATCCTCTTTATTATTTGCTTTCGGATAGCATGTAACAATGAACATTATACTATGAATATTTATATGTGAATCTTTTTTGTGTCCACGCTTACATCACCACCAATATTATTTACGCCGCTGTCACGGATAGCAACAATTATTGTACATTGAGATGTTCAACTAACTTGGTTATAAGAATATCATCTTTCACCCGGGCGTCCTGTCGAAATCGTGTTGGTTTTAGTTTTTGTCAACGCATTTTCATGCAAAAACAAGGCACGAGAGTACTTCAACATTCTTATCGACGCATTGATATATAATAAATTACAAAACACGCAAAGACTAGAAGTGTCAATCAATATGCTCTTTTATTTTAGTGACTCTTATTTATTAACAATTACATGGCCATCTAGACAGAGTGTTTACTATAGAGTCATAATCTTTGACAATTCTCAATGTTTTAGCACGCATCGTCTAAAATGTAACAATACTATAGATAATAGACAATATACCACTCGCGGGTTATAATAGCATACACAGGGAACCGACTGAAGCACCTTATAAGTACCTCTACTAACCCCTGTGCTGGGTGGAGAAATGATAACCTTAATTGAAACCACATACAGGGACCCGCGACAATGGTACAACAAAAAAACTGTAGAGCCACTGGATATTTTTTACTAAATGAATTAGTAAAAGGTACAATTGATTTTCTTTTGGTTTGTGTAAAAAAAAATTGTGATACATTACATTTATGAGAGTAGTTATTAGATAGATTTGTACAGGTCGTACATTATATATCTACATTTGTTTTCGTCCACCCACAAAGTGGTCAGACGAGCTGGTAAAGGTCGCGGGACGTCGCTGGATGGAGGCTGCCTCCAACAGGTCACTGTGGAAATCATTGGGAGAAGCCTACGTTCAGCAGTTCCTTTAACTGATGGATGGATGGATATATTTTTTTTAATTTCAACATCAATAATTTTAATGATAGACTCGTAGCGATTGTGTTGTTTATTAACGTCACGATATTACTATGTATATCCCTACAAATATAAATACTAGATCGCAGTAAAGCTGTACTGGCACCGTAACAGCACGCACGTTAGCACGCTGTGACGTCACCTAGCACGCGTACGCTAGCCATTGTTCGGCCTCAGACCGCTGAGTGTGTGATTGTCTTGTATGTCGCACGCTCGCGCCACTTATAAGACATTGCTTGTAACGTCCAGCCCTATTACCACCTAATCATTAAAAATATATTTTAGTTTATAAAATAATGCGGTATAACGTGTGTAAATCCCATACTAACTAAATTTATGAAAAAAAAATTAATCTTACACAAGCCTAAAATAACAGAGGACACCTAGGGGTCGCTTGTGAAGTTCCAGTCTTTGATAATATATGTAAGAAGTGAGTTAAAGTTATTTAGATTCCTAGAAAATTTACAATGTCCAATTCTAATAAATACGAGCATTCCACGATTTTTTATTTATTCCAGACTCTACACACCTTTTTATAATTCAAAACTTTTAATTAGAAATAACACCGAAATAACGCATACAATATTTTTCCCTTAACTCACGAAACTTGAATGCGATAAAATATTTTTGCCTACACGAAACTTATAATGAAGTCGATTTGCTACCTAACGTGTTTACTCGACAAAGTTCTCAGCGTAAACTTTATCTGCTATACTAGTTACATGACAAACTGGTAACAAAATGTTTAACGATTAGAATGCCAAATTCATAAATTCAGTGCTATAAGACGCGAGTAACGATATCAAGTTTCCAATAAAATATTTGTTTATTGTATGTAAAGTAGAAATTACAATAAATAACTATTGCTCTGTAAAAAATAAATATTAGGATTTAAAACATAATTATTCTGATAAAGCTTTTTTTTAAATTAGTCGACCTATCAACTGAAACTATCAACCCTAAGGAAATAATTCGATTCTCTGGTCGATCATTCCGCTTTACATTTACCAAATATTTTAATTAATGTAATAGCTCGAGTGGGATTTGTCTCGACAATAATCAACGTACGTTATAATAAGAATTTACTCGCAAGATTGATAATTCCATCGTGTAAAAGAAACAACTCTTAATTTAAAAAAATAACCAGTACCTATGTATATAATAAATGCGTTATATTTCTAAGAATATGCAATAAAAATTTTACGAATCAGCAACTCCAAATAATATCAGTACAAAGTACGTAATGGACAAATTTATTGAAAGCGCCATCTCTGTATCTTGTCGAATATTGCTTTCACAAACAAATCAGTTCCATATTGAACACCAACACGATAGATGGGGTGGGTTTTAATACGCTGTAGTGACGTCACAGATTCCCACGCGAGACTGTAAATTCTAGCACATCGACATCTATGCCGGACGTGCAAAATTACTCTCTATACGTAAACTATTGGAGTAGTTCTGATAGATGGCGGAAGCGGTCGGTCTGAATGAAATACAAAGTTTTCTCAATTCCTAGAACTGTTTGCAAACTTTACACTGCCATGTGCTCGGAGTGTGTAAATATTTATATTTAACTTTATACGTAAAGTTCAGAGTTGCGGAAAACTTTTCCCATCCGATGTCTTTGTTATAAAAATATTGTAAGACTAACCATTTATAATAAACAACAACCGTACGTCTGTGAATCAAACGGGGAGAATTATTTGTTTTCTGCACAGTAATTTCTTTTACATGTCAGCCAGTCTAACAAATTATGTTAAAACGAAATGTTAACCTTTTATAAGGAAAAATTGTATTTTTTTCACACAGTTGGTTGTTTCAGCCGTGTCCTGCATTCGCGGAGTGCTCGGCGCGTGTACACTCATTGCCGTAATGTGCCGCGGAGTTATGTACCGCGTTCATTACGCGCCGCGGTCGCACTGTCATGTCACCTGTCTTTTGTTCCGCTCGTTCGACCCGCATTTGAATATTTCAAGCCACAAAGCTAATCCAGTTAGACGTTAACTTTTATACCGCTCCTATTCATTGGACCAAATAGTTTTGTTTTAAAACTTGACTTCTTCGAGTACAATATGATTTATAACAATATTAAAATATTTCATCGTCTACATTCTACATGAGTCTAGTGTGTCGTCATATGGCGGAAAACCCTATACTATTCAAGATGACTATTATTGCAGCATATTATATTTAATATACCTATGCGCCTTAAGAACTAGATTATCCTTAAGGAACGACGGATTTTTTTTTCCGGGGAAGGATATCCCGTACCCTACTCCTAATAATGACAGACTATTTAGATGTTTTTATGAGCGTTAACTAACATTTATATCTTGATATTACAAGTTCTTATCATTATTCTATATGATTCTAATATAAGAAAAGTCGAAGCAAAGTAATATCTTATTAATAACTTAGCCGGGTTGCCGATGGAATTTTCTCTCGACAAGATTTTAGAAGTCAAATACCTTCCATATTTCTAGCTTTAAACCTAAAGTTCCTTGCAAACTTTCGTTTCTTATTTACCCTTTTGGAAACTGACTTTTGCAAAACACTTTCTTAGCTTCCCCGTCTATAATGCAAGGAACTTCAATGCAAAACTTCACGCCGATATTTACAGCATAATTTGTTCTTTGGCTGCTAAATGCCAAGCAAATGTATATTTTATTAAATAAAACATAATACTACGTGTAATAAATTAATATGCACATCGCACCATTAATAAAAGCATTTGATGTATAAAAAGTACAATACTTTATCTATATCTATTGGTATAGACAGGAGCCCTAACCAGCCCAAATAAATCCTACTGTTAAGCAAGAACTTAATGTGGGAATTAGAACTTGACAGAAAAGCTGTTGAGTTCCTTTTTCGGTACCCCAGCCGGGGCCGGGGGTGGAAAATGTTGAAAGAGAATGAAGCATTCGTATACTCTCTATAAGACTATACCTATATAAAACTTATAGATGACCGTCACGCATAATAGAATAAAACATATTATGACCTAACCAATAGAAATAAAATATCGACAAGTTTTCATTCCCTATTATGTGAAAGAATCTGTCGCTGTGGTTATAAGCGATATTGACTATTATTGCAATACAAAGCGGTACCATTCGGCACCGCTGTGGGTTTTCTCAATAAAACAACTCGCATTATACATATAAATGCCAACGGTGCTGGTGTTCCGTGGCCGGCCGCGCGTTTATCGCGTTCGATAACATTGAATTTATGAAAACCAATCGGCCGAATTCAACGGGGTAGAAGAAATATGCAGGACGTTTTTAAAGAGACCACATTGGACAAATTTAAATGTGGTATTGTATCAAAGGATATACAATAAATAAAATAAATATAATGATGAAATATTATGAAACCACCAAAGAGTTAAATAGTGATCCTTGCCAGGAATTGCAATTACAGCGTCTGAGAAGAAGATAATTGAAGAGCTATTTAGATCCATTTTCATCAACATCATCTTATAACTTTAATCACACGTTGTTAACTTACATGTAATAACCTTGATAATAATGTCGCAAATTGTGGCACTGTTCTTATTTTACGTAGAAAATATAACGCCTAATTGAATATGGTATTTTCGGTAAGAACGTCAACCTGTGACCTTTATTCGAGATATTAAATTGAGCGTATTCTCGGTAACTAGTGAGACGCGGCGACTGATATATACCTTTATAATGATCTGTGTGTTTGGTAACCACGGTATGGGACAGTCTGATGGACATTTCCATTAAAAGCCAATGGCATAGCAGAGATAAGTGAGCGAACTGTGGCTCTATGCAGTAATCATTACCTAGTTATTAGCAATGCGCATTGTATGCAAATAAGTTTTCAATATACCTTTCAATGATTATTGAGTTTTTAAAAAACCTATGAATATTAAACACTATGTTTAATATTATGTTTGATTTTGAGTTGTATTTTTAACATTTCTGTAAGACACTGGGTCTTGTTCACCATGTTCAAGTAAACCGTTGATTAATTACTTTCTGATTAACGTTAATTGCCAAGTAAAAGTGCCGAGTACCTTCCGTCCATTTCACAAGTGAAAATGAAGTATCGAGTAACAACGAGCTGGTTAAGTGAATGACATAAGAAAATTGAACGAATCATTTGTTTAAATATTACGTCAAATGCCCCCCGCCCTGCCTCCTGCTTAACTGTCAACGTATTTCTTTCTTAAAAAATAAGAAAGGAATTTGAGATTTGAACCTTATTTTAACTATCAAGTAAATACGCTAATTGGCAGACGATGTGGCCTGTAAGGTACTGATAAGTGTGATTATAGTATTAGTGTTACTGGATCGTCATGAAATCGAAACGTGATGTTATGGGTGACTTTAACTGATGACTAGCCAACTTAACGCTTTACTTGAAGGTGGTGAACGAGGCCCGCTATACTATACTGAATATTCATTACAATATAAAAATACACTAAAAATATATATTCGCCGTAATGAATATTTTATATGATGATCATAGTCGACACAATATCATACTGTGTGTATGCACATTTCACAATGGATACCACCAAAAGTTGCCAAAAGGACCTATTCTAAACGACTTGTATCCAACGACATCCATCACCGGTACTAGGTCTTCAACATGAATGTTGAAGATGTGTGATGTAAAAGCGTCGTAGTGATTCATTTTACATCATTCATGAATATTATAGCCGAAAGTAACGCCAAAATTATTAAATAATCCCATACAATAAAAATGGAATTGAAGATCATGCCATAGCAAAAGAAAATAATACGTCGGGAGAACCTTTCACATTATTTAGTAGGAATAATATAATGTGTAATTTTGTATACACGAGTAAATCTTGCGAGGCGACGCACCGAGACCCCGCTCGTCCGTAGCTACTAAATTAGGTGGGACGGAGCAAAATACATGAAAGGAAACTGCCCGGTTTGTCATAACACAATCATTAGGACTCCTACAGGTTTTCTATGAATGCGTATATTGTATCACTAAAAACCATTATACTATATTTTAATAAACATTTGTATTGTGTAAAGCTTTTTACTTTGAGTTTATTTAAATTCACCAAAAACCCTGGAATACAAGTAAGAAATGAAACTTGTAAGTCGGAGTACTTATAATATTCGGCAAATCTCATACATTTTTTTCGTGCGTAATTTCAAAGTGTTCTCAGAATCCGAAATTATGTTTCTAATTTGCTTACAGGAGCAAAATCATTGCTTTTTAATTGAAAAACGTGCGCTTGGCCTTCCAGAAAATTCTTTATAAAACGGCTTATTCCGATTTCAAAAACACGTATCCTCCTCGATTTATCCACGGTACAATTCTCGTAAACTAAAAACAGCATACAGTTTATTTATTACTTTTATTTTAACAACAGTACTGAAAGTTAGCCAACAGTTTTTCATGTATGGACTGTTCGCAAACGAAAAAGTTCCTGTATGCCTGTATACTGACAATACGCGCCTACCGTCTAAAGTTCCTTATCCCAGTTTTGTATCGCTTCATGATACAACAATGGTTTCAACATTTTTATGCAAATGTATACAACGTATGAACAATACCAAATAATTGAGTTCGCCGCGCTGTGTCAAAGTTCACCAATAAATAATGATGAATTCCTTCTATGAGAAATTTGATTTACTTGAAAAAATAGACTTGTTTTGATTCAATTTGGTATTTGGCTCTTAAACTTATGTGTCTTGTGTATTCTTAAGCTTATAAATTATAAAAATCAGTGGTTACATTGTTACAAGGCGTTGGTCAAGGTAAATTTTGTTTTTTTATTGTTGTGCCCTAACAGTTTGGTTTATCCTATTGTCGGTTTATCATTGAGTTTTGGGACACCCAATGTAGTTATGACAAAAAACCACAATTGTATCCAGCTTTGACTACAAATTTTAATAACAGCGTCTTCCCCTTGTTACTACGTATATTATAATTAATCACATTACACATATGCAATAATAATGGCGATGCGTAAATAGAGCGTGGAATACTCCAATTAATTAGAACCAATCAGTGTGCTCGGAACGCGTTATTCATTGTGCTGCACCATTGGCTGAGGGTTAGGGATGCACTTACACTGGAAATTAGAATATCTGCTATTGATATCATAATGGCTACTCTACACACATATTTAATTAAGAAAAAAAGGCCAAATATACGTATGTACTTCTGTCTGTTGAGGAAATCACTTGCGTCGTTCGTGCTATATAGTTTTAACATTTATTTAACATGTTACGAAGTAGGGGCTTTGTAGTACTGAGCAACGATTGGAAAAATAGTAAGAGACTATAAGAATAAAGAATTATATCTAGACCATATTTGCCTTAACAAGTTAGCCGTAGATTGTTATGTCTACAACACAGGCGCACGAGGAATCAGATAGTGTACTTTTTGAGAATATTTACTAAGAAGTATCATTACAATTTATCTGCAATTGTGCTTAGGCTAGGCATACATTTTGCAAATTTCAGTTTTGTCTCGTCAGAAAAGTACTACCAAAGATTTAATTCAAAGTAAATTTCCAAGGCCCGCGAGAATTTTAGCTGTTAAAAAGTTATCAGATCGCATGAAGAGGCAACACCTACTTTAATTGGAACATTTTTGGCAAAACGTATTTATTTTCTATTTTTCTCGCTGTATTTCTTGCATGTCAACAGTGTCTTTCTTCATAATCTTTTACTTTGTTTACTTCTTTGTCAAGTTCTAGCCTTTTAATTGTTCTAATTTATGTTGATGCGCTAAGAATTTTGGTATAATTCGTAACGAAACTACGGAAAATTGAATAATACAACGAAACATTTTTTGAAAAGGAATTACTACCTCGTCTTGGCTTAAACATGCCTTAATAATCGTCAGTCTCAATCAGAGCCGAATTTCCTTGGAAGGAAAACGAATCAGAAGCGGATGTGATCCTGTCTCTCCAGTAAAAGCCGAATTGGAATGCATCAAAAGCTTTGTGATACAATCTATTCTACTGGACAGAAACTAATCAAGGATCCATCTTTAGTGTACCTCCTCCAACGTTGCATAAGCCAAATATAGAGCGTGGCAAACCTTCTATCCAACAGAAACAGCCAAATTCCAATTTACTAAACTAAACTTCGATATAAAGGTGCAGCTCCACACAAGGTGCTCTGGACAGCGCATCAATACTCGATCACTGCATGAATATGAAATCCCTTTGACGGTTTTAATTACGGCCGATTCACATCCGGATGTTCAGTTTTAATATTCAAATTCACCAAAATATGTTTTCTTGCAGATTAAAGGCTCTGTATCGTGAATACTATTCAACTGTTGTTTTTGGACACATTATTTTGAGTGACAAAAAGAATATTAAAAATATTTAATAAAAACTCTTTTGAACCTTCAATGAATACCAAATCGAACTTCAGTTTTTCCTTCGCTGTTATGTCTTGTAAATTAAGATATTAATGTATCGTAACCCTAAAATATTTTCAAAAGTATGACAAAGTCGGAATCTGCGTCATAGGAGCAGGGCCCTTATATGTCCATTATGTGGTCACGTCGCTGCTTCCCTTTCTCGACGGGTGCACCTGCGGCGTGCGTCAAACGCGCTGCCGTCCACGACATCGATATTGTCTGACACGGTCTCGTTGTATCGAAGTATCACACCCTACGGCCCTCAGGATTATCAATTTCGAAGCGCAATTTCATGGTATTGTTAGCTCGTCCGCCATATGATATCGCTTAGGTTGTGGCTGAAGCACGCTCGCAATTCAAGTTGCGGTGATTGAACATTCCGCCTGGTGCCTAATTATGTTATGGAACATTTCGGCACTGATCTGCGTGGAATGTGGCGGATTTGGTGGAATCATGATTAACATCTTGAAATTAAAATTAAGGTTTAATTATGACAGATGCTTAATTAAGAACATTTACTTTAGAGATTATTTGCCATACATTAATAATTACTAATTTAATGACAAAAGAAATTGCGTGACATTTGAATAATTATCAGCAGCCGAAATTTAATGTATTCCAACTTTATTTAAATAAAGTCAATATCGTATAGTTGATGCAATCGTGACCAGGGGAAGTGCCGAATTTTTCAGCTCCACTTAAAATGTGAAAGGATGCAAATGCGCTCCCGTGAAATAGCGATAGATTTTAATCGCAGCCTTCTACCGTGGCCTTACGAAATCTCAGTTCCTGTACCGCCCACGCCTAAATTACAACTTGAGTGTTTAACAAACTGGGCACTTAAGATTATAGCCATGAAAGAGGAATGTTGAAAATTTTTTTGCTTGCGACTTATACGAAAAATCATTTTATGTGGTTAATCCGTCATACAAATAAAATGAAGCTTTAGCGACATGAATCCGAGCATTGATTTTGCTATCAATATAAAAAAATCACCATTGTTGCATTTTTAATGACCTAGCATCAACGATTAGGATAGACATAAAAGTACATTCTATGCAGGTAGATCATTAAAGTGTTCTAATATTTTTTATTCACGTCACTCGCGTGCCAAAGTTCCGCCGCGCCTGCCCGATATGCTTCACAGTACCAGCGAAGGACTCGCGCCCTTGATTCGCATTAGCTTTGGAGCGGTGCGGCATTCCTTGCAATTCTCGCCTGTTTGCGTAACCGACGCTCGCCGGCTCTTTACCGAATCCCAGACATCATTGGACCAGAATTAAATGTACTTCTAGTACTCGGCTACTGTTAAATTGAATTGTTAGGGAATTTATAAATCGATCGAGTGAAATTGCCTCAGCAAGGTTTCAAAAAATATTTCCACTTCATTTTTTACATTGTAAATAAACACAACTCTTAGGGCTGGTACTGATTAAATAATTACAACCTGACTGTATAGAAAAGTGACAAAGTATATATCAGGATTATCAAATATTTAAAACTCAGTGCTCAAATCGCAACCCTGTACGTGTTTTAATATTTCATGTCAGCTTTTTTTCGTACCGTTAGCTTTTGCTGGCTTTGACAGCCTCACAGGAAGAGCTTGCGAGTGATCACAGAGGCGCTGGCGAAATAAAATTTGAATTTTAATTTGAAATTCTAATTACTAGGCCAGGACATCAGCTTCAATGTATGTATACTAAAGAAGTAGAGTACCGAATTTAAAGCCTGTAAGATATTCTTTGGGATTGCCTATCATGGCTGATTCTAAAATAGACACTAGGACTAAAATAATGCATAAATAATTTGTATGCAGCTTCCACTAGTAAACATAATGCCTAAACGAAAGTTACGAGTTCGTAACAAGCTCCCAGTTCCATTATGGGGAAACAATGGAGTTTGGTGACTTATATAGTTATGTGATACGCTAAATAATACTTAATGTTCCATCCATCCATCCATCAGCCAAAGGAAGTCCAATGCTGAACATAGACAAATTATTTCCACAGTGACCTGTTGGAGGCAGCCTGGATCCAGCGACTTCATTATCATTTTAGATTAATAAAAATCAAATCTATCATATATAACAAGGAAGGAATAATTCCATCATTGTCATTCCTCATAACATTACCAGTATCTTGTTATATAGAGTAGGACCAACAGAACACACTTTAAACTCTGCGTAAGATGAATTTGACTTACGATTTAATGATTGGTTTACTGTCAACTCTACAATGATATTGCCGGCTATTTACCATCACCGTGCTAGTGCCTTACTCTCTTAAACGTACCTCTGTACTATTTATAATATACCCTACGTGCATATGTTGCAGAACATTTGTATAACAATACTCACTACGCTTCTCCAGGGCGATATAAGGCGGTCCTATTTGTAACCAGGGTCCGCAAGACAACGGCACTGTTGAAGGGTTAAGTTATTAACACGTGACGATGGCAGGTCGCGCAGCATCTGTACGGCAGACGCATGTGCACACTGCGCAATGCATGGAATCCTACTCCCGAGATACGCGTGAGAAATTCATTTAGCACAGACTGTTCCACTTGCGAGATGGAACGCACAACACACGCAAAATGCTACACACGATTGTTGTTTAAATCAAATTTAAGTCTTCTTGTATTTTTTAATCATAATAAAACATTTATTTTGTTATAAAACCTCACTTGTTGTTCGCTTAAACATTGCCACTAAAAGTCACGAGAAGTTTAAGAAACATGACACTCCTAATTAGCAGATATCTGCTATCACAAAACGCGTACATTCACACCGACTTGAAGGGAACATCTTCGACGAATATTATGCATAAAAATCAATACATAAATAGAAAGCCGCGTGTGGACCAGTCGCACCGGTTGCGAGATGTGCTCTCAAGGCTATTTAGACGATGCCAATTTCACTAAACGCACCGACTATAATTTCTACCACACGCTGAGTAATAACTAGTAGAATTATGACTTCATCTGCTAATGAAGATATACACTTATATATACATTATTATATATACATACAATAGTAATATAGAAGAGCAGAGAGATTTGGTATGTAGCGAGTCCATTATCCATGAGCCCTAAGCCTACCCGATAAATATCAAGACCCGATCACGTCACAGCGATGGCCGCCGGCGCGTCTACAGGCGTAAGGTAATGTATGACTCACCCGAGTGGTAGCGGCTCTCGTTCCGCGTGAGCCTCCTGTTGGTGCGGCCGGGCGGCGAGCGGAGCTCAGCTCCCGATCTCACTGCGATCCGATACCGATAAACAACCACACGTACACCAACACACACGCCACACACCGATATGAATATGGAACCGGGGAGTTGACGTGGAATCGTTTATAAACTCGTCAAAAGTAATTTTGTTTACGATGGAGACAATTCAAAAACCAATATTTAATGTTGGTAAAAATGACCAGTCTGTGGGCTACAATCGTTAACTACAAACTCTGAGATTGGTATTAAAATTCCGTTCATATACGATTCCAAAGTCATTACTGATTTTAAACACCATTTTTGTTTACAAATATAAATTGAAGTGAAGATGACAATAGGTGATTTGCAAATGGCGACTAAAGGGCGTTTAGACTTGCCTTTTTACATGTAAACGTTTCCGGGAAACTAATGATTACATTCGACTGTTGTGTAAACACATCGATTAGCAGTACAATGAACACTCAAGTTACTCGGGGCACATACAACCACATTTTACCGACCAAGGCCTAATAGAAGAAATAGTCGCGTCATACATCATCATTATTTACATGTGCAGTCGCCTGAAGAAAGTAAACATTTAAAAAAAGACTGATATTTTTTCGTTTACATGTATTTACAATTAATAACACAAGTAAATAAGACACAAAACTACTCGACGTACGTATTAGTGATTTAGATTTTTAAAAATCTTTAGTAACTTTTAAATGTCTGCAGGCCTTTAACCTTTGTTCTTGTAATTAATTCGCCCTCTCATTGCTTGATTAGGTTAACTGTAATTATATTTAAATACTTAAATTCCCTACCGTGCCGAGCACATTAACGAATTTCGTCATTGCGGCAAATATATTTAATGGAAATATGACAAACTGCGCATTTTATAACATTAGAACGACAACGTGACTACGAGTATAAAGCTTTTGACGGCAAGTTGTTTGGAAATCCAAATAAGTAGATTGTTCGTTAGTAATAGATAATTATCTACCAAGAGTCAATCGAATTATTAAGTATATACACAGAGTGGACCCGAACATAATTGAATGGGTCATTATGACTTCACTGTTGTATTCCGTAGGTACTGACTATCCGACCAGATACGATTATGGTCATGTAAAGGTCGATTTGATGATATCGTATATATTTGTCCACCACACTGTATACCACTTATATAAAGTATACATATTGCAACAATATTCAACTCATGATTTTGAAAGCTATGTTTATATTATTCCGTCCTAAATAAATTATCCTTAAATATCAACTTTTTATACACACATTTTATATAAAATACAGCTACTTATATATTTTTTATACTAGGATTCCAATTGACGATGCAACTCCCTGATAGTAACATCGGTATGCGTGGTATCAACTTGTGAGTCGCCATCCAAAACAATTAAACAGATATGAATGAAAGTGTGAGTATGAGGAAAAATAATACAAATATGAAATAAACCACAAAAACGCCACAATTATTAGATCACACTAGAACAAGTCGGTATTTCCCGAACGTTAGTCAATTATTGATTGTATAAGTTGACGTTTGTTCTTAAATATATCGAGCTTCCAGTAATAACTGTTTAAAACTGACGTTGCCTTGTTTACTGGTCCTTATTTATGCTGATGGTAGGAAGTAAATGTCTATAGATCGCGACGGGTCGGCATGGCAATCGGGGTATGAAGTGACGCGTGGGGAGGGGACGCCTAGCATGCCCGCACATCGCCCGCTCCGTCCTAGTCTTAGTGCTCCAAGAATCCGCGTTGACCGCGTTTATCGATTTTAATCCCGCTCACATTGTTCTTGTTGTGCATTGAAATGACTTTGGTAGCTTTAAAGCTAAAGAAAAAACAATAATTCATTCTCATTATTACGGTTCTATTACGTTCATACAGTAAGTAAGTATAAGTGTTCCTGTCTGTCCTGTCTCGCGTGCGGATCGTAGGGCATATTTCTGACTTTTAAGAGTCATGAGTATTGATAATTATAATTAATTACCACACTCTATTAGTGTGCAGATAAATATCGTGGGTAAACTTGCATACCATTAAGATCCACGAGAAATCATATGGTAAGTGAGTTGTGAGAGTGCCAACCCGCAATGGGCCAGTGTGGTGGTACAACCTAAGTCCCGTAATCTTTTAAAATAATTCGGGAAATATCTTGATCCTAATGCCAAGTGGAAACCATCGATAAAAGCTAGCTTTTATATAAACAGAGCTAAACGAGTCTACGAGATACCCCTCAGTCGCCGACTAATCACGTAATCTCACCAACTATTAAGCTGGCAAACTTGAAGTTTGGCACGTAGGTTCCTTTCAAGGTGTAGGCACTGGCTAAGTAAGGATATTGTGAAAATCCACACATAAAAGTTTTATACATAAACGTGTAAGTGTTGTTTAACAAGATCATATATTTAACTATGTTTAAAACTTCACCCCGATAAGTAAACACCCACAACGCTACTCGCGAAACGCTTTTAAAAATCCTAATTCCACATAACTGTAACAATTATTTTAATTCATGCCAAAATTATCAATTTTGACGTTATATTTATGACACAGTGCCAAATTCATAGATACACCCAGCAGTCGCATACATAGTCCTGACCCACACTCAGTTACTAGTTTAGTCATATGAACACTTGTCTCTGTGCGGTGAACCAGCAACACTCGTCTGACAACGGGTATACAACCAACTGTTTAATCGTTTAATCGAATGTGATGTATTTTCTCAGACATGTAGAAGACGACCATTGAAGTGAATTTAGATAAACTCTCTACACAAAAGTTCATAAGCAGAGGCAGAAAATCGTTCAAGATCGTCAGTAAAATATTGATTTTACTGACTAAATTCTAAATTGCAACAAATGTCAAATCGCACAATTAGGGAACGAAATTAAAGGTACACCCAGCAATTAATTATATTTTAATTAATGTGATTTTTGGACCGATTGATATAAGTGTTAATCAAAGTTAAATCATTAGACACAGAAAAATACATATTTTAAGTTTCTTTAACTAAAATTAAAACAGTACAATAGATTTATCCAGGAGTTGTCGCAAACAAAAGTAAGTCACCAGAATAAATTAACGTCATTACGAATTCAGTGCTATTTTTAGAGATTTGTGAAGTGGGAATGTGAAGGTATTTAATTGTTTTGAATATTACGAAACTTTTTGTTCCCGTTTCAGTCGGTTCCCAGAAGTTTTCTTGCCAAGAAAATGTCTCGACGAAAATGGCTAGAAAGAAACCTTTCAATTGCTCAGTTGAAAGGTTTCTTTCTAAATTAACTCTGGATAAAAACAACGCTTGTAATGAGAGTATTTTTAGAAATTAATAAATTGTATATCAACACTATTCAAATGTGAATAACGGTGGAAGCTTTATTTTATGTAATCGGTATTCATTTAATTTTACATTTGATACCATTGCCAGTTGATAAATTATTAAATTTAAGGAGGTGACATTTAAGGTTCTCTGACATATGAAGGTAAAGGGAGCCTGCGAGCCGCGAGTCATCCTCGCTCTTGACCGCCTTACGTAACCCCAGGTGAATAATCGTTGCGCAATAAACGCGAAATATGCAAACTCAACTTATTTCGATACCGTCTACAAGCTGTCAACAAAAAAAGATAACTTGTTTTTTATGCTCGCGAGTGACAACTGAGAATTTACACGTGTAAAAAAATATTTTTCCTCATCGCAATGAACGAATTTAAAATAGCAGATATCGAAGTGGACGTTGTGCGGCTGGACTCGGACATTGTCGACGAGCACCTGAGAAACTCCACCGCGGTCCTCCACGATATATTATCCGGAGACGCAGACGAGAACGGGCACGTGTGCAGTATATGCGGGAAGATTTATAAAACAGCTAACACATTGCGCGCCCACTGCCTGTTCAAGCACCCGGACGACGACAAAGTACGGTATTGCAAGACGTGCGACAAGACCTATCCGTCGCAGCTGAGCTTGAAGAAGCACGTCAAGTACATGCACCAGTACAGCCACCGCTGCAAGGCTTGTTACAGAACCTTTGAGACTGTGGAGCTGTTGCGCGCCCACGGCGACGTATGCAGCAATGTAGACTCACCGTGCAATATTTGTGGCAAAATATTTAGTTCGGATCTGGCCCTGCGTAATCACCTCAAATACAAGCATCCGAATAGTGAGAATTACAAGTGTGATCATTGCAAGCGTACGTTTACCACCGGTCGCAAACTGAGCAACCACGTCGCCACCTCCCATCCCCAAGGCGAGATGACTTGTCTTTGGTGCGAGAAGGTGTTCAACTCAGCAACTGCTTTACAAAGCCACATTCTGTACAAACACACGGATGACAAAGCTAAATGTTCGCATTGTTCCAAAGTATTTGCAAAGAAAACATTTCTAGACAAGCATATGTCCAGGATTCATGTTGGCGTGTAATTTTGTTTACACTCGTATTTCATGTTGTTATTCGTGGCATTATACTTAATTGTACATGTTCTTGTTTTATTTAAATAGTAACATAATAGAACATAATTATTCCCGTCTTGTACTAGCGATCCTTTTGTGTAAGGAACACTTTGGCTATGGCATTTTAGCTAATAGAAGGAGTGTGGGGCGCCTACGAGCGTACACGCGCGACTCTTTAGAACTCCTCATACCAAGCTAAGTCAACCGACATGAACTAAGTCTATTCAAGTTAAACTGTATGCGCTCAACGACATTGTTCGTGAGAAGTTAGTGCAACTGAAGCATCTTAATGCTATGTTAGCAATGTGTCTTAAACATTTTAGGTAGTCAATTTTATATATCGCGAACTTCAAATGAAATACAAACAGCTCCTTTATAATTATCCCATTAGATAAATCTATGAAACTCAGCAAATAACTCCTAAAACAAAAAATACCGCCTTGTAAGATTGTTTATCTCCAAGCATTCATGAAAAAACCAAACTGGCAGGCATGATGCATGGTTTATTTGAAAAGGAAATTTGATTTCAAATGCATTGCGGGAGTCGCAGCGGCGGCTGACGTCAACGCAGTGATTATTGTGCCGTCCTGTCGGCTGCCACACAATGCGAGTACTTTTGCACAAACAGCGGCTGCCAGATATTAGCCATGTCACGCTTGTTTGTTGGGCGGGACACCAGCACGTGCCCATGCTCTCTATATTAACAGAATCCGTCAATGTTTACGCGGCCGCGTGGTTTCGAAACAACGATTAATTAAATTGCTGTTCTAACGTGTAAGGACGCAGCACACAGAACATTTTTTTAGAAATAAAGGCTATTTGCGTAAGATCAAGACTATATAATATGTTATAATTCATTTTTCAAAGTATCCTTGGCGAAGTTTTGCTCGCACTTGGTATCACGCATGGCTTCAAAACAGAAAACAGTTTCTGTAAAACAGTATAAGTCAGATCATGTTTAAATCAAATATTCGGGTAATCTGTAAAGTGTTATATCTAGTTCCTTATTTTAGTAAATCAGTAATGAGTGTGAGTAATTTACCATGCAGCAGGTAATAAGATTCCTAATTAATTATTATTTTATTTTAATATCCAACATTGATCAGATGTAACTTTACTACAATGGCTTTGAGGAACATTGGATGCAACACACACATTATCAAATGTATCCGATAAGATATTTACTTATATTTAAAGTTAATAAAATACCATAGAAAAATATACGTGAAGAGTGTAAACTAATAAACCGTCTAATTTCCATGGTAATTTTTAAACTAACATATGGAAATATGAGTAGAAAAATATGTTTATACCCTTCGAGATTCATTGTACCTTTTTAACCATTCCTAGATTTACGGAAAATCTAATCTAAAATGTCAGGACACATTTAATCTTGCATCTCTGGCGAACTACGAGTATATCTTAAATAGGGAACTTTTGCAGCACTTTGAGCGTAAGATACAAGCGGAGAAATAGATTTATTCCATTAAGCTACACAGTCTTTCACGAACACTGAAGCTGGGTTTGCCATCAATTCAAGTAAACCAGTTTTATTTTTGCTAGGAGAAAAGTTTAAAACGCATCGCGGCGGATCGTCTTGTTACGTAGAATAAAAAAATGTTATCCAGACGGCTAACGTAATGGAATAAAGAAATTAAATTTACAATGATTGACGTTACATTGATAAAATAAAACATATATTAATATGAGCTATACGGCGTAGAAATATCCCATGAGTTCAAGTTACTTAGCGGCAGTTTCTGTATACATTTTAATAGATTTGGTAAATACACTGCGTGTATAATACTACCTAAGGACCCTAAGCCGTGATATCACGATCTACAGCATTATATGTCTACCTACTGTCACTTGGTTGACAGCGCAATTACATAAACAAAACCTAAGATACCTAAAATTACCTCGTTAACAAGGTAATTTTTAAAACAATACGTGTCATTAACGATAAGTACATACACATGGCGGGCTCAAAACCCCTAGCAAAAGCATATGGGTCAGACATTTATTATTCTCTTTTATGAGACAACTTTCATGCCAAAATCTTTATTATTCCTTTTATCATAAATTCCGCGAATTTCAAAGCAATGCTAATATGTTCAAAAACCGAATTGCAAACTTCTCCGTTTAAAATAAAATTATCATTTTATATTTACAGTGAGTACGCAACATTCGAAAAGTTATTAGTGAACCCGATATCTGCTCTACCGCATCCTAGTGTTGATACCGACGCTTCTGATGCGACCTCAAGCGTCATCACAGCACTGGTCCTGTACAGGTGTCAGTAAGACTGAATCAACCAGAAATTTGTGAGGAAACCATCCACCAAGGGGATCACTTCGTACGCCTAACCTCGCCCAGCACAGCTCAGTTAAAAATCGATTAGTAGAAAGAGGATTTTTACATAAATACTATGTGACGTAAGGCGATAGTCAGATAAAGTATTTTAATCAATAGACGATAGCTTTAGTTACGTTGCCTAGCATATCTCCAGTGGATAAGCAACCTAAAGGTCGTCTGAATAATACAAGACCCGTTTGAAGTCTGCTCGTGTATGTGAACGCCCTCTTAATATTATGCGTACTGTTCACTTTTGTATCAAAAAATAGTAAGGATCAAAGCAAAGTCGAAGTTTTCAGAAATTTGTTCAATGTGCCTTTGACAGGGGACGTCTTTGTTTTGTTTAAAACAAGGACTCTGTAAAGCATTTGTACAAATCAATTCCAATTTCACCCAACTGGATATATTGTATTTCGATATTAAACTCTTAGAATATTATTTAAGACGACTGCTCTACATATACTATTGAAATATCAATAGAATATGTAAAGCAGTCGTCTTAATATCGCTACAACAATTAACATGCAATACACATGACAGCAAATCGCGAAACAATTTCAAGCACTCTCTTTAATTAATTTAACTACTAGTACGTTGTATATCAGTGCAAATCGATTGACATTGGCGAATATCAGACAACACTAACTTCGTAAAATTAACGACTGCTCGTGCTAATACACATGTTTCTATACCAAATTCGTATGGGGATAACGGTGTCCAAAAGTATTTTTAGAAACTCATATATCGACCAGAAAGTCGGTGCACAAAATGTCATGTGCAATTTTCAAATCACTTATAACTCTAGCATTAATGTATACAGCTGTCCGGTTAACATTGGAGACAGTGTTTTAACTCCGTGAACATCATCTGAATAAAGAAGACAGACGGTAGGGACGTAGTTTAGTACTAGCGCGTCAAGCACTCCCATCACTTATCGTGTAACGTTTTAAAAGCTGTTCGAACCAACAGCTCCTTCGCGACTTTAATTGGATTTACTGTGACGTAATTGCTTCCATTTTCTTTCAAAATAGAGCACTGAAGGTAAAACCTTTTATTGTAATTTATAGTTTCCTGTTATATTATTTGTTATGCATTAGATGTGGTTAATTAAAAACAAATTAATGGCCGTTTTCACAATAAAAATAGAGGAAAAATCAATAGCCTTTATATATTATATAGGTAATAAAAGTTAAATAAGAAATTAGAATTATATAAAGTATTTGTATATATGTATAGTTAATAAGAAGTAGCGTTTTTTTATTAATTATCAAAAGATTTGCAAAAAGTAGAAACACCTCAGACAATATAAGAAACTCGGCTAGGTTCGTTGATGACCTGGTAACTAGAAAAATGTCTCTTTTAACATCTCACTAATTAGTGTGAAAACAAACATGGAGAAAAAAAACAAATCTCTATAAAACTATTACGTTGATAAGTTTTTATTCCAAATAAACTATAGAAATATTTAGCAATACATTAGTGAACTAATGTATTAGTATTTAATATTAACCATAATAGAAAAGCTTTGAGTTATATCTTTATTAATCAATCCCAGATGTACCTAATTGATTAAATTTCAAGTCCAATTATTATTAGTTTGACTTTGATAGACGCTTATTAAGTTCAGCGAATGTTGCGAAGCTTCTAAATGAATATAATATGAAATACAGTTAATACATTTCATTTATAATATAATATATAAGATTAATTTATGACGCGTTACTTTTTAGCCGTTATTTAATTTAATCGCATATTAGTTTAGAAAATGCCATATTAGTCAGACCTTATTTTGTCATACAAAGATACGTATGCAAAAATACAAGTCATAGAATTATAATTATAATTACAATACATAGAATAATAATTTACATAGTAAAGATATATACTCCATAGAACTTCTAAGGCCATTAGATAGGGTGATGATGAAGGAAATAATCATTAGGGGCAAGGGGGGAAAAGCGGTACATAAGCAAAGCACACATAGAACATCGGCCATTTTCAGATCTCAGTAGTATCCTCGCGAGAAATAAACATATAATTATTACGATAGCCACATTCAAATCGCAGAGTGTATAACCCATGCCTCGGTGAATCTATAAATCACAAGGTCTTTAAATTAATTCGGACTCAATCAGTGTACAGAAAGATACCGAGATATTTCAATATTGGTCGCCCCCGTGGCGCAGTTGGTTAGATGCCGGCTGTAAAACGTGAAGCGCGGGTTCGATCCCCGCACCGAAACAAATATTTGTGTGATCCACAGATACTAGTTTCGAGTCAGGGTGTTTGTGAGACTCACGGCACAAGACTCGATATTAGTGTGGGATCAGGACTATGTATGTGACTGTTGGGTGTTTTTATTTATTAATTATATAGATAATTAATAATTCAGCAACGAGTGTTTAACAATAACAATTTTATCTATTAAAGTGGCAGCTTTAGTACATAGATCTGCGTCGAGATAGCGTGGTGGAGTTTAAATATGCAACGGTTACGGACCAAACGTTCCATTGGACTTTGTGCCGAGACAAAACTACATTCTGTTACTATTTCAATATAATTGTGTTACATTAATCTTTTGAAAATGTCTTGTATTTGCCAAACATCAAAAACAGTTAGCCACGTGAAGATCTGACGAGTGTTGACGAGAAGCCTACCTACGAGTATACTTACTTCCAGTGCGTAACCAACATTCTGCTTAACAGGGATATTTCGTGTATTTATTAAAAATACTTCATATTAGAGTCTCCAGTAAATAGGTGAAATGTATTTTGTTTATACCAATAATCAGTGTGTCAAGTATAAAATAATAAAATGCATATAAATAATAAACTTCATGGTTTTACTTAATCTTTGTAAAATTACAAAAGCCTTGCCTTTATAATTTGCACACAAATTTTCATAAAAAAGTATTTCATATTTGTGCGAAATAATTCGAATAAATAACTCGGCGCTGAATAAGATTTCAACGACTACACCGGAAAAGCATCTGTCAGACAGATATTCATACTTTATGCACGCCGCGCCGCGCCGTGGCAGACAAATAAAATTGTTTTAACCCAGTTATTCATTCTCGACATAGCCCAACGGATTAGCAAGTTGAAGTGGCAGTGGGCCGGTTACATTTGTCGGAGAACCGACAACCGTTGGGATAGACGTGTTCTCGAGTGAAGACCACGCCCCGGCAAGCGTAGTGTAGGACGCCATCCAAGCAGGTGGAACGACGGTATTCGTAAGAAGGCTGGTAGCGGTTAGAGACGATGGGCTGAAGATCGAGCCCAGTGGTGTGCCATAGGAGAGGCCTATGTCTAGTACTGGGCGCGGAAGGGCTGATGATGACATTCATCTAGGTGCTACTAAAATATAATATTTGAAAATATATAATTCGCTGTTTTACCGCGCTTTGTGTTAAGCAAACCAGTCCAGAGGTAGCCGTGTTTGTTTCCTAAATAACAATGTCAAAGCATTATTAGACTAGTGTTTGTTTATTAAAGGACATTACCGCCTAAAACGTGTCAAGTGGTTACGTATGAATGCGTAACTTAAAGCTACGCAATTATAAAACTGTTTATCTCTTCTCTTTCACAGTGAAATAACTCAATTATTATTAACTTACTATTCAGTACCGAAATGTATACGTATATTTCAATATACGTATACATTTCGTACATACATTTATATAAAAAATTCTACGGTGTGTAAGTCCGCCAACCCGCACTAGGCCAGCGTGGTGGACTATATGGCCTAACCACTCTCAATCGTACTCTCGATTGTAGAAGAGGCCCTGCAGTGGGTCGTATATGGGCTGATACAATACAATACAAAAAATATTTCAATATATACAAAGTATACAACAATTTGTAAATTGTGCAAACTATTTTGTGCTGGATAGTATTTGAAAGTGATTAAGCAGTAATTTGATTACCTCTTTGATAGTTACAATAGATGAAGCGTCTAGTTGATTATAACATCATAAACCGCCAACACAAACGCAGTCTCGAGCTTGACTTAAATCCTTTCGTTCTCTTGTTTAGATAAGTATAAAGTAGTCGGTTCGACGGCAAAGAGAACGTTGGTTGAATAGTTGGTCTCAAGAAATCTTCAAGTTGCGCCTGCACAATAATATTTTATTCAGTGCTATTGTGCTGAGATTATGTCACGGTTCAAGTATCATTGATTTGTGAAATCTATCTATATGTGATTATTTTTAGTCTTCGATACCGATTATTTACAATATTTGGCTTAAATAAAGATATCTGAGCATCAGCACTAATAAGGTGCGACACATTTAAGCCAATTAAGTTATTCCCATTTTTTGAAATATAATAGATAGAACAAACAATATTTGAAAATATTTAATTTAAGGATAGAGTTATATGCGAGAGTAAGGACAATTATAATAACTTAAAATGCTAATTAATTAAAAATGCATTATTAAATTTGCAATTTTCACTTCTTATCTCAGGATGAATTAAAATTAAAATACAAAACATAAAAGAGATTGAAATACCGCAACTGACTCCAAAGGAATCGACTTCCTAAATCCAGCTAAAGGTATTTAAAAGTAGCAGTCCCAACTGAAAGATCTGCAAAAAGCCTTAAGTGCCAATTAACTCAGTCCAAATTAAATTAAGAATCAAAAGTGCACGTTAAGTAAAAATATAAACGCCAGACGGGGATCTTTCATACACTTTCCGTTCGTAGACAGCAATTTCGAAGTAAATTTAAAAGAAAGACTAGGACTAGGAGCTGGTTAACTTAAAGCGAAATTCACGTATCGCCCATGTACGTGGCATTGGAAGGCAGTTTCAATTTCCGGAACATAAAGTGTTCCATTCGTTTGGTTCGGAAACGCGTGTTGCTTGTAAATCTGCGTGAATTCCCAATGCATTTTTGAGACAGTTTTATAACCAGAATCGGCAAACATATAATGAGGAAAATATAGCACATCAAGCTATGATTGTTTAGCAGTGGACTACCCGTAACTCATAAAAGAGAGAAGCGATTATATCGTCAAGGTTCGGGGATTTATTGATTAATATCAGTATAAGAAAAATATTTTATATCAAGGAATTTAATGAAATGCTGATGTTTCAATTTATTTTTCAAATTTCACATTTCAATTTCAACACAAATTTCCATAGTCCTAATTTGATAAATGTCAAATATTCATACAAAATTGATTTACCAATTTAAACCCATCCTAACATTTTCAATAACTTATAACCTAATATGTATCGCAAGGGCAAATAATATTGGTTCAAATTATGAGTAATACGCAAATTACGGTTCGGATTTCGATATGCCTTAATAGATGCTGAAAGTCAACAAGAATTGCGAATATATCAAAGGCATGAATCACGGGTCAGATTACTCTTTGACATAAATCAATTAGCATTATAGAGTAAGATCCCAGAACTGTCAAACCTACATCATTTTAGTTGAAATCTTAAGGATCAGTAATCTAATATTCATTTAAGAAGATACATAAATGTAATTGATAACTTGTAAATATCATATTATGTTTATGAATTTAACCCATGTTACGTTTATGGCAAAATAAATATGCTTTATAAAAAAATACGAATAGCCCAATATATAATAGTATTCCTTTTAATAAACATGCACTTTCGCATAACGATCCTTACAAACTTTACCTTTGCTAAAATGATGTAGGTTTTGCGGCTCTAAGATCTTGTACTATTGGCCCAGAGAGCCGCGTGCGTCTGACAAGTCCTTCTATAAATAAATAGCAGTACGTCACGCGACAATGTCTACGCCGAGCAACTGCCATGACGCCATACAAACAATGAGACACTCAGTTACTGCGTTTATGAACTTGTGTAAGTGCATGATTGACCGACTTTTATCTTTATATTGACATGGCAAAATTAGTACTATGCAATATATGGGAAAAACTGTCTGGGAGTACACTTATTAATTAAAGACATGTGCAGGCACAACTCATAATAAGGGACTGTGTTCATCAACTCACCTTCGTAATATGTATGGATCCAGGCAGTTATGTAAAAGTTACCTTAAATATTATCCTGTATTCCGCAAAAAAATAATAATGCCATATTTTGTGGATCCAAAACGAAATTAACACAACCTTATTTCATGTTTATTTTTAATTACAGATAGTCAATTATCGAATAAATGTCTTCAAATTTCAACACCGACCTGTTGAAAGCGGTTCGCAACCAACTACTGCTGGACAGGTCTCACTTATCCATTATACAATTATTTCGGAATTTAATTTAAACATGGTTTACCAATAACAAACAAAAGAAGAACGACCAACTAACTATACTTTCAATTCTAGCAATTTCTTTTAGTTCGTCGAATAAGTTTTCTGAATCCCAAATCTGTTTTCCTTTCGACCTACACCATAATTTCAGTGATAAATGTTTTGTTAACATACAACAGGCCGTATTAGTGCTTGAACGCACAATAACTATAAAAAGCGTTAACGTATGTATTTCCCAAATATATTGTGAGCAAGACTTCAACATGTAATTGTGTACCTTATAATAAACAGCAGTGGGACCTGCAGGCTCACTCTCTCTCAACATGTTGATAATAAACAAACTTCCACGAGCGACGTTTCTACGACAAAAGTCAATTGGAATATAATTGTGTTTACTAACATAGTTAAAGAAAAGGTAGATTACCGTGTTGAAGGCAATTAAGGATTGTTTTGACAAAACATCTAAGCTGCTTAAGGAACAACTAACCCGATGTTTATTTCTCGTATCGATTTCAGATGTTGTTAATAGGCATATCATACGAAAGATGTCATAACAAAACTCAAACCAGGTATAACTCAACCAAAACAATGTGATCCATAATGTTTTCTCATGAAATATACTTGCTAAAACAGATAAACAACTATTATGTTTCATAATATAAAAACAAGCATTTATACTTGTAATCTAATATTACCACGTCCAATGAAATGAAATGTGAAAAGAGATAAAGCATTCTATTTTTTTATTAACAAAGCAGTCAGACGTTTGAAGATCGCAGACAATCCGTAATTGAAAACAAAAGCAGGTTATAATAAATATTACAAGTATAATGTTACATATTCAATGTTCTCATCATAACATAAGTTAATACGAGTATAATATCGCGCTACAATATTACTTACATTTTCACTTCTACAAATTAATTTCGAATATCAAACAGAAATGTTGCTTGTAAAATAAAAATACATTAGCTTAGCTTTCACAGAAACGTGGGCGTATTCAAACCGTACGTTCGGAGAATTAATATTTTATATTAATGTGTGATTAGTTGGGAGAGTAATTAAAAACGCCAACGAGAATTTCGAGAAATATAGGAAAAAATTATATCCAATAAGTATCATACAAGCGTACTTATTAGAAAACTGCAAATATAGTCATTTATTGCATACTATATAACTTTAGGTTATATAATTGTCTTGGATATAAGTCGTAAAGTATCCTCCTTTCACGTCTCGTTTGTTTATAGAAATTGCTGAAATATTGAAATCCCTATTGTTTCCTCTCCGCAATACTTCTATATTAAAAGCAACGCATATAATCTAAATATATTGCTATCATAGTCGAAATACCAATATAACAGCTCAACTGCTGCTTTTTGTTGTCGACATTGTAAATTGAATAACATTTTCTTAGAAAACTGTACTTTTATTATATACTTAGATTAACACTATTCTACGAATTCCTCTATAGGTAAATTTATTTAAAGCCTTTTGAACAAGTTGTACAAGATTTTTACCATGAATTTGATAAAAAAATACTTTATTCACTGAATGGAGATCTACGAATCATCCGCACTTTGATATCGCCATTCATTTTTAAGCGGAAAATAATTTCATTTTCAGCCTTCAAATACTTTCTTGAATCTTTATCACTACTGTGAATAAGCTGTGCAAAAATGTCCAATGCTTTTCGACGTATTCGCATGTTAGAATCTCAGGTGAGTCTCACATTCCATGTCGTGTTCAGGATTCCATGTTTACAAATATTTTACAAATTCCTTTGCCTTCGTATATATTTAAGAACACCCTTTCTACGTACACTTATGATCTGTTGATACGACAGTTGCTTACCAAATAATAATTAATGGATTAAACGTATCTTAATATTATTTTCGATATAAGTAGTACGAGTAGTTACTTTAAAAACACAGTGTTATGTGTTTATATTTTTCAAAGTTGTCGTCATATGATGTATCTTTTATGTAATGATTCACGTAAATATCGTAGCTTTTTTATTTTATTCATTATTTACATCTTAGGAATATTTGGATATTATTTGGGCATACGGTAAATTATAAAATAATAAGCAACCCTTCCCCTGACACGGACAAATTCATGTTATGCCAACCCTTATAGGATAATGGTCGGATAAATAAAATATATTAAAGAATAAAATATGCTTCAAATACAGTATTATGACTTTTTATCTCCGCATTTACGAGTGCTTGCTTACATTTTTGCATGTAAGATTGTTTTATTATATTTGAATTATAATCTGAACTTCCAAATTACAACAAAAAATATACGACTAATACGCAAAGACTATTGCTTAAACGATTTAATAATGAAAGCAACGTAGGAAATCAAAGAAAATATAAAAGATACAAAATGAAATGTGCAGCGGGCTTGATGCATTCAGTCGAGTAGAGAAGCGATCGAAACCTTGTGTAACTCGATATAACAGTCACAAGCGCAGCTCATCTTTATTTCTTTTTGCTAGCACTGATTCTTGTTACTGTTTACCTTTGTCGTAAACGTAGGTAATATTACAGATGCCGACAAAGTGCTACGTTCATAATAGGGTTTTTCTTCAAAAACCTACATTCCATTTCCACTTTGAAGAAACATAATTTAATTGAGAAATCTTTTGTAACAATATAAGGTTGAAGAAATATTTGTTTAGCCTTGTGAATCTTTTCATCACTACTTTTCCTATAACGTTTCTATCTGAAATACGTACTAGACTGCTAAGAAAAAATCTGTTTTGATTGCTGCCTGAATGAACAAAATTATTTGATGTAACCAAGCATCAATCCACGATGTTTAAAAAAAAATACTCCCAGTTATGTTACTTTCAAATATAAGTGAACTTTACAAAAAGAGGAGCAATCCAAGTGCAATATCACCTCCTTCAACAAAACACGAACCCTCCACAACGAGGAATCGAACAATCTACGATATCCAATAAGTGATTTCAATTACAGTTACAGTATATCTTTTCCAATAGCAGATGTGATATTTGCAGGGCGTCGTCCACGCATTCAATTCATACACTGCATCATCCTTGGCGGTCCCACTGCAAGGTCTCTCAACTCATTCAATTCTTTGTTCAGAGCTCTATGAGGCCAGCACCAATACGAACGTAGCTACACAATCTTATTCACCGTCGCTTTCAAACCTTACGTGCTCTCCATTATGTGATTGCTTTCGCCCAAAGCTTCGTGGACAGTGACGTTTTAAACGCAACGTTCGTTCTACTATGCTCTGAATTCAATTTATACGAACTCGAAAACACATCCAAATTAAATTAAATTCTCTTGAGTGTACAGGCTTTACGCGTCCCAATTACATTGTTAAATAAGTAACAATAAAAACAAACTTATATTAAATTAAAGAAATATTCCAACATTTCGTGATATCTGAAAAATGTCTCCAAAATTCTTGGAATTTTCGAAAGAAACATTTTCAACTTAATTACCACATAATTCAACAATGAAAGAATACATCGAAATCGGCATCTCCACGTCGCACAATAATTTCAAAGGTATTTGAAGGTATTAAGTCTTACCTGCATAGGAAACTTCAGCAATGTGTTACTTCAATTCAGGTCTGTTACAACATTATTAGGAACACGTTAATAAGAGCAGAGCGCTGAGCACTAAACTGCACTTGACCGAATTAACACGTAACAGTATTTCAGAAATAGATTGTGTACATTTTATACGTACCTGATTTACCGAAGTGTTTGCAAGAGTACGAAGCTACTTAAGTATTCTAGTTTCTACCTCGCACCATTATTGTTCATTTACGCAAAATTCTACTTGTTGGTATGATTAAATTAGCTAAAATGCGAATCTCTCACGCAGTGATTTTTCTTTAAATTTATTTATGACACTATGATATCTGTAGCATCGGTCTAGTGAAAGGGGTTTATAGGCTGTGAATCTTGAGGTATACACTTTTTTCGATCCCTATACCCGAAGTCTACTTTTTGTAATTTTTTCAGCACGCAAAATATCGTAAAATGAAGTCATGTTACTTTAATTACAAACCCAAAACTTAATTTAAGTACCATATATCTTTGTTTTTCTTAAAATCAAGCAAGACATCTTTAAAATAAAAATTAACATATATGTACATGTACTATAGAGGTACATATAGCCTGTATACAACTTGAATGAACTTTTTTCGCCGTTAAAGTTACATAACATCTTAGTATTTACGTGATTATGAAAAAATAACTTGCAATACAAAAATATTGATTTTGCCTTGTCTTTCTATCTACATTGATTGAATACAGGAATACCTTATAATGTACATAGTCTCGACTCAGGCACAAATTAGTAAGGAGTCCACTGAAGCAGTAAGAATACCAAGTACAATTAATAAGACAGACGGCAGTAAGATGCTCAAGCTGTTACTGCGAGCCAACACCATTATCCACGGCGTAGTGACTGTCAACCTCGGATATTGCCTTTTAGCTGCCATCCACTCGCACATTACCGGGAGGCTCGGTATAAACTGCTCCACGCGAGCGACGTCCCGAACACCTTTAATAAAATCTCTACGGAGTACTCGGCGCCGGTCTGTACGCGTGAATCCTTACATTTTAAATACTGACAACTCTATCGACAATATTTTAACGGCATTATTTGGATACCAATTTAGCTGACTACGTGTGTGAACAAGCAAAGCATTGCAGTCGATATGGATAAACAATTAATCCTTAATAATATCAATTAAATAATATTCGTAATTTTACATATTCATTGTAATACGCATTAGCATACAAAATCCAATATTATTGCTATATACCTAAAATATCAAAACATATAATATCGGTTCAATCATAATACCTTAGGTAAGTCCTCGCTTAGGTAACTAAGTGGTGAGACCATTATACCGACGACGGATACTAAATAGAGGCACAGGCAGGGCGATAAAATAATATCATAGCTGTTAGCAGTCGCGTAGCAACAAATCAATCACAATCAGGAAGCTGATCTAAAAATATCAACTACGCGACTCCAGACTCCGGTAATTGGTAAATGCATTTTCCATGTACCAGAACCTCGCTCTCTACGAATGAAATTATTCAGGTGTTTATTTTCGTCTCTTCATGTTTTAGTTTTTAGCGTGGAATGTGGAACGACAGTTTTAATACAATTACATTGACGTGACGTACTGGGAAATGGTAAAAAAAAAGTATTAAACAAAATATATTTGTCCGTAATTACGTTGAGGTATAACAAATTTAATTAATATTATCGGACATTCAGACAGCCTTTGTAAATAAGCGAATGCATGACTGCGATTCAAAGGGACAGTTAGTTGACCGTGATTAATTTGAAATGTATTGGATGCATGGCGATTTCACAGTAGATTGGTAGTTACAAATTGCAATGTTACAATGTAGTTATTGACCTTTTGGAAACGGCCCGCATCTGCAGGTCAATGCAGGTCTTTTGGGTAAGCCTATGTCCAGAAGTAGACTTTCTGTGGCTCAAGATAAGAAGAGAAGAAGGAAAAGAATGAAGTTATTATGATATGATAGAGTCTCCAAATTCCATCGCAGCTTACAGACAGCGTAAGCCAAGAAGCCTAATTACAGCTCAACAAGTGGTTCACACTACTCTATAACTAGACGGGTTCTCTTTAATCGGTCATCATTATCTGGTATAAGTGCGATGCACTCGGTGGCAACTCGCAAGTCACATAGTCATCGAGTACCATATTGAATGGTGTGAAAATGTAGGCACCGGTCGACTCGTCGGCGAATCTTTGTGTCGACGGGCCGTTTGAGTGATGAAATAGGACGCTTCGAGATTACTCTCGTCTTTAGCCGCCTTTTACAAGAGCTTGAGATCTTTTTATAACGAAGTACCGTATCGATGCGTTATTTCAAAATGTAACGAGTCTGAGATCGTAAGTACCGGGATTATGGAAAAATAAACAGCTAAACCAATATTTTTGTTATGTAAAACCTATTCTTAAAATATATGTTCAATTTCTCTTCACTACTTTTTCTTACACTTGCTTCGAGAGTTTTCGTTTATTTCTTGGAGATAAAATAAATATTATGATCCATAAAATGCGTGTGATAATCGAGATTATTTCTAACATAACAATGGACGAAATTAGCCTTACATGTTCACTATTTGATCCCACACAATCTAAAGAGCGGTCGATATCATTCCAGCGAACAAACGCTTCATAGTGGCAGAATTACATTAAGGTAAACTGCATTTGTTCTAATCGCGTTGATTGCGACTCTAAATTAATGAACTATCTGTCCGAGCGACTGCGGCGTATTATACGGCAAGTAACACGCCAGGTGTGTGACGCATTCTACGCTAAAAACACGCGTGTGTGAGCAAAGCAGTCAACAGGCCAGCATTTGATTATCATCAGTCCGTTTTAACCGCCAACAGTATTGTTGACTGTCACATTCCTTCAAAATAACGAGTAATAACGATTTCCGTCCCCAAACCCGAAACCACCTAATGTCAACATCTCTGGGGTACTATACTGCAAATTCTATCTTTAATATTTAAATAAGAAAAATACTAAAGAGGCAAAATTAAGATGAAATAAGCATTGTTGCTTGACCCCAGGGAACAAAATTCAAATAGTATATTTTTGAGAACATTATTTTTAAAATCGCGACCTACAGGTTGCGTACCACAGATTTGGTTAAAGCGAAGTTGCGGTGCCGCTGTCCACGGTCAATGGCGACTGATAAGACGCTCAGCGAGCGACACTCACCCTCTGTAAGGGGAGTTGTTTCTACTTTATAATCAGATAAAAAAATATAGCCTCATAGCTTTTGAATACATTTTAATTGTACAACAATCTTGATGGGACGTTTTCCAGTATCTTTCTTTAGTTATTCGGGAAAATTATGTTTTTTAACAACATTATCTGTCTAGAAATTGGCCAAAATTAGAACAAAGCTATTTGACTTATCGTAGGCTTGTTCTATACAGCGAATGAGTATATAGAGGTAATTCACACAAACAACGCAAAACGGCGTGCATTTACATACTGGTTTATTTTAACGTCTTAAAATATACAATAATAAAGGTATATACACAGTGAAATAGTTGAATATCAGCATACATAATAACTGGGCATAAACATACCTATCTCTAACAGCTAGGGAATATTTATAATCGCAGGATTATGGCGGCATCTTGTAACGGTACCAAGTAACCGAAATGTATGGTAAAGGCGATGTCAGGAACAAATCGAAGATTGTTTTATTAATAACGACTGTAATATCTCTAATATATATCGACAAAACTGGAGAAGTTTGGGACAGGTTTTGCCCAACAGGTGGACCTTACAACTAGCCTGCCAACACAGCTCCTTAACTTTCATTAATAAAATATGATTATATTCAACATCAATTTATACACAGTAATCATATAAAATACACAGAATATTAATAGGTGTAAGGAATTTAAAAAAATCTAATATATATTACTACTCTATGTTGCGGCCTCGTAACATAAGTTTCAAATGTACCTCAATCAGAGGACTCATACGTCGCGACTACCTGATGTTAGATGAATTTTTATCACTTCGTCGCGTCCTAAACAAACATAAGTAACATCCGCTCTAATGACTTCTTATTTGTTAGGACGACATATTACACGCAAGATTTAAAAAAGCTCATACTGCACTACTTTGCCAAAGAAATATATCCGAAAATATAATTGAATTCAACAGTTTCCGTGGCGCAGCTGTTGGTAAGACGCCGACTGTGAAACAAGAGGCTACATGTTCGATCCCCGCACTGAGGCAAATAATTGTGTGTAGAGGTTAGTGAGAATAAAACGTCTATAAAATTTACTGATATCTATAACAAAAGACATGTAATCTTAGTGTGGAGTCAGAACTGTTTAGTGAACGGAATTAATTGTAGTGTTACTTCCAAGTATACGCATTTGTTAAATAAATGCAAAGTATGTTTTGATCTATTTATAGCACGAAAGATGAGGAGGAAACGGTTTTCCCGATAACAGCTTATTTCCCTCCGTTCCAAAGGAAGATGGGTATTCATAACTGCATTTTATCGTAAAAAATTCCCAAGACTTTTCAATATAGAAATGCCGCAGTGGAAAGCTCCCGGAATAAATATTTCAAGATTTAAAGATTAAAGAAACGGAGAGTTAATTTAATTGTCAACAGACTGACACACCTACAAGATGAAAATCGTTCCTCAAATTGCTTTTACTCTTCAACACTTCATAAATCCTGATCATGTCGAACCGAAGTGGACAAAAACCAATAAAATTGGACTACAAATCGGAACCACGCGACGGCGACGCGATCACACAATCCGCATCGTGTGATAAGCTTGTAACGACCATGACTTATTAATTACACGCGGGCTTTGTCATTTTTATGGTTCCGTACCGAAAAATAAACAACGTAAAGCTTAAAGCATCGATTCGTTGTATGTCTGTCTGTGAAGAAAACTACAGAGTACGTCCTATTGAAATACAATCATGAAAATTAGCAAGAAGCAAGACCTTGCTTCTTGAGACCTCATAGAAGAAGTACCTACAGGAATAAATCTTAAAATAACAAATAAGTAATGTCCGGAAAGAACAGGTTACAATGTTAGAATTATAAGGTAAAGTACAGAACCGTGGGTGCGCGGGTTCAACTCGCACTCGTCCGGTTTTTGGCACACAAAGCGCGTCTGTCACGGTGGCGAGAGCTCGTTACGCCGCGCCGCCGGGGGGTAGGTAGGGAGGGCACGCCGACAGCCGCAGGTGAACCGGCGCCCTTCTATAATTGATAGACTGCCCTCTATCACGGCGCAATACTATTTCGATGGCTTACACCCCTGCGTCAACAACCAATAGCTTAACCGCAAATACTTTGAAATTATTGGTTAACCGACACCGCCAAAACCGCGGTAACTAGGATAATTATTAAACAATAATTAATCACAATGAAGTTGCTGTAGTCATTATCAATTTGTTTTTGGTGTGCAACTGTTTACGTGGTTAATTAAACAGCTTTAATATGTAGTTGTATTGTAGGCAATTTATTTAATGAACTATCAGCTGCGAGTAGATATTTAAAATATTATTTTCAGACTGCGGCGACGGCGTGTGCAGCTCACCAAAACGAATATCACTATAATATTATTTCAATCGATAATATTTGACCCACTGATGATTTCTTAGCAAAGGCCTCCTCTTATTGAGAGGGATTTCGTCTCTAATCTACACACTGGCCTAGCGCGGAATGTTGGTCTTCACGTATCTTTTAAAATCTTTTGTCACCGAAATCTTTTTCTTTTTTTTTTTATCACTGTCGCCCATGACCATCCACAACTATTGGTTCATAGTTGTGTTGCCAGCCCATAAAATCAGAAGAGGAGCGGGTAAGAGAAATTATGGGAAGAGGAAAGGGGTACTGGGCGCCCGGCAATCTCACTCACCGAACGAAACGTGACAGAAAAGCTGTTGCTTCATGTCGATTTCGTGTGAGATAGTGGTCCCACCCCGGACAAGCCTGCCTATTCATGACTGACAACAGCATGACTCTATCACATTTCCACTACCATTTTCTATTTAAATTATTATTTCACATTTATTGAACACCTACAGCACGCATAAATCTTTTTCATAACGCTGTAAAAATTTCCGTTTGTATGTATGTATGTACTTATATTTTGTTACACACAGGCAAGCTGCAGAGATTACGCGCAGCCTCCCGGCTAAGAGTGGCCGAGGGGAGCTCATCATCTCGCGTTACCCCTTGCCGGACCTTTAGTTACATTCAATTAGTTTTATTTTTGTCTACACCCCTCCGCTCCTGTCGTGAAAATCGATGCATTTTGCCCAGCGGTCATTAGAGAGAGTACGTATGGATGCGCTTTGATTTATCAATGCATTTTAAAAGAAGATAAAAAAGTCTAATATTGGTTACTATAAAGGTAAATACGGATAAAACATTTATATTAGTAAGCTGTGAGTTTTGTAAGTAGTTATTAATCAATATCGCAATTCACAATCGCAGTTATGATGCTTAGAAAAGCCTTTATATAATTCATAATAAATTTACAAAGCTGTCGCGTTATATACAATTCAATATGCGCTGAGCAGTGATTTATCGCCAATCAGAGCGCAGATAACAGCGCACCATTAAATCACTGCAACACTTTCACTGAAAATTTATTTATTAGAACCTACAACATTGATAAATGTAATTGCTTAGTCAACATCGAGTATCAATATTTTATGGGAGTATTAATTGTACTGCGTTGACGACCTAATAATTATACCTTTTAAAGATAAGAAGAATATATCGACTACCTAAGTGGCGTAGTTGTACTACGGTATGAGTACAAAGCTGAGGTCTCGGGTTCGAATCCCGGGTCCGGCAAAGTGATGTTGGAATTTTCTATTCATTATCAGATCAGAGTCGGAAATGTATGCTCTGTATGGCGATAGGCTCGCCCCCTATCACATTGTGGGATAGAACACCTAAGGCGTAACGTACGTGTCCTGATTAAACCTCTGCCTACCCCTTCTGGGAAAAAGGCGTGATATTTGTGTACGTTTGTATGTAATTAGTTGCCTGTTTGTCTGCACGTCGTGTTTTAGCTGTATAGTTAGTTGAAATTCAACACACATTCCAAAACATCACTTCAAATCAGATTATGTAGATCTAATGAAAGAGCTGAACCGAGACAAAAGCATCTATTTTCGTTGGCGAAAATTGTTTTTGTATTAATTTTAATTTGTAGTATAAAGGCTGAATAGACAAGAATTAGAGAAAATTACAATAATATTATTATGAATTAAGCATTAAAATATCATACTGGTGCTATACAGTGATTACAGTACACCAGTTCGTATAGGAGTGCAATCCACAATTAGTAATCACCGTTGACCGTAGAGATATTTCTTGTCACTGATCGACATACTTATGTCGGCCTGGTCACGCACGGATGTAAGGCTGAGGGCAGTTTAAGCTCAATTTACCCCTCTATAACATGCTATCGAAAACTGTTAAAAACTGTGAAAATGTTAAATAGTTTGAGAAATAGGCTTAAGCTACATATTATTTCCAAAAGTACCGGACACTAAATTAAGTTTTAACATTTGTTTATATTTCCTCTTTGTATTTCTTATGAGAATAAAGTTCTTTAAACCTAAACCTATTAACCAATTTTATAAGTATATTCCTATAAATGCAGACTATACTTGCATGATCGGTAGGCTCTATTACTATAGGCCATAGAAGAGCAACATTGTAAAATAGAAGTTATGTAGAACACGTAGCGACCGAACAGAATCTCGTAACTAGGTGACAATAAAATTAGACCGTGGATCAGCGAGCTGTATGCAAACAGAAATGACCCATGATATGTAAAAGCATTGAGGTATACAAGATGATAGCAATAGCAAAAAAAGAACAGTACCGTATCGCTATTCCTCTTTGTCACTCCAACGCAGTCACTGTCTTCCCTCTCGCTCTGATTTCCAAATGCTTGGTGCGCACAGACTTAGTTCACAATGTCGGCTCTATTAATCTTATTTCTCAATGTGTATACAGGAGCGCGCAGGAACACGACACGGCCGCGATCGCCATCGCACTGCCGCGCGTACACGTCCGATTGAGAGTCCGCGCGCCAAGTTCATGTCAATTACAATTTCGCACATATTATATTACTATGTCTACATTGTAAACAAATACCTTTACCTTTATATTACTTGGCTAGACTATCCAGCAAACGACGATGATAAAATAATTATAAAGAATATTAAGTCGACTAATACCTGTACTTCTAACAAGTGGTAACGAGACATATAAAGCATATATCTATACAAATACTTATTAATCTGAGCGCATATTGCTTTTCGAATCTTTAATACTGACTATTTAGTATTCACAGATAAAGGTTATAAACTTACAATTAAGGAAGTTGGCAACCTTCACCAAATATATAATCGGATGCTAAAAGTGATTAGTTATGGACCAAAAAAACATAACATGTAAATAATAGTCGCGGATGTCGATAACCATCAAAAACTAGAGGAAACGAAAGAAGGCCTGCTTGTGAGCTTCCTGCAGTGATGATCTTAGTGTCCAGTTATTTTATTTCTATTTTCCGTTTAAAATATATATTGTGAATTAAATACTAATTCCTTGCGATGGGAACCTATCAGGGTTCAAAACACGTTTTCCCATGTATTAGATATTACAATTGTCTAAATAAAAAAGTATGTGTTTTTAATACTAGTGCTATAAAGGGGCAATGTATTTGACAGTAAAACAGTGCAATCCCAATAGAATATCCACCAGAGATAGATGGTTATCTCACTGGTTTTGAGTGTCATACTGCTTGCTTGAAACCGGCTATACACAGGTTAAACCAGAAACGCGCCCCTTTGCATGGTTTACTATGACAAGTTTCTCACAAATGTGTGCGGTGCCTTGATGAGAACCAAATACAATGCCGTTATCCCGTAACAAATATTAAAACAAAAAATAAGATTATTATTTTTATTATTTAAATAACTTGAACCACACCTATAATTAAGCGTAGCTATTAAACAATTATAATTAACATAATTATAATTCCAACAAAGGTAACTTATAACACACGTGACTTATGTTTAGATATCCAATGCAGTTACAACAGACCTATAATATGTACATACTAATTGGATAATGATGTGCCGAATCGTAGACACATTCGGAAGCAACGCTACAAATAACCTAACCAATGAAGAAATTAACGCGAAATGACCAGCGCGGTGATTGGCTAAAATATATTCTCACGTAATAAAAACTCGTACTTAGGTTTGTATATCGCTGTAAGTTATTTAAATAGTCCATAATATTCACTTATAATTTTGAGTCGCACATGCACCACTCGCAGCTAGCCATTCACCCATACTTAACTCGTATTTTACTACAGGCTGTGTGTAAATCAAATGTCTTAGGCAGATTAGATCAAATGTTGTGCTAGATAAAGTTGGAATACGAAGCAATAAATTCATGACGAATGTATTCGAAATAGGTGTACTCAGATCAGATCTATGTATTATTTATAAATTGGATTTACATTAGTGGTAGCATTCACCGTTTTAAACGATTCTTTGTGTTGCAACTTCTTTATCATGCAGCAACCGCCTCATTACTTAAATAAACAATGGTGAAAAAACAAGTCGTTCACCATTTTTTACATTATCTATGAAAATAAAATTATAAATGTCCACTGTTCGCGCATTACCAAAAACTGCTGAATCATTCACTCTCCCTCTTTCTAACTCTCTTCAGCCACAGGCAGTCCACAGCTGAACAAAGGCGTCCCCGATGAATCTCCACATCATACTTGTTAGAAGCGGCCTGCATCCAACGACATTCTGCAACCTTAACCAGTTATAATGTTTATAACTGTATTGTACACCTACACCACAATAATGGCTTTTATAGTTGCCTATAACGTAAACAAATCGTAAGTATAGTAAACCACGCGACGTGACGAGTATCAATGAGTTTACCATAAAATTAATAAAAACAATATGACGATTGAACTTTGTAAGTTCCGAGCCTATTATACTAAAGCATTAAATTTACTGCTGGTATTTAAAACAAAATAAACAATTAATAAAATTCTTCGGCGAGTACAACGGTTCGTGATGACTCAGCGCACTTTCATTTATTTTTATCACGCAATACAAGATTTACAAAATAAATACCACAATGCCAAACGAATTACATATAAATTTGATACAACGTAAGCCGTTTAAATCCACGAGTCAGTGACCATAAAATGCGTCAATTATATTATTATAACGTTATTTATTTCGGAAGTTTAAAATTTATGTGTCCATTGTGTGGCCCGGAAAATAATGTTTAACGGAGTATATAAGTCACGGCCGTAGAATAGAACAGGCTGATCTTCAGAATGTCGCGGCTGGTAACAATAAGAACTTCAATTGTCATGGCTATTTCGGAACGTAATACTTAGTCTTAAACTATGAACTGAACTAATAAAAAAAATACATTAAATATGTCCCACGTAATTCATTGTTCTTGTGCCACCATTTGCGAAATCTGTGCCAGTTCCTCGTTCGATTTCCCTGCGGAAAAGACGACTTCTCTTTTTTTTCTATTCTCGGACGATACTTAAAAAAGTAACTGAATCTTTTAAAGCAGCATACGAACGAAGGATAACATATCCTTTAATTACCGCAACATTTGTCACGGCATTCCTCTCTACAAACAGCTGACATCACGCTACGTTTACGAAAATCATTCTCAGCTTTGGAATCTGAGAAGTTGCCAAAAAGCAATTAAAAATGTTGAAGAGACATAAAATGGAGATAAAACACTGTCCCGGTGAAATGAGTGGTCCACGCCGGAGGATGGTGTGAGATGGGAGCAATCAAAATGATGCTATACCCCGAAACGTCTTGGGAATTTTAATTCTCAATAGCTCCGAGTGTGTCGACAAATCCAGTTACACCAACAACGGGTATTTGGCTGTTCTGTATTCGACTGTCGTAACAACCGATATGGATCGAACATTTATTAATCCTGAACTAACGGGATAAGCCTTCTATTGTAGAAACTACGCTTTCTCGGGCTAAATAGAGAAGAATAAAATAAAGAACTTCATATGTAGTAGCCGAAATTAATAACTGAAACTAATCCTTATCCTAGGATGGATCCCGACAATACTCCAATCGAAACATGTTAAATGTAGGCGTGTACATAAATCTGTGATCACAATTGTCTACTTTAAGTAGAAGTTCTTAAATAGCAAACAATATCGTTTAATAATGCCGGGCGTAAAGAAAACTTTGTAAGTACATGAGTAAGCGATAATTAAGTAGCTTTGGCCAATTACCAACACTTTGATCCAAGTGTTGTTACATACGATAATACTGAAAGGCGATTAGCAGTTTTACTAATAATTATTGTAAGTAGCATAAAGTTCACTAAGCATGACCTAGCACAATAGAATATTAGCTTTCAATATTCTTATTTTATGAAATTTAAAATTTATTTAAGGATCACAAGATTGTGAGCGAAGGAAATTCTGGTTAAAGAAGACGTACCTTGTATTTAATATTATATAAATTAAGTAATCAAAATCAGTGGAATACAAATTCTGAAATAATAATCTAAAAAAATGTAGATGCAAAATAATTATATACAATTAATAATCTGAACATTCTAGAACATTCCATCGATATTAAATGCCACGCGGTATGTTATCGTTAAATATCTCGGCGGCCGATGTGGCGGACCTTATGACGAACAGGTATTTAAGTGTCGGTGATACGCGCGGAAATCCACATCCGCCGCGGGTGCCCGTGTTATATAATAGCGAGACCTCGCACAATACCCTTCGTGTAACCAATCCAATGTCAATCAAACATTTAACAATGGTTAATTACACGAATGACGCAGGCTAGTATTCTCTAGTAGTTTCAAACAGATTGATGTTGTGAGTGACACCTCTGATGTTACAGACGTCCTTAGGATATAGTAACTGTTTACCATCAGGCGAGCCGTATGCGTTTGCCTACTTTGTAGTATAAAAACAAATAAAAAATTGAACGTCTTTTTTTTTTGTTTTAAACCATGTATCCTTTCGCGGGATGCTTGTTTGCCTAATACCTATGTACATAGCTCGTACACGCTTCGCTAAAGAGCTGAGTTAAATTATTAATTAATTAGTTCGTAGCTTGACATTTGCTGACTATCGCCTTGTTTAGGAGATATGGTCCCAAGCTCGACTAAATAACTTACTATTATTTTTCTCCTTATAACGTTCTATAAAGGATATTACTATATTTTACTACATTGTACTAGCCGATAATTGTCCATTGCCTAGGACGTAACTCCTCTAGAACTAATAGTTCGAATGGAAGGACTTGTTTAGAGGCCCACCATGGTCATTTTTGTAAACTTCCTACGGCATGAGCAAGAGCGTCTCCCTACGAAATCGTCAGTGGGTAGGGAGTGGCGACGTATTGTAAAGTAAGTCACCACCTGAAAATATCACCACGAACACTCTGCCAAGATTGTTAACGACTAATAAGTATTGTGTAAGATTGAAAAAGTCCTTACGATACCATTTACCGTTAAAGTGCGCGGTTATTGACTATCAATACACATAATATGACGCCGAAAGGTCACGAGTGCCCTGGGATTTGTACCGGCGACCAGTCTAATTAGCCGGGTCCGGTCCTATACTAACAGACCAAACACTCCACTATAATAACAACATTGAATTACTCACGTAGTTGAGCAAACAAAGCAGATCAAACTATGGTTTTTTAACGACCGGCGGCGGCAAGGCCACGCCATTGTTGAGCAGAATGGCCTGCTATAAGTAATAGAAAACTAGCTTATAATGTTGACATTACGACGTAGTGTTGACTGTTGAGCTGCTAACTGACTGTTTAATAGTGAAATATTTTTATACTAACATGACTTGGCGGTTCTATGTCGAACTAATATTTCTATAAATCTATATAATTAAATGCAAGCAACTTCTAACAGGTTACTGTAGAAACAATGATGGTATAAAATCTAACATCTTACATAGATACATAAACTCACGCCTTATTCCTAGAAGGGGTAGGCAGAGTTGCCAGAAATTTCTTCTGTTATGTTCCGTCACACGATGTGATAAGTGGCGAGCCTATCGCCATATTGGGCACACATTCCTGACTCCGGGCTGATAATGAATAGAAAAATCCAATATCACTTTGCCCGACCCGGGATTTGAAACCGAGATCTCAGCTTTGCAATCATACCGTAGTACAGCGCCACCGTAGCAGTGATAGTAAGCAAACATACTAGATGTGCCAATAATTTCATCTCCAATGATTAAATATTTCTTGTTGACTAATAACAGTAACAAAAATGTAATAAAACAAATTATGTTACACGTTATTTCATAGAAAAGGTATTTACTCAATAAATATTATTGATATAGTTTTATTATAACTACATTTTGGTCCCAAAGGTAGTACGACAAAATAAATCAAACATTAATGGATATCAAACAACATTTCAAGTTTGTACACCTTGATTGCGAGTTATTGTTGTGCTCCCCCGGGGACTTTATTTACAGGCGTACGAGTATAACATTATTCCACCACACACACAAATGTGAACGTACATAATTTAGGAACCAAGTTCAAACTACAGAGCTGCTAGGTTCAATTGTTAACGCGTAATGAGTTTCCAACATACATTTTGGTGATTTCGACTCTATTGTTAAACAATCTCCATTAGAGGCAACAATTTTGCATTTATTAATCCTAAACACATAGATTCACAGCAATTATTAACGGTTTAAATTAATAAACGATCGAGAACATCGACCATTAGTGAAAGGTTTATAGACACGCCCACATTCAATATAATTAAATTCGTTCATTTTCAGAATTGATCTTTAGATAGGGAATACACCGATAAACCGATCGGTTATTAATTTCGGCTGTAATTGCTATCTTTCACCCAATTCTATATTCGGACACTATCAAGTTCCAGTAAACTTTATTATTGCACCAACTAAACAGATACTACTATTAGGTACATTCAGGTACTGATGGGTATATCCACTGAGGCAAGCTTAGTGAATTCTAAAACTAGTATCCAACTTATCTCTTCCTAATAATCTCTTCCTAACTAATCTGAGCATTAACATTAATAAATAGAAAATAATTGATTATTTATTTTAATTGCATAAAATCATCCCGTCGTGTGACGTGTTTAAACAAAATGAAATCATTGGCGCAGCGGTGCATGCGGCGTCGACGGCCATCCAATATCCCAACACTAACATACACAGGCAAAAATTCATATTCCTGTTTACACACGGCGCGGCGTACGTGAGCTCAAAGAGCTTCCGACCACACCGGCATGACCTTTATTGGACTCTGTGTTTGTAAAATATGTATATTAATATTTACCTTTATCTGCTCATGTGTTAATGTTTCTCTGCGATTTTGCAAAATATAGTACCACTATTAAATACCACTGACATTTTGTTAACGGACGTGTAATATATATTGAACTATTAATAGTTCTATAAATATAGGACACCTTATTTTGTTTATCAATATCATTTAGGCACAGTAAATCAAATTCACTTATAATTACCGCTCGCTTGTGTGATGGGCAAACTATTTATAGAATTTCTATTTTCCATGCCCTCAGTGTTGACACTAAGCAGTTTAGTAATAGGATTTATTGTAGACAAGATGTCGTTTAAACACTAAACTGTCGTGATCGCAAGCGGTGCGGGCGCTTGTTTACATAAGTCGGCCTATTGACCGCGCACTAAAACGTCTTGTGTAAGAACACAGAGCGATGCCCTCTCCGCGCAAACTGATCGTCATTGACAGTCTGTGTGAATGTAATACCGTTTACATTAACTTACTAAATCACCTTTAATATCAATTTAGAAAGGTAGGATCGATAGTTATTTATTTAAGATCGGTCTTTTATATTACAATTATTTTCTCTACATATTTAATCACCGTCAAATCAAATCAATTTTCTCACCATGTGCTGGTAGACTATAACTTTAACACTATAACACTGTCGTACTAACAATGAATAGTACAGAACATTGCTGTACGCCCATCTTTCTTTCTCTCTCTTCCTGACCTTATGCATTTACTAAAAACAATAATGACCTAAGCTACCCAGGAATTTGGGTATTTATGGGTCACTTAACATCGAGTATTTATTTGTTGTTTTTTTTCTGTTAATCTAAAACTTTAGTTAATCTATGCTCATTTGTCTAAGCTCTACTAAACATAATTCAACAATCAAATTGGCTATTAATTGAAAACCTATTTTTCCTCCAGAAACCTGAAAAACCTCTATGCAGTGAAAATAGTACCTACACCTCAATTTTACCAAAACAACGGCGCAAAAACTGATATATTATTAACTGCAAGTGCTTAAAGGCATAAATGGAATTTGCGATTCAGCAAAATATTTGCAATTCCGGGAACGCTATTTGAATTATATAATAAACTTCGTGCATTCGTCACCGAAACAGATAAATTCGGCGCTACTATTCTCGGAATGAAAATCATATTCCAAACAGTTTAAAAGCGTTATAGTTGCCTTTGCTTTTTAAAACTTTTATCAATTGAACATTTGTTTGGGGGAAAATGTATCTATGTGGAACGTGTCAACTGTAAAGTATTTTTTTCTCTCTTTAAAAAAGAAACTGTAAAGTATTTGCTTGGTGCAATATTCACGCCGTTGTCGCGTCTATACGTACGTAGGTGGGTTTTGGTATCGACGGGCGCTATAAATCATTGCGTATCTGTGGGGAGGATGTCGGCGCGTCTCCCCTCGCGACCTCGATCTCACAATAATTGCAAATGAAAATGTTCTGTACCTGGAGCGGATATGAGCTCCATTTTACTACACCCAAGTGACGGCCGACCATTTAGAACAAGGATAATATGCTTCTAAACGGGTATTTAAATTAGTATTCGATACAGTTAAATAATTCACAACAATTTTAAAAATTATATTTCTCCTGTCTCCTGCACACAATGTAAGAAAATAAAATTGTATCATAAATATGATATTTCTTTATTCAGATATTAAATAAATCTGGAAAAAGAGAAAGTCAAACCACTTTTGGCTATTGACGTGAGCTGTCGTTTTTAATAATAGAATTATAAAGCTTTGTATCAGATATATTTTATTTAACAACGCAAATTCAGGTTCGGTATTCTGCATATTTTACTATTTCATGTGCATAAAAAAATATCGACAATCGTACATTATAATTTCAATATTTACATACATAAAATAATACTCTCCATCTACTTTTCTGACTAGCAACGAGCGACGGTCCAAAACGTGTCTCTAAATTAAAACATAATGTCGGCCCATAGGAAATATCAAATAAGGACATTTAGAACGTGTCATCTTAAAAGCACATCCGGAGCGAGCATTTTATGACATTGACAGCCGAAAAGAGTAGAAATAAGTCATATATTAACAAATGAGTGTGAAAATCAACTATTTGACTGCCCTATATGATTTTCGCGTGGGAGGCCAGGCTGTATATCATCAATGAGCTTTGATACTGTATGCCATTTTTGGCTACTTGAACATTCCAAAAGAAATAATTTTGAAGTGCCAAAATATCGTCAATAAAGTATATACATTATGCAATACTAGTAATAGTTGTGGAGGTATTACTTTCCTGTACGCTATGTGGGTAGGATAGTATAATTAGAGAGACTTTTGCCGTTTCCGCAGTAACACATCGCGTTAGCTAAAAGGCAATTAACTATGGGTGCTTATGTCTTTTTACTGCCAGTAATTCAATATAGGTGTACAAACTGCCGACTAACAGAACCCTTGCCCTTATAATATAGCATTCCACAACCGTGCTATGAACGTATCAGGCAAAAACGATTGCATGATGAAAATGTTGGTATAAATTAGTTGAGACTACACAGGCCGGTAATAAAACGGTCTAGTGTGTAACGTTGCATAAATAGGACTGTCATGGCATGCTATATAGTTAAAGAGCCCTAAACTCCTGACATCCAAGAGTTTCTTAACCTTGTTACTTTGGATACATGGCTATACAAATGCAATAACAAAGCACTTTCGTTAATTCTTAGCTAACTAGTTATAACTTATAAGCAACTTCAACAATTAAAACTTTGTTAACACACCAAACTTGTTGATCTACAGTATCACGATCTAGCTTTAACCAAAACCACTAAGTTAGAACCAGTGCAACTTGTGTTAGTATCGGTGCTCGATTAAACTACAATACTGCTCTAAAATACTACGAAGTACATATGTATATGTTGAACACTTCAACATTATCTATACATAGAGGTTCCCAAAGTAGACGGGGCTTCGACCCATCTAACTAAACCTGCCAAATTCAGGACTCACCTTTTACCCTTAAAGTGGCAATAAAAGTATTTGTAAATATTTACTTACAATTTTTTAAAACTTAAAAATCAACTATAACTAAAATTTCAATAAGAAGAGTCTATTTGTTTCCTATTTTTTTGTCATTACGGCTATAGCATCAACTTTGATTTTAGTTGTAGTGAGTTTGATACGACCAATTTATATCAGTATTTAGTTTTAATGCTGATTGTAGCTGAAAATTAGGAGTACTCCTCTATCCATTCAGGGCCCATTTAATATTCGATCGCAACCTACCACCAGTGAGTCGCAATCTATAGTTTGGGAAACGCTGATCTATATTATAACCTGAAGCCCCCTGAACAGAACTTTCGGTTGTACAAGAGTTCTTTGCTCAGCAGTGGCCGATTACGAGTTGATGCAGTACAGTATATTAAAACACAATATGTCGCTCAAAATAAACTATGCAGCATAAACAGACCAGGTGTGCTATAACCGCACAAACATCGCACTTAAAAACCACAACATATGTATGTATGTATGCGCAGCACCCAACGTATTATTTAAAGCGTCCGTTCTGTAACTAGCACATCCGTTGATGTGCTTCAATCGTCGTATACGTTTACCCGACCAATCGACACCCATGCATCGATTAAGTGCCACTGCAATGACAAGAATCATCGCCTCGCTACATAATGTACCCAAAAAAAAAGTTGCCTTACGTGAGCTATTGTATGAAAGGCTGAAAAGAACCAGTTTTTGGAAGCCTTCTCGGCGCGTGGTATTGACAGTTTTGAATGTGTTAGGGACTGCACACCACATCGGAGTACGCTACGATTGTACAATCTTGCTATGAACGTATGAGACATAAACTATTCTTTGTGTTAATATGAAAGTTCGGCTGCCGATGACAGGCAACTGATTGAGCTGTGAGGCGTTCCGTGATTTTTTTTTTCACTTTTACTTTTTTCCCCGATAAGTTCATAGCACGTATATTGCGTGCTACGTTGTAGTAAACAGAGACCCTTAAGCATAAGACGCAACGTCTAGGTTTGTTGCATTTATGTATGATTAATATTACAATAACAGATGTAAACGGGATTTGCGGCCACGTGTGCAATCCGGGCGATGAACCGTAGTTGTTGTTTTCAAACATGATCAACTCCGATTAACATTAATAGTAGTCTTTTTGTCATGTTGTAACTCGCTTCATATTAACAACCATATCGTAAAATACAATGGTAAATAATGGCACTTTAATCCAGTTAGAATATCCTATGTTTTATTGTTACGACATAAGAATCCTTAACGATGAACATTTTAAAAACAAGTTTATTAAACGTTTTATAATAATTCGCTGTTTTGCTCACTTTATATATCCATACGTATGATGAACTAAGTTCCACAATCACAATGGTTATATTACTGGATAGCCACGACCAGAATAATGAGCAAAATGTGTTAATGTAGATAAATATAAATTAAAATAGAGAAACCATAATATACGCTAATGGATATACATAATTACAACGAATATCAAATACATCTAGTATAAATAACCAATTAAGATAAACACCGGTACTTTCCCATGGGTAAAGTATTTAGAGTGTGTGAAATGTCTTTGTAATCATTAATTTATATCATATCAAATATGAAATAAACTTGTTATAAAGTAAATGATAGTCAAGATACTTGACAGACAAGTGAAGGAAAATAATGCGAAAGAACCAGCATAGCATGAGAGATGTCTGCTAGAATTCCAAAGTTATGTTAAGTCCACCAGGACCTAACATAACTTGGGTTGGTACCCGCTCTAGGCCACTGTGGCGGACAAACCGTCTTTACCGTAATGGAGGCATGTACTTAACAAAGAACATTTATAGCCTGAATTAAGTAAAATTATAATATCTTTCGCACCGCCGTAAGCGTTTACAAAACAAGATAAACCATCCACACCCCTCTATATTGTTAAACGAAATAAGCGGGATATATTTAAGCGTACCAAACGAGTTAACTTGGTTGCAAGTGTAATATCACATAAGAGGTCTATTAAATTGTTTTATGCCCGAGGAGTAAAACGTGGCGTTCAAACAGGCCGGTCACGCGGGCGAAACGACGGAACAAAGCTGCGGCGCACACTGTTTCGACAAAATATGCAAGGGTCACAAAGTGACGTCATATGCTTTGTCATTTGTTTATGACGTCGGGAGCAGGTCGCCCCCGTCGGTGGCGACGTTCGTTAAAGGCTTAAAACATGCGACCGTACCAGTCGACTACACTAGCATATTTAACACGTTGACTGCAGCGCCAAAACAACGAACTAACCAACCGTACGGGCCGGCCGTATTTTGTATGGAAATGACACACCAGGCGTGTGATGACAGCAAACGCTTTGCAGCCGAAAAATCACAGCGTGAGTTAACGCGTTAAATCACCGCCACCGCTAGATTCGTAATTGATTGACTTTGACAACATTTGACAATACCGTACATTTGACGGTTGAAATGTATGGAGGTGACGCCAAAGTTATCCTAAAAGTTATTTGACACAACTGAAATCCAAAATAATAATCACTCTAAATAGCATTTTGGGACGCCGTTACCAAGTGAAGAGTAATTAACTGCAAGCCAATACCCGTGCAGATAACAACAAATAAGGTAATATCGGCGTTAGAAAATGTGCAATAACTTTCAGTTCACCGACGGATCGTAATTGGCAATTTCTATGCTTAGAGGTCTTAAATTTATGATACTATTCAATTTTATTGGTTAAATCGGTGTCGAAAGTTTATGTACAACTTAATAGGGTTAGTTCTCTTTTAATTAGTCAATTAATTCTGGGCTTTAAAATGTATTATACTTAGGTCCTGTATTTGTGCTATCCTAAACAAATAATAAGACTAATATTAGATTATATAATGAGTCCAACATGCACAGGTCGAGCGAAGTGAAGAAGGTAGGGCCAGACGGCACCGACCGAGACAACGTGCGATGGAAAGAAAAAGATGTATCCAAAAATACTTTACTAAATATTTTATAACTCCTTAACAAATACGTGCATATTCAATTAATATATCAGCTCCCTTTCTAAAAATTAACCACACGTCAATAGAGCACACCTGCCCCTTATCAATTAAAAACGAGTGTGACCAACGCACATTACACGAAGCCGGTCAAAATTTGACCACAAGTATTTTTGTCGGCTCACCCTGTTTAGCCCCGAGTGAAGTGAGACTTTACGTGTTAATATACAACTTGATTGACGTTCCCAGTTGAGACTGAAGGCTGTACCTCGACTGAGATTACGGTGCAGATAAGCTCTGACTAAAAGGAAGTCGGTGACAACATAATTTATTGGTCGGCACGCCCGACAACAGTAAATACAGTAACGTCGGTTTTTTTTTATTTCAGATTTTATGTCGATGTGTCATTTGTCTCGTTGGTGTAATGAAATGTATATGGATTTAGATTCAAGCTCGAGCGGTCCACAACATGTTTACGTCGGAGACGTTGGAATAAAATGAAAAAGGTGGCATGTCAGCAACAATTTATTTCTTCATCATGTATAAAAATCTCAAATCACCCTTAGACAATCTTGCCAGACAATTAAAACAACATTTCGGCATCATATTTACTATATATTTGGTTACATGTAGAAGTTTTCATTTTTTACAAAAAAGAAATATTTTTCATTGATTAATCTGCAACATACATTTAGACTGTAAATTGATCTTTTACAAAGTATCCAAACGAGTTACATATTATCTTAATAACAAAATGTACAACCACAAACTATGCCTGAAATAATTCACTTGTTTCATACTTGCGGTTTATATTGTTAGATAAGCCCACATTTTGTGGGTAATGTGACTGTTAAGTTGCGTCACAGGTTCTTGAAATTTATTAATGATGTTCACCACACTGTATTTATTGTTTGTTACGTAAGAAGCTGGTGTAACATTCATCCATCATCCATCCATCAGCCAAAGGAAGTCCACTGCTGAACATAGGTTTCTCCTAATGATTTCCACAGTGACCTGTTGGAAGCAGTCTGCATCCAGCGACGTCCCGCGACCTTTACCAGGTCGTCTGACCACCTAGTGGTGGTGGTGTAACATTGCCTAGTCTAAATTTTAGAATATGTATTGCACCCGGCAGTCACGTCACTATCTTGTGGCTAATATTGTATATAGTTTCGTTTATATAAATTCTGTCCCATAGAGTAATCACTAATCACTAGACAGGATATCGTCAGCCAGTTTGAAAGACTCTTCTCTCGTTTTGACACATTTTTCACGCGTATGTCACGTTATCAGCAGATGAAGCTATTTTTACTCAGATATGGCAATCGCTGTATTGATCGCTTTAGTTTAGCACACGTAGCGATTTTTTTACTTCTCTATCGAAATAGTCCCCGACGCTGAATTCGAATCTTTTTGAATTTTCCTAAGTGCAAATACTCAGATTAAACCTTTATACTTTTGCTTTTCTTTTGGGCTTCGCTGTAGTAATAACTTCAGAGAAAGCACTTTAAAATAAAATATTTTTTTCATTTTCACCAAAAGCTTTTTCAATAATGGTTTATTTACTTTACCAAAGCTTTATTACAAACTTTATAACTCATACAAACCGCATATTTACGCGTGGAATTTCTACACGAAACTTACGAGAAAACCCGTATCACACCTCGGACGTGGTCATTCGCGATCATGCTAACGAAGCTTAACGTACGTACGTCATAGATTTAACAGCTCGCAATACAGCACAACACGAGCACGTCAATAAACATCGGAGCAGCGTGACATCGGAAGCGCGAATCATAGTCACTCGCACGTAACGAGCACCCTACACTGCTGATTATTGCCGGACTAACTACATACATTCAGCTCCACTCGCGTTTCGCCGGACGATTACGATTACAATTATAGAGTGCAAACAGCGCTGAACGCTGTTGTTTACATGCGAAAGAATAGCATGTACACAAAAAAAAACAAGTTCATAAAAATCCGAAAAGACGCAGATACGGACCGTATGTTTGCGAGAGTAAGCCAAGTAAGAATTGAGTGAGGTTAGTCTGTAAGAGGCGGCGGGCTGGGCACGTAGCACGGAGAACTGATGGCCAATAAGGCTCATAAGTTCTCGAGTGGAGACCACGCACCGACAAAGAAGTGTGAGAAAAGGAACATACGATCTTGTTAAGGTGGCTGAAAGTCGTTGGATGCAGCGTTGAACCGTACTTTTTGAAAACGTTTGCCCTTTTCTTCTAATTACAATTTGATCGTTTATAAAAATACACCTATCAACCACACATAATCCTGACCCTACTGTACTAAGCCGCTTCGATCTTCTATTTGCACGTATAGCATGCTGATGGTTGTGTTGATTGTAGTGAACGCGATGGCCACCGCGGGCACCACGCGAACCGTGACCGACCTTAGCCGCTGAACGGAAGACAAGTACAAGGCTCTCATTACACATCGTAGCTGTAGTAAACTGGTGGTATAGCGTAAATATAGCGTATTTTGCTTTGGGTCATCAAAGTAGCGGTAACAGCTCTGTATATACACGACAAAATGACTGAAATGCATTTGTTGGTAAGCGCAGTCAATCCAAATATTGTATCCACGTGTGTTAGATCGCAATCTCTCGCCGGTCGAGGTAATTATGCGGCTCTCCTTCAAACCGGATATACACGAGCGGAACCAGAAACGTGGCGCACCTACACTGGCTACTACGAGTTGTCGACATAATGTACTCTAGTTCCCATCCCGAGGATAAATTAACTTTGATAAAAATTAAACAAAACATTTTAATAAAAATATCTTGCAGGAGCTTTTTAAAATTTTGAAGTTTGATGTACAAAATATATTTATATATCTTTAGCTTTCAATTTCAGGGTACATCACTAAATTAAAAACCAAATTTCATAGTATAGGATAGATACGAGTATTATGTTATACAGATAAATAATAGATTTCAAAAGCAAAGCACTTAGCTGCTATACATAAAACCGTTTGCTTTCCGCATAAATTCTAAGGTAATTTGTTCTAGAGCAAGAACTTAACTCTATTATTACATAAAACGAGGCAGCTAAGTGGTATCAACATGTATTTGATATTATTATTAATACATCGCCCTTTCTTTTCCTCTTAAACTGCGTTATCGCCCGCCGCGGGTCTCGGGTTGTGTAATAATGTTCCGAGAAACTTGGAAACTTTTTCATACGAAATTCATAAGACGGAGTATCCTGATGGAAAATCATAACTCGTCGCATAAAATATTACTTGAAACTCATTACTTAGAGTAAGTAGCTCTGAAATATTACTTATAAATTGTAAAATGAAAAAATATTTTTAAAATATTATTAATAAAATAAATCCCTTTGTACTGCATTGGAGCAACTTTAACGACTTTTTATAGATAAATCTTTATATTAGTCAACAACAATTTTTTGTCTATAGGTCATCATTAGTGCCACCGACAGGTCGCTAGTAAGTGATAATTACTAAGTATATTAACAACTATCTTCTGCCCGCAACTCCGTTTGCGTGGTTATCTTTATAAAATAAAAAGTAGCCTAAGTGTTAATCCAGGGTGTCAGCTACCAATGCGTCCATACCAAATTTCATCGAAAGCCATTAAGCCGTTTCTGAGTACATAGCGCTCAACGCACAGACAACCAGACAAAAATTCAGAAAATTATTGTTTTGGGTTCTATTACGTTAATATACACCCCATATTAGTTTTTCTCATTTATCTTCCATGTACAAACATCGATCGGTTACAAATTTATTATATATACAAAGTAATTATGTCCAATAGCGTACATGGTCAAAAACTAGAAAATCAATACAATATTTTTATGGTTAATTGTCCACGCTAGACATGTAATACGAATTAAACGTGACTGGATCAAAGAAGCAACTAGTTTTTGAGTCATAATACCTTCATATCGATGTAACCGCATCACTGAACAAGTTGAGTCATCGCGAACAAACATCGCATATTAAATTTATGTATTTAATCACGCGTAATTTCATAAACATTCATCTATAATGACAGCCGTTTTAAATTGTGTGACTCTTATCTCTATAATTTTTATGTAAGTCAAGACACTATGGAACTGAGTTTTGTAACACTGAAATCATATGTTAGTATACAGAATTTTGGTAATAAAATGTTTCCAAACTACAAAACGTTCGCTACCAAATATTTAAAAAAATAATTGCCCTTACATCAAATTAACAAAACATACAAACTGAATCTACAAATGAAGAATTCAAAAATATCCAGTAGTTATACAAATTGTTAATCAATGTACGAACCGATGACGCGCCATTTTTATGTGGTTGCAATTAATGTAGTAAACAGCTTAGGCTTCATTTACGGGTCACAGAATCCTGCATCATCACAGCCAAGTTCCACAACACGGTATGAGCACAGATAGCTTGAAGGCGCGCCAATGAACTAGATTTTGACTCGGCCTACATGCAGCGGCTTTGTGCGGTCATCGCAAATCTGCCATGAATGATTCCTAGGCGTCTTCTACCGGTAGCGTCTGTGAACAGGAACGGCTACACCTGCATCTCGGTTATGTGGGAGTGTTTGCCTTGTAAGTTGTAACATTGCATTGCTTCAGGGATTGCTCGCAAGCTTGTTACTGATATACTTCGCGCTCCGTTTCATATAAATAGGCTAAATCATAGTTCTGTTCCTTTCGTCTCTGTGAAACGACATTCTTCTTAGTTTTGATTTAATAGTTTGAAGAGTTCTAGAACTGTGATATCGTTTGTTGTGTTATATTGTACCTTAGCCATTGTTACTAATTTAATTTTAAATCCTATTGCTGTCAAATGATTATTACTATTTATTGAATAACGAATGCTTGAGTTTGCACAAATTCGAAGGCATGAAAAGTCTACGGACAGCATTAGACCAGCGAAATATGTATACTAAAATATATACTCCCGAAAAGGCTGATTCAGACAAGCTTTCTATGACAATGTTCACAAATATGTATTACTGCATTGCACACCTGCTTGTTTGACGCCTTACTTAAAAGACAACGTGCTGGGCATAGAAACAGGTGACTCAACAAATAATGTGCTTAATTTACTTCCACGAGATTCAATAAAACAAAAAGTTTCTCATGTTTTGTCGTTGAGTATAATAAGCATAATTATACGTTGCTTTACAATAAAATTATATTTGCGCAATGACTATTTATAAACAATTACATAGCTAGCAATCACTGCGTCGCGAAGACAAAACAATAGCTCAAGAAAATTGTGAGACGATGGCTCGAGTTTCTTTAATTTTATTGTTTTTATCTAATACTGCCCGTGGGCGACAATATGAGACTAGACGGCGATCGAAGTAACTGATATCCTTTTAATTCTTATTTTTTTATTTCGCAATTACATGTTTCAGTTGCGTTTAGTTTTGTTATTATTCTTGTGAAGATGTTGTTTAGTCTAAGTCTGTGTTATTGTTGTTTTATTTATTAAATAACATTTGTTACTTTATTGTAGTTGTTTCATTACACTTTAAAATCTGCACACTGGTACTACTCGTATACGTAATCAATATCGTATTCTTTTTGAATTTACTATAATATACGTAAAATAATATTAATCAGTCCATGTTGAACCCTGTCGAGTGTTGAGCACGGGAATTCACTACAATCGAGAGTTTAATTGAAACGGCTCGCGTCAATTTACATGGAATTAAAAGCTTGGTAAAATATTAACCATTGAAATTGAATATTTAATTTCAATATGTTTTCGCCTTGTATTATTCCGTGTATTGTATGACTTCACCACTCCGATTCTCATCTTACCCCGAACGAAATACACTGTATTTACCAATAGTTTTGAACAACCGTAATTTACTACCCAACTTTAATTGAATTATATCTTAGAAGATATTATCCTTCATTAGACATTAACCATATTATTAAGCTTGAATTTATTAAGATAAGTGTGAAGTGGGGCTCAAACATTACTTATTTATCACCTTATACTTCAGTTTGCGTGATACGACGCGCTGCATATCTGCTATGTTCTTAGATTTTTATGCGATACGTTGTTGAATATTTGGCCACGAAACTCGCGTGTTACAGTATTATTTAAATGACTAGTTTTTTCGTAACAGCACTTACACGCTGCATTTGATGTGGATCCAAAAGAATCGAACATGGTAATCGTAAATACTAATAAGTATAATTGTTGATTTTAAACGGTGGAGTTATGCTGTGACTTCTCGACTCTACTGACATAATTACCTCTCTATTGTGCAGGTAGTAAATTTTCTGTAGAGTAAGATTTTTTCCACAGACACATACGTGCGTAAAACAAAAATAATCAATAGCCACTAGCTAACACATTATCCACAAAATATTTGAAAAAAGGGTCGAAAATAATACTACTATTATGATACGCCCGCGGTTTCTACGGGTCGGGAGCACGGCACTGCGCGGCGCGGACTCGGTGCCGGCGCGTTATCAATCTAGCAAAATCAAACACCTCGATACATAAACACTACAACATGACTATTGCCTCAACATCAATGATCACGTTTTCACGGATTTTTTACACAGCGCAATGTATGTCAACATTAAATTACGTGCTTGGAGCCAAATAAAATTCACGCCCAATTTAGAAAGCTAATTGCCGCTCGAATAACTGTGGAATTATACCTGACTATATATACATATATTACTATCGTACGTAAAAAACGAAACATAGTTATTAAGGATACATAAACTATGTTAAACCAGAATTGTCAACATCCTTATATTTTAATTATCCAAATGTTTTATAAATAAGCATCGATAATGCGTATTACTTATACGCAACGTACCCCGTTACCAACACATCCTACAACAAATTTGAATAAATGCATAATTTTTCGTCAACTTAACCATACATACAAAGGGTCCGTAATATTCGTTACCAATCAGCGGGCACTTCAAATATCTATCTATATGAACACTCATAAAAGAGGCACGAGCCAATGTATTTTTAACATCAATTAAGTGCCACTTTCACATACATACACCTGTTTCCTTCATAACAGCGCGACGGTTCCACCGGGCCGATGCGCCACACGAGCCGTGCTCTTTATAAAACCCTTTTAGCAAACCGCGGTGTCCATATGGCGGCGCGGTAAAAGCGATGTCGTGTTGCTTCCCCGCGCCCGTATACATGTCCAAATACGTTGGTCAACCTCACCATTAACCCCCATCTACCAATCACCGGGAGATAATGCATTTAAATATAATATCCGAAAATCAATATCGGATTGCAGAGGTGTATTAACCATCCGATGGCATGTAGCAGCAAACAGACCGCGTTTATTCAATGGGTACTAATATAAACATAATATGTAAATTAAAAATCCGACCTACATTTGGATTTATTCCGATTAATAAAACTGCAATAAAACACTCGACGCATTTTGTAAAATACACATTGAAACTATAAATTAACGCTTGAAATTCTGCTCAAACATTTACATACAACTAAACTAGCGGCAAGTTCCAGCTTTACCCATTTTGCTCACATATTTTGAGCTCACTGCACACCAGAAACATATTATCCATACAAACCGTACATCTGAATTCTTTTATCTATTTGCTTTGCTTTTTCTTTGCCATTCCATGCAATCAAATTCGAAAATATTTTTTCAATAATATGTAATATATCAAACATATTCATCGAATTATAAATGAATAACTAATTTCGAACTTGGACGATGTCCACTGGACTAAGACCTATTTCAATTAATACGGATTATCAGACGATTCTAAATGCAGCTCAGCACCGAGCTAAACATATTAGATGGCATTAGAAACTAAAGATTATCGCTGATGAACAACAACAGGGGCAAATAACAAAGTTTCTCTGTGGGACAGCAGTTCGAGATAGTCGCCAGTACCTGTTGGCTTCCATGCGGAGATCACATACTGTGGCTAATGGAGCACAAAGTGAACAAACTATTTACGAGCTTCAAACCGCGCTTATAAGCTTTAATAAATGTCGTAGTATGAAAAAAAAAAACAAGATATGTGTATTTACATACGTGGTGGTCTATGGCCTAACCCCTCTCAATCGAACTCTCGGTTGTGGATACCCCGCTCAGTAGTGGGTGATTATGCGCTGATACAGTATGTGTAATTTTAATTGACGTCAATATTTCTAATATTGTCAGTCCAAGATATCACAATTGAAATTATTTTTTCGAACTTAGAATTAGGTACTTCATAAAATATCGCTGAGTTCAATGGTCAAGAAATACTATGAAATGAAATGAAATTCGTTTATTGGTTACATAGGCAATTAAATGGCTCTTATGACAAGTTAATATTTTCTCGAAAATGTCTAAGGTATGTAAAGTCCAGCAGATTGCACTGGGCTGGCATGTTAGACAAAACCTGAAATGCCATTAATGAAGGTAAATCCGCGGTCAGCCGTAAGTTGTTTATAGCCTAGAATCGAAAGACCGTCCGAAGTCAGGTTAGTGGTTCTATAGATTCCTCCAACTGCTATAGTTACTACCGTGTCAAAACTAAGACAATGAACTAAAACTACAAGAAATAGTATAGTTATGGAAATTTCTCTACACAAATACTGTAATAATTATGAATTATATGCATGATATTCGACCAGTTGCTTTGGGTATGTTAGTAAAATCCATATCTTCAACTTTCTTTAGTCATTGAAAACACGTGTAAGTTTGAAAAGTAGACAGCATAGTGATTCAATTTTGTTTATTTTGTACAGGAACGCGCCAGCGTCGCGTGGTGGCGCTTCGTCATCCGTTCGTAAATATTAGCATGACTTGCAAGGGAATATTGCGAAAAATTGTATCGCTAGTGATTGAAAATAAATTGAATAAACATGGCAAACGTTCCGAAGCACCAAATGTCCGCATCTACAAGGCGCCCCCGCCACCTGTAAACCAATTTCCTTCCATCGACTTATCTACTGATTGATTCCTGAGCTGCAGAAGCAGCACTGAAAATATACCAATAAGTTATTTAAATTTACTTTCGTTACTGAGCCCGGGGCAGAATAGATTTATTGCGGAGATGTTAATTGTAAAATAACATTTTCTATGCAAAACAGAGACGACTACCAAAACTGATATGTTTGACAGGTAGGTATCGAAAAGATTTCAATCATTCACCATCAATCATCTTTGTCGACATATTTTGGCAACAATAAACAATCTAGAGCCTTATTATGATGGTAATAAATGATTTCCATCACAGGCGTCAGATCGATCGCTGCGAAGCACTACTCATCTTACTCTTTACATTATAAACAAGTAATTATAACCAAGTAATATCTTACTACAGACTCCTAAAACTTATTAAGTCGTTATTAAGCCTTTATCCTAAAATTCTACGTGCAAGTAAATTAATTGAACACACAAATACTGCGGCGCCACTTACGCATTACTTTCTAAATACTCGGCGATCGGCGATCCCGCGAATATCTCAATGTCACCGGCGGATTTATGACTGCATTATAATGTCTTTGGACGGCGGCCAAATATTATTATGTTCATAAAATTGTACACACAGTCGTATTTGGGTTAGCGCACCGTAATAACATTAAACAACATAAATCTATATTTTTTCGTATTAAACTATTACAGCGTGCATCAACGTTTCGTAAGTTTTTTTTAGGTCTGTTTTTATTGATTGCAACATTGCTTTTAGCATTCAATCTATCAATACATCATCAATATGGGAATTTTATTTAAGAAATAATTAATCACACGCTTTAACCTAAGTTTAGTGACTAAAATCATGAATATCTCGGAGCTATCTATGCTTCGGAGAACACGCTAAGCCGTCGGTTCCGGTCGGTGCCAGCGTTGTGAGCTTAGTTACAAACCCTTAAAAAACTGACACTAAATTGCCTGTAAGATCTTCCATCCAACAAATCCTGGTAAAGCGAGCGTGATAGCCGTATATTCTCAGACTATGTATAGCGCAGACGTTTATTTTTGCATTTATAGGACCAGAGAGCGTTCAAAATGTGATAAAAGTAATTGAACCCACAACCTCTTTAAGCACTATTGTTTATCAAGTATAATATGTTCATCAAAATCAATAAGTCAGTCTAATTTAATAATCGAATAACCCAATTAAGCTAAATTGTTTTAGTGTATTATTCCCGGGAGAATTTCGATTCCAAGTGCTGCGGTGCCGGCCGGCCTGTCCATTGTGACATTGCTCAGAATTCTTGTCGGGGGCATATATACGATGGTCAATCAAAAAGTTCTTAGAAGTGCATACAAATATAATTATTTTGTGGGTGATTTTATATTTATTAAAAGAGTGTCAATCGCATAATATTGCAGAACTTCACTTGATTTGATCCTATCGTTCGCAAGTAATAAATTATTTGGTGCAGAGTTGTCAAAATATTCAAATATGGAAAAAGTCGAGTTACGTGCAGTGACAAAGTGCCTGCGCCTAAGAAAATGTCAACGCGAGATTTTTTTTTTATATTTTTTAAAGCATCAAATATATTCATTTCATTATAAATGGAAGCATAAAATATTCTTTAACTTAAGTGCTATTGATAGAAACAGGAGCAAACAAAACTAATTCCAAATAGCTCTATAAAATCAAACCTAGCACATCACGGTCCACAATCTAAATGCTCGACCACTTGTAACTAGATCAATGAGCCGTAAAAAAATTTCAGTTCATAATAAAACAATGCGCATCAATCGCATGCGAAATTTACCTTTATTAAAATAGACGTAACATACCAAATCGCGTCGATATGAAAATTCTTTTAAAAAATCATTGAACTTCGGCCACGAGCCGACACAAAGCGGGCGTTAAAATGTTTTGCAGTTTTAGCGTGGCGGAGCCTACTGCATTTTCCAAACCATTAGGTAGGACAAAGGTTGTTTTTGGACTAACGATAGAAACCAGATAGTTTGATTTCATACCAGCGGCGACTTCACCGCGGTGACGCTTGAATTATGCCTCGAGTGAAGTCTAAAATGGTCACTATTGTAGTCGTACGGTAGACCAGCTATTACGAGAATAGTCGCGACTTCCGCACTCGCTTCTTGTTGGAGGACTCTACAATAATTTAACTTCTTTATATTGCGTATTTTGACGTCATATTAAAAGATATATCAAATTGGGTCGATCATTCTTTTAATTCTGTTGAATTAACGACAATATGTACTATGGCTAAAACGGTATATATGATCTTATATATATACCATATCGGTATATATGATACCATAATCTTTAGCCATTGTATCAAGAAACTCCACAGCGACCTATCGATCGATCTGTCTACTAGATATGCAAATAGACGTCTGTATGTATGACTAAGAATGCAATTGTTCGTAGAGTATGCGAGTACCTACATAATTTTAGCTTAGCACGAAAGGTAAAAATTTTATATAATAAAGATCCTTATCTTTCAACGCGCCATCACCATATTTAAGTCTCATTATGAATCAGATACAACATAAGCTGCAACGAAATCTCGATGTAAAAATGTGCATTACATTCAAGCGGTGTTAAAGATCGCCGAGAATTTGTGTGAAGGCTCCCGATACTCGATTATCCTGTAATTACTGGCGATCTATCAGGTTGATGGCCCAATTGTTAGTGGATATTAATTGGCAAACAATGGCTGCAATTAAACGCTTGAACGTTAGAACATTTGATGGCACGCGCGAAACCGTGCGACTCTCGTGTTAATCTTTGCCGGTATTCGCGATTTAAGTTTGTAATCGGTAACTAATTGTATTCATGTAGTAATAGAATTTGAGCAGTTATTAAGAAGACCTAAATAAATGTCTATTTATGCTGCTTCACATGACACTAGACCTCGCCAGAACTCAGTATTTTTAATTCTATAAACAAAAACAGCCTTGTTTCTGCTATCAACGGGAGCTTAGTAAGATACTGAATACACCGTTTGATATTTTTCACAACAAACAATAATAAACAAATAGATAACCTGTTATAAAATCATAAACAAACATAAGTTTAATTATTCGACGTCACAGCACGCGGTACGATCACGCATCAGTCATCACGCATTCAAATGATCAGTTTCAACAAGTCATCAAAACACTCACAATCTGTTATGGCGTGCAACAAAAAAAGCAATTTCCCGATCAAAGCGCATCTCCAAAGCGTCCGTGTTACGAAATAACACTTCGACTAGCGGTACTGTGACACTTTTTAGACTATCTTGTGGCCTATATACCGAGGCGTTTGGAGCTCGCGCCACGTATCGCCCATACTGATTCCAATCCACCGGTCAACCGGACCGGATGGCCGGTAATTATTCACCAACAACATTTGATCCGGCGTTGCCTTGTAAGATCATTAAACTATCGAACATTATTTCCAGTTATTAAACTGGTGAGAGCCGAACGAGCCTTGACATGGCTCACCGATAGAGGTAAATAAAAACTAAACAATTAAATGTAAATTTTTATATTTTTAATACTATGGTTTGGTGTCTGTCTGACAGTTTGTACACCCGGTGTATAAACTGCATCCAATAATATTTTAATACTTATTGAAGCAACAAAGATAAAGCAATAGAAACCGGTTATAAAATCTCACTTAATTACTACTTAACTACTGCTAAATAGTTATTATTTCCGGGAGACTGGTTGTGTTTCTACTCGATTAGCCGGCCAATCCGCTAAGTATCGGAACCCGAGACGATCCACCACTAATTACTGGTTATTGTTTTTTTTGTTAATACTCCACAAATCATAACCGCGTTTTAGAACGTAAAAAGACATGTACACATTAAGACAAGTATACATTTATATTGTTGAATCATAGCACTGAGTTAGAGCAAGTATGCTGGTTACCGTAACACGTATTAGTCATTATGAAACGTGTCATAAATAACAAAACACGAGTCGTGGTTACGAATCTTGACGATTGTATTCGGAATAATAACGCTGTGTTGACCGAGTCATACGCAATGGCAGAAATAAATTCATAAGAATTAACAAAATATTTAAGTATTATGGATCAACTCCATCAGAATTAATTCTGCGATTTATTATCTCATTCTTCTACCTGTATTAGTTATGTGGGCTTCCAACAACATTATTTACGATGCTGAAAGATTTTGTTCATCATTTTACAGTTCAACATGAATCGACGAATAAAAAAAGTTATACATTTCATTGTATCACAACCTTGTCAAATTAAGAAGCTGATAATGAAACGTGTTCGAATGATCTCGGCGCCGTCCACAAAGGCAGGCACGATCGATTAAACACTTCCCTTAGGACGAGGCGCACTCGGCTCAATTCGTTAACAGAGAGCAGGCGACCTGTGCCTCCGTGTAGCGCAGATTCAATTTCCGTATGGATTTAAACTATTAAGCGGGAAATGTAGATAGATACGTCAAAAAGAAATATATCCAACTCTTGGAAATTCAGTTGCGTCATCAATGTATATTAAACTGTACATACCCCGACGTTACCCAGTTCATATCTTTGTGTACACACACACGTTGTTCGAGCGCTTTGACGTTGCATCAGAATGCATTGTGCAATTCCCGGCACGCATGTTAAGCAACACCAATTTTGCCAATGCCAATGTTATTGTTGGATGGAACGTGTCGCGCACTGGAGTGGAGTGTTTAGAAGGTTTGCTTGCAAAATTATTAAATATCCCGATGCCGGGTATATTAAAAACTAATAGTAATATGAAATGTATCCACAAGGAAACATAAAAATCACTACAACGTTTAGTTCAAATTCAATTGGATACTTTATTTACCATGTTTTCGACATTTATGCTTAAGTAAATCTAGCGCTGAGAAACTAAAACTAATAACAATGTAAATATAATCACATTGGATGTAGTTTTAATGGCTCATGTAAACATACGTAAAGCCTGTGGGTGCCCACAAACGTGGCAGACCCACTGGCGTGGTGTGTATACGTCACTAGTTTATGAAGAGAAACACGAGCCTGCACCGTATCACGTATCCGTATAATAACAAACTATTCTGCATTTATTAATGAAAATGAAATAAACAAAAGACCTCTGCAATTCAAAGGAAAGATTTAATAAGGTACGGTTTAAACAGAAAGTGCCAGCATTTTCTAAATAAACTATTTACTATCGCTTAACAAAAGGCAATAAAAACCTTGATATCCCGCTTCACAAAGGACTACGCCGTAGAATTAAACTTTAAACTCCAATAAAACAATCCGACTGCATTAGAGAAATAAAATTAGTTTTAGCACATCTTCGTTATTTTTTTTCTTTTTATGTTGCTGCATCTTGAGTCTTTAATCCTCTGCTGTTTTCTTTTTTCCTATCGTTTAACAGAATTGCATAATCCCGGTGAAATGCCTCCGAGCTTTCAAGCTTTTTTTATTATGCGAACAAATTTTCAGCTGGCAATGTGTCTTTAAAATACGTATGGAATGCTTTTAGAGAGTTTAAATTGAAATTCGCGAATGCTTGAAGAAAGGGCTTTTTAATGGTACCGACAAATTTTTGAACGTCGTCATCATCATCAGCTCTTCCGCGTCCACTGCTGGTCATAGGCTTCACCTATGGCACGCCACTAGGCTCGATCTTCAGACCATCGTCTCCAACCGCTACCAAGCCATCTTACAAATATCGTCGCTCCATCTCGTCGGAGGGCGTCTTACACTACGCTTGCCGAGGAATTAAAATTTATTTCATTTAAATTTTATTTTATTTTTATGTTTCATTGATATTTAATTTAAAATTAATTATTTAAAATATAATTTTAATTTAATTATAATTGTTGAACCTACGATTACAATAGAAAATTGCAATACAAAATGTTCCGATTAATTTCATACCATCCAGAATGATACAAAGTACATACTGCGCTCATAAAATACCAAGTCAGTGAGACGGCGAACACTGACATTTGAAAAGTACATACAATAAATCTGTCAATGGTCGACAAACTAAACTAATAAAAGTTCCCTAATAGATCTGGAGAAACTTGAGCGCGCGGCCACGTTCTCAAATAGTTTTAATTATAAAAACGTAATCCCCCAGTGCCTAACTTTTTACTCAGGCTTGTGACGTAAATGTTATAAACGGAACCGACTTGCAACAAATTAAGCCATGTAGAAACGGTTAAAATTAAGCGCTTACTTAAGCACAGTAATTGTTAAACCAAATTAAATAATTATAAACATTTATAAACATAATAGACTTTTTGATTACTCACGCAACTTAATAGGCAGGTATGTATCATAAAAATAATGTATCTAAACAGTATTTATTAAATCTATCAACTCTATATAAAAAAACTCCATTATAAAAATCAATCCGAGCTAAAAGACGAACGCATCAAAAACTAACCGAGAGTTACAAATTGAAGTGACACACACGTGCACATACACACACATTGACAGCGCGGTGCGAGTGTGTGTGAGGACTGAGGGCACGGCAAGTAATTTACTTCTGGATAAAGAAACGATTTATACAAGTCTACAAGTCGAGACCGCCGCGCCGCGTATGTTTTAATGCTTGCCCATACGGGCTGTGTGCTGGCGTACGAACGAAAAACTATTGTACACTATTCTTTGTCCTCAACTTCTTGTTGATGTTATTTAGATTGACGTTCGACGCATCAAAAACGAAATATTATTTATCTGACCAGTACCTATTTTGCATTAAGTACCAATATGTCCTTTTCTGCATCCCTGGCGACGTGAGATGCAATTTTCATAAACTGCGGCGAAGTATTTACGCGATGAAAATTTATCAGACAAATAAATTTGCATTTATAATACTAGTAGGTACTGTCAGTGTGATATGAGACCTATTTAACAAGCGTTTGTTGATAAATTGAGTTACATTATTACAGACGACCCGGCTAATGAAAGTATTTCGCGTGTCAGGTTCAAGTTTTCTGAGATGATCAAAACGTCTTCTTCGTTTTGAGATGAAATATCACAAAGGTGGTTAATGTAATGTCTAGACTGAGGTTGAACCGCGTCCAAACACTAGTTAATGTAATAAGGGTTCAAATAAGTCTGGAGACCGAGGGTACATTATTAATTTATAAACTCAGATGGCAATCTGAATGAATATATTAAAATGGTTGAATTACTTTTGTAACGGATTGTACTCGTAGTCTTAGACTGTCTTCAGACAGCATTATACTGCTAGTTTATGTGCAGTATGTAGTATGTACATATGTGTTTACGAATGAATAGGTCCGCATACATTGTACATTGTACATAAAATTGAGCGTGCGACGTTTACAGTTTGCAAATAAAGTATACGTCACTAATTCATTCGTTAAAACGTTTACTTACTGCAAAAAACGAACAATACAAGGTCTTGTGAACTACCACATACAATGAATGAATCGGGCGAATATTTTATAATAAATACGGAAATCAATAATAGGACATGAATCATGCATTTTGATTGACATCTATTACATGTTTGTTGTTTATCGAAACTATTACAACCCATTCATAGTGATCAAACCTTCACAGCAAATAAATTAATTATACTGTTCTGAGACGATAAGCTCCAGTTGTAGTGCTTGTAGGGCTGGTAGCTGCACCGAGCTCCCTCTGGGGTATTGTGAGCAACATTTGCAGTTCATATCTCGTAGTAACAAGTGATTCCACAAAGCAAGAACTACTTAATGAGCGATCCACGTTGAAATACGTTTACTGCGATCGTGTTTTAAAGTGAATTTTACGCTGAACATTACGAAACAACGTGTCCAGCTCTATTTAGTTTTATTCCAATACAAAGCTGTCCGATTTTATATCAATGTGTCAATTTATCACAACGTTTGTTCTTTATTTCTATGCGATTTTACTAATGTTATTTTGTCTGAAAAGCTGTTAGGTGTGTAAAGGCATGGAATGTACGGATGGAGGAATGGAATTTGCAATGGAATTTTTTAATGCAATTACTACAGAATACATTTCGATGAAATTTCACAATATACTTTAGATTAAGATAAATATGTTTTAATTCAAAATTAATTTCTTATGCGGGGACTGATGTTTGGAATGGAAGGGCAACACAGAGCTATACCGCTAACACTTACTCAAAATGTGTTTGAGTAATCACAAAGGAGTTATAGATCGAAATCTCTGCATTTTTATAATATAAGAAATAAAATATGTATCAAAACAGGTTTACTTAAACGCAGCCCAACTTTATCGAAAGAATGCAGATGTGCACAATAAACCAAAATTGCAAAACTTTTCAAATCTATACTTTTATAATACGCTTACATTTATTCCAACAAACTAGGAATTTTCAAAGTTCAGCTATAGAGTTATACGGTGAAGCCAAACAGAACGAAATGTATGGTCAGCGGGCAACTTTAAACAGTTTGATATCATTTATCAATATTCAGCGGCAATGGCGCGGACGCTTACAGCACTAACTTCCATACATCTGCTCCCACATTATACAACTTTACTGAAATAATAGAAAACATAGTTCGAAAACTATCCATGAATCAAGTTTTACTTCAAGTTATGCATTACACTTTCAGCAATACGAATACATTTCTTATGAATCGAATCAGGAGGGCGTCTATATGGAGCTGATAAAGACCTCACCCACACACACCAAGCCCTTGTTAAAGCCTTAGTCTAGCTTTTCTATAAGCGGGTTGGTAGACGAAATTTATTAGTGTTTAGTCTGAGTCAGACTTTCAAGCCACCCATAAGGTTTCCAATGCCGCTTTACGACTTCTGCTATTGCTAATAAACAAGTCCTCTGAGACTGTCCATTATTATTGGTAAGTTAAACAAACGAGCTGCACATATTAAGAGGTTTGACATGTGCTTTTTTAAATATCTGTATATTCGCCATATACTCGTATTTAAATTGATAAAATTATTTAATTTTTGCAAAGTATTTCATGCCTAAAACCCTCTATCACGAAATGAACATTAGACGCGCATATGCACAAACGCCCTAGATAATTTAGCTTTAACAGCAAACCATAAAACTATTTTAAATCGAGTTTCAAGTTCGTTCGGGAACTTAACGAAACAATCTTTATAAAAGATTACTCTTAATGCTTAGCTGCAAACGGGCAACTTTGAAGCGGTGAACTAAACTACTTAGCGTTTCCAGGTATTCAGCGCCCTTCAATTTATCCCGTCTCAGAAGGTCGTTATTAATCGTAAAGTTCAGCTCGCGTTCAAGGCAAAAATACAAGTCTTTAAATAGAATTTGTTTGTTTGCAAACAAAACTTTAGAATTCTCTGTTATGGTACTTTGGAAACATACACTGACCAACCTAATTTTCGAAAGACTTTCTATTTCTTGGATAACAAGTAGTTTAACTTTATTAATATGAACAGATGTTACAGAAATGTACAGAAACATTTTCAGGTTATTAATATTTTATTGATGTTTGCCCTCTGTGCTATTTACAGTGATATAAATAGTTTCTGATTTTCAGAATAAAATGAGTTTTTATAATAATAATACGTTCACGAGGTCGTGAGACGCAGACCGTTTTCAGCAATCACTTCGCTACGAAATAAATCTTAGAGACCTACGTTCAGGAGTTGACTTCAATGCCTAGCATAGTATATCATGGCAGATGGAATTTTTACATCTCAGATGCATATGTATTGCGTAAAGAATATTTTTAATACGCCTGTTGATATTTATCTCATGTATCGAAACCGCAGTCCGTTGTGAAAAACCGCCGATGTTGCGTCCCACTTGTACGCGTCTAGCTAATGTCACTGACAGTGAGCGCCGTAAAGATAAAAAAATACATATCTTTAACACATGCTAAACCTAAATGAACTCATTAAATAAATTAATGTTAAGGAGTTTAATGTCACGTATTGGCCTAGTAGTAGTTGTAAGCATTTATTCCTTCACTGTAATTCCTACGCCTTCTCAAAATTACGTCCTTGAGTGTTAATAAAGACATTTACCCATACTCATATCACAAGACAAAATATACTCTAATTGCTCAGTGGAGTGTAATAATGATCCACATTGTTATCTAGTTGGCGTTGTGAGAAGTCTGAATATACTCTAATTGCTCAGTCGTAATGATCAACACTGTAATCTAGTTGGCGTTTTGAGAAGTCTCGAGACGTCTAAATCAATTAATGAAGTTGAAAGTTGAAACTCATTATCAACACATGTATAATGCATGAGTGTTCGCTATGCACATGCGTCAACATCTGAACGGCGTTCGCATAAAAATTCACATCATGTAATCCCCGCGCAGAACACTGTACTGTTTATATTCGTGATTAAACAGACATCAACAACTTTAAATATTACACCAGACGTAGTTGTATATCATTCGTTATTCAATGCATTTGAGTAAAATTTTAAAGGCATGAATACAATTCTATTATTCACCATTATTCATACGTGAATAATGGTGATTATATTTGTCCAGAAATTTCTAGCAAACTAATAGGCGCAACGTGGTGGAATATTACCAAAAACTGTTGAAGGGCTATAGTGACCACTGACCAGTCTGTGTCCAGCAATAGGACGCATAAAGGCTGCGAATATATTGAATGACACACCAGTTACCGAAACCGTACTTCATAGAAAGTATTACTGTAATTCTAATGAAAGTCGTTGTTCCTGAAGGACGCCATATATTTTTTTAAATCCGTAAATGCTACTTCACATCACGCGAAACATCTTATAAATTATACAAAGCAAACTGTTCAGTCGAAACGCTTACTCTTACACAACAAACATACGAGTAGTAAGAGTTTAATATACGGTGTAAGCAAAAAGTAAATAAAATAATATTTCACTAATAGTATAATTACAAACCTAAGCAAAATAAGTTCGCTTGAAATCGATTAAACTACTTTAATAAGCAAACGACTTACCTTTAACTCTTTTCTAACACGAACGAAATACTCTTCAATACGACATATTTACCAAAATCAACAATCCTCTAGCATGCCGAGTAAGCAAGAAATATTAAGCTACAACATTCACGACACTTGCACCACTATGTGTAATATTCATTGTATATATAATTATTATGTGTACTTTATGAGTTGCAACTACCAAACAAACGAATTCACGCTTATAGTTTTTAAAACACCAGACAATACGTCAATAACTGTAATATTTTAACACAAAAAGACTGCATTGCGCTCTCTCGACATCAGCTGTTTGCAAATCTGTTTAAATTAATAACTTAAACAGTGTTTGAAGCAATTACGACGCGTCTGCGACGAGTGTCGGTGGTCGTCTGCATCGTTCTGCGCATAAGTCAGTCAGACATCTTCGAGTGAAACTGGGTAGTTTTTTTCGAAGCAAATAAAAACGTCGCATGCTACAATATTGACGTATGTTTTCCATGCGTTTTATAAACTGAGTAAGCGCGGTATAATGTGATAGTCGCAGATACCTGAATGATAGCGTTTTTCGTTGTGCGTGACGCGGCGGTGCGTGCGGCGGTTGCGCGTGTGCTGGCGGCTGCCGGCTGCGTCGCCGCGCGGGCCGCGCACCGGCTGGCTCACTGCGTCCACAACATGCTCTATCCACGCCGAAAAATAAACCGCTGTAGTAAACCGCTTACAATCTCTTACATATCTTATAATATTATCACCACATATTTATCTGTACTGGTATGCCAGACTCACTCCACTACTCCTGATGGTAAGTGAAGCGACGTCCACAAATAGTAGTAACAAGCCAGAAACAATTTTTACTCAAAATTTCAAGTGACAGGATGAATTATCAAGAACGATAGTCATCCCATACTTAAAAAACTAAATAAATCTGAGCCTACAATGTGTATCAAAATAGCATAAAAATAATCAGTGTGAAGATCTGGACAAATGTGTACATCACGAAACGAAGCAACTGCAATAATGTCATTGTAAAAAAAAACTCGGTAATGTTAGCGAAAACAAAGTAAAAAGAAAATCAACAAACATAATATTCTTTCGCGAATGCTTAGCTCGATAAAAGTGTTTGCACAGTGCAGCGTATTGAATCTTCGTCGAGAAATATAACGATGTTGGACGATGCGGCAGAGCAGCACGCACGAGCATACGGCGCGACGTCACCACGAGAATACGGCTTCTACACTCGACGTGGTAAAGTGGAGCGTGACGGGAATAGTTCAAATTTTGAAACGTTCTAAAATAATAAAAAAACGAGTGTGCTTTGGACCACACGATTGAAGTAAAACTTCTTTAGCTCCATCTATATAGTTGATAAAAGTTACCTTTATCACGAATTTTTACAATGGCCTCTCCTGCACCACCACATATTAATTTTAATCACATACACAAATGTATAGTAACAAAACAAAAGAATACGTACCGACAATTAACCTCAAATCTATATATCTATGCACTTTAGTTTTATGTTAAAAGTCACGTACTTTTAGTACAAGTACTTTTGTCAAGAATTTTCACTTACACTTAAGTTTAATTATGACTAAATTAACTTTTTTTCTCCAGAGATATAAATGAACACATTTTTTTCCAAAAGTGCCCAAAGAGGTAATACACAAATAGACGGAATTTTGAAAAACCCAATATTTGGTTTTCTTTTTCACTCGGTATTATTGTAAACCCAAATCTCGATACTGGCTAGTCGGAACATAAGTAAATGAGAAAATTGTAGTGTGATGAAAACCCGTTTAATTTAAAGGAATCTTGTTGAGCTAGGATATAGGATTTTTAAGATTTATCATCTTAAAGTTTTACAAAATCTACCATTTTCTACGCTCTGAATACGTAATATTTTAGTTAGCTTATATTTTAAGCTTGTCACAGCTATAAAATTAATAATTATTATAAACGCGCTGAATAGATACCTTTCGTGACAACAATTATACTGAAACCTTTTTGTTGGCAGAAATATCCATGTAAAAAGTGTAAGTCTATCAAGAAAAAGAGAGAAAAACACATTTAGGTAGTTAAAAGATTTATTGTAATTATTCTTATTTATGCTTCCTTGTTACTGGTATTAATACATTGTCGAGGGGCCGTGCACGTGTTTATTATTTTGATACATCAAACTAGTCGTGTTAGTATGAAAAGATATCTGAAACTACGTTATACAACAATGAAGAAAACAATATCGAGTAGAATTCGTACTGGCTTTCACGGTCGGTTTCACGTCTAAGCTATTGGCTTCGGGATAACAGCAATGATTTCTCAAAGTTATTGCATACATGGCGACGACAAACATTGTAACTTAATTGCTTATATGTGCTGCAGTATGGCTGGATCCAGATAGTGCATTGAATGCAAGGGACGTCGTAGAGAATAAACACAAAATAACTCAATAGAAATGAAAACGCATTCTTATCTATTTAATTTTAAATACACATACTTTTCGAGATAAATTATTATATAACGAAGTTTGACAAATATTTCAAACAAATCACTTGACAGGTGTCAAATATACATTTACATACAGGTTGTTACATTATATTGCTTACAATATAATGTAAAAATGGTAGACATATTTTTTATCATATTATCTCCTTATTTTTCTTATAAATCTTATCCCGATGGTGTAGGATGAAAATAAAATGAGAAATAAACCTAAAAAAATAAGCCTCATTTTTTAGTCATCATGAATTTCTTGTCCGTACTTGGACCAAATCGACTGATATAATTCAGGGATTACTCATGGATCTCTATTGACAATTTTCAACTTCCGTTGTCTTCGTCGTGTCACAGTATTTCCGTAACGCTCTCGTCATGAATTCGCCAGTTTACCCCCCAAGTCGAGCGTGCCTAAAGAAATTTTACTTCAATAATACTGACACCGCATTGTTTACGCAAATCATTATGGCAATAGCGTAATTGTTCGATAGACAGATTTATTTGCTCTCCAAATTCATCAAGTACACTTTATTTTGATAAATATTTACGCCAAAATAGCGGAAAACATTCCGTCATAGTTAGTTCGATTTTAAAAGCTTCCAGTTCCGCTCCGCGTTCGCATGATTTTTTTCTCCGATAATGAAATTAATTTCATTTTATTGATGGGATTAGTTGGAACTCGTATTCACTAAAGGATGATTTTTAAAAATCTCGCTACGGATGCCATTAATTTTCAGTAGTTCATTTATTCCCGTAAGTTTATGATGAAAATAACACGCCAATATATTAATTAAGTCCGATAAGTGTTGGAGATAGCATACATTATCAATGTCCAGGGAATTCATATTCATTCATAATTACTAATATAATGTGGCGATCGTTTAAATTGAATTACAACATAAATGTTGAAAGTGCGAAGGTATGAAATGAAAAATTTAGTTTAGTCTTTCAGTTAAGAGTAACTAACAGTTACAGACAACATCTTATAAATTTACTACACAATTATAACGATACACTTATGACCTCTTCACGAATTGATTAGACCCCCGGCGGTCAGAAAAAGAACATATGGCCAGGAACATTTTACAACTGTAACAACAATTGTACTTTAACTGGAAGAATCGATAATTTCCCTCTTTACATGCAACAACACGGTACAAAATTAGGACCCTACAAACATCAACAACAATTCAAACTAACGAGATTTTCATTTATTTTATTAAGGAATTCGTCGAATAAAATTTACGCTATCGCTGCAACGACTGAAAGAAATTGTACACGAGCTAACAATAGAACAGTGGAGGTCCATTGTAGCAATAGATTAAGAAGTTGATTTGACTTGGCCGAGTTGCGAGTGCACACCGGAAGCCTGGGTAAAGGACGGGCTCCCAATTAGAAGTACACATGACCTGATAATAATCGCAGGAGCCGTTATATACGAGCGGTACTTGAAGGACTGCTTCACCATATAATTTGTATATCATACTACAAACGAGCATTACTAAAATCTTTAAATTACAATTATAAAGTATAGCATCAATGATCTACAGTCCACAACATTAACTTTGAGGTAATTATCTGACATCAATTTAAATTCGAGGATGGTTTTTAATAAGAAAGATATAATTGACATGTTAATCATATTTACCGAAAAGGTAGATAAAAACAATGGCAATATGAAACATTAAACAAATATTTCAGAACACTTAAATGGGACGAGAAAGATAGATAATTATCATTGCCGACTATAAATATTAGAAACAAACAGAAGCACTATTACAAGTTTTAAAAATTTCCAATATTTTAAAGAGAAGTGAAGTGTATAAAATACGATGACATCTGTACTGCAAACGCTGCACTTAAAATCTGAGACACGTTTCATTGCAATAAAACGAGTCACGGCATCGCCACCTCCGCGTAAACGGAATAGCGGACAAAAGATTGTAACACAATACAGAAGAACTTCTCTCTAGTAAATAAACTGCGTGACAATATACATATGTACATCTATTTTCAATAACTTCACCGTTCACTATGAAGCAGCATTGAAACGTATCAACTTTTGGCGCCTATTCATATTTTTTCTGTTTAAAGACACTTTTTTGGACATTATCGCTCACCAGTTATCGGTAATCGATAATGTATCGGTTTAAACAGCTGTAAACACGTTATTAGTGTTGTGGTGTGCTGACGCGGGACTTGTCATATCTTTCGTTAACGAATTAAAAACTGGTTACGCTTACCTATTCATAATCAATTTGAAACACTCAATGAACTGTAGTACTAACCAAAGATCGGTAATCGAAAATAATATTGAAAAGAGCTGTAAACACATTGTGCTGTGAGTCTCAAAAAAGGCATGCCATAGTTCTCGGAAGAATCTTACCAATCTGGTAAAGCCGTAGCCGAAAGTAGATTTCACTCGGATGGTGCATGGAGAGGAATCCCTGCGTAAATCTCACCATTAAGGAGTTCCGTCCCAACAGATAGTACGACGAATTGAAGTATATAATTTTTAACAATTCATATTAACTTACTCACTAGCCTATGTAACTATAAATACTATATGACATAGTCAAAAATGGTAACAATATCATAATCCCAATCCACGCTCACATCCACGCAACAAACACACTGATGGCAGGTGTCGATCGCTCTACTGACTTTTACGCAGTCTATACGTGTTTTGTTGTTAATGAACCGACTATGATATGTTAACCAGTTATTAATTAATGTTATGGCATTATTGAAACTAATATTGAACGGAACTACTGAGCGTATCGGTTTTTTAACAATAGAGATTTCTATAAAAAGACTGTAAATAGTTAAAAATTACTTTAATATTTATTTATATATAAATGAATGAAACATTTCCCGAACATTGTCATATAACATTTCTCTGTTATCATTTAGCTATTAACACTATTTCAATTATTTTTAATTTGTAAAAACGCATAACCTTGTAAAAAATCTCAATCCCTGTAATCAAGTAAATGGGACGATACCATTGTACAAAGGGCTGTTAGTGTAACAAAGTCCTAAATTGGTGTTACGCGTTGCGTAGGTTATCAGGCGGGTTCAACGACCCCCAGATAACGCGTGCTAGGTCGGTTATCAGGTGGCGCAATGCAGGCCCAAAAACCCATCTGAGGTGAGTAATCGATACTTTTTGTGATTTTTATGCATCTATATCTACTGAAAGTTATTACATGTAAAACATTCTGGGTACTTTGTTCGTCTCTGTATACATATTGAATCTGTAGACTTAAAGAGACACATAGTACAAAACGTTAGTCATCTTTATCGGTCAAACAAACACATAATTAAGTCTATGATAAGACAATAAAACAATGTAAATATATAATCAAACATGAATTATTATTTAAATAATGTTAAATTTAATCTCTTATCTTGCGCAACTGTTTCAAAATACTGACTGATAATTGAGAAACTATAAATACAAAGATACTGGATCATACGGATGATGGAATAATCAGATTGCCATCAAAGATAATAGTTACGTTATCTCGATTATACTAGGCGAGTTCTATAAAAATGTGCTATACTGTCCGTCGCTCTTTATGGCGTTTGATATGCAGTGTTTTGTTCAGTACAATGAGCCAGTAATTCTCATGACAGATGTTCAAAGCTTTATTAGATACTGGTTATGAAAGGGAACAAGGGAGACAATAGCCGTGCAAGTAGGACGCGCGACAAGAATATTAAACTAATTAAATACAAATAGAACAGAGAGACAAGAAAAACAATTATTAATTTCCCTCCACGCGACCTCTTTTCGACTATAGGTACATAAAAATCACAAAAAGAAAAAACTATCCAAATTAACATTATTCTAAGTCATTAAACACACTAGACTAGAATGCGCTAAAATACGCGCCATTGTTCCGAGCTCAATAATATAACGCATTCTTTAGATAAACATCTAAATATCTTTTTTCACTCGAATACTTTTCACATAACGAGGCTCAACAATTACGCGTACAGTGTAAATACATATCTATAAAAATCTTAACGCAAGCGGTCTCCCGTTACATTACACCGATACTAAAAAAAGTTCCATTCTGAATTCTCACGCAACAAGACCAATGTACTACGCAAACACGTCAAATAGTGTGTCTAAAGTTAGTTAAAAAATATCGCCCGTGCCTATTTAGTTTTACATAATATATTACGGTGGACCGGACACATCGAACAAAATTGGTGCGCACTGCGTATGTACCAACCGTGACGGCAGGAGCGAGAGGGAAGATAAAGTGACTGTGTTATTACGACAGAGGTAGAAACAGCAATAGCGGTACTCGTACCGCTCTTTTTGCGATACTTATTTTGTTCTAGATGTCCCCTCTAAAACGTATCTGATTCTTCCAGTGTTTGGTTAGATTACTGATGAGTGACAGCTCCGAGCAATGAGCAACGCCAGCCTGCCTAGTAACATTAATGTTATTAAGTATCACAATATTTCGGATTCGCAAGATGTAGGCGTGCATTGCCACAATATTCAACACCCCGCGCCCCTTCAACTAATCAAAAATTCGCAAGAGGACAATATTCATTGTAGTGCAGCAGATTGTAAACATTACACGAGTCGAAAGTTTCGCCACATAAAATACCAATTAATTATTCATTTCTTAATGTGGTTGGATTTCGAGAGGGTGGGCGTGGGCTCACCCCCACAATCCCCCGCTTTGTAACCGACAAAGCGGTGCTAAATTTTAAATCCTTGTTACTGGAAAATATGAATCTAATAAATAGGTAGCCCTCCGGTTAATCACAGCTTGTTAATCCGTTAATTTTTGTTGCTTATTTTTAAAGACCTGTATTTAACAATTCTTTCACGATCCGCAGCGAAGAAAAAATCAGAAGCTGAATGTACTGAGTGAATAATTTGATATGACTCAGTGTGTTGTGTGGTCAGCTCGATATCATTGTTGTTCTTTTAGCTACTGTACCAACGTCTTAATACAGTAGCTACAAATGTTTACCTAACCTGCAATCTATTCATCATCTGATCTCCCATTATGACCATATTCCTAAAGGCAGTTGTTAGTAGTGTAGGCGCGACAATGGTCACTACGTTCAATCAAGACGACGCGACAGGCGACGTACCGACATGACGATTTCTCTCTATATGCGACGACTAATTTGTGTACACATATGCCCACGTGCCAATTAGCGCGTCCATTAGGAACCCGATAGGGCTCATGGGTGTGTTTTGCGTCGCCGCCGCGTGTCGCGCACTCTACTACTTTTCCTGGCCGGCATAATTATTTCACCGGTGAAGAAAATGCCAAGTTTTGTATTAAAAAAAATCTGAAATATTTCAGAGTTCCTCCTTATCCACGTACCAAACTAATGAGGTTTTTATAACATAATACCATTTTGAAAGCTAATGTAACCCACAAAATGAAAAGTTAGGGGAGCGGAGGATTCAAAGAGAACATGATTCGTTAAGAATTATATGGTTGGAAATGAAACTGGGTAGATAGTGAAGTCGGGGAGATTTTAAAACATTCTATTCATACATCGAAAGGCAAAGAAGTCTGAATTAAATTAGACAGTAGAATATAAATATGAAAGATTCAGCTAAGCAGACTTCCACGACTGTGAAAGGAAATGAAAAGGCGATTGCAAACGCCAAGAACAACTCCGCTCAGGTGTATCGCATTTAAAATGCATTGTTGTCAATGCATTACATAAAAATACTTTATATTATGTAAATACCTGTACAGAACTTTCACATTGTTTGTAATAATATTGTTTAGTCGTCAAATATTCTTACATTATTATTTAAATTATGACTAAGTGATTATACAGTTCCTTGATATAAAGGACTTTAAACGAAAGATTATATGTAATACTAACTAATAAACGGATATAAAAGGATCTGAAGTATTAGAAACCTTGCTACAATACATTAGTAAGTATTCTTAGGTATAAGTAAAAATTTCCGACTAAATATCTAACGAAGGTTCCACACGTTTTCTCTCATTTAAATTCCCCCATCTCGAAGTCAAAGACACAACCCTAAGGAGCAACAATGGGCACGAAAGACCGAATCAGTGATACTTGAAAAGCGATAAGCAACAATGGCTCGCCGTAAAAATCACACATAATGGTAATCCAGGCACAATACTCTGGCAAGAAGACCTAAGTCTGTGGGCCGCGATCCCTAAGCAGCTTACGTGCCAAGAGCCGGACAAAGCGACGCAAACGACTCCTGTAATCCCGATGTCATATTACGAGTACTACTGTCCATGTCTGTCATAAAACATGTACACCTTTATACATTTCATTCCATTGCACTAGACAGTGTTAGAAATTCGACGATATTAAATCTTAATGATCTGAATGAAACTGTTTACTTTTGAGTATTTCACGACTTTGGTGAATAGTGTACGCGAAATATGAAATATAAGGCGGAGGTCTTATGCCCAGATAAGTAATTCTCGAATATTTTGGATACAGTTTCTAAAAACAATGCGGAGCCGAAAAGCTACGAATACGAATACACACATGTCAGATTAAATATTTAGTTATATACATAAGCCAAAACAAATTATATTTAATTTGGATATAGCAATTATAAAAATTATGGAATATGCTTTTGATTGGTTGAAGAGACCAGTTGAACCTAACATATTGATTTGTTGCGGAAGAGTTACATGTAACCTAAATTGAATGCCATCATTAAATAGTCGAATAGATTAGTGACAAACATGAATAATCTATTGCAGGTGCGTTTTATGAAATCATTTACACACAGCCTGACTACACTAATTATAGAAGACTAATACAAAAATCGAGTTTATACGACATTAAGAAAATACAATTTATCTGTAACTATTGTTAGTAGCAAAACACACTTTGTATTCAACAAAAGCTTTCTGGCTTTTGTGCGTGCACGCATGAAGGACCTTCTATTATTTATATTGTTAAAACCGAAATCCAAAATCAATAAATCTAATTAAACAATGACTTGTGCATCGCAGAACAATGCATAACAACGCAGCCGGCGGCAGACGAGGTCTAATTAAATTTCACATCATAGAATAATCCCATCGCACCGGCCGCTGTACGAAGCACCTCCCATAATAACACACGACAATGCACGGCACTCACAAAAGGACATTAAACACTCGGACGATAATCCATTTTTCATTAGACCTAGTGCTTTTTCAATTTTCATCCCCCCGTCTGTACGAAAAGTGCTGAATTCGAAACGCACGAAAAACAAAAATAGGACCATCGGCAGTATGCACAATAGCGTCGTAATTGGCCGAATGCGGATGGTTTTCGATGGATACGATGGAAAAGCTAATTAGCACGGCATACGCGTTTCATTACAGATTGGGTATTACTTGTACTCGTATATCGCGAGCGGAACCGAAAGCTTTATACGTAGGTAATATTTTACCAATGGTTTTGTTAAATAAAATGGACTTCAAGACCTTTATTGCACTATGTAATTTAACAAGATACCTAATTGGTAAATAGGACTAGTTACCACGAGTACATCCTAGACATGAATTAATTAACTAAGCGTAATCTTTGCAATACGAAGGACCGCGCTGTTCTGAGCATATTAATTCAACCGATAATAATGCTGTCATAAACATGGAGCAAAATCAATTAATTCCAAAACAAAGGCAGGTATCCGTCGCTTTGGCGGAGTATTGAGTGCACCGGCAGACTGGAGCCGCAGTGAGCGCAGGTCGGGGAAAAACGTACGAATGAAAATTACCGCGTTAATTAAGTGTGGCTTGCACCCCCGGCCAGGTAACCACGCGCTCACTTTGCAATGCGTTTAGTACATTGCTGACGCGCCTTATAATAATTACACAGATTATTTAAATAATCTTGAATTTCCTGTACAGGTAGGAGGTGTGCGTATATTTTATTCATAGTTCAATCTATATTCCACAGTTTCATAAACGAAAGACATAATTATCGCCGTATTAGTTCGCATCATTAATCTCTAAAACGGTGCAATATTTTCGCATTTCATAATTTTCTATCGTAAGTTGCTTACCGGGTCTCTGCACGTGAGTACCTACAGATCCTGGTAAGCAAATTACTACTTTTTTGTAAAAAAAAAAGTCTGCATCTAAAAATACGAGTGTATTTTTAGGTGCAGATTGTAAAAATATCCGTTAGTAGCCGTATCGAATGCGACACGTAATAAATGTAATAAACGGGCCGGGCGGTGACGACGGACAGGTCGCCCGCGGCCGGCGCGCTCGTCAGCGATAATCTAGTTTGTGCCCGTGCCATGGCCCGCGGCACTGCACGGTACGCGGAGTCCATCGCACGTGGAGATCGATCACACCACAGATAAACTCGTTACTTCTGCAAGAACCGACGGCGACGCCCATCCGTGCGACCCTGCATCGGATTTATTTACGTCTACCACTAGGTCCTACATCGAATTATATGTATGCATGACTGGATTTATCACTTGTGTTATGCTCAATGAATGCTAATGTGACATCTTGTTACTATTCATGGGCGCATTGTGAGTTTGTAATAAGAAAGTCTTTTACAAACTTGCATTGTAAATATCGAGACAGAGAGGTTTATGAGAAAAATCACAATTAATTCATTAAAATATACTTTTAGGATTTTTTACTCTTGTGATATACAAGTTCTATGTAGTACAAAACAAACGTAAATCTCATAAAGCACATTTAACACAAAGTTTTCTTGAAACCTTTAATATATATGGCATAATAGTAATTGGTAAAAAGCCCAAGTCTCAAACTTCTATAAATTCATTATAAACATAAAAGACTCATAAACACGTATGCGCGGTGCTCGTGGTGTGCATAACTGATGCAACTCTTTGTTCGCGTCGCAGAACATTCGACTTTTCAACACAACATCCTAGGAAGGCGAAGATTTAAAAACAGTTGATGTAAACGCATCCTATTCATCTCAGGCGGGTGCAAGTCACGCAGTTCGTATACACGCGTCACGATTCGCCTCGGGGTAGGGTTCGGTTAATTCAATAGGCAAACTGCACCGAAAGCGAAGCTTTACTGTGTCATGTATCGTGGCTGATGCGATACCGCGGTGATAAAGTGTGGTTGTTGTGCGCCTGCAACCGGCTAACTTAACCATAACAAATAAAACGTAAACAAATAAAAATAACAGGTAGGTATCGCGCGGCGATCTTACGCGCCGCTGCTCTGTTGCCAATACTCAATGACGAACTGTTGAGCTGAACTGAATTACATTAAGGTCGCCGCATTGTGGCGTCAAAGACTGTTTACTTTTGATAACTTTTAAATAAAAAATAATGGAATGAAGTCGCGCATTTAATGTAGAGTACCTGAGAAATCAGCCGTCCTTTCACATCGCGCACACTTTAATTCCAAAATCTCAAGAAATGAATAAATTTTCTCCGACGCGACGATAAGGTAAACTTAATTACCGGAATGTTGCGAATATTTGAGGGTGCCAAATTAAATCGAAAGGATACTTCGAATAACGGTTCAGCTAAATGCTCTAATTAATAGTTAAAATGTTGACAAGGGGCACCATGATTAACTACACATTATGTAGTACAGGCTCGCGGTGTCTGGCGCGTGTTGCTGACAACTGACACGCTCGACACGTCGAAACAAGGATTTAGCAGTAGATCGGAAAGCTGCGCAACATTATTAACTATTATTCGAATTTCAGACTCATCGAAAATAAGGTGACATCTACACAACGCTTCTACAATAGGAGTACAGCTCAACAGCGAACATGTTCAATAGACATGACACTTTCGATCTTAACTCTCGACTGGCCCTAATGTCGCAATTTTATAACTTGTACCATGATACCTTGTACCTACACATTAGGTTTTATTTCATTAATATAGTGCTAGTTGAGGCAAAAATGTATGACCCAAATACGTTGACGAGCAGCGTCGCGTAAAGACTCGCGCACACGGATCGAGCCCGATGGCGGCTGGACAACCGCCGGCGCTGAACTGTTTGTGTTAGTTGCGTTTTTATGTGGGCCAAGAGTGAAGGTCGCCCTCATTATTTTTATAATGCGAACCACCGGCACGATGCACAATTACGAGCGGCGCGGCATTAAGCGCAGAACACGCAAAAAATGTTACGCAAGTCGCAAGGGAAAACTCGATTCAATTTTGAAATCGATTTTTAAATGTGCATACATTTTCGTTCGGATGCAATTTTTGCGAGCAAAGGTCTTCCAATTTGCCTAAGTGGCAACCCCCTTTCACTTTGAAGGTTCATCGTACTATCGTTCTAAATTCGCCCAGTCGACGGGCCAGATTCTAGATGGCCCCACCGTTTGACCCTCGTTGCAGAATCGGGCCGCGCTCCTATCGCGTTTGTCCAGCACCCATCGGCGGCGATCAATTGACACTTGACCCCTGTCGCGACCTTGGGACTCACTACTGGGACTAAACAATTCACGAATCACGCGACACCGATAATATAACCAGGGCTCCCACTGCAAAGTCTCCATCATTAATCATTTATTGAGCAATAATAAGAAAGCAGATTCAACGAATTCAGTTTAATCTTTGTGTACTTCGCAGTGGTCCCCCTGTACCCACGCGTCGCGTCGGTTCCTTACTCGATTAGTTCAGGCATCAGTGTTAGCAGCGATATTGCGTTTTATTGTTACAAACATAAAGTTTAACTTACCCTGCGGTTGCTGTTGTGCAATGTAAGGCGTAAGGAGACGCGCCCTTTTCTTTTCATATCCTTTTTGCGTGATGTCACCTGCAATAATTTAGGTTTGTTAGTTTATGCAGTCATTAAAATTAATTTATTCTCGGTATTAGTTTCGGGCATGAATTTGTATTAAGGCCTCGGATCGAGTTTTCGGCTACCAATAAAATTCCGATGACAAGCAACGTTTAGAATGTTATTCTGATCGGTAATATTACCAGTAGATATAATCTAATAATTTATTTATTTGCTTTTTCTCAAGAAATCCATAAAAGTATTTTCAATTTCCCTCAGTAACAATCCATATAGGCTTCATAACCTTTGTTTCATCAAAATAAATCATTACAGTGTATTCGACCGCGACAACGGTTATTCATGTGCTGCTTTAAATTTCGCACACACAAAGTACAAAAATAGGAAACGAACGGCGACCTTCACGACGGAGACAGGCCGGCAACAAGCGTACGAACTACGAGCACCGCGTACTACTATTAAGTAATCGAAGCACGTGCCGGCGTATGTAAACACTGCGCTTATAACATTCCAATGATACAATGTGTAACGTTTTAATTACATTCGGGAATATTCGGGCCAACGAGCTATGCGTCAGTCATGGCATCCGAGTTGAAGTATAGCGTGTACTAAAATAAAAAATATGTATTGTAAACTGATGTTTACTGTATTTATTAAGCGTAGTGATATCCTAACATGCCGCCTCGGATGTATTAAGTTATTTTTAATCTATTTTGCAATAACTTTACATAAAACACAAACACAAACTTTACATAAAACATAAAATTACATAGATATTGCACTAAATGTTACTCGTGGTTGTATGTAGGCCGCTTTTAAAGGCCATTGGAAGCTGCATATATGCACGAGTAAACCGTCTTATTACTAAATTTCCATCAACTTAAGCCCCTGAACATCAACAAAGACTCCCAAAGCAATCCCTGTTGAAAACAATCCATCGAATGCAGATTAAATTGAATAATTGGAACAAGGAATGGCATCGCAAACGTTCCGTGTCTGCGGAACGACGCGACGCTGCGGCGCTCATAACTCCGGCGACCGGCGAAGCTGAATCAAACGCTCACTAAACTTTAGGCCAGTGTTTGTCAATGTGTAGACTGCAAGCCCTGGATTCTCGCAATGCCTTTGTGAAGGGGCGCGGATGCTCAATAAAAAATTTCGATGTAAGGTGTGGGTTTTAAGTTAGTTTTTAATTAGCCCGTGTGTCATTATGAAAGAAGTAGAGTTAGAGTTATGTGTAAGAAAATATCAGTTCAGGTCTATTTTACCCGAAACGGTCTATTATAAGCTCACAACGGTTATATCAATGAAGAAAAAGGATTGATATGGATCGAATTTTGGCAAACGGCTATTTTTACTTTAACTTCTTAAAAATGTCAACACAACAACACACGTGGCGTCAAAAACATATATGAAGAAAATTAAATTCTAACAGTTTAATGTTTAATAAGTAGCAGGTCTATCCAACATCAGGCAATATGGAACGGGGTTTGAGATAAAAAGTTTAGGAGCTGTAGCTCTAGTCGCATAAAATTTGAAGCAATTAACTCAAGGGTAATTTTAAGAGGTGTATTCGTGGTTGTTCTGATGGCGGCCGAAATGTTAAGTGCAGTGGATTCATTCACGAAGTCGAACTTCGTGAATGAATCAAATACACTCAAACAAAAAAAATATTGACAGTATAAGATATTTAAATAATACTTTCGAAATCTGGTTTAGATATGTGTAGTTTAGAGACCACAACATAATTCAATAACATCATCATTATCTTAAACCACATATACAATAATTCATGGTTTATAGCATAAAAATCAGCGACTAAAATTATAATTACAACTTTATTGTTTATGGACTTAAAAATCCATATGAAATACATCTATTTTGGGCGGGAAATTTGACATTTGAGTCGGATGTTAAATTTGTTGTTATTAATTTTAAAATTTCTAATCTAAGTTAAATTTCAATTGATTGTTGTAATTTGGACTGTTTAACTATAAAACATAACCATAAATATAAAGTTATATTCTCGAATGTGTCGTACATACATTTTGGAGGTTTCCAATCTGGACAGGGTCGGCCATCGACGCGGACCCAATAATATTATATAAAATGAATGAACCAAACAGCGATAATATATGTGAGGGTGAAGATGTTAATATGATCGAAGATACAGTTACATCTGACATTGTTGAAAATACAAGCTGTAGAACGGAAAAGCGACCAAGAAATGACAGTGATGAACAGGAGATATCTGAAAAGTATGAGGAAGGTTTTACTTTAGTCCAACGGAAAAACAAACGATTTGTGAGGAAAACATCTTCTGCAAATATTAATAATATCTATAGAACGAGACATTCTGAAGAAGATTCTAATTTCATTGAGGTATGTGTTACTTCAGACAAATTGCTACCAAAACAAATTGGCTTTGCCAAGTTATTAAAACAACAAGATATACCGAGCATAGTTCAAATTAAATATAAAAGTCCGTATAAATTATTGATTAAATTTGAAAGTAGAGAAAATGCTGAAAAACTTTTAAATGACCCAAAATTTAAGGATTTGGGATATAGATGTCGCTTAACTAATGAAGTAAGCCTTATATACGGTGTGGTAAAGTATGTAGAACTAGAGATTAAAGAGGAAGAACTTATGAAGTCATTCAAATGTGATTTTGAAATTATTTCTGTCAAAAGATTAAAACGTTTGAACGATAAAAGCGAATGGATTGATAGTGAAACAGTAAGATTTTGCTTTAAGGGCAGCGTACTGCCCAACTATGTGTATGGGTATGATTGTCGCTTTAAAGTTGATCCTTATACTTTTCCGGTGACACAGTGCTCTATATTCTGGAAGTATGGTCACCTGAGTCGTATGTGCTCTGTTAAGAAACCTTCGTGTCCTAAATGTACCGGAGATCATAAAACTTGCGATACCATATCATACAAATGTATAAATTGTCAGGGTGAGCATATGGCATTTTATAGAGGTTGCCCAGTTTTCGTAAAAGAAAAATGTATCAGAAGAATAATGTGTAGTGAAACTTGCACTTACAAGATAGCCTTAGCAAAATATATTAAAACCAAAAAAAGCGATGAGATTAGCAAGAATATTGAGAACGAAACGGCGTTAGAGAAAATAAACATAGAAGATTTATCTGTGCAGAATTATGGTGAAACAGTGGCGCAGGTTATCAATTCCAGAGAATTTGAAAGCGATTCTGAGAACAACGAATATGGTGAGGATAACATAAGAAGCAGTGAAGATGATGGTAACAATTTAAATATGACAAATAAACAAAAGAAAAATAAAAGAAAAAGGCTTAAGAGATCGAAAGGGCCTAACAATAATAATCCACCTACACTTAGAAAAAAAATCAAAGTCCATCACAATAATGAGACAGTTACAAGCAACCGCATAAATCAAAAGGAAAATGATAGTGGTAAGTCGAGGCCGAATAATGGTGAGTGTCATAATGTGGAACCTTTACGTTTGTGGGACAAAATAAGAATTTTATTGTTTAAGGATAATATTAGTTTTGAGCAAAAATTTATTCAAGCTTTGCAAATTTGTTTTGATGAAGTGAAATGTTTTCTTGTAGGATTTATAAGTAATTGCGATATATTTAAACTCTTTACTAGTTCAATTAATAATGGATAATATTGGTAACGTCAGTAACAGCGATTTAAGAAGTTCTAGAAGTTCTAATATTAATTGTTTACATATCGGGCAATGGAATTCTCAGAGTCTGATGCCCAAAAAACAGGAGTTTGAACTATTATTAAACCAAGAAAAAATAAGCATATGTATAGTTAGTGAAACATGGTTAACTTCAGACACAGATTTTAATATTGCTGGTTATAATGTTTTTCGAAAAGACAGACAAGATGGTTACGGTGGTGTTGCAATTTTTGTTCATAGATCAATAAGTGCACATGCTTTCCCTGTTTCTGTTAGAAATTCAGGAATTGAGATCGTTTGTATAAAAATTTTTAACTGTAGTTTTTTGAAATTTGTGGCATCGGTTTATTGTGCGCCTTCTGTTGGGACCTCACAGTGTGATTGGGACGATTTGTTTTGTATCTTTGGGGAAAAATCCATTATTGCAGGTGATTTCAATGCACATCATTCAAATTGGTCGAATAAAATTGATACTAGGGGCACACAATTATTTGATTCTAGTGTGGACTATAATTTTATTTCATTAAATAATGGGAATTCATCAAGAGTCAAGTTAGTTAGTGGGAAGTTACAGGAAAGTACACCGGATGTAACTTTCGTTTCCACAGACATTGCTGTCTTTTTTCAATGGCAGATCACGAATGAGACCTTAGGTAGTGATCACATCTTTATAAAGTGTGATTTACAATATGCTAGTGCGGAACCTAATTATATAAGACGTCGTAACTTTAAATTGGCTAATTGGACCCTTTACCGTGATACATTTGAAAAGACTATTGCGAAACAAAACTTTCATCCGGGTAGTTACAATGTACAGACTTTCTATAATTTTTTTATAGACAAAATAAATTACTCAGCCGATAGGAGTATACCTTTTTTGAAAATAAATACCGATCCTTTACAGTCATTTAAACCGAAACATTACTGGTGCGCGTCTATTTCTCACGCGATTGCTAAGCGGCGCTTGGCACTGAAAAGGTTTAGACAAAATCCTACACCAGATAATTTTGATAGTCTTACTAAGAGTATAGCAGAAGCAAGGAAAATTTTAAGACAAGAAAAATCAAAAAGTTGGAAAAAGTTTACTAGCGAAATAGATCAAACAACTTCATCATCCGAAATGTGGAAAAAAATGCAGTGGATGAAAGGAGTTAGAAACAGAGTATTTACAGTTTCAGATAACATTAAAGAGCAATTGTTGAAATCATTGGCCCCAGATTTTGTCGAGACTGCTCAACCATCATTTCATTCGAAAAATGTTAAATTAGAAAGTGACTTTTCTTTATGCGAATTACAAAATTGTTTAAAAAAGAGGGACACAGCGCCAGGTGTCGATAATATCACATATTCTATGATTTATCATCTTCCTCGCATAGGTAAATTATTACTGCTTATTATATACAATTTAATTTTGAAACATTGTACAATACCTGAACAGTGGCGAGACATTAAGGTAATACCCATTCCTAAAACAAATCACAATAATTCTGAACCAAAACTTAGACCAATTTCATTAATGTCATGCATTTGTAAAATTTTTCACCTCATGTTATCAAAACGTTTAGAGTGGTTTGTAGAAAATAAAAAAATATTAGGATCATCAACTTCAGGATTTCGAAGAGGGCAGTCGAGCGTAGATTGTATAGTTCGTTTAATTTCACAAATACAATGCGGGTTTGCTAATAATGTGTCTACACTTGCTTGTTTTTTAGATATAGACAATGCATACAATAATGTTTTGGTTGATCAGCTCGCATTAATGTTAGATGATCTGCAAGTTGGCGCTAAAATCTGTAAATATTTGTTTACGTTTTTAAAACGGAGGTATTTAAATATATCCCAGGATATTTCTGGTAAAGACCATGTTTTGGTCCGATGGACAGGAAAAGGTTTAGCACAAGGAGACCCAATTTCTCCTCTCCTATTTAATATAGCAAAATCTAAGCTGAGCCAGGCCATCGAGGATGATATACATTATCTGCAATATGCAGATGACTTAGTTTTATTTGTACAAAACTCTAATGTTACCGCTAGCGCAGTTAAAATTCAAAATTGTATCAAATCTGTTTGTACATTATTGGGTCGTATAGGATTGGAAATTTCGTTTAACAAAACACAAATATGTCTTTTTAGTCGAAAAAGGAAACAAAATCCGATTTCCGTAGTGATAGACAATAACCTTATACCACGTGTAGATTGCATTAGATATTTAGGATTGTGGTTAGATAAAGGTCTTTTATGGAAACGGCACATTAATGAAATACTTACCCGATCATTAAAGCGTATGAATCTACTTAAAGTATTAGCAGGGCCCTCGTGGGGCGTACATCCCTTGCATCTACGTAGAATTTATATATCTTTAATTAGAAGTAGAGTGGACTATTGTAGTTTTATATATGATAACGCTGCAAAAACCCATTTACTACAGTTAGATCGATTCCAAAATGCAGCATTGCGAGTTATAGGAGGTTACATCAGAAGTACTCCTGTACATGTTATGGAGTATGAGCTATGTTTACATCCACTACATTTGCGTCGTAAGTACTTAGCTACAAAATATTGTTTGAAGGCGCAATCATGGACAAACAACATATCTATCAAAATTTTAAGAAATTTACTTAGCCTCTCCAATTCAAGTTTTTTTCATAGAAAAAAGAAACCTCTACTCATTAAGGTATATGATATCACTAAAGACGAAAAGATAAATATTTCTAATCCCTTGAATATGTTTACATTGGATACGTGGATGTCAAACTATAATATGGATTTTATTGAAACAGTAATCGACGGTGTCATAGAGCCTAAGAAAAAAACTGATAATATAGTTCTTAAGTTTAATTCGTTGCACATGCTGCATAATAAGTATAAAGGCTGGGTTAAAATATTTTCTGATGGATCTCAGACTCAAGTAGGCTGCGGTGCTGCTTTTTATGTTCCCATTCACAACGTGAGAGAATCCTATAAAATAATTAATAAGTCGGAATGTAACATCATGTGTGTGGAGCTCTATGCGATTTCAGAGGCCTTGTCGTACGTTATTGGCACAGGAATTAGTAAGGCGGTTATTCTGTCTGATAGCAGAAGCGCCTTACAACACGTGGCCCGATGCGCCTCTGGATACAGAGGTGCATCGATTGCATATACCATTTTACGAAAAGTCTCCGTGCTGGTGTCTCGTGGCGTATCTCTGGGGTTGCAGTGGGTTCCTTCGCATGTTGGTATACGTGGGAATGAGGAGGCAGATAGATTAGCTCGAGAAGCCATATCAAAGGGTATAGAAGTTTATGTTAGGCCGGATCATTGTGGATTATTATCGAAATATAGAAGTTATTTGTTACTGGAGTGGAAGGAGTATTTTGATGCGATATCTCAGGAGAAGGGTATTTGGTACCGAACGCTTGCGAGTGAACCTCCTCGTATCCCATGGTTTGCACAAACTAGTTTATGCCGTGAATATATAGTAGTAGCCCATAGGTTGCGTTCTGGACACATTCCTTCAAATAAGTTCAAATTTTTAATGAAGAAAGTTGATAGCCCAAATTGTACGTTGTGTAATTGTGTAGATGATGTTTTTCATTTCTTATCGGAGTGTGTAAAGAGTGCAAATATGAGACAGGAATTGTACAAGCGCTTAAATATAAATTGTTTAGATGTAGGTATATTCCAAACTATTCTAGCGGCAAGTACTTCTAAAGCCGCTGGATTGTTATTTAAGTCTGCATATAAACTGTTTAAAAATGATAATAGTGTTTAATAGTTATTGTATAATACAAAATTGTGTATATTATGGGACTAGCATAGTCAACACTGATTCAAAGTCCCCAAATTAATAAAGAGAAAAAAAAAAAAAAAATACATCTATGTATAAGTATTGTATATTATAATTCCTCGTCTCGAAGATACACTTGTTAGCAGCCCCTAAGTGTCCACACAAAATTTATTTTGGATATATCCCTAAAATCACTAGTCAAAACATAGAAAAGAGCTGTAAAAGCCCTCACAGGCTAACGTAGGATTGACCTAAATGAAAAAGGAAAGACCCAAAGGCTAGTCCCCGCATGTGACCCACAATATCAAGCAACCAAGGATTCGAACGTTTGTTATTAGTTTAGTTATTAGCTGTACTACTGTACGATTACAAAGCTGAGGTCTCGGGTTCGTAACCCGGGTCGGAATAAGTAATATTGTACTTTTCTATTCCATATTAGCTCGGAGTCAGGAATGTGTGCCCTATATGGCGATAGGTTCGCCACTTATCACATTGTGGGACGGAAATACAAGGCGAAATGTGGGTACTCGTCAAACGGCACTTATGATTAACACATTAATCACGTTTCTTACAATTTAGGCGAAGGTGTTACAGCGGTGCTGTCTCCCCTTATCTGCTGCCTGATGCAACCAAAAATATATTAATATTTAACGAGTAAATATTAAATTCGAAGTATTGAGGCCGCCATTTAAATTGTTTATTTTATGAAAAGCGGAACCGTAAAATATTTTACATAAAACTGAAGTAAAATAACGGTTTGCATTTATCTCTACCGCTTTATTCGATTCAATGAATTTTATTTGATCGGTTATCTGCAATCTAGGTCACCTAGAATGAGTTATATAAAATAATATTCGATTTTTTTCTCTGAACTCAAATACAGATATTACGCCGGTAAATAGCATTTTTAAACACCGTTTTACCGAGAATACAACGTTTTCTGATATTTCAATCACACAAACGCAAATAACTCAATAAAATTCAAAATAATAATCAATTTACAATTTTATACATCGTTATCGAAGGATGGTTGTATGAACTGTTCATCCGAGGTAGGTAAAGGGCACGCTACGTAGCTGTGACGAAAAATAAACTAAATTTATAGTGAAGAAAATCTAAATTGCGGTACAGAAAAATAATTATTGTTTCATTTTGTTCGCGATGTCCCCTCTGGAATTTTATCTCGATGACCATAATTGTCGCCTTTAAAAGTTCACTGGTGAACAAGGGTCTCCTTCGAAGATTTTCAAACCTGTTGGACCTTCACCAATATAATGACTGATCATTGACTACGAATATACCCATTTTGAAGTCAGAGGTTTGAAACTGCGCTTCTCGACTTAACTAGTCCCCTCGCAACTGCGCTATCGCCCACTTATTCTCAATACTGTTGTAAACTAATCCAATAGAAAGCAACTATACATCACATTACACTTTGTCCTTTAATAATAGTTGATAACATATCAACATACTAGCATTAATATTATTAAACGTGCATATCTCAAGGGAAGACTGCGCCCTGTTCAGACGCAAAAAAGCTATCACTAATTACTTTGAATGCAACAAACAACGTGCCTTCACAACGTATTGGCGTAAATTAACAACACTATAAAACCTCCATATTGTATCAAAACATTATTTGGTCATTGATGTACATACATAAATTCACGCCTTTTTCCCAGAAAGGGTAGACAAAGATGCTTCCAGGACACCCACGGGTCCCCTTGTGTGTTCTGTCCTAAGATGTGACAGGGGTCGAGCCTATCTTATCCAAGTAGGTACTTTGTATATTCGTTCTTTCTTTAACTACTACTCCAAAAACTATTAGTACCACCGAATATTGCACTACCACATTTATTTATAAATAAGTAATAAATGGTTTTAATATTTAAATAAAATAGTTTAAATCTATTATACTTATTTGATACCATAAATAATATTTTGTTGTCTTAAAATGTGGTGCAATATGGCTAAACTGAATGAATAATAGAAAACATTGTGTGCATTTCTTATTGTTTATGCGTCTCATTTCTTCTTGCAAATCTTATTGTAAATAATAGGCCTGGAAATGGTGCGAAATATATATAAATAAAAGTGAGTGTAAAAGAGGGTTAGTCCACTTACAAGGATGACACCAGACCGACAGCGAAATCGAATAACTGATATTTCAAAGTCATAAATTCTTAAAAAAATATTGACAAAAATCTATATATCATCACAAATTACCTCACGATTGTTACGAATACTGTTCAATTCCTTTAACTAATAACTAATGAAACATTAATATACAATTGCAACAGTGTAATCGCAACGACATTATATATTGTCTCTGCCGCTCGTTGAGAGACGACGCGTTATGATAAGATTAGATTGTTAATTGCACTATTGAGAACAAGTGATGTCGATAGGAGTACATCTTAGGATATTTTATACGATCTTGTTAAATGATAAAATATAACCATAACTGCACTCTCTCTATTATCATATGTCTGCCCCTCGTGGACACATGTCAGAAAATCGAACATCATTAAACACTGTTTATACGACTAGACTGCAGTCAGTTTAGATTATTAAACAGCCAGCCAACTCAACTGGAAAAGCGACACTTGATGTCTCATACAATACTGAATAATTCAATAGCTATGTTTTCACAATTCTGTAACAAATAAAAACTATAAAAGGTATAACAATATTTATCTTCGTCACCTTCTTCCCCTCCCCTGCAACTTTTATTTTCAAAGAATGACAATACAATTTTAGCAATCGTTAGCGTTTGAAATGTCAGTAATATCATGCAATCAGGAGATAGATAGAGATAAATAGACGGTATAACCCCTGTATAACGATTACCATGAATGTGGAAAACCTTACGTAACAACGACGGTTTTTTTTTAGAAACTTCAACGCTATATAATCTAAATATATACCCTGGAGAAGGTACAGTTTTAGACTTTTTATGGGCTGAAAATGGGAATGATTTTGAATATTACACTTACACAGGGTTTCGATCAAATATGACTTCTACGTATATATTGCAAAAAATTACCATTTAAAATGCACATTTTTCCAAATAGAATTTAGGGTTTAATTTATACATCATTAAAATTATACGCAATCTGCCAAGTAAATTGAGTAGGCGGTAGTTACGAAAAATTATACTTCATCTTAGATCCCGCCTCGGTTGCCCTCGGGAGGGAGTCGCCATAAGTCTCTGGTTCCAGAAATTCTGTGTATAAAAGTACCCATAAAATGAATAAGAACCTTGTTAGTTAGAAGCCTATTGTACTGCTGTCATAGACGTCGTAGGTTCGTATCCAGGGCATACTCCTCTGATTGCGGTCTTGTTTATTCATGGTTAATTACTTTTATTAGTAAAGAAAAAACTGAGTCAACCCGACGTAGTTACATGAGAAATCATAAATGTCGACGACAAATCGCTATTGGCCAGGTTGGGGTACTAAGTTCTAGCTTCCATTTCAATGGCAGCAGAGGCGCGGTTTTATAACAGCAGACTATGATATGTAACAGTGACAAAGAATGACGCGACGCGTCACACCTCAAGTACGTCTACACTAGTCCAGGACAAAAAATAACAACAGATACAAAAAATAGCCCGTAAAAATAGTTACATGCATGACGCTAATACTATTAATTTAGAAAAACCTTTTAATATCGGGCAGTGCACACAGGGTAGGATATTGCCGGATGGATTGGATTGTAGTCGCCCGGGTATGCCATTAGCAAGTTTCAAACCAGGCAAATTACTCTAGTCTGATACCAAACCAAATCATGTAGTTTTTGTTTCTTATTGACTATATTTTATTTTTAACAGGCCATATTTAAAAACTAAGGCGAGGGCTCCGCTAGAAGTGAACCTTTTGTGACTGAGCATGACGATATGATATTATTTGTGCCAAGACAAATTATATTGTGAGACAGTGTACAATTAACCTTTCAGGCAATTTTGAACATAACTAATTTATTCTTATTTTTTTATTTTATAACGTCTGTATTTATTGCAAGAAATCATATTTAAAATTCCCACAGAATTCTCACAGAACTTGTACTTAGAATCCCGCAGATTCTTTCCAACAGATGCGGAAGTTCGCTTAGGAAGTTTCTTTATAACTCAGCATACTTGCAGTAAATGTTGAAGCTGGATCGTACTTTCGTAGTTCTAAAATGTTTTCTCATCCTACGCAGAGAATATAGCCAGCCAGCAGCAGCCATATTGTAGCAAACTAATACGTCCCTTATCATAAATAAATTCAATAAATATATAAAATGTCCAAGATATTCCAATGTGCGCACTATCGAGCGTGTATAAATGAACGAAGAAAAGAGCTAAATTGGCTCAATCGTTCCAGACGTTAATAATTGACGCTCAAGTAAGTCTTCGGTTACTCGTGTGGGCGTCGCGAAAACACCATGAAAACTATCACCGTCTGTCGCGTCGCGGAGGCACTTTGCTATAGAAATAATTATCCTTATACACTACACGAGGCTAAATGAACTTTAATCTTCTTTATATAAGATCCATTGTTCAATGTCAGTGTGACGTGTGTTATCATTGTTTGACGTGCTATTCACTGTTACGTATCAATTATTATGTTGAGTTTGTTTATATGTGTGTATTAAAACCAGTAGGTACCTATAATGCTCACAATATATGAGGATAATTACAAACATTGCAATTAATTAATAAAATACATATTGTAAAATAAAATCATCAATCAAAGGAGGCAAACTTAGTAAATTATCATTCAACGCAATGTCATACACGTAATTTGTAATTTATCTTCAAAATAGGTAAATAAACACACGTGTCGCGAACCAACATATTACTCTATAAATTAGTGATTCCACACTTTTTATTGAAATACGGTGTATGAAACATGAATAAGAAGGTATTATTTTTATATAAAGAGGTCGCATACGTTTCTCTGACGCAACTCAGTAGTCAAGTGGTCGAGAGATAATAGAACCGGGAAAATGTTTATAGAATCTATGAAAACAATCACAAAGGGCCTAGCACTGTCTTTAATACTGTTAATATACCTCATAATCCTGTACACAACAGTACAAAATAATTAAACGAATGTTATAGCCTGTAATTGAGAGCTTACTCTTTTATTGCTCCTAAGTACTATAATTCAAATTGTGAATTAAAAAGAGAGATGTGTTTAGCTTTTGTGCGCTATATTCGTAACTTACGTGCTGTCTAAGCAAACAATACAATATATCCTGCACGATCTTCTGTCGGCAAAAGCGCTGTTGTCAAAATAATAAGAACAGTTTTTCTCGTCTCATATTTTATTATATTGGACATAAATATTATAAATTCAAATTCAAATTCAAATTCAAATTTATTTATTTGTCAAACATAAGTATACATACAGAGTACGTAAGGTGTTCAAAATAAAAAAGATCAATTATGTTTGGCCTTATTGGCGTACAAATACTATACTAATATAAGATAATGAGTTTATTACTTGTTGTTTATATTATGAGAAAATATTTAAAAAAATGCACTCAATAAGCTTTTTTTAAAGTATTTGTAGTTCACAATTTCACCACACGCCAATAGATGATAAATGATTTATACTAGACATTTGCTGACAAAGACGTTGTAATTCATTCTCGCACCACAAGCGTCTAGACTGTATACTACCACTTGTCCGTATTGATCTTGATGACTGGCGAGTTTCACTAATACTGTATTACATTTCAACGGGAAGCGAAGAACTTCTTACCGATGCTTTGACGAAATACCATCTGAACCTATCGTTTTTTTGCGTTATGTCAACCAGTTGCAACAAGATAAATACCTACTCAATCCAATTAAAGCTTGCTATTTCTTTCTGGGTTACTCTGGCCCGGGCCATAGCCCACCTTTCTGCACAATCCACTCATCACCTGCTTCCATTTCACTTGGTCTTTGGCATTCTAAATTGTTACTTTACCTGTTGACGTTACACCAGCGCTTTTATGACCTCTAGAACTCAATAAAACTCTATTAAGCTGAATTGCCTTGGCATATGTTTCCTATGGACTTCGGGGTCTTTTGTGACGATGTAAACTTTTTTGTTGGCCATGTTCTTAGTCCGTTTGTTTTTAAATTGAATTTTAATTGCAGAAAAACAAAAGGCGTCGTATCCGTGACACGACTAGTAATTTTGATTATTTTGGAACTTTCTCTTAGCATCCTGTGTATAACCAAATGCATTTGTTAAAAATCTATTCTGTAGCGTTTTGTTGAACAAAATCATTTATGGTATTCGCGAGAATTCCTGGAGTATTATGTTCCAAATGTATGTACAAAAAAAGTTCCACGGTACTATTCAAAGATTCAATAACATTTGTGTAGGAAATCACCTTTACTAACATACATGTATTCAAGAGGGTACAGCCCCTCTGCTATTGACAACTCACGTTATTCCCAGTTCCAAGTAAATGTCTACGACGGCTATCCGAACAGTAGGGACAGAGACTTTAAAATACAACCTGTCAAAAGTTGGGAAGTTGTGCGAGTAAGCAGACAAAGACGTCCCGACGTAAGAGAAACTTGGATAATTTTCGTCGATGTGACCACAGCTAGCTTATAGAATAAAACAATTATTGAAAATAGCACTGCAATTATTGTTATGTTTACAAATGTGTGACTTTAATTTTAAAACTTGTGTATTTTGTTAAGTAGTGTAAAAAATTAAATCTTCTTTAGCAACAGAAAGTTGACCGTGGAACTAAAACTTGTACCAAGAATCATTTTGGGAATGTATTAGCAAAAGTTGTTATGGTGGAGATATATCCAATCTAGATTAACGAGCGCAAGCCGTAGTTCCTCGCAATGATGATGCGTAAAAATAAATTGCCATAAAAGTTTGTATTGGGATTAGTATTTCGCAGACTTGTTATTGTTAGTACATTTTCTTTAATAATATAATATCATTATAATAATAATATCACTGAAGTTTCTGCATTTCGATTTCATTTCCAAAGTTTGAGGATATGATTAAAAGAAACCTAGCAAATTATAGAATCAATGTGACTGTTATGTCGCCAGGTAGTTTATACAATACATTTCATTGCACACACACGTTTACAATACAGTGCAAGCTTACACTTATTGCTAAAAATAAAATAATGTAGGTACTAAGAGCAGTCTAATCGCTTTAAAGCGATCTCTGCCGCAGACAAACGAGATTATTTATTTGTTTTTTTTTTAACGAGTCCAATATTATTATAATGAAAACGAAAATAGTCCGTCAAACGAATACATATTTGAAAGGCGGAAAAAGCAAACAAGAGATAGGATAACCAATTGCCCTGAGGACGCATGCAAACGCAATACATGTCTATATTGATACCTGCAGATTGGAACGGATAACATTCTCAAAGGCTTGCTCTGTAATGGATTACCTGCGCTTCCAATTCATCGTCAACTGTATGACTTCTAGCTATACAGTCTAACAACTGCCAACAAAGACCCGAACCAAATCTTCTAAATTCTGATCTCAGTGCTTACGAGTTCAGAAATGATGAATTTTACAATTATGTAGTTTAATTTCCAGCACAGTTGAACCATTTAACGAAGAGCAAAAATGAGGTTAGTATTGCATTAAAAGGAATAGGAAAACTAATTGCATTTATCAAAAGGCCAGCTAGTCTCTGATATTTCAATATACCGTAAGATTAAGGCCAGTGGAAATGAGGTCATCAAGAGGAATATGCGGTATGAGGGTGAATGATAGAGTGCGAAATAGCGTGTTGATGGAACTTTGTGGAGTGGAAGATGTAGTGACGAGAATTGAGAAAGAAATATCAACATGGTATGAGCATGTAGAGAGGATGGATAAAAGGCGATTAACTAAACAGATACATGAGGCGAGTCTAGGCGAATGGAAGAGTCAGTACAGGTCCAGCCCATCGAACCTACCTCAACCAGATCGATGGCACCTTAGGCAAGGGTCAGAATAAAACTACCATTAACCGACAAGAAAGCATGAAGAGATTGATGAAAGTAGACGAAGCGAAAGTAGTATGTCAAGATCGAGCAAAGTGGAGATCTATGGGATACAGGCGTGACATTTATGTATGTATAATCATAAAAATATGACGACTTGTATGTGATTACATTCATAGAGACAGATTTATTTTAATATGTACATTATACACATTAATTAGTCAAAAACAACAAACGTAACGACGTCATTGATATACCATCACGTCAACATTAAATTTTACCCCTCACGTTAATTTCGTACCGTTGGGAACATATGAACACCGATTTTTAAACATTAACCTCCATAAACACCGGCCCAAAAACTATCAGAGCCCGAACAAGATAAAGCGCATCGGTTTTGCTGATAAGTAAGTTAGCGTTCGACAGTTCACACAGATAAACAACTTCGATAGAGATTGCTCACAGGATGACTACTACGAAAGTAACAGGAATTCTTTATCGCCGCTTATCAGTCGCTGCAATTTTGGCATAGAAATAATAGCTTTGATGAATGTCACTATATCGTCTTTATACAAAACATTATTGGCTCGATTTGACATGTGTAAACTGTTAATGAGTTCAAATTATTTGTGATACTAATGCAACTTAGTAGTTAAGTATAAAGAGTATTTCTGATGATATCACCGTACAGGTTAATACAATCGCAATAAAACTCCGTACACAACTTTATCGAGATAATGGTCTCTCGCCAATCAATACTATATCTAGAGTATCAATTAAAATCAATAGATAGAGTATCGATTGCCGAGACTCCTATTATTAATATAGCACAAGTATTTCGACAAAACTGTTAGCAAATAATGGCTAACACTGCTTTCCTGTTCCAGTACAAATATGAATGGACTGTAATCCGTGATGATCTTTGATTCCTACAGAAGTCATAACATGTCATGCGAGTTTTTCAGCTTGCAAAATTCATATGATTTGCCAGGCTTTTTTTCCGGCTTGATGACAAGCTTGTCCCGAATCAAAGAACGGAAACCATTTTACCAACCTGTGGGTGGCAGTACTGGCACGTTTGCCTTCCCTTCGAGAACACTGGCGCAAGATTATGCATGTATGTATGTTTTTATAGACAAAATTGTTGCGGAACTGTATGTACACAAATGTACGCATACAAATGAATCATTATCACCGTAAGCGATACTGAATGTCATTGTTACTAAAAGCGCTTCGCTTACCTCACGTCGGCGCTCGATAGCCGCGCTACAATCTTATCACCCGCCAAATGTTAATTCGTAATCGATACAGGAATGAGTTGCGCCACCACGGGTAGATTGACATGTTATAACTACACTGCATTACCGTACTGCGGCGTGTAGTAATGCGATTTCCGGAGTCCGTATGACTGGTGGTAAAAAGTTTCTTTCTACTCGGATAGCGATTTTTTTTACACAAGTGAGACCCGATATAAAGACTCCAGCACTACGTTACGGATTTAGCCTGGTTAAACCATCATTGCGAACAATATAACCATCGATGCGTACTCATTTTGGATTGGTCGGCATTCACCCTACAGGTTAATGTAGCCATATTAAAATGTAATATTTACCGCAAGAATCGGTTAAATATTTACGCATGAACCGGACCACAAGGATTTTATTTACATTAAAACACAATACGTCGGAAGTCGAGTCGCAAGTTTTCACGTTTTCAATCCAATACCAATATCGATATATTTTTGCACTCCTCCATTCAAAAGGAAACAATAGTTTTTTTTAACGTCGGTGCAAATTCGGAGGGGAAACAATGCTTCGTCCTGTTCGACGGACCAAAACCATGCCACAGTAACAAACGCATTCGCGCTGGCACCAAAATCTACTACGAGTAATCCTGCCGGATCACATATTCGCACGGCTTGTGACGACGTACCGAAAGTTTTCAACGAATTCCGAGCAAGTAACACTTTTGAGCGACAGCTATCGAAGGGCATCCAGACTCGCCGCGACACTCCAATGCAACGTTACACCAACAAAGTATTCAAAACGATTTTACTATTGAAATAGAACATACGTCATAGGCAAAGTGAAATTGGTTTAAAAATCGCACTCAATGTCTCTCTTGTCGAGCACTCGTATCTTTATCTTTTATAAAGGCACATGATTCATAATTAAAATCGCCAATATGGCGTCGTACTGACACTTGTGCTCCCCACATTTCATTATTAGGTACATGTAACCCTATACAGCTCGCGCAGCTATAGCGATGGGCTTGCTAATCCGGATCGTGCCAATGTACCGGCCTGTAGGTGCAACCCCTTCAAAGCGAGGGGAGCTTTTATACTGCCCCTTAGGACCTAATTAGCTACACGGTGCTAATGGATCTAGCGAATTTTCTGATACCATATGCATCTGTTCTTTATGTAAATTACATAACACCACATAAACGAACAAAAGGTAGAGAACAGGAACTATTATGAACAATACGTGCGATACATTCCTAAGAAATTCCATTGTAAATCGATCGAGTTTGAAAAGTAAATCGAACCATAAAATCACATAGCGCTCTGCACACTGTACAGCTCTATACCGAGAATGCAAATATTGCTTAGAGCAAACTTATTATAGGAGACGCAGTAACAAGAATCCGGCTCGTCGCACGTAACAATTTTATGTTGCCAGATGAAAAATTCAAAACTCTAGGATAAAGTGAAGTAACTTTTGCCTTGAAGGATCCAACATGATACTGGCAATAGTACCAATAATTTTTACTACTTTCTAATGGTACGTACATATTTGTAAATCTTCCTCGATCTCTGCAGCCGCAGAAAGTCAACTGTTGCACCTAAGCCTCGCCACATGATTCCCATAGATGTCTGTTCGAAAAAGTCTATATTCATCGAATTCTTAAAACATAACAGCACAGAAATACCTACACAAATAAAATTAAACCAATAAAACATGTATATTAAAAAATAAATATTTCTCGAAAGATGTCTCGTAGCTTTTACATCCACGAGTCTTAATCTTAGCGTGGAGTCAGGGCTATGTAAATATGTGACGATTGGGTGTATTTAAACACGAAATTTAAAATATATTGATACAAAATGCGCGTCGACCGTCTTCCCTGGCAACCTCAAATAACACATAAGTTGCACTCGAGTTCTTCCGCGTTGTGTGTAGGATGCATTCACATTTCACACAATGGTTATTTATTTTGCATACAAGAAGCCGCGTTTTATTGAGAGCATTCATTGTAATTTCCAATGCATGCCTCAAAAACGGAATATGTTAACGTTTGTAAACTGGACGTTTCATTTTGTTGCGTGATCTGATTTCACATTAAGGAAGTTTATTTTTTTATGTTGTAGGGCGCAAACGGTCATACGGTTCACCTGATAGTAAGTGATCACCGCCGCCCATGAAAATCTTCAGCAACACAGGGCATGGAGATGCGTAGCCGGCCTTATGATAACATAAAGCCGGCTACACATAAATAATAACCAATAATGGTTAAAACATTCAGAAAGATGCGACTCCCGCTCCCCGCTCCTACGATTGGTTTTCTATTCATTAGGGCACACGCTAGTAATAAGTACAAAGCGGCGTCATTAATCGTATAACTTATTACATCAAGTTACATAAATAAAGGATATCCACACTTTCCACGCTTCCCTGCAATAATTACTGCCTGCGTTTTAAAATATCCTCAATCGAAGCGGCAATTAATCTTTCAAAGATAAACTTCATCGACGGTAACGAGTAGAAACTGAATTTAATACGGATTGTATGAATTAGGATAACGAACGAACATAATCTAATTTTACCGCCTATGTGCTATTTTACTTAGGAGCTTGCTCATCAGTGAACTTCAATAGGTGGGTGGCAATTAAGGAGAGATTATTTAACTGTAATAATGATTTAACTCAAAAAACTTACAACACAGTGTCAATACAAACGATCAGAGGTATTTTTAAGCCTTTGGTATCAAAATCAACAATATGTCAATAACACGCCAATAAGTTAAGTAAATAAGTCCTGATTTTTAGACTATTTCAAGAAAATAAAATACCTATCGTATATTTTCTTAACATGCAATAGGCATCTTTGGAATTGGAATAAAATATGCAATAACCGGTGAAATGGGCGATATTATGTAATTGTAGATATAAACTAGTATCGAATAATAATAACAGTTTAATAATAACGGTGATCATAAGCAAATAAAGCAAAATTCCGATCTTGTTTCGAGAGTGTCGGGCTTCCTATACGTACAGATAATTATATGACGTAACACTGTGCGACCAAACTCGCGGTTAAATCTAGTTAAATACAGGTGAGTGGATGACACAATGGGTATCAAATTGATTAACTATCAAATTGTCTGCGGGTGACAATGGAAGCAATCACGGAAATTACAGTTTAGAACAATTACAGCTCAATTATTGTACATGCGACAATTAATTTATCAAAACGTATTGTAGTGGAAAATGTATTTTTCAAATTTGGCGACACAAAAGAGGTATCGAATTCAGTAATTTTTCATTTATTCATTCAAAATATTTTTTATTAAATCTTATTTCATACAATTATATTTCGACCTATACAATATAACTGTCATACTGTCAGGAATAACTGTCAAATAAAGTAAAGAGGATGAACAACACGAATAGTGACGTCATAGCCATTTCAGTGCAGGCGTGCGAAAGAGATAGCGGAATATTCCCACTAAGCTCCCGCTATTACGAGTACTTTAAACTACAGAATTATATACAAAATTCGATCCATTATATTAGTCACAAGCGCCACATTATAACGTTTGCTCCCTTTTGGTTGAATATTAATCGCATCGTAAAGAGCTGATACATCCCAATTAATCATGTACGCACACAAACACAACTACTGTGTGTGTGCATGGCCGTCGTGTAATGACTGCTGCCGCCGCTGGCTGAGACCAAAACTGTAATTGTAAAATCCATATTCGCATCTGAACGTGTGTTACTTCTAAACTAATATTTAAGAGAAAAAATTTGATTGTTTCCATTGAAACTACTGGACCGTTTTGAAAAATTCTTTCACCATTAGAATCTTACATTATCGTTGATGAACATATCTACACACGGGCGGAGACGGGCCCGGCCGCTAGTCCAGAAATATTTGAGGTACTTTTAATGGCCTCTTATTATTTACAGTGATCCACTGCGCGGTAATCGTCTTGTATTCAGTTATCAGTGGTCGTGTGCCTTTTCGACGACTTATCTGTCAGTTGTCAAATTCCTGCAGTATGTTTACACAGCTGGAGCAATAGTTCACTTCTGGGTTAAATTCCGATAAGTTGTGCAAATTCCTTTTGTTCTATTTTTACTATTCATTAACCACTGACATCTCGAACCATTTGTGTTTTAATTATAATTATCAATTCGTTAGTTTTATCGCATCTCGCACCTATTAATAAGAGGCATAAAAACGTCCACATGACCGAAGAGTTTTTATATGAAACTCTGAAGATCTTTAATAATTTTGGGAAACATAATACATTTGTGTCGTGAAACGTGATAAACGTTATCCTATATCTTTCGCCTGACTGGTGTCACACAGTTTGTAGCTTCGCCTTTGAGGAACCCTAAACCCTTTGCCTGAAAGGGAACACAACAGACTAACGTCCTTTAACACACTAAATACGTCGCCAGAACAAGGAGCCATCCACCAGTAGGTACCGCTCTGGTGTATTATGTATCATATGTATGCTTATAAACATATATAAAATAAATAAATATCCATGTAGTTTATGCATTGTGCCCGAAAAACGCATGTGTGAGCCGCAAATAACTTGTTAACAAAACGGTGATACAACTATATTTAAATGACTTTAAAGTTGTATTGCGCACCGATGTTATTCAAAGTAAAAACCTCAATCAATTGGCTTACTTAGAATGGCTAACAGAGGTTCTTCTTGAGTGAAATATCTCCCTTGCACTCAATAAATCCAATAAAACTGAGTACAACGCTGCTCTTAGCTCGCAAGCAACTGCAATAAACATGAAACAACTCAGCACTCAAATCCACTCGGGACAAACTCAATTATTTTAACAAGAAATTAACTTACTGGATTTTCTTTCTTTAACGCGCCATTTGCTGGTTATTTAAGCAGAAACTGCAAAAGGCTAAGAGTAATGAAAAGACTAAACCGTCTCCTGAGAAAAGTATTATAATAGCAAGACTCAAAATTATAGAACCGCATGCAGTGGTCAAACAAACTGGTTTTTAGTTAATGCCATTATATTTACTTCAGTTAACACCAAGTCATAATTACAGTTACATGAAAGCTATTGCGTGTTTATGCTTAAATGTCAAATACCTAAAAGATATGCTATGTAAGTACGCACTACGACTGCCTCGGTGGCGTAGTGGTACTACGGTATGATTGCAAAGCTGAGGTCTCGGGTTCGAATCCCAGGTCGGGCAAAGTGATATTGGATTTTTCTATTCATTATCAGCGCGGAGTCAGGAATTTGTACCCGATATGGCGATAGGCTCGCCCCCTATCACATCGTGGGACGGAATATACAAGGCGAAACGTGGGTGTTCTGGTAGCACCTCTGCCTACCCTTTCTGGGAAAAAGGCGTGTGTTTATGTATGTATGTATGTAAGTACGCACATGAAAATAGTCAGAGCTTCGTAGTTATTAAAACTTGCAACAAAAAATTTAATGGTTATCTACATGTACAAATAAGTTTGGGCATAAAATGGCAGTTCAAAACTTCGTCAAACCCTTCACAAGATTTCTGCCAACTAAGCACTGATTGCACTCACATAAGCTACAGACAAACAAGTAGAATTAACGATTTCTGAAAAGTTTGGTTCATGGCTATTAGCTAATATATCTATTATTACACTCGTATATTATCTCTCTGTTAAATGTTCGGCGTTAAATTAGAAGAGCATTCTGCTTTTTATTTTTTCTTTATTAGCTTATACATATTTTTTGTTATTATTATGATAAGAATAAGAATATAAGAATGTAGTTTTAGTAAACTTTGTGAATTATTTTTTTAGATAGCAAGACAGTAACTTTTTTGTAAGTTTTAAAACCTATCTGCGGTAGCTCGTAATTGGCTATCTCTCGTATACAATTTGTTATATATATGCTCCTTTGCTTGATAGCTGAGAGCCACTCAAATTAAATTAAATAAAACATAAGTATTCTCTATACTTAAGTTTACTAGATTCCAAAATATATTACAAAAGAATAAATCCTTTTTCCGCATAAAACATTTACATGTGCAAGCCTCACAATTCACAAAACACAAGACTAAAATCTAAGCGGTATAATTAAGCTTCACGTAGACGCGAACGTTGGAACAATACGTTTATATGTAGATGCAAGCGTAACAGCAAACAACGTGAAGATTAAAATATAAGAAGCCTTAACATTTTAGATTCAGTAAGACGCCAAAGCTGAAAATAGGTGCACGCTAGATTTGTACCAAATAGGAACATCGTAGAAAATCGCGCACGACAGCGTGTAACTTCGGATCCGACGTCGACTATCGCCGGCTTCCTTATCGACGCGAGGTACTTCCCGGTTACAATTTTACCGGTTTTCAGAAGTTCGTATCGAGTATCGACAGAAATAGCGCAACTTTTAAACTTTGTTGCTTTGATTTTTTTATGTGCGGTGTATCTCAAATAGTAACCAACATTGTCTCTAGACTTTTTTATTTTTTTATTACATGTACATTATTTTGGGTGATTACGATAGTCAATAGAAAAGAGAATAAGTTTAATGAGAAACCTCAATCTAAAATATTGTGATTTCATTTTACATAAAATTATAAAAAATCATGACAATTGGAGTCTTAGACGCACACATTGATAGATTCAGACCAGAACGACCGAGAAGTGAGGTCACAGTTCCTGCGCCAAACTCGAGCAAATCCACGCCCTCGTTACATCGTAAGTGACACGTGTAATTAGTAATTTGAACGGTACGGGAGGTAATTAGCACACCTCCGATGGCAGAGCTACCGTCGAAACGTATTCATTACGGGTTTAAATAGACGTAACAATTATTCCAGTATCTTGACAGCGCGAGTAACTGAATATGTTACGTAGGGATGTTTATAAATGCATATGTAATTTTATGATTTAAATTAACTTTCGCAATCCAAATTTCCACTTATGTATGTATGTATATATATTTAATCATCCAGACATCCAAGCAATCCCTTTAAGAAAATAATTTTATAAAAGTTATTCGGGGAAAATATATTAATTGTCGAAGGGATGTTTTATACGCTCAAACCGAAAACCGTACCAGCACTCATATTTCAAGACATAAACGCAGTAGCCGTATCCTGAAGCCAGCGTGGTTGAATGAAATTTCTCCGACTGAAAGGCGAAGTATAATGTGCGAACGTTTACCTACTTCCAAACATTTCGACATCGGAACCCACGTACCGGCGCCTCGGGAAATCAAAGCGGAAAATCAATTTACGAAACACACGTTACTAAATAACTTCCCGCCTCATACGGCTCAGTGTGTTTAACAAACACACATGTAGGCTTTATAATGCTAGAGGTTATACTCGTACTAACTCGTTATTACTTTTAACATCTTTAAACTATTGTCCTCGCTCATTTTATTTTGTTTTTAGTTTTTAAACTATACATCCACGTTTTTTCTTCGTTTATTAAATTACTCAACAATAGTTTAACTAATAATGGCGGTATAGTTTTGTGGTGCAAATACTGAAATAAAGAGAAAACCTAATACTTGATAAAAAAGAAGAAGAAGAAAAATACAATACAAATGCAAGAAAAATACAATACGATTTAAAGAAAAAAAACTTCAGAAGTGTAAAAATTTTAAAAATCTGATAATTTAGTTAACTATGGGCACCTTCTTCAATGACACAAATGACGTTAATCTCACTAAGGATATAATTTGAATCCCACGGATTAATAATTTCATATCAATGCTAATTTCGAAATTCCGGCATCCATTCGTAGACAACAGTCAATTAATTCTGAGTTCTGAGCTGACACGCGATACCGGCACCGCCTACTTGTTGCCTCAATCTGAAGCTGCGATAGACCTGTCATCCATTCATACACGTATTAATTGATCCCGCTTCTGAAACAGCACATCGTTTCAAACGTGGCACCTTGAGATATCTGATAGGATTAAGTGATTGGTACGACACTATTAGTAACGGAGGTGCAGCTTTGAGAATTAGCCAATCTTCAATCCATGTCAAAGTATAAATTTAATTATAACGTTAAATGCTAATTTCATCATCGTCATTAGCGACCAACACGTAAATAAAAAATGTAAATGTAATAAAAACCATGTTATCTCTCGTTTATTTGTGAAGCTTCAAGATGTAATTTTGTAAAGATAAGAGCGCGACACACTACTTTCTATGCCTTTGAGATTTGACAATCTCGAACATAAGATAAACCTTCTAACGAGTTGTTAAAATGATAAAACAGTTATAAAACAATGAGCGTTATGTGGCTTAAAGTAAGGGTGAAGTTCCCAAAAAGAACTGAGAAAGTAATAATCGTTGGAGGTACTGATACTGTTGGTGAACATGTAGTACGTAACATGTGCTGGTAGAGAGCGCAGGCGGCAGCTAATTCAATAATAAAAATACATTTCCGTCGGCTCCGTCCACACAATGGCAAGATCGCAGCTCTAAAGAAAAGTTGTTTGCACATCCTCTTAGCGGTACAAACGTCAAAACTTAACTCTCTCCAATAAACATGTAATAGACATGGCGTAACACTTGTAAAGAATATACTACCTACAATGTTCTCAACTGACCAACATTACGACTGACTCCAAAATAACAGTTGTAAGAGTCAATGTTTACATCGCCTTTATAGGTCACTTAGTGACTAGAGCTAAATACAATATTTATGACTATGATGTCGATTGCAGAGATGTCTAGTGGAGTGGCGAGCACTGATGATGACCAATAATTGATCCGTGTCATAAATACTACCAATACGTATTTTTTTATGGCCCGACAGAGTGATTATGACATACGTGTTGATAAGCGCAATGCATTATGCAATCCAGATAATGTGTACCGATGAGATATGGTTATCTCTCGCCGGCCGACACAAATAAGCTGGCTTACTGGACATGCTCGTACACTAACTGAGCCCAAATTTCACACTAACGCGGATCTTTAAGAGTTTTCCACTCTATCCAGGTAAATACAAAGATCCACCAGCCACATGAGCTAATGTGTATAAGTACCGGTAGGTGGTCTGGCAATCTGGCTACTTCGATCATGTTCGGTATAGGCCTCATCTCAGGCCACTGTATTAAATCCCATGTAAGCCTTGACCACTAATTCTAGCATAACACACATGATTATGTCATCGAGGCCCATATCCTCTATACTCTTCCTCTGCCTGGCTAATCAGCAAGGTCTGATTAGGCAGATGTTCAATATGCTCAAACGAATAATAAGCATTGGAGTGCACTGTACGGCAATCAGTATACCAATGAATGTAAAATTAGCCGCGCGGTTCGAGCGTCCATTTGCCCGCAACTATATCAATCATTCCGTACGTAGTATCTGAAAACGTATTTATCGGATGCACCGCTGTGAATAGAGCTTCAGATTGCAGCGGCGCGCAGACTCTTGATTGTGAGCTGATTGGAAGTTTTGTCTATCTAAACTAATTTTGAATGCCGTACGTGCTATCCGTTGAACCTCCACTTCATAATATTCTATTTCTGCTGTGTGCCATTTAACGAGATTGCAACGGCTGGCAAAATCACATGGCTACTCAATAATTTTTATTTTTTGTACCAAAATCGAAAAATTATATGGCAATTAAAATTACGGCATTCTCGTATATTAGTCATGACATATAAAGATTTGTATAAAGGCGTATACCTATAATTTTAAAATATCACTCTTTTTAATAATTAAGAAGGACGTCCACAAATGATGATTTCGGAAGATCAATACCCTAGACAAGTATGTACTCTATCTGACGGCACGAAGAACTACATCCACTATTAGGTGTGGCACAGTCACCAAAACCATTAATTGGTAGTGGCAAGTCGATGTGTCACCACTTAAAGGACAATATAGCATTAGTAATAGTGTCACAATCATAATTATACACACGCCCTTGCCTGTATCCACGGAAGCGTAGGCAGAGATGCCTGTTGGCACCTATAGTTCTCTGCGCTTGTTTTGTTTATTAGACGTGATTCTAAAGCTGTGCCGAGTACAAATACCAATCAAAGGTAACTCATGTGATAACCTATTTACATATAGATTATTATTGTATCATAATTACAATGCATTGTCATTTAGTGGCGTGGAAACGTTGAAAACAAAATGTTAAATAAACGATAGGTTTATACTGCAATTATGTAATATTATTTTACACGTGTATAAGTCATATACTCGTACATGTTCTGAATAAGAGTGAAAAGCACGCTGAAAGTCCCTTGGTGCAGTACTCAAAACTATAATAGCGTGGTAGTCACGCAACAAAAAAAATATAATTATATTTCTTCAAAAACATAAAAGAACCACTTTAACCAGAAAAAACATAATTATGTACAATAAACAACTGGTGTACAATTTCATATTTAATTTGTAAAACCGGTGCGCACATTCCCAGGGGACCCCATCGATCGGGGAACGCACAGTTTACACTTGGTAAGTGAACACATGGTTTTCTTCAAGTCTAGACGAAATACACTCGTTTTGCCATTTAAAGATAACAAAAAATATATATTGAATCATTTAGAAACCAACAGCATTGCAAATACATATGTGTAAGCCACACAACCCACCCGCATTAGGCCAGCGTGGTGGACTATATGGCCTAACCACTCTCCATCGTACTATCGATTGTAGAGGAGGCCCGTGCCCTGCAGTGGGTCGTATATGGGCTGATACAATACAAAAAAAAAGCCACACAAATGTCTCTGTGCGAGGATCAAATACTCTGTTCGCTTCACGGCCAGCTTGTGCCGACATAACTGATATTTGGTTAGGTTGAAGTGTAATATCAAGGAGAACATCAGATCCCCACCCACTAGGCTGACGGATTAGCTAATAAAGGTGACAAAAAGTCGCTGAACAGGAGGCCAGAGAGAACAGAGGCCGTTTTCTACAGGCCTACATGGAAATCCTGCCGATGCTCAGCAAGGGATTTCCTATGTCTGGAGATGAAGATACCTCTTCCGCTCTAGTACGCATACCACTCAAACCAAACCAAGGATATAATAGTCCCTATAATAACAATTCTCTAGAAGTTCCACAGAAACATTCTGTTCAGACATAATCGAAACCTGTGCCATCCGGACTTTGCACAAATCCATTTTCTACTTTTGAATTCAAATAAGGCTCTAATCTAACGGATTCAGGTCGGCTGATGTTGCGGCTGCATAATTTTCCTCCTGAGTGCGTGTCCGACCGTGAATGACACGCAAATCGGGCTCCAAGCACTAATAACTAAAGTTGCATCAAAATATTACACACATTGATATCGTATTAAAAGGAGTGTTGGAGAATTGACGCATAATTTATTTTACGCAATAAAAAAAATATAAATGTAACTTACTTTCCCCTCATTGAATTAAGGCTTTTTGTTTTACTGATAGATTTGACAACAGCGTATTAGATTGCAAAAAGCTATCTGTAAATCCAACATGGTTCGGCCGGCCTTTTCACATTTATACACATACAAGGGTGCATTTTTTGGGCACCTAGATTAAAGCATGGACAAAAAGTTATTCAAGATTATTAATAGCCTATGGCATTGCTTCGCAGCTAGCTACTACTCCAATTAATTAGAGAAAACAATAAAGCTGTCATTAATTAAAATTCATTACCAACCTATTGCATATACTCTTTTGCTCATTTAATACTACGAGTAAATACATAAATATAATCGGCACAGGCAAATCACAGTACAGTACAGTACAGTATTAAAATAGAGTATTTTAATTTTGCAAAATGTTAGAAATGCGACCAAAACAGGAATACGCGAAGTGTTATGTTGAAGCGAACATTTCCAATTTGACCTAAATGTCGCGCGCTGCGTCATCTAAATTAAAATTCCAGGTAACCGAATATCCGACATATTCATGCGACTACAGACGAAATTCTAATATCACTGCAAATGTGTATTGTAGGTTCTGCGAATTGCGACTGCAACTATATCATTTGCAAAATTATTATTAAATACTTTGATGATAAAGGCTATTTCAGTCAGCTTACAATACGCAATCCATCGTATATGACGAAATAAAATCATGTGTTAATTGTTTTCAACCAGAACAGTGACAACGGCACAGGTTTGTATTCGTTTATTAAATAATTATTGCAATCACGATATGTTTTAATTAAAGTATAAACGACTTATCCGAATTACTAAGTCAATTTGTTACTCTTGGAGGAAACACCCGAAAGCCAATGCTTTACTGTCGACTACTTAATGTTGAATGCTCCGTCCTCGGTCCGGGCGGTTAGTATTGCGAACGGTCACGCTCCCACCCATACTTTAACTGTGGGCAGTTAAATAGAACCACAGCCAAAGTTTCTTTAGTAAAATTACTCCTACAATTACCCGTAGATTGCTTATGGCTTAATTACAATTGTTTTAACAATCATTTTGTTTAAAATTACGACTTTACATATTGTCAGTTATATCAGCCCATATACACCCGACTGTATGACACGGGCCTCCTCTGTAATCAAGACCGATTGAGAGGGTTAGGCCGACATATAAGATTTGATTTAATACCTCTATTACATATTGAAATACACGTGCCATTATTGCTCGTTCAAATTTCGAAAATAGTGAAAAAAAAAACACGTGAAAAAGTGCACTCTTTGAATTCGAAACGAAATGCCCCGAGGCACAGCATACAACCTGCGCTACACAGTTCATGACGCAATTCAATTGAACGAAAATACAGAAAACAAATTTAGATCGAAAGAAATTGAATGGAAATATTTCCGCCTTTACGTTTCGAAAAATATATATATAACGCACGAGTGCACTAGAGTTCAATACATGCACGTTGCGAATGTTACAGAGAAAAACCTGTTTTTATTCACAAAAAAATGGTGGACGTGTTTGTTTGTAAATCCTTTGAAGCTGCATGTCAATAACAGGAATAACTCCACCTGAACAAAATAAAATTCGAAACGTGCCCTAAAAAATTATAAAAATTCTGTTGTGAAATGTTAACTCTGGGTTTTCTTGAAATACGAGTAATCGCTATTTTATCAGGAATTAACTCGTACAACTTTTATTACAACACAATCTTTGGCTGTTTCTTACATCTTTTCTGTCTAAAAATCTATCATAATAATATGTCACCGTAAAAAAACCTAATTCTTTCTCTCACGTTAAACAATCATAGAGTATTTAACATCATTATTTAACATTAAAAAACCTCTTTTGCGCGAATTATATTAAATGCTTACAGCTAGATGTAGAGGTGGTCAATATGACACTATGTGTTTCTTACACCCAAAGTTCATTCAAAATATCGTATCAACTTTATGTATCTATCTCTATCTTGTAATAATTTTTAACAGTCTACAATAATAATATTATTATTTATTGAAATACATTTAAAGCATGGAAAAAACGCGGCTATTTTATGCAATTCCTGATTCAGATTGTGGATAATCCATCTCAAGGTCTAACACTTTAGGTCAATCCTATATATCTGATTTCGCGCTGCATAATTGCGGCGACAGGTATATTTTCTGCCTGGACTGGTATCTTATATTCACGTGACTTGCAAGTCAGAGGCGATTATCTAGTCCAGTTCGATCTAGGCCTACTCTCACGTATTATTGTATACTTATTCCATTCGCTCAACTTACGTAACACTATGACACCGTTGGGTGAATAGTACGTGCCGTCAGTTTTTGAACAACAGTAAAAACATTCATCATCATCTTCATCATCCTGAACCACACGAATTCTAACGGCCTTAGGCATCACCCAAACATTTCCACAGCGACAACAAAATGTTGGCATGAAAGTTATTCCCCAGTTTTTTTTTTTACATTTAAAATTATAGGCAGAGGAATACCACTATTTTTAAAAACAGAAATGTTAAAATAAAATTGTCGGCTTGCACCGAGTACCAACGGGTGAGGTACACTAGCCGCCACACCGGCGTCACGTACAAACAAGGGACTTTACAAACATTCTCGCAATACTGCAATATTTAACATTCGTTTATGCAACGTGGTTTGGGAACGTTTGTACGTTTATGCAAATAAGCTTTGCTTCATATATAATATACGTTATGCAACAACCGGCATGTACATACTGTGCCTGAACACAAATATTTAATGACACCCGCCTTTGTGATCCATTTATGGCAACTTTTCAATATTTTTCCACTCCGTTTTGCTTTGCATGTTTGCAATTAATATTTGATTGAAGCGAATATTTTAAATTATTTGAATTACCTAAAAGATAAAAGCAAATAAACGTAAATGCGCGAATGCCGACTAATTAATTGTTCATTGTGGAAACATTGGATGTAATATAAACATTGCTGTTATTTATATCCGAAATGACGTCGAGATCACACAAAAATGCGCATCTCGATCTAATAGCGTAGTGGAGAAATCTTACTGTGTAATACATTTTCAATCGTTTTCTACGTATTTTGATGCAGACGGCTGAGTTTAAAACCTAACGTTAAATTGATGACGAAATTATGTGAAACATTAATCATATTATGTGCACTTTATTTGCAGCCTACGATGCACGAGGAAGCCTTCCAACCCTGCCAATAGTATTTTTGAAATGACAAAATATAAAAAAACAACGTTTGATTCCATTACACCGGAATAAACCAGGTAAAACCCCCATATCGGTGCAAACAGCTCCCATTTCGGGATCAGCCTATGCACATCCGATTTCGACAGGCAGATTATCATTTCTCATTGGTCAATACTCTATCTCGCACTCTCATCAGGCACATTTACGGCAATCACTTTACGTAGGGTTTAAAAATAAACCTACGAGGAGTTCCTGTAAATCGGACATAGAAAATCTTTAAATCTTTAGTGTGGTCTAATACCATGTTCCATTATTATTTTAATGTGAAAATTGTGGCGTATATTATTTATCTCAATGTGTGTTTTTCTGTACGCACGCACTTTATGCGGCTAAAATTTGCCTGGTTCGGTATTCAATTTTCATTACCGGTTGGGCCCGGCTTCACCCGGGTGCAGATATTTTTTGAGTCCAGTACACAGTCCAGTTACTTCGCGTACTGTTTTACATTTAAACTTAACGTGACTGCCGTCTTCTATACAGCTTTGCCCATTCTGTCCCGTTACATCCCGTTGCGTCACATCCCGTCTCGTTACATCCCATCCCTTTACAACACGTCCCGCTACATTCCGTCCCGTTACATCCCGTCTTCTTAATTCCTCATTCTAAAATATTCATCATACGAGTAGTAGTCAGTCTTAGCGTGATGTTATATAACCTTCCTCGATAAACGGGCTATCTAACAAGAAAAGAATTTTCCAATTCAAGCCAGTAGTATCTGAGATTAGCGCGCACAAACAAACAAACTTTTCCACTTATATGTTGTATAGATATAGCTAAAAGAATCGCACGGGTGGTCAGTAAGTTAAAAGTAGGTAATCGTATTTAAAAGGCAGTAAACGTTTTAAATATTATTTTACAGGCAACAAAGGCCGATACAGCCACACAGACATCGAACGAAATATTACAGCAGCGGAGAAACCAATTCTGAATCATATTAATTACCCAATTAGCGCACGATTACAATCAATTGGGCACTAATAACCCTTCATTCACATTATGCGATCGAATGCCATGTAATTAATGGTGTGACAGTCCCATTAGGCTGGTACGGTGACCGTGCCACTGGCAGGCATAACAGCAGAGCGTGGCACGAGTTAAACGGTCCTTGTGGTTTGCTAATCAATAAATGTCAATTGGTAACGGTGCGGATATTGTAGTCTGTAATTAGCTTGAGTCCATCGTTAGGTACCTCCCTCCCCACTTGGAATCCACCGGCCTGCGCTCTGAGTTCAGCTTGCTGATTATCCACTATATGTAAGCATGCTGTATAGTATGAAGTGATATAAATAAATGCACATATATGTATAATTAACGCGAATCTGATAACGCTTATTTAAAATGATCGTTTACCCAAAACCCGCACAGATTATTTTAGAATTTTTTTTTATTTGCTTAAAAGTTGGTACACCGTGGATCTTATGGTAGTATTATTGAAACTTAACAATTGTCAAATTTTTTACATGCAAATGTTTTGTTATGATCAGATTATTGAAATATAAGTCCATGAATAAACTTACTTAGTAATACAAACATCAAATAACTCATTGTTACTACTCATTTAAGTAAAATTCCTGTATATTACATATATTTAGGTCTTTATCTTTAAAATTATTGACTCAACTGGTGAGCCCGAACTATCTCTTTATTAGCCAAATAGATCTTGAGAAATGGCCAGAGAACTAAATGGCCACGTCTCTTAGCTCTTGTATTAAAATTTTGTAATAATCCTAAACGTGAAACATTTCGGTTTTAAATTAAACGATTATCACATGATTCAATTCAGAATACCAATCTTTATCCATCATCAATTAAGCGTCAAAACATACCCCAAGAAAATATAATTTAACTAGCGACAAATATCAATGGAGCTCAAGTTATTACGAAAACACCCCGCCTTCAATTAATATTTCTTCTAGCGATGTCTTCAACATTTCTTGGACGTGACATCTTGAAATCCTCGTTCTCTCAAGTACTTATCTTTGATGTAAAACTTTTCAAAACTTTTGATAGTAAAATGGAATAGGAACGGCTTATAATTCAAAGTACTTCGTAAGCACTGCGCTTTACCCTATCAGGCTTACAATCTGACCAAAGAGGATGAAGCGAGCGTTGTGATACGTCCTGTGATCTCTCGACGAGAATAAAGTCTCTGTTATAAGCGAACATAACATAAATATTGCAAATATGATGAAAAAATATCTTGTTTAGTGTTTAATTATTACCAAACAGTCAGACCACGTTTGGACACGACACAAAAACCTCATAATACAAAAATCCATACCGTTAGCGTGTAAATGGCGTTTCGGTGCATTGATGAGTCAAAACAACGCTTTCATGCGTGATGTGTGTCATTATCCAGCGCGATATCCGGCCCCACAACAATAAACACTGTTATCTGATCTCCAAACAAAACTGTTACGCTAGATACGCGTTATCTAAAAATACACAACACATATTGTATGCGCGATTCAACCGATCAATAATTCGAGAGTGCGATTTCACGATCAAACCTTGCAAATGGACTTAGCACAGCCCGGGATAGCGTTGCCCGCAAAATACTGTTGTTTTTCTTATGAGTACATACAGACGATTTACTACAAAATTAGTGCTTTTATCAAATTTAAAATTAGTATAAATATATTTGACATACAGGATGTACCACCGAACACGGTGATGTTACATTGAGGGGAAGTATCTGAATATTTTCTCCTTATAACATATGATCTTAAATAGCTATCGTAAGTACGACCAAAAATATTGTTCATTTTATTCATTTCAATTTATTAATTTAAATCATTTATTGTTTTACATTAACGCTAAATACGAAAGTAACAGTCAATAAAAATGATTAAGATAATTTTTCGATGTTAAATGAAAAAACGTGTCACAGTAGCTTATCTTAAGATATAACTAATGATCCTTGCAAATTTACTTTAATCTTTCTTTATTGAATCATTGATTAAACCAATTTTAACAAACTCTTGGTTAACAATGTTAGGCTTCAATATCTAAGATAATTAGTATTTTAATTTTGTTTAAGACTTAAATGATTTGAATTTGTATTTTAATCACTTCTTTTCTAATCTTAATAATACTAATAGTGTTATACAATAATGGTCACTACCGAGGATCCGGGAGAGGAGTTGAAACAGAGCGGGATCAGCGTCTGCGCTCACCCACATAATATCATGACAATGGGTTAGTGTCCAATTGGAGTAAGTTACTCCGAATAACCCAGCATGTCTACTCGCGTGGCCGGGACCCCAACACTATTTATCACTGATAAACACTTGCCTTCAACTAGTGTTAAAGACCAAATATTACGTAATATGTTAAGGTAATTTTGAAATAAAAAAAATAATTCGAATTATTTTTGGATAAATGATAAAACTTTGTAGTATTTAATTTTATGTAGCTACAATAATTAAATTCATATAGACTTTACTTTCAAATATGTTATTTTTTATCTTTTACAATCCAAGAAGCTGTATTAAAAATACTTAGTATTTCTGAGTTGATTCTTTCTGAGATGATGTAGCTAAAAAAGTATTTTAATAAAATATACTGAATTTGACAATACAACTCGCATGAACATCCTAAATCCATATTTACACACTGAATATATTACCTTTCAGAATTATGATAAATAATTGTAATGTTTGCAGATTATTTGCATGTTGAATAATATATATGACATTTGAATACAGCGGTGTGTAAAAAAAATTGAGGTTTATAAATAATTTAGCAACATTGCACCTGTCAGAACTATACCACTGTGTCAGGATTCAGGGTCAACGTTAGAAGCATCCGCGTATGATTTTAAAAAAATTGTATTAAAAAAAAACCATAAGAAATTATTTTACCAAATCCGCACATTCAAAAATAGAGAAGGTGGTTATATTTTTCCAACGGTAGGGCGTAATGAATTAAATAGACATTTAAAAGACGGAGAAGTGGTCACATAAGAATAACAATATGTTCTATCCGATGAAAAAGAAACCACTATAATCGGTTTAAAGCTGTCGAAGATATTGAATATTTTCATGTATATTAATTTTCTCACCCCCCCCCCTCCCCTTATCCCTTATTATAGACCCCCCCCACAATGCAGTTTAACTCTTATACTAAGCCTAATGCAAAAGGAACAATTGGAATCCTATCCTATATTTTGAAGAGTCTACAATACTCAATTTTTACTCCCTCGGTCCGAATATATTCGTCAGAACTTGACTTTTTTTTTATGGGATCATCTGTGAAGTATACGCTTTGAAACAAAAAAGAATTTCCTCAATCTTCAAGTAATGGTTAAACATATATAATTCCGACGAATGGAGAACATCCTTTTTTTCACGTCTGTTCAAATTAAGTTATCTATTTGGACAACTATCGTTTACAGATAATAGGTCATTAGTGAACATTTTATCGATGCGTTAATATTGTTTTATTTAATAAATATCATCACCGATCTTCCGATTAATAAGAACTGTCAAGCGAATTGTTCCTGCTATGAGAAGAGTCAATGCTCTCTTGAAATTAGTCAGGAAGTAAACTTCTTACCGGTGGCTATGGAAACTTTTCAAAGAAGCCAATGTGAAGTGTCCAGGGCATAGCACTGTTGATGACTAAAACTTAGTTATGAATGAAATCAAATAGCTGACAACCAAATATTATAATGTTATTCATAAGATATGCCTTACAATGCCTCACTAGAATAGATTTGAATAATGCATGCATTATGAATTTAAACTACGATGACCTATACATTGAACTACATGATAATGTTATATCGTGTTATTTGTCACTCTTTTTGCAATTTGCACAAAAACAAAGCTCGCTTCGTTTACTGAAATATAAATTATTAAACTACTAAATAAACAGCACATATTTAATTAATTTCCGACGACGCAAATATAATGGAGCTATTGTGTTTGGATTAATATTCGGACGCAAATATAATTTTATTTATTTTGAGCACAAAGCTACATTCCAATAATTATTATCATGGAATTTTTACCGAGTACGGCCGTACGGTAACACAATACCGAAAAACAATGGATTAAAACAAAAATAACCGCATCATTCAATAATGGAAGCTAAAATGCTTCGAAAATTATATGGCAGCCTTTGACTAGCTTGCATGATTGTCAGGTTACCTCAATAAGTAAGCCGTTGAGGCTTTTATAGAGAACCAGAAGTAAAGTCAAATTCAAAGTATAAAAAAATATATATTACCTGAAATAAACAGATAACACGCGCATACCATTAATTCTAGCATTAGAGAGTCACCGATAAGCTAAAATAAAAATAAGAGTTAATAATATAAACTACGGTGTTAAATACCAGAGTCAACCAGATGAAACAAAGTAGACAGTGTATATGAAATTATTTGATTTAAGTTATGTTAATCAAAATATAATACACTTGTTCGTATGACATTTAAAGGCAGGTTGGTTCACCCTTTAGTATCCTAGGATATCATTTTAAAAGATGATGATTCACACTCAGTAAAAACTTAAAAAAGTACGCGAATTCAATACAACGATATAATGAAAAGTTTGAAGCATAAAAACAGTAACCATTCAAGTTATAAACCAGCTCGACCCCTACAATATGTGTCACAACATGAGGAGATATGAAAAAAAACAGATTACATAATAAGACGTAAACAGCTGTTCAATTCCCTATGACCGCCGAATCTATTCAAAATTACAGCAGATGGTGTAACGATGGCACGTTGCCGGTTTCGCGAAATTATTTCAACCCCTTTTTTAGGTTTTGACCTTCAGGGAGCACCGGGCCAGCACCAGCTGAACATATATTTTTTTAATCGGTGAAACAACGCTATAGGCAGCTTTTACTTCATTGTGAATAGGGCGTCTCAACCAAGCTGGTACCTTAAATAACTATAATATACATCCTGGGTTCGTCTACCCTATGGTAGAGAAGCAATGAAATAGGCCGACACAGTTGTGTCAATGGGCAAGAGATGGTCTGCTGTTAATCTGTAATAGTTATATATCTATCTAAATGGCGTTGTACTTGCTGTCAAGGTGAATTGGTAAAGCTTACTTATGGCCTTTCTGTCCCTGACATTGTCGGCAGCCTAATAACGTACATTTATTTATCTATTAACCAGCTTTTTTATCCACCACCATGAGACCTGGTAACATACCTATGATTCTCCAAGAGTTGTAGATGTTGGTGAGCGGCGTCGATGGCAAGTGCCCAAAGATGTTTAAACGCGTGCCAATTATGATATTGGTTTACAAGAGTCGCTGAAACGGCTATGAGAGCAGGATAGTCTATTTTGCTATAACAAAATATCGCAAATATGTAGTTACTTAAGGGAATTTCAAAATTTTGTTCAAATTAAATACTCAATACTAATTTTCGATTGGTTCTAGATAGAAGAGTCCCAGTTGTTGAAATAGCTGTGTGCATCAGTGGCTTGTACGCGCGTCCTAAATTACGAATCATCAGTAAGCTCATTCGTAGTATTATGACATCAGTGCCGTAGTTTCAACATCCATCATTACATCGTGTCCGTTTTTATATACTTTGATTCCCAATCTCAATTTTATTCATTCCTTTTTTTAGTAATATACATTTTACGCTTTATAAAGGTGTGAATCAATTGGAAACCCTTTAGAATTGGTGACTGATGAAACCTGTATATTAAGAGGAAGGCAAATTGGTCATTAGTATATTTAAGACAAAATACAACGGACCGAAAAGTCCGCAGCAACATACTCACAGACGAATTTAATAAACGATCCTAATTACTAATCCTAATTACTAAGTCGTTCCCGTAAATAATTCAATAAAAATAAGCCAAATATGGGCGTGTCGGCAAATCGTTAATCCCATTAATCTATTTTGGTGAATGTTAGATACCGATCAGAATCTATTTTTAATTTCGGTCGTTTCAAATAAAGTTTCGATACGTACTACTTCTTGTTATTATTATTCTGGCAATAAAGTTTTTGTTTTATACGACTAATAAGCAATGCTACATAGGTTAGAGGTATGCATTAACGCTTTCCAAATATCTCTACATAAAACGTAAAACTGCAACCGATATGATCTCTAGATGACCTTTACAATGATTGGGATAAGATTAAACGAATATTTATGACACTAGTAGCTCACGAGTTTGAAGATATTTTATAAAGTCACACAGGGTGCACGTATCGCAATACAAATCTGGTTGTAGTGATCCAATTGTTACAATGCTTAGCTGTTGCAATGCAGTGCATCTTCTGTCATCTTCTTATAATATTATGGCTATAAAAGTAATTAAACAAAGTCCAAGTTTTCCAAGAAGAAGAGCAAATTAAGTTAATGATTTATATTGAACAAAACATCAAAATATATGCGTAACATATATTGAAGGCGGGCCGCCAAAACCAAACATGTAGGAGCTATGCCATGTATTATAATCTGTTTTTTCTACATGTTTAGTAGTTGGCGGCCCGTCTTCAATATTTTACGCATATATTTTGATTTGTTGGCTAGTCAAGTCAATAAGCAAATTAAATAACGTGTACAAGTATAATAAAATGGATATTATTTGTTACTTTGTAGTGTTTTTTTGTTACGTTGTAGTGTTTTAGTCGGTTTTTGTAAACGTATTTTTTTGCCTGACATATTCTTGACACCGACAAGGTATTTTATTGTACTTTACAACATAATTAATGCCATAATTTGTGTTTTTATTCTGTATATGGGAGGACAACGCACACGTCTTTCACACGTACAAAAAACGACCACAAACTAAACTTGTGTGCGAGTATTATTATAGAGTCAAACATCCAGAAACTGTGAGTCATTCGTAACGCTAGAAATGTGTACGGCGAGCGACTCAGAGCCCAGCTATTACCACTAATATAAATTCCATAGACAGATTTTTTCTTACTGCCAAACTGAACGGAGTCACGAATTTAAATTCTTTGTTAAACACAATTTATTACAGAGGTGACACAATAAAAATCTTTGGTCTTGACTTACACTGCCCTCTCTTTCTCCTTCTATTATATCCATCCAAAGGTTGTCTGGTAGAGATAGCTTATAAGCGATAAGACCGCCTTTTGTACTTTTTATATGTGATGTCTTTATAACTTTCTATTTTTTTTTGTGTTCAATAATGATTAAATAAATAAAATAATACCATCTTTGAACGAATTGGTAGTTATTTCTTATATTTGTAATATCTCTACTATAAATTATAATAATTAATGCTTATAATTGAGCATGATAATAATGATAATTATTGTCATTACAAATTATAATACAACCTTTAGATAATTTGGGTGAAATTCATCTTTATACTTAACCCATTCTATATGTTACCCACATAATTGTTATATGACTATATTATATATAGCCATTGAACAAAAAGAATTTTAATATCTGTGAACAGGTTTTCGTCACAACAATTAAAACCCTAATTTTAAATTTAAATCCTCCGACGGTCTAACTAGTCACGCTTTATGTATATTCGCATTAAAACATTAATTTTATTAAGCGTCGCGTTAAATTATTTAATTTTATATTTATGCTAAGAGTTTACTCAAAAATATAAGAACTTTATATAATAATTTATTTTAATTCTAATGTAGTAAAAAGGGGTAATCTTTCATCATGTTTAACTTGGTGAATAATAATCAGTTATTTTTTACATCGATGGTGTAAAAAAACTACAAAAAAACATTCCTTGATATTGCGCTAAAAATATAAAAAAAAAATGTATTTTAGTTATAAATATACTTATTCAGTTAACACACAGAGCCATACTTCACCGACCGGCTGCAACGTAAAAAGCACTCAGATCCTATTTTTGGATAAAATCCAATAACCTTTTTAGAGTCATGTGTGAACGTTAAATCCAATTCAAAAGGAAATGGAACACAAAGCCTTTATATGATGATGAAAAGTGGCACTTTCAATGGAAATGTTAAAAATAGACAATGCATCGGCTTCTGCGTAATATTTTGCGATGTACGAGGTCCATAGAGGATCCAATCCAATTTAGAAGAAGAGTGGCACAGAAGAGCGTGACAGGTAAGAGTGGAACTGATTCAAGTCAGTTGTACCCTTTGACTCATTTGTACCCTTTTACCAGAGAAGCATCGCATGACGCATCACAAAACCCGTTTATTGGCTCGGACTAACTTAGCCGAAGTAAGGATCCACACACAGCGTGGCGCCGTTCACTGCGCATTCTCCGACCAATGTTTCAAAATGACATGGTAATTGTGTATTCAATTTTTGGATGTCAAGGCTTTCGGAGTAAAACTAATACTCGTAGAATTGTATGAATGTTGGTAGGGTTAAAATACAGACGTAAAATATGGTACCAAGAATTTTTATAAAGTGTTAAATATAAAATTAAATAAATAGATATAAAATTAAGGTCGAACATCATTACATTTCTAATCTAAGGCCACTTTGTTTTAAAGAAGGTTGTTAACATAAACGAATAATTTTTAACTAACAATACATACACAAAATGTCGACAAAATATGGACCGGTGAAACACGATCGCATTTTTCGATGCTGACCATAATTCCCCACCGTAACATCCCATTTAATCAATTCATTACTTTTCTTCCATAGAAGCCACAACCTGAAAAGAGGCTGACCAACTGCCAGATGAACTGAAGACACCAGACATATGGCAAGAAGTACATGGATGAGTGTAGCCCAAAATTGATAGTAGTGGACAAACTACATATAAAAGGACATATAAAAGGTATAGGCCTAGGAGTCGGTGGATGTGGGCTGATAATGATCATCACGCGCGTTCTTTAATTGCGATCTTCTTCATTTGCCATTCATTTTATTATTACTTATTACTCGTGTGTGTTTCTAGTGTCTACGATGTCAAATTAACTCACATACAACGAATACTATTACTCTGTCTACGATTGAACACGTTATGGAATTAATAGACACTTTTTAAGTATCATGACTCTGTTGTTACTGTATTTCTAATCTAAATATAAGGCAATAAGGCCTACGTTTCATTGGTGTTTAAAATCGTTTTTAATCGGCGCGAAGCTAGGTTACTCGTTTCTACGCGTACGTTTGGCGGCGTAACCTTTTTGAATAGTACACTTATACATCACAAAACGAAACGAATCAACAATAAAAAGGAAATTCAGTAAAACCAATTAACAGCATAATTCGTTTTAATATATTCTGACAGCATTTACATATTCCCAAATATCCAAAACCGTATCCAGGTACAGACCCAACAAGGCTCGTTAATGTAGTGACGTAACTTGCAACATAGCGATAATAAGTAAAGCATACATTATTAGCAATCAGCGATATAAAATGATTCGAGATAATTTTTTGCCATCGTACGAATATTTTAACGGTCCTCACGAACCGTGAAGGGCGCCACAGTGAGTCTGACGCCTAAACCGGCTCCAACTCGGTCGCAATTACGTTTCACCAAAGCAATATAATCGTTATCGTGGTGTAATTGTATTATACGACTTCATTACGCACAAGCAGTGTTATTTCTGTCCACTTCTCGATAGCCGAAATTGTGTTAATTAGGCATAATCGCAATCCGAAGATTACAACTTTTATATAAATAATTGATATTTACTTAAAGGTTTTAATTAGAATAACAAAGATTAACAAAAGTTACTAAATGAAATGGTACTAAAATGTATAATTTGTTAGCGGTCTTAGTTTTCGACAACGAACATTATTATAGGTGCAAACTAGAGTTAAAATTAGCCCAAAACTTTCCAGGCAACATTTTAATCACTCGCGGCGACGGAATAAAATCTATTGTTATGGCAATAATTACCTAGACGAGATGTAATTTAGCAAAACAATTGTTTCCTATGCAGTTTAGCGACTAATTGAAGACCTCGTCCTTCATCTTCGCAGATAATAATAAAAGTGAATAGATATCATTAATAGTGCAGTTAATAAGGAACTGTTTGCACATGTAGGATTAAACGCACTAATTGATTCAAGTTGTAATCTCTTATAATGCATCATGTAAGCAGTGTGCCCTGCCGAGTGGAGTCGTTGCTCCCGAGACCCGACGTGTAATGTGACCACATGTTTCCGGCAACCGACGGCCCACGTCTGAGATGTCTCGCGACAAATAAAAATGTGTCAATTGTGTGTAATCATTGAATTTATTGTCTCACTTTACAGGCCGCTGTGTTCCAAAAGCAAATGTTAGAGTCATATTATTTCGACGAAGCTTAAGCTTACTTGAATATATTAACAATAACTTTTTAAAAGCAGTATGCAGTGTCAATGTGCACCGGAATTAATCCTGGAATAAATTTAAAAAATTACAGCAAAATCATCCGAGTGAACTCAATGTTCTTCTAAGGAAACAAAGTCCTTTCACAAAAGTTTCGTGACTTTTCCGGAATAACTCACCGGAAAATGTTAAAAAGAGCTGTAGAGCGATTTATTGGATGGATCAAACTCGTCCAGGAATTAGATATGTACCCAGTGAGGCAATACTGCTGAATACAAAGTTTAGTGAGTCCTAATTAACAAAATGCGGCTTTCTCAGAGTGTCGGAACAAAACTCTATAACATCATTTTGTTCGACGAAAATTGTATTTAAAATCTTTGATAGAATTTTATGTGGGGAAACAGATTCCCCTGAACTTGCGGGTTGTTTATAATAAAAAAAGTATGAGATTTTATGTTCTTTTTTCTCCTGACTTTTTTAACATTATAAGGTAGTTTTAAACTCACTTAATTAATATTTCGATTTAAAACCTAGCTCTACATACGCTGTATTACAAAATAAATACGTAATATAAATAACATCCTGCAATAGTGCTTATACGTGTTGCATGCAAAGTGCAAACATACTGCCATTACTAAAAATCCCAGGTTCACGACGACGCATATTTCCGAACGACTAACAAATAACGCGGCCGAACGTGCGTCGAAACACAAAACAAAGCAATCAACACCGGTTACATTAATATTTCATATTTATGGTAACAATCGAAAAACTCTGCTGTTGCTACAACACGTACCTACTTAATGTTTTGAAAGTGGACAAATATTTTGTTAAGGTTCATGAAACGCGCAAATGTTATTTTAAGCTGGCATCCCACCAAAAAAGGAATCATAATTAAGAAACATATAAATTTTAAAAATATTCAAGGGTAAATATAACACAAGAAGCGCTTTAATGGAATTATGTGAATGAATATTAATACATCTAACTTTTTTTATTGAAATAAATGTCGTGACGACCATGCCATTCGCATGATGGTAAGCGAGACGACCGCTCGTGGACAGTACCGAAAATAAACAAAACCACGATTACAAAGCAACGCTTGATATACTACTGCGCTCGTCATTCAGAAACATAATATGTTAAGTCTCATTATGTCCAGTAACTACTCTGGCTACAATGTCCTTTGAACCGGAACACAACAGTGCATTTACACTGCTGCTTTACGGGAGATGTGGACATTGCGGTGGTACCTACCCAGGCGGCCTCTCACATATGAGAGACCTACCACCAGTAAAGTTGCTGAATGCATTAAATAACTCACGGAAGTATAATCAAATGACAAGAACTCCTACAATGCATTCAAGATTAGCTTTGAGTAACAATGGTGTCTGGACGAAAAGGGAACGAACAGGAAACAATACAGCCCTCGTGTAGGAAGAACTTTCAATGTATACGCAGTGGACCCAGGAAATCCAGTCCACCCACCTAACGTACAATAACCTACATAAGGCCCTTTATGCACTTAGTAACTAGTGAAGCTATCCATACATTAAAACAAAACTAATGCTTAATTACAGACACATACAGGATGTAGGATGTAGCCCTCCCAAATTGAAAAGCCTAAAAATTTAGATTCCACTGTAATAACCTGTTTAATTAATGAAGTTTCGTTACTTCTGAAATCCGAATATGGTGTGAAATTTATAAAGGTCCTCTAGATTAGTACGACTAAACGTGCAAATAGAAAACATTTCTCGCCAGTACCACAATCACCCAGAATATTACAATACTCCAGATTCTTTACTACAAGAAAGAAAGCCTTAAAAAATTTGAAACTATAGGAAAAGTAAAAATAAACTTATCGCTTTTCAACCACTGCGGGACAAAGGAGTAGACGAAAGAAAATAAAAAATGAAAAGAAATAAAAAGGTCACAGTGCGCTTGAGAAAATTGTTACCCTTAAACAATGCTTCGTCCATCGTTATAGGGTTTTAGACGTATTCGGTATCACTGTACCGTCAAATGGACACATTGACGTAGAAATTGACACTATAGAAATATGAATTTTCACTAGTGTACTCACTAGCAAGCCGTAACTGTTGCCATGTGTGTAACACATACATATATTGGGCACGTGGTTCGAAAGCCTGCTGTCAGGTGTACGCGTGCAGCTCACAGCTAGCCGATGATTTCAAGGTACTCATTCTGCAACCGTAACGATGTAGCGTTACTATTACCAAAAACATAGTGTGTACGTGGTTCGTGAGCCTGCAACGAGAGCTACACTGTCGGTTTCTGCCGCGAATCAAAGGGCGCTCGCAGCTTCCCTACACACTAGAACTCCGTTACTGCATCTGTTTGATTACAGTTACACCTCAGTACACATTAGAATCTCCCAACATCCCGAACTCTGTCACCAAACGTACTTATTTAGGAAATAGTAATATTTTTATACCAACTAAATAAACAACAATTTCAATTGAATAGAACGTGAGCGTGCCGAAACGTTAAATACTTATTTTATTCATTACTAGTTTTAGAAACAGAAGAACCTAATATTAAAATAATTCTTGATGATAAACTAGCGTACAGATAGCAATACAGTCACGATATAAAAACAAAAAAAACATGTTAAAACCAAAAAAAAACAAACGCTAGGAAACTACAAGTTCTCATTTATTTCTGTGGTGATAATTTCATTCGACAAGTCGTGTTTTTTCACGGTTCAAGGTGAACAAACAATGACGCTAGACGCTCTGGTACATTTTCGCTTGGCGATATAATTGTTGCCGTGTGTAAGAATTAAAAACGTTACATAATGTTAATGTCGCGGTTATTCAGGGAAACAGACATTTAGATTGATTGATTATCGAGAGAGCAAAAGATCACTTCTTTGTTTTTAATACGAGTAGTACTTAATTTAAGTAAATGATTATTAGGTTTTTGTATATCGAAAAGATTGAACTACAATGAACCGGTCTATTTAAAGGCACGTATGTGCGCGAATTAATTTATTGTAAAGAATATAGTGATAAAAATAAAAAAAATATAATTATAAAGAAAGAATTGAGTAAATTTTATGAAATGCCAACGCGCAGCTTATTGTACATACCAAAAGGTGTGCATTTTTGTATGTCGTGGTTTGTGAGGGCGCGTATGCGCATGAGTTTGTCTAAGGGCAGTGCAGTCTACGCAGGGAGTGTATGTGCAAAGCAAGGGGATATGAAAAGGTGATGGTAAAAGCACCAGTAAGCGGTACTCTTAAATCGTTTAAAAAATGTTTGAGAGGCTGAGGCGATTCGATAGATCATGTAGTTAATTTAAAGTCACAAAAATGTAGATTGCAATACATTTATTGCAATTACATTAAATTGGTTAAAATAATATTTTATCGCCACGAAGAGATTAACGCAGAATAAAAGAAATACTAAATAAATTTATCACGTTTCAGCCGCGCAAACAAATCAATTCGCAATTGCATTTAAACAAAGAAAAAATAAAAATAAAAACAAGCGGTTACAATTACATAAACAACGATTGTGTGCCGTAACAAAAATGTAAATATTCGCATTGCTGCCGCATTGGAGCGTGTTGTTTATTAATTATTTACAATCAACTTAAAATGTTCATCCTAATATTATGTAGATCCATCTAAAATTTAACACCTTTCTGTATTGATGTCTTTGCCCAAAACGTTTAATTTTTCCAAAACTAAATTAAATTAGCTTTGGATCAAGTGACTTTCTGTTTCTTTTCAGCTTGAGTATGTTTTTAACTTATTGCAATTAAATTTTTTAGTTTTTTAAACTTTATTCGATCAAGAAAAAGTTAATTTGTAGAGAGATTTTGTTTCGTAATTTTTGAATCTCTCAGTATGATTTTACTAAAGTTGATCTTTCAATCATGAGAACTATTGTTTCTGATCATGACGATATTGCAAAAGATTTTGTAATGTGTTCACGTAGTATAATAATGAAACAAGAACATAAAAATAGTCGTAAAAATTCAATAATGATCTGATGCTGTCGCGGCAGACACATCAACGCAACGAGACCCAATTGGTTTATTAACGCCCACTACGATTGCATCGGCACTGTCACTTTATAGATCGATTTTTCATGACTTTAACATTTGAGTCCTTATAATAGGTTCAATGTCTGAGCATTGAGAATGTATGTAAAGTTCAATTTAGTAGACGGTATTTTTCACGATTTTATGCATGTGTATCTAGGAGTACATAATTTATATAGTGTAAATCTAGCTAATATTAAAAATGAAAAACATAGAAAGGTTGATTGCTTTAATAAGTAATGCATCGAATATGCGTAGATTTAAAACTCCAATCAAAAACAGCGTTTCATCTTCATTAAATTAATTATAAATCAAGTACGGTAGTTAACGAAATGGCTTCATTAAATTACAACTCATAAAATAATGCCGATAACTTCCCATTTTAAGAATATTTTATACTATCAGGGTTTTCTGTAGCCTGCGTTTGCATATGTACTTTCGACGTTTTTGCCCATTTTACGGAATAAAGCGGCAGTTATGCTTTCCTTACATTTTATAAAATTTTAAATATCAAAATATGTTTCCTTGGCAGTCAGGCACTTTTGATGGTTCTTTCATCTTGCCAGACAAAATCAAAATTTATCTCGATCGGAACTTCATAATAGCTGATCATCGATGCCAAGTTAGAGAGTCCCAAAAGGGGCAGGCAGAGGTGCTATCAAGACAACCACGTTTCTCCTTACGTGCTCCGTCCCATGATGGAATACTCGTAGGGGGCGAGCCTATCGACTACAAACTTGCAGTTTTTTTAAATGATGAAAGTCTGGCGGCCACGGACTCTTGGTATAATTGGTGTTAAACCATAGGTTATTATTATTCAATTAATTGCATATAAATTGCAATTGGTGTAATAAGTCACCAGCCTAGGTGCACTGTCCCAATCTAACATCTCCAACAAACACAGACCACACGCTATTTAATCATCTTACGTAGATATAAATTGCCAATGATGATGATGATGATGATGCATAGAAATTATGTCAGGTCAAGACCGCTTATAGAAACGACAAGGACAGGTACAGGAAATAAGATTGATATAAATGCATGTTTTATTAGTTTCGGTGAATACTACATTCCTTGTATTTAAGTTTCCGCCCGCCACCCTGTCTGCAAATTGCATAGACATTCCATTAAACGCCGCCGGGTAGACCAAGTTGAGTATCGCCAACAAACTCGTTATCAACTAGCGCTTGCCTACAACTTTAGCTGTCTTGTGAGTCAATTATAGACCGGCGATTTAGAAAATGTAAATAACACTAGGCCGTGCGTATGTCGGAGTGATACTTGTTCTATACTGAATACCAATAAGATATCACTAGAATATTGGAAGAAGGCTATTGAAATATTGGTACAGCATTGTAATGTTGTAGATTTAAGAGGTGGGGAAACCCATTTCGATTGAGGACCAGTTGTCAATAGTTATAACTTAGTACATATAACAAAAAAAAAAAATAAATGAAATAAAATAAAAGCTCGTAATTATTTTTTTCGATTTCAGCAACAGGAAAATGTCGTGAACGCGGTTATTGCAATTTCAAGCGATATTTTTCGTCTATTAGTGCAAAATTGATTAAGCGGCGCTCCCTCGCGTAGTAAGAAGCGTTAATGGCGATATTTTAACGGGCCGTGCATTTATCAGAGTGCGTCCATGTTACCTACACTCGCATTAGTATTGAGTTTCCACAGGGGGAGGATTACCTACGACGTAACTCTTGCGCCGCAGTTCAGGGGCCAATTTTCTTCAATATATTTCAATATGATGACATTTTAAAACTACTTTCATACAATCTATTTACTAAATAGAATCTGATGAGCAGATTATTTGTTTGATCTTTCTATTTATAGGGCTGGGTCATATTTGATAAAAAACAAACTTATTGAGAAATTAAGCTAATTATTTAATTGTGTTCATGTTCATTGTAGGAATGTTTAGTAAATCCATGCTATTATTAATTGTCAAATTGCATAATCAGTATTATAGTGCAATATAGCTGGCAATTTTTTTCATATCCCGGTGTTTGAAAGACAATATTTTTTCAGTCTTTTCAATATCATAAGCATTTATTTCATTTTCTTTACTTGTAAAAGTAAGAATTGATAATAGTGATTGTAATTCTAAAACATATACGTTTTAGGACCTTTTTTGCAATACATTGAAATCATACCATAGAAAACTTTAAAACAAAGTACAATAAATGATGTGACTTATTAGGCCAAATGGATGAGTAATGAACAAGTTGGGTAATTGAATATGAAGCACTTAAATACGACAAATTACGAAAGATGACCATCCCGGTGGGCTCCTGTTATGTCCTCTACATTGACATGTCTAAATTGAGTGTATGAACCGCAATATTCATACAAAGGATATGAGTAATTTGTGTTTACTGTAATATGAAGTCTAAAGCTTGTATATGACATTTGTTCAGAATAAAATTGGCAAGGAGGACTGTGCCACCTCTAAAACAGGATTAAAATTGTCACAAGAGACTATTCAATTTTCCAAGAAGGGAACATGAACATGTGAAGAAAAACACTTATGTGTCAATTTCATGTGTGGTTTAGTTTTAGTTTAGTGATTAAATTGAATTTTAACATTTTTGCATTATCATAATTGTGTCCTATTGCTAATATGTAAGTCTTATTGCAGTAATATGCAAATATTGTTATTCTTTCTTCAATTAATATGGGTGTATGACAAATTACAGTACAAAATATGTTTTGTGACCCCAAAAAAACGGATAAATTAAAAATCATTTTAAATTCCTAATTCTTATTGGACCCAAACAAAAAAAAACAATGCAGAGATTGTATTTCTTTATCTATATTGTCCCTAATGTAATTTGCATGGTATTTAATCTATTTCGTTTTAGTATGTGTGTGTTTTATATTAAACTTATCATATCAATAAGGTTAATCAGTTATAAGAAAAAATATGTATATTTTAATTCCCCCACTTCATTGTAAAGCCTTTCTTTTAATCCCATTAGATGGTAAACAACAAACAAGTATGTATATAAATATACGTGATAGTTAAGCATAAGCGACGCATCAAGAATGCTCAATCCGCATACAAGCAAGTTTTTGCAAACTTACACAACTTTACAATAATTTTCATCTTTGAGTAACCAGTTTAATCGGCCTCCTTACATAGCGACACAAACTTCGATGCACATAGGCCCGAAGGCAACCTAAGTGCTCCACACAAAGTTGCTATAGAAGACGCAAAGTTTCTTCCGAAGAATCGGTTAATCATTACTGGAACGTGATGCGGCGTGCATTCCTGAGTACGCGATGTGTGTCAGCGTACCAACTCGAGCGTAACGTATCTTTATCACAACACCGATCATCATTTTAATCATATATTTACCGAAAATATCAGCTGACGCACCACAGTAGCCGAGAAACCTGTTCCGTGCCACTCGCACACCACCATAAAAAAATATTTCTAATTATTCAAACTACTTGCGGACAAGTCCCGGCTTCTTTTTATTTGTAATAAATAATCTAAATTAATGAATTATCGATCTACAAGAAACCGACACTTGTCTACACACTCACCTTCGGATAACTCCAGGTCTAATTCGGCCAATTTGTCTTTAATCTCGTCCGGTAATTTTGATATATCAACACTCAAGTCCGCCATGGTTATTAAACACTTTTCTCACACAAAACAAATAAAGTTAGCGACGGTAACTCATAAGACCATTACAAAACATGGCCATCTTGAATTTTGAATATTTTCTGAGCTCGTTCGCCTGCCGACTCTCTGAAATAATGAAGTGAAGCGTCTACGTCCACCAGAGGCCGTGTTCGTCGTCACACAGCTTGTTCCTACTTCACTCTGCTCAAATGTCATTTGAAGAATGACATATCCATGAATATTGACATACTAAAAAAATAATAATTGCGGTTTTTTGTATTGGGATGACATTATCGATATTAAAATAAAAATATTCATTAGCTATGGCAAATTTCAATCCTGCGGATGAGAACAAACAATTGCCATATTTAAATAAAATGATTATCTGTTTCCCGCAAGAAGCCTATGTCTCATCTATACCCAAATAGAGATTCAATTAGAGCCATAGCGCACTGTCGACCGGTAGCCGGGCGATTGAGTTACCGGGCGACCAAGCCAAGACCAAGCCGAGCGTAGCGTTTCTTGTACATTCGTGTGAAAAGGTCTACGAAGAAGCTGCAATAGTAGCGTTACTAATTTGTTATAAAGAGAAAAAAAGAAAAGAAAATAAAACAGTATTGGGTGCATAAAGATGTACCCAATACTGTTTTATTTTCTTTGCAACAAAGGTTGCAAGAAGATCGAGAAGAGAATCTCCGAGATTGTAAGAAATGTATAAAATATTTTATAAAGACGTTAGAAAAATGTCCTCGTTTTTTTTTTATTACGCAAGAATGTCTGTGCTCTCGTTTCACTATTGTGGACTATTGTGTCTTATAAAACTATAATAATTATAAAACTGCACTGATTTTCGGAATTGGATTTCCGATATAAAATCTATATATCCGATATAATAATCATCTACACTGAGCCATTTTTGTGCTCGACGGCCAGTGACCTCGAAAGTCACTCTCAGTGCGAATGCTTCCATTTGAACCCGTGCTTTTAATGGTCACCAGCGACTAGCAGTCGCGTGTGTGTTGCCATTGCGCGGTGAGTCGCCGAGTCACTCGAGCGACCGGCGACTCAGTGCGTACGCTGCTATACAATCTATAGGAAGTTACAGTCGCCAGCGACCGCGCCGCCGGCGACCGAGTCGCCGGCGACCGGTCGATAGTGCGCAATGGATCTTACTTGTTAACATTTTCTTGAATAATGAAAATATGACCTTTATGCTCATCGGTAGAAAAGGACATAGTAATTAATTATATAAATGCGCTGAAAGATTTCATTGCCGATGAAGAAATAATATTAAATACTTGAATTTGTATTAATTTCAACTAACATTTTCCAGGGATTGATTCACAATTTCGATCTATAATATGTTGTTGATAAAAATAGTCGATGACAATTCATATTTCACTACAATTTTATAGTCTTGAATTATAATATTAATTCTACAATATCAGTCATTACTTCACTTTATTTTACACTATTGATATTTTCTAAATTTTATTAAATCTATATATAATAAATTAATAAACCTATATATTTCAACTAATTGTGGCACAGAGGCTGTAAATGTAATAAAATAATACTATATTAGACATATATAATAGAAAAATCGATACTTCTATGCACCATTTCATCATCTTTGCCTTAAAATGTGACATTCTTAATAACGTCATTATTTATTTTATGTATAAATTTTGATAAACAATATATTAAAATAACGTTTACACCCTAAAAATATCCCAGCTTGAGTCCGCCACCTATATTGATAAAAATCTATATATGATAAAATCCACAGTACATGGCGCAGCGTGATTGGTCAAGCACACATGCAAACTTCAGGCACACTATCACAACCCCATGTTGGTTGGTTTCACTCAAAATGTTCCATTGCCAATCTGTTTTATACTACATCTATGGGTGTATGGCTTAGATTTTACAAATAATATTTCATCCCTTATTCCATCCCCATAAAACTATTTTTCAAAATAATTGCATGCTATTTTTCTTCGTTTGTAATAAGGACCTAAAATATAAATTTTCATTTCATAGTAATAGCCTCAGCAGTTTCGATTTTTAATATAAATTTCAACCCTTATTTTAACTCCTTTAGGGTTAATGTGAAGAAAACAAAGTACGCTGTTTTTAATGAGTATCTAAAGCGCCAAGTTTGACATGTGTAACTCCAATGGTTTAGCTTTTCCAAAAATATTTCATCCCTTATTCCACCCCTATAATACAATTTTTCCAAAATTAATGCATGATATTGTGGGAGCGTAGAACGTGGGGTCCCAGATAAAGCAACTAATGCAAATACACAATGAAATTACTCTCCGTTCGAAGTAATTATATTTATTAATAAAACGACATGCTAGACCGTTTGACTTGGAATGAATAATGACAGACCAAGACAGATTTATTTTCATAAATCTTACATCATTCAATAGGTGAACAAGGAGTTCATATTACTTTTATATAAACTAACACCCCCACTATATAAAAGTAACAAATAACACAATATAACTAACATGAGGAATAAAATAAATTTAACTTTTAACTACACCAAGTATTTTCATAAATTTATAATGCTTTACCCCACATAAACCTTTAGTCAATAAGTCAGCAGGCATGTTTGCAGTTGGCAAATACTTTGTTTCAATTACATCATTTCTAATTACCTCTCTTATGAAATGATATCGAACATCAATGTGTTTGGTTCGTTTATGCGAATGATGATCATTTGCCAGCTTCAATGCGCTCTGACTATCACAATACTGAATACAGCACAATCTTATTAGAAAAACCTACTATTTCTAATTCTAGATTTTTTAAGTAAATGGCTTCACGACCAGCTTGTGACAAAGCCATATAAAAGCCATATACTCCGCTTCACAACTGCTTAAAGCTAGAAGTAACCGCAAAGTAGAGTGTCTTATCACTGGAGAAAAAGTTTCCTGATAGTCCACACCAGCTTTTTGCGTAAAGCCTTTCGCAACTAACCGCGCACGATATCTCACTTTATTTTTACAATCGTATTTCTTTTTTAGCACCCACTTACTTTGCACGACACTAGCATTATCTGGAGCGTCAACAACTTCCCATACTTTGTTGTCATCAAAAGACTGCATTTCTTCTGCCATGGCCTGCATCCACTGTTGTTTCTCAGGACCACTGATCGCCTCTGCATATGTGATATCCTCATCACCCAGATAGGGATTGGTGCTACACATGTATCCATACCTGTCGGGTTTTTTCCTCTGTCGTTTCGATTTTGTTTCAACAATTGGCACTACAGGTAAATCGCCTGTTTCCAATTGGTGTAGATCTTCCTGTGGAGGCTGCTCTCCACTCTCTGCAGGCTGCACATCCTCATCTCGCACATCCTCATCTTCCACATCAAGATATTCTGATCCATCAGAGCTAGATTGTTCTGAGACTTGATATTTAACAACAGATTCCTCGGATAACTCCCCCACTGAATCTGTGTTCTCTATGCAGACAGTGACTGTGTCTTTCTTGTTTTCTAGTATAATCACATCTCTACTAGTAGTTACTAAGTTTCTTGCAGGATCATACACTCTATATCCTTTGCTTCCATCTGCATAGCCAACTAGAATACATTCTTGGGCTTTCTTGTCCCACTTTCGTCTTTTTTCTTTAGCTATGTGTACCATTACTGTACTCCCAAAAACTCTCAGATGACTTATATCTGGCTTGATACCATGCCATAGTTCATAAGGTGTTTTTCCTTGCAATACTGACGAACCAGTGCGATTCTGCAAATACACTGCTGTATTTGTAGCCTCAGCCCAAAATTTCTTGCTTAACTGTGCGTCAAAAAGCATGCACCTAGCTTTCTCAACTAAGGTTCGGTTCATTCGTTCGCATAATCCATTCTGCTCAGGTGTGTATGGGCATGTTGTTTGATGAATAATACCCATTTTCTTTAAATAATCACCAAACTCAGCATTGCAGAATTCTTTTCCATTGACACTTCTAATAATTCTTATCTTTTTACTTGCCTGAGTTTCAACCAATGCTTTGTATTCTTTGAAACTTTTCAAGGCATCACTTTTATTTCTAAGAAAATAAATAGTTGTCATTCTGCTATAATCATCTACAAATAAAATGAAGTATTTAGAACCACCAATAGAATTACACTCCATAGGACCACAGATATCTGTGTGAATAATACTCAACATCTCTGTGCTTCTCCTAGCAACGTGAGTAAAAGGTAATCGAACCTGCTTCCCTTCACAGCACACAGTACAGGAAGACTTAGTAATGTTAACTTTCTCTTTTAAAGAAAGTCCGTCAACTGCATTTTGCATTTTATTCAGACACTCACTGTTTACATGTCCTAATCTGCGATGCCAAAGCTCACCTGATATTATTGCTGCTGCAGACATATTTTCTTGGAGTTGTAACTTGTAAACTCCATTTTCTAATAACGCATAAGCAACCAGTGTACCATTTTGATTATATATTTCACAGGCGTTTGTAGTAAATACAACATTATTGCCTTTGTTAATCAATTGACTCACTGATAGTAAGTTAGTTGTCAATTCAGGCACACAAAACACATCTTTTATGTCTACATCATAACTGCAATCATTAGCTAAGGTAGTAGTAATCTTTACATCGCCCGAACATACAATAGGCACTTTTGTTTTGTCAGCTACTATAATAGTCTGACCTTTCTTTTCATAAGAAATATTGGTAAGCCATTGTTTATTTGGCGTCAGATGCACACTGGCTCCAGAATCGATGTACCAATCCTGCTTACTAAAATTCCCGCTAAGGAAAACTACATTGAACGCATGTGGTTGTTTACGTTCTTTTCCTTTGGTATCTGACACTTCAGCCGTACATTGGGACTTATAATGCCCTATTTGATTGCATCGATAACATTTAATTTCTTTCTTCGACTTTGTCGACAATGACATTCCATTCTGGCGGCCATTATTATTTTTGAAATTTATAAACTTCCTTGGAGCCGATGGCTGCTGCCAGCCTTTACAACCACTGGCCAATGCACTATTCGATTCATCATTTATTCCATTTCCTGTTTCCATGTCAAGGAGCTTACTCTTTATGACGTCAGTTGTAATCTGAATACCTGAATGCTCGATAGCCATTATCATGGGAGCATATTTTTCTGGTAGTCCCGCGAGCAACAATGAACCAATCCACTCGTCGCTTAATTCGAAACCTGTATTACACAACTTTTGTCCTGTCTCAACCATTTGTGTCACATATTCTGTCATGGAACCACAATTTTCTAGTCTTATTGAAATTAAATTTCGAAGTAAGCTTATTCTCCTTGCAAATCCTGAATCGTCAAACAAGGCTCTCAGTTTCTCCCATAATTCCTTGGTTGTAGAAACATTTCTAACGTGCACATACAACGAAGAGTCAATCGTGAGAATCAGCTTCGCTTTAGTTTTTGCATCATCCTCGGCTAACAATCTTACACCTTCCTCTGGTTTGATGCATTTCATCATACCTTCTAGGACTAAGAAGTTTTCCGCTGCAAAAACCCATTCGCAATAATTTTCTCTGCCTTTTAATTTTGGCACATTGACAATGTAATTCGCCATTGTTATATATTTCTGCACAATCTGAAGTCGGTACCTAGGCTAGCTCTCTAATTACTCTACTGCGATTTACCTATTCAACGTTTATCTTAAATCACTTTTGAATAATCGCGAGATAATTTGCTAAAACCCTAAAGGCCATAATCTGGGCCCGTAACCTAATAAAACGACATGCTAGACCGTTTGACTTGGAATGAATAATGACAGACCAAGACAGATTTATTTTCATAAATCTTACATCATTCAATAGGTGAACAAGGAGTTCATATTACTTTTATATAAACTAACATTTATAATAGTAAATTAGTTTTCAGACAGACTAGTGACAAGAAAGCGCGCGTCACATGTTATAGCATCGACAATCTCCCGTAAGAGTGGCGTTTGGATATGCTACAATGTTATTTTGCGTTTGTAATAATAAGCTAAAATATAAATTTTCACAGAATTAGCTTTAGCAGTTTCGATTTTCCATATAAAATTTCAACCCTATTTTAACCCCTTTAAGGGTTAATTTTTAGAAAACAATGTATGCAAATATTTTTGTTTTTAAATGAGTAACTAAAGTGTAAAGTTTCACATCTGTAACTTTAACGGTTTGGATTTTTCCATACAAAATTTTCATCCCTTATTTCAAGCACTTCAAGCATTTTCTTCACAAAAAAGTAGCTTATGTCCTTTCCCAAGGTCACATTTATCACTGTATCTAATTTCATTTTAACAGGTTCCGTTGTTTTAGGCGTGAAAAGGTAACACACAAACAGACAGACATAGTTACTTTCGCATTTATAATATTAGTAAGGATGACAAAATTATACCTATAGTGAATCTATAGTAAAAATCTATGGGAGAGGAATAATCCTACTGAGCATAGGGCTTGGAAGTGGAATTCCTGTGTCTGAAGATTTAAAAATATTTTAATTTATATATCATAAATATAAAATTAACCGAAATAAGACTAGAAATGTTTAAAATACGGGAAAAAGATATGTTACATTTGTTCTTTTAAATGATTTTATGTTGAAATTATGAAGTCTCTTTCAGTTTAACCAAGTGGTAGCAATGATTGATATATACAAAAGTAGTACTCGTAGTATAAATAAAATAGTTATAATTTAACGTCATGGTTCTATTGCATAAAACACAGTGTTTTCATATAATAATTTGCAACTGCACTACTTTTAAATCTCCGTATTTTTAGTTAGTTAAATTTTAAAGTCTAAAAAAATATAAATGTGCAAAATGTAGGCTGTAATTGTAACACGTCATTGGGCTATAATTATATGCATGTTACTGTTTTTTCCATAATATCTCGCTCTATAAATTCAAATGTATTTGTCATCTCTATGTTGTCATCTGCTGATGGCGTTTGGCGAAATTGGGGTCCACAAACAATGACGTTTTACAAATAGACACGTTATACACTAACATAATTACATAAAAAAACGGCGCAATAGCTAAAACGCATGCACGCGGTGAAGTAATATCTGCAAGATGGGACACTTGATTTGTTTCTGATCAATGAATTTTCTTTTAAAATAAATTATGATAGGTATATGAATATATTTAGGTAAGTGTGATGTGATAAATTAATAAAACTTTAGGAAACTTTACATAATAATGTCAACTATACAAGGTATAGTTGTTTATTCTATAAAAACAATGCCTTTTCCTTTAGCTTACTTACAGGAACTGCAGTCTTTTTTATGCTCCGATATTTTTTTTTGGTCACATATATATTATTTGCGTAAAAATAATCTAAACAGATCGTAGAATAAGTAGTTGGCATCCAAGCATTCTAATAACTTTGAACCCTTATTACATTTAATGTTAAAAACAAATACGGCCGAAAGGTTATGTAGTAAAGGCCACGTATGCGCAAGCGAATTTTCGGACACCCGCTTACAAGGTGGTTGGACGACCTAGTTAACGTGGCAGTCGCTGGATGCAGGGAACTTCCAATAGGTCGCTGTGGGAATCTTGTGGCTGTAGAAAGAGAGAGTCAGAAATCACATGAAAGCTAAATATGTATTAGTAAATATTTACAAGTATTTAATGGATTAAATTCAGCTATTACGTAATACATACAGTGTTATTATAGTAAAAATAAATAGTAGCTAATTATGTCTGGTACATATATTGCCCATCTTTCCCTACAAGCATGAAGCACGAGTTGACATCTTGATGTCGAGTAAAATTTATTTGTTGAAAATATGAATTAGTGTGGTACGCATTCAATGAAATATTTTATTTGTTTTATAGTTGCAGAATAATTTGTACATTGTCTTGAACCGGTCGAAGGCTTTTTCCGCATTCGATTCCGAAAATACAAATAGTCAGAGAGACGAGCAGCCGCGACACTGATTTAAGCGTGACTGATTGATTGGCAGGCAATAAGACAGGCAATTGCCTTGCAATCGTCTTGCCATTATAGAGCGCGGACAACGCATCTATGCTATAAAAACATCTTAGTCTACAAATAAAGTTAAAAAAATATGTATTTTACGCGTTGTTTGAGATATGTTTTCATAATATAAACAACAAGCTATAAACGCGTAATCTAATTTTGTAAAACATAATTGAATCTAATAGCGTTAACATGTCCACTATAATAAAATGTAAAACGAGAAAAACTGTTCATAATATTTGTTGTCAGCAAGTTAATAATCTGTTGTCAAATTGTTAGAAACAGTTTTTCTCTTTTATGATTTTCTTGTAATGAACATGTTTAATATTATTAGATTACGAGTATAAATATTTGTTGTTTACATTATGGAAACATATTTCAAACAACGCGTAAAATAGATATAATAATTAAAATTTTTAAATGGAGTTCCAAATTTCGCCACACGCCTATAGAATTTAAATGACAAAACATTTCAGTAATTTATTTTTCGTCGTCCAAAGAAGTAAGTTCTCAGTTACTAAAAAAATGTTTTTTTTTATATGGCAACTGGAAAGTAAAACGCATTGTAGGTGGCGCTAGGAGTGTTCTTCTTCCGTCATTCTCATTCGCTGCATAGTTTTTCTTTTTGCCATTCGGTATGTAGGTACTTTAGTTGGCTGTAAAATTTATTCTCGTAATGGCTGCCACGCTAAAAGTGTAGCTTTTTGGTTATGTCATGTATATAGGAATTAGTGTCCGTATGTCACATTGGTGTAATTCAACAAGTGTACGAAGCAATGATCGCATGAAAGCTGTTAAAATATCAATCTCACTAGAACGTTTCCTCTTTCATGTTTCCTTATTTGGCAATTAAGTTATGGACTCGGGATTTGTGTACTGTATGTAACAAAAACATAATCTATGCGTTGTGAAAAGTGTACGTGCGGACCATATTGAGTGCGGAGTGGTAGTTGTTGGTCCAAAATGACGGACAACAGGTCATCGTCGGCGCTATTCAAGCGGGCTGAGCAATTGAAGAGATGGGAAGAGTCGGACACGAACAAGCAGTCGCCGACGCCAAAGCGCGCGTCCAGGATCCAGTTCTCGGCAGGCATCGTGTTCCTGGCGGCGTGCACCTCGGGCGACAAGGACGAGGTGCAGCGGCTGCTGAAGGCGGGCGCGGACATCAACACCGCCAACGTCGACGGGCTTACCGCGCTGCACCAGGTAACATACACTACCACAGTCTTCAATAACACGCATACACACCATTATGTGAAACTGTGTCAACAATTCCCTTTGAAAATATTAGACTATTTGAGAAGTGTGTCAGTCAATTAATGTAAGTTGCTCATTATGGGATACCCAAAGAAGTGACATATAACTATGAATGACATAAGTACACAGTTTTATCCATATACATCTTAAAATGCAATCAATTAATTTTTACTTTTACTTCATGATTTATTACATTGAATTATGTAGTATCCATCCATCATCCATCCATCAGCCAAAGGAAGTCCACTACTGAACATAGGCCTCTCTTAATGATTTCCACAGTGACGTGTTGGAGGCAGCCTGCATCCATATGTAGTATGTGACACAGTAAATGGCATTTACAAAAATTAGATTTAACTTTAATGTAGCAAGATGATATATTCAAGATATTATGATTTAAAACAGAATATTTATGGTCAAGCACATTAAAATGACCTCAATAAGGCATTTATCATATTTATTGTATCCAGTATTGTTAAGATTTTGGAATGACATTCGTTTTTAAATCCATTTTGCTGCTTTGATTAAATATTTAGCACCATGAAAGTTTTGTTTACTACTCATTATCATATTTGGATTTATTATAAGTAATATCAAACAAGCCATGGTCGCTTACAACCAAGAAAGACAGACATTATCTGAATGAAATGTTCGATTCTAGAATATTTTTTCTTTTATTGAATTTCATAAGACTGTAAATGTCTGTAAATGATATACTTAGTTTGATCTCATTGTTAGAACTCGCCTCCTTTTTGAATAATATATCAAAGTCCTGTAATAAATTATTTACATTGCTCATTTTTACTATGTTTATGTGGTCATTAAAATATTCTTGAATGATGTTCTCCCAAAAAATGTTTCTTCAAATATCTTTATTGTTAACTGTAAAATAATAGTATCTTACAACTTTGGATCATTACTTTGAAAACAAGCCATGTGATCCTTGTGGGATTTGTTCTTCTTATGCCTACACTCCATATTCCCATATTAATTAAAGTTAAAGAGTTGATTGCTAGCTAAAATATTTTTAAGTCCTCAAAACTAGATTTAGAATAGAATGTTACTAAGAATTAATTTTTTTGGTTAACATGTTATGTTTTTAGGCCAATGGAATAGAATAAAGCTTTAGATTTTAAAATTAATCTATTTGCCCCAATAAGTAATCCTCAAAATATAATTATTAATGTAAATTAAGATTAGAACATTTTATATGGTTATGTAGTGGTATTTGAGCCAAGCATCTGTTCTCAATCTTCTAATCCACAATATGAGGGTTTATTAAATCATAAACAGGTTAACAACAACATCAAATATGATATGATCAATTAGCCTAAGAATTAATTTTTAAACTGTGCATTTATGCTTGATGTATATAAGAGTAAACATGCATACAAAACCTAATCCTTTCAATACTGACATTTAGAAGTCCTAAACAACATTATCTGAAGTTTAGATTAAACTAAGTTATCTCATACCATACCTGACACACAGAAACATACACCTCATTTTCTTACATGTTACAAATACATCTGAAATTGCATGAAACTGGCATGAAGTGGGCTATTGTCTCAAGGAACAAAGTATTGCCTCGCCTAAAATACATTTTCCAAACCATTACTCTATACAGATACCTTACCCACCCTCCACAGATCTCATTATAGTTCAGAAATGTGTATCGTAAACTTTGTGTGGCATGTCTGCTTCGTCTTCAGGAATAGAGTTTGGCTTTTATATGTATGTGTTAATGCTAATAAAATCAATTCACATGATTGCTTATGAAAGTATTGTGATTGTATACTTTAGAGAACTAGTTTTTTTTTCCATTCTTAAAATAAACATAGTTTTCTATTTGTTTCACTCTGTTAACATCATGTTTTTGAAAATATCAACATTCTGATACATTTGTTCAAAAAAGTTCACTGAAAATAATGAGGCAATTGAACTCAGTTGCTTTTTCATACAGCAGATAGTGACTAATGCAAAATAAACACCATTCTAATTGTATTGTGTGATAAGTGATAAAGTTAATTACCAGTTTGCACTATACAGGGCGTCCCACGACAATGCCACTAGGAGGGGAAGTATCTTAAATATTGTAGATAGACAATTTTCCTGAAAGAAGACATCAATTTAATTTTGAAAGATTTTTGAATAGTCACATGTCTGTAACGGGAATCAAACTTGCCATTTGGTAATAAGAAACCCCTTATTTTATGATACCAATCAATAGGCTTAATCAAATGGATTATTTGCATACATACATACATAAACTCATGCCTATGTCCCATTAAAGTAGGCAGATTCTATTGAGGTTCAAGTGCTACGGTCCATACATACCTCTTTCACTTCATTAACTGTCATTAATCTCTTCATACATGCTCATCGGTTTCTAGGACTCCGTATTTTTCCTTTCTCCATATATTGAATATATTGGGTTATTTTTCGATATAATATAGTATAATAAATAAAAGCAAGACTGTGAAATTTTAGATGTACTATTTCACTCAGGAACAAAAATAACTATCCTTTTCTTCAATTTTATTGTAATCATAACATCTAGTTTTATAATTTTCTTGGTCTTCCTTTAATTTATGATGCTATGCTATATGAACAAAAATAATTCTTATGATCGAGCCTTTTGATTGATATCTTTGAACGAAGGGTGTTATTTTTTTATAACCCATGGCGGGTTCGATTCGCACTTCTGACATGTGATTATTCAAAAATGTTTGAATGAAGTTCAGATGGGTTTATTATTTCAGTAAAATTGTCTATCTACAACATTTAAGGTCCTTCCCCTCCAAGTGGCATCGCTGTGGGACACCCTGTATAACAAAAGTGGTGGCACTGAAAGTTTTTTGAGTACATTTTGTGAATGTGTCATGTTGTTATTAGGTACAAAATGGGGGTTACTGATGGGTATTTTGTGAAAATTAATATCCTTTTCTAAACTGTTATTTATGCGATGTCCACTATTACAATATCTCTTTGTGATTAGAAAATGTTATAAATAGTCAGTTGATGAGAAAAACAAAATTTTCAAAGACCTGTTAGCAAATAATATGAGATACACTTCTGATTTTATCCTATGCAGGTAATAAAAATACAATTGATACATTGTAATCCACACTACACTAGCAAAATTCAGGCGTCATTACTTCATAAAGGTCATATGGATAAAAACTGAGTTGATATATTGGTAGAGGTCAATCTGCCAGTATTTGCAATGAAGGGCATGTCGCAGTACCACGGTACTGCGACATTAGCCGGTCCCAAAGCAGAATGGTGGCCGATGGTATACTATTTATAATCTGCGATATCTTTATATAACTCGCGTTACGTAATACTTTAAGATAATTTACGTACATATTTGGCGGGAATGCATGACGGGTTTGGCAATTGTGCATAAGACGATGAAGACTTGATACACAGGAATTAAACTTGTTATGTGTCCAACGCTGACATAGACTAATGTATATATGCTAATGTATACTACTGTGACATAAAGAACATTGCACGCTGATGCGGGTCGTTATTCGTATACTAACAAATAATAGACTTTTCTAGTGCTTCCATTGGGCAAATATTTACTATTCTTGTAGTTTTGTAAAGGTTTTTAATAGATAATTATGGCTTCAATGAGGTCATTACACATTCCTGAATTTTCTATGGATCTGAACGAATCAATCTGCTGTTCTAAATGTGATGAATGACAGTCAAACTCATTTTTAATAGGAAAGGAGTCGAGGAAGGCCGACCTTCACCCATCTGATAACTAGATGAGACACATTTTTTATTAAATATTATTGATTAACATATATGCCCATGAAAACTTGCCTATCAAAAAGTGTCCTTGGCTATTTTTTAACTTAATTTATTTTAATTAATATACTTTCGTCACCTTCACTCTTTTGATAACTGAATGAATTTAATGTCAACTGATAGTTTTTAACGTGAGATTTGTGTATACATTTTGAGCTACGAAACATTTGACATTCAAAATTATATTATGTGATAATAGTTTCGATAAATATATCTGGATTTTACAAACAAACATTGACTTCTCACTTTAACGGCAACCATGAACATGTATGTATTTAGTCATGAATAAATATATGATCATCTCATAAATATATTTGATTACATACATAAAATATCAGCTATGACATTCGCTTAATAAACACATAATTATTTAAATTATATTTTCAGACTGCGTAAGTAATATGCTGCATTTAAGTGGAAGTCAAAGTGAAAAAAAATGTTTGTTTCTAATATTATTAGGCCTTTTTTATTGGTATTGTAAAATACTTGCCATGATTTGTCAGGTAGTACCTGACGCTATTCCTGCTGATGTAAGGGTTTGCCTTTCTACAGTGTGCGTTACTTTGGTCAGTCGTGAATATCCCCGATTATAATAAAAAAATGGTGAGATGAAATGCGTGTTTTTCCTGAGTGGCCGCAACGCACGCACAGATTTTGTTCGTGATATTCACTCTGATATAATATCTCAATGGTTAAGCATAGTATCGTTATTTTATCGTTGAATAAAATTTTCAATAGCTCATTGATAAAAATCATCTTCTCTTTCTGTGTCTGGTCTCTTTAGTCTGTATTAGTATTGAAGGACCCTTCATGCATAGTAATACTTCATGTCGCTCTATAATTATGTTTAGGCATTAATTCGGTAAAGAAATCATATACCTGCGTCTCAGCCATCTAGTGTTAAGCATGCAAACCAGCAATAAATTGTGGCTCGTTGATTTTTTTTGTACTTACATAAAGTATGCGGCATGCGTATCAGTGCTTTTTTTATAGAGTGCAGATGCATATCTGTATAAGTATGGAAGCATTATGCTGCCTTTTCTATTTCCCTCGTGGTTACTTGTTAGTCTCATTTTATTTTCGTGCATTATATAATTAGTTGGTCTGCTTAGAATGTTCAAATATCACGAGCAAACAAATGTTCCTACAACCATGGTAAAAAAACCAAGGTATCGCAGTGGTAATTTGACTCAAATTTGCATTTCGTTTCAAAACTCAACATAGATTTGGTAAAAAAAAACCTCTGTCATATATTTTACATAGGCATGCTAATTTTTATTTTTGGGAAAATTTAATTACCTAGCTACTTGACATGTATAGGCCATTTATTAGTTATTTCGTTTAAATTGGATTTTCTACCGTTCATATCAATTGTGAATTGATCTATGTACTGACTGCCGGCACCCACTGCAGCAACGTAATAGCGAAATTAGAGTTTTAATTTCATTCTTCGTCCGCGATTCCAAAACACGTGACTCCACGATTTTAGTACACAACATGCTTGTTACTAACTCGCTTATAATCTCCAGTAAAAGTTTTATGCCTACCGACCCAGATATTGAGAAGAAAAGTTTATTCAATATTATTTATACATTTATGTATGTTGAGATGATGCATAGATTTGACATGCGATCGACTTGGCATGTGCACGTCAATGTGTTTGTTTACGGTGTCATACGAGACGTATTCATAGATAACGGATCAAGTCATACTATGTATTTTTATACAATATGTAAAACACTAGAAAGAAAAATATAAATGTAAGACACATTTATATTATCATAATTAAATACATTTACTTGTAGCTTTTGCAAGCTATCATCTCATCGTTACACATTAGTCACCTTCTGACTGCAAATTCAAATCAGTGGTTAATACTTTTTAAAAGGGATGTATGTATTGTATATAAAAGTATATGAAATATTAGATGTTGTTGCAGTGTTTCAATATTGGTCCAATATATTATGCTCTAACGATAGATAAGATGATAGATTATAGAGGAATATTTCGTGTAAAATGTTTCGAATGCAGTAGTTTTAACTGTAGACGAGTTATGACGCTATTGACGTAATTTATCACAAGTGAGCATTATGTACGTGATTATTTTCTCAATCAACGTTAAGAAAATATCGATATAAATACTTATCATCAAACTGGAAATAAAAAAAATAATATTATTAACTAATATCAATCATGTAAGATTTTATGAAATTTTGTGTACTGCTGGAAACCTTGTTTAAAGTCAAATAAAAAAAAACAGATTTATGCTCAGCCAGAAAATGTAAAAATAAAATGATCTTAAACAAGAATAACTGCCGAGATACTCATTAAGTTGGGTATTTAGGTCTTCATCATTCGTACAAATGATTTTTTAATTGCCAGTTCAGAACGTTTAAAATAGTGCGTACTCAAATAACCTCAATTTATATTGAGAAGTATAATTATCGCCATTATAATAACTCATTAATTAGTGTTATATTATAAACTAGATCTATTTCTTATGGATAATAATTACTTAGACCGAAATGCTGTCTATTTCTTAACATCCACACTCTGTGTGAGCACCAGATTCCTTTAATCAACTTCCACATGATATCGACTTGTTTATGTACTAAATTTATTATCCGTGGACGCCATTGCATTTTTTATGCTTGACAAGAACATGGCAATTCGCGGGATTAAACTATTATGTCAACTTTATAAAATGATTTAGTTATCACATATACACACTGTTATATTTATGCCGCTGGAATCTCGAACGATCTAAAAACTGATAGTGACTTCCGAAGTCAAAATATTTGCCGAAAGGCGAAACTACACAAACCATCATAGTGTGCGAAATATGTAGGTTAATCAATTTCAAATGATTCAACAAAAACTTGATTATTTGGTTTTCTCTATTATTTATACGTGTAAGTGTTGCCGCCCCGGCGCCAACCTCGTTGTGATGTTTACTCACCAGCTATGAATATTGTTTCAATCAAATAGTTTCTAACGCTCCTACTGCTCCACCTATATTTGTTTATACGAGAAGTACACCGTGGAAATACAACAATACTATTTCAATGTTCACTACTCCAACACTTTAAATTATAGCTGCCTGTTTGAATGTATGTATGTGAAACGTTTTATCGCGCTTCATAAGTATCCTAATGACACAAATTCAATACAGAATTACATAGATATTTAAAAATTATGCTGACAGAAATGAAGATGTTAATCAACGATATAGTTTTATTTTCGTGAGCTAATAAAATTCCATGTGATATGACCTAGTTTTCTCTGGTTTATGAACGTCGAATACAAAAAATCTTAGTTGAATAAAAGTAATCAAATGCACGAATGAAAATAAACACGCGATAATCGGCTTTGACGTGAGAAAATGTTTTATAAATATATTTTTATTTGTGTGCCATATCACCCCGTGCTCTGATTTTTTTAATTCAAGAACTGTCGGAATTCTCCATTAATTATTGCAATATTTCGTTAAAATATGGTATACATTATTCAATGCAGTTGTAATAAAATGTGAAAAATATGTTTTTGTTTGCGTTTTGTCTTTCTCGTCTGCTACTAAAGTATATCAGTGCATAAAACAGGTTTATGTTATACAAATCAATAGCGACGAAGATTATCATGTAAAGCATATAAATGTTAATCTCTACATCTACATACATATATTTAAATATAAATTAAATTGAACTGTCTATGTAGGGTAATCTCTGCGATACGCGTCAATTCGCATAAAACTTCCATTTGCTTTTTTATTTTTCCTTTTCTCCAGGTAAAAATTCTCATCGGGAAATCCATTTTAGAATTCTCGATCACAAATGGCATGCATATCTCGGTACGACATGCGAAAGTTTGGGTTTGTAAACGCTTCTGCCTGTCTCGGTGGCGTAGTGGTACTACGGTATGATTGCAAAGCTGAGGTCTCGGGTTCGAATCCCGGGTCGGGCAAAGTGATATTGGATTTTTCTATTCGTTATTAGCCCGGAGTCAGGAATTTGTGCCCGATATGGCTATAGGCTCGCCCCTTATCACATCGTGGGACAGAATATACAAGGCGAAACGTGGGTGTTCTAGTAGCACCTCTGCCTACCCCTTCTGGGAAAAAGGCGTGTGGTTATGTATGTATGTATGTATAAACGCTTCTGATCGCTCTCGACACATGTTTCAATGCTGCATACCTAGTTTGACAACGTACTTTTATTGTTACGTATAATGAGTATACGAGTAGAAACATTTAAACTGAAATTCGCAATGATGAAAGCTTTAAGCATAGTTGTTAGTAATTCTTTATCGTATAATCTGGTTTATATTATAACAACCAATCTCTGATTGTCTCTTTGTAAATTAAAGTAATTTGGACATTATCGCTGCTCAATGAAGATAATTTTATTTGCCAATTTTAATTTGTTGTGGATTTATCTGCAAATTTGTTATAGAAATCTGTCTCCAGCGGAAGGATGTGCGCAACAGGGCTAATGTGGGCATCGTTGTTGTGTGACAGGCATACACTCACTTCAAAGGGCTTCTTCCGGCGATCGTTAGGTTTTACTTTAGTTTTTTTGCAGTCTTTTAAATTACAATAAATGCCGTTACTTGTGCAATGGTCAATATACATAATGCGTTTATTTGTAATATCAAAACCAGCTCGAAGCAATATTTTTACTCTAGAATTACAACACGGAGAGGCAAAAAATCGCGCTGAAAGAGTTTTATCGAGTGGCTAGCGCGCTCAAAAAGCCTCGCGTGTGGTCAAGTGTCCGAGACGTCGATTTCTGCTTACCAGCAAGTGGATCGTGCTTGTCTGTCATTTCTGTTCAATATAGAATTTAAAAATTAAGTCCATTATGGCACAAACTTTATCCACGGACAATTTATTTATGCTTAGAAATGTAATTATAGAAAAAATTTCATCTTCACGGCTGAATAAATTTTCTCGTCCGATATTCCCCGTGCAAGGGTGAACTTTTCCCATAACTGCATTACGGCCGGATGCGGAGGAATGTTATTGCCGTGTTGAACGTTGGAGGCCGGATAGAATGATCACCCCCTTAAATTGAGTTAGCAGTCACGACGTCTAGACTATTTTGCTTACGTTCAAATATAAAATCTGTGTGTATTTTTGCCGTCTTATTTATACAGTTTTAAAACCTATTTCAGTTATTGAATGTTTTTTTCCGACGACGAACGACTTTTGGATTTAATTTGTGCGAAGAAGTCTAAACATTCGATAACTAAAATAGGTTTTAAAACTGTCTTTGTCGTTAGAATATTAGTATAGGACATTGATTAATCTATTACTTTATTAAGACAAGTATATTTCGATAAAAATACGTTGTTAATTAATTTGTCATCACAAAGTATAGTCGGTTGTCGCTTTAGAACCGTTTTTTAAAATACCTATTTCGTCCTGCAAACGGCTTCAAATTAGAACGATTTAAAACGGTCTTTGTAGTTGTGACGCAGCGTTATACTCATGTTGTTATAATGGAAATATCCCTTCACCCCATCCAAATAAATTAAGTCAACTATGCATTTAACAAATTAACAATACACTTCCGTGTTTCGCGTTTTCGTATAGAATGCGGCACCGCAGGTCACGCGCTCCGGGTTAGCACTCAGAATAACTTTCGATTGTTTCGGCCCACCGATAAACGTCACCGTTACACATTTAGATGCCGACGACCGTCCGTCCGCCTATCTCACACTGTGTACCATTGCCGTTTTTATATATCGTTTTATCTGTGCCACGTTTAGAAAAACAGCTGTGTATTGTCACGTCGGCGATTAGATCGTTTCTTTTTGTTTTATGTGCATTCGGTTCAAGTTGGTCATTCTTATAGGTTACCATGTTAATATGTTTTTTGATGGAAATATTTAAAATGTGATAACGCGACTACATTAAATGATTACAAATATGTTGAGATTGAACTAGTTAAAATGCGATATCCTGGCGGCTGCTTAGATTTAAACCCTAATCCTTTAGTATAGGGGTGCAATTACTTAAAAATATAATATGTTGTTAAATTAAAAATACAATAAAACCTGGCAACTTACTGTGTCGTAGACGTTATAGTTTAAACCCTCGCTACTTTTAATAAACTTTTTCCAAAGAATGTATTTCGCGCTCCTGGAAAAACACGTGTTTAGTAATATAATGCAGTTAGATAAGGCGTTCGCATCGATCAGTCCTTCTTTAGTAAGCACCACTTTACATTGATATCCATGTCCCGTCTATAAATCTATATCATCTTTTCTTATGGACGTATACGTACTTTGTAAGGCGTTTTAATTAGTTACGTGTGGTTCTAAATTAAGAAATACATAATCTTGGCTAAAGTATCTCGTCTCTGTTCACATTTATTAATTTATGAGTAATTGTTTTAAAATACTTTGTCATATTTATTAGTCCAGTAATAACCCACCATTATTTATTTGTCTCGTATATATGGTACATACGTTAGAAAATTAAGAAATAGTCCTATTAACGTAATTTGCCGTAGGATTATTACACCCACGCTGTTTGAGAAGTATGTATCTGTCGTAGACGAATTCCAAATTTTGTCTTTACGTCAAATGTCTAGTCGGTTCGTAAAATATTGGTTTCTTTAAAGTAGTCTATTCACTTATCGTTATTGATTGTCATATTTATTATAATAGATAACAATTCAATTAAACGCTTAAGTTTACTTCATTTAAATTGTAGTATACTCGTACATATTTCCTGGGCTTGATAATACGATTAGGATTATTAGAAAATGAGCCATATTATGATCCGACACGAAACCTAGACTTTGATCTATTCAATATCTAAATTGAATAAGCGAAAATACTCCAAGTTCATCAAGTTGCAAAATCCGCGAGCAACTCGCACAGTGTCTAATAATCCGATTTGTCGACTACATAATATCAAAGTAATCAGTCAGCCATTGCCCACAGGAAGATATTAACGAGCCTTAATAGACGCAATTATTATGACTCCGGACAGATCGGCGGTCCGTTCGACGTCTCGACATCATTGTGGCTCTAGAAATATGACACGCGTGGCACTTTCTCTTTTATGGTATCAATTCTAGACTTTTTATTATTATTCCAATTTTGTTTGTGAATTTATGGCGCTTTTGTATTGTGAGACGTTGGATCCAATTAATGTCAATCATTGTTTTACTATTAGAATGGATTTCTATAAATATTTATCTTTGTTCTGAAATTCGTTTTTTGAACTTGATAAACACATTTTTTTATCGTACAGCTAGATCCTTAGAGAAGTGTTTGGTGACCTGTTGGTAAGCGGACCAGACGCGGCTGCCAACTTGTACACAGTGGTTGCGGGCTCGAATCCCAGGCCACACCTCTGACTTTTCGAAGGCATGTGTATATTGATAGTCAATCACCACGCAACGGTGACGGAAATCATCGTGAACAAACCTCCATATCATAGTGATTTGTAAGAATTTCAATGGTATGTAAAGTCAGCCAACCCGCACTAGGCCGGTGTGGTGGACTATATGGCCTAACTAGTCTCAATCGTACTCTCGATTGTAGAGGATGGTCGTGCTCTGCAGTGGGGCGTATATGGGCTTATACAGGACATAGAGGCTGTGTTGCATCCTTAAGGAAGCATCCTTAGAGGCTGTGTTCACAAAGTAATAATTGAGCTGGTCAGACCTTGAAGGATTAACAGCACGTCGTTAATTATGGATTCATTTCAGCTTCCTAAATAAAAACTCATAGCATCAACTAGATATAGAAATGTGTAGGATATGACAGATATACAATCGACGAGATTTAATTAAACATGAGAATTAACGTATTTCAGCTGTGGCCTGTGACCGTTACTCCCGACCGTATACGATGATAAGTATTGTAAGTGCATCACCACTATCAATCACGACCCAATAAATTACTGAACGCAAACGGTCGGAAATAAATGAGATTTTTTATTTTGTTTTGGTCAATTACATAAGATAATGTTAAGTAGGAGTATGGTATATTCTGTTGACATTCCTTGTGGTTCTGGCCGCGATGCTACCTTTTTTATAGCTATTGAGACTACCCGCTTCAATTGATTTATTTGTGTCTGCAAATGTTATAGGGTGACGGCCTCGTCAATTTTGAGCCATCTACAGTCCAGCATATGGAGATACCGAACTTTTCACGTGTAGCCATGAATGTGGTTTGATTCGTTTTATTACGGCACTTTAACGGTGAAGGAAAACATCGTGAGGAAACCTGCATACCGTAGCGATTTAAAAAAAAAAAATCTACGGTGTGTAAGTCCGCCAACCCGCACTAGGCCAGCGTGGTGGACTATATGGCCTAACCACTCTCAATCGTACTCTCGATTGTGGAGGAGGCCCGTGCCCTGCAGTGGGTCGTATATGGGTTGATACAATACAATACAAAAAATTACGGTATTCCGTCAATATAACTATAGAACCTTTCGAATAATTTCACTGCGTCTAATTAGCATAATAGAAATAAAAATTCTTTTTGTTTAATACTGTAGTAATTTTTTGGATGGATTGATGCGGGTGAAGTTAAGACGTTTGCTAATGATGTGAATCAGAGTGAACAGTACTTCGGCGCACTGTCAATATTTCCGTGTAAATCCGCAAACAGTGAATTTCAGTAAGACACTCAACCCGATTTGCGTCCACCATTGCATCACAGTCGGCTATGACGCATGGGAACACGACACCGTCCGTATTTATGTGTGTGTGAATGTGTGTGTGTGCACCACGTGATATGCGCCCGCTGTTAGTGTGTGCGTGCGTGTGTGTGCAATTACTTATACAGTTTTATTTAAGAATAGGTGTTAGTCATGCTCGTGTGTCGATGGGCACCTTATGAAACAAATAAAGCTACCAAGACCGGGTGGTTAGGTGCAGTTTTTAATTTTTATCCGATTCGTTTCGAGTGGGCTTAAACTGAAGCATCAGTGTCTAGACTATCTCGAGATATAATATCACGTTTGGTGCAGGGATTTTATTGAGCTCGGTGTTCGATTTCGAAAGATTATGCTGTCAGTTATATGTACTTTGATGTAGTAATTCTACTTTTGATCGTGTTTAATGTTACTGGAACAATAAGTATTTATATCTTCAGCAGTCGTCGAACAATTTAATTTTAGTATACATAACTAATTGGATGTAATATAAATGAGATATTCTTTGTTGAATATTTATCTATATAAATGTTTGCTTCTATTTCGTATATTATCCAAATAGCCAACCGTCTAGTCACGTGTGAAATGTGAATGAGAAATCAGAATGTAAATACGAGACCATTCTATTTTAACTATATGTGCATTAAATGTGAGAGGTCATCGGTAAACAAGTGCTATACAATAAAACTCCTGACCCACTCCATACGTGCGACATTTCAAATGTTACGTTAGTCTTTATATTGCTGTGGCCACGTGATTGAGGACGCTCGACCAAACAAACGATTTAAAATAAGCTTGTTATTTTTATGTCACTGGTTCTTCTGAAGAGAAATAATTAGGGCGGCCTATAAGCCAATAAGACCACGAAAACTGTAAAGTGATCGAAATGTCTGGAAATTAGAAAATGTAAAAATTAAATCAAGTTTGCGATAAAATCCGTAATTAATCGTTTTGGGCCCTATGATAGAGCCCATGTATGATACACGTATGATGAGCCTCTATGTGTTGAGACGTGCGTCCAAGACAGCCCATCAGACTAGTAAAAAAAATAGAGAAGCGCGTCAAATAAAGATAAGGTAGGTTAATACCTGGCTAAAAGTGTACATTTCGAAACTCTGACGATTCGAGTGTAACGTCACCGACAGGGGAGGGTAGTTGAAAAAAAAACGTTATCTTGACATATTCGAGCACGATTTTTGTATTGTATTGTATCAGCCCATATACGACCCACTGCAGGGCACGGGCCTCCTCTACAATCGAGAGTACGATTGAGAGTGGTTAGGCCATATAGTCCACCACGCTGGCCTAGTGCGGGTTGGCGGACTTACATACCGTAGAAATTCTTTAAAATCGCTACGGTATGCAGGTTTCCTCACGATGTTTAACGAGCACGATTATTTTTTATAAAAAAAATCAAATTCTAATTTTCAGATTATTAATATTCCTCAAAATCATCAGATTTTGGATATCATGACTGGACTAGGCTAAGTGGAGCGTTTTGTGATAGAATCTGCGATTCGCATAGTTTGTGTTTGGGGATGAATTTCAAATGTCAAAGATCATATTATTATTAATATTTTCGAACTAAATATTTATACAATAAGAACGACGTTTCATAAGAAATGGACAACTTACGTAATAACTTATTGATCGCTACTTTTGCTATGTATGGAACGAGTGAAGACCGTCATTTATGACGTGCCTAAAATGTGTATAGGTATTTAACTGTTAGTTTTGGTAAGGCACCAAGTTCGGCCCCACATTTCTTTGATAACACTGTACGTAGGAGAGTTATTTGAAGTGCCAATTTTTTAACATAACGGAACCGTGTATTATTACGCAAATGTAAGTACGCCTCATACGCGCACGCCCATAACCGCCGTTGCAACATGATTATCAATTTATTATCACATTATGTGAAAATGTATCGAAACACACTAAACATTTCTACATGTCTGCTAAAATCACGAGCGTGTTTAGCGCTTTCCGCGCCAACGTTCACTGTTTGCTAATTGATGTATCCGTTTTTATTCGTAACTTCTAAACATAAGGCATATTCCAACATTCTTAAACAAATTATGGCCAATTGTGACAAAATTTCATAAATGGTTTATTAAAAGTTCCGGTTTAGCTTTGTGGTAATTTTCTTCTCATTTTGCGGTCATTTGCTTAATTGTGACGTTTGTAAATAAGATGGATTTGTGGAGTGGCACAGTGTTGTCATTTGAGAGGGTTAATGATTAATGGGCGTTGTATTTTTCCATGAAAAATTAAAGGGTTAAGTGACTTTTGGAACCACTTTTGCCGTCCACATATTTAAATTAAAGTATGTAAATCATTTCAGAGTTGTATAATACAATTGTTGAGTATATTCGTGATTATTTCATAAGTCACGTAAGCGTAAAGTGAAATGTAACATGGATTAACGAGGGTAATAAAAAAACATTGATTTTTTTATTGCATTGAATGGCGAGACGAGCAGGCCATTCGCCTGATTGTAAGCGATACGACCGCTCATAAACAGTAGCAAAACCAAACAACACCACGAATTGCAAACAAAGCAATGCTTATTGCTTGACATTCCACTGCGCTTCCTATCCTGAGACATAACATGTTAAGTTTCAAAATGTCCAGTTGTTACTCCGGCTACAATGTTAAATAATTCAATTTGTTAATTATTGCAACGTTTCAGCAATATTTGTCAATAAACAATGCACTTTTTCCTAATTAAGACAGTGGAAACCTGTTCGAATCAAACTTGAAACCGCCAACGCTCTCACTTGAGACTGTTTTCACATGCGCCTGTTTATTTTTTTTAACTTGATATTTGTTGAAAGTGAAATTCATGTTAAATGATTGGCAATAAAAGGTGTGAAGTTACGCGCGCAGTTGTTTTTTTACGCAATTGTTTGGTGCAAACATTGGCGAGTGACATTTGGAAGTGGTTTAGTTCCGCGGACATTACTACTGACAACATTTCGAAATACAATCGAAATAGGCTCCTTAACATTCACTATATTATGCGGTTGGTGTTTGTTTTAGGCCTATGGAAGATGAAACATGTGGGAATGAAAGAAATCAATTTATTGCTTGTTATAACAGCTTTTCTAATTGTTTTAATTCTCGACATAATACTTTTTTTCATGCTGTAAGACGGTAAACAAGATAATACGTATAGAATTTCTAAATGAATGTTTTCGAGAATACAAATTTACCGTCATCTATTTGTGCTGATTTCATGTTGATACTTATTTAATATTTGTATTACTACCCTGAATATGCACTGTTAGTTCCATCCATCCATCCATCAGCCAAAGGAGGTCCACTGCTGAACATAGGCCTCTCCTAATGATTTCCACAGTGACCTGTTGGAGGCAGCCTGCATCCAGCGACGTCCCGCGACCCTTACCAGGTCGTCTGACCACTGGCACTGTTAGTTACGTTGTAGTAATTTTATGAATGAATACAATATGATACTCTGATATAATACGTACCCATCTCGCAATTCTACCTCGACTTCTTTATGTTATTCGATTCTCTTTTCTGCAACAAATTAATTAATAAGGGATCGTCAACCTCTGTGTTCCTTATACAACCCAATAAATTATCTTGAACGGGTAAATCTTCCTTGCATGAATAAAAACAAAACTGTTACGCAAAGAAAATAAAATAATTTTAATCGCAGAGAGAATAGTTGTTGTTTGAATAAATTGTGGTGTGTGAGAAGCCAACACTTTATTTATTAATCGAGACACTAAACACAATAAACAATTACTGCACCAATTGGAAAATTTATCTGCCACATGCGTGAATGTTGATTTTGTAATTTTTCCACTTTCAATGTGTAAATTTCTTGAGAATCTGGATTTTTATCTATATATTCAACTAATCATCTACCATTGAGCACGGGCGATGTTTGCGTGTGCACATTTTGCTGGGCTTCCTGAATGTCCTTTTCTTTGTCTTATATTTGATAGCCACTGCAACGATACTTCAATAGTTTCAAAATTTTGTGTATGCTTAATTCAAAAGTAAGTTGTTTTGATTCAAACGATACATCACAACTGAGTGAATAGTTGTGAGTTATCGGTGAACTTTTTGCAAATAATCGGCATCTCTGTTTTTCATTATTGATACAGTTCGGGAAATAAGAACATAGTTAGCACTAGAACTGTTGTGCAATAGCGTGACATGCGAAGTTTTTCAAACTTGTCAGTTATATTCTGGCCAACATCAAAAAAACTATAATATACGAAGTAGCAGCAGGCCAAAGAGCGGCCGGCCAAGATAATGTCCTGAATTTGGGTGCACACAGCTAAGATTTATTGCCGAGTATCGGTTGCCGGGTTGGCAGTCGCCGCGGCGCCGTCCCGACGCACGCCTGTGACTGTCTCCTATGGCTAAATGTGATAGGTGACCAGCTGTCACACCACGTCAAACACTCTTGTAATTATTATTTTTTTCTTCCCAAACCAGCTCGTTTCACCTTGAGAGTTATAAATGTTGGTTTGGAAAGTAGTATGTCAATGGTAGTTAAAATTATAGATCTATATTCAATATTCGTGATCGAATTTAATGGATTTCAGCTCGTGGCTGGAAATATTTTTAAATCGAATTCTTAGAAGGAACCGAACGTTCAGATGCTAATAATATTTTGTGGGAAAGTGCATAAAATTGCAATTTACACATGCGAAGACGAGATGAGACGCCAATATGCATATTGGAATCGAAAATTTATTTATTTAAGCGAAAGGGAAACGATCTGCAACATGATGAATATTAAGTACTTGAATAGTTTTACTTACTCCCTAAGTACACTTTAAACATTCGTGTAAAGGGTTTTTTAAATAGATTCTAATTATTGATAAGTCCTGGAGTTAACTGGTACTGGATATATTGCCAACATTGCCTTTCTTTAAAGCAACCAGTTAAAAGTTATTAATGAAAATATCCTTATAAAATTATTAACAGTGATGTAAAATATAATAATACGTGGAACTGTTGTTTTTATTTATCGATTTATAAAAGATATTTGATATATTATTGCTAAGTATCGAGTCGAATAAAACATCGCGTAATCGTAGCGCGGCGGCCATATTTTGTTCCTGTTTTTACATACTTACATAAACACACGCCTTTTTTCCCAGAAGGGGTAGGCAGAGGTGCTACCAGAACACCCACGTTTCGCCTTGTATATTCCGTCCCACGATGTGATAGGGGGCGAGCCTATCGCCATATCGGGCACAAATTTCTGACTCCGGGCTGATAATGAATAGAAAAATCTAATATCACTTTGCCCGACCTGGGATTCGAACCCGAGACCTCAGCTTTGCAATCATACCGTAGTACCACTACGCCACCGAGGCAGTCAGGAGTTCTTGTTTTTATTTTATTATTCTGGCATGGCACAGTGACTGCATTGCATCTGGTGGTCATAAGTACTAATGCCGTCCAGACAGAGTATTGAATGGCATTAGACGGCAGTCTCAACGTAAACGTCTGCATCATTCACGATGCGGATGGCCTGTCGCTACAATCCATCCATAGCATCAAGCAAGTACTGGGCGGATCCATCCCAGAAGAGCTTCCATACCCGGCCGACCTGCGCTTTATAGAATTGATCAGGCGTGAACACCGACGCGAGGACTCCAACCCTGTGTGAAGTGGCAGATATTACGCCTTCGATGTGATTCCTTGGGTTAAGATCACAGCGGATATCCATTCCAATGATATTCAGGTCATTCTGCATTTAGAGGGGAATACCCTGTAGATTGGGGAGTGATTATATTAGGGACAAGATGTTTACACGATTTTTTTTTCTTTAGCGCACCACACCCCATAGCCGTCGAACTGCCGGCTTATGTCGCCACTTCTTGTTGGCGACATAGGTCGGCGACTTCACTCATTGCAAGACGGGAAACTTTGCCCACGACATGACAGCGGGTCTACATGGCATGACGAACAATTTTTTTGACCTTGTTGAGTGTCGTCGGGCAATTAAGCAGAGCGCTTGTGTCGCCAACATGTAGGCGGGCAACACGGGCAAACGCTTGTTGCCGACATGATTATTTTCTTATAGGCCGCCCGGTTTTGTCGGCGGGCTGTGTCGCTGGGCCCAGCCGGCGCCTTTGGTGTGTAGTAATGCGCTTTTCATTATTTTCTATTCACCGCGCCTTAAGATGAAGTAATTAATAAATATGAGTAATAAAGTTTGTTATCAAAAGTATCAAAAGATTTTTAAAATATCATACAAACATTTGCATATTCGTAAAAGTGTCATTTCCGCGAGAAAAGAATCGTATCCACCATTTCCGAGTGGTAGATGGTTGCCATTTTGTTATACGAATATCACGTTGTTTCATTTCGGAGAAAGAATTTTGACGAAAACGTTTTAAGATATTAATCACTCATTTTATGTGCACTAGGAACATTCCAATGTGTTTTCCATGTAATATCTTAAATCACAGATGTAAAGTGCACATAAATTTGCGTTTTATTATTTATTTTCAATATAAAAAAATTCAGTCTCCGATACATGTAACATATAAATCTTTGTTTGATTTACTGGCGTTACGAAATCGTCAGAATGATACGTGCATCAGGCGTGTCAAAAACATCCATTCAAATATATACACAACCTTGTGTGTAAAAATAAAGGAGAGCTGCGTGTTACGTTTGTGGGGTACGGCGTGGAATCTAAGCTTAAAGGCGGAAACGCGTTTCGCTTTCAAGATATGTCAATGATTGTTATACACTGGACCGCAAAGAAAAAGGGTCGGTTAGATAATCTTCAATATCTTGAACAATACGTGCCCTGGATTTATGAAATAAAGTGTAAATTAAAGAATGTTGTAATGTCCTGAAATGAAAATGCATACATGATTTTTTTTAAATGTAATATAAATAAAAATGTTTTTTTTTTCAAGTATTTTCCTAAATGTAAATTAGTAATAGATGTGCTGTTTTCACGTATTTTAGTTCTTTGTGTTGCCTCCGCGAGCTCGTAATACTGCTGTTATGCGATTTGGCATACTTTCTATGAGGTTTTTGAGGCGGTGTTGCGGAATATTCTGCCATTCCGCTATTAGAGCTTCTTTCAATGATTGGCGGCGGATTCGCTGATGTACACGTCGTCCCAGTACATCCCATGAACGCTCAATGGGGTTTGAGTCGGAAGTCCATGTGTGTGATACCGATTTCTTGAAAATAGGCAAACATTATCTAAGCCGTATGCGGGCGGGCATTGTCTTCCATAAAAACTGCATTATCGCCCATATTTACATACTTGCTTCTGCACGCAAATCCGTTTGCGTGGTTATCTTTATTTAAAAAAATCGCATCCCGCCTTGTTCCGTCTTATTCTCACTCAAGATATGTAATCCAGTCCCATCCCGTCCTTTTGAGTACAAAAACGCAACAAATATATCGGAATTTCTCCCTCATCCCACGGGGACACAATATTTTTCGGGATAAAAAGTAGCCTCAGTGTTAGTCCGGGGTAGCTTACTCCATACCAGTACTAGATTTTTATTGTGATTTTTTCAACGTTTATTAAATAATCGGAAATAACTAGAAAACTATGGGTCCACAGCACTAATAACTTGCGTTCCGTTCTCATAGCGATTGGCAATCATAGTTTTAAAATAAGTATCTATAAAAATATTAAATATTACCAATAAATTATTTTCCAAGTTTGTAAATAAAAATTGTGAATATAAATGCTTGTTTTTAAAATTAAGAAAAAATATCCGAAACAACGCGTTAAAATAGATATTTTTTTATTTTATTTGTAGTTCCAAATTTCGCCACACGCCAATAGACTTAGATGAAATATAGGTACTATTTGAGAGCGAATGTGTTTTTATCGACCTAAACACGTGATAATAAATAAACGAGTGTGACTTGATTGCTAGTTATTATATATTTCATTGTATGTCAAGTCCATTTTTATATAGCCAATTATTATAGGATTTTGTAATACCCATGGTCAATACAAGGCTCATGGCTTGCATTATTAACTTACGTTAATAATAAGGCCGGTATAGAAATTGCCCAATCTAATTACGTGCATATTCGCCTTGTATTTAGGGTATACGAGTACAAGTGATATTTATTAGGCCAATCGAACTATGCAAAGTAATCACACATTGTTGATATTGGCTACACAGTAACCAGTGTTACAGTTGTTGGAAGTGTTAGTACAGAATTAGATTTTGGCGCGCGTCTGACTGCGTATCGTCCATTGGGTTCTAACCTTAAGGGTAACTGGCTCTATCACGGCTCCACACAATTGTGTCATTATGTTTGCCGCAGCTTGGGTTCATTCGGCTATTTGCTTTACTATATTTTGTTACATTTTGCATATGCTTAAAAGGGAAATTTCCTGTGCATTGACGGTTATTTAGGTATGCAAGAAAGTAATTAAACGTGAATAATCCTTAGTGGGAATTTATTGGTGTTCTTTCTTTTAATTGCGTAGGTCCGTTAACAGGTCACTCGATGGTAAGTGATCACTGCCGCCCATGACCATCCGCAACGCTTGGTTCATAGATGTGTTGTCGAATCTTAAAATCAGGAGGGGAGCGGGAAGGAAAAGGGTGGGAAGTGGAAGAGGGTATTGTTCATCTGGCTATCTCACTCACCGAACGAAACGGGACAGGAAAGATGGCGCTTCACGTCGATTTCCTGTGAGACAGTGGTATCACCCCGAACGAGCCTGCGCATTCATGCTGAGTCATGATTGACAACAGCGTGGCTCCACCACTTTCAAATCTTCTTTTGTCACTATCCTATGGAAAAAAAAGGTTTATATAAAACACGACTACTTTATAACACAAATCTATGGCAGTATAATATTTATTAAGGCATTTGATGCAGGCTCTGGTTGGTTAAGCATGTTTCTTGCAAAACATTTTTGTTGTAGTTTTCATTAAACTTAGCGCTGCGTTGACCTGAGAAATTAAAATACATTTTGCAAAGTCAAAGTTGCAATAACTAGGTGTCGAGGTACATTTCCACATTTATAACGCTAACGCGGATTAACAAGTGACAAGTTGATATAATTATTTTGACAGACACGTACTTATGCACGGCTGTGTAGAGCGCTGTCACAACTCAACCGCAACACATTGTATCGTATGCAACATTCCGAGTAAGGAGCCGTTTCCAATGCACGGATCAAAACACGGCATGTTTACGCACGTCGGATCTCGGCGCGAGTATCCGCAATCGATATCGCCAATAATGATTTGTACAGTGTCGAGTATCGATCTATATCGGTCTCCATTCGTCCATGTTTACATCATCGTAGCCGGCCCGCGCAGATCATTTTATCGATTACTACATAGTACATATACATATTTTTATATTTACACGCGGTGCGCGTACGGTATCCGGACGGGTGTGTGTGCCTGCCCTATTTATAAAGTGCGGTTAGTTACCTTAGATCAACTACACACGAGACAGACGCTCCAATGACGAAAACCGTTGACATTATCTATTCGATACTCGATAACGCACCGTTGTATATATATTTTTATCGATAATTTACGTTTGTGCCAATGATCTCATAACTACAGCAGACATTGTGAAACGTTGGCTATCGCATAGGCATAATGTATTTATGTCTATGGGTATATGCAGTTGCGGTGGGATTGAGATAATATATTTCAGGAATGAGATTATGAATATTACCGCACGTGGTTATCGGGTGCATGTTGTCGTTTTTCGCACTTCACGATCTACAGTCGTAATAATAGAGCATAATGCACGTTGTATGCTCATTGCGTCAGTTCTTTAGTTAATGTAGACAGACGCCGCGCCGGTTGGAACAGCACTTTGTCATTATTTTATCTAGGTGCAAATGGGCGAGTCTGCACCCAGTCTGGGACGCGGTCGCCAGCTTGGCACAGCGCAGAACAATTGCGGTGTTTTTGTCGCCTGTTAATTCCTAATAATTCTTGTTGGATAATTTCCCATCTGCTTTACGGTTTAAAGATTACCACGTGTCATGGCCGCTCGCGCCTAACAATTTCAGATTTACCGTGGTATTCACAGGCGTGCTATAAAATCTATACGCCCTACTTCCGATTACAATAACATTGTAACCTATTTAAACCCGTGTCGTGTTTTGAAACATTGTCTGAGATTATTTGAACTTTTTCGACACGCATCATGCCCGTCTCCGGTCAAATAGGAATAATTAACAATTATGTTTATGTTATTAGTTATTCTTTACGCATTCTATTTTTGCTTTATAAAGGTTTAATGATTGGTTAATATACAAAATTTGTTTAAATTGAAATACAAGGAATAAACCAAAATCGAGACTATGCCCGTCTCCGGTCATTTTATTTATTGTATTTGTATACATATATGTATATCTGTTGTATCCATTGCGTTATTGAATCGGTGGGTTATTATATTTTGGCATCGTTTGCCCTGATATCCGTTTTGTCTTTGCCATACATTTGAACACAACCGAAACCGTATTTATAGAATGGTCGTCATCTAGATAGATAGACTTTGTTTGAACTATCCCGTGCTTCAATCTCGTTTGACACGTTCGAATGGGAACGAGGTCCGAGTACGAGCTGTTTTCTAACGTGCCACACGTTCGCCAGCACGACATGGATTTTTTTATGTTGCACATTCCGCTAAAAATGCGAACCGTCCCAATTTGATTGGTCCCGGTACCTAGTTACCGATCCAGACTCAAATTTCTGTGCTGTCATTGACCGACCCAAATATTTTGTGGATGCATGACGCGTTCGCCACTGAATGACATAGCGCCGCGTTATTTTAGAATTGGGCGAGAAAATTTTCATTTCGAGGTCGCGTCAGAGACATGTAGGCTCGTTGATATCGGCGTTACGTCATCGAGTGCGCACGCGGTTATATTTTTTTGTCGCGGCACATAAAGTGGTTTGTTAATTTCGCCGCGAATGTGCGGCACCGAGGAATTCATCTCATTACCAGATTGAACTTGGCAAAAAAGTGTAATTAACCAAATAGCTCTCGTAAACATATTTTTCGTTTTCCTTTTATTTGTGTGCTGTCACCTCCGTTCGTTCGCTTCACGCATATCGGGACTTGTTTGTATAAAATGCGACTTTCCCGCAAGGACGCGCCTGGCTGATGTAACGATGTATTTACTAGTCGCAATACTGATCTGCCCGTCATCGTGGACGTGTAAATACAATATAAAATGTCAATTAGCGAGGAAGTTTGGCAAATAATTTCTTTGTACGCAATGCGCGATGTCCGAGCATTATGCCGACGTCAGTATTGTAAAATTGGTGCGGGTTCATTATTTTGTTCCGCTTTGCGTATAACCTTTATCGCGGTGATGCGTGTACTAATAAAGTCGGCTATGTACATTGTACACCCGTGAAACGTTTAATTAAATATTTTTTGTTTCGTCTGTTTATAGACTAGTGTTGTTGGGATGATGATCTCACGTTTCTGAATATAAACTTTTTATTGTCGACATACGTTTAATGCAATAACGGAGTGTATGCGGCCTGTTAGTATGAAAAATCTAGAAATAGTACCAGTGTAGCAAATAGGAATAATTAACAATTATGTTTATGTTATTAGTTGTTCTTTACGCATTCTATTTTTGTTTTATAAAGGTTTAATAATTGGTTAATATACAAAATTTGTTTAAATTGAAATACAAGGAATAAACCAAAATCGAGACTAAACCGTATAATTATTTTGATTTTAATGTGTAAAATTCCCGTTCCTATAACTAAACTATCATAATTTATAGTTTTTCTTAAGGCGTGTCATAGTCAAAATAGGCTTCTTAAATTTTTTTTTAGCCAAATGTGTAAATATTAGAGCAGTGATAAAACTGTGTGTTAGTCTTGATCCTATTTAAGCATGGACCATTGTGTTCAAAACACGTTTACGTTAAACGTTTATTTTTCGATAGAAATAAATCATAAAATAACCATTAAAATGAAATTCCAGCAATTGTGTGTAACTGCATTTATAACGAAATATCGATGTATATAATAATAAGTGAATTTGTTGTTTTTATTTATCGCTTTAAAAATATATTTAATAGAACTTCTGCCAGCAAACTTCGTCTGCGTGGTTAACTTTATTTGAAATTTCCCGTCCCGTCAGGTCTCATTCTCACTCAAGGCATGTTATCCAGTCCCATCCCATCTCTTTGAGTAAAAATAAGTAACAAATATATCGGAATTCCTTACGCAACCCACGGGAACACTACATTTTTTGATATTAAAAGTAGCCTAATTGTTTATCTAGGGTGTCATCTACCTCCCTAAATTTTATCGAAATTTGTTAAGCCGTTTTTGAGATCATCGCACACAACTGCTCAGATAAACAGACACAAATTCTAATTGTTTTGGGTTCTATTACGTTCATACAGTTCCCCCATAAACAGTTCTGATGTAATAAACTGTTACTATTCTTTAACAACAATATCTATTGTTGTACGCGATTTTTTACTTTGTAATTTTTATTATGGATCAATCAATAGTCATAATCTTATATTTGGAAAAAATCTTAAAACACTTTGAATATAATACTGATGATTATCCAGTACATACTACAACTATTGAAGCTGTGCATTTATTTCTAAATTAGCAAAATAATATTATTATTTAATAGTTACACCACAACGTAATCGTGTTGAAAATATACATAGCTCAAACAACTTCTTTTTCAACACTTCTAATTTGAGTATGCTTAACTTAGTTAGCTTAACAATCGCATCATAAATTAGAATTCAATAACACACACAATAAATTATGTTACCTGTCGCGCGAAGTAATGTATCGCCGCATTTGGGTCGGTTTTATTGATCGATTGTTTATAAAAAAATATTCAACCATTTATTGCTGCAATCTTTCTCTTTGGACGCGTATTGAATAAATAATTACACTTATTGCTTTACTATACGGCACACTGTGTACATTTTTATTATCTTTAATTTTAATAATTAGCTAAACGAGAAGTTTTGTACTTTTCGAATTATATTGAAGTACAAGACGGGTAGACGAGTAAACGATCGCCTCTAAAGCTAGTTATATATTATCATAAAACGCAGTGGTGCTACTGAACTGTGTTACCGGTTTTTGAGGTGTACTGAGGAATGAGAGTAAAAGATTCTCTTTAGACAGGCAGGCTTAAGGATTAAATATTGGTGGGCTTATGCATTCCTACTTGTTTATATTCGGTAGGAATGTTCGCACTTTTCCTCACTTTTCTGTAAAACTACACAGGTTTAGCAGGCTTTCAGTATGTTGTAAACCGGTAAATCACATCTTGGATCGTAAACAACATCGGCGTATCTGGATACACCTCGGTGGTAGGTATACAGGGTTGAGCTTATGTTATGACTCATCTGGAAAAAGAATCCTCAGGTATCGTAGATAGACTCGAATCACTATTATTACTATTATTTGACTGGTGGCTTTGTAATGTCATTTAGTAATGTATAAATGTTTCATCTTCGCCTTTTCTATTGGCTTTTAGTTATTCTGCGGAAGTTTCGAATTGTAATGCATTACGAAAACTGTCTACATAAGGAGTATAACTCACAATATTGTGCACATCCGGGGATTTTCAGAGAAATACCCGGCCTCAAGTAGGACGTTCAAACTGTGGAAATTTGTGAAACAAACGTCCGAATACTCAAACGCTACTTAAATATAATGTTGTACTTAACTACGCAAGTCCCGCTTAAATGTGCTGGCTAAGTAGGACGCGGGTAGTTAAGCATAACTAAATATTTAAATGGCGTTTGAGTATTCGGGCGTAAGTCTCTCACTATTTTCCTCTATTAATCATACCGTAAGGTGCAGCGTACTCACTCCCCGCCAATATAAATAAACTTTGGGCTTACTATTAGTTTAGAATTTAAGGTAGGTTTGTAAAAGTTGGCAGGTGATTTACGTAGTCATTAGCGTCTCGTTGCCGAATGGGGTGTCCACGAGGTGAAAGCTATAGCCGTCAGCCGGTCGCCATATTCATACGTTCAGAGGGGTGTTTATTCAACTCCAAGTACCGCGATCCCCGATTCACTTCCTAGTTCCTTTGCTATACGAGTGCATTAAATATGGAGTGTTAAGAGGGGTCGCATCGAACCTTGTGATTGCATTTAGACGTGATTTTTTTTCTTCTAGAACCAGGAATACGCATGAAATGACTTAGTGTTGACTTGAATAATGCAAGCTCCGATTCTAAATAGAAAGAAAAACATTTATTAAATGCAATCCAACAGCTTTTAGTAGTTTTACGGAACCTCAAATCTTCTCAGTAATGTGTTTATTCATACATCCAAATAGCCTAATGTATTTAAGAATGAAATGAGCGCTTTTTAACTTAATAGTCCATTTGTGACTGTTGAATGCATGGCGCGATTGATAAGAAAAGCACTTCTTTACCTCATAGAATTACATTCTTTCCAACATAATTGTTTGGCATATGCTGTGAACATGGCTGCATAATTTGGAAAAATAGGATTTCACAGTAATATGAGCAGTGAGTATCGATACAAAAGTGCATTATATAAGTACGTAGATGTAACAGCGGATGCATCCGGAGCGCGATAACGATTGTAATGATAACAAGCCGCGTGCATTGTGACCGGTGACCTGTTGTAATTCATGACGATCGCAATTAGCGTCATTTTAAAACTCCCTCTGTAATTAACGTATGTACTGGACGATTCGGTACGTGGGATCGTTGTTATTCTTATGGCGCGTCCACACTGTCGCCGATGATGGGCCACGATGCGTTCGGCAACCTTCGACACAATTATTGCTCAAGACGAGCGTGACCAGGTAACGCGTTTTACACCTGCGTTAAATTACATGTTCCGCGATATAACATACTAGAGTCGTCATTGCTTCATACTGAGGGTGGGCGTATTTAGCAATCATTGATTATTCGGCATGAAAAACTCAAGAAGAAACTCTGTTTCAAAATTTGACAGGCCACTGACGATCTAGATTAATCGCGCATAAAATCGTAGCATGCATCGTATCGCATCAGAGTTGTAAATTTTTGAGAAAATACCCTAATTGCGGAAAATCGAATTCGGCTGGATATTTTGTAAACTACCTCTTTGCATAGGTAATAAGGGGATTACTATAATTAATCTACAATGAAAACAATAATCAAAAATGTATTCATGTACAGCCGAAACGATTTCTAATGCTTGAGAATGTAACAATACCTAAACTGGATTACGAGTAACGAGTTCACTTTGTGGTGCATTTTATTCTACATAGCCATACATTATGATTGTTGACATTGGGAATACTAGGTACTGGTCACGACATAATTTGGAATTTGGAAACTTGACTTTAGCAATACTGCTCAACTTGTTGTGATGTCACCTAAAATTGGGGAAGATAGACGACCAGCCGGCATCGTCCATAGTTGCCGATGCCATTGTGTGTACGAGCCATTAGGTATCATAGGTGTCCATGCTAACCGTGCTAACCTACACCATAAAAATAATCTTTTGACAATTGACTGTTGTTAAGTAGTTTAGGAGTCCATTGAGGACAAACATTGTGACACGAGATTTATATATATTAAGATGGATAAACCTTGTTAATTTCTCGAAAATAGTATTTATTTGATTATCATAACTTTACACTATATTAATTTGTCAGCCAGCACTTGTATTTTATCAAAGAAGTTACTGTTGAATTTTGTATTAGACACGGCGCGAGTAATCCGAGTGTGGATTGCCACTGTGCCAGACATGACCGGTGAAATGTCTCAAACGATTTCATTCTTTTATCCCAGGGATCGTGACTGGATTGGCAATTTTCATGTTAAGTAATTGAGTTCGTTTGTTATGGAATTTGTGTTTGAGCGGGAGTCTTAAGTTTTTTATCTAAATATCTAAGATTTCCTTTCCCAACTTTAAACCACCGTTTTAGGTAGTTACTCAAGTGTTTAGTCTTACCAATTCCCCCATTTAATTGGCCGCTAGCCACACGCCGTTGCGTGTGGCTTAAATCATTATTTAAAGATGGACGAGTTGATGCACAAACCGTGCAGTCAAGAATCTTTGCAATTTTAACATGTGTTTTGTGTTGAGCTATGCGAATTTGATATGTTTTACTGCTACTGCAAGTTTTTGTATATGATGTACTTTATAAAGCTATGCGATGATGTACATAATTGTTTATTAAAATAATGGGCTTTACGATATAAAAAATAATCAAGGCACTGAAATTAATCAAAAGAGTAAAATAACAGGCCCGTAGTCTCTGTTTCTAATCACGAAAAATGATTAATTTTTTTATGAAAAATATTTAATTTTGTTGGATTGGAAAAATCCCCAAATTATCTGAATTAAGAGAATTGTTTTATTTAAGTTACCCTAGTCTTACATGAAATCATGCTTGCTGCAACGTCAGGTATTGACCTAATACAGAAAACAAAGTAATTTGTAAGTAAATCGCCTCATTCCATTTCCAGAGTCTAAAATTAGTTGGAAAACAGAACAAAATAAACCAGCAACCGGACCACCCACCTGACGTTTAAAAACTTAACAAATATATCGTACAAGTAGTCACGGTGGTGGTGTTGTGCGTCGGGCTCTCGTCGCCACGCGCCAGCGGTCGTGGCACTGACCCTGCGGAAGTTCCGTACTGTTGCACAATGCATTTAATATGTACACTTAATGTGCATAGCGTAAGTGCACCGGCTGAGAGCACCGCTCGCGCCGAAACTAGCCAACTTGAGCACGAACCACTCTGCCTGGTTGTACTAGTTTTCAAACGCTTGGCGAGATGTTTTGCAAATGTTATAAAATCATAATGAATATTATTGAAGCTTAGACTGCTTTAATCTCTTTCGAAGCGGAACTATGAACAGTCATGTTAAACAAAGTTTTCATTATACTAGAAATAAACATACATATTGACCTCTACAATAGAAACTAAACGGAAAACCACCCATCCCTGAAGTTACTTGTTCTATTTTCTATTGTATAAAACTAGACCACAATGAATGTAACGAATGGGACACGGAGAAGTTCTAACGGAATTCAATTCCGATAACAGTTTGCTTGGAAAATGGAAATGATTCTAATGTATAATGGAAGAAGAGAGGGCGTTGTATACTATATTATGATTAATTGTATCGATGGACTATTAAAAATGTGGCTATTGATTTGTGACGCTGTATGTCTTATTCTATGCTGGCTACTTGTTTTAAACAACAATATCTATGGCAAAGTCTGCGAATTGTCTAAGTGTCTTATGCTCGATTCATCGTAGCGATTTTTATTTGTTTTCAATGAAGTACTTTATAATACTTGTTGTTCTATCTGGGACATAAAAGGGATGATCTAAAACTGTTGTGCATTTTAATGAATTATCATTCTATTGAATAAGAGTAATGTAAAACACGTCGCTTAAGTGATTAAGACATCGATAGTGATGACTATTGTAGTGGTGATTTATAAGTTCAATGTACGATGATGCATTACGAAATGAGCGCTGTGTCGATGTCTCTACTATAGTATGTACATTATTAAAATGCTATGTTAATTCATTCGTTTAAGCCCGCTTTTGCGAACGTATCTGCATCGACCGCACCGTTACCCTCTCTAATTAACATTTCAACGATTGTTTTTTTGCTTTCAAATTATTTAACGAATTATCAATCTGTTCAATGCCGGCTTTTTTCTGTCCAAAACATAGGTCTGTTTTATGCATTCTATAAGATTTATTAAAGCATTATTAAGAATATTTAAATATTGAATTTCTTGGGATTTCTGTTAATGGGTTTCAAGAGTTTTGATGGATCGGAGCTTAGCTTTTGCGATTATATTGATTGCTTTTTGGAAGAATGACTCCATTTGCGCATCATGTAATCATTTTAATGGTGGATAAACGTGCCAACAATAATGTTTAAAATCAGTATATTTACGAGTATAATAGCTCTTGGACTTATCCACCCATCTTTAAGTAAAATTGAGTTTACATAATGTTTTCTTTGATTAGTAATAAAATATGACGAAACGAACGAGTTTGAACGATTGCATTAGGATGTTTTAGCTGTTTGAACAGTACGTTTACGTATTATTTGTGTAGTGGTTTGCGGTGGGCGCGCACTACGCTACATTCATTATCGCCATTCTCTCACGATTATAAACATTAGTGAGCCGGCCCGAATTTCGTTGTAAATACGACTCCACCATTTAACCTATTTAAAAATCGTTTAATGCTTTGAAACTGCTGTTGCTTGCGTGTTAAACCGAAAAATTCATTTAGTTTCTTTTTTCTCGCGTTTGATCGTTTTATTATTGATGTCAGTTTAACGTTGTTTTGTTTTATTGCTATAAAATATCTTTGAAAATCTCTTTAAAAGGAGACGGGACAAGTTAGGCCTGACCTTACACTTATGACATATTCACTAATATACTTTTTTTTTGTTAATCATCGAAATATAATAAGGTATTTTACAATGCGAAAATAAAATAAATCATTTATTGACATTATAGTTGATTTTCTATATCTGCATATCATCACACCGACATAAATGACAAATATCTCAACTTCAATTATTCGCTGTGAGATCTATTCATAAACACACGCCTCCCTCCCAGAAGGGGTAGGCAGAGGCTCCACCAGGACACCCACTTTTCGCCCTGTATGTTCCGTCCCACGATGTGATAGGGGGCGAGCCTATCGCCATATCGTGCACAAATTCCTGACTCAGGATTCAAACCTGAGACCTCAGCTTTTCAATCGTGCCGTGGTACAACTTCGCCACCGAAGTAGAATTTCGAATTCGTGACTTCTTATTTTAACGACTTTGGCTATTTGAAAATACTTTGGCCATTATTGATTTTGGAACACACCACGCTTATTACGTTTGTGACCGAAGTTTTCCAGGATTCTGCGTAAGACACTGCGATGACAGCCGCGAGAAGTATTTGAATTAATTCCGAATCAGTTACTCATTGTTATTATAAAAATAACGTTTAATCTTGAACAACAACGACGTAATAATAATTCGGGTCTTCTTATTCTTTAAAAAATGTATTTTGATTCGGTCATCCTTTCAAGTCAACAGTCAACAGTTGACAATCACCTTTTTCTTTCTAATATTACTGCCACTAAGCGATATACTTTAAAAACGTTTTTTATACATAAAAATCCTCCGATATGTTGTAATTAATAGTGATTATATCTTAACTCTCATTTGGGGGACAGATTTTGTATTCTATTTTCGCATACTAATCCATAAAAATAACGTGTATACCAACTCTGTAAGGCTGAGCCCAAGGTTCTATTAAATTTCGCCCGTCACCTGTAAAGAATATTTTTATTTAATTAAGTTCCAGAATCAAAATAATTTTATATTGTTGTGATGGATATAATACATCATAGTTGGCATGCCTAATATGGACATATGAATAGTTTCACAGACAATAGACGAGTTGTGATTCAATATGTTATTGATATGTTATTCATGTCGAGTCAGAACCACAGACTTGGCCGGTCCCATTTTTCCCGTTTAGTCATTTCGTAATGTTTCTTATAGTCTCGGGTTATTGATAATGTTTTACTCACAAAATGACTCGTAGTTGATAGTCTCTACACTCATTTGTTTGTTATAAATTAATAGCCTATTAAAAAGTCGTTAAATTTTAGAGTGGTAGTTCACATCGCATTCTATATTTACAAAAATTAATAATGCCGCGCGTTAACAGATACTTTACTATAGAAGATTAATACGTATTTATTTTATGGATTCGAAACATTCCACTAATTGTTATTGATAGCCTCTGCCTAAGTAACAGTATATCATTTATACCAGTTTCAAGTATGAATTACACCCTCCTTGCTCAATTATTACATGTAGCCGTCAGAGTTCATATAATTACGATCGTTGTATTTTTTTTCAGGCGTGCATAGACGACAATCTGGACATGGTGGAGTTCCTAGTGAGCCACGGCGCTGACGTTAACCGCGGCGATAACGAGGGCTGGACTCCGCTGCACGCCACCGCCTCCTGTGGATTCATCAGCATAGCTAGGTATGAGGCACACGTAGCTATAGCTGTACTAATTTATTAATTCCGCGAATAGATTTCCAAGTTTGTGTGAATTTTATGACCACTGATATGGTAATCGCAAAACAACTAGTCCGGTCTGAAGTTGGAACGCGGTAGGCGGGCTCGGTTCAGAATGAAATCTGTTCATGATTAGCAATACGCCTCGCGTTCACATCGGACAAGTTATTCTGCGTTCACTATACCTGACGATCATGCGAAGATTGAAAACAAGACTGTTTTTTCTTGTACGTCGTATTTATGGCATATTTTTTAAGTCTTTTATTAATTGTTTTTGTTTCGCTTTGCTCGCTAAGGGTTGTGTCAAAGGCTCAATTGGTCTTTATATATTTGCCAAGAAGTTTTCAAGTTAAACATGTATTTTCTAAAGCTTTGTTAGTATAGTCATTTGTTGAACTTTTCATTTAGGTTACTCTATTCAACGACAAGTTCTAATTGGATATTCCTTTTTAAGCTTTGTTTTATGCGGATTCGTTTTATAGCGATAAAAATAAAGGCTATTTTAAAATTCTTATTGTTCATAAAGAATTTCATTTACATTTATATTTATTCAAGAGGATATTAAATTGGAAGCATTGCGGCCACCTTACTTGCACACACATACATACAGAAATACTTAAGCACAAATCTTTTTCCCAAAAGGGGTAGGCAGAGGTTCTCCTTGTAGTAACCAGGACACCCACGTTCCTGACTCCGGGCTGATAATGAATAGAAAAATCCAATATCACTTTGCCTGACCCGGGATTAGAACTCGAGACATCAGCTTTGTAATCACACCCTAGTACAACTACCACCGAGGCAGACTTAGAGAGCTTACTTGTTTTGCTATGAAATAAAACAATTGAAACATCTCATGTGTTATATTATGCTGATTTCTATTGTTTATTAATGTCTTGTAAGGCACAAATTATTATGCCTTACAATATATGTGATGCACATGTACTAATGTACATTACTACATTAGTACTACGCTTACTTATTCTGGACACTGTTCTAGAATAATGTAATTGTTGATTATGTGTCTGTATTGAAATCATCCAAAAGTACTATTATTGAAATTCCTAACACAAACGCTACACAAACTCTATTAAAGACTAAAAAAGGTTTAAATCAATCAGTAAATTAATGTTTATTGAATTAAATTAAATGAAATATGAATAATGATAAAGAAATCGAATACCGGATTCTAAAGTTAAGGCTAGGTTTCCGGTGATATTGTATTAGTAAAAACTACTCATTCAGATAACATACGGAATTTCCAAACGACTCAATATATATGTACATATAATAGTATGTTAATAATGCACCGCTTGGAGCTGCACGCGTTTTAGTTTGATAACAAATGGTACCAACCAGTTATTAATTTCTTTTAATTCATTTCCCTTATACGTATGTAGGTATTTACTCTATTACCGATCTGATGGAAATAATTTCTAAATTTCAGTGGCGAATCGTCCATGCAACTTGTTTGCGGGAGTGGGTTCCCTTTTGCAATTTCTATATTATAACATAAATGTATAGAACATAGATCAGTATCTTAATTTAATGAAACATGTGATTTCAGATTTAGACACCCTTTAAAAACATAAAGCGAATTTATTTATGGTTACACTTTATTGAATTTGACATACATCCGTATACGTTTTTTTATGTTCTTGAGTATTGTTATGATTTAAGATGTTCTATTTTTCAATTGTATCACTTATATGTGTCTGATAGTATTTATATTGATATATCATAACAGCCAATGCCATTGAGACAGTAGTGAAACTATCAGAATATTATACTTAAATGTCTAAAAGCACGAAATATCTTTTGATCTTTCTTTTGTACCTAGTACTTATCCTGTACTTTATAACATAGGTATTTAAAATATTTTTGTCATTATCCTGTAGGTTAACTAAGAAAGTCCCTTTTTGTCGTGCATATGTCTGCTACTAGAGTTTAATCACAATCAATTCAAATAGATACTGGAATGATCTGTTTAATTTTAACCCACAATGGGAAATAGAAACATCTGACGTCATAATTGTTACTGCGAACAGGTACTGAGTGATGACGGAATCACAATTATTTTATGTTATGATAGTTTAAAATCCTGAGACATCCGCCATTGTCGAACGCTAGTCTACATGAATAAGCGCGCACACATTGACGCATCCCGATATGTGACATTTGATAGTTTAATGTAAACAAACGATGAATCACGTTGACCCACTACTGGCTCGTGGTTTCTGTGAACTATGTTCCTTATATTTTACTAAATGCTTGTTAGTATCAAGACAATGTACTTAATTTATTGTTCCCCTGTCGAACAAAAGTAATTCGTATTTAGTTATTTGCCATGAATATATTTATGTTTGATTATGACTTTCTTTATTTAGACGACAATTACTCTAACTTAACGACCTCATGAATTTAATAGTGTTAGATTTTAAACTTCCAACATTATTAAACTCATAATAAATGTTGAATTGATGAGTAAAGGATATGTTTCAATTATTCACTGTGCAATTAGTATTTTCTTTGTCAGACACTGAATCAAAAGATTTCTGAAAACAACCCGCCGGCATGACGTCAATGTCAAAGGCGGATGTATTTCCTATGCCAAAAGTTACGTGACTTACTCACAGTGTACGTTATCCAAGAGGAAAACTCATAGTATTCACAACTCATTATATTAACGTGATGGATGACTTTCTCGACTGTCAATGATGAGTAATAATTTTTCTATTTTTTTGTGAAATGTATAATCAATTAGTACTTTAAACCATAATTATTATATTTGAAAACATTTTATATACCATTGTTGGCTTTACGATGTTTACTTTATATGAAATTTAGATTCACCTCGTCTATCCTATAAACAGGGAGTAAATTTTTCATTTCACCTCAAAGCGCCTCTCGAGCAGCCATACTTAAAAAAAAACTAACTTCGAAAAAACAAGGCATTGTCTTATTGCATAGTTGGTGATAGTACTATGTTGTGAATGAATGAAGAACATCACTTCAAACTTTGCAGACTGCAGTTTAGTAAGGATAATTGGTTACTTAGAACAGAACAGTTACACTTATGCCCCAGCATGAAATACACCATGTTATAACGCAAATGATCAGGCGCAGATCATGTTTCGCATAAGTAACTTAATTATAGCATTCGATGGTTTGCACAGAAACGAAGATATCCAAAATCGTGCGCGCTCCTTAGAACCTCGCGCCCCTAGGCACGGCCTAGTTAGCCTTAGGGATAATCCGCCTCTGCATATAGTAGTAAAATGTGTGGCTTCTTCGTATGTTAATATAAAAGTATGTTTGTTTTCCAGGTATCTACTGGAGAACGGCGCCGACGTTGGCGCTGTCAACTACGATGGAGAGCTGCCTGTGGACATCTCGGAATGCGACGCAATGACCGAACTCTTGCAGAAGGCTATCGATGAAAAAGGTACTACACCATTTCAACTTTATCAAAGGATTTGGCCTGTCACACGGTTTCAAAGTTCTTGAGCTACGTTCATATTCTACAGATAAAGCTGTAAACAAATTCTGCCAAAGTATAAACTTAAAAAGTCTACAAAATATGAAGTATTTAATTATTATGCATACATATTTTTCAAGCGACAATATTGACTCTGATTTATGTTTAAAACTATTCTGTGGAAGCGAAGAGTACTATTAAACAGTGTTACAATGCAAACAACAATAAAGATATCATCAATTACCAGACCTTTCTTCCTAAATTGGTGCATTCCACTCTCACACCATTTCATATTACGTGTGATTTGATATAATTTGCGAATGAATGTGTTAAATTAGATGATTGCGTCGGTTTCAGGCGTGGACTGCGAGAAGTCACGCAACGCGGAAGTGGACACGCTGATGAGCGACGCCAGGGAGTGGGCTGTCAACGGCTACGTCGAGGTCAGAGACTTGAAGACCGGTGGCACCCCGCTGCACGTCGCCGCAGCCAAGGGTTACATCGATGTGAGTCATATATCACAATTTATTTTTTATTGACGACCTCGCTGGGTACACAGCATGGGTGATTCGCACTTACTAATTGCGACTGATGAATAGAATACGCGGTTTTTTTTATTTGTTGTGATCGCCCACAAAGACATCAACGGGCCGATAATAGGTAGTGGAAAACTTGTGGGCCCTTCAACTAGAGGATAGTACTAGTAATTCTGGTAATTACTAATGCTTTTAGGTTTAGTGGTCATGTGGTAATCAGGGCTCTTTACACGCACAATACGTGTGGTGATCTCCGAGGGGTTTTACACTTAATACATACCATTCATATACAAATGTACCGTCGCACGTTGACATAGGATTTGTTAACACAGCGGGGACGTAACATCGGCTAGCCCGCCGCTCTGGAAGATTAGTGACGTCAGTATTACACTCCAGATGCGTACGGGAAAGGGAACTTAACAATCTATCCCTGGTCCAAGATAAATAGATATGCAATGTAATAACAATGATATAATTGCCTCGTGTAGGTGGCGAAGACTCTCTTAGAAGAGTGCAACGCCGAGCCGGACTGCATGGACTACGAGGGTTGGACGCCCCTGCACGCGGCCGCCCTCTGGGGACAGAAGGACGCCGCCGCGCTGCTGCTCAAGTACGGCGCCGACCCGCATCTCAAGAACTATTCGGTTTGTTACATATTGGGATATAAGTACATATAATATATTATGTAGCGGGTTCGATCCCCGCACCGAGACAAATATTTGTGTGATCCGTAGGTATTTGTCTCGTGTCTGGGTGTTTGTGAGACCGAAAAGCCTCTCGTAGTTCCTCATACCCACGGCACAAGACTCGAGATAAGTGTGGGGTCAGGACTATGTATGTGACTGTTGGGTGTATTATTAAGTCAGCGACCATGGGTGTTGCATTTTTTTTATTCTTATTTATCGAATACAATCAGGACGGGAATTGTGTAGAGCCTCAGTGATGGGTATTCTCTGGAGTCTAGACAGTATTACACTAGAGATGTTTTCTAATCACTTAGTTGTGCCAGTATAAGATAAAATAAAAAAAAAAATATAAAAAATTAAACCGACTTCAAAACTGTAGTTTTAAAGAGATAAATAAAAATAAACCATTCGAAATTCTGAAATACCTAAATATGCCAACTATTTTTTTGAGGCTTTTTTCTTCCTCTTTAGTAAAGACAGTACTATGAATACACACGTTCCTATCTTGATAAATATAAATAAACATTATACCAGCAAATGTGTATTCCTTCTTTTAAGCTCTGGCCAGCTCTACTATTTTGATAAGTTAAAATTATGCGATTTTTTTATGTTATTCTCAAACTCTTGGTGTTAACTGTCATTTTCACTACCTATATTTAATCTACACATTTTCAACGTGGTCTGATAACTATATTATTTAACCATAGGGTCAGACGTGCATGGATCTGGTAGACCCGAGCATAGCAGCGTGGCTGGAAGAGGCGACGCTGAAGGCGCCGCGCCGCGTGAACAACAACAACAACAACATCAACAAGCGCAAGCTGAGCCCGCCGCGGCACGACGTCAAGCGCGTCGACATCGAGATCACCGGACACACAGACAAAGTTGTCAACGGTCAGTGTCTTTGTGTGGACTCGGGGGATCTGGACATCTGTCTTGGTAGAGTAGATGATCAGACTTTGCTTTAAAATTTACTATATCAATATCTTCGGTTTTGGCTTCACCCAGAGATTTACGTAGAAAAGTGTTAGTTTGTAAATTTTTTAAATATTGCTGATGAAAAATTCATGGAATTGATTGGATAGTCATTCATGGATTTTAATTTTCCGACTTCAGATTGGCTCATAACAACATCACCATTAGTAATTTTGAACCAGTGATTTGTAATAAAAATTAGGATTTATCTAAATTAATGGCAGCATGCCATTAATACACCTATTTGCAATGAGAGTGAGTGGAAATAAGAGAATCGGACACAGTAGAGGCAGGACACAATTTAAAATACAGCGGTGACATATAACCCTATGTAGATGTTTTATGAATACCACCATTCACCACTACACATTGATGATTTAGAACATCAATTACATAAAGGTACAATTTTATGATATTTGCAATGCATGACAAATGTTCAAGTCTCCTATTTAAGTCCACAGAGTTGTATATATTGAACTATGTGTACATGTGATGGATGTATGGAGTTTATTATAATGTTTAACTATCATGGAATGTTCCAAGGAACTCTGTCATTTGAAACAGACAGTGTTTTCACTGAGCGATGTAACAATATACTTATTTTATGTTTAGTTTTGGACAACATAAGACAATTTTATTTTGCGTACTTCTGGAGTCATTGAGTTCGAAATTATTTTGTTAAATTAAGTTATACGTTTGTTAAAATTATTTTATTAAAAACTGAATTTTCTTAAATATTTTTAAGTCTAATTAATAGAACGTATTTAAAATAAAACGCGATAAACGTCAAATACAATACGTCACAACATTTTTTCCAATTGAAGTTGCTGACGAAATGTTGTCCAAAATGTTCTCATCATGTTGTCCGACTCACCTCATCGTTTGACATTTAACACACCACGCAGACAAGCCAGCAGCTCCAGAGATCATACCGAAGATCTCAGAGGGCAAGCCACCAAAGGGCCGCGCTCCCTCGCCGGAGAGCACCGACCCTGCGGACCCCACGCCCGCGGACGAGGCGCCCTCGTGGCGCCGCCCCGGCTCATTCCGTACCAGGCAGCAAGACGCGGCTAGTGAGTACTAGGGACATAGTGCAAATAGCTGGCAATGCAACTCTACGCCTCATGTTGATGCAGATGTTCATGGGCAGCGGTGATCACTTACCATCAGGTGAACCGTATGCTCGTTTGCCCCCTATAACATAATAGTAAAGCTGAGTTACTCATTCCTCCTAACTCCTTCATAACTCGCTACAATAGGTGACGTCAAACGAATAACCACTGCGTGGAGTTCCATTTAGCCTGCATCATAAGATAATATTAAGTAACTGCAAGTGAAGACATTTTCTATGGCGTTTCATTAACATTAGCCGGTATATGCTTTTGCAATAGACTATTATCACCAGCTTAATAATTGTAGTAGACTATGTAATTATTAATACATACCATATATACTAAAACCAATATAATGTAAATTTCACAGGAGAAAATAAGCCGGCAGTGAACGCAGTGGACACCGAAACTATACTCAGAAGGACACACAGTTTCGAGAACGACAAGACGTGAGTGCTGTTTACATTTTTATGAATCATGTTTTTGATTTATTTATAAATATTTTTGTTTTTTTATCAATAATTTATTAAAATATATTTAATTCGGCATGAAATTATGAGAACTAAACATTCATTGTTACAATATCATATCGTGTTTATACCATCGATGTGCAAAAGTGAATAGTAAGATTTCGTCTAGAATTAAAACGCAGGCAGTAGAATTAATGATGATGATTCATTACTTTTGTTTGTCTGACAACTTAAATGTTGCCACTGAAATATACAGTCATTATAGTGAACAAAAAAGTGTGTGTTGTGGTAATTATTGCCAGATCGATATAAATTTCATTTTTGCACGTCTTCATCAATTTTGACTGATTGTTTAGTGCTGGCATGGTTGTTGTATGTACAAATATCAGTGTTTTGAGTTACCGACTCTGTAGAAATGTCGACGCGATTGGCTTTTTATGGGATATTATTTTTGTACATAAAATGTTTTTGTGCAAGTGTGTAAGTGAAGACATTGGCTTCTCTGTCTGTGTTATCATTTGCAGTTATTATCATTATTGCTGAAACTATATAAATATACGTAAATAGACACGCTTGTATCGCTGATATAAATACACATATTTATTTCGAGAGCTTGAATATACGCAAATATTAAATCATTGATTTTTATGGGGTCTGTAGTTTCATGCAGCTTCATTAAATTTGATGTTACTCCTATCTGTGATAATGACCTTTGAACTGTTAATATAAATTATGGACGCGTTAAATCACACTGAATCGCCCGTTTATTTCTTGTTGAAAACTCTTTATAATCAAACTGAGAAAATACTTGATGTGTGTATTTTCATAATTAATTTAACTATGTAATACTCTACTCATATTTTATCTATACGTCTGTTTGTGGCTTTCAACATTTTCACATTGAAATGGGTGATTTATACATATAGTTGCTATTGTTTTAGAGCGTAAAGAAACAAAAAAATGTTTTTTTTTGCAACTATAGATTTCATTCTTTGTTTATTATGGCGGATTGTTTTGTTGTCAAAATAAGAAAAGCCTATATGTCGCTCTACCTCACAGGGTATTCTGATAACTAATTTTTCGTCGCCTATAACAGTCACGTGACAATACGAAACATTGCCAGCACTAATCAAAACATAATGATTAATTGTCGAATACATTAAAATTAATTAATGATAAATAACACTGTGCTAACGTGATACGATTAAAATGGTTTTACAGAAAAACGGAAAGGAACATTGTCAGCTTTTTAATAAGCCGTTTCGATAAATTCCGAGAGCGCAGCGGCAATGAGGGCGTTACCGACGAGTTAGTCGCATTGTTTACGATGTGTGTCGCGACTATTAGCGGTCGCTAGTCCTGTCTGTTGTGACGTCATCATGTGCTCTGTAGTGGTGTAGGCGGTGACGGTGTGCGAGTGTCGCGGATTATCACATGCATCCTATAACTTGCGTATTATACTTACATCTTAAGATAACTCACATAACGGTGTCATTATGTAGACAAATTGGGAACTAGGGTTTTATTTGCCGTCTGTTTTGTTGATGTGGTTTCTGGTCTTAATGTGGAAAGGGTGCTATTGTCCTATGAACCTAAACCCAACATTCATATAAAGTCGGTATAATTTAATAATTTATATAGAAAAATAGTAGAAAAAGACTAGTGATATAGTTTAACGTCTTAATGGGAAATAATTAGGTCATATGATAAAAAAGATGCAGACAATTACATGTACTTGTTAGGATTTTATGTGGGAATCGTTAAAAATAAAAGCCGTGTAGACTTGTTTATTATTGAGTTATTTTATCTTTGATTAGTATCTATACACCGCGTATATTGTGTATCGCGTTTTAATGGAACGGTAAATTAACTGAGACTTAATAGTCAAAATAGAAATACCTAGTTGCAGAGGTAAAGTAATTAATTAACGTACAGGAAATAGTTTTTAAAACAATTGATTTGTAAATCATTTGTCCTCTTAGCTGTTAGTGAATGAAGAGTAATACTGTTACTTTTACTTAATAATATTCTAACTAGGTACTGAGTGACAGACAACGCACAGCTTAAACGGTCAAAAGTATGTTATTTCGCATACAAAATTAGTAATTTTTTTTGTTAGTAATATGCAAATTGGTGATTAGGCTTGTTAGTTAGTGCCGCTTAAAAAACTATTAAAGACTAGCTAGTTTAAAAAAAAGTAGCAGTGCGGTAACGTGATTACATGTAATTGATGGCAAGTCCGATCCAGTACAGATAGAGTTCACCGACATAAGATGTTTTTACTCGTCAGTCTCTAATACACCGGTCTGATCGTATCCGGATAAACACGTACAAACGTGAAAACACGTCGTGAATCCGCGACGCGTCGCTCGCACGTCACCATGTAGCTTGCTTGTGTCCCGGAACAGTTTCTACCAGCGGTACCGCGACGTGACGGCACGTATAAAGGCGTCGTCCTGCCCGTCCATACCGCCGCTGCCGCAGTCCACGCTGGTGGCCATTGAGCTCCGGAAAAAGACGGAGACCAATACGGAAAATAACGACGATGTTCAGACGAGGTGATTTGTGCACAAGGCCTCAGGTTTTGGCGCGTTTTGGATGTGACGGTCTTTTGTATTAGTAATATGACGGTCTATTCCGTCCTGTCCGATGACTAATAAAATATAATGTTATGAATATTGGGTGTGAGTAAAAGAATTTCGGGATTTGGAGAAGCGTGCATAAAATTATTATATGGTGTAATATTGTACTAATGAAGTGAAGAGTTCTCCAAATATACAAAAAGGGTAAAGGATTTTTTTCACGCTGGATGGTAACGACTGATGACACATGATTAAATGAAAACCATATGAATTTATATTGAATCACACAATCAAATTCGCACTAAAATGTTACGTCATACGGATATATGGTTATTATATCGTCTTTTTAATTGGCTTTGATTAAAAATACATATAATATCGTGTCCATAATAACCGCTTAAATACTAAAATCCGTCCCAAACGTGCCGAAGCCTTGGCCGATATTCATATTAACAATTAAAAATTATCATCAGAACAATAACGTCACATTTAATACGACATCGATATGTGTTGCTATGTCTGCTTCAGTGTCTACGTGTACTATATGTTTTCTGTACAGTTTATGTAAGTAAAGGCTGCTTTCATACACGAGGTATCTGCGATGATTTTAATCTTTTATATACGTATAATTTTCGTAGTGATAATATGTCATCATTGTACGAAGTTATATTTCGTGCTAAAGTTTGTAAAGTTATTACGTTGATTTATATTACTTTGTTTTTATAGTCCGAGACATCGCTGCTAATATCTCCCTTGTGAATGTGGCCTGATAGTCGTTTATGATTAAAATATTAAGTATTTTTTGGATTATTTTGCAAACTATAAAAAAATAAAAAAGATTTGCTAGACGACGGATTACGCAGTAAATTATGATTTGAACATATTATCATGCGGGTGAAAAACTCAATTACCTTTTAATTATATGAACATTTTAGATCATTACATAAGTTTTAATAAGATTTCAATTCTTAAGATTCCAAAATCTATGATAATGTTGAATTATTTTTAATAATATGAATATTCTTCTGTTATAACCTACTTTTACGCCTCGCAGAATAAGCCCGGCTGAGAGGAAGGAACGGGAAGCGAACACGTGGACAGCACCTGCCAACACCACCGCCAACGCCAACGCCACCACCACCACCACACAGACAACCGTCAGAAGGTACAACCATCATTTCACCACTAGTATACTGATATGACGTAACAGATTGATTGCCATACTCAGAGACATTTACGGTCTCGCCAAATAGCGGGTGGAATGTGACGGCGACGCGACGCTGACGGGACGTGGTTAATTGTAATGTATTGGTTGATACATGGCACACGTCACACAGCACCGACGCGCTTGGCGTGGCAGCTCTGTGTGAGGTGTTCCGTACGAACCAATGTATTACAACTCCACGCGACCCGTTAACGTTCCGTCAGCGTAGCGTCGCGGTCCCGACCCGCCCGCTGTTTGACGATACCTTTAATAATGAAATAGTTCCTTAATATAGATTCTGAGAAGAATATATTTTCTAAGGAGGTATTGAATTGACATTAAATGACTCTGATTGTAGCAATAAGACTTGGCTTAATGTGGGTTGTTTGGTTATATTAAAATGAATTAAATTTTTCAACATGACCTAAGAGTCATAGGCATGATGTGGGTTGTCTTGTTCACTTCTTCACGTCGTTTTCATAAATGAGATTTCTTTCTCTTGTGTCAGTGGTGCGAAAAATTTAAAAAAGTGTAACGAGTTGAGCAGTTGCAGGATTACAATACCACATATTGATTAAACATATCGATAAAGCTATAGTAAAAATTATCAAAATTACATTTTGGATTATTACACTGTAGGGAAAACGTGATATAATTTTATATCCAATATTTCTTTCGGTTTTCAGTGTTTGATATTATTGGTAAGACTATTGTCTCGTAGAAAGTTAGGACTAAATGTGTGATTGTCACATGTAAGGTTTCGAGTCTCGACCACACTTGTTGAATGTCGGGCCCAGTAAAAATATGTCGGGTGTTTTAGTGGCTGTATGTATATTTTATACGGGGCATTCTCATTTATCCGTCACCATTATTTGTCGGCTCTGATTGCAACGTGTACGATCCAAGTGCACGTTCAAAATCTGAGAATCATGAGAAGATGCTGTTTGTCGGTTGTTAGACAGGACCTTTCATTAGATTCAAAATGGTATCTCTACGGTCAGTACCGACTACCGAACCGAAATCCAATTAGAGTGAAAAGTTGCGTCGACATCCGATTGAAAAATGAACCTGACATTCGTCAAGTGGCAACGTATTCAATATTCTATAAAATGTATTTAAAAGTATGTGTGTAAACCAGTGTATGCTCGGTATAAGTTAGAGTACAGTGTGTTATTGCGTTGTGACAGCTCGGAGAGCGTAGAATCGAACAGTACCAATTCGACGCCCAGCTCCGCCACGCCCACCAAACTGTCGCCCGGGAACATATTCAAGAACTTTTTCAAGTACAGTCTACGTTGTACTGAGTGCCTTTAGTGATCGGTAACAATGCGCAGTCCAAGTGTTCAAAAGTTGTAAAACTAGAGTAAGGGAATTTTTAGTCGATACGATGAAACTACATGTATTGATATTGTCAGTTGCACGTATTACTCTTTTGCAGTTGATATTTATAGTTTTTCTTGGCAATTTCATTTATCAGAATATGCTGAATATCAAATTTAAGAATAAGAGGGATGTCTAATTATAATAAGCGGGCCTTTCTAGCTTTCGGCTCTGTCTAACCCTTATGTTGCTGGCGTGTTGTTACCGTTTACTATTGATACAACTCTATAGTTCACTTGCAGGCGAGAATGAAAAAAAAAAACAACATTTTTTCGTTTTAAACGTATCGATTCGATAACAAGTATTAATTGTGCAAAATTATTGAAAATTCTCGCCTACAAACGGTTTTGTTGTGTTTTTATGATTTGCGCCTACTTTTATATGTTTTGAGACGTTTTAATTTTCTGATTATGTTTTGTTTTTAATTAAAAGCATGTCTACGTGTATGATATAATTTACACGCATGTCAGTCGATTTTGTTGTTCTGATTTTATTTGCCAAAATAATTCTGTGTTCCGCTTTTTTGAAAGTAGCGTTCGGTAATACAGGTGAATTAATAATCGAATACTGTGTCAGGTCTTTCGTGCCCCCGGTGCGAGATGAAGAGAGCGAGACGCAGCGGAAGGCACACGCGAAACGTGTGCGCGAGACGCGGCGCTCCACGCAGGGTGTCACGCTCGACGAGATCAAGTCCGCCGAGCAGCTGGTCAAGAAGAAAGCCGGCAACGGCACCACCGAGGCAGTTCCCACCAACAACAAGAAGACGGAAGACGCGCCGCCCCCCACCACCGACAACGGTTCGGTACGTAAACCCTCTTTGTACAATACGCCATTAGTAGTACTGGGCTCCCTGGTGTAATTGCAATTGGTCCTCTTTATGAATAGGTGAAGGTTTCTTAGAGTATTTGCACGAAAATGTAATCAGATATTTTAATTATAAATTTGACATGTTAAATGTTCTATGGTAGAATGCACTTGCATAGTGTTCTGAAAATAGCACAAATCTGTAAGAGCTATAGCTCAAGATTTGATTGCATTTTTTATATCTTATGGTATGGAATGTACAGTAAACATTATCAAGATTGTGTTTTTAGAAATCAGACATGTTGCCCCTACTAGGTGGTTAGAAGTGAACTAAAACTTGTAAATACGTTGAGATTGTATTTGAATTTGTCACGGAGAGACCGCCGTCCGGTCCCGTCATGTTTTGTATTGAGTTGATACGCGCACACAACTGGCTGGATGTATCACTGTTATTTGCGCTCATTAAAACGCATATATATATATATATATATATATATTTTAATATGAAAAGTTCTTTTAGTGTGACAGTAGAACTGAATAAAATAGAAAATAAATGTGGTTTCAAAAAATAAAACGAAAAACCAACATGTGCTTTAGATATGTTAATTAATCTACGTGTTTAACAAATATTTAAATGAGTAAAAGGAATTTATAAATTTAATTTCTCTTCGATTTGTAGAAGAATTTTTTTCACGTGGTAATATAATTATTGGCTCTTTTAATTACTTTATTTGGCTTGTAAGTATAGTTTAAAATTCCATTTCACGAATGGAACCAGTTGTGTGCGCGCATTGGTCTTATTAACTACACAGTCATAATATATAATAATAAGGGTGTGTCGCTCGTGTTAATATTTATTTTATTATATGTTCACTCTACATGTTTCATTGTAAGAAACCTTTCATGTAAATACGATAGTTTTAGTGTTCAGTATCATACAAAAGTAGAAAAAGACAGATATTTGCATGTAGAAATATACACACATAATTGTAAATATAATAAGAAAAATCAAGCATAATATTACATATCATAGTATGACAATCTTAAATTGTGTGAATATTTGTACTGGCCATTAATTTTTAAATTATATTCAAATAAAGATAGTTTCAACTTCTTCGATAGTGTTGCAGTTTTTGATTGTGTTTAATTGGAATAGAGTTTATATAAATTAAATATAATATATTGTGTATACGAGATGGACCTGACACGGTCGCGTTACGTGTGCGTGTGACGTAGGCGCGCGGGGTGGGCGGGGCCGGCGACGTGACCGTGACGCTCGCGCTCGCGTGCGCCACCGCCACCGCGACCGCGACCATCGCCGCCAACAGCGAGCGACGCCCCTCGTGGCGGCTGCGGCTCGACCCCACTAATAAGGTCCTCATGCCCTCCACACGGACAACACGATCCCTCAGCCTATATTCGCTTGTCAAAATACCATATAAATGTATCAGCGAGGATTTCTACACCGAAATTCGTATATTCAATTCATAGTATGTTCTCATTTAACATGCCAGTTAAATGTACCATAACTTGATAATAATAATTAATATTGTCATTACAAATATACGCAGGGTGGAAATGAATACAAACAAGTTTAGTAAAAATAATGAGAATAATTACTTTGTGATTTGTCACATTTTAACTTATCAATTACATTATTCCGTATTAACTCATATACGAGTATGAAAAAGTAATGAAAAAGTTTATACCTTCCTTACTTTTTATATAGTTTTAATGACGTAGTAAACAATAGAAGCTGATACAAAAATAGTACGAATATGCGAAGTAACGGACATTACATACATTACCACTCGACAAATGTGATAACACGATGAGAGCTCATGCCTGTTTCGACGCCATCATTAAACATGCTGCGTTTCGAACAGTTCATTTCAAATATAACTGTAATCGCCTCTGTATGTTGCCAAACGTATTGACAATGTTTCTTTAAATTATATCCAGTTGCATCCACATTTCCACACAACATTATAACCAAAAGTGTTGTAAACATGTCAACATTGAAATCCAAACACATTATTCTCGCTTTCATACAATCGTTGCCCCGAATATAGGCTGACAGATTGTCTTGACCGTGTCACGTGGCCTTGATGTCTTTGGAAAACGCGCATGGTGTGACCAATTAATAACGAAGTGAAAAATTGCTTAAGCGCGATAATTGAAACGGATTTCCAGTTGTGATTTTGAGATTAATACTTTGTTATTACAAACAACTGACAAGAAGTCGTGTAGTTCTAGATGTGTCGACATATTAAATCATGATGAGGACGAAACAAAATATATAGAATATTGTTGAAATGAGACAAGAAGCATGGCTATAAATTTCCTGTAGTCTGATCGCATTGATGAGCGATGAGGTAGAATTGTAAACCATTAGTACAAATAAATTTTATAGGTTTAGATAAAAACATGTTGGTCTATTCTAAGACTATCATTAAAGTAATGATTCAAATTTGTAATTTTGGCAGTTTACACGCAATGAAATAGTTTGTCTGCCAAGTTTTAAGATGATGTGCTCATCACTAAACATAAAGGATTACTTTATGTGACGTTTTGTACAACTCCCAACTGCATTTGCACCTTGACTCTAAAAATAAAATGTGCACTTTGTAAAGTCTCAAAATCACTTCCAGCACACAACAGAAATGCAACTTTTATTTTATTATTTCCGTTGCAAAAATGTTGCCATGCGTAGAATTTTGTCTTGTATTTTTTGTATGGTAACTGCATGGTCGTTCCCATCGTATTTATAAGATAGTTCCCGATCTAGAATTAATTATTATAATTGCGTATTGACTCCAAAATATTTTGCAACTGTTTGCATCGGATGGTATTGTATATATATATATGGATTTCTAAAGGATATGAAGATATTTTTAAAGGCCTTACTCTATTCTATAATTATAGTTTTGTTATTCACAAATGTGTGTTATTTGCTTTTAGTTCTGTTACATTTTCATTATTATAATAAGTAGTATATAGTAGTAAAGCTTGCTGTTTAAAACGATATGCTTTAGTTATGCTATTTGTATGCAGACTAAGTAATATAATTATTCGTAGTGCTTATTAAATTCTTAACGTCTTATTCATTGTCAGTTTATAAACCTGTTTTAGTTATCGAATGTTGTGTCCTTTTCAAACGTATTTTGAATTCAGTATGAGTGAAGAAGACAAAATTTCCAATAGCTAAAATAGTTTTATAAACCGATTAGGAACACGCCGTTCAGTGTATGTATTATTAAAAATACTAACTCATGACTAAACTAAATAATTACCCTGTGTTTACAACTTTTGATAACTTAGTTTAGTGACTCGTCGGTGACGGTAAAGAAACTAGCACGGGAAATATTATTACGACTTTGGGGACAGTAATTTAACTCAGATGAAAGTTTTAATCTTTATTTTTCTTCTGGTTAGTCAAAACGTCCCATGTAGATTAACTGTTGATTCTGTAATAACTGTTGATGAGTAATACACATTATAGTTTATTAGAGTTTAAAATAAAACTTATTGCTATACGTAGGTGACATTTATATTTTTAATAGACAAACTATTAACTAGACACTTTATCTGACAAAAATTGTCTATATTTGCAACATAAAATAATTGCATTTTTTATATCTTTCGAGCTGAGGTGAATCAACTTGCAGTGAATTCGTTATATTATGACGATTTTTTTAATATTCCGGGGGATTTTAAAGGGGTAATAGATAGGATCATTGTGTGCAAAATGCATGGCAACTGCAAATAATGTTAATGCACATAATTTTAATGTAAATTGTAAAATAATATTATGCGCGTGCGGTACGTAATTTTTCCAGCACCTTTAAATATCTACTAAATAAGTCTAGTATGAGAAATATAGTTATAATGTATATATGTAATGCGCGGTGTAGTTCGAGCTTGAGGACGCGAGTCGGGCGGCGCCGCGCGCGGCCGCGGAGGCGACGGTGACGCTGCCGCTGCGCCGCGCGCCCGCCGGCTCCACCGCCAACACCACCGCCGCCCCTGCCGCCCCCGCCGTGCCCGCCAAGGAGGAGCTCCGTGCAGGTACACTCTCGTACTTTAAAGGTAGCCTTCGTGACGCTGTTGGTAACACGCCAGCTGTGAAACTAGAGACCGCTGGTTTTATCCCTGCACCGAGACAAATATTTGTTTCGGGTCTGAGTTTTTATGACACCGAAAAGTCACTTAGTTCCTGTCACAATAAAAACTCGATCATAGTGTAAAATCAGTTCTATATACATATGTGACTGTTAGTTGTAATTGTTTACTTATTAACAATGTATACTGATAGGAACTTAAGAACAATAGGCGATTAGCGATCAGAGATATTATAACGATTGTGCAAGTTAAATTTTCACGAATCGCATAGAAGTTACATTAAAATACAGTTTTGGTTTGCGTAATGCCTAGATATCTCATAAGCTGTTAACCAGCGTAGCCTGACTTGATATAATGTAATGAGTATATCGGACAAAGCGTGGAGATCAACATGATACGAGGAACATAAAGCATGACTTGGCATAACATCATAAAAATGACGCTCCCGTGTAATATAAGTCTGTTTGTATAACTGTAGTATACTTACTGCATTGTCTGGTAGGCGAGGAGGAAAGGGAACGAGAGAGCAGTTGCGAGAGCAAGTCGTCGAGTAGCGCCTCCCCGGCGAGTACGCAGGCCGCGCTCAACGTGATCCAGCGCCGGCGCAGGCCCAAGCGCCGCTCCACCGGCGTCGGACACGTTGACATGGAGGTAAGGATATGTACACTTTATATTGCGTAGTTTATGAACAAGCGGAGCACCGGTATGTGATTGTTGCTGTTAATGTATATCTACAAGGCCAGGTTTGTTGATGTGTTGGCCTGTCTGTCAAAATAGGAGAAGAAAAGAACTGAAAATTATGGAGGTAATGTCAGTCATCAAAAGAAAAACGACACATGTTGATTTCATCGTGATTATTTTCACAAACTTTTGCATTTCTGCAAGTCTAATGGAACGAAACGTCAAAGCAAAGCTCCTATTTTGCGCAGATTTTGTGTGAGACATTAGTGTCTCCCAAGTCGCTGGATGCAGGCCGTTTCCAACAGGTTGATGTGGAGTTCTTGGGGGAGGCCTATGTTCAGCAGTGGACTTCCTGGAAGAGAGAGAGAGAGAAAGAGAATCGAGCCGAACCATTTTTACTAAGATTGAACATCTTACCGCCATTGACGACTCAATCTTACGCTATGTTTACACGTTTGCAAACGTCTACAATTGCAACCGCTTCGATGCCATTTGCACGACTGCGAGTACGTTAATATGTTCTAAGCAGGTAACGCTGGCAGACACGGGCATTGAAGGTTTGTCGGCAATTACCATATGCACGGTTCACTATATGTGTCGAGAAAGACCATAGTTTCGTCGTATGAGCGACTATTACCATGACTAGTTATTCATGATCATTAGATCGTATATAGATCGTAGCATAAAAACGCCAGTTCGGCGCGAACTTTTCGCACCTCAACACTAAACTCGCACTATTGTTTACTTGCATCGCAAGCGCTTGCCGCAAGCTTCTTTTGATTTGAGATTATTTGTGATCGACAAACCCACGCAAACCAAGCCAAACACCCCGATCACACAATTGTGTAAACATAGCATTAGGGTCTGAAGCGGTGACTAACTGAATTGTATGTACCTATTAGCAGCAATCCCACGCTCGGTTTAATGGCCAAAGTATGCATTGATATAAACAGGTATACATAATATGTTAATTTTTAATTAAATTTTAATTATTTTTTTCTTAAAAATGTTATTAATGTGTTATTTAATATCTGTATATTCAATACTATTATAATAAGCAAATAACATTAAACATATACTCGTATATGTGAATTTATATTGCTCATTGTTCACGTTTAAATATCAGCGGTTTTCTTATTATTATTAATTATTGTAGTTTTTTTATATAAACATTTTTTTGCCGCTGGCAATGTAGACATGAACATTTCAAACACCATTAATAATAATTTACTTTTATAAAAACATACGAAATTGTTTTACATCCAAAGATTTATTTCTGTTGAAGCGGATGTGTATTTATTATGATGACCTGTGTGAGACAAATTTTGCGTCGCAGTGTTTGAGTACGTAAAAAAATATATTGTGCCTTTATTTTTGAATATGTAATATGCGGCTTAACGACTACAGAGTTTTTAAGAAAAACAATGTGGTGATTTTTGCGCCACCTTGCATGTTTTTGCAGTGCTTATAAACGTACGAGATGTATAAAACATGCTTTACTGATCTACGTAAATATGTCGTGTTCCGGGATCAAGGTATGTGTATGTGTCCCCGGAATTTATTTATTTATTTCAAGGGGCCGGCCGGGCTCCGCCCGGGTGAAAATACTTTTTAAGTCCAGTCCATATCAGCAAAATATTTCCCGTACTGTTTTATTTATATTCAATCTCAATGCCGTCCTTTGTATTGCTTTTCCCGTCCCGTCCCGACCAATCCCGCTGCATCCCGGCTCGTTCTCACTCAAGGCATGTAATCCAGTCCCATCCCAAACCTTTGTTTTGTAAAAAGTAGCAAAAATATTGGAATTCCGTCCTCATCCCACGGGAACACTACATTTTTCAAGATAAAAAGTGTTAATCCAGGCTGTTTATTACCTTCATACCAAATTTCATCGAAATCCGTTAAGCCGTTTCTGATATCATCGCGCACAACCGCTTAAACAAACAGATAAATCTACTAAAAATCATTGTATTGGGTTCTATTACGTTAATTTAGAGTCCCCTCATATAACGTTTTCTCATTTATCTTTTATGTACAGACATTGATCGGTTACAAATTCATCATATGTATAGATATAGATACCCGTAGAATAGATATAGATAGAAGATTACCAATAACAATTACAACACACATTTTTATACAACAACGAGCTAATAAAATATAATTGATTGCTGTTGCTTAAAAAAGGTAATTCTGATCATTAACCACAAATTATGATTGCCTAAGTTGAAACCCTATGTAGTCTATTTCCGACCGTGTTTAAAAGAAATTTCTGATCACAAGGGGCTATGACCTTATTCTTAGTTCTTATGGTAAGTGGTACAGTAATTCTCGACATAACTAATTGTCAGGAAAATTTTGTGTGGCTTTCCAGAAGTTTGACGTATCTGGACTAATAAAGATCTTGATATGTGAAAATAAACAAAGCCGAAACGTAATGATCTTTGAAAACGAACTCCAGTCATTAGTATGTTACCGTAGAAACTTTAACTTTTATTGAAATTGCGAAATTCGCCACCTTGGATCGCTGAAACAGTAATTTTAATTTGAAAATATCCACAGCGTCGCGGTAAAGTAAGTCGAGCGCATTGACAAAAATATAGATCGCACATTAATTTACATGTGTTTGCTCTATTTCGGATACTGTGTCAAGGTGGCCACATTTTGTGTCAACTTTTTAATTCCCCATCATCCCTTATTTAATATACCGTGGGAAGTAAATTATCGCGCAGAGTGGAAACTGCTGGAAGGTTCTAAAAATATTGCTTGTTCGAAGCCGTTTTGAGATTTAGAGTACCTAATTATAGTTTTATGAAGTAACGCAGAAAAGCGCAATTTCTTTTAAATGATTTAAAAATATATTAATCAAAATAAATTATCCATTGGTGATGATAAAACTCATTATAACTTATAGTTTTTTATCTGAGCATTATTAAAGGAAGTTCATAGGCGTTTATTAAATAGGTACTCTACATAATTGAGAAAATTATCTCAATAAAGTTAAAAAATGGGTAGTGGTATTAATTTCGGTTAAATCTTGATCACTTTTGGAATAATAGCCATATGATAAATATTGTTTTGCGGGTAATTACCTGCCACCGAATTGGTGATCTATGTACTTAGAGTATTAATAATAATATAGAGGGAGTGCGTGTACTTCAAAAACGTAGATAAAAATGGTGGTGCCGACACATTTGACTGGTTGTCCAACATGCACGAGAGATTTGAAACCGAAAAACAAGTTTAGCGCTATTCAATTCCACTGAAACTCGATTCATACGAGTAATAACTTGTAAAAGTACTTTCGAAAGTACACCAATAGAATTTATAGCAAATTATTTAAAAAAATAGTTCAGTTTTCACTAATATAACAATGCTATCAAAATCACGATCAGAATAATATCTACGTTTTAGAAGTCTCAAATGTATGACATCGCTCTCTCTATGTTATAAATACTCTAAGCCTATGTATGAATTAAAAATAAAACTGCCGGTTATGTCCTTCCAACTATAACAACAACAAAGGTTTCACTTTAGAAAAATCAATATTCCCTTGAAATCATATTAATTATAATAGTAACCATTTCTAATGTATTTTGAAATGGAGCGGGTCCAATATACCACTACACATATCAGTAGGAAATTAAAAATCTAATTTTTAAGACGCTTCATGTCGTACGTGCGCGACGTAACACGCCGTGCGAAATTTAAATTTTATGCATTTAATATATTCAGACACTTTTAAATTTTATTTATCTTTATTTCGGAGTGTCAGTGAAACCTGTTTTTAATCATATCGCAAGTAGTTGGATTCTGTGTTTACATAAAAATCAGCCTCATATGAGTCTCAATGCAGAACATGGGCTTCCTCTGTTATCGAGATTTTGATTGGAAAATGTAAATACAACATGCGGCGGCGTTTTAATTTAAACGACGCGACGTTGTATTTCACATTTATTAATACAACATTCAATTAAGTAGGTACAGCCCTGGGCTTTATTTCAAAACGAAAAGCCAATATAAAGTTCGTGGAAGCTGTGTACGAATTGAACCAATGATTGCAAAATTAGGATCTTTCGTTTGTAATCGTCACGTGGCCACGCGGCTGCTTGACTTATGAGGCAATGTATATACATTCAAAATGTATGGAACGCTATTATTTTAGTAGAAATTAATTATTAGTAAAGTCAGTTCGGTCATGTTGAGAAGGTCGATAATATACGCAGTTGTTAATATAGCTGGCTGTCTGGGCGCCGCGGCGCACGTGGGCGACCCCCGGGCACGTACAAAGCGGCGCGCCAATGCCTCCTCCGAACTATCGATTTAAGCGCAGCTCCAACTGCGCGATCTCGAACGCGGCGGGATGCGCTCTCAGTGCACTCCGAGCTCCAATATTGCAATAACCCATCACACGATATTATCATTAGTGTCGCATACAACGGTCAAAACATGAACACTCTTCCACCATAAAATACATCTTTAACGGCCACCGAGCATCCCTACATTACCTGTCTATATTATACGATAATGTCGCCAGTACAGACCGTTTGCATACCGACGCACTTTATGTGTTTCGATAGTAAATGTCGCGTGGAAATAGGACGTCACCGCTTTTGCAACTGGCCGATAGATTTTGTGATCGTTTATTGTTTTACCTGGAGTTATGGACGCGAGTGCTTTGTAAAATCTATCAGCTATAACATCACGCAGAATAATATATTACGGACAGAGGTAAACAATATTAGTGTTGTTTTTTATTTATTGAATTATTTCTTATTTTTTTTTGTTTTAATAATCAAGCATACAAATTGATTAAGTTTGTCAGTTCTTTTTTAAAATTAGATACTATTATTTTAATAGTTACTTAGATACATTTCATGCTTACAATATTAGTAGTATTATTGTGAAATATAAATGCTGCAGATAAAAACGTTAACGAATTCCAAAAGTAAAATAAATAAAAGTAATCGTTTCTTACATTATTCACGTCTGAGTCAGACTGAACGAATATTACGTTTTGCGGTCGATGCCTTTCAATCTGACCAAATGTTCATAGACGTATCTAGCACAATGACGACATAAATCAATAGATTTCGCCCCAAAAAAATACTACAAATCAGTAGTCCGTTAGGTCATTAAAATTCCCATAAAATAATTGTAATCATGATATTTATGTGAACCATAACTAATGATGTTTTTGTTTTAGGACATCGTGAACGACCGCGGCGGAGGTGGCGAGGGCGATGCTGACACGGACACTGTACAGGTAGGTGGATCAGTACGACAGTATGACGCATCAATGCAGGTAAGTACAGGTAAGTATATTATAAGGGAGGGTTAGAACGACGCAGATTAAGAGTTTTTTTTTTATAAATGGGTGGAAACAGTTTTTGTTTTTAAAAAGAGCATTAGCAAATAACGAATCGATTGTTAGGTATTTTATAGATAAATTCAGATGAAAAGTTTAGACGCAATACAGCGACATGCACATAGATACAAAGATATGTATTCTTTCCTATAGATTTTTGTATAAATTTTAGAAATTTTGTTGTATAGGAGTCCCTTACTCTTATAGCCCTTTGGCTATAAGCGCTAAAATATATTTAACACATTTCGTTTTTCGAGGAGATTGAAAACAGGCAAATTCTACGTAAAAATGTGTTAGGGACATACAGAAAAAAGTATTAATAAATGTATTTGAGTTTTTTTATTTTTATTTAGAAATATTCATACTGCAATTTGAATTGCTGTTATTTATCCGATGACAAACCCCATTGGGCAGATAGCAACGAGTAGTATTGCTATCCTAGAGACTTAATGCCTCCATGATCGTTGCTTATTCCATGTCCTAAGTTAACGTTTATAGAGAAGTAGAGAAATGTAATTAAGAGTGTGGAAATATTATTCATTAATATATTCACACACGTGCATAAATAAATTGTTGCGCGTGGGATGACATCACGTTGATCGCACGGAATGTACGCAACCACACTGAATTTATTCAATAATTTTAGTTATTGCGTGCGATATTAGATGTCGGTGCAGTGCATATTACGCATTATCTATAACAAGACACTCAAGAGTGTAGTTCCCTACAGATTTTATAGAAATAACGCGACAACAAAAATATTCAATTCTAGTTTTGCTTCATTTTTATTTAATGTTTAGTTGTAAATGGCCGGTATTTTTTAAGATTTTTTGATTGTTTTTTTTTTTTACTAAAGCTTACAACCAAATCGGATTAAAATGTAAATTTACCTTATTTTAATTAGGAGGGATCATTTCAGCCATCTTGTTAAATAAATTTTGTACATTAACATGCTGACTATTATTTTTCAAAATGATTCTGCATCAACGGATGTGGAGAGTAGACGTATGTAGGTGTACTCTCGCTGCAATATAATAGATGTTGTATCTACATTGCTTTTGTAGTTACTGTGATGTCATGCGAAATTGTTTTTCCTCTACATATATGTGAAATTATAGTGCGTACTGCACCAGAGCGGCGCTGTTCTGAGCCTTTAGCATCATAACAACTATCGTACTAAAAATGGATCGAAGTGCCGCTCGCGTTATTTATTTAACCATTCTTATAATAGCAATGGAAATAGAGGCGACAGTAAATAATGTTTTTTCCTATTATATTCAGAATATTAACAATTATCCTTATCACATTTAACGTAGATATATTTTTCTATTATATATTACATAAAGATTAAGTAATTTTTTTACCTTTAGCTGCCTGCCTTATATCAACATTTCTGGAATACGCTTTATAGAGAAGTACACAGGCCTAATGCGCACTTTCGGAACTTTAACGTTCATATTACAATAGAGATCGGAGTACTTGCTCTACTGTATGCTTCATATACGATGTTGAAAAGAATATGCATTTCTAAGAAACCATAATTAGAGCCCACGCTTCTCCAAAACTGCGTTTGAAGTTATTCTATTGTTATTAAATAGGATTATGTTGATACCATTTTTAATCGTACGCCATTTCAACAATTTTTTATTTTGTGGCCTTGTGTATCTAATGAATTTACAATAAAATTGATAATGTTCACATATTAATCTATTTAGATCAAAAGCAAACATATTGCAGACTAACAACTGTAAAACGATATTAACAGTCAAAACATATCTTACGAGTAGACGTACTTAACATTAGCAACAACCTAAAACAAATTTGATTAAGTAATATCAAGTGCCTTCACCAAATCAGTTTCTGATTAATGTGGTGAAATATTATTTTACTAAATCGCACAAGGGTCACGAAGCCAGGTAAATGCGACATAAATGGAAAAACTTTTGAAATAAAACTTCATGTTCAATACGAATAACAAGAAATTTACTGGTTATAGAGTTCAGCAAAGATGTGATGAAAATAGCACTTCGACTCAAGTTGATGAATCCGTTTAAACTAGGGCTTGTGAAACTTTCAGCCAACAAATTAAAAAGTAATAATTAAACTTTTATTATTTCATGAACTATTAATAAGTCTTTATTCCAATCATTCAGGTTAATATCGTGTTTTTACTCGATGTTGAAACATGTTATCTGGGTTAACATCACTCAGAAAATAATGTTGTTTATTTTCATCAGTACCTGAATAGTTTCGAGCAGACCAATAGATTTAGATCTCACAGTTACCACACAGTATTAGTAAAATTAATAATGCACTAAAAATCTGAAATTCACAAAATAAATTCTGTATTTTGGATATTTTATAAATATAAACAAATGTGTGCCAAATGTAACAATTTTAGAACAGGATCGCTGAGAGCACCGTATTTGCAGTTGACGTCATAGAAAATTCATGCGTAGTTGCCCTTCTTAGAGGACAAAGTAATTAAATAATTAGAATATAGAATGGTCGGAGCACTCACTCCGGTACAACTTGAAGAATTGGGCTACGAGTTCTCCCTCATAATGATAGAGGATATGATCTCTGCTTACAAAAAGGATATATCGTACATGAATATTAACGTGACGGAAATGAAACAAAAACGTTTTTTTTTTGTTGGAAAGAAGCGAAATCTTTTTGTAGCTATGGCTACAGCCCAAGTTATGATTTGGGCCGTATATTTGGACATAAATGTCATAAAGATGATTCTGTTTCAACAAAGATACTACATTGATCCGGTACCGAAACTATTATTATATGAAAAGCACAAAGTTTTATATTGCTTGCTAATAATGACGAAGCAATGTAGACACCTGTAGAAATATTAGGATTTCCTCCATTAGATACAGAATCATATAAAAATAGATCAAAACAAAACGTTACTCATCACTGTCCGTAGAAGATACATGCTATTGATTTATTGTTCTGCATTTGAAATGGAAAATATCTGTGTATATTTAGAGTTTCAAAATACGAATCAATATATTATATATATATATATATATGTATACATCTTGAAATATTTCAATTCTGCTTCGCTGTGACCGTTTTGGCCTTTCTTAAAGGATATAAACTTTCAACGTTGAATCCGCTACGTCCACATCTTAGACTGACGACAATAATATGTTAATAAATATATCGCAAATAAGCCATGTTTGCAACATACACGTCGTTGCACCCAGTTGCCCCGCCGGATCATCTCATGTCCACATAAATATGCGAAAAAGGTGGATGGAGACTGTAAATTAGACGTTTCGACGACAAAGAAACGATGTGAAGAAAAAATATATCTAATATAAAAAGAAACAATTGTTTGTTGTGATATTTAGCGGTCGCTGACCGAAACTGACGTCTTCGCGAAAAGGAACGTTTGTGACAAGCGTTGTAATTCATTTTTCGCGTTGGCAAGCATTTTTTAACGTATTTACCTTAGAAAAAGCTTACGCCGTGAGTCGATCAACGCCATTCGTCATTCTAGTGGATTGCATCGAAAATAGATTTGTACTGTAAGTTATTTTCATGATTCTTGTATTGTGAATTTATGTGGATCTGGTGCTATTTAAAGTTATATCGCGTAGTTTAGAAAATATTTTTGCAATCGCTTGACCACAGCGAAAACACTACAGACGCCTACCTTTTATTTTTTTCTGGTATACAATAATATGTAATGTGATACTACATATATTATTTTAGGTAACATGTTATACAACGATGGATTTGTTTCAAAACAAAATATTTCCATAGGTGTCTTATTGTTTCAACCGCAGTACCTCGACGACTTGCTGTAAATCTTAGGTGTAGCTATCAAGCTTAATCTCCGTACGAAACGGTTGCAGACCTTTGTGCAGGTGATGTATTATGTCGTACATGTCGTATGCAATTATTTTAGTTACATGCCGCGATAACAAAATAAAGTGTTGACATCTTTTATTATTTTGTCAATGCTGAACATGTTGTCAATGTTGAAAAGTTTATTATCTCGAAAGATTACAAGTTGGCTATAAAGCTATTGGATGTGGTTTATCGCGTTATCTATCATGACATCACGTTTTTGAGGTAATATTTTTTATAGAATTCGTAGTAAAACATGGCAAGATGGGCACTAAAGTTTAGATTAGAAACCATGGTCATAATTTGAATCTTATTTACTCTTCAGCTGTTCATATATCTCAATATTCAGTTACTTTTAATTTAGTTGGTATATTTTTCTTCTCTTTTAAAATTCTACAGACTACATTGAAGTTTTGAACCACACTGATATGTACACAATTAGTATACAGATGAGATCGGATCTTCAGATGCCAATGGCGATGTCCCGACATTCATTTGTTAATCCGAGGTGTCGTAATCGTCCCTAATCCTAATATAAATTATAGCATGCCACATCGTCACAGCGCGGTGTCGCACGTATTTATTGCATCGTTTGGTGGCGTGACAGCCGTGTAATTGCTCACGAGACTTCGCTTTACGAACACCTGCTTGAATTGTGCCGGTGGTGCGGTAAAACGTGGCTTTTTTTATGGACAATAAGTAGATAAATCAAATTATGAGATCTCAGATGAAATCTGGTGACAATCGAACACTGATGAAACAAACTGTCATTAATGTTTCTACATTAATAACTGACTGGTCGAAAGCCAGGGTGATGAATGACAAATGAGTTGCCGATGTAACTGATTGGGAAAAAGAAGTGGCATCGTGTAGGCATAGCTCTGTGTAAACACGGCTGTCTGGGCGGAAATGGATTGCGCCGTGCATCGGAAATGAAGTAGGGCGGCGAGTCAATACGATGGACGGATGATCTGGTAAAGCTCACGTCGAGATGTCGGATGTGACCGGCGCGCGGTCGGGTGCTGTGGGTGACGCGGCGAGAGGCGGCTGTTTACCGCTGGCTGTTTTAAATGAAAAATAGAGATACAATTATTAATATACATTCAGTGTGGCGATAAAATAGCACTGTTCTCAAACCAGATAATAAAAGAGCAACAAATAGACTGCTAAATATTTTTTCATGATTTTATATTTGCATTATCATGTTAAACGACGAGTATTTTTTTAATAAAGTAATATAAACATGAAATTATACTTTAACCTTTTTTATTATATTTATATAGCACATAATATCGTTTTCATGATTAGGAAGTCTTACGTATCCAACTATCAATCAATTAAGACACATAGCACTATTACAAATCTAACCCTTAAATATTCATCTATTCCGTAGGCATTGACGTTAGTGTAATTCCTAATCAATTTCTATCTAATACTATCGGTATCAGCGATGGTAGCTATACAGCTGTCTAGTTCCGCTGTGTCACTTACAGTTATGTGCGGCGAAATGTAATTATGTGCCGAGATTGCTTGCCTTGCTCCGATAATTAATTAATACTCAGCCTATGTTACAATGTTGTGTTTCAATTGTATGTCTCATATGCATGCCATGGCAACTTAATTACGCCACAAGCGGATGTAATTATTGTGTACGAGATGTCTTGCTAGGAATTCCATTTCGAAAGTAAACATCATACATATTATATTCATATTCAACACATATCGTACTTTCGAGCATATACACACTATCCCAGATCATGTGAAAAGTTTTTGAATTTTGTTCACGCTGGCGGAAAAATTAGTAAAATAATACTATTTATTCCATTAGCGGAAAAGGCTATCTACGGAATTCTTAGGTCGTATGATTTTAGCGGTACGTTGATTAGTATTGTCATTTGTCAAATACCAGAATTGAGATCGAAACGTAGTCAAACGTCATTATGGATTAGAATGTACTCTATCGTACTCTTTACAAAATGCGTTCTTTCAATAAAATAAGCCTCTCATAAAACACATGTTTTAGAGCTTCGTCTCCCAGATAATGTTCTACACGTAATATTGGTAAAAATATTAAAAAAAAAAATAATTAAAAACTATGATAAAAGCATAATCTTAACGGCGTTGGCTATTGACGCGCGTGAACAATACGCGACGGTGTATTTTCGGCAGCCATTACGGCAGGTCCGACCTAGGGTTATCAACCGCAATGCTGATTGTTTAGAACTTTAAACTTTATAATAATACACAAAATTATAGTAATGTCCATATAAAGGCTTATTGGTAACTGTTTTTGAAATCACCAAAGAAGTTTTTTTTTACATATACGCCTTTTTCTCGCTTTACTGCATTTCGTCCCTATTATTTATATATAAAATGAGCCGATGATTTTATTGAATTTAAGTAGTGATGCCAATAAAATGATTCATTTAGGCACAAAGATTTAACGGAAATGTGCGCTTTTCTATAAAGTTCGTCTGATTGGTTTGGTAATCATAATAGTTACATATTATATCGCATTAAAGGGACTTTTGCTAAGAATTCCCCTTGGTCTTTGTACCTACATTATATTAGAGGTCTTTCAATTACATTGTCAAAATACTAGTGTATACGCGCTTTATCGGGGTCTCTTGTATGTTATATTAATTGTGTACGTAAAATAATAGTGTGCGTAGGAAGGATAATTGTTTGTTTTATGAATTAAAAGAACACAAAGCAATTCGTGGGACAATGTTTGGTCATTGGTTTGTCAATGCAATTTCGGTTGATTAAATTCCCCCGTATAGATTGGTAACCCTCCACCAGTTGCGGCTGACACACCGTTGTTTCGGCGAAATTGAATTATGAAACTGACGCGTGCACACACAGTTGCCGTGTTTTGACAACGTGACAGCGTAATTGAAAGATTTTTGTTTGCAACACAAGATCTCTTATTGTTCACACAGGTCGACGTGACAAATTCTCATTTAAAATTGTCGTACGTGCGGGTAATGAATTTATGGAGTACATTTTATTTGAACTGTTTCAGAACATTTTATTGTTAACTTCTTTGTTTTTCTACAGAGGTAAATGAAAAAATACCATGCATTTCGTAATCTTGATCCTACAACTAGTGGGTGCTTCGTGCAATGGTTAAATCGACCTCAATTTATTTAATTATTTGAAAATTCTTTGAAGTAGTAGAAAAACATGCATATGGTTGGGTTAAATAAATTTTTGTTTTAATAACAAAATGTTGCCGAGTGTCCTATCTTACGCGGTACCATTCATCAGATTTTATGGTTCCATTGCTCATCGTCCGTCGTCGAGTGTCGAAGAGCGGTCATTAGGCGCGAGTCCATGCAGCCCTTTGCATGCTAGTGTGGATGACCTTGCAGCCGAGGGTATAAATAACCGGCGACTGTCACTCAGCAGAGTGAATCAGCCGCCGCGGGCCATACGTGCAGGGGAAATGCGCACGCGATGACTGAGCCTTTTGTCACCACATGTGTTTGAAAAGCACAAAACTAAATGAGATTCTTACTGAATGAATCATTGTACGGAATACGATGGACGTTTTGCACATTGAGCAGCCTGTTCATGAACAAAATATTGGACATTCATATCAACAATAGTTCCAACACTAGGGTTAACTAAAATTTGAAATGTAAAAATACATTTTTGTATTTCATGTTTTCACGAAAGCCAATACGATTTTCAATTAACCAACTGTCATTGGATTTCATAGCGCTGTGGACGCGGCGAGTGAACTTTTACTCCGGCGCAAAAATCGTGCAACTTGCGTGGATTTAATTAAACTGCGAAACCTTACGTCGCCAACATTCAATTAATATTTCCATTGTATTATTAAACCTTCTCGCAAAGCTGATAATTAATTTTGTCTGGACCGCCTACGATAATTCGATAAACGAAAACTTATTTATGCTATTTTCGTTTGTTCTTTCTTTATTCGAAATGTAAAGGAACAATATATTTCTTAATTCGTTTTAATATCCTAGCTAGAAACCGTTTAAATGTAGAAGCAGAGGTAACGGTAAGCGACACAAATGAATGCACTATACTTGCATTAGATAAGTGCGAAAGTCTAAGAAATCATACAAAAACGTATTGAATTTCACGCAGTAGTTTTTGCATGGTACGCCGGCGACGCGACGTCGGAAATGTAATGTTATTTGTGCAGATGCATCAGGAAGAGCATGAGTCGTGTAAAGGATATGTGAGCATTAGAGTAATAACTGAATTACACCCGGGGAGGGCGAGGTACGGCCGCATACGGAAAGATACAGTTGAAATCTAATTACATGCTAACTATATAAAGTTCATAATGTAAAATAATTATTGTTGCGGGAGCATGTTTATACCAAGTATTTTGTGCGTCGTCGCTTTGTTTGTTTAGTGTCAGTGTGTATGGGCCGTAGACTGTTAGATCTTAGGTTTGATCCCACTTTTGGACAATCCATTTTTGGTGCTCGATATGTGTTATGACGTATTCGCCCCCTCTCCCATATTAGGACTATGATAATAGTGAGTGGCGTCTGTTGCCATACCACTAGAGACAAAGGCGTGAACTTATGTGTTTTGTGCACTTAAAGTAAATGATTTCTAAACTCATCATTATACAGTAGAAAACCAGAAACGTGTAAGAAAGCGCAAACAATGTGTGTAATGTAATTGTATATCTGCAATCGCTCTTCTTACCGCTGACTAGTTATGTGAAGAATACCTTTTTAGTAATTACCATTATTTAGCTGCCGTGATAGGTAGGTGATTATTTTACATAGAATGATAAATATCAATTGATGCTTTTTTATTTGTTGAGAACAATTCGGCCATTTTTTTCATTTTAAAGTCTCTTGCCTTCATTTTTTTCGTTTTATAGCGTGGATTATAATTTATAAATATATATCTTATGGTCATATTTATCTTATCTTCCATCATTTAGTAGGTCTCTGTAATATGTAGCGATAATTCTAATGATTAATTATTCCTTTTCAGGATCGAGTCTTGGTTACATTGATAATTGACGAAAAAAAATCTTCTCATAATATTATGAACGATTATGTTATACTCGTAATATTGCCATCTGCCCAATTGAGATGCTTAATGACGTTGTTTATGATTAACTCCAGAAATCCATACAAATATCCGTTTCGCTTTTAAAGTCTTATATCTGTTAAATGAATAAGATGCATTACACATATATAAGCCATAATAACAGACCAAATGGATTATTCATATATTACGCCCGCTCATAATATTTGTACAAGTGAATTTGTCAGAGCATTTCGCGTTGAGACGATCAAGATTTCCATCTGTTAGGTTTATCGCACATTATCGACTCGGCTCGACCAGCCGTCGACTGAACAATGAAGACATTAAATAATTAATAATCATACTTTAAAAATATATTAGTTCCTATACATTAATTACCGTTGTCTACTTTACAGTTCATAAAAAAAAAAACGAAAAATTATCCTCAGTGTTTCTTTAATATGTATTTATCTGCAACGATTTCCTACGTCTACTGTACTCACCCATAATAAATGTTTCGACTTTTTCCGTGTATTTAATAAATCGTGATCTGGGATTATAAGCAAGTTTGAACATAACATACATGTACCATAGGCGGTATATTCGCCGTGTGATCAATCAGTAGATTTTTTTGCCGACTAAAAGCAGATAGTGCGTCGAGCCCGCGCGCGGTATCTGATTTATCTCGCACTTGCCAGTCGATCTAAAATTACACCTAACAGATCTCGAACCACACCCATCATGCAAATCGCGAATATTGCGCGCTGTTTGATTTAGGGATTGCATTCGAATGCCATGCGCAAACATACGGAACGGATGATAACACAACTTACACGGAGATATTGCGTCACATCAAAGCGATTTCGTAATATCGGCTCTCTCGTGAGTGTATTTGAGTGGTTTCCTCCGAACCTCGGTATTCGTCGAGCAAATATTACGTTGGCTCTAAATGGAACGGAAATTAAAAAATAAATATCTTGGATTTTTACAATGTAAATATTATGGTGTAATACCTAGTGAAAGAAATGAGTCCTGAGTACTTTTAAATATAAATACCTAATTTTGTATTACGTTCTCGTCAATATTAAAATATATATTTATATTTATTCATAGTAGATAGCGACGCGACTTTGGGTTTTGGTATACCTACTAGATATTGGATGTTATAACAACTAGACCTAGAACAATTAATTGACATAGCACAGAAATATTTGTGAATGAGGTATTATACCTATTTGCTATCTGGAGAACATCTGATGCCATTCCTTACTATAATGTTCATTCGTTATTGGACTCGTTTCCTGACGATAATCCTCTCAAATTGCACATCGCTGAGGGCGACCTATAGCTCATTTATGTTCATCATCCATCTATTCAGGGAATTTTTACCAATTTACCAATAAAGGCACCGTAAATACGAATTGTTTAAGTTTAAAAGTTAATTTAAAAGTACTTAAATCATGATCAAACATCACGGCAACTATAATTTTAACAATTAGCAGACAATTGACGACATAAATCTAGTCAAGTCCTTGGTGTGGCATATTAAGAACGTCCAGGAAATTTATAAGACCAAAATAATGTACAGGCCATTGTTTTAAGAACGACCAATAAATTAAACACCGGGTACAATATTGGCGTTACTCCAGGATTTAAAAATGCCTAGTAAATCGTCGCCGGCCCATGCCGCTGATAAGTTGGGAGGTGTCTGAAACGCAGTTCATTTATAAAACAATTTTAGTTTACACGACGCAACGAGCGATAAATGCTCAAGTCTAATTTCTTTTTCGTGTGTACAGTGTGTTTGTTCCGAATTCCACGGAGGTGGTTCCGCTAATTCTGCGGCGGAGAGTGTTTGTACACGAATTTATTTGTGACGATGTGCTCATTTGAAACATTCGGATTTGTGGATTAAAAGTGTACGTTTCCAGAATTAATTATAAACGCAATAAGTATCCGTAGAGAACTTTGCGGCTCCTCGTGGAATAAATTCATATTTGAAGTAGCGCGCTTTATTATCATTCTTTACTTAAATCTTTTGACGATCTTCATTAATTTGGGAATTTTATTTTTGTTCTTTTAAGATATTTTTACATTTATCTCTCTCTCTCTCTCTCTCTCTCTCTCTCTCTCTCTCTCTCTCTCTCTCTTCAGCCACAGGAAGTCCACTGCTGAACATAGGCCTCCCCCAAGGATCTCCACATTTTTACATGCATGTGTCCATTTCATTCTTTATCTTTTGATTAATATTATTACGGGCGAAATACGACGCTATTTTACCGCGCGAACATATCGGCAGGTGGGATACCATCGCAAGTCTTTTAAGTATTTCTTCCTACATATTTTTTATTTTAACTGTATTTTAATAAAATATTGTGTTTAAAGATACAACCTAAAATCTTTATTGCTCGATTCATCTTTTTCATAATTAAAAACTTAAATCATAATCCCCTTCATACATTAAATACGACGTAAAGTATATCTTTAGACGCCTAGACTGATGAAAAATGCGTATAATATATACTTTGTTGTCACGTAAAGTTCCTCTGACGCATTACACCAACATAAACTAGATGGCCAAGGACGCTGTCCAGAGAGTTATTCAGATAATTCACGTTGGTTCGTAACTACATAGCACATACATTGTCCAGATGTAGCGTGGTATCTTTTTGTTGAAAGTAACGATAACACTATTGACTCTGCTATGAACAGACAGTTTAGGAAAATTGACTCCAGAAACAAAACAAAGTATTTCATTTATCACGTTAAAAAGGAATCGAGAGCTCGCAAAATTCTCGAATAATTTGGCTTGATTGCAGCCGTCATAGTGGTTATTAATCAAGTGAATCATAATCTAATCGAATTTAAAAACTACACCATGCGTAATTTTCATACTACTTTCAATTAAATATGCTTATGTATTTTATTCAACGACCAGATTTTATTTATAATTGACTATCGCAGCCCTTAATGGCTATAATAGAGGTTCATATGGCTCGCACCGACCAGCAGAAACGTTGCATCTTGTGAAGGAAGCCTAAAAAATACTCGTTGTATCACAATATACCATCGTACGTCAGCGGAAACTGGAATATTGTCAGATGCAAGAGAGACGGTCGTGTGTGCGTCGTAAACTCTGCGTATTTTTATATACGTTCATAAAATTGCGAAATATAGTGGTGTTATTTTTGTATTACATGCGAGATTGACGTCGCGACGTATCTGTTACTCTTGAATTAAGCGTGCTTTGATTGCAGCAGATTTATTGCGAGGAATATTTACGTTGAGGATAATGATACGTTCTTTTGAAAGATACATGAGATAATGCCTGTGTTAATATATCGACCTCTTTGTTTATAGATAATGTGAGTTTCATATTGAACAGATACACCTGCGAATTCTCTGTTTGTATACACTGCAGAGTGCAGGCTTTCATAACTTCTCGTCCTGTGTATGTTTATTAAACATTATGACCATGCGATCTACACATGAATCGTATTTTGCTTTCTATCTCTCGTTCTGAATGTACTTCTCGAGTTATAGGAAGAAAATCATATTCTTGATATTATACGTAATTTTAATCGAAGATCAATTGTATTTTACACTTTCACCAAATAATTAGGCCATGGTTTGTAACTTTCAGTTGAGGAAGCCATTATCTTAAGTAAATAGGTGATTCAGACGAAAATAGCACTCAAGACAAACACGAGCTAACTAGGCCGATCAATTAGCGAACGTGTCGATCACATGAAACTTGAAATATGTCACTCTCTTTGGAAGCATGTATCCAGGTTGTACACTAAAAGTTGCCAAATACAACTTACACAGCAAAGGCTAAAGGTATTACGGAGCGATGAAAACGTGCCGTCGGTTCGTTGTAGGCACATAAGTACACAAATCGTCACCTAACTATCGTCATTTAATTTAGACGGCTTTAGTGTTTGAACTTAGGGCGTTTTAGACTTATCCATCGGCAAACCGTATTCTAAGGAGATCGTATGAAATTGTAGAAGAACATAGTGGCGGTACTTCCATACAAGCCCAAAAGCCCGGCTTGCCCTACTTAATACGCAAATACATCATAATGAACAGAAACCATTACATTCAATACATTACAGTAATTTATTACGACACATAGACCATTTTTGAATTTACCGCGTTCGGTCGCGTCGCTGCGCGGCGCATTTCAATGAAACGCAGCTACGAGCGACGGAGCAGCGCCCGCGCCTCGCAACGCTTGTATTAAATTCATTCAATAATTTAACCTCCGCGTAGCTTCACGCATTTTATAAAAGACGGAACTCTCATTACTCGAATGTCTTTCTCTCTCTCGTGTGCTTTTACGAGGCTTTTGGAAACTCATGCTGTCTCTTTCACACTTACGGTTGAAATGCTACACTCTGCTACTACGAATGTGTAGCTACAGATATGCGACTATAGCAATTTGTACTAAAAAATCAAACCGTTTATGCCCGGCTTCGCGGAGTGTACATCGTACGTTTGAAGGTCGTCACGTGTAACATTTTTCGTTTAGTAAATTATATTTGTTATTATTAAATTATGTTTGACCCTTTTTGAAATTATTTTATCATTTTTTAGGTAAAAATAATGTGGTTTATATATTTTTTTAATAAATTGTAATTGCATGTTGTAATGTTTATTTTTACGTTTCGTTTCGCAATTTCTGAACGAATACGTACTAACATCATAGGTGTTTTGGCCTTGTGCAATTGTAAATAGTTCTGTTTTTAGGTAAATGATTATTTTTTTATGTTCATTAAGCTTTTTGAAACTAAAATGAGTTGTATTGTTTCCTGTGATGGTTTAAGTGTGATGATAAAAGTGTAATTGCTGGTATAAAGGTAATTTAATTAGATTATATTGAAAAAAAAACTGGCGCGAAAACGCCGGGTTTGTGCATTTCTTAGATTCGTGGTAAATTACAGGAGGCATTTATCAGTTCAGTTTAAAAAAACTACCTACGTAATTTGATATCTACATGCTCCCTTTCAAATAGGTAATTAAACAGTCGTGTTTCACATGTTTTTCAAGCGACACTTGTATATTAGAATGTTTGTATTATGTATAATATAATGATTTTATTAACTTAGGTGGACCTTTCAAAATGCATGGCATGGTATTACTTGTAATTCATAAAAACTTAACGCTAATGCGTTAATAATATTTTCTGTCCGCAATTTCGGTTAACTGTGAAGTAATCACGGCAACATAGTAGCTACCGAAGTGTTCAGTAGTTAGTGTATTACCAAGTTACGTTTGCATATCCACATGTAATCTATAATTTTATTAATCTTAATATTTTATAGATTATTTGTTAGGTCTGCTGACGTACATTTGTTTTCTTCGTTCTTAGTATTTTTTTCCTTTTATATCAATATGTATTATACTTAAAAAATTTTGGGCTTGCCCTACTTCAAAACCCTAGGCACGCCACTCAAGAACATAGTGTTTTATTTGAGAACTGTTCGACAAGGAGCACTCGTAATGTGAATCTTAGCGTAAAATTTTCTCGTAATACTATGTAAATTATTTAATGTTAACTTTTACAAAATATTCTTGGAATATTATTTCACATACTGAGGTAATATTATTTTTATTTCCTTGAAATATTGAAGAATCCGTCGATTTTATTTCGGAAAGATGTATTCGTTCTTTAATTTGAAAATTTTGTTTAAAATATATAATACGTCGCATTAAAGGTGGGACGGAAGATATGAAGTGTACAAGAAGTCGTCGGATGCAGGACGCGTCCAACAAGTTGCCGTGAAAATTCTTGCTGGTCGCCTGTTTACTTTAAACTTCCTGTAATGTATAATAACGATGATGATTGAAACTCTTATACACTTACTGGTAGTATTTGTTGCTTCGCATTTGATGTCAAAACATGAGCGACGCATGTCTAAATTAAGATCATTCAGTTTCCACGGCGATCTAAATCTGTCTCAAACATGATAGATGGTGAAACTATCGGCGTTTCATACAGCACACCTACACGGACTTGTAAAAGGATTCTATTACATATTATAATCAGATTTTTAATAATAATTTTAAATATAAAGTTTCTAATGGTTCTTATTGCCCAGATGCTATTTTTCTTATAAAGAAAGATGGGTAAGGAAACTTAAATTGTTGATTTTACGTTGATTATAATTAAGAAATAACGCACAAAACACCCATATAACATCAAGTAAACTTAACCTCGTCTATGTAGAATTTACATATGCAACATATATAAATATAAAGCATATCCATTGCCTCCACAATACGAGCTATGAATCCAAGGTTAGTTCCGTTGTGCAAAAACTAGAGCATACAAACACTCTCACGGCACATTGGACTCGAGCAGATTCCATTTCCGCTATTCCGTACAACTCGCTGAAGCGGTCTTCCTTCCTTTATAGTCTTGTTTGCATCCCAATAAACTTGAGAAATATTTTATTGAAATTCTAGTTTGCCGGGGAGTCCGCTTCAGACGCCGATCGTTACGTCACTGCAATTGACAGGGTTCTTTGAAAGTTTCTTATTGCAGACCAGAATTTTATTTATAAAAATATAATTGCCGATACGAATAAAGTTTCTACCGGCAGTTAGCAATACCTGAGCTATGTATTAGCTATAGCTATTACCTGTAGATAAAGTTTCAAGTACCTTCATACCTTTCCGAAAACCTTAGTTCTAATATGTTAATAAAGTCCACATTCAATGTATTTTCACACTTACCCAAACGTTAAATACATTACAGTAAATAGTAAGCTCTTGGCACACCTCTTTTGTGCGTAATAAAATGTTGTTGACACATCCTTTCTTAGTTTCTCGTCTATAAATCATGTGAAATCATAATTCAATAAGCAGTTAATGTGTTGGTAATGTTTATTAGTAGTTTTGGCGCATAATGGCGTTGTATTCGGTGTCGGTGGAGTTATTATTTCGATCGTGGCCGGCCATGACGAGGCCGAAGAACACATGGCCTCTGACGTCACCTTTATAAACTAACAACACAGTGCGGCCTTTGTTATGCAGGATTTTTGGTCATTATATATATTTTTTAATGGATTATCGGTGTTATAGTGGTCTGGACGGTGTATTTATAAAATAATCGTATGTATATCTTGCTCGTTTTCGAGGATACGATATACTTTCTTATAATAATTTGCGAGTATTAAAAGCGATACTTTATGATCCACGACTTTTAAGGATTGGTAGCTTTCAAACATGTTTGAAACCATTGTGGATGACTAACGGTCTTAGTCATAGACAGATTTAAAACCTATTTTAGGTATCGAATGTTTTGTCGCCTTATCTCAAACTGAATTTTAAAGTCATTCGAAAGGGACAAAACATTCTAACTAAAATAGGTTTTAAATCTGTCTTAGAATAATATCGTAAAAATGGGGGATTACGAATTATGTATTCTTTTATTGTCAAAGTTTACCAATACAGACGTTTTCACCGTAGTATCTGCAGCCTGATACTATATTTGAAAGATTAAGTTGCAAATAGGTGGCGAATTGTAAATCAAAGTTTAGACGAATCTAATAAAAAGTAATTACACCTAAAGTACCTAGATGTAGAATAATGGTGGATAGAGGAGCACATGTTTTAGAGCAGTAGTCATGAAACACGGCTCAGAAACATCGTAATCGGTTCGGCTAATGGACGTTTGAATTTCGCGATGCTCGCATAATTAATATGTGCTTTGTCAACGTCTACAATGTGGGGCAGAGTCGAGACGGTGTTGTCGGCACCGCACCGTACCGCTCGCCCACTTTTTGCGCGACGTAGGTATATCAACACATATTTTTATTTTTTAACGCAGTGAAAAATGTTCCATCGAGTCATGGAGCTGAGACTTGCTATAAGAAATGTCTTCATTATTGCGATCCATTTTCTCATGCTAGGTTCCCAGTTTGTTGCGTGCCGGAGCACTACGTCGTAAAAAAAGTTTTTTATAATATCAGTAGTGGAATCTGCGCTCATCAACGCGACGACGCGGCCAGTTCAAAATTCTAGTCAAGCAATCGTATATTAGCACAACGCAGAATTTGGGTCACCGCTTTTCGAAACGGACACGCGTAAACTTGAAAATAGATTTTATATTTAGAGATAACAAAAAGCGTAACCCATCCCGTTCATTGACGCGTGGAGCGCTCATTAAATACGTTTTTATCCTAGTTTGTTTCTATTATTGTAGTATTATTGGTATGATTACGTAGCATATTATATAGTGCGCTGGCGTTGCCTTATTCATGTGGGACATAATATACGTTGTTTATGGATGCGAGTATTTTTAGAGGCATAGAACGGGCGCGTGCGTACCTGCGCCGTGGGTGGTGCGCGTGTCCCGCGGCGGCGCAACTCGCCGCCCAATACTGACGGGACCTGTTTACGGATTGACGGGGCGCGTCCACAATTACAGGGACTCGCAAGCTCCCATTTGCGAGTCGTCCTTGGATCGCGGCGGTGGTGCGGCGGCCGCGGCGGCACCGACCGACACCCGCCGCGGCCGCCGCGTCCGCCGCAGTATTCACAGGTGGTGCGGAGTTCGCGCGTGCCAGCGCTTGCTCTCAGTGCGTCACCGGCGCGGCGTCTCGCACGCGCGTTTCTCTCCGCCAGTCGCCTGGTACACTGCGATATTCTCAATCGAACTCGCACTCGGGAAAGCATTCAGTGTATTTTCGCAAGTCGCCGCGTCCGCGCGCTTCTTTAATTTCACGCGTAGAGAAATGTGATCGAGAATGAGTCGAAAACAAGACAGATACTCGTCGCGACCGCGAAGTTTGACTAGCCATTATGGCTCTTCTCCCAGCATGCTGGGCTCCGTACTCGGTGGACAATACAGTCCGTATGCGAACAATTACTCCAACTATGCACCGAGCACATATAGAAACTACAACCCATACAGCGTGGGTCTGGGACGTCCCGCTTCCAACCTCGGCATCTACGGAGGCACGAGCTCGGGCTATGGTGGCGTATACTTGAGTGGTGCGACGTTAGGCTCTCTTAACTTGATGACTCCTGTGCTAAAAAAATTGGATAAGAAGTTATTGGCGAGTCAAAAGAATTTCAAACCTAAGGCAGTTCCGCCTGCGAAAGTAGTACCAGAGACACCTGCAGAAGTCCCACCTGAACCTCCAACGGAAGTCGCTCCTGTGCGGCCAGAAAGGAAATCCAGGTCGACCAAAGCAGGAAATCTGGACAAGGAACGATCACGATCCCTCAACTCGCTCGACACAGTTGGCGGTTTGGGATCTCGCTCCCTGAGCCTTACATCAGTAGCGTCAGATGGATACTGCGTATGTATTTTACTATCTCTTAAACATTAACTTGCGCTGATTTTCACTACATACACACAATACATACCGTGCCCTTATATCTCGCACCAATAAATTCGTTAACGCGAAGCTTACGAGCTATCGTGTAAATAAATTAGATCAAAGCTTCTTCGCTTTCTGCACACCGGTGTATTTTCAAACGAACCCACTGGAACTGATATTACGTCTATTTGTTTCAAGTAAACACATCCGTGATGTTTTTTATTGTAAATATTTGCTATTCTAACCGCGGTAAGGGAAATAATGTCTAATGTCTAATAATGGATAATGTATTTATGAAACATTGATTCATGGAGTTTCTTCTCAGGTAAATGTAAAAATCGTAAAACATACCGATACTTACAGCTGTCGTTGCTATGAATGCATATAATATAGATGTTGAGATATTTTCCTCTGGCCCGCTGTTTTGAGGAAACTCCGGGAGCTATTATTTAATTATTATGAGGCACAAAGCAAGTAGCTATTTAAATACCAACTCCTTATTCTTTCGTTATGCCTTTTATAATAAATAGTTAAAAGTCACTCAAAATCTAACTACATTAAATCGTTGTAAGTAGCAGCAACATTAACAAGCGGCATTGGGCATGACAATGAAAGCCGCGATGAGAACGATGAATCATATTATCAAATTAAAATGAATTACTAGTAGTAATAGATCATGCCACTCTATTTCCGGAGACTAAGGGCCATGTGAATAATAGACTGAGTTTTAAGCGATCATTTAGATGTATTATACGACATAAATTATTATTATAAATGAAAAAGAAGAATACATGGATGTTTGTTTCTATTTTACGCAAAAACTGCTAAATACGCGTTGATGAAATTTTATATTTTAATAGCTTATACATCAAAATATATTATGGATTTAATTTATAAAGGCATTGAGCAAATAGGAAAAAATATGACGGTAGCTGTCAAATAAGTAAAAAAAGAATCTTGCCTTATCAGGTTAACCTAAACTAACATACATACATAAACTCACGCCTTTTTTCCCAGAAGGGGTAGGTAGAGGTTCTCCTGGTCGGTTAACCTAAACTCAGTATAAAATATATACTATAAAACACTGATCAGTAAGGTCATATTAGACTTCGATATTTTACATTGCTAGATAATAATTACAAATAATTCATAGCGAAACTGCAATTTCTATAATTTTCTATACAAATTGAGTAATAATTTCACAAATGTTATTTGAAAAAGCTTCATGAGTCGGTAATTTATTTTACATAAATGAATGCATAAGTTATTATTGGAAATGTATGAAAAATAGGAGCTCTATACAATTCTGAGCATGTTTAGTAAATATATATAAATATATTTCCTACGAGTTGTTTGCAATTTCGAGATGATGCTAGGAATTTATACATAAAAAATGAATGCTTCTGTGAATGAAGTAAATAAAACGCACAATTAAACCGACAATCAAAATACCCGGCTGTAACGAAACAATCGTTGGGTTAGTGTATTTCCATTATTTAAATAAAATATTTAATAATTTATACTGTTTGTATATTTTTAATTTTATCCATTTGTCTAGACCTCTGTATTCGTTAACGTTCGTACTCATTGTCATCCAGAATGTAATAAATTTCTGACCGCTGTTTATGAAATATATAGATTTCCTAGGAATTATATACAATAACGAATGACATATATTCCCGTTAACACATACATAAACTCACGCCTTTTTTCTTCAGAAGGGTAGGCAGAGGTGCAAACAGGACACCTACGTTTCGCCTTGTATTTTCCGTTGCACGATGTGATATGTGGAGCCCATCGCCATATCGGGCACAAGTTCCTGACTCCGAGATGATAATTAATAGAAAAATCCAATATCACTATACCTGACCCGGGATTCGAACCCGAGACCTCAGCATTGTAATCGTACCGAAGTGCAACAACGCCACCGAAGCATTCTAAAAATATTTTTGATCGAGAAAAAAACTTACTTTCCCTAGAGATTACCGATTCGATATTCAGCCTTAATGGGATTTCCAGTTTCATTTTACATATAACCGTGGAGTTTCGCTTGCAGTCGCCACCGACTGAAACTACCGAGTTTTAAAACGATTTTAATTAAAGTTTCAGGAAAACGTTGACTTTGTTGGATTTTATTTGTTGTAAATTTGTAATACATATTTTTAAGGGTTTCCAATGTCATTAAATTGTTATAACGGTCTAGTTGAAATTTTACTTGAAGGATTTTTAATATATTAAACCCTCTTACTCAACAAATGCAACAAATAGGTGCCTATGATTCTAGTACTAAGGCTGAATAAAATCGAAATACAAATAAAATAATGAATGCATTAATACAATTAATGTAAATATTAGTATAAATATTGAATGCTAACTAATTTACATTATTAATGGTATTGTCGTTGTTTATCATTGTCATTGGCACGACGCTCTTCATATGTTACTTTTAATATGGCAATAGAAATAAGTTGTAGTTATTAATTGCATTTGAAAAACTAATTACTGAACTAATAGTTGCAATTAGATTGCAATTCGGTCTTTAAATTTACACGTGTAATTTATTAAGTCTTTGTTCGTTGAAGATTGTACTCTATATATTTAACTAAAAATAGTGTCTAAACATACTAGTACTTAAGTAGCGTACGTACGTACGCTCTGAACACAGAAGTTAACAAACTTAATAAAGACTTGTTAGACTCTTCTGACTTAATTAAAAAGTGTTGAAATGAAAACGACCCCAAGCTGCTGGATTAAACTCATCCGTTTATATACTAATGGCTTACGGAATAACTACTTTTGAAAACCTCTGAATATAAACATTACACAACATTATACTAATAATAAAACGATAGTAGCCGGTAACGTCTCAGCAGAGTTGTGAAATAAAAGTAGGCGGCGAGAAATGTATTTTCTATACGTACTTTTTAAAATAAAATTTCCAGAATAGATATACGCTAAAAGGCCAGTATTTTGATATCTTGAATAAATAATTAACAGACAATTAAGTTGATCGGACTTTTAATGTATCTCGCGTACCTATAATATATTGGAACGTGTCGTCAATGATAGAATGCGGAGGTTGCCAACTTTCACGGAAAACCAATATGGATTCGAGATGGGTAAATATTCCACTGGCGCAATTCATAACATCCGATTCCTGTTGCATCATGATTACATTCTCTTTATGAAGAGGCAGATGGGAAGGTCAACTTTAACCTTGTGAAGGAATCAATTGGGAGGCCCCAGTACAAACTATGCCCTGCCTTTGTACAAGGATAATGATTTCCAGATCATGACAAGTGACGTGATCATAAAAGTAAAACAATGAAGTATACAGAAAATGTTTGATTAAAGGCTGGCCGAAATGCGCTTGTATGAATTAGGGAACGTATTAAACTTGGCAAGATTGATCTCACTCTGTAAAGCGGGTAGATGGACTGGGACTGCGTTTAAATACTGCGCTGATATTTTTTATTGACTGTTATTGCAGCCTTTTTAATCACATCGAATTAAATTATAATTGGTCAAGTCTTAGATTGAGTTACGAGATATCCAGAGTCTTGTGGCGCGCTCTTTCAAACTATGATCCAACTTATGTAGTTTACAGTTGTTAATCGAGAAAGTTCTATTGAGACTTTAATGTTAGGTTTAAAACTTCTTGTATACCAGTCCACAAGTTTTTATGTTGCAATTTATTTGATCTTTAGTTCCCGGGTCTTGATTATGTAACCTTACATACTAACATATTATTTACGCTACTGCTTGTTTTAGGTTTCAAATAGGGCTCGACTTAAATATATGGCAATCAATATGCGGCGATGTACAATGTGACTATCAGGATGTACTGTATAGGTCCCACTGCAGCGCACGGGTCTACTTTACAATCGAGAGTTCGATTGAGAGTGGTTAGGCTATATAGTTCATCACGCTGGCCTAGTAGTAGGTGATTATCAGTATAAAATATAATTTGTAATAAGAAACTGGCGACTCCGATATTTCGCAGTGGCGTCCCACCTTATAATACGTATACTAATGTGACGTATAAGGATATATCGCTCATTTGATGGATATATTTTTACTGCGTTTCACGTGTATCCGCGGTATCAAACGTAAGCAGTTTTGGCAGGCGTTATTCGGTCATTCCCGAAAACTTTTGTTTGTCTTTTTTCCAGATAAAGAATGGAGGTGTTTCTTAATTCGATATGCAAATATTCTGTGTCAATAACCTTGTAAGAGAAAACTTCTATAGATATTTACGGTCTGATCTGAGATTATTTTGATTTTTTTTTCAACGCGTCATGTTCTTGGCGCATCCTTTTGTCTATGGAATTTCGTAGAGTACTTAGTGCACGCGCGGATTATAATTGGTATGGTTATAGTATTCAACATTAAGATTTTCACATCTCCCTGAATTGCGTGTATTCTTATATTTGGCGATGCTAATTAACATTATTTTTTTGAATTAATCTGTTATCCAAATAATTGACGCTATTATTTTTGTACGATTTTGTAAGTAACTTGTAGCATTAAAACAAAACAAATCAATGACGTCATAGTACAGGCGTCGACAGTCTTCGCAGCAAAAAAATCATAACACGAAAGCCGTATTACCAGTTGCCATTGATATCCTGCGGGACAAGTGTCAGGACGATAACATTACACGTATTTAAACTTGAAGCTGTTATCGCGGGATACTTACGTCGACATCTGCTTCTACCTAATTGGCGATCGATTTGGTTTGTCCTTTTATTCAAACATGATTACACTGGTATAGCTACATACTTATGGTAAATTTAACTTTAATAAATTATTTGATACATTTTCTGAAACTCGGCACATTTTTCGGTGTTGAAATGCACTTTCGAAGACCATTAGTTTATTGTGCATTTTTCTTATTGCATAATAGGTTGATAGTCAAAAAGCAATCCATACTCGTATATGTGATATTAATTTAGACTCTATGTCCAGGAGTAGACTGCAACGGCGTGATGATTATTATGAATTAAGACTTCGTAAATGTGATTATTCAGTTTTATTTTGTACTAAGTAGAGAATCCTAAAGGGGCGGACTAATTACGGCTGAATTATATTTTGCTAGACGTTTCTTGTGTGTTATTGGGAAAAATTACTTTAATGCCGTTTCGTATATTGGACTAGCTCACTTACTTATTCATGTATTTTGGCCTTTGACAGTGCCCTGTATGCAATATCCTGAAATAAAATGTAAATTTATTCGGACGTGAGCGCGGAAATTGTTTGTTAAATTTTATGATCCGGCTGTTAAAGCCACCGGGCCGTACTGCAGGTTTATTTTCAAAATACTTTTTCCTTTTTAACACAGTACCTATTTTGTTCTGCCGGTGTAACATGCTAGTATTGAAATAGTGTCGTCGTCGACAAATTTTCACTATACAATTTTGGTATTTGCGGCACATTGATGTTTTTATTTTTAACTTAGCTGTAAAATGTAAATTCACAGATAACAATAATTTGTTTAAAGTCATTATACGACTTCGCTTATGTGTCTAAAATTAAATACGAAATTTCATTATCTCATTTCTCGATGTGTGCAGATTAACCAGCTGGTCTTCTAAGTAGGATAATATACTTTTATGATAAATAATAATGGTCCAGCCCATATACATTCCACTTCAGGGCACTTGCCTCCTTTACAATCGAGAATTTGTCTTGGAGGAGTCTATAATTCACCACGCCGCGCTGGCGCAGTGGATGTAATTTTATGTACGATTACAAATGTTTCTTTTTTGTGTTACAGTCGGGCAGCGAGCGTACCGAGGAGGTTGAAGAGCGCGACTACAAGGCGCTGTACGAGGCGTCTGCGAGCGAGGTGCGCCGCCTGCGCGCGCTGCTGGCCACCTCGGAGCAGCAGTTGCGGGAGGCGCGCGCCACCATCACCAGGCTCACGCAAGTGGTATGATACGCACGCATGTACTGCTGTAGTGACCATGTTGAAGTTGTTGCCGAATGCCCAGTACCCTTTTCCTCCTTCAGTCCTTGTTCCTTCCCGTTCACCACCCAATTTGATGGGCCGGCAATACATCTATATTCGAAATGTTGTGGATCATAGACGGCAGTGATCACTTACCGGGTGCCTTGTTTGCTCGTTTGCCGGGACTATTGTTTATTTAAAAAAAAGCTATCAGTGCTTATGACTGGCACCGGTCTGGATTATGTCTAGCGTAAAAGAAGATAAAGTATTCAAAACGAAGACAAACGGGCTTGATTGAGGGTTGTATATGAAAATATTTTATTGTTTTCAACCCAGGCATTAACCAGGATAACCCCTAGACGAGAGAAAGTATCTACGATACCTTGTGCATTTTTAGAAGAGAAATCGTCATGGAGATTTTCCTGGACTATTTTTTCCAGGTGTCACGGCGTAATGACTAACGGCATTAGTCATAGACAGATTTAAAACCTATTTTAGTTATCGAATGTTTTGTCCCTTTCAGTGAGCGAAGAAGACAACACATTTGATAACTAAAATAGGTTTATGATCTTTCTATGAATAAGGCTGTAATTATTTAGCGGAAGGCTTGACATTAGCTTTGGATTGTATGTCGCATATTATAGGAACCTAATGTTTGTTTGTTTACTTTAATGTCAATAATATCATTTTTTATTCTTCTTCATAGCATTTTTAATCATCGCATATCTTAACGCTTTGCTCAATTCTGCGAATAACATTAAATTTTTTAAAACATCAAAATTAATTGTATTAACCAGAAAGAATATTTAATTGAATAGATTGTATACAAAATTCAAAAGTAGAATAGTCGTTAATTCACTCACACATAGTTTGGCATCGTCAAAATTGTTCATTTTATATGGGAGCAGCAAGTACTCATTTATCTGCACTTTGTCATTGTGGAAAGTGTTGAGACTTACACAAGTTTTCCACTTGGATTGGTGCTGTCAATAACTGCAACAAATAAATTTACACAGTTTAATTCGCGATTATTTGTGAAATGACTTTCGATTATAAAAGTCCTATAGTGCATGCCACTGAAGCTGTAGTGAGTCTTGATGTGTTTAAAAGTAATTTTACACGCTGAAAATAAATCAATCACGCACGATTACTCACGCGAGCTTTCAAACGTGTACATGTTATTCTTACTATTAAATATGCTGCGGTGTGTTGAACATTCAGTAGTTTTGTACAATTGTAATTTGAGTATACAAATTTCTTTTTTACCTTTTTCTTAGTATTTAAAAGCTTGTCGCAGAAATATTGAGCGAATTCTTCAGCTATTTTCACTTTCGTTATTCTTACTTTCCTATTTATTTTAACCAAATCTGTCATATTCTAACGCAAGCGTGTGAACATTAACCCCCAATACATCCTGCCTTAATATTATTTAAATAACACAACTAATTGTATTATCACATCACGAACTAACTTTTTGAGACTAAAATAATATTTGTAAAATATTCAGGAATCACATTAATAATTTCCAGTCGTTTCAAGATTCGGATAATACTAACGATTAGCGACGTCGCTTACATGGACTCTATTTCAAAACGTTGGACTAATCTCCGCCCACAGTGTAACACTAATTGTGTTCGAGACAGCCGACAGATTGGCTCGCCCGCCATACACCTGGATATATTTACTGCCAAATTTCATACGTTCTGCCTGCGAGATTTTTACACGGAAACGCTTTATGCAGCTGAGCGATCGCGTCTGCAACGGCATTGCGAATAATTTTCTATTGCGTCTAATGAAAACAAAATTTTACATAACATAATTTATAATTGGCGTAATACATTATTTATAATTTGTAAACATTTGGCATCTCTATGCTGATAATTATCAAAATTAAATACATTATGATAGGCTGTTGCGCTTTTGCTAAACGATGGAATTTTGCAATGCGATTAATTCTTAGCAGTGCTTGAACTGTCTGTAGTTTTCGTGATGTAATAAGTTGTGTAAAGTACATACCCTGTTTTTAAACTACCACAAGTGACACTGGATATATTTTTGTCCTCAGAATCAAAACTCGTTATCTGAAATTGAGAAACGGGAAAAGAGAGCCATGGAGAGGAAACTATCTGAGATGGAGGAAGAACTGAAGGTAAAGCTTTTATTGTAATCGAGCTCGCGATATATTATATAGTAACATACACAGCACCCCCCACACGACACATTATATATATTTGCAAATACATTTATTTAGACAGATATGTTAAAACTCAGACATATAACCGTGAAGCTTGTTTGAAGCTAAACAATATGGCGGACATCAAGATGGCGCCGTCCTCCGCCGCAGGTTATATAATGTCATGTTGATGTTTTATAGCAATTGCAAAAACTAAAAGCCGAGAACGAAAGGCTGAGGGCCGAGAATCGTGCCCTAACGCGGGTCGTGAGCAAACTGACCAACTCTGCCGCCAAATAGGTAAATGTGTACGTTTGTTGAGCGCCCGCTCACTGGCGACGCAGTGCGCCGTGCTCCCGCGCCTAGCGCCGATCGTTGCTCTCTCGCTTCTACTACTCATTTGTGTTTTTCTACTATTAACAGTCATACTATCTGTAGCTTACTTCCTGACTTTAAGCTATTGATTTTTTTATCACTTAATTTAATATTGATCAGATGGTGCCTCACGGCCCTTGAAAATTTGCACTGAACAGTCTAATGCCAGAGTTGCTATATTACCACAATTTAATATTACGTGTGAGTTTTTTGTAATTGTAACTTAATTGCTTAAATTATTTTTATTATTGCACTTTTTTTTATTAACTAGACGGTGTACATTGGACCAGTGTAGTGTTATGGTGTAGCGAGACGTAACGATCAGCGGCGGCGGCGGCCACGTCGCGCGGTGTCCGTATTTGTCGCGACCCCCACAATAATGTACATTAACCGTGTGTTATGGCGAGCATGCTTTTATACGTGTCTAACTTGCGCTCGGTGCGCCTACGCGGACCGCGCCCCGCCGGTGCGCCGTAGGAGTGGCGATTCACGTTGTGTTTTATCTGATGGCTAGGATCCGGCTCCTAAAATAAATAAACCTGTGTGTTCTTGAGACGATAAAGTCTGCAGGAAGTTGCTGGACGCAGGCCGCTTTCAGCAAGTTCCTGTGGAAGCGCTTGGGACAAGGCAGTGTTTAGCAACGGACTTCCTATATCAGGAGGGACTATATGATGTGAATGAAGAATGACAGACAGAAGGACGACTGTTTCGGAACTCCTAAACCTGTGATAAATCTGTCATTCGGGATTTGACAAAAGATGCAGATGACCTTTGTAATCTTATTGTTAAGGTCATGGACACTTCTTAAATTTTCTAATCATTCTGGATCTATCTCATTCAGTATCAATTAATAGTGTATTTTAATATATAATTTTATGAAAAATTTGATTTAATGTTGGTTATTATGGTTGTGTATACATATACTAGTGGATAATTAAATGTCTGCCTTTAATAAATCCTTCGATTCAACAATCGGTATGAAACACAACGTGCGCAAAATGTTGGCTAGCGTGTGTTGCATGACATGTGTCCGTTGCAGCTACAAGATTCGGAATCCATCTTATCGCATAATAGAATCATTAGATAACATACCATCTACATACAAAGGATTTCTCAAAATGACTACATTGGAAACACACGCTCCACACAAACACATTGCATTTGTACGATTGGTGAACGATCGAACAAAATTATCCGACACGAACAATAATTGAATGCTAATAGGCTTTACTTGAAAGTTTGGGAGTATTCTAACATACACGGCGTTGCGCATCCTGTACATATTGTTATATAGCTTTTAGTATTATGTACGACTATGGTGAGGTGGTTATTTCGGTGAGAGAATAAAGTCGCTCAAACCTTTGAGTTATTTATCTACAGCGGACATCGCGAAGAAAATGGCAACAGAAAACCACGGTGCCGTATCGCAATGTTTCTGTCTCTTTCATTCCTACGCAGGGACAATATCTTCCCTCGCGTAACTTCCAGCGTGCGTAGTACGCGCTCACAGATTTACTTCGTAATATCTGCGTCTTTATAATATCTCAATGATCTAAAACACATTTTTGTACGGGTATAATTCATGGCGTATTTTATAGTACTTGTGATTTTTTATCTCTACCATGGTCGTACTTTAAAAGTTGTTCCTTTAAGGTTGTCTACTTATAGCTCACGGTGTGAATCGTTTCGTTGTCCGCGATTCGGTTTAGTTTTAGTAATAAAGATTAGAACGTTGTTTGTTTTCTTGCCCCCCTCCCTTTGATACTGGGTTCTGCTATACCTCTAGACTTAGTCACGGTGTGGTTACGACTGAGTAGAATTAGTTTGAACTATTTTGAAAATAGTTATATTGCCTATTAGGAAGTAGATTATTTTAATTTATACAACATATTCAGGTTTTGACTTATTATGGTAAATTCAGTTACTTTTTGGGTGACTACAGTGTATTTTAAATTTTAAAACATGGCCATTTTATTGCACTTTTTTTTCTAAAATGCTGTCTGATATGTACTCTAAGACATACTAGAACTGTATTATAAGACGATTTTTTGTGCCATACTGTTGTTTCGTGAATGTAGCAGCCGATTTCTTACTGATAAAGTATCATTTTGTCTATACTTAGAAATAAAGGCTACTTTTGATTAACTCTACATTGAAACAAGATATAAAATACAGTTTTACGACAGAGGACTAATATTTCAGTAAGAGATGGGTTGTTTTCACATTGGAGGTTTAACTTGCATCACATCGTTACATTAACGCTGTCAGGCTGCGCTGTATAAACATATGGCTCTGCACGTTGGCACACGCCGGACGTAACCATGTCGTGCAAGAACGTATTGCAGCGCACGAACACCTTACTAAACAAACTTGCATTTGATGTTTCAGTACCAACAGGCGCTTCAAGCCGAGAACCAGCGGCTGAAGGACGAAAATGGAGCACTAATCAGAGTGATCAGCAAGTTGTCAAAGTGAATGAGCCGCACTGCACACGTCATTGTATACAATAATAAGAATGTTTCTTAAACAGATTACATTGTTAAAATAGCTTGTACCTTTAGAACTGGGAGGAACCTTGTTGCGTCGGTGGCATTACGAGAACAATCATTAGAAATTAATTTTATTCTTACGTTAGACATGTAGCGACTACGTACGCTCATACATTATTTATCGGTTTTAGAGTCCCCGTCTCATTTGAAATTATTTATTAATGAGCGATGAATTGGCATGATTTATGAAGTAGCGAATTAAATTTAAATTATTTGAAGAAAACGAGATATATACAGATGACTGCAGTACAAAATCCGTATATTATGATACGCGTTACGTACGCGTACATACGCACTAGATTATATATTTAACTCCGTATTGTGTTTCAAAATGTGTACATATTAATACGTGCCTAAAATGAGGTTCCTGTCGCTATAGCACGTGCACGTCGGGACAAGCGCACAAAATCCGCAGTATTTAATGCTTTTACAATACAATTCGTTCGAAATATTTTGTAATAAACATTACTTAATCTTCTGTTCCTGCAATAACATATTCTATACAGTGTGATATTAGTAATTTGCTAATTGTATTTTATAGGATTTTTGCGATTCGTCCCGAATTATGCGCTAGTCTTTATGATATTAGTTGTTTTTGTACCTTTTGCCATGCTTTTTTGGTAGAGATATGCCGGCGCAGCGGAGACGCGACGTCGCATATTTGTCACAAACACGGCCTATTCGACTGCCCGTAAGTCTGTAGTATTAAATCGGCTAATGTTGTAGTCAAGGAAAATAAGTCCAATGTAAAAACATTTTATTTTATACAAAAGAATGTCTTAATTATTAGCAGACCAATGCGTTGTTGCAATATTTTTTTGACATTTCCAATCTGATATGTTTTTTTATGAGATTTGTTAGTAATCGACGGAAAGTATAACTGTACTTAAGTTTGATGCGGTTGGTTTAGTATCGGCACGAGCCTGTAGTTAGGCGGCTGTAGTCACTTTGCGTACAACATTAGCGTGGTGGGCGAGGGTTCCGTCGAGGGATGCTCGCTGCTAGCAAACATACTCCGCACATCCCGTTGTAGTTAATTATAGCTTGTAACTTATTCATTAGTACACACGTCCATAACTTTATACGCGGAACTCGCCGGTGTGTACAGCTCGCAGATGTTTTTATTGAGTTCCCTTGAAAAGTTTCTCTTTCATTATGTTTTGTATAGAGTTAGATTTATTCTGCGATCACACCGTTTATTTAACGTGCCTTTAACACTTTTCTTTTATTAAAAGTTTAGAAAGTATTATGTACTTATAATATCGTCATACTGTACTTAGTGACGTGAACTTGGATATTGAGTTGATCGAAGTAGGCAGTGGCCGAAAATAAATGGCTGAGTACTGAAGAGTGGTCGCGCTACGTGTTGTTATACTCGCGATATAATGACCCGCGTAGCCCCGTGCGCGCAACATAGCAACGCAACATAGCAACGCAACAACACTGCGCAACGCAACAATCAATATTAATATACTTCACTGCACAAAACATTCGTGCGCCGCCATTTGTTTTCGACTTTAATATAAAAAGTAAAATAAACATCGCATGAATTGTGTTTATAAATATTATTAAAATCATGTTGTTCTCGAAGTATCCTTTTGTGTTGATATTTTGATGTATTCCTAAAATGAAATAAGTGTAAAGTAGGTTAGTTTTTATTGTGAACCTGTAGTGGGCGTGTTTACCCGCCATTATGATTGAGTAGTTTTGTGTGTCGCAGGGATTTTGCCACGTTGTATCTTGTCAACAGCATTAGTGTTAAGATAAAGTGAATATATGAACAAGTAAGTGTACTGCTTTCGGATGTAATATTGTTAACTCAACGCCCTAATCCTTCCAACGACGGATGAGGGTGAGATGGTATTTGTCTCGCAGAATCCTTGCGACAAGTATATCTCAAATTACTAATATATACACATTATATACTGGTATTATGTATAGATTTTGTTAAGCATTAGTGGAAGAGGGATTGGAATGTGATATATCGATTTTGTACGCCACTCATGACTATATGTTATGGATTTAGATTTTTTTGTAACAGTTATAAGTAGACTGTTTTTTGTTGAAAAAAGAAAGAAATATATCGGGGGCCACGTTGGTGCGTCGAAATGTTATATTGCCTATATTATTGTTTGTCTTGTTTACGAAGAGGCGCGTTAACTAGCGGCCGGTGTGTGCATTGTCGTAGTGCGGGCACGTTCGTGCTCGTGTTACAGCGACGCGTGTTGCTGCAACACGTTACTGCAACCACATACCCCGCACAGTCATATGTGACCGTTTTATCTCACGAGACAAATTCGATTGATTTTTACGACTAGTCCTTAGTTAGCAGTGAGGATGTGCATCGTCGATGCGTTCGCTGTCTCACAGAACACACTGCTTACTGCTAACACAGTAACTATATCGAGACATCTATATTTATCAAGTAAAAATGTAATAATATTTAAATTTATTTTCTTCAATGTAATATGATAATTTTTCATTGACGCTACATTAACATGTATTGTATTTATATAAATATATATTATTGTGGTGAAGCTAAATAGCAAACTTAAACATCAATTGATTCACCATTACACATGTACTGGGCCCATATTGAACGCTCTACAACTGTGTGTTTCCGACACGATTCGCAGTGAACGTTGATTATGTGACTGTAATTATAACATCTACGATTACCAGTTATTGGGGGTAATAGAGACCGCGGCACGAACTAAGTCCCTTAGACGCAACTTCGTAATTTATCATCAACAATGTATTTTTGAAATATCTTATAGAAATATGAAAATATATAAAATATTATTAATCAATGTTTTGATTTCACTACTCTTCCTAAATGCACCCGGTTAGAGGATCAGATAAAACCTAAAATGTACTTAGTATTTCGCAGGTATAACTTGCTAATATTTACAAATAGATTACTTCAAAAGCCTTGGGACATATTTCGTGGTGTTGACTCTATCAATACGCAATTACACATTTCCCAAGATTTCTTTAACAATTATCACATTTCCGGACATAACAATCGTGTTCAATCGGTTTGCTATATAGTTGAAGCTATTAAAATATTCTCATGTGAAAATTGATTGTTGTAAAAATCGGGGAGGATAGTACTTTGTTTATGTGATTTGAATAAGGCGTTAAATGATCTTCGGAATTACTGCTGTAGTAAATTAATAAGTACGCTTTTATTTTATGTAGCGTTTCGAAAAGTAATTTTTTTTTGTTCATGAAAGTTTTTATTTATTTCCAGAGATAAGAGTTGAATAAAACACATTTCTTCATTAATTTATTTTTTATTTTGTTTTATTTTCCTTTATTTTTGTTTTGTGTTGTTTTATTTTCTTTTATTTTTGTTTTGTTTCGTTTTTATTACTTGCGAATGTTAGTTTTAGCAGCGGTATAGCAAAAACAAGTGGAATAGAAACTATTCTACTATTCTGTACACTCACCAATACAACTCTTGCAATCCAAGATCTACAGCTCGTATTATGACACCAAGTATTGAAGCTCAACGTGGCTCCGGTGACGTCTGACCGACTTGACTCTAACCAGCAACAAAAGTAATCACAATGTTAGCTTGCCACCGAATATATCGAATTCTCCAAAAGGTGTAGATTTATACATATTTCCATGTAGCCGACTTTTGTCAGTCACTTGTTTTTGTAATTCCGTGCTTGCTTTAAATCGTGCTTGCAGTCGATAGATGTGATGTGTTTGTATAAAATATAAGTGCTATTAATCTGCGAATGTTGATTGAAACATAATTTTAATGGCTATTTTAATAGATAGCGTAATTTTGATTTTAGTTGGTTGGTTACACCAAGTCATTGGGCTTCCAACTCGTGTATTATATAAATGTACTGGTTAATATGAAGTTATATGTTCACTGCTCGCCGTTTGACTTTGTCGATAGAATTGTAGTGTTGATCATTGATAGATAGTTGTTTCGGATTCATTCACATATATAGGGGTTCAACATGTTGAGAGTGAAGGCAGGTCCTAAGAGACATGTGTTCAGTTGTAATAAAGTTTAGTGTCGAATTTTCTAGTTGGAGTAGTGTGGAGTGTTCACATCTGGGAATGAATTGATTCACTTAATTTTAAAAACAATTATAAATTTAGACGTAAGATATATTATGTATAATAGAAAGTATTAATATCTATTTAACAATATAAATGCTTAACAAATAAATTGCAAATTATAAATTACGGCTAATAAGATGAGAACATCTTATTTCCAAAGCATAGTTTTAAAAATGTTCAATTTACAGTTATAGTGCCACAATTGCAAAATCTTATTCGTTATTGGTATTTAACAAGCAAATCAATAAAAACAATCGATGACATGAGTAGATGGTTTGTAGGGATTATTTATTTTACTTACAATGTTTTTAGTTTTTGGCAATTTACCTGGTACTACTAAAACTATTTCAGAGACTCCAGTAGACACATCGTGTTATGGGTGCTCTGGCATTTTAATTCCTTTGCATAGAATTAGATTAAAAGGTGTTATATATCACCATACTTACATATGTCTTGAATATTATTCTTACGAGATGATACATACTGGCAGATTGTTTCTAGAACATACGCTATGTTGTGTTAGCTGATTTGGGCCTCAGTATATAGGAGATGCCCGAATGAGCACGAAATGTTATTGCTTAGTATTGATAAGTGAATTTATACATTAGTGTTCTGTCTACTATTTCTTGAGGCGACAAAGTCAAACTGCGGGATCGTATTTTAGGCAAGCTACAGGCAATTCACATAGTGTCTTAAACAGTAGTAGTGTCAACGATACAGAGAGTTCATTGATCGGACCCTGTGTTGTACACCCCCTTATCCCTGCTCCCGCACATATATAATCGCTTGAAGCACAATCTAATCCAATTTCAGAGTATATTATATAATATAAGATTGATTTTTGGAGCACCTTGTACGTGGACGCTATACAAGTGAGAGTTAAGGAGCTATAAAATTATAATATTTTTGATTATTAGGTATAAAACTTTTAAATATTGTCGTATAAAGGTAATTTTTGACATTGTAGTTTGACAAAGACTTAAAATTATCGAAAGACTATGATATCAATTATTAAATATTTACAGTTCGGCCTTAGATTTGGTAACTTATTTGTATTGAAAGTAAAATTAATTCCATTCCGGCCGTGCTAATTCCGACACGAAGAAATAAACAGCTCTTATATATTGTGAAAGGCAACGGAACGAATGAAAACAGCAAAATATGTAGCATGGTTCCTATTCGTAGACTATAATACAATATAGACTATCTGAAACTACGGGAAGTTCCATCTTAACTGTACGCCTCGTTGTTTCTGAGGTGTGCAATATAGCAGCTCCAATTCGTCCTACGGATGTTGTGAAAGGCCTCTAATGTGTAAAATGTAAATAGATATTAACTGAGTGCCATCAGTTCATGCCGTAATTTATCATCTAATGGTGAAGATCTACCATTGATAATTGCAGAATAATTTGAATGAAGCCAAATAAGTTTGGTGCCTGTTGTAACACTTGTAGCAAAGTTGACCCATCCAGTTGACCAGTTTAGAGTTAATGTGTATGGCAAGGGTAAAGAATGTTACCATCACGTCCACGTACTTGTATGCTATCGCTGTCTTAATTCGTCTATAATCTATATTTTTAAGTGTATATTAATACCAGTAAATTAGAGAATATAAATTAGACGGTCATACGGCGTCCAGTAATTTAAAGCCGGTTATAAATACCGTTGTGGGACACCCCGATCGGACTAGCCGATTACTTACACGGGTTAAAGGCGCCCAATAAGAGAAAGCCGAATAAAATGTGTATATTATTAAGGCTGCCGATTTTGCCGATTTTAGTGGGAAGGATTTCCGACACTTAAGTAATGTTATTTAGGTTAAGATAATATATTTATAATTGAAATGGTGATACGATTCTCCATATACTGACCCGATGTGTTACCCAGTTTCTAAATTAAAGTGCCGTCACATACCGACCGAATATAATTCATCTATAAAACGGCCATATTTCGACATAGATTCTTGCAGATTTGACATTGTCTATAAAAGACAAATTAATACCTTTTAAAAGTTTTGAACAACCAACTGTACTACTTTGTTTTATAACATAATATGGCATAAATATAGGTTTAATTTATTACTTTTATTTAGATCTATAACTCATAGAGATATATTTTATAATATGCTTTAAGAATCTGTTCAAAATTAATGGCATCTTTTAACCCTGCCCGTCTAGTTGGGAATAATATGCAAAATTAAAGTTCATCAACCACCGATAAACATCTGTGAACTATTTTCACCGAAATAATAATCATCATCAAGTGACGGCACTACAGGTTATAATTATTGAAGTGACCTAACGTATCAAACTACGTCATCTAATTCGTATAGTTAAAGTTTTAGTGACATCAGAACCGTACAACATAAAGACCGGTTTAAACACGATCAAACCAAATAGAAGTTATATATTTAATTAATTAATAATTATATATTAGATTTAAAGTAAGTTTTGTCTAAGTTGAACCTATGTTTTTTGGCGAAATGTTCCGGAGAACATTTCGGTATACCTACCTACCTCTAAACGATATACAAGTGTCATATACACTGATGTATAACTCGAACATGAACGAGTATATATTATAAATGATTAGATTACCTCATCGTGTATATAATAATGAGATGAGATAGATATTGTTGTATTGATGTAATTATACGAATCGAACGTATGCCGAAAATTCGCTCATAATATCCGAGAAACTTTGTGTTGCAACAAATAACCCTAACTAGAATTTATAAATAATTTTGTCGTGATATAATTTTCACCGCGCTAAAACTTTACAAAACGTAACTTGAATATTGCTTGAACAAAATTGCTGACGATTTTTGGTTCAGTTTAGACATAAGCATAGCGTAGATTAAGTAAGCTGGCAGAAATCGTTGCGTGTTAACATCCGATTATTTACTGGACATATTATAATAGTATATCCCATTGCTGGACAAAGACTTCCAAGTCTAGATTCGCTGGTTTCATTGCCCTGTCATCTGTTTTCATCAGTCTATTTCATCCTATAATATAGGACCTATATTATCTCTTCATTGTGCAGTAGATAGAGAGCTGGCGGGGAAACAAAAGGCCGCATTTTCAATCCCCATACCAAGACAAATGTATCTGTGCCCTACAAATATGTGGTAGAGCTACGCTGTTGTCAGCCATGACTCAGCATGAATGGGCAGGCTCGTCCGGGGTGGTACCACTGTCTCACAGAAGATCGACGTGAAGCGACTGCTATGCTGTCGCGTTTCGTTCGGTGAGTGAGACTGCCGGATGCCCAATTTCCCTTTCCTCTTCCTATCCTTTGTCTTTCCCGCTCCCCTCCCGATCTGATGGGCCGGCAACACAACCATGATCCAAGTGTTGTGGATGTTCATGGACGGCAGTGATCACTTACCATCAGGTGACCTGCTTGCTCGTTTGCCGGACCTATGCTCTTGCAGATCCACTTCTATTGGTAAACTAATATTGGCAATAACTGTGTGTCTGATTCTTAAGTGCATTTATGTATTTCATTACAATCAAAAGTTAATAGGCCGCCTTCCACCTCTTTCGAAACCGTCGCGTTTTCTATGGCCATTTTCTTGAAATTTAAAAGGTTTGCACATACCTATTTAGAGCTTTTCAGAACACGTCCAATCTCATCGCAGTCTCTCATTTTTGTTTACGTCAGACATTTTGAGACCATACTTTTCTAAATATATTCCACATTATAATTCTGCACTCTATATTTTTCGCAATACATTTTTTTTATAGTAGTAATTGATAAGCAAATAAAAGGGTGTTAGCACTTGACTTTTTCAGCCGGTATTATTCGTAAGTAAAGAGAGTATGGCGGTAATCGTAACCTACTAGATTTGTAAGTAGACGATAACGTCTGCAAGTTTGTGGTGTGCGTGTGTGTTGTGTACGCGCATATAAACGCATGTGCGTGTTTGCGGGTGAATATATGAATGTCTGAATGCGAGTTTAAGTGTGTGGTAGGTTTTGTCACGTTTGTGAGTGCAAAGTCAAGCTTCGAAATAAGTCGTATGAAAATAATATAAACTTTATTTGCCACTTTACTGAACTACCTGGATAATTTTTATAATTTATCTTAATTGATTAATCCATCTAAGAGTGTTTATTGTTACTGATCACTTATATTCGAGCATATATTCTCAACTGTTTTCGATGTCAACATAATATCAATTCCATTTGAATATTAACAACAAAAATAAATAATAAAATAAATAAACCCAAGAGTCACATATATAATCTCGACCCCACGTTAGGATCAATTAAGTCTTGTGTCGTGGGTATTAGAAACTACGTGAGACTTTTCAGTCTCACAAACACGACACCAAGACCACAGTGCGGGGATCGAACCCGTGGCCTCTCCTTTCACAGCCAGTGTCTAACCAACTCAACCACGGAGGCTGTCTTAACGTTAGTTGACTTTGGGACAACATTCACATAGTAGGCGCCTATTATTTTTTCTACTGAAATGAATCTGTTATAATATAAAACTATAATATTACACATTACATGGTTTACAAAATAGTCACACCTAATTTTGGACGTGGTTCATATTTGAATTTATTTACGTCTTGATTTACCAAGAAAGATTACCTGTTTTCAAAATTATTTATTATAAAAGTAACGATGATTAATGATTAAATAACAATGATTCTGAAGATAGCCACGTGAGTTTTCCTTGAAAAACGTGTTAAATGTGATTAAGTAGCCTATTCTAAAATCACTACCACTTGGCTATAGATACCACGTTTTGTTTTATTACCCTCGTAAATTTACTAATTCTCCTGATCTATGCCTAAAATGATAGTTGTGAAGGAATTAAACGGTGTATTACATTTATGTTAAAAATGTACAATTATTTTATTATATTTTTCGGATTCAGCAGCATTTTCCTAACACATAGGTACTGCCCAAATTAATTTATGCTTACAAAGTGATTTACTATGTTCAAGAGACTTAATTCAAAGGGTTAATTGAATTTGCACATGTGTGATTAAATGAGATAAAGTACAAATTACAATAATTGCATGCTTATAATAAAATAAATAACTTAATTTCTGTATAAAAATATATATGGTGTATATTTACCTATAGGCGAATCAGGACAGCGTTTTATATTAAACAAAAACCAATCATAATGTGTATGTAGATGAGAGTGCTTCGAAATAATATTATAATATTTATTCTTAAATATCTTTCGTCTTTTCAAATTATGCTCTTTGCTGCTGATTAATGTCTATTATTGCAGTCTATCTTGTTCTGTCCTTTCTCTCGTTACTCCTTATTCTTATTAGAAATTATAATTATAATAATCTATAAAATTTTATTACGTACTTTAATTCTATTCTGTATTCTAAATTTGTAATTTGATCAAAAAAAATCTTGTTTTATCTTATATTGGTGACTTTATATTCTATCGACACAACTATTTGCCTAATCTTCAAGAACTTAAGTCTTGTAAGTTAAGTAATGAATAGATAAAGCGCCTATAGTACAATATATCGGGAGAGGCTACCCCCGGGAACCTATTCCAGTGTAAAGTAAGCAGCATAGTGACTGTTCGTTACAGATGTTAGACGTAGAGTATGTTTAAATTAAGTATGTTTAATATATCTAACACAATAGTTTAACATGTATATATATTGAATGACTATTTGGACTATGACGTAGATTAAATTTTTAAATATAATATGTAGGGCAATATATATTTGAGTGAAGCAGAAATGGGTTACATTGAATCGTTGTAAATAAAGTTCGATTTTATTTGTGGCTTGTTGATACTTATGTGATTTTTTAAATATTAAAATAATATATATGAATTTAATTTCAAAGTTAGTCATATTTAATTTGCGATTTAAATAGTGTTATAGCTTGTAGGTATATTAGTTAGTGTTATAAATATTCATGAGTACCTATAACTCGTCAAACGATTACGTATATGAAGAACAACTTATCCCCCTGTAAAATGTGTATATATAGCTAGTTATCTTTTACAGCAGGGGTAATAAAACTGTAAGCATATTAATTCCATGATTTAATACATTTTCTTCCTAAAACTTGCACGTGGTGATATTGACATGTGGTGTTTAATTTAAACCACACATTCCTAACCACCCCACATAATATTGTTCCAAGTTTGAATAGATCTGCCTGGTAGTTTTGTCAAAAATCGCAATTTTAGTTTTCAAGGCTTTTGATTAACCCGGTTGGCCCAAAATCATCAAAACGAAATCTTGGTGATTGACTATCAATACACACATGACACCGAAAAGTCAGAGGGGACACCGTGAACATGCAGGCTGCCGCGTGTGATCCGTTACTAACAGGCCACCACGCACTCTATATGAGGAATATGTGGGTCTCTAGATGTCATTATCACCCTGTATACTTCTATTCTGATGACTGTAATTGTATTTAATAATATATTTAATTACTAAGATGTATAATAACATAACGTTGCTATGGTGATTTAAACGTAGTGTGCCCTCTGTAAGACATGTATAATATACTCCGTAAGTGAGGTTTTACAGCAGTGGCAATCATAGTATAAATATTACTTAAATTATAGTCGTAATGATACATATTAAGTAGAGTATAAACGTGTATTTCCTGTGTATGTACAATGTATAAGATATGTTTTATATAATGTAAATAATGTGTTACACTAGTGATAATAAAACTATTAAAACTAATAAGGTGTACTAAAATATATAAGATAGATTGCTAATATATTTGGAAGAAATGTTTAATCTCTTTATGTATATACATACCTAAATTGATAGTGGATTTTTTCAATAGAACTTTAATGTATTGGCATTTTAATAACATATTGGTTATGCATATCAGTGTTAATTATTTGGAAATAGAGGTTTTGTTTGTAAACCGTTTAGGCACAGTTACAAGATATTGTATGACTTACGTATTCCTTTAGTAATAAGCATTATATTAATTCAATTATATTTGGTATGTGTGGAGCGAACGTCTGGGTCTGATTACTATTTAATTAGTGTAGCTCTTGGGGACAAAACTGTCCAATAATAAGAATATATGAGATGTACGAGTAGTTTATGTTGTAGCTGTGGTTATCATTTACATGATGTATCATTGAATAATCATCGATAATATTTTTATGCCCGTATCTCTCTAACATAAACCTTTACTGATATGTAGATAGGTAGTGCATTCAATACAGATTCCCTCTTCACATCATAATGCTTTTCCATCGTCATTTCTTTTCTGTTACAGACCGTAAGTCACTCCGAGAATTCTTAATAATCAGGATGTTTTCAAACAGGATGTCTAGCCACCTTCTTGAGGTATATATATGTATATATATTGCCTCCTTGAATGCTTATACATAATGCAATATATGATACTATCATTACATGCTACGTACATAGACTTGGAAGCTTTAAACCAAGTTGAATAATAAGAAACTTTATTTATACCCATCAACTTCGTATTGACGGTGTTTAGTTTCATCGATTAGGATAATCAGTACCCTAAGTTACTGATATTTTCTAGTTCATAAAGTTATCATCTGTCCAGGTTAAATATCTCAATCTATGATGAACCGTACTGCTGTTAATTGTCAGTGCATACCTAGTTTACGAAACGTTCCATAACCATGACCAACTTGATTATTATCTATGGTGGACAATAGTCTGTATTAGGTACATATATGATGGAAGATAGTCTTTACTTGTGCTGTCAGTACCTACATACCTAACTTATGAAATGTTTTATCATCCTAGCTTGCTTCATAATGTCATTATACTATGGAAAATAGTCTATAATTAGCAATACTGTTTAGTAATCAGCTTAAAAGTTGTCGTATCCGTACCTTCTAGTATAAGAATTAATCTGTTATTCTGGCCTGTTCGATTAACTGTATTGTATGATGAATTTAGTCTGAACGTATTATATCGATAGCACTTAGTTTAAGAAATGTTCTGTCATCTGTCCTGGTTAATTGTCTCATTCTTACGAATTAGTTCTCATGAATTTTGTATATAGTAAGAATTATAGTTCACGTTATAGTTATTTTATCCATTCTCATGTTGGCTTAATGTTAGTTTATTAAAATATTCTTTTGGAAATTATTCATTCTTCATTATATTTTATACTATGTAAGGATAGAATTTGTTTTGTAATGTAAAAAGTATTTTCAGATATATATTAGCTTTTGTGTATTAGATTATAAAATAAATATGTTTAATATATAAAATGATGTTAATGTTAGCAGCCTTTGGTGTCTGTATCCGATGTCTCTGTTTCTTACTACAAATATATTTACAGCTAATCTGTATGAATATTTATAATAGTCAACTGGGTAAATTCGAATTTAATTGTAAATAAGATGGAACATTACTACTATTTGATTCCTTACGATAAATATTCTATGCCTAGTACTTTGCTCCCTTGCGGTTCCTGCATTACTTCAAACATTAAGATTTTGGATACTAATTCTCGACCGGATTATACGTTACAGGCACTAAATTACTTTTATATTTTAGAACAAAGATAAATTGATTCAATATTATGATTAGGATATGTGTTGAAGAGTTTTATGGTATGTTTGCCAATAATTGCTTGTTATATCAATAGATGAACATCCATTTGATATAATCCGGTTATTAATATTATCTTAACGGTCCTATACTAAGTATATAATCGTGTACATTTCCTAAACCATATAAATGTAATTTTTCTATGAATATACCTTCGTAGGTACATTGTACCGGATCACTTCATCGCATTTAATCAAGACCTAGCTTTTTGGTAACTTATGACTCCCATTAAGAATTTTATTATACTATGACAATTAAAATGGCATTTAATTAAATGATAAATAAAAATAATTTTTGAGACATGTAATTTCTTGATGGGAATCAATTTGGTGTTAAATGTTGAATGTGTAGATGTATTTTTCCAGACCCGCTTTGAAGGTACTAATAAAACCACAGATAATTCAACTCAGAACAATAATATTATGGCCTTGAAAATTTTGGAAGTCATTAAGCTTTGTACACACTGTGAGATTAAACAATCTTATAATTATCTTATAATTATAAATAGGTTTGGCTAACCAATTAAAATATTAGATACTTCTACTCCGAAAATTGTCACATTCCTTCACATTATAATTGTTTCAATAGCATGATAAAAACAAGCCAGCATATGACGCAATTTTAAAAGCAATATCTATCATTATAATGGTTAATGTTCATATCGGCTACACCGAAAAATACTGAACTAATTGTTATCTTGAAAGTTTTAAAAGTACCGTTTAATATGTAGGTATCTATGATATTTCTCTCACTTAGAATCTACTGCTGAACTGACGCGTCATTCATACCCGAAATATTATTTGTAAAAAATAATGTGGATAACCGGAAAACTTAAAAGTATTTAATTAAATCGAAAAATATATTGAATGACCATTACTGAATAGTAACTAAAAACAAAAGAATAATAAACTTCGATAATTATGTAAGTTTATGACTTTACAGTTAAATACAACAACAGGTCGATATAGAGATCCCGGAGATGCCTATGTTCAGTAGTGGACTTCCTGTGGCCGAAGAGAGAGAGAGAGAGTTAAACACAAATATATGGGCCGAGCTCCGAAGACCTGTGTACAAAGCTTTGTAACTTTTTAGCTGTGGATATTTGTAATAAATCAAGTTGAAAGCACTTGTTAGTGCCTTCAGCTAAGGGCCTCTGGTGTACAACAATCTTATAACTTTTACTATATTTCAAAACTGTGCGTTATCTCGATGTCTTGTCAATTTTATACAAATAAATGTATTAGAAAACAAGTGTTTTTATTTGCGGAAATAAAAATAACATTACATTCAAGACGTTTATTTAACATATCGTTTAAAAAGGAGTATAACTATAAATTCAACTGTCCGAATAAAATGGTGATAACGGACTGTATTTTTTACAATCAATAAATGTTGTATTATAATCATTGCATTGCCAAGTCTCCGTGGCGCAGTTGGTTAGACATTGGCTGTGAAAGGAGAGGCCGCGGGTTCGATCCCCACACCGAGGGTCCGGCTGTTTGTGAAACCGAAAAGTCTCTCGTAGTTTCTGACACCCAAGACACAAGACTCGATCTTAGTGAGTGGACAGGATTATGTATGTGACTGTTGGGCGTATTAGTTAATTGATTTATTTAATGAAATAGGCTTCAAAACTGATAAGAAGTAGTTGAGATATTATCACCTTTTTATTCAGACAACAGCGTTAGGTTCTAAAAAGGTTTAACAAACATATATATTTTAATTCATATCAGTTAAAATTGCTGTTAAAGTTAATTTAATCACAATGACACTTAAAATTATGCAGATGAAGGCACATTTTTTACAATAATATTTCTAGGGAATAGATTCAAGAGAATTCGGAGTCGATATAATCAAGGGAGCGTTTTATTATAACGCTATTTAAAACAGTTATAATGACAGATTTTAACAAACTGTATTAAATAATATTTGTTCGTAAATTGTTCTATCTGCATCATTTGTTCTGTTTAAAAATTAAAACCTAACAGGAAATACTCATAAGCCCTCCAGTAAATGTAACGTTGCAAATTAATAACCCACAAAGCTATCACTGTTATTTAAAAATAATTCATTCCCATAGACAACTGAAAAGGATAACTAAACCAATAAACGAAGTGAAATTCCCCATTTCATTCATATACGAAAATGGAAATAATAATCAAGACAAACAAGCCCAATGTAATGTTATGTATATTTTACAATTATTATTTTTTACTATAGGGCGTGTCGTGCTATCATTAAACTAAGAGTAATATTTACAATATAACATTATTATAAAAGAACGAAAAACTGAGTTTCGAGAACAGTTAGGCCTGCCTTATGCATATTCCATACGTACGCAGTAATTTCAGCTAACACACAAATTAGCGGCAAAACGTTCGGACACATGTGCACAACAAGCGCAGGTGTACTAAATCGCGGTTATCATACGCACACTCATATATATTCTAATAAAACCCAGGAAAATAGAAGAATAGTCATTCCCTTAAGCTAATTAGGTGAGGCGTGTGAAGGGCAAACAGAATATTTTGGCATTAAAATACAATCATTCGTCGATGTATAACAATAAATTATTTTATACATTAATTAGTATTAAATATATTACTTTTGATTCACAGCAAGCTCACGTTTATTATGAATCAAGAGTGTAATATGACTGCAAATACTTTAAGAAAAAAACCACGTTAAAACTTAATCCTGTACTCACAACGAAGAAGTAAGTAGGCGATTATATCTACGAGATGAATGATGACAGAATGTGTAACCATGACCCTGTGATTGGAATAATGAATGAATGCACATAATAATAAAGCGAGGAATCTATATAAATCTATATAACATTAGACCGGTAAGTTAGTAATAGATAGCATTTTAATCTTAAAACAATTGCAGTCTTAAATACATGATATTCAATTATAAAAATTTCAACACATTTATATCTTTGGTTCAATATCTATTATTGGTTGTGGATCGATACGAACACTCATATTGGTCAAATCCATATCTTAATGCACTATATTAAAACAGTTTGAACACTCGAGTTTTTAGAATGGTAACCGCACCGATAGGCAATTTTGTCACAATTATAGGTAACAACACCGAAGGAGGCACTTTTATAAACCAATTAACTCTTTTAGGTCACTTTACCGACGATTATTAAAATGTTTGTCCACATAGTCGGCACATACGTACTTAGTGCCGGGTTGATTCGTCGGTTACGGTATGACAGGTCGGCGTGCGCGCGAGCACGCTGGTGTCGCGCAGGTCGCGAGTATGCACGCGCGGTCGGACGTCACTCAGCGCACGGCCACGCCGTTGATGGTGATGACGGCGCTGGGCCCGGTGGGTTCTGGTTCGTAGGTGGACTCGGTGTCGCTCCGCCGGCCGTACGCGACGTTGTCGGTGATGCGCTCGCTGTAGGGCGAGTCGTACACGTTGTCAGTGACGTGGTCGTAGATGTGCCGTCCGTTGGAGTCGTGCAGCGTCGCGTAGCTCATTACCGCCGCGTTCTGGTCTTCCTTGCGTTCGGCACCTTCTATGTTCTCGGTGTTCTTCACGGGTGTAGCTTTTCGTCTGTAATTAATGAAATTATTTTTTTATTTTATTTTTTTATCCAAAATATATTTAACGGTGTTTGTTGCTGGATATAGGCCAGTACTAACATGTTGCTATAGAATTGCTTGAAAAGCTGATGCTTCACAGTGGTTTCCTTATTGCCGAAGATGATGATGTCAGAAATAATATGTAGGAAGGTGAAGAAAACTTCATCATAAATCGTTTTTAACTAAAAAAAAGAACCAATAAACACAAGAACCATTTCATAGACGGTCCTACAGGGCTGAGTGAAATAGAAGACCTGCGGTGCGTAAATAAACAACCGACTAGGGGAAACAATGACCAAAGTAGTCGATCTCCATAATAATACTTACAGCCTCAAATAAATAACTCCAAGCAGCATTAGCAGGAACAGCACCACGCCGCATCCAACCCCAACACTCAGCGGCAGAGTCCCGCTATCCACCGCCTCGTTAGACGCGAGCTCGCAGGTGGGCTCCTCCCCCGACCACTTGCCATCATCCATGCATTTCCTGAGGAACGGGCCCACGCGCTGGTACTGCGGCAGGCAGTGGTATTCGATCGAGCTGCTGAACAGCGTCGACCCGTTCGAGATTATTATGCGCCCGTTCTCTATCGTGCCTGGTGACTTGCAGTCGATTGCTGGAAATAGACATTTGGAGATGTATAGTTGTTTGTTACTAAGATTGGGCAAACTAATTGAATGTACTTTGCCTGGTGGTGTCGTTCAGACGGAGATGATTACATAAAAAATATAATAATTTCTATTATTATGTCATCGAATAGGTATAGGGTCAAGAGATTTGATTTTATTATTGGTTATTTCTTAAAAACATAATGATGTTCAAGAAAAATCCGGTTCAGTCGATCAAAACTAAAACCAAAAGATTTTAAATATCTGCCTGAACTTATGCACTGTGTTCTGACACTAGTGACATGTACATTGTACACCTCATTGCCACACAGTGTTAAGTAGTGCTTCTACTGCTAACTCTTGTTAATAAAGTAAATACTTACGTATACAAACTGGTACAGTGCCGTTCCATTGTCCCTTGGGCATGCAGGTCCTGGTCGGCTGTCCTTTGAGGCTATACCCCCTCTCGCAGCGGTAGTGCGCCTCGCCGCCAATGCTCAGGGTCGACGTCACCACCAGCAGCCCAGTGTTGCCCTTGATTTGCGATGACGGGTCCACGCAGGTTATTTCTGCAAAAAAATATTATATTTTAGTGTGGATAGTTTTATAAAGATAATCCAAAAAAGAATTCCTCAAATTTATTCAAGGGGGCAGTGGCAATGGAACCCTGATTCCTAATAAAAACAATATTGCGAAGGTCCTACAAATGTAGTAACAATCAATGAAATCACAATATATGAAATGGGAAAGATTTCATTTTGAAATTTTACCAGGTTGAAACGATTTATTTTATGACTAAATTCTTTTATAAAACCCTAGATCAAGATTAAGGAAGACAGTTGACCTAATAAAGGTTGCAGCAATTCCCAGAATATGGGACCCTTTCAATAGAATGCTGTCATTGAACTTTCTATGGCTGAATATAAATATATTCATAAATATGAGGATGAACCAACCTTTACAGATGGGAGCCTCGGCGCTCCACGTGCCGTTATCCTGGCAGAGTCTCCTAGAGACGCCGTCCAGTATCCAGTTTTCGTCGCACTCATACAGAGCCGCTGCTCCGTAGTACGTGGCGTTGGTCGCCAGCGTCACCTTGCCGTTCTGCACGCGCCCAGGGTTGCCGCAGTCCACGTCTGTTGGAAAAGACATGAATAGTAACCACGTGTATTCAACATTAATTATTACATTGTTAACTTATTTAAGTACTGCACAAAACATGAAAATAGGTGCTTTAATATTAGTATTGTGTCTGTCTGTATTAGCCCGCATACGTTCCACTGCAGGGCACGGGCCTCTTCTACAACTGAGTGTCCAATTAAGACGGGTAATTAGTATTTTGAATATCATAAATTCTTGGAATGACCCTAACATATTTTAATATCAAAACCGAATCACTATGACCTGTTTAGTTTTTACGATATACGAGTATATGGAATCAAACCACTTAATTTGATTTCATAAACGTACAAAAAGTCTCTGCACATGCTGTTATGTCAAAAAAAATACACAAAAATTTACAAAAACATAATATACACTATCCATGAAGACCCACGAATTTAGCAAGAAAACTTAAAAATCATACAACCATTTGGCAATTTCAAAAACCAACTCACATTGACAAGTAGGCGTAGTGCCACTCCACTGTCCATTATCCTCGCAAGTGGATAGGCTCTCCCCCACCACCTTGTACCCCCTCTCGCAGCGGTACTTGACCAGGGCGCCGATGCGGTACGTGTTGCCGACGGTCGAGCTGACCGACGTGCGTATCAACGTTCTGCCGTGGTTGCGGTCATTGCCAGTCACCGATACTATGCTGTTCTCCGCCACCACTGGGTCCGTGCAACGAATTTCTGGAAAGATAAGTCAATAATGAAGAATTAGAAAGCAAAATGACATTTATCTCGTCCGATCTAGCGTTGTTAAAGTTTGTTTCATTTGGATAAAACGTTCGAGCTCAAAGTTATTGCAATGAATGTGGATAAGTTTGATAAGATTCCCATTAGACATTTTTGTAATTTAGAATTCAATTGTAGACCATTCACATTTATAAGTGATCTCTTGGATGGTTAATGTTGTCTATTAATGTAATGTAATTAAAACTTCAGTTGAAAAAAAATCTCAATTCACAAAATGTCTTCAACAGTAAATATTCTGCAAATTTTCCAGATGTTTGAACCATCTCACCTTCGCATCTTGGAGAGAACTCGCTCCACTGATGGTCCTCAGTACAGATCCTCCTCACTGGCCCGACGAGCCTGTAGTTAGTGGTGCAGGAGTACTGGATGACGCTGCCGAGGTGCGTGGTGCCGTTGAGCAGCTCGGCGGAACCGTAGGGTAGGGGGGCGAGCTTACCGCAGTCCACGTCTGTGGTTTAGGAGAATAATAATTATTACTTATGATATCATTAGGTACTATAAGATTCAGGACGGAAATATGGACTGTAGATGTATTATGGAAAGCCTCCGTGGCGCAGTTCGTTGGACGCCGGCTGTGAAAGGAGAGGCTGTGGCTTCGATCCCCGAGCCGAGACAAATATTTGTGAGGCCCACAAGTCCTGTTCCTAATAATACCCACGACACAAGACTAAATTGATGTTAATATGGGGTCAGGACTGTAACAATTGGGTTTATTTATTTATTTATTTTATTCTTAGAGACCGGGTTACTAACTTGCTACTATGATCATTCACCAAGAGTGTAGCCCTTTTATAAGGCAAAAGTGTTGTTGATTTTACGCGCCTTTTAAGTATTATGTCTTCTATACTAGAAGGAACTGGCCTGCCTGCTTTTAAAAACGCAGGCTTTAGTCCATATGTTGGCCTCAGAACGGTAGAGTTTGACATAATTTTTAATTAATCGTATTTTAGAAAGAGATTTCTTATTTAGAACTAGAAGATGTTATGTACATTTACACACAATCTATCACAGTTGCGATGGTAATGACACGACAAAATGTAGATGACTACATTGGAATTTACCTCTATGGGAGTATAAGCACGAATTTATTTCTGTAGCCGATAGTTATGAATGCAATTAAATACGGAGTGAAAGCAACAGTTCCGCACTCGATGATTCTAGTACTCTGCGTAATAACTCACATTCACAAGTGGGCGGTTCTCCCGACCATTCTCCGTCACCCTGGCACAGCAGGCTGGACTCTCCGACCAGCTTGTGTCCTTTCTCGCAGTGGAAGTCGATGGTCGAGTGGATGTTGAAGTCGAACCCGACCATGTAGCCGTACGCCGGCGCTTCTGGTTCCGGACAGGATATCACTGAAAAATAATAAAATGAGCTAGTTTTGAAGATTTTAAAGTTTAGTTATCGTCAATTATATCGTAAAGGATTTCACTAGTATTTTTTTCAATACTGGTACCAACCTGGCTGTTGTCTACCTCATGCTCATCAGGCAGACATCAGTCACGTTGGTACCACATACCATCGTATGTACAGATCAATCAGTAATATAATATATCCGTATTATATACTCGTAGTCCACCGACGATGCAATTAAGCCTGCTTCAAACTGGATTTAATTAGACTGCACCCAAAACGCGTCATACTTACGAGGGTTATTATGGGTATTTTATCTTCTTTTAGGAAAAAATAACGTGCTCAAATCCTAAAACTTCATAAAATTCCACTTACATTCACAAGAAGGTATATCATGCGACCACTTCCCATCTCTATTGCAGACGAGTTCCTCAGCACCGGCGAGCCAGTAGTCCGGCTCGCAGGTGAACAACGCCACGGAGCCATAAGTGGTGCTGCCGTTGAGCAGCTGGAACGAACCCTGGTGCACCTTCGCGGGGGTGCCGCAGTCCACGTACTTGCAGGACGGCGGGCTGCCCGACCACGCCCCGCCGAGCGTGCACGTCACGCTCTGGAAGTGGGTTAGGTGTGTATGGAATAGTTTGTCTAGTGTCTGTAGAGATGACTTACTGTACTGTATCAGCCCAGATACGTCTGACTGTAGGGCACGAGCGTCCTTTACAATCGGGAGTACGATTGAGAGTGGTTAGGCCATGTAGTCCACCACCCTGTCCTAGAGCGGGTTGGCGGACTTTACATACCATAGAAATTCATGGTTTGCAGGTATCCTCCCGATGTTTTCCTTCACGGTTATAGTGCGTAGTGATTGACTATCAATACACACATAACTCTGAAATTTCAGAGGTTTGTCCTGGGATTTGAACCCGCGACCACCGTGACCATGTTGGTAGCCGCGTCTGGTGCGTTTACAAACAGGCCATCACGCCAGAGATGACTTAAAATTAATTAATAAAATTTAATAATGTAGACCTACATACTAGGTTATGTAGCTTTATAATCGTTGAGTTAACAAAACCTGAGTGCGAATTAACTCGTAAACTCTGTAAAGCATGACGTTTGACTTATTTTTATGAAGTTTCCACGGAAATTCCAATTATAAAATGAAATAGCAAAGCTGTTACTTTAAATTGGTTTTCTAGGAATATTGGTAGTGCTGCGTTCGAGCCCGACGCATTTTTACTGAAATGGCTCTGCCACTCACTCGTACAATATTTTTATAATCGCATATCCAATATTTAATGTATATTTTGATTGTGAAAATGTGTTTTCGAATTGACCATAATAAATAAAACTATTTGCACTTTTGTGGGGCTGGATAGAAACGAAAGCTTATAACAATAGAAAATAAATAAAAAACTCTTTTTATTTTTCTTTTAAAAATCTTACCGGCGATCCAAAAAGTATGAACCCGTTCTGGCACGAGTAGGTAGCCAGCGAGCCAGCCTTGTGTCCCGTGACGGTGACTATCGCTCCAGTGACGGCCGGTGGTTCGGGGCACCAGTCGAACAGGCACTTGGGGGTCTCTCCGTCCCACACGCCGTTATCCCCGCACTCTCTCTCAGCCTCTCCCACCAGGGTGTAGTTCTCGCCACAGGAGTACACAGCTTTGGCACCGTGGGTGGTTCTACCGTCTACAAGACTGACGTCACCGTCTTGTATCTCTGGCAGCGAGCCGCAGTTCACGTCTGGAAAAATAAGATTACTATCAGTGACAATGTTTCTATTGATTTATCATTTGTATTTTCGATGAGATTCAATTTACAATTAGCATCGTTAATTAGAGAAAGTGGTCTACCGCTATCAGAAAAATATATTAGGACACATAAATAGGTTGAAGGAACGAAAAAACTGAAAAAAGAATTTAAAGCATAAAGATGATATTAGGCTAAAAAAAATTATTCTAATAATTGAAATTTTATATGTTGTATAAAACCCCGTAGCTGTAGCCATATTACACATACATTAGTATGCATAAAGATGAATAAATATTTGAACAAAATCATATTAATTTTAATACAACAATAACCGATTTAATAGGTACATCTATTAATCCAGAATTACTTACATTTACAAGTTGGCGCAGTTCCCGACCAGAAGCCATCTTTCTTGCACTCCCTAGTCTTGTCGCCGAACAGCATGTGACCCTCAGGACACTTGTAGGCGATAGTGGCGCCCACCAAGTAGCTGTTCCCTTCGATCGTCGTGTTGAGCAGCTTGTCCGGACTACCGCATGAGGGCGGCACTGGAAAAGGAGAGAGGTTGAGGTTACGATGTAGGGAAAAACACATTGCTTTGATACTTGTGTTATTGATATTCGCTTTGGCATCGCTCGATTTAATAATTGACACAGCAGAACTTATATTTCTGTATTATCATATTGCATATATATTAATAGAAGCTCATAGGATATTTGGCGGAAAACTTGCTCTAGTGATGTACTAAATGAGTTGGGTCTCGGATTCAGACAGGCGTAGGTATTTATTTCGGGCCTATATAGTGTCGACGGAATAATTTAAAGATCACCATCCGCGTGGTGGATCATTCACCCAGATTGAACTACATTTACCAAAAGAAAACATTACGAATATCATCTCGCTCAGCCGCCAGTCTTTTATACACTCATTAAGTTATTTTGAGACATAATACGAGTAGTAGCGAACCATTTCAATAATTCTCGATCGGGAAAAAATGAAAATAAAAGTCAACCTTACACTTACATAACCTAAATGATGGACGTTCACGTTTAAAAATGAAGGTGAAAATGCTACTAGATACTTTCAGTAACTTTGACTTTTTTCATATTACTTGATTTAGCTGAGATGACAACTTCGCGGCCGCTATTTAATTCGCAAGCACCCTCGCATTGAGAGTGGCGTCGCATGCACTTAAGAATTTTGTCTTGCGAATTTAATTTAATGTTTCTTTGAAAGGGTCAATATTGAAACTAGGCTTTTTACGGAAAATAGTTGGTGGTTACTAATAGTGTTTATATGGTGGTTTAGTAATAGAACAAATGAGCTCAATTTGATTAAAATCCAACTGTTAGAACACAATAAAGAGTCCAGAATGTTATGATACTGAAATTACAGCTTTTGTTGAACCATATGCATCACTATGCTCAGCGTCGAGACTTCACTTCTGAACATTGGCCTCATTGTGTTCCATTTACACAATATAATATCAAATATTGTTAATATGTGATCAATGATCATAATAACAAATACACCTTAATCCACCAGAACCAAATATTTACAGGCTCCACATTTACTTTCGGGAATCGAACCCACGGATAGCTTCACAGGTCGCACACTGTTTTACTTCGCTAAAGAAGGTCACCAGCAAACAGACAAAGTGCTTACAAAGTGCTAAACTAAACATTCACTCGAGTAGAGGCTCGGGGAATGTAAAGGCGTTGCACAAAATAATAATTAAAATACTTGATCACAATCTTAATTTGTATTGCCCAATGTGTTGCATTGACGGACACGTGTAATTTATGCTAATTATTAAGATATGGAAGGCTGTTGCGTACAATTAAATGAAGCATTCGCATTTTGACATAATTTTTCGCTAGAGCATTTTTTCAACAAAACATATTCATAGAATTCAGAAAATCAAATAAACAATAATTACGAACAAGAGTAAAATAGTTATCAAGCCAATTGCTTTATAAATAACTAAATAAAAGGGACTAATTAAATACCGGGGCTCGCGAAGCAATATCCGTTGTCGAGAAAAAATATTCACTTGTAATGTAATTAAGGCACCGCATTTATATTAAGGTCTGATGTATAAAAAGATGTGCAATAAAGATTTATTATTATTATATTGCGATTGAAATGCAAGCAGAGAAGACTAATGCAGTAATTACTATTATTATATGTTTTCAAACAGAAAATATTGTATTTACTATAGGCTTATATTACATCGTAGTGAATCGAATCAATTATCTAAGATTTGAGTCTCACTACGTGCAAATGTAGTGATTGACACAAGTAATAATTTACAACATCAAGAAAAATAAAACACATACCATCGCACCGGCGAATTCGCCAAAGCCAAGCAGAATAAAGTAGATATGTACCTATAGAGGTGACACTCACGGTACTGGCAGATCCAGTGCAGGTAGTCGAGGTTGCAGCCCACGTCGTTCCACAGCCAGGCGCGCCCGCCGTCCAGCACCACGCAGTTCTGCTCCCCGTTGTAGTTGTTGGGCTGGTCCTTGCCCCACGTTGGCTTTAAGACCACCTCACCTGTAACAAAAGTATACACTCAGCATACCGCTGTCCACTGCTGGACGTAGGCCTCTCCAAGTAAGTGCCAACCATCCCAGTCTTGAGCAACCCTCAACAAGTTTCGATGAATTTTAAGTAGGTAAACCTAGTTGTCGAATTTCGCGTAGAACTTTAATTTGAAACCATAACTTTAGCCTTGAGCACATTAAGAAGTTCATTATTGTGGCGCAGGTTGGGACGTACTGGGATAATGAGAGTTGTGCTACGTCGCACATTCATTGTTTACCTATTTACCAAAGGAATTAATTTAAACCTATAGGTGTTATTGCGTGTTAAAATTTTCATTGAAAAAATTGTCTTTGGTTTCTTCTTACTTGCAGTAGAAATTTTCTTGCATGCTATGAAATTTAATTTATTTCATGGTCTACGTGTACTACTCGTATAATAGATACTACTACCAGAAATCATTTCCGATAATACACATATTTGCTTCAAACATTTTTTTTTTATTACAAATATATTATGTAACATATATCCAATAAGCATTATATGCATAGTAAAATCGAATTACACTATACATACATTACTCAGCGAAGTTCTATTTAACCGCGCAGATAGTTCGCCGTACTTCCTCAATTAAGTGGAATACTTGGCTCTTGTAAACTATTAGCGAGTCAATAATCGGATAGTGCTGTCTCACTTCTTGTTGGTTTACTCACCGTCAACCCATTTCCAAGTTCTGGAAGTGAGGCCAGGTTCCTTCTGCGCCCCGATCCATACGAGCTGCGTCTTCAGTTGTGCCTTGCGACGTTCCAATTCTTGTATCAAGAAACTTGACGTTGCGCCCTGGAATTATAGTTTATTTGTTAACGCAATATGACCTTCGGGTGTTGTTGGCAATTCTGTTAAAACAAGTGCTTGGATTATAAATAAATAAAATAAAAAATACACCCAACAGTCACATATAAAGTCCTGACCCCACACTGAGATCTAGTCTTGTGTCGTGGGTATCAGAAACTACGAGAGACGTTTCGGTCTCACAAACACCCAGACCCGAAACAAATACTTGTGTTTCACAGAAATATTTGTTTCGGTGCGGAGATCGAACCCGCGGCCTCTCGTTTCACAGCCAACGTCCAACCAATTGCGCCACGGAGACTCACGGATTGTAGAGACTACGTATCCACACACAGTGTCCACACACTGGACACGTACACATAGTGAGACAACTACTATAGTAGTTAAACATAAAATTTATCATCAAAGAGATGGGTAGATGTAGAGAAATGTTTCCATCCATCGAAACGTATCCGTCCACGATATATGTATTTTAAGATTAAGGTATTTAACGTTGCTTAAAAAAGATATTTGAAATTTACATTATGGTGGAAAAGGTAGCTCTAATATAAATATTAATATACGTTAATAGAACTATGTTGCCAATGCTAGACTATTGCAGTTTTTAGACATTACAGCAACTAAAATCACTGCCGTATTACATACATTTACGATGTAAGAACGTCAGTTTTAAAAACATTTTGTAGCTACTTTATTATGCTCTTAGACACATTCATTATTGATGCGATGTTGATTGAAAATACATTAGCTCGGCGTTCCTCCTTTCGCTATTTTGTTTAATGCAACGCGGATCTCATAGCCTCGGCAAGCTAATCTCTTTAAAACGACATGTAAACAACTTTCAAAGGTTTAGTTCTGAATGAAACATGTAGAATTTGCTACTGGAGAAACCGTTTTATTAGGTCTTAGGTAAAAGCGTGTTTGTAGAAGTTGGAATATACACTTAGGAGATTAATTTGTTAACTAATTCCACAGGGTATATCAAGACTGCTATCGAAAACGAAGCCAGGAGGTAGTTTTAGTGACTGTAGACACGATGCAACTAAAAATAATAAAAAAACGCAACGATTTTATTTTTAATGTTTTAAGTACCACTGTGTACTGCTATTTTATTTTACGGAACTGATTGGAATTGCGCTCAAACTCTTGCCGAACAAGGGATGAGGAAGATAACAAACTGGCTCCAACAAAACCTGAAACTAAAAACTAAGATTTTTTTTTTTATGTTTCCACAAGACCTCCGCAATAAATTTCAAAACAATATCCAATCTCAAACTCCACTCCTGTACATTTACGTCCTCTTTTGCAAACCCACCCGGCACCCGCATGCCTCTGTGACAATATTCAGAACAGACACAATGAAATACCTAGACGAGAGGTTAACTTTCGAGCCACACATTTACAATATATGAAATAGAATTGGTAAATACTCTTGAATCATATAACAAGTTAGAAATAGAGCAGACACAGACTCTTGAAAATAAGTTTTTTGCTATACGCCGCCAGTGCGTCTTAACCTATTGTATCACAATTTGGAGTAGTTGCAGAAAAAGGATCTTATTAAATCTTGAGAGCGCTCAACGTGCCTTTCTGAAAAGAATGTTGAACAAGTCATTTAGAGTCCCCACAGACCTCTTATATAACGAAGCCAAAGTCCTCAGAGTTCGTCAACTTTACATCTTATAAGAAAGTCTACAAACACATAAAGCTGTTTTACAATCGGATTCTTACACAGAGCTACGTAATAAAACGTGTTATTCGTTTGCATGTTCACCCCGCCTAAACAAGGACACATAAGAAACAATTTGGTTTCAAAAAGGGTCGCTCAACTCAAGATGCTGGGACGTCCTTAATCACATCGCTCTTAGAGGCCTAGGAGGCATCTCAAGATGCCTATATAAAGAAGCCTGGCATTAGATGTTCTCTTGCACTTTGCGACCTACTAGGGCACTGAGGTATTCACTTATTACATTCCCATTTACAAATAATGAAACGAATTACAAATAACTAAAATATTAAAGTAATTATTGTTGATTAAAAACTAATCAAAATCAGGCAAATTAAGTACCTAATAAATGAAATTAATCTATTACTAAAATAATGAATAATTAATCATTGGGGTATCAAGAGACAGGCGATGCCAAAATTTAAAGTCCTTGAATTATTCTGACTACGTCAAATGCTTAATTTTAAACAAAGATTTTAATTTTTCAACTGCAAAGTGCACGTTTGCTCTTCAAAGCACTCATTTTAGTATTCTTAAAGGGTTTTCCGTGGTTGGACAACTTAGTGTCTCTCCTGCACTATATGGTATTCATAAAGAACTTCTAGAGCAAATAAAGACTATTAAAAACACGAAATAAAAGCGTTGGCTTCGTAAAAAATTAAATATTACTGTTACTCTTCCATTAACACACTGAACCATTATCTGAATAGATGTAGACAATTCTATAACAAATATTTTAAGCACCTAAGTAAAGATACCTCATTAATAGTTGAAACTCCGTATATTTATTTATCAACGTGTAACGTAGGAATATGTTTGTAATGAAGTCTTAGAAAGTAGTTTATGTAATCAATCGATCACGACAACCAGTGGCGTCATACATACAAAGTGTATTCTGGTGTTAAAAGGTAACTCACAGCACATGTCCGATATGGTTACTTACATAGCAGATAAAGGCACAAAGTGAAGAAAGAAAAATATCTCAATGGTAATTAATACGGTGTATGCGATTTTCAACTTCATTAATTAGTTTAATGGGTATTTTCTACGAGTAACCGTAGTGAGTTCAGTGCTGAACATAAGCCTGCCCTATTTCAATAGCTATTAGGTAGAGTTGCATCTCTGGACTATATTTATTTAGTACATACATAACATACATACATAACCACACGCCTTTTTCCCAGAAGGGGTAGGCAGAGGTGCTACTAGAACACCCACGTTTCGCCTTGTATATTCCGTCCCACGATGTGATAGGGGGCGAGCCTATCGCCCTATCAGGCACAAATTCCTGACTCCGGGCTAATAATGAATAGAAAAATCCAATATCACTTTGCCCGACCCGGGATTCGAACCCGAAACCTCAGCTTTGCAATCATACCGTAGTACCACTACGCCACCGAGGCAGTCATTTAGTATTTATTTTGTAAGTAATAAAAAACTAATAAATGCACCCAACAGACATATGTATATCTTGATCCCACACTAAGATACAAGTCCTTTGTTCTGGGTATCAGTAACTACGAGAGACTTCCTGTAACCTTAAGCCCCATTTACACGGGGAGAGTTTCTCGCCTCGAAGATGTGATTATCAAATGGATATAAAAAAGTTGCATCGTGTAATCATTGTCAGAACACGATCATCTATGGCGGTTATGTCGTGCGATAATCACATACGATTCTCGCCGCAAGAAACTCTCCCCGTTTAAATGGGGCTTAAACCAGGTTTAAGTAAGTTACCTGAAAACCATGTATGAGGTCTCCTCCGTGGCTCTGGCACTGTTTCCTGGCGTCTTCGAAGGAGCCTCCTTTCGCCACGTTGAACTCGTAGCAGTTCCTCGAGAAGGCAGCCAGTTCAATGTCCGCTGACGCCCCCGCCGGAGCGCAGCGGTCGTTCGAGAATTCTGCGGAAGAGGACCATGTGATAAGATCTTCGATAACATCACTAAAGTTTAATACTGTAGAGATCTTAATAGTAGAAGGAGTCCTATGCCCACTTGTAGGCTTACAAGTATAGTACAAGATCTTCAATAATACAAGTACCGAATATCTAATAAAATGCTCGCTTATGTTACTTGTATCAACTTCCTCAGCTATAAACAAATCAATGAATATAGCTCTTACCTAAGAATTTCCTTAGGAAACTGTTAATAGCGGCAGACTACAACGACTTTTTAAGATTATGAGACTTTAATAAGATCGTCCATTCCTCTTCATAAATGATGTAAAACCTTTACAGAATACAACGGTGATGAAATTTCGGTTTTATTTTATTGTGCAGTTTTCATAAATTAAAGGAAAGAAAAATTATTTAACAGCTACGCGTTTACGGGGTTATGTAGAGGTGATATTTGTAGTTACTCCATAGCGTAACAGATGGCGCCACAACGTTTGAAGTCCGAATAGGCTTACATTGTATGGAATAAAATAAATAAATATTGCAATCTAGTTTTAACAACTTGGTATAAAACTATAATATGTGAACGGACTTCATTATTTATAAGAGACAATTATATTTTTAATTCGTAGAAAAATCTCATTCCTATGTTTTCAAGTACAAACGTGTTTGATTACTAAATAAAAATACTCGAATAGTCCTCTTCAATTTATTCAACATGAAGTGAATTCCTTTTGGCAAATCCAAAAAGGTTTACGTCACTCTTTCACTGAGCTCCGATGCAGATTATGTTTGGATGGAATTAGACTGCAAAGGTTAAAGGTCAGAGGAGGAAAAGCAAATATCCGCTCTGGAAAGTTCGGTGGAAAGTTTCCCTGCAATCGCAGGATGGCTGATAGGGTTGAAAGCTTTGTCAAACATATATGTACAACGTTATACTATTATTATACGAGTAATACGTTCCCTAATTGTAGCCGTTTTCTTTTCTTTTTAGTAATATTTTTAGAGGTACAAGTACTGTTTATATACATTACAATCTCTCTCCGCTCTACACGCCGTTACATAGGCAATACAGCATTAATTCCGGACATTCTGAAGTTGTAATAACTTACCTTCAGTGGTGAACACTTCAACTTCGCAGAGAGACAGCGAGCCCTCGACGCCGACGAGCTGCAGGAACACGTGTTGTCCGACCAGCGGCCGCGCGCACGTGAACGTCTTCGTCACGCCTTCGTCTGGAAACAGTCGTCTTATTACTATCAGTCTGAAGTTCAGTTGCATAGACCCGAAGATATAGTGTGACCTCCACTAAGTCACCGCTGTCGTACAATTTCAGGTCTTAATTATTTGGGTATCGTGACTGTAGTGCCTTAATATTGTAACAGATGGCGCTGCATAACTTTACGTTTCAAATGATATACGTGAGTAATAATTTAAACAACCTAAAAATAGTAATACATTTGAATTAAATAAATATAATAATGTTATCAATTTTGATTAGCAAAAATATAAATAGGTTTTAAAAAAAAGTACAAAATTATTATTGAATAACATACCTAAAATTTAAAAAGCACAGTCTCTAATGCATTGAGGGAGATATATACCTCGCTTTCAGGAAAGGCACTGGGTTCGGTTCCCGCAAAGACCGAATATATTTTAAAACTATTTTGTAAGCTAAGGTTTGCTGAGTTCGGTACAATATTCCAAGTTCTATTAAAAATATATAATGTTACTTTTATAACAATTTTATTATTTTTATAATAGTTTTTGCGCTACAGAGAAAATGTTTTCTTTACCTTTTAATTCAGAGAAATTAATTCTTGCATTTAACCAATAAACAACACAGGGGGGGGGGGTGTATCTACTAAACCATTTTTTAAATTATACAGTAGTGAAGTCAGTTCCCATATAAATCTTCTCAGTTCTCGTACTCAATGAAGCTGACTTGTACAATACCTACGTCTTTACACAATTGTCATTATCATAGTACACGAACAGAGTGATTATGGCACGCACTCACACCGAAATTAACAATAGCGAATGCACATCTGAATGGTTGTATATCGATTGTATAAAATATATGATGTAATAGAAAATTCGTAAAAGTGTCAAACGAACTATTAAAGAACGTCGAATTTATATTTTTAGAATTGTAAATATGATGTTCTAGAACCATCATCGTAAATACTTCTCAGGGAGAATTTGTGATCTTATTATAATTTAAAAGTCACTGTATCTGTATTAATACGTCTAACTACTTGGCACGGGCCTCCTCTACAATCGAGAGTACGATTGAGAGGGGTTACGCCTAGTGCGGTATAGCGGATTTTACATACCGTAAAATTCTTTCGAATCTCTATGGTATACAGGTTTCCTCATGATGTTTTCTTTCACCGTATTAATATGTAATGATTGACTATAATGAAAACAAACATGACTCTGAAAAGTCATAGGTGTGCCCTAGGACTTGAACCCGCGACCATTGTAAATATGTTGGCAGCCGCGTCTATTCCATTCGCAACAAGCCACCAAGCATATAATTCAATTTCTACTCGTATTATAATATTTAGAATTGATGTAACATAATAATGAATTGTCACGATATAAAAGACAAATGCATTGACGTTATTTATTGTATAAGTTAATCATTAAGAGAGCGAAGTTCCACCTCTGCCGTGAGCTTGGTTTAGAAGCTTTGACCAGTCTATTTTGAGAATCAAAGGAAAGCTAGAGCATTTCAGCGGAGTACTACTACATGGGTCCTTGGAAACCGAGTCGATTCAGTCTAGTACTCAACTTTAATTGAAACCTGCCTTTACGATCACACAGACCGCTCCATTCCAATATTACTCAAATCAAAATTTCAAGTGTATCGTTTTAACAACAATGTGTCGAAAACTGATACACTAACAAAGTCAAACGAGACAATTACAATGTGATGCCGCCAGTTATATTAGTCAGGGACATAGATAAGAAATGTTTTATAGGTAAACTTTTACGGACGTGTTACACAGTTACACCAATACGACGAAAAATAATTACTTTTACTATTAATAGTTTCGATTTATTTTTAAACGGTATTGAACCATATGGCCTAACCACTCTCAGTCGTACTCTCGGTTTTAGAGTAAACCCGTGCCCTGCAGTGGGACGTATATGGGCCCATACAATACCAATTGGCTATGCCAAAATAGTCGTAATTTTTTTTAATATAGTCAAAGGTTAAATGCCTTTTCGTAATAAAATTGTTACACCCGAGTGCGGTTTTTCCAGTAAGACATAATGATAATAAAAATAAATAATGCATGTAAGTTTGTATAATGTTTGTTTTTTATTATTGTTTTAATTTCGCAACGACGTTGTTTCTACATATTTAAATTATGGACTGATTTCACTAAATGTAAATTATGGTTAATAGGCTTGAAATCCGTAATATTTATTATAAAATACGAGTACTCGTTGTATTTGCAGACAAATGGCTTAATTTATTACACAAATAAATTTAAGAGCGTTTACGCCTTTCGTGCGCTGTTTCGCTCAAAAACAGTACTTTTCGAAGCAGTTTTTATCCAACAACACATTATTTAAAAGAAAAAATAATAAGTAATAATTTTAGAAAATGTTGTCCTCTAAAGAGTTAAGAGAACATATTAGATTAATAGATAATTTGTGAATACTTTGGATTACTGGACTGGATTTTCTTATTTTGGCTTGGAATGGCAATTGCGAAGCTCGAAATATCTTAATAATTAACAAATGAATAAAAAAACAAATTATTTTTTTTATCTGACTGAAAAGAACCTTAGGATAAAAGTTGTAAGAGGAAATAGTCTTCTTGTGTTTAATTCATGAGAAATAACAATTTTAATAATACGAAATTATTCAGAAACTCTGGTCAAAAACATTTTTTTTCCAACTTATCTTACTTAATTTAATTTAGTATTGACATACTATAATAGAAGAACATCTTAAAAACTGTCATTTTTTTATTTCATTGAAATTAGTTGTATTATTTTTTTATAAATATTTTAAAACCGCTATAAAATCTATGTCATGGCCTCGCGGCTGACTAGTTTGGCGCAAGTCCCTGCGCAGTGATTTTAAACGTAAACGCTTTTAAATCATGACAATTCTCTCTCTCTCTTCAGCCACAGGAAGTATACCGTTGTACATAGGCCTCCCCAAGGATCCTCACATCGACCTGTTGGAAGTGGCCTGCATCTAGCGACAATATTAATTATTATCAAAGCATTTAACATTGTCAGTTGCGTCGTTTTGCCGGTAGATGCTTAAATGTCCTATAAATTATATCCTATGAATTTATTATCCAGTGCGTAAATTCACTATTTGTTTACTAAAACTAACTAAACATATTTTAAAAGTAAATGTGTTTTTAATTATTTACACCAACATGTATAAATAAAATCTGAATCGCAATATAAATATTAGCAGCAAGATCATTTAAAACATTCGGAAATATTTGTACGTAAAACCTCAAGTTACTGAAAAAGATTAATAAAAAAGAAAAACAAAAAATTACTTCTGAAATAATAGGGCAGTTTAGCCGAAACCTGGGCTTGAACCAGGGACCTTTAGATCTCAAAGACCTCACGCTCTGCCAACTGAGCTATTCCGGCTACAACTGATGAAGATTGATATTTCATAGTTGGTTTATTGTTTGTTTCGTCTTGTTTTCTAATTAGGAACCTGTTATGTACGACATAAATAAGTTATTGTCAAAAAAATATTCACCACTCGGATTTCTCTCTAGTCCTAATACCATCTTCATAATCGAGGTGGTAAACTATTAATAAATGTTATTATTTTTTACTAAGCAAAAAATGATTATAAAGCCTTTGTCTATAATATTTATTTCAGCGTTTGAACGTTCCCTTGTGACTCTATCTAGCATTGAGTGTTTGTCCAACATTTGCCATTGCATTGCCAGCAAGCGGAACCGACGACCTTAACATGTTCTCAGATGCACACACACTGGCGGATAAACAAATCACGGAAAAGATTATTATAAAATATATATTTTTAAATATAATTTAATTATCACTGTCCTCAAAATCTCTTTTTTTATTACTTCCCCTATTATAATATTGTCACACGCTTTCGTATAGTTGCGCGTTGGTTACATGACGGTGTGCAGTGCGGCCATCGCGTTTATTATACGCGCTAATATGTGGGAACCGTTTATTAACAATAGTTTACAATCACAGAAATCCGTTGACAATGCGTAGAAAGCGCAAGTCGGTACGCTTTCAAAATTATATTCGGCGTTTTATTTCTCTAAATTATTTATTCTAGTGTACGTAAAACGGTCAACCATTTCATTTGATAATATAAATAATGACTAGATAAATAGTCAAAAGTTCAAAATATCGGCTAACATGTAATTTTGCAGTATCTATATTGATTACAGAGAAAAATGTGTCATAAGATAAAAAAAAATTTTAGTCAATTGTTTTAGTCGTTTTTTTACTTCTCTAACTGATTAATGCAATAAATATCTTGCATCAAAATAAACGGAAACCAGAAAACATTAAATGCTTAATCATTAAATACATATCAAAGCAAATTCGGGTCAAATATTTCAAAATGATAAATAGATCAATGGAGTTGTTAAGGTTACGGCAAGGTCTTCGCGTAAAAATCCTACATTCTTTAATTAATTGAGTAACTTCATTCATTCGTATTCTTGGACTAATTAACCAGCGTGTGTGACGAATTGTATGACTCTAATTATGTAAAATTATTACTATTACATAAGCGGAACTGTTTATTTCTATTCAACAACTCATCGCAGATTATAATGTTGTTAGAGATAAGACGTAAGAAAAAACAAAGGCCTTAATCCCACTATTGAGATTTGTGGGATCAATTTAATTAGTTTTCTACTAATTAATTTCAAAAAATACCATCTTCACACGCACTTTACATAGTAGCTTCAAGCTGCCGTGTACTCTTTGCTTTTTTTCTTTGCAGCTATATAATATAATAATATAATATAATACAAAAAGTTCTCGAATGGAGGCCACGAAACGGAAAGCGCAGCGTGGGACGTCCACCCACTAGGTGGTCAGAAGACCTGGGAAAGGGCGCGGGACGTGGCTGGATGCAGGCTGCCTCCAACAGGCCACTGTGGAAATCATTAGGCGAGGCCTATGTTCAGCAGTGGACTTCCTTTGGTTGATGGATGGATGGATGGATGATATAATATAATATGCATGAACTTGCCGCACGATATTATCTTTCACTGCCAGTATCGAAGGAGGCGACAGTACTACTCATACAAATGTAACTTCGAAGTTAGCTAAATGTGACGAGGGATGTAAACTCCCACCACTGATTTGATGGTACCCACTACCCTGCCCACCAGACCGAACCACGCCAATTATTCCGATACCGCACTATTGTCCATGTCCTTTGTTCACAATCTCTCTGGTCAGACTACATGATGCGTGGTGGCTTTGTAACACGCGTGACATGTGCAAACTCTATAACAATTATGAACGTATTTTGATTCCAGATAGTCTTTTGGTTCATGTTTTTTTATTTGGTTCACAAATTGGATATACACAAAAAGCAATATTAAAATAAATATTGTTTTTATAATATAACAAATGTGGACATCCTACTCGATGTGAACACGACTTGCAATAAATTAATATGCACATCATTATTACGAGGTTAATCATACAAAATTATACATTTTGACAAGTGGCTTGAAACACAATCTTAATAAGAGCAAAATTACAAAAATATAACACAAGAACAGTAAAAGAAATGACAAAATTGCAAATTAACTTTTTCGAAACATAATAAAAAATATAATGTTATGAACACGTAGATTTATTTATATTTATTTGTTTATTTACATAATGTACAAAAATACAGTAGTAGGAAATTAAGTATTACTAAAATTGTAATAATAAAAATTATACCTTAAACACTTGATAAACCGAAAGTGGAATAATCTTTTTGTAACAAAAATACGTGTATATTAAAGTTTTGCAGAAAAAAATAATGTAGTAAACTTTATATTGGTACTAAAATATAAACAAAGTAGTGAACTGTAAAGTGTGAAAACATTTTTCATTTCTCTCTTTAGACAACAATCGGAGACGAAATATATCTAAATGAATACTAACTTTGTCATAAGCGCTGCACATTTTGAGTATTGGTAGTGTTGACCATAGTTTATACGACAAAACGGCAGACTGAACGTGTTTCTATTTTGTACGCGACAATTTTGACGCGGAATGGCAAAATTATTTTTTTGTTGTCAATTTGGACTATCAATATTTCCATTAATGATTATTAATTATATTTTCATGAATCAGACCTTACTAACCAAACTTCCTCTTTTAAAACACTAAATTTATAAATCCGTAAACTTCACAATCATGTCTTGTTCTTATTTAACGTAGATCTTGTTCCTTAACAGTGGATCTGCTCATATTGTAAATAATCTCAATCTCAATTACGAGCAATTTGTAAGCGAGTCTTGCAAAATTCTCCCATTAGGAGATACATCACCAATAGAACGAAAGTGGAAATCGTGTCGGTTGCATTCACACCGACGCGTCGTAGTGTGCGACCATGGGAACCGGTATAGAAACTAAGTGTGTGTGTGTGTGTGTTGCATGTTAATGATGTCGCCAATCTCGTACTTACCGAGACTTTTATACCACGGGAATGTCACCAATTAAATAAATAAAGATAAAATAATGTGTTCAAAGTCCCTTTAAAGGCTGGAAGGAAACCTCTGGGAATTTCAGTCGGTAGTAAAGTAATATGCAGGATGCAGACTGCATACAACAGATCACTGTGGAAATCATTGGAAGAGCAGTGGACTTCCTTTGGTTTATGGATAAATGGATAGATAGGACCAATATAACACGGTTCGAAGAGAATCGAAAGAAATTTCCCCATGAAAGTAATAAAAAAGCCATCATAATAATATGTAATGAGACCTGTTAACGCCGCTTTATCCATTCTAACGGCGAGCAGTGTACTTAATAATTATAAGTTCTAGGTTATGTTCGTGCTTACGGATAAGCGTGCTTACCAACAAGTGAATGAATTGCTCATCAAGTTAATATGATATAATATAGCATAATACTATAGCAGCTGTATTATGAACGTAGTCCATTCTAAGGAAGTTACGTCGGTTCTTCTCTACATTAAATTCACTTGCCAATACGGTGATACATTTCTTAAAAAATATATAATTATTAGAATATTACTTTTGTTTATTAAATATTTCGATTTTAATCGTCGTCATATAAATTTTACTGCGCCATTGAAAACGCACGGGGATGTGAAGAGAAAGTTTTAGAAAAGCATGTCGGGTCTGCGGTCTATAAATCAGTTCGGAGTATATCAATATGGATGATTAAGCTCTGGTTATTGAAATTTTTATACTACTCCGGTCACTTGTGACCTCTTATTGCATTGGATGCTTTTATCCCCCTCACGCGGGTTCAATCCATCATTTAATTATGATGTCGGAAAACGGAATCAGTTTGTACATTTTATGTACAACCAGTGATTACATTTTATGTTTAGTAATTAAATGAAGATTGACTGACGTTGAAATAGAACCTGGAACTTTTTTATTCTCACACATGCGCATATGCATATCATACTGCATATACCAAATCCAAAATGTCTACATTATTTTTCCAAATCAAAAAGAATAAGTACTGGCTTTTGCATGTGAAGGATTTCCTGTCACAAAACTTAACCTGTCACATCGTGTTATTAAACTAAACATGGGCTACCCTACACATTACTTATTTATCGCAATTTAAATTGTCGGTCACGTGACAACATTTACTTTGTGTTGCTTGTCTTACTGAGGAAAATTACAAAGGGGAAAAAACTGACTACAATATCGACGGCACAAAGAAAAAATGCACATTCCGTAAACGTTTTGAAGTCAAATGAAGTAAAATATTCATAAGGCGATTAGATAATATCATGTAGGTAGTTAATTGAATATATTATTATGTTGTTTTATGAAGGGGAATATAACATTATATGTGCGACAAATTAAAACATAAATTGACAGAAATGAAATGAAAGTCTTGGAGAGTTTTATGAAGCTATAATTTGAAGTCTACTCGCGCAGCGTCGAAGTATAGTTTGACAACTCGTAAATACTTTATGATTCCATATTCATTTACAACCTAATATAGATCTCTTCAATAGAGAATTCGGTTGAACAAATAAACTTAAGTGCATAGCCCACAGGCCATCACGCCTGATTATTGCGGACTGACGACTTCTGATCCCGTAGATAAAAAACATAAAGTCATTTCCAATAAATAAATGAATAATTACACCCAAAAGTCATATACATAGTCCTGACCCCACACTAAGATCAAGCCTTGTGTCTTGGAGCTACGAGAGACTTTTCGGTCTCACAAACACCCAGACTCGAAACAAATACTTGTGGTTCACACAAACATTTGTTTCGATGCGGGGATCGAACCCGTGGCTTCCCGTTTCACAGCCGGTGTCCAACCATCTACGCCACAGGGGCCGTCAATGTAAAAAATATTCATTTGTCCAATTTCATCAAATGAATATTTTTTACACTGGCACAGCAAAGTGAACGCATTGACGCCTGATCGAAAATGTAATGTGTAAGTAGGGTATCGGAAAATGAGAAAAGTGCGACTATCTCTGACCGGTCGAATTTAAAACTTTTTTCCTATCACCTTATTTGGGTGGTAAATATATATATTTTCCTAAATAATAATAGATATAGAAATAATAGATTATTTATCTACACCATTTTATTTTTCAAGACGCTATAGTACGCAAGGCTTTGAATAATAATTTTAGCAATAGCTATGGATTTACAACCCAAACACAATGATATTTAAAACAATACAAAAAAAAAGTCGCATTTTTTTCCAAAATTTTTAGTAGCATCGTGTCTGTAGTCAGTAAAACTACTGGCTTCGTTTTCGGTAGCAGTCTTGATATAGCGTATATGTCGGCCTATAGATGCCGGGAACAATGAGGTCGTTAAGTATTCAGGGTTACATTGCTCCATCGGGAACCACGTACCGGCATAGTGGAGTAAAAATAGCCAAGCGCCGAAACAACTGGTCGCAATCACTGTTTACAAGATTATTACACTTTAGTATTACAAAGAGCTCTAAATATCGGCCACGGACGTTGTCGAAACTTGTTATAAAAATCGTGAGGAACTTGTTGTACCGATAACGTATGGAACAGTGACTAACGTTGAGAGAAAAATATGACGCTGATTATAATTATAGAGAATAAATAAATGATTTTTAGCTTATAATTACATGTGCCAGAATATGTTGCAATTTCAAATTGTTCTAACATAGTTCGGTACATACTCGTGTTTATGGTTGGATTTATTTATATTAATTGTTTAAAGAAAATTATATAAATTAAAACGTATGCACGTAATATAAAAAATGAACGCGCGTATGTATAGAATTGAAACCGCAATCGTGGGTATTCGTTCCATTAAGTTTCCATAATTTTGATAAAATTAATATAAAATTAACAATATTCAAAACACTGTACCCTGATTACTGTACCAGACTTATTAAAAAATATTTGTTAAAGAAATACACTTTTGTTCATGGAATCCTTATTACGTCTTTGGTACCTTTGAACGTTACAGTGGAAGACTTACAATATCAACGCTTTGTTCTTTTGTAAAATATTTCTATAAAGAGGCAACGAGCAATAAAATGTTGGAGAATAAATTTTTATTCGCAACAATACTGCTTTGACGCCGCCCGTGCCGCAGTTGGGTTAGAAGCCGGCGGTGAAACGAGAGCTAGCGTGTTCAATTCCAGCATCGAGACAAAAATGTTCTATGCATTAAGTCTCAGGCAAAACACAGTAATAGAATAAGCAAGAAAACTTACTAATCAGTTGTTTTATTACATAAATAAATAACAACTTTAATTTTGGCGTCAAGCGCGCGAATGAACATTCGTTTATACTTAGATATTTTCTCTGTATTACTATCCCTATATAATACATAGCCTGGTGGGAGGTCTCTTATATGTGAGAGGCCGCCTGGGTAGGTACCATCGCAATGTCTATTTCTCTCGCAAAACAGCAGTGTAAACGCATTATTGTGTTCCAGTTTGAAGAATATTGTAGCCAGCCTAACTGTGGACATCATGAGAATAAGAACCTGTGTCTCAGGACGGCGGGCGCAGTGGAATGTCAATCATTGCTTTGTAATTCACGGTGTTGTTTGGTTTTGATACTCTCCATGAGCGGACGAATCACTTACCATCACGCTGATGGCATGCTCGTCTCGCCATTCATAGCGATAAAAAAATTGAATTGAATCCACTCATTAGAGCAAAGACACTCCAAAAATCTAGTAATAAGCTACAAGCACCATCAATATCCATGCAGAGTAGTTGAGCAATAAATGAGTATAGTGTCAAAGTCGCCCATGTATGTAAAATTGGACATACGTCAAAGGCATAATAGCTGTTGGAGTTGCAGGAAACTTTGCGACACTACCGGTTTGTACACGTCACACGACATTTGTATACCAGCGCGTCATTATATTTTATTAACCTAATCATTTCAAAAAAACGTTGTCAAGTATACTCGTATCCCACAAAAAATCTTGTTAAGTTCGCTTCGATATGCATGTTTCCTGACGATATTTTCCTTCAATTTTAAAGTACGTTTTAATTGACTATCAATGCACACATGAATCAGAAAGGGCAGGTGTGTCGTGTGATTTGAACCCGCGACCATCGTCTTGGCAGCTGTGTCGGGCCCGCTACCAGCATACACCACGCACATACACCAGACTGCGAGATGTATTCTCTCTCTCTCTTCAGCCGCAGAAGGTCCCCTGCTGAACAGAGGCCCTAAGGATTTCCTTAGAGACCTGTTCGTATGCATTATTTATTTCAAATTACTGGATGTGGTAGAATTTTCTGCAATCTTCTATACCGACTGCAGCGGTATAATTACTAAGCGGAGTCGTAGGATATTGAACACCGCCGACCGTAAACACTCCATCAGACGTGGAAATACATTCGGAAGTGTATCACTGGGGAGGCGAAGCTTCATCTCTTGCAGGTAAATTGTTACTTAATGAATTGTCTGTTCTGAAAGGATTCTCAGATTGTGCGTTTTATTGTAAACATAAGTTACTGTGATGTATTTTTTTTACTGTTTTTTCTTTGGAAATCGCTCGAATTTGGAATATTATTTAGTGTTGTATTCCTTTAAGTGTGAGTTATCTCTTTTTAAAGTCTCAAATTACGTGTCTTTGCTTTGGATTAAATTAACGAAATGTTCGAGTTTATTGTGACGTCTCTGAAAGTCATTCAAGGAGGCCTACAGATTTATAAAAAGCATTTTCAATCGAAATCAAAATATTTCACTGCTTTTGCTTAAAAAAATAATATTTCGAAGCCATCAATGTCTAGACGACGCTGAACGTGAGATTTTCTTTATAAGAATTTTGAAGCCCTCATTTTCTGTTGAATTTTTAATAATCTTGGCCTGCACTGTGTTTGACTGTTTCAAGTAGCCTACAGGGAAATAACCAAAGCAAATAACATAATTGTGTTTACAGCGATTGCGACAGGCCGTTTTGTTATGCTAGTGGGCTGTCCCACTTCATTTTCCTTTTAAAGAGCCCTGAATACAATGGCTAAATGATATGACAAACGTTTATGGCAAATTTTGATAGTCTCCGTGGCGTGTTTGGTTAGATGCCGGCTGAAAAACGAGAGGCCGCATGTTCGATCCCCGCACCGAGACAAATGTTTGTTTGAAACATAAGTATTTGTTTTGAGTCTGGGTGTTTGTGGGGCTGAAAAGTCTCTCGTAGTTTCTGATACTCGCGTCGCAAGACTCGATGTTAGTGTGGAGTAATAAATAGGCAGCGATCGATAGAGACTAATGGCAAGAGATTATTTAATGCAATACAAGTTATAAGGTTTTATTTAATACGCACGTTACACAGTACACTTTATTCTAGTTTAGCACTGAATGTAGTTGTGGGTAATTAACGATTAGAACATATTTTTTTCAGAAATAGCACTTATTTATGCTCTCTTTCTCTCTTCAGCTACAGGAAGGCCACTGCCGAATATAGTCCTCCCCCAAGGATCTCCCCACGGAGCTGTGGGAAGCGGCCTGCATCGGTCTTAACCAGGTTGTCTTATTTAAGCAGTAGTTTTCAATTCTAAAATATCATGGGTTCTGTCTGGTTATTAGATTTGGTGCAGGATTTTTTAAAACGTGGCCAAAGTGGTGCTTAATTTATTGTGTATATGGATTTTTTAGAGGGCCGGCAGCGACTGGATGCACAAAGCAGCAGACCGGGCTCTGTGGCGTACCTCGAGAGAGGCCTATACCCAGCTTGGACTGTACAGGCTGATGACGATGCATTTTTAATCGGTATAACTTTATAGGTGTGATGGATGTGCGAAATTTGTATCCACCCGTACAGTATCCACCGAAGCCTTAAAAATCAGTAAAAACCCTTCATAGTGTCCCACTCAACTTCTGGGTTCACTTCATTGATCACACCGGATTTGGTCAGGCCGACATAATTGTGCCGACCGTAAAAAACATTAAATGTAACTGTAAATACTTACCAATAGTACCAGGGAACCATGCGCACAAAGGATTCCTCTGCAGATCCGAGCTGCTATTTCCCACTCGAATCTCCAAATCTTGCAAAGGCTGGTGACCTGGCACAAAAATATTTCACATTACGTACTGTAACTTCAAATAATTATAACAAGGTTAATATTGTATATATATATATATATATATATATATATAAACACACGCCTTTTTCCCAGAAGAGGTAGGCAGAGGTGCCACCAGAACACCCGCGTTTCGCCTTGTATATTCCGTCCCACGATGTGATAGGGGGCGAGCCTATCGCCATATCGAGCACAAATTCCTGACTCCGGGCTGATAATGAATAGAAAAATCCAATATCACTTTGCCCGACCCGGGATTCGAACCCGAGACCTCAGCTTTGCAATTATACCGCAGTACCACTACGCCACCGAGGCAGTTAATATTGTAAATGGCCTTTAAAGTAAGTTCAAGCTTGTGAAACGCTGTATTTGTCCTCGCTGCTCATAGATGGCGCTACTAGCAACGGCCGTTTATAGCAAAGCCTTTGAGAACCATGTAAGTTTAATGTCGCGTCATATTACTACCATGTTTTACATTTAATATAAATATTAGTTTATAATTTAATTACGAGAAATGTACTTGTTTATGAAAATTTGTTCTCATTTTTTTCAGTGCAGCGTGTGGATTTAAGTGATAAGATTTTGGATTTAATTCTTACGTCAGCTAATCCGTTTTTTTGTCAAGTTTAAATATCTCATATGTGTTGTATGGAACTGGTTATCGCGTATGACATTTTTGAAACACCTATATACTCGTATCACGTTAAGAGACGGAAGCAAGGTCGAACAATTGTACGATGCACTTCAATCTGTCTACGGCATGGACGATGCTCCCTATGACATTGATATGTAGCATATTCACTTGACATTAGTGTTCAAAATCGAGAAGTAAAGTCTAACCGGATTGCCTACACTTGCCATGACATAACATGTTAAATGTTGCTGGGACATGAAAATTATTTAAAAAAATCGCAGTACTTCGAGTTGCTTTTCAACACATACTAGTAATGAGGGAAGGTCTGTAGCATGCAAAGCAACACAGGAATTGTTTTGTCGCAACAGTCGGCGGCGTGTGAAGCCGTCTCATCAATATGGAAAACTAATTATACCAATTAATATTTCTTGTGATACAAAACTACTTGTAACTGTCGCTTTATTGTCTAATATTATTGTTGAAGAATTTACTTGGAAACTTAATTGGTCGATTTAATTTGTAGCGGGCTCTTGCGTGTAATATATTTGTTAAATGAAGGCCTAAAATATTTATAACTGTATGAACGTAACGAAACCCAAAACAATGATTGTCTGAACTTTTGTCTGTTTGTCTGTTGGGTTGTGCATGCTAATCTCAGAAATGGCTTAACGAATTTCGATAAATTTTGTTATGGAGGTAGCTTTTGGCTTTATTTCGAAAAATGAAGTGTTTTCGTGGGATAAACAAAGAATTCTTGCATATCTGTTATCATTTCAAACCAAAGGAATGGTGTGGGACACAATGAGACGGGACAGTACGGGATATAACGAGACGGGACGGGAAACGTAGTTTCAACGACAATAGTCACATTAAAATTAATTATAAATAAAACAGTAGGCGAAATGATATATCGCTCACGGGGACCGGAGTCAAAAAGTTTCTGCACCAGGGCTACGCCGGGTCGTAACGCTAGTCTATCTATACATTTTAAATGTTAAGTGAATAATATAAAAGTTATGTGGCATAATTACACTTTTAAAAGACGCGAATAAATATTAGGATATTTAAAATAATGTCTTCCGCCTTAGCCAGTCTTTTAAGTTTCAATATACTCGTATTAAATATTTTGCACTAATTATTAATTTGTACCTTATACCAATCAACTATATAAGTCTCTTGTGTGTTATTTATTACATAGATATCGATATTTATTATTTATTATTTATTATTTATTATTTATTATTTATTATTTATTATTTATTATTTATTATTTATTATTTATTATTTATTATTTATTATTTATTATTTATTATTTATTATTTATTATTTATTATTTATTATTTATTATTTATTATTTATTATTTATTATTTATTATTTATTATTTATTATTTATTATTTATTATTTATTATTTATTATTTATTATTTATTATTTATTATTTATTATTTATTATTTATTATTTATTATTTATTATTTATTATTTATTATTTATTATTTATTATTTATTATTTATTATTTATTATTTATTATTTATTATTTATTATTTATTATTTATTATTTATTATTTATTATTTATTATTTATTATTTATTATTTATTATTTATTATTTATTATTTATTATTTATTATTTATTATTTATTATTTATTATTTATTATTTATTATTTATTATTTATTATTTATTATTTATTATTTATTATTTATTATTTATTATTTATTATTTATTATTTATTATTTATTATTTATTATTTATTATTTATTATTTATTATTTATTATTTATTATTTATTATTTATTATTTATTATTTATTATTTATTATTTATTATTTATTATTTATTATTTATTATTTATTATTTATTATTTATTATTTATTATTTATTATTTATTATTTATTATTTATTATTTATTATTTATTATTTATTATTTATTATTTATTATTTATTATTTATTATTTATTATTTATTATTTATTATTTATTATTTATTATTTATTATTTATTATTTATTATTTATTATTTATTATTTATTATTTATTATTTATTATTTATTATTTATTATTTATTATTTATTATTTATTATTTATTATTTATTATTTATTATTTATTATTTATTATTTATTATTTATTATTTATTATTTATTATTTATTATTTATTATTTATTATTTATTATTTATTTATTTATTTGATATTTATTATCGGTGATATCTTCAACAAGGGCCAGGTCAAAAGTACCCTGAACCGACGGGCATGCATGAAGAGTGTGTATGAATGTGTATGTGCATGTGTATGAAGCGAAAGTAGTATGTCAGGATCGAGCAAAGTGGCGATCCATAGTCTCTGCATACTCCTATGGGATACAGGCGTGACGATTATGTATGCATGTATGTTATTACATACATAATAATTAAATAACTATGACCGGGTTGTCAAACAGTAAGTCGGTCACAAAGCAAGTAATAACATTGTGCAACTTCACTGGAAAATCATGTTCCGATCCTACATAATGAGGGACAAAAACAGGCAGAACAAGAAATAGGTCAAATATAATACTGTTCGTTTGCTCTAACTAATAAATTGAAAAATCCTATATCGCGATTTTATAATACGAGTATACTTTGGTATTTCATAATGTTTTAAATCCTTGAAATATCTTCAATATTGCACGATCATTGGAATATTTCATATGAGTTTGTAGCTGGAATTCCTTTGAGTTTGATCCACGGTATTAATTGTTCCACGATACTCTTCCAGTAAATAGGAAATATTCGATATTACGGTATCGCTAACTTCATGTGGATTGCACTGAATTGCTCGCTCCCGAGTATTTAATAAAGCCATGTTGGAATTTCATTGTCATACAAATGGTTATCGGATATTTTCACAATATACTCATCGCTATTTGCGAACGCTGAATTATGTGCGCGATTACAATATTACCGATATGCCATCTATTTTCAACGAACCTATGGTCATTATGCTCCCCTTCAAGTACCCTCGCGGAGGCAGAAAGGAGGTTGCTGATGGTACTGACCTTTTGCCTCGCTAGAGTCTTGATCTTAGGAACGGGCTGAGCACCTTGCAAAATCTACGCCATAAAGTCACTCCTGACCTTTTGACGCATTAGGGGCAGTGCGTAACATGAGCGTAACTCGTTTCTATACAAAATCTTAACAACTATCATTGTAATATTTTTTCGTATTATAATCGCGCAAACAGTAAGACAAAAATAAATTACGTTTTATATTATCAAAGATATATTTAGAAACAGGCATGCGACTTTTCATATGACCCATCTTTAAGCACTGGGTCCATCAAAGATTACGTTTTTGCCTCCGCGAGTAATGAGGACCCGTCGGCTCGTCAAAGTGAACTGTCACCATGATTGGAGCAATAAACTGACAATTACGATAATATCACGCGTTGCGCAAGTGTGCGAGCGCTAACTGTAATCTCACGACTAGAAAGTACAATTACACAGATAACACCAGTACTTTGCAGTATAGAGTTCCCGGTACAAGGGTCCTAATTAAATATTTGTTATTGTCTTTTTAGATGATGACTGTCTCTCCTGCTGTCTATTGATTCTGTGGTGGCCCTATTTTATGAACCACTACAGGTAAGAATTGTTTTCTACGGATAAAGATACATACATATGTAATACCTATATGATGAGTTATAAATTAACACAAATAAAAATAAATAAAGAAAATAAAAAAATTAAATAGCGCCTCACATACAACATAATATCTTTTAATCTAAAATTTGATGATCTATTAAAAAATATCTACTAGATTCAAGCTTAACAACGAAACATAATACTTAATCAGAAATGGAATTGTGTGACTTGTTCTCCGGTTACTTTATGATTGTACGGAACCCTCCCCCTGCAAGTTGAACTCGCACTTACTCAGATTTTAAATTATAAATGGTAATTTAGTAAACATCCATTCAAAATTCAATTTGATATAACTTCATTTGGTAGGTACATGTTCTGCCAAGGATGGTCAGCGGCGGTCTCATAGAAATACGTGGGAACAATCGTAAATCATCTTTATGAATGAGCACTATTGTACTTTGGACGTTTGACGTAGACGTCTCAAATATTGTGTATTCAAACTTTATTAAGCATAGTAACTTGTTTATTTACTTGTATATTCATAAAATGAAATACAAGATATTATATTGTTAATAAGATATCTAGTGTATTGATATCATTATCAATATAATATCATATTGTATCATCATTATAATTTGCATTGTTTTGATAGTTAATTATTATTCTTAGTTTTTTATTATTATTTTGCTTTTTTTTCAATAGTTTAGTGTTGATTTGTCGAAAAAATACAAAACAATAAGACAATATTATTGGCGACGTTTTTACGTTCATTAACTTGTATTTTGTTTGACGCATAATTTTCATGCCTCCATTTTAATATCAGGCCTAATATAGAAATAACATATACATCAAGAAATATTCAGCCCAATTTCGAAGAAATATATTGATATTTTCTCCGTATAAAGGTTTAAGTAGAAGACTGTAATCAGTACTCACCACAGCAGCCTCTAGTGGTGACCCTGACGACCTTGACAGCGTAGTGTCGGAGCAGGTCGACCTGCCACCAGGGCGAGGCCTCCCGCTGCGTCTCTGTGCATCGCTTGCCGTCGTGCTCCGTGGTCTTCTCACCGTCGTTCCCGTTGGCTGCTGCGCCGCCCCTCACCGTCGTCGACTGGTTCGCTGGCTTGCGGAACGCCACGTTTGTTCCTGGAAATTTGATAAGGTTAATCTTTAAGTCTTTAAATGACTTTCTTTCTAATTGGTGGGAGTTAGCGCAGGAGAGGTACTAGACCCACTTTGGATCGCTAAACCAACAGATTTAGTTTTTGTTCATATTGCTAGGCAATATGAACGAAATCGCATAATACGATATGGCATTTTGTACCGTATTTCGATGTATAATATTTGGACATATTTTTTTTTTATTCTGGCACTGCATGATGACTGCACTGCACCTGATGTTAAGCGCAAATGCCGTCCAGACAGAGTATCGAATGGCATCAGACGGCGGTCCCATGCCATTCGACACAATTATGCCGGTCTGCAATTTTGATTAACATGTACAATAGAGAGTATAATTAAATAAGGTATCTGTGGTCCGAGGATTTATTTAGGTCTGGCGCAGTTAGAGACACATGTTCTCGCACGAATGGTTTTTTGAGATTTACAAATATTTGGTTCGGATGTGGGTAGGTATAGAGAGACTATCTACGTACTTATTTGTAGGGAAAATAAATAAATACATTAATATTTCTAGGTATCTCTTAAACAAGTGCCGTAGTAGCGTTGCTTCTCGAAATAAGACGAAAAAGGGAAGGAAAACAGCTAACATAAATGTGATATACATAAACGAGTATAACTACCCATTGACATTACCGTGGCGACTGTTCAAATAGTTCCGGAAAAAGCATATTCCTCGATTCACAGTAACTAATACATTTGCAATAGTCGCTGTATAAGTCTGAACTCTGAAGGATTGATTTTTTTAATTAAATCAGTTCTACAACAGCGGCAGAACTGATTAATTAACTGTTAATAATACTCAGTATTCCAGCTCGAACAAAGAAGATGCCGTGGGGAATAAAACGACAACGAAACGTTGTATTACTTTTAACTAACGTTTGTCTGTGACTTTTCCTGTAAAAGGATTCTATTTTTTTAGCGACTGGTGCATTAAATATAGAAATATATTCAACATTCACATTATATTCTATGCATTATCCGCAGCGTGCTGAGCTGGTAGGGCAGTGACACTAACATACCCCTTTCGGCCTCCTCCAGGGTACCGAAAGGGGGGCTTAACAGCTTTCCTCTTAACACAAAAAAGCAACCACATACTCATTCTTGACTCCACATTAAGATATGAGTCTTGTGTCGTGGGTATCAGAGACTACGACTGACTTTTTGGTTTCAGTAACACCCAGACCCGAAACCAATATTTGTGATTACACAGATATTTGTCCTGGTGCGGGGTTCGAATATGCGTCCTCTCGTTTCGCAACCTGCGTCTAACCAACTGCGCCACAGAAGCAATGTTTAAAAATTAAGATTTATGTATTTCCAGATTAGGTAGGTAACTATTTTTATTCGGCGATTCCAATTTGCTTGGGCGTTCGGCCGGCCAGCTTTCTTTTAGAACTAGATTGTTACTCATATCGCACAACTAACAGAAGACATTTATTGTTATCCAGGCTTTTGTGCGATATTTGCAACAAAATTCCTCTATAGGGAATAAAGCATTTCCCACTAAACAGTAAAAGCTGAGACATTTAACAGCAAGGAGTCCATTTGAAAAGGATTAATGTGTATGGTGGACTTAGGTTATAAGTGGGCCTGCTCTTGAACAAACATGTCATAGAACGGGGAGTGGGTGAAGCCATTACACCCCTACTTTTATTTCACAGGCAAAAATGGGATTAATGTAATGTCACAATCTCTCAATATTATTGAGAAATATATTTTAGGCTCGTAATGGGTGCGATGTTGTTAATATTGATTTAACTACCAGCCACGGTATACTGGCTGTTGCGACGGTCTATCTCATTCAATATGTTAGCGGAGTAAAAGTTACGTACGTACTGATATCTGTCCCTCTGGATTTTGGACATTGGTCCGTCTATTGCGCCAATATATTGAAAACCTCTTAACTGAATTACGATTCCTAGTTATAATAATACAATATACATATTGTATATTCTAATGGTTTGTGTCTCGGTTAAAATTATGTGCAGTGTAACAAGTTCCATAATATTTAAACAAAAAAAAAACATATTTTTTTTAAGTACCTATATTTAAATAATTGAGTTAAATTCGAGCTTATAAACAGGCGTGACCCCCCAAGGATTTTGTACTGACACTGCACTGCACTCTACTGCTGGGTAAAAACTGCCAAAATCAGTTTTTGAGTGATGTTCCAACATAACCTTTAGTCTTAATTTAAATGACAGCCTCCGTGGCGCAGTTGGTTAGACGCCTACCGTGAAACGAGAGGCCGCGGGTTCGATCCGCGCACGTGGCAAATATTTGTGAGGCCCACAAATGTTTGTCTCGAGTCTGGGTGTTTGGGAGACCAAAAAGTCACCCGTAGTTTCTGATACCAACGACACAAGACTTAATTGATCTTAATGTGGGGTCAGGACTCTGGACTACGTATGTGACTGTTGGGTGAATTTATTTAATGTTTATTAATAAACGTAATTGCACGAAAGCGACTCGCAATACAAACGGTTAAAGCTATAAGTATTTATTGCAGTTATAATTGAAACATGCTCCGCCATATTACTGACCTAATAAAGTGGGGTTTTATTCTGAGTAGACCAGAGGGTCTACCGGTTACAAGGAGAGCCTTGTGGTTATTACAATATAAAATGATTAACTAATATGAGGAAAATTATTTTAGAAAGCTTCTGTTAGAAAATTATTATTTAAAGAGAAATTGAAGCAGTAGGGTCTCGAACATAATATTAAATTCAAAACATTTTCAAATTAATACACTTTCAATTTAATAACTTTTTTGAATACTGAATGAACTTGTTCGAATGTTAAGGTGGATGGAACCTGAACATTACAATTCTTTTGTTTCTCTAGATTTTAATATAAAAAATAAATCCTACGGTCACCCACATAGTCAATTTGGTTATCAATCAAGTGATGTAGATATCGGAAACCACGAGAGTGTTTTTAGCCCCTCAATACCCAGATCGAAATCACATACACGTGGGTCACACAAACATTTGTCTCGGTGCTATGATCTAACCAACACCCTCTTCTTTTACAGCCGGCATTTTAACCAACTGGGGACAGACTTACATAGTACATAACCACTGAGCCTGTCCAAGTTGATGATACGTTATTTCCATCTTATACCATAAAGACAATATTATTTTCATTGGATGACTCTAGGTCCAGAAGTTCACAGATAGATATTCTGATGGTTGTATATTAAAATAAAATACACTAAGTGACCACAAAAGGTGTAAGGTCTTCGAAACGTCCTATCGAGATGTTAAAAAACAATAAATATAAAAAAGACGCGATACATTCCGCTCAAAAAAGTGTAGTTACATTGGCGTGAACATAAGAAACTTTGATTGTATATTACTTACCACAGAAAGGCGGGTCGGACGTCCAGTCCCCTCTCAAAGTGCATTCTCGCTGGTGAGCCCCGAACAGCTCGTAACCTTCATCGCACTCATACGTGGCTATGGTCCCTGGGAGTATGTTGTCCTCGGTCGGCAGAGAGACCCGTGCGTTTGGCGGCACGGCGGGGTGCCCGCACTTGCGCTCCACTGAAACAAACGGTTATTTTAGGGTCTTGACGCATTGTAAATTAAACATTGGTTGAAGTAAACAAGGTGGACGGACGACCTAGTTCAGGTTGTAAGAAGTTGCTGGATGCAAGTCGTTTCCAACAGCTGAGGGGAGACAAAGAGAAAGTAGAATTCGGTGTTTGAATGTTGTATTATGAAATGGGTAAAGTCAAAATAAGTGTTTTTATGGAGTTGGCAACGAAGTTACCAGGACTAAAATCTTTCTACAATGTCTGTTATATATGAAAAATACGTTGCACATTATAACGCACTGATATAAGATTTGTTAACGTAATACTTACTTGATATTTGTTATCGCCGCCTATAAACATCAAGAACCAATAGAATTGTTACTAATTATCGTGTTTGTACACTCTAATATACAATGGTACTTCAACTGTCATAAAATTAAATGTTTAAAGTCTGAAACAGTACTATACCTATGGGTAAGGCTATAAAGCAATGCCACCATTCATTTTGAATATTTCAATCGCAACAAAGTCACAGCGGGATTGTATTAATTAATGAAATCGACAGCTTTGTATCATTGATATATTTGATAAATCGGAATTGTTGGGCAGCGTGTCCTATGTTTAAACTATTAAACCTATTTTTATAATGACTACAGTGGACTTGATTGTAAATGATATAAATTAAAATGAGTTATCCACCAGACGGTTATGTCTCGTTAGTCGCAATAATGACGCCGGCTTTTGTATTAGCAATAGATTCAAATATACAGGCTGTACCAAAAAAACTATCACGAATGCTCACTGACAGGTGAGTGTCATATCGACGCTTCATCAACGGATTTAATTTTAGTAATTTACAATAAAATCTCACCGATAAATATTGAATAAAGATATTTATATTGTTTTAATAATCTCTCGTTCATTAAAGTATAAATCAAATACAACCAAATTCTATTATAATTCAATTCTCTGATCAAATTGTTAATTCAAGCACCATATAATTTTGTCTGTGACGTTTTATATTGCCACAAAATAAAAAGTTATGGTTATTTATACTTTCTTTTTTATTATGCTAGTAGTATTTTTTCCTGAACAAATAAAATAAAAAAATAAAATACAGCAAAGGTAAAGAAAAACGTAGTGTAGGACGTCCTGCTGCACGATGGACCGACGCGACGTCTTGAAAAGAGCGGCGGGTAGCGGATCGATGACGGCTGCTCAAGCCCGGGATGGTTGGCGCTTACTTGGGGAGGCCGACGGCCAGCAGCGAACGGCGACAGGCTGAGTTTTTTTTGGCAAGAGGAAAAACTGTAAAGCTCCCCTTTCGGTACCCCGGAGGAGGCCGAAAGGGGTATGTCAGTGTCGCTGGCCTACCAACCCGGCACGGCTATTGTGTCCGAGTTCTGGTCCTTAACAAAAACCTACGCCAGCATATTGACTAAAATCCCCTCTGTGACCGTCGCGCGCATTTCGGGTGACACTGAATACTCCAGGGCGAGAAACGCCCCGATTCTTTCCCTGTGATCGGGAAATAATGTAAGCATAATACAGCAAAAAAAGTATAAAGTAATCTACCTACGGAAGACGTGTTACCCTTATTAGTTAACCGTAAATCAATCAGAAAAGTTGTGAACAACATCAATTTGCGATTGCCAATCTCCATTCACGAGGCAGCACTTATACGTTTCCTTCCTGAGAGTTTGACTGCGCAACACTACCGTACTATGTCTAAAAGCTTATTATTAACGGTTATCAGCAACGCAAGATAATTGACATTGTGTACATATAAAAAAATTAAACACGCAAACTGTAAATACTTTTTTGTTTTGAAATTTTTACTTTGTTTTTGGTAATTTTGGAATGATGTTTCGTCATTTGAAGATTACAATAATTGAAAACTGATTCGTCTGCTATTCTCTCAAATAAAAACAATTGTTTGCTACCGCCCTACTTTTACATGGACCAGTATAGCGTTATATTAATTTTCCACTTTATACTCGTATTGAGCTAGATTCTAATTTTACGATCGACAATTTCCTGGAACATCCGGCAACAAGCCTTTGTAGCCTACCGTGCTGGTCTAGTGTGGGTTGGGGGAATTTCACATACGAAAGTAAATCGTGTGCAGGAGTATTTGTATGCTGGCGTCCTCACGACATGTTCATTCACTGTAGTGAGCGCCAGTTTCGAAGTCAGAGGTGTGTGCCTTAACTTTGACCTTTCACTCATTGTTGTCCATTCCAACGCAAACACGTATATACAACAGTATCTATACATACATAAACTCACGCTTTTTTCCCAGAAGGGGTAGGCAGAGGTGCTTCCAGAACACCCACGTTTTGCCTTGGTTGTTCCGTCATATGATGTGATAGGCGACGAGCCTATCGCCATATCGGGCGCAAATTCTTGACTCCAGGCTAATATTGAACAGAAAAATCAATACCAGTTTTCCCGACCCGGCATTCGAACCCGAGACCTGAGCTTTGTAACCGTACCGTAATACAACTGCGCCTCTGATGCAGTCAACGATATCCACATTTGAGTATATCATCGGTTTTAGATCCGTTCACTGTTGTTGTTTTTGTTTTTTTTTGTTGTTGTCATGTTTCAACATATTATAGGAAGTAATGTCCGGTTGGACTGTGACTTGAACCTAATGAAAATGTGGCATTCAACATTTGAACACGCATGGCAGGACATTCTGACTGACATTGGGCACAAAATATTACATATATAATACGACCATATGAACACATCTTTATAATTGGTTTTATTTTGTAAATTGAATTGTTCTACGATGCAAAATAAAAAAATTACTCCGTCTCCTTCAGCTACAAAAGGGCCCCTGTTGTCTCCAAGTATCTTTTCGCTGATCTATGAGATCATACAAAAACATTATTTAAGTTGTACGGCCACCATGCCGTTGGATAGCGCAAGATATTAATGTACAAAAAGGGTAGACTAAGAAGAACTTCACATGTTTACTTATAATTTCGAAGAAAATAAGGAATATTAGATTCTCAATCACGTGTCTCGTGATCGGGCCAAGCAATTTCCTCCCAATTTCTCAAATTGTTAGTTTGCATTTTTAATTATTTTACTAAGTAAACTACGACAGAATTGCGTCATATGCCTATCAGAAACTTAAGCCTATCCACATCGGATTACGAGTATGATGGCACAGCCGATAGTATTCGAGTTAGATCAATTTAATCTCGGACATGGATCGATGCGATCGGGGCATGTCGTGTCGGGGCGTAAAGGGATCCGATCTTGATTGAACCTGAGCTGGTAGGCAAATAACGTGATTGTGTTGTCAGAGAGCACGTGAACACAGGTCTATTAATATTATTATTGAATCAATTGTGTACCCCAGATGTCCAGATTCCCTAAGACGATGTATCAAGATTGTTCTATAGCACATCGGTTTCTGGTAAATGGAAAATGTCAGGAGTGGACTTTCTGTGGCTAAAGATAGACAGTGAAAGAGATAGAAATGGAAAATATAAAGAGCCCTTGTAGGAGCACTTCGTTGGTTTTCTAGGCGGGATGATCGAATAGTGTATAGTCTACTTAAATTCTATGACGTCTTCAGCAACTAACTAAATACAAAACAAATTACACAAACACATCGCCGTAACTTACAGAAAATTGTAATTTCGTGCTCAATTTTTGTCCTCCACGTTCCTCGTATGTTCCTTATAAAGTCTTACTATTTAAGTAATTAAATTGCATTACACGAGCCGTATACCAACGGTCAGTTTTGTAATAAAATGTTCATAGCAGAGATTACCAGCGAAGGCCGGCCTGACATTTCGCCAAACGGTTTCGTAATAGTTTCATTTAACTCTGCGTACTTAGGAACAGATGAAATGACGCTCGTTTATGAGCTACACTTGTAAAGAATACACCGAAGTTTTATAACATAAGTGTTTTAGAAATTACATTACCGAATGTCAAAATATGAGCTGCGCTTCTAGTATGCGTCATCGAGAAAAACTTTCGTAGTGTTACAGCATGCGTTTTAGAAAATTCAAACTGAATGACAAATAGAAAACTGTATTCGTTATTGTATAGGATTTAATAGCTCAGGAGAGGGCTACGTTCCATATTTCCCTACAAGATCTGTGAGCAATAATGGAATAAATAAGAAAGACTGATTATGCAGGTTCATTTACATTTTTACTAGCTTTAATATTCTCAAAATATCTATATATATGTCCCCGATACCGTACCTTCTTCCTAGAACGTACCTACATATGTACATACATTACAATGACAAATACTTATGGCTGGGGAGCCCACGAGGCTAAGTGGGGAGTGACTCGAACGTCGTCGGGACACTGATATTTTGTAGTTTAGACATTAACAAATTAGTTTACTTACATTAGTTGATTTACTCACTGACTGACTGACTGATAATCAAAACTCTTGGGCACTCCTAGCAGACATAGAAGCTTCAAGTTTAGAATACAATTAGTGTTTAGTGTATAAATCAAGGAAAATCTAAAATGGATTTCTATATACAAGAACTGCATAAATAACTTTGTAATCCCATATAAATATATAGGGTTACAAAGTTACATTTGCAGGTAATGAACTAGTGTTTCTGTGTATGTATATTATAAAATGGAATAATAGGTGTAGATATGTACCTAGATATAATTATATCTACAAAAAGAAATAAGATCCCATCAAAAACAAAACTTGTAAAAATAAACAAGTCTCGCAACTGAGTTATTCTATCGTAAAAAGTTGTAAGATCCAGTTAATACCAAGACGGTTAATTTATTCAGTCCCTACATAAGGGACTTTCTGAATTAACTTATTGCGTAATTAGCTAACCTAACAACATTTTATAGTGACTATATAAATATTAAAAATCTTTTATGTTTATAATAAAATAGACTGACTTGGCCATCGCTTGAAAACACAATGTATCTCACAAGTAATTGCTTAGATTGCTTAGTCATTAGTGCGATGGCCACGCATGTCCCTACGTATATAGTCCATTTATGGTGGGGGTATTCAATAGGATGCGAGGATCCTCCCCTATATTTATTTGATGCACTCGAGATACTCCCAGAAAACTCATTGGGTTCCCTAACAATATTTAAATTATAAATATTTAATTTTATCTTTTATTTCCAATCCCATAAAATCGAAGGAGTTATAACCGGATCCGATAGACATAAACTATCGTTCTCCTATATAAATGTTTGCTCGTATTTTTTGTATAAGTAATCTAATAAGTACTTTGAACAAAAGTAATCATTATTAAAAATAAACATTAAATTAAAAAAGCAAAAAAATATAAAAATTAACTCCGCAGTAATGCAATACAGCCGAAACCTGGATTTGAACCAGGGACCGCAAGATCACAAGGATCTTATGCTCTATCAAACTGAGCTATACCGGCTGCAACGGTCTGAACGGTCTGTATCATCACCAAGTCAGATATTTCATATTTAATCATTTGTTTCAGTTTTGAAGATGTTTGTTAAGAAAGCTAATCCTGTTTTTCAAAGGTTTTATTTAACTTGCTGTGTTAGCCTCTTTGGGCCTAATTGTAAACTCGGATGAAGGATAACCTTTAGTGCAAGGCTTTAAAATTGACTTGATTATTTTTACTATAAGTTAGATTTTTTATTAATAAATAAATAAATTATTGCTTGTTATGACCAACTGCTAATGAACTGCTCTGATACAAAACAACTTGATTTAATTTTCATAATTCAATTGTGTGATTTTACATAAGATGTTTAAAGACATTGTGGTAAAACTATGACGCTGTTGCGTTATTCACTGACAGACTCAGTAAAAATGTTATTTTTACAACGATAATGTTCACTAACATTATTCTGAAATACAGTTTAAAATACAGTTTTCTGTAGTATTCTGTCAAATAGGTCAACCTGCCATTGAGTCGAAGTTGGTCTGAAGTCCGGGATTAATATCTTTGGTTTTCATTTTACTATTTCATTAATTTAGTTGCAGGTTAAAGACAGTATCTCTAGAGAATTGCGGGGATTAAGTGCTCGGTGCGATTAAGATGTCACTGTCGTACCTGACTTGACTTGCAGTTTAAAGATTTCTTTTATATTTTATATTTATATTCATAACAAACATTATCCATTACACCACTTATTGTTTAAGCAAAAATAAAATGTTTTGCGTCTCCAATGTTGGAATAAAAGTTAACAAGAAGATGAGTTCACAAGCCAATTTAACGCAAATAACTTCTCCAGATTGTGTCTGAGGGGGTATATCCGCCGGTAACCTCGTAAATCACCCTCTTCCTGCGCATTATCACTGATTATTTTGCATCCAGTTCTTTTCACTGCCCTAATGTAATGTCAAATGGGTAATGAGAGGTGGGAACTTCACGCTTGTTATTGAGATAGTTCAAGGTCTTGTTGTTGCAATGATTGAGTGAACAGATACCTGTTATTTAGTGAAATGTAACGCCCGTATTTTTTTATGTTACCGTCTGATGCGTATATAATTGTAATTTTATAGACGCATAACAAAAGTAACCAGTCCAGTCATTGCCACATACTGCTGTATATTATTGAGAGCCACGACAATTTTTGCTTCAAGTTGCTTTGATGTCGCATTTTATGTTCATTTCGTCACGTCTTCTGATTTTCTTAGTCCTTATTTTTTTGTGCCTTCTACTGCTCCCCTGAAACTTTTTGGGGCGTTTTCGTATACTTTGAGATTGTCTTTTTATTTCTAACGCATACAGTAGTAGGTATCCTATTTATATTTATTTCAATTTCGTATGACTATAATATTTGATTGTAAATTGTATTGATATTTAATTGTAATTCTGTATCAGCTCATATACGTCCCACTGCAGGACACGGGCCTCTTCTACAATCGAGAGTACGATTGAGAGTGGTTAGGCCATATAGTCCTCCACGCTGGCCTAGTGCGGGTTGGCGGACTTTTACATACCATAGAAATTTATACAAAGCTACGGTATGCAGGTTTCCTCACAATGTTTTCCTTCACCGTTATAGTGAGTGGTGATTAACGATCAATACACACATGACTCCGAAAAGTCAAGGGTGTGCCCACCGTGAGCATGAAGGCGGCCGCGTCTGGTCCGTTACCAACGTGCCACCACGCACTTAAATTGTATTGATCAGTGGAAATCATTGGGGAAGGGGGGGTCTATGTTCAGCAGTGGACTTCCTTCGGCTGATGGATGATGGATGGATAATATTTGATGAAGTTTGCAATAATTGTACATTCAGGATTGTAAAAATTGTCTCGCTCCGGGATTCCAAGTCGCTCCTATCCACAGCAGTTGATTACGGTAAGAACCAAGCTACACATATCAATAACATCGACATGATATGAGTATTGCAATGGATACGCGATAGATTACATTCAAAAAAGACATTTGATACTATATTAATATATGCTTAATATGTTTGCTCATGTTTGTACTTTGACTTCCATTTTAATTGTTTTATCTAAAAAATCTCATTATACGATTTAATGTGTATACGTATGTAATATAATTCCTGTAGAAGAAACGTACAAAATAATATTTATAATTATGATTTTTTATTGAGTTATGATATCAAATAATCAAATAAATAAATACACCCAACAATCACATACATAGTCCTGACGCCAAACTAAGATCGAGTCTTGTGTCGTGGGTATCAGAAACTACGAGAGACTTTTCGGTCTCACAAAAATCCAGACCCGAAACAAATATTTGTGTGAACCACAAGTATTTGTTTCGGGTCTGGGGGATGCGGGGATCGAACCCGCGGCGTCTCGTTTCACAGCCGGCATCTAACCAACTGCGCCACGGAGGCTGTCAATTATAACATATTTAGAAATGCAATGTTATTTGCTTTTAAAATATCTATTAATTTGATACAAAATGTTATCATAATATTATGAGCGTCCTCCGAGTGATGAACTAAAACTTTGAAATATGCGAGTATGTACCTAAAACTTTGCTTATAATTATTTACAGAAAAATATTTCTTTTTACGTTTGTTATTCTAGCGTGTTTTTCACTATTATTTTATTTTTGTACATAAATATATAAATAGTTAAATATAAATAGTTTTCAGGTAAATCTGTTTCTAATTTATATACAGACGGATTTGAATACGCTGCCTTGTTCAAAAGCAATAAATGTTCAGCGAACAATTTAAATATAAATAATGCAATAGACTTAATATTACTGTGAAAGTCAAGTTAATTAACTTTTTCTTACTCAACTTACTGGTCTTAGTTTAAATGGAGTTGCTTATTATAAAGTTTAAATGAGGTACAGTTTGCTCATTTTTTCATATCTTTATTAATGTTCAGTTGTAATTCGCAAAAATGCGGTTTTGTTTCTTCAAATTAAATACTAGAAATATAAACCGAAAGAATGTATTCAACACATAAAGTCACATTTGAAAATACAATGTATTATATATAACATACATAAATGAATACATTTTGCATTCACGTTCAATTTAAATTACGCAAAAGTAATTAAAATGTTAAACTTTTCAAATGTTTATATAATAAGAGACTTGGTTAACGTTTTTATAATCGTGCACCTGTATTTCTTGCTGCCTTTTTGTTTTTCATCAATTTAGGAGTCTGTTAACGTTCTAATGTTTTCTAACCGCTCATGTTTCATTGTGTAGCGCATGGACAAACATTACTTTCTTGTTTATATAAGACTAGCGGCCCGGCCCAGCTTCTCCTGGGTGTTTAGATGTATAGACTCAACTCCACACCAGAAACATATTATTCCCGTCCAAACTTTTGTATTCCTGAACTCAACATAAGTACCTACTGTCCCTTTTCCTCTCCTACCCGTCCCGGCACATCTGGCTCCTTTTCTTTCTGTTACATCCCGTCTCATTATTTCCCGTCGAATGCAATCCGGGTCCGATCGGTCCCATCGCGTCCGTCCCACTTTATCTCATTTCATTAAGGTGGTGTATCCTCACTAACGAAGCGATTCCGAGATGGACGACAGACAATTAAAAAAATCAAATGCGCAATGAAATACGAACTCAAAGTAGTTTTCTTTCAATGTGTAAAATTTTTGCTGATATAATCATGGTAGAAAAGCTTGTTTTACAAATAATTTCACTAAAGCTTTCCAAATTCATACTCAAGCTGTATAATTGCTAACGCTTTCAATTGCACAGAAAATGTTTTGCGCGCAATCAACTTCTCGTATAATTCGTAGACGAAAGTAAAATCATTTAGACATGTAAGAGGTAATGATGGGGATAGTTTCAATAGCGAAAGTGGAGAGGGGGGACTCACGCAACGCCGCCTCGACACAATCCACCGCACAATGTGCCTCGCATGATAATACGAGATAATATTAATTCATGATAAGTTTTACTAACTCCATATACCCATGAGGTGGACAGACGACCTGATGAGGCCGTCTATATCAGCTTCCGGCGCAATTGGTTACGCCGACGAAACTAGAGGTCACGGGTTCGATCCTCGCTCCGAGGCAAATGTTTGTGGGATCCACAGGTATTCGTTTCGGGTCTGGGTACTTGTATCGAAGTCTCTCGTAGTTTCTCGTAGTCTCTAATACCCACGACACAAAACTTGAATCTTAGGCCCAGTTGCATAAACTTTGAGGATAAAAACTTCAATAATATCATCGCCATACATTTGTGACGTATTTGACATTGCTTCTGTAAAGGATTGACATTTTCAATGTCAAAGTTATGAGCGAAGTTAGTTTGTGCAATTGGCCCTTAGTGTAGGGTCAGGAGTTATACATATATAACTGTTGGGTGTATTTATTTATTATTTACGGCGGCCTGCATCCCAGAGGCGGATTATCCCTAAGGCAAACTAGGCACGTGCCTAGGGGCGCGAGGTTACGAAGGGGCGCGCACGATTTCGGATATCTTCGTTTCATGCAAAACCATCGAATGCTATAATTATGATACTAATGAGAAACATGATCTGCGCCTGATCATTTGCGTTATAACATGGTGTATTTCATGCTGGGACATAAGTGTAACTGTTCTGCTCTACCTTATAGTCCTTACTATATTGCAAAGTTTGAAGTGATGTCCTTCACTCAATCAACATAGTACAATTACCAACTTTTCAATATTATTAAATGATTGAAGAAATGGTTAAAGAAATATAGATTTATTGATTCAATAACACAATTCGTCGTTGTTTCGAAGTTTTTTTTTAAAGTATGGCTGCTAGAGGTGAGGTGCTTGCCTAGGGAGTTCTCACAATTTAATCCGCCTCTGCTGCATCCAGAGGCTAGATGATAAGTAGTCGCTATCTAAGCCGCTTTGGATATATGGGCTTATGTTCAGCTGTAGACATATTGCGGCTAAAGAGCATTATGAGAACTGGTTCGCAGCGGATTGGATCGATAAATCAGATATCAGAGTTACGAACCTAGAGCAAAAAAAGCGTATTCAAAGTTTTGTTGGAAATTAAGATTATCGTTCGTTTTAATGTTGGAAAAAAATATCGTGATTATATTTCTATATGGTGACTGTTTCACGAATTTATAGAGTGTTTTATCATTTGTATTCATGTTGGTGCGAGCAATATTACGCTAAAAGAGGACACTGAATGAATAGTTGATCAAAAAGTATTTTTTAATTATTAGTAAAATTTTATTCAAAATATGGGTTGCGACCCACTGGTGGGTCGTGATCGAATATTTAGTGGACCCTGAAATCTGAATGAATATAGAGGAGAACTCCTCCCCCGAAATTTTTCATCAAATTACTTTATTAAGTATCAAATTCACTAAAATTAAAATTTATGCTACAGCTGTAATGACAAACAATAGGAAACATTTTACAGACTCTTTTTATTAAAATTACGGTTTTTTTAGGTATTTAAGTATTAAATAATATTATTGCAAGTAAATGTTGTTTTAACAATACTTTTATTCTCCCGTTACGGGCAAAAGGTGAGTCCTGAATTTGTCACGTTTTGATAAGTGGGTCGGAGCCCAGCAAATTTTGGGTAACCGCTGCCCTTTATCAAGAGTACTCAGCCTATATCTAAGTTTTTAATGTCCATTTGACACGATGACCAAACTTCTCCACTGATAAGATAGCAATAGCCTTCACGCCCTGCTAATAAATACTCTTCACGAGCTGATAACACGAATTTAACGATAAGGATGTAAATAAAAATAGAACTTAAAGTTACAGCTATACTGTTGCGTTTCGTGCGGGAAGCGAGATTGTGAGAGACCCAGAAAGCTGGTAGATATTTTACTGTAATCAATCCATCAGCTATAGAAGTCCGCTGCGGAACATAGGCCTCTCCCAAGGATTTCCACAGTGACCTGTTGGAGGCAGCCTGCATCCAGCGACGTCCCGATTTTATTGTAAAGACCATCACAAATGATTGTGGGAAAATCGTTGTAGGGATAAACGCACTTGATTATCGGGCTCGTCCTGTGTATATCTGGTTACGACCATCTTAGCATAATTGTTTAGACTGGGTCTCAGGTTTTTTCCTGGATTATTTTTCCAGGTACATCAATATACTTTGCATGAATTATGAGATATTGACAATTGCAGTGTATTTTTATTTTACTAAATTTCAGTTTAAGTCAAATACGGACTCATATCTTTGTGTTATAGATTTTTTAGAGGATAGACAATGTAAAAAACGAGGGAGTTGTTTGTCGAAAAGCAAATCGCATATGGTCTATGAGCCGGTGAAGTTCGACCTTCACCTATCTGGTAACCAGATGAGACATATTTTTTATCTAATATTATTAATTAACAAACATGCCTATGATAACTTGCCTATCCAAAAATGTTCATGGCTATTTTAAAATCGAATAACCCGGAAAGGAGATATCGTAAAAAACTGTTTTTGGACGCCATTTTTCCAATATGGCGACGCGAACGGCAAAGATGGCAAAGTGGAAATTCAAAAAGATCACCTAAAAATCTATAATATGAAAATCCAGGTAAAACTACCTGGTGACTGTACTTAAAGTTAATAAAATACCTTTAGACAATGCACGGACACCACTGAAACTCCACAAAGCTCTGTACAACATATCAGATCGTCCGTAGTACGAAATAACCTTTTAGAGTTGTCACTATATGTATTCCTAAATCCTACCATGCGCGGGTCTATTGTGAAAGAGGACAATGGGACAAAGTTAGACAACTTTTGAAATTATTCACTATGGACCACACAGTGGTATAATTGTACTGATATTATTTTAGTAGGAATTAAGGCTCTATTGCACATACTAACTTTGGCCATAGCTTTGACTTGGAAAATTTAAATCCCATACATTAGCAATGTCAAGTACGTGTCAAATGTATGGCGTTGACATTGTCAAAGTTACAGTTATCGTCACGTATTAGGCAACTGGGCCTGAATGTAAAATTGTTACTGTTTTAAATAAAGACGTTGTTGGTCAGATGACCTAGCAAAGGTCGCGGGACGTCGCTGGATGCAGGCTGCCTCCAACAGGTCATTGTGGAAATCATTGGGAGAGGCCTACATTCAGCAGTGGACTTCCTTTGACTGATGGATTGGATTGGATTGTAAATAAAAATATGTTGGTCTCTTTTCTTTCACATAGCAACGGATTAAATTATTTTTTGCATCGAGATATTATATTGCAAATCTGCAAAATTATTGTGGTATAAATTGAATACACTGTAAGAAATATTGGTTAGAGTATGGAATATTTAAATACAGCACGCAAAAAATGGATAGAGTATGAAAAAGTCTGAATAAAATGAATAAAGTATGAAAAAGTGTGAGATACATTGACTAGGATGTGAGATAAAGTGTGGGATACGTGGCTGAAGCGTGGGATAAAATAATAGATGTATTGACTAGAGAGTGCGATAAGTTGTATAGAATGTGAGATGCAATGACTAAAATATAGGATACTCGTATTTTCGAATTCTTACGAGCGGACAGCAACAATATATCGCGAGTAAAACATAAGAAAGCGACTATATTTTTGATTCCGCGAGTCCGCGCTGTTGTATAACAATTACGCAAGTCGAGGACGTTACGGTGGCGAATCAATCGGTTAGCATGCACCGCGCGTTGCAGCTTATCTAACTTTTATGTATCACTCGTTTACAATCAGTCTAACGCTTCCTGCTCCGCTGACATTTTGACTGACAGACTGAATTTTCGCCACTTTCTAATTATATTGTGCACATGTTTGAGGGTATTGTCTTTTTAAAACGTTTCTTTTAAGATTTATGGGTAAGTTGGTTTTGTTTAGGATTTAATTTTTTTTTGCATGTTAGTTAAGTTATTGATGATGTGACAGTAACGGCTATATATTTAGAATTTGAATATAATATACGAGTTAAATTAAAAGCAATAAATAAAGTATTTACAAAGATGATGAATTGTAAAAAAAATATTCTAGAAATGACACAAGGTGAAAATGTTTTAAACAATACGTGCCATTCAATAATTTATAGTAATATGTATTGATAGAAACAACATATATTACTATTAATATAATTTTTAATATAATCCAAACACTCCTATGTCAATAGATGTTAACATATCGTCCACTGACATTATTCCAATTGAACGGGCCTCGGTTAATGCTGGCCGGCAATACAAAGGCCAAGCTAGTGTCAGAATGTTAATCGAATACTAAGACGTGGCTTAGCAACAATGGACAGAATACAGGGCACTTGATTATCGGTTCGTAGTAAGCATTGTATGATGACCTTTGTAGCTTATGTCATAGTGGTCATGCGGAATAATTAGATTACATTATCTGTATAGTTATTGTGAGGTGAAGCGGAAGACATTCTCTCCCATAATAATAAGGCGGTGTTGGCCCAAAGGAGGAAAATGTTTGGACTAATTTTGATAGAGACTGACCTGATTTTAATCACTTTTAGTATTTAATAGAATCACAGCGAATTTATTAATTGTTTTTTAACCAGCAACGAAATTAATCAATTTAATAAAATACTCTTGACAATGTGTTAGAAAATTAAAAGGTTTGATTCTGAATCGTCAAAAGTCGTTCAAGATTTCTATAAATATAGACTGATTTTAAAAACAGATCAATAAATAATAAGTGGTCACCGCGTCTGCAATATCAATTTTCAAAGTCGGGGTGTAATGAATATGGTGTTATGTCAAGAACTATGAGCGAGTATAGACTAACATAAACTTTATATTTACGGTAAAACGATTATATACTTTCTAGTGCGAAGTGTAGTTATATCTAAATAAAGTATCGATTGTAATTGAAAATTAATTTTATTGCAACATTTGGTTATATTTACCGTTCCAAATTTAAAAAAGGTTGTGAAAATAAAAATACTGCTTATCCGACTTTCATTACTCGTAGTCTCGTGTTGTTCTTTTTGAGGTGGTGTTGTGGTAAGTGCATTGCCATCTAGATAATGCTTCTAGGTTATCGAGAGATGTGACTCTCTCGTTGCGTGAAATATATTGGGCGATAATTGTGTGTATTGTGTTTAAATTTATGTATAGTAAGAAATACTTATTATAACCAAAATATATATACGACGGTATTGGAAATTGAAAAAATAATGCCGCACACCTCAACGGCTTAGTTATTATGCCTGCATTATAGCTAGATTAGCTTCAATTCTTTAAATAGCAATAGTTTGTCGCATTTTTGGTTTCATTTGGTTTTTTGTTTCATTTTGGTTACAAGTAAACAAATAAATGCATGTTCGTCGACCGCCTTACTCGCTTCGTATCTAGAAAAAAGACCAGACATGCGCGGTGAAAACAAAAAAAAATTCAAATCACGTACAAATTTAAGGCGGGCCACACGCTCAGTCTTTTGAGTTGCGCCACGAGACACAAGAACCAGGGCGATTTAGTCACGTATTACAAGGCGATTGTGAATTGGTTCACAAACGGAGCCCCGTTTTAGTCGCAAGTAGGTGCTGTCGGACACTATTGTTGTTTTTGTCTCGTCTCGGTTCAGCTGCTTTTGAGGTACAAGGGAAGACAACTGTGGTATAACTTCTTGATACAAGTACGGATTGGAAATTAAGTCGCATCCGTTCACTGGACAATTCGCATACCCGTCATATTGATGCAAATGTCGTGTTTGCGCTCAGCCTGTGTAATGGTTTCAGATATGAGCAAGCCGGCAAAATTGTCGCAACTAGTGAAAGAATTGCCTGTGGATCTGTCTGTATGATCTGCCTGATTAACCTGTAATCAACTGCCTAGACAGCGTGTTTAAAGCGGCCTGGATTCAGCGATTTCTTCCATCCATTACTAGGTGGTCTGTTGCTATTTTTGCTAGCACGGGATTAGTTTGCATTAAAATAATTCACATTATTGTAATAACACCTGCACATCTAATAGCCAAAACATCAACCGCAAACTTTACACCATAATACCTATAATTCCAAATTTTTTGTACTATCAGTCCTACTACATGTGGTAACCAAAACATGGACCGCAGAGGATCATATGTTATAGTGGTCAGTGGCGAGTGTTCAATATTAACAAGTGCGGGCACGCAGGGCGGCCGAGATACCGCGCGATAACGGTCGCCGATTGTTCAGCCGCAAAAACCTATACGCAGAGACACGCGCCCTACTTGCGACCGAGCTCCACGGCATGAGAGGACGGCGAGTTGGTCACGTGACGCGTACGTCAGAGACAATATTTTTTTTTGTGATCATTGAAGACACTATATTGTTTTTTTATGTGATTTTAATGGCGCGCCTTGGGTGTTTAATATGTCATCTACAATCTTCTGTCGCCTGAAAGCGCTGTTTTGCAAAGTAACAAAATAGCTTCCCTCTCTTTATTTTTTATTACATTGGACATTTTATTACTATAAGATTACTAGTTCAAATGCTTGTTTATATCATGAATGCATATCTCAAACAATGCGATTTTATTCTCTAATTATTTTGAAGTCAAATGCGAAACAAAGACCCGCCAGTATGAGATTCAACGCAATGTTTATATGGTCAATAATATTGCTTTGAGTGTCGTTCTGGCATACAAAATTAGATAATTTTGGTAATCACGACGCAATAATTTACCGGGTGAAATAGCTGCAACTATTCGATTGGTTTTAATTACTATATTTTTAAGAAACACTAAAATTGTCATATTAAAGGTTACTTTATTCCACACACTTTTTTTTGCGGATAAATGACAACGCCTTAAACAATTAATAAAAAAATATATATAATTTTAAAGACACGGATGTGTTAATCTCGTCGTGAGCGCATCACTTGAGCCAGCGTGTATATTGGCCAAGAATGTAGGCGTCGCAACTAGTTGTCGCGAGCTTCTGTGTCGCGCACATCCGATGCATATTACATCGTACATCACGTGAATCCACATGGCTCAATTTGCTTTTGGACGACCATATTATGCGTGTAAACTCTAGCTGATGTCTTTCTGTACATTTTTGGGGTCCTTTTGGAGTATAATATCCAAAAGGAACTGTATGAACACTGCTGTGCTAGTCAAAATTCTAAGTACCTACAGAAATTACGAAATTCTGTACTTACGTGTGTTAAAATATGACCGTAAAATATTAATATGTGAAAATTTGAAAGGAATAAACAAATACACATAGAATTAAAATTAACAATTCAAAATCAGACAGTTTTGTGTTTCACTTTTCGCAAAAAAAAAAAATAAGTTTTTCAAAAGTAACAAAACGAGTGCCAACAATGGACCTTACCTTTAGAAAACTCAGCGTTTTCATAATGAAGTCACTATCAAAACAACATAAAGGCTAGGTTATAAAGCCTGAAACTGATACATAAGATGAATCACAGTGATAGACGCCGACGGGTGTCGCCGTAACATTGTCAGCAACAATAGCACAATAGATGACAGACCGCAGCGCACTTGAATAATCAACACGCCACCGCTTGTTGCCATTTCGTAGTGGACAGTTGCTATAGTCAAAAACGAAAATAATAGAAAGGTCAATGATAATGAACAACGGATAAAAATGTTAAAATTAAAAGAAATCGCAGAGAATTAGTCTTATTTGTGGTAGGTGTCATATTATGTGTGAGGGCGCCTGGTTAGGCACCACCACAATGTCTATTTCTTCCGCCAAATAGTGTAAACGCATTGTTGTGTTCCGTCATTACATTGTAGCCAGCGTAACTCCTGGATATAATGAGACCTAACACCTTATGTCTCAGGAGGGCGAGCGCAGTGGAATGCCAAGCATTGCCTTGTAATTCATGGTGTTGTTTGGTTTTGCTACTGTCTACTACTGTACTTGCTACTGTCTACTACTGTGTAGTTAGCATTGAGAGACACTTTCAAGACCATGATGGGGAAATAGCGCGTAAAAGTATATTTTTTAAATATTTCATTGAAGGCCCTCGTGGTAATTAGCATTTGGTATAGCAGTTGCGATGGTAGGCTTTTTTATTGAATAGATCCGGAAAACGAGCAAACAGGTCACCTGATGGTAGGTGATCACTGTCGCCCATGAACATCCGCAACGCTGGATCATGGATGTGTTACCGGCCTAATTTGGAGGGGGCGGCAGGAAAAAGGATGACAAGAGGAAAGGGGTAATGGGCCAATTTTCATATATAGTTCTGTCCGTCTGTGAAGTCCTTATTATAATCTAAAAGAGCTCGAAATAAAACTTGCTGTAGGCACTCAGTCAAGTCTGGTATGTTCTGGAAAAAACTAGTATACATTTCGATCCAAACAGGTCAATACAGTAAGTTGTATCGGGCCTAAACTACATTTATTATTTACAAGGTAATTTGCTGCGCTGGAAATAATTCCGATCGAATCGAACGAAGTACGGCGTTAGCATGTTGCATCGCTGTTCTGCCATGGTAACGAAGACAATGGAGTAACAACAAACCCACTTGTAAATCAAAATGTTTCAGAATAGTAAACTCGCTAATTGCGCTAATATGGACCGCATTGTGAGAATATATTAAGACCTCGAACGAAGTCGATTAGAATTTTTTTCATTTTTTATTTCCAGATAATTCACATTTCATAGGCATCATCAACAATCGGGAGTAAGATTGAAAGGGGTCAGGCCATAGTCTACCAATGTCTATGGTCTGAAGTCTGTCAATTTTGCTATAACATATTCTAATTATCATAAACTCTGTAATTTATCGAAAATTTCAGATAATTCATAAGGTGTAATTAGTAAGCCTATCACCATGACGAGCACAAAATCTTTTACGAAGCAACTCATAGGAGATATTTGAATTTTGAACCCGGCATTCTCATGGCGTTTTGATCTGGAGATCGAAAACATGACGTCACCGTTCCCAACACATACTCGCTGCCAATCGACTAATGATATGGAAAAATTTAAATATGCCTAATATATTTTCTACAGCAACCAACGCTGTATTATTTGATATGAATTCCAATATGTTTATTCAAATATCTTTCCTCGTATTCCTCTTTAATTGTTTTCCCATATCATGCTCGCCCCTGGGCGCATCATAACTACTCAGCCAAGTTGCAGTATACGAGTACCTTAAATCTTTGAAGACAATACGACTTCATCTCCCACCTCGCCCTTCATGGGCTTTCAAGACCTTACACACCTTCAAGTTCTTATCACACTCAAATTTCACGACGTTTTCTTCTATACTTTCAACAATAAACAATGCTTATATGTCAATCAGTAGCCAAGTAGTAGAAATGTTACAGTTACAAATGATATCGATCGCTCTTCGTATTAGATATTATTACCCATAGCTGATTACTATAACAATTTACAAAGCGCCAAATGGACTGTGCTGGACGTGCACACAAATCCAATTAGCTTCATGATTATATCGTGCGTATGACGTTAAACCCGCTAATACTACCCTTTGTTAATAATTATCAGCTGTATTACGGCACTAATTACGTGTAAATTGTATTAAAGTGAATAGGGTAGTGCGCCCACATCCATGTATATTATGTCGTGTGAATGTAAGATGTGTCTAGAATCTAGATCATTATTGATAGCTTCCGCGCAGTTGGCTAGACGCTGCCTGTGAAATGAGAGGCCGCGGGTTCGGTCTCCGCTCAGAAACATTTTTTTGCGTGATTTGTATTTGTTTCGGGTGTGGGTGTTAGTGAGACCGAAAAGTCTCTCGTAGTTCCTGATACCCACGACACAAGGCGATGTTAGTGTGGGGTCAGGACTATGTATTATGTATGTATAGGTATTACATATCGTATTTATTACAGGACATTACAGTGTACAATTATTTTTTACTTATCGCTAAAACAATGAAAAATTATATCCATGTTAGATATGAAATGGCCGACGCGGCGTGGGAACACACAACAATGGCGCGGCATTGACGACTGACCACCCTTGACGTGGCGGCCCCTTACACGATGCCTTATCATAAGACTTGATACTATGAATGTCCGGTATTAAAAATGCATGTTATTAGTCTTTGAATTATAGGTGCATGGTTTTTATCTATATCTATAGACCCTCACATTTGTGTTGTCTCTGCATTCACTAAAGCTTGAGTGATCGGTAATGCCTATCATATTTTAAGTTCCATAGATTCTAGGCATAAATCGCTTAGTCGGTAAAACCAGGAACCCTAGACCCATCGTTGAGAGACATCATAATCGTATACACTGGCGGGTCCATAGAGCCGACCCCCCGCTATAGCCGAACCGGTTATAACCGGTTTCCTCGGCAGCAACGGATTCCCCAAAAAGATCTTGAGGGATATAATGCCGAAACCCAGGATCGAACCAGGGTCTCTAGACTTCGCAGTCTAATGCTCTGGCCATTGAGCTAAAGTTTGCTTGAACATATTTTTATAAAGTTTGATTAAATAAATGCCAATAAATATAGAAGAAGGTTTTTGGTTTATATTCAAACAGCTAAGGAGTAAGAGTTACGCAGTGTAGAGTCAATTTTAGAAACGACACATGGGTTCGTTTTACCTTGAAAGTTGAATGGTTCGTGAGGCAAAGATTTCGTATGTTCAATATTGTTGAGCACGCGGATGAAGTGGCGGGTAACAAAACTTGTATCAAACAAATATCTAAAATCGCATTTTATTGCAAGACTGGCACGAATTGTAAGTTCGTGTATTAAAAATTGTGAAACAAATTATAATCAATCGCAGTTGTTGCGAATGTAGTTTTACTCGTTATTATTTTAAAATTGTTAACTGAGACATACATTGATTTCATTAAGCCGGCTAGTACAAAGTGAGAATATTACTTAATGTTTTGATGAGCATGTTTTGATGTGATTTTAATGTGCATTGAAGACTGGTGAGCGTTATAAAAATTTGTACATTAACTGACTTAATATTTTTGGCTTTATTTGTATTTTTACAAACATACATAACTGACCCGCTTGCATATGGGTATGCAGAATGTATGAATCTCCTCTTAACTCAAGATCAACCCTTTTTCATCAATCTGCATGCTTTCTCTTCAGTCTATGGTAGCTACTGTATTTACGCTCTTCAAAATACGTCACAGATTAATCTTGCTTTAAAATTCTTTAAAAAATCCCCACAGACAAATATTTAAATGTTACATTCACCAATGTCCGTTCACAGAACATTGTTTAGAAATAGCCTCTCATTTGATTGAAGTTTGTAAGAGCTTGCGTGATATGTCAGACCAGCGTACCTCGGACCCACGCTAATAGACAACTGTACCTGCATTTTGCTTCCTAAAATAGAATCTGAATTCTAGTGCTACGGCGTTACGTAATTGTTTAGGGACTTGGAAATTTACAAAGCTTTATAGCCGACAATAGTGCTGTCTGTATGTTGGACATGTGTCTGTTCAAACACACGCGATTGAGCGCGGCTTTAAGGGCAAACCCACTGTTACGTCTCGCATTTATGGACAGGTCTATTGAAAAGGTTACCAGAATTTACAATAGGATAATAGACAAAAGGTACATTAAATCTGGGAGGCTATATCTTATATATTTTGCGAAGATCAAATTCACCAGCATTTGTGCTGTCCAAATAATGGTAATGGACGAATAATTAACGCCATTTCACACAAGTTAAATGACAGAATTTATAAAAGGCAAATATCCAATGAGAAACTATTTCCACGAGTAACTTCAGAACCGTACAGTCCCTTGTCATTTACCAAATTAATCTTATCAAATTATTTGCCCATTAAAAGTGACAGTCTGGAGCAAGTCCAGCTCCGCTCAATAATTTCCGATTTTGTTACTTAATTTGTTAATTTGTTACTCAATTTGTTACTTACGCAGTCGTGATTTTATTGACTTATTATTTTTTTTAAACTCTCCTACCACGTCACTCACCACTGGGAACTGTTTCAGGCAAATCAAAAACAGGATAAGAATTCAAGTCGACCGAGTCTTCTTTATCGGCGAGAATCAACAAAATTAATTATTGATTTCCATAACAATAATATCCATCTTGTATATCGAATGTCCAATTGCGGCACTAGAGTTTATTCGATTGTAATTGAACTCCGAATCTATATCCAGCTATAGACGTATACGTTGACATAGACATGGATGACATTTTCATCCAGTTTCAATATAGAGCCAATTTAACTATCCCACGCAAACCAGGTACGTCGGACCATATCATATTATATGATAATGTTATTATCCCCCGGATATTGCTTTCTGTATACGGAAATCTAGTTATCATATGGAATTATTCCGTCGGTCACGTACGTAGGCCGGTGAAGTGCACGCAGGTGAACGTGGGCGTTTGGTGTAACAATGCTGTGCGAAATTTCGACCTTTTGTCTGTCCGTGTTGACAATATGCTATTTCCAGACATGCGATCTATAGACTATTAATTAGTAGCCAGACTATTTAATTGCTGATTGTGTGAGAATTAGTCTCGAGCTCTTAAATTGGACTATTCAGATTTACTTCACACATAGGGAGTGAAATAACCACAAATAGCTCGGTTTAACATCGTTAAATTAGGTTTACGAACATATTTAGTAATGGTGAGGGAACGTAATTGAATGCAAGGGTTGTAATCCTGGGAAATAAAGCCTATTTATTTAATTACTAGCGGCTCGACCCGACTTCGCCCGGGTGTAGACACTGAACTTTGAGTCCAGTCTACATCAGACACATTATTTCGCGTACTAACTGTTTTATATTTAAGCTCATGCTGCCTCGGTGGCGTAGTGGTACTACGGTATGATTGCAAAGCTGAGGTCTCGGGTTCGAATCCCGGGTCGGGCAAAGTGATATTCGATTTTCCTATTCATTATCAGCCCGGAGTCAGGAATTTGTGCCCGATATGGCGATAGGCTCGCCCCCTATCACATCGTGGGACGTAATATACAAGGCGAAACGTGGGTGTTCTGGTAGCACCTCTGCCTACCCCTTCTGGGAAAAAGGCGTGTGTTTATGTTTATGTATGTATGTATTTAAGCTCAACGTGACTGCCGCCCTTTATACTACTCGACAGTCTCGACTCAATCTATTCCTTGACTCAAGGCATGTAATCTTGTCCTCTTATATCTAATTTATGCGTCCTATATTCCATCCCAAACCATCCATTTGAGTTTGAAAGAGTAGCAAATATACATATATGAATCCCTTGTCATCCAGTGGGAAAACTACATTTGGGGATAAAAGTGACCTTAGCGTTAATCCAGGGTATCGGCTACCTCTATCCAAATTTCATCAAAATTGGTCCAGCCGTTAAGGCGGGAAGAAACAACAAATACTCAAACTTTTGCCTTTATAATATCAGTAGGAGAGGATTATAATAGAGAGGATTATAGAGAAGACGGACCACGTAGGCAATTCTCCATGTACCACCACGGCGGCAACCACGACCACCCTGCCACGAGTGTCCGACTAATAAGAAGAAGGATAGGATACTAAATTTTAACGGAGCGCTCATTTGTCCCCAACGGGTACGATTATACATAAATGTAAATAAATAAATTCTGCCATTTAACCGGGGCATTAAAAACTAAAAGATACGGTTCTTCCTCACAAACACACAGATCCGCAACAAATACATTTATAGACCTCATAACTATTTAGCTGGAATCAAGGCTAGAATTATTGCAAACACTATAAATCCAGAAACATGGCAGCCGAATACACAGCTACTCGTAGTATAAATCCGGGCTAGTAGGCTTGTCAAACTAACAGAGCGCCAACAACGCCAAACAGCCTCGGCCCAGTCCGGTCAATTTTGTCAAACTACGCTTTACACGTGCAACGCTGGCATGTCGTCGCTCCTGTGAAAAAAATACAGGGCGCCCGGCGCGCACCTTTCATTTTCGACATTTTCAACAAGCGACGCGAAAGTTGCCAAACGTGGATTGTTAAGGGACTTGGATTTTTTTACGAAATATATTGTGTAGTCGTGCTTTTTTAAAAATAATCCCACTCAATCGTACTCTTGATTGTAGCGGAGGCCCGTGCAATGGGACGTATAGGGAAAATAACGCACTTCATTTAACTTTAATATTAACACGTTTAAAATATAAAATAATTCTTTTTTTTTTCACCAGTCTGTATAACTTTTTTAGTACAATATTTTAGACTGCATAGGTATCTTATTAGAAATTTGACACTAATTAGTAATTAATGTAAAGCCTATGGCCATGCCGTACACTAAATACACATCCCATCTTAGTGCGGAAATGAGTTTGGCGAACCATGAGTGGCACTGGGGATACTCCCTACCTATTGGGGGGAGGTGTGAGCTTATACAATAAGTATAGCCACAGAATGGCTGACCGTATTATATATAGGGGTCAAGTGTTGGGCATAAGATAAGTTAAGAAGTAAGATGTCTTTCTTTGTTACTCCATCAAACTTTGTGGAAATTTTGAGATAGACTTCAAAATGAGTTCCTTGTTTCAAAAATTACGTCGTAATACATATATAGAAAAAAAACGGTCTAGTTTTCAAAACCGATAAGTTTTATTCAATTTTGGTATTGGCCAATTAAAAATATCATAAAAAAAATTAAAAATAGAGAAATGTTCCACTAAGTAGCAAAATTAGCAATATTAGCGTACAGCCCTAGTGTAATGTAATAAAGGCCGCAGATGCACACGTGTTGGAACAAGTGAGTAAATTTGCAGGTACAAGCGCTGTCATCAACAGATCGATGACGTAATAGAATATGCCCCGCACACGCTCCGCAGCCTGCTCTGCCAATTGGCCATTGATAAACTCTAGGGTACATGTGGCATAAGTCAATAGGTAATGTTGGCAGCGGAAAGCGGGTGCCACAAAATGAATTTAAATTAAAAATCGAATGTATAATTCTTGAACGGTACGTAAAATTTATGGGTCTTTCGTAATTTTATCAATTATGATACCAAAGTATAGGTTTGCATTGCCGTGTATAAATGAAAAGGATGATAATTTTACTTAAATATGAATAAATATTTTTCATTTACTAAAGTGAGTAAATGTAAAAAGAGTTGAGTAAAACGTCCTTGTTGTGACGTTGTTTTATCTTAATAATCTTATCTCCTAGAAAAAGCAATGGAAATATGTAATGACATTTGTATCAAAGTAATTACTGCCAGTCTAAAAAGATAGTGAGAGCGAGTTGCAAAACTTTTTTTAATTCGGATTCAAACAAAAACTCTACCTCATCGCTCGCAGTACTACCGCACCCTTGCCACAGATCTGTAAGTAGATTGTCTGGCACGTACGGCTCTCGTTAAGCGCCAAACTTTGACATACACCACCACACTTTTGACAGCTCATGTCATCATAATATCTGCTTATATGTTTGAGTTCGCTAACCCGCTCTAGGGGGGTTACTCTATGATTCGAAACGAAACTCGAAACTTCGGACGTCGCACATAAAACTGTAAGAATGTGCCTAGGTACTCCAGTAGTACTCCAGGTAAGTTCGAATCCCATGTCGTACGTCCTAACGATAGACTTAGTTCGGAGTGAATCATAGGTATCGTAGAGAATAGTGTTGATTTTTAGAGGTGGAAAATTAAAAACGTACTGCAGACATCGAACGTCCGAACATTCGAGTTTCGTTTCGGATCACAGAGTAACCCCCTAGGCCAGCATGGTGGACTATTGTCTAACCCCACTCAATCGTATTCTCGATTGTAGAGGAGGTCCGTGCCCTGCAGTGGGACGTATATAGGCTGATACAGATACCGATATGTCCGACTGCCGAGTACAGAGAAGGGGGAGGTTAAAAGCCGAGTTTACTATAGATAGGTATAATCCTAAGTGCCCCATGATGACTTAGAACGGTGGTATATATTTTGTCTCGACGTTGTACTTCACTGTAAACGTAAGCTATAGCTACGAATAAAACGTTAATTATAAATTAGCTGGAGGTGGCGATATATAATGATTAAAATATATTAACAAAGTTTACATTTCATAAATAGTTGACTTATTAAACAGTAGACTTCCTGTGGGTTAAGATAGAAAGAGAGGGAACGGCAGGAGGGAGTGAGATAGAAGAAGTAAACAATAGTAATACGCGCCAAAATAATATCTCAAATGTTACAATCGTGAAAGAAATGTAGCATGAAATGAGCGTCATCTACACTACTGATCCTGCTTGAATTAGAGTGCGGCTGATATCATTAGCTCCGGTAACGATGCAGATTTTCGCCACGTGCCTATAATTGCCATACTCTGTTCACCCGCAGGCGGCCGCGTCGAAACTCCGATAGCTGTACGTGTAACTGATTTTACACAGCATTAGGGAGTACGAAAAATTAGATCTGTATTTTTGCAATTTATTTGTTAATCTTATATCTTTAAATGAGCAATTCTTGTATATATATATATATATATATATATATATATATATATATAATTGGAATCTCGGAATCGGCTCCAACGATTTTCATGAAATTTTGTATATAGGGGGTTTCGGGGGCGATAAATCGATCTAGCTAGGAATCATTTTTAGAAAATGTAATTTTATTCGTGTTTTATCGATCGTTTTTAAACTGAAAAATATGACTCTTCCTGACATCTATTGGCGAATAATAATACTATTTTTGTGAGCAATAAAGTCATTTTAGAAAATGTCATTTTATTCGTGTTTTATCGATCGTTTTTAAACTGAAAAATATGTCTCTTCCTGACATCTATTGGCGAATAATAATACTATTTTTTGTGAGCAATAAAGTTATTCCAGCAGATGGCGTTGTTAAGTAACACGAAGTCAATGAGTGTTTGCTTTGAGATTAGACTAAGAAAATCAATTGTTTATTTATATTATTTGTGTCTTCTTAATGCACGTGTTCACTTAAAAAGGCCTAAACGATCTTGGAAAAAAACGCTTATAAACAATTAACTTCACGAAGCCGCAACTCGTCTCAAGAACACCTAGAAGAGCATCGTCATCAAACTGATCAGGATTCTCAAACTTCTCACAGTGAAGACTCATTTCAAGGATACTGTCATGAAAATCAGGTTTCTGCTCGTCCCACACGTGCTGCAAAATTTGACTGACATTACACGAGCAGAAAGGTCTTATGATTTAGATGTTTCTTGAGAGCGTGCGGCCCAACGTGTAGCTAATGAAAATAACGATAATTTCCAAAAAACACAAATTGTAAAAAAAAAAAAAAATAACGAGCATTGTTCGGTCATCCAGGTACTTATTTATTTAATTAAGGAGTGAAATAAAATATGTTTATATATCGAATAGAGCCAGACAATTATATATAAGACAAATAATCTCTCTGGATTATAAATCAATTATATGTGGACACCTATGTATTTAGGTATCAACAACAGACTGAATATATAATTCTGTTTGTTTAGTTTATTTAATTATATATGATGATTATATACTTATTACGTTTATGACGTCTTATCATGATTGACCCGTGTTGTGTAATTCATACATAAGCACAAAATATGCAAAATGAAGTGTAAGATCTAAACAGACAAACTAACAAACTAAAAACAAAGAACCAGTCGACAAGCTGACTTTCAAAGAACAGGGACTTCCACGGCCGCTCGATCCTAATTGAATACAATATTATACTTAGGTCTTCTCAGCCGTTTTGACTTTAAGATTAACATATGAACATGTGAATTTTTAAAAATAATTTTGGCACATACATAAACGTTAAGCCTTTTTCCCAGAGGTGCAACCAGGACACACACGTTTCGCCTTATGTGTTTCATTCCATTATGTGATACGTGTGCGAGCCTATCACCGTATCGGGCGCAAAATAAAAATAATTAAATAATTATATATTAGGAGTATATCGACGAACGATAATCTACTAAGAGATTAATCAAATTAGATGAAGTAATGGACTACGGATTAAAAAATCTCAATCGATCCACTGGAATCCCGTGCCCAACAGTGGGCGATCATAAGCTAACACAGTACGAGTTACCTTTCCCACTCAGTACAAAGCAGTAATCTCAATATCACTCATTCCATCCATTTAAATCTAGAAGCCAATCCACACAGGGCTGGACAGCCCGCCGCAGTTGGATTAATCAAATAGCCAGAATGTCACAGCCATTGTAATGACATCCACAGCACTGGTAAATAATGCAGTATCGGCATGTTAATTGATTTTCCTGTTTCCCGAATCACCCTTTGCTAAGTTCCCTTACAGTCAAGGGGGACTTGCCCTCTCGTGTTGTGCTAACTAATAAACATCGAGCCAGCATACACACATTACAAAGTTTGAACTCACGGAATGAACTTTTGATTTTGGAACGACATTTGAAAATCCTGGCTGCTGATACAATTTGGTTGTTACAGCCCCGAAATAAAAAAAAAAACAATAAAAAATTGATTTAATAATTCAAAATTGGTGCTGGCCACATATGAATTAAAAAAGTGACAAATATAAACTTAATGGAATGTTAAGCCAGGCCCAACAGACAGTGATTAATAGTTATTTGAATATGTCATTTATATCGTTGATTATGACGAAAATAAATAAATTCTATGATTTATGTTCTTTGTAGCCAGTTCTTAATTTCTATTTCGGTATTTTTTTTAACCATGATTGACGTCCGAAGTTGTAATTATTTTAGTGGCTTCGTTTTGTTAGGCGCTGTTTATAACATATTCAAATACTTTAAAAATATATAATTGAAAAGGTAGTGCTTTAAGTACTGTCGTGGCAATAGTAAATGCGGGGATTTCTGGAGTATCGACGGAGTTATGATAATTAACAACTCAATGATTCTTTTCATTAATTTTCTTGAGGATTAAAGACAACTTTCCCTAGAGATTTGCCGAGCTTCTGCGCTTAAATTGCAATCCAAGATCGATATATTGGATCAAAGGACTTCCTGTAATCTGTGGGTGGTATACCGTGACCTTTGATACGTATTGCGTCATACAGTTCGTCACAGTTTTAGCTACCCATTCCATGTTTTAATGACGTCACGAATTTTACGCAGTGTGCTCTTTATACGAACGTGTGAAATATTTTTACTGTTTCAACTACTTTGCTATAAAACTGCCAGAAATTTGTTTTAGTAATTTGATTATTTACCAAATAAGTTTTTAAAAGTTAAGTAAATAAATAGACCCAGCATTCACATACATAATTCTGACCCAACACTGAGATTGAAGCTTGTGTCGTGGGTATCAGTCTATGAGAGACTTTTCGGTCTCACCCACACTGAAACAAACACCTGTGGTTCACACAAATATTTGCTTCGGTGCGGGGATCGAACCCGCGGCCTCTAGTTTCATAGCTGGCGTCTAACCAACTGCTCCACGGATTCTGTAGAAAACACTCATTACTCAGAAACTGGTGGTAAAACGCTTTGGATGTTTTTAATCCAAGAAAAAAAATCAGGAAGACTTGCCCAGCCATGGGATATATTAAGGCTCGATTTGACTCGTCAGACAAAAAATATTTGCAATCAATAACAATTTTAATAAAGCGTTTATTATTTATTTGTTTAATATTCCAATAAATATATAACAAGTGAAAAATGTACGCATACAGAGTTAAAGGAATAATAGTGTTAAAATTATGAAACAAAAAAATGACTACTAATATTTTAATACATCACCAATTATTTATAGGTCTAGACTATTGTACTTTGAACTAACCGTCGAATTCATACTTCGCAACCTTGGAAATAAGCACACGACAAGTGCTCGTACAATACGAGAAGATTTAGTAACTCCACTAACCTATTTATATGAGTATTTGTCATTGTAGTGACGTCACGCCCTTCTGTATCCTGCGTGTAGAGTGACCATACTTTGTTGACAATGGATATACTTTTTTACGCAACTGCATGTTGATGGGATTTTACCTGAAAAGAAATAAAATTTTAATTTATAATGCTATTTTACATAACGTATTTATTGTTAAATTCATTAATTAAAAATTTGGATATTGGAAGGTATTGCAAAGAAAATATATTGTACCATTTGATGGTAAAGCGATGATATGTATGGATATAAACGACATTTACTTAATTGCATACAATATTGCATTTTTGATGAATAACGTTTTTCAATAAAGCGCGATTATGTGATAAACAATGCTTTGAATAAAAGAGGACTGATATACTTATAGCCAAACAAATTTATCTAAATAAGGAATGTTAAAAACAATAATAACAGGGAATTAACATGTTCTAGAACATTTGAAACCGAGATAAATAGCTTTAAAGTCTTGATTAATTACATTTATGTTTTTATTATGTTTATAATTTATTCACAAAACTGGATTCAAACTTATTATCACTGATTTTATCACAGCATACGGGTTTATAATTGTCTAATGCTAGTTTTAGCCTGCCGTTTGGCAAATTTTATTAATTTTTATTACTACTTCTTCGCGAATGCATCAATACGCCAAGAACGTTAAAAAGATTTTAATTATATAAATATTACGGGTGTAATGGCTAACAAATTCTAGGCATCATTAGGATAAGGCTTAGAAAATATAATGATACTGGATGAATAAATATAAAAAAATATATATGCAAATTCAAAGTGAAGAAATTGTTGACACAAAATGTCGTCTGGAACTCGTTTGACATTCAAGGTGAAGGTTCGACAACACTTTTTTAATAAACTGGCTGTCATTTTAACCTTTGTGCCCATATTTTGCGGCTTATATTTGGTTTTATATATTTATTATATTTGTGTATGTATAAATAAATATTTATATAGTAACCTTTCTACCCTTATATCACTTTTCTTCGTCTATACTATACTATACTTTGTCTTCTCTCTGCACCATCCAAAGGTCGACTAGAAGTGAATGCCTGAGGCGTTAAGTCCGCCTTTATCAATCCAATCCAATCCATCAGCCAAAGAAAGTCCATTGCTGAACATAGGCCTGATCCAAAAGGTCACCGTGGCAATCATTGGGAGAGGCCTATGTTGAGCCGCCTTTATACAATGTATAAAAAGCATAAATAACTAAATAAAATATAAGTCGGTGGATTTTATTCTTTTATAATACGGTATGTGTGTTCGGAATTGAAACACTGTTTTTGCTTCAATCTGTGGTTTAGAACGTTCGCAGCCTTGACGTTTTCTCTGTATGGTAAATCCAAAAAGAATCCGTTCACTCAAGTATCAAGTGGTCTGTTTAAGAAACATTTTTTGTTACTTCAAAAGTATTTATATCACACCTTGGATTAACACCTAGTAAATAGTTGTTTTTTTAATTACTCGTATATATTTTGTTGTTTTGTGACCGTTTGGATTCCACACTACGATAAACTTGCGTTATTGTCATCTCATAATAATAAATAATATACAGTCCCGAAACTCCTAAACCATATAAATTTTCCGATCATAATTATAAAATCCAATCGCAGTGCGGGGATGAAAACCGCGGCTAACCACATCACTGCTTGTATCAAATACCACATACTATGAATTCCCACCCCCAACAATACCGTAATTTAATTAATAAACGCTGTAAAATGATGCGGATAACAATTTAGAACGAAACTAAATATTCAAAACATTCTGTACAATTACACAATTAAAATACTCGTTTAATAGCGTTGTAACTTGTAATACGTTCACTGTTATTAAGGAAAACACAGTGAAGTCCACCATACGATTACTTAAAATATTAATCGCAGCGTATAAGTATTTTTTATACTCTCGACCTCACAATAACATATTTGTCTTGTATTTCAAATTAATACGGAGTGTGAGGACAACACACAGACATACAAATATTTGTGACAAATGCAAACATTTTATTTAATAAGTTGGTGCATTATTAGAATTTTGAAAAAACAACCCGTTTTGATGTTTTCTCTTTTTAACGGAGACCAGTTAATAGATTTTTATTCTGATTTAGTAAAAGACCTACAACCACCGATAAGGGTGATGTTGTCCAAAAAGAGTATCGACTGGCACCACAGCAATATTATTTCACTCCATTCGACACATTTTTATCTACAGTAAAATGATAAAACTGGTAGCGTGCAGAGTTCCAAATTTAAAAGTAGTAAAATAAAAAAAAAATTGTTCCTAGTTGATGTGTATCTTGAATCCTACGAGTGAGGTGACACTACTAGTAGCCGCTGTCTGTCGTACAGATGTCGTCAAAGCTAAGTCGCCGACTGATTTATAGGCGTAGGACCACGGCCGCAGTTTACGACGCGATACTTAGGGTCACTGTCGCCAGCGTCTGTGTGGTCGAGTGCTTATCTCATTTAAATTTTTGAATGCGTTCCATTCATGGAATATTGATTTCGACTAGGATTTGAATAGTGTGGCCATATTACTAAAATATGCATTAGGAAGTATTTTTCTAAAAGAACGCAAAATATATCTGGAAATACCTAAATTATTACATACGTAAGCCTATTTCCCTAAAGGGGTAGATAGAGCGGGTATACGTATCAATCACAAATCGCCATGTACAATTGAGTCCCAAATGCAACAGTTCTCATACGTGCAAAAGATTTTTTAAACCGAAAGTTTACATTAAATATAGAATGTACTGCTCTACGTGGGATTTGAAGCCAGCCCTTCACGGTTCATGACCATACTATACGCTGCTAATACGAGTAAACCGATATCGTAATAACGTCCTACATTATAATTTTAGCTTACATACCTAGCTCCGACCTGAACCACTGAACGAAAATTATTATTATTTTATATCTAACGTTTTGTACACCCACAAATATGTGATTCTTTTTAGAGGAAATAATTATAACACGAGTATTTTAATTTGTACATTGCAGTTTCGCTGAAATCCATCAGTAGCAAAAATTCATACACAAAATATGAATTTGTATGCGAACTAAAAAAAATTTAAAAAACTCCAACAATTTTTTTTGCAATAAAATATCATATGACGTTAATATTTTCAGAGGTTTGCTAGAGGATTCGGCGTAAAATTTATAGAATAGTAAAATATTGTATGTAACGATATCGAATTGAAAATGTAAAATATTTTTGTAGTGGAACCAGATAGAGTATTAACTATAAATCTCTTGTCAGTGAATTCTATATCGGGACTGTACTGCACTAGCCGCCAGATATTTAATGTATTGTAGCCATACTTGTGTTACATTAAATAAAAGTGGTAAATGGCACGTATTGGTCATAAAACATAAGATTATTTGTGTAATACTTGTTAATTATCATTTTTACGACGTGAAAACCAGTTTGGTGTCGTTAACCCATTCATTTTATTTAAAACTTTTATGAACCTTGAAAAATTTTACAAGGAGTTCTTTTTGGTTTCTATTTTATTCAAATTCTAGACACAGGTAACCCTAGGCTACTTTAATTACTTTTTGGTATAAACCTAAGCTATAGATTCATCTAGTAGGTACATATATGTTACTCAACGAAAAGAAAATAATTTCAAACTTGACTCTCGGGATTTTATATTTAAACTTGGAACAATATACGCTGCCATGATTTTCTTCACTTCGTTGTAAAAAAATAGAGTTAAATTTATAAATGAAGAAACGTTTAGTCAGTCCGTGACAGTATTATCAAAGAGCAATAAATTGCATTCCTATGTCGCTAACGAGAAAAAAATAAAAACTAGCGCAGGTATTATACATTTCTTCAACACATATAATGGTTTAACTCGTTTTTTTTCTAATTCAATGTTCGCGACTGTCAGTTGTGTAGGGTGCAGAAAATAAAAGCTTGCAGCCGTTCCCAGTCATTTGCATACGGAATTAGCGCCTCGTACAAAGTAATAATTACTGAAAGTAGCCGCAATTGTTGCACGCTAGAAAATTCTGTTTTCAATATTATGATTCGCATTGAAAAAACTTTTTATACCTAAATTTTTACCTATCATAATGAATTTAGAACATTATCGCAATTGGTAAAGGCGCTGATAGCCTAGAAAAAATAGAGAATAATTTAAGTAAGTAATATTAATTAATCATCATCTGAACATAGGCGTTTCCCAAAAAAACCATCTATATTGTAGTTGGAAGTATGGTTGTACTCATCGGCTACTTGCAATCGATATTAAAACTAAATCAATTTTGTGACAGCGTCCTCTACTATTAAAGTTCTTTATTCGAGCGCAGTGCCGGACACTACACCGTGAAATATCGGCTGTAAGAGTCGATCAACTTTGAAACAAAAAGGGCACTTAGACATAGCCCAGAGGCTTTGACGTCCGCTTAACCTTTGCACGGACGAAGCTTAACACTTAACGCTCTGTCCACGCCTTTGTCACGCAGATTCCAAGCACTGTCAAAGAACATTGATTTTCATCGCCTCTGTTATATCGGGAATCGGTTTTAATTGTGTTTTCCTGGGTTTTTCCGCTTCTCTATGCATCACTTAGGTCCGAGTTAATTAAATTCGAAGTGCCTTTGATGCGAAATGGTGGAATTAAACGTATTTTATCTTACAATTATTTTTTTAGTTAAGAACTTAATAGCTCTTTCCACGAAGTATAACTTAATGAATTTAATTGAAAATATGGTTTTAATTCTCAATAAATTATTTTATACTTTATTTGTCAGTGGAATATTAACAATAACAAACCTTTGAGTAATTAATGGACATTATTAATCATAAAAAAGGAGAAACGATTTTTTTTAAATATGTTGTTCATTCAAAAATTATAAATGTAATCTCACTAACGTTTTAAAAGGCTTGATCAAAGCATGCCCAGAGCAACAGCGCAAAAACATTTAAACACAAATTGAATCAGCGTCCACCATTATCGAGAGTGTGCATTTGCAATATTTAAATTACACAGAGCGGAGTGAAAGGGCCTTTGAGCGCGGCTCTATCCGCCGTCACATCGACTGCTTTCCGGACGCTTTGTTCATCGTCTAGCGGCCATGTGGTCCGAGCCCTTTATCTTGTACACGACTGTTCTGGATCTGAAATTTCGATTATATTATGCCGGCTTCAGATCATTTTATTTCGAACCAGATTACTTCAGTTGAATATAAAGTTAGAAATTGCGAAAATACAGATAGGTATACTATTTTCATCATTTCTGCTACGGTTACGGATACGAAATTATGTAGTAATTACGATTATCCCATTTTTTGAGTCACAGATTGACCCTAGAAATTGTAAAAATATACATTTACAGCACAACCATGTCCTCGTATGTGTTATAAAACACACCACTATTCGATTCAATTCGATACAATTACATCACATTCAATTATGATTTTGAATACGTATTTGTTTCGGACTTTCAATAGTTTTGTGTACAGAACTACTGTCCCCGTTTAGAAATAAATAATAAACACACCCAACAATCATACATAGTCCTGACCCCACACAAAGATCGAGACTTTTATCGTGGGTATCGTGAAATACGGGAAACTTTTCGTCTCACAAACACCCAGGCCAGAAATACTGCATTGAAATAGTTAAAGCTTATGTTGGAGCAATATCTGGCTATTTGAAAATAATTTCAATAAATAGTACAGATGTTCTTACTTGACACACCATACCTGAACGCAGTTGTTTTACAGCATGTACTAATTTTGGTGTAACTAGACGAAAATTAGTAAGAAGCAATATTAAATATATCTAAACATTAGTGACAGTTCCATATCTTGTTTTGGAAGCATGAGTAGGTAATTTTTGTACGTAATATTTGATGTATGTATAATGTATATTGCACAATGTACATGTATATTAGTAGGCAATCGTACACTTTGTTATTACTAAAAAAAGTACATACAGTGAAATTGAGAGCCGCCTCCTTTTTTTAAAGTCGGTTAAAAATCTGCCAATTCCTCCTATTTTGATTTGATACTATCTGATAGTCAGTGGTCTATGTGGCGATTCATGGGGGAGGCCTATGTTCAGCAGTGGAGTTCCTGTGGCTGAAGATAGACAGAGAGACTCAGTGGTTTCATTTCCCTACGTGTAATTTTCTTACCAGAGTCGCAATGGGAAGCGCGCTACAGCTACAGCTACAGCTACGCTAAGCTGTTAAAATATTTTAAAATTTGCAAGTTAACCCTTGTAAAGTTTGATACAATTCATATTTGAGTGCTTCAAAAACGGATGTTACAGCAATTGGTTCCTTCACATTATCTGATACGACAATATTTCCATAACCAAGTGTTTATCGCATACCGTGCAACGTTGCGAAAAGACACAAACGTGTTAATGATCCATGGAAAATTATATTACGCGCGACTAATCTCCTTTCACAACGGCCGATATTGTTTTGCCGGCCAGGTTGTTGGGATTTTTGTTAATGTTGTTGTTTCGAAATCGACATTGCTCTAACGTGGAGAATTTGAGAGGCGTAAATTTTTTGACTCACGTAAATTTGGAGCGAGGACTGTTAGTATTGTAGAAAGAAAAATTACTCAACTGTACAGGCGGCGGCAGAAGTTATTGTTCCCTTTGTCGAGAATAATGATAGCGTAAAGCATTTTTTTACAAAGTATTGGACACAACAAGTTTTTGAGTAAATGAATCGGCTTCGCGAAAGAAGACAAAGAAATGTTTCTTTGGTTTACCGATTGAAAATATGTTCAGATAATATTTTTTAATAAAGAATAAAAGAAAAAAAAGTCTGTAAAATTATTTCAATAGCTGTCTTGTAAATCGGCTTATCAATCTAACAAAAGTGGTTCGAGGTTAAAAGCATTCTATCGACTTTTAAGAATTGAGTTTAATGAAAATGAAAATAAAAAAGCTCTGTCAGCTGCGAAGGCATTACTGGCGCCTTTGTTTAAAATTTTAAGGTTGAGGAGCAAGCTTATATGTATTTGTACACGTGGCAATAAAGGATACATAATGTAATTATTTAAATTCTTATATAAAAAAAAACAACCATAGACCTATATTATTAGCATAAAGTAAATTATAACTCAGACACTTAACACGCAAAATAACAATGGAATCCGTCTTTTGACCTGCCGTTGGTCAAGACACAAAAACAACACATGTGCGGACAACATTGACAATGCGGTGCATCTGTTGCAACTTGTGGCCTTCTGAGAATGGCAAAAAATGGGAAAGTTTGCTTGCAAATGTTTGAGAAATTTCGATGGGTTTCTACAAGACAAATTGACAGACAGACAACTACCGGATGGCATGGTCGAAGACGTGTCATAGTAATAGAAAAGTTAAATTAACTCACTTTGTTTTAGAAATAAATTCACATGGCTATATTGATGTAAATTTATGAGCGAATCATTTTATATGCACAAGGAATGGCACTTATTATTTTTTACATACATACATACATAAACACACGCCTTTTTTCCAGTAGGGGTAGGCAGAGGTGCTACCAGAACACCCACGTTTCGCCTTGTATATTCCGTCCCACGATGTGATAGGGGGCGAGCCCACTTATTATTTTTTAACCAACATAAAATTCCTTAAATTAAATTCCCCGGGCAATTGGTGACCTACGAATTATTGACAGCCTCCGTGGCGCAGTTGGTTGGACGCCGGCTGTGAAACGAGAGGCCGCGGGTTCGATACCCACACCGAAATATTTATGTGAACCACAGGCATTTGTTTCGGGTCTGGGTATTTGTGAGACCCAAAAGCCTCTCGTAGTTTCTGATATCCACGACACAAGACTCGATCTTAGTGTGGGGTGTATTTATTTATTTATATAATTATTAATAAAATGACGAAGTTTATTGTTAAACTAAAAAACCACTAATATATGAGTAATACTTGCTCCTAATCCCGAGGCTGCCGTTATAATCGTGTCTTACATAATCCTAATGTATAACGTCCATAACCAGAGAATTCGGTTTCATACCACCGATCAGAAACCATTTTTTTAACCCACGCATTATTTGTGTCAGTATTTTGATACTGAGACCCTCAAGCAGGCATAAGGGTCTCGTTTTGCAACCGAAATCTAATCATAGACTGTAGAAGATGTTCTGTATCAGCTGATATACATCTCACAGCAGGGCACAAGCCTTCTCTACAATTGAGAGCACGATTGAGAGTGGTTAGGCCAGATAGTCCACCACGCTGGCCTCGTGCGGGTTGGCAGACTTTACATACCATAGAAATTCTTACAATGCTATAGTATGCAGGTTTCATCAGAATGTTTTCCTTCACCGCTATAGTGCGTGGTGATTAACTATCAATATAGAGGTTGTTATCAAAACTAAATCCAATTAGAAGCTGCGTATACTAATAGCTAACCTGTATCCGACATTTTTGTTCAAAAGTCAAGGCTGGTGTAGAGGCGAGTGCAACGTACGTAGTGGTTCGCCCACACTAAAACATGTTCCATTAAGTTCCCCATACTTTTGCGGGCTGCTAAAATGTTACTACATTTTATTAATATTAGTACAACCTTTTTACGAGAACAAAGGCGTTAGGCTGTAGGCTCCCGTGTCGATACTTTGAGGAAGCCGAAAGGGGTAAAACTGTGTCGCTGGCCTTCCAGCCAGGCTGATACTGCAGACCGGCTTCCCAACAAATGTATCGCGAGCATACTGACTAAAACCCCTCGGTAAACATCGTGTTGATTGTGGCCGAATTTTATAGAAAGTGTGTACAATCGTCAGGGTCGATCAAAAAAGCGCTGTCTTCATGGCTTCAAAGAAGATAGAAGAGACATTAGTCTTACAACTGAGGGCGTTGGAGATTTTGCGAAGTTGGTAGCACTGGAATTGCAGAGTCTAGTAATAGAAGGATAAACATATGTAGTCTGTCAATCGGGACACGATCAGCGTGGTGTCATGAAGCACAACTGTTTTCAGAACATCAGGTGTCTTTCTTAAAATGAGATATAAAGAGTTGACACAATTATATCTTACGATTGGATTTCGTTTTCAATCCGACCCAATTATGGGCATTGGAACAAATACCTCGGAAGATTATTTATTATTAATATGTTATTCATGAGTGATTGTTCGTGGGAATGGATGCGTGTTGGTTATGTTGATTATTTAGTTTAAACTTTGAATAAAGATATTATACATTTGCACCAGAAAATTGGATTGGTTTTTTTTATCCTTACACATTTACGGCCTTGTTCATTGACAATTTTAAAACCTATTTTAGTTATCGAGTGTTTTGTCTCTTTCGAACAACTGTAGAATTTATTTATTTATTTATACTTTTTATTTTACTCTCAAGTTATATAATAATAAAAATATATAAGAAATGAACTTAAAGTAGTACAATGGGCGGACATATCACATTGAGCGATTTCTTCCTGCCAACCTTTGGATGAACAGGAATTGTTGGATTGATAAATAGGGCTTGACGCGCAACAAGAGTACATTAACACAAGAAAATAAATATAAGAAATATATATAGTATAGTATAGTAATAGTATATACGCGTAGTATAATTTAGTTTGAGCAAAGAAGATAAAACATTTTATTACTAAAATAGGTTTTAAAACTGTCTATGAATAAGAGCGATAATATTTGACCGTGTTATTGTCGCGATGGGTGGGTTATAGAATCAATAACGGGCTAAGTAAAAAGCCCTGGCTAAAGTTATTGTATGTTTTTTAAGCACAACATTAAACCAATTTTATTTCTACTTCATATTTATTATATATCCGACCTTGACATATAAAAGTATTTATACTAATTTATGCGTTATCCTCCCGAGCGTACAAGTCACTAACGACCACTTAAAAAACTTTGTATTGCTAATACAAAGTTTTTGGGTATTGTTGTTTTATTGTTTATATTTTCAATAACAATAATAATTATTGTATTGATTTATAGATTTCGTTTTTTAGAAAATGGCGTACAAAATAACTGATCAATATACTTACAATAAGCTTCCGACGACAAAACGTATTGTATCAGCCCATATATAACCTACTGCAGGGCACGGGCCTCCTCTACAATCGAGAGTACGATTGAGAGTGGTTAGGCCATATAGTCCACCACGCTGCCCTAGTACGGGTTGGCGGACTTTCACATCCCATAGAAATTTATACAAATCGCTATGGTATGCAGGTTTCCTCACGATGTTTTCCTTCACCGTTATAGTGCGTGGTGATTGATTGACTATCAATACACACATGACTCCGAAAAGTCAGAGGTGTGCCCTGGGATTTGAACCTGCGACCACCGTAAACATGTAGGCAGCCGCGTCTGGTCCGTTACCAACAGGCCACCACGCACTTCACTTCAAAACGTATTATCAAATAGAAAATATTTATAATGATAGTAATTAATACTAATTACATGCGGTATTTAAGTGAATATTACTCTTCGTTTATTTCTTGGTAAAGGTACTATTATCATTTAAATTGCGGGGACGTCACCCTCCTAACCTGCGTAATTACAGGGTACTTGACGGACAAACTGTTCGATCACAAGCGCGGTACAACGTAAAACCCGTTATTATGAATCATTTTTGTGGCTACTGATTTGTTGAAAATGTCAAATTGTATTTGTGTACGTAGAGTATCTTAGAGGTTAATTTAGTTTAATCTAAGCTGTGGAAGCAATATATGGCATTTAAACGGAGACGTTTATCCCAGTTTCAAAGGAATTTAGGGACAAAGAAAACCTGCATAAGTACGATTTCCCCACAAGAATTTTTATTGTCTATAAAATTAGATTGAGTTTTATTTTTATTCAATAAAGCTTATTTTAGTAGCGGCATCATAATCAATGTGCTGAGGTTTGGATCCGATTGACCGAATCATAAGTTACAAAATCTTACTTAAACTTAAGGTGTAAAAAAATATGAAAACAAAGTCCGATAAGGCGTCATTTTATGTCGCCATTTTGCAAAAGCACGTGCGTAGGCACACTTAATGCGTGTTCATTGACACAGCATGACACAGACGGATCTAATTATCGTGTTCTCGATATAAAAGATATGATATAACTGACAACATTGTTTAGAAAAATTGATTTCAAAATGGCGACATGTTTGGACGTGTGGTAATTATTTATAACGGTTGTTTTTGGTGAGAATCTTTAAATTGTGTATGTATGTATGCAAATGCTAGGGTCTATATAGTAGCTAAGAGTAGAAATAGCTTAGACAACGATATCTTAAACATGAATACTCTTAATGTTGAAGACAATTAATTACTCAATTAGAATGTACAAGATTTTGATGAAATTGTATTAATTGGATTTGATATTCTGTGCAATAAAATACTATCATAAACTAACAGAAAAATGTGTTATTTAGATTGTACACTCCTTGTGTGAGCAAGTTTTTTTTTAAATCTGCAAACATTGAAGTAGGTATGTTAAGTTTTTGAAACAAATACAAAGCAAGACTTTTTTGCGAAACGTAACGTGTAGGTAATATTACAAAGCAGTCCAGTAATGATTACTTAATAAATCGTTACATAAAAGTCGATTATTTAGTTGCAAATCCAGCTAGCGCAATTTGTCGTGCTTGCCGCAACTAATTAAGAGTCTCGATTCATTTCACATATATTTTAATGTATTTTTAATTACTCGCCCTTTACTTTCACTGGACTATTTTCAATTGTTGAATATTAACTTCTGCCCGCGGATTGGATTAAGTATGAGCTATGTTTCAATTTATGTCATCAAAGCCGCCGTACATTTTCTGTTCATGTAAGTAGGCTGTGGGTAAATCATAAAACTATATGCAAATTACCTTGACGGTGACTGCCGCTGCTTTAAGGACAAACAAAGTATGATATTTTTGTATTTATTATGTACGCGTGACGTTATAGTCATGTACAAGTGCAGATACACTGCGAGAAATATTCTTCAAATATAATAATTTATTTTTACTTTTCATTCGTATTGATAACGGGCAGTATTTAATAATTATATATTCGTGGGAGAATTAATTCAAAAGTGTCATGTTCAGATGTAACAAAGAAACACATACATACATAAATTCACAACTTCTTTCCAAAAGGGGTAGGCACAGGTGTAACAAAGACACCCACGTATCGCCTTGTATTTTCCGTCCCTCGATGTGATAAGGGGCGAGCCAATCGCCATATCGGGCACAAATTCCTGACTCCAGGCTGATAATGAATAGAAAATCCAAAACCACTTTGCCCGATCCTGGATTCGAACCCAAGACCTCAGCTTTGCAATACTGTAGTACAACTGCGCCACCGAGGCAGTCGAAAAAACAACAGGCAGGCAACAAATAAATATTAACAATTATTTATTATACAGGTATAACCAATAATAAAAACTTAACAAGAAAATTAACACATGATATCCGGGGCGCGTCAGTACCAACTACGATACTGAAAACGATATTATAAGCATTGCGTTGCGCCTAACAGTAGCGTCCGCAGGAAAGGATTTTTTAATGTATACGTTAGGCAAACGAGCAAACAACTCAGCTAATGATAAGTGACTGCTCTAGAACATCTACAATATAATCATAGGTGTGTTGCCGACTTCTCCAAATGGGAAAAAAAACCGGACGACAAAATGGACATTGAGCCAATACGCTTCATACTTCCAATCCATCAGCCAAGGAAGTACATTGCTGAACATAGGCCTCTCCTAATGATTTCCACAGTGACTTGTAGGAGGCAGCTTGCATCCAGCGACGTCCCGCTTCATACTTAATAAGCCTTCATACGCCTGGTGCAAGCTTCTATAACTGCTTCCCAAATCAAACAATGCTTAGTTCTAGTAATTTCTACGCCCCATCTGGGCACCGCTCGCACCGAATTAGTTTCAACACTCGGCTAATAATTGGGCCTCCAAGTTCATTTACCGAACAAAACACGACAGCTAAATCATTTGATACTCGTATCAACATAGGAGGGTAATAGCCCCCCTATTAGCCCCCCTACTCGCGTTTCACCCAAGTCTCGGCTTTGCGCACGTGTTTGTATCAACAAAGAAATGTAACATAATCTTATATTGCCAACTAATGTAAATAAATGCTTTGTTGTTCAGTTTACTTATAACAAGGCTTTTGTAACCTGTTTGTGTGATAATGTTATAGTAACATTATCAGCCCAATTAGGGACTAATAAAACATTATTATTTATTTGATAGATTGGTAATAAGATATTTTCGCAATAACATCGTTTCTGAGTTATAATAACAGTGTGTTGGGGTCAAATTTCTATATAAAAGAAAGTTATAGATAAAAATGACAAGAATCCTCTAAAATAAATAAATGAAGAGACAGATCCAACGTTGGAACATAGTAAGTTTAGATTTAATGAAATATGTGCACTATATTGACTACAGCATCGTCCCAGTACTGACCAAGAGTCCCTAATTCTCTAGATACGAGTATATTCAAACTCAAACTCCTAATAATACTCCAGTATTGTCTAGTTATAAACTCATTGTCAACTCGGATAGCATAAATACAAACCTTAGTGGTTTTTCGATGTTATCTACTAGCAAATGATATGTATCTTTTTAAGTATGATAAATAAACGAAAAAAAAAAATTAAATTATTTTAGCATCTTGAATCATAATCTACTAGCAACTAAGTGTTCTATCGCATTATTAGATATTGATAGCCTCCGCGGCACAGTTGATTACACGCCGTCTGTTAAACGAGAGGCCGCGGGTTCGATCCCCGCACCGAAACAAATGTTTGAACCACAGGATTTTATTTCGGGTCTGGGTGTTTGTGAGACTGAAAACTCAATTGTAGTTCCTGATACCCACGACACAAGGCTCAATCTTACTGTGGGATCAGGACTATGTATGTGACTGTTGGGTGTATTCATTTATATAAGTATTACTTAATTTATACACAATGCGTGTGCATGTGTAAATTGCCATAATTGTGTGAACAGCGATGGATGATTGTCTCTCACCAATATTGAACATACTACATAGTCTCTACATTAGTTATTATTATATAATATATTCTGTATACACCTGACGAACTGCAATGCCGTCTGTATCGATTCATCTGACATTCGACACATATGCCTACGCAATTTCTTCATGCTACATTTAAACTTTGAATATTAGACCCTTGTATATGTTGTAAATAGTTTATAACAAGGCAATAAGGGCGATATTCCGTTGCAATAGCGATATCAGTGGCACGTCGATCTGTCGGCAGGCGGTCACGACTCGGTGCTCACGTGGTACCGGTCACTCTCAAGGTCTCGCAAGCTTTTGATTTCTGTAATTTATTGCCTTAGTTAACATATGCCATACGGATACTTTTTGTGGCGGCAGTTCGGTGATAGGTGTTATGTAATTTTTGAATAATTATTGTGATATTTATGGCTTAGGTAATAGGACTCATTTTAGTTAATAGTTTTATTTTATATTAACTGTACATAGTTTCTGAAATGAGCATTGACAATCGCATATAAGTGTAGTAGAAATCATTGAATATTTGAAGTTCTAAGTTAACTTTACTGACAGAAGAAAACGTGATAGCAAAACTTTTACTTTCTATAAGTGGTCAACTTGACGGCAAAATATTATGAAATCATTGAACAACAGAGCGCACACCACGAACAGAATTGTAACAGAAACTATTGACCACAATCAGTTCATTCAGTCGGCTCAGTGTCAATCCACCATATGAATTGTAATTAAAATAAAACTAGACACAGAAATTAAAATGCACATCTACGGTAATGCCGTCAAAGGAAAGGCCGCGGGTTGGACTCTCGCACCGAGACAAATATTTGTGTAATCTACAGGGGAGTTTGTGAGACTGAAAAGTCTCTCATAGTTTCTGATACCCACGACACAAAACTTAATTGATATTGATGTGGGGTCAGGACTGTCTGTGTGACAGTTACCCAACTGTCACACAGACAGATATTTAATTATTATATTTCCCCGCGTTCGTCACGCGCGCACAGATTATCTTTACTATGTCCGCTCTGTTACCTCAACAAAACTCTATGCTTCCGCGACCGTTGTCTGGCGTCTTCAATTAGTCATACTCGTAGTACATTTTGTTTGTAACAAGCCGCCCTAGATAAGCGTATGAAACAGATCGCGACTCTAATTGTAACAATTATGTTCGTTTTAATGTCCTTGTTGATTCGCAAAACAGTCATGAGAACTTTAACAACGAGGTCAGTATGAACACTTGGAACGTGGATTCGGATGATTGGCGGTGCACAGTACGGGCGGCTTAATGGGAATTATTATATTTTGGATTGTTTATTCGCATTTGGCGCTGGTGTGTGCTTTTATGTTAAGCCCCATTTACACGGGAAGAGTTTCTCGCGGCGAGAATCGTGTGCCATTATAATCAGGATATCATATTCAATAATAACATTATTAATCTCTCATACGACTTTAAAATAAAGAATTAGGTTCACCAGGACATTACATTCAAATTATTAACATATTAACCGCTTCAGTAGCATTTTTGCGCCACAATCATCGTCTGACTGACAGACAATGTCCAGTACATCTTGACCCACGTGACGTAGCGGGTTGAAAGGAGCCCAAGGCCTAGCCGTCTGGACGTGTATGAATTAAATAAACTTTATTTACAACTCATCATTAAAGTTTTAATTACTAATAATTTTTAATTACTATTCATTGCATATAATTAACGAATGTTTAAGAAACAGTCATCATTATAAAAAAAACATCTTGAAGTTTAATATTTTTTTATTATAAAAATTTCTAAGGAGTATAAAGGTAAAGCTTAATAGAGGTAGAATTGAAGTAAGATCAATTCTAATTAATTAAACTGTCTGGGTAGGTACAGCTTAATCCATTAACATCAGCGTGGAAGCACTAAAAGTAACGTTTTGAATGATATTGTACTAGTCTAATTACTGGGCTCATTTATTCTTAGTAATTTAAGATAGATTGAACATCTAATGTTTTTTTATTATATTTTTATTATGTTTTTGGCGCCTTCACTTATCGGCCTTGCGGAAGACCAGCGCTGGTTCTATTACCAGCACACGCTGGGCATGAGCCGTTTTGTTATAAGCACTGTTTTATCAATACCATACTATTTGAATTAAATATAAGCATAATTCTAATTAATTGCTTGTAACAAAAAAAAATCTTTCTTTCTATCGTATCGAGTAGACCAACGATGTGTTACCGCAGCGCAGTTTAGAAATTATAAGTTCTGAATAGTGTAGCTTCTGTTTAAGGACAGGCATGACGCTTAATATCACGCAATCGTCATGCTCGTCTCGTCATCCTCGCTTCTAAAAATAAAGAAAACGAAAATTTATTTATTTATTTAACACTTTATTGTACACCAGATACATATATAAAAAGTGGACAATATCACAGAAAAAAAATGTACAAGTGTCGGTCTTATTGCTCAAAGCAATTTCTGCCAGACAATCATGGGGAAAACAAAAATTTTAAATCTTCACAAAGCTATTTTTCGTTATGTAATGTGTAATTTTTCTAGAGGTGGGCCATGTAATGTCAAACTTTGTGTTTTTAATGGGAACGGGTGGCTGAATTATTCTATCATATGATTTTTTATAAGTTGGGTAGAACATAACGTGAAATAAATTGTACTGAAAATAAGGTATTGTATTTAAGAGCGTTGTTTGCAATCAAACGATATCTATAAAAATTTTATAGTGCAGTAAAAGCTCCTTATTCCCGGATTAAATAGTTGCGATCCAATTCCTACCTTCGCGGCTGAATATTTCTTTATTCGCGGATTAGACTTAAACCGACATGTATGAAATGTAAAATCCGCAGTCCATTGAAGAAGAGGCTTCATCAAGTATTGAAAACCTGACATTAATTTGAAAAATCTTGGTAAAGGTTTTTTTATTGCGATGAATAGCGAGACGAGTGTGTCTTTCGCCTGATGGTAAGCGATATGACCGCTCATGGACAGTAGTAAGTATAAGACATTAAGTCTCATTATGTACAGTAGTTACTCGGGATACAGTGTCCTTTAAGCCGGAACACAACAGTGCATTCACACTGCTGTTTGGCGAGAGAAATAGACATTGCGATGATACCTACCCAGGCCGCCTCTCATATATGAGAGACCTACCACTAAGGTAAAAGGTAAAAGGTGAAATTATTTTTCTAATTTCTTTACGAAAATTGATTCGTGTTTGAAACGAAGTCTTATTTTAAAAGGCACATGACTAATACTATCGCTGAATATTATATGATGCTGAATATAATATAAGTCTGAATAGAAGAAAGGATATTTAAAAAACTGCCGCACAAGAAAAAATACTAACATATTTAAACCCTTGCCCAAGTCTGACATTAATTATTAATCAATAAAAACTCCAATTAAATTGATTTTTCTAAATGTTTGCATTTTCATCAAGGAGCGAATCTCCAATAATTTCCTTTTTTTATTAACCTATATTGTCTAACTGCTAGGCAAAGGTATCCCTATTTCCATTTGTCCCTCAACTCTTTCCATTTGTCTTAATGATTCCACGTTTTGGAAATTTACATGGAATTATAAAAGGATACAGAAACCGTATCATATTTACGGGACGTATTTCCCGCGAATAAAGAGCTTTTATTGTCCCGATCTTACTTGAGATACCTGCAAAGGCAATTATACTAAGTATTTGCTAGTTGCGATAAATTTTACAGAACTACAAAGTGGAAACAACAAAGGTTCCGCTAATTCGAGAAAATAAGGTTTTCTCTTCATTGTTACATTTCTATTTATATCATCTGTCATGCGCAAATTACACCTTTGTAATAAAATATTATAAAGGAAACAAGAAAACAATGGTTATGGCTTAGTGCCTACTTTAAAATGAAATATGATTATCTTATGTCGCGGGTCCTAGAAACGCTATGAAATGTCGCTTTCACAAGAGCAACACCAGAAACATACATCAATTGCGTATGACAGAAATAATAATTTAAAAGTGGTTGAGCCACGCTGTAATCAGCCATGCCTCAGCATGAACTGGCAGGCTCGTCCAGGGTGGTACTACTTTCTCACGGGAGATTCATGTGAAGCGACAGCATTGCTGTTGCGTTTCGTTCGGTTATTGAGATTGTCGGATGCCCAATACCCCCTTCCTGTTCCCATCCATAACCTTCCCTCTCCGCTCCCGATCTGATGGCTCGGCTATGGTGAAGGTGACTTGCTTGCTCGTTTATCGGAGCTATGCTATAAAAAAATAGTTTTGGTGCGGAGATCGAACCCGCGGTCTCTCATTTCATAGCCCTGCTGATATTATCGAATCGTGCCACGTAGACATGAATGCTTTCATAAGTGAAATTGCTAAAATATCCACCATATTTTAAAATGGGGACAGATATCTCAAAGTAAAAAATTTATATGGCAGCCCATCATCTTTGTGCTTATAGTACCACTGATCTAATCTAAGACTTTAATTTCAGGAACCGCAGCTCGCAAGTCGGAAATCCAACAAGTCCTTGCCGTATGATTACCTTTCACGAGGCAATCTCGCTAGGTCCTGTTATTTTGAGAAGAAAAGGATGACTTATAAATAATGAATTCAATCTAGACGAAGCTGTATAAAGTTGGACTTTTCTCATAAGAAATACCTTATAGACCTAGAGCCCGCAGCCGCCAGTATTCGTCATTTTATAAAAGTTGATAGATTGTCTGCGCATACCTCTGACATAGGCATCACACAATCAGCAATTATGAAGTTCCGATCGTGGTGGCTTTGAAAGTTATCAGCTTTGATGTGTCTGGCAAGATGAAACCATCAAAAAAGTCCGGCTGCCAAGGAAATACCATTTGATATTGCCTAAACACATATAAAATTCAACATTCATACTATAACTTAATTTTATTAAAGTTTGAAGATATCGTAATATATAAGTTTGCCAGCTTGACGAAAGTATGGCGGCTACGGGCTCTAGGTCTATTTTACCAATTTACTTTCAGATTATAGAGTACCGCATTTATAGTACGATGAGATGGCTCGCGATACTTCAATGTGACGGTATGGATGCGCAGGATAAAGGACAGGGGAAGAGAAATGCGCCTTACACCCTTCTTAATAAAATAATAAATGAGTAATACGTCAAATTACACTTTTCGCTTAATATCATTGTTCCCATTTTTGGTTTAAAACTTCAGGGTATTTAGTACGTAAATAATCATTCAAATAGAATATTGTTCAATTCTCCGTAATTCGTATTAGCACTTAATTAAATTAATAATTCGTTATTTGTTGTTAATTATTCATATTGCAAACTAGGCACCATTATTGTTAGAAACTTTGGAAAGATATTTAAAAAACCTCCTCATGTTTCCTTTTTAGTTCCATTTTCAACGAAAAAATTACGAATTTAATTGAAAAGGTTTTTAAATATATGTATATATTATATTTATATTAGTTCTATAAGTGAAGATTTGTTATTGGCTCTTTGTTACCTACTTTACTATTTAACTATTCGATTTATTTAGCTGTAAGTCTTCCATGCATAAAATAAAAATAAAAATAAAATAAAATAAATAAATAAATCCAAAAACAAATCATGTTACGCTGGGTCTTGACTAAAAGGTATCACTTTCAAAATTGTTCGTTCCACCGTAAGAATGGGAATGGAAGTCTATAGGGCTGTTTCTATATTTCAGAATGTATGGGCCCACACAAAGAAATTTCAAAGTAACGTTTGCTAATTAATGGTTGTTTTTCAAAATGTCCGAGTTGTGCAACAATAATTACATGGTTAAAACGCTCGGGCTTACAAATAGCTTTTGTTTGCGAAACCCAAGATTTGTAATGTTAGCTTCATTATTTTGTGCATTGAGTTTTGGTTCTCAAAGTTGCCTTTTTTAAAAATAGAAATACATAAGTCTAAGGCTCGTGATGGTAATTGAAGGGCAGTACCCAAATAGAGTATTCACACAATTATACTTTCTCCAAATGACAACACACACTTGCGTGTATCATTATTCATTATGACATAGTTTCTGCAATAATAATATTTCGTATCTATCTTCTATTGGCGAGTGGCGGAATTTAGCAAATAAAATTTTAAAAAATTACGTTTAACATAATACAACATTTTTACAGTACTTACATAAATTTACTGCGGCATTGCACTAGGCTCGTGGCGTACCAAAACAGAATTAACAAAATATTCTTATTTCTAAAATAAATCAAGTAATAACTTTAAAAAGTAAATCAAATTGAAGTATCTATTGGCTAGTTACGGTTTACTGCGAATAATTAAGCCAGCATTATTAATAGCCATATTTAATCGTCATAATTAAGCCAGATATCACTACCACAAAATCATCACACCTCGGTTATTGTTTAATTACCATATTAAAATCACTTCAATGTAAACAATCGTAACAGTGGTATATTACCATCCTATTAATTACAACACGGCACTTGTACGTGTTCAAAATTTCCAAGGTACATAATAATAGCAATGAACAATAGATATTGGATTACAAGACGTCGCTGAGCAAACGTTACTGCTTTTAACAGCAGTTAATTAATTCCTAGACTGTTTCTTAGAATCTGGGGAGTGTAAAGGGGGTGATTCCCTACACACGACACACGCGACGAACATTCATATATTTTTTTAATTTTATTAGAGATGGTTTAGGATTGGTCCTCAATATGGTATTTTTTAGATTTTCGCTTCATAATAAGTTAATCACGAGGTATAATATTTCTAAAAATGGTGGTGAGATGTTTAAAACCTTGAGGATAGTGACCACCAATACCACAGTAGTAAAGCCGAGCCCGGTGCAATTGTATAATCACATATGTGGGAGACAATCATCTCTTACCGATGGGTACTTTAATTGAATTGCACTGCTTTCGCCGGGAGCATTGCATTCACTTTGCCGTTTGTCGAAATAAAGCAAGTTTTGCACGCCCTAAGCGTTTTCCGTTTTAATGGATTCGCCCTTTGTTCCCGAAGCAAATTTTCGCTTGATCGGCCAAGATCCTGCCTTTACAGTGAAAAGCGGAAAACAGATAGCGGAAATCCGAACTCGCTTTGTAACCAAGATTCACCGAGCTGTAGATATTTTAGTTAACGGAGTTCATTATTCCTAATGGAATAGCGGCATTGCACAATACATATATTTTGTTACTACTGTGGGGAATTCTTAGTGTCGAAGTCTCCGTTGCTCAGTTGGGTCAGTTTGTCTGTGAATCGCTAAGACATGGGTTCAACCATACACCGCGTAAAATATTTGTGTGATCTACAAGATGCGTCTTGGAGAGAAGTCTTTTTTCATAAAGAATTTCACTGAATTCTATCAACCCTCTGTTACCCTACTATAGTCCCAAGTAATGGGACATTTGTGGGCTGATGTTATACATGTAGAGATATACACATAAACTCATGTTTTTTCCTAGAAGGAGTAGGCGGAGGTACAACCAGGACACCCACGTTTCACCTTGTATTTTCCATCCCACGATGTGAAAGGGTGCGAAGCGATATCGGGCACAAATTCTTGACTCCGGACTGATAATGAATAGAAAAATCCAATGTCACGCTGCTCGACCCCGGGTTCGAACCCGAGATCGTAGCTTTGCAATCATATCGTAGTACAACTTCGCCACGAGGCAGGCGCTTGCCTATGTGGCGACACTGTTATGATTTTTCTATGACATATCTATGAGATCACTTTCCTTAATTTCACAATATTTTGCATGATTGGCGCAATACTGTTTTATGTATCGCGAACAACAGTCATTAACCGGGAATGATAACAGAAGGACTTGTTTATTGGACACCTTAATTAAGGTTTTAACGTTGTTTAGGTAGTGTTGCAGTTAATTTTAATTGAACACTGCGTTTATCCTCGTCCTTGAGAAGTTTAATTAGCTGGATAGTTTTCATTCTCTAGCCGAGTCGAGGATAGGCTAATTGGCTTGTTGAGAAACTGTTAAACTGTCTGAAATTGACATTTATTTATCTATAAATATAAACAGAGTAAGGCTATAAAAATTGATGCTTTTTTATAAATTATCGAGTAACAGAAAAATATGGATTGAGACGTCACTGCAATCTCAACGCATGCATATGAGGGTGTTAGATACCCACTACGCTCCCACTTTAAATCTAATGTTCTTCAAAACATTATTAACAGTCCCCATCTTGGTCGCTCTAAGCTATTAAAACTGCCTAACAATGAAAGCAAAATGATTGTCAAATGTTTCTATTTTCATGCTTAATGAAACTACAATTGCTCGCGACAGACAACTAATTTATTATTGTTTACATGCATCAAACTAGACGACGCTATACCACATTTGATACTAATTTAACAATCCTCAAAACAGCCACAATCACCAGTGTAATCAAGTAGCAACTAAGATAATGCATCGAAAGTACCCAGTTAACTGGGACAACCTTAAGCGCAGATTTCACTCGAATAAAAAAATCATAATAAAAAGTACAATTGATTTGATATGACGGTTACGACAGCTGGTTGGGCAACCGCGGCGCGGCAGCGCTCAATACTTGCTTCTTACAAAGCATTGAAATAAACTAGGAAAGTTACGTTGTAGCCAAAGTAACTGCTGGACATAATGAGACTTAACATCTTATGTCTCAGGATGGCGAGCACAGTGGAATGCCAAGCATTGCTGTGTAAATCATGGTGTTGTTTAATTTTGTTACTGTCCTTAGCAGTCGTATAGTTTACGATCAGGCGAATGGCATGTTCGTTTCGTCATTCATAGCAATAAAAAAAACTTCGGATCACAGTTATTCTATATATGTCTGCGAAATATGTATCATACTGTGGTCGAGCTATGAACGTATTGTATTGTATTACCGGGCACGGGCGTGCTCAATAATCAAAAGTACGATTAAAAAGGGTTAGGCCATATAGTCCATATGAGCCAAGTGCGAGTTGGCAGCTATAAATGTACCAGGTGAAATTGCTATAGAAGTTAACCGATTGGTAACATTGTAAAAAATTGTTTGCCTGATAAGTTTATAAAACAGTCATACGTTGGGTAGGCAGATACACACAAGCATTAGTACACTGTAACGTACCATACCATGACCGTAGCATGAACGATTACGAAAAAAAAAAAACTATTATGCACAAAAAACAAATTAAAACGGTATCATACCGGTGCGCAGTACTCGTATACTATTAAAATATAATATTACTATGTGTTATAAAATTAAAATTATTTTAGATAACAATATTGCAAACTGACCTTTATAGTCAGAAGTACGAATGCCTATTTTAATGTAATAATTATCAAGAACTAATGAAGCATTAAAATAATTATTTCATTAAAATACTTATGAATTACTTAATTACGATGCTTCTTATGGGACATATCTAGCTCGTACTGGTTTATGTCATTTACGTGACAATACTGTAGCATACGCGTAAACATTTTAATCCAATCCAATCCATCAGCCAAAGGAAGTCCACTGCTGAACATAGGCCTCTCGCAATGATTTCCACAGTGACCTGTTGGAGGCAGCCTGCATCCAGCGACGTCACGCGACCAATTTTAATACAAATATGCATTTGTATATATGCCACCGCGCAACGCAATATTCTCATACAAGGAAAACCCGTATGCCATAGATTGAATCCATCTCAGCCGTCGCCTCAATGACTTTAAGCCGTTATTCCAATAAAATATGAGAAATAGTCGGGGTAATTATTTTTTTATGGACATAACAGTATGGATTTTATAATAGTATGCATAGAAATGCTGAAGTTAACATTAATGATGTACAGAAGCCTTAACAATGATTAAGAGCTATTTCTCTTTGTTAAGTCGTGACTCTAGAATAATGAAATTATCTACAAAAAGCGGTCAAACACCATAGGTTTGGAAAACATATTGATCAAACATCGTATTTCTACCTTTCTAACAATTAACAAATAACTGACTAAAATACACGCCTCACAAAACAATTATGACCAACCTCTTTAGTTAAACCTCGCGTGTAATTTAAAAAAAATAATAAAAAAACATAGACACAAGTAAACATTCGACACGGCAAGATTGACTCGTCTCGCGGGTTCAGACAAAATGGGATACCGCTACACAACATCATTCGCTACCCAATGTACCAGTGACCAACATATACAAGAATTTATGGCTTTTTTAATGTTACCATGATGAATAGAAACGGACGTTCCACGCTAACGTTTATGTGCGAAATTTGGGGAACTGTTACAAGACGTGTTTTTGGATTGATTCATTCTATTGACAAGTCACGATTCGACGCGAATAGTTTTGTTGTTTTTCTGATTTGTCTCGGATGGATGTTTTGAGAGGTGCAAGGTACATTTGAAGTAGTTATTGGTTTAATCATATGACATGTAAAAATACCGCATTTTTATTATACAGCAGTCTTTTGTACCTTAGCCTTTCATTTTCAATAAAGTCCATGATTAAAAAACTTATTGCCAATATTAATTAATTAATTTAAAACTCACCAGCACACTGAAATGGAGTTGAAATTTAGTTTTATTGAGTTCAAACAAAAGGAAATATTTTTGCTTTGTCTGTGTGTGGAGTGTGGAGCTTTTAAGCCATCTGTTCTGGTTGATTTCATTTCTATTTTAAATATACCATTGATTCTTTTAACGAGTATGTACTCATAGATCTCTATGGTAATCTATGGGGAATACCTAAGGCCTTCTATGGACTTCCTGTGGCTGAAGATAGAGAGAGAGAGAGACAGAGAGAGAGAGAGAGAGAAGGAGAGAAAGAGCGCTACAAACATAATTTTTAATATTTTATAAGGTTCTCGAAAATTACTAACCAATATCGCATCTCACCGAACATTTGCAGACACTATGTCATACCAATTAGTTGAGAAGAGAGATGGGAACTGCAAACCAAGAGTACAGGATCATTTCTAATGTGTGTGTGATCATTTCTAAGTATCATGTATTGATTGTTTAGTTCGGCACTTCGTTGTTTTACGGTTTGATATTATTTTAAATAATACTTATTATAAACGTCTTCACAAGAAAACAGCATTGGTAAATTTGTTTTAAATATACTACAGTCACGAGCTCCACTTGAAGCATTTTGTAATCTAGGACTATTTAAGTACAAACCTTTCACAGGATAATAATTGTTGTAGTACTGCAACTACACAATATTTTATTTCTGCGTAAATTGCATCTATTGCAATCTTTTGATTTTTCTGCCAGCTCCTTTTCATACTTGCTTTTTAATTATTTAATTTATCAAAATTCGTGAATTAGTTTCAAATATATTAAGTGAGGATTGTACAGATATAACCAGTGTTGCGTCTCAATTAGGAATAGTTCAATTGATTATAATCACTAACAAGACGGCAGTCCTTTGTTTTGCCTGCATAGCTCTGAATTAATTTGCTGAAATCCGAATGGAATCCGATATACCTCCATTTTCTTTTCATTAGGTAGGTATACATGTTTATGTATATTCTATATATGTGTATTTTAATATGTGTTTGTATTTGTATATCATATATATGTAGATATATTATTTATTTTGACTCACTATTATTTCATATACACCTTAGACTGTCCTTTCATTTTCTTATTTATGTATACATCCATCCAAAGGTTGCCTGGAAGAAATTGCCGAGTGTGATAAGGTCGCTTCTGGTACTCATAATATCTTATTATGTAATTTCTTTACTGCAATTGTTTCTATATAGTGCAATAAAGGATTAAATAAATTAATATTTCAGTTATTTGTTCAATCTAGATTTCATTAGCGCAATTCCACTGGGATTAATTTTCTTCGTCTGTATTCGATTGCTTCGATGAACTCTCTTTATCCCGATATTCCTTAATTAAAAGTGCTAAAGCTGTGTTAAGTTCAAGGAGTTGCCATCGCTGCGGGGTGGGGATGTTTAAGACCCCTATTTTTTTATTAGTAGGTCAGCACGAGATACATCAGGCCACGTAAGTACCAGCCAACGCAATGTCGGATGACTACTCTTATGGCCTTATTAATAAACTCAGATGAGCGAAGAATTAACTTAGTCCAAGGCTTTATCATCATCCATCCATCAGCCAAAGGAAGTCCACTGCTGAACATAGGCCTCTCCCAATGATTTCCACAGTCCAAGGCTTTAGAATTGACTCAATTATTTTGATTAGCGAGGAATTCAATATTACAGGTAAATTAATAGTCAAAATAATCGTTCAATTCTAAAGACTTGGACGAAATGTAATCCTTCGCTCATCCGAGTTTATTAATAAGGCCCTTAAGGTATAAGAATGGTCTATGATGGTTGCAGAAAGTAGCTCGATGTAGGGCGCTTGCCACAAGTTGTGGCTGAAGATGATTATGATGATGTTTGGGATAACAAGGTAGCAGTCCAACTGATGTTTAATGACTCCTTCGTCCTTAAATATCCTTGAGTCAAACTATCGTTTATTATTGCTATTTTTGCTATGTTGGTTCATGAATTATTTAAAACTCAGCAACAGATTGTCAGCAGCGACTTGGTAAACCTAGCGTGGGACGTCCTCTGACCAGATGGCAGGACGACTTGCACAAGAGGGCCGGCAGCGATTGGATGCATAAAGCAGCAGACCGGGCTCTGTGGCGTACTTTGGGAGAAGTCTATGTCTGCAGTCAAATATTTGCAGATACTCGTATAATAAGCATTTAGCACGTAAATAATTATGGTTACCGATAACAGCGAGCTTCGCTGTCGCTGTAAAAATGGGTTTATTAAATTACAAGTCCATGCCAGACTTTGCTGCAAAATTGCTCTAAATTTAGCTTGATGCCGCGACCCGTGTAATATGTGACTAACAGTTGGTAATACAATTTCGAACGGGAAGGCTGTCCTTTAGCGCATTGATGTTGCGAGTGGATTTGCGAACCGAGTTGATGGAACTGGCGCAAATTCGATTTTTCCTATTTTTAGAGATGAGCGTGCGAAAATTGAGAAGGATTTTGCAAAGTGAATTAAATCTGCTACTGGCATTGAACTTGCGGACTGCATACACGACGTACTGAAGTGACGTATGATTTAACAAAATGTATAAAGAAGCTAGTGCACAATTATTGTGTGTTAAAATTCAATGAAAATATAAGATTTTCACAAAACAAGGCACACATATAATTTTACGCGTGTAAATTTATATGTATGAATGGATTGTTTTTTTAAATAAATAGCACTTAGGTATATCCTTGACATTTATTTAATTGTAAATCCAATACACATTTTGGTAGAATTGTTTATCCATTCTGGTTGAGCTCATTGAATTGAAGTCCAACAGAAGGTTTTATTACAAATACATCAATTATTTATTACCAATTTAATACAAAGTTTTGGTATAACAATACTTTAATTACTAGCTCACAGATCCAGGAGTCAAGATTCTATTTCAAACTATCACTTCTAAACGAAGTTTTAATATAACATACTTTAAATAGTGGTTTCTCTATTTTTATTATTTTATTGCTGGTATTGCCAATGTTAGTACTATTATTTGACTCTATTTGTGGAAACTTTTAATTGACCTTTCTGTACCTATAGTATTAATTACCTGTTATTTTTTAGTTGTAAGTTTTCCTAAAATAAATTAAAAAAATTAATAGCTTATTGCTTCCTACAAAGTATATTGAACATTACACTACATAGTGGCTAGACATGTGTATTTTGAGTATATGCCTCTACACAGGGTGGTAAAAAATATTTTTAGGTTCATATTTATACTAAAATATGTATTACTTACTACGATAATTATTTTGCCTTTGTTATATTTTTTTTAATACTACAATTCAGATACTCAAATGCGCGTCTTGGATCGGACAGGGTTTTTTTGCCATACTGTATATGAGTAAATATTATATTAATGTAATAACTTAAAATGTGTCGCCCGAGCTGCCCGCCTCTCCTTGTTGTTTTTGTATATTTTTTATTATTTTAAAGTGAATATTAAGCCTATCATCTTGAATTGAAATATCGGTTTAGATCTATGAGATTTTTTCGATGCAGCGAAATTAATGCAATTGTGTATCGGTTATCCGACATGTCAAAATCAAGTGTTGTAGAACAACATATATTTTTTTCAAAATTCAAAATGGTTAATGCTTAAATGAAATGGATTCGAAAATAGCTTTTTTTTGGGAGTGCCTCGCCTTAAGTATTTTGCCCTTCGGCTAGCGCATGGGGTTTTAGAGATTTTATAGAGCCACTTGGAACACCGTGTGTCCTTACGTGTATTTAACTACCAGCCCATCAGCTGTTCATTCACATCAGAATAGTTGATTTTCGTTGACTGTACAAAATAATGTCAAGCAATAATGTTTGCTTGATATATTCGTATGCTATGTTTTAGTGGATACAAATCCTAAGAAACAGACAATGTCACCTATCATTCCAAAGGCGAAGTTTTTCCATGGAGGAGGTATTAAGATGCTAATTAATAACAATCATAAATACATAAACATCACGCCTCTTTCCAGAAGGGGTTGGCAGAGATGCAACCGGGGCACCCACGTTTCGCTTTATGTGTTTCGTCCCATGGTGTGATAGGCAAGCCTATCGCAATATCGAGCATAAATTCCTGACTCCGGGCTGATAATCAATAGAAACATCAAATATCACTTGTACGATTATAAACCTGAGGTCTCGCGTTCGAATCCCGGGTCGGGCAAAGTGATATTGGATATTTCTATTAATTACCAGCCCGGAAACGCCCCGGCAAAACATGGGTGTCCTGGTTGCACCTCTGCCTACCCCTTCTGGGACAAAGGCGTAATGTTTATATATGTATGTATGTGAATTAAAAATAACTGTTTCAAAACTGGTTGTACCTATTGGATTCCTTTAGTGGAAGGCATTGAGGGAGACCAGTAGTAGACCTAAATGTGATTAGGAGTCATAAAGTTTATTTAACGGTCTTTGATGCATGCTACTAGCGTGTTTCTGCAAAAAAGATAAGTCTTGGCTATGTAAGAAATATCCCTTTAAGTAAAACTCGTAATAGAAGGTCAGGGCACAGACAAGAGGAAGGCCTTAACCCTGGACCGGCTAGACCAAGGTTCACATCCGTATGTAAGCACGGCTTTATATGTAACAACTTAATTCCTATGAAAACTGCGACCCACATACCCTGTACGCCAATTATTTATATAAATTCGAGCCAACATTTTGTCTCGTTGTTGCCCGGCTGTAATTCCTCCATTTCTTTAATTTCATAAAGTTTTAAATAAAGATCAGAAGTAGGTACTTTTACCGAATTAACTAGGTAATTGTACCCTTTTTGTTAAGCTCCTAAAAGTCGAGGCGTGATGGTTACTCTAAAATCTGCACAGGATCAGAACAGGGCTATCGAACATAAAAACCCTTTTCAAATCCAATTGACAGTTCTGGAACTGTCAGTCGGAATATCTGGATATTAGCGCGGTCAAAGAAACATCATCTATAATTTGTATGGATAACTCAATTACCTCGAATCGATATGCCAGGTGATATATTTAAATAAAGATTATGTATATACAAGTCTCGGTCGGTGAGTGGCCGAAGGTCGTCAAGTCGCTTTCCGTCACACGCGCGGTGACCCTAGCCGCTCCTGTTGTTATTTAATAAATGTAAGCGCCTTTAAATGTGTTCAGAATTCGGTGAAGCGATTATAATATTTAAAAAGATAGAAAATAGGGCTGCCTAAACAGGATGTGTAATTTTTTTAATTCATTTATTGGATTGAAAGTGGACATTGAATTTGAAATGGAAATTACTAGGCACTCATGCATAAAAAATGGTGGTCCTGCCTGATTTCAACCCACTTAGCAAATATAATAATTAGACCAAATCAAGCTTTTTAATTGTAAAATGTCGCACAGAATTAATTTAAGTAATATCAAATGTTTACAATGTTTGTTACTGTCACTAATATGTCTCGTTCAACCCTAATATTTTTTTTAGATCAATATAGTGTTGTTAAGCAACAATATATTGTCACATCATTTTATCTGCATAGAAATGTATCCATTACGCGGTCGAATTAAGGGTGAATTTCCTATTTTAACTTTCTGTTTAACCTGCGCGACGATACAATAGTTTGAGTAAACCCAACAAGTTGCTTTATAGTTTCGAAATTCAAATATGTCATAGTTCATAGGTTCCTAATTCGGTTGCGAGTTTGCAACTGCAGTTACACGCGTTACAGGTGGAGTTCTAACAAGTACCGCAGAGTTTGCTTCGAAACCTGGCTTGAAACAAAGTTACTAGATAATGGTTTGTCTGTTGTTGGGAGTTTCATGGTATTTGTATCTACTACCATAACGAACACTGTTCACGATGGGAAATTATCGATTACTTGTGATTATGACCTATGCAACTGTGATGCAAGTGTATGTTTAGGACTCAGACTATGTTTATTGTGTATATACTTGGCCGGCATAATTGTGTGGATTGAAGAGAAACACAAGTCAGCTTTCTCTGTTTGCGGTCGTTTAGATCTCTCACCGAAATTAACAAATAAGCATTACCGTATAAATCTATACATGTAATAAATTTGTAACAGATCGATGTCTGTATATGGAAGATATTTGAGAAAAACTATTATGGCGGGACTGTATGAACGTAATAGAATCCAAAACAATGATTTTTAACAATTTTGTCTGTTTGATTGTGCAGTCGAGTGCGATGATCTCGGAAACGGTTCTACGGATTTCCATGAAATTTGTAATTGAGGTAGCTGGCACCCTGGATTGACAATTAGGGTACATTTATCCCGAAAAAAGTAGTTTTCCTGTGGAATGAGGAAGAAATTCTAATATATTTGTTACTGATGGATGGGACTGGATTATATGCCTTGAGTGAGAATGAGACGGAACAGGGCGGGATTTAACGGGACGGGGCGGGATTTAACGGGACGGGACGGAAAAATAGTACAAAAGACGGCATTCAGTTAATATAAATAAAACATGACGGGAAATACTATGTAGCTGAAGTAGACTGGCCTCAAAAAGTATCTGCACCCGGGCGGAGCCGGGCCGCCTCTTAGTACAAAATAAATGACGTCACCTCACAAGCTATACTAGAGACTTAGACACAAAATTACAACGTTAAATACCACGTAGTCAGCTTGCCATGCTAAGTTCATTATCTGCAAACCAGAATAATGACGTAATATTTCTGTTACAGTGCTAGGTTTAATTTGAAACACAAGTCTGCTGTTGTTACATAAATTAGCCTGAATATTTTTGTTTTAATTATAAACTGCCCACTGATAGAAGGACTACGGGTTTCAGTTTTGCACTTGCTTACATAATAACAAATACACCCAACAGACTAAAAGGAAAAATACGGAGTCCTCGAAACCGACGAGAACGTATGAAGGGATTAATGGCAGTTGATGAAGCGAAAGAGGTATTTATGGACCGTAGCACTTGGCGCTCAATAGTCTTTGCTTACCCCAATGGGACATAGGCGTGAGTTTATGTATGTAAGTATGTATGTATGTAGACACATAGATAGGTCTGTCCCACAAGATATACCTATATAACACAAGACATACCTGATGATCTTATACCCACAAGATAAAAGTCTTGTTTTGTGGGTATAAAAAAACACGACACATTTATCGGTCTAACTAATATCCAGACCCAATTAAAGTCCAACTGCTCTTATTTGATTCTTTTCTTTCTGATTAATTTAAATGCGGGTTGAAGACAAGCTAGTGTCCCTAGAGACTCGCCGAGCTCTGGAGCTTGGTGCCAATTCTTTGCGTGCCTGTTAACACTGTTAACAGGTGTTGAACTGTCAGGAGTTCCATTGGTGGGTGTGTGGGCAGAAAAGCCTCATCCAGACGCTAAACAATTACCAGTGGATTACACAAACTTTTGTCTGGGCCGAGGTTCGAACCCGCTTTTTATTATAGCCGGCGTCTAGCCAACTGCGCCACGGTGACTGATAACACGTAATGTATATAGAATACAACATCCACAAAGTTCCTCTTTGAGATATTGATACTAAGCTTGTTACGATACTGCGCCTCTACCGCTCCTATCTCGATCGATCGAAACATTATTAATATACATATATAAACTTACGCCTTTTCCCAGAAGTGGTAGGCAGAGGTGCCCACCAGGTTACCTACGTTTCGCCTTGTATGGTCCGTTCCACGATGTGATAGGGGGCGAGCCTATCGCCATGGGCACAAATGCCTCATTCAGCGCTGATAATGAATAAAAAAACAATATCACTTTGAAAATATGTTTATAATATCAAAATGTTCCAATCTATAGTATAGATGGGGAATATATTTTGTTATAGGAAACGAACCTATAGATTCTATAGGCTCGTCTCTTCCACATCATTAGAACAGAAATAAGCTCAGGAAAAGGTGAGTGGCGCTACTGGCGCCTTCGTTTAAAGCCTACATCTTCGTGGATTATGGCATGAGCTATTTACTATTACTATATTGTAAAGTTTTCATCTACTTAGAGGAGTTTGCAAAGAGCAAATGAAAAATAGGTCCTCGATTTAAAATACGAAACCTGATTATAATTTTATCTATTGTCCCAATTGTAATACATGTGTTTTAATTGCATCATTAATTGCTTTATTTAGATATTTGTAGCTCTAAATTCCAAAAGAATGACGTGTTCATTGTGCAGTGCCGAACTTAACATAAGTGCCTGGAGCGTATAATTTCACAAAATCAATTTTATTTAAGTTTTTTTTCTCTAGCACTTTTATGTACCCCACTTTATTTGAGGTTATTTAATTTATTTATTCCATATGTGTGTTTTAATTTATTGTGCTTAATTATCTGTCAATTTATGGCGATGGATATATATTATTGGACTCACGAAATATGTTACCAAAATACCAAATCAACTGCAAAAATATCCTTACAGATTCATGTCCTTAACAATAGCAATTGATGCAGATATTTTAAATACAGTCGTGTGAGACAACGGCTCGCTTTTCTGGCCAAATACGACACTGTACGACTCAACGCCTCTGTCACCTTATTTGTCTCAAATGTTCCAGCCATTGTTCTGCGGACTATATTAGCGAGTCACACCTACAGATGTTTACGAACCGTTCTGCCATTAGACTATTCCGATAACGTTATTTTATCTTGTTATGACCTTACAAGGAAGGAGAGGAAAGGTAGTTGAACTTGAGTGAAAAACAGTTAGATGTTTGTTTATTTTTTGATTCTCATTTACCTTGTAATATAAGGGTCTTTACCCTTAAAATTTATTCGCTCGAAAAATGACATCGCACCAGATGTTAGTTGTAGTGTTATTCAAAGCACTGAATCAATGTTTTTAGAAATATCGTGTACATTGCTTAAAATATTATTATTATTTTGTAGTCCAACTGACAGCAAATTTTTAAGTACACATATTACAATACATGGATCTACTCGTTTATTTATCTACATTTAAATATATACATTGATGGACTGACAATGTTAAGAGACAAATATACAGTATTATAGACTCCGTGGCGCAGTTGGTTTGACGCCGGCTGTGAAACGAGAGGCCGCGGGATCGGTCCCCGCACCGATACAAATGTTTCTTCGATGTACAGGTATTTGTGTCGGGTCTGGGTGTTTGTGAGACCGAAAAGTCTCTCGTAGCCCTGGATACCCACGACACAAGACTCCATCTTAGTGTGGGGTCAGGACTACCTATATATATGTGACTGTTGGGTGTATTTATTTATTATTATTTTTCCTTGATGTCAATGTCGCCAATAAATAAAATGATCCCACAAAACCACAATGTCATTCGTTCCATATGTATTAAATAACCTACTTTTAAATGCATTTACTTAAATGCCTTGTCAACTTTAATGAATACTAATTTAGAATCTACAAGTAGTAATTAATATGTTGTTTGTCGCACCGACAGCTCCCAAGAACGAAGTCATATCTTAAATATTAAAACAGATTTTCTATGAGTATATTATACATAAGTTGGGGGACGTCCCTGGATGCAGGCTGCCTTCAACAGGTCACTGTGGAAATCATTGAAGGAGGCCTATGTTCAGCAGTGGACTTCGTTTGGCTGATGGATGGCTGGATATATAATATACACATTTTTTTTAATGTATTGTATTAGCCCATATACGACCCACTGCAGGGCACGGGCCTCCTCTACAATCGAGAGTACGATTGAGAGTGGTATTGAATATACACATACATAATAATTATACATATAATTCTTTAACCGCTTACAATATAGGTTATATGCAAATATAAATTAATAATACTTACATTAAAATGCAATTCCTACTATAGGACGCATGCGTCTAAAATATCATATATATTTAAGAAAATATTTACTTTATCTCCAATTACATCTAATTATCAATAATTACAAATAAGTAAAAAATCACATATTCCATACACTAAATTGGTTTGAATTTAAGTTCAATCAATTAATTTTAAATTAAGCGTTATTGAAGCGATATCATGAATTTAAAATAGGACTAATTTGTAAAGTATCATCATCAACTTTGAGGTCAACGATGTATCGAATAATTTTTTCGCCATTTTCTATTGTCTTATTATACATATAGGGTATATCAAAACTGCTACCGAACATGAAGCCAGGTGGTAGTTTTAGTCACTACAGACACGATGCGACTAACAATTTTGCAAAAAAACGCGACGATTTTTATTTGTAATGTTTTAAATATCATTGTGTTTGGGGGGTATATCAATAGTTTTTGCTAAAATTATTATTTAAAAACCTATGTATTATAGCTTCTTTAAAAATAAAAGGGTGTTTATATTTCTTTTCACATTTTTTTTATTTTTATTTTTTTTACCACTCAAATACGATGAAAGGAAAAAAAAAGGATTTTTTTTTGCAAAAAAATTAGTTAATTTCTGTCTAAAGTCACTAAAACTACCACCTGGCTTCGTTTTCGGTAGCAGTCTTGATATTAAAAGATGTTATTCTCTGGACCCCTATTTTTTTATTGCGATGAATAGGGAGACGACTATCAAGCATGCCATTCGCCTGATAATAAGCGATCCGACCGCTCATGAACAGTAGCGAATCTTAACAACACCATGAACTACAAACCAATGCGCTCGCCTAGACATAGTATTTTAAGTCTCATTATGTCCAGTAGTTACCCTGGCTGCAATATACTTTAAACCAGAACACAACAGTGCATTTACACTGGTGTTTGTCGGGAGAAATAGACATTGCGGTGGTTCCTACCCATATCATGAGACCTACCACCAGTATAAATATTGTTCTATTAAATAATAAAAAAACCACATTTGTCAATACTTACGATTGATTTATATACTTGTTATAAAATAATATTCTATCTCTCAATAAAAATAAACAAGATGAGCTCATGACGCAGCCGTCGTTATGCGAAGAGAGAGCTTAATCCAATTTATTAGTACCAATCACATATTTTTATCCACGGCGCTGCTTCATGACGCACTCTACGCCAATTTTGTATAATTTTCTCTATTGTTACGAATATGTATCAATTGGCAGGGGTCATTGATAGTATTCTCATATTCTCAGTTTTTTTAATAAAACTCTCTCTATAGTCTGATCAAAGGGTTAGGGTATAACTATAATAGTGCAAAAAGTGATGACTTGTGGATTTTTGCCAACTGTAGTGTTTTTTACTAAATAATTATGGATGGTAGTCTTCCTGGTATTAAATAAAAATTTAATATATAAATAATCTACAACGGCAACTTAATGCAGGTTTGTTTGTTAAAATGGCACGTCATAGCGATTAAGATGCATCTGATGGTAATTGTAACGCGGTGCTGCCCAAAGAGACTATACAGATTGCGACCACCATCCTATATAAAAGAAAACCCGACAAAATTAAGTTTGTAAGTGTGTCTCGATCTGTGTTCAGCTTGTATATAATAGCGCTTCTTCACTATCGCCAATGATAGACTACGAATCGTCCGGAAAACATCGATAGATTATCTCTCCAGACGAGCGTGCCCAGATAATGCGTTTTACACCTGAGTGAAATTACACGTTGCGCGCTTTAACATACTAGAGTCGTCATTGCCTAATTCAGTATAGGCATTAAAGTTACTGAGGGTGGGTGTATTTAGAAATGGCTAATTATTAGGCATGACAAATCCAATATGAAACTCTGTTTCTAACATAACTAAATAACATTTCGTACACCAAAGTTTCACAGGACACTGGCGGTCTATATGAATCGTGCATAGAATCGCAAATACGCAATGGATGCAATAAAAGTTGAAACGCAGAGCTCTACTCGCGCTAAAACGCACGTCTGCACAAGGTAAAAATGATACCTAATTGTCAAATTGTCATTTTTCATTGTTTAATACATTAACATCACGCCCTTTTCCCAAAAGGGCCAGGCAGTGGTGCAATTAAGACACCCACTCTTCGGCATGTGGGTTCCGTTCCACGATGTGACAGGGGGCGAGCCTATTGCCATATCGGGTGCAAGTTTCCGACTCCCGGCTTGCACCTGAGACATTGATTTATAATTTAACAGAAATATGAACTGAACATGGCCTATTTCCAGTGTTGCACCCCACATTTTTATACCGAAGCCTTTTGCATCATACACAAAAATCATGACCCGACAACGCTTGTGTATGGTGTATTAAAATAGTTGTCTACATACATACATACATAAACTCGAGCCTTTTTTCGCAAAAGGGGTAGGCAGAGGTGCTACCAGGACACCCACATTTCGCATTGTATGTTCCGTCCCATGATGTGATAGGAGGCGAGCCTATCGCCATATCGGGCACACATTCCTGACTCCGGGCTAATAATGAATAGAAAAATCCAGTATCACTTTGCCCGACCCGGGATTAGAACCCGAGACCTCAGCTTTGCAATCATACCGTAGTAAAATAGTTGTCTATAATTATTTTATTTGTCAATGCGACTATCTGTAAAATAAATTTTGCATAATATATTTCCACGTAAAGTAAAATATTTTACCCGTGCCGTTAAAAGCCCTGTTGCGAGTATTTTCGCCGGTAGGGGAGTGAAATCAGCCCGCGGCGATAGGTGTTGCTAACGGCAACTGCACCCTCTGGTCGATGGAATCAGTCGACAGACATGAACGTAACTCAATTACGAACGTCGAAAATGATACTACTCGTATGTGCATGTGTGTTTTTAATGTGGAAATTCAGATCATTTTGCAAATATTTTCTATACAGGACGTATTATTTTAAGCGATGTAGTATCAATTTTAAAATATGTTTATGGCGGCAATGTATAAAAGGCGCATTGGTAAAATGACTTTTTAAATAGCGCTTAATTTATTTGATTGTAAAATAAATAGAAAACAAAAAACTTATAGTAATTACCTACTTTATTTGATAAGAAAAATAAAACACATTTTTTAATTTTTCACCAGAACCGTTTAACTACATTGAAAATCTTTTTTCTACTTTTTTACGTAAAACATATTTTTATATATATTGTGTCCTCCTCTAACGAGGAGTTAATTTAAAAGTGTCCCTAAAATTACTTTCACTTAAATTCTTTTTAATTATACGAGCAAAAGTTTCTGTGGATGTCAATAATTCCATATCAGCGCGTACTTGAGTGCACGCCGGACCGGTCCGGCCGCTGACGTCACCGCGTGGGCTCGCACCGTATTCCAACTGCCAAATATTATCTTGTATTTCATACACGGTGTTACAATTATAATGACACTGTGCCAAGTTCAGAAAGGGCCGGAATGGCCCATGGCGTGTATTCATACCGATGCGGTGACTTTGGCAAAGAGGTTACTATGGACGGGATTTGTAGAATGAAGTCAAATTGTTGTGCAATATGATTAACGTCATAATTTACATTATGACTTATTTATGTTTAATCAGTGTTAATATTTTTTTCACCATCATCAGCCCCAGGAACTCTGATTAGAATATATACCTGCCAAGAATTTCAACAACGACAGCTGGATGCGACCTTCATCCAGCGACTTCCGACATTCAAATAAAGTGACAAAAACCGTTGAGCAAATATTTTTCGAGGTTTCTCGGAGACCGGTTTCTGATATGCACTCAGCATTGAACATTAGGAAAATAACTCCGACCTAGAATGTACGAAAAGAGAATAAATCATCACCGCTAAATGTAGGTCGACCAATCAGATCGCTGTGGTAATTTTTAGGGCCTATGACCGTTAGCGAACATTCAGTGATGGTGACGATAAAATAAGGGATTAACCTTTATATTTTTATACTGCTACGACAAAGTGCATAAAACATTTTTAAATGAAGTGTCATACCATACACCACCATAGTGTACTAACACTGTGTCGCAAGTTAACACAATTATGCAAGCAATAGTGTTATTAAATATCTTTGTGGTATCAAGGCACGATCTAATATTATTAACTACCATGCTGGCTTTTTACGTCATTCTTAACGTGCTTTTATTTGCATCCACAAACTGAAATGAAAAATATGAAAAATTTCATTATTTTTAATTCCAGTTTTCCCTATTAAAGTTCTAAATATTGAGCCAGACTCTGATCGTCCTAGTTATTATATCAAAACACGCAACCTTTCACCTTTATGATAGTCGCAGAATTGTTCAATTATTTTCCCCAAGAAGAATATAATTGTGTATACACAACATACTAAACGTTTCTTCAAAACATTCCGTTTTCCGTGCCGCGTAATAGATACGTGAGTCAACAACACTATTAAAGTTGGTCAAGCTGAGAATCAAACGCTAATGCCTCAAGCTAGCTTGCAAACTTTCTCCCGCGAAGTGAGTGACACCTTCAAGTACTAGTAAATATAAGGGACCGCCGCGCTGTTAAATTCCCGTGGCTTGCGCCGTGATATTTTTTAATTTAATAATTTTTATAAAAACAGGATTATAAGGAACTATAAAGATATATAATATTGTGTTTTTTTAAGTTTTATTATTTTAAAACATTTGTGACACGCTACATTACTATGTGCATATTCTAAAAGTTGGCTCTAGCATTGCAATCCCTGGTAAAGAAATAAAACATTTACCAGTTTTGACGGTCATGTTCTAAAATATTAAGGGTTCGTTTTTCAAAACGAGGCCAACGGCTACCGGGTCCATTTTTATGACGTCACTGTTCTCGGCGCCCACTCCATTAATACATTTAAAACTATTTTGATAAACGAGGTGTCATTGATTTGTTCTTGATATAGTCATGTGGGCTGTTAAATACAATATGGCGCTCGATGCCCGCAATAATTACGTTGTAGACATCAGCTTCTTACTCTGTCTGCTAAACACTAAAATGGATTCGTCACAGGATGACTTTAGTTTTCCATCATACAAAATGATTTGTTATAGTTTCCGATGAGTGAATTATTTGATTTTAATGTTTTAAGAGCTTCTTTATTATACATAATTTATTTTAACTCAAGGCAAAAATAAATAAATAAATAAAATAAATAAATAAATATTACAAAATTAGTATGGCAAGATCCCCATACAGATTTTTCTGGTACCTTTTATTGAGTAGAACTGTAGATCTGCCACTCAGGCGTAGCGTGGATTAACGGATTTCAAACCCTTTTGATACTCATAAGCATAAATATATTTTGCAGCTTTCAATCAATTATAAAATTCAGCAAAACGAAGTTCACTGCAGAATTAAGCCTTGCATTCAATCAACGCACTAAAATCAATATATAATTTGTGATTAGCAACGGCGATTTGTTCGCTCCCAAAATTAATCCATTGCACATCGAATCAACATTAGTTGCGGAAATGTAAAAGGACTATTAATTAATCTGGTATTTGTGTATCATAACACCAGTATAGTTGGATATTATTCCGGTATTCCAATTAATATAAGCAGTAATTAATATTATGCGGGTGTATCCTCCCACACAGCAGTGGATTTAGATTTAATTGATAATTTAGGTTTATCTGTATTGCAATATCCCTGCCCTCCTCTCTCAATGGTGTTAAGGTAAGCCGTGTGTTTGGTAGAGCACTTCCTGTGGTTGTGGATAACATTATATTATCGTATTACATGAATATTGAATATCTCAATCGAATTCTTGGTTGTGGGGAGACGGGGGGGGGGGGGGGGGGGGTCGTGCTCAGCAAGGTGTGGTAGACGGACACAGTACAGTACAAACATATAGGCCAATAGGTCGAGGGATAAACCTCCTTATAAAGGTTTCTTAGATTTGCGCGATGAAATAAAAGATATTGAAATAAAAGTATTTTCTACATATTTTATCGCGAATTCAGTTTAATTTAATATGAAATAATCGTATCGTCGAGAAGTTAACAAATTAAAAATATAAAACTAAATTCGCAATAAAATTAGTATTTGTTTTTAATTACGCTGACTGGCGAGACGAGTATACCATTCGCCTGATAGTAATTAGTTTTAATCCAAAGCCTTCCTATGGCAAAACAGTTTTATAATACAGTAAAAGCTCTTTACTCGCGCTTCCTTCATTCGCGTTTTCACTATTCGCGAATAAAAAAATTGTGACCGAGTTCCTATATTCGCGGCTAAAGATTTCTTTAATCGCGGATCTAATCGGTACATAGTACATGCATATTAATAAAAATAATTCCAATATGCATGCAACCAAATATCCTTTGTAAACGCGCCGATAAATGGACTAATAAAAAAGTAAAATAGACTACAACTATGTAATAAGTATGTTATTAAATGATATCGCCGCTGTATTGGTTCGGCCTTTGACATAAATCGCCTTCGCGGCGGTCGGTGTTTTTGAGAATGTAACCAAACAGAATTAAAGCAACCTTATTACCCAATGCATAAAGTATATTTTTAAAAGCTGCCACGCATAAGATGTTCCTTTCTTTAATAATAATTTATAAGTATGGTCAAAAACTTCAATTAAATTGTTTCTTTTTTTAGTGTTTGTTTTTTATTTTGTCACCTAGGAACGTATCCCCTATAATCCCATATGAAATACCATTCCGTATTCACGGTTTCTGTATTCGCGGCATATTTACGGAACTTATACCCCGCGAATGAAGAGCTTTTACTGTACTAGCATGCAGTTCTACAGTTTTACTTGATCATGTAGTATTGTACATATAAACTAGAAGCAGAGCCGGCGGTTAAAGCTAGTATAACTTTTCCCAACATATTTGTTTATACAACTGGAATATTGCGTTACCGCAATGTAAACACCAATTATCTCTATCAAACAAAATATCAATGTTTATCATTCATTTTACTTATTGCCATTTAATACCTCGGCCGATATAGCGTGCTGGGTGCGGGAACTGCACGAAAAAGAAATATATATTTTTTAAATCTCGCACGCGGATGTACTGCACGGATCGTTAGATATCTGCTGAAATTGAGAGATGCTAAATGAGAAATTGTATTGATGCTTGCAGATATAACAGTCAAGATGGACGCTGCTAGTTCATACTACATTAATAAGGAAAATCAATACATTGTAGTGTTCGTTGCAAGATTTGTACCTAAAATTTTAATTTTTCATGTATATTCATTTACATTACGAGTATACCAGGGTGGATGCCTGTTCTCCCTCAATCATAAAAACTCGGGTCCATTATAAGGTTCGTTAGGATTTTTCATTCATTAGGATTCTGATCATGTTTTAGTAGGTACTTAGACTCACTAGGTACTCTAAAGTATAATTAAACCTTCGAGCGGAGGTGGTAGTGACCACAAACTGTTGTGGCAGTGAGCAGCCAATCAGAGGGTTTGAGTTCAACAGACAATTGTAATTGAATGTTTTGGACGCGAATGCGGTTTGTTTCGCGAGCGTGTTGTTCATGACGTGCACTTCACAAGCGTGGCTTTGTGAATCAAATAATATTAGACAAGCCTAAAGAGTTTGTTTGAACGCGTTAATCTAAGGAACTACTCGTATTGGTTTGAATTGAAGAATTCTTTTAAGGTTGGATAGTCAATTTAACCCTTCGGTCATCCGAGTTTATTAATAAGGCCCATTATGTCCAGTTGTTACTCTGGCTATAATGGCGTTCAAAACGGAACACAAGAGTGCATTTATACTGCTGTTTGGCGGGAGAAATAGCAATTGCGGAGCTACCTACCTAGGGGACCTCCCACATGAGTGACCTACCACCAGTAAAAGCTTAAGTTAAGTTATTTATTTATCAAGACTGGGTTTGGTTCACAATGTTTTATTAAATTTATCTGAAATTATGCATCTAAGTACGTGGAAATTCCACCAGTGGCATGTATGGACTCTGAACAAAAAATGCAACGTTTTTTCTTAGTTATTCCTCAAAGTTACTCATGAAATAAGCTTCACGAGTAACTTTTGTATATAAACTAAATACAAAAGTTCAGTCAGGTTGTATTAGTCTTTTACAATTTCATTTAAAAGAGATACCAAAAATTTCTCATTTCGTATAAAAAAATTGGCATTTCATACATACAGGAATAGATGAAGGATGAACAAAAACATGTTATGAATCCACTTAATCCACCAACTTATGAGAATGTAATTTATCATGAAAAATTATACTGAACATTAAATGAAATGTGTCTTGTTTTTGTTGTTTAGAAGGAACATGCATACATATATAAACTCACGCCTTTTTCCCAGAAGGGGTAGGCAAAGGTTCTTCTGGTAGTAACCAGGACACCCACGCCTTGTATGTTCCGTCCCCGATGTGATAGGGGGCGAGCCTATCGCCATATCGAGCACAAATTCCTGACTTCGGGCTGATAATGAATAGAAAAATCCAATATCACTTTGCTCGACCCAGGATACTAACCCGAGGCCTCAGCGTCTGTTTAGAAAGAGTTAATTTTCTTTCTTTATATACTTTTGTTTAGTAGTAAACACTAACTGCGTCACATGATTCTTCAACATCATCCGTAATACATAATCTCTTCACAATGCTGATGATCAGTAGTCCTTGATACTCGTAAACACGTGACGACAATTGACATTTGACATATGAAGCAGACAAAGTGGATATCCAAAATAACTATCTCAGATTGCCGACTTTATCTCATTAAGGAATATTGTACGAGGTCGATGGCCAAAAGCAACACTGCGGGTCAAACTAGTCATTAAATATGTTTCACAATTCATAGATTTTGTTGGTCTACTTTAGCGGTGCTGTAGCAGACCAGATACGTCCCACTTTAGGGCACAAGCCTCCCCTAGAATCGAGAGTACGATTGACAGTGGTTAGGCCATATAGTCCACCACGCAGGCCTAGTGCGGTTGGGCTTACTTTACATACCATAGAAATTCTTGTAAAGCGCTATGCTATGCAGGTTTCCTCACGATGTTTTCCTTCACCGTTATAGTGCGTTAGCGGTACATTTTATGAAAATATAGGTACATACACAAGTCTACAATTTCTAGTACCATCCGCTTCTAGACTAGAAACGGTTGATACTTCGCTATCCACGCAACGGCTTTGATGTGAAAATAAGTACAGTAAAACTGGTTGCATAAAGCGCAAAGCGTTACCGGGAAATTTAAAGTACCTTTTTCATCCGACGAATGTTAATAACTAGTACTCGAAAAAGGGTATTAACGTTTAATTAAAAAATATTTTTTCTGGCCATATTTATTGAACACGATAAATATTGCTTTCAACGAATGCATTATTTACTCATCGTTCATTCGCATGGGACATGTCAGTAAAATGGGAGATTTATCTATACATATTAATAAAATTGAAGTGTCTGTTTGTAACGTCAAATACCTTTTTTTGTCAAGTAGATACATATTTTTATTTACACGATACCTACATCGAAAATAGACTTTTTTTTTGTCTATTTGTCGGTCAGTTTGTTGCTGCTCATCTCGAGAACGGCTGGACCGATTTTGATGGAACTTTCAGTGACAGCAATTTTTTGTGGGACTAACTGAGGCTACTTTGAGTATGGAAAACTAAATCAAATTATATTTGGTATTATCGGGTTTTCAAAATTGGAATTGTGTCTCCCCATCACTTTTAAATGATGAGAAGACTCACAGTTTTTTCTGTTTTTTGGATATCCATATTTTAGAGTGGGGAGACGGGGGCGGGGTTATAGATTATCTAAAAAGAACTTAAATATTTTATTTATTAGGTTTCAGGTTTTTCTTATTTTGAGAGAACAGGGGTGGTGAAATAAGATGTACGGGAGCAATACATTATCGATTTTAGGTATCTATTACATATTGTAAATACAGTCAATCACGCAGACGAGGTTAGGGTAAAGTCTAGTGTTTCGTTAAAGTTTTAATAAATATATTAATGCTCTTTTTGAGCAAGGTTGATTAAATTAAACTCTTTTAAATGAAAATAGATTAAAGCAGAATTTCAATTACATCAAGCAACCGTATGGACTTTCATTATGGTATTAACGGGTTGCATTGCGCACCTACTTTTATAAGGGGAACAACGCTGATGGATTTTTCATATTTCATTACACTACACAGAGATTCAAGGTTGTATAGCAGAAATCTCTTAAATTGATAAAATCGCCGATTGAACCTACATTATTTTTAGACGTTTAAGTTTGTACTATTCATGTAATTGTGTATGCAACAACGAATATTGTATTGTATTGTACTTTACAGAACAGAAATATTTGCAAAAAACTTAGCTCCAAAGAACGCTGCTCGATCAATCGAAATGTGCCTTGGAATCGGATGTTACTGTCAAAGTTAATTTCGATCAAAGACGCTGTTACTTACTCTATAATCATGCAATTTCTAGTTACAAATTGATTTTCTACGAGCTGGCTTTGATAGGTTGTCCCACGCTATATTATACATGCGCTGTGCAAGGGTTCGAATATCTCCAAAGACGATATAAAGCTCTTAAAACAATATGGCAGCCCAGTTCTAATATATTTCTTTATCAAAAACGCTAAAATCTTTCTGTTACGAGTATAAGAAATAAAGGGCCGTATTTATAAAAAAATTATATAGAAATAACATCAAAGTAAATGTTTGTTACAAGGTATTTCAACGGAAAAGCATTCAGAGGCTGTTAAAGCAATGATAAAGAGATTGCAACACAAAGGCTTCTTTCAGGCGATTCCAATGAAATCTTACACAAAGCAAACCTCGTCATGTTTCGTCTCTCAAAATTTGACTTAATATTTTCTCCAAAGAACCCTTCATGTTATTATGGCACTTTAAAATTGTAATTATTTCCACTTAAACTATTTTCATTTAGTGGACAGTTCGATAACATCGTGATACCTGCAAACCATAGCGATTTGCAAGAATTTCTGTGGTATGTAAAGATCGCAAACCCGCACTAGGCCAGCGTGCTGGACTATATTATGGCCTAACCCCTCTCAATCTTACCATCGATTGCACAAGGGCCTCGTACCCTGCAGTGAGACGTATATGGATAAAGATAGATACAGGCAGGCAGTTGACAGTTCTGGCGCAGTAGAAGATACGCGGGCTGTGTAAAGAGCTGAAGATTCGATCCCTGCACCGAGACATATTTGTGAGATCAACAGGTATTTGTTTCGGCTGTGGTAGTTGCATGGAATGTCAGGACAGCGCACTGGCTGTCCTGCTCCAAAAAGCTCACTAGTCTTTTAAGTATATATTTATTTGATTATCATCTTCTGTACCATGTACAAGCACGACTGCCTGGTATGGCCACATCGGCATACGCCTTTTAGCCTCCTTCGAGGTATCTAAAGGAAACCTTCGCAGCTACCTTTGCTTAAATTTGCTTAATCAGTGGCGCTGATTTGTGATTGTAAGTTTTATGGTTACTTTTATTTTTATCAAAGTTTGTTTTCATTTAATTACAAGACAAGACAAGACTCAATGTTAGTGTGGGTCAGAATTATGTACTTATGTGACTGTTGAGTCTATTTATTTATTTATTTTATTGCAATCTGTTAACGCTTTTAATTATTATAACAGTACGTATAAAAATAACTGGTTAGTATTCATACAACACATTTGGAATTTCCACATTACCTGCTTTTATGAGGACATACCCAAACCAAAACGACTTACCTGCATGTTTTCCTTAATTTTGCAACTTTCAAACTTATTTTTAAATCAAGTAAGATATTATTACATGATTTAAGATCTGAATTAAGATTGCATAGTATAATAAGTTTGAATTTATTTAAAGTGATTCCAAATCGATAATTGAAGACGAACGATATAAGTAGGTAAGGAACATGAAACACGATGTGTTGCGTTCTGTCTATGTGTATAGGCCTATGGCAATACATCAACTTAAGGACTCCATTTAGGCTAAAAACATAAGGACTATTGGCCTTATTCGTAGATAGTTTTTAGTTGTCGAATTTTTGTCTTCTTCACTCAAACTGAACTCTAAAGTCGATCGAAAGGGACAAAACATTCGATAAATAAAATAGGCCTTAAATCTGTCGAAGAAAAAGGTATATCTAAGTGCTACTGTGATTAGTCACGACTATCTGGTATAGAAAAAAAACTTAATTTATCGATTTCCCTAAAAAAAATTCAAACATCGAAATTGTTGAGTATCTAATGTCTATCATATGAACATTGTATGTACAACTCAAGCATTTTGATATTACAACGCTCATCAATAAACCTGAGACCAGCATGCTAACAGCACAACGGTAATCATATACAAAAACTAGTTACAAAAACAATTGTATTAATTTCTATTCAACACATGTACCGACGACTAGAGAATATGACACTTTACTTTCACTAACCACGTCTGATCACTCCATTGCTGTTATTGTTGATCTCACGACTCTACAAACACATACATAATGCGCTATCTATAACACATATTTAAAGATCCTCGTATATAGATACAACTTGCATACTTGACGTATTTAACTATGGCTCGTTTACAAAGTGAGAGAAAATATCATGCAGAATTTTGTACCTACTTGTGTCGTCAAATCAAATTTAAATTTATTTCTGAATAGCAAATTCCATAGAATATTAGTAACAATTTATTAAGATACTGTATATGACTATGTTAGTAATAAAATAACATAGTATTTGATTATGCCTATAACTCGTTCTACCCACATCTTTTTTAGAGGACAGTCACAGCGATCTATAATCATTTTCAGAATACTGTTAGCGCTGCCACGAAGTCGGGATAATAGCGATGCAGTTATCGACAAGAATTTCTAGGTATTGGAATTATAAATTAATCTAACGCACATCTATATTATTTAGAGGTAATAATTTTATATATTATCTTCATACATTCGCTTCTGTTGATTTATCCTTTGTTTATGTTATCACCGATATTGTATTATGAATATTTCGTCCGCCAAATATCAGTGTAAATGCACTGTTGTGTTCCGGATTAAAGGACGTTGTAACCAGAGTATCTACTGGATATAATGAAACTTAACATCTTAGGTCTCAGGATGGCGAGCGCGGTGGAATGCCGAGCATTGCCTTTTAATTCATGGTGACATGAGCGGTCAGATCGCTTACCATCAGGCGAATGGCATACTCGTCTCGCTATTCATTGCAATAAAAAAAAGATATAGAGACATATTTATACTTAGATATTTACTGCGCAAGTGACGTGAAACAAAATTATAAGCAAAATATATATAGCTATAATATTGTATGTTAAATAATAGTCGTATACAAAAAATATTTAAATTAAAAGATTTAACAGACGCATAAGAAGCACGTAGGTATAGGTTTTATTTTAGTTCTCCAGTGATGTTCTAGTATATGTTCAGCAGTATATATATATGATTTCGAGGATACGAAACTATTATTTACATCTAGTATTTTATTTTTTGTTAATTTATTACTGCATTTTTTATTGTCTTTACACCATACATACTTATCCGTGGCTTTAACCCGCAACCTCCCGCGCAGAAAGATAACTTCGCCTTCTTACTGCAATGCTACAGAATCCGCTCCGGCTATCAGGGGGAGGCTATATCGTTCAGTGGAGCAACAACGTTGTGTGAGTGAGACGCACACACAAACACCCAGACACACAGTCACACACACAACAGCGAGAGCAAGTGAAAGCGACACTCGTGCGCACGCGACGCCGCCGATCAATACCAACATTATGTTGTTACGGTTTTTATATAAACTGTAATATGTGTAATAGAAAATGCAATATTAATTGATTCCGCAATTATAGGCGTATTACCTGCGCTTTTTTATTGCAAATAATAGCTGACAACCTGATTAATTATATTTAATAGCGCTGGGCTGATGTCAGTTATTTATTGTAGTCACTAGTGGATATTTTAATTATAATTAACAAAAGTATGACATATCACTACTTTCAATATACATCAGAACTAAAAAGAAAATAATAGGAATATAAATAGATACAAGTTGAATTAAATACTTAAAAAACACACAGAACAAAACATAGCATAATTAACAAACAATTAATCACGGAAGATATGAGTTATTGATCTAATAATAATTAGTATAATACAACTGAGGCACAGCGTGGGGCACCGTAAAATAATAGAGAAAACTAAATGCGCAGGAGGATTATGGCAAGATAGAGATAATGGAGTCTTGATAACGCTATGTTAATACTCGTAGGATAAAAAACATATTTTTTTATATCTGTATTATCCAACTCAATTATTTCAGAGTTAATGCCGTCGTTGGAATGTGTTAACGTTTGGCTAGTAGAGAGCTCAGCAGGCTATTAAATTTTCTGCATGCAAATACTAATGCATAGTAGCCAATGTAAAGCAAGCTAAATCAAGAGAGATTAAAATTTGAAGCAAGTAAACATTAGAAATTGGAATATGTTATAAATAACATGTATGCTGAATAGAGTCTATAAGCAACTAATTATGTTTTTAAGTATAAAAGAAAGTAAATGAAATTATTTTTTGGATTTTGTTTGATGATTATTTTTGGTCTACTACGTTAAAAATTGGAAAGGAACAGCAGACAACCTTTTTGATATCGGTAATATGAATTTATATAACCAATATTTCATACATAGGTATGTATGAACTCGTGCCTTTTTCCCAGAAGAGGTAGGCAGAGGTGCTACCAGGACATCCACGTTTCGCCTTGTATGTTCTGTCCCACGATGTGATAATGGGCGAGCCTGTCACCATATCGGGCATTCCTGACTCCGAGCTGATAATCCAACATCACTTTGCCCGACCCGGCATTCGACCCGAGACCTCAGCTTTGTAATCGTACCGTAGTACAACTACGCCACTGAAGCAGTCATATACTAATATTTTTTATCACATTTCTTGTCAATTTAAAATTTTACGTATGAATAATTTTTTATTTTATTTTAGTTTCCTGTACTTCTTCGTCATATAAACGTTAATTGCCCCTTGCGTGATATTTGTTATAAATGGATCCGATAATTTCGCTTCACTTATTAATGTATGGATATTATCTCAAATACAAGTTAAGATATCTTCCCTCTCTGTCTTTCCAACTCCTATCAATCACAGGGATTTCTAGTGAACAAAGATTATAATATCGCTCTTAATTAAATGCAGATGATCGATAATTGTTTTTGGAAAACAGGCTTTGGCCGTTTTAAGTAAACCCGTGTATAAAGTACCTTTGTCATTCTTTTTTCTTTTGGTGTATGAAGCTGGTTGAATTTCTTTGCAGCCTACGATATCCCCTTTGAACTGTGTTGTGCTGACATATTGACAACAAAGTAAAACGGTTCGAGGCTAAAGCTTTGCGGGATCAAAAAAATTTGTGTTAGGCTCGATGGAAATGTCCTTTGCATATCGCTTCTTGAAGTAGCACAGTGTAAAGATTGTGTTTTTTTTTTATTTTGTGTAAAATGGAAGTTTTAGGCTTAGCATTTAGTATTGAATAAAATCTTTTAACTCTGTACACTTATGTCGTTTGGCGGTATGAATATTTATCGAAAATTATGAGTATTAATAATCAGCCGAAAAAAAAAACCTATTGTGCACTTATTACATAAAACGAATAATTTTATACAAAAAGTATATTCACAATTAAATACTACTGTCGCGCATGAATAATATCAACCCATAAACCTCTTTTTTTTAAAACATCCTCCGAAACATATACCTATTATAACAATTATAATATCAATTATTTTTAAAAAGCTACAATTATTTTCAGAAACCATCGAACGAGCTAAAACTATACTGTTAATTGATTACGCGGCGCGTCGGAGAAACTGGATTGAGATCGCGTGTGGTCCGGGTTCCGTATAACAGCGTGATTCGCCGTTTTTCTTCCTACTGGCCTCGATTTGTCTTACGTTCGTTCTCGTATCGGAATCTAGTTTTTTGCACTTTAAAGTTTGAGGTATAACACATTTTCTAAACGGCAAATATTGTTACATCGTAATTTAATTAGCGTTTATGTGAAATAGAATTTTATAATTTTTCAACCGTAGGTTTTACGAGATACATTTATATATAAAACATTATTAGTTTAAAAGTGAACTTATCCTAAAAATAAAAACATGGATAACGAATGCTGCTTTTTTTAAGTTTATACATGACAATTTCAATACATTTAGAGCAGTGGGTTTTGTCCTAATTTTAATTGACGATATTTTAAACATTGTTTTTGAGAAACAGCTGTTGAACGCCATTCTATCGTGTAGTAGTAAAAGTAAGTAGGACATTTATCTGTGGGTATATTATATATTATATTGTATATTATCTACATGCCAAAAACCTTTTCTTTTTTTTCCTTTACCTTTATCCTTTCAGCTTTACCTTTTACGTAATATACATTTAATGTCGCATTTATAAAAAGATAGATCTCTCATTGAGATCTAGGCATTTCATAACACAGGTGTCTTATGGTAGGAATTACTTTAAACTAAGTATAATGAACTGATATTGCATACGCGGTGATATCGAGCAAATTTTCTATTGTTTTAAAAATCAAATGTTCCACAGGCTATCGTAATGGGAACCAACGCGGGTCTTTAGATCCATTGTAAGGCAATGTTATCAACAGCACGACGAAATCGTGATGAGGTTTTTATACTGAAATAGTACATTGTTCAGTCGCAATATTTTGTAATAAGATTCATAGGTTTTGCTTTTAGTAAATTTACCTAAATAAGATAACTGGTAAAATAGTTGATCTATTTAATATACACGACGAAATCGTGATGAGGTTTTTATACTGAAATAGTACATTGTTCAGTCGGTATATTTTGTAATAAGATTAATAGGTTTTGGTTTAAGTAAATTTACCTAAGCAAGATAACTGGTAAAATAGTTTTAAGTATTTAATATTTTTGTGATATTGTTACTATGTTGAAGTAATATATTTAAAATGAAAAATATAGGAGCGAATTGGTGAGAGGCAAATAAAAATAATCATTATTTTATTCTCATTTAGATGATATATGTATTCGTACTTCGTTGTACAATCTGAAAATGAAAATGAAAATAATTTATTGAATCCATTAAAATGTTCAACATTATTTAGATTCAGTCTCTTTTTTCCACCACCCGGTTCGGAAAGCGGCTTTCTCCCATTCCATCCCAATATCCCATTAACACTCTTAAAAAACTTAATGCATTTGACAGTTTTAAATAGTTAGAATGGAACGTGATTATAGTGTAAAAATAAAATTCCACTAAACAGCATATAATATACGTGAATGTATAAAGTGGTTGCGGCCGGCAAGGGCAACGCGAGGTTACCGAAAGGATGTAAAAAAATATCTGAACTTGTTGCATCGCAACCCTCCTGATTAACGGATGGGCGAAAAAAATATAAATATTATGCTGTAATTATTTTAGCCTTGTTGGTTGTATGACAAAACTTACAAAGCTCTGTGAGGTGTACAGAACATCATGACAAGCTTTTTTAGCATTACACATGTCTTTAATATGTAATCCTTACTTTTGATTTAACTTTTAAATAAGTTTAGTTGCCAGCAAATATTATATTAAAAAGGAAACCGCCGATGCAAAAATGTTGAGGTCATCGTTGATTCATTTTGTTTTATTCAAATGGTCCTTGCGTTGCTTTGATTTTATGCTTCGGAACACGTCAAACGACTTAGCATGTACAGAAATGAAAAACCAGTTGCAAAACAGAAACTCCAAAGTTGCCGGTGCAAAATGACAAAAATATCACTTGTCCGCTTTGAATGTCGCGCTCGACGATACTTCAAACATTTGTACTACATCGCCTCGATTAACATAGCCATTATGGACAATAGACCTGCCTCTAATTAATTATTATGTACTTACGTCACTTTTGTTTTTTGCCGTTTCGAAATCCGCTCGCTTTTATAATAGAACCTGTATAATTACTTTATTGTGTATTGTATGAAACCGTGCAAAAACTTCGTACTTGCGCGGCGACTTTAATATTATGAGAATATTAAATTGACATGCGCAAGCGCAGGCGCCTTGCACCGAGATTTTTCGCGACATGCATTGTTCCACTCACCTTGTGCGAAACCAGGTGCGAGAAAAACGCTCCAAATAATAATACACCACAACATTTTGATATCGTTACTTTGCTTCCAGTAATAACTAATATCACTTGTTCATGACGTCACTGAGCACAACACAAGAAAATTCAAACGAACTGGTTCCAGCGCGAAAGTAAAAGTAGTACGCGTGCGGAGTTGCGCGGGAGGGCAGCGCGTTCGATGTCCGCTGGCGGCACACTGGCGACGCCGGCGCGCGCTGAGCTGCCCCCACTTCGCGTCCGCCTTTCACCGTTACAATTCGTAACCCGAAAGACTGTTGAGCAAGGCTGTATGACGATTGACATTCAACAAAAACTACATACCCATACGGAAATAGCACAATACAACGACCATTATCCTGGCAGATTTCGTCTATGGACCGCCTAAATTTGAAAGTTATTTAGCAGCTTTCTTCTAGCGCCAGTAATTGTGCAGGATGGGCATGTGAGGTCAAACTGTGATTCTAAGTCGTGGCATTAAGAGGGAACACAATGAATTCCATTTGTACACGACGTTACGATCGGTCCATGATCACACGCAGCTCTTTATATCTGATGCTCTAACTTTTTCTGCCTTGCTCATGGACTGACTTAAAAGCTATTTTAGGTATCGAATGTATTGTCCTTTTCGAAATATTTGTTAATTTAGTTTGAGCCAAGAAGACAAAGAATGTGATAGCTAGAATATGTTTTAAAACTTTCTATGAATAAAGCCGTAACACTTTGGGCTAACTTTTTGTTTAATTTTCTTGTTCAATATTATCTATCATATGTCTAAAATAACAATTATTTATTCAGTTATTTTCCTGTAACTTTACTAAATCATTTAAACTTGGTCAGTCAGGGTCATCAAGAAACCTATGCTTCTAGTCTCAGTATTTTGTCTCGGTACTTAAATGTTAATCAATTCATAAATGCATGAGCAAATTGTGCGATTTTACCACTTTATTATGCATTGTATCATTATTTATGTAATTAAATATCGGTGACTAATTGATATTATTAATTGCATTTATCATTATTAAAAAGCTATCATGTTTAAATTAACTAACAGTATGTGTGTGTGATGAGTTATGGGTTGTAAAATTTCTGATTCATATTTTTCAGTGTTGTTTTGATTGCATCGAGTAGTTATTTAGAGCCTGCGTCTTTATTTAAGATTCACCAGTTCCAGTTACACTATCTTTTTTTTTTTTAATTTGTTTATCACTTTTACAACAAAAAAATCATTTTAACTTGTCACAATAGTAAGCATTGAAAAAACCACAATGATTTGTCAACAATGCTATGATCAGAATCTACAAGTAAGTCTCAATGATTTACTCCAAATTGAGAAGTTTACATAGATCTGTCGATGTATTGGTTGAGCAGTTAGCTGATTGACAATAAGGTTAGGGAATTTACTGAAATAAAACATAAATATCCACATAAAACATTTATTGTGATAGCACACATTAAACACGTACAGTAAATTGATACTATAAACATTACTACTTGTATATTAAACTACACATCGATAAAACATAGAGATTGGACAAATATTTGCATTCAAAATTGTTAAAACGCCGACGGCTACAACATTTATTTTCTATGCAATTAGTGTGGTACAGTTTGCTTGAAAAGATAAAATTATGTAATCTCAATACACATTTCTACTATAATATTATGTTGCTATTTAACTGGACTATCTGGCCTAACCACTCTCAATCGTACTCTCGATTGTAGAGGAGGCCCGTGCCCTGCAGTGGGTCGTATATGGGCTGATACAATACAATACAATAACTGTAAGAGTTACAACAAATATATAAAATAAACCTAAATATTACTAAAATATCCTTAAAGATGTATGTTGATTTAGTAGAAATATTCTTAATAAGCGGTCTGACGTTAACGGTGCAGTAAGAATTTAAACGAATGAAGATGTAATTATTTAAAAAATATATACTTTATCACGTGGACAATTTATAGGAAACCTACATGTTACAAGCTTTATAGAATATAACTAGTAGTTTACTCGCCATTACACAACACGCCTCCAAACTTTGTTTGAATTTGATACGGAATGCGAAAATCTCTGATGATATCCTTTAAGTACTTTTTATCCTAACTCTGCAAATATATTTCCAAAACAATCTTAACGATACAACTCCAGGCACTAGTTAATTCATTCCTTATCAATTCCAAACTACAACAATGCCTCATTCCGCGATAGTATTTTATCATATAAAATACACTTAGAAAAGATATAGTTTTAAACTGCATATGCCATGCATTATTTCATCTGGTCCAGGATTTATAGATACAAGGATAAACATTTCAAAAACAGTCTTCGTTAAGATATATGTAGAACGTTTTAAATTCGAAACTTTGAAATTTTGAAGTATGCTCTATTTTACAATGATAGGCATTCTGCAATTATAGCAAAGCCAAGACGTGATATTCAAAAACGGAACGATAAATACAGGATTATGATCATTATTTCCATTGCAATTTAAAAACAAATACAGGCGACAATAAATAATTGAATTAATAATGCAATTGTGATTACACATGAAATTACTTTAGTTAAATGGATATTGATTGTTCGAACCAGATTATGCACTATTCCTTAAACGACCACCACTAATATTACGAAAAGAGGAACGCACGCGTTTTGTACTAACTACAAAACATTCTATACCCTAAATGGAAGCTACTAGTGAATGATATAATGATATTCAATCTCACTTGTTCTGTTATAGTTGTACGAGTGCCTGATGCACCAGTGGGCGTGTGAGCATACATTTCAGTGGAGCTACTACGTAAAACGATATTCGATATGTCGTACGATATTTCGTCAAAGTTACTTTCTCAAGTTGGGCCTGAATCGCGATTTTATGTCAAACCCGTCACGAAATTCAAATGGACTTCACGAGATAGAATAACTATGATAAATGGATTTTATTTACTAACATCGATACATTGAAAACACATATTACACACACTACCGATATCAACATCAAACAATTAATTGAAGAAAAACTTGCGCAATTGTCTATGCGCGTAACAATTACCTACATAATACTATAAAACGATGACACAATCTAAATATTTAAAAATCACTTTCCTGCCTTTGATGGATTAGGCCTGACATACCCAAGCCGATTGGACAAGATTTACCTTATGGTGTCACGACCGGCCATGTCCGTCACGTTAATCCGTTCCGACCATAATTATCAATAATTAAAGATTACATTCACTAGGATAGTATTGTTCCTAAATTCTACACACATATATTTTTATATTTTCTACTGTAACACTACTCTATATAAGAATGTCTACTTATTTTTCAAAAACACCTTAAAATCGAAGTTATTCGAGCGTAGATGCGAATTTCAATAGTAAATTAGCTTCAGAAAATATTATTGCTGCTGCAAATCAATTGAATAAAGCTCTCAAATATTGTGTATTAAAAACTAGGTGATACAAATCTATTAATATAACTCTGAAAGTAGCTTTTGAAGTCAATCAGAATAACAATAATGTATAAAATATAAATATTAAGCGGACATTCCCTAAAATACAAAACAATGCTGTGCGCGGTTACATATTAATATATATATTTCAAATATTTATTTCGGTTCCGAGTATATATATATATATATATATATTTTTTATCCGGTTTTTAAACTCTATTCAAAACCATCTGTTCTCTCCGCCTTAAAGATCAGAATATAGGATAGGTCAGAATAGCATGTTTAGTTCCTAAACTCGGCGCTAGATTAGATTATTCTATACTACAAGCACGTGCTATTAAGAGATGTTCAAACATTCCTCAATTATCCATAATTGTACCATTCCCATCAGATGAACTCTATCACTTCTTATATACCACCAAATTGTTCGGAACAAGCCTTGACAGACGAACAATATCGAGATTTCTGTCTAAAATATTATGCGTTTCTATGGTGAAACTGCACGCTAGGCCTAAAATATACTCAGAAAAACTCCAGTTCATAAACTCTACGTAAGTTAATATTCAAATACTACAATACATGCAATTTAATCTACGTCCCATTTTGAAACTTATTCACTACGTCATTCCTAAGTTACCATCTTAGTAAAAGTTTGTTTTACTAAACTTCACCCCGTCCCTTTTCTCCATATTTCAAAGATTTCATAAACAAGTTTGAAAAGCTCGTAGTTTAATTCACATAAATTATAATGACATAAAGAGCCTAATATGAAGAATAGTTATTTATCGTAAATATAAATTCGGACAGTAGGATATTTTATTTACTGTAAGAAAATATACGCGATGGATAAATATGGATATAATAAATACCCGAATAATTATGGGTTTCAAATATGATATTATGCAATGACTTTTTTAATTTTAGTACAAAATGAGAATACTGTTATCAAAACGTTGCGAAACAAAAAATAAATAAATAATGTTTTTACAAACGCTATTATTTTTGATGTTATAAATATTGAATATTAAGTTAAATCCATACTATAAATGACGTATCCAAAGATATATATATAATATGTATATAATACTTAGAAAATTTATAGGAGATTGTTTCTCAACTAGCCCCAAAGTCTTTCATTTAAGTCCATTACTTCTCACTAGACCAATAAGGCGCTTAGTAGTCCCCTTAAATGTTAATACCCTTAGTCCTTTTAAAATATACAATTAGATTATGAAACTGAATTTAAAATAAGTTGAAAATTGAAAATTGTCGAAAGTATAATTATGAAATCTACCCTCAATAAGCCAGCGTAGTGAATTAAGCCCTTCTCGATTAAAGACAACTTGTATGCCTATTGCCTAGCATTGGGACAACTTAACTATATTGATTATATATATTTTTTTCATATTATAGGAGACAAACGAGCACACGGTTCAGTTCACCTAATGGTAACTGGTCACCACCGCTCCTGAACATCAGCAACACCATAGGGCAAGGAGATGCGTTGCTAACCTTTAAGGTGGGAATACACTCGTTTTTGAAGGTTCCTAGACTTGGCCGGGGTTTTTAGCCGGTAAGTGTCCGACAAGCCCGGTCTACCTAGAGATAGTCGGGTATCCAATGAGGATTTTACCCGTGAAATAAAGAAAAAGGTCGTATTTGTCCGTAGGTGAAAATGCCGCTGTTGGCAATAGGTTCCACATATTATAGTACGTGGAAGAAAGTGTCGGGAGAAACGTATTGTGGTGGATTTACAACCTCCGAGATGATGGGGGTTTGGATGTTTACCGCGTTTTACGATGGCGGAACAAAAATACGATGTAGAAATATGATTATCCATGAAATAAATAGCCATGTCATGATTATTATTTGAGTATTTAAAGTACATGCTCGGAAATTGCCGTTACGTTAGATGATCCAGCCGGTTTTGTTCGTACATCGAATGTGACCCTTTTGACGTTTGTGCGAGATTTAGATCATAATTCATACGCCTCACGCGAAGTACTTGCTCGCTGAGGACTGCCTACCACTGCCTGATGCATAATATGAACCCTTACATCCCCAGACGGCGGCTTGTGCTCACTCCTCCTATGACGACTGGTCAGCGGTTCTCCAAGGGTACTTTTGCAGCAGCAGTAATAGAATATCTGAGTATAAGTGCGCCTGAACTGAGTGTTAATTATGTAGTACAAGTAACTTCCAAAGACCGAGCGCAGTACAGCGATCCAAGCAGCATAATAGTACTTGACGTTGTTAGTGTCGGGGTATCTATGCACGATGATGAGGTACGGAAGCCAGAATACGACGTAAAACAAATAGGCTATGATGTTCACGTTGGTGCTAGCGCAATCGTTGTCGTACTGGATCGAGCGCCTGTAGCTGATCTCGGTGCGGCCGCGGCGCTTGACGGTGCATGCGGAGGTGAACAGGAGGTACACGGACAAGACGAACGGGAGTGCGTGGAGGAGACAGAAAGTGACAATCCTGAAGACGGGACTGCCGTGGTACTCCCGCCTGCAGTAGTCGTAGTCCAGTGGCATGAACACGCCGACGCCAGCCACGATGGCGCAGCAGACATACACTAAGACGGAAACGACACTCACTCGTAAGGTCAGGAACAGCTTGTATTCAATTGGTGAACGGCAGAGCCGGTAGTATGTTTCAGCGCCCACCAACTGAAACAAAACTTTGGTTAGAATCACTTATTGACAAATTCAACCACTATTATATTCCAATTTCAAATGGAATCAAGTATAAATAGTAGCTCAGCGATTCTTATTAATCTTTGTTTATAACACATCGTAATATCAAACTGGCAATTAATAGGTCAGTGGAGTAAAACGGAGTGACAGATGGCGATGCCCCGCACAGGGACCGGTTCGCACCTGTCTTCCATGTGAACTAAAACGCGGAGGAAGATTACCGTCCGGTATTATTATTAGCGAAAACTATGTACTGTTTTATTGGACGTAAATGCTGCCTTAAACGTTCGTACCTTGAGCATTTATTTCGAAATTTTATCCACAATAATAGAAGACTTGATGGAAAATTTTTTTATTGAAGGTTGAGGTTCTTGATTACTGGTTATAATCTTTTAACAACAAAATCCTGGTATTAAGAATTAAAATCTCTATTTAAAAAAAATACTTACAGCGAATAGTATGTTGTAAGCGTAGGTGCTTAACTCAACGAGGTACAGCACAGTCTTGCAGACCCCGATGTTGTCCCATTGTCCGGAGAGTAACAATGTCGCGACTATCGGCATAACAACGGCAGTGATTATGAAATCAGCAAAGCCAATGCAAGCCAAGTACACGTTACCTGTAAAGAAGCACTTACCTTAGAACAATATTACCGTAAACAACTACTAAGGATATTTATTTTAATCTATTATTTTTAACTAATAACCTAGTTATAATTATAATTTCAAGAGAGAGATTGGTATATAAAGTCCGTTAACTCGCACTTGGCCAGCGTGGTGGACTATATGGCCTAACCCCTCTCAATCACACTCTCGATAGTAGAGGAGGTTCGTGTCCTGTAGTGGGACGTGTATGGGCTGATACAGTGGAGTAAGTGGTAGAGCCAAAGTGTCGTTGCCATTGCATTTGACTTATCTCTATCATTGTAGAGATATGAACTGTTGAACAATTGAACTGAAACCGGGGCCTTGAACTGGTAAGCGTGGGGTGTGATACGCGAAGTGCGATGACGCTCTAATAAATAAATAAATAAACTGAACAGTCACATGCCATGCACACACAAATGCCATTTTTTTACGATAACTCCTTCCCGAGTCATTTTGCGAGAAAAATATTTTATTACGAAATTAAACTATTCCTGTTTTAACGATTTTATTTGCGAAATAGTTTCAGCGAAAATGTATCAGAAAAGAGATAGTCAAAAAACTGCTTTTTGACGCTATTATCCAATATGGCGACGCAAACGGCAAAGATACGAGGTCGCAAAGCACATATTCGAAAAAGCACCTTAAAATCTATAAATATAAATTCACCCATTTTCAAAACTCTCGGAAACAGATGTTTGGGTGAACCACAATTAGTACTCGTTTCGAGTCTGCGTGTTTGTGAGAACGAAAGTCACAAACCTCAAGTACCTCCTGATAACCTCGACACCAGACTCGATCATAGTGTAGTTTCAGGACTATGTACGTGACTGTTGGGTGTATTTATAATTTATTCAACCACTAGCTTCTGCCCGCAACTCCGTTTGCGTGATTATCTTTATAAAAAAATCCCATCCCGTCCCATCCCGTTATATCTCGCCTTGACCCGTCTCATTCTCACTCAAGACATGTAATCTGGTCCCATCCCATCCATTTGAGTACAAATAAGTAACAAATAAGTCGGAATTCCTCCCTCATCCCTCGAAACCACTATATTTTTCAGAAAAAGAAATAGCCAAGTGTTAATCCAGAATGTCAGCTACTTCCATATCAAATTTAATCGAAATCCATTAAGCCGTTTCTGAGTTCACTGCGCACAACCGCACAGACAAACAGACAAAAATTCTAATAATCATTGTTTTGGGTTCTATTACGTTAATATAGTCGCCCCATATTAGTTTTCTCATTTATCTTCCATGTACAGACATCGATCGGTTCCAAATTTATTATTTGTATAGACAAAACACTTGTGTTTTTAATAATATAATAATTACGGCACTGCACCTGATGGTTAGCGCTAATGCCGTCCAGGCAGAGTATCGAATGGCATCAGACGCGGTCCCGTGCCATACGATACAACGATGCCTGTTCACACTACAGCGCAAGGACCCAGGATTATAGGAGGGACGAAAAACGTATGACGGCAAACAATTTCACAGCTGTTCCAAAACAGTTTCATTTATACAAGGCATCGACGCAACATGATTTTATATACATATACACATATAATAACTCATAATATAACGTCCGTCCATTTCTAGACATATTAAAGTCTATTGGAAATTCTTAACAAATATGAGTCGCTTACAACGGACACTCGAAGCTTTGCAAAAAGTTTTGATACAGTCTGCGAACGTATACCAGAGCTAGATTACCGACGCTACTGCGTTTCAAAGTAAAACTTTCCTGCATTCAAGTACTGAATAAGACACGTCAATAGAAAGGGGATTACAGACTAACTCAAAGGGATTACAAATAAAATGCGAGCGTTAAACGTTTCTGAATTTATTTCTGTTTTATATTCGCATGATGAAGTGACTGCAAATACTTTAGCAGCAATAAAGTACTGCTACTTATGACTGAATATTATTATTAAAAAAATATGTATTCTGTCTTTTTATCAGTTTTGTGATTATAAAATACAATGAAGAAAATATTTTTAAAATATAGATTTCCTTATTTGCATTACGATCAAGCATACATTATTAACATTTTGGTAAGGGTATCTTTATATTATTGGATCATAATTATCTTAAGCGCAGGCAGTGTACAGCTGAGCAAAGGCATCAGGTTTCCATATCGACCTGCAATCCGGCCACCATGCAGCAACTTGTGGCCTTAATTACATCGTCTGTCCACCTCGTAGATGCTCTGAACTAGGTGTATCGTCAACGAGGTATATGTATTGAATATTGTGACATCTAGGCTAAGTAACAACCACCAGCTATTCATACCAACATTTTACGTATGTACTTTTAATTATACACTTTTGTTTCTCCGGTTATTTTGCCGCGAGTAGCTCGAGTTTCTATCACAACATTACATTATGTTTCGATATTAAGGAGTTGTACTTGATCAAAATAGTCTTTTAAAAACAGTTTTTTTTAGACAAATGCATATATTTTTGAGCAACTAAAAATGTGTGTTAATCTTTATCATCTTTATTCATAAACCATTGTGTTCAAAACGCGTTTTAGTTAAATTTTCTTTATAGAAAAAATACATAAAGTAACTATGAATATTGAAATTGTAGCAATTGCAACTGTATTATTTATACAAAAATCTTGATAAAATTAATAACAGTGCGGTAATATATAATAATAATAGGAACTGATGTTACATTTGTCGATTTAAAGAAATATATATAATATGTTGCTAAATAACGAGGCGCAACTACCAACGTGCCAAATAACGACAATACACCGCATCATTGCGGCGCGGCTATATTGTGTTCGTCTTTCATTAATTAATATTTACTGTTCACCGCCCTTAAGTTTTTGTCGCTTGGTCGGAACGCACAACGCCGCAGTATGCGATACGCAATGTCTGATGCGGCTTTATATAAATACTGTCAAGAATGTGGCTTAATATCAGGAGGTTGAAGTCTTGTAGTGAACCAATAGCCTTAGCACAATCGATTAATAAAACAGTCCCGTGATCAGTAAATCCTGTGCAGAATACAAACCGCAGTCAAACTTCGGGTTTATTAGTGGCTTTGCGAACCCTACTTCTAAAAGATTTAATATCAGTGCTGGAGGGATGAGTGCGGCGGGCGACACAGCTTATGCGCCAAGTTAGAAAAGGGGCTTAGGTCAATATTCATACTTGACATAAACATGCTAAGCTCACAAGTTGTTCCCGCTAAATGTTTTAGCTGCGGATGCTGTTACGTGCCTGTTGAGAGCCATCGACTCATATCCTTTGTACTGTGAGCGTCGGAAATGAAAATCTCACGCCGTAAAATGTTTGCTGGATTAATTCTGCGGTCTGTTTGTGTATGATTTATATTTTAAGCGGCCGGCGCGATTAGGTTTGAATCGGCTTCATTAGATGGAAATTAGTTTAAAATTGACAAAATTGCGGTGCAATCGTCATGTTATTTCAACGGTAAGGAATGTCTTTTAAAATTATTTTCCTAGTGATGCAAAATTTCACGCCTCCAAAGCCACCCGTTTAGTTTTGCCTGTTAATTGGAAGCTTAAATTAATCCCGTGGATTATTATGAAGCGAAAATTGGTTCTTAATGAACTTGTGGCAGCCTGTGTTCTACAAACTCTGATTAACATACAGGTTAGTTGGTAAATACAAAATGCAGCGACGGCAACTTTCGCGGAAAATTACTTTTCAAATATAAAGTTGAGCTTTGTGTACCAAAAGTTAAGCCATTAATATGTTTCATGTGTGTTTTGTAACTAAAAACCTCAAAAATGGATGCTCTGTTAATTAAAAATGCGGTGAACAAAAGCTTTGAAGCCGTAGCTATTTGTTTTTACCAGCATTCAATTAAATTTTCATGTCGGTGATATTTGATTTTCAAGCCCATCTCAATTATACGCCATAACAGATTGTAAAATAAAAATCGTTGAATTTTCAGTTCATTTGAACCTATGAAACAGAATATTCCGATGAACTGTGCAATAAACTAGTAACTAGAAACATATTCATATTGGCTCTGGCTTTACAATACAGAAAACATTCGAATCGCTATTTTTAAGCCAAATCAATTCTGAAAAATCTGGAATCATCCATAGGCTACTCGGCTCAGCAACATAAGACTCTACCACTTACAACTAATTACTACCCTCATTATCATCATCACGTCAGCCCACATATATCCACTGCTGGACATAGCCTATTATCACGCCACTCTCACTTCTCAGGTCTGTGCCAATCTTATCCAGGCTTTCGTAAAAAATCTGTTGAAAAATTAATAAATGAACTAAACTTACCAAGTTTGCGCAGACTACGTTCAACCATAAACGTCGAGATGAAGTAGGCATTGGCGATAGAACCAAATGCGGCACACAGCACGACGAAAACGAGACGAGCGAGCGTCGGCCAGTCGTGATCCAGAGTCACCGGCGAGGTTATACGGGTGCTGTTGCCAGAAAACCACTTGTGCCCCATGATGAATAGGCTGGAACAAACGAAACTCATAAATACACCCTGCATGTTATCTTTAAGCGTTTATTGTCAAGAACACAACCGCTCAAAGAATATCTGTTGTGGGAATCAGAAATTTGGACAAGCTTTTCAGTCAAAATGCACTCGATATACAGTCCCGCCAAGATACAAGCCTTGTACGAAACAAACATTACGAGAGGCTGTTTCACAACACACAGTTCTCACAAATATTTGTACGACAAACATTTGTCTCGCTGCGGGTGAATCTGTGACCTTTCTTTATATCAGCCTATCAACTACGGCACGGTGGCTGCCAAATATAGATCTATTAATACCGATTCTGGGAATACAGGGAAACATAAAAGATACGGCGAGTAAAAGCAATAATCACGTTTGTGCTGTACGGATGCTGCGTAATTGGTACTTTTATTTATTATTGCACTAGTTTTTAGGGTTTTTCACAAAGGATCTCTATGAGTAAAACTTGTCCGACGTACAATGAAATTAAATTAAGTAGATGGCACAGAACTTATTGCAATAAATGTAATGATGGAAGAATTAGCAAAAAAAAAACAATTTTTCAGTCTATTTGGGACTAAAGTTCAAAGATGATTTTGAACCCACAATAATAAACTTACTGCCCGACCAGAATATCAGAATTATTTTAATAGCATAATTTATGACAATAATGTAATACCTTAATGTAGTTGAAATTAATTTTCTCAACGAATTAGTCTTTAAAAAATTCGCAATTTTCCCTTAAACTTCTTCTAAGAATCAAGAAGTTATACGATCCCTAACTATGTAGATTAAATTTATGTCAGCGATTTCTAGTAAGACAGTGAGTCTCTAACGCAAAGTATTCAGATTATTTTTCAATAGGGCTGTGTGTTTTTTAAATCCTTTCTTCATTTAAAGTCCTTGCATTCCCTTGATGTAAGTAATAAATTGTCGTTATATATGTCTAGACTGTGATTTTAAGACCCTATTTTTCACCGACTTAATAAAAGATTATATTTTCTAAAGAAAAAAGTGAAACGCAAAGTTGTGGTTTAGATATTTGAATTGAAACAAATGTTAGAGTGATGTGGGACCACAGTGTAGGACCATATTGCCTCTTGTAGTTTCAGATACGGGTTTCATTACTATTTCTATTTCTGTATTTTTTATCCACTAATGGTCAGGTTTTCCCTGGATTAAAATTTTCCCAATAAATATATTTTCATTTTACAACACAATTCTTGTTTAATTAAATAAATATAATCATAAATTACAGTCTACCAGCAGCACGTCCCAGCTTCGCCTGGGTGCAAATAATTTTTGACTCCAATCGATACCAGATACATGTTATTTTTCTCACAAACTTTCGTATACCTAAAATCGACGTAATAGTTTTACCGCCCCATGCCTCCACGAGCTGTCCTGCTCAATCACGTCACATCCACTCTATCTCGTCAGACAGACAGACAGAGTTACTCTCGCATTTATAATATTAGGAAGGATGTATAAATGTGCTAGCCATCATATTATCAAGGTTTTTTCAGCAGTTTTTACGTGAAAGAGTCACACAAACATTCAAAGTAATGAAACAAAGTCTACTCGCGCTTTATTCGAATTATTACAATTAATATGAGAAGACTTGTGATAAAGCGTCACTGTCGACATATGTAAACGATTGTCTCAAGACAAGTCTAAGTATTTTCCTTTCTTTTGACTCTGGCGTGATACAAAAAAAGTCGTTGACATTTTAGTATTTTAATAATCTTAACAGAACTGTATTTGTTCGTTTAGTTACTAATTATTATTGAAACCTTTCCTATTCGATTTCGCTATGAGAATAATTAATTTCCATGAACAATGCAGTTTAGATAAATTGTGATTAGATTAGATTTAGATTACTACAGATGTATTAATCAATGAAAATACGAGTAAAAGCCGGAGCTATTAAACGTTCGTTAGTTCGGAATGTAAAATTAATGAAATATTTGCCCTGTATCATATTAATGCATGTTTCGTGAAACGTTTGATTCATTACACAGCTCATTTACACGGCTGATAAATGATTGGCCTGCAGTATTGGGGTTGTACGAATACTTCTTATTTCCGACAAGTAAATATTTGCCCAGCCCCAATATAGTTAATTCAAAACGCAAGCATTTTTAAGTTTTGAAAATTATTGATGTTATGATCATTATTATATGATTGTTAATTACTTAAGCGCGCTACACGCCAAAACAGCTGACCCGTAGGCCTATGTCGGCAACTTTTGTTCGCTACATAGGCCAACGGTTTCTTCACTTACTGCAGGTCGGAAAATTTTGTCGACAACATGACAGTGACTCGACACGAGGAACATTTTTATATGACGTTGTTGAGTGTCGCCGGGCAACTTAATAGTGCGCTTGTGTCGCCAATGTTGCCGACATGATTCTTTCCTTAGAAGCCGCCGGGTTGTGTCGGCGGGCTGTGTCATTATTCGCAGCCTACACTAGAAAGACCGCTAGTTCGATACCCGCGTAGAATCAAGTGAGTGTGAAATCCACAAATGATTGTTTTGGGTCTGAGTGTTGGGCGAGTGAAGTCTGTCTATGTTTCTGATTTCCACAATATGATTATGACAATATGATTTTGATGTGGGGTCCGAGTCCCTACGTGTATCACTATGGGATATATTTATAGGACATTAGTCCCCTCAAGGTTTATTTAAATTTCAATTGGTATTTAGTTTGGTATTTCATATATTGAAATGTAATATATTTTGAGGTAGAAATACATTTTCGCGCAAGCTAAAATAATTATATCGTCCGCTGAGAGACAACCCTACTTAATCCTAATTCTACTTATCGAACAAGCTTTCTGATAAAATAAGACCTGAAAAGGCTAATCTAATTGCTAATGAAAATGTTGCCAATTAGCCACTGCCCGCGCTATTTTTCTTTACAAAGTTATATAGGGTAGCATTAATAGATTAATATTTGAAAGTTGTTTTGTAAAGTTATAACTTGTAAAAGAAAACACACAGCATTTATTATTTTTGTCTAACTACAGATTGGCTCCACAGATAAAAATAATTTAAATAAATTAAATCGACTTTAAAATTGTAATAAAAAGAGAGAAATAAAACTAATATTTTAGAAATATAAAATAGTTAAATATGCCAGAATTTTTTTGAGTGGGTTGTTGCAATAGTTGCAATCGGTACCAACCGATCAGCTATGTCCGCTGTTATACCCGCATAGTTCGTAGCTTGATGTTATATAGCCTAAAGTCGACCAGCTTTTTGAACTTTTGAAATCCGACTTATATTTTTTGAGATATGCGGGGACAAGCATACAATTATGAAATTTGATACATGTGGTCAGAAGCTGGTATATACCAACATTTCCAAAAACCATGCAATTCTGATATAATTACATACATACACAAATAATTGGTGATAAATAATCTCCTTTTTTTTTCAAGTCGATTAAAAAGATTGAACTTCAAATGAGCTAGTGTCAGAATTTCAGGTTGTCATTGGTGTATATAAAGTAAACTAAATAAATATTGGCAAGTGACAACCTCCGTGGAGCGGTTGCTAAGCCGCCGGCAGTAAAACGAGAGGCACCGGGTTCGATCCCCGTACCGAGCCAAACGTTAATGTGATATAGAGGTATTTGTTTCAGGTTTGGGTGTTTGTGCGACCGAGAAGTCTCTAGTAGTTTCTTATACCCACACAAGACTCGATCTTAGTGTTGGATCAGGACTGTGTATATATGAATGCTTTAATAAATTAAAATAATTATTTATGAATATATTAACAATGTATCGGAACACTATTCCCAATATGATCTTTAACTATTCCGTTTTTGTAAACTTAAATGCGTGCGAAATGGATTGCGAAGTTTTCCAAACGAATATCTGATCTAAATCGAATATATTTATTGATGTGTTGTATGTATGTATGTGTGAGCGGGTGTTTCAAGTATAAGGTAGCAAAATATTATAAGGAGATTCAAAAGACATTGTAATGCAGCACATTTATTATTTAATTAATTAATAATACAATGATTAAGAGTACACGTACACACATCAATATTAATTATCAGATTAAAATTTTCTAAAAGGTTATATCACTATTATAGTCTAAATAACATCCACAATAAGAATATAACAAGTTTAAACTGTATACAAAAATAAAAATATCAAATCCAAATTATACGAAAGTTTTTGGCATTTTATAGCACGAAAAAACTTCAGGAAATCTGTTACAGAACCAGTATAAAATCGAGCGAATTTATAATTATCCAGTTATTAATAACTCATTTTACTTATAACAGAAACACCTTATACTCGTAGTAGATTACGAGAAATAGTAAAAACATCTCAATAAGTTACTTATGGAAATATAACAACAATTAAGATTACTTTATTGTCTTAATTTTACATTTAATTCTTAACCTGGGCCTTGCACGAATTAACAGGTGTAGAGCGAAATTTGAATTGAAATTATTAATTTACTGTCGACGAATATGGGGATTAATAATGATTCTCAGTTGCCATGTCCTTGTTTTAAACACGCAGTTGCAGCTAAACGTGACAAGAAACATTTTCAGCAAAGACAATGATACAATTATTGGATACCAGTAAGTTTCTATGTACGACAAATGTTCTGGTCTGCTATGCCTGCACTCATATGAATTATCTTTATGACCGTGAGCCGTAGACATATCCGGCGTATCCTCAGGCACGGGGTGGTAATTAGGGTGTCTGGGGAAAGGAACGTCCTCAATAAAATTCGTCAGCATGTGGTACACTTGAGCAGGTACGTCGACAGGGGTCATATGTCCTGCTTCTATGAAAATAACTTCGGAAAACCCTCCTCCGCTCTTCGAATATCCTACCGGTTCATGTTCAGACGGCCACGGAAACCTCGGCGCATACAGAAATTCATCCATTTTGCTCCATCTCCAAGTAGCTCTACGATGACTGCTGTCCTCCACACAAGGGATCGTGAGGTCTCGGATGCCGCAATAAATCAAAACCTTGTAGTGTTCCAGCAAAGCCACGGTTTGGGGACCACCTCCAACGAGAAAGTCAGGCGCTAACCTGGCCCGCGCCGTCTCATTTGAAAAAGTAAATTTTATGTCGCTGACATGGAGGGCCTTCTTTACTGACTTTCTTTTTAAAAACCGTGTGAATGCCTTGAGATCCTCATATTCTTCGCCTCTTCCTACATTATACAGCTGGTTTATTTGGGTGAGATGTTTTATCTTTTTTAACAAATCTTGACGAAGCTCGTAAGCCGCAATGGGATCATTTCTATTTATCGCATGAAGGTAGTTGCGCTGGTTTGGCGCCATGGCTAAAACCCCCTGGTAGTCGAGCAGACCCCATTTGTAGAGTGTGTTGGAGTAGTCTGAAGTGCTGATTCTGTCCATCACTGGACTTGCTAAGATGATTCCTTTGAGGTTGACGTTTACGTCTTTGGGTGCCTCCTGTTGTTGGTGGATCCGTGTCGCCAGGCTTGGAATGTAGACTCCAGCATAAGACTCCCCGGCGATGTAGAGCGGTGCGTGCATGAGTTCCGGGAACATCAGTAGAAATTGTCGGAGAGCTTCCATCAAATGCGTAGTGCAGGTTTCGATGTCGCGCGGGAATCCTTCATTGCTGTCTGTAAAACTAAAGCCCGCGCCGACCGGATTGTCCAGAAATAACACAGAATATTTATTTGTCCAAGCGTAGTGCCTTTCTTCCAATTTCTTTGTAGCAGGGTCGTATCGAAATGGCCCGATTTCATCAAACAGGCCCGCGAGGCTTGATGCTCCTGGGCCGCCTTGCAGCCATATAATCCACGGCGTCTCGTTGCTGAAGTGTTCCGCAGGAAAATACCAGAAGAATAAATTTGAGTTATATTTAGGATCGACCGTCAGAAGACCAGCATAACTTTTTTTGTCGAGAAACAAGTGCGGGTCGACGGTGGAGCGTCGTCGAGCTTCTTCAGCTTCATTATGATTTATCCATTCCGTTAGCTTAACTGGTGCTTTGAAGGACACGAGAGCGACGAGGCTTATTATCAACAAGAGTCGTACAACAACCAACATCTTGCAGCGTGCACCGAGTGAAGTGGCTACGTGCAGCCAGCCGGCCGGGTGGTTTGAGACTGAAAGCCCGGGTAAAAGCTCGCGTGCAGCCTCCCATAACCAAAACAAAATTGTGAAACTATATTGATTAATTTATACGTGGACAGAGTGATGTATTCCCGTATTTTAAATGCCATATTATAAAACTTATATTGGCATAATTGAACGATTTATTTAAAGATAATCGTTTATTTTCCCGTTTCAATACTTGTCTGATATTTCATAAAAGTGTCTTAAAAGGCTATTTTAAGGGGATGGTATAGATTTTAATATAATGTACCTATTATAAATTAATTGTTACCTTAAGTCCGTAATTAGGCTGGAGTCAAAGAGGGCCAGGAAGGTATTTATATTCCTTGGATATGAAATCCAAAACAAACGACGATTGTGTTGTAAAAGTAATGAGTGGTATTTTTTCTTTTACTATAAAGGTACATTAAGTACTCGTGGAAAAAAAAAATGAACCCAAAAGCCACACACATAATCCTGGCCTGACATGGTACTAAGTCTTGTGTCGTAAGCTACGGAAACTACGACACTTGTCCATTTACTCGGTGCGGATTGAACCTGCGCTCCCGCGTTTCATGGCCGACTTGTCCAATGGGACTGAGGGGCTTTTATTTAGCATCATAAATTTTTCATACATATTTACGTGGTACGAGTTTAACTTATAGATCACATACCGACAGAGTTAATCCTAACTACTCTAAAGTCCCGACCGCTATAGTGGTTTGTCAATGTAATGTCAACTTAATGACAGTTTAAATAGGGTATATTTTAAAACAGTTCACTGTATCGAAATAAATTTTCGGGTAAGCCACAAGTATATTTTTTTCGGGAATATTCCAAAAAGAGTGACTTCATGAGTTACTTCTAAAACGGGGAACACAATGAAGCGTCAGTATTGATTTATAAGAAATTCCGAGAAGACTTTAATACTCGTATAATTAAGTACCACGAATATTAGACATAATAAGAATCGATGATAGCAATACCCATTCAAAATGTATCTTAATTAGTATTCCATTACTATCGAAATCGCAGATCTTTGAGCTTATAAAATAAAATATTTAGAGCTCCTTTAATATAATAATCTTTTACTGGTGGTAAGTCTCTCATATGTGGGATGCCGCCTGCGTACGTAACATCGCAATGTTTATTTCTCCCGCCAAAGAGCAGTGAAAAATGCATTCTTCTGTTCCGGTTTGAAGGATATTGTAGCCAAATAACTATTGGACATATTGAAATTGTCGTAGAATGCCAAGCTTTGCTTTGTAATTCCTGGTTTTTTGGTTTTGCCACTGACAATGGGCGGTCATATTGCTTGCTATCAGGCGAATGGCATGCACCTCTCGCCACTCATAGCAAAAAAATATATACATATAACAAAAGATACATCAGTATGTACTTCAAAAAAGAAAATAGATTTTCCATTTATGCAAAACAAATCCAAGCGAATGTAAATAACCGAAATACGTTTAAATCTTATTAAATTTGCGTTGCAAATATGATACCGGAGCGCTGTCATTGAGGAATTCGCGGAACTGTCTTACAAATGCCAACACAAAGGAAACTATTGTTGCGTTTGCATCGGAAGCTCAATTCAAATGTATTTTCATCGGATCGTAATCAGATTAAACTATTAACTACGCCATGGTTAAATTAAACTATAATAAGAAAAATTGGTATGAAATATATTTGAATTAGCTATTCCAATAATACAATTCTTGGACGCTGTGGCGATAGCCTCGACCCCTATCACATCGTAGGACAGAACATTCACCTTCAATGAAGAGGCGTAATACAAGTATCGATATTATGTACAATAAAATGAGTACTTGCAATAATAAGTCTAGACTTAAAGGGCGGAGGTACCTCGCACCACCTACAGTGCTCCGAGCATATTTTTATTCTAAATGTGGGTGGAATTTAATTCAGTCGTATAATACTCGTCTGGCGCAATCAGCTGAAGTCAAAGATCAATTACTTTCGACAACAGAAATGTACCTATACACGTCTAATTTATAAGAGTGGAGTGTACTCTGGAACTGAACCCGCAATGTACTTGTACACATGTACTTGCACGCGTATGTATGCCTTTTCTTGGCCTTTGGTTGAGAACTAAACGCCTAAAGAACTACTCGTAAAAGTTTAGCATTAGTAGCATTAGTAATAGGGTAAGCTGTTATGGTAAATTTTAGTTGATTATAGATAAATAACCAGCCTCCGTGGCGCGGGTGGTTAGACGCCGCCAGTGAAACGAGAGGCCGCGGGTTCGATCCCGCACCGAGACAAATGTTTGTGACTGAGTATTTGTCTCAGGTCTGGGTGTTTGTGAGACCGAAAAGTCTCTCGTAGCTGATACCCCCGACACAAGACATAATTGAACTTAATGTGGGGCAGGACTATGTTTGTGACTGTTTGGTGTATTTATTATTTACCTAAACAAAACGGTTACAAAACGTAGTCAATTTTGCTACGGTATGTAAAAAGGAAAGCGGGAGGCAATTATTTTTCGCAGTACGTTCTATGTTCATTCGCTTAGGCACCCTCGAGTGTATGACAGTGACTTTGTCGTACCATCATAGAAAATGCACTTTGTGCCTTACCTTTAACATATTACATTTTAAACATAGCATTTACGGGTCTGCAATATAATAAAACTTATAAAAGAATCTCTCCTCGTTAATGACACCCACGACAAGATATCTATTTAAGTGTATAACTGTTGGGTGTATTTATTTTTAAACTTGTAATATTAAAAATAAAAATAATCCAATGTGAGCAATGAGGCGATCCATAGTCTCTGCCTACCCCTATGGGATACAGACGTGACGATTATGTATGTGTGTGACAATACATACATACTCATTTTTATTCACAACTCTAATAACTAGTTACAAATAGGTATGTACTATGTATTACAGCCCTTCGCATCCATTTGGACGCTTTGAGCAAATCGTGGGATTTAATATTGGTGATATTTGATGAAGTGTACTAGGTAGGGTTGGGGCACAAAGGGCATGATTACGCGGTCATTCGTTTGACGATTGCTCTCTGTATATTGGATACCTATAGAGGATGATACCTGTGGGTTAATTGTGACGTAGGGCCTGTGTTAGCGAAAATTAAATTTATATCCATATTAGTAAATCTATTCTTATTAGGCCGTGATATTTTGTGTATTGTCTTCTAAAATCGGTCAGTATAGGTGTTGTCGCAAACATAAAGTTGATGTCTTTGTTAAAAATATTTAGGCAGGCATCTATTTTAGTCATAAGAAACAACATTCAGTATGTAGGACTGTGATGTAAATTACGAGTATTATATACAAACAAAATCATTGGAGAGGCCTATGTTCAGCAGTGGACTTCCTTTGACTGATGGATTGGATTGGATTGGATTGGACATACAAAGGAATGAAAGCGAATGTCGAACGGTCGTACAAGTGTCCGGATTCATGTCACCAAACTTGCGTTTATTGCAATTATAATTTATAGTGAATTAAAAAAAATAACCAACCACAAAGGCTGATACGGCAAAGTGGAAATACTCTTAATTTAACGCTTCTGCTATAAATTAATAATCAAAAACAGAAACAGCTAACGGGAAAATTCTCGCAAGTAACTACCCTAAAGCGCCATTTACACGCGGAGAGTTTCTCGTCTCGAAGACACGATTGTTGTAAGGATATAAAAAAGTTGCATCGTGTAAACGTTTGTCGGAACACGATCATCTATGGCGGCTATGTCATGCGATAATCGCATACGATGCTCGCCGCGAGAAATTCTCCCCGTGTAAATTGCACTTAAATTCTTCTTAAGCAACATGATTAAACGTTTTATCTATTAATTAAAGAAATAGTTTTCTAGCCTTTGTGCGTGCGTAAAATACCATTTCTATTGTTACAAAGGATGTTGCTTTTAATAAGAGAAAAACCGTTGAACTCTGCAGTCCAATCTTAACTCGATTCTCGAAAATGCCTTCAGCTTATTATTTATATAGAGTTCGGATGTTGAGTTCTATCAATAAGCTATTTGCAGAGATATTAACAAAATTACTTTGATACAATGATTAATTAGTAGAATATTTAATAATATAGCCGGATGCCCAATATCCCTTTCCTCTTCCCACTTATTTTCCTCCTCGATCCCCTCCCAATTCGGCCGGCAACTCATCCATGATCCAACGTTGTGATGTTCATGGGCGGCAGTGATCACTTACCATCAAGTGACTAGTTTGTCCGTTTGTCGGACCTATGCAATAAAAAATAAATAATTATAAATGTCTATTTTCATAATATGAATTCCTGAATGAACTTATATTATGTTACTGATAAAAATTAAAATATTTATAAGAGAATTTGATTTAAAAGTGATACCCCCGAATGAAGAGTAACGAATTTTTTTTGAGTTTATACCAGTTTCCCCATTGGTAGCCCCGTATGTCTAAAACATTGGTTCAAAAATTAGAAAACTTTTTCCATCGAACTGACCGAATGATTTTCTGATAGGTTCAAAAAACTAATCAAACATAGGACGGCGGTATTTTATATACAAAACAAGGGAGGTCAAACAATAGGCGGGGTCCAGCACGTTATATAAACAAAAGTTCTATCAAACGGCTTTGTCAAAATTCACAAAGGGTTTTTAGAACATATTTTTTTGTTGCCGACATGTTGAACTGGAGGCTAAATGTTTTTTGTTACTTTAAACTTGGATTTAGCAAAAATATATTAAAATCCCTGTAGTAAATTAGGAAAGTGGTTAGTAAATTATAATATAATAAATAAATAAATACACCCAACAGTCATATACATAGTCCTGACCCCACACTAAGATCAAGTTTTGTGTCGTGGGTATCGGGAGCTACGAGAGACTTTTCTGTCTCAAAAACCCCCAGACTCGAAACAAATATGTGTGGTTCACACAAACATTTGTTTCGATGCGGGGATCGAACCAGCGGGCTCTCGTTTCACAGCCGGCGGCAAACCAACTGCGCCAAGGTGGCTGTCATTGTCAAATTATGTTGTTATAATAAATTAATTAACAATAAATTAGCAAGGCAGCTAAGATTTTGGTTTGCTGCACGGCAAAAATATAAACCCTAAACACATCATCTAGATCTAGATTCAATCTTGCATTCTGGGATACCCAGGTCTGGAAATAACTTATAAGAAATAGTTGGGTCCCTGTTTTTGTGCTTTTTTTGCCTGATGGCTCGCATGCGTCTAATTACATACACTCAAGTAACTGATGACGACAGCAGTTTATCGCCGTGTATGTAAACAGGCATCAATGTAAGTAGGTACATACGTACATTCCCGCTATTAATTGTATTAATTTTATATATACTTATAGGCCCACGTGATGAACGAAAAGTATCTATTCACGAAGGAGTAAAGCTCCATCAACACGGGAAGAGTTTCTCGCCTCGATGACACGATTATCGTAAGGACGTAAAAAAGTTGCTTCGTGTAAACGTTTGTCAGAACACGGCGGTTATGTGCGATATTCGCATAATCAGTTTATATGCGATAATCGCATGATATAATCGCCATGGATGATCGTGTTCTCACAACCGTTTACCCGATGCAACTTTTTTATATCCTGACGATAATCGTATCTTCTAGGCGAGAAACTCGCCTCGTGTAAATGGGGCATTAATGTCGGGTGCACGGACCCGTCGAAATATGTTAAGCTCCATTTACATGGGGACAGTTTCCTTCGGGGAGCTTTTCCTCTTGAACAAAAAAAATACAGTAAAAAAGCGTATTAAATTCGCGCTAAGCATCGGCAATTAAAAATAAATCAAAATAACGTTTTGTTTCCTTGTTCAAAAACTAAACATGAAAAAATATGTCTAACATATCATAAGCTTTTCTTCAACATTAAATCACAAAAACATTACCAGCAAACCGTAAATGAAATAGTAATGCGAATATAAATTGATTTATTAGCCTTCCAAATGAAACTTCATTTTATATTTGATCAAACATTCATTACCATCTATTCAGAACAAGTATCATAGATAATGGATTAGTGCATGTACTGTGTGTGATGTATACCATAGAAATTACGCGTTCAACGTCAAAGCTCCGGATATAATGTCACTATAGGAGTATCGAATACTCTGTGAGGCATGTAGAGACACAAACACACCGGGTTTTGAATTAATAATTATCCTCAAAACGATATATTCTGCACTATAATTTCAACCATAAGATTTCCACATTTCAGAACTTGTAATGCCAAAAGACGTAAAAATATCAACAGAATTTTTAAAAATTCTGTATCGATATACTCGTTCATATGAATAGACAAATAATTAAATCGTTAACTAGAAATATTTGTTACTGATATGTCTGTACCTCTTCTCACTCACTAAGTTGAAGTAAAACAAAATGAGTAGAAATGTACAAGTTAATGTGGCGCAAAACCGGCTAGGTATACATAATTACTATGTACACCCATTAACTCTTAGTGCGCGTACAAAAACCAACACCAAAATTATATAATACTTAAAATAATAGTACATTTACCATTTGTAGTATTATAAAAATTGTTAATTTTAAAATATTTGGACTCAGTTATTATGAAATAAAAAATTTACAGAAACCAGTTTCAGTGGTTTTCTTTTGGTTGAAAGAATACTTGTGAATACCTATAATATTTTCATCGTATTTAACGCGAATATTGATAAATCTTATCATTCATATAATTCATTTATTACAGAATATACATGAAGTCACTTCAAGAACTCTCAAAAGAAATAATCTTCTCAATGGATATACTTCTACAATTGAAGTGTCTGAAATGCGAAGCGAAAATGACACCCAGATATATCTCTAAAATAAATCGAATACAGAATTTTATTTGATCTGAATACTTCTGAAATGTTTCACGTTAACATAGCTTACGATTTTATAATTTTTTTCATACATTGAAAGAATTCAACGCAGTTTCATTTTGCACCGGAGCAATTTGATTGACCTCCATATTTTCAAGTTATTCGTTGAATTCGAGATGGAAACTATCGAGGCGTATTGAAAACATGAATAACGTCGGCCTTTATATTTTCAGGAATCTGATTCGTTCAAACCTAGCTTTATAAAAAAGCCTGTTAAAAAGTCGAAGCCACCACTAGAAATAGTGTAATTGATTGATTGCAGAGTCCGGCTTGTAAATTGTGTGATGACGTAGATTTACATTCGCATTACTTGCCTCTTCTTTGCCAAGGAAACAAACTATATAAAAAAAAAACACAAAAACATAGCTGAAAAAAAAAGTTACAAATATTATGCCATTCGTTTCGTCATCGCATGAGCCATTTTATTCGCGTTCGCAAAATGTTTATATTCGCATTTACTTGCTATTACGCATTTTACAACTAGTGTTTATTTATCATTTAAATTGGAGTTGATATTTAAATGATAATTTAAATCAAATTATCTTATACCATAATTATTAAACCAGTTTTCATTAAATTATTGTGAAGATGACAATTAAAGACAATTAATAACTTGTGTTTGAAATATTGCATGTTATCAATTCTACATAAAAATCTGGGTTATTTGTTTTTATCCGTGCAATTTTTGTACATTTTATATTTGAGGACTGCAACTTAATATTAAGTTTCAAAGTCCTCGTTGGTGTAATAAGTACATAAATGAGATTCTAATAATATTGACAATAGGTTATTTGCACGCAATTCCGTCTGAGTTATTTGCTATAATTAATAAATATGTATGTAAATATTATAATGTAGTCGTTCACAGCTTGACTTCAAGTAACTAAATATAACAAATAACAAATATAACAAATGAAGAAAATCGCTATGGTCATTACAATATTGAACCACTGCTGTAGATGCCCCTCTGTATATGCTCAACCTGTCGCCGTCCACTGCTGGACGTAGCTCTCCCCAAGTAACCGATAAGATATTAGACAGCCCTCTTTATGAAACGGTATATATACAACCGGTTCACAGGGATCTGGTATTAAACCCACCAGATATATTTTTAAATTGTAAATTAAATCCCACACATTTGTCTGGTCCATAAACAATTTTATTTATTTCTAAATATTACAAATGGCCTAACCATTCTCAATCGTATTCTCGATTGTAGATGAGCCCCGTGTCCCGCAGTGGGACGTATATGGGCTGATACAAATATTACATAGATTTTTTACAGTAAATTCTTATTTATTATACAAATAAAGGTAGGGTGACACAAAGTTATACAATAACTAAATTAATAAAATTGACGTAGGTCATACATCATGCTTTTTATCTCCATAGCGCATGTTATGCCACCTTGCTATATCACGTAAAATACAAACACAGCGGATGTAATTTTACAGGTATTGCATTACGTTTACAAGTCCTAGGGGATGACGCGTTGCCTGAATCGTCTCAAAGATGTCGTTTTATAAAACGAAACGAGATGTGATAGAAATAAAAAATTTTTTATGAATCAAAAAACGACAAAATTATTTACGAATTTTAGTGAAATATAAATTTCAAAATACATTAATAATAACCACATCGATGTATATATATTCAGAAGGAAACTGCTTTAGTCCTTAGTAAAGGACATACAATATTATATGTACACATTCCGAATATGCAAATGACTTCTGATTTTTCTTTGTTAGCTAATATGTGTATTTCATTGAACCATGAGTAATAAACTCGTGTGGGACTATTAAATAAATTCCTATTCCCCCAGGGATGTCATTAATTCATGCATTTTCGCGATGCGTAAGGATAATAAAGCGGAATAGCGCCACCTGTGATGTTTCACGCGAACTAGGTTGTCAATGTCCATGCTATCACTCAACCTTCATTCTTTCCCTCGTTAATATTTGAACGTGAAAATTTAGTTTTACAGTTTTTTATTAGTGACTTGTATTAAGTTTATGACGTGACTGCCTTGATGGCGTAGTTGTGCTACGGTACGATGGCAAAGCTAAGGTGTCTGGTTTGAATTCCGATTCGGGCAAAGTGATTATGGATTTTTCAATTCATAATTAGCCTGGAGTCAGGAATTTGTGCCCGATATGGCGATGGGCTCGCCCCCTATAACATCATAGGACGGAATTCAGGATCCGATGACAAAGCACACTTGTCTGGCCTTTTCTTAATTTCTTATCCACTTGAATGGTTAAAAATATAATCCTTTTTCATGCATGTAGAAAGTATGGAGGTAAATATAAGAAAATGTTTAACATGTGGTATAGATGTACATAACATCGACACGCGGACGTTTACGTGCTCAAATATAGTTTTTTTTTTATTATTTAGATAATATTATTCATGTATATTATCTGAATTTATGTTAATTACTACTTATAGTAGTAGTAGTGTAATAAAGAAAGAGTACACTACTCAGTTGACGTGTATTATTTATTTGGTTAAAAATCTGATAATGTATGTATCTAAAAGTCTTTAACTTCACTGAATATACTGAATTACAAGTGTCCAAGCCGCGGATTTGCCTATTTTGACCCCTATAAAAAATATGATAACTCGTATCGATAATATGTTCTCTAGTTACAAAAACAGTGTGAAGTATTAATAATTATTAATCCAGTGTAAAAAAAAAATTGTTACTGTAAAATGTCAATGACAAAATGCTTAAAAAATAAGCAGTCACACTCACAGCCCTGACTCCGAATTAAGATAAAAATCTTGCATTAAGTGTATCACAAACTATGAGACACTTTTCAGTCTCCCCACACTCAAACCCAATTTCCTGGTTTCACTATCGGTAAATAGATAAATAAATACACCCAATAGTCACATACATAGTCCTCATCTTACCCTAAGAGTGAGTCTCGTGTCGTGGGTATCAGGAACTACGAGAGACTTTTCAGTCTTACAAGCACCCAGATCCGAAACAAATACTTGTGGTTCACACAAACATATTTTGTCTCGGTGCGGGGGGATCCCGCGGCCTCTCGTTTCACAGTCAGCGTCTTACCAACTGTACCACGGAGGTTGTCTGGAATAAAACTAATATAGTTAATAATCGACTCTAAGACCCAAACCGATGGAGTTTGTCTCCAACTGCAATATTAGAAATTAATTCAAAACTAAACCACTTACGAACCTCTCTACTGGTCTGTAGTATCTTAACTAGCTTGAATATGTACATATATAAGACTATAAACTTTGACTCTGAAATCTAAAGTAGGACCTGTCGAGTGTTTGTGACTTTCTTGTTATATTTTAGAAGATATTGCCGTATGTCAATAAGCCGCCCACCTGTTGGGACTTGTTACGAAAGTAATTAGGGCGATTTTGGATGACAATTGTTAGACATCCGCCTTTCCTTCGGGAATTCCCGCTTGAACTACTTATTGTTTACTTACTAATCCCTACTCAATATTATAAATGCGTAAGTGTGTGTGTATGTATGCGTGTTCAGTTTTCCCGCTAAAACGGCTGAACCGATTTTGATGAAATTTAACATAGAGCTATATTGTACTTAGGCTACTTTTTTTCCGAAAAAATGAAGTGTCACGTGGGATGAGTCGGAAGCTCTATTCATATATATATATTTGCTACTCTTTTAAATTAGAATGGATGGCACGGGACAGGAGAGGACAAGATTGCATTCTTTTCGTTATAGGATAGAATGATATGGGACAGAACTAAGAAGGGGATATAACGGGACGGGACGGGAAAAGCAATATAATCAGCGGCTGTCACATTGATTTGAATATAAAACAGTATGCGAAAAAAATTGTTGTTGATGTGTACTGGACTCAAAAAATATCTGCACCCGGGTGAAGCCGGGCCTGACCGTTAGTAGAATAAAAATTATAATATATAATTATTTTTACTAGTTTAAAAATAAGAAGTCGAATAAACCCAACAATCACGAACATAGTGCACACTCCACACTAAGATCAAGTCTTGTATCGTGGCTATCAGTAAGTACGAGAACGAAACACTCAGATCCCAAACAAATACTTGAGGGTCACACTAACATATGTCTTAGCGCAGGGATCGAACTTGCGGCCTCTCGTTTCAGAACCGGCGTCTAACCTGTCTGTCAATGAATTTCTCCTTATTTTGCTGAATTATTACAAGAATAAAGAGCAATTATGCAATTATGAAGAGCTAAAATGAACGCCACTGCTAACCCTTCGCTGAATATGTAAGAGTTTATTATTCATTAAATAATTTATTTCGATGAGCCGAGCTCACTTGAACAAACATGCGAGTTAATTCATTAAACATAGCACGTTATTTAATCCATGTGGGGAATACAGAATTTTTGAGTTAATTGAAACCTGAACTTCAGCTTTCCGCTAGTTTAATTAAGCGAAAATGTTGTATTTCATTTGAAATTACTAACTCTGCGCAAAATTCTGCGGATAGTGTATTAAAATATTATATTGAAATGAAAGCAATATTTGTATAACGCAAGCGGATGGAAAAATGCGTTTTAAAACGTTTCTGTTTTAACTAATGGCTTCCTGCAAACCTTTTCATTTAGTTAAAAATATTGAAAAATTATCGAAAATATTTCCCCGCAATAACCTAAAACCTCATAATATAGAGTTCTTTTGAGAAGGCCTTATGCGGTTATGATGTGCACTATTCTATTCTAGGTTTTATCTGTATCAGCCCATAAGTCCCACTGCAGGGTATGGGCATCCATAATAACTGATAAATCAATTGAGAGAGGTTAGGCCGTAGTATTCTGGGTTGATTCTACAATGGCTGTGATGGTAAGCGCAGTGCAGACTAGATAAGTGCCAGCGTGTGATATTCATCTCTCGTCCAATTTGCGTCCAAGTGGACATTTATTTCTTTGCAATTCCTCCTGTTTGTTTTTCTTTCTGATTCATTTCGATGCGGATTGAAAACAAGCTAGTGTCCCTAGAGACTCGCCGAGCTCCGGGGCTCGGTGTCCATTTTTTGCGTGCCACTGTTGACCCTGGCTGACAGGAGTTGCAGTGGTGAGTGTGTAAGTAAAAGTCTCTTGTCCAATTTCAGTGTTTTATAAATAGGTCTAATAACTTCACTGTTGGTTTTGATTATTTCAGTCTGCACATGTTGCCAAGGGTTTTAAAATAAAATATGTTAATACTTGGTTCAGTAGCGCCATCTACAAAGCTAAGCCGGAGTTTGGCTATATTAGACGGAGTTGTGGCGCCTCAATATTGTCCAGAAGGCCCGAAATGGAAAATTTGTATGCTTGCCATCGGTCTCTTATGAGATATTTGCCTAGTTCGGCGTAGAGCAAAATAAAGATAGTATGTACTCCCTCTGCGGATATTCAATGGTCTTATAATACGAATGCAGTCTTTTGTGCTTCATTCAAAGTTTTACGTCTTACAGAATATTTTATTTTACTTCTTGAACATAAAATACATTTTTAATTCCATTCAAAGCTTGGCCGGAAAAGATTGCGATAAGGCCGCCGATTGTACTTATTATTAATTTAATTGTAATCTCTGTGTCTTTTGCTGGTGTGTAATAATGAATATAAATTAATTAATAAAATACATAATATAAGATATAAGTTTAATTAATGTTGAAATTATTCGCGAAGACGTATAAAACGCATCTTACTAACATAATTCGGTATGGGACAGATATAGCTAGGTTTCTGCACCAATTTCCATTAACTGCGGTCTATTTGTTTAATAACCCTTATTGTTACACAGTTAAGGTCCGAAATCGTCTGCCAGACAATTTAACGATACGACTTTGTTTTATATTTATGGCCCGTTTTATGAGATTTCGACCTAAGTCCACCTTAATTGCCAGATGTACACAGATGGTTAGACAATAAACATTCTCTAGAAAATTGCTTAGTAAAAATACCTGATCGTGAGTTTACCTAGGCCCTTAGGAGAAATGGCCAAGTGATGCGGGTGTGACAGAAGTCTGAATTCGGGATTGAAGTTACGTTAAAAATATATTTACCTACGTATCAATAATTAATATCAATTGTAGCTACATATATGTATTGTAACATGGGTGTCCTGGTTGCACCTCTGCCTACCTCTTCTGGGAAAAAGGCGTGATGTTTATGTATGTATGGAACAATATTTTTCCGGAAATTTGAATATTAAGTGTTTTTCTAGTAATTAAATTTGAACATTTTTTTTTATCAACAGCATTTGTATCATAATTAATATAGTAATAAGGAGTAGATAAACTAACAATTTGATAAACTAACAATATTGAAAAACTAACAATTTATTACTCTTTGATATTATTATCATAATTTTTGAGTGTTATTTAGCTTGTACTCGTTGGAGTATTCAAAACCACCTCTTGATTTTTAACAAAAGAAATGAGCAGGCAAGCGAAAATTCTAGAAAGCTCTTACGCTTAGCCTCTGCCGAAGAGAGTATAATATCTCTCCTGTAATCTTTTGAGTAGGCCAGCTAGCCACCAAATATAAAATTACATTACAATATCGAACATATTGGACGCCATTTGCAAAAACGGAAAGTTTACGATGTATTCAATTATATAGTTACTACTCGAACCTGACAAGATCTTGAGAACTTGACAAGTTTGAATTATCATGAGGACTGTTAAAAGCTCTCTAGACTTTTATTGAACTGTCAAGAAAACTTTTATATTTAATATGACTCGTCTTGATGTCTAATAGTTGCGTGCAAATATTCTTCTTAGAATTTTTTCAATATAGTGGGAGCGCTACATCATAAAACTTAGACAAAAATGGTGGTGCGGGGCCACCTTTTTCTGCCCTTCTGTTGGCTGACATTGGACAGGTTGTCCAGCATGCACGAATTATTTGACAAAGAAAAATAAAAACAAATAGTTTAGCTCTATGGAATTCTGCTGAAACTCATTCAATATTTACATCGATGCATTTTAGACGGATAATAACTATATATATACTTTCGTTTACCAATAGAATTTATAGCAATTTGTTGGTAAATAATTGGTTCAATTTTCACTAATATAGCAGTGCCACCAGCATTATGAAGATAAAATATTAACATTTTTAAACACGCAAATGTATGACAGCGCTTTCTCTGCATCATTATAAATTCTCTAAGCCCTCTAAGGTATTCTTATAGCTCAAATCTTAAATGTTACTGGGACTTTTAGATATTGGCTATTATACCTTCTATAATTATATAATTTAAGGTATATAATCCGCTGACTTAATATTCAAAATGTGGTATAATTTAATAACTACTTATATTCGCATGTCGAAGTTTATGATAATGAATTTTTCAAATCACGCACATTTATCATCCTAGGATTTCATAACTTGCATTTGATTCAAAGTTAATTTATTACCGTCGGAACTCGGCATTACTGACTGCAAATTGGTTCAGGGAGTTACTTAAAGCGGGAGTGATTACGTGTTGGGAATTGAAATGAGCGTCAAAACATTGTAACTTTCTTAGAATTATTATTCTTAAAATATTGTTTTTCCGAATAATGTAGTGTTCCCGTGGGAAGAGCAAGGCATACAAATATATTTGTTACTTTTGAAAGTCAAATGGGATGAGATGGGACTGGATTACATATGTCTTGAGTGAGAATGAGACTGGACTGGGTGGGATATAACGGGAAGGGACGGGAAAATCAGTTCAGAAGACGGCATTGACTAAGAATTTATATTAATAATAAATAAATAAATACACCCAACTGTCACATACATAGTCCTCACCGCACACTAAGATCGAGTCTTGTGTCGTGGGTATTAGGATTACGAGACATTTTTCGTTCTTACAAACACCCAGACCAGAAACCAATACTTGTGGTTCACACAAAAATTTGTCTCTGTGCGCGAATCGGACCCGCGGCCTCCCGTTTCTCAACCGTCGTCTGACCAACTGCGCTACGGAATCTGTCAAATGTCAAATTTACTAATGAAATAATTGTAAGTGAAAAGTTATGTTCCAGTTAAAAATATGGTCCATCTCTCAGTAATTACTATTACGAGTATATTATTTTTATGATACAAATGAACTATTATACTCTCCAGCCCTAAGAATTCCCACGCTAAATATAAGTCAAGGATTTCCATAGAGATTGTACGCAGCGGCCTGCAACCAGCGACATCCTGCGATTAGTTTATAAATTAAGTTAATTCTCGAACATGCTAGGACTGTAAATTATACGGAGCTACGGAGGCTGTCTATATAAAACAGTACGCCTAATAATATGCTGTTGCTGTGGAGTAGAATCAAAAGGTATCAGTACCCGGGCGGAGCCGTGCCCACCCTAGTTCGAAATAAGATTTATATCGGCTTTTATATTCGCTGCAAAAAGACCTCAAATAAGTTCTCAAAGCATATCTCTGACTTTTTGGAATCAGGTAAAGAAAACGTCTTGAAAACTCTAGACATTTACCAGAATTTATCGCATTAAAATTTTATTTTTGAGTTGGACAATGGAGTAAACATTGAATAGGTATAATGTGTTTATTAAATCTAGTTATTTTGCGGTGGCGTACAATACAATCCAGCTCTACGCTATTCAATTTTAACGTCAATATTCATAAAACAAAGTCTTTGTTGTGAGTATATTTCATATGAATCCTTTTGTGCAAATATGTTGAATTTTCTATTAACCCCACAAAATCCAAACGTAAATTGAATTAAAACAAAAGACTCACACAACCACAATGCTGCGGTATACTCTACACGCTCATAATTAGAATTTTAAGCCTTTGTTCATATTTATCCATCGTGTTTTATAAATAATATATCAGTAAATTACGTTCCGACCAGTAAGTAAGGTACCAGACCCGACTGGCGAAAAGATGGTTGCGGTTTCCAACCCCAGGAATATCTCTGACTTTTTAGTATCACGTAGGTAAAACATCTTGAAGAAATCTGCATAACCCAAGAGATTTACAGGAATTTCTGTGACACGTGAAGTCCGCAAAACCTTATTGAGGCAGCGTGCTGGACTGTCTAACTCGTGTATTATAATTTATTTAAGAGCCCCGTGACGTTCAGTGCGACGCTTATGGGTTTGATTATTATTATAATAAGTTTAAATGCGTATTATTATAATAATAATACTACTATTGAATTAATCTTAATAACTACGCATTTAACGTTTATACAATCAGATCTTGATGTCAATTAAAACATACGCCTCATTGCTATAGTGTGAAGTGTGATGGATTAATTAAATATGTAATATATGTGTAGATAAAACCTTAATTGTAGTTTATCCAACTTATTTCCCAACGAAACGTATCTAAACTTCTATTATAAAGAGGAAAGCTTCGATTGTTTATTTGCATTGAATAGGCTTTGAAACTACGGGACCGTTTCGAAAAATCCTTTCACCATGGAATCCTACATTGTCCCTGATGAACATAGGCTGTAGAATATTTTTGAAAATGTGCATCTGCACCCGCTCGGAGCTGGCCCGAACGGCTACAAATTATAAATCATATAATGTTGAGGTGGCGGTATTTGGAACTAAAAAACAAATTTTAAAAATATATGTTTAACGCATTGTTTGATATATGATTTAAGAATATAAACAAGAAGCATTTGTACTCGTCATTTAATTTATTAACATGTCCAATGCAATAAAATATAAAGAGTCCAAAACTTTTCTTAATACTTTGCACAACAGCGCTTTTGGCGACAGAAGATCGTAGATGATCTACATTCCTAATTTGGCATTTGAAAAATATTATATATAAACTTTATTGACGCGAAGGTATTCTACTTGTAAATGTTGATATATTTTGTGTGATTCTTGTTTTACCGACTTTTTGTTCGAGAATTCTCTAATCGGAATACGTCTTTACTCCATTATTACATGTTTTAAAAACAATCGTACTCCAGATTGCAGAGGAGGCTCGTGCCCTGCAGTGAGACGTAATATGGGCTGAATCATTTTTTTTTTTAAATATGGCAAGAATAATTGGGGTTTGATATACATTTTTTTACTCTCATTTGTGTTTTAATATTACAAAACTATAACATTTTTCCTCGAAATTTCCAATAATTTTTTGAAGTTAAACTTTTACATAAAATCGTTGTGATTTAAAAATTAATGAAACGAAAATTCAACACCAAAAAGGCTATCTGAAAAAAGTTCTTGCATATAATATGAAAGTATAAATATTTATTATATGAAATGTCATATTTTTGTTGGATTGATTTTAAATTCGATATCTGAGTGACCCTTCGTCGCATACATACATAAACACATGCCTTTTACCCATAAGAGGTAGGCAGAGGTGCTACCAGAGCACCCACGTTTCGCCTTGTATATTCCGTCCCACGATGTGATAGGGGGCGAGCCTATCGCAATATCGGGCATAAATTCCTGACTCCGGGCTGATAATGAATAGAAAAATCCAATATCACTTTGCCTGAAACAGGATTCGAACCCGAGACCTCAGCTTTGCAATCGTACCGTAGTGCCACTACGCCACTGAGGCAGACCCCTTCGTCACAATAATCTAAATTGATGGTCTGAATTGAAAAGTGTGGCCGCCATTTTAAAAACTAGCTATTGGCTCGATTGCTTTCTAATTCGATATCTGAAAGACCCTTCGCCCCGATAATCTAAATTTGTGGTCAGAATTGAAAATTGTGGCCGCCATTTTGAACTTTTTAGCTTTTGGTCCGATTGCTCTTAAACTCGATGTCTTAGTGACCCTTCATTCCAATAATATGAATTTATGGTAAAAAATGAGCATAGTGGCCGCCATTTTGAACTTTTTAGTTATCGATCTGATTGCTCTTAATTTCGATATCTGGAGAACCTTACGAACCGATATTCCAAATTGATAGTCAGAAATGAAAATTGTGGCCGCCATTTGAAACTTTTTGGCTATCAATCCGATTGCTCTTAAATTCGATATCCGAAGGACCCTTCATTCTCATAATCTAAGCTTAGTGTTAGAATTGGTAATAGTGGGCGCCATTTTAAATTTTGCGATTGGTTATTGATTGATCTCAACATCTTGAAAAATGTATGAAAAAAAAGAGGAGACGTAGTTTATAGGAAATACTGTTACCTTGTATTGCATGTGCCTATATCTAATTATCTCGTAGGCTAAATCCTATTTATCAATATGTTTGTCTCTTTATGGTGCCGCTTTTTCAAAATGTATACCTATCTCATTCTTAAAGTTGAATAATTTTCGAAAACAAATCTATTTTTCGGATTTTTTTTCAGGATATTTTCGCGAAAATTCGATTTTTTTACGTGGGGCTTTTAAATCGGAAAGTCGACTTTATTCTTTTATATTATTGTTAAACGTGATAATAAAGTAAACATACATTTATTTGTAATGTTTAAATTCAAGTTAGGAATTAATTGTAATGGCTGCCATTTGGAAGAAAGAGTCTTAAATCATTATTTAATAATAAAATATGTTTAAATTGGTTCATAAAATACGTTAAAACAAGACGATTAGTTTATTTCTATTTTCTCCTGATTTTCGATTCACCCCATTTTTCAGAATGTTTTGTTCAAAATTCAAAATGGAAAATATGGGAAAATATGCGGAACTTTTTCATATATTTCTGAAAAATTTCATTTTGAAATGTTACGGAAAATTTTCATGACAGTACTGCTCGTAGGCTACATTTTAGAAATTTCATTTCTGCCGTGTGTGAATGGCACACACACAAACATACTTTTTTTTAAATATAAAGACATATATTAATTTCGTTTTCCAGAGTTTTATTATGTTTACAATAAAGGTAAATAATGCATTCATACTCGTGTATATACCCGACGAAATTTGTCAAAAATCTTACTTTCTTGTAATTTGACTTGTTCGATGTCGTACGTATTTTATTAAGTACTGCAATTAAGTTTGTTTCATAATTTCAGCATAAGATTACGTTTATTTCATTCAAATATATTAAGTGATTATTAATTCGAAGATTAGCTCGCGTATAATAAATAGTTTTGCGTTTAAAATAATAATTTCGATTTAGAAAAGTTTTTTTAGTTATTACATACTTGTCAAGTAGAAGACACATTTTATCCGACGGGTAAGTACATATTGTGTATACGATCACTGATTGTGTATTTTAAAAATCCATCTTTTTTATAATTTAACTATTTTGTTCGTTAAATTCGAAGAAAGTTATGATTCATTGTTTTTTTTGTAACATTCTAATGACTATATTTATTTTATTATCTAGATATCCTACTAGATTTTGTTTAATTGGACATTTTTTTTTTGATATATATTTTAACCAAAAGCCCGCAATTTTGTCTGAAGCAAAATCTGGAACTGGGAATTTGCTAGTTTATATTTTCCCACTTAATTCAAATTGTGAATTAATTTATTCAATTGTTAAAATTTTTCAAAAACTAAAAGTTTTAAAATTTTCTATTTCTTTTATATTCTTGTTCTAAGATTTAGTATTCTTTTAAAATGTAATTATTTGTCCCGACGGATGCATAATATTACTTTTCCGAAAGCGTTTGGAAAAACTAAAACGATTGTATTACTTGTGTTTTTATTTGAGCTATTAAATTATTCCAATTTAATATTTTAATGTGCGGCAATCTTATTTCGTGTAAAATTCAAAATCTTTTCCTTTAACTTCTTTAGTAAAATCTCTATATATTTTATTTAGTTCATAGGTTTATCAACGTTGCAAGCATAACTAATTATTTACCCGACGCGACGAGTGCATTTTAACGACATAATCTGTTTAATTATAAGTAGTATAAAGCAAAAATGCAAAATATTTGTATTTTTAATTATTCATTTAGGTATCTATTAGTGTTTATTTAACTGCCTTAAGTTTTAATTACTTTGAAAATATAAATATTTTACTCAATGGTAACGAGGCCGCGTTTGAGAAACATCAAACTGGTTGGAAAAAGTCGAATAAGAACTGCACGGACAGATAATTAAATTCATTTGGACATGGTACGGAAATTAGGGACTCAAAAAGAAGTAGATAATTTCTATACTTGTATACTCATTAGTAAATTAATTAGTAAAGAATATTTTTGCATTGAATTTATAAATGCTCTCGCAAGATATATTTATTATTACATCAAATTATAAAACAGTATATTATCGTTTAATTAATTAATGATGTATTAACCATATTCAAATACCGAATAAAATTTCGTTTTAATATTCGTTTTATTATTATGATTTTTTTTAAATCTTCCTTTGTAATTTAATTTCAAAGATATCATTAATTAATAATTAAATTCGAAAAGCCCGACGTATTTTCTGACTGCATTTAAAAAGTATAACCCCGACATAAAATCACTTAAAGTCATGAGACTAGCTCATTAAGTTAATTCAGGAACTTCGTCGCGTGTCGGAACGGTGAAAAACATGTCTTCATTTTCATTAATTGCATAGTATGTAGCTTGTTTAAATTTCTTGAATGTGAGTGACCGTAAAGTATCGTTTATTCGTTTTAATAACTTATGAAAAATTATATTTAGTATAAATTTTCCATTTATCTAGTCTTGTTAATATGAGTCAAGTGTAAAAATAGTTTTATTAATGCGGTACCGTGTATTTTATTATCATTTCTCGCTTGTGTACCGTCGGGAATGGACAGTAGTGCTGCCCGTGGTAATGCCGAGTTAATTTCCGTCTCACGATCTGATAGGCCTATCTCGATAACGATAATAATCCAACCTGGAGATAGCCCTCCCTCACGCCCGCCACTGCTACTCCTGTAAGCCACGATCAACAGTGGCACGCATTTTAATAACACCGACCATTGAAGCGTAAATAGTCTGAGAATGTCTAACTTGTCTTTAACCCGCAACGAAGTCAATCAAAAAGTTATGGTAGACGTATGCGCTGTCTCTGGGCCAATGACGATACTATAATAATATTCTATTTTATTGAAAAATAATTCGAGACATTCTTGTATTTTTAATCCAAATAAACTCAGCGATGCCATTATAGTTAACATCCAAAAGTCTATTACTCCAATGTAAAAATGTAATACCGCGGTCGCCTGCGAAATGTCCATTCCGGCGTGCAGTTTTTTAGTTAAACTCATTTCGACTTTATTGCTTTGCGGAGCCGTAATATTTTTTTAATTCATTCTAAGTAAGTGGTGCGCCGTCGGCGCGGCGTCCTACATATTAAGACATTTACATCGGGCTATGACTATAATCGCCCCATATTTGACACCGCGGGCATTCTAGAACGTTCTATCGAATGCCCCAATTGGAAAAATAATCAAATATTAAATTTATTTATTCGGGCATTGTACCACCGTTTTATGATTTGAAGTCGGCTAAAAATGCATTGCGTGTCGCGTTCGAGCTATAATATTCCCTAATGTAATATGCAATGTGGGCGTCAATATAAATTACCGCTTAAACGTTAAAACGGGTTCAACGGGGATATCGATTCGTTTTAAATTCGGCGGTCAGTGAATAAAATCATTTAGGCAACGGCGTATCAGATGAGCTGCGTCAAGCTGAAAAGTACACAGTTGAAATGTTTCCTATTGTATTCGTATGTTGTATAAGTAGTTCGAATATAAAAATGTAAAAAAACCGTCGAGAAGTAACTTTTCGCATCTTTAAAACGACTGTCTGCTATAAAAAATATTTAGACTGCACGCGGGTACTTAAATCAGCAAAAATATGCTGAACGTTCGTTATGGTTCCATTTTGGACGAATATGTTTGTAAGAACTTTTCAAAATCCTTTTAACGCGTGTCAATTACTTATTTTTGCCAATTAAAATATTTTTTTAATATGTAAAGTGATTTTTAAATACGTAAAAGTGATACGCAAGTTTTAATTTTCTTAATATTTAAACTCGCGTAAAAATTCAGTTGCTGTCACTTTAATATTACAAAAAATGCGAATTATAATATTGTAGGTGAGAGGAAAAATAAATATTATCTTTATTAAAATCGTCTGTACGAAAATGAAGTATTTTCCTAATCTAAATATTTAAATAATGTTGAGGCGGCGATGACTCGAACTCTCGTGCTGAAATTATGTGAAATGATGTGTGTAACGTGAATTTTACAACATAATAAATAAATTATTAACTTTATATCACTAGAAATTGCGTTAAAAAAAGTTTATAAACTTTAAAACTTCGTAATTAAACTTTACAACTTTTTCAAAAAGTTTAAAATTACAAAAATAAGTTGAAATGTATTGTAAAATTCACGTTTCGCCAGGAAGATGTTTTGTGAAGGTGATAATAAAGTTTGCAAACACTTACCAATAAGCAGCAACCGAAGCGTAAAAAAAGAAGATAAACTAGCCCCACATGGTATTTTTTTCTTACTTCATACTATTTTAACGAAACATTATTGCAAGAACAGAAGAGAAACACGAGAGAGAAACTTTAAAACTGAATTTAAAACTATTTTTCAAAGTTGCGTCGAGGCTCGGAGGTCTGGAGAGAGCTCTGCGTCTGGTCTCCGCCGCTGCCGCTTTCGCAATAACACGGAATTGCCGCGGAGTGAAAGCCGCGCCGTGTTTCTAGGCGTGGTAGGTTGGGAAGGGGTGGGGGCGAGGATGGGGACGAGGGTGATGCGCAAAGGGGTTGGAGCTTCCTCTGCGCAAACTCTTGGACGACTTTCGTGGCTGTTCCGGCGACGTAATGGCGGTGAGATGACGCCATTCTTGATGATACACATGTTGAATATGTTTACCGAAACACTCGTTACGATTTTCATTCATGTCTCTAACCGCAACACAAATATTGCTATAGTAAGTAACCTGTCACACATGTTCGAAACCGAAGTTTCCGAGCGAAGTTTTCAATTACATGCCGCGCTGAGTTGCGAACATTTTTAAAACTTAAAACTACTTTCTCCGACACATAGACGGATTTCCCGATACTTTTTATAAAGGGAACTATCCGGGAAAACTTGGTAAAAGATTTCCGCAACATTTGAAAATACCGTCGGCACTTTTAAAGCGTGGAATTAACTGGATATTTTTGGAGGCACGGACGAAATTTTATTTAAAATCTACAAAGTATTTTTAATAAGCGAGGAATTATTTTATCTAGTTCGTGTGCATCCGACGACTTCCGTAGAATGTTGCTAGCTTGTGGTTCATAAAAACGGTCATGATCTACGCTTGCCTCGCTTTTAAAATGTGAGTCTAAGTTATTTATATATTTATAATATAAATAACTTATATATATAATTATTTATAATATATAAATAACTTATAATATATATAATTATTTATAATATATAAATAACTTAGGGGTTTTTGAGTCATGTTTTTATGTAATTAAAGCGGATTAGAGTATATAACGCGCAGAGTAAAATTGCCTCGGTGGCGTAGTGGTACTACGCGTACGTACGGTACGATTGCAAAGCTGAGGTCTCGGGTTCGAATCCCGCGTCGGGCAAAGTGATATTGGATTTTTCTATTCATTATCAGCCCGGAGTCAGGAATTTGTGCCCGATATGGCGATAGGCTCGCCCCCTATCACATCGTGGGACGGAATATACAAGGCGAAACGTGGGTGTTCTGGTAGCACCTCTGCCTACCCCTTCTGGGAAAAAAGGCGTGTGTTTATGTAGTTTATGTTTATGTAGTAAAATTGTGTTAATTTATGTACCTACTGCCAGTGTATCGAATGCCCTTCCCGTCGGCAACTTTTCGAAACTAAATTACTATTTAATTAAAAATACGAGACATGTAACATAGATTGTCGCGCTCTATTCCATCCTTTCAGGGGATAATCTTTTAAAACTTTCGGCATCCTCCTGGGTACCGAAAGGAGAGCTTGGCAGCTTTCCTCTCGACGAAACCTTTATCCAATCCAATCCATCAGCCAAAGGAAGTCCACTGCTGAACATAGGCCTCTCCTAATGATTTCCACAGTGGCCTGTTGGAGGCAGCCTGCATCCAGCGACATCCCGCGACCTTTAGCACGTCGTCTGACTACTTAGTGGGTGGACGTCCCACGCTTCGCTTTCCGCTTCGTGGCCTCTGTTCGAGAACTTTTTGGCCCCAAACCTTTAACTCGATATAAATATTTTCTTTTATAAGGATGCGATAGGACATATCCTATACGGTTTGATTACCTGCTGTAAAATCAATATCATAAAATAAGCCTAAAACGAAACTACGTTGGAAAACACATTATAGGGCATTAAGAACAGACGTAGTAAAGGAGAGTTAAGAAATTGAAGGACGTTAATAGAAAACTTATTACAATTTATATGCAGTACTTCTGTGAAGTTTTCTTATTTATAAATTGTATTTTGTTGGTGATGTATTAAGTTTATTAAAATTCTACTATCCTACTACTACGAGTATAATAAAGACGAAAGTTTGTGTGTTAAACAGTTTGACCAATTTTAATGAAATTTTGCATGGAGGTAGGTGATAGCTTGAATTAACGCATAGCATACTTTTTATTCCAAACAATTATAGTGCTTCCGTGGGATGATCAAAGGTCTTCCCGTTTAAACGGCTGACCCAATTTTAATAAAACCCAAAACCCGTGATATACTGCCATCTCCGTTAAAACAAGGCGCGTGGGATTCACGTGAGCATGCAACCGCAGCCCCTAGGAGTTGCTTCTTCAGGAGGACCCGTCATATACTTGATGATTCCTTTTTTATATACTCGACTAGCGACCCAGCCCAGCTTCGCCTGAGTGCATATGTGTATGTTTAGGCTCCACTCCACACCAGAAACATTTTAATCCCGTTCAAACTTCTGTATATGGCGACTGTTCCGCCCTCACACCCTCCACTGCAACTCGTGTAAGCCAGGATCAACAGTGGCACGCATTTTAAGAGGCGTCTAGATCTAGACATAAATGGGAAGCAACTGTGTTTCCCTATGAAAGAGACCAGTCTGCGTCCTGGTTATGCGCCGGGCGATCACAGTGAAGGAGTCGGGGCGCTTTTTGCCCTGAGATATCCAGTGCCGCCAGAAATGTGCGTGATGGCCAGCGAGGGTATGCTGGCGTAGATTTTAGTGAGGGACCCGGTTGGAAATACCGGGCCGGTAGGCCAGCGCCACTGACAAAGCCCTTTCAGCCTCCTCCGGGGTACCATAAGGGGAGCTTTACAGCTTTCCTCTTGACACAAAAAAGAGCTGTAACCAAACCCGTTCTTTGTGCATCTCTACTCAATAAAATAACCATCTATTCTAAATATAACTATTGGACTTTTCTAATGATTTCTAGAGGTGAGTCATTGTACCCTTGTACAGTGGTAGAATGTACTACACATTGAAATATCGCTTTCAATTCATTTTTGCAATCTTGTAACTTATATTGCATACTAGACAGTACTTGTAGTTCGAGCACTCCACCCAGACGGAGTGCTCGGTGAAGTGCTCGAAGTTAAAAAACGTAAATCAAGCTGGTCTTGCCCGGCTCTTAAAAAAAAAGAAAAAATGTAGTTTAGCGCCTTGAATTCCACTCAAACTCGATTTGGGCCGACAATAACCATACTTTTATTTACCGACGGAATTTATAATTATTTGTTGGTCAATAATAAGAAATCAATAACATTCGGAATTAAAAATATAATAGCCTGTATTGATGATGAGAATGAATGACAAAGCTCCTTCTATACATTATTTATCTTTATTGGCGCGTCCCCACTGTCGCCGATGATGGTCCACGATGCGTTCGGCAACCTTCGACACAATTTTTGCATTACTTCAGACTAGCGTGCGTAGATTACGCGTTTTACACGTGCATTTAATTACACGTTTCGCGCTATAACTAAAGTCGTCATTGCTTTGTCTAATATATGTATGAAAGGTTACTGCGGGTGGGCGTATTAAGGAATGATTAATTATTAAGCATAGTAAATTCAATATGAAACTTTGTTCTTTTTACATACATAAATAACAAGTACAACACAATTTTTGACCGGATACTGGCGTCCTAAATGAATCGCGCTTAGAATCGCCAATACGCAACGGGCGGAATTTATTTATTCAACTTTTAAGTTGAAACGCAGAGCTCTACTCGGGCTAAAACGCAAAACGCACGTCTGCACATGATACGACTTCAGAACAGTCAATTGTCAATTTGACATGTTGCGGCCAGCCTCAGCCGAACAGGTCAGTGTGGAGATTATTGGGAGGCCTATGTTCAGCAGTGCACATCCTGTGGCTGAAGAGAAGAAGAAGAGAAGGGAAGAAGTATATCTGTCGATCACTAGATTACTCTGTCATTCAGTCAGGTCGGACCACATACACCCGCTGGTTTAAAATAGGTGAATATATAAATAAATAGATAATAATAAATCCTAGAGACACGAAATCCTCACTCTACATTAACAGACACGTATTATAAGTATCAGATTATACGAGACCTTTATCGGTTTCATAAACAACTCTCTCTCTTCATCCACAGGAAGTATACTGCTGAACATAGGCCTCTCTCATAAATCGCCACATAGACCTGTTGTAAGCGGCCTGCATCCAGCCACTGCCTGCGACCTTAACCAGGTCGACCGTCGTTAAACAACTTGTCGCGAACAAATGCTTGTGGATCACACAAATATTGGTCTCGATGAGAGTGTTGAACCCGCAGCCTCTCGATACACGACGCCTTAACCAACTGCGCTAAGTATGGTGTCGTGAACTTGTGGCTACAATGTCTTTATGTAAGAAGTAAATTTACATATTTACAAGATTTAGTTAATGGTTTGCGTCCAGTATTATAGGCCGTCGGAAAAGATTATTAACAATTGACCACACTTCTGACAACTAATTCCATATTTAAATATAATTCCTTTACTATTAGAATAGATGCGTAGAAATAACCTTCGAGAAATATTGAGATCAGCTGATTTGGATATAGATAGATAAAATACTTAATTTTAATATAGTTATAATACAATATGATAATATCGAGTCAACGATTCCGATGACCTCTTTAGGTGGCCTCCTACGAGCAGGGAATACCGTAGTAGATTTATTACGCCGCCTAACCAGAAACAGTCTCTCTACTGCTGAAAACAAGATACTCTTAATGTGCAAAACATGTTGAATGGTAATATTTTTTCTTTGTCAGTTCCTTTATTTTCGCAACATAAACTCTTTTGAATATCGTCAATTTCCTAAAAATGTCTTAAGTTTTGACAAACAAAAGACAAGAGATTGGGCGAGAAGCTTTTTATTTTTTGTCATCAGGCATGAGATATGAATTTTCCAACAAGTGGTTGAATTATTATATCTCGTTCTGGAATGAGTCCAATCAGCCGGGAGCGAAATCCGCTCGGAGTTGCTTAAAGCTTCTTTCGTAGAATCCAACAAATTTCATTAAACTTCGCGCGCGTAGCATCGTAGCAGCGTAGAACCCATGGTAGCGACTTTAGGAATGTCGACATGAAAATAACGCGCCGTAGAGAAACACGCTACGGTAATATGGTTTGAAATTTGAATACATTGAGTACGAATGAGAAATATTTGTGCATAGCATATAAATAATTCATAAATATACCCAACAGTCACATACATAGTGTTGTGTCGTGGGTATCAGGAACTACGACAGACTTTTCGATCTCACAAACACCTAGACCCGAAACAAATACTTGTGGGCATTATCAACATTATCAACATTTATCTCGGTGCGGGGATCGAACCCACGGCCTCTTGTTTCACAGCCGGCGTCTACCAACTGCATTACGGAGGCCGTCAAAAATCTCTTTATCTAAAATTTCCATTGTACACCATCATAGTGTAGGTGTACATGCTGGCATGAGGTCTAACTTAATAAAGTGTCTTGCCATTGCCCAGCCTTGAAAATGATATAGGCTTAAGCCTGGTGTACTGTATTTCGGTTCCAAACAGTCGGTTCGGAGAAATAATTTATCCATAGAAATATATTTATTGCCACACCATCACCTTTATCAGCATCTTGGTCTCAAAGTGGAGATCGCCGCACAGCCCGTCGGCAACCATCACCATTTATCAGCATCTTGGTCACAAAGTGGAGATCGCCGCACAGCCCGTCGGCAATCAGATAACCAAGCTATCAATGCTCTCCTTTATTTATGTTCCTACATTTTATACCATTAATATGAATATTCAGTACTCATTTGTCAGACGAAAATAGCCTCGGATTGTTATGCACTAGAACCGCCTTTGCCCACCCTGTCAGGTATACAGGTGTGAATTTAACTAACAATAGAAGACTGAAACATATTGTGTAACGTGTACAGTATATTGTGCAGGTGTTTCTGTGGTTGGCATAAGCGTGGGTGCCAATAAATACTGAACGCTACGCTCCACAGCTTTACAATCCACGCACACATACATGATGAACGGATGGCCGATGGGGTCAAAAAGTTCTCGAATGGAGGCCACGAAGCGGAAAGCGCAGCGTGCGACGTCCACCCACTAGGTGGTCAGACGACCTGGTAAAAGTCGCGGGACGTCGCTGGATGCAGGCTGCCTTCAGCAGGTCACTGTGGAAATCATTGGGAGAGGCCTATGTTCAGCAGTGGACTTCCTTTGGCTGATGGATGGATGGATGGATACATACATACATAAACATCACGCCTTTATCCCAGGTGCAACCAGGACACCCACGTTTCGCCTTGTGTGTCCCGCCACGATGTGATAGGGAGCGAGCCAATCGACTCCGGGCTGATAGTGAATGGAAAAATCCAATTACACTTTACCCGACCCGGGATTCGAACCCGAGACCTCGGGTTTGTAATCGTGTCGTAGTACAACTACGCCACCGAGGCAGTGAAATTGAAGGTTGTAAGGAAGAGGTAGAATCCAAGCAACAAAGTCGATACACTGAAAGATCTGATTCTCTGAACATTGCGTAGCTACTTTATAACATGGATTAATTATATTTTATTGCGGTAAAATGAATACGTAATAAAATTTGAGCCTGAAATTGTTTAAAAATATTTTTATCGAAATATAAAAAAATTATTTACTAAATTCTGTTTTTTACTGATATAATATTCATTTACACTCATTTGATGGTCTTGGTATCTTATGCATTTATCAATAAATTATTTGCTCTTTGTAAATTTTAAACCAATTGAACCTTAAAAGTTATCGCTAAATAAATTTTCGCGGGCCTAAATAATTATGATGACTTACGCGGTGGCGTATTGATGAGCTCTTATATGGTTACTACTTGGCAACGGATCAGATACATCAGTTCAGTATACTGGTGTAGTTATGTGAGAAGGACATGGTAATAAAAAAAATTTCTTCGCAGAAAATGCCAGGTCTGACGACTAGTATAAAATAAAAATGAATCTAGTGTGTAGACATGAATAACATTGCCTCGGGGCATGTTGAAGAATTTTATTCCGCATTATCGATATAAAATGATATTGAAAATTTCAGATTTTATGAAACGTATTCCTTAAAATGTAACATATCGGTTTACACTTCCAACATGTGTGTGGGTTGAATTCTGTTAAGGTTGTATTTTAAAATAGAATAAAGATATGTATCTTTTTATGTACAATAATTTACAGTCCTAGCATGTTCGAGAATTAACTTAATTTATAAACTAATCGCAGGATGTCGCTGGTTGCAGGCCGCTGCGTACAATCTCTATGGAAATCCTTGACTTATATTTAGCGTGGGAATTCTTAGGGCTGGAGAGTTTAATAATTCATTTGTATCATAAAAATAATATACTCGTAATAGTAATTACTGAGATGAGAGATGGACCATATTTTTAACTGGAACATAACTTTTCATTTACAATTATTTCATTAGTAAATTTGACATTTGACAGATTCAGTGGCGCAGTTGATTAGACGCGGGCTGTGAAACGAGATGCCGCGGGTTCGATCCCCGCACCGAAACAAATATTTGTGTGAACCACAAGTATTTGTTTCGAGTCTGGGTAGTTGTGAAATTAAAAAGTCTCTTGTATTTTCTAATACCCATGACACAAGACTCGATCTCAGTGTGTGTCAGGACTGCATAATCCAGGACCCCACATGTAGTAATCATCCATCCATCTATCAGCCAAAGGAAGTCCACTGCTGAACATAGGCCTCTCCCAAGGATTTCCACAGTGACCTGTTGGGGGCAGCCTGCATCCAGCGACGTCCCGCGACCTTTACCAGTACACACCTTTACCACATGTAGTAATAAATACACATTACTGTCATAACAAATAAATATGAAATACTCGTATGTTTACCTCTCGCCGGTGGGTAATTTAATTAGATCGCAGCCCACTTACCTCTAGTCACAACACAGGCCACCTTTTCATATGAATAAAAACAAAAATATTTTCATGTTAACAAACATTTGAGTTATCAAGAAACAAAGCGTTATCCACAAACAATTACTTCGTTCCAAATCCCTCGAGACAACGCGTGTAAACATATTCAGGTAAATAAAATGTTTACACAACCTCCAAGCCCCAGCTTTCAGTTTATTAAACACGAAATAATATTACTCAAGTATTTGTACGGCCGCTCTATATAGATAAAATTTAGCCACGTCTTTGTGGTGTGCAAAACAATATTCCAATATAAATTTATTATATTCAATTCAAGGATGATGGAATAAGGCGGCATAATTTTATCGACCGGTATGGAATGGTCATGTTTCGCGTCGGTCAACACTCTTGGACCGCACTATATTTACAATTAGGTCAGTGCGGTCGCTCTGCCGAGTCAGTAAAAAAGACAAATCATAGATGGAAGGTTCAAACCCAAGCCATTTCCGACTTTTATTTGTTAATTTTCTATTAACAGTAAAATGAAAAAAAATGAAATGAAAAACTTCCCAGTTAGACCTCCCCAAACGATATCCACCATGACCTATTGGAAGTGGCCTGCATCCAACGACTTCCTGCAACCGTAACCAGGTCGTCCGTCCACCTTGTAGGAGGGCGCCCGACACTCACTTTAATGTTCGTGAAAATATGGTGTGGAAACCTGCATTTCTTAAATCAATAATGCGCAAACGTCAAACAGGTCACCTTATGGTAATAGTCGGTAATCTCTGTCGCCCAATAACATCCACAACGCTTGGATCATAGATGCGTTGCCGGCTAATCAAATCGGGAGGGGAGCGGTAAGGAAAAAGGATGGCAAGAGAAAAGGGGTATTTTAAAAGGTATGTGAAGCTCTCAAAGCGTTACTAATCTATCATGGTGGAATATGGCCTAAGCTCCTTTCAATCGTAAAGGAGGCTAATGTTCGACATTATGGCGCGTATAAAGTTATATACTCAACCTCAGACTCAGCCTATCGCCGTCTACTGCTGGATGTAGGCCTCCCCAAGTAAACGCAAACCATCCCGGTTGAGCAGCCCTCGTGAAGTTATATAATAATTATATATTATCAAATATTATTTCAAAAATATTCAACCACGCTGACGAACTCAGGGCTACTTGCTAGTACACGAAAATATTAAATTGGATTTTATTTGTTTACTGGAGCGAAGCAATACTTGTGATTTCAATTGTAACTATTTCACCAAATTAACTTTATAGTGTATTTACAGTTGATTATTGCTTTACTCATGGGAATGTCGCTTATTGTGAAGCATTGGTTTTTATTACAACGTTAAAAAACCTCTTAAAAAGAGAGAGAAAAAGCAAAGACAATTCTTAATACTGATGGACCATCTTGCGCTATTTCACAATTTAAAAGATGTTATAATAGTTTATTAAAATGGCATACTGTGAACAATTTTAATATTGTAGACTTGTCAATACATCCACCGAAACACGAAGGTTCGATTTCCGCAGGTAACAATATTTGAATGGCTTTCATAATATGATTTATTTACAAATACTTTACTGACCACCACACAAATTTTATGAAACAATAACTTAAAGCGCGTAAATACGTGTAACTATCGGCTGTCTTATCGCTGTCAATGATTTCTTCCAGACAACCTGAAGATGAACTGGTTTGAACATTTATTACTGAATTATGAAGGTAATCTATATGGTTTTTATATTTGTAACGGTTTCATAATCATAATATTGTTCTTCAAAGACTTTTTATGCGAGATTTGAGAGGTTGCGATACTTAATGTTTTTTATCATCGTGAATGACAAGACGGGTATGATGGTAAGCATTCCCACTGCCCATAAACAATTGCAACATATCTCAGAACATATACTCGTATGCACTGCGTAGCATGACGCAGTGGTCTTCACAATAAGACACAGCTTTTCTTTCTTAGCAGTCACTGCGTACTTATCTTTAACCCGCAACAAAATGAAAGTTAAATTAAATTTATAGGAGGACTTGGAAATAAATTGTTGAATTTTAAGCCTTTAGTTTCATATCTCATCGACGCAGATACTATAATCATTGTCCTTTGCATAACAGTGGCCGCCCCAATGATATTGTAACAAAGATAAGTAGGGTAATTCACGTAATTTTTTGACGCGCCGATCGAAGTTGCGGTGCAGTTGCAATTAAATTTACGTCTTCGTGCAAAATGGTATTCTTGTAATTGTTTAGCTGCGCGTGAACTGCACCTAAGCCATGCGTAAACTGCGCGGGTGCTGCGCGTCAACTGCACGTCAGTCGTATGCAAGAAGCTCACATGTGAATACCGATCAAGTTGCGATCTGAATCACGCACATAAAACACGCAGCAATAGAATACGCTAAACCTCGCGTGACGCGGACTTGACGCGAGCGTATCTGACAGCGGTTGTCAAAATTAAGAGAATACGAAAAGGTCTGTTGTGATCGAAACTTAACTGCAACTGCACTGCAACTGAACTTATTTAATTACGTGAATTACCCTAAAGATCCAGCGACTTTCTTATAAAAAACTTAAAGACTATTGAACTACAGTCTACACTATCGGCATCGTAATATACGCTATTGAGACAACAACATTTTCATGTTAAAACAGCGCAACGTATTTTCTTTCATCGTTATTACGTTGAAGTCTAATAAGCGCAGGGTGCTCTATAAACAAATTTATTTATTTATAACAGTACCTGGAAGATACGAAGTTAATCTAGAACATTAGGGATTGCACTTGTGCATTAACGATATGTTTTAGATTTGTTCTTTCCGTCCATTTCTTACGCTCATGTGGGTTTAGGGCAACATACAGCAAAAAGTACAATGAAGTTATAAACTGGCTTAACTGTCTTTTATGAGAAGAAGGTATTTACGGCTCCTTCCCCGCAGGACCTGAAGAGTGGAGCCAAAGAGGTATATTGGTTTTTATGTTTTTCCTGACTGGCGAACGGCGCACGGCGTCCATACGCAAAAATCTACGCCAAAAGGTCTGTGGTGAGATACTCATGCCAGGCAAATGGCGGGTTTCCCGTCAAATATATATTTTTGCCCTGATCTGAACTCTTGTCCCGCCCACAACGAAGTCGCGGAATGTAGGCTGGTTCCAAAAGGTCGACTTGGAAGTCCTTGGAGGCCTATGTTCAGCAGTAAATTTCCTATGGCTGAAGACAGAAAGAACTCTTGTGCAAATCTTTCCTATCCGAAGGTTTTCTAGCGATTTTCTTCATTTTTAAACAAGTGATATAATTAATAATAATAATAAAATATCCATGTAGGCATGCATGTAATTTCCAGGGATCAATTTTGGAATCCAAACCGCAGCCTTTTCTCTTCAATCCATTCTGTTCCATTGCTTCGCTTCTATCGTCAACACAGAAAACTGATGAAGCCTCCCCTGAAGGCATCCCCAGTAGCCCTTTGGAAGTAACCGAATACCAGCAAGATCACATAGCTGGTCAGTATGTAGGGCACTGGGAGGCAGCCCTGCCCTTTCATTTTAAGTGGGCGTAGGCAGCCTCTTCCATGTGCCATTTCTCACTCATAAACCAATAAAGTTAGCTGATAATTTTATCGTAGGAGCAGCGTGTCGCTACTCGCTTCATGCAATGTAGCTCGGGAATAAAATTAGTGCTCGTACTGGTATATAGTTCAAGGGACGCGAAGTTACTGGATCGCCCATAAATGTCTATCGAGAGATTATTAAATTTCAAACATGAGATATTTACCGTGAATTTTATACATGATTTTAGAGGATATTTTTCAAGAAATGAATAACCTTTCAACATCAAGTTTCATATCATCGTGGGATTTCATTTCCATTCAAGGAGGTTAAAATGTGTGATTACGGTTTCCAGCGGTTCGTTTAAATTTCCAATGTTACTTTATTTGATTCGTCATCATCATTAATATTCAACCACAAAAAGTTTACTGCTGAGTAGAACACCTCAAGGATTTCCTCAGTGTTCATTCAACGAAATATTCAATTGTGAGTAATTAATTCTCTTTCTCTGTCTTTCTCTTCAGCCACAAGAGGTCCGCCGCTGAATATAGACCTCCCTTATGGATAGGTCACATAGACTTCTTGGAAGCGACCTCCGTCCACTGACTTCCTACGACCTTAATTAAAAAATACCTACTCATAATTCTGACTTATCTTTTGAATATTTCTGTTTTATAAATGCAGAATGCTGTATGAACGAGGAATTATATAATTAGTAGTACGTATATTTATAATGAGTGATTCTACTACATTATGTCCAATATCGAGGCAGTGGTCATTAGAATTAGTTGTCTCCATAGAATGACGGCTACCTTGGTTATTTTGAGATGTTAGTATGACATGACGCCGCGCTCCTGTCGCTCGGATGAAATTCGCAAGAGTATCTCAGAACTAGCACAAACAAAGTAAACTGGGATCCGCAGCATCTAAAATCGATAATCGATATTGATAATCTTGAAACAAAATACTCCACCCTACCTGCCATTACATTAACCACATTTATGCAAGCATGTAATAACACACTCAAGTCCAGTTGGCGTAATTTCCTTTTGACGGAAAATTATCGATGCGTTCCCTGTGTTTGAACCACGCGATCTTCGGCTCGGTGGTCTGATTCTCTTTCAATAGATCTCAAGATCATTTTTAAAATTTTCATGATTATTTGAAGTGGTTGAGATATTAGTTCAACACATAAAAACATCCTATATAAACACTTTACCTATATAAACCAAAAAACAATAATACACCCCGACTCTCGTATAATTCCGGTGTCTGCTGTTGCATGTCACTGATAACTGATAAGTCAAGTTGCGCCGCTCACGTTGTTCCGGATATCCTCATTTAGATCTTATCGGGTTAGGAATTGCCTAGTGATGGTCGGTGAGTGACCTCAAAGATTCCTAATCCTCATTAGAAAATAATTTAAATTACCAATTATAATATCCTATTGGAGTCTCTGTGAAAGGACAGAAGTATAGTGATTAGTGTTCGTATTCATTAAAATTACATTTATTAATTATAAAACTAATTGTAAATAGTTTTGGCATTCCCAGGTTCACATTCACCTAGAGCGGGGACCATTGTAAATCTGTTATTTGTAACCCTATACTTTTACTGATTAGGTAAATGCTTAGATGTTATTATTAAGTAGATCCGTATGGTATTACTGATTTAAATGTCATAATTTACTATAATGGAGGATTTTTAAAAAGATTAGAAACCAAAAAGCGGGTATGAAGTATAGTGGGAGACAACTGTGAGCCCATAACACAGTTGAGAAACGAACTACCAAACAAAATTCAGAGATGCAACCAAAAAGCACACGCTAATACCTAGTGGAAACTACCCTAGGGCTCATAATTAAATAGGAATGCGAGCTATTTTAACCGAAAACAATGCGCACAAACCTGAATGCCTCAATTTCAAAGGAAGTTACGTCTAACAACCGCATTAACCTAATATATTGGACTAAATAGTAAAAATGATCTGGCACGCCTCCCGTCGTACGATTGGAATTTTCAAATCCTTTTACAATGCGGCAAAAAAGTAATATTAATACGCCAGTGCACTTAATTAATGTAAAAGTGACCTAGGATTTGGAAAATTGGAAAAAAAATTGAAATTGAAATTGAAAATTGAAAATTGAATTTTGAAGTATTCTTTCGTATTTATTAAAACTTAGCATTTTAATATACAAATTGTACTGACAACGTAGGACAAATCAATACAATTAACCTTAGAGTATTTGTAATATAGAGGGAGCGCTGTCATACATTTGCGTCTTCAAAAACGTAGATATATTCTTGTTCGTAATTTCGGTAGCAGTGCTATATTAATTAAATTTCGTTGGTAACCGAAATTTAATGTAATTAATATCTTTGTACGTAAAAAAAGTTTGAGTGGAATTCAATAGCCGGAAATTATTTGTTTTATTTTTCATTTTCAAATAATTCGTTCATATTGGACAACCTGTCAAATGTCAGATAATAGGAGTCACCTTTATTTATTTACGTTTTTGACGTACCAAGGCTCCCTCTATATTATAAATAGTATGAAGACAATAATTACGTTACCTACATTAAGGGCCTCATTCACCACTCTCTAGTAAATCTTCAAGTAGGCTAGTCATCAATTATAGTTATCCGTAACATCACGTGTCGATTTCACGATGTTCCAGTAACACTACACCTATGATTACACTAATCAATACCTTGCTGGCCACATCATCTGCCAATTAGCGTATTTACTTGGTGATTAAAATAATGTTACAATCTCAACCACCTTTTCAATTTTTTAAGAAAAAAATACTTTGACACTTTAGCGGGAAGCAGGGCGGCAGACCTTTCGCCAATGATTAAATAAATGTAATATAAAAAGAAATTTAATAATTGCATTTAACATAATATTGAACGAATGATTTGTTAAATTTTTATGTCATTCACATAATCAGCAGGTTGTTACTCGATACTTTGTTTTCACTTGTGAAATCGACGAAAGATACTCGGGAATTAACGTTAATCAAAAAGTAACTAATCAACAGTTTACTCAAAGATGGTGAATGAAGCCCTAATAATTACATTAATTGTAAATTTTGTTTTGTTCCATAAGGCTTCGCACCAAATGTGCACAAATATAGCCAATGTTTAAGACAATATTTTTTTGTCAATTTGTCCAAATTCGGCGAAAGTGGTCAAATATAGTCAGTCGGTCCGTAAAAAAATCGTATTAATCACTTATAACATTTACACCTTCCCTTTACTTGTGCACCTTTACAGAACTATTTTAAATAAAACTCTAAAATTCAGCAATTAATGAAAATAAAACGAGAGCTTTGTGTAATTCTTACTATTTTCCCGCCACAACTTGAACTTGAACTTAATCTTCCACTATGAACATGTGGAAGATTATTTTAGACTCCTAGCGACATCTAGTAGCGCATTACGCGCATAAATTATTTTTATGTGGCCTGTCAATGTTAGGTTTCATTTTCAAAAACAACAGCATGGATGAAGATTCATAACAAAAAGGCATTCTCGTGGAATAAATAAACATTTTTATTAGGTTTTGCGAACTTTATTTACGCTGTGAACGTTTGCAAAACATTTTAGTGGTATACGAATACAATCAATTTCAATTGTTATTGTACAGCTCTATACAACGTAAAAGAGTTAGATTGTTGATATGGAAAACGTTTCAAAACAAAAATACATAATATTATTATTCCTTACATTATTAAATGTTTAAAAAATGTATATAAGATTCGGCTGTATGTTCCCCAATGCCTTTGCGTCACGTTACGGCGCTAAAAAATAGTCCATCAAAATTTTTGAATGCTCCGGCCTCCGTCTCCGATTTAAGTAAAAAATCAAATTCAATGATCTGACTAAAATGTGTAATAATGAATTAAACATAAAAGTGTAGCTGGGCTTTTAATTCAGCTTTTGAACTGTCTTTTTGGTGTTATACAATAAAGTATAAAGAAAGTAAGTGTTGAATGATAGAGCAGTGCACTTATTTGCGCACGGGTGACCTTGTTAATAAATTGAGAATAAATTGGCTGGGCAGCGAGACCCCTGCAGTCAACGGAGGTCGCTATTTAAAATGTTTACTCTCGTTTCTTTTATGCATGATGCATTCGTCGTTTGTTAGCGGCTACCGCTGCGGAGTTTAGATTTGCAACCGGTTTATAATTTTTCGCTAATATTATATAGAGTAAAAGAGTTTGCGAATAAGGTGATTTTCGGTGCAGAAAAATTCAAGAACAACAGTAAAAGGTGCAAGAATATTTAAGTACAAGTATTTTTTTAATTTGACTAACTGTTTCAATTTTATTACATTTTTTTTTCTTATAATATAATACACAATTTAATGTTATTTAGGTATCATCGAACCCTTTTTTGCTATCTACTATTTTTTATTAATCTTAACTCATTTGAATTGATTAGTTTGAGTAAAATTCAGAATATTTGTTTTTTTATTCATGTAATTTTTCAGGGAAAAGTATTGGTCAATTTCATATTTTGAATAATATAAAATAAATAAAAGAATAATCAAATTGATCTTCCTTATATTCAGATAATTATCATACAATTCTCGTGATATTATTTTATGAAAAAATACAATATATTATGTAATATATGATTAAGCTCTGTAGGGTTGAAAATTGAGCAATATCATACAAATTAAAATGAAAAGATACAACAAAAATATAGTTCTATGTAATTTTTTGCATGCTAAATACAAATGCACATATCAATCAATTTTTCAATAAAATAATTCCGTTCTTTGGATTTGTTTTAATTTATATTATGTTTTCTCTTAAGTCACTATTAAATTAATTATTATTGTATTTTAAAATGACATGAAAATGATATATTTATAATATTCAAAATGCTATAAAACATAAGGATATTCTTAGTCTATGAGGTGTATCAAACAAAGCAAGCATACATTATTCATAATTAATTATAAAGCTATTATTTTGCTCCATTTTGATAGAGAGATAAGCCGTGCTGTTTGTTGTATGATAACATAACAATAGATGACACAATCCATGTTATGCTTAAACACCTGAGATTAGATCAAGATTGTAGACTCCGGAACATACTTTTTCTAGACAAGATTAATATGTAGTTTCTCATTTTTGAATATAAATGCAGTAAGACAATAATTATGACAAGAATGCTTTAACTGTAGTAAATGTGTGATATGTTAAATATGTAATAGATAAAAAATATATGTTCATGTTCAATATAGGTATTGAAAAGTCTTAGCCTCTTTCTACTTCTGTTAGAATTAATTTAAGATATAAAGTACTGTTTATTGAAAATAATTTAATTTTTGTATACAACTAATCAAATTGACAATATTTTCAGTGACATTTACAAAATATATTTTGACTATATTTTATTATACATATGGCTAAACATGTCTATGGCTAGTTGATACTGTAGCAAATATCACATGGATTTAGTTTGTTGCGCCGGTATAAATAATATAACAATTTAGTAACATTTCCATTTCTAAATCCTGGTAACACCTCTGCTTACTCCTTCTAGGAAAAGGCGTAATGTGTGTATGTATATAGAATTAATTTTAAATGTTACGGGATATAGTAAAAATCTAATAAATCCAATTTAATACAATGAAAGATTTGGAAGTGGTAGAGCCATACTATTGCCTGTCATGACTTAGCATGAATATGCAGGTTTATCCAGGGCGGTACCCTGTCTCACAAGAAGTCAACATAAAACGACAGCTTCACTGTTGCATTTCACTTGGTGAGTGTGATTGCCTTCCGGGGAGTGCCATCCATGAAAGGGGTATTGGGCATCTGCCCAATACTTCTTTCCTTCATTTTCCTTTCCGCTCGCTTCCCAATTGGGCTGGCAACACATCCATAATCCAGCATTGTGGTAGTTCATGGGCGACAGTGATCACTTACTATCAGGTGACCTGTTTGCTCGTTTGCCAGACCTATGCAATAATAAAAAAATAAACAAATGTCTGGATGGTTTGCACAAGAGGTCTGGCAGCAACTGGGTGCATAAAGCAGCAGACCGGGGTCTGTGACGTACCTTGGGTTAGGCCTATGTCCAGCAGTGGACTGCAATGGGCTGATGATGATGATCAATTTAATACATCTGCTTTCAGATTCAATCATGGAAGGCATAATGCAGTACATAGCCAATGCCCTCAGTACTATTACCATTATGTCATGTTTGTTCTTGAAAGTGCCACAAATTATGTACATCCGGGAGAAACAGTCCACCGAAGGAATATACATACAGGCTATGCTTATGGAAGTGACTGGGTAAGTTATTTTATATTTTCTCTAGGCTCTATTAGGTAATTGTATGATATTTTGTTCACATCAGCACTAAGAACAGTTGTGCACTGAAATAACATATTGAGCTAGAATTATATCTTAACTTTCATGGTATTTGTAGATATTTATGATTTGTATGTCAAAGATCGTAGACAATCTATACTGCATTTATTATCAGATGTATCAGTATAATAAAGAGTCATCATTATTATTTGCAAGCTATTGCTACTGAATATTAGCCTGATATTTAATGTGTGGATAATGTCTAATACAAATTATATTAATTAAAAATCAATTGAAGTTGCTGCTTCAAAGAAGTGTAGAATCTCTATTGTGCTGCCATTGAGCAAGCACCATGGCATGTTAATACATCATGCTCTCTTTTTGTCACTCTTTTTGTTAATGCATTGACTGTATAATTTTTCATCCACGCTTCCAAAAAATATTCTCAGTTTCAGTCATGGTCTTAGTCTTAGAAAAAATTGTTTAACATCAACAAATAATTTTTAATGTTCGGAATGATTACTAATGTTTTCAGAAAAGATTTGTATCAAGGACAATTCACTAATCGTGCTGCATTCCATTGTAGGCACAATTCGAATTTGTTATGGTCATAACATGCAAGATAAAATCTTGAATTGTTTTAAATTTTCATTTAGTCAATTGTATTGAAAGATTGGGTTAATTTCATGATTCATATGAAATTAAAAATGTTCTTAGTCAACGAATTGTCTTGTGTTGGTACATTTTTGTTATACATATGTTTCGTGGAATAGGATGTAAATCAAAAGGTTGGCCACAGGTTAAATGGTAACCGCCGCATTAACACCAATCGTATCAGACTAAATAAATAAATAAACGGTCGCGTTGCCGCCTCTTAAGAAATGTGTAGGCTCTTTTCTTGTAGTTCCCTATATTGCAATCTTAATTTAAGATTATCTCAGTTAAGTATCTTAAGTTATTTGACATTTTTGACAGCCTCCATGACGCAGTTGATTCAAAACCATGGAGTTATGGTTAGACGGAAAATGTTATTGAAATTGTGTGAGTTGCGCCTGTACAAAGTAGTTTAATCTTGAAAAGTATGAAACGTCGAATGTACCTATTAGTTTATTTGGATACTAGTTACAGTAGCCTATAGACGTCTGCAACGCCATAGCTGTCACGTCCACGTTGCCGACCCTGTAAGAACCTTTAACTTGTATCTGTGCGTGTATTTATATTTCACTTGACCGTATCCTCTCATTTTAGATTCTCCATCATGACGCTGTACAACTACACGAATCAATATGGTATCATGACGTACATGGAGTACCCTATAATTCTTTTCCAAGTGTACGTTATGTTCTACTACGTACTCAAGTACAATAAGATGTTTAAAGTTCCAATGGTGCCGATTTTGATTGCTGCGTACTTCGCTACTGTTGCCGGGTTCATGATCGGCGCATTGCCCAAGCAGATACTGTCTTTTGTTGTGGTAAGAGATTTATTCATTGTATTTTTAAATTGATTGATTGGTTGATTTGGTAAGTGCGAGTGGAAGTCTGGAGATGGTTACCTTGAACTTTGGACAGGTCATAAAAAGATATTGTTTATATTCGGGTTTGTGTACAGCGTTCCAAGGGACACTTTCTTCAAGTAATAATTTGTTTATAAACCGAAGAATCTACATTAGAGAACTTAAATTTATGTTATTTCTAAGTACAGTGGTTACTTTAACGTATTTTAGCATCAGAACCAATTTTGCTTCGATTACATACAGACGTGAACTTACGTAAGTGTTCTTCAGTTCTCATAAGATGTTACTATGATATAAGTACTGTTATGTCAACTAAGTATAAGCAAAAATATTTTCATAGATGTATTAACATTTGCCAAGCCGCATTAGGCCAGACTGGTTGGCTATATGGCGTAACCCCTCAATCGTACTCTCGAGAGTGACTCGTGGTCTGCAGTGGGACGTATCTGGGCTGATACAGTACAGTACATAAAGAATTGCATCAATAGTATTGTGTACGTGCGTCAGGAAGTCGTAAAGTAGATAATTTGCACAGCGCGATCAGAACGAGGAGCGGTTGCGGGCTGTTACTGAACTGTTCGTCCTAAATCGATGTACAATGACTGTTGGTACTCACAACTCAGATTTGTACAATACTTTGGGATAGCTGTTTGGGGTCTGTGATGGTTTTTCGAGGTAATGCCGTCTTTATAATAAATGATAGCCAAACTATGTCACATTGCAAAGCACATCTCCTCTACAATCTTAAGTTAGTTTGAGTTTTTAGACCGTAGTCCACCCCGCCGGACTAGTGAGGATTGGCAGACATCACATACCTTAAAAATACCTGTAAACTTACTATGGTATTCGGGTTCCGCTAACGATTATTTACTTCACGTTTAAAGTGCGTGCTAATTGAATAAGTACACAACACCGAATATCAAATCATGGTGTATTTAAAAAAATATCAATTATACGAGTGCGTCATTACTTTTTGTTTATTTATTTGGTAATGGTATTCACTATCTGGCGTTTTGCAGCCTGTGCCATTATTAAGAAAAAGCCCACTTTCGTGTTTCCAACATTAATTAAATGTTCAACGGTTTACTGTACTGTACATAGTCGACTATGTGCTAAGCACGGTTTTAATTTCCCATTAATAGTATAAAACAAAATCGCTTTCCGCTGTCCGTCTGTCCCTATGTATGCTTAGATCTTTAAAACTACGCAGAGGATTTTGATGCGTTTTTTAACAGATAGAGAAGAATACAAGAAGAAATTTTGTATATGTATAATACATATACATATAGTCCCGGTTAGTATGAAAATAACATGTGTCTGGTGCGGTAGAATAAAAAAACATCTACACCCAGGCGAAGCTGGGGCGGGCCGTTAGTATATAATAAAGCCAATATTAACCAGGTTGATTAAAGAAAAAACAGTACTATAATAATTTGCATCCCGAAAATAGTCGATTTTTACTTCCGCGGAGTCAAAACATCAACGACAATGTTACGTATGAGATAGTACCTCGAAACCAGAAATACATTTACTCCAAGAGATATCCGGGCTTGGGGATGAAACCGACCAATAAATTCAACGGCTCCAGTACCGCCGAAATAGCTCAGACTGGTAGAGCATAAGGTCCCCGTGACCTTGCGGTCCCTGGTTCGAATCCAGGTTTCGGTCGCTTGTATGTCATTGTGATGCAATTTTTGTTTTTTTTTATTTTTTTCCACTTCAAATAATAGTTGAATATTTTTTAGATGCATACCAAATTTTTTTTTTTCAATTTTATTTTTGTTAGTAAGTTTATAATACTGACCAAGGTACCGACAAAAGTAACATGTATGAATAATAAATTAAATATTGTCGTAAAAATGTATCTTGTACCTATTAATGAGTAGGAATTTATGGGACCGACAACGTTTTTCTTTACATTTTGTGAGTAACAAAAATTATTATGATTAGTAACATAAAAGGGTTGCAGAAAGTCGCTGGGTGCCTTGGGGATCCTTGGGGGAGGCCTATGTTCAGCTTTGGATTTCCTGTGGCTGTACAAACAATCCTTTTTTTTATTGCGATGAATGGCGAGGCGAGAACGATTGGCTTTCCACTGCGCTATCCTGAGACATAAGATGTTAAGTCTCATTATGTCCAGTAGTTACTCTGGCTACAATGTCCTTCAAACCGGAGCACAACAATGCGTTTACACTGCTGTTTGGCGGAAGAAATAGACATTGCAGTGGTGCCCGGGCGGCCTCTTACATATGAGATACCTTCCAACAGTAAATAATGTTGCAATCTCTATTATATTTTTTTATTATTAACCAATAAGTAACAAAAATATTGTTTTATTGTCAGATTTCAAGATACACTACCGATATATTAATGTTTAATTCAATTTCGATCTAAATATCGTGCATCTTCTGAATACTATATCTCATAACTGATAATTTGTTCGAGTTTGTTGCTATAGTAGTTTTTTGTAGTGTTGAAAAGACCTTTCTAACGATGGTAAATTCATTTCGATTGGACATGGGTACCAAAACGCCCATTCTCCTTTATAGATCAATAGCAGCAAAGACTACTGTAGTAATTACTGTGAGTCGACCTTTACACGAAACGCTAATGTCCATAAAGTGAATTATAGTAAAATACAACACATTTTATGGCTTCACTAAAAATATGACAAAAGTCACAGAAAAATATGCTATGTTAAAAAATACATATAGCAAGTTTTATCATGTACATTCGTGAGTTTAAAGATCGTTGAACCTGAGGCAGTTTCCGCAATGCTTCTAATTAGCAACAGTTTCAGATTTCGATACAGTTATCTCGTTAGTGTACTAACGAATGGTGTCATCGTTCCGTAAAAAACAAAGAAACTGAGTCAATAGCCAAACATGTTTCTTAATTATCAAATAGTTAATTGAAGATTTGGATTTTGCCTTTGCGTGACGTCATGGTGTTTTCAACTTTCTGGAAAAGCGTCTTGGCTAGAAATTCATAATTGTATTTTGTTGTGATCATTAGCCCTATATGGAGTGCAGTACGTACTGTCGGGTTTGTGTGTCATCTATAAAAACACTCAGATGGATGACATAGAGCCCGTAACGTTTTTATAATATAAATCCATTACACTGCAAAGCAGGCCGCGGTCGGCGCTCAAAAGTTTAAACCTCAGTCAATTAAGCGTAATTACTGCCAACCACGAGCCTAGTGATGGCTGGCGGAATATAATTAACTTCGTGTATTTAATGGAGCGATATAATGAAAAAACATTTTATTTATTGATTTAATGGCATGTGACACGGGTTCAGTCCAGTCCACTCGTAACTAAGTTATCATACTCTTTTATCTACACTTTTTACTAGAAAGCCAGTAATAGTTGCAGGGCGCAATCAATTTTGACTCTGCGACGAGCACATGATGCATCATGCTACATATAGCACCGATTCCAATAGGAATGACGATTTATTATACGTTTTATTCAGTTTACTGGTTTTATTTAGTGACAAATTGGCCGTAACATCTCCAAACGTGCATCATTGAAAGCCTGGTGTGGCCGGCATTAGTTTTTGATCTTTCCGGACTCGGGAGGTACCGTAAGGATAGTTTTCCTCTGGCAAAAAATCACCCAACAGCAGTGTAATAATTTTACATAATATCCAATATTGCAAAAATAAATGTACAAGAATTGACTCTTTCAAATCGTGTGAACCGGTGTAATAATATTTTTAAATATACCACTACGGTTGGCTGCCAAGATTTCCTCACGCTGTCGGACGTTGTGATAATGAAGTATTTAAATATTTTCATTGTCCATTATCCCCTACGGTAGGTATGGGGTTGAATCCTTTCATCAAAAATTTGATATGAAAGCTTTAATCTCGCGTACGAATTTCCTTTTGTTAATTAAATAGGGAACGTCCAAAACGTAGCGAGTCTAATTTAGGGTTCGATTGTGCCGGGCCCTGTATTTAGATGAAAGGGTGGAGAATACCTACGATGCACTAAGCTTTTATAATTCTATAGTTCTATTATATGAATTTTGCTCCCTTTAATATGATGTGCGCAGATATGAGTTTGTAAAGTTGGCAGATACTCTCTAATGTATTGTTCAATGATTTGCTTTTTCAATTTCTGTCTGCTAGTTAATTGAACGAATGCGGCTGCCAAAACATAGTGATTTAATTTACGATGATGTTGTTCGTTCGTTGGTTTTGTGTGTTGCATAAAAATCCAGCCAATTGGATTAACTGGCTTCTTGATTACTGAAAATATTAGATTTAATGTAACTATATTTAAACATATCATAGGGCGAAACCGACAGTGAGTAATTATTTCTTCTGCGTCATTGTGTTAGGTACCAAAATGAAACTGCCAACATGTGATAACAGACAAGTCTGTGAATAAACAGAAAGCGATAGCATAGATATTTGTCATCATGATTAAATTAGGCGGTGAACGTAACATTAACTATCTCATTTTCCTCCACATTCACAAGACGATTTGTTTGCGATGACGGCAGGTTGATAGAAAAATAAGTTATGTTTTTAGTTTTTACTATGCCATTTGCCGCGTAAATCTTTAGTCGATCCAAATTGTAAAATGGGATATACAGACAGCAAAGCTCACAGGTGAATTTAAGCTGCTTCCAACAAGTTATTCTGAATATTTTGTTACGGACTTCTCGACGCATCTCTCTCTGTCTCTCCTTCTCTGTTCCAAGCTATGAATCCCACATTATGATGAGGTCAGATTTCTTCATTTTTCTTCACCACTTCGCTCTGTCCGTAATGTTGTCTTCGGGAACCCGACATTCTAATGCGTTGAATTTGTTTAACTTTATTAGTTTATTTTCCCAAATTCATTGTCCTCTTCAAAATATAAATATTGCAATTTGCCCTTACTCTACGACCCTCACTTTTGCATTCGAAAACCTAAACTTTATTAACTACCCTCGGCACTAATAACCGGTTGCAGCCTCCCCTTCATGTTAAAACTTTTAGGGGAATAACGTGACGTCACCACACCCTTATTTAAATTCGCAGTGGCTTCGTGAACCCGATACGCAAACAAATAACCGACCCCCACATGTTTTCCGTTGGTCAATGAATAAAATTTGCGCTCCAGTCTATTTGTGCACTAACGAAGTTGATCGTCGTCCTGCCGCACAGCAAATAAATCTCCCCATATCCACGCCGCGCTTGCAACGTTAAAAGCACTCGCACGTGTAAAATTTAATTTGAGAACGCTGTACCGAAAATGAAACCTAGTTCTTTACAGTTACCGTTTAAAATTGATAGTTCGGTGTATAATATTAAACATAATTTGATAGGATTTGATTCGTGCAGTCAGTGCAGAAAATATAATTAAAACTATGGTCATTACAATTATTTTATGAAATGGAATAATAAAATATAATCAACACTTGTAATTACCCAGTGCCCAACTCGAGATAGTCAAATTGATATATTTAAATCACCAGTAACTAATTGGACTCGACTATTATAGAAATTTGTATCGTATTAATGATTAGTTTCTATTAGAACTTTGTATGTGTATTAATATGTGTGTTATTTTCAGCCATTCTGCACCCCATTGAGCGGTTTTGCCAAAGTGACCTACATATACGGGATTATTAAAGCGTCGAACGCTGACGCCGTGTCTCTGGCCACGTGGACAATATCCGTCCTCACGAATATCGGTGAGTGGCGTCTAGGAAATCACATTTACACGAGGCCGACTTTCATCCGGAACGACGCGGAAGTCCGCAGTCGCAACTCAGCTGTCATGCTGGACATGTGAATTCCACGCTCATTCATGAAGCAGTGCTGTTCACCTCTGTTGTGAATGAAACAACTCATTCATTGGAGACTTTTGGGGTCAAACGTAGCTTTAAAAGCTAAGCTGTGCTCTAGCTGAGATTTATAAAGTTAGATTAAGTTAGGCTTGTAGCTTGACTTTCCAAAGACATAAATAAGAATACATTAACAAAACAATATATGACTTGTAAACTTGTATATTTTGACATTTCAATTTTGACTAATAGAAGCAACGTTAGCTCTCAACCTGAACTATTAATTCCATTTATAATTTTCGATATTGTGACAACGCCTGCATATGAACACAAACATATAATGTCATTATACATTGTGTTATGCCTCGCGTTTTTCCAACGCAACGGATTATTGATTAAATATTTCCGCCGCCAGTTGGTAGCCTTGAACCTTCTACAGAGGACCCTGCTATCCGTTATGCGCAGGGCTCTACACCTCGCCCGACAAGGGGCGCTAAGTTTGGTGCGGGCGAAATGCGTCAAATACGCACCAAGACCGCGTAATACGCGAACGTGTGGCATATATTTGCCATTTCCGTATTTGTGAATGGATTAGTCTAATGATTTTCAGTAATTACAGTAGAAGTGTGTTCAATAAATATAAACGAATAAATTTTAAACATTACATATGTAATTATGTGCAGTGGGTATGTGAGTGAAGTTACAAGTTTTTGTGAATATTGCTGTAATTGGTAATCATGAACATAATGAGTGTTGAGAATTATTGCGAAGATATTCAAATGGTACACGCGATCGATAGTTATGAAGATGCTACGTCACCGACAGGCGTTGTCACCATCGATGTTGTTACAGTGGAGTATAATAGACAATACAGATCCTAAGGCGAAAAACGCCTACATTTTATATAATTTTTTTCTTAATGGTACTATGTCGCTTGTCTCTGAAAGTCTGGTTCAATCCAAAAGGCCAAACATACGCCGAAATTTAAATAGTATTTTTGAAAATTTAAATTATTAGAATCACATACGTTTAATAGCTCTGGGATTTTGAAGTAAAAAAATATGATTTGTTTTTTATTTCTGATGATTATTATATTACCGGTGATGAACGATTATTCCGTATACAAAGATAATCAAGTTCTTAGGGTTTCTATGTTATAGAAGTTTTTTTTTTAATCTGGCACCACTAAGTGACTGTAAAAATGTTGATGGTAAGGGAGAACTCATACACAGATCCTATCGATGTGCAATGATTATTTCTCGCCGGTTGACAATTTTGTCAGCCTGCCAGTATCCAAACGTACTCAAAAAGACCCCGATATGATCGACACTTACGTGAGTTACTAGTGAGACTGCTTATAATCATTATACTAAGACAAAAAAATATGGAAGTAACTGGATGTAAAAAAGTGCTTTCTTGACTTGCTCATCGCGTTGGCTTGCTCGAGCTTTGATATTAAAGTAAAAAGGATGGATTTTTTTATATTGCATAAGTATTTCCTTAAGTTTATTTTCTTCTATATTTTGTTGTGTCCATTTTTACAAAACGAGGTTAATTTTTATAAATTGCAACTCTTCTAGCTCGCGTGTTCACCGTGTACGTCGACTCGGCCGACACAAAACTGATGGCGAACTTCATAATATCAAGTCTTCTGAGTTCCGGAGTACTATTCACAGCTTTGTATTACCAACGACTGGACTACGCGCCGCGTCGACGCAGGGGCCCAGTGCGCCACTATCATGACGACTAAGAAACCTATGCAATCGCGCGGTTTGAATAATTTGTATGAGCAATATAAATAACGGTAATTCATCAGTGCCAATACTATATAATTTTAAGAATTTCGCAAGAATTACGGTCGGAATCAATAAGCAATCTATCTAAGGATTGTTCCTGGAAGTCAACCATCAATATGAGTTAATGTGGGCGTGTCGATAATACTTTAACGCGATTGGATAATTTTTGCGATCGATCCACAGAGATCAAGATCGTTTATTGATTTTAACCGTTTATCCACCATATAATGGCGATCATTCATTCTCGGTTTGGGAATATGGTCACTTTATATAAATTTAGTCAATATTTTTGAGGCTCGATTTGATCTGACTGGCTTTTAAGAATAATATAAACGCACACTATGTTTCTTACTTGATAATATATAATAGGCATTATGTTGTGGATCAACATAATACTCTAGACATGGTCTGCGATTTGCGAAGAGTAGCGTACCTGGTGAAAACTGGCTGTAATACTCACATCACATTGAATATTATTTTTAAATTTTATTACATACCCTGGTGGTAACTATTTAAATTATAATTTCCTACATGATTGATCACAGTATCAGTTTTCCGTGGCCAGTCCAAAACGAATATTCTGGTGGATAAAAGCAATTTTGTACCTATATGTTTTAACTCTTGTTATTAATATTCTATACTCGTATTTTTAATATTTGATTATTATTTATGGTGGCTATGTTTGCATGTATTTAGAGATAATGCGCGCTGCGATATACAAAGACATATTTTTTATGAACTATTATGAAGACATTATTTTAAGATCTGTAGATTTTTTCAGCAATTATAAAATGTATTATTTTTTTATGTATTATTTATTATGATCGGTTTATTTACTTGCATTTTTATGTGGTTTTTATGAATGGGTCCGAAAACCCAGTGAGAGCACTTTTAAAAATAATTGATAATTATGTGATGGTATTTAAAGACAATTGTTTGTCACATTTAACAATTTGACAGATTTTTAAAATAGTAAATAAAATACGAATAGTCACTATACTGTTTCCATTCGTTTATTTTATTTTTGACAGTTCACGCCTATAAAGTTCGACATTACAGTAGAACAATATTTTGAAATAAAAGTAGATACTTTCTTGACGGGTAACGCCCACTTAGAGTTGTGCCATTCGTAACGAATGACCACAGATAACAAAAACGATTTTGAATAGAATCAATCAATCGGAATCATTTGAAATAAAATTACATTAAAATGCTAATGAAAACAGTTAAACGTAATATAGTACCCAATATTAGGATCGAATGTATTTGCTGCAAATTAATTAATATGAATAAAGGTATACGTATTGAAGTGACTTTTAATAAGAGTTTAATTTAAAATAATTACAATGATTACAACGAAAATAAATGTTTAGTACCTACTTGTAATAAACAGTTAAACCATGTTGGAATTCATAGTACTTTAAGGATTAAATAATTAAAACAACTAAAAGGTAATTTGTTAATATTTTTATTTATAAACAATCGTCTGTTTCGTCGGAATCGGCGTCGTCGTCACTCGTATCCCCAGTAACACTAATTATTAATGAGTGCATGGGTAAGTTGTCAAATGCGACATCGCGATCCCAATCAGACATTATTTCTTTCTTCGTCTTATCTACGACACTCGCCCAGTTATGAGGCGTCACATTTTCACACGCATTTTTAAGCAACTCCAGCATTTTGTTTGCGGTGAAAGGAGGAGTTGTATTTATTCTCGCAGCATATCCTTTCACTTGCGCCCATATTAGCTCTATGGCATTATACTGGCAATGATATGGAGGAATTCTAAGGACGGTGTGCCCATGTTCTGCAGCCATTTCATCTATAACGTATCGTTTAGGCTGCTTCCTCATTTTTAATATTTTAAGTAACTCTACTTTTAATAGGGACTCGTCCACCTCCTCGCCATTGTTACGGAGCCAGTTTATTATTTCATTTTTTTTACTGGCTTGCGTTGGCATTTTGTTAATTTGCCGAGAGTGATAGGACGCATTATCTATAAATATTGTTGATGGCTGTTCGAGTGACAATAACATTTCCCGAAACCATTTTTCATATACTTCGGAATTCATTTCTTCGTGGTAATCCCCTGTTTTCTTTGATTTAAAAGCTAACATAGCATCTTGCACAAATCCTTTTGCGGTTCCTGCATGACAAATTATAATTCTTTCACCTTTTCCCATTGGCACTGCGGTCGAGGAGCTAGCAGTGTTGTCAGTCCAAGTTTTTGATACCGTGTGATTCGCATTGAGCCAAGTTTCATCGGTGAAAACAACATTCGACCAGTCTTCTATTTTTTTAGCTTGTCTTAAAAATTCGCATCGATACAAAGCAACATCATTGCGTTCCATCAATATTTTTCTTTTGTCACATTTTTTGTATTGGAATCCAATCCTATTCAATACCTTCGCCAAAGAAGACTTTTGACCACGGAACAAGCCACTAGTTTTCAGAGATTGTACTAGGTTATGTAAAGTAGGAATCTCTTTTCTTTGGTAATAATCGTATATATGACGACGAATAGCATCACCATCAAAACTGTCAATTGCTGTCACTTTAAAGGGCTGACGTTTTTTCTTAGGTGTAGATGGCTTGTTTTGTTCCATGCCACTACTGCCGTAGCCTTCTTTAATTATTTTTGAAACTGTTGGAGCAGTAATACCTAATGCTGCTGAAACACGGTCTCTGATTTGAGTCACTGGTATAAGAGGTCCACCATTACGGCTTTCCCTTTCAAAGTACTCATGAAGTCGCAACACAAACTCCCTTGTTTGTCCTTTAAGCACCTTTCCTTTAGGCATTTTGAAAGTGATGAAGGCAGGTACGATGTTCTCAATTCAATCAAATGTAGGAATTCACGGGTAAAACAATACGGAGGAATATAAATACTCAACTCGACGTATGAAAAATGTGAATTAAAATTCAGCGAACGGAAAACACTAGCACGGGCGCGGGCGTCTCGTTGTGAGTGACCACAAAATGGCGGCGCGCGTCACCTGTCTGCCCAGTGTTGCCGTTTCACAATTTGTTTTTAACAACATTACTATTGCCGACGGAAGTGATAAGAATATTAACTTAACAAGAGTAAATGGTTTATTTTAATATAATTATTAAATCAAGTAACTTAAATATCCCTGAAGTTTTATAAAACAATGCATGGAGCAAAAAATAAAATATGTATTAAATCGATTAAAACTTGTTCAAAAATAAAATCGTTTGTTATAAAAAATTGATTCGATAACGCATCAGGCCATCACTATTTGATTCAGTACTCGATGTGTCAAAAATAAAATAAACGAATGGAAACAGTATAGTCAGGATATTCTGATTCATAAGATCGTAATCTCTGGTATGTGAAATCGATGAAAGAAATGTTAATATTATTTTCATTGTGATAATTGTAAAGTCTTTTAACACGTACCCAATGCAATAATTATATCGCGCCATTCGATGCACTACATGAAAAGCACTGCGAAATATTATTCAGATGACGAAAGTTAACTTCGACGATTTTATAATTAAATTATGATTGGAAACTATAGGTTTGGTGCGGTAATCGCCTTTTCCTATTTCTTCCACAGCCGGTGCCTAAATCAATTACATCAGGGAGGCTTTATTATAATTCAATTTTATGCTGTGCACTTTCCCCAAGTAACTGTGTTTTCTAAAAAGCTGTAATTCTTTTAATCTTTCTTTTATCATTGATTAACCTCGACTTTTTAAAGCCACATTATAGCAAATTCTTCAGAGTTTTGAGTTGAAGGTTTTTATTATCATCGGGCTATATGAATCCATCGCTAAACATTGCTCAATTGTTCAAATACATATCTACTAATGAATCTTCCGCTTCTCGCCATCCAATCGCACTGCGAAAACTGTTTTTCCATTCAGAACTTCCTATTAAGCAAAAATAAAGTTTTTCTTGGGCACTGAATTGGATTTATTACATCAGTATGTGCGTGAATATGAATATTAGTGTTTCCAATAAAACTTAGCGTTTTAAGGACCTAGATTAATGTAATATCAGGATATAATGTACCTTTAAATCTTATCTCACGTGTTAGAAGACTTGTTAGAGCACAAATACACATATTTAATGTTTATTCTGACTTATTGCACTGTTACAAACTGACGTAGTATTTTAATTCAATTGAATTAAATTTTAATATAAGGTAGAAAGTTCAGAACGCGAGTTCTTTATTAAATACATTTTAATACTGTAAGTTTCAATATACTCCTTTGTCGTGTTTTGATCTTTCGATAAATAGTGCTATTTTAAAATTCTATATGATCTATCAAATATAATTAATGTACGATTTATGAAATAAATTATTTAATCGAATATTGATATACTATATCATTTAACCAATTTATTGTAGAATTTTATTTAAATATCAAATATTACATCACATTAAGTAAGGTAAATTGATGAGCAGAAACAATCAACGCCAGTTTTAAATTTGAAATAAAATTCCTTGTGGCCATAAAGTAATTTATCGCATGTCACATAATCACTATACTTCTAAGTTTCCTCAATTTATTGCACACTTTATTCATATAGTCTAGGTAATTCCAAAGAAAATGCAATAATGAAAAAACTAATTGTAGATATTAAATTAAACTCTAATCAACGCTTTTACCTAAAAATTTACCGGTGCAAATACAAAAAATTCTGCACATTTGAAATTAATTTATAAAGACAATTGCGAATTATTAATTTTTTGATTCATTTTAAAAAGTTTTTAATTTCAGTGTGTTATGGTAAGTTACAGAACGTATTAATTTTTCATTAATTGATTCATTTTTGAACGTGGAACTTAACTTCAATTATTTCAATAAAATTTAAAGAGCAAGTTGATTTTTAGAATGCGCAGATGACTCTTTAATTATAATCGTATTCACAATTGGCGTGTTTACCGCGACAAGTAGGTTGTAATTTATTTGTCACAATTATATTGAACCTTTTAAAATCTAGTCAGTAAAGCTACTTCCAATGCATTTATTTGAGGCTTGTACACAAATAAAGAACACAATTGGAGAATAACATTATATTTAATTACCGAGATAATATATGTATTTAAATATCCGAACAGGTAAACAAATATGACTTAATTTAGACATGTTCCGAAACTATTACATATTTTTCTTGGGCCAAAATATTACAAAAGAGTTTAAAATAAGACGGGATTTACATGTTTTTCAGCATACTTTATAATACCTTCTTACTTTCTAAAATTTTAAATCTTAAGTCTACAATATTATTTTGATAATTTAACCCTTAACAACATTCATAGAGCCAAAATTGAAAGTTGAAATAGATTTTGTTACAGACTCCAAGTGGATTTATATTCTAAGAAAATGCATATTTTTAAAATGTCTAATGATAAAAGTCAATTCGGTTCTTTACGTACTGTGTAAATCAGATTGTCCTAATTATTTGTTTAAATAGAATTTTTATGACAAATGTTGAATGTATCATGTATTATAGTTTTAAAAATATACTTGTGCCATTAATGTTTCGTATTTTAAATTTATTTGTGTCGTCAACAACTGACTATTATGTAGAAATTTAAACATAATTTTAATAAAATTATTTTGATTTTAAATTGCTGTTTTATTGAGAAACACTTAAAGCTAATCTTATTTTAGAAGTGAATATTGAAAATGTTATTTATAATATTATATTACTTTGAAAACACATATATGTTTGTAAAGATAAGGTATTAAAGGGTGAAATTCCAGTCAGTGTACGAAACAATATTTAAAAAAATCGTACATAGAAATACCCTTCAATTTATTGTCGGATAAACTTATTAGTATCTAAACAGTGAAAATTCTCACACATTTCCATAAAGAAATACTCTGCATGAATAACCATTATATGAAACAAGGAACCTCACAATATAACAAATATAGTTTTAAATTTGTGCATAGAAAACTTAACAATGACTAAAAATATTTAAAACCTGATCATGTCCTTAAAGCTAACACGAATTACAACTCTTAAAGTACATATATTAACACATCTACATAAACATATATCTCAAAATGTTTATAATACCTTAAATGTGCTTAAATATCGAGCACCACAAAAAGCCCACAAAGAAAAACACATTTGCTAAATATTTTAATAAAATATTTAAATATTTCCAAAGTTCGTGAGTCAGTTATGCAAGCCAGGGTCATGTTTCGCCGTTGTAGATGACTAAATATGTAGTATTTCGTTCAATTAAGGTTCTTTTTGCAGTCGATAAAACTTGTACAGAATTGCTCTAGCTGCTTTGTTGCCCAGAGTGGACGACCACACCATATTTGATCGATACTTTCTGCATATTCCCTTTTTAGAGGCCACATCGTCACGCGGTGAAATTCGGCTTTTGGCATCAATTACCCGGGAGCAAAGAACCTTAGGCGAAACACATCCTACCGATGATGACGACGTCAACCTCTTTTTGGGCGACGAGATGGATCCGTGCTGCGGTGTACTTATATAATCCGGTTCGAATCGAAGCAAGTCTTGGGGAGGCTCGGAGGCTGCACTTGTATTTTCAAGCAAGGCAGGAAGGTCCACTTGGAGTGGTATATATTCGTTCGTACATTCACGACATTCCTGTGCGGCATTAGCAGACGTATTTATCGCGTGCATAGCCTGACGCCTCGCTATTTGTTTACTTATTCTTGCAGCATCACTGCCGCCAATCAAATCTTGATTAGCATCAATATACTTACAAATCGCTTTCACTACTTGATCCTTTGACATATGGCGATCGCGGAAAAAGCCATGACCCTTTCGTATGTCGTTGATTCCTTCGCCAAATAACCAACCAAGTGCAGTGAGTATAAGAATTATTGAAGTTACTACAGCGACTAGCGTAGGGAAGCACGGTTCAGATATTTTGTAGGTAGCTTTTCCTAATACTCCGTAAGTAACAATATTTCGTGTCACTTTACCATGGCGAGCTCTGCATGTATAAAAGCCTCTTATTTCGAATCTTGGTGATGATATAAGTCGAAGCACTCGACCATCTTTTCTTGCGTAGTTCATTTCAGGTTGGTGATCGAAGATTTCAGTATCTAATAATAACCAGTGAGTTTCATTCGGCGATCGTGAGAGTCCAGGCTGAAGACAGGACAAATTTAGATGATTTGATTTCCCCCAAGTGGTTTCTTCATATGCGTCAGACGCACTTGCAGTTTTTGACGATACTTGCAGTATGTTGTCTTTGTAACGTTCCAGCCCAATGTCGTCGAGATCATAAAACACACCATTTAAGCTTATTTTTGCTACGAGACCATAAAAGTGCGGGAACTCTTCGGCTATATTATTTTTTAATTCTGGAGGTACGCCTCCTACAAAATATTCATTTTTGCACAAAGTTAATACAAAATCGGACCCCAACGTTATCGGATCTTTCCCATGAATACTACTAAAAACAGATTGGAAATGGCGTCGTTTGCGCTCCATTTCTGGTCCTACAAGAACATGTAAATGTTCACGACCATTAATTATAGCCTCTATAGAAGTAGCTTCCGGCGTTTTCCTAACGGTCACATCAAGCCATTGATCGTTAGGGCATTCTGTGGAGCTCATAGCTTCGGACCGGTAATCGCCCAATGCTAATTTTATTTTTATTCTTGAGTTTTGTATAGTCACATGCAACCATTGATTAACTTCTCCTAAAAACAGTATTGTACCCGAATCGCGTTTGGGTTTCAAAGTCAGTTCCAATAGCCACTCATTTTCTTCATTAAAGCATGGCACTCGCATCATATATTCATTTTTTAAATATACAAAGTCTTCGTCCAAACTAGCCATATCGTAGGCGATGTTCTTGGAATGAATCGGAAGACAGTCGCGTTGAGTAGAGCCCTGCAATCTTGGAAGAATCATTGTCAATGGTGAAAAATTTACTATTACTTCTTGTATCTTACCAGAAAATTGACGACCAATTGTCAGATCCCATTCCGTGTCTGGTAAATCTGGTTCGCAAGAGAAAGATGCCTTTACGGGAAAATGTGCGTCGTCAAAACGCAGTTCAGCAGATTCAGCAGTAATTGTTATCATAACGGTGTGCCATGCAGCCAATTCAATACTGTTATGAGAACACATTCTTACGTTGCACGATTTATCCAAACCAGTCGCATCAAGGCAAACATACCCTCTTCGCAAGGTGAGACGAACATACGAACTATACCTTGGGCCGCGGTACACTAATATGCCTTGACGAGATAATGGCATAAACCTCATGTAGAGATGAAACAAAATTGATGTTTGCCTTTTAAACTTGTATTGCAAGTACGAATTACCATTGAATACAACCACCACGTGGGAATTTACGTTACAAGGTGTCAAGTAACATGATCCAACTTCAGTCTTGGGTCCCGCACAAGGTGTTCCAGCTCCTGCTGGTATAGGCCGCGTACACGATCTTGACCGCGTCCTTTTCCCCGCGCCGCAGCTTTGCGAACATGGACCCCATGGACCCCAGCCTGACCAACCGCCATTCAACGTGCATTGCTTATTTTTACACATCTCTATTTGATCGTGTTGGCCTCGACAATGGGTTCCCCAAGTACCAGAAATAGGAGCTGTTTGCGTTTCGAGGCAGTTTCGACGTCGACGTTTTACTCCAACTCCGCAACTCTCCGAGCAGTCAGTCCACTTACCCCATTCTGCCCACGTTCCTTTGGCACCACGACGTTCAATGGTGCACTGATCGCCCTCGCACGGTTTTGTATCCAGAGGGCTACCAGAACAGACATACCGAGCTTCTGAAGGGGATGGTGTGTCGCATCGTCTGAGCCTCCATTTAAAGCCTTGTCCACAGCGAGCGTCGCAGGCAGACCATTTGCCCCATGCACCCCACTCACCTACCACAGGACATCCCACGTTGTGCTTCACGCATTGAAGAGCGTTCCAAATGCTCTCGGAATTCAATTGCCAGGTGTTATCCACGGCCAAAGCTGCTTCGATGGCGTCGAACGGGCACTCCATATGAAGGCATCGTTCCATCAGCGCTGGAACTGCTTCCAATTGGCGAAAAGCTTCGCTTCTGGGTGCGTCACCCACGACAAGTAAACGGTAATCTTCAGCCGTACAGTTTACTATGAAGCAAGATTCTATTTGTTCGTGATTGCCATTGCATATAGCGCCACCGAAGGATGGTGGAGGATTAGAACATTCTCGAGTCCGGACTCTGTGGCCAATCTGATCGCAAGAACCTTGACAAGGCGACCACACACTCCATGGCGTCCATCCACCATCGACCGGACATTCGTGGTCGATCGGGATTCCTAATTCGCACTCAAAGCGCCAGTACCCCTGGGGTTTCACATTGCGAGGTATTATGTTTCTTGCTATCACTAATACGACTGTTAGTATTAATAACACCAATATTTTTAACGTCATGATTAAATATTATTTTCAAATACAAGCTCCGAGAGCGCGCAGTAGTGCGCTCCGGTTACGGGATGCACAGAAATTGTAACAGCGCAGCGAGTCAAAGACAAAACCGGTCAATATCAGTCTGACGCAGAACCAATAGATTCAGCCAGGTTTATAAATTCCATTTTACGCAGGAAATAGATTTACTTTAAATATTTTTAAGATTCGCCGGTATGTTTATATACATTTTAAATAAGACACAGTATTTTACAGTAAAACATATATTTATTAATAAACATGTCGAAAATTCGCAAAGGCTGTATCTCGCAAACAAAAATTTTAAATGAAGCGCAATTAAATTTATTCATGACCTATGCTTTTGTGTACGACAAAAGTATATATATACTTTTTAAATATTAGGTACATACACGTAACACGCAATGCAATATATTTACAATGTAACATATATTTTTCGCCAAAAATAGTGAAAGATAATCCAAAACATATGGTTCATAACATAAAAAAAATATTTATTCAATTCAGACTCAACTAATACTGTAACACTAAATAAAATTAAAAAACAACAAATGAGTGAAAAAAAACAAGCACAAAAAAATCAGTATTCTAATAATACGATGTAAAACAAATAAATATTATGTTAATATAGTACTAATTACTAACTAGTTTATTTAAATTAATTATACCCATTGTAAATTGAACATAAAATAGTGAAAGAAAAACGATTTCTACATTTCGTTTGGAGTTTTCGATACAAAATATTCGAAATTGTATGTACTATTGCAAGAACATCGTAAAGCCTTCTCGAAAACTATACAATTGTTCGAAGCTCCTATCACTAAGCCGTAACAAACACTATGCAGGGGGCAGGCGCTATCAGAAGGTAAACTTCGCTTGAGCTGCTCTCTTGATTAACTGGATCTCTTGCTGGACTTCGTGGGGCTGTGAGAAGAAGTAGCTGTGAATTGAGAATCTGCAAATGCCATTACTGTAGTAAGGTACAAGTTTCAGTGACCAACAAATATCTGTTTCGATGATAGCAGTTATTGAACCGAAAAGAATCTATAATTTTTCATACAATATAAATATCTCAGACGTTCTTGCAAAGACGGACATGGATAACCTAACATTTTTATCTTAGCATATGGTTTACAAAGTTCGGCACATATATGTTTCAGTAAAATATTTATCAAACAACATTGACAAAACTGTATATTCAAAATAGTTATTTTATATATTATTATTAAGTTTATACACGAACAAGAAGTGTCTCATGAAAATATCACAATATCAATACAACAAGCAAATTATGCCAAAAATATTTATTATTCAAGCAAATTTAGTAAATTAGCACCCAGTTTTGTGGGTGATTATATGCGAAGAATATGGGACAGTGTAGTAATAAGGAGTAGGTCGATTTGTCAACATATTGTGAGACTAGAAGCCATTTTTTGAGCCAGTCTTTCATATCTTGATTTGCTAGGTTACTCCCGTTGAGACCCCGTAAATGACAGGCGTTTCTTAAACATTCTGCGTTTAGAGAGTCCACGCCGCCTTCCCTTATGATGGCCTGGTCCATTTCTAATAGTAAAAATGCTCGGTATTTCAATTTTTTTGTCCTGAAAATTGATTTCCTAAGCCCGTGCATTTTCTGTAAATGTCCCTGTAACAAAATAATTTTTAAACGGATTATGTTTGGATAAGTAACAAGTTTTCAATCAAGTTAGATCCCCGCACTGAAACAAATATTTGTGTGAACCACAGGTATTTGTTTCGGGTCTGGGTGTTCGTGACAACTCAAAGTATATCGTAGTTCCTGATACCTACAACACAAGACTCGATCTTAATGTGGGGTCAGGATTATGTATGTGACTTTTTCAGTATATTTAAGAAATATTTTTATCGAAGATTATTAAAGAATGTAACCATTTTTAGAATAATGTCAGAATTGTATTCCTTTATTATATTAGTTCTATACTGTAAAAATATATGTCATCATCTTCAGCCACAATAAGTTTATTTTTGAACGAAGGCCTTTCACAAGGATTACCGTACCGATTTCTTGAAAGTGGCCTGCATCAAACGACTTTCTGCAACTGTTTTTCAAAAAAATGAATGTACGTTCTATGAATAAAATAACACTCTCACTATAACACAACCTACGCTTAGATAAATTTCTTATACTCATGTTTTATGATCTCGTTTCTGAATTGTATCATTATTTTAATCAATAAGTATACCCAACGACAAGATAACTGATTTTATTAAATTAAATAAGTATTACACGAAAGTTACCCTTCATGAGAATAAGTGTTTGAAATAATGATAACACAATTTTAATCGCACAAAATTGTACCAAAATTCTAAATGGTTATTATGGTAATGGCAAGGCCTGTGTTCAGGAGTGGACTTCCTGGGGCCGAGGATTATTTTAATTATTGTTTAATTTATTTTTTTATTATATCGTATCTTATTATTCCTTGCTAATATTATAAATGCGAAAGTAACTATGTCTATCTATCTGTTACCTTTTCACGCCTAAAACACGGAAACAATTTTAATGAAATGTGAAACAGTGATAAATTTGACCCTGGGAAAGGACATAGCCTACTGTTTTTGTGAAGGAAGGGCTTGAAGGGGTTGAAATAGGGGATGAAAGTTTGTATGAAAAAATATAAACCTTTGAAGTAACAGATGTCAAACTGTTACTGTTACTTATTTAAAAACAAAAATTCGCATACTTTGTTTTCTTAAAATTAACCGTAAAGGGATTAAAATTTTATATGGAAAATCGTAACCGCCAAAGCTATTTCTATGATTATTTTAAATTTAGCTCATTAGTACAAACGAAAAATAATAGTATTAAGGGAGTGCAATAAGGGATGATATATTATTTGGAGAATCTAAACCATTGGAGTTAGAGATGTCAAATTTGGTACTATAGTTACTCATTTCAAAACAAAAATATCTGCATACTTTGTTGTCTTAAAATTAACTCTAAAGGGGTCAAAATAAGGGGTGAAATTTAGCAATAAATAGGGAAAAAATATTTTACAATTATTATTTAGCGTGCACTAATTTTGGAAAACCGTTATTATGGGGGTGGAATAAGGTATGAAATATGATTTGGAAAATCTAAATTGTTGGAGTTAGAGATGTCACACTTGGCACTTTAGTTTCTCATTTAAAAATATAATACGGTTGAAATAAGGGTTAAAATGTTACATTGAAAATCGAAACAGCTGAGGCTATTTCTATGAGAAAATATATATTTCAGCTTTATATACTACAAATGAAAAATTTTGGAAAAACGGCCTTGTACCCACAAGTGACACTTGTGACATAAAGTAAAATATAATACGGAAAATCAAAACCACTAAAGCTATTGTCAAAAATTCATAATTTGATTCATTACCAGTAATGAAAAATAATGTCATGCACTATAAAAAACATCATAGGTAATGCATATATCAGCATGCAATGCAATGCATTTGGCAGCCTCCGTGGTGCAGTTGGTTAGACGCCGGCTGTGAAACGCGAAGCCGCGGGTTCGATCCCCGTACCGAGACAAATATTTGTGACGCCCACAAGTATTTGTCTCGGTGCGGGGTGTTTGTGAGACCGAAAAGTCGTGGTTTCTGACACCCACGACACAAGGCTTAATTGATCTTAATGTAGGATCAGACTGATCATGACATTTATTAATTATCATAGTTTTCTTTATTAGCCCTGAAGGGACGAAAATAGGTTTGTTTTCAACGAATATTCTTAGCGCTGTTTCAGGTACTAATGAATTAATAGAAATGACCAAGATGGGAGAAACGTTATAATCATTTCATTGTTTACATTTGATAAATAAGTAATTTATTTCAAAGTCGAAATTGCAAATTATGGCCAGCATTATGAACATTTTTGTTATTGATTCGATTGGTCTCAAAATCGATATACGAGGCATCTTATGTTCGTACAATCTAAATTTATAGTTAAGAATAGTTACTAGACTGCCATCTTGAACTTATTTATTAATATATTTGTTCTATTCTATTTAATTTTGGATACGAGGCTTCAGTGGGTCAAATAAAGTATCCTTATTAATATTATAAACTCGAATTTTTTTATGTATGTATGTTGGACAGATTTTGATGAAATTTGGTCTAGGGCCAGCAGATATCTTAGATTAACACATAGGTTACCTTTTATCCCGAAAACACGTAGTGTTCCCGTGGGATGAGTAAGGAATTCAAATATACATAGTTGCTACTTTACAAACTTGAATGGATGGCACGGGACAAGAGAGGACAGGATTGCATGCTTTTCGTCATAGGACAGAATGAGATGGGACAAAACCAGATGTAACGGAACAGGACTGGACAAGCAATATAGTCATCGACGGTCACATTGAGTGTATATACGAGTTTATAACAGCAGTCGAAATAATGTCGTTAATATGAACTGGACCCAAAACTATCTGCACCCGGGCGAAGCCGGGCCGGGCCGCTAGTAATAATATAAAGGCGAAAGTTTGAGTGTTTTTACTTTTTCACGCTCAAACGACTGGCCTAATTTTAACGAAATTTGGTATGGAGGTAGCTGATACCCTGGATTAACGCATAGGCTTGTTATTATACCGAAAAAATGTCGTGTTCCTGTAGAACAATCAAGGAGCGTTCCCGCTCAAACGGCTGAGCCAATTTTAATCAAATTTAGAATGTAGGTAGCCCTGGATTAACTGATAGACTACTTTTTATCCCGAAAATGAATTTTCCGTGGGATGAGAAAGGAATACAAATATGTTTATTTGCTACTCTTCCAAACTTAAAGGGATGGTTTGTGATAGAATAAAGGGCGGATGAAATGAGATATAAGAGGACAGGACGGGATGTAACACGACGAAGCGAGAAAAGTAGTATGAAGGGCGGCAGTCACGTAAAGTTTATATATAAAACAGTTTAGCGAATTAGTCCTACTCCTACTAATATTATAAAGGCGAAAGTTTGGAAAAATCTTCACGTTCAAACGACTGGACCAATTTTAACGAAATTTGGCATGGCGGTAGCTGATACCCTAGATTAACGCATAGACTACTTTAATCCCGAAAATGCAATTTTCCCGTGGGATGAGGGAGGAATTCAGATATATTTGTTATTATGAGTCATGAAACAGGTTGAAATCAGGACGGGAGGTAACACGACGAAACGAGAAAAGCAGTATGAAGAGCGGCAGTCATGGTGAGTTTAACAATAAAACAGTTAGTACGCGAAATAATATGCGTCTGATATGGACTGGTTTAAAAAAGTATCTGCACTCGGGCGAAGCTGGGTCAGTCCGCTAGTGTATAAATAATCTGAAAAATAAAATTGGACACGTTTGCCTAAGTGGCGTAATTGCACTACAGTATGATTGCACAGGTGAGGTCTTGGGTTTGAATCACGGGTCGGGTAAATTGACATTGAATATTTCTATTATTATCAGCCTGGAGTCAGGAATTGGTGCCTCATATGGCGATAGGCATCCCCTATCACATCGGGGGACGGAACATACCTACAAGGCGAAACATGGGTGGCCTGGAAGCACCTCTGCCTACCCCTACTGAGAGAAAAGCGTGAGATTATGTATATACATTTTTAATAAATCTTTAAAATTACTCAATCAACCTAGACTCCATTGTAAAACATATACGCATGTAATGATTTACTTCAGAGATTACGTTAAATACACAATGCCTTGCAATTGTTCTAAAAGGGGATAATTGTTGAAAATAATTGATTAGAACGCTATAATAAGTATTATTACCTTGAGCTCAAAAAAAAAATGGGCAGTCAATTATAAATAAAGCTGTATAGGCTTAGAGGAGGAACTAAGACTATGTTAGAGATCATCTTAAGATTTCTAGTGTTGTTGGATGCCGCCTGCAGCCAAGAATTTTATATGATGCGTGTTGAGGAATGGACTTCTTATGGGTGAAGATTAAGTGGGAGGACCTGAGTTAGAGTGCACGGGATAGGACGAACCAGTACAGCCTAGGCCAACCAGCGTAACACATATTTCCCACGAATTCTACGCAATTCCGATATTATGGTAGGAAATACATAAAAAATGAATGCTTTTCTGAATAAATTAATTAAATGCACTAGTAACCTGAATCAAAATACTCGACCGTCACGGAATAATCGTTAGGTTAGGTTTAGTTTATTTCTTTTTGTTAAATATTTGACAGCCTCCGTAGCGTAGTTGGTTAGACGCCGATTGTGAAACGTGATGCCGCGGGTTCGATCCCCGCGCCAACACAAATGTTTGTGTGGCCTACAAATATTTGTGTAGGGTCTGGGTGTTTGTGAGACCGAAAAGTCCCTCCTAGTTTCTAATACCTACGACACAAGACTTAATTGATCTTAATGTGGGGTTAGAACTATGTATGTGACTGTTGGGTGTATTTATTTATTATTTATTTACATATTATTTCTTATTTTATCCATTTTTGTTCTTGTATATTTTTTTCAATCCTAACCTAACGTAACCTATCCATCGCTTTGTCTAGACCTCTGTATTCATACTCATTGACATCCAGAACACCGGAATTTTGAATAAATAACTGGTTTATCCTATCGGTAACAGGATGATTTAGTTTCATCTAGGCCAAACTAGTTCATCCTGAAATCGGGTTTGGCCGGTACCATATATAAGAACTTATGTGGATATAACACATTCCTTAGTATAATATAGTTAATAAGTGAGGTACACAAGTTAAGGTGATAAGAAGTCACTAACAGGTCGCAGTAGAAATATTGTATAATTTTAAGTAATTATGTCTACGGATCACTGTGTGAAATCAGCACTGCAGTGCAGTCTAGCTGTACTACAATTTTCAGCACAAAGCTTAATGTGGGATTTTGTTATTGGACATCTTTCACTTTTTTATATATTAGCTAAATATAAGTGTACCATAAGTAGCAATACATAGACTATTTACAGTATCAATAATAAGTTTATTTTAATTGTTTCTTACATGTGCCTGAAGGCGAATATAGTATATCGGTTACTTCAATCTATATCTTTAAGCAATGTTGTTAACAATTGGATGGAAAAAGCTAGAATGGCCTAAAATTTAAGTTCAAATTAACCAGTGGTATAATAGGAATATGACTACTGTTTTGAATCAGTTTGGTAAAGCGTTTGAACACTACCTTGCTTGGAGACATTTCAGTATGTGATCAAAGAACAAAGAAGTTTCATTATCAATGAAAACTTGCTCAAAAAATATTTTTTTTGCGAAAAATCTATACTGAAAGAATATAGATCTTCATGGTTAAAAAGAAAAGCGAATACTACAAATGTTCAACTCACCATATGGGCATACGTTAAACTAGTCAATTCATACGGTTCCTTACTGAACAGCTCCTTACAGTCCAATAATTCGTTCGGAGAGGGGTGTACTCCGGACCCAAGCGAAGCTATAACCCGTCGCCATTTTATCTTTAACTCACTGTCAGCTATAAGATCTACTTTCGCTTGTAACGCTCTGAGGACCGGCTTGTTGTGTCTCAACCTCTCTGTCAAGTCTTGTCTGGAAAACTCGACCTTTTGTTGTATTGACCAGAAGTGCGAGCATAACAGTTTCCGCGGCTTTAGAAATCTGGAATTTATATGAATAATGATATGAGTATGGAGAAGTTACATTTTTTTTAAATAGTAATAATGGAATGTGTGATACTTTACTGGAGTTGAGTCATAATTCATAAATATTGTATGAATCAAATAAAAATAGTGTAATAAATAATATTTTAATAATACTTTTAGTTATTGTATACCTACTGGTGTTTTAACTATTAGGATAAGATTTCACTATTTATTAAAATTTCAGCTTCACTAAAATTGGAGTAGATCTGGCGGTTCAGTCATGGACGAAAACATAACGGCAACGTTCTTCTGTCCAACAATGTACGCATACTTCAGTATAATTAATTATGTTTATGGTAAATCGAGTCAATTGTCCCCACTTAACTGATGACGTAAGCTTCATCTCTGGCAGCAGTCAGCTGTACACGAGAATTTTGAAGCTATGCGTTACTCGCCTTTATCAGAATATTGATCTAAGGCCTAACCCTACTACAAAGTACTAGATTTTGTATCAGCCCATATATGTGGTATGTCCAACTGCAGAAATGGGCCTCCTCTTCAATCGAGAGTACGATTGAGAGGTGTTAGGTAATATAGTTCTATATTGTAAAATAAAGTATTAGATTATATAGAAATCCTTGGGAAGGCCTACGTTCAGCAGGGAGCAACTAAAGAGTGAGAAGAGTGTATCAATAATTACAACTATTCATAATGTACAGACTTGTTTATCTTAAATTGACTTGTAAGTACTTGTTTACATTGTTATTGAATAACTAAATCTCTTGATTTGCCAAAGTATGTGATGTTTTGTATACAGATGGGGCAGAAATAATAACATTAAGAACCATATATTGTCTCTCGTCAGCAGTTCAAACATAAAATTAGATTATATCCCATAGCATCAACTGGATTTTTTAAGAATAAACAGACTTTTTTAGCAAGCATACCTATTATCTTTAGTTTTTGGACACATATTTAAGTTTGTATTGTGATATATGGTCACTACAAACTAAATTCACAATATCAAATTATAATAGAATTACAGCTATACTGCATAATGTTTCTACCAGTCTTTAAAAAATAAGTATATATTTCAATTAAATATATACTAATTTATACTTACGCTAAAGGAAATATGATATAATTTCCAAAAGGTATGGCAGAGAGTATCAAAACAGGTGCAATTTTCCACATGTCAGAGGGCATTTTCTCAAAGAGTTCCAATTCTTGGCGGCTCATTTTCGAAAAACCCCTGTCCCGTGTCACTTTTATCCTCAGCGATATGTACATTTTTAAATCACGTAGAAAGTCTTTGATGCCCACACTGAATACTCTGTACATCTTGACAGCATTCGGGAATCTCATTTCTAACACTTTTGTGTAATTCTTCACATAATCTATGTATTTTTGTACTACATACATTCGAAGTTTCTCTTTTTCGTTTCGGAGTGCCTTTGTGTGCTTCAGACGGTTCATTGTCAGGAATCTGGAATGTGACAATTGAAAATGTTAATATTATGGTTCATGAAGGTATCAAGGTATTTACAAGGAATAAAGAGGCTTTATTCCTTGCATTAATTTGGTGCAGTTTATTTAAAATAGGAATTTTTAAATGTTTTAAGAGGTAATATTATAAAGATGGCTAGGGTATGAATCATAGTGTCTCTGAACTAATAATATAATAGCAATCACCAACTTCTAGTTGCTAAAACACATCACCAGAAAAACGTAATTGTTTGTTCTCTTTCTCTCTTTCTTCAGCCACAGGAAGTCCACTGTTTAATATAGTTTGAAGCGGCTTGCTTGTTCAGTAAAAAATAATTATTTAGCATATATGGTACTAATATTATTTACATGAGTTTAGTACAAAATAACTCATTATTAGTTTATAATTTAAATGCCTGCCAAGAGTTAACATTAAGTTATTTAGGAAGGGTCCCTTCAATTGACTATTTGAGTCCAGATTAGCAAACACCTCAGAAATTATTGTGCAATCGCTTCCGTGGCGCAGTAGGCTAGACACTGACTGTGAAACAAGAGCCCGCAGGTCAGTTCCCGCACCAAGAAAAATGTTTTTGTGTACCACAATTATTTGTTACAGGTCTGGGTGTTTGTGAGACCAAATAGTCTCTCCTAGTTTCTTATACCCATGACACCAGACTCAATCTTAGTGTGGGTTCAGGACTGTGTATGTGACTGTGGCCTCTTACTATTGGCCTTATTAGGAGGCTTAAAGTCACTCAACTAGCTATGGAGAGCCTATGCTCGGGGTTTCCCTACAAGATCAAATCAGAAATGAGGAGATCCATAGGGGAACTAAAGTAGCCAACATAGCCCAGCAGATTAACAAGTTGAAGTGGCAATGGGCGGGGCACATAGCACGGAGAACTGATGGCCGATGGGGCCAAAAAGTTATCAAATGGATGCCACGAAGCAGCAAGCGCAGCATGGGACGTCCACCCACTAGATGGTCAGACAACCTGATGTAGGTCGCGGGACGTCGCTGGATGCAGGCTGCCTCCAACAGGTCACTGTGGAAATCATTAGGAGATGCCTATGTTCAGCAGCGGACTTCCTTTGGCTGATGGATTGAATTGGATTGATTTTAGAATAACGGAATTCACAAGTTTTTATTTTATACTATAAACTTAAGCTTTTCAATTTCAATCATCTTATTTCATAATTTATTATAATGTAAAAGTAACTTATTTCATGAGTACTGTTATGGTTGGTACTTTGCAAAGAATGTAAACCTTATATAATAGTATAGAATTCCAAAGAGTAGTATTTTCTTTGTCATTGTATAAATGTAAGGATTTTGGTCCATCATCCTTAGCCACAAGAAGTCCATTCTCGAACAAAGGCGACCTTTAAGGATTTTCACAGCAACCTGTTGAAAGTTGCCTGTGTTACACCATTTTATGCAATCTTCATTACATTATCCATTCAGCTTTTGGTGAACATCCAATAAGAAAAATTTTGACCTCAATATTTTCTTTTCAGTGCATTTGTGAGAAATCTTAATCTGGCCATAACTAAAGCCTAATATGATTACGAACAAAAAAAACATTTAAATTACACTCAGTTATTATTTAAAATTCCCTTAGCTATAAATGCAGACATTACTATTGCCAATAAGTAGACTTCATAAAAAAATTAAGTTTTTAGCATATGACACGTGATAGGTATTTCAATAGTGTCTCGAAGTAACAGGCAGGAAATTTTTAAACTATCTTTTTGTGTAGGTGTTTCGTTTACTGAAATGCAATTGCATCACAATATGGGGAAAACAATTTCTGAGATTACATTGAATATTTAATGTATGAAATAAACAATTATATTTTCTTCACACCATATCTATTGAGTACCCGCACTACCAAATTAAATCACGCCATAAAAGCTAACTAACCTACCCTAGATTAACAGCAAAATTAGCCTTGAACTAATCGCAAGTTCTAGCCTATACAATAAAAAATATAAACAACATAATGATCAAGCATCAACAACAATCTACGAAATTATAGTTAAGTGCGTAATAGACGCTGAAAATAATATTTCTTGGCTGCAAATTACGTTGTTTACTGCCTCGAAAATACTCGAGTTGGTTACCTCATACCTGTTTCTATCGATTTGCTGAAAACCGCAGCTTAATATCGGAGTTGTGCGACTATGTCGGAAAATTGAACTCGATAAAGCGACTATTCTTTGTATATGCATTTTGAAAATTTAAAATTTTACGCAAAATACTCTGTAGGTTCGAAATTCACCCCTCTTGTAAAATCAAAATCCAAACTGACGTTCAGTCATCAGTGTTACCATACTGATATGGCGGTATGCCAAATTCACTCAAGTACTTTTATTTAATACAGTCAATCAGGGTAACTTTACTCATCAATAAAATTTAATATTTCTTACCAAAACTACTTTGATTGATTATTTAAATATGAATTATATTTGCTAATTGCTTTAGAAGACTATGACAAATGACTATTCATGGAACTAGCAGCAATTTCCTTCTATGGTAATGTCGACTGTACACTCGCAGCGATGATCTCCGAAACAGGCCAAATGCGGAAATAAAATCATTGATCAACTTATTTTCGAAAAATGGAGAAAAACTTCACTTGGTCGCAGGTTACGGGATTTTCTTACGTTAAAAGTTGAGAGATTATTGTACCTACATATTTGTAATTTTTCTTGTGAAAAAAAAAACTAATTCCTTGTAATTTTTGTGACTCTTAAGCGTTGTGTCACGTCGTCATTTAACACTGAAAGAAATGCTTGGGGCTGTGATTAAGTTGGAAGCTGGGCGCATTCAATGCAAAACCGCGGAGGCTGTTAACACACACCCAAGCGTAATTTACCGAATATCGGCACGCTACAGGAGATATGCCTGAACGTTACTGAGCAACATGATGGGTCACTACTCACAGACAAGACTGTTTTCTTATTTCTGCAAAACGCTACTAGGACGCTGCCCCAGATTGCAGCTCGTCAGTTAGTAGGAAGACTCCAGTCCCAGCCACTAAAATTTGACTTTAACTTGTATTAAAATATATTATTATATATTAATATATATTATTGGAATAAATTGACATAAACTTAAGTTTAAACAGTATTTGTAAGTACTTGAAAAAATTATAATTCAATTTTCATGCATCTCGTTCATCAAAAGTATTTTTTTTCTATCTACAAAATCAACTATCTCTCCCAAAATACTTCAATGGTTTATTTAAAGATGACAAACATTTATTTTGTATGACTTGAGTTAGTGACGCAGTTCATTTTTTAATGCAAATATAAAAGTAATTCAAACAAAAGTAATTTTAAGCGTGTTAAAATGGGATTCTCTTGTGGGTACACATAGAAGATTTTTATTAAATAAACATTCGATCGCCTCACTCCCCATTTGCTGTTGGCCTAGAGTTTAGACCAAAGAATATACCACTAGGGCTAGACGGTAGAGGGCAGAGCCACACTTAGGCACACATACACCGGCTCAGCCCGAGACAGATTCAAGTGAAGTAATTGGAATATTCATTCGAGAGTGTACTGCCGGCATTAGAAAAACCCCGTCCATTAATTGTCAGTGACACAAATAGGTATACTTTTACAAATATTCAGAATTGTGCGGGTGTGGACATCACAAATTGCACATCATCCATCCATCAATCAGCCAAAGGAAGTCCACTGCTGAACATAGGCCTCTCCCAATGATTTCCACAGTGACCTGTTGGAGGCACAAAATAGATAAAAAAAAATTGCACATAATAGATATCAAAGTATGCAAGAAAAATAATAAAAATCAGAAACTGCTATTGTAGGTTGTGGATATTAAAGTATTAATCGTACTTTTGAGTAACATAACCAGTGATGATCATTAATATAAATGGAGGAGAATGTCACCCCAGTATAGGTATGAGGATAGAGCACACTTGTGTAGTACTTGGCGGCAGAAAACAAATGGCGCGGCGAACTTAGTTTTACCTATTTAATTTTTTCATTGATTAGAATGGCACATAGGAATGGCAATTATAGCGTAATAGCAACCTTGTTATAATCTCGTCTTGTAATAATCTCGTCCATGGTATCCTGCAGTAGCGAAGGGTGACTTTTGCAAATGGTAAGCCGATATTTTTGGTGTCTAGTTTTATTAAATTAACAACTAACTATATTTTCATCTATCCTGTATGTACGTACAATATTCAACAACATAATTATTTGCTTATTATTATTAATACTAACTATTTTTTCTCATACACTTTTTACACACTTGCACGGCTGTTCTCGTTGCGTACTATAAGTTTTAATTATTCCGATTCATTACGAAACACAATAGTGTGTCTTACTTTTTGGAACTAACAGAAAAAACAAACTTCAAACGTATTTAACATGACAATATTTATTACAGGCTTAAACATTTTCACTTACGTCGTTTCCCCGGTAGATACATAAATGTCGTATAAAGTTAGATATAATATCCGGTGCGATTTTTATTTGTGTAATCAGCTATTATTTACTAAAACTATCTAAGCATGTATCAAATTTTAAAAATATATGTGTTTTTTTTATTATTTACGCCAACATGTATAAATAAAATCGGAATCGCAATGTAAAATTTTGCCGCAACATCTTTTAAAATATTCGGAAATATTTGGACGTAAAACCTTAAGTTACTGAAAAATATTTTTTTCTATTCACTGTCTTACTGTCCCACTGCAGGGCAAAGGCCTCCCTTTCCTTCTTCCACCCTACTCTATCCAAGGCTTTCTTCCACCAGTTGGTATCAAAATGGTCCAAGTCATCTCACTCACACCCACCAACCCGCATTGGATCAGCGTGATGATCCAATCCCCTTTTCTTCATGAATCACACCAATACACAAAAAAGAATAACAAAAATTATCGGGGGAAATGACTCTTGAACAAAGCCGGAACCTGGATTTGAACCAGGGACCTTTAGATCTCAAGGACCTCACGCTCTACCAACTGAGCTATTTCGGCTACAGCAATCTTCATATTTCATACTCGGCTTATTGTTTGTTTAGTCTTGTTTCTAATTAGAATTAAATTATTCACAACTCGCATTTCTCTCTTGTCTAAATACTGTCTTGATAAATTAAGTGGTAAACTATTAATAAGGTTTGTTGTGATTTTCATACGCAAAAATGATCAAAGCTTTTATCTATAATATCCAGTGCGATTTTTTTTGTGTAAATTCAAAATGTGTTTTTTTAAACTTACCTTTAAAAATGCAATTCATGAGACAAAAATGATCCGTCACTTTCGTCACTTTTAAAATCACCATAATATTTAAGTTTCATTCGTCATTAAAAACTTTGCTAAATAAGTATCCGTTTCCACTTCGAAAACGGTAAAATGTCAAAAATTACCAAATAATTATATACGAACCTAAAAGTAGACAAGAGTAGAAAGTATACATCACATTATACAGAAACACTATAACAACATAGTACATAATATTTTCTAATTACAAACTGGAAAAAAAGAAGATCGCGAACAGGCAAATTACTCTCCTGAAGTATTTGGAATATAGAGGGAGCGGTGTCATACATTTGCTTCTTCAAAAATGTTGATATCTTTTGTTCGTAATATTCGTAGCATTGCCATATATGTAAATTGATCTATTTATTTAACAAAAAATTGCTTTTAATTTTGTTGATAACTGAGAGTGTGTTTAGTTATTCTTCGTCTAAAACGAGTTTGGGTGGAATTTGATAGCCCTAAGCGCGTACGTAATGGCAAGATGTAGCCGATGGCAAATTTAGGAATCGTCTACTGTTGTAGCGTGTTGCAATTTGTTTCGCGTTGCGCTCTCACCGTGTGTTTGGCTTGTAATTAGCAATAAACGTTTTACGCGTTGCAGTGCGTTTTATGTTTATATTTATTTAACTAAGTCATAGTATAAATTAAAATGATGTTAGATGTTGTTTTATTCTGTGCATTTATTTATAATTTTTGTTTTATATTAATAATATGTAAATCAATATATAGGTACCTTTTTTGGAATAAATGTAAGTTTATAAGACACATAAAGTACAAAAGTAAAGCCGGAAATAATCGGCATATACGAATGCTTCGCTACCGGTATCCTGTTCATTTCACTCAGGGCAGCGAAAATCGAAAATTATGTACCCATTCAATCCAGTTATGTACTTGTTTAATTAATTATTTTTTAATCGATGTTATTAAAATTATAGCCTTGACTATAGTAGGTTATAGTATAAAAAAATGGTAGGTATACGTACATGTAAAGTACCTATAGATATACAGTGTAGATTACTTATAGATTAGTTAAGTTTATGTTTACTGTTTTCCCGGTGGAATGTCGGAACTGCATAAATACACTCCTGCTGCAGCAAGGTGGCTAAAAAACCTCGACATACAAGTTTGAACCACGCAGGAAGAATGCCATACGCAAAGATGATGATTTATGTTTCATTTAATTGTGTACCTTTTGTTTATTAATTACTCCTTATTGTTGTGAACTAAAAATATTAGGAACAGTTTTTCTCTTTTCTCTTTTCACATTTTATTTGACATATTAATACTATTAGATTACGAGTATAAATGATTGTTGTTTATATTATGATAACATATTTCAAACAATGCGTTAAACAGAGTAAAACTGTTTCTAATATTTTGACAACAACGCGTTCGCACGCCAAAAGATCGTAGGTAATCTGTATACCTATATATATTTTGCAGGGTGCCAACAATAGCTTATTTCACCGCGTACATCACGATGACATAAAAATATGTCGAAAAAGATTTTCAAAGGATCCTAAAAGTCTATTATAAGTTATAACCAATTAGCTGGACCTACTTCTCAGACGTTTTGTACTTCGATGTAGTAGGTAATAGATACTCAAAGGAAAATAGACGTATTGTTACCTGTGATGAAATATTGTATTCAATTCTGAATGATCTAGTCATCTGTCCATTTAAAGATAACCTGAAAGAAAATAATGATTAAATTAGCAAAAAATAATAAAATTCAGAATTTTACGAGTAAAGTAGGAATAACAAGTTAGTTTTAATGCAAGAACTATAAAATGAATTAAGTAAAGTCAGGTTAGTGGATATGGACATTATTAAAATTTAAAAAATAAGAATAACTTGTCAGAGCAGCAACGTCTTTCAAAACTAAACGTCATACTGCCAGCGTTAAACACGCAGAAGACTCAATGGATTTAAAATCGCGGTAATTTTTAATAATCTTAGAAATTTCATATTAATTGATATTTATTTTAGTATTTTAAGAAGTATTACCTGTTACGAATGTTTATAATGTGTTCCAGGCATTCGCGTACTTGCACCCACTGCAATACGCCCGGTGATGGAGAATTTAAAAAAGTTCTTGATTTGCAGAATTCTAGACTCGCTGTTTACACTTACAGGCAGGAGGACTTCGCGGTAATATTAATTCCATTGCTATAGCATGTATTCTATCTTTTTGCAGGCTTATTAAAGCTACAAGTGATTAAAAGTATTGGTTTATTTACGTTAGGTAAAGCTTTTTAATAATTTATTGATAAAATTACTCTCAATAGAGATACATGGAAGAACTTAGGGAAGGCCTTTGCCCAGCAGTGGGATCTTCTAGGCTAGTATAATAAAAAAATAGCACAGAGAGCCCAATTTCAATTATCTTTAATCCATGATTAAACATTAAGACCGAAAAATGACTGCCAAAAATGGTGAACTGTCACCGCTAGCCTTAACCGTCCACAAAACTTAAACATCGGCTCTTTGAAAGTGGATCTTTGTAATTCATCTTTTCTCATAAGTAGAACTAGAAAGTACGAGTCGTGTAAGCCGTCAGGAATTTTGGACCTCCGGTCATTTCAGTAGTAGATATTGTAATAAGATCCTGTGATATTTTATTATTATTCTTTATTATTTAATAATATTTATTTATTACATAATGTAATAGTGGCATGATTTCATAGCCCAGGAGTTTGTGTGGCTACCTAGGGCGCTAAAAATAAGGTTGTCGAAGGCTTGGGTAGTATTTTTATCTGTTTGCAATAGTTTGCATAACACATTTTATTGCACCCAGGGCACTGGTAGCGCTAAAATCAAGACTGATTTTACATTATTTTATTGATTTTATTGATGACTCTTTGAGGAATTACGCTCACAAAACGGACAAAGTGGTCGCGTTATTATACTTAGTAGATTTAATTGTTATATCAATGCTGTGTTTAGGATGAAAAGAAACGAACATTTGTGAGGAATAATGAATTTTTTGTGCTGCACAACACTACCCAGAGAGACCTCAAAAGGCCAGATTTCATTAATGAATTGTGTAAGTATTTTTTATATACGTGCCATATATATATTTAAAATGTTGATGGCTTTCCCTAAATATGTTTATGCCGATAGATTAGGCAAACCGATGAATAGTAGGCGAGTCAGTCGTTATCACGATATTGGTAATGCATCAACACTGAACTAAATAAATCTTTTAATCGATTCTATTAGATAGCTAATAATTATCAAGTAGTGAATAAGACAATACTGAACAAGTTTATTTTCCGTCCTACAAGAGATGAATCGTATAATAAAACACAGTAATGATATATATTAATTCTCAGGTCAATACCGCACTAAATGCATGCGATGCAAATCAATAATACGAAAGGTGCGCGGTTTGTTAGACGAAATATCAGCTATCAAGGGAAATGAGGTGCTCGGTGTCTGTACGTATTGCAAGAAGGCTAATCCAGCGGGAAAATGCAAGAGATGTGAATATATAGCCAACAAATTCCGTAACGACACCGTAAGAAAGGATGAAGAACGAAAAACGAAATTTAGGACATGGTTAACCAGAGTACGTACATTTCTCGAATCTTTTTTGGAAGAGGACAGGACTTGCCATACAAAAATTCATCGTGAATGCTCGGCTGCTGAATTGCAAAATCTTCTAGAAGAATTGAAATTACCCCTTATGTCTCGAGAACCCGATATAGAACTATTAACGTCAGCAGATTCTGAGGCCATTATATCGCAAAGCAAAGAGTTGCTAGAAGAATTGTTGTTATCAAAGCATAAATACATAAGTAAAGAACGCGGTGAACATTTCCTCATGTCTCCGTCAGTATCTGATCCTAGCTGCATTTGTAAACATTTAAGAGATAAGATGCCTGTCGAAATGCCAACTTTAGTAGAAAAAGAAGAAAAAATTGATGATTATGATTTAAGTGAAAAAGTTTCAGAAGTAACGAGACCTCGCCAAAAAAGTCCTTTAAAAGATTTAAAACAGATTCTACTTAAGACACCTGTGAAGGATGATGAACAAAAGATTAAAGAAAAATCACCGAAATATAAAGAAAATGTTTCACCGAAAAGACCAAGGTCGCCAAAAGAACCAACGTCGGAAAAAGAACCAAAGCCAAAGGGACCAAAGGATGCAAAGGAACTAAAGCCCCCGAAAGAACCAAAGGCCTCAAAAGAACCCAAACCACCTAAAGAACCAAAACCACCAAAAGAGCCAAAACCCCCAAAAGAACCAAAGCCAAAACCAGCACCCGAAGATAAACTTATGCTAAAAATGTTGAAGAAAAGGGAACTAGAGAAAAAGCAAATGGACAAGCCTGCCAAGAAGGAAAAACCGATCGTTCTGCCTAAATTTCATGACTTGCCGCCTCTGAAGGTTCAAGAGGTGGTTGCCATAAAGGAAACATCGGATAGCATCCTTGAGTGTGGAGATCAGGGTTTCACTCAACCAACAGAAATGATCAGAGGCAAGAAGGTAGTGAAATATGGGCCCAGAAATGCAGCAAGCAGTCTGTCTGTTGAGCCTTTGTTGTTCAAGACTCATCCAGTGTGCCCAGAACCAGTTATAGATCCAATCCCGCCTGCAACCACACCTGTAGCAGTTCCGTCGACCGAGAAACTGAAGAAACATAAACATGTCAAAGATTCTGTAAGTGTAATATTTACGTTACTAAGGTTCTACGTGGTTTCACGATGTTAATATAACTCGGAATTCTTAATTGAGTTGATAGTGTGCAATTTGTTCGGTAACTGAGTTGAAACGTGTGTTAGTGTGCATTCGAGTGTCAGATACAAGGCACTTTATGAAGTACCTACTAACAAGTAGTAATCTAGAATTATTTCATGCTCTTGAGCACAGGAAAGGTCTCGACTGTTAATTATGAAACCCATTACCTATATAAGTCGTTGATACGAACGAGGAATAGTGGTGTAATTAGTCTTATTTGCGTGTCAAGCGTTTAAAAAAGCACATTATATAATATATTAAGTTATTTACGTACGTACGTATTGTGTTTTAAAGGCTATGCAAGCGGAGGTCAATTCAAAGGGCATTATTACCTATCAACTGTCAAATCGCGAGTTCATAGACCGGGGTTGGACCCAGCTGCCCACTACGAAGATTATGCGAAGGGTAATAACATTTCGAAGATACTTGTTTTATTAGTAGAGTGATTATTTCCTTAGACTAATCGGACATTCAATAAAATCGGATGACTTAATTGTTTTTAAAAGTAAGATAGAATTACGCAATAGAACGAAATGGCCTTCTACCCGCCATTGCTTTTCCTGTAAACCAGGACATTGAGTTGCATATTATATATTCTGAGAACTGAAACTAGGCGAGTTGCTTGGAATCTGGATAGTTGCTTTCATAGAATTAAGCCAGAAAAGTGAACAGTCATTTCAGAGAACTCTCTTAACTCTCTTTAGAGTGAAGCGGTGCGGCGCAGCTTCCAAAGTAAACAGGCCCTTGAACGCACTATGTACGATGTTCACCCTTCCCCCCTCGTTTCTTAGGAATCATATGAAACTTTCTTGAGAGGTTATTTTATGAAGAACTGCACGTGTATACGTGACTGTTATTGCTTATATTACATATTTTACCTTCTATACTTGAGACGCGTTTCTTGAAAACAAATTATGATTGTTTTTTATAGAAAATTTTAATTCATATGGCAAAATGTTATAAGTTTTAAAGTCTATTTTTTTAATAGTCTATCTATAATATTGTCGCTTTGAATAAGGAGAAACGATGTTGAGTCCGTTTTTTTAAATATATAGATACATACGTGAAAGAAAATATAAAACGTGTGAATTACTGCCGTACGTGTGTTTATATAAATGTTATTTTCAAACTTTTGTGGTAGGCCAATGTTGAGCACTGGACTTTCTGTGACAGGAGATGATAAAATAAAAAAAATATTAAAAGTCGTTTCTGTACAGATGAACATATACAAAATGGTGCCAGCGAACCCTAAATACGATTGGTTCAAAATAAATAAAAACAAGAGGAACATACTGTATGACACCGGTGAGATGTTGGCTAACATCGATCCGAATGGATGCGGTCGATGGTATTACAAGAACGGCGCTGTTGCCTTGGATTATTATAACGCTGAAGGTATATTATCCAGATTTTAACGCATTATATGCGTTTTTTTTAAGGTAATAGATGTTCTGAAATATTTGTAAGGCCACCTCTAGATCTAGTACCTACAATAATATTGCACAATACGTTAATTTATTGAACAATAAGATTGAAAGGCGCTTTGAATCCAAACGATCAATTATATTGCACTATATACTAAACAAAACTATCTTTCCATAAATGTTAAATTATCTTTTTCTGCTATTATTACACGCGCTCGTGTATTTATTGTCAAGACGAAACAGACTTCAAAATATTGCCTAATACTGACCGTAAAGGATGCCATGGAAAAAATGGTGCAATAAAAATGAAACTCTTTTAAACTTTCGGTCAATAATCGCGCAATTGTCAATATTAGGTAACCCGATATGGTCAATAATATTGCACAATTTGTAATAATGCGCAATATAATTGATCGTCTAAGGACCGCCTTAGGGAATCATTACGTCACAAAAGCGATGGAAAATGTAAAAAAACTTAAATAATTATCTACCATAGTTTTAACACGAATCTGATTGTACGTCTTACTACCAAGTGATACAAGGGCGAATACTACGTAGTGGTATATCATATATAGTTATGTTGCAATAGATACAGTTGGATTCTATACTTGAATAGGTGGTAATTAATTCTTGTGATCCTCAGAATTGAATGCACGGCAAAGGTACGTTATATACAGCTCTCCCGATGAAATGGACAGCGGTAAATTGAAACCGCACACAGTGCTGGCGTCGTTTGATTATCTCGGCAATGGAGTAGTATATGACCATTATGGAAATACGAGGCAATTAAATTTTGATTTCGTTCTTATATAACTTGTAGATGCTACGTTTTCAGAAGTAACATGCCTAATTATAATCAACATTATTTATTTTCTATAATATTAGTATGGAAACATATCTAGATGAAACAAAATCAATGTGGCTCATTTTCAGATTGAAGTATAACCAGTCAGAGGGCATTCTGCTAGATGCAAAAGTTGGACCTCCTGGCCGTTGGAAATGGCATACGCTGAATGATCCGCCAGTTTTACAACCAACGTACATAGACGCGCGGGAGGCATATCCAACTCCGCAACTCGCGAGCATAATAAAATCCCACAAAGAAGATATTTCACCACGGAAAGTGGTCGACCATAACATGTTATCGATAGAACTCGACAATTTCCTGAAGGAAAAGGCTCGAAAATTGTTGCAACAGTTCAAACCGTTCCAGATAAGGACGAAGGTTTTGAAGCTGAACGACAAGTTTTCGTTGAGGATTATGGACCAGGCCAACATAAACCTCTTGTTTAGGGATGGTCCCATATCGTTGAAGTTAAATCTGGGAATGCTGTTGATAAATAATGAGATAATTGATACAGACACTATAGACGTGGCTGATGTGGGTACGCCGTATGATTTGCACCCGCCCAGATCTAAGAGCATGGCCACTTTACAGTCCAGTTTACAGAAAGCAAAGAAATTTCGATAAATCAATAGTTTAGTTCCATACAAGGTTTTATTTCTGTGTGGATATTGTAAATAGTATTTTAATGTTAAGAAGCTACCTAATAAACCGTGCTTCTTTTAGGTAGATTCATTTTTTTAATTTAAAATTTATAATATGTGTGGCTGCAATGGGCACTGACTAGTTTTGGAATGTATCTAAATATATTAATAGCCTAGAAGTACTTTCACTGAATAAGAAGTTTTGGGTCTATCAATGCTGGATGGTGCACCACAGTTGCATATTTACACATCTACGAACGATTTCATATTAGTTTGTATTTCGTAATCTCCTTATTCTAAGTATTAGGTTGAACAAGAAAGAAATATTATTTACGTGTACGTTAAATAAATTAAATTATCGATAAAAGCCGTGAGGGCGAAAAGAACAAAAGAGCTGAATAACATAAGATTGACAATTGGTTTTTAAGTAATATTAGGTAAATTTAATTTAAGCATATTGCACCAGTGTGATATGTGACTCGATCGAATGGATTTGATGCTGTACACTACATAACACTTAGTCATAGCAATGTTATAAATTAATATTACAGGTAGTTAATTATTATAATTAATTAACTGTTTAAGTGCATTTCGCGGTTACATAACCACAAGGTAGTGCTTCACACAAGATTCTAATTTTGAATTAATTGAGTTGAAATTGTTGTAATCATGCGATTGGTTGGATTCGATTATTAGTAATTTTAATAAGATATATTTATTTTAGTAATTATTTAAATATCCCTTTATTTTGTTAATTTGTTTGTAGTTAAATGATCGTGTCTATTTAATAAAGTCTCATTATTGAAACTAGATTTTTATTGAAGTGTTTTGTTTGTGATGGAAAATACAGATGTTTTGATGAGTAAACAGTTGCTACGGCGCCTGTAAGCTCTTTAATGGGAATAAGTGAATAAGCGGATGAATTCTTTGTTACGAGAAATGAACACGAGGAGGTATTCCAGGAATTTATTTTTATTAACTGGTTTTATTTTTTTATATAAATCAAATATCTAATTGGTTCCATGAAAATCTTCAAGGCTTGAAGATGAGTTCGATGTTCTCATTAATTGATATTATAGACGATTTACTGCTGTATAGTTGTAATATTTTAATGGTTTTTGTAGCGGGAATAAAGCCTTATATCAGTCCTTCAAATTTGAATTCCATAGTACTTACACACTGTTGTCGGGCCGCAGAATTTGATAAAGCAGTGATGCCTGCGTAGACAGACGGTTGCATAAGAGGGAATTACTTACTACCTAATGCAATTATATTGATGGACTATATTTAGAATTGTAAGGAATTTATTTTTGATGGATTTGGAAGGGCTAGTTCTGTCAAGCCATAGGAATACCTGAGAATCAATATAGTACTAAAATTATTGCCTTGTCGTCAAGGAAGATATGGGCGCCAATGGTTTAGGGTTAAGGGAGATCAAAGGCAAGGCAGAAATATGTTCACGAACTAGGGAAAGTAAACTCTCAGTACTTTAGTTGGGAAAATTAACTTAAGTGGACAGAAAATTATCCATTACCGGCATGTGCTGAGTCAGCTTTGTGTTATATCATCTTAGTCAATGCTATTTGGGCCCTGTCTGACACCTACTTGTTGGAATTGGTAGAGTCACCCTGTTGTCAGTCATGAATGGGCAGGCTCATCCGGGGCGATACAACTATCTCACTGGAAACCGAGGTGAAGCTTTGCTGTCGCGTTTCGTTCGGTCAATGAGATTGCCAGATGCCCAATAACCCATTCCTCTTGCCATCCCGTTTCCTTCCCGCTCACCTGCCAATTTGATAGGCCGGCAACACATCCATGATCCAGCGTTGTGGATGTTCATGGGCAGTTGGGAACACTCACCATCAGGTGACCTGTTATCTCGTTTGCCGGACCTTTGGAATAAAATTAAAGAATATCGATAAACAAAGGTTTTCCTAAATTACCTAGTATTATTTTGCTATATTAGACTTGGACTTGGAAATCATAAATTTTAACCCGGCATGCATGATATATATATCAATTAATTCTAATTAAAGTGTCTCCATCTGAGAGTTCTTCGTGACGATGGTAAGTGAAGAATTATCAGAATTGGAAAAGCCTACTAAGACACAACTTCAGTAACATTAAAAGTATGTATTCAATAAGATAAAAAATTTGTTAGAAAATTTGTATAAGTACATTATTATAGCGGTTTTAATCGCTTAATAGTTTTTCCAATACCGTAATCGATTTTGTACTTCTACTGGTACCCGGTAAACAGATTCATATTAAAGTACTTAATTAATAGCTCATTTCAATAGGAATATTTGCTAAAACAGTCGCCGATCGAGTGCCTTTGCACTGTGCTGCGGAACACCGCATTCGATACACAAAACGTGCTCATAATCCAGCCGACGGGATTACAAACTACGCGCTACATTTTAATAATCCAAATGATTACCGTTGAGGATTTAATACATCGACAAAGCGTTGTGCATTTCCGTCTATTTAGAATGGTAAGGGTTTCACTACACAGATTGTTTGAAACTCAGGATGCGTATGTGCATTTGTACTCGTAATTTAATAGTACTCGTATTAACACCCCAATGTAATGTGGTGGGAGAAAAACTGTTCCTAATATTTTGACAACAGCATGACAACAACGCAATCGGACGCCGAAAAATCGTAGACGTAATTTAACTACTACATTGTAGTGACTACGAAAAAAAAAAAATATATATATATATATATATATATATATATATATATAAATACACGTAGTGTTTGTATGTTAGAGACGTCTTTTGTTATTTTATAATTGTTTTTAGTCCAAATCATTTTTTTTTACTAGAAACAGAACAGAATACAACTACAATACTATATAATACTATACTACAATACTTGACAAAATTATTATATCCGTTATGCTCGCTATTGCAACTGAAGAGATCCCAATACAAAACTATATTTATACAAAATTACAGGTAGTAAAGGCGAAACAGATCGGAATGGCCGATGGAACCGACAGATTCCAGGAGAATAGCAATTAGCAACTGTCGATCACTCAGACAGTCAAATTCACGAGCACGTGTTGCAGCATATTGACGATTCTGCGAGAAAACATTACTTGAGGCTGGTTGTATTGTATTGTCTTACTATTTTAATGATAAAGTCATTTGTCATTTTCTAAATACTGCTTGTTTAGTATGTGTACTAATACCAAAAACTTATGCTAGCGTATCCCCAACGGCGGCGACGCATTACAGCCGGTTCGGATATCCCAGGGCAGTTGTTGGCTGTTCGGCACTGAACAGTCACTGTTCCACCTAATTGAGGAGGGTGTAGATGTCCACCACTTATGTGTGTTTTTGGACGCCTGTGTAATATACCTATGTATACCCACAGAAATCCGCCATAAAGTAATTAGCATTCTTATTAATTCGGTTGGTTGCGATTACTGAAAGCTCATCGATTCTAGTATTCTTCTCGTTAATCTTTCATCGTTTGTTCATTCGTTGTTTATCTATTTTCAAGCATTCAGACAGGTATCTACAATTTCAAATTATTGATAAAATTTGTGGACGTTTCAAATATCACTCATCGGCACCAGACTTGTTAGTTCGGAGTAATTTAAGTACTTATTGAGCTCGTAAATCTTGCATGGCGCAGTTAGTTAAAAAGTCGATTTTGAACGAGAGAAGGCGGCTTGGATGCCGCACAGATACAAGCTATTTTTACTTATATTTAAATAGGCGCTGAGTGAAATAGTACTGTTCAATCGATAGCCTCCGTGGCGTAGTTGGTTAGACGCTGACTGTGAAACGATAGGCCGCGGCTTCGATCTCCGCACCAACACAAATAAATAAATACACGCAACAGTCACATAGTCTTGACCCCATACTATGATCAATTAAGTCTTGTGTCGTGGGTATCAGACTCTACGCCAGACTTTTCGGTCTCACAAACACCCAGACCGGAGACAAATACTTGTGGGTCTCACAAATATGTATCGCGGTGCGGGGATTGAACTCGCGGGCTGTCGTTTCACAGCCGGCGCCTAACCAACTGCGCCACGGAAGCTGTCTGTCAACAAATATTTCTGTGGTCCAGATACGTAGCTTTTGGTAGCGATGATACAAGACTCGATATTAATGTGAATACAGGACTATGTATGTAACTGTTGGGTGTATTTATTTATTGATTAATTAATTACATCGTATATGCTTGTTCTACGATGCAAGACTTTTTTATAGCGAGTGTAGTTATAATTGGACAATGTGTGTGGCGGTAGGGCGTGGATATTCTCTTTCACCGCAGTAAACCTTTGCTATGCCCTTAACTAATTAGTCTTGTCAAGGCGTCTAGGCTACTTGAGCTTCTTCCACAATGTCCTTCATGGGTACGAGACCAGTTTTATGTATGATTATAGTCTATGGCGGCTGAAATAACTGTGAGAAGGGGAGTTTGGCGGCAAAATCGTTGAAATGACATCACATGACATTTAGCTCTCGTTTTATTTTCATGAATTTTTCGGCATTTTAGATTTTTAATGCATAAAAAAGAAGGCATTTTATTCAACATAGATCTTTAAAGGTGCACAACTGAAGTGGAGTATAAGCAAGAGTGCTTTATGTGATTAATACGATTTTTTCGCTGAGCTCTATCAAAAGTTTTGGTAAAGTTGCATTCGCCTTACTAACGCATGACTATGAACCAACTGACGGGCAATGACAGACGATGGGCTATATTTAGCCACTTTCGCCAAATTGGGCAAATTTGAAAAAAAAAATTACTTGAAGACTGTCTATATGGACAAACCATGAAAAGCCATAACAGGAAAAAAAACAGTGAAGTCCTATAATATGTAAAGGCACTTTATTGAATTTAATTTATTATTATGTTAAATTCGGTACATCTGTTTCCTTTAATTACATTTAAAGGAAATTTCGAATAAATTAAATGTGTCCTTTGGGCTCAAACCAATTTTTATCTTGATTGATCGCATTCACGCTTTTGGTTAATGTGTAAGCTAAGCAATTGATCATTATCTATTTATAAAATATCGCAACAAAAATTTCCCTAGCAGACACTTAAATAATTAAGATCGTTACGCGTCGTTGTAATAATACTCGTGGTTTACTTATATTTTGATTTGAGCAAATTATGTAATCCCTCGAAAACCCCATAAAATAATAATAAATATTTTAAGAGATAAATATTATACTACTGAAAAACAAGTAAATTTAACATAAATAAATATGTATATAACAAATATTTTGTAACTGGGAATAAGTACTGAGTATATGTATTGTCCCACGCTGCGCTTTCCGGTTCGTGGCCTCCATTCGAGAACTTTTTGGCCCCATCGGCCATCAGTTCTCCGTGCTATGTGCCCCGCCCATTGCCACTTCAACTTGCTAATCCGCTGGGCTATGTCGGTTACTTTAGTTCTCCTACGGATCTCCTCATGTCTGATTCGATCTCGTAGGGAAACCCCGAGCATAGCCCTCTCCATAGCTCGTTCAGTGACTTTGATCCTCCTAATAAGGCCCATAGTAAGAGGCCACGTCTCGGTGCCGTATGTCATCACTGGTAACACACAACTATCGAAGACTTTCGATTTGAGGCACAGGTATTTTGGACGAGAAGACGTCGCATAGTTTCCCGAACGCTGCCCAACCGAGTTGGATTCGACGATTGACCTCTCTCTCGAAGTTGGACCTGCCTAACCGGATCACTTGTCCTAAACAGACATATTCGTCAACAACTTCGAGAGTCGAGCCCCCAACTCCGATGGGGGTGGGCACAACATGGACATTCGACATGATCTTCGTTTTGTCCATGTTCATTTTAAGACCCACCTGTTGGGAGACTCGATTGAGGTCTTCGTCCACCCACTAGGTGGTCAGACGACCTGGTAAAGGTCGCGGGACGTCGCTGGATGCAGGCTGCCTCCAACAGGTCACTGTGGAAATCATTGGGAGAGGCCTATGTTCAGCAGTGGACTTCCTTTGGCTGATGGATGGATGATATGTATTGACTTTTCATATGAGCTATTTAATTGCCTACATGGCCAATAAACGAATTTCATTTCAGACATGTTCGTACCTATTTACTAACTGCAGACAATTATTCAGCAAACACCATCGTGTAAATTAAATCAAATGAAATTAATTTAGTATTTCCGATACAACGCGTAGTCAACAACCTCTAACGAACCACAGTGTCCATATTTTCCAATTGCGGCTAGAATAAGCGGTGTAAGTGTCCTCAGCATAATGATACCCGTTGAATCTAGATCAAGGTCTAGCTCACAGACCTCGATACTGTAAAGTACCTTCATACTTCATAGATTGTTTTTTAAAGTACACATTGTGCCACGGTCGCGTTAGTATCCTATTATCTTTCATCGTAATTATTAATGTACTGGATTTTGCACGCAGCTTCGCACAATGCAGGTCATGTTTAATTAAGGCTTTGTTTACACAGCGACCATTGATTTTAAACCTCAAGCTTATTTTTATATCCCACGATACATTTTCTTGATCAAAGGTACCCTGCGCCCCTTTACTGATCCTGACAACCTATATGGAAAATTGTATGATGATTGGTTAAATGTAAGTTCTTATTTGTCAGGATGGCGAGTGCATTAAAATGCTAAACATTGCTTTGTAATTTATGTTGTTGTTTGGTTTTGCTAATGTCCATGAGCAGACGTATCGCTTACCATCAGGCAAATGGCTTTCTCGTCTCGCCATTCAAATAAAAATAAATAGGTAACGCGTGAAGAGAAAAACAAACTTAAATTTGCATTTTTAGTAGCGATAGGGATGGTGTGCTGATTTATTTACAAAAGACATGCCAAAATATACCGTTTATATATTATGAAAAAAGTACACCTGCTATGTCTTTCTAAATGCTTCAAACTTAATAACTGCTGAACGGATAATTCATATTGTATTAAAAATATATTTCACTTGCAAATTATAACAAATTATTAATGAACTGCTCTGATTTGGACCAACTTGTAATTTTTGTAATAATCACGATATTGTAAACTGGTTTTGAAAAGAGCAACACTAGAGTTTCTTGCCCGTTCTTCTCTAGTGAAAACCGCTTTCCGAACCGGGTGGTAGAAAAAAAAATGACTGAATCTAAATAATGTTGAACATTTTAATGGATTCAATAAATTATTTTCATTTTCATTTCATTTTCATTTTCATATATTTCTACCAATGGACGCTTTTATTCAAATGAAAATACCAACGAGAGAGTCTGTCCATTTTATACCAACACAAAACAATAACGAAGCTCTGTACTTTGTATTGTTACCAAACACGACTTCAAGACATTATTAATTCATATTTAAAGTAGGTAAATCTAAGTTCTACTTTAATCAACTGAATAGGTACTTGGGTTGAGTTTAAGGGCATACCTCAAAGTTTCAAGTTGAAATAAAATAATTCTAGTGCGGTTCAATCCATCTTCATTATAAATACTTAATTCAATTAGAACTTAGGAATAATAATAGATACATCCAATTAACTGATATTTCCAAAGTTAGTGCTGGAATTTGACTTTCAAAATTAGGTGCCTCGACTGCCCCGGTGGCGTAGTTGTACTAAGGTACGATTGCAAAGCTGAGGCCTCGGGTTCGAATCCCGGGTCGGGCAAAGTGATATTGGATTTTTCTATTCATTATCAGCCCGGAGTCAGGAATTTGTGCTCGATATGGCGATAGGCTCGCCCCCTATCACATCGCGGGACGGAATATACAAGGCGAAACGTGGGTGTTCTGGTAGCACCTCTGCCAACCCCTTCTGGGAAAAAGGCGTTTGTTTATGTATGTATGAAAATTAGGAAGGAAAAACTAACATATATATTACAATATCTATTCGGCTAGGTAAATAAATAAATAAATAATAATAAATACAGCCAACTGTCACGTACATAGTCCTGACCCCACACCTGACACATTAAGATCAATTAAGTTTTGTGTCGTGGGTATCAAAAACTATGAGAGACTTTTCGGTCTCACAAACACCCGGACCCGAAACAAATACTTGTGGGCTTCATAAATATTTGTCTCGGTGCGGGGATCGAACCCGCGGCCTCTCGTTTCATAACTGGCGTCTAACCAACTGCGCCACGAAGGCGTTATAGGCGCGTAGATATAACCAAATGGAAACCTCTTATCCAAGTTGCCCATGCGGGGATAGAACCCACGACCTTCGCGTTATTAGCACGACGCTCTAACCAACTGAGCTAATGGACCGATAAGTATGATAACCAGCATATGGTAGAGGTTGTTAATATTTCAAATTTTTGTTCTAGTCATAAATGTAGTATCAAAGTCATAATGAAAGTTCTAGTCTATGTTTATCATAAAATGTTTGTGTTGATCGTGTTAGAGATTGTCAACGATCTTTTGGCGTGTGAATGCGTTGTTGTCATGCTGTTGTCAAAATATTAGCAACTATTGATTAGGAACAGTATTTTTCTAATTAACGCATTGTTTGAGATATGATTTTTATATATTATGTAATATTATTAACTTGTCCAATATAATAAAATTTGAAGAGAGAAAAACTGTTCCTAATATTTTGACAATCGCATGATAACAACGGATTCGAAAGCCAAAAAGTCGTAGACGACTTATACCATGGCAAAGTATAATAAGTAGGTAGATAATGAAATATCTTTACTCGGGCGAAGCAAGTCCGGACTTGTAGTGTATTTAATAATTATTTATTTCATAGATTATATTTATGATTACCCCAGTGCAGTGGCGTAGTTGTACCACATGAGTAGATAAACCGTAGTTGTACTACGGTAATACAATAAAGCTCAAGTCTCGTGTTCGAATCCCGGGTTGGGCAAAGTGATATTGCATTTTCTATGAATTATAATCCTCTCGGAGGAATTTGTGCCCGAAATGGCGATAAGTTCGCCCCATATCACAACATGGGACGGAACAGAATATAGGCGAAACATGTGTGATTTGCTTGCATCCCTGCCCACCCCTTCTGGGAAAAAGGCGTGATGTTTATGTATGTATGTATGTATGTTATATTTATAGGTTTCTAACATATCGCCTTGGACGGTAGGTGGGTTTCCACTTACTCAATTTTTTTGTTGCATTATGAATAAAGTCACTAAAACTGCCATCTGGCTTCGTTTTCGGTAGCAGTCTTGGTATAATAGGTACCCTGTAAAATGAACTGCTCTGAATTAAACTAAGCTGCGACTCCTGTATAACCATTGCATTGTAAACTTCTTTTGAAAAGAGCAACGTTAGAGTTTCTTGCGCGTTCTTCTCTGGTGGAAACAGCCTTGTGAACCGGGTGGTAGTGAAAAAAGAAAAATTGACTGAATCTAAATAATGTATGACATTTGATGGGTTCTAGAAATATTTTCATTTGATTTCATTTCATTAAGTCATTGTACTATGTATGTATAAGCCTATAATCTTTACTCCGCCTAATGAAGCATTTAGTATTTACTCAATAATTAAATTATCATATTTAACACATACAATATGTGCGTTCATTTAGATAAATTAATAATGTATTCTCCAATAAAGACAAGACAAGTTTTAGTACGCAAGGAATAGAAGAGTTTTGACCGCCATGAGATTGCCTTGTGGAACAATAATCGATATCGCCCGTGTTTGAATATTTTAAGCGGTTGGCCGATGGACATAAGCTGTCACATATTGACTGCATATACGAGTAAGACGCCCCATTTACTTCGTGCCCCCCCTCCCCAGTACTAGATACTTTTGTTGGTAGGTCGAAAGCATGGATTTTTTCCCAGAAATATTTTTTCTTTTTTGAAGTAGTATGTCAGAAACAATTTCGATTTGCTTAAAACCGAGAATTTAGATGTAAATATCTACGCTTTGCAAGTGCCTGGGTACCGACGACCGTATTCGATCTACAAGAACCTACCATATTGATCCATCTATTTGTCGGGTGCCGGAATCAGATTGTGTTGCACCTTTCTGGAATAGAAGCGCAAACTTTTTGATTTTCTTTTAATTATGAATCAATCAATTAAATTATTGAATTATTGATGGTAAGCGATACGACCGCTCATGATCAGTAGCAAAATTAAACAATGCCTTAATTTACAAATCAATGCTTGGCACTCAACTGCGCTCGCTATCCTGACACATAAGATGTTAAGTCTCATTATGTCCAGAAGTTACTCTGGCTACAATGTCCAATGTCCTTCAAACCGGAAACCAAGAATCCATTTCAACTGCTGCTTGGCGGGAGAAATAGACATAGCGGTGTACCTACCCAGGCGGCCTCTCACATATGAGTGACCTACCAGCAGTAAATTACTAATGATCATTAATAATTTACTGCTGGTATTTTGTCGTGCCAGCAAGAAAAGCTTATTAAACTCTTATTAAACTTAATTAAACTCTTAATAATTTCCTTATTGCATGCTCATCAATGTATACAGTACCGACGGCTAATATTTTAATATATTTTCGCTAAGTTTGGACGTACTGTAGCCGCCTTACAAAGATTTTTTCCAATCCTAGTTTTATCTCTGCTTTGTATATTGTTAACATTTTTTGTGACGGGAGATAATATGTTTAGTCAGTTTACGAGCCGCAAGAGGTCGCTATCGTCCACAACCAATCTAGAACGCGTAGGTGTCTAATTTGTCAAATTAAAATTGGGATGGCTTCCCCAATCTTCGATATGTGTTACATTTTTTGTTTGTCTTTTTCCACAATCATGACTGTTTTGCCTCGACGTTCGGCGGACTTATTTGTCGATAGCTGATTAATGATTTTAGTTATGTGTAAGTGAAGCAATGACGTGTTGCGCCTAAGGTTATGGCCGTGTCAGCTGAAGCAGGTGCTCAAGGGCGGTACGAAATGACTTATTTTTCGAAATCTTCGATTTACGGCATTGTTATCAATAACATTTAACATACAATCAGGGCTTCTCAATAAATAAATATTTTATATTATACACTAACTATTGGACATACTGACACTTAACACCTGTCTCAGAATGGTGAGCGCAGGGGTATGCCAAGCATTGCCTTGTAATTCATGGTGTTGGTTTTACTACTGTCCATGAGCGGTCGTATCGCTTACTATCAGGCCAAGGGCAGGCTAGTCGCGCCATCATCGTAATTAAAAATATGAACACTCTGTTACACATTCACATATGGTGATATAAAACTATGTTTATTATTTGATTATTAGTCATTACCAACTGTTTAGTTCGATAAACGGCGTCCTTCATGCATGTCATTACCGCCGACCTTCTGTGTCATAATATATTATGATACATACATTTTCCCTCATTGATTATACTACTTAAAGTGTCATCATGCAAGTGTAATAGTAGGAAATTATATTTCAGCTTTAAGGTTTTCTGTCTATGTCTTTAAATTTAGCAATAGTAAGCCGCTGCCGAACATAGGCCTTCTCAAAAATTTCTACAGCAGCATCTTGGAAGAGTGTGGTTTCTCGCAACCTTAGCTTGCCCACACACACTTTAGGCGGACGTCCTACGCTTTAATTGCAGGTGGTCTGCATTCGAGGTCTATTTGGACCCATGGGCTAGCAGTTTACAACGCTATGTGCTCTAGCTAATCTGCTGGGCTATGATCTTAAATTTTGATTTCGGAATCGACGGTCTGATTATGTTTTTATTTTCTTTTCAGTATTTTTTTTGGCTTTTATAAGAAATGTTTTAGAAAAGTTAGTATGTTTAGTGTCAGGATAAGAAACGTTCACGTATTTTCTATCATTGAGGCATTAATGATATCATTTTCCCAATTTTCACATACATGTACTTAACAAACTTAGCTACCTAGGTTCTAGTTTTTGTCTATTATTCATCGGGAATATGAACTTATGTGTGTGTTTTTATGTGTGTATTATTTCTTTAAAATTTTATTAGTTATATGAAACCATTAACTACTTTACACAAACATCTTTATGTCCTTAACTGTAAGGCTGTGAAACGAGAGGCCGCGGGTTCGATCCCCGCACCGAGACAAATGTTTGTGTGGTCCTCAAATATTTGTCCCGTTTCTGGGTGTTTGTCTGATAGAAAAGTCTCTTGTACTTTCTGATACACATGATACAAGACTTAATATATCTTAATGTGGGAGCAAGACTGTGTGTGACTGTTGGGTTTATTTATTTATGACTTGTGTTTTATGGTGGATTTTCTTTGGCTGAACATTATGATGATTATGATTACAAGAAGCAAAGAAAGTATGACATTGTAGCTACTTTATTCGATTAGTTTGTTCTCAAAGCTTTTATGAACCAAAAATGTTGTATTGTGTGTTATAAAATTAGTAGTTTCAATTAGCCTGATATTTTTATGCTTGACGTACCAAGCCAGTGTAAAAGAGTACAGCAATGTGTTAGTATCTCTCTCTCTCTCTCTTGAGCCACAGGAAGTCCACTGTTAGGCCTTCCCCATGGATCTCTGTCGTCATCAATTTCTGAGTATGGTTTTTTTATTTTTCATTTAATAATATCGTTAACAGGGTTTAAAGGATAGGGTAAAATGAAAAACAATATTTTTACATTTAAAGCTATATATTGGTACCTACAAGTTTGCGACTAGCTACACACGATTAAATATTATTATACAGGGTGACATTAATATATGGTAATAAGTGGTATTTAATTTAACCCACATGTTTCTCATCGCCTCAGTTGATATTGTACAAGATTTAAAAAGTCCGATATGATTTATTGTTAAAAATCGTGATTTTAGCTTTCACGATTTTTGGTCTCCAATTGAGCATGAGTATTTCTACCGCTTAGCTGAACTTCGGTTGGTTCGGCTACTTAAGCCGTTAAAAGACTCGCACCTACACGGATTGATCAAAAGCCTTGAAAACTAAAATCGCGATTTTTGACAAAACAGGCATTTTTTTTAAACTTGGTACAACGTTAGCGGGGGTGGTAAGGAATATGTAGTTTAAATTAATTCAATATCGCCACATTTCCATATCACCCTGTACAGTAGGTACACTTAACATATCTATAAGATTGAAATTTAAATTTGTTCTAAGCTACGAGTACATTAAAGGCGGCCACATACTGTTGAGACGTCTCGCGACCCGACGTGACGCGTCGCGTCGCCTGTTATGTCAAATCAAATGTCCTGTTTTATTTTACCAGATCCACACTTGGAACACCCAACGCGACGTAGTGTGGCGTGTTCGAAGTGTGGACACGACGCGTCGCACCCGGTCGCGTGGCGTTTCAACAGTATGTTGCCGTGTTTATATACCACTATATAATAATAAATGAATAAATACTACGTCTTATCTACGAATTGATTACACAATATACTTATAACCTAAAGTACATTTTTGCAACATATTTGATATAGTTTAAGCTGAAGCTGTTGTTTCAAGTGACATTGTTCAAATTTTTATTAATATATGCAAGCGAAGATTATTAAGTTTATTATAAGCATTATTTCAAAAAGTTATGATTTGTTAAAAGAACGGTAAGGTAATACATACACCCTTATTCCCACTTATTAAGGTTTAGTATCGCACTTATTTACCTAAGAGTAGAAGCGTTATACAGATAACAAAACCTTGGTACAGCCCTCCACAAAGTCCGTGATACCCAAAGAACTGCCGTGAAATCAGCCAAGAAACGGATGTTGTTAGCATCTGTCCCTGTGAATGATGGATACAGTAGCTCTATGAGGCCGGACTGCAAGCAAATTTATAATACTTTTTAGATTTTTTGTATTTATTTTTTTGTACTTTTCTGACAGTTTTAATTTTTTTTGTATTTTTATGTTAATTTTTAATTTTTTTTGGTACCTCCTATTTTATTATACTTTTTTTTTTTTTGGTTTGCGTGCACTCTTTGGGCTTCATGGAGGTTGAGGGTAAGTGTAAATAAGGAGCGAATGTAACGTGGCGTCCAACCATGTGGTATCATGAGCCGTGCTAGTCTATTTCATCTCGATGCATCTTCGCCTGTCTCACTGACTTAAGTTAGCTGTGAAATAGGCGCTCCTTGGCTCGAGGTTAAGGCTGGGTCTCCGCTGAAGTTGAGATGAACGAACAAGTTGGACATTTACGCCGTTGTAAATGACCTGAGCCCATATGATGGTGAGATTTATACACATCTCCCATCAGCCCGTTCATCTCCTCTTCAGAGGAATCACAACTTAATACGTAGCACCACTCGTAATTCCACATACTCTTGGAAGCCACCCATGCTATTGTCTGGAAACTTCTGGAAAATCATAATATTAGCATGTAGGAGCAATGAGATATAGATGGTCTATAATTAAAAGAATACCGAGTCAATTTATAATAACGACAATAGTATATTGTCACACCGAGTACCTATATATTGTTACAGAAACAAATAATACGTAAATAATTCTTTAAAAAAAATGGAGGTGCTTTCGAAAGCACGCCGAAGTCGTGTTATTTCGCTATTCTGTACATTATTTTACTGACACGACAGATTGATTACAGTGCACTTGTAGTAGGAGCAGTGTAATCCATACAGAGGATCCATCGGTGAGAGGTAAGCAGCTCTCCGGTGGATCCGCGCAACGTTATGCCGGCCCTTTGAAACCAGATATACGCAGGCTGATCCCGAAACGCGACAGACTTTGCGTCGCTGTGACGGAGTTTTCACCGCTGTATACCGCGGTCGCTTACTGTGACGATATACGTCCAACCAGATCCGGCAATCTCACTCACCGAACGAAACGCAACAGCAACGCTGCTACTTCACGCCGATCTTCTGTGAGACAGTGGTACCACCCCGGGCGAGCCAACTGTTTGTGCTGTAGCTTCAACAAACTACAGCAAGGCTCTACCACTTACATTCAAATTGTAGTGTATGTTGATTGTGGAAAGTAAACGTAACCTTATTACTGGTGTATTTGAGTTTGAATTGGCCAACGTATATTTCATCGGATTTTGTGAGCATAAGCAATTAGTTTAAAATTATATAAAGAAGCAGAATATTACGTATCTACTAGATATGACGAAAAAGTACGATATTCCTAGTTTTCAACTATACCCTAATCTAATGTTTTTGGTGGCCCGCCGATCGCCGCAATTGGGATAGTAATGTATTTAACACAGGTAAGTACATTGACCATCCACAGGGTCATCGGTTAGAACCATTTTGTTTTTTAGTTCTACATTGAATAAATGTTCGTATTAATTATATTAATGATGACTATATAAGTATAATTATAATAGAACTAGATAAATACATTATTAGCACTTCACAGTCAGAGCAAGTTATGTGGCTCAACTTTTACATGATCGAATAATCGACACAAAAAGTCCATAATTGGCACCGAGTGTGAGTGCGGTACTATTAATAAACCTTCTAAAATGCACTGTCCTCGTTGAGTCCTTACCTACTCTCACTCCATGGGTATTCCTAAACTTGCTTTTCCCTACTTTACGAATAAACATCGAAAATACTCATATTATAACACTTATCTTTTTCACTCAGTTCATGCGTTAACACTCTACAGTAGCCACATCCGAGTGCGTTAGGTGGACGCACCGTAGTCCTATTCCAATTCTTTCTGTAAGGCGATGCTTCTCCTGTGGTCACTTCACTTACGCTGACACGAAGTGACATCAGCGTATAATCTCTTTCATTTATTCCTTTCAGCCGTCGTATCTTAATCCCATATTTAACATCATTCTTAATTATCCCTACTTCTTTTCCGTCTATAGTCACTTCTCCTTTACCGTGAGTTCAGACGGCGTGACCTACAAAGCTTTACACCATGCAAGTTCTTTGGCTTTTGCATACAATAAAGTTAAAGCAATAATCTAAGGGCATCAAAACACGCTTTAAATAGTGTAACAATTTTTGTTCTTGAATTGCTGTTCAGAAGAAAAGTGTAATACACTATTTACATGATAAATATAGATTATAGTTTCGAGTTTATTGTACGGATCAGTCAAGAAACTTGCATAAGTAATTGAGGCTTCAAGGCCACGAGTCCATACGGCAACACACCCTCGTAAGCTTGATAGCCTGAACATACTAAGTCAGTAATTCAGTCTGCCAGACGTCAGGCTTGGAAGGATGAGTGCCATATGGCTCGTCTTCGCCCGTCAAATCATGTATAGAAGAAGTCACTTTAACAGATTATCCACACCGTATATGCACTTCGTTCATAAGCCATTCCTCACCATATGTCGTCGTACTTGTCTTTTCTAATCAGTCTTAGTAGGCGTTTCCTTCGGTAGCCCGCTCGCGCTAATGATATTGGATCATTGCATAATTTTCTCCTCCATGTCCTTTAGTGCCGTCACTTCCTTTCCTCACTTCTTTCTTTGTCATCACTCATCCTTACACTTACTTTTATCCCAATGGAGGTCTATTCATCATTCTTTTTTACTATAGTCTAATTTGTATTTATTTGCAATTAGTACGACATTATGCTATAAAAACGAATGTTTAATCCGTTCACTCTCTCTCTCACACACTTCTTTTTATATACTACTACTCTTACCTATATTTAAATTTGAAACATCTACGCTACGTATTTTTTATATTTTTTAAATATTTTATATATTTTTTTGAATTTTACCTTTTTGTATTTTTTATATTTACGTTTTAAATGTTTTATGTCGCTTTTTTTGTACTTTATACTTTTATATTTTTTTATACATTTTTGAAAACGTTTTTACTTTTTTTGTGTTTTTTTAATGACAGCTATAGTCTAATTTGTATTTATTTGCAATTAGTACGACATTATGCTATAAAAACGAATGCTTAATCCGTTCACTCTCTCTCACACACTTCTTTTTATATACTACTACTCTTATCTATATTTAAATTTGAAACATCTACGCTACGTATTTTTTATTTTTTTTAAATATTTTCTATATTTTTTTGAATTTTATCTTTTTGTATTTTTTATATTTACGTTTTAAATGTCTTATGTTGCTTTTTTTGTACTTTATACTTATATATTTTTTTTATACATTTTTGAAAACGTTTTTACTTTTTTTGTATTTTTTTCATTGACAGCTAATTTGCTACGTACTTTATTATGATGATAATAAAAACAAACATCTGCAAACAAAATCCGGGAGTACTGGTTACTGAAGTTACTCTTACAGGACATTAAAGCTAATTATCATCTAAAATAATACATATAATGCTATAACTTTTTTGGTAGATTTTTTAGTTATTTATGATTTTTTTGGCTTTTGTTTTTTTGTAGACCTACAACTAAATTTAAATTTAACTAGGTTAATAAATCAATGAAAAACCGACTGTCCGTACATGGTGGAGGACAATTTGTTTTGTTTTCCAAGCGAAACTGTTTTATTAAACTTCTTGATATTTCTGTGCCGTTTTACCGACTTCAACTGAAAGTCCAATTATTTTTAGATGATTTCAGAAATATTGTATGCGTACAATGTTGAATCCAAAAGACCGGTTGTACATAGGATTTTAAGAACTACGACAAACGTTGGCAAGCCACGTATCTGATGGCAAGTGATTGTCGTAGTCCTTAAACTCCTATGAAACTTGGAGAATCTCTAGCCGGCCTTTGAAAATATTGAAGGTAAGGGAGATGAAGTGGGGGGAAGGGGGTAAAATTGGGCGCCGGATATCTCACTCACCGAACGAAACGCGACAGCAAAGCTGCCACTTCACGTCGATCTTCTGTGAGACAGTGGTACTTCCCCGGGCGAGCCGGCCCATGCGTGCTGCAGCGCTAGCCGCAGCGAGACTCTACCACTTTGAAGATAACTTATATAAAATACCTATTTACAGAGAGTCGGGACTCTACTGTTGTCTACCTTATGATTAATACTCGTATAATATTATGCTAATTAATATAAAGCTATGTCTTAATTCACACTGTAATGCCGATCATAGTTCTCGGTATGGCAAAATTATATTATATCAAGTTAAGTGCGTGGCGGCCTGTTGATGGACCGTACGCGTCAGAAGATTGTGGTCGCGGGTTTGAATCCCAGTTAACCTGTGGCTTTTCAGAGCCATGTTTTTTTATAACATAGGTCCGGTTAACGAGCAAGCAGGTCACCTGATGGTAAGGTAAATAAACCTGCGTACCATACATATCTGAACAGAATTTTCTATGGTATGAATATTGCGGTCTGAATTAGGCCAGTAAGGTGGAATAAGGCCTAAGCTTTGAAAATCAGACTATGGGTTGTAGGGGAGCCCTGTGCCCAGCAGTTTTTATAAGCTGATATAGTTCAGCATGGAGTAAGAAATAGTGTGTGCATTCATACTGTCCATAGCTGTTATGTTCTGGTCGAATTGATCCTGAAAATACTAAGTCAGATATATTATTTGTATGTACTGATTGTATGAACTGTTTGTATAGACTATGATAAGCATTATAGTGTGGATTAAGCCTTAAATATCGTAACATCTAACTCATTCACTCATGAGTGACTCATGCAAAAATATAAGCATCTGTGATGTTATGGAGAAACATCATAATTACAAAAAGCTCAATTGTTTATGTATAACTTAACTTAAAAATACATGATATTTTTGTAACAGATAATTACATTTCCAATATATCTATTGTTACGGAGAATTTCGGATAACAGCTAATGCTAAGATGTAATGCTAAGATGTAATGCGATAGCCACACAGCGGGTGGGAGAGTCGTTTGGAGTTGTTCAGATCATCTACGATCTTCTGGCGCCCAAATACATTATTGTCAAAAAAATAAGAATAGTTTATCTCTCTTAACATTTTGTTATATTGGACATGTTAATATTATCAAATTACGAGCAATATATATATATATATATATATATATAAGCTTGATTTTTATTTTATGAAAACGTATATCAAACCTTGAGTTAAATAGATATTTCTTTAATTTTATTTGCAGTTCTAAATTACGCCACACGCCAATAGAAGGAACATGACTTATAGTATGTAACTCGTCACGTAGATTCGTCGTATCGACTGAAGCAGGACGATTCTATGGGACGCGCTCAATACTACGAGTATCCGGACATTACAACTCCAAACGACCCGTCAGCGTGTCGTCAGCGTCGTGTCGCCGTCCTGTCTGTCGAAAGCTTAAACAGCTTGAAAAAAGAAACGTAATCCGTACAAAATAATAACGGTAAAATATGAAATTGATTGTGATTACAATGTTTCTATGTAACACCGCAAATGATCTCTGATTACATAAGCTTATACTAATGGCTCAGTTATATTTCCGCATTCTGCGTGAATTTACATTGGTTAGCACGGGTGAATGTCGCGTAATGTGGCATTTGCAGCAATAAAATTATTAATTGATTATGTTTTTATTTCAACTCTGTTCTGATATCTAATTAATTGCATTAAACTGATTTGACTGATTAATTGCATTAAGCTGACAACAAAATTGTTGTGATACGGTCATCGGAAACTAAAAGAAGTTTTTCTAGTAACAAAAAACTGATTTAAAATAAATTACCATGGCGTGGGGATAAAATTCCCCTCATCGGAACTCTACATAGTATAATAGAAGGGAGGCCCTTCTATTAAACTATGTAGACTTTATTTTTAACAAAAAAACTGGCTGTCTTTTTATTGCCAAAGCAGGTAGAAGAGCTTAGCGCCTTGATCTAACCAGCCACAACCGCTTATGGATTTTGGTAAGCCCCTAGCAGGCACAGTAAAGCGCCCTATGCTTCGCAGTGGATTTCCTGTGGCTGTAATATTTTTTAACCTAATAAAATGTTTAATAAGAAGTTATATCGTTACTTCATCTAACCGGGATGAATGTACTACTTTAACCAGGACACAGGGCACTGCACAGACATAGCAATTTTTTGTCGCGGATTTCCTTAGACAACACGACTATAATATCTACTCATAGGAACATAAAAGCCATATTTCTTACTCCGTTTCAAAAAATTGCGGCATCGCCAACGGAACTACTTTAAGCCAATAGTCAAAGTTGTCGATTGCACAGTGTGGGCAGCACCCCTCCATGATACATACTTAAAAATATATTATCTTAAACTAGATTAAAATCTAAAGGTTAGATGATGCAAAGATATAAGTGGCGCGAAAGTAAATAAATCAGCTGTAACAATCAATACTGGACTTAGTGACGCGAAGATAGAAACTATTTTACATATTGCTTTAAATAAAAATAAGAATAATACGCGACATTCACACCCGTTATGAGCACGTACTATATGAATCTCTAACATTTCTTGTACTTGTAGGCGTCAGGACGGACACTTCACAGGAGAAGTCTATCAAGGGCCGATTAGGAAAAATTTTAAGCATCATTACCTCCCCGAAAATACATTCTGCAGGAGCAAAGGAAAGAGCAAAACAAAATCTAACAGAGAACATCTCCTTGTTCTCTCTGAACTCAAACAAAATTATTTAACACTAGTTCAATTGTGGCTTCATTTAGCCAAAGGAATACTCTAACTTCTACAACCAAATATAAAATTCTTAAAGAATAGTTGCTATCCTAAGTATAAGCATTTAGCCACATATAGTACGAGTAAAACAGCAATATATTTCGGAAAAGTACGAACACCTGTTGATTATGTTTATCTGCTGTTGTCAGAATTAAAGGCTAGAGGAGCCAAGGTATCATCGCTTGGTAGGGTGACAATGTTTGTTATAATTCCCACAATTTTCACAGCGTATGATAGTTTTATCCTATTAAAAATGTTATTTTTGGTTAATCCGTGATTTAACGGCACGGTTATTTTCTATTCAATTTCGATTGAGCAAAGAAGAGGACAGCTTACATATTACTAAATTGTGACTTTCCAACATTTCTTACAATACTCGTAAAACGTCGCGAGTTGTTTAGAATTTTCCCTAAGCTACCATTTTGAAATTCTCCTTTCGTGTTCCGATTTACTTATTTAATAAACATTGTGCTATATGTTACAGTAATTTTGAATATCATTAATATCGTGATAAATGGGATCGTGCTTTTATTGATATAAATCTAGTGACATTTTGCGTCTTTAAGTAGTAGTAGTAGCTTAAGGTGTTACGTTTGCATGTTTAATTTGACTACCGAGTGGTTGAGTGGGTCATCTGTGTCTCGAGTAAAAGTATTGTAAGATAGTTATGTGGCAACGTGATCGAAATTATAGGTATTACTTTGAAATCAGTTTTGTATTCTACACATATTGTATTATGGCAGTAGCACAGCTAGCAGCTAACAGCTAGCAGCCAGAAGCATTTTCGTAATACCTTATTTAACATCGTCGGTATTGAATATAATATTATAATTAAATATTTCAACTAGAGACATAGATGATACCTATAATGTCGCTGTATATAGCCAAAATAGCTATCGAAAACGGGATACCCGATTTATTGGTATAATATAAATACGTTGATATAATGTTCACTTGATGTTAATGTGTGTTGCTCTAAACGCAACCTACCCTACTGGATGTAATGACAACAGGCGCTCTTCACGTATACCTTACTGATAAGCTAATTATACTAAGCTACAAATCGATACCTTAAAACTAAAATGGCGTAACCACCAAAATCACCTTGGAGACACGAAAAATAACATTTTATAATTATATTTTATCCAGTATTTTTTATTTTAATGCGATTTAATTTTGGAATTGGAATGGACAATTGGAACTATTGTCATATCTTTTTAAAATGTATACTCATGTGTACACATCTATAGCAATGCTTTGAATCCAATGAAGTAACTGGGTTTGCAGTATTTTATTAATCAAAATTATGTCACTGATATTATTGTTTTCGTAATTTACGATTACAACTATAGGGCACCTTCCCCCTATTTGTGGAATTTTAAACTGTGCAATACAGATCGATGAAAAATAAAAAGTTGATTCCGGCTGCATTCAATACCTATTTTAGGTTTTAAATGGCAGTTATACATTTGAGATTTAAGGTATCGTATAACAAAGCGGTGCCTCAACGCTAGTGCTATAATTTAAAGCTATGCAACAAATGTTAAAATACTAAAACCCTACTAGGAAAGCGTTACTTCTATTCGTGTTAGAATATATTACGCTTAACGTGTCTGTAGACATCGTTGAACTAACTTAAAAATTAACCACAGCATCCTTGATAAGACCATCTTGTCGATTAATCTATGCAGGTTTTTTTTTTGCTAATAGCGAGCTATAAGCGTCTGCTAATTAAGAGGACTGCAGTCTAATTTAAAATTGGCATCTAATCACCATTCCTACACTATATTCACTTTAGTACTACGCAGAAACTTCTAGGAGAGCAAGCAGCTAACAGAACCAGACTATGCGACTTAGAAAGAAGATAAAGTAAGTTAACCTGTAATGGGCATGGAACATTGCGAGAATGAGGAGACTAGCAAGTCGCTCGCTTGGTGGTCATCCATGTCCACAATCAGGAGCAAAATATAAAAAATCATAATAAAGCTTTGCATCGCTCTACACTGCGCTTTCTACTCAGAGACGTAGGTGTTCAGTCTCTTAATGCCCTGTAATCGAACTGGCTACAATGCCCTTTATACCGCATTACAACAGTGCTTTCACACTGCTGCGCGGCACATATGGACAATGCGGTGGTACCTACCCAGTTGGCCCCTAGCATTAGAGGGACCTCCCACCTAGTATACGGGGCCTATTCAATAAGCATCTAGACCGGAAAAAATCATAAGAAACGCATACTAATTTACAGATGTAGTCGCATCATGCACATAATGAAACTAATCGAAGCAAGTGACAAGAATAGTATCGAGGGTTATTTGTGAAACCATCGATAAAGATAAATAATTTCATCAAGTGAAAATTAATCTTAAATACCTATTGTAGTATTTTGTCAAATATGTACAACTAAAATCCTATCAAATTAACTAATAGTAACTTAAACCGTTTTTTTAAGTTAACAACATTTCATTTAATCTAAACGTTTCAAATCAAAGCTGTAAAATTAGTCGGTAATACTACCATTATGTCATGTTCATGTATATTAAGGATGACCAAAATTCAATCAGAAAATTAAAACTATTGAATTATCAAAATCAGAATTCAAACGTAAAACCAGAATCTCCAAAATTGGAAATATTATGCATTCGGATTTTTAATGATGCTAACATATTATTTGAATATAGAAAAAATGAAATATTGTCAAGTACAATATTTAACAATTATAAATAAAACAATACTAGGTAATCTAGACTTCCTCCTTTGCCTTGATGAAGTAAGTAATCAGGTCGATGGGTAACGGGAATACAATGGTAGAGTTCTTCTCAGCAGAAATGGTATTTAGGGTCTGCAGAAGATAAAGGTTTTTCAGAAAAGCTAGATTGAACTGCATGAATGAAAGTCAATCAATAACGTATCACTTCAAAGAAATGAAATGATGATAAATGAAGCTGCACAGGTCAACTCAAGAGTGCTCAAAGGTAATAATCGATCCCAGTTTCATTTATTAACGAAGAATAGAAAGGCTTCAGTTCACGGATGTCATTTTTCAAATAAAATCTAATAATATCAGTTCCACGTACGGACGTTAACTGATATAGACGAGCGTTATTGAGAAACAAGATAATAGGGAAGTATTAATACGGTTCTGAGAAGATCACCTGGAATAGGTAATTTAAAATGTACTTTGAAAAATAAAGACATATTTTAAAGTTGATCTATAAGGGAGTAACACGCGATTCATGTCATCATAATAGTTTTATAAATGCCAAATCTGTTATTTGATATGTCTTTCTTTCATGCAGCATCGGGTTAGTGGATAACATATTTGCATTGAGACGGGTTATGGGGCAGAGATTTCATTTCTGTGTATGATATGAGATAGAGGTTGTGATATGCCCATGGCTACATTCGGCGGTCAAAGATAGTAATATGAGGTATCATATTAACTGTTATAGGAGAAATTATAATGCAAATGAATTACGATAAAAATGGACTTATGAGTATCGCAATTTATAGGAATTTTAAATTTTAATTGTGAATAGACGACCGTAGTCCGTCTCATAGTAAACGGACTCTCACCGGACAACTACTCTATAAGGGGCACATCACAGTAAATCCGCTGACTGAAATGGCTTTGACATTGATAATGAGCTAAAATAGTATTATAAAATGCACATACTTGCAGATAACGGAGCTGCAGGGCTGCTGGGCTATCTCCAATAACTTCGGAAGCCTCACGCAGCGCCCGGGAAGCTTTTTGTTCTCCTTCAGCGGCGATGACCTTGGCACGGGCCTCCCTAGCGGCTTCGGCCTCAGCGGCCATCGCACGTTGCAGCTGGATTGGCAGGCGAACGTCTTTGCTATTGGGAGAAGGGACCAAAGCTATTACATGAGATCTCCAATTCTTAAATCCTGTTTTATTAAAGGCTTTTTAAGAACAGAGATTCCAAGATAGCTTGCGATACTAGTCTCTAAGCAAGTATAGAGAAGGCGCAATGTTGAGTGGCGTGAAGCTAAATAATTCTGCGAGTTCTGATGGAGCAAAAATGAAAAGCGTCGAAGTAGATAAAACAATAACATTACACTTCTGACGAGTTATTGGAAATTCTATAACTCCAGTCTAACAGAAGTTCGTTTAACTTTCTCGCTCAATGCACACGGTGCGGTAACTTTGTGCTGTTATATTTTTCTTGGTTTTTATACAGCGATTGGTAAATATTTTACTGCGAGACAATAGAGTATCGTTTATTGGAAATGTTTAAATTTACAAAACAAGTAGAGACCAGCCCAGGTGCATATTTGATATAATTGTTACGTAACTTTAAACGTTTACACAGCGCATGCAAAAGAAGCTTTTAAACTGAATAAATTTTGCAACATTTTTCATTGATGCTCCGTTTCTATCGGTAATAGCGTGATGTTATATAATCATGATGCCTTTCTTAATTATCCAACGGTAAAATATTTTTCCAATTCCAACCAATAATTCCTGAGATTAACGCGTTCAAACAAACAAATTCTTTAGATTTATAATTTTGGTATGACAAAAATATGTGTTTATTGTGACTTTGATTTATTTGTATAAAAACATATTTTGTAAAATATTTGCATACAAGTAAAAAGCTCGCGGCGGCTTGTTAAAGTTTGCTTTCAACGATGGCTCGTGTGTTTTCGATATTATAAAATACTCGAAGTTCGTTAAGTAGGTTATGTGGCTAGTTTAGCGTTGAAACTGCGTTATTGTGGACACCAGCTCGCTGTTTAGATAATTACAGTTCGATGGTTGCTTTGTCACTGTACTCGATAATTTGGTCAGCCCGACCGCACCTTGACACGTCCGCTTTTATCAACGTAATGACTGCGGGCTCCATGTGTTGGTTACGTTCACATAATCGTGTAATTAATGACTAAACGAGTGATAAAAAGACTAGAACTTTAAGAAATATAATTTTTAAATTTCTTTCTGGTGTATATATTGCACCACGAATGTTTATTTCAATAATTTTTTAATTGAATTTATACGAAAATGTTGACTAATTTACGTTAAGTTTTTATAGCTCTCGTATGTTATGACACGTCACTGAATTTGACTGACTATATAAGTAATAAACGTACGAACGCCAAAAAAATCCATACATTTTTACGATTGTACAAAACACTCAATAGCATCGATAATCTCTTGCTAATACTTGTGAAAATACGCGAACTTGCCTTTCAGTATTCAAACTCAACTTAATCTTTTTTTTTATTTACAACACATTAGTTAATTATGAGAAATGTTAGATTACGTAACTGGACTCTAATTCATGTTAATTATTTAACTGACCAATCAGAAAAAATACAAGACGACAGGCGAAAAAACACTCGTGATTTTCATAAATGTTCTACGAAAAACCATCATGTTCAAACTCATCATAATTTGTCGAGAATCCATATTTTTGTTGCTGACTTTTTATCTTATACTCGGAAAGTGACAAGTTGATAAGAGTACTGCTGTCAATATAATTTATCCAACGAGAGATAAAAGACGTCCGCCCGTACAGACAACCTTATAGAATTTCTTGGAAGCTTGGGTGCAGGCCGCTTCAACAGGTCGTGGAAATTTCCCTAGTTTTAGTTGACCCAGATAACAATTGCTTTTATTTTTATGATTTTAACAATAGCTTTGAGGTATTCGGAAGATTTTTTTTTAAATATGCTAAACTATGATGTTTATATTTTCTTTGGGCACCGGAATTAGAAGTTTAATAATAAAACAATACGTTTTTTTTATGCGGGTTGGATGTTCGAATAGATTAGTTAAAATTACCGGATGTTTGAGATTCGGTAGACAATATTCTATGTACTTATATTTTTATGGTTTGTGTATAATATAATTTATTAGGATTAATGTGAATTTATGGGGGAAGAGCCGATTATTTTTGTCACCTGTATAAATTACATGCACGCGAGTTGTACAAGTATTTTAATGGGAAATTTAGTTATAATATAGTTACTATAACGAGTTTTCCACATGATGTGAAACTACGCAAAATTAATTACGACAAAATAAAAATTAATATTTATTATAATTTTTGGATTAAATACCCACTAGATCACAAAAATATATGATTATAAGTTTCGATGATCAGTTAGCAGCACAAAGCAACAACTTTGCTTTTATGTTATCCATCGAATATACAAAGGATTTGCCATACTTATAATTTTAAAAAAGATAAACAATTAGCCAGACATGTAAAGGTTAGCCAGATAATTTGGGTGTTGCATTTCCCTCCGTACAATGCATCTGTTGCATCTATTATGTAGGGCCGTTATAGAAAGGCCAATTACTGTGTGAATATCATAAAATCGATTTTACTTCGTTGATAGTCGGGTCCATTTTCTTTCCAAGGTTGTGTCACGTGCGTGACTTTTGTTACACTGTATTTTATTCTTATAAATTATACCGTTTGACTATTGGGAATTATAAGAATTCAATGACTGTATGTGTGAGTAAATCTATTGCCATAATATTACATATTGACACCGTTTTTGGAATAGGTTAGTTGCGTATTAATGATTTTTTGCGTAATCTTTCATCAATAAAGGAAGGAAATTATTTTTTTAAAATATAAGAGTGGTGGCGTATTGGGGACTTATCACTATCTCTTTCACGCTCACGCATCATGATAATGGTGAAGAAGAGTGACGTCACTGTTATTGTTGTGTATTTGTTTTCTGATAATTAATAATTACTATCTTCGCTGTTGGGTTTGATGTGTTTCTAGTTTGTGAGTGGGTTTAAATTTTTTAAATTTTGCAAATGAAAAAAATCGTTCAGTATCTATCCAAAGGAAAACATTGCGCCATCATTATACTCATAACTACCAAGCTGGGAAATCAGGCGGGACGTCTAAGCTCTGTCTTTCAGAGCGTTGTATCATGGGTCCTTTCGGGGTCTAGTGTACTTACATCTCAACGCGCTCCACCTTGATGCCCCAAGCCTCAGTCGCCTCATCCAGTGCCAGTTGCATGTTTCCAGAAATTGTCTCGCGTTCGCTCAATATCTCGTGGAGTGGTCTAGTGCCCATGGTGTTTCTCAGTGTGGTCTGCGCGAGCAGCCTGGTCGATTGGTGCGCGTTCTCCACGTTGGCGATTGATATTGTTGCGTTGTGAACCCGGTAGTATACCACAGCGTCCACGGATACAGTGACGGAATCTTTCGTCAGGACCTGGTGAAGATGCCTTGCATTGTAATAGTATTCAGTGGCAAAGGATCTGGTTTGTTGAGGGTGAGGGCGTATACAAAATTATAAGGCGAGTTATATTCTAGCCACAATTTCAATATGTGAGGGAAAACAACGTAATAGAATAAAGGAAGTTATGTGCAGACTGCCTCCAGCAGGTTTGTTGAAATACTTGGGAAGACCTGGCACTGGACTGCTTGTATTATTTGCCGTTGTGCTTGCTTGTGGAATATTATTGTGTAAGTTTATCTTTACTTTTAACTTCCGACGGAAAAATGTCGTTACGAAATGGCGTGCTCAAACAGTGCCATTTAATTCACACGTTTAAGCCGCGTTTCCAATGAAGCAGAGACTTCTAAGAAATTGTTCAATCAACACATTTATACTGGCATAGATTTCGAATATGATGGGTCGATTCCTACACATCCTCGCTCCGCACCAGTGGATACGCAACCTAATACTATATTTTTTCAGTTTACTATGACAATTAATTTTTTAAAGATAATTTCTTACCTCTTGCGGGGGCACGTCATACGTTCTGGTACGGAGATCTACCCGGGCATACGTATCAATGCACGGTAGGATGAAGAAAATACCTATGGAAGAAAACAGCTATAAAATAAAGTGGAATACTCAATATAGTATTCAAAATTGAATGGGTTGACTGATTAGTGCCTGTATGGGTGTTAGACAGGCGACAAATAATTGCAAATCGCATCATTGCTACATAAGCGTGTGACAGCCACGATTTTTAAATTGTATTTGTGGAAGCCCTTGTCCAGAGACAAGTTTTTGTTTTCAAGATTTTACGTTCTTTTATCATATTTCAGAAAACATTTAACTAACCAATACTTGTTGCGTAATAAAAGTTGCCTTAGGTGTTATTCCGAAATTCATAAGTCGTTGGTTTTCAATAAATGAACCAATATAATATAAATAAATTAGGCAAAGAAATATTCGTTGGTATCGTCGAATTTAATTTAGTAATATTTGACGTACGAACCGCTGTTGCGATTATCTGAATAAGATTTTCTTAATGTCTTATTTGCACAGTTTTAAACCGGTGGCGAATTGTAGCTCGATTTCTACCGGGTTCCCTATTTTAATTCCTATTTTAAAATATAATAATAAATATGATGGAAATCTAAATGTATACTATCAATAATATTTTTAGGAACCTTTTTCTTTTCGTAAAATGTCACCTTCGCATATAAAACATTGTAATCATCGATGAACTAAATCTATCGTTAGATAATTTGTGTAGAAAATTTATAGTTTGAACAACTAACGATGAGCAAATGGAATTAACCCTTGGTTTCCAAGAGATTGGAATTGCAAGTACAAAGCTCGAACTTTCTCTCAGAGAAACTGTTGAAAAACTCTTGTTGTTTGTTAGTTGTTCCCTTTGTTGCAATTACCCCTCTTGACCTTGGTTTCAAAATAGTTTTTTTTTACAAAGCGTGAGTTTTTATGTTGCAAAAAATACTATACTTTATAATTTTTAATCTTGTACAAGACTATAGAATCTGATTAATTCAATATTTTAACGTCTTAATACAATTATAAATTTTTCAATGTACATACATACATAAACACACGCCTTTTTTCCCAGAAGGGGTAGGCAGAGGTGCTAACCAGAACACCCACGTTTCGCCTTGTATATTCCGTCCCACGTTGTGATAGGGGGCGAGCCTATCGCCATATCGGGCACAAATTCCTGACTCCGGTCTGATAATGAATAGAAAAATCCAATATCACTTTGCCCGACCCGGGATTCGAACCCGAGACCTCAGCTTTGCAATCGTACCGTAGTACCACGACGCCACTGAGGCAGTCAATTTTTCAGTGTGTAAAATAATTATTAAATAATACATACCAGGTCCCTTCGCGCCGCCTGATAATAAGCGTCCCAGTCGAAATATAACGGCTCTCTCGTATTCTTGGACGACCTGGAACAAACACGAATCTTTATAACCTGCAATAGTAAATCAGGGTGTTGTACCCTTCGAATAATAACTGTTATTTTATTGCACAGTCCCTAACGAGTAAACACCTGATGCTAACTGACCACTGTCTCCCATGATCACCTATAACGCTATATTCATAGATATGTTGTCGGCCCGACTCGGCATTCGAACTCGAGACCTCAGCTTTGTAATCCTACCGAAGTACTAAGCCACCGAGGCATCAGTGTGTGAATGAGAAATATTTGTTGTGACCCTATAATTAACTTTACATATTTCTAAATTCGCAGAAGAAAGTCTTTGTGTTATGTTCTATCCATCATAATTCATTGGGAATTGTATCTTAATAGAAAATAATCGCACGAGCGGTACTTGGGATCGGAACCTATGATCTCACGGTTATATAAATATAACACGTTATATGTCTATACACGTTGATATTAGAACAATGTTAGTTTTTATAGTGGTACGAAAAGTGTGTAATATTCATCGAAAGTGCAGACGAGATAAAGTTTTCGACGATGTATAATATTTCATTGGACGATACAATTAAGCCGAGTTGAACGGTATACGAATATATAAATTGACTCATAAGCATCGTGAACGGTGGTAGCAATCCGCGCAAAAAAAATTACCGCCACGGCAACTACGAAAAAGAAAATCGAAAACATTCCGAAACCTACATGAACCTAAAGAAAATATCAGCGTTATAATCAGCTGACTGCCAACGTTAATTACAAACCCACAGGTGGCAATAATAAGTAGATGTGAAAAAGTAATCTGCCATCGGATAACTCAATTAATTGGCGATAGTCAATTTACGCCTCCGAGCAACACGCGAAATGGATCTGAAATTTGTTTTAAAATCTTATCACCGTAAAAATAGTAACTGCCCTGTGGCAGTACATGTAGCTTGTGGTATGAAAAGGACTTAATTGTAAAACAAAATATCTAGGATATAAGCTCTTTCATGTTTGAGACGGTCAATGTGAATCAGTAAGAGTAGGCTAAGCGGCATAGAGTAAGTTGATCCGTTTGTTTGGTAATTAACGTCAATAAAAAACTCTTTACTTTATTGAAATCTGTAATGGCTCGTTTACATTAACCCGTAATGGTTCAACACAAATTACTACACTCGAATTCGCACAAACATTGTTTGTCGTCAAACATTTTTGTTAGTTCTCCAGACGCCCGACAGGAGCGCTGCAGCGCGTGAAACTTGTCGATAGTACGAAGTATTTCCCTATGACATATTTGGCATGGCGCGCTCAAGTTTTCAGTTTATAATCTAACCGTAATTTGAGGAGAAGGAGGCGTGCTCAGATAACCAATGCCTACTTATGTACATATTTGCTTTATAGAAATACTAACTTATATGAACTTTGAATGATAGGTATTTTTTTTGGACTTTTAATGATATCACAGGTCATATGATTTAACAAAAGCTGTTTAATAAAGTAATCATTGACAAGAGCTAACTATAGTCTTTAACGAATGTAAATATTTGATCATGAAATTATTAAAGTAATTAATTGTTTGAGTACTATCACTAAAATTTAAAAAACCTTACGCTCATACAGCCTTGATTCAGAAAAAAAAGGTCGCGTTGTTTGGAAATAAAAATGTCAATCGGCTGCTATCATTCGATGTATGCTTCGTTAAAAAATAAATGTTGTTATTTATCATGGCTACGAAAAATCCGGGAGTAGACCGGTATCAACGTCGTTGAACAACTATTTCACTTGGCTAAAGACAGGGAAGAATACAAGAAGCTGACGGCCAACCTTCAACAGTGAAGCACTCAAGAAGAAGAAGAAATGCTGTTATGCAACACCATTCAGCAAAGTATACACCCGTAACTATGCATTGCATACCACGAACCGATTTCAGATGAGATTCCTATACAACGCTGGGTAGATTATAAAAGTAAACAGCTAAGAAAAATTATAACAATTCAAGCGAAAAACTAATTAAAAAATATGAAATCTGACACGTAAACTAGTTAAGTTGTCGGCTTGCGGGCCGCGGCGCTAACGTGACTAAATAAAGGGAAAGCCGGAAGTGGCAGCCCGCGCCGGAACTCAGCCGATTTCCGCAATATTGAGTTCTACTTTGAAAATGAAATTATTTTTTGTGACGTAGGTAGGACGTTCGCAACCGCCCGGATGGCGACTCACTGATGGCGTGGCAAGTGTGTCACATATCACGTTCAGCCTATTCTTCCGGTTTCGACCAAGACGACATTATTGTGTCGACCAGATTGAATAAAAATCGAAGTGTTCCATAATTCCATTGCAAGAAATATGTTGATTCATAAATGTTTTTAAGTTTCATAAAGAGTATAGCATTAACTGGCATTACGAGATGTCCTCAAACTATTTAAAAATATAATAAGTTTGCTAATGAATACGACACTCGCACGGAAAGTGACCGCGGCACGGAGGCTACACTACACAAAAGCCCACGTATATGTGTCATGTTCCGGAGTCAGTTAGTGTATGTCCGGCATCTACCGAGCCGGCATAATTGTATTCTACTGGGAAATCGTTATATCTCGTTTGTTGATACTTTATCTCAATATTATTAGGCAGTAGGCTTAGATTCAGGTATAATATTATTGCGTCTTTATACAAACACACACAAATATCTATTTCTTACATATGTAGGTATTCTATGATTATTTCAATTACTATAGAATAAGTAATCTATTAAGCAATACGTCAAAGTAATGCGCTGAGTCAGATAATTGGAGTGAACTTTGAATGTCGGGGAATTTAAAATGTAAAAGTCAAATCAATTAGAATAGAAATAGACGCATACAATTACTAGGTCCGGACTGAGCGTATCGTTGCATATTAAAAAAGGCCGCCTCTTACGTAGGTAACATTTGAATTTTAAAAAACCATGGTAAGATCACGGTCATGGCCGGAAATCGGTTTTCTTTCACGAAACAAAAGGCCAATGATCACGTCTTTGCTCAATCGGTGCAATCGATACAGTTAGGCTGCAATATTGAGCCTTTTCGAACTGCGGAAAAGGGAACAAACGATCGTCCACAGTTTATTATATTTTCCAGTGGCGACAATCGTTAATCGCGTAATTTTTTTTTATAATTTATAATTCGACTTGTAAGTCCAACCAAGTGTCGGCTATCAATATGTGAAAGTTATTCTTAATATAGTTATCAGACGTTTGAGAATCTGCCATGAATTAATCCACCTCAAATCACGGTATATCCGTTTTAAAAAACCAATAGATACACACGCACTAACTCAGTTAACCCCTCCGGGATGCAAACGTGATGTTTTGATTGTTTTTTGTTTCAGAATTACATAGCTCCAAACGAAATACGAAACTCTATATTCATGTTAAAAAACTCGACTGGCGTATCGAATATTGGGTGCAAGCAATAGTGAAGTCATGGAAAATAAAAAAAATGTATCAAAATATATTCTGCGATGTTTAAATGTTTTGTTTACTCGCTATTATTTCTCCAGGTAACAGCTAAATATAGGAATATAGTCCGGAAAATTAATTAAATAGGATCTGTTACAAACGATCATTAAATTAATTGGTCGATTTTGTTGCTAAATGAAAAGTGAGGTAAAGATTAATGATGCTCCAGTCGAGGCCGTTGAGTCTTCGGACAAGACCGTGTACTTATACAACACTTCTGCTCAATAATCTCATCATAAACACGCAATATTGAACTCAAAGTTTAGAGAAATTTCTATTTCAACATCTTGCATTGACGAAACTCTCCCTACTTTATCTAATTCAAGTGATCAAAACTTCTGTAAGCCTTCAAGTAGATTATAGAACTGCATGTAAGTTTCATCCAAGTCTAAGTTCCGAAAACTATAATCCCTGCGTCAAAGTCTACAGTTTCTGATAAAATATTTATGCATGATGCATAATTCGGTCTGGCCCTTACGAAAAACCATTCTATCATTACATTACACTGCACCTTATTAAAGGAGGATTAACAAATTGATTTTTAGCCTCCGGTGTAACCAACAAACCCATCAAAGGCATAAAACAGTCAAATTAAAGAAAAAGGACTGTGTGATTGAAGGTCATTTGGCGATGAGTAGCTGTGACCACTACAAAGAAGCGTTGTGGTTTGTCTCAAAGCATTGTAATTAAAACCATTTTGTGTGCTTGTGGATTTAATTATTTTTATGTCAACACACTGATTGCATTTACTTTAAAGTTACCTTGTGTGGGTGCCTAGAAGATTTTTAGAAACGAAACGCCCTAACTGAGATTTAAGTATGCAAGTATTCAATTCTATTCTGAGAATAACTGAGTGAAAATGTAATTTTATTTTAATTAATATTTTTAAACCATATTTGTTCTATCATTATGGATTAAAGGCTATATTTTGGCATTACATGTGCATTTGCACAGATAATACAGCGCGTGCATGAAAAACAACCAATCTAAATCAAACAGCGAACGGGGTCGTGTTCATTTCGGCCGGTTTTCGTGGAAACTGTCCGTTCGTAGTGCACCGAGTGTCTAATTGATTTAATAGTTCGTGACACACGATAACACAATCACTGAGCTATTTTGTTTTATCCTTTTGTAATCTGATCGTGCTGGACTTTGTGTAACAAAATTTTATGTATTTTGCATGTTGGCTTCCGTATAAAGAATACAGTTTTTGCATTGAGACCAATATTGTGAAATAAGTAATAAGTATATTGGTTTTTTATAACCAAGGTTCAGCGAACAGGTTGCCTGATAATAAGATATTGCCGCAGCTCTTGAACGTCTTTAACACTAGCATAGGAGGCGTGACCGGTCCATTAAAATTGGGGAGAGAGGGAAGACAAGCTAATGGTACGGTGGTAGAAAGGTATCTATAAATTGTATTATAAAATTACAATACAATGAAAACGGGGATATGAAGTTTATTTTATGATTTTACTTGAAGGACATTGTAGCTAGAGTAACTACCGGACATAATGAGACTTAACATCCTATATCTCAGGATGGCAAGCGTAGTGGACGGCCAAGCATTGCTTTGCAATTCATGGTGTTGTTTGGTTTTGCCACTGTCCACGAGCAATCGTATCGCTTATCATCAGGCGAATGGCATGCTCGTCTTGCTATTCTTTGCAATAAAAAAATATATATTTCCATAATTGAAATATTAAAATAACTCAGAAAATATTTTCACCTGAACTTTCTGATAGGAAAATATATCGCAATAAAACAATACAATTAATTCTCCTTTGAAAACACACGTACGTTATGTAAATGGGAACAATGCAAATGTACGGAACGCAGGACAGTCCATGTAAGTACTGTGACACATACAAAGCGGGCGCGGTAGCGGGCGTGACCGTCTAGAATTCTAGATTTACCGTACATTTATAATATTATTAGTTGGAAAATATAGCAGTTCTAGAATTTACAAATATATCATATTATTAATTAATCTTTCGGCCAGTTTTATCCTTATTTAGCCTTGCGTCTCAATTTACTCTGCGACGCGCTCGAATTTGACTCCCGAAGCATTGATTTTGTGTTCGGTGTGCATAATACGTCATGAAAGTTTTAACCTTTATGAGGAGAAAAGACGATTCTGTATGTTTTTCAAACAAAGCCGTGTGAACGTTAAAAACCCGCTCGCAACTCGAGAGACGCTTGCCTGATTGGAAAAGCGTTACTTTTGTTCGCTCGCTCTCGCGCCCGCTTCCGCCTGTCCCATGTGTACATACTCTAAGCTTGTGCCGCTTTTGTGGGAGGCTGTGTTCGGACATAATTAAAACGTGTTTGCGTTTTTTAGTGATTCCGATCCAGCTATGATTTAGCTACGCCGATAATTGCAGCGAGTTACATTGAAACTGCAAATTAATATTATGTTAGTTTTCATTTCATATGAACCGCAACTCATCGAAACAAAACTGTATATTTGTATTAACGGGAACGCTGCGGTGGTAAAATATTTTTAATTATGCCTGGAATTAACAGGGAATGTTTTGATATATTAACCCTTTGGTATATACTCGTATATGTACAGTTTGCCACATTGATTTGTACCGATCTATATTCATTACAATGCTCTTTTGATTCGAGCCAGGGAATTTGGTGGTGAAATTACGATTGACGTCATGGCTCTTAAATATTCAGAGAGTGCGGTTTTGGCATCTATTTATTTGATATTACAAAGATTGGTCAGTTTGTCACTGTACCTTTTGTATGAAATAAATGTTAGACGAGTTTCGCAAGTTACCAGTATAAGGAGCCTTAATGACCAAAAATACAACGCGTTACGAAAACAGGGCTACGTAAAATATGTAACGTCTCGTAAGTTTAACTGCAAGTATAACTTTTACCTACTCTATTCCTCGGAGAAAATTGATAAGTTAAAATTGCAAACGGCTTTTCCCCTGACGCGGCGTGGGTGCAATTCCCGTAATACTTGGATAAAGATATTTTAACCCGGATCAAGACTCAATAATTTATTGCGCGTGATATTGGGTTTTAAAACTCACGAGACATTAAAATAATATTGACATAAAAAAATTGTCAGAAAAATGTGTTTAAAAATATATTTTTTAATAGCAACTCGATTTTTTTCGGTGTTTGCCTTACGGCTTTTGAACAAAAAAATATCTAAATAGTTTTACCGGAATAATTGCATTAATATCATCAGCGGACTTGAGCTAGCTGCTAGTGAAACACAGCTATAGCAAACCTCTTTCTCCGCCAACACTCAAAGTGTCGGATCTGATATGAAATAATAGTTTTCAGGGAATGGAATGTGGGATCGACGGGCGGCGGTTATTGACGTCTTATTATCAAGAAATACTGATTTCAATATTTTTTGCTAGGTGGGAATATCACCGCAAACCACAGCTGGTCAGCGAAATGAATTTTACGTCCTGAATTGTTTTCAAAGCTTGTCAGTTAAAATGCATTTGCATTTTATGGACTGGAAGCTTGTTTGTATTTCAATTTAATTTTTCAAGTGCTCAGTACTACGGATAAAAAATCTGATAGATTTGACGTTTATTAAATCATTTGATAATATTGTTAGGACTTTCAATTTGAGCTATAATTTCATATTGAGGCACTCAATATGTGTTTATTTAGGCACTCAATACCGGGTTACGTGTTCGATATGGCACGGAGTTCTAATAGTTAATTTGAACGATTTTTAAAAGTACCAGTTAACTTTATGATATTTTAACGATAAAAAAAGCGATGTCCGATGCAGTACTTTTCACTTTTCGTTACTTTTTAAGATTCATTCGGAATTTCGACCTACCTATTTTCTAGTTTACCTATTTTCTTGCATTATAGTGCATGTGAATATTTTTTGTAGCAACTTGCAAGGTGGAATATTTTATCTCACTTTAGCGAAGCATAATTTTATCAAGAAAATTAACTTGTTATATTATGAAGCACTTTCCATTCACTTGGAAGCATGCTTCACGAGTTAGTTTTTGTAAGTTTAGTAGGTACGCAACTAGTCATATTGAAAACTCCGCGATTTTATGAGAATTAATATTTTTGCCGATAAGATTTTCAAGATATATTTAATTAGTGTTATTTTCAAAACTCTTTTTGAAATATTTTTCACGTATCAATTTTAAAACAAATAGATTGTTTTTAAAGACAAAATATGGTATTTTTAAACGCAACAGTGTGAGCGCTACAAAAATACGTCGCAAGTAAGCGGCATGGGCTGGCGGATGCGATACCTATATGAAACACATCGCCTACAAAAGTTTATCAACTAAAGAAAAGCGATAGTAAGAGGTGTAGGAGCCTATTGCTGTGCTGGGTACAAATTACAGTCGCGGAAGACTTGTACTAGGTTCTCGAACGGAAAACCTCACATGAAGACAAATTTCTGTCCTGGAAATCGAACCAAGGCCACTCGATCACAACCAATATTTACTGTTATTAAACCAATGAAAATAGTATAAAACAAAAATAAAGTAAAAATAAAAATGTGAAAAAAAGTAACGCACAGCGGAGAGAAACAAAAAAAAAACGCTAGCAAAAACTTACCTTGAAACAGATAATTAGAGAGAACGGCATCGTCAGGACCACCAGCACCCACGACAGCACGACCAGGATCTTGCCACACGTCTTTGATTCGGAGGATGCATCCTCGTTCGCTGCAAACAAAAAAAATATTATAACAACGATTCACATTAACCAAAAAAACCTGAAAAAGAAAACGCACATGAAGTGATCGTAGGGTAAAGGTGTTGGCGACTAGACATTTCTATCATCATACTAGACGACCAACTGTTAGAGTACCCGTGGACCGACTGTCTATGGCAGTAAAAGGCTCTCATGACCTTGCCATAATTAATGCATGTGGGAAACGAGCAGGGTGTTATTTATCGACGGCTCACCTGAAGGCCCGGGGATCACCACGGTGGTAGTATCGGAGTAGCGAGCCAGGGCTGGTTCGTCGACGACCTCCTCTCTCGGCAATCGCAGCGCGACTGTGGGGATGCTCCGTGTCGCAGTTTATTTTATACCCACGGTGGACGCGAACTTTTCTTTTTTCCAGGGATTTGCTCCGGCCAGCTGTAGCGTTCTTTTTTTAATTTGTACACTTGAATGTTTTATTGGATGCGCTCGGATATTAAGATTATTAAATGCTTGTGGTATCGATTTTAGATAATTGGTATGTTATTATGTATTAATAATTAATTATATTAGCTGTCGTAGATATAATTTTGTAATTGCGTGGTAATTATATATGATGAGCTGGTAATATTTTTGTTCGATTCCTTTGGTTTTTTTCTTTTAGAGATTAACTGACAGATAAAGACACATTTTGAGATGTGGGTGTATATTGTATGCCGTGTGGGACGGAGTTCAATTATAAGGGCATTTTCCGCAAGTATTTCGGTTCGAAAATATGATTAAGCTGGATTTGAATATTTTAAAATCGTAAGTTTATTGATAACTCACGTAGGAAGGGCGAATGAAAAATTATAATATAACTAATACAACAAATATACCTCTAAACGGTTAGAAAAATACAAAGTATAATATTCTAATGTATGCTCATCTCTCATTTTTTAATATCATAGCACTGTCTTCGTATTGATATTTTTTTTATTTCGTCCATAATTATCTTTCTCTGTTTGGGGCGTAAGTGGCTGTGGAGTGAGGGTGCGCAGGTTCAATTCCGGCATTCGAATAAAAGTTATTGTAACAACGAAAGTTTTCGACATTGTTTTGAAACATTATGCAAGGTGGTCACCTAAGTGTCACAGTGATGCGACCCGCAAACTCCTTCCTATTTTCTGCTTAGGTATGTATGTTAAATTATGTTGTGTGAGTTGTATTGTTATGACTAATAAATCTATTTTTCTTTCTTGCTTTCTTATGGCATTTATTACTCTGTAATGTTTCTTATTTCTACTGTATTGCCTTATATAAATATAAATATATTCCTAAGTACGTGGTGGCCGGTCGGTAGCTGGCCTGACTGCTAACATGTTCACGGTGGTCGCGGGTTCAAATTCCAGGGCACCCTGACTTATCGGTGTATTGATAATCACTCACCACGCATTATAAGGACAAAGAAAAACTTAGTGAGGAAGCCTATATACCGTAGTGATTTTAAAGAATTTCTTCGGTATGTAAAGTCCGTCAAACGGCACTAGGCCAGCGTGGTGGACTATACGGCCTAACCCCTCTCAATCGTACTTTCGATTGTAGAGGACGCACATGCTCTGCAGTGGGACGTATAAAGGCTGATACAGATACAGAGATATTTTTTATTTTTTTTAAATATATAAAAATTATTTATTTTCGTATTTGCAGTGTGCAAGTAATTCATTCTGCATCAACAGTTAGTATGGAGGCGATGCGAGCACTCGCTTAGTGTGTTTGGTTAAGTAAGCGCACCCTCCGCCGGGAATTAATTGACAGTAGGAGCTAATCAGCTGATATCTAGATTTATTCGATAGACGTTTATTTATTTACTGAAATTTATTTATGATAAAGTAATATCAAGCATGGAGATAATTACACGGGCCTATCAAGAGGCGAACCGAATTAAGATATATTATTTAAGGATTAATTATGTTTTACTTTATATGATTAGTAAGTTATTATGTTTGATCGTTTCTTTTGTAAATTATGCCAGTAACAAAGGCTCTTTTTATTTATTAATCGACTTCAAAAAAAGGAGATTATCAATTCAATGTGTATGTATGTAATTTTGTAAGAATAGAACGATTTTTTTATGACATCAAGATGTGTAGAAAAATTAAAATACAAACAAAAGAGAAGCGTTGGGGCGTAGATAGAATGCCTAATAGAGTTTGCAGGAAGTCGCTGAATGCAGGCCGCTTCCAACAGGTCGCTGTAAATCCTTTAGGGAGGCCTTTGTTAACTGACTTTTTGGTAGAAGATGATAATAAAGTAGAAAATCTTACTCATTTTATTAGTGAATATTATACAAATTCCAACTCCTCCTATTAACTTTATGATTGATTTCGTTGCGGGTTTAAGACAAATGATAATGAGCTTCAATGCTTGATGTCGTTAAAGTGCGTGCTACTGTTGATCTTGGCTTACAGAAGATGCAGTGGGGGGCATAAGGGTGGGGTAGTCTAAAATTGCATTTGGTTCATATCTTGTAAGCTACTGGAACGTTTTGTTATGAAATTTTGCATTAAGAATTAACGTGTATTTTTAAAAGATATAAGTAGTAATATTAAACATTCGCATTTACGTCATTGATTCTCTGATTCGTACTTTATCGTTCCACGTAAAAGGGTTTAGCCGCTTTAGCGATGGCTATAGACACTTATTTAATAATCAATGACCGTTCTGGTACAAGGTTTACCAAACTATAATAGGAGTTTTTGGTTTTTAGTACTTCAATGTTTAATTTTCAAACCCATTTACATTATAGTGACCGACATGGCTTATTGATACGAAAACTCTGATTTTCTCTTCGAAGATTTGTAACTTAAGGCTGAGCTTAAATACGAAAAGCATGTTTTGTCCAAAAAATCATTTTTATCGTTTCATCACTATTCAAAAGGCATAGATAATAATTCTAAAACGTTTTTTTTGTAATTAAACGTTTCAAAATTTTTAATATCAGCCGGATTCAATTGATGTTCATAAAGAATGCCTCGCAACTTCTAAATGCTGAATAGCCATAGCAAATGTACTCAATAAGCTCAGGTCCCTTTCATAAAATCCTTAGAAATTGCGATATTGAGCTATTTTTATTCCTATGAATAGTTTACACCGCGTAAAGGACGCGACGATGCCTTTGACTCAAAGCGTTTATGATACTGAATACTGTGATGTAGTGCTTTGATTGTAGCTGATAATTTAGCCTTTGATGGTCGGGAATCTATTTCATATTTTAACCGCCGTCTGTGCTCTTTTGTTTGTCAGTTTTATGAAAGCAAAATACCAGAAATTGATGCAGTCTCAGATACTCATTCGTCCTTTTCACTTCACAGATAGACATCAATATTAAATGTTGCATTTAATTTGTTGTGATTTCAGCAAAAGATATCTAGTGGTAATTTAGTGGAAATATTAATCGGAAAAGCCACAGTACTATTAAAGTGTTTGAAGAGTTTACAGGAGCAGGAAAGTTGGATAGCATATTAGCTCGAAAGAAAAGATAAATAGGCCTTAAAATAAAAACTAATCTGATAAAAAACAATCTGTTAAGTTCCTCCCTTGCAAATGCGAGGCTCTTTAAGATTTTAAAATAATATTGTAAAATAAATTCCGCGACGTTGCTTTAGTCTAAAATTAGGTTTAATTGCCTTTGGTGGGCGCCGCAAAGCGCAATTCCGTTTAATCTTATTTTGTTATCGACGTTGTTTTTCATGGAAGAGTTTGCAGCTTGTAAATATTTCCACAACATCATTATGTTATTTGTGATCAATTGAGTTTATTCTCGGACGAAGGCATCGCGAACCCAATTATAAATTAGCGCTGTCTGACTTTCTACCGGTTGATAAAATTGTAAAATGAAATAAGCAGGTGTTGGAAGCCCGACTAAGTTTTTTTTTATATTTAGGTAAAATGTTCATAGATGGTAAGCTAAAAACTAAAGGCGCAATAATAGCCAAGCGAAATTAATACCACATTTTTGATATGTCATTATAGAGAGCAGACCCCTCTGATTGGTTGTGTAAATCCTACGCCAAAACATAACACACACACGATCCTCATCGATTCATATCGGCAATAATTCAAAAGAGGTGCAAACCCGAACACATCATTAGTCGGATTAGCCAGCGATTCGATACAAATATTTCTCGCCAAACTCCCTCCTGTAGGGGTGCAGCGGGGTATTAATTCACCCCGTGCGACGCAAATAAGAAGCACGTGAAATGAGCATGTAACGATGGAAACAGCTAACAATTTGCTCCTGTTTGAGTCACGAACGCTTTTGTCAACCTTTGTGCCGTTCGCTGGAGTGCAAGCGCTAATAACACTCGCAAGCTGGACGCGAAAATTTATATTATTTAAAGTGTACCGTAAACATTAGAATTGTCATATATAAGGACGTGGAGTTTTGTTTCGAAATAAACACTTACTTTGAATTTACTAAACATTTTATTCAAATATATTTGTTATGTTTATAATGGAAAAGGGGGATAAATAGGTGATTGTGTAGGTACATATGGACGGTTAGTTGATGAATAAGTTGATTAATATAAAATAATTATTTTATATACTATTTGACTATATTTCTTTGTATTTTGTGTCTATTCGATGCGAGCGATTACATTTTTATAGTGAGTCCGCTGTTTCAGGTCAACAGAAATATGTATAATAAAGGTGTGGTTAGTTTAGCTGACGCTTGCCGGCTTGAAGGAGACATGTCATTAAAGGCATGGGGTTGATATGACAACTATAGCTATTAAAAAATAATTTGTAGTTGGCAATGTATTTAACGTTCTGAAGTCATAGAGCTACGCCGTAGCCAATGTCTACGATTTGACCGAATCGATTAAGATGCAGTCACCTTAAAAACAACGTGGAAAGACGGCATTGTTTTTCGTTTTTGTGTGCCGATTCGTGTCACCTCTACCTTAACCTTCCATTATGACCTAATCCACTCGCATCACTATGACTGGTTTTTCATAGAAGCTTAAAAAACGAAGGACGTTATCAAGTTTGATACGAACATTCCATCAGCCCCTTGTGGCTCTCTCTTTTCAGCCACAGGAAGTCCACTGAACATAGACCTCCATCGATCGCCATATAGAACTGTTGGAAGCGGCCTGCATCCAGCGACTAAATAGCTAAATAGCTTTTACCTACTAAGTGGACGTCAAACTGTAAATCCACGTAATTATGTGCATGGAATGTAGTAAACATTGCACATCGAGCTGAACACTAACGCGCTTGACATTAATTCGACCGTGGCATTCCAGAACACAAACATATTTGAATAGAATACTCTACAAATAGCTTAAAGTTTGCGACGCTCAATTCATTCCTTTAAGGTATGAAAATATGAATACCATCGCTTGTCCGCTGCCGTCCTTTTAGAGGATTAAATCTATACACCTAGCGTGTAATATCATATCTCTTTTATCATTTTATTTTTCACGTCTAGAGATAAAGTGTTCTAACAGAGTATTGAAATGCAATTAGTTAATTTGGATATGCTTGTGGCCCCTTTATACTTCGCATGATTGGTTTATGTTTTTCGTCTGTTACCCTTTTCTTTCGCTTTATCCGCACCCAATCGCATTTTCGTTTCAATATCATTTAAAAATATTATTGTTCTAATCTCCTTGCTATTAGGAATATTCTAGTACTGCCAATAATTATCGGCAGGTAAGATAACAAATTGAAAAAAAAAATGTCTCTGGTATTTTTTAAAATTAGGTTATGATATTTCAATGAAAAATTAAGAGCTTTGATTAGAAAGCGTTTTATGTAGTTGAAACCTACATCGCCCAGTTGGCCAAAAACAGATTGTAATCTAAAATACTGGGAGTTTCACAACCGATAATACTGGCGGTAGGTAGGTCTCTCATATGTGAGAGGCCGCCTGGGTAGATACCACCACAATGTCTATTTATCTACGCACTATTTTTCACCGCAATCTCCATTATATAACGGCAGTGTAAATGCACTGTTGTGTTCCGGTTTGAAAGACATTGTTGCCAGAGTAACTACTGGACATAGTAAGACTTAACTTTTTATGTCTTAGGATGGTGAGCGCAGTGGAATGCCAAGCATCGCATTTAGTACCGTCCATGAGTGGTCGCATCATATACCATGAGGCGAATGGTATGCTCGTATCGTATTTACATAGCAATAAAAAAAAACGAACAAAGATAAAATATGTTTGTGAGTCTCACAAATATTTGTTTTAGGTGTTGTGAAATAAAAAGCTCTCTTTAAGTTTTTGATACTTAGTCTTAGTCTTAGTCTCTTACTGTGGTTTCAATACTGTAATGCCTGTATTATGGGACTAAAGTCGTTTTTACTGTGAATCACGAGTGCGTATTACTCTCAAGATATGTTGAAACTGTTGAGGCATTGACGAAATATCTGTGACCTTTTAAACCTTTATATAAGTTAAATTTACCTCACGTGGATTTGCAAAATAAACTCGGGTGAAGGGCAGCGTCAGAACTGGAAACCTCAAAAATATTTTTCCTTTGAAATAAACTTTGAAAAAATATAAAACGCCTTTCAGAATATTGTGAAATATTTCAATGCGTCATGCGTGAAGACATAGAAATTAAATCAAACTTTACCTCTTTAAAAGTAAGAAGGAAAAAACAAGTCAATTATAACACCCACCAGTTCAGAAATACGCACAAGAATATTGTGAAAATTTGTGTATTAATTTTACATTTTTGCGTAATAAAGCAGCTTATCCGAGGATTAAGATTAAAACTGTTTATGCCAAATACGTATAAAAATAGGTATTGCTCGAATTAATTCCACTAATTAGCGTATTTTTGAAAACGCCGCGGATTAGGAAAAATCTTTTGTTTAAATATTCTCAACTTTTGCTTGAAACAGGTACCTACACAAAGGTCGTGCTAGTAATGATATTCAGAAGTACGACCTATTGAGAGCGTTAGGTAACAAATAAATAATGATTATGGACAGAGAGCTAGCGTAATGTTGCGTCGTACATCGTACTTAATATTAGGCGCCAGTCTGGTGTCATCTGGGTGCAGATACTTTTTGAGTCTAGTCCACGTCAGCAATATGATTTTGTCTGTCGTACTAATTACATACAAACATAAATGAACTCACGTCTTTTTCCAAAAGGGGTAGGCAGTGGTTCTCCTGGTATTAAGTAATCACCCGTGTTTCTGAACTTTTCGAGACAATATATAACCTATATGTTAATCCAGGGTGTCAGCTAACTCCGTACAAAATTTAAGCGAAATTAATTTAGCCGTTACTGAGATTAATGTTGAATTAAATGTATTATATTATATTTATATATTTATTATAGTAATAAAAAGGCGTATTGCTGGACACGGCACGTGTTGTGAGAAGGAACCTTCTGGAAATGATTTTAGAACCCTAGCTGCCGGTGGCTTAGATTTTTCGCCCGAAGATCAAAGGGCAAAAATATTTTTTTTAATACTAGGAGGTACTAGACTCAAGACTTTACGGTAAGGTAAGAATAATTAAACTTAATACAAGTTAGTTACAAAGAAAATATAATGTAACCTAAGAATACAGCGTAACTTAATATTTTCATAGTTTTAGTTTAATATCGCAAGGAGCGCGCGACAGACAAACACCTGTTGAAATAAAATCTGGCGAAGCGCTGAGAGTGGCTCTTACATAAATCGTAATCGGTCGAGTATCGGACAAATGTACTTCCATTAAAGGCTTTCCTGATATTATGTTGTTGAAGGGTAATAAGATAAATGTAGAAACATCTAAATTATGTGCTGTTACATTATTTTACGTAGATAATAAATAGAAATAATTTCTATTATGAATTATTGTTATACCAAAAATATTGAAGTCAAAATATTGTGTGTAAACAAATCGGCTGAAAGAACATAAGATAGACAGACATATTTTATTCCAATTAAAATGTTTACATCATTAAAATACATTTTATGTAATACACAAACCGAGCCAAATATAATGTTTCGTTGTGTCGCTTTTTGACGATAAAAACCGCGTGATTACAAATCCTCTATGGAATTTATTTTTAACAAGCGTAATATATTTCTGGCAACACGTACGCCCACCAACACGCCTTGAAATGGATACACGCTCGACGAACTGTGGGTGGCATTATTGTTATTCTTCTATACTCGAAGATACATGTATGGGCTTATGTACATATTTGTAAAAATAAACACCCAACAGTCAAATATGTAGCTGTGACCTCAATGAAGACAAGTATTGTGTTGTAGACATAAATAACTTCATCATGTCGCTTTTTTGGCTGTCGGTGTGCGCGCTAATGGTAAAAAATTAACTTGTATATTTTTTTCCAAACGTAAGAGAAGAATAACTTCAAAAACTACGAGAAGCTTCGGTTTCATAACACCAAGACCTGAAAGAAATGATTATGTATCGCGTGTATGTTTTTATATATCATATACTCATTATGTGTGTACTTGAGAATGGATAGACCCTAGCTGTGCCTTTCATATTAAATATAGGTATAGTTAGTAAGCTTTCAAATACGCGTTTCAGCATTTTAACTAAGCAAAACACAAACGTAACCAAAGCTCTGTGACGGAGATCAAACTAATTTAAAATTCGTTTGCTAATGCAATTGCCGATAACGAGTTAGCCAGGTTCTTTAACTTTATTGCCACTTTTAAGGTACAAAAATATATTTTGTTAGATAAGACCGACATTGGTAATGACAAGTTTAATTTTTTTTGGAGTTTCAGTTTTAGCTGTAGCATAATTGTCCTTGGTTAGCAAATATATATGTAAATGAAAAGAAAATGTAATTAAAGGACTTTACAAACTATTCCGAGGTGAATTGCGTTGTTTCAGAAACATAAAGAGTTTGTCCAAACCGCAAAACACTGTCTGAGTTTCTCGTAGACGTTTGCGTAGCACGTGTTCGTAGCTGCTTGAGTTTATAGCCCCGTTCCTTAATGTGGAATATAGCTTACATTAAATAAAAACCATGATATTGAGCAATTACATATTAATGAATATACTCACATTTGGATACAAAATTATTAATATTTTTTTATATAACGTAAAACTACGGTAAACATATATTTTGTAGTGCTACAAGAAACAACTTACACTGTAAATGTATAATAACGATCAAAATCTATTTTATCATTCTTTAAATTTTTTCTTAATTTATTACTTAAGCCTTTCGTCCATGTTATGATGGATAGATCTAATATTTTAACCCAGCCCAGTTAATGATCTAGCTGAATCTTTTAACCCAGCACCTTTAAAAAGTATCCTCATAATGCATATTATTTACAAAGTGCATAATATTTTTTCTATATTTACCTCAGAAACATCAATTGCCTTGGATCGCCCACGCGTCGCGAGTTGCAAGGGGTTGTGACGTGTGGGTGGACATAGGAAATATCGATCGAAAGTAATCTGTTATTTCAAAGCGCTTCTTTTACAATATATTCAATAAATATATGGAACTACTAAGAGTCTTATCTGTATCTGTTTCAGCCTATATACGGCCCATTGCAGGGCACGTACGATTGAGAGGGGTTAGGCCATATATTCCGCCACGCTGGCTTAGTGCGAGTAGCATACTTTATATACCATAGAAATTCTTAGAAATCGTTTGTTTGCAGGTTTCCGTAAGATATTTTCCTTCACCGTTATATTGCGTGATTTACTATTAATAAACACGCAATGATCTGGAAAGTCAGACGTGTGCCCTGGGATTTGAACCAGCGACCACCTTGAACATGTCGGCACCCGCGTCTAATCCGTTATCAGTCCGTACGTTAAGGCCACCACGCAATTAAGGGTCTCATAATAAGGCTTTTATTTATTTTACTCAACAGGTGGCTGTGGAAATTATTGAGAGGCTAGTAATCAGTGAATTTACATACATACATACATAACCACACGCCTTTTTCCCAGAAGGGGTAGGCAGAGGTGCTCTACTAGAACACCCACGTTTCGCCTTGTATATTCCGTCCCACGATGTGATAGGGGGCGAGCCTATCGCCATATCGGGCACAAATTCCTGACTCCGGGCTAATAATGAATAGAAAAATCCAATATCACTTTGCCCGACCCGGGATTCGAACCCGAGACCTCAGCTTTGCAATCATACCGTAGTACCACTACGCCACCGAGGCATCAGTGAATTTGCTATATCAAAAAGCAATGAAGATAATTATATCGCCCTATTGCGTTATTAGAAATATATTTTACACTCACAAATTCTCTTGTTTTAATTAAATAACTAGTCACATACATATTCCGGGGCCCCCAATAAGATACACCTCTTGTGTGTATCAGAAAATACCAGAGACTTTTTTCACAAAGTATCTGTTTCGCGTACGGTTGGTACCCGAAACAGAATTTTGCGTGGCACAAACATTACCCAGTACAGGTATTAAACCTGCGCCACGGAGGTTTGCACAAAAATCTATATAATTTACTTTCTACATAATATACGCTCATAATAATATTTTTAATTATCTCGTATGGTAAATTTTCAGTAAGTAAGACTAATGTCCCCACATTTTCAATATTAAATCTCGAGCGGGGGTGGATTACGTGTTCATCAACGAGGATTACCGGTAAAGTTTTCACTAATGACAGCCTGCCCCAGTTTTACAATACTAAACTGTAATGTAGTAGGTATTGAGATTTCTCTCTCTCTCTCTCTTCAGCCACAGGATGTCCTCTGCTGAACATAGGCAAGCAGTGTCAGATGCCCGCTTACAAGGTGGGCGGACGACCTGGTTAGGGTAAGTCGCTGGATGCAGGCCGCTTCCAACAGGTCCTTGTGGAGATCCTTGGTATTGAAATAATCTAGCTAAATAAGATCATAATTTATATAGAAAAATAGAACATATATTTTTTAAATAAATATATCTTATTCATATTTATTTTCTACAGTCCGTTCAAGCCCTAGGTTCGGCAGAGGACTTAGCTGAAGAAAAAGACCAACTTCAGTATCTCCATCTACAGTAATGCTACTCCAAACATTTTGGTCTAGATATTTACATCTCTTCCCCTTGCTAATTGTTACACAAGTTTATAATATACATTCGCATTTATTGCACTGTGATCTTAATCCAATTCCATAATCTGAGCGGAGCGGTACTGTGAGATGAATGCATTGTTGTAAACTTGTAGTTCAATGGTCATGTAAGTTGAGGTTTTGCGTTGGTAAATTATTAGCTAATTAAATAATGAGCTTAAATGTCTAACTTTTTATTAATAAATAACAGAATATTTAATAAAAAAATATCAATGTATAACATGTAATGACTGTAAAAAATTTCAAGATGAAATAAAATATTAATAATTCCAATAATGTCTGATCACTTTTCAAAAAAAGAATCCTTATAACATAATTAACCGTTACCTCCACTGATAACTCCACCATTCAAATGTTGCATTCCTAGAAAAAATATCCATTATTGAAGTGAGGCTTATTACATTTTCTAGTAACTGTTCGATAGAAACGATTGGCAAGCCGTACAAGCGCCCTTTATAAAACTAATATTAATTATGCCGTCCGGTATTATAAGGACCTATGTGGAAAATTTCTCGTCGCTACTCTCGCTTTATGGACTAATACTTTACCGTGCACGGCATAAAATGACATCCTATCTACATTATGTAGTTGAAATGTTCGGTGCATTCGCTGGATCTTATGTCTTGTTTAACATCTTTATATACTGCTGGTCATTGGTTATAAATTTGGCGGATTATAAAATTGCGTATTTACTAAAAACGAAGCTGTCTGATTCAAAACAGGTCACATTGGTCATATAAAATTTTCGAAGGGGTGTGGATCCGATCAGTTAACGATGAAAGGAAACGTCATGAAGAAAGCGTACTTCAGAATTATCCATAAAAAATTCCAAGGTGTGTAAAGTCTGCCAACCGCACTAGTTCAGCGTGCTACTACTAATGCGTACTCGCGAAAATGTTCTCCGAATTAAATTATAAGCGACATCATTGTGCAAAATGCGGCATAAGTACAAACAGAAGCAATTAATAATAATTTTACAAATAAGAATACAAAAAATATAATTTATTTAAATGAACGCACAAACTCTCATAAGACATGATTTTGCTTACAACAATTACAGTGCGTTCTTGATTTCTCTTAAAACTTCAGTTACGATAAAAATCTTTTCTAAACCGGTAAAAATTAAGATTTTAATAACACTGCAGTGCCTGATGCAATAGACAGCGTTCCCTTTGAGCGTTGTTTTACAAGGTGTTACGTAGATGTTCCGGAGTGTTCATTCCCTCTGTAGTACCGAAGCGCAGTTATTGCGTTCTTCCACTTACCCGTTAATACTATATTAAATTTTGTCTTCAGATCTCTTACTTTCGCATGCAAATTCAAAATTTCGCGTAGTATGAAATTCTATGCAAGTCCGTGTATGAAACAAAGTGTTCTCGTTTGTAATTAATTTCACGTAAAGCTTTTTGCTATTGACAGCCCATTAAATGAGTTGCTGAATTGAAAAGTTGTGTGGAAAATTCGTTAACAAGTTATCGGTTAGTGAATATGTACGATAAATAATTGTGGAAACTATTAAAAACTTTCTTAGGTTTTGGATGATTTGAAAATTTAATTACTGAGTGTACTTTCTGGATGTGGAAGGGTAGTGTAATTTTATTTTCAGTTTTATTAATAACTAGATTTTGCTCGTCGATTAGCTCATATGCTTAAGACAACTCGGCAACAGAATTATTTTTAGATGTCAGATTTTCCTCCAAGTTACCACAGATGCCTATTTCTGTTATTCAAGCTTCATTTTGCAATTTGTTTATGTCGTTAGACCGAGTTTTATGCCGCAATACCTTTTATTCGTATGTACGAAAACATTTATTTATCCATCCCTTGGAAACAATACTTTCTGGATAAAAAGAATCCCTACTTCTTTTTCAGTATTAGTAATTACAACGGACCTAAATAAAAGCGAAAAATTGTGACATTCAATTACTGTCCTCATTAATATTGGTTAGTTTAACAATACTGTAGAGAAGTATTCATGTAATTCGACATACAGCAGCTGCGTGAGAGAGTTGGTTCAAATCCGGACGTGTTTCACAGCGGCCCGTATGTAATAGGCTTAGCTATTGGCTTTCAGCGGAGTCCTTAGACCGCGCTGAAAGCCAATCTAACGTTAGCCGTGATTATTCGAATGACTTAGATACTGTTCGCAATCCAATTCAATTATAGACCTTTAAGACCCCCGGTCTACGCTTAAGTAACATTGCAGTCCATCTGAACTTTATAATGCGACTGTATTAGGAAATGGTTCTGGTGATATCACATACTTATTATATAATATACTTTATGTCCATGTAAATACATATAGAGACTTTCCCGCCCACACACCCACTACTGCAACCCCTGTGAATATACATATATAAGTTTATAATAAAATATATAGAAAACAAGAAATTTAATATAAACAATATTTTCCATAGTATTTGTATAAAAAATCCAATATGTTTATACTACGAGAACGGTTATATAAATATAGAGAAAAGAAAGAAAATTGATTTAAATCAGGTTCTTAACATGCAAAGTGGCGAAGCACTCTCCGTTTCAATAATCACTTAAAAATATTGAAGAAAGAGGATCTTGAGCGAAAGTATTTTTATGCAGTAGACTAATATTTTTGTTGACAGCCTTCGTGACGCTGTTGGTTAGACGCCGGCTGTGAAACGATAGGTCGCGTCGCGGGTTCGATCCCCGCGCCGAAACCGACTGGGTGTTTGAGACCGAAAAGTCTCGTAGTTTCTGATACCCATGACACAAGACTCGATGTGTGTGGGGCAGTGGCGAAGGGTGATTTTTTGAAAAAGGGAAGCCGAAGCTCAATACGCGAAATAAGTGTGTTTATACCTACTGGTCCTACATAGGAAAGACAATGCGACTGATACTTGATAGTAAACATAGTGCAGTCCGAATTGAGTAGATCAAATTATCGTGAGATGCTTCAGAGAATTAGCCCGAAACGCGACACATTTACATAATATGTACGTGTATCCTTATATCCGGACGTTTGCGAATATCCAACTGCCAGCAAATTATTCCTCCGACAATCTCACTCATCAAACGAAACGATTGCGTTTCGTATGATGGCATCTACGTACTGCGGTCGTCAATTATATTTTAATATTTCCAATATACAAAAGTTGCAATGTCATCATGAGAAAATTAAAAAAGTATATTTTTAAACCGCACGTGAATATAAGATTAATAAAGAAAAAATAATGATATAGATACAATGTTAACAAGTACGTTAGCCGCGCTTTTATTAGTTGTATTATTAGTAGTCGAGCACTTCCTAAAATCTAAACAGTAACGTTATTTCCGAAATTGACAATCTAAACATGAACGTCCCTCGCGATTATTAATTTCCATTACAACATAATAATAATATTAATATTTATGTACATTTTGTAATTTAAAACATTAAAAACTAAATGCGTGAACCAGCTAATACTCGTATACTGTCAAAATGTTAATACAACACTTATAAATGCAGTGATATCTACACAAATACACACATAAACACACAAAATGCTGAAGAGCCGCAGCATGCCTCCTGCTTTTTCAACGGAAATTTAACCTTAAATCATTATAAGTTTAAGGTACAATTTTGCGTGATTTGTTGCAAACTACACAACCATGTCACACCAATGCGTAACATGCAGCCGACGCGGGCGGTCGGCGCACGAGCCGCGCCATTGTTATTCAATAAGCCGAACAATTTTGACAGTAATTCGCCAGAGGTCGCAACGCGGCGCAATCTAATTACGTGTTTGCTATGCACCTCCGCAGTAATATTTACCTATGTGGCCGACAGATGTCGTTGAATAAAATGAGTTTAGATATTACATAAATAATTTTGAAAAATTTGCTTGTTTATAGTGTAATGATAAATTACAAAAGGTAAGCCGCAGGGAATCGAGTTATATGGAGCCTTCGCCACTGGTGTGGGGTCAGGTCTATGTATGTGACTGTTGGATGTATTTATAGTGTTAATAAACAAAATCCACATCATAGATTTGTACTGGTTTTATCTATGTTACTATATTATTTTGTCGAATCATGGAAAAATACTCAGCTACCTCGTCACAAATTACTGTACAATATGAAAGCAATTTTAACATAATATTTACATAATGGTTTGTTAGATTTACGCGAATGTTACACATTGAAATAAAACGAAGTCTTACGGATTTTATCGTGAATTTTATTTAATAATTATAAATTAAGAGTAGTTAAATTGTAACAGTCACTAAGCGGATGACTAATACCTCAGTCCGCCCCGTGACTACGAAAACTGTAAAGTGATCGAAACGTCGGGAAATTTAAAAAATTACGTAAGAATTCGTTTTATTTCAATAAAATTTACAAGCACATCATTCACAGACTAGACGTGCTCTTAATACGAAAGATATTATCCTAACCAACTTCAACTATTGCCAAACTTGCGCGGCCTAATATAAAGACCTACTACAGTAAGATTATGTAATATTAGTTATTTTATAATACTTTCGTTTAATATTGGGTTAGTACATTGTACATAATGGCTACAGTATTAGCATAGGATGGGATTGGCATACCCAGACGGGATAAAACCCCTTTATAAAAGATTTTATATTACACACAGAATATTATTTTTTATTTTCACAACTGTCAATACATTCGTCTAAATGCGGGTACTGGTCGGTGTTACGGGGCGAAATGTAATGTTATAAAGCGAGCATTCTTGCAGTTAGTTCGTGGAAATGAGCATGAACATTGTATCATTACTAATGATTTGAGTACACAAAGTAACATGCTCTCTGCGAATGTGACATCGGTCAGTAGTCAGTAGTCACCTTTATACAATGGTGTGATATTATATTAAATTAAATCTGTCTGCATATAGTACTATGTCGTGTACAGAACCACTCTGTTGGGTTTCGCTTTGAATACAACACTACGCTGAATTTTAGGTGACAAGCAGACAAGTCGCCGGGTAACCAATGAACTTAAATTACTAGTAAATATATTTAAGAAAAAATATGCCATTATTATCTTGTAAATAAAAACAAAATATTATGGAATATATACATAACATAACATATATGTATATATATATATATATATGTTATAATATATAATACATATATATACATAACTGTTCATCCAAAGGTTGCCAGGAAGAAATCGCTCAATGCGATATGGCCGCCCATTGTACTAGTTTAATATTATTTCTTTATTTATTTTTTATGTAACTTGAGAGTACAATAAAGAGTATAAATAAATAAATAAATAAATAAATACATTTTAATTTTTTTAAATTTAGGTGTCATGTGTGTTGGTCGCCTGATTGGCATAGTGGTAGCGTGTGCAGGTTGTGAACCGTGAATACTTGTGTTCGAACCCCAGGCCAGGCAACCTACATTGTTTGAAAAATCTCATACGTGCTCATATTATGTGTTTTATAGTAATACAATGGAGCGTGACTAATGCTAATAAAATGTTGCAAAATGGTTTTGTTTTTCATCGAGATCCAATTTATTTGAGGTATCATTCGTACAGTACTGTATTTGTTTTCCTAGCACCCGGTATAAAAACATAAAATTATATTCCTATCTTTAAATATCGACGATTATAATTCTGGCAACACAACTAACACGGCAAACAAGTTTATATATATTTGTAATGAACAGCAAAGGGCAGACGCTAAGTTAAATTGAATTTTTAGGGAGTGCAATCATCGATGTGGCGAGTGGTTGCAAACTTTAAATGATAGCGGTTGGAAATGTATTAGTTTCGATTGTACGTGAAATCGTAGTAATGTGTTTTGTTTCGATATTTTATAGCTGAGTGTTTTTACTCGCCATTTGGAAAACAACTGATTAAAAAATTCCACAGCACATATTTCACCACATTGCTTCACAGAACCGTTTTATAAGGCCAAATAAAAAAACTAATTTATACTATGTAATTATTAATGTCTCTTTCAATTTTCGAATTCATCATAGACTGTTAGGTTTACCTGTACATAATCTGTATTTATATCTACTCATATATGCCTCAACGCAGAACACGGGCCTCCTGTGCAATCAAGGGCTTCGTCTAAAATAGACGGTTTATTTCGTATCATTAAATCCACAGGCAAAGCTGCACTCATCATTAAAATTTGTCGGTGTTTCGTGTCTGCTTCTAGAGGGGTTTATCATGAGCTATGTCTACAGTGTCTCCGTGCCCTCTACACTGTTTACAATATGCCTTTATAGATTGTCTACACCGCCTCGGTTTAATGCGCCAGGCTCAATTAAGTGAGAAGAGTATTAGATAGAATGTCGAACGTCCCAGCGGGACCGTATTAGAAAATGTAAGACAAAGTGTTTATATTTTCTCTCAAGTGATTTTGATCGTTATCTGTAGGTCTTAAGGGTGCTTATTGCAAGGAACAAACGTCCATGTGATCTTGACCTCAGATATATGAAACTAACAAGTTGAGTGAATCCTATATCGTTTAATTAGTTGTTGAAAGATCAAGGGTTCTTAGACGTAAGATAGGTAGTCTGATGTTAGACACTGCTGTGAACTTATTACAAGTCGATAAGGCGATTTTTGTAAGGATTAATAGAAAAAAGGAGCAAAGGGACAATAGGCAGCTAATTGACTAATAAATGCCTAGATTATCAGGTTTGCCCGAAATTCATTTAGTACTTCAAATAGCAATTATATTTTCATTCGTTGTTGAAGACTGAATGACCTATCAAATAATAATCGAATGTATTGAGAGCTTCCATTGTGGGCAATATACTAGCTACGAAAACATGTTTCTGATTGAGGCATCCTTACAAATTTATGCCTTTTATAAATATTAGATCCTGATTTGATGTATAGAAAAGCATTGACGAAATTCGCCACTGAGACCTGTGTGCAGTGGAACTTTCTTGTATCGATAGACAAAAGTAATTGGAAACTCCCTCGTTCTACGAGTAATACCTAAGACGCAACTTACATACATAAGTACGCGCACACACAGGTTGTTTATTCTTTAGGTATAATTCTTCGTTGGTTTTATTTACGTCTGTGTAATTTATTGCGTGTAATTTAGAGTGATAAAAATGTAATTAAGAGTGTTGTGTACTTGAAGTGGTATACGCATCAGAGTATAACAGTAGCAAAGAATGGTATTAGTTTTATGTGTACTGTTGAAGAACCTTAATTCAATTAATAAATATATACACTTATGACAACAAAATGTTGTCGTAAAATATGTTTCATTATTTCTCTTTATTTTGTTTTTTTTACATTTTTATTCATATATAAAAACAATATAATATAATATGTTTGATATATTATTAACATCATAATTTATCACTAATTAACGATATGATTTTCGAAGTAATTTGCAACTAAATTAACATTAAGAATCTTTATCATTTCATTTATATTATCAAACGTCATCGTATCAAGAGTTGCATTCAACGATTAGACATATTCATTACAAGTTATGAAGTTAGCGATGAAAGTCTACTATTAATCCCAAGAACGTAATTTAATGTTGAAGGTGATCCTTGATAAGGTCCCCGAGGGGTCGTCCATTCAGAAACTGCTGCGAAAGCTTTACAAATTGTTTATTAAAAAAAATAACCTATCTCTAGCAAGTAAGATTCTGAGATTGTGGTTTTGAAAGGACTGCTTTACAGCTTTGACATAAAAAATTAAGATTGTGAGATTCAAGACGGTGGGACTATAGTTAGGTTTTGGAATTTTTAACGATGCTAATTCGGGGACTTAGAGCTTACGATTGTGACTGCGTCTAGACCGCAATTACAGGCTAAGTTGGTTCATGTACACACACCTGACAAAAATATCCTACTAATAATATGAAGGTGAACGTTTGTGTGTTTGTTAATTCTTCACGCTCAAACGGCTGAACTAATTTTAACAACATTTGATATGGATGTAACTTTTCAGTTACATTCAAGATGTTTCCAGAATTAGCATTATTATATTTTTTTATCCCGATAAAATGTAATATTCCCGTGGGATGCATGATGAGCGAATAGTATAATATTTGCTATTCTTTCAAACTCAAAGGGATGGGATAGTAATTTAGAGTAAAAGGCTGAAGAAATGGGATAGGAGAGGACAAGATTGCGTGCCTTGAGTGGGAGCCATGGGACAGAATGAGACGGGACAGGATGGGATGCAACAGGATGTGACGTAAAAAGCAATACAGGGGATGGCAGTTACATTGAAAATTCAATAATAAAACTGTTAGTTCGCGATATAATTTGTTTCTTATTTGTACTGTTCTAAAAAAACATTTGCATACGGGCGAAGCCAGGCTAGGCCGCTAGTATTATAGTAAATGTAAAATTATATGACGTTGTTAGTGCACGGTTGCTGTACGTAGTTGAGGCAGAAGCCGCGGTTGTCGATGTCCACCGGCGCCTCCACGTTGTCGGTGTGAAACCAAAGCCTAAAAGGCTTCACTGTACCTGAAACCAAGTGCGGATTTATGTAAATATAATTCTTAATTGTACACAAAACATAATTACATTATTTTTCAAAGAGATTTAGAGCTAAATAAATTTATTTTTGTAAACAGCAATACAAATTTCAGACAGGTCACCTTCGCAGGTCACATACAAATGAATGATCCCAACAACATTATTCTCGTATTAGTCTAAAGAACTAAAGTGGTACAGTAAAAATATTAATTATTTTCACTAATAAAAAATAAGAAATTATCAGGCTAAATCGTAGTTTAAATTTAATATTTCGTGGGCGGTACTGATTAAGATTCCGAAAATATAATGGAGCTAATCATTTTAAATTTAGAACATCAGTATAAACCCGATGAAAAATAACTGGCACACAAAAGTATTGAAGCGTATTGGAAAGATAGACTCTCTTTTAAAATTAAAAATAAAATCTAGCCAATAATTAAGGAGGGAACTGGAAGCCCTACTTCATCAACTACTATCCAGACTTAATAAAAACGGAGCCTTCGGAGATAAGAGGATTTCCTTGTCTCAATCACGATCGAAGTGCAAACTTATTATTGCTATTACATAAGATTCATTACGTACGGTCTAGCTAGCCGCTATTCAAAGATAATTGAAAAGTTTCCCATTTCGTTTGCGTGGTTTAGGTTTATATAAAACGTTTGTAAGTTAAATATTAAATTGTTAATTATTATTTATGTACTTTGTTCACTGATGTTAATTTTATTCAAATAAAGTATATTTCATTTTTTATTTTATATATTATATTTCATGTAATTATGTTAATCTTCTGTGAATGATGTGTACACAATACACATATGATTGGCACACAGACCCAAATTTAACATTAATATTGTAGCTTGGTAATAATATTATGTACCTACTCTGTAATACTATGTAGCGCTGTTGGTGGACCTTATAAACGAAATAAAAATATAATAAAGCATTCGCCTGTGTGGAAATACAGATACGCTAAGAAAAAATAGATTAGAAAAGATATTATTTCTCTATTCACGTTAAGTTGGGTTAAAATGGGATTTCAATTAATACAGTTTTTAGATTCAAAAGAAAAGCATGCGCGTATATAGCATAAAGATATTATTCCAGACCCCGTGTTGGTCGGATGCCGCGTAGTAACCGAAGATAATTGGCTCTTTAAAAAGAATCATTGAATATTTTTATCGGCTGAGTAGGCAGATGAGCTATTTTTATTGCCCGCTTGTTAAGCCTTCGTGACCTATGGGCGTTGGCAGGACCCAGACAATTAATTAAGACATATTGTAAAGTCTGTTTGTGCATATTATAATATTGTTAAGGCTATTCGAGCAGTACAATATTTCGCAACGCGATGAAAATGCTCTGTGGCATAACGTCGTCCAGGACAGTTTATAAAGCATTTTATATAAAAACTTTTTGTCGCTGCTGCGAAAAAATCAACTTAAGACACCGGTGGGTATTTACTACCAGTTTTTAACAACTCATACTGAAAACACAGCTAATATGATATTTATTATTTTGTATTTTCAATATATTGTATTTTTTACTTTTTGTTGCCCTCGACACAAGAGTTGGGACGAGAGGTGAAATATGCAATATGTATTACGTTTAATATTTCGATAGACGTACGCATCTCTCTCTCTCTCTCTCTCCAGCCACTTGAAGTCCACTAAACATAGGCCTTCCCTAGGGACGACGTACGCATCAAATTAATTCAAATCGGTAGGCATTCAACGTTTAAAAAATCGATTGCTAGAGTGCTATCAATCACATAGTTAGTATAATTGCAAACCTTCGGGAGCATGTACTTGAATGATTACAGTGTTGCCCTTTGTGACGTCACGGGACGCAGATCAACTGTTGTACACAGCCAAGAGCTTTGTAGTTTTTTTTCTCACCTTTATTCCGTAGGATTTTTATCCGTGTAAATATGTAAGTCCCATCATACCCTATACTTAATACAAAAATAATTTTTTTTTAACTGTAAAAGGTATCAGCGAACACAATCTGTTCGCAGCTGTTGACAACTTTGTAGTTCAAAGCCTAGTCATAAGTAGATAAAAATGAAAACGTTCCGTCAAAAGAATTGAATATCTGTAGTTCAGGCATTGTGATATTCAACAAATGTTGTATAAAGGGGATTTGGTTTTACATATAAGACGCGTTGTCCTATTGTGCTCTTCGCTACGTAGTATAAAACGAAGTTGCTTTCCGCTGTCTGTCTGTAACTATATATGCTTAGATCTTAAAAAAGAATTAAACATATTTTGATGCGGTTTTTTTTAATAAATAGAGTGATTCCAGGGGAAGGTTTACGTATAATACACACAGAGGGAGTCTTAATCTGTACGAAAAATAACATGTATCTGGTGTTGAATCAAAAACAGGTCCAGCCAGGCGAAGCTGGGACACGCCGCTAGTATAAAACAAAATAAATCCTTGCCAACCATTTAACAATGGTAGAAGCGGCTAAGCCTGTTGAAGCGCTGTCCAACAATTGTCCTATAGAAATTTCTTATTTTTCCAAGTTGTATGTGATCTTAGTAGAAAGATGTCCATTGGGAATAAATCTATTTTAGGAAAAACCAGATTAAGTGTATACCTTATTGTGTTATGAGTATAATACAATATTTGTAAGAAAATATTGGATGTATCAAAATCTTTTTTGTACTGTATCAGACACGTCCCACTGCAGGGCACGAGCCTTCTCTGCAATCGAGGGTACGATTGAGAGGGGTTAGGCCATATAGTCCACCACGCTGGCCTAGTGCGGGTTGGCGGGTTTTACATACTATAGAAATTCTTGCAAATCGCTATGGTATGCAGGTTTCCTCACGATGCTTTCCTTCACCGCTATAGTGCGTGGTGCTTGACTATCAATACACACATGACTCCGAAGTCGGGGTAAAGAAATCTTTTCTTACCCCACTAATAATCTTCAGTGTTAGATTTTATCTATTGTTTAGTTAGAGTTATTCAAAAAGTCCTAGTTACCGACACAATAATTTATTTCATGGTGCTATGATAAATTGTCAACGGAGCGTTTCGCGTGCGGAGGTCGTTAGTTCGAACCCCGCTGGGGAAAACTGACAATGACACACTTCTAAAAAGGTAAAGCACTTGTGGCTTGTACCTAGTTCTGCGGAAGGTTGTGGGTTGAAATACAGTATAAGGAAATGAGGGTATTTTGGGAGTAATTCTAAACTTAATTAAAATGATTGAAAAATTATCTTTAGATTGGTTTGAACCTTAGAAAACGTTTGGTTAGAAACAAAAAGTAAAGTATGACTCCTGAAAGCTTAAAAATTCGAACACAAAAATGGTGCAACGATGAATCATATACACCAATAATTGTAATTAAAACATATCGAAATAATCATAAAATACTTCTAGATAGGTACATTCCAAATGACTTTTTAACCGCGATTTTTATACCTGACGAATTATTTGCCGAGTGGGCTGGCAAATCGAACAGCGACACATATTTGGCTGATATGACGTATTAGGTAGATGTACCACGCCGCATTGCAATTGGCCCTCTCTATACATTTTATACTCGATATTTAGGAAAGAAGATTTAGATGTTTTCTCTGTTTTTCTTTCTATGAAATGTTTCAAGACATTTAGCTGTGGATTTTTTATTTTTATTGTATATAAAATGATACACCAACAGCATAATACATTAGTTTATTACATATTTAAATGTACTGCCTCGGTGGCGCAGTGGTACTACGGTACGATTGCAAAGCTGAGGTCTCGGGTTCGAATCCCGGGTCGGGCAAAGTGATATTGGATTTTTCTATTCATTATCAGCCCGGAGTCAGGAATTTGTGCCCGATATGGCGATAGGCTCGCCCCTATCACATCGTGGGACGGAATATACAAAGCGAAACGTGGGTGTTCTGGTAGTTCACCTCTGCCTACCCCTTCTGGGAAAAAGGCGTGTGTTTATGTATGTATGTATATTTAAATGTAAATGGCCATTATAGGCGTACACAACTTTTACCGAAATCGATAAAGAATAACTTTCACTATTACTTATCTACTCGGCAAGCCATGAGGTGAGTCTAATGATAAATCGGTCAAAGACCAAAGTCATGACAAACAAAACAAAAGTAAGCATCAAAGTTAATGGAGAGGTCATACACTATGTCGATGAGTATACATATCTGGGTCAATTAGCCTCTTTTCAAGGCCGGCAAGACCAAGAAATTCACCGCCGGATCGAAAATGCCTGGAAGAGCTACTGGTCCATGAAACCATATATGAAGGGCAACCTTCCAATATGCTTAAAACAAAAACTCATCGACATGTGTATCTTGCCTATCTTGACCTACGGAGCTCAGACGTGGTCTTTGACCGAGTCAAAAAAGTCCCGACTCAAGGTTGCCAAAGGGAGCGCAGCATACTGGGCATAAGGCTGAGTGATAGAGTGCGAAAGAGCGAAATTCGCTCTTAAACCGGGATAGCAGACGTGGGGCGCAAGACAGCAATGATTAAATGGGACTGGGCAGGCCATGTGACTCGAATGCATTCAGATCGTTGGGCAAATATTGTTACCCAATGGGTACCTGATGGTCGACGACGCCGCGGCAGACCTAAGACCTGGCGAGACGACCTGGATGCTTTCGAGCCCATGTGGCCTGTAATTTCTTTAGAGCGCGACCTATGGAGGGAGAGAGGGGAGACCTTTGCCCAGTAGTGGGATGATATAGGTTAAATAAAAAAGAAATACTTATCTATGTGCTAATGTTAGACAACGAAAAAATATATAATATTTTTTTTATAGCATAGGTGCAGCATCTAATGCCCATGAACATCCACAACGTTTGGATGTGTTGCCGGCCCATCAGATCCGGAGGGGAACGGGAAGGAAAAGGGATGGGATTAAGGGGTATTGAGCATCCGGCAGTCCCACTCACCGAACGAAACGCGTCAATCCCCTGTGAGACAGTGGTACGACCTCGGACGAGCCTGCCATTCATGCTGAGTCATGGCTGACAACAGCGCGGCTCTACCACTTTCTACCACATAAATAATGAAACTACAATTATTACTCTTCTTTACTGTCATTTAACTTAAATATGAACTTAAATCATTGTGGCGTCTTAGCTCACATACATGCTTTCACACATGACGCATCAGGAATACTGTATCAGCCCATATACGTTCCACTGCAGGACACGGGCCTCCTCTACAACCTAGAGTACGATTGAGAGTGGTTAGGCCATATATATCCACGCTGGCCTAGCGCGGGTTGGCAGACTTATACAAATCGCTATGGTATGCAGGTTTCATAGTGCGTGGTGATTGACTATCAATACACACATGACTCCGAAAAATCAGAAGTGTGCCCTGGGATATGAACACATAACCACCGTGAACATGTAGGCAGCCGCGTCTGGTCCGTTACCAACAGGCCACCACGCATCAGGAATACAAGCCACTTAGACCTGAGGAATCTGTGGGAACGTAATTACGCAACCACGCAACCCTTATATCACGTACTCGAATACGGATGACGTAACCACATAAACATGCACTCTAAATGTATAAATTAAGAAAACAAATATATTATTCATAAGTATTGCTCGAGCACTCTTTTCATTGAGACGCTTTTCCCATGTCCCAACTGCATTAAGGTATTTACAGCGGACGTCTTGAGGATAACGGTGCATTAATAACTTATCGTAGTGTGTGGCAAATAACACTGGCAAGTTTAGTATTATTTCTAAAAGAAATAACGTTTAGTGATACAGTTGGACTACAACGGTGAAGGAAAACATCGCGAGGAAACCTGCATACCATAGTGATTTGTATAAATTTCTATGGTATGTATAAGTCCGCCAACCCGCACTAGGCCAGCGTGGTGGACTACATGGCCTAACCACTCTCAATCGATTCTCTTGATTGTAGAGTAGATCCGTTCCCAGCCGTGGGACGTATATGGGCTGCTAAAAAAAGATACAATTGGCTTTCGCCGACTGCACAGGTCCTCTTATGTATATCAAGAAAAATAAAGTCAATACTTTCTTCCGTCTGTGTAATGTGTAGGTAATTCACATATTAGGTGGGTTTCCTGTTTTATTTTTCTTATATATGTGGGGCCCAACATTTTTGCACGTTTGAAAAATAATTAAAAATAAAACTACAAATGTTATTTTGTTGATTATTAAAGGTAATAAACGTTTATAAAAAAATATTTTTAAATAAAGCTCATAGTCGAAATGTACATCGTGTCGTCGCTGGCACTGCTGCAGTCGACTGCGCACACTTGTAAGACTCTTGCTGACACACATTACGAAGGATGTAAAATTTGCCGCAAACTATTTCTTGGTATTGCAAGAGCCGCCAAACACTTAGGAGTAGATGATGTTGATCGTTCTTTACGGCACATTAGACCTCCTCTGGAGGCTTTATAATAAATAATAATAAATACACCCAACAGTCACATACATAGTCCTGACACCACATTAAGATCAATTTATAAAATCAAGATTTTGTGTCTTGGGTATCAGAAACGACGAGAGACTTTTCGGACCCACAAACACCCAGCCCCGAAACAAATAATTGCAGGCTACACAAATATTTATCTCGGTGCGCGGATCGAACCCGCGGTCTCACGTTTCACGGCCGGCGTGTAACCAACTGCGCCACGGAGGCTGTTGTTTATGGCTTCTCCTAGATCGTGGCCGCCTTGTTTTTTGAATACTCGTCGCCAATCTCATTTGCTAGAGCTTCTCGCCCCAAGTTTTGATTAAATTAACACTTTGGCAGTCACATACACATATAATACAATGCTAAATAGGAGTCGCGTAGTTAAGTAGGAATGGTGGTTTTTATAAAATTGTTTTATACAAAAAACTCGCTGTTGAATTAAATTGCATGAAGCAACGTACAATACCTCGCCACTCGCGCGCCCTTCCCTCTTACCGTTTTTGAGAAATTTAGTTTTTCTATTTGCAGATTGTTTGCTCCACCCTATATTATGCGGTGTGTTGTTTATCTGTATCTGTTGAATAGTTAGACTGTGTGCGTGACAATTGATGCAGTGGAATCGATCCCGTCAGTGAGAGAGACATTTTGTTATCAACAGTATTCGTTGCATCATCCTTGGATGTTACAGGACCGAAAAGTCATTATTTCTAGTGCATAAGAGCAAACATAATTCAATAAATCATTTCTACCTATACAGTAGTTACACTAGGAGACTGGTGATAGTAAAATAAATAAACCCAACCAACAATCAGCAGGGTAATTCACGTTATTTTTGACGCGCCGATCATGTTGCGGTGCAGTTGCAATTAAGTTTACGTCTTAGTGCAAAGTGGTATTCTTCTAATTGTTTAACTGCGCGTGAACTGCATCTAAGCTATGCGTAACTGCGCGGATGCTGCGCGTCAATTGTACGTCAGTCGTATGCAAGAAGCTTACACGTGAATACCGATCAAGTTGCGATCTGAATCACGCACATAAAACACGCAGCAATAGAATACGCTAAACTGCTCGCGTGACGCGGACTTGACGCGAGCGTATCTGACAGCGGTTGTCAAAATTACGAGAATACGAAAAGGTCTGTTTTGATCGAAACTTAACTGCAACTGCACTGCAACTGAATTTATTTAATTACGTGAATTACCCTACAGATACATAGTTCTGACCTCACACTAAGATCGTGTCTTATGTCGTGGGTATCAGGAACTACGAGAGATTTTCGACCTCACAAAAACACCCAAATATTTGTTTCGGCGCGAGGATCGAACCCACAGCCTGTTTTTTCACAGCCAGCGTCCAACCAACTGCACCACAGAGGCTGTCAAAATTAATAACTTACGACCGATTTAGTTGATACCCTGTCTGGACTGTACTTAGGTACATTGTAGTTACATTGTATTCAAAATGCTTGACGCTCACTAGTACAGTACGTCCGACGACCCATGCCGCCGTGAACATAGCCACAGAACAATGTTTGCGCACGTACACTCAGAAAGAAAATACTTAAATAAAAAAATATTAAAATTTGAAATAGACTTGTTTAAACAAATAAAATATGGTAAATGTTTTCATTAAATATTCAATTATAATAGCGACAACGACATGAAAGGAAATCCATTTGCGCGAACTTCAGACAGGTTATATCTCGTCGGCTGTACTGTACTAACTTTGACACTGTAACCAAGGGTAAGATAGATGTAATTCAGTAAATTTTTCATACGATTCCTCAAGATCTTTGCAACTGCAAGGTCAAGTCGTTAAACAGTGCGCGGAATGCAAGACTGTTGCATTTGTGAGATGTATAAATAACTAAGTCATGGCCGGTGTTGTAACAAAATATATTTTTTATTTACTATATATTTAAACTATACTATACTATACTATACTTACCACTCTCAATCGTACTCTCGATTGTAGAGGAGGCCCGTGCCCTGCAGTGGGTCGTATATGGGCTGATACAATAACAATACAATATATTTAAAACAACAGTGTAAATGCACTGATGTGTTTCGGTATCGCTAACTACTGGGCATTATGAAACTTAATATCTTATGTTTCAGGCATTGCTTTTTAATTCATGGTGTTGTTTGGTTTTACTACTGTCTGCGAGCGGTGGTATCGCTTACCACCAGGCGAATGGCATGCTCGTCTCGCCAGTTATTGCAATAAAAAAATAAAAAATATTTTTGAGTGTGCACACAATATGATAGTTCCAACAGTCACACACGCGCCACGCTAAATTCGTTGCACGTGGCTTCGCATCTAGTAATAGAATATTAACATGTAAGTTCGTAACATAACTAATTTTAGAAATTATCATATTATGTTGATGTCTCGGGTTCGAATCCCGGGTCTGGCAAAGTGATATCGGATTTTTCTATTAATTATCAGCCTGCAGTCAGGAATTTGTGCCCGACATGGCGATAGGCTCGCACCCTATCACATCACAGGACTGAACACATAAGGCGAAACGTGGGTGTCCTGGTTACACCTCTGCCTACACCTTCTGGGAAAAAGGCGTGATGTTTATGTATATATAAATATTTCGTGATCAAGACAAAGCATTTTGCTGCCAAGTAGGACTAGGCGTGTAATAATATTTAATAACTCACAATCTGCGCACGTGACAAACGGCAATGAAAAATCCAGTTTAAATAAATCTGAATAAAAATCGAGTTTTACAACGAGGCTCCTTGTCGGTAATGATCGAGTTTTTTGAAGCAGAATTAATTTTTACATTATTAGTTGTGCTTACTGGAATGGATTAAGGATCACTCGCCGCTTGAATCTAGTTTACTGCACACTTCAATGGACCCGATAAGCTTCGTAAATATTTAAAAATCTTTCAAGCGATTAAATCGGATAAACTTTAATAATATGAATTTATTATTTGCAGGCAAAAGACTCGGTGGCGTAGTTGTACTACGGTATGATTACAAAGTTGAATCTCGGGTTGAATCCCGGGTCGGGAAAAGTGATGTTGGATTTTTTTATTCATTATCAGCCCGGAGTCAGGAATTTATGCCCTATAGGGCGACAGTCTCGCCCCCTATCACATCCTGGGACGGAACAGACAAGGCGAAACGTAAGCGTTCTGGTTACTACCGGGAGAACCTCAGCCTACCCCTTCTGGGAAAAGGCGTGACTTTATGAATGTATGAATGGTAAAAGACCGATAAAGTGATTCACTATTAGAGGCCTGTATCCAAAAACAACTAGAACCCTTCAGTACACATAGGTTTGTTCTCTTGTAAGCGCGAATAGCCAAATCAGAAACAATGACGAATACCCAACAATACTGAAAGGAATCGTGGAGCCGAATGAAAAAATGTATCCATGTAATATGTCCATGTAAATGTATGATTCGCTATTTGAATATATTTTTTAATAATTCTTCGTCGTTTATTAGAATGTAACACTAGATGGACGTCATCTCAAATGCGATCGAAATTGTGGTGCTTCAATCTTTCTCAGGCCCATTATAGAACCATTACAGACGCTTGTTAAGATATTGTGTTCCTAAACAAATGAGAAGAAAATATATTATATTCGAAATGAATGGACGCTGTTATAGTATTATGTAAAATGAAACTGCATACTTGGAGATACTTACTAGTATAAAAATATTAAAGGTAGATTATATATGTTAGTATGAAAAAAGGAGAACTACATAATAATACTAGCGGCCCGGCCCAGCTTCGCCTGGGTGCTTAGATGTTTAGACTCCACTCCACACCAGAAATATCTTATTCCCGTTCAAACTTTTGTACTCCTGAACTCAACCTAAGTACCTACTATCCCTTTTCCTATCATATCCCATCCCATCTCATCTGGCTCCTTTTCTTTCTGTTACATCCCGTCCCATTATTTCCCATCTACCGGTCTCATCGCGTTCGTCCCACTTTATCCCATTTCATCCCTTAATGCCTAAATAGGCATGTTGACAATTTTTTGGAATTGCTTTTATTTTGTAGATAGGCCTTATATAAACACGAAACTACGACGAATATCATTAAAAAAATACGCAAACACAAATACTTTGCAAAATTCCTGCTAAAACTTTAAAATAAATTTAATTAATTTTATAGCGTCAACAACACGTGGTAATTATACTGTTAAAATGTAGCTTATATGACACGTTCGTAGATTTACCATAGCAGCGCCATCTATTGATTACTTACTCAACCCAGTCGAAAGGTATCGACATCTGTTAGAATCATTTGGAGTTAACAGATGATTGTGACTGTCAAATAATAACAGACAAATAATTAGCAATAAATTAAAATTGCGACTATAATTTGAGATTTAAACTATCCTATCTCTCAAGTTGGATCGAACTGCACATGGTGTGCAAATTTTATTATAATCGGTTAAGTAGTTTAGGAGTCCATTGAGGACAAACATTGTGACACGAGATTTATATATATTAAGATAAGATAAGGCAATAGGCTTTAATGATCCTAAGAACTACTTTACAAAATCTTATACAAATATAGCGGTTTCTATAAGATATTTTCTATCACTGCTAACATTTAACAATTAACTATGAATAAATTGAATAGAATCCACTGCCTCGGTGGCGTAGTTGTACTACGGTATGATTACAAATCCGAGATCTCGGGTTCGAATCCTGGGTCGGGCAAAATTATATTGGAGTTTTTTATTCATTATTAGCCCGGATTCAGGAATTTGTGCCCGATATAGCGAACGGCTCGCCCCTATCACATCGTGGAATGGATGGCACAAGGCGAAACGTGGGTGTCCTGGTTCCACCTCTGCCTACCCCTTCTGGGATAAAGGCCTGATGTTTTATGTATGTGATTGTATGTGATGATTTATGTATGTATGTAAATTCAATGAAATAAAATAAACAATTACTCACTCAATACAGTAGCAGATTGCATAGATAAATCAGCTGAAAAGGTGCCACCGCATATTCTATCAGTACAGAGAGCCTGAGCTGGTTGAATCCGTCCAACGTTGGCAGCACACGGGACCAACAGCCAGTCGTTGGCGCAATTATTGGGCCCAGCGCCGGAGCCGATCATGGAATTCACCGGGCCGTTGCTGTTACCACTCAGTGTGAATGCACGCGACCTGTTGTTCACTGGAAGTATAAACATGTATCAGATCGTAATCGCCCACAAATGGAGCACAAGAGTTTTGAGAAGCCCCTTTATAACCGAGAGTTTTGAGAAGATTTAGGATACAGTGCACTACGCTGGCCTAGTGAGGGTTGGCGGACTCTTGCCATAAAGATTCTAGAAAATCTCTCTTACGCAAGTCCCTAATAATTAAACATTAATACACACATGACTCCAAAAAGTCAGGGGATTGCTTTAGGATTTGAACCCGTGGCTCTCTAAGCACTCGTCCCTTAACACAAAGTCTCTAAAAAGACGACAGACAATTATATATGTTTGCAAATCTATATTTTTTTGGTTAATCATCTGACACAACTCTATACAGTGTCTCCATCATAATCAGAACATCTGATAAATTATGTTGGTACGATTTTTCCAGTCCAATACGAAATGTTCCTCCCCAAGCTATTGTAATTTTATTACCAAGGTTCGGTGTAATATCACAGAAATTCAGAACCTACCAGATATCACTTTAGAGGGCTTAGACGGTGCATCTCGATCAATTTATACGCTTATGTTACGAGTATGTTTATGCACGGATTTTGGTGCGAATGACGAAGATTATCATACTGAAACGTTATGCAATATAAATGGAATATAAATTTCATTTAGATGGTATAAAACGTGTATAAATTGTGGTTGCGGATATTTCGAAGATGGTACCTACAGATGACGGATGGTCATTACCATTTTTGATGCTTAAAATCCAACACAAATGCTTATATGAAATTAGGTCTTGGATAATGTGAAGTTATACTCGTCTGATGTAATGAGAGGAAAGCTGTTAAGCTATGTATGAATAACCTAAGGAGATTCTGGTTTTCTAACCCGACACAGGTGTCACTGGTTTAATAATCTATGCAAATTACAATATACCGAACAAACATGGTCTTGTCGCCACGTTAAGATAACATAAGAGTACAAGTCTTTAGTTTTGTGTCGCAGGACATCGCAAACATCCAGTTCAGATTCAAACACTTTTAGATCGCCGAAAAATTTATCTCGGTGCGGGGATTGACCCCACCGCGCCGCCGCCGCGACCACTTTTTCACTGACATAATATATTTAACTAATTGACAGCCTCCGTGGCGCAGTTGGTTCGATACCGCCTGTGAATCGAGAGGCCGCGGGTTCGATCCTCGCACTGAGACAAATTTTGTGACGCCCACAAGTATTTGTCTCAGGTCAGGGTGTTTGTGAGACCGAAAAGTCTCTGTAGCTTCTTATACCCACGACACAAGACTTAATTGATCTTAATGTGGGGTCAGGACTATGTATGTGACTGTTGGGTCTATTTATTTAACTATTTTCGCTACGAACGCTGTTAACATTAAGGTTTCCAGTGTGGTCATAAAATATTGACACATAAAACACTGAAGAAGATTTCGTCCTCATCTTTTCATAAAACTGCTCAAAGCAGTTTCTATCATTTTAGTTTAAAATAAGGACAACGGCTTTCACGGAGATCTGCGTTTTATTTGCGAAATTCTAGTTTAAATAGTGAAACGCTAATAACAATGCAACATCACGTTTTGATTCTTGTAAAACGAATTCAAATACGGTATGTTCGGACACGGCCCGGGTATTACAGACGCGGGTTGCGACGCTTTCAAAATTCTGTGTTTTCAAAACGATGGCACAGATTTACTCGTAGTATCGGTAAATCCTATTGATTTTGTAGCTGAAACGGATTAATAACAACGATTTTAATTATGTGGGTTAATGCTGATCGATTAGACTGGCCAATCTATGTTGTTCTCATTACATTTCATGGAGGGGAGGAAACGTGTCATCGATCTTGGTGACGAAGGAAAAATGCATCTTAATTAGAAAAATTGGTTATTTTTTGTACATACCTGGGTCAGGGCACACAGTGTACTGTATCCCACAAAAATTCCTCTCCATTCTGATGCATATCCCGTAATCTTGGTTGCTGAGTTGAAGTCCGAACGCAGGATCGTAATTAAAGGATCGAAGTTGTCCTGAGACCCCTGTGTAGTATTGCAGACATCCTTCGTCCGCTAAATATAAGTAAAGTATAATTAATATCTCTCTTTATTTTGTTGTTCAAAATATTAAAAAAATGATTGATCCTTCAGTGGCGAGGCTTAAGACCCAAGCCACCGGTGGTTAGGGATCCAAAGTTAGGAACACCCTCACTATGCGTGCCGTGTCCAGCAATACCGCATTTTGAATCTGGCTCTGGACCCAATGACCAATAGAGAGCTTCTGGAGATGTTGGTCGAGGCTCTTTGGTCTCAGTCCATGTGCAGAAACAACAATCGGGACAATATTTTTTGAGTCCACATCCCACATGTCAGTAACTTCGTGGGCCAAATCTAAATATTTAGACAGTTTGTCTTTTTCAGCTTTCACGAGGTTACCGTCATGCGGAACGGAAACATCAACAAATATTGCCCGCCGTGCTAATCGATCTATTATCACAATATCAGGCTTATTGGCAACAATAGTCCTGTCTGTGATAACAGGCCGATCCCAATACAGCGGTGCATGACCATTTTCAAGAACTGGTTGGGGAACGTACTGGTAATAAAAATATTATTAAAGTATAATTATTATTACTTATTATATATGAAATAAAATTAAAATGATTTATTGAATCTGTAAGATTTTACACGTCATTGACATAATATTATTGCATTTCACCTTTATAAATAGTGCTGCAGGGTATCTGCGTGACTTTTACTTTCCAAAGTCTTTCAAACGATGTTCCGCTGGTCACGAAGGTCAACTTCAGTGGGTTAGTGGTGCCCACGCCGGCGTCGACGTACACTGTCAAAGAAATTATAATCAACTTAGTAGCAAAATATCTTGTTCAGTTGCTTGGCGATTATCGACTTTTTGCATCTGTGTTAAGGTACAATACGGCTTGTAATCAATATAAATTTGTATTGTAATTAAAACTAAGTTGGTAAAAAATGTTAGCATAAAATTATTTCTTTATTATCGTAAGTCTTAACTGTATTGTACTCTATAAGCCCATACACTACAGGGCACGAGTCTCGTCAACAATCAAGAGTACGATAGACAGTGGTTAGGCCATATAATCCACCACACTGGCCTAGTGCGAGTTGGCGGACTTTACATAATTAACGTAGAAATTATTACAAATCGCTAGAGTATGTAGGTTTCCTCACGAGGTTTTCCTTCACCATTATAGTGCGTAGTGATCGATTATCAATACACACATGACTCCGAAAGGTGTGCCCTGGGATTTAAACCCGCGACCGCCGTGAAGATGTAGGCATCCGCGTCTGATCCGTTTACCAACAGGCCACCACGCACTCAAGTCTTAACTAATAATAATAAAATATATATATTTTTTATTTTAATATACATATTGTGCCCTTGGTATGTACACACTAAAATTAATTTGGGACGGTTTCGTCAGAATGTATTCTAAAAATATTCCACTAAGTTGTGTTTTTTCCTTACTATGGCTTCCTTGGTTGACTCCGCAGATTGCCGGCACAGGGTTGCCTCCCGACACGATAAATTGATCTTGGTTGCACACGTGATTCGTTTGGTCTGGCCCGGCGATGACGAAACGGATGAAATCCAATCTATAATATTTTACGAATAAATTTCAAGTTTCTAATTAGTTATATAGTCTAAATGATATCTGTTTTGTTAACCTACTTTAAAAAAAGGAGGAGGTTCTGAATTCGTCGGAATCTTTTTTTTTTATGTATGTCCGCCTATTACTTGAAGATGCCTGAACCTATTTGGAAAATTCTTTTTTCGTTTCATAGCGTATACTTCACAGGTGGTCCCATAAAAAATGATCAAAATGGAGAGGTCCGAAGGTATACGTCAGAAAACTCCTTAAAATTTAGCTGGTTTCCAAAGGTTCTTTTTGCATTAGGTATAGTATAAGAGTTAAGCTAAAGTGGTAGGGAGAAGAGGGGGGAGGGGGATTAGTGTACATGTAAATATTCATTATTTTTGACAGGTTTGAACCGATTTCCTTTCGCGACCACCTTTCCGTCATGTAAATGCCTATCAACATTAAAAAGACACTAATAACTGTTTTTTTTTAATAAAAATGAGAAAAAATGAAAAAACACTACAAAGTAAGTAATAAAATAGGACCTACGCCTTATTTAAATTTAAATTTCATCATGTTTGGTACTTGGCGACCCGCCTTCGATATGTTACGCATATATGTAGTTTGATTTGTTGGCTAGTAAAGTCACTAAGTAAACTAATCAACGTGAACAACTACAATGAAATAGATTTTATTTCTTACTTTGTAGTGGTTTTTGTTAGTATTATTTTATACTTTATATTAGTTTTTTTGAAGTCGGTTTTTAATTTTTTATAACAATATAACATGACCAGGCGTATAATAAAAGAAGCAAATAAATAAATACGGCTAACAATCGTGCTCATAGTCCTAATCCTCCTCACAAATACAATTTTCGTGTAGTGTCAGAAGTTACGAGAAACTTTTCAGACAAAACAAACAGACCCAAATTAAAAAGTTAGGGGTCGCACGAAAATAATCCTCGGTGGAGGATTTGAACCCACCTTGTGTCGTTTCTCAGCCTGCTTTTAAACACTGACTTTACTTTATCACTTACCTAATCTGACATACATCTGGATCCGATTTCACGATCGTCAGCTCGCAAGACCCCGTGCCGTCGAAAGCCGATGGGTACCCATTGTTCACGAAATAGGTACCATTTTCCGAGGTGGTAGCTCCGCAGGACTTCATAACTGCAATAAGTTTATGTAAAGTTCTAATTGATAGACGGCGACTGCACGAGATAAGGTGATTGCTTCACTGAACAATATCCCACAAGAGTCAGATGTCCGACGTCAAGGTGGCCGACGAAATAACTAAGGTAGTAGTAGGTAGGTAGCAAGTCTCCTTGCTGCAACCTTTAATATACCAATTGTATTGTATTAGCCCCTACCTATACGTCCCATTGTGGGGCACGGGCCGCCTCTTCAATCGAGAGTACGATTGAGAAGTGTCAGGCCATACATTCCACCACGCTGGCAAGGTAATATAACTATTATTACTTTATCCTATCTTTCAGGCTCAGTCTTTATCTTAGAGCGTCGTTAACCACCTTCAAGTAAAGCGTCAAGTACGCTAGTCATCAGTTAAAGTCACTCTTAAAATCTCAACCTCCTGTTTTTTAAGAAAAATACGCGTTGACACTTCAGAGGGAGGTAGGGCGGGGAACATTTGACGTAATATTGAACGAATGATTCGTTTAATTTCTTATGTCATTCACTTACTTATGACTGCCTCGGTGGCGTAGTGGTACTACGGTATGACTGCAAAGCTTGAGGTCTCGGGTTCGAATCCCGGGTCGGGCAAAGTGATATTGGATTTTTCTATTCATTATCAGCCCGGAGTCAGGATTTTGTGCCCGATATGGCGATAGGCTCGCCCCCTATCACATCGTGGGACGGAATATACAAGGCGAAACGTGGGTGTTCTAGTAGCACCTCTGCCTACCCCTTCTGGGAAAAAGGCGTGTGTTTATGTATGTATGTATGTATGTCATTCACTTAATCACAACGTTTTACACGATACTTGATTTTTACTTGTGAAATCGATGGAAGATACTCGGAACTTTTACTCTGCAATTAACGTTAATCAAAAATTTACCAATCAACGGTTAAGATAGTGAACGAGGCCCGTAGACTTATAGAGCTTCTAATTGGCGGTTTGCGCCCCCAAACTCATTTAAGAGTACGTTCTATTAATATAATGTATCTTTCATCATGAACCTTTGACGGCCATATTCACAAACAGATTTAACACCTATTTTACCTATTGTTTTGTCTTCCCCGCTCAAACTGAATTCTAAAATCGTTCGAAAGGGACAAAACATTCACGAACTAAAATAGGTTTTAAATCAGTGTATGAATAAGGACGTTACAGTTTACATCCTAACAGTAATGCTGAAGCAAACTATTTTGACGATGTGTACACAGTCCGGAATGCACCTAACACTTGCCCGCAAGGATACGATGTTGTAAGCACCGGGGCGCAAACCGACAGATCCCAGAATAAACATCTATTAGTTGCACAAATAACGCTGCAAGTTCGCCGGAATTGCACTACTCCTTGAAGGTCAGCGCTATGATCGGTCAGATCGATAAACCATTTTAATGGGTAAATAGAAATATACATCAGTCTTTATAGGTATACACGAAGTGATAGTAAATGAGCTTTCCAAGGGTTTGCCGACCGCTTCACTAGAAAATTAGTAATCTAGTTTAGAATCTCGAAGACTTGATTGGAATTAAAAAATACTTTTCGTGTTTCTGTAACTTACGTCCCGAGGCGTGGTAGCATAATTTACGATTCAAAAGATTTGATAGAAGACTACTTGAATATTTTTGAATATTTTGATAAGTCATATTTTTCTGCAATAATACAATTATTTTAGATCCACGTAATAAAGTGATCAGTAAAGTCTATGTGGCGATCCATGGGGGAGGCTTATGTTCAGCAGCAGAAGGCTTATGTTCCTGTGGCTGAAGAGAGAGAGAGAATAAAGTGAAACCGATAGAAATCTGGTTATACGAACGCACAATTCGTTGTTTCTCGAATGTCTGTCTCTGACACGAGGTCCTGTTTGGCGTCATTTCCATAATTTTTCGTATAAGATAGTTAAAAATACTTACATACACAGCAGAGTCCGTAGCCGTTCGCGCAGTATCCGTTGACGGACCCGCCTTTTGCCGAACATTCTCGAGCGGTCAGACAAGTGCCGTTGTCTCCCGACGCGCCGGCGCAACCGCCATTGGGGAAAGTTATCACCGTGAATAAGGACAGAACTGGGAAGTAGATAATAGGACGTCTAACATGTTCATACTTAAGATCTGTTTATTACAACGTAGCACCGGCCGTTTGCGGCACGATGGTGTAGGCAGCGGTCCACAATAATTTATAAAAAGAAAATGTTTTTTGCCTGGTACATTCATAGCACGGTCATGTACTCGTCATTTAGGCCTGTCGCTGTAGCTACAATAATTTCAAGTTTTAATCAGCCTTTACTCTTTATTATAATGTTTATTAACATAATCATTGTGCTCACATTAGGATGCATAATTTATTAAATTAAATTAAAACAAAAATGCCTTATTTCCAAAAATAAACTGTTTAGTTAAATAATAAAGCACGCTACACGCCAAAGCTGCCGGCCCGGCGACATAGCCCGCCCGCTCACAAGCGCGCGCACGTGTTGCCAGCCGAAATGTAGGCATGTCGGCGACGCAAGCGCTCTGATCGTCATAACATCAACAACGTCATAAAAATGTTCCTCATGTCATGTTGAGATGCTGACATGTAGCCAACAAAGTTTTCCGACTTGCAAAAGCCACCATCCAGAACGCCAACAAAAAGTTGCCGAAATAGGCCGCCGGGTCGGCGGACTTTAGTGTGTAATGCGCTTTATATGTACCTAATACACGCTAAATTATTGATAGAAAGACATGAAAAAATAATTATACAAATAAATAAATACATCAACATACAAATAACGCTGCAATAAATCCAATATTCGCGGTTAGCTTAATGTTGAGTATGAATACATTTCACACGAGCTTCAAACGAGACTTGGAAGTCCGGCTTAAAGGAACTTTGAGTTTGTCTAATGAAAACATAGAAACTTGCTATTGAAAGGGCATCGCACGTGCCATTGGCATGAGATTAATTAATTCAGATCATTACATTAATTCGCCTACAGTGCACGCTGCACCAATCCTCTTTATGCGGGGTAGTGAACTTTCTAAATCTGTGGAATATATTGTTGGTGTATATAAGAGCCACAGATAAGAGCAAAGGGGTTTTCACATTTTTTGTATTGGTCAAAGCCTATATGGTTGTGTTACAGTGGACTACTAGTCAGTAAATGAAATCACGCGTCGCCAATACTTTAAACCAATATTTTAAGCCTAATAAGGAAATAATCTATCATCTAAAAATCTATCTACGTTTTGAAAAAAATATTCAGTTGGATTAAATTTGTATATTTATTATAAATTTAATGAAATAATTCCTAAACCCCAGGATTTTATTTCATATGGAGGAGGAGAACAAGGTTATGATTTTTCTCTTCATTGTAGAACTAGAAATATGCACCGTAATGAAAAACGCCAAGCTTGAACAATTTCGAAAACTTTTCCCACAACACCATAAGTTTGTACCAGAAACTACAGTTACAAATAAACCAATAAACACTCACATCGGTTCTCCTTCTGCGCGGCTGGCCAAAATCTCCTCTCCGATTGGTGTGTAGATGGATTATTCATAATACCTCTATTCCATTTGGGAAAAGAAACACCGCTTAGAACTCCCCTAATGACAGACTTTTCCACCATCTCATTGGAAACGCACACTCTTATTGTAACTAATACGTATAAAAATACCAACATCATTGTAGAAATATATAATGCAACCTTTATAAAGCAAATTGATACCCAACTTTAGATCATGAACTAAATAAGGATGACAATAGTTAAGCAAAATTTTGTTGTACCACGTCCACATAGATTTTATAATATTAAAAGTATTTTTAAAAGATGTATTATTAATAAAAGTAAATGTAGTACATTTAGACGTACATTATTATTCTATAGTATAAACGCAATTGTAAAAAGTGTTGTACGTCACTTATATATATAACATAGGTACGGAAACACGACAATGAGCTAAGTTTCACCCATTACATTCATGACAATGGACAATTTTTTATAATTTCTCTCAGTTTAACACGGTGTCAGCGAAATGGAACGTGTTGTGTGCCTAGTACCTACCTTCGTATATTGTTTAGTAACGCCATCTACAGCCTATTTACAGGTGTCACAAAGTTTGGTACCCGTAAATTAGCAAATTGCCTATGTACACATATTACTGTTAATATCACTCACTTGTGTTTCTTTGTTTGAATTGTGCTCCATTTTGTTGCTTATAATATGAAGATAGCGTCTCTGGTGTAGTTGGTTAGACGTCGGCTATACAAGGAGGGGTCGCGAGTTTGATCACCGCACCGAAACAAATGTTTCTGTGATCCACGGTTATATCGATCACACAAACATTCGGGTCTGGGTTTGAGACCGAAAAGTCTCTCGTAGTTTCTGACTCTCGATCTTAGTCTGGAGTCAGGACCACGTATGTGAATGTTGTGCTATAAATTATTTAATTCCTGTGTCTTATACTAAGATTTTTTAAATAATTTCCTGTTATTCCCCCAGTCCCACACAAGGAAACAAACCCGTGAGCATCTAAATTTGAACTAAATTAACGTATCAAATTCACACCTCGATATGAGAAGTTATCAACGGCTTGCAGCTTAAAACATAATAACGAAGATCTGCAGGAGCTAATCCGCCGATGTAAACGATATAGATGTGAAGCGTGTTATTAAAACGGGTGCACCCCGCCCCGGGTCAAGAGAGTATATCAACGGCTTTAATGACTACTTCTGAATGCCCTGGCCTTTGAGGAACATCTGTAAGTACCGCGCCCACAGTTGATTGGAGAGTAGTTCAATGTAGTGATTTAGTTGAGGAATACTACTGGTCTAAGGAATACCTTAACCAAATAAGGTTGGCATGTTATTTCTGTGTCTGTATCATCTCATAATGGTCCCTCTGCAGGGCACGGGTCTCGCCTACATCGAGGGTACGATTGTGACGGGTTGAGCCATATAGTCCATCACGCTGGTCTAGTGCCGGTTGGTGGACTTTACACACCACCGAAATTCTTACAAATCGCTATGGAATGCAGGGTTCCTCATGATAATTATTTTCCTGAATGGCGAGACGAGCATGCCATTCGACCAAGCCTAAGCGATACGACAGCTCATGGACAGTAGCAAAACCAAACAACGCCATGAATTACAAAGCAATGCTAGGCATTCCACTACACTCGCCATCCTGAGACATTTGATGTTAAGTCTCATTATGTCCAGCAGTTACTCTGGATACAATGCCAGATTTCAAAGATGAAACTTGAATACAACAGTGAATTTACGTTACCGTGTGGCATGAGTAATAGACATAGCGGTGGTACCTACCCAGGCGGCCTTTGACATCTTACGAGAGATCTACCAGTAAATAAAATATCTACAGAAATTATATTCAATTCACTTTATATAGTCCAAAGGTGAAACAGGGTCCATAATTAAACTACTGCTTTTGATTCTACTCTCTGTAGCAAATGTAAATGTCAAACAGATTTCCGAAGCTACTTCATTTTCTAATGCTTTGAGTTGCTTAAGATCTTATGCGCCAAACGCGTCGTTTCTAATTTAACTTTACTGTTGTTATCTTAGAGTTTATTATGCTTGGTATTTGAATATCATATTAATAATTATACAATACTTTTCAAGTGCATATTGCTTTTACATTGATTGCCTTTTTAGTATCAAAATATCCGAGCAGCGTTAATAATTAGATAATTGCTTAGAGTACGATTAAACCCATTTTGCTGGACTATCTTATTCATTATATAATCGCTCTCCAGGGAATCGTGGTACTCGCCCATATAATACTGATATTACTAAAGTTGTAATGAAATGTGATTCTTGGTATCCACCTGTAGAATTGCATGGAAATTTTCTTGTTTATAAATGTTACGTTTTGATCACACACATGAAGCGAATAGAGGATTTCACTACGTTTTTTTTATTATATTAATCAAAAGGCCATATCTAAAATCTAAAAAACATAGAATTTTGTAAATACATTCAGAATTAAACAAGTTACAAATGTTTTAAATATTGTAGAGGGAGTAAAAGAAAAGGGATGCAAAACAAATACAAGTGACGTCATTACACTTACCACGCATTACAGTGTGCGCGTGTGAAAGAGACGGCTAGAAGTTCCCGCTTATTCTAAGATTGGTATCCCATAATACACGCTATGCCTAGTTTGGGAACCTTTAGTTCTACTACTAGAATTTGAAGATCATTTCATTTTCATTTTATCTAATTTTTATAAATATTTATCTAATTTTAAATAGATCCTATTTTTTTTATAAACTTTATTATTAGATATTAAATATATATATGTGCTTTATAACATTTCTGCTCAATACTGTCCAATTATAGGTTAACTGTATAAATATGATGCCCAAGAGTATCTACTGACTGAATATCAATTGGCTGCATTTGATTCAAAAACGCTGTATGTAGAAATGAAGTATGCAACAGGCTGATTGTAATGAGGTCAATTGGTTCACTGAGTGATCTGTAGGTGAATATAACCGACATTCATTATTTATTCAACCGAGAATTCAAAACATACATAAACTCACGCCTTTTTCCCGGAAGGGGTAGGCAGAGGTTCTCTTGGTAGCAACCAAGATACCCACTTTCGGCTTTGTTGTTCGTCCCATAATATGTTATGGGGCGAGCCTATCGCAATATCGGGCACAAATTCCTGATTCCGAGCTGATAATGAGTACAAAAATCCAATATCACTCTGTCCGGCCCGGGATTCGAACCCGGGACCTCAGCTTTGTAACCGTACCGTGGTACAAATAGGCCACCGAAACAGTCAATTCAAAATGTATGGTTCTAATATTCCAGTATTATTTGTCGAAAGTCGATACTATGGTCTCTACCGTAATAACAGTGTTTTCACCTCCTAAACAGTCTATTCCGTAACAATAGGTATTATAAAAATTTGATTATTTAGCTAAGGATGCTTTCTAAGGCATTCATTTGCTATTCAATTTGAATTGAACAGTTGAAAAGTTGATATTACAATGTTATGACAAGCTTATTGATGAATTGAGGGTTGATTTCAATAATCAGCAAATTGGAAATAAATAACTCAGAAACCAATTTACAAACGTAATGGTGTACGTAACTACAGCATCCCTTAACAAGACCTCGGTAAAGGTAGGAGATAATTTAGTTTACGATGCAATCGAGTCTATTCATCGCGTCTCCAATAGCATTATTGTTTGCGCCAATCAGAAACTAATCTAGAAGCCTTTGAGAGGAGTTCTTGGTTGGCACCTGTTTGTAAAGCCATGTAGATGTAAGTACTCAGTACTGCTAGCATTATTTGCGAGGTTTTAATGAATTCACACAATGTTTTGTAATATCCTGAATTTCTCTTGAGTGAGCAGTGTTTTCACATACATAAATATAGATACATATCATCACGTCTGCGTCCTATAGGGGTAGGCAGAGACTATGGAACGCCACTGTGCTCGATCCTGGTATACCAATTTGGCTTTGTCCATTTTCATCAATCTCTTTAAGCATTATTGTCGGTTTAGCGTTTTTCTGAATCTACTCTTGCTCAGGTTATCATCGATATGGTTGAGGTAGGTTTAGGTCTTCCATTCATCATCATCGCCTTATGGTTTTTGTTAGATTTTTCACTCTTACGATGTTATTGTATCCACTATTAAAGGGCAAAGACGGGTTTCAAACAACTATATTCGCAACCCAAGGACATTGTTCTTAATTGCAAACAACTAGCTTTATGAATACATTATTATTGAACGACACAATAAACTGGGGGAGACAATCAAAGGGCGAGCAGGCTTAGGCGAGGGGCTTTGTAAACGGGAACACTAGATCCTACAGTAAATAGTCATCTTTGATATTTTTGCAATAATTTTATTCCTTGGTCATTTTATTGAGTTAGTTACAATACAACATGATGGGTTTATTATAATAATATATTCATAAGTACGTGTCCAACGAAAGGCACTATCAATAGGCTGCCACGGTTCGATGATGATGAAATAAATAACAATCACGTGTTATCTCTGTATCCGGCGTTTAAATGTTTCCCAACAATGTTTATTCACATATCAATTATAGGACAATGATATTCTCGTATTACCGTGTCGGTGCGGTGGGCAGTTATTTTATTTGCTTGGCAATATTAACCTGCAAAATATTACGTAATTTTTTTTATACCACAAAGGTGGTACAGGATTTCGGCCCGCCTGATGGTAAGCAACATGAGAGGTCCCACTATGTCGTCCAAACACTTCAATAAATAATAATTACAACTAACGTTATACACGTACTCCTGACCTACTGTGGGGTCAATATGCTAGTATAGTGCCGTGAGGAATTATGAGAGACCTTTCGGTCTCATAACAACTAGATCCGAAACAATTTTTTATGGACCGCCCAAACATATGTCTCGGTGTGGGTGTCGATCCGGCAGCTGCTCTTTCCAAAGCCGAAAACCAAAAGCGTCACAGAGGTTGATGAATCGAAACTTTTATGTTCGTATTTATAACACTAATAAGGGTGCAAGGGTCTCCAACCACGTCAGCTGACAACCTCCGTGGCGCTGTTGGTTAGACGCTGGCTGTTAAAAAATGGCGGCGGGTTAGTACTTCTCTCTCTCTCTCTCTTCAGCCGAAGGAAGTTCACTGCAGAACTAAGGCCTTCCCCATGGATCGCCACATAGACCTCTTGGAACCGGCCTGTATCCAGCGACTTTCTATGTTAGAGGGGGCAAGCACACGGTTCACCTGATGGTAAGTGATCACCGCCGCCCATGAACATCTGCAACACCGTGGGGCATGGAGATGCGTTGCCGGCCTTTAAGGTGGAAATACGCTTATTAAATAATAAAAATTAATTCGGGTTAATACCTGCACTGAGACAAATGTTTCTTTGATGAACTGCACTTTCGGCTCTGGGTATTTGTCACGCCGAAAAGTCTCTCATAACTCCTGATATCCGCCATACAGAGCTGTGTGTGGGGGGGGGGGGTAATGAGTAACTATGTGCCTGTTGATTATATTTATTTATTTTAACCAGGATCCTCCAAGGTACAAATCAGCTTCTCCTGCTGGTGGAGTACCCAATTGACCGACGCAAGAAACCCTGGCGACAGACCAAAGGCAGAATAATAGCTGATGAGATACTTACGTGATTACATACTTAATATGTCTTGTGCTCGCTAACACATTTGCCAGACGTGACAAGTATAGGAACTGTGTCATTGAAGCCTTTATCATAAATTACGTATAATATTTAAGTCTGTGACATCGTGGCGTTGACCATGAAAATAAAATGTTTTCCTATAGAAAGGGGCCAGATGTTGTTGTTCTGTTTACCATCGCCTTCCGAGAGAGCAAAAGGCTTACTTATAATTGTAAACAAATCCCGTTATTGAATCTACTATTTTAAATGTGCTGTGACCTTTGAATATTTATATTATCGATTTTATTGAATAAATGTTGAAGCTAAGAAGAAATGTACCTAACTATGTTATGTTAATGTACTATATTATGTTAATAGTTAAACGCTATCTTTAGAATCATATATATGTAATTTCACGCCAGAATCCTGGCAGGGCCTAACAGAGTTGTCATTATTGACACGTTGTCATTGACAACGTAGAATCGTAATTCTTTTATTATATTACGCCGAACTTATTTTTGACCAGCAAGGTGATATGGCTGGTTCACATACCATAGCAATTCGTGTGAAGATTTCTATTTCTACAGTACAAAGTTTCCAAACAATATTGTTCATAGCCGTAAAGCACCATTTACACAGGGGGAGTGTCTCGCGGAGAGAATCGTGTGCTATTATCACATGACATAACTGCCATAAGATTATCTTGTTCAGACAATGTTACGATAATCGTATCTTCTGGGCGAGAAACTGTTCCCGTGTAAATGGGGCCTTAAGGTATGTGTTAATCGACTATCAACTCACACAGTAGCATAATCGAACAGTTCTTGATTGAAGTCGACTTCTATGCCTAGTAGTGTCCTACTGTCAGTTAAGACTGTCTCCGTGGCATAGTTGTACTACGATATGATTACAAGGCTGAGGTCTCGGGGAGAATTCCGGGTCAGACTAAGTGATATTGGATTTTTCTATTCATTATCAGTCCGGAGTCAGGAATTTGTGCCCGACATAGCGAAAGGCTCCTATCACATGGTGCGACGGAACACACAAAGCGAAAGATGGGTGTCTTGATTGTACTTCTGCTTACCCCTTCTGTGATAAAGTGATGTTTATGTATGTATGCAATTCACTCACAGATGTGATAGGAGGTGAGTCCATTGTTGGGAACAAGTAATCAAAGTGGAAAACTCGCAATACACACATATCTTTCACTAGACCAATGAATCGACCTTTTGGTTTAATAATCCCATTTTCCTTCCAAACTATGCAATAAATCCCATAGGAGCACGTGTGTTCCGGTATAAAAAATTACCTGTGACACCTTTCGGTTCGTAAACTATTTGCATAGTCACGTCGCTGCTCCCTCGTAGCGTCCATAAAGGCTCAACCAACAAACGCATTTTCATATTCACAATACTAGCACCGAAGTAGATTAGTCCACAACACTTTTATATGATTTTTTTACATAGAGCGTGGCACAATATTGATAGTAAATCTCCACGCACTTTAACGGTGAACGAAAACATCGTGAGGAAACCTGCATACTGTAGGGATTTGTATTAATTTCTATGGTATGTAAAAGTCCGCCAACACGCACTGGGCCAGCGTGGTGGACTATATGGCCTAACCACTCTCAATCAAACTCTCGATAGTAGAAGAGGCTCGTGCCCTGCAGTGGGTCGTGTATGGGCTGATACAGCAGCAGCAGTGGCACAATAGTAGTTTATTTTGCATAAATAAATACAAATAAATACACCCAACAGTCACATACATAGCACTGACCCGACATTAAGATCGAGTCTCGTGTCGTAAGTATCAGGAGCTACGACAGACTTTTCGGTCTCACAAACACCCAGACTCGAAACAAATACTCGTACTTATGGTTACATAGACATTTGTTTCGATGCGGGGATCGAACCCGCAGCCTCCCGTTTCACAGCCGGCGTCCAACCAACTAGGCCATGGAAGCTGCATGATGATAGTACCTCGAAATCGTATGCTTAGCTGTGACTTACCATAATAATTCTTGGTCATATTTAAGGTAAAATAAATTATGTTTTAGCTGATATAGCGTGGATTTTTGTGGTTCGGAATGGGGAATATGTAGCCGTAGTTTTACAGTGTTTCTTTTCTTTACATTATATCTATGTGTGTATATATATATATATATATATATATCTATCCATCCATCAGCCAAAGGAAGTCCACTGCTGAACATAGGCCTCTCCCAATGATTTCCACAGTGACCTGTTGGAGGCAGCCTGCATCCAGCGACGTCCCGCGACCTCTACCAGGTATGTATATATATATATATATATATATATATATATATATATATATATATATGTGTGTGAGTGAGTGTGTGTGTGTGTGTGTGTGTGTGTCTTTTACTTTACTTTCTTTCCACGTGTATCATCATTGTCTGATGAAATGAATGATAAGAAAAATACAACTAAAGGTACATGGTACTAAGAAAACTTCTAACGTCTACTACAACACATTTATTAACAAACAATTATCAAGTGCAGAACAATGATTGTGTGAAACATTACATAGTTGATTACCTGTTAAATTAAACTAAACATCATTTAGTAAACCAATCAATTAATTACATATATAATTGTAAATACTCCAATAATAAACAGCTTTAAACATAATTTCAAAATAAAAAGATCAAAATAATTAATCTCGTTGAAATCGGTGTGAAGCCCACGGCACGAACCGCGAGATAAATACTTCTAAACACTTATAAAATCTAAACATTTCTACACCTCCTGGAATATCGGATAATATTCAGGAGTCTAAATATACTACACATTAGTATGGAATCTTAATAACTATCGTTAACAATCCAATAAACTGACCACTCCAAAAATACATATCTTCTAGGCACCAGCTTGGTTTTGGTCAATTTCTGTGAGGATATTATTTTATGGTCACTGGCAAGTCGATACTCCCGAATCATAAAAGCGGTGACATCATTACAGTTTATGACATCTTTATATTGTAACTTGACAATTGAGAGCTATCCCCAATCTTTTACAGGAAGTCCACTGTTAAAACACAGGCCTGCACCAAGGATTTCCATCGCGATATGTTGGAGCAACCTTAGCCACCTGGATTTAAATGGTTCGTACATAGGTGATTTCTAAACAGCAATATCCAATATTTTCTAGTATGTTCGCGAGTCAATTCCGCTTATCGGGAATGTAACTTTGTTTACAAATAGCTTAGGGACCTTAGAGACTTGCCGACGCAATGCTGAAAATAAGCTTCATCTGCATACAAACTGCATACGGTCCGCGTAATTTACAGCGGTGTCACGAGATAGGTAATTGGAATTGCAATATCGGTCAAATGTGGATTCTTGTAGGTCGATAGGCCAGTAGCTCCGAGGCCTTATTGGGTCTGATAAACCAGCTGGTACCGCATATCAAAACATTCCAATATTATTATACATTAATAGTAATTACAAATGGTATACTTTTAAAATACATATATACCTAAAAATACATCTGACATTTATTTACTGAGTCGTACAAGAGCTACAAATTTTTGTCAACAATATTAAATATACTACGTGGTGTAGTAAATACGAGTAATATACCACACCTAATACACACATTAAAACCATCTGAAGGTTATCGCGATAGCATTACTAGCAAAAGTATTAACAAATAAATTATTTTCTCATTTTCATCAAAAAGTACGTATTTTACGCCTAATTAGAAAAAGTATTGTTTTCATCGTAAGGTATGTTGTTAGATTAATATCATGTCCCTACCGCTTAGGTATACATATATAGATGGATTATATAAGATTATATTTTAAGTTAAGTACGTTACGTAATCATTTAATAGAAGTATTATCAAAATTACTTAATTTTTTTTTAAGTGTCCTTTAGTGTAATGATTAAGTTAATTTACGTCATCGATACGAACAATAATTTATTTCTAACAGCTGACTAGATATAATTAAGACGCATTATGGTGCGAATATCTTAATCGGTGGTTCGTCCCAACAATGCCTCTTAAAGGGGACTATCTCCGTATAATCTTTTTCATTTCAATATCTTAATATATATGTTTCTCCAATTATCTCCCCAATCAATTCTTCCAAGAATAGGAAGTTATGTTTTATTTTTTTAAATTCCAATCGCATTTTAAGCGATGTATTGTCAAATCCAGGAACGTAATCTCCGTTTTACATTTTCTTGTGAGTGACCTCTTATCTTCACAAAAATTTAATATACTCGCCGAAAAGGTCCTTCTTTCTAGCTTATTTTTTTATGTATTTTTTTATACATAAGGGCCACGCCTGTATCGCATAGGGTTAGGCCTCTGCCTACCTACTATGGTCTCCACTTTACTCGACCATCAGATACTACTTTCGCTTATTTGATTTAAAATTAAATTGACAAATTGATGGGAGCCGTAAGACGTAATCATCATTAATACTAAACTAACAGATTCTTAATATTACAAATAGACATTCACATCACCTCATTCGCACATGTGTGTTCATAAGTATGTACTTATGAATATAGGTATTATGAGTTGTGTTATATTATATTATATAATATTCATATATTAATTCGGATCCTTAACAACATAAACATTTTGCAAGAACCAATTAATACGCATTAAGCATGACTAACTAATGACTATAGCTAGAGTCATTAGTTACTATAATGCATTCTTCACACCAAACCCGCCGGCCCGGCGTTACAACCCGGCGGACTATAAGAAAAGCATAATGTCGGGGGCAAGCGCCCCCACGTGGTGCCCGCCGACATATTTCTAGAACGCAAGCGCACTGTTCGTCAAAGTTATAAAATGTTCCATAATATGTCGAGCCGCTGCACTGTCGCCGTCAAAGTGTTCCCACTTGCAATGACTGAAGCCGCCGGCTAGCCCGCCGACAAAATGTCGCCGACATAATATTATGTCGGCGGGCCGGCGACTTTGGTGTGTAGTGCGCTCTATATTAACAACAAATTATGATGACGCTACAACAAATTTCTGGCAGATTCGCACTGATTTAATCACACGTCTCACTTCAAGCCACAAATTGTCAAAGCAGTTCTTTATGTATTCATAAAAGAATATCTATACAAGGTGCTATCACTTAGAAATTTTTTAATAAGACTGTAAGATATGCATAAATGCTAAAGCATGAAAAATGTAACAAGTAACGACAGCAAAAGATGGTTTAAGAAATCCGATGGTTAAAAAGCTGTTGGATAAGCACCTTGTATAAGTAGACCAGGTAGCTTCCACGTTCTGACTTATAACCAATTATATTTCCAGTACGTAGGTCCTCGGACCCAGCGCTTGCCGTTTGGTGATCTGAAGACCCAAGTGGAAGCTACTCGGTCGTAGGACATGATCAGTTAGCCGGACGATTTGTTGAAGGACTGCGCGGATCGCAGCTTCTTGCGAGTCCTGGGCGAGCTCCAGCGCGGAACCACGCGCGTCTCTGCAGGAGACACGCCCTCGTCCACATCGTCTGCTTCGGTTTTGATCTCCATTTTCTGAAAGGATTTTTTTATTTTTATAAATGTGAACGCATATAGCAGATAATGTATCTGACAAGGCAATAACAACGTGACTATTGTATTCGTTTATGAACTTTTGTTAAATTCTTTCATATTGTAAGAAAATGCGCGTAGATTCATATACAGGGTTATTTTACAGTCGGCAATTTTTTTGTTGGACTCAATTTTTCATATGTCTATATGGAAAATATTCATACTTATACATAATAAGTAATTTATTTCTATTTCATAATAATATACTAATCAATGTTCAAATTATAATCAGCATCTGCTCTATGCACGATCACCGGTCATTTTTTAACACAGACGCGCGCGCATCTGTTTGTGTGTTTAGTTTATGAATAAGTATGGTCGTAAGTATTGTCTAAGTATTTTGTTTCGTGATATTAAAAATTACGGAATATTTGAAAAAAGAATTACTTTATTTTAATAATTTACTATATCTATTGCACGATATTGACAACACTCCTGTTAAATTTGTGGACTCAGATCAAAATAACCATGTAACATGTAGGAATTTTAAGAAATACAATTCGATATTTCATTGCATATTCCAAGTACTTAGTATGAATGTTTTTCGAATTTCTTCCCACCAGACAAACAATATGTCCGTAGTGCAGCAAAATGGCGTAATGCGGGTAGGTGAACATCACAAATCTTTCAAATTATTGTGGACCAGTCTAAAGCATGTGGTCTTAGAATGTTTAGCTTAATTATTTAAGTGAGCAAACATTTTCTATGGACACGTGTCATTTTGAAGTGTCAAAAACTTACAAGGTTATATTTGGTTCCAGAACTATTGTTTAATGGAATTTAAACCGTTTGTAAATGTTATTGTTTACCTGCACAATCAATCGCACCAGGGTGTGCTGTTGTTCCAGCAACTGCGCCACCTCGCGAAGTCGACGTTTTTGTTTCTCTATTTCAGCTGCTATGTAGTCCTCGTTGCTCTCAAGCACCAAGTCTAATCCGGCTGGTGAAAGAAAAAATAGGTAAATCATTATTTATAAATCTAATTATTTATAAGGGATCTCGTTAAAAGTTCGTGCACAAAAAACATTTAATTAAATGTGGCTTTAATCCACACTAGGTTCTGTTATATTAGCCACCGAGATGTGAGGTTATGTCTAACAAAAATAGAGGAATAATCTTTGTTAGTGCGACACAGTATTGCGTACAGCATAATTCTAATATAATAACAATATTAACCCAAGAATGTTACTACGTAGTAAGTCAACATTTGAAATCCAATTAAGTTCGAGTTTATCAACATTATTGCCAAAGAGCCAATAAAAATTGTTAGCTACACCGATTGTCTATCATAAAATAAATTATTATTTTACTGACCGTCATCAGAAAAGGGATTGCAGAACCATTTGCGTAAGATTAGGTCAAGGAAGCCGAGCTTGCATTTCTTCTTGTTTGGATATTCTATCATTTCGTTTTTGTCCACTTTCTCGAGGATGAACGCCGGTAATTTTCTCTCCAGTTCAGTGTGCAGGACCACCTTGATCAGAGAATAGTTTATAATAACACGATTAATATCAAAATGTTAATAAAGACTATGAAAATTAATGAATACAATGTGTAAGACTCACATTGTCCCTTAACATAAAATAAAGCTGAGCTAAATGACTTCAATAAGTAGAGATAGCTGCATGTCAAATGAGCTGGATAAAATTTTACTTTATTGAGAAAACTAGACTCATATTGAAGAGGTTGAACGTACGCAAAAATAATTGGTGAGATTAAAGCGCCATTTACAATAACGCCGATACACACACAATAAACACATACACAATCAAATGCCGTTATCGCATGACACAACCGCGGAGGCGAGAAACTCTCCCCGTGTATATGGGACTTAATTCTACAAATCCAACAGCGCCGATAGCACAATATTACAACTTTGCATATAAATATACAGGTATAATAGTTAGATAACAGAACTACAATGTATAATATCATATCATTCAATAATCTTATTTGGTAGCCTAATGTCTTATACTTACCTGCATCGCCAATCTCTTCAGCTGCGCGTTCCTCCGCACGCTTTCAATATCTCCCACGGCCAAACCGATAAGCAGATTCATTAGTAAAATCGGCATCAACACCATGAAAATTGCGAGCATGAAGAAAGTTGTCATCGGGTACGGCAGGAAGTAATCTACATCATCATTGTAGTAGGGTTGCACATACGCGCCGAAGAAATCCAGTTCCCCAAGCATCATAGCGAAGATCCGCATCAAAGACATTGGAATATTACTGAAAGCCAAGTGATGGCCCTGGAATGATAAATTTTGTGACTCACATTGCACGGTTGAATTTCAAATCGCACAGCTATTGATATTCGCTGAGCAGTACATTAATAGATATAGCCACTGTGCTAAAGTAAACAATTTAAAACTATGGTAAAGATTGATGTACTAATATTTCATGACGTCATGACGCATAGCAGTTGCTTCAGTTCCAGTTTTAATTGTATCTCAAATATTGCCATTTGATATACAAACTAGAAGATAAATAATCTAAGACTTAAATAAAAATAATAATAATAAATAGTGTTATAATAGACACTTAGCGTTGCCTTTACTTTGGAGAGAAGAATGTAAAATGCCAGTCCGAACGCGATGATCAGGATCGAGAAGACCATGAGAACTTTGATCAGGGTCTGGAGTATCTCGAGGAACATGACCACGTATATTCCGACTTGATCGAAGCGTTGCAACAGGAGAAGCAGTTCAAACCAGGCCAGGAAGGCTGTTATAGCAGCTGCCGAAATCTGTATAGAATTCAAAGGAATATGATAAAAATGATACTTGTTTGATCGGTATCCATTTTTTTTTTGTTAACTTAAAAATTAAAATATATATTCTTTTGTCAAGTATTATTATAAATTTATACTTCTTACTCTTTAAGCAAAAAACAAACTTTTTTATCAAAGCAAATATCAAGATACGTTAAGGTATAATGCACAAACCTGGATGTTGCTAATCTCTCCATACACAGTAGGAAACACAGTCAGTGTGGAACTGATGTACAGAGTCCAGGACACAAGGTTTGAAGGGTCTACGAGGTAGTGCCACTTCTGCTGCTTCAGATTGTAAGCTTCGCGTAGGAGACACAGAAGGTTGTAAATCAGTATAGCCAAAGTGCTAGTATACATCACCAATTTTATTTCAAACTCTGCAAATGATACAAGTGAAATAATTTAGAATTAAGTACTTAAAGTGCATAGTACATTATTTCATCATTGTGTTGTACTGGTTTATTCAAGAATCGATATGTATTTAATAATAATGCTGCTACGGGTGATATTAGCATGTTTCAGCGCCAAGGCTCGATTAGGTGTACTACGGAATGAAGAACCTGACTTATAAGTTTTGGATTTTTTTTTTCAATCCATTTTTTTTTAACTAAATAGACCCACGACGTCACATACACAGTCCTGACCCCATATTTATTAAGTCTTGTGTCGTGGGTATCAGATACTACAAGAGACTTTGCGGTCTCACAAACACCCAGACCCGAGACAAATACTTGTGGGCCTCACAGACATTGGTCTCGATGCGGGGATCGAACCCGCGGCCTCTCGTATCACAGCCGGCGTCTAACCAACTGCGCCACGGAGGCTATCATTAGTAAGTATTGTGGTTCAAATGGGTATACTTCATACTGTTTAAAAGGTGTAGAGGTAATTACTGGACGTAATGAGACTTAACGTCTTGTGTCTCAGGATGGCGAGCGGAGTTGAAAGCCAAGCTTTGCTTTGTAATTCATGGTGTTTTTAGGTTTTCCTACTGATGCGTCGTTCGTTCCATGAGCGGTCGTAGCGCTTGCCTTCAGGCGAATGGCAAGCTCGTCTTGCCATTCATTGCAATATAAAAAAATACAATCAAAATTTTATGAACAACTTACCAGTTTTGGTGTCCGTAGTATTATTCCCTTTATTCAAAGAAGTCGTTAAATTGGGTTTGAGAGTGTCAAGTGTAGAGTCGTTAGTGATGCAATTGTTAGATTGGTCCATTGGTCTGTCAGTCAAATTGACGTTAGTCATAAGCAACGAATTATAAACTGTTACGAAGATCAGAAATATGGAGTAGAACAACAGATTGGCCAGATGGAAGTATTTTCCGTAGGAATTCCACTTCATCTGGAGGTATTTTTGGCTAAGTGGATGAGCCAAAAGTTCTACTCTGCCGTGTGCGACCATTGCCTGAAAAAATATGTTAGGTTTGTAAATCGTATTTCTTGGTTTGGTTCGTCGGGTGGTGTTATAATCTGCTGTGTTAGTGTATATACAAATAAAAATTGGACAGTAAAAAGCTTAGTGATCATCCCACCACCGACATGAGTGTGTGACGTAAGCATTGAAGTGACATAGCGTGTTTTGTTACTTGCATTAGACCTTGAAACCATATTTTACTCGGACAATGTTGATATTTAATTGTTTAATACTGTTGTTTTGTATACTAAAGACAGAAAAATCTCAGATTGAAATAAATATCAATTTACTGCATCAATAATTTTATGTTTAGGTTCCATACTTGAATATTGCAACTGACTCTATTACTGAGGCGGTTAAAGTCAACGTAGAAGACAATGAACCATCGTGCAACTATCCAAGTGAAAGATCTGTCAGTATCAGAAATTCAACAAGAACGTCTAGTATGGTTTCAAAGCATCATTAGACGTTGACGCCGCGGTTGCCTAGCGTCATATTTAACATATTCTCGTATTGACATATAACAAAGTCAGCGTCAATGTTTTGACGCTTGACAACCGCGACATCAACGTCACGTCAACGCAGCGTCGCGGTTGCGCAGACGTTCGAGAACCGCCACCGCTCGTAAAATACCAGTGGAATATGGGCCTAAAGCAAGCACATTTGTATCTAAGTGGCACTCCACTCACGTTGATCACACTCAACGGTTCGGGGCGGTACGTGGGATCATTGCGCGCCTGTCTTAGCGCTTCAAGCTCCGTCTTGGAGTACTGGTAGTGCCTGAATTTGTACTTAATCTGCAGTGGAGCAAAGAAAAACGAAATTAAAGACTAGGGATAGTTCAAAAACCCACTCACGTTTAACGCTGGCAATGGTATTTTCTGAGAATCTGGTACGAGAGTGCCCTCATTGTCATTCAAAGGCGGACATAGCGCGTCGAAGTTGTACTTGATCTAGATTTTGTAAATAAGTTATACATTAGCTTTAGAATCGAGTTAATCATAAAGTGAGGTTATATTTACAATTTGTTATTTGAACCTTAATTTAGACTGTGCAATCGTAATTTATATAGGTATGTAAGTATATCGTTTTTAATTTCTGTTTCAGAGATACCTCAATACAGAATATTGTATACTTTGTGGACAATATCAAACAATAGAATAATCCCATGTTTATTATAATATACTTGGATGAGAAAAACCTTCAATATACTAGATTGAAATAACTTGTCGGTCGGCAGTGCGCTAAAGGACTGACAGTTGTCAAATCTCTACCAGATACAAAATGACTGTCATCAAAAATTATCTACTTGTTTTCGCGTGCACATTGTTAGTTGGACCGAACTCCGAGCGCATGAACTCTTCGAGAAAACCTGAAGTTATGGTGAAAATTAGTATGAAACCATTGTTATATTTGAATTTTACTTCAGCAAACCTGTAAATGGGAATTCTAGTATTGCCTGGGAGCCATGCCTGTGTCACCAGTCAATGTCACAGAACTGCAGTTAAAACAAATAACTTACATAAAAGCTTTTAGAGTCCTTCTTGCAGTTCGCTTTGGTGATGCACCTGTCCTGCACGGCTTCGAAGACTCGTGGCATATTGGCTATCAGAGCCAGAGTGACGCACGGATAGCGGTCCGAGCGCAGAGCCATTACTTCTTTGGCCCTGAAAACCAATATAACGAATTGAAAAATGCATTATCACGTTGCCCGTCCCGGGATTCGAACCCGAGACCTCAGCTTTGCAATCGTACCGTAGTACAACTACGCCACCGAGGCAATTATGTTTTAAATATCACAAATTGTTTAGATAGAGAGAAAGACGATAATAGAACTGCCACATGTTTACAAATTTAAACTTCTATCAGATTTCTCTAAATATCTTTAATAAATTAAGATTCCTGAAAAAGATAATATCTTTTCGTAATTACATAGGGCAATCACATCAACACTTAAGACATTTTAAAAGCACAAAGAAGTAAAGAAATTATTTTAATCTTAGGGGTAATATACCGTGATATAATATATTTACAAGTACTATCAAAAGTTAATAAATTTGGAATGCAAGATGAACGAAAGAAGTTTTTCTCTTTCTAATTTGGACAGAGAAAAGTCATAACAATCTCTTACCTCTGCTCATGAGTGACCATAGCTAGGGCAGATTCAGGGTACTTGTAGTAGATGGCGTAGTCAATGGCACTCATGTCGATGCTGTTGTAGCGAAGACGACAACCCATGGAGAGAAGTAAAGCGATCGCGCTGGGCTTGTTCTCCATGGTAGCCAGATGGAGTGGTGTATTCTAGAATATTAAAACGACTCGGTAAATTTTATTTGATAATAGTATGTTGCACTTTCATTTCAAATTAATTTTATAAATGGACAAATTATTAACGTCACGCTGCGCTGTTCTAAAATTCATATAAAAGATATGCCCATTTTTAAAAATCATTGCATTTATTATCCTATGTTATAATTTACATTAGGCTTTAAGTAACGATAGCATTATGTGATTGAAAAATATATATGTATGTATGTATAATTAACGAGCTCATTTAGAAAATTAGGTGAATTTAAAATGGCAGTAAAACTTACACCATCCTTATCAATCTGATCCAGCAGGTGCGAGTGCACCGAGTGCAGAAGCTCGATGGTCTGAGTGTATCCGCTCATGGCAGCAAGATGCAGTGGGTTGCGGCCATTGTGGTCTCGGTGGAGCAAGGCCCCTCGGTTGAGGAGGAGATGCACGACCCTAGTGTGGCCCTCGCGGGAGGCAATATGGAGGGGAGTCAGCCCCTCCCCGTCACTCTCGTTGATAATGAACGTGCCTTTCTCGGAGTCCAGAAGCTGACAGGCGGTTTGGTATCTGCCGTATCTGGAAGCAAAAGTATAATATGTGAAGATAAAGGGTCGATACGTTACCTAGAAACAAGATCAACTGTATGTTGTCTAGGAGTAGTAAGGTCATGTTAGGCTTTTATAAATCGTTGATGTTAAGTGCAATTTATATGCTAATCCAACTTTAAGTAATACCCAAATATTTTTGATTTAATTAAGCTATGGCTGAATAACAGTAATCTACACGAAAATACAATGATACAGTGGAGTCATATCTGTGGTATTTTCCGGAGAAATAATGTAGGTGCTGCAAATATTTAATATTGTACAAAATACCTTTAAATTAACTTGGACAAAACAATTAGTACTTTTACTATACCTTAATTTTTAACTTCTTACAAATTCTCAGCTCAATAACATTTTACTCACCTAGCGGCAAAGTGCAGAGGACTCTCGTTGTTATTGTTCTTAAGGTTGATGCAAGCGCCAAGTCGAATCAGGTTCTGCAGAGACCTGATATGACCCTCGCGACTGGCGTAGTGCAGCGGAGAACAGCCTGTGTTGTCCTTCTCATTCAAGAGTTCCGCCAGACCTACCTCGCAACGGCCCTTTAAAGAGAATGTGTGTATCATGATTGTTTATAATCATAGATTTGACGGTATGTAATACTCGATTTATTTCACTGGAAAGGCTTCAAAACTTTTTGAAGTTTGATTGCCAATTGTAATAATTATTATTCTCAAGCAAATGTTGTCCATGATTTAACATAAGCCTCTTCGTATGATATCCAAAGCGACCTGCATCGTGACACGAATATTTACCTGTGATATTTCTTTGAACTTATGCCTGATTCATAATTATATATCCTCTTTCTCCATCATCCATTATATTTTTTTAAGTAAGTTACAAGTATTATTTTCTTCCGATTTCAAATAACAGTAAAGTACATCCTTATGACTATTATCAGCATTCGATTTCTATGGACTGATTATTTTATGTATTGCGCTTATGCCGATAACAAATTATCGAACGGACGCGGCTGACGAACTCGTCTTAAGCTGATCTAGAAAATAGATTCTTTTGTTATGTGCACACTATCAGTCGTAAGTCGCCGACGAGACCTTGAATGTTCTAACGCTCTTCAGCCGCGTCCCCCAGCCTTCAGTAATTGGTTTTCAGCTTTAGGCTAAGATCTATTAATCTAGTATCTACCCACCTTGCAATTGGCGGCGAACTCCTCGAGACGGCCGCCGTTCATCACGATTAAGTGCAAAACGTTGCGATTGTTTATATCCTTCAGTTTTATATCGGCGCCCAAACGGATCTATAACCCAAAATAAGTTTATTTCGTCCAACGGATATGTCTTGGTGGAACAAAAGTACAAAAACGGCTAAAACCCCGAATCTTAAATCAATAATTAGACAGGCCACTAATTATAAAAATGATATTAATTAAAGTTTTCGAGAAAAACATCACGTAAATATGGAAATCACTTTAAAAGTAATATGAAAAATAAAAGGTGGGCCCGCCTATAATACCACACAATCACAAGTGTGATCAAGGATTTATATATTTTTTAAGTTTCTTAATGCCAAGAACCTATTTAACTAATAAAGAACATACAGTTGAATTGAAAATCTCGTTCTTTTTGTGACGTCAGTTCTAAAGATGTTTCAAGTTCTAAAAGCAAATAACATATAGCAGCACAAATAATCTTCCCAAACAAATCCTTGGAAAATGTACTTGACAGATTGCAAAACGAACTCAAAGTAAACACGTTACATAGGACATCACGTGTCTACTCCGAGAAGTTATAAGACCTCAAGTTAGAAATAAACCCCCATATTGCTAACTTATGTAAGTAGTCTTAGGAAAAAACAAGTTGAATGCTTCCAGGCATATATTTAAAACGTTGCGTGATGTCGACACGGTTGCTTTTCAAAATAAGTCACAGAAGACATATATCTAGTTGTATGGTTACAGTTCTGCTTGCAATATCACCTTTATTAAAATAGATGATCTAAATTAGATTAATCAAGAAGTCGGCAAAATTTCATTTTTGCACACTCTATTCCAAAATTTTATATGCTTATGAATTGGTGTAATATATGTACATACTTATCTCATTTCAAAGTTTTCGATCATGTTCTAATGTTGGTCGTGAAAAATTAATAAATCACACTTGAATATTTGGCCATGAAATAAAGTTTAAAAAATTTTAGCTAATTAATGTGCTATCAAGACGTTACAATAGATACATCATATGCAATTAATTAATTACGCCAGATGACCGCTGTGTTTTACCGCGGGTATCGAGTTGCACCCGCTATGTGATTACAAAGAGTCCACTATTTATTACCACGCAACCGCTTCTATTACGTAATAAACATATTATTTAACAGATTATTGATTTAGAAACCATATAATTCAACTAAACATCATTTAAATATAATTTAACTAGTTTCATACACGTTTTAATTACTTTCATTGAGCTCATTCACTACCAAAGCTAACATCACGGACGCCCTGTAGTAAACTGAGCCCCTAACTGTACATTTTGTAATAGTATAAAAAACCTGAACGTATAAGAACAAGGATTTGAACAATAAATACAAAAGTAATGTTTATCAATATGCATCCGACAATTATACCGAAATATGGACTAACAATGTGAGTAAGAAACTGATTGTGCTATGGACGTAACGGGTCCTTCGGGCGATTTTAAGACCGGTCGTTCTTATTAGCAACAAAAAAGAATACTCACCAAAACGTGTACGGTACGCCAGCCAGCTCTGGAAGCAGCTAGGAGTAAAGGCGATCTCTTTTCTTTATCCAAAGCGTTTATGTCAGAGCCCTCAGCGATGAGATAGCTGACGATATCAGGGTGATCGAACATAGCGGCGTTGTGAAGAGGAGTCATCTTCTGAACGTCACAGGACATCAGGCACGCCATTTTCTCCGACGGCTGCATTGTGAACATCAGCTGGACTATCTCTAGGGCGCCCTAAAGTAAGAGATTAAATTAAAATTCTAAACTGAATGTTCTATTTAATTTCCATAATTAAAAGAACAAATTAGATATCAAATAGATCAAAGATTCGAAAAAATCATAGTTTTTGCTAACAATAAAATATTATGTTGTTTACACAAGAATGTCGATAATTCTTTGCCCGTAAACATTATGGCAATGGGCGGGGCACATAGAACGGAGAACTGATGGCCGATGGGGCCAAAAAGTTCTCGAATGGAGGCCACGAAGCGGAAAGCGCAGCGTGGGACGTCCACCCACTAGGTGGTCAGACGACCTGGTAAAGGTCACTGTGGAAATCATTGGGAGAGGCCTATGTTCAGCAGTGGACTTCCTTTGGCTGATGGATGGATGATGGATGAAACATTATAGGCTGTAATGCTTCAGCTCCGGTATTCGTTAACCAAGTCAAGTTCTGGGTGTCGTCCAATGAAACCATAGCATCGAAGTTCGGGCTAGAATAATATCCAAGAATTAGCATATAGTTACACTTACTTGAGCGCAAGCCAGATGGACAGGCGTAGACAGATCATGCTGTTGGTTGGATATCTTAGCTCCAGACCTCAGGCAAAGCTCAACAGCTTTAATATCCCCGCCATGCACAGCAGAGTGCAGGGGCACGTTGCCCTCGTTGTCGTAAAGAGAAATCATGTCCTCTCTGGTACAGCCGTTGGATTCACCCCACTGAAGAAACATCTCCATGGTTCTAGAGGAAGCATTCTTGGCAGCCTCGTGGATGGGGTAGTACCCATTGTTGCATGGCTTCTTGCATGCTGCGTTCAAGTCTGTTATCTAGACGAATGGGAAAAAGGGGAGATGAAGGTAAAGGAGCTATTATAAAAGACACATTATGGGATTTTTGAAGTAGGAAATTTCCTACAATTTAATAAAAAGAACATAAAATTCCGAGATACTAATTATAGAAAGAAATTTAAGGAAGAAGATAACTATTATATTTACCAGGATCTTAGCGCAGAGGTCGTGGTCATGTATTGCAGCTAAATGCAGCGCAGTGCGACCGTGTTCGCCGCCCAAGTTAACGTTGAAGTTGTGCTTGTACTTGGCGAATACTTTCAGTACCTCAACCTGGTACACAATAAGGAGCGTATATTGTAGAAATACTTTAATCTTATAATACCAACCCATCGTTCAAACCTCCATCTCGTGTTGTACCCACTGTGACTAAAGCATCTGCGCAGCTTTATAAATTCATATAAATGAAAAAAAAAAAACACGTGACAAGAGCGGTGCAATGGAACCGAACGGAGCTGTGTTCTTCTATAGATTAGTGACAGTGTGAATATGAATTGAGAAGATTCATGTAGTGCATTTACACCGTATTTGTTTTTTGACGAACGACGTTTCAAAATATTACTCAGAAACAACTGATAACAAAATTGTATTTATTTGAAGCACAATTGTTGCCGTGTTAATACAATATGTTAAGTAATATTGTGTAAAATGTGATAGTAATCGATAACATTGTTCCATAGTGTTAATAACTGTAGTTTAGATGCACCAATACACATCAATTAGATAAAGATCTCCTGGGACTTAGGAGTCCAAATTCTCTTAAATCTTTCGTCCATCAGATGTCATATTACGTTTAACGTAAAAACGCATATAACATGCATTGAGATCAACCGAATTAAATCCGGCATTATCAGACCTTAGTACATCAGTAGGGTAATTCACGTAATTAAATAAGTTCAGTTGCAGTTAAGTTTCGATCAAAACAGACCTTTTCGTATTCTCGTAATTTTGACAACTGCTGTCAGATACGCTCGCGTCAAGTCCGCGTCACACGAGCGGTTTAGCGTATTCTATTGCTGCGTGATTCAGATCGCAACTTGATCGGTATTCACGTGTAAGCTTCTTGCATACGACTGACGTATAATTGACGCGCAGCACCCGCGCAGTTTATGCATAGCTTAGGTGCAGTTCACGCGCAGCTAAACAATTACAAGAATAAGATTTGGCACTAAAACGTAAACTTAATTGCAACTGCACCGCAACTTGATCGGCACGTCAAAAAATTACGTAAATTAGCCAGCAGATTCAATTTAATTATAAGTATTATTCAACTAATCTTACCTTGTTTAGCTCCGTTGCTAAATGTATCGGGGCTTGGCACCTTTCGTTCAAAACCCCTGTGTATACACCCCTGGAAAAGAATGGATAAATGATACCAAAATTTTCGTTAATGCTTTGATATCTCCGTAGGCTAGTCCTATGTATAAATTTGCGAAAGGAATGTGCAAATACAGCTAGACGGTTAATTCAGAAGGCGCTAGACGTAAAATATAAATAAGGGTCAGATTGTCACCCCTTTAGTAAAGTACTATAATAGTGTTAGTTATGATTTGTGTCATCTACGGCTTAACCCGCCCGAGTAGGTTTTGTGTTGATTATTCTATTTTTTGTTTTCTTGAAAGGCCATTTCATTTGCTCATTTGTTTATTTTATATGGCCTACCATATAGTTCACCACGCGGTTAGGCGGACTGCGATGGCCTAGCGCGGTTTGCAGACTTTATATACCTACCAAGAATTTTTATATTAACTACTAATATGTATTACAATTTATTTTACTCGCAAATAAGTAAAATTCACACACATTCAGTGAACTAAAATATATTTTCCGTGCTAAAATTTCAAACGGTCATAATCTAGAATGTAGTTTAAGCGATATATATTAACCCCATAAAAATAATATAGGTGTTAAGTTCTAACACAAACTGTTCACGGTTTCGCACTTTTACACGTTCTTGGCGCGAAATTCATCTAATTTATTAGTGGGAGCGGTAAGCGACTTAGCGTAATGTTGTTATCATAAGAGTAAACAAGTTTATTATCGCTTGACAGTCAGGGAACATAGATACGTAAGCTCACGCCCTATTCCCATAAGGGGTAGGCAGAGGTGCTACTAGGACACCCACATTTCGCCGTATGTGTTCCGTCCCATGTTGTGGTAGCGGACGAGCCTATTACCATATTGAGCGAAAATTCCTGACTCCGGGCTGATAATGAATAGGAACATCGAATATTATTTTGCCCGACCCGTAATTTGAACCCGAGACTTCAGTTTCGCAATCGTACCGTAGTACAACTACGTCACCGAGGCAGTCAGGGAACATTCTTAATTAATTCATTGTTAATTCATAAATGATTCTCTGTGTTTACCTTGTGCGATTTTAGGCGTTTTGTATTAGACAGTGTACAGTCTGAAATTAATCCTTTATAATGATGACAAGTCCTTTCGACAATAAAGAAGAACGATATTTTTCCATAAGCCGCATTTTTGAATCATCTCGGTTTGGAGAAAGAAAGGAGGACACGCTACAGAAATAATATAACTATGAAAGTCTTATTACGAAATGCATCTAAGAAACATTCACCCACAGGATACTGAACAGAGACCCCCCTCAGTTTTCCAGGGGTTGTTTAAAAAAATATTTCAATATAATATCAATTGGCCGAACTTATAAATTACAACGCAGCAGTTTAACCTTGAATGCTCAATGTTCAACAAGTGCTCTTTCCATCAGATGTAGCGTTGCCAACCTCCGCTAAATTACATTAAAATATAGCTGGGTGTTTTATGAGGCGATAATTTTAGCGCATGTTTGAGGTTTATTATGAAGCTATTTCTATTTTAGCATCGCGTTTAATAAAAAATAGATTGGGTTTATAGCAAAGCAGTTCATTTGTACCAAGCTGTTAAATCGAAATTTTCATGGATTATTAATTGTATGATTGCAAATAATAATCTGAGTCGACGTAAGGTTCAGATTTAGATGAGGGAGTTGAATGTATCTTTGGGAGGTCAATGGACTGTGACCGAAGATGTTAATAATGGTAACAAAAAAAAAATTGTTTAATGAACAAGCGTAGATGCCGATAACAAGTGATCATGACCGTTCATAATCAACAGGAGGTAGTTAGTTGGTGTACTATAAACATGAACAAAAGGACAGACCAGAAGATAAATGTTTTTCACTACACAAATGTTTTACTTACTTATTTATAAGAAAATCTACAGCACCAAGAGCTTCGTTCTCAACAGCGACGTGCAGGGGTGTGTTCCTGAAGTTATCTAAGGCGTTGAGATCTGCAACAAATTCATATTTATTTTTGTATTGTATTGTATCAGCCCATATACGACCCACTGCAGGGCACGGGCCTCCTCTACAATCGAGAGTACGATTGAGAGTGGTTAGGCCATATAGTCCACCACGCTGGCCCAGTGCGGGTTGGCGGACTTTTACATACCATAGAAAATTATACAAATCGCTATGGTATGCAGGTTTCCTCACGATGTTTTCCTTCACCGTTATAGTGCGTGGTGATTGACTATAAATACACACATAACTCCGAAAAGTCAGAGGTGTGCCCTGGGATTTGAACCCGCGACCACCGTGAACATGTAGGCAGCCGCGTCTGGTCCGTTACCAACAGGCCACGCACGCACTTATTTATAATATAGTCATAAAATATAGTAGGGCTATTATCTCGCTTGAGTCAGCCCTAATGGTTGAAGTAGACTGTCGTCGCTCGGATAGAAACTACCGTATAGATGGAACCGTGATACCGTTAAGAGCAACACTAGAGTTTCTTGTCCATTCCCTAGTGGAAAATGCCTTCCAAACAGGGTAGTAGAACAAAAAATGCCAACTCTCAATGATGTGTAACATTTTAAGCATGAAATACATTATTTTTATTTAATTTTCAACTCTTTTAGTGGTGCAAAACCCATGTATACGTGTCGCGTTTCAGTTTTGAGCCGATATAACTCAGTATCTGAGTATTGCATTTAGGTATTATCAAATTCGCGGTAGTCACTGACAAGCCTGCATAAAAAAACCCAAAATCTTTCGGCGAGAGAGTGGCTGTAAAAAAAAATCTCGACACTTAAACCTCTCTCTCTCTAACCACAGGAAGTCCACTGCTGAACATAGGCTTCACCCAAAAATCGCTTTATAGACCTGTCGGAAGCGGACTGCATGCAGCGACTTCTTGCGACCTTAACCGGGTCGTCCGTCCACCTTGTGGATGGGCGTCCGACACCAGTGCTGGCGTTGAGGTAGGGCGCGGTTGGCAAACGGCCCTAGGACGCCAGTGCCAAAAGGGCGCCGAATACCGCGAATTACTGTAACTGTGTATTATCTATGTTTTATTCTTTATCGTTTGGACTTTGATAGTACTTATAGGGCGCTGTAGAAATTTCGCCCTGGGCGCCGTTAATGCTAGAACCGTTACTGTCCGATATTTCGCTTGCTTGTAAACTTTAACCTACGAACCGATTTATTATAAATCTTTACAATGCTTGTTCCCCGGAACAACGTTCCGTGCTACAACAGCCATACCCGTATCTTTTCACGAAGGCTCGTTTTAATTGGTCGATAAGTCAGTTAATATACAGAATGCAGGGTGCGGTAACAAGCACAACTTCTTAGAAATATTTAAACATTTTTCGCACGCAGCGTGGGATCCCATCGACTAATGGAAACGATTCCAGCTGACGAACTGTACGGCGGAAATATAAATCTTCATTGCTTCGGCGATTCCATTAGACCTACAACGTAATAATATTGAACAGTAAATGGAAATGACGACCAATCAAATGAGCCAAAACTAGTTGCCCGAGACTGTATAAAGTAGATTCCAATCCGTGACCATGAAATAAATAAATAAATACACCCAACAGTCACATATATAGTCCTGGCCCCACTAAGATCGTGTCTTGTGTCCTGAGTATCAGGAACTACGAGAGAATTTTCGGTCTCACAAACACCCAGACCCGACACAAATACTTGTGGTTCGCATAAACATTTGTCTCGGTGCGGTGATCGAACCCGCCGCCTCTCGTTTCACAGCCAGCGTCTAACCAACTACGCCACGGAGGCTGTCAAAGCAATGAAAATAAAAGCTGTAAAGTAAGCTGCAGAGTTAAAAAATGCAAAATCAAACCAAGTCCACGACAAAATCCGTAGTCTTATTTCAAAATAACAGTCAATATAAATATTACTTTTTTTACTACACTGGCACGGCATAATGACTGCACTGCACCTGATAGTAAGCGCAAATGCCGTCCACACAGAGTCTCGAATGGGATCAGACGGCGGTCCCATGCCATTCGACACAATTATGCCGGCCTGCTGAGATGAAATGAAAGTATACACATTATTATGAATAAATAAAAGAAAATTGCTCGGTTCAATCTAATTAATAATTGTGTCGTATTTTTCAATTCCACATATCTGCCGTTGAGTGGCACTTACGTCAAGGTATGCATGTCTTTGTTCACTTTACCAGGTACGGTTGTTTAAACTCAATTCCGCATACGTTGATGTGCATAAACCTTAGAGTATGTATGTATAATATAGAGGCAGTGCTGTCATACATTTGCGTCTTTAAAAACGTTGATATTATTTTGTGCGTAATGTTGGTAGCAAAGCCATGTTAGTTAAAATTTATTTAACAACAAATTGCTATAAATTCGCAAAGTCTATTTAGTTTTTATCCAACTAAAACGAGTTTAAGTGGAATTCAATAGCTCTAAACATTTTTTTTTCATATAATACTTGCATTTTGGACAACCTGTAAAATGTCATCTAATAGGAGGGCAAAAAAGGTGGCCCGGCACCACCATTAATATCTACGTTTTTGAAGTACCACCGCTACCTTTATCTTGTAAACACAGAGTGTTTAAACATTTACATTTCACATTCGCGGCGCAATAAGTCAGTTTTATATGGGTCCTGGAAAATTCCAATTTGATTCTTCGATCGCAGCACAGCATCGATTTGAATTATGCGATTTGAGTTTTGAACTAAAAGTTATTTTTAGTAAAAGGTGGTTCATGTGATAAGTCAATAACTTAGAATGTAATAGTATTCAAATATATTTTTTTCTGATTCAGATAGTAGTTTGAGGGAATTATCATGAATTTCTTGATACCTTAGGACCTGAAAAGCAGGTCAATATTGACGAAATTTGCACGGGTGATGTGACATATTATTATTCTTGTCTATTTAAAATTTTACAAAATAGCCACCAAATATCATGGCAGTTGAAACACTACCATATTGATTTTTTTAAATTAATTAATAAAGTAGAAAATTCATAGAGATTGGGAAGTCCTTATAGAAGGTCTTAAGCGGATATTGTATTATTTGCAGGTTTTAGCAAACTTTTTACACGAAATAAGAAGCAATGTCTAAGAGCTAAGGTATCAAAGGAATATCTAGTTTTCCAATAACAACCCACACATAACATTTTCTAAGCAACCGGATCGTCAGACCGTGAAGTAACATTCCAGTAGAAATAGTATCGTCAGAAGTTGTGAATCATTAAAAAAAAAACGAATACACGAATATACAAATAATATTGACATAATTATGTTATTTAGTTTAAGTCACATGTTTTCCGTCACCTCAGGTAACAATGTAAATTGTTTTTAAAATATGAGATGATTTTTCGTCAAACTTTGTGATATTAGCTATCGAGATTTTGGACCACCCGTATAGGCACGAGTATATGTAACACCGCATCCAGCGCCGTCCGCCGCCGTCGCGTTTGGCGTAACGGCTCCGTGTGACATGTTGCATACCAAGCGACACTTTATGCAGCCCCTATGCGTTTTTTTTTTATTGCATAGATCCGGCAAACTAGCAAAGCGGTCACCTGATGGTAAGTGATCACTACCGCCCATGAACACCCAAAACGCTGGATCATGGATGTGTTGCCGGCCCAATTGGGAGCGGAGCGGTAAGGAAAAAGGATGGGAAGAGGAATGGGGTATTGGGCATCCGACAATCTCACTCACCGAACCAAACGCGACAGCAAAGCTGTCGCTTAACGTCAATTTCTTGTGAGACAGTGGTACCGCCCCGGATGAGTCTGCCCATTCATTCTGAGCCATGACTGACAACTGTGTGGCCCTACCAAATCCAGACGTACAATAGCATTGTACAACATGTTGTACAATGAGATTGAAAAGCACTTTGAATCCAAACGATTAATCCCGCAATCTTCAATATTAACCTTTTATGGTCAATAATATTGCACATTTCGTAGATCATGTTGTACAATATATTTGAATGGGCCGCCTTAAAATATCTATTTAACGCTTCGTTTGACAATGTGTTAATATGTCGAACGAATAAAACGGGAAGAGAGAAAAACTATGCTTACTTTTTTGCAGAGCCGCGCTTATGACGACAGAAGATCATAGATCCAACCGGTACATTACAACTCGAAACGACTCGTCGCGTCGCGTCGCCGTCTCGTTCCGCTCGGTGTTTGGCGAAACTGTAAGAATCCACTACTTACCTCCTCCGCAATTTTTGATGTACTGCAGTATGTTAGTGTTGTTCTTAGCCGCGGCTTGGTGGGCGGCGGTGCGTCCACGGCCGTCGCGTACATCGAGACGCGACGTGTCGCTCAAGTACAGACGAGAGAAGTCTTCTACATTGCCAGACTCCGCCGCCTGGACAATAGATTTTTTATTTTTTATATGCGGTAGAGCCACGCTGCCCATCCTTTTTCCTTCCCGCTGATTTTAAGAGCCGGCGACACGTCTATGAACCAAGCGTTGTGGATGGTCATAGGGGGCAGCGATCACTTACCATCAGATGTTCTGTTTGCTCGTTCGCCGGACCTATGTTATGAAAAAAAAAAGGATACACGGTCTAATTACGCCAATCATTTAATTTAAAACAGTTTTTGCACCCATTTTTTTTCTCTCTCTCTTCAGCCACACAGCTTCAAATACATTGCTGAACACAAGCCTCGCTCATGGATCGCTACATTAGTTTTGATAAACTAAATTCATATGATGATGAGACGATAATCAGGAATAGCGACTACCAAATATAATGTGTGATATCAGCCGTAGTAGTACTACGAGGCATAAAACAAACAACTGTAAGGAACGTATGATTGAACAATAATTTTATGTCTTAGTAGTATAAAGTTACAATAAATATATGAAACAGCGCCTAGACCTACATAATATAGGTATAATAACATTGTACAATACATTTTATTGAACAATCATATTGAAAGACGCTTTGAATCCACACGATCAATTATTTATTGTATTGCGAAATAAACACTAAATATAGCCTGATAAGAATATAGAAGTGCGTAGTGGCCTGTTGGTAACGGACCAGACTCGGCTACCTACATGTTCACGGTGGTCGCGGGTTCAAATCCCAGGGCACACCTCTGACTTTTCTGAGTTATGTGTGTATCACAATAGTTAAAATTAATTAATTAATTGTTTAATTGTTAGTCAATCACCACGCACTTTAACGGTGAAGGAAAACATCGTGAGGAAACCTGCATACCGTAGCGATTTTAAAGAATTTCTACGGTATGTAAGTCCGCCAACCCGCACTAGGCCCAACCACTCTCAATCGATTCTCTCGATTGTAGAGTAGGCCCGTGCCCAGCAATGGGACGGATATGGGCTGATTAAAAAAAACACCAAGTATAACTTCCTTAACTTTTGAATTCTCTATTTCTAACATCATTCATCGCACGCGTGTATTCCTCGTCAACACGAAACACAGACAAAAATGCTCAGTACTGACCCTATGCGATACAAATGTAAAAATATAGGGCAATAATAATTTAAATCGCTTAAATTTTTGTTTCTTTATTGCACAATATTTAATATTAACCCAATATTATGGTCAATAATATTACACAATTCCTTATATTGCGCAATATAATTGATCACTTATAGGTCACCTTATTTGAAAATATTTTTGTTTCTTAAAAACATGGGCTAGGTAATGTGGAAAATAGTTCCGGTCGTTAACTTTTTCGGCTCACTACTTACTCTCACTTAGCTTTTAGCGTTGAGAGACAGAAAATTATTTTGAATGTATGATTTTATGACTTTGTAAATTAACACCGATAGTAAAACTAAGAAAGTTTTTTATTCCGTTATTATTCGGATATTAAGTGTATAATTTAAACGAAGTGGTCAAAATAGCACGCAAGCCGCTTTTAACCTTTATCAATTAAATTGACCGCCTCCGTGGCGCAGTTGGTTGGACCGCGGGTGTGAAACGAGAGGTCGCGGGTTCGGTCCCCGCGCCGAATAAATATTTGTGTGAACACAGGATTTGTTTCTGGTCTGGATGTTTGTGAGACCAAAAAAATCTCTTAGTTTCTGATACCCACGACACAAGACTCGATCTTAGTGTGGGGTGACGACTATGTATGTGACTGTTAGTTGTACTTATTTATTTATTCTTTGAGGTATTCCTATATGATAGTGGACACTATCTGTTCTATGGGCTCTATAATCTTTCAAAATAATCTGATCAAACCGAATTTGTGACAATAATATGTCCACTGATTCAGTTTTTCTTTTTCATATTCTTCACTTTTAGGTCACCATATTTCATATAAAATATGTAGGTAAGTCTACGCGTCACAATAACATAACATAGTTTTCCGGTTCGTCTACAGTTTGGCCCTACACGTAATGAGGAGGGTGAGAGCAAGTCGGCTTGCAAAGAATGAGACGAAGCGGAAGCCAGGCTTGCAACAGGCTTGTAACCGTCTTGGATATGCTAAACATAAAATTGAATTGTCTGTAGTTTTACATTACAGTGTAATTTAAGAATTTGAATTTCTAATACGCAAAGTGGAAATGGCAGACGCAAATGTTGATTTAATTTATCTTTTTCACAGCCCCTGTGGTGCAATTAGTCAGATGCTGGCTGTGAAACGAGAGGCCGCGGGTTCTATCCCCGCACCGAGACAAATATTTGTGTGAACCGGAAGGATTTGATTCGGGTCTGGCTGTTGTGAGACCGAAAAGTCTCTCGTAGTTGAAAAATAATCTTAGTGTGGGGTCAGGGCTATTTATGTGACTATTGGATGTATTTATATTACTTGTTTATTTTGCGGATTATGAATTGAGTTTTTCTGGCCAGTGTGTTTGATGTGACCGATTGCTACTTTGTAAATGAAACGAAGTTTTATCATTTATGTTACAATCGCATTGAACAATTGAATATTGGCGGGCTTCAGATTTTATATTTTTGGTAGTCAAAAAATTGTTACAATTTTGCATTTGTGCGTGTCTATACATTTGTGAAAGTGAAATCTTTGGGGAAAAAAGAGAACAATAATCACTATAAACATGTCAAATATATTAATACCTCATACAGTAAAGTTACCACTGATTACTTAATCGAAATTAAAGAACCGAAAAAACAATCTTGCCAGTGCTGTGCTTCAGGAACAAAAAACAAAAATTTTTACATGAAATTACTTCAAAAAACAAAAACAAAAATGTAACTAATATTAGTTTTATTGTATATACTACCATATCACAATAGACAAGAAAGAATATTTCTAAGTCTTATGTATAGACAAAACTTATAAAAACATTATTAAAATTACTAGAAAATAATATTGGACACTCATTAATGTTTTTACTCTTATATAATACAATACACTCTAAAGCAGAGGCTTATAATACAGGCCAACTTTAGAACGGTGCTACAAGATTTCGTCATCGTTCCTATGGTATAGTATTGCGCGTTTTTTGACGTATACGTTTTTTTAAAGCATGGCTCATGGCGTACACGTTGTACGTACAACATAGTACTGTTCATTCAGAGTTAGACGTAGCTTAGTGCGATTTTTTGCAGTGTAACTCCTGTGAGCAGCCAAGAAAATACGTGCAGTGCAGTGAACGTATGAACCCTCGTTAATGACTGTTGACAGATTAAAATTATTGAACGGGATTTAACGGATATTTGAAGCCTTTTCATCGGTCTGTAAGCACGTATACGTTCCTCGTTTGTCTAAAATCAATAACTATATGGGGAATTATTGCAATTTCTTAAAGATACGATTTATGTAATGGTTTCTTAAGAGGATTTTCATGAAAAATGTTGCCAACACGAGACCGTGTGACTCGCACTGTCAAAAAGTTATCAGATCGCATCTGATCCTTATTTTGGCTCTTCAGCCAAGCTTCTTACTCTTTACGCCCTTATTTCTCAAATCCAATTTTTTTTTGTATTGTATCAGCCCATATACGACCCACTGCAGGGCACGGGCCTCCTCTACAATCGAGAGTACGATTGAGAGTGGTTAGGCCATATAGTCCACCACGCTGGCCTAGTGCAATACCTTAATCAAAATATGTGGTTTGGCCATTTCGCTACATTCACACAGGTGTAAGGTGAAAAATGTATCACTGTTCATTACTTTACTGTGGTACAATAGTTCTTGTAGTAAGGTCTATGCACATCTTACAAAGTATGTGCTCTTTATTTAATTCTCTTGATTTTAAACATTGAAGTTACAATTGTTCAATTTATATATGATTAAGAAACATTTTCAAGTTGAAAGTATGATTGCCGAAATAAAACCGGAATTTAGGACAGGTTAAATAACCACTTTTCATTCTATTATCATGAAAGTGAATTAGTATTTCACCTTAAAAAGCTTAAGAAACCTTTCTTAACCGGTATATGAGTGTATAAAGTAGGTTTAGAGTCTGCAAATCCAGTACTTCTTCGAATTACCTCACAGCTACGTGTTCGTTGTGTTGCAGAACCGAGTGACGCTAATCCTGGTTAGGTCGCTACCCTCGCACGGCACAAGGATGGTACAATTATGTAATGCTATTTTTTTTTTGTATTGTATCAGCCCATATACGACCCACTCCAGGGCACGGGCCTACTCTACAATCGAGAGTACGATTGAGAGTGGTTGGCCATATAGTCCACCACGCTGGCCTAGTGCGGGTTGGCGGACTTTTACATACCATAGAAATTTATACAAATCGCTATGGTATGCAGGTTTCCTCACGATGTTTTCCTTCACCGTTATAGTGCGTGGTGATTGACTATCAATACACACATGACGCCGAAAAGTCAGAGGTGTGCCCTGGGATTTGAATCCGCGACCACCGTGAACATGTAGGCAGCCGCGTCTGGTCCGTTACCAACAGGCCACCACGCACTTGTCATGTAATGATACATCTAAATATATTTGTTACTCCAGATGTCTACATTCATATACATTTAATAAAAAACGGAAGTGTGAATCGAAGAGTTGGTTAAGGCCATTCTAAGTAATGCGAGCCAAATCTGTGATACCCTGAACAAAGACTGGTCTTATGACCTGGCCTGCTGAAGTACCCTGTCAGCATGAGATCATGTATGTATGTTTCGAACACTTTCTTGAATCTAATATGAGGTCCCTGCAAATGTATGGAAACTTATCGTATTCGTTTTTTGCTATCTACGGTAGAGACACATCAGTAGTTCAGTGATCAAAATCTTTGATTGCGAGTATCCGATTTGAAAGTTTAATTGTTTTATAGAATAACATATCGACTAAAATAATAACAAAATACGACAGAATACAATTAAATAACAAGATTCCTTTTGACCACAGAACAGATGGATATGGTTAGAGGGGAAATACGAGCGTTTGACATGGCCGCGTGGTGGCGCCCAGTGGAATTCAGTGCCGCGGAACAGATAATTTGTCAAATTAGTCGCTGTCGAAATGCTTTGAAGCATTGTGCTCCGACGAAATATAGTGTACATGCAGATTTGTGCTATTATATCCTGCAGTTCCAATAGTAAAGCGTCTAATATCAAGAAAGGAGGAATTTCATACCAACATTAAACCTGATTTTATTTATTATCACCTTTATTTACGAATATTGCGGTTATTGATTACGACATTATAAAAATCCGATAATATTTTAGACGACGAATCAAAAATATACATTGCTGATTACGCGTGCATACAATGCACGCGAATGCAAAGTTCCTACGCAATACACACGACTCATTTTTGTTTTGTCGATAGCAAAAGTTATTACGTATCATGTAGTGGTGTAGTCATTCACATAATTACTCGTAATACTCGTATATCAATGTAGTTATGGATTTCGTATAAGTCAGTATATCATAGGCGTTAAACAAACAAAAGTTTATCAAATCCTTTAATAATTTTAAATTGTAGTAACGTTTGATAACGTTGACGACCTATCTTTAAAATGTTGAATATAATGCATCCGCTTAACGTGAGAACAACACGTGCTTGAGTCTTAATATAATTTATAGTTTATAATTTTTACATCTTTCGTTTTTGCTAGTTTATCCATCCCATGGTTGTCTGGCAGAAATTGCTTTGAGCAATAAGACCGCCCCTTGTATTTTTTTTTTGTAATATGTCCACTTTTTATGTATTTGGTGTACAATAAAGTATTAAATAAATAAATTTAATATAATACCTCATGTATTTATAGGTTTCCAAAAGTGAGTGGAAATCCAGCACAATTTGTTTTATTCATTTTCGTGGAACTGATAACGATAAAAGATCTGATTGATATTAGTACTTAAGTATTTTATTTTATTTTATTTAAATCATACAGTTTCTTATGACTATATACAATACAATTTAGTAATCTTCGAACCATTTATAAGTGTTCGCATTTAGCTTACAAAAAAAAGCTTGTTACTTCGCAGTTTTAACTATTAAATTAGACAAGTGAGTGGAATATTACCATACTTAAGATAATCCTAAGCAGTCAAGAAACAGATTCAAACCAGTGGTCAGCCAGGATACGCTTAACTGTGGTCGAGCTTGAATTAAATATATCTAGATCAATTATTTCTGCGAGTTCGTTTAGGGAGTTCGTAGTTCGTATAAGGAAAGAACGTTTTCAATACTTTGTAACAGTATGAGGATATATAAAGGAACAGTTTTTGGGGGTATCCGCAGTTGTATCAGCGACAAAAGTTGAGTCGAGTCGAGCCTTGAACTAAATTGACTATCAAAGAGTTGTCTGCTAATTTCCTTCCTTCACTTAACGGTAGGCATTTGGTGCCTTTTGCATCTTTTTTCATAACCCGCATCATATTTTATATATACGTACAAACGAAAAATGATTACGTGAAACAATTGTTCACTTACACACTTTTAAAAAAATATTAAAATATAAGACCAAATATACTTTTTCCCCATAGATATTAATAAAAACATTGTTTATCCAAACACGCCCAAAGTCCTAGAACTTCAATAGATGGAATTATGAAAGACCAATATTAGGTTTTCTTTTTCAATTGCTATTAGAAATGGCTTAAAGGCTTTCGATAAAATTTGGTATGGAGGTAGCTGACACTGTGAATTAACACTTAGGCTTCTTTTTAACCCGAAGAATGTAGTGTCACCGTATGATGAGAAAGGAATTCGGATATATTTGATACTTTTCTAAACTCAAAGGCATGGGATGGGACTGAATTATGTGCCTTGTGTGAGAAAACGGGATGAGACGGGACGGGAGGGGAAATAATGAATAAATATATATCCGCCAACTTCATGCGCCCCTAGTACTTGAAGTGTGAAAAACTGTTTGATTTTAAAATGATGAATTTGTTAATATCGCCCACAGAAAGTTACCTATTTAGAACAAAAATATCTCCTTTAACTTCATGCGTTCCTAGTACTTAAGACTTAATCATGTCATTTTTTAGACGTTCGGTGTGCGAGCACATTAACTCTCATAATTTTCCGAGTATCTCAAAAGAAGTATAGCTTCAAAATTGGACCACTTGGATTTGTGCCACTATTAGAAGCCAAGGCGGGTAAGTGAACAATATATAATTATATATATTTACATTTCACAATTGGCATATGTGGGCCTTTCAAATAAATAAAGAATTTTGTTAATAACTCACACACAGCTTATTTAATTTAATTTCAACAATGTATAGGTGTGTAAAATAATATAAAAATAAACTTATTTTTCAAAATTAGATATGGTAGTTTCATTATTTTCCGTCAATTATTGTCAATAATATTAAAGAACAGTATCAGGCAAAACTATTTAGCATATCGATAAAATACATTTCGGTCTAATATCAAAGGCATTTTCATAATTTTATACATTGGTTTGGTGGAGGTTTTGTGTTGTGTAATCGACGACACCGGTTTTCATACAATTTGACGGCTAATGCCTTTCTAACCCTATTCAAATGTTTTGTGATTTGTTTGTTATAAGTCAGTACAAAAACGTACGATATCCATAAAGTACTTAATAGTGCATCCACACCGCAGTTACCTCTTGTGGAGCAGCATTGTGCAACAATATCGTAACGAGTGATTTTTATAAGCCATGAGTAAAGCAACCTATTTAGCATGACGATGTTGCTGGCAGTTAATTAAGAAGAATAGAATAAGGATTTGAATACAGAATGGAGTTGTCGATGGCTGATGTGAAGGATGGCCGAGTCGGAATATTATCACGCACTGATTATTCAAGTTGTAACGTTTTAGACAGTTTTAATATGCGAGTTGTATGTGTAGAGAGCCCTGCTATAAATGTACACGATGTAGGAAAAGAATAGAGGAATTATGAGTACACAATGTTAGTATTATTAATCGCCTTAATATTCAGAAGTGGCAAAAGAAAACACGCCAAAATGAAGCGAAGAAATCCTGGTAACTAGATATTATGTCCGAACGAAGAGAAATCATGTCGACATGGTGAAGCTGACCAAAACGCCTCTAAACGCAGCGTAAAACGAGATTCAACATCGGACATGAGGTTGGACGTAAGCATGGACAAAGTTAAGCAGATTTCGGACATATTGAAATCATAACCAGATATAAGTTTTTTTTAGAGTGCTAACATTTTTTTTTCTTCGTGCGTCAATTGCGGCGCAATTGTTCCAGGATGGCCGACTGTAGCGATTATTAGTGATGACCTGAGTTGATGTGCGGTGTGCCGAGGCAAGAGTGGAGCAGAGCAGAGGAGAGGAGCAGAGAGAAGAAGAGAGGAGCAGAGAGAAGAGGAGAAGAGAGTAGAGTTGGGGAGAAGAGTAGAGTAGAGGAAAAGAGATTAGAGTTGTAGAAAAGAGAGTAGAGTTGGGGAGAAGAGTAGAGTAGAGGAAAAGAGAGTAGAGTTGTGGAAAAGAGAGTAGAGTTGGGGACAAGAGTAGGGTAGAGTAGAGGTAGAGGAGAGTAGAGGAGAGGAGAGGAGAGTAGAGGAGAGGAGAGGAGAGTAGAGGAGAGAATAGTAGTCTGTTTAGTTTTTTTACAAAAGACGTTGTAATGTCTGGTTTTTCCTGTAAAGAAGAGCCGAGACGAGTTAATCCGCCAATTGCGGTGCAATTGTTTCAGGATGGCCGACTGTAACGGGTGATTTTTATAAGCTATAAGTAAAGCAACCTTTTTAGCATGACGATATTGCTGGCAGTTATATTAAGAAGAATAGAATAGAGATTTAAATACAGAACGGAGTTGTCGATGGCTGATGTGAAGGATGGCCGAATCGGAATATTATCGCGCACCGATTATTCAAGTTGTAACGTTTTACACAGTTTTAATATGCGAGTTGTATGTGTAGAGAGTCCTGCTATAAATGTAACATGATGTTGGAAGAGAATAGAGTAATTATGATTACACAATCGCCGTATATATATTCGTCTTAATAATATTATCGATTGTTACCACATGTTAGGCAACACGAGAAAATGTACTATAATATGACATTTTGCTATAAGTTGTAACTGAGTAACATTTGGAAACGTTGTTCAACAAACAGTAACTGCGGTGTGGATGCAACCGTACATACATAAACATCACACCTCTTTCCCAGAAGGGGTAGGCAGAGGTGCAACCAGGACACCCACGTTTCGCCGTATGTGTTCCCTTTCATGATGTGATTGGGAGTGAGCCTAAACCATATCGGGCACAAATTTCCGACTCTGGGCTGATAATGAATATAAAAATCCAATATCACATTGTCCGACCCAGGATTCGAACCCGAGACCTCAGCTTTGTAATCATACCGTAGTACAATTTCGTCACCGAGGCAGTCAGGTGTGGATGCATCATAATATAAGCTACAACTGCACTAAAACAATATATCGATTAACGTAATAAACCATCGTCCACATCTGAGTTTATGACAACCTCCGTGGCGTAGTTGGTTCGACGCTGACTGTGAAACGAGAGGCCGCGGGTTCGATCCCCGCACCAACACAAATGTTTGTGTGGCCCACAAATATTTGTGTCGGGTCTGGGTGTTTGTGAGACCGAAAAGTCTTTCGTAGTTTCTGATACCCACGACACAAGACTTAATTGATTTTAATGTGGGTTCAGAACTATGTATGTGACTGCTGAGTGTCTTAACCACCGCATTAATTATTTACGTGCTAAGACACAGGTGGACTATTAACATAAAAAATATTCTTAAATTCAGACTTATTGCTTGTAACACGATATTGATTACGTTCACGTCAATTTTAACCGAGACAGACATATTTCGTTTTAGCGTAATATATTGTACTCCATTTTTCTTGTCGAGTTCGTTGCGGAGAAACAAGTTATTTATTTCGACTACAGTGGCAGGTTCATAATACTGAGTCACCGGATGGTAAGTGATTCCTGCCACCCATGAACATCTATAATGCTGGATCATGGATGTGTTGCGGGTCCATCAAATCGGGAGGGGAGCGGGATGGAACAAGGATAGGAAGAAGGGAGGGGGTACTGGACATCCAGCAATCTTACTCATCGAAAGAAACGCGACAGCAAGGCTGTCACTTCACATCTGATCTTCTGATCTCCTGTGAGACAGTAGTACCGCCCGGAAAAGCCTACCCATTCATGCTGAGTCATGACTGACAACAGCGTGGCTCTAACACTTTTAAGCTTTGCATGCTTATACAGCGTTTGTCAATTATTCTACCCAGTGCACCTGGTCTGGTCTGGTCACAGTCTGCTTGTAAACCACAATTATTGTTCATCAAATTGATAATTCTAACTATAACTGACTAGCAAGGTATATGGGTCTGGGCCCATAACCTATAATGAAACACTGTTCTCAAGTAAAATACGGAAGCGAATGAATATATTTTATAATAAAGTGACATAGGAATAGACAATTAGTTTTAAATACATAAGTAACAAAAGATGGCGTTAGTATCTATTTTGATATTTACAACAGTGTTATCCCTATTTGCTGGTTATATTTCCTAGAATATTCGTGACTACAATAGTGAAAAACGCTTGTTAGTGTTTCACGGAAATGTATCGCATTTCGGAACCAGTCTTTGTGTTCCATAGCTTTATTACTCTCATTAGCAAAATTAGCGGGAATTCAGTTTCGAGCAAGCTGACACAACTGATTTCCTATCAATAATGGTTTATACTCATAATTAATTGTCAAAGCATTTAACGCATTTGATTTATCTACTATAGAGTCAAGTTGCACATGTGTCTGTAACAAACTTCCGTGGCGCAGTTGGTTACACATCGCCTGTGAAACGAGAGGCCGCGGGTTCGACTCCGCACCGAGACAAATGTTTATGAGGCCCACAAGTATTTGTTTCGGGTCTGGGTGTTTGTGAGACCGAAAAGTCTCTCACAGCTTCTAATGCTCACGACACAAGACTTAATTGCACTTAATGTGGGGTCAGGGCTATGTATGTGTCTATTGGGTGTATTTATTTATTTATATATTTATTGTTAAAAGAATAACTATTATCGTTCAATTTAATTGTTGGTGGCGAATACTCTCATCTTCACTGGGCTCAAACGAGCCGACCTGTTAACCAATCATATGAATGGCTTTATCACGTGTCGAGTAATCTCCTATAACTATACAACTGAGTTTATTCGAAGTAAAAGTTTCCTGAAGTCTTCACTACTGATAGACCAAGAGCCCGTGGCCGCAAGAGTTTCCTCGTTTTATAAAAGCTGAACGTGTGTCTGCGCGTGACGCTCAAGTTTCTCGTGCTCTACGATATCTCTAAACAAACGATAAATAAAGTAAAGGGCTCATTACTTCTTCATGACAGCATTCGAGTACAATGCATGACATCGAAAATAATCTTATTTTTATATAGATAATAGAGAGACGATCAACTCACTCGTTTGGTGGAAAAAAGAGTTACCAACAACAAATTAGAACCTTATTACTGTTATTTTTTATCTGTTTATTCGCAATTAATGCGTGGCTTTGATAAGTACGCGTGTTATCTCAAGTATAAAACATTCTAATCAACATATTTTTACACCTTTTCCACACTAGTCGAATTCACTTTAGGTCATAATCTCGTGTTCTTTATAATCTTTATACATACATAAACATCACGCCTTTTTCTCAGAAGGGGTAAGCCGAGGTGTTACCAGGACACCCACGTTTCGCCTTATGTGTCCCGTCGTCCGATCTGATACGAAGACAGTCTATCGCTATAGCGGACACAAATTCCAAACTCCGGGCAGATACTTAGACACATCCAATAACACTGCTTAATTCGAGCTTCGAACCCGAGACCTTATAAATCGTACCGATGTAGAACTGTGCCACATAGGCAGTCTGTATAGATTTCACGAGAAAATAATATGCATGAAAGCGTCAAGTTAAATTATAGGAATAAATGTTTGAAGGCAATGTTCAGAAAGGATTTGTCAGACCAGCCTCTCTCATTGAAATGAAAATGGAATAAGGTTGTCATAATCTTGCTCCGTGAAAGGTCTGAGCTGTGGTTGGTTAAAACGTAAGTTAAATCTTTCCTTGGGTATCAGAATTCAACCAAAACCAACGATGTTAATTAGTGCTAAGATTATTTCTATGTATCTTTGTATACAAATGTAGTTGTTTGTATACTCAACTTTGTTTTGTAGTTTCATTTGTACATAACTGTAATTTAAATTAAGAATATTACGTACCATTGTGTTTCAGACGGATATAAAAATTAAGTTAATTGTAAGTTTTATAATAGCTATCAATATACACGTAATATTCAAAGCCTATAATGTTATATAAGTAGTGCAAGAACAAGCTGTCTTTGTTGAAAATGTCCAAATACTTTATTTTTATAATCATTGAGCAAAAATTGCCTCTCAACAATTTTAGGTCCTTATTCATCCCAATGATCGTCAATTGCGTAATACCTACTTACAGTTTCCTAACTCTATTTTACCTTTTTGTCGACAAGACTTTATAAAGCTTTGAGCTACGCGGAGAAATCTTTCAAGTGTTGTATTACACTCCTCCATACAAGGTTTTATACTACATATATACTGCAAGGTGATGCAAGTAATAGAGAATTACGTCGTCGGTCCTATAGGGTATGCCGCGCCCACGGCTTTAGAAAAGCGCTCGTACAAAGACATTTTATTTTTATTAGGAGTCATCTTTACAATCTGCCTCGACTGCCTCGGTGGCGTAGTGGTACTACAGTATGATTGCAAAGCTGAGGTCTCGGGTTCGAATCCCGGGTCGGGCAAAGTGATATTGGATTTTTCTATTCATTATTAGCCCGGATTCAGGAATTTGTGCCCGATATGGCGATAGGCTCGCCCCCTATCACATCGTGGGACGGAATATACAAGGCGAAACGTGGGTGTTCTAGTAGCACCTCTGCCTACCCCTTCTGGGAAAAAGGCGTGTGTTTATGTATGTTATGTATGTATCTTTACAATAGAAAAAAAAATACAGAGTGGCTGCTCACACGACCACACACACGCACACACATACTAAGCCCTCACTCCTACTAAGTTTACAAATAACTGACTACCGATGCATAATATAATGTTGCTTATCCTAAGTACCGATATATGTGAGAATTCTGGTACCCTTATCACCAGTTGAATCTTAGCTTGGGTACCAGTATTCAAAGACACTTTAATTCTCCGAATATAAGTCTGACATTGTATTCAATGATGCTTAATTTTATTTGAAAGTGTATTTGTAAATGTTATTGTATTAAATAAACAAGCTTAATCTTAAATGTCCGAGTATTATTTGCCCTTCGACGGGACCTAAACTTCATGACTATGTAAATGGGAAACCTAAAGTCTAAGTCTAACCTACATCTACAAACATTCTGTCTCTGATTTACTTACAGTGTACTATAAAGTTTTTTTATAGCGATGAATGGCGAGATAAGAATGCCTATCTCCTGGTGGTAATCAGTACGGCCGCTCATGGATAGTAGCAAAACCAAACAACACCATGAATGCTAGGTAATTCACTGCGCGCGCCATCCAGAGTCATAAGATGTTAAGTCTCATTATGTCCAGTAGTTTCGCTGGCCACAATGTCGTTCAAATCGGTACACAATAATGCGTTTACACTGCTGTTTGACGGAAGAAATAGACATTGCGGTGGCACCTATTCAGGCGGCCTCTTACATATCAGAGATCTACCACCAGTAAAAGTTTGAGAAATAAGATGTTAAGTCTCATTATGTACATAATTTAATTTTAATTGTTTATACATAGATATATGAAATATATGACTCCCTCAGTGGCGCAGTTGTACTACGGCATGATTGCAAAGTTGAGGCCTCGGGTTCGAATCCTGGGTCGGGCAAATTGATATTGGATTTCTCTATTAATTATCAACCCGGAGTCAGGAATTTGTTCCCGATATGGTGATAGGGTTCGCTCCCTATCATATCGTGGGACGGAAAATACAAGGCGTAACGTGGGTGTCCTTACACACTCTGTTACACCTCTGCTCACCCCTTCTGGGTAAAAAAAGACGTGAGTTCATGTATGTATGTGTGTTATTGTTAGAAAATATAAGACTTATATTTGCTTGGCCTGACAAAATCCGATAATAAAAGTGCAAAGCCGCTCATGGGATGTGACAATCTTAATTGAACTCTCATAGAATAGAATTATTTTTCTTCCCTTATTTTATTTTATATTGTATAAAATCTATCTATAATCACTTGCGTTCATGATTTCTGGAAAGCGTAAATAGAAAAAGAATCGATGATATTCATCATTCAAGTCGACTGAACGGAGTCTAATTATATTAATTTACAAATAATTACTTCGTTTGATACCGATATCATAGCATGTATTAATTTGTATTCTGCAATTATCCTTATAATTTGTATTCCTAAAATCCACCGCGTGTGGTTCCAATTCAGATAATAATTTTGGTGTATTTCCATTGCCATTTCGGGGTAATGAGATGTCAACTGCCAATGTATAGTTTTGTTATGAACTGTCCATTCCATAAACCATTTTAATTGGCTTTAGAAGTATGAACCAGGGACTACTTGTATAGAAAATACAAGTAGATTAAGAAACTATATGTAGCAAATAAAGACATCTATGTATATTAAAAAAATAGCATAACACAATTGTTAAGTCTGATTTTTGTATTGAGGCCTAGGCGATGAATTATATTGCGCAATATTATTGGGTTAATATTATAAATTGCGCAATGAGTGAACGATAGTTTAAACGAGTTTAGTTTTTATAACACCATATTCTTACATTGTATCGCTAAGAGTCCGTATTATCATTTTTAATCTGTGTTTTGTCTTGCAATAATGACAAAAAAAAGATAAGCCAAAACTTAAGAAAAGAGAGTTTGATTTAGTATATTTTTGCAATATTATTGATCATTTGGATTCAAAGCCCGTTTCCATCTTATTGTTCAATAAATTAATGTATTTTACAATGTCTTTGCGGTGTAAGGGCCATCTCAAAGTGTTGCTCTCGGAGAAGAAGGGTTGACTTTTTGACAGAAAGTAATGTCTCGAAGTTACAGCATTAGCCGTCTAATAAAATTTGCCTGACGATAGAAAATAAAGGACCTTAGGAGAATTATTAAATTGAAAGCTTGAATATTTCGGCATAAGGTTACGCCTTATTGTGGTAGATTTTCAGGTGTTTACATATAATATATATGGGCTGATACAAAAACATATAATATACAAAACCTTAGAAAACAAGCGAGCCCAGACATAGGCCGAAGGATAAATAATGAGACAATAGAAAAATAAACCTAGCGCAAATGAAAATCCTCCCAAAATATTCCAATCCAAGTGAATACAATAAAGAGATTTAAATTTATATTTAATGTGACGAAAATTGCTAGCTACAATTCGTTGGTAGAAAATTCCCAGGGTCGTCAGTGTCGGAGAATTACAATATGTGATCATGTCATTGCAGAATCCTAAATATTGAACTATTGAGTTAATAGAATAAATAGTAAATATAAAAAGCCTTTTATATTGGTATTATTCATATTATGGAAATAAAATAAGAAAAAATGTGAAACGATTTTATTAAAAAAAATGTAGATGACGATGTAGATAATGTACCAAAAGCTAAAAAATAATTCGGAAGGTCTTAGGTAGCAGTCATCACACCACGCTTCTCATCAATCTACGGCATTGATGAAACAAAAAATATAGACAGCCTCCTTGGCGCAGTTGTGAAACGAAAGGCCGTAGGTTCGATCCCCGCATCGAGAAAAATGTTTGTGTGGCCAACAAATATTTGTGTAGGGTCTGGGTGTTTGAGACTAACAAGTCTCTCGTAGTTTCTGATACCCACGACACAAAACTTAATTGATCTTAATGTGGGGTCAGAACCGTGTATGTGACTGTTGGGTGTATTTATTATTCATTATAGTGTACTACTATTCTACTAGTCAAGCCCTGTCATCCGATACCCATATTGAGGTAGTTAAGAAAAAAAATGTAATCCGCCATCTTCTAGGGGCGGCCGTATTGAATTTGCATCTTTTTCAAAGTGTACTTCTAAAAATACTACTAAACTAGTAGAAACTAGTCAAGCCCTGTCATCCGATACCCATATTGAGGTAGTTAAGAAAAAAATATGAAGTTCGCCATCTTGTAGTAGCGGCCATCTTGATTTTACAATGTAAAACCAAGATGGCCGAACCGACCAACCAAGATACCACAGAACGTATTCAATTGTATTATCATCAAAACTAAAGGTGTGTACCAAATATCAGATCAATCAGTCAACAGAAAGGGGGTTTAACTTCAGTTACTAAATTTAACCCAAGACCGAACAAATAAACAGGGCAAGCTAAATAAAACCGCTAGATCATTTTTAAATGATCTATTATGCGGTATAATACCACGCTGTACATGGTGCGTCAAATTAAATAACTGTTAATGGCAACTACACCTTTAACATTGTCATAAAATACTGATACATATTTTATATTCGATTATTGATCCCTACTTTAATTAAACAAAAATGTTCTAGACTATGTAAAGTCCGCCAGCCCGCAATAGGTCAGCGTGGTGGACTATATAGCCTAACTCCTCTAAAGTACGCTCCATTGGAATGGAGGCCGCCACTAGGACGTATATGGGCTGATTAATACAGACTCTAATTTAATTGCAAAGAGAAGCAATGATCAAAGTAATTTGGTCACTATAAATGGCGCCCAACTTGGTGCCAATTTCGACGTTTTAAAAGTGAAATAAATTTAAAATGAAATGATATTTAAATACATCGTTTTTACTGTTCATATTTTTAAATAATACGCGTTGATAACTAGTTGTGATTATAATATTGGTCAAGATCACCACCGGATTACAACCAGTGAAGTTTGATATACAGGGGGGTACTTAACAACCTTTAAATAATAGCTGAAGTGTTATTAACGTTTATTTCATAGGAAATAAAATTACAATATTAACTACACATTTTTATTTAAATTACAGAGCCATTACGCGAACACAAAATTATGAAAAATATGTACTCGTAGTATCTAATTAGTCCACTTAAATAGTATATTTGTAGGTGCAGAACCAGCACAAGTCCTCTTCCTTCCAGTATCTTCGAGTTCCAAATTGATTACATGCAAAATATTATAGCTTCTTCTTTTGTTTTGTTTTTCATATAAGATATACGTGGGTTACCACCAGTGCCACGGCTTGAGTTCATTATTGAGGATTAATAGGGCTCATTTCCAGTACCGATCAATTTATTTTTCATGTTCCTCTTCACAGGCCTCTTCCAAGGTACGCACAGAGCCCGGTCTGCTGCTTTATGCATCCAGGGTTTTGTCCAGCAGTCGACTGCAACGGGCTGATGATGATGATGATGATGATGATTCCAGTTACATACCAACAAACATGTCAAAACCAAACACACGAAAATCACACAATCTCGTACCACGCGGAAAACTTACTTTCCAAACAAATAATTTACACATTTTGTGTTTCTAAAGTACTTGGAGCACATTCATTAGATTTTATCACGGTAATGACATGTACTTTTTATTATTAATAAACAATTTATTGTTATATCATGAAGTAGGTTTTTAATTGATTTCAATTCTTTGAACTATTACAATGATGTCGCTTGGCATTATAATGGAACACGGGCGTAAAGTTACATGGTGATAATTGTTTTATTTACCGGCAATAAAGCTTGTAATTGATATTGTGAATCTCATAACTAAAGAAGGCGAATTTGTAAAAATACAACGCGAGTTCAACTAATGTCCAACTTCTTTGAAACTGTTTTGTTAAATTATGTCTTAAACTCTCCGTATTAAAAAAATATTATTGTGAATTTAAAAATACCTAATTGTAGGAATTACAAAATTAATTTTTGTTTACGTAGCTTGTATAGATTTCACATGAATTGTGAAGTCGTATAGCTATATTAGAGTAAATAAGTTTGATTGGAATTAAAAGGAGGAAAAAATATTCATAATATTTTTTCACTTTCCAAATATACGAGTAGTTCCGTTATTTCAATTGGAAAATTATAAGTTTTAAAATATTTTCCTAAGCAACTGAACCACAAGTTAAATCAAACGTTGTTATAATAATGTTTTACAAATTAATTACCTGGAATATTTCTTCAAACGACGGTTTAATTTTGGGTCGCCGCAAAATCCAGGGCCGCGTCAGCTTCCAGGGTGTTTTGATACTTCGCATTATGTGTCTATGACTGTTTGCATTTAATTATCACACCACTTAATCTCTTGTAATTAATTAACAATTGAAAAAAGTTTGAACGGCTCGCAACAGCGTGTGACGTGCAGCCTTCCCGAACTCATCTCCAGGACTGCGATAGGTGAGTCCCGTCGTCTTATATACTACCCCGCCCACTTTCAACCCGCACTACGAAATCTATCACAACTTACCTGTTGCAATCCTTTAAGAATAACTTACAAGGACAAGCTGTTTTAACAATAAAAAAATCTTTTTTTAGCAACTTTTATCACGAACTCATTTCTATACCGTCTTTCCGACACGTATTGTATGGTTACGCGGTATCAATTTATATTGTCTTGATATGTGTACATACACTGATTTGGTGCAGAAATAAAATTAGCAATAATTTGAGTATATTCCCGAGATAAAGTTAGACGAAAATATTTTTAATGGTCCAATGTATTATATTTTTACAGACTAGTTAGAGGCCGATTAGACTGACAAATCAGATGTTAGAGTTTCAAGAGATCGGACTTTCAAATTTACGTGTGCGTTCGAATAAACCACATAATACTTTAACAATGAAGGAACACGTCGTGAGGAGACCAGCGTAGCTAGGTGTCTTCCCAAAAAAATCTATGGTGTCTAAGTTTACCCACTAATATTAGTATTAAAGTAGTATATAGGGTGCCACATGACACTGCTTGCACCCGCGGTCGTGGCAAGCCACGTGCGGCGCGACGCGACGTCTCAGATTTGTCAGTGTGTGTTGTTGTCAGAATTTAAAACCTTGCTAATTTTTAGGGTAATATTGATACTAAAATGTGTATATAGTTACGATAGTTATGTTATGCTCAATTTATATATTTGTATTTTTAAAATACTACAATTGAGATACCCAAATGCACGCAATGGACCGGAGAAGGTTTTGTTGTCATACTGTATATATATTTATAGTAATAAAAAACTCATGAACCCCAAACGTAAATCATATTTCAGTATGTATTATTATTATTTCTCTTTATTTTGTTGTTAATTTTTTTTCACATTTTTATACATATATAAAAAAAAACAATATACATATAAAAATATTAAAAAAAAGATTAATCCTTCAGTGGCGAGGCTTAAGACCCAAGCCACCGGTGGTTAGGGATCCAAAGTGAGGAACCTCCTCACTATGCGTGCCGTGTCCAGCAATACCGCCTTTTGAATCTGGCTCTTGACCCAACGACCAATAGAGAGCTTCTGGAGATGGTGGTCGAGGCTCTTTGGTATTTAAAAAAAAATAAAAGTTTAAGTTTTATTATTATTTATTTCTATATTATATTCTGCAGTTGGCAAGAATGACTGGATATTGTGATCTTTTCACCGGAAGCGGATAGCAGCTTTCGCGAATAACAATAAATTGAACTGCGTGTTGAGAATGTTTTTAAGTTCGGAAGTGTTGTTGTGGGAGATTGACGTGATTCTACTTTGCTTTAGCATCGATTATCAGAAAAGGATTAAGGTATTTTTGTAAATGAATATTTTATTTATGGTATTTGTATTTGCATTTGTATTGTATTGATGTAGAAATAATTGGGAGAGGCCTAAGTACAGCAGTGGACTGCCTTTGGCTGATGGATGGATGGATGGATGAGTTGTATAGATGTTATAGATTTTTTGAATCAACCAATCAGCCAGAGGAAGTCCACTGCTAAACATAGGCCTCTCCCAATTATTTCCACAGTGACCAGATTTTTTGACTAGTTGACGTATATTATTGACGACACGAGGATAATGTTCCGGTAATATTGAACACGTTTTTTGGTATTTACGATTAGATATAAAACAGTCAAGTCATACGAACATACTTTACCAAACACTTGGCATATAGGAAACATTGCTGTTCGCAGTCTTAATAGTTTAGAAAAATACAACTACACTTACACTAGAGTACAGAAAAATATCGATAATTCAAACACTAACAGTACAATTGAATTTTTAGCATGTTTGTGAACATTATTACATTCATAGAGATGAAAAGGGTCGCACCCCCTTCAAGCAACGTGTACGCATATTGTTTGCTTTTTGTCACAGATATAGGCTGGGAAATATGCAAATAGCTCGTCCTATTCCTATTGAACCCTGGTGTATACAAAAATGTATAATAGATAGAAAATCATAGAGAAAAATCATTGTTTTGTTTGTTTTCCCAGAATTAGTCATATGTATTGTTTTTCATTTTATTTTATTATTTTAAATTATAATTCTTAGTTTAATAGGTACCCCAATGGCTAGCTCGATTATTATCGTGTAAATCTGTTATGATTTTTTTTTAATTTAATTTAATTATTATTTTTACATGTTGCCTTAAAAGGTGTTACTTTAAAAAAAAATGTTTTTGTATTTCTTTAGTGTACATATGTAAATTTGTAGCAAAACCACATTAATCAGCAATATTTATGGTTTATCGGCTTGGAAAATATGAGGGCTAATAGCCCCAGACAAAATACACCAGACAAAATATTGAACAGAAGCCAAAGTTTGTTCATTGTACTCGGCATTATCACAACCTGAGCCAGGATTTGCGTTTCTTATTAGTAATCACCATTACCCCAGGCGTTTAGTATTTAAATATCTTCAATACCGCAGACAAAATAAACTAAACCATAGGCAATTAATTTCGAATAGGGGTCTTACCATACAATGATATACCCACCTAAGATTTTCGAGCCAATAATTGATGACTTTTGCGTTTCAACTAGTGCCCCAATTGGCTGTCTGTATATATTGCATTGTCTGTAAACGTGACCAGATTGCATCCGGGCCCTTGCGAAATTGGAACATTCGTTATAATGGAGGATTCGCTTGATCGAACATCGCAAATTGTGAGTTGGATAGTCCTGTTTCGTAAAGAAATCACCGATTTTTGTAAAATATTTATTTTAAAAATACATAATATGTGAACAGTTGAGTGGTAGCCTAGACGGTGGTCTCAAGTTCGAATTAACAATCTCTTAGATTTTTCGTACTTGTCTGTGTCTTGGTCAATTTGTCATTCACTTTAATAGTGAAGGTAAAAAAAGGTAGCAAACCAGCATGCCATAGTGATGTCATCAAAAGTTTTTTGATATGCGAAATTGCAGACCCGTGCCTGGGGAATTCGATTTTGGAATTGTAGAGTGTTACTAAAAAAGCACGTAAAATTTTGTTTTTAACCAGATTGTTGCAATTGCAGTTACAGTTTTGACCTTGATGGGCACTAGCGTTCTAAATAATCTTATTTTATGTAAAAATCTTTATGAAATTGACAGCATCTTACAATGTGTACAATTTTTTTTCTCCTAAAGTGCAGCCGTATCAGAACAACAGTAACAACCACATTAACAATCGCTTGTAGCTAAATATCCCCATCGCTTAAGCAATTTTCAGATTCCAAGCCGGAAAAATATCTTATTTTTTATGGCGACCCCTGCTAGGGCCCAGTTTCTCAATTTCAAACCGTGTGGCATCTATAAAAATTAGTTGTCATAATGAGGGATGTCCAGAGGGTTCAGCAGGAGCAATATTCAATTGACATGGTATGGGTTCTAATTAATCGATTCTAAATATATATTTATTATTATATTAGCTGACGGCCAACCTTCAACACTGAAGAGGCACTCAAATAAGAAGAAGAAATATATTACAGCTTTTCTGATTCTCAAGTGAAAATTCGCGTTCCAAGGCTTAAAATTTCTAAAATTAGTGAGTTGAACATTTTCATGGAATTTCATGGTATTAAAACTGTTTATTTAGCTACTTCTCGTGGTTCTGCAAAGTCCTTCTTGTATTTGACTCAAGATTTAATCGAGTAACGTCCTCAAAACGAGTTTTCAGACTATTTTTATCTGCATGGTAGGTACATATCTTAAAACATAGAAACAAATGAATAATATGTCTAAAACTATGCTTAATATACGGGCTATTGCCATTGTTGTTTTATTTATTTCAATACCCAATATCACGTGATTTGACAATTGCAAACCTGGGATTTGAATCCCGAAAAATGAGCCGCGATCCCGGGATCCCGATACACGGAAACCCCTCGAAACCCCTCCCCGTGCCCTGCTGTAGGACGCAAATTATGGGCTGGAATGTGTCATATCAATAAACATATTTAACTTGTGCGAACTGGGAACTGAACCCAGCAACTCAACGGCTATAACCTATTACTGGTCGAATGACGCGATTAGCGTAACTTGTATGCATTCAATATTAATTTTTTTCGCAAGTGGTTACAGAAGACCGGACATTTATGTATGCGTCACGAAGAATGAGTTAAGGAAGCAATCGATCCCCTGAAATAAGAATACATATTCGCTACTAGCGCCACCAAATTCGACGAACAAATCAAATAAATTAATTAATTGGTTTCATACAAAGTATTTATACGAGTAATATATTTTAACAAAAATTTCGAGGCTTTACAGTTAATTAGTATTGAACGATTGAGTTCTTTACAACGACTTAAATCTACGCCCACAGAAAACGTGGTGATTTACCTCAAAGGCAGTACCTATAAAGAGCATTTAGTCATTAAAAAACCGTAATATAATGCATTCGCAATTGCCTGGTGCATCTGATTCATCACATATAGCCTGTCTAAATAAAAAAATGTCAATGAGAAAAATACGTCAAAGGAAAATATCGTGATGAAACCTACATCCTATGCAGCATGCCAGGGTGATAGTCTATATAACCTTACCCTTGTCAATCGTTATAGAGGTTATAGAGGAGGGCCAATGCCCTGTCGTAGGACGTACATGGGCAGATACAGATGAGAAAAATACATAAAAAACCTACCTTGAAAATTATCACAGGGCTTATAGGAATATTCTGAGCGGTATGCGATCGGTGAAACACCCACATAATACGTTTTTGTACATAGATTTTGTCATATTTGGATACGTGTGTCCACTAACACGGATTGTGTGGAACCGTCTCTATCCGTATCGGGGACTCTCGAAATACATGAATCCGCCATTACTTGCTGACTTGTTATCTGAAGTGCGTTAGACGGTAACGTGTTTGGAGCGGGCGCGATAAGCTTAAGCGGGCTGATCGGAAATATTTTGTAATAAATGTGCGTTTAAAAGGAACATTGTACAATGATGGTTGAATTGCACTTGTTGATAATTGCAATGCTCAATTGCACAAGCCTTTCCTTCTTAAATCTTCTCTTCGATGCGAGAAACTCTCCCCATGTAAATGAGGCATTCGGATAGGGAAGAAGAAAAGCAATATTGTTTAATCAACGGTAATTGTTGTTAAATCAACGGTATACGGTAATGATTATAAGAGTGGATGCAATTATCAATTTGCAATATAATATAGAGAACTTTATATACGAGTATGGGCTGCACGCCGCATAAAAGACTTTGTTAGTAAAAGAAACGATTAAATCCTAAAGATATCATCGCTTTTTTGCGAAATATCTAGTTGCATTGTGTCTAAAGTCGCTAAAACTGTCACGTGGCTTCGTTTTTGGTCGCAGTATATATAACCGGTATAACTGTTTTCCATGCCCTAATATAAAATAAAACATAAAAAGCTACGGTTCTTTTAAACCGCTTGATCGAGCAATGTATTTCAGTCTTAATATGAAACATAATAACGCCAATATGATGAATAAACTTACACGGGATTCTCACCCTCATTCGGCTATTAAATAATAATAAATTTCAATACACCCAATAGACAAGGCTATGCTCTTTCTTTCCCTACGAGATCGAATCAGAAATGAGGAGGTCTATACTGACATAGCCCTTAGGATTAGCAAGTTGAAGTGATAGTGGGCCGGGCACATAGCACGTAGAACGGATGGCCGCTGGAGCCCGAAAGGTTCTGGAGTGGAGTCCACTAAAAGCAAGCGATGTGTCGGACGCCCACTCACGAGGTGCACGGACGACCTGGTCAAGGTCGCAGGGAGTCGCTGGATGCAAGCCGCTTCCAGCAGGTCTATGTGGCGTTCTATGAGAGAGGTCTATATTCAGCAGTGGACATCCTGTGGCTGAAGAGAGAGAGAGAGACTAATACACTCAAGAGACACATGTGTATAACAGTCCTGACCCCACACTAAGCTCCAGTCTTGTGTCATGGGTATCAGGAACTACGAGAGATTTTTTGTTATGACAATCACTCAGACACGAAACTAATACCTGTGAAGCACACAAAAAAAAAATCGGTGCAGGGATCGAACCCACGGCCTCTCATTCCACGGCTGACTTCTAACTAACTACCCCACTACGCTGTTTTTAATATTTTTGAATAAATTTTGATTTCTATGCGAAAATTTGGGAATTCAAGCTTCGTGTTTATTATTCCATCATCGTAATTACTTGATTGCGTAATTTAAAAAAAAACTTCATTTAAAGTTGAAAAAAGTATTTCATATTTATTCGTGAAAGTGTAGTTTAAACATGTTACTCGTATAGTAAAAAATAATAGAGAAAAAATATGGTGGAGTTATCGCTCAAAGCAGTCTCTTATAGATAATCATAGAATGGATGTAAAAGAAAACGGGAAATACGGCGTTTTTAAGGACGCCGTCCTACAAACCGATTATTTCAGCAACCTTTATTTTCCAAATATATTATGTCGTCATAACTTAATTCTCTCTTACCACATTACGTATTAATTATTCACAATAGTTTTTAACATCTAAATCAAACATTCCGATAAATTTTAAACAATATATACTGTTTTGTAACCAATAGTATGCCATTTGCTATATATTGTAAGAAATATTTAATACAAATATCGTAAACAACGTCCGGGGACAATTTGTCTACGATCACTAAGTGCTATGCATATCTGTTTATATTTGAAATAAATTAGTTGGAAAAACTGCGTTGAATATACCTGTATTACTTACCAATAAAGATTTGCATGATGCATAATTCGTCGTGGGAATTCTTGAGATAAAATACATCCCTTAAGATTTACACTACACTCCTGAATTTGCTTAGCGAAAGATAAAGGCGAGCCGATGGTGGTTAAATTTTTTTATTATTCCAAATTAATTACGACACATGGTCAAACGTCATATTCACAGAAAGTCTATAGCTGACTCCTATTACCAAAGCGATGTCTTTGAAGCGCCCGACATTTGTCGCCTATTAATAACTTTTACAAGGTATCGCTAATTATACCCCCTTTGAGATTTTCGTTCATCCCTCTTATTAGGCATGTACATTAGCATTTCATTTTCCAAGTTTTTAAAATGTATTTATTAGGTAAAAAAAAATACATAAATAATTACATGAACATCTTCAACGAAATCACGATTATAGAGCTGAATAAGTAAGAATGTTTAATAAGTATTTTCTAATGGCCATGCTTTTTGAGCGTGATTCTAAATATAAAAATAAACAATAATTATATAAAATTAACTGTAATACGTTTGAAGAGCTAAAGTGCAAATACTTAGTAAAGGCGTTAACAACGTTTTCTTCGAATTCAGACAACAGGACTCACACCCCGACTGTCGAGTGTGGGAGGATATCGTTGTCGTATAAATAGTTTCAGTACCGAGAACACTAATGAAGGGATATATTGTTGAAAATTTATTGAAAAAAATAATATTATCAAGAATGGTAGATAAATGAAACAATACAATTTAATTTCTATATTTTATATCAGATCGTCTCGCTGCCCCCACGTCTGTCTCAAAATAATTGCAAATGGAACATTTAATATTGCAATATATTTTTATGATTTCGATACTAATCAAATTAATTTCTCTTTTCATAAACCCACACGGCAAGATGAATAAATAATTTTGAATTTGTGGTCGAGGTAATTGGTCGAGATCAATAATAATTAGTTAAATTGATTTGGAATGAAAAAGTTTAGCCGATTCCAATTGGTTTGCTAAAAAATATATTTTACTTCTTACACCCACGGACTTACAAATACAAAGATTAGATTCCCAGAACCGTCAAAACTTAGTTTTTAAAAAACTGAATTTTGGGCGAGGTGATCTCATATCTAGTTAAGTATGTTACAGTATAACTTGTACAACACACAAATTATATTGACCTATAACGCGCGAACGAGAGATCGATATAACTGCCGTCATTTTCAAAACCATTCTTTATTTGTACAAGTAATGCATATTAACTTGAAAGTGGGGCCTTATTTATTTACGCGAATAACTTTTTTATGTATGGAGTACGTCCTAATTATTATTATTTGTTTTTGATATTATTTGCTATTTTTTCATAACATTAAGGTGTTATAACAAGTCAAAATTTTATATAAGTTACTTTAAGACAATGTATACAGCCCATCTACTACAAAATACCAAACATACTTCAGGCACTAAAAATTATTAAAAATAGACTTTACAAATTAGCAAGCATTATACAAGTTATAACACTTTAATTGCATCGTCAGTTATTTACTGTTCTCCAAAGTTTGAACTTTGCTTTAATGATGTCTGACAGCTCTAGTTTCTTAAATTGTAATCAGGCACTAGAAAAGCTTCTCAATGAATACTTTAATATACAAAATGTTCTTTCGAAAGAAATTAAACGAAAATTTTCAGTGATTCACTGATATTATTTTTATAATTAATTATTTTAATATTGTTTGTATCGATTTCAAGATTAAAAAACGCGGTGTTTTCTATTTCACACAGGTCTGGCAAACGGGCAATCGAGTCATCATGAACATCTACTATTGGACGATAGATGCGTTCCTGAACTCTTAAAATGGAAAAGGAAAGAAAACAGTACGAAAGCGAAGGAAGGGCAATTATATCCGCCAATCTTAATTACCAAACGAAACACAGTTAGCATTTCACACCGTCTTTCTGCAAGAGATACGACCATGATCTCAACCTATTCTTCTATAGTCCATTTTAATTATCGTGTGGCTCTACCACATTTAACAATACAATAGACTATGACAGTCAAGTGTCCTCACGCAATGACCTTTGCATTTCACAATCATTCTCGTATTTTGCTACATGCGGTGAATAATTCGATATCATTGAGCGTAAAATGTTTCCTATGCTTAATGGACATGTTATTTAGATAACGTTATCCTGCGGTATCGCCAACTAATACGTGATTACAGGAATCCTTCGTATCAATAACATGAAGTAACACGTTGGAAACATTCTAGAATGAATTTAATTGTAAGAGGACTTTATATGGCGTGGTGATTATGTGAAACGTAGTCCAGGTGGAGCAATGATTATACAGGGTGAACTTTTTAAGTGAGCTAGATGGCCAAACCCGAAACTATGAGGAATAGCGAAAAACACTGAAAGGAGTCGCGAGCCTGATTTTGATGAAAACTAAAACTGCATACTTTGATTTTTGATAAATCAATATGCCTAGCGAGGAATCGAACTCGATGATTTTGAAAACAATAATAGACTGTATTATTACACTATTCGATAATATTGCTAATAAGGAAAGTATTACTAATAAAATTCTGAGAAGTAATTACAAAAGGCAAACTAAAGGAAAGAGGTCATTTTTAGCAAAATTCAAGTTTCTTCTTCCGTTGCCTTAATATCTAGTCTCCATAACTCTCCATACGCTCCTCTCTAATTAAAATACATTAGTCAATTTCAAGAAAGTTAAAATAACTACTGGACGTAATGACACATAACACCTTATGTCTCACGATGGCGAGCGCAGTGGAATGCCGTGCTCGTCTCGCCATTCATTGCAATAAAAAAAAAAATTAAATAACATACATGATTTATTATCCTATGTTTAATATAAATCAATATCGTTGTAATAGCTAATATTAGTTCCAGACCCCTTCATAGTGTATTGTATTGTATCGACCCATATCGTTATCGTTCCAATGCAGTGCAGTGCGGGTTGGCGAACTTTTACATACTATACATTGTTTACCGATCGCTATAGTGTGCAGGTTTCCTCATTATGTTTTCTTTACCGTTATAGTGCTTGGTGATCCCTTTCTTATACTTGTGTCAAATTAAAATTATTATTCTAGTACTGAAATGCGTTGCGATTCGTAGCACTACGCCGACGTCGTAGCATCTCGTAGCGACTCTGCTACGTTAATCTCAGAAGTGGATTTCAATCGTAATTAACAATAATAATAATATGATTGATTGCTAACTTCACAAAATACTACAAAGATATATCTTTGTACTTTGTAGTATTTTGAAAGTAATGATATATGGCAGTATTAAATTCCCTCTAGGTTAGGTGTCTACTAAGTCATTGTTAAGGAGGCCTATGTTCAGCATTGGGCTTGGACTAGACACAGAGAAATTACTTCTAGACTTACCCGCAGTATTCTGAACGGGCTCTCAGCGAGGAAGCAGACATCTCCCGAGTTCACCCTGTCAGGATTCTGCAAGGGCAGCATGATCTGCAGCTCCCCGCCAGGGTCTGGGGTCTTCTCTGCCGTCTGCCGGTTCCGACCCGTCAGCGCCCTTATCCATTCCTGGAACAAAGTCGATTTTTGAAACTGAGGTATTATAGTAAGCACGGAAACCTTGAACAAGTGGTCAGTCTAGTTTTGGACTGCTGGTGTTTAATGATAATTATGACGATTATACAAAAAATCAATAAGAGAGACGATAATCGTATTGGTTAAAAATACTTTTTATAATTTGCATTTTCTATTATGGTTACAAAAATAATTTTCAGGCTCGCATAACTGGTTTAATAGAGCTGAGCAGTGTATGGGTAAGCTTCACATTCTACTTTCAAGTAGAGAAATACATTTCGTAAGCGTTGTTTGTTTTAAAAAATCATACGAAATGACCAGACGTGGAGATTTAGCCCGGCGTATCATAATGGGCGGAAATAAGGTCGGCGAACTCTGAATGTCACAAATCGCACTTGTATTATTCCCTTCGAGGATAAAATGAGAAGTAATGTGCTTTATAAAATGCCAATTATATGAGTATTAAATAAGATGCTGTGATTTAAAAATTGATTCATAAGTGGCTATTAGTCGTTGAAATTGATTCTCCTTATTTATTAACTATATGTACATTTTCAGACGTCATATACGTTTTTTGAGTACCCTGATTTTTTTCATGATTCCATTCGATGTGTGCCTTCAATCTTAAAAGTAGATTATTTTAGTCATCACTAGCGATGAATAAAAAACATAGATAAATTCGTAACCAGGTAACCTATAAAAATATATGTAATTGTAACCATACAAGCACCCAGTGGGTTTGTACTTTGTATTGGCCAAACAATTACAACTTCTCAGACGTTTTCGCAACAATAATAAATAACAATGTGTAAGTTGAGGTTGAAGGTTTTTTTACACAGTACGCTGACGCACTGTAAAAGTTATTCATTGTATTTTGCATTGAAGTATTGTGTGAACCCTGAAAAAGCCATTTAAAATCTAAGAACTTTTTAGAGTTGTTTTTCCTCGCTTTCGAATCCTGACTAAAGAAAATTGACGTTAACTTTATAATTTATTAACAGAATAATATACGAGTATGCATTTCTAACTTCATTATGTTTGAAATAAATATTTGATATACATTAAGGTAGCGTCAGTGCGAAATAAAACTTCAGTTTCATATGAATAAGTAAAAATCGTCTGCGACCTTTTGGCGTCGAATGCGTTTGTCATGCTTCGTCAAAATATAAGAAACAGTTTTTCTCTCTTCATATTTTATTAAATTGGACATGTTAATGCTATTAGATTACGAGTATATATGCTTGTTGTTTATATTATGAAAACTCAAATAATATGTTAAATAGATATTTCTTTAAATTTAAATGTAGTTTCAAATTTAATCACACGCCAATAAAATTTAGATGAATTTTATTTTTACTATTAGTGTGAGAGACAGGTCCTAGTCGCTCGTAAAATGACAAGCTAGGATAAATGTGGGTAGCATATCTACCTCTCCTCTCGATGTTCGCATTCTATTTTCCGGCCATTTTCAACATAAAATTATGTCAAGTAAATACAGATCACAGTAGAATACTAGATAACCCTTTTAGTAATTAGCAGCTTTTAGGCTGTCAGTGGCTATAACTAAGCGTATTATATACACAAGGGTCGTTTTTCAAGCAGATTGCAATTATATACCATTAAAAGTAGCATGATATGATAAGGTATTGTCAATTAACATATTTTTAACAAATAGGAAAATTCCCCACGGTTAGAGAAAATAACCACAATTAGATAGAGTAACGCGGAATATTCCCTGAGAGACGTCAAATAACTCGTGGTTTACCAGTTACTAGACATGACTGTATACAATCGTGCAATAAAGTTACAAGATGACCTTAATCGTATTGTTTGTCTAAGAAGCTTCAGCTAAGTCTGCCTAATTGTAAAGCAATTACAATCACCAAGAAATTCAATGCTCTTAAATTTAAATATAACTTTTTGAATCATGTTTTAGAAATTCCCTCATAATAAATCTGGGTATTTATATAGATTCAAAGTTGCATTTTGATGCTCATATTGGCTATATTACAAACAAACGCTATCAGCTGTACGGCTTGACTATGAGAACCTGTTCTCCGTTTAAGAAATTCTCATCATATATTTTACTTTATACGTCGTTATTAAGATGCCAATTAGAATATGGTTCAGTCATATGGAGCTCATATTTTGTTAAATACACAGATATTATTGAAAGGTTACGACGTAAATTCCTCCCAACGCTACATTTTAAATGTTTTCATTCGAAATATAATGCTTTATTAAACAAATACTCACTTGTAACACTTAAAATAATAAAAAATATACTTATGACTACCGAAAAATAATAAATATAATATAAACAAAAAATAATAATAAATCAATAAAATTTAATTTATAATAATAATTAAAAATTATATGAAGAGTAGTAAATATATATATATATATATATATATATATACCAATAAACGAATTTCATTTCATAGGGCGAGAAGACTACTAGATCAAACTATGCTTTATAACATCTGTTACAGTCATTATGACTAACCCACTCATGAATCAAATATACCTGCGCATACCTAGCCACTCGCAGCGCATACCCAACACCTATACTCTGTGTCCTTTTGCTCCTAAACATTGTCGTTCTATCGCTGGTCAGCGAGCGTCTTATTACGTTTAATGAAATTGCATAACGATTTTTTCACTGATATTAATATCTTCTATTTATATCAAAGAAGATTTAAAACACAAATTTATGACGCACTATTCGATTTAAATATACAATAATAAGTGCGTGGTGGCCTATTGGTAACGGACCAGACGCGGCTGCCTACATGTTCACGGTGGTCACGGGTTCAAATCAAAGGGCACACTCTGACTTTTCGGAGTCATGTGTGTATTGATAGTCAATCACCACGCGCTATAACGGTGAAGGAAAACATCGTGAAGAAACCTGCATACCATAGCGATTTGTATAAATTTCTATGCTATGTAAAAGTCCGCCAACCTGCACTAAGCCAGCGTGGTGATATACAATAATATTAGTATTGTAATAGGTAATAGAATATATTAATTTTCTTTTATTATCGATTTATAGATAAGTTTATGTAGTATTTATGTTAGTTATTTCGTGGGTAATGTTGTGGGATATATAATTAGTAATAGTTTTAAGTTACAATAAGTTGCTTTAAATTTTATTGTATGCCTGTTTTTTGCCCTTAAAAAATAAAAAGAAAAGACTAAATATTACAATTTCAATATAAAATATACATGTATAATGCTTACTTTGTTGTGCTCTACGTTTGGCTAATGACTGTCTTTTCGAGAAATATTTAAGCCTTTAGATATTCTTCTTACATCACAGAAAGTCCTCGGCTGAACATCAGCTTTCCACAGCGACCAAAGGATACGTACAACGAAACTTAGGGCATTAAAACCTATAGTAAATTTTCATATTTTCATTGTTTAAATAAATATGTTATATGCCCCCTTGCACTATCAAGCCCCTCACCCCCCACCACAATTACAAACAGGCACAAGATTTATTTTCCAAAATGGCTGTATCTGTCTAATTAATTTATCTTTTCAATCCTAACATCTGAAAAATACACTATAAAATCATTTCACGTAGATTTAAATTAACGATAATATCACCGTTGTATGGCGTAGTACATAACTAACATAAGTTTTTAAGCAAATTCCATCCATCAGGCAAAGGAAGTCCACTGCTGAACATAGGCCTCTCCCAATGATTTCCACAGTGACCTGTTGGAGGCAGCCTGCATCCAGCGACGTCCCGCGACCTTTACCATGTCGTCTGACCACCTAGTGGGTGGACGTCCCACGCTGCGCTTTCCGCTTCGTGGCCTCCATTCGAGAACTTTTTGGCCCCATCGGCCATCAGTTCTCCGTGCTATGTGCCCCGCCCATAAATAGAAATAAGCCCATAAGCAAATTCACTACGCAATATTGCAGCATTCCTAAGTTAGATTACAGTGTCACGACCAATTTCGTGTGTTTCTTTTACTGCATGGGTCCGGCAAACAGGTCACCTGATGGTAAGTGATAACTGCCACCCATGACCATCTACAACTCTTGGACCATAGACGAGTTGCCTGCCCTTGAAATCAGGAGGAGAACGGGAAGGAAAGAGGATGGGAAGAGGAAAGGGGTATTAGGCATCCGGCAATCTTACTTACCGAATGAAATGCGATACCAAAGCTGTCGCTTCACGTCAATTTCCTGTGAGACAGTGGTACTACCCCGGACGAGCCTATGTTACTAAGGCCTTCGAGGATAGGCCTTGTCTATTACGCAAGGTAATACCAATCAATAATTATGTATCAATTAAATATGAAATTGTTAATTGGGTATTGACAGATTCTGTTTCGCAAGTAATTGGCTGTCAAAAAGTGATCACGGCTTCGACTTCGCACCGGGCAAATATAAATGCGGCCTAGAAATATCTGTCTGGGGTCTGAACAAGATGGAAAATTGTCTCATAGTACCTAAACACACGACACAAAACTTAAATCTCAGTGCGGAGTCAGAACTTATTGAATATTTTTAACTTCTATATTTCTCGACCTCTACCTACATAAAGGGTAATATTTATTTTATTTTAAAAGCGTTCGTTTTCTTTGTATTCAATGTGAAAGCAAGCAAAGTATTAGTAAGGACTTGTTACACGTGTCGCAGGTGGGGAGAAACGAATAAAGAAGTCACATTCTGATAACAAAACTTTGAGAAGCACAACAATACTGTAAAGAAACTAAGTACTTAGGACGTCTATAAATGGGAGGGAGGAGGAATCACCTGACAAGGACGTAGTGTTAGTAACTTAAGTCGCAGTTCTATTGTAATGAATATTTTTATGTTTTTCTACAAACATTATTAAAGAGAGAAATAAATACAATATTACTGTAGTATTACATTTATATTTTTTATTGAAATATGTACAATGTTAATGCTAAAGACACGGGCTTACCTACTTTGGGAGCTACATATTTGATAAACAAATGACTGTAAAATGTGAATGTGTACATTGTATTTTCTTAGAGATTTTTCAGAATAATAATTTATTTATTATTTTATTATTTATTTAAATGGGAAATATTTATTTATTTATGTAATTAAGTTTGTTAACAGTTATACAAAGTATAAAAACAATCTTGCATTAATTGTAAAACTAATTAAAAACAAACACAACATGCACAAAAACATAATTAAATTAAGGTAATGTTAATATCAGAATGCTATACGGGGTTATAGTCAGATAGTTAAAATTATAAATCTTCGATATTCTTATGGATAATTTTTTTAAATCTCGACAACGAATCATGGTAAATATCTAGGTTGTTAAGTTAATAGCAAGATTATTGTATAGAGCAGATAAACGAGCGATAGGGAAATGTATTCCAACATTGGTTCTACAACGGCGGACATGTAACAGGGGACGTAGTTTTCTGGGAGGGCGTGAGAGAACATTTATTTATTTTTATTTATTTATTTATAAATTCTTTATTGAACACCACATACAGTAATAAGAAAAAAATAAATATGACAACACGTTTAAATAAAGGTGACAATTGGCGGTCTTATCGCTTAACGCGATTTCTTCCAGACAACCATTAGATGGATTAAGTTGAAAAAAAAAAGCTACAAAGAATAGGGTGGTCATAAAAAAGGTAAAAAAGAAAGAGAATATTAATCATAATTGAGAGTAATATGTACAAAATATGAGGAATTAAAATATACATTTTCATTAAAAAATACATAGACTACATAAAATAAAAATATCGTATAATATACTACATAAACTACAATACAATATAAAATACTGATTTAGAGGAAACATGGAAGTAATAATAAATTTAAAGTGATAGATAATGTGCTCTAAGGAGCCTTTTGAAGATGGGGAGGGATTTGGCTAATCTAATAGACACTGGCAGTTCATTCCACAAGCGAGCAGCATGGACGGTAAACGATTTGCTAAGGAAAGTACTGCTATGCTCGGGAATTGCTAACACCAAATTCTCTGAGGATCTAAGAGATCTTGCATGTGTGCTGCTAAGGAAAGTAAAACGTTCTTTAAGGTAACGGGGAGTAGTGGAATGGAAAAGGATAGTATATAAGAGGAATAGGATACGAGTATTTCGGCGAAGGCGTATTGATAGCCACTTGAGCTTTTTACGAAATTCAGACACATGGTCATATTTGCGAAGTCCAAATATGAACCGGATACAAAAATTTTGAAGTCGCTCAAGCTTTTCAAATTGGGCTTCGGTGAGATCGAGATAGCTAGCATCAGCATAATCAAGGAGAGGAAAAAGAAGAGACTGAACAAGCGCAACTTTCGTGGGAATTGGCAAAAAGTTCCGTAGCCTTCTTAAAGACCCCGCTACTGCAAATAATTTGCGGCTAAGTTGGGGACCCCAGGATAAGGTTTTGTCCAAAATTAAACCCAAGTTATTAACACTGTCACTATAAGGGATAATGCATCCATCAAATATCACGGTGGGTATGGATTGGTATCAATCCTGGAAACCATCCTGGAGCTGCCAACAACAATGACTTGAGTTTTTGCCGGGTTGACTTTCAGGCCATGCATCTTACTCCAATCGTTTATACGTGCAAGATCTTTGTTGATTGCAGATATGGCCTCCGTCACCCTGTCAGCTGGTGCTTGGTAATATAATTGTAGGTCGTCAGCATAGAAATGGTAGGAAGAAATAAGGTCGTTGGAGATAGAATTAATAAATAACGCGAAGAGCAAAGGAGATAAAACGCCGCCCTGAGGAACGCCAGCAGAATTATCGCACCACGAAGAAACTGCTTCTTCAATACGTATACGCTGCCGACGCCCCATCAGGTAACTACGAAACCAGTCAATTACCGCTGGAGATATGTTAATAGAGCAAAGAGTGCTGAGCAAGATATCAAAATCAACTGAGTTGAAGGCATTGCTGAAGTCTAGCAGAGCTAGAACTGTCAGCTTGCCATTCTCCAAAGCCGCTCTAATGTCGTCCGTAATATGTACCAAAGCAGTTGTAGTACTATGCCCGGGGCGAAATCCCGACTGGAAGGGATTAAGGAGATGATTAGTGGATAGGTAGAAAGAAAGCTGTTTATGGATAAGATTTTCAAACACTTTAGAGAGGAAAGGAAGGATGGAGATAGGACGATAGTCGGTCAAAGATGTAGGATTATGACGTTTAGGGAGGGGTATTACTTCAGCATCCTTCCAGGAGGATGGGAAGACGGAATTGGAAACGGAGAAATTGAAAATATGGCAGAGGATAGGAAGGATTTCGTCCAGGATTGGTAGTAACATACTACGACTGATACAGTCAGTACCAACTGCATTGGAGGAAATAGATAATATACTCTTTTTAACATCACAATCAGTAAATTGACTTAAGACGAACTGAGAATAATCTGGGGTTGGAATATTTGAAAGATCTTTTATAGTTTTATATTTAGTGACCCTATCGATATTGGGCGAGGCTGTGAAGTGTGAGTTTATTAAATTAATATTTAAATTGCTAGAACCAGAATCAGGACGAGAATTTCCAACTCCCATTGAACGAAGAAATTTCCAAACTTTCGCTGGATCACCATTTTCTACGGAGCTGTGAATGTGACGGCGTTGAGCATTCCTATCATAACACATCTTGTTGCTGAGATTGCGGAGAGCTACATATTTTTCCCAGTTACGAGACAAGGGACGACGCTTGAATTTAGCTTTCGCCGCAGCTTTTTTCGCCATAATTTCTTTAATTTCATCATTAAGCCAAGGCGAAGGATAGTGTTTTAACTTGACAGCACGAGGCGGAGCATGCACGTCGTAAAGCTTGATGATACTAGACGTAAAACGGTCAACCTTGTCATCAATACAGTTGGATGTGAGCAGAGGAACCCAGTCAATATTGCTGACATCCTTAAGAAGTTTTTCGGAGTTAATTCCACGAAAGCAACGTAGCATCCGAACCTTACATCTCCCTTTAGGAAAGCGAATCCTATAAGAGAGATAGATAAGATCGTGATAGGAGAAGGCGTCGGCAGAGCACTGTCCATGATTTTCAACAGAATGAAGAGAGGAGACAAAAATAAGATCAAGCAAAGAAGGTACAGAATTAGGAAAATTATGAGTAGCGTTTAGAGGAAGGACATTTAGATTAAATTTGGATCATAAATTTGAAAAATCATATTTATTATTTAGTGTAACGGGTAATTTTTATAAGCGATGAGTAAAGCAACCTATTCTAGTATGACGATGGTGCTGGCAGTTATATTAAGATGAATAGAATAAGGATTTGAATACAGAACGGAGCTGTCAACGGCTGATGTTAAGGATGGCCGAGTCGGAATATTATCACGCCACGATAATTCAAGTTGCAATGTTTTAGACATTTTTAATATGCGAGTGGTATGTGTAGAGAGCCCTGCTATAAATGTACATGATGTTGGAATAGAATAGAGGAATTATGATTACATAATCGTCGTATTATTATTCGTCTTAATATTAGTATTTTGTGTTAATATACCATACTTAAAAAATTCTTCTAGCGCTCAATGAATTAGCATTAAGGTATTTAAGCCTATCTTTGAATGTCAGTAGTTTACTGGGTATGTATTTGCGATAAGCCAAATGTAAAAAAAACTTTTATTGAACGTTTTTAATTCTGTAAAAGTCATTTTTATAGTTAGGTGACCAGATAGTACAACAATACCAGTTTACTTCTCACATAGCAATTATAGAGTAGCATTGTGGGTGACAATCGTTTAAATTCCTCACTACTTCGGAGCACAAATTCGAGCGACTTATTAGCTGTATTAAGAATTTCATCAATGTGGTTGGGGAATTTTAAGTTTTTAATTTATTTTTTAATTTTATATTAAAATGATTGCATCCATAACACACTGTTGACTACTGTTTAGCTGAAGTATTTTCCTTGTGTCTGCATTTTTCTCGCACTTATCCGAGTGTGGGACCCCATGGTCTCGAAAACATTATTTTAGTTTTCCAATTTTGTTAAATGAGCTCAAGTATATTTTCCCTCCAACAAAATCTTACAAACATAAGTGTTTGTAAGATTTTGTTGGAGGGAAAATATACTTGATGATGAACTGTAGGTTATTTTTTAATTGTATTCACTATGCGTAAAACTAAATGACAATAAATAATTTATATTTTAATATTTTACATTACCAAATAACAATTAGACTACCACATGTGTAGTCATAAAATATGTTATTGCAGACACGACTTTGTTCTAGTGCCCCTCGAAAGGTTAATGGAACCAATTTAATTACTGACCGTCGGGCATCAGCGCTATTAGGGTGCAAGTGACGTCTGTGCCTAGCAACAGCGGTCATGGCGGCTACTCGTAATTAGCCCTCTTCCTATGTCCATGGTTCCGATAAACGTAATATTTTTGTATAGAACGGTTGTTGAGCGCTGTTTCTTTGTGCCCAGAAAGTGTCAAAGAAGTATATCATACAATAGTTACGCCAGTAAAGTCATAAAATAGCAAAATTCTGAACCAGCTAAAAATTCGAAGAATATATATATTTTTTTTGTATTGTATCAGCCCATATACGACCCACTGCAGGGCACGGGCCTCCTCTACAATCGAGAGTACGATTGAGAGTGGTTAGGCCATATAGTCCACCACGCTGGCCTAGTGCGGGTTGGCGGACTTACATACCGTAGAAATTCATTAAAATCGCTACGGTATGCAGGTTTCCTCACGATGTTTTCCTTCACCGTTAAAGTGCGTGGTGATTGATTATCAATACACACATAACTCCGAAAAGTCAGAGGTGTGCCCTGGGATTTGAACCCGCGACCACCGTGAACATGTAGGCAGCCGAGTCTGGTCCGATACCACGAGGCCACCACGCACTTGCAAGAATATATTGAAGGTAAAATAACAAATAAACCAACGCTTTATAGAATATCTTTGATGTAATTTTTATCAGTTCCCATCATCACAGAGGTTTGTGAAGAAAATTATATACAAGAACTCGCAATCCCCTAAAAGGACTTACACGAAGGCTGTATATATTATGTTATGAACAAAAGAAAAAACGAAGAAACGCCCCCATTCCGACGAACAATGTCGCAAATTAACTCGAAACAAGGTGACGATTGCCAAATAAAAGCAAGGTCGGGGTTTATTTCGTATTCCAGTACTTTTAGCGGTCGGAAAACTAGTTTTTTATTATGGAATAGAAGGAATACAAAGGCCACCTGTTAGTGGTCACCTGTGAATGTCTATAAAGCGAAATATTTGACCCGTGAAATGGATATAAATGAAATTATATCAATCAATCTACACACTTATAAATATAAATGTATCTGTATCTGTATCAGCCCATAAACGTCCCACTGCAGGGCACGGGCCTCCTCTACAATCGAGAGTACGATTGAGAGTGGTTAGGCCATACATGATACATTTAATAAATAAATAAATAAAATAAATAATACAATTTATTTTATTTATTAAACTGGACTTGGACTTCCTTTGGCTGATGGATTGGATTTATTTATTTATTCACAACAAATATAACATCTTAACAGCCGAGGCCAATGTGACACTATATTGTAATAAACAAAGGGAAACCTAAAACTATATAAAATACAACATTAAAAATCAAACAATAAACATACAAAATAGAATTAATAAAACAAATAATAAAAGGAAAAAAACGTAATACCTATTCTAATATTCTTAACAACTCTTTAAATATTTTTAAGCCATTTCCATGAATTTTGGCAGGTTGCAATAATTGAAATCAATTTCCTTTGCAATGGTGTTGAGAAGTCGCACCGCGCGCGACAAGGGTGCAAAGATTTGCAGTACATTAGTCCTAGATAAATTGACGTGAAACATCGGCGGTTGGCGGCGAGTACCGACGCGGCTGACGGGCACGCACAGCTGTAACGCGGATAACACCTCCGGGTGGTGCACCCACCCGCGCCCCACTTTAAACAAGTATTTTACTAGGGCAACATCCCTTCTAACTCCTAGCCTACAGTATCCAACCATGCCTATAACGAACTATAGTAGTAAATAATGTGTGATCTGATAAATAATATAAAATATTAGAGCTCAATATGAAAGCTCGTCATTAGCTAGACCTCTCACCCGCCCAAGTATATTATGAATCCTACTTTAAACATTATAAAGGTGCAAGTTTGTTAATTTTTCACGCTCAAACAGCTGGATCTATTTTGATGAAATTTGATATGGAGGCAGCTGATACCTTGGATTAACGGATAGATGACTTTATATCCCGAACATGAAGTTTTCCCGTGGGATGAGAAATGATTTCAAATATGTATATTTACTACTCTTTCACACTGAAAGGGATGGTTTGGCATAGAATATAGGGCAGATTAAATGGGACACAAGAGGACAGAATAACATGCCTAGAGTCATGGAACAGGTTGGGTGGGGACAGGACGCGACGTCACGAGATGGAACGAGTATAAAGCAGTGTAAAGGGTGGCAGTCACGTTAAGTTTAAATGTAGAATAGTTAGCACGCGAAATAATATGTGTCTAACGAGGACTGGACCTAAGAAGTGTCTGCACCCGGGCGAAACCGGGGTCGGGCCACTAGTAACATAATATATATATATACATATTTATTAATTATACGAATAGAAGACAATAGATAAATATTATAAATTTTATCATAATATTGTAAAACACGAAGTAATATTGTTTTTAATACGAGTATAAAAGGTTTTAATAAACCCGCAATTAATTAAACAAGAAAACCGACAACTACAGTTAATAAACAACAGAAAACCAGTTGTAGATTCTCACGATAAAATAAAATTATTAAATTATATTTTCAAACACGTCCAAAAATACCTCGTGTGTGAATATAAATTACTTCGTCATTGTGTACTTGAATTATTTATATGCTGACACAAAAACATGTATTTAAATAACGGTATAACATTGAATATTATATTATTTTCAACACATCTTGAAAATGATATGCAAAATGAGAAAATCAAATAGGTACAACACAAAATCAATCTATCCATTCTTATTATAAGGCGAATCACAGTCGAAAACAGTATCCTCTCTTATTTGAAATCGAATCACAGTACAAAAGAATTTTAATTCGTTTCCAATCACGCGGCGTCTGAAACAAGGAACAGTAGAATAAATTCGGAAGCACAAATGCCAACGTTCATACCGCGTTGGATACACCGGTTCCCATCTGAACACCGAAGTTAAGCAACGCTGGGCGCGGTCAGTACTAAGATGGGTGTCCGCTCGGGAACCCCGCGTGATGTTGGCTTTTTTGTCTTTTTGCATTTTTTTAATTGATATATCTAGATTTTTTTGAATGCATTAAATAAAACACAATATAGCGGACATTTTACTATTCTTGTGATTTTTTCTGACATCGGTATTTCACGCGGTTTTGGACCGGCAAAGTCAAACGAAATGATTTACTCATACATTATATTTATTTTAAGTTGAAATAATATGTTTTAGAGTAACAATGTTATAAATTTTATTACGTTATTATGTTTTTTTTATGGACAACAATAAGGAATAGAATTTTTCTTTTCAACAAACAGAATTATATTGTTATAGAGGCAGTGTATAAAAGGCAAATTGTTTGGAAAATTGTTCGCGAATTAAAATAGGTGCTTATTTTTTTAATAGTCTTGTAGGATATGGTGACTTCTACTACAAGGATAGCAGGCCATATTATTAAAAATATATTAAACCGAATTTGAAGTAACTTATGGATTTACATTGATATAATATTTCCAAACGTCCAAACGAGTGACGTCAAATTACTTATTTATTTATAGAAGCTGTAAATAATAATATATTATTACACTAGCTTCTGCCCGCAACTCCGTTTGCGTCGTTGTCTTTATAAAAAATTCGTTAATATAGTCCCCCCGTATTTGTTATTCTCATTAGTCATTAGTCTTCCATGTACAGACATTGATCGGTTACAAATTTATTATATGTATATATTTTTAAAACGAAATTTATTATTTTTAAAAATTGCTGTATTAACAACGAATCATTTTTCTCCGAGGGCTTTTAATACTGAATCAACGTCCCTTACTTCTAAGAGGTATTTTTTAAACATATCGATCGCTCAATTCAGATACCTTGTAGAGTTCGTTCATTACATCATGCGGGTCGCAAACAAAGTGCCTATATATAAAAATCTAGCTTTTAGCGGTTGAAACTGGTACGATGAAGTGATCACGATGCGTTTGAACGTATGTTAAATGTAGTGCAATTAAATTAAACAAGTGATTGTCTCTCACCGCTCGTCATATTTTGTTACAGTAATTTATTATTTATTTTCGCTTTTGAGTCCTCAGCAAAGCTAGCTAATTTTAAAGAGGTTAAAGTGCGGGTGGGCAGCAGGCATTTTGGGCTTCCATTGGAAATCAACAGGGGCATTTACGAACCGTCCGACCATACTTCATGTATCTAGAATTATAGATTTTTGTAGTTGGATGTAAATATTTTTACCAACGTGTAGTTTTTTAATGGCATGGTGTTGAGCTGTAGGGAATATTCCAGTTGACGATGTTGCTATGGGGATAACTATCACTTTATCTTGGTGCCACATATCTTTAACTTCGTCGGTGAGCGGTAAGTATTTTTGTAATTTTTCGTTATGTTTCTTCTTTAAGTTTTCGCTATAATATCTATTAAGTATTATCCGGTCTTATACAAGCAATAGTTTATAGTTAATATAGTTAAACTTGACAATTTTTTATGATACTTTTTGCTTTATATTTATAATATGGCATGTATTCGTTGGTAAGTTAATATTTAAGAGCAATTTGTTGGTGTATTTTTTTAGCTACGTTATCATGTCTATTTGTTTATTCTTTAATTGCTAGTATTTGGCCCTCTCCGGTTATATGTTCTATTGTTTCTTTGGTTTGATGGTATAATCTACAATAATCGTTTCCTATTGTAGTGTCTTTCACAGTGTTCTGAATCAGCCCATATACATACGTCCCACTGCAGGGCACGAGCCTCATCTGCAATCGAGAGTACGATTGAGAGTGTATCCATAATGGTATTTGGCATCATTTTTTTGTTTTATTATTATTAGTCCATCTCACGCGGCGCTCTTTTCCGCCGGTAGCGGGGATTGTAGGCGGAGCACTCGGCCCCACAGGTCCCAAGCCCACTGCTGGAGGAACTCGTCCTCTTCGCCGCGCAGGTCTTGGCGGCGGCGGGGTCATGGTAATTTATTATTATCTTTGCTTCGCAACTCGGCGTCATTTAACCGGTGTAAAACAACAGTAACGGGCGTAGGCCAAATGATTGTTGGATTGATTCGGAATTGTATTGGGGGTAGGTTCCGGTGATATCTCGGACTGTAAAAACTTCCTGATTATCGTGCAAGTGTTTAATATAACTGCTTGCATTTGAATGTAAGTCTGCTGAGGCAAATCTAATAGGCCTAGCAACTGGGATAACTGTTTCGGCATTACTCCCGTGTTGGATAATCCAATCCAATCCAATCCATCAGCCAAAGGAAGTCTACTGCTAAACATAGGCCTCTCCCAATGATTTCCACAGTGACCTGTTGGAGGCAGCCTGCATCCAGCGACATCCCGCGACTTTCACCAGGTCGTCTGACCATCTAGTGTTGGACAATACTATGGAAATATTGAAACCTTTTTTAAATTCCACATGCGGATGATTTCATCCTTAATATATTTCGTTAGCTTTTCAGATATTGTATTTTGCATATTATGGGTGTTTCGTATGGCTAGATCAATTATAGTCGCAGTCTTATTTATGGTTATATTGTATATCTGGTGTATTATATTCGCAACTTGGTCGTGTCTTTATTTATAATCTGTTTGGGCTATTGCTTTACAGGCGCCTGTGATATGTTGGATGGTTTCTGAATTACTGTTACATTTTTTGCATATGTCGGTCTGATTGTTTAATTTCATGGTGTATTTTTTATGATTGCGGGTCTCGATAACCTGATCCTGGATAGGTATCATGAACCTCTCAGTCTTTGGGAAGACTTCCTCTTGTCTGAGCCATTCGTTCGATGCCTCCTATCGACGTTCGCTTGACTCAGATCTTTGTAATGTCTTCCGTGTAGAGACTTCAGGGCCCATTGATTAATAAACGACTGTTTATTAACCTTCAATTTTTTGTAGGTTTGAATCTTGAAGGTTTAAGGGAGTGAACTTTTTTTAATTCGTATTAATTGCACTGTGTAGGCAACCGGTTTTTGCTTTGTTACGAAAATATTGACGTAGGGTTGCTATTTTTTTAATATATAAATTTTCAATATTAATTAATCCCCTCCCACCTTCATCTCTAGGCAAAATGAATGTATTTAACACCATTTTCTAATCTTAAACTCATTACCAATTATTTTTACTTTTGTAGTAGGGCCTTTTACTAAAGCCTGCTTTTTAGATTTTTACACTATTTTTTTTATCACCTATTAACAAGAAATCTATGAACCCATTATAATTTTCATTTTTATTGTTACTTTCTAACAAGTTTTTTTCAAACCAAATACGATGCATTCTTTAGAAACGAGAAAAAATAATAAACTAACTACATCAAAATGTTTTTCAATGTACTAACACGTACAATACGCATACACGAAGGTTCTTAATTAAAGGTGTTCAGTGGCTCAGATACCGTCCCCAAAGCCCTCGTTACGTACAAAATACGTTTTAGACATGTCTCAGATTGTTTTAATTAAACATAATATATATACGAAGACAAACAAGCTAAACAATAATGGCCTTATTCATAGAAATTTTTAAAACCTATTTTAGCTATCGAATGTTTTGTCTTCTTCACTCACAATGAATCCGAAACTCTATCGTAAGGGACAAAGCATTAAATAGCTAAAACAGGCTTTAAAACTGTGTATGAATAAGGTAGAAAGAGTTTTTTGAACCGCTTAGTAATGTCGATTACTAACTTAATACTAATGAAGCTTAAATATGGAAAACGCTCAAGACTTTTTAATTTATTTTTATTTTATTTTATTTTTGGTATAATTCCCACTTGGTATTCTCCTTATGTTTCAAAAGTTTGATTTCTACTCAAATAAAAATATTTTAAATTGTACGTTAACTCTCTCCCTCTTTCTTCAGCCATAGGTCTTTTACTACTGAACTTTCAACATAAGTATGTCTCAGTTATTCACTAAAAGGGACTGCAAAAAGCGACCTACATCCAGGGACTGCCCGCAACCCTAGCGACGTCTCACATTTAAGGTATTTTTCGCGGTCGATTAACAGCGGTTACATCATGCCGTGAAATTAGATGTCCGACGTAATCGAACGTACTTGAACAAGCTTAGATTACACAACGTAAACTTTAGACGCCCAGAGGGAATCCGGAATTTTGATAAATTAGTTATTAAGTGTTGACATGGCGCTTCTGAGAACCTAATAAGTGTTTATAAATACGTAAATATTACTTGTACAGCTTTATTGGCGTCGTTTCTATAACTAGTATTACATACATCATATTTAATATACTAGAAATAAAACATCAACTTGCAACGAGACTACTAAGGCGGCACCTAGACCTACAATAATATTGTACGATATATTGTACAATAACATTACAAGGCGCTTTGAATCATAACTATTATTGCGCAATCTTCAACATTAATCCTATATTGTCAATAATATTGCACATATTTTCGTAATATTGCGCAATATAATTGATCGTCTAAGGGCCGCCTAAGAAACAGTAACTGATATATAAAGACGTTACCAAACATTCTCTTCTCTAGAACAACTTCTCTAGAAAGAAACTTCAACGTTTTAGAAACATATCTCACGAAATGTGAGGAGCTGTATAGAATGTTAATATCGTAGATGGCCCTTTTGTAAATAAAGGCTTTAACCTTGAGGTGATATATTTTCAAATGTCTGCAATGAGGCGACGCGGCACTCGCGTTTGCGATAAACGTGGAACGACATAGTAGTATTGCTTCTGGCGAGCTTTGTACTGAATCCGGAATGAGTTGGCTCTTTTCTGAACGTTTTTTAATCGCAACACTTACTGCTGGAAGTGGGATGCACGCGTTTGCATCAAGGATTCTGGGTTAATCGCTTGTTGTGGAAACTTGGCGCGTGTAAGACAAATACTGAAGAATTGAGTAAGGGCTCTTTGGAAGGGAAATAAACAGGAAAATGTAAATAGACAAAGAAGTGTTTTCTGTTGTCGCTTATAATATAGGTATTCGTGTATATTATTTTAGTATAATAGCCTGCCTAGTTGATAATGTTCCAAGCACTTACTGGGAACCTTACATAGATAGCCACTTAGCTGATGGACGACAGAACCTCTATAAACTGAGGTGACAGAGGTGTGCCTTTATTTATACACTGTCATATTTCATTAAATTTAGTTGACAGATAGTCTCAATAAATGAAAGAGCAATTCAAATCTGAGACCAAAATTATATGCGCTTAAATAAACTTATCTAATAATTGTTTCTCAGATTTACGCGAACGTTACACATTGAAATAAAACAAATTCTTACGGATTTTATCGCGAATTTTATTAATTTTTTATTAAATTCCCGACGTTTCGATAACTTTAGAGGTTTCGTACTCACGGGGCGGACTGAGGCATTAGTCATCCGCTTAGTAACTGTTACAATTTAAATACCCTTAATTTGCAATTATTCATTAAAAAATGTGAAAATTTAATCAAATTCGCGATAAAATCCATAATAATTCGTTTTATTTTTATAAACCTATCTCTTAACAGGCGATCATTTTGCAAACCAATTCTGAAACCCATCAAATCCAAAATCTTGACTAAAAGTAACAAAGATACAGTTCGACAGCCTCCGTGGCGCAGTTAGTTAGACGCCGCCTGTGAATCGAGAGGCCGCGGGTTCGATCCCCGCACCGAGACAAATGTTTGTGAAACCCACAAGTATTTGTCTCGGGTCTGGTTGTTTGTGAGACCGAAAAGTCTCTCGTAGCATCTGATACCCACGACACAAGACTTAATTGATCTTAATGTGGGGTCAGGACTATGTATGTCACTGTTGGGTATATTTATTTATTATATGTTGATAATGATTAAGTACTTACAAAAACTCTCCTCTCCCTGGTGTTCTTGAAGGCGACGGCTCGCGACTGAGTGCTGGGCAGCTCGTCCGTGGTGAAGATCGGAGCAGGCTGCGCGCGTTCCACTGGAGGGCGCGCCGCTCCGCCGAGGAACCACATGCCCGGCATCGCATAGGATTCTGGTTATAACAAGAGGAATTATAACAAGGATCACGACAAGTAGCATGATAGACTAATAGTCCTCTTCTTCGGAGAGTTCTGTCACAGCAGATTGATGGTTTTGTTCGGGAATCCTCTGATAATTGGTGACGGGTGTGGGAATGAGATGGGTTGCGGATTAAAGAGGTAGAGATTAAAATATGTATATCTATGATTTACATATTCAAAAAGGCCGACGCAATCGTGGTGATTGATGATGATTTGTATTTTTTTTTAATTGGGATGAATGGCGATACGAGCATGCCATTCGCCTGACTGTAAGCGATACGACCGCTCATGGACAGTAGCAAAACCAAACACCATGAATAACAAAGCAATACTTGGCATTCCACTGCGCTCCCCATCCTGAGATATAAGATGTTAATTCTAATTATGTCCAGTAGTTATTAGCTACAATGTCCTTCAAACCTGAACACAACAGTGCATTTACTCTGCTGTTTGGCGGGATAATATTGAGGTGATACCTACCCAGTCGGCCTCTCACGCATGAAAGACCCACCACCAGTAACAATGTCACTTGACCATCCCAATGTCCAATAAACAAAAGCGATCTAAAACTGTATTTAAGTAAAAGTTTCGGTACAATTAATCTGAACAATTACATGTGACTAAGATAAGACAATTGTTATTGCGCGAACGTTTACGGAGCCATTCTATTTGTAAATTAATTTGATGTGCTATCAGTTCAGCGATCACTCATCAGACTAATGGTGCCGCGCCCTGTCAAAGCTATGTTTGAACTGTCAAACATACTTGACAACTTGCCTGACACTCGGAGTTCGTATGCAAATTATGTGTCAGTGAGGTCATTTGAGGTTCAGGTTGATGAACCGGATATTCATGCAATTGAGTGTCGGGGTAGGGAATTTCCGTCTAGAAATAAAGTAAGAAAATTGTACTTATAACAGAAGCCCACTTCCGCTGGCAATGACATTTACGCCAAAGAAAACTAGGTTTATATCTGTGAATACTGTAAATGGTCTTGTGCGTGCGTGAACTGCTAGATCCCAGATTCGATTCCCAGGTCAAGCACTCTACTTTGAGCGTGATTATTCCAGCTACAGAAATCGTATGCAAATTGGCTCAGGCTGGAATTTGAAAATTTTCCCCGGCACGGCGTTAACTCCTTATATTGAATGTCTCTGCGAAATGTAGGTGCAATTAATGGTGCTACTGCCCACCCCTTCGACGCTAGCGTATAAGCGTAAAGGTTATTTCACAGCAGCAACTGTAAACTGTAGCGTCTTTTAAGTTCATTAATTTCATTTGGATGGCGCTCGCATGCGTTATAATTATACATACATACATACATAACCACACGCATTTTTCCCAGAAGGGGTAGGCAGAGGTGCTACTAGAACACCCACGTTTCGCCTTATATATTCCGTCCCACGATGTGATAGGGGGCGAGCCTATCGCCATATCGGGCACAAATTTCTGACTCCGGGCTAATAATGAATAGAAAAATCCAATATCACTTTGCCCGACCCGGGATAATATTATAATTATATATTTTTAAAAATACGTAACTTGTCTACATAATGTAAAATATTATGCAAAATCCAACGGCAGATGTACAAATGACATAGTTGCATTCATTGTCACAGAGGTCGGGTGGTCAGGATTTACTCACTTTTGCGATAGGTGGCGTTGAAAGCTTTAACAAGAGATAAAACATATGGCTAATGGAACATATGGTATTATTTAGGTGAAACCTTATAATATTCCACAGTGACCTGTTGGAGGCAGTCACTGTGGAAATCATTACGAGAGGTATATGTTTAGCAGTAGACTTCCTTTGGCTGATGGATTGGATTGGATTATAAAATTACTACTCACAAATGTAGTTCATGGAAATCAGATACTACAAGAGAATTTTCCGTGTCTCACCAGCCAGACCCAGAACACGTACTTGTGGACGGGACAAGCATTTGTTTTGGTGCGGGGATCAAACCCGCGATCTCTTGTTCCGCAGCCGGCATTCCACCAACTTCATCGTGGAGATTCCCAAATACAGCTTAGGCTTATTGTAGGCTTTGTACCCGCACTAAATAAACTTGGGAAATCACAGCAACCTGACCCAAATGTGATCAGTGCATTCTGAATAAACTGTACATTTCAACCTCCAATTATATTATGTTCTTTTACACCGTGTTTGAGCCTCCGTTAGATGCCGGCGTTGAAACGTAAGGCCGCATTCGACCCCCGCACCGAAACCAACATTTGTGTGTTCCACAGGTATTTGTCTCGGGTCTTAGTGTGAGGTCAGGACTATGTATGTATGTGACTGTTGGGCGTATTTATTATTATTTATATACATCTCGATTCGAAAAAGTATTCATTCTAAATATCAATTACACTAAGAGTATCTCATTTGCTATTTTACTCTTCTTTTAACCTTCCCCATACCCCATAGGAGCGATGGAAAAACACATACAGGGCGTGGTACAAATGCATATATCTTATTGTCACTCTCCTCGTAATTAGATTTTCCAGTCGCTGATGCTATAAAGATAACTCTAATTATGTAACCAATTTTATGTCTAGCCAGGTATGTACTCAGTATGAACTATTTATTATCTTATCTGTTATCTAGCGAGCTATCTATACCTAGTTATGTATGTAGTTTTCTGTCTATCCAACTACGTATCTACCCTGTACATCTATCATTTACAGTTGGGTATTTAGCCAACTATCTTTAACATCCAACAATTAAGTATAGAGAATCGTAGTTTATCTTGAGAATTTTTAAATTAATTGAGATTATGAAGAAATACATAATAACAAATCGATGTTAGTTGTTACCTTTTTAATTATTTCCTAGAGTACTGACAATACTTTGACTACAACATGGCACAGTAAAGACGAAATGACCACTGAGATGTATAATAGTAGTTAAACTAAGGAAGGCGTTTTACGGCTTCATTCATTAATTGATTGTTGAATGTATTGACTTTTTATTCATACTCTGTGTAGTACCTAGTAATAGTAGTACTAGTACTTAATATACCAATGTGGGTACTAGTACGAGTATACTAAACTAAACTAAACGAGCAAATGCCTCACCTAATTATATAAAAGTAATGGTATAAAAGTGATTATCGCCGGACAGGCACATCTACAACTCTTAGGCCAGTCGTCCACCGTTAACTAAACTAAGTTAGTTTATTATTTATAGTATTTTACGTAGCTTACATAGTGTGCGGTTGACGCACACGTGATAGCCTCCGTGGCGTAGTTGGTTAGACGCCGCCTGTCCAACGAGAGGCCGCGGGTTTGATCCCCTCACCGAGAGAAATGTTTGTGAGGCCCACAAATATTTGTCTCGGGTCTGGGTGTTTGTGAGACCGAAAAGTCTCTCGTAGCTTCAGATACCCACGACACCAGACTCGATCTTAGTGTGGGGTCAGAACTATGTATGTAACTGTTGGGTGTATTTATTATTATTATTTATTAGGTATGAAAACGGCCATAACTATGCGAGCTAAGCTAAACTAACTTAGTTTAGTTGGCGGTGGACGATCGGCTTTAGAACTTTGGAATTGGAAGAAAAAAGGACGAGAGGAGGACATTGGGCCCCGGAAATTTTTGAACCATTCGAAACATGACGGCAAAACTATACCGTCACGTCCGTGTTCTGTGGGTCAGTGGTACTAACTACCAATAATGCCAAAAACCGAGCTGTAGTCAACATGGTAAAAAAACATTAATTACCTTATGAATAAAACCTATTGTAAGACAATTAACACTCTACGTTTAAAACCGGTCAAGATAAGAACGTACATTTTAAAAACCTGTTTTATTTCTATAAACAGACACCTGTCTTTCGAGCTTATAAGTAAAATTCAATACAAGACTTCACGGTTTTCAGTGTATATGTTAACGGAAATGTATGAAATCCGTCATAGTGTCCAATTCCTAGGAAATGTATATGTTAGTGTTTAAATAACTTATACAAGTACAAAAGTGGATAATTAAATAAAATAGCTAACCTAACCTAACCTAACGATTGTTTCGCTGCGGTCGGGTATTTTGATTCTCAGTTTACTACTGCGTTTTATTTAGATAAGTATTTCATTCACAGAAGCATTATTTTTTATGTATTGTATGAAATATATACATACAGGCTATACTCGTATCAAAACTGCGACGAAAACGAAGCCAGGTGGTAGTTTTAGTGATTAGAGCAATCCAAGTCAAATTTCTCAAAAAAAAGCGAAAATTTATTTTTTGCAAAATTTTATTTTTTTCTCGTGTTTGGGTGGTATATACCTAGTTTGTGCTTAAATTGTAATTAAAACCCTTACGTACCATTGTGTTTTTAAAAATAAAAAGGCGTACATTGTTATTTTAGGAAAACGATGTATTTACTACCCAAAAACGATGATAAGTAAAAAATTACAAAAAACAGTTGTAGCTTTCTTTTGCGTAATTTTATTTGCATTATGTTTGAAGTCACTAGTACTACCAACTGGCTTTGTTTTCGCCCGCAGTCTGGATATGCCATGTATATTAAAAATTTCCCAGGTAATGTTTGTATCACAGACTCTTCAAATCGTTAATTCACACATTTCTTAAACATGATCGGAGTTGCACATTCAAATTCACACATTTTTGGTAACATAATATGTATCCAGCTTACATAAGTTGGTATGACTTAATTTACCGTACAACGTAATTTACCGAAATTACTTCTCCCACGTTGACCTTGAGAACTAATTCAATATACCGCAGAACTTTTATGCCTACTTTCAAATTGCAATTACTTTACTTTCGTGAAAACCCCTGATGAGTTTGTTCTAGGTGGGACGACAGCAATTTTTTACTGTATTTTATCGAAAATTTACATTCATATACAGGGCATATCAAACTGCTACCGACAACGTAGCCAGGTGGTATTAGTGATTTCAGATGCAATACAACTAACGAAATCGAAAAATGATGAAAATATTTTTATTGTAATTTTTTACTTATCGTCGAATTTGGATAGTAAATACATCGTTTTCTAAAAATAATAATATACACCTTTTTATTTTTAAAGACACATGGTACTCAAGGGTTTAAATTATAATTTTAACAAAAAGTTGTGAATTACCATCTAAACCGGATATTTAAAAAAAAAAAACTATCGCTTTTTTGATAAATTTTTAGTTGCACTGTGTCTATAATCACTAAAACTACCACCTGGCTGCGTTTGCGGCCCCAGTCTTGATGTACCCTGTATATTATATAACTGTACATAATATGTATGTATGCTTGACTGTCGGTAGCGCAATTGTACTATCTCTAGTACGATTACATCGCTGAGGTCACAGGTTAGAAGCCCGGGGCGTGTAAAGTGATTTTGGATTTTTCTATTAATTATCAGCCCAGAGTCCGGAATTTGTGCTTGATATTGGGGTAAGCTCGCCCTCTATCACATCGTGGAACGTAACACACAAGACAAAAAGAGGGCATCTGCTAGCACCTAAGCCTACCCCTTCTGGGCAAAAGGCGTGATATTTACCTATGTATACATAATATACATGTGCTGAGTTAGAGAATAGTTATTTTTAGAATTTATTATTATGCATGCGTAGTACTGCACTGCGCTCGTCATATGAGACTTCATATCTCGCTCCTTACTACCATTACTTATTATTAGCTATAATATCCTTCAAACCGGAACAAAGCAGTCCTTTGCACATCGATATTTGACGACAAATATGAATGAAAGAAAGAAAGAAATCGGTTTTGGTTGTATTCATAAATTGTTCAATCGTGTCATTTTTATATTCAGCTAGTTTATAATTTATTTGATAACTTTTACCCGATGATTGAAAAATCGAAGTTTTCTTCTATTTTTGACTGTCTATCTTTGACTAGAAGTAAAGATCTCTACCATTAGTACTATTATGTCGATGCAATTTTATTTTTTTAATAAATTAAAATAGATGCATTTATATTTGTATGATTTGTATATTATAGATACATAAATATACCTACCGATCTTTGTTTAAAGAAACTTAAAAATGCATTGAAATATTATAGTGGCGGTAGCTAGCTATATTTACTTCCTGTCAAAGATAGATAGGTTATAGAGACCGTCCGTTAACCTCTATGTATGGAATCATTGGTGTAATGACATTTCGTCATCCAAATAAAAGGAGAGTGCGTGCACCAAATGGCTTCATCCCTTGATTAAACTCAGAAGATGAAACAAACTCACAGATTCATGGAATAGTTTCTATAATGGATAAGACACAGATAATAAATACCACCTCGTTGCTTTGAATACAACTCATTCAACATTGATCAAATAAATTGTAGAGGTGAGAATATCGTTAAGTGTTTTATGAAATATATACATTAATGAATAGGGTTTTTCAATAAGAACTTTGTTTTTCAGTAGGGGCAAATCGGCACTACTTAGCAGTTTTGAAATTTAGTATTTAGACATATCAGTAGTAGAAACTTTGGCAATTCTTACAATGAATTCAATTTTGCATTAAAATAATAAAATTCTACTATCATAATGGTGGATCCGTAAAAGTTACATTTCATAAAATTCGTGATATTTTTGGTCAACATAATCGACCTTCTGAGACCTCTATTAAGAATTTGGTCGATAAATTTGAGTTGATGGGCTCGGTACATAATGTGGAAATGTGATTATAGTCAATGGAGTGCGCTATCGAGAAATTTTAACAACTCAATTTTGGCTTATTATTGATGACATGGATATCACTGATACGCGGTTCAAACAACAGCCATCGAAACAATCAATTTATTGCAAACCAAATTTCCCAATCGCATAATTTCACGAAGCTCAGCTGTTACGTGGCCGGCCCGATCATGTGATTTAACTCCACTTGTTTATTTTTTGTGCGGCTATATTAAAGACCTAGTCTATACGGAGCCAATCGAATCGATTTCAGTCTTAAAACTAAAAATCCATGATGTAATTAACGAAATAAACCAGCCACTGTGCAAAAAAAGTGAATGAAATTTTTATGAAAGAATTGACATCTATAGGCGTGGTCATGGTGGACATTTGTCCGACATAATTTTTCATTTTCAATTGCCAAACCTCATTATATAAATGTTAATAATTTTTATCAAAATTCTTTGCTTTATTTGCTTTAAAAAAACAAAGTTCTTCTTGAAAAGCCCTATATATACCTACATGAAGTATTATGTCGTTGTTTTAGTTGCATAAAAATGTAACCTTTACTGTAAACATATTTTTTTTTGTCGCAATTTGGTGAAATTCACGCGAGACTCAATAAGGAAAACAATTTGTTTTTTAAAAGCAATTTTTACATTTAAAATATTTATTTCTAAAACTAGACAAAAAACTACTGTTAGAGCGGTATTTTTGTACATAATGAAAAGGCGCCAAGGTTTCGTAGTCATCAAATTTTGGACGGCTAATACATCCGCGTAAATACAAGTAATTGTAAATTAACAATTTCGTTATCTTTATACCAGATTTCGCTCAAATTAGCGCTTTCCTTATCTTTGATTACCTATTCTAATAGCATTATCACGTCCAACTGGGTTTTCCTACATACTGTAGATACATCATAAAATATTCTTGAGGAGTCATCGTTTTCGCGAAATAATGCGCTACGTCACGACGAGGAAGCAATGGTCGCAATTTTTATGCCACTAAATGTTAATTACAGTAATTGTTGTAATGAACAGTAAATTTTAATTATAATTATTGTATTGTATTGTATCAGCCCATATACGACCCACTGCAGGGCACGGGCCTCCTCTACAATCGAGAGTACGATTGAGAGTGGTTAGGCCATATAGTCCACCACGCTGGCCTAGTGCGGGTTGGCGGACTTTCACATACTATAGAAATTTATACAAATCGCTATACCGTTATAGTGCGTGGTGATTGACTATCAATACATACATGACTCCGAAAAGTCAGAGGTGTGCCCTGGGATTTGAACCCGCGACCACCGTAGACATATAGGCAGCCGCGTCTGGTCCGTTACCAACAGGCCACCACGCACTGTAATTATAATTAAAGTCCATTATAATATTCATTTCTCTAAAACCATTGCGAGTAAAGACTAAAGTAGGGATTAACACCAAATTGTATAAAAAAGTCCTTAGTAAGGTTTGAAAATACTGATACTGCGCGTTTTTAAATTTTTTAATCATTGGTTATAACATCTTCTCAGATGACTGTTACAGTGTTTGGGTTAATAAATGATTGCGTAAGGATAGTAAGCAATGGGGTACTTGACTATGATCGATTTTTTTAATTATTTTACGTTTAAATGCAAATACCATTAAATAAAACAATTCTGCAAAAAAAGTATTCAAGTAACTTGTAAAATGAGGCAAATATTAATGAATGGGAGTGTAGTGCGGACATCTGCAGTCTCTTTCACACGCGCACACTGTGACGCATATTAAGACTATTGACGTCACTAGTTTTGTTATTAATCCCTTTCTTTACTCCTTCTATAATATTTAAAACGTTGCTTACTTATATCATTTTTTGTTATTTTTTTATTGTATAGCTCGATATCGATACCTTTTGACAAAAACAATAAAAAATGGAGTCAAATGCTCTATTAAGATGCCCGTCCTCTGTTGCTAGCACACTTTCATTGTAATTTTTTTTTGTCACTGTTCCACTGCTGGGCACGGGCCTACTCTACAATCGAGAGAATCGATTGAGAGTGGTTAGGCCATATAGTCCACCACGCTGGCCTAGTGCGGGTTGGCGGACTTACATACCGTAAAAATTCTTTAAAATCGCTACGGTATGCAGGTTTCCTCACGATGTTTTCCTTCACCGTGTTACACTTTCATAAATAAATAAGAACACCCAAACAGTTACATAGTGGTTACATACATAGTCCTGACCACACATTAAGATCAATTAAGTTTTGTGTCGTAAGTATCAGACACTACGAGTGACTTTTCGGTGTCATTAACACCCGAGACAAATACTTCTGGGCCTCACAAACATTAACTGTGGCGCTTCTATAGCTTACAAGCACGGCATCTCTTGCCGCATATGTCGCAGGTGAAACGCGAAATAGGGGCTGAGGCAGCTTTCTTTGTACTGCCTTAGTAAATACAGCCAGCAGTCACACATAGTTGAAAATACTGGGGTATTTTGGGGGTATACTGAGGTCTTGATGTGGACATCAAGAGAGTTAATCTTGTATCGTGGGTATCAGAAACTACGAGAGATGTTTTGGTCTCACAACATCCTGACTCGAAAGAACTGAAATACCGTCTGAAACTTCAGGAAGTATATTTTTTTGAATTATTCTCGCAATTGAACATTTAATTGTTTCATAAGTTCAGGTCGTTTGCATGCCAGACACAAATAAACCGTAAACAAAATTCATCTTATTGTTTATACAGTTTTATTTTTAGGATCCGTTGAATATATTAAGAGGTATGTTTCATAATTTATTTAGATGCACATTGGTTTGTTTATCTCATTTTTTTAATTTGGTTAATTAATAAATTCATTCATTATAATTTAAAATTCGAAAGCCAAATAATCAAGTGTTTGTAAGCCGTGTAAATTTAAATAAATTTTATTTATTAAATAATACACAATTTGAAAAAAATATATATATATAATTGAGTCGCAATTTAATGTATTTAAAATTTCCTCACTGTAATATTTAGTGTTACATGCGAAAATATGCATTAGTCATGGGTTTCATTTAACGGACTATGACAAACTGGAAGTGGTCGTATTTCGTGACATCACATTACAAGTGGTAGAGCCACGTCGTTGTCAGTCATGGGTCAGCATGAATGGGCAGGCTCATCCGGGGCGGTATCACTGTCTCACAGGAAATCGACGTGAAGCGACAGCTTCGCTTCACGTTTCGTTTGGTGAGATTGCTGGATCCCCAATACCCCTTTCCTCTTCCAAACGTTTTTTCCTTCGCGCTCTGCTTATAATTGGGCCGGCAACATATCCATGATCACTTACCAGGAGACCTGTTTGCACGTTTGCCGGATCTATGCAATAAAAAAAAAACATGTTGCACTTAGCATTAAGTGCGTACCCTACATTATCGTGGAAATAAAAACAAGGACAACAATATACTGCGCGATATTGATATATTATGATAATTAATTCATGTTATACAAAATTGTCTAATCACCCCGGATAACATTGTGCTAATTTTAAAAAGAATCTACCTTATCCAATCGACTGCCTCGGTGGCGTAGTTGTACTACGATACGTCATACGATTACAAAGCTGAGGTCTCGGGTTCGAAACCCGGGTCGGGCAAAGTGATTGGATTTTTCCATTCATTATGATTATAATGACTGATTAGCCCAGAGTCAGGAACTTGTGCCCGATATGGCGATAGACTCGCCCTCTATCACATCGTGGGGCGAAACATACAAGACGAAATTTGGGCGTCCTGGTAGTAACTCTAGGCAGAGGTGCTTTTATCCTAGAAGGGGTGCATACCCCGTGAGTACCTACCACCTAAGGCGTAAGTTTATGTATGTATGTATCTACCTAGTAGTTTTGTCAAAAATCACGATTTTTGACCACGTCGTATACTCTTCATATACGAGTACTTATATTAACGCTCAGCTAGGGCCTCAAACGGAACCGAAGTTCAGCTAGTAAGTACGAGAATAATGTAGATTAAATTAATGATCATGTGTATATAACACAGCATAAAAAAGCAGGTGAGTCCTAAGTGTCTTGTACGTACGGGCGAATTTTCTATCGTCAAATACAAATATACTTCAGATAAAATGCAAAGTTAATATACAAAGTGACATAGGTTTTAATTTTAGTCCGATTGTGTCCCATCTGTATTCAGCTGGGACTCTGGAACATAACTTACTTTTATGTGATCGAAAAATCGGCCCTTATTCTCCAAACGCCGCTTCCAAACATTTATTACATTTTCTACGCGACAATCACGTGGCCCTTAAGGGACTTCTATTAATTAAAGTTATAATACAACACGTTTCGCCACAGTGGTTTAATGCTTCCAATCGATTGGATTTGGTTGTACTTTAACTGTTAATAAGCAGTTAATTGTAGCAGCTCTGCTATTAATTTCAATACACATCTTTAGTACAATATTTCCGTAAACTTGATATATTCCATACACAAGTTGCAAATTATTTGACCCTTAATAAAGAACATATTGCTTATTTTTTATACCAAATTAATCTCTAATTATTTATTAATGTTTTGGATTTGTTTATTTCTGATGATTTGCATATTCTGAAGTCAATGTAACACAAGTTATTTTAATATAAAAAAGGGAATTTTCAGGGGTATTAGAATCTTCGAGACATTTCGCTTTCACTTTCAGGTCTACACATATTAGTTAGACTAACGTTTGTAATTTTACGTTCCATTGGATAACCAAAAAAAGTGGTAGAGCCAGGATGTTCATAACTAACAACAATAGGAGTGTGCCATCCCACGCCTCATCACTATTCCATTGCTTACGACAAACCGACACTTTGTTTCATCATATGGTCAGAAAATGACATTGCTAGAGGCCTTCTTTTCCGTACTGTTTCCCTCCCTTTCCTCTCCCATTATGAGAAGTAAAAACACGTTAAGATGCCATTGTTACAGATATGGTGGTGGTAATCACTTATTATCACGTGATCTGTCGCTCATTTTCTGCACTTTTATAACGAAAATGCGAGATGAAATGAATTCTCAGTTTCGTGTGGCGTGTGGTGTGTAATATCGGGTTAAAGAGCTCGTATAAAAGCAAACGAAGCGTCTCCGGTGTCCGAGCTGATCACACCCTGTTTGTGCTCACACTCGGCTAGCTAAGAATCCCCGACATAAAGGAAATCTTTCCAATGTTTATTTTAATATCTCATCGCCTGAAGGTTCTTTTTGATTTGATCATAAACTGCTATTGAAAATATATCGCATTTTTGAAGGGTAGATAAAATAGAAAACCATTAAATAACAAAAAATCATACAAATAAATATTATACTTTATGACTATCGTAAATTTAATATAAATAAAATGATGATAAATATTTAGTAAAAAGAGAATAAGTACTATGTGTATTGACTTTTTATAAGAGCTATTTAATTGCCTAGGCGACCTTGCCTATTAGACAAATTTAAGTTCATTTCACAAAATGCATAACTTTCTGCAACATTTTAGCATTCTCTCTCATTATTTTTTACCTAATCTCATTGTTAATAATTAACACTCAGAAACCTCATAATCGTTGTCCATATTGTGTTTTCCATCAAAGTTATCTTCCATCTAATCCATCAAGATATTTTTCAATATTTATGGTACTTTATTGCACCAATATCGTGCGATCTATAGATTATACTCTACCGAAAAATTATGCCTTGGTGGCGTAGTTGTACTACGGTATGATTACAGAGCTGACAGTCTCGGGTTCGAGTCCCGGGTCGGGCAAAGTGATATTGGATTTTTCAATGCATTATCAGCCCGGAGTCAGGAATTTGTGCCCGATATGGCGATAGGCTCACCCCCTATCACATCGTGGGACGGAACACTCAAGGCAAAACGTGGGTGTCCTGGTAGCATCTCTGCCTACACCTTTTGGGAAGAAGAGGTGAGTTTATGTATGTACATACATACTATATGAAAAATAATGCGTTAAATTGTAAGCAGTATGTTACGGTTCACAATCTTTCGACAGTTCACAATCTCGCGAGATAGATTATTATCTAACGGTATTTACAATTTTACGGTGACATATATAAAATATACATAAATGATAATATAATATGTATGTAAAAACGTAATGTTTATCTAAATTTTTATATATATATATTTTTTTATTTTAGTTATCTGTATACATGTGATGTGTTGTCAGTTTTCTTATATTAGTTTTCGTCTCATATATCTGTAAACACGTTTCTTGTCTAAGAATAATGTTCTGTACATATCTGTATCAGCCCTTAGATATCCCGCTGCAGGGCACGGGCACTGCGTACAAAAATGATTTGTAAGAATTTCGATCGTATGTACATTCGCACTAGGACAGCGTAGCGGCCTACGTGGCCAACCCCCCTCAATCGTACTCTCGATTGTACATAATGTTTTATTTTTTAAGAAAAACACAATTCATATTTTCTGTTTACCAAACAGATATGTTACGTCCTGGAGATAAATATTCGAATATTTACAATATTTGAAAAACATATCTATGGCTATGAATAAGACGTTAAGTAGTAGGTAGACAGAGAGAACACTCAAACAGGTGACAATATTGTGTATGATCACCTGTCGAGTTCGTCCCAAATTTAATGTTCTCATACACTATGCATTTCCTTCTATTTTTTTTATACACTGGCACGGTATAATGACTGCACTACACCTGATGGTAAGCGCAAATGCCATCCAGACAGAGTATCAGATGGCATCAGACGGCAGTCACATGCCATTCGATACAATTATGCCGGCCTGGACCCAGGATTACAGGATCTATCGGGATCTTTCGTTACGGGTCAATGAGTTTCATCATATCAGTTCTGCTGAACACAATAATATCATAATATAGGGTGATTAAAATGAAAATCATAAACAAACAAAGCATACCTCTACGATGACAACTGATAACAATATTTGACGCGAAATTATCTCGGTGCTTAACGCGATCGCTTGTTCACCCGCGATAACAAATCTAATGTAACAGACTGGCCTAGCTATTATCGCAGTAATTTGTTGTAGAAATAGCATTAATTATTCATTCAGTTTGAGCTAAACTAACAGTTTTCTGTGTATATGTGATGTGTCGCCAGTTTTCTTATATTAGTTTTCGTCTAATATATCTGTTAACACGTTTCTTTTTTAAGAATAATGTTCTGTACATATCAGTATCAGCCCTTATAGGTCCTACTGCAGGGCAAAATCACATGTTGTATTGTTACACCATTCAATACTAAGGATCTAATTCTGGGAAGTATTTATCTTTAACCTATGGCTAATTAAAGGAAAGGGGTGAAAAGAATGCTTTATCATCCGTCAACTAAACATACAGTGTATCTGCGTTCTCTACCTATCTATATACTCGTATTTTACATACTGGCATGAAAAGTGAGTGCAATGACCATGGGCACTGCATACAAAAGCGATTTGTAAGGATTTCTATAGTATGTAAATTCGCAGTAGGACAGCGTGGCGGACTACGTGGCTTAACCCCTCTCAATCGTACTCTCGATTGTAGAGGAGACCCGTGCAGTGCAATGGCACGTATATTGGCTGACACTGACAGGCATAAAGCTTCTAAACTGCTTCGATGTTTGTCGCTATTCAATTATCAGGAGACAATTTAACCGCCCTATGATATAATTGGTGGTTTGATTACGGCAATGGAGCTCTGTTACGATCTTTTTTATTATCAAACAAGGCCGTTAAGCCTTTTACCCTTGTAAGCTTTACATAGAACAAGGCTCGGCAAATGTGGACGATTTGGTCGGCTTAATTGAGCTTCTAGATGTGTAATAGAAAGCGAAAATTTGCAAGAATTTTTGCTGTAGGTATTATTTATTGCCTACATTGATATATGAGAAATTAATATAAACATATTCCTTGGGAGGAAGATTTTTTTATTGCGATGAATAGCGAGGGGAGCAAGCCAATCGCTTGACGGTAAGCGATACGACCGCTCATGGACAGTAGCAAACAACACCATGAATTATTAAGCAATTTTCGGCATTCCACTGCACTCGCCATCCTGAGACATAAAATGTTATGTCTCATTATGTCCAGTAGTTACTCAGGCTACAATGTCCTTCAAACCAGAGAAGGCGCTATCCTCGAATAGACCAGAGAAGTCCACAGAGACAGAGACCACTTCTCCGTGCAGTTGTAGGAGGTTATTTCCATCCCAACACGTAATACTCGTATAGACGCTTCAACAACGTGCATACTACATAATCGACATACATTATTCAACATATTCGACAGCCTCCGTGGCGCAGTTGGTTGGACGCCGGCTGTGAAACAGAAGGCCGCGGGTTCGAACACTGCGAACACTTCGAAACAAAGGCAAATAATGAACATATTTGGAGCGAAAATGTCCCAAATTTCAAAAGATAAGAGAGGATTTCATCGCCTACCTCTCGATGAAGAGGCTTCCATAACTACGCTGAGACGAAGAAAGTAAAAAGTAGAATTGTGAAAATTATATTTAAAAGTTTTTTTAACTAGTATGTTTCCTCGTAAGTTTCTACCGAGCACAACAGGACCCACAATGTACTTCAATTTAATATCTACAATATTAAATTTTAACGTTGTGATGAACAATGTATCTACATAATATGGTGATCGGAATTAACTGTTCCTAAATCAATATAGAAAAAAAGCCTTGTTTGTTAACTAAATGTATTTTCTATACATATTAAGTAATTGCAGTAAAACAGCAGGCGCTAACACGTTCGACGATTCTTTTACTGTAAATGAAGACGACACAATTTTCACGTTCGACAGCTTCTTTTTTGCCTTTAATAGGACGTTTGAGTTATTAGACCTGTCACCGTTTCGTAATAATTATATTTAGAACACTTTCTTGTTCTCAGCCAACACAGAAATCAGCTCGACGTGATTCGAAAATATTAAAAGCATCGATTCCGTTAAATTCTGATTTATTAGGCACCTATTGAATTCTGAATCAAATCACATTAGCATACGATTTAGATTCGAAACATGTTTTTACCTGGGTTGAATTATAATATCAGTACCTAATACAAAATTAAAGAATACGAGTATTTCAGTAAATAATGTTGCAATAAAATCGCAAATGTTTAGAACAAATATTTTATTTCGCTAAGCAAAATTACATTTTACAGGAAGTATGTTGTATGACGTACACAAACAAAACTAAAACACACCATTTAAAAACAATAATCTTGATATTTAAAATAGAAATAACACGAGAGTATAAGTGAAATCAAGTAAAAATGATTGCATTGTTTGCAACAATTAAAATCTTATTAAGATCAAATAAATGATTACTCAGAAATAAAAGATAAAACCATTGAAATATACATTGGGCCATGACATTACTTAACAGAGATATTTATTTAATCATAATTATAGATATTCGGTAATACTGTCTTTATTTGTTCCTTATTTTTTTCTGGGAAAAATCTAGACCGGGTCCTCGATTACGTTAGGTGGAAACGTACTGAATAAAACCTAGTGATTGTTCACTTTTTAATACTATAAATATATAAATGTGACAATAATGAATAGTATTAATAATATTAATATAAATTAATCATCTTATTCAAATTATTAATAAGTTATAATACAATTGTTAAGAATAGAAACAGAATTGTGTTCCAGAATACTAGTCAACCCTTAAAAAAATACAAAACTAGATGGAAAAAAAGAGTATTAATTCATTTCAAATGAAATATTGACATGACCATTAGTCTGAATCTTTTTCTTAATGCAGGGCATATTTAACACACTTTGTGAGGTGATTAGATCCTCGGCCTCCTCAAATGATTGAGGCATAGTTCTGTTTGCAGTTTCAGGCAATGCAAAACATAAGCCAGCAGCAAAGAAAGACACAACGGCTACCACCACTAAAGGCAGCCATGGTTGTATAACACTTAAATATGGCACGAAAGGTGAAATTACTGTTGCTGCGAACCCACAAACGTGAACTATCGACGTTCCAGCACCTCTCACTTGCACGGGCAACATCTCAGCTGCCCATTGCATGCAAGCATTCATCGACATATTCACACCAAATCTAGCCACAACAGCACACAATACTGACGGTAAGCCTCCACCCACAAAAGGCGTTATAAAACTGAAAATACCACAAACTAACAAAACAATTATAGTCAACCATTTTCTACCAAACCAATCTAACACAAAAGATAATAGTAGCAAAGAAGGGAATTCTGTAAAAGATATTATAGTGAAGGAAACGAAAAAGTCAAACTGTAGTTCTCCTATGGTCCTTACCAGAGAATCATACACGATCGTACAACACCAAAATTCTATGCACATGCAGATAAACATTCTTCGCAGCAAAGGTCTCTTAAGTAGGTCAATCAAACTTCCACTAGGTCTGTCAGTCGCTTTTGCATTGGAAACAGATAAATTAAATTGTTCTAATAGTTTCGAAGGGATCTTTTTTTTGTTCACTTCGGCTATACGTTTAGCTTTATTTATTGCATCTTCGACTCTCCCTTTAGAGAGAAGCCAACGTGGGCTCTCTGGTGCTATCCATGGTGTCAGTAAAGCAAAAGCCATCGGAATACTTGTTGCTAAAGAAGTTACCTTCCAGTCGTCACAGGCCAGAGCTATCCAAGGCAAGGCGCACACTCCCAATGTGAAAAATATACTGAATGATAAATTAGCCACTATGGTTCTGTACTTTGGCGCCACATATTCTAGCACAAGTAGGTAAATCATCATCATACAATTGTCGTACGACATTCCCATAAAGAAACGGCAGACTGTAAATTCGATGAAACTTCTTGTAAATGTACTGGCAACTCCAGCCACACAGCCGATCAGATTACTAAAAATTATTGCGGGAATTCTGCCGAAGCGGTCCGCTGTCCAACCCACTAAGAAGCCTCCGATGATTGAGCCGACGAAAAATATTGATTGCGCAGTAGCTTGATAGTTACTTTTATCGCACACCCATCCTAGCTCACTTGATATTGTCGAATAAGGAATTTCGGTTGCATTGAACTCCCATCCGTTTTGGCAAGGGTGTGTTTTCCAAGTCTGGTCAGGTTTTATGCCGGAGGCTAGTACCTCAGTCCAATTGGCAACGTAAGCTTCACACCGTGAATATCCAAATTCCGAGTTTTCTGGTGGTATTGCCAAATTTCGTCTCTCGATCGGCGTCAAATTCGCTAACTCAGGTATATTGCACCAGTGATTAGGTGATACTTCTGTCAAAAACAGCTGCGAGAAGTAGCTGAATACACCGAAGATATAGAAGGGTCCCATCAAGAAGGAAAGGTACACTTGATACCGTCCGAATTCACCAGCTGAAGAAAGTAGTTGGTCATAATTGACTTCAACGGCAGGTTCGGCACTTTCGGTCTCCTCTACGTCTTTGAGGCCGTTATTCCTCGAGGGGTCCTCCATTTTATCTTATTCACGATTATTAATACTAACTGCACAATAGTTGGCAAACTTGACCCCGATGTAACATTACATGTTCTGAAACTCGACTACAAATTCGTGAGTTTGCTTACTCGGTGTAAATTCGACTGCAAAAATTCTCAATAGGAAGTCGTTATTAAATGTTTTTACGGATGACGTTAAGATAACATTTAATTGTAGATAAATATGTATACGACTATGTAACCGTCATAATAATTATTGTTATGTACATGTGTGTGTTGTCAAATCATAACGTTTATGAGTTACATATTTAACTAACTTACACGCGTTTTTTATTTATTTTGATTACGACGAATATTATCATGGGCTTTAATAATATTTTTTTACCTGCTATCGAAGTTTATCACTCCACTTTCATTTCAAATTAAAGAATATGCCATAGATTTGCCTCACTGTCCGTCTACAATTGATTTTTTTTATATATTTATTTATCTTTCGCCGGTGGATACAAGTATACCAGCCTGACACTCTTACACGTGTATAATGGATTTTCTTTATTTACATAGATATATATATATATATATATATATATACATACATAAACATCACGCCTTTATCCAAGAAGAGGTAGACAGAGGTGGAACCAAGACGCCCACGTTTCGCCTTGTGTGTTCCGTCCCACGATGTGATAGGCGAGCATATAGCCATATCGGGCACAAATTCCTGACTACAGGCTGATAATGGATAGAAGAATCTAATACCACTTTGTCTGACCCGAGATTCGAACCCAAAACCTCAGCTTTGTAATCGTATCGTACTACTACCACACCGAGACAGTATATACGACTACATAAGTAAAAATACGAATATAAAATATTCTCACACTAGCAAACACGAGCTTGTTAGCACTAACAAAACAAACCTTAATAGTTACAATAAATATATTTATAAACTTAATAAAAATCACTCCTAACTTTCTCATCTCCCAGTCCTGAAACGCCTCGCTCCTACTACAGAGAATTTTATGAACAAAACGTGGTGTGACTTGTAATTTGTCAATTAGTTTGCGGTCTGACGGTGCGGGCGTTATCGTAACAGCCACTATAAAATAATACAAAGGTTGGCTGGTTTTAAAACACGTCATATTACATATTTGAGTATTCTCGTGCGTAACTGGAGATTTTTTATTACTATTCTAGGCATGGAAAAGTGATTGTACCCCAATTAATAGCTAGTTTGTGCGATACTGTCCAAAGAAGGTGGTTATTGGCAACAGATCATCATGTATTTGCCAGACAGATCGTTGACCTACCACCGATGTCGCCGGGTAGACATTACATCAAGATCAAGAAGAGACCATGAAAAGCCTGAGCTATGACATGACCCACAGGTGTACTCCGCCATACTACTCAATCTCCCCACGAAGGTGAATACGAAACGCTAGATCACATTGATCGATTTGAAATAAATAATTACAAACAACCATAATGCCCATCGTTCATCAACTCATGATCCCATAGGATCGTAGTGGAGTATTAGGGAATTGATGATCCGTTCAATGACTTTACATATCGACCGTATGCCGCCAATACCTCCTGAAATTCTTACCAAAATATTATTCTTTACACCATCTGTTTAATATTGCTAATATTTTCTCATAATCAATATTAAACTAATGCAAAATAATCAACTTGGATTTGGTTCATAAATATCTTCTGTATTTTTTGTATATTTCTATTTTATTGATTTCTATAAGCTCGGCTCAAATCATTTAGGGGATATTGGCAGCTTACGTTATTTCAATACAGTATTTGGGCGATAATATGGTCGAATTGATTACCCTTTTGTGTTTCAACTGTACATGATTCTCCCCGAAGGCTTCAAGATAAAATACAACGCCTTAGAGATGAGGTAAAAACGTAAGTTAAAACACAACACACGCACTTTAACGGTGAAGGAAAAAATTGTGAGGAAGCCTGCATACCGTAGCGATTTTAAAGAACTTCTACGGTATGTAAGCCCGCCAACCCGCACTAGGCCAGCGTGGTGGACTATATGGCCTAACCACTCTCAATCGATTCTCTCGATTCTCTCAACAGTGAGACGTATATGGGTGATAAAAAAAGAGATAAGACAAATATAGATGTTTATGTTTTAAAGAAAATTAATTAATTTATAATTAATAGACGACATAAAATTGAAGTAAATATAGTTAAGGGTTTATAAATACGTTTGACTAACTTTCACATATCGGATTAAAGTTGCTGTCCCGAGCTCTGAACAAATATTTGCGGGTCACAAATTATAATAGTTTGTCTTTATGTGGGATAAGGATTAAGTTTATTTTGCAAGTCAGATTTTCATCGTAATATATTACAGCAAAGCACATACGGATATTATAATACATTGTATCTGTAGATACAAGATATATAAATACATAGAAATTTCTAATATTATTTTTCTTAATCTGAATACTTCGAACGTTATTTATTCAAATCAACTTTCTCATTACAGTTATAATTTACGAATCAAAGTATTTAATCTTAGACAAAGTCCTAAAATATTCAAGAATATTATAGTATAATAATAATAATATAATAATATTATATATATATAATATTATAATAGTACGCGGGGCTAAAAACAAAAAGTCCATTACTCGTTAAGAGACTCTAACCTGAGACCGCATGATTCACTGACTATACGAGCTACCTCCAGACCAAAGGAACGTAATTCATAATTTTTTGGAAAATGCCACCCAGGATGATAAAATATTATAGATCCACTGATAATTCCTTGGCATATAATTCCAATCAATAATTTAATATTACATTAAGTATACGTTGAATTATACCTAGCAATATTTCACAATTCCCCAAAACGGATCATTGCCCCAATATTTTAACAAATCGATTATCTGTTTGAAACAAAGATAAATCGCCCCACCGTTTTACACGCAACACGCAAAATCTATTGGGTGGATTCATTATTTTTTTACACTATAGACATTTAGTATTTACATATCTAAAAAAAACATCCCGATACTTGATTATTAAACATTTTATACATTTACTGTCACACTTAAAGTGGTTAAAGAAGTAAAGAAAAGCGATATTTTTTCGAAAAACAAAAACCGTTTCGAAGAAAAAATCTTCTCATAATTTTGATTATTCCTAATTGTTCTTGTGGACCCATTGTACCCTTAAGACAGAGAACAGAACTTTGCAATGCATAATAAAAAATAACTTCGATAATAAAAATAGTTTATACCGTAACTCATATGAAATATAACAATGATAGTGATTAATTTTGCTTAATCGAAATATTTATAACATAATCGATAACTAATATTACTAAATTAAATGAATTGTATACAAAATTATTTGTAATTTTAGTCGACGTGATTAGTGTAAGAGGAGTTTGTAAATTAGGAAAAATAATTTATTTACGCACATATTGCAATTCAGGCCACGCCACATTTATAGTAAAAAATGGAGTTAAGGATAAATAACACTTCAGAGTAATTGCTACCCACAGTTTATGACGTCACTAATTGACATGGGTATACAAATTTACAACTGCCTAATCTCTTCAATTTATATCTTTATTATATGTTAGTACCGCAATTACAGTTGAATTTGTTTAAATAGTTTAGTTATTAAAATACTGCAATCTAAAAAAATCAAATAAAAAAAATATTACCAGAGATAAAAATAATTTACAAAATCTCGGCTAAATAAAAAAAATACTCACCTCTTTGCTGCTGGCTGGTAACGTCACTTTCAAAAATGGAACGTAAACTTTATTTATAAAAGTTCGTATACAGGCTAGTAGAACACGGCCGCGGTAATGGTCATCGCGGCGCGAATGAATGGATCCTCACATCGGCTTGCCTTTGTGTAGGCATGCGTGTTGTGGTCGACGGGGAAAGAACGAAGTTCCGCACTAGCCGCAAGGATGAGACATCGCGTTGTCTTTTTTCTTTCAATTATTTTGTAATTTGTCGTTGTAATGTTTAGTAAAAATGTTGTCATATTAAATTTTATTTACATTCTTTGCAATGTGTTAAGCCGTTATGAAGTATAAACTGGTTGCACAATTTATTTTATAAATTAATAATATTTTTCGTCATTGTCGTATTAGAAACGCTGTAGTTAAAATAAATTATGGTACACTTGGTAGCATAATCAGATCATTATAATGAAAGTGAAATTTCCTTTTTTTAATAATACCAGATTATATGCAATAAGGCTATAATCTATCATTTTTATTTCCATGTAGATTACAATTTTGTATATTATTGAAGCATGATATTTTATTAATAGTACCAGACCGATAAAATTATTTATTAAACATATTTGATGGGTGTAATTTTATAATAAATAATAAAGTAGTGGCAGTGAATACTTATACCAAATTAAAAGCTGTCATAAAGTATTCGAATCAGTTCCGCGAGCACATGATTCCTTTTCAGTCGAGAGTCTTACAACTTCCTTACACTTTTATCTTGCAGAAAAGTATTAGTTAAATAAATTACACTCGTATTATATTAATCATCGCCCCAGATCGAAGTGGTTGCCAAAATGAAGCAACGCCCCCAAGTATACAATTTGATATAATAATAACAAATAATTTAAAAACATTAAACCGACTTCAAAATTGTAATAAAAAGAGAGAAATAAACTAATATTTTAATATATGTTGAATACCTAAATATTCTAACAATTTTTTGAGCTCGGTGATAGCCGACCAGCTATGCCCCGCGGTTTTACCCGCATAGTTCGTAGTGTGATGTTATAGCTATAGCTTATAGCCGGTCGACTTCAAAAAAAATTTAATATTTAGGTATTTAAGATGTATTAAAAGATTAGTTTTATTTCTCTCTTTTTATTACAATTTTGAAGTCGGTTTAATGTTTTTAAATTATTTTTTATTTCTTAATTTTTTTAATTTATATAGCAACAATTTAAACTAATTTCTTACGTTTTTCTAGTGAATAATACAAACTTTACTCTTTATCTCATGGTATCCTAAAGTGTGCGCCCTGGTGCGCCGCCCCGCGCTGCGGAAAGTAAAGGAGGGCGCCGCGAAGAAATTCTCTCTCTGAATTTAAAATTTTGTGTCTAATTAGATAATTAGAGACAAAAGCGGAGAATTTCTAGTTAGATAACTAGTATCTTTTTATATTTCAACCAGCTGGATAGATTAGGGTGCCACGACAAAATAGTAAACATGTATGTACGCCGCGGATTGAAAAAGGTTGGGTACCCCTGCTCTATCTCAAAAACTACTGAAGCGATTTCTATGAAACTTACACAGCTCCTAAGTTGGACTATACCTAACCGAACGCAAAAAAAAATTGAAATCGGGCTGATACTTTTTGAGATATGCGTGGACAAACATATAAACATACATATATTTATGAAATTTGGCACACGTGTTCAGACGCTGATATAGACCAACATATCCAAAAATCGTGCAATTCTGACAAAATTACATACATACACATTGAATTGATTATCTCTTTTTTTTGAAGTCGATTAAAAAATACCTGATTTAAATTAATGTAATTTTGTTCTATAACCATGCGTTTTCTAAATATTTTATTTGATACAAATATATTTATATCCGTTCGGCGGACATGGGACATATTTATTTATTCCTTTGTTGCACTATATAGAAACAATTACAGTAAAGAAACAGATTAAGAGACGGCCTTATCACACTAGACAATTGCTTCCAGGCAAGTGAAAAGACATAGTGGTGAAAATACGTCGTGCTCGAACACGGTTATTTCTCAGGCCTGCATAATTGTGACGACCGGGGATAGACAGCCATATCTTTACTTTTAAATATCCTGATAGATGCCTGATAGATTTGCAGTGGTTAAATATTTACAATAATGCTTTGGATAGGGGAGACCAGGGCACGAATGTAACGATTTTAATTCTCTTGTAATATGTCACAAACCTAATTAGTTTATTTCGTAATATAATAATATTACAAAATAATATAATAATATCACAAAACATAATAATATGTTAGGTAAATGGGGGATTCGAAATGGCTTATGTCCGTCATACAGCATATGGGTAAAGATAAAATATATTTGTTCATTAATTCATTTGCTAGTTTCATCCCGCGTTACTTTTGGTCCCTGGTCTCCCCTATCCTTTTTAAGAATAAAAATTAAGTTGACCAAAATGGAATAATACAACTTCTTTAAAGTTGTAGACTATTAAAAATGTAAACCGACTTTAAAAAGCCACTATAAAGTAAAAAATTAAAATTAAAAAAATACTACAAAGTAAGAAATAAAATCTATTTCAATGTGACTTGTACGTGTAGTTACACGTTGGTTAGCTTGCTTATTGACTTTACTAGCCAACTAATCAAAATATATGCGTGACATATTGAAGTCGGGCAGCCAAGGGCCAACAAATATCCCGACGAATTGAGCACCTCCTCCTTTTTTTGAAGTCGGTAGAAAATAGTTGAGGATTACAACATTTATATTTTTGTCGGTAGTCTCCAGATATGATACGAATCCTGTTTTGTGAAGATCCATTTGTATTCAGAGTAAAATAATAAAGTAGTAAAGACACGATTTCATTAAAAGTATAATACGGTTAATACACGTTATTATTTATTATTGCTAAAGGAATTTGTTTGAGTTTATTTTATATTAATAAGAATATTCTAGGTTATATAATACAAAGCTCTCTCACTCTCTCTCTCTCTCTCTTCAGCCACAGGAAGTCGACTACTGAACATAGGCCTCCCGCATGGATCGCCACATAGACTTGTTGGAAGCGGCCTGCGTCCAGCGACTTCTTGCGACGTTATCCAGGTCATCCGTCCACATTGTGGTTGGGCGTCCGACACCTCGCTTGCTTGCAGCCTCTACTCCAGAACCTTTCGGCTCCAAAAGAAGCTAGAAAGAACTAGAATAAAATTATTGTACACTGTGCAATTAAAGTCATTTGTAATACTATGTACACCTAAGTATAATATGGTTTACGTAAGCTATGTAGTAACTTTGTAAAACTGCCACAATATTCTGCATGAGATGTGTACGTGGGTAATGTATGTATGTGTATTTTGATTTATTGATCGTTTAGATATTATATCATGAAGTTCAAACCTGAAGAACCCGAGGGTTTTTTCCTTGACGGAATTGACAATTCATTTTATTTGATATTTATTTAATTGCATGATTTAATATTAGGATATAGGATACATTCATATGTGATTTCTGACAGCCTCCGTGGCGCAGTTGGTTAAACATCGCCTATGAAATGAATAAAATACTTATAATAAATGTATGATCCACAGGTATTTGTGACGGGTGGGGGTGTTTGTGAGTCCGAAAAGTATCTCGTAGTTTCTGATACGACACAGGACTCGATCTCTATGTGGTGTCAATACTATGTATCTGACTGTTAGGTGTATTTATTTCTTGTTCTTTTTTATTTATTTTGAGGTATATTATATAATATAGATAAAACCTTATATAGAGATACATAATATAGAACCAGAAGGTTTTTGCCTTCACGGATAATGATAGTATTTAATATTTATTGCATTTACATGTTTTAACAGCATAAGTACTTGTATAGCAGTATAAGCAGGAATTTTGTAAAACATTTCGGGAAGGAAGAACATTTAAATAAAAATAAATAAAACACATTGTTTTGCATTAGTATAGATGGAAGTTTTGGCTTATATCTATGCAATGTCGACATAAAGATATATTTAGCATTTCTGTTCCTGTAAAATTAAATAAATAACAAACTCAGTTAGCACAATTAGTATCGGCAGTTGAATAACGACAAGCAGCGGGTTCTATGCCCGCAAGATTGCGTTATACACGAGTGGATATTTGTTTCAGATCTGGGTGGTACTGAGGCCAAAAAGACTATCGTGATTTCTGACATACAAAACACAAGACATTATTAACTTTATTGATATCAGTGCTGTGTGAGTGACTAGAGGGTGTATGTAAAATACAATATGTTCTGAAGGGCTTTTAAACTTAACCCTGACGATGAATCTTTGCTAGCGTTAGCTGAATCATCCGAGTATTGCCTGAGCCACCCTATACGGAGATAGTACTCGGTCAGATAGCGTACACTAATGTTAGAACCATTTTATTTGTCACCTCTGTGATATCAATAAAAATGTATATCAATATAGATTACATTTTGTTCATGTTAATTTAAATAATTTATAATATTTTAATATCCATTTCAATTAATATTTTAATATTCCTTTAAAACTATGTACAAAAATCTAACACTCGGCTAGATATAAAAGTGCATGCTTAACCTTGTAAATGTAGGTACCCACTAGCGATACGCTACGGTCTGCCTGGAACCTCATTAATTTAATTGTTAATTCATCTACTTTCCTCGGTATCTGCAACACCTCTGTTATTTCCAAGTTCACAGAGAACTATAGGTACGATATTATATGTAGGGACATGCTCAAATGTATAGATTTTTTTGTTCTAGCGTGACTGTAACCCGTGCCGACCGAGCTTCAAAGTTTATAAAAAATTGTATTTTGTCCAGATTTTTCGGCCAGCTGTAAAATAAAATATATCGAATATAAATCTTTATTTAAACAAACAAAATAATAACAAACAACCAGGATAACTTCTTTTTAGCGTAGTTTTTATACAGCCCGTATACAAACTTCAATGCTTAACATCAACGGAAGTAAACATATTTATAAAGAGTAGATTTTCGCAATCCATCGTGCCTGATACGCATAGATGCGGGAAGCCTAAAGCTTAATTTATTTTTTGTATCACCTCCAAAAACACTACACATAGTTAAACTAATTCGCGGTATTCGTCTCATATAAAGCCTTTGCCTAATAAAAAGCCTTAAAAAAAAACAAACATGTAATATTTGTTAAAACTTCGTACATCCAATCCGGGTAATAGTTTTCCCTCTCTATGGACTGTAACTACGTTACGTAAATTGATATGAAAATCAGATAATATTGCTTCTGCCCTGGATTTCCTCGTCTGAGTAGGATTTCACCGAATCGAGGATTTGTTAATACGAAAATCATCGTTGCTCAGACCAAGTGCTTCTATGACGGCATGAAGAATTGGCATGAAACGGAGTCTTTCGTGCTTCATTGGCATCGATCTAAAACTACGAGAAGCTTAGATATTATGATATGCTTTCTACTAGTTTCTACTACTTTCTGATAGTTTTTCTCAGGGCAGGAAACGTCTGGCTCGTTGATTTCAGAATTCAAAATCCGTCATTGGTCCGAATCCCTTGGACATTCCAAGATATTTGTAATAGAAGTAGATGAAAAAGTCGATATTTCTCTATTTTTTACTCTCCTTACCTCCTTTTCTAATCATCTTTGCCTAGCTTTTTCATCTTTTTCCGCCAATTTTTTGTCCTCTCCACTTAAACACCCCAGTCGACCTGGCTCTCTCTGTTTCTTTAAAAATCCTTTATCTTCCTCTTTTTTTATTCTCTCAAAGGTATCAACAAGCGCAATATTATATAAATTAAACATTTTATAGGTCTATTTTAATGTTATATTCACGGTTCATGAATATTTCTTGACTTTTTTTTTATTGCAACATGATATAAATCATCAAGTTGCTTTACACACTAAGGTAATGCCTTTGTGGGTATTCTAGCTTTTTCCAAAAATACTCACACTCCCTAATCACAAGATTTGCATTGTCACTAATAGTAAGCTTGACTTTGCAAAAGTTGTAAAAAGTAAGAAAAGTATTTTGTTTATCACTCCGTAATTTCACCGACATTATATTTATATAGTAAACAATAGCACACGCACTAACAATCTTAAAATGTCTCATAAAATGGCGAATGAAAGTGTAGTCATAGGTCGCTGCGCCAGTACCCGCGTAACTTGTATAGAGACGTTTAAATCCCAAGTCGGCACGGGTTATCGCTTGTAAAACGGGCTCATATTTTGTTCTATGCTATATTGGGTTAATACGAAAGTTTTAAAAAGGTATGCGTAGACATATATTGGACTTGAAATTTATGGGACACTATATAATTTAATAAATGACAGGAAATTCACTACAAAATGATTATTTTAATATATATTATATATAGGAGCATCCTACAAACGTTTCAGTTTATTATATTAACTGACACGTTTGTAGGATGCGGTTTGCCACATCCTTGTCCTCAAAAAGAGCTTTGGCTTTTTTTCAGTTTCAAGTAAGGCCATCTATCGGTGCCGTGTAGAAAATTACCGTCATGGATGTGCATCTGTGAGCTGACTTAGTATGTAGAGAAATTGTTCTTATAAAATTCGGCAGAGGACCAGTTGTAGCGATGCCGTTTGTAAAATTACACAATAATATTAATTTTCATAAAGGAGAACATACCTTTTTATATAATATAATAATTGTCATGTTTTACAACAGAACAAGTCTTTTGAACAGAACTGTGGCGGCGGAGAGTTTGGCGAAAAAGTCGTAGAAATGACATAAAGCTCTCGTTTTATTTTCATTAATTTGCTGCATTTTACATTTTTATAGCATAAAGTAGAAGGCATTTAATTCCATATAGTTCTGTAAAGGTGTACAAGTGAAGTGGAGGTTAAGCAAGAGTGTTTTATGTGATTAATAAAAAAAATTCCTTGAGCTCTCTCAAAGTTTTGGTAAGGTTGCCATCGAGGGATTTTGATCGGTATGCTGGCGTAAAATCTGCGCGCCGAGCTGGAAGGTCTGACATACCCCTGGGCATCCCCTTCCTGCCCCCTCTCCTGGGCTTGTGGCAAGGGAGCCATAATTCGTTTTTACCTTCGTTAAAAAAAAGTGCGCTGGGCGGTACGGTGAGGCTACTGGCCGCTACTCGCCCTTCCACACCGAGTAATGCGCTTGAAAGGTACCTGGATGTTTTAGTCGGTATGCCGGCGAAAGATTTTGGATCTCGATAGCGACCCATGTTGGCCGTGGTAATTACCCCTTGTTTGAAGACGGAGAAATAGAGATAAGAGATCTCCCCTTATCTCTATTACCAAGGACAACAGCAATAGATGCAAGATATTATATTATTTCAACTTGTCAGACACATTTGAGAAAATATCTACCAAAGCAACCATGACCCAAACCTCATAATTGCTAATCGCGTTATGCCTTTGTTAAAGGCATGCGCAGACAACTTCCAGTTTTTATAAAATTACGAAGTTCTGAAGCTCATGAGCTCCTCGTCTATAATGATTTTTTTAAACATTTCTCTGGAAATGCAAAAGCCAATGCCAATGGCCAATACAGACGGTACCTACATAATAAACTTTGGATATTACGAGTAGATGTGGCCGGTGCAAGCTCCGTTCACATCAATAATTAGTTACAAAGACTGTGTGACTGTGTGAATATTGGAAAATCCTTGCGTAATCGAAAAACTCTTAGATATCTATTATAAAAGATACGGTGTTTCATACTCTTAGTTATAACTTATATACAAGTATAAGCTAGTAATATCAAACTGTAACAGGGACACGTTACAAAATGTTCCACAAATGTTCCGTTTATCGCTTTAAATCCTCCAAAATGTGGAAAATAAAAAACAACAAAATGTTGATGCTACAGATACTTGCAAGTGTACAAGTATTTCGATAAGTCTGGTACCGGCCCATTAGCTCAGTTGGTTAGAGCGTCGTGCTAATAACGCGAAGGTCGCGGGTTCGATCCCCTCATGGGCCATCCAATTGCATCCAAATTTTTTTATACTCCACATTTTGGAAAATTTATTAGTACCACTGAATAAATAGCCTTGTTCTTGTTATAATAAAATTCACATAACCTAACAAGGATCATACGCATACAACATCTCCAGAAGCTCTCTATTGGTCGTTGGGTCAAGAGCCAGATTCAAAAGGCGGTATTGCTGGACACGGCACGCATAGTGAGGAGGTTCCTCACTTTGGATCCCTAACCACCGGTGGCTTGGGTCTTAAGCCTCGCCACTGAAGGATTAATCTTTTTTTTAATATTTTTATATGTATTTTGTTTTTTTTATATATGTATAAAAACATTAAAAAAAAATTAACAACAAAATAAAGATAATTATGAAAATAATAATATTTATTAGACACAATTTTTTTAGTTACAATTCACAGTAGCCCTGTCTCCTAAACTAAGAAATACTTGTGTATTAGAAGAGCAGTTCCTTGATCCTTCCCATACAATTTACAATGGGTATATATATACAATAAAAGGGCTGTTAAGTAAGTAAACAAGACAAATTGCACAAGCTGGTTTAGTTAGACTTCGCAGTGCGAACTTGTGGTATTAGCAGTGCCATCTATTGTGAAGTCTTTTCACTAACGATGCAAGTAATGACTGGATGTTGCCATAGATTAATTATATTTTCTAATATATTTATTTTAAAATAAATATTTTGTATTGAATTTCTTGTTGATTTATTATATTAACTGACAAGTTTGTAGGGTGTGGTTTGCCACATTCTTATCCTCAAAAATAGGTTTGACTCCTTTCAGCATTTTTCATTATTCCTCAGTTTCGGAATTTGCCCTACACGCCCATTTGAAAAAATCACGCTGTATCTGATCGAATCGGTTTATGTGTGCAATTATTATCTAATTCCACAAAATAACTTATATCTGTGAGGGGTGTTCAATAATAAAAACGGGAAAGGGAATTTGAAATAAAACACACTTCACATACGACATTTAGAGTTTATTATGATTATAGAGAACAAATAGACAAAAATGGCATCGCCTGACCACAGCCTGTCGTAGTATCAAGTGGACAGAGAGCGTCAACATTAAGAAATGGCCACAAGAAGCTTATAACCAAAGCTGGCCATGTTAAATGTTTATGAATAGAAAAGAGAAGAATCATGCCGACGTCCGTACGGAGCTGATACTCGACATTAAATATATCACGCATATTTAATCCCCTATCGGGATTTTTAAAAATCCAGTAGCCTTATTAATCCTTCACTAGCTTTCGAAACATCCAATAAAATCCGGCACCCCTAGTTTTTAATACTTCCGGATTAATTAAACCGCTGTATATAGAAAAATTACGTCGACCTCCTTATTTAGCGGTTAATACACAAAGAGATCATTATGTCTCCTATATTATTGAATTCATAAAATATTAAATATTTATTCTTATATAATCGAAAAAATATCAGGATTGAGCTGTTAGCTCATTACAAAAATGAGATCACGACAATGTCATTCCCCTATCGGGATTAAGAATAAATAGTATAGAAAAAATATTCCGATCTTCGCTTGAATTTGGTATCGCAATATAAAAAGGAAGATCGTTACGATGTCCTATAATTTTATACCCTTTCCTATAAAACCTTTGCCTTCATTGAGCTGGTAGCTCATTTCAAATATTAATATACTATAAAACATTTATTCCCCTGTAGGGGCAAAGATATATAAATGTATGGTTATATAATAGTTATATGAAATTATACAGACCTCTTTGGTTAAGAGAATAACTCTGTAATGTAAAGAAGTCTCTATTTACACTGTAGACGAAAAGGCGATCTACATAAGAAAACGATGAATCTTCTACGTTACTAGCCATAATAAACTGGGGCTACGAATAATATAAAATCGTAGACGTGTCAAATTGAAGACAATAGTATAAACTGTAACCAATGGCAAATGATTTTAACACGTAAATGACATGAATAGTCATTATGTAATATTTACGCTTATCATAACATCGTCATATGCAGAGATAAAAGGTAGTACTATAATTTCTTTAAATTTTATATTAAATGCTCATCGAGAAATGACATTAAAATCATAAATAGCTATTGTACTGCCAAAAAAATATTGTGAAGCACACTTTTGTGCAATTTGTGCGTTTAATCGTTACATAATTAATATTAAAGTAAAATGACGGAATGAGCAAGTAGAAATTTAAAAATAAGGATATTTTCAACATTCTAAATATTTAACATTTAATATTACTAAGTATTCAAATGACCTTATTACATCATTTTTTTTTCTTTTGCGCTTTTCTTTGATTGCCATAAGCTATATTTAATTAAACACCTAATTAATTTGATTTAATGTTTCTCTATGAATCAAGAAATATACCACACCGCATTGGTTCAAAAATCAACATCTCAAAAATTGTTTAATTAATTGATCAGTTTTTCGCCTACAGTTAATCTTTATTATACATTAGTAGACCGTATACGTATAAAAAATAGTACATACATACATACATAGTCGTCACGCCTGAATCCCATAGGAGTAGGCAGAGACTATAGATAAAGAATAGTAGTGATCACATAATTAGAAAACCACAAGTCGAAACATTTCATTGAAATAAACGCTTTGAATTAATGTTTTTAATATAATACAAGTTAATTATAACGTATTAAGTATTATTACGATATGGGAGTATTATCATTTATATGATAATGATATGATGACACCTGAGAAAAGAAAAATTAAAACAATTGAGAATAATTTCCTAGCAATAGCTCTATAAAACGTAGTATATTTTTTACAAACAATATATTTATTTATTTTTATTTATTTATTTTTTATTTACACAAAACAGGTTGCAATCTTAAAGCTGCTAAATAGTTACAATAATGTTTTTTATCTTGAATATAACCCAAAACTTGTGTTTCACGAACAATATTATACTACGAGGCGAATATACTGCTATATAACTATATACTGGAAATTACAATACAAAAACCATGATAAAATAAAATAAAATAAAATACGGTACAAAAAATATATAGTCCCAATTAATTGTTGATTTTTCGTTTTTTTTTTTTATTTTTTTCCTTCGATTGACATGATTAATTCATTGTGTTTGAAAATAATGTTTGATGTGAGTTTAAATACAATAGAATGAATTAAGTACAGCAGAAAATCCCCTACAAATTAAAATCCAGATCATAGAGGAATTTTCGGATTAAGTTCATATAGCTTGATAGATTGCCGTTAAATAGGTCTATAGAGGATTTTTTGCTAACAAGCTCGTTATATTGCCGACAAATGCGCACGACAGGATTAAAATAGGATGTATTATTACGAAATATTTTGAGTGAGAAGACATTTGGTTTACGACATCTATAATTCGTATTAATATTTATAGCAGATAACAAAGCTGGAGAATCTATGAGAGAATTAATAATTTTGTACAAATACACAAAATCGCTAATTAAACGCCTGGATTCCAGAGAAAGAACATGAAAGGGAGTCAACCGATCTTTGTACGATTTCAATTTACGATGAAGGTTATATCTATAACATAATATCTTGAGGCAAGTTTTTTGCAGTTTTTCGATACGATTTATGTGTACCTTATAAAATGGAGACCAAATGACTGCACCATACTCGAAAATGGTCCTAACCAAAGTATTAAAAAGGTAAATAAGACTAAGAGGATTTTTAAAATTCTTTGTTATTCGAACTATGAAACCAAATATTTGTGAGCTTCTCTTGACTATATGGTCATAATGTGCACGGAAGGAGAGTGTATCATCGAATAGTATCCCAAGGTCCCTTGCTAGTGTTCTTCGCTCGAGATAGTGATTGTTTAAGGAATACGTGAACAAAATTTTGTTTATTTTCTTAGTAAAAGATATTATGAAGCATTTTTGCACATTTAAAAACATTTTGTTTTCCGCACACCATTTCACAATTACGTCCAAGTCGCTTTGCATATCTATTGCATCCCGAATGCTTCCTACTGTGTTAAATACTTTTAAGTCATCAGCATATAAGAGGCAAGGACATTTTAGGTTGTTAATTAGGTCATTGATAAAAATTATAAAGAGTAAAGGGCCTAGGTGAGAACCCTGAGGTACACCCGAAGTTATAAGGACAGGAGCAGACTTTGCACTTTTAAGGGCAACCAATTGTGTTCTTCTAGCAAGATACGATTTTATCCACCTTAGCAAGCTACCTTGTATGCCAAATTCATTTAGTTTTCGACAGAGTATAGTATGATTAACCTTATCAAAGGCTTTAGAGAAGTCAGTGTAAATAGAGTAGACTTGAATACCCCGTGCAAAAGCAGAACATAAATAATTTTTGTATTCTAGGAGGTTGCTTACGGTGGATCTGTTTTTTATAAAACCGTGTTGAGCAGAAGATAATAAAGGTTTCACTTTATAATATATGACATCGTAAATAATCGACTCGAAAAGTTTGGCAAAAACTGACAACATACTAATAGGTCTGTAATTCTCACACGAAGATTTGTCTCCACTTTTAAAAATTGGAACGATGTGAGCTGTTTTCCAGTAGGTGGGGAAGATACCTAACTGTAAAGATTGATTAAATATTAAGGATAATGGTTTAATAAGTTCAGAGGCACATTTTTTTATGAATAACGCTGGTAAACCATCAGGTCCGGACCCTTTGGACGTATCAAGTTGCTTTATTTTGGATAATATTGTTTGTGGAGTTATCGTAAAGCTTGCCATAATGTCGGCGTTGGAGCTATTATTAATGAGCATGTTTTCTGAATTAGCATTGGCACCACTATCACTTTCAAACACTGAGCTAAAATAATTAGAAAAAAGTTCACAAATGCCTTTATCATCAGAGGATATTTGACCACCACATTTCATTGATAACGGCAAATTATTGCCAGACTTCTTTTTACTGTTGACATAGTTCCAAAATGTTTTAATGTTTGTTCTCAAAGATTGCTCAACAGTTGAAATGTAATTGTTATAGCATTGTGTTATTAAATGCTTAATCATCTCAACGAGAACGTAATAAAGCAAACGTGTCATAGTCTCTTTCATTTTTATATTTTTTGTATAACTTGTGAAACTTGCGTTTCTCTGCTATAGATGTAGGATTTGAAAGTTATGATAAAGGATGAGTAAAATGGAATGTAAGACGAATGACTGGAACGTGGTTTGTGTGAAAGAGATGACGGGTGAAAGTACTAAACGTAGAGAGAGTGAGAGTATATGCTTAAGAGTGTATGCTTAAGAGGTTGAAGTGTAGCACGAGAGACGATAGTGAACGACGTAAGACGACAGACGTGTTCTAGAAGACGATTTAATAAAAAGTAAAGATATTCTGGACGATCGTTGTTTTCTCTTTGACCCTAACGGAACATTCCCACATACATTTCTTTAGAGCTGGTGTATACCAGACAGGATAAGTGCCCGGATTGAAGGAAGTCATACACGTATTATCTTGAATTAGGTTGTTGAGAGTATTGTAAAATAATGCAACATTATTATCAATATTTGAGGAAGAAAGTACAGTAACCCAATCGGTCAGTGCTAGTTCAGAGTTTATTTTATTATAATCACATTTGTAGAAATTTGGGCGTTTGTTAAGCTTTGGCTTACGTAATTGTAATTGAGAAAAGGATGGTAGGGTAAGTTTAAGAGCTGGATGATGTTTATCTATGCGACTCATAGGGGAAGCTTCGGTAACCTCAAGCATATCAAATGTGGAAAAGACTAAGTCTAGGCAACGGTTGTTAGTATTTGAAATAGTATTAAACTGGTATAAGTTGCATAAATGGAAGAAATCAATAAGCAAATTAGATCTTTGGTCAGTGCAAGGTGAGGGCAAAGCGTGTCGCGATTCTGTGGTAGTTGTCCACACTATATTAGGAGCATTGAAATCCCCAATAAAAATAAATTCTTCTAGGCAATTGCCTTGAAATACAATTTTCTTGCAGTTATTATAAAACTGTTTTAACGCATCGGTTGGTAGGTCTGGTGGTAAATAACAAAGACAGAGATTGACGACTCTTCCATGTTCGTTGCTGGGTAGTATGCTAATCCAGATGTCCTCGAAGTTACTCTCCCAGGATGCCCGACGTACCACATTATAGTGCTTATTAATAGCTATGAGAACTCCACCACCCTCATTTTTACTAATACATGTAGTATGTCGGTCTCTCCTGAGTACATTATACTGGTCATCAAAAATCTCATTATTAAAAATACTATTATTAAAATTTGTCTCCGTAAGGCAAATCATGTCAAAATCAGAATTAAAGCTATTTAGATACAATTCAGTCGTTTTGGACCGTATTCTGTTTACATGTTGGTAATATAAATTCATGAGTAATCACTAAACACAGTACTATACAATACTATACAATACACAATACACTAACAATACAGTACTATACAATATAAATATTTGTACAAATTATCATAATGGTATTATTTATAAATCTTAATTCTGAACTACATTTTCTTTCATAAGACAAGTTATGTTAAATTCTTAGCTACTCGAAAGTCCCCACCGCTATAGAGGTTTGTCAATGTAATATCAACTTAATGTAAGTATAAATAGGGTATATTTAAAAAAAGCTTACGTCATATTGACAAACTACTATAGCGGCCGGAACATTCGAGTGGCTAGAAATAGTTTCTAGTAAATGCGCGTTAATGTCAACTCTGATGGCAGTACTATAGTTTTTGTTAAATGTGGTATAATTGTACTGAACCATCTTTCTATAATATAAATCAATATTGATTCGATTAAAATTCAATCAAAATCATTTTTACTGGAAATGCTTAATAAATCATTATAGCGATAAATAACTAATACTTATATGTCGCCTCGAAACATCGGTAAAAATATACATTAAATAGTAAATTTGTATATACCTAATACCCAGTACAAATTGTAGTGCCTATAGATAAAATACATAAAGGATGAATAACATAACGTAAAACCTAATATTACAACATTTGCACCAAATTGGAACTTTATATAAGATTTCAACTTAAAAAAAAATAACAAAAATCTTATTTTAATCTCATTTTTGAACACCAATTATCATGAAGCATTCTAGATAGAAAAGTATTTTGTTTATCACTCCGTAATTTCACCGACATTATATTTATATAGTAAACAATAGCACACGCACTAACAATCTTAAAATGTCTCATAATATGGCGAATGAAAGTGTAGTCATAGGTCGCTGCGCCAGTACCCGCGTAACTTGTATAGAGACGTTTAAATCCCAAGTCGGCACGGGTTATCGCTTGTAAAACGGGCTCATATTTTGTTCTATGCTATATTGGGTTAATACGAAAGTTTTAAAAAGGTATGCGTAGACATATATTGGACTTGAAATTTATGGGACACCCTATATATAATTTAATAATATAATAAATAACAGGAAATTCACTACAAAATGATTATTATAATATATATTATATATAGGAGCTTCCTACAAACGTTTCAGTTTATTATATTAACTGACACGTTTGTAGGATGCGGTTTGCCACATCCTTGTCCTCAAAAAGAGCTTTGGCTTTTTTTTACTTTCAAGTAAGGCCATCTATCGGTGCCGTGTAGAAAATTACCGTCATGGATGTGCATCTGTGAGCTGACTTAGTATGTAGAGAAATTGTTCTTATAAAATTCGGCAGAGGACCAGTTGTAGCGATGCCGTTTGTAAAATTACACAATAATATTAATTTTCATAAAGGAGAACATACCTTTTTATACAATATAATAATTGTCATGTTTTACAACAGAACAAGTCTTTTGAACAGAACTGTGGCGGCGGAGAGTTTGGCGAAAAAGTCGTAGAAATGACATAAAGCTCTCGTTTTATTTTTATTAATTTGCTGCATTTTACATTTTTATAGCATAAAGTAGAAGGCATTTAATTCCATATAGTTCTGTAAAGGTGTACAAGTGAAGTGGAGGTTAAGCAAGAGTGTTTTATGTGATTAATAAAAAAAATTCCTTGAGCTCTCTCAAAGTTTTGGTAAGGTTGCCATCGAGGGATTTTGATATGCTGGCGTAAAATCTGCGCGCCGAGCTGGAAGGTCTGACATACCCCTGGGCATCCCCTTCCTGCCCCCTCTCCTGGGCTTGTGGCAAGGGAGCCATAATTCGTTTTTACCTTCGTTAAAAAAAAGTGCGCTGGGCGGTACGGTGAGGCTACTGGCCGCTACTCGCCCTTCCACATCGAGTAATGCGCTTGAAAGGTACCTGGATGTTTTAGTCGGTATGCCGGCGAAAGATCTTGGATCTCGATAGCGACCCATGTTGGCCGTGGTAATTACCCCTTGTTTGAAGACGGAGAAATAGAGATATGGGGAGATATAAGAATAATAAAATTACCAAGGACAACAGCAATAGATGCAAGATATTATATTATTTCAACTTGTCAGACACATTTGAGAAAATATCTACCAAAGCAACCATGACCCAAACCTCATAATTGCTAATCGCGTTATGCCTTTGTTAAAGGCATGCGCAGACAACTTCCAGTTTTTATAAAATTACGAAGTTCTGAAGCTCATGAGCTCCTCGTCTATAATGATTTTTTTAAACATTTCTCTGGAAATGCAAAAGCCAATGCCAATGGCCAATACAGACGGTACCTACATAATAAACTTTGGATATTACGAGTAGATGTGGCCGGTGCAAGCTCCGTTCACATCAATAATTAGTTACAAAGACTGTGTGACTGTGTGAATATTGGAAAATCCTTGCGTAATCGAAAAACTCTTAGATATCTATTATAAAAGATACGGTGTTTCATACTCTTAGTTATAACTTATATACAAGTATAAGCTAGTAATATCAAACTGTAACAGGGACACGTTACAAAATGTTCCACAAATGTTCCGTTTATCGCTTTAAATCCTCCAAAATGTGGAAAATAAAAAACAACAAAATGTTGATGCTACAGATACTTGCAAGTGTACAAGTATTTCGATAAGTCTGGTACCGGCCCATTAGCTCAGTTGGTTAGAGCGTCGTGCTAATAACGCGAAGGTCGCGGGTTCGATCCCCTCATGGGCCATCCAATTGCATCCAAATTTTTTTATACTCCACATTTTGGAAAATTTATTAGTACCACTGAATAAATAGCCTTGTTCTTGTTATAATAAAATTCACATAACCTAACAAGGATCATACGCATACAACATCTCCAGAAGCTCTCTATTGGTCGTTGGGTCAAGAGCCAGATTCAAAAGGCGGTATTGCTGGACACGGCACGCATAGTGAGGAGGTTCCTCACTTTGGATCCCTAACCACCGGTGGCTTGGGTCTTAAGCCTCGCCACTGAAGGATTAATCTTTTTTTTAATATTTTTATATGTATTTTGTTTTTTTTATATATGTATAAAAACATTAAAAAAAAATTAACAACAAAATAAAGATAATTATGAAAATAATAATATTTATTAGACACAATTTTTTTAGTTACAATTCACAGTAGCCCTGTCTCCTAAACTAAGAAATACTTGTGTATTAGAAGAGCAGTTCCTTGATCCTTCCCATACAATTTACAATGGGTATATATATACAATAAAAGGGCTGTTAAGTAAGTAAACAAGACAAATTGCACAAGCTGGTTTAGTTAGACTTCGCAGTGCGAACCTGTGGTATTAGCAGTGCCATCTATTGTGAAGTCTTTTCACTAACGATGCAAGTAATGACTGGATGTTGCCATAGATTAATTATATTTTCTAATATATTTATTTTAAAATAAATATTTTGTATTGAATTTCTTGTTGATTTATTATATTAACTGACAAGTTTGTAGGGTGTGGTTTGCCACATTCTTATCCTCAAAAATAGGTTTGACTCCTTTCAGCATTTTTCATTATTCCTCAGTTTCGGAATTTGCCCTACACGCCCATTTGAAAAAATCACGCTGTATCTGATCGAATCGGTTTATGTGTGCAATTATTATCTAATTCCACAAAATAACTTATATCTGTGAGGGGTGTTCAATAATAAAAACGGGAAAGGGAATTTGAAATAAAACACACTTCACATACGACATTTAGAGTTTATTATGATTATAGAGAACAAATAGACAAAAATGGCATCGCCTGACCACAGCCTGTCGTAGTATCAAGTGGACAGAGAGCGTCAACATTAAGAAATGGCCACAAGAAGCTTATAACCAAAGCTGGCCATGTTAAATGTTTATGAATAGAAAAGAGAAGAATCATGCCGACGTCCGTACGGAGCTGATACTCGACATTAAATATATCACGCATATTTAATCCCCTATCGGGATTTTTAAAAATCCAGTAGCCTTATTAATCCTTCACTAGCTTTCGAAACATCCAATAAAATCCGGCACCCCTAGTTTTTAATACTTCCGGATTAATTAAACCGCTGTATATAGAAAAATTACGTCGACCTCCTTATTTAGCGGTTAATACACAAAGAGATCATTATGTCTCCTATATTATTGAATTCATAAAATATTAAATATTTATTCTTATATAATCGAAAAAATATCAGGATTGAGCTGTTAGCTCATTACAAAAATGAGATCACGACAATGTCATTCCCCTATCGGGATTAAGAATAAATAGTATAGAAAAAATATTCCGATCTTCGCTTGAATTTGGTATCGCAATATAAAAAGGAAGATCGTTACGATGTCCTATAATTTTATACCCTTTCCTATAAAACCTTTGCCTTCATTGAGCTGGTAGCTCATTTCAAATATTAATATACTATAAAACATTTATTCCCCTGTAGGGGCAAAGATATATAAATGTATGGTTATATAATAGTTATATGAAATTATACAGACCTCTTTGGTTAAGAGAATAACTCTGTAATGTAAAGAAGTCTCTATTTACACTGTAGACGAAAAGGCGATCTACATAAGAAAACGATGAATCTTCTACGTTACTAGCCATAATAAACTGGGGCTACGAATAATATAAAATCGTAGACGTGTCAAATTGAAGACAATAGTATAAACTGTAACCAATGGCAAATGATTTTAACACGTAAATGACATGAATAGTCATTATGTAATATTTACGCTTATCATAACATCGTCATATGCAGAGATAAAAGGTAGTACTATAATTTCTTTAAATTTTATATTAAATGCTCATCGAGAAATGACATTAAAATCATAAATAGCTATTGTACTGCCAAAAAAATATTGTGAAGCACACTTTTGTGCAATTTGTGCGTTTAATCGTTACATAATTAATATTAAAGTAAAATGACGGAATGAGCAAGTAGAAATTTAAAAATAAGGATATTTTCAACATTCTAAATATTTAACATTTAATATTACTAAGTATTCAAATGACCTTATTACATCATTTTTTTTTCTTTTGCGCTTTTCTTTGATTGCCATAAGCTATATTTAATTAAACACCTAATTAATTTGATTTAATGTTTCTCTATGAATCAAGAAATATACCACACCGCATTGGTTCAAAAATCAACATCTCAAAAATTGTTTAATTAATTGATCAGTTTTTCGCCTACAGTTAATCTTTATTATACATTAGTAGACCGTATACGTATAAAAAATAGTACATACATACATACATAGTCGTCACGCCTGAATCCCATAGGAGTAGGCAGAGACTATAGATAAAGAATAGTAGTGATCACATAATTAGAAAACCACAAGTCGAAACATTTCATTGAAATAAACGCTTTGAATTAATGTTTTTAATATAATACAAGTTAATTATAACGTATTAAGTATTATTACGATATGGGAGTATTATCATTTATATGATAATGATATGATGACACCTGAGAAAAGAAAAATTAAAACAATTGAGAATAATTTCCTAGCAATAGCTCTATAAAACGTAGTATATTTTTTACAAACAATATTTTTATTTATTTATTTTTTATTTACACAAAACAGGTTGCAATCTTAAAGCTGCTAAATAGTTACAATAATGTTTTTTATCTTGAATATAACCCAAAACTTGTGTTTCACGAACAATATTATACTACGAGGCGAATATACTGCTATATAACTATATACTGGAAATTACAATACAAAAACCATGATAAAATAAAATAAAATAAAATACGGTACAAAAAATATATAGTCCCAATTAATTGTTGATTTTTCGTTTTTTTTTTTTATTTTTTTCCTTGATTGACATGATTAATTCATTGTGTTTGAAAATAATGTTTGATGTGAGTTTAAATACAATAGAATGAATTAAGTACAGCAGAAAATCCCCTATAAATTAAAATCCAGATCATAGAGGAATTTTCGGATTAAGTTCTTATAGCTTGATAGATTGCCGTTAAATAGGTCTATAGAGGATTTTTTGCTAACAAGCTCGTTATATTGCCGACAAATGCGCACGACAGGATTAAAATAGGATGTATTATTACGAAATATTTTGAGTGAGAAGACATTTGGTTTACGACATCTATAATTCGTATTAATATTTATAGCAGATAACAAAGCTGGAGAATCTATGAGAGAATTAATAATTTTGTACAAATACACAAAATCGCTAATTAAACGCCTGGATTCCAGAGAAAGAACATGAAAGGGAGTCAACCGATCTTTGTACGATTTCAATTTACGATGAAGGTTATATCTATAACATAATATCTTGAGGCAAGTTTTTTGCAGTTTTTCGATACGATTTATGTGTACCTTATAAAATGGAGACCAAATGACTGCACCATACTCGAAAATGGTCCTAACCAAAGTATTAAAAAGGTAAATAAGACTAAGAGGATTTTTAAAATTCTTTGTTATTCGAACTATGAAACCAAATATTTGTGAGCTTCTCTTGACTATATGGTCATAATGTGCACGGAAGGAGAGTGTATCATCGAATAGTATCCCAAGGTCCCTTGCTAGTGTTCTTCGCTCGAGATAGTGATTGTTTAAGGAATACGTGAACAAAATTTTGTTTATTTTCTTAGTAAAAGATATTATGAAGCATTTTTGCACATTTAAAAACATTTTGTTTTCCGCACACCATTTCACAATTACGTCCAAGTCGCTTTGCAGATCTATTGCATCCCGAATGCTTCCTACTGTGTTAAATACTTTTAAGTCATCAGCATATAAGAGGCAAGGACATTTTAGGTTGTTAATTAGGTCATTGATAAAAATTATAAAGAGTAAAGGGCCTAGGTGAGAACCCTGAGGTACACCCGAAGTTATAAGGACAGGAGCAGACTTTGCACTTTTAAGGGCAACCAATTGTGTTCTTCTAGCAAGATACGATTTTATCCACCTTAGCAAGCTACCTTGTATGCCAAATTCATTTAGTTTTCGACAGAGTATAGTATGATTAACCTTATCAAAGGCTTTAGAGAAGTCAGTGTAAATAGAGTCGACTTGAATACCCCGTGCAAAAGCAGAACATAAATAATTTTTGTATTCTAGGAGGTTGCTTACGGTGGATCTGTTTTTTATAAAACCGTGTTGAGCAGAAGATAATAAAGGTTTCACTTTATAATATATGACATCGTAAATAATCGACTCGAAAAGTTTGGCAAAAACTGACAACATACTAATAGGTCTGTAATTCTCACACGAAGATTTGTCTCCACTTTTAAAAATTGGAACGATGTGAGCTGTTTTCCAGTAGGTGGGGAAGATACCTAACTGTAAAGATTGATTAAATATTAAGGATAATGGTTTAATAAGTTCAGAGGCACATTTTTTTATGAATAACGCTGGTAAACCATCAGGTCCGGACCCTTTGGACGTATCAAGTTGCTTTATTTTGGATAATATTGTTTGTGGAGTTATCGTAAAGCTTGCCATAATGTCGGCGTTGGAGCTATTATTAATGAGCATGTTTTCTGAATTAGCATTGGCACCACTATCACTTTCAAACACTGAGCTAAAATAATTAGAAAAAAGTTCACAAATGCCTTTATCATCAGAGGATATTTGACCACCACATTTCATTGATAACGGCAAATTATTGCCAGACTTCTTTTTACTGTTGACATAGTTCCAAAATGTTTTAATGTTTGTTCTCAAAGATTGCTCAACAGTTGAAATGTAATTGTTATAGCATTGTGTTATTAAATGCTTAATCATCTCAACGAGAACGTAATAAAGCAAACGTGTCATAGTCTCTTTCATTTTTATATTTTTTGTATAACTTGTGAAACTTGCGTTTCTCTGCTATAGATGTAGGATTTGAAAGTTATGATAAAGGATGAGTAAAATGGAATGTAAGACGAATGACTGGAACGTGGTTTGTGTGAAAGAGATGACGGGTGAAAGTACTAAACGTAGAGAGAGTGAGAGTATATGCTTAAGAGTGTATGCTTAAGAGGTTGAAGTGTAGCACGAGAGACGATAGTGAACGACGTAAGACGACAGACGTGTTCTAGAAGACGATTTAATAAAAAGTAAAGATATTCTGGACGATCGTTGTTTTCTCTTTGACCCTAACGGAACATTCCCACATACATTTCTTTAGAGCTGGTGTATACCAGACAGGATAAGTGCCCGGATTGAAGGAAGTCATACACGTATTATCTTGAATTAGGTTGTTGAGAGTATTGTAAAATAATGCAACATTATTATCAATATTTGAGGAAGAAAGTACAGTAACCCAATCGGTCAGTGCTAGTTCAGAGTTTATTTTATTATAATCACATTTGTAGAAATTTGGGCGTTTGTTAAGCTTTGGCTTACGTAATTGTAATTGAGAAAAGGATGGTAGGGTAAGTTTAAGAGCTGGATGATGTTTATCTATGCGACTCATAGGGGAAGCTTCGGTAACCTCAAGCATATCAAATGTGGAAAAGACTAAGTCTAGGCAACGGTTGTTAGTATTTGAAATAGTATTAAACTGGTATAAGTTGCATAAATGGAAGAAATCAATAAGCAAATTAGATCTTTGGTCAGTGCAAGGTGAGGGCAAAGCGTGTCGCGATTCTGTGGTAGTTGTCCACACTATATTAGGAGCATTGAAATCCCCAATAAAAATAAATTCTTCTAGGCAATTGCCTTGAAATACAATTTTCTTGCAGTTATTATAAAACTGTTTTAACGCATCGGTTGGTAGGTCTGGTGGTAAATAACAAAGACAGAGATTGACGACTCTTCCATGTTCGTTGCTGGGTAGTATGCTAATCCAGATGTCCTCGAAGTTACTCTCCCAGGATGCCCGACGTACCACATTATAGTGCTTATTAATAGCTATGAGAACTCCACCACCCTCATTTTTACTAATACATGTAGTATGTCGGTCTCTCCTGAGTACATTATACTGGTCATCAAAAATCTCATTATTAAAAATACTATTATTAAAATTTGTCTCCGTAAGGCAAATCATGTCAAAATCAGAATTAAAGCTATTTAGATACAATTCAGTCGTTTTGGACCGTATTCTGTTTACATGTTGGTAATATAAATTCATGAGTAATCACTAAACACAGTACTATACAATACTATACAATACACAATACACTAACAATACAGTACTATACAATATAAATATTTGTACAAATTATCATAATGGTATTATTTATAAATCTTAATTCTGAACTACATTTTCTTTCATAAGACAAGTTATGTTAAATTCTTAGCTACTCGAAAGTCCCCACCGCTATAGAGGTTTGTCAATGTAATATCAACTTAATGTAAGTATAAATAGGGTATATTTAAAAAAAGCTTACGTCATATTGACAAACTACTATAGCGGCCCGAACATTCGAGTGGCTAGAAATAGTTTCTAGTAAATGCGCGTTAATGTCGACTCTGATGGCAGTACTATAGTTTTTGTTAAATGTGGTATAATTGTACTGAACCATCTTTCTATAATATAAATAAATATTGATTCGATTAAAATTCAATCAAAATCATTTTTACTGGAAATGCTTAATAAATCATTATAGCGATAAATAACTAATACTTATATGTCGCCTCGAAACATCGGTAAAAATATACATTAAATAGTAAATTTGTATATACCTAATATCCAGTACAAAATGTAGTGCCTATAGATAAAATACATAAAGGATGAATAACATAACGTAAAACCTAATATTACAACATTTGCACCAAATTGGAACTTTATATAAGATTTCAACTTAAAAAAAATAACAAAAATCTTATTTTAATCTCATTTTTGAACACCAATTATCATGAAGCATTCTAGATAGAAAAGTATTTTGTTTATCACTCCGTAATTTCACCGACATTATATTTATATAGTAAACAATAGCACACGCACTAACAATCTTAAAATGTCTCATAAAATGGCGAATGAAAGTGTAGTCATAGGTCGCTGCGCCAGTACCCGCGTAACTTGTATAGAGACGTTTAAATCCCAAGTCGGCACGGGTTATCGCTTGTAAAACGGGCTCATATTTTGTTCTATGCTATATTGGGTTAATACGAAAGTTTTAAAAAGGTATGCGTAGACATATATTGGACTTGAAATTTATGGGACACCCTATATATAATTTAATAATATAATAAATAACAGGAAATTCACTACAAAATGATTATTTTAATATATATTATATATAGGAGCATCCTACAAACGTTTCAGTTTATTATATTAACTGACACGTTTGTAGGATGCGGTTTGCCACATCCTTGTCCTCAAAAAGAGCTTTGGCTTTTTTTTACTTTCAAGTAAGGCCATCTATCGGTGCCGTGTAGAAAATTACCGTCATGGATGTGCATCTGTGAGCTGACTTAGTATGTAGAGAAATTGTTCTTATAAAATTCGGCAGAGGACCAGTTGTAGCGATGCCGTTTGTAAAATTACACAATAATATTAATTTTCATAAAGGAGAACATACCTTTTTATACAATATAATAATTGTCATGTTTTACAACAGAACAAGTCTTTTGAACAGAACTGTGGCGGCGGAGAGTTTGGCGAAAAAGTCGTAGAAATGACATAAAGCTCTCGTTTTATTTTTATTAATTTGCTGCATTTTACATTTTTATAGCATAAAGTAGAAGGCATTTAATTCCATATAGTTCTGTAAAGGTGTACAAGTGAAGTGGAGGTTAAGCAAGAGTGTTTTATGTGATTAATAAAAAAAAATCCTTGAGCTCTCTCAAAGTTTTGGTAAGGTTGCCATCGAGGGATTTTGATATGCTGGCGTAAAATCTGCGCGCCGAGCTGGAAGGTCTGACATACCCCTGGGCATCCCCTTCCTGCCCCCTCTCCTGGGCTTGCGGCAAGGGAGCCATAATTCGTTTTTACCTTCGTTAAAAAAAAGTGCGCTGGGCGGTACGGTGAGGCTACTGGCCGCTACTCGCCCTTCCACATCGAGTAATGCGCTTGAAAGGTACCTGGATGTTTTAGTCGGTATGCCGGCGAAAGATCTTGGATCTCGATAGCGCCCCATGTTGGCCGTGGTAATTACCCCTTGTTTGAAGACGGAGAAATAGAGATAAGGGGAGATATAAAAATAATAAAATTACCAAGGACAACAGCAATAGATGCAAGATATTATATTATTTCAACTTGTCAGACACATTTGAGAAAATATCTACCAAAGCAACCATGACCCAAACCTCATAATTGCTAATCGCGTTATGCCTTTGTTAAAGGCATGCGCAGACAACTTCCAGTTTTTATAAAATTACGAAGTTCTGAAGCTCATGAGCACCTCGTCTATAATGATTTTTTTAAACATTTCTCTGGAAATGCAAAAGCCAATGCGAATGGCCAATACAGACGGTACCTACATAATAAACTTTGGATATTACGAGTAGATGTGGCCGGTGCAAGCTCCGTTCACATCAATAATTAGTTACAAAGACTGTGTGATGTGCTACAAAACCTTTTCTTTTGAATATTGGAAAATCCTTGCGTAATCGAAATACTCTTAGATATCTATTATAAAAGATACGGTGTTTCATACTCTTAGTTATAACTAATATACAAGCTAGTAATATCAAACTGTAACAGGGACACGTTACAAAATGTTCCACAAATGTTCCGTTTATCGCTTTAAATTCTCCAAAATGTAGAAAATAAAAAACAACAAAATGTTGATGCTACAGATACTTGCATGTGTACAAGTATTTCGATAAGTCTCATACCGGCCCATTAGCTCAGTTGGTTAGAGCGTCGTGCTAATAACGCGAAGGTCGCGGGTTCGATCCCCTCATGGGCCATCCAATTGCATCCAAATTTTTTTATACTCCACATTTTGGAAAATTTATTAGTACCACTGAATAAATAGCCTTGTTCTTGTTATAATAAAATTCACATAACCTAACAAGGATCATACGCATACAACATCTCCAGAAGCTCTCTATTGGTCGTTGGGTCAAGAGCCAGATTCAAAAGGCGGTATTGCTGGACACGGCACGCATAGTGAGGAGGTTCCTCACTTTGGATCCCTAACCACCGGTGGCTTGGGTCTTAAGCCTCGCCACTGAAGGATTAATCTTTTTTTTAATATTTTTATATGTATTTTGTTTTTTTTATATATGTATAAAAACATTAAAAAAAAATTAACAACAAAATAAAGAGAATTATAAAAATAATAATATTTATTAGACACAATTTTTTTAGTTACAATTCACAGTAGCCCTGTCTCCTGAACTAAGAAATACTTGTGTATTAGAAGAGCAGTTCCTTGATCCTTCCCATACAATTTACAATGGGTAAAAGGGCTGTTAAGGAAGTAAACAAGACAAATTGCACAAGCTGGTTTAGTTAGACTTCGCAGTGCGAACCTGTGGTATTAGCAGTGCCATCTATTGTGAAGTCTTTTCACTAACGATGCAAGCAATGACTGGATGTTGCCATAGATTAAGTATATCTTAATATATATGAATCTCGTGTCACAATGTTTGTCCTCAATGGACTCCTAAACTACTTAACCGATTATAATAAAATTTGCACACCATGTGCAGTTCGATCCAACTTGAGAGATAGGATAGTTTAAATCTCAAATTATAGTCGCAATTTTAATTTATTGCTAATTATTTGTATGTTATTATTTGACAGTCACAATCATCTATTAACTCCAAATGATTCTAACAGATGTCGATACCTTTCGACTGGGTTGAGTAAGTAATCAATAGATGGCGCTGCTATGGTAAATCTACGAACGTGTCATATAAGCTACATTTTAACAGTATAATTACCACGTGTTGTTGACGCTATAAAATTAATTAAATTTATTTTAAAGTTTTATCAGGAATTTTGCAAAGTATTTGTGTTTGCGTATTTTTTTAATGATATTCGTCGTAGTTTCGTATTTATATAAGGCCTATCTACAAAATAAAAGCAATTCCAAAAAATTGTCAACATGCCTATTTAGGCATTAAGGGATTATGAAATGGGATAAAGTGGGACGAACGCGATGAGACCGGTAGATGGGAAATAATGGGACGGGATGTAACAGAAAGAAAAGGAGCCAGATGAGATGGGATGGGATACGATAGGAAAAGGGATAGTAGGTACTTAGGTTGAGTTCAGGAGTACAAAAGTTTGAACGGGAATAAGATATTTCTGGTGTGGAGTGGAGTCTAAACATCTAAGCACCCAGGCGAAGCTGGGCCGGGCCGCTAGTTTCCTAATATATTTATTTTAAAATAAATATTTTGTATTGAATTTCTTGATTTATTATATTAACTGACAATTTTGTAGGGTGTGGTTTGCCACATTCTTATCCTCAAAAATAGGTTTGACTCCTTCAGCATTTTTCATTATTCCTCAGTTTCGGAATTTGCCCTACACGCCCATTTGAAAAATCACTCTGTATATTTGATCGAATCGGTTTATGTGTGCAATTATTATCTAAATTCACAAAATAACTTATATCTGTGAGGGGTGTTCAATAATAAAAATGGGAAAGGGAATTTGAAATAAAACACACTTCACATACGACATTTAGAGTTTATTATGATTATAGAGAACAAATAGACAAAAATGGCATCGCCTGACCACAGCCTGTCGTAGTATCAAGTGGACAGAGAGCGTCAACATTAAGAAATGGCCACAAGAAGCTTATAACCAAAGCTGGCCATGTTAAATGTTTATGAATAGAAAGAGAAGAATCATGCCGACGTCCGTACGGAGCTGATACTCGACATTAAATATATCACACATATTTAATCCCCTATCGGGATTTTTAATAAATCCAGTAGCCTTATTAATCCGTCACTAGCTTTCGAAACATCCAATAAAATCCGGCACCCCTAGTTTTTAATACTTCCGGATAAATTAAACCGCTGTATATAGAAAAATTACGTCGACCTCCTTATTTAGCGGTTAATACACAAAGAGATCATTATGTCTCCTATATTATTGAATTCATAAAATATTAAATATTTATTCTTATATAATCGAAAAAATATCAGGATTGAGCTGTTAGCTCATTACAAAAATGAGATCACGACAATGTCATTCCCCTATCGGGATTAAGAATAAATAGTATAGAAAAAATATTCCGATCTTCGCTTGAATTTGGTATCGCAATATAAAAAGGAAGATCGTTGCGATGTCCTATAATTTTATACCCTTTCCTATAAAACCTTTGCCTTCATTGAGCTGGTAGCTCATTTCAAATATTAATATACTATAAAACATTAATCCCCTGTAGGGACAAGGATATATAAATGTATGGTTATATAATAGTTATATGAAATTATACAGACCTCTTTGGTTAAGAGAATAACTCTGTAATGTAAAGAAGTCTCTATTTACACTGTAGACGAAAAGGCGATCTACATAAGAAAACGACGAATCTTCTACGTTACTAGCCATAATAAACTGGGGCTACGAATAATATAAAATCGTAGACGTGTCAAATTGAAGACAATAGTATAAACTGTAACCAATGGCAAATGATTTTAACACGTAAATGACATGAATAGTCATTATGTAATATTTACTCTTATCATAACATCGTCATATGCAGAGGCAAAAAGTAGTACTATAATTTCTTTAAATTTTATTTTAAATGCTCATCGAGAAATGACATTAAAACCATAAATAGCTATTGTACTGCTAAAAAAATATTGTGAAGCACACTTTTGTGCAATTTGTGCGTTTAATCGTTATATAGTTAATATTAAAGTAAAATGTCGGAATGAGCAACAAGAAATTAAAAAATAAGGATATTTTCAACATTCTAAATATTTAACATTCAATATTACTAAGTATTCAAATGACTTTATTACATCATTTTTTTTTTCTTTTGCGCTTTTCTTTGATTGCCACAAGCTATATTTAATTAAACACCTCATTAATTTGATTTAATGTTTCTCTATGAATCAAGAAATATACCACACCGCATTGGTTCAAAAATCAACATCTCAAAAATTGTTTAATTAAATGATCAGCTTTTCGCCTTCAGTTAATCTTTATTATACATTAGTAGACCGTATACTTATAAAAAATAGTACATACATACATACATAGTCGTCACGCCTGAATCCCATAGGAGTAGGCAGAGACTATAGATAAAGAATAGTAGTGATCACATAATTAGAAAACCACAAGTCGAAACATTTCATTCAAATAAACGCTTTGAATTAATGTTTTTAATATTATACAAGTTAATTATAACGTATTAAGTATTATTACGATATGGGAGTATTATCATTTATATGATAATGATATGATGACCCCTGAGAAGAGAAAAATTAAAACAATTGAGAATCATTTCCTAGCTATAGCTCTATAAAACGTAGTATGTTTTTAAACGTAGTATATTTGTACAAATTATCATAATGGTAATATTTATAAATATTAATTCTGAACTAAAAACGTGCCAGTATAAGACAAGTTATGTTAAATTCTTAGCTACTCGAACGTCCCGTCCGCTATAGAGGTTTGTCAATGTAATATCAACTTAATGTGAGTATTAATAGGGTATATTTTAATTGTTAATGACAATGTAATGACAGCCTTAATGTAAGTATAAATAGGGTATATTTAAAAAAAGCTTACGTCATATTGACAAACTACTATAGCGGCGGGGATATTCGAGTGGCTAGAAATAGTTTCTAGTAAATGCGCGTTAATAACGACTCTGATGGCAATAATATAGTTTTTGTTAAATGTTGTATAATTGTACTGAACCATCTTTCTATAATATAAATAAATATTGATTCGATTAAAATTCAATCAAAATCATTTTTACTGGAAATGCTTAATAAATCATTATAGCGATAATTAACTAATACTTATATGTCGCCTCGAAACATCGGTAAAAATATACATTAAATAGTAAATTTTTATATACCTAATACCCAGTACAAATTGTAGTGCCTATAGATAAAATACATAAAGGATGAATAACATAACGTAAAACCTAATATTACAACATTTGCACCAAATTGGAACTTTATATAAGATTTCAACTTAAAAAAAAATAACAAAAATCTTATTTTAATCTCATTTTTGAACACCAATTATCTGTCTAAGGTACTGAAATCTGTCTCAAGGAAGAGCTTTCGTGAACATGTAACATATTGCTCCTTGGTGCATACATGGTTCAAATCTGTTTGTCCACTTATCCTTGATAAAATTGTACTTAATATTTATTTGTTTACATCGTTGGTGATAATCCACGTTTTTAATTAAACAAATAGCACTTTGATAATATATATTTAGGCAAATAAATTCTTGTTTAAATTCACCAGTATCCCAATAACATTCTTTTTAACCATATTGCTTATTTTGTGGCGAAGCGTGCAGCCAGAAACTCTGCCTAGATTGAGCAACACTGTGTTGACACTGTCTTCACTTGTCGTGCACTTTACGTGTATGTATCATTGGCATAATCTTATCACTGTATACCTCAAGTATGTGCTTTGTTGAAGATGAATAACATAGGCCATAATGCTTGGTTTCTTTTAACTACATCATTATTTCTTTAGATGCATTCTTAGAACTTGACATCAAGAGCCATAAATAAATAAATATACTTTGTTATTGTATATATTACCTCTATAAACACATTTATCTGCATGACTATTTGCAAAGCCAAATGCCTTTAATAAGCTGTCAAATTTCTGTTTCTAGCACTTGGGTGCTTGTTTTAATCCATAAAGTGAACGCTTAAGTTTAGATACCAGATTTTGAAGGGACATCCAACCTTCGGGAGGCTTCATATAAATCTCTTCTTTTACATCACTATATAAAAATGCAATATTGACGTTGAATTGCAATATTTCAAAATTGTTTTGAGCAGCCTTGGAGAGCATCACACTCACTGAATCATATCACTTTGGGAGAATTCCTCTCCGATTGACTATTTCCATTTTTCTGCATTCAAGCTGTCTGATATTGTTTCGGTGTATGTTCGTAGTATACCAAGAGTGAATGAGTTCGATTTTACTTTGTGCTCGATTGCCTGCTGCAGCCACACCAGAGCTTTCGTGTGCCATTATCATTGGTTAATAAACTTCGGGTGAACCAGCTAGCAGTAAGGTGCCTAGCCACTTATCGTTTCCATTAAAACGTATGTTTTTTTCGTTTTTGGGCTCTCGAAATAATTTTATTGACATAATCTTCTATGTTTGTTGTGTACATAATTAGTGTGATCTACCAGCAATACAATTCTTATTTTAATCTCATTTTTGAACCCAGGCACCCAAAACACAAACATTGTGCTTAGTTTAGGGCCACAGCTTGTTAAATAAGTATTAGTGTTAAATTACATTGTTAATTGTTCTGATTAGTTATTAAGAAAAAACAAGTAACGCAGTTTAAATAAAAAAAATAGACTTAGCATTGGTGTTTTGGGTAGTTATAAATTCCTAAAATTTTTCTTGCTCAAGATAAGTTTTTACTGTCAATTTTTCAATCAGTGTCATCGCATTGGAAGACCTTTTGTTGATGATTTTAATTATTACAACACCTATTTCTGAAATGTGTGTATTTTTATATAAATCTTTATCATTAATATATTCATGTTTGTTTTTAAACTATATTATGAAAAAAATTGTGAGGTAATAAATAAATTTACATAACTTAAAAAATAAGCAAATATCTTTCTCATTATCTGACCACCACTGTATACAATATTATATATTATCATTGTCTTAATACTAAATATAAGATAAAAAACATCAATCTTCACATTGAGCTAGTAACTTGTTTTTAAGAGTTCACGACACCTTTCTTATAATTAAATGAAATAATGGAACAACTGGAAGTATAGGACTGGAAAAATTGGCCTAGAAAGAAAAAGTCGTAATCTGTACCTTACAATGTCTTACATTACTAGTAAAAACACGACGTGGACAACGATATTCATAATACATTATGTAACATCGTACACTGATAGATTTTTATTAGTTCTTATTTTCTTTCCACCTAATGGTAATTCAAAACGTTATATATAACTTTTATAACCTCAAAGTTTATTTTCTTTTAAGAATTCCAATTGTTCCAAAACACGCAAAAATATATTATGCGTGTACCTTACATTTCTAAACAATCCTCGGTAGGACAAAGACTAGATATTGTGCCAATACGTTTATGCCAATTTGCAGTATTTGGCATATTTGTAGCGATATAAGCCATTGGTATGCCATGGTCATCAGGTTTAATCCGTTTAACTTTCGTCGCTAGAATCATCAGAGCTGGAGTCGTCGAGAAAGTTGCTGGTCACTGTGGTGGTGATCCTAGGTGGAAGAGACGAAGTACTCGGTGCATCTAGAGACGATTGAGCCGGGTCAGAGTCCACATACTTTCGAAGACTAGCTGGTATGAAGACCTGAAACTTCATATTGCTCCCACCCTCCGCGACCACCCGTTTCACTATGGAAAACCAACGGTGTTTCCTTCTGACCACCAGAAATCTGGAAAATGGGGAACCATTACTTAATAAAATATAATTATTGCATGCTATTTAGCCACCACCCACAGTTGAAAAGAACAGGTTCCTCAAAGAACTTTATTGCGATCTGTTGCACAGGCCCTTTTTCAAATGGACGTGGAGGGCCAAATCCGAACCTACCCGAATATCGAAAAACTGCAACTAAAACTGCATACTTATTTGTGATAAATTAATATGCCTAGCTAGGAATCGAACTCAATGATTTTGAAAAAAACAAAACACATGCTGTATTGTCACACCATGCGATAATGTTGCTAGTAAGAACCAATTACTGGGAAGTAATGTGACATGCGAAACTAATGGAAAAAGGTAATTTTAAGCAAAATAATATTTTTCCCCGTTACCATCACACCCGGTAATCTTGAGTCGAGTGGAATTTTGAAATTATTCGTATTTCGTTTTAAAATGTATAAAATATATACAAAGAAGTTGAATTCCGTTATTTTAATATGGATTTTATTAAATTTGATAGTATTGTTCTATGTGTGAATTGTCATTCATACTTTTGTATCGAATTAAAATGTGGTCCATGTGGATTCTTCACTGTTAATTCTATATAAAAAATATTAATTAAAAAATATGTTACATTGCTGAAGTAATTTATAACCACATAGATAATAATAATATACTAAATGACGAACAGAAAGGATGCAGAAAATTTAGTCAAGGCTGTAAGGAAGAATTAACCATAGATTCAGTAATTTTAGACAGGTTTTAAAGAAAAAGAAAGATGTATATACAATGTATATTGATTACAAAAAGACAATGTTCCAGTATCCCATACCTGGTTGTTTAAAGTTCTTGACATTTACAAAATAAATCCACTTCTTATTAACTACTTACAAAATACTTTCCGTTATTGGACACCTAACTTGAAAATAAAAACAAGTAATTGGCGTATACAAACTGAGAAAACAAAAATACAACGCGGAGTCTTTCAGCGTGATGCTCTTAGCCCCTTGTGGTTCTGTCTAGCTTTAAATCCCCTCACAATTATATTAAATGCCACCAATGTCGGTTACCCTCTCACATATAATAGAAACCTTGAATCACAAAACATAAAGGCTAGTAGGAAACTCACCCATTTGTTATGTATGGATGATATAAAATTCTATTTAATTAAATTATATGCATCAACACAAAGTGACATTAACCAATTAGCAGAATTAACAGAAAGTTTTTCGAAAGACGTCTGTATGAGTTTTGAAATCGATAAATGTCAAAAAATCAATTGTATTAAAGCTGGACAGACCCATAGACCTATTAGTCTTTCTTCAGGTGAACTGATAGATCCGTTAAATGAATTGAACACGTATAAGTATTTAGGTTATGATCAGGCTAAACAAATACTTCACAAGGTTGTCAAAACTAGGCTGATACAAAAATTCAACGATCTACTTAATTTAATTCTAAAAACACAATTAAACTCAAAAATATAATAAAAGCAGTTGGTAACTTTGCTATTCCAATTATAACCTACACATTTGATACTTTAAAGTGGACAAAAACAGATCGTAATAATTCATCACCGGAGATCCCGATTACAAAGAACGACATTACCAAGAGTTGTTGAAGGCAGAGGATTCATAGACATTGCTAACCTAAATAACAAACAGATAACTAATCTTAGACATTATTTCAAGAACATATATATATATATATGTATATGTATATGTTATAATTTTGGTTTATTGCATTATGTAGAGTCGATGTTAAGGCTAAGGATATACTCCCTTGAAGCTAGCCGATCTTACAAACTAACCCAATGAAAAGTTACAAGACGGAGAAACTAAACTTACAGCCTGAATACAGAAATCAGTTCACGGAAGACATCTCCAAGAACTAAATAGGCAACACGTCGACAAAGTAGTCTCGAACAATTGGCTTAATCGAGGAGATCTCTTCCCCGAAACAGAAGGCTTCATGACTGCTATCCAGAAACCAGTCATCGAAACCAGAAACTATCAAAAATACATTATTAAGAATGTAACTTAATATATGCAGAAAATGTAATAGTGCACCCGAGACCATCCAACATATAACAGGCGCCTGCAAAGCAATAGTGCAGACAGACTATAAACATCGACACGACCAAATTGCAAATATTATCCACCAAAATCTAGCCCAGACATATAAATTAATATCAACTAATCTCTTAAAACCGTATTATAAATATGTACCTGAAATGGTACTGGAAAATGCCACCCATAAACTTTATTACGATAGAACGGTATTAGCAGACAATAGAGTTCACTACAACATACATACATAACCACACGCCTTTTCCCAGAAGGGGTAGGCAGAGGTGCTACTAGAACACCCACGTTTCGCCTTGTATATTCCGTCCCACGATGTGATAGGGGGCGAGCCTATCGCCATATCGGGCACAAATTCCTGACTCCGGGCTAATAATGAATAGAAAAATCCAATATCACTTTGCCCGACCCGGGATTCGAACCCGAGACCTCAGCTTTGCAATCATACCGTAGTACCACTACGCCACCGAGGCAGTCACTACAATAGACTATATATCACTTTAATAGATAAAAATAACAAAACAGCACTCATTAAAGATATAGCTATACCCAATAGTCATAATGTACAGAACACAAAAACCGAAAACTAATCAAAATACGTAGATTTAAAAGAAGAAATAGCCCGAACGTGGAAATTACAACATGTGTAAACAGTTCCCATAGTGCTTTCTACTATCGTATAGTACCTTAACACTTACACAAAGCAATAGAAATATAAGTTCTGCCATCAAACATTTACCGTACATTACAAAAAGCTGCTATATTAAATACCTGCCGGATAGTGCGTAAATTTAAATAAATAGACAGCAACTAACAGACCGACATAGAGTACAGTAATCTAGTACTGAGGGTCAATAATGAATAATGCACACTTGGCCCAGGCCCGCGTGTATTAGTTTTATTCAGCTGCAGAATCTGAGTCCTTTAAAGAAGAGAAAATAATAACATTAAAAAAATATAGATTAATTATTAAATATTTCACAAGGTGGTAGGTTTATCAGTGAGAAATAATAAAACCAGGCGTTTGGAATGAAGCGTTAGAAATAACAGCTTCGAACAATTTTAAGTAATTTTCTGTTGGTTTCATTCCCTACACAAGGGAATGAAACCAACAGAAAATTAACAGAGAAGGGAGGGAGAAGGAAGAAAAAATATTATTTTGCTAAAAATTACCTCTTCCCTTTTGTTTCGCGTGTGTCATTACTTTCCAGAATTTGATCCCTATTAGCAACATTAGAGAATGGTGTTATAATACAGCATTTCTCGCTAGGCATATTGATTTATCAAAAATCTAAGTTTTAGTTTTCATCCAAATCGAGCTCGTAATTCCTTTGACGATTTTTCGATATTGCTCACAGTTTTGAATTTGGCCATCCACGCCCACTTGATAAATTCATCCCGTATATATATATATATATATATATTACAATCATTCGCTCAATTAATTCGCGATGCAACATTGTAAGAACAGCATAGCTAAGCAAGCAAGCAATGAGGTGGTAGGTTTTATGGTACATTATGGTCGGCATTCGGGTGAATAAAATAATTATTTTATTGAGCCATCATCAATTTGTACTAAAATACGAAATACAAGATGGTTGAGACGTTAGCACTTGTTATATCAAAAAAGTTAATATTACACAATGAATGAAATGTATATGAATTTTGAAGTAAGGCCTTTTTTTTATATTTCTTCCAATGCACATTAGGCATTGTGGGCTATAATGTTAACTTTGGCCCGTGTCTAGGTGTAGAACATCTTTGGGTCAGTTGACACCGAGACGCGACGCGACGATTTTGGGAGAGGTTAGTGATTTCGCGCTGTCTCTATCAGTTCTCCACAAAGTCTGGACGGAAATAGGAGAGACAAGTCGCCACGCAGAGGGGCAGCCTCAGGCTGCGCCTTGTGGCGTCACACGGCTTTGCGAGAGGCATTCCGAAGTATTCTGTTTCATTCACACAATTAAGTGTGTATCTTTTCATGTAGTAAATAAAGTCAAATTTCGAGTCACTATATTAAAATGCGCACGCAGCGTCACGTCGCGTCGCTTCTCGGTGTGAACTGACCCTTATTATAACCGTATTTACGTAGAAGGATACCTGTCAAGAATATTTAAGATATATTGGCAACGTCATAACAGTTACAACATAGAAATAAGTTACAATTCGGCACAGGGTTTCAATTTCGCATCAGATCGTTGATTGATAAAAAAAAGTACGTTCAACCCGCCATTACGCTACTCAAGCCGACTTCTTGATAGCGTATCAACTAAGATCGTACTTGAGAATGAATTGCATTCGTTGTATGACTCACTTACTATATATTTTTTATTATTTTATATCGTCTTGTATCATCCCGCGAGTTATTTTCGTACCTATAACTCACTGTCTTTGTTTTTTTTAATTGTTTTACAACCGTCATGTATCCTATTTACAGGCATACCTCTCTGCGCCCGGATCGCCAAAGCTGCGAGATGAGAGGCCACTCTTCCTGGCGCAGTTGTGGAGAACTGCACGCTCGCTCTTGGAGAAGTCGCTGCTGAAAACTAGGTCGACCCCGAGAGGGCCCGAGTTCCGGTAGTTACGCATGTACATGAAGGCGGAGCGCTTCAAGTTACGCTCGTTGTTGATGTTGCTGCCGAGCCCGGCGCGGTTCACCTGCAACAAACGCGACGTTTTGAAATTATGAATCCTTACAAGAATAGAAAAACGGTATTTCCTTGAATTACAAATTAAGTAGTATAAGTAATCCGTTTTACAATAATGTAATAAATATTGTATATTTAAAAAAATGTCCAGTAATCAATAGTGTATTAAAGCGTGCATATCGCTTTACTGTACTGTACTGTACTGTACTGTATCCCAGATACGTCGCACTGCAGGGCACGAGCCTCTTCTGCAATCGCGAGTACAATGCGAGGGCTAACCCCTCTATAGTTCACCACGCTGACCTAGTACGGGTTTGCGGAATTTACATACCATAGAAATTGTTGCAAATCGCTATGGTAAGCCGGTTTTCCCACGGTGTTTTCATATCGCTTTACTGGACATAAATTCTAGTCCCAAGCAATCAATTTCAGATTTTCAATTCGAAATGAACATACAATGAGCCTGATCTACATTAGTAAATACACTCAACAGTATTACGTGTCTGATATTAATAAATAAAATACACTCAAATTTAATACACATAATCCAGCATCACACTAAAATGCAGGTGTTGTGTCATGGAAACCAGAAATCATAAGTTTTTGGTCTCACAACACCTAGGATCCGAAACAAATATTTCAAGGCCACGGAAGCTGATACCCTAAGAAAACCACAGGTACGTCGGCAATGTGTATCTGAGCCTCAATATTCCCGAACTTCGACCCAGGGGTAGTCCAAAGAAGCGCTGGCTAGACGGGACTATTGAGGATGCCGAAGATCGGGCGAAATGAAGGAGACGCAGCCGGAAGGCGGACCCTGGCACCGGCCCGGGATAGCGCCTAGTAGATGGAAAGATAACTGAAACCCCGCGATTCCTTGGCCTTTAATAATGGCACACTAGATGGACTTTCAGCGAGATTTCCACTTACCACGCGTATATTCGGTTTGATAGGCTCGGCAATACCCTGCGCATTTGAACCCAGACCGCCACCCTTCCAACCCATCATCTGCATCATTCTGCAAATAAAAATATTGTTATGTGAGATGACCATTTTATAGTTTCTTATATTTACGCGAATTATACACATTGAAATAAATGATATGGTGACCATAAGAACGGAACGCAAATAATTAGTACTGTGGATGCGTAGTTTTCTAATTATTTACAATTAATTTAATAACCGTTAAAAATCACAATAAAAATCTATTACGGTGACAAAGTGGTACTTATTTCTATTTATAATATTGCATGAATTACAATTTACTAATAATATTCCACTTCAACAAAAATATTTAGTTGAAATACCATTTAGAATGGAGCTTACATTTTAATAGATTTCGGTAATTTTTTTTTTTAAATCGTCAGCTTCTTACGATCTGTCAATATTACGATAATTATTGGTAAAATGGGTTATATTTTGAATCAAAACTGTTTTCCTCCCGTTTTGGTGCCCTTTCAGTGCCCCTAGCAGGAACATTTTGCTCTATCGTATAGTAATAGTATCGTGACAACTATAACTTTACTATCACTACTCGATATCAAAATTTGGCGACATCATAAACAGTTTAACCATACTCTCGTGAACTTGATACCATTACGTTACGATAGTGACAGATAGCATGTGGAAATGAACGAATGTTATTGAATGATTCGTGCAGAATTGTCATTCACCATGTTTGTAAAAAAAATATTATCATAAAATATAAAAAAATAAATAGCATGCCTTAAAATCGTGTTAAAGGTAATGGAAATGAATTATAAAGCAAAAAAATAATTAATGCTTTTAATCTTCATTCTCCAATTAAATAAATCAAAAATCGCTTCAAGCAATTATGCATTTCCCGAACTTAGCCACTTTTTGTTTGACTTATTATTTGTCAAAAATAAACGGTTGTCACTCATCAACGAATGCAAATAATAAATAATTATCTAATTTCATAAATAGATAATCATTATAGATACGGACATTTGTTTCATAATATCCCTCTATACTTTATGAATATATTCGCTATATTTTTGCTCGTTAAGTGCCTCGGTAAATTTCTTCACAATCAGCACATAATGTGCTCACACTTTTCTGCCGTAAGAGCTAGGTTAAGTAGGTACACAAAACATAAAATAAAGGTGCATAATATGACTGTTTTATTTATAAAATATTTATTACAGTTTTACGAGTAGTAGGGATAGAAGTTAGGTATGCATGTCTAAAACTACAATAAGCTCCAAACTTCTTATATCCTCGTCCTTGTTCTCAAGTTAATTGCTCCGATTTCGATAGGTAAGGATAGGAACTAATTTTCTATTGCTAATGCCGCTGTTTGTAAGAATTATAAATATTTGAGATAATACAATTGTAACTTCCCATTGAATTACTGTGAATCACCTATTTTTAATTAAATACAGAGTAGCTAATTACACAAAATAACAATAAGATGTCGTGGGCACTAAGTATGTAATTAACACATTTTGCCTTAATTCGAAATAAAGAATTCGCAAAAATATACTCTCGATAGTATAGTCACTGTAAAAATCTCGGTGAGAAGTATTCGTATTTCTCGATAGCAAAACTATAGTAAATTGGCGATACTATACGTCAAAAAATATTCCTGCTGCCAATTTTCATACATTTCTAAAGTAAAACTATCCATAAACTACAATCTTACTATACTACAGTATCGTAAACGTTTCCCGCTGTCAGATTTTAGTTCCAAATACACTCACAATAGCGCTGATCAAGTTCCCATATAAAAATTTTACTATAGCTATTCTATTACGATTACTATACGATAGAGTAAAATGTTCCTGCTAAAGGCACAGATATCTCCCTTATGCTTTCTAGATATAGTAGTTTTATTAGCGCGTTGATATATGGGGCATTTCACGTGAAGCGGACAAAATATTAACAGCGTAGTATTTTAGCATGTTAGCGCATAAACCCGATTGCTTAGAAAGTGCTCATAGCTATGTGTATGTACTCTATACGCTCTAAGTCTTAAACTATTGGGGATCACGTTTTAATTTTTTTTGTGAAGAATTGATACGTTTAAAGCTTTCATTTAAGGTTAAAATATTCAAAAAAAAAAGTGTCGAAGTTACTCAAATATCTATTTGAAATGTTCACTTCCGGTTTACTCTACGTAAAAAAAATTCAAATTTAGAATTCAACAAAAAAATTAAAAACTTCGACATTTGAACTTTAAGAAACAATATATTTTTAGTATTTTTTACAAATTAATTGATGCAGATAATAAGCATCCAAAAATTCGTGACTTCATTCTTGGTAAACTTTTAAAAGCTCATAACTGTGCTATAAAGCTTCTTACTAAAAAAAAAATGTGTGTACACATCCACGTCTACTAGAAGTACAACTGACCGGATTATAAACAAAATTCATGACCTAATTTTTTTTTGGTTGTCCGCTTCACTTGATATGACCCATATACAACAAGAACGAATTTATAAAAAAATATTTTAATCAATAAATCTTTGTTACTAACGTAAATCGATTCTGCAAAAAACATGTTTTATTTTAAGCCGATAATTCGTTACCTATCTCTTTTCTAGTTAATATAAACGTTACGCATTAATCATAAGATAGTAACTGGAGTTTGAGTAAAATAACATTTATTAAAACCTGTGTACTTAAATCGATGTTTTAAATGATACAAAGATTTATGATAGCGTATGACGGAGACGAAAATGTCTAATGTTGTTCATACTTCATACTCACTTTATAGCGACATCGTTCTGAACCGGTGTGTCCAATCCCTCATCAGTGCTGGTTTGTGGGGGGCACACGTCGCGAGGTTCAACGTGCCAGTTCTCCTCACGCACATACTTCTCCTTAATGAGCAGACATATCACCTTGTTGCGTAATATCTGCAAAAAACACATTTTTTTCGAAACACCTGATGCTAACCCAATCAGGTACGGCAGTCCAGATAAAATAAGTAAAGTATTTCTTTCTCTATTTTATGATTTATCCAAGAGTTTATTTATCCTAAAAAAAATAGCGAATATATACGCACATCCCAGGATTTCCTCGCTAGTAGCGACCGTCCAATACTTTTGGGCTTTCTTTCATCAAGTTTTGCTACCAACATGTTATTAATTTTCATCTCAAAGCGTCCTTTTCCGCATCTCGTGACTATAGGAACGTTTATCGCCTGGCCGGTTGCTGAAAACGTTTTACATACATTTTAAATGACTAAAAAAAATAGTAAAACCAACCCGCAATAGGCCACCGTGGACTCTACCCCCTCTCAGCGAACTCTCGATATAGATTATGGAGTAAGATCGTAATTAGCTGTGGCCGATTATGGGCTGGTAGAGAATACTGTATAGCCGAATTGGTGATGGTCATGTGTTTGACGTGGACTTCCTTTGGCTGAAGATGAAGATTCCATACATGTGAGTTGTTTCATGCATACTTTGTGACAGGTGTGAATAATATGTCAATAAGTCATGTTTTAATCATCTGTGAGTTTATATATTTTGGAATATTGAGTTGAAATTTAGGTCCATAATATTTAACATGGTAATTTTTCAAGCGAGTGTACGAAAATAAATTATTTTTTTATAAAAAAAATAAAAACCGACTTCAACTACAAAATAAAAAATTATATATATTTCATTGCGCTTAGTGCACATTGACAAATATTCTTATCGACTTGACTAGCCAACAAATCTTATATACATATAATGAAAACTATATGTATAAAATTAACGACTCCCCGAGACCAAACACGATATTATATATGTGAAATCATGAGAAGATTGTGATGTCATCATAATCATGATATCCACGATTTTTAGACACTAAGCAAGTCGGTTTCCATTACTACGTCGGCAATGTACCTAAGTATCTACGGTACCTTGCCATATTATTAGACCCAAACAAAAATAATTAGATTTTCTCACTTTAGAATACAATAACGCTATTATTTAGGCGTAACTTGTGTTAGTTTTTAAAATCCCTTATTCTGACAACATTTAGCTATATATTTCAATGCTTTCAACACAGTAAAATATTAAATAAATTCATTAAAGGCGCGCGAGTGCATTTAGTGATTCTTATCCTAAAAATCTGTTACAATTAAAAAGGTTTCTTTTTCTAAATTATGGTATGGTTCTGATGGAATTTTAGTTTCATTAAGATAGTATATTATTATATTTATTGTTTTTTGTAATCATATAGCATGTATAGTGATAAAATTACCAAATATCAGATCTTTTTAAATATTTTAGATGGGAAATAATCGTGATCTTTCTCTCAAGACAGTTGGGCAAGTACGGGGGCTTTTAAAGGCTACTGAATTATCACAATACCAAATTGCTAAAGCAACAGGCCTCTGGAGAAGTTTCGTGAACAATATTTAAAAAAAAATGGATCTCGGGATAACTTTGTCGCCAAAAAGAAAAGGCGCGTGTGGACGACAGCGCATTACGACTCTAAGAACAGACAGAAAAATCCAAGATATTTATATCCAAAATAGAAAATTATCCGTTCGTTTATTAACGAAGAACATTATGGATAAAGGAATACTTATTTCTCAGCAAACTGTGCAGCGGCGTCTTGCTGAAAATAAAATGAACGCGCGTAAACCTGCAAGGAAACCGAGTTGACTCGATTGATTGAAGACACGACTTGATTTGGCCCGTAAATATAAAAACTTCACTATATAAGATTGGGAAAAGATAATAAAATATGTTTCCACTATGAGAAGACAATATAATCAATATGGCACGTCATAAATTTAAACAAATATTTGATCATGACAGGTTTGTTTCTCCGACGAGTCCCTCTTTCAAATTTCGATGGAAAAATCGAAGTTTTTAGCGCGGAGACCACACGAGAAATACAAGCCCGACTGCATTGTCCCTACTGTAGAACATCCAACTTCTGTTGTGGTCTGATCTGTTATATCAGGCAAAGGCACAGGTCGCCTCTATACCGGAGAGTAGACAATGCGCCAGGATCAATACAAAAAAGTTCTTGAAACAAAATTAATACCCCAACTTAAAGACTGGTTCTCTGATAAAGAAGAACCAATTTTTACGCACGATGTGGCCCCTTGCCATAAAGCAAAGAGCATTACAAGCTTTTTATAGCAGCAACATATAAAAGTTTTAGAATGGCCTGGCAATTCGTCAGATATAAACCCTATCGAGAATGCCTGGGAGCTTCTGAAGAGGGAAATAGCAAAATATCCGTTACAACAAAAAGAGAAATTATCGAAAAATTAATTTTCGAATGGAATAATAACCCTCAGCTACAAAAAACTATCCAGGCATGCATAAAAAGCATGCCTCGCCGAATTAAGGCACTTGTGACCGCTATAGACGGGTCAACAAAATACTAGCCAAATACTAATTTAGAAATACAACTGGTTTAATAATTTCTACATATTATAAAATATTGAAATAAAAGTTATTTTATTTAATTGGTATTAGATTAAATTATAGTATAAAAAAACTAAAAATAATAAAAAGCACGTAATTTTGACCAATATCAACTCTTACGATGAAAAAGTAACGTGTTGATCGCGTGGGTCTAATAATATGGCAAGGGACTGTATTTCTCTCACTCTCCCTCCTTTTTTTAGTGAAACTTTTTTATATACAGAATGTAAACATATTGTATTAAAAATATATGTCACTTGCAAATTATAACAAATTATCAATGAACTGCTCTGATTTGGACCAACTTGTAATTTTTGTAATAATCACGATATTGTAAACTGGTTTTAAAAGAGCAACACTAGAGTTCCTTGCCCGTTCTTCTCTAGTGAAAACCGCTTTCCGAACCGGGTGGTAGAAAAAAAATTTGACTGAATCTAAATAATGTTGAACATTTTAATGGATTCAATAAATTATTTTCATTTTCATTTAATTTCATTTGATTTCATTATAAAAAATCTACATCTATGTAAAAATCAACTTAATGCACAAAACGAATCTTTACAATCCTTTGTAATTTCGAGATCGCGTATTTATAATAGGTATTTGGTTTCGTAGAAAATTATCCCATTTTAAGACATTTTGGTGTGGCGAACCCATCATTCTGTTTTTTCGATTAAATTAAATCACTGAAATTGGCCCAAACCTGCCGGAGACATTGAGTACACCTATGTGTGCTAATCCTTCCTCACCCCTTCGTCAATCCCCTCCATAGTAATACTTTTATGCTGAACCTAATTCAAAACGAGTTATTGCAGTACTGTTCAATTTTGAGGAGATCGGCTCTTCAGGTCCGAAGATATTCTTGAGGTCCTTATCTTTATTATGGGACCAACCTAACACATACCTTCCGACAATTTCTTTTTTAATCGATTGAGAACTGCCAAGTATATTGAGTATTTACGTTTGTATCTATTTTCTCTCCCTCCCCCCTTTACACTTTTCAACCACCTTTTGTGATAATACACTTATATTCAATCTAATGCAAAATAATTAATGCTGTACTGTTGAATTTTGAGGAGTTCTTCTCTTCCGGTCCGAAGATATTCATCAGGTCTTCACCTTTTTTTATGGGACCAATCCAGTATACCATGCTATACGGCAAAAAAATAAATTTTCAAAATCGGTTACCGGCGTAATCACGTAACAAACATACAAAAAAAATCTGTCGAATTGATTACCTCCTCTTTTGAAGTTGGTCAAAAATACATTACAATCGACCCTTATTATAGCTAAATTGCCGATCTGATAGAAAACTATAGCCTCCCATGTTTCTGTCTCACCTTGGTTGTGCTGGGTACACCGGGCCCCTGGCACTGCGAAAGTCTAAGAGCGGCGGTAACCGCTTACCATCAAGCCGGCCGCATGCTCGTTAGTTAGCCTGCCAAGGCTTATAAAAAAGAAATATACCTTGCATGTTGCATAGGAAATCCTGCCATGGTTTGATCAACAACACCATCTTCCCATACTCTGTATAGAACATCCTCTCGTTGAATTCCTTCGTTTCTAAACATTCCATTTCTTCCAAATCACTGACGAAGTCTATTAAATCCGGTTTACTTAAAATATCATCTTGTTTTTTCTCTTCTTCTTTCTGAGGTTGGTCCGTATTAGATTCATCTCCAGAATCTTTTTCCTCTTCTGATCTTTTGGGTATGTAAGTTTCGGGTATATTTTTGCGCTTTGGAGTCTCTGCTGGTTTCGTAATGGTCTCCCACCGTGAGGCAGGTTTTCTTTCTGGTGCCCATTCGGTGGATGCGCGCACAAATTCAATTTTACGCGTCTTGGAAGTCCTTGGTTCTTCCACGTATGACCGTTTGGTAGCCGTTACATTGTCATTTGCTGCTGACGATGCAGATACGAGTACGCGACATAATTTGTCCTGCCTTTTTTCGCGAAATGGCTTTACTATCTGTGAAATAATGTGAATAGTTAGCATGCGTGTTGGGCTTTTTATGTTCGGCGATAAAATTTAAGGTGTGGTACGCTATGGATATATTTTATAATTTCTACCTTTTTAATGTAAATCAAGTATAAGTAAGTGGTAATAATGTAAATCAAGCTATATCTTTTTAAGTAAATACCAGTACTAAGGGGCGTGGCCAGGTTTGTTAAATATGAAGTTGTTTTTAAACATGCACCTTTTCATATTTTTTAACCAAGTTCAGTAACATTTGCAAATACCATTACCACAGTATATACAGTATTTGCATATTCAGCATTCATTTTACAATAGGTACAAACAACTATTATTATAGTTTTTAGCGAGTTCAGTCCCTAACACAATACCCTACGCCGGCATAAAGACCAATTTTCAGTTCCTAATTCAATGGACAAATTATAGTTATACCAGAAAACAGACCCATATGCTAAACAAATGCCCACTTCACTACTATCCCGGTGGAATGTCGGAACTACATAAATACACTCCTGCTGCAGCAAGGTGGCTTAAAAAACTGGACATAGAAGTTTGATCCACACAGGATGAATGCCATACGCAATGATGACCAAAGAACAATTATTTCTGCCTTGCGTCAGTCAGTGTTAGCTTCTGTCCAAGAAAATATGTTATATAGTCAGTAATTTCTAATATGTATATATAATCATATATGTATATTTATCTTTATAAGTATTTACATGTGTATGTATGTTAGGAGTAGATAATTATGTATCATACATTGTGTATTTAAAATGAAATATAAACAATTTGTGGATCAATTTTTTATTTATTGGAGCTTGTATCTTTTATATTTTAATTCTAGACTGCCCTCTCTTCTTTTCCTTTTGTTCTATCTATCCAAAGGTTGTCAGTAAGAAATCACCTACAGCGATAAGACTGTGGTTTCCTTTTTGTGTGCAGTTAAGAATAAATAAGTAATCAGTTAAAAACTAAAATAAAGAAATGCAATATTAATAGTGCTATTAAAATGCAAATGTAACGAGACTGCCTTGGTGGCGCAGTTGTACTATGGCAAGATTACAACGCTGAAGTCTTGGGTCGGGAAAAGTGATATTGGATTTTGCTATTCATTATCAGCCAGGAGTCAAGAATTCGTGCCCTTATTACATCGTGCAACTCTGCCTACGCCTTTTGGGAAGTAGGCGTGAGTTTATGTACTTATGTATGGTACGTATTATTTCATTTTATGCCGTTGTTTTGCAATCTTTTTGTAAATATTTTTTTTAAGTGATGGTGACATAGGAGGCAATCTTCCGTGTCATCACCAGTTGGCAAACATAAAAAAGAAACATTGCTACTGGGTAAAAATTGCCACACGATTATTTATATTATCTAAGTTAATATATTATTTGTTTTCATAAACAGGTATAAATAATAAGTAGTAGTTACTTACAGAAAATTATGCAGGTATTTATACATTTACAAATTAAAAAATAATATATATTACACTGTAATTGTAAGCATTGACTCGTTTGCTTATTGACTTGACTAGCCAACAAATCGAAATATATGCACAACATATTGAAGACGGGTCGCCAAGTACCAAACCTAAGTCCTACATGTTCGGCACTTGGCGACCTACCATCAATATATTATGATATACATTTCATATACACTCTTTGTAAAAAGAGTTCTTTATTCATTGGATTTATCTATTCCAGTGGAAGAATTACAGCTTAAATTATAAATCCAATATAAATTAAAATATATATTTTATACTGAAAGAGCACAGGGAGCAATCATCAAAGTTTTCTTGAAAACATCATTTTTACACCCTACAGTTGCAATTTATAAAGAATTTGCAGTGCTCCATGTTAGACAGTTATAGTGTAGTAATAGTGTTTTATGTATCGCGAACAACAGTCATTAACCGGGAATGATAACAGAAGGACTTGTTTATTGGACACCTTAATTAAGGTTTTAACATTGTTTAGGTAGTGTTGCAGTTAATTTTAATTGAACACTGCGTTTATCCTCGTCCTTGAGAAGTTTAATTGGCTGGATAGTTTTCATTCTCTAGCCGAGTCGAGGTTAGGCTAATTGGTTTGTTGAGAAACTGTTAAACTGTTTGAAATTGACATTTATTTATCTATAAATATAAACAGAGTAAGGCTATAAAAATTGATGTTTTTTTATAAATTATCGAGTAACAGAAAAATATGGATTGAGACGTCACTGCAATCTCAACACATGCATATGAGGGTGTTAGATACCCACTATGCTCCCACTTTAAATCTGATGTTCTTCAAAACATTATTAACAGTCCCTATCTTGGTCTTTGATATATAATTACATAAACACACGCCTTTTTCCCAGAAGGGGCAGGCAGAGGTGCTACCAGAACACCCACGTTTCACCTTGTACATTCCGTCCCACGATGTGATAGGGGGCGAGCCTATCACCATATCGGGCATAAATTCCTGACCTCAGGCTGATAATGAATAGAAAAATCCAATATCACTTTGCCCAACCCGGGACTCGAAAACCGAGACCTCAGCTTTGCAATCGTACCGTAGTGCCACTATGCCACCGAGGCAGTCTAATTTGATGCTACTTTGTTTGATTATTTCTAATGTAAGTTTTATTTGTAAACAATTATTGTTATTCCCTAAATTAAAGTTCTAAAATTTTAATATTATGTATCAAAAAAAAATCTTCTCTTACTTTGCTTGTCTGTTTGTTTATAAATATTATATTTCTTGCACTAATTTTATTTTGTAAATAGCTATTATTTTATCGTTTAATTTAATATGTTATGGTAATTCTTGTAAATCTATGTCATCTAATAAGATATTTTATTCACTTGCTATGTTTGTTAATTCAATAATATTTCTTAGTTCCCAAAATACGGGCTCGCCTAGTTTGGGGCCAATAGATTTGTGAATGATTGTACACCTCTAATTGATATGAATAAAAGTTATTTTAAGTTATACTTATAAAGCCTAACAGAAATTAGGACATTGAACATTTAAAGGTGGACAGAAACAACAGTAATATTCTATTACAACAACAAAATCAAAAACACTTCATTAAGATTCACAAACATATTATATCTATTTCGACTTTGCAAACTACACCTTTACTAAAATTGCAAGTCATCAGTCGCCACGTGCAAATCTATAGGTACACATCGCTTGTAGCTAGCCAGGATATTTGGACCCTACGACACTAAATCGCATGCGTTAAACATCTGAATCAAGCGATACCTTAACATAATATGTAGTAGTTAATACAACTGTAACATATTTTAAATGCAAATTATTACCTCCTCTGAGAGAGTTGAGATCTCGTCCATTACTTCTTTCGAGTATTTTGATCCAAGAAACTCGACATTGATCATTAATTGTGACAAACAGATGAGCCTCTCTTCGGTGTAAGAATCTTTGTATTTCTCAATGAAAGCTTTTCGTAATTCCCATTGTTCATCGGTCTCGTTTTCCTCCTTGTATTTATTAACGTCGAAAATTGGTTCAGAAGACATTTTAGAGTCAGTTATAGTCAGAATATAAATTAAATATACATTTATTAGAGCGCGCACACACGACACTTCACACGTTTGGGAAATACTACAATTATGCCAGTTGACACTGTTGACAGTTACCTCTTCGCTATTGAGTGTTGCAAGGTTTTAATTTTTGATACACTACCATCGTTCACATACTTCCGGTGAAGATACAAAATACTAAATGTGACACGTTGGCACAGTGTAGGGTCATGATTTTTTTTTACAAAATCTGAAAATAAATCCGAATATTTATCCGGTTTTTTTCCATTTTGAAATTCGAACGAAACGAAACATTCTGTAAAATGGGTGATTCGAAAATCAGGGGAAATAGAAATAAACTAGTCGTCTTGTTATAACGCATTTTATGAACCAATTTAAATATATTTTATTTAAAGATAATGATATAAGACTCTTTCTTCCAGATGACAGCCATTAAATTTAATCCCTACCTTGAATTTGCACTTTACATGATTACAAAATTACATAACTCTAGCCGCTTACGTCGTGTAATTTTAGAAAATTTCCTTTGTTCGGAAAATATTGAAATTTTTGTTCAGAAAATTTTCAATTTTTTTGTCGGAATCTTTTCAAAATAGAACAATTCAATTATACAACTTTATTTGAGTTTTTAAATCGGAATATTGACTTTATTCTTATATAGTATTGTTAAACTTGTTAATAAAGGAAACATACATTTATTTGTGATATTAACCTTTATCACTTTTTTCTACCACATGTGACTAAGTTGTAGATGCTATTTTCACGTCTTCTGAAAGATCATTTTTCGATAGTTTTGGTCCAGCGTGATTTAGTGTACTAAAATAACCTCATCTTACTTAACCTAAATGCTAAGGGTATTATATTTTAACAACATTTGATTTCCAACAGGTCACTGTGGAAATCATTAGGAGAGGCCTATGTTCAGCAGTGGACTTCCTTTGGCTGATGGATGGATGGATGATTATATTTTAATTGTCAAAGACTAAATAGCAACAAAGTCCCGTAGTTTCTGATACCAGGATATAAGAAATAGATTACCTTGGTGTCTGGACTTTATGATTGTATTTTACTAATGTTATGTGTGTTTTTGTTTAATTTTTGTTGTTGCACGAACAATGAATGAAACTGAACTGAAATGTGGAACTGGCACAAATTGTTTTGGCCATAGGCATTACCCATTAGCGGGTCGTAAGCGAATATTAAGTGGGCCCTGGGGGGTTACTCTATTCTCCGACACAACGACGAATGTTCGAACGTCGTTCGAAATTTGTACGAAAGCGGCTAAATACTCTACAAAATGTTCGAATCCTAAATCTTACGTTGTAACCATAGACCAAGTTCGGAGAAAATGATAAGTTACATAGAGAATATTATTTATTTTAGAAGTGGAAAACTTTTACCTTAAACGTAAATGTCGAAAATTGAAACTTCGTGTCGGAGAATAGAGTACCCCCCCCTGTATAGATATACAGGAGTCCTCCTCCAAATTTACTACTACGATCAGCATTAAAACTATATACTGAAATAAATAACTGAAATTGCAGTTGATGCTATAGCTGTAAATTCAAAAAACACAAAACAAATACACCCTTCATAATAAAATGACAGTTTTATATGTATTTATGTGTTAAACAATTGTAGCATATGTAAGCAAATGTTTTTTTTTTACAAATACTTACCGATTCCAACTTTACTTGCATAAGGTGAGCCTCGAATTAGGCAGGTATTGCTAAGTGGGTCGGAGTCCAGTCAACTTTGATAACCACAGGTATAGTGCGATCCACATATATATTATGTATTTTGTTTCGGGTCTGGGTGTTTATGAAACCCAAAAGTCTCTCATAGTTCCTGATACCCACTACACAAGACTTAATTGATGGATGTGTTGTCAGGAATATTCGGGGCTGTCTCTGAGGTGCACCGACGGTGGCCAACGCGGGATTTTTAGTCGGTATTCCGGTGTCAGGACTATGTATGTGACTGTTGGGTGTGTTTATTTGTTTATCGACAACGTGAAGAGTCGGTAGGGGTCGATCTCACCGAACCTACACCATCCAAATCGGTGATACTCTCAACAAGGGTCAGGTCAAAAGTACCCTGATCCGCCGAGCATGCATAAAGGGATTGATCAAAGTGGATGAAGCGAAAGTAGTATGTCAGGATCGAGTAAAGCGGCGATCCATAGTCTTTGCCTACCCGTATGGGATACAGGCGTGACGAATATGTATTATGTAGGTATGAAGTGACAGCTTTGCTGTCGCGATTCGTTCGGTGAGTGAGATTGCCGGATGCCCAATACCCCCCTTCTCTTCCCACCCTGTTTCCTTCCCACTCCCCTTCTGTTTTTAAGGGTCGGCAACACATCTATGAAACAAGCGTTGTGGATGGTCTTGGGCGACACTGACCACTTACCTACCATAAGGTGACCTGCTTGCTCGTTTGCTGGATCTTTGCAATAAAAAATGACAAAAATACTTATTAACCTATACGTACTAAAAATAACATCAAAAGATTTTCCCCTTTATCAATTTATGGGACGAAAGTTAATAACGGGTTATAACAACGTGGAATACTTGAGGAATTACTGCCTCGGTGGCGCAGTTGTACTACTACTACGTTACCTACAAAAGTAATCTTTAAAATTATACAGGTACGTAATTATTATTATACATTATTTAGATTCAGTTTTTTTTTCTCTACTATCTGGATCACAAGCCTGTCGCCAGAGAAGATTAGGCAAGAAACTTTAACGTTGCTCTATTCAAAACAAGTTTACAATACACTTAATTGTGTGTGTATACGTCTTAAGATAAAATTGTTTTATGATTATTAATTTGGCTCATACTTATTCTGTTTCAGTGTGGTTAAACCGGCTCGGCCAAAATTTTAGGTTTAGTATTACTACCTAATATTTTACCAAATATAGGTTGGAAGGATAATCATTTTGCTGTCGCATTTTACTCTGCCAGTACCTAATATTGCGATATGTTTATAGGGTTCAAAATCCTCACAACTTCTATTCTAACGCTTTAATAATACCTACACTTAAAATATTGGCAATGTAATTAAAATCTTAAATTACAATGCCCAGAATTAACGTGACACTTAAATGAAATTTAAACGAAAACAGGCAATATATTGAATCCGTAAAATTTTACACATTATTTAGTTTCAGTCACTTTTGATGCCATTCATCCGTTTTTATATAAAAGGCAAATAACGATGAGTATACCACCCGTTAAACTTTTTTGATACAATGCTTGACTGATGGAAAAAGGCGAAAAAAACACGAAATAGCCTTTGTAGTCTTTAAAGTAAATTTAATGTTTGAGCTTACCAGTTGCTTATAGTGCTGTGAAAGATAGTGATAAACTTAAGACACTTGCGTGCCGACTCAGCCACCCACTTTCGCCATGAATCATTATGTTACAGCCTCTGTGGCGTAGTTGCTTAGACATCCTGTGAAACGAGAGGCTTCGAGCTCGACCCCCGCACCGAGACATACATTTGTGCGATCCACTAGTATTTGTTGCGAGTCTAGGTGTTTGTGAGACCGAGCAGTCTCTCGTAGCTTCCTATACCTAACTACGACACAATATCTATATCTTAATGGGAGGTCAGGTATATGTATGTAAAGTGTATTTATACACTTGACAACAATTCACATCTTTTCCAAAAGTATTCAAACATTTATAAACTATTTTACAGCTCCGATACCGCTACATACCAGGACAGCGATAATGTGTATCTACCTTAATTGCTCGATAATTTATTACCGGCAACACAGAAACGCTACCCACGCCAACAGACCGGAAATACCTCATGGACGCTATTTTCTCACGTGGTAAAGTGGACACGTGTTATGGCGGACACGTGTTAGGAATGAAATTATTGATTTTTTGCCGTAAGGCTTAATAATAAGGCTTAATAAATTATTCTAGTACCTCTGCAGGTAGAAGAATTAAGTTAGACATAGGTCTGTGAATGAGAAATAGACGGATAAAAGGCAGTAAATGTCTCATATCAATAATTCATTTAAACATTTCGGGAATTGAGTCACGTGTAAATAAGCCCTACAAAATCCTTCGACTTTTTTGTTTCAAAATCATAATAAGCGAGTTTCTAAGAATTGCAAAACCAATCCAGATTCCGCAGTGTTTCCTTTAAATACATAATTTTAACTTCATTTGGACTACTCTGTTTAGGCTTCTGTTAGTCGTTATGGTGATTTCGTTATATTACTTATCTATCTTCTACTAGCGGGAGGCGAAATTTGGGACTACAAAAAAAATTAAAAAGTGATATCATATAGGTACACAGTCAGGTCATAAGTATTGTCACACAGTAGGTAAAAATTTTTCTTTTAGATTGCTGGCCACAAAAAAGTTTATTGAATTCGAATTTCGAATTGTTCATGAAAATAAAAATGAATACTTTTTAGAATTTTACTCATTTTTAAATATGGAGTGGACGCTTCAAGAATACCGTGTTGCAGTTATTGCGTTGCATCGTTGCGGTTACGCGCCAATTCAAATTTTTGACATACTGAAAAATTTGAATATAACCAAAAGATTCGTTTATCGTACCATCAAACGATACAATGAAGACTCTAGTGTAGATGACAGGTCAAGAAGTGGTCGCCCTCGGTCTGTTAGGACTCCAGCAGTGATAAAAGCTGTGAAGGCGCGAATTCAAAGAAATCCCAAACGTAAGCAGAAACTATTGGCCCTTCAGATGGGGTTATGCAGAACCACGGTGAAAAGGGTGTTAAATGAAGACTTAGGGCTTCGAGCATATCGAAGAAAAACAGGACATCGTTTGAATGCTCGTCTAATGGCCCTGAGACTGAAGAGATGCCGCGCTTTGTTGAAGCGGTACGCGGGAAAAAAATATCGGGAAATTCTTTTTTCGGATGAAAAAATTTTTACCGTAGAAGAGAGCTACAACAAACAAAATGATAAGGTGCACGCACATAGTAGTGAAGAAGCGAGCAACCGTATTCCGCGTGTCCAACGAGGTCATTTTCCATCCTCGCTCATGGTATGGTTGGGACTTTCTTATTGGGGCTTAACAGAGGTACATTTTTGTGAGAAATGTGTAAAAACGAATGCAGTCCTGACGAACCTTGTGGAACCTGTTTCTCATACCATGTTCAATAACAGGCACTGGGTATTCCAACAAGATTCGGCGCCAGCTCATAGAGAGAAGAGCACACAAGACTGGCTGGCGGCGCGTGAAATCGACTTCATCCGGCACGAAGACTGGCCCTCCTCCAGTCCAGATTTGAATCCGTTAGATTACAAGATATGGCAACACTTGGAGGAAAAGGCGTGCTCAAAGCCTCATCCCAATTTGGAGTCACTCAAGACATCCTTAATTAACGCAGCCGCCGATATTGACATGGACCTCGTTCGTGCTGCGATAGACGACTGGCCGCGCAGATTGAAGGCCGGTATTCAAAATCACGGAGGTCATTTTGAATAAACTTTAGTGTCATAAGAATCTATGTTTTGTTAAGTTCTTTTTTATATATAAATGGTTACATAATGAATAAACTTGTTTCAATAATTTTATATTAAACATGTGACAGAATTTGACCTGACTGTGACTGTATATTTTTTTATAATATAAACAACAAGCATTTACTCTTGTAATGTAACAATATTAACATGTCCAATTTATTACAATGTTACGAGAGATAAACTGTTCTTATTATTTTGACAACAGCATGACAAAAACGCTTTCGAAACCAGAAGATCATAAACGACCATATAAACGGCCTATAGGCAATGTATTATAGGTTATGCGCAGAAGGGTTAATTTCGTTTTCTTCGCTACGCAGATAACGCACCACGCTTGCGTCTCCCCTCGTAGAGAAGTTTTTTGCCAACGGTCTCCCTAATTTCATCTCATAAGTACTCATTGCTATACCATTTTCAAAAAGGGCTTAGCTCTTTTCGCTATCTGTTTACACATTTTATAGTGCGTCTGTAGGGTATATTAATAAAGTTAGTAATTATTATTATCTTACCTTGAGCAAGGATTTTCACTGGTTGAAGGATCAATCGCAGTACATTTTAAAGCGGATTAAAATATGTAATTATATATTCAATATATTATATCTAATGTTTTGTAAATAGCGATTAACTATTAAGTATTATGTATTGACTAGAACTACAGGCCTAACTCGCTTTTGAGCCATGTCTATAAGCTGTTTTCGAGGGTCATCACAAATCGTCTCGAACACAGGTTTGATGACTTCCAGCCTCCCGAACAAGCCGGGTTCCGAAAAGGCTTTAGTACCATAGACCACATTCATACGCTTCGGCAAGTTATACAAAAAACTGAGGAATATAACTTGCCGCTTTGTTTAGCGTTTGTGGACTATGAGAAAGCCTTTGATTTGAGGCCACGAAGCGGAAAGCGCAGCGTGGGACGTCCACCCACTAGGCGTCTGACCACCTAGTGGGTGGACGTCCCACGGTAAAGGTCGCGGGACGTCGCTGGATGCAGGCTGCCTCCAACAGGTCACTGTGAAAATCATTAGGAGAGGCCTATGTTCAGCAGTGGACTTCCTTTGGCTGATGGATGGATTGACTTATTACAAGAGCTATTTCATTGCCTATGTGACCAATAAACGAATTTCATTTCATAACGACTGGGTATATTGCAATTGGTCAATGTTATTACAGCCATGCAAGAGAGAGAAAATATCTTTTAGCATGAAAATGTAAGTATTTTATAATTGACAACATTTCATTTTTTTAACACACACATTTTTTTAACCAAAATCAAATTAGATAAAAAATTAAGGGACCCATATTTTTTGGTTTTTTGAAATTCAATGGTTTTCATTCATGAATTTATGTTTAAACGTTGGTTAATTCTAAATAGACGTAAACGCCAAATAACGTAATTTATATGGCTTTATGGCATGTGTGCCTTTAATTTATACTTGAACTATAAAAAAAATTAGAAGTTGTCACGTGCCTGTTGTCAGTTGTCACTTCAAAGTTAAAAATTTAAGTTTGCCGTTGTTAACGTTACCAATTTTATTTTATTTTATGATATTAAACGCAATTAATAATAAATTAAACGAGTATTCTCGAATACAATTTTATAACTATTAATGTTTCTCTTTTTTATACAATGACATATTTTGTCACAATCAAATGTCAAAACATATCAAGTAGTTCTTTACATCTTAGAAATTATAGGCAAAGAACATAACTTATAAAGTCGTATAAATGACGTCATCACACCTTTTTTAGATTTAAATTTTTTTCTCCGTAATTAAGTAATTAAAAAAATATATAAAATCGAGAACGTGCTCAGGGCAGGTTAATAAAGAAACGATATTTTTAGTTTATGGACTTTGAAATTATGAAATGTTGTCAATTGTATATCATAAACTCGCATTGAATAAGGTGGTTGCTAATACAAATAAGGACGAATTTGAAGTCGCTCCTATGATAGGCCGCGAATTTTCAAAGATATACAAACAATAGGATGAAAAATCAAGGAGTTATTTATAGAAAATTATGCTTATGGCTTATCGGGATAGAGTTAAAACTACAAGTAATTGACCAAATGTTAATTATATTTAAGTATACCTTAATATCAAACAAATACTTAACAAAATTCTATGTAAATTATTCCTTACGCAAAAAAATTATAGAAAATAAATGATCAAATATCAGCAGTGGCGTAGCAAGGTGTCACCGTCTTCGTGTTTAATATTTATTGTAATAATTGTTATTAATAGACGATTTTAGTACGATGTTAACTGAGATAAACACGAATATGTGGTTTTATTTAAAAATGACCTTTATGTTGTTATTGGCGTACCACCACCTACTATCGCACCGGATGCCAAGGTAACTACGCCACTGAATTTCAGACAACGATTACACACATTGTTTGGCTATTCATGTTATTATCAGTAATTATGCACCAGGCACCTTCTATGAATACACACAGCATTAGATATTTATCCTGATAAGTACATGATATACCGATATCTCATGATCCATCATCACATATCATTTGCCTAGTGTTTTGAGGATACTCAAGGCACTTTAAGAGAGACATAGCCTGTGTTCTATGAATTCTTCTTTTTCCCTATTAATTAGTTTTCCGAGAAGAAATACTCGTAGAACAGCGACGGCATTTCGAAATACCAAACAGTGCTGATAAGTGATATTATTATGACGGCTCCAACGACTAGATACTCTATGCCACCGTGTCGAAACATACTCTCCCAATTTAGCACGGGCCTCCTGGCATTTTTGTTGGTGCACCTGGAAATTACAACTTTAAGTTAGTATTGGTATCCAAGTTGGCTGATCATGTATCTTTTTTTATTTTTATGAGCTCTACACACCAAACCCGCCGGCCCGGCGACACAACCCGCCGGTATAATTCGGCGGCCTGTAAGAAAAGCGTCATGTCGGCGATAACCACCCGTGCGTGTAGCCCGCCGACATGACATCTGTACAACGCAAACACTCTGCTCGTCAACGTCATAAAATGTTCCTTATTACGTAGAGCCGCTGCCATGTCGCCGTTAAAGTTTTCCGACTTGCAATGACTGGAGGCGCCGGCTGACCCGCTGACAAAATATCGCCGACATGTTATGCCGGCGGCTCGGCGGCTTTGTTGTGTAGTGCGTTTTAGAGGCACAAAAAGTTAAGCGTATTGCGGAATGCGGTGCGATATTTATGAAGTCGTTTGGCTTATTGCCCTTGGTACTCAATTTAATTTGAATTTAGGATTAGGATCGAAAACTTGTCACTTGTCATCATATATTGTATTGAAACTAAATGTCATCCAGTGTCAAGGGTAGAGGAGAAGAGGAGAATTCCATTAATATTTATGGAGTGAAATATTTAAAATATACCCATACTTTGGTTAGTCTTGACATTTTATAATAATCAAATCGGTCTTGTCGCGATCCATGGAATTGTAGATTTAATTAATATTTCCTCTATGGAAAGTACACAGTATGCACAGACTTAGAGTATCAATAAATATATTATATTAAACTCCCACATACCGCCATGGTTCTGGCAAAGGCGAAGGTGGATCTCTTCCCATGCCAACTGGCATTAATATTGCTTTCTCTGACGGCAGTAACGTCAACTCCAAATCGATAATACCCTGTAATTAAAACAAATAAAATATAGTGAATCTGACTGGCTGATGATGATGATGCCTAAATCACTCTTCTTAAAGATACTGTAATAGCTTATAATCATTACTGATTACGGGAGTCTGTACAACTGGGATTTTGATTGAGAAGGCTAAATGATAAATAATATCACCCAACAGTCACATGCATAGTCCCGACCCACACAAAGATCGAGTCTTGTGTCGCGGGTATCAGGGACTATGAGAGACTTATAGACGAGTATCCTTCATATTTTGTTATGATTGAAAGAATGGCCTCGGTGGCGTAGTTTTATTTCGGTACGATTACAACGCTGAGGTCGCGGCTTCGAATCCCAAGTCGGGTAAAGTGATATTGGATTTTTCTATTATCAGCCCGGAGTGAGGAATGTCTGCAGTCTACACGATAACACACGGAACACACCGGGCGAACCGTGGGTGTCCTGTTAACACCTTTGCCCAACCTTTCTGGGAAAAAGGCGCGAAATTATATAAATATGTATGAAAGAAAGACGCGACGCTTGCATCACAATATTATATATGAAGTCTTGATCTTGTGATTGGATGTTCATTATAGCGCCGTAATAAGTGCCTCTCAACGAACACATACTACGACAGAACAAGGGAAAATAATTGTCAACGTTTTTTATACAAAGCCGTATATATATATATAATTAAGATTATATAATATATATTCGCATATCGCATACCGCTGCGTTTTACGTTAAATTAAGAAAATAAATGTCTTCATGCAAAATGCTTCAAATAATAAGCAAATGATGCTTTGTCCCTACCGTGCAGAGTATTGAATTCAGAACCACATATTGCTTAATTGTACTGTGGATCGATCCCTCAATTCGGAACACTATTTCAATACTTTAAAAGCCATATTTTCTCACACTTACAATAGCAATCCTCAGTCCGGTATCACGATCTGTGACAGTCAAAGGCCACCAAGTACGAACGGATCTTGTTACAAAAAGATTGATTTTCTCTGACATATCTACTATGTTTGGTGGATTCCGATTGGAAACATCGACGCCCCTGGCCAACGAGTTTAAGTCGAGTTTTAATGTTCCTGAAACATTAACGCCTAGCTGCATCAGATTTATCAAACATTGTTTACAAAACAATTAAGGCGACTCAACCTTTTTATCATTATATTTTTTTTAAGTTTCTTTTATTTGTGTAGTCGCTATTGCGATATATTCTTCGTCGCTTATAATCGGTAATTGGTTTGACTTGTTAATTTTGAGGTTCGAAATCTCAAGCTGCAGATGGAGCCGAACATCGGGTTATTAGGTAACATAAACGGGGATCCAACAAGTATTTTTCCCCATGAAAAAAGATACATCGACCATTAAAATTGTCGACGTTTCCTATTGTATTTAGATAAGTATATATCAACAACCTATAAATAATAATAATAAACCCAACAGTACACAACAGTACAGTAGTGTGCCGTGGGAATCAAAAACTACGAGAGACTTCGATTTCACAAACACCTAGACCCGAAACAAATACTTGTAGATCACATAAACGTTTGTTTCGGTGCGGGGAACAAACCCGCGGCCTCTCGTATCTATCAACTGCGCTACGGGGGCTGTAATAAATAAATCATTAGTCAGTTTTCATACCAATAAAGTCTTCCTTCGAAACGGCTTCGCTGTCCAACACTTGGATGACAAGAACAGGCGGCACACTCTCTTCATAGTCGGAAAACTCAACGGTTTCTCTCCTCATCAACTTATTGAACAACATTAAGGGTTATTAATTAACTGCGATTTTGTATTACTGCTTTGTATAATTATTCATACATATTGAGCTGATTATTCATTTATTATGCCGAAGATCGGGCGAAATGGAGAATTAGCCGGAAGACGGACCCTGGCCCCGGCCGGGATAACGCCAGGTAGAAGAAGAAGAGGGGAGCCGGTGGGATATTTGCATAAAAAATAGCCATGAAGACCTTTCGATAGACAAGTTATCATAGTCATGTTTGTTAATCAATGTGATAAAAAAATATGTCGCATCTGGTTATCAGATGGGTGAAGGTCGACCCTCAGCGGCTCTTAGACCACATCAAAGAGATAACAATCCCTCGCTGCTGCTATATTTGAGTATCGCTATACTTAATATCAGATACATTGTAGTTATTTTGTCGTGCCAGAATTTAAAAAATCAATACACGATACATCAAAAGAAGAAGGAAGCCGTACAGAACTGTTATTACAACCTTTTGTTGTACTTCCTATTCAACCCCACACGAGGCCCAAAACATTCCGGTTTTCCACCAGTTAAAATTTAAATAGATAATATTTCATAATTTACATACATACATAAAGACACGCCTTTTTCCCAGAAGGGGTAGGCAGGGGTGTAACGAGGACATTCACGCCTTGTATTTTCCGTCCCAAGATGTGATAGGGTGCGAGCCTATCGCCATATCGGGCACACAAATTCCTGACTCCGGGCTGATAATGAATAGAAAAATCCAATATCACTTTGCCCGACCCGGGATTCGAACCCGAGACCTCAGCTTTGCAATCGTACCGTAGTACCACTACGCCACCGAGGCAGTTTAATTAACTAGTCTATTTCATAATTTAATCAGCCATTAATGTCTGTTTGCGTCGCGATATCACGTGCCCCAGCTAACGTGGTAACGTTTGTTCTACTATTAGTTAAGGCTTCTATAGTTCAATTAACTTGTAAAAACATTAGTGCCAGATGCGACTTGACGCTGTGGAAAACCCGACTGCTCGAAGCCTATGGCAGGTGTCGAAAACGTCTGCTTGATGTCACAACGAATTGTTCTTATTACGTGTCGGTTTATAGTCATACAACTAGCTTAATTTTTGGTTATGTATTAATTAATATATTATTATCTTTTTTACATGCCCTTAACTTATATTTTATGCCTTAGTTATACGCGCTGCAAAAAGATTTAGCGTAATATGACATAAAACCCATAGATGTAGTATGCATAAAGCCAACCTCCCCGACGTTCTATTCAAGAAATATCCAAACCCACGATACCATCTTTTTGACACGTGAAACTGACTTTTCAGCAACATCAATAAAGCCAAAAAAGTAAGAAAAATAATTACAAACAAACCTTTATTTCATTATGTTGGTATTGAAAATGAAACACCATACGCCAGTTAAATACCGCTTCACCAAATTCAGTTCGACAATGGATGTCTGTGTATTGCGCCTGATCCATATTCCCAATCCATCTGTTAGAACTCAAATCATGTTAGCACTAATACATGTGTTTGTGTTTGCACTGGTGGTAGGTCTCTCATACGTGAGAGGCCGCTTGGGTAAGTACCACCGTAATGTCTAATTCTTCAGCCAAACAGCAGTGTAAACGCAGTGTTGTGTTCCGGTTTGAAGAACATTGTATATGGCGTAACTACTGGGCATAATGAGAATTAACATCTTATGTTTCAGTATGGCGAGAGCCGTGGAACGCCAAACATTGCTTTGTAATTCATGGTGTTGATTGCTTTTGCTACTGCTCATGAGCGGGCGTATCGCTTACCATCAGGCGAATGGCAGGCTCGTCTTGCCATTCATTGCAATAAAAGAAAACCTTGTTGAGGGTATCAACGATTTGAATGTAGGGTCGCTGAGGTCGACCCCTACCGACTCTTCCATCCACGCTCGCCTTGTACTCGTATATTTGCTTGGTTAGTCTCCTACTTTTAAATGATTATTAATTAATTATTAACAGGGTATATTTTGATATACCCTGTAAATAATAAGCAGTCTTGACTGCTGCCAAAAACGAAGACAGGTGGTAGTTTTAGTGACTACAGACACGAGGTAATTAAAAATATTGCAAAAAAAAAACACGACGATTTTTTAATGTTTTAAATATCATTGGTGTTTGGGTGGTAAAACCATAGTTTTTGCTAAAATTATAATTTAAAGCCTTGCGTACTATATCTTCTTTATAATAAAAGGGTGTACATGATTTTTAGGAAAGTGTATGTATTTACCACCCAAATTACAACCCCTGTATTATTAATCAGTTATTTCAAATTAATTCCACAAATCTATATTATCACACTCACGCCTTTACGTAAACATCTGGAGATCCCTTCCCATACCAATCTCTTAGTTTAAGCCCTCTCACTTTCCAAACCACGACTCTTAATTCATAATCTTCAGGGTTCCGTGGGGTTATATCAACTGGTAGAGGAATGTACGTTCCATTCAATGGATAGATATCCACCCATAACTGTATCTTGCCCTGAGAAAATCATTTATTTAACATAAGTATCCTTGAAAGTGGTATTGGACTATATTATGGCCTAACCCCTCTCAATCGTAGATCTCGATTGTAGAGGAGGCCGTGCCCTGCAGTGGTTTAGCTGCTTTTGAAGTCCCCTAGTGTTCATCGAGCTTACTTTCATCTCAAGATGTGATAGAAGATTATCGTCATGTCCGGGCATAAAAGTCAGTCCCGAGCATTCAATAACTTGACTTAGGCAATTACCATTGAGGGATTTGCTGTTTATTAAATGAGGTTATGAGAAGAAGTATATAAATAGTTTATTATGATGACTGTTTATTCCAATATTGTTGATATTTTTATATTTAAAATATACGCTCATTAAAATTCGCTACTTCACTTACATACCTGCTCTACTCCAGGTCTTTCAGGGTTAAAAAGGGACCTCGTCTCGACATGTTCGGGGACTAAATGATATCCACATACTGGTAATGTGTGCCATTTGTGTAACAAACGCAGGCAAACGTTCTGTCGCCGTTCGGAAGGAGATGTGTAGCTGTTGGCTGTAAGAGTAGTTTAGAGTCAACTAAAGCAAACGAGGAACTACAAAACTTTAAAGCTATTTTCTACATTACAAAATTAATTTCAATTTGTTTTTATTATTCTCTCAAAACGTAACACTAATATTGAGGTGTATTATTTGTATTCAGTAATAAAATAAGACAACATGGAGAAATACTACTGAGATAGGTTTCCAGTATGCAAGGGACAGTGTTAGTAAGTTCTGTTCATTTGTCTATTTCCGCCACCAAGCAACAGTGTGTAAGCATTTTTATGTTCCAACTTGAAGGGCATTGTAACCAATGGCTACCGGACAATAAGAGATTCAACGCCCGATATTTTGGGGTGACGTGCGTGTAGAGGTGTAATGGTTTGGGCACACAGCGGGCGAGACGGCGCTGCCCGAAGTCGGGACGCCACGCATGCGCGATGCCGAGCGTGGGGTCCGGTCGCGTCGTTTAGAGTTTTAATGTATCCTCTAGTATGGGATATCATTCGATCGCTATCGCCGTTAGGGCTTCATGTTCCATATCAACCCCTAGGTAGGTACATCATTACTTCAAATCCTCTATCGACGTCGCGCATGCGTCACGTCGCGTCCGCCGCGCCGCGCCGTCCTACCCGCTGTCTGATAAATCCATTAACGCTGTTGCTCTTGTTTGTGTTTCGCCCCTCATGAGTATACATATATGGGTACAACTAGACTGCGGCCGAAAACGAAGCCAGCCAGTATTAGTGACTTTAGATACAAAGCAACAAAAAAATTCGCAAAAGCGGAGATATTTTTGTTGTAATTTTTTACTTACCGTCCTATTTTGGTAGTAAATACATGTTTTCCCAAAAGAATAATGTAAACCTTTTTATTTTTATAGACACAATGTTACGGAATGGTTAAAATTATAATTTTAGCAATAACTAGGGATTTACCACCCAATCTCAATGACATGTTAATAAATGCAAAAGAACCTGTCGCTTTTTTGAAAAAAAAAATAGTTGCCTTGTTTCTGTAATCACGAAAACTACCACCTAGCTTCGTTTCTCTGTCTTGATATAAAAATAATACCAACTACTATTAAAAGTTTTTTGCTAGCATTATATTATAATATGTCATCTTAATACTTTATTGTACAAACGTTGGTTGCATACCGATACTTTCATTATCATTATATTCAACTCCATTAAGAATAACTGTGTTGACGTCAGGACATATAGGTGTCGGAATATGATTCTTTAAACACAACTCATCTAAAATAGCTGATGGCTTCATAAAATCTCTCCATTTTGCTGGACCAATTCTGCAATACAGAGATTGAAAATACGTCATTACGTTATGGTATACTATGTCGATGATTTTTTGTATTTATTTTTAAGTAACTTTACTTCTCATCAAAGATAGAAAGGTTGTAATGTGGATAGTAGTTGGTCTGTACTCATTTCACACTCAGCAATTAACAGATGAAGAGGTGGTACTTTCAAGACAAATAACCTTTTGTTTTTTCGGCCTCAAGGTGTAAAATTAAGAAACGAAATCATAATACTTTTGAAGGAGAAAGGTTTTACGAATATCATAATTTTCCACGTTTTTTCCTCATCGCCGACTCTCACGACGACTTGTTTATCAGGACGATAGATGGATCAATAAACTGAGGCTATTTTTATACCTGTGAGATGGGACGCAAGGTTACGAGTTACGGCCCGTCTGGTGGTAAATAGTTACCCTAGCCTAAGTTCTAGATACAACAAATAATAGTACTTATACTGTTATATAATTATACATGTATATATGAAAATGAAAATAATTTATTGAGTCCATTAAAATGTTCAACATAATTTAGATTCAGTGATTTTATCTACTACCAGGTTCGGAAAGCGATTTTCACTAGGGAAGAACGCGCAACAAACTTGTGTTGCTATTTTCAAAACCAGTTTACAACATAGTGATTATTACAAAAGTTACAAGTTGGTTTAAATCGGAGCAGTTCATGAATAGGTAATATATTTTCATATTTCACTATCGATCCATCAGCCAAAGGAAGTCCACTGCTGAACATAGGCCTCTCCCAATGACTTCCACTGTGACCTGTTGGAGGCAGCCTGCATCCAGCGACGTCCCGACATTTGACTATACTCACACATTATATTCCTTTGATAATCCGACATGCGCCCTATGTTTGGTGTATACACGGTTCTCCAGATCGATCGCCGTTGATCCAATGAGTTCGTCAGGAGCTATCGTGTCGTGATCATACAGAGATACAGTCAGCATGTAATCCTCGGGCAAAGTACAACGAATTTCATACATTCTGAAATGGCAGTTGAAATAACTCTGTTGTTTGTTTATTGTAACAGGGCTGCTGGAAAACCTTTTGAAGGTCATAGAAAATGATAATAAAGTGAATTTAATACACTTAATTGTAAACCAAATGGGAAGGCTTGAGAACCCAATCGTGTAGTACAATGATAAATACGGGTATTTCACCCCAACAAACGAAATGTAACTCTTTAGTTATATTTCGTTTGTTCGATTCGTAAATAGAACTAAGAGTTAAACATACATACATACATAAACTCACGCCTATGTCCCATTGGGGTAGGCAGGCTACGGTCCATTTGACAGCCTCCGTGGCGTAGTTGGTACGACGCCGACTGTGAAACAAGAGGTCGCGGGTTCGATCCCCGCACCAACACAAATGTTTGTGTGGCCCACGACTATTTGTGTCGGGTCAAAAACTACGAGAGACCGAAAAGTCTCTCGTAGTTTCTGATACCCACGGCACAAGACTTAATTGATCTTAACGTGGGGTCAGAACTATGTATGTGACTGTTGGGTGTATTTATTATTATTTATTAATCTGTTCATACACGCTCATCGGTTCCGAGGACTCCGTATTTTACCTTTCTTTAATAGGTCTAAGGTAATAATTCCTTTGAATTACTGTTAGTTCCATTTACGAATCTGTGTTATTACAGCATACTCGTAGTACAGACAATTTTAACAAAAACATACTAACATTCACTTTAACAATCCGGCACTAACTGTTATGCTGTTATACGAGTATAACTAGAGTACACCGGGTGTATCAAGGCTTCGTTTTCGGTAGCAATCTTGATATACCCGGGATACTATACATATACTCTATACATTATCATTTTTGTAGATTTAGTGCCGATTTTACAATAGTCCAACGAAAATTGGCATGAAATAATTTATATCTTGACTAGATATAAAATACATACAACCAGAACATTATCTATCTGTCTTTTTATTTGTTCGTATTTTTATTATATTTGATTTGCCAGCCTCCATGGCGCAGTTGATCAGACGCCGGCTGTGAAACGAGAGGCCGCGGGTTCGATTCCCGCACCGAAACAAATGTTTGTTTGAACCACAGGTATTTGTTTCGGGTCTGGATGTTTGTGTGACCTAAAAGTCTCTCGTTGTTCCTGACATACACGATACAAGACTTGATCTTAGTATGGGGTCAGGACCATGTATGTGACTGTTGGGTGTATTTATTTATATATTTTTAGGCAAAGGAAGTCCAGTACTGAACAGAGGCCTCTCGTGGATATCTACAGTGACCTATTGGAAGCCGGCAATGACTATATTTACTAAAAAGACAATCTCAATATCATAAAGATTATTTGTAAAAACATCTCCCACTTACTTGCCGAATACAGGATTGACACTATTGCAAACGTATTTGTTCCTATCTCCTACTCGTTTAGCACCGCAGCTGATGACGACGTAAGGGTCAGACTTGCCAGTGAACTCTTTAGCTGTTAGTTTCAGCCCTCGGATGACGTAGACTCGCACTAGATGCCTGGTAGGGTCGTTGGCTGGGTACTCACTGAAATATCTTATTCAACACATTGCTTATTTGATTTAAATGCCCTGATGGCGTCTCTTTGCGAATTATTACATAATTACTTCTAGGGACCCTGTTTCATTAATGAAGAAGTAACAGATAATTTTAGCCTATAAGGTGGGTGTAGAAATGTAGGTGGTGTCATAGTGACCGGTTTCTTTCTCCATAAAAACTGTTATTACTATAATTTTGCCTGATGGTAAACATCACGTAGAGGCATTTGTTTAATTTAAAACAGAATCTATATCATACCCTTTATTCAAATCGACGCCCTGAGGACTAACAGCAACGGTCTTGGAGTCAGGCGGCCATTTGTAAATAACAATACCAGCTTTTATATAGCCGCAACGGAGTTGTTCGTCCTTCTCTGAAATGCCAATCTTCTTGCCGTTGTAAAGTTTCAAGGTTGAACACCAGTCTTTGAACTTTGAAAATTGTGGTTGAGCTTCTAATTCTGATTTGTATATCTAGAAATAAAGAACAGAGTATGGACTCTGGTGAGATTGTGGAACGAAAAAAAAATTCAAAATGCATTCTATTACCAAATAAGAAACAAATAATATTTCTGTTGACTAAAATGTGGTTAACGGTTAAGAGCACACAAAATTACTTTTCAAAATATATTGGAAAAATGGAAAGAAGGTTCCCCCTATGAGGATTACACTAAACTACATGATAACATTCAATGAAGAATTCTTTCACATGGACGTAATCTAATAAACGGCGCTAGTGCCTTTTAGTCCGGTCAATTTAGCACATAAAATAAAATGATATAAAAAAAAATTACATCATCTAAAATTTTTGTCTGAGCTAATTTTATGAATAAACTTGTCGCTTGGTTGAAAATCGGGAAAAATCTATTGTTTAACCTTGACCTTGAGTAACTTTTTTCTAGGTACCGGATTGATGAGGACTTTTTAAATTTTATTTAAATACTATATTAAATAATATTTAAATAATTATAATCAATATTTAAATATTATATTGTCTTGAACAATTTTAACGATTTTCAGCTTTATGTGAATTTATATGTCTTAGGGTGTTTATTTTATGTGATACATTTTCAGCTTCATGTCAATTTATATGTGTAGGGAATTTATATGTCTTAGGATTTACCGGATCATTTGCTTTATCGATACTACATTCTTGCTAAATAACTTTTAAGTATACACCTAAATACATTGCAGGCTCGAGTGGACTAATATATTTATAATTACTTACAGTTATTTCATTAGAATTACTGGAACATTCATTTCCATCATACTCCTGAAAAAAATAGTAATATAATGAAACAATATAGAGGTCTTGATTACTGTTTTTATTGCAACAGTTTTCAAGCTAGTTAATGACAAGCCGCTCAAGGTAATAGTAACCTATGGGATGGTGAAATTGAATATCTCCATACTGCAGACTTGTGTCCAAGCTTGATTGTCTATGGCTGATTTATGTCATCAATTCATAATGAGGGCTATTTATTTTATGAAAGTAATTAATTAATTTGCTGTTGCTTGTTTAAAATTATGCTGGTAGGGATGATTTGAGTGCGCGGGCACACACACACACTATAAAGTTCTCGAATGGAGGCCACGAAGCGAAAAGCGCATCGTGTGACGTCCACCCACTACGTGGTCAGACAACCTGGGAAAGGTCGCGGGACGTCGTTGGATGCAGGCTGCCTCCAAAAGGTCACAGCGGAAATCATTGGGAGAGGCCTATGTTCAGCAGAGGACTTCCTTTGGCTGATGGATTGGATTGGATTGAAAGCAAAACTCCACGCACACTTACACACGAACACAAAGGTTCCGCGTTCCACTAGTAAATAGGAGAGAGATGTGAAATGTTCCCCCGCAAACCGCACGGATCCGAAAATGTTTTTACTGTAATTTAAGAGCGCTTTGCAGAAAAATCGCGCACATTTTTTTTAAGTCAAGAGGGCCGCAGTACCTGTTTTATTTACCATTATCCATCCATCACCCAAAGGAAGTCCACTGCTGAACATAGGCCTCTCTAATGATTTCCACAGTGGCCTGTTGGAGGCAGCCTGCATCCAGCGACATCCCGCGACCTTTTATCAGTGAATAAATTAATTTTATTTACACTGCACAATGATTTATGTTTTTCCAGCATTAACAATAAATAACAAAAGCACTGACAAGAGTTAAATGAAAGTATATAATAAACTTCGATTGGGTTTACATTCTGATAAACTTTTGTTTGCACGTTTATATTGTAAATTGTTGCCTTTATGTATACGAAGTTATTAATATTATACATAAATATATTTTGATAAGTTATACTCGTAAATAACAGTTAGTACATCTAATTTTGTCTCAAACTGGTTCAGGCTCAACTTTTCAGGCTACAGCAACGATATTTAAAAGTACAATTGTGAATTTAATTCCAAGATATAATTGATCTTACCTTCTGTGCACAATAAAACCTCATCCACCAATCTTTTTCCTCCCTGTATTTTGGTGTCGACTCTGTTGCTTTTATTTGTTCCCGATCCCTGGAGAATATCGGTAACAACGCACATTCCTCTTCACCCGGTTCTTTAGCACAGAACATTTTTCTCCATTTGGAAGCAATTTTGATGGTACTGCTTTTCAATGTTACAGGTTGATTGATACCTTTCTTCGAAGACTTGGTAGTCTTCCCGTAGAATATAGGAGCAACTAAAATGTTATTGGTATTATTTAGAAAAAGCAAAATGTTTGGAGACATATCCCGTTGCCGTGATCGTTGTCATGTCTTGCTGAATAAAAAGAAGAATTTTATTCGTAAAATCATGATTTTTGGAATGTTTACTACTCATTGCCACTACTCACCTAAACTTCCCACAGCAAGCTGTTAAACACAGCATGCGCTTCACCATGTACCCAAGAGTCAGGTGCTATTTTCGTGAGGCCGCTATCAACTTTGGGAATGGGTGTCAAAACTTATACTATATTGTGCATAGGCACTGGTTTATTTATAATACCTACTTTTCATATATACATACATAAACTTCGTGTTTTTATGTATGCAGAAGTGCTACCAGGACACCCACGTTTTGCCTTATGTGTTCTATCAAACGATGTGACAGGGGGCGAAACTATCGCCATATCGGTCGCAAGTTCCTAACCCCAGGCTGATAATTAATAGAAAAATCTAATATCACTTCGCCCGACCCGGGAGTTGAACCCGAGACCTGAACGTTATAATCGTACCGTGGTACAACTATGGCACATAAGTACATCCTTTTCATAACATATTATTCGTAACATTATAATTTTATTTTAAACATTGAAATAGAAATAAGTATGTACAATATTCCTGGCTATACATAAAGTGCAATTCAAATAGAGTAGCCCCAAGTGAGTGATAATTATGTCTAAGGAAAGGAGGTCTCATAACTTACAGCTATTTTTATTCAAACCGTGTAGTTTTAACCAATTGTCGGAGGCGTCAACAACTTCAAACTAACATCTGCTATGTACTACCTAGTATTAACAAATAATTAAAAAAGAATGTGAACATAGTAACATGCCTTGAAAATAATTGGACGTCAAGATGGACATGCTTTTCAAAGAAGACTCCCTTTGGTTCTCCGGGAGCCATCTTATCAAATACTTGTACGGGTTTTTAACCACATTCGTGCCCAAGAACATGGTTCTACCGAAAGTGCTGTTGTCACAAAGCTTGATAGTCAACAGCGGACAAATGTTTTCAGACAAAGTGGCTTCAAATTTGTGACTTGATCGGCCATTGGGAAAGTTGGCGTTTAACTTCTTGTTCACTATGATGTCGGATTTTGTTGTTAGTTCGTCTATTTCTAGAACTACGCAGGGTTTTCGTGTTACGTTAACTTCTCTCAGACCCCACCAATATATGTCTATTCTGTAAAATATAAATATATACAATGGAATTTGGAATCGTTCTTCATTTGTAATAATCACGATTTTTCTTTTGTAATAATCACGATATTGTAAACTGGTTTTGAAAAGAACAATACTAGAGTTTCTTGCCCGTTCTTCTCTAGTGAAAACCGCTTTCCGAATTGGGTGGTAGAAAAAAAAGACTGAATCTAAATAATGTTGAACATTTTAATGGATTCAATAAATTATTTTCATTTTCATTTTTTATTTCATATTCTCAGTTGCACCAAGTAGAGTCGTTGCTAGAGTAAAATTTCCACTGCCTCGTGTTCTCAATCGTCAATTGATTCCTAGACCACTCACATAATATAGAGATCTACCACCAGTAAAAGCCAATACCTAAGCTTACCGGTAAGTACTCTCCATCCTAAAAACTAACAATGGAAAATAGCTTCTCGCTATTATAGCTTGAACTATACTAGCTACTAAGGATCGTATAAGGATTCAAAATATGACTCAAAGGTAATAATTACTTGTAGCCTGTAGGCCGTGGCACTAGATGGTCTGGGAGCCCTACCACATGCTCTGAATCTTGATGTATGTCTTTGACTCCAGACACATAGAATGTCTCATCCACTGTACCGTATGTGGTCGATCTCATTAGAGTTTCTGGTACCTGAAAATATGTTTAAGGTATCTGAACTTTATCTATCATTTTATATATATTTTTTTTATCATCAACATCTTGTTATAGCGTCGTCGATTTTACGAAAAACGCATAAGGGAGTTTCCTTGATAGTCAGACACTTGATGGTTATTTCATCTTGCCAGACACATTGAAACTGATAACTTCCAAAGCCACCATGATCGGAACTTCATAATAGCTAGTGCCTAACTTAGAGGTACATATGCGTAAACCAACTTTGAGCTTTAATAATATGACGAGACTGCGACCACGGGCTCTTAGTCTATGAGGCATTTTTCAATATACATTTGATTTTTTTGAATTAACCGCCTCAGTGACACAGTTGTACTACGGTGCGATTGCAACGCCGAGGTCTAGGGTTTGAATCCCTAGTCGAGCAGTGATATTGGATTTTTGTATTTATTATGAGCCCGAAGTAAGGAAATTGTGACGCTAGTAGTATAAAATAATGAACTCAGTTTCTGTCTCTAAAATATGGAGATGTTTTTCTAGTGGTCCTTTCTTGAGTGAATGGTATTCATCCCGTGTGAACCTTGCGTGCAAGCAAAACGCAAAGCACGTTTTCAACGGTTTGCAATAATACTTGATGTGGTATTTGGCGACTGAAAATACTCTGGAAGATTTCAAGATTCATAGTGTTGTTTCCCCACAAAGTATTTCCATAATATTTATGGAAACCTGAGATGTGATAATATATGTTATGAAGGCAATAATCATGGTAAATAAAGGTTATAATCTTTTCATTTATTTATTAAACTGTAAATGTTTGTTCGGCATTGAGTCATCAGCATCATACCCTTGTGGATTAATGTACCGCTGATTACGTGGAATGTCAGAATTTTATTTCTGAGAATAGTTTGTAAAATTGTTATCATGTGTACGTGGTGGCGATGGCGTGTTGCTGTAATTTGTTTGAGTTGGCGTGGAACTGGTATATGTATATTTACTCGTAACTGTTAAAGAAAGAAGAAAGAAAAAGAAAATACTTTATTATAATTTTAACTTTTAGGTATAAGGTACTAAATTCTTATTAAACCTCTGGCGATGAGCGTTAAAGATCGCGAGGAAGTATGGAGTAAGAGCAAAGAGTCGGTCTATCAAGTCCTCCATGGGCTTGACGTAGGCCGTACTGCGTCTGTACCTTGGCTACTTTTCGTTAACCTCTTTGGGGAAACCTGAGGGTTTTGTCTTTGCGATTATGGGCAAAATAATTAAGACGAACAATTATAGCAAATACATCCTAAAAGACGGGACGGTCGACATTTGTCGGACATGCCACATTCTTGTCGAGTCAATCAGGCATTTGGTATTCGGTTGTTTGTATCATGCTAACGGCGAGTACTTGAATTGGCACAACCTTGTAGCCAAGATCATACATCAGCAAATTGCTCTTCGATATGGATTTGTGACTCTTGAAGTGCCATATTAACAGTATGTTTGTCACAGTTCTTGAAAATGGTCTTACTACGCTGTATTGGGATCGGTTTGTTATCACAGACAGAGCTTTTGTTTCCAATAAGCCTGATATTATGAAAATATATCTATTTGCGTCCCAGGCAATACTTGTTTATGTTACTCTTCTGCCTGATGATAACCTCGTTAAAGCTGAATAAAGACAAATTTTCTAAATATTTAGATTTGGCAGACGAGGTTACCGACATGTGTGATGTGGGCTTAACAATTATTGTCCCGATTGTTGTTTCTGCACAGGGACTTATATCAAAGAGTGTCGCACAACATCTTCAGAGGCTCTCAATAGGTCGTTGCTTCAAGACCCAAAAAGGCGGTGTCGCTGAACACGGCGCGCATGGTGAGGAGGTTCCTCCCTTTGGACCCCCAACCACCGGTGGCTTGGCTCTGGAGCCTCGCCACCGCAGGGTCAATTCGTATATTGTGTATGTTTTAATATACAGATTTAATATATAAAAATTTTAAAAATGAAACATACAAAATAAAGGGAAAACTATTTAGATAATAGTATTAATTTAGGGGTAATATATGCATTGCTTGCAGGAATTGAGGAAATAATGTACACAAGACACACTTACTTAGTTTAATAATTGATTAATGAAACTTATACATAATTTTCTTAAAAATAGAAATTCGTCGGTCGCAGCCGCGATTACAGTACAGATATAATATAAAAAGGTTTTAATAGAGAAAATTAAGGACTCACGCGGCGACGGCGGATACGGAAACTTAAGCACATAGAATATAACTTGCATCGCCGTGCCGCGTGGCCACAGATTATAAATTAGATACATATCAATGAACTCGTCGCTGACACTCCCCATCCCAGTACTGATGCAGCACTCTTCATCCAATGGGATAAGAGCGAAGCAGAACGCCGCCAACAACCAGACTTTATTTTCACCTCCAACAAACGGACACGACAATCCTTACCTGGGAAGATCGTAGTGATGAGACCTCACAGCGACGTGCTTGTCGAATAGTCGATGACCCCAATCTCACGGACAAATTGGAGCCGTTAGGACTGCGGAGAGACTTCGGGTCTCTCTGTGTGTTCTATCGTCTGTTCCATGGGGAGTGCTCCGAGGAATTGTTTGAGATGGTACCAACGTCACCTTTTTACCATCGCACCACCCGTCACCGGAGCAGAGTTCATTCCTACCACCTGGAAGCGTACCGTTCCCGAACGGCACGTTTTCAGCGTTCTTTCTTACCACGCACGTGTAAGCTCTGGAATGAACTCCCTGCATCGGTGTTTCCTGAGCGCTATGACCTGTCCTTCTTCAAACGAGGCTTAAAGAGAGTACTTTCCTTAAGGTAGGCAGCGACTTTGTTGTGCTGGACCCCTGGCACTGCGGAGGTCTATGGGCAGCGGTAGCCGCTTTCCATCAGGCGGGCCGCTAGCTCGTCTGCCTGTGAAGGCTTAAAAAAAAAAAAAAAAAAAAAAAAACCTCTCGGCCACATGTTCCGCAATGAATTCTGATCCACGGCCAAGACCAGATCGCCAATCTGCAGCGGCTTCTTTTCTTCGAACAACTATTTTCTTAGTAAGAGATCGCGCATTCTTTGAGCTTTACGCAATTGTTTATGCAGTTGAAGGTCCTTGTCATCAAATTGACCTATGATGGGCAAATCTGATGACGTACCGAGAAGGAAGTGGTTCGGCGTGAGTGAATCTACGTCACCCGCTTCCATGGTAACGTGTATCAAGGGACGGCTATTCCAACTTCAGGCATTAATGTACTTGAGACCGCGTCCCTAGGTGCACGCTAGTTAAAAATTACCTTTAGGAAAATATTTCTCTCTGAATTAATCTTTCCGATGCCTCACCCCATTCTAGCGGGAGGATTGAAAGTCCAATGCATTCCGTTATTTTACCTTAGTTTTTTCATGATTCCGTGTCCAAATCCCGAACAAAGTGCTTCAGCGCCTCGCATGTTCGTCTTGACGCCATACGTCGCATAGCCTTAGTAAAGAAGTCTGCAGTGAGCAAAGTCACTATCTCAATGTGTATGGCTGGAACGGTTACATATAAATAATACTCCGTACCTTTTAATTCGACGTCTGCCCTCCGCAACAGCCATAGAGCCCAGAAATAATTAAACAGACTTCAAAATTGTAACAGAGAGAGAAATAAAACTAATATTTAAATCTAAATTACCTAAATATGCCAAAAAAAATTGAGGTCGGTATCAGCCTTAATGCTTGGGACTAACTATGCCCCGCGATTTTTCGCACAGCGTGAGTATTGTCGTCCAGCTGAGACATTTTAGATTCGACAATTAGTTTTATTTCTCCTTTTTTATAACAATTTTGAAGTCGGTTTAATTTTTAAAAAATATTTTTTATTTATGGTAGGTCTGAGTTAACAACCAATACCTTCGCGTCAGCTCGTTCACCACGGAATCTTGATTTCCGTGAACTCCCATCACATGGAAGTGCGGAAGACACGGGATGCCGGCCGTCTAAAACTACAGGATTTATGTATCCAGATCTACAATAACAGCGGCGTCAATACGCCCACGAACCCGCAGAAGCCGCGTTCGTCCAAGAAGGTCGCTAAGGTAAGTAATTTAGTGTTTTTAGACATGCCTAACTTACCTCGGTCCTCGTGTTAATACTGCTAGCTGGCGAATGACTATGCTTGAGCACTCCTCAAAAGCAAACACTCCGCGCGCTCCATAATGGCCGTCACACAGGTAGCGATATACAAAACTGTGCAAGTCTGAGTTTGTACCAGTATACTGGGACGTGTGTGGGCAAATAACAGCGCACACTTAGTTCCAATTCCCGATTTGAGACTGGTGAGAACTCGCATTTGCGCAAACCCACTTAAACGTGTGCGGCAGACTTAACACTGCGGTCTAACTCACCTGTATATATTTTGTATTTGTCGACAAACCTCAACACTGTAGCTGCAGACGTCTTTAAACTTAATCAGGAAGAAATACCTAAAAGGGACCGGTACAGGCATGAGGCAGGGTTACTAATAGGGCAGGGTTACTAATGGTTACGTATGTGCGACTGCTACATGTTCCAAATATTAATCAAGTGAGTCGTCGTCGACTAAAACTTGAGAACTTAGCGTTTTATCTTTGTATAGAACACTATGGTCCTATACCGTAAAATAATGCGTTAAATTGTAAGCAGTATGTCGCAGTTCACAATCTCGCGAGATAGATTATAATCTAACGGTATTTACAATTTTACGGTGACATATATGTCGCTTAAGTGTTTAGCTTCAAAGCATTTATATTTATATGTATTGTTCTGAATCCAGTGAACTGTAGCTGAGTCGCAAAAATACCTTGCGGTTGGAATTAATTTATGCTCCTTTATTGTTATACTAATTGCCAATTTCGCTGCCAGCCGAACAGCTTCAAGTTCAGCCTTCGGGTTATAGGTTTGGGTGGCGAAACTTGGCATTTGCTCGTTATAATTAATGAAACGCAAATATTATTAGTATTATGCCAGCGCCATTAAACAACGCCACATGTTGATTTTCTTGACGCATAGCTAAATACAGTAATTAATTGCTGGTTGTCGTTGTCTATATTCGTCGGCGCAACATAGTCGTAGCGTAGGCGTGTAACGTAGCGCCAGCAGGATCTGCTACGTTTTCATAACCGCTCGTAGCGAGTAGATTCGTAGTCGGATGATGAATCCGTTCCGAACATGGCGAAAGAAGAAATCTAACACATAAAAATATACATTACGTTTAACATTGGCCGCCACTTACCGTGAATATTATTGTCCGGTATGCACTTTAAAGATAAGTACATCAAATCCCAAAACGTCATCTTTAGGGTACAAGTATAAGGCCCAAAATACGCTCACCGTCGTACTGCTGGTTGATTTTGAAGTTTACGGCGGCGATGCAGTGCCTAAGGTCGCCTCGGGCACAGCGCTCACCACTGTTAAGCTATTAATCGTCCAGTTTTGAAACTCGAACACATCTGACAGATGTAATTACAAAACAACATTACTAAAAAAAAGTATTTTGACAATGGGACCAATATTATATAATAAAATACTACATCACCTAAAAGTGCCAAAGCCCATAAATTATTATAAGAACAAACTGACAAAATTGTTATTAGATAAGTGGTATTATTCCATAATAGATTTTTAAATGATGATTCTCTTAGATAATGTTACTTTGTTTATTGTTTTTTTTTCTTTTTGTAATTATTATTAGAGTATATTATTTAAGTTACATAGTTCATAATAATTGTGTAGTTTTAATTTCCTGTTTACTTTATATTAAATTCTACTTCGATGCTAAATAGCAATATTATATAGTATAAGACGCGTATGTTATTATTTTTTAAGTTCTCTAAATACCAACTTTTGCACGCCACATGGCAAAATGTACTGGAACTACTTATGTATTAATTAAGACCTCATGATTGTACCTACATTTTGTGCAAATAAATGATTTCTGATTCTGTATATTAATTATTATTAGGTATGTTTTTTACCATTTCCAGTCTGTGACGTCGGGCAGACTACATAAAACACAGTCACAGTATACAGTCGTGCATGTATTGCGAATTGCAAATTGTCGACGCGACGCGACGGGGCGACCGGTCGGGTTGACGCATATCGTTAAGCATTCTTGTTTTTGACAAACTGGATTATAAAAGGGGAACAATTTTTCTCCAAAGATAAGTAATATTATTACGTACGTCTTAATTTCTTCTTGACGATTTGATGCGTAAAAACATGTCTATACTATCACCTGTTAATGCAACTTTATTTTCCCTAAAGTGCAGCATAATATAAAACAGAGATGGGCCTGTGTGTATGTAATCAGTTAGACATAATCCACTTACTGTCGTCGCGGGATTGCGTACCAGCCGGAGTATCGTTTTGATCGGGTTGCTTACTCCAAAATGAGGTAAGTACCATGCCCGGGGAGCAGGCTCGGCGTCCTTGAGTTCCCTCCCAAATTCGTTGTCCAAAAGATGACCCGTCATCTGCACATATTAGTTACCAGAATCCCTGTCCATTTTTGACAGCATCCGTGGCGCAGTTGGTTAGACGCCGGCTGTGGAACGAGAAGACGCGGGTACGATCCCCGCACTGAAACAAATTTTTATGTGAACCACAGGTATTTGTTTCGAGTCTGGGTGTTTGTGAGTGCGAAAAGTCTTTCATAGTTTCTGATATCCACGACACTAGACCCGATCTTAGTGTGAGGTCAGGACTATGTATGTGATTATTTGGTGTATTAATTTGTTATTATTTTATTTTTAATACCTTTGAGCCTCCTGACTCCTGACTCCTGACAGCGTAGGTGTCTGGCGATTTACACTCTTTGTCTTTCCACGGAAAACCAACATACCAACGACCGTCGCGGAGAGGTGAGGTACATTCCAGCCGAGCAATGGCGTGAACATCATCGACGTGTTGACGCTGCTTGGGTGCTAAAGTAAAGAAATTACTCACTTCCTCGTGAAATAGCTGCCTGGCTTCATCGCCGGACACTGAAATGTTTGCGCTTTCAGATATGGCGAGAACAGTGGCGGCGAACGCATGCTCCCTACCCCATGGTAGGTGCATCCATATGCACCCACCTAGACGGGTGAGTGTAGCGGACGGTTCATTTAATTTACATTTATAATGATTCATTTAATTTATATTTACAGTTCATTTATATGTCCTGATCGACTAATATTTCAGGTTCTAAATCAAATAAATAATACAAATTTTCAATTTTGTTAAATAATTACAGTTATCACAATTGACATTTATGTCATTTTTTGCGGGGGCAATTTTGACTCATGAATACTGCGAGCTCTTGTACTCGTAATAGCACCTTATTGTCTACACCGCTAAGAATCACATCAACAAGTGTCGTATCACTATGTAATAGGTTTCGTTTCACAAAACTCCATCGACATTTTCGTAATACCTTACGTAATTTCAGAGCTTAAACTAACTTAAGAGCATTTTTCAATAATATTATATTTTTTAATTATTATGGATGGAAACGTTAAATAAAAAACTACAATACATTCAGCTTTTGCTAGAGGTGCTTTAAAAGCCTTCTTTTTATCATTACTTGGCCTGGAGAACTCAAAATATGTTTGTGCATTGATACAAAAGTAATTAACTAATTAAACAATACATACAAACCGCCAGTAGGACAGGGCCTAATAGTCACATGAAATATTTGTAGAACAGGTAATTGTCATGCGCAGAGTAATGCAATAAAATTAGGAGCATACATACAATCCTACTAGTATCGAGATTAATTATTATCGTAGCTTTGTTATTAGAAAATTTCACATTTAAAATTTTTACAAAAATACACGAATAAAATACAGACGATTATATATGTGACGTCATAGCCACTAAGATGGTGAAAAGTTGATGAGGACGTTTGCTTACATTTAATTATAATTAAAGATTAGATACAGTGATTATGTGGGCGTCCTCTGTATAGATAGACCGCTGTGAAAAGGCCACAGCGGCTTTGCACACGGCGTATTTTTATCGCACCGAAGACGCGCAATTTGGTCAACCATGGTCATTCACAGCGCCGTGAGCGAGCGTGCAAAGCGCGCGTTGCGTCGCCGGCGCGTTAAAAATACGCCCTGTGCAGAGGCCCCTAGTTCTGTATAATGTCGGATACCTCCACAACACTGATTTTCAACACTGACCTATGGCTCGTACGTTCTAATAAACTCTTCTAAGAGATCTATGTTACTTTCCATTAAAATGATAGAAATAGCTGTTTTGACTAGCCTTTGTTCCACAGGTTTTAAACTGTACACTTTTCGTGCACAATTCAAAGCCCATAATAGATGGTCTGGATTGTTTATAAGATCGTCCACTTCCCTTATCGCGCGGTAATCATTATGTTTTCTCTTTAAATTCTTATTATTACTTATCGGAACTCCATAGGTTATAGGTGCTGGATCCGCTCGAACCAATGTATTTTCTTCCTAAAAATATAAATAATGTGTTATTTTTTACACTTTTGAACAAATTGCCAAGGATGAGAACCAGTGGAATGCCCCACGTGTAATCGATGCTGTAGATGGAAAACACTGACGATTGCGGTTGTAAATGAAAATGGTGAGTTCTTTGTGATTGATTTCAGGACTAAGAGTCGCATATGATATGATGCCTGGAGGAGTACTGCAAAAAAAATGGATTTTTGCCTGGGGGTTCTAGAAAATTCCCATACTTTTTGTAGTAGATGGTGCTTTTCCAAAATTGTGACAAAGGTTACTTAAACCATATAGCCAACTGAATGAACAAAAAAGAAAAGAATATAGATAACTACTAATTATCGCGAGCTAGCAGGATGGTTGAAAATATCATCGGTAAGTATTACCAGCTACTCATATTTAAGTGTTCCAAAGCATTGAGAAAGACCACGAACCAGGGCTTTAATATTTATTACTGCATTTTTATTTCCACGTAGTTTCAAATAAATTGAATAGAAGACGCGAGTTTCACGGCCATCTTATACGAGTAGATACTGCAGATGTACTGAGTGGCCCAATCTTAGTTTTTAACCATAGATAACTAAATATTCGTTCATCGACTACGCACTTTGTTCGAATGTAATTTTCACAAAGTTTTTTGTGGCCCGGATTCCATTCTTTTTATACATACACATACGAGTATTATTAATGAATAATATGATTGAAATGTGCAATGCGTGATGCAAAGCCGTTAATACGTCAAATAGGTATTAAGATACGACAAGTTTGTCGTCCGCGTGATGATAGTTCACTTATTACGTACCTTAAGAGCTTCTAAACATGTAAAGGAAGGATTTTTCCTATTTATCCTAAATAGTTATTTAGTCCATAGAAATATTAAATTTTTGGGCCTTAGGGTGTGTTTTCAGGGGGCACAATTTTTGTTTTTGATGTGTACGAGGGGTTGGTATAAGGTTAAATTAAAGTTTGCGGGGACGCCACCCTAGTCCCCCGGCGCTATCTTGGACAAAGGGGTGCAAAGAGTTTTCGCGCTATATGTCGTAAACTAGCAACCCTACAGAAAATTTTATAAGACATATTTAAAAATGTTATATGACTATGACTTTTCAGTCTCAGTAGTTGCTTAAATTTTTTGAAGGAACTAAGACCGATAAGTCCAGTTAGCTTATTTAAAGGAACTAGTGAGATTTTTTTCTTATCTATTATTTCTATCCAAACACACGCTCATGAGGCTGAAGGAGTAGGTAGAGGTTGTACTAGTGCCGCCTACAATGCGCTCTACTTTTATTTCGGCCGCAAACATGTGATAGGGGGTGACCCTATCGCCATACGGTGAACAAATTAAAATTCAATGTTTAAGTCCATTAAAAGCTCAAAAATGATGAACCAATGGCACATCGAATGCAACAATGAAATTAGCGCCATCCATAATGTATCTACACGTTGAAATTATATAATTATAATCTTATTTAATTAATATTATGCACTCATTTATATCCTATTTGCTGTATCAGTGCAGATACGTCCCACTGCAGGGCACGAGCTTCCTCTACAATCTAGAGTACGATATCCTATTTACGTATGCTAAAATACTGTATAGTCAGTTTTATGAATGTTTAGTTATTGCGAAGCTCAGAATAAGTTTAGTTATCTAGGGTTAAATCAATGTTGAAACAACAAAACAGATAAATATGGTACGAAGGGTAATACAAGCGTTAGACGCGACGCGTGGTTGACCTCGATGAGCTTCACTACCGCGGAAAGAACGATCTTTTTTTAAGTTAGTAGCAGTCCAAATGCTTCGAAAGCCTTGTGCTCCGACTAACTCAATAGAGTAAAATACAGATTTGTGTTATTTTATTCCGCAGTTGTAATACTGAAACTCGCGATTATCACAAAATGAGGAATTTCATACCAATTTAAACCGATTTTGTTGATTACGAGCTTTTATTTTTTTACCTTTATTTCCGAAAATTGCAGTTATTAATTACGATATTTTAAAAAATTTGAAGTTATTACTGACGACTAATCAAAAGCATAAATTTCTGATTAGAAGAGATGAGGATTTTTTGGTTTGCAGTTTCCGGCGGCGGTGTCATTGCCCTGTGCTGGTGGTAGGTCTCTCATATGTGACAGGACGCCTGGGTACCAGCACCGCAATGTCTATTTCTTCGGCCAAACAGCATTGTTAATGCACTGTTGTATCCCGGTTTGTTGGACATTGAAGCACTACCGCAAAAATTTTGTCTTAACATCTTTTGTCTCAGACTGGCGTGCAGAGCATTGCTTTTTAATTCATGGTGTTGTTTGGTTTTGCTACTGTCCATGAGAGGTCATATCGCTTACCGTCAGGCGAATGGCATGCTCGTCTCGCATTTCGTCTCGTCTCGAAAACGACGCTGGCGAGATGGTTACCGTCAACGGCGAGCGCTACAGATAAATGATAACTTTCTTATGACCCAGAATGAGAGAAAATATGGACCTAAACGAAATTTGGTTGTAGCAGGACGGCGCAACATGCCACACAGCGGACACCGCGGTGACACTGTTAAGCAATTGTATGATAATTGTTAGCCTTTATCGCTCGCAGAGTTAATATGAATTGGCTACCAAGGTCGTGCAATTTGACCCTGGAAGACGTTTTTTTGTGGGGTTTTGAAGTCGCAGGTTAAATGAAACACAATCGACCGGTGCCGAGGTGAACATAGCGTAGGTCCTCAGTCAGATTCAGCCGGATCTATGCGAAAGATTCATTAAAAATGAGACCACTCGGATCTGTGCCCTTGTAAGAAGCCGAGGCGGGTATTTGATCAATGTCATATTTCACACAAAATGGTATATAATTAAGGGCCTTTCAAACAAAGAAAAATTGTAAACACCTCACGCAAACTGGTTTCATTTCATTTCAACATCTACCCGCACTAATTAAAAATCCCTTTAAATAGATTTGTAACATAGTATAAAAATTAAAATTAATTTTAATACTAGACACGGTAATTTTATTTATTTTCCTTCAACTGACATAAAAAAAAACAATAACTGTATCAGATAAAACCATTTAGCATATCGATAAAACACATTTCGGGCTTATATCAATGGTACATTTCCATAATTTTAACGATTCTTCAAAATTTAATCGACTATGGCAAGCTTTACTACTCGTATATGAGAGAGTATTGATTTAATGTTTTGATTGGGGATTCGGACATGGACGCTTGTAATACCTTTCTAACCTAATTCCACTGTTCTGTGGTTGATACGATTGATGTAATAGGTATATCGTTGAAGCCACAGGAAAATATCAATTTAAAAAATCACAATACCGCGAAGCAAGCGCGGGAGGAACACAATTGATTTTGTTACAACGAACGCGCAGTACCCAGGGAAGAGAAAATGGTCTCGAAATACATGATTTTTTGTATTCATTTAAATAATATAAGTAAATTAAAATTTACCTCCGAGTCATTATCGTCCATACTGTAATAAACGCTTTCTTCATCCGAACTTTCTTGTAAAGACTGAGTATCATCCGTATTAGACTGTGTATCAGATGTGGAGTCATGATCTTGTAAAAAATTCATTTCATTATAATACCATAAGGTCGGTTGGTACATGTCCGAAGCACTAGTTCCGGATATCATCGACTGGTGACGTTTCTTGACCTCCTTCCGGTAGTTGGTACGCAAGGAATTAATTTTTTTTCTTAAATCATCTTTAGTTGCATGCGGAAACATTTCCTTATATTTTGCCAATAAGATTTCGTAGTCTGCATTTTTTTTATTACGGTCACGATATTCTTCGCTCTTGACGTTCCACAGAGACGGCAAATCTCTGTACATTTGAATACATTCTACAATAAACTTTCTTTCTATAGTTTTTATGTTTTCGTTTGGCATTGTTATTACGCGCGCACGTCTACGCGTCGGCAGGACGAAACACAGACTAAAAAATTTAGCCAATATGGCACTGACACTTCACGATGGTACAGCAAAATATAGTGCGGTAAAAAATAAACTAGTTCAAACTTTCGTTCAATTATTCGCAATATATTAACCTGATGTGGTCAATAATATACGCACTTGCAATATTACGAAATGTGCAATATCATTGTTTTTGTATAAAACAAATATACGCCATCTAGTTATCAAATGAACTATTACAACGCATTTACGAGGGGCTATGTGGAAACATTAATTTTAATACCACGTTCTTTTGATAGATGGCGTTAATAACCTTAACTTTTAAAATATTAGTATAATTGTCAAAGCGCCGTATTATGGCGAGTAGGATAGTGCAGACCTAGATTCAAATATTTATAGGTACCTAACGTCTTTACAAAGATTTTAACATTTTCGATAAAAATCCACAAGATTACTTCAATAGTTTATCATTTCAATGATTGTATATTTAATGCACTATAAATTAAAGCGTTCATATTGGGTCTATTGTATAAAAACAACATAAAATTGATCAAAACATGATCGATGAGCGAGTCAACACTCACTCAGTGTCAAGACTCATGACGCTGTCTTTTGTGTTAAAATTTGATGCGAAAAATGTTTGTGGGCTATTCGTTGACATAAATACATGGACAGGGGGAAGTGCGTGTAAAGTGTTCCGAAGCAAGTGGGGCCCGCAGATCTCCAGTGCATCTCTAGTGGAGCGTTACGAGTTTGGAAACGGTTTGTATGTATGTAAATAGAGAGTTTAGAAAAAGAAGATAATAATGGGTATCACAGTTACAACAAAATCTATTAAAATAAGTTAATTAATTATTTATTATAGTATTTGTATTCCTACGTAGTTATTAACAAAACTAATAGATAGCGCGACTTTAGCGGCTATCCTCTTGATAAGCGTTACTGAAATAATTTATCGTCGCTCCCAACGATTTTGAAAATGGTTCCTTCTATTATAACTGAATGTTTATTAAAAAATCACCGATAATGTAATAGATTTTGCCTTATATTTAATAAATATTTTGCATTTCTATCTCAACGTTGTTATGAAAAAAATCTTATAGATTGCGCGATTTTCAAGGCCATCTTATTGACACTCCAATTTTTTTTATATCAACGGGATATTTCCACGTACGAGAACTTTTAATATTATAGTTAAAAGTTCGTATGTGGTACATAGTTTTAATTTGAGGCATTTAGATTTTTTTGTTTTTAACTAATTGGAAAATAGGGTTTGCACTAATATTACGTACTGTATGTACGCATGTAATATAAAGCTAAGATATGTATTTGATATTTGGGTCGGTTTTTGAAGTGATTACTTCTTAATCGTTGTGATTTGAAATCTGAATAGAAAATTGTGGCCGCCATTTTGAACTTTAAGTTATAGGTTGCTTTCAAATTCGATATCTGGGGGACCATTCACCCCAATATTCTAAATAGATAGTCAGAATTGAATAACGTTGCCGTTATTTTGTACATTTTAGTGATTGATATAAGAAAAGAAAGAAAGACGACACAAAGATTATAGAACATACTGTATACAAGTATAGAGTAACAAGTATACATATTATATCTCGTTCGCTAAATCTTATTTTAATTACCTATTTTAATTACCTACGTTTGTCTCTATTTGGTGCCGCTTTAAAAATCGATATTTATTCCTTTATCAAGTTTTATAGTAATATCAAGTGATTACCAATAAATATATAAATATTATGAATTTTTAAAATTAATGTGTATTTCGTTACCTGAAACACGTCTTATCCATATTAGCCTAGACGAAGAACCCTATTTATTCTTAGAAATTGTACACTTTTCGATGGTCTCCAATTTTTATTATTGAGTATATTTTATAATTTTACATGTCGCTAGTGTTGTGGTGTGTGGTTAAGTTTATATTAATTTGAGTCCGGCTAGCAATAAAACACACTGCTATATTCATCATTCAGCATTAAACCTTCATCGGTGCGCAGGAAATCAGCATTGGGGACAGTTGTGCATGACTTATAAGATTCAAACTGTAATGGGTAAGAATGCTTGCAACCCGAAAAATTCCATGTTGCAGAAGCAAAGTCGATCACAAGACCCGCAGCAGTAATAAAATCTACGCCGAGAAGTGTTTCACTACACTTAGCGTCGGGAAATATAATAAATTCCGTTAGTACTGATTTATGCTTAATTTTAACATTCAGGTTGGTCGCGAGGATAGTACGTGTCTGCACGGAACCATCAGCCAACTTAATACATCTCGTCACTTCTTTACAAGGGTGATTCTTTTCCAATAGGAGACTGTATAATGATGAACCAGCGACACTACCTCTCGCACCCGTATCTAATAAACCCATACCTTTAATGCATAATATTTCAATACCTAAAGTAGGCCTTCGATGATGACGTCAAACTTGGTCAAAAAGGCATTCATTCCTAGAAGGTACAACGGTGGACAAAGATATTTTCTCTAATTTATCCTTGGTCGGAACACACTCATTAAGCATATGATTATAAGGGACATTTCTAGAATAATGCAAATCATTATGTTGTGAATATTGTGAGTTTACTAATTTAGACGACCTATAAGACCTAGACGCTGACGTACCTACGCGAGTATCGAAATACTTTTTAGGCATAACCTTTAAAATCAGCTGGAAGATAACATTGACTATTATTATGCCGACTACAAAAATACGTCGGAATTGTTGTAATAGTTTTTAGGCAAACAGTTAACATACCCTTCAGACTTTCTAATCGTACTAGTACGTTATCTAGAATGTTTTAAACGACATTTCGAAACTATAGAAAATCTTTCAACGGAAGGAGAATCTGCACATACACTCATAGCTACCTTATGTAGCATATGTTTTAAAAGGACTCACCTGAGAATTTGAGTTACCCGATAATGAATCATTCGAATTATGGCGCGGGTTAGGGGTCAATGAACTCATGCCAGCCAATGCAACGCCACTGCGTCCGATCGCGCAATAACGAGAATTGCATTTTATACATTGATACCGAGTGACACCTTTCTCACCACACTCATAACAACTAGGTAGTACACTCGCAATACTGTTATTAATATTATTACACGATGGACATTTCGATTTGACTACCCCTTTCGCTCCGCACCCGTAACAATAAAGTGACTTAACATCACTGCCGCACTTATTTAACTGTTTACAGTCGTCACGCATGTGTCCATATTGTATACAATATACACATCCAACTTTTACACTGGCACTATTTCTGTCGACCGGCGAACGAAGTGACGACGAAGCAGTAGATGTAGTCGCTGTTGCCGCCGTGTAGATCCCGCTCGACGACGTCGGCGCTGCGGAGCGGCGCGGCGGCGGCCTCGGGCACCGCGCCGCGTCGCCACCGCAGCCCCCGCCGTTCGCGAACTTTGACCGGGCGCTATGCATCGCGCCGGCCGGCGACTGTGAATGCGTCTCGGATTCAATTTCGGTGGACCGGGTGAGGCGAAGGATACCGGAGAAATCCTTAAATTCCTCTCGCCTCAGATATTTCCTTATTTTGGTGTCTAGAAGACCATACACCATGTCCACTTGCGCCTTTTCAGATAGGTCGCCTTCGGGAATCCGTGACAATAGAGCACGACATTTTGCGACGAACACATCAGTGTTTTCATCTTCCTGCTTAAGAGTAAATAACTCTTTGTATATACGGTGTCACCATACGTGACGATCAACAAATTGATGGCCATATCCCACGACGTTATTTCTTTTCTAACACCTTGATACCAGATTGCGGCATTATTTGTTAACAACATTGATAGGCCTCTCAGAGCATTTTGCTCGGACACGTTAGCACATTCTTTATAACTTTGTATAGCATCGATGAATGCGTCCACAGACTCGTTGGCGTCACCGCCGAACCTGGCGGTGCATTGCGTGAAGGTGCCGCCAGCGGTTTGTGGCGTGGTAGGCGCAGGTACTGGGCATGATGGCTGGCGACTCGTAAGTCTCCCCAGCAGGCTCTCGAAGGCTTCGCTTTGTGTCCGCTGCATCGCGGCCATCATGGCGGCTACTTGACTCGATGAATAGCTCGCGGCGTCATCGGAGCCTTTATCATCGTCGACGTCCTCCTCGTTGATGGACGGCGTCGCTGGATCTCTGCGCGTACGTGGAATTATGGAAGCACACACCGATAACACCTAGTCACAATATTTATACGATGCGACGTTTCGCGAGTTCGGCTTTTCGGCGCACTTTTTACTTGCGCCTCGTTGGGCAGCCATTTTTACATGTCGCTAGTGTTATGTGGTTTAGTTTATATTAATTTGAGTCCGGCTAGCAATACAACACACTGCTATACATGAAAACGTTTATTCGCGATAACGTGCCGGAATGACAGTTCGGCGAACACTCCTGCGCCGTGTTACATTATTTTCTTGAGGCATCGGCAAATTGCCTTTTAAGGTGCGATCGGGAACGGCGGCGGGGCATTGGTTAGCCCATTGGGCGGAAGTCAACTGAGTGCATGTTATATAATTATTTATAATGTGTATTGTACTCACTAATAATATGCAATTTACACAGGGCGGATAAAATAAGTTGCTTTTTAAGCGTTGTTTTCAAAGACATTGCAAGTTATATAGTCTTGTAATTTTCTTTATATTTTAAATTCTTATTGTTATTTTGAACTTTTTATGTTAAAAGAACTTAGGTGAAAGTCCTACCATCCCCATAACAAAACAATATACCATTTTATCATAGGACAGTGGCAAACAGATGGTACACATTTGATATTTTTGTGATATTCGGATGATGAAGTATTTTTATGTGTGACTTTGAACACTTGAAAAACAGATTTTTATATGAAACATGTGTTTATTTTTTTACTTTATTCGTTATATAATCCTTTATCAAATAAAAGTATTACAAAGCATTCCCAAAATATTCCCAGTAGATGTAGAAAAAACATATACTAATGTAGATAATAGTGAAAACACATCAGTTTCCTTGAGTTCAACTCGCAAAAAAACAACTAGTTGTAATGAGTGATGGTAAATGTATTTCCAGGCCTGGCAAACTTTATTCCCATTCCAAAACTCATCAACAATATATATATTTCATACAAAAATCCCGAGAAATATGACCTAGAGTACCACTTTCTCGCAAAAGAAAGTGCGTATGAAAGTGCTCGTTGAGAGACGGTTTTTGACAGCTCGCCGTATTACGGAGCCTTGATATCCGAGTGGCTAAACAGTACTTAGTGTATGTGGCCCATAGACCTATAATATTGAATAATATATCGTACAATAATATTGAAAGGCGCTAGAATCAAAACTATTAATAATTCCGCAATCTTGCCCAAATTAACCCTTTATGGTCAGTGTATTGTATTGCAGAGCCTCCTCGATAATCAAGGGTACGATTGAGAGGGTTCGGCCATATAGTCTACCACGCTGGCCTATTGCGCACTAGCGGACTTTACATACCATAGAAATTCTTCCAAATCGCTATGGTATACAGGTTTCGTCACGATGTTTTCCTTCACCGTTATAATGCGTGCTGATTTACTATTAATACACACATGACTCTGAAAAGTCAGAGGTGTGTCCTGGCATTTGAACCCGCAACCACCGTGAACATATTGGCAGCCACGTCTGGTCCATACCAACAGGCCACCACGTACGTGCACTCACTTCACTATGGTCAATAATATTGCACAATTCGTGATATTGTGTTATTATTGTTTGTCTAGGGGCCGCCTTATATATAGTAAAACATTCATGGTATTTGGAGAATTTCTTGTCGTATAATACCGAATTGACTATATATTTATGTATAGTTTATACCGCCAGTTATATTTGACGGCACAATTATACCGTAGGCAAGTACTTCTGAAGCAGCTGGTTTATTATTTAAGTCCGCACATAAACTATTTAAAAATGATAGTGCCTAGTGTTTATTAGTTAATGTATAATACAAAACTGTGAACACTATGTGACATAGTCAACACTGATTCAAACTCCCCAAATTAATAAAGAGAAAAAACAAACTATACCGTGGCCGCCAGTTGTTAAGAACCTTGGGCTTGTCGTAGACAATACACTAAGGTGACAGGCGCAAGTTTCCTCTGTGTACCAAAGAGTCACTGGTGCCCTTCGTGCTCTATGGACATCGCCTTAAAAACTTTCTCTCCTCTGAGATAAATATAATGCATGCGCAAACCTTAATCTTCCCGTGGATTGACTGGTCATGTGTGCTATTTCGACCTGAATGCAGATCATCTTAATAAACTTGCCCGCCTTCTCAATAAGTACATTCGATTCACATTTAATCTTCGAATATACACATATATATATACATTAAACATATATAAATATATATATATTTATCTACCCATCGCTCTGAACTTAAATGGTTATCCAATTCGCAAGCGGCGAAGTTTGCATGCACGTACAGCTCTTTTCTCTACCGTAACGTCTTCTAGACCACTTTCTTATTTAATCTTCCATTTCCAGCTTCTTAGCGCTAGTCATGAGCGTAATCACTAGACTGGATTATCATATTTAATTGCATATTTGCCCCATTTTTAGCGATAATTGCATATTTTGCCTAAAATCTAGTGATTATTTATATTTTCGCTATATTTCTTAAAATTTTCGGTAGGGTTCCATCGTGATAAGTGTAAAAGTAACTGTTACAATTTTGTTTTCGTATACATGCAAAAAATAAACACGTTATTGCCGGTCAAGTGTAGACCTTCGTAACCACACGTTTTGTGAAGCGCACTGAAACACTCAATTTATTAAAGACTATAATATAATAATTTCTGTTCTTCATGTTCGTTTCTAATAGAATACGTAATTTACTGATTTTGTGCTGATTTAGTAATAAAAAAAATATATTGCACACTTTTTGTCTTTTGTACTCCTAAAACTCAACATTCATGTTGCATATTTTACGCATTTTTCGTGTATATTTGTACGCACATTTTGAGCTTCACCCATCATTTTGCGATAGCAATAAAAAGGCTCAAGCATTCATTATGATTGCAATTGCATTATGATTCTCCATACAACATAGCATCGCAAATAAATGGCACACAACATCATTATTAGAAATTACTATAATAAAAAAATAATTCTAACCTGAAGTAATTGTGCCGAGATCAGAAGTTGTCCAGTCCTTTCCACACCCCTGTGTAGATCATACCATTGTAACTTGGGTGCGTATTCGAAGCCTTGTCTATCGTCGGCTGTGGGATGGATGTCGAACCTTCCCAGTAAATCAACATTACCCTTAAAATGCAAATGAAGGAAGTATTATTATTGTGATAAATTTATTTCATTAATAGTATAAAGCGTATACAATTCTTTTGACGTTAACTGCACTGTGCAATCAAATCAATGTGGAGATCCTTAGGAGAGACCTATGTTCAGCAGTGGACTTTCTACGGCTGCAGAGATAGGGAGATTGAGAGAGAGGACCCGTAACCTGAAACGTAGAATCGTTTGATTAAACTTTCCACATGGATGAGAAATCCCAAATGCTCACTATTCCTGGTCCATCATAAGTATAATAGTTCAACGGTCGATCTCTATAACCAGTATAATTTTGACAATAAGTAAAGATAAATAAGTAAGGATTTATTTTTGGGCAACGGATGAGAGATATGATAAATCCATCTATCTTTATTTATTGAAGCTTAAATTACTAATGGTAATGATCTTTACTTTTAGTCAAAGATGGGTAAAAGAGACCAGGAGTTACTCGTAACTTTTAAAAAGACTTAGGTCTTAGTCCCTTGCTTGCTCGATGCATATGAATAGATGATTTTATGACATTATAACTTGTAATTTTATTTAGTCACTTACCGACGTATCACTATCATAAAGTTCAACGGTAGCGGTGAGAGGGTAACAAATAACTCTTTCTTGACTCGTGAACATCATTTTATGTATTTTCAGCACTTGGTTCCACACTGGCGACAAAGATTTAGGTTTTAACTGAAAGAGATAAAACAGATTTTAATACCTATCTTGTGGCATTCATCATTTTAGTTTGAACCTGTTTCAAGCAGAATTATATTTTTAGAATTTTTGTCTGCCTGTACCTAATAAATTTGTGTCCGCATTACGGAAAAACTATTGCACGAAATGGGATGCGGTTTTTATATTTATATTGTTGCAAATGTAACTTAAAAATTGGCATATGTTTCGTCGTGACAGCCACTTACAAGCCGAGTAATTGTCTTTACATACAGCATGTTTCTTGTTGATCCATAATGAATACAGGGATACTGATTTATAAATGCTTAGTAACAATACAACTGTTCTTCTTTTCATTTTCATTTTCATTTTCATATTGCACACATGATACACGCACCTTCCTAATTTGTAAATTTGTTGAATTTATCGAACGCCGAGATTCGAGATGGCGCTAAGACAAAAGAGACTCGTGGTATCGTTTGGTTCTTGTTTATTTTATTAACAAGGATTCTATAGTAACACACGCAATCATGTAGCGCTCTAAGATCAAACCTCATATAAACTCATTTGCTAAAAAAACGGGCACCTAAGCAATGAACCATTTCAAATGTTACTATTGGTTTGTTTGATAATTATAGGTAGTTTAACTTTCACAATTTTGTAAATTAATAAACAAATAATCGTTTTCGTCAGTATTATCATAAAATTTTGATAAAATTTATGGGTTTTAATGCTAAAGTTCACTAGTAGTGTATGCTCGCTAGTAGTGGATATGCTCGTGAAGTAAAAGTTAACAAAGATTTTTGTTTGTTTTTTCTTTAATAAAGTAAAAGCAGATAAATGTTTAGTATCGAGTGTGACCCCCTCTAGCTGAAATCACAGCTTAAATTCGTCTGGGTATGCTCCTAGGATATCCCGGATACTTGCTTGCGGAATACGTTCCCACTCCGCGGTAATCACATTCTTCAGCTCTCTGATGGTCTGCGGAGCCGGTTGTACTGATCTCACGCGTCGTTTCAGAACGTCCCAGATATGCTCTATAGGATTGAGGTCGGGACTTCGAGCTGGCCAATCCAAACGACGAATGCCGACCTCTTGCACATACGCTTCCACATCGCCAGACCGGTGTGCGCGAGCGTTGTCGTCCATAAAAATTGAGTCTTCGCCTAAAGCGGCCATTGCGGGTTGTGCATGAGGAATTAGAACTTCCGTTATGTATCGATGTCCAGTCAGTGAGCCGTTTTCAATGAAGACTAACTCTGTACGATCCATTGAAATTATTCCTGCCCAAAACATAACAGAGCCCCCACCATAAGGTGTGATTTCTTCAAAACAAGCCTATGCAAAGCGTTCTCCTCGTCTTCGTAGCACTCGCCGACGTCGATCTTCACCGAACAGAGATATGCTGGCTTCATCGGAGAACAATACCCTATTCCAGTCTTCTTGAGTCCATGACTCACAATTTCGAGCAAACCTAAGCCTGGCAACTCTGTGCTCACGGAGTAACTTAGGGCCGCGGGCCGGGCGATGACTGCGTATATTGGCCGCGAGAAGCCTCCTCCTGACCGTCCATAGACTAATATGCACATTTCTTACTTCTTCGAGGTTGTTCTTAAGGTCCACATAAGACTAGCGATTTCTCAATGCGCGACTCACAAGAAAACGATCATCCCGTGGTTGGGTACATGGTTTTCTTCCAGAACCAGGCCTTCCCTCGACGGAACCGGTGTCTTGATACCGCTGCCAGGTCCTTTGAACTGTCGGGCGACTCACACTTAGCCCCTGAGCAACCCTCTGCAACCCTCTTCGAGCAGCGCAATAATTTTGGTAGCTTTTACCACTTTCTATAACATTATTGAGACAGTTAAACAGCAATAAATGAAGCTTTGACAATTAAGAATATGAAATCTATTCATAAAAATTGACTAAAAGTTATGAAACCGATATTATCTTTTGGAACTTCGCACCAAAAATGTAGGATAAAAAGTGGTTTTCTGTAAAAACGAGCATCAAACGAAAATTTGAATTTAGAACGTACTGTTTTAAACACCACTGCATTTTTAAAACCGGCCAGTAACATGTACAAATGATTGAAATCATTTTGGTACCGTATTTTTTTAAAGAAGAATTAAAATCAAAACCGCCCGTTCTTTTTGCAAATGAGTGTATATAAGTACTATACAAATTTATGATCAAATCACAGACTAAGAAGCAGAGATCAAACTGTGTGTTTTGCATGGGTAGGTGCTCAGTTTTTTCTTGGTTTAGGTTATCATCCTACTAATAAAATAAAGGCGAAAGGTTGTGTTCGTTACTTCTTCACGTTCAAACGACTAATCAACTTGACGAAATTTGGTATGGAGGTAGTCGATATCCTGGATTAAGCCAATATAGGCTACTTTTTAGTCATGAGAGAGGATGAGAAAGAATTCAAATATTTGCCACTCTTTCATAATCAAAGGGATGGTTTGGGTTAGAATATAGGGCGGAGTAAATGGGATATAAGAGGTCAGGATTACATGCCTTGAGTCAGGAACAGGTTGAGACGGGAAAGGACGGGACGGAACGACAAAAGCAGTATAAAGGGCGGCAGTCACGTTGTAAATATATAGTTAGTAAGCGAAATATCTGTCTGATATGGACTGGATTCAAAAAGTGTCTGCACCCGGGGTAAGCCAGGTTGGGCCGCTATTTATTATGATAAAGGCGCGTTAATTGATACCGTTGTAGCGCCACCTATCGACAACCAGCAAAATTAAATTTATGTTAACGTAACGTGGACGCATTTGTCAGCGCCATCTGTAAACAATGAGTGGAACTAAATATATGGTAACGTACATAGATTTTGAAAACAAATCAACAGACGTCGCTTCGGACGTGGTTGACGGACGCGGTTGAAGAGTGCTTATAATAATATGCAGGATCTTCCGAGAGCTCTCGGACATTTATTTTTCTTTATTCCCAATAACAAGCCACGGTTTGCTCATCTGCCAAAGACGAAGTTTTTAGGGAATAGTGGGTTCACTGGCTTGAACAATAGGCCGGCGCTCTAACCCCGCCGGTTTGTCCTGGAAAGCTGTCTAAGGCCAATAGTGAGGCAACGCAATTCGTCTAAACCTAGCAAAGTGAGGGGCAAGATGGACTTACACTGGCAAAGTCCATTATAAATACGCCCGTTACAAATATTTTTATATTAATTGCTCATTTGTCAAAATGTGTCTGTGACTTCCAAATGTTTGTGAGGCTCACAAGTATTTGTGTTGGGTCTGGGTGTTTGTGAGACCGAAGAGTCTCCCGTAGTGTCTGATACCCACGACACAAGACTTAATGGATCCTAATGTTGGGTCAGGATTATGTGTGTGACTATTAGGTGTTTTTTTTTATTCTTTATTCTCACCTTGCGGAACATCTACATTATATTTTACACCTAAATACCGTGAAATGATAAAAACAATTTTAATTTGTACTACTCTGCAATTTTATATTTAAGTCTGGTGTTAAAATAATATTTAATTACACCGAGGCTCAAAAGGCATTTCTTTGATTTTAATTTTGCGATTAAAACCAAAAATATTTTCTTACACTGCGCCTTTTTACAACGTTTTCGTAAACTTCCTTAACCATAATGATATGAATTATTATATAACCAGTTTTGATGAGATGTTTAACAAGCACTTTTAATTACTTTACAATATTTTTTTATTTATTACACAACTTTTACATAGGTAATGTTATAATTATTGTTTTAGTTATTTTATATCACTGCATAGTGTAAAACAAAGTCGCTTCCCGCTGTCTCTCTGTCTCTATGTATGGGTAGATCTTTAAAACTACGCAACGGATTTCGATGCGGTTTTTTAAATCCATCCATCCATCCATCCATCCATCAGCCAAAGGAAGTCCACTGCTGAACATAGGCCTCTCCCAATGATTTCCACAGTGACCTGTTGGAGGCAGCCTGCATCCAGCGACGTCCCGCGACCTTTACCAGGTCGTCTGACCACCTAGGTCCACTAGGTCCCACGCTGCGCTTTCCGCTTCGTGGCCTCCATTCGAGAACTTTTTGGCCCCATCGGCCATCAGTTCTCCGTGCTATGTGCCCCGCCCATTGCCACTTCAACTTGCTAATCCGCTGGGCTATGTCGGTTACTTTAGTTCTCCTACGGATCTCCTCATTTCTGATTCGATCTCGTAGGGAAACCCCGAGCATAGCCCTCTCCATAGCTCGTTGAGTGACTTTGAGCCTCCTGATAAGGCCCATAGTAAGAGGCCACGTCTCGGTGCCGTATGTCATCACTGGTAACACACAACTATCGAAGACTTTCGATTTGAGGCACTGAGGTATTTTGGACGAGAAGACGTCGCGTAGTTTCCCGAACGCTGCCCAACCGAGTTGGATTCGACGATTGACCTCTCTCTCGAAGTTGGACCTGCCTAACCGGACCACTTGTCCTAAATAGACATATTCGTCTACAACTTCGAGAGTCGAGCCCCCAACTCCGATGGGGGTGGGCACAACATGGACATTCGACATGATCTTCGTTTTGTCCATGTTCATTTTAAGACCCACCTGTTGGGAGACTCGATTGAGGTCTTCGAGCATAGTGCTAAGGTCTTCCAGCGATTCTGCCAAGACTACAATATCGTCGGCAAATCGAAGGTGAGTGATATACTCGCCGTTGATGTTGATGCCGAATCCTTTCCACTGCAAGAGCTTGAAGGCGTTTTCCAGCGCGGCAGTGAACAGTTTCGGAGATATGACATCCCCCTGTCTTACGCCTCTCTGTAGTGGAATAGCCTTCGTGCTCTGATCTTGTACTCGGACCGATATGGTGGCGTTGTTGTATATTCACTTCAACACTTCGATGTACCGATAGTCAATGTGGCACCGCTGAAGAGACTGTAGCACAGCCCAGGTCTCGATCGAATCAAAGGCTTTCTCATAGTCCACAAACGCTAAACAAAGCGGCAAGTTATATTCCTCGGTTTTTTGTATAACTTGCCGAAGCGTATGAATGTGGTCTATGGTACTAAAGCCTTTTCGGAACCCGGCTTGTTCGGGAGGCTGGAAGTCCTCAAACCTGCGTTCGAGACGATTTGTGATGACCCTCGAAAACAGCTTATAGACATGGCTCGGGAGCGAGATGGGCCTGTAGTTCTTCAGCAAAGTGTTATCACCTTTTTTGAAGAACAGTACCACCACGCTCCTGCTCCATGCCTCTGGCGTTGAACCCTCGAGGAGAACGGAATTGAAGAGCTTCTGAAGGACTTTCAGCATCGGCATACCGCCCGCTTTCAGAAGCTCTGAAGTGATTCCGTCCTCACCCGGCGCCTTGTTGTTCTTAAGCTGTTTCAGGGCCATCTCAATCTCACACAGGTTGATGTCCGGGATATCATCGCTAAAGTGTCAGATCAACTCGGCTCTCGGGTCTTCGGCCGAGCTAACAGCAGGTTCGGCAACCGAGGTGTAAAGCTGTCCGTAGAACCTCTCGATCTCCCTTAATACCTCTGCCCTCGTCGACACTACGCTGCCGCCGTCCGTCTTCAGCCTAGACAACTGGCTTTGCCCAATAGACAAGTCCCTTGCAAACACTTTGGAGCCTCCGTTCCGCTCAATTGTCTCTTTTATGCTCACAGTATTGTGAGCACGGACATCGTGTCGCAAGGACTTCCAGATCCGTCTATTGAGCCGCCTATATGCTTCGGCGTCATCGGAAGACTGCAGCGCCATAGATCGACGTTCGGCCATGAGGTCAAGAGTGTGGATCGAGAGTTTTTGGGGTCTATCTCTACGGCGAGGTCTAAAATACTTAGATCCCACCGTATGGACAGCTTCTACCAAACCGCTGTTTAGCTCGTCCACTGCAAGGTTTTCTTTGAGACAATCGAAGCGATTTGCCAGCTCAAGTTGAAAGCTCTCGGGGTTTTGGATATGGGCGCGAGTAGGCCGGAGCGTAGACTTCATCAAGCGACGCCTTTCTAATTGGACATTAATGTTCAATGTGCCTCTAACCATTCGGTGATCACTGCCGGTTTTCACCCTGTTGATCACAGAGACATCACTGAACATCCGTCTATTCGTCGTCAAGATGAAATCTATCTCGTTTCTCGTAGAACCGTCAGGAACCAGCCAGGTCCATTGCCTGTGAGGCGGCTTCTGGAAGAAAGAGTTCATCGCAAAGAGTCCCTCTTTCTCCAGAAAGTCGGCCAGCCTCTGACCCCTGAGGTTCCGTTGCCCATGTCCAAATTGCCCCACTTTCAGCTCTGCATCGCTTCTCATGCCCAACTTTACGTTGAAGTCCCCCATAACAACATTGAAGTAGGTTTTGGAAGTGTGTATGGCCCGACTTATGTCCTCATACATCTCCTCTACTTCTTCATCTGGGTGTGTCGAGGTCGGCGCGTATACCTGTATGACCTTCAGCGAATATCTTTTTGATATTCTGAGTATAAGGTACACTACCCTGCTCGACACACTTTCGATGGATACGATGTTGTTTATGAGAGACCTGTGGACGAGAAATCCGACACCTCCTCGGGACTGTTGGTCGTCCCCCCGGTAGAAAAGCAGGTTACCGGACTTCAGGGTTATCGTGTCCTCCCCGATTCTTCGGACTTCCGACAACCCCAGAATGTCCCAGTGTAACCCACTTAATTCTTCTTCCAGTTCGACAATCTTCTCGTCTGTCCTCATCGTGCGTATGTTGTGTGTTATCAGGGCCAGTCGTCGTCGGGGGTGGTAGCCGGGGCCAACCCGGGGATTCTTAGCACCCCCTGCCCCGCCGTAACCATGGTCGCTACCGTAGCCATGAATAGCGGGGCTGCCGGGGACTGGGGGCCTGGTCCTGGATTTGTTTTTCATTCGGAGGGTTTTGCCAGTTCTCGCCACGCTTGGCAGGCGGGTTGGCGAGCGCAGGAGGGGACTCGAGTTGATGACGCTGCTGCCCGTCATCAACCGGGGAAAGGAAATATAGTTTGTGGGTAGAGGATATTATGGGAAAGGAAAATATGGCCTGTAGGAGTGGATACTGCAGTGACGGAAGGTAAGGTTGGTAGTGACTGCCGTAGCTCGGGGAGCCGAGGTCGCGTACTCGTAGCACCTATTCTAGGACAGGCCATGACCACTAGATAGGAGCATCCCTGACAAAGGTTTTTTAAATAGAGAGAGTGATTCAAGAGTCAGGTTTATATGTATAATGCATGTACGGGATGTCAGAGTTTGTACGAAAAATAACATATCTGCATCGTATCTGGTATGGAGTGGAATCAAAGAACATCAGCACCTAGGCGGAGCTGGGACGGGTCGCCAGTATATTATAAAGTAATGCGACTAAATGAATTGGCATGTCACGCGCCATTTCTCTTACTTTTTCTCAAGTACAAAAACAAGTATAAACTAAGGATTTTCGTTCAAAGATGAGATAGGGTGGATGGAGGGAGACGAGACAGAAATTCGTTTCCGGGACATACGTATGTCAGTACATAATTATGTAACAGGCAACCACGCAATGTTTTTAATTTTTTTCTAAAACATACAATAATTAATTGCTGGAATATAAATCATATAGTATTACTGCACAGATTGAAGTAATTAACGTTTAACACGGAAACAATAATCTATTGAAGCTCATTGTTATAATTCAATGGTGCTGGCTCTCAGGGGCTTTGAATATTGGTAAATGTATTTAATGACATATCTACTCGTATATCAAATTATCGCTATCAATATCCCACATTAATCTATTGTTGGACATATGCCACTATAATATCTCGTAAAATTGACTAATCTAACTGGTTTGGAAAAGAGCAACGATAGAGTTTCTTGTACTTTTATGGCGAAAAGTGCGTTGCGAACCGATGGAAAAAAAATGTCTGAATCAAGAAAATGTGCTTACAGATCAGACAGCCTCCGTGGTGCAGTAGGTTAGACGCCGCCTGTGAAACGAGAGGCTGCGGATTCGCCCGCACCGAGATAAAGTATTTGTCAGGCCCACAAGTATTTGTCTCGAGTCTGGGTGTTTCCAGGTCGTCTGACCACGGAGTGGGTGAACGTCCCACGCTGACACAAGACTTAATTGATCTTAATGTGGGGTCAGGACTACGTATGTGACTGTTGGGTGTATTTATTTATTTATTCAAAAAATGATATTCTTTTAATTTTCAAACATCAACCTTTAGTTTTTCTTATTATCTACTTACTATTACTGTCAAAGATGTTACATCTATTGATAAACTTGCAATAAAGATTTAGTATATTATGTATGTCGTTGGTGATCCTATTTCAATAAATAAAAGATCAGGCCCAATAAAATCTTCGCCCTGTGGTATGGGGGCGTTTCAAGAATTCCGCCACGGTATCCCTTGCCTGTCGTAAAGGGCGACTAATGGGGATTTGGGGGTCGCGGGCGCGCAGTGGGGGACTGTCGTAGTGCCATTTGTACACAGATACAATGCGACCCCGAGATGCTCAGCAGCAGTAAGAGCCGCAAGTAAGCGGCAGTGTGCAGGAACGGTTCCGGTAGAAGCTGAGGCGCTCTTGTTTCGGGTCGCCGGGGCCGTTCCATTTGTGCCGAAGAGGGCCACGCGGGGTTTTGGTTGGTATGCCCTAGACCAGTGAACCCAACATAATCGCTCCACTTTCCCTCAAGGTGGGACGATAGCGGTAACTCGGTTTCCCCGGGTCAACAAAAAAAAAGGCCCAATAAAATCTTCATCTTATAATAGTATAATCCTCGACTTGAGTATTTCTTTCAGGCAAAGCACATGACGTAATGGGCAAGAACAGATTTGTGGGAAGTGATGATCAGCGGCGATCACTCAACTTGGACCATAGATGGGTCTAACCACTATCGTACGTTGTCCACAACTTGATTCTCAACCCACGGAAAAATAATTTCATTTCACATTTTTTATAAAATTATCTGCCTACTATATATCTATATGTAACATATATTAAATATCTACCGTTCCGGTAGTAAGTTAATGTATGTTACAAAAGACTATTCATTTACAGTTGCATGCATAGTTCATGTAGGTACGCGTATTGCTGACTAGCAATGTATATTTTTGATTAGTCGTCTTTAATATCGGGTTCCTTAAAATGTCGTGATTAAAATCGTATTTTTCGGAAATAAAGGTAAAAGTCGATAAAAGCGGGTTTAATTTTTGTGCAAAATTCCTCCTTTCTTGATATTCGACGCTTTATTATTAGAACTGCAGTATAAAATAGCACAATCTATATTTTCGCTCTATTTCGTTGGAGCACAACGCTTCAAAGCATTTCGACAGCGACTAACTTGAAAAATCATCCGAGTCGCGGCAGTGAAGCTCATTGAGCTCAACCACGCGTCGCCTCGTGTCAAACGCTTGTAATTAACCTTCTAACCATATTCATGTTCTATGAATAAACCTTTTGCGACTCTGTTTGTGGTGTATTTGGTGGAATCTCTGTGACCAGTGCCAGTGGTTTGATTTTTTTATTGCTACAAAAATACGTATACATATTAGGGGTGATAGCAGAGGCATTAAGGCTACCCATATTTCACGAAGTTTATTTTTGTTTCAAAATACGACGGACACAAATTATAATCCCAAGGAGTTCGCATTAAAATTTGCACTCGACTTGGAAATTGAACTCAAGTCGTCACTTTTCACTGTCCCTACATACTACCACTAAACCAAAGGAGAAATATCTAATCGTTGTTTTTTATTCCGATGAGTGGCGAGGTGATCATGCCATTCACCTGATGGTAAGCGACACGACCGCTTATGGACAGAACCAAACCAAAACACAATGAATTATGAAGCAATGCGTGGCATTACACCGCGCTCGCCATTCTGAGACGTAAGATTTAAAGTCCTATTATATCTAGTAGTTACTCTGGCTAGAATGTCCTTCAAACCGAAACACTACCATTCATTTACACTACTGTTTGGTTGGAGAAATAGACATTGCGGTGGTACCTAGTCTGCCGCCCACATAGTGACTGATTGAATGACTCTCTGGCCTACAACCAGTAATCTAATAATTATACGTTGATTGCAGCAGTATGTGCGTGTTAGGAGGTTCGTCTACACCTCACGACGGAGTAAGCACGCTTTCAATTATCATCAAATACTCTCGAGCTTCAGTGCACAATATCAATATAATGCCGATCCTTTTTTTTTTTTTTGTTCAAGAGGAAAAGCTATTAAGCTCCCCTTTCGTTGCCCCGGGGGAGGTGGAAAGGGGTATGTCAGTGTCTCTGGCCTTCCAGCCTGGCACAATGCGGATTTGTGGCCAAGCTGGGTCCCTACCAAGCCTACGCCAGCATACTGACTAAAAACCTCTTGAAAACCGTCACACGCATTGTGGGCGGTACCGGACATCCCAGGGTGAAAGGCACCCCGATTTACGTCCGCGTGACCGCCCCGCGCATAACCATTTCTGGTCCTTCTTTGATGTGGGGCCCGGATGAACCCCACTTCCGACTGTTTTGGACGCCCTTTTAGCTGTTATGGGCGTCCGTGACAGAGACGAGGCACTGTCGTTCGCCTCAGAGCCGTTATAAGTCAGGGCGCACCGCCCCCGCAGTGTTCCCAGTGACTCTGATGGCCCCTTTTGGTCGCCTCTTACGACGGGCAGGGGATACCGTGGCAGAATTCTTACACCCCCGGACCACAGGGCGAAATAATGCCGATCCTGCCTTACCGGAATTGTAGTGACAGGTGTGACAGCAAGATAGCCATTTTCATAATACGCTGTGTTAATAATTTGCCTTCGGGTACGACGTGATTATTTATTGTTCCCCTGTCTATTCGTCCACAGAACTAACTAGTCACAAACTTTACGGTTCCTGTTACCTTCTCAACGTCTGCCTTCAAACTGCTAACGCTTACAATGCGTTCGTATCTTATTTTCCTTTAAGTCGGGACTGTTATAAAAGTTGCAACGGATAGTTAGGAACTAATCGGAAATGTTCTCATATTAAAGCACTGATTCTATTGAAGTACAGTTTGTTAAGGCTTTTGTAAATACATTTTGATAAGCAAAATAACAAAGCCTGTTACATTTTAGTATCCATTTTCTTATACCTAGTTTATTCTTGTTTTTTATTAGACATTTGGTGTAGGATTACTTTTTAAACTGGCAGTAGTTGTATTATGGATTCTGCTTTTAAATTGCATTTTATACGAACGATACGATGAAATAAGATGTGCTGGCCAGAAGTTTGACACGCTATAAATATTTTAATATAGGTATGCAGTTGCATCGTCAATAGCTCTGAAGGATGTTTTCGGTGAGTCAATCAGCTCCCAGCAACCACAAAGGCGACTAACGAAAGGCAGGAGGCACCGTGGAAGTATTATACAGAAGTATTATACACAGAGAAGAAGACCCAAGACAGACTTGACAGAACTATTGAGTACGCACTGCCACCATCACATTCTATATCCGTATCTGTATCAGTCCACTACAACGCACGGGCCTCCTCTACAATCGCGAGTACGATTGAGAGAGGTTAGAACATATAATTAGTGTCCGACCGAAACTAGTTTTTCAGCCGAAACCGAAACCGCAATTTATTTAAAATTACGATTATTTACTAAAATTCACAATTTTTTTTACATTTATTTAATAAATTTATTTAGTAAATGTAAAAAAAAAACAAATAAATTTCAGTTTCGGTTTCGGCTGAAAACCTAGTTTCGATCGGACACTACATATAATTCACAATGCTAACCATTGCATACTATTTTTTTTACATCATAGGTTCGGAAAACGAGCATGCAGGTAACCTGACGGTAAGTGATCACTGCCGCCCAACAACATCCACAACGTTTGGACCATAGATGTGTTGCCGGCTCATCAGATCAGGAGATGAGCGGGAAGGAAAACGGATGGGAAGAGGAAAGGGGTATTGGGCATCCGGCAGTCTCACTCACCGAACAAAACGCGGCAGCAAAGCTGCAGCTTCACGTCGATCTCCTGCGAGACAGTGGTACCACACCGGATGAGCCTGCCCATTAGCACTTTTAAATTACACTTTTTATTATATAAGAAAATAAAATGTAATACCGTTGCACGGAATACTCCAGTAAGTTTGTACATGTAACAACTGCAAGGAAAGTAGCTCACCACTTCCACAGAGTGTGGGCAAAACTTTTCGAGACGTCGCGTCGCGTCGCTGAATTCGGTGGTAAAATTTGTGTATAGAAGCCACTTTACAGTTGTTGAGAAATTTGAAATTTCCTAGTTGTAAATTTTGTAGTGTGCCGTACAACTTACAGATACGATAAAGAAATTTTATTCAAGTTTTACCACGTAGAGATGGAAATACTACATCGCATAACGAATTGTAACTATACTATAGATGTAATTGTATGTTGTACGTCACTCAATAGCAGATATGCCACAGGCATATGAACCATGTTTTTTAATAATTTAATTGCTCAATGAGCTCTATATACCAAACCCGCCGGCCCGGCGACATAACCACCACGCACTATAACGGTGAAGGAAAACATCGTGAGGAAAGCTGCATACCGTAGCGATTGGCAAGAATTTCTATGGCCTGTAAAGTCCGCCAACCCGCACTAGGCCAGCGTGGTGGACTATATGGCCTAACCACTCTCAATCGTAATCTCGATTGTAGAGGCTGGTGCCCTGCAGTTGGACGTATCTGGGCTGATAGAGTACTATGTATGTGAAGGTTGTGTGTAGGTAATTATTTATTTAGTTATCTACATTTCTTAGACTTTCTTTCAAAAGCGAGGTTTGGTGGGCTTCGGGTAATGGATGTTAAATGTTACAATAAACTGACATACATGTAAACAAATAATCAGGTATTGTGAGATAATATTGTATTTCAATAAAAGTATATTAGATGTTACCAGAATGGAATTTTCAACAAGACCCTCCAAAGGCATTGTATTCAGAATTCGTGGAAATGAAATAAAGACGAAAAGTACCAACCTCGGTTTCGCTGACTCCGCTCAACACGTTTATTCTGACAAATGTATGGGTGAAATTGGAATTTTCTGAATTCTGTATCTTCGCGCCGTACACGAAGAATCGGCATTCTAACATCTGAAAAGAAATCCGCTCACAGTAAACTGGAAAAATATCTGTGAATCTGATAAAAGGCTGTGATTAACAATAATTTGAAACATTATTGCCTATTGGTATTTTAGGCGGTAAATGTAGAGATCACATGCTGTTATTTAAAGATCTTTTTGTACAAGTTTCTGCTAAAACTTTTGTTATTAGAAACAAAGTAAAAACGACATTTCTAAACTAATGTGAACACCAACACTTTTATAGTCATTTATTATCATTACATCAAGCTTACGATACAGCTACGATCATTTATTTACCTTTAGTCGGCTCCTAGACGATCAATACCATTATATTATATTACGAAATGTGCAATATTATTGACCAAATAAGGTTAACCCTTTCAGACCTGATTTTTTTACCTGCACAATGCAAACTTCGGTCGGCTACTGGTCATAACTTGCCAAAAACTGTCATTATAATCTATCTAATTTTAAAAGTTCCATTTGACATATCTCAAAATTGTGAAATAGGGATGATGTCAAATAAATCGGTTAGTACAATATCCGATTATTAACGAGATATCGATACTATTTGTTTGTATTTCTTAATCGATTACAGTTTATATTTTTAGTTTACATTATTTCGTTTTTTTTATGTACATCTTTATCCTAATGAGACATCCACAATTGCATAAGTCACTTTAGTATTAAGGAACAAAAGCAATGATTTATTTATTACTAGCGGCCCGGCCCACTGAGTCGAAATGGCAATTTTTTGTGACACGATTTTTTTCGGAATTTCCAATTTATTTTGACGCCAACGGTTCGATATTATCATTCCTTACAATATTTATTCTTTGTACATTTTTGTTTAACCCTATAATTTTGGCTAAAAAAAATAATTTAGATTTTTGATGTATGGAACGCACTATAAAACCCTAAATTTCTACGAAATCCTGCTAGATCCTGCGTTGAAATCTTATTTTTCTGAATCTTGGTCTTCTACTATATTTGTATACTTCGGACGTCTGTATCGACCTGCAATTTTTTCAGTTATGCAGTTCGAAAGAAAAGATAAAAATCAATATTTCCCAAAACTCTTTTTACGATTATCTTTAGTAAATTTGACACAAATAAAATAAATTAATCGAATAAATTAACAAATACCAAGGAAAACTTGTATATGTGCGTGCCAAATTTATAATACGAAGGATATAATTGAAAGCCTTTTTCGATTGCTGATTCTCTTAGGTTTATATATTGTATTTACATTACTTACTTTTTCAAATTAGAAAACAACTGGATTAAAATTTCTCGATTATTTCTATATTTTTACCGATTATGCGTATACAAATCCGTTTGCATAGTCTCAACTCTACACATGGAAGACCTAACGACGTGACTTTGTAATGACGTCTAGTAAAAAAGTATGTTGTTTAAAATGGTTGTTTTGCTTTATTTAAAGGATTTATATTTAAATTTAGTTATTATGGATTGTAAATCCTGTAATAAAATAAGAATAGCTTCATAATTCTATGGTTTTACGGAAAGTTTTATTGAAATTGTGTGAGTTACGTCTTCACAAAGTTATTTATGATAAAAGTATGAAATGTCAAATGAGACTTCTTGAATTAGAAATACTATAAACGCCAAGAGATGGCGTCGGAACAAATGAAAACAACCGTTTTTAGTTGCAAATAATGTGAAATTAATACTTAAATTTATTTTTATATTATATGTATGTGTACAATTGTGTACACCAGGTCTGAAAGGGTTAATATTGAAGATTGTGAAGTAATTGAACGAAAGATTGAGCGAGTTACATTTTTATTGTGCCATATTTTTCCATCGCATCGTTTAGGCTCAATATTACGCAATGTTTTTAGTGTGTTTCGTCTTGAAGAGAAATACACGAGCACGTGCAATTAAGACAAAAAAGAGAATACAAAAGTTAAGGAAAGACAGTTTCATTTACTGAGTATTATTGTGCAATATAATTGATCTTGTATCTTGAATTCAAAGCGCCTTTCAATCTCATTGTACAATAAAATTTATTGTACAATATTATTGAAGGTTTAAGGGCCGCCGTACAAAATATGATTTTATAAAACTATGTAGTTATTACATCCGTCAATAAAGTAATTTCTTTATCCCCAATATTTGAAAGAGGACCTATATTTCCAAGAAACTTGCAAAAGGTTACAAACTTTTAACCAATGTGGAGAAATTCTCAATACATGACGTTTATACCGTTGAAGATAACTTCGTGTGAGGATGGAGAATAAAATTCAAGAAAGCGTTTACATCGCAGTGCAATGTGGTAAAGTTGTGTGAAGGGCCAAATAACTCCGCATCGTGTTATTTTCAAAAGTGATAAATATATTTAAATCGCGCTATTGAAGGGGTTTGCTTTCGTGCTATCCAATTTTAAATATTTTTGTTAGGATTATATTTTTTTTACTGGCATGATAAGACGAAGGCGCATTGTAGTAAATACAGTGTAGTCCAGCTACATTATAACTGATGTTCTCGAGAATATAATTAAGAATATTGAGAGCAATTCCGTACTAGTAAACACAATTGATTACATTAATTGTTAGATGAGCTGAGGATTATCTCGTGACAATGTTGATGATTTTGGAGTAGATAATGATGTAGTAGAATTTCTCGAAGAAATGGGCACTAGACGCACGCTCCTATCATTTATGACATTATCTATTTCTAAATAGTAATTAAGTTGTGGCTGACGATAATGATTACGAAAATATTGAAGACAATAATACTGATAATTAAATAGAGATAATATATTCACCACAGTCGAAGCCTTAAGACACATTTCATTATCATGTACTTTGATCTTGTATCCACCGGGGAGATAGGGGTCAAATCCGGAAATTTCGCTGTACAGACCCATCCAGAGCATGAGTTCAATTTTCCCAGCGGTACAATAACAGTCAGCCGCAGGATTGCCATGTTTCGAACACTTCAAAGGCTAAAAGTAAAAATATTTGTCTGGAAATGATAGTGCAGCGCAATTCAAAAATACTAGATATCTATTGACGAGATGTGGATAACACCGCCTCCATGTCGGGCTTATGGAAAACGGCTGAAACGAACATGCGATAAAAATGTGTAAACAACTATAATTAAGGTTTTACACCACCTGCTATAGAAAGCATATCTATCTCTGGTATAAATTCCAGAGGATCATCTTGTACCTCCGGCGCCATACCATCGAAAACGTTTCGGTGCTCCTCATGAACATTATCGCCGTACCGCTCAGGTCACTGTCATCACATATCTCCTCGCTAATGGGAATGGCGCAGATACCCCCCACTTACCCAACTTCATGTGCCTCTGCGGTAGACATGAAGCGAATCAGATTACCAACCATCATAAAAGCACATTCCTTCCCCATTCATTTTTAAAACCGGCTTCGCACCTTCATCGCCAATTGCATGTTTGGGTGTTGTCAGATCATACGAAAACGTATTTAAATGAGAAAAATGTAATATACACATATGTAATTGAATATGTACCTTCATATACACAGTTTGTAGACGGCCACATAACTTGCCACATTGTTCGGGTATTCTCGAATATATGATGTCGGATACTGGTATTCGGGTATAGGCCACTCTGGAACCAGCGTTCAATAACCACACCACAATATCCGGTGAACCATCAGATGTCTAAAAAGCAATTAATTATCTTCAAATTATGATTGTTCTTCTTTAGAATATTGCTATGAAATATCATGATAATCATCTTCGACAAAAGAGAAAGAGGTCGCTAATAAACATGGGCTAATCCCAGGAATCCTTCTGGGTGTGTACGCCATGTATGTGACGGTGATTCTATCATCAGCTGTAGGTCGCCTAGGCCATTTTGTTTATGTGCGATATCATTACACTAGGGAAAGGTCCCTTTTTTAATGCAATTTCAGGCCAATTCAGCCAAAGCATCCAGGTTTTTTTGTCTCAGCCTTGTCGCCATAAAATGTACGTGAATCTAGAATATAAAAATTCTGTACCTTAAATATAACATTTTTCAAATCCTGCACCAAAGATTTAGCGCGTGATATCAATATTTTCACGGATTTTTTGGAATCAGCAACGCATATTTTTTTGCGAGCGCTTGTGTTATTTGAACAACGCAAACTATCACTGGATTCGCATTTAGTCATTTGTCGGTAGATTTTTTCCTAGAATGCAAAAATGTATATGATATTTTTGCTGAGTTTATGCCACAAGAATCAGTCATGTGCTTCATATCTCATATACTTGCAAATATAATGACTAATTGGCTATTTATCGTTATTAATATTTATCGAAATTTCGATGTATATTCAAATCATCTATATAATATTAATACGTGAAGGCAAATCTTTGTACGCAATTTACGAAAATCGCGCCGTCCCAGAAGCATGAAATTTAGCACAGATGTAGATATGGGTAATGCTCAAATGGAATGCATTCGAAAATACCGTTTTTGGGAAGCCCTCGCCGGTGTTACATTAGAATAGCTATGTAAAAATGTTTTTAATTAATTCTGTTTATATTGAGCCTATCAGAGTGATCCTAACATTTTCCTGCAGAACGCTCCTGTTGAGCGGATCAGTCTGTAATTCGTCGTTGTACGGGAAAGTGTTGTGGATAATTACAATTAGTGTTTCATTTGTTATAAAGTGAGGAAATTAACCACCAAGAACAATATAAACATCAAAAGTGGTTTTGTGTTCGGAGTAAGCAACTTTCATTAAAAAAACACAAGGTTTCGCGCAAAAACTACTCAAATACGTATTGTGCGTGGTTCTGGCTTTGCAAATTTTACATTTGGGGGAAAGACGGGAGTGTTTTTTATAAAGGACATTGCTTTTTAAAGTTATATGTTGTAGGTGCTCTGGGAGACAAATTCAAATTAAGCATCAGTGTTGTTTTCGGCAACCAAAAATGATCAATAATTTTTGGTACCTTTTATTGCCGTATCTAAAGATTAAACCATCTAATTAATTACATTGATTTATTTTTAAATGTTATTTTACATATCAACTGCAAAAGCAATATGAAGGGTTCATTTAATACAGCCAGCGTCTAACCACCTGGCCACGGAAGCTGTCGATTAGACACTTACAATTTCATCCTTCTGCATCGTCATTTGTTTCTGATCCAATTCCGTGAATGACCTCATCAGATCACCGCTGCTACCAGGGTTAGAGATGGGCATCAAATCGAGGAACTTGATCAGTTTGGCTGTTGCGCCATCGATTGCTTTGTTAAGTACACCGAACAGCTCATCAAGTGTTGAATATTCGGATGCTTTCAACCGTCGCTCTACTTCTTTTAGAACACTGTCCTGGTAAAGTAGAAATGGAATGTTATTGACGAATGATACAGTTTCATCCTTCGCAAAAATTTATTTTGCCTTTTCTTAAACCATGTCCCACATAATACTCATCATGTCTCATGGGGTTTTATGCGCGGTGGTATTCAATATTTAGGTCAGTAGGGGGAAGACTCAACCTGGAGTTTACATTAACTACCAGCCTCGGCAATCGAAGGCACGAATGAGTGTTAGGGGTTGGGCTATATAGTCCACCACGCTGGCCTAGTGCGGGTTATTCCCGATTAGTAAAGGAATATTGATTTGTGAAAAGCTATCATCGTACTCTATGGTGGAGATCCTGCCGTATCGATACAAACGTAACGTGTCGTGTTTGGATTTAGCGTATGAGTAACTGACGATCAGTCCACAATAGCGTTGACCAGTAAGAGATCTTTTGCCATTGTATTTCGTCGTCCCATCACTAAAATTTTCTAAACTAATTTTATAAAGCGGAAAGATGCGATTGTTTGCATTGAATAGGCTTTGAAACTACTGGACCGATTTGAAAAATTCTTTCAACATTAGGATCCTACAATATCCTTGATGAACATGGCGATATAATATTTTCATAAAAGTGTATTTGCACCCAGGCGGAGCCGGGCCGGTATTTAAGTATAAAACTATAAGAAATACTTACTAAATTGGAAACGATGTTGTATACAATGTTGTTGCCGTACATCCGATACCTGAAGTCGGGGAGGCGCGCTGCCTGCTGTAGTACTGGATACGTATTCGTAAAATCCAGGTACCCGTACGCGGGTCGGCTTTTAAGAACATCGATAGACCCCGTATAGTGAAGTTTTCGAGACCCTGGATAAGAAATTCGAAGTAGGCGAGATGCAGACACTGCATATTACAAAAGTTGGTGTGTATAAGTGTTGCCAGACGTCTCAATTTTTGTTCTAAGCAATAATGTCCTGCAATGCATATCAGTCCCGATTTTTTGGCAGTAATTGATAATGGAATCTCCAAAGAAATAGAAATAGGTAATTAGTAAGGAATGTGTCGTAAATAATGTATGTAATATGTACATATAGCATGAGGCAGGTATATTTTCTCGTTTATTTTTCTGCTTAGAGGGTGTGGCTATATATGATGTGATGGTGTTGAAGGTATGTTTCCGGCAGGGTTTCAAAACTACGCTGTTTAATATGATAATCTATTATGAGATAGGTTGTAAATATAATGAAAAATGTTCTGGTAAAAGCTGATAAGTTGATACTTTCGTAGATTTTATCCTTCAAACCCGGAATTAAGCGACTATTATTTATCAATTTGATTTAAAATTATAACAACATTGAAAAAGACAAGAGTGACGAGAAAATCAACGCTACTTACTAACTTCATGGACCATTGCGAGGAATTCTGAAACAAAAGAGAACTATGATTATTGTTGTTTTACAGAAAAATGACGTGAAGCGACGGCTCAGCTACGGGGTTCGTTCAGTGAGTGAAGCTACTGGCCATCCTATACAACTCCCCCCCCCCCCCCCCCCCTTCGCAAGGGTTTTAAAAGTAAGGCCATAGCTACTCGATTAAGTTAATTAATTATTTTTATATTGTACAAGCAGCAGACCGGGCTCTGTGGCGTACCTTAGGAGAGGCCTATGTCCAGCAGTGGACTGCAACGGGCTGATGATGATGAAGTGCATAGTAAAGCACATAACTGTATTGTTTACAATTCGGCTAAGGTGAAAGAATTTACCCTAATCTAACCCTTAAAATAGTCAGCCGTTTACTCCTTTGTTGGAACTACAAATAAAAAAAAACTAATCAAACCTTCATCCAGAATATCATCACCAGGTATTTCTCCGATGGTAATAGCGACGCCACATAATTTGCCTGCTATACGACGCTCGAGCATGGACACCTCAAGGATTGGACAATATATGCAAAAATCTTCCCAACTCCATAGATTGTCCTGAAATGTAAAGAATAAATATGTATGTTTAATTTCTTATCGACAGTTGAGATTCTTAGTTAGGGGATCGATTGACGTCTTCTTTACGGTTGGTCTGTACTAAGGCGATTTCGTGGAATTTTTCTCACGATACAAAAGAAGTTGTCTATATTGTTAATTTTATTTTAGAAATCAAGTATTATTTTAAAGTGGTTTTAGAGAAAATTACCTATCACACATCACCTAATTGATTCTATGTAAGGAATTCTCAGATCCAATTTAAATAGCCGACAGCATTATAATCAGTGCTGATATTCTTATACCACTTTATATTCTTTGTAAATCTGGAATTACCATCCTTGTTTTAACAATATTGAACCAATTATTAATTACCAGAACAAAAGTCAACTACATCGCAACAATACATTCAAGATCCGGAACCATTACCGAAAGCAAATTACATTTAAATTAAATTGTCATTTTGATCCTCGGTGTTGTAAAAATAATACGATCGTACAAAAATATTTAATTAACTCGTCCTCATAAGATCAGCAGGGTGTAGCAGAATGTAACCAATAAAATAATTACAGAGAATTCTCCATCCACATTCTGCTTTTCCAAAATGGTTTAATGAATGATTTTATAAAAGGATTATAATTTGTTATTAAAGTTTATTTTGCAGACGTTATTATGACCGAATGTTGCTTGCATTGTAAATTGAATGGGCGGGATTGTAGGGCTTACAAAATTACTATTTGCAAGTAGGTATTTTGTAGTCTCTCCCAAAGTTACAGGCAAGGCTCTTATCTAGTAAGTTACGGATACGAAAATGAATGAATTTTCTCAGTTTAATAGCTTATATACAGAAAACTACTAAGTAATCTATGGGGTTTTCATATTTCCAGCAGCTACAGGATTATTATGAAGTGCGTGGTGGCCTGTTGGTAACGGACCAGACGCGGCTGCCTACATGTTCACGATGGTCGCGGGTTCAAATCCCAGGGTACACCTCTGATTTTTCAGAGTCATGTGTGTATTGAAAGTCAATCACCACGCACTATACTGGTAAAGGAAAACATAGTGAGGAAACCTGCATACCAAAGCGATTTGTATAAATTTCTATGGTATGTAAAAATCCGCCAACTAGCACTAGGCCCGCGTGGCGGACTATATGGCCTAAGCACTCTCAATCGTACCCTCGATTGTAGAGGAAGCCCGTGCACTGGGATACGGATGGACTGATACAGACAGACAGGATTATTAAGTGCTTATTTCAAACCCTCACAATTTTTATCGGTGTTACCGGTTCCACACTTGTAGTTCTGATTGCTTCTTGGTAGTACGGCACTTCAGTTCTGAAGGAAACGAGTAGAGACCCTCGGTGGCAGGGTCCGTCGTCACCGCCTTGGTTCTTCGACGTACCGTACATGTGGAGCAAGGAAGGCCCAAATGTTGGAAGGAACCCTGCAAACATTTGTAATATTAGCCCCGTGGCGCACTTGGTTAGACGCTGGATGTGAAACGCGAAGCCGCGGGTTCAATCCCGCAACGAGACTTAGTTTTTTTTGTTATTTAGTCTCTCATCTCTGTCTATCCCAATGGGACATAGGCGTGAGTTAATGTATGTATTATCCCAAGAGTGTTATAATTTAGTTTGATTTACGAATATATTTTAAGAATAATAAAAAAAGGGCAATGAAGTCAAAAAGTCTTTTTACGCAAGCCAAAAACCGTGGAGTCGAAAAGACAACAAATCGGATTAAACTTAAAGCATTTATGACGTAATGACTGAATCAACATTAATTATTGCGAATGAACTCCAAATAATATTCACTATTAAGAGAGCTTTGGTGTAAGCGGACCGCGTAATACGCTTTTCGTAAAACCACATTTGCAAGCTTATATCAGAATATTATGATGATGCACTGAATATTCCCCGCAATAAATTAAATTGGACCTTATTCAAGGGTATATGAAATATGAGTTACTTATTACAAGGTTTCAATTTAGACTTCTGACTGCAAACCGCATGTTGCATTTTACTGTTTCAGCCCATATACGTCCCACTGCATGGCACGGGCCTCCCCTACAATTGAGAGTACGATTGAGAGTGGTTAGGCCATGTAGTCCACCACGCTGGCTTAGTGCGGGTTGCCGGACTTTTACATACCATGGAAATTTATACAAATCGCTATGGTATGCAGGTTTGCTCACGATGTTTACCTTCACCGCTATAGAGCGTGGTGATTGACTATCAATACACACATGACCCCCGAAAAGTCAGAGGTGGGCCCAAGGATTTGAGCCCGCGACAGCCGTGAATATGTAGGCAGCCGCGTCTGGTCCGTTACCAACAGGCCACCACGCACTGTTGCATTAAATTGACAAAGGACCAATGAATAGTTGTGCATCTATTGCACATGAAACTGTCCACAAGACGTTTGTAGTTTTTGTATTTTTTCTTTAAAACGTATACTAAAAAAAAATCGTACAGTGGGATGCCGTATCAACAACCAATAAAAATGACACTACCGTTCTCCCCATCATGGGATATTTGTTCTAAGTTGATCTGCGTGCTGCCCAGGATCCTGTTGCAGCCGTCGCCGGAGCACACGTCGAAATGTATGACGTTGCTCATGTTCGGGAACATCTCCACTATGGACACCTGCTCGCTGTACACTGGGTTGGAGTTGCGCGCTTGTACCGCTGTCTTTGCCTGGAGAGAGAATTTAATATAGCAAACCAGCCCATATAGTTCCACTACAGGTTCGCTACTCTTCTTCTATTAAGATAAAAATTGATTTATAATATTTGTTGCAGTTATTGTGATAGTTGACGTGTACAATAAATCATGTAATAAATATAAGCTAGGCAAGTGCGGGTTGAAAAAAATATTACGAAGGTCTCTTTACCTTACTTCAATGTATCTATAGCAAGACTGCAACGCCAGCTAAGGTATCCACAACGAATCCTAGCGGCGAAAGACGGTGCTTCTCAGTTAAAAAAAATAAATTAATTTGTGAAGGTGTGTGCAGAAAGTTACAAAGTATCGGAAACACGTTAGACTAACGAAACTTATGGATGACCTAACAATTCTCACAGAGAATTATTAGATTAACAAGATAATCGCATTGGGTCTATGTCCCTCCAAGTATCTAGCAACAATGAATTAATTCTCTTTCTTTTTCTCTCTACAGCCCCAGGAAGTCCACTGCTGAACATAGACCTCCCCACAGTTCGCTACATAGACCTGTTGGAAGCGGCTTGCATCCAGCGACTTCCTGCGACCATAACCATTTACTACTAAACCAAAAAAAAAAGCGACGTCAATCTATCAACATTTTTCCATTGATTTTATACTTACAGTAAGCCCGCAAAATGACACCTTGGCGAATGTACTGGGTGGTTTTCCTCCGCGTCTGTCGCCAGTACCTCGAGGTAGACCGAAGGCTCCGTGTATGGTAATCACGTAGTTAGCACGCTGCTGTTCAGAACCCGACGGCAGAAGGAGGTTGCTGGGGACAAGGGTTTAGTACTACCTCCACTATGCCTGATTTATTCAATAATGGTAGATATCCAGCGTCCTCTGCTGTAAGACTATTGACCTCATGCTTCTATCCTAGATTTCTTAAGAAATGACCAAACAATTCTAAGCGCCATATCTGGAGTATACCAACCACATCGCGGTATAAAGGCTGCCGCAGATTCCTAGATTCCTATTATGTCGACACATACAGGTATTTCTGTCCTGTGGTTAGGGAGCGTAAGAATAACAGGCGCCGATACAACGCAGTAAGTATGGGTGCTTATGCGCATCAATCACGATGGTGACGATATTCTTCACGATCACTAAAGAGCTGGTATGTCGGTGTAGGATTGCTAGCAAACAAGCTCGGCCGCAATAACTACAATAACTACAAGCGTGCCACAGTGATATAAAAAAAGTTCCTATATCGAGATTTAGGAATCATGTAGGAGTCAAAAATCTTCATTATTTTAATACGTATATCTAAAAATTATCAAAAGAATCTGGTCTAAAATGGAGATAAGAACCTAAATACTTACTCTTCAACATTGTATTCGTTAAACAGTGCCGGCAGCATGTGCATTTCTCCGCGGAAGATGATCGATATGTCAACCTTCAAGAATCCGACCACACCTGCTGCCGGGTCTCGTGGCACGCTCAGCTGCGCCCACTTGTGGAACACTTGATGATCTTAAAAACGATACATTACTTACAACACATGCGATGAGGTAAATATATGGAATCGTCTTTCATCTTTTTGAATAGGTATTATTACTTTGTGTGTTGGGTTTGTATATTTTGAGACTGTCATTAATGTGCTCTTTTTAGTAGGTTTAATCATTTCAGATATCTTGCCATGAAAATAACTACTCTTATATTACTTCTGAAGTTAAAACAAGTTACGACATAAAAGTACCAACAATACGGTATTACCAACTGAGTAATACCCAACATTAATTTTGCCTCGATTATTTTAAGGCGCCTTACAAAACAGAAAGAGCAATTTATAAACGTTCTTGTCGTTGCATTACTCACTCCAGGACTACTTACAAAAAAGTTATAGCAAAAGTTGAAAACATGTAATTGCTATTAAAAATGCACCAGGCGCTATTCAAACAAAAAAACTTGAAACTGAAGAAACTTTTTCTACGTGTTCGTATACAAGCGTGTAGACGGCAATACAGCATTTATTACAAGAAATAGTAATTTTAAATGTTTTGTAAGAATTGAGTTGAATTGCTTTCTTTTCGAATTTTCAGTAGAAGTGCCAAGATAATAGAAAAGGTTTTTATAGAAGACTAAATTAATTCCTCATTTATAGACGTAGACAATTTGATATAATATAAAAGTAATTAAAAAAAAACCGATTCCAAAATTGTAATGAAAAGGAGAAATAAAACTAATCTTTTAATAAATGTCAAATAATTAAATCATCTCGGCCTCTCTAACCAGCGTCTAACCAACTGCGCCACGGAGTCTGTCATATCCAAAAAATTGAGCTATTCTGACAATATTACATATAGGTCGAATGGATAATCTCCTTTTTTGAAGTCGATGAAGAATTTAAACTATATGCTGGCAGCGATTTAAAGATACGTAGGTATAAATATAAACAAAACTATAATTGTGAAAGAGCATGAATTTAGGTAAATCTATTGTCGCATCTTATTTATTGTGCCTTTAGGTTTTAGTAAGGATATAAGATAAGAAAGATCATTAATACAATCTGACCTGATAATCAAGAATAGGATGCCCGCTTTCGAACAAAGATAACTGCATCGAGCTATTATAACCAATTTCCTACCACCAAGCCACAATTCTTATTTAAAAAACACCAAAGAGTTCAATCACTCACGAGGTTGTTTCCAAACAGCGCCCAGGTCGATATTGGCTTCACCTATCATCCTCGGCGGCGCACAACACCGAGGCTCCATAACCGCCAACCAGATACTTTGCTCTTGTACCTCTCGTACACTATCATACAGCTCGAACACAAAGTACTGTGGAAAGGACTTCAATAAACCGCTTCTGAATGTTGGGTAGGTACCTATATGAACTGAAGTAGAGGGCCTACATTATTATAGATCTTTGCATTATAGTTTAAAGAAGCATACATACATACATAAAGTCACACCTTTTTCCCAGCAAGGGTAGATAGAGGTACTAATAGGACACTCATGTTTCGCCTTGTGTTCCGTCCCACGATGTGACAGGCGAGCCTATTTCGATATGTGCCTGATCCGGGATTCGGACCTGAGACCTCAGCTTTGTAATTGTAACGTAGTGCAACTGCGCCACTAAGGCAGTCAATTATGTAAAATTATGAAGAAGCAATTGTGTAGAATAGTGAGGGACAGCTATTTGCTTTCGATTAATATGTATTTATTGCTATTTCGACAGGATTGCATTCATTCATGCATTCAAGAGATCAAACTAACATTGAATCTACATTTAAAAACAAAACATGACCCCTTCTTCTTTCGCGGACGGGTAAAAATACTACAAACCTCTCTGTAATAAGGATCCAGCATATTTCTCCTGACACTGGTTCTGTGTTTTTTCTTGCCTATCATAGCTATAACGTAGGAGTTTGTCGAATGTGGGTTGGGCCAGGATAGCTTTCGTGCTTCGAGGATATTGAGTGTCACCTGCAAATTTATCTATTAGAGACAATTCTTGAACATTTAAATAGGTAAATCTCTACCTGTACTCTAATTGGATATATTTTAGATTAACCTCAATTTCCTATTTAATTAGTTATACCTATATTTTCTTCGATTGTAATTTTTTGGGAAAATTTGATTTCGTGATAGCTTGAGTTGACAGTGAAACGTGAGGACCTAGGTTCGACTAATTTGAATGGAATTTTCGGTCAAAAAATCTAGTATATAATGTGCTTCATATTCGTACTCGACCCGAGTTTTAAGGGTAAATAAATACGGGATCATTTAGCAAACAACGGAAGCTTAAATAAATGCTCAGAACTGGATCTCCGCTCGAGCCATACACAGCAAAGCAGGATGTCAACGAAAAGCGTCCAAGTAAAAAAGGTTTAAAAATATTCTTTAAAACCAAAACCAGATCCTCGTCCGAGAAAAAGCCCCGCGGCATCTGCCAATAATGGTTTATATAAATAATTCATAGTTACCTGAAAATACTGTCGCGACGTTTCCGCATTCGTTTCGTCGGTTTCGTAATGCTGTTGGTTCGCTTTTTGCCGTCTGTCCACCGTCTTTCCCATTGTATATAATGTATAATAAATTGTGTATGTAATTTGTTGTCTGTTATGTCAACGTTGATTGTTAGTTTTTATTTTCATTCCACCCTGTCATACGTTATATCAGATGCGCCTCGTCTAGTTTAGCTGTTGATCTTCTTGGTGGATTTACGGTTGTTATAAAAACATTCCGACGAATTGAGGACCTCGCCTTTTTTTTGAAGTCGGTTAAAAACGGTTTAGGGAAATGTTTTCAAAGTATACGAGTATTAGATATTATATTGGTCTAGTTTTAAGCACTGACTGTCTCGGTGGCGCAGTTGTACTACGGTACGATTGCAAAGCTGTCTCGGGTTCGAATTTCAGGTCAGGCATAGTGATGTTGGATTTTTCTATTAATTATTAGCCCGGAGTCAGAAATGTGTGCTCGATATGGCGATAGGCTTACCGCCTATTACATCGTGGGACGGAACATACAAGACGAAACGCGGTGGCCTGATAGCATCTCTGCCTACCCCTTCTGGGAAAAAGGCGTGTGTTCATGTATGTTTGTAGTCTAGTCTTAAGCAGGTTGTTCATATAATTATATCCCTTCTATTATTATATATTAAAGAACTAATGGACATGGTGCGTGGACACATATCTGTGGTGGATGCCCATAACACCTTAAAAGGGCGTCCAAACCAAAATGTAAGTCGGGGACAACTATGTTCGCCAATGAAAGGGACCAGACATAGTCCGGCGTCGGGCGAACACAGGGAAGGAATCGGGGAGCTACTCGCAAGAGGTATTCAGTGTCGCTCGAAGTCCGTATCTGTATCAGCCCCTACACGTCCCAGGGCACGCGCCTCTTCAACAATCGAGAGTACGATTGAGAGGGCTTTTATACTTGTTTCCAATATGTATGGCAAAAATGCTGGTTAGCTCGGAAATTCCATCTAGTACACATCAAAGTCCTTACAGTATTTATCGGTTATTTTGCCAAAGAAAACCCTGTCAAAAATATGATATGCGGAGTGTTCATATTGGCATGGCAGTTACGTGTGGATCACGGGCACTCCAGCGAATCAACTAATTTTGTTGTCTTATACAGTAACTTCCTCTAAGTCAAAGTTATCATTAAATCCTACTAATTTGATTTACAAATATTTAATTTAATTTATTATTTCGCAAAGATTTTATTTCACTAATGAAGACATATTATATGTTAATAATATTCGCAAGAAAAGCATCTTGTTAAAATATTTCGTTTCAATTTATTATAGGTGGCCACAATTTTAATGAGCTCTATGAATGACTACCGAAAAAATTTTATGTATGCAAAACTTCGTTCACCTTGTAAAGACACGCTTATAGACCCTTTGGAATCCAACTTACATTTTTTCATCGACAGTGGAACAAGAGGTAAGAGGTTCGATTGCCAACACAATCAACTTGGAATTAATATTTTTTCATTCGAGTTTTGGTTACGGATATAATACTCGATTCGATTATTCTAATACACATGACTTAAATAGTATGTCCCTTAGTGTGGGATCCAAATGTTTAAAACAACTTTTAATCATAATTGCTATAATCCCTACTCCAACATGATTATATTCAAGCTCCACTTTTGGGAACGGAGCTTTTCCATATGTGACCTGACTCATACCTTGTTTGCCACCTTGTCCCGATGAGGCACATAGCATTAAAATAAGGGAGGGTATTATAAAAATAAAACAAGCATCACCATATTATAATGTCAATATATTAAATTCATTTCATGTATAAATATTGATTTTACACGACTACAAATAATCTACGTGTGGTAGTTACACTTAGCGTCTCTACTATAATACTAATATAATTTACGCTATAGTCATAAATTACTAAGGCCAAGTTGTATTAACTAACTTTGATCATAACTGTAATTTCATAGTGTCAACGCCATACATTTGCCATCTCATAGCGATGTGGTTAAAGTTAGTCATAACTAGAGTTAGTTGATGCAACTGGAACTAAATAATACACGTTAATTTAAGAATATTCAATTATTGTGTTCGAAAAAATATTCAACAATTCGTTGTACTGCAATAGGACTTATGAACAAAATTACAAGCCCTGCCCAAACTAAAAATACAAATTGTAACTGATTTTCATTTTACTGCGCAAAAAGCGATCAAGATATATCCAGGTGCGAAAGAGAGTAAGCGCCTTTTGTGATGTTCCAATTTAAGCCCACCTACCTCGGTAACATGTGCGAAAATTGCTTGTTAGCCACTGGCTAGTTTTTGGATGAACGATTTGATTGCAGCTTGTGAATATGCGCGTGGTCCAACGTACGAGGATTAAATGTGACCTATTATTATCGACGACACAGTACGCTTCAAAACGGAGCCAATTATTTCCCGACTACGCAAACAGGTATTAAAACCAGCGCCAAAATTATTTTATAAACGAGGAATATGATCATACATAGCTAATCCACAATAAACGCGTACGTACAGCAAGGTTCAATATCGTCGTATATACGATTGCGTGTATCTATCACTTTTTACATTGGGATTATCTCCATATAACCAGGATCGCAGCATAACTTAATTTCCTTACCAATAACTTGAATACAACTCAATCAATGGCTAATGTTTTAAGCATAACATGTAGTAGCTTTCATAGGGTGTTATAAATAAAACGAACTCAAGTTCGTTCTCAAGTACGACATTGTTTGATGCACTCTCAAGAAGTGATCGGCATCTCAAGCCTTCCGCTGTTATCATTAATTTTACGTTCCATTGTTTCGCACGCTTAATTAATGCAAATTGCATTAATTTTATTAATGTACTTCAATTAAAATCGAATATTAATAAATGATGCATCATTATATAAAACATATTAATATTATGTCTTCTTTAAATTACCATAAATTATATGAAATACTCATTGCAGTCACATGTACCGTGGGACGTCCTTTAGCGAGATGGCGGGACGACTTAAACAAGAGGGCCGGCAGCGACTGGATGCATACAGCAGCAGACGGGACTCTATGGCCTCCTTGGCCTTGAACCCTATGTCCGGCAGCGATAATAATTATGAATCATTACAGTAAATAAACGGACGCCATGCAGAGGCTAAAGCCTGCCACACACATTCAAGTGCGTTTTCGCGAACGCTAGTTTGCACCAGTCTCTAATCGAAAATTGGCACGAAGTTTGCGCAGTTATTTGCACACTCGTCACAGTACTTGTATACTGGTGCAAACTCAGACTTGTACAATTAGATCGTTACGTGTGTGACGGCCATAAAAGAGGCTACCTACTCAAGTTACGTCTCAAGACTAGTTTATTAAATAGTTCAGTATCTCAAACACCCGCTCAAGTCACCACTCAAAGCTGATATCGGTGTATTAACAGCACCTAAGACTTTAAGACTTAGAACATAACACGGCCTGACATGTAAAAGGACTTCATCCATCCATCACCCAAAGGAAGTCCACTGCTGAACATAGGCCTCTCCCAATGATTTCCACAGTGACCTGTTGGAGGCAGCCTGCATCCAGCGACGTCCCGCGACGACATTTACCGTGGGACGTCCACCCACTAGGTGGTCAGACGCCTAGTGGGTGGACGTCCCACGCTGCGGTTTCCGCTTCGTGGCCTCCATTCGAGAACTTTTTGGCCCCATCGGCCATCAGTTCTCCGTGCTATGTGCCCCGCCCATTTCCACTTTAACTTGCTAATCCGCAATCGTAAAAGGACTTACAACCTTGAAATGCATTTTATAACAATAAATTAATAGAGTTTAATTAATAACGTCTTATGGTTATAATTATTATATTAATACATTACTACTTAGTGGTAAAATGTATAGTAAGTTATTTGATAAGTTTTTTCTATACTCAATACATTAGTCATATTATTGCCGCCCAAATCGCCGATAAATACGAAGAAAATTACCTGAAAAATTTACTTAAAATGTTACGTTACCAGAAGTTCAAGGAATTAAAGAAAAATACTACGAGTTGTAGAAACACAGGAAATTACGCTCTAATTAAAATGTTACTATTCCAGAAATTCAAGGAATTAAAGAAAAATACTACTAGAAATACAAGAAATTACGCTCCAGAGTAAATATCTGTGTCGGAAGCATCCTACGCACGACAAAACGATTTATTTCTTAGAATCTGAACTAGAACGTAGTACTCGTATTTACTATTAATCCTAGTGACATCATTTCACGTTTATTCAACAATAGTAATTCAGATGTTGTATTTTAATCGCAAATTGAAATTTCTAATATTATATTCGATGAATAATTACTTTAAGTTTATTGTTGTTACTTCTACACATACAAGCATCTACAGATCTATTCAATGCTACTATGATAATAGTATTTAGATTATGTACAATGTAAATAAGAAAGATATGTAAAAAAAAGTCGTAAACATGAGCCAGCATAAGACACATTTAAAATATTGTATCAATTATATTAAAAAAATAAGATCCAGAGAGTATAGATTTTAATGACATCAGATTTCGGTTTTGGTTTTGAGAAATAATGGACCCATGGAAAATCTCGTCATGTAAATATAATGTACCAATATTGAGACTCATGAGAAGTCAAGTTAGACATTCCCGGAGACTCGCTGCGCCTCAATTCGGCGTCATTAAAATGCGTGCCACTGCTGATCCTGGCTTACAGCAGTTGCAGTGGCGGGTGTGAGGACGGGACACTCACCTAGCGTGAACATTAGCAAGTTATCACCTCCAAGTTGTTATGTTATTGTATTGTATTGTATTGTATCAGCCCATATACGACCCACTGCAGGGCACGGGCCTCCTCTACAATCGAGAGTACGATTGAGAGTGGTTAGGCCATATAGTCCACCACGCTGGCCTAATGCGGGTTGGCAGACTTTTACATACCATAGAAATTTATACAAATCGCTATGGTATGCAGGTTTCCTCACGATGTTTTCCTTCACCGTTATAGTGCGTGGTGATTGACTATCAATACACACATGACTCCGAAAAGTCAGAGGTGTGCCCTGGGATTTGAACCCGCGACCACCGTGAACATGTAGGCAGCCGCGTCTGGTCCGTTTACCAACAGGCCACCACGCACTTCATTATGTTAACTCATATTTAATGTTTCGTTTATTCTTGTTATGAACTATATTGATGAGACGTATGTTTTTGTCATGATTATCTAGAGACACAAAGTATTGCTGAACGTACGCGTCTTCCATTGATTTTCACACCCACCTAATGAAAGCGGTGTACATCCAGCGTATGCTTGCAAATTTTATTTGATTTTTATCTTCTAAGTTCAAATGTTCATGTATTATTTTAAATATGAAAAAATATCTCGAGGATAATATACTGGCTCTAGGGAAACTTTGGAAGAGGTAACGAAAAAAAAATAAAACATTACATACACTTAATCTACAGGAATACTTAGAATCTAAACAATATTATATTAGATACTAATTGTTGACTAGTATCACTTTATATACAAAGTCTTGGATTATGGAATGTGTGGGGTTCAAAAATAAACAGAGGCCGTAGATAATTCAGCTTGTACACGTACTTACTGTCGTATCTTTTGGAAACGCAGACCAGTTCCACAGTCCGAGAGACTAAGCTGAGTGGTCTGGGAGGGAAACGATGAAGAAAGAATCGGACTGCGATACAATGCTTCTTAGAGTGACCAATGCATTGTGGGTCTTATGAGAATTCACCAGAATTCCAATTTTTCCCAGAAGGGGTAGGCAGAGGTGCAACCAGGACGCCCACGTTTCGCCTTATGTGTTCTGTCCCATGTGATAGGGGCGAGATCGCCATATCGGGCACAAAATCCTGACTTCGGGCTGATAATGTATAAAAAAATCCGATGTCACTGCCCGACCCGGGATTTGAACCCGAGTCCAGATTACTGCCAAATAAATTATGTAAGTTTAATTTAAGCTCACGATAGTAAATGCTTGCGTGTCACTAATAAAAATATTGAGAGTGATAAATACCAAAGAAAGACTTTGAAGAACTTCACTTGCACTAAAGTCTCACAACGTGATAGCAGCTTGTTTGGCATATCTTAACTAATTGCAGATGACACTGACATTTTCATTTGCAACCAGATTGTTGATTTTTCATTGTATTAGTCAAGTGAATATGCCACGCTTCACTTCGTTTCAGAGAAAATAACTTTATAAAAACTATGGTACAGTTTTCAAAAACAGAAGATTATTACGAGTAAAAGGGAGAAGGAGAACGGCGATCAATTAAAAGTAAATAATTGTTTGAATACCGTATACAAGCTAAATTATATATAAATTGGCCGAAAACTAAAGTCTTTTACAAAGTAAACTATATGGCTTAATTTAAATAATAGGAACAATATACAATAAAACCTCATACATTTTAACTAACACTATAAATGCTTAATATTATACAGTTCTTAATAACGCCTACAATTATTAGCAAAAAGAATAAACACAATATGCACTTCCAGATATTACGCATTGTAAAACTGCATTCATTTCCCACAAGCCTCAAGTTTTCCCAAATCAAGGGACGGACTTAGATCTTATTTTTAGAAAAACAACATTTTCATCAACTGCGACTTAAAAATTAAATAAAATATTAATTATTTATTGCTACGAATAAAAATCAAGACTTACATCTTGAAACGGTTTTAAGATATTTAGCCCGGAATGTTGATTAAACAGGAGTTGATTGGAAATGATTGATTGTAAGATGTCCATATCGCAGAATAACGACTCTATTAAAAGTGTGTTAGATATAAATTTAAAACATGCCATTAGATATCAAACTACGTTTTTAATCGAATGTTGATCTAACTTTACTACAATAATTGTATTTTCGCTAAAACCGCTGAGATTTGTGTTATAATTTAAATACAATAGGTAGTAGAGTTTTACAATACATGGTGGATATGGAAAACTATTGATTCCTGGTCACTTGGCAGCTAATTAGTGCCCAACTAAATTCGGGACAACTTCGAGCTCCAATATTTATACAGACGAGCTATATGGATCCGTGGGTCTCGGTACACGTTATTAATCCCAAATCCGTCTCTGGTAGCGTCAAGCCAGGCACTTTGTTACCTTTTCTCATTAGTAGAGTTCGTTGAAAGCCATTGGGTGGTGTGGTGTGTGGACCCGCAGATTTTCGATCGGTTGGAGCGTGTCTGATATCAGCATGTTGGGTCCCACGGCGGGGGGTGGTCCCCCCGGGACTATGGAGTTGGAGTGGCCCGAGGTCCCGTTGGTCTCCTGTCGCATTATGTTCCGGCGCCACTTCGCTCGCGCATTTTGAAACCAAACCTTTAAATAAGAGAATGTGCTACAATCGACAAATTACATAAAGAAATAATGACGTATGTATATTATCCTAGCCTTTTGAACAAAAACTTTTCTGTATCTTTTCTTCTTTACGTGTCCCTCACTTATTCTCCTTTATCCTTAGACTCACCTGCAATACTCTCTTGGAAAGTCCCGTCTTCTGAGCGAGTTGCTTCAAGTCTTTCGCGTCAGGGTTCTGGTTGATGGCGAAGTACGACTTCATTGTCCTGAGCTGGTGGTGCTTGAAGCTGGTGCGCATTCTCTTGGTGCGCTGCGTGTGGCTGGAGACACTGCCTGGTGATGCCACTGAGGAGTCGTAGGCCAGGGACTCCATGGATGAAGACAAGTCGCCGCGGTGGATGATTTCTGCAACAAAATTAAGACATGAACTTCAAAGAACATAAAGCGTTATATCCTAGGGGCCTAACGTTTTCAAGTATTTCGAGGTTGCGTCTTGAAAATGATATAAAATCAAATAGTCTGTCTACACAAAAAAAAACTGTTTTTTTTAAAGCCAACAGAGTGCCGCTTCGAAACTACGCTTTGAGACTTTGTGTCGACGCGGTATGAAAACGAAAAAAAATGGTTCCTTCAGAACTAGATTTTGCTTGTGAACATTTCCGGTAAATTGAAGGGGCTAGGCAAACATAATTAACCACATCCCTATACAGTTAAATGGGAGAGAAAATATTGAGCTTTTGATTAAAAGTATTGCCTCAAGAATTACCCTCCGATATAAAGTTTGATAAGGTAGTTTAGTTTTTAGTCTAAGTATGGAAGTAAGGCCATTTTAACAAGAGTTTTGGAGAGTAATGAGTAATGAGACATGTTTTTCTTCTCCTTCTGCTAAAGGAGAAGAAAAACATGGAATGTATGAAAAAGATATTTTACATATTGTTTTGAGCGTATGTGTAAAAATAAGAACAGACATGCACCTGACAAAGTGAGAGAGTGAGATGCAAACTTGAGAGAAGTTTAAAGTAATGGAATATAATTTCGATAATATATAATCTACAAGTATCCAAATAATTTTAACTTAAGTAAATACGAGTTTTATACTGGCATCGAGATTATGTACATAGCATACCATAGCACATACACAGACTTGTTTTGTTTTCAAAACTTGTTCTTTGTAAGTCTTGGCTACTAGGTTGTGTCAATGCAAATACTCGCCGATAGCAAGATACGAACAACTGGTTATTATTCATATTATTATGTTTAAAGAGCAACAAACAGACGCCTTCCGTCCTTTCATTTCCGAAGCCACATCCTAACTTTTTACATTTCACACCGGTGACGACTGAATGCTGATCCGGAGGCTGCGGTCTGGGAGATAAAATATCGCTTTTTGCTAATAATCTTGACGGAAGTGTTGCGTGGTTCCGTTCGCTGCGGTGGACCGGCCAAGTAATGACCGACATTAAAAAAATGTCGTGATTAGATAACTGTTCGGTTGAAGTGCATAGTAGCTTGTAAGTAACGAACCGCAGGTGACTGCCAAGACGGCGACCGCGGCTTCTTATTCCTGGGTACAACTCTGACTTCTCGGAGTCGTGTGTGCATTGACACTTAATCAACAGACAGTTTACGGTGAAGGAAAGTATCACAAAAAACTTGTGTATACGGTCTTAGATTTTCTATTGCATGTATAATCTGCCTGCTGCCAACCCTGCTAGGTTAAAGTTATGGACTACTGTAGCCAAAACGGTGTCCATCGAATTCTCGGTTAGAGAAAAGTCTAATGCGCGACTATATGCCCGGGGCCGATAATGTAAAAGATACTTTATAATTCCCAGCGCTAGTTTGCATGAGTACCTATTTTTTTTTAATTGTGTCTAAAGGTGTTAGATGTATCAATTAACATGTGCCAATACATATAGAGTTCGATTGAGTAGTTCAGATACCGAAGGCTTAAAAAACAATTAGTGCCTTTCTACAATTTCCTGTACAGTGTGTGGATGTTAACGTAATTATCAAAATTACATTTAAATGTTAATTCTAGCATACAAGTCAGCTTTCAATTACAAAACTTTGGTCTGCGTTAAACATCTGTGTATCTGTCTAAAGATAAGGAATCAACATTGGTTGCTCATTAGAAAAAACACGATAACAGAAAACTTTTCGAGCCGAAAACGCGACGGCTTACCTCACACTGTCAAAACAAATAACGGAATGATGAATGCCCCGATAATTTCTACGTTTTCGACGATACAGCGTAATGGACTGTCTAAAAAAAGGTCTATTAATTTCTCAAACGTCGTATTCAACGGTGCAGATCGGGCTAATTATTAAATTTCTAATTAAATATTTGCCCGCGTGTTAAACTGAGGGGGTAGCCAGCGGTCACCGGTGTTATTTTTTCCATACGGTTTTTTAGCGCCAATGTTTTCCGTGTTAATATTATATATTGTGGTTAATAGAAATAAATTACGACAGCGATCAGATAACGTTAATGGTTTTAAATTGAAAATTAAAATACAAAATAATAATTTGTTGTTATGGAGGATGCCTGTTCGTTTAATGTGATGTAATTGGATTTGACGACCTCCGTGTTAAGATACGTGTAGTTATGAAGTAGTTTTTAAAATTTTATAATTTTATACGCAACTTTTAATATTTTTATGCCGGCTAGGCCTGGGTTCTTAACCAGGGTGTAACATCTGCAAACGTGCTAAGTAGAAGAATTCTTGAAATCAGTATATTGTACCATCTAACTGCTCCCGAAATCTCAAAAGTGGAGGCTCTTAGGAGCTTTCTTTTCATAAAATAAATTTATTTAGCCTTGTCTCATAATATTATTTGGAGGGTTTTTCTTTTATTTTGACCTCGTGGCGCAGTTGGTTAGACGCCGGCCGGGTAGCCGCAGGTTCAATCCCCGTAACGAGACAATAAGTATGTGTTGGATTTGTGTGATATGGAAAAGTATCTTGCCCTTCTCCACCCGCTACACTAAACTTATTTCCTATTGTGCGGTTAGGACATGTATACTACTGTTGAGTGTATTTATACATGCTTAAACATCGCGCCTTTTTATCAGAAGAGGTAGGCAGAGGTGCAACCAGGACACCCACATTTCGTCTTATGTGTATTTATTTTATTATCTTTCTAGTGCCATAAAATAACCGCAATATGTCTGATAGTGTAATTAACTACGACGGTCCCAGTTCTTGCTCGAATATACAAAGCATAAATTACCATAAGGCGTGCGTCAACTCCACAGCCAATGCAGTCTATAAAAATGGCACCGTCCATGTTAGTAATATTAACAAAATGCTAAGCCTATTACAAAACCACGACGCAGTTCCACACCGTCGCCCCACTCCCACCAGCGGCATAAAACGACACCACGAACATAAACCAACCAAAATTTCCATCAATAAAACCATGAATCTACTGCAAGTTAAATACGTTTTATTTTTATAATCGAAATTAACATGTTACCAAATTCTAAAAAAAGGTTTGATTCCTTTAAAAAACTGAATTATAAAGCATCCGAGCTATAAACCCTTCAATACTAACGATTGGCCATAAAAAAAATAAAGGAGCTGCGCGGGAGTACGTGTTTTATTTCACTTGTAGGCGCCGCTTTACTTGTGGGTTAAGCTGTAAGCGACAGACGTCCAAGTTTATAATTACTGTCTTAACATTGCATGCTGATCTGTATCAGCCGATATACGTCCCACTGAATGCCACGAGCCTCCTCTACAATCGAGAGCACGATTGAGAACGGTTAGGCCATATAGTCCACCACGCTGGCCTAGTTATGTTATGACATTGTATACGAGATTCGCCAATTCATTTAAAAATCATGGTGCATAAATGCACGGGTATCAGGGAGTTGATAGAGAGTCTGGTAATCAGTTAAATACTTCCTGAAGATGATAAAGGCGGCAATAACATTAATCTGCTTCTCTCATTCCCATAGGTTGAATCCCTTCATTAGAGAGCAGGCCCTTATCCAGCAAAGGGGCATATACCACACTGCGACCGAAAACGAAGCCAGGTGGTAGTTTTTTAGACTTCAGACACAATGCAACTAAACATTTCGCACAAAAAGCGATATTTGTGTATTATTTTTCCTATCGTCGTGTTTGGTTGGTAAATACATAGTTTTGCTACAATAATAAACTACACCCTTTATTTGAAAAGACGTTATGGTACTCAAGGATTTATGTTATTATGTTGTATGTATATTGTATACGAGTATGTAAGTATGTGTTAGTGTTAAATAATCTTAAGAACATTTTTCTTGCCATTAATTACATTTAATCTTTTGCAATCATGTTTTGGACGGTTTTCAGCAGAAACTAAACGCTGTCCCATTTGAACATCACTTTTATCATCTCCGCTACGTCCCATAACTTAAGTGCACAAATCATAAAATTTTAGACATTGTAAAAAGAAACATGATGAAACGAAAGCTGCCAGCCCAGCTTCATTCCACGTACATTTGTCACAATCAAATCAAAGCCAACGTGAATAAACTTGAACAAATTATTCCTGCGTAGAAAACTTGCCACTGATATTGCGGTTGGTATGCAAGTTAGCAATCTCAATATATAAAATATATTAAAAATCCACTTAGTTCGATAAAAATATTTACAGAACTTTGCAGTGTCATATCCTTATATTGAACTGAAGGCCAAGGAAATCCCCTTTTCTTAATTTCGCGCGCGTGTATGATTTAACATGGTTAAAGATTATATTCAAAAGCAAGCAATCATAATAACATTTCAAACATATACTATTGTAAAAATAATATAAGCGAGTGCAGTTAAACCAACAAGAATTTACAACACTTTATACGTAATTAAGAACACACCATAGACAAAAAATAATAAACAAGCCACCCCACTAAAATAAATGACTAAACAATGGTTCTTAATTCAAACCGCAATTTAATAAAAAAGTTAAAACGTTTAGGAAACGCATCACCTGCCTCACAAAAAACCTCGGACATCTAAACACAATGCTTTAACGGATCCAATAAAATTAATTATGTAATTATTTCTCTTCAGAGAAGACAGTTGTTGATAATAAAATTTGGTAACTTATAAAAACGTCTTACAATTGAATTGTAGTCTTCGAAACTGTATACAAATGAAAAGGAACATTTACAGTTTACAAGTCATTTTTATGGTAAACTTTTTGTAATTTATACAGTTAGTAATCTAATATTGTGTATTGATAGTCAATCACCACGCACTTTAACGGTGAAGGAAAACATCGTGAGGAAACCTGCATACCGTAGCGATTTTAAAGAATTTCTACGGTATGTAAGTCTGCCAACCCGCACTAGGCCAGCGTGGTGGACTATAATATATAGTATATATTACTATATAGTGGCCTAACCACTCTCAATTGATTCTCTCGATTGTAGAGTAGGCCCGTGCCCAGCAGTGGGGCGTATATTGGCTGATAAAAAAAAATCTAATATTACATTATATTGTAGGCTAATCTTATAATAAGCTCTAGTGTTGGGCACAGATGTCCTCTACGAAAAAGATTAGATCGTTCGTCACTCGCGCTGGTCTAGCCCAGGTTGAACTTCAAATTCCTTTACGTACTGGTAAGGAATTACTATGCGCGCAAGTTATGATGTACCGGTGGAGTTTAAAAAATAACTAACAATAATTACTCAATTCGAAATCCCTACCCAAATAAAAACTTTTTTTTTGCATGATTTTATCTCATACTCACAGGGGTTTGGCGCAAAATGATTTTTTAGGCAAGTTGCTGATCGACTTCACTTGATTCTTACAACCGGTTGTAATTAGCCTAAAGCAGTTGGTGGCTTTCAAGTTTCATATACCTTCGAGATTCCTGTAAAAAAATTTTAGGTATGCAGATTTCTTTCGCCGCTAAAAGGATGATCTACCAAGAAATAAATCCCAATAAAAATTCCTAAACTGTATAATTCGGGAGCAAATTTAACCCTTTTAAATTGTGCACCCGCCAACAGCCAAGTGCCTACAATCAATATGACGATAAGACACGTAGTTCGGGTTGAGCACTTGTAGTTCCTATTATAGCCGTCACGCGCGGCGTCGAGTGGCGCTGTTGTGCCAACAAGACCCGAGTCGGCGGGAAAACGTGACACGGCGAGCACGCGTTTCGATCAAGATATAAAGTTAATTTGATTTGTTAGAATAATTCGAAGGGGCTTTCTGATGGTTAGATACGGATGGGCCGCCAATCGGGCTGTTTAGTGGTAACATATATTACTATTTAATGTCATTACTTGGTTAAATGTATTTTATAGACGTGGGATATTTTAACAGTCTTTTTGGGCGGTATGCGCTGTTCCGATCAGAAATCGGGTTTAGAAAATGAAGGCGAATTAAAATGACGATGTTGAATTGTCTTCAAGACGAATTTGAGAAAATTAGAAACTCGCGTTAGGATTTGCAAAATCTTTACCTAGAAAATATAAAAAGGTTTTATGCAATATTAAATAAATGTTAAACGTAACCCTCGCTTCACGTGGTTAAAGATTTTAGCAAAATCCTTTGCCAAATCCCAAAGCGAACGTGTCTGCAAAAAAACTTCGACTTTTTATCCTTCCATCGGCTGCTGTACAATAGTTAGTGTACAATAGTAGTAATTTTTGTAATAATCACGATATTGTAAACTGGTTTTGAAAAGAGCAACACTAGAGTTTCTTGCCCGTTCTTCTCTAGTGAAAACCGCTTTCCGAACCGGGTGGTAGAAAAAAAAAAATGACTGAATCTAAATAATGTTGAACATTTTAATGGATTCAATAAATTATTTTCATTTTCATTTTCATTTTCATTTTCATAGATCGGCTTGATGGGGGAGGTACGGAATCGCAAAACAGTAAAGCAAGAGCTGTTGCCTTCTCGATCAGGGAGATTATTGGACGCCCAAATCTCCATGACGGACGCCCAATCCTTGCCTCCGTGTCTTCTCTTCCCCTTATTTTACTAAGGCCATACGATACATCTTCAGAGTACTTGTTCATAGGTAGATATAATCAGTTGTTATTGGGGGAAGGCTTGCTTTTTTGCCAATGCTAAAGTGGAAACAAAACTCATAGACTTTTGAGGCAAAGCCTTTGTATTCTTTGTGGTTTTTTTTATTTTATATCTATTACTAGTCAAGCTAAATTTAGCTAAGCTATATTTTTTTATTTTTTTTATTTTATTATTATAAGATATATTATTATTTTTATTCTTTTTTCTTAGCTCCTGTTTACTTCGAACTTATTGATTTGTTTGTCAGTTCATTGAGTGTGAAACGTCTTTAATGTAATCTTTTTACAAAGAATAAAACTTGTTCTTTCTTTCTAAAAATTTCCCAGGAATCTAAAAATAATGAAAGCTTTCGACGGTGTTTGATATAAATATAGGAATAACTTATAAACTTGGATTATTTTTAGGACACAGGTGGATCTTATCGTAATTTAATACAAACCCCTATTTGTAAGGGTTTTGTGCGGAACCCTAAGTAGAGTTCCAAAATTAAAGTAGCCTATGTTACAGTCCCGTCAAAATCAAAATCGGTCCAGCTATTCTCGAGATTAGCGGCAACAAACAGACAGCCAAAAAATTTTAAAGTGCATTTTCGGTATAGGTGTCGTGTAAATGATAAATATGTACTTGAAGAAAAAAATGCAATTTTGACTTTACAAACAGACACTTCAATTTTATTTATATGTATAGATTGACAGCATCCGTGGCGCGGTTGATTAGACGCCGGCTGTGAAACGAAAGGCCGCGGGTTCGATCCCCGCACCAAAACAAATGTTTGTGAGGCCCGCAAGTATTTATCTCGGGCCTGGATGTTGGTGAGACCGACTATTCTCTAGTGGTTTATGACACAACATTTCAACATTGTGAGAAGTCAGAACTATGTGTGTCGCTGTCATCATCAGCCCTTGCGCGTCCCCTGGTGGACATAGGCCTCTCCTATGGCACACTATTGGGCTCGATCTTGACCTCATCGGCTCCAACCGTTACCAGCCTACGAATATCGTCGCCCTGGTTGGATGGCGTCCTACACTACGCTCTGTGGTTGTTGGGGTTTTATTTATGTAAAGTCTGGAATTTCTGATCCTGGTTATACAGGATATATCAAGACACCTACAGAAAAGAAGCCAGATGGTAGTTTCAGTGACTACAGACACGAGGCAACTAAAAATTTTGAAAAAAATCGCGGCGATTTTTTTGTAGGTAATGTTTTAAATATCATTGTGTTTGGGTGGAAAATGCATAGTTTTTGCTCAACTTATAATTTAAAGCCTTGCGTACTAACGCGTCTTTATAAATAAAAGGGTGTACATTATTTTTTTCGGAAAATGTATGTATTTACCACTCAAATGCGATAGTAGGAAAAATCGTCGCTGTTTTTTCGCAAAAATTTTATTTGAATTGTGTCTAAAATCACTAAAGCTACCACTTGGCTTCGTTTTCGATAGCAGTCTTCATATACTCTGTATATGTGCCTTTAACATATATTAGGATGGCTGTAAGTTGGGAAAGAAGACAAACAAATGAAGTGCCAGAAAAGAATTGTGAGAACGAGTCAAAAGACTTTCTACGTACATTGATAATATTCATTCAATCATTTATAATTCATATACAAACATGGATATAAATTTTTCATTCCATTAAAATATGTTCAATAGACACGCTACGCAGAGCGAAATTAATTGAGAAAATAATTTTCAGCTGAAATATGCACCAGTTGTTAGAATTTAAGTGTTAATTCAAAAGCAAGAGCAGTCTCCGTTTTAATTTCCAATAATATAACTTTTCAATATTTTGAGTAATTAATTATATTCAAAAATGATTAATTCGTTGTATAAATTATACTATGAAACGTTTTCTATTGCACTTAGATTTTTCATTTTAACATAACGGGTGATGTGTACTGAATGTCAAAGTAAAATAAAAATCTAAACACCGAGGGTAAAGCTCTAAAACCGCGTACATAAATCTATAGCTCAAAGATTCAAAGTAAATATCAAACACGAGTGCTCTACAGCGGGTGGAGTTCTTTGAGCGCGACGCGGACGAGGCCACGACACGCAATGTAAACTAAATTCATAATTTAAACCACAGCTGGCCCGCGCTGCCAGACCTTCTCACCGACAAACGTAAATAATTAATAAGTGCAACATTGTGGAAGAGGCAAACAAATCGTCTTCATGTACAAACGTCGAGCATGCTCAGTTAACTACGATCGAGAACGTGTACGCTCCTATTCCGTGAACAATACTAGCGCCATGTACTTCCTACTAAACAACTATATTGGATTACGGTCAACTAGTTGTCAATCGAAACAATAACCAACAATGGTATATAACCTGTCTCCATTCAACGTACAGCCATGATTAATTGGGTCGAGGACTCATACAAACCGATTTCACCTCGATGAGCGCCTCGCATTTCGACGCTATAAAGAATAAGCCGGCCGGTAGACCCTGGCTGTCGACCCGAGCGATGGAAACATAAGCCTCCCTCTCTATCCTACGGGAGATTAATGCGGGGGAGTGAGAAGTGTGTATTTGTGGGTGCGCGGCGCCTATTCATTAGTGATTACAGGACGGGATTACTACAGGGACATCGGGGTAGAAACTCGCTCGGCTTACCCTCCTGAGGTTTGCTAAATTTTAACTCAGCGATTTCAATTACATTTTATATATACAAGTTGGGTGCGAGCCTACCAGTCTTGGTCCCGCTTTTGCGGAATATATTTCGACATGTCTTCGTTTTTGATAAAATCTGTCGTTGAGTGAAACAGCTCGTATATTAAATGTAATATTTTTAGAGTACACTCGCACTGCTAAATTCAATGTCGCAAAGCCACAGAACGTTGTAGAAAAAAATATGACTTAAGCAACGAAACAATTTAACGAAAAGAGTTTTCAAAGTTCATATTCAAGTTTATACAATTTACTTTTCATTTTCATTGATATACGTGTAGGAATATATTGCACCAACAAACATTAAAAGTAAATTAATCGTGATTAAGTCATTATCGGTGCAACCCGACGCTAATTGATGGCAATATTTGCTTTAAGGCACCTTTTATTCAAAATAAATATTAATTTATCGTGCGGTGTAAATGAGTTCCGTTGCGAAGACCGCGCCTCGGAAACTCCGGGAACAAAGAACTGTAAAAACTGCTAGTACTGGAGATGGTCGGAGAGCATTCGCGCTCTCTTGGTAATGCGAAATGAACTTTTATAGACGGTATACATAACATGAAAGATTTTAAAAAAATTCTACGGTATGTAAGTCCGCCAAACCGCATTAGGCCAGCGTGGAGGACCATAAAGCCTAACCACTCTCAACCGATTCTCTCGATTGTAGAGTAGGCCCGTGTCCAGCAGTGAGACGTATATGGGCTGATACAGATACAGATACTTATAATGTCGGAGATGTAAAATACGTCTACGTAGGTGATGATTACTCAAGGTCTGAAAGTGGCAGTATATTGCTACCCGAATAGCGACTGTTGTCTATGACGATGGTAAGTCATAGAGATCAATTATTCAAGTATCGTGTTTCGAACTTAAGTATATCATATTTCGACTAGGCTAGCACAATTGCGTCAATTAGCAAGAGATCTCTCGTCTTTGCATACTGTATTTAGATGCACTACATTTATCTTAAATGAATGGTAATTACGTCATTGTGCCAGTAGTGAAAAAAAAAAACAAAATGTTTTAAATTTTTAAATTGAGAATGCCAATAAAATAATTTTGCATTATTCATTACTCGTATATCTGTTATTATATCCATTACGTACATTGAAGTTAGAGTGCCAGTATTTAAAAAACAAAACACATTTATCTTCATATTTTAAAAACTTTAAAATAAGAATGCCAATAGAACGCTATTTTAGTCTTTCGTATTCGTATCGTCGAAAGATTGAAGGTGATACAAGAAAATGTGTTAAAAATGTTTCAATAAAAAAATAGCCATTAACCATTTTCAATAGGCCAATTATCATAGGCATGTTTGTTAATCAATAATATTTGATAAAAATATGTCTCATCTGGTCATCAGATGGGTGAATGTCGATCTTAGCCGGCTCTTAGACCAAACGATCCAATATATTGGACTTCCCCATACAAAGTTTATAACATCTACTAAATGTATCGAGTCTGCACGTAGGTTCCACGGCACCTCGTTAGTTAAGTCTAGACATTTCTTTCAAGTTCCGTCTCCACAAGGGGATTTCAATGAGTATTGTTATGTATCGACTGCCACAAGCATACAGGTGTACAGATTACTTGTTCCGATACAACTCGAGTATTTACTGAGAAGCTAGTTTTTTTTTTATGCGACAAAAGTGGAAATACACCTGTTGATAGGTACAGCGTATTACAAGTATATTTTTGCTTGGGATGAGTTCTTCGTGCCGGTCGACTCAATTATGCCGGCCTGATCGGTACCACATATTTACACAATGTGTCGCTATAGTTGCCTCTTATATGAACGATGACTAAACTTTCAAATTATGATGACTAAAATAACAGTATAGTAAAAACTGATTACACTTCACCTGATACTAAGTACTTAAAAAAGGTCTATGCAACCCTTAGTGTATCATGACCGTGTTATGAACGCATCAGGCAAAAATACTATTTAAAGTACTATGGAATGCCACCTCCTAAGCCGTTCCACCGGCCGGCAACATAATAGTAATTCATCTAAAGTATATTTTACCTGAGACCCTAAGGTCTCAGGTAAAATATATCAGGTATAATATGAGGTACCTAAGTACCTCATAGTATGCTACGTTGTAGTGATCATAGCTCCTAAAAAGGTAATATAAAAATAAGTGGATTGAGACTGCATTTAAGAGTAGAGGCGGGAGGAATGAAGATTTCAAATATCGACAGAAATTTTGATGAATCGTCGCCCGCGTCGCGTAGTACCTAGGTTTATGGTTTCTGTTTTTTATTCTGGCATGGCATAGTGACTGCATTGCACCTGATGATAAGTGCTAATGCCGTCCAGACTAAAGGCATCAGACAGCGGTCACATACCATTCGACACAATCATGCCGGCCCGCTATGAAGCCTCTTCACGCCACGGCGGAAGGACCCAGGATTACAGGGAAGAGGGAACACTTGTGATAGCAAATACCTCCTGAGATTGGCACGTTCAAACAAACTCTTCAGCGGCATATATTAGTATAGATAAGTAACAAGTAGATAATAAAAATATAATCTAAAACAATATGCATAATAACGGAAAACATTTATGGTTATTCTTCCTTATTGGTGTTCAATTTTAATCTGAAATTCAATGTATTTTTTGTGTTGCACGGGCAATACTTACTTTTACTCGTTAGTTTCAAAAAGTGGGAAAAAAATATATTTTTCAAAATAATATTTATAACCCAGCCGGATAGATAATTGGACTGTGTTGGCAAAAATATTCCAAAAACTCCCGCTAAAACTAACGCATTGGTGCAAACTCATTAAAATGATCTGCATTCGTATTTTAAGTCCGATTTTTATTCGTCAAATATTTGTCTTCGAATAGATACAAAACGTGAATTAAAATTTCAGAACTTCAGTTAATATTGAGTTTATTTGGGCGATTGTGTCAGTTTTAAATATATATATCTTTTGATACAAAAGGTCCGGCAAACGATCAAGCATGTCATCTGATGGTACGTGATCACTGCCCCCCATAAACATTCACATCGCTTAGATCATCGATCTATTACCGGCCCATAAAATTTTAACGGGAGCGGGACGCAAACAGAATGGGAAGAGGGAGATGAGAAGGTTAGCGGGCAATCTCACTCATCGAACGAAATGTGACAGCCAAGCTGTTCCTTAACGTCGGTATCCTGTGAGACAGTGGTACCGTTCTGAACGAGCCTGCCCACTCTTGCTGAGTCATGACTGACAACAGCGTGACTCTATCTGTTTGCCATCTATGTATATACGTCCCACTGCAGGACACGGGTCTCCTCTATAATCCTGAGTACGATTGAGAGGGATTAGGTCATATAGTCCACCACTCTGGCCTAGTGTGGGTTGGTGTGCTTTACATACCATATACATTACGTTATGGTATGCAGGTCTCGTCACGATGTTTTCATACATAACTCCGAAAATTATGAGGTGTGCCTTGAGATTGGAACCAGCGACCATCGTGAACATGTTAGTAGCCACGTCTGGTCCATTTACAAACAGGCCACCATGCACACTTTCATGTAATATAATTTATATATAGTTTTAAGATGGATACCACAACACAGACGTGTATCGCCGTGCCCTCCCATCCAATTCGGTTCTTAGGGACGAATTGCACATATTAAAAACCGTGCGAGAAATTGATCTCACATGGAAGAAATAAAATCGATTAGAAAGACGTTATAGATGAATTATATTTGCCAGCGAAAATACGCTCATTATTTCAAATTACAGTGAAGAATTACGATGTAGTTGAATTCAGCGATTTCAAATGGGATAATGAATTCGTTCATAGATATTAAGTTTTGACGGACTTCAAAAAGGAGGTTATACATTTTTTTTAATTTGAATTTCACGTGCGCTTTTTCACTGTATTATAATCCTTGGAAGATAGCCACATATGTTATGCAGATAATATTTTCTTACCAACAATAGTAAAATAAACTGCTCTCATAATATTCTAAGTATTGTTCAAAGAGCTCTGTGAAATACAGTTCTATTCATGATAATAGAACATGTGAGATATGAGAAAATAAATGAAATGTAAAAATATTGTTGCTTTATTTAATACTCTTGATCGTAGCATAGTTTCTCCACTAGAACATAACACTCAAGTAAAAATGTGTATCGCATAACGCTTCGAAGAAATGTCACGCATTTCCACATCTGATATCCTTCATGTGATATTTCTTGTGAGTATCGCAATTGTATGACGAAGATATTATTTCCACAGCTTATTGCAATACGCTTTAGAATTCATGAGGATTATTTAATTAAAACAATAATATGTTTGCGATAATTATTATGAATATACGCTTATTTAAGGCGTAAAATATAGTCAGTCTATTTGGTTCCTTAAGCTTAAACTTATATTTTTATTAAACATAGTTAAATATATGGATAGAAAATCACAAATGTAGATCGCACAGCTTGTTATATCAGTGGTATACACAATAAGGTAATAGTTAAGATTGCTGAAAGTCGCTGGATGCAGGCCGCTTCCAACAGATTGCTAGGATAATACTAAAATTCTATTTTCAGCAATGGACTTCCTATAACTGAATAGACAGAGGGAGAAAGAGAGAGGCAGAGAATGAGACAGAGCGATACAATAGGAAAATGGTCTGAAAAAAAAGAAGGTATATTGAGAGGAATAGATCATCTTACCTAAAGCAGTGCTCGCCATACGCATTGTCTGGGCTTGCATATCATCAGGGGAACCTTGAGCCAGCTTTCTCTTCCGAGGTCTGCCTTTCTGGCTGGAACCTCCCGCGTAGAACTGCGAGGGAGAGTCCCCCTCACTATGGATGTCCTGGCATCTGAAAACCATCTCATATTTAATACCTTAACCTTTTTAACACATGTGTATTATCATTGGGTTGCTATCAACGTTATTTCAGAAGTCAAATTACAAGCGTTCACAAACAGCAAAAATGACGTGATGTCGAAATATTTATTTTATATTTAACTTTTTTAACAAATTTAAAACTCAAACGTTATTTCATTGTTCACCGTAAAAAGTTATCAAATATTTCATGCCGCCAACAATAACAAAGTCCCTTTAAGTATCTTATTTCATGAATTTACTGTATAATTGTATGAATGAAGAGACGCACAATAGATTTTTCTTCTAAAGCAATTCTTTAGAGAGGCATTTTGTCCTTATGTCACAAAGGACTGAAAGTTAACGTCGTGACGCAGTCCTTCCCGCTAATCGTCTGAGGACATTGTTACGAAAATACTTCTACAGCCCTTTGTTATCGGTGAGCTAAGTTCAACCACCCCACACGATTTAAATATAAGGATAGGAACCGAAATACCAACACGATATTTATTTATACGAGTAAGTAATCTTTTAGAATTAGGTTTTGGGGACATTTCGAGAACATGACTGTGATTAATTATAATGCAAAATGTATCGTTACCCAATACACTGAACACAGGCATAAAAGCCTCCAAGTCATTCCAATTTTCTGTGGCTTCAATAAAAAAAAACTAATCTTTCCTGAACTAAAGTATTGTAGCCTAAAATTGCCAAAAAAGTAAAATAATATTAACTTGCGCTTATAAAGCTACATTTACCATATTAATTCATCAATAAGCTAAAGAGATTAGTAGTGTTGATGCTAGTTAACCGATGTTTATTAATTAGACGTTAGCGTCAGCGGGCACCGCATTTAATAAAATTTTCCAGCAAGGACTAATGGCCACTTTGTCCCGCTTCGAACGGCCATCGATACTGCAAGTTATCATTGGTTATGTTTCTGTTCCATGTTTCAGTTTGCTGTTCCAAATGAATTGTTGGTTCTACGTCAATTCTAAATTTTGTAATTAAAATGCGAACTTATGACGTTTTAATATCTTTGGGTTATTTGTGATGTGCCTTTGTTTCTTACCCTTCTTATTATAAATGGAGCAAATAATATAATCACAAAATCTCGCAATCCCTCCTCAATTCGAAGAATCACGTTGCGTGGTCTTTCAGAACTCGTTAACTTCAATATGTTTTTTATATTCGATCTCCATTATATTTTTCAAATTTGATTATACACCCAATCCTTACAATGGGAACCGTGTATTTTTCGATATGCCTGTAACATTCATGCCTATGAACTATCACACAACTAACTATGCAAAATGTCATGTCAATAAGCCGCTCCGGTACCTACTGTTTTAACACGAACGTTCCAAAAGCCGTATTACTACACTATTAAATCAGTTCAACTTAATATTTTCAATTGTATTTAATATCAAAGTTCCATTTACTCCGTCCGTTAAAAAGGCCTTGGTCGCATTTTCCCTCACTACTCCTTTTGATCTCGCGGCGATATATGAACTTGTTAATAAAGCGGAACTATTCAGAATATTGGCCGGCGGCGCATGATGGTATTTTAATGAATTTTTCTTCGATTCCGTCACAAAATTCCAATAAGCGCACCGATGGAGTTTGTCAAATTAATTGGCTCCCGATTTGTGAGACAAGGTGCGTGACGTCACACGCCGGTCTCTACTGATGTTTCGATACAGAATAGGATTTTTAATTGCCAATCGGTTTGCTTGCAAGTTTTGCGTTTTCATCATCGTTTTGATTTTTGGTTCTTTGAGCTGCGTTATAAATCACAGTTTTAATAATAATCGGTTGTAGAATATTTGTAAATGTTGACACCATTAATTTTAGTTAATTTTAAATATAAAATTTAAAAATTATTGAATCAATTCATTCATACAGACACTTATAAACTATGAACAGTAGTCAAATCTGATTCAAAATTCGGTTGTCAGGAAAACTTCGATATGCAACTGTAGTACGCAGCATGCCAAAACCGCAGACTTTCTGACGATGCAATTTACTAAGCAAATAGAGCCGAAACTTGCCGTGTTAGAGGACAACTTCGCAGACGAGGAACCAATCGGTATTTGACTGGCGGCCAATCACTGGATACCTAATTTGCTTGCGTAGTTGTGGAGGCAACTTGTAGGTTGGATTTTGCCCTTATATACCCTGCCGATGGACACGGACCTATTGTACGATTGAGAGAAGTTAGCCTTAAGTCCATACTTATCTACTTTGGGTAGGTTTAGGTCAAATACTTTAAATTTTATTATCATGTGTGCATGTTTCCTCAAGATGTTTCATTAATCGTAAAATGATAAAGCTATTTACTCTAAAAACAAAGATAATTCAAAAGCCAGAAGTGTGATAGCCAGGCTTGTGCCACTGGCTTTCGTCTCACAGTTTGTCAGATATATTTAGAATTAATTAGTTTAAAGACTATACAATTTAAAGACTAAAAGCAGAAAATTATTAACGATAGCTCATAAATGTAATCACACTAAAGAATCTCAGTTATTGGTTGTTTCTTGCAACCATATAGACAGTATGTCCGCAATACTAGGGTGAACGGCTTATAAGAATTGCAGCGATCGAAGATTCCCCGAGATATGAGAGCCTTAATTAATCAATTAAGATTTTTCTAAACTTAAGGGTCTTTTTGTAACGGACTGCTCCTTTTTCCATTGGAGCAATTAACTGCTATGGTACCGCAATTCGAATGTCGATATTTGATTAGGCTTCTTTTTTTTCAGCAGCATAAAAAATATTGTTTTACACATAATAATTTATTTCCGGACTTACTCTTTTCGCCTTAGGCTTGCGACTATTTATATATTTTTATCGTGCATAGGATTTAGGTCACCATCCACCAGGCTAAGATAAAACGACTTGTAAGGTGAAAGAAATAAAAAATCTCGGTAAAAAGCCTAGTATTAGAATTTGCAAGTCAGGCTTTTAAACACAGCTGCTTTGTCAATCTCTTCAGACATACAGATAACCTTATCCATGCAACATATCCGTAGACGAGGCCTAAGTTTAGCTGTGCACTTCCTGTGGCTAAAATAAAGAAGAAATGCATGAAAAGTTAAATTTACCTGTAAACGTTGTTCATGTCATCCTCGCAGTAGTCATCAAGGCAGACGCTGTCGTAGTGCGGGCGGCAGTATACCAGGCTATCCCTCATGCCGAAGACGTCTCCCTTAGACAGCTGGGTCCCGCAGGCGATGCAAGTGAAGCAGGTGAGGTGGTAGACCAGGTCCCGGGCCCGCATGACCAGCTCGTTTGCGGTGATGCCGTTGCCGCACCGAGCGCAGCGCTTCACACAGAAAAGCCTGCAACAAAGAAGGACGTACAGAATCCAGAAGATTTGGAAGACGTAGAAGCTGCTCTTCATCTATTAATCGAGTAAAACAGAAACATACGTGCATCTGCTAGGATGAAAAGATGGTAAATTTTGATAATTTTGTAGTTGAAAATGGCAGCCTATTTTTTCTTATAATGAATGATAATAAAACTCTAGTTAAGAATAATTAGTATCAACTTTCGTAAAATTGAAGACCGTAGTAATTAATATTAAATCTATATTATGAAATATAATTTTGGATCTCCAAAACTTACTTATTAGTTATTACTCAAAGTGACAATATTGGTTACCAAGATGTATTTAAAACTCCGACTGGTTTACAAGACTGGGTAAGTACCTTTAAGAAAACTTAAAAGTTATTTTCGTGCGCATTTTCTCCATTCAAGTAGAAAAAGGTATTCAACTGTTAAATATTGGCCAGTGATTTTTCTCTATGGAAACGACTTGGATGTAAATAAAAGTTCGCGGCATAAAAAGCGAAGTGACCTGTTTTCCATTTAAACGAGTTTCTATTTAAACTCTCAAGGAGTACGTATTTACTGGAACGCTTCCCGCATTTGAGACGTTCACTACTACCCTGGGGTTTATGAAACCGTAACTTTTTGTAACAAAATTGATCGATGGTGTCTTGGGTTTACGCGAGTGTTACACATTGAAATAAAACGAATTCTTACGGATTTTATCGCGAATTGGATTTAATTTTTACATTTTTTAATTTCCCGACGTTTCGATCACTTTACAGTTTTCGTGGTCACGGGGCGGACTGAGGTATTAGTCATCCGCTTAGTGACTGTTAAATTGTAACTGTGACTACGAAAACTGTAAAGTGATCGAAACGTCGGGAAATTAAAAAAAAAAGTAAAAATAAATCAAATTCGCGACAAAATCCGTAAGAGTTCGTTTTATTTCAAAATTGATCGAATATTATAATTTTTTTCTGCACGAATTAAGCTATTACTCGTATTTCGTTAGGGGTTTGAGAAATTTAATTGCAGCATGTTTTATTAATGAATTACATAACTCTATGGTATTATAGTTTCTTTAAAATTTCTGTGACATTCCTAGTCTGAATTTACAGTTTATTTGATATATTTTTGTTATTTTACGATCTGCCATGTTGCGGCTTTCATTTCAGGTGGATTGGCTTAAATTTTTTAATATTGACATTTTCGATTAAAATATTTCAATTTGTAGGAACTAATCGACGCAAACTGAACTACATTTATTATAATATTTTCTCCTATACCCCATTTTAACAAATGGCGGAATACCTGAAACATTTATTTTGAAAATCGAACCGCCGCACTGGGTGGCAAAATAAATTCTATCCACAAACAAAAAAGCACTATATAATAGCGGTAATTTTCGCCACAAAAGTCATTATGACATTTACCATTTGACACTAATATTCGATCATTATCCGTGACATTGATGGCAAGTGGCAACCCTCAATGCCGACCGACAATTACACCATATGCCGTACACCGCTTCACCGGACGTCAATTAGAAAATTTACCTGACAAGAAAAATATCTATAGAAATACGATCGAATGGATGATGAACTTCAGATAGTAGCAATAAATATGAAAATAACAAATACAATCAACAATTACCATGAAGTATTGACCCCATGCCGAGACTATAATCTTGTGTTTCAAAAAGTACAGCGAATTGTTGTCTCTTTTTCATATTTTTTTTGCTCCACGAATATTACCAAGTTCTTTTTATTCAATAAACAGAATTAATTTATGCGATAATGTAATAACATTATTGGATAAAACTTATTATCCTCTTAGCACAGTTTAGTCCAAAATTACTTTCATTGGCATTTTTTAGTATTTTATTAATTAAAAATAAATATTTTCAATACAGATGTGTACCTATGTGGAATTATTGAGAATTCATGCGTTGATATGGACATTCATACTCAATCATTATTTATAATAAATTAAAAACTTTGTGCATTTATAAATAATTCAGACATTAATATATTATTGGGATTTTTTATACATTTTATTAATACAAAATGGTGGTCAATCCAAGCGTGTAACGTTTATTTATTTGCTCATTAAAATATGGCAAATGCATTACATAAAAATGTACAAATTGCCTATCGCTCTCGGCAATTTGAGACAGCCGTTGATATAATAAAAATATTTAAACTGAATAAATGCAGTCTTTGATCACATCAATACACGGAACGTTGAGAGCATTTTTTATTGGATTCTTCGGAAAACCAATTAGAACGAGAAGTTGAAGCCGATGCTGTATAGCATTCTTGCAATAACTGCCGACGACCCTTGTTCCTCTAATAAGCTGAATTCTTAAAGGCTACGCCTATCGTTTCAAATGGACCAAATTATGTCAACAACCATTATGACCAATAAGGAACTTGCTTGTGGACGTTGAAGGCGTCGTATAATATAAAGAGTAATTAAAGACATAATATTTACTTCACTTAATTGTCGCAAATAGGTAGAGATACGAGATAGCTATAGTGCAAGTGAGTATAAAATGTTTATATTTGAGTTTGAGATTGGGGTTGGCTTATATATGATCCAGATTTACACCATACATCCAGATCCAGATCCACCATACACGAAGATGGGGTGCTCGACATTTGAACCCATGCAAGTGTATCGGGTTTCGAGCTCAGATTTGAACAGACCAGCATAAATGTGTCGACCGGCAAGAGATAACCATTTCCTCAATTACCATGAAGTCAACTATAGTCACTGACGTGAGGGTATAAAATATAAGTAAAGCGCAAAATCTCATCACAAACTCGTTTCACAGTTTCAATATAGCGACATCTAGCAGCACATAATCGAACTAGTTAACCACACTTGCGTGTTCCAAGTTTAAAAAAAGCCGTGTAAACATAATTTCATATAAAACACACAAATATTGACGGTTCGTTACGCCGAGACAGGTGTGGGAACGCACAAGTGGTCGGAGTAAGAGCGACACCATAATTGCTCCCTTCGACACGTGACAAGTGCCCCGGCCGCTCCCAATATGGGATTCAATTTACCAGTCGCCGTAACAAAAGTTAATTGACTTTTGCATGGCCGAGTTTATTTTGTATGACCCAAAACGAGCTGGTAATGCGGTGGTTTTGGTGTTTACCTGATGGGTTTATGTGGGCATTCTGTGTGAGTAAATATGTACGCACGCACGAATTTACTTGACAGGTCTGCCTGACGGTGTCTGAAGGGTAAAACAGCTAATGGATACCGGACTATCAATTTACTCAATCTTGAGTTAATACTGATATCCCCGCCGTATGCTTGCCCGCTGTCCGAGACCGTGTTAGGTGAAATCACAGATCTGAGACGCGTCCGATGGGTGAATCTGTTTTAGTCGTTTCAGTACTACGGAACAAAAACAATATTTCAATATACTACCTTTTTACACTAGCACGACGATTATATGACATAAAGGACATAAGGACGCTGTTCAGATAGAGTATCCACCCACGTGAGATGGGTATATCTCGTCAGTCGACAGAACAAGGTTCGATCCCCGCACCGAGACAAATTTTTGTGTGAACCACAGGTATTTATCTCAGGTCAGGTCAGGTGTTCGTGAGACTGAAAAGTCTCTCGTAGTTCCTGATACCCACGACACAAGACTCGATCTTAGTGTGGGGTCAGGACTATGTATGTGACTGTTGGGTGTATTATTATTTATTTATTAATGATATTTAAGCCCGCCAAACCGCACTATGGCCTGCGGTTGGACAGCGTGGTGGACGATACGGCCTAACCGTTCTCAATCGTACTCTCGATTGTAGAGGAGGCTCGTGTCCTGCAATGGGACGTATATGGGCTGATACAGTATAGGTACACTGGATGTACGAAACGCAATACATTCATCTGGGTCACTGTGACACGTGCTTGACCATAAAGGAGGTCACTATCCATGGTGATATGAATATCCTACAACTACACCCATATCAATAGGTCTCTGGAAATGACGCCAATCTTGCGCTATACAAACCATGTGTTACCACGAGCATGCGTCCAAACAGGATACTAAACACAAATTGTCCCTCATTCCAGGGAGTCGGAGCCACCAACCAGAACGACATCACTCGGTTTTGGTTAATTAACTTCACTAATATAAACACACCACATAATAAACATAATTTATCTGACGTCGTACTACGAAGGGGTTTCACACTCCGCAACCATGAGCTTTAGTAATAGAGTTATTATATTAGATATATTTACCTTGATATTGAATTTTGAAAAAGTATTTGGTCCAACGTCGATGGCTATAATAAAGCATGAATTGGAAAATCGCTGGTGAAAATTTAATCGAATTCGCATGGGTGCTTCGCAAGCTGTACTTTCGCTTCGCAGGCCGATTTAGAACAAGACACAATGTATAGAATATAATTATATACCTACAATTAAACATAACCAGACACCGAAAAAACATAGTAAATAAATGTAATAAAAAGGATATTAGAAAGGTAAGGGATGTTCCTGTTCGTTTTTAGGGATTTTTTTGCGACAATACTTCCTCACTATTATGATACATTCCGAAGCGATATTAGTAAAAAAACGCTTGAAAACAAACCTGTAATTGAATATTGGACGAATGAAAGTTCTATGTCTTCATATTTTTCTCAGTGAGCCCATCCTTTTCGCAGCACAAATATTGCTCCGATTTGGATAGCTTTTTTTGGTCCTAATTCCTACGAATGCTCACTCGACAACAACCCCATTGTAGCTTTCAAATTCCTACGACTTCCGATGACCAAAGCTGTATCACCGATACAAATACGATAGGACGGGGAAAGTAAGGGCTGATCAAGGAATTTTGATCATCAGATCGGTGTCTAGAAGTGAATACCTGTAGTAATCCTCCTTGCAGTAAATGTTGCCGTCACGAGAGAAGCAGGTTAGTTCGGTATCCAGGGTGAGGCGGCATTCGCAGCAGCGGAGGCAGGAGCCGTGCCATTGGCGATCCACGGCCAGGAGATAGTACCTGAATTGATGTGAATATATTTAAAGATGCATTCGATACTGGAACTGTTGCTGATTGAATCTGCAAAGGATCTGGTAAATTGTATAGAAATGGGGCGTTAATGTATTAAAACAGTTAAAGAAGGGATTTAAGTTTGTAGTGTTAGGTTGTTTGTAAGTGATAAGAAAGATCAGGTGAATTGTAAGAAAAAAGAAATATTCGGCTAGGTTGATAAAAGTCACAATATTTCGCTAGAATTGCTTGTAGTTATTATTATCACCTTATTATCATGGTAATCATAAAACGTATGAAAATAGAATAATTTAAATAGAATGGAGCAAATAATTTGAACTCTATAACCATAACATGCCTCCCAAACAAAGAAACACAACAAAAACTCAAAATAAACAATTTTACATAGACCAAAGCTTATAAATATTGCCTATATAGGGGCGATATATCAAACTGTAAATGCAGCGGCGTTTCTTCCCTTCAAAGCTCACCTGTCTTGTATCCTCCCCCCGCACCCCGCGCACTCGTCGGGGGCCGCGGGGGAGTCCTCGGAACTCTCGCGTTCCTTCAGCATGGCTTCCTGCTCCGTCCCCCCCTTGGAATTGGACTCTTTGTCTCAAATAACAAGGTTCATTTCCCCTTGCTTCGTCGCGTCGATGCCGTTCAGTGCCATGGCCGCAAATATTTTTTTGCTCTCGCAAGATTTCGCAGGACCTGTGACGAATACGGTATTTAAGGTTTGTCATAGAGTTTACTGATGTTTCGAATATTTATATACTATATTCAAATACCATTCATAGATTTATAAATGATTCCAAAAACTCTCGTCTTACGACTATTACTATGAAATCATTTTAACCCCCTTAAAAAAAGGAGGAGGTTCTTTTTTAAATTTTTATGTTTATTACCTCATAACTCTGAACTGGGTGGACCGATTTTTATTATTCTTTCTTTGAATGAAAGCTTGTCATTTGGTGCCATAAAAAATGATCGGAAGAATATCTTGGGACTTGAAGAGTAAAACTCCTCAAAATTTAATAGGATTCCAATGGTTCTTTTTACATTAGGCTTAGTGTAAAAATTGAGTTACAAATCATAATATATGCGTAACATATTGAAGGCTGGTCGCCAAGTATCGAACATGTTGAAACTAGAAACTTAATTAAATTTTAGTACAAGGCATATTAGGTCCTACATGTTAGGCACTTGGTGTCCCGCATTCAAAATGTTACCCATATATTATGATTCTTAAGCCAGTCGAGTCAATAAGCAAATTAATCAACAAGTACAGTGAAATACTAATAATACAATAATCTACGGTGTGTAAGTCCGCCAACCCACACTAGGCCAGCGTGGTGGACTATATGGCCTAACCACTCTCAATCGTACTCTCGATTGTAGAGGTGGCCCGTGCCCTGCAGTGGGTCGTATATGGGCTGATACAATACAATACAATACAGTGAAATAGATACGAGTATTATTTAATACTTTTTAGTGCGTTTTTAACTTTTTTTTAATACCTTAATGTTTGTTTCTGAGCACGTAAATACCTAAACTTGGAATTGATAATTACAATGAAAAACGTGTTTTGAAAAAATACACAGCATTGCAATATTAAAAGCTGAAGCTACTCCAAACTGATAAATAGGTACATGAAAAATAAGTAGGAGTGGTATATGTAAGTAACAAAGTGACATTATATTATTTAAAAAAACCAATACTCAGCAAAAGGTTTTTGTGGGTAATTGAAAAAAAATGTATCAAAGGGCGAATTGGAATTATTTTCTGGTAATATTAAAGCGCTGCTTATTGTGTTGCCAAGGAAACGATTAAAGGTGTAAGCTTAGTACACGAAATTCAATTCATTAATTCCGTTTCCATATCATTTTGGAACATGATTGAGCTTGAAGTTGAGACATTCGAGGACGTATTCCAGTTCTGGGTGTACATACATAATCTCAGGCCTTTTTCCAAGAAGGGGTAGGCAGAGGTGTCACTATGACACCCATATTTCGCCTTGTATCTTCCGTCCCACGATGTGATAGGGGTCGCCCCCCTATCGCCATTCCGGGCACAAATTAATAACTCCGGGCTGATAATGAATTGAAAAATCCATTGACACTGCCCGACCCGCAATTTGAACCCAAACCTCAGCTATGCAATCGTACCGCAGTACATCTACGCCATCGAAGCAATCTGGGTTAGTTCTGGGTGTGTTAAATATTTTGTTACACTTAACTAAAGCTTGTTTTATCTACCGAATTCTGAAGTTTGAACCTATGACATTCATCGTTGAGTTTTATAGTTACATGTGTAATCTATAATACGGACTATCGCAAACTTAAACGCGATAACACGTAATAAAACTTGTATTGCTTTGCAAAAAAGAGTGCTCGGGCATAATGCTAAAAGAATTGCTTTGAAAGTCAGGTATCTTCCCACACAACCCATAAGGAGTGGATGAAAATATAAAAGTTTGCAAAATGACTCTTACGCTCCATTAAAGCACTGCAAGGAGGTACTAGCTGAATCGGAACATTGGAAACCCAATGACATGGAAGGTAAATCAGAAAGTTTCAACTTATGACGCTTGGCTGTGAACTGGGTAACATCACATGAGTTCACTTAAAATTTGGTTTATGAAAACGATATTTAGGTAGTTAAAAATTGATGATGAAAGATTAAGTGATGATTGTACACAAATGTAGTCATTTTTATACGAAAAACATTCATTCAGAATTTAAGAATGAAGAATGTTTTTCTATACTATTGTATATTACGACTTTTATACGCAGTTTATTTCTGACGCGCAAGGCGAAAAATTCTATCACTTGATAATATATTTCAAGCTCACATTTTATTTTTAGAATGTAGCCAATTTCAGACAGTGTCAATGTATTATGACATATTGATGTAAAATCAATCCGTACTGTCGTTGTTGGCAAGGACGAAACCATTAACTTATTTCACTTATATCAGACATAGCAACTTTAGACATAAATAAAAAACAAAGCAATACAATGGTAGAAATTTTAATAAAAACCCACCATGTAAACGTGGAACTGACAAGCCCATACAGAATTCCATGCAAATGCGTTGGCGAATGTTTTATTCCGTCTTATATACTTCAATCAACATAATAAGTAAATGCATTCAAAATTATGCGACCGCCGTCCGTGGTCACGAATGAAATTGGAAATACAAAACTATGGGCCATTGTCTGGAGCGGAATATATAGCGCCGCGCACAGATATGCTAAGGAGCGATCAGCCCTCCCATTTACTATTCCGATGGCCGACAACTCGCGAAAGGTTTGAAATCTCGTTTGGGAGCGCTTCGAAACTTCGCGAATAAATGTTAGATCGTGAATAAAAAGTTGCTGGTGTTTTTGAAATATTTTTTTCTCTTTTACGTTTGTACTTTTATGAGAACTGCTTATTAATTTGATGATTTTTAGCTGGTAAGGTAAAGTTCTGCAGTCAGGAATGTACCTGATGGTTACATACAGTTTAGGAAAAAAATACAATTAGTAACAAACCATTTTCTCCTGCCGCTAGTTATAATTATGCCGGCCTACGTAACTACCTCTTGTCGGTGCAGTGAAAGAAAAATATTTAACAAGCATACAATACCCGTACTTTTTCGAGAGGTTACAAAAATAGATTTTTTTGATTTAAAGGGGCCATCTTAAACTATAAAATAATAATTAAAATATAATATCTGTAGCAAGTAATTTAACACGTCTATATCCAGCAGAAAATTGTTGTACTAGACTGATGTCGGATGACAATACGCACCAAAGCATTTTTTTTAAATGCAATGAATGGCGAGACGAGCATGCTATTCGCTTGATGGTAAGCGATACGACCGCTCATGGACAGTAGCAAAACCAAACAACACCATAAATTGCAAAGCAATGCTTGGCATTCCACTGCGCTCGCCATCCTGAGACATAAGATGTTAAGTGTCATTATGTCAAGTAGTTACTTTGGCTACGGTGTATTTCAAACCGAAACACAACAGTGCATTTACACTGCTGTCTGTTGGAAGAAATAGACATTGCGGTGGTACTGACCCAGGTGGCCTCTCACATATAAGAGACCTATCATCATTAAAAAATCCATGAAAATATTTTTCCTGTCAGCATCGTTCAATTGAGAAATTATTTTTTTGCAAAATCCCGCGCATCTTACGATACCTTTTCTTAATAACCGAGAGCTCGATTGAGAGGACTTAGGCCATAGTTTGCCTCGCCACATCCTGCATATAGCGAGTTGGCAGACTTCATATTGTATTGTATCAGCCCATATACGACCCACTGCAGGGCACGGGCCTCCTCTACAATCGAGAGTACGATTGAGAGTGGTTAGGCCATATAGTCCACCACGCTGGCCTAGTGCGGGTTGGCGGATTTACACACCGTAGATTTTTTTTTTTTAAATTCGCTACGGTATGCAGGTTTCCTCACGATGTTTTCCTTCACCGTTAAAGTGCGTGGTGATTGACTATCAATACACACATAACTCCGAAAAGTCAGAGGTGTGCCCTGGGATTTGAACCCGCGACCACCGTGAACATGTAGGCAGCCGAGTCTGGTCCGATACCACGAGGCCACCACGCACTTATATACCTTCATATACCTTAGAAAATCTTTAACCGCTATACCTATCCGTATTAAAACAAAATTTACGAACAACTAACCTAGACCAAACTACAAAGCCTTGTATTTAATATATTAGTAGGGGAACTGTATAGTATAATTTTTATTTGGTTACACGCCGCGTGGGCGTTACGTACAAACTGACAGAGCGAAACATACTTATGTATGTAATTATACGAAGCTTCCGTATTACTATTTACATGTAAACTAAATCCCTCGTCTGTTCGCGTCACTTGTAATTATATACAGAAAGAGAAATACCAACCAATGTGTGTTTTAATGCTTATTTAGTAAGTGTTCATTCATTGTGTTTTCTTTTTCAAAATCATCGGGTTTGATTCCTCGCTAGGAATATAAATTTATCAAAAATGTAAGTATTCAATGTTAGTTTTTATTAAGGCGAAGCGTGGGTTTCTTGGTTGCTACCAAGGGAATCTCTGCCTACCCCTTCCGGGAAAAAGGCGTGAGTTTATGTATGTATGTAGTTTTTATTAAAATCGGGTTCGTCACGCAATTCACACCCACTTGAAAAATTCATCTTGTATATTATAGATACGTAAAAATGACGACATAGATCTACAATACGATCACCGCGACTCAATGTAAATAAACGTACTATAAAATCATTGAATTGATTATCAAATGTGGTCTACGTGGCTATCCGTGGGGAGGCCTATGTTCAGCCTTCCTGACTTGACTTCCTGTAGCTGAAGAGAGATAGTGAGAGAATTATTAAATAATAAATAATAACCTTAAAGTACATAACGTAACATTAATACCATTTTGTTACAGTGTTAAATGAAAATTATTTGTCTATTATACATATTTCGAACTTTATGATTTCGGTTCGCTTTTTTAATTGTGCTTTTTATATGCAGTTAAAAATGTATGTTTATAATTTATTCAAAATACAATAAAGAAAGTGTTTTTCCTCTCGAAACCTGCCTTCTTTGGGCAACGGGTTAGACAAAGAGTGAATTGTTTACGGCGATCCTATTACCAATGTTTAGACGCGGCCACGAGAACTACTAATTATTTAGTTTCGTATAATATTCGGCGCTTTGTATAATAAGGAATACTACGATAGTAAAAGGGGAGAAGCGGGCTAATTAGAACATAAGTTATATACTAGAATATTTCCTTTCGGTAAAACATTTCGAAAGTTGATGAGTTGTAGAATTAATGCGTTGAATTTTCAGCTGAAATGTTTATCATTGCAGGGAACGGGCCTCCTCTACCATCGAGAGAAGATTGAGAGGGGTTAGGTCACTAATCTAGTCAGTGCACTAGTGCAGATTGGCGAACTTTACATACCCCAGAAATTAGCTTTTCAGTTGAAATTTTAAAATTGTTAGTTGTTTTTCTATGGCTAGGATATTCGTATCTTAACCACTACACGCAATCGTGGGAAATTTATCACAATGAACACAAGAGTGTTGCGATTCCTGCCTGTGTATTATTGGTTTCGAATAGGTAGTCGTTATAAAGTATTTGACTATGATAAATATTTTATTATTTTACACACTATAAAACACTCTCTAAACACTGTTACTGTCAAAATACTATTAAAGTGACTTGTAACATTATAAAAAAAAAAGAGTGGGGGCGTAGTTGGTACATCTTACCGTCTCTTTCACACGCACATACTGTAACGCATATTAAGACTAGTGTCAATAGTTTTGTTTTGCACCTCTTTTCTTTTACTCCAACGGCAAGATTTAAAATGCTTCTAATTTGTTTAATTCTAAGTGGATTTGCAAAGTTTTTTTCTAGATTTTTGATACGGACACCTTTTGATAAATATTATATAAAATCAATTCAAATACCCGTTAAATAAAAATAAAATAAATCGTTTTTCTTTCTTTCTTTCTTTCTTTCAAATACCCTATTGTGTCGACTGGTGAGAAAACCTTCTCTTCTTGCATTATGGTCACTTTGTAGTACCACACAAATACAACTAACGAAAAATATTACATAGAATTGTAGATTATTTCTCGCAAAATTCTTACATAATATATACAGCGAAATGATTCAGTATAAAAACGACCTCGACTGCCGTCTGAACGATCGATGCTGGTGTCAAGGCGCCCTTCAAATATTAAGCTGGAATATCATTGTCTGACTTTTAGCGTAACAATGAAATCGAGAATAACTTTTTTTACAATGTAGCACTCAATTTAATAAACATTTTCATTTTTATTATGGCACGGTATTTTATATTCATACTTTAAAAACTAAGCCTTTTTAGCCCGAAGTCGTAACGCAAAAAAGCAATTATTGAATACACGTGCACCTCATGGATTAATTCCGAAATATGCATTGTCTATTTACCGTTAAAAACATTCGTAATTTCGTCCGAACTTTCAGCGTCGCATTAAGCCTTGGCAGTTGGCCGTATTATGTACAAGAGCCGTGTATCAAAAATTATATCCGCGCTTATAAAATTACATTAGTATGAACCGACGGTTAAATCTCTGATGCCTGCATTCAAAAGTTAATGAGGTTGCCTATAGTTCACAACAAAGGCAGAAGCTTACGAAAAACTCGTTTGAAAAATAATTTCGACATTTGCTGGCGACGGCTGCCAATTTGTATTATATTATACGCTTGTACCCTAGAGGGGGTAGACAGAGGTGACACTGGCGGCATTCACATTATGCCGAGCTCTGTATATGTATCTTCATGTATTTCATTTCAAATAACATTGCGATATGATATTTATAAGTAAATGTCAAAAGTTGTATGAAGTGTTCAAAATGTCTGGCGTAATTATATTTATTGGTGATACTTTCAACCACAGCTTCTAACCATATACAATTATTCCAAAACATTTTAATACCGAAGTATTTTTTTTATATTTGCAATTTTCCATAATTTTGTTAATAGTTGTATCGAAGACTATAATATATTTATTTGCACTATAGTATATTGGCAATTTCCCAAAATACAGGCTTGCCTAGTTTTGGGCCAATAGATATAAATGACACTACATCTCTAATTGACATGAATAAAAATAATAATATTTTTTTAATATCTCGTCGACCGGCAAATTAAGTCGTACAGAACTTCATAGCAGCGCGTCTTTTGATCCCAATAAACAACGAATTCTTATAAACAATACATTGTGTTATTAAAAAGTTGCATTTATACGCTTGTTTTTATTGTTAATCATTATATTAGTCTATACTAAAAAGCAATTTGACGATAATATGTAGATTTATGGTACGTAAAGTCTGCCAACGCGCACTAGGCTAGCGTGGTGGACTATATGGCCTAACCACTCTCAATCGTGCTCTCGATTGTAGAGGAGGCTCGTGCCCTATAGTGGGACGTATATAGGCTGATACAATATAATACAAATGTAGATTTGTATATTCCCGCGATCTTAATGATAAAGTCTTCATACGAGACACCTTCCCAACACACGAACACTTCGAACATCAAAACAGAAGAGAGATAACGAGCCAATAGAGTAAATGAAAAGACAAAATCAAAAGTTTAAAATTCAGTTCTGAACGAATATGTACTACAATTTCCAACGCGCCGAGTTTTTCTGAACAAAACCGTTTCTCAGAATTGTGTTTTTGGGATCCGTAACAAAATTAGAAAAACGGAATCGTAATAGTATCACTTCGATTTAAGTCTGTCAAAAAAGCTACTGGGTATTGCCTACAGACCTAGAATCATGAAATTTGGCAAGAAATTGGAAGAAAATTTAGGTGGAACAAAAAACATTTATTTACGATTACGTTTTTACAGTCGCGTTATATGGAACGGCATTGTATTGTGCGGAACCCTATGCACGCGAGTCGGATTCGCTCTTAGCCGTTTTTTTCTGCGCCCGTTTGAATTTCAGCGGGAGTGCGTGTGACGCCGGCGTGTGCCCTCACGAGCAGGGGCGGCCGGATTTTTATTCCCTTTTCCGATTCGCAAAATTCTAACGTTCAGAGACAGCAAAAATTGTTCGAATTGCGTCTACGTGCGCGTTGGGAAAAGTGAAAAAACACAACTCAATCGAAAATGTATACAAAGTTCATTTTACTAGTAAAAAACTTGCTCGTATATTTCCTATTTTAGTGGACGACATATCGGAATATTTTTCTTTATTTATACTCTTATTCAAAACATACGTAAAATTTGTTTTGAATTATTATATTATGAATTAAAATGTTTATTCAATGTATATAAGTGCGTGGTGGCCTGTTGGTAACGGACCAGACGGTTGCCTCAAATTGGTCGCGTGTTCAAATCCCAGGGCACACCTCTGACTTTTCGGAGTCACGTGTGTATTGATAGTCAATCACCACGCACTATAACGGTGAAGTAAAACATCGTGAGGAAACCTGCATACCAAAACGATTTGTATAAATTTCTATGGTATGTAAAAGTCCGCCAACCCGCACTAGGCCAGCGTGGTGGATTATATGGCCTAGCCACTCTCAATCGTACGCTCGATTGCAGAGGAGGCCCGTGCCCTGCAGTGGAACGTATATGGGCTGATGCAGTACAGTACAATGTATATTGTAAAATTACATCATTGTTACCTATTTAGTATACAATCTTACGTATGTCCATAAATAATTATTGATTTACGGTTCTGTACATTCTTCGAGAAGACAGTAAAGTGATAAAGTTCGCAACAATAACGCAAATGTGCGGTTACGTTCGAATACCGACAAAAATGTTTTTAAATACAAACGAAACGAAACTTCTGAGAAATGATCTAAAACGGGCATCCTCCAACGCGAAGTATTTAAACACACTCGATGTAATTAAAACATCTTTGAATAGAATCTGGAGCGTAACAAAATAATAAATATTAAAGTAAACGTTATTACGCCGGAGGGGAAATAAAAGGAAAATTCAAATACTCGTCCGCTTTTGTTGATTTTCTCCGATCCACGCAGGTACCACGTATTGCTCCATCCGAATAGAACAGGGAGAAAAATGTTGCTAATTTGTTATGAGTATTTATTAAGAGAGCTCTCGTATTTAAGTTTGTTTAACAACCCACTTATTACCGTTTTATTTCGCGTCTACTCTTGATTGAATTTCAATGAGATGTTTTTATAGTTAAAAGGATTTTTGCGTTTAATTCTGTAACGTTTGATTGTTAATCAACTTTATTGGAATGTATATCTATTGAATTACTAATGTACTTACTTATTGTGGTTTTTGTGACACGAAAAGTCTCTCCTAGTGTCTGATACCTAACACAAGACTTAATTGATCTTAACATGGGGTCAGGACTATGTATGTGACTGTTTGGGTGTATTTATTTATTATTTTTGTATATATTTCTCGATAACTTTTGATTGCAGCAAATAATTGACAGCAGTTTCAATGTTCTTTGTTTAGATTAATTTATGTCAACAAAGATATGTTGCTATTAAAAAATGTATTTCTGTCGCACCCTATTACTCTCTAAAGTCTTTTCGCAGTACTATAAGTATCAAAATCAAATAAACTAAACGAAAAAAATTAAACATACTCAAAAAATTTAAAAATTTAAAGTGTTAGTAGTACCCAAAATAAATATATCATCAAAATATTTTACTCACAAATATCAACGGCAAAACTGCGCTTTATATAACCACCACTGGAGATATTTTAATATAGCAAGTGTCTATTATTCCTATTCTAATTAATTGAAAATACATAAATACGTCCGCTCGGGCGAGCTTCGTTATAACAGTGGAAGGCAATACGATCAATTAATGTGCAATGCACAAACAATAAACAGCAAATAGCCGCGTTAATTGAGAGCCAATAAACTAGCTGCCACGATAACTAACGAGTTGTATAACAAAAATACGCTAGTCCATGATTTTTATTGGGTTTTCATTTAGATTTGTGTAGCCTTATCAGTAGGGCGAAAAAAAGTCGTTATTTGATAAAATTCTAACAGAGTTTGGAATTTTCAGTCGCTATGCCGAGCTAACATAAAAATGTATGTCAAATATCGAATCAAAAACTAGATCAGATAATTATTGAACCCCATTGGCAGTTATTTAATTAGGTTTAGACGACCTCAGTGCTCATATTTTTCTGAATGGGCATATAAAGGCCTATCATTAAAAAACTATGCACTCCCGCAAAACATTCCTCTAATATCAATTAACAAAATAAACAAACAAAGCCCTCACTAACAAAGGGACGTTAAAAAAAGTTTAGCAGAACAAAAGCCTATCAAAATTTCGATGATTTTTCATCCAATTAAAAATAGGCGCGTACACAAATAAATGAGTATGATTGGAACATGACTGACGGGTAATGACTCTACCTGTAGGCCCCGAGAGCCGTTCCTACTTCACTCGAGAGCTTAAAGAATAGGCTTCTGATCCCTTTATATTGTTTTGAATTTGGAATATTTTTAACGACTATAGGCTCGGAACATCGGACGTAGACGCTTTAGTCGATGTTTGGTGCATAGCCAATGTTAAAATAGTCTTATTATTAGTGTTTGTAAGTTGGATTAGGTGCGAATGTTTGAGTAAATTGCGTAAACCTTGCAATCAAATCTCTAGAGTCTAGAAGAAGGCAGTCTTTATTTACTGCTACATTTAAGCATGGCTCTTGACTAATACGAGTATAACGTATAATCTCAATAAGAAAAAGTATTTTAAGTCAATCGTAAATTCTTCACGTAAAAACGTCAACTCAACCCAAAATAAATAATTAATACAACCCAGTTTGTAATAGGAAAGCTCCACAAAAAATATATTAATCCGCTTCGTTATCTAATCACATGTAACATGTTATCAATTGCATTTTATTGAGCACAAACAGTAAATTGGTCCACTGGCCGACTGTTTGATAAGGCAACCGCCACAGCTAACATTTAAACCTGCCATAAAAGTTGCGTTGTAAACTTTTGTAGTGTAAGGGCGCGGTCGGGCTGTGAGCGCGGAGCGGGTGATTAAGCGAGAGGATAATAAAATATATCAGTTATTTTTTTTGTACTGTGATGAAGTACACCTGATGTCAAAATATAAGTTATAACAAAATAAATGTCTATCAGCGAGGAACAAGTTATGTAATAAAATATTTTTACTTAGCCCTGACAAAGTGACAATGTCTTGTGGTAAGTATTTGAGTATTCCAAATGGAGTAGTGACTTTAGATAAACATATTTTTCCTGTCCGGTCATACTCGTAGAGAATATTCATGTAATATATGGAGGAAAAATGTTAAAGACATTTCAGTACTTGAAATACAACAGGGCGATGAAATACAAAATCTATGATAACGAATAACTATCATTAAATACATTCGTACTGGAAACAGGTATCGAGAGGATTATGCATAGATTATGACGTCACGTTCAATTCAGACGCGTGTATCTGTTTGAATTGGTAAAAAAATGTGTTTATACACAAAGTTTTATTGCTGCTGAAATTTTTTTACGTGTGAAAATTGGCGTACTCTATCGTACAGAGATATAAAAAAATACATACACATTCTTTATTAGGTCAGACTACTCGCAATCGAATTTAAGCATTTCCAAATAATGACTGATTCGCGTGAGTCGTTATGATGGGTTGTCAGTATTAGGTTACTTTAGATTTTTTTTATTGCCGTTATAGGCAGACGAGCTAGCGGCCCGCCTGATGGAAAGTGGCTACCGCTGCGCATAGACCTTCACAGTGCCAGGGGTCCAGCACAACAAAGTCGCTGCCTACCTTAAGGAGAGTGCTCTCTTTAAGCCTCGTTTGAAGGACAGGTCATAGCGCTCTGAAAATACCGATGGAGTTCATACCATAGCTGCACGTGCGTGGTAAGAAAGAACGCTGAAAACGTACCGTTCGGGAACGGTACCCATCCAGATAGTAAGAATGAACTCTGCTTGCGGTGACGGGTGGTGCAATGGTAGAAAGGCTACGGTAGCATGTTGACAAATGAAACAATGTTTATATTTATGCAGATAAATTAGGATTTTATCAAAGCGGATCGGTTTATGGATAAAAAAATGTGTTTTTATTTTAAAAATACTTTTAAGGTATTAAATTAAACTATAATAAAAGTTTATCAAAATAAAGAAAGTAAAAAACGTTTCAAGTTCAATAATCGCTTACAGCGGGCACGATGACCGGACCCCTAGTTATGAGTAACGCTATTATCCTATTAAATTATACAAGAAGAAATGGAAGTTTTACAAAGGAAAATGATTTTAATTGCTCACAAAATTTCTAATCTGCGTCCGTAATGTTCACGTATTTTGATAAAATATGAATAGAATTTAACGACAAAGCTCATTTCCTCTTACTGTGAAATAAATGATTTTATTTGTAGTTCAAAGAATGGGATTGTTCATAAAATATTATATTTCATTAACGATATGCATACGTCTTTATCATTTGTTTTGTTTAGACTGATATCATGTTGTAATCAATATTAAGGCAATTTATTGGAATAAAATATAAGTTATTTAATTGTTATTCTAAATTTCATCATACCACTTGTAAATTATACAATTTAGTTACTGCATATAAAACTACAAAAATAAAAATATTCTATTAATGTCGCTACTTCAAAAAAATTACACAAAAATGAACTCAATTCATACCCGCACTTTAATCAAAACGCAAATTTTCGCATAGATTGCCGCTGCAAAATCCGCGGCACACAAAACGAAAATGAAATAAAACTGAAATTCTGACACATTGAAAGCGCGGGGCGTTTTTTGACAAAAAATCCCAGTCCTGTTAAACCTTGGCAGCGCACAGTAACTATCAATTAACAACTGATACAAGAAATAAAAATCCGATTGCAACTGCGTTCCGACGGGGGTGACTGAAACCCTCATCCCTTTTGGGCGGCGTTCCTTTGTTCCCGACACACCCCCGAATCGCGGCCTGTCGGGATTTGTTACCAAGGAGCCGAGACAAACGTATCCAGCGGTTACAGCTTGTAATTAGCGAGGAGATACGCTTGAATTGTCGGCAATTAGGATGTTAGTACGTATCAAGGCGTTAGTTATGTATGGAATGTGTATGGCAGTATCAAAGATAAGTACAATAATTGTAACCATTGTATAATCCAAAATATATATAGCCAAGGAAAATGTTTGAACCAAAATTATATTTGGTCAAAGAGCACTCGATGGCCCATATACACGGTTATTTTGCAGTCTGAACAAATTTGATAGAAGTCAAGAAAATAATACTAATTAACACATGGTGGAAAATACTGAAATTCACAGATAATATTTCCATTTCATAATATCCTAATTAAAGTTAAAATTATACTATATATATACGTATATATATATATATATATATATATATATATATATATATATATATATATATATATATATATATATATATATATATATATACTATATATATACGTCGGTCACTTTTGTACATAGACGCGCGCGTATGTATATTATGTCGTTTATCAATGGGCTTATTAAGGTCGTAGGTATTGTCTAAGTAAATTTGCTTTGTGAAGATAAAACATATGGAATATTTTAAAAACAGATTTCATTTTTTTCACATATGGACTATATTCATGATTTTGAACCTTACTAAAATAACCCTGAATAGAAATCATTTTTAAAAGATTGGTTGCAATTTTCGGTCACTGTGTGCCTTTGAGGGTAAAACCTGTCATTGGTTTAGTTACTGCCATTTCCAGTGGTTCACATCTATTTGGCTCTGTCACTAAGTTTAGCGATGGATTGGTTAATAGGAAAACTAATTATAAGGAAACGCTTCATAGATTGGCTATCGGACCGTAATTATAGCCACGAAAATAACGCTGTTTTGTTCGTTGTTGTTCGGAAATAGTTTGAATTCTGATTTATTAGATATATATTTTTTATTTATTGTATTTAATAAAATCACAAATTATATATGTTGGTACATAATACTTCGGTCCCACGAAACCGCATTTCGGTTTGATCGTGGAATCTCTTGTGAGTCTCGCTTTAACTTATAAGTTTTTTTTTCAGCCCATATACGTCCCACTGCTGGGCACGGGCCTACTCTACAACCGAGAGAACCGATAGAGAGTGGTTAGACCATATAGTCCACCACGCTGGCCCAGTGCGGGTTGGCAACTTATAAGTACATTCATTAAAATTAAACAACATTAAATATTAGTATTAAACGATAATACATGAAATTATCCAGCCTCGAAATATCCACAAAATCACAGATATTGTCATACCATTGTATGGAAAATAGCTTTATAACAGTCTCCGTGGCGCAGTTTGTAGACGCCGGCAGTGAAACGAGAGGCCGCGGGTTCGATCCCCGCATCCAGACAAATATTTGTGGCGCCTACAAGAATTTGTCTCGGATCTGGGTGTTTATGAGACCGAAAAGTATCTCGTAGTTTCTTAAACCCACGACACAAGACTGAACTGATCGTAATGTGGGGTTAGGACTTTGTATGTGACTGTTGTGTATATTTATTTATAATCCTTATTTATTATAATGTTTTAAATATAATCCTTATTTGGAAAATATGATCTTTATTGCTGCGTATCAATGCATATATTATATGCGTAGGTGCTCGTATTTATTATTTCGAGTTGGCTAATAAAGTATTAGAGACTAAATTGAAAATTATATTTAAAATGTAACAAAACATTATTAAACACACTCAAAAGTGAGCGAGCAGTCATGATCCTCTTTATTTAAAAAGTAACTAAACATTTCACGTCGGAAATGTTAAGTACATATTTATTAAAGAAAAGCAATAAGCTTCTTGATGTTGAAAAAACTTGAGATTACGAAACCTAAGAGGCATTTTATGCTCTATTGGTAAGTAACTTAAGAACTAAATTTATCTGTACAGCATGAATAGAGACTATATCCTGACAAGACCTGTACTTTGTCCGAACTAATGGGTTGAAGCATGATATTTGAGTACCTATTTAGTAAAATTATTAAAAATTATAGAGCCTTTTCTGCGTCCGCTATTAGTATATCATTTTACTAATAACACCATCGCAATTTTCCAAGGTCATTATTGTTTAGAATTCCTGCACTCATTAGATAATATTGCCATCAGAGCCGCCTACAGTTTGTTTCATTTTTTAAAAGAAGCAAATTAATTTTCCTCCCGGGCAGGTTATATGAGAGTTGTAAACCGAAAAATCACAAAAATCAGACATAGAATTACTTCGGGAATCGAAGTCAAGACCTCGCGGTTTCCAGCTCACATGTGCTGTCACTACACCAATAAGCAGACCAACATTTATCGATTTTGAGTATTTGAGCCTAGTGTAATCTACCATCAGATAAGGGGCTCAGGTAACAATCGTTCGCGACATTTTTAAATAGTCACTATCATCTTCAGGCACAAGAAGTCAATTGCGGAACCCCAAAGCTTTCCACAGCGGCCTGCATCCACGACTAAGGTCACCAAAATATATCATCACAATAATTAATATAACTTCTTTTTAATTGCGATGAGTGGCGAGACGAGCATGCCATTCGCCTGATGGTAAGCGATACGACCGCTCATGAACAGTAGCAAAATCAAACTCTGTTAATTACAAAGCGATGGCATTCCACAGCGCTCGCCATCCTGAGACATAAAATGGTAAGTGTCATTATGTTCAGTAGTTACTTTAGCTACGATGCCCTTCAAACCAGAACACAACAGTGCGTTTACACTGCTGTATGGCGGGATAATAGACATATATTTATACAGTGACCTATCGGAAGCAGTGTGCATCCACCGATCATTTTTAAATACAACCCAAAAATACAATAACCAAATATATAATTATATTTTACCAATATGACCAAAATTAATTAACGCTTCGAAGTGTGGGAAATCTGTCTGGCACTGGATATTGTATTTAATATTATTCAGTATCCACGTGGTTAAAATGTAATTCTACTCGTAGAGCATTATCGAAATACCTTATTCATTTAATATTAATTCAACACCCATCGATGCACAGAATATTCTCTGTATATTAAAGTGATTAATGAAGTACTTTATTGTACACGATTATGCATTGATAATTATATATGTATGCTCTACGATAGCAGTCTTATTGCAGTTCGCGATTACATAAAGAGAATCTTAAAATGCACCAGAAATAAAAAAAAACCTATTGGGTTGGTAAGAAAAATTGCGGTCAAAACGCTCTCCTCGTTCATTTGCTGTTTTTTTTTCTAAATTAAGTGGTCACACTGAAGTTCAAAATAACACCACCACATACCGGAAAACGTCTTGATTGTCACATTGTACTGACTGACATTATGAACATTTTTGATCAATCATCTACATTAAGCCGACTTAGAAATTGAGATGCTCTATTGGACCTATATGTATGTGTGCTGTGTATAAAACAATAGGCTACAGATTAATGTATTATATGTATATTTTTGCGCTGAATTCCACAAACGAAGGCCAAATTACTAATGACTCAACTACCCCCCAACGAACTACTCATCCGTACAATAAACCAAGTCAACCCCAAATAAGCCTGAAAACATATTAATTACAATTACCGAGTGAAAACAGCTGCATTTAATGCAATGTTCTCTAACATTTCTACTTCATTCATTGCAAAATGCTCAATGGGCGCTGATGTCAGTAATTAACATAGAGACACAAACATAATTGGAAGTAGGCAATTAGAACTGAAAGGACATAGCCATGGCAAGTTACAATGTAATTAGCGAGCCAATACGGGGAGCATTTACAACGTGCGACGGTACACCGCATTGTACGACTTTTGAGAGAAAGTCTGGACTAGGATTTGTTTGACTAGAGTTTGTTGTACTCATTTTTATTTTACTTTTGTGAAATACAGAAAGATTGTTTATTTATTTATTGGGGCTTTCAACATAATACACAGTTATAAAAATACATATATAATTACAATAATACTTATCGAGCACAAAAAAAACTTATCGAAACACGACTTTTTCAAAAAATAATCATGTGACATAAAAAGTTTCGTGTTGTAAAACGAATTGGCTTTATTTATTAGAAAGAACTTTAACTTAGAAGAGTAACGTCGCTTTTTTTATCTAAATAATGCTAATTAATCCAAAAGCAATAATTCTAATAAAAAATTATTAGCCGATACTTAACAAGTTAATCGCATTAACAGAGATTATATAATTAACCGAAGCATTAACATGACACGAAAGTACCACTCATAAAAACATGGTATAATGAATTGAAATCACATTATCTTTATTGTTTTCCTTTCAAAGAATATCTATCCGTTTTTAATTTTTTTAACGGCTTATTAAAGATAAATAAATATTTTTTGGTTACATTCAAATAAATAGGTAAAAAGAAATAATTGAATTAAAAAAAAATTGTAGCCCTACTTTTTAAAACGTGTTGTTAACTGCCTTTATTTCACGCAGCTTTAGACTCACATTATTGTTTGCATAAAGGTTATACGAGCCGAATAACTGGCAGGCTACTCTCTTCCGAAAAATACACGGTTAACAATAAATATTATATTTCTCGTGCAATTTTTGAAATCATCAGTAAAAGACAGCAATGTACAAAATAAATCTACGGACCTTTGCGCAAATGACTGCGGATCGTTAACAACCGCAACATTTCCGGCTTCACACGTAACGCGTTACCGGCGCAAGTTTTTTCATACTTTTGTTAATTAAAAGATTACATACGTGATTATACACAGAAGCATTTTATGGGAGAGAATTAGTAACGCGGTCCAACTCTTCGTAAGCATTTTATAACAATACGGATTTTTTTGTTGTGTCATACTGTCACACTGCGGGCAGAATTACTTTTTTATGTTATGCTGTCCCAGAACAGGCAGATATTTTTTCCACACGTTCTTGTCCGGGACAAGTGGATATGAAAATGAAAACTTATTAGTCTTACGTAATTCAACTTATTATTGTTCTTTTTCAGTCTAACTTATACCATTTTTACACTTTTTTGTTTCTTTATATTTACAAGGACTTTAATACCGCTGGCACATGACTGTCTCAACTCTTTAAATCACTTTAATGGTCGAAAACTATGTTTTTTATTTGTCTTAATTTGTCGCATTCTTTTAATTAATCTTTATGGAAAAAACTTTTTGGGGGACTAGTAGGTAGCTAGGTATTCATTTATTTAAATTGCTCCGTCTATTTTGTGTAATAATTTTATTACAAATAAAAAGGAGATTTCAATTTTTGGTTTGGACTCCTTGCTACCTACTCCTCAATACGAGTGTCTCATTTATACTATGTTTCAGACAGGAGAAAGTATCACGCCTTTAGTTTTAAGCGCACACAGAAAATGTTCTAGAAAGTTTTCCTTTATAGCTCCAGTTGTTAGTTGTTTCAGTCTAAGGCGGCATGAACGCCCGCGGCGCGGAAACTTAGATTTCCGAAACTTTAGAAAGCTATGCAACGAAATACGAAACAGCTACGGTAATAAAATATTGCTGAGTTTCGAATATGATTTTATTGCTACTAAAAGTACAAATAGATATGATTTATTAATTTTACGTAGTGTAGTGCTGGTAAATATTGCTTGTAAGCGAAACATGGCCCAAAACTAAAAAAAGACTTGAAAATACCTTTTTATTTTCTAAATTCGAAATACCAAAAACGGTTATTGTGACGTCGCCAAGTCTTCGATCAAAAATCAGTCGCCGATTAAAATCAGCAAGTCGCGCTTTAAATACTGAAAACGAGTTCTCGCGCTAATTGCGAGTAAATAGAGTTACAAATTCATTTGCCCTCGGCTTGTTAAAGCGAAAAATTACTCTCAAAGATTCCTACGCACCGAATGCCGTTGCGGATCGATTGAAGGGCGCCTGACTTCACGACCCTATGTCAGGGGTTCTCAAAGTGTACGGTGCGGTGCCCTGGTACGTCGTAGAGGGAGGGAATCTTGAAGCAATTATCTTAATTTTGATTTTAATTTTTGTGCCTATGTACCTAACTACTACTATTGTATGTATTTTGACCAGCTAAACCGATGTTACGGCGCTGTGACAGTATAGTAAACCTGTATGTGCGCCGCGGACTAAAAAAGATTGAGAATCCCTGGCTCATATCATTAGAGTGAAGGAGCTTGTAGACGAGAGGGTAGTCACGAGGTAGGGGTGATTCCATCGATCTATGTGACGGGGGATGAATTATATACTCGGGTTACTTGCGGGTATGGTAGGGAGCAGCGAAGATTTTTCAGTTTATTTTTTTTTATTTAGGTTGTAATTTGGATCAATTTCTGTGTTATACTTCAGCGAAGTTAAAAATAAAAAGAAATAAAATAAAATCAATCAAGACTCGTTTTTGTTGAATTAATTTTAGGTAAATGAGGTACAAGGTATGAGTAAAACGTAACTAAGCTAAGTAGCTTCTGACACTATCGCTATTTCAAATTGTTGTGGATGTCCCTTAGAAATAGGCATTTCGAATCTGCAAATATTTTTTACCTTCCAACTGTTTATTTTCATTGCATCGTATAATAATAAATATATACCTACATGCAAATCAATATTAAAATCTACATTAAACTCAGAACTCTTAATCAAATCAAAAGTATAAAATAAAATAACAATGAAAATAAGCAACTGTTACCCGAAAATGTACAATACAACACTATCGCAAGTAAACATTCCATCACTAATCTTTCACAAAGTTAATCCTTCATATAAATGAGCACCGAACAGACTAAATTCAGAGTCCACATCCATTGTACGTAATCTCTTGGGTAAACCAACAATCGGTCTAGACGACGATGCAACGCCAATTAGACGGAATACGCGATCCGCTTTAATTGAAACATGTACATTTTCGTATATTAAATCCTCATGTATGGCCGCTTGTGGTAATAATTTGGCACAACACAAAGAGAAGCAATGAAATAATTATATTCATCTATCATCTATTGGCGTGTGGCCAAATTAGGAACCACAAATAAGATTTAATAAATATCTGTATGTATATATATTGCATTGTTTAAGATATGTTTCCGTAATACAAACAAGCATCTATACTCGTAATTTAATATTATTAACATGTCCAATGTAATAAAATTAAAAGAGAGAAAATCAATTCTTATTTCGACAACAGCGCTTTCGACCACAAAAGATCCTAGACAACTTACTCGTATATGTGTTTGTATTTAGTTCATCTTGTCGCTTTAATAAGTGTGTTAATCAATTTGTATTGCGTATCAATATAGGAATCATTAATGGGAAACCCAAAAGCCTATCTATCCCTTGGAAATTATACCATTTATTCATTGAAAAGTACCCTTTAACCTTTTTTCTGTCTCTGGCAATATGTATGCGAAGTTTCAAGAAGATCGGATGAGTAGTTAAGAAGCAAATACGTGACAAACAAACACACATTTGTATTAATAATATTAAGGTTATTTCACCTCCAAATAAAAGCAGCTTCGCCTGAAAGTTTATTGCTATATCGTCCCACTATTCCTCTCTATTATTCCACTCTAGGTAATCCCTAATCCCTAATTCCAATCTACCCCACTCTCCCTCGCATCCATCGTGCATACGCTTTTACCACAACCCAAAAGTCTCCCCGACGACTATACCACATTTAGAGAGTATGTTTGCCATAACTTCTAACATACTGATTTAAATTTTATGTAGTAAAGGACTAAAATATTATGAACTAGGGACCGGCCCGGCTTCGCCCGGGTGTAGATACTTATTGAGTCCAATCCACAACAGCAGCATATTATTTCCCGTGCCGTTTTATTTATATTCCAACTCAATGCCGTCCACTGCGCTGCTTTTCCCGTCCCGTGGCGATACATTCCGCCCTAACCTGTCTCATCCTAACTCAAGGGGTGTAATCCAGTCACATCCCATCTCTTTGAGTATAAAAAAATATCTAAATTCCTGCCTCATCCCATGGGAATACTAAATTTTACGGCATCAAAATAGCCTTAGTGTTAATCCAGGGTGTGAGCTACCTCCATACCAAATTTCATCGAAATCTGTTACGCCGTTTCTGAATCTATCGCACACAGACGAACAGACCACAATTCTAAAAATCATTATTTTGGGTTATCTTACGAGTACGTTGATAAAGTCAACCATGTGAGATTTTCTCATCTGTGTTCCATGCACGGATATCGATCGGTTACAAAATTACATATATAGATATAGATTAAATACTTAAGATAATTATTATGGTTATTTTGATGTAGCTCAACATTACATCGGGAAAAAGTGCTTTGGAAAATATGTGGTTTTTTAATCAACATTTGAAAGGTGAAAATTGTTGCTGTAATTTTTTTTTAATAAAATATGGGAATATTATGTATGGGTATTGGTATTATAAGGATTTTCCCTTATTAAAAAAAATACTGATATTAACATAATTTTAAGACTATTCTATATAAATAACCCATGTACAAAACAACAGCTTTTATAATCAGTATCCTATCAGCAATACGTATTTTTCTACGGAATAAATAAAATTAACTTACATTGAATTTAGCGACACAACAAAACTAAAAGCATTAGCTGGTCACTTGATAATAACTTCGCTAGTTACTGTACATTAACGGCCTTATTCATAGACAGTTTTAAAACCTATTTTAGTTATCGAATGTTTTGTCCCTTTTGAACGACTTTTGAATTCAGTTTCAGCGAGTCTTTAATCTATATGCAGTGCCGCGAACGGGGCTAACCTAACGTATGGTTGATTCATAACCACGAACCCTGATCTACGTGCATTATGAAGTAAATAATTTAAATTACAAAAACTAAATTACAATTGTATCTGTAGAACCAGGGATTGCAAAAAAATTAAGTATTATTATTAAAATATTATATAGACACGGAACTTTGACCTTTCAATCAAAATGCAACAAAGCTACTTCAAATGTCCAATTGATTTAATTCTGAGGTATCTCCTCAAGTATCCAATTTACGAACTTCTCCCGTCTAGATTCACGGAGTTCTAGGAATAGGTCAAGCAATGGCAAACAGAAAACAATTGACCTAACTTTCAATTCTGGTAATAATTAGATCCAATTTCGTGAAGTAGCCAATATGCGCAAATCTTTTGAGCTTTTCCGATAACGTGTACGACTGTTTGCTAATATTTTGATGAAACATAATATTGTGGGTTTTTAGTAAAGTTGTGATATTAATTTTAATCGAAAAATGAAATGAAGCTTTTGTATAGCTACCTACAATCGTTTGGTACAATTGAAATGTCCTTAAACACGTTTTCTTCTCGCCACAACCTTTATATTGTAATTTCCAAAAATGTTATCCAAAAACAAAGTGGCATAAAATGTAAATATATTTCTCAAAATCCATTCGATTTTGCTATTGAACTAAAATGTTTTAGGTGATTTATGCGCAAGATGTGGCCGTATAACGGCAGCTAATTATTTTTTGGTTAATAAATTGCTAAAACCCTTCGTATTTGGTAACTTAGACTTTAAGTCAATGAAATATGCACAAAATATTACGTAATCAAATAAGTCTAATTTATTTGCTATAAATGGAGTAACTTGGTCCAATAAAAATATTTTTTCTCTTAGCTCTGTGAAAAAAAATCTTTTAATGTTTACTTTATTTTATAAAAGTCTGTCGCCCAGGATAAAACAGGAAAACGTTTAAGGACAAACCATAAAAAATGCTACAATGAATTTTAAGCTGTATCGGTATCCGGATCAACGATATTTTCTACCGACACCATAAATGGGCATTCTCCTTTCCTTGAAATTGTGAAATAGTTCAATTTCTATGGCTACTAAGTGACTTATTGGCAAAAACTGGTGTAATTTCATTAATATGTATAAGAGATTCTATGATATTGCTAATTGGCAATCAAAAACGCTGAAATATACTTTAGAAATTAGAGTCACCAAAAATACATATTATGCATCTTTCTATTTTGTTTAGACTATGTAAATTAAATAAGACTGTGCATTTTTAATACCTACACGGTTAGTACAATGAACCAGTAAGTCCAGTGCAGGCAGGACAAAGTATCCATACCATACAATAATGCTTGGCTGCTCGAAGCCGAATTTACACTGGCTGAACCCGAAATGCTATATATTTGGGTTACGAGTTTCCAACATAGCTTATGGATAGCTATTCAAGCGGATAAGAATATTCTTTAAAAAACTTTATATCCTTTATATTCATCGGTGTTTACTGTAAAATTTATCACGCTCTCTTTTAAAATTACTCTTGTCAGAATCGTTTCAAGTTTGAGCATCGTGTAAAGTGTAATTTATGTGACCAATACCCTCAAGGTATATTGAAGATGTTATTATATAATATATATATATATATATCTCTCTTTCTTTAGCTACAGGAAGTCCGCTACTGAACATAGGCATCTTCCACAGATCGCAACATAGACCTGTTCGAAGCGGCCTACATCCAGCGACATCCTGCGTCCTTAACCAGGTCGCTATACCTATAACGTGTAAATTAGCCAATTCATCTTAACTCAGGCCAAGTATTTTCAAGTCACCTCATAGACAAAATGAGATTTTTGGTTAGGATCCCAGGTTAGGCAATCCCTTTGTGGGGGTTCTCGGTTTGAAAACAGTTCTTATTATTGCGTAACTAAAAAATCAACTGAATGATTTTTTAATTGGTACCTGGTATGTGATAGGCTTGCCCTGTTTGCCTAGTCGAAAAGTAGGGCTGCGAAATGTGGCAGGGTCATAGTGACACCTCTGCCTACGCTTTAGGGATACAGACGGAAGCTTGTGTATGCGATTTTAGATTATTTTTCATCTAACATTTTTCTACACCTAGTCCGTAATATCGTAGTGAAATAGCATCTTTAAGCTCTTGGGTATGTTGGGAATATGCAATCATGATTTACAAAATATAGCAAGATATATTTTTTTATTCCTCAAAATTCAATTCTAAACTCATACATAAAACCGGCTGCCGTTTATATTGTTTAGTTATATTAATGTATTGTACATGGTGTATTTTTTCTAAATATGATCTTTACCTTGGAATTATACCACAATACTTTAGAAAACTTAAAAATAAAAAATGAATGTCATTATATTTTTTTGCATATATTACTTTATTATTTCTTTTTCCATAATGATTTGTACAAGAAGATAAAATTAATACACACGCCGGCGTAATTAGAGGAACACATACAAAAATGACGTTTATTTTTTTGTTGTGTATTTGTACAATTGTTCTTTAGTTTTCGCATTGTAACGTTCTTATGAAAAAAAAAAGTCATTTTATTTGTTTTTAAAATGAAAAGACGATCAGGCAATTGTAAGTAATAATCAAGTGATTGTAGGCTTATAGCTCTTATAAGCGTTGTTAACGAATATTGAGTTTAACTAAATTTTAAGCGATGTCGAGTAACTTTATTGGTATTATTTAGAGAGCTCACATCCTATACAATTCTAAGTAAGAGATTTCACTGCTGCTGAAATTCCAACAACTGTAGTGAGGACGAATGAAATTACACTTGTCGTTCAATAAATGGCGCATACGAAGCATCAAAATCGACAATTTTTTATTGAAAATACTTTTTTAGTTCAGACACGGTTATCCCGTTATGGTGTATGTTTGGGAGCCTCCACGGAGTTGGTCCTTATTAAAATGGATCTTTTACCGCACACTTGGACGTCATGAAGGTCTTAGAGTCCCATGTGATGGCTTTTGGTTCATTCGAAGACGATTTTTCATATTTCACTATTTTAGGATTTATTTTTGTTTTATAATAAAATAATTTTAATTATTTTTTATGTTGAACGTATTAATTTACATTCGTATAAATAAATAAAAATATTAAATAGTATGTTTATTATTATTTACGAAATATTCATAATTTTATTTGTGTTCCCCTAATTCTGCCGGCGTGTGTATGTTATGCATTTCCCTAATTCAATGACTATTTCAGGCGCAGAAAAATATTTAAAAATACTTATTGCATACAAATATTGTTTGCATTCAATGTGATATTTTTATTAGTTGCTTATTATTAAAAGGAATGTGGACAACCGATATTTATTCGATTAAACTTTCCGCCCATTGTAAATTGAAGAGTAGGTTTATTTTTTTATTTCAATATAATTTCAATAAATTAAATTCATAGCTATATAAATAGAAAATATTTCCAACCCAAATAGTACATATTGGAAGTGAAATATCCGTAACCGCCGAGCAGCCACGTGACGTCGGAAAACCCGACATAATAGTTGCGTTTCGGGTTCAGCCAGTGTACGTCCGGTTTCAAACGGGCCGGTATAAAGCGCAGTTTACACGGGAAGAGTTTCTCGCGGCGAGAATCGTATGCCATTATCGCATGAAATAACCGTCACAAGAATATCGTATCCTGACAATGTATACAAAATGCCTCTTTTATATCTTTTCGATAATCGTATCTTCGGGACGAGAAACTGCCGTGTAAATGGGGCCTTAATTGGGTTTATTTGGAAGATATTCTTTGTCGCCGGTAGATATTGTATTTATATTGTTTTGCCCTTAGACGTTGTGGGTGTTTTGTCGTAAAAGTATGAATACATGTTCGATTATGATGTGAAGATTTGCTAGCAATTTAATGTGAGATTTGAATTAGAAGTGTTTGAATTATTTATACAACTAACATTCACGTACATAGTCCTGACCCCACACTAAGATCGAGTCTTGTGTCGTAGGTATTCTGATACCTCCTGTAGCACCTGAGCTACGAGACACTTTTTGGTCTCACAAACACCCAGACTCGAAACAGATACTTGTGGTTCACACAAACATTTGTTTCGATGCGGATCGAACCCGCGGCCTCCCGTTTCACAGCCGGCGTCCAACCAGCTGCGCCACAGAGCCTGTCTGTATTGTGTTAAAAGTTTATCGGAAACACGGATAAAATAAATGAATACTAGAGTGGGCCGAAAGATGCCCAGTAGATTTCAGATTTCAGTGTCAATAGAAAAAAAAATGACCCTACTGAATACCAAGATCAAGTAAAATATATCATACAGCGATTGTTACATATTTACCACCAGACATTATATAATAGTAACATCCGATTAAGCATATAAGATTACTTATAAACTCCCAAGTTGCAATGAAAAACGCAACATTATATTGTAATTTTTAAACAGCATTATATTTTTAACAGTTCGCACAATTAAATACATTTTATGCGAACAATTCCTCAGTGAAATCCCGTAAGCGCTCCCACGTAACGTATTAATCTATCGGACAATATTGGTGATCGTTTCTCGGAAATGCACGCATGAAAATTACGCGTTAAATTCGACGTATTGTTAGGTTAAAAGGCTCTGTTGAATTAAACTGTTGCGGTTCCGTACTTTATTAAATAATTAATTGTGAATTTTGCGATTGTGAATTGATGCGAATAGTATTTTTAAAATGAGAAGCTTGGAGGGTAGTGGTGATTTGAATAATTTATTTTTATAACGAGACATATTATTAACTGATTTATGTTTAATGATTGATTATTGATGTAAAAAATGAATTCTAGTTTAAAAATTAGAGTATGATCAAATGTGATCAAGTTGCAGTAAAATAATGTTATTCCACTACTTTTTATAAAGAATGTGCATAAATAAAAATATAAGCAAAACAGAACTAAAATGAAAAATGAAACTTAACATAAGATCGATGTACTAAATTCTAATGTTTTGTCATCTACGTTTAAACATCACACATATGAGAAATACATTAAAAAAAAAGACAAAGACTATGCACTAAAACATTTCTATAAAGCTAATTGAATATTCGCCAAAGTTGTATCTACCTATACATATATCCAAATCTATCGCCAATTGTGTACTGTATAGATATAAGTACATTCACCCTAATCACAGCAAATTCATGTTGGTTTAATTACACTAGCTATTGGAGTGCCAAAATCACAAGCCAGTGACATAGTGATTGGCATAGGTGACGTTGCATACTTTGAAAATTTCGAAGTCACTTAAACTGCCATTGCTAACCCTATTTTTATATGTAAGCCTGCCAGGACAATTGACGAAGATGTGCCATTTCGGTCTTCTGCTAAACATTAATTGTCTAGAACATTTCAATCTCCAGCATTTTTACTTTTGTGAGTCTATACTTATCTGCTTCAAACATTAACTTCATAGTCCAGCATAAAACGTGATAGATGTGTAAATGCTTTAATAGTTTTATTGCATTACAACTTCAAAGAGTTTGTGAATCCGCCCCCGCCCGCTCATGATCGCGGTAACACCTCTATGTACCGGTATTCAAACCAAATCAAGCGACAGTTGGTGCTTTGAGCCGCGAATGCATTTAACCTTGCCCGCACTGACAATCTATTCAAAACTAACTTTACAAACCCGTTTCAGTACAACTGTAAATAAACTTGCGCCGCTCAGAACTTTTATAGAACTCCTGTGTAACTTGGTTTCTCAATAAAATATTTATATTCAGAATGTTTATTTCATTTTTTGCGTGAACTTTCGCAGTTCCAAATTCAAATGTGACAGGTGTCTTATCACGAACCGATGCACTTTGAAAGCTTCACTCAGGGGTACCACTACTCAAACGTCACATGCAAAAAATTGCGGCAAAAACAAAAAATTAAGTAGCGGGCAAGTTTGCGACCCAATAGCGTAAATAACATAATATTTAACGTGTTACCTCGAGTAGACCTGGCAACGTCGCGCCGCGGAACTGACAGAGAGTTTACAATGCGCATTCAACTGCTCGGAAATCAAACTGCCTGGCACTAGAGAACATCTGAGGGAAGTCTCTGCGACGTTGCCACGCCTACGGTGGTCTGTCGCCAATTGCAGCTCTCGGACTATCGGTTCTCAACCGCTCGGTAGCTCTCGGCACATACATCTGTCCCTTTCCTCGCCGAATAAAATCGCTTAGTGTGAACGAGACGTTGTTGTCGGTGTAACGTTATTTTTGTGGCGCATTTTCTTGCGGCGCATTCTCTTGCGGCGCGGGAATTTGAACTTTAAAAAATAACCGTTAAGAGTGACACGTTTTGTTAAGTTTCTAAGGATCGATTTGTCGACTACTTTGCGGGATTTACGGTTGGCAACTTTTCGGCATTCCGCAAGTTTCGATAGTTCGGCGACAGAGTAAAGTATGCGAGAAGTAACTTAAATATTGCGTAACTAAAGAAATTACTAGGTAACTTCAGTTGAGACGTAATCAAAATATTTTTTTACGTACCATAAATTTTATACGCTCTCTTTTTTACGCAAGAGTGGGATTAGTATTTATTTTATTTTATTTGAAAAGATTAATAAAAAATCAGCTGTTCTCAAGAGAACGTCAATGGGTTCAAGAACCCATTTTATTTCACACTCATCCCTAATATTAATGCCCATCCATTTATAATAGATGGCGCTGGTGTTGAAAAAGTTTTTACCAACATGGTTGAAGTTTAGGTGCGATTTTCTTGAGACCAAGTTGTACATATTTGACATAAAATATATAAAAAACGAAATTAACCAAAGTTTTTACTTATTAAAGATTCCCGGCAGTATTTAAATATACAAGTTATTACTTACAAGTTATTTATGGCATATCGCACTACTAATATCATAAGTCTAGCTGTCCTTGAAAATGTGATCGATTTTTGATCAATTCAATAATGCACCATGGTTAAAGCAGGATGAGAACTGATGGGGTCACAAATTCTGATTCCGGGCAGTGACATTTATGCCGGACTCGTATTTACCAACACTTATTATACAATTAAAATTATCCATGTTATTATTAGTTTAAAGGAAACATATATTTTGGCATAATTGATGATTAATGCCTGCCTCGGTGGGGCAGTTGTACTACGGTATAATTACAAAGCTGAGTTCTCGGGTTCGAATTCCGGGTTGGGCCTAGTGATATTGGATTTTTCTATCCATTATCAGCCCGGAGTCAGGATAGGCTCGCCCCCTATCACATCGTGGGACGGAACACATACGGTGAAATGTGGGTGTCCTGAGAAAAAAGGCGTAATGTTTATGTATGTTTAAGATGATTAATTAAGAGCTCCGAAAATTTTGTTAATAAAAGGTATACAGGTAAGGTAATGATATTACACATTACCCATACAATTAACATAAAAAAATGGCATGTGATGTTCGCTATTGCTAAATAATATTCTAATCTCCTTAATAGAAAAAAAATTGCTTGCAGGTAGCACAAAACTGTGAACTTTATGTACCCAATATTTATAGCGCATTATTGATAGTATCGCCATCGCCAATAAAGGCTAAATTCGGCTGAACTCATTAGGTTACCGCAAACCAAATTTGATAGGTAAGATTCGCTCCACCTGACGCCAAAATGAGCAATATAACCTTTCACTGATATTTTCACACGTGTTATGGTCACTTGAAATTAAATCACAATATTTTTTTTTCATAACCGAAGTAATTTTAACTAGCCATATTATAAATAAAATACTTGAACACAATGAACTTTGAATTTCGAGTACACAACAATGGAAAACAAAAAAAATAATATAAAAAAAATCACGAATCATTACAGCACAAGTTATTTTCAATATATGAAATTGCTACAAAATAATAACCGCATTCGTTACGCAACATGATTACCGATATTTCCAATTGATACACACTTCAAAATTGATTCTATTTTCAAAAACAGAACTAGCGAACCATTCCTCTATAAAAAGATATCGATGATTAATTAAATAACATTTCTCAATGAGCTCAGTAATAGCCTTTGACGGGTTCAATTTCTATTCAAACACGTTACACTATTCAGTATTTCATGAGGTTATTTCATCAGATGTTTTACCCCAGCACTTGACTTCCTTCCTATCCATTAGTTCGTATTGGATCCCTGTGGAGGATATCTGAAACACTCTATACAAGGGTCGTTGGCGGTCTATGGGCACGATCTCAAATGTAACTTTTTATTATTTAATCCGATTGAATGCGATGTACACATTCATTAATGTGAATTTGCTTTGGAATTATCGACAGTTTTTATAAATACCGACATTTTATTGTCGATGGCCCAAATTCTATATGTTTGGACCCAAAGATTACACGTATCAAATATTCATACGAAATTGTTGTCTTTTGTTGGTCAAATGTAATTATGTTTACATTGAATAAATTGTTTTTTTTTATTGTTAGTTTAAACAGAAACACATGTTTTACAATATAACTGATAATCAACCGCAGAGATTTATACTAGAGCTAAAGAGATACAATTACTTTCTCGATATATTGTATGGACTTTGAAATCAAACCTATTCCTTTGTTTCTTGTTTTTTACTAATCAACTTGTCTCTTCGCTGCTTAAAATGTGTGGCATTAGCTAAAGTCATTTGAAATATTAAAATATTGTTTTATGCAGAAGAAAAATTTGTTCAATACAACATTTTTTTAATGTTAGAACGTGAATAAGAATTTTTTGTATCCTTTAAATAACTGAAATTTAGTTTTTGCTATTTCAAAAAAAAACCTATTATTGTAAGTTTTAGACCTAGAAGTGGTCACACCCTTTTATTCTTTGAATTGATATCTGCCGCACCATTAACATCCAACAATACATATCTAAAATTCGACGCTCATACTCAAGAACATCATATATTACACTATCCGACCCACCATATCAGCATAAATATATGGAGGCTTCAGACATATCGGTGTCGTGTCGGATCCGGTATCGTATAGCGTAAAAGCCCCTAATAACCGCACGGACTAATGAGAAGTGAGGAAACCACTTCCGAATTACTGACTGGTGTATAAAGCAAATAGTACGCTTTGGTTTCCTAATTAAATACACTCGACAGTCACACACAGGCTCCACGTGATACAAGTCTTGTGACGTAGGTATTAAATAGTTTTTTTTTTGTATTGTATCAGCCCATATACAACCTAAATAAATAGTACTAGTCAACTTTTAGTCACCGTTATAGTGCGTGGTGATTGACTATCAATACACACATGACTCCGAAAAGTCAGAGGTGTGCCCTGGGATTTGAACTATAACGGTTAAGGAAAAAATCGTGAGGAAACCTGCATACCATAGCGATTTGTATAAATTTCTGTAAAAGTCCGCCAACCCACATTAGGCCAGCGTGGTGGACTATATGGCTTAACCACTCTCAATCGTACTCTCGATTGTAGAGGAGGCCCGTGCCCTGCAGTAGGTCTTATATGGGCTGATACAAAAAAAAAACTTTTAGTCAAAACCTGGCCATTTTTTATGATATAAATATTTTCCCACAACGATTTAAAGAATTTATATGATATGTAAAGTACGCCAACCCGCACTAAGCCAGCGTGGTGGACTATATTATGGCCCTCAATCGTACTCTTGATTGCAGAGGAGGCCCGTCTGCAGTGGGACGTGTATGGCCTGATACACATAGATACGGACACAAATATTTGTATCTTAACACTTACATACATAAACACACGCCTTTTTCCCAGAAGGGGTAGGCAGAGGTGCTACTAGAACACCCACGTTTAGCCGTGTATATTCCGTCCCACGATGTGATAGGGGGCGAGCCTATCGCCATATCGGGCACAAATTCCTGACTCCGGGCTGATAATGAATAGAAAAATCCAGTATCACTTTGCCCGACCCGTGATTCGAACCCGAGACCTCAGCTTTGCAATCATACCGTAGTACCACTACGCCACCGAGGCAGTCTTAACACTTATTAGTACCTTTGATCTGTCCAATACGTTTTGTTTTCCAAACGACATCCCATCCATCCATCCATCAGCCAAAGGAAGTCCACTGCTGAACACAGGCCTCTCGTAATGATTTCCACAGTGACCTGTTGGAGGCAGCCTGCATCCAGCGACGTCCCGCGACCTTTACCAGGTCGACTGACCACCTAGTGAGACCCAACAACATCCCAAAAACTTTAATAATCATTATTTACAATCTATAATCAACTTTTCGAGTATATATGTACCGCACCTACATACCTCTCTTCATCTTTGCATCACCTTAGGTTCAACGCCTCAGGCATTAAGTCCACCTATACAATATATAATGTATGAAGTGTAAGTAAATAAATAAATATATAGTTCTAGCAATGAATATTCAGTACCTTTCAGTATCTACTAATACGTTCTTCGTATAATCTCGCACAAATTGTAACATATAAATAAATAATTAATAAATACCCCCAAGAGTTACATACATAGTCTTGACCCTACTAAGGTCGAGTCTTGTGTCGTGGATATCAGGAACTACGAGCGACTTTTCAGTCTCATTAACATGCAGACCCGAAACAAATATCTGAGGATCACACAAATATTTGTTTCAGTGCGGGCACCCACAGCCTCGCGTTTCGCTGCCGGTGTCTTCCACAGAGGCTGTCAAATAATTATAATTAGCAAATCTTTTTTTTCTTATCCCATAATGACCTACTGTTGGTCAAAAGTGTTTCTAAATTAATTCCATTTGCTGATCCCATTCATTAACTGAAAATATGTTGATTCTGCTCTTAATCCGGGCTATAGGTGAGTCAGCTTACATACCATTCATTTAAATTTAATAAGCGGTAACAATATTAAAGACAATATTTTTCCAACTAATTTCTGACAAAGTGCAAGTTATATTGACGTGTCAGTAAAACAGATGAGAACATGAGTTGTACGATCTCACGAGGTCTTTAAATAACACCTTTTAATTATCACGACCCAACCGGGAACCGAACGGCAACTTCGCGTGTGCCCTTACAGCGTTACAATCATTAACTCTTCCACGTAATTCGTACAGTGACGTTAATTTATAAAAAAAGTTAGACGCAATCGAGATAAGAATAGTACTCTAGATATTTAAAATTCTAAAAAAGTTAATTTCAATTCCGATAACGCTTAATTAATGTATAAATATTGAAATAACATTATGTTAACTTACATAAAATATATTTGTATGGTGCTGTTGCAACCAACTCGTGATTTATTCGGACATATTTGGCTTGGTTTCTGGATATTTTGGTATGAGTTTTGCTTCAATGTTGGTGGGCAATTACTTCCTTGCATTCTTTTCAGAGTGGACATGCCCGATACGATACTTACTATTGTATATTAATAATTGTAAAGTAAATTGCACATTTCTCGTATAACATTTGTATAACAATGACATTTCAAAAGTCAGTCCACACATAGGTATATTATTTTTCAGTGGCCGTAGAGTGGCCAGAAACACAACACTTACAATCATGCTAAAATTAACTACGTACGTTTTAACTGGAACATACTATACATAGACCGCTTTCAACTGGTTGCTGTGAAAAACTTTGGGGCGAGTGCACGTAGTGCAGTGTGTAGTGCACTAGAGCTCTGATAATTGAGAATAATACTGATCAGCCACGTATAGTAAGGGACTCCTCAAAAGAAACTTATTACGGATATTTCACCGGTGTTTCATGCCAGCATTGCGGGCTTGATAAGATTTAGATGACGTAAAAAATATTTAATTTAGTTAAAGAATACTTTGAGATTGGTAGTATCAGCTCCATAAACTCAAGCACGCATAAACTGGCATTACAACAAATATTTAATATAACAGAATGGAGTACAAAGTGTACCGCGATGTCGAGATAACCCCGCTTCCGCCGATACCCACAAAGCAATCGATAATATCGCCCGCAATACACGCTTAATTATTTATTATTAAACTTAATTAACACTTAAACATGTTTTTTTGTAATACTGTCTATAACTAATGCTATTTGTTAATATCTGTTGGAAGGGAATGAAGGGTTTAGCGTACTTGATAACTGGTTAGATATATTAAAAAATATATATATACCAAACGAGCAAACAGGTCACATGATGGTAAGTGATCACTGCCGCCCATGAACACAACGCTTGGATCATAGATCTGCTGCCGGCCCATCAAATTGGGAGGGGAGCGGGAAGGAACAAGCATGGGAAAACGAAAGGGGAATTGGGCATCCGACAATCTCACTTACCGAACCTAACGCTACAGCAAAGCTGTCACTTTACTTCGATCTACTGTGAAACAGTGGTACCACCTTGGACCCATTCATGCTAAGGGATGACTGTCAACAGCGTGGCTCTACCACATATTTTTGTCAAATTTTACTATGGTTATTTAGTTTATGCGCCTACTTCGATTTCTCTGCGCCACCCAAAGGTTGACTGGGAGAGAATAACTCAGGCATTTATTCCGCTTTATACTTTGTATAAAAAGCGTAAATAAATAAAGTGTTACTACCACATAAAGTGATACTAAGATTAAATAACTGGTTTCTACTACTAGATCGAAGACAGGGGACTAGTATCCACACGACAATTCTATTGACTACATATAATACTAGCACAAAAGAGCTACGTATAACATTTATACATGAGGAGAACGACGCATGGAGGGGAAGATATAATTATAAAAGCACCGTTCATGTAAACCAAATGTTTACTGCCGCAGTTGTCTGGAAGAGTCTGTCTGGAGATCTAGCAGTTCTTTGATTTTCTGTTTCGAGTTCATCTTTCTTATTTTGTATTATATTGTGTTTTTTTTTATCAGCCCATATACGTCCCACTGCTGGGCACGGGTCTACTCTACAATCGAGAAAATCGATTGAGAGTGGTTAGGCCATATAGTCCACCACGCTGGCCTAGTGCGGGTTGGCGGACTTACATACCGTAGAAATTCTTTAAAATCGCTACGGTATGCAGGTTTCCTCACGATGTTTTCCTTCACCGTTAAAGTGCGTGGTGATTGACTATCAATACACACATATATCCGAAAAGTCAGAGGTGTGCCCTGGGATTTGAACCCGCGACCACCCTGAACATGTAGGCAGCCGAGTCTGGTCCGTTACCAACAGGCTACCACGCACTTATATTGTGTTTTAATTAAATAAAAATAAAGTGTTTATTATTATTTATTATATCTTATATGAATCAAATATTGACTATCATAGTCGCCTTGAAATAATTATAATCATAATATTGAATTATTTGGCTTGTAATTTTGCGATCGGCCGCACGCTACCCAACTCGCTCGCCAGCTTTCAGCCACATTGACCGAACGCGCGCCCGCGGTTATAAATACAACGAAATTGTAATTTTAATTTATAATATTACTGGTGTAAAATAACATTTTGTAGACCTATAAATAAATTATCAACTTTCTCAATTGTACGCTTATAATTTTATACATATGGTATTCGCTGCTGGCCGTTCTAGCTTATATTATTTTGCGCCATAGTCACCAATCTGAAATACCAGTTTAGGTACATGTTCATTTCTTGAATTGCGCCAATGATCGTCTCTGTTTGTCCTCTTGTCGTTCGGTCTACGATGGCATTTACCAAAGTCTATCTATTTTTGAAATAATGCAGATTAGACGTACCTACTGCTGAAGTAGACCCAGTGAGCCAAATTTATAATAGGAATTAGATCAGTGACATGAAGTACGACATTAATTTAAATAAATTCAGGTGTGTTAATTAACAACGCCTGGATGAAAATTCGACACCGATATAGTCTTCTTTTTATGAAACTAATTGTCATGCAATCATTTTTATAGTGAAAACAAAGTCATCTCAAATCAGTATTTATTTCACGACTTTACCTAAAACTAAAAAAATTGTTTAATCATGTGTTGAACTACAACTACGAGTATACACTGCAATAAACAAAAAAATAGTTTCAACACGCATTAAACTAGTTTTTTTATTGCTATGAATGGCGAGACGAGCATGCCATTTGTCTGATGGTAAGCGAGAAACCGTTCACGGAAGGCAGCAAAACAACACCGTGAATTACATATTAAAACACATTAGAATTATAGCTTAGCATTCCACAGCGCTAGCCCTCCTGAGACATAAGATGCTTAGTCGCATTACGTCCAGTAGTTACTCTGGCTACGATGTCCTTTAAACCAGAACAAAATAGTGCATCTACACTGCTTTTTGGCGGGAGAAATAGGCTTTGCGGTGGTACTCACCCAGGCGGCCTCTCATATGTAAGAAACCTACCACCAGTAAAAAGTCCATGCAAATATTTTTACTGCCAAAGCATCGTGCAATTGGGAAATTATTTTTTGTAAAGTGCTACCTACCCCGGTAGCCTCTCACATATGAGAGTACCAACAGTAGTTTCACCAAACTAGTAATGTAAATTCGGCTTCACCCCCATAATTTCGTGCGTCAACTCCGCTCCTTTCACCTTAATCTTCATAACTTGAATCAATCAAAAACAAACGTAATATAGCGATATTCCGAGGCACTCGAGAAGCGGGCATGTGAAAGGCCTTTTTCCGTACGTAATTGGAAAGGGACGCGTTAGGGTGTGTTCACACAGGCGTGCGTATAAAGTTCGGCGAGACGTGCTCGCACCGCTGGGCCGCAACGCCTCCCGCCTTTATGTCGAGCGGTACAGACTAGCGACACGGCGCTTGCAAATGTGGGTATGTGTGTTGTACCTCCTAGAGAACCGCAGCACAAGTTGGGGAATTCAGACGCTTTGTTTTCGCTCGGTTTTTGAACGTTGAATTGTTGATGTGTTGCCAGATGTGATGTCAAGTTTGATAGGAAGCGTGGCTTGTGGTATTTTAAACGCTGTTGGAAATTACCTGCATGATACCAAATACCATCTAGCAAGTCTCTTGTTCAAAACAATAGAATATAAGTTTTCTGTTGTTTTGCATATTAATGGGTTACGAAAATCTCTCTCTCTCTCTCTCTCTCTCTTTAGCTAAAGGAAGTCCACTGCTGAACATAGCCCTCCCCCATACGAAGATCGCATGTCTACAAATGAGTACACAGTAGATATAAAAGTACAAAGAAACAACGTTGTTATTTCATCTTTAGAGCTTGGTAATACACCGTTGTACATGAGGATTTTTACAGCGACCTTTTATATGCCACCTGCTTCCTATGGCCTCCTGGTATCTTTATTAGTCAGTCTACCTTACACTTCAATAATTCTACCCAATAACTACGCAATATTAAATAATCTAATAACTATTAAAACCGCATAAAATTACCATCCTCAAAACAATCAAAATTGAGACAGGCTTGCATTGTTACCTTATAACTATATAATATGGAGTTTCTATGAAGTCTTAAAACATCATAGAAACTAAAATAAAAAATGAAAATGAAAATAATTTATTGAATCCATTAAAATGTTCAACATTAATTAGATTCAGTCATTTTATGATCTACCACCCTGTTAAGGAATAACGATAATATGGATCAGATGATCAGATATGGAAAGCGATTTTCACTAGAGAAGAACTGGCAAGAAACTCTAGTAATGGCCTTCATAATTATTTCTTTTAAGATCAGCAAAACATAATTGACGCGTCTTGAAGACTATTTAACTTGACACGTCAACGTCTTTATTCAAGGACGATGTCTATAACACATACCCTAAACATATAGTAAAATATTGTAGATAGGACAACATGATCCCCATACATCTTCAGCTGATTTTTAACTTTAATGTAGGTAGGTATTAAATATATTTATTTTGATACTAAAAACCAATTGGCACTAACGTATTCTAAATAATTTCAAACAATATTTATTTATCATTCCCTCTCTTTCTCTCCCTCTACTATAACCACACATGGTGATGGGGTCAGCACTACCCGTATTAACTTTCACCACTCCTTTTGCGCTATTTACAATCAACCTTACTATAAAATAAATGAACATCTTCAATATCACTACCTACATAAAAAAAAAGAACAAAAAATAATCAACATAAACGCATAAAAAATATATTCGTCACATCTTTGTTCAGTAATCAGGTCTCCGTCATAATCTATGGGCAGCCATCACTCGTCAACCCGGACTCATTAGGCCCAGCAAAGTGTCTACAATGAGTGTGCCACGCGGCTCGTTTCCCGAGCACCTACGCCCTGCGACAGGCTTCCGACGTCCCGCTAACAGCCGCATTGTTCCCGGCCGGCTCAAAGATTCGCTGAGTTTTGATCCTTCGAGCACGATTTAGAGCAATCGGCTAAATAGCTGGTAAAAAAAATGTTGTTTACACGAACTATCAACGAAGCGACGATTTTTTGACTACATTCAATCAGTAGTTAAATTTTGTCAAATCTAAGTTGATTCAAAAATTGTTTTGATCCTTCGAGCACGATTTAGAGCAATCAGTAACATAGCTTTTGACACAAATTGTCGATAAAAGTAGTCAAACTATAGCAGCGCTTCATAAGTTCTGGGTTGCTACCTTTTATAGGCAGGCGTGATGCTTGCTTGACGTATCGTTTCGTGATTCTATGTAGTAAATCAATGAAATTAACTATTGCTTGGGGTTTAGTCCTTTAGGATGTAGGTTGTAGTGATCACTAACAAGGGAGCTAGCAGTTGATGTCAGTATAACACTGACTAACCACTACCCCGACATCAAGTGCGGACGCAAATCCAAATCGCACCGCGTCGTTCTCTAGAATGTCGTTACCATCAACTATCCGCACCCACGGTTGTATACATGAGACCATGTACTATATCTTTTTGGTAGGTATGAACACGTAGGTAAATATGTCAAATATTACATACATACATAAACATCACGCCTGTTTCCCAGAAGGGGTAGGCAGAGGTGCAACCAGGACACCCAAGTCTCGACGTATGTGTTTCGTCCCACGATGTCATGGGGGGTGAGCCTATTGCCATGTCGGGCACAAATTCCTGACACCGGGCTGATAATCAATAGAAAAATCCAATATCATTACCTGACGCGGGGTTCGAACCTGAGACCTCAGCTTTGTAATCATACCATAGTACAACTACGCCACTGAGACAGACAAATATTATATCCCGCAATACAGTATTCGCGGAAAGGCAGAAGTTATATAAATAAAAAGGTTGGCATATTGTTAATTTTGAATTGTAATAAATATAATTTACTTGTGACACGGCAGTGGCAATTACGTTGGGAAATATTTCAGTAGAAAGGTTTCTCGTATTCAACAATTCCTAGATGCAACATTCGGAAACACAAATAACTTTGGGAAACAAACCCTCCGCTCGTTATTGTTGCAGCGTAACTTTATTACTCAAAGCGAGATTCGTGCATGTTATCAGCGAAGGAGAATTTGAAAACTGATTGAAGTTAATTACTCAACAAGAGCATAAATCTTATTAGTGAGGAACGGAAAATACAATTTAAAAAATCCTAGATACATAAGTAAAATAAAACATATTGATGTAAGAATACGTGAGCCAGCGAAAGATCATGAATATAAAAATCACTGTCTCGAATTACATGAGAACCAAAACGCCAGTTTTATTACGACATGCAAAATGAAGAATATATCTATATACCCTTATTTTATATTTCACTTTTTTTCCATCAGCGGATTTAAAAAAAAAACAATGTTACTAAGACATCGTTTTTTTGTTGATCTATGCTGTTTACACTGACACGGCAAATTAGTAGCTAAGTACGATGTATTTAAGAGTACTGACGTCAAAGTATGTACAATGCACTTATAATCAGAATAGTTTTAGGGACAAGATATTACATATATATTGCTGCATGATTTCAAGATGATTGACATACGATATATGTGTATATCTTATGTCTCAGGATGGTGAGCATGCCAAGCATTGGTTGGTGATTCATGTTGTTGTTTCGTTTTGCTAATGTCCCTGAGCGGCCGTATCGCTTACAATTAGGCGAATGGCATGCTCGTTTCGCTATTCATAGCAATAAAAAATAACTGTTTTACATATTAACTGTAACCAAATAAGAAAACTTATAGTAGTAAGTATAAATAGATAAATACACCTAATAGTCACATATGTACATAATCCTGACCGCACACTAAGATCGAGTTTTATGTCGTGGGTATCAGAAACTACGAAAGACTTTTCGGTCTCGCAAACACCCAACCCGAAACAATCACCTGTGGACCACACGAATGCTTGTTTCGGTGCCGGGATCGAACCCGCGGCCTCCCAGCCGGCGTCTAACCAACTGCACCACGGAGGCTGTCAAATATATAATATGTCATATAATTATGGAATTAAAAATAACCGAATTTGAACAATTCAACAAACTGAAGAGATGGTTATTCGCTTCTAGAAACAGGTTTTACTCAGAAATCGTTAGTTACGGGAAGTATTATTTGCTTGTTAGAAGCCCTTATAAGCAAAGGCTTAGCTAGTATTAAAATTATTAATGCAATAACATAAGAAATGATTTAGAATTAACATTCCATGGAAATCTGTTAACTAGTGTTTACTGAAAATAGCCTATTAATTTTACTAGAAATTGAAAATTATGATAATGTGCACATATTGTTTTGGCTATTACGAATAGGTTTTAATAAAAAATCTATTACATTGCAAGCAAGTTATTTTGTTAGCCAACATGACAGACAGTCTAGTTAAGGTTGCAGTAAAGTTACTGGTAGCAGAGGGCTTCCAACAGGACGCTATGGAAATACTTGTATGAGGCTTATGTTCAGCTGTTAACTTCCTAAGAGACTAAGCGCTCAAAAGCAAAGATATTATTCTGAAATTATTTTTGTAATTTATATAATAACCCACATGATAGTTATTTCCAACGAAATCTTATAGCTTGGAAACTGATTATTTATTAGAAATTAAACAGTATAGAAATCTACATAATATTTTTCGCTATACGAATATTTTTGTATTGTATTGTATCAGCCCATATATGTCCCACTGGAGGGCACGGGCCTCCTCTACAATCGAGAGTACGATTGAGAGGGGTTAGGCCATATAGTCCATCACGCTGGCCTAGTGCGGGTTGGCGGACTTACATACCGTATACTTACGTTATACGAGTATAATGAGCTGTTACTCTGAAACCGTTTGCTTATGAAAAAATATTATGATAGCAATATGTCTTTTCCATCAAAGGCATATTCTAAACGACTAACTGGAACTATCTGCTGTGAGTTCCACGCAGCCTCTTGACTTGGAAATAGACAGTTCATTAGAAATTGAGCAATAGTGCTTGCTATCTTCAGTGGGTTTGAGCTTCTAAAATGAGGTTTTACCTAGAAATTGTATGCTTCGTTACGGGAAATGCTACGAGCAAAGGCATCATACTAATTTATACACACAAGAACTGATTCTAAAACAACAGTGAGTACCTCCGAAGTTTCTTGACTTGAAATAAACAGTTAACTAGAAATTGAGCAATGGAGCTATGTGCTGTTGGCTGTAGCTAGTTAAATTATAATGTTGCGGGAATAGTTTAAAAAATACTTTATTTATTAATTTTTACATTAATTAATATATTTAAATAAACTATTTTAAATCTAGTTGTTCCTCGACAGAGAGATGTCAAGCGAATCACACGGATACTGGCCACCTATCCCCTGAACTGGCCTTATATATTAATCGTGACGTCTAAACGATGGGTAACGGACACTGGTATGTGTTATTGGTGTCTTCCAATATCACCTCTCGAATTTATTATAAGGACATTAACTTAATTGCTGTCTGGGCATGCAAATTAGTATCCAGTGTCTATGTACATTACACCATGTACTTACATTGGGATTGTTGGGTATATGCAGGACGTGGGTACAGCCCGCATAACTAGCTTCATGAAAGACGTGTTACTGAGAAATTGAATGCAACACACAAACATTTAGTTAGCAAAAAGACTCTCTATCTTTAGATGATAGTGAGTTTTTTAGATGAAGTAGTAACATACATATTTTTTCCTATCCCTTTCGTTCAGGTATAAAGTTGCAACTTGTCTATGTTGGTAAGTTGAGTTTGAATACCGGATAACTTTTTTCGCACGACAATCTAATAAACCATGAAATCCGTTACGTCCATACGTTTCAGCGTTCTTTTTACCACGCACGTGCAAACTCTGGAATGAACTCCCTGCTTCGGTGTTTCCCGAGGGCTATGACCTGACCATCTTCAAACGGAGCTTAAAGAGAGTACTCTCCTTACGGTAGGCAGCGACCTGGCTATGCTAGATCTATGGCACTAAAAAATCCATGAGCGGCGGTGACCGCTTACCATCAAGCGGGTCGCACGCTCGTCTGCCTGCTAAAGACCAATAAAAAAAATCTAATAGTTATTTTTCTATCTATTGGAGACCGTGCTTGATGCCTGGATGAAAAGTACCCTGTGTAATTTTCTGTATCCCCCAAAAAGTGTACATACATACATACATACATAAACACACGCCTTTTTCCCAGAAGGGGTAGGCAGAGGTGCTAACCTATCGCCATATCGGGCACAAATTCCTGATTCCGGGCTGATAATGAATAGAAAAATCCAATATCACTTTGCCCGACCCGAGATTCGAACCCGAGACCTTAGCTTTACAATCGTACCGAAATACCACTACGCCACCGAGGCAGTGTGAAAAAGTGTATGTATTTCATAACTATCGGATGAGATTTTTAGGTGTAAAAGTAGAACAAACAAATTCACGTTGAGGTATACGAGTATTAGGGTATATTAGTAAGGATTTACACAAGAACTAATTGTAAAATACGAGTGAGTTCCACCGAGGAGTCGTGCCTAGGAAATAGACTGATTATTTGATACTGTACTGAAGAATTGTGCACGGATTGTTTTCGCTGAAATTGAATACTTGATACTTTACAGGAAAGCTATACTTCCAGAGCACGGACGCAAATACGTTCAATTCTTTCGAAAACTGAAACTAAAATACTTAAGGCATTGTTTTGAAAAGTGTTGTTAGAAGGAAGCTTTTCTGCGTACTTGTTGCGTTAACTAAAAACAACCCGTTTTCTCGTTAGGTCGGAATTTTTATTAAGTTTACTTCCTTTGTTATGTATTAAATAAATAAACAGACCGAACAGTCACATATACAGTCCTGACTCCACACTAAGATGGAGTCTTGTGTCGTGGGTACCACGGGCTACGAGAGACTTTTCGGCCTCACAAACAGCCTCGAAACACATACTTGTGGTTGAAACAAAAATTTCTTTCGATGCGGGGATCGAACCCGCGGCCTGTCGTTTCACACACGGCGTCCAACCAACTGCGTCGCGGAGGTTAAATGTAAGAAAGTATTAAGGTGGTAATGAACTCTATTATTGTAATAATATAAGACGACCTGGTAAAGGTCGCGGGACGTCGCTGGATGCAGGCTGCCTCCAACAGGTCACTGTGGAAATCATTAGGATAGGCCTATGTTCAGCAGTGGACTTCCTTTGGCTGATGGATGAATGGATGGATGAATAATATAAGATTTAAGAGGATGGTATTACATTTCGCGCGTTCATTTTCATCTTCCGCTTATTTTTGTTACCGCTTTACTTCTTAGGTCTTGTAAAGGTGTTTTTCCACTACACACTACACTTCATTTAATGATGATGATGATGATTTCGTTCATACATAGTCTGAACCCGAAATGCGACATCTTTAGGGCGCTTAAATTATCTTGAAATGTTTATTTCAAAAAAATGACTGGTTTGTGCTGGTATACCTCGGAAGAGTGATAAGACTGGACCTGATGCTCAGTAAAGGATAAGAGAGTCTGTCCACGACAACACATATACGTGTTATGAATATAACACAAATGAAGAAATATTCCTTACATGAATTACGGTTCTTCATCTTCTCTTCAGCCACAATAAGTCCACTGCTGAACATAGCCCCCTCCCATGGACGGCCTCTTAGACCTATTGGAAGCGGCTTGCAACCAGTGACTTCCTGCGACCTTAACTTACCGGTTACCCGTGGAAAATCAGCGCTGCAGTACAATTACGTTGCATTGAGGCATATAGCTGAATTAGGGTTAATTTTTGTTTGGCCTATTTATTAGCAAGTATATTGACTCCTTGTAATATACAGGTTTTACTATGAGGCAAATACTGAAATCCCTTTCAGATTAGTATCGGATATATAAAGGAAATATCCTAAACATCGTATATCTTTGATGTTATTTGTTGTCCATGCAGTAATACATATGCTTTTCTTCATCTTTTACTTCTGACAATGTCCTAAAGACGTGAAAAGTGTTGAAACCTAAGCGCACTTAACCATACCATGACCGTATTCAAAACATATGACGTATGACAACTGTACCGTTCCACAAACGTTATATGGTGAACAAAATCAAAAGCTTATTTTTAGTGAAGGTGTCCCTATTAACATTTCAGAATCCTAAAATTCACGAGATGCGCAAAGAAACGAGTTTCGGGACAAATTTTTTTGCGACATAGCTAGACATTATTCTTGGTAATTCCGAATGCATTTTTATAATACCTAAAGTTTCTGTACCCCTCTCTTTGCCTTCAACCGCAGGAAGTCCACTGCTAAAGATAATTTCTAAAGAGCTCTACATTTCAATATACTAAAAACAAAACATTATCAATTAAAATGAAAACCATCAAATGTTTTCCTTACACACGGCTGGAAGGTTTGAATAACATTTGAGGAGCAATTAATATTGAACCTTAAAGCGTTGAATTACGGCGTGGCGGAGACTGCTTCACTCAGCGCCGGCATAATTGTCTCGCCTGTAACGAGATGAAAGAGACGGTGTCTATTTTCGGTTGGGTCGCACACGGTCGGTGCGTTTGGCGAGCATTTTGCATGTATTTATTTAATTTTTTTTTTGGATGCTAGTGATTTTGAAAGAACAAATTCATGAAAGGTTTTGTTAATGTATTATGTTTGTTTGAATGTCAAACTTTGTTTTGTTTTTTTTTTTCTAATAGATTTAAATAAAATGTTTCGTTTGAAGTCAATATCTTTGTCAATTGAAAATCTTATGAATGTTCTTACATTATTTTTTAATATCTTATACGATTACGGAACTTAATATAATATATTTTTTATTTTAGTTATCAATGGTATTTTATAATCGTCGTTAAAAAACAATATAGTTTATGTAAGTTAGATGTAAAATACGAAATCTTGAGTTTTATACTCAATCACAGCAATATTTAGTTTGATCTTAGATAAATTAAAAGATTTTACCCTGTTGACTGCCTCCGTGGCGCAGTTATACTACGATACGATTACAGTGCTGAGGTTTCTGGTTCGTATTCCGGGTCGGGCAAATTGAAATTGGATTTTCGTATCCATTATTAGTCCGTAGGGAGGAATGTGTGCCTGTTATGGCGTTACGCTCGCCCCCTAACATCGTGCGATGGACCACACAATGCGAAATGTGGCTGTTCTGGTAGCACCTTTGCCTACTCGTTCTGGGAAAAAGGCGTGAGTTTATGTGTGGTATGTTAATGTGCTGAAATTGCTCGAACAAAGGGTAATTGTATTTTAATTTATATAACTTATAGAGTGTGCGACGTCAAACCTTACGACGACCTGTGTAAAGAAAAAATGAATAAATGTACCTAATTATTATAACTAAATACTTTATTCCTTTATAAAAAATATAAAATAATTTAAACATAAAATATAGTACGTTCTCTAGTTGAGACTACAAAACACACTTTAAAAATTCCTCCACGTTCACCGTCCGTTCGGTCCGTGTGTATCGTTTCTAATTATTATAAATCTGTCGACGGCAATACGACGCGACAGTGTGTAGTCTTTTTTTCAATACAGACAAAATTCACACGAACAAGTGTCACGGATGATAATTGTAAGTGAGATTTTTATAAAATGCATCATTTGATCTCGTTTATACATAGCTGCAGTGTATACTGGATCACCTTGGTGGTCAGACGACCTGGTAAAGGTCGCGGGACGTCGCTGGATGCAGACTGCCTCCAACAGGTCAATGTGGAAATCATTGGGAGAGGCCTGTGTTCAGCAGTGGACTTCCTTTGGCTGATGGATGGATACTGGATTCACTATCACCATGTTCTGTAATGGTGGTAGAAAACGTCTCGAGAAAACCTGCGTACCATAGCGATTTGTAAAAATGTGTATAATATGTAAAGTCCGCTAACCCACTCTAGGCCAGCGTGGTGGACTATATGGCCTAACCCCTCGCAATCGTACTCTGAGTAGTAAAGGAAGCCCGTGCCCTGCAGTGGATCGTATGTGGGCTGGTACATCAGAGTACAGTTATACTGTCTTGTCAATAAACTAAGTACCTACCTACACAAGCCTCGGTGGCGCAGTAGTACTACGGTATGATTGTAAAGCTGAGGTCTTGGGTTCAAACCAGGGCCGGGCAAAGTGATATAGGATTATGCTATTCATTATTATCAGCCAAGAGTCAGGAATTAATGCACGATATGGCAATAGGCTCGCTCCCTATCACATCGTATGACGGAAAATGCAAGGCGAAATGTGGGTGTTCTGGTAACTCTGGTAACACCCTTCTGGAAAAAGGCGTGAGTATATGTATGTACATGTATTACAAGTCAAAAACGCTAGAATCAACATTAACATTAAATGGTGTCAAATACAATAATATGAATGAAATATGCTATAAAATTATGTAATTGGTTTAGGGCGTTGGAAGTGGTTGGTGTAAAGAAACTGCATTATTTACTAATAGTCTAGGAGCCCGTAAGGTTCAAACTTACGTCATTTTATAAAAGCTGAAACTTTGTCTGCGCTTGCTAAAGCTCCATTTACACGTAGAGAGTTTCTCGCCTCGAAATACGATTATCGTAAGGATATAAAAAACTTGCATCGTGTAAATATTGTCAGAACGCGGTAATCTTATGGTGGTTATGACATGCGATAATAGCATACTACGGTGGCGTAGTGGTACTACGGTATGATTGCAAAGCTGAGGTCTCGGGTTCGAATCCCGGGTCGGGCAAAGTGATATTGGATTTTTCTATTCATTATTAGCCCGGAGTCAGGAATTTGTGCCCGATATGGCGATAGGCTCGCCCCCTATCACATCGTGGGACGGAATATACAAGGCGAAACGTGGGTGTTCTAGTAGCACCTCTGCCTACCCCTTCTGGGAAAAAGGCGTGTGGTTATGTATGTATGTATGTATAATAGCATACGATTGTTGCAGCGAGAAACTTATCCGTGATCGCCATAACACGATCAGCAACTATGAAGTATGGCTCATGCTTTCGAAGATCTCACCTCGAGTAACATATTGTCACCTGAGGTACTATGAAATGGTGTTCTCGGTAGCCAGACACCTGTACGTGAGGACGTCTGTACGTCAGGATAACTGATTGTTTGACGGCTCTTTCGATTAGCTCTTTCGTTGTAGTAAGTAAGTTAAGTTTCACATAGGCCTCGGCTGTTAAGATGTTGTATTTGTTGTTAATAAATAAATAAAAATAAATTAATAAATAAGTTAAGTAAGTTGGTTATTGTGTCGAGCGGCTGGACATAACCGTCACTCATTGTTACTTACAGACGCTGGACTCACTATTACGTTGCCCTCTATAAAAAGGTAAATACTAAAATACGGTACATCAATTTCACTTAGCGAAAAGACAACCAACAAACCGTACAACGCATTCGCAAAACATTTTTTCCGTCATTTCGGTACATTTTTGTGACGTAGCTTAAATGCTGCGGACCGGTCCGCGCGCCATTAACAGAAGTATAATCGAATGTTAATAAGCATTGTGAGAAAAACGGACGCAATGCCGCCCGCCTCCCGTCGCGTATATGGCGGCCCATTTTATTTTTTACCATAATAGCATCTCATGAAATTAATATCAATTGTGGCCGCGCCCTTATGGGGAGCGCAAAAACTGACCGTTTCACTGCGACGGGCACGCTGCCTTACAAGAATGGAGATCGCTTTTTGAGTATTCCGCAGGTGTCATGAGATATTTTTCTGCAGTCACAGATTAAAATTATACTCCGTGTACTGCAATATGTGTAATATTGGGATTTGCAGCTTGTTCCTACGGATCTTTGTGGTAGTACTGAATCTCAATAGTAGCGCGTATAGAGTGGTGCTCCGAGTCATCGTAGAGTGGTGCTGGTGGTCAAAGTTAGTTATGGAATGTGAGGATCTTCCCAGTTCGAGCAGTCGAATAATGTGTATCAGCCCATATAAGTCCCACTTCAGGGCACGGGCCTCCTCTACAATCGAGAGTATGATTAAGATTGGTAAGGCCATAATTTTAGTCCACCACTTTTAGTCGAATACTCCATTTGAATAATCTCACATGGGTCTCTGGGACTGAAATTTGCGCCCGGCATGGAAAAGAACGTCGAAAATTACACCTAGGGGGAAAAATAAGTTCGGCAAAGTATAGGTGGAATTAGATGCACAGATGTTTTACCTTATATTATGCAGGCATGAAATTATGCATGTAATATAACTTTTAATAGTTTTCACTACATTTTATTCGTTAACCGCATCACACAGACTGTGAAATAAACCCAGTTTATGTGTACTGGCAGGTCAATTCAATTCAGTTATAATTTCTAAAAATAATGATGAGTACTACCCCGATTTTAATACGAAATACTCGCATATTTCACTACCAATAATGTAAACTTTATTAAGTTAACCGTCCATTTTACAACACTACAAGCATGTAGCTAAGCTGTGTCGCCAACGAAACTAGTTATTAAATTATACAGAACACGAAGGACAATATCGTTGTTTTTGCAATGACAATAGATAGCATCATACTTACATCCAGTCGTAATGCAAGTAATTAAAATGTTACGAATTAAATTTGTTGGGACAAATCATTGCGACAACACTGCCCTCTAGCATACAAATGGCCGGCAATCAGCTAATTATATTTTATTACTTAGTAGCAGACTCGGTGCCCGGGTAATTCGCGTGCTTTAAGTTTTTCTTGTGTGTCGTATTATTTATCTCTGCAGAATGGAGTATTCTGTAAAACTTTTTCATTTCATCAGGGGTGAAATTTTGAGTACCAGACCCACTGAAGAATATAACAAACTAAAAATGATATGAAGCATACATACATATACTCACGCTTTCTTCCCAGAATGGGTAGGTAGAGGTGCAACCAGTACACCCACTTTTCGCCTTGTATGTTCCAACCCATCATGTGATAAGGGGCGAGCCTATCGCCATATCGGGCACAAATTCCTGACTGGTAATGAATAGAAAAATCTAATATCACTTTGCCCGACCCAGGATTCGGACCCAAGACCTCAGCTTTGCAATCATACTCTCTCAGCCCATACACGTCACACTGCAGAGCACGGGCCTCCTCTACAACCGAGAGTACAATTGCGAGTGGTTAGGCCATATAGTTTGCAACCATACCGTAGTACAATTGCGCCACCGAGGCATTATACGAGAATAAAGCGTCTAAGTAATTAAAAATATAAATACATAGTAGGTAAGTAGCTACTTACCTTAAGAGATATTCATAAGCAAAATCAAATTTAGCTACAAAGAACGCAGAAAATAAGTAATGAATTGTTCATTTGTGTAGATAATATTAAAAATGGGACCGATAGTACATAATTAAATTCCAATGATTTCTAATTACAAAGTAAAGTAATTACATTAGTTTGCCAGCCCTCGTCTCCTCTGTGGTAAATCCCAGCAGACAATCCCATATCAATCCGCCACACTTCTACAAGCAGTTATGAAGGCAAAATGATGTCAAATAGCGAAAGATGATTTTAGTCTGGCGCCAATCCATTTTTGACGCCAGTCATTTTGAGGAGCCAGGAGAAAAACTATGCGGTGCCGGTTCGACAACCTCCGTGCTGCAGTTGGTCAGACGGTGTTAATTCAGGGTGTCAGCTACCTTCATACCAAATTTCATCGAAATCCATTAAGCCGTTTCTGAGTTCAGAGAAAAATTCCAAAAGTCATTGTTTTGGGTTCTATTACGTTAATATAGTCCCCCATATCAGTTTTTCTCATTTATCTACCATGTACAGACTAGAGACATCGGTCGATTACAAATTTATTAAATGTAGTAAACGCATTATTATAAGTGCGTGATGGCCTGTTGGTAACGGACCAGACTCGGCTGCCTAAATGTTCACGGTGGTTGCGGGTTCAAATCCCAGGGCACACCTCTGACTTTTCGGAGTCATGTGTGTATTGATAGTCAATCACCACGCACTTTAACGGTGAAGGAAAACAGAGTGAGGAAACCTGCATACCGTAGCGATTTTAAAGAACTTCTACGGTATGTAAGTCCGCCAACCTGCACTAGGCCAGCGTGGTGGACTATATGGCCTAACCACTCTCAATCGTACTCTCGATTGTAGAGGAGGCCCGTGCCCTGCAGTGGGTCGTATATGGGCTGATACAATACAATACAAAAAAACGCATTTAATAAAGTTCTATAAAAATCCAAATGTAGTACTCGTACATGAAGTTTTCCTCCAAACAAATAGTGGGTGGGATATTTTACCGTCCGTCACTGACCAGCAGTAGTCTACCTACTTGATTTAACCAGTAACAATCATTCTACGTTTCAATTTATTTATGTTATCTAAGTAAATGAGGAAACATTTATTTAGTTATTTATATACGTAGGGATACAAAACGCTGTGGTAATTGTGATACAATTCGTATAAAGAATATTATTTTATTGTTCAATATTCTCTGAAGTCTGCCAACGCGTTAGGTTAGCGAGGTTAATTACCTATCGCCTAAACTTTCTTAATCGAACTCTCGGTATTAGGGGAAGCCCATGCTCTGTAGTGTGGCGTATGCGAACTGGATAATTAATAAATTCATTCATTTTGCCTTCCGTCTGAATCTCCTCCATTTCGCCTCATCTTCGGCCGGCTGTGAAACGCGAGGCCGCCAGTTCGATCTCCGCACCGACACAAAATGTGTTTATGCCATCCATAAGTATCTGTTTCGGACTTGAGTGTATGTGATCAGAATCAGTCTACATGAATATTTTGGTAATAATATAAAAAATATTGATTGAAGGAAATATTTATTTAAATTCATGATTAGAGTGCGAAATTGGCAACGACTGGATGCATAAAGCAGCAGGTCCACAGACCGGGCTCTGTGGCGTACCTTGCGAGAGGCCTATGTCCAGCAGTGGACTGCAACGGGTTGATGATGGTGATGATGATGAAGAGCGAGAAATTTAAAGTATTTGCTTCGATCAACATATTGGACGTCCGTCTGTGGTAAAAGGTAACAAATAATGTTCACAAAATACGTGAACCCGATAAAGAAGTGTTCGGCAGTGTTTGTTATTATATGGCATTCTCTGAATGTATTTTCTGGCACATTAATTTATTTTTACCTGTAAACTTTATTGTTTGCTACAAATAACACAAACTCTGTATATTTTGATATCGAAGAATCGAATGTGTTACAGGAAAATTATTAATTTATTGTGTGGTTAAATAACATGGCTATGAACGTTTTGCTGTAACAATTCAATGCTATATGAAAATATTGAAATATACAGGGTGTCCCAGAATTAGATAAACGATTATAAAACAGTAACGGGAAATAGAGCAAAGTGTGACGAAAAGAAAATAACAAAAAATATAGTCATATCCCCGATATTTTTCAACAAACAGCCATTCTAGTAAACATTCAAGAACATCTTCTTTGACCAACACTTTGTACTATTGTGACCAGTGATTTCAATAATTTATTATTTTATTTGAGGTTTTACAATGTTAAATAGATAAGCTTAAAAAAAGACGAATTAAATCAAAACAATTATTTTTTTCCAAAAATTTGATCATGTTCTGCGTAGGATCATATTCCTCAATAAATATTATTTTAACAATTTAATGATCAACTTTGACACGTCTTGCAGAAAAAATATGTACATAATATACACAATACTTTATATACATATTAATATGTATATAAAATGTGTCCGTAGCAAGTTTTATCGAAAATAGGGGAATTTTATCAAAATTCCAAAATGCTACACTTGCTGATTTTTTCCACAGATTTTCTTTTTATGCCATCATAGTTTGATCTATCTCTCATTACTGATGTAATGTCTAGACATTACATAGGTACATAACTAGTTATGAAACACCCTGTATGTATATAATGGATATCACTAACTACCACACTCAGACACATTTAATGTGAAATTATTTTTACTTTCGATTTTCTCCTTAAAAATAAATGTTAATAGCGTATAAAACAAAAGAATGTCAGATTTGTTCAATGTCAATGATGGTAACATTCGCTTAATTGACCTTTGCACGTAAGTAATAATAATAAAAAATAATGACTTAGTATAATAAGCAATAAAAAAAAATAGGAAAAAAAAACTATAATATATGATTCTCAGTATATAACCGTTTAATTGGTCTTAAGTGTCTCTTTAGTATTGTTTTTCTACATTTGACAGAATTGTAGTAATTACGAAAAAATCCACAATTAATGGAGATTCCCGGACTTATTTGTTCTAGGCCTGGGCTAAGCAAGACCAAAAAGTCCCTTATTAATTCGAATATTCAAGATGAAAGTAATTTTTCTAGCTTTATAGTATAAAAGCTGATTACATGTTTCTTGAGATCTATCGAAAGGCAGCCTTGGCAGCCGGTTACCAACAGGCCACAACGCACCTTTAGTAATTATTGACCGAATTCAAAAAAAGGAGTGAGTGGAGTAATCATATCGACTGAACTTAATTAACATTGGCGTCTCTGAGTACGTAGGAAATAGTATTTGATTATAGAAAATTGTAATTTCGATTACCCCCGCGATCTTTCGTCATAACCAACAGCTACAGAATTGTCTCTGACTCAATTTATGAGTCAGTATTTTTTTTCCGCGCTTGTCATCGTAACGACGTGACTCGGCGCAGGCGGGGCTCGTGTTTCAAACGCGCCGCTTCAAAGCGCGTGCCCTGCGTTGACACGGGTTCGATTCCAGATATGATACACGCGGCGTCTCGTATGTGTTGAAGGGTATTTTGGTAATGTTAACCCGATTTGAGTAAATTAAAGGTGTTATTTTTATTTGTCGCCTCATTAGTTTAGCTGTGAATCGTTAAATTGTGAGTTAGAATTCGATTTCGAATAAGCAGATAGGGAAGATTAATTGAATTTTATAACACAAGTATGTAATTTCTCCCATTTTCTATGCATCTAATTTTATGGAACTAAATGCTTAGCACTATCGTTTACAGAAAGTCCCTACATAAAGGCTGCTTAAAACAGCTCACATTGGATCTGTTATGACTAAAATAAAAATACATTTCTCAATATGTTCATATATGTACACTTTTACACTCCATAAACCACCAAATGAATAACAAAACCAAACTTATTTAACACATAAAGTATCAAAACCATTATAAACATAATCAATAGCTAAATACATCACCTTCGAAAATCTATCAACGGGCGGCTCCTAACAGACCACAACACGAACATTTTTACACATAACGTGTGAAACTTTAAACCCGGAATAATTACAGGTGCGAATGCTCCAATTGTGAACACCTGCCCATACAAGGGGCCATTGTTGTGGCGGCGCTAACAGAGGTTATGTAGCGCTAATGTAAAGTAATTGAGAATATTAGACGACCTTCAACACTGAAATATATATTTCTTTTTTATACAATAGGTCTGGAAAAAGAGCAAACAGCTCACCTGATGGCATGTGATCACTGCGGCCTAAGAACATCTACCACATCCACCAACCACCAACATCATCCACGACGCTTGGGATCATAGCTGTGTTGCACTCTTCAAATCGGGAAGGAAAAGAAGGAAAAGGATGGGAAGTGGAAATATAGGGAGGTATTGGACATCCACGAAGCGGAAAGCGCAGCGTAGGACGTCCACCCACTAGGTGGTCAGACGACCTGGTAAAGGTCGCGGGACGTCGCTGGATGCAGGTTGCCTCCAACAGGTCACTGTGGAAATCATTGAGAGAGGCCTATGTTCAGCAGTGGACTTCCTTTGGCTGATGGATGGATGATGGATGATTGGACATCCAGCATAAATTGAAGTATGTGAAATATGTACTCGTATGTTGAATGTTTTGTCTTCTTCGCTCAAACTGAATTCAAAAGTCGTTCTAAAGGGACAAAACGTTCGTTAACTAAAGTAGGTTATACAATTGTATATGAATAAGAACTTAAGTTGCTTGGATTATATAATTAGATCACTAGAAACATTTTAAAATATTGCCACAGATCTTATACCTGTTGATGGATTTTACGATAGTTAAAAACCCAACAAAATGGGGCTTTCGGTGACCAACAAAAATGTGTCGCGTTTCGTGGTAATATGTAAAATAGATCAAGTCAGTGTAATTGACTAATCTGGCGTGAAATAACCAACCCCGACTATCGACACAATAATATGATTGCACTATCAATATCGCACTATAACGGTAAAGGAAAACATCGTGAGGAAATCTGCATACTATAGCGATTTGTAATAAATGCTATGGTATGTAAAGTCCATCAGCCCGCACTAGGTCAGCGTGGTGGACTATATGGCCTAACATCTCTCAATCGTACTCTCGATTGTAGAGGAGACTCGTGCCCTGCAGTGGGACGTAATTGACCTGATACAGTAAAGTACAATATGATTGCACTGCTTGAACCATCACATGGCTTGTAACCAATTTGTCTGTAGCGTAATTAAACAAAGATTGACTGCTTGTAGTTGCCGTACCTGCAATCTTTACGTTCGTCCTGATTAGTATCCTTTCTAACAAAGCGTATACTAAAAGAAACAATAGCATGACATATACTATGGGAAATTAATCATTGTTGTCGTATCTATTGGCAATCCCGGTGGCACAATTGATTGAAATCCGACTGGGAAACGAGAGGCCGCGGGTTTAATCACCGCACCGATGCTAAAGTTTGTTTGATCTTTAATATGTTTGCCTTGGAGCTGGAATTTTGTGGGACCAAAAACTATTTCACACAAGATTTTGTTTATTAAAGGGTAAAACTATTTTATTCGGAGACACATTATGTTCTCTCAGACGCCTCTTTCAGTGTTCTTAATACTAAATAATAATAAGTCTTAGCCTCATTCATTCTTTAACAAAACAGCCTTGATCGTCAAGTTTTTTAATGGCCTTATACATAAACAGTTTTAAAACCTATTTTAGTTATTGAATGTTTTGTATTTTTCGGTCAAACCAACAACCGAATTAAAAAATCGTTCGAAAAGGACAAAATATTCGACTATTAAAATAGGTTTCAAAACTGTCTATGAATAAAGCCTTAAGTATTTACAAATGACTTGCGATGGCTTATGCATTCGTTATAACAAAGTATGGTCGTAATATCTCAAACATTGCCTTAACACATACGACATCCGCACAACTTATTATGATACAGAAATCTATATCGTACGACATCAGTTTATGCGACTGTAGGATGTACCAATTATATTTTAATTTGCTGCCTACAATAGGCCTTGAGCTCACACGCCAGTCGAAACGCTGTCGCGCATCGCTTGCTCCACGTATGAAAACGTCTCAATTTGCGGCGCATGGCGCGCTCAAACGTAGATGGATCGTATCATAGAGATATATTACTATGTACATATCGACGGATCAAGTCTATACATCGGTGTTGCTTGTGCATATAACGCGATCTTTCATTAATCGTATGTACTGCGATGTCTTACTGAGAAATGGCCGCACTGATGGCGATAAGCGGATATTGTAATCTTGTGCTTTGGGTCAAAATATTGTGGAGCTGCGTTTGCAAGGTTTCCTGGTTGATAGAGTCGGACCAATGTTATTATGTTTACGGGCTCAGGTTGGCTGGAGGCAAGCCGCTTCTAACATACCACTGTGGATAGCCTTGAGTGAGATTTGAATGTAGCAATGAACGTTCATAGGTTGGGGATGATAAATTGTGAAATTAAAACATTTCGTGAGTATATTAGGAGCATTTCACTTGCTATCAATTACAGGAGTATTTCTAAACAAGAACGAAAAAAATACATACCGTTGTTGCTAAATGAAAAATTTAACTTGAATCAGATCGCATGTTTGCGCTGGAATTTATTAAAACATAAGGAAAATGTTAAATACATTTATTTTTAAATTTCCTGTAGGTTGCCAGTAAGTGTGAAGGCTTTCCTAATGTAAACGCAGTGCTCATATTTAACTTATCACAAATAGAGCTGCATTTAAAAATTACCTAACATTTTTCTTACTCAAATGAGTTGGTTTCGATAAAAGTAAACAATGTTTTAAAATGAATATTGGGTGTAAAAATCTGCTTTTACGAGTATATCTGCTCAACACCTCTTGATATTGTATCGCAAAATAAATGTTTCAACCTACATTAGGCCCACTGCTGGACTTCGGTGAGCTCTACGTGTGAGAGGGTATGTCATAGTCAAGCACGTTGCCGGTTGTAGTGGTATATCGGACGTGACAGCTCTGAACTTAGGTTTGTTCTTTGATAGTTCCGAAGTACCACGATCTGGCCGTGTTCTAGCAACACACGCAGTGCTCACAATATTAATCTGTTACTATCGTCGTGACAGAGGACCATGGTGACCGACATAGCTCTGAAAGTTAGTAGGTTGAAGTGGCAATAGGCTGGCCACATATGTCGAAGAACTGCTGGAGTAAGCGTATTCTGGAGTGGAGCCCGCGTCTTGGCAAACGTAGCGTGGGACGTTCTCTGGCCAGATGGCGGGACCGACTAGAGGCATAAAGCAGCAGACCGGACTCTGTGGCGTATCTTGGGAGAGGCTTACGTCCAGCAGTGGACTGCAACGGGCTGATGATGATGATGATCGTCGTTTTGAACACTACCCTTTCAGGACTCACGAATACAATAACTTTCGCTACTACGGAATCTTCTTATTTTTCTCGTCTCTCCAGCCCCAGAAAGTCCACTGCTGAACATAGGCCTCCCCAAATGATCTACATAAAAATAAATGAAAATTAATTATCCAATGTAATGTAACCTAGAGTAGATTCTGTCGAATAGTAAGACTTGTTGAGTTGTTAGAACTTCTAAAGTAAGAACTTGAACGGAACTAGAATATACTGCGGTCCATGAAACTGCAAACTTAACAATCTGTTACCTAATACGGTTCCTCAGTAATTCTAATTGCAAACTAATGGCTTGGACTGGCTTCGTGTGAAGGAAACATATTTATATTTATAACAATATCGATTTCTTCACCCGCCTTCATCACCATCCACAGCGTTTTGTGTTTTCGCATTTTATTTCGTCATTCCTTATAATATTTAACGCTACTTCTTATTCGATTATTCGTGTTTAGAGTCTAACTAAACATAAACACAAAAAGAGTGTGAATGGTAGAGCAGGTAGAGATCGACCTCGTTGCTTCTACGCCAGCAAAAGTTCTTCTATTTGGTGCAAACTGATACCGTCAACAAGAATTAGGTCAGAAGTTCCATGAACCAATTCGAATGATTGAATAGATTCATGAAACTAATGATATTAATAAATAAACCCAACGGTTACACAAGAACACAATAAGATCGAGTCTTATGTCATCGATATCAGAAACTACGGGAGACTTTTCAGTCTCACAAACACCCAGACCCGAAACAAATACCGGTCTCGGTGCCGAGGTCGAACTCGCAACTCTTGTTTCACAGCTGGCGTCTAAGTAACTGCGCCAGGGAAGCTGTCAATATTTAAGGTTCGAGCAAATTGGACATACACAGGATCTGCCTACCCCTAATTTATGCGAGGTAGATGGTTTTATATTGTTACATTCTAGGTTGTCTATGCTAGGTCATATCTAGGCTAGGTAAGTAATGAAATTGGGTACACCGATATACGTGCTGACCTTGTCATAAAAAATGTAACAATAAGGGATTGAATTTATCTTGCCAAATTAGACGGAACTCAATTCGTTATTTTGTAATATGGTTTGTAAGGAAAACTAAATGGACGAGAAATCACAGGTTCATTTTGTATACAACAATACCTAGAACTTGAACATACGTCTTGCTTATCAAGGTGTAACATTTAGTGCAAAGATCTGAAGAGAGATCTCGTATCTCTTCTAAACATTGGAAGTATTCAATATTTTCTTACTTTCATCACGATTTTCTGTGGCATTGTTTTTGATATAATAATTATTTTTATTCACTCGCATAGCTGTACCAAATATAAAGGTGGTAACCCTGTTATTGTGACTATTGCTTTGTCTTGTTCGCGTCATCTTACGTAGGTATATCTACTTTCCATCGTTCATAAAGCCCTATTTACACGGAATGAGTTTCTCGCCTCGAAGGTACGATTATCGTAAGGATATAAACAAGTTGCATCGTGTAAAACATTTGTCACAACACGATAAACTATGGCGGTTATGTCGTGCGATAATCGGATACGATTCTCTCCGTGAGAAACTCTGCGTGTAAATGGAGCTTTAATGTATACTAGTGGGTTAAAACTATCTTTAGGCTGCACTGCACCTACCATTGGGTGCAATAACGTCTTAAATGCATTATTTATTTGTAGAATAGTTTCCAATACGCGAGTTTCCGCTGTCGCCATCGCTTCATAACATTAGACACGTCTCTTGGTAGGAATTAATTACGTACGAACGCTGTTTCATACTACGGTGTTAATATATCAGTACAAGTATATTTCCCTGTTATTTGGAACCTTATTATTTTGCTATCAATTGGTCCATGAAAGATTTATTCAGATGAATAACTTGAATTGTGAACGGGTGTGAAATAGCTCGTGCTGAAGTTTCCAGGAAAACAACGAGAAGTTAGCAATTTAGGTGTGAAGTTTCCAGGCAAGGCAAGCATAAATTAACAAATATGTGTAAATGATTCATTTTTCTTCTTCATCTCTCCAGCCACAGGAAATCCACTGCTGAACATAGGCCTCCTCAGAGGATCTCCACATCGACCTGTCAAAAATGATTCATTAAAATATCACAAATCGTGTATTTAACATCCAACAGTCACATACCATGTTCCTGTTATAGTGACAACCTCGAAGGCGCAGTTAGTTAGACGCCCGTTGTGAAACGATAGGCTGCGGGTTCGATTCCCGCACCGAGACAAATGTTTGTATGAACCACAGGTATTTGTTCCGGGTCTGAGTGTATGTTAGACCGAAAATTGTCCCGTAGTTCCTGATACCCGCGACACAAGACTCAATGTTAGTGTGGCGTCAGGACTATGTATGCGACCGTTGGGAGTATTTATTTTATTTCTTTATTTACATACATAGTCCTGACCCTGGGAATAGAGTAAGCCCTAGACCTCCATAAGGGGTTACATGGCGACTTGTTCGAAGCGGCGTGCACCCGGAATCTTCCTTCTACCTGTTCTAGCTCTTAGTAGTCAGTTACAGGCTATGAATCGGTAGATGAAGCTTTGAACGTCCACCTACAAGGTAGACCACCTACCTAAAGTTACAGGTATTAAGACATAATTTAACCATTTTATTCAGAGTAATTGGACATATTGAGACATAACATCTTTTTGACATAGCATTGTTTTGTAATTCATGGTGTTTTGTGGTTTTGCTGCTGACCAAGTGCGGTAGTATCGCTTACTCTCAGGCGAATGTCATGCTTGCCTTGCTGTTCATTACAATAAAAATGTATGTAATTACAAAAAAAAAACGCATCATTTCAATCTACTTAACGCTTTTCGAAAGTGAAATGTCGTCATTTAAATATTGAACGTATTTTAATAATGAACCGCCATTCCGCAAAGATATAATTCGCGGAACTCGCTGAAAATTCACTCAGCGTGTCGCCGTGCGCAAAAATAATATGGAATTAATATTTTCCATGTTCATAATATGAATTCATAGCGCTCGGGCCGGCTTGGTCTGGTTGCAGATAATTTTTGAGTCCAGTTCACATCAATTACATATTAGTTTGTCGCGCACTAATTGTTTCATATTTAGACTCTATGCTGCTTCTCCCATCCCCTTAAATCCCCTTCCGTCCCCTCTTATTCATTCTGCATAATAAATATGCGCATGCGATATTTGATCATTATTTTACTGCAGATATATTTATATAAAACTGTTATGTCTCTTAAAATATTTATGGAAATCTAATATAAGGACAATTTTAATCAACATTAATTACGTGTAATGCGTAACGCATTTATTGAGATAAGAATTAATACCTTAAGGATGAAAACTCATTTGCAAGTAATGAATTCTTTTGTAATAAATTTGATCCATTAAAAAAATTACATTATAATAAATATACTTCAGAAGGACACATGCTATCCAGGCCGTTTTTTATAACAAAGATCAGGCAAACGAGCAAGCAGGTCATCAGATGGTGAGTGATCAGAGCCGCCCAAGAACATGCACAACGCTTGGATCATGGATGTGTTACCGGCCCATCAGATACGGAGGGAAGCGAGAAGGAATGTATGTATGTATGGGAACAAGAAGGGATATTGGGCATGGATAAACCTATTTAAGAGAAAAAATCATACATCAATGACGAAAGTGTGGCGTCACGGGCTCTAGGTCTATTATTATTACTAAGAACTGTATGACATTGCCTTTAATGCCTAGTAATTCACTGACTAAAATGTAACTTAATGGAATATAGTTGGGGAGTTGAGTGCTGTGCAGTGGCCGCGGATATAGACAAAACGGTGGCACCTACTCGGAAAACCTCTTGCATATGTCACCGTAAAATTGTAAATACCGTTAGATCATAATCTATCTCGCGAGATTGTGAACTGTCGAAAGATTGTAAACCGGACCAGAGACGGCTGCCAACATATTGACGGTGGTCGCGGGTTCAAATCCCAGGGCACACCTGTGACTTTTCGGAGTCGTGTACATATATTTATAGTGTCACACCACGCATTTTCACACCATTAGTCACACCAGCTACTATAACGACGAAGAAAAAAAAAATTGAGGAAACCTGCATACCGTAGCAATTTGTAAGAATTTCTACGGTATGCAAAGTCCACCAACCAGAACTAGGCCAGCGTGGTGGACTATATGGTCGAACCACTCTCAATAGTACTCTCGATTATAGAGGAGGCCGGAGCCCTGCAGTGGGACTATATGGGCTGACACAGACACAGATACATGGATCGAACTTAAACTCCACACACGCTGCTCTAATTCCCCAAATATCCCATAAAAATAAAGACAACACGTGTGTGTATTTCGTCAAGACACGAACCGAACTTTGGTCATGATTGGCAGCGATCGGAATCCGATCGTCCAGTAATTTCGTAACACAGCATCAAACTCAGTAGGTACGGGTACGTCATAAAGTGTTATTCAGTTTTACGACCGCCGGCGCTTGGTGCAATTAAACATTTATTACTGGTAACTCTATCAAATAAGATGCGTATATATTTTTTTCTTTATTCATTTAGTGCCCCGTGAGAAAAACAAGTCCTCACTTCCCAGAACCGTCAGCTTTTAATACATAAATAAAAAGGTATTCTCCACGTTTATTGATGCGCTATTGGGGTGTTGTATTTTGTCGGGTTTGGTTTTTTTTGGCCACTTGTCCGAATAGGCCGGCCGAGTCCAATAAAATTGTTCATTTATTTAATCTCAAGTGATTTTAAGAGTATCGGCGCTTTTGTGGTCTGTGTTCACGGTAGCGTTTGTGTGACGTCAGATGGGCGTCGAGCTGCCGGGGTCTGTATGTTTTTTATCGTATTTAGGTATTTTATTATATTCCTATTAAGATAAATTTGATACAAGTAAATGGATGTATCGGTAACAATTAGTTGTATCGCACAATTAAAGCATTTCAGGATTATTACTTTATAAAATTAAGACAAAATATATATTCTTAATTGTTACAAAAAAATACAACATTTGAGCGAATCATGAAATGTAAAAGTATTTACATTGCTGGAAACTTTTGACGCAATGTAATTTCTAACGACTGCCCTGTGACAAAGGGTCTTAACTTAACAAAGAAAAGGGATTATTAAGAGGTTGTACCCAACCGCCCGAGGATCCCTATTCTAGTGACCACAACTCGAGTGTTATTTTAGGGCCGGTTAGAACATACGTGTTTTTATATGATTTTGCAACAAACAGACAAAAGGGACAGCAGACACGCTTTTTATCTATTCCTTTATACAGGGGATTTTAAGTGTCTAAGGACAGAAGTTGTCCTTTGGTTAAGCGCCGCCTGTGAAAGTAAAGTAACATTGTCATTCAGACAATGACTAAACGCAAATAATGTATTTCCTTGATTTTTTTTTTCTTATTAATTAAAAATCATCAAACAGTTATAAATTATAAACAAAAAGGTTATCGTAAACTACAAATTAATATAAATATATTTATTATTAATAGAAATTAAGTACTATGTATTGACTTGTTACAAGAACTATTTTATTGCGTGCATAACTAATAAATTTCATTTCATTTCAATCGTCATCGTTATAATAATATGTAGAAAGTCTAATGAATAAAATTCTTCTTTAATGATTTTTTATCAGGCCAGCCTTCGTGGTGTATTCGGTTAGACGTCGGCTGTCATACCCACTAGGTGGTCAGACGACCTGGTAAAGGTCGCGGGACGTCGCTGGATGCAGGCTGCCTCCAACAGGTCACTGTGGAAATCATTAGGAGAGGCCTATGTTCAGCAGTGGACTTCCTTTCGCTGATGGATGGATGATGGATGTGATACGAGATCTTTCGGGTTCGCTACCGCAGAGTCAAAAATTGTTTCTAGTCTGGGTGTTTGGGACCGAAAAGTCTGTAGTGTTTGATACCCTAACTGCGTGGCCTGTTGGTAACGGACCAGACTCGGCTGCCTACATTTTTACGGTGGTCGCGGGTTCAAATCCCAGGGCACACCTCTGACTTTTCGGAGTTCTGTGTGTATTGATAATCAATCACCACGCACCTTAACGGTGAAGGAAAACATCGTGAGGAAACCTGCATACCGTAGCGATTTTAATGAATTTCTACGGTATGTAAGTCCGCTAACCCGCACTAGGCCAGCGTGGTGGGCTATATGGCCTCACCACTCTTAATCGATTCTCTCGATTGTAGAGTAGGCCCGTGCCCAGCAGGGGGACGTATATGGGCTGATAAAAAAAAAAGTGTTTGATACCCACGATATGAGAATTTAATCTTAGTGAGGCCAGGACTATGTGCCTATATGGATTCTCTGTGCCTATCATTAGACCTGGCACATTCTTATTTGTATTTTTTGAGCACACTTACATTATATTTGTTTTCTCATGAGATATCCCGATCTCTGAATTGTATAATATATAATTTCTCAATTGTGTAACTAACAAAAGAAAATATCCAACAAAATGTTAAATTCCAGCTACAAAGTCGTATTATTTCTTATAAAAATATTCTTTTGAACAGAGCTTTACGCCGTGAGGAAAGTTGACCTACTTACCACTAGTTTCTGTAGACATTCGCCCGGATACTAACAAAAAACACAATAAACCTCGTTACCTAGTTCTGAGACCCTTACACAGCTCTCCACAACCGCCACGCAAAAACAACCCTTATCATCCAATAATTAAAATCGAAAATCGTTTCAAGACAACCCGACCATTTATCTGTCTTAAATCAAAGAATAATTAATTTTAGTAATTGAAAATATACTTTAATTACATAGAAATAGCTGCTTAATTTTACTGCATTTGATAAACTCATACTTGCTTATTTACTTACACATGATCTAGTGTGACAGAGGTTTATAAGTACAGGGACTTAAAACTTGCCGCCGACTCTACAATCCAATGTGGAGGAAGTATTAATTATATTTTGTAATCTCCTTACATTTCGTACATTTAATGACAACTTCTGCAAGTGTTTTACACAATACATTCTGCAGAGTATAACTTTGAATTAAGACCATTATAATTTATTTCGGCTTAAATCCATGCGCGAAGTTTTTTCATAATATTTTATGTGTGTTGTATGATGGCCTTATTAGTAAACTCGGATTAGCGTAGGATTAACTTAAGTCCAAGACTATAGAATTGAGTCGATTTTTTTTATCAGCCCATATACGTCCCACTTCTGGGCACGGGCCTACTCTACAATCGAGAGAATCGATTGAGAGTGGTTAGCCCATATAGTCCACCACGCTGGCCTAGTGCGGGTTGGCGGACTTGCATACCGTAGAAATTCTTTAAAATCGCTACGGTATGCAGGTTTCCTCACGATGTTTTCCTTCACCGTTAAAGTGCGTGGTGATTGACTATCAATACACACATAACTCCGAAAAGTCAGAGGTGTGCCCTGGGATTTGAACCCGCGACCACCGTGCACATGTAGGCAGTCGAGTCTGGTCCGATACCAACAGGCCACCACGTACTTCGATTATTTTGATTATTAATTTCGCTATAATATTGAATAATGTAACTACAATCCGATGGTTGTCTAGCCCTCTATGTAATTCCGTGTTTATTAATAAAGTCGTGAATACCTCGTTATTCAAAATAATCGAGTCAGGGTCAGTGCGGGTGTTAAAGTTTGTACGAAAAATAACGAGTATCTGGTGTGGAGTAGAATCAAAAAACATCTGCACTCAGGCGAAGCTGGGAGATTACGCGATATAAACGCGATATTACGATACCGAACGTGATTCACTTACATGGGTCATTATGAAGGTCATTCCTTGGTAATGCAGTAATTGCTCGATGCGGGCCGCTTCCAACGGGTCGGTGTAGCAATCCTTGATGAAGGCGTATGTATAACAGTTGACTTACTATGGCTGAGAAAGAAAATGATGAATTAAATTCAAATAATAATCATCTTCAGCCCGTTGCAGTCTACTGCTAGACATAGGCCTTTCCCAAGGTACGCCACAGAGCCCGGTCTACTTTATGCATCCAGTCGCTGCCAGCTTTCTTGTGCAAGTCGTCCCGCCATCAAAAATAATAAATTAACTAAATTTGAAAACATAATATTTCAACATTTGTATAACGTGTTATAACTCGAAACTGCGACCTATGCCATGACAATACATTCTTAAGGCCCAATGGCACAAACTAAATTAGCCCATAATTATGACCTTGAAAATGGCAATCTTATACACTAGCAATACGTAAAATACGCTACCAATACGTCTCAATTGTATGGCGATGAAATTGTCAATAATTATCGTCAAAGTTAGTTTATGCAACTGGGCTTAAATGAATTATAGTTCCCACTAGCATCATAACTCATTTAACATAAATTAATCACCTTAGGTGTGATCAATGACATAAAAAAAGGACCAACAAATCCAAGTCAAAATATGTCTTCGCAAAAAAACCTTAGCAAAACGGCGAATTCATTTAACGTCGGCAGCTCATTCATCACGCACTAAACACACACGGCCGGCCGAGGTTCGATTCCAATAGTTATGCAAATAGCAATCGGGATTGTAATGAGAGGTCCGCTGTTATTTAGAACCGCCTCGTAAGTCAAACTCTGGCTCGGAATTGAGCCTGCGACCACGAGACCTGTTGAGTCGATATAGATTTAAAATATTTTTGAAAATTTGTTTTCGACTGTTATTAAATTTTTTGATGTCTTCAAACTTCAATAAAATCTAATTTTGCCAGCATTATACTCGTAGTATAAAAGCTAAATTTTATACGTGTTATTAAGGCAATATCAACTTTTAATGGTTCTTTCATCTTGCCAGACACATTGAAGGAGATAACTTCCAAAGTGTCTGGCTGCCAAGGGCTCTTGCTTTACTTATACTGTTGGCAATTTCTTTATTGCTTTTTAATCGGTCTTATTTAAAAAAAAATCATTTTATTTTCTTTTTTTATGTCATTTCATCGTCGCCATTAAATTGCACAACAAATTATTATGTGGTAATTACAAAAATACAATAATTATAATTTTAAAAATATCATAAAGCAATAAATAAAATTATGATAAATATTTACACATACTTCGACTCCACGGCGTCGCTAGTGACCTCATCTCACACCTCAGTCGAGCACAAAATTAATAACACGTATTATTTCTTTCTTTATTTTAGTTTTTAATTTTTGTTCTTGCGCTTGCATTTATTATTATTTAAACTGAATTTCGAGACATTATTTATTACTATTTATATAACGTATGTCGAACATTTTTCAATGTTACAAAGGAAATTAACACTTCATTTTAGTGTTAATCTGTTCGTTGGGTATTTATTTGTACTTTTTAAAGTATAAACTGCTCATATTTATGTTTCAAGAATGTATTGTGGTGTAATAAATTAAGAATGTGAACAATACTTATATCGCCTTGAAGATTAATATTGGAGTTTATTGAAGACTGCATATTAATGGTAATAGCTTTAAAAGGATTTACATATACGAGTGTTAAGTTGGTGATTCGGTTCCAGCTTGGAGCCAATATTTGCATAGCTAAATAGAGATCCTGATTGTTGGTGACAGAATGTTGAGATTGATTGGATAAGACATAGTTGACACTGCTAGAGATTTCATCATAGTCCTCCATGCAGGAGTATGGCATTTGGGGTCCAGCCTGTGTATGTCCAGGTTCGAATAGGCCGGCATAATTGTGTCAACCGATAATTGACACCCAACCACCACACGGCCGTGTATGTCTGTTCGCCTCTCTCTTGATATTCTATCTGGAGATCATTGCTATTTCCATTACATTTTATTCCCTTTATCGTTCCATTAAATGATTTACATAATATATTATTATTTCCAATTGGTTTACATAAAAGCTATGACGGGCACACTGTCGTCTCTCATCAATAGTTATTTTACCTGCATTGCACTATGAGGTACACGTACTGGTGGTAGGTATCTCATATGTGAGAGGCCGCCTGGGTGGGTACCACAGCAATTTCTATTTCTTCCGCTAACAGCAGTGTAAAAGCACTGTTGTGTTTCGGTTTGAAGGAGACTGTAGCCAGAGTAACTATTGAACAGGATAAGACTTACACCTTATTTCTTTATTTTTTTGATGTCTCAGGATGGTGAGCACAATGGAATGCCAAGCATTACTTTGTAATTCATAGTGTTGTTTGGTTTTGCTACTGTCTATGAGCGGTCGTATCGCTTACCATCAGGCGAATGGCATGCTCTTCTCGCCATTCATTATAAAAAAAAAACATATATACACATTTCGAAGCCAATATGCATACAACTATTTCATACCATATTTCCGTTAAAAGTTTTAGTGACCACTCCGTCGCGGTCCGCAACCGTGACCTTTCATTTCTCATTCAGCTCATGAGAACCAATAATAAACGTCTTCCAGGAAACACTAAGAATCTAGCTTTTATCTGCAGGCGTAAAGGTAAGTCTAGGTTTAAGATCGCATCACTAATCAAAGGCGTCTTTACTTAGGTTTATGGATGACATTTACTATCCCCTATCTAGGTAATAAAGTTAGGTTGACACGGCAGTAAGCACTAATTTGGGACATGGGCTTGTATTGCACCGGATTTCAAGGGTTGAAGTTGGAAATGTCCCTATTTTTTAAGTTATGATTCGATTTGGGATAAGTGGAAGAAGTTGAGAGATATCTTTGTCCAGCAGTGCTACTCTATAGGTTAAAAATTGATTTGATTTATGATATATATATCCGAGAATCGATTAAACAATCGGTATACAAAATTATTATTTGAATAGATAGTTATGTTGTTGTCAGTTGCCTCATGTTTCAAGTGGCGGTCTCAATGATCAGTGCAATGAGATTCTAGCTTTGATACCCAGTTTCCAATTTGATTTAACTTGTAACTATAAATAATTTAGGTCCCATATCGTGGGTTTGAAGAGTTTTGACACTGATATAGTCCCTTCGGCGTTCCCTGGGTACTGAAAGGGGAGCACAATATCTTTTCTACTCGCACTGAAAATGGTTTCATATACCAGACGGTTGCTAAACCCTGGCTAGAAAACATACCTATGTACCATAAACATAATGTGTATATTAATAGTGGTTCTTGAGCCGTAACCGCACAAACGAACACATAAAAGGATGACCTGCAATAACTTGCAAAACTTTCTACAGTAGGTCAATATCCGACAACGAACATTCAGTGGCAAAAGTTAAAATTACTCAAACGTAACGTACTTTCAAAAGTATGCACTCTGTCCAACAACTTTTGCTGGATTAAAAAGTAAAAAAACTATCTCACTTTATAATCTTACACCTCACGTTCAAAGTTGGAAATGTGAAAATCGGCGACTGTTCACATTCTATTTCTATTTGTAACTATGAAATCTGGATAGTTCAAGGTTAATCACCAGACGTCGTGCACCTGTAGCCCACTGGCAATGTCACTAGATACACATGCCGCAAGGTCCTTATACAGATTTGCGTATTACGAGTTTGTGTTGTGCCGTCTGCCCTCAATACGGATTTTATCTGCGCCCTGGAAATGTCACTAACCACGCTACAAGGTCTTTCACAGTACGATTCGCGTATTGTGTAGTCTGTCCCTAACAAGTGTTGTATTTTGAGTACATGTGCTAAGGTTTTATTATTAATTAAAGTAAGAATTTATCTATATGACCCCATGGTCGCTAGGTGCATGCAGGTTACAAGACATTGTCTGTACGAATTTAACCTATCAGCCTAACATTATTAGTTTAATAAACAAAACAATTCAAAGTATTTGCCCTGAGATCGAACCTGTTTCCGCCAGTTCGGCAGTCGACCCTTCCGAACTAAACAGTTGCTCGCTTCAAAAACAAATTATACTAGTAACAAATAAAATATATTTCACACGCCGTACCGACTTCACGAAAATCATTTATAGCTTTACAATGACCGTGATTTTTTGTCCAGCCAGATTTATTTTTAGTGCAGCCCAATCAGTTTTTGTTGTTATAAACTTTGCTCCTTTGACTTTTAATTGCTTTACTGCATCAAACATCTCACTGTGTTTAGATTTTTTGAGGGTCCTTTTGGTATGTAAGTTAAGCGCGTCTATATTTAATTCTGACTGAATTTTTCATCGCTTCAATAAAAACAATAGTTATTTGCGTACAAATGACAGTGTACGTAAATAACTATTTTTAGATACTATCATGGTCTCTATGATGGTGCTAAAGCAGGTACTAGTACTAGTAGGTATTAAAACACCATATTTTGAGCTAGATCCTAATAATAGCAAATACCTATGCGTTTTTTTTCATAGAATGGGCAATAACAATCTAATGCACAAACACGGAAGTGTTTCACCTAATATACATAAAATACTCTGGAATTTGAGCCTTATGGGTTGGATTCCGAACAGCTAACTCATAGGGGTCTTTCACCAAGTTGTTGAAGGCACTAAGTGACACCTTTACCTACCCCTCCAAAACCTTTGGCCTCGACACTAAACATGTTTTTCACCCTCATGGAATCTTAATGTAGATGCCGAATGACTGAGGAATTGTAACTACAAGTATAACTTACGAAGTTCGTCGTAATTGCAGTATAAGAAAATTTCACAGTACCCATAACAGCACCCGAGCATCATCACAATAATCTACCAGCGCCCGTGTTGAAATTAGAAATTCTCAATGCTTATTAACTAATCTGGGCGCGCGTCACACCGTAGCATGTTGCAGGTAGTTGGACGTTCGTTTTGCGACGTGGTTGTAGGGATACAATACACCGACTGGGAAGTCCGTGTCAAGACCTTGGTTTCTAGTATTGTCTATTGCACCTGGTATTCGGTGTATGCTATGATAAAACTCTTTCATATCTACGGTACCATTGCAAAGCTGAGCAATGAGTCGGGCAAAGTGATATTGGATTTTTCTATTCATTATCAGCCCGGAGTCAGGAAATTGTGCCCGATATGGCAATAGGCTCGCCCCCTATCACATCGTGGGACGGAATATGAAAGGCGAAACGTGGGTGTCCTGATAGCATCTCTGCCTACTCCTTCTGGGAAAAAGGCGTGTGTTTATGTATGTATGTATGTATATCTACTCCATAAGGCTCTCACATCTACATTGACGACTTTTTTACCGCGAGGTGACGGCACCATTCTTCTTCTTCCTTGTCGTTAGTCTCCTGGCAGAGCGATCATGGTCAATATGTTTTATTTCCTATTTAACAATAATGTTGATCGCCGCACAATCTCTCTCCATCTGCTTCTGTTAGACGACAATCATGCTGCTGACATGCTCAGCAAAATATTTCTATCGTTGCCATACTCTTGTGATAACTAATCTAACTTATCTAAAGCGACATAAATGGAGCTTATTTAAACACAGGCAACCTGGCGGCCATAGATATACTTGGTACGTGTGGGGTTGAAACAAAAAAAATCGAGGAAGATGTCGGAAATGAATTCGCAGAGAAAACAACTCAGATGAAATCAAATGGGATAAAGCACAACAACAAAACAAAATACTATCGGTAAGGTGCAAAAACTTATCGATGGTTTGAAACAAAACGGTGTGAGAAGCGGCCGCAATACAAACGGCGAGTTATTATTTAAAGATTTACGAGACAAGTGGAGCGTTTACTGTTGATTGTTTAATTATCGAACTGATAATAAACGCGGATCCGATTCCGAATGCAAATAAACAAGAGAAAGGGTTTTTGCGAAACCTGCCCGCGGTATGCGCGTCTAAACTGTTTAGGAAATATCTTTCTATTAGTTTTAAATGATTATAACTGGCTTTAATGGAACTGCCGTATTCTAATTGGCATAAGACATAGTTTCTATATGAGTACGACTGCCTCGGTGGCGTAGTCGTACTACGGTATGATTACAAAGTTGCGGTCTCGGGTTCGAATCCCGGGTCAGGCAAAGTGATATTTGATTTTTCTATTCATTATCAGCCCGGAGTCAGGTGTCCTGGTTGCACCTCTGCCTACCCCTTCTTGGAAAAAATGGCGTGACGTTTATGTATGTAAGTATTCTGTATGAGTAACTTGTCTATCTAACGATAACACTATGTCTATCTAATAACGTATAGGTTCTTAGCATTGATATGAATCACACCTCAGCAACCAACAATTCCCAAACAGAACTCAGATGCCAAAGGCCTACTTATGCCTGCTCCTCGAAATAGAAGGATTTACCTATTGTTAATTGTTGAAATTTTACACGGGATTGTCATCGCCATTCAATAAATAAATAAATTATCCAACACTCACTTTAACAGGTTTATTGCGAAATAAATTTTCATGTATGTCGAATTTTATTTATTTTTTTATCGTCCTATTTGTAAAAAAACGAATGATATTGAAATTTATCGCAAAAACGAAAAGCGCGATAGAGTATGCGGGCACCCGGGATCGAACCGGGGACCTCTCGACCCGTAGTCGAGCGCCCTACCGCTGAGCCATACCCGCGCGATAGAACCTGATGAAACTATTCATTGCTTGTTACCTCTAAAGCTGTAACTCTGTTGTTTCTAAAGCAGTCTTTAATTTCTGCTAATAATTAAACTATTGAATTCCTCCAATACACGATACAAAGAAAGGTCATACGTCGATAATGGTACCCAATGGTAATTGCCCCAGAACGATATCATAATGATCTTTTGCGGCTTTTCTCTGATCTTCTGGTACTGATAAGATTATAATAAATAAACCCAACAGCCACATACATATTCCTGACCCTACACTAAGATCGAGTCTTGTGTTGTGGATATCAGGAACTACGGGAGACTTTTCGGTTTCACAAACACCCAGATCCGGAAAAATATTTGTGAGATGAATATCTGTGGATCACACAAATATTTGTTTCGGTGCGGGGATCGAACCCGCAGCCTCACGTTTCACAGCTGGTGTTTAACCAACTGCACCACGAAATACGAATAATAACGGAAGCTATCAAATATGATCATAATCGCTTAAATTTTCTAATAATGATACAGCAAGTAACATTTGCCTACCAGACTTTCAGGCTACCTGCCAGACGTGTCTACAATGGGGCTATTGACTCAGCTACTAAATAACTAAACTAGGTTAGTGACCATAGATCTTTAGTAGTAGTGGGACAAGGTGAACGGAAAGACCTAGTTAAGGTTGCAGGGAGTCGCTAGATGCAGGCCGCTTCCAACATGTCGATGTGGAGATCCACGGGGGAGATCTATGTTCGGCAGTAGACTTCTTGCGGCTGAGAAGAGAGAGACAGAGAGGGAGAGAGAGAGGAACAAAAGGCTTAAACAAGCCTTCCAAGCCTTCTACATGGGTAAACATCCATCACAACCATTTGACACACATAATTTCTCCTTCCCTACAACCGATAACTTAAAGCACCCCAAGGCACAGTAAATACAGCGAGCAATCAATTCAGAAAAATCATAACAGAACTCATCCAAAAACATAAATAATGAGAACATTGAAAATCTAATAGGAGCCACCCGAAGTCACATTAGTTATTGAAGTAATATTGCCCCAGGGTACTACGCCAGAGCATCTTGTTAAATTACGACCTGCTACATGTCCGTACAAGACTCGTTTGTAATCTGTTATGTAGGTCGGTTATTATGATTACATTTTCCTTAGATATGCCTTGTTTATGCATTTTTTTCCTGACTGAAGTGTGTACGAGCTGCGCAGATACCGTGTTCAATTATCGTGGTATTTGCAAGTCCAATATTGGGAGTAGCTCTGGCTCAAACATTTGCTGGCTAAATTGGATGAATGAATGTCGCTTCTAGCGTTGTCATACCTTCTTGTTCACCCATTGTAAGTTCTTTGCTGAATATGGGCCTCCATCAAAGAATATAATATCGGTGTGTTGGAAGCCTCAATCCGACGCCTTCCTTTAATACAACGTCTGGACACGATATAAATGGATTTCTGACGTTGATGATGTCTGAGTAGTAGTTCATTCTAACTAATAATTATTTACCAGTAGTCACAATATTCAGTAGTCGCTGGGTGCAGGCCACTTCCAATAGGTCAATGTGGAGATCCTTGGGGGAGGCCTATGTTCAGCAGTGGACTTCATGCGGCTGAAGAGAGAGAGAGATATATATATATATATATATATATATATATATATATACTAGCGGCCCGGCCCAGCTTCGCCTGGGTGCTTAGATGTTTAGACTCCACTCCACACCAGAAATATCTTATTCCCGTTCAAACTTTTGTACTCCTGAACTCAACCTAAGTACCTACTATCCCTTTTCCTATCGTATCCCATCCCATCTCACCTGGCTCCTTTTCTTTCTGTTACATCCCGTCCCATTATTTCCCATCTACCGGTCTCATCGCGTTCGTCCCACTTTATCCCATTTCATCCCTTAATGCCTAAGTAGGCATGTTGACAATTTTTTGGAATTGCTTTTATTTTGTAGATAGGCCTTATATAAACACGAAAATACGACGAATATCATTAAAAAAATACGCAAACACAAATACTTTGCAAAATTCCTGCTAAAACTTTAAAATAAATTTAATTAATTTTATAGCGTCAACAACACGTGGTAATTATACTGTTAAAATGTAGCTTATATGACACGTTCGTAGATTTACCATAGCAGCGCCATCTATAGATTACTTACTCAACCCAGTCGAAAGGTATCGACATCTGTTAGAATCATTTGGAGTTAACAGATGATTGTGACTGTCAAATAATAACAGACAAATAATTAGCAATAAATTAAAATTGCGATTTAAACTATCCTATCTCTCAAGTTGGATCGAACTGCACATGGTGTGCAAATTTTATTATAATCGGTTAAGTAGTTTAGGAGTCCATTGAGGACAAACATTGTGACACGAGATTTATATATATTAAGATATATATATATTATATATACTTTACCTTTCGAAAGACTTTAGAATTCAGTTTGAGCGAAGAAGACAAAACATTCGATGACTAAAATAGTTTTTAAAATCGTCTATGAATAAGGCCGTTAATAAACAATCTTCACCTCGAGCTTCATCACCGAAAAATACAGCGATATGGAAACATCCTTACAATGCGATAATACAACACACATCGGCGTACTTGAACCCGGGACGCCGAGTTCGCTCACCGTCGCACATACGAAGCAATTTGTCACGTGTGAAGATTTATTGTGGGAATATGTAGTTTACTGCTCATGTTTCTTAAGTATAAACCTTAGGCTATAAGACTTGGGACACATTGGGGGAATGGATATTGAATGCCTTAATTTTATTTTATTTAAATACAAGACGCGGCTGCAAAAATTTTCACGGTGGTAGCGGGTTCAAATCCAAAGGTACTCCTCTGACTTTTCCAAGTCATTTGTGTATTAAGAGTCAACCACGCAGTAAAACGACGAAGGAAAATTAAAATAAATAATAATTACACCCAATATTAATATACTTGTGGTTCACACAAATTTTGTTTTGGTGCGGAGATCGAACCCGCGGACTGTCGTTTTATAGCCGGAGGCGAACTAACTGGGTCACGGAGGGTGTGGAATCAAAACACAGGACCCCTGCATAACATAGCGATTTGTAAGAATCTCTATGGTACGTAAAGTTCGCCAACCCGCAATAGGCCAGCGTGGTAGACTATATGACCATACCCCATTCAATCCTACTCTAGGCTGCAGAGTAGGGCCGTGTCCTGCAGTGGGACGTGTATGGGCTGATACAGATTTAAATCATCATCAGCCTGTTGCGTCCACTGCTGGACATTAGCCTCTGGTCTTGGGAGAGCCCAAGGTACGTCACGGAGCACGGTCTGCTGCTTTACTCGTATGTATCCAGTCGCTGCCAGCTCTCTTATTTAAGGCGTCCCGCCATCTGGCCAGAGGACGTCCCACGCTACATACAAAATTAAACACTAGCACGACATTGCAATGCTTCTGAAGGTAAGTGCGAACATTGTCTACCCACTGGTGGAATATGATCATCTACATTCTAATTTCAAAAATGGGCATGCTAAACCGCTTAAAACTGGATATTATAATACTGAAACCAAGCCACGACACACTTAGTGTTTTTTTTTATTTCACTGAATGGCGAACCGAGAATGCCATTCGCCTGAAGGTAAGCGACCGCTCATGAACAGTAGAAACATCAAACAACATCAACCGGAACACAACAGTGCATTTACACTGCTGTTTGGCGGGAGAAAGTACGTCGGTGGACACGGTAAACAGGACATGAAAGGTTCCATTCTTAAAATTGCTTTGTAATCTATTAACGCTTCCTCTTTGTACAGCGTGCTATATTGCTCGAATTTTTAATCGGCTTAATCTAAATTTATTCTTACAAGGCTGTGGTGTGTATTGAACCTAACCTGATCGTAAATATAGAGAGCTAACCCCTTTGTACACCTATTTATGCCCTCAAAGCATACGCGAAGACTGTATAGGATTTATAAAGGATATGCTACGGCAATACGATTCGGAATCCACGATTTTATATTGTTTACTCAACATGTATAAACAAAAGGAATAAAAAGCTTTTTTACACAAACTATAAATATTTTTGGTTTTATCGCCATAGTGACTTGAGTGCTATTTACACGGGGAGACTTTCTCGCGGCGAGAATCGTATGCGATTATCGCATGACATTACCGTCATAAGATTATCGTGTTCTGATAATGTTTACACGATGTCACTTTTTATATCCTTCCGATAATCGTGTCTTCGAGACGAGAAACTCTCCCCGTGTAAATGGGGCTTAATTGGTAGTAAGGGTTTTAAATCACTGTAAAGCAATGGATTTTATTTTTACCGACTAAACGTTGAGTTCGAAATCTGTGCTGTTTCGTTGTAACACTCAAATATTAAGACAGCAGAACGATAAAGGCAACGTCTATTACTATATTAGGCAGGATTATGAATGAATGAATCAAAGTCACATAATAAACTCATGACTACGTATTTTATCGACAGCAAAGGAGACTAGTGCACGGCAGTGGACAATTTAATTATATAACTGACTTCTCTATCTGCGTGGGCCCCGGTATTAGGAGTTACTAGGGTACGAAAATGACCACTTGAAATCTCAATAGCTTAAGGAAATTACTAAAAATTTTGAAAGTATAAAGTTTCAACTTAATATTTAAATATCAAATCATTTACGAGATAACTGCCCTTGCCTCATGCATCACACTTAAGTTCTTCGTAGAACTTAGCATTATTTACAAACGTGGGATTATACAACCCGGTGAACAATATTTCAATTATTATTGAATTCAGTCAAGCATCTCCGAACCTCGAGCGCGTATCTTCGCTCATCGATACGCAAACAAGTCGCACTCGACACGATGTCTAGGAAGGCATTGCGCGTGGTTAGAACCCGCAGTGTCGGCACGGTACAACACCGCAAGCACATGTTATCCATTCCTCCAGCAACTATCTGGAGCAATCGACATGACTGCTCACTGAGATTTGTGTGTTCTCGCGATTATTCACCATAGTGACGTCACTTTAACGGTGAAGGAAAACATCGTGAGGAAACCTGCATACCGTAGCGATTTTTAAGAATTTCTACGGTATGTAAGTCCGCCAACCCGCACTAGGCCAGCGTGGAGGACTATATGGCCTAACCACTCTCAATCGATTCTCTCGATTGTAGAGTAGGCCCGTGCACAGCAGTGGGACGTATATGCGCTGATACATACATACATACATACAGACGTAATTTCATTGTTTTTCTTTACTTTGTCCATTAAGGTTGACGATGCATCAATAAACAGATTATACCGGGAATTTTATGTATATGAGCACCGGGAATCATTGAGAATTAGGCGAACCGCGTAGACTACATTACAATGAAATAAATAATATCGGATTCGACATGGCTTCGTTTTCAAGATATAAATCGATTACATTTTCAACTCTTTGGATTACGGACGTGTTGTCGCCCCCAAAATGGGAGTACAAGGAAAAAGGGCGAAAGAACAAAGGGGCGAGAGATCCTTATGCAATCTTAGTCACGAAAGGAAAGATGTAAGAAAATACGTCGTTTCAAATCGGTTTTCAATGAGAGAGGGCTCATTCAATAGATCAAGGTAAATAAGTGCGCATCTACCATTTTTAAAATTATAACTGTAACCAAACACCCGAGCCTGATACCGTCCATACGGCAACTTATCAAATTACGATACTTATTACGTCGCAAAAAACGAAGACAAGTATAAAATTGTTTTTCGAAAAAAGTCGAAGTTACCGAGTGTTACAGTCTGTATCACAAATGAATAATCATGTATATGCGATTACGGGCGCGCCTGCAGTGGGTCGCAAAAAAACATTAAAAAAAGCAAACAAAATGTTCCCCGCTGTTTGATATTGAGTTTTTTCTATTATTCTTTACGGCTCGTTAATTGTGTGAAATTTAGATAATATACACAAGCGGTAGATGGCGGCTTTGATCGAGGGGACAGCATCGAGACCTACTACTCGTATAGGCTTAAATTCTATGAAGCCGCCAACCCGAACTAGGTCAGTGTGCTGGACTAAAGCAAAATTCGTGTCTATTCATATCTCATCTATCAAAAGCCTCTCTGGAACAATAGATATGCTGCCATCTATGAAACAAGACATGAAATCCTTACCATAAAATACATTTACAAAATAAATTGACACTTTAAACTGCCCCGTGTTAATCCTTTTTTTAAATCCATCCCATGATTGGCTGTAAGGCATTGCTCTTGAGCGATAAGACCGCCGATTGTACTTTCTATGTATATGATTTTCTTTTTATTTGTACTTTATTTAGTGTATGCAATAGAGTTTACATAAATAAAATAAAATAAATAAATATTACCATGATCAAAACCATAATAGGACACTGTACAAATCCTCGGAGAAGGCCTATTTTCACACTCTCAAAACTCTATAATTTTAATGTATGTACGTATGATACTAGAAACGAATCTAGAAGCAACTTTGGACTCTGTAAGTCCGGCAAATGGGGAAGGAACTTGACAATTGGTCAGTTAAATTCACAATAGGGAACCGTAGTCCGAAATAACTACAGTGAGCTCTACCACATTAAATTGTCATGTCAGGACTACGTATGCGACGTTTTTTATGAATTATCTTTCTTACAGCTTCATCGCGATGTATACAGATCGTACAAACACCTCAATTTCATGCATATTCATAACGGATACTGTGAAAAAAAAAACAAAAATTCCTGGAATGAATATAAACCGCGATAAAAACTTTATATGTGGCTAATAAGTAATTGAGCAATTACGTTGAGGTCAGTCCTTGAATTAGCGATCGTCTAAAAGTCAAATTCTTTTGTTCTTTTGCGGACAAAAATGCGATACGCAAGCTTATATTGACGTGAATTACTTTATACTTATATTAGTCGGTTAAAAATGTTTTTGTACTCGTATATTATTTTCCACTAGTCATTAGCCACTTGGATTTATTATCGGCAATGTGAGATTTAATTTAATTTTTAAAGCTTCGAAGATTTTTTTAAAATCTTTACTTAGTGAACTAAATTTCTTTATAGTAAGGGACTTATAAGTAAAATATATACTCCTAGGCCCACCGGATGCTCCACAAAATAATATACCTACTTAAGGTATTATTATATCGCACGCCTATTATTAATAGAATAAAAAGTTTTGGTAAAAACGCGAATCTGATCTACAATTAGAACTAAAGGTTGATTAATTTCACCGCTTAAATTTTGACTGTTAATTCCATTATATAATTTTCTTCTTTAACATGAAAACAGCAATATAATCATGTCACTAATGGCACAAAAGTTTACACAGTACTACTGACTTAAGACTCGTTTCGAATTCAGCACTTCTTAAGTAAATATAATTGGAACATTGCAAAAAATTATCTTGAACATGACGTCATGAGATCGCAAACTATAATGATTTTGCACCAGACAACTGTAACAGTACATGCTATTAAACACGATAATTAGATAAAATTCGCATCTAACCAGATAAAGGTTACGCTAGTTGAATTTGTTTACAAAATATATCGTAATTAATTGTTAAGTAATGTAAATTAATTATATAATTAAAGCGTTATAATTCTCGTGTGCTTTTTGTTAGTTATGGAGATTGTAAAAAGTTCTGGTGAATGCTGGAGGTACGCCATAGGATCTCGATGTCGTGTTTCGGGATCAAATAGGCTAGCCAGAGGGCCTATACCTGTTTCCTCCTGATAGCCTTTGTCCTTTTTTTTCCTCTTCCCTTTTGATAGACCGGGAATGATTTAAATTTGGGAATTTTAACCTTCAGATCTGATGTTTCAAGGTGAGGAGCGTAGAATGGTACCATGCTGTACTTAGTGATTAATTTCTGAGCGGTATTACTTATGTTTATAAGAAGGCGTGACACCCAACATCTCGCGAGCATCTGTTCGTTTTTTTGCAAATAATAAAAGTAGAAAAGGTTAGTATACATTATTTAGTTACAATTCGTTTTGATGGACGAGGTATGAGACCAGCAGAGCATGAGCAGACCTTATTTATTCTGGACAATACTAGCCTTACAATAGAGTACAGCATTCATACAAAAATAGATAAAACTGACGCATGAAGCGCCGTCACATCTCTTGTTCGTATCGCATCGATTTCGCACCCGATGCTGACGAATTGAAAATTGCCGGTTTGACGCTCGTTTTAAACTTTCAGCAACTTTTGATGGCGAAAATCCGAATTTTTTCATGCAAGAAATAAATGGTATCGCTGTCGTTATTTTACTTTTAAATGAATATTTAATGTTTCAAAGGACGTTTGTGTACTGTAAATATTGATACACATACATAAATAAATCCCCTATCACTAGGGGACCCGGCTATCGCTATGTCGGGAACACATTCCTGATGCCGGGCTGATAACGAATAGTAAAATCCAATATCACTTTACTCGATCCGGGATTCGACCCGAGACCTCAGCGTTGTTATCGTACTGTAGTACAACTGCGCCACCGAGGCAGTCAGGTAAATATTGATAAAGTATTTTAAAATAAAACAATACAGAATGATATAGTTATAAGGTGTTGAAAGATCCTGGATGCAGGCTTCATTCAAAAAGTCGCTGTGGAAATCCATAAAGGCATTTTGTTTTTGGTAAAACTCGTGGACCAGACCTCTGTTGAGAATTACACTTCTAATGTTGACTTTGTCTAAACCCTCTAGTATGTAAAATTCTCAATGATGTGGAAAACATTATTCATATTCAAAAGTATATTGAGCGACAATTATGTACCTATGTGTAAATTCAAAAATCCAGTATCTACCCTGGACTCAAATCTATGATCTTCGACTTATAAATCGTGTCTAGGAGGGCTATCACTCATAAACGTTATATCAGGTAAAGTTATCTCTTACATAAAAACAGTGGATCTCTCCAAGTTAAAATCCACATTTAAAATCACAGATAAAAATCTTAGTGAACTCATAATTCAGTCAAGTGCAAGAATTATGTATGGCTGTAATATTTCATTACGAAAGAGAATAGCATAAACTGCAAAAAACAATTCTCCAAAGAAAAGGCCAATGTATACGACACGGTACATTGACGTAATATTTCGGAATTATATTTTTTATAATATAAGTATAAAATATAATTGCCGCCTCGGTGACGCAGTTGTACTACGGTATGATTGCAAAGCTGAGGTCTAGGGCTCGAATCCCGAGTCGGGCAAAGGGGTGTTGGATTTTTCTATTCATTATCAAGCTGGAGTCAGTAATCTGCCCATTATGGCGGTAGGCTTGCCTCCTATCACATCGTGGGACGGAAAATACAAGGTGACACGTGAGTGTCCTGATTGCACCTCTGCCTACCCTTCCTGAGAATAAGGTGTGAGTTTATGTATGCATATTTTTTATACTTATTAGGGCCATACAATATTTTGTTTAATTAACAAGAATAGTTCAAGGTGAAGTGGTAAGTTTCATTCAAATATATTATTTTTGTGAAGTGAGTTTTGTGTTTCATAGTACCATGACCTAGTGACCACTGACCACAACGCCTGATGGTAAGCGCTGTGCAGTCCAGATAGAGCATCAACACGGGATGGCCTTGCCTCCGATCGACGCAATTATACCAGCTCATTCACGTGGATAATTGAGTGCGGTGTTCGCTGTGCGGAAATTTCCTCTGTGTATCTGACATGTCAACCGTACTAAACGTATTTTGTAAACTAGGTCGTGACATGAATCCTAAAAACAAGTGCGCACTTCAGTTATTGCTATGGACGTACAGGAAAAAGAATAAAGAAGAATTTTGTTTCATCCATTTATTATTATTATGAACGCCACTGGTGCTTAAAATTATTTACATTAGATTAGCATACATCTTGCCCACACGCTGTCTCAGAGCGGGCTAAAGTCGCGTCAAAAAATGTGAATTCGCAAGTTCTTGCAATGCGTCCTGGGAGCTCGTAGATTATCACGACGCGACGACGCATCGCTGTTTTGTGTACGAGCCATTATACGAGTAGGTATCGACCTTTGCTTGGACAAACATTGGCACTGATTGGTGATATAAGCATTGATAGAATTTTTTTATACGACAAGGCTCGATTCCGTCCAATAAATTGTCAAATGGCAATCAACTATTACATCTTGCCATTCGGCAAAATTATGCCGGCCTGCGTATCTGCTTCTTCACGCTGCGGTTGACGGATGCAGAATATTTATTCTATTTATAAAACACCACTAGAAGCGATTAACATCTTATAAGCTTCACCGATCTGAATAAACAAAAAATTACCTACATAACAAGCACATTAGAACTAAAGAAAAATGAAATATAAACGTGGGAGCACATATCATAGAAGTAACAATAAACATGTTTACAATTAAGGAAGTTAAAACATTCATTAGTAGTAGTTAGTAGTCTTATATTTTGATACAATTTTTTTTAAAATTATATGGATGGCGAGACGAACATGCCATTCAGATGGTAAACGATTCGACCGCTCATGGACAGTAGCGAAAAGACTGTCCACTCATTTCACCATATATATATCCATCCAAAGGTTGTCTGGAAGAAATTGCCTAGTACGTAAGTAAGTAAAGTAAGGCCGCCTCTTGTACTATTAATATTATGTCATTTCTTTGCTGCAACTATTTCTATATAGTGCAATAAAGGATTAAATTATTAAATAAATAGGATACGAGTCTGTGACACGAGTATCGGGAACTACGATTTTCCACTCTCACAAATTCGAAGCGAAACCAAATTCTGTATTTGAACGGGCGTCTATCCAACTGAGCCACGTAGGCTGTCAACTGAGTATGAGAACTAGACAGGCTATAAGGCTGCCCCTAGACGACCAATTATATTACACAATATTATCTACGAGATGTGCAATATTATTGACCATACAGGGTTAATATTGAAGATTGCGCAACGATTAATCATTTGGATTCAAAGCGCATTTTAATCTTATTGTAGGAACAACATATTGTACAATGTTATTATGAGATCTTGGCCTTATACAGGCATAATTGTATGTAATGACAGCCTCCGTGGCGCAGTTGGTTAGACGCCGCCTATGAATCGAGAGGCCGCGCTTTCGATCCCGAACTAAGACAAATGTTTATGAGACCGATAAGTCTCTCGTAGCTTCTGATACTCACGAGACAAGACTTTATTGATCTTATTGTGGAGTCAGGACTTCTTACGTGACCGTCGAGTGGTTTTATTATTATTTACAATTCTCAATTTAGTAAATCGGCACTACAGTTAGGCGCACCACGCGATTATTTGGAGGATACGGTGTTTTTGTGCGTCGTGCATGAGCGCGCGGGCCGGCGCCTGTGCGCGGCATGCTCCCCGGCTCACGTTACAAAGCCGAACCGACTGGCTACTTCTTGTCTACTAACTGAAGTGAAATGCGTTCGAGTTGGATTCATACATTATTAAACGTGAGTTACGTTCGAGTTTGCTTCATATCATGACACTAGTTCGAGTGAGTTGCGGTCGAGTTCCAGGCACATCTGATAGGCGAGAAATATCGAGACCAATATTTGCGTGATTAAATAATTTGTTTCAATGACCAGATTGGGTTTAAATTATACGCTAGGATCATGCTGAAAAGCTTTCGGAAGCCATCACAGAATCAATAGCAACCGGGTAATTCATTTTATGAATCATAAATATTTGGAGTGCACTCCCTACATAAATTTGTATTTGTACGCTGTTTTCAACGGTTATTAGCGTTTAGGAGACGAAGCTACGCGCTCTACCTTCCATCTCGTAATCGCAGTCTGAAAGGGCGTACCACTTGATAAATTGAGAGATCAACTTTACCGAGATAGGTCAGAACAGTTATAGGTAATTGTAAATTTGCCTAAAAGAGTATTTTCGTATTTCCCATTCTCTCTCGACATAGTTCAAAAAATGCACTTTGTGATAAGCGTGTTGTATACCATGCGGGAGACTCTGCAGTGAAAGTGATCTCTTGCTGTTGACTCAACTAATTCAGCTTCTCGAAACTGAAATTAATAGACTGACCTCGAAACGTGACTCTCAAGGTTCGCCATGACGGGGTTATCCGACCGCATATCGCTCGGTCGCTGTCCGAGTGAATACAAAAGCACCTGTGATATATCTCGTATCCTCTTTGTTATATGCGTATATCAATCAATCAATCCATCAGCCAAAGGAAGTCCACTGCTGAATATAGGCCTCTCCTAATGATTTCCACAGTGACCTGATAGAGGCAGCCTGCATCCAGCCACGTCCCGCGACCTTTACCAGGTCGTATGATATATAAAAAAAAATACACCAACAGTCACATTCATAGTCTTGACACACTCCAATCGAGTCTGATGTCCTGGGTATCAGGAACTACGAGAGACTTTTCAGTCTTACAAACAACCAGACCCAAATACAAATCACAAATTTAAATAAATTACACATTTACATACATAGATATAACCGAGAATCGATGGTAGAGCGTACTAATAACCGCGAAACCGATTCCCAATGTCGCTCGCATTAGCCCTGGGCGTAGCGTGTCATAATTTATGATATACACTCGCAAGAGACAAAAAACTCACACATTAACTTCCTAAACGGTAAACTGAGGATTTGGTTACCATTCAAAGAAGTTTTCACGGACAAAATTAATTTAACACGCAAAAAATATACTGCCAAGTGAAAATGACTCTTATTTGTATACGTATAAGGTTGCAAGTAATGTTATTGGATGGTTGGATGTTATGTTTGTCTAGCAATAAATCATTAAGCCGGTAAGGGTCGCTGTGCCCTCAGAAATGTGGAATTATGATGGATAGCAATGGGAAGTGAGTCGGTTTGATCATGGCGTTATTTCTTCAGCTGATTTTACTTTAATATTGAAGAAGGAAGAGATAATATGTATAAATAAATTAATAGGATTATATTATTAGTTTGTCATCTCTTTTACTGAAACTGAACTCTTGGCATAATAATGTAGCTATAAACAGGTTTAAAACATACTGTTTTGGGTCTGCCTAGGTGGCGTAGTTGTAGTACGTTGCGATTACAAAGCTGAGACCTCAGGTTCGAATCCGAATCAGGTTCGAGCAAAGTAATATTAGATTTTTCTATTCATTATCAGCCCGGAGTCAGGAATTTGTGCCCGATTTGGCGATAGACTCGCCCCATAACATCAAGGCACGGAACACACAAGGGGAAATGTGGATGTGCTAGTAGCATCTCTGCCTACTCCTTCTAGGATAATGGCGTGATGTTTATGTTTGTATCATAAATGTGTGGCCAACATATTCGGATTACATATCACAACACAAACCTCCCACGCTATATGCCCAGCGATACCTTGTAGGTCGCCTGTTACAACGAGTAGAGAATGCGATGGCAGAATTTTTAATTACCGTAACCTCAAGACCGACTATCAGGGGCATAGAAGCCTTTTGTTCTTGGCAGTAAAAACAAATGCTAGCAAGTATCAACCCTAATCTAAATACGTGTAACGTTATTTGTATTGTGTCAGCCCATATACGTCCCACTGCAGGGTACTAGCCTCCTCTACAATCGATAGTACGATTGAGAAGGGTTAGCTCATATAGCACACCACGCTGGCCTAGTGCGGGTTGGCGGACTTTACCCACCATACAAATTCTTAGAAATCGCTATGGTATGCCGCATTCTTCACGATGTTTTCCTTCACCGTTTTAGTGAAAGTTTTAGAAAAGTCAGAGGTGTGCCCTGGCATTTGGACCCGCGACAACCGTGAACATGTTGGTAGCCGCGTCTGGTCCGTTAACCAACAGGCCACCACGCTCTTCATGACGTTAGGTGTTACTATATTATATCAGCCACACGGGACATCCTGGTCCCCGGTAGTACCAACTGCACAGCATGAATCGCTCAATCAAGAAACTAACGCGTTAACTCGCATTATAAAGAATGCGGTTGCGCGGTACTAAGTGACCCACCGAAACACCGATGAGTTGGCACTATCTACGGTGTTCCTGCGGTCCAAGTTAAGAGACATAGCGATTAATTGTCGTAATGACTTTAAAGCCAATTTTACGATCCTTAAGGATGACTTATTAGAAATCGGCTTATTGCCGGATGCCCAATACCCCTTTTCACTTCTCATCCTTTTTCCTTCCCGTGCCCCTACCCTATCTTATGAGCCGACAACACATCTATAATTGCACTATAGATGGTTGGTGGCGTTGTGGATGTTCATGAGCGATGGATTCAACTTTTGCTTTAGATAAATTACTTAAATATATATAAACTTCTCTGTGTTCTAGGGATCGCTTCTTAGGCGCTGCAACAATATAACAACAACTTAATTGAGATCTTAAGACAATGTTTAGCTTGTTTATAACAAAATAACTTTACAAGGTGTCGAAGAACTGCCAAGAAATTGCAAGGTATCCGTAATTAACAATAGTAGCTACTCGTATATCAAAAGTAAAAGTATGGTTTGCATCATAATATTCTGGCAATTGACTTACGGATAACGCAAAACATAAGCCGTTTACTATAGAAGGACGAACATTTAAAAAATATTCTTCGTGAGAATTAAATAAAACGCGAAAATTTGTGTAAAATTCGATTTCAGAGATAAAAGTAAGTTGTTTTGTTTATAAGATATTTGTAAAGAACCTCATAAACTTGTAAACTGGACATACAAATTAAGCTGGCAAAACGAGTTTATTTCTTAAAATTTCGAATGACTTTTTAAAAGTTTAACCATAAAATATGCCTTCATTACAATAAAAATCACAGAAAGCCACACAAGTACCTCTTCATCTCCCAACTTGCACCATCATCACTGCCAACAAAAAAGCGGTATCTATCAGGGTCGCAATCATCAATAATGATTATCACTAAATCTGTCTGATGAAGCGACGTGAAGACGCGGGGAGGGGAGAGTGGGGGCGCCATTCAAGCGAGAGTCTCATGGGAATAACTTCGCCAATTGACAGTCTCCGTAGCGCAGTTGGTTAAACGTAGACTTTGAAATGAGAGGCCGCGGGTTCGATTCCCACACTGAGGCAAATGTTTGTGTGATCCAAGGGTATTTGTTTCGGGTTTGGGTGTTTGTGCGAACGATTAATTTATCGTAGTTCCTGACACGCACGAAACAATACTCGATGTTAGTGTTGGGTCAGAACTACGAAATGGAATGACCTTAAAATACTTTATTGAATTTTTAAAATGTTATGCATTAAGTAGATTGTCACTTTTTTTCTCTACCCGGGTGGTAGAGAAGGTTTACAAAGCTGTGTTGACCAGAGAAGAACAGGCAAGAAACTCTAGCGTTGCTCTTTTCAAAACCAGTTTACAACAATATGTATATGACTGCCGGGTGTATTTCCTTATTTAATTACACTCGATTGGTATACAAGTAGTAGGATATAAGCGTGGAACTGGATAGCGATCATACTTATAGAAAAATATTTGGAAAATCCAATTCATAAGCGATCCAAAAATTAATAAGCGCTCTAACGATATGTGTGTATAACTTTTTATTTGTATTGTAATAATTTTATAATTTATTTGTTAGTACTCAAAGTCTATGAGTTATAAACGTATAATATTTTATTTTTCGTTGATGTATGTGACTGTTATCCAAAATAAAATAAATTAAACATAAAATAAATACATAGTGAAACTTGCAAGTTTATCGTGACGGTGTCGCGATTCGGGTTTGGCCTGTGTATGTACCATTCACTAGCAAGGGATAATCCTCTCAATGACGGATTCAGTACTATTGCATCGCATCTAATTGCATCGAACTAATTAGCAAGTGTATTGAAAAAAACTTCTACTGGTGGTAGGTCTCTCATTTGTGTTAGGCCGCTTGGGTAGGTACCACCGCAATCTCTATTTCTCCCGCCAAATAGCAGTGTAAAAGCACTGTTGTGTTCCGGTTTGAAGGAAATTGCAGCCTGAATAACCAATGGACATAAGATGCTAAATCTTATGTTTCAGCATTGCCTTGTAATTCGTGGTGTCGTTTGGTTTTGCTACTGTCTATGAGCGGTCGCATCGCTTACCATCAGCCGAATGGCAAGCTCGTCTCGCCATTCAGGGTAATAAAAAAATTCGTCGTGCCCCTAAAGGCCAATTGATACAATTCATAGTTACTACGACGGAAAATAACATCGTGTGCTACACACCGAGGAGCCGCCGCTGAAGCATTGAAGTGAATCTTGGGTGTGGTAGAAGAAAGTACGATTGTCTTTGCATACTACTCAGCATACCAAAATGAAAAATATACCGTTCCTTCACCCGCCAGTGGTAATAAACAGTGCCTCATAAAATCAATATTTTTGTTGATTCGTTTATAGCTCTTTGGATATATTATGATTATTTCAATAAGTATGATTTTTTTTGTTCTGCATACTTATTGTCTCACAACCCTCTTTGTTTTTATAAGCGGTTTTCTTACACTATCTTTATACTATGTATAATCCCTCCCCATTTGTTTCCCAAGCTTTGTATTTTCAACTATAAACAATATTTTAAATGTCTTCTACCATATTTTGGCGTGTGGTGAAATTTGAAACTACAAATACACATGTACATAATCATCACGCCTTTTTCCCGGAAGGGGTAGGTAGAGATGCAACCAGGACACCCACGTTTCGCCTTGTGTGTTCCGTCTCACGATGTGATAGGGGACGAGCCTATCGCCATATCGGGAACACATTCCTGACTGCGAGCTGATAAAGGGTAGAAAAATCCGATATAACTTTGCCTGACCCGGGATTCGAACCCAAGATCTCAAGCCTTGTAAACGTAGTATAGTCCAACAGCGCCACTGAGGCAAGCTAGGAACAACCAATGAAAGTTTAAAAACATCTATTAAACGCACTGTTTGAGATATGTCTTCTTAATACTAAAATAAGCATTTATACTCAAAGTAATAAAACGTGAAGAGGGAAAAACTATTAATTTGACAACTACGCTATCAGCGACAGGACATCGCAGACGATCGTATTCAAAAACAAAGTGACATAGAAATTTTTCCACAGCACCAAAAATCATCCTCCAAGTGCTCGATACTTATTTACCATTTCACAAACAGAGATTATCCCGTCCCGTCCACAAGAGAGTTGAATAGGTATTGAAAGCATGCACCGTCACAGCGAAGCCGACGTTAACAAGTGGTCAGCGGTAACATTTTAATCGGCGGTGATATCGCCGAATCATGTTGACTACCTGTGCCGCGCTCGGCTTAGAATATTGCGCTTGGATCGGAAATTTTATATTAATTATGATTGTAGACACATGCCTCGGTGACGCTGTTGGACTACGGTGCGGTTACAAGGCTGAGGTCTCGGGTTCGAATCCCAGGTCAGGCAAGTAATAGTGGATGTTTCTATTGATTATTAAGCCGAAGTTAGAAATGTATGCCCGATATGGCGATAGTCTCGCCCCCTATCACATCGTGGGACGGAATACACAAGGCCAAACGTGGGTGTCCTGGTAACACCACTGTCTACCCCTTCTGGGAAGAAGGTGTGAGCCGATGTATGTATGTACACGTACAGTCCGGACCTTACATTTTGATCAATCAATCTCGTGTCATTGTCAATTGTGCCGTGGATGTGTCGACTCTCGATGTGAGATTTTACAATCTCACAAACACCCAAACCTGATACAGATATCTGTGGATCATGCAAATATTTGTCTCATTGCGGGAATTAAATTCGCGGCCTCCCGTTTCACATCTAGTATCTACCTGTGTCACAAACATTAGCATTAAATCCTTAAAAAAAAACAAGCGAAAATTATTTTTTATTGAGTGGGCCAATGTTAAAAAGCTAATGGTCAGTAGTCACCGCAGCCCATGAAAACCAACAATACTAGAAACGTAAATAAAATTGATGCTGGCACGACAAAGCATAAAGCACCTTATGACAAGTGCAATAAGATCTAGGTTAAATAGTCATTTGAGCTCTATCTCTAGTCGATTGAAACAATTATGCTGGCTTACAATTACACGCCCACACCTGAGTCCGGGTCTGAAGGTAAATTTTAGGGGGTATTTTTGTTTTTTAATGTTGTACTTTGAATAAGGCACAAAAAGAATTTAAATTTGTATCGATAACAATACGTCGTCATCAAGAAAACAATAAATTAGAATAAAATCACGTGTTTAATATTAAATATTATGTCTTGTTAATTATTTTAATAAGGGCTTTAAGTACATCTATCTGATATCCAAATTTCACTAAAATAAATATAGCCTCTTTGTAACATGAAAAAATTTTTATGGCTTTTAATTTTTTCGATTTATTCAAAAACGTAATTCGAGAGAGAGAACTGAAGAATCTTATCAGTACCAAAAGATGAGAGAGAATTCTCAGAGGATCATCAAGATATAGTTCTGGGGCAATTTTGGTACCATTATAGGCGTATGGCCTTTCTTTTTATCGTGTATTGGAGAATTCAATGGTTTAATTAGTAGCAGGAATCAAAGACTGCGTTAGAAACAATCAAGTTACACCTTTAGAGGTAACAAGCAATGAATAGTTTCATCAAGTTTTATCGCGCGGGTATGGCTCAGCGGTAGGGCGCTCGACTACGGATCGAGAGGTCCCCGGTTCGATCCCGGGTGCCCGCATACTCTATCGCGCTTTTCGTTTTTGCGATAATTTTCAAAATCTTTTTTTTTTTCACAGTAACGAAGAAACATTTGTCTTAAATGGGACACATAGCAAATACATGAAAATTTATTTCGCATTAAACCTATTTAAAAAAAATTTATACAAGCTGCAAAAAGGTTTCCAGTTTCAAAAATAAAAATAGTAATAATTAATCTATAATTATTAAATATATATGTATATATCGATTTCATGACTTATGAGGATCGATGGAAATAATAATAAATGTAAAAGAATATTCTCAAACAACGCTGCATTCGTTTAGTGTCCGTAGAAACCGGTTTAGAATCGTGAGGAATCGTTGGGAACTGAACCTAGTACAGGTTCAGTTCCCAAGTGAGGATGTTAAAAAAAATAACACTATTTCCTAGTCATTTTCTTAACCAATATCGAAAACACTGTTAGATGACATTAAGGACACCGATTATAAATTCCAACTTTGTTTACTTTTAATCCTCAAAAGGAACCTTAAAATCTTTTTTTTGCGGAACCTAACTCATCTACCCTCAGCTAAGAGCTTGTATATATTATTATATTATTACATGGACATATTATTCTGTAGTATCAACTTTACTTCGACCTTGTAAATATTGATTTTGGGAATTCAATAGAAAGGTCAAGCTGGAAACTCACAGAAAGTTACGGAAAGTGGAGCGTTTCAAGGTATTCAGGTGACCTACATAAAACGATCGGTGTGTCGCTGCTCGCCACTCGCTACGTCCAACCCTCTGAAATGAGCTTACATGCGCTTTAACTGAGATATTCAAAGCGAAACTTAACTATGTACGAGCATTATTTTGAAAGTAGATGAAGCGAAAGTAGTACGTCAGGATCGAGCAAAGTGGCCATTCATAGTCTCTGCCTACCCCTATAAGATACAGGCGTGACTATTATGTATGTATGTATGATTTTAATATTCATTATTTAATAACCTGTACAGAATATAAAATTGATATTTGTAAAGACGAGTATCAATTTAACATTTAATTCAAATACAATTTTAAATTAAAATTAATTTTAATGTCGAATCATTAACACCACGTTATTAATTATGGTTGAAATAATAATGATCACATTATTTAACAAAATGCAATCGATAAATGTAATTATTTTTTATGTTGGAATTAATGCTACTTTTTTTTTATCAGCCCACATACGTCCCACTGCTGGGCACAGGCCTACTCTACAATCGAGAGAATCGATTGAGAGTGGTTAGGCCATATAGTCCTCCACGCTGGCCTAGTGCGGGTTGGCGGACTTACATATCGTTAGAAATTCTTTAAAATCGCTACGGTATGCAGGTTTCCTCACGATGTTTTCCTTCACCGTTAAAGTGTGTGGTGATTGACTATCAATACACTATTGACTATCAATGCTACTTGGTATGTTCAATTTATGAGGAAAACTGAAACGCATTATTGATTTTATATTTAATCTGTATGGAGTATAAATTTGTAAATGAAAAACTAGTGGTGGAGCCACGCTGCACTAGTGGTAAAGCCACGCTTGTCAACCACGACTCGGCATGAATGGGCAGGCTCGTCCAGGGTGGCAGCAGTGTCTCAGAAGAGATCGAAGTGAAGCGACAGCTTTGCCGTCACGTTTCGTTCGGTGAGTGGGACTACCGGATGTCCAAACCCCTTTCCTGTTCCCATCCTTTTTCCTTCCTGCTTCCCTCTCAATCTGTTGGGCCGGCAACAAATCCATGATCCAAGCGACGTGGACGTTTATGAGCGGCATAGATCACTTATTGTCAGGGGACCTCCTTGCTCGTATGCCGGACCTATACTATAAAAAAACAGTATTAATTGCATTAAATAAACATGATTACGAGTAGGGCATAATGTAATCGGAAACTTAAAGAAAATGTCTGGTGGCACGGCAGTGCCGGCCGTACCATCGTTTTCTCGAAGCAGTTCAGGCCATTTTCGATCCTCTATAATTTCGTTTTGGATAAAACTTTAAGCCTGGATTTTCAGTAACCAAGCACTTGTACTCGTATAAACAAGATATATTATTTCAAATTTCATTCAATTGGAACCAGTAGTTTAAGAATTATGGCTAGTTAAAGTTTCTTAATTTTGTCACTCGCTGACTGACCGATCATCAAAACTCTAAGGCATTTCTAGGTGACATTTCTATGTCTTCTTAAACTACTGGAAGCTTCTGCTTCATATTGCAATTAGTGTTTAGTGTATAAATCAAGGAAAACTTAAAATATTTTGCAATTTTGTTCCAGTTTTTTACTTACAATAACTGCATAAATAACTTTGTAATCCCATATAAATATATAGGATTACAAAGTTACATTTGTAGTTAATAAATAGTGCCTGTACATGTATAATAATATAATATTTATATTTGAAACTGGAAACCTCTTTCCGACTTTCACGGACATTTTTTAAAAATACGTTTAAAATACAAAATAAAATTTCATGTATTTGCATATTTGTATTTGTATTTCTCATTTAAAACATATGCGTCTTCGTTTCTGTGAAAAAAAAATGATATTGAATAAATTTGTAATAAATTAACAAAAATGAAAAGCGCGATAGAGTATGCGGGCACCCGGGATCGAACCGGGGACCTCTCGATCTATAGTCGAGCGCCCTACCGCTGAGCCATACCCGCGCAATTAAACTTGATGAAACTATTCATTGCTTGTTACCCCTAAAGGTGTAACTTGTTTGTTTCTAAAGCAGTCTTTTATTCCTGCTACTAATTAAACCATTTAGTTTTCTAATACACGATTCAAAGAAAGGCCATACGCCTTATACTGGTACCAAAATTGCCCCAGAACTATATCTTGATGATCCTTTGAGACTTCTCTTTGATCTTTTGGACCGATAAGATTCTTTAATTCTCTCTCTCGAATTTCGTTTTTGAATAAATCGAAAAAAAATGAAAAGCAATAAAAATGTTTTTATGTTACAAAACGGCTTTATTGACTTTAGTGAAATTTGGACGTCAGATACATACATACATACATACATAATCGTCACGCCTGTATCCCATAGGGGTAGGCAGAGACTATGGATCGCCACTTTGCTCGATCCTGACAAACTACTTTCGCTTCATCCACATTCAATAATCTCTTCATGCATGCCCGTCGGTTCAGGGTACTTTTGACCTGGCCCAGATAGATGTACCTAAAGCCCTTATTTAATCAATTAACAAGACATAATATTTAATACAGTTCTATATTTAACACGTAATTAAATTCTAATTTATGTTTTTCTTCGTGACAACGTTTTGTTACCGATACAAAAATTCATTTTGTGCCTTGTTCAAAGTACAATACTACTTCAAATTTATAAAAGAGATACGCCATGGTTAAAAAATATAGAAATCGATGTTTTCCATACAAAAACCAATAGCAGCAGAAATATCTAAAAGGTATTAAAACCAGAAATCGACGTCAATGTATATTTTGACGTGCTTTCAGCAGGTATGAAAATCAATTACGTCTGAGTTATAACAATACTAATAAAATAGGTCACTGTGGAAATCATTAGGAGAGGCCTATGTTCAGCAGTGGACTTCCTTTGGCTGATGGATGGATGGATGATATAACAATACGTAATAAGATAACAAATGTTCATAAAAAAGACTTTAATCAGTCGTTAATAACTTAGAATTATACAAATTAAAAGGTTAAGTGGCTCGGTAAGGGAAATTGAATGAGGGTCAGTGTAAGTATCTATTTTTTAACGTATGCAACAGCAAATTTTCTTGAAAAATGAAATAGAGAATACAAGTAGTTTCATTATCAATATATAATATTTAAGCAAGCCCCACTTATATGTACTGGCTAATTAGGACGTGGAATTCCTAAACTTCATTCATATTTTAAGCGAGTAGCTACTCTCCATACTGAATTTTATTGGCGGATGGTGCTTTTGCTTTTCAAATCAAGGACTGCGAGATGTAGTCACAGAACCTCCAACATAGGATCATAATTCTAGCTTATTTTCATATTGAATTCTAAGTCCAGCAGTGGACTGTAACGGGCTGATGATGATTCATCAGCCCGTTACAAAAATAAATCACCGTCATCATCACCATCGGATCACCATCAGATCATGGTGATTTATTTTAAGAGAGTACACATGTACTCTAACGGTAAAAAAATAATAGTGAGGAAATCTATGCACACCAGAGAGATTTACAAGATTTACTACGGTGTGTGAATTCCACTGACACATATTTTTTATCCTCAGAAAACAAAATACTCAGACAACACGCAAGTCCTTAATAAGCCCACACGATAAACAATACATACATATAGGATTAATATGATACACACACACGTGCGCGCGTGTCTGTGTATGAAAATTAACGACGACTGTGCTTGTAGCATATGTTGAGTATAATTTAAACATAGATTAGGATATTATGAAATGGAAATAAATTACTTATTAGGTAAATTATTTATTAATTTGAATATTTATGACCACGTGTTAATAATATTTTCTTCAGTTAAATAAAGAAAATTGGTTGGACCCTCAAAAATAACCCCGAACTTTGTTGTCAAAGTTATGTTATATTTAAAATGAAACTGAACAATTGAAATTCCAAACAAAATTTACTTTGTCACAAGTTCGACTATTGTCACTAAGTTGTTTGTTCTTTGTGATAAATCATAAGAAAATAAATGGAAGAAAAGCGTCGGAGAAAATCGTTATTTTCTTTTTATAGTGAAAACTCAACGCGCTCCCAATTAACACTGGGCGGTGGGGGCTAGCTGAGACTTTTCACAGCTTTTCTTTTGTTTTCCACTGTTTTTCCAAACCTGTTTTTGTGTTTAGATATTTTGATGGTAGAACATTTAAAGCAATATAGAGTGCGGTGGATTAGTAAAGATCGCCACGAGTAAATCAGAATATTTTGAAATTGTTACATTGGGTGTCATATAAAAATAATAATCGTTTTTTTTTATAAAAAAATTGAAAAAATATGTTGGCACCAATTTAGGGGCAATACTATTAGAATGTCTCATAAAAAAACCACAAAATTAGAGTACTAAATCTGGGATTCGAACCCTAGAACTCGCTTATCCGTAGCCCATACGCACAAGCTGCCTTGAGGCTTACGAATCGATTATTTCATAAATTTTTTGCGGCCTCTGTGAAGTAGTTGGTTCAACGCCGGTGAAAACGAAGTCTTCGGATTCGAACCTCGCACCGAGACAAATGTTTATGAACTACAAGTTTTTGATTTCAGTCAATTTGTGAGACCGAAAAGACTTTCGTAGTAGATACCCAGGAGGAAAGATTCGATGTTAGTTTGAGGTCAGGACTATGTGTGTGACTGATTTGTGTACTGTAAAGCATCAGCTCATATACATATGGATATAATTCCTGGATTCCTGTTCATCCAAAAGTTGCCAGGAAGAAATCGCTCAATGCGATATGGCCGCCCTATGTACTACTTTAATGTTATTTCTTTATTAAATTTTTATTTAACTTGAGAGTACAATAAAGAGTATAAATAAATAAATAAATAAATAATTATACGAGTATATATCCTACAAGGCACGGGCCTCCCCTACAGTCGAGAGTACGATTGAGCGACGTAAAAGCTGATGAGTGTATTATTTTTTTCCGTCCCGTCCTGTTATATCCCGCCCCGTCACATTTCATTCTCACTCAAGGCATGTAACCCAGGCCTCACCTATCCCTTTGAGAATAAAAAAGTGACAAATATATCTGAATTCCTTCCTCATCCCACGGGAACACTACATTTTTAGGGATAAAAAGTAGCCTAAGTGTTAATACAGGGTGTCAGCTACATTCATACCAAATTTCATCGAAATCCGTTAGGCTGTATCTGAGACAATCTGAGAACATCGCGCACAATCGCATAGACAAACAGACAAAAATTCTGAAAACTCTTGTTTTGGCTTCTATTACGTTCACACAATCCGCCCATGATAGTTTTTCCCAATCATCTTTCACGTACAGCTACAAATTTATTATAGTATAATCAACATCATCATTGGCAATTTACATCTACGTAAGATGATTAAATAGCGTGTGCTCTGTGTTTGTTGGAGATGCTAGATTGGGACAGTGCACCTACGCTGGTGACTTATTAGACCAATTCGCGCGTTACAAATACGGCCACAATTTGGGCATTTAAAACCTGTGCCTGTATGTGAATGAGGAGGAGGGAGAGTGGCTCGATAATGCCGAGTTTCACGCTTGCGGGCTAACTGCTCAAACCAGGTCTTGTCGTGAGCAGAAACATGTTCGTGATAGTATAATATAAGCTTATATATTAAGTATATATTCGTATATATGTATAGACAGATTATGACCTATTTCTATAGTGCGGTTACAGTAAGCTAGTAGTTTGCTTTGTGGTGTTCTAGTTGTTTTAACGAGTCCTACTATTGGAAATGGCAAGCGACGGATGAAATTGCATTCCCAGACGCCGAGAAGCTCTATATTCAACCCAAAGGAAGTTGTTGCTTCTTGTCGGATACTTTGATGTTGGCTGTTGTTGTAGTTTTAACTTAATTAATACTTTTTAAGAATTGTAACGGTGAAATAAAACATCGCGAGGAAACCTAATAACATTATGGAACAGTGAATAAATAGAATTAATAAAGCAAAGACGTTTTATTCAATGGAGATTTTTTACACAAAAATAAAATTAGAATAAATAAATTCAGACAGAAATCATAGATAAAAATTAGCACAGAGCATCTATACCATGCTAGATAACACAAAGGAGGTCAAATTCAATTATTACAAAAACCTGAATACCATAGCGATTTATATTAATTTCTATGGTAAAGTCTGCCAATGTGCATAGTCCAGCATGTTGAAAAATATGGCCAAACCTCTCTCAATCGTATTCTCGACAATAGAGGAGGCCCCAGCCCTGCCCTGGGACGTTTATGAGTTGGTACAGAATATTTTTTACTTCACCATAATTCATCGATAGTTGAATTTGATAGCGGGACGTCGCTGGATGCAGGCCGCCTCCAACAGGTCACTGTGGAAATCATTAGGAGAGGCCTATGTTCAGCAGTGGACTTCCTTGGGCTGATGGATTGGATTGGATTGGATTGCATTTCATCGTAACAGCACAGTGGATTAAAACTTATCTAATATATTACATGAAGAGACCACCCAGTAAGCAAATATTCTATTACTAATATTATTATATTATACAAAGACAAATAAATAATTACACCCAATAGTCACATACATAATTTTGACTTAACACTAACATCGAGTCTTATGTCGTGGGTATCAGGAACTACGAGAGACTTACTCACAAACACCCAGATCCGCGACACATACTAGTAGTTCACACAAACATTTCTCTCGGTGCGGCAAATCGAACCTGTGGCCTTTCGTTTGACATCCGGTGTCTATCTACGCCACAGAGATTATCAAAAATATAATTCCCATTATCATCTTTAGCCACAAAGTATCTCTTGAACACCTTTGCGAAGGCTTATTCAGCGTTCTGCTGAATAAGCCAGCGGCTAGCGGATGCTAGCAAGAGGTCGCTGGATAGCGATTACAATGCCATCTGTCCACCTTTTGGTATACTCCATGCTCGTACTGTTCTTTAAAAAATATTTTCACAAAAAAGTAAATAAATACACCCAACAGTCACATACATAGTCCTGACCCCACACTAAGATGGAGTCTAGTGTTGTGGGTATCAGGAACTACGAGAGACTTTTCTGTCACCGACACTCAGACCCGAAAGAAATACTTGTTCACATAAACATTTGTTTCGGTGCGGGGACCGAACCCGCGCCCTCTCGTTTTACAGCCGGCGTTCAACCAACTGCGCCGCGGAGGCTGTCAAATGGATAATAACACAACTGCAATTCCAAAATATAATTGAACAAAATATATCAAACTTACCGAAAAACACGCGCGATTGAAGCAGAATCGTGTAATGTTTAATTAACGTGAACACAAAACGAATTTTGGGAGATAATTTATCGTTTAAACCTGTCTGATCATTTGGAATGAAATGGTGAAACGAAAATAGTACGCAAAACTGTGAGTTAATGACCGCTGCCTTTGACATCGAAGGGAAATGTGACTTTATTTTTTTTATTTAATGAATAGCATAAAAGCGAAGGATTCGAATTATTCAACGCGATTTATGGGGCATCAGACGAGTGCTGTGAAAAGAAAGGTAGCATGTTCGATCTCCGCATCGAGATACATTTTTGTATGTCTTACAAGAACTTTTCGGATCTGGGTGTTTGTGGGACGGACAAGTGTCTTGTAAGTCAACACCTAAGCCACGAAACTTGTTATTTAGTGTGGGGTTAGGACTACGAGTGATTATTAGCTGCATTTTTTTAAAATATAGCCAATAACAAATGGTATACATACCAACCAATAATAATTGCGTTTCCGAACCAACTAGACCTGGCGACCTTAAAAAAAGAGCGTATTCCCACCTTTTACCACGATGCCCTATGGTGTTGCAGATGTTCATGGGCGGCGGTGATCACTTTTTTAGGTGATCCGTATGCTAGTATATTATAAAAAAAAAATCTTGCATCGAGGACTAAAATATTAAAAAGATGTGGCAACATACAGGCGATCTGCTGAAAACATTTATTTTTTTACATTTAATAAATTATGCCTTAAGTAAAGATCACTTACAATCAGGCAGGACTGATCGGAAAATTCGTAGCAATTACTCATCCCTTGACAAACAATGTCATGATTTTCAATATAAGTCTAATGTTGAATTTCTCCTGCAATTCCCTGCAGTGTGGTAATATAAAATACAACTTGAAAAGATCCACAAGGTGCTTGCGCTCTTTGAGTAAGGAAACGTCTCCATGAATTCTTAGAAACTGGAAATAATACTAACATATTCGCAGAAGTAAACATTGTTTAATAAAAGCAAGAATTTCTGCATGCAAATGTCAACTGCCGTGGGTTTCTTAGAAATGCGACTTACTTGTTATAAAAGGAAAATTTGTATTGAAATATGCTGCGCATATTTTGAAATGATAATTATGTAGAAAGAGTAGTTTTGGAAAATGTGTTGTAGTTTGTATAAAATTACATAAAGAGCTGAAAAGTCTGTTTATTTTTAACAATATATAACTGTTATAAGTTTAAATGTATCGTGAGAAAAAAAATAGCCTCGAAAACACGTGAAATGATATAGAATACTGGTCTAGCAGTTACAATGGGCCGAGAACCGTGGGCTCGGTTACCGAGTCGCCAAGTCCCGAGTCGATTTTAATTCCGAGTCTATGATAATATATTTTATTTTATAAGTTTTACGGTATGGAAAGTCCCAAAAAGACAATATATTTTGTCACAAATATAACTAAATCCTCGCACATTTCACTTCATTCAGTAAAAGTCTTGACCGGTAATACACACCATACACAAATATTTTTCATAGTAAATATCCCAACTCCGATCCAACGGCAAGTGTTCCGAGGCGTCGTCATGCCATCATATTCCGCCATCGTTTGATAAATGACCTCTGCTCGACTACTTATTCTATAAAACCAAACGCGTCTTCATTTTTATGATATTCAATCGGATTCAAATCTCAAAGGCTTCGTGCGTGGACCAAAGTAATGACGGCAGCGGTTGTAACTTATTTTATGTGTAGCTTTTTTAAATCACAGATATTAGGTTTTCACTTTAAGTTCGACTGACAATGCATCAAGCATTATACCGACCCATAGACATAATTGTGAAAGCGTAAATAAATAAAAAAATATTTTACAAGCTTTTATCTGGGACAATGAACTAAAGTTAAACATAAATGCGAGTATTTGGTGTGTATGTAACCAATATACTGAAAAGCGTGGGGCACTAAAAGTTATAGGTTAGGTGTTTACTATACTTCAATGCTATATTACGAGTGTTACAAAATGAATGGCTTCTTATGTTACGAGTATGACCTTTTAATATAATGACAAGTACTTTTACTACTTTTACTTTAACTAATTTTGCCATATCCATAAAGAGTTTTTAAAATAAACCTAAACAAAATCAAAAAATATGTAATGTGATGAAACATTCATTAATTTTCTTTTTCCATAAATCAAAATGGATAAATACATAAATAGTTTGCTAGGGCCAAAATTCCTGAATAAAATAAATAAATACACCAAACAATCACAAGATCGAGTCTTGAGTCGTGAGTACCAGAAGCTACGAGAGAATTCGGTCTCACAAACACCCAAACCGCAAACAAATACCAGTGGTTCGCACAAATATTTTTTTCAGTGCGGGAAAGGCCACGGCTTCTCGTTTCACAGCCGGCGTCTAACCAACTGCGTTACGGAGGCTGTCAATTTGTATGAAATTTTCCGTTTACCCGCATTATCTTGTACCTTGTACCACACTAGACAGTTATTATAATCGGCAACAACGGAGAGTAATCAGGGGGCATTCTGACCATCGGAACAGCTTTGTGCATGTAATACTAGTAGTTGGATTCACAAACACAAATCAACGCCGAGGAATTTATATAGCTCAGAGTGAAAGACGTTCTAGTCTTGTTCTATCTGCCTTCACCTCAAATTTGATAAAAAAAAAAATTTTTTAATCATTTATATCGGCTTAGCGATTGAAAGATAAAATAGACTTAAAAATTCTATGTGCTTGACGTAATTCAATTGGTGACTATGTTGATCCTGGCTCACAAGAGTTTCTGTGGCAAATAGAACCTTACATTTACGTTGTGAATATGATTAAAATATTTATTTATAATATCATGACCACGCCTCGTACATATCGGGTACGGCCGCGCGGGGATTACTATATGCTTACACCTCTGTCGAATTTCGTATTAATAGTCTTTTGTTTGTCGCCGTTCGCCACTCTATGCTGACGGCATTCTATCGAGTATAGTGCAGTATTGCCGAGAATAAAATCTCTACATTTAACATTAAACTTTATCACACCATTGCATCCATCATCATCCATCCATCAGCCAAAGAAAGTCCACTGCTGAATGTAGGCCTCTCCTAATGATTTCCACAGTGACCTGTTGGAGGTAGCCTGCATCCAGCGACGTCCCGCGACCTTTACCAGGTCGTCGTTTACTTTACCTAGTGGGTGGATAGTCACCATTGCGTGGCGTAATTTAAATCATAAAATTCACACTATCGCTTAACTTAGAAATCAAATAGGTACCTACCCGTCGGGTTCCAGTGGGTGTATTAACCAACTGCACCAATTGTGTGGTATTGTAGATTTAAATAGAGTATCTTGTTTTTCCCAGACGTCTTAACCTACTGCTCCAAGGAAGGTATCGTCTTTAAGGAAATGTGTTTAATCCATAAGGTTTGTTCCCACGTCTGAGATCGCTGGCACGTAGCGATGGGCGACGCGAGGTGTCCGCGATAAACTCACTGGGTTCCGTGTATTCTACTCACTTGTTAGGGCTGGCAGGCTGATATAACTGATAAAGCATTACTCTGTCTATTGTATTCTTAAATCTCTTTTATCAGACTGTAATAGATGTATAGGTCAATTGTTTAATTGATAATAAACATTTTTGTGGAATAAAATATAGGGGGTAATTTTTAAATTACAGCTGTTGTTTTAAAAATAGTTTTAGTCGGGGTCAGGTTGTAACCGATTCGAAAGGATAATTTTATTTAAAGATTGAATATCGAGGCTCAACTCTATCACGTCGAAAAGACGATACCGTTAATTGGCAAGTGCAGTGTTTAATTATTGTGTTGAATGACGACCAAATAGTATACGTGCTATTTTGTCGAGTTACATAATAACTGATGTTCACAATTGACCCCAGATCGCAGTATATATAAAATATATCATGAGAGGTAAATAAATGACTGCCTCGGTGGCGTAGTGGTACTACGGTATGATTGCAAAGCTGAGGTCTCGGGTTCGAATCCCGGGTCGGGCAAAGTGATATTGGATTTTTCTATTCATTATCATTCCGGAGTCAGGAATTTGTGCCCGATATGGCGATAGGCTCGCCCCCTATCACATCGTGGGACGGAATATACAAGGCGAAACGTGGGTGTTCTGGTAGCACCTCTGCCTACCCCTTCTGGTAAAAAGGCGTGTGTTTATGTATGTATGTTATGTAGGTAAATAAATTAATGCTTCCAAAGCGTAACAAACATAACATAACATCTTCACCTAGAATGATCTCTGCATTACCCTAGGTACTACTGGTAGAGAATGCCTCGGGCATTAAATCCACCTATACTCAATTTCTATAAAGCGTCAAAAATAAAAATAATTGGTAGACGACTAAAATTCCCGATATTAAAAACTATAATCACAAACACGCCTGTTGTTCTAAACCATGTTTCCTAGCTCGTGTTCTAAAATCAGTATAATCCTACAAAATTCGACATCTCAAGAAAAAAATATTTTCAGCACAGCCCTACAGAGGGAGTTAAATCACGCAGATCAAGGCGCAGATGATCGTCGAAGTTTATGTGTAGCACGTGCGACGTCCTACACGCGAAATAAGTAGTAGGGGACAAACACTCACTCCTTAAACGTCGCCAACGCGCATACACTTCCGCTTTTGTGGGTGTTTCTAGATAGTGCTGAATAACTATAACTACGGAAACTCGAATATTATTTTTAAACAGTCTTGAAGTCACCTATCAGGTGGATTCGTTTTAACGGCGAAATAAGTAAAACTATGGGTACTTTATCAGCCCCCCTTACTTCCCACTGCAGGGCACGAGCCTCCTCTACAAATGAGAGAACGATTGAGAGGGGTTAGACCATATAGTCCATCACGCTGGCGTAGTGCGGGTTGGCGGACTTTTACATGTTACAAATCGCTACGGTAAGCAGGTTTCCTCACGATGTTTTCCTTTACCGTTATTGTGCGTGGAGATTAATATTAATATTACTTTTTTAACTTAACAATCTCTCCCGCAAGTTGAAGGCAATAATATTAAATATGTAATACACATGACACCGAAAAGTCAGAGGTGCGCCCTGGGATTTGAACCCGCAACCACCGTGAACATGGCAGCCGCGTCTGGTCCGTTTACCATCAGGCCATCTGTGCCAGGTAATACTGGTTTTTAATAAACATTTAGGGGCTTATTATGTATTATGTTTTCAGTAATAGTTATGAAGGCTATTACACCGGCTGTGTGAGAGACTGCGAATACGACCCCAAAAACAAATGTCTCGATTGCGATAACAAATGTTTGTATGATCAACAAGTAGTTTGGGATCTAAAGCCTGTCGAAGTTTCTAATATTCAGGACACTAGACTTATCTTTTACGTGGGATCAAAACTTTGTCACTGTTAGGAACATTTGCGTTTATCTTATTTTCTTATATCTTAGAAACGGTATAAAGTTTATAGTAACTGCCGTATTCATAGACAGTTTCAAAAACCTATTTTACCTAACGAATGTTTTCTCTTCTTCATTGAAACTGAATTCAAAATTCATTAGAAAAGGATAAAACATTCGATAACTAGAATAGCCTTTAAAACTGTCTATGAATAAGGCCGTAAGTAATTAGTCTAGTAATTACATACATAGATACATAACCACACGCCTTTTTCCCAGAAGGGGTAGGCAGAGGTGCTACTAGAACACCCATGTTTCGCCTTGTATATTCCGTCCCACGATGTGATAAGGGACGAGCCTATCGCCATATCGGGCACAAATTCCTGACTCCAGGCTAAAAATGAATAGGAAAATCCAATATCACTTTGCCCGACCCGGGATTCGAACCCGAGACCTCAGCTTTGCAATCATACCATAGTACCACTACGCCACCGAGGCAGTCTAGTAATTCTAGTCTAGTAATTATTATTTATTAACCACCTCAACAAAAAAATCTGTCAACATTTTTTCCTATTTTATTTGCCAAGAATTGCGAGACGAGCGTGCCTTTCGCCTGATGGTAAGTGATACGACCGCATGGACTAAGCTAAGTACTTTTAAGTAATACCCTAATCCTTGTACCAATATTTAATAACTCCGACTTTGACTTCTAGTAACAGACAGTACATATTTTCCCTCGGGTGCGCATCGCCACCTTTATGGCAATTACTACAGCTTTCCGCCTATCACAAAAAATACCAGTAAAACGGCCTAAACACACCGAATTAAAAACGCAACACCTGTATAATTCATAGCTACTATAATTTAATATAATTTAATAACAAACCATTTTTTGCCTCGGGATGATTCGTTGGTTTCGGGACGCGACGGAAGGGCCTATTGAACTACTCGTTTCACACTCACAGAAACACATAATTGTATTATTCAAAAGTCTTTGGAAACTTTTTGTTAGCCACAAATTATGAACGAATGAAATTATTTTGAGGAGCCCATGATTGCAGGCTGGCGGGTGACGCGGCAACTTTCTGACAGCTTATTATTGAAATGCTGACATATGTACAGACTACGGCTTTCGAAACAGGTTCACTAAAAATGTTACGCTAAATTTTAGTTATGGTGCAACTTACAGATTTTTACAGAACAACCGATATATAAATAAAAATTCCAATGCTTATTTTTTTAAAGTAGCCCCTAAAAAAGCGTTAATTTTATTGTAGAGACAAGAAGTTGAAGTGAAATAAGAAAATATATATTCCGCTGAAAATTATGTTAAAAGCTGTGTAGTTTATTTTTTATTGTATTTATTGCTTTTTTTTATTTTCTTGTTTTATGCATGTCAGCGTTTTTTTGGTATTTCTTTCGTATTAGGGAATAACAATTTTATACCCAAATCAAACAATATTTAATTAACAAGTAAATAACGAAAAACATCTATAGACATTTTTTGTATCCGTTTCTTCCAAAATTAGATGTCGAATGACTTCCAGAATACACCACCGAGCAACAATTACGACGCATCTGACCCGCGTTTTGGCACAATATCAATACATGTAGGTAGGCAAATCACAAATGTTTCGTGATTCAAATCATGCCAAATTTGAAAACCAGTATTTGCAAATTAAATTAAGACATCGCGTTAAGCGCCATTTACACGGGGAGAGTTTCTCGCGGCGACAATCGTATGCGATTATCACATGACATAAAAATCATAGATTATCGTGTTCTGACAATAGCGCACTACACACCAAAGCCGCCGGCTCAGCGACACAGCCCACCGGCACAACCCCGCGGCCTATAAGAAAAACATGTCGGCGGCAAGCACACACACGTGTTGCCGGTCGACATGAGATTTCCACAAGGCAAGCGCTCGGCTCGTCATAACGTCAACAACATCATAAATGTTTCCTAATATGTCGAGTTTTAATTGTTTCGAAATTAAAATGATTTCTTTTAGTGACATTTTCTATCTAAAATATTTGAGATACTTCCTCTCCACGTGGCATCGCCGTAGGACGCTCTGTATAAATATATAAATGTTCAACGCTTGAGACACTTATGTTCAGTAAACAAATACAGTCACATACATAGTACTGACCCGACATTAAGATCAATTAAGTCTTGTGTCGTGGTTATTAGAACCTACGAGAGGCTTATTCGTCTCACAAAAATCCAGACCCGAAACAAACACCTGTAGATCGCACAAATATTTGTCTCGGTGCGAGAATCGAACCCGCGGACTCTCGTTATTGCTCAAGCCATGGAGACTGTCAATAATATCATGCAATACAAAGGCTTACTATACAGAATCAGTGCACTGTGTACAACATTTCCCTAATTATTAGATTGAAAACTTGTACTTGATGGAAATTGCAATTGCGTTTGATTTAGGGCCAACGCAGACTAGAAAGACATAGCAAGGGATTTAATTTTTTACCAAAGGATATTCAAACTTATGTGGTGGGAATACGACATAAATTCCCATGTTTTAAATTGATGCCGCGCCATCGAGAAATCCCTGTAAATCCTTAGCCATGCCGCGCCGTCCCGGTCTGCGCTGGCCATTAGAGTTTTTCTTCTAATTAAATAAAATTAGTTTTTTGGTCTTGGAAGAAATTAAATGGCGCTTATCACAAGTCAATACATAGATAAGGGCTTGTACACAATACTGCAATGCGACGTTGCATCGTAAAAATCTAAGAATTCCAACGAAGCGTACGCATCGCGAGAACCTGCGAAGGAAATAGGGAGGCGCCTTGCCGCACGAAGACGCATCGCAGCAAATCGTGTCGCAATATTCTTGCGTTGCCATTTCGCATCGCGCCGATTTGCAGTTCTGTGTACGAGCCCGAAACTCTGTTTTCAACAAAATATAATTTCCATAAAAATACGTATAATTAATTGGTTTAATTTTATATAGAGCTATTTTATAATAGTAACAACTGTTTTCTGATGTAAATTTACGTGAGTCAATATTTTGAGATTAAAAATGTTTTTAAGACAAATGTGTTCAAACTCGATGGGTTTGTCATGTTTAGTCCAGAAGTTTCTATGGCTACTTTTAGACTTATCATCATACACCCCTTTGGGCGTATTTCAAATACCCCTCTCCAAGGGGAACGGGTACGCCGGCTATATTTTATAATCCTATTTAGTACTTAATACGTTTTATGTTCAACATAGAGATCAGATCGATCCACCTGCGTAGAGTTAGACATGCGTAACACGTTGCATGGAGATTGGCACGGATGGCAGAGACCACACTTTTGGCAATATGAGATATGAAATATTCGTTTATTTACCTGTATAGACTAGCGGATCGTCTCTTGGTAAGCGTCACGAAATTTCCTTCTTCTTATAGTGCCTCTCCAACTAGTGAAGGTTGGCGGTCAGCTCAGCATCCTCTCTTGTGTCTTGCTAAGTGAAATGGTTTTGCGGCGCTAGCAATCCATGCCCACTCTCAGAGGTTCCATGAGTTTTTCCTCCGACCTTACTTTCCTGACCTGGTAAAAACAATGTCAGGAAATAAACAGGAGTACGTACTCACTGGCGTCTGGCGGCAGAAGTAGGCTTTGTACCGGCATGCCTCGACGACCTCCTGTATGTAAGAGACCTACTACCCATGTCTATTTTAGTTTATTTATTATTTGAATATAAAATCATTTAACATCTTCATTTTTTTTTTATTTCACTGTTCCAACTCTTTCATATCTTACTTTCAACAAGAAACAAAGAGTTTACAATTCAATTACATCAATTTAGTAAGACAATGTTTGTTTCACATTTTTATAATTTAAATTTATTGTGTAATCAAGGAAAATAATTATTGTAATTTCCATTATTAATTTTATTTTTAATAATAATTTTATAGAGCTCGCGCATCTTTTATTCCGCCACGCACCAATTAGCATTGAAGTCAACAAGGGGTTGTCAGGTGCGTAAAAGAACTTATCCGGGCTTATCCCCGAAATCTGTCGTGACCCTTGTCGATGGCTAACAATGGCGCGCCACCCCTCGCATGAAATTTTGCACCTGTTACCATTACGCGTTCAATCAGATGGTAAAAAATGTAGCGATATTGTGATCGGCCGGTATAAAGCGTATTGCAAGACTATTTTAACAGATGTGAGATAGTGTTATCTACTTACATCAAAAGGAGGCTGTTAATTCAACGTATGTTATCTCATAGTTGCTATTGCATTTTCAATGTGCAATTCTTAATGTTATGGGTTAATGGACAGCCTCCGTGGTGCAGTTGGTTTTACAAATTACGATATATCCATAAATAAATAAATTCACCCAACGGTCACATACATAGTCCTGACCCCACACCCCGATCAAGTCTTTTCGGTCACGCAAATACCCAGACCCGAAACAAATATGTGGATCACAATTATTTTTTTCAGTGCGGGAATCGAACCCGCGGTGTTTCGTTTCACAGCCGGCGTTTAACCAACTGCGCCACGGAGAGCTTGGCAGGCTAGCAGATTTTACATACCATTAAAATAGTGTGGAGAAATCCCAATTTAAATATCCTATTCACGTCAGATTGGCATTGGCCTCTAGTGGTTAGTGATTACTATGGATTACGCAATTATTATGTTGTGTATAGAATCAAAGAACGAAAAAACCCAGATCGTGCTATATAATTATGTATCGAACAAAATGTATTTTTGTTTTAATTATTATGAAACGTTATCAATAAGTGACGGTACAGGTTAGTAAGTAAGTTCTATATTACACACTAACGGCCTTATTCATGTACAGTTTAAAACCTATTTTAGTTAAGTAAAGTTTTGTCCCTTTTTAATTCAGTTTGAGTGAAGAAGACAAAACATTCGAAAACTAAATTACGTTTTAAAACTGTTGTCAATAAGGCAGAAAGAATATACCATTGCCAGACACGATCACAGCACGGTCATATTACGTCACATCACAGTAGATAGAGACCTTAAAAAATGATAAATTACTATGAAGTAACTACGAAAACATAGTTCGTTAACCTCAGCAACTCGATCCCAATCCGTCTTTATACGTACAAATAATCTATTTTCCACATATAGATCGTAAGCCGTGATAAGTCGACTTGCGTCCGTAGTACGGGATATGAAAACATTTTTTTACGACAGATCTTTTATCTGCCGACAGCGGAATAAACATGTGGACAAGTTAATTTCTGTGTTATAAAATCTCTTTTATATCGACCGTTGATTTTAGGTAGCGAATACGAGATACGCATCACGCCAGATGATATTTTATAAAAATATAATTGTACATTTATTAATTATAGCTTCTGCCCGCAACTCCGTTTGCGTGGTAATCTTTATAAAAAAATCAATTTTCAGTCAAGATATGTAATCTAGTCCCATCCAATCCAGTTGAATACAAAAAAGTAACAAATATGTCGGAATTCCTCCGTCATCCCACGGGAACACTATTTTTTTCGGAATAAAAATTCGAAGTGTTAACCAGGATATCAACTACCCAATTTCATCGAAATCAATAACCGCACAGACAAACACACAAAAATTCTAAAAATCATTATTTTGACTTCTATTACGTCAACATAGTCCCCCATATCAGTTTTCGTCATTTATCTTCCATGTACAGACATCGATCAGTTACAAATTTATTATATGTATAGATTGATTGCATTGGCCAAAGGTGGGACAAAATTTTTATGAAATAGAACATTATCTAAAAATATTTATGTTGCATGTTTAATCAAAATAATGTCTAAATTCCTTTGACGTTTGAATAAAATAATTATTTTTATTTAGCTATTATTTTTAACTACAATGAAGATACGAACAGGTCGCTTCAGTGGTGATCGTGATCACCTACGTGATCTTACCACGTATAGACCACTATCAAAAGTTGCCCGGGGCACCAAGTATATATTTAATATTATAACTGTACTTGAAAAACACATATAATTTTTTAATGTATTATTTCTCTAACTATTGGACATAATGAGACTTAACGCCTTATGTCTCAGGATGGCGAGCGCAGTGGAATGCCAAGCATTGCTTTGTAATCCATGGTGTTGTTTGGTTTTGCTACTGTACATGAGCGGTCGTATCACTCACCATCAGGCGAATGGCATGCTCGTCTCGCCAAATGTCGCAATAATAAAAAAGAAACTGCTTTGCGACTTCGAAGTGGAGATATTACGTTTTGAAATCCACTTCATTTTTGTATTTCATGTGTACAGCAGCTACATTCAGTTGATACGAAATTTCGCTGTCCGATGTCAGAATTGTCCAATTGGAATCTTACTAACAAACCACAATGGACATATCGATGCTCCCAGACAGTTAACTAATATTTGTGGTTCACACAATGTTGGTCTCGGGGATTGAAACAGCAGTCTCGTTCACAGACGGCTTTTAGCTTACCACTGTCAAGAGTAATTACGTCACTATAGTCAGACTACAGCAGAAGCTACTGAAAGCAGCCTTTTTTATATTCAACGGTAAAATTCATCCAAATTCTACAGTCGTGTGGCGATATTCGGAACAACAATTAAAAATTAAAAATATATATTTGGCGCATTGTTTGAGATACGTTTTCATAATATAAACAACAAGCATTTATACTTTTAATCTAACAGTATAGACATGTCCAATGTAATACAAAGAGAAGGGAGAAAATCTGTACCTAATATTTTGATTACATCATGACAACAACGCATTCGGAAACCAAAAGATCGCAGACAATCTATACGAACAGCGCAGCCGAATCAAAGCCGCACCGCACGACACAATTATGCCGGGCTCGTCAAAGCATCTACACTTGGAGTACTCCAGAGGGACCGCTGTCATATTTCAGGACGCATTCAAAAAGTTAGATGTTTTTGTTGGTTATGTTGGTAGCACTGCTATATTTTATCATATGCATTTATCTACGTATTTGAAGTACGAGCGCTCACTCTAGTACCTAAGGATTTACATTAGCTGAACACGAAATGTGAGAAACACACCATTGAGATCATTATGACGCCTATTTTCCGCAGTGAACTTGTGGCTAAAGAGAGAGAGACAGAATCGACAGAGCTAAAGCCCTTCAATCTACAAAATGATAAAATGAATTTACTTCTGACCATATCACTTATTTACCAAAAGTATGTAGGAATGTTAACGGCACAACAATCTACCGAAAAATCTCAAATCATTTTCGACCAACCAATTATAAATTTCTTGATTAAAATAATATCTTAATTATCGAAAAGATCCAATTTCATTTTCAATTTTCAGCCGGTAATTTGCAATGTAACTCCTTTATTACCGGGAAAAGCACGTGCAAAACTAAAATGCGTCTACTTGTCATGCACTGAAAAGAAAACATATAATTGGAATAATTTCATTTTTGCTGACGAGTTGGTTTATCTGAGTGACATAATCGATGTACACAAATATTCATTTCATTATTGACTAGAGCAAGGCAAATGCTTTATCAATTTAAAGAAAGACCGGCGCTGGTAACTCCCAACAGATTCCCACAGCAATATAATATTTTAGCATTGCTAGTCGCAAGCAATACTAATTGGCAATTAAAACCTTGTAAATAAGGACGCATCTCCGATAACTCGATAAAGTGAAGACCGACTCTAATACTTCCTTAACGCTTATTAAAATCTGCCACTTCGGCGGTCAGATGGCGACGCGCTAGAATCTTTGAGGCGCTAATAAGGACTTATGCCCCAATTGGCATTAGCTGCAATATTGTCGGGTCTTAACGTTATTTCCCGATGCAAATTGCTTATTTTGTCATCATCCATCCATGAGCCAAAGGAAGTCCACTGCTGAACATAGGCCTCTCCTAATGATTTCCACAGTGACCTGTTGGAGGTAGCCTGCATCCAGCGACCTTTACCAGGTCGTCTGACCACCTAGTGGGTGGACGTCCCACGTTGCGCTTTCCGCTTCGTGGCCTCCATTTTGTCAACACCAATCAAATTCAAACTTACACATAAATATGCGACTAAAACTTTTTGATTTTGATACAGTCTTGTCCCTTCTGTTATAAGAGAAAAGCTAATGTTTTCTCGTTTTAGTACCTCTTGCGACGACGAAGTGGGTGTGCTCGTGTTACCGCTCTCCCAGCCCGGCAGTATTACTGATTTTAGGACTGCAATGGTTACGTTCACCGCCATATTGGTCAAACCTGATGATGATGATCGGCATGCGCAAACAGATCAGTACTGGACGTCGCTGGGCGAAAACAGCTCCATCCATCCCTCGTATCTATCGGGCGCAGAGCCATTGCTATTCCAGAGGGTTATTTCTATTTAAATTAGAGAATTTGGTGGCATAACTAGCATTTTTTAGTACTGTTTCGCAAATTCATGTAGCTTTTATTAACCTCGGTCACAATGATCACCTTCACGAAGTAAATCCACTGTCATTCTGAACCTCCGTCTTCTCCCAATCCTTATGACCTCAATCGACCAATTATCTGTGTCTTTTTCTATCTCACTCTTTCTCTTTCTTCCTCTTTTTAGCAATAGTAAGTCTACTGCTGAATATAAACCTCCCTTGCGAAACATAAACGAATTGCCATAGCGACGTATTGAGAGCGGTCTGCATCCAGCAACTTCCAGCAAATAATTCTAACTCCATATTAGTTATGAGCTTTTGACATGAATACCGTTCGAAGATTAGTGCTTCGGATCGTAGAGGTGAGAACAAGGCGTGTCGGTAAGCTAAAATTAATTGGCTAGGGACAGCATCGGTTATTAAGCGGCCGACTAATCTCCGTTAAACACACATGCATAGTACGAGTTATGTGGAATTGGTACATTTCATGTGAATAAGTAAGCGGTTATGCGAATAGTTTTATAAAGTTGAGACCTTTTTGTAATGTAATTAGAAAAATATCCATTTCTTTTAATACTTTGAGCGTGTTGTTTATTAGTTGTTTAATATTTTTAACCGACTTAAAAAAAGGAGGATTATTTTTATATCAATTATTCGCTATGTGCACACAATACTACATTTCGCAATACAATACGTATATTATATGTCGTATATTTAATACAATTTTTCGGAGATATGGGGTTGGAACCATTACGCCGCAATATAAACGAGACTCCTTGTGCGCAAAAAAAACAAAAGTGATCGGCGGAAAGTTAGCGTGTGCGAAATGTTTCAAAAGAAGAAAAGTCAGTGGACCAATATGAAAATCAAGTTAAAGTATAAGACCCCCCCCCCCCCCCCTTGGTAGCAGAAGGGGAGCTTAACTTCCTAAAAAAATAGGTTCCGGTATGAAGCGATACTAATTACAGATCATTTCAACTTGGTAAACAAATAATGGCAAATATTGAAATGAATATAAGAGAGAGATTTCGCCTTAGGAATATTTACATTTAATTACCTAGTCAGGTCATAAATTCTGTCACATGTTTAATATAAAATAATTGAAACAAGTTCATTCATTATGTAACCATTTATATACCAAAATGAACTTAACAAAACATAGATTCTTATGATACTAAAGTTTATTCAAAATGACCTCCGTGATTTTGAATACAGGCCTTCAATCTGCGCGGCCAGTCGTCTATCGCAGCACGAACGAGGTCCATGTCAATATCGGCGGCTGCCTTAATCAAGGATGTCTTGAGTGACTCCAAATTGGGATGAGGCTTTGAGCACGCCTTTTCCTCGAAGTGTTGCCATATCTTGTAATCTAACGGATTCAAATCTGGATTGGAGGAGGGCCAGTCTTCGTGCCGGATGAAGTCGATTTCACGCGCCGCCAGCCAGTCTTGTGTGCTCTTCGCTCTATGAGCTGGCGCCGAATCTTGTTGGAATACCCAGTGCCTGTTATTGAATATGGTATGAGAAAACGTTTTTACACCTTTCTCACAAAAATGTACCTCTGTTAAGCCCCAATAAGAAACTCCCAACCATACCATGAGCGAGGATGGAAAATGACCTCGTTGGACACGCGGAATACGGTTGCTCGCTTCTTCACTACTGTGTGCGTACACCTGATAATTTTGTTTGTTGTAGCTCTCTTCTACGGTAAAATTTTTTTCATCCGAAAAAAGAATTTCCCGATATTTTTTTCCCGCGTACCGCTTCAACAAAGCGCGGCATCTCTTCAGTCTCAGGTCCAATAGACGAGCATTCAAACGATGTCCTGTTTTTCTTCGATATGCCCGAAGCCCTAAGTCTTCTTTTAACACCCTTTTCACCGTGGTTCTGCTTAACCCCATCTGAAGGGCCAACAGTTTCTGGTTACGTTTGGGATTTCTTTGAATTCGCGCGTCCACAGCTTTTATCACTGCTGGAGTCCTAACAGACCGAGGGCGACCACTTCTTGACTTGTCATTTGATGGTACGATAAACGAATCTTTTGCTTATATTCAAATTTTTCAGTATGTCAAAAATTTGAATTGGCGCGTAACCGCAACGATGCAACGCAATAACTGCAACACGGTCTTATTTAAGCGTCCACTCAATATTTAAAAATGAGCAAAATTCTAAAAAGTATACATTTTTATTTTCATGAACAATTCGAAATTCAAATTCAATAAACTTTTTTGTGGCCAGCATTCTAAAAGAAAAGTTTTTACTTTTTGACAATACTTATGACCTTACTGTGTATATCATTAGGACAATCATACGAAAAACATATGTAGGTAAAGCAAATCAATAAACCTCTATAAAGGGTTTGTTCCAGCCAGCTATTTGCAAACAAGCGAGGGTGGTTCACCCTTCCTTTGTTGTAAAATCAGTTCGAGTTACAAACTTCTCAATGTCGGAAGCGTAAATATCTATTTTTAACTTTATGGAACAAAATATCTCTAGAGAGTAGAGATATTCATAAACCGTTCTCTCAAGAGGCAGATGGAGACGCCCCTAGTACTCATAGTACGTTAAGCTTATTTGTCTCAAGATGTGATAAGTTGCAGTGTTATGCCGTGCACATAATCCAGCCTCAGGTGAATTCTATGATAATTTCCAAATTAATGACTGACTTAAAATGTAGCGTCTGACCTAGGATTCGAATCCGCGGCTTCGTGGACTCACAGTCCATACGCGCATTTATAATGCATACATACACGGGTAGCAGAATTATTACTAACACAGGATCACGACTTGTCTTTTTCCCCGAAGGATGGACAGAGACACCATTCGAGCCAAACACAGATGTGACGATTCGAGCATTCAATATCCTATATTAACAAAGAAATCGAAGCGTCAGACGTCAATTTACAATGTAAGCAGAGAGAAGAAGATTTAAAGAATTGCTGAAGCTGAATATAAGCCGCTTCTTATAGGTCGTTATAGGAATCCTTGGGGGAAGCTTGTGTGCACCAGTGGAGTCTAAATAGATAAATAAATACGTCCAAAAATACTTAAAAATACGTCGAAACATCGGGAAGTTAAAAAATGAAAAAAATAATTAAAAAATAAAATTGGACATAGTTCTAACCCCACACTAAGATCGAGTCTTGTGTCGTGGGTATCAGAAGCTACGAAAGACTTTTCGGTCTCACAAACACCCATACCAGAGACAAATACTTGTGGGCCTCACAAACATTTGTCTCGGTGCGGGGATCGAACCCGCGGCCTCTTATTTCACAGGCGGCGTCCAACCAACTGCGCCACGGAGGCTGTCAAATCCGTAAGAATTCGTTTTATTTCATATATGCGTAAATCTAAGAAACCTTTAGGCAAAGTACATGTTATCAAGGTATTGGTAAGTTTACTGAATTAATTCGCCCACTATCGCATTGTACAGCGTCTTTAATGTCACTCAATACAATTGATACGACCTCTAAGATCTGTGTCTAAAAGTTACGTCGTACACTCACGCCTTTTTACCATGAGCGTAGGTAGGTAGTATGAAATGCCAAAAGATACGATTTCGTCATAGCTGTTTTACTTAATATATCAAGAAAGTTCAATTATGCGTGCTGTGTTTCATCTTTTGTTTTTTTTTATGATATATGTATATATATATAGGACGACCTAGCCAACGACATAAGAGAACCTTTATTGATATTAGACGTAATATCAGTCCAAAACACATATACATATATATATATATATATATACGTAATATCAGTCCAAAACACATATACACACATATATATATATATATATATATATATATATATATATATATATATATATATATATATATATATATATGTATATGTGTTTTGGACTGATATTACGTCTAATATCAATAAAGGTTCTCTTATGTCGTTGGCTAGGTCGTCCTCAATAATACCATGTGAAAATACTCGGAAAGTGCGTATGTCCTGCGATGGTTTTTCTGTGCCTGAATATGTGATGTCTTATCCTTTTTAATCCATAATCCTACCTTTTTCTTATCCGTTAATTTTTTTATCCAATATTAATCTCATCCCATTTTTAAGTCACGTAAACCAAAAAATATCTCATTACGCGCACCGCCATCGAACCCGGGACCCCTAGTCACCCCCTCGATAATTGGCAACGAGGGGGATCATCGTGGACATATGTCCTCCCTCCACGACGTCATTATCTCCAATCAAATGGAAAATATGTCTGTCAAATTTACAAGTTCCTTTTTCGCTTGTTAATAACTCCCCCTTTTATTTTTTGGAAGCGATTGCTCTTTGGACGACGATTAAATCGCTTTGATTTCAGTGTTTTGCCACCTGTTGCCATACTTGTTGTGTGGCCGACAAAACTGTGTCAACTGGTGATGGTTATCTACTGTTGGTTGCTTTGTCTAGAATGCAGTGCGCTTACAATCAGGTGCTAAGTCGTATAATATAAAAATCAAGTCGTCGGTTTATTTTTGTGGGTCAGTATAATTTGATTTAATGTTTGGTGGACTACATGGCCTAACCACAAATCGTTCTCTCGATTGTAAAGAAGGCTCGTGCCCTGCAGTATGATTTGGTTTTATTGTCCTCGTTTTCAGGAAATTGTCAATTCACAAAACGAAACTTTTCCAGACGCCATAATGTATTAATCTTTATACATAGACATTTATTTCTAGGCTGATAATAAATTAAAAAATCCATTATCACTTTGCCCGACCCGGAACTCGAACCCAAAACCTCAGCTTTGCCACCGTGCCGCAGTACAACTACGCCACCGAGGCAGACAATAAATATAAAATAAACATAGCTTAAGTTATAGCTCATTAGAAAGATATTCTTCAAATTTTATACTCTTAAAACTGCAACTAAGCGGTAATCTGCCTATGTCGAAACTATTTTGTAACAAATATCGCTATAGATCGTGCATTCACACTCATATAACTGCCAAAATAGATTCCCAAAAACTTACAAACAAACCAACCCTTCCAATTCCCTAAACGACCACGTGAACAAAAAAGCAATTGACAACCGTTACAAGATCTTATGACAACACTACAACTCCACTTGACTATACAATAACAAAAAATACACAATATTATGTCAAATAAAAAACAAACAATTATAGGACAAATAAAAACTCAGCATTAACAATGAACGGACAAGCAACCCTCCGCGGCGGGTGGAGTGGTACAAACGACCTGCACCATAAGTTACGTCACACGTAGTGATTTGGCACTAATGAAGCCATTGTCGCCGGTTGGCGGATTCCTCGCCGAGTAATTGTTCCAATGAATGATTTCACCCCACCGCATTAGGCGGGCATACACTGCTTACTACACGCCACGACGCGGCGTGTCCTGGCTGCGAAGGAACAATGGTGCGCTAGGAATACTTAAAAATAATATTTTTAATATGGTCAATTAATTTACAAAATTCATCATAATTTGCCACAGCTACTTTTAAATAAAAGGGCTTCAATGATTTCTATACTGTTTTATTGGAATTAACCTAATAATTTAATTTATATAAACAAATAAATACATATATTTATCGTTTATGTCTGTGACTGTTGGGTGTATTATTATTTAAATATATTGGTAAACCACGTTAGAACCAAATAAATAAGTACATTATCTTATTACGCATTCCATTTTATATTCAATTCCACAAATTGTTACTACCTACTTTTAAAACAAACAATATGTTTATTAACGAATGTTTACTATAACACAAAACCAACCCTCCACAACATTATTCTATAATAATGCCTTTGTTACCATGTGTGTTGACGCATCATGGGTCCAATGTACCCCGTGTTTAAATTTTATGGCTTTCACCGCATGATATGACACTCATCGGGTTAAAATTATGTGTTGTCAATTTGTGCTCGTTGCCGTATCGAGTCAGCCTCGTGTCACGGTGCGGAGCCGACGGAACGTACTAATCTGAATAATAAGGTAATTCCTTTTTCAAATTTTATGTTTTGTGGCTTAATCAGCCAGTATTTGAGCCAATGTTTGGGCTGAGTACAACACGAAAGTTTTAAGCGATTTGCTAAAGGCTTCCCCACATAGAGCGCGTAGTGCGCTTCAGAACTATAGCTCGGCTTACTGACATTGTGTTATGATGCATATCATGAATATGCGCCCTATAGATCCAACAACATACATAATATGTATTGGGTGTATCTGCAATGACGGTCTTGGCTAGGATTCATTATTGTTTCTTAAACCACTATTTATCACTATCTCTTTTCCATGGGGAGGTCTATGTTCAGCAGGGGGCTTCCTATGGTTAAGGAGATAGAGAGAGAGAAAAATCATTATTACTTTTAACATATATTACCTATAGCTGTACATTGTACAATATGCCAATAGTTTGTTAGGGATATCAAAAACCGGTCATAATTTCTTAATAACGTCAGTGACAAAATTATCCCTAATCTTTTTATTGAGGAGAAAGACGTGCCAGTCGTGAATCAGAATAACGATACATAAAAAGAGAAAATCCAATATGAGTTAACAAATGCCACATTTTTTGCTGTCTCGTTTTATATTTGATAAGAATGAAAAGGTATATTGTAGCACGCGTATTGTATTCAGAATTTTTTCCCCGAAATAAAATGAAAACAATTTCCCGAACACGTAACGAGGGATCAACGACATTTCACAAATACCGACTGTGATTTAAATTCTACGAAACATCTATACATATAATAAAACAATACATAATTACAAGGTATTTTTAATCGTATTGATTTACCGCTAAAAAGGTTTAATATTTAAGAGACGCGTGCGTGCATGTATGCATAAACTCACGCCTTTTTACCAAAAGGGGTTGACAGAGGTGCTATCAGGATACCCAAGTTTCGCCTTGTGCTTTACCTCCCACCATGTGATAGGAGGCGAGCCTACCGCCATATCGGGCATATATCCCTGACTTAGAGCTGGTAATACAAAATCCAATATCACTGTGCCTGACCAGGGTCTTCGACTCTTCAATTTATAGCGCCCTTCACACCGCCGTGGACAGAAGCAAATGGAGACCGCTTGTCCGGAGAAAGTGGTGCAGAAGGGAGGTCACGACCCTCAATACTAAAGAATACGACGCAAGGAGGAGGAGGAGGACTTGGGTTCGAACCTGAGACCGCGGCTTTGGAATCGTACCGTAGTAAAACTGCGCCATCAAGGCAGTCGTATTTAATATAATTGTACATTGAAAATAACAGCGAGATTTAAAACTGGCCGGATCGACGACTTTTCATTATTTTATTCCCTACATTTTAATATCAAAAGTGTAACGATATTTAAATTGAACACAAAATTATTAATTCTCTTATATATTTTTTATATATCCCATAAATAATACGTTGACTTTTATTAACTTTGCTAATACGTTTTCTCTTATAAGGTATCTCTCTCTCTCTTCAGCCACAGGAAGTCCACTGCTGAACATAGGCCTCCCCCAAGGATCGCTACATAAGGTATAAAGTATAATAATAATTATTTGAAACAATCTTATTTTCAACATGCAGACATGCCACGGGTATCAATCAGCCAGTATAAAAAATAATTTCAACAACAAAAATGTATTTCGAATTTACTTTTCATTCAAAAAATTTGAATATAGAACACAAAAGCCGAAACAACGCACGGCTTCAATTTCAAATATTAAAATTATGTTCCATATAAAAGGTTATACTCGTAATACGATTTAACTTCTGGAATTGCGCAGGCGATTCGCAGACTTCAACATAAAACATCAAACAATTAGCAGTGACAATATCATTTCAAATTCCAGGTAGTTATTTATTTATATTAACATTCTGAACATTTGGTTTCAATATATACAGGTAAGGGAACGCCAAATGTACAGCAAACACGCAATTTGGATTTACAATATCATTCTTACTGCATCAAATTATGTTAATAACATAATTCACTCAATAATGACAAACAAATAGTGCTCCTGAGCCCGCTCTACATGTACAAGTCTGGCGTCCAGAAAACAGAGACTTCAAGAGACTTTTCGGTCTCGCAACACCCAGACTCAAAACAAATATTTATATGCATAAATTTATCTCGGTGCGGAGATCGACCCCGCAGCTTCTTGATTCATAGCATAGATAATTACTTCAAACGCTTGTAATTATTTTTTATTTATAGATATTTGAGGTGTGAAGAGTCTCTTCTCTAGTCACTTGGAAATCGCCTGTCAACAAAGTTACACTCGGCGGAAGTTCACAGCGCGCTGTAAGCGGCCAATGTCCCGTGACATTACATCACAACTGAGTAATTGACTGTTGTGACAATAAAATATAAAATGTGTTGGATATGATAGCTTATTACGAAACATATGGAGATTATTTATTTTTACATTAAGATAAATTATAACTATTTCATTTTTAACCGACTTCAATAAATAGAGGAACTCAATTCGTCTGATTCTTTTTTTAATTTATGTATGTTCACCGATTACTCGAAGACGCCTGAACCGATTTGGAAAAGTCTTTTTTTGTTTCAGTGCCTATATTTCACAGGTGGTCCCATAAAAAGATGGTCTAGATCTGACGAATATCTTCGGACCTGGAGAGTAAAACTCCTCAAAATTGAGTAGGATCTAGTGGTTCTTTTTGCATTAGGTATGGTATAAGAGTTAATTCTAAAATAAGTTCACGATTTGTTATCTGTTTTTCATTATGTTACTAAACGTGAACGACTGTCATTCAGCATCTTGTGACATCACAAACAGCAGCACAAATCTTCATTATTCTCTGCCACTGCGAACGCTCACGATTTAAATACGTGACGTCACTTGTTAAATGTCACGTGACCTACCCTTTTCGTGCAACATGTTTTAGTTAGAAAGAAATACGCGTTTATTAGTTTTAAATAACGCTTTGAAAATGTATAAATAATTGCGAGAAGTATTGAATAATCGTATCTAGATTTTAAAACGCTTTTCAGAAAATAGCACGACAATCATACGCGTACGACTAGAAAGAACAATTCGCCACCATGGCCACGGACATTCATGATGTTAGAATCTTAATATACTAGAGTTTTGTTTAGGTAAGCCTCTGACATAAAACTGAGGTCTCGTGTTCGAATCCCAGATCGGGCAAAGTGATATTGGATTTTTTTATTCATTATTAGCCCGGAGTCATGTATTTGTACCCGATATGGCGATGGGCTTGCCCCCTATCACATCCTGGGACGAACAGACAAGACGAAACATGGGTGCCTGAATATTAGCAGGAGAACCTCTGCCTACCCTTCTGGGAAAAAGGCGTGAGTTTATGTACGTGTGTATGTAAAAATTTCTGTACAATTAACGAATATTCGCGATAATTCTCTCGCAGTATTGTGGCAGATAAATAATACGCATCCGTACTTCAACATACAGCGACCACGGTTGATACAATACTGGAAAACAGTCAAAGCGACCAACGCGCACGAATTTGGACTTTAGCCTGTGTATATCCGGTGTTGGGCATCGGGTGATTCTCTTTGATGTCCAGAAAATATAGCTAGAACAATACATTGCACAATGAATGGAATGCACAGCGTGAAAAACAAGCGGTCAAATGTTATACTCTGTCTATTGTTTCGGAAAGTTATCTGAAGCTTTGTGGTGGTCCAACGTTTGCCAAACAATCAAATATCGACGGGTATCCGTGGTATTGCTATCGGATTTTACAAAGCTTTGTAAATACAGATGCTAAAAATCTATTTTATACTGTAGATTTCATCATAGTTTCAATGTTAGTTTTAAGTTTATTTAAGTTGTCTGGAAGTCTTCGATCTTAGTGTGGGGTCAGGACCATGTACGTGACTATTGGGTGTATTATTTAATTATTTTAAATGTACCTTTGTTTCGTCACTGTATTAAATATGTTGTTAATTCGGTAATGTTGTATTTATTATTATTTTTAATTTAATTATCGATGGGATAAGCCTAAAGGCTTCAGCACACTACAACGTAGCATCGCATGTAGCTGCCCACTCGACCATGCCGCTACAAACTAACGACGTTCCGCAGCAATTCACACAAACAACGTCTACACATATACGGTACGATGCGTTTATAGCGATGCTATGTTATGCTATGTTGTAGTGGACAGAGACCTTTAAAAGTAAAATTGTCATTCAATAGGGGTGTTGGTAAGACTGAATCAACAGAAACATTATGATGTATTATTACTTTCGCTCACATTTTACTAGCATGACGTCATTACCAGAAGCGACGAAACATTTAATTTTGTACTACTGGCATTTAAAAACATTGTCCCTAAAACTAAGGAAGTACAATGACACAATATCCACTAAAGAATTTAATCAATATACCCCAAATTATCAATTTTCTGATACCAGGTATTCAGCTTTTGGACAAATTACTGAATGCATCTAAACGAAGCCAGCGTGGTGGACTATATGGAGTATATGGCCTAACCACTTTCAATCGTACTTTCGGTTGTAAACGGCTCCCAGTACCCTGCAGTGGGACGTGATACAGATACAAATACAAATCTAAATGAGATTAAAATACGGAACCTTTTGGCGCATAAAAACAATAGTTCGGAATAAAACAAAATATACAATACATTACCGTACGTAAATAAATACTTAACAATTGGGGAAAAATAATAATATTATAGTTGTTCAAGCGATTTCCAAATATTACCGCCTAGACCCCCTTGTTGTATTTTTTATAGTTTAAAATAGGGGTCAGAGGTCCTTGGTTATTTAATATTAAATTTTTGAAAATCCTTTAAAATGTCTGTTTTTAATTCAAACAAGTATGTAGTGTTTTTTCTTTGTTGATTAAAAATAAGTAAAAATCATGACTTGCTAAAAATTGATCCACCACGGAGCTTCAACGAACTTATATTATTCGCTGACGCAGATCCTTTGCATGTCGTCAATCTTCGAAGTCGAAGTAGACCACTTATACATTACTGAATCAGCCCAGATACATCCTACTGCAAGGCACGAGCCTCCCCTACAATCGAGACTACAATTAAGAGGGGTTAAGCCATATAGTCCACCACGCTGGGCTAGTGCGGTTTGGCGGACTTTACATATCATAGAAATTCTTGCAAATCGCTATGATATGCAGGATTCCTCACGATGTTTTCCTTCACCGTTATAGTGCGTGGTGATTGACTATCAATACACCTGACTCCGAAATGTCAGAGGTGTGCCGTGGGATTTGAACCCGCGACCACCGTGAACGTCGCGTCTAGTCCGGTACTTTATAGACTTTATAGTACTTTATGCCTTAATGTTATAAAATATATTAAAGGCTGGAAATAAATTGTTAAATTTCTTCTACGTTGCAATTTGTGAGTAAAATAACATGTGAGCATTTCTGCTCATTGTAATAATCAAAATTAAAATGTTGGGCTTTTTAAGCCTGATTTATTCCTCACAGCCGCGATTAAAACGTTCCGGAGAGATGCTTGCGTATTCGTTATTTTTTATATTAATAATTTTGTCGACATAGTAATACGACAATGTATATCTCTCAGGCATTAAGTCCGCCTTTATACTCTGTATAAAAAGTATAAATAAATAAATACATATATCATTGTCGGAATTGTAATTCCCGTGTCGTGTTTATCAGATAATAAAAAAAATTTGTGTAATACCCACACCCCAAGTAAATACGTCACATATAAATTGGTCGGGTGCGTGGATCAAACTCGTGAATTCACGTTTCACATTCTGCTTTCCACCAACTGCGTCACGGAGACTGCTAGAATTACATATCTTATATATCCAGAAGTGAGTTTGTTGGTTTCGCTTTTAAACGGTCAATATTAAAGCATACATGTTACCAGGGGTACAGAAATAGACATGGAAAACTGTTCATCTGTATCTTCTATACATATAACAAATTTGTAACCGATCGATGTCTATACATGGAAGATAATTGAAAAAGCTGATATGGTCCCCCATATTATATTAACGTTATAGAACCCAAAACAATTATTTTTAGAATTAATGTCTGTTTTTCTGTGCGGTTGTGCGCGATGAATTCAGTAACGGCTTAATGGATATCGGTGAAATTTGGTATGGAGGTAGCTGACACCCTGGGTTAACACATAAGCTAATTTTGATCCCGAAATATGTTGTGTTCCCGTGGGATGAGGAAGGTATTCCGATATATTTGTTTTTTTTTGTACTCAAATGCATGAGATGGGATTGGATTACACATCTTGAGTGAGAATGAGACGGGACAAGGCGGGATATAACGGAACGGGACGAGATGAGGATTTTTTATTAAGACAACCACGCAAACGGATTTACGGGCAGAAGCTATCCAGAAAAATAACTATTTAATGGTTTTCCCAAATAATATTATCGTAGCTTAACATAAAATCTCGACTGATCGATGAGATTAAATTGCAACTTCTACCCTGAAATAGGGATCTGTAGAATCTTAGAGGAAAATCTGATACCGATAAAAATCCTTGTTTCCGAGATATCTTAAGCTGGTAGACGAAACCGCGAGCAAAATCTAGTAACGTTTAGTTTTTCCACAAGATAGTTGTTTGGTGCTCGAACTTGCGTGTTCTCGACGCAACGTTAAAATAAAATAACGCACGGACGCGTGTGGAAGCGCCCAGAGCGTTTGTATAATGAGATACATGATTTTTAACCCTCCATTATTCACTAATAACGCCTTTCTAAGTAATATAATAGAAATGTTTGTCGTTTAATTGTTCGCGCCGCGGTTTAGTGTTAGTTTTTGTTATTTTTTTTAATCGGTTACATATTCGAGGCGTCAGCCTGCGGCAATTTGAGGTGCGCGTAAATTTATATTCGAAATGAAAATTCATTCGAATAGGTTTGAGCTTTTTCTTTGTTGCGGTTATGTTTGTGGGCACTATGATATTAAGCCAGTGTTTCTCAAAGCGGGCAGTATTGCTCCCTTGAGGGAGACGAAAAATTTCAAGGGGCTTTTAAAAGTAAAAAACATGTTACTTTTGCTCAAAGTGTTAATAACTTTGCTTACTCTCTTAACAATAGTTTATTCATATGGGCACTCTAGTCAATCCAATGACTGTTGGTGTAACAAAATGTCGTTTCCGCCTCCACTTGATCAACAATATCATTATCTAAGGATGTGAACTTGTCTTTGTCATTTATTTAATTATTATTAAAAAAACACAATGTTCAATACTGTACTGGTTCGACTGGTAAAGAATGCGTCGGGTATTAAGTCCACCTATACATCGTTTGTACAATGTGTAAATAAATAAATATATTATTATAATTTTTATTCATTTAAACTTATATGAAGATAACTTGATTAAACAACAAACAATCATTCTTTGCACGGAAATCACGTATTTGTTAATCGACTTCAAAAAAAGGAGATTATCCATTCGATGTGTATGTACGAGTATGTTATATTGTCAGAATTGCACAGTTTTTTGTTTATATATGAATTGATATCTAAGTATACGTCTTAGCTATGTATGTGTATGACTATACGAGTATATCTATTATCTATTTATCTACTGTTGAATATTTTTTAACGATTTTCGACGTATACATTATTGACATGGGAGTGCCTCGGTAGCGCACTTGTACTACTGTATAAATGCAAAGCTGAGGTCTTGTGTTTGAATCCCAGGTCGGGCAAAGTGATGTGGGATTTTTCTATTCATTACCAGCCCGGAGTCAGGAATTTGTGCTAATATGGCGATACACTCGCCCTCTGTCACGACGTCGGACAGACCATACAAGGCGAAACGTGGGTGTCCTAGTTGCACCTCTGCCTACCATGTATGTATGTAAAGTGATGCGATTTGAGTGAACGTTGCCATGCCTCCGTCACTTGGTACATTTAGTAGTACGTAAATAAACTTCATATGTTTTTAGAACTGAAAATATCATTGGAGTTAGCCAATGGTTGTGAAGTTAGCTATAGCGAAGTTTATGAAATGGATTGCATATGGTTCGGAGGTCGATTCCATAGCATACATTTTATTTTTTCGAATTTAAACTTGCTATGCCATTGTTCATAGTTAAAAAACATAAGATATCAACTTGTGGTTAAGCTCTAGTTTGTCATAAATAATTAACCATCTAATTATCAAAACCCATCACATTACAGCTAGTAGATAATATAAAAAGCAGTCTTCAATGTATAAAAACGTTAATTTCACGCATTTTTTGCTAAAAAGGGTCCTCGCGATTAGCGATTCAAAGGCGTGTAATACACAATGCTGGTCACGACGGAGCAATAAAGTCAAATTAACATTTATTGTTTTTAAACAAAACTATGAAGAACAAACATGTCATTTATAACGATGAACAAACGTAACCCTTCACTTTCATATTTTAACGTCAACGCGACCAATGCAAATAATAGACGATCGCTGCATGGCATAGGCGAAAGCGATATTTGTTCATACATTTAGGTTATTTTAATCCGATGGCAATGTGAGGGTTTACTTGCTGTGTTATAGACTATAAACATTTGGGTTCTGAGTTCGATTTCCTGGTTAAACAACTTTGTGTAATTAATAATTATGTTCTTTATTTAGGTCTACATGTATGTATAAAGAGATGCTTATAAATTTGTCCCTTATGTTCATAACCATAGTACCTTACAAATCTAGTAAAGTCAATCAAAGCATTTCGTCACTTATGTTATTCAAATAAATAATAATAAACTTATTCAACTTTGTTCATAAACACAAACCGCTACAGTTTACAGCTTAACCCACATCGGAGAGCAAATAATAAAAAAAACTGAAATCTGTAGGGTGCGACAACAGAAGCCAGGGGTAACGTTTAGCAAATACTTGGGCACTATCAATTTCACGGCGCTACTGGTTCGATGCGCCAGATAACGCCATTGTATTGAAACGTGTACTTGAAGGGCGTATCTTTGTGCCGGCAAATTATTGTAAATCGTAGGGGATGTTTTATTACCAGTGTACATGAATGATGATTGCGGCGATGTTAATAATTTAATTTAATACACTCAAGATGTATAAGTGCGTGGTAACGAAGTAATGGACCAGACGCGGCTGCGAACATGTGGTGGTGCGGGTTCAAATCCCAGAACACACCTCTGATTTTTGGACTCATTTGTGTATTGATAGTCAGTCATAACCCACTATACGAGTAATAGTGAAGATACACATCGTAAAATAAACCTGCATACCATGGCGATTTGTTAGAACTCTTACGATACGTGAAGTCCGCCAACATGCATTAGACGGTGCGGTGCTCTATGGCCTAACCCCCCACAACCGTATTCTCGATTGCAGAGAAGCACCGTGCCCTGCAGTAGGACGTATATGGGCTGGATTATTATTACGAATTTGCGAGATCAAATCAAAGATCTAAAATATAATGTTGTTGGTATAGCATTTAACGCTAACAAAAGTTAGAGAACCTATAAAAGTTTAATAGTGAACATTGATGAGGTGGAACGATAACAGATAGTCACCGTGGAGCAGTTGGTTTGACGGCGGCTGTGAAACGAGACGCCGCGGGTTCTATCCCGCGATCCGAAAAAATTGTTTGTGCGAAGCACAGGTATTTGTTTCGGGTCTGGGTGTTTCTGAGACCGAAAAGTCTCGTAACTTCTGATACCCACGACACAAGCCTCGATCTTAGTGTGGGGTCAGGACTATGTAAGTGACTGTTGAGTGTATTTTTTTTGGTTGAAAGCAACTCGGCTTCGTCAACTTGTTAAATATAATACACACGGGCCTAGGCCAAGTAAGTGCACTCAATTCAGTATTGGACCTCAATAGGTTTCTAAATTCGTTAGTCTGTCAGTTGTTAAGACTTTACGTACCCTGCAAGTATTAAACATGTCAGTCATGTAATATTTATAAATGATGATGTAAAAATCAGGAGGCAAGTACATCCAACACGATAGCCTACAAATCACGACATTCTGCAATAGTCATATTTTAGCTGATTGTGGTAACAGTGAAATAACAGTATTAGTCCATAAGCGCTTACTAATAAGCACGGAATTCGTCTACAACCGAGTTAGACTGCAAGGGGTTTGGAGACTGCATGCCGGGTTGACGGACTTTGCTGTACGGCGTATACCCTCATCAAAATTACACTATATCACGTGAACAAAATAATAGCCATTCTAAAACTCGCTGGACAGGTGGAATGATGAGGCAGCCCTATCGTTATCAGACCCTATTACTATCCCTGTGTTATAACCTAAATACTAATTAAGTAAATAAATAAATAAATCTTTATTACCCAAAAAGTCAGATATTATCATCTTGAAAGACAGTGTTCAGCTCAAATAATACAAACAAATATCACAAGTGAACTGTGTTGACATATCAATAATTATATAGGTACTTAAATAAAAATTAAGTAACACAAAAATTATGTTACAACAGTTTAATATTATTATGCATAATAGAAAATTACCGCAACAAGCGAAATTTGAATTCATTAAGTGGTCTCCGTTATCACAAGACGGAAACAGTTCTTATCTGCGTCGGTATTATCGACATACGTGTGAATGAATCCGAAGTCGTCCCCAACCCTTTTAGATGGGCCCGTCGCGATAAACCGGGGCGCTGAATAACAAAATGTCCGTTTGTATCTAATACCAAAAAAAAGATTTTGTAAAGGTGGACACCATCATTTGTGGTGTGGCCAGGAGAACCGATCGCTTTGGAAGTTCAAGTGAATATTTTTTGGTGCTGTTAAATAAAAAAAAAACTTAATTGATAACCCTAAATAAAATATAAAGTATTAAGAAAAGCTCATGGAGTTATTGTAAAATATTTTTTTAGGTGTGATCAACTTTACATTCACAACTTAATTTATTACTTAAATTACAATGTATAAAAACATAAATGGTCAGCGGTGTACAAAATACCCAGAAACTGAATAAACACAAAATATTTATAAACCAATGAATGTTTCGTGGCTAAATATTTACTTCGCCCAAACGGTAGTATGAAATTATTTAATAATAAATCGAAATGTATGAAAAATTTATAAAAAATTTAAGGTAAAAAGTTATTAAATACTTCAAAGACATCATTAATTACAATTTTCACGTTTCTACACCTCTCGTAAATTTATTATATAGGTATTAAATAATTATTTTATAACAAAGCATACCATAATAACACAAACCACCTAATCAATTAATTAGGTCCCTGTTACTAACTTCAAACTCACCCTTATTTCTGAAACCGCCGACATTTTCATAATTAAAATCTATTACATAACATCTCAACTCTAACAAAATCAATGCTTCGCTCTAAACATCGCTGGTTTAAGAGCTCCGCCGCACTATAGGCTGTCATCAAGCCTGGCGACAATCGATCATAACCCCTAAAGCCTTGGATTAAGAGTTTTGACGTTTAACAGAGTGCACCGATGTGATGAACCGTGCAGGTAACCAGCCACATGTAGCAGGGATAGGTTACTGACAAAATCGAGATAGGACAACGACAGAGCATTCATATTTTGAATTAATTGTTAAGAGAATAAGGAATAAATAATGGTAGAAATTTTAGTAAGTAAAGCGGTTTAAAAACAAGGTCGACAAAAAGAAAAAAATGAAATAAATAAATATATTATAACTTATATTTTTGTCGTCAAAATATAATAGTACAGTACTTTAATATGTTTGTCCTTTGCAATAACACCACAGTCATACAATGCCGCAAACGGATCGACAACAAATACCTCGCAATATTCTCGTGAGAATATCGCAACACAATTTCCAAACTATATTTAAAACAATAGTATTTAATTAAAAATTCTCGCTTTAAAATAAAAATATAAACAAACACATCACCAAAAATGCCGTGTAATCCATCCCGCCACATTCACTTTAGCAGGTGACTGTAACATTTGATTAATCGGGCGGAGAAATTGAATCAGTCCGGCAGTTTGACACAACAACACATATTTCAACGGCCGGTCAAGCCATCGTCGAGATACCATCGATAGCCCTGTCATTTAAAATCCACTGACAGCTCCTATACTGCAAGGTTTCTAGTAGTAGGACAAATAGGGCAGCTATATAGTACTATTTGGCAGTTTAGTTATTGTATATAGGTATGAATGAGTTGCTGACTTGCAAAAAAATGTATGTCTTAATGTAAGCACGAATATGCTTAACGATTAAATATGATTCTTACAGATCCTAACTGGCCTAATGAAGGATTTGTAATTGAAGGATTTGTATGACTCCTTAGAAATTCTTGTGAATATTTGTCATGTATTACGGTAAGCGATAGTTGACTATGAATACATTGGTACTTAAGTCCATTGGTTCGAAAAGTGAATTCAATATTTGCTTTTGCAATTGCATATTTATCCCATTTTCAGTGATCATGTATATTTTCGCTATATTTACTACATTTTTCAGTAGGCATCCCTCTTGATAAGTGTAAATTACCAGTTACTGTTTCCGTATACATGCACAAAAATAAGTCATGTTGTTGCCGGTCAAATCTATACCTTCGTAACCGCACGTTTTGTAAAGCGCACTGACCCGCTCATATCATTATAGACTATAATTTCTGGTCTATAAGGTTGGTAATTGTTGAACGTATAATAATATAATTTTCTGATTATCGGTTGATTTCATAATAAAAAAAATAGCACCCTATTTGTCTTGTATGTGTCCTCGTAAAATTTAACAATCATGTTGCACGTTTTACCAGTTACCATTGTTTTTCTTGTATATTTTTCTCATTTTTCGTGCATATTTTGAGCTTTTTATGTTGCGTATAATCCAGCCTCTAGTAATAACCATCCTTTTACATACGTATGCATTTAAACTACCACTCATATACCCTATACTCATACCCTGTGACAAGCAATAAAGTTTCAAAACCCGTCAATTTCTATTTGAATATAGAATTTTGTGCCATTCAAACACGAACTGAGGCACTCGACGTCGCATAAACCACTCGGGGCACGCAATTCTATTTTCCCATTCGTTTTTTGAAAATATAAAAATACTAATGGGCGCATAACAAAAGCCGGTCCGGTATCACTCCCGCAGACGCCGCGTGCGGCGGTCGCGCGCCGCCGGCCGCCCGCCACGCGCCGCGCTTCATTACTGCACTCTTAGCAGACTTTATTATTTCTAGCCACGTGTCTATTAACGCGGTTTTTATTATTATTCCGTACATTTTTTCGGTCGTGTTTTTCTACGGTAATCGGATACGGGCGGTATTAGCGCCGGATTGGATCTGTATCTGCTGCGAGTAAACACGACGTTTAACGTTAGGTTAATGACGGGTTTTGCTGTCGCTTAATCCGATTTCGATGTTTCGCGCGGTGTTATGTTTTTTTTTTTTAATATATGTTTGATGCGGGTAGAGAGGTAGTTGTTGAGTCTGGAACTTAAGATTGTTGAATGCACGGCACGTGACCAACACTGTAGCACTACACGCAAATAACTACAATTTTTACTGACCAAAATTGGAAATATACATATACTAAATATAAATTGGAAATAAATACTGTGTACTTAGGTACTTTTTCTGTCTCTTACTTAATCTTTCACTGCAACTTATTATGGGCACAAACATTATAACATCATACTGTACGGCAAGACTGCAGTTTCCACTATCATTCACATTACACTCTTAATAGCTTACCCCGAAAGGGTATAGAGTTTTGAATCTTATGAAAAACGCTGGAAAACAACATTATGATGTACGTGGCTCAGTATAAGATTTCACGGTACCAGTACTCATTAAGGCGCGTTCACATTGGCTCAAAACGCTCGGGAGGACACACGGGCGGAGGGCGCGCGCGTGCCCGCCGCGTGCCGCGCCGACCCATTCATACGGGCGATTATTTGTTTTTACGTGATTTAACATGTTTATTCTGAGTATTTTATTATAGGCTCGCATTACAATAATTGTGCTGCGTTTGCTGTTCAGATTAGTTGATTTAGGTGAGTTGCAGCGAACACAAGATGTTTGTCCTCAGCCCTATGATAAAATAGCACAACATTTATTAGAAGTACAACAATTATTTATATTTTTAACTAATAAAAGCCGCATACTAAAGTAGGCAGCGGTGTTCTCTAGTAAAGACTGGTTTCGCAAAACTCGTAAGATTTAGGTGTAAAGGAAATATTTATTATTGTCTTATAAAAGGGATTAATTTGACAGAGTCCACTTAATTATTGTATTCAATAGTCCCTTATTAAATATAACCTACCTGTATTAAGCTTTAAAAACGAGCTTCTTGTGTTATTTACAGTTTAATATTAATAGTTGGTACCGTTATAATTTATTGTTAATTGAAGTCAATTAATCTAAATACATTGTAATGCACTTATAAATGAATCGGTATGGGATCACCTGGTTAAATATTTGAAGGGTTCGTTGGCGCCAAAACTAAACTAGTGAATTGACGTGTGTTTAAAAAACGAATATACAAACATAAAACAAAAGGTTCAGCTAATCAAGAGGCAGGCGATATGATCGCTCGTTAATTGCAATTACATAATACAGAGGGCACCTGCTACGCACGCATCACTAGCAACGCAACAGAATTGGATTAAAGACACCGAACCAGTGAATTCGGCGTTATTTATTAGTGTTTGAATAACGCAGGTGCGTCGCGCTAAGCCGCAGTTTAAACATCGTTGGAAATGTAAGCCGAATGATATTATTAATTAGTTTGATTTAGTTCAGTTCGTTAATAAAGAGGTTGGTGAAATGCGGTCTGTATTTGTGCTAATGTGATGATAAATGTAAACGATGCTAGTTTATGTCCACGTTATATTAAATTACTGTGTAATGAAAATTTCGAAGATAGCTCCGGGATTGTATTAATGAGTAGATAGGCTTTGCTTCAACAAACTGAGGGATAATAGTAATTGCGAACCCTTGATTTTTTAATATCAGAAGATTGTAACATGAAGTTATACGTATGGCCTACATCTTGATTATGCTAAATAAAACCTACCTCAGTTATATAAATATAACACATGCGTTTTAATATAGAAAATTATTACTAACACCATTAAATCTAATATACAGTTGAATACGCGATTCAGTAAATATTCTCTTCGTAATAATAACCTACTAGAATTAATTAAGCCAAGGACAAACTATGGAAAAAAAACAATTTTATATGAGGGTGCACAGCTCTATAATAAACTACCGAAAACTGTAAAGAACTGTGAAAATGTAAATAGTTTTAGAAATAGTCTTAAACAACATATTCTGTCAAAAAGTACCGGAGACTAGACTAAATTAAGTTTAACATAATTTTTATTTTCTCTTTGTATCTCATTTTAAGTGAAATATGTATTTCTTATGAGAATAAAGTTCTTTAAACCTAAATTACCCAGTGGCAAACAAAAAAAAATCTATAAAATATTTTTTTTTTATTTCACGAAACATTTCTTTCATCCTAAAATAATAATGGCAACCGTTGGAATTTTGAGCGAATATTTTGTACATATTTAGTATATTGGCATCAGATTTAATTAAAAATAAAAGTACATTTCAACTCTCATAAAAACGAGACTCCCACACCACTTCTAATACCATTAGCAAATTAAATCAAACTAACCCTTGCATAAAAAGTTCAGTATCAGGTACAATGGCGCCGTTCCCATCCGCAAAAGCGCGGGAAGCACGGAACAAAGCGGTGACCGACAATAACCTCCAAATCTATCCCGATATTCCCAAGAACTGTGCCCTTTTGTTCTTCATAAAGAGCTGTGCGTGAGCTTTGGCCTTGTTTTTTGACCCTAACGAGGGATGGAGTAGGCCACGTGTCGATCACTATTCTATTGTTTCGCTCATCTGTTGTAAATTGAACTTTAAGATAGGGAGGTAAAGTTGCAATTGATGCATGATACAGTTGTGGCTTATTGAAAAGATACTTGACTGTTTGGTGTACTTACTGGTTAGTTTTGCATCCGTTTCTGCTGCAATTTATTATCTAGTTGCTATTGCAGTAATATTATTTCTACTTCTAAATATTCATAGCAGATCGTGCTACAAAATTTTTGTATAATTATAATTCAAGTAATAAAATAAAGACGCATAATAATGGACAATCATTTTGATAACTCAATTATTGATTTTGTACTAACCGTAATGAAGTCGGCAGCTGTAGCAATTAGTGTAATAATTGCTTTAGTTGGATAGCCACTTTTACGTTAATATGGCTCGATAAGTTAACTATTACCTTTTAAAAATGGTAAACTGCATAGCAATTACCCTATTTGTTTCAGTACTAAGTATTTTGAATATTAAAGGCTTTTTGGTGTTTCCGGTACGCATGCCCTATTGTGAAAGGGAATATGTCAATGATAAGTAAAATGAATAGATTTGCATAATGAGTATTTTATTTCGACGGCAATAAAACTGAGTTCATACCACAGCTTGCTTGCTTGTCATTGATAATGATTTAGTCAGTATATTTAGAGCCACCATTGAAATATCCCAAAGCGTAAATTAGTAACTAAACTTCAATTTAATATACTAAAAATAATTATGCTAATCAATTTTTTAAATCATTAATTATATATATCACTATTTCACACTACACTTCCGTCTATAACAATACACAAAAACGCCAACAACAGCGTTTATTGACACAATATCGCGCCGTATGTTTCCAAACAGATATCTCCTGTTACAGTGCGATGCTGTCGCAGGGCAATGCGCCCTAATAACAGGGTAATTACAATTACCTACTTACATACATTTTGCACGCTTAACTCTGTCCGCCCTTCATTCATAATGTGGATTAAATTAGTTATACGTTTCAGCTCTTTTAATCAGTACTTTTTAAACATTACACGCGATTTATTTATTATTTATTTATGTCTTCATTGTACACAAAAAAATTAAATGACAAATATATAATAACGAAAATATATGTGTATATAAATGGCGCTCTTATCGTTTGTATCAATGACTTACAGAAAACCATGATATTGATTCAAGAGAAGGAGAAAAATGGGGCAGTGCAAAAAAACAGTATGATTAAGTTTTCCCTTTAAATCTCTAAATTATAGACTTATAGCTAATAACTGATTGCTTTAGTAATCTTTAAGGAAATCTTGGAGAGCCTGCGTGGTGCAGTGTAACACTGATTGTGGAACAAGAGAATGAAGATTCGAGAAAAGTGTGTGTGGTCCACTAGTATTTGTTGGGGTATAAAATAAATAAATAAATTCACCCAACAGTCATATGCATAGTCCTGACCCTACACTAAGATCGAGTCCTGTGTTGTGGGTATCGGAGCTACGAGAAACTTTTCGGACTCACAGACATCCAGACTCGAAACAAATACTTGTGGTTCACACAAACATTTGTTTCGTTGCGGGGACCGAACCCCCACCCTTCCGTTTCACAGCCGGCATCTAACCAAATGCGCCACGGAGGCTGTCAGGTATGGGTGCTGTGACAAAAAGTCTCTTGTACTTTCCGATACCCATGGTACTAGAGTTGTACCTTAATTTGGGGACTTAATTTGGATTGCATAGTTATCGTCTTATAGACACTTTGTCGTATCAGCGTATGTTCCTAGGTGATACAAAACACTGATACTAATTCGCGCAATATATTTTAATTAATATTAAGACGTATTATTTTGTTATAAAATGATGTAGTAAAGTTCCCTGAATTGTGATTTTATTGCATGTCCGAGATCTGAATGCATTGAAGTGTGAAAATATCTTCCAATTAAGGTGAGATAACGATGCCTTCGCTCCAATAACTCTGATAAAATTATTGGAAATATAAATCAAAGCAGCTTCGGTACATTTTGCTTCTATCAACGAAACTTATAGAGGGAAACGGTCAAATTGGCAACATTTTGTCTAATATCCAGACTCTAGAGGATATCATCAATTTGATGTCATTTTATTTACCATCATTGTGTCCATCCAGTGTTACGACTTTGCCGATGGCAATCTATCCGCCCTACTCGTAACTTAGATACATAGGTTGAAAACGCGACACACTTACGTAAATAAATAATTACACCCAACAGTCTCGTACGTAGTCCTGACTCCACATAAGAATCAATTAAGTCTTGTGTCGTGGGTATCAGAAACTACGAGGGACTTTTTGGTCTCACAATCATCCAGACCCGACACAAATATTTGTGTTTAGACACACGACACAGAGAATTCTCTTTTTGTCTCTTTCTCTTCAGCCACAAGAAGTCCACTGCTGACCACAAGCCTCCGCCAAGTACCTTTCGGCCACCTAAGACTAAATTGCTCATAATGTGAGATGAGGATTCTTTTTGTGTTTGTTGTGTGTATTAATTATTTGTAGTAAAAATAAAATATAAAATATAATATAAATATAAATTTTATTAAATATTTGTAGTAAAATCCTTTACGTCTTAAATAATTCCTTAAAATACTTAACTGCTCTACCTTCTTGAAATTTCGTATTGATATGACTCTATCTATCATAAACATGCCTCAAAAGTCATAACCATACACGCTAAAACAAAACAAAAAGAGGTACAAATGACAAAAACCCGTGTAAGAGTCAACATCATCTCGGGCCGGTCGATCAATTATATTTGATTCATTGAGTGGCGACGCGACACAGCGCGGCGACGCACAAAATATTATGATACTGATGGTTATCTCGAGTTCAGACCTTTTTGGGCTAGTGCCAAAATAAATCGATTGAGAAGTTAATTGTACCGTTGGGTGTTTAATAAAATTAAAGGATGAAGATATTTGAATATTGTGGGGAAAAGGTAGAGCCGCTTATTGTTACTATAGCAATGGCATTCTCCTCCATTTCCTCGGTCTTTAGTAACATAAATTGTAGGGATATTAGTTGCAATATCTTACTTGACCTCATAAAGACAATGTTCTTTTGAACAACCCAACATTCCAAGCTCTGTTTCCAATATACTCATGTGGTTTCGTGACACATAACCGAACCATTTCAAGTAACGATCACAAATTTATCTGCCACATCACCAACACAAAAATCACTACCATATAGCGCGAAATACGATTTCTAAACTCGTTTTTAGTCCCTGATCTTATTGGAATATTCCGCTGCACCAGGGAAAGATCTTTTATATTCGAAACAAAACTGTGAATTAAGGCGCGGATTGTCGCCGGCACAATAGCTCGGCTTGCACAAAGCCCGCCGAGTTTCCCAGTGCCAACCGCAAGCAAGTTTTTGCTTCGTCTCAGGCCATTTGGCCCCGGAAGCCGGGCCGTCGGGGCGACCTATTTTTATATTAGTTTTTGTGGTGGCTACGGCGACACCAAGCCCGCGGCTACTTTATCTAACTTGGAGTAATTATGATAAAAATTTAAGAGACATTTTTATTTTATGACGTCATTAATTTAAGTAGCATGTGCCTGTGCGTACTGCTAGGGCTTAGATTAGATTTAGATTAGTTTGACACTTTATTATAATCGAAATGAATTACATTTATGAATGATGCAACTGTACATCAACATCGCAAGCCGCTATATTAATTTTATGATATTCAGGTTCTTGATAGTTTAGGTACACGAAATTATTACAAAACATACTTACTGTCATACAACTGGAATGCAAAATATGCAGGAGAATTGATCTCAAAGGCCTAAACTTATGTCGAGCTAGGGATTAAACCGAATAATAAATTCACATAGTTTTGAATTTGGCCATCCTGGCACACTTGACAAATACACCCTGCATAGGACTACGTCCTGCCGAACCTGGATTTAAAACCAGGGGCCGCCAGGTCACGAGGGCCCAATGCCCCCTGCCTGAGCTATTTCAGTAATTATGTTGTTGAATTTATTGGTTGGTTTCATTCCCGAGCCCGATGCCCCTTGAGCGGAGATAACTTTTGGCTGTATTTATTAATTATAAGTATGTTCATATCAATGCACTTGTAAATAATAATGTGTTTATTGGCTTCTTGTACGGTAATGTCGCTCACCTTTTTCCCCTTAGAGGACATTTTTAATTTTACTTGTGTAGTATGTATATGTATGTCGTTATACTATAATACTATGTATTACTGTGTCGTATGTCGTTTATATTATATACTCTTAAAATGTGTGATAAAAACATTAGCAAAGATTGTAACAACATACTATATATATAGATAAATAAATGTTGTAGGGATAGCCTCCGTGGGGCAATTAGTCAGACGCCGGCTGTGAAACTTAAAGCCACGGGTACGATTCCCGCACCGGGACTCAAGAGTCAAGACTCGATCTTAGTGTGGGATCAGGATTATGCACGTGACTGTTGGGTGTATTTATTTATATAAATGATTATGGTAAAGAATTATTATAATTTATATAATCAAAATATTATATTCTTTCTTCTATTTGTACTAAATACTATTTAAATCTAATTGAAAATTAAAATTTTCTGTAATACTAGAGTATGTAATACTCTAGTCAGAACAGAATTAATGAAACATATATAACATACATAAACACACGCCTTTTTCCTAGAAGGGGTAGGCAGAGGTGCTACCAGAACACCCACGTTCCGCCTTGTATATTCCGTCCCACGATGTGATAGGGGGCGAGCCTATCGCCATATCGGGCACAAATTCCTGACTCCGGGCTGATAATGAATAGAAAAATCCAATATCACTTTGCCCGACCCGGGATTCGAACCCGAGACCTCAGGTTTGCAATCATACCGTAGTACCACTACGCCACCGAGGCAGTCGAATGAATGAAACGAGGGTAAGTAGGCATTTGCTCAGCACTGAGACAGCCAGAGCTGATTCAAGTATGTAAGTATGTATGTATAATCAAATAAATATACCCAATGCATGTCTGTGTATGTATACATATGTGGAAATAAATACACCCAAAAGTGACAAACATAGTCCAGAACCGACATTGAGACGGATTAATCCTAGTATCTAGGGTTACTAGGATATCGGATATTACAAGAGACTTTAATCTCACAAACACCAAGACCCATGACAAATACTTGTGGACCATACAAACATTTGCCTGTGCGGGGACCGAACCCGCGAACTTTCGTTTCACAGCCGACGTTAATGCAACTGTGCCACGCCGGTGTTAATATAATACGTATATGTATATGCAACGATAATAATAATAAACATCACGCCTTTGTCCCAGAAGGGGTAGGCAGACAGACACCCACGTTAACCTTGTGTGTTCCGTCCCAGGATGTGATGGGGGAAGCCTGTCGCCACATCAGGAACAAATTTCTGACTGAATAAAAAAACAGATCATTTTGTCCGGCCCGGGTTTCGAGATCCCAGCTTTGTAATCGTAACTGCACCACAGCAATTACTTTTTTCCATTCCATACAAAATAGTAACCGAATTTTTCAAAAGGGCGTGGAGGGCCAAATCCAAAACTATGAGGAATATCAATAAATGCTGAAAGGAATTACTAGCCCGATTTTGATGAAAACTAAAACTGCATACTTAAATTTTTGACAAAACAAATATGCCTAGCTAGGAATCGAACCCGATGATTTTGATTAAAAAAACACATATATTACACTAATAAGAACCATCCAATACTTGGTACAACGCGAAGTATATTCAACACTGCTCAGATTTGACATAAACAAGAGATATATAGGTACTTCAGTATAGGTTAACAGATTTCACACACCATAGGAATTCTAGTAAACTTGCCTGTCCATTAATCCACAGAAGCGTTCTCTATTAAGAATAGTGTATTAAAATAGAATTTTAAAATGTTATAAAGGGCAAACGTCGTGAGCGCGGCGGCCAAATGTGTCCGCGACGGAATGACGCCCAAATGGTTAAAACTGCACGGTACATTTCACACAGGGACAATTTATATCGGCCACAAAAACTACGATGCCGTTACTGAGACTTTAGAGATGCCCTCCCAAATATTCATGTGTTGATTCCAAATTTTTCTATATTTTTATTTTTATTTTTTGTGGTTAGATCCCTTAGTTCTACAGCTTCATTAGGAATATTCGTCGCTCTGGCTGAAATAATTGATAAAAACTACATCAAAATTAAAATAAGTAGAGATTTTATTATTACTCGTATACTAGACTAAAGCGTCATTTACACCTGGAAAGATTCTCGCTTCGAAGATACGATTATCGTAAGGATATAAAAAAGTTTAATCGTGTAAACATTTTTATGCCATCCGATAATCGCATACGATTCTCGCCGCGAGAAACTCTCTTCGTGTAAATGAGGCGTCACTATTTTTCACAAATAATTACCTAATGTAAAAGTAAATTCAAAATTATTTCCTAAATCCGCTGGGGTTGAAAGGTTCTCGAGTGAAGGCCACCTGATTACTACCGCAGTGCCGACAGCCGACTTGCAAGGTAGACGAACGACTAATGGTTACAGAACCCCTGGATGCAATCTGCTTCAAACTGATACCTGTGAAAAGATGATAGATGCCTTCGTTTGACAGCCTTCGTGGCGCAGTTGGTTAGACGCCGGTTGTGAAACGAAACGCCGCGGGTTCGATCTCCGCACCCGCACAAATGTTTGTATGAACCGCACGTATTTCTTTCCGATCTGGGTGTTTGTGAGATCGATAAGTCTTTCATAGTTCTTGATACCCACGAGCAACGACACGATCTGAATGTAGGGTCAGAACTATGTACGTTCGCCCTGCGGTTAGGGACCTGTATCCCCTGCCCGTCGTAGGAGGCGACCTAAAGGGGTGATCGGAATCGTTGGACCTACTGCGAAGGCGGTACAACCTCACTAGCAGCGATTCCGAGATGGACGACAGAGCGCGTGGCCTCGCATCCTTCACAAAACAATCACAAATCATAACACCTTAAATGGGCGTCCAAAGCGAGATGTAAGTGGGAGACAACTTTGTTCCCCGATGAAAGCGAACAGTCATGGTTCGGCGCCAGGCGATCACAGGGAAGGAATCAAGGCGCTTCTCGCCCTGGGGTAGGGATCCATTGTCGTACGAACAGCGCGCGACGGCCATCTTGGGGCCTTTAGTACTGGCTAAAACACGAGTCGAGTCTGTAACAAAAACCTACATCAGCATACTGATGCCGGTGGTAGGCCAGTGGCACTGACATACCCCTGTCGGCCTCCTCCAAGGTACCGAAATGGGAGCTTTACAGCTTTTCCTCTTGACACACAAAACGATTATATACGTGACTGTATTTATTTAAATAGTAAACTTCCTGTCACAAACAATGAATAAACTAATAACTAAACCAGTTAAATTAATGCATATAAATTATATCCAATTTAATTTGCAGGCGAATATCCTTGCAATTAATATTCACCTTAATAATCTACGACGGCACTCGAAGTGGATAACCACCTAAGTCAAGATTCACTCAAACAGCACTTTGCAATGTAGCTAATATGTATTGTTTACCATACCGCTTTGTTACTCGGTATATTACACTCCGGTACACTGGAAATCCTTCGTGGGACTCGAATTTCTAGTTAATTGAAACCAATCTACAAATTACGTTCGACAAAGCTGTGCAATATTGAAGTGAACTGTACATATTGGCGATTCTGCTAAATTAACAGATAGAAATTGTAGGTAAATGAAAAATAATATTAAGTAAACTGCAAATAATTAGAGTTTTCTCCAGGAAATCGTGTACAATGAGCAATGCGATTGATGTCCAAATCTAAAACCAGGCCCCAGAGGTGTCTAGATGAAAACCGTCGATTGCCACGGAACGCATCAAACATGTTTCATTTCACGACTGTGTCTCTGAATAAATAAGCTGATATTATTAGTGCCGTACACAGTTTGCCAACCATTTTTATATTCTAAATGTGATACTAGACCCGATTCGTAGCCCCGGTCAATTCGTATGAGGTTTTACAAACCGAAAAAAATACATAAAGAGAGCTGCTCGACCTAAGAATTGAACCCGAGACTACTAGGAACAAGACACAAACATGCTGCTTCTGACCGACAAAACCATTGTATTTGTTGGTTATTGTCAGCCTCCGTGGCGCAGTTGGTTAGACGCCGGCTGTCAAACGTGAGGCCGCGGGTTCGAACCACGCACCGAGATGTTCCAAAGATGTTATTTTTTTGTCTGGGTGCTTGGAACCACAAATTGTCTCGTGGTGATACCCACGACACAAGACTCGATCTTCGGTCAGGACTATGTATGTGATTATCGGGTGTATTTGTTTATTGTTAAATTAAAATTATATTTTAGTATGTTGCCAATATATTCGACTAATTAATCAAAGTAATTCCATTATGTAAGCTCGATATAAAACCAAGAAGAGAAATATTAATTATTTTAGAAACAAAGTCCGTCTCAAAAACGTCACTTTCGACTTACTCAAGTTTGTCAATCGGGTGACATAATTTAAAACATGCATATACGTAAAAGTTCATTGGCTTCGAGATAATGTTGATAAAAAAACCAGTTTGTTCTAATATTGTTATGTCCATACTCAATATTATAAATATGGTAATCGCGATTACTAATTTCTTGTTTGCGTTATTTTAAGCCATCGTTGCATTTAAATGCTAAACGTGTTAAACATATTATATTGAAGTTTCCGTCGCGTAAATTATCCAGGAAGTGCTGCAGTTCATACACACTGATTTATATTTTAATATGTACATCGGCTATTGCTGTCCTACAGGATAAACACTTCTCTACCTCCCCGTCCATTTCGTATGGAATTCTTCGTATTTTTGTACCTTCGTAGTAAATCTTTCCATCTTGCACGATTTAATACTTATTTAGTAAAGGGAAAAGCGATCGATAGCGTTAATGATTTCATTATAGAAATAAAGATTATCTTTTCCCATTTATAATATCCTATAATTAACAGAATTTTAATATATTATTAAAATAAAGTATTTGTTTAAATCTACGATAATATTTTTTTTTTACACTTGATGGAATACATGTCGGAGTTACAACATTTGTTCCGTCATCTTAGCCTTTCATATTGTGGGCAATTATCAATCGTGCTACATTTGAGAAATCGTCAAAATAATTCTTTGTTAAACGTTGCGTTTCACTCCTAGAAATTTAGGAAGACCCTTAAGCGTGTTCGCTACGTGTGTGCAGAATTTTTGCTATATGTAAGTCATTTATGATCTTCTGGCGTCGAAAACGTTGTTGTTATTATGCTGTTGTCAAAATATTAGGACCAGTTATTCTCTCTTAAAATTTTATTATATTGGACATATTAATATTGTTACACTACGAATATATATAAATATAAATCATTGTTGTTTGTATATTGAAAACATATCAAACAACGCGTTCGATAGATATTTTTTAAAATTTTATTTGTAGTTCCAAATTTCGCCACACGCCAATAGAACATAGATGATATAAACGAGCAATAGACAGCCCGATCTTGTCAAAAGCGCACCAAGGAACAGTTGTTGACCATGCTGGTCGGGTCCTCGTGTCTAGTCGGTTAAATTCCATAATCATGAACTGTACTCGCGACGTACATGTACCGGATAACCAGACTGCGATCGAAAACGAAGCCAGGTGGTAGTTTTAGTGACTTCAGACACAATGCAACTAAAAATGTCGCACAACAAAGACGATTTTTTTGTATCATTGTATTGTATTGTAAACATCCTCATAAGGTAGATAAAAGGTGATTGAACCAACTATCCAGGACGCAAATAAGCACATTTCTCTTTATAAATACATTGATATGAACTGACGCTTAATTAATAAATACAGCCAACAGTTATATAATGAGTTATCTCCACTCCAAAGACATTGAAATCGAGGAAGAAACCGAACAATAAATTTAACATCATTGCCAAAATAGCTCAGGCAGGAAGACCTGCAGGTAACGATGTTAATTTGTTCTCTAGAGATGCGTTTTTCTTATAATGGAACAATAAAAAAAAGACATATCGAATAAAATACAATAAAGAAATGAATCAGATCACGTTTACATAAGGCTTCCAACACATACACAATTACATAACCCATTTAAAATGAATTTTATGTTTCCAAGAATTATTTATATCAAAACAAAAGCGTCCGAAATGAACCCGATTAAACCCGTTATGTGTCTCCTTGTTTTTGTCCTTTTCTTTCACTATGCGGTTTAATATCTCTGTCCCTCTCCCCCATCAATGGGAGAGCTACCGGATTGCAGAACGGAGACCAGTTTTTGTTAACGAACCATCGCAACTTCACCCTATACACATTTGGAGGAGCGAGGCAGATAGCAACCGCTAATTAAAATCTTCAGACGGTTAGTAATATCGCAAGGAGCAACAAAATGATATATTATTTATTATTTTCTATGGGAAGTACATCTGCACCGGGCAAAGACCATTCTCAATGGAAAATTACCCTCTTAATCGTAGAGGAGACTAACTAATTCCCTGCAGAAGGACGTATACTGACCGATTTGTTTATAAATAAGTTAATAGAGTCAAAAATGATTATAATTTAAACAGAACATTTAATTTACACACCAACGTGTATTGACTTAGGAAGTATAGCTTTCCAGTCACTGCCCACCCAAAGCAAAAGGATCGCTAGTTCCTATACCTGCTGCCTCAACGTGTGTAAAGAGTCATTTACACAGGGAGAGCTTCTCACGGCGAGAATCGTATACGATCATCGCATGATATAACCGTCATAGACTATCGTATTCTGACAAATGTTGACACTATGAAACATTTTTATATCCTTAGGATAATCTTATAATAGGATAATCTTATCTTCGAGCTGAGATACTTTTCCCGTGTAATTGGGGCTTTAGTGTGCCGGCTCTCTTGTCCTAACAAATAATAACACCCAACAGTCACATACATAATCTTGACCCTGCACTTCGATCGAGTCTTGTGTCATGAGTATCAGGAACTGCGCTAGACTTCCAGTAGACTTGAACTACTTAGACTTTTCTTTTTCCCTACTTATAATCCTTGGTCCGAGGGCGTAAAGATGCAATTAAATATGGCTACGAGTTGGGTCCATACTCTGTCAAATAAAGTCACATTGATAGATCGTCTACGATCATCTTCTGTCGCTCGAAAGCGCTGTTGTGCAAAGTATTAAGAATAGGTTTTCTCACTTCACATTTTATTACATTGAACGTGTAACTACTATAAAATTAGCATTATAAAGCATAAAAGCGCGTAGAACAGATTACTTTTTGCTTTTTTGTAGTTCTTAATTTCGCCACATGGCAACTTATTGGAGACGCGCTGTACGGGGATTTTTGCGTATAGATAGCATATAGAGCTGGGTTTAACATACTCAACTGAGTTTACATGCATTAATACTCTCGCATGTTAATCTAAAGGACTAGAAACAGGTCCTGCTAGTTCCACTCACAGTTCCCGAACTAAATCGGACCTACACTAAGTGTATACCCGACTGGGGGTCGAAACCAAAACCTCGTGGTTTCCACGCTCGTACTACGAACAACGGATTAAGATACACTTCTTAAAATAAAAAAAAAACAGATGAACCAAGCAGTACCTACCAAGCTCTTTACTGTGTCTGGGCAAATGAGTCCCCTCTACGAGTACTGAGTTAGATGTAAATATAGACAGAACACATTACGCGTATAATCGGAAGCATATGTATGTATTTGCGTCGCTAAATCATCGGCCGGATTACACAGTCAATCCTAAGCGCACACACTTTGATTAAACACCGTTCAACTTTCACGCACCCTTTGTAAACACGGGATATGTGTGTCGTCATAGCTACTGAGGAGAGGTGCTGTTTTATTTTGATTTGAAATTAACTGCACCTGATTGTTCTCTCTCTCTCTCTCGCTCTTCAGCCACAGAAAGTCCACTGATGAACATAAGCCTCCCCAATGATGGTTCGTGCAATGCTGTCTAAAACACAGAGTTTGGGTGACGTCATAATTTCTGAGCAGACGCGCTCTTTTTATTTGGTTTGTAAGAAACTGCACCTGATGATTTCTGCAATGTTATCTAAACACAGAGTTTGGGTGACGTCATAATTTCTGAGCAGACGCGCTCTTTTTATTTGGTTTGTAAGAAACTGCACCTGATAGTTTGTGCAATGTTGTCTAAACACAGAGTTTGGGTGACGTCATAATTTCTGAGCAGACGCGCTCTTTTTATTTGGTTTGTAAGAAACTGCACCTGATGATTTCTGCAATGTTATCTAAACACAGAGTTTGGGTGACGTCATAATTTCTGAGCAGACGCGCTCTTTTTATTTGGTTTGTAAGAAACTGCACCTGACGGTTTCTGCAATGTTATCTAAACACAGAGTTTGGGTGACGTCATAATTTCTGAGCAGACGCGCTTTTTTTATTTGGTTTGTAAGAAACTGCACCTGACGGTTTCTGCAATGTTATCTAAACACAGAGTTTGGGTGACGTCATAATTTCTGAGCAGACGCGCTCTTTTTATTTGGTTTGTAAGAAACTGCACCTGATGATTTCTGCAATGTTATCTAAACACAGAGTTTGGGTGACGTCATAATTTCTGAGCAGACGCGCTTTTTTTATTTGGTTTGTAAGAAACTGCACCTGACGGTTTCTGCAATGTTATCTAAACACAGAGTTTGGGTGACGTCATAATTTCTGAGCAGACGCGCTCTTTTTATTTGGTTTGTAAGAAACTGCACCTGATGATTTCTGCAATGTTATCTAAACACAGAGTTTGGGTGACGTCATAATTTCTGAGCAGACGCGCTCTTTTTATTTGGTTTGTAAGAAACTGCACCTGATGATTTCTGCAATGTTATCTAAACACAGAGTTTGGGTGACGTCATAATTTCTGAGCAGACGCGCTCTTTTTATTTGGTTTGTAAGAAACTGCACCTGACGGTTTCTGCAATGTTATCTAAACACAGAGTTTGGGTGACGTCATAATTTCTGAGCAGACGCGCTTTTTTTATTTGGTTTGTAAGAAACTGCACCTGACGGTTTCTGCAATGTTATCTAAACACAGAGTTTGGGTGACGTCATAATTTCTGAGCAGACGCGCTCTTTTTATTTGGTTTGTAAGAAACTGCACCTGATGATTTCTGCAATGTTATCTAAACACAGAGTTTGGGTGACGTCATAATTTCTGAGCAGACGCGCTTTTTTTATTTGGTTTGTAAGAAACTGCACCTGACGGTTTCTGCAATGTTATCTAAACACAGAGTTTGGGTGACGTCATAATTTCTGAGCAGACGCGCTCTTTTTATTTGGTTTGTAAGAAACTGCACCTGACGGTTTCTGCAATGTTATCTAAACACAGAGTTTGGGTGACGTCATAATTTCTGAGCAGACGCGCTCTTTTTATTTGGTTTGTAAGAAACTGCACCTGATGATTTCTGCAATGTTATCTAAACACAGAGTTTGGGTGACGTCATAATTTCTGAGCAGACGCGCTTTTTTTATTTGGTTTGTAAGAAACTGCACCTGACGGTTTCTGCAATGTTATCTAAACACAGAGTTTGGGTGACGTCATAATTTCTGAGCAGACGCGCTCTTTTTATTTGGTTTGTAAGAAACTGCACCTGATGATTTCTGCAATGTTATCTAAACACAGAGTTTGGGTGACGTCATAATTTCTGAGCAGACGCGCTCTTTTTATTTGGTTTGTAAGAAACTGCACCTGATGATTTCTGCAATGTTATCTAAACACAGAGTTTGGGTGACGTCATAATTTCTGAGCAGACGCGCTCTTTTTACGACGTTACAGTTACTAAGGATACATAGGGGGTTTTTAGTTTACTTTTGGAAATGACTGCAGTGCTCCTGATGGTAGATATATTCAATGCCGTGTAGATAACTGGTCGAACATAGATAGGTCTATAAGTATACATAAGTTTATGTGACGTCATAGTTACTAAAGGTATTTATGATGTTTTTATTTTGATTTTGAAGTGATTAAAATGCATATGATGGTATGTTAAATGCTGTCTAGATAGCTGGTGGAGTTTAGGTAGGTGCGTAAATAGGGTTAAAGTGACGTCATAGTTACTGACAATACTTATTACGCTTTTTATCCTGGCTTAAATGTGACTGCCCTACACCTGATGGTATGTGCAGTGCTGTTAAAAATACAGGGTTTGGGTGACGTCACACAGCTGTGGATATTTGAATTGATTTTATTTTGGTTCGAAAGTGACTGCACTTATGTAATATATATCATTCTTAGTAATTCTTTGTCACCAATCTTTGAGCGGAGAACTTAAATTTAGGCTTTATACCAGCAGTGTTCTCTATCAAAATCTGTTCGTACAATTAAGTTGGCAAATATTCTGATATTTTGTAACAATGCGCAGGAAGAAGGCTACGAAACGAGCAGCCGCGGGTATAAAGACAAATCCTTGTACTTAGCAAAAAGTATGATTTACGAGTTAGCATAATATTTCCTGACAAATTATTTTTTACCGTATAAATTACCATAATAAACTATTAAAAATTTTAATTTACATGCCAAATAGTGTTTTCCGAGATGTTACATACGGTGAAACGTACTAATTGAGTAGGTATACATGAATTTCTAGCGTATAGTGGAGTGAAATATTTGCATCCGGGCGAAGTCGGGCGGGCCACTTGTATATTAAACTGAATTCAGTTGTAAAGTGCCCTGCATCGCGGAAGCCAGGCGAATACCTCAGCCCAAACCAGAGTTATGTGGTTTTAATTAAAAACAATAAATCCCGCGACAAAAGACAGCTGCCGGCGTGGGTGGGCCGTTTTTTTTTAATTCCTTTATCACCGATGAGTATGAATGTGTTGAGACCTTTTTGGACCTTAAATGATTTGTTGAGCCCTGGTTGGGCTAATGTAGGTTTTGAGGAATCGTGGAATAATTATTCGTTGCTGGATGTAAGAGTTTTGATAGGTGAAATCTTTCCGGAAGGCCTACGTTTTAGCAGTGGGTTTATTTAGTTCACCGTGAATCATGAGAAAAATTAAATACACCAAACTGTAACGTAATCCTGACCCCAAATTAAGATAATAATCTTTTGTAACAGGCATATAAAACTACAAGAGAATTTCGGATCTCACTATACAAATACTGGTGGATAACATAAACTGTCTCGTTGCTGGATTCGAACCTCACGTTTCACACACGCCGATTGCAGAACTGCGTGCCAAGAATTATTCTTAACGACAAAATAAAATTAGTTTTGGAATATTATGAGGGATTTTCAAAGGTAACATTAATTCTGGGTAACTCTACAAATCTCACCATAGAAATTGATTTAAATATTTATGTATAGAATCGAAGAGGATTGAATCGGATCGAATTGGATTTCAACAATAAGTAATTCCATTTCTAGTCTAACAGTACACTGAGATCACTATCGATTTCTCAATAATATACTGTTCTTTTTGAAAAACTTTAAGGAAAAATGTTTAATTCTAAGAAGGGATTTATTTATGGTGAATACCACAACTTTTTCGAATCATGTGTATCTACCTTTTTAAAAGAATGAATTAACAAAATATTAACAGAATATGGCGATAGGCTCGTCCCCTATCACATCATGAGACGGAACACACAAGGCGAATCGTGCGTGTCCTGGCAGCAGCTCTATCTACCCTTTCTGGGAAAAAGGCCTGAATAAGTAAATAATTAATTGTGATGCACATAATAAAATGTTGATTAATTTCTTTGCTAGCTTGAGTCATTTTGTAGTGTCATCGGGTGATAATTAATAAAAATGCAGTACAATTGGAATATTTTTATTAACAGATTCATTATAATTTTTATTAAGATCATACAGTTGGTGTACTCGCATCGACGTCGCGTCGGACATACCTCGTTATGTTCCACGTACATTGGTTACATCTACAATGAACTGTTACGGGTTAATCTATGTAACTTTATAACTATACAAAAAAAGGAACTAATGTCGTGTGTACTTATCAGAATTTATAATATCTTAAAAACTACTGTGACCGCTATATTCAATTTCAATCGAGATGTTATGGAATCAGAATCAGAATCAGATGTAGTTAAATATAGGATGAATAATGCAACTTAATATGATAATTAACAATCGTATTACACTGAAATAAAGTCGGTAAGCATAAGTAGATGTGGTTTAAATAATTCGGAATCGGAATCGGATGAAAGTTCAAAATTGATTCTAATTGAGACATGTCATTTTTACAATCCAGAGAAGCTCCAATCGGTCAACATCTAAATGTCTACTTCTATGCTTAGCTAATATAAAATATAACTATGGAAAAGAATATTTACCAGCTATCGCCTTAACTCTAGATTTTTAAATCTAATTTAAATATCAATAAATAAATAGTAATATATTAATAATTATTATAGTTACTCGTATAATAAAACATTCTCCGATTCGGTACAAGTTTCGTTTGCAACGTATAATGTTTTCGCGCTACATTAAATAATCTTACAACCGGGGTTACGAATAAAAGCCTTACTTTAAACGCATGATTCTGAACGGCTCTCTAACGAATATGAAGTGTTATTAAAGTTAAATACATCCACTATATTGTATTCAGAATCTAAATATAAGTACGGTTATGCTGAGAAATATTTACAAATCAAGCTTTCGTGTATAGGATCATAGCCAGACATCATTACTTCAGACGACTCAATGTACTCCTTATACTCGTATTAACATTACTAGACGGCTTTCATCTACTACAACAGATAAAGTTTGGCCACTACGTGAAATCGAGAACAATTATGTAATATTATTGCGACAAAGATATTCTGAAGCACATCAATTATATAACATTTAATGAATCCTATATATGCATAAATTATTAAATCTATTATTAGAAGAAATGCTCACTCGTCTACTGTTTATTATACACATGATTACAGAACCATATAGAAAGCAATTCAGCCCTAATCAACACGCCGAAGAGAACGTATTTAAACCATTACAACAACCTTTTTGAGATTCATTTGCCGGACGTCTTAAACGAAGAGAAACGCGCCAACATTCAACAGTTCACAACCAATACACAATAATAATCGTCCTCACGCACTCATTAAGGAACTAATGCCTTCCAAAACTGCCAGGTGCCAATAACGTTATGTATCCAAGAAGCGCGGAATGATTCACTATTGAAGTCCTTTATAGCGCTCATAAGGCGCAGAACTGGGGCTATGGACAGTCCATAGAGTTGGGGCTCGGCGGGCCGCCCATCACGCTGTAGGGCGGGCTGTGCGGCGGCAGCGACTGGATCGAGCCCATCGAGCCGTGGTACATGTCCATCTCCAGCGACGCGTCCGGCGAGCACTTCTCCGCCATCTTGTTCTCCTGCTTGGTCACCATTCGCCGCCACTTGGCCCGCGCGTTCTGGAACCACACCTGCGAACAACAACGCACTCTTAGCCACACGGAAAAAACACGCAATTATCGCTCAGCTCTAACAACGCACAGCAAACTCGTAAACAATCAAAACTAAATTGGTGCGAGGCGCCGCCGGTCGCTCGCCGCGGACCGCGGAAACTTCATTATTTTCTTTCTGTTTTTACAGCACGTGAGCGTTCCACGGATTTGCCGTTGTGCTGCGTTCCTAAGTGCAGATTGCATCTGTAATTAGCGAGATGAGCCGGCGCGGAGCGTGACGCGCTATGTGCGTGCGCAACATTCTTGCGAGCTGTACCCCGCCGCGTCGCCGCCGAGCGCCGCGCCGTGTGCACGCGCTGAAATCTGCGCGCTCTGTGGAATCGCAAACATTGGATTAGCTTACACAAACTGATGAAAACATCCACACCGCACACACATGCGCGTGCGCCGCGCCGACCTCGCCGTCGACGGGGGCACGGATGAGCGCTCAAACCTCTCGACAATACGTGGTCCCAATGCGGGCGATATAAGATTTTCGAATTGTACGTATACTGGCCGCGCAAATCTTATGGCCAATCACGCGCAGCGTTCCTCAGGCCCCGCCCCGCGCGTCATGGCCGCTGCCGTGTCTTATGCCAAATTTAGACGGTCGTTTCTTTCTTGCCGGCATCTCGGAACGAGGCCGCCAGCCTTACAGCCGAACGGCTACTTGAATATGGAGATCGACTGCACGCCCAATACGAATTTTATTTCTGCGTTTGGTTACATTGAAAAACTATTGAATTCAACCTTGTTGTTCATCTTGTGTGACGTCGGGTAAATGCTTTTTATTTCGGCGGTGCTTGTTGCTGGTCTCAAACTAAAGTGTTTTTTTACGTTCAACGCGCGCGAAATGTGACAGCTGAAAGGTGAAGTTGAGTTTGTAAATAGTGAGATCAAAGGCCGGCGGTGCATCTAGACTAATTATCGCGCGCCGCCCACCGCTGGCCGACTTCATAAATCCCGGTGAGATGATAGCATCGCCCAAATATTTGCCCCTACCGCGCGCTCGCCGCTCTATCTCCACTCGATCTCGCATACTCGAACGGTTTTAGAAGTAAAACTTTTATTTCTACACTTAAACTTTTTATATCTTTATATAAAACTTGAATATATCACATAAAACGTGTTAGGCCCGCGTGTGCCATTCATCGCGCCGATATTTCAACTGGACGTGTTTTAATATCTCTCGCATTAGATAATTCAATCCGTTTTATCATTACGTCTGCGATGGACTATCAAGTTGTGTGATATACCCATTCACAACTTCAAATTTATTACTAGCTGTAAGTAATTAAAGTTTATAGCCAGCGGTATACAATCGAATTAATAACAGTTGTATGTCAAACGCTGAAATATTCGAACTGAAACACTAACAACGTAACTGGGCTATTTTTTTCCAATATACAATGCCCATAACTGTTCATTAGTATTAATTATCGATCTTCGTTCTCTTTCCTCCGCGTAAATAATGTGTTGCCGTCTCGTTTTCCATGACATAATCTCGGCTACATTTTATTATTAGCGTACAAACCGTGCGCTATAATGAAGTACTACTTATTTGTAGACTCAATTTATTATAGAATTGGAATAACTTTACACTATATTCTATAGAGAGTATCGGAGGACTTTTGAAGAATCGACGTTGAATCATATGAGTGTACCATGTTATGTATATAGGGTATTTTATGTTTTTTTTATAAAATTATGGTACGCAAGTTATTGTAAACAGAAATTTAAACCGCAATGGAATTTTTGGCGTTTCATGTTACTATTAAATGTAAATTATACAAGAATATTTATTTCATTGCATGCTATAATGCAGACATCATGAACATTTTATTTTTTCTGACTTTAGGATTTTGTATGAGACAAAATACAAATATTTATGTATACAGAAGAACTACATGGATACCACTTGAACTTAAACCATTTCATGAAATTTAGTGATTAAAATTAAAAACATACATTTATTTGCATATAAATCGATATAATAGGTTTTTTATTAGAACAAAAATCATACAAACAAATAGTAGTGGGCAAAAATTGTAAGAAGTTTGATAGGCGTTTCATATTAATGACGGTGGCCACACAACTGTCGCTGAGATAACGTCTAGTTTGTGGTCTAACTACAGCCTCTAGTGACGATAACAAAATCATCCTTATCCAATCCAATCCATCAGCCAAAGGAAATCCACTGCTGGACATAGGCCTCTCCTAATGATTTCCACAGTGACCTGTTGGAGGCAGCCTGCATCCAGCGACGTCTGGCGACCTTTATCAGGTCATCTGATCACAAAAACCGGCAAAAACCAACCAATCATACTTAACAATGAAGTAAATAAATGAAATTAATTTCTTGAACCCATTATATATTATATATTTAGATTCAGTCATTTTTTCTCTAACACCCCATTTGGAAGACAGTTTTCACTGGCCAAGAATAAGCAATACACTCTTGTGTTATAATCTTCTTAGTTAGTTCTTCTTAGTTTTTATATTCTATACAAATAATATTTTTTTTAACTGATCGATGTCTGAACATGGAACAAATACGAGGAAAACTATTATGTGGGGACTGTATGAACGTAATTTAACCGAAAACATGATTTTTAGAATTTATGTCTGTTTGTCTGTGCGGTTGTGCGCGATGAACTCAGAAACGGCTCAACGGATTTCGATGTTTGATATGGAGATAGCTGACACCCTGGAGTAACACTTAGGATACTTTTTATCCTGAAAAAATATGTTCCTGTGGGATGAGGCAAGAGTTAACCCTTTTCTTGACAATGTATCTCATCAGATACAGTCAACTTTAAAAATTCCTAGTTTTGAAAAAATAGAGAATGAAACGAAACGTCACATAACAATTTATATTTTGCGTGTTTCGAATCGCCACGATCCGACGCAAGAAGGTAGGAACATTGTCTTTTTTTTTTAATTCTACATGGATATTTACAGAGGGTGATTGTTTTTATATTCCTAACGAAGTAAACATGTGTATTAAATGTATTTTCAAACCAAATGTTAATTATTTTATGAAAAAACGAATCTTCTTTGTGTATGTATCTCAAGGTGCACACCGCTAAGATACAACAGAATTAGGTATTACCTGCTCTGTATCTCTGAGTGCACACCGCCACGTTAATATAGAATTATTTCTTGCATGTTAGGTATCTCATGGTGCACATTGCCATATTAAGGGAATATCATGATATAGTTTTTGCATGTGTCTCTGCTTGCACAGGTGGCGATTTATTTCTGTAAATAAGTAGTTTATGTTCTTGCTCATTTTGCTAACCGTTTGCGCAATGGGTTGGTTTAATTATATTTATAATTATTGGTTTAGTTATACGGATTATTGGTCTCATGACTTTCGCTATGAACCAATCGCCCGTGTAATGCCATTAAAAAAAATCAGCAAATACGGCGTTATATTCATTTTAATAATAACTTTGAAGATGACGGAGATCGCTATTTTAAAATCCGACCATTAATAACAAAATTACGGGAAATCCTTTTAAAAGTACCACACGAGACTTTTGACCACCACAGACCACACGAGGTTCAGCATTGACGAGATGATGGTGCCATATAAAGGAAAAAAGGCTGGTCATCGGAAACAATATATAAAAAGTAAACCTAAAAAGTAGGGGTTTAAAATATTCGTCAGAGCCGGCGTGTCTGGATTCATTTACGATTTTATTGTGATGACACATTCAGATACGAAGATCTTTCTCCAATAGAATCTGGCTTTGGGTTAGGGGCTAAAGTAGTTGTAGCTTTATGCAAAAGTATTCCAGAACCTGCGTGTTCAGTAGTCTATTTCGACAATTTTTTTACCAGCTTGGAGTTAATTTACTATCTAAGACAGGAGATGGGTATATTCTCGCTTGGAACCATTCGTTCTAATAGGTTACGGGGAGCTGAGAAAAAACTAGCTACGGAAAAAACATTAAAAAAGAAACCCAGAGGGTCGTATTCCCAGGTAGTTTGCAATAGCAACAAAATTTGTGTTGTTAAGTGGCACGATAATAAATGCGTGACCACTGCAAGCAGCTATGTTGCAGCACAGCCAATTTCCACAATTCAACGCTACTGTAAACAAAATAAGAAGAAGTGTGCAGTACCCTGCCCTGAAATAATCAAGCATTACTCACATATGGGTGGCGTAGATCTTGCAGATATGGTCATCGCCTGTTATAGAACGAACTTAAAAGGTCACCGTTGGTATTTGCCCCTAGTTTCACAAATGGTGGATATGTGTGTCAGTAATAGCTGGTTGCTTTATCGCAGGCATACAAGATCTGATAAGTATATGCCCCTAAAAAAAATTCGTTACCAGTTGGTACAAAGTATATTGATGCACAAAAAGGAGTCTTCATTAGAGCAATTAGACGTGGCAGGGCCTACTTCAGCTAAAATAATTAAAGCTCCTGTTATGCCAAGACCCACACCATCTGTCAGGTACGATCAGGTTGGACATTTCCCAATATTCAGTGCCAAGGGAAATGCAAATTATGCATTAAGGGACAAACTACTGTTATGTGCTCAAAATGCGATATGAGACTTTGTCTTCTGCCTAATAGAAACTGTTTTTAATATTTGATAGCGGACCTTAATAGTTTTTTATGATAGTTATGTTTTTTTAAGGTTTTAATGTTTATGTTCTAGTTTCATATACTTAATACAGATTATAAGTTTTATTTAAGTAATTTGTTGAGTTTTATTTCATTTGAGCATTGTATCCTCTCAGATACATTGGCTTATGTAGGAAAAAGTATAGATACTTGGCAATGTATCTCGTGAGATACATTGTATACCTCCAAAACTGAATACTCAGGATTTTTTTTTCCATTTTTTATATCATTTATATTTGTCCTCAAAACATAATTAAACAAAAAAGAACTAATCCCGTACATAATTTTTTCTGCCAAGAAAAGGGTTAAGATGTATTTCTTAGTTTTTTTATCCCCAAAAGGATGGTCTGGGACTGAATTACATGCTTTGAGTAAGAATGAGGCGGGACAGGATGGGATATACACGGGAACGGACAGGATGGAAATCACTAATAAATAATGACGTGATTCGTGGTTTTATGTTTTTCTCCTTGGAGGGGCGAAACAGGGATTTTATAAGGTATGGGGGAGTATTTTTAGATTTTTAAATAGGTAAACTTGCGGGAATAAGCTAGTAATACAATATATTATTTTTCTTTGAAGGTTTTACTTCAGTAATCTAAACGTAGGTGTGTATATGGAAAACTGAGAGGTTTTCGCTCAATTCTAAAGAAAATTAATCTTGGTAATCATAAAACATACCAGTTGTGATATGATAAACAAAACATAAATAGTAATGATTCGCAACAATCATCTTTACTGTAATAGACATATGAAACATATTTCGCCAAAATAAATCTAATAATTACGATTACAATGCAATAATACCTCGCGAATAAAGCCTCTAGAATTTGTAGCAAAAATAGGAATACTACCAGCATCGAGCACTCGAGAGTTAAGATATGACCTCTATGTGGACAAGGTCTCTTTCAAGAGTAAATAATAAGTACACCCTATAGTCACATGCATAGTCCTGACTACACTAATATCGAGTCTTGTGAAACGGGTATTAGAAACTACGAGACTCTCTCGGTCTTAAAAATACCCAGACTCGAAACTAATACCTGTGGATCGCACAAACATTTGTGTTGGTGCGGGGATCGAACCCGCGGCATCTCGTTTTATAGCTAGCGTCAAATCAACTGCGCCTGGCTGTCAATACATTTCTATACGTAACAATTGATGTTGGGACCACTTGCCGGAGTATTACAAAATAGTCAATAAGGAATACTCTATATTCAGCAATAGACTTCCGATCGCTGTAGATGATAACCTTTTAATTATTTGAAATCTCGCTCGATTGATTATTTTAGCTTTAGACTGGCCAGGTCCTAAAATATATTTATCTACCAACCCGTATAAGGCCACCATAATAAAGTAACGTCTGGGTGTTTGAGACCGAAAAGTCTGTCATAGTTTCTGATACCCACGACACAAAAATCGATCTTAGACTGGGGTCAAGGCTATGTATGTGACTGTATGGTGTGTTTGTTTATTTAATTGAAACTCCTTTCAATCAAGATACATATTATGATCTGATAGAAGTAATATATGACCTCGAAAGTTATGTTAAGGTATTTTAGAATAAGGTAGAGGTTAAAAGGGTAAAGTAAACACGTGAAGGTCTAGAGACCAAACACCCAATAAACAAAATGTTAATCTTGATTCATAATACTGAAACTGGTAACACAATTTGTGCCAAGATAGCTTAATAAGAGTAAATCGAGATCCCGACTGCCCCTGGCAAAATACTTTTTCGGATCATGACAACTCACCCAGGCATCCTAGATATAAAACACATTTTCGACATTAAGCCAATTCCAAACAGTAATCTGCTTCAATCCCCAATATAACATCAGAAAGGTCTAATGGACAGCGAAATAAAGAGAAAACGGCTTGGAAAAATACATTTTTATTTACACCAATCAAAGCTTAAAAAAGGGAACCTTTGTAAAAGACTTCCGACGCTAAAAGTAATTACCCAGAAGGTAAATAAGGCTGAAGGAGCGACGCGGCATAGACTACAACAAAATATTTTCCCGCTTTTCGCTTATATTTACGTCGGCGTCCTATTCTCGTAGACTTCGCAACTGGCATGCACTTGACAAGTCATTTGTCTGAGTGTCAACCGGCACGGTTGCGGATAAAAATAAACCTTAGCGATCATAATTTACGTCTCAATTTGCTTTGTAAGAGTAACGTGTGTCTGTCCGTTTGTATTTTTACTAGCGTGTGATTTGAATGTTATTGAATTAATTATGGCGATTAATGAGGTTTATGTGTAGATTACGAGTGTATATGGTTGCTAAGTCATTATATGAATGATGAGATCTGGACACGTAATTTGTACAGTAGATCGTTTCGCTGAACTCAACAATGTTCAATGTTTAGTGCCAGCGACTTCCGAGAGACCTATTTGTCGAATTAATTGACTGCCACGGTAACCTTGTCTTTGTGGACGAAGAAAGAGGTGTCGGAAAATAGTCCCAATATCATCAGTTACGAATATAAATACCAAAGTGCAGTGATATCAAAAATGGTGTCATGTGTTATACTGACAACTTAATCTTTAGTTCAAGTAATAGGTAATGATATGGCAGCACTGCGTAAAACAAAAAGATATTCAAAAGCACGAGCAAAACCAAATCCAACAACTAGTTTACAAGAAAAATTACTCTCAAGTATACACGCTACAAATGTAATTTATCAAAAGAACATCTTACTTTTGCGTTGTAAAATTGTCTCATATTATACTTTTCCACCTGAATTCAAATTTCTAAAATAAATGTTGGTAGTAAATTGTAAACTTTCTGTTTTCCTTTGTCCGGGCGATATTTTAGGATTATTAAGTTCCATAATAGACACTCTTGTAATAACATTGACCCGTCTCGTCTGCGTAATTGGATGCAGAGAAACATAATAACAATTTTGTACTTGCAGACCTCCGCCATCCAGGATTAATTCAGGATTACTACTTACAAAATGATTGGGCGTCCAATTAGATCGTCTTAAAGAATTGAGGCTACAACACGTATTGCTCCTAGTCCTAAATCAGGCGACGGTTGATTCTGGATCAATCATGTATTAGATAGACCAATACCTCCGTGGTACAGCGAATACTATTAAAATTCATATTACGGCTATTTTAATAGTCAAACGAGTATATACATAAAGAACTTCAGTTGCGAATGCAAGCTGATAACAAAACTTTTAAACTTTGACTGCAGAGCAGCAAAAAGTATTTGAAGTCAAAGAAATATTAAAATATCCGGAATATAAAATGTTTGAAAACACACGATTTTCGAAAATTTTGAGTATTCATAGACATTTTTATAGCTGATGGTGGAAAGAAGAAGCTGTTAAGAAGGCTATTATTGTTTCCACAAACTATTTTACAAAACCACCCCCAACTGTCCATTTGCAATCTCGCATTAGTATTGCAATGACAATGCTGTACAGATACATATGTCTGACAGTATTAATGAGATATCGTCGATTGAAGATATTCCATTATGGCAACGGGGCAATTTACGTCAATGTCAAAATTAGTTAACTAAGGGGAACGGGTTCCGATGCAACTGAAGTGTGTGTATATGCGTAGGTATAGGAAAATATTGATTACACTTTGAACAAAGCGACATTGATGAGTACAAAGGTCTTTGTGGACGTATTGTGGCGACCACACGAATTCTATCAGTATTTGCATAATCACAAGCTTGGCATCATTTACAGCACATCATCTGATATTGACATGCTTATAGAAACGCAATAGAATTTGACAGGAAATGTGACATTTATAAACTTCGTTTTGTTTGAAGTTACAATATGTGTTGTCAATGTTAGGGTATAAAACTGTATCAATTATTTGGAACAAAAGAAAAATTGCTCGAAACCATCAGAGTATAAGTGTCTTATAATTACATATTATCTTAAGGTTCTAAGAATGTTTCGGACGCTGCTTCATTATAACGAGTGTAACATAATTAACTGAACTCTGTTCCAAAGCAATGGTAGATATTGTTACTATAATTAAACTTGAAACATTTATTTATATTTTTAACGTTATACGATATTCCGTACATCATTATTCTCAATATATACTGATTTTAATTATGTTCGTTAAAAATTCAGTTATTATATAAATATCTCAAATTATTTCTGATATTTTATAAACAAACAAAATACCAATGCAGTTTTTACGCAGATTTTTTTAAAGAAAAATTATAATTATGAAAAAAATATAAATCATCCTCAATTACTACGTAAGATCCAAAAAGTAATACAAAAAGCCACATCCGAAAGCTAGTGTTGGAGCAGGTCGACAAACAAATGAGCCCGACCGCGGGGCCAGACTTGATAGCACAACCGTACCATTTTTCATGGCGATACATATCGAAACACTGGCAGTAGCGATTGATGGATGTGAATAAGATAAGTTCCAGACACTAGATTGCGACCGCATTTTTAGTAAACAGTAGCTGTTACAGCATAAAACTAAAAGTACTAAAAATATAATACCTTGAATATCGGGACTGCCTCAGTGCCGTAGTTTTACTTTGGTATGGATGGATAGATGCCCACCAAATTATCTCGCGTTTTAGGTTTAGTCCGTATAATTAGAGCATCCCGTCATTAATGCATCGATAGGTGAGACGGCTATCTGTAATTTACCAACAGGAGCTTTGAGGCCAATTTGTACTGTGATGTTGGTTTTCATTTTAAAAATTGAATATTTTACAAGCCTCATTTAATATTCTTATATTTCTTAGATATGTATAGAATCCACAGTCTGTTATACTCATTCAAATTCGTTCTCTATAGCTTTCTGTAATGTAATACATTGGCTTTCCCTGCCCCATAATCTTTAGTCAATTGCCAGTGTTCCAGTGGGATCCTTTATACATAAATAAAGGTTTTTAAGGTTTTATACGTAAATAAAGGTGTTATTCAATCTCCTTCATTTCATCCAGTTTTTATTACGCTTAGAATTAGTTCTATAGGTCTATTAAAACTATTTGAATTTCGATGCAATTACTAAAAACCATTCATTACATTTTCTCGATAATTTAATCAGTGAATTTGAATGCGCTAAATGGCGATCTTGAATGGTTCTTTTTTTATTATAACATTTGTAGTAATAGAAACCATGATTGTTACTACGTAGATAAAAAGCGATATTGTAATAAACCTTTTTATAAAAGTATACTTTTTTTTCTATATAAATTGAAAAACACAGAAAAACAGCTTACATACAACACAATGGGTAAAAAAAAGAGTATGAAATAGATAGCCAATAATAGGTTTTCACGATTATGTGAAAACAATACGCTTACAATGACATGGTCAAAGAAAAATATAAAGACATTTTTTAAATATATTTTCACAAAGGGATCGTAATTATTCCAAATTCGGATTACGTTGAAGTAAAAATAAAATAAATTTCAAATTCTCCCGTTAACTCTTGACTCAACTGACAAACTAACTAAAGCATTTTTCTCAGTTACCATTTTTAATGTTAAGGTTGTCGACCTCAGCTTATTTCTTGGCATGAGTAAATTATTTTAAATATATATTTTATTTGTAGTATGTATTAGGCTAATTTCACAGACCATTCCTTTAGTTTCACCTGATTTCGTAAGCCTTACATTCTAAACTATATTTTCATACTAAATGTTGAGTTATCAAGCCACCGTCTGAACAAAGTTGTTATAAATATACAAAAGGTGCACAAACAAAACAAAACGGCAGCTCATCAGGTGCAATAATTTAAAAGACTATCTTTTCGAAATCGCCCTCATTCATTGCACAATCATGCGCGCCATTAACTAGCGACGGCGAGCGACTCAAAGATTAAAAACAAGACTGCGAAGAACTGCGAAACGGTACAAGACCTTAACACAACTCGTTTGACGTCTCAATTTGTTCATAGGTCATTCACTAACTACCTTATAGTTAGTGGGAATTACTCGGCGGAGACAAACGCGGGCGTATCAGTCACAGCCAGTTGAGTGATAGCGAGCATTTTGCGATGGCCATCGTCACACGTAATTGAACGACCAATTACCACGACGAGGTATAATGGCACTACACCTTCTGTTTTGAGAAAGGAAATTGGGATTCTAAATTTGAATTCGAGCGAATGTTGAAATACAAGGACTTTAAATGAAATTATTATTATAATGGTTTCTTAGATTTACGCGAATGTTACACATTGAAATAAAACTAATTCTTACAGATTTTATCGCGAATTTGATTTAATTTTTATATTTTTTAACTTCCTGATGCTTCGATCACTTTACAGCTTTCGTAGTAAGTCTGCCCCGTGACCACGTAAAAATGTAAAAATTAAATCAAATTCGTGATAAAATCCGTAAGAATTCGTTTTAATTCAAAATTATTATTTCCAATTCAGAATAATAAAATTAACACCGTCGATATCTATACCGTTGAAAGAATTGAGTAACGGCGTTGCATATTTGTAATGATTGACATAATTTTTTTCTTTTTAGATAAGACATGCATAAACACAGGTTTCTATGTTTCAGCTTAGGCGTATATAAATAGTTACTCTAAAAGTTTTATAGAGACTCATGCAAATATTTATAAGTGGCCAAAATACAATTGATGGAACATTATAAGCAACGCACTCAAACTTCCTCAAATGCATCCATTGAGGAAGTTAACGTAATCACTTGATGTGAATGGTCAAATTTGAACTCATTTACATATTTCCCTCATTAAGCATAGTCTTTCCAAACATTAAAAACCCGGCGCGCATAGTTTATGAACTATAATTAAATTTACGTCCTAATTTCTTCTTCCGCACACAAATGCCCCCAGAGTCCAGTGGCCCTTAAAAATTCTACCAATAATTAGAAAGAAAACCTCATTAGTGACGTGAAGATCATTAAAAACATTAATTAAATGTTCCCACAGAATGCACTCAGTATAATAAACTGTTAATTTGTACGCACTATTCAATTGTTCATTAAAAAGTGTAAATAATATTCCTTTTAAATACGCACCGGAGAACCAACAAAGAGAGGACGAGTAATAGGTAGCTAACAAATACCTAAACAAACACCGAACGATCAAAGGCGCTCAAACATTCCGCGCACGTGTAAATAAAAAATCTAAAGATGTGATTAATAGTCTCGTTTTCCTTAAATAAATAATATATGAATAAATTAGGGAGACGCACCACGTCCGCTCGGCGCGAGATCGCGCGACCAAATGACAAATGACCGCCTTTTGAACGTGCCTACCTACGGCGGAAATTTCTGCCCAACCGAGCGTCTCGGAATGATGCGCCCCTACTAATTACTAGTGCGTTTGATTGTGATCTTTACGAGCCGGCGCACGCTACTCTCGCGTCTAAATCTCAACGCTTAACGTCGCAATTAGCATGTGCTACAAAGTTTATTATTGTCTCAAAATGTACTTAGAAAGTAAAATTATATCTGGCCGAACGTCGAGGTGTGACCATCCGATACTAATTGCGGGGGCTGGTGGCACATCACACTTGTCACCGTTATTTGTGTGCCGTTAAGAACGATCTTTACACGTTTCTCGACCCGTGAAAACTTTTTAAAAATAGTCAAAAATTCGAACGCAGCCCGTGTACAGTCGCGCTCGGAATCGACGCGGTATCGACAAAATTAATTCGCCCATAAAGTCGGCGCCGCTTGATCTCCGCGACAAAATTGACTAATTTATAAAACGTCGATAAAATTAATACAGCATATTAAAAATGTACAGTAGCGTTTACTTTGTGAATTGATCACGCGGGAGCGAACAAGGAAAGGCACTTTTTCAATCGACTAATTACGAGCTCCCTACTTGAGCGCGGACCATTTTTCAGATGGTGTGTGAGAGGTGAAAAAAAACTACAATCGGTGCGAGTGACAAATCACGTAATTGCGGACGCACGGAGAGAAATATGGCGCGGTTTGTTCTAAATGCGCCCGCGCCGCGGCCGGGGTGACAGCACGTCTATATATTACTGCGGCGCCCTGGCAATTAGACGCGCCCGAGCGTCGCACCTGTTTCGTGTTTGTTTATGTATACATTTTATTACTTGTACATCGGATTTTTTTATTGAAAACATGTCATTTTTAATGTCTGAATGCGATTGATGGTGCGGCTAATTTATAACATTAGCTGACGAGTGAATTATGTCTTGTTTTAGATATTTGCATGCAGCGACAACTTTCGTTATTCATTTGCTTAGGCTTGACTTTTGATAGTAATTTTACATCCATATACTCAAAATATATCGACTTTACTGAATATTGTCGTCATAAAATTACTTGTCCTGGCTCCATTTTACGGATTATGACATATTTATTCTACGCCCTAGCTTTGGCAGCTCGTGTTGTTTTGATTATACTCTAAACATGATTATCTATGCCGATTTCTACGTTGCACATAAAAAACCGTTCCCAATCCACATCGGGGCATAAACTTGTCTATCCGCGGTTCATTCAAATGGCCGCGGAGGGCTAAAATCAACGGGTCTTTGAGATCTCTCTCAAAGTTCAAACCGCCCGCTTAAGGTTCAGAATCGACATCAAAAGCAATTAGTGGGTTTGAGCAACGTCAAAGAAGTGGGAGACATAAATCTATAGCTTTTAACTCCCTTATTGCGTTTGCTTTTTAAACCCTGTACGGTACGTGACGGCGGGCGGAAGTCGCGCGGGTATTTTTTCTATTTAGTATTACGAGAACAATTTAGCTGCGAACACAGTTCTTTACGCATGGAAAAAATAATTAAGATGATTATATACATACTTATCTGTGATATAAAAACCATATTCTGGTTTTAACACAGCGCACGTATTTTCAAAAAGTAGTTTGTATTTTTCCCCATAAATGGTTTGAATTACTGATTGTATTATTACTTAAAAAAATGTGAAAAATACAATAGCTTTTTATTTTTGATCAGTGCTGTATAAGGATAAAATATAAGTTAACATTTACGCACAGGAGCGTACGCCGGACAAAGGCAAAAAGAAAAAGTCCTTATCTCGGCAAAATGGCGACCAGCCGGAGAGCTTTTTGCCCGAAAAAAAATCTCAATCAATATTCGGAGGTCGGAGGAGGGAAGAAGAGGGGGTGTCCTCGCCCCTCTTATAATTGGTTGGGGAAAATTTATGCGCCGCGTTGTATCAAGACTGGACGGCAGGGGCCGATAATGCGTAGCGACTACATAGCTAGGCTTGGTTAAATATTTGTACTATTGCCGCCGAGACGAGTTTAAGTGCTTTGTATTTTAATCGTGCCATTTTGTAGTCGTATATGTTATCACAATATTTTTGTTGTGGTCAAAATTGTGATTGTTATTGGTTAGGCATTATTTCTATAACATTAGGCATTATTTCATTATTTTTATTTCTTTAACGGTGAAGGAAAACATCGTGAGGAAACCTGCATACCGTAGCGATTAAAAAAAAATTCTACGGTATGTAAGTCCGCCAACCCGCACTAGGCCAGCGTGGTGGACTATATGGCCTAACCACTCTCAATCGTACTCTCGATTGTAGAGGAGGCCCGTGCCCTGCAGTGGGTCGTATATGGGCTGATACAATACAATACAAAAAAAATATTTCTATGCAGATTACTATCTATATCAGGCTTTCCCAAACTGTGCGACGCGACGCCCGGCCCTGGGGCGTCACAGAATCTTCCCACGGGCGTCGCGTGTCGATGCGATAGAGTCAAGTGAGCCAAACTGGAGTCCCGTTTTGAGAAGCTATGCTCAGAAAAGCAAGCATATTCTTCACATTGTCAGGTAACCAAAAGTTAAATAAATATTTATTTTTTTCTCTTATGCTTATATTTGGTTTTGTTCTTAGTTTGTAATAAAAATATTTATGTCCAATAACAGTTTTTCCAGAACGCGTTTATTCTACCGCTTATCTGTTCTGCTACATACATATGTGGCGAGCCCATCTGGGGTCTGTGGCGTACCTTGGGAGACGGTGAGGACTGTCCAGCAGTGGACTGCAACTGTCTGATGATGATGATAATAGTTTTTCCGATAACCTATAATTAGACTAGTATTAAACCTGCTAGGTATTTTTGGCTCAAGCATGATAGGGGCAGGTGAAGGGCTAGTCTGAAGGCGTTGTAAAAAAACAGAAAATTCTTAAGGGCGTCATTCTAATCTATATAATCTTGCCACTGCTGCTTGCAAACGACTGCTGGTTGGACGAGCTGCCTTATGTATAATATTTTCAGAGGCAGGATAAGAATTCACAGTAATACTCAACTGGCGACGAGTCCCTTTCAATCTTATTTACACAACATCAGATAAATGTGAATAAATAAAAATACTTCAATGATCGCAGAATTATAATTATAATTGGCTCCGACACAACCTGCGCTAATGCCGTCCCACGTAATCTTATCTTTAAAAAACAGAATGTAGTTGAAGAAAAACTGTTAATTCACTCGACTTAGAATAAATATGTACTCCATACAACGCACACAAAAAATCAATTCACAACCAAAGAAAACCTATCGAAAACAGAGAACACGTGTTACGCAACCTGTTAAAAAAGTCAGTAATTAAGGGAAACAAAGGGGCGTCCTTTGAAGAGCCGGGGCCTACATTAAAGGGCCGCGGGGCAAACAAATTACTCTCAATAGCAAGTGCTAAACGCGAGATACGCCGATGTGTGGCCAGCTTGTTATAGTGCGAGCGTATGGACATTGCCGGCCCCTTTGTCCTTACCGGTGTGGGTAAATATTGGGAATGGTGACGTCATGCCGTCTACCCAAGTGAGGTGAAATTTTTTTTTTTGAAATTTATTTTGTCTATTTTTCTGATCAATAGGACGAACTTAATTATAGCAATTTGAAAAAAAATCCTATTATGACTGTTTTGGTTTGAAAGATCACATAACATCCATTATATTTTAAACGCCGTTCATAATTCAAGTGAACTAATTGACTAAACTAAACATCTCTCATCTTGTTTTCAAGGGACCAATTCAATAGAAGCGAAACAACACAAGGATTATATCACTATTACCATAATCATTCATAACGTCCGACCTTATAATCATTACACGATCCTAATTTTTGAGTGAACATTGCAGCTAATTTGCATAGATCGAAAGTTTACCCTTAAAAACGCTGACCTCAATGTACTCCGAAACACACAGACTTTAAAACCATAAATTAACATACATAAATAAGAGCATCGACAACAATCGCCAAAAAACCCAGTTGTCCATAATTATTTCCCTCACTATTTACAATTCATGTTTTTTTTTCCTCGTATTATCATGTAAGTAGGTAAAATTATACGTTACGGTACCTTCGGCGAAATCGCAATTTTTCGACTGGCCACCCTCACGCAAGTTCCTCGAAATGATAATGTCGGGGCCTGTTGACATCTCGCGCTCCATGCAACATTGGCCCAAAAAACTTACCTAGCTCCAGCTTTTATTTTCAACCAAAGCAGCAACTTAGGAAGCCTAGAAAATCTTTAAGAAATATTTTTAAATGAAACCTTATTGTTACATGACAACTCAACTTTTTTCACGCAAACACACCGGCAAAGGAACATCAACACATACAGCCTTAGGACAATCTGAAAAAAGAAAAAGAAACCAAAGTATATACCATAAAAGCCGTCGATTTGTTCCTGCAAATGTAGAGACTGTAAAAACACGCAGCACATCACAGTCGCGGTGCGGCCGATAACACAAGAGTGCAAAGTAAGCCGATATCGCTTACATTAAATTCGCATTAGCTACCAACTACCGGTTTATTTGAATTATTTTATGTATTTGACATACTTGAGCCTGAGTTGGCTCGGGATATAAAGACTTCACTCAAGTAAATAAAAGTGTCTAAGTAGGAAAAAATGATTTTAAAAAATATAGTGAGGAAATTCACGGTTTTCAAGTAATCATATCATTGAAAACGTCCGTTTTCCCCAAACGGTGTTATGAATAATTTGTAGCTAGATATTATTTGTAACCTATCTTCGTAAATTCGTTTTTGTACAACTCCAATATTCTTAAAATCGATACCGCAATACATTTTTAATAAAATAATTGCCTTGAAATGACGTCAATAATAAGGAAACTCTAAATATAAACTAATAAAATTTCATTGTAACCGATATCAATAACTCCCGCTTTATCACTGTGTATTTTTTAATGAAGTGTTGTGTGACAAATTGAAGGTGTATTATTATTCAGAAGTTATTTTATAACTCATACCATATAAATTATATTGAGTTCGTACAAGTCGAAATTATTCCTATAGCTAAATTTATACATACTTTTTTATCCTCGAAGTGACTGATCTTTACTCGTTAGTTCGATTTGGTAATATAACATTTTGATCAATTTGCGTGTGAATAACCCATTTTAGGATATTCTATAGTTTGGTACGTATTGATATAACTGTATTTTTAGGTGAAATTGCAAGTCAACTAAACTGGGTGTTAATTTATGATAACTTCTCACGCCTTAAAGTAAAATCTTAGATGTCAGGCGTCATTCGATCTCTATATTGTCATCGAAATACTTGTATATAAAATCCCGATTTACATGGAATGTAATAAACAAAAAAGTTGATTATTTATGTCCCGGGAGAGCCTGCAAGACTAATTTTAAAGCTATAAATTTTATAATTTATATGTTTAATAATATTTCTACATGATTAGTATCTTCTACACGCGACGCGATTTCAATATTTACTGTTTTCAGTCGTCAAAACAATATTTCCCCAATCTCCCGTTAGTAAAGTTAACCAGTAATAAAGTATTAAAGTTAAGTTAAGTCTATAACAAATAATCATATACATAATACGACGTGATGTTCTTTATTATTATTATAATTTGAGTTTTTTATCCTGTCAGGATACGCCAACCTCATCGTACCAAAAATTACGTAATTACTAGTCAGTTTATTGATTTACTGGATGCAGTTTGTTAAAGTAGGTTGCTACATGTAATTCTGGTAGATATACAATAAGTATATCTCCATATATAGTTATAATATAGTCTAGTATAAATATACTGGACCAATAAATTGACAACAATGCACCTGACCCTAAGTGCAACACAGTATTCGAGAGAGAACTTTTCCGTCGGCACAATTATGTCGGCCAACAAGAAAACAGATATACCTACTCAAGCTGAACACGAAATGCGACACACAAGCGTAGGTCATACAAACACAGGCCATGACGGGTCTTCCATTACTTACGGTAATGATTTATTTATGCCAACTGATACAAAAATCCTACCAGAATAATGCAGTATCCCTGTACCCTTGTACCCATTTAATATAATGAAATCCCTACACTTAATATTGTATAAATCCTCTGTGTGCAAAAGATAATACTTAAAAATAGAATTATTTCATGCCATACCTAACGCGACTACCTACGCGACCTACTGAAGTTTGATAAAAGGAATATAACGGGATTTTCCACAATAAAGCTACTGCTAATAAATCATATTATTATAACATGTAATAAAAATCATGTTGAAAGTGACGCTTAATTGTCAATAAACAATTTGAACTGTCGCCAAAATCGGCATTCAGATACTAACATCTGACCGCGAATTTTCTTGTCAAAATATTGTTTACAAATACGTAGATAAACGGCATCAGATAATTTGTAAATGACGATAAACGTTCTCGAGCATGATCATCGATATTTTTCTTATAATTATCTTTTATACTTTAAACATCTACTTCATTGGCATTATTTATTTTCAGAAAATATCGTAATTTTTCAATTTTGATATGGGTATATATCTGAATAATAATATATACCTGAATATCATACAATATAGCATTATGACGTTGGTACCTACTACTATACAACTGGAATGCTGGAATTTGATAGGTACCAAAAATAATGTTAAATCTTAGAAAATATTCTTTTCTTTAAAAATCTACCTCTGCTTCGCGGTAACCCTCTTACACACATAGCTAATGCTACATACGAGTACATATTTATACGAGGCGTTTCGAGTTCAGCCAGTGTAGGTTTCAATTTTGTCGACTACCGACAGACAACTGTCTCTGACTGATGTCTGTGTCTGTGTCTTTGTGACTATGTCTCTGATTTTATCGTCTCAAAATCAAAATCTATTTTTAGGTATTATTTGAAAAATAATAATTTTCGATGCCTGTATATAAAATACCATAATTTAAACCGAATTACACTAAACTTATTATTAAAATAATAAAACAAATGTTGTGTGTTTGTGTATCAAACGTAGATTCAAGGTGAGCTATCACGGATTACCGGGATATTCAACATTTCCAAGGAAATCCTACTGAAGCACATAATAATGCAGTAATATGAGCACTACTGTAGCATCAGACTGAGGAACTTTAACGTGGTCTGTCGAATATGCTTTAATCTTCAACCAAGGAGCTATACAATATGACATCAATCTATCAAGTTATAAGACTATACCTTAGAGTAATTTTATTATAGAGAGAGCGCGTCTTCAAAATCTTAGATATTGTTTTGTTCGTAATGTTGATAGCAATATTAGTAAAAAATTAACTAAATATTTAACAACAAATTGCTATAAATTCCGTTGGTATCCGAAAGTGAATTTAGTTATATAACTTTTTTTTTAAATATAATTCGTGCATGTTGGACAACCTGTCAAATGCCAGCCAATAGGAGGGCAGAAAAAGGTGGCCCGGCACCACCATTTTTATCAACGTTTTTGAAGTACCAGCGCTCCCTCTATATTATACATACTCTATGCACTATACGTATGTGTCAATGTTACCGTAAATAGAGAGTTGATCATAAAAACTATAGCAAACAAACCGAGTGACGTAGATATTGGTATATGGAATTTTATAAGAGAAATATGAACTCGAAGGTTCGGTTTTACGATGGTAGTAAATTAAGCCGGTATTCTTGACCTCCAAAAAGAATGCGAGGTATTTTTAACAAGATGTAGTAAATAGTATTATAGTATTTTAAACACCTAAATATAAACCACGTTTAATCGATATTGAGTTGAAAATCTAGATATAAATTATTTTTTTGACACGCGGTGTAGGTGACAAGAATATCGACTGTTTCCGAAGGGCGAATTCCACAAATTAACTTTGATAATAACATTGACTTTGAAAATTTATGGACCTTCTAATGTTCAATGTGAGACAAGTTATATTGGCATGAGAATGATGGGAATTCTGAAACAAAAAGTTCAGATACCTACCCACCTCGTCATTGTGGGTTTTAATATTGACAGAATACATATTATGGTGGTAAACATCTTCCTTAAAAGCACATTTTCGTGTAATTTGCCAAAGAAAATATTTTTTAAATTTCTGTAGTAAATATACTACAAAAAAGAAAAACACTAAAACCTGTATAAAACAACACACAAACGACAACAATACAAAAGCAATCATAATAATATACATACAAAAACAATTGTACTATAAAAAATATTATTCTCACCCGAATATCTGAAACATATCTTTAAGAATTATTTTGTAACGAACGGAATTCATAATTACCTGCAAGACGCGCTTCGGCAGGCCAGTCTTCTGGCTGAGTTGCTTCAGGTCCTTAGCGTCTGGGTTGTGGTTGATCGCGAAGTACGACTTCATAGTCCTCAGCTGGTGGTGCTTGAAGCTGGTGCGCATCCTCTTAGTCCTCGACGTGGTGCCCAGCCCGCCGCCGCCACGGAAACCCATCTCCAAATACTCAGGGTTCAGATCTGGTGGTAAGAGAACAGTAACACTGCTACATGCTAGACGTCATACAGCCGTTTACAAATCTGTCACGTGTCAAAGTGACAGCTTGTCAACTGTCAGTTTGACAGACGGCGGGAGTACACAGGCTATTGCGAAATGTTAGAGCAGCACAAGCAGTGTTCGGTTTAGTCCAGTTAATTACATTTAAACAAAATTAAACATACGAATAAGATTCGCATTCGATCGCATTGCAAATTCGCCTTAACGTCAAGAATGTTCGGGGACACATTCAGTGCGTCCCCGGGGAACCTAGCCTCCCGATGCTCGATCGAATATACATTAGTTCAATCATAATAACGTCAGTTAAAGGAATATTTATAAAAAATAGCTCAATCTTAAACGATTTAGTAAACTACATATAGCTAGCATCGTGCGTATGCTATAATACGAGTATAAAATATGAATTACCTATCTTTTTTTTTTTACCATAAACATATCTATAAAAACAATAAAGGATTGAAATAACATTTATCTATTAACAGGATTGTAATAAAATAATCCCTTTTCATTGTCCATTTAATAATATAAGTGCGAAGTGGCCTGTTGGTAAACGGACCAGACGCGGCTGCCAACATGTTCACGGTGGTCGCGGGTTCAAATCCCAGGGCAGTGGGCACACCTCTGACGTTTCGGAGTCATGTGTGTATTGATAGTCAACATGACACATGACAGCCACACTAGGCCGGCGTGGTGAACTATATGGCCTAACCCCCTCCCAATCGTACTCACGATTGTAGAGGAGGCTCGTGCCCTGCAGTGGGACAATATAAGCTAGAAAATATAATCTCCTGTCACCTTTAGTTTCGTTACTGCCAATAACTTAAATGACTACAAGCAGTCGAGAATAACATTATTATTTAAAATAATTCCGACTATTCTGATAATAAATAATAAAAGTATTGATTTGAATATTATATTATTATCATTTTATGGAATCAAATTCCAAGCTCAAAGCAATGCATTATGCAGGATAAATAAATATAAATAATAGATTTATTAAAATTTATATTTCCCCCCATTCACACACAGTAGGTGTCCATATTAATTATTATCGTTTTAAATTTATAGATAGTAATCACCTTTAGAAAGTCATAATTATTAATTCACAATTTTCGGCAGAAATTTAACGGAGTATGTAAGAACTAAGAAGACAACGTAACGGGCAGGTTAACCTGAACTTTGTAACAGTTATGGTGATCTCTCCCCTTGTATTTTTATTTATTGGTTTACGATAATGAGTATTGTATTGTATCATAGAGGGAATTAATTGACGGCCGAAGTCAGGTTGCATCACTAACTAATAATTTTAGCATCAAGACACCTATAATAAATTCGCGTCCGTCCCGCGCAAACCGGAGACTTTTATCGTTTAGTGAAATTAATTGATGCGATATCGCCGTGGTAATAATGCGATGTTTGTACACACCGCATTATTTTAATTGTTATTGTTACGTTTTAACGAGCTCGTAAACATGTGCACATTATAAAAATACTTTTCAACATATAATTATTTTTGCATATTTCGTATAATTTATATGCGAAATGTTTCGGGCTCCTCGTGTTCTTCGATGCTGAGATTTACTCAGTTTTAATGTATTTTTAAAAATAGGTTTTATTTAAATAAAGATATGTAGACTTGTGACAGGCACCGCATGATGAGATTTTTTTATTTTGAATTTTGTTTTAACGTTAATTGAAGCTTTATTTTAGGAGTAAGATGAATTTAATAAAAAAATGAACACCAGCTGATCTCGAATAAACAGACATTTACTAAAACCGACTTGAAAGTCAACAATATAGTGTATAATATCATTAAACATAATAATATAATACATAGACTAGATTGATATTCGCATCAACTTAGATAGAGATCATCACACACAATGACGTGATACCCTCAAAGTCGCGCAAATGCATCTCGAGTCAAAGTACATTTGGTGTAGAGTACGCCAAACCGCACCAAGCCAGCGTGGTGAACTATATGGCCTTGCTCCTCTCAATCTTACTCTCGATTGTAGAGGAGGCCCATGTTCTGCAGTGAGATGTATACGGGCTGATACAGTACAGTAAAACCGGTTTCGAGATGGATGGATTTCTTACTCCACTGATACTCTTCTACCATGCATCTCTATACTTTAGTCTGTACTGTTAGTATTCATTTATTCTGCTTAGGCGTTACCCCGGCTGGTGCCTGGGTCCGCCTTCCGGCTGACTCTTCTCCATTTTGCCTAGTCTTCGGCATCCTCAATACTAAGGTCATTGACCCTCATATCTTCCTTGACGACATCAAGCCAACGTTTACTACTGGCAGTATATACCATACATTTTCCCTACAATTGTCCGTATATTGAAAAGGGCCGCTTATGGCCGTTTGGCCGTAAACCGTGGTTGATTGTTTGCCATCGGCACCGCAACGTATCGGCAGCGGGGTCGCGACGCGTGCCTTTATGGGCCATAAATACGAACGCACTCATACACACAGATGTGGCCGGCAATAATAAAAACCAAACATATGAAATATTTGGTGGCTTTTGGTATCGCCACATAATCAATGAATAGAAAATATAGAAAATACTGGATAGTTCAATTTCTAATTTTTATAATTATGTATAGAAGTCCTTGTGGGATGTTAAGCAATGTTACTGTGGCTAAAGAGAGAGATAATTATTTAAGGCTAGCGGTAGCCTAGTGGCAGGCTTTTTAAATTTTAGACCTGGTGTGCAGCAAAAGAAAAATATTCGTAATGTATCCAATAAATCTCCTTCTCTAATTTATATTCTTTCTTTACCAGTATAATCACTTAACTAGTTTTTTATGTCGAGAATAATTCAAATATGAAGGTAAAATATAATATGATTAATTACAATAAACAGCAGTGACGTGTAAAGAACATCAATTAGATTATTCAATCCAACTAATTATCCACAGTGATTTAATAATTGTAGGTATCTCTCATTTAACATTAATTTATCAATTTTCTTTTCTATTCGTGATAAATTATAATTAATAATATTGAATATGAATGGCTTTCGCCCTCTTCCGAAAAAATAATGGCCACTGGACACTAGTAACTAAAGTGACGCAAAATTTACTAATGACTAGAAAGACACCAAGCGAATGTATGGCCTAGACCACTTCTGGCTGTACGTTTATTTTTTATTTTTTTATTATCGCGTATTTTTTATTTAAATAAAGAATACGCAGACTATGAAATCTATGTTCCCTTCTAAAAAAATGATGATATTCGAAATATGAAATAGGCTCGCGAATGCACAAAATTTATTATTTTTCTTAATTCAAACAAGTGGAGTGCGCGACAGTTTCGGCCGTTCTGAAGCTTGAGCTGGAACAATTAGCCCGACGGTAATTATGCAGGGATCCGTTGGAGCGTTTTACTCGTGAGCTAATGGCCACCGAGGCCGATTCGCGTTAAATGCGGTGTAGTTTCAGAACGCACCGCGCCACTTCGACGCGCTTAAAGAATGTTTACTTTTTAAATTTGAACTTTTTAAAATTCGGTGCGTTCAGAATTTAATTTGGGCCGCTCGTGCTGTTCTGTCAAATTATTATATTGAGGTTGTCGTTGCCAAAAATTTCGACTTCTTTTTTGTTTACGGTAAGATCGCATTCGGTTTTCATTGGGAGATTAAATAAATTAGTTTTATAATATCGGTTCGCTTGTCACATGAGCAAAAAGTGATGTCAAAACATGTCCTTTAAATGATGTCTGTGGAAAAATAAATAATGCAAATAAACCAGATAAGGCTATGTTTTTTTTTATAAAATTTACCGCTTTATGATTCCAAACAAAATATGTTTTTGTATCGCTTCCCAATTCAATCACAGATTAGTCTACGGTATAGAGAGTAAAGTTGCATGATAATTGAAAGTAGTAAACATGATAATAACATTGCAAGTACGAATCCGACGGCTGCGTGAGCTTTCCGAGACACGAAACAAATTATTTTTTCAAGAATCCTTAGCGCAATCAAAACCATCAAGCCGTGCCATAACATAATTATTTATCTTTTTCACACATCTTAACTATGACAAAAGCTAGCCACAATAAAGTTAGCTTCACACCTATCGCGTTTAAAATCCGCTGTGTTGACCGACCTTTATTTACATGCCGTGATTTACTCTCGAGCCTTTGATACATCACAACTAGTTAAGGTTGACCCGTCGCCGAGTATCATAACACTTTCACATGTCCCTATCGCTTTACGCGGAAGGGGGGCGGGGGAGGTCAAGATAGTCTGGGCATGTCTAAATGGCTTTAGGCGTTCGTGCATCGTGGCGCCGATAACGTCTCCCGTGGCGAATATAAAGGTAAATAGACGAAAATGAGAGAACTGCGCGTCAATATTTAATTCGCAATTATTTAAATCATTTTCGAAGTTTAAATATTGTTTTTTTGTTTGTTTATGAAGCTAAAAGAGCTGACGCTTCATTTTCTGATGGGTATATTTAGGGTCTTTATGCAACAACAAAGATGGATGCACAGATAATCCGCTGACTGTATAAAAGAACTTTCCTTACACTTTAAAGAATGACAGGATACAGACTTGGGACACAAACCATTTAAAGGAGTTTATTCCAGAGTAGTTTTAAATTACGTTAAACTTGATGGATAATTGGCGGAAGGAATTGCATTTGAATTTCACACGTTTTCTAGAAAATTCTACTAAGTTGAAAAACAACGATCAGGTATACACTCAATCCGCGGCTAAAATATCCACACGGTAATAACGAATGTTTGTGTCCAAACCGCACTCAAATAAAAACATAAAAAAATAACTAAAAATCTCACTTCATATAAATTACTCTAGTATCAGTCATCTAGAGATGTGCCCGCGCGTCAGCCGTTTATCGATAAATAGCATCGCTAAAAGGAGACGTTATTAATAGATTGAGACACAAAACGTAGGTCGATAAAGCGAGGACACGGACAAAAAAATATAAAAAAACAGCGGGTTGTTAAAACATCATGATCTTATAAATCCATTCATGTTTAGTGTAGAAGAGAAAAAACGAGATTTCCTATCGGATAACGCTCCGTCCGGTGACCATTGAGGTTTTTATGCGAAAATTACGTTTTTGTGTCCGTGTCGGTGTTTTTGCTTCGTCGCATGACGGGTTGTAATCTATGAGCTCGTTTTAGTAACTGACGTGTTTCACCTGAGCATGATATAAGAGTTATAAAGTTAACCAAGCTGGTAGCTAAGAATTTTTATAGGTAAACCACAAACTAAGTAGTGGTTTGATTTTTTTACGGCACGAGTCATGAGTGGCAATAATACATGCATACATACGTAAACATCACGCGTTTTTCTCAGAAGGGGTGGGCAGAGGTGCATCCAGGACACCCATGTATCGCCTTGTGTGATCCGTCTCACGATATGATAGGGGGCGAACCTACTGCCATATCGGGCACCAATTCCTGAGTCCGGGCTGATATCAATAGAAAAATCCAATATCACTTTGCCCGACCGGATTTGAACCCGAGACCTCGGCTTTGTAATAAGACCTTAGTACCAACTTCGCAACCGAGTCAGTCTCGCAGTCAGTGTCTATAATGCTCCTAATTAATCCATAGTAAGTCCAATCTAAATAGAATATTTAATATTTCTGGTATATATCGTAGGCCGACAAAATTATGCCGGCATATTTGATTTAGATCTTAGGGTACGACTATAGTCCGCCACTCTGGCCTAGCGCGGGCTGGCGGACTTTACATGCCACACTAATTCTATAAAATCTCTACGATGTGCAGGTTACCTCACGATGTTTTTCATCACCGTCGATGAAATGTTTTCTGAGAATTATAAAACGACGAAATAAATAAAGGCAGCTTTAAAATCACACAAGTTAATTTAACGAAAACGATAATCCACTCATAAAAAAACTTTGAAAGATACAAGATAACAAACTCACCTATAGACAAGACTTACGTAACATGAGAAGTTATTAATAAAGTATATTATTATCACGAAAAAATAAAATGTAAATAAATAAATTCAATGCGGATAAAAAATAAATACCTAACGTTTAAAAACAAACAAAAAATTATGAAAGACATTTTGTCTATGAAATTAAACTTTATGTATGCACAATACGCACATTATTTCTAATGAAACTATACTATAATATTTTTGTACAGCATTTTGTATAGGTTAATCTATTAATCCCCGCTAAAAGTCACCAGGGCTAACTATTTTTGGAAACAGGCTCACTATATAAATAGTACGTTCTTATCAAGTACAACTAGCGCACATGAAACCGGTTAATACAATAATGACAAACTCTAGTTAACTATGCAAAATGCTTTTAATTAATTAAATATCAATTAATTAAAGTAAGACAAAAAATGCGCATTATAAAATTTTAAAAAAGAATTCAACACTGGCTACTAATAAAAATAAAACTATAACGGTGAAGGAAAACATCGTGAGGAAATGTGCATACCATTGCGATTTGTATAAATTTCTATGGCATGTAAAAGTCCGCCAACCCGCATTAGGCCAGCGTGGTGGACTATATGGCCTAACCACTCTCAATCGTACTCTCGATTGTAGAGGAGGCCCGTGCCCTGCAGTGGGTCGTATATGGGCTGATACAATACAATACAATACAATACTAATAAAAATCCGACAATCTAATCAGTATTCAACACAATGCAAAGACAATCGAACAAACAGCCAGCGTAAAGCCACATGAAAAATCAATTTCCAAATGTAAGACGCCAGATGACGAAACTCGTCGGCGGCGTAGTATCAGATAGCTGAGCAGCGGGGGGTGCTACCGGCGTCTCTAACTCTCCACGCAGTCCCGCCACAGGCTAATATTTCACCAGTTATTACTACTTAAAAAGGCAAAGTTATACTTCGATAGCTATCACCGTACGAATGATGAAATTATATAAAATGTTTATGGCTTTAGTGACGTCCGCTTCGTCGCGCCACCACTATTTCTTTTTTGATTTTATCGACCTTCACAGTTTGTTTTTATTCAAATACTGTTAGCCATTTGATAAAATGACGGAAGATGTCATAAAATTAATATATCACTTAAGATTATATTAATATTTTATGCCAATTGAAATACGATACATTAGGTAATTAATGTTAATGTCGTGTCGAGTTGATTAATCGATATGAAATTATAATCGATAACAAGTATCCCATCACTATTTACAAGGCACCCCATCGCCTAAACAAAAATTTTATGATCAGCTCGCTTTTAATGTACGAATGTGTTTTTATATGTGATATAAATTAATAAAAACGTTTCAATGAATGCACAAAAAATATAAATTGAATTTTTTAATGGCCAGTGTTTAAAGCAAAAATATACGTGGACAGTAATAAACGGAGTTTTGTGTGTCAGCAACACTAAAATGTTGCCAGCGCAGTGATTTAATATACATATAGAATTACAAATTCTTTAAAAATAGACTTGACTATTTTTTATCTTTTTGATAAGCTATTTTTAGAGGAAAATATTAATCTTTTTTATTTAACTTGTTGCGTAAAGAAATGCCGCAGAATATTGAAATTTTGTGTGTCTTAAAATCTATATTGATTACAAGTACCCGTGACAATAATTTAAATCGATAAATACGATTCCATCGTTGGTGGATTTAGCTTAAAGCACACCACTATATTTTGCATTTTATTTAAAACACCCAACGGTAAATCCGCAAACACTAAATTTGAACCACACTCTAAACTTCAGCAAAACCAAGTCCACGCAATGTGCAATAAAAAAAACTAAATTATTCCAAATCCTAAAACCAGTAACTAGTCCACACTAACGGAACAATAAAAAAAAACAACAAACCAAACTCATAAACCGAACGGATGTCAACGGCTTCGATCGTAAGTTAAAGACAAAAAAACGCCACCCCTTATTCCGAATTTCTTAATTGTCGTGAGGGCCGAGCCATAAATATACGGTCGGTATAAAGCCGTCGGGATGTGCCACTGATACAGGTGTCGTATCTCAGATAACGGACCGACAAACACCCAACACGGATAGCACATTAGTACTGAGACAACGAGAGATTTCGGCTCAGGTACCCATCGAGTTATGAATTATAAATTAATTCCAAGCGGGCAGTGTCGTTGGTCTAGCAGCGTACGTTGGTAATGAACAGAGACGCTCTGAGTCTCACAATCAGCTCGGTATAGACGATAGGGATGTGTCCAAGATTTGATTTTGAGCTGTATTTAATAGTTTCTAAAAAAATCGCTTATAATAAACATGAATTCGAAAACAGAATCAAAATTGATAGTAAAATTACTGAGATATTAATATTTTTAATATTGCGTTGGGGATACTCGCTTTCTCTTTCGCACGCATGCATCTTATAGAGAATGACGTCACGTAGTGCATTTTGCGTCCTTTTGTACTACTCCTACCACCAACTTTTATATAATATTAACCTTGCTAATTACTTAATGGATTTTCAAATTACTTCCTCATTATGATTATAGATAACGTAATATTTCGATATAAACAATAATAAAATTTGAGGACACTAGCCTATTGGCAATGAGAGATATTCTGACTTCGACAGTTCGCCCGGCATGTATTTTAGTATTTCTCAATTTGAAAGGCATTTATCCATGATGAAAGGTTTCACAAAAGACTTATTGTCATTCAGCCATACGTAAATCAACAACGCATTCGTACTGGAATATGTATAACAACTCCGACGCCGAGCAAGCATGGTAAAAGTACCCAGACTGACACTTGAAAGTTTTCAAAAAGCAGTTCAAACCGGAAATGTTTTTAATTTAAACAACTCAAGATTCCTACCATATTTCCCACCTACCAATTGACGTCAGGGGAACGAAACCTCTAAATTAATAGACAGCATTCGCTAGATTTTAGGTTCAGTAAGCTCTCACCCGAGCCATGGCCATGTAGGTCCGAACCTCGAGTCACGAGCCCCTCGAACACCAAAACAAACGTTATTTTTAACCCGTGCCGGCAAACCGGCCCAACTGCCGTGTCCAGTTATTGCATTGTTTCTATTTTTACGATTTTATTCGCCACTGGAGCGGTAAATTTTTATAATCGTAACAACAAATTTTCCACCATACAGAATTAAGTTCGAAGGTCTTATAGTAAGCGAGCAATTGAGCATGAACGTAACATAGTACCATTTCTCCACACATTTGTTTCACAAGGTTCAATAATAATTTCTTATCAATTCAAATTGTGCGCAAGGTCTTGATAAAACGACTTAAACGGTAATGTTTAGTTTTATTGTGTTTATTCACGCTTGTACTTCACATATAATTATTGATGTTGTCTTTCGTAACGTGGAACGTGCTAGCAAAATTACTTTTTACGAGCTGGTGTAGTTGTTAAATAAACAACAGTGAGCATTACTAATCATCTTTAGTTTTGAAACGTAGGATTTATTACAAAATTAACCCTGCAAATCCATTAGCTGCATATATAATTCAATAAAAATATCCAATCTATTTCAAAACCAAACCGTTTCACCCAAAAAAATTTATACAATAGCCAGAATAACCTATCATGAAAGTCCATTCGGAATACATTAATTCTTAAATACAAAACAAAGCCACAAAAATCTATATACAATAAGCTAACACCCATACAGCCCCAGCGCGACCTCTTTCGTGACAATGCTATCTTATATCGAAAAAGCGGCCGTTTCCTTTTTGTTCCAATACAAAATTAAAAAAAGAAACTTGAAGACCAACTACTGTCGACGAAGGAACGCGCGACCCTATCAGAGCATCGCCGGACGCTACTTCGAAAGTCCGAACCGAAAAAAGCCGGGCACACATTTTGGCGGGGAATAAATCAAGCCAGTAGATGTATCGTAAATTTATAGCTTCACCGCTCGGGAGACGGACAAAACAAAAAGTGCACCATCGGCATTTGTATGTTCTCACCTTTAAATGAATTAATTGAAAGTAACGTCTCATTTTGAGGATAAAAATGTCTGGCAACACTGTTTATTTTTTTTCACAAATATTATATTTACCAAAGCTTATTTATTTTTATGATTGGGTTTTAGCGTGATTTGTTCATGTAATACGTGTACATTTGTTAATGCATTATAATGTAGCATGCCTTAGGGTCGTCAAGTAATTGGTCCCGTTATATAGTTCTCATTGTATTACAACCAATTAATATTAAACCTTGCTCTAATTACAAATAATCTTTAGTTTTTCTTAACAAAAACAAAAAGATGTCCATATATTCATACAGCTGGCAAGGTAAACAGAAATGTGAGAGAGACAAAGTGAACATGCGGTCTATAATTATGTTGTCTCTTTCCAGCGCTCTATTTACCCGACTCCATAGCCGTAGACTACGCAATCATGATCATCGTCCTGAATCATTCTTTGAAGGCAAACTCCTAAGGAGGTTAATGTATGTTTAAGCCGTAGTTCGTATATCCTTCTGTTCCCGTATAACTTTTAAACTATATTGCACAATTTGACAAGTGAGGTATCATCAGAAGCGTCATAATTGTCTACGTATTATAAGCTATCTAACATTATAAATTCAATATAGCTCTCTCTATATAACTTTGAAATCTGAATTTTAAAAAACTTTTGTGTTTTAGAAATACGATTGTTTTGAGATATTTTTTTACAAATCATAAACCTTGAATATAAAAAGACATTAGAAATTTTAATTTGGTCTTGTAGCCCCAATGAAAGGAGCCACATGTCGCACAGAAAATGGCTTCATTATGAGTTAATTTACATCGCTGGGACTAGGAAGCGTCCCTTTTTTACCTCGTCGTTAGACGGTTATTTATTGGCCCACTGTTGGGTACCACCGGCCGGCGTCATTTTCACTGTACTTTTAATTAGATTTAATTTATTTTAATTTATATAAACGATTATATAGTTCCTATGTTGTTTATACTGTAAATGATAAACAAATTTTGAATTATATTGTTCTTGTTTGGACGACTTAACAAGATGGTTGCTACATCTAATAAGCCAATATCGAAATCCTTACTGAATGTCTATTCAACAATGTACTTTATATGGTTGACGATAATAAACCAAAATTAATAATTAACGCAACTATTCATGTGAGTGAGGTCAAAATTTAAATTTAGAATCCGAACACTAAATAATTTATTGTCAACCATACCCCCTTATCTAATTCTAAAAATAGCAGATAAAATCTTTAATTAGGCCATATTGAGTACAATCAATGCGAGATCGCAATAAACAACTCAGCCGTACATCTGCCGGAACGCGAGCCGACAGTGTCTCAACGTCACATCACGTCGCTGTAATACCGACACTACTCGTAGACTCTAGTTTATATCCAATTCCGTATATATATAATTAAGCAAATGTTTATTTCTTTCTTTCTTTATTTAAAAATAAACAAAAAAAATTGTAAAGATGTTTGCTAATTAGAATTTTGAATTTCGAATTGTTTTAGAACAGTGTAAAAATAAGATTTTTATTTATTTTATTTTATTTACCTTTAAATAATTTATTTCAAATTAAATGTGTGCAGGAAAAGCTATAGTGCAATAAATAACTTACAGTTGTCCTGAGTCGTGACGCGCGCTGTCATCGGCTCCAAATGTTAGTTTTTAAGATAATTACATTTATCAAACCCCATACTCGTACTCATACATACGTATTAGGGAAAATAGTTTTTTTGCCTTAGTTTTTAAAACATAAATAGGTGTTGAATGAGTTTACAACTTTTATGAATCATTTAGTTTCAACGATATGCTTCGACATTTGCTAAGTTCTTCACATGGGGACGGAAATCTAATGTTGTGGTCGCCAGTATATTTTCTATAACTTGATTTGTTAATCGATAATTATGACCCGTTATAAAAAAACATATTTTATATATGTTTGAAATCTAATCATGAAACCTCCATTACAATATTTAATAACACACATGAAACATTAATTTTTCTACACAGTAATGTGATAATATATTATTCGTATACATAATAAACTTAGTCTAATAATTGGAACTAATTCAAAACCTTAATCCCAATATAACATAAATTAAAACCTAAATAAGTGATTGTGTACCATTTGAATACCCGCAGTAATGTTCGGTGAAATCGTATTGAATTTTATCCCAGAAATTATTTGGCGATTGAAAAACGACAATCAATGAGAACGCATATATTATGTAAGTAGGTTATAATGTGGTATGCGGGGTGTTGACTTGTCCAAAATGCGCTCGTACCTTTACTGACAAGTTAGGGTACGTAAGCCACGCAAAAGCGCATGAGAGGATGGAACAGCAACGCCCTGTTTAAAAATTATTATGTTCAATAACAGTCGCCGAAGCCGAAAACGGCTAGGAATACTACATATACACATAATATATATAGGTAGTGTGGTATGTCATATATGCGATTTCTCTTCCCAAATCCCGAGAGTAGTAGACAGATAGCATCGAGTAAGCCAATATTTCAATATTACCTTCGATTTCCATACAGGGGAATTCATTTTGTGTTTCCCTATCGCGCCAACTGCATTGTTTGCCCCGTTTCGGACTTGATCCCAATACGCTACCCGTAGGAAATTTCGGATTCAATTTACATATGTGTACATGTACTCGTATGTGTGACTTTGAAATATGAATGAGATTCTAAAGTAATTTGTACCGAATAAAATAATTTTGCAAATTATTTAAAAACAAAAAACAATACCTGAAAGAAATGATGAACGAAAAGTCTTTATTTATGAAAGGAATAATTAATTAAAGAACTATAATTGCTTCCCTTTTATATCTTGGACGGATTTCAAAATAGATAACTTGACTTTGACAGCCTCCGTGGCGCAGTTGGTTAGACGCCGGCTGAGAAACGAGAGGCTGCGTGTTCGATTCCTGCACCGAGACAAATGTTTGTTTGAACCACAGGTATTTGTTTCGGGGCTGGGTGTTTGTGAGACGGAAAAGTCTCTCATAGTTCCTGATACCCACGACACAAGACTCGATCTTAGTGTGACGTCAGGACTATGTATGTGATTGTTGGGTGTATTTATATTATATTCGTATTTATATTTTATAACTGTGGATGGCACTGGTTATACCTCTACCTACTCCCTAACGAAACATGGGCGATAATATGTAGCAAACTATCGAACTATTGAATTCTAAGAACAGATATTAATTAGGTCTCACGTGGTGGTCTCACTGGTATCGATTGTGCAATTAATGTAATTACAAATTAGGTCATTTCACTAACAATTACCCTCTATAATCAATTTGAACTGAGTTTTGATATTGTGTTACCAAAATATAATTTTACAGCCTTCGTGGCGCAGTTGGTTAGACGCCGACTGTGAAACGAGAGGCTGCGGGTTCGATCTCCGCACCGAGACAAATGTTTGTGAGTCACAAGTATTTGTCTCGGGTCTGGGTGTTTGTGAGACCGAAACGTCTCTCGTATTGTCTGATATCCATGACACGAGACCTTATTGATCTCAATGTGGGGACAGGACTATGTATGTGACTGTTTGGGTGTATTATTTAGTCGCGTACATGTATAAGTTGATAGTTGAGACATAGTACATACAATAGATACTACAGAGTTTGTATAATATTTTCAGCTGAAATAAGACTCCGCTGTTGCTCCTTCCCTAACTCTAATCCCACAAAAACGTAGGGTAGCTAAAAGTTTCATGCGTGTTGCAGGTTTGTACTAATAACCCACGACCGGCGCTGCGGGTTGCCTAGTGTCAACCCTAGAGACAGACATTAGCGTAATGCTGAGCTGGTTACACTTCCTCTATCATCGAATTTCCTGGGAGACAGTATAAGCGCCTCATATTTAATAGTACAAGGCATTTATGGAATACGGATTATGCTTGTATTGATTTCTTTTTTAAATATAAATTCGTATATATAAATTAATTTCATACATACATAAAGACACCCCTTTTTCCCAGAGAAGAGAGGTAGGCAGAGGTGCTCCTCTGCCTACCCCTCTGGGAAAAAGGTATGTTGGTAGCAACCAAGACACCCACTGTTCGCCTTGTCTATTCCGTCCCACGATGGGGGGCGATCCCATCGCCATATCGAGCATAAATTCCTGGTAATGAATAGAAAAATTCAATACCGCTTTGCCCAACCCAGGATTCGAACCCGAGACCTTAGCTTTGCAATCTTATCGTAGTACAACTGCGTCGTCAAGCCGAGGCATTAATTAAAGCTGACAATATTGAGGAAAGTAAACATGATGATATTTATTATGAATTTTAAACACCAACATTCTATTTTAGGGTCCAACAAAAGCTTATTTACTCGCGTGTGGGTGAACACGGGGCATAATTAAAATAGTTTCGTAACCGCACGTACCGAGACCTTCATTTCATTACTCCCAATCTGGCATCTAAAATAGCTGTTTTCTGCCATAAAAATTGTTGCCACCCACAATTGGGTGGTGGAAATTCCTGTACGTATTCTGTGGCAACGGACGTGGACACAGCGTGGGACATCGGCCCCACCTTTCACCTAAATACGGCCGCGATCCTCTATAATTGATATGGTCTGCCGCGGACTGGTCCGAGACGCCGGTCGCTAAAATGTCTCGGTAAAAACCGATCTGGCCATAAGGTGTTACGCCGTGTCGCATAATTTATTGTTGCTAACTGCTTAATCTCGCCGACAGATGTCGCTGCTAAGTAAATCGACGGAGGCCTAGAAGACTACACGAAAAACTTCATAAATTGTGCATTTTTTCGTACGCTCGATGGCTCGATAAACCAATGGCATTTTGCACATGTCCGATGCATTTTTAAATGGTAATGAATTATTTATTGTCTCATGTGAAGACACGTCTGAGTTACATACCTGGTTGAGTATGTACAACCTTCTGTGTTTTTTGTATTGGTTCTTCCAAATGCGGGCAGGTTGAAAAGGCAAGGTATTGAGTTGAAAATTGAGGCGAAATACGAGAGGCACTTATTAAATGGACGACTTCAATACATACTGTTTCTTGTTAGTTTATTGTGGACGGTTAAATTACAGGTTATATTATATGAATCTCGTGCTGTTTTATGTGGGTATACTGGCAATATGAATTTTAACCCAACGAGAATGCTGTATAGAATTTATCAGGATTTAAGTAATGTTGTTATATGCTGTGGCCGGTTGATTTTTGTAAACGAAGCTTCCATATATTTTTATATATAGTTTTTAAGGCTTATAGTTTTTAAGGATAATTATGTGGGTATAGTTCAGGCACTAGGCCTGGTTCGCGGACTTCTTAGTGCAGTTAGGTCTTTCCAACTAAAACCTATACGCAAAGAACCGGTTTAAGTGGAAATTTACTACCTGCTGTATTTTATTTTTTTCTGAAACTTTAATAGCTCTATACTGTAAAATATTTGTTACATACAAATGCACTGAACGTATAAAAATCCGTACAGTAGCTTTTGTTTAATGCTTTCTCAATGACGGAAATACAATTTCAGATAGGATAGCATTTTGTTACGTGACATACATACATACATACATAAACACACGCCTTTTTCCCAGAAGGGGTAGGCAGAGGTGCTACCAGAACACCCACGTTTCGCCTTGTTTATTCCGTCCCACGATGTGATAGGGGGCGAGCCTATCGCCATATCGGGCACAAATTCCTGACTCCGGGCTGATAATGAATAGAAAAATCCAATATCACTTTGCCCGACCTGGGATTCGAACCCGAGACCTCAGCTTTGCAATCATACCGTAGTACCACTACGCCACCGAGGCAGTCAGTTGTTACATGACGTCATAAAAAATAACAATCGAACCGTTTCAACTCAAGTTGTTTATAATAACACCAATTCGCCAACATACTAACGCACCCCAACCCAAACCGCAGTGTAACAAGCATAAATAATAGTTATAGATGACAAATAAAAAAACTCAGTCCCGCCCCATCCGGCGATAGATTTATGATGCGCATAAACCGGGAATTGAACCTCGTATTTCGGTCTCCTGTTACGTGGGGTGCGACACCCCAAGTTATGATACTTTGGAAATAGATTTGTTATATAATTTAGCGGGGAAATGGGGTAATCTGTGTTGCATTAACAAGAGTCGTGTCTAATAGATACATCACCATTATATATTTATATAAATATATAGCGCAGCGTGGGACGTCCACCCATTAGGTGGTCAGACGACCTGGTAAAGGTCGCGGGACGTCGCTGGACGCAGGCTGCCTCCAACAGGTCACTGTGGAAATCATTGGGAGAGGCCTATGTTCAGCAGTGGACTTCCTTTGGCTGATGAATGGATGGATGGATGGATGATATCATATATCCACATGGATATGAATATACCCGATATGGCGATAGGCCGCCGAATACAGCGAGAGGCTCACCCACTATTACATCGTGGGATGGAAGATGCAAGGCGAAACGTGGAGGTCCTGGTAGCACCTCTTCCTATCCCTTCTGGGAAAAAGGAGTGAGTGTATGTATGTACATTGTACAATTCATACAATGGTAACTCATTATAGTCCATACAAAATTATTATTGACGAGAGTTCACTGGATATAATCATGCAGGCGGCTAAGCCGCATGTCCTGTGTGTGTCATTACTGAGCCCAAACACGACACAATACGTCATGCGGTCGCTTGAGTGGGTTTTCCTCCATTGTATGGTTGCTATGTGGGCAAATACCAATTTTATACAACCAGGGACCTTTTTAGATGTGTGGTCTGATGATGGATGCTGGCCAAGAATACCAAAAAAACAATAACCGTCGCTTATACCACAATGAGAATCGGTGGTAATTAGCTAAAGAGATCATCGGTTGCAATCTCTACGTCGGCCGACAAAGCAACTAGAAATTAACATATAATTAAAAATTAAAGTTTAAACTTGGCCGACGGCCCGCTACACGGCAATAACATTGAATTAATTTCAATCAAACATTCCCACATTACTCATTAGGTAAAAAAACAATGTGTTCTTTGTAGGTATAACACTGAAGATTGCCTTTCATCTATGCATAACTATTGACGGGGCGCATTCAGGGCTCGAACTTGGGGGGCGACGTGAAAATCCAATTTTACCTGTGTTTATATATCGCTTTCACGAATATAGGAGTATTGGCTAAAATACTTGCCAGAGTAGGTTATTAAAAGGCAAGTGGACACATTTTGTTTTCTTTTCTAAGGTTTTTAAGACTAAACCTACCAGCACTACTAGGAAACGTCACACCCTTAGTTCAGATCCACTAAGTTTATTGTTGAATCATCTTCTGACTATGGTGTTTAATGCTTATATTTATTAGAATTGATAGAAATATCATATGTAGTTTTTATTGTAGTAAGTATTACGATACATTCTCATCAAAAATATTATTTTTTTATCCTTGTAATAACAAATTATGCTGCATACCTAAAAAAAGTTAAGATAAAAGTAACCACATCTTAAAACCCAATTAAATGATAATATAAAAGTCAGATTGGGGGTCATGGGCTCCGCAAACGCGTTCTGAATCCGCCCGCGCGCCTAACCAGGTTGCTTGAACGCGTTAAAAACTATATTTCGAGGTTAAGCACTGTGCGAACGCGCAAGTGCCGCGAACAATGAACACATGTGAAAATATCCAGTTATCAGCACAACGCGTTATATCCCAAATGTGTACACATCTTTATATTTATTTACCATTAATATTGTTGCCGTGGTGCAGTTGGTTTAGATGCCGGCGGTGAAAGAGGCCGCGGGTTCGATTCCCGCACTGAGACAAATGTTTGTGAAGCCCACAAGTATTTGTCTCGGGTCTGGGTCTCTGGTCAAAAAAATCTCTCGTAGTTTCTAATACCCAGCAAGGATCAAGAATGAAGATTATGTACATGAATATTGAATGTATTTATTTAATAAAAATATTATGGAGAGACTTTACACTAATTTTATTTATTTATTTAGAATATGCAAAGGCAATGGCATGGTCAACATTAAATTAACAATACTTAAAAGTAAGTATTTTTTTTTTTCAGAAACAATTTTAACAGTTATTATTATATGGCCAAATAAATAAATAAGTTTTTTATGTATTGAGTTTTCATCTAGACGTAACAAATATATTTAAGCCATACAAATATTCATGCGGAATCGAATCTGCCACCTTGGGCATTCAAACTACACATAAGCGATGCGCGAATCGCCCGTCTAATTAAATTAATATAATTTATTATTGAGTAAAACATTCCACTCGGCGATACGATGTAAAAAATGTGATCGCTATAATTATGCCGGAGCGCTTAATTGTTTCTTCACGCTTGGTTTAGAGGAGCTAGCAGGAAGCTTGTGAGCCGGCAAACTGTTCCAATCAATTATACAGCATATATGAATATTAACGTATTATTTATGGATTTCTAAGTATTTATTGTGTTATTTACTTAGAACATACATAGGGGGATTCTTATATCAGTATCAGTGTCTAGGCTCAGAATCCAGGCGAGATGCGACCACATTTATTGGCAAAAATCTCAAAATACTATGCTTCGTAAAATATTGTATTGAATAAAAAATATTGGGTTTTATTCAAATTAAAACAACTTATGAAGATGGAAAATATACCTAGCAATGCGATGTTCGTGATTTCCATACAATAAAATAAAAGTCATGATTTGCCAGCACGTTATGTACGGGGAACCAACGGCCGAGCGGAAGAATGCGGGTTCGATCTTCGCACCCATATTTCGTGAGTTTAGATTTACTAATATTAATTGAGGTTTTAAAATTTATTTCTGTTTCCGGTACCCACGACATAATGATATCTTACATGAGAATAAAACAGACGTGAATAGAAAACTATAGATATTGACACTCTAAAATGTAAATCAGTTATAGGTCGTAAGATAAGTAAACCAGTCGTATTATAATAGTATTAAGGGCTGTCGATTTAATGTGTATAAATAAATAATTAAAAAGAACACAAGTAAGACTGTGACAAGATCAACAGAGTATATATCCATAGTCTCTGCTTACCGCTATGAGATGCAAGCGTGACGTTTATATATGAAGAGGGCCGATAGTATATTAATTAACACTATAAAGACACCGCCTTAGTCTGAGGAAGTCGGAAATAGTGGTAAACTATAAATCAGCAGAAAAATGCTAGCGCGGTGATGTGGCCTATTAGAGTTTTTCTTATTAATAATTATAATCCACACACAGACGTGGGAGTCAACTAGCCAACGTTGCAATAACCTCTTCAGTTCTCTTTTTAAACAGAAGCCAATCGAATTTTCTTCTAAATTCAAATAAAGTGATTTACGGCCAGCGACTTCTTATATTAAAAATGCCCTTAAAATGAAACGATTGCATCAATGGCAAATAAAAATACAAAATGTTTAATTTAAGTGGTACAAAATGTTAATTTACTTACAGGTGAGCTGAAAGAGAAAACTTAAAAGCCCTATGACATTTAAATTATGGAATCAAATAAAAAGTTTAAAATTTTCCATTCACTACAATTTCTCGATTGGTTTTAATTAAATTTATTGGTAACTTATACCACATTTATCTTCACATGTTGTCTACGATCTTTTGGCATACGAATGCATTGTTGTCAAAATATTAGGAACAGTTTTCCTCTCTTCACATTTTAATATATTGGGCATGTTAATGCTATTTGATTACGAGTATAAATGCTTGTTGTTTGTATTATGAAAACATATCTCAAACAATGCATTAAATAGATATTTTAAAATTTTAATTGTAGTTCCAAATTCACCACTCTGTAATAAAATTTAAATGAATTACGAGTATAAACATACAAAGCGATCGTAATAGTGATTAAGTTTTTATACTCCTTACGTCAGTAATCATTCTTAATTCAAACATTCATTCACCTTTCCTTAAATATATGCAACCTCTTTTGCTCTCACAGCGGACCAAAAAGGTTTAATTTCTAAATTGAATTAATGCAAAAAATACGTTATATGTGCAGTTATTTTTGAATATTAATAAGTAATAACATTTTAGCACACTTCCTAATTAAAATGCGGAAACACATATCCTGCCTGATCATCCGGCTAGAAATCCGTCATCTTCTAAATCCACATGATATGTTAATCCCGGCCAATATTAACTGGTTTGGACACTCGGACCGCATTACGAGATTAGGTGTGTATTTTAAGAGAAAACTCCCTTGTAAGTGAGGCGAATATCATTAATTAATTGAATGAACCTAGAGCTCAAAGCCCCAGTAGCAAAACGCTCAATGTTTGCGGATCAAAATTATTGTATATGTACAAGTTACCGTGAGAGAGTGGAGAGTCGCTCTAGATGCCTACTGCCCCTAGGGGACATAAATATCATTCAAGATATATACAATTTGATGTACTATGACCTATTAGTAGTGATCCCCCCCATACACCGACTAATGCAACTCCTGTATTTTTAACTGCAAGCGAAAGTTTACTAACGCAACAATACTACAAGGGCAGACATATGCACTTATTCTTTCGAATTTTTTCCTTAACCTATGATACCTAACTCCTTGATAAATTTGATGCCAGTAAGAAGTAGGTCCTATATGTATAATAGTATTTCTTCGTGTCAAAATATATTTATAACTTGATCTTAATACATCGACGCAATTCTGAGAAACAGTTTTCAAAGACACACAAAGAAACAAGTAATCATATTCTACCTTTTGAGGTACGAAATAAAATAGGTTTCAAAATTAACCAATGCATGTAGATTTAATATAATGAAGTATATAAAATTATCTAAACCATTCCCTGCTACAAGAACTCCTAGCCTATTCATACCACGACTACAGATTATTTCAATGAGGATTTTCATCGAAAACTATACCGGTACTCAGAATTTGGGACTGCGAATTTAACACAACAGAGAACACCTCTCTCCCTCTTCCTAGTAAAGTAGTACGTTCCTATTACGTAATTCTGTTTCCTATAATAGGTACTTTGGCTGAGAGTTTTTACACAAACATTTTCTATTGTAGCTTTCTATTGTATTTCTAGAAAACACACGTCTAAATTAGCGTATTGTAATAATGTACATCGTTATACAAACAACTAATTTACTCTGGTCATAATTATCTTGTATTTTGATGTATGTTTTAGTCTGCCTAGGTGAAGCAGTTGTACTGCGGTATGGCTACAACGCCGAGGTTTCGGGTTTGAATCCCGGGTCGAGAAAAGTGATATTGGATTTTTCTATTCATTATCAGTCCGAGATCAAGAATTTGTGCCCGATATGGCGATAGGCTCGCCCCTATCAGACTCAACGCGAAACGTGAAAGACCTGGTAGCATCTCTGCCTGCCCTTCTGGGAGAAACGCGTGAGTTTATGTATGTACGTACGAGTGTATGGTATTATTTCTTCATTCAAATGGCATAGCTCCAACAACATGTCCAACAACAGTCATGTTTTACAGCATTATCATCAATTTATTCGAATTGTAATTATGTATGCACGTATCAACAAAAAACGCTTATATTAACGCTAAAAATCATTCATTATTAAATAGATTTTAATGATTACAAGATCTATTTATTGTAGCGAAGCAACTCCAAGTGCAAGGACATTTAAATAGCTTATAATATCAATAGACATAACCAAAAGAGTGAAACTCTACTCATCTACCACTAAATTGACATATTCTTGGTCCTTCGAGCCGGGAAGGTTACTCTATGATCCGAAACGAAACTCGAATTTTCGGACGTTCGACGTTATAATTTTCCACTTCTAAAAATCGAGACTATTCTTTATGATACTTATCATTAACTCCGAACTAAGCGTATAGTTAAGGGCGTACGATGGAGGATTCGATCATTTTATGGAGTACCTAGGCACATTCGTACAGTTTTACGTACGACGTCCAAAGTTTCGAGTTTCGTTTCGGATCATATAGCAACCCCCCAGATTGTTGTGAAATGAAGTTTCGCTGGCAATCCGTCCGAGCGGTGTGTCACAAGAGGCGCCGACTAAAGTCGGTTCATTGAAATGGAGTATGATGAACCTGCGATGTGTTACGACCAACACGCGAGCACTTACGTTCGCCGCAAACTGGTTTTTCGGTGCATAAACAGCACTCTTGATCTTATTCAGACCACGTTCTGTGGACCTAGTTTTTGGTAATTCGTGTACTCGTGTATTGATTCATAATAATTATATATTTAAATTGATACTTTAAAAGGTTCGAGAAATGTTTCCATAATGTTACCTGGTTTTAAACACCACAATTTTACTTATATTATGAGTTCGAACGGGAAATCATCTTGTTTTTAAGTTGTTAATATTAGGGGCGAGTCTGCTGCCTTATCGGTCAATCTAGGGCAAATCACGCTTCCGTGATCGAAACCTCGCAGTTCAAAGAAATTGAACCCAACGTCCTGCGACGCTTGATTAAAAGGCAAATAAATTAAGGCGTTTGAGTGAGGCATTCAAAACATGTTTGTAAGAAATGAAATATGAGTTGACATAAAGTAGAACGACCTTCAAGGCCGGCTACGCCTTCGAATGTAATAACCTATTCTATTCCAAGTTATAAAGTCTTAAATTCAATTTCACAAATGTTACAGTTGGAATAATGTTCAGGTATATTGTACTTTTATATATCACATCTATTTGCACGCATAAAATATACATATTTACGTAAAAATAAAATAAAATATATCTAAATATTTACAAAAATGTCTAAGTGCGTTTTGAATATACCTATTTCTGCACATAAACTAAATATGGCATTAGAATTAAACAATACATTACGTTGTTAAAACAGCACTAAGATTGACTTCGATAAGAGTTAAAATTATTTTAATAATTTACGTGCATAAAAATGTTTATTATTTTCATTTGCTATGATAATGAGATGTGTTATAGTTAATAATTTATATTTAATTTATACAAACGGGCACAATGTAATTTGGAATTTGAGTAATATTGGTGTGTTGTCGCGCAGTCGGCGCCGCGTCGCGTCGCCGGAGCGAGCGCCGCCGGCCAGATAAACGGACTGGTTCCGATATCTCGGGGAAAAAAATGTCGAAAAAAACATACACAAACGGGAAGTCGCCGGCGATAATCTGCCGAACGTAAGTGCAGTTTTGACTTTAATGTGTTAATAAAATTGTAAGCGTTTTGTCGGCGAAACGAGCACCGGGAGTACGAATCGGCGGGCTCAGCCCTCGCCGGACATATTAATCAGCTCAGCTGAGTACAGACATTTCGCGCTGGCCCATTGTGCATAAATTGTGAACTCACCAAGATTCGCCGTCATTATTTCTTGGTCTTTTGGCTTTTTCTTCCTGGGGCGGCCTTTCTGTCGCGGCGGTGGTGCTGCAGCTCCGTTGAAAAACGGGCCTTTAGGAACATCGGCTTCCACCCGCGAGAAGTCAGGAGACGGGTAGGGAGGGTAGTGGGGCCCCGGCGGAGGGCCGGAGTACGGCCCTGGACACATCTGCGGCGGGCCCGGCACGGCCATGTGCGCCCCATATTCCGGCATAGTTTCATAATGCAGCCTGCAACAGAAAACACGTATTAATATTTGATTTGCTACCTCGAAATTGTCGTAAACTCATTAATTTGTTAAGACATTTATTATATTTATCGTTCAGCAAATATATGAGGTCGTGCACCTAGCAGATGCTTATTATATATTCAATACTATTTTATGCAACAATATTTATGTTTTATCGTGATAGTGTGCTGAATACTGGCTTCTTCCAAAAGGTCATGGAATTCCGACTACGAAAGAGACCTATGTACCCTACATCTAGCGTGATGATTCAATATATTTATGACACAAAATGTATTCATTACACAAGGTTCGGAGGAAAGGCATCCCGATGAATGCTGGTGGTAATAATCTCCTATCCGTCAAGATAATGAACACGACAAATGACATATAAGCCCTCCATAGTGATCCATGCAAGTGCATTGCGCAATGCAGCCGACCTGGGTCAACAATGATGTACTAAGTCTATTACCTTCGACCGCTGGACGTACGCCTCTCCATTAAACTTCAATCATCCCGGCTAAAGCATCCATTATTACCCTCCACCGTTCACCATTTCAAGGTATCAAACAAACTGGACCTAGGACTCCTTTAGCAACTGCATACCATTTACCCATATGGGTAAGTATATACTTCTAACAACCCAAGCGATACTTCATAACACACCTTATAATATGCTGTTCGGCACTGAATCGCCGATTAGCACAAGCTGGGTAATTTTTATGCTGTACATGTCATTTTTTACTGTTGTAAATTGAAGCAATAAATTGATTTTTTATTTATTTTTTACTTTCCACTATCTAACATTCCTAGGTGTTGGCACAAACCAGGGCAACTAATCCTTCTACTTGCACCATCATTGTTTATCCCATACCTGCAGTAGACTGTCTCGGTGGCGTAGTGGTACTACGGTATGATTGCAAAGCTGAGGTCTCGGGTTCGAATCCCGGGTCGGGCAAAGTGATATTGGATTTTTCTATTCATTATCAGCCCGGAGTCAGGAATTTGTGCCCAATATGGCGATAGGCTCGCCCCCTATCACATCGTGGGACGGAATATACAAGGCGAAACGTGGGTGTTCTGGTAGCACCTCTGCCTACCCCTTCTGGGAAAAAGGCGTGTGTGTTTATGTATGTATATTATACCTGCAGTAGACAGCCGAGTCCCTGATGCCGAAGGTGTCTCCCTTGTTCAGCGGCGTATTGCACAGCGCACAGGAGAAGCAGTGCACGTGAAACACCAGGTCCCGGGCGCGCATCACCAGCTCCGACGCCGAGATCGGAGTGTTGCATCGAGCGCACCGCTTCGACCCGTACAGCCTGTTGATCACGTTCTAGGTCAGTATATCTCAGTACGATTGAGAGGTTAGGCCATATAGTCCACCACGCTGGCCTAATGCGGGTTGGCGGACTTTTACATACCATAGAAATTTATACAAATCGCTATGGTATGCAGGTTTCCTCACGATGTTTTCCACTCTTAATCGTACTCGCGATTGTAGAGGAGGCCCGTGCCCTGCAGTGGGTCGTATATGGGCTGATACAATACAAAAAAAAAATATCTCAGTATACCTCAGTATATGGAATGTTCCAGTTCAGTAACTGAAGGAGCTCAGTATATCTCGATTTAAATGTTCCAGCTTAGCAATTTTGATTAAACTAGATTATTAAATAGTAGATATAAATGTATGTATAAAATATTGCAGATTAGTAACTGTTTTGAGTGATGTTCTTGCTCAGCATACCTTAGTAGGCCCATGGAATGTTCTATCTCAGTAACAGTTTTTAGTAATATACTAAGTCAGTTCGTCTTAGTATATAAAATGTTTCAGCTCGGGAATCGTGAGTAGTCTAGTTCATCTTACCCCAGTACACAAAATAATATTGCTTTAATTGAGGTTAAAAGGAGATTCAATATAGGACTATTCAAATAAAAAATATCAGCATATTCACAAATGTACGGAGCTAACAATTTCAAATGGATTTCGTCAATTAACTAATTGGGTGCGTTGAGACGAGTTAACCCGATACCACGTATCCATTTTGATAAAATACCAAATTGTTTTTAGTTTTTACTACAAACTGGATTAAAAACACTATTTGTAAGATAAAATTGAATTTGTAAATTAGTATTCAGTTTATTTTGTAAAATGTTCAACGAATTTTTTGATTAGTTTGTTTTCCATTTAAATTTCGTTTGACATTTGATGTCAAAATGTTATGAAGCACAAAATAATATTTTATATCAAAATATATTTAATTAAGTAACATGAGTACATCGTTTTTGATAGCAACCATTTACGTGGCTTAAATAAATTATAATATTTTGGCAGAAGACACGTGAAAAGTTACAATAGCAAAATTTATAATATCTTATTTATGTTAAAGTAAATTATTTAATAAACCTGCTTTTATGATTATTATAACAACGTAACATAATTAAATTATCAAATATTTTTATTAAAAAATATTAATTTATTAACGTTTATTTTTTAATTTGAGAATAAATAATAATCATAAATTATTTTCTATTAAAATTAAATCTTCATCTACTGTTTGATCTAACATTGCGGTTGGACGACAATCAGGACCCACCATTATACATATAATAATTTCACGCAACAGTCGCATACATAATCCTGACCCCACACTAAGACCGAGTCTTGTCGTGGATATCATAAACTACGAGAGTCTTTTCGGTCTCACGAACACTCAAACCCGAAACAAATACCTGTGGATCACACAAATATTTCTTTCGTTACGGGGATCGAACCCGCTACCTCACGTTTCTCCGTCGACGGCTGACCAACTGCGCCACGGAAGCCGTCAAAATTATCATCATATCATCAATCATTAAAACATTTTTGGAACAAATAGATAATTGTAAGATCTTGGACTAAACCAAAGTCTTGGTGCCGTCAAAGAAGATATGAGAGACAGTCGTCTTACAACTGACGACGCAAAGTACTAGCAAAGTGGCTGGGTCTATGTACAAGGACCATTACACCGGGATAACGGCAAGTAAATTAAGTATAATTATAGGACGGAGTATAAAAACTTATACAACCAGAATAAGAGTCAAAACTGACAAGTCTAATATGGTAGGTATTAAAAACTAAGATAGACTTTTGGCTAACATTCAGACCAATCAGACCAATTCTTGGATCACACTTTTCTCAACGCGGGCTTCGAGCCGCTTTACAAGCAGCATCTCAATTCTCAACCAACTGCGCCACGGAGGTTATAACTAATAAACAAACGCACAATAGCCGGTGTCCTCATTAAATATTAATATTTACCGTAATTTTACGGCGTTCGGAGACGAACTTGAGCGTCCACGGCCGTCGCAGATACCATCATACATAATTTACTTAAAACAATCATGAAATAATCGTAAATCGCGACGCTTCGTTGATTTATGCGGAATTATTTAAAGGGCTGAGTTTTAAGTACATTTACTTGTGGGCCGCTAAATGTGATGATTAAAATTGGTTTTGTGCATCGCTATTGTTATAATTGTTTAATTTCTATGGATACAAAAAGAGGGCAGCACTTTTACCCCGCTTGTCGTAAGCATTTTTCCGAAAATAAAGATTTGAATATTGAATATAACAAGGCTGAAATATGATATAAATATGATGAAAGTTTTACACTACAGCTGAACGTGTTGATCGGTGATACTTTACATAATTATTCGTATAATTGCTTTTATTTACTTTATCAGTTAATAATTGTTTGGCGGCACCGAGACGATCAATTTTATTGCGCAACATTATTGATCATATTATAGGGATTGAATGAAAGTTTGAGCGAGGTTAATTTTTCGGTCGGTATTAGGCAGTATTTTTTACTCTGTGCTTCGTCTTGAGGAATACACGCGCGTACTATAATGATAGAAAAAGAAACTCCAAAAGTAAAGAAAAGAGAGTTTTATTGTACAATATAATTGATGTTTGTGGATTCAAAGCGCCATTAAATCTCATTGTACATTAAAATGTATTGTGCAATATTATTGTAGGTCTGGGGGCCACCTATGTGCGATAATGCTGTCTCAATAATTGCCAAAATATGCTGGTGTTATTTCACTTCAAGAAAATATGAATCCAGGTATCGAACTTTGTCGTAGATGGAGCGGACTATTTATTCTGTAAATTTCAACCTACGCCTTACCAAATAGTACTGTTTTTGCACTGGCTATACCATATACATAAAATATATAATTTATATCCTTAGTAACTGCACTTCCTCGGCAATACATTTCAGACGATGTCAAACATCATAACACGCGCTAAGCGACGCTAAGTAGCTGTCCAAATAAACACCGTGAGATTTTCCTTTGAGTTAAATGTGAACAACCTTACATTCGCCACGTGTAGTGTGGAAAACTGGTCGTTTTGTGACATGTCTGTGTGACGGTCATTTTCATAATTACAGCTTAAATGGAGACTATAAGCAATATAGACCATTTCTGAGATTTTGTTATTGAGATTGAGTTCGACATCGTTCGTGGCGCAGTTACAAAGCCTGCTATAAAGAGAGTGGCTGAGGGTTTGATTCCCGTACTAGAACAACTGGTGGGGAAAATATGTATATTCATTGAACATGTGAAACGAGAGGTCGTGAGTTCGGTTCCCGCACCGAGACAAATGTTTGTGTGAACAGCAAGTATCTATTTGTTTCCGGTTTGGGTGTTTATGGGACCGAAGTCTCTTATAGTTCCTGATATACTCACGCATAAGACTCGGTCTTAGTGGGGGGTCAGGACTAAGTATATGACTGTAACGAACAGTATATATTACGAATATATTCGTATTTATTTATTATTTATTTCGGATCTGGGCTAAGACCAAAAATCTTTCCAAGTTTCCAACCACTATTGGGTTGGAATGAAGTGGACAAAGTCGTCTACAAGGACATCCATAAGGGCATAGTCCACAGTGGCTTAGTTTTATTCGTCTGATGAATATTGAAAAACAGTTACTTATATTTAACACAGCCTACGTTACTATTGTTAGCATTGTGCACAATACCTTATTTCATAGTTTGATTGCGACACGTGGCGACACCGGTCAAACCACGTGCCCTATACAGTAGCGCTAATATAATATTTATATATTATATATATAACAAAACCAATTCACATGTTGTAATTAAATTTGATATTTTACTATTCAATTTTATTTCTTATGTTAAAAGGGGAATTTTTAGAATACGGCCTCATCGGAAAGGTATTATAAATTACGAGGTGAGTCAAAATCCAGTTCCCGTGTCGAGTACTTTGGTGTGTGTCAATATTTGGTTTAAAAAAAACGCAAAACGTTAACAAAAATAATGCATTTTTTGTAATATGTCGTATATGTAGGTTAATAGAATCCCTATTAAGTGATTAGTTACAGGTAATTATGCCCTTATAAAAGAAATAATAACATTTATTTACTTTATTGTTTATACTAATCCATACCTTCATCAACGGTAAAAGCAGAATCAATTTCTTTAAACAGATCCTCCAAAAAGACAATGATTTTCGAACCAAACACTCCTAGTCAACACTTAGATGGATGGAGGTTGGTCTGTCTTGACAATGTCTTTTACTAGACTTGTAAATACGTTTGAAATATTTCAGAATGCTGTAGCAGCTGTACCAGCCCAGATATGTTCCACTGCAGGGCACCAGCCTCCTCTGCAATCGAGAGTACGATTGAGAGTGGTTAGGCCATGTAGCCCACCACGCTGGCCTAGTACGGGTTGGCGTTTGAGAGTAATTATCTTTAATCCAGAAAATACTATAAATTAGAAGGCTCCATCACTCCTTTCCTAAAGAAAAAAACATTTAAAAAATCACACACTTTATCTCGGACAAAACTAAAACAAATGTCACCGGTTGAGCGTTTTAGAATATCCACCGATTTTTAGTATGGTAATTAAAACGGCCCGGTAAAGTTTCGAGATCGGAGATACGGGGTTCGGCTCCCGAGTGAGACGTTCCCGTGTGGTCTTTCCACGACGCGTTTATCTCGATCGGACCTTGGGGATTTTTTTAGAAAAAAAAATTCTTAAGTAAGACATTTTTTGAGATTTTGTCCACTGGATTTGAATAGGTAGTTAACCTCGCCTTAGCTGTCGTTAAGTCACCTGGTTTGATTCATGAATATCGTGGTGTTATTCTCAATGTCGTATTGGAGAAGTGAAGTATAGGCTGTGAATAAAGTAGTCCTGAGTTCGATTCCACAATCGAGCAATATAATTTATAGATATAGTCAAAACACACAAATAGTCCTGACTCTATATTATGATCCAAGTCATGAGTATCAGAAACTACAAGACACTTTTCCACAAACGCCTAAATCAGACAGATATATTCGTGAAGAATCGAACCCGCGGCCTTGCGTTGCAGAGCCGGCCTCTTAAACAACTGTGTCACGAATACTATGATGATTAGATAAATCATAATCTAAAAAAAACTGTAATGTTAATATAAATTCATGTTAACAAGCCTATTAAATTATATCCCATGTCATTTACAAAAGGTCAGGATTTTTTTTTACATCAGCATTCCCTACTCATTAGTCGCCTCATTCGTCTAGTCACTAGTGCTAGCGTGTGGGCTGTAGACCGTGACGTTGTGGGTTCGAGTCCCCGGTCGAACAATCCAATTTATGGGAGTTATTTGCCGGGACTGTCAAGGACAGGCTTGTCTGGTCGATCGTAATTAAATAATTTTGCATTGACCCCACGGTGGTATAAGGTTTCATTGATTACCCCCCATAGAATAATTATGCCAATTGCCAATTGGATTAATGAAAATGAGCCTTAAAAAAGTCCCCCCTACTCACAAGTAGGGAAACATAAAGATATTAGTACCATTAAATTAAGTTACAATATTAAGTCTATCTCGCATTTTTGATATTTCGGAATATAATTAATCAAATACCACGCGTGTCATTTACGCGAAAACTTCATCTGCTGCGTTATTTTACACGTCTCTATATGAGTTGCCTATTGGTATGTGGCGAAATTTGGAACTACAAATAAAATTTAAAAATATCTATTTCATGCACTGTTTGAGATATGATTTTATAATACAAACAACAAGCTTTTAATCATAATCTAATAATATTAACATGTCCATTGTAATAATACAAGAAGAAAGAAAAACTATTATTATTTTGAGAACAGCGCTTTCGACGACAAAAAATCGTAGGCGACCTATACTATTAGGTACTTATCAATTTAACAATACATATTTTCAAAATAGAATCTCTTCTTAATTTTAAAATTTATGGACAACGCAATAAGATCCATAATCCAATAGCTTTTTCAATCATTTCTGTGGTAACTCCGCATAACATTGCATATATAACTTATTCACAGCGACCTACAATCTAGGACACGGCATTTTATTTGACGAAGAATCGAAGTGAAGATTTAAAATTCATACAGAAGGCGAATGATAGCGTGGTGAATGCCTGATGAGCTTCGTATGCATCAAGGGCTTTGAAATTATTTATTAAACGTGACATTTGTGATACAGACCAACCCGGGGTTCCCAACATTTTGTAGTCGGCGACGCACATACATATACTATTTTGTCGCGGCGCTCTAACCTATGTAGCTGGTTGAAATAGGTAAAATGATAATATGGCGCATCCCAACCGCAGTAACTTTTTGTTGGGCAACGTTTCGAAATGCTACTCAGCTATATCTGATAGCAATATGTTATTTATTTTTCATACATGTTGCCGTGTCAGTATATTATGTTAGTTTTGCCAACATGTGCTTCACAAAGTGGCTTCGCAAAAGGTAACTGCGGGTTGGATACACCAATATTAGTTATGCTGTAAGTTTAGTTAAGTTACTGCCATCTAGAACTTGCCTAGATAGGCACGAAAATTAAATTGATAAAGGGGATTTTGTCACGGCGCCCTCCTTCACTTTCAACGCACTAGGGCGTCACGACGTACACTTTGAGAACCCCTGCCCTATACTGTAAGGCCCTTTCGTTTGTTGACGTCGCGCCTCACTAAGGAAAGCCGCTGCCAATGCACTTTTTTCAGACTTTCACATTGTGTACGGTATATACGATTGCCATAAGCCGAAGTATAAGAACAAAAATAATTGATAATATTACAGTGAGTAATCGTATTAATAACAGGAAATATTTACGGCTGGTTACTTAAAAAGAAAAATGGAGTCGTGTTGCTAAGGGAGTTTCGCCTTTTCTTCTTCACAACTAAAAGACGTTGAAGTAATTAACAAATAATAAATTTATGAATTGTATAATTGTGATATTTATTTTTTTATATAGCCATTACGCTGACGTCAAAAGTATCGCGTTAAAGTCACGGATTCAACCCCATTTGGTTTTAATGTATTTTTGCGGTGGAATAACCTCATAATAAGTAAATAAAATTAAATTTAATTATTTTTTAAATCACTTACAAAAAACATTAAAGACGGCAGGTTCTACCTTATTATTTTAAATTTTGGAAATGATACAGTAAATTACATATCACGAATGTATCAAATTGTACCGACAATACTAGCCCTGCTGTCGCGATTGCTCTCACAAAATCTACATGTTTATAAAACTTAGTATTTTTGTAGAAAAGTGACACTAAAATTTTCCAACATCGACGACTTATCACTTCAAAAATCACAATTGGCGTTCGTAGAACCAAATTCAATGAATGGGAGAAGTATCGCATTTACGAATCTTTCCATAGTAGAAATAGGAATACTATCGGTGGCCATCGATAAAGAGGGGATTTTCCAATTGTCGAAAATTAAAAATGGCAAATAAATTAATATATTTTTTCCAAAAGTGTTATAAAACTTTGATCAGAGTTATAAAATCATTCAAACCCTATACATGCACGTAAGTTTTTCAGTACAATTTACCGTTAATAAAACAGCGTGCATTGGAATGCAGCGCGGCCAACATATAGTAAATTTTCCTCAAAATGAAAAGGATAATAGCGTATTTTATTTTAAAATCAATTGTAAATAGTTGGAATAGCCGAGTCGCGGCCGCTGCACAGGCGGTATGCTGACTTACGGCGAGTTATTCACACAATTATTATACCGAACCAATGCGCATAACATTAGAAAGCAAAAACTACGAGCTATGCATTCGCAGGGTTCTTTTTTCAATTAAATAATTAACTTAATGAGACTGATATGGCAAATTTGTAAACACGCCATGAATTTTTTGGACGCAAAAAGTGTGTTGCGGATAGGGTTCACGTAAGTTTTTCACGTCGACATCATTTTTTTGTTGTTTGATATGTTCTGGATGTTTTTTCCACTCCAGTGGTAAAAATGGCTGAGCTATACATCTATAACTTTTATTTTTTTCAACTCATTAATAAATTATGCATAGAATGGGTCGATAGTTCGCTTTCGCGATTCAAAACAGCAGGCTTATATCTCTAGCACTCATATTTATTCTAAACATCGATTAATTTACTTATAAAATCGCAATAAGATTCAAAACCTACGAAAGTCAATATAACCCTATATTTATACATCAAATTACATCTCCAAAGTTACAAAAAGCAGAGTTGTCACCACAGGCGCTTTCTAACCACGACTACTACTAAATAAATGCATTGTAATGAGTCCGCCATAAGTGGGCCCACGCCCCACGCAGGCACAAAATGAAGCTATCGAGCGGACTCGTGGGCTTGGGTCACGCGCGATCCTATCGCACTCCGGCCCTGCACAGATTGACCTAGGTCCGACACTTTGTTATTTAACCACTATACCTATATAGGACTTATACATGACTTTACTAGAAAAAAAAAACAGATCTTTAGAGGAATTAATTTGTTTGAAATAAACTGACTACCTCGGTGCCTGGTAGCGCAGTTGAACTATGACATGACTACAACGCTGAGGTGTCGGGTTCGAATCCCGGGTCGGACAGTGATGTTGGACTTTTCAATTCATCGTCGGCCTGGAGTCAGGAATTTGTGCTCCATATAGCGATAGACTCGTTCCCAATTAAATGGCGGGTTGGGACTCACTACGCGAAACGTGGTTGTCCTGGTAACACCCCTGCCTACCCCTTCTGGGGAAAAGGCGTTTTATGTATGAAATAAACTCAACATTGCTTTTAACTTATGTTCAGTAATAATGGACTACCTGTTACAGAGAGAAGCTTGACATATAATAGACAGTTATGATTGAGTACGATATTAGATTCAAGGTTAAACAATATCGCTTTGTGCGACAGCCTTTGCCCTTTGTGGCAGTTGCCTAGACAAGCCAGTCGCTCTGAAACAAGAGATTGTTGTGCGACTCAAAAGTCATCTGTAGTGTTTGACACCTAATATTCCAGACCGGCGTTATAAGCCAGTATGTGTGACGTATGCGTAAATTCATAATTATATATAGAGTTTGTACGACACATGAAATGACGGACGGATTTACAGTCATATTTCATAAACTTCTCATAAATCAATGGTATGTAAAGTCTATATGGCCTAATCACTCTCAATCGTACTCTCGATAGTAGAGGAGGCCCGTGCCCTGCAGTGGGTCGTATATGGGCTGATACAATAATAAATAATAAAAGTCGTGCCAGCCAGCGTGTTGGACTATATCGCCTACCCCTCTCAATCGTATCCTCGATCGTAGAGGAGGCTCGTGCCCTGTAGTGGGACGTGTATGGACTGATACAGATAAAGCTGCGAAGTGTGTCTGTTTTGCTAAATTTTATACAAGTTATGACTTACATAGTACCATAATTGTTACACCGAATAATTAACCACAAACCGGCAACTTTTCAACACACCCTCTATAAACTAGCCTGTGCAAATAATACATAATGCGAAAAACGTAATATTGAAACCGCAACCAACAATAACCACGCACGGAATTAATAATAATTCAGTTCATAATTACCAGATGATAATTTATTATCTTATTTTAAATGTAACGAGCTCCCACGGCAACTTTAATTAATTTCAAGCGAAATTCACAAAGTTACGAGTGATTGTTACAAATGCGAAATATACACGAATAGTGCAGGTTATGTCTGTCTGTAACGCGGTGGTTGATAAATATTGTAAAACGTGTGGTTGTAAGTTCGATACTTATCCTGAGACTTATCACCACAGAAATTTGCGCATCCCTAGAAAAATATTGAGAAATAATATGAAATATGTCTTATTCGGCGTACATATTATAATAAAAGAGAGTAAAAGTTCAGCCCATATTGATATAAAAACATAACTATTTTACATCACATTAATCATTGTATGAATATGAAAATAACAAAAATGTACTACATAAAATTTCTTACAATAAATCATAATATATTAGATATTAAATATCTCGCATGAAATCCTTGGTGTTAGTCACAAGGCATTCTCTTTTTTAAACCATAAAGAAGCGGAATTAAAAACGCGTAAAAACGATAGCATCCATACAAAAAGCGTTAGCTTTTCACTCGGCCGGTTTATTTGCAAAACAAAATACTTTGTTACGGCTAACATGGATTACGAGTACTAAACTGTGCGTCGCGCTTCGCAGCTGATGCTCCGATAGCAAGCACCGTTTGCCGACAGCCTAACATATGCATATGACTGCACGAGATTAGAGGGTAATAATAATTAAACAGCAATTTCTTATTAAAAATTGTGCTTAAACGAAAGGAAGCTTAGTCTGGTAACGAGTAAGTGCACGAAATTTGTTCAAGGGAAAGGTAACTTTAGAATTGGCCTTACGTTTCCATGATTATGATTTCTACAATAAATGCCACTACGAAAACGAATCTTCCATCTTTATCTATACCCAATATCTAGACCCAATTTCTCTTACTCTCTTCACTGCTGAACATAAGCCTCCCCCAACGATCTCCAAATCGACCTGTTGGAACCGGCCTGCACCCAGCTACTTCCTGCAGCCATAACCTGGTCGTCTGTCTGTGTAGCCAGGAGTTCGACGCTTCGCTTTTATGTGAACCAACAAAATGAAACTAATTGGGAAGAAACAGATCAACAGTTAACTTTAAAATACTTATACCTAACTGGATCCCTAAACATCGACTCTTCATACATACATACATAACCACACGCCTTTTTCCCAGAAGGGGTAGGCAGAGGTGCTACTAGAACACCCACGTTACGCCTTGTATATTCCGTCCCACTATGTGATAGGGGGCGAGCCTATCGCCATATCGGGCACAAATTCCTGACTCCGGGCTAATAATGAATAGAAAAATCCAATATCACTTTGCCCGACCCGGGATTCGAACCCGAGACCTCAGCTTTGCAATCATACCGTAGTACCACTACGCCACTACGCCACCGAGGCAGTCTCTCTTCAACCCGATAATATAAACGCACGGACACAGTTCCCCGTTCATTTTATTTCAGCTGAAGTCCTTTTGTATTGTAGTTTGTTTGAAGCGAAAATAAGCTTATTAACTGATGCAAAACCTAAGGATGTATTGAAATGCATTGATAATCCCGCCTTTTAGTTCCGTCAGTGTCAATTTCGGGTAAAATTCCGAAGGGGATCGGTTAGTACAGCATTGAGACGGGTACAGGCTCGGATTCTAATGTGTTTTTGAAGGGAAAAGCATCGGTCAGTACTCGCTAATTGAAATGAAATTACTGGGCATTAGACTTAACGCCTAATGTCTAGGGGCGACGAGCGCAGTGAGCAGTGCCACATGAGTGGATGCTGTGCTCAGTGCTTAGTAATTATCAGCTGTGACTGCTGTTAGAAGTTTCTAGCAGGCGTGATCTGTTAGTTTTGTCTTTCGGGCTAATAAAATGATTAGGTATATCCCTTTTATACCTGCGCTCAAAGTACAGTGTAAATAAAATGTGATAATGCATATGATTTCGTCGTACCAAAGGGCAGCCGCTCGTGAAATGATATGCCAAATGTTCGCTGCTAAATTGCGACTCCAAAAACGTGTGGATTAAAAACAAAAATTAAATTAAATGCTGAACTTTCAAAACTACCGCAAGCGCCGCTCGACAAAGTCAAATCTTAACACCATAATAAAAAAATCACACTAAAAAAACAACTTTCGACGTTTCACTAATAAAAAGGAAAAATAAACTATAAAAAAGTTTCTAATGTATACACAAATTAATGCAATAAATTATACCATATCTTAAAGATAACAATACGTGTCGTGTAGTTTCACCTAAATACAACTCGGAATTGGGGCGTTAATAAAATGATTGATGGTATAATTAATATTATGTATATAGTAGGGAGTCACAGGCTTTGTTTTGTGTAGGAATTTCACATTATATAATTGGGTTAAGTAGATATACAAAACGCTTCATAAATTTCTGATTGTTCATGCCCAAGAAAGTGCTAATGTCTTCTGGTTGTTGCAATTCAAAATGGTTAAGAAAACTCTCACATTAGACTACCCAATACTCTAATGGGTGGTTTGCCTATGTGTCTTCACATAAGGCTGAAGATTGTATGGCCTATGTCTATGAGATCTGTATAGTCAACGAAATTACTCCATAGTTCGTAGGGTACGTTGATGTAATACCAATTAGACGGTTTTAAAAAGATATTAGTTTATAGATAAATATGAACCGTTCTCGTAAAAAGTATTAAAAGAACAACAGCTGGATCGGCAGACTCTCAATACAATTATGGAATTCGACAACTTATTTTTTTGTTTTTTCCAAGTTAAGGAATTGATGTTTAGCGCCACGCTACATAAAAAACCATAAACCCTTTTATTAAAGTAGACCGCATCATCAACCACGATTTAGAAAACAATAAAATAATCCCCAATACATAAACGGGCGAATAGAAACAATACAACTACATCGAGAACATTAAACAAAACGTATTTAATTTTACAACCCTATTGAACGTGAAACGTGTAGAAAAAAATATAAACATCAAACAATAACCGACGCTTACTATAACGAGGATCGAATTAAGAATTTCGTAAACGAAACCGAAAGCGGGTCGAAATTCGGCTTCGGCTTCGGTCAGGGTGACGAGATTCGACACGCGTCGGGCAACAATAGTGTGGCAGGTTTATTTGTTCATAACGTGTCATGGAACGAGCATAACACGCCAATCGAAGCACGATAACAACCTATGCAGCGGTATTCCAAGCCGGTAACTTTTATGCTTGAAAGCCGAAAGTCGGGGCATAATTTTTAACGAGCACTGAGGTTTACCGAACTTGTCCACGTTTTATCGAGCAAGAACTTGATCGATCTTAATAAAAAAGCGGAATGCGGAAACTAATATGTCGCGTATAATTTTATTTCACTATGAGTGTACTCGTATTGTTATTTGTTGCTCGCTAATCGTTATTTGGCATATAAGTAGTACAGCCTTCCTATGGGCACCACAGACTTACGAAGTACAGTAATGACTTTGTTGCGTTTCGTTCAGTCAAATTGCCGAAGACCTAAAAGCTAGTTGCCTCCTCATCCAGCCGGGTCATCGTTAACTATTGTAGTAAAATATCATAGTGAGCCAAGCGTATCATTTCGGATTGAGCTTGTAAACTCTGACACTGCACTGACTATAAAACGCATTATTCCTGTTCCTATACAATACATACCTATTATAATTATCAAATGTATTTAAATAATAACATGTAAACCATTTCAATTTATGTAGTTTGAATATTAATCATAATTTACAAGGAATTCCTCTCGCCTCGCTGCTGATATCTTTGACAGACGTTCTGAAAGGATACGCTATTTATATCAAGAAGCAATTTGATTAAACACTATTGGTAATATATCTCTATTCAGCCGTTGATAGTAGAATACATAATATTTTTTTAAGACATTCATAAACAACTATTCATATATGGCCTAACCATTCTCAATCGTACTCTCGATTGTAGAGGAGTGCCCTGCAGTGGGACGTATATTGGGCTGATACGATACGATAAAACACTTGAATCTTGAACGGGAGAGGCAGATGTGCCATTATCTAGCGACAGTTCCTGAGCTTATTTAGTGACAGCCTCCGTGTTTCAGTTGGTTAGACGCCGGCTGTGAAACGGGAGGCCGCGGGTTCGATCCCCGCACCGAAACAAACATTTGTGGCGCTCACAAGTATGTCTCGGCCCTCGGGTCGGACCAACACGGTCAGACCGAAAGGTCTCTCGTAGTTTCTGATACCCACGACACAAGACTTGATGTTAATGTGGGGTCATGACTATATATGTAGGTGACTGTTGGGTGTATTTATATTTAATTCTAGTTACAGATAGCGAGCCTATCGCCATGTCGGTCACTAATTCTGGAATTACGGGGCTGGTCCCGGGCACCTAATATTGCATTTCTCTGTGATGTGCTGACCAGAGAATTCTCGCTGTCAGGATATTATAAAGGCTACTTTTAAGCCCCATTTACACGGAGAGAGTTTCTCGCGGCGAGAATCGTATGCGATTATCGATTTATTTTCATTACCGCGTATGCGATTATACATAAATACCCACAAAAACCAATCGAGAAAAGTACAAAATGGGGGTCGTAAATACCAACAAAGCATTTCAAAATGAGAGGAGAAGCCTATGTCCAGCAGTGGACTTCAACAGGCTGATGATGAAGACGATGATTTTTAAATGATCGACTCATAACTATATTCAATAGTAGGCATACTGACTATTACAATGGTGAACTATAAGTCAGAACTAAAAATTATTACAGTTTCCGAGGGGAGCCAACAATTCCTGCATCTACGTAAGCACACATTATCCTGTTGCTATCTTGTGGTTTACCGTCGAACTAAGGATAGTCCTGTACCATTGAATCGTGTTCTTGTTGCTTTATAAATCTAAATTTTCTGCTTTACTTATACATTACTCTTGTTGATACTAAAGACGACTAAGACTTGTTGAGACGTTGTAAGATGTCATTGAACTTATATATCATCACACACAACACCGTTATTATTATGTAATTGTGTAGTATTTATTTGTGTAGTATTGGTGGAAATATCGTGTATTGAATGTATATTTCTAATTCTGTCTTCGCTGCGATTCATTAGATTATCACCCCGCGGTTCCATCATACACCGCATCTCATATAACTTTAAATAACAGACACTGATTAATACTATATGTATATTGCGTACATAGATTCCTATAAAACCGGATTGGTTGTTTCTTATTGTACGCATATTGGTTTCTGTGTAAGTACGTGGTGCTTGTACTTCTTAACCCTGACAAACTTGTCAAGTTAAGAAGTAGTTGGTTAATAGCCAACTGGCTATTGGTCTAAAATACCTATTCGCACCTAACCAGGAGTTTACAAGCCTAATCATCTCATGAAACTATTACCCAACAATGTATGTCAGAAAATACTTTTATTTCATGAAAATATTACACAGTACACGCAGCTCACAAAACATGAAACAATAAAGAGATATTGATTTAAACTCGTCTGTGATTAACCCTTCAAACGCAGCCGGGCTCAAAACACCCCCGGCGGCGCGGCGTGCACAAACGTAGGTGTTCTGTGTCATAAGTAAAACAACATGTCCACTATACGGGTTGAAATTAATTGGGTAATAGTTTTAATTTTTTTTATTACTTGGTTTTTATTTTAAAATATACATTCGGATGATCTTACATGTAGACTATAATTACTAACAGCGGTAAAACGCGACACATTTCCTTTTTTATACATGATTTTTAATGATTATCATAGGATCTACTAAGGGTAAAATTAAGTTTTTTTTCCAATAGACACCAAATACAATATTCAAAGTAGTATTTTTTGGGGTAAAAATAATACCTATAAAAATTAAAAGTGCAATACGTGCATACCTAATCTAATTACAAGTACTAAAACATTGAACGCTAGCGATCCTCCCTATTCCGTAATGGATACACAGCATTAGTCTTCAATAAACTCCGATATCGGTCAATATTTTGTTAGGTCACCGTGTTACGATCTGATTTCTATCTTTGTCATCATAGTGCGTTGTAAACGCTCGCGATTTTTTATTAATATTGAAATCATTTTTGACTTTTTTTGTTTTGTTAAATTAGATGTATAAAGATTATTTTTATTTAGGTTATTACACGATACAACCTTCTTTAAGATTACGTATCTCTTGACAAACAAAAAAAACAAAACAAAAATTACAATTAATAAAAACCGTTAACTTTAAATTAGAATTTATTTAAATTAATCGTCAAGATGCGTGCAGCGTAACTCCTACCACAGCAACTCGACAAATTCTCACTCGAACCGACGCGTCCGTCGCGGCGCGTGTGATTGATAAGGCGTCGCCGCTAGATGGCGGTGCTGTCATTAATTACCACGACCGTTTGAGGTCGGCACGGAGCCGTCACGGCGTCGGTCACCAATCGGCCGCGACGTCGCACGACCCTACCAACCCGAAATATTCCACGTGATTTATTTTGTGAGTAGTTATATTACAAATACTATGGAGAGAGTATTGTTTTGAATTTAGAAGCGTTGGTAGTTAGTTGTTCACCGTGACGTCACACGCCCCTACCACGAACATAGTTAATTTTGTTAGTTGTGTTAGAAATAGTATGGTTAATGTTTTGAATTTACAATCGTTGTGAGCTTTTCTTGTTGCCATATAAATAATAACACTGTAACGTGAGAATACAAATTATGGTAATCCAGTGCCGTCCACATATCAATATCAGAAAAAAGATTTCTCGACACTTGAAAATGCAAATATTAGCGAAACCGCACACATTAAATAAACTTTTACCTCGAACATCCGAATACTTCAGTTTTGATAAAATAACCTATTTACAGCGCAAATAAAGCATGTTTACTCAATACGTTTCCTGTTGAATTAATAAAACGGCGCATGCAATACTCCCATGAAATTTGATTAGCGTCGCACCCCAGCGTTATTTTTAGAATTGTCACTCATCGATGACAAACGAGACTTTCACGCAACATTACAAAGCGGGGGACTGGTAAATCTGTCAGCCCTGGCTTAACAATGTCGTGTCGATGTATCCTCATTGAACCTGCGTGGTTCATAACGCGAACTTTGATCTCATTTATTTATATTCTTTATTGTACACCAGGAGAAAACACAGAGATTATAACTAGATTTTAAAAAGTACTATCGGCGTCCTTATTGCACAAGGCATTTTTTGGGATAATAAGCTGTCATTCTCAATCGTACTCTCGACTTTAGGGTAGGCCCGTGCCCTGCAGTAGGACGTATATGGGCTGATACAATACAATACAAGCTGTCTTGCTTTTAAACTTGAGGTTGGAGGATTCTTGACTAGTACTCGAGTGGAAGCCACATATTGGCAAGAGGCTAAAGATAGACTCGTTAATATCGCAACAAATCCGAGGATGCGACAATAAATCTAGGCAGAAATACTTGGGGGAAAGCTATGTTCTGCACGGACCTTCTTATAACTGAATATAATGATGATGATATTAACACCCTCTTATATAAATTCAGGCAATTATTTAATTACACAGACAAAAAAAATGTAAATTAAATAGCAAAAAGCCCATACGACAGATTTATTTATTTATTGTGTTATAAAAAAAATGGAAATAAAGTTTGAACACCTGATATTTGACCTGACTTTGTCCAATTAATCTAATAACACTCCCCAGCCATACTCCCATATATTTGTATACAACAAGCCAGCGTATCCATTACACCAACCAAAAAAGTTAAAAGCACTCTCACATTCATTAAAAACGCAGTTTTTATTCCAAAGCACTAAAGCGTATAAAAGCTTTTTAGCACAGCGAACCAAACACGGGCAGATATCGAAACGTCAAAAATAGTCCCACCTGTACAAACCGAACTGCCAATAGAAAGGATCGTATGAAAAAGAAAAAACGCGAATTGTAATAATTTAACGATTCATTTGCCGACTGTGAAAAAGCCGCCGCGGGCGAATAAAAAAACGCGCGATTATAGTAACTATCCAAGTGTGTAAGTGTTGCATTTGCACTGATGATAGTGTTATTGTTCTATACGACTCTATTAACATCACTTATTACTACAATTACCTTCGCAGCGCTCGTGGAATACACAACGAACTCGCGTTCTGTGTTACCAATGTGCGTCAGAATTATTTTGCTACAATTGGCACCGCTATTGACTTCTTGTATGGGTATTGAGAAGCTGTCTACGAAAGTTTTCGCTTCCGATTCCTGCGCTGAGAAAAATGTGAAAACCACTGTATAACCAAATTTGTTCATTTTTGTATAAAAGGTATTGATAATTGCGCCAAAAATAATTAAGTTATTAAAATAACCCGTTCTTTACACGAATTTCAGCGAAATCATTAATCGCAGATAGAAAAACCAGCAAGTTCAGTATCAAAAGCAAATATTTTATTCTTCACAAAATTTCACGTATATGTCACAGTACAAAATCTATGAAAGGGAACTCCGATCACCGTTGTTTCTGGCACGCAATATCCACTAAAATAAAATGTCAATATCTGGTGCAACTACAAAATATGTTTTGTCATATATAAATAAAAAAGCGATGTAAAACATAAACTGAAAAGCAAACTGGCTGCAAAGTATGAATTAATTACTGTAAATACACTAAATAGTGCAGTTGCTGAACATACAGAGGAAGGCTCCAAACATTATCTTAGATTTGACAAGCCACAAATCCTTACAAAAGAACACAGATTCCTACCCACGATGTTTCGCGAGGCTATTAAAATTAAAAAACATCTTTATTTTTTGAGAAGACGGTTTGATACTTGCAGCAGTATGGGATCCAATTATATATTTAATTAAGTTGAACCCAAAAGACCAACTGCCAGACCTCAAGACATAGTGAGCTCCTTCTGCGTAGATCGAATCACAAACAACTAACTTTATAAAATTAACTTTTTTAATTTTAATGATTGTTAAATGAAGGTAGCTTTCGTAGCTTTCGTTGAGCGGAAGACTAACACCTCAGTCCGCCCCGTGACCACGAGACTGCAAAGTGATCGATACGTCGGGAAGTCAAATTATGTAAAAATAAAATAAAATGCGCGAAAAAATCAATATAAATTAGTTTTATTTCAATGTGTAACATTCGCGTAAATCTAAGAAATCATTATACCGTGTAATCAATGCTACTTACATTTTTTAATACTATACGGGACAAAAACCGTAGAAAAAACTAACACGATAATCGTCCATAGCACTATGAAACAAATGAAAAACAAAATACACCATGAAACCGTATGTAGAGTTTTTATGCCTTTTAAAAACATATAGTGGGTGACTGATCCTAATCTGCGCGTACGTGTCCCGATAAAGGCTGCTATTTGCACAACCAACGGCACGTACTTAAGGGGGGGCAAAGGTTCGGGCCACCTCGAACGATGAGACCCCAGTGAAAGAATCGTTTAGATTTCTGTTTCTTAGCACGTCCGCATAACGTCAGATGATACGGTGCCAGATACCGTTCCGTCTACGTTAGCTTACTTTTCTTAATTATTTGGGAACTAATTCTGTTTGTTGAGGTGTGTGACGTCATAGTGAATTGAGGCTTCCTAATAAGGCTTCTATGAGGTTAATGGATGCCCTTGTCGTGTTATTTAAATTTAGATTTAGAGAAACGTCGGGAAAGAGGTTTGCTATTTCTTTCCAATTTATTAACAAGAAAATATTTTATACTGGAGAGATAGATATTTTTTGCAAATGATTTCATATTTTACTGATACTTATAACCGTAGGTAGCGATTGATTTGAACAGCGCTGTGTTGCTTCCGTTACTGAAAAATCTTTTTACTATAATTTTGAACCTCTGTGGAAGGAAATATCGGACTTTTACAGGAAATACTCGAATATGCTGAATTGCCTTACCTTACTCGACGCAGGCAATTTTTATCCACTACTTAACAGATATAAAAAAAGAAAAGTATAGACAGTGTTCACATATTCCCATTCAGCTTTTTTGTCCAAGAGGAAAAGCTATTAATTTCCCAGTTCGTTACCCCGTGGGAGGCCGAAGGGGATGTCAGTATCTCTGGCCTTCCAGTCCGGCACATTGCGGAACGGGCCGTGCTGGGATCCTACAAAACCTACGCCAGTATATTGACTAAAAACCCCTCGGTGACCTTCACATTCATTATGGGCGGCACCAGACAACCCAAGGCGCGAAGCATTCCGATTCAGCCTGCGTGTTGGATTTCGAGCGACGGCAAAATTTAATCGACCAGCGAGAAATAACTTGGGCCGGAAATCTCTCTGATTCTGCGGTACTTACAATTTATTTGGCCCACAAATATTTGTCTCGGGTTTTGTGAGAAAAGTCTCTCGTAATGTCTGATACCCACGGCACAAGACTTAGTTGATCTTAATGTGAGGTCAGGACTATGTCTATGACTGTTGGGTTTATTTATTTATTTATTCAGTACGCTTGACATAGTAATTACAAATGACTAACAGATAACATCTCAATACGTGCCTGTCATTATTATTGCTACGTTACGCATAATAATGTACATAGTAAAATGCTTCCCTGCGTTTCAGTAACGACAAATTAGACAACATATACTATCCTATGCTGTATATGTATCAGGTGATGTTTAAAATTATGTACCTTATTGTATTTAGCAATGGTACTAAATTAGAAAAAATCCCTTGTCTGGAAGTGACCAACTTTTGATATTCAAAGCCTAATAAATCGTAGTTACGACAATTTTTTTTTGGGTATATGAAGATCATCAAGTAAGAAGATAGTGAAATGCTAAATAATATATAAAGGCACAATACGGGAGAGGCTATCCACCAAAGATAAAAAGAAAGGCTTTCGCATCACCAACTGATTATGAATTGCCAAGTTTTAAGCTTACCGTCTCTGTGGCAACGTAACTTTACGAGAATCCTTAAGTCATTGGTCTGATTATTGACGAATGTTTTTAATTAGTCCCATCCTAAATATTTACACTGACATTGTTTGTAAACAATTATAAACAGAGCTTTATACTCGTACCTGTGCAATCACTTTTATTTAAGTAATATAATTGCTGACATTGTGGCTGATATTATACCACGCAGTGAAATAATATATAGATTGTTACATATCCGTATCAGCCCATATACGACCCATAGCAGGGCACGAGCCTCCTCTACAATCGAGAGTACGCTTACGAGGCGTTAGGTCAAATTTATAATGTTATTCTATGTTTTTATTCCCATCGAAAATGTAAAAAAGTGGTTTACAATTACATTATTAACTTGGTCGCATTTATCTCAGTTTTCATAATCGCCATCAATAATCACACCAATAAGTTTCGAACGAAAATAAAACATTAACAACTCTGAACCGCGTCATAATATAATATATGCAGAAATACTTAAGTTTATAACATTTTATTTGCATCAAAGTAAACACATCAAAAGCTATATTTATCAATGTGTTAATTGCGTCCCTTGCGTGGTGTGTCGAAGAATTTATATGCCTTTATTGATCGCTGAGTCAATGTTTTGTTTCAATAAAAATTGAATCAATTGTAATTTTATGTCTATGACATTTTTATGTTGTTTTATAGATGGCTTTTTAGTTTCAAACAGAGAGCCAATGAAATTCTATACATTGTGCTATGGAGCTGGCAATTAGAGCCGTGGTTATAAAACGATACCCGCCAGTATTATTGATAAAATTTTGAAATTGGTTAAAATTTGGACTAGATTTTATGAAGGGACCAGTTCGTTTTGTGAGTTAATTTTATGAGTCGATCCAAAATGTTATTTAAGGATATTGTTTCTGTAATTTTTTAAAGTACTTTCAGCTGATAAGGGAATGGCGATAGGCTCGCCATCTCCAGTTCGGAAATCAATTTCGCGAACTACAGGTGGAACTAGTGTCATCGCTGAGCACGCCTACGTGACATTACGTATGTTCGCCGAACATAATCGATTCATTTGTAATTAGCATCGATAATAATCGATAAGCTATCGCGGCCGCTCTACAAGTTTTATTAGGACATCGCCGGCGTCGTAAAGCGGGTAGCCGAAATAGTGATGTGAACTCAACCAGATTTGTCATATAATTTTTACAATGTCTATTAAATGTTATCTTAATGTATTTTTTATTTGACCCGCGACGTGCCTACCGTATTAAATTTTAATGCATACGATATTGTGGCCGTGAGAACATACGGTTGATCAGAAAATATTTTAAATCCATACTAATGGACTGTGCTTTTTGTTTTATAACTCGTAAATCAACCGACAGCTACCTAAATTTATAGCCGGTTTTTTAAGATACATCATTGACTGTTTTTAGAAACTTTGAGTCTGACCGCGTTTGTAGCATCTGCGAGTTGAGTTTCCATCTTCACATAATTTGATATTTAACTAAATTAAAGAAGAAAATTGTACATAATAATGGTCTATAATCGATAGTTCCAAGGATAGCGCGAATTATCGAAAATTAAGCAGATAGGATACTGTAACCGGATAGTTTAACGCCAGGAAAGGGAGTAAAAGAACCTCGCAGCTCTCAGCCAGATCAATGAGTTCAATTTTAATATTACAAATCATTTTCCCTTATTCTTGATATTCTCACTATACGTTACCTTATTTTATCCCATACTAATCACGAAACTGTCTCGTCATTCACCAATATAGCGGCACATCAAGGCTTAATTATGAAACGTTCCATATTCATCTAAAATATATGTCATGTCCATTGATCATTTCCAGTAATGACGGTATGAGCACATCGCAATCACGCTCGCAGCGAAACCCTAATTCATAGATCAACTAACACTGGTTCGTTTGAATATTACAACCAATATTACCTTCTGAAAAGTAAACATTAAATATGTCCTAATTTAGTTGTGTAATAATTATGTTATAAGAGTAGTACTAACGTCATTTTTATACGTGCCATCATGATTATTAACTTTAGGTACAGGAAACCTAGTACTGAATTTAGGGAATCTAGGATTTAGTTAAAAAAATTAACATGACTCAGCCACCGCACCGGACATTATGTACGGTATTGAGTAGAAAGAGTGTCTATTGGCAATAAACTTAGATGTAGTATACAACATAGATCGGCAATGGAACATTTTGAGTGAAATCATAAACCAAAAATGACGCGTCATCGCTTCCTCGTCAAAGGGACTTAATAAAGGAACGAAAGTGATGCAGAACTAATCAAATAAGAGTTGTATTTAAATGCACATCGACGACAATAGTTACACCAAATTGCCAACATTTTGTGTCGGCTAAAAGCAAACGGCTCAATTTGCCAAAATTTTGTTTACTGAAGATGCCTGAAGATACCTAAGTTGTAAGTCTGGAAATACCCAAAAAGAAAGCTTTTATTAATACAAGTACAGTTTTGGTGATATCATGTATTTTTTTTTACTAATACTCAAAAATCGCTGTATTAAACCATTGTAAGTCAAGATAATAATAATAATATTGTCGCTGGATGCAGGTTGCCTCCAACAGGTCACTGTGGAAATCATTGGGAGAGGCCTATGTTCAGCAGTGGACTTCCTTCGGCTGATGGATGGATGGATGAAGTCAAGATAACCAATATAGGGCACCAATCGGTACTACACCTGCAGAATCCAACTCACCACCACTCCCTTAAGAAACTTATCGCATATTCCACGCCATTTTAAAACCCAACTTTCCCGCGGATATCGAACCCATAAACTGGTAAGTAAGACATCGCCACGCCCGACAGCAACGATTGTATCAAAGCCCGCGTGTCACGTTACGCAAAATCGGCAACAAATTGCGTCGCAGGGTTGGCGCAGCGGGGTGGCGCGCGCTGTGTTTGCAAATAAACACCCGGCAGAACCCTGGGGTGCACAATGGTGTAAAATGTAGAGGTGCACAATGGTGCAGAGGTGCACAATAGTCGCCAGGGAGGTAACAGCGGGCTGCCGCGCGCCGCCGTCGGTTTAGACGTTTCTCACGTGAAATAGGAAATAATATAGATGTCTACTTCCACGATTATTATTATGTTTTTGTGGGTTGTGGAATGTTTGGTGTTGTGTTGTTTGACTAAATTTGATTATGGAATTACTTGAATAGGGTTTAGTGGGAATTGGAGATCAGTAGTCTCAGACTATGTCTATAGGATACGTGGATATTTATTTATTTCTGTATATGTTAAGTATGTATATTCTATAGTAATAATTGTTTGAGTGTAAGCCAGAAGTAAAAGCATAAAAATTCGGAGACAAATTACGAAATTCATTTCTCTAATGTTAAATTACACGTCAATAAAACTAACTGATTGTAATTGATTTATCGCATCAATAAATATTTAAATTGATTGCTTGGAATGAATGCGACCGAAAATTAAAAATACACAGTTGTTGTTTCAAATACATTAATTAAGGAATACAGAAGTTTGTTCCACTTCGGAAATTTTATACTCAAATGTTAGTTGCTCAGCTATTAGTATGTCGCCGTTTTTGATTCAAAACTCGAAAAAAAAATGGTTTAACATTTTTGTATCTTAATTTCATTGTACGTGATGACCAATTGGTATATCAAAGTAGCCAAACTATACTTATTATGACGAACCACTCCCTGCCCTTGACTACACACTGGCCACTGTCCATATAAACAAAGTTAAATAAATTTTGAACATCGACACAGCCTACACCACGGACATAAACTCAAACTGAACAATAAAACCGTATAAAAACACAATCAGAGGACACACATTAATAGGCTCCGATAAAAGAAAAATAACAAACACAAGGTAACAATAACATAAACAAATAACAATAAACATAACAACAGTCGTGTAACGAAGGCACTTCTCGTTGAAATAACAATTTTTATAACAATGTGCACTGCACTCGCGCACTCAAAATATTGAGAACCATTTACTTACAAAACAGTCAAGAGTCTTGCACCCTTTATGTCTCGAGCGTCGAGACTCGAGTCCCCCCGAGTCCAAATAAAAAAATACTCATAAAAGAGTATGTTTGTCCATTGATTTTTATAGCGAGCGACTTTAAGCCGAGTTAAGTACTTACGGTAATCTTTTAATTAATGGGATGGCTTGCGTATTTTTGCGGCGCCTTTTATAATATTTTACAAGAGTTAACTGGACATTAAACGTCAATGTTGAGGAAGTACATGATGGTCTGTCGGTAACGAATGCCGTACCACGTGATCGTAGGTTCGAAACGTAGGACAGACCCCTGACGCACCAAAGACAAAAACACTGTGAAGAAAATCAGCGCACTATAGAGAGTTTCTCGCAGCGAGAATCGTTTGCGATTATCGCATGACTACCGCCATAAGATTATCGCTTTCCGACAATGTTTACACGATGCAACATTTTTATATCCATACGATAATCGTATCTTCGAGGCGAGAAAGTAAATGGGGTTTTAGTACGAATTTCTATTATAATATGTAAAGACCACCAAAACGCAATAGTCCAGCGCGGACTATGGTCATACTATTTCAATCGAAGTATCGACGGTAGAGGCGACCAGTGCTAAAGTTGTAAAACGATTCAACAATTCACCAAGTCGCATTCTCATCCCTTTCCATTTGATGTTTTTTTCCCCTATAATAATAATAGAAAACATAACTCGTGTAAACTGCGGTTCCTTTACAAACAAACCATTATGCACGAGGGCTATTGTATAGCTCAATTACAGCCCTTGTAACAACATTGATGTGATGCGGCTAATCACATTATATTTTTTGCTTCATTGTAACATTGCTTTATATCTGTCTTCACGGTTGTGTAGACACACTGTCATCGCTGGCTTAGTGGAAGCGAATATGGGCGTCAAATGTAGCACTGGGCTCGATTTACCGGTAGGGCAATCCACTTTTGGTAAATATTTATATTAGAAAAATTTAGTGATTTATATATAGTATGTTAAGTATCTCTGCACTGATAACCGATTCTTTTATTCCGCTTTTAATTTAAAAGGTACTGATTTTTGACAAATTTGGTTTTCTGTTAAATATAATAGACAGTGTTTATCTTTATATTTTTTTACACACGCATTTTAACGGTGAAGGAAAACATCGTGAGGAAACCTGCAAACCGTAGCGATTTTAAAGAATTTCTACGGTATGTAAGTCCGCCAACCCGCACTAGGCCAGCGTGGTGGACTATATGGCCTAACCACTCTCAATCGATTCTCTCGATTGCAGGGTAGGCCCGTGCCCAGCAGTGGGACGTATATGGACGTATATATATAAAAATCCTTATATTTTATAAAAACTTTGAGCATGGAAATTAGAGCAATTTTAATTTATAAGTTAACCACTTCTTATGTTTTTCCAAGAGCTGTCCCTGGGTTTTATAAAAGATGAATAATAATAATATCTACTGGACATAATGAGACTTAACATCTTATGTCTCAGGATGGCGAGCGCAGTGGAATGCCAAGCATTGCTTTGTAATTCATGGTGTTGTTTGGTTTTGCTACTGTCCATGAGCCGTCGTATTGCTTACCATCAGGCGAATGGCATGATCGGGTCGCCATTAATCGCAATAAAAAAAATATGATATACTTTAATTAAATGGCTTAGAGGTTAAAAAATAGTAGATCCTTGGCAGTAGCGTTTCACCATATTACGCATATTGTGACGCCAAACTGTTATCATATAATATAACTGCGTCACTTATTAGCTACACTGCTATCGACATGCTATTGTTTGCTAAAATATAATTCTGTATTTTACGCTTTTTAATTATTTACAGCACGAAAAATGATTGTAACGTATTTGTACGTCATTGCTGACATACACTCAATTATTTTCATTTATATTCTATTGGCGTGTGGCGAAATTTGGAACTAGGAAATTCTCTATTTAACGCATTATTTGAGACAGGTTTTCACTATATAAACAACAAGCATTTGTACTTGTAATCTAATAGCATTAACATGTCTAATATAATCAAATGTAAAGAGAGAACAACTGTTCCTAATATTTTGACACATGACAACAACGCATTCGGATGCCAAAAGATCGTTGACAATTTTAACAAGAACTAGCTATTACCAAACTAAATTAAAAAAAATAAGTTTTAAAATATAAAAAAACTGTTAGAGTATTTTCATATTTAAGATATAAAATATACTATTTAGTCATACTTATCTCTATAAAACAATACTAGTGAGTACTGATAGCAAATATATTTCTTGTAACAATGAATATTACACATGTTATGTTCAGTAATTGTAATATAATTGAAAAAATCAATATTATCTGTGAAATCTTATACAGTGGAAGTGTGGAATCACAGATCCGTACCTATTTAATTTTATGGGGTTAGAAAAAACCAGCAAACGAATGTTCTCAATGGACAAAATTAATTTAAACATGACCTTTCAAAAGTACATAGATGCGTATTAAGAGGTCAATATGCACGAAGCTAGCTACTCAACATATGCACCACCAACAGAATACCACAAAGTAACTAGGTACACAAACGGGGTAACCTTTGAGATAACTTATCTCCAAGATACATTAGAAGCGCGGCCATACAGCGGCTGGATGCGATACACATCTCAGATGCGATGCGTGATGAATTCAATTACATTGTTGAATGGAGATTACTGTGGCGAGTTTTTGCAAGCCAATTGTCATTCAGACGTAGTGCGTGATTTTGATCAAACGGTGTTGGTTAAATTGAGGGTTGACGTGCAGAACTGTTTTGCTGTCGCGTGTCGTTGGATTTGATCACTTAAATGCCATAATTCTTCCTTTCCTCCCATTCGTTATTCTTTTTTATGAAAGTAGTAGAGCTAAGTGGCTACAGAGACGGTAGTTGCAGGTTCGGTTCCCAATTCACACCACTGAATTTGAGAGTCAATGTCAATAAGGTTTTCTATGGTACGTGAAGTCGTTTTTTTATAGCATGTATCCGGCAAACGAGCAAGCAGGTCACCTGAGGTCAGTCTGCCAACCTTCACTAGATCAGCGTGGTGGACTATCCCGCTAATAATCGTACTCTCGGTTGTAGAGGAGCCCCGTGCTCCCGTGGGCTGATACAGTAAATTAGAACCTCGGTGCACGTACTCAACAATAGAAATGGGTCGACTCGACCGGGGTAGTGTTGCTAAGTCATACAAAACCAACATGTAGCAACAGGATTTTGGGTTTCTTTCTTTTAGTTTTATCATAAATAATTAACAACTATCGTAAACCAAAAAAATATTATAAACATGTCTTTTATTTCATTAGTAAAATTGCCCGAGATGCAAAAGCTGGTAAGGTATTTATATCCCGGGATAACAACCTATGTACACTACTGCCGAAAACACATCAAAGTGATACAAGCAAGTGCGTTCGGTTGGAAGTTCGATTTGATTTCTGTCTGAGGGTATTCGATTTCGTAGAAGCCGACATAATCACTACATTGACCATTAGGTGTATGTAGCCACTCTCTGTCATCAATCCAATCCAATCCAATCGATCAGCCAAAAGAAGTCCACTGCTGAACATAGGCCTCGCCAATGATTTCCTCTGTCACTTTGTCATGCCACTATAAAAATGCACCTTCATTTTCCAAGTACTAAATTCATAGGTAAAAAAGTACGTTCCAAATATATTATTATAAACACGTCAATAGACAAGCGCAGTATCGGACGCCCGCCTACAAGGTAGACGGACGACCTGGTTAAGGTTGTAGGAAGTCGATGGATGCAGGCCGTTTTCAAATTCCAACAGGTCGATGTGGATATCATTGGGGGAGGCCTATGTTCACCAGTAGACTTCCTCTGGCTGAAGAGAGAGAGAGTAACACCTCAATGAAAAGCAAATGGTAAATATTCAAAAGTACTTGCACAGTGCTACAAAACCGATTGTGACTTTGAGGCATTACAGCGTTCAAAGAGCGCGCCCGGTGTGAACAAGGACCTTTGGCGAGACTTAAACACGACTAGACTACCGTCGGTTTATTTTGCGAACAATCCTTTATTCCTTCAATTGCATCTCAGAAATATTTAATAAGATTTAGACAATAATATTTATGTCTTTAAATATGCAGTCCTGGTCAAATTCTAAATTGTAGTTACATGCAAAAATTAACACAATTTTGTTAAGATTAAATCTGCTTAGGAATCGAAGCAAGACCTCATCGTTTGTCCAATGATGTGTAAATACAGTACCGTTCGATGGTTCGTTTTTTTTCTTGTCACACACTTAACCGGCGACATATTACAGATATAAATAATAAAATAGATAAAAGCTGATATAACTTGAAATTACTATTTAAAAATAGTATCGAAGTAGCATCTATTTAAAATCATTTTCCTTTGCCAGAAAAATTTATAAACTTTTTACATTTTCTCTAATTGTACACTTGAGGCTAATAGTCCGTAGAAATTATAGTCCTCGCAGTTCGCGAGTGGCCTATATATGGACATTGACGTGTAAAGGAAAACGGAAATAGCAATGTATTTCCGGAATAATTCCAGGATGGGTTATAATAGATTATAAGCTTTGCGTCAATTATATTCAAGTAACTATGGCTTCAATTTTAGTAAATATTCATAAAGACGTTTAATTCAGCGCAGTGCAAATAACTAGGTCTTGGATAAAAGGTATTTATTAGTCGCAGCCTTTTATAATATAGGGTTATTTTTGCTTCCGAGCAAAGGGTGATTATATATTTTAATTCAATTAGAAATTATTTTCCAGCAGTTAAGTGTAAGGTAATGAAGGAAAATGACAAATCATTTTCTTATACAGGCTGGATTTTTTTGTTGGTGATAAATTGAAAAAAAAAGATAAAAATTATATATAGACAGATTCCGAAGCGCATGTATTTACAAGGCTTGTGAAACTATATGCTGTGAGTCGCTACGACCTCGGGCCTACACCAAGACATAATTGATTATGAAGTGCGTTCAATCTAACTTGCCTCTATCGGCCAGCTTGGTAAACTAATCAAAAGCGTAGCTTTGTAGTTTGTGTCACTAATTTCGACACCAAGAAGAAGTAAGTAAATGTAAAATATCTAATGAAAAAATAATACAATTCAACGCCTATACAATACGAGTATAAGTTCATACAATGAGAATTTGTTTATACATTAGTTCATTTTATATTGCCAACCAGTTTAACCGCGTCTCCCATTAGTCAAACTTCGATCAAGGGTCAAGAAGATAGAAAGTACCTTTTTACCGTCTCTTAGTTGTGAAAAAAGCTGTATATTCTAAGGCCATATCCAGATCTTGTATCGGCACGATCAAACCGTCGCGACGGTGGCCAGCGGTCACCACGATAACTCGCGCCCTCACCACACGTCCGACAATGGTGCATTGTTATCACCATTATTATCACGAGCTGCTTTTTGCGCGCCGCTCTGCTTGGACCCCGAAAAAAATGTTTCTCAATGCTCTTATCGCCTATGGATCATCAATCATCGCTACAATTTTTTACGCCCTTGTAAAATAATTTGGGCTGATAATTCTAAAATTAGCCAACATTTGGCACCATCTTTATCATCTCTAGTCCATTTCTAAGAAATCCATAGCAGAACATAGACATGCCTTACAAACAATACCATACAAAGACATAACATACTCATACAAATATCCACAAAGTGCTGTCGGAAACTTGCATAACGACTTCTTGTTTCATTTACTAATCTCCACATTATCCTTTATCTATCCTCAACCCTAAGCAAGACTGTCCAGAGTCGACCAAGTGGTAGGACTCACTCTCCTCAGCTTTGAGAGAACGATTAGAGAGAGAGATCATCAACCCTAGTCCCTAACACCCAGTCCTGGATTCCGATTTAATAAACAATATCTAACCATACTGATCTGGTCTATCTGATCAAACTGGGAATCGAACACCGGACCATTCCGTTGCCCCTACAAGCTTCTATAATTAAATCTATAACGCACTACCTCAGACGTAAGCCGATAAAAATATTCAACACAGTAGTTTATTGTGCGTAGTAGTATAAATATAGACCGATACATTTAACAGTTCCCAAACACAATAACAGATCATAAAGTCCTTATAAGTGTAATAAATAATCCTTTTGTTAATAAATAAACGTGATAATTACACATCATTAAAGTACTACGCGACAATTTAGCGTACCTGACCCCAAGATTGTTATTTATAGGCAATTGTTACTTGGATATATCGATATTGTGGACTTTGATACTGTTTATCACAGTAGACGCCTGTTGTTCGCGAAGATATCTACGAGTAGTCCGCATTAATTGACTTACTTATGTTGCTATATAATACTGTTATAAAAGGGTAGGTCTCTACCTACTTATATCCACATGTAGTTCTCACGTCTGGATGTTACTTAAAACCAGTTTGATAGAAGAGCCAAGGAATGTCATAGGCCCCCCCATTTATGTCATATAATTGCGGGTAAAATATTAAGAATGAAAATTAAAAGTTGGATGTAGAGCAAAAGTCTAACGAAGTGATTGACAAATAAACCAACAAATATATTATAAGCAGCATCTGTAAATAATAAGAAGCGCCACAACACAAAATAACCAATATCACACAAAAATATTACGAGTCAATTCCAAAGCACAATAGCCGTCAACAAATGAGTATTTATATTCACGAATAAAGATCACAAACGGAAAGACCTATTCGGAGGAAAAAAAGAATAAAATATTTGGTACTTGCACAATTGTAACCACAATACAATGCTAAACATTTTGACCCACAAACGCGGGCAGATGGCGGAAACCGGATTTTTTTACATTAACATAAGTCAAACCCTTATGCCCTTGTAATAAGGGTGATTTAGTCCACCGTGCAGTGAATGAACAGTACTGCAATGACGCAGTTCAAAAACAATGTGATATTATAAGAGTTAATGCTTGAATTTTTATTGTGTTGTAATTTTAAGAGGTGTCAATTTATCAGTTTCATATTTTTTTACGAACCTTAGGTTATTTTAACAATCAAATACAAGCTATTTTACATTTAACAAATTGTTTACTTACATCCTATTTATTTTATTTAGTAGTATAGTTTAAGCTATTTACACCTTACTGTATAACCAAGAGCTAATCGTTATTTATTAGTTAGCAATTTACACAAAACATTCCCTTAAAATAACCAAATACATCTCATATTCCTACTATTTATTCCTTGAAACCTATTAAAACTCTTACACACAACTACCCCACAACCGAACGCTCCCCAACACCAACCTAATATACTGTCCGTACCGTTCAGCACTACTCTGTGCGCTATTGTTGGCTGTTGACAGATGAATGATGACAATAAGATTGTAGTGCTTTGTGCGCCGCGACCCGCTGAGCGCAAACCAAACATCTGAACTGTAGCTCACTATCCGCACTGCATTGTGACTAATAGTTGTGTTGTGTGTGACTTACTAGTTACCTGGTGAAACGCTAGGTGTCGGTGATTAGTATTTTAAAGGAAATAATATCTGTATTTCACCTATAACAGCTTCTGTGGCGTAGTTGATTAGACGCTGACTGAAACGAGAGGCCGCGGGTTCGATCCCCGCACCGACACAAATGTTTGCGTGGCCCACAAATATTTGTGTCGGGTCTGGGTGTTTGTGAGACCGAAAATCTCTAGTAGCTTCTGATATCCACGACACAAGACTCGATCTTAGTGTGGGGTCAGGACTATGTATGTGACTGTTGGGTGTATTTATTTATAATGACAGAAAGTAATCTTTAGTAAATAATATGCGTATTAAATTTTCGATTTGTTTTTTGCGTCGAAGAACATTTTAAGATACCAATGCTAATTAATAACTACAGAGTAAAGAGCAGTAGTTCAAACTGAGAACTATTATTCAGAAAGGTTGCAAGAAAGTAGCCAGTATCGTGGCCGACGACGATCGCTTCGGGTTCTATCTGTATATATGCGGGTATAACCAGGCCAGCATGCGCCTATTGAGAGCATCTGACCCGAGCTACCCTTACCATCAGGTGTATTGTGGTCAATTTACCGTACCAGTATATAGAAGTTTAGTCTTAATCTGACGAGACTTAACATCTAACGTCTCGGGGCATTAGGCTCAGTACACAGCGATCGATTGCCAAATAAGTTCTAATTTGTTGCTTACTTTACGGGCAGTCTGAGCATTAGCCGAGCCACCCTCACAGTATCACTCATGCTATACCCAATCATTGAAGCCTAATAAAACAGAAAACGAACGCAGAGCTGTACTGCGCAGCGGTATCAGCACAGCTTCCTATTTATAGCTTGAAGGTAGGCAGGGCTCGCACAGGTCCGAGACATGCGCCGGTCAGCCGATAACTGTCCGCCGTCTGACCCGGACGTTGATAACCGACTCTGTACTACGTGTTTACATGCGTATTAGTGTTCCGGAACGCGTGGATTTTTGCTCGTTCAAATATACAACTTTCAGGTTCGCTGCGTGCTAAATAGATTAGGTAAACCAGATCTGAATATGGAGTAATTGTGCTTCTTCGTAATCGGGGACTCCTGGCAGTGTGATCGTGGCATGTTTAAGCCGTTGGAGTATTATGACCCCCTGAATGTAAGATTCGCAGTGGGATTTTCTTTAGGTATGAATGAGAATAGATCGATAATCGACTTAGGGCAAGTTGAGCCATTATACTAATTGTGTGAACATGGATAAATATATTAGTAATTGATAGACCCTTTTTTATCCCGATTTAAGAGTCTAAAGCTCAACTCCGACGCAAGGAGAAGGTGAGAAGGGGGTATGTCAGGGTCTCCGGTCTCCCATCCTGTCGGATTCTTGTAATAACCAGATCTAGCCAGTAAGCCAAGCTAACCAGAAAGTAAATAATAATGATACTCAAACATAAAAGATAAAATTCATCTGCACGTTATGATTAACGATGCGAATGATAATAACTTAATCGAACGAAATGTTAACCCACGTGAATTACCGAAAAACTAACAATATTTACATTGGATGTCAAGATAATAAAGGAAACAAAGCAATTCTCTCACTGTTTTGGCATTCGTGATCGGTACCGCACCAGTGTTGTATCAGAAATCACATGATGAAATAGGTCCAATACTAACGTCAGTATGAACTTTGGTATTTCTGACCGACACATACACAATATCATGATAGAAAGTAATGATACTTTCGTTTTATTTACAAATGTACCCGAATGAAATCTAATAAAGATTTGACCAGCCCTACATTACAGCGCTTGGGAATAATAAAAACTATAAACAGAAACACAGAAAGTAACAATGTTCAAAATTAATTCGGAAATTTGATTTCGAAACCCAGATTTGCCACTCGTTTTGAAAAGGACCATAATGCAACCTACTCTTCATCAATACGCACGTGGTTAAGAAAACCGGTTTATCCAAAAGTGTAGCAAATTAACTTAGTGTAAGGTTTGTACCTCTCAAAAACCAGAAAGGTAAACAGGTACCCCGCATAAAACATCTAATATACTATTTTAGCACTGTCCAGCGTCCGTCCGGCTGTCCCATAAGATCTGCAGATAAGCACAATAAGAACAATAAAGGCATCTTTATGGTCCATCTCGGAGATACCATCCAAAATGAACATAATTTGGTGGACTTTTGGATTGGGTGCAGGTGTGCAGGTGTGCAAATGTGATGTTGCTCTGATTTTACACAATTTCTTTCTTTGATAGTTGAAATATCTTTTTATTTTGGTTTGCTCGTTCTAAACATACTAATTCTTTTCCGCAATATACGTTATTGTGGCGGGTTAAAAAGCCAGTTTTTCTTTGGGGGAGACCTATGTCCAGCAGTGGACTTCCTGTGCCTGAAGAGAGAGAGAGAGAGAGAAACGCCTATGCCACCCACTCACCCCTTTCTGTATCCCCCAAAGCACCGATAGATTAGCTTTCTCTCGACCAAAAAAACAATATGTTTGACTCACCTACTTGATTAAAGTTCTTGCAACGTTCTCTGTTTTGCAACTTAATACCCTGATTCAGGTCCAAATTGACCTTTAATTGGGAGTAATTAATTAGAGATAGGTAATGGCGCCTATTTAATGATCTCCCATATTGCAATCTATCCGAAATTAACGATAATTTCGGAGATCATTTAGGTACTATGTATATACATACCTGTACTATATACGTATTGAGTACGATCGAGCGTGGTTGGACTTTATAGTCCACCACGTTGGCCTAGTGCGGGTTAGCCAAATTTTACATACCATAATTTTTTTATTACGTATATAATATTTGTTTTACGTATCCCTAATTGCATTCCACGTAAATCATTCCCAGTAAATGTGGTAAATAGTTACGAAATATAACATTGCTCTCGTTCAACTTATTGTTGTGTTCATCTTACCCTAATTTATTTCATAATTGTGTCTTTCATAAATGTTCTTGAATACATAGCTCAGAATTTACCTCGTGGATGTTCGCCTGGCATCTACACTTTCAATAATTATCGAATCCCGAAATAATATTTTTTTTTAGATTCGTAATACTCATACAAAGTGGCTTGCTAGACTTGGATTCAATATTTATGACATCGCAATTCGTACTCCGTACTACGGTAAACTTAGCATTACGTTATGCATTGCTTCCCTAAGCAAACGTATGATTACTGTATTAATTCCAAAAGTAATTTAGTTATTCATATCGACAGTTACACATGCACCTCAGACATTAATTGAATACCGACAAATCTGCGAGTCGAATTGTGTTACTTTAAATGGTATGACTTAATCGGAGTCAGTACTACAAGATTACATCTCAATTAAGATCTCGCTATCTCAAATGTTAATGAGATTGAAATGGCATATGGAATAATAAATATATACATCTAACATTTATATACAATTTCTTAATAGCACAGGAAGTTACTAAGTTCGTGCGGTGGTTATTAGAAACTACAAAACACTTTTTGCGACTGCCTCGGAGCGTAGTTGTACTTCGGTACGGTTGCAATTCTGAGGTCTCGGGTTTGAATCCCGGGTGGGGGGACGAGATATTGGATTTTTCTATTAATTATCAGTCTGGACTCAGGAATGTGTGTCCGATATGGCGGTAGGCTCGCCCACTATCACGGGTAACCTGGTTACTACCAGGAGAACCTCTGCCTACCCCTTCTAGGAAAAGGATTGAGATTATGTAAGTTTATGTACAAAACACTTCTCACACCTAGCCCTGACACCGTAATAAGATACCAAGTCATAAAAGGATTTCAGAAAGTAGAAAAGACTTTTTGTTCCCACTATAGCCTGAATAACCACGTATTTGCCACAAATATTAACCACGGGGGTTGTTTCAGTGCTCCAGTCGGTTTATAAATACACTAAACAGCCACATGCATAGTCCCTGCACTAAGATACAAGTGTTTTGTAATCAAGACCTTAAACAAGCACTTATGAGGCGCACAAATATTTGTCTCGGGCGGGGATGAAACCCGCGGTCTCTATTTTCACAACCGTCGACTTACCAACAACGTCACGGAGGCCATCAAAAGAATTTCGTGGCTCATCTATCAAACATAAACTACATTATATTATTACGAAGTTACTAAAACACTCGTGAATACATTGCAGTCCAAATAGATGCTCTTTTTGGATTCAAAGAGAGACTATACATTTGATATTACTGTATCAGCCTATATACATCCCACTGCAGGGCAGGAGTCTCCTCTACCGTCAAGAGTATTGTGAGGGGGGTTAGGCCATGTAAACACCACACTGGCCACGTGAAGGTTGGCGGACCGCGTTGATAATTTCCATCATGTATGGTATGTAAAGTCCACATTTGCTAGTAGTTACCGTAAAAAGCGAAGTGTTCACATGCCGTTAGCTCATGGGACATTAACATTTGGACGGCATTGTATCTGGTAACAATGTACACTCTCACAAGATATCAATCGTAGTGTGATAGCAGGCCAAAGAAATGGATTATGACTTTGTGTTGGCATGTGTAGAATATTTCATCACACCACAATGAGTGTTAAAGAGGATTAAAATAGAGGCTTTGTTACTTTAATCGTGGTATTATTTTTAAATTATTTTTAAGCGTGACTTGATGGTGGAAAATAAGCATTGATAATGGTTTATTAGCGAAAAGCCGATACATGACATCAGTGTCGTCACGAATGTCAGGTATCGGCTTTTCAGGTATAAATGTTGGCTGGCTAGAGACACCCTTTTCATGTTTATAGTTATTATTCTAGTACCATTACGATCATTACTCATTAAAATTGTAAACACTTTATCGTATAACAAACTAAACATATTAGAAACAGATTTTTCTTAAAGTACTACTCGTATATCTTACTCTCTCACTATAATATTTGTCTAATTAACAAGTTTTAAACCTAATAGCAAAATGTTATTCGACGGATTATATTGATGAGCTCTAGTTTCGGCTTAAATCGACTTAAGCAAAGCTAACATAGCATCAAAGTGTATTAACACAGCGACTAATCGACTATGAGAGCTCTCAAAGAGCGAAATTATTCTCGGAATGGAGATTAACATTCATCTAGTTGAAGTGCTATATGTCATATTCGATGAAATAGATTATCAACTAATACCGATTTGCCTGACAGCCTCCGTGGCGCAGTTGGCAAGACATCTACTTTGAAACGAGAAGCCGCTGTTCGATCCCCGCATCGCTTGTGTGAAGCACAAGTCTTTGTTTCGGGTCTGGGTGTTTGTAAGACCGAAAATTCTCTCGTAGTTTCTGATACCCACGACGCAAGACTCGATCTTAGTGTGGGGTCAGAACTATGTATGTGACTGTTGGGTGTACTTATTTATTTATATGTTGATCATGTTCTAGTTTATTTATTTACATCTAGGGTCACGTACAAAACAAATCACTAACTTTTTATAATGAAATCAATAAATAACAACAATTAGAAGCTTAGGTTCATCGGAGTTTTCTCCTGACGTTTAAGTATACGGATATTCAGTTCAATGTTGACTGGAAACAAAAATTCCCAAAATCATCAAGTTTGCGAATAAGCAAAAGCAATTACTTGATGCCCGCCGTCGCAAAATTCTTAAACATACATACATAACCACACGCCTTTTTCCCAGGAGGGGTAGGCAGAGGTGCTACTAGAACACCCACGTTTCGCCTTGTATATTCCGTCCCACGATGTGATAGGGGGCGAGCCTATCGCCATATCGGGCACAAATTCCTGACTCCGGGCTAATAATGAATAGAAAAATCCAATATCACTTTGCCCGACCCGTGATTCGAACCCGAGACCTCAGCTTTGCAATCATACCGTAGTACCACTACGCCACCGAGGCAGTCAAAACAATTCTTAAACAAATTCTTAAACATAGGAAGGTAAAATGATATCACGTACATAATTGCGCAGATCGAGTCCTACTTTTCCTCCTAAAATAACTAGATATAACTGGACGTAAGAACTTCAGCTGCCGATAGATGAATAGATACGGGGGTCATCACGCGTGGGTCGAGTGGACCGCTATCGTGTGTGCATAGTGTAATCACAATTGTTTACATTCGCGCGATACGCCGCGGCGCGATTGTCGCCGTTTAAAATTAAATAAAAATGTATTTATTTATAAATATTATGGTTATCTTTTTACGTCTGGTGTCTCAACTTTGGAACGTACCGGCAAATACCTACAGAATAAATGATGGGTGTTTGTAAGCGATATCATTGATAGGTCCCAGTTCCAAAGCTTAAACACGCCAAGACATAGTTCACCAGATCCGATTCTACGCGATCCTACAATGATTGTCTTGTGATTTCCCAACAACGGTAATTTTCTGACCAGGTAATTTCAAAACTTACCTCCTTGGCTTAAAAGGCACTCAGAAAAATCACCTTGCACAATTTCCTAGAATTTATCTCGATACTGGGTTTAGTGTCGAGACAAATTCTAGGAATTGTTAAGACCGAAATCAGTAAATTGACCACAATGAATCGAGGAATTGAGATCAAAGTTTTTACCGAGCAGTCGCTCGCGATGTGCTGTCACATCAGCTCTCATCAGACCGAGAAACAAATTACAAACTCATTAGAAACCGAACTACTCGGTACAAATGAAATATTATTTAACAATCCAGCATTCATGTCCGACGGACACGATGATACCATACAAGCATTCGATACTTAACTCGTTACTCTTCACTAAAATCTCATTCTACCAGACCGTGTCTTTATAAAATTGATGGCGGATTGGTCCTCGGAAAAAACGGCCTCAGCTCTATTACTATCATCATAAAGTACACAATCGCATGGCAGGTTCTTTACCAGGCGTATAAGTGTGGTTGTAGTGGTAAATATGATTTTTTTATCGTCGGAAGCTCGCGTGACGTCACGCCTGGTGCGCATGCGCTGCCCGTCGGATTAGCACAGAACTCCTTCGTAACACGCGAGATGTAATTATTGTTTTTTCACAATACACCAGGTTTTTAACCATACGATTTAAGAGTTTGAAGTGTTCGGGTGACGGACCGCTAGTCTTTTACGATTTGCCGTCGACAAGCGCGGGCTCGAAGCTCCGCTGGTTGGTTTGCATTTGTTGCGTCTCTCAAGTTGCCTTTAATATTCTAGTAGATACCTACAAGGGTATAATGTTTTCTTTTATTGTGACATTTAATTTGCTAACCAGGTTTTGCTGGAAATCAGGAACAGTGGAGCACAAACTTTTTTTGGATCTATCAAAGAACAAATTCCTGATAATGAGGCTATTGACTACAATTACCTACCACGACTACAATCAAACCTTTATCAAAACGAAACTAGTCACTAGCATAATAACTTGACCGAATTACGAGACCCAAACAACGTTTCCTACAAACCAATAGCACAGTAAAATAACAATACTCATTACTTTATTAACTCCGCCGCTAAAATTAATAACACACCATAAACCACAGCAAAAACCGATTCAGTAGGTTCACAAGAAGTGGGTGAATTATTTGTGGTTCACCCACTAAGTGATATGGCGTTACGGTCTACCGATGGCTATCGCAGGCGGCGTCAGTTAATAACTAGGGCAATAATACCAAACAATTACCATCTAGTTATATTGGTTTAATGGATTTAAAACTGGCTCAAGAATTTAAGGGTAGGTAAAGAATAAAGATCCAAACATAAGGGTAAGGTGGCAGATTAAGGATATTTGGTAAGGGTTGATTTAAGCTGCAGATAGCAAAATTGTAAGCTAAATTTTGCAGCATGGCTGAAATATTGGTTTTGCTTCTGCTGAGCGAAACCCTTTGTGGGATAAGGAGAGGCAAATGAAAAATAGGACGAGGGCTTAGAGTCGTACAAAATCGAAATTCTAGTATTTGGTGCCCATTCTTATTATACTTTCTATATAATTGATTCAGAAATCGATTTTCGTAACGTTGACTCCTACGAGACGTGTTAGTATGTGGCGCCATTTACTTTTTAAATTATTTGTCAGCATCAGTTTACAGCACTCTTAGTTCGATATATCCTCCTCAAACTTCACACCTAATCACGTACTCGAGGAGCACTCTTCCTTCTCAAAACGTAGACTAAAGCTACAAAAATTCGTCACCTCCTAAAATGTGTATGAAACCGTCGGTCCACTGTGTACTGAAACCGATACTCCAGTCTATTAAACTCAGTATCTCCAAGTTACCGGATATAAGATTAAAATGTACCATTAAACTTGATTCGTTTACTTAATTTCTACAAAAACTATTATATTTTTCCTCAGTTACTTTGAAAGGGTAAAGAAATGCCTGCTTTATATTTTAATACTATGCAACGATAGCACTTTAGATTATAAAATATATTGGGTTGAGCTAAATTGAACTTTGATACGGTGTGTTAGAGTTATGAGTTGAATGGGAGACGGGAAGGCGAACTATACAAGCAACCTTGTGTAGTGCTTTGCACTAGCGTTGACAGGACGCGACAAGTGTTGTGCTTTTTGAGTACCTCCGACAAAACCTAAGGCCTGCTGCGTGCCGGTACTTGGCTTAACAACTCTGGCAATATAAGTCTGCGACTCGTAAACAAATGAATGGGATTTTTGTTTTTGCCGACAAGGGTACAAAGAATTATGTCCAAGACTCTGCAAAAAATGCAATAAGTTTTTCCGCAAGTTTATAATATAGGTGAAAAAATATTTTGTTAAAACGTATGTCTTTATAAAACGAAAGATACGTATTTTCATAATCAACCTGTTCCAAAAGGCGAATAACGCAAAAATTAAATTAAATGACAAAATAAAATTACCAAAAATTAAGACGGGTGTACACGTCAACACAACACGCGAGCGTGGCCGAACCGGCAGTGCACACGTCAAATCCCACCGCATTAACGCAACTAATTTGATAAGACCATTGCTCATTCCCATGTCATCCCACAGACATAAAATACAATACATAGTTTTCATAAACAAATACGTGTAGATACGTAGGTAGATAACGCGCGGCGGGAGCTAGTCATAGCCCATAAAATGATACATTATAATCGACCGTTATGCATATGATACGTCAAATGATAGATTTTATGTTAGATTATAAAATAATAAAATCCAGCCACGGTAGCTATCAAAACAACGTACTAAATACACCCACTCTTTTTATACAATTGTTTGGTGCTGGATGTGTGCTAAAAATGTGGATTTTTTTCTTATAATATTGTGTGTTAGATAAGGAGTAACTTTTGAGTGACTATCGACTGCTGTTATTATCTTACTGCCGAAGAAGGATGATGTTTTTGAGATTAAGTATATGGCTAATTATTATTTTGCATTCTATAAGCCGATTACAAATTTCAAATTATGATGTAAGATCATATTGTAAAATATATATATATATATATATTTAATAACATCATGATTATCACATAAAAACAAATAAATATGTATAAAAAAATGTATTATTCTAAATATAATATTACTATGCTTTATCCTACATTTTTAATTTATATTTCTTACATACATAAACCCACGCCTTTTGACACCTACATTTCGCCTATTGTATTCCGTCCCTCAACGTGATAGCTAGCGAGCCTATCGCGATATCGGTCACAAAGTCCTTAATTTCGGGCTGATAATGATTAAAGAAATCCAATATCACTTTTCCCGACCCAGATTCGAACCCGAGACCTCAGCGTTGGGCGTACTGTTGTACAGCTAAGCCACCGAGGCAGTCAGTTTATATTTCTTCATACTTATTTAGAATGTCGAAACGATTGTTCATAACTTCATAGTTATTATTTATAAGTGTTACCACTGGTTGTCCTTCACTAAATTAATAGCTATAAATAAATAAAGCTATGGAATGATCCAATATTAATTTATATTACCGCCATAATAATATATAAATATTTATAATGTGCAAACGATCGCGCAGCTCTTTTGCCAAATATTGAACTTTGACTATAAAAATCTTAATAGCAGCCTTATTCAATTATCATAATTTTGATATATTAATGCAATTTATTTAGTTTTATCTAACAATGTAAGGCAAGTTTATCTATTTTAAGTATTTTAGTATTATAAGTTAGACTATATAAATAAGTGGCCGAAATATTAGACATCTTTAAGTAGATTTGTATGAAAAATATTGGACATTTTTTTAACATTTTATATTGCAGCTTTATTCATAGACAGCTGTAAAATGTATTTTAGTTAAGGAATATAAGGCGGTTAGAATATAAAATCCAGTCACTAACCGATAGCACACATTCATGTTCCTTGTTCAAAATCACTTGAGTGTGACGTAAAAATAACGGCCTTAAACAATGAACAAGATTTAACATTTAATTTAAGAACAACATCTTTAATAAAATGTATTAATTACTCAGCTTAAAATTAGTTATGAATGATTTTTACGCTTTATCGGATTATGTTTTTGGAATTCATTGAACTCTTCATTTATATTTCATTATGTTTTTATTATTTTAATGAAAAATATAATATGTTTTTGCCTAATTGGTTTCCAATGGCCTTGTATGAAATGTGAACATTTAGATTGTGAGTTTGATAAGCTGCTCAAGCAGCCCATATTGCGTGACTTTATTGATTTCAAAAATATGCTCGAGATTTTAAAATATGTTTAGTCCTTACTCGTGAGAAAAAAGCGCAATAATTGTAAAATGCGCATAGAAATTGTCTTGCTCTTACGAAGAGAGACAGACAGAGGTATGTCTCCGGCTTTCAGACCAACTCGCTTGTTAATATGGCGGCCATCTTGGGTCCCGTACAAATCCTACCAGCCTATAAAACCTAGCACACTGCCTAAAATCCCTCGGAGCACGATACACAGGCGGAATATCGTTGCAATCGATTTTCACACAACACACTCTCTGATAAAAATAATCCACTCACACAACCACAAAATATCTTACTTTACATTTGTATTGAAAAAAATCACACATACATTCACAATACTTAAAATCTATTTCGTACGTAAATATGATTTTAACTGTAAATGTGACTGGCCACTTAGGCCCAGTGAATGGCGTGTGTACGAAAAAAAACAAAAGTATACATTAACATAATGTGGTTTTATTAATTAATATTACTTCGGGAAGTGAATTAAGTGGTGATAAGGCTTCGTCGGCTCGCCCTTGACGCTTGAGAAGACCCTTCTACGGTCATCCATACTGAATCTACATTGCTAATGCGTTGTTATAAATACTTTTGACGGATTAATAAATTCGGTAAAAATAACAGTACATTTTTTATTAATATTCATGAATAAATACAGTAGTGTGTACAGATTTTAAAACCGTATCTTGCGGAATATCTCGAGTTATAGAATTTTTTTTCGCCACGTGAAACACGCATAAGATCGCGAAACATTAGTATTAAAATATTGGCGATGAATACGCACGTTTTTGCTGGCCGTACGGATTGAGTATCATGGTAAGTATTAAGTACAGCCCAGTAAAGTGTCTGAATCTGCGGAAAAATATTAATTAATAATGTTATTGTTAATTATCCCCCTTAGTAACAAACCAAGGCGTACTCTGCCAATGGTCATGTTGTTTAGAAATCTATTAAGGTACGCAGTATTTTATTCCTCTTGTCACGTATACACTATTTCCATTTTTATAACTCACGCCTTTTCCCAGAAGGTGTAGGCAGAGGTGGCACCATATACCAGCATTTCGCCTTGTATGTTTGGTCCCACGATGTGACGGGGGGCGAGCCTATCGCCATATCGGGCACATATTCTTAACTCCGGGCTGATAGTGAATTAAAAATCCATTGTCAATCAAAATTTTGGAAATCAAAAAGGGTTTAGTGGAATGGACCATCAAATTGACGGTTCTTAAATCGATCTTATGCAACAGAGTCAATTTAATATAAGTAATAGATTACTCGATGCAAGAAAAAATCGTAAGGTAAGCTTTCGATCTTCCCATCCTGCCTTAGACTGACTTGATACATCCTGATTTTCTGATACTAACATACACGTGATTACTAGTTACCAAAAATTAAATAAAATAAATAAAAACAAAATTATTAATACACCCAACAGTCACACACATAGTCCTGACCCCACAATAAGATCAAATATTGTGTCGCGAGTATCAGGAACTACGAGACACTTTTCGATCCCAAACACCCAGACCCGAGACAAATACCCGTGGATCGCACAAATAATAATCTCGGTGCGGGGATCAAACTCGCACTCACGTTTCGCAGCCTGCGTCTAAGCAACTGCGCCACGAAGGCCATCTGGATTAACATAGACAAGATAAAGGGTTCGTTAAAAAACAAGCAATACCAACCAACATTCCAGATACATCTCTATTATATAATTACAACAACCGGTAGGTGTAACACACGCCGCGGTGTCACATTACCCGATTCTACACGTGATATGCAAATACAAGATCACAATCCAACACGGCACGATGACAAGCAATAATATAAAATTAATATTACAGAACGAGAGATTTACTACAAAACATAATTAAGCCATACAACCAGAGTTATGTTTTAACATATAAATAACGAGTATTTATTATATGCTCGCATGGGGAGCGTGAAAAAATTAACTGAGTTGAACGAATTCTTTTATTATGGCTCGGTTATAAAATGTGGGTAATGTTTGTTTTTTATCTGGTAACTGTAAATACACCAAAGACGCTAGGAAATAGTCGTATATCGTTTCACCGGATGTGCTAGTTACAAATTTCGTCATAGCGATTTGTACGACATATCAGTACTGACCCTGCATGAATTTAGACGTCTACATTTTAATTAAAAATATTTAATCAATTCAGTAATTATTTTTGTACGTAAATAATTTATTTTTATTATAATATTATTCTTAACACTGCGGGAGGCTTACCACTATTATTTTTTATTGCAGAAATCATAATATTTAATTGTAGCAACAGTGTATATCCCTCTACACTGTTATAATGACGCTGATATTTTATACAATTACAATTACCCATCACGAGATAATTTAATAAAAATTACTAAATTATGTTCAAAAATTAGAATCAGGCATATTTCATTCATGCTTTACACAGATATAGAGAAAACAATAGATTTCGTGTAACTAAACCTAAACGTGTAAGAATTTATTCTTAAATTAAATATTTTTTATCTACATTAAAAAATCAAACAATAAATTTCAACAATGTAGTCATAAAAAAAAACAAAAACCAAATACGAAGCACTGGGAGGAATAAACCTTTAAAACAATAGCACCGCGATTACTTCCCACATCAAACATTTATACACTTTATTATAAAACTGTAGCGCCATATTCCAGTTTGGTTATAATAACTGTACCGAGAAAGAATTAACGGTCCCAATGAACGTATGCAGGCGCAAATGTTGAAATAATGAAGGGCATCATACAACCATGGCGCTGTTGAAATTTATTAGTCGCATTTGATTTATCGATCGCTCTGCTCACTGCGTTTCATGTCCACAAAAACCACAGCTAACGTGCATCTAGAATTCAATTATCCAATTAGAAAAGCAGGGATTAGTGTGCATCATACATATGAATTCTGTTATTAGTGGACTGATGCGAAATAATAGGCTTAAACAACCATAAAAGTAATGTTTTATACGGTGTGAAACGCAGTCGCTCTGAAAAAGGCATTGTTTCTGACAGAAAAAAAAGGTTTTTCAATTATAACAAGTCGTATCAGCAAATTTGTTGCGGCCCGTCATAAAATGTACACCTGTGCTTGATTTATATCTTGTTGTCTTTTACGACATAAATACACATATTATAACGTAATAAATACAATACGTCTACATCGAGGCATCTGTGGCACTTACGACCTCAGCGTACGCCTGCACTTAAAACCGAAATAAAAACGGTTAAACGTAAATGGAACCTTACGTTCCAAGTTCAAATATTTAAAAAATCCGATCTCACCCGAACATAGCCAAAGAAGAGCGGGCCAATCAGACGTCTCGTAACACCGTCTCGAGGCGCAATAAACTTGGCTCTAATATACGCGCATTCGCTGCGTTGACGACTTTTATTGGCGGTGTAACAAGTGTCTTGGAGCGGAGGGTTTTTGATTTATGTACGCCGCAAGTTTACGAGTAACGTTTATTGTTTCTTGTATTCTTGTGATAATGTGTGACGTAAAGGACGCGGATGTGAGCAGACGTCGGGTGATAAGGTCGCGTGTTGAGGCGTCCACACATGCTCTTAACATGTTCCAGTTTTCTAAGTACATTCGTAATTGATTGCACATAATTGTTCGCGGTTTTTTTATGTAATCGTCGTAGTTGCGGTCTGGGTGATTCAATGCGATGGAATACATAATAACAACATACTCGACTCTTGTAATTTGTGTAGTAAATGACAAATTAGTTTCAACTCAGTGTAATGACTTACTCTTTACTTCATAGTACATGAAAGGCCACTTGCGAACGAACCTTATAGTTAAATTTAAAATAAATATACACCCAAATACATAGTCCTGACCCCACATTAATATCAATGAAGTCTTGCGTCGTGGGTATCAGGTACTACGAGAGATTTTATCGCGAATTTTATTTAATTTTTACATCATTTAAATTCCCGACGATTCGATCGCTTTACAGCTTTCGTGGTCTCATTTGAGTCCGCCCCGTGACTACGCTACAAGCTTTCAGCTTTTATAAAATGTCGAAAGTCTGGCGGCCACGAGCTCTTGCTCTACTATTTTAGATCGAGCATTCTCCTTCACAATACGGTATTTACTTTAAAAAATATACTAAAACACGCTGCTCACTTCACGAACTACGTTGACCATTTAAGTCGCATTACATTTACTCCTCTGTCGAAAAAAATGAATGTATGTATAAATCATTCCCCGCCCGGTCAAAGTGTAACCGGCTGACTGGACGTAGGAATAAAAACACAGTGACTCCTCGTCAAACCCGATGCGTGACGATTGATCGGCCCGTCGAACCACCGCCTTGTCGCCGGTCATTACGTGAATCGGTGCACACGGCTTGTCAATGCGACAGATTTTTTCTGACCAGGTGAAATAACACGGCGCTTAGGGACCTATGCTAAGACGTGACGTCGATATTTTTGAATTTAGAATAACACGAGTGCATATTTTTGAATTTAGAAGTGCACTTGTTTGTGTAATGTTGGATTCATAAAACAATATTTTTGAATTTAGAATAACACAAGTGCATATTTTTGAATTTGGAAGTGCACTTGTTTGAGTAATGTTGGATTCATCAAACAAGATTTGTATGCAGATTTTAATGTCATGCTAATACGAGTATATTTTCACGTGCATTTATCTGTATGCTTTTGTAGTATTCGCATGAGATGTGGTATACACGAGGCAATTCAAAACCTGTACTGTTCCGGCTATTATAATGCTAGGGAAAACCTTTTATTTATAATTGAAATGCGTTAAACCACCTTTATGTTTTTATGCAGAATTTTATGTATCCAGGTTACGAGGATGTATTTCAGTTTTAAAATTAATGACGAATACAAAAATAAATTTGATAATTCTGAAATCCACAATATCAGTTTCAATAAAAATATACATCCGGCAACGAAAAACATCGGGAATATTTCATTAATTATAATTATTACACAAAATGTGAAGATGTTTCTACATCTCTGTCTACCCATCTGACTTATCGACGACACTGTCACTAATAAAAACGGAATATATGACCGATATAAAAACACGACACTTAGCTAATATAAACAAATATGGCGTAAGGTATAAGCGGAAGACCAATACTATTTTGAAATAACCGAAAATAAAATGGATTTGTTGAGAAAATATACCATTGCTATTCTGGTCCCCGTCATTCCGTGACGTCATATATATGTGCTAAAGAAACAAATTTGTAGCGAACCGGCAGTCTTTTTCTCTTGGTCAGTGCAATCTTATACCAAAATATCGTCCTTATTTTACATGACTAATTTTATTCATTTATTATTGCAATGAATAACGAGACGAGCATGCCATTCGCCTATAAGCGATACGAGCGCTCATGGGCAGTAGCAAAACCAAACACCATGAATTACAAAGCAATGCTTGGTATTCCACTGCGCTCGCCATCCTGAAACGTAAGGTGTTAAGTCTCATTATGTCCAGTAGTTACGCTGGCTACAATATCCTGCAAACCGGAACACAACAATGCTTTTCACTGCTGTTTGACGGAATAAATAGACATTGCGGTGGTACCTACCCTCTCACATATGAGAGACCTACCGCCAGTAATAAAAGGAATTTTCCGACCGGTTTTTCATTTATTGTATTAATTAAGTATAAGAATTAATTAAATTGAAATAATACACCTTATTTCTTATGCATTTACTTAATAGTTTTCACAAAAATATCTCCCTCAAAGTCCGATATTTCGTCGCCGTCATTCATATTTTGGAAAACGCCGAGGTCATCTTTAGATTTACGTGAGATCAAGCGTTCTTGGTAAGACTTGTATTATCTTAGTTTTGCGAAGACAAAATCTATTCCTATAAAGCGCAAATTCTTGGGATAGATCCTCTCTCGCTGTCGCTTGTATATTATCCCATACGTTTTCATAACCAACGTGATTCCAAGAGTGTTCTATTTCTTCATATACTATTGAAGTGAAGGTATGTTTTTCTTTGTTCACGCGGGGGAAATATGCTAACAATAATTAAAGCATTGAAGGTAATATTGTTTGACGTAACAGACATTATTAACTCGCTACCACTTGTACCAAGGACTGCACTTTCTGAGAAACACTACAATTCTATTTTTAAAATAAAATCCGTGATAGCAACAGTCTTAACAATAACATCACTTTACAAAGCTGAGGTCTCGGGCTCGAATCCTAGGTTAGGCTAAGTGATATTGGATTTTTCTATTCATTGCCAGCCCGGAGTCAGGAATTTGTGCCCGATATGATAATAAGCTCGCCCCCTATTACATCGTTAGACGGATCACGCAACACACAAAGAAAAAAGGGGGTGTCCTGGTTGCACCTCTGCCTACCGCTTCTGGGATAAATGCGGATTTACGTATTTATGTATGATATAGATATATATACTTAGTAAGCCGCGTACGCTCGCTGCCGCTTATGATTCCGCTACCGCCTGTGCTTTACACGCCGACGTCCCGTTGAGATGGACGCGATGCTACGTGTTTTAGGTAAACGCGTTGATAATATTGTGAGTCTGCGATGGGACGTGTCCCATACATCTGATAGCGGATGGGTGCTGTGTCCGCGGCGTTGGCGTCATCCGACGTACCGTTACTCGTCATCGCGGGGTATTTTTCATAATAAATCTTTTTTATGAATACCTCTGGCGCCCCGGGTATCCTAAGGGTTTCGTTTCCGCGACGTTTTTTTTTTGTATTTTTAAATATCGTGATACGGCGTTAAATGATCTAAACAAGTATTTGTAAGCTGTGCTAATACGACCGAAAAAATAGTTTTTCTAACTGCTGCGCAAGTCAGTCGTCACTTGTTTCAATATCCGTTCGTATTTGATACTGGACACGTCTATCCATGAACACACATCCAAGCCCTTAAAAAAAGTGTCGTCAAAAGGTATATTTACCAAATTCATTCGGTCCAATAAATCGGACCGTGTTCGGACAGCTTGATGGCCCACACATAACACAAACTAAATCTGACATGGCTGGACCAAATGGCAAATATGTCTATACTGGTACATGTATAAAGTCAGCAACAACATCCACACTGTGCCGGGCTGGAAGGCCAGTGACACTGACCCCTTTCGGCCTCCCCGAGGTACCGAAAGGAGAACCGAAAGGGGAGCTTAATAGCTTTATCTCTTGAACAAAAAAGTACCTGTATAGCAACGCCATTTAAACGTCCCTTTGACTAAAACTTTGGATGATAATTTCACGTTAGTAGTGAGACCAATTTGTGATATCCTATTGAGTGTACTGGGCTGTCCCTTATAATGAATTGTAGTTCGAATAATCTGTTACAAAACGTGAGTGATATTTCTCTTCATATATATATTTGTTCTATAAGACGGATAGTATATATAAGACGGATGATGGGAGTGAAACGATGGGCTGCGAATTCGACTCCCGCACCAAATCCGATGTTTCTATGAACCACAGAATCCATTACACCCTTTCGGTACAGAATCCTCGTTTGCGAGTACATTTCTATACGCCCGGACAGCGACTACCATACACAGCAGTTACGAACGCGTCAAAGTCTTTAGGTCATACTTGTAAATATGTTGCGTTTTGGATTCACTTGCATATATACTAGGATATAGGTAGGATACTCTATTTAGACTGGCCCGTACCGTCAGAGACAAAAACTTTTTTAGGATAGAAAAATCGTCAGCTTCCAGTAACATTGTTACCTCGTATTATCTATGGGATCGCCGACGCACCCCGCGGACGCCCGTGATTAGTAGCGAGAGAAAGTCCAACTGCATATGTTAATTACACTTTTTAGAGACCTTGAGTGTTATGTAAAGTTATTCAACAGCGGTGGAGTGATAGGGAGCTCGGGAAAAGCGACTATACGAGTTCAATTCCGTCCGCGACAAATGTTTGGTTTGTGATTTTTTGGTGTTGTGGACCTAAAATTTATTCGCAATTTTTGATATGTACCACAAAAGACATGTCGGTAATTTAGTAATAAAGAATAGCAGAACAATATACGTTTGATACTTTTATCAAATTATCTACGATTCTTGGATTAGCCAAATACATATATTCGATTCGATTTTATTCATTTTTAACCTACCAATGATTTTTTGATCCAACCAATGATTTCCCAGCTACCCACTGCACCCACCTTATAGAACTTCAATCATACCCCGTGTAAATATATTTTTATTTTTCATATTGCTGAATTTATTTTAATTTGATGGAAAGTATGGGCATTGAACGCTACATACCAGGGCGACGGCGGCGGAGGAGAGTGGGGGGTAGGGCGCGGGGGTGCGGTCTCATCTGATAAGGCATCTACCACGCAGACACGCAACGACCACCATACCGTCGCTCCACGCCACCTAACTTCACACTCAATGTGGGGCTTGTATTAAATATTTTTTAACCTGCTTCAAAAAAGTAGAAGACGCTCTGTATCAGTCCATATACGTTCCACTGCAGGACACGAACTTCCTCTACAATCGAGAGTACGATTGAGAGTGGTTAGGCCATATAGTCCACGCAGGCGTAGTGCGTGTTGGTAGGCTTTACATATGATAGAAATTTTTACAAATTGCTATGGTATGCAGGTTTCCTCCCGATGTTTTCAATCACCATTGTAGGGTTCTCAATTTTCCGGAATATTTTTTTTTTACCAAAAACTCGTGGATCCTGTTGGATTTCTTCTACGTGTGCGACATTTATCATACGAGGCTCCTCGGTAGCTCAAGAAGACGCGGTATTTTTTAGCTCCAGTCTGACTCGTGAGGATTCTTAAATCGCAAGACTTGCTTGACTATCCATTAGAGAGAGGTTATATGTTCAATATCTGATCAGATAAACTGAATATAAAACTGTGACGTTTTTTCTTGATTTAATTTTAAAACAATTGAGTTTGAATAATTGCGCGGCCGCAAATATGACAAAAAATTTTGATGCAGATTTTAATGCATTAAAAATTCGAACCTAATATCCTATATATGTATATAAAATAGAATGAATATCTTCCCCTAATAAAGAAAAAATCCAGCACGTTACACTCTTTTTACGAAATGGCCAGTTTACACCCGCCGCGCTCGAATACTCCGGACGAGGCGACACGCAAACATGTTATAATTTTATATACAGTACATAAATGTAGTGTCGTGTTTAATTTTATGCCTTTTATAATGATTACCGCAAATTCAACGAGCATTATCTATAATTGTATTTTTGTTTTTTTACTTTGCATGACACGAGCAAACCATACACACAAGTTGTTATATACACCTTAATTTAAGAATTTTCCGGGTTTTGGAAAATGCGTTTGGACAGCTGCCGTGGCGCAGTTAGTCAAGAACCGGCTTCGAAACCAGAGGCAGTGCGACCGATCCCCGCGCTGAGATGAATGTTACTCTGATTCCCAAGTATCTATATAGTTTGGCTTTTTGACACCAAAAAGTCCCCTATAGTCGCTCTGGGTATTATGATAGATAGCCAATTTCTAATTAGTCTACCATAATTTTACGTATCCACGACACACGGCTGGTTTTAATGTGGAGCTGTTATTCTTAAGATGCAGTTTTACTGTAGTAAGTCTGAATGATTTCATTGTTTCAAAACATTGATTTTAAATAATTTTAACGGGCCAGGGCCAAAAAGTCATGTTCAATATGTGTCGCATTTTAAATAGTTTTAATGAAGTTGTCCGTTACTAACAATAATTGCGTATTTTTCCTTTACGTTATCCCTGTTAACTGTACGTTGTATTAAAAGTTTAAGCCCTTATTTTTATGTTTGATAGACTTGTTGACATTTCCTTATTTTATTACGTCATACATTACAAACACGGGGAAGTTGATTTTCATTCATTTTAACGGCCTAATTGTTTATTTTCGTTACAATTATTTGAATTTATTAATAAATTAATATAGGTAATTTTGTTTATTCATTATGTAAAACAAGCATATGCGTCAATGCAGGAATATCTATGGTAAATATTACTAGCGATTAATTTGACAAAATGGCAAATTTTAATTAATTTATTATAATAGTTTTAGTTCATTATTTTGCACCCGCAAAATAAAAAAAACCTCAATAATGAAACAATGGTGCAATCAGTAACGGTGGCTGAATAATATACCAACATTTTTTTATCAACTTATGTTATTTTTTAATTTAGAACAAATTAAAATCTCCTTTTTTTTCATTTTTAATAGTATAGGTATACTAGTTTCATTTCAATAATTACACCAACATATAACCCCCAGCTTGAAAGCTGTTCAAATTCCATTTCAGAAATAAACTAACCTGAATACACCAAACAATGGTTTTTTATATAATATCAAACGTCACTGACCTGAAGTAGTCATTCTTGCAGAAGATATTGCTGTCGCGAGCGTAGCAGCGCTGCTCCGAGTCGAGAGGCATCTTGCACTCGCAGCACCTGAGGCAGGGGGTGTGCCAGCGTCTCTCCAGCGCCAAGAGATAGTATCTGTCGGTAATGCGGCCCCCGCACCCCGCGCAGCCGTCGTCCGCCGGCGGTGGCTCGTCCGGGGGCTCCCGCTTGCGACACGACGTGCAGTCGCGAGGAGAGCCTGGTGACGTCACGGGAGCAGCCGGAGACAGATCACCCCCACCCTCGTACGAAGATATGTACCGCTCACTTTGTTGCTGAAATAAAATATAATGTTAGTAATCTATTACTATATCTGACAGCCAGACGCGGGCTGTGAGACAAGCCCGCAGGTGCGATCCCTTACCAAGACAAATGTTTGTATGATCCGCAGCTATTTGTGTCGGGTCTGGGTAAGATCGAAATGTCTCGTAGTTTCTGGTAGCTACGACACAAGACTCGATCTCATTATGGTGTTAGGACTATGTATGTGACTGTTGAGTATATTTATTTATCATTCCTACATATGAAAGGTACAGCCTCGGTGACGATCTTGCTTGAGAACCTGCGTTGAATATAAGTGTGGATATCGACATTATTTTATTTATAAAATAATAATTAAATACTTCCACCGTACAGTCCAAACAACACACAGAATATTTTTATAGCACCCAAATTATACATTAATATTTACAATAATACTAGAGTATAATCTCTGCGGTTTGGTTTACCCGATGTGCCCAATTATAGTGAATTAATCATTATAGGTAAACAACAATGAAGCACTACTGACAAATAGTTATAAATAATTATAAAGCTATTTCTGTATTAACTGAATATTATTGTGTAATGGGAAAATGTGTAGAAACTAAAATATATTAATGTATTTTCGAAATATTAACATATAAATAATAATCAGACGAATGTTGAAAAGTCTAATTATATGGAGTACTGGCCAGATTTAACTGAAAAAAAATCTTATCACGATTTAAATAAAGGACGGACAAGACAGTTGAGTAAATTTATTATTTTAGTCAAGTACATATTTATTTTGTTAGAAAATAAACGGTATGATAAAATACAGTTGATATCCACAGTTTTACTCACAGCAGGTTCTCTAGTAACATCGTCATTAAGGACCAGCCTCAGTGACGATGTTACATGTACATATCTAAGGTATCTGTACATATCATTTCGTCATTCGTTAATTTTATACTATTTATTACAGTGCTGTTTTTATTACCAATTTGAATTTAAGTCATCTACTTTTTGATAAATCAATATTCCTAGCGAGGAACCGAACTCGATGATTAAAAAAAAAAACACATGCTGTTTTATGACACCATTCAATAGTGTTTCTTGTAAGGGTCGAAGTCTGGGAAGTCACACACGGCAAACTAAAGCAAAGAGTATTTTTTAACAAAACGTTTTCACCAATGATGCATAGTGTAGACGAATCCTTATAGCGCTGATTAATCCAAAGTGATCAATTCACAAAGGCAAGTGCACATTAGCGCTTCCTCAGATGCTGTCGCGATCGGCGGATAACTCTACACACTTCGCATATAGAATATGTATGTCATATAAAACGCGGTGTTTACGCCTCGCCTTGGCACATACCCGTAATAGTAAATAATCAACTATATTTCAAAACTAATCATCTTTGGGCCGCGGCTAGAAATCTTTAGATAAACATGCAGCTAAGGTATGTTGCACATGGAATGCAATGTAATATTTTTTCATTGCTAGGATTTTTCTGGATTACTGATGTAGTAACCACCAAAAATCTTACACTAACGAATGCTCCAACATATGGGGATAGATATCTTTCATTTTCGTGAGGAATCGAACCCGCAAACTTTTAACACTAATATATGTATATTTAGTAGAGGAAGTATATGCGTCGTAATTTGTCTCGACGCGAGGATCAAACCTACGCATTTTATTTTACCAAACTTAGCCAATTGCGCTATGGAGGGTGCCCAAAATCCTGTAGTATGCACAATAAAATCTATCCCCACTAAAGCAAATTATTTTCAACGGATCTAAATAAAACCCTGGCCTTGTAAACTCAGTAAGTTTGTAATAAATCTAGGTCTTATGAAACCGATAGCGGGTCCCCGACACACTGACCTAAGGTCTGCGACATTATCGATTAGTCTCCGTCTGGATTTAGACTAACACTATTTTAGAATACATTAAAATTGACTGTTACCACGCAGTGAACTGTAGTAGGAGCTCACTTAAATTTTGGACGTCAATAATATAAAACAGAATACATTTCTTATTCCCATTTAGCAAAGCAGCTGTTAATGATTAATAAAATGCTATCCATATAAGAGACACGAGAAAATTATCTTTCGCCATTAGACACAATGCCGCGTCACTAAACTGCATCTATACGCTATAACCTAGGACCTACGCAAATGACCTAGGAATATAGGAAAAAAAAACACGAGCGACAAACAGGCTCACAGCTTAGCTGTGCGGCAAAAATATAGAGAAAACCTATAGGTCCAAGTTGAGATGGGCTAGACCATAAAATAATGGCTTCACAAAAGGTAAGAAAGGAGGGAATAATATTAAATATATTTTATTATAATTACACCCTTTTTATCACAAAAAATGTAACACAAATTTCCCACACCTATATATTGTGTCACTGATATCGAATTTAAGATATATTTTATAAAGCACAAGTAATATAATATGCCTGAAAAATAGGCTTAAAAAATATGCCGCGTATTTTCACCTACGCTTAATTTGAACTAACGTCTATCCCACACGACACCCTTGATAATTCAACATCAAAATAACCTTTCAAGTTAACTGTCTATGCAAAATATCATGTCAATCCGTTGTTGCGTGAAAAATTACTAACCAGCAAACACACTTCTGAATGAATTATATTAATAATAAGTAAAATTATGCAAATTCAAATTCATAACTCAGGTGTATTTTTTAATAAATATTCCACCAAAACATCATACAAAGTAGGTTAGCAACACTCACAAGAATAACACTTTGCATTAAAAAAATCTCGAGAAGACTCAAGCCGATTATAATCACATACGGCCTTACTCTATTTACAAGTCTTAAGTCTACAAACAATATATCTCATATGTGAGAGGCCGCCTGGGTAGGTACCACTGCAATGTCTATTTCTCCCGCCAAACAGTAGTGTAAACGTATTGTTGTGTTATGGTTTAAAGGACATTTTCGCCAGAGTAACTACTGGACATAATGGGACTTCACATCTTATGTCTCAGAATGGCGAGTGCATTGGAATGCCAAGCATTGCTTTGTAATTCTTGGTGTTTGGTTTTGCTACTGTCCATGCGCGGTTGTATCCCTTACCATCAGGCGAGTGGCATGCTCGTCTCGCAGTTCATTGCAATAAAAAAATAGTTTTGAAAGTATTTAATCTTATAAAATGATAGGCCCTCTACGAATCTGAAACACCTTTTTCAAAAATCATCTACGGTCTTTTGGCGTCTGAATGCGTTGTTGTCATGCTGTTGCTAGATATTATGAACAGCTTTTCTCCCCTCACATTCTATTATATTAGACATGTTAATACTATTAGATTACGAGTATAAATGCTTGTTGTTTATATTAAGAAATTATATCTCAAACAATGCGTTAAATAGAGATTTTTTAAATTTTATTTGTACTTTCAAATGTCGTCGCCACACGCCATTATAATTCACATGATTTTTTCACACCCACTATTGACACTTATAAGTCCACATATGATTTAAAACTGCGAACACATACCGAAAATACCATATACTAAATTGCCAATATATACAGCATTAAAGTGATAAAATACGAAATATATAAGTACCTATTTTAAAAAAAATATATTTTACGCTATAACATTTTACAGCGTCTTGCGGCAACTTTTCAGATAAATCAACGAAATTATGAATTTTTTTTTTTTGTAGACTATCAAATGCAAATCGAGTTGTATAAACAGAGCGAGAATGCGTTTATTACGCGTGACCGGCACACCGACCACGTTCCATGAATAACGAATACATACAATACACATATGCTAATATACAGATAGAGACATCTTCACATTAGTTGGAACATACAAAGCAAAGCGTCAGTCATTCACGAGTATATTAAATTAAACACACACATCACGCCTTTTTCCCAGAAGGGGCTGGCAGAAGTTTTACCAGGACACCCAAGTTTCGCCTTGTGTGTTCCGTTATCCGTTTAGGGGGCGAGCCTATCGCCAGATCGGCCGCAAATTCCTGACTCCAGGCTTACGGTAAATAGAAAAATTCAATGTCACTTCGAATTTAGTAAATTGATAAATTATAATTATAACGATAATTACTGATACAAAAAAATTAAATGTCCATTTTGACTCAATTTCTGCGTTTTAAATGTTTTATATTAATTATGTCAATATACGGTTAGTAAATTAGGCTGTGTAAACTCGTGTTTCCAAATAAAAAAAACCCTAAATGAATGTTAAATAAAAATGCTCTATATTTTTTGTAGTAAATAAATATTGATACTCGTATAAATAACTATTTTGATACTGAGCATGCTATGTACTAGCCCCCGGAGCTTATTATGTATTAGTGGGAAACATACTGTACTGTATCAGCCTATATATCTTTCTATAATCAATAATATATGGCAGCCTGATATATGGCACAATTGACTAGACACGGACTGTGAAACGAGAGGCCGCGGGTTCGATCCCCGCACCGAGAAAAATGTTTGTGTGAACCACAAGTAATTGTTTCTGGTCTGGGTGTTTGTGAGACCGAAAGATCTCTCGTAGTTTCTGACACCCACGACACAAGAATTGATCTTAGTGTGGGGCCAGAACGATGTGTGTGACTGTTGGGTGTATTTATTTATTTAGAATCCAGAGTACAATTGAGAATGGTTAGGCCATATAGGCCACCACGCTGGCCCAGTGCGGGTTGGGAAACAAGGAAATAATACAATGCATTCTAAGACAAGTGCAGATTCATGTAACCACTCTACGGGCGGCTAGGAATAGGAGTATACCACCAACTTTTTATCAGCGAAGTAACGTGATGGTGTAAATGCTGCGAAGTATTGTAAACACATAGTGCGTGGTGGCCTGTTGGTAACGGACCAGACGCGGCTGCCTACATGTCTACGGTGGTCGCGGGTTCAAATCCCAGGGCACACCTCTGACTTTTCGGAGTCATGTGTGTATTGATAGTCAATCACCACGCACTATAACGGTGAAGGAAAACATCGTGAGGAAACCTTACCATAGCGATTTGTATAAATTTCTATGGTATGTGAAAGTCCGCCAACCCGCACTAGGCCAGCGTGGTGAACTATATGGCCTAACCACTCTCAATCGTACTCTCGATTGTAGAGGAGGCCCGTGCCCTGCAGTGGGTCGTATATGGGCTGATACAATACAGTACAATTGTAAACACGCTAGGTCATACACGATCTTTTAGAAGATGAGTACCGCTCCAGGCCGCTACCCCTACTAAAATGCATAGTAAAACTAACTATAGTAAAAAGCCACGTTTACAACCAGATCCAAATAAAAGTTTAATGATAACAGAAAGCAATTTTGAATTTACAGCGGTATTGAATGCGACGAAGCACTGAGCCTTAAGCTGTACTTTTATGATTTATATAAAATAACTAACGCACATAAAAATGATGTAGACAATACGAAACAACAATATGAAATAATTTACGTTGATTAAAACTAAATTATGTATTTCTTGCACATAATAGAGTCGCTGAATGGTAAATTTATCTTTCATAAAATTAAATTAATATTCTTGTAGTTTCTCAATGGACAAACGGAAAATAAAATAATGTAATCCAAGTTGTGTTTATGAAAAATATTTTTTTTTATTGTAAATTACTTGTCTTTTTTCTTCACGCGGCTCGTTTCCTAAACAATAGAAGTTATGAATAATTTGTTTTTAAGAAGATTAATGAGGTAATGACGCACACGATTTATGCTTAGACCGATGCATATACCAATGACTCTACCTACCCCGCCGTAGTATAAGCCTAAGTTTATAGTAAATAATATATAAGGCTTGTATCGTGACTATAAAAACTACGCGAGGCATTTCAGTCTCAAAAAGCCTAGATCCGAATCAATCGCTGACACAAATGTCTCGGCGCGGGGATCGAACCCGCTCTCTCATTCCACCGCCAACAACTCCACGGAGTTTATGTTTAATAGTAGGTACTTGTAAGATTTTTTATTTAATGTGGTCAGCAACCGCGTGGTATGAACGCGTGTGCCCGCGCCTTAACCAATCAACTGACATTATATCCATTAGTTGACAGTTGATCTCAACTTATTGATAGCCGAATACTTGCGTAAACCGCACGTACCAAACTCGTATTATTTGTCCGTTGGCTCGTGGCAAGCAATAATCAAATTGTTACTTTCGCTTTGAAAATATCGTATGCTTTGCTCGAGTCTAGAATTTGTTCCCGCATGGCGATTGGTTTGACCCTATCATTTTAAGACGACATAAGCTAGGCAATGTGGGCGATGACGGCGTCCCTACCTACCCTTCAGCGTTACAGGCGTGAACTTATGTTATTTATTAACATTTAAATACTCGCACAAAGAGAACTAATTAAAAGAATCATAAAGTATATTTTGAGACGACAAAGGAAGAACGCGTGATAAATACGTAATATTTAAGTGAACGGAAATAAAACGTTATAAAAATGATAGCTTCCATATCATCCATCAGCCAAAGGAAGTCCACTGCTGAACATAGGCCTCTCCCAATGATTTGCACAGTGCTTAGCATCCATAGCTCAAAGAAAAAAAACTTGACTAATAACTAAGTGCCCAGGAGTATGATTCCCTGCCAAGTAAATGTTTAAATGATAAATATATATGTGTATCGTGATTAAGTATTTTATATTTGTTAAAGACAAAGCCGAAAATGTTACAAAAGTTTACTATATCAGCCCAGATACGTCCTACTGCAGGGCACGAGCCTCATCTACAATCGAGAGTACGATTGAGAGTGGTTAGGGCATACAGTCCATGACGCTGGCCTAGTGCGGTTTGTCGGACTTTACATACCATAGAAATTCTAACAAATCGCATTGGTATGCAGGTTTCTTCACGATGTTTTCCTTCACCGTTATAGTTTATTTAAAAACAAAATTAAACCTTGTCCTCGGTAGTAATTTTTTTGGGTACCATTTAGCAACACCTGAAACGAATACACTCATGGCTCATTGTGAAAGAATCCAGACGTTTCCTCATCACAGAGAAGTACATGACATTTACAGTAAATATTGAGAGCAGGGTAACAATATTTCGTTCCGCCTGACACAGGTCCTATCGGGGCATGGATGCTTCGGTAGATACCTGTGGCGGGTGGCGAGAAAGGAAGCGACCGCCGTGTGTCACCATTGTGACAACTGCCCGGAAGACACAGCCCAGCACACTCTTTCGGAGTGTCCAGCCTGGAGTGAGGAGCGTACGGTACTACGTACAGCCGTCGGAGTAGACCTCTCGCTCTTGGCCGTGATTCCCTCCATGGTCGAGAATCGGAGGTCGTGGCAGGCAATGCTCTCCTTCTGCGAGATCGTGGTCTCGCAAAAGGAGAGCGCGGACCGGGTTCGTGAGCGGAACGATCCCGATCGCCGCCGCCTGCAAAGAAGAAGGCGTCGGGTGATAAACGGCTGAACCGACGCCTTCACCCTGTGGTCCGGGGGTGTAAGAATTCTGCCACGGTATCCCCTGCCCGTCGTAAGAGGCGACCAAAAGGGGCCATCAGAGTCACTGGGAACACTGCGGGGGCGGTGCGCCCTGACTTATAACGGCTCTGAGGCGAACGACAGTGCCTTGTCTCTGTCACGGACGCCCATAACAGCTAAAAGGGCGTCCAAAACAGTCGGAAGTGGGGTTCATCCGGGCCCCACATCAAAGAAGGACCAGAAATGGTTATGCGCGGGGCGGTCACGCGGACGTAAATCGGGGTGCCTTTCACCCTGGGATGTCCGGTACCGCCCACAATGCGTGTGACGGTTTTCAAGAGGTTTTTAGTCAGTATGCTGGCGTAGGCTTGGTAGGGACCCAGCTTGGCCACAAATCCGCATTGTGCCAGGCTGGAAGGCCAGAGACACTGACATACCCCTTTCCACCTCCCCCGGGGCAACGAAAGGGGAGCTTAATAGCTTTTCCTCTTGAACAAAAAAAAAAAAAAAAAAAAAAAAAAAAAAAAAAAAAAAAAAAAAGGGTAACAATATTTACCGCATTCCGTGACACAAATAGCCACCGTATTAAATAGTTTTAAAATAGATAAATGAGTTAATTGAGGTTTCCTTCCCGAAGACCGGGGTATTTCCTCGGCCCATTAGTTTGATCCCAGGAAAGAAGTTGAACTTATGAATGCTCGGAGTCCAGAGATGTTAGACATTGGTCGTAAAATTATAAGCCAATTCATTCGATTTTTTTATTCAGCCATATTTCCAAAAAAAATATCTATCTAAAAAAATATATATCTATATATAAAAAATATATGTTTTATACCATCTAACAAAATTCTGAACCTAAACTTTACTTAAAAAATCGATAGAACCAAACAATATCTCGAGCTAAAACTGAACATAAATACGAAAACCCCACGCACTCAACCTTCTTCACAGCGTATTATATCGAACAAATGCCATAAAAAACCTTTATGCACTCCGGTATTTATTTAGAACGCTTTCGCTGCAAAGAAAATGTGTTCCAAATATACAGGTCACTTGTCAGAACGAAAACATTGCGCTTTATTCTGTTTCGTTTAAGGTCGCTCGCAACTTCACCCCGATGCGAAGCATTTTAATAGTTCAACGATTTTCCACTCGTGCCTTTAGACGATATTCGTGACGTAAATAACACAAAAATACTGTTGTACAATCTGCACTAGGCCAGCGTGGCGGATATGGCCTAACCCCGCTCAATCGTAGTCTGGATTGTCGATGTGGCTTGTGCCCTGCAGTGCGATGTATATGTACTGATACATACATACTGTTGGTTATAAAACATGTTGTATTTTAATACTGGCTTGCTATCACATTTGGGAATTAAGTTGCGAACTGTTGATTGCACTACTGTTATATTTTGGGGATGTGGGCGTGAGCATATGTATGAATTAATTAACAAACGAGTTAACAATTATGTTTCTAATTAAACTTATAGTTAACAAAAAAGTGATCGCGACTCTGATAATAATTAATATAAAAACACAGCACAAAAGACAATATAAATTTATTCAACATAAAATCAATTAAAAATACCAAAAACAGGAACAATTTCAGATGGATTACAATCTTAATTTATCCTTTGAACTTTGTACTCATGTAATTTATTACATTATTTAATTATTGTTATTAATTAACATTAGTAAATAAAATAACAATGAAATTTCTCACAAAAATGTTTATGCAGAATATAAAATATAAATTCAACCCCAGAATCACTGGAATATGAAAAAACTTTGTGAAGCGCAAGATTATTCACTGGAAAGAATTGCTCAGTGACATCTACAGTTATTTCTAATGCTTGGCAAACTGTAGTGCTCAATACCTACTTAAGTAACTTTTAACTGGAGCAAATTGTTTTATATTTTATAAGCTTTGTTTAAACAGCTTTCGCTATATGCAGGCTGCCTCCTACAGGTCACTCTAGAAATCATTAGGAGAGGCCTATGATCAGCAGTGGATTTGGCTGATGGATTAGATTGGAAACAGCTTTTCTGTCGCGTTTCGTTCGGTGAGTGAGACTGCCGGACCCCAATACCCCTTCTGTTCCCATCCTTTTTCCTTCGCGCTCCCGTCCCCATCTGATGGGCCGGCAACACATCCATGATCCAAGCGTTGTGGATGTTCATGGGCGGCAGTGATCACTTACCATCAGATGACTTGCTTGCTGGTTTGCCATATAAAATAACATTAAGGACATATCTTATTTAATTGTTAATGATCACTTATTATAACGACAAGCGAAAAGGTCGTGACAGAAAAAAAACTTACACCCAACAATCCTACTCATAGTCCTAACTGCCAACCCCACGGGACAAGTGTTGTGTCGTGGGTTTAACGTGACAGTCTTCGATATCACAACACCCAGACCCATATAATAAATTTTTAGGCCGCACTAGCATTTGTCTCGGTCTGGATATCGAACCCGCGGCCTCTCGTCACAGCCGGTTCACAACTAAGTGCACAACGGAGGCTGCATAACATTTTGATGGACATTGTAGCCAGAGTTACTACTGGACATAATGATACTTAACATCTTATGTCTCAGGATGGCGAGCGCAGTGGAATGTCAAGCTTTGCTTTGTAATTCATGGTGTTGTTTGGTTTCGCTACTGTCTATGAGCGGTCGTATCGCTTACCATCAGACGAATGGCATGCTCGTCTCGCCATTCTACGCAATAAATAAAAATGTTGAAAATTATTTCCAAGGTAAGTATATACCAAGTTGCACCAGACTTCAACGACCAGCACACGCCACCAGTTAACATTATCAATTAAAATAGACTGCCTCGGTGGTGCGGTTGAACTTCAGTACGGTCGCAATGCTCTCTCGGGTTCGAGTCCCGGGTCGGGCAACGTGATATTGGATTTTCCTATTCGTTATCAGTCCGAAGTCAGGAGTTTGTGCCCGATACGGCGATAGACTCGCCCCCTATCACATCGCGGGACGGGACAAACAAGGCGAAAGGCGGCCCCGTCTGGGAATAAGGCGTGAGTTTATGTATGTAAATTAAAACAGACTTTCTCTTCTTATTAACCTACGCTTATCCCATATTTACGTTGGTTCGGCAAACAAATTTACCAATGTCGCAGAATCACGTCTGGCAACTCCGATTTACACTTTTTATCCGCTCTTCCAATTAACGAAGCACCCGACATCCAGTAAATTTTTCAATAAAATCAAATTTAAAAATTTATAAAATCTTCACCGGTTTTCTTTTTAGAATTTATCGTTAATTACCGTTTCCGTTTTATTTACCACACGAGTTATATCAACAGTCGTTTCAAATAGAATTTCAATCGTTGAACACACGTGAATTTATTTTATCGCGCGGATTATAACTAGTCTATTCAAAAAAAGTCTAGCACTAATAGAACCTGACTTTAAACCGATTGGTCTTGGAGTTCCTATTGTATTTAACTGTCAAAAAACTAAGAATTAACTTAAAGGAAATGAATAGTAATACTAAAGTGCAAACATCTATGCGACTCAAGTCTCATTTGGGTTTTTTATACTCTGATGCATGGTAATATTTTGGTAAAAGATCGGACGCGGCTGCCGAGCTGTGTTCGCCGGTTTAAATTTTAAGTCACACCACTTATTTTTGAAAGTCATATAATGATTTTTATTCACACGCACTTTAACGGCGAAGAAAAATATATTAAGAAAACCTGCATGCCATAGGAATTTACAAGAATTCTTATGGTTCGTGAAGTCCGCCTACCCGCACTAAGCCATGGTGTACTAAGCCATAATAGCCTAACCCTTCATAATTGTACAGGAGACCCGTGCTCTCCAATCGGACGTATGTAGGCTGGAGTATTATTATTATCGTGTCAATAATAAACAAATAATTAACGAAGACTAAAATGTACAGTACGATTTAAGCAATAATTTAAATTTCTATAACCTATATTTTTATTAATATGCCTTCGTAATTCATAACGATTCCTATCGACGAGCCGGTAATTACTACGGATCTTACGTGTCTAATTAGCCATTAGTAAATATCCAAATGAAATGAAAAATAAATTTTATAATTACAGTGAGTTTTAAATACTCCAGAAGTTGTGAATAATCCCTGATCATTGCAGATTAGCGGCTTGATCCGATTATTCCAAGAAATAATTTTGATTCCGTCGTTTGTGGAATTTTATTGAGAGAAAGCAATGAAGAGAAGGATTTTAAAGCGCCCGGCATCCGCCTAAGGAATATTGGCTGTTATTTACTTGAGCCGTATTATTAAATCGGGAAAATTGTGGCGAATGGCGGGAGACCAATTAGTACAGTCAATATTGGAACTAAAAACCACGTATCATTGGGAAAGTAAGATGATTTAGACATCAAACTCCGTTTTGTTTATTGCTTTCTTAGACAGACCGTGTATTACACTCGTTCGCTATAAGAAGGTGTAATGTGAGATGTGTGCCGGTTTCAAAATAACTTGATATTATTGTGCATAGAACGAAGTTACCGAACTTTTTGCATACGAAAATATCGCTGAAAAAAATAGTGTCGGTAAAATTTTTAGGAAATCCAATAGTAGGTACGTAATGGTAAGTTTCACATTCTATAAAACGTTTCTTCCTCTCCTGCTAAAGAAGTTCTTAAACTCTTGGACATTGGTATGAAAAAAAGCAAAGAATTTTATGAGAGTTTTATGAGACATCGCGTCTAATAAATCGTCAAGTTGAATGCCTACTTCCAGATTTTATTTATTTTATTTATTTATTTTTTCAACTGTACAATATCTTACAGGTAAAACCTAATGCGATATTGACGCTTTATCTTACTCTTACAATTTAAGACTACGCTATTTAACAACATATAAAAAAATATATAAAATTATAAAATTTATTCGTTAGCCTACGTATCCCTGTACAAACCCCTTTTAATTTTCTCTAGTTCTTTCGGTAAGGACATAAATATAATGCCCATAATGAAATTTAATACTTCTTAATGTTATATTACTATTCGCATGCAATTACTACTCGTAGTCACCTCCGCCTTCTCCTTCCCATATATATTTTTTCTCAATACGAGTATTTTTTGCCTCGCAGTTGTTTTGGCGCAGTTGTACTATGGTATGATTGCAAAGAGAGAGAGACTTAAGTCTCGGGTTCGAATCCCGGGGCGAGCAAAATATTTTTTTGGGTTTTTCTAGTCATTATCAGCCCGGAGTCAGGAATTTGTTCGCGATATGGAGATAGGACGGAAAATACAAGGCGAAAGGCTGGTTACAGTTCTGCCTACACATTCCGGGAAAAAGGCGTGGGTTTGTGTATGTATTTTTCGTTTAGTAAAAATAAAGGCCTATGCCCTATTTAATTTCTATCCTTAAAATAACTAATAACTTGTCGACCTAAAGTATTCCCTGTCTAAAATCCTGAAGCCTGGGCTCTTAAGCAACTTTATTAGTTTTTGTTTTTTAGCTAAGTCCTGATTAACTCGTATTAAGCCCGTTGCAGTCTAGCTCTAGGCCAGGCCACAGCACTATCTCTGAACTCTTCAAAGTGCCTTGAAATAGAGCTGCAATGATCAAAGTCCCTCACGTCAGACAGGAATATCAGTATGTCATTTAGAATCGACAAAATACGTGTCTACTAACTTTGATGTCTGTCTGTAAGTCGCAAACCGAATTTATTAAATTTCTAAGAAATCGCTAAACTTCAATGACGCATATATCGTATTACTTTTTTATTTTTACAATAAAATTAATAATAATAATCAGGTAATTAAAGAACAATCTTTTTTTAAAGATTATTCATATAATATTTACTTCGCTACACGTACCGTATATTATAAATAGTAGAAAAGATTTTAAATTCTGCTTTCATTGTCATATAACTTTAAATAATATTTACCGTGACTCTCAATTCAAGTTATAGTAATTACACGGGCAACTATTGAAAACTTTTGAATTCAAATAACGTGAAAACGCGCGTGAACAACGCAGGACGCCGACGGTCGAACTCACTCAAAATAAATCGAATATACACTGCAAACAACTAGAGTTAGACGAAAACCAAGATGATCGAATGCGGAATCTTCTAGCAGCTTACACAATCAGCTTTCGGTCAGTTTGATCCGCCGCGCCGCGCCTAATCCCTCACGGAACCGAAGGGACCCGTCGGAACCCATCGCCGATATAGCATGCGTCTAAAATACCAAAAAAAGCGGGAAAGCGACTCAACTGTGTTGAAACCTTCAGGAATTGAACCCACATGAACGCATTGTATCATCATCATCTGCCTAAGGAAGTCCAATGATGAACACAGGCCTTCAATGACCTCCAATCCGCAGCGGCTTCCATCCAGCGTCAAAGTGTAATGAAAATAATTTATAACGCATTTTTAATAGGTAAAAGATAAAAATATACCTGTATATTATATAGATAGAAAGCTGCATACCATATACATTTTAAATATGATTTCTATTTTATGTGAAGTCACATAGGCCAGCGTGATGGACTATGGCCTAACCACTATCAATGGAACTGTTGGATACAAATAAACTCGCAATCAATCTCGAATAAACAGAATATTGGAAGTATTAAAAAAAGATGTTACCGAAGCCGCGCCTACATAGAGAACTCTTATACTACTCTTTAAACAAATATATAATTTAAAAAATAATAGTTTATATATTTAGTCTGGTCCATAAAGCCCAAAATATTCGGACTTACAAATAAAAAAGTCTTCATAGACGGCATAATTAACCCTATAAATAAACTAAGTGCTGTGTTAATCGCTACTAATCCAATTGCATTAAAGCATTTGACAAATTTAAATAAATCTACCTAGCACATCCCACTAAAACCGCATTGACATTTGATGTAAACGCGGCCTAAAATTCAAATCCCACAGAAGTATATAAATAGGCTTTCAAACTGCCTACGTTTGATGCGACATTTATAGGTCAATTAGTCGTAACACCTGTATAATCCCCGCCAGGTCAGAGGTAACATTATCAATTACACGGTCGAGAGCAGACAAATCATTTGGATCGGCCGGACATAGTTTTCTATGTACTCGTAATGTGCCGATTCCACGAACTTTTAGTTGGAAGATTTATTAAAATATTTCCCTTCAGAAATACATTTATCACTGCATTGTTTTATCCCAAAATGCTGTTCTGATAATTCTGAATTTTAAAGTGTTAAGTCCTCACTCGGTTTGTAAGATTTCCTTTGTATTTCACTACTCCAAGTATATTTTTCGCAATGAAATTGTATCGGTTTCTGTCATTGATAAGAATATGTAAGTATCAACTCTTAGTACACCGAGTTGAATGTTTTACTCCGAATGTGCTCGTAAAAACACATCTTATAAGGTGTTGCGATATAAACTCGAATACAAAAATAAATAAAGCAATATGTGTTCGGCGAAACCGAACGGTTATAAAACAAATTGCCGGTGTTATCAGTTAATAATAAAAATAAAATAATGTCTGCAAAAGACAATAAAAACTTTTAATAGCTTATTACATAAAAATATAGTATATATTTTATATTAATCTCTTTATTATGCCTAAACTATGCGCGAACTAATCAATAAATGTTTATATTTACAAATAAATTGTCGTTGAATACATTAAACCATCTCTTTCAATTTATAAAACAAATAAACGTTCATAAATATAAATTCGTTTATTTTAAAAGATTTATAATGTTTAGGTTTAATTAAACACGCTTAAAATGGATTAACTTTGAGCTGATTAAAATATTTTACTCGTATCTTACGCCCGGAAGTTCTGTTTACATTTTATTGAATAAAATTTCATTGCATCCGTAGACGCCGTATCTTCCTCAAAAATTAATTGGAACATAAATGTATTAATATTACTGAATTGACTGATAATTTCTTATTTAATTTCCGGAGCAAACAGGCTTTATCTACGACATTTCAATGGCTCAATATATGCCAAATAATATAAATATGAATTAAAAAGATGTGTGTTCAGACGAACACTAATTGTAATGATGTTATAAATGTTTCATCGACTATAAACTACCGAGTAAATAGTTATAAAAAAGATACGAAGTGTAATGTACAAAGTTAAATGTCGGTAAATGCAATTTCAATTAAATTGAAATAAATTTAAAATGTTTGTTCACTTTGAATATGCAAGTATAATTTGCATACATAATTTTGAATGTAACGTTTAAAATTAAAAGGATCAGATTATATTTATTGCACTAAATAAATTTAATAAACTAGTGCCGCTATAGCACTCTAAATTATGTTTGAAATAAGATAAAATAAAAAAACGTACAGTACCCCGGTTCTTTTTATTTTAACAAAAATATATATTATATTAAGAATAATGTGACGCCGAGTAGGATCTAGATCCGCGCAGGGTTGGCAGAGGTGCCACTAGTATCATGCATAGATCCACGAATTTATTTCCACCCCATGGGGCGTTGGGGGGCGATCCCTTAGCCATGGTGAGTATAAATTATATTCTCAGCTATCCCATATAATTCCTCAAATAAAAAAAAAACAAAGTAAATTGCCCGAACTTGGAATAGAACGCTGGACCAACAGTTCACAGGTCATAGACCATAGAGCAGGGCTATTATTATATTGTCAAAAAAAATCTTTTGCCCTCCACAAACATGTAGCAAACAAAATTTTAAAACTTAACTTTTATCCAAGTTGACAAAAACAAACTTGAACGGAAAAATTAACGCGCAACACAACCGCGAAATTCAAAAAAGGCCATACTTTTTGCGAAATAAAAAAAAAACAAATTCAAAAACTTACCCAATGCATCGCTCCCCTCTCCTCGTAAACGCCCATCTGGGGGTCAATTTTTCCGTTTTCTATTTTCGAATGTTTTGGGCCTTTGCCCCACTCCACTGTGGCACTCACTCGCGGGGCATCCCAGACGAGCGCGCTGCGACGCGGCTCTCGATCAACTGGCCCGAGCCGCCGGCGCCGGCGGGAGGCGGGCCCAGCGACGCCCCCAGCTACGCCTCTCCCGCTATATTTCATACGGTTTAAATTTTTTTGTAAAATTTCTGTTTACGATTATTTTCGCTCGCGCTTACAACTTTTCGGCGCAGTAAAACTGTGATTTTTTTGGTTGTTTGCAAGCAATTTTTATGTAGTGTTGAATAAGCTGTAAAATTATCATTTATAGTGTGGGGATCACTTTGGGAGCCGTGGGCCTGCTACGCAGTGGATATTTTACGCGGTGATCCTGCGGGCGGTGAGACGCCGGGGCGCCGTCTTGTGTCGTGCACAACACACCTTTTTGCTTTGCCTACTGTAATGTTGCTGGAATTTTATTCCGTTTCAAACGTAACGCTGTTGTGTTTTGGAGCGGTGTGAACAAAAACCTTTGCATTTTCATAAATATTTATTTCTAGGTTATGACATTTAATTTGAAATTAAATTCGTCTAGCAGGGGAGGCAGGGGCGACTGCACACAGATGTACCTGAAACAATTTTTTAAAATATAATACAAGTCCAAAGAAATTATTAAAATAAAATGAGGTACCCACTGAATTCGACAGTTGAGTCGAATGGAATGAAAATGAAAATGAAAAAATGAAACCGTTATGGAATGCTGTGTTTTTATAATAATTACAATTATTGGTGTTGAGATGTATTTTATTAGAAATAATTTAAATCAGTTTTTCTACACTATCTCACAAGATGATTTACATTAAGAATATTTATTTAAGGCTTATTAAGTTATTATATAATTTTGTTCTTGGGGGAGAACTACCTGCAGCGGATTTCCTATGGGTGATGAAGGTGATCACATTGGTGATGATGATATTTTTTGTTAAATATACCTAAACTATACACAAATTGAAGCAATGTTTTAGATGTTATTAGTAATATAAAAAATAAAGGAATTTATTTTTCCCATGTATCAATATCGATCGTTCTCATTTTGCTACCTACTACTCATATACATGGGGTAGGAAAATATATTTTTATTAATAAAAAAAATCCGAAATCTTACATTAACATTTGAATCTCAACCCTAATAGTTATTCCTAATTAGAAATTGTTTGCTCTCATAAATTTTAGATATATATTCCGATCTAGGCCCTCAGGTCTCCTCATGATGACATTACGGTAAATAAAGTTAGGTACTTATTAAAACATTTTTTTTATTAGGTGACCAAAATGCACCTCAAGGAAAAATATCAAAATACAGTATCCACCGACGAGAAATCGTCTCTCGTCAATCAACACAATAAGGTCGAAACTGGATTCACACGGCCTGAGCCCGAAGCGCCTCACACTTCGAGCGTCATCACTCGTCACTACTGCTCCACTATTGTGTACTGATCAACATGCAGTACATACGAACACACTCCTCTACATATAACGTGTAACATGCTATATTTATACATTATAAGTACGTACAGAATAAGCTACTGAATCATCTCGACTTTTTTTTTTTAAATAAGTTAATTAATTTCCAAAAAAAATTAGGACACGCTTAACTATTACCAACTTTAAAATAAACATTCAATCGAACGAGATAGAAATACCTTTAAAGCAAGACCAGAAAGCTTTTGAACGCAACAATAAACAAGCAAAACAATATTAATTAAGTATTAACTTTTAACTGATGTCTAAGGAGGGCTTTTTTTTCTCTTTAACTAACTTAAATAAAAACAATTGTTCGAGTCGATACAGTCACTCATTCTGAACAAATTACTTCCAAAGTGTGCATATGTTATATGTTGTATGTACATCTCACGAAAATTATTTTTAGGAAAAGTGCCCATTTTATTTTAATTACCTAAGTACTAGTTTAGATTCGACGCCGTACGCGTGGAATCATAAAGTCAATTTTTCTTTGCATGTAAGATAAAACGTTATCAATAAACAGAAATAATGGAAACGAAATATAAACTAGTCGATCGTGGCGCCATCTCTTAACGAATTTACAAACTATGGTAGCTTTTGTGTAACATTAACGTATGTATACTTATGTAAAGTACGGCATTACTGAAACTAAAATAGAGAATCTTGATTCAAATAATTTTCAAAAATGTTTCCTATTGGATATAACAAGTTTTATCATTACTCTCATTATCACCTACCTTTGTATAACTCAGGGGTTAATAAAAAAAAAACTTCGTTTATTTATAAATAACACGGTTTCCCCGCAACAGATCAAGATGAAATATGTGAAAGTTTTAAGTTATACATGCATCGGTACTACTCGTACTGTGAAAACCGCATCCCATTCCCGCAGAAGTTCTTGCGTAATGCGCACACAAGGATGCAGAGCGACAAAAACTCTAAATCTAATTTATTGGCTTTTATTACTGTTAGTAATTCACCTCTTTTAAAATTTCAACATCTTCCATGTATAGATAGACATAGACCAATAACGGTTTTATTATACGTACGTATATATAAAAAAAAACATAACAGCCTCCGTGGCGCAATTGGTTAAACGCCGACTGGAAACGTGAGGCTGCCAGTTCGATCCCCGCACCGAGACTAATGTTTGTGAGGCGTATGAACATCCACTACGCTAGTTCACGGATGTGTTGCCGGCTGCAAATTGGGAGTAGAGCGGGAAGGAGAAAGGATGTGAAAAAGAAAGAGGTACTATGCAGAAAGACGCCTCTGCCCTCTATACCGAATATACCAAGACTGTGTTAAATATCAGTCAAAAAAACTATGAATGAACATATCACCGACATGTGAAGGAACATAATCAGGTTATCAGTACCTATGAGTGGACATCTGAGCCCTCGATGAAGGCTTTGTGGCCTCCAATAATAAATACTCCTCATATTACTTCAAATTGAAAGGTCTAACAAGATAATACAAATAATAAATTCCCGCAACAGCTACACACGTTATCCTGATGCGTGTATACCGAGCCTTATGTCATAGGTATCAAGAAACATTTTAGTCTCACTATACAGAAATCAGAAGTCAAACATGTATCGGGCACATAAACAATTGTCTCGGTTCGGAGATCGAACCTGCATCATATTGTTCAGTCGACACTCCGCCAGTTCCATTTAGTTAAAAAGTCGACAGGTGTCTAGAAGCTCGGTCTCCATTTATCTCATCCATTTACAATTCACAACAATTTTTTACCAAGCCCAATTAAACCTGGCGACATCATAATAATTCCTACTGATGCAGTTAAAACTGTTGATCTTCCAATATGAATAAAAATACATACTATTATTTAGAACAATAGGCAAGTCCCACAGAAACGTGGGAACCATACGCGAGAACCAATAAACATACACATTACACGAGTTAAATATATAATTGAACACGGTTTAATAAATAAGCTATAATTGCAATGAAATATGATTATATTGCAAGTAGCGCCATCTAGTTATCCGTGGGTAAGTTACAGTGTATTGTATCAAGATCAACACTGCTGACTGTAAAGTACTTAGCACATTAATCCTCTACATTCTAAAATCAAAAAATCCATTGAGAGGGCATAGGCTATTAGTCCACGCTGCTCTTTTACGTATTGGTGGACTTAATAAACAATCTATACCGTTCCAGAACAAGTCGTATTGACTCACTCAATGTGTTTACTGTTTACGAGTTCAGTGCATATCCGATAGTCAGTGCGGCGCAATTGCGCTTGTCTGCAAGAGATAACTATCCCGTATTTATTTATATGCCTATACCTATATTAATGTATGTATAAAGCTGCAGAGTTTATTTGTTTGAACGCGCTAATCTCAGCAACTACACGTTCGATTTGAAAAATATTTTAGTTTCGGATAGCCCATTAATTGAAGAAGGCTATGGGCTATATACCATTACGCTACAAATAATAGGAGCGGAACAGCAACAACGAAAAATGTTGCAAAAACGATTTCCCTGTTAAAAAGTAAACGGTGCCACTCGGGCAAAGTCAAGCCGGGCCATTAGTATATTATAAATGGATCAGACCTAGGGTCAGGGCATTGTCGATTGTAGTCACATTGTCATGACTGTATACTTGGTGATCTAGTTTTTCACTCTTAAGCAACCGTCGCGTCGTTTGCTGGATAAAAACGTGTCTTGTTCATTATTCGTGAAAAAAATATCGCAGCGTAAAAGTAACGCAAGGATGAAAATATGTATATGGATTCATAGACTGTTGACCAATAACGACAAGCGATATGTCATTCGAAAGCTCTCTTCATTTTCTACAACTTCCTTTTTGTTAAGAAATCCCGATACGCTGTATTAATAAAAATATTTAAACATAAATATATCGCGAGGGTCATATGTACGGACTCCAGCGTATTGACCAATAACGATGAGCGATATGTCATTGAAAAGGTCTTTTCAGATGCTACAACTTCTTCTGTGGCAACAAAACCCAAATCGCTGTTTTAAAAATTAACTGGGCCTCTCGCATTGCAGAAGCCCATAACTGAGGGTGACTGCTTACTATCACGCAAGTTAGCGCCTTGCTCATCCTTTCGGTCTTATAACATCCAGACCTGAAACAAATATTTGTCTCGGTGCGGTGATCGAACCCGATACCTTCACAGCCGGTAGTCGCGACATGGTGGCTGTCGATATATGTCTACGTTTCGTTGCATGCAATGGTAGTCTTGATGTTCATAATTTCTACTCATGAGGTCAAAATCCAAATTCCGAGAAATGAAAACTTTTATTAAAAAATCTGTCACTGTGTTTATTGTTCGATATTTGGCAAGAGTCATCAAACTGCTATAACACAATCCATAAATATGTATTTCCTGTACCTGTAATAACGCGCACCGTTTTAAAATGTAATTATTAATTAATTACGCAAGACAAGAATTTTAGTTCGCATAAGTACCATGTTTATGTATTTTTTGATTAAGACATACTATTATCGTAATTTATATAAACAAAAGCAGTCTTTATTTATCCATATTTTTTAATCGACTTCAAAAAAAGGAGATTATCAATTCAATGTGTATGTATGTAATTTTGACAGAATTGCACGATTTTTGGATATGTTGGTCTGAACACGTGTACAGAAAATTTCAAAATGTAAAATTTCATAAATGTATGTATGTTTGTCCACGCATATCTCAAAAAGTATCAGTCCGATTTCAAAAATTCTTTTTGCGTTGAATTATCTATAGTCCAACTTAGGAGCTGTATAAGTTTCATAGAAATCGGTTCAGTAGTTTTTGAGATAGATCAGGGGTGCCCAACCTTTTTCAATCCGCGGCGCACATACATGTTTATTATTTTGTCTCGGTACCCTAATCTCTCTAGCTGGTTGAAATGTACAACGATACTAGTTAGATAAATAGACCCAAAATTTAAAATTCGGAGAGAGAATTTCTTCGCGGCGCCCTCCTCTACTTTCCATAAAGCGGCGCGACGCACTAGGGCGCACATTTTAGGACACCATGAGATAAAGAGTACAGTTTGTATCATTCACTAGGAAAACATAACATGTTAGTTTAAGTAAATTACTGCTATAGAAATAAAAAAAAATAAGAAAAAATAATAATAAAAAAAATATTAAACCGACTTCAAAAGTGTAATAAAAAGAGAGAAATAAAACTAATATTTTATTGAATCTATAATACCTAAATATACAAACATTTTTGTTTTGAGGTCGGTGCCAGCCGATCAGCTATGCCTTGCGCTTTTACCCGTATAGCTTTTAGTAGGCCAACTGGCACCGACCTCAAAACAAAAATGTTTGTATATTTAGGTATTACAGATTTAATAAAAGATTGGTTTTATTTCTCTCTTTTTATTACACTTTTGAAGTCGGTTTAATTTTTTAAAATTATTTTTTATTCCTGCAGTCAATTGAGATTTCTTGCCAAAGAAGTTGTAGCATTTGAGAAGACCTTTCCAATGACATATCGGTCGTCGTTATTGTTTACTAGGCTAAAGTCCATATATATTAATGTCCCTCGCGATATCTTTCTATCGTTTTTTTTTTCATACAGCGAATCGGGATTTCTTGCCAAAGAAGTTGTAGAAAAATAAGAGAGTTTTCGAATTACATATCGCTCGTCGTTATTGGTCAACAGGCTATGAGTCCATATACATAATTTTATCTATGCGTTACTTTTACGCAGCGATATATTTTTTCACACACCGATTTGCGACTTGTCGCTGTAGAAGAAGTTTTATCATTTCAGAAGACCTTTCCAACGACGTATCGCTTGTTGTTATTGCTCACTATGCCGAGGCCCTTTCGTGTGATTTTCTTGAAGTCTTTAAGTAGCTATATTTTTTAAAATACAGTGATTTGGGTTTTGTTGCCATAGACGAAGTTGTAGCATCTGAAAAGACCTTTCCAATGACATGTCGCTCGTCGCTATTGGTCAATAGGCTGGAGTCCATACATGTTTGCGCCTTCTCGTTTGAACTAATAACTAATCATTAAACACCAAATTGCTATAAATTCCGTTGGTAACCGAAAGCTAGCTTTAGCTATTAACCGTCTAAAACGAGTTTGAGTGGAATTCTATAGCCCTAAATTATTTTTTCTATTTCTTTTTTCAAATAATTTGTGCATGTTGCCCAACTTGTCAAATGTCAGCCATAGGAGGGCAGAAAAAGGTGGCCTAAAACCACCATTTTTTTCTATGTTATTAAAGTAGCGCTCCCTCTATATTATAAATACTCTAAGGTTTTTCCATAACCGTTAAAATACTCAAATTTATTAAAAACGTATAATGATTTCAAGTATAATTTCCTGTATATATAAACTGAATTGAACGTAAAACTGAAACTCACATTTTAACTGCTAAAACTAAAGATACCGATAGATTGTAAACATAATGAAAACTCGAAAAATAACGAAAAAAAGGAGACAATTCGTGTTGCTGAGGGAGTATCTTGAGCCGTTTCTTCTTCACAGCTACAACTCGGCCCGAAGTAACAGTAATCAACGATTCAAAAGATCTTGCGAAAGACTGTTTGAATAAAGAATATGTTGATATTAATTTTGATATCTACCGACTGGATTCACGTCTTCTTCTACTCTTCCCGTTGTTCAAAACTCCACACAAAAATCGCCCCTTGCCAGCGTATCAACGAATAAGGCTGAATATAAACACTGTTCTATGGCACAATTTAAGAATATGTTACGCCATCTGTCATAAAAGCAAAGAACTAGAAATTCAAACTAACAAAACCCAAGTTATTTTGCTATCTCATAACTCATTTATCATCATTATCATTATATCGGCGATCTATTTCATACACGTTAATTATTATTCATAGCAACAGGTTTTAAATATTTATTTTTAACATTTCTAAGATATGTTGTTGCGCTTTTAAACAGTGTCATCTATCCAAATTAATAAGTACTAACGGGAACACCATAGAAATAGGTAAAAAGGAAGGTATTGCCACTTGTCAACAAAAATACATATGTACATACCATCCCAAACATAAATCTTGGGTCTTGTTGTAGAGTATGGGTAATAAGCGGCGTCAGTTCCACTCAGATTCTCAGAGTGTCGTTGAAGCCACGCGTGACTCCAACAAGAACAAGAAAGGCAGTATTTAGCGCCATCTTGGCATGGAAGCAAATCAGTTTTGTAGTGCAGCCAACCAAACCAATCTGCTGTCACCTATAACAAATAGATGGCGCTGTTTAACAAAATTTATTTAGACATACATGAACTCAAGCCTTTTTCACAGAAGGGGTAGGCAGAGTTACTACTAGTACACCCACATTTCGAGGCGAGCCTATCGCCATATCGGGCAGATATTCCTGACTCCGGGCTGATAAAGTATAGAAAAATCCACTTTGCCCGACCCGGGATTCGAACCCGAGATACCGTAGTACAACTACGCCAACAGTATAATTACCTTTTACTTTATTATTTACAAAATGCAAGTCTATAGAAAGTAGGTGGATGCAGGTCATTTCACAAAGCAAAGAGGACAGTAGCAAACTTTCAACGATGAACTTCATGTGGCTGAAGGCGATTATTCAATGATGGAGCCTTGTAGTAGGTTGTTACAATTACAATTACCGTACAAATGAGTCGGCTCTACCACCACTGTCTTATGCCCCATTTACACGGGGAGAGTTTCTCGTCTCGTAAATACGATTACCGTAAGGATATAAAAAAGTTGCATCGTGTAAACATTTTCAGAACACGATAATCTATAGCGGTTGTCATGCGATAATCGCATACGATTCTCGCCGCGAGAAATTCTCCCCGTGTAAATGGCACTTTACAAAGTACCGACAGATATAACAATTTCATGTTGCCTTTCGTTCGGTAAGTATGGTTACGCGAAAGCCAAAACCTGGTGGGAAGATGTACCTCTTCCCCTGGATGCCATCCAACTTACGCGATAGCGGAAAAAAGTTCCCGTACGTAATAATGTTGTCCTTTAATAATAAAAAATCAAAGTTCAGGTGAAATGTTCCCTGTATCAATGAGAAAGCTTGAAGAGATGGTACGTCCAGTTGGAGCAACCACAAGATCCATGGTCTAACTACCACTGCTTAGTCTATTTATGCCGCCAATCAGCAGCATTTAGACTTTACCGTACTGAAGGAACTGTATCGGCCTATATGGGCCTTGCGTTGTAAAGTCTGCCAAACCGCACTAAGCCAGCGTGATGGACTATATGGCCTAACCCATCTCAGTCGCACCCTTGACTGCACAGGAGGCCACCACGCTGTTCTAGTGCGGGTTGGTAGACTTTACAAACGATAGAAATTCTTACAAATCGCTATAGTACGCAGGATTCCTCACGATGTTTTTGTTCACTGTTATAGTGTGTTCCAATTTGAAGGATATTGTAGCTAGGGGGCATTATGAGACTTAACGGCTTATGACTTGGCGACACGAACCACAGATTTAGTATATGTATAACACATCTAAGTGGACGCTTTGTGTTCTAATGTTTTAAAACAAACGTTCTGAATAATGTTGCGCCTGTGTACGGGCAGGCGTGACGCTTACCACCAAGCTAGGACTCGCTTCCATCGTCATTCTAGCTAACAAAACAGATACCTGAGTGGCGTCATACTCCAGCTTAAACTGCGGATTGTACTCGACCCAGCGGCTCCGTCCTATCATGTAGTATTTGTTCTCAAAGTATTTGTTGCCGAGGGCGTCGCAGCCCACGTACGTACCCTCCTGTGAATTCAAGTGTATCTTTACAATGCTGCTCAATAGCATTTCTATGGTATGTAAAGTCCGCCAACCCGCGCTAGGCCAGCGTGGTGGGCTATATGGTACAACCCCTCTCGATCATACTCTCGATTGTAGAGGAGGCTCGTGCCCTGCAGTGGGTTACTAGCTGATACAACTTTTACAATAACAAATATCAAATTATATAGATAGTTGAGTAAACAGTTTCTACTGGTAGACTCTCTTATATGAGGTACCACCGCAATGTCTATTTCTCCCACCAAAACGTAGTGTTGTTGTGCTGTTATGTTCCGGATTAAAGGACATTATGGCTAGAGCAACTACGGGACATAATGAGACAACACCTTGTGTCCATCAAAAAGATGTATAGATATGTAATTAATAAATTTACCCCAAAAATAGTAGGGGTTAGTGATTCTCAGTAATACGCGTGGGAGTGATCTAGTGTGTTACTTAATAAATAATTTTGTGTTACTTAATAAAAAAAATTATATAAATAATTTTGATAAGCTCCATGTCTTGCAGTGACCGAAAAACGGGTCCATGAATTGATGGATGATACAAAGTATACATACATTTAACTTCTAATACAATAAGTTTCATATTTTTTTCATCAATGCTTTCGTAACAACTACTTTTTCGCGCTATAACGCCTCAACAGATTCTTTTAAAACTCTGGATATAGCTTATATTCAAGAATATTTGAATATAAGAAAAAGTAAGTTAACGTGTATGTTATAGAATCTCATCCCTGCTCGCTTATAACTATTTAAAGAAGTAACAAACCAATGAGTTAACACATATTATTAAATCATTTAAGCTCTCACTGCTCTGAATTTATCTAAACTGCGACTCCTGTATAAGTTATAGCCCCTGTATTGTAAACTTGTTGTGAGAAGAGCAACGTAAGAGTTTCTTGCCCGTTTATCTCTGGCTAAAACAGTCTTCTGAACCGGGTGGTAGTGGAGAAAAATAAGTGACTGAATCTAAATAATGTTTGACATTTTAATTAAATTAAATTATTTAAATTTGGATTAAATAAATATTTTCATTTATTTTCAAAAACAGAAGAAGAAGAAAATTCTCCGAGGTCGAACATAATATGTGAACAATTTAAGATTATGTCCGACAATAGGCCCGACAAGCGTACCTTATTGATCGAAATCAGAGAGACATGCGCACCCCGACCGATGCCCTAGGTCTCAGATTTGAGACAGTCGACGCCGGACAGTTAAATGTTATGTACATTTACTAGCGTCCGTTTAAACTTCCTAAATTTAATTTAATTATTATTGGTGTATATAGTGTAATTTTTACCGCAAACTTGTGCTTGAATATATATTTGATTGTGATTGATTGATTTGTGGTGGAATAAATATGGTGGGGCTAATGCTGAGAATGATTTCAAATGGCTGCAAGAGGGAACAGCGGGAGAGGATGTACCAGACGAGTAGAATCTCTTGTAGTCCAGGTGGGTTAATATTTATTACTTTTTTAAATAATAAAAAATACTTTAAAAAACTATATTCAAAAAATTACCGAATGTCCTTTAGTAAAACCGACATTGCGTCATGAGATATTACTACATAGAAATAAGGAAATGTCGCCTTGTTCTTTAAAAAATATATAAGTATTTCGATACGATTAAAGTTGTTGACGGGACCTCTGACTGAATAAATAAAGAATATTTAAATATTAATCACGGCGGGTTATTAGGTCGCCATTTTGACTCTAGCCATGACTTAGCAGAAAATTCCTACGACCTCTCCCTCACTCCGGTTCGTTCTCAATGCCCGCGGACATGCGCGCGCAGATCCCAGTGAGTAATGACGACTTCCACGCATGGATACTTTAGTGGTTTATAAAATATAATTCAATATTCTCAACGTTAAATACGGGAATATGTCCTTTAATAGCTTCGTTTTTAATTTATTTTGAATATACTTACGATAATATTTTTGAACTAACAGGCCTAGAAGAATGGGAGTGTAGCTGACTCGCGACAACAAGAGAAAGCAGGCAACAAAGACATGGAGCTGAAGAATCAATAACGGGATAAAATGAAGAAGAAGCAAACTGACATAACACGTTAGTTCAGTCATTATTATTTCATACCTATCTACTTCAAACTAACAAACAAATCGCGAAAAAGAATCTTGTACTCTTTGCTTGCAGACAAAAATAATAAAAAAATCTAGATAACTATATCATAGTAATAACATAAAAGAGCACACCTAATAGTAAAAACATAACTATTTCATAAAAATAAAATATGATACTATTCGCAAGAAATACAGCAAAAAATGACTAAATAAAAACGAGGGTACCGTTTCTAGTGCAGGAATATTATGAATCTGAGCAAAGTATAATATAATTTATTATCATTTTTCCAGCTAAGGTGTCTCCAGGCGCCCAGGCGGTTCAGTCCTACTGGAGATCATCCTACGGCACGCAGTCCATCTACTCCCGAAGGCAGTTATTGTATCATTTTATAATAGTGTAAAGGTATAGGCCTCCCCCAATGATTTCCACAGTGACCTGTCGGAGGCAGCCTGCATCCAGGGACGTCCCGCGACCTTCACCGAGGCCTATGTTCAGCAGTGGACTTCGACTTTTACTGATGGATTGGATTGGATTGGATAAAGGTATTATTTGTTTTAAACTCCTACTATTCGATTTTTCTTTCTGATTAATTTTGATGCGGTTTATAGACAAGCTAGTGTTCCTAAGAGATTCGCCAAGCTCCGGAGCTCGTTGCCAACTCTTCGCGTATCACTGTTGATCCTGGCTGACAGGAGTTGCAGTGGTGTGTGTGTGTCTCTTTATTGTAAGGGTAGTGCAAATCTGAGTGTTGGCGAATTAAAGCGATGTGCGAACGTGTAACTCTGTTGCCTAATGCTTTATACTTGTACTTATGTATGTCTAGATAAACTCACGTTGTTGTCCGATTTCATGGCACTTAGCCACTTACATATATACCAAATATCACATGAAATTACTATTCGAAACATGTTTTTTCATTCTACGAGTACATGTTAGTCAGCATTATAGATATATCATTATTCCAACATTTTTATATTAAATTTTCTAAGTTCATATGTAAAACTTCCTTATAGGTCTAAAAGTACCGTACTTTTAACGAGTCCATTCGCCACAGCTTGAAGATCGACCCGATAGGGCCACCATTATGTTTAATTATTTTTAATAAACGCGCCAACTTATCCACAGACATGTTAAATAAATACAAATGCAATTTATCGTAAAATTATATAGATAATTCTAATGACAAGCATTGGCGCCTGTCATTATACTGATTTTGAATTCATATGAGGTTTCGGATTTGGAGGTTGAATTTGTGGTTTCCATAGACGATCCGAGTCACGAGCATTTAAATGGATTCAACAATTTATGCCGTAAGTTGCTGCCGGGTGCCATTAGTTGCTGCCGGGTGCCGTTGGTTGCTGCCGGGTGCCATTACTTGCTGTTGGGTGCCGTCGGTTACTGCCGAGTGCCATTAGCTGCTGCTGGGTGCCGTTGGTTGGTGCCGGGTGCCGTTAGTTGCTGCCGGGTGCCATTAGCTGCTGCTGGGTGCCGTCGGTTGCTGCTGGGTGCCGTTTGTTGCTGCCGGGTGCCCTTAGTTGCTGCCGGGTTCCGTTAGTTGCTGCTGGGTGCCGTCGGGTAGTGCCGGATGCCGTCGGTTGCTGCCGGGTGCCGTTGGTTGGTGCCGGGTGCCGTTAGTTGCTGCCGGGTGCCATTAGCTGCTGCTGGGTGCCGTCGGTTGCTGCTGGGTGCCGTTGGTTGGTGCCGGGTGCCGTTAGTTGCTGCCGGGGGCCGTTGGTTGCTGCTGGGTGCCGTTGGTTGCTGCCGGGTGCCGTTAGTTGCTGCTGGGTGCCGTTGGTTGCTGCCGGGTGCCATTAGTTGCTACCGGGTGCCGTCGGTTGCTGCTGGGTGCCGTTGGTTGCTGCCGGGTGCCGTTGGTTGCTGCCGGGTGCCGTTAGTTGCTGCTGGGTGCCGTTGGTTGCTGCCGGATGCCGTCGGTTGCTGCCGGGTGCCGTTGGTTGCTGCCGGGTGCCGTTAGTTGCTGCTGGGTGCCGTCGGGTAGTGCCGGATGCCGTCGGTTGCTGCCGGGTGCCGTTGGTTGCTGCCGGGTGCCGTTAGTTGCTGCTGGGTGCCGTTGGTTGCTGCTGGGTGCCGTTAGTTGCTGCCGGGTGCCGTCGGTTGCTGCCGGGTGACGTCGGTTGCTGCTGGGTGCCGTCGGTTGCTGCCGGGTGCCGTCGGTTGCTGCCGGGTGCCGTCGGTTGCTGCTGGGTGCCGTTGGTTGCTGCCGGGTGCCGTCGGGTACTGCTGAATGCCGTTGGTTGCTGCCGGGTGCCGTCGGTTACTGCCGGGTGCCGTCGGTTGCTGCCGGGTGACGTCGGTTGCTGCCGGGTGCCGTTGGTTGCTGCCGGGTGCCGTTAGTTGCTGCTGGGTGCCGTTGGTTGCTGCCGGATGCCGTCGGTTGCTGCCGGGTGCCGTTGGTTGCTGCCGGGTGCCGTTAGTTGCTGCCGGGTGCCGTTGGTTGCTGCCGGGTGCCGTTAGTTGCTGCTGGGTGCCGTCGGTTGCTGCCGGGTGCCGTTGGTTGCTGCCGTGTCCGTTAGTTGCTGCTGGGTGCCGTTGGTTGCTGCTGGGTGCCGTTAGTTGCTGCCGGGTGCCGTCGGTTGCTGCCGGGTGACGTCGGTTGCTGCTGGGTGCCGTCGGTTGCTGCCGGGTGCCGTCGGTTGCTGCCGGGTGCTGCTGGGTGCCGTTGGTTGCTGCCGGGTGCCGTCGGGTACTGCTGAATGCCGTTGGTTGCTGCCGGGTGCCGTCGGTTGCTGCCGGGTGCCGTCAGTTGCTGCTGGGTGCCGTTGGTTGCTGCGGGGTGCCGTAAGTTGCTGCCGGGTGCCGTCGGGTACTGCCGGATGCCGTCGGTTGCTGCCGGGTGACGTCGGTTGCTGCTGGGTGCCGTTAGTTGCTGCTGGGTGCCGTTGGTTGCTGCTGGGTGCCGTTTGTTGCTGCCGGGTGCCGTCGGTTGCTGCCGGGTGACGTCGGTTGCTGCCGGGTGCCGTTGGTTGCTGCCGGGTGCCGTTAGTTGCTGCTGGGTGCCGTTGGTTGCTGCCGGATGCCGTCGGTTGCTGCCGGGTGCCGTTGGTTGCTGCCGGGTGCCGTTAGTTGCTGCTGGGTGCCGTCGGGTAGTGCCGGATGCCGTCGGTTGCTGCCGGGTGCCGTTGGTTGCTGCCGGGTGCCGTTAGTTGCTGCCGGGTGCCGTCGGGTACTGCTGAATGCCGTTGGTTGCTGCCGGGTGCCGTCGGTTGCTGCCGGGTGCCGTCAGTTGCTGCTGGGTGCCGTTGGTTGCTGCGGGGTGCCGTTAGTTGCTGCCGGGTGCCGTCGGGTACTGCCGGATGCCGTCGGTTGCTGCCGGGTGACGTCGGTTGCTGCTGGGTGCCGTTAGTTGCTGCTGGGTGCCGTTGGTTGCTGCGGGGTGCCGTTAGTTGCTGCCGGGTGCCGTCGGTTGCTGCCGGGTGACGTCGGTTGCTGCCGGGTGCCGTTGGTTGCTGCCGGGTGCCGTTAGTTGCTGCTGGGTGCCGTTGGTTGCTGCCGGATGCCGTCGGTTGCTGCCGGGTGCCGTTGGTTGCTGCCGGGTGCCGTTAGTTGCTGCTGGGTGCCGTCGGGTAGTGCCGGATGCCGTCGGTTGCTGCCGGGTGCCGTTGGTTGCTGCCGGGTGCCGTTAGTTGCTGCTGGGTGCCGTTGGTTGCTGCTGGGTGCCGTTAGTTGCTGCCGGGTGCCGTCGGTTGCTGCCGGGTGCCGTCGGTTGCTGCCGGGTGCCGTCAGTTGCTGCCGGGTGCCGTCGGTTGCTGCCGGGTGCCGTCGGTTGCTGCCGGGTGCCGTCGGTTGCTGCTGGGTGCCGTTGGTTGCTGCCGGGTGCCGTCGGGTACTGCTGAATGCCGTTGGTTGCTGCCGGGTGCCGTCGGTTGCTGCCGGGTGCCGTCAGTTGCTGCTGGGTGCCGTTGGTTGCTGCGGGGTGCCGTCGGGTACTGCCGGATGCCGTCGGTTGCTGCCGGGTGCCGTTGGTTGCTGCCGGGTGCCGTTAGTTGCTGCTGGGTGCCGTCGGGTAGTGCCGGATGCCGTCGGTTGCTGCCGGGTGCCGTTGGTTGCTGCCGGGTGCCGTTAGTTGCTGCCGGGTGCCGTCGGGTACTGCTGAATGCCGTTGGTTGCTGCCGGGTGCCGTCGGTTGCTGCCGGGTGCCGTCAGTTGCTGCCGGGTGCCGTCGGTTGCTGCCGGGTGCCGTCGGTTGCTGCCGGGTGCCGTCGGTTGCTGCTGGGTGCCGTTGGTTGCTGCCGGGTGCCGTCGGGTACTGCTGAATGCCGTTGGTTGCTGCCGGGTGCCGTCGGGTAGTGCCGGATGCCGTCGGTTGCTGCCGGGTGCCGTTGGTTGCTGCTGGGTGCCGTTGGGTACTGCCGGATGCCGTTGGTTGCTGCCGGGTGCCGTTAGTTGCTCCTGGGTGCCGTCGGTTGCTGCCGGGTGGCATCGGGTACTACTGGATGCCGTTGGTTGCTGCCGGGTGCCGTCAGTTGCTGCTGGGTGCCGTTGGTTGCTGCTGGGTGCCATCGGTTGCTGCCGGGTGCCGTTAGTTGCTCCTGGGTGCCGTCGGTTGCTGCTGGGTGCCGTTGGTTGCTGCTGGGTGCCGTTAGTTGCTGCCGGGTGCCGTCGGGTACTGCCGGATGCCGTCGGTTGCTGCCGGGTGACGTCGGTTGCTGCTGGGTGCCGTTAGTTGCTGCTGGGTGCCGTTGGTTGCTGCGGGGTGCCGTTAGTTGCTGCCGGGTGCCGTCGGTTGCTGCCGGGTGACGTCGGTTGCTGCCGGGTGCCGTTGGTTGCTGCCGGGTGCCGTTAGTTGCTGCTGGGTGCCGTTGGTTGCTGCCGGATGCCGTCGGTTGCTGCCGGGTGCCGTCGGTTGCTGCTGGGTGCCGTTAGTTGCTGCTGGGTGCCGTTGGTTGCTGCGGGGTGCCGTTAGTTGCTGCCGGGTGCCGTCGGTTGCTGCCGGGTGACGTCGGTTGCTGCCGGGTGCCGTTGGTTGCTGCCGGGTGCCGTTAGTTGCTGCTGGGTGCCGTTGGTTGCTGCCGGATGCCGTCGGTTGCTGCCGGGTGCCGTTGGTTGCTGCCGGGTGCCGTTAGTTGCTGCTGGGTGCCGTCGGGTAGTGCCGGATGCCGTCGGTTGCTGCCGGGTGCCGTTGGTTGCTGCCGGGTGCCGTTAGTTGCTGCTGGGTGCCGTTGGTTGCTGCTGGGTGCCGTTAGTTGCTGCCGGGTGCCGTCGGTTGCTGCCGGGTGCCGTCGGTTGCTGCCGGGTGCCGTCGGTTGCTGCCGGGTGCCGTTGGGTACTGCCGGGTGCCGTCGGGTACTGCCGGATGCCGTCGGGTGCCGTCGGGTACTGCCGGATGCCGTCGGGTGCCGTCAGGTACTGCTGGATGCCGTCGGTTGATACCGGGTGCCGTCGGTTGCTGCCGGGTGCCGTCGGGTACTGCCGGATGCCGTCGGTTGCTGCCGGGTGCCGTCGGGTACTGCCGGATGCCGTCGGTTGCTGCTAGGTGCCTTTGGTTGCTGCCGGGTGCCGTCGGGTACTGTCGGATGCCGTCCGTTGCTGCCGGGTGCCGTCGGGTACTGTTGGATGCCGTCCGTTGCTGCCGGGTGCCGTCGGGTACTGCCGGATGCCGTCCGTTGCTGCCGGGTGCCGTCGGGTGCTGCCGGGTGCTTTGTAAGCGATTGGGTATGTCATGCTCGTCTTAAAGTCTTTTCTTTCGGCGGCGTTCTGTGCCGGGTCGGTCATTTCCCTGTAGCATCGTTGAGGAGGCCGATAACTGGCACATGCCTCATACTCGTGAACGGGTGCTGCTTGTGTAGACTGGTCTGTTCGATTTGCTTACATTGTAATAATCACGATATTTTAAACTGGTTTTGAAAAGAGCAACGCTAGAGTTTCTTGTCCGTTCTTCTCTAGTGAAAGAGCAACACTAGAGTTTCTTGTCCGTTCTTGTCTAGTCGAAACCGCTTTCGGAACAGTTGCTGCCGAGTGCCATTACCTGCTACTGGGTGCCGTTGGTTGCTGCCGGGTGCCGTTGGTTGCTGCCGGGTGCCATTGTCGGTTGCTGCCGGGTGCCGTTAATTGCTGCTGGGTGCCGTCGGTTGCTGCCAGGTGCCGTTAGTTGCTGCCGGTTGCCGTCAGTTGCACTTGGAGGGAGAGGAATAAATGCGGGTGGGTGCAGATTAAGGCGACGGAATATAATCGCGAGTTGTCGGGCACTGTTACCGCTGTACTTCTCACCCAATACTCAAATACAGATAATAGATGGGCATCTACTTTTACTCATACAGCAAATTGATTTGTATGATCAAGAAAATAAACTCTACTTTTTTTTCCCAGATCCAGGAGTTTGTAAGGCGTCCTTAAATAGAGGAGAGGTTCTTGTTGCGTTCGTTGGGAACATCAGCGTCTGCCGCGAAGTGCCGTCAGTCGTCATATTCAGCGACAACTTCAATACATGGGCATGATATCTATATCGGTAATTATATTTTTTCATATCTGATCAGGCTAAGACAGAAACGCGACGAATTCTTTTGCCGCCCCGCTCCCCTCCCAATTGGGCCGGCAGCACATCCATATTCCAGTGTTGTGGAGGTTCATGGGCGACAGTGATCACTTACCATCAGGCGAACTTTTGCTCGGTTGCCGGACCTATGGAATACAAAAATAAAAACATACGAAAATCAACCACCATCGTTCGACGTTCGTATATAATATTATACCGGGTGGTGGGTATATCTAGACTGCAACCGAAATCGAAGCCACGTGGGAGTTTTAGAGACAAAAGACGCAATGCAACAAAAATTTTGCAAATAAAAGCAACGATTAGAACGCTGAGGACTCGGGTTCGAATCCCAGGTTGGGCACTTTGGATTTTTCTATTCAATGTCAGCCGCGGAGGCAAGGATTTATGCCCGATATGGCGATAAGCTCGCCCCTATCCCATCGTGGGATGGAACAAACAAGTCGTAGCGCGGGTGTCCTAGTAACCTTTGCCTACCCCTCCTGTGAAAAAGGCGTGAGGTTATGTATGTATGTCAGAATAATAACACCATTTTTAAATGTCTTTTGGCAGTTGTGGCGTATTCGTATGCAGAAGCAAACCACCGTGATGAAAACCGACCAAGAAAGAAGATCAGCAGGTGTACCAAGAAGAAATTTACGTACCATAGTACTTTGTATAGTGTTACATCTTTTATTATTCTCACAAATGTATTTTCATAACATTAATTTATTGATAAGATTAATTTATTCGCTAAGCTCCAGATATTCTCTTAGAGAGAAATTTAAAGAAATAAATATAATGACAGTAGCGTCACAATACATTTTTGAAAATTTAATTTATGTGCATAAGTGAAAATGCGTGGTGGCCTGTTGGTAACGGACCAGAATACGACTGCCTACATGTTCACGGTAGTCCCGAGTTCGAATCCCAGGACACTCCTCTGACTTTTCGGAGTCATTGTGTATTGCTAGTCAATCACCACGCACTCTAACGGTGAAGGAAAACATCTTAAGGAAACCTGCATACCGTAGTGATTTGTATAAATTTCTATGGTATATAAAAGTCCGCCAACCCGCACTAGGCCAGCGTGGTGGACTCTATGGCCTAATCACTCTCAATCGTACTCTCGATTGTAGAGGAGGCCCGTGCCCTGCAGTGGGACGTTTATGGGCTGATATAGTAGCATAAGAATAAAGAAAATTTTCGAAAGTTTAACGATATTCACAACAGAAATACTAGGAATAAGCACAATCTAGCTAGTCATAATACCAGACTCCACAGGATCAGCAAATCTATTAAGCGTTACTGTAAACAATTTTATAACAAATCACTCATATAAAAGCCTTAAATATTCAAAACTACCATCAAGCAAAAACTACTCAGTTAAGCTTATTATGAAATTACTAGCTGACGCCGTAAACGTTGTTTTGCCATGTATATTATTTCTAGGAAACATTTTTGTAATTCAATAAAAATAACTATCTACTATAAGTGTAACTATAACGGTGAAGGAAAACATCGTGAGGAAACCTGCATACCATAGCGATTTGTATAAATTTCTATGGTATGTAAAAGTCCGCCAACCCGCACTAGGCCAGCGTGGTGGACTCTATGGCCTAAACACTCTCAATCGTACTCTCGATTGTAGAGGAGGCCCGTGCCCTGCAGTGGGTCGTATATGGGCTGATACAATACAATACAAAATACTATAAGTGTGCGGGGATGTACTTATAATCGAACGCGTTATAAACAATAATGCCTTCTAGAGGGATAAAAAGTTGAGAGTAATATCAGATTTTTTAATCTTGCAAAAAATAGTTTTTAATTATTAAATAAAAAATAGGGTTTGATCGTAGAGGAGTGAAAATTTATGGTTGTGTGTATTTTTGTATACTGTATCATAATAAAATAAAAACAAAACTATTGACCAAAAAAAATTAAGGGTGGACCACCTTTAACATTTAGGAGGATGAAAAATATATGTCGTCCGATTTTCCACCCTAGCATCGGCTAACTAACTAACGTGAACCGTAGCATGCATATCGATGCACGCTAAGTTTCACGAAAATCTGTCGAGTCGTTTCGGAGTAGTTCAATTACGCACACCGTGACACGAGAATTTTATATATTATAAATAGAATATTAAGAAGAAAATAAGACTTGGGAATGGAATAAAATCAAATAAATACGTAGTTTTCTGGAGCGGGAGAGTTTGTGTGCTCTGTTTAACATAATTCCTATTAAATAACTGAACGTATTTTATTTTGCTTTGTAAGCGATTGGGTAGGTCATGCTCGATTAAAAGTCTGTGCTTGCGGCGGCGTCGGGTGGCGGGTCGGTCACTTCCCTGTAATATGGTTGAGGAGGCCGATGTCTAGCATATACGTCACACTCGTGAACGGGTGCTGCTTGTGGGGACTGATCTGCTCAATTTGCGTATATTGTAGCCGACTGCTTACTTACGGCCTGCAAAAATAATTACTAAATGCGTTGGCGATACAAAGTGCACTGATTCTTCTTCGTTCCGAGTGACTTCCGTTTACTCAGCCGCATTGAACTACGCAATCATATTTATATTTACAAAAATAATAAATAATTTAATTATTGCTTATTATGACTAACTGTTAACGAACTGTTCCGATTTAAACCAACTTGTAACATATGTAGATAATAATCACTGTATTGTAAACTGGTTTTGAAAAGAGCAACACTAGAGTTTCTTGCCCGTTCTTCTCTAGTGAAAACCGCTTTCCGAACCGGGTGGTAGAATAAAAAAAATTACAGATTCAATAAAATTATTTTAACTTCATAACCAATTGTTCACTTATTAGTAAGGTTTTCCTTATTACCTCCTTCACCTATAAAAATATAGATATTACTACATATTTTGTACAAATGCTGTCAGGTTAATTTCTCATAATTGAAGTTGATTATTATTACTAATTATACAAAAATACGTCATTTTGATATTAATGCTACAAGTTTTTCCCATCGATCAAAAATTTCTAACAACCTACTAGTGTTCTTAATTATTGAGGAGCGCGAGTCCAGCTGTTGCTCGCCAGATTTCCTGATGGTAAATACCAAGCCTGCCCATAAACAGAAGCAAAACCACTAACTTGGTTTCTTTCTCCCCTTTTTACGAATCTTATTTAACTGATTGTGAAACACGCCTACCTTAAAATGAACCCGTTCTAAATGTACCTACAACACAATGTTCATTCATGTTACTTACACCAGTGTATCTGCATGCCTATGTCTTTACATTGAATATTCATATTAGATTTTTTTTTGTTGGTTTAATCGTTATGCTGTACTCCAGAGGGAGTCTGAAAACCGGCGTCATGTTGAAGGAATGCAGCAGGCGCGCAAAACACCTCAACAAAGTCTAAGACAATATTTTTATATTATCGTATTGCCATCGGCTCTTGATAAATGTGCATTCAAATTAATTAAACGCTTAGAAGTGCTTGAAAATCGAGTTCATCGATTCATTTATAAAAATATTTACAGGCCAATCTAATATAAAGGACGCGCCGGTGTCAATGCGCTCACTATGGGTTCTCTCTCTCTCTTCAGCTACAGGAAATCCACTGCTGAACATAGGCCTCCCCCATGGATCGCCATATAGACGGCATAGACCCGTTGGAAGGGGCCAGCATTCAGCGACTTCCTGCGACCTTGACCAGGTCGTCCGTGCACCTTGTGGGTGGGTGGCCGACACTTCGCTTGCTTGTACGTTGCCACCGCATCAGAACATTCTGCTAGAAAAAAAAAACAAAACAAAAATAAGTAATAAAACATAATTTATTTCTTTATTTATAAACATTTCAGGCAGCATAACACTAATACGAATGAAACACAAATTATTACAGTCATAAAGAAAATTAAATGGAGATATATTAACCTGATAACTGCCTCGGTGGCGTACTTGTACTACGGTATGATTAAAAAGATGAGGTCTCGAGTTCGAATCCCGGGCCGGGCAAAGTGATATTGGCTTTTTCTATTCATTATCAGCCCGGAGTCACAAATTTGTGCCCGATATGGCAATGGACTCGCCCTCTATGATATCATGGGATCGAAAACACATGAGTATGCCTACCTCTTCTGGGAAAAAGGCGTGGTGTATGAATTTTAACCTGGATCATCACATTTTTCGAAAAATTGTAGGCAAACTGTACTGAGGTAATTAACACCATTGGATACAAAAGTGCAATGCAGTCTTTATTCCGTGCCAGTGTAAAAAAAAACGTCGCATCAAGCATAATAAAAAACAAGTTTATTAAACATTCCGAATGGCTCATGCGAGGGTCGAACCCCCGACCTCCGTGCATTTACACGACGCTCATTTACAGGCATTATTTAGTATTAAATTAGCCATACACAGAATAACACAAAAACCAATAGTTTTTAGAACAGGCACTGTAGTCATATACTCTACCGCTCATTTCCTAACAATAATGGTTTTATAGTTCACAGGGGATATATTCAGGTCTAAAAAAAAATAAAAAAAAACCTTGATTTTTTAAAAACTCTTAAAACATGTATTTTGCCTTTAGAATTACCTATTGGTTAAGCGAGTGAGACAGAAATACCTACTATTTAATGATTACTAACATAAACGACAAGTAAATTATGGTTAACCTATTTGATCTACTCAAATACATAAATTAATAAATAAACCCAACAGCCACATACATATTCCTGAGCCACACTAAGATCGAGTATTGTGTCGTGAAAGAGACTTCGGTCTCAAGCACCTAGACCCGAAACAAAGACTTGTGATTCCATGGACATGTGGTTCACACAAACATTTGTGCTGGCGCGGGGATCGAAGTTACAAGAAACAGCATTCAGACATTCGTGTTCTTCGATCAAATATAAACTAGATGTCCGATTAGCACTTCAAAAACGGCCAGTAAAATATCACAACAAAAAGAAGTGTTGTGATATTTCAATTTAGTTTGCTCCAATCATCGCCAACGTTTAGACGTCAAAATGCCGCAGTGCGCGTTTAAAAATTACAAAAACAATCACCGTAATACAAAAAATTCAGCGGGAATATATTTTTTACCGTAAGTTTTTGCCATTATTTATTTATTTCTAGATATAAAATTACATAAATGAAACATGAAATATGTATAAATATACCAAATATTTCTAGTTTTTCTTTAATGTTAGTTTGACTTTAATTATTGGCGTTATTCTTCGTTTTTTGGATCGTGATCATTTAATTCAACATCTAACACAGTATTGTTCACATTCTTACTGTGGTATATCTTGTTCTCATAGTCTATTAATATGCTTCAACCAGCATTTCTCCTTTGGGTGGAAACGAACCCCTTTGTTTTTAATCTCACAGATCTTGCAGGATTTGAATTATTCTACATTTCTTTTATTATCAAAGATGTTTCTTTTTCATGTTATTATAATTACTCCTGTTTAAAGTATGTTCATGTTTACCAATCTCATTATATAGGCTTACAGTGGAAGTTATGCTCCTTTATCAATCTTGTCCATTAGTAGTTCTGGTATTTACAATAAGGTTTATCAAAATCCGTGTATCAATTTGTTTATTAATTTCCTATAACAGCCTCTCCTTTTTTGTGGCATATTCTAGTAATGAACCTGTTTGAAATTTAAATGTGAAGGCATATTTTATTTGAGACCATCCTTCATTTCCATATGTGTCAGAAAAACTTTTTTCCATAATGCCCATTCCGAGTCGATTGAAAATTTAATAACATGCTAATATACCAGTCAAAGCATTGTTTTTCAAGTAAATATTTTAGAGTCGCAATCCTTTCAGCATCCTGATGTATTTCATATCTTTCACATTCATTTTCGAAGTCTTGAATCCATTGATCCACATTTGACGTTTTCCCAGAAAAAATTTCAAGCCAGAACCTTTCAGCTGTTTTTCCTAAATTTCCATTTCCAGTGTCGGTGTTATTATAAGTATTCGGAAATTTGGTTTCATTTCTGACTTCTTCTAGGTATTAATAATTAAATTGCACATTTTCACCTTCATCCAAATAGATTAGATTCTTAATTCATTTGTCAATGGGATCCATAATTTCCGAGTTTGATGTCTTTTTTTTAAGGAGTTCTTTATTTTCGTAAATATATCTAAAGATGTTATGCCAATATATTTACTTGCAGGTTTCATATCATCGGGTATATTATATACGTGTCCATCAGGTGTCTCGATTGAAGTTATGCAAATTACGTTTGTTTTCCCTTCACTTGCAGTTAAAACAATTAATGTGAATCTTAGTTTCTCCATTTCCGATAAAATTTATTAAAAATGTCGTTTTGTTAGACAATTGTCCGGATGTTCTTTTTGAATCAACAAAGCAATGTGTTGCTCCAAAAATACGAAAGAAATTACATTTAAAGTTTAATATATGGTTTGTCGATTCCATTTTACAATAATTCTTTAACTTGTCACTGATATTTGGCTGTTTCCATCTTTAAAAATCAATACACAATTTTGATAGAACTGTGTTGACGTCCGTTGTTACACAACGCCATCTTTCTTATGTTAAAAGCAAACTATTCCTGTTTTGACGATAGCCGAGGATCAATCGTCGCTGGATGCAGGCTGCCTCCAACAGGTCTCTGTGGAAATCATTAGGAGAGGCCTATGTTCAGCAGTGGACTTCCTTTGGCTGAGGAATGGATGGATGGAGGATCAATCGAGGAGGGTATTAAAGAAATGTAATTTCTTCACATTCATTAATAATTTAATCGATTCACCAAAGTTTGAACCAAAACGGGACAACCTCTGTCAAAAGTTGACTATTATAAAACAAGAATTGCGTGCGTTACTTATTTTTATGTAAGAAATAATAAATCTTATTTCAACCATTAAAGTTTATTATTACCTGAAGCTGTATTTATTTTAGAACTTTTTTCTACATCTCGCAGTTCGAAAGACAAATGTATAAGTATATGCAACCTCGGCCACTTTTGGCATGTGATTTTGTTCGCGATCCTGTATCTAGTATATATTATGATCAAAATTCGTGTTATTATATTTTGTATCAACGTCGCGTCGTCAAATCAATAAGAATGAAATAATGCTACCGCATGCTGTTAATAATTTGTCGAGCTACAGATAGTTTAGCAGATACACGAACGACACACTATTTTCATTTATTTTACATTTTGTTATTCGGTGCGGTAAAACATATACATCTGGAAATACAATATTTCGCTTCCCTCAAAACATTCTTCACAAGATGGCGCTACGTGCGCTTTTTTAAAGATACATTTAAAAGCCATATTCGAAATTGAATTTAATTCTGTTATCATATTGTGTATATTTATTTCCTCTGTTTATTTCTTGCGTATTTCAGTTCTAAACATTTCACACAATTGATAGATGGCGCTACTGTGTTACAGCACCATAGTCTAAACACCGTCTAGGTAGTTTGAAGTAGCAGTTATTGATTTCATACATCGGTAGCCGAGATTCGAGAAGTGCGTCGTACGTGTGAGCGCTAAACATGGGACGCGTTGTGGAGAAGACTTCGTGTGATTACATGGTCCTGGACATAAGGTAAGTATAGAAGTAGAAGTTTAGTAGTAGAAGCGCAGGAAGCCTGTTCGTTCTATGTAGGTACCTACGAAAAGTGCCCTCTCACGCATATTTTTTTTAAACATGCCCTTCACAACTTCATAATATTTTAATACCCTTAAAATTATTAACGTTTATTTCTTTACTCCATCTGTTTGTGGCTTTGGCCTTTCATACTTCTACTGTCCCTTGATGTAGTCTAAGCAGCTTCCGTGCTTTTACTACTTGTAAGTTTATACATTATATTCTCTGACATTGGCAAAAAAATCTTAGTATTTTTTTTATTATCATTCAAATATACATCAAAGAGATATACAAAAGCTGCCAACATTATTTACGTTCCTTTTATGAACATTGTGCAGTGATCACTTACCATCAGCATCCTTACTATGACCTCTTATTGCGACGCAATTTAGTACCTATTCTGAACTGCTTCATGTTTTCGTACCATGACATCGTTTTAGCCGATCAATTAAGGTGATCGCCTAAACTGAATCGCAAATCGTTCGCAAATCGCGATTTCGCTGAGCTCTATCAAAAGCTTTGGCATGGTTGCCTTCACTTTACTAAATTACTATGGACAATGACAAACGATGGGTTATATTTAACCATTTTCGCCCAAATTGAGAAAATTTGAAAAAATAATTACTTGAGCATTGGCTATACGCATAAAACGTGCAAAGCCACAACAGAAAAAAAATATAGTAAACTTATTTTTTTTTTGGGCCGTTCGGTAAGGCAAATGTGACATCTAGACAAGTATATAATCAAAGGTTTAGACAATATCAATTCGAAGCATAAGTAGAAAGACATTCTCAAATTACTGATTTGAAAACTACCCACAATTATTAATTGTTCTTTGTTTAGTTCCGGGTACCTGGATGCTGTGCTGAATTCAAAGACGGCGATTTTGCAGATAGACCCGCACCAAGAAGGGGTCGTTGAGCACCCGTAAGTTTTACTTCATATCACGTGATAATAGATAAATATTCAAATAACAACTGGCAAAATATTTTATAAACAATATATATGATATATAATCTAATAAAATAGTGAAAGTTAGGCAACGTCAAACGAAAGACACGATAATATTAAAATAGCGTACTCAGTAATCTTCTTTTAATCCGATGTTTTTTAAATTAATTAAAAAGAAATAATTCACCAATAACTATACCCATATAATGGTTATATATGCAAGCATGAGCCAGACGCCAGATCGTTTAAACTTAGGTAAGTAGGTAGTAATTCGTCTCTTTATACTAATTCACAACAGGTCACTGAGGAAATCATTGGGAGAAACCTATGTTCAGCAGTGGACTTCCTTTGGCTGATGGATGGAATATGGATACCAATTCAGCGTGTATACGCTGTGAACTGCCAGATGTTGGTTTCGATAATCGAGTCAAATATTATGAATTATTGTCAGTAGCCTAGGATCGACTTGTATAATCTTCGTATTCACGATCTTGGAATAGAAATAATCTTACCGGACTCTAGATGACTCTTTTTGTGTTTTCAACGAGAGGAAACCTGTTAATGACTCCTCCTGCAATCCCTGTGGGAGTGGCCAGGAAAGGTATGACGGAGCCACCGGCCTGCTAGCTCGACGCGCGCACATAAAAGCCGAGTTGGGTATTTTATTGCATAATTAAATATATAACGTTATGAATCTTTACAGAATTTTGCCGCCCAACGACAAGATAGCGTATACGAGTTCTGAATGCATCCCTATTCGGGTGAAGTCTTGCCGGTGCAGCAACAGGTGTGCTGTAAAGCGTTTCCGTGAGAAACACGGGGACTTTGTGGACTGCACCATCCTCTACGTGTGAGCTCCGGTGTAACCACCATCTACATCGCATTAGTTTTTTTGTTTCCTTTTTATACTGAGTTGTAGTGTTTAGAATGACGTAGTGTTGTAGAATGGAATAATAAATGCAGTAGTTGAATAATGGGTTTTATTTCTAAAACATTTTACGGTGCAGTCTTACGAGTAGTAGTCCATTGAAATTTTACATTTTTTAAGCTTTAGCGAGCGTTTTTCAAAGGAAGCAATTTGTTGTTTTTTATTCGTAGGGCTGGGGATAGTCTTGTCCTCCGGCAGCCATCTTGGAAAAAGGAGTGCAAAGGGTTTTGCGCTGTATCTCGTAAACTAACAAACTTACAGAAAATTTTATAAGACATTATTTTTATCAAATTAAATTTTTCTACAACTTTATACCTATTACTTTTTATCGTAAAATGGAAAATAAGAAGTTATAAAAATAATACTGAACATTTTTGAACAAATTTTCTTAAGGGCGTGGCATTGTCCATGTTATTTTTAGGCTCATCATTTTTATTTTTGACCCTCCATTTTTTTGGACTACTAATGTTTGCTCCAATCGTTGACACTTAGCTCCAACATCTACTAAGCTGGGAATATTGGCTATGCGATCAGCAGTACCCTTTCACCTATGCCTCGTCGTCAGAACGTTTGTGCACAAATTAATTGCAATAACACTGAAAACAGAGACCATATTTTTTTTAGTTTAGTAAAATAAACTATTTAATTTTATGAATCTTCGTATACAAAGTATACAAGGCGCACTTGGCCAGTGGCATTATCTCCCAGTCGACCTTTAGGTGATGCAGAGATGAGCTGAAGTAGGTGGACGAATACTCAATATAACACAAGGAGAGAAAAAAAAACTAGATAATTATACAAGTAAATAAATAATTATATTACATATATAATTAGAATTATAATTTCCCTTTAGGTAGGTGGGCTGGAATGGAGCATCGAGCAGATTGTATATCCATCAAATAAACTAATAACCTCCAAAGAGTGCTAATCAATGGGAAATAACCGCCGCTCTTGTAATAACAAGGTTATATTTTATATTATTATTTGTATTGTGTGGTTTTTTTTTTCGTAACCAAGAATATTATTTTCACTATAGTATATTCAGGTGACAAAATGATAGGGAAACCATAGAGATCATGCTGTCATCATCAAGGATAAAATTAATAAAAATTATGATATATAGGGTATATCAAGACTGCGAACGAAAACGAAGCCAGGTGGTAGTTTTTGTCATTACAGACACAATGCAATTAAACATTTTCAAAAAAGCCATAGGCTTCTTTTGCCTTTTTTTAAATATTATCGTGTTTAAATGGTATATTAAATCCCTAGTTTTTGAATTATATTATTATAATTATAAAATTATAATTTAGCCCTTGCGTACCATTCTGTCTTTAAAAATAAAAATATGTACATTAATCATTGGAAAACGATGTATTTACTACCCAAATACATAAAATACAATAATAAGTAAAAAATTACAACAAAATAATTTACGCATTTTAGTTGCCTTGTATCTGAAATCACTAATACTACCACCTGGCTTCGTTTTCGATCGCAGTCTAGATATACCCAGTATTTTAAGCCCACGTTTTAACCACGCGATAACATATAGATATATATTCACTCATTTGGATAAATGAAAGGAATAAATATAAAAACCGTTTTCGTCGTGTTGGTACATTGTCCGTCAACCGTGCATACTAATCAAACAGAATAGGATTTGATATTTTTTATATATTCCCACAACTGTTTGATTGCCGAGGATTTTAATAGCCATCATACTAGTTGGTCATATAAAACAAACATTCGAGCTCAACAAATATTTGACTCAACGTTAGAATTGAACTACGTCTGTTTAAATAATCAAAAAGATTAACAATAATATTCAACGTTTATACCCGGATTATTACCTCTGCATCATCGAACTTAGCAATTCATTGCGACTGGAACGTAACTAATGAAAATTTTGGCAGTGACCACATTCTTATAAAATTTGCGTAAATTATCAATATGCAATAATATTCCATTAAAAACGTAATTTTAAGTTAGCGAGTTGGAGTAAATACTTTACTTATATAAAAGACTATATTTAATTCCCACCTAAGGAAGGTCATGTCCAAGAGTTATACAATAATTTGATCAATCTGAAACTGCGACTGATAAAAGCATCCCTATGATTAAAAGGTGCAACAGTCCTGAAGTAACTTTAAACCAAATCCTTACTGAACCCCTACACTATTCAAATTAGTGGCTGAAAAAAGACTGGCCTTAACACATTTCTGTAGAAATACAACACCCATAATCTAGAAATACTAGACGAGTATTAATGAGTCCATAAAAATATCTGATATGTCGAGATTTCTACGTTGGATGACATACATACATAAACACACCCCTTTTTCCCAGAAGGGGTAGGCAGAGGTGCTACTAGAACACCCACGTTTCGCCTTGTATATTCCGTCCCACGATGTGATAGGGGGCGAGCCTATCGCCATATCGGGCACAAATTCCTGACTCCGGGCTGATAATGAATAGAAAAATCCAATATCACTTTGCCCGACCCGGGATTCGAACCCGAGACCGCAAGCTTTGCAATCATACCGTAGTACCACTACGCCACCGAGGCAGTCCCACGCCACCGAGGCAGTCGTTGGATGAAAGGTTACAAAACTCGGTAACCTTTTACAAATACAAAAGATAAAGTAAAGTTACTAAACAATCTTGCGCCGTTTTATGTAACACCATGTATGCCGACGCGACGTTTAATTCAACAAACGAGTTATTAGAATATTTTTTCTCTATAGAAGAATATTGTCGCTGTATTAAGACAAAAGACACGGCTCCGAGCTGTGACGATATTACGTACTCGATGATTTTCAACCTACCTACTAAAGTAATACATTATTTATTATATTTATATAATCGAATAATACGGACAGCTGATATAGCATCTGTGACATTTTTTTTTGTTAATCCGGGGAAACCGAGTTACCGCTATCGTCCCACCTTGGAGAAATTGGAGCGATTATGTTGGGTTCACGGTCTACGGCATACCAACCAAAACCCCGCGTGGCCCTCTTCGGCACAATTGGAACGGCCCCGGGGACCCGAGCAAGAGGGCCTCAGCTTCTACCGGAACCTGCGACATACCATATCAGTGGCGAAGTATTATTATTGTTCCTATTCCAAAGCCAGGCACTTTCAATGATCTCACTCTTAAAATAAGGCCAATATGTCTTATATGTTGTCTTTGCAAAGTCCTCAATAATATGATAGCTAAACGTATTGAATGGTTTGTAGAAAGAAATGAATTATTATCGCCACTCACGACAGGCTTTCGACGCGGCCAGTCAAGTTTAGATATTCGTGTACGCCTGGTGACTCAGATTCAATTAGGATTTACAAATAATACACCCACAATTGCATGCTTTATTGACATTGAAAATAATGTTTTAATAGACTAAATGACTAACATATTAGACGAATTTGGTATAGGAAGATTAATATGTGAATATCTATGAAAATTATTGAGTCAACGATATTTGCGAATAAAACATGGTGATGGTAAAGTTCTAAGTAGATGTACAACAAGTAGGCGACTAGCACAAGGAGACCCAATAACGCCACTTTTATTTAATATAACTACAGCTTCCATTAGTAAGAAAGTACAATTCGTATATGTTAATACGCCGACGACTTTGTAATTTATAAAGACAGTCAAAGTTTACTAGATGGAGTGTCGATCATTCAAGGCTTTAAAAATGTTCTTTAAGATAATTAACTCCTTGGGACTAGAATTATCAATATCAAAATCCAAGTTCTGTATTTTAGCAGGGGGCAATGAAAAATCCTACCTCAAATACATTTAAATAACAGTCCAATTGAATCTGTCCAGTCGTATAAATACTTTTTTTTTTTTATTCTGGCACGGCATGATGACTGCACTGCACCTGATGTTAAGCGCAAATGCCGTCCAGACAGAGTATCGAATGGCATCGGACGGCGGTCCCATGCCATTCGACACAATTATGCCGGCCTGCTGAGATGCTTCTTCACACTACGGCGGAAGTTTTTTCTCGGAAGTCACTTAGAAGTATGGCTTGACAACTCCTTAAGATGGCGAAAACATATAATTGTAACAGTTGATAAAACTCAAAAAATTCTTAATATTCTCAAAATTTTGGCTGGTTCATCTTAGAGAGTTCATCCATTGCATTCACGCTGCCTATATATGTCATTGATTAGAAGTAGACTAGATTATGCTTCCTTTTTATTTGATAATAGTGGCAAAACTAATTGTTATAAAATAGACAAATCAGGCGAGTAATCTGGGGATTTGTAAGAACCACCTCCATATATATTATGGAAAGCGAGCTCTGTGTACCTCCACGGCACCTAAGAAGAATGTATTTAGCTTGTAAGTGTTGTATGAAAATGAGGTCTTGGCGAAATAATGTTACAGATAGTTTATTAACTCAACTAAATATTCTTAGTCGTAATAGGTATTGGGCTAATAAAAAGAAACCTTTACTATCACTATTGAAGAAGTTAATATTGATAACTTGAGTACTTCGTCGACTCTGGACATGTTGCCCATGAAAATGTGGGCTTCCTAGCGACACAATTTCACCTACACTAGATTGTATGAAATGCTCCAAAAGATTTTCGGAATTTCGGAAGCACCATCAAATAAAGGTAAATTGTTATTTTCAGTGATAACAATTGCTCGATGCGCTTCTGGGTTTACAGTCTGTCTATCTGACACAGCTGTATATTTTTTTTACAGAGGGGAAAGATTATTAGATTGCAATGGGTTTCCTCGCATATCGGCTTAAAGGGTAATGAGAAGGCTGACAGGCTAGTTAATCCTTCGGACCTGAGTTTTAAATACGCGTAAGAAAAAGTGTCTTAGAGGTTTTTCTAGTAATTTATATAATAAATTGTTATTCGTTTTAAGGGATTCCTATAAGATTTTTTTTTTTCACTAGTAAAACACGACTGTATTTTACCATTTAAATACTACACATGTGTGTTATCCTTATATTCTGGTTTCTTGCAGCTCGTCGTTTTTCTTTTTAACATATTATATTGTATTTCTTTCGCAGGTCTAATTTCAGCACTTGCACGGTGAAGTCGTTTTGGTGGAATTTATCAGACTGATGGGACCTGATGATGGGCGTAGAGAAATAGTTTTCTACCCCAACTAGAATCCTATACAAACAGCTGATGCAAGAAAATGTCAGATTTCCAGTTATATTATTTAGTCCCACAATATTTTTATAACTGTACTAGTGTCTGGGTTATTAACAATGTTTGATGTAAAATTAAATTTAAAGTTATGTCCATTGAGATGGACGCCAGGACCGAAGGGGCTTAAAAAGGATCGTCACAGGGAAAGGAATATGCATATATTGCCTAGTTATTCAGAGATACTGCCAAAATACAAGCTAAGATGTTATGATTTTTTGGAACGAGTATTTTAATTTAAGATCAAAAGAAAAGGGAATCTGGTATAAGTCTATCCAATGTGAGCCTGCTCATATCCCTTGGTTTTATAATATATCACTACCTAGAAGAATCATTGTCGTAGCTGACGGGATGAGATCTGGAGTCTGGACACATGCCTCTCAACAAGTTGTTATAATTATGTAATGCGGAAAAGTGTAACGCCGAATTGTGTAACTTGCGGAATCGTAGAAGACACATCATTTGTTGGAAGCATAGAATATAGATGTATTATAGTTGTAGCCCAGCGGATTAGCAAGTGGCAATGGGCGGGGCACATAGCACGGAGAACTGATGGCCGATGGGGCCAAAAAGTTCTCGCAGCGTGGGACTTCCACCCACTAGGTGGTGAGACGACCTGGTAAAGGTCGCGGGACGTCGCTGGATGCAGGCTGCCTCCAACAGGCCACTGTGGAAATCGTTAGAAGAGGCCTATGTTCAGCAGTGGACTTCCTTTGGCTGATGGATTGGATTGATTGATTGATAGATGTAGTATGTTGGTAGAATGTGTCCGATGTCATGTAAAGAGACAGAAGCTCGTGAAGACGTATGGTCTGAACAGTTATGACGTAGCATGACTTCATAATCTTTTAGCTAATCCAACCTCTAAGCCAGAGTTTTTTAAGATAAGTCTTAATAGATAGGCATTTCATTTTATCTAAAGTGCAATCAAGCGTGATTGTATAACGTTACCATAGTGTCAGAACTACGATGGGGCATGCACAATTAATATCAAAAGCCCCAAATAAATAAGGAGAAAAAAAACACAATTTTCAATACACCATATATTTGTAACACAAACTTATTTAAATTCATACAATAAACAAGACACTAAGAATCACGTTGAAATACTTTCGTCTTATCAGATCTGACTCTTAGTTTACAAAAATAGTAACAAAAGTGCGGGGCTCACACATCCTCACACCCGCAAATCAATTATAGAAATTTTTAAATCATAACAAATCAAATATGCAGCAATGATCAATAACTCAATGGATTGATAATTATTGATTGCATAGTACTTACACAGAAAATATATTATGATTTGATATTACAACTATATAAATCCATACATTTTTCTCTCTTGATGTAACATGTATGCGTTGGAAAAAACATAATTGCAGAATTATAGGGCTTATCATAAACTGTACTGATCCTTTTATATAACCATCAATACTGTTTTTATGGTACCCCCGTACATTACAGAGAAATATACAAAAATACATAATAAAAATATTATTTTAAGTACATAAACAACTATGAACCAATTAGGAATAACAAAAGGTTCATACTACGTTAAACCACAATGAAATTTGAAACATAGAAAAAATATTATAACATTCATAGGTTATAAAACATATATATTTGTTAATAACAGAGATGTTATGGAGTTACGTGGTCGTAGTGAAATTGTTGGATATTCTTAAACATTTCTTATAATTTCAGATAGACCAATTCAAACGAGTCACGTATTTATGTAGGTATATGCAATTTATTACCTAACTTAAAGTATCCCAAACTATAGGAATAATGATAACCGTAACATCATTGGAATGAAACATAAGTACGTTTAAAACCATTAAGGATTATACTGGAGCAGACATTACGATTAAAATTAGTACGCTTCAACTAGCACATGAAACCAATAGAGCGAGAAGAAAGATAGTGATACTGCCCACGAATGAGGGGGACAAAAACAGAGGTACGTATATCGCTCCTTTTGTCACATTTAGTTCCCAATATCTTCTCCAGTATTTTATCTCAATGTCTCAACAATATTGCACCAAGATCTAATGGCTTGTGGCTTATTTACAATGGTCGTTGAGGCATGCGGGGTACGGGGGCCATCTGTTAAAACGTGACATACAGCCCGCATGCGGGTATCGCTTACATTACTATGACCATTGCATTAGTTGTTACCCTACAATTGGGAGAACGACCAAGGTAAATGATCCATTACAAATTAAATGGAGCTTTGTCGAACCAATACAGTTTTACAGTTGATAGCCGTTAGATCTCTAAAGGAAACAGATATCGACCCAGACGTTTAAAAACAAAGAATTTACAATTTAGTGTAGTTTTAGCACGAAATCATACACTTGCGAATCCTTTGTATCTCCAGATCCATATCCTAACATAATATTTTTTAGACATAACGCATTACATTTGCTTTGGAAATTATATAAAATATGACATATAATCGTTACAATACAGAGCTGACTATTACATTCCTTTACCAATTTCAATATATTGAGGGAATTTACAAAGTATTAATTTGGTCGGTAAGAAAATTTCTACAGTGCATAAAAATTTACGAATGCAGCTACTTATATCTATAAAAATTGTTTAAATTTTATGTAATGTACTTATGTAATATCAGACATTTCACAGTTAATACAATATCACGTACTCGGTTGCAGTCGGTTCTATGTGCGGCTGATAAAAATTGGGTATTTTCCAATCTGCCCCACTTCATAAAGTGTACCTCTACAGCCTATTCTTCCTTATTTGGAGAGGTAACCCATGAGCAGCAATGGGAATTATATGGGCTAAAATTTATTTTTCTTGAAACTTTTGAGTTATTGTTATGTTCCAAAGAGAGTTCGATTGCTTATTCTGCAACATGTTACAATCTGATATTACCATGTTACAATATCTGTTTTATTTAATAAACAATTAATGGCGTATTATTTTTATAAATAAAGTGTGTAGCCTTCTACATAAACATACAACTTATTTTTGATATATGATTTAAATGATAATCTGTAAATCCATAATTCCTTTCAATTACACATAAAGTACAAAATTACAAGGAATAAGCAATCGAGGAACATCTGAATATATATTTTTGGTGTAACTCAAAAATTCATCACCCCATATTTCTTATAACCGCACATAAAATCACAATAGTTTCGTTCAGTGTGACGCAACCTAGCGCCGCCATAGCGACAACCTTAACAGTTTTAAAATACCACATTCCATTGTAAATATGCGTTACAACCCTTGCTATTTTCATTTATATATATTTATTCATATATATTTAGATCTACAAATACAGTATTATAAACATTCAAGTTCCTCTGTACTATTAAACATTTGAGAAACATGCTGACTTCTAAATGCTCGATTTCATTCAGGATCGAAAACTCGTTTTGGTACTGAACGCACCAGTTTCACGATATTAATCTATTTCTCGAAGTCCGTTTGTCTATGATACTTATAGTATGTACATGCGCGTTTGTTTTAGTATTTATATCAGTAGTTCATGACAAATTGTATAATAGACAACGATAATTCACGCACATACTCAATATGAGTTCTTGTTCTGTCAATAAACAGCGGACTTGACGAGATGGAATATCAGATGAAACCGAGTGTCAAAATCAGGCCAGAACAGCTTGCAAGCAATAGTATAATGGTATTGCAGATTGCAATTATAGTAATATTTTGTTTTGGCACAACGAGACGTGATTAAATAAGACGTATTTTCCACTGATTAGGCGTCTGATTCATGTGCAATGTTCATGCTATAGTTAGTACTTAGAAAGTGTACATTTGTTTTCTATTGCTGCATAAAACAAAACAATTAATAAATTTGTTAGTATATCACTCATTTCATTCATTCGTTTCATATTCTATGTAACAATATTTTAATTTTTTCTTTGATTCAACAACGCTTTTCCACTTCCTATATGAATAGGGTAATCTAATGTTGCATTCAAAATATATTGGATTTCTCTATTAAACATTTTTATAAGTAATATTCCCTGCAATACACATAATATATTTAATTGTTATACTAGTAAAATTCATCAACAGACAAAAAAAGAATGTGCGATCTTGACTCATGATCGCGTGGTTTATTTTACAATTGAAGTTAAAAATAATGAATGTAATTTTACAAAACACATCTTTTAAACAATTTCCATGAATATTGCAAGAGTAATGTCTGCCATGTTATTAGTCATTTAAATAATGACCATAAAACCAATTTATATTAGGACAAATATGTCTCATTTAATCACAAAACAAAACTAAATTATATAACATTTCGTTGATATATAGGAATAGTGTAAGGAATTACATAGCAAAAAACATTTTAGAAACTACAAAAATATATTAATAGTAAATATACTTTTTCTATAAAATTTAAATAAAAAGGAAGCACAAATTCAACAACTATTGTATTTTTTTTTTCATGATAATTATAGCACTTTTAACTTTGCGAAAAATATCGAGCGCGATTGATTAATGAATTCGAATGTATTATTGGCAACCCCTACTGCTTAAATTTGTATTACAGTTTTTTTAAACAATAGACATACACGACAAGATTAAGATTACGATCAGATATTATAATTATCGAATTCCCATCTTTGAAGATTTTAAACCCGAAGATAATATTTTAGTCCTAATAAACCTAGGGTGGTACGTGTAGAACTTTAATCTCAAGACATTTTTTTATTGGCAACCTGGCAACACTGGTAAATTTTTCATCTGTGTGCAGTAGGGTTGTCCCGAAGCATAAAGAATATAAAATATATATTACAATGTCTCGATGAGAGACAGCACAGCCCTTTCCTGACACCATGTTACATTATAATTACGATTAATATTTGTCGATTATTCTTAATAGGAAACTACTAGTATATGAAAATGTTCTTATGACACTGCTAATACTTATACGTACTTGATAAAGATTTTTTGGATTCCATCACGAGCGGCAAAAATCACTGGTAAATGTTTTGGCTCCTATATGATTTTTTTCAGTTCAGGAGATTTTTCTTTCATGAGTTCATATTGTCATTGGTTTGTTTGTGAATGAAATTGCTTTTCCAAATTTACATTTCGGTATCGTTGAGCAAGGCCTGGTCTTATCGTTGCGGCGGTGGGGTTAGTATATTCCGAATTAAAACACCAATCTGCCAATTCGTCAACTATTGATTCGCGATTTTGTCAAATGGAGTATAAACGCCAATTATTCATCCTCGGATGAGCCGCAAGACTGTAAGACTTATCTTTTACGGCGATTGAATTTTGAAACAAAAAATAAATCAATTTATTGCAAAATATACGCCATTTCGGCGAGTGTTTTGTGATACACATAAAGCGATATTGCCAATAAGGATTAATTTTGTGAATTTCAATGTACATAGATACAAATTTTGTTACTACATAAATTTTGAGTGTGAAAAAACAATACGGAACATGCAACACATTTGGTGTAGTACATCGACTAAGGTCCAGCGATAAACTCAAAGTGGTGGTGTGTGAGCTGGCACTTTCTACCAAAACACCAGTGCAGGGTTTTATACAAAAGGGTGAATTTACAAGCCAATGTAAGGTGATAACACTTTGCCAGTGTAGTCACCGTGCTGTGCCAATTTGAAAAAAAAAGGGGAAAAGTATCTACCACGCTGTATCAAACTCACCATCAGGCTTAGCGTGAACAACTAGTCTAACTACGACAACACATAACATCTAAATTTTGATACCCCAACCGCCATTATCCACAATATATTTATCTACGCTCTCCTTACAGAGTCTGTAGATATAAATCACGCTCAATCTCTGAGCTTGTGACCAGATATCACCGAACTCAACGGCGCGTATTTTAATTTACAAATAATCACATTGATATATTTGTAGAGTAGGGTAGTTTCCTAAGTTTTATTTTATTTATTACATTATTGTATACAGAATAAAATATGATTTAAAAAAATAACCCCGTTTTTAAGTGTTTTAAAAAGTCTCAATATCTCGCTCGCACGCCAGCGCTCTAATGACGGACATGTGTTCGTAATGTACGTCTTTTTTATTTTAGGTACTAACAATTATCCCCACTACCAGATTTGAACAATTTTAAGTCTCTCAATTTTGAACGAATCTAAAATTACTTTACTAAGATTTTAGATGATGTAAACTTTTGTAATAACAATTAGGTTTAAGTACCCTATATAATTAAGTGTATGACCGATACAATCATGGAGTGAAAAAAAGTGAATAGAATGCGATTAAAACATGCCGCCCGCAACAAAATCCAATCATATTTCTGTGAGAAATAAACTACGGGTAAGTTATTTTAATTGGCAACTACACTGGAAGATTTTGGTCTACGTTTAGTAATGTAACGTACGAACTATATTTATCACGATATATACTTTAGATCATAATATTAATTTCAAACCGTCTCAATCGAGAATCCGTATAAAAATTTTGAATGAGATTATTCTAATACGATCACAATGTCCACGATGAAGTAGACGGGATAATAAAAAGTTTTATCAACAAATCTCGAAACGAAGAAAAGGGCGCGTAATTTTAATTTACAATAAAGTAATTTTAAAGGTATTACTCTTAAAAAAAGAAAAATATATCATCTACCCAAATAGAATAATAGAATTTAATCAAAAAGTAAAATAATTTTTAACCTACACATTTCAATGTTGTACAAACTTTGTCAGTTCGCTTACGATCGCGTTATTTTAATCATTGGTCTTGAACACGATAGAAAGTATAAGGCAATAGATATAGAGCGTGCCGCCATGACCTCACAATATTCAACTGTTAGAAAGAGACAAATCAATGTTAGCACTGCAATTTTTCTGTTGCACGCTCGTTTTATCTCTTTCCCACATCACAGAAACTGCATCCACGCTCTATGTGTTTAAACAAGGTTTGACAAAGTATATGAATATAGATAAATGCAAAAACGAAACATTGTTTTTGAAGATATTTATCGATAGCACAAGTTCCAGAGTTGAGTTGCAATAGTCGATATTCATTACGATACGTGTCAAACTATTACAAAGAATAAAATAGCTATTTTATTATGGAAATATGTTATTTCAGTTTTAATGTATTTCTTATTATTTAACGTGAAAGATCACACAAGAAAAACATTCAAACTTTACAAAATATCTTATATTTGTTAACGAAAGAAAGAAATCTATTCAATACATTGATTGACAAGCTAACAAAGAATCTATGGTATAGTATAATAAGTCGAAATTTACTAGATATAATCGATAATAATATAAATCACAATATTTGTAAATATATATAATTTGCTATTGTTTTTATTCATGTTATTTATCAGTCGACAAGCAATTTCGTGCAAGTATCGACATTTATTCATTCGATATTTTTTATTTAACAACTTTAAACATCTATTTAATTTCAGTGAATGATAATATATCATATATAATTGTTTATTCAATCTATAGGTACAACCATTGCAATCTTTTGTCAACTGTTAGTAGAAACGATTCAAAATAGACATGTACCACACTTGCACGAACGTACTCTGTATTAACGGAAGTAACAATGTTAGTAACACAGTAATGACAACTATGTAAGTGTATACATTAGTACTCGTCCTATACTAGTTTAGAGAAGTATAACAATAAAAAACATTTAATTATTTCAAAATCGACACCAAAGACTCACATTATTGCATCTAGCCTCTAATAATAATTCATTGATTTAAACAACCGTGTCTAATCACTGAGGTGTAATACTCGAGCGGGCATGGAGAACAAAATCGCACGGATAGTATGCTGAGTACTAAGTACTCTGCTGAATATAAAGTACTTGACAGAGAGCGAGTACCAATATCTTCCCTCTTACTCTCAGTAAAGTACTAAATAGGAGAAAGTTTTAGGCACTCAGCAAGACGCGTAGCTCTTTATCATTGCACACATGTTGGCCCCGATGTCCCTTCTTGTATAATACCTCAACGTGTTTGATTGACTGTTAAAGGCGAAAATTAAACTCTAATTTAATGCCGTCTTGAGCCGAAAAGCTGTATGAAGCATCTCAATTTTGACTTGTGATAATGGGCATAGTGTAAATAGATTAATCACGAAATTAGACATGAAATATGTTCTTAAGAGGCTCCAATGTTCATAATATTTTAAATTTAATCGACACAGACTTATTTTAGGTACCAGAAACAATAAAAACCAACATTTTTTTTTTTAGATCCTGCCTTTTGGCTCATGACCGCAATATTGCATATTCCAAGTCAGTAACGTTGAATAAGATTATTTTCTCTCATTAAGAAACAAACCAATTCACGGTTTAGTGCAGTACACACTGACACAATCCCTGCTTATCGGTAAATCAGACATCTCTACATATTTAAAAACTACTGGTACAATGAACTTGTTTTTATCAACTATAAAAGATCGAAAAAGACACCAATGGTGCATACAGAATAAACATATCGACAATCGATACCAAAGTATGGAAGATCTCTTTATAAACTAACAATGGAACAAAATATTTTATCGATTATAACGGCTTTTCCCTTGCGGATATAAATCGACGATTGATAGATTTAAAAAGTAACTACCAAAAAAGTACTTTTTTCTTTAGAATGTTTCCAGTATAGGCATAAGTAAGGCGTACCTAAATATCGATAATTTTTTACTTTATAGTAACCAATAGAATTTTTGTATGCTCGAATATAGAAGAGATGTTGGGTAGCCGGTGGTTCGTTTATGTTTGCGAAGATCCGTAGGTGCCGGCGGGTGGTCGATACTCTTCCGGCAAAGCCATTGCTTGTTTCTTGGTAAACGCGTACTTCCTGATTCCGATGTTCTTGTAGGCGTTCTCACGACGGCAGCCCTCGCTGTAAGCAATGAATAGTGCTACAAAAACTGTTATTCTACAATCTAACTAGATTGTATGGCCTTTTCATAGATATATCGGCAAAATAAGGAGATTACGATGTACCTGTTCGTGGGCGCTAATCAGTTAAATAATAATTATAAATACACCCTACAGTCACATACATAGTCCTGACCCCACACTGCGACCGAGTCTTGTGTCGTGGATATCAGGAGCTACGAGAGACTTTTCGGTCTCACCAGACCAGCCAGACTAGAAACAAATACTTGTGGTTCACACAAACATTTGTTTCGATGCGGGAATTAAACCCGCAGCCTCCCGTTTCACAGCTGGTGTTCAGCCAACTGCGCCACGAAGGCTGTATTTGACAGCCTCGAAAACATACGTTTCGTGCAAAGGGATTGCTGAGAAGTACCATAAGCTCTATTGTATTTATATCTAACCAGCTACTATGTGATACGTACTTCGCCTACCACAGATCCTCGTCTACATTCGGGGATATCTACTCTCATATTATTAGGAAAGCCAGTTCAGTTCAGTTCCAGTTCTATTTCCAATTATATACCCCGGCCACTATCTCTGCAGAACCTATTGAAATTGGAAACTTAATACGAATGACGATTACAAACCTTCTCATAATATTGAGTGCTTTCTTCATCTCATGCTCGGCGAGATGATATTCGGAAGCGAGTATGGAGCATTGCTCTAGTGTGACAGCAACGCCGGTCCGGTCCTTGGCACTCTTGCACGACGTGAATCTTATGCCTGAAGATCATTTTGATAGATTTTAAAAATACCAAATAATTTGACTCGATAATTTCTCGATAAATCCCTCAAGATACCAGATTAAGGGTGTTGCAACGTCGTGTACAGTGGTTGCTGTCCCGGTGGGTACGGACTTTGCATATTTCATAGTGCGATATCCGTATATCGGCACTATGAAATATACAAAGTCCTACACTTTCACTCTTCAGACACATCAGCCAAGTTGGTACTTCCCGTCGGTTTCTATATGGTACCCTGGTGGAACTGATCATAAGCACTGTAGCCGTCCAATAACACCCACAACACCACAAAAAGCGGCGGCTCATTATCCTACTTTAAGCGTAGGCTCTTTTCCTGTTTGTCTCTAAGTGAAATCTATCGATAAACCGATAAAGTCTAAATTTTAGAGTACTTATAATAAAGAAGGAGCGCTGTCTTACATCTGCGTCTTCAAAAACGTAGATAATTTTTTGATCGTAATTGAAAGCATTGCTATAGTACGCGACAGGTCGGCATGGCAATCGGGGTATGACATGACGCGTGGGGGAGGGGACGCCCCGCATACCCGCACATCGCCTGCGCCGTCCTAGTGCTGCACGAGTCCGCATCGACCGCAGTTATCGATATCGATCCCGCACACATCGTTCTTTGTGTAATATATTGTTGTGTATTGAAATTATTTCCGTAGCTTCTTAGACACAATATAATGTTAAAAGAAGAAAAACAATGATACATTCAGTACGTTACTGAAAATTAAACTAACTATTTAACAACAAATTGCTATAAATTCCATTGGTTACTGAAAGTATGTTTATATGTTATCCGTCTATAGTGGAATTCAATAGCCCTAAACATTTTTTTATTTCTCTTTTTCAAATAATTCAAGCATGTTGAACAACCTGTTAAATATGTTAAGTCAGCCAATAGGAGAGCATAAAAAGGTGTCCCGGTACTACCATTTTATCTACGTTTTTGAAGTACCACCGCTTCCCCTGTATTATAAATACTCTTTGTGATAAATAAACCGCCTCTCTCGTAATGAAAAACGGGTGAGGAATAATATTTTCGCACCTCGCGTAGTGCTACATTAACAACGCGTTGAAGGGGCTTTTGTATCTTCTTCGGAAGGTCAACGAGTCCCTTATTTGTGTTGAAGATCGTCACGGGGTTTTTAGCCGTGAAATCCGACATACCCTACCAACCCCAAAGTGAAAAGGGATCTATAAGGATTTTCGCCATGTTAAAAGAGATAAACGTACCGTTCATGAGCCTGGTGGCTAGAGCGGCGAGGTGCAGCACCTCCACGTTCCGAGGCGTCTTCTTGTGCACGGCGATGCGAAGGTTTTCCATCACCTCCTCCAACGGCTTAGTCCGGGACGAGGCTGGAAGTATCGTTATAAAACTATTGCACAGCTGATAAATGTGCGATTGTGGACTTTAAATCAGAGGAAATAGGGGACAAGGGTTGAATAGAACAAGAACTTGTCATTACGATATTGAATTTTGACGGTGATGCAAGACGACAATGACAAGTGATGACGGTGACGAAGACTTGCAGATGAAATAATAATCATTCGACATTCCGGGTTGGTGTTAGGTTAGTAAGTGTTGATACTTACCATCATGAACTTACAAAAACACAAAACATTTAGGTACTTACCTCTGTTGGCAGCAAGGTGGTCCGGCGGGAATATCTTGTTGTGCTTGAGATAGTACTTGTTGAGTCTGTCGAGGTTGTCGCTGTTGGAGTGGTACTGCGGCGTGGTCTCACCAAGCGCCTCCGCCAGCGTCGCCTTCTCGTTGATACCCACGTTGAACAGCACCGCGGTGATTGTGAATGACAGGTGCTGAACAAATATTTTGACAATTAATTTCACCGACCTCACGCTAGTCTTCTGTCGTGAGCATCAGAAACTATGAGAGGTTTTTAGGTCTCACAAACACCCAAAAAATATTTGTTCAAACATTTGTCTTGGTGCGGCGATTGGACAAAAGACCTCTAGTTTCACAGCTGGAGTCTAACCAACTGCGGCACGGATGCGCCCGAGAAATACATAAACTATATTGTATTTGTTAGGCAGAGGTCATTTAACATACATACATACATAAGTGTTTGCCCGGGGTACAGCCGTGACAGGAATGTACATATATCTACCCACAAGGCAAGTTAATTTTCGTCCCACGGCGCGAGAGGAGGCATGTCTTAAGCCATCTTCTCATTCAGCCGCAGGACGTTCATAGCTCAACTGATTATAATTTTTCAATACTCAATACTTAATATATTTATTGCACACAACATGTTTATGAAGATATTACAATGTTATAGGTAGGTACAATGTGGACTCTGTTGGGTCTGTGTTGACCATTGCATTTCCTGAGTCTTGCATTCGACAAACATGATTTCAAAAACCGTCACGTTGCATTGGGATCAAAATCGATCGTGAACCCGTAACTAGAGTGGGTACCTATCTAATCAATATTATTACCAAAGTGCAATGCATTCATGATCTGGAGTTGTGTGTTCATTTTCATCATCCTTCTCAACTACAGGTATTTAGCTAAACATAAATACACCCAACAGTCACATTCATAGTCCCCACCCCACACTAAGATCGAGTTTTGTGTCGTGGGTGTCAGGAACTATGAGAGATTTTTCGGTCCCACAAACACCCACACCCGAGACCAATATCTGTGGATCACACAAATATTTGTCTCGGTGCGGGCATCGACCCGTGACCTTTCGTTTCACAGCCGGCGTCTAACCAACAGCGCCACGGAGGCTGTCACATAAGCCTCTTACAAAGATTCTCCTGTTTAATTTTTTCAAACAGTATTAAAAATAAGGACGTACCTCTTTCTTGGTGAACTTAGCGAACAGTGAGTCAGAGACGGGCAGGTGCACCTTCAGAGCGCCGCGCGTGCCGGTCACGTAGGGAGTCTCGATGTTACTGCACATATACACACACTCATGTACAACCTGCTATAATATATTCAGAATAACATACTGAATCCATTTTAACATTTTCTTCAACGGAAGAACTTAAAACATAGTCATTATGACCATGAATAAAGCTCTTAACTTCTATTATTTAACGTGCTAAATTTTATTTGTGTCTTGTTCTATTGATTTAAACGCATTATCGCTTTAACTGGTGTTTAATTTCGTTCGAATTAAACGTTTAATTGAAGGGGTGATTATAATGTAGCAGGTCCTAATTTTTATGGTCATGGATCACACAAATAAAGCCTCGGTGCCGGGATCGAACCCGCGGCCTTTCGTTTCACAGCTGGCGTCTAACCAACCGCGCTACGGAGGCATCCGAGAAATACATAAAATATGTTGTAATTGTTAGGCAGAGATCACTTAATATCTATCCTATCCTCTCGCTTCAAAGCCGGTGTCTAACCAACTGAGCTACAAAAGTCGCCGAAAAAAAGATAAACTATGCTCTGATGATTTGACAGAGGCTACTTAATATACATACATAAGTGTTTGCCCGGGGTACAGCCGTGGCAGAAATGTATATCTACCCACAAGGCAAGTTAATTTTCGTTCCACGGCGCGAGAGGAGGCATGTCTTAAGCCATCTTCTCATTCAGCCGCAGGACGTTCAAAGCTCAGCTGATTATTTGTACTGATATTTATTCGTTGTCCTATAGTTATAACGTATGCTTTCCAATAGAATAAGCTAGGATGTGTCGGCTTTGAACAGAGAAAACCGGCATTCAACTACCGTTTCATCATCACATTCACCCACAGGAAATTCGTGACGCTTCGGGGGCAATCAGCCCGTCGCACCGAACTTGAGGACAGAGACCTCGACGTACCCTTTTCGACTTCCCCAAAATCCGGAAAGATGTCATCAATGCACTTTCTCTATACTTCCCTCTCTCACTCCCTCTCCCTCCCGCCCGCCCTCCCCCCTCTCTCTCTCTCTCTCTCTCTCACTGTCTCTCTCTCTTCAGTTACACAGAGTTCACTGCTGAACATTCATTCAAGCACTTTTCTGTTGGCAACAAACTTGCTTGTCTCGTAATTCCGCTAAAAGTACTAACCTGTGACCAATTTTATTGAGGGTGAAGACGACCGTCTGCAGGTCTTCGACGGCCACCACCATGTCGCCCCACATGGCCTTCTCCGCGGAGTACAGGCTCAGCAGTCCCTCAAAGCCGCACAGCGGGCCCAGCCCGGACGACAGCACCTTCACTATCACTTCGCCGGGGACTGAACCCAGCCAACACACTAGACCGGTTGTCGCTGTTGTTAACTAGACATGAGGTGTTTTATTATTCGTTTTATTTTATCTTGAATAGTTTAATTAAGTAACAATTAACTAAGCACAGAAGACATTATAGAATTATCAAAGATGGTGTTACAATTATTGTCGATTACTACCGTATCGATAATTTATCAGAACGGCACAGTACTTACAATCAAGTGCATTGTGGTCGGTTTGGCGAGCAAGCAAAGAAAGTATAATTGATATTACCACAAAATATACGTAAATTACACTTTAATACTATAAACTGTCACCAGCCCAGTAAGAAATTATTACTTATCAAATTCACCCACAGGAATGCCCCTGCATATTTCACTAAAAACGCTTTTAACCTTTAACTAATCCCTGTTAATAAAACAAGTACGAACCGCTTGCGAGAAGCATATGTCTCGCCGACTCTGCAGGACCGCGTGATCGCGCGCGCGCTGCGGGGACTCGCAGCGCAGCCGCATCGCCGCGTGCGCCAGCCGCACCCACCGCGCCACCGCGTCCGAACTCGTGCGCAGCGTGTCCATGTACAGACGCACCGTGTCCAACTCCTCGTCCGTGCATATACCTGGACATTCATACATACATATATTATACTGAGTCCCGGGTACAGATACACTTTTTAAAAATATTCTACTGCTTGTGTTCATCATTTTGGTCTTTATAGAAGACATATGTACCGCTATTACTTCTCAGTATCAATTATACGCAGATGATTTAATATTGTACTGGAAAATTGAATGTTACCATGACACTGCTACTACAGACTACTACAGAATTACTTAAATATAATTAATAACCAGTGCACTCGTAATTTGATGACTTTAAATGCCTAAAAATGTTCTCACATTAAATTCTCCAGAAAGAGAAACCCATTGCATGCTACCTATCACGTCAACAGTATACCTACGGCAGAGGTATATTATAGCATACGAAACTTAGGTGTCCAAGTGGACTCAAAGATAACTTTTCGGGATCATCTGAATTATATTATAAAGAAAGGAGCTCGCTTAACAGGATTTGTGATATGACAAACAAATTTTTTCACCGATTGCGAAATACCTACAATTTTATTTAATTTATATGTCAGCGTATTGGAATATTGTAGTCCCGTTTTGAATCCATTCTACTCAATCCACATCAGTAGATTAGAAAGAGTTAAAAAAAAACTTTACCACATAACTTACAATAACAACCTCTGTCAGAAAATGCAGTTAATTCAGTCTCGACTTGAACACTTTAGACTGACTTCACTTCATGATAATACGAATATTGCTGATATGGTATTTTACAATAAAAATCGTTAATGGACACATAAAAAATCCAAAATTACAAAAAAAAACAGTGTGCCGTTCTAAAGTACAAACTATGGTCATCACTCACGAATACATAGAATGTGCAATGCGTATGACAAAATCAGTATTAATTTAGATAGTCTCCGTTTGTTTTCTGAAGAGACAGTTGACATAAGTGTTTGCCCGGGGTACAGCCGTGACAGGAATGTATATCTACCCACAAGGCAAGTTAATTTTCGTCCCACGGCACGAGAGGAGGCATGTCTTAAGCATCTTCTCATTCAGCCGCAGGACGTTCAATGCTTTGCTGATTAATACTGATAACATTATCTGCTCTCTCATATAATAAAATGTTGTAGAACCTCGGTGATTTACTGACTTAGGTAACAAACCAAAGCTGAAAGTAGATAGGAGGATAGGATTAGGAGCTAGGAGCGTGAACACAAACACACAGGGGGTGCCTATTATGATGTATGGTAGCTCTAAGAAAGGATTTTTGGATATTCAAACCCCAACAAGATGAACTGAAGTTGCAGATGTCAAACTTGGCACTATAATTATGATTTTGAAACAAACGTAACTGCGTACTACGTTTCCTTAACATGTTGCCTTAAGGGGTGAAAATAAAGCTTGAAATTTGTATGGAAAATTAATACCACTGAAATTATTCGTATGGACAATTATTGTATTTTAGCTACAAAATATATATATGAAAAATAATGACGTCGATTGGTTATGAATAAATAGATTTTAGTGGATGACTAGCGGCCCGGCCCAGCTTCGCCTGGGCGCTAAGATGTTTAGACTCCTCTCCACACCAGAAATATCTTATTCCCGTTCAAACTTTTGTACTCCTGAACTCAACCTAAGTACCTACTATCCCTTTTCCTATCGTATCCCATCCCATCTCATCTGGCTCCTTTTCTTTCTGTTACATCCCGTCCCATTATTTCCCATCGAATGCAATCCGGATCCGACCGGTTTCATCGCGTTCGTCCCACTTTATCCCATTTCATCCCTTAATGCCTAAATAGGCAAGTTGTAAATTTTTTGTAATTGCTTTTATTTTGTAGGGTTTTGCAAAATTCCTGCTAAAACTTTCCGCTCAGCCAAAATTCTGACTACGAAATTGATTTTTTAAAGTATAATGAACTACTTATTTTAAATTTAATTAATTTTATAGCGTCAACAACACGTGGTAATTATACTGTTAAAATGTAGCTTATATGACACGTTCGTAGATTTACCATAGCAGCGCCATCTATTGATTACTTACTCAACCCAGTCGAAAGGTATCGACATCTGTTAGAATCATTTGGAGTTAACAGATGATTGTGACTGTCAAATAATAACAGACAAATAATTAGCAATAAATTAAAATTTTATTATAATCGGTTAAGTAGTTTAGGAGTCCATTGAGGACAAACATTGTGACACGAGATTTATATATATTAAGATATAAAGGACGAAACATTGCACGGAAAATCACCAGCGGGTCGACTGTAAGCCATATAACATCACGCTATAAACTATGCGGGTAAACTGCGAAGCATAACTGGTCGGCTGGCACCGACCCCAAAACAAATGTTTGTATATTTAGGTATTATAGATTTAATAAAAGATTGGTTTTATTTCTCTCTCTTTATTATACTTTTGAAGTCAGTACAATTTTTTAAAATTATTTTTTAGTAGAAACAGTATTTCATTTCATGTTGCTTTTTGTGTTTGACCAGTTTAGTGAACCAAAAAAAGGGATAATATTGGATTCTAATTGTGAAATAACTTTTCAAATCAGTCCAGTAATTTCAGAGCATTTTCAATGCAAACAAACAAGTTTTTCCTCCTTATAATATTGGTTTAGACACCTATTATATAGGGAAGTATAAGTACACTTCTAGTCACACTAGGTCAGCGTGGTGGACGATATGGCGTAAACCCTTCCAGCCGTACTCTCGATTGTAGAGGAAACCCTACAGTGGGACGTATATGGACTAACACAAAAGTAAACTTTGTATTTAGAAGGTACAAATCGAAATTAAAGCATCAACGGGTTCTCCGTACACCCGTATGCAACTTCACAGCAGATATTTATATTGTGACTATTCCGTGTCAGTGTGCATCGGCCTTTAGTCGCCAAGGTCCTATACTAAGCCCCGCTGCAACGGTTATTAGGCAGAGAACAGCGCACACTTACCGTCTTTCTTGTCCATGATATCAGCCATGGCGTCCATGACTGGTGCCAAGGTCTCCTCCACGCGGACCGCCACTCCCTTCAAGTACGCCAGGTTGTGGTCCCGCGTCGCCTGGTCTAGCTGCGGGGACACTGGAGGCTCCGGATCTTTGGGTGCTTCTTCCTTCTGTATAGAGATGGATATGGTTGAGAATGTTTGGTTGTGTATTAGACAATTTTGGTCTTAAAATATTATAACGTAAGGTATATAATGGAATGATACGCTCAAATGTTTAATGTTTTGCTATTCAATTTAAGCATATAGTAAATAAAAAAAAATACTTTTACAAATAACTTTATCTCTCGCCGGACGATACAAGCTTCAAACATATTAGTATATATGTTTGTTATTATGTAGCCATAATTAGAGTATTTCCACTTTACTTCGGACGCTCCTCGTGAATCGGGCGGATATTTTTGACAACTAATTATTATAAAAAATAGATTATATTAGTTTTAACGTTTAGTCCTACTAATAAATATATTCTCTACTGTTCCACAAATAGGTCTAATGCTACAATAAGATACAAATCTTGTGTCGAGGGAATCAGAAAAGGAAATACGGGAAATTTTAGTTTTACAAACACCCAATCGCGAAATAAGTATTTGTGGAGCAAACAAAAGCGTTTGACTCGGTGTCAGGAGCAAACCCGCGGCCTCTCGCTTCAAAGCCGGTGTCTAACCAACTGAGCTACAAAAGTCGCCGAAAAAAAGATAAACTATGCTCTGATGATTAGACAGAGGCTACTTAATATACATACATAAGTGTTTGCCCGGGGTACAGCCGTGACAGGAATGTATATCTACCCACAAGGCAAGTTAATTTTCGTCCCACGGCGCGAGAGGAGGCATGTCTTAAGCCATCTTCTCATTCAGCCGCAGGACGTTCAAAGCTCAGCTGATTATTTGAACTGATATGATTGTCTGTTGTCCTATACCCGGGATGGCGAACCAATGGCACGCGACATAATATTTTGGGCACGTCGCTGATCAAAAAATCTATTAAGAAAATGTTATTAAAACAAGAAAACTTATTCCGCCCTCGATTTTTACTGTAGTATCTAAGGTATATTTCCCAATAATAATAAAATTAGAATTATTTGCCGGCACGTCTATGGCCTCATTAAACATTTCTTGATAAAAAGTGGCACATTGGTAAAGGTTCGCCACCCCCGTCCTATACAATAAAATAACAGCAGCTAGTATGTGCCTTTGAACAGTGAAGTCAACCATTCAATTCATGTTTCATCATCAAATTCACCTACAGGAAATGCTAAACATTAGGATTTCCACAGCAACCTGTTGGAAGCAGCCTACATCCAGCGACTATTTGTAACTTTTACACCGGAATTACATGTATGCGCATTTCTTCTATTGAAGATGATAATCTTTGATGAAGATGAGTACATCCATACTAGACCATACTAATATTATAAATTCGAAAGTGGTACGTAATGGAAGGATATGCTCAAGTGTTTTATGTGTTGATATTCGATTTAATTGAGTAAGAATAATATATCAAAAAGTATAATTTAAAAGTCCAGTTCCACTTAAACACGTAGGCAAGTAACACTATCAGAAAAATTGCAAAAAGTCATGATAATAAAAAAAACCTCAAAATAAAAACAATATCGATATTTTCCCGATTAATACCTTGATGCATAAAAATCTATTTCTTAGTCATAAAAAAATATGAAATTAAATTTCAGTAGAGACATTAACACAAAAATAAGCCACAAATTAAATTAGACCAAACTAACCTTTTTTTGATCCGTGCCGCCCATATTATCGACCAAACACCGATACGACACCTGCTCCAAGGACGCAGAGCTTCGAAAATCATGTCTCAAACTCCTGGGCCTTGTCTTAGTCATATCGAATGAGAGACTTGGTTCATTCAACTTCGGAGACCGGAAAGAACGGAACGAATTATTCAGACTACTGCGTTCCTCTTTCTCGCACTTGAAGTAATCGTTGTGGAACTGTAGTTGTCCGCCTTCTGCGACGCTCTCTGCGTTGATGGAACGGTCGTCGATGTTGGGGACGCTTGAGGAGAAGGTAGGGAGGTCTCCTGTGGGGGAGGTTTCCTTGGAGCTGAAGCCTGAGGAGGCGTCGTACGTGTCGCAATCGGAGCTCAGTGTGTCGAACATGCTCAATTGCTGCGTCAGGCGGATTATTGTCGACATTATCTGAAAAGAGAGATTTGTTTCTTACTTATTCTTCATGTTAAATTTGCAGGATGTACGGCAAATTTATTCCCAGATAAAGCAGTTTGAAACCCGCATCCGAACAAGTGTTTGTGTGATTTACAAATATTTGCCTCGGGTGTGGGTGTTTGTGACACCAAAAAATATCTCGTAGTTTCTCCACCTCATAGAGACGATCATAGATTTTTATAGCAATATATTATATTACTTTTAAAGCTTAATCTTACTAATTAACAATACAACCAATTATCACATGAATAAAAATTCTATTCCTACAAATCTTGTCTCGAGGGTATCAGAAAATTAATTACGGGAAATATTACAATGTCGCTTACACCCCGACGCGAAATAAATATTTTGAGGATCACACAAACATTTGGCTCGGTGTTGGGAACAACCTGCGGCCCTCGCTTCACAACCGGCGTCTAACCAACTGCGCCACGGAGGCATCCGAGAAATACATAAACTATGTTGTAATTGTTAGGCAGAGATCACTTAATATACATAAGTGTTTGCCCGGGGTACAGCCGTGACAGGAATGTATATCTACCCACAAGGCAAGTTAATTTTCGTCCCACGGCGCGAGAGGAGGCATGTCTTAAGCCATCTTCTCATTCAGCCGCAGGACGTTCAATGCTTTGCTGATTAATACTGATAACATCACTGTTCTCTCATATAATAAAATGATTTAATTTTATTTTTTATTTTTTTATTCACAAAAATACATGGTTCAATGCAACATACATCTACGAGTCTCAAACTAAGCATGGAAGCTTGTGTCTTGAGACTCGAGAGTGTGATTTACAACAAATTTAGAATCGAATATTATAATAAAACAACTAACGTAATTAAAAAGTTGTAGAAATGTTGTAGAACCTTGGTGATTTACTGACTGAGGTAGCAAAGCACAGCTGAAAGGAGATAGGACGATAGGATTAGGAGAAAGGAGCGTGAACACAAACACACAGGGGGCGCCTATTATGATGTATGGTAGCTCTATGAAAGAATTATTGGATATTCAAACCCCAACAAGATGAACTGTGGTATAGAAAATCGAAGTCGTTGAAGTTGCAGATGTCAAACTTGGCACTATAATTATGATTTAGAAACAAACGTAACTGCGTAATACGTTTCCTTAACATGTTGCCTTGAGGGGTGAAAATAAGGCTTGAAAGTTGTATGGAAAATTAATACCACTGAAATTATTCGTATGAACAATTGTATTTTAGCTACGAAAAATATATGAAAAATAATGACGTCGATTAGTTATGAATAAATAGATTTTAGTGAGTGAAATAAGAGACGAAACATTGTACGGAAAATCCAAATTGCTGAAACTACTGCCGAAAAATCAAAGGAAAATCAAAATTGTAGCGATTTCCATTGCATTCACATCGTCGTATAGACCCAGGCGAAGTCGCGGGCAAATGCTAGTATAAATGAATACCTATTTCCCTTGGTCCCAGCATTTCGCGTGAACGGCTGGGCCAATTTCTCTAATTCTTTTTAGTTCTTTGTTATTGTTAGGAAAAAATCTTACGAAGAAAAATCAGGAAAGTTGCACGTAACATTAATAAACGATTAAAATTACCAACCGGGTTTTCGCAATCATCGCTCGAACTGTTCAGGCAGCTAATGTATGAAAGAGAATCTTCAACAGCATACGGGTCCCATAAGGAAAGCATGCTCTTCACTTTACTCCTGATAGCTACAATCAAACAAATAAGATATATGAGTTTTGCTATAAAGTGAATCAGTCTATGGCATTGCGAGAAATATGAAAGCACCGCCACAGACCATTTTAACATAGAAATCACAAAAAAAAATCATCAGTAACCGAAAAATATTAACATTTTTATATTCATAATGAAATCTCAGTTTGTGTCAGTATTGAAATGAGATATGCACCATACTTATTTCTGAACATCGACCTTTAGCAATTTGAGAGGTCATTACTCGCTAAGCATGACCACGATTCGGACCTTCGGACGAGCAAATGATGAAGCTTCTCGTAGAGATAGGCATTGATATCCATCATCAACCTGTCATATAGGTGTCACATCTCTAAAGGTCTGGTCAAACTGCTGTTCCATCTCAACCAATACAATCAAACTACCATCCAAACCCCGCCGCCGTTTGACCAGAGCTTTAATGCCTCTTTTAAATAAATAAATCGAGTCTTGTGTCGTGGGTATCAGGAACTCCGAGAAACTTTTCGGTCTCACAAAATACATAAACTATGTTGTAATTGTTAGGCAGATATCAATTAATATACACACATACATAAGTGTTTGCCCGGGGTACAGCCGTGACAGGAATGTACATATATCTACCCACAAGGCAAGTTAATTTTCGTCCCACGGCGCGAGAGGAGGCATGTCTTAAGCCATCTTCTCATTCAGCCGCAGGACGTTCAAAGCTCAACTGATTATAATTTTTCAATACTCAATACTCAATATATTTATTGCACACAACATGTTTATGAAGATATTACAATGTTACAGGTAGGTACAATGAGGACTCTGTTGGGTCTGTGTTGACCATTGCATTTCCTGAGTCTTGCATACGACAAACATTATTTCAAAAACCGTCACGTTGCATTGGGATCAAAACTGATCGTGAACCCGTAACTAGAGTTACCTATCTAAACATATACAACAATATTATGACCAAAGTGCAATGCATTCATGATCTGGAGTTGTGTGTTCACTTTCATCATCCTTCTCAACTACAGGTATTTAGCTAAACATAAATACACCCATCAGTCACATTCATAGTCCCCACCCCACACTAAGATCGAGTTTTGTGTCGTGGGTGTCAGGAACTATGAGAGATTTTTCGGTCTCACAAACACCCACACCCGAGACCAATATCTGTGGTTAATACAACATTTATCTCGGTCCGGGGATCGAAGCTGCAGCTTTTCGTTGCGCAGCCGACGTTTAGCCACTTCGCCTAGAAGGCTTTAATAATCATACCTTCAACATAAGGAGGTATTCCTTTAGGCTTCTTGGTCTGGAGCATCATGAGTATGCGGTCCATGTCGTCGTTGATCTCGTCACGCAGCCTCCGCGCCGCCATCATGTCGTCGTACTCCGCGTGGAACTCGTTCTGCATCAAGCTCATCTCCGCTTTACTGCTGTTTATGTCCTTCACCTGCTGCACTAGCCTGGCAATGGACACGGTGTGGATGGTTGAGTCTTTCAAGAATAATAATACCAGACTATATAGTAGTATAGTATGGGTTGTATATTACTGAGGTTAACTAACAGGTTCGTTGTGGCGTTTATTGTCTATTATTGTTAAAATGTCACGACAAATTTACTATATTGTAATATTAAATATATGGCAGGCCCTACGGAGCTAAATAACCACCTAATTGTACCTATTCAACCATTCTCCCTCTCTTTCCCTCATATATTGAGAGATCGGCGAAGCACAATGATTCAATTAAAAAATTCGTAACAAAACATCTACTGGGTGAATGTTATTATGCGACGTAATTTTTTGGCAAAAGCATAGTTTTATTGTGGATTTAGTAAAGTACCAATACAAAGGATAAATATAAGTAAAGAATCTATTTTAAAATTCTTACCTGATCAGTCCACCAGTCCTCTCTGACTTGTGCGAGTGAGCCGCAAACGCGCCCACAGTGATGACGTCATGGAAGCCCGTTTTGTTCAGCGTGTCGTTGTGAACCCACATGCGTTGTAAATGAAGGTTTGTCGGCGCGAATTCTAAACTCGAATCATCTGTAGAATAATATTATATGATAATTAAAGGTGAACGGTTTTCTAAGAGACCTACGTTTATCATTGGACCAGTCACTAATATGATGTCTTGATTCGCACTCATGATTTTCAGAAACTACGAGACACATTTCAGTTTCACAGTGGAACAGATAATGATTTTGGCCGTCAACGAGATGACCAACGACTTCTCGTTTTCTCATAACCAACTGCTAAAACTTATCAATACAGTTCAATAGTCAATGATCACTGACCCTTCCTACTGCTGGCCTTAAAGCATTCGTTGATGACCTGCATGGAGCGCCTGGAGTGGCAGTAGTGTTTGAGCAGTGACGCGTGCGTGCTCACCAGCTCCAGCTGCCGGTCCGGCCACTGCCCGCAGATCTCGCCCACAAACACCAGCTCTTCCAGCAACTCCCGCTCGCGATGGATGTATATGTCCCTGGAGGAAAGCATATTACTAACCGGTATACCATACTTGAAGCGATAGAGAGCTTAGTCCATCGCTCTTGGGTAATTTGGCTTGGTGAACTTCATATGCATTTAAAATAAGAAGTAAATATAAATATTATGACCAAACTCGCGTCAAGCCATTTCATTAATTGTTTACACTTTAATCACTGTCAGATTTGAGGCCGCTGCCGTTTTAAGTCGGAATATCGGCCCTCAAAAATCTTTGCTATTTTAGTCCTGACACCACCAGGTCTAGAAATTAGTACAGACACACAATATCAACTTTAAGCAACATTACCAAATCAGAGTACAAAAGTAAATCAAAATACTCACAATAATTGCGCGGGCAAGGTGTAACATATCCTTGGCTCGGCCATTACCTCGTGCACCGTGATATCTCCTCCTAGGCCCGAGTGAAATCTGTATGTGACTTGGTAGCTATTGACGAAGTTTTGCTTGATGAGGCTGCTGTACGAGGGGAACATGAGCTTGACGCCCAGCCTCGGAGGCAGCGATTGCGAGCGGCGGTGGCAGAGCATCTTCTGCTGCAGGTCTAGGCTGGCGGTGTTGTGGATGGGGCTGGTACCGATGTACAAGGGCTCGAGGCTCCAGCCGTTGATGGTCACGAAGCCGACCGTCTTGTTCTCTCGGGTCACTAACGCCATCCTCAGACGTTGAGCCTCCTGTTTGAGAAATTGACACCTTAACATGTATACATTTAAAGACCCCTGTACATACTATGACAAGAAGAAATGGTCATGGGACCACGATTAGAACTGGAATTCCAATGCCGAACTTATTTTCGATCTTACCGTGTAGATTTCCAAAGCCACTTGGGGTTGGAGGTAATTTGCATCCACTGAGTTCCTGTGGCCTGTCTACCTTGTGCAGGGACCATCGACTCTGTCTTGACCCTTACTCGTGCGTGATATCTAGGGCTATATAACTTGTCAGCTACAATAAATGAGAACATACCTGGATAGTGGTGAGTTTCAATATAGTGAATCCCATGGGCACAGCGGTGTCGGAGACGGGTTCGCGCACGTCGTATAGTACGATGCGCACCATCGTGTCGCTCCTCAGCCCGTCGCTCGCCCGGAACATTATCGTGCGCGAGAAGCACGGGTTGCTACAGGTCTGAACAAATAAACAATATTGTAAGCAAAGACAAACAAACAATACAGTAACAGTGTCTGTAAGGCTACAAATTCTTATAGTGGATCAGCCCGTTCCGTTAGATAAACTGTCTCATTCACACCTACAAATTCACGTTATGCCTCTTACTCGCACTCCCCTCACCTGTCAAGGACTTATTCTAACCAGAACTGCCTGTCATTGTACCTACCTTTTTAAAATCGCTTAGACAAACACAGATATAAATTTTAACTTTACAGAATAAAGTTTATTTCAATTTATATACTTTCGGTTCACCTGTCAAGTACTTGTGCTCATTGAAAAAGCCTGTAATTTTTTTTAAACTTCTCAATGAATGAACAAAACCGTAGAAAAATTTGAAGCATACAGCAACAAGTTTTTATTCCGATTTTATTTACACTTTCAAGGGTATAGGGGGGTGATGACGTGCAAGGCTGATGCGTGCTAGGCGATCGTTACTATACTTAGCATGCTATTACTCCTCACGATCAGAATTTCCAACCTTACACACACACACTGTAACTCGGAGGTATCACTGGCTCTCCTACTATTGATATACTTTGTACTGCTACAGAAACGGATTTTTTTCCCTACTACCTAATTCACGGTCATCGAATTTGTAGGGTGGTGGTACCAAGACGAAATAAACAACACGATTGTTAATTTTATAAGCATAAATTAATTATTAAGTGTGATATCAAAATTAAATTATTTCCAAACTAAATGAGAAAATAATTTATCCTATAATTTATTGATTAGGTACTTCGACCATTGCTATTCAATTTACTAATACGTAATTTTCTGGGGTCATTGTCATTGTTATTTTAAAGGCCTACTATCAATGCACCTACTATCTCTAAGTATTGCGAGAATCATCTAATATCAGTCCAAATGGTTTTTTTTTATTGCAATGAATGGCAAGAAAAGCATGTCATTCGCCTTATGGTAAGCGATACGATCGCTCATGGAAAGTAGCAAAACCAAACAACATCATCAATAACAAATAATTTCTTGGCATTACACTGCGCTCGCCATCCTGAGACATAAGATGTTAAGTATCATTATGTCCAGTAGTTACTCTGGTACATACCCAGGCGGCCTCTCACATTTGAGAGACCTACCACCATTAAAAAGTGGTTAATTGCTGATTGCATGCGTGAACCAATAAAATGCATTTCCCGATATGTAATCTTTAGTAGCGTCCTGCTCGAACATTTAATTATAACCGAATAATGCATCGCAATAAAACATACCGCTCATCATACTCATAAATACGTAGAAAACAGTTTATTGACAGGAAAAGTACATGATGACGCATGACCGGATATCAGTCTCAAAAAACACAGTACCGAGTGTTTACACGTGCCGGTGAGTATGCCTACTGTGAGGAACAAAAAAACATCGTATGTAGGATTGAAAAATATTAAATTGGAATGGAAAAACGTACTGCGCTATGATTATTAATGTCAAGCACACGTCAGACCGTAAAATCATGGTCTACATATTTCTCCAAAACGTTTAAATACCACTAAGACCATCACAAATAGTGTATATTATAACTATGTCTATTCCACACGATACGATAAGATTGCCAATTATATTGTGGTTCAAAAGCATGCAGGCAGATTAGCGCCTGCTATAGCTTGGGTTCTGCTGGTCTCCAGTTAATTTGACCGTCGATATACCTAATTTGCCAATCAAATCGCGTCATGTAGAAACTAATGCACGTACCTCGACTACTTCAGTATTGCCGTATCGTATGCACAGCGAATTGGGGTTCCTCACGTAGAACACGGCCATCGGCGACGGCGGCCTGCCGTGCGCGTCGCACAGCAGGTTGTCGCACGACAGCGCCAGTTCACACAGAGGTAACTCGTTCATATCTACACCAATAAAAGAATCTCTATATTACTCGATTCTCACCGGCTACCATTTACTACATATATTGAACATCATTACAATTACGTCATATTTTAATTTACATACATACATAAGTGATCGCCCGAGGTAGTCCATGGATCATGAATGGCACCCCACAAGGCAAGTTAATTTCCGTCCCATGGCGCGAGAGGAGGCATGTCTTAAGCCTCCTCTCAAAGATTAAATTATTCGAAAGGCCGTGTATCGGCTACGAACAGAGAGGTCCAGCAGTCAATTCGCATTTCTAACATTAATTTCGTGTGTGAATTTCTAGAATCGAAAATTCTAGAAATATGATTATGAAAAACATTATGTTGGGCGAAAACTTCTAAGTATGTAATCAATATACAATCGAAAATAACGTTGCGTTTATCACCGGGTGTAGTTATCATTTTGACCATCACATTAACCCGCATGAGATTCCCTGACAAAAATAGGCCCGCCCCAAGGATTTCCACAGCGACATACGCGACATCTATAGTCTAGTTGTAATGAGAATTGTATTTTACGAAGTATTGCATAATTCCATACTAAATAACTAAATGTGATCCAGGCATCAAATCAAAGGCACAACGGAAGCTGTCGACTATTACTCAATATGACAAAACCAGATCAAGTTCCACTGTTAAGGAAAAAACCTTAAACACAAAAAAAATCGCTTAAAAATTATTTATGTCAGTTTAGAATTGAAACAATAACAGGCCATTAGCATATTAAAAGAAATAAAACGAATGGAATACGCAGAACACTGCATAAAAGATATGCACCTATATAAAATATGCATAATAATATGCACCAACGTCACTCCAGGCGCGAAAATTATACCGCACATTTGAATTTTCAATATTTGTAAAAAACATTGCAACACTATTTTTGTCGCCGCCAATTTAATCGATAATTATCCGTTTCGTGCAAAGTAATGTAACTACATTTACCAAATGTTCACAACTTATTGAACATGTAAATGTAAAAATTATCTAATTCAAAGTAAAACAAATAAGCATTATTAGTAATTATTGTACTTGTGGTACTAGCTCTCTAAAAGACTCACTGAGCTTCGGAACTAGGCGTCAATTCTTTGCGTCCTCCGTTGATCCTTACTAACAGGAGTTGCAGTAGTGGGTAAGTATGATAGTCCCTAATTCTCAAAAATAATTTCAAAGGTACGAAAATACTACCAAAAAGCAATTTGAAAATATTGAACCATGCCTTTATAAATCTCTGTGCGACTGCTCAAAAATTTATTCAAAAATGTATACCTAACAGTTTAATTCAGAACTTATAATATCAACAACACTCGGTGGAAAGATATAAAATATTCCAGATTATATTATACGTCCGTCATTGCAGGGGAAAATATGCATCCTGACCCACGGGACATTTGAAGGTCGATACATAATACATATGCAGTATTTTCCACACACAAACAAATTTCTAGCCCACAGTTGTTAGCAAATAATCTTTATATCAAATTACATTATCATATCACACAAAATGTCTAGCAAAAAAAGTTAAAAAAATGTGCCCAAACCTAAATTAATTATGAAATGCAACTCCTGTAAGCCAGGATCCACAGTGGCATGCATTTTAGAGACAACGAGCATAGGAGCTTAGCGAGTCTGGGAATGTCTTACGTATCTTTTATTCGCAGTAAAATAAATCAAATATTAAAAAAAAATGAGGTCTTTGAAACAAAAATATAAGTAGGTAAAAAAAAGATATTTTAAGTTTATCCCCTGTCCATTAATGTATTGTGATACGTACTTAATAAGACAATGTACAGCTGTATATTTTTGGAAATAAGCCTGTTTTGAAGTTTTTGGGTATTTAAATCTACACAATGAAAAACCTCACAATAACAATTTGAAACAATCAACAGCGACACACATAATCCTTATCACACACAAGGGAACATGTCTTCTGTTGTGGGAATCAGAACATGTTGCGAGGGATTTTTCGATCCTACACCACCCAGATCATATTCAAAATAATTATATCTGAGGAGGACATTTCGCCCAATCCTCCAGAATTTTATAAATGCTGAATTCATTCGGCCACTTACACTTACTACTAGGTACTTTAGGATGGCGATTCCTGCCTAAGAATAGCAACTGTACGCAACATATATTACATATATGTTGCATATTATACATTTCGAACAGTTCAAGATAATTGTATCGACCGGCTAAAGATAACGATCTCCCGCCGATAGAAACTCTATTTGAATTGCAATACACTTATCTTTAAATGAATTGTAGTATTTTTATCAGGCCAGTATAAAAAAAATCTCCCGGAGCAATTTAGCAAACATTTTTCAATAAGCTTTAAATCGCACAACACTAAAGCGCTATAATTAAAAGCTTCTCTGGCAGCCATAGTTTTAACTACAGCATCAACGAGCCAGTTTTAATGGACCCGGTAACTCCTACCTAGCAACGTTAAATACTCATAGTTTTCCGCTGCTCATGACTAGCGGTAATCGTTTTCATTATAACAAAAACCTTTTGCTTATAGCGTGTGTATGGCAATTATCATCTTCAATATTTATCTTGGTCCTTTTCTTTCAAACCAACATATTACTACTTTCATTTATATATTTTTTAAACATTCGGTTTTATTACCAAGTATGCTATGCTTTGGATCCAAATCGCGCTAGATCTTAACGTCTAGAAAGAAAAGGGAGAGGCCATCTTCAACAAAAGTACACTAATGGCTGATAACTAAACTTACGCCTTTTTCCCAAAAGGGTGGGCAGAAGTGCTCCTGGTAGTAACCAGGCACCCACATTTCGCCCCTTCTGTTTCGTCCCAGGATGGTGGTGAGCCTATAGCCATATCGGGCGCAAAGTCCTAACTCCGGGCTGATGATGAATAGAAAAATCGATATTGGATTTTGCCCGACCCGGGATTCGAACCCGAGACCTCAGCTTTGTAATCATACCTTAGTACAACTACGCCACCGAGGCGGTAATGGCTGATAATATAATATTAAAACAAAAATAGATTAAGTACCTAAGTAATGAAGGTCAAATAGATAAATTTCTCACCAATAAAGAGTACGTCGAAAATATTCTCGAACTAAGAATAGGTATAATTATATTCAAGAAAATCTGGGCATTAAGTACTCTCATTATAACTGATACGCAGAAATGGTAAAATAAAGAGCTAAATATAAACTATTTGCGGGTAAACACTTTCGATAAAATATCTTTGTTGACTTACAATAATGGGAAAGTAATACGAACAAGTTACGAAGAATCATGTTGTGGAATGGAAAAAACCACGAGTTGTACCGAATAAAGATACTTGTATTATTCCTGTTTATTAATATAATTTAATGTATAAATAGGCTTGCGCCTGTATTAATAAAGTAGTAGGCGCAGGATGACATTAATGAGGATGTGATTGAGGGTGCGCCTATCGGCATGCCGGGCACAGATGTCAGATACTACTCGTTACAATTTACCTAGTACTTTGTTGATCGTGTCCGGACACGTCAGGGAACGTTTAGGTAAAGATAAAATATGTACTTGGACATTTGGAAAATTTTCCTATCTGGACCGAAGCCACTACTTTTGAATGCAAAACACTCCGGTGTGGACAACTGTTGTGGAATAATGGGTACCACACCATTTTCTCTCATCTTTAAATAATGCATGTAACACTGTGTCGACCCTAGGTCCCGCACACACGCTTTTTTAAGCAGCGTGTCTGTTCCCATTCATATAATATAATAAATATTATCACCCAGTTCATCGAAGTCGAAAAATATCGCGAGGAAATTTGCATGCCTAAGAGTTCTATAGACGAATTTCAACAACGCGTGGAGTCCTTCAATATGCCTAGGCCACCATAGTACATTAAGAGCCTAACCACTTTACTTTTTATAATATAGGTACGTAGCGGTGTATCCATTAATTACAAAGAAATAATGTCCCGTCAGTCAATCGTGGAGGCCTGTTCGAGTCCGAGTATACAAGTTAGACCCGAAACTTGACTCACTTTGGTACTTTAACGCGTTTCCAATAATCTGAAACGAACATCAGCTAACATGTCTAAACCAGAGCCCCGAAAAACGGCACAAACTAGCGACATCATGTCAAAACAATACACGACATTAAACAAGGCGACATTTAAAACATATTTTTTTCACGTAATTGTTCATACTTCTAGTACTTATATATTCATTATTCGTAAATCATACATCTATTCATGTGAATAAAATCGACGTGTCTGTGATTTTTATTTAGATATCCCGTCTGTCTGTATACTGTCTAAGCAAGTACTTCCGTAATTGACAATTCTAGATATCACATAAATACCGGTTTTCTGAATACTTTATTGGACCCTATTTATTCACTTATTTTTTACGTCTACAGACAAATGCCAAAAACTACCAAAAACTACTTCGCACCAAAATATTATATATGAATCAAGTATATTTTCATCGGTACTCGAATATGGAAAAATAGTAATTATCTTTAAATTTTTATGCATTGAAACTGAACTTTTCATTGATCACTGGTAACCCGCATAATATTCACTTTCTCTCATTATAAAGTCCCGCGTTAATATGTACACTGCAATATGACAATACACATTTAAATGTGTTGATCACTTCCACATATTACGGTCCGTAAAAAAAAACAAGAATTACAACATGTACGATACAGGTAAAAAAGCCAATAATATCACCTTTCGATAAGCGAATTATTGATGTGAACTTGTATGATAATTAAAATTATTATTAATTACCCATTAATACCTAACATAATAATATATTGCGTCACTAAATATATTCCGATAAATGAAATTATTTTTTGCACTCACGAGTAACTACTTAATTAAATCCCAAAATCAATGAAAACTAATAATACTTAAATGTTTTGATCACAAAATTAACTTTAAAAAATGTTCCGCAAATTTTAATCAGCACATAAATGAAATCTCCAAAAAATATTTTACGAATAAAAAAAAGAAAATACAAAATAAAAACACATTAAACACTCGAATTTAAATTACAATTATCACAAAACGTTCAACTTTAAAACAATGCGTATCAGATAATAAATAATAAATATTAACTCACCGACGACTACTCCTTTCTGAAGTCTGTGAGTGTCTATGTCGACGGTCGGTCTGATCCTGTTGAGACGGTCCTTTAGCGCGGCGAGCTGCGTGTGGATACACTCGTAGGACGCCAACTGTATTGCCTTCAGCCACAACGTCCGCTCCGTTTCGTGGAAAGTTGCCATTCTATAGCACACGCCGTTATCCCACACTGTATGTACACGTAATTCATTATCAGGGGTATACAATTACTATTCAAATGGCGTCGTAAGCGTGTTTGGGCGGATTGACGCAGTAGCTTTAGTGTCCTTTTATGTGTACTTACATCAATGTCTATTTTGCGACATATTTATGTCTAGGACCTAGGTTTAGGCGCAGAGCTATGCCGACTTAGAAGTCTTATAGGTTATCGTATTGTCTAATTCCAACAATGTGTATTTTGTGTAGTATATTAAGACCTGCATTGAGGCGCAAACCTTTGACTTAAAAGGTTATTAATTTTTTTTTACATTAACCTCATTGCTCATAAACCTGACAATGTAAGACATATTATGATATATATCCACATTATTTAAATGTATACAAATATTATGATATCGCAATAGGAGTGAGCCCGAAGGTGGTAGAACTACCATAGCTGACGAGCGGTGAGCGCGCTGTATTAGGACTTCTTGGATCAATGTTGTTGTGTACTCACTGTTGGTCTTGACGTCACTCCATGCTGCTTGGTAGGTGAATGAACACAAGCTTAAAGAAACCAGTGAAAGGGTTATTGAAAGGACGCCGTGGGTCGGATTAGGTTTGAGTCTAGGTGTAATCTGCCTAATCACTTTCAGGAATTTAAGCCAATAGAAATTATTCAATAATCGGAAGCGGAAAGAGAGGCTTTAGCGGGAAAGAAATCACTGCGCATTTGTTAAGTTAGACGGGGTAGGATCTACGCAAGATAAGACTTTTTGACAGATAGGATTTATACTGATGTTGAGGTAAATATAAAGAAATAGTCTATACCACAAAGTATATAACTACATAATATGCATATTCAAACAATTCTTCTGCCAGATACGCTATTTTATTTTTTTCGAAATTAACTCAAATTCAGACTAGTTTACCAGACTTTTAAAATGCCAATTTTTAAGAAACAGTCACACAGACATTCAGGTCAGTGAAGGGGTAAACATCGAAAGCATGAAGCGTAAAATTTTCCTATTTTATTTACATTTAGTGCAGAACTAGGGTGATCAAACTACGCGGGCAGTCGCACTTGTTAAGTACCTTGGACTCCCATCGTAATATGATACTCGATCATTTTTAAATACCGTGTAGGTACTGCAGATATTAATTTTTGCCAATGGTTTTTCAATAATAAGCAATAAATACATTAATATAGGTTCTATAATTCAGTACACACCCACTACTATAAACTTTGATGTATATATATTTTTTATTTTGTTGTCTAAACCAAATGCTTGGGTCTCGAGACTTGCACAATCATAAGGCTGTGCTACATTGATTCTTACCCTGAAGGTGGTTCATTTATTTATGAGTTTCACTACTAACACTCAGATGCACAAACAAAAATTATTTTATAAATTAATATTATTTTAGTTAGTAATTATTTAGGCGGCGCTTCTTATTTTACACATTCTCAATAACGTGTTATTTTATAAATTATAGTATTATTTCATAATACGTACGTAACACTAAATTGCTGTTTTTATTTCTGTACTTTTTACTCATTTTCTATTTTAAGAGCGTTTACGCCTTTCGAGCGCTGTTCTGCTCAAAAACAGTACTTTTCGAATCATTTTTATTTAAAAGATAAACTAATTACTAATAATTTTTGAAAACGTCATCTAAAGAGTTAGGCGGAGAACATTATAGATTGATAGATAATTGTGAATACTATAAGGATTACTGGTAAAAAAAATATTATTGACCAGAGTTTCTGAATAATTTCGCATTATTACATTTTTATTTCTCATGAATTAAACACAAGAACATTATTTCCTCTGATAACTTTTTTCCTGCGACTGCCTCGATGGCGTAGTGGTACTACGGTATGATTGCAAAGCTGAGGTCTCGGGTTCGAATCCCGGGTCGAGCAAAGTGATATTGGATTATTCTATTCATTATCAGCCCGGAGTCAGGAATTTGTGCCCGATATGGCGATGGGCTCGCCCCCTATCACATCGTGGGACGGAATATACAAGGCGAAACGTGGGTGTTCTGGTAGCACCTCTGCCTACCCCTTATGGGAAAATGGCGTGTGTTTATGAATGTATGTAACTTTTTCCTTACGGGCCCTTAAACTTGTTCCCTTCATTTAAATGACACCATGTAACCGGAGATGCAGCGGACTACTCTAACATTATTTCATGGTTGATACACTTTAACACCTAGTATACTTTTTTCCTTACGGGCCCTTAAACTTGTTCCCTTCATTTAAATGACACCATGTAACCGGAGATGCAGCGGACTACTCTAACATTATTTCATGGTTTAAACACTTTAACACCTAGTACACTTTTTTCCTTACGGGCCCTTAAACTTGTTCCCTTCATTTAAATGACACCATGTAACCGGAGATGCAGCGGACTACTCCAACATTATTTCATGGTTTAAACACTTTAACACCTAGTACACTTTTTTCCTTACGGGCCCTTAAACTTGTTCCCTTCATTTAAATGACACCATGTAACCGGAGATGCAGCGGACTACTCTAACATTATTTCATGGTTTAAACACTTTAACACCTAGTACACTTTTTTCCTTACGGGCCCTTAAACTTGTTCCCTTCATTTAAATGACACCATGTAACCGGAGATGCAGCGGACTACTCTAACATTATTTCATGGTTGATACACTTTAACACCTAGTACACTTTTTTCCTTACGGGCCCTTAAACTTGTTCCCTTCATTTAAATGACACCATGTAACCGGAGATGCAGCGGACTACTCCAACATTATTTCATGGTTTAAACACTTTAACACCTAGTACACTTTTTTCCTTACGGGCCCTTAAACTTGTTCCCTTCATTTAAATGACACCATGTAACCGGAGATGCAGCGGACTACTCTAACATTATTTCATGGTTTAAACACTTTAACACCTAGTACACTTTTTTCCTTACGGGCCCTTAAACTTGTTCCCTTCATTTAAATGACACCATGTAACCGGAGATGCAGCGGACTACTCTAACATTATTTCATGGTTTAAACACTTTAACACCTAGTACACTTTTTTCCTTACGGGCCCTTAAACTTGTTCCCTTCATTTAAATGACACCATGTAACCGGAGATGCAGCGGACTACTCTAACATTATTTCATGGTTTAAACACTTTAACACCTAGTACACTTTTTTCCTTACGGGCCCTTAAACTTGTTCCCTTCATTTAAATGACACCATGTAACCGGAGATGCAGCGGACTACTCTAACATTATTTCATGGTTTAAACACTTTAACACCTAGTACACTTTTTTCCTTACGGGCCCTTAAACTTGTTCCCTTCATTTAAATGACACCATGTAACCGGAGATGCAGCGGACTACTCTAACATTATTTCATGGTTTAAACACTTTAACACCTAGTACACTTTTTTCCTTACGGGCCCTTAAACTTGTTCCCTTCATTTAAATGACACCATGTAACCGGAGATGCAGCGGACTACTCTAACATTATTTCATGGTTTAAACACTTTAACACCTAGTACACTTTTTTCCTTACGGGCCCTTAAACTTGTTCCCTTCATTTAAATGACACCATGTAACCGGAGATGCAGCGGACTACTCTAACATTATTTCATGGTTGATACACTTTAACACCTAGTACACTTTTTTCCTTACGGGCCCTTAAACTTGTTCCCTTCATTTAAATGACACCATGTAACCGGAGATGCAACGGACTACTCTAACATTATTTCATGGTTTAAACACTTTAACACCTAGTAAACTTTTTTCCTTACAGGCCCTTAAACTTGTTCCCTTCATTTAAATGACACCATGTAACCGGAGATGCAGCGGACTACTCTAACATTATTTCATGGTTTAAACACTTTAACACCTAGTACACTTTTTTCCTTACGGGCCCTTAAACTTGTTCCCTTCATTTAAATGACACCATGTAACCGGAGATGCAGCGGACTACTCTAACATTATTTCATGGTTGATACACTTTAACACCTAGTACACTTTTTTCCTTACGGGCCCTTAAACTTGTTCCCTTCATTTAAATGACACCATGTAACCGGAGATGCAGCGGACTACTCTAACATTATTTCATGGTTTAAACACTTTAACACCTAGTACACTTTTTTCCTTACGGGCCCTTAAACTTGTTCCCTTCATTTAAATGACACCATGTAACCGGAGATGCAGCGGACTACTCTAACATTATTTCATGGTTTAAACACTTTAACACCTAGTACACTTTTTTCCTTACGGGCCCTTAAACTTGTTCCCTTCATTTAAATGACACCATGTAACCGGAGATGCAGCGGACTACTCTAACATTATTTCATGGTTTAAACACTTTAACACCTAGTACACTTTTTTCCTTACGGGCCCTTAAACTTGTTCCCTTCATTTAAATGACACCATGTAACCGGAGATGCAGCGGACTACTCTAACATTATTTCATGGTTTAAACACTTTAACACCTAGTACACTTTTTTCCTTACGGGCCCTTAAACTTGTTCCCTTCATTTAAATGACACCATGTAACCGGAGATGCAGCGGACTACTCTAACATTATTTCATGGTTGATACACTTTAACACCTAGTACACTTTTTTCCTTACGGGCCCTTAAACTTGTTCCCTTCATTTAAATGACACCATGTAACCGGAGATGCAGCGGACTACTCCAACATTATTTCATGGTTTAAACACTTTAACACCTAGTACACTTTTTTCCTTACGGGCCCTTAAACTTGTTCCCTTCATTTAAATGACACCATGTAACCGGAGATGCAGCGGACTACTCTAACATTATTTCATGGTTGATACACTTTAACACCTAGTACACTTTTTTCCTTACGGGCCCTTAAACTTGTTCCCTTCATTTAAATGACACCATGTAACCGGAGATGCAGCGGACTACTCTAACATTATTTCATGGTTTAAACACTTTAACACCTAGTACACTTTTTTCCTTACGAGCCCTTAAACTTGTTCCCTTCATTTAAATGACACCATGTAACCGGAGATGCAGCGGACTACTCTAACATTATTTCATGGTTTAAACACTTTAACACCTAGTACACTTTTTTCCTTACGGGCCCTTAAACTTGTTCCCTTCATTTAAATGACACCATGTAACCGGAGATGCAGCGGACTACTCTAACATTATTTCATGGCTTAAACACTTTAACACCTAGTACACTTTTTTCCTTACGGGCCCTTAAACTTGTTCCCTTCATTTAAATGACACCATGTAACCGGAGATGCAGCGGACTACTCTAACATTATTTCATGGTTTAAACACTTTAACACCTAGTACACTTTTTTCCTTACGGGCCCTTAAACTTGTTCCCTTCATTTAAATGACACCATGTAACCGGAGATGCAGCGGACTACTCTAACATTATTTCATGGTTGATACACTTTAACACCTAGTACACTTTTTTCCTTACGGGCCCTTAAACTTGTTCCCTTCATTTAAATGACACCATGTAACCGGAGATGCAGCGGACTACTCTAACATTATTTCATGGTTTAAACACTTTAACACCTAGTACACTTTTTTCCTTACGGGCCCTTAAACTTGTTCCCTTCATTTAAATGACACTATGTAACCGGAGATGCAGCGGACTACTCTAACATTATTTCATGGTTGATACACTTTAACACCTAGTACACTTTTTTCCTTACGGGCCCTTAAACTTGTTCCCTTCATTTAAATGACACCATGTAACCGGAGATGCAGCGGACTACTCTAACATTATTTCATGGTTTAAACACTTTAACACCTAGTACACTTTTTTCCTTACGGGCCCTTAAACTTGTTCCCTTCATTTAAATGACACCATGTAACCGGAGATGCAGCGGACTACTCTAACATTATTTCATGGTTGATACACTTTAACACCTAGTACACTTTTTTCCTTACGGGCCCTTAAACTTGTTCCCTTCATTTAAATGACACCATGTAACCGGAGATGCAGCGGACTACTCTAACATTATTTCATGGTTTAAACACTTTAACACCTAGTACACTTTTTTCCTTACGGGCCCTTAAACTTGTTCCCTTCATTTAAATGACACCATGTAACCGGAGATGCAGCGGACTACTCTAACATTATTTCATGGTTGATACACTTTAACACCTAGTACACTTTTTTCCTTACGGGCCCTTAAACTTGTTCCCTTCATTTAAATGACACCATGTAACCGGAGATGCAGCGGACTACTCTAACATTATTTCATGGTTTAAACACTTTAACACCTAGTACACTTTTTTCCTTACGGGCCCTTAAACTTGTTCCCTTCATTTAAATGACACCATGTAACCGGAGATGCAGCGGACTACTCTAACATTATTTCATGGTTTAAACACTTTAACACCTAGTACACTTTTTTCCTTACGGGCCCTTAAACTTGTTCCCTTCATTTAAATGACACCATGTAACCGGAGATGCAGCGGACTACTCTAACATTATTTCATGGTTTAAACACTTTAACACCTAGTACACTTTTTTCCTTACGGGCCCTTAAACTTGTTCCCTTCATTTAAATGACACCATGTAACCGGAGATGCAGCGGACTACTCTAACATTATTTCATGGTTGATACACTTTAACACCTAGTACACTTTTTTCCTTACGGGCCCTTAAACTTGTTCCCTTCATTTAAATGACACCATGTAACCGGAGATGCAGCGGACTACTCTAACATTATTTCATGGTTTAAACACTTTAACACCTAGTACACTTTTTTCCTTACGGGCCCTTAAACTTGTTCCCTTCATTTAAATGACACCATGTAACCGGAGATGCAGCGGACTACTCTAACATTATTTCATGGTTTAAACACTTTAACACCTAGTACACTTTTTTCCTTACGGGCCCTTAAACTTGTTCCCTTCATTTAAATGACACCATGTAACCGGAGATGCAGCGGACTACTCTAACATTATTTCATGGTTGATACACTTTAACACCTAGTACACTTTTTTCCTTACGGGCCCTTAAACTTGTTCCCTTCATTTAAATGACACCATGTAACCGGAGATGCAGCGGACTACTCTAACATTATTTCATGGTTTAAACACTTTAACACCTAGTACACTTTTTTCCTTACGGGCCCTTAAACTTGTTCCCTTCATTTAAATGACACCATGTAACCGGAGATGCAGCGGACTACTCTAACATTATTTCATGGTTTAAACACTTTAACACCTAGTACACTTTTTTCCTTACGGGCCCTTAAACTTGTTCCCTTCATTTAAATGACACCATGTAACCGGAGATGCAGCGGACTACTCTAACATTATTTCATGGTTTAAACACTTTAACACCTAGTACACTTTTTTCCTTACGGGCCCTTAAACTTGTTCCCTTCATTTAAATGACACCATGTAACCGGAGATGCAGCGGACTACTCTAACATTATTTCATGGTTTAAACACTTTAACACCTAGTACACTTTTTTCCTTACGGGCCCTTAAACTTGTTCCCTTCATTTAAATGACACCATGTAACCGGAGATGCAGCGGACTACTCCAACATTATTTCATGGTTTAAACACTTTAACACCTAGTATACTTTTTTCCTTACGGGCCCTTAAACTTGTTCCCTTCATTTAAATGACACCATGTAACCGGAGATGCAGCGGACTACTCTAACATTATTTCATGGTTTAAACACTTTAACACCTAGTACACTTTTTTCCTTACGGGCCCTTAAACTTGTTCCCTTCATTTAAATGACACCATGTAACCGGAGATGCAGCGGACTACTCTAACATTATTTCATGGTTTAAACACATTAACACCAAACACATATACATGTACAGGGTATATCAAGACTGCAACTAAAAACGAAGCCAGGTGGTAGTTTTAGTGATTATAGACACAATGCAACTATTTTTTTATTAAAAAGAGCGACAGGTCTTTTTTTCGCATTTTTTTTAAATATTATTTTGTTTTGGAGGTAAATTCCTAGTTAGTTCTTAAATTATAATTTAAAACCCTACGTAGCAATGCGTCTTTAAAAATAAAATGGATTATTTATTATAATTATAATTAAATAATTATATTTATAACAAATATTAATTACATTCTAATTTTAGGAAAACGATGTATTTACTACACAAATACTACGATAAGTAAAAAATTACAACGAAAAACGTGTCGCTATCTTTTGCAAAATTTTAGTTGCATTGTGTTTGAAGTCACTAATACTACCAACTGGCTTCGTTTTCGGTCGCAGTCTAGATATACCCCGTATACATATAGTACAGATTTTATTTCAGTAAAACTGAAAATGGAGTTGGTATGCTTGAACACCATCTCCTTCAGATAACATGCAAAAGGAATATGAAAAATATACCTAAACATATTTTTAGTAACTATTTTGTTCCGACCTACTATAGAGATGTATGAAAGGGGAAAATAGGAATTTCATATGATTTACATTCTATTAAAACATTTTATTTACACCAAGTATATACAAAACCAAAAATCTATCACATATTTCATATAGGGAATAATGCATATAGCGATCATTTCACAATGCCACGTCTTGAAGAGTACAGACAACCATGCAAAGGATTTATAACTCAAACCATATGTAACAGGGAGAATATTTGATTACTTTACGAGGACTTAATTAACACCCAGTAATACATACATATACGTGTATATACATATAAACAAAAAACAGTGCAAATGGCGAACATACCACTCCACGCCATCTCACAATCATGCAGGTTGAAATGAGAGTACAAATAATAAGAAGACAATTTTAGTATGGACCAGTAGTAAAATAAATAAGATCTAATTGATAGTTCAATAATTTATTTCATAGTCATTAAATTGTAGTAAACATACATAAATACATTATAAGGAAAATAGGGTTGAGTCGGTCATATCACTCCATTCAACACACAACCATGCAAAGGAATTAAGGATAGGATACGATCGAGTATTTGTTAATATAAAAACGTTTAAATAAAGGAATGATCCTTTATAAATAATGTTTTAGAGGATTTTACGCATATAAAATTTTTACAGCACAATAGAGCCATCATCTAGTTTAAGGAAAAGTGCAAGTTGCGTAATGCAGTTTGTCACTTCGTATTTGTAGCCATGCAAGGGAAAAAGAAAGGACAATAAAAATACGGGGCACGTGAAATATTTTGCCATCGAATGCCACAAATTATGTACACGTAAAAACAGAAAAATACCGTAGAGGGCAGATCTAGAATCTTCCTAAATATCGTTATAGACTAGGTAGGAGTGAGAGTACATAATATTTTTTTACAGTTGGGCACTACTCGTAGTGTATCTTAAAAGTGGAAGTTCCGAATATTCCAGGTACAATTTTATCTAAAATATATTGTTTTTATTTTAGACTAGCTTCTGCCCGCGTGGATAACTTTATAAAAAAATCCCATCCCCTCTCGTCCCGTTATATTCCGCCTTGTCCATCTCATTTTCACTTAAGATGTGAAATCCAGTCCCATCCCATCCATTTGATTACTAAAAGGAACAAATATATCGGAATTCCTGCCTCATCCCACGGGAACACTACATTTTTGGGGTTAAAAAGTAGCCTAAGTGTTAATCCAGTGTGTCAGCTACCTCCATACCAAATTTCATCGAAATCCATTAAGCGGTTTCTGAGTTCATCGCGCACCACCGCACAGACAAACAGACTAAAATTCTAAAAATCATTGTTTTGGGTTTTATTACATTAATATAGTCCGCCCATATTCGATTTTCTCATTTAACTTCCATGTATAGACATCGATCGGTTACAAATTTATTATATGTATAGATTTGACCAGTCTATCCTAAAACTGATTGGGTAATTTTCGCAGTTTACCGAAAAATGGTTTAGTTTGTCATATTTTTTATAACTTACTAGCGGTCCAGCCCATCTTTGCAAGTATTTTAGTTTATGTATTTTTTAAATGAAATTCGTCGTATTTTTCCTGTCTGATCGATCTATCTACAAAATAAAAGCAATTTCAAAAATTAGTTCATATTCCTATTTATACTTTAGGGACTATAAGAGACGGGGTGTAATGAAAAGGTAAGGAGCCAGATGTGACTGGACAGGATAGGATAGGAAAAGGGACCGTAGGTTGGGTGAGTTCAGAAATCCAGAAGTTTGTACGGGAATAAGAAGTTTCTGGTGTGGAGTGGAGTCAAAACGTATATGCACCCAGGCGAAGTGGGTTGGGGCGCTAGTATAGATATAATCGGCGAGGATGATTGAGGATCAGAAGGAATGGTGTATATACATGATATGTGTGTATGTATGTAGCAATATGGGATAGAAACTACGGTAGAGCCAAGGCATAAGATATTGTAAGTGGATATGCACCTATCGAACCCCGTACGTGATAATTGGTTTTGACGCTTGCACTCAAATTTCATCGGGCGGCGTGTTTAACATGGCGCTCTAAATGCCTGTATCGCGATTCTTGCTGACAATATGTTAAACAATGTGAGATTTATGCCACTATTGAATAACATAGTAAATAACTTTAGCACACGAATTCCAATTTAATTTTTCCTTTTATTTATACATATTACTTAATTTAATTTAACAGCCAATATTCAATCAAATTATAGATAATAGACCTTTGCAATACACTATAAACTAATGGATTAATTTTACCACATTATCTTTTTATCTAGGTTCCCTCGATATTATTAGCTATCTGAAAATCTATCTAATAAAGATAAGTAAATTTAATGAAAATATTATTTTATTAAGGCGCTACGCGTTCAGCGTCTGCTTTTGTCTGGTAAAAGTTGTAAATATAGTTTAAAGTTTAACAAAAAAAAGACAAATATATGTCTGTGTGGTCCACAAGAACTATCGACCCTTTATTTCAATTAAATTTATTACAGTTGTCCATATGCGCATGAACAATTCTGGCATAGTTCCACTCTCCTAATATAAGGGATGGGGGTGCAATAGCGTGGTGGCGTTTTAATGAGGTAATTGAATTTCTTTTGTGTAATCATCTCAGATTCACATCTACAGGTGTGCAACGATACATTAATAATGGCCGGTCGTATACGGGTACGGGTTAGACTGCTTATTATAATATTTACAAAATATGTTTCGGTTACCAAGCATTTGGATTTTGACGTCAAATTATTAATTTATTTACACCTTCCAAATTATGTCCTTCTTAAAAATATATATAATCGCCAATTTTGCAGTGGGGTACCAAAACTACTGAAATTTTTATCATGTTAATTTAATGTGCTGTTTTTACAGTATTCTCGTGTGAGTAACAATAAAGAAATAGTGCATAAAAACGAAGGATCAGGGATATATTTAAAACAACATCAAAACCACGTCGATAGTCAGTAGGAATGAAGTGCGTCCAGTAGTAACAGGATCTAATTGTTATTGTCACGATGTGCTGTGTTCATGCTTTTCATATCACTTTTACAACAGAATGCACTTGTATTAGGTTTCATCACCTATTTTTCCCACGATTGACACATGTAAAAATAGAATATTTACAAGGGTGCGCACTAGATTTAACGTGAATATACAACAAGAGGTGAGAATTTTGAAGATAAATCACCAATTAATTTTAATGCAACCAAATCATACGAACGCAAATTAAATTGCACATCAATTTTAATCATGGAAGGTAATTTTTTATGTGATAACCAATTGAAGGGAAAAGATTTGTCAAATACAATATAAGTCACAACATCAAAGGATATTTCAAACGTGCTACTGTCTGTGCGACCGTACTAACTCCTAGACCAGACGTGAATAAGTATATGTGGCATTTTTTATTATTAATGGCCAGTACTTCTTAAATGTTTGCCTAATTAAAAAATACTCGAGTATTACGAGTACAATTCAAAAATACGGATTTAATCGATGAATTGAATATATTTTATCTTTAATTTACATAAATGTTCTTCACAAAGTGCTGTATTTACACTTATTCAAGATTTTTTTAAATAAACGTTATAAAGAAATAGTAAGAAATATGATTCCTTGGCGCTAACTAGTAGAGGATTATAGAGATTCAAAAATAAAGTCAAAAGGCATAAACTAAAGTAAAGATTTGGTTAAAAGACAAATATAAGAAATCGCTCAGCTTCAATACCAGGAATAGGTACGGTGACCAGGATAGCAAGCTTATGTATTGAAATGGTTGTACCAGCCATGAAACAGTAAACTATTAAGAAATAGGAGCAAATGTAAAAAATATCTTAAGAACACCAGATTTTGTTAAAGATATCTGATACGCCAGCAACATAATGTATTCCCCCGCCATCCTAGTTACAGTGCCCAATTTACTGAATTACACAAAATATTAAATCACAACATTAATATTGAGTGTGAGGTATTCATGTGGAATTAATAAATGCTAAAAATAAACACCCGAAAGTCGGAAATATACCAGATCCTACAATAAGACACCGAGTCTTGTATAGCGAATATTAGAAACTACGAGAGACTTTTTAGTCAATACCAGTACATTTCTCTCAGCAGGGGTATACAGAACCTTGATGTTCCGTTTCACGATTGCGTAATGATTACCAAAAGTGTAATTAGGAATCCTGCGCCAAAAGAAACTGTTGAAGTAAAGAGTGTCGTCCTATGCTCTGCGATATAGTTCACTATAGTTGTAATTTGACTAACACTACAGAATAATATTGAGAATTTACTTGACTATTATTGGGGTGCCTTGTTGCAGTCTGCTACCAGTCACTGTTAGGTCATCTGTCCGGTTGCGGGTAGATTAACTCCGTGCATGTCAATTCATCGACGATAGTCGAGAGCTTACCAGCATGCGCTTGTGTGTGGGTGGTGTCTTGCGAAGCCCAGTACCACTTCAACTCGAAGCAATATGATCAATTGCATTGCGGGGTTAATGTACACATTTCCAGGGCTTCAGCACTCGGTGTCATCAAAAGGCCTGCTACTTCCGATCCTGGCTTAAAGACTTTGCAGTGACGGGTGAGGTTGTAAAAGTCTCTATCGTAGTAGAGATCTCATCATTAGTAGTAAGTATTAGCAATAATGTTCTTGTAACTAGGTAGTCAATCAGCGTGGATTTGGTCATCTTAAAGACTTCTTTCTCGAAAATATCTTCTTACTCATCTTCACCTTGTCTCGACACGCCTATTATTTCGAACATCTCCCTTGATGTCCTCTACATGTCGTCTCATGTATTCATAACAGACGATTGTAGTAAAATTCCCAACATGGACACTCTACAAACAAGATCTTGAATGAATGCCCCGCAGTGCTTTCTTTCCGTATATTATTTCCACCATTGTTCATCTTCATGGCGAATCTTCTTTGTTATGAGTACTATTATTTTGGATAACTAACTGCACTTTTGTCGCAATAGTCAGTGTAGACGCTTACTATCGGGCATATCTGTGCCCAAGCATGAGTACTTAGTCGTTAGACCTTTCCTTGTGAATTTTTCTCATTTACTACGAGGTAGCCGCGAGAGGTACATTCAAATACTCAATAGTCGTATTTAGTATAGGTGCATAAAGCAACCGTATAAAAGGCGTCGACACTCATTGTATTATTTATTATTTATCCTCTTTATAGTACGTATAAAGTCAGATACGAATTACATAACAAATTAAATGGCACAATGTATCACGATATAATGAAGGTTATGACTTTTGTATTGACACTATATAGTGATTATTGATTACAATGCACTTGGTGGTAAGTGCATTGCAATGTGAATAGATAATCCACTGGCGGGGGGTGATTATCTCTCGCCAGTCGACCCAAACCGGATATAAGGAGGCTGAAACCAAAACGCGACACACTTTCGTGTATCACAGTGACGGTTTTCCACCATCCTGTACGGTGGTAGATATCCAAAAAGGATACTTATAACCTACCATCGGCTTTTAGGAATTCTTCGATTTCTTTAATAGTTTAGTTTTGCTATAGACTACTACTCCTGTTTCATAAGTTTACGAAACTACTACAACACGCAAATTTGAACGATTGATAATTGCATAATACTCAAATCAATTCGCATCAGCGCACAGCATTTAAACGCACTAAGCACCAAAAAACTCTAAGCAACACAATTTGTGAAAATTCATTTATTTTTTTATTCTGATTTCCGTTCATCAAATTAGCAACGAGGTACCTACGTATACACTGGTTCTGCACGGCAATTATACTGCCTCCAAGGCCTACATGATGTTCGACTGGGTCACCGGTCCTAGTCCAGCCCGGCTGTATTGCAAGTAGGCCGTGCTAGAAGGCCCGAGACACCGGCGTACCCATTTCGGCCTCCCATCAGAACCAGAGCTTAACCTGCTCATGGTTGCAGTAACTCCCACTTGGAGTAATCCTACAACTTTCTGCACGTTTCCGATAGCATACGATTACAAGATAATTGGCACAATATTTGAAGTTAAATTATAAACGCACTTGTGGACCGAACCCCCTTCTTTCAAGGGAACACAATTAAATTTCGCTTTCACTACACTGAACTGCACTTCACGGTATTTCTATTAAAATCAATGTACCCCTACCATCCTAGCTAATCACACTTCACCCCACTATATGACACTGCGCCTCAACGAACGCACCCGCACATTGGTGCAGTAGGATGAGGATTGCCTCATCCTACCTCAGCACACCGTACCTCACTGTATCCCATCGCACTTCACTGCACCTTATCAAACGCGCCCGCACTGATCGACATCCTACCTACCCACACCGTACCTCACTGTATCTCATCGCACTTCACTGCACCTCAACGAACGCGCCCGCACTAATTGACATCCTACCTCACCACACCGCACCTCAGTGTATCTCATCGCACTTCACTGCACCTTAACGAATGCGCCCGCACTGATTTACATTCTACCTCACCACACCGTACATAGCTGTATCTCATTGCGCTTCACTGCACCTCATCGAACGCGCCCGCACTAATCGACATCCTACCTCACCACACCGTACCTCACTGTATCTCATAGCACTTCACAGCAACTCAACGGACCCGCCCGCACTAATTGTCATCCTACCTCACCACACTGTACCTCACTGTATCTTATCGCACTTCACTGCACCTCAACAAACGCGCCCGCATTAATTGACATACTACCTCACCACATTGTACCTGACTGTATCTCATCGCACTTCACTGCACCTCAACGAACGCGCCCGCACTAATCGACATCCTACCTACCCACACCGTACCTCACTGTATCTCATAGCACTTTACTTCACCTCAACGAACGCGCCCGCACTAATCGACATCCTACCTCACCACACCGTACCTCACTGTAATCTCATCGCACTTCACTGCACCTCAACGAACGCGCCCGCACTAATCGACATCCTACCTACCCACACCGTACCTCACTGTATCTCATAGCACTTTACTTCACCTCAACGAACGCGCCCGCACTAATCGACATCCTACCTCACCACACCGTACCTCACTGTATCTCCTCGCACTTCAATGCACCTCATCGAACGCGCCCGCACTAATCGACATCCTACCTCACCACACCGTACCTCACTGTATCTCATAGCACTTCACAGCAACTCAACGGACCCGCCCGCACTAATTGTCATCCTACCTCACCACACTGTACCTCACTGTATCTTATCGCACTTCACTGCACCTCAACAAACGCGCCCGCATTAATTGACATACTACCTCACCACATTGTACCTGACTGTATCTCATCGCACTTCACTGCACCTCAACGAACGCGCCCGCACTAATCGACATCCTACCTACCCACACCGTACCTCACTGTATCTCATAGCACTTTACTTCACCTCAACGAACGCGCCCGCACTAATCGACATCCTACCTCACCACACCGTACCTCACTGTATCTCATCGCACTTCACTGCACCTCAACGAACGCGCCCGCACTAATCGACATCCTACCTACCCACACCGTACCTCACTGTATCTCATAGCACTTTACTTCACCTCAACGAACGCGCCCGCACTAATCGACATCCTACCTCACCACACCGTACCTCACTGTATCTCCTCGCACTTCAATGCACCTCAACGAACGCGCCCGCACTAATTGACATTCTACCTCACCACACTGTACCTTATTGTATCTCATGGCACTTCACTGCACCTCAACGAACGCAGCCGCACTAATTCACATCCTACCTCACCACACCGTACCTCACTTTATGTCATCGAACTTTACTGCGCCTCAACGAACGCGCTCGTACTAATTGACATCCTACCACACTACACCGTACCTCAGTGAATCTCATCGCACTTCACTGCACCTTAACGAACACGCCCGCACTAATTCACATCCTACCTCACCACACCGTACCTCACTTTATCTCATCGAACTTTACTGCGCCTCAACGAACGCGCTCGTACTAATTGACATCCTACCACACTACACCGTACCACAGTGTATCTCATCGCACTTCACTGCACCTTAACGAACGCGTCCGCACTAATTCACATCCTACCTCACCACACCGTACCTCACTTTATCTCATCGCACCTCACTGCACATTAACGAACGCGCCCGCTCTAATCCACACTATACCTCACCACACCGCAAATAGGCAAGCTGCCCCTTAGAACATTTGTTTAGCAGAAACCATATTTTAAATCTGAAATAATCCAGTGTTGCTTAGATTTTTTTGTTATATATGCTTACGGTCTACACGTTAAAACGCTAAAGCACATGATCGATATTCTCCAACAGTTGTTTTGTAGTGATGCAACACCTGTGAAATTTTTACACTAAAGTATGGAATGAAGTGACCTTAAGCATCCATTGACCCAGAAGTGCAAGAGGTTCTGAGCACGCGGTGTTCGTAGGCCGTCCGATGAACTCGACGAACGCGGGCTGGGCGACGAGCGCCCGACGCCGCCTCAACTTACCTAGAAACGCCCTTATCCGTGAATTTCACTGAAATAATCTAAACTAAACTACTTTCAGAGAAAAACACCGCGCAAAGGCCACCTAAGATTTCCCTATTGCTACGCTGATTTTTCCTAATAATGGTTACTGATAACTAAACCCAATCGCACATGCTCACACCTGTCGTTATTTCAAATTAGACATATTAAATTTTTAATATAACAAGACAAGTGAAATGTATTCAGTTCAATTTGCACCAGCGGCTGTCTGCTAAGCTACCTGAAACTGACATGTAACTCACCAATCTGGAACGGCCAGTGCCCATTTTCATCCTGCGACTGCACCTTGACTTGGTGTTGTCCGAGCACGATGACGCCCATGGGCTCGTACCACGGCTCCGGACCCTTGAGGTAGAACAGCAGGTTCCCGCGGAGACGAAACCATCGGACTGATGAACCTGCGACAATAGTGTGCCATATAGTCAACAGATAACTAACACGCAGTAATTGTACCACATTTATATGAGTCAGGCGGTAAAATTACATTATAACCGTGTTACAGCATGACTTGGCTATCAATTTTATGACTTTAAACCCGGGGTAGGTCATTTACAGGCCAAAGTGGAGATATTGGGGGAGACCTACGTTCAGCAGTAGGCTTCCTGTGGCTAAAGAGAAAGGGAGGGAGGTCTTTTAACCCACAACAAAAGAACATATTTTATTCGACGCGTAGGTATGTATTTGTATGTGCATGCGATTTTCTGAATAACTATTAAATTTGGATGGGATTGATTCGTATACCACGCTGGATGAATGCAGGTGATACATTCCACACACCTATGAAATTATTGCGAGGAACTTTATCGTTTGCAGTTTTAATGTCGGTGTTTTTCCTCAACGTTAAAGCAAGCTATAATTAACTTAGATGTGTGCCCTGGGTTTGAAACTGTAATTTACTATTTGAAAGCCCAAATTATTTAATAATTCAGTATCGTGATATTGATCTACTGAACTCATAGGCAGCGACTATGAGACGCAAAAATACAAATGCTCCTTTTTTATGTTCAGACGGTTACATCGTTAAATGTAATGGGTCAAAGGAAACTTATCAACAAATACATGCCATGCCAAAGGTGCAATTTTTGCACGAAAAATATTTGATTGTGCTCCTAGGTAACGCGATGAGTGAGGAAATTTTTGTAAACAAACTCCGGGTCCAATCTCTGTACCGATGCAAATGTTTCTATAATCAATAAATATTGTTTCTGATCTGTGGACTGTGGGTCACAGGACCGTTAAACATGTGCTATGGTACTATATAAAGACAATTGAAACTCCGTAAATATTTAATGGTTGCGTGAAAAAGGAACTGCCTCGGTGGCGTAGTGGTACTACGGTACGATTGCAAAGCTGAGGTCTCAGGTTCGAATCCCGAGTTGGGCAAAGTGGTATTGGATTTTTCTATACATTATCAGCCCGGAGTCAGGAATTTATCACATCATGGGACGGAATATACAAGGCGAAACGTGGGTGTTCTGGTAGCACCTCTGCCTACCCCTTCTGGAAAAAAGGCGTGTGTTTATGTATGTATGTATACAGTGAAAAAGGAAAAATGCAATTTATGTTCTGTGCTTTTGTATATCACACATATCAGAAACTCTTACGCGGATTTTGCAATAACTTATTATTAATATAAACGGTACTGTGCGTTCAGAAAGGTATTAATAAAAAATATATGGTCCAAAATTACTGATCTTTCTCTTCACCATCCCTTTCAATTTGAAACCAAATGAAATATGTTAATTGGTCATGTAGGAAATTATTAAAAACTTCTTGTGTATTTAAAAATAATTAATAGAAATAATATTGCTCAGCATCTGTGGCTCAGCGTTAAGACTCTTGCACAATTTATTTATAACAGTTGAAAGGTTCCGAAACGATGGTAGTAATACATAACGACTCGAAATATCTTTTGAAATACTTGAGTGAAAGCTATTAAAAAGATTCTAAGAAAATATGATTCATTTTTATTCATTAAAAAACTTGAGGTAGGCTAACGTAAACTTGGAAAGCAACCTTATATGTTGCCTATTCAAGTTGTTCAGTTGCGAAACAGAGTTCAAGTGTTGTAATGGTACAATTAAAATAAAGTATACAATTGAAGAGAATTAATTGTGAGGCTTCCAAACGAAAGGATATTTTTGTTTAATTGTATTTTTCTATACACTTGTCCCAAAGTCTCAGTAATTGGATCACCAGCAGTGGAGTGGTTATGTATTGTGCTGATCACTTACTTACCACTATCGTCCCACACCGGTGAAAAGCGGAGTTGTTATGTTGGGTTCACCAGTCTTACAACCCAACGTTGAACCGCCCAAAAATGATGTTGCCATCTATTTGACCGTTGGGTTGAGTCCCTAACCGAAATCCTACACCGGAATACCAACCAAAACCCCGCAATGCCCTCTTCGACGCAAGAACCCAAAGCAGGAAGCGCCCACGTGTCTACCGAAACCGTTCCTGCACACTGCTGCATAATTTGCGGCCCCTACCCTATGTCGGGGGCTTAGAAACCCCCTCATATTTAACGACGCCCTAAGAGCCTACGGCAACAGGCAGTTGCTCCCACCTATTCATCAGAATATTTTGGGGTCGAACTGTAATCATATACAATTATTTACAAAGGGCGCTACGACAAAACAAAATAGTTTCACAAGCTTATCAGATACCGAATATTTTTCTACTAAATAATAATTATTTTGGTGGTAAGTATATAAGTGCGTGGTGGCCTCGTGGTATCGGACCAGACTCGGCTGCCTACATGTTCACGGTGGTCGCGGGTTCAAATCCCAGGGCACACCGGGCACACCCAGGGCCCGTGCCCTGCAGTGGGTCGTATATGGGCTGATACAATACAATACAATATATATACTTACCACATTATCCAATAAAACGTATTAAAATTACATATCATATTTTATCAATCTGTTGCCAGAAAAAAAATCACCTAAATACCATCCTTCTGTTTTGACTATAAGGCGTTCATATTAAAAATCAACCTTTATACATCTAATGCAATTTACTATACATATCACCATTACGTACAGGAGCTCGTTTAGACAAATGAGAAATCCATTAACACATCTCAATCCAAGGTGAATCACCGCACCACTACTAGTCTTTAAAAAACTGTCCATCTGCGAACCGTCTACACCCAGTACTGGGGCAGACATATAGAAGCATTTAATCTGCGAGGGCGTAAGGTTAATAAAGAACAATCCGTAGAGCGTAACCAAACCGATAAAATTAACGGCTAGTTGTTATCAGTTCATTCACGTCACGCGCAATCACTGTCCAGTGCGTTTCGTGATCTACCGTAATGTATATTTTTAATTTTTAACCGACTTAGTAAAGGAGGTTCTGGATTCAAGGTTTTTCGTATATACATAATACCTTATAATACACATATGTCTGTGATTTTGACAAAAGTACTAAAACGTTTTAGACGGAATTTTTGTTATTAAAATTGCTGATCCCTAGCACAAAAGACTACCTATTAAAAAGTAAATTATTGTTTATTCTATAGATAACTATTTGCTGTTAAAGTTCTAATATACATATAAAGTTATAAGTAATTATGATAATAATACTACGGGCGGACACACACGAACGCCGTGACTGCGATGACGCGACGCGTAACCCGCAAGGCAAAATCAGCGGCGGAGCGATGGTATTTGTGACACCGCATCATTTTTATGTGTACAGCTCCTAGAGTATATAAAGATAACTGTCCAAGTCATGTATGGAGTTTAATTGCAAAGATAATTTAATTTTTAAAATTAGTTTATTAAATTATCTATCTTTAACCTGGTATAACACTAAAAAAAAAATCGTATGTGAACCAGGAAAATAGCGGATGTGTTATAAAGAAAATTTCATGAATCTAATCGATTTAATCAACCATGATTGCATCAATTTATAATGTTCACATTGTAACTCAGACAAGTGCATCAAACTCATAATACCCATCCTTTGTGCCGGGCCGGGGGCTTAAAATATCTCACAATATTCCTCTTTTGCATTAAAAGACATTAGCATCATAGTTAAACTATAATATCGGACAAAGAATGAAACCTTCATGGATATTTGAGTCGCGAGGCAATATTTTATCGTTGTTGGCATTTTGAAATGTCAGAAGTGTAATCTGCCTATATCCATAACGGCCCTGGATAGACGTTCAGTATTTTCTCAAGAGCTTAGGCCTTAGTCGACATTAGTGATCGGCTTCAGCTACAAATTATTATACTATATGAACCTATGAGGATGTCAGCAACGACCAAAAGTGGTGGAAGCCGCTACAGACCTCAAACATATGGACAATCAACTTCATATCGTACCGGCGCATAATTCTCATATTATATGTAAAATAAAACACTCCTGGTAGGTACATGTTGACCCGCGCGAATGGATAGTTCATTGTTTTCGATAAGCAGCATTCAATAGACCAAATAAGTCTTCATTCAAAATGGCGGTCGATCGATACAAGAGGACACTGCAAGATGGCGGTGGCTGTACAATGGCTAATTTTAGCACTACATTGTCTAACCTTTTGATTCCATTTCTATACATAACATATTGCAAAATAAATTAAAAATGTATTGAAATTCATCGTGTAGACATATTATTTGTTAAAGGACAGGAGATTTTATCACAGCAATACCTGGAGGTGTTTCGCGCATGCGCCGTCATATGCGCAAAATTGCTGCGTAGTCACGGACGACGCCATTTTGTCTACATGAACCATTATGAAACGTACATAAAGACAACGAGAAAATAAATATTTTTATGACTTGATAAGGTTTTAATATTTGTGAGCTGTTGTATATTTAAGATATATCAGGAAATTAATATTATAACTCAAATTATGGAGACAAGATATGTGTTAATGCAATATGGCGGAAGCTCCCAAATGGCGCATACTCCAAAATGGCGGCGACCCAAAATGGCGGATAAATGCCAGAATTATTCCCCTGATTATAAACATCCTCAAAGACATGAATATCAAATTAACTAGACTAGCAGAATACGACCAAGTAAATACAATTATTCCGAAATTAATTTGATACTTTAGTCCAAAGAAAAGCTTGATGAAAAGAAAAGCACTGATGGCTACCATTTTGCGCATGCGTATTGACATGCGTACTAAGATGCGCAGAACGGCCACACCCCAATGATCGCCATAAAAATTGACTCAATAAGTAGACAAAAGAAATATGTAACCACTAATTCCGGTTATAAGGTCCAACTTTTGACAGTTGACCATTAAAAAAATATTTTATTATAATTTATTTTATTTTTCTGACTATTTATATCAAATTAAAGTGTCGCCAAAGAAGAACATAAATAAGAAAAAATGTATATTTAAGATTGAATTTGAAGTTAAATTATTTAATTCGTTTCAAATTTTTCAGATCCCACTATCCAAAATGGCGTCGTAGTATGATAGCCATAATGCCACACCTTTTGAACGAAGTATATAGATTTGACTGGCTCACAACACAAATTAGAGATAATTTAAATTGCAAAAGTTAAATAAACCCCTAAAAGTCACCTACTCGCGAAGTACTTACCCTAATCGATGGAGCCCCAATTTTCTTACTTCTGCGTTGAGTCGGCAGGCAGCCAATTTCAGTAGAAAATAGCTTGAATGCACTGATTTTACGTTTCTCAATCGAAACATAGTCAAAAAAAGGACTTGAAATGAATTTATAATGCTTTTATGAGATAAATGTGGAGCGAAGTGTTGCCTCTGATGCTCGCCGAGATGAAATGGATAATCAATACCCCTTCCCGTTTTACATCCCCTTGCAAGGCTCCACTGCGTCGGACCGTATTTATTGATCCAGTTCCCGGCGCTACACGGGAATAGCTTTTTAATTTTATTGTCCGGCGACATGTCCTTTGGCGATATATCATTTATCTCATTTGTTATCTATTATCTAATGATACATAGGTAAATAGGTAGTATAAAAGCTTTTTCTGAGTTGCAACAAAGATATTTCGTACAATGATGTACTTTGTTTCGTTACAATATTAAGTTGTTACGCCAAATGCACACTTATGCTTATATCATCGAAGTATTACAAAAGTGCGTGGTGGCCTGTTGGTAAACGGACCAGACGCGGCTGCCAACATGTTCACGGTGGTCGCGGGTTCAAATCCCAGGGCACACCTCTGACTTTTCGGAGTCATGTGTGTATTGATAGTCAATCACCACGCACTATAACGGTGAAGGAAAACATCGTGAGGAAACCTGCATACCATAGCGATTTGTATAAATTTCTATGGTATGTAAAAGTCCGCCAACCCGCATTAGGCCAGCGTGGTGGACTATATGGCCTAACCACTCTCAATCGTACTCTCGATTGTAGAGGAGGCCCGTGCCCTGCAGTGGGTCGTATATGGGCTGATACAATACAAAAATTACAAATGAGTTGTTCATTTCACACACACACACCAGCGTAACCGGACCTTACGCCCAATTATTTTAATGCTGTTTCTAAACATTAATGCATTTTCAGACTATTTAGTGACCCGGCTTTGCCTTAGTTAAGAAGTTTTTAATATTGAAAACCATTTCCTCTCAATCACTGAAAGATCTCGTAACTAAAATATTATTATTATAAATGCTTATCAAATTAAGAATCATAAACGAAGGGTAGCTCTGTTGGGCAAGGGTGTGACTGCCGGATAGAGCCGGGCGTAGGGTTTAAATTTCAAATTCAGGGCGTAGACCACTGACTTTTTAAAGTTATGTGAAAATTTGTAGTTAATTAGGTAATAACTATTGCATGCTTTAAAGGAGACGAAAATCATGAGAAAATCTGCTTATTTAAGAAGTTCTGCATAAGAAATTCAAAGTTATGTAAAATCCGCCAATTCGTAAGTTCTGGTCCAGCATCGTAGACCACTGAAGGCCTATCCCTGATAGGGTTGATGTCAAACAGGGAACCGGTCGTAAAATTATATTATTTCTAATTTTTATACTAAACACATAATCCCTGAGTACGAGTGATACCAGTACGAGCAAAAAAATTAGGGACCAGAGTAAGGCAGTTGTTAACTAAATAAATTAGGAACACTATTGGGTGCTCCGTACTGCGTCCATGAGTGTAATATATTGCCCAATGCCCTGTCACATTGTGTCCTGCTACCTTATTTATATATTTATACTCATGGAATTACTGTTCCTCATTATTATTTGGTTGGTTTAAATTAATTCTGCATTACTCTGTCCTAATTTACAGAAATCTGGACCAGATTGAAATGTCGATAACTTTAGTTGGTCATTTATTTGCAGCTTGTATTTGTGTAAAGGCTGAATTGAAATATGGGACACATTGCCGTCGTCTAAATTCGGTTGTGTGGCCTAGTTCACAGATTCAAAAGCGTCATAATTGTAGTTACCGCAAATACTGGTGGGGCCTATTGGAGGCGCAATTATAATGTCTAGAAAAAAACGCAAATGTTTAAAGCCCGCTCCTAAACTATCGAATGAGTCAACAGAAATAACAAAAATAAGAAAATTGGTGTATTTCCTTCCAAATAAATCAATTAATAATAGGTCTATGTGGAGATTCTTGGGGGAAGCCTATGTTCAGAAATGGATTTCCTGTGGCTGAAGAGAAGAGACAAGAGAATAAATCTTTTGAAAGAGGTAAATTTCAAAGAACATAAAGGCCATAGGCCGATGAGGGTACTAAACTCTCCCAGAACGCTATTTTGATGAAATTTAGAGAGTATGTTGGTCTTAATAAGAAACTTCAATTCTGCTGGTATCAAGTTTAGCAGATAGTCCATATCAGCTACTACATAATTAATTATTAATGAATACCTAGCGGAATTTCAGCAAAAATTGTCAAGATACATACCCATAATGTACATAAATTTTACTTTGACTTTTACTACGACTGATGTAGCCGATATTTTAAAGAAATTGGCAAACCATATTATAAACATATATCTCGTCCCGTCCAATTATATCCCGTTCTGTCCCGTCTCTTTCCGTCCCATAACTCAAAGCATGTAATTCTGTCCTCGTCCGTTCCATCCTATCCCTATAAGTATAAAAAAGTAACAAATATATTTTAAATCCTTCCTCATCCCACCGGAACACTATTTCTTTCGAGATACAAAGTAGCCTAGATGTTGATCCAGGTAGTAAGCTATATACCAAAAAGGAGGCTCCTCGTTAGTCATTTCAATCAGTCCAACGCATAAATAAGTTTGTAACCACAAAGTAACCAACCGTTGCCCAGAATCATGCGAGGGAAAAAGTGTTGTTCTTCGATGAAGCTGGGATCAGTAGCGCAACTATGCTTTTATACGCCCGCTACGAGCTTCTATAATTGCGTTCCTAATCAACCAAATGTTGGTCTTGTCTAGTCACTTCTGCGCTCCATCTGGGGCTGCGCCTTGTCCGTGGGCAACGCTCGCACCACCCTAGTTTCGGCACTAGCTGAGATATCTCTATGTAGTTTAGACAGACGTCGACAAATACTTCGAAGACTACGAAAACGCTTTGTAGACACGTGTTCAAAGAAATTGCCACATATTCACATATATCCGTCATGTGTCATAATTAGCTCGACCGTAAGAAGCTAGTCTTCGTAGAAAGAAAACACATTAAATGCATATGTGAACACATCAGTAGTCCTAGCACCCTTCACACAGTAGTGTCTTATATTATTAAAAAAAAAAACAATGTAAAGCAACAAGTTTGCTGTGACGTTTCATTCAATGAATGTGATTTGCGGTAACCCATTATCTCGTGGCCCAGCCCATGCAAATGAATCGCGAATAAATGGCACCCTGATCATAAATACCGAAATGAATAAATTTGGTCAAATTATTCTAGTCTAGATCTGTTCTATTTAAACCCGCTAACTGTTTTGTTATTAAAATAGAGGACCAAAGTTCGATAGGATGCGTCGGTGTTTTTCACTTGGTACTTTTCATAGGCAAATACGTGTCATATGTTAACCATAGAGCATTCAAACACGATTTAAATAAACCCAGCACACGAGAATAGACAATGAACACGACAGTGACGAAAGACATTGTTATTGTGACAAACATTGGTGACGTCAACATTGCGCACACTTATGTATTACGCACGTTTTAATTATCTATTGTAGAGAATTCGAACAGTATCGGGCCATGACACTTAGAGTCACCTTTGATAATTCATGATGGTATTCATGGCACAGTAGACTGTACAAGATGGATGTGGGCTCCGAGCAGGTGGTAATGGATGTTGCGAACTGGACATTCGCACGGAGACAAATGTTTTTTTGATCACTCGTAAAAGTGTATTCTAGTCTAGTCGTAGTTCCTGATGCCCACGACATTTTAAAGACTCGACTCAAGACTCGAACTCAGTGTGGGGTCAGGACTATGTATGTGACTGTTGGTTGTATTTATTTGTTTATTATTATTATTATTTATAATCTACTAGCACCAGTTTCCGGAGTACTTCTAGGCTCTGTGTGTTTTATATCGGATGTAAGTAATATTTTACTGTTTTGTTCATGTTGTTTGAATATAGTTTACTTTACGTACATATGTACCTACGATCACATTGTACTCCTTAAAAAATGTATGTGAATTATGAATTAATTATCTTGAACATATAACATTTTTTCAAATCAAACTGAAGGCGTTGTTGATAAAAGACAAAGTGAGATTATTTTGTAACTTCTTATTACGAGTACAATAGCAACATATTTATAAATTTTAAATGACTGTAGCAGGTACCTTAACCCATTGAATGTGGTGCTACTGGTCATGGGTAATCTCAGTGTGTAAATGAGGATGCTATAAATGCAGCAGAATCAATTGTCTCATGGTGTCATATGCCCACACACATAAAGGCAAGCCTATGCCCACTGCGACACAAACACAATTCATACATGTAGTGTTACCAAAAGTCATACAAATATATACTTACTTAACTGTATACTACATAATTGAATCCACCATAAAATTTTCCTGATTTAATTTTAATGCATCAAAACAGGAAAACAAAGTATTTTTATGTACTCAGTCATAAGCAAGTACATCTGTAATCAGTATGAATATGTTGTACTAAGATATTCAAAAAATTATTAGTCCTTCATATATATTTTACTTTATTAACTTCTAAGGATTTCAACAGATCCTTGTATAAAATTTGTAAAAATTTTATTAAATTGCCTGTCCGCCTTGGTGGTGACTTACATTTAGCAGTAGACTGCCTGTATCTAAAGAAGAAGAAGAAGACATATAATATTTACAATAAGGGTAATGATAATAACACCAACTATGAAGCGGAAATTTAAAAAGCTTTATGAATATAATTAATTAGGTTATTACTTGTCAATTTTCTTGAAGATTGTCATTAAAATATCAACAAAAGTAGACGTAACTACCGTACGCGACATGTCGACATGGCAAGCAGTTTATATTGATATTTTTTACAATGCAATGAAATAAAAGTAAATTATATTAAGTCAAGCAACAAGGTTTTATATATCAGTCATTCCAGAACTAGACCATAACCCAGAAACGGGATATAAACCAAACTATGACGGGACTGCAACAAAATAAATATAGTTCTAAATGATGATTTGCTATGTTTAATAAGCTTAAGTACTGCATATCACGTAAAATGAAAACAAGTCTTTGTTAATGAAAATTCAATCGAATTCCTCAAAGAAGAATTTTTCACTTATTTATTATTCAACTTTGACACAAAGTCCTGAAAAAATATGTACTATGGTACCTGTGGCATGTTTATCAAAAAATGGCGCATTTTACCAAGATTCTGAAATGCTACTACACATGCGATTTTATTTACAGATTTTCTTTTTATTGAGTTTTTAGTTCCAGATGACGTCATTTTTTTTAACAAGTCTTAGATATATATAGTCTTTGATATATAGATTTGTGTTTACACCAAGAAAGAGTCGAGCGGAGGGATCAAAATGGATAAAAAGGTGTAAAATGATTGCACTGTGTCTATGTACTTATATAATTTCCAGTTACGAAGCAAGTCATTGATTACTGCTCCATTCTCTAAAAGTGAGTGAGCTCATTTTTACTCTTTTAGCCCGCTTAACCATCTCCGCTTCACTCTTTGTTGGCGGAGACACATGTGATCAGTTTTGTCTTGCCAGGTGAGACAAGTCATTCCACTCGCGGCGGTTTCCACCGCGAGCTTAAGACTAGGACGGCACGGGCGATGTGCGGCTATTCAGGGAGTCCCCGTCCTTGCGCCTCACCTCATACCCCGATTGCTATATCGACCTGTCGAGTACTATATGTAGATACTAGTGTAACGCCAATCAAAAATCCATTGAGAACCAATGAAAATACAGATAACAGCAATCACGACTGACAGAAAACCAATTTTAACAGTATGGTATATATCAGTATAAACAAATTTTTGGCCTCATGTAACTAGACATAAAATTACTTGGTCTTACAATTGAAGATGCTAAGGACCAAGAAAAATGGGGCAGATTATTCAAGAAGGTGGATCCTGACATAAGTTGGGATTAACAAACAGCATGGAGAAAGATATAATATACATATCTTGGTGTGTGCATTTCATAGAAACAAATAGATATTGTTTTTGGTTTTTGTGAAATGAAATATCTAGTGTTGAATTAATATGTTTTGTATTAGCTACATAAATACATACATAAACTCACGCCTTTTTGCCAGAAGGGGTAGGCAGAGGTGCCACCATGACACCCACATTTCACCTTGCATGTTCCGTTCCACGATTTGATAAGGGCGAGCCTATCGCCATATCAGGCACAAATTCCTAACTCCGAGCTGATAATGAATTGAAAAATCTATTATCACTTTGCCCGACCCGGGATTTGAACCCGAGACGTCGTTTGCAATCGTCTGCAATACGCCACCAAGGTAGTCGATAATATGCAAGTATATTGTATTAGCTTTTTTTTCGCTTTCGCGTGGAAAAACGTATTATCGCTAGTGTTGCCTGGGGGGGGGAGCAGTGATGTTGGTTTTACCGGTCTTACGACTCAAAGTTGAGCCACCCGGGAAAGATGTTACGGCGACCGGTGAGTCGAGTCCCTACTAAATTTCTACACCGGCATACCAACCAAAAACCCTACGGTGGTCCTCCTCAGCGCATTGAAACGGCTTCGGGATCCTGAGTCAATAACGCCATAGCCTCGCCGAAACTGTTCCTGCGCGATGCCCCTCTACAGCCAACCCCACGCATTAACACCTCATACTCGCTTTTAAACTTTAATAGGCGGCAAGCAGCCCCCCACTGCGTTCCCGCAAACACCATTGCCTCTATTAGTCACCTTTTACGACAGGTAGGGGGATACTGTGATGAAATTCTAAAAATGGTCCCCAGTCTACAGGGCAGGTATAGTATTACCTACAATATAATTTATAGGCATAAATTATTTAAAGAACCATAATTATTGATATATAAATAAATATTTATGCCTGTATTTGAATAATTCACTTTATAAATTGATTTTGGTTGTTAAATTTTTTTGTTACCTAGCAACAAAAGGATATTTTACAAAAGTGAGAAAAAATATAAAAACAATAAATCTACATAATAGCCAATAATTACATACATATGAATAATAACATGTTAAATGTTAATTTCAGTTAACAATAACAAAGAATTAAATTCAAAGATTGCTTTATGTCTACCATGTATGTAATATAATATTACGTACGTACATATATTAAATTTATTTTGATATATACAAATATTCAGAATGGAAGCCGCCATGCTGAATAGTATTACATTGACTTTCCATCAGTAAGTAGTAAGCCTTGTGCGTTAACAAACAAGTTTAACACAATTTTTCCAGTACATTATTTATCACTTAAATTTAAATAAAATATTACAAAAGATTTCCTCGTGTTTATTGCATTAATTCATGCTTTACCAAGTACAAAGTCATGGTTACGTTTCAACACCGATTGACTTCACTTGAAATACGGCATTCAGCATTTTATGACTTTTCCATGCAGAAATTTTAAATATATTTTATGGGAATTGCTGTTTGGATATAAATTTAATATTTTTGTTACTAGTTTGTTTTTACTTTAGGATGCACTTGAGATACTTATCAAAAAGGAGTGGAATACTAGTCAATAACACAACCAAATTGTTATTTGCTGTCATTCCTTTTGTTTATATTGTGAATATTACCAATTGTTCACGCTTTTTTGAACTTATGATTTATCATCATGGATTCCGACATGACACAACTGGGCTTACTGTTGAACACTAAATCTGCAACTGATGTTGACCAAGTTGGTATTTAGTGATTTGTACAACAAACCCCTTTTAATATGATAATCCATTAAACATGGAAACTTCTATGCATTATGTAGTTTTCTCGGATGGAAATAAATTGATACAATACATCAGCTGCAATGTTGATGTGGCGAATTGCAGAATGTGTACTTATAATAATGGTCCTATATTATTATATACATAACATAATCCTATTTAATTTTATATTTTAATTCCACTAATAAATATAATAAAATAAAACTAATGATATGAGTTGATTATTTTTGAGAGTAAATATTCATGTATTTGATTAAATTATTATTGTTTGATCATTTCATCATTATCTTATCTCAGCCTATATGTTATAGGCTCAGTGATTAAAGGTTAGGTGAATAATTCTTGAAGTATTTAACTATTTACTATCTATAGAATATAATATTTTATTTAAGGGATTCATAGATATAGATTAGATGTTATGGGATACTTCCCCATACACCAGCAGCAATGGTCTTGAAAATACAACATATGTGGTTTACCGTATACACAGTGAGATCATATTCTATTAAATAAATAAACAGTGACTAACCTTCAGATCTTCGAAAAAATCCATCTTGTTTCTCGCGCACCACAAGAACTCCCTCGCGGTCAAAGTTTTGCGATGTTTGCGACGCGAGAGCCACTAACTCCTGCTTATTGTACCTCATGTTCACTAAGTCCGATTAAAAACTATCATCACCAGACAATTTTTATATTATAAACAAAGATTCTACTCTTATGAATGTCATAAAAAAACTAAAGATCGATTAATATGTCCACTCGAGGCACACGTGAAGGGCAGGGGGTAAATTTTATTGCGGATTCAAATAAAATAGTCTCGTTTTGCGTCGTCATTTTGTTTTTGTAAGAAATAAAAAAAAATTAAACAAACATATTTTTTACCCAATAGGTATCTCGTACGCGAGATTCACTGTCACGGGAAAATTTTGACAGTTGACTAGATTTGTCATTATTTGTGTATGTATTTTTATACTCGTATAATGTAAAAGCATCGATATAAAAATTATTATGATCGATAATCGATACTATACTATTATTTAAGCTATTTATCATTGGCGTTTATTTTGTTGATAATGAGAATTTTAAATGAAATTTAACTTTTTTTATATATGTGTTTACAATGTCGCTATCTCCATATTCGTCTACTACCTATATTTCATACAATCGAATCATCTTGTTAATTATTCTGAAGGATCGACTGCATGTACTAATAACTAAATTCATTTTAGGCCACGTAGGCCATATTGCCCCACTTTCCTCTTCCTTCCTTCCTATCCTTTTTCCTTCCCACTCTCTTCCCAAGAATTAATTAGATGGACCGGCAATACATAATCCATGATCCAGTGTTGTTGGATGTTGGGAGTGATCGCTTACCATCAGGAGACCTACTTGTTTGCCGGTCCTGTGCATTTTAAGAAAATATACCAAATTGGCAATTATAGAGACTGCCGATAGAAGTGAACATGTAGAACTTGTAGTATTAAAATTTGAAATTTCATAATTTTTAAATTAAAATTATCAACATCAATCTGGTTTTCACATCTATTGACACTCCGAGTAACAATTATATGCATGTTTATATGTTTTTTATTATTCAAATATATTACGGGTTTTAGAAGATCAAGGCAAAATATAAATACAATTAATATACAATTTTGTTATTTATTTATAAAATTTCTATGGTATGTAAAACTCCGCCAGCCCGCACTAGGCCAGCGTCGTGGACTATATTATGGCCTAAACACTCTCAATTGCACTCTCGATTGTAGAGGAAGCCCGTGCCCTGCAGTGGGATGTACATATGTATATATGCTGATATACGTCCCACTGCAGATAGGTATTATTTATGGATAGTATTTGTATTTACATAAATTTCAATGTACTTGATTTTTATATTTTTTATAGGGATATTTTGGGTCTTTCATCACACTCTAATTTTCTCATTTACTTATGTTCCGACTAGCCAGTGTTGAGAATTGGGTTTATAATAATACCGCCAATATCGAGTAGAAAAGAAAACCAAATATTTGGTTTTTCATAATTCCGTCTATTTATGTATTACTTCTTTGGGCGCGTTTGGAAAAAAATGTGTTCAATTATGTATATCTGTGGAGAAAAAAAGTTAATTTGGTCATGATTAAACTTAAGTGTAAGTGAAAATTCTTGACAAAAGTAACTTTTAACATAAAACCAAAGTGCATAGATATATAGATTTGAGGTTAATTGTCGGTACGTATTCTTTTTTCTTGTTTATATACATTTGTGTATGTGATTAAAAATAATATATCGTGGTGAAGGATAGGTCATTGTAAAAATTCGTGATGAAAGTAACTTTTATCAATTATATAGATAGAGCTAAATAAGTTTTACTTCAGTCGTGTGGTCCAAAGCACACTCGTTTTTTTTTTTGTTATTGATCCGATTCGTCCGATATCCGAGGCACCCTACGTTTGAACATTCTAAATTCAGAGACCGAATTGAAATTTGTGACCTCCATTTTGATCTTTTTTGTTCTTGATCCGATTGGTCTCTAAATCGATATCTGAGGGACCCCTTGCTTCAATTATGTGAATTTAGAATGAGTAAGTATTGTAAATAGAAATATTGAAGATTGATTTTTATACAAAAGTTTAGGTATCGATGGTTAATATAACAGTTAGCAATTAATTTCACGTTGTTTTTTAAATTAGTCGTAGTCATTATCCATCCATCCATCAGCCAAAGGAAGTCCACTGTTGAACATGGCCTATGTTCCCTCAATGATTTCCACAGTGACATGTTGGAGGCAGCCTGCATCATCCGACGTCCCGTTGCTTTTACCAGGTCGTCTGATCACCTGTGTTGGGGGCTTGACTCTCAAAGTTGAAGACGAATATGTCTATTTGAGACAAGCGGTGCGGTTAGGCAAGTCCAACTTCGATAGAGAGGTCAATCGTCGAATCCAACTCGGTAGGGCAGCGATCGGGAAACCACGCAAAGTCTTCTCGTGCAAAATACCTCGGTGTCGTAGTCATTATAATTGTAAGAAAATAAAATGGTTTTATAGCAAATAACAGAGTAAAGCATATTCGAATCTAATATTATAAATTATAATTATAGATTAAAATATGTATTACACTGTTACTCGTATTGGCTACAGCGCTATCTGTCGTCTGATAGACTAAACTAACTAAAACTTCTTTACGAAATTCTACTAGATGTCGCACTATAATCGTGACCACAATGCTAGATTGAATTCTGATTGGTTGGTTTTTACATGAAAAGTGATAAATATCCCATTTATTTATTTTTATTTATTTGTACAATTGTATTGATTAAATATAAAATATAAAAAAATAAAATTAATAAATAAAATTTCAAAAACAAAACCTAAAATAGTGAAATAAGCATTTTTGTTAGTTAAAAGTCACCCGTATTTTCAAGAACTGCAGAATAAAATAAAGGACGCCACTGGTAGCTATAGTATTTCTAATTCAAGAAGTCTCATTTGACATTTCATACTTTTATCATAAATAACTTTGTGAAGACGTAACTCACACAATTTCAATAAAACTTTCCGTAAAACCATAGAATTATGAAGCTATTCTTATTTTATTACAGGATTTACAATCCATAATAACTAAATTTAAATATAAATCCTTTAAATAAAGCAAAACAACCATTATAAACAACATACTTTTTTACTAGACATCATTACAAAGTCACGTCGTTAGGTCTTCCATGTGTAGAGTTGAGACTATGCAAACGGATTTGTATACGCATAATCGGTAAAAATATAGAAATAATCGAGCAATTTTAATCCAGTTGTTTTCTAATTTTAAAAAGTAAGTAATGTAAATACAATATATAAACTTAATATGAACTTAAGACTGAAAATCCCCGTGCATTCCACTTCTTTTGTAGACAAATCTTTTACCGTACAAGCTGCCAGGTTGTGGAATGCTTTGCCGGTAACGGTGAGACGGGCCAAATCTCTGTCCATCTTTAAAAGATTGGTCAAAGATTATTATCATCAGCTTCTATGAAGACATTGTCCAGTTGTTCACATTTTCCTTTGTACATTGTTATACATTTATATTGCCTTTTTATATATGTTTATATATATTTATATATATATTTATGTAGGTATATTTTTTGCACATATGTGTATATTGTATGTATATATATATATATATATATGAATAATGGTTATGTATGTATGTATGTATGTATGTGTATTCATATATATTAATAGCTCTATGTAAAAATATTCGTGCACCTGAAACTGCCCCAACTTTCGTTTTTGCTAGCTTATCCATCCCATGGTTGTCTGGCAGAAATTGCTTTGAGCAATAAGACCGCCATTTGTACATATTTTTTTTTGTAATTTTTTCCACTTTTGATGTATTTGGTGTACAATAAAGTGTTAAATAAATAAATAAATAAATAAATATAAACCTAAGAGAATCAGCAATCGAAAAAGGCTTTCAATTGTATCCTTCGTATTATAAATTTGGCACGCACATATACAAGTTTTCCTTGGTATTTGTTAATTTATTCGATTAATTTATTTTATTTGTGTCAAATTTACTAAAGATAATCGTAAAAAGAGTTTAGGGAAATATTGATTTTTATCTTTTCTTTCGAACTGCATAACTGAAAAAATTGCAGGTCGATACAGACGTCCGAATTATACAAATATAGTAGAAGACCAAGATTCAGAAAAATAAGATTTCAACGCAGGATCTAGCAGGATTTCGTAGAAATTTAGGGTTTTATAGTGCGTTCCATACATCAAAAATCTAAATTATTTTTTTTAGCCAAAATTATAGGGTTAAACAAAAATGTACAAAGAATAAATATTGTAAGGAATGATAATATCGAACCGTTGGCGTCAAAATAAATTGGAAATTCCGAAAAAAATCGTGTCACAAAAAATTGCCATTTCGACTCAGTGGGCCGGGCCGCTAGTAATAAATAAATCATTGCTTTTGTTCCTTAATACTAAAGTGACTTATGCAATTGTGGATGTCTCATTAGGATAAAGACGTACACAAAATAAAAACGAAATAATGTAAACTAAAAATATAAACTGTAATCGATTAAGAAATACAAACAAATAGTATCGATATCTCGTTAATAATCGGATATTGTACTAACCGATTTATTTGACATCATCCCTATTTCACAATTTTGAGATATGTCAAATGGAACTTTTAAAATTAGATAGATTATAGTGCTTCGGCGGACTCTGATGTGTCCGTGGATATGACTTTTTACGTTTCCAATGATGCGATTTTTGAATATTCGGTGCACTGTCTGTCCGTCTGTCTGTCCGTCTGTGAGTCTGTCCCTTAGTCTGTCCTGTCCATAAAGGTATTTATTATTTCTTGGGCGTTACTGGATGCCAAATGTTTTTGACTTATCCCTCTTTATGTGGTGTCTCATGTGTGTTCCATTGGATTTATGTCGGAATATTGTCCTGTTCAATTCAGTTTTCCGATTTGCACTCAATAAATGTAACAATACGTCCATATCCTAGTGCATAATATTTCGCAATTTTTGGCATTTGAACGAAATCATCGTCATTGAAGGAACAAAACTCATCGCATGAGAGTCTAAGACCTTCATGACGTCCCAGTGTGCAGTAACAAATCTATTTTTAATAAGGACCGACTCCGTAGAGGCTACCGAACATACGCCATATAACGGGATAACGCCGTCTGAATTACAAAATACATTTTCAACAGAAATTTCTTCTTATATTCTTCTATCTATTGGATTAAGATAAAAATGACCACTAAAAACGTAAGTCTACTGATCTATCGAAATCCGGTGCTAGCGAACCAAAGTTAACCTGGATACTGGACAACTTACATAGTGATCCAAGACTCCAAGTGCCAGTGGAAAAAAGTTGTTGGATCAGCTTCGTTTAACCCTTTGCGAATTTTAGATCATCCAACACGTGCATCATAGATTCTTTCTAAAAAAAATTGAGTAGGCATAGTAATTTCAAGATATTTTTTCCACCCCTATAAAATGGTCATCCAAGACTTTAATTGCCTTATTTTGAATTGTCTCTCTCTGGTATTAAACATCGTGGTTGTTCACAAAAACAATAATTATCAAAGCGCCATCCATTAAACGGAAAGTGTGACGTCCTTACTAGAGTTGTTGGAATTTCAACTGCAGTTAAATCTCTCACTTAGAATTTTAAAGGATGTGAACTCTTCAGGTAATGTCAATAACGTTAATCGACATCGCATAACATTCAATTAAACTCAATTTTTCTTTAATGTTCAATGTTCATGAGAGCAAAAAGCGTTCAATCACTTGAAAAGGTTTTATTATTGTAAAAACAAATAAAATATAGATTTTTTGCCATACTTTCTTAAGAACGTTGCAAGGCAAAAACAAAAAAAAAACTATTCTACAAACACACAACAAAATAAACTAAAGTCATTTTTGTACGTATTCCTCTAATTCTGCGGCCCGGCGAGGCGTTGTATTTAGTGTCCGTGATTTAATGGACTCAAAGCCGCGTATAAGGGCGCACGTCGCGTCGCGTTATAATTTAATTTACTGCGACATTAAAATTATGCGTATTTTCATCAATTGTAAAAAACTTTGTGAATGTAATGGTTTGTCAATTAAATTAAAATTTATTATGGGAGCTGTGAAACTTGATTTAAATAATAAGCATAGAAAAAAAGCCGGAAAGGAAAATTGAGAAAAATTTAACATTTTGAGGATATGTGTAAAAAATAATTTCATATTTTTTTCTCGTTAATTTACGTTATTTTATGATTAACCATTTTTTTGCTTTTAATATAATACGAAAAACTACATACATAAACATACATAAACACACGCCTTTTTCCCAGAAGGGGTAGGCAGAGGTGCTACTAGAACACCCACGTTTCGCCTTGTATATTCCGTCCCACGATGTGATAGGGGGCGAGCCTATCGCCATATCGGGCACAAAATCCTGACTCCGGGCTGATAATGAATAGAAAAATCCAATATCACTTTGCCCGACCTGGGATTCGAACCCGGGACCTCAAGCTTTTCAGTCATACCGTAGTACCACTACGCCACCGAGGCAGTCTAAAGTCTAAAGTCTAAAGTCTACGAAAAACTAAAACCGGTAAAATGTGTTAATTCATTTTTTTACGATTATAATGCCTTATACGGAAATTTATATATTATTATTTATATATTTCGGATTATATCACAATTTTACTAGGAGTAAAATTGTGATAAACAAGGTCCTACCTTTTATTGAACTATTGAGTTATTGAGCTGACGATGATAGATGGCGCTAAAAATAATTTTCTTCTACATTATGGTGATATTGCGATACATGATTATAATTATATTTACCTTACAATTATAAATATAGCTACTTTCATAGTCTATTAAATTCGTATAGAATTTAGCCTTTAACGCGTTTTAAGAATATAGCATTTAATTGCATTCTTAGACCCACTGCGCACTGTTGACCTGTAGCCGGCGAGTGTATCTTCCTATAGATTTATAGGAGCGAACGCACCGAGTCGCCCGAGCGACTTGGCGACTCGCCGTGCAGTGGCGACACACAGGCGACTGCTAGTCGCCGGCGACCATTAAAAGCAGGGTTCCAAATGAAGCGTTCGCACTGAGAGCTACTTTCGATGCGACTGGACATCGAGCACAAAAATCGCTCAGTGTTTCCATATTGATTTTATATCGGAAATACAATTCCAAAAATCAGTGCAGTTGTATATTATGGTTTTATAAGTCACAATAGACCATCAAAGGAACGCAGACATTCTTGCGTAATAAAAAAAAATACAAGGGTAGTTTCTAGCCTTTTTATAAAATATTTTAAACATTTATTTTAATCTCCGTTCTTACAACAAAGATCTACACAATACTATTTTACGTTTCTTTTCTTTTATTCTCTTTATAATAATTAGTGACGCTACTACAAGTGCGTGGTGGCCTGTCGGTAACGGACCAGACGCGGCTGCCTATATGTTTAAGGTGGTCGCGGGTTCAAATCCCAGGGCACACCTCTGATTTTCTGTGTCATGTGTGTATTGATAGTCAATCACCACCCATTATAACGGTGAAGGAAAACATCGTGAGAAAACCTGCATACCATAGCGATTTATATAAATTTATATGGTATGTACAAGTCCGTCAATCCGCATTAGGCCAGCGTGGTGGAGTATATGGCGTAACTACTCTCAATGGTACTCTCGATTGTAGAGGAGGCTCGTGCCCTGCAGTGGGACGTACATATATAAGCTAATACAATACAAAACGCTACTATTGCAGCTTCTTCGAAGATCTTTCCGCACGAATGTATAAGAAACACTACGCTCGGCTTGGTCTCCCAGCCCTGGACGCCTATGTTTTGGTCGCCCGACTAGGCGACTACTCGTCGGGCGACCGGTAGACAGTGTGCTATGAGCCATAGATTGTATTCGCTGTCATTCCGTTGACATTGACAATTAAAATATATCCTAATAACTGACATTAAGTTGACATTACATTGACAAACCTATAAAGCGGTCGGGACGTACGAGTAGATAAGATAAAGTGGATAACGCCTAGGGTGACATGCGGTACTTCGTAAAGATGCGATTAAATTCTTATACTTAACAAACGAGTACCTAGAAACTACCGTTTTCCGTGCCGCCGGCAGAGAGAAATAATAAGTACCACTGCTGTCATTTTAAAAATTACATATTATTCAGGATTATCTTGTGATAAAAATTTACCCCACACTTTAAAATTCTCTAGGTGCTTTCTAAATGTCCTTGTGCTCGTAATTTTAGTTCGTGTTCTCTTCAAAAACTGCAGCGGCCATTTCGTAGTATAAATCGACGCTCCCTAAGTAAAGTAACGAATCTGCATAATTCCTTTTTTTACTGTTTTAAACTTAGCATATAGGATTTTTTTTAATTTATTCTGATGTTACAATTATTTCTGATGTTTGATATTACAATTATTTCTGATGTTTCTGATGTCTTCAAGAATGTCTTGATATTTAATTAGTACCTATTCAGAATGTCAAGTCAATTTGAGTTAGGTCAGTACCTAACCAGTGCAGTTACCATAGGACTGTTGTAAGAAGACTTAATGATAGTTAGACTTAATTTTCATTTGTGATTTAGCAAGAATAGCTTTTACTTTTCAAGTTAATAAATATAATTACCGATTGTCACGTTGTTTAACTTATTAAAGTAAAGAAATTCCCGAACTAGTAATTTATTTTTAACATAGCGTCATTGTCCTCTTCATAAATATCATTATGATCACTTATTGTCACTGTCGGTAACAGCTTATTTTATTTAATTTTATTTTTTCTAAGAAATAGATTTTTGTTGAGTGCCAAATGGAGAAAAGTGTTCTAAGTTAACAAAACAATTAACTCCATGAAAAAATCATATATTTACCTAGGTTTTTTAAGTACTCATTTTTTTGCGATAAATAATATTTTGAGTGGAACCACTCAGTTGTGGATTGAGCTAAGAAAAATGGCGTCTTCTTGGCCGCAAGGTGGTGTCAGTGTGGTCAGTGTACGATATATTACCATATTCGAAACAACGAAACCCCTAACATAATATTAACTTAATTGGATAGCTACTTTTGTGCGGTATCCTCTTTATTATTAAAATCATTAGGATTACCCAAGGGCCCTAAAATATCACTAATACAAATTCATATTAGTGATGTTAATGTAATATGATTAAATTATTATTAACGTCTTGTAACCATGTTATATACATTTAAATGATAGAGCCTTTATTATTGTAACCAATTTTTCATTAATAAGTCATAGTTAACTTACTAATCTTCGTTTCGATTCGGACTCTCGGAGTGATTCGGAGCGCCGCCGCGCCGTGATTAGCAAATAGTGCATGCAAACCAGTAATCGATTATGCTCCTTGTCATGTTTTCTGCTAATATTTTATACTATTTTGTCTTTTGCTCCATAATTCCAAAGGTTATAGCAGCTTTAGCTTGCATAATTAATATCTTTTGAGGTTTTTCGATACTTACTCATAAGAAACATCTAATTTCCACTATTAACTTTGACATTTGATATATTATCAAATATTAAGTTACCACTATTATAAAGGCGAAAGTTTGTGTGTTTGTTTTGTAACTTTTGGGAGCAGTACAGCGATGTAAACGTAGTGTTGCCGCAAGCGTCCCCATTTTTAAACAATGTCGTAAAAAATTGTAATTATCGGTTTTTATAGAAATATATTTCGATAAAAATCGATTATCGGAAAGTTCCGATAATTGCACGCCCTAATAGCAATCTCTAGTAGATGTCACGTGACCACTTCCATAGACAAATCGTCTTTTTTACTTCCACGCCCGGTGCCGGCGGCTCGTGCCCCGTGTGGAGCCATTGATTATTTTTAAAATTATTTAATGTTATAGACGTAAAAATGGATACGAGAAAGTTAACGGAAATTTTGCGTGCTACTATTGATCCTAATCAAAGACAGCAAGCAGAGGAACAACTATCTCAGGTATTTCCTTTCAATCATGCACATGCTCGGTATAATATAACCCGTCTGATTTCCATGACTGTTGAATGTGAGAACGACTATGTTAGCAGTACCTGATTTCTTTGTGCTTGGAACTTCGCGATTTGTCAATAATATATCAGAGTGCCGCGCTGGTATGGACTTCTGTTACCATGTTTCGTATGTGTATCAGATTTTGTTTTTATTTTATTACGAGGCTGGCCATTGATCTGGATATTTCTATTTCCGTCCTCGCTTAAAACATGCGGCAAATGCTTGTGACTTCGATACTTAAATATTCTAACCAAAGGGTTTAAATGGAATATAATACACGATACACTAAAAATAGCAGTATGTTTCCATTATTTTACGATAGACACGTGTTGGTCATTGTTAATGTAGTAATTGGATAAAATATAAGGTTATTATTTTGAATATTTGGCTCCCCGCCCTTTTTCGTTTGTTGTCGATGTTTATAATAAATAATTCTAGTTCCGTGTTTTAAGATAAGTATTGGCGGCGCGATTTTTTTAGAATACGTGGGAGTAGTTTCATGCAATTCGAATAAACATAATAATGACATAACATACATAAATCATACAGTCAGCAGTTTTAACTGTTTATATATTTTACAGTTTGAATGAAAATCATACATTTAATCATATTATTTTAATTGGAGTGCTGAGTTAGCAAATTATGAACTTTCCACTAAAGTCTATTGATATACTACTTGACAAATAGTTTTGCATAAAATATATTTGTGTAAATATATTTAATCTATTCTGGGTACCCAGATAAGAATGTCAAATGTAAAATAATAAATAAATTAATAAAATAAAAGTCAAGAATTTTTAGAACAGAAAAACTTGAGACTTCCATTAAAGTCAAATATAACTACAAAATACTTAAAATATGGCATGTACACATAAAAAAGTACTAGTAACTGAAAAAGTTATCAAATTGATTCAACATTATATTGCCCTTTTAAAAATCTATGAATACATAGTTCAATATTACTAATTTATATTAAAATTGCCATAATTTTAAAAGTTGATTCTTTAGTATTGTTTGCACTGCAGCATAGAGAGCTGTAACAGGTTGTCAATATTTTTATTTGCAACTAGTTGTCATGGAAAAAAAAAAGGCAAGAACTGTCAGTGTCATCCCCAAAATTTCGTTTCCGCGGTTTATTTGATAATTCCACTAACATTTTTTTGTAATTTATTTTTGTTCTGTGTTGTGTGTTCGCCCAGTGAATGTGGTAAGATTAATACATAACAACTTGTGCTGTTTAATAATTATTTTATAAGTTTTTTTTTTCTTTTTGCAAAATGGAGGTAGAACCTCCTGACCCTCCAGATCCCCCTAATATTAATAGGGCTCCAGCTGGAGCTCCAATTAAAAGACGACTTGACGCAGACCCACCAATTAATCCCAAGAAATCTATTAAAGACATCGATTCAGCCTCAGCCTCCATCCAACGTCTATATGTCCATCCAATGTTAGTAGTAGGCATCAACACTTACACAGAGTCTGACAAAGGGCCATTTATCGTCCAAATATCCAGGATCGAACCTGACCCTTCGTCTGGTTTAACCATTCGCCCTATTAAGTTTGGACAACTACTGTTCAAAAACAAAATTAAAAATATAAAACCCGACGGAGTAAAGCGTGTTGGTAGAAACAAAATCTCTGTGGAATTCAGCTCTGCAGCAGATGCAAACAACTTTATCATTAACCCTATCCTCACTGACAACCACTATTCTGCGATTATCCCCTCCTATAACATTACCCGTATGGGTATTGTTAAAAATATCCCGGTAGATTTCTCTATGGACGAGTTTGTGGAGAGCCTTGTATTACCCAAAGGATGTGGCATTATTCTTAAGGCTCGTCGTCTGAGCAGAAAAATCATAAACAATGACGAAGTATCGTGGTCACCTACCCAAACTGTAGTGTTGACATTTCAGGGGCAAGTTCTTCCTGAAAGAATTTTCTCTTTTCACACATCGCTCCCAGTAGAGACTTATCAATACCCAACTATCCAATGTGTTAACTGTTGCCTTTTCGGTCATGTTAAAAGTCAATGCAGATCCTCACCTAAATGTTTTAAATGTTCTCAACCCCATGAAGGTCATTCATGTGACACTCCTGAAAACAAAGCAACTTGTTTGTTTTGTTCGGGTCGTCATTTTTCCACCAATAAATGCTGCCCTGAACATGACAGACAGGTTTCCATTAAAAAAACAATGGCTCAAAAGGGAATTTCATATGAAGAAGCTCAACAGCAGTTCCCTAGATTAAATAAAAAAACTTATTCAGAGATTTTAGCTTCCCCCGATATTAATATTAATTCTCCATCTTCCCATGCAATCCCCCACACTCCTAACTCAGTCCCTCCTTCTCAATCCTGTACTAAAACTACTTACACTAATCCCCGTCCTAGAGTCCCATTAGGTAAAACTTTCAATAAGTCCCTACACCAATCCATAATTTCTGAAGTACCATCTTCCCAACCAAATGGCTGCGGCCTTGCAAATACTCCTTCATCTTCCCCACAAACAGACCAATACGACAGCCTAATTAACTTTATTCTTCAGATGGTTTTAGATTTTGTTATGCAAAATAATTATTCCCTACCGCCCAACGTTGCCAATGTAATTTCTTCCCTTACTAAAATTATTAACCATCATGGACCCAGAGACAGTCATAGTCCAATGGAATAGTCAAAGCCTACGCCCCAAAAAACATGAATTAATATACCTTATCTCAAAATTTTATCCCATTGTTTTATCTGTAGCAGAGACTTGGTTGGTGCCTGGAACTCGCTTTGGAGTATCAGGCTACTCTTGTTTCCGGGATGATCGTGCTGATGGCTATGCAGGGTGTGCTTTACTTATAAGATCGTCCTTGCCTTTCTCCCAAATCCTTATCCCTCCCCATAGTCCTAATTTTAATGTTGTAGCAGTTCGAGTTTTAAATATATCCTTTATATCTTTTTACATTCCTCACCCTAATAGAACCCTACTTTCTGATATCCAACTTATAATCTCAACACTTCCTTCTCCTGTCGTTGTTATGGGTGATTTTAACGCCCACCACTCATACTGGGGTGGTAGCCATAATGACTTATTTGCCTGTTCCCTCATAGACATCTTCGATGAGTGCAACTTATGCATATTGAATGATGGCTCACCTACCCGTAGAGTTATCCCTTCTCAAAACCCTAAGAGTGCAGTGGACCTTACTCTCTGCTCGTCTAACCTTTCATCCCTTTTGTGTTGGTCCATTCTTGACAGTACTCATGGTAGTGACCACTTCCCTATAGTCCTCAAAATCCCTAATAGGGTAATCCCGGTTTCCAATATTTCCCCTTCTATTAAGTATATCCTGTCTAGAGCAGACTGGGATTCTTATTCCTTTTATCTTGATTCTCTATTAGATTCCCTCCCCATCCTTGATATTAATTCCCTCCCGGCAGGATACTCTGACTACATAAAAGCTATAACAACCAGTGCCAATAAGCATGTTCCCAAAAAAAAAAATAAAAAAAAATACAGAATTTCTACGCCTTGGTGGGATTCCGATTGTAGTTTGGCCATTAGGGAAAGAAAAGAGGCGGAAAAATTATATAATTCAACGATGACTGTAGAAAACTTTATTAATTACCGTCATAAAGCAGCGATGGCAAAAAAAACTCTTACTTCCAAAAAACGTATTGGGTGGCGTAAGTTCTGTGAATCGTTATCCCCTAGAACCCCTCCCAGTTTAGTGTGGAAACAAGTTAAAATCTATAGAGGTTCTCTCCACACGGAAAACCTTTTAAGTAATGACCCATCAACTTGGCTGAGCGATTTTGCCGATAAACTCGCTCCTCCCTCAGTTCCCAATTTTGACATGATACCATCATCCTCTATTCCCTACCCTCCGCCCTCTTTTTTGGATTGTGAGTTTTCTTTTGTAGAACTGAAATTGGCGTTGGATGGTCTATCTGACTCCTCTCCTGGGATGGATGGCATCCCATATTCCTTTATCACTAAATCTTCTGACAAAAACAAACAATACTTTTTAAAATTGATTAACTGCATATATAATTCGCAACAAATTCCAGAACAAATGAAAACACAAATAATCCTGCCAATTCCAAAACCTGGAAGAAATCCTACAGATCCCAATAGCTATAGACCGATAGCACTTTCTTCAACATTAGCAAAGATTGTCGAGCACATGATAAAGCACAGACTAGAATGGTACCTAGAAAATAACAATTATTTATCAGATTCTCAATTCGGATTCAGAAAAGACATGAGTACTATGGATAGTCTAGGTATCTTTACAACAGATGTTCATACAGCATTCCTTGAAAAAAAAATCCTGGCCGGCGTCTTCTTGGATGTAGAGGCCGCATATGATAATGTTGCACTTTCAGTCCTCAGGAATAAACTAATTCAGCTGAGGATTCCTGTTAAGTTAGTATTTTTCATATGCAATCTCCTTATGGAGCGAAGGATCATTTTTAAAACTCAAGGCTCATTTTTATTCCCTAGGACTGTGTGGAAGGGCTTACCCCAAGGGTCAGTTTTAAGTCCTATTCTGTATAACATCTATACGCGAGATCTTGATCAATCTGTCAACCAACATTGTTCCATTCTCCAATATGCAGATGATCTCGCACTCTATGCATCTTCTGAGAATCCGGATAACATAGCTTCATGTTTGAACAATGCTTTAACTTCCCTTAGTTCCTGGCTAGGTAACCACGGTCTCTCTTTGGCTGCTTCTAAGTGCAGCACTGTCGTATTCACAAAGCGACGAAATGTTCCTACCATTAATTTATTTGTCGGACATGAGCTAATACGACAAGATAGCAAAGTAAAATTTTTGGGTGTTTGGTTGGACTCCAAGCTATCAGGAGCCTCTCACTGTGACTACATATATTCTAAGTCTGAAAAAAATATAAACATTTTACGTTCTTTGGCTGGAGTTTGGTGGGGCTCTCACCCCTCTACCCAAAAAATATTATATAATGCCATAATACGCAGTAATTTAGATTATGGATCTTTCCTCTTAGATCCTGGAAACAAGGGAGCTTTGGAAAAACTTTCAAAAATCCAATCTAAATGTCTTCGTATAATTCTTGGTGCAATGAGATCTTCCCCAATAAGTGCCATGCAAATAGAATGCGTTGATCCCCCTCTTTATTTGCGTAGACAATTTATTTCGGATAGGTTTTTATTTAAACTTTCCCAAAATTCCCGTCATCCCCTCCTTAATAAACTCAACTTTCTTTTTTCTTTGATAGAAAGGAAAGGATATCAATCTATCTTCGATTTGCCTTGTCTAGTCCGCAGCTTCATTAAATTCTCTCGCCTTCCAGACACAATCTTACAATTTCCCTCTAATTTTATTTTTTCCCTTCCCTATAATGTTTTAACTTTTTCTCCAAGGGTATTTTTGGACTTTGGTGTTCAGAAATATTCTGTAGGAGCAGACAAAATGGTAAAAGACAAGTTATCCTCGGAATTTCCAGGTTGGATTCCACTTTTTACTGATGCTTCTAAACTTTCAAATGATGGTATTGTAGGATCTGCAGTTTGGATCCCTAGTTTCAAAATTATTTTAAGTTATAAATGCCCCTCCATTACCACAATCTTTTCTGGAGAGGCCATTGCTATTCTAGAAGCGATTAAATTCGTAACTTCCCTTAAATTAACAAATTCTATAATTTTAACCGACTCCAAAAGCTGCTTACAATCCATAATTTCCAATCCGTTTAAAGCAAAATCCAGATACCCTGTCATCCTGAAAATTAAAGAGGCCCTGTTTATATGTCATCAACTCAATATAAACGTTGTGCTAGCCTGGATACCCGGTCACTCTGGTATAACAGGGAATGAAACAGCAGACTCCTGCGCCAAACAGGCCATTAACATTGGTATTTTAGATCATTTTAAAATTAATCCTCTCGATATCTGCTCTAACATGAAACATTCTATGATGGTCGCTTGGAATAAAGAATGGCAGATAACAAGAAAAAGAAAAGGAAAATTTTACGGTAGCATCCAACCAGACATTCCATCAAAACCTTGGTTTTCAGTGTTTCAAACAATTGATAAATCTGTTTCGTCTACAGTCTGCAGAATTCGCCTTAATCATTGTTGCACTCCAGTTCACCTGGCTAAAATCAGAGTGCGGGATCATTCCCTATGTGAATGCGGTCTGGACGAGGGTAATCTTGACCACATTTTTTTCAACTGTCCCAATTTAATTCTTTCCCTATATGACATTCTTCCTCCCGAAATCCCTCGACCCACTAACATGAAAACCCTACTTAGTCTCACCTTTTCCCCATTTATACACCTCTTGTGTAAATGTATAAGGGTTAATAGTATTAAATTGTAAGTTTATTATATTTTATTTTACTTAATATCTTTAAATAAATTTCACCTCATTTTTCGTAATTTTTACTTGTTTTTAACATTTAGAATTAATATTGATATACTAATAATTATGTATAATATACTTTGTCTCATTTATATTATGTAATTTTTCAAGCTAACAACGGGAAATTCTGTTTCGGCTGGTATTAATACGTGACACTGGCAGAATTGGGGTATGGCAACACCGCAAAAGCCAAATAACAAGAACTGAACTGAACTAGTTGTCATGATTACCCTACCAATATTTTTTCCATTTAGTTTGAACATGACTATCATTAGTAATTGATTCTGTTGAACTCGCTTTGAAGTCTCAATAGTAAAACTATTACATTTGATTTAACTTTTGAACAGTTATTATATATCAACAAAACATGTTAAATACAATGCTTTATATGCTAGAATTTTATTTGTTTTTCATTGTAGAATGTGTGATACAATCTACAAATAAAAAAAAATAATTATGTCTTAATAATGGTAATATACTAAAATTATGTACAATACTGCATTTAAAAGAATTTGACCATAACAGTGTGTTTTGTATATTAACATCAACATATATCTAATAATACGAAACACATTTTATACTCTATAACACAAAATGCTTACACATCCATATATTACAGATTCACAAGATCATTGGCTTTGCACCGTCTTTGCTGCAAGTGGTTATGCTCAATGAAGTGACCATTCCAGTCCGTCAAGCTGGTGTGGTCTACCTGAAAAACCTGATAACGTCAGGATGGCAGGAAAAGGAACCAGAAGAGGGCGAACCTTTGCCGTTCAGCATTCACGAGCAAGACCGTGCAATGATCAGGGACATCATTGTGGACGCTGTCATCCAGGCCCCAGACATAATCAGGGTTCAGCTCTGTGTGTGTCTGAAGACAATAATAAAGCATGACTTCCCAGAGCGATGGACTCAGATAGTAGACAAAATACACATCTACCTGCAGAACCCAGATGCTAACAGCTGGATGGGAGCATTGCTTTGTTTGTACCAGTTGATCAAGAACTACGAATATCACTTGGCTGAGAAAAGGGTGCCATTGATTGAGGCTATGAACCTGCTCTTACCCATGATGTACAATTTGATTGTGAACTTGCAAGCAGACCAATCAGTTGAATCTGTGCTCATCCAGAAGCAAATACTGAAGTGCTTCTATGGATTAATCAAAGTAAGTGGTTGCATCCTGTGCCTATGTTGATCCCTTGTGCATTGAATCATCCACAATACAGGTAGGATCCAATTTCTAAACAGATAAGATTATCTACTTGTAGTCTGCATCTAGGCAGATCTGTTAGGATTTTGTGAACTATACTTCAAACTGACCACTAACACTTGACCATATTATAAGTTTCATGTGACAGACAACACAAGGAAACACGTTAAATATATATTCACACAGTAAGTGATAATTCACATAAAAAATGGATCAAACTAACAAAATCTTTTGCGAAAAATGTCATAATCCCATTTGGTCTTTTACTAGATATTTGTCTATTATATTGGAAGTATGGTGTAATTGTAATTGTAATTGTAAGTTGAAGTGGCAATGGGCGGGGCACATAGCACGGAGAACTGATGGCCGATGGGGCCAAAAAGTTCTCGAATGGAGGCCACGAAGCGGAAAGCGCAGCGTAGGACGTCCACCCACTAGGTGGTCAGACGACCTGGTAAAGGTCGCGGGACGTCGCTGGATGCAGGCTGCCTCCAACAGGTCACTGTGGAAATCATTGGGAGAGGCCTATGTTCAGCAGTGGACTTCCTTTGGCTGATGGATGGATGATGGTGTAATATTTTTTTTTATTCAAAAATGAAAGTATAATTTAAGTATTTCACATTACAAATCAACACTCTAACCAATGCAAAATTCTCCTAAACTCCCATAAAAGTTATCAGATCATTCGACCCTACAATCATCCAAGCATCCAAATTTCTGTATGTGGAGTCTTATATAGAAGATGTCACAAAAAGACGCTGCGAGGATTCATTTTTCATTCCCGCAAGGTGGACGGATGACCTGGTTAAGGTCGCAGGAAGTCGCTGGATGCAGGCTGCTGCCAACAGGTCTATGTGCCGATCTATGGGGGAGGCCTTTGTTCAGCAGTCGATTTCCTGTGGCTGTAAAGGGAGAGAGAGACAGGGGGTCATTTACCGAGTCTTCTATTGTCCAGTACATCCTGCCGCTGGACCTAATCAGCCGTGAGACGTTCACCAAGTGGATGGAGGTGCTGCGCGCCGTGATGGAACAACCGGTCCCGGAGCACACGCTGCAGGTGGACGAGGACGAGCGCCTCGAGCTGCCCTGGTGGAAGTGCAAGAAGTGGGCCGTGCACACCCTGTATAGGCTATTTGAAAGGTACTGGTTTATGTGCAATATTATAGCTTTTTACGGCCCAGGAGGAACAGGCGGCCCAGTATTTGTCTTCAGACGTAGTCATATACGACAATCACTGTCATTAACTCTAGGATTGAACATAAACCTTAATCTAAATTGTCACTTGTAACTTGTATCTTGGATGTACTTCTGCGAACATCAGCCCAGTTCTGTCATGACGTTTTCCTTGTTTTTAGAAGCTTACATGTAATAAAGATATGAAAACTTGCTAGTCGTGATTTATCCACCCAGAAGACGGGTACACGGTCTCATAAAGATGCAGGAACTTGCTGATCGCAAGTCACTTCCAAGAGGGCTACCATAGGTTATTTGGTTATACAATAGGTTATATGTTGTAAAATTATATTTTTTTTGCCAGATACGGAAGCCCAGTGAACGTCCGCGAAGAGTACGTGCAGTTCGCCGAGTGGTACCTGACCACCTTCACTGGTGGTATTCTGGAGGTGCTGCTCCGCGTGCTAGACCAGTACAGGAACAAGGTGTACATCTCGCCACGAGTGCTGCAGCAGACCCTCAGCTACATTGACCAGTGGTGAGTTTTATATGTAATCAATTTTACAGTAGGCAGCTTGTCTGTGCCCTTAGCACTGTGGAGTCCATGGGCTGCAGTAGCCGCTTACTATCAGGCGGGCCAGTAGCTCGTATAAAAAATATGTGTAGACGGGTCAACTGATGTGTCTAATCAGTAGACACTGTCGACCATAAATACCTACTGACTATGAATACTATTTTCAGTGCATTCCTATAAGGAAAGTCTTGGTCTAAACCAGTGGGTAGGTATATTTAAATCGAATCAGTTTGTGACTCATTACCACAGCATTGTTGTGCTTTGTAAAGAAAACTTTATCTCTGAATTTGGGGCTAAAAAAATTGCCATAAAAAATATACAACTTCTAAAGTATCACAAACTGGTTGTCGTTTTGTTATCAACGAAACAAAATATAATCATTATTATGCATAAACCTAAAAGCTGAGTGCATTTGTGTAAATCATGTTAAAAGAATACACATATACAAGTTTTTACGTACAGTCACCGCCAAAAGTAGCTGAACATATTCAAAACGCCAAAAGTCATACACGCGTAAAGCATCAGAAGAAGGTGACCAGTGTCGGCCACAAAAATTCATGAACACACTAAGGTTACAAAAGTTGGTGAACAGCAAAAGCAACAAAATTGATGAACACGTCAATTGTACATAAGTCACTGAACATTTATAAATAGTAAGATTGCCGTAGATGTGTTCACCTACTATTGTTGCTTTGTTGTGGATTTGCTGTTAATTTTTTTTTCACAGTTTATATTTTTAGTTTCTTCTCTGCATTAATGTATTGTCTTTTACGTTTTTGTGAAATACCTAACTAATATTTATTTTCGTAGAGTTTAAATGTCGTGTTAGTCTGTTGGCGTGTGTGCTTGTATTAAACAATAAATTGTTATTCTTATAGGTACCTAATTTTATTTATATCGTGCTGTTGGTGTTCCAAATTTAATAAATACATAAAATAAGAAAATAAAATATATCTCTGTGGTCTTGTTCCGTGTTAATAAATGATAATGTATGACAATATTGGCAACAATTTGTGTAAGTATGTGCTTGATTTCAATTTTGTATATGTACTGTACCTACATGGTGTGTACGGTTTTGGTGACAATTAAAATAAGTAAATACAAAGAAAATATTTAAATTTATTAAACAAAAAACAAATTCAACAATAAAAATAAAAATATTAAATTGTTTAAAATCTTGTGTGGCCTCCATTTGCATCGATGACGGCCTGTAGTCGACGTCGCATAGAAGATAATATAATAGCACATACATCTTCCCCTCTGAATGTGTCCCACACGCGTTCCACGTGCCTTACTGTGCCTTCCTATGTGCGGGGCGTGTCGGGCTCCCAGACCTGGACAATGAGACTCCATAGATTTTCTATAGGGTTCAATTCTGGACTCTTCGGTGGGAACGGCATCTTGATAATCGCTTTTTCATTATTGCGGAACCACGCTTGACATCTTCTAGCTTTATGCACGGGGCTGTTCTCGTGGATGAGGTGTATTGGCTCCGATACGTGTTTTCTGGCCGTAGGAAGTAATGTGTTTTCCAACAAATCTAAATAGCCTTCGCCATTCAAGCGGTCCGATATTTCCGTCAGCTCACCGGGGCCCGATGCACTCATCCATCCCCAAAAGCCAACGCTAATACGGCCCGCCGATCGATTATTCCTAATATTTTTCGGGTTATATCTCTGACCAGTTAACAGCCAAAGAGTGCATCGTCCATCTTCCGTTGATTGAAAAGTTTTTTTATCAGCGAAAACGACTTGCGACAAATCGAAATGCAAGAACCTTTCGGGAAATTGCAGGCGTTTCAGTTTGTGCCGTGGTATTAAAACAAATTTTCTTGCTGGAACTCGATTGTAGAAGCCGTGTTCTTTCAGCCGCTGGCGAATTGTATGTCCCAATATGTCCATGTCTGTTGCGACCGTCGATACTCGCATGAAGCCACTGCTTCGGAACCGCCGAATAATATCAAAATCTTGATCTCTTCTAGTTTTCCTCGGTCTACCAGTACGTTTAGACGTTCGAATTAAACCTTCGGTTTTCCACTGTCTCGTCCAAAGGTGTACGGTATTTTGCAGCAAAAAAATAATCATTAAAATATTATTGACTTCGGTCTACAGACATTAGTAAATTGCAACTTATGGGATTATGGGCTCAGCAAATTGTGTGATACTATTGCGTGTATTTAACAGCCTCCGTAGCGCAGTTGGTTAGACGCCGGCGGGAGGCTGCGGGTTCGATTTTCGCACAGAAACAAATATTCGTGTGATCCACAGGTATTAGTTTCGGGTATGGGTGTTTATGAGACCAAAAAATCTTTCTTAGTTTCTGGTCCCCACGACACAAGATTCAATCTTAGTGTGGGGTAGATCTATGTATGTGCCTATTGGATGTATTTATTATTATTATTTATTTTCGTCCAATATACCTGTGGTGGATTAATTGATTGATTCCAGTTGTAAAATATATTTGTTTCGGTGCGGGGATCGAATCCGCGCCCTCGCGTTTCACAGCCGGCGTCTAACCAACTGCGCTACGAAGGCTGTCAAATACACGCAATAGTATCACACAATTTGCTGAGCCCATAATCCCATAAGTTGCAATTTACTAATGTCTGTAGACCGTGATCAATAATATTTTAATGATTATTTTTTTGCTGCAAAATACCGTATACCTTTGGACGAGACGGTGGGAAACTGAAGGTTTAATTCGAACGTCTAAACGTACTGGTAGACCGAGGAAAACTAGAAGAGACCAAGATTTTGATATTATTCGGCGGTTCCGAAGCAGTGGCTTCACGCGAGTATCGACGGTCGCAACAGACATGGACATATCGGGACATACAATTCGCCAGCGGCTGAAAGAACACGGCTTCTACAATCGAGTTCCAGCAAAAAAATTGTTTTTAACACCACGGCACAAACTGAAACGCCTGCAATTTCCCGAAAGGTTCTCGCATTTCGATTTGTCGCAAGTCGTTTTCGCCGATGAAAAAACTTTTCAATCAACGGAAGATGGACGATGCACTCTTTGGCGGTTAACTGGTCAGAGATATAACCCGGAAAATATTAGGAATAATCGATCGGCGGGCCGTATTAGCGTTGGCTTTTGGGGATGTATGAGTGCATCGGGCCCCGGTGAGCTGACGGAAATATCGGGCCGCTTGAATAGCGAAGGCTATTTACTCGTAGATTTTTGGAAAACACATTACTTCCTACGGCCAGAAAGCACGTATCGGAGCCAATCGCAATAATGAAAATGCGATTATCGAGATGCCGTTCCCACCTAAGAGTCCAGAATTGAACCCTATAGAAAATCTATGGGGTCTCATTGTCTAGGCCTGGGAGCCCGACACGCCACGCACATATGAAGGCACTGTAAGGCACGTGGAATGCGTGTGGGACACATTCAGAGGGGGAGATGTATGTGCTAATATGTTATCTTCTATGCGACGCCGACTACAGGCCGTCATCGATGCAAATGGAGGCCACACAAGATTTTGAACAATTTAATATTTTTATTTTTGTTGTTGAATTTGTTTTTTGTTTAATAAATTTAAATACTTTCTTTGTATTTACTTATTTTATTTGTCACCAAAACCGTACACACCATGTAGGTACAGTACATATACAAAATTGAAATCAAGCACATACTTACACAAATTGTTGCCAATATTGTCATACATTATATCATTTATTAACACGGAACAAGACCACAGAGATATATTTTATTTTCTTATTTTATGTATTTATTATATTTGGAACACCAACAGCACGATATAAATAAAATTAGATATCTATAAGAATAAAAATTCATTGTTTAATACAAGCACACACGCCAACAGACTAACACGACATTTAAACTCTACGAAAATAAATATTAGTTAGGTATTTCACAAAAACGTAAAAGACAATACATTAATGCAGAGAAGAAACTAAAAATATAAACTGTGAAAAAAAAATTAACAGCAAATCCACAACAAAGCAACAATAGTAGGTGAACACATCTACGGCAATCTTACTATTTATAAATGTTCAGTGACTTATGTACAATTGACGTGTTCATCAATTTTGTTGCTTTTGCTGTTCACCAACTTTTGTAACCTTAGTGTGTTCATGAATTTTTGTGGCCGACACAGGTCACCTACTTCTGATGCTTTATGTGTGTATGACTTTTGGCGTTTTGAATATGTTCAGCTACTTTTGGCGGTGACTGTACATAAAGATTCAAGCGGACAAAATGCACGTAATGCTTGGGATTAAATTGTCGACCTGTTGCATGCGTGTGTGGTGGTGGTTACTGAGTTCAGATAGCAATGCTTGGCATCCGCCTGGCGGTAATAATGCATGCAAAGTATACTAAAAATGTTAAATTACAATTGGGCCTACTTACACAAGTCAGCGACGCGGCACCTATTACCTAGGTCACAATAAATTAGATCCGGTTCTGTGTACAACTTTACCATTGTAAGTCACGAATGACGTCAAAGATGACAGAAATATACGGATTTAATATTCCTATAATCATCAGTCGGTCTTGTAATAATTTGAAACAATGAAATTACTCGTATCGATATGTGTCAATAATTATCGGTAGCTGAATCAATACGTTAAGTGTATAGGGTTTGTAAAATAGTCTTCAACACATAAGTCATTATCGGGAATAAAATATTTCTTTAAAATGTTTTAAAAGCAGGGTTTCCTCTTTAGTTTCAATATTTTTAATTGCATTCAATATATTTAATCTATTATTGACACAATTTCCATTAATTCTGCTTGAATTTTATTTCTGTTTAATTATGAAGAGTTACCTGCTGTTCATATTCAACACCTAACACCAATGAATCTAAAATAAAACCTCCTAAGGGCTATATGAAATACTACGCCAAAAATAATTGAAATTGAAGTATGATAAACAACAAAAGGGATAACATAAATACATTAAGTATAATTATATCGATTATAATCGATAAAATCGAAACACAGTGTTTCCATTTCTTTCTGAAGTCGGTTAATAAAATATGCAGGTTTAAAACGAAGGCTTAAATAGCATCCCATACACTAAATTATGTAATCATTGTCAGTAAAGCCCCATTTACACGGAGAGAGTTTTCGGGGTTAGAATCGTATGCGATTATCGCATGACACAACCGCCATATATTATCGCGTTTCTACAATGTTTACACGAACCGACTTTTTATATCCTTACGATAATCGTTTCTTCGAGGCAAGAAACTCTCCTCGTGTAAACGGGACTTTAGCCGATACTTTATCGTTTTCGAGGAATGGGTTCATAACAGCACTACACAATTTACGATGTATCGATTCCACGTCACAGAAATCACGGAAACAGTTGGTTCCGGTAGCGACTGACGTTTCCTTAGAGGTTCTGCCGAGTAGAAAAGCATGAGCTTTGTCTTTGGACAACAATAGAACTTATGCTCCTTTATCTCAGAAAATAAACTAGCCGATAAATGATATGCTATTTCGATTGTTTGATCGTATTGGTCTAAGAACACTTTTCGATAGGCAAGTTATCATAGGCATGTTTGTTAATCAATAATATTTGATAAAAAATATGTCCCATCTGGGTACCAGACGGGTGAAGGTCAATCTTCCATGTCTCTTCTGCTATATCCCAAATTAATAATTTCTAAGTAATTAATACGTAGATAAATGTGTACTAAAACTGTTCAAATATAATGTAGCATTTCTAGTGTTCCTGAAATATTGTCATTGTAAAGAGAAGGGGGTTCTCTGCGCACGAATAAAAACAATCTGCACCAATAAAAATCAACAGGAATCTTTTATATTATTTCATTCAGTTTCTATATAGATTTGTAAATTTTAATTTGACATCCAATCTAAGAATTTAAAAGTATCTTCATAGATTTGACAGTATTGTACACGTAGTATAATTACTTCCTTTCTTAACTACATCCATCATCCATCCATCAGCCAAAGGAAGTCCACTGCTGAACATAGGCCTCTCCCAATGATTTCCACAGTGACCTGTTGGAGGCAGCCTGCATCCAGCGACGTCCCGCGACCTTTACCAGATCGTCTGACCACCTAGTGGGTGGACGTCCCACGCTGCGCTTTCCGCTTAGCTTAAAAAGTTACAAATTTAAGAATCGCAAATATTAATAAGAAGACCAGACTGGCGGTATAAAGTTGACCTGGGACGTCTCGGAACAGGGCGTGGACAAAGACATCTACTGTTGTAACTTGTAACTGCGATAGACTTACTAGCTTATCGAACGACATACTATCGATACTTCGGTTGCGATGTGACGAAACTATATTAAAATGTCATGTTAATACACTTAAATGTAACAGCTACATTAACTATTAATGTTTCGGAATAGTGTGTATATTTAATATTGTATCTGACAGTACAGTTACGTCCAGATAGGGAAATATATGTTTTGCTGACTGGTAAAATATGTCGACCTAGTTCAAAATTAAAATACCTACACTGGCAGCTCCCGAAACGAGACTAACTTAGGTGACCTAATGGCCGATACCAATGTTATATTGTGCTCGATATTCATTTGAATATAAATACCTTCCCGCGACTAATTCTAAGAAAATGAATACCCTCTCATCGTCATTGTTATATCGATTTTGTTTCGCGTAAGTGAAAGTTTAGTAATAGATGTGATAAAATTTTCATACGCACCTTTACAGTTTACTGTACCTATTGTGATTAGTGCATTATTTATATAATCGAGATTACTACCTATCGTCGGTTTTATGTCAGTCATCAGAATCGTTTAGAAACCGAATAAATTATGTATAGAATTGGTATATAAACAAATGAGTTTTACTGAGGGCTCTACAATGAATATATCGTGTACTTGGTTTCGCTATCGATTTTAACGCCGCAGGGAAGTTTCTGAGGTATCCCATGTATAAATTACCGAAACTATTCAAAAGGCTGACATTGTTGAGTCAAATGTTTTAAACATTACAAATGTTAACATATTTGTTCTGAATTTCTGTGCATAAAGTTTTTCCGGGTCCATTATCAATTTCCAACAGATTTAGATCTGCTCCGCCCGCCTCATATGATTTGACTAGTTGACGTCATTACGTGTTTTTTTTTAATGGGACACTTTGAATTTTCTATATTCTACATATGTATGAAATGATCTCATTGGATATATTTTGGCTGAATTATATCATGTCACCATGGACGAAAAGGTGACGTTAGTAGTGAACGAAATTTCTTTGAATTTGATCTTAAAATTGTTTAGATTGGTATCACTGAAATGGACCATCAGTGCTTATACTTCTTCATGTGATCAATAAATTAATAATAGTATAGTTTATTAGCAGTGTATGACACACTCTACACATTGTATTTAAAACGAATAGACTATAAAGTCCGTTAATTCATTTAATTCGTTATCCCCTGGCCTTCGGCGATCATTTAAATTCTTTATGTCAAAGAAAAAGCCCTAAGGCTGTCATTACGTTTTGCGAAGAAAGTACCATTTTAAATCATAAGCGATTATTATGCGGATTGATTGGCTTTATAACATGATAGGCGATTTATTATTAGCTGGTAATCCAACCCTTCTTGCATTATAAATGCATGAGTAGGGTGCATACTTCATACCCGGAACGTGATAAAATACAACATAGTCATCCGCGTCACCTGATCACGGCTATGCAGCCACGCCCTGCACTCGCAGCCTTTGTGCATATTGCGCGCCGCGCTCGAAATGTCGATGCCAGGCGCACGCCCTGCGCACCACTCAACATACACCAGGCCCCTGGGAGATGTTATTATTACTCCCGATCAATACTCTCCGCCTAGGAACGAAGCCTCGCAACAGTGGAAAATAACGAGAATTTTTCCATTAGGACATCAAAAAGAGAAAGTATAAATGGTCCTGTTGTTGACAAAATATCGGTTTTCTATTAAATTTCGCTCCGGCGTGGAAGGGCTTCATTTGATTAATTCTTTCTTTTTTTTAGAAATGTATTTAAGTCGCTGTTTAATATTATTTATTACGAGAAATATTATTTCCTAAAAAAATATTTGTAACTTCAACGTTGTGTGGTATTCGTTAAAGGTTTCTGATAGAAAAGCATGTTGCATAAGGCCAACTGTTGCATCTTAAGAAATAGCTCTTCAGGGTATAGTATCTATTATCGTTCGTTGTCTACGATAGGCGGCTCGAAACATATTTTTGTTGTAGTTACCTTGGTTTTTAATGATAGCGTATTTCAATGTTGAGTAATCAATAAAACTTGTAATTTAATAAGGTTTAATCAAGCTTATTTTTAAATGAATAAGTATGTGGTAAAAATGGTAAAAGACTTTTCTCTCTGAACAGACATATTGATTAATATAATTTCCTGCTTTTGAACCTATAGGTTATTTATAGTATGTATGTATTTATATGTATATTTATATTTATAAGAATGGACATGTGTATGTATATTAGGAGTAAATTGCTATGTATCATATATTGTGTATATATAAATTATAAACAATTTGTTATTTTCCTTTTTTTTTGTTTGTGTTGGAGCTTGCTTCTTTTATATTCTAGACTGCCCTGTCTTCTTTTCATTGTGTTATATCCATCCAAAGGTTGTCTGTAAGAAATCGCCTAGAGCGATAAGACCGCCATCTGTACTTTTTTCTTATTTTTATTATTTTTTTGTATGTTTTTCCTTTCTGTGTGCAGTTAAGAATAAATAAATAAATAAATATGTATCGCTATGAATGGTCGCTTATAAAACTACAACTAAACAAATAAATATTAATAACGTCGTATCCTATAATTTATTATATTTCCAATTTAATATGATTGCCGCTACTTTAAAATAGATTATACGCAGATTTGTTTTCCGACTACACATAGGTTTTCCAATGCGGGCAATATCCATTACGGGTCTGTTAGCATACCGATTGAAATGAAAGGCACTTGTATACAATTTTCATTATTAATCAATGTTCTTGTTTATTAAAAAATGATGTTACCTTTATTGAAAAAAGATTGCATACACATTTTTTAAACTAATGTCTTCATACACTCTTAAAATAGTTTTAAACATAAAATTACAATGACATTGTTATTGTGTAAATGATTAGATTATTTAACGCAATCCTTTGCATTATGCAGTACAGTTAGAAGCGATGCCACTAATGGTAACACTTTGTAAAGTGTTATAGACTAGGTACTTGAATAAATTATCTGCCGGTGGCGCTTCTCCTATCTACCTGTACCTATATCAGTCCGTACACGTCCCACTGCAGGCCCCGGGCCTCCTCTACAACCTAGAGTACGATTGAGAGTGGTTAGGCCATATAGTCCACCGCGCTAGTCTAGTGCGGGTTGGCGGACTTTTACATACCATAGAAACTTATACAAATGCAGGTTAGCGAAGATGTTAGGTATAGTGAAGAGTAGTCAAAGGGGCACGTGCCTGATTTTGATGAAAACCAAATCTGCATATCATTAATATTCCTACCGACGAATCGAACCCGATGATACTGAAATAAGAAAATAACATATGCTGTATTATTACACCCTTTCAAAATGTTGTTGATCAGGAACAAATCCTGCGAAGTAATATCTGGAAAACTAATGGAGACCTCTCTCCTTAAGGTGGCTAAAAATGATCTGTAATTTTGACTCTATATCATATTTTTTTCTTTGGTTCCCTTAATATCCAGCCTCTTGCGCCGGTAGACACTATCTGGACTGCAATGGACCATGAGGTGCATTGTGGTCACTTTTACAGTGTACTGACACATTATACGTTGTTACAGCGTCAGCCACGCTCACTCGTGGAAGCTGCTCAAGCCGCACATGTTCGCCATCATACAAGATGTACTCTTCCCTCTCATGTCGTACTCCGAGGCCGACGAAGAGCTCTGGAACACAGACCCGCACGAGTACATCAGGATCAAGTTCGGTGAGTGTAATGTATCAATGATGCTTTGTTATACTTTATTATATACACTTATATTAATTATACATTTTAAGGAGATTAGTAAGTATTTTTTGTGAGTCAAGATTTGCTGCGGCTGGTCATGAAGGTTCTAAGAATTTCCAAACCGACCTGTTAGACCTATGGAGTAATTAATACATAGTTACAGTATCTAATAAACTAGATTGCACTATACCTTCGTATAAGCATTCATAGCAGTTGGCACAATCATAATAGCACAATGTTTTAAAGTAAACAATTATATAATGTTATGTAACTTCGTCTTTTCACCTAAAACAGAAAATACCACATACGAGTATATATCGCCCGGTTCTGCAAAGGACATATGATGACGTTCATGTAAACGGATACGCCCGTTAATGACAGATGTTAATATCCGTCATAAAAATAGAACGGCGCGCAAACCTTTATCGATTAGGCGATCGATAAAGGTTATCGATTAGGAATTTTCACGCGAATTACGTAAAAGCCGCTTTAGATTCATTTAAAAAACATCAAACGCGTTAAAAAGTAGAGAAGGCGGTTTTAACCTATTAACGTGACACTAGGCGCCAATTAAAAAAGAAAGTGGTGCAGATGTCAATAGCGCGAAACACTTGTTGACTGTTCCAATTAAAAACCACTTAATTATCCACAAACATGCCACTGACGGCTGCAATTTTCATGCGGTCGGATTGTTGGTTTGGTTATTACAACGTCATAATTTGTAACAGGAAATTACTGACGTAGGGGGCCCGCCATCTAGCAAACAATAAGTGGGACGGAAACGACGTAATATTACACGTCACACTGGCTGGTTATTGGTAATTGGAGGTTCCCTTATTTGTATGAGTATGTGTTGTAATTACACAATGCGTCGCGTAGGCGAAAAACGTCCCCGGGATAGTAGTTTAAGGGCGGAACACTTTTGCCACAAAATGTAATGCAAAATAAAAAGCTAACGTGTACTTCTTTATGACCTTGAAGACATTTGATCTACGATGTCAGTGTATAAAAAGGTCTACGATTAGCTGTTGCTTGCGTGATAAAATATATACTATATCTTAGGTAACAATAATAATTTAAACAAATGAGATTTTCCAGTTTCATGTATTGGCTGATTAAAGACAATTTAAAGACCTAATCAATTTGTTTGGCTCGGTGGACGGTGCGTTATTACTAATTCTAGTTTTTAGTATCAACTTCCAACCCCTGTTACACCAATCAGTATTATCGCGACGCGTTGACCTAATTAATTTTAATCTATAACACTAAGCCTCGAAGCTTATAGGTTGTCTTGGTTTTTCAGTTTACGTCACAACCGTAACAGTTTTTCGTGTTGGTTGCACAGGTGACACGACGTACATGTAGATCATAATTTCTACTGATGTTATTCCACCAGTCACCTGGTTTTAAATTTAAAGAGGATTTTTTTATAAAGAATAGTCACTGCGCATGTCCGTTCCTTCGAATCGATTAATCAAACTCTGATGTAATAAATATCTTCATGCTCCTCTCTAGATAGTTTACATCGATAATATTTACCAAAACAGCTTGTATTTAGACTGAAGTACATTATGATAACAAAACATTGTATTGTTTGCTATGCATTGTATTAAGTGTCATCCGACGATTTAAAATGATCCATTTAGTTCACACACAATCAAACAATACTATCTCACGGAGTAAAGTCCTCGAATAGATTTGAGTATGCTGATATTCTAGCCGGAATCAGATCACAGTATTAAAATAACTAGAATTTGTAGGTCTGTAGGTATCATCCGAGCAGGCTATTGGATCTTCAACGTAAGCAAAACAGAATAAACGGTACAGGACTGATGAATAATCAGTATAGTGTACAATGGTCTATTTTAATGCTAATTACCACACGTATGAATTTCGTGGGAAAGAGCTGGATATCTTACAAGTTGTTACAAATGAACGCGAGAGAACGATTAATGAGGATACTAGCAAACTTAACATATAGTCTGTAAAACAAAAGCTTTCACTGATTGAAATGAAATTTAACCAACATATCGTTACGGTTTTGTCTGCAGAAGGGTAAACAGAGAGAGCGATTACATACAATTTAAAAAATCTAATGTCATGATAACGTAGATAACGAACTCGTTATTCAGCGCGTTATGTCCTTGAGACTAAAGCTATTTTTATATTGTGAATGGACATTTTCCATTAAAAACTATAGCTTCTCCATCATGTAAATGGATTCTCAGTCACATGTAAGTTGTAACCGTAATTGGACATATTTTTTTACTGCTTGTATTGTCCACAGATATATTCGAAGACTTCGTGTCTCCTGTGACAGCGGCACAAACGCTACTTATTTCCGCTTGCAAGAAGCGTAAGGGCATGCTTGAACGCACAATGCACCTCTGCATGCAAGTACTGACGAGCCAGAACGGCGAATACGGGCCTAAACAACGTGATGGCGCCCTCCACATGGTCGGCACACTTAATGACATTCTCATGAAGAAGAAGTTCTACAAGGAAGAGATCGACTCTCTCCTCAGCCAGTACGTGTTCCCGGAGTTCCACAGCCCCCTCGGCTACATGCGGGCCAGGGCTAGCTGGGCGCTGCACTGCTTCTCCAACATTCGCTTCAAGACCGAGCCCCTTCTTCTCGAGGCTGTGCGCCTGACCATTAACGCTTTGCTCACCGACGCAGAACTACCGGTTAAGGTGGAAGCTGCTATTGCACTGCAAATGCTGCTCACCTCACAGGAGAAGGTTCACAAATACTTGGAGCCGCAAGTGAAAGAGGTGACCTCAGAACTGCTGAAGGTTATCCGTGAGACTGAAAACGACAACATTGCCAACGTGCTGCAGAAGATCGTGCCTATGTACACAGAGCAGCTGATGCCGATGGCTTTCGAGATCACCGACCACCTTGCAACCACATTCAGTAAAGTGATCGAGACAGATTCAGGCAGCGACGAGAAGGCTATCACTGCGATGGGCCTGCTCACCACCATGGAGACGGTGCTGAACGTGATGGAGGACAACCCCGAGATTATGGCGCAGCTCGAGAAGACGGTGCTGCGCGTCGTCGGACATATCCTGCACCACAACATAATCGGTAAACCCCCTCTCGTAATTAACTTGTATTTTATTACTCACTCCGTGCTTTAATGTTAGACCCAGGCTCCTGTTCCATACATTGTCCGGTTATATTGACCCGCGTCCAGTATTTTATGTAGTTGATGTCGCGCGCGTACCTTTTGTGAAACGTTTGATTGGCAGAAGGCTAAACGCCGTTTTTTACAGAGTACTACGAGGAGGCTATGACGCTGCTGTGCAACCTGACAGCGAAGAACATCTCAGAGGACATGTGGAAGGTGCTGGAGCTGCTGTACCAGGTGTTCGAGAAGGAGGGCTTCGACTACTTTATGGACATGATGCCGGTGCTGCACAACTACGTCACCGTGGACACCAACGCGTTCCTCTCCAACGAGAACCACATACTGGCCATGTTCAATATGGCCAAGGCGGTAAGTCGCACTACTTTCTACGTGTTTCTTGTATTCGTGTGCGCTTAAACCAAATCGATCTGTCCCTTAAAATAAATGACGGGTAGAATATATTTCATTCTAAACGGAATAAAATTTAATTTTTACCCAATGGTATTAACTAACTTAGAGATAGAGAAACTTGGTATACAGGGTGATATTGATATATGGTATTTAATCTGTAATGCATTATGGCGATATTTTACTAGTAACATTGTTTTACTTAACATATGCGATTATATTTTTGTTTTCTACTTCAACCTGTATTGTTAATGTATCTTTGAATTATGATCATAATTAATTTGATAAGTTATATAAGCTGATGCAGTCTTCAACTTATGTTTATAATCGTCATCATTTATTAATTTATACTTTTATTCCAATAAAAATTAAGTCATCACTACAAGATAATGCTTTTCTACGTTATGAAATTTTACAATGATGTGTTCATTGTTTCACTAAATATTTTCTCACATGTCAATAAATCATTCTGCAGTAAATATTTTTCAAAAAATATTAATAGTACTATACCAGAAAGACAAATCAACAACTTGAATATATTATCCTTATTGTTGTAATACACAAAATGCTGCGCGTAATTACTCTCAATATAGTTTATAGTCATTACATTCTTCAAAAATTTTACAATACGAAAGTTTTAAAAAAATCAACAAAGTCGTAATACTGTTCTTACTTGGCCTTTGTTGTCATTACCTAACGCCATTGGAGCCCAATCATATTATATTATAGATAACTAACTCGTCATAACGGAAACATCGTCCAATAAATAAATGATGAGTTATGATATAAAAGGTAAGATGAAGATGTATCGAAAAACCATTATCGGGATGGTAATGTCACAGAAACTTATCCTCTATTAATATGATTAAAATATTTCGCGTGGCGAATTCATCATGTAGTTGATAGCAGAACCGTCCATTTTTTATTTGTAACGTATAACTGCTTGTTCTTATAGTAAAATCTGTGCTTTATATGTCGTTGAGTAGTTTTATCGCTTAATAATTTGCTTATCACAAAAATGAAATAGGACCTATCGCATTAGAATTACAACAGATTTTGCTACAAGTTTGTGGACTTTTTTCCGGCTCGCTCGACGGGTTTTATTCAGCAGTCTAATTTGTGATCTACAGTATATTTATGTGGCGTTTTGGAAATTTTAATTTTCGATGCGAATCCATTATTTATGATGTCGAAACAGTGGCTGTTGCTCGGCGAATACATTGCTAACGTCATAGTGTTGCTATGCTGACATAATATTAATATTATTAGCTTATTTTATTCCACTGCCTGAAATATGAAAATCTGTCGTCTTCCATTATGAAAAGAAACAATGTGTTAATAATATCTGATTTTGACAATATTATATCTCTGACCTGCTATCCGGCAGGACATTTCCTGCCGGATAGCAGGTCAGAGATACAGGGAGATACAGAGATACCTTCAACAGGGTATAATTATTATTTTCTCCATGTTTTTACATTTACATTGAGTATTATTGTTGGCGTATTAATATTGGTCCAATGTATTTCGATTGAGAGTGGTTTCAAAAGCACGAATGAATAGACAAAGGCCAAGTGAGGTTGTGTGTAATCATTTGCAAGCTTGCACTGTAATTATCCAGTAATAAATAATGTGGAACTGCCGCATGTGTTCCTGCTTATGTAGTAATCGATATTCCGAGCGGGCCGTTAAGCCCAGTGCATTTTATAAAGGTCTTTAAAGTATTACATATATTGGACGAATTATATTTTACGTTGCGTTTCCATTGAGACGGGGATATATAGGAATCAACCAGCCGTATTGGTCATCTTAGTCACCATAGATATCTTCAACCTATATGATCCTTTCTTTGGAACCGCAGCCTTAAACTGAGCGTTATAAAAAGTGAGTTAATACCAATAATCTTCGCTGCAGTGGAATCGCAGCCTTGTGCTGAGTGTTTACATAAATTAATCGCACATTACCATTGAATCATAAAACATTTGGTATTATAACATGCATGTTTCCCATCAGGTGTTGAACTCGGACACGGAGGACGAGTCTGAGATCTACGCAGCCAAGCTGCTTGAGGTGATGGTGCTGCAGTGCTCCGGCAAGATCGACAACTGCTTGCCCTCGTTCGTGGAGCTCGTGCTCAACAGACTCACCAGGAAGGTCAAGACTTCCGAGCTGAGGACCATGCTGCTTCAGGTAACATACTGGATGCAATAAGAAGCGTGAATAATGGTAATAAAATGTAATAACTTTTATTCATGAGGATCGTTTCTTCTTTCAGATACGTTTATTTTTAGTACTATCTCTTATCTTCGTTTGCATTTCCCTAACATCCTGTATAAATTACAATAACAATTAGATGCAATGAATTGGAAATTGCATAAAACATTGTTATTTTGTAAACTGCAGGCAGAGGTTTGTCGTTATGAATAAGAAATGCCATTTATGCATTCACATCAGATAAAATTTGTCTCAGTACAATCAGAATAAAATATTACTGTATGCCATTTCATAGCCATATGTCGATATGGCGAACTCTAACGAACTCAACAACAAAGACTTAAATATTTACTAGAATTGTTTCTAAACTAGCGTCCCACTGGTTGCTGGTATACCTTCAACAATATTATAACCCGTGTTTGCTTCATTATAATAATTTAGGGCGTTTACGCCTTCCGTGCGCAGTTCGGCTCAAAAACAGTACTTTTCGAACCAGTTTTTATCCAGCAAAACATTATTTAAAAGAAAAATTAATTTAAAACAACATTATTGGTCACTGGTTAACCCGTTACAAATAACCGATGGCTATCATCAAGTGCGTTTTTCGTTTAAATCTTGGTGCGGTATACTGAACGACAGAATACTTTTTTATTAAATTTATGACGGAACGTTGACTACATTTGAGTTTATCTAAATTTTAAATGAGCTGTTTGAAGAGCTGAATAATTTTCCTTTGGCCTTGAGTGATATATTATTTTTCCAAGAAGATGGGGCCCCAGCCCAAAACAGCCGTATAGTAAGAGGGATGTTTATTAAAGAGTTCGAAGAAAACCTCAATATACGCATGATTATAACAATTATAACAAATGATTCATGAAATGCTTAGACTTTCACCATTTTGTAACTTTTGAAATAATCACTGTATTGTAAACTTAAATATTTTGAAAAGAGCAGCACTACAGTTTCTTGCCCATTCTCTAGTGAAAACCGCTTTACGATCGGGTGTTAGAACAAAATATTACTGAATCTAAATGATGTTGAACATTTTAATGGATTCAATAAATTATTTTTCTTGTCATCTCGAATTGATTGGTTATTACTAATAAGATGCTTGTTTATTTTAGTTACGCTTTTCATTTTGTAATAGTGTCAGGACGCAGAACTATGTGTGTGAGTGTTGAAGGTACTTATTTATTTTTTAATAATGTTTTAATTGATCAGGTTCTGATCGCCATCCTGTACTGCAACCCGCACCTACTGTTCACCATCCTAGACAAGCTGCAGGAGTCGGTGCCCAACGCCTCCATCACACAGCATTTCATCAAGCAGTGGATACACGACGCCAACTGCTTCATGGGGTCAGTAGTTATATATCTTATAAGACATTCTTACCAACCACCGACTCTTATTTGCTGAATACACTCGGAATTAGGTCGCGCCGCTGTGTTCCAGTAGTAATGTAAGCCCACATAATTTGTTTCGCCGGGTCTTTTCAGACAGGGCCGCGTTGGATCCGATTATAGCATTAAATAGCTGCACATCGTTTTAATAATACTCGCGTTCGCATCAGACTGACGTAAATAGTATACAGTATGACGAAAAAAACCCCTGTCCGACCCAAGGCACGTATTTGGGTTTCCTCCGAATGTTATAGTGTTTGGTGATTGACTATCAATGTGCACATGACAGAAGAGTCAGATGTTTGCCCTTGGATTTGAACTTGCGACCGCCGTAAACATGTTGGCAGTCGCGTCTAGTCCGTTACCAAAAAGCCACCACGCACTTCTCTAAACTACCTTCTATTACTTATTTAAGAAAATTATGTATACAAATAAATAAAACCTTTAGACCGATTTTTCAGATGACATATTATGTAAAAGAACAACATTTATAAATAAATCATAGCAAATACTTTGATTATATAATTTCTAGATACGACATCTATGCATGTCCCTGAATTATTTAATAATGTTGGTTGCAAAAAATAATACCGATGAGGAGTTTGATTGAGGGACAATTGAAATTGTCCCTCAGCGCAACTAAAAAGTATAAATTCCATGAGCAACGTTATATATATAAAAAAAAAACAAAAATAGTAATTACAATTCATACACTCTAGTAAAAAGCTACGATTCAGCCTACCTCATATAGGAGATCCATGGACATATTATGTAATGTATTTGCTAAACAATTTTCTTCAGTGTATGAACCGTCAAACTCCGTTAAAAAGAAACTCCTGGCACTTGACCTTTCTAAAGGGCCTCGCCCCGATGATATGCCTTCAGTTTTACCAATACATTCATTACAGATAGATTTAGAGGGCCTTAGCCAATGGTGCGCTACAAACAAAATGGTTTTAAACTGCAATAATTGTTACCACATCAATTTCACACGAAAGCGAAATAAGCTCAAATCCACATATTACATACAGCGATCTCAACTAATCGAAGTAGGTGTTATTCGCTATCTGGGTATCTACATGGACAGTGAAATGCGTTTTGCTGAACATTTTGAAAACAGTAATCCGTTCAGCCCGCAAGGCCCTTGAGTTCGTATTACGTTCCTCTAAGGATTTTTTACAGCGATACACAACCGTGCTGTGGTACAAAAGTTTAACTAGACTCTAGCAAACTAGAGTACTGTAATACGGTGTGGAATCCTTCTTATCAGGCTCATGTAGCGAGAATATAAAATGTGCAAAAAGGATTCATGCGAATTTTAGCGTCACGTGCCAATATTAAAAGATCGGTAAGATCCTACAAGAGACTACATTAATTTAATTTAATGCCTTCACGTTCACGCAGGGATATATCTGACCTTATATTTCTATATAAAATTTTAAATATTTATATCGATTGTCCAGATCTAATAAGCAAGATACCCATAAATATGCCTTAAAGAATTCCTCGCTACATGTGTCCATTGGTTAAGGCACCTCGGGCCCTAACCAATCTCGGCAAGCATCTGCAATAGCTAGGTTAGCAAATAAATATAACGAGCTATCAGTCGCCTCAGCAGACATAGACGTTTTTAATAACACAATCAAAATTCAAACAGCTCATTAAAGATGCGCTAGCGAGAAATAACTGTTGAATTGTTGACATGAATTAAAATTTAATGAACCACAACTGACGTATTGTGTAATTTTCTTTTACTTTTTAGACAATGACATTTAAAGCCCTCTTTAATATTAATTTGTATATTGTAATTCCTTTTGATATTATTTTATAGGTTCTCTTTAGTTGTATTTTTTAATTTCTTTCCCTTTGACATTGTTTTATGTTTTCAACATTAATTTGTATGTTGAATGTTGATATCAATTTATAAGTTCTCTTTAATGCTAAATTGTAATTTCTATTTTCATACCCTTTGACTTTTGTGTTTTTCTAACAAATGTTTTATTTAAATCTAACCTGAGATAACACAGCTCCATTAGTATCCCATTAAAAATTTTTGCTTTTTTTTTGTTTGTATTTTCTTATTTTTTTATTTTACTTCCTATAATTTATGTAAGCTGTGTTCTCCTGTAATTTAAGATGCACAATGCTTATATTATGTATGGAACTAAACGTATGCCAAGTGTAATCTCAGTTGGACACCAATAAATAAATGGGAGTGCAGCCACCATCTCTTTAAATTATGATCTATTATAGAAAACACGACCATAATTTTGGCATTAACAAAATTAGACAAATTATGCAGTATCTATACGAGTAGTATACGAGTATTACATGGTCAGTGTAAACTGTTTTTGAATTGTGTTCTATTACGTGACATGTCAATGAAAGAGATCATTTTATAACTTGGCAAAAAAGAGTCTGGTGCGACGAAAATGGTAATTAAAAAAAAGTAATTGTGGCAACACTATTTTAAATGTCATTGCTGTCAAATAGCCGGTACTTTCTATGTCATCGTTGTGTGCGCTGCGCAATTATTTACAGATTTAGACAAATTCTCGTGTATTTGTTGCTTGTTTTGTGATTCAAAATGAACAAAACGATTATTAAAATATGTATATTATTAAAATACTTATTATTTTATTCGTCAAATAGTTTCCTTTTAAGTCATTGATTAATATAAAATTAACAAGTATCTAAACATTTTACGTCGTAGCATATCAGGTTACAATATAAAAAAAAAATATTCGATCGTGGCGCCCTCAATAAAAACAGACTCTTTTTTGCCAAGCTATACGTTAGTTGGTCCTTTAAGTTTGAACTTCTTAAATGTCTCCTGTCAACCAAAGACAGAATATAAGATGGATATTGGCTGGACGCCCCATGCTTGAACTGTGTTGTTCATTTAATTGAATGAATTACCAGTACATATTTTAATAAAATATTTCTGCATTTGCATTAGCGCTGTGGTACTGTTTAGGCTGTACTGCAGTAATAAGCTGAATGAGGGTTCCTGTTGGCACAAATAGTAAGAGAAAAGATTCTTATCAGTTATTATTGTAGGCATTATGTGTTATTGTCCTCTATTTCTTTTTTATTTATATGTAATTACCTAATATTTTCTATATACTTGTATTGGAATGATTTTCATCTTTTATTTATTTTTTGTTTAGTTTTTTCATTTGTGCTATTTGTACTAACAATAAACTTTTCTTTCTATCTTCTTTATTTGTTCTCTATATAATCTTCATCTATGGCAAGTTTCATGCTTTTCCATCCGCGCAATTTTCGTAAAACTCCGTATTTAGATTTCCCTTTACTTACAATTGATTCACAAATTGTTTTGTTGGGTTTTATAGTAAATGTCTCCAATGGCATGTTGATTGATGCAAGTGGATCTACATACAACGAGATATCATATGATGCTGTGAAGTATAATGTAGGGTCAGTATTTGTAATAATAATACGTATATTCTATGGAGTCCTGTCGATCTTTACTCATCATTTGTTTTATGGGGCACATGGTAACATATCCAATGGCATATTGATATTTAAGCGATTGGATTTACATACAACGGAATGTGTAACGGGATTTGATAAGGTAGTATGAATTAGAATGACAAATAGTTTGTTTTTAGGATTTTTGCAAATGTTCTCTCTTAGATTAGTTCAGGAAACTACATCGTCTTTTCGTCAAATACTCCTCTGTGCCTAACGACGGAAATCTTTACCTGTTGTGTTTTACCAGTGGATGACATACGGCACCGAAACATGACCTCTTACTATGGGCGTCATACGAAGGCTCAATGTCACTCAACGCGCTATGGGGGCTATGCTCTGTGTTTCCCTACGAGATCGAATCAGGAATGTGGAGATCCGTAGGAGAACAACCTAGCCCAACAACCGACCTAGCCCAAAGGATTATGAAGTTAAATTGGTAGTGGGTCGGGGACATAGCGCTGAGAGCTGATGGCTGCTGGGGCCGGAAGGTTCTGTACTGGACGCCACGTACAGGCAAACACACTGTCGGACGCCCGCCTACAAGGTGGACGGACGACCTGGTTAAGGTTACAGGAAGTCTATGGATGTGGGTGGAGATCCTTGGGGGTGGCCTATGTTCAGTAGTGGACTTTCTGTGACTGAAGAGAGACAGAGAGAGAGATTAGTTCAGTTATCATAATTTCTGAATTACACCTGACACCGCCATATTTCCCTATTTTGTGCGTTCACTTAATGTCAAATGTGCAAGATGTGCAAACAATAAAACATGTAGTTTCAGTTAAAAAATGTAAATGTTCTTGTAGGTTGAAAATCCATAACTTATCCTTGAATTACTAAAGTTTAGGAATACTGATGTTAACAAATACACCAAAGCATACACAATTTAAAAAAAAACACTTATTTTATAAGTAGTAAATGGGGCATTTCATGTGAAGCGGACAACAAAAAAAAAATGAGGTCATGAATTTTGTTTATACTCCGGTCAGTTATACTTCTAGTAGACGTGGATGTGTACGCACATTTTTTTTTAAGTATGAATAAAAGTTTACCAAGAATGAAGTCACGAATTTTTGGATGCTTATTATCTGCATCAATTAATTTGTAAAAATACTAAAAATATATTGTTTCTTAAAGTTAAAAAGTCGAAGTTTTTAACTTTTTTGTCGAATTCTAAATTTAATTTTTTTTACGTAGAGTAAACCGGAAGTGAACATTTCAAATCGATATTTGAGTAACTTCGACACTTTTTTTTTAAAATATTTTTACCTTAAATGAGAGCTTTAAACGTATTAATTCTTCACAAAAAAAATTAAAACGTGATCATCAATAGTTTAAGACTTAGAGCATATAGAGTACATACACATAGCTATGAGCACTTTCTAAACGATCGGGTTTATGCACTAACATGCTAAAATACTACGATATTAATATTTTATTCCTTCATTCTAACCTGCAAAAATATAAAAATAAACGATTTCATTAATTCTTCACTAAAAAAATTAAGCATGATCGCCAATAGTTTAAGACTTAGAGCGGTTTTATTGAGATTGAAACAGTTTTAACTAAAATAGAGATTTATTTTGTAATTTTGACTATTCGCAATGCCACTAATTATATTTACTCATAAGCTCTCATTGGTTTGAAGAAAAGCATGCAGTTGTTTAGTTCCTGGAACGGTGATAGCGGAAGCAAAACGGACTCGTAGAAAATCTCGCTCTTGTTGAATACTTTCCTTCGAGCAGTAGTAAATAGAAGTCTCATTCATATAATATTATAGGTATAGAGATAGCGTTATTCGTGGACTGTAAGCTTGCACGGGGTGCCAAACGTTTAAGGTTTCCCCCAAGACCGTCACATGGCCTTATTCCATGAGCGGTGGCATGGAAGTGTAACTGTGCTTCTATCTTAAAATTTTGGTTGTAGTGAAATAGGTTCACAAAAATGAACCTATTCTTAAAATGTTGGGGAGCTCCGTCTGTAATGTATTTCATGACAAAAACCACAATTTTATGCTCATCATGGTTTTATGCGCATAAATTCGATTGCTTATAAAGTGCTCATAGCTATGTGTATGTACTCTATATGCTCTAAATCTTAAACTATTGGGGATCACGTTTTAATTTTTTTTGTGTAGAATTAATATGTTTAATGCTTTCATTTAAGGTAAAAATATTAAACAAAAAAAGTGTCGAAGTTACTCAAATATCGATTTGAAATGTTCACTTCCGGTTTACTCTACGTAAAAAAATTCAAATTTAGAATTCGACAAAAAAATTAAAATCTTCGACTTTTTAACTTTAAGAAACAATATATTTTTAGTATTTTTACAAATTAATTGATGCAGATAATAAGCATCCAAAAATTCGTGACTTCATTCTTGGTAAACTTTTAAAAGCTCATAACTATGCAATAAAGCTTTATACTAAAAAAATAATGTGTGTACACATCCACGTCTACTAGAAGTATAACTGACCGGAGTATAAACAAAATTCATGACCTCATTTTTTTTTGGTTGTCCGCTTCACGTGAAATGCCCCAAATATTAATCAATTATAACACTAGTTTAGAAAAAAAATGTTTTTGTTCATGATATAAAACATATGGTAGTTAAAAAAAAATACTTTTTTATTTTTCTTGGCAAGTTACAATTCCGAAATATAGAGGTAATTATTTTGTATCTACCCGCAATTGTTTAAATACGTTTATCGTTCTATTTTGCAAACAACCGTGTGATTTATAAGTCTTTTTCTATAAAAATGTCATCTAGAGTGTGTAAACTACTTCAGTTAAATCGCGGTTTCCCTATGGAACTGCAGATCAAAACAAGATCATTATAAAAGAAAATTTGGCCTGTACGAAATGAATATGTTGTAGGTAAGATGCACGTAAAAAATACATGTTCAGTTGAACCAAAAAAACAAAACATGACCACCGCTTTACATTAAGTTCGGCTTGATGAAAAATGTTATCAAAGCTTTGGATATGTCCAAGCCTGCATTTCAATACCTCTGCTCTGCATTTACGAATCTTTCTGCGGCTAAATTAAAGGGAGGGATAATTGTGGATCCTCAAATCGGGAGAATATTGGACGATACAAAATTCTAGAGCCCTTTAACCGAGGTAGAAAAAGCAGCCTGGGGCGCTTTCAAAAGTGGCGTAAAATTTTCTTAGGCATTAAAAAATGTTATAATTACAAAGAGATTTTTGAAAATCTATTGAAAAATTATGAACGTATGGGTATAAATTTGTCACTAAAAATTCATTTTTTGCATTCACATTTAGGTTTTTTTCCAGAAAATCATTATAGTGTGCGTGATGAACACGGTGAGAAAATTCACCAAAATTTTAAATAATTTGAGTAATATTATCAATGTTTTTGGGATCAAAATATGCTAAGTGACTATTGTTGGTCTATTCTGAGAGATACACGTGAAAATATTTATATAAAAAAGAAGAAAATACCAATTATTAACTATCTATTGTTATGCAGATGTAGTATATGTAAAAATATTCTAAATAAATATAAAAATGAACTGACGTGCTGGATTTTTTAAATATTTTCTTCCGAGGTGTAGATAACCAAAGTTTTGTATTCGTATAATATTCCATTTCCTGAACAAAACTCATGTAAACTAGTGTAATGACATAAAGTTGATAATTACTATAAAAAAGGTATATACATACATACATAAACTCACGCCTATGTCCCATTGGGGTAGGCAAAGAGTATAGAGCGCCATGCGCTACGATCCATACATACCTCTTTCTCTGTATCAACTGTCATTAATCGTTTCACACACGCTCTTCGGTTTCGAGGACTCAGTAAAAAAATACCTAGGTACTTATTTTTTATATAATTTATTTATACAATCATAATAACCTGGATTGACATTACATCAAACAATATTTGCCAACATTCCAGACTGCACGACAGGAAGCTGTGCGTGCTGGGCATCTGCACGCTTTTGGAGATGGGTCCTCGGAGGCCGAACCTAGAGGAGTTCATTCCGAAGCTGCTGCCCTCCTGCCTGATGTTGTTCGACGGCCTGAAGAGGGCCTACGAGGCACGCGCAGAGAACGACGACGAAACCTCCTCAGAAGAAGACGACGAGGAGGAAGATGAAGGTGCCGTATGAATACTGGTTTATTGGAGTTTATATGATATTATGTGATACATAATGAGACTTAGCTTCTTATGTCTCAGTATGGCGAACACAATGAATGCCAAGCATTGCTTTGTAATTCATGGTGTTGTTTGGTTTTGCATCAAGCGAGTGGAAAGCTCGTCTCGCCATTGATTGCAATAAAAAATCGTAAGTTGGGAATTAATCAGTTAATTAGGGTCTATTTTAATTGATCCCATACAAATAATGCGAACATTGTTAAGCCACATAACTGTACTGTATCAGCCCAGATACGTCCCACTGCATGGCACGAGCCTCTTCTACAGACTACATAAGAAGAACTTAAATTTCTTATTTACTTTCAACTTTGACATTATAACCACTTTTTAGCTGTGTGCTTTAAATCAAAATGGTATAGTTTCATATCTACTTTGTATATATAGGTCGCCATCACCAAATTACAGTCATAAAATCTAGCCAAACTGCGTGTGTTGTTCACAATATAACTGCTATAACATGATTGGAATTATCGACATAGTTATTATTTGCACAAGTGTTCTAGTACAATGACTAGCAAAGATCGATACAGAACAGTCTATTAATGAGCTTGGAACAACTCCGTCGGACGTAGACCCCCAATAAACTTATGTTTATTTTATTTTGAATATTATCTGGAGATGTATCATGACAAGGTTGTACTAACTTATATTTAATGAATAAATTTTGCGCGTAGAGGTACTTTCCAGTGACGAAGACGACATTGAAGACATGAACAGTGAATATCTGGAGAACTTGGCCCGTATGGCCGTGAAGACGGGCGCGGCCCACGGCCTCGAAATATCCGCCAAGCTCGAAGATTTCGATGACAGTGAGGAAGTTAGTTCTCTTGCAAGTATTCTTTTTTGCTTATTAACACTCCGTCAAACGCGCACTTACTTGCCCTTACTCTGGGAAGCATAGTTGGTAATAACATATGCTGTTTAAATGTAGAGTTAATTTGAATTACCTTGTCTGATGTGAACTTTGAAAGTATTGTTGGGCTGTCAAAAAATTGGGTGTTAGTAAGGTTCCATGCGTTTCAATTTTCAACTTCACAGTGGACTAGTTGTTATAATTCTACAGTCTAGGTAATTAACTGAAACATTGATAGTAAGACAGTCAGTGCGCGAGTGACTTTATTAGATTATAACATTGAGTATGGGGACTAGTATTGATATTGATTAGTTTTTGTAACCTGTAATTTGATTTTAGTACTGACTTATTATAAATTATGCTTTTATTATTACAACCTAACATTTATGGAAGATTTATTAATTAATTTTAATACTGCCAAGTCTATTTAAAATAAATCATTAATGTTATAAACATCTAATAATTGTCACAAACAATTTCTACATATATATGTTTTAGATAACATTTACTATTTGCAGTAAAATAATTTACCTGCACCATTCTTCCCTTTGATGTTGCATAATGAAGAAAATAATATAAACAAACGTCTATTTGCCATTGGCTCTCCATGGATACAATAACGCCCTGAATTTTAATAAAATTGTTCCTTGAAAAAATTTAACTACATTTCATCATAACAAGTTTCCAGTTAACAAGTTGTCATGGCATTCCTCTTATATCGGTATTCATAAAAAATTTTGGTCTCTGAACTCATGGTTGTATTCAAAAGATGAAACCTTTGTTTTATGGATTGATTAATTTATTACTGATTATTTTGAAAGTGTCAATAGCTGGTGGATAACCCTGTCTCTATAAAGGATTGTATTTATATACCCAACGTCACGTTACGAGTATTCCTGCGGTGGTGTAAAGTTTCCCGAACTGAGGAGAGTAGTATCATATTAAAGAAGGAGGCATCAGTAAATCGGTAACATTCGGTGTTGTCTATTCTCTTCACACTAGGAGTGAGTGTGGTTGTCAATGTGATCATATTTTATAATTTGCCACAGTTTTTGACTGAGCTTTCTTTATTTTAACCGCAGATGTTTATTTTTTTTATTGCTAGAAGCTTTATTTCAAATTGGTTTACATCCTCGTGTAAAGAAATTTACGGCATTTAATCTTAGTACCTGGATGACCGAGCTTTGCTCGGTTTTTTTTTTATAAACTGTGTTTTTTTGGAAATTATCGTTATTTTCATTAGCTACACGTTGGGCCGCACGCTCTCGTGAAACATCTAAATCATAAGACCTTTCGGCTCGTGTAATGTCAGTAAAATTTTGCAAGCATCTTACTTTAGCAGCACGTGTGGGACGAGCGGAAACCTGATTTTCATGACGGTATCCGTGAAATGAGTCTTTACTGTGAGAAGTTTGAGAATCCTGATCAATTGATGACGATGCTCTTCTAGGCGTTCTTGAGACGAGTTGCGGCTTCGTGAAGTTAGATTGTTTATAATCGTTTTTTTTTTCAAGATCGTTTAGGCATTTTTAAGTGAACACGTGCTTAAGAAGACACAAATAATATAAATAAACAATTGATTTTCTTTGTCTAACCTCAAAGCAAACACTCATTGACTTCGTGTTACTTAACAACGCCATCTGCTGGAATAACTTTATTGCTCACAAAAAATAGTATTATTATTCGCCAATAGATGTCAGGAAGAGTCATATTTTTCAGTTTAAAAACGATCGATAAAACATGAATAAAATGACATTTTCTAAAATAACTTTATTGCTCACAAAACATAGTATTATTATTCGCCAATAGATGTCAGGAAGAGTCATATTTTTCAGTTTAAAAACGATCGATAAAACACGAATAAAATGACATTTTCTAAAAATGATTCCTAGCTAGATCGATTTATCGCCCCCGAAACCCCCTATATACTAAATTTCATGAAAATCGTTGGTGCCGATTCCGAGATTCCAATTATATATATATATATACAAGAATTGCTCATTTAAAGATATAAGATTCACATGACTAGGATTTTGAACGCGAAAGGAGTTATTCAAATTAATATGATCGAAAAATTCTAACATACAAGATGGCCAATATATTCATATCATAGACCAATTAGTCTTTAGACACTGCATATCATTGCGTAAGCAGTTGTCAACATTATCACAAAATGTTACGGCCATGCCTGCAAATTAACGTTGCCACATGAATGTTGACGCAATAGCATCAAAAACTTAAAGGTATTTAAGTCATTATAAATATATAAGTACAACATATGGAAGAAAACACACAATAAATGAACGCAAAAGCGTTTTAGTATTTGTTATAAAATGTATATATTTATCTGTAAAAGCTTTACTAGTCTATGTATTAGTTTTACTACATTTAATATTTTATGTATAGTTGTACAGTTTGTTTTCTAAATACAATAAAAATACTGTGGCTCATAAATACAAAGATAATTTCAAATACTTTCCTTCTAAAATGTCACACCATCAATTTATTCAAGTAGGTCATTTTTCTTGTAGCAACTAATGCCCCGTGTATTGTGCTAGGCAGTTTTACATACATCAAAATGTTTAGCATGTGTAGAATATTTTTTTGCTTCTTCATTTAGAAAATCCTATGTTCATTCGTAGTTCTCATAAATATTTAAGTTTTACATTAACTTATGTCCTTACCTACATCTCAGATATCTTTGTCCAATTTTATCTATATTGTTTCAAAGGGGACACTTTGCAAAGGTAACATAGAAAGTGGTTAGGTTTTACAGTATTACCGTGGTGTTTGTGGTGTGGATTAAATTATGTGTATTAAAGTTATAATTAATTAAAAGGACGGGTTGAGCAAATGTGCTTAGGCTACTCTCGCCATATAAATAGATAGTAACATTGTATAATAACATTATAGGATGACGAAGACTATGAGCCCGAGGATCCAGCCATCGAGTGCTACACCACACCGCTCGACGAGAAAGACTGTCCCGTCGACGAGTACATCAAATTCAAGAGTACACTGTCCGGTACGTACCCGCACGTTTACAACATATGCCATTAATTCCTTCCTTTTAACGCAGCCATTAGATACTAAGAGCAGTATGTGAGTGACATTATTTATTTACGATGTCGTATAAGTGTCCATTGCTAAAGCATAGCTGATGATGAGTTACTCTTTGAATTGCTCCATCCGTTTGAATTATTACTGCTATGAGTAGTTTTTAGCTCGAGTTTAGGTCCATTGCGGATATTGCGATAAATTGTAAATTGCTATTATGAATCTAGCTGGTGCAATATACGCTAAAGCTATTTAAATTATTATTAATTTATTGCTCTACTCAGAATATAGCTGATGCAACAATTGCTACTTTTGTTAAAAATATAATTTTATCAATGTAATTATTTTTTGGCTTGATTCCAGAACAATTACAAAATACTAATAATTCCAGATCAATATCATATAATATTCTAGAATATATAATTTAAAATTGCTATTATTCGTACAGCTCGTGGAATTGCTACACCTGAGTTACTATATTATTGCTGTATTTAATTTTGAGCCTTATTCTATATTATTTGCATTAGCATTTGATTCAAACGGATGCACTGTGCTTTGCCTACGCCAGAAAGTAGACAAAAAGGTTGTGATCGGGCATTGTAATAGCTATATATATTTGACAGTAATGTGTTGTGTTTGTAGCGATATCTACTACAGAGCCAGTATTGTACCACGCTCTGACGAGCGTTCTCACCGAGGAGCAACAGAAGCAGCTTAACGCAGTATTTGTGCTCGCCGACCAGCGCAAGGCACAACAGGATAGCAAACGTATTGAACAGAGCGGCGGTCGGTATAACAACAATGGTATTTATTTTACTAACACATCTACGCTGCCAATAATAATGCACTGGCAATTGTTAAATACCATATTTAAAAAAATCATAATTTATAACGGCGAAAATAATAAACTATGTTTATATCCATGTAAAGATTGATCCCGAAAATCGACCAATCCGGTCAGATTTATTTACACGCCTACATTTGACGTATTTTGATTGGTTTGTTTTCGGTATGGATCTTTAATGCAATTAGTATTGTTTATTAATTTCCACCGTTATTTGTCGATTAAATTTGATGCTGGTAGGATGCTAGTAACTGCTTCGATAATTTCAGATTTTTCATTGTTGTTACTTTATCATTCCAGTATTATGTAATATAAAAAGTCGCATACCATATTAAAAGTATGGTACTTCTCAATAACAGTGCAATATTAATGGTAGAGTAGAGACCACTAAACCTTTGGATGTTGTTTAAAATATTAAATACTGCACTGTTGTGATGCAAATTAAATATTAATGTTCCAGTGATCCGTCGCGGAACATTTTAATGCTTATGTGTATCATCAACATTTTTATTTTTCTTAAAATTTTAATTTTCTTTTTTTTAATTTTCAATTTGATTTAATTTATTTTACTTCCAAAAGTTTTTAACATAAATCATTTTAATATGCTTTATGTTGTAGTTAAGTGTTGTATTATAGAACATAGAATTACATTGTACAGGTTTTAGATTTATCAAGATATTTTTGTTGGGTTGAATTTTTGTTTGAATACCTTCTGGTATTGACAATTTGATTCGAAATTATATTATATTAACCACGATGGGAAAGATTTATCGCGAGTTTAATAAGTCCTATGTTCAAACATACAACTTGTACAATGTGATTTATGTAAAGAGTGTTGTGACATTACTAACTATCTTACATCATAATACTATAACCTTAAGTCCATCCCACTTTTATTAATTTACCTAGTGTCAAAGAAAGAGGCCCAAAATTTCATCTCCATATACTACAATTATACATTTAGGCTTTGCACACAGAGGAACTTTATTTGAAGAAACCTGTCAAATATTACATTTACAATCGTGGCAACTCAAAACTGTTGCTGCAACTAACAACTTTTATCGAAAACTAGTAAAATGTTAACAGATTACTTCAACCAAAGTTACTCCCTGTGCAGAGCGCCTTATATCTTTACCAAAATACTTGATATGCCTCGATCGGATATAAATGCCTCTATTCTATGATACCTTATTTTATATTATATCCCTATTATATGGTGACACCGCCTTTCTGCAATGGGCTCTATTTGTTTACAATATACATGAACTTTAATATATTTGAAAGCCTTCGTGTCACAGTTGGTTAAACGCCGGCTGAGAAACGAGAATGCGGATTCGATCCCCGCACCGAGACAAATATTTGTGTTATTTACAATAATAATTAGTTCCGGGTCTGTGTGTTTGTGTGACCGAAAAGTGTTGTGGTTTCTGATGTCACTACACAAGACTGTACTTTAGTGTGGGGTCAGAACTATTACTGGGACTGATGGGTATTTATTATTATAAATTGTGAACTAGCAAACATGATGGTATTATCTTTTTTTTAATTGGCGATATAAATGCAGATTAGTCAGAAAGGTGGCATTCACAAATTCATAATTCTTCCTTCTTGCAACACGCACTATAGGTTGTGTTGCGTCTGTCGTAGTCACAGCATGCATGGTCTGTGAGTCCTGAGGCTGTTGAGACTGGGTTCGATTCCCGAACATGAGTCGCCTGGCATGTAATACTATTTACTTGAAATTATCAACCTGTGAATCTATAATTGTCTATGTTCATTGGTTGATGATTTTGAACTGATACATTATTGTGTGCTAGGCGCTCATGCTCTGCATTGGATTTTCCCCCATATGGTAATATGAACTCGGTATTAAAATATGGGGTGAAAGAGAAGCCGTTGTATACGGCGGTAACATCTAGTGTATATGTGATAATTAACGATGTCTCCCGTTTGTTTTTCAGGATACTCATTCACGGTGCCCGCCCAAGTGCCGACCAAGTTCAAGTTCGGATCGTAAATGTATAACTATGTAAGAATAACAAAATTGATTGTTGCATACACACAGAATATCCGTTCTTAGTTCCTTGACATAATATTATCTGGTAATAAAATGGTTATATAAAATATATAACAGCTGGCTATATTGTTTTATATATTTTTATTTCTTTTTTTGTATTATACATTAATTGTAGTTTTTGACTGAAGAATTAATATTTATTTATTTCGTTTTCGAAATGGTCTTGAATGGGGTTGGTAAATCGAAAGTTTATATGCGTTGTTTGTGTAGTGATATTGGTGCGAGTTTCGCATAATAACTAAGATCCCGCCTAAGAGCGACCTTTCCTCATCGAGTTTATTATAAAATTCATATTTTAAGGAACATAACACTTAAATGAACAAAACGGAATTAGGTCGCCATCCCATATCCTGGCAAAGCTATACTTGATTATTTTATTTATTTATTATTTATTTAATCCTTTTTGCATTACATAGAAAGCAATTACATAATAGTACAAGAGGCGGCCTTATCATACTAGGCGATTTCTTCCAGGAAACCTTTGGATGGATATATAAGTAGGAAAATGGAAGAGTAGTCTAAAGTGTGTAAGAAATGATAGTACCTAATCTAAAATTAATAATTAATATTATACATATAAATAGATTAATATATAATTACATATAATACATACATATATATAACCTAACATTTACGAAAATATGCTAATGGACAAAAGATATTCATATATATATATATATATATATATATATATATATATATAGATTGTATTTTTCTCAGCTACGACCTCAAGGATCTTGAATGTGAGTTATTGAGAAAGATGAATCGATCTTTAAGGCGTGAGAGGATTAGACAATATATTGTACTGAAGTGAAAGAATATGAGTATCCCTACGATTTATATATTATTTTGTACATTTTTTCGTTAAATTGTCATGAGTTTCCTTACAACATTTTGTAAAAATTTAGATAATGATATTACAAACAAGATGACATTAGGTCGCCATATCAATACCTGGCGTAACTTACAGCGACCTCGATTTGAAATTAAAAAAAAAAGTACAAGTGCGTTGCATGATGAAGTGGCGGCCTAATTATCTTTTGTTCTTTTACATGTTATGTTTCGTAATATTCATTTTATCAAGAAAGTCGATGAGGGAAGGTCGCTCTTGGGCGGAATCTCCTACTGTAATAACAAAAATAAATTGCTCTGCACAAAGAGAGCGTAGACTTTTGTATCAGCAACTGTTTATTCATTGGCAGCAGTAAAATCAAATTTTGGTTTACAATTATGTTATTGAGAAATGACTGATAATAGTTTATACAGGCGTTATTTAATCAACAAATCCTATAGCCCTTCAACTATCTAAGAGAGCTGGGGCATAGAGTGGGGAGAGGTGTGCAGTGGCAGCTATCAATCAAACACTAATGGAGATAGATAATTTACGAATAACATGTAATACAACGCTTAGTATTGCAAGACTAAAACAATTACCCAATTTTAGGGGAGATCTCGAAGTAATACCTCTTAAAAATAATTTATTGTTTACTAGATAAATTTTGGTGGCGGTTCTGCTCACGTACTTAAGACAACTCGGTGAAAGTGTTTTTCTAGATATGAGATTTTCGTCGGAGAGACCTCAACTCCCCATTAATATTTGATGACATACGTTCTTTTAGGTAAAAAACCAAGGCCATAATAATAATGAATACTTTATTGTCCTGTAAATATATGTCATTTTAATTAAATATTCCTAGCTATCCCTGATTATGAATGCTATTATTACATTTTTGATGGAGGTAGAAGTCTATTTTTATATTTTTTTAACTGGCGTAAAGCATTTTTTGCTTTTAGAGGATTCTCATCCATTGCGACCAGATGTAGTAATCTATCTCGTGCAGTGTCTGCTTATGTTTGAAGCTGTAAAAATATTTAATAATCATGTCTTATTTATTAGTATTGTTTATACAAAAATCTTTTAAAATTTGTAGTATATTAGAGAGGCGACGCAATTGGGAAAATTAGATAATAACTGCTGGCAAAGATAATAGGTCGTAATTATTTGATATTTATTACAGGCTGTTTATATTTAGTTTAACAAAAATACCAATAGAATTTATTCTACATGTAAAGAAATAATCATATATGCTAATGAAAAGGAAGTCCTGTATTATTTTGGTCCCTGACGGTTTTATAGCCATTAAAGATCGTTAATACTGTTGCTTATACAAATATATATCGGCATTATACACTACTTAATCATAACATACCTTTAAATACTTCAAACAAATGCGAAAATATAATAATGGTTTATTTATTGTGTCAAACGTCAGATTTGTGTAGAAAATGTTAGCAATAACATCACACGAACACGAAGGACGCATGTAACGATATTTATAACATAAGGAGATACTCACTATTTTTTCTCACTATGTTTGTTTATTGACAGTTCCCCTGCACGCTGCACACCTGGAAATACCCTTGTATTGTAAGGCTCTCTGGATAGTTGAAGGGCGCAATTGGATCGTGTATTATATCGTAATTTAATCTAATCTATAATATGTACTTATTTATAAATATCAATATAACAAGACTATTTCGAACTAAGAACGAGATGTTAATAAAATGAGAACTTGAAATCTGATACCGCGATCGTAAAAATCATCCATTAAATGTTTTATAGGATATGCAACAACTATAGAATAACAATCTCAAGTAGTGTATATGGATTAATTTATAGTCTTAAAATATCAAATAAACCAAAAGCATTTAAAATATTGAATTGGCACGCTTCATGTGAATGAAATAGGCACAATGTTTTTATTGATGTCCACGTGGATGTAGACAGAACTGATAATAATATATGTGCTTTAATCTTAACCAGTGGAGGGGGGTATAGTGAAAATTGCATTTAGGTGTAGTTTACAATATCGCTGTCACATGAAACAAGCTTGAAGTTTAGGAGTGGAACAGAATATGGGATTGAGTTTGCACACTTACACATGACTAGTTCGGTAGAAATACTTAAGGATGAACTTATATTTACTACACACAGCTCGGTGACATTTAGTTACGATGAATTTAAATTATATACAATAACCCAAATTTATTAATGAGATTTACATGGAAATCAGATGCCAAATAGAGTTTCTAAATGTGATGAACAGATGTTCTGTCCTCAATGGTGCTGTGATATGAAGACAGCAACTGTTCAGGATTGCCACAGCAATGTTTCTATTGGAAAATGAGATGTACTATGACTATATGAAATGAATTCTTTCTCCATCTTGAAAAGGGCATTGAGACATGAAGTTTGATGGGAAACCAAGGAGTAGGTCCAAAGGGAAGCGATTCTTGACATTGATCTGACTTATGCAGACTTATCTGCAACGACGCTCCTTATGAGCTTAATGAGAATTTCTCATATTATCCATTGATGTTTTAATGTATAAATTAAATTTATAATCATAGGTCATCTCCATGTACACGTTAGATGTTGTGTGTTTTATTAAAATAAAAAAAAATAAAAACACTGGATGAGGTTACATGGGGTGAAGTGTACGAGAACATATCTGGATCAATAACATCGATTCCAGTTGCCATCCGAAAAAAAAATACATGTTATACTACAAAATATAATTATCTTTAAATGTGCTAAATATGTGTTGTTAAAGTATAATTAAATGATATGAAATCGGTTATGTGTTACCACTTGGTAATGTAGTGCTAATCAGTTCCTTCGATGAATGTTCTTGGTAGACCATTAATCTTTAGGCCTACAGTGGATTTTTGACTATAGCTATAATATTAGATACATGCAGTTATCGCATTTGCCAGACTTAATAATTTTAAGCTTTGTCATTATAAGTTAAACAATCTACACTCTCGACACATTCGTTTTAGAAGCCTATGATAATTTAAATGCTTTTTATAATGATTGAAAGTCGGCGAAGGCAAGGTTTCAAGAGTGTGTATAAGCTACCAAGATAATATTAGACAATTAGTTCCAATTGTGACTCGAACGACAGATGTAGCCAATATTGATGTTATTTTGTTGATAGATTTTTTTCACTACGAAAAGAATCGTGTATTGACGTTTTTATATTTTATAGGTTACTTAGCTGTTGCATGCTAATTCTGGTTAGTTAAATTTATAAAGAAATATTTAATTACGACTACGAATAGGAGAGACGCCGGTGGGTATGTGACCCGGGGCGGTTGAGGTCGCACTCAGAATGTAATTGTTGACGATGATAATCGATTGTGATTAAAGGAGATTGTTCTGCATCGCAAGACTTTGGAATTAAGGGCCAAGCTCATAGTATATTTTTGTTACGATATAGTTGGAGTTTAAGAACGCGATTTTTTTTTGAGCTCGACGTGTCGATGAGGTTCGTCAAGTATTGTCGGGAGGCTAACGTCGCTCGGCGGGCGTGTGCCGGGTCACACTAGATAACAATTTAATTTAAATAAATCAAGGTTGCATAAGTTAAGCGTTTTTTTTTTACGTTTTCTAATGTTCCAAAATACATCATAAATAGGAAAACAAGAGAAAATTTGAAGATAACGTTGTCACTGGATTGTCCGCATTATGTGTATTATTATTCTATATCGCTGCTTAGATGTACCTATACACGATTAAAAATAATCTGTATTTTTCATTGTCTTTCATTTAAATATCCCCTGAAAACTTTTTCAAGTAAAGGATAATATATTTCATTTCTGGACAGTATTGCCCAAGGAATTTGTTCTGAAAAAGATTTAGTGTATAATAATTCGTTTTAAACTATAATTATCCGATTGATTTTACCATATTGTAATATTAGTTAAGGAGGCCATGAGGTTAAGTGGGAAATCACTCAACCGTCGTCAAGGCGACGACATCTTGTAGTTTAGACGATAAAAAGAAAGGTTCTATGACATTTTATCATTCATTGGCGAGGAAAGCGTCTACAGATCATCAAACATGCAAAAAAAACTGTGTGCGTGTCCTTAGGTAGTAACGTAAGAAAGTATACTTATTTTATAACTTATTAAAAGTTGATTTTATCAGGAATTTATGAATATTTAATTATCTACTTGAATATAGTTCTGAGTTGTCACAGAAATTAGGCAATCAGGTAACAGCTAACTTCATTATGTCGCTTTTGGTCTGTAGGTATGCGCGTACCACGTAAATATGCTAATCTCATATATTATCCTAACGCGCTAAAATAAATATTCATGTAATAAAAAGTTCAAAATTTTCGATTCTGACTATCAATTTAGAATATCGGAGCTCAAATATCGATTTAGAGACTAATCGGATCGATAAGTAAAATATTAAAATACACGACCATGTCGGATATTAATATTTTCGAAGTTTCCCTAGTTACAAAAGCACGGTAATCGCGTTGTGGAGGTAGCCACACGGAAGGATAGAAAATATATATTCCAACATTTGACGATTGTGTTAAGGAATATGCCGGACGTTTAATTAGAAGGGCTGCGACTTATTACACTTTGTAGATCTTATAGTAAAGCAGTGGCGAAGGGTGACTTTCTAATGTTATTACATTTACAACTAACTATATTGTAACTCCATTATATACGTACAATATTCAGCGACATATTTGCTTATTATTATTATTAATACTAACTATATTTCCTCATACACTTGCTACAAACTTGCACGGCATTGCACTGTTCTCGTTGTCTACTATAAGGTTAAATAATTCCGATTCATTACGAAACACAATGTGTGTTTTACGTTTTGGGATAAACAGACAAAATAAACTTCAAACGTTACTTAAATATGACAATATTTGTTATAGGATTAAACATTGTCAATTGCGTCGCTTCCTCAATATATACTTAGATATAATATGAAGTTGAATATAATATCCAGTGCGATTTTTATTTGTGTAAATTCAGCATTAGTTTACTAAAACTTATTAACATGTAACATATTTTAAAATAAATTGTGTTTTAATTGATAACACCAACATGTACTTATAAATAAAATCGGAATCGCAATATAAATAAATGCCGCAATGTCATTTAAAACATTCGGAAATATTTGGATGAAAACAAAAAAATCCGTTTGAAATAATAGGGCAGTTCAGCCGAAACCTGGAATTGAACCAGGAACTCACGCTCTGCCAACTGAGCTATTTCAGCTACGGCAATCACCGAGAATGATATTTCATACTCGGTTTATTGTTCGTTTCATCTTGTTTTCTAATTGGGAATCTGTTTTGTACGACATAAATAAGTTATTGTCAAGTTAATAAATTATTCACAACTCGCATTTATCTCTAGTCTAAATACCGTCTTCATAGTCGAAGTGGTAATAGTTTGCCACTAAAGTGAAGAATTAAGTTTATTGTTTTTTTTTTTTAAAGCAAAAAATTAGAAAAGCCTTTGTGCATAATATCTAGTGCGATTTTTATTTGTGTAAATTCAGCATTTGTTTTTTAAACTTACCTATAAAAATGCAATTCATGATATAAAAATGATCCGTCACGCAGCAGTCGACGCGTATCACTTTTGCAATCACCATAATATTTAAGTTTCATTCTTCATTTAAAGCTTTTGCTACATAGCTATCTGTTTCCACTTCGAAACTGGTAAAATGTCAAAAATTACGAACCAATTCAAACGAACGTAACAGTAGACACCACATTGTATAATATAAACACTATAACAACCCAGTACATAATATTTTCTAATTACAAACTCGAAAAACCATGGGCACGAACTGGCAAATGACTTTCTTAGCATTGAGATAATATTACTACGTAAAGAGAAGACGCCACGTCACACTTTACAATTGTGACGCAGTAAAGTGCGGCCATCCGACCACACTTCACTTAGTTTCTTTCTGACTCTTGAGCGCTGTTGTCTCGTTTGTTTTAAAACGAAAAAGTATTAAAATGCATTATATATTATGCACTCGTATATATTATGGTATTGCACAAAAAAATCAAGTAATGCGGCAAAGTGCAAAGGAATAACTTTCCATCGGCGAGTAATTTGATAATCAATTTAATATTTAATCCGAACAAAATATTTAGCAGACGTCATGTTGTGTCCTCTGTCGTAGAGCAAAAGAAGATGTGACATTATGTGAGAAGCATTTTTACCCAAAAAAAATAGAAAGTTATCACATAGTAAGAAAACATATTACTGTAGTGATTCATTAAAAATATAAAAGATGAAAATTATAATATTATTTGTTATGTTATGTTTATTTAAGATTTCCAGGTCAGGGCCGTATAGATAGGGAAAAATATATACAAAGAGGGTTTTGTCAGGCAGATACACGCACAGCTCGTTTTCACTGTCCATAAAAAAGCTCTTACAGGATCACAGACCCTTAGAGGATTAAAAGGATTCCTTTTTTTCCTGTTCTGGTACGATACCATAAAAACCATCAAACAGTGGTATGTAATTAATAATACTACTACTACTGATCAATTAATCGAGCTAATAATAAATTATTAAACTTAGAGTATTTCTGATTAGAAATAAATATAGAGGGAGTTCTGTTTATACATTTGCATCTTCAAAAATGTTGATATTTTTTATTCGTTACGCTTAAAGCATTGCTCTATGAATGTAAATTTTATTTTGTTTTTATTGCTTTAAATTACTTTGATAACCGAGTGCGTGTTTAGTTATTGTTCGACTAAAACAAGTGGGTGGAATTTGATAATCGTATTACTTTTCATTTTTCTATTTCAAATAATTCGGTCATGTTGTACAATCTGTCAAATGTCGGCCAGTAGGAGGGCAGAAAAAGGTAGCCCGGCACCACCATTTCTACGTTTTTGAAGTACCAGCGCGCCCTCTATATTTTAAACACTCTAAGATACTCTATACGTCGCGGGCCAGGTAGCATATTCAATTGCAATAATCGCCGTAATTCACCTACTAATAAATCTAGACCTTTTTGTTTTATATTAATATGTTAATATATATGTACATTTTAGAAAATAAATATAAGTTTATAAGACACATTAATTACATAAGACAAGCCGAGAATAATCGGCATATATGAAGGCTTCGCCACTGTAGTACAGTCATCTGGTAGTTTTACCTAGAATGTTTTCTGGGAGTTTTGGAAATGGGTGATGGTGTAGATTCTGAGGTGCTCTTTTCGAATTTCAACTTTGCGGCTTCGTATATTTGCCGCTCGCTCAAATTATTAACGGCAAGATCCATCTAAGTATATCTAAACCGATACTTGGAGCTTTTCCATATATTATGCCAACATGATGAGAACGATACCTATGAAAAAGAAAAATAGGTACGGAGTGGGCAATGCCTGATATACTCCAGCTGCACGATCTAATTTCCACTGTAAATTTTTATTACTTCGGCATGTGGAAAGTTTCAGATTTTGGTATATTCGTAGTCCTTCCATAATTTACTTTAAAATAAAAGAAAACATAAAACAAAGCAAACAACGACCGCGTTCTAATATATCAAGATAATCTTCTTTTTTGCTCCTTTGTAGCCCTTCCAGTCGCTTAAGTTACAGTCAAATTCTCAGGTTTTTGAAATGTAGGTACCTACACTTTTAAGCCAATAATTGACCAACCTTATAATCTGACGCTCTTCTGTATTTCCGACGATCGATTTTCGTAAGGTACTTATCTGTGATGAACGCACGTCCGTACATAAAGAGCCCATACATGGTGGATGGACTCAATAGGATGCGAGGTTGAAAATAGGGGATCTACGAGTATACTCATCTGACGCGCTCGAGTAAATCCCAGAAAACTTATTGACCTCCCTACCTATGTATATGCAGGGTATATGAGCTATATTTTGATAAGCTTTCATTTATCTAGAAAAATAGATTGACTTGAAACTAGTTTAAGCAAAAATAGTAATATTTTGGAAGAAAACTTTCAAGTAAATAAATGTCGTCAGATGCAGACCGTTTACCACTATGGAAATCCTTGAAGGAGGCCAGGGTTGGGCAAAATACATGCTTTGCCTTAATTAAAATACCAAATACGTCTAAGTCGTGTATTTAAAATATAAAATACAATTTACAAAATACATTCATTTATTTCTAGCAGCTATACAGTAATGTCATGTTAAAAGTAAGAGCGAAAAAAGTGATATTAAAAGTTAGGTGTTAAGTAATTTATACTATACTGTACTGTATCAGCCCATATACGTCCCACTGCAGGGTACGGCCTCCTCTACAACCGAGAGTACGATTGAGAGTGGTTAGGCCATATAGTCCACCACGCTGGCCTAGTGCGAGTTGGCGGACTTTTACATGCCATAGAAAATACAAATCGCTATGGTATGCGGGTTTCCTCACGATATTTTCCTTCACCGTTAAAAGTGCGTGGTGGCCTATTGGTAACGAACCAGAGACGTCTGCCTACATGTTCACGGTGGTCGCGGGTTCAAATCCCAGGGCACACCTCGGACTTTTAGGAGTCATGTGTGTATCGATAGTCAATCACCACGCACTGTAACGGTGAAGTAATTAGTAAGTAAGTTATCCCCTTAGTGACTGTTAGAATTTAACTACCCTTAACTTACAATTATTAAATTAAAAAGTTAATTGGGTTTTGCGATCCGATTTACGCAGAAGGAGCTCACAGAGTCTTGAGGTCTGGCAGTTAGCCTTTTGGGTTCCGATTTGATTAAATGTAGAATGGGATCCCATCTTCTGTATTGAAATTTGGATGTTTTTTAATTTTAATAGCCTCGCGAAACATCCTGGGTAGGAAACGGTGTTCTTTGGCGAGGATTTGGGGCTGGTCAAAACGAAAAAGTAGTGCTTCGAGCCTTCCTCTATGTGTTCAGCAACCGATTTCTATGAAACTTACACAACTCCTAAGTTGGACTATATCTAATCCAACGCAAAAAGAATTTTGGAAATCTGACTTTTTACTTCATAGTGTTTTTTTTTTCAAATGTATTTTGTTCCGATGAATTTTGAAGTCTTAAGTATTTGCAATACTAATTATCAAATACCTCAGCGTCCAATATTTTAATTACAAATTATATTTTAAAAGAAGTAATTAAAATACAAATACAAAATACGTATTTGTATTTAAATTACAAGTAATTCAAATACTGCCCAGCCCTGAGGGAGGCCTTTATAAATGTTTTGGCTTCATGCACCTGAAGGCGATTAAATTAACAAGGTTAAAAAACAGGAGGCCTAATTACAGCAATGGAATTTCATTTAATATAATTTAGAGAGATCTACTTAACGTCATTGGTTTGTCAAACCAAGCGCCTCACCTGATGGAAAATAATCGTTGCCGATAAGTTAACAAAAAAACAATTGCTGGCATTCGGTGGTTGTTCAGTCCTTTAAAGATATATATAGAAGGCTTAGCAGAGATAATTATGCGACTTTCCTATTTCAGCTGCGCAAAGAAGCAAATCACCAAAATTGTTACCTAGGTATATATATAATAGTTCACTGAAATTTTCTTTGTTTGTAAACTCTACTCCGGCCAGAGCAGCCTAAAGATAAGTACAATGAAGATCGTTAATCCTATCCTACTAATGTTATCTATAAAGTATAAACACGATAGTTTGTATGTTTGATGAAATTTGGTATGGAGGTAGCTGAGACAGGATGGGATAGGGCGGATGAAATGGGATAGGTGAGTAATTTTGTCCTCTCCTTTGACTTTCACCACTGTCTGTCGCATAACTCAAGGCATGCAAATACATTGAGTTATGTAACGGGGCAGGACGGGATATGCAGTATAGACAACGGCTGTCACTGAGTCACGTTCAGTTTAAAAAGATATCCTTGGTGGGTGAAATTATATGTTTCGGATGTGGACTGGACTCACAAAGAATCTGTAGGTACCTGAGCGAAGACGGGCCGGGCGAATAGTCAAATGCAAAAGTCGATAAAAAAAGCAAATGTACGCAATAGTCACAAATATATAGTAGGTACGCAACAGGACGACATGGCAATCGGGGTATAAAATGACGCGTGGGAAGGGGACGCCCCGCACATCGCCCGCACTGTCCTAGTCTTAGTGCGGCACAAGTCCGTATCGAAAGCGTTTATCGATTTCATTACAATATGATACAAGAAAAAACCAATGATTCATTCTCATTCTTACGATTCTATTACGTTCATACAGTCCCCCCATCATAGTTTTTTTAATAAATCTTCCATGTGCAGACATCGATCAGTTACAAATTGTAGATAAAATATTTTGTCATATTGCATATAAGTGCGTGGTGGCCTGTTGGTAAACGGACCAGACGCGGCTGCCTACATGTTCACGGTGGTCGCGGGTTCAAATCCCAGGGCACACCTTTGACTTTTCGGAGTCATGTGTGTATTGATAGTTAATCACCACGCACTATAACGGTGAAGGAAAACATCATGAGGAAACCTGCATACCATAGCGATTTGTATAAATTTCTATGGTATGTAAAAGTCCGCCAACCCGCATTAGGCCAGCGTGGTGGACTATATGACCTAACCACTCTCAATCGTACTCTCGATTGTAGAGGAGGCCCGTGCCCTGCAGTGGGTCGTATATGGGCTGATACAATACAATTGCATATAATAAACTTGACTTAATTATTTTTACTCTTATGCCATTGAGTTGCAAAAAAAATATCGATATGAACCACTTGGAAAGTGATAGGTACATCACTAGAAAATTGTCATGCCGACCTGTTGCGGACAGTATGTTTATGCAAGAGTTCGGAAATTATACTGGGTGTAGCGGGTTCGATTTTGCAAGTTTGGTCCTCGTAACATGACATCGTTAAGACTGGCTCCGGTCGAAGTTTTTGCCGACGCATTGAAAATTACTCGAATTTATCCCGCTTTGATTTCGCCTTGCACACAATGATGGGGTATATAAAAGGCCTTGGCCGTTTCCTCATGATGAGTGCATTCTCTCATATGGCCCAAAGCAAGAACTTTGAGCCATTTTATGACCGAATAAAGATATTCGGCCATAAAATCCCTACATTGCTGCGCTAGTTGGTTTTGTTTGGTTAATCTTTTCTCAAGATTATGAAATTGTGCCATAGTAATACTTTTGGACGATCCTAAGGTATGTATTTGGTCCCTTTTAATAGGTAATGACAATATATCGGCCGGACGCATGACGTATCGTGCTCGCTCTATAAAATTGTTCACATTCACGATCCTCGCTAGATAGGTATCCGTATCGTTATCAATATCCTCTACTCCTCAATTTTTTTTATATCTTCGATGTTGTTTACGACTACGTTGCATTGGAAAGAAGTCATCACATTCTCGCATAGGATCCAGCCTAGCTGCGTTTGCTGGGCAATTGGTTGAGAATTGCACTCGCCTCTCAAAATGCCACTTAACATTATTTGCGAATAAATTTCCGCTCCAAACAATAATTCCACCGCTCCGGATCCGCTAATTGAATGCCACTAATGTGTGACCATTCTGGCTTGCTAAACGACTATATTAGCAGATTTGATTAAACTATTCATTATAAGTGCCTCTGCATTTAAAAAAAATTGCTGTGAATTGGGAGCATTTATTCTGTCTAACACCTTTGCTATTATTTTGCTTCTCTCCGACTCCAAATACTGCCCCACTACACCATCTTCTTCGGATACCTAATATCTGGCCTAATATCTCGGTAATAAATTAAAATTTGCCTTATCAATTAAAGCCCTCGTTGTACGAGTATACTTCACGCTGTTCGCTGCCGTCACTCGAACCAACGCTGTTGCTAATAGTACTTGCGGATCGTCGTTTTGTGACACGTGCGTCATACCGGGCACGTGCTACGCCGATTCCGAAGCTGACGTTGACACCACTTGCAATTGCGACACCATTTGGTTGAAAAACAGTTACTTCCATTGTAGTTGAATATTTTTTTTACCAATATTCAATTGATTTACTGATTTTAATTTTAAATCATGCGGAATGATTTTGATTATTGTAGTTTTTAAATTTTCCATTGTTTGAACTGACCCTAGGAATAAATAAATGTTTTTCGTAAATGTTATTCCTGCTTTCGGTATATTGATTCTAAGGTGGTTTTGCTTCCAAAAAGTCTATGAAATCCTGTAATACCGGAAGTTCACGCGGATTCTTCAACGACTCTATGTAATCGGCGTGGGTATCCGAATCAAGTTTTTGCGATATAAGATGAACCGAGGGTCTCATGGGATCAATATCAGCGATATCGATCCCTAAAATCTCTATCGCGTGTCAAATCGTGAAGCTTCTTAATGTGTCCTACTGTTTGTTGTTGGATATTCGGAAAGCTCAACAATCAATTTATATGAGAAGTAAAAATACGTTACTTGTTATCTGGGAATATCCATGATTGATGTAAAATTTTCCCAGTGACGGACTACTCACATCTTCTTATTTATTTGTTTTTTTTTTTCAACTAAGCTATGTTTCTTCGTGCATAAAAATATCCCTTGATAAGGACGTTTTTCGCCGTTTAGCTCCGCTTCTATTTCCCAATGGAGGGTGTCGATCACGGACCAACGGGACTCCAGGTTCCTCAACGCGTCGTCGAACTCCTACTTTTCATTAATTTTGCCCAAATCAAGACCAGCTACCGTCCTTGAGAATGCCTTAAAATTTAAGGAACTTCCGCGACTGAAAAGTCTCAGTAGTTCCTTTAAAGGAACTAGTGAGATTTTACTATTTTTTTACCTTTCTTAATTCGCTGGTAGAAGGAGCATTAGTGCCATGCACAGTTCGTCAAAATTTTCTATTGGTGCCAAACATATATTGAAGCTACAATTATAAACATTTTATTTGTTAATTTGATACATAGAATATATTGTGGCTCCTCTAGCTTCCTTATCTAAAAATACATAAGTAGTAAATTAGTAATGCCTACTTATCTCGGCGTAATATTCAGTGCTCCCGCAGCAGCGACTGGAATAGCGCTACCACGTGAACTAAGAGACAGAGAATTCGTTGAAATGAAATGAAAATTTAGGTTCAATTACTTTTTCTTTCTACCACCTGGTTCACAAGGTTGTTTTCGCCAGAAAACAACGGGGGGAAACTCTAGCGTTGATATTTTCAAAACGAGTTTACAATACTAAAAATATTGTCACGCATAAATGTCTTTAAGGCCTGAAGGGGAGAAAAAGGGTTGTTTGTTTTGGACCGAAGTACTCTAACGCGGTTTGGATCAGTAAGTACTTCAGAAGTGAATTACTTGGAATGGTTAAGATGGGATAACTGGAGGGTTATTCAATTGGCGCTGATAGATTTTGGCAGCCCTTAGCGGCCAATTTGTATTGGTCAGATCTGTTAAATCTTTTGTTTATTATTCAGTTACTTACATATACTAAATCACCCCATGGCGAACCATGTGGAACATGGAGTGGGATGGTATAACTTGCTATCAAGTTATACCATCTCACACCGGGTTCACCGGGTAATAACTCATCCTCATAAAATTAACGTTTGGTGTGGTTTCGGGGCGGCGCTGCGTCATTGGTCCGTACTTTATCGAAACCAACGCTCGCGAGGCGGTCACCGCCAACGGTGAGCACTACAGAACAATAATAACAAATTTCTTAAGGCCGAAACTGAAGCTTTAAATTGACCTATACGACACTTGGTTCCAGCAAGACGGCGCTACGTGCCACACATCGGGCGCCACGGTTGACATACTACTTAGGCGATTTGATGTTAGCCTTTATCTCTCGCAGGGGTAATGCAAATTGGGCACCAAGGTCATGAGATTTGACCCTGGCAGAACTTTTTTGTGGGGTTTCTTCAAGTCGCAGGTCTATACAAATAAACCACAATCGACCGATGCCATGCAGGTGAACATAACAAAGGTCATCAGCCATATTCAGCCGATCTATGCGAAAGAATCATTTTAAAAAATCTAGTACACGTGTTTAGAAGTGAAATTGTGAGAGTGCACGGTTTTTGGATATGTTGGTCTATCTGGTATAGACTAACATATCGAAAAACCAATTCGGACAAAATTACGTACATACAGGTCGAATTAATAATCTCCTTTTTTTGAAGTCGATTAAAAATACATGTGTCTACTACTTATATGTCCACGTGAGAAGTTACACTTCTTTATAAGATAAAAGTCACTTTTATCACGAATTTTTACAATGGCCTAGTCTGGCCTAGTATCTATGTATGTATATTTCAAATAAAAAAAGATTTTTGTGAACGTCTATCCGCTCTTATTGAAAATCCCTATGTATAAAGAAGTGTATAAAAATTTAATTATTTTTCAATGTTAGATATGATAGTTTATTATACTTTCATTTATTTTCCGTCAATCAACATACTATTTAAATAACTGTCTATCATGCAAAACCATTTAGTATATCGATGAAATACATTTCGGTCTTATTTTATTAACTATATGATAATATTTTTAGCGACCATCAGAGACGTCAAGTGACTTAAATGTGTTTGAAGTTTGATAACCTACAGCATTAAGCTACCTACCTACAGCATTAAGTCTGCGATACAATATTGCATAATGTTTTAATAAATACATACATACATACATACATAATCATCACGCCTGTATCCCATAGGGGTAGGCAGAGACTATGGATCGCCACTTTCCTCGATCCTGACATACTACTTTCGCTTCATCCACATTCAATATCTTCATGCATGCCCGTCGGTTCAGGATACTTTTGACCTGGCCCTTGTTGAGGATATCACCGATTTGGATGGTGTAGGTTCGGTGAGGTCGACCCCTACCGACTCTTCCAATAAATAAATTAAGTTTAAAAAAATAATTTCCTTCAAATCAAATATCATGGGCGTTTTCCATGCCAAGAAAACCTTTCCTACAGTTTTCTCACAAAAGTACAAAATACGACTTGTATTATAATTTATACACTCTTTAAAATTGCGATTGAATTGCTACTCACACTAGCTTTGCTTTGTTACGAAAATTAAGTAATGTAAAATCATTTTGTCTGGCCGAAATAAAGGAGAGCTTTCGCGCCACGCGATAACAGTTTGTTGTCGTCGGCCGTTATCAATAAATGTGACGGCGAGGTAACAGCCAATGAAAATAGCGCAAACGGCACCCGTATATCGGCGACCCAATCGTGATAGCTGACGTCGACAGAATATCAATCGTGTGTTATCCAAGTGAAAAGCGCTCTTATTTATTGAAACTTTCCTGACGTACAGCATTTTTGATGTAACTTAATAAATTTGCAACTTTGATAAACCATTCAAAATTAAAATAATCTAGCCTATTGTGAAAGTCTTAGTACCCGCGCCAACTTCTCATGATTCACTCGTAATCTTAAATTACAACTTAATATAAAATATCTGCATTTTACTTATTCAAAACTAATATGATTAACAAAGTTTAGTAAAATATCATGAAACTATAGGTGAATAAATGTACATGCAGTATCGAAAGTTTTTAAAATAATTAATTTTATAATTAAAAAGTTAACGTAAAGTTTGAACTGTTAACTTTTCAAGAACGCCGCGACGGTAGGCTTTCGTTAAACTCGTAAAGATGTCGCCCGTGCCTATGTCGTCAATGAGAACGTACCCACGCAAATATATTAATCTCGTGGAAGCTCCACGGTGGAGCGGAACTCACAGCGCGCCATGAGAGCACTCCGTGCAGACCTGGCCGACGCGACGCCGCGCGGAGTATTATTTATTGTTTTATTTATTTATTTCTAAATTATGTACAAATTGTGGCGAGCAGTCAGAACCAGATAGCAGACGAGGGGTGGGTGCGGTTTCTTCAAAGGTAAGTATTACAGGTAAGTTTTTAGTTAGCCGAATTTAATTTGTTTAAAAACCGTTGGCCGTTTAAACCGTGATTATAATCGGGCATTTTAATAGTGTAATTTTAAAAAATTACAAGAATATTACGGCCAATTTGAAATCATAAATATCGTTAAATTTGATAAAACAATGCTGGCGTTATGGAGAGTGAAACCATTTGCTGAGCGTTGATGGAGCGCGGGTTCGAATTTTGCCATACATCCTTACTAACAAAGTAATATAACTATGACGCACCAGCTTATGTCCGAGCTGTTAATATGTTTGCTCATTACAAATCAATTTAACTGTTTCGTACTTACAAAAAAAGTATCATCGAAATTTTTAAAACAATTACAATGTATGTTAAATGTTGATATTTGGGCTAGTCTGTTATGGGTGAGTGGGGGTCGCCCACGCGCCGAACTATAAGTTCACCTGCTGTGCACGCGAGGGTGGCGGCGCGGCGCACACTTCGATGGTTGAATCTGTGGATGTTGCATCAGATACGTGCACCGCAAACAGACTATCGATCGGGTTGGAGGAAGTTAAAACATGCGCACTTCCTATTTTATTCTATTAATTCTGTTCCTTACTTAGTAACGTACTAAGTTATCCACTATTTTATTATCTTTGATTCGATTGCGTCGTGTCTTTGAAATAGTTTGGATGCAAACGGAGCATTGTCAAATAAATACCTTTTACGTTTCCTTGTAAATTCAGTTCTTCATAACAATTAAATACTCATGTATTCGCTAGACGCGAGATTTTACTGTAATTATTGGATTTGAATGCAAGTTCCTTTGGATTGATAAACCTAGCTATTTTAGCTAAAAAGGAACTTATTTTGATTTTTTGCAATAGATTACTGGACATGAGTCGTAAAAATGTAAAATTATAAATTTTCTGTAAAACAGTAATTTGTAAACAATTTTAAATATAGATTTATTGCGTCTACACGTCCATATGGCCAGATAAGAAAACATTGACAAGCAGGTTATTTTATTTTCGGTGCGCGGATCGAACCTACAATCTAGGAGCAGCCATCCTGTTAATCTCCGCGCTTAACGGTTGGCAAATTATAATCGTAAGCCGTCTTAACCTTTTGTTATAAAGCTTATTTTTAATAGCGTTTATTTTGTCCCAAAAAGAATTACTGTATCAAAATATATTTAAATCATAGAACATTAGGTATACGAGTAATAAATCAGAAATGAGATAAATGCTTTATATAAATAAATCAAATGTAATTTTGGAATAGCCAGGCCAGCCATTAATTAAAACTGAATCCTACTCGATTCCATCAAACTAACCAGTATGCGTATATCGTATTACAGCAATTATGGTATTGCATATTGCTAGCTAAATCCGATATCCCGAAACAGATAATTAAAAGCGGATTCCACAATTTGATTACCGATATTCCGTGTTTTACTAGTAAACCGCAGTTTATTGTTTAACATGCATGTAGTTGGAATATATTCACAATTTGGATGGTTATTGGCGCGTGGGGTAGGGGCCACCCATCCCAAAACTGTCTGGTGTACACCCGGGCTGTTTGATTTTCGATCCGAAATTCTAGGGTGCCTACGCACTGTAACAATTTTAAGCTTTTTAATATTGTAGCTGATTTTTGTTGCGTAGATATTTTTTGGCTTTGAATTTTGAATATTTATAGGCGGATTTTTTGGGGCCAGCTTTTCCTTAGATATTAATATATATCCAACAAAGTATTACAACTAGAGCGGACATCACGACCACATAGTTTGGAACGTCCGCAAGAGTAGACTGCCTTGGTGACGCAGTTGTACTACGGTATGCTTGCAAACCTGGGGTATCGGCTTCGAATCCCGGGTCGGGCAAAGTGATATTGGATTTTTCAATTCACTATCAGCCCGGAGTAAGGAATTTGTGCCCGATATGGCGATAGGCTCGCACCCTATCACATCTTGGGACGGAAAATACAAGGCGTGGGTGTCCTCGTTACACCTCTGCCTACTCCTTCTGGGAAAAAGGCGTGTGTTTATGTATGTTCGCAACAGTACATGTACCGCTGCGCTGTCACCATGACATTTGAGCGAAGAAGCACGTAATAAGTTTACATTCTAATTCCTATAACAATGCCATATTTCCATCTGAATACATGTAAAAATCATACCAGGGCAATTATTGGAAAAAATATCAAGTGTCTTTCCATAGGTAAATCATCGATAATTTGATTAAAGCAACAAAAATATTATTAACTAGCTTCTGCCCACAAAACGGTTTGCGAGGTTATCTTTAAAAAAAATCCCATCCCGTCCCGTCCCGTAATAACCCGCCTTGACCCGTCTCGTTCTCACTCAAGATATGTAATCCAGTCCTATTCCATCCATTTGATTACCAAAAAATAACAAATATATAGGAATTCCTCCCCATCCCACGGGAACACTACATTTTTCGGTACAAAAATTAGCCTAAGTGTTAATTCAGGGTGTTAGCTACCTCCATACCAAATTTCATCGAAATCTCTTAAGCCGTTTCTTAGATCATCGCGCACAACCGCACAGACAAACAGACAGACAAAAATTCTAAAAATCGTTGTTTTGGGTACTATTACGTTAATATAGTCCCCCCATATCAGTTTTTAAAATTTATCTTCCATGTACAGACATCGGTCGGTTATAAATTTATTATACGAGTATGTATAGAGAACGGTGAGAGAACTTTAACGGTGAAGGAAAACATCGTGAGGAAACCTGCATACCGATGCGATTTTAAAGAATTTCTAGGGTATGTAAGTCCGCCAACCCGCACTAGGCCAGCGTGGTGGACTATATGGCCTAACCACTCTCAATCGTACTCTCGATTGTAGAGGAGGCCCGTGCTCTGCAGTGGGTCGTATATGGGTTGATACAAAAAAAAAATGTATAGTGAGATTTATACTCTAAAAATACAGGGTATACCAAAACTGCTACCGAAAACGAAGCCAGGTGGTAGTTTTAATGACTTGAGACACAACGCAAAATTTTTTTTTGCAAAAATAGCGACAGTTTTATTGAATTTTTATTCCTGTCATCTTATTTGGGTAGTAAATATATTTTCCTAAAAAAATATATACTTACATACATCCTTTTATTTTTAAAGACGTTACAGTACGAAAGGCTTTAAATTATAATTTTAGCAAAAACTATGGATTAGCCACCCAAACACAATTTAAAACAATACAAAAAAAATCGTATTGCAAAATTTTTAGTTGCCTCATGTCTGTAGTCACTAAAACTACCACTTGGCTTCGTTTTCGGTGGCAGTCTTTATACAACCTGTATAATAAATTTGTATAATTATAAATAAATAGAAATTAATATAAATCGCTCAATGCGATATGGTCACCCGTTAGACCATGTTAATATTTATTGTTATCTAATTCCTATCTATCATGAAATGTACAATAAATAATAAATAGATATTATATTTTTATTCATTTTACGTTACTCTGAAACAGTAGGTAGAAAATATACATATTATGATGTGTCGCGTAACAGTGCCGACCTTATCTGTACTTCGCTGGCGTAACGAAGTGAGCACAAAATTTCTTAGACGCGTGACGCGTCTGCTTAATATTCGCACCTCAATGCATAAATTATCTAGTCTGCTAATGACAATGACATAAACAACTTATGACAGGTAATTTTCACGGTACAATACACAAAATTGGCAACTAAGTACGCGAATGTGACATTTCATTAATTTTCCAATAAACGTATAATTTGTTCATTGACGTATGTTCATAATTGAACTACTATATGAAAATATACGAGTAGCATCTTTTTTTTTTGTTATTACATAGTAATTTACGTAACATCAAGTATGTGATAGTATGATGGCAACGTACGTGTCGCGATTACTGAAACTGTGGTCGCGGGTTCAAATCCCAGGGTACAAACAACTCTGACTTTTCGAAGTTTAATGTGTAGACTGTAGGTTTATGTCATAGTCAATGATCGATGTGCAGCCACTTTCCAGAATGACTGGTTTATCATAGGTTTAACCAAAGCCTTAGAGAAATAAATTTTGTTCGGCCTTTGACTTAAGTATTTTTACTCAAACTTAGAAGTTTCCAACTTATCAGTCAATCGTCGAAAGTAAAATAATTTGATTCAGGCTTTGTCTAATGCCTAGTTGACCCTAGAAGCGGCTGGCAGACTCGGTCAAACGTCGACTGTACTTGTAAGTTGCAACATGTTTAAATAAGTTTATACGTAAACCGAGAATCAAAAAATACCCGACCGCGACGAAACAATTGTTAGGTTAGATTAGTTTATTTCCCTTTATTATTAAACTTTTTAATATACACATGTCCTTCTGGATATTCTAATACCTATTTAATTACACATAATCCAACAAGCTAAGACATTCTAAAACTTAGTTGAAGTTTTTTGATCAAACTCCAATTTCATTAAATTGAATTTCGACGTAATGGTTTCTTAGATTTACGCAATTGCTACACATTGAAATAAAACGAATTTTTACGTTACGAAATAAAACGTGGTCACGGGGCGGATCACTAATACGTCAATTCGCCCCGTGATCACGATAACTGTAAAGTGATCGAAACGTGTCAGGAAGTCAAAAAATGTAAAATTAAATCAAATTCGCGATAATTTTCGTAAGAATTCGCGAAATTTTATTTCAAATTGAGCTTCGACGTTTGCCTGACCAAATTAATTTCTCTTAGGCTTGACGTTCTTTAGTCAGAGGCCGAAGAACTTTGAAGAACTTTGAACTTTGGGCTTTGACTTAGGCTTCAAGGCGGATCTAAGTATTGACTAGTCAAACTTAGGAGCGCCGGAGGTGTGAGGTTTGATTATAACATAATATTATGATGCTTTGAAGGAAAATATCGTGATGCCACCTATGCACTATAGAGATTTAGAAATACTTGAAGTCCGCCGGGCCGCACTATACCTACTAGCCGCATTAGGCCAGTGTGATAGACTATGGCTCAACCGCTCTCCGACATAAAGAAGGCTCGTGCCCTGGAGTAAAACGCATACGGATACGATATTATTATTATTTGTACCTAAATATCTCTCAACTTCTACGATAACATAGAAGACGCGTATAAACTTAGTGCGACAATTTATCTCTATTAACTTTATTACGAGATACTTAGTCCATCCAATTCTCGCTTTACTTTTTGTCTCTGACGATATTGTCTAACATGAGCTATAGTGGCGACCACTGCATTGTTTATTATACGGTGACCTGATGCTTTTCACTTGGTCAGTAGCTATTCGGGTCGATAATGTTGATATTGCAGCTCAAGTACGGCAACAGCAGATATTATATAGATTTACAAGAGTTTATCGGCGCGTGAAGACGTGCCGGACAATGTCTCTCTGAGCTTAACGGCTCAAGCATCCGTATTCTCGGACAATACTGCTCCAATACCATCTGCTAGATGCAAATATTATTGGAAATGTTGAGTATTCTGTTCTATGTTGTCAAGGGAATTATATAGGATCGTTATTAGGGAGCCTTGTAATTTGAGGCTTGTTATTTTTAGCCGCGTATGACTAAACAATTGATATTTCTTTCTTACATTACCCGGACGATAGGAATCTAAGACTCCTTAATTTAAATTTTGTTAGACCAGGCCGTGAGTTAATTGAAACATACTTAATAAACTATGTCCCCATTTTGTGTTTCTTTTTACTTTTTTCTATAACTTTACTAGCGGCCAGTCCCAGCTTCGCCTGGGTGCAGATATTTTTTGATTCCACTCCACAACAGATACATGATATTTTTCAAAATTTCATATAAATATTCCGCTTGAATCACTCTATCTATTAAAGAAATCTCATCAAAATCCGTTGCGTGGATTTAAAGATCTAAGCTTACAATATATGGACAGACAGACAGCGGGAAGCGACTTTGTTTTATACTGTGCAGTGAAGCAAAGGAAAAGGATTTGCCTCCTCTTACTTTTAAAAATGTGTAAGATAATATTAGGAACTATATTATAGGATTATACGGTATTTACTCATTTCTATCTAGGTTTCCTCCTTCGTCGATGATATCATTCGGTTTAGTTTGTACGCTTAACAATAAGACGCAGTCCTAACGCCACATTAAAATAGTTACAACACGTTTATATCTACGAGACTCTTTTTGACAATACGAAGCAAAAATTTAAAACAGTTGTTTTGAGAATCGAATCCGCGACCTTATTTTAACAGTCGGTTGTCTTAGAAACTGCGCTACAAAAGCTCTCGAAGTAGATGTTCAACATACATACTTAATCGTCACTCCTGTATCCCATAGGGGTAGGCAGATACTATTGATCGCCACTTTGCACGATCCTGATATACTACTTTCGCTTCATCCACTTTCATCAATCTCTTCATAGTTCATGCATGCTCGTCGGTTCAGGACACTTTTGACCTGACCCTTGTTGAGGGTATCACCGATTTGTTCAACATTTATGTTCAACATTAATTTATCATAGGTACTTTCCACAATAAAAAATATGTATCAAATTTTTTACACTTTTAAATTATAAGATGTGCGACAAACCATATAAACATCGACTTGAAATCCGATCTGGCACTGATAATGGCACTCATTACAGGCCGCCTACGTTGATAATAAAGGTTGATAGAAATGATTTAATTTAGCTGGAAATGACAATGGGTGTAAGTTAATGACGTAGAAGGTTAATAAATCGATATTTACGTGGGAGTCACAAAGTTGCTAACCGGTAAAAGTTCGAAGGGGAAATATTTATAAAGGGATTTTTCCGGTAATATTCTATATTTGGCATAGATACTTACTTGTTACTTAGGCCTTTTGATGCTGAATATTTTATTCAAGATTTCGGAGTTATGATGGATCTTCTAATGAGCTTAAGAAATTATATTCTAAAAAATGCCTTTTAGCTTCCATAACAAAGGTATGTAGGGATAGAGTAACCATTTAACTATTTGTTAAGTTTTAACATACCTAATGAAATATCTATCTGCTACTAAAATATTATTGGTATATTAGGTATCGTCCATCCATCAGCCAAAGCAAGTCCACTGCTGAACAAAGGCCTCTCCTAATGATTTCCACAGTGACCTGTTGGAGGCAGCCACCACTACATATATTACATACATTACATACATACATAACCACACGCCTTTTTCCCAGAAGGGGTAGGCAGAGGTGCTACTAGAACACCCACGTTTCGCCTTGTATATTCCGTCCCTCGATGTGATAGGGGGCGAGCCTATCGCCATATCGGGCACAAATTCCTGACTCCGGGCTAATAATGAATAGAAAAATCCAATATCACTTTGCCCGACCCGGGATTCGAACCCGAGACCTCAGCTTTGCGATCATACCGTAGTACCACTACGCCACAGAGGCAGTCACATATATTAGGTATAGGTAGATCCAAATGAAGTCCAATAAGTAAGAAAACATAAATTCATTTGAACAGTTATTGTCCGCCTCCCTGGCACTATTTGTCGAGGGCCGGCTGTGTAAACAGAGACCGCGAGTTATAACCCTGCGCCAAGACAAATGTTTAATCTTTACCTATATGGCACACACTTTTTTTTCGGTTTTAGAAATATATCTAGTAGTTTTGCCTTACTCAACAATCTGACTATGAGTTCAGGACTATATGTGTAACGGTTTTTTTAGATCTTTATAGTACTATATATATTTATAAAACACTTTCTTTATAAAGATGGATGCATGCGTAACCTAAGAGCTAAGACGTCACGTATTGCATAACATTTCTCATCGATAACAATGCTAGTTACTTATAGAGTCTACGCCCGTGGTCTAAACTCAATTTGATACGACTTCTATTGTGTTCGTGCGTCGCACAGACAATGTTCATATAACTCGATTCTGCATTTAATTCAATAAGACTCCTAACATATTTTGCATCTTATTAAGTAGCGGAGCATTCAATAAAGGTTCGTAGATAGAACTATATATGCACAAATGATGAGTATAGGCTTGCTCGTATCTAAGATTTTCTTAAACATACATTTTCTAAATCTGTTTATAAACCTGTTACATTTTTTTATTTCGCGTGCAACCAAATTATTGTACACATAATGTGATATATTCTCAAACATTATTTTGGTTCCGTTTCATCGTAATGTATACGTATGTCTCTGAAGACTGAGGTCGCTTCGGCTGTAATTAAACCTGCAATACCTTTATCTACGCCGTACTCATTACTTAAACGCATACTTGACTAGACTCGCAGTTAATTTCACCGATTTGCCACCCTTAGTCCCCGCCAAGTTATCTAGGCGACATCCTGTCAATATACACATAGTTGAGTCGCTCCAGACCGAGGTTCAAACTATTTTAAGCGCGCCCGATAGCTGATCGATATCTAATATTATTACGGCTTGGAATATTGTAGCGTTCGTGTTAAGTTCCGGTGGAGCTAGGAAAATTTAGCGCAGGTATTTTCTATACTTTGATAAAGGGGTGTTATAGTTCTATCATGATTTTTTTTCTGTCGTAGAAGGACAGTGGGTAATATTAAGGATGCAGTGGATCTCAGGGGCGATACGGGACCTGGTAGGGGCGGCGACAAGCGGGGCCTGGGTCCGTCATGGGCGCCCACAAGCTAACGGGTGCCCATAAACTAAAGGGGGCCCAAACTAAACTATAGGCAGCGCACTTGACCTTCTCTATTTCGATACCGGCTAGAGTTGGCGTCTCGGGATACAAGAAGAGGGGGATGTATGACGTATCTGCTAAGCAAAACTGTTGCCTATAATCCTATTACGAAACTCCCACAGACAGATTTTGGTCGCTATGCAGGCGCTAGAGATTTTGCGTTTGAAATAAAACCAGCGACGCGCGAAACCCCCGCGCTCCGGGAAGACTAGTTACGATGACCATAAACCTTTCGCACTCCTAGGACACTAGGGAAGAAAAGGGCGCCCTAGTGAGCTGTGTCTTGAAAACAAAAGTACAATTAGGCCTTTTAGAAACATACAACCTTTTATAAAAATATTCCTATGAAAAATCGAATTATCTAGCAAATATAATAATCGGCCATTGAACCGAAAAAACCCGACCTGTCTCTAGGGTGCTGAAGAGAGAAAAATAATTAAAACTATCAACAGAGTAATCACGTCAGCGGGTCGTAAATTAGAAATATATTAAATACATACTTTATACTTGTATATTGTGTTATAATTAAGTTAGCAGAAAATATTGATTGATATTAAAATACATTTGTATGTAAGTCCGCCAACCCGCACTAGGCCAGCGTGGTGGATTATATGGCCTAACCACTCTCAATCGATTCTCTCGATTGTAGAGTAGGCCCGTGCCCAGCAGTGGGACGTATATGGGCTGATACAATACAATACAAAATACATTTATAAACTTGTAGCCATTTTGTAATCTTATAAGATAATTTCTCCACCGCTCTGTGTATCTGTAAACTGAACACAGTAAACGGAACTAATAAAGTTCGTGTATTGAAGCTCTTTGGCGCGGCCAATCAATTTGGGAAGTACACTTCAAATGTTGGGCGGAAGTCGAGACTTCAATGCAGGCAAACTTCGACGGTAGACGTTAGTTATCCGATACTCTTGCCAAAGAGCTATTTCATTAGTGTTATATTAGTTTGATAAACAAGTATTTGGGCGACGTAACTTACTGCGGGCAAGTTCTGCTGATTGCTGTTTCAATATCCCAACTTTCTTCTATTACGGACATATTAGTATTTGAAGAGGAAATTTTTTAGCTGTCTTAAGGTTTTTGGTAGGTAGAAGTTAATCTTATAAATTCTCTATAGGTACCAACGTAATAATACAATAATAATAATTCCGAAATTACCTCCCAATAAACTTAAACTTACTCTGTGTTTTCCGTTCGTCGTTATACAAAAGCTTTCGGCTGTCTAAATTATTTTTTACAGTTATTTCAAGACTTAAGAGAACAAAAATAAAAATAGCACAGCCCCTATAAGACTGAACACTACAAAATCGTCATTTTCCATCAAAGGTGCTGTGAAACATGAAGACCAGCGGTGCCTGAAACAATTTCCTGTCGCGTTTCTAAAAGTTGTTAATTAGGTACATCCACTTGGAGAGAGAGGGGCGTTATTGTTGGTGAAAAACGATTTATTAACATACGTTTTCCCAATTATAAGGTCCGTTTTTTCTTCTTCTGTATATGCGTCTATGACAGATAGTATCCTTGCAAAACAGGCAAGAAGCTGAAATCAAGACTCGAAATGGAAGCGCCTGGAGGGGCTACAAGTCTATTAATCAATTGCTGAAGAGGTTTGTGGATTGTTTCGATACAAACTGGCGGAAGTTAGCTTTGGATACAGAAGAGTGGAGAAAGGGAATGAAGTTTTTGTCTTGCAGTGGGATAGTTGAGAGTCGGAAAAAATACGCCACACCATTTATTAAATACAAAACATAATTTGTAACTTGCAAGCTATTAATAAGCTGCTTTGAATTATATCAACTTAATGAAATCACCGTATAGTAGGTACGTTTAAACAACATTTGAAAAGAGCAAGAATATAGTTTCTTGCCCGCTCTTCTTTAATGAACTTCGCCTAACGCCTTCCGAACTGAACCTTCGACCTGGTAGGTAAAAGAAAAAAAGACTGCATCTAAAAGTAAATGAATGTAGATTATTTTATGAATTAAATTGATGGAATTACCATCTAAAACACTTAAACTATAGTTCGCCGCGGTGGACTATTGCGAGTTAGCGGACTATATCAACATGATATAGTCCGCCAACATAAATAGATAATAATTTTTATGTGTATTGACTTGTCATAAGAGCTATTTAATTGCCTACGAGACCAATAAACGAACTTCATTTCATTTCATTTGACAAGCTAATTTGAAGTCTACTTGTTTCCAATTTCCATAAAAAACTTCTTTAGGGCAGTTATGCCTCTTAAGGCAGACAATAGTGTTCCAACCACATTGCTCGCCGAATTTGTTTCAATTAAAAAATGTATTACGGGGCAGAGCGACCATGCCTGGCACGCCTCAGCGAGAATTATTCAAACTGAAAATTTCACAAAGATTTGATTGTAAGACTTAGTTATCGAATCCAAGACCGAACGTTTCACGGGACTTACCGACTATACCAAAGAGTAGCACTGTCTGCTGAAACAAAAACAAAGGAACCAATATTTACTACAAGCAAATATCGCCTATGTACAATGACAAAACACCGTCTCGCAAGTAATGCAATCATGGCAGCCAATAAATGACATTACCTGTGCATACAGCCTGTATATTAATAATTTGTGAAGCCGCCCGGCCCGGGGGGGATGTCGTGGGGGTAGGAGGTTGGGGGGGCAACGCCCGCCGCCATAGTGCATTCCGTCTGTGTGCGGGCAGCGGCCAGACAGGTAATACAAATAGACGAGGGGTCTGTAAACCCTAAATGTGCGGGCACCCCGGCAGGACCCCAGTACTAATTACGTCGGTATTCCTCCCCAAATAATTAAACCCCGTATTGATCACGGAGTGTCTGCATATCTATCGGATGTACAACGCGTGCGTTCAGTAGCATTTCAATTAGAAACTATCGAGGGTTACGATGCATCCGATGCTGTGCTTTAGTTTGGTCTGAGCTGTTCGTTTGTAATTTCGCCCCTTTGACAGGGTAGTGCAGTTAGTTAAACGCCAGCTGTGAAACAATAAGCTGCGTCTTTGTCCTTTGAACCTCCAACCGAATAACTATTTCTTACTAATAGGTAATACAAATTTTAAGCTTCAAACACAAATAAAAATAAATTTTAATATCTTGTTTTGAATCTTACTTTGCAGAAAGATGTGGCTAAAATACCTACGAATAGTTCGGCTGACAGGACTATTTAAAATGGTTCTCAGGAAACAAATACATATAGATCAGTGTTCACACAAATACTAGTCTCATTACGGGAATCGAACCCGCAGTCTATTTCACAGCTGACAATTAACTCAACTGTCTCACCGACACTGTATTGATTTTTTCTGTATGTATTAGCCCTTACATGTACGGTTGAACACGTCTGTATTTTGAATTCACATTGTATGCAGAAATAGGACTCTACTCTTCCATAATAACCATATTAGGACTGGTTTACTAACTTAGTTAATCTAGGTTTCGAATTTTCTGTTATTAGGTAATAAATCAGTGCTATTTCTGAGGCGAGTTAATAATTACTGCTATGAAAAAGACAAAAATGTACAGCGATGGCTGGTACTGACATTAGGGCAGGTGGGGTTGGGAGACCTCCCGGGGCCTCCTAGCAATGTCAGCCAGGTTGTAGGTTAGCTTAGCTTGTTACCTGACGCACATAGTTAATCAAGATTTTGGCCCCCTCCTTTGATTCACTCAAATTCACTCTTCCATCGTCACTATCCAACTAAACAAACGAAAATACACAAAAAAACATACACAAGTTTTGTCAATAAATAAAATTCCGAATATTAAAATAATGCTGCACAGAGTATAACAACCTTTACCAAACAATTTCCAAGTTAAGCGGAGCAATTCTAAAATCTTCTATTATAACGAGACTTCCAATACTGCCTCCGGATATTGCATATACCCGTGCAATCACATTATTTACGTCGCGCGAAGTTTAAACTTGATATATTCATGGCTCAATGGTCGTTGATATCACGCTGAACTTGGCGTAACTTGGATATAACTTAAAAATTTTGTATGATCGCCACTCGTCAACATTGTAGTATGTTGAAATTGTAGTGGGCAGAGTACATAGTTGACATTCTGTAGAACTGATAGCATACAGTCGTAAAGTTCTCCAGTGGAAGCCAGGCAAGCGCGGCACCGATTTCCACTGTCAGTCCCGGTGGACACTGCACTCATCATCCATTACAGGTTGCAGAAAGTAGGAAGCTCCATAGCTCGTGCTGGTTAATATGATCTAGAAATCCTTAGGGGTCAGTAAAGAAGATGATGACTATAATGAAATGTTTTGAAGTATTAACATATCATTCTAATGAGATTGATTAAAACTGAACTTATCAGGAATGTATTTGTTTGAGTCTATCATTATCATCAGTAGCATTATCATTATGATGATAATTCATCAGCTGTGACATGAGTTCTACCAATCACAAGTGTCTGCTCGTTGATTATGATTGACTATATTCAACAATACTAAAAAAAATTACTATTACAGACTAGGTATAGGTACTTCACGAATGTTTTGATTTCATAATACATACATATTTAAAAAGCAATCTGTATCAACGTTATGTTCATGTAAAGTTTACTGAGACTTGGCCTTTGATATTTATATTTTATTCATAGAAAAATGTCTAGACAAGAACGGTTTTAGAACTTTAAATATAATAACGGCATAATGGCTTACGACGGGCTCCACTTAGAATTAATGTATGATTCTATAACTTTGAAAAAAAAAATCTTTATGATAGGTACTTTTACAAATTACAGGAGCTCTAGCAATATGTACGTTACTATTTAATAAATAAATACTTTTTGTTAACATAAAGCAACTCACGCCTTTTTCCCAGAAGGGTAGGAAGAGGGGCCACCAAGACACCCACATTTCGCCTTGTTCATGTTCCGTCCCACGATGTGATAGGATGCGAGCCTATCGCCATATCGGGCACAAATTCCTAACTCCGGGCTGATAATTAATTGAAAAATCCATTGTTACTTTGCCGGACCCGGGATTCGAACCCGAAACCTCAGCGTTGCAATCATCATTTGCTTTGCAATTTTTGTTTGCTTTTTATAAATACAGGTACAGTGTTATCGCAAAAAAACAAAGCCTCTAACATTTGATTAAGACAGCCGCCATGGCGCAGTTGGTTAGACGACGGCTGCAAAACGAGAGATCGCGGGTTCGACAGGCCCGACACAATACTTAATTGTGATAATGTGAGATCAGAACCATGTGTAATTTTTGGGTGGATTTGTTATTTATGGCGTCCAAGAGGAAATATAGGGTAATGAAATATAGGAGTGTGTTCCAATATATCAGCTATCAAAACAGAAACTAGAAGATCCGTGGGAGAATGGAGGTTATGGACATAGCCCAACAAATAAATAAGAGGAAGTGGCATAAGGCAAGGCGCAGCACGGAAAACTGATTGCAGATCTTGAGTTGTGGATACGAATCGTCAAGCGCAACGTCGGTCGTCCATATATGAGTTCAAGGCAGACAGACGTGGTGATATACAATGCAGGAAGTCGCTGGATGCAGGCCGCTTCCAAAAGGTCGTTGTGAAATCCTTGGGAGAGCCCTTTATTCACTGTACTTTCTGTGGCTAAACATCGGATTCTATGTCGAGTTAACGATATTTCGCAGTATGCAGGCATCTCATTCCAGAAGATAGTGCGAGGAAGATTACTAATAAATAAAAAAATAATTACATTGAAAAATAAAAGTGTACTTTATTGAAAAATGAAAGTGTACTTTATTGAAAAATAAAAGTGTACTTTATTGAAAAATAAAAGTGTACTTTATTGAAAAATAAAAGTGTACTTTATTGAAAAATAAAAGTGTACTTTATTGAAATATAATATTGGCTTTGTTAAATGAAAAACTGTAAGCATAGAATCACAGATGGTTAGCCCGTTTCTAGCCAAAAGCCACAGGTGATTTTAACAAATGTGTTATCTAGTTTTGCCGTGTCAAACACAACAGAAAATTTAACAAAAAGTTGTAGAGTGAGCTTATGTGTTAATCGTATGCATGCGGGGAGTTTTCAAATAAATAAATAAATACGCCCAACAGTCACATACATAGTGCTGACCCCACACTAAAACCGAGTCTTGTCTCGTGGGTATCAGAAACTACATGTGGTTCGTACAAACATTTATCTCGGTGCGGGGATCGAACCCGCGGCCTCTCGTTTCAGTCCTAGTCGGTGTCTAGCCAATTGGGCCAAGGATTGTCAATGGCAGGAATCGGGACAGTATAACTGAAGTCAATAATTCAATTGGCAAGACTTTAAAACGTGTTACCTAGATTTCAGATTGATTAAAGAATATAAGAGTGCATCGACTATCGATCGTCTACAAGCAGTCACGACGCTCGTTCTATTTCTATCATGGCGCCGCTCTTCAATAATTCACAGCATAGGTAGTCTATTCGTAGATTTCCGTCTATAACCAGAAATCAATATTCGTTCACAATTCTTTGTACTGTATTTGTCCAGACATCGAAACCAACATTGTACGAATAAATCACCTCATTGCGCAAATGGTTACTTGTATGCGTTGTGAATCGTGACGTCCCGAGTTCGGGCATTATAAGTATTTTGTTTTGATATACGATATCACAATATTGTTGAACGCAAAAAAGCACAGAATAATTTGGATAACTTGTAGCATGAATTGTGCATTGGAGATGAAAGGCGTAACATTAGTAAATGACAGCATAGCAACAATTTGGAGCAAAATCTCATTCGCATTTTATATTACATTCGCAAAAATTAAGTTAATAACATTCGCTATAAAATGCTCGCATACAGCAAAATACAAACAGTTACTGCATATAAATAATAAAAAAAAAATTGGTATAAAACAATAATTGAATAATAACAAACTGACACATTGAAAACCTTTATTTCCATATAAATCACATAAGATTATAATACCAAGAAGTATGTTGAAAATTCTTAATACTAAGAGTAGCCACTCCAAACCACACTCTGTTTTATTTGGAATGTGGTCCAAGTTCGAAATCCTATCACCCTTATACTATTGATTAGGCAAGAAATTCTAATCATGTGAAGCCTCACATTTAGACATTGCTGGCAAACAAATAACAGGAATTCCTGTTCAAAGACACAAGACATGAAGTTTATGAAACTTTGTTCATATTTTTTACACAATGCAAGGCTTCACTACACATTCCTAACACTAAAACATCATCAAGTCTATTCTCCCACAGGATAGACTGAGAACACATTTCCATTACATAGGTTGTTATACTCTAATCCATTAATATTTTATGGTTCTCGTCCCTATATTATAGTTGACGGAACCCTTACTTACTGAGATTCATATAGGATCAATTTATAAAACTTAAATTTACAACTTATGGATACCACAAGTCCCAGGCAAGTAACAAATCTACAAGTAAAATTTTAACGATAAATATTACAGTTTATTTATTTAATCAGAACACTTACAATACTATATGGTAACATGTCAATCAATGTTTTGATTATGACTTTGACAAAGTAATATTTAACAAGAACCCAATTTTGCTGTGTACCTGAACTAGGCTGCAGCCATTATTTGTGACCATATCAATACCACGGTGGTAAAAGACCACTCCATCCAAAAAATTGTCATGGATACATTTTATATACCATCTCAGCTTACATGTAGACATTTAATATCAAATAATCATACTCAATAAAATCAAAATATTCAAACACATTTGAGTACAATTCATCTTGTCAGTAATTAATTGTATTCCTTAATATCATACCATATTGATGTAAAAAAATTTTGATGGAGGGATTTGTGAACAAACACATATTTAAAATGCATGAGGAAGTGAAAGTAGAAATGACAGAATAATGTTCTGCGATTGGAGATCTAAAATTGTATATTATAGTTACTTATACTTTTAAGTGTATTTGAAAAAATCCTTGTCGTTCAATCAGACTTATAGGTTTCAATACACTATGATTAAAAAATTATATTAGTAATTAAATACTTTAATTGTAAACCTAAAAATGTGGAATTGTAACTGTGTGTACATTTGGGTACTTCCAAATATTTAAGATTATCATATTGATTGGAATATTTACTTTCTTTTCTCTATTCATATCAACAGCCCTGCCATTGTTTTTACAATTAATTCAATAAGAACATAAATTAAGATTACCCTATCCAAAATACCACACAATAACTGAGCCAACACCTTAATATATCTAAACCTTAACATAGTTTTGTTTTCTATATTTTAACATTACAATTTTTATGTCTTCATATTTTTACACCCCCAGTCAATGAAAATGGGTAAAAACTTGGAACAATGACTAATGGGGTACAATTACAACATTAATTTAAACAACTAGTAAATATAATATAGTAATATAAAATATCATCATTAATACAGAATATAATATAATAACATAAGAAGTCATCAAACTGCTATTTTGGCAACAAGCATGAAATTACAGTCCTAGTATGTGACATTAACACCATTAATTAAAAACATGATATCATATTGTGGTGAATATATGTATGCTGATTTAATAATACATTGCATGCAGTATCGGCAATGCAATCAAAACATATTGCTCGGAAACACATCATCATTCACCAGTGAAGCAATCCAGAGCAATAGTTGGGCAATTAAATGTTAAATGGCAATACCCCTGAAGTAATCGTACCGGTGGCGCCGTTCGTCCTGCAGCTGTCCAATTCTGGAGGCCATGTCACTATCTCGGCACATGCCACAGAATGTGCTTGTGACCATATGGAATGGGCTTTGGTAGTACAAATTAGGATCCTGGAGCTTCTTATTCTTTTTGTGGCATCTGACGTGTAGAATCACTTCCAGCAGCATGAGCACCACACAGAACAGACCAGGAAATACCATCAAAGACGGAATTAGGAGCAACCGATGGCTCACTTTGTTTGACCCCTCGAGTATATTAGCACGGAGCGATTGGAACTGCCGGGATCTCGTAATGTAGCCGCGAGGAAAACGCAAATATCTTCGTGGCTGTTCTGGGACGTTCTGCCTTTCCGTCTCAACATCAGAAGGAGGCAAAAAGTTGTCAAGATACGGTTCCCCCGTTTCTTCATTTACGTCAAAAGTAACGACTTCCCCGGTCTCATCGTCGCAACAAAACCCACGTATCGTGCCCATGACAAGAATTGGATCTGAAAAGTTACAAATCAAATGGTTATATCGACTCACCCTGATAAATATCTGATAAAACGTCATAATTCACAGTAGTACCTTAATTTAGAAGCACAGCTTGAACTTTCAAAATACTGAATTCTACACTTTATTCTACTGCGAAGCAAATAGCACAATGTAAAAATCAAACACTTTTTTGGGAATGGCTGGTCAATTGCGCATCAGTCCGCATGCGCGAAATTGCAGACAAATCGATTGCTGAACAGAAACAGCAAATAACGTACGTCACTAGTTAGTAAGGGATGGGAAATGTGTTATGTTGAGTAACCTACACCTATCAAACTGAGAGCCGCCATATTTTTTTGCAACTGGTAATTTCAGGTACGCTTTCCGGCATAGTGGAATATTTCCTAAGTCATTTTACCGGAGTGCTATAAAAAAAACTGATGTTCGTTTCTTACGGGTAGTGTCACGTTAACTTTTGTATATTTGCTGTTGAAATTATTACATATCTAGTGCCATTTTGAGAAAAGGAGGGTCCACAGGGATCTTCACGATTTTCATCGCAAGTAGCTGTTCTGGAGGTAAATTTTATTACAATCAATCATAGTTTTGGTTAGCAATCATTTGATAAAATAAAGCTTATTTCGCTTACTCACTACTTTTATTTGGTATATGAATATTGAAATTAGTCCTTAGATACATGTTTTGCGCTAATACCTACTTCTTAGGCTGTACTAGAAACGAATGTTTTCACGTCAAAATTGTTTTATTCAGTATCGACGCATGTAAAACATTGGCTTCTTTATTTTTGCGTTGCTTTAGTATTAGATACTTAGTTGTTATATTTATTAACATTCAAAATGAAATAGTCACGGTCCTCATAACAAGGCTTAAAAATTTAAGGTTAGGCATAAGGCGGCTGTGCAGAATTTTGTAATTAGTTTAAGATTCTTCTAGAGCAAGCTGACAGAAAATATGCTATCTTGAGTGTAAAGCTTCAAGTAACATATTACTATATGCAATAGATGTCCTAATATAATGGTTAAGAACTGCATTGTCTATATTGGTGAGAGCTTAAAGTATTAATTATAGAGGGAGCCCTGGTACTTCAAAAATGTAGATAAAAATGGTGATACCAGGAGCACCTTTTTCTTCCCTACATCCAGTATGAATTGTGACAGCTTGGAATACCCACAATTTACATCAAAAAGAAAAATAATAAAATTTTGTATAACGCTATTGATTGTACTGTATCAGCCCATATACAACCCACTGCAGGGCACAAGCCTACTCTACAATCGAGAGTACGATTGAGAGTGGTTAAGCCATATAGTCCACCACACTGGCCTAGTGCGGTTTGGTGGACTTTACATACTGTAGAAATTATTTAAATTCACTACGGTATGCAGGTGTCCTCACAATGTTTTCCTTTCATAGTTATAGCACCATTGAATTCCACCTAAATTTATTTTAGTGGCTTAAAATTAAATGTATAATCAATTACAATCAACAAAGCAATTTCCCATTAAATAACAAGAAATAATGTACATGATTTTACAGAAAAATATTCATATTTTTAAATTCTTCAGTGTTGCAAGTAATTAAAATTGTGAATTTCCGAATTATTCCAGAAAAAAATATGGGCAAAAATAAAGGAAATATTGTAATTCAGATTTAATTACACTATAATAAAGCAAGGACGATTTTTACTTTTCATTTATTAATTGACATATTTAATTATGATAGCTATAACAATGTAGTGTGGGTATGTTAATTTCCATTTACTTATACATGTTTTTCTCGGAAACATCATTAATCAATAACATGAATATAGGAGTGCTACCAACAGTACGAACAAGAAGATATCTACTTTTTTGAAGACACAAATGTATGACAATACTTCTCGATTTTGATAAATACTAAGCTATATTCAGCAGCAATAGCAAAAACTATCAGTTATCTAAGATTGGCATTTATCATTGGATAAGGAAATGAATACAAAATTCAACAATCACGGGAACATGTTGCATTTTTAATCTTTGACTGCACATTAAGCTGAGAGATGTATTGTATTGAAGTGATTCAGTTAAATTAGTCTGATGATTTAGGCATACTGTAATTCTTTTATTACTTTTGTGTATCTGTATTGCAAAGAGCATCTAGAAATTAAATTGTCTCATACCTTTCAGACAAAGAGCCTGTGGCTGCCAGAGTCATCAATTTATAAAAGCTGAATGTATGATGCAATAACACAATTTTTAAAAATAATCGAAATATATGTATGTGCTACTTTTATAAAGAGGTCATTCTTAAGTAGATGCAGAATAAGTATCGGGTAGGAAGGTAAACTATTCAAGGATTTACTATTTGGTATTCTTACTCTTCTCCACATACTCTTTTATGACATAATACAATATCCCTGAACATTTAAAAATCTTTAATTTATTATGAAGATTTGTTCAAAGAATTAGGTAATGCGCAGATTAAAATTTTATAAAAAGAAAATCTTTGGACAAAATACCAGCCATGTGTAATAGCATTTTAGAAACTTCAATAAAATATGCCAATTTTTAATAAAACTTTCCATGGACACCTTAGTACGTACATATTTTTTCCAGTGTGACGTTTTAAAGTTGAATAAGTAATTGAAAATTCGTTTTATGAGGAATTGGATCGTATTTCTTGAAAAATAGACTTGTTTTTATTATACATAGTTGATATGTATATGGTACTCCCAAGGTGCACCACAGAGCCCGGTCTGCTGCATTATGCATCCAGTTGCTGCCGGGTCTCATTGAAATTCACTCTGCCTAGAAAGTAGAAACCATTGATCACTATGATACAAAGTGTTGGTCAAAGTAGAATTTTTTTGAATGTTTACTAGAATGGCTATTACTTGAAAACTATCAGGGCTAGAGCTATAATTTTGTTGTTGTTGTGCTGGCGTAGTTTGGTCTATCTTTTGTTATCAGTTTATCGTCTAGTTTTGGGGCACACTGTATATGTTATTAAGGCAACTATCAAAATGTGTTTCCTTGGTAATAAGACACAATAGTTCTTTCGTCTTGCCAGACACATTGAAGCTATTACTTCCAAAGCCACCACGTTCGGAACGACGTAATAGCTGAGCGTGTGATGCGTATTTCAGGCATGCGCAGACAAACTTTCAGGTTTTATGAAATGACGAAAGTTGGGCGGCCACGGGCTCAGGCTCTTGCTCTTTTTCATGTATAAAATTATAATTTAAATAAAATTATAATTTAAGTTGAATTACCAAATAGTTTTCTCAATTAGACGATAAAAATGAATTCTTTATTATCGAGTTAGTCAAACAGTACGTCGGGTCTCGAAAATATGGCTGACACGTGTTTAAAATTAATATCTGAAATCGTTTACAGTTCGCACCACATAAAACGGTCCAATTACTTCTTAAAGAGATTTTAAAATCACCGCCGCGAATTAAATTTAATAATATCACTGTAAAGAAAAAATAATCTGTTTGTTATCTTGGTTTAATTTTGGAAAGTATTTTTTTTTCAATATTAAGATCGTCGGGGAAAAATCATAAAGGAACTTTTTTGCTTTGACAAATCGACTTCGAATGTATAGAAAGATAGTCCATCTTTCTAAACATTATAAATCATCTACGGAGCGACTTACTTAGGATGTATATGTTATGGATCCCACGTATGGGCTGATAGAGTTACTATCGGTCCAGAGCCGACATTTGGCGTGAATATTCCTGTGCAAGACGTATAGAACTGTTAGTACCGAAGTTTTACCTGTTCTAGCGGGTGTACTTCTAGTCGACCTGGACGTACAACGTCGCGCCGCGATGTATTATTCAACTAGAGAGAATATGGACAAAAGGTTTTTAACTTCACGCGAACTTTTAGAAGTAGACAGATTATTTAAGCCGCTTTCAGTTGTATATAGCGAACTACTAGATGAATGGCAAAATAGATAGGAGGTATCTTCGAAGAGACGGCATCTATATCAATATTTTCCTTGCGTGCGTGATCGTTTGACAAAGATTTGGCTAGATGTCGATTATTGCCTATTACAGTTTCTTACGAGCCATGGTAACTTTAAGTCTAAACTGTACTCATTTAGGGTTGTTGATTCGCCTGCGTTTGTTTAACACATACATAATTGCGAGTATGAACAGTCCGCGCGTCATATACTTTGGGAGTGTAGTCTTTGGCAGAATGAGCGTAAAACCATACTGGATAGTATGCAAATATCATCTGGAGTTGTATACTACATGGACCTTGTAGAGACTAGGGGGAATTTCCGCGCTTTCCGGCGTTTTTGCCATACCTATAATTAGAATTCATTATAACAGCTCAAAAAATAGGTCCCATTTTAATAATGATTTGATCCGTGGTGCTTTACACCTGGCTTCTCTGGCTGTAAAAGTCTTTTTGCGAGGTTATTTACGTCTTTAGTTCATTGTTTTTGTCACCCGCCTTGTAACGGTGGGAAGTGGACAATAATTTATTTCCAACTCCTCCTGTTAATTTAACTATCGTTATATCGATATCGTTGCGGGTTAAAGACAGGTTAGACATTCCCGGAGACTCGCTGAGCTTCAATGCTGCAATTCATTACAGTGCGTGCCACAGTTGACCCTGGCTTACAGGAGTTGCAGTGGTGGCTGTGAGGGCGGGACAGTCTCTACTGAGTTTTCGTTAGAGAAAAATCTGATTAGTCATAACACTGAAACAAGTATGTAAAAGAAGTTGGTTTTATTTATAGTACTACTCAATTTAAGTGACATCATTGAAATAAAACGTATTCTTATGGATTATATCGCGAATTTGATTTAATTTTTAAATTGGCCGACGTTTCGATCACTTTACAGTTTTCGTGGTCACGGGGCGGACTGACGTAGTTAGTATTAGTCATTCGCTTAGTGACTGCTACTATTATTAATTCATATAATAATATTATTTCAATGTGTAACATTCGCGTAAATCTAAGAAACCATTAAGTGACATCAGGTTGAATCGGGGAAGATAAAACATTCTGTTCCAAAAGTTAATTCTTTAGGTTTTACCTATGTTTCTGCAAGCGTCATTTTGATGTACAGTTTTCGTTTATAACATGAATAAATTGTAAATAACAATAAATGCGTGAAAGTTTTACTTGAATACAAGTGGAGACGTTAAAAATGGAGTAGGAAATCATGGGTGGAAGACGAAACCGTGCAACTTATCTGTGTGCGTCCAATTTGCGCGTCACTTGAATATAAATTTACAAGTTCAAAGGGGGTTAGCCACATGCAAATAGTAGCTTATATGCAGGTTTGTTCAAGTTGCATGCAATTTGCAAGTAGCGTACAAGTAAATTACCTAATGAAATCGCGCCCTTAAAGGTACAGTTCACTTGCGTGTGATATCATATGCTCAAGTAACCAGCGCACTTGATTTTTTGTTCATAATTTATATAAAACAGTGAGTGTATTAGAAGCAGGACTTATTTTTCATATTAATTCTTGATTTGGAAATATTGTAAGAGGTATTCCAGCAACTGGTACTTACATGCAAGAATAGCTGATCATTAGCATATAGATCTTTGCCACAGAAGTAGTTGCGCTTTCATCGAAAACTTAGAAGAAGGAAGAAAAACTCGAAGAATATTATGCGTATTGATTTCAAATTGACTCGAGTAGGGAGTCCGTGTACCATACGACTTCTTATTTCAGTCAATTAGACATCATTGACGCTATCTTCGCTCCAGAACTGCGATCATCATTAGTAACTTTTTTTGAGTATGTTAATTGTTATTGTGGGGTCGATTCCCGCATCGAAACAAATTTTTGAGTTAACCACTAGTTTTTGTTTCAAGTCGGACTCGAAACAAACACTTGTGGTTAAGACAAACTCTCCCAAGTGTTTGTGCTACCGAAAAGTCTCTCGTAGCTCCTGATACCCACGACACAAGACACGGATCTTAGTGTCGGGTCAGGACAATGTATGTGACTTTTGGTGTATTTTTTTTATTGTAATCGGCATGAAACGATAAAACTGTGAGCTGTAAATTTGTATTATTTTAATTGATTGCTGACACATTCTTATTCTAAATAATAAAAAAATACGGATTGAGATAGGGACCAAGCTATCGATTTCGTATGAAATCTATTTTTTACAGAATCCATTATTAAGAACAAATATTTATGGGTTGAAATCTACACTCTCAGCATTGTTCTTTCTGGTTGAATATATCAACGCACAGTTAAAACCCCTATATTAAGGAAGCTGAGAGGCAAATGTCTGACGGAGCTCTATAAATGCCAGAATAACAGTTCTAAATGCAACAGATTTACCAGTAATTATCGTACTATTTGTATATCCAAAGAAGCCGGTGATTTAAAAATGTAAAATTAATGATGTCTATTAAACAACTAGCTTCTGCCCGCAACTCCGTTTTCGCGGTTATGTTTAAAAAAAAATGCCATCCCGTCCCGGCCTGTCTCATTCTCACTTACGATATGAAATATAGTCCCATCGCATCAAGTACAAGAAAATAGTAAATATATCGGAATTCCACGCTCATCCCTGAGGAATACTACATTATTAGGGATAAAAAGTAGCCTAAGTGTCAATCCAGGGTGTCAAATAAGTCCATACCAAATTTCATCGAAATCCATTAAGCCGTTTCTGAGTTCATCGCGTACAACCGTACAGATAAACAGACAAAAATTCTAAAAATCATTGTTTTGGGTTCTATTACGTTAACATAGTCCCCCCCCCCCCCCATATTAGTTTTTCTCATTTATCTTCCATGTACAGACATCGATCGGTTACAAATTTATAATATGTATAGATTAGTAGCATTCCAAAAGTAACTATTAATTATTTTTGTTTCACTAAATTGTTTTTAAGAAAATTTCACCTTAATAGAATCTACATATTTTTATTTCTTCAGTAATCGATTTAAAACTGGAAAACTATGCACTAATAATTTGCGTAACTTATTCCTATTATTTTTAAATATGTACGCATAAAATATGAATTTTACTAGATTAAAATATAAAGACCGCTTTTATAAATTTCATCAAATATAATTGTATTATTTTTACTAAAAATGCTTACTACGATATTTTTTCCAGTTTATAGCAATGTATAAATAAACATGGCAAAATTAAGAAAAACTAAAAACTATCAATAATCGTAAATCCCGCATAATTAAAGCAATTATTTTAATGAGAAAAACGTTTTCAGTGGAGCATTTCGCTTAGTCGCATAGTGTCTATTTATATCATCGTCCATTTTCCACAAAGTCTATTGTGAATTTACATTATAAGGTACAGGTAGTTTTGAATGGAAGGAAAAAGAGGATAATGAATAAATATGCTCCGTGGCACGTTGACGTGGTAAAGCCACGCTGTTCTCATCCGGGGCGGTACCACTGTCTCACAGGAAATCGACTCGAGGCGAAAGCTTCGCTGTCGTGTTTCGAACGGTGAGTGGGATTGCCGGATCCCCAACACCCTCTTCTCATCTTTTTTACTTCCCGCTCCCGTCCCAATTGTACCGGCAACACAATGATCCAGCGTTGTGAATGTTCACGGACGGCAGTGATCACCTACTATCAGGTGACCTGTTTGCTCGTTTACCGGACCTATGCAATAAAAAAATGTATTTATAGAAGCCTTGACACCAACACGGAAAACTGTGATTAATGACTAATCAGCCTCTGGAGCCCAGAGAATTAGAAGTCAGTTACGAAACTAGAAGTTGTCGGTTTAATTGAAAAATACAAATTTTCGTGCGGCTTTTTGGTTTCACTATAACCCTGCCCGAATACAATATTGATTCGGGAAATGATGTTCTAGAGACCTAAATGCCACCTCGTAAAACAATTTTAGGTGGACGTCGGGACTACGACTGAAAAGTGTAGTAATTTTATGGACTTGTATTTGCTTATTTTTTAAATAAATATGAATATTTCATTGCGTTTTAGATTTATTGCTTTGTTTGTGCAGCATAAGTATTAGCTTGACGGTTTTTAATATTCTCTAGATGTTAGTCGCCTTGTGTGGATAAGAAATTGTCTGAAGCGGCGAGGTCCCGACAAGGTGACGTAGATGTGACGTAGATAAGATGGCCGCTGGTAATATCATAAGTTAAATCTGTGTGCAACACGAATATTGGCCCGATATTAGAGGCGGGGCAGGACACACGTATGCAGCGCGCAGTTTATTTACGGTGCGGGCGGAGTTTCGTGTAATATTGCAGGCGTATTTCGCAGTGCGCTCGGGCCCGCCCCTTTCGTCTAGTGAACGCTCGGTGCTCAGTGTGAGTGCTCTAAGTACACCGGCAGCATGTTGCTCTGGCGCCCTGTGATCTCTGTCAAAATTGTTCATGTGCCGTCGGGCGTCTGTTGTAAAATAACAGTATTTAAATTGATATTCGGTTTCGATGTTATCATAAATTTAGCCTTGTTTTTCGCCGGGATGGGTAGTGATTTTACAGACTCTAGTGATATAGTGGACGAACCTTTTTCGCTCATGTCTTTATTGAGTTATTTTATGGAATAAAATAAATAAGTGCTTTTAATTTCGTTATTATTATTGGTGTGCCCGTTGTCCTTGCCTGTTCAAAATGTTCCAGACGGAATTGTTGAAAACGTAAGTACGTCGTACAGAACGTCTGCCTTTAGATCTGTGCGGACATTTTCCATGATGTGTCCGCCATCTCATGCGTATCGTTTCTGTGATATTGATCGACTATATTTTTGTGCTGTGCTTGTTACTAGCTCAACGCGAAATATCCTGATAGGAACATTTTGAAATTATTTTATTTTTTATTGCGTGTTTTCTCAATATTAAATTTCCTAATCCTATTAATTAGTGAAGATTTATAAGGAACATAGATAATTAGCTTCCTTGAAGAATAAGGAATCAATTAGAAAGGATTTTCCCAGAAGAGCCTGTTTGTTCCGTTTATTAATAGCGTGCTTTATAAATTTGTTTGATAAAACGATTTATGGAAAGGTTGTACGCCGCACAAAGCCGTCGCGTCTTGCTCACTATTCTCATTAAAAATGTTTACGCCGAGCCGCACCGCGCCGCGCCGCGCCGCTTCTTTGTCTCATTGTTGTAGTGTCGCAATAGTTTTAGTGTGTTTCGCATGCATTAAATCTTTTTATTCGCAAAAGATAGGCTCGATGTTGCGTTCGCAAAGTGTATTGGAATCATGTAGTGTAAGACAGCACAAGCCATTGCGATTTGTATACAATGTATTCATATTGTTTGGTGTATGTGTGAAAATTGTTCTATGGTTATGCATGTTTTTCTAATATGATCTATAAATGGTGTGTAGTTATTACTGTAAAGTACAACGACGAGTGTATTTAAAAAGGGTTATAGGTATTCTATTCTTAAACCAAAATTTGTATTTATTTTATTTTAGGAAAAAATTACAATTAGCTTAAAAAAGCAACAATTTAACTAAAGAAAGGTTAATTCAGTTTCCACAAGTAGAAGGTAATATCAGCTGTTACGTATAATAGTAATTTGTGAATAAATTACCTATTGACATACATTATTTCCGGACACATCTCGCTAGAAACCGGGCTTTCAAATGTTAGTACGAGTACTCATTACGCGACTAACCACATATGGGACCTTCTTGAGTGCAAACCCTGCCGCTTTCCTTTGTGTTCATGGCTGTTGCTGCTACTCTCTTACCGACTGCAGGATGTGCAAAGTATAGAATGTAAAATTATTGAGGTTAAAAATATTAATATAAATTAAATAAAAATATTCTTAAAGCTTTTTCTGTTATATATAAATGTTTTCACTGGTTAAATATAAGAGCATATTATTGCTTGTTCAAATAAGTCCCTCGTTTGAACTTGTGCCATTTATATCAGGTTACGCATGTGCGATACAATATTACCTGATTTGTATGATGAAATATCTTGTATATTAACGCACTGGCGTTCTTATAAACTTATTATTATTATGATATCACGTATTGTAGTTAGAATGTGTGATACCCTAAACTATTGTTCAATAAATACAAAGTCAGACAAAAAAGTTGTATGTTCCAAAGTTTAGTTTTTAAGTATTTTGAAGTGGAGATCTCAATGGCTTAATATGCATTCCAACACGAGTATTTTTTAAATGGCCTCATAGCTGGAAGAAACCACTTCTTCGTGTTGTAAATGTGATTTATTTATGTGTAAAATGTGGGCATAGACTGTAGCGCTAGTTAATAAACAAAACTGTGACAATTTATTTTAAATGTTGTAATAAATTAAATAATATGTATTCATACAATATATTCGCAAGAATTCAGGAATATTTGATATATAATCAATACATATTTAGATATAAATGTCTTTACACACATAATAATATCATAGTTTGTCTTATTGAAAGTATCGAATATCGATTTCTTATTATTTTTCCTTTTTCAGGACTTTCGGGTTATTTGTTATTTGCTGGATTATTTTTATCAAAAATGGGAAACGAGTAAGTACATTTTAAATTCAATTCATATAAAATATTTGGATAATATGCAGTATTTTCTAGGTTTTTAGCTACGGTTTTTAGCATAATAATTGTGCTTGAAAGAAAAAAAGGTTTATTATTAAATGTTTTTCAGATTGTCATTAGATTGACATTCACGTAAAATATACCTAAATATGTCATAGTTATATACAAACACATTTCAAAGTATGAGCAATACAGAACTAACAATAAATATATCAATAGAATTAAATACATCCAATTTGAAGCCAAGGTATATTTTTAACGTTGTAATTATTGGATACACATACATATTAATAATAAAAAAATGATAGCAAAGTCACATGTTACAGAATTAAACGATATGTTGTGAGAGAAAATGAAGCCGGCGAGCCGATAATAAATGAAATATTCGTAAGTACAACCAGTTATTTGTTTTCAGGTCTATAATAGATGAAAAGTCAACAAATGGCGATAAATACGATGAAGACTCCAAAAAGAAAAAGAAGAGCAAAAAGCACAAGAAACGTAAACGAATAAATGATGAGGAAGATAGTAAGACACACAAAAAAAGAAAGAAGTCGAAAAAAGAGAAGTACAAAAGTCCAAAACCTGAGAGCGAAGTATCCCTTTCTGACGTAGAAGATTTGATAGAAAAGTCTCAGAAGTGTATTTCCTCTAGGAGGCAGTCGTCTCCGGCCGAGGCAAGAAGACCGCCACCGAAGGCGCAAGACATACAAATTGTCATAACGTACCGAGGTCATAGGCCGAAAAATGGAGACGCACAATCTCAACGCCAAATTAAAGACAAACATGCGGACCCATCGGAAACTTTAGAAATTATATCATCTAATTCCGAGACTGAAAACTATCAAGAAGATTGCGCTAGTCCTGAACTTACTGTCATAGAAGATGACTTGAACCTAGAAGAACTAATGAAGCAAAAAGAGTTGCTCCAAGCCAGGCTAGTTGCTTATGACTCCGAGAAAAGCGATGACGACGGCGCTCATGTTAAAGAAACCTATACGGATGATATTATATGTATAAACGATGATGTAAAATCGCCTGCTTACAAGAAGTCCAAAAGGGATCGAGATCATGATCATAAACGAAGCAGTAAACATAAATGTAGCAAAGATCGATCTTCAGAAAGAGACAGACACAGGTCGGGTAAAAGACATGAAGAAGATCTTCGGGATATTATCACCAGGGAGTCAAGAAGAGAGATGGAGAAAAGATTAGATGAAAGGGAGTATCGGGAGAGAAAGGACCGTGAACGGCGAAAGTTACAAGAAGAAAAGGAAAGAGAAAGGGAAAGGGAAAGGAAGAAAGAACGGGATCGTGAAAGAGAAAGGACACGCGAACGAAATCGAGATAAAGATCGGGAAAGAGTTAAAGATCGAGATAGAGATAGGGATCGACGTTCCCCTGAAGTTAGACGAAGAGAAACACACCGTTCGAAGAGTCACGCGAAGTCGCATGAACGACCACCTAGCCGGCGGGAGCGAGGTCATTCCAACAGAGAATCGAAACAGATCAGAGACCGTAGCCATAACGACAAGTCAAGAGGGACCAGGGACAGAAGGAAGGTATGGAAGGAGGCTTAAATATTTTCGATATAAATTGTGCAATGTGAAAATTGTTATCTCGTTTTACAAAAAGCTAACAATATTTAATTGCTATTGCCGTACGTACATTGTTAAGATTGTGAAATGTTTTACCAGAGTTCACCGAATGAAGAGGCGCAGTTGCTGGGCAGCTCCAGCGACGAGGAGATCAACATCGACATCAACACGGACGAGGAGGAGGAGACAGAGGAAGAGATCATACAGAGAAGGCGTAAGCAGAGGGAGCAACTTATGAAGGTAAATATATTTTATAGATGGAATAATTACCCCTTTTTCCTTTTTTTTATTTAAGAATACGCAGTTGTCTTATACACGTCGATGTGTTTGATTCAACTATTGTTTTCACGACTTACTTCTTTATATCAGCTTTTTAGGAAAGAAATGCTTAGGCTTTTTATAAGGTAGAGCCACATTGTTGTCAGTCATGACTCAGCATGAATGGGCAGACTCGTCTGGAGTAGTACCACTGTCTTACAGGAAATCGACGTGAAGCGACAGCTTTGCTGTCACGTTTCGTTCGGTGAGTGAGATTTTCGGATATCCAATACCCCTTTCTTCTTCCCATCCTTTTTCCTTCCGCTCCCCTCCTGATTTTAAGGGCTGGCAACACATCTATGAACCAAGCGTTATGGATGGTCATGGGCGGCAGTGATCACTTACCATCAGGTGACGTGTTTGTTCGTTTGCCGGACCTGTGCAATAAAAAACAAAGAAATACCGTTAAAGAATATCTTTAAATTTTTTTAATAATTTGAAGTCATCAAAACCTAGGATAATATGTTTTTATTCAGTTTTCTATCTAATATAACGAAACAAGTTGTTGGATTATTGAGGTGTATATTTTGTTGCAGAGGCTAGGTGGTGAGAACCAACATAATGACACGAACTCTACCGCGGAAGAGCACCAAACCATAGCGGTCAACTCCTCCACTAGATTAGACCCCACGGAAAAAGATGATATTTCTGATAATAAAACGGAACCACCGGAGGAAGTCGTGAATAAACTGAAGACTGATAATATTAATAGTGAACAGCTAGTAAAGAATATTCAGGAAGAATCGAAAACCAGCATTAAACTAGAAAAATCTATAAAAAGTGGCGGCGAATGGGACATGTTCGCTGATCAGGACAACTTTGACAGTGTTGATGTGAGTGTATGTTTATTTACGATTGCTCTTTTGTCCATATTCAGTATAATAACAAATTTTGCATTATTCTTTTATTTCGTACAGACGCCTACAGCAGGTAAGCCAAGAAGCAAGAATGCTTTAGAGAATCCGTCACTAACTGACAATTGGGACGACGCTGAAGGATACTACAGGTAATGAAAGCTATAGTTAATTCTCTTGCTATGTCTCTGTGTTAGGGTAATACAGGCAGGTTGTTGTTGCAGAGTGCGTATCGGTGAGACGCTAGACAATCGGTACACGGTGTACGGCTACACAGGGCAGGGAGTGTTCTCGAACGTGATCCGGGCGCGGGATATCTCGCGAGACAACGCCGACGTCGCAGTCAAGATCATAAGGAACAACGAGATCATGTACGTATTGTGGTACCATTTTAGGCTTGGATTTTTATCTGTGTGTTTTATGTAAGGTAGGACCCACAGAAGATACGTGCAGTGCAGATATTTAGATATTAGGTATACTAGAATAAACGCCACGAACATAATGTGTGCAACAAAAGCAGCTGTACACGAGCCGCTGTTTCTTTGTCTGCCATCGCACCAGTGAGTGATACTCGTGGTCTTGGTTGGTACAGTCGCAGCACACAAATAATTGTGTTCGCGATATCCGTTCCAGCGTAATACCCTTTTGAGCGAAAATTTCCACAGATGCACTGCTCTGAAGCCAACAATAGAAATGATAGTGTTGTATTGTTTCATACAGGCACAAGACTGGTCTCCGGGAGTTAGAAATCTTAAAAAGGCTGAACGACGCGGACACTGAGGACAAGTTCCACTGCTTGCGCCTGTACAGGCACTTCTTCCACAAGCGGCACCTGTGCATGGTGATGGAGCCGCTGTCGATGAACCTCCGCGAGGTTCTCAAGAAGTACGGTAAGAACAGCGGCATACACATCAAGGCGGTGCGCAGCTACACCCAGCAGATACTACTCGCATTGAAACTGTTGAAGAAGACGGCGATTTTACATGCTGGTGAGTATCCTTTATTGGGTCATTAGAAAGAGTCGAAAACAATGTCGAACGGTGCACATATACTGCAGGGAAGGCAAGAAACTGCAGGGTAGTCGATTCATATTTATTATTTTTACTATTTTTTTTTATTTGGATAAATCCATTCAAAAATAAACATTTTAAAACAGAGAGTGAGGGTCAAGAACAAAAAAAAGAATCGTATCGGACACGTTGACGTCGCTATTCTAGTTTCTCTTCCATTTATATCTATTTGGAGGCTCGATCTACGATCTATATTAACGCTGTTGACATATTTAGAGATTGAGATTGCTCTTTTGCATAAGATAATTCTCATAATAAAAAAATAGAAATCTGCTCTCGTTTCAAAAATATGAAATCGACCTTACGAAGCATCAACGGTATATCTTCTATTGAGTTATATTTAGACTTTGTTTTCGACTCGTAGTATTTATGTGTAGTGTTTTAGCGCTTGTTTGTAGACATATACCCCCTTTGCAGACATAAAACCAGACAACATCCTAGTGAACGAGAGCAAGTTAATGCTCAAACTCTGCGACTTTGGATCAGCGTCACACGTCTCCGACAACGAGATAACGCCGTACCTCGTGTCTCGTTTCTACCGAGCTCCAGAGATCATCCTCGGTGTCCCCTACGACCACGGCATCGACATGTGGTCAACAGCCTGCACCATATACGAACTGTCCACCGGCAGAATCATGTTCAGCGGGAAATCTAACAACGAAATGCTGAAGTACTTCATGGATCTCAAGGGGAAGATACCAAACAAAATTATCAAGAAAGGACACTTCAGGGATCTGCACTTCGATCCTAATTACAATTTCATGTACCACGAACTGGATAAAATCACTGAGCGGGTGTGTGTTTATTTACTTTTATTCTTTTTGCTGTATTTGTCGATTCTTCAAGGTATTAACGAATTGTAAATGATTTTTTTATCGTTGTGATGATCAAATACATGGCTTTATGGATCGTGGTAGGCAAAAATTACTGTATTTTCAGAAAAAAAAACTCATAAAATCAGTACGTACGTAATTTATAACATTTATTGTAAAAGTTATTTTATGAAATAACCTCCATTTATGCTGTTTCATTTTATGAAAGCTACAATAACTGATTTTTATTCTTATGTTGCACTTAAACTTTGTCAATTTCATCGTTTAAATTTAATCACTTTTAAGTTCACCATAGCTAAATGAATACATAATGCTTCTTTGTAACTTGAATACAATTCTTACTACTGCTGTGCACAATCAATACTTCGTATGATACAATTCGCTGGCCCACGAAATTTGTCTTTCCTGTAATCTTTAGAGAAGTAGTTGTGACGGTCGACTTAAATGTGAACACACCATAGTTCTGGGTCCGCTGGCATTGTCTGTTTGTAACTTTAAATTTAATTAAGTAACATATGGATTACAGGAAAAAGTGGTAACAATCTCAAGCATAAAGCCTACCCGGGACTTGCAATCGGAGCTCGCGCCGCCGCACCATCGCCTGCCGCCCTCGGAGGCGAAGAAGATGTCCCAACTCAAAGACCTTCTGGAACGGATGCTCATGCTCGACCCGGGCAAGCGAGCCTCCGTCAACCACTGCCTGTCGCACCCCTTCATACAGGAGAAGATTTAGCAGGGTCTAAACCCCACCACACCCACACAGGCATTCTCAATAACTACACTGCTCCCCAACAACTAGATGGTTATGTAACACCGCAGGTATACATAGGTATCTTATTATTGTACATCCAAAGCGTTTATTCCAAAGGTAGCAATGTCATATTTGTCCTCTATTAACACATTGTCAATTACGGAGTGTTGAAGATTAATATTGTACAAAATATGGTGTCAATTAATTTGATGTTATTTTTCCACTAGGCTAGGGACACAGATGTGAATAATTTAATTATTTCTACGGTACCTAGCTCAGATGTGTCCAGTTTGGTTGTAGCTTGTATTAGAATAAATTACTTGTCTTCTCCTACTACATGTAACGTAATTTAACTTAGCGGTGTTACATAACCATCGAGGATTTGATTAGCATTTGTTATTAAATTTGTATGAAATTTGATAGACTTTAGGGGGAAATGAACTTTGGATACCTGCGAATATGATGTAAACATTTTTTAAGTTTAAATTAATTTAGCAGTGTACAGCACGTCTACGGAAAAAGATGTTGCAAGAATAGTTTCCTCTTAAAATGTCAGCGATATCGTGCACAAGCAATAATAAAATATGTTATATTGTTTAATATCTGTATACTGCGATACAGAATTATTGAAACATTCTAATCGTATGTTTTGTATATAGAAAATTTTTTGAGGGTTAGGTATTGTTGGATGTCTGTTGGTCTCCTATTAATGCATGAAATTGACGATTATTCATTAAAATTTATTTGGCCTTAATGCCCGATGTACCACTGAAGTCGCTGGCTGAATGAAATGTTCACAACACGTCCCATGTGTGGGCACATCCTAGAGCACCTGCATGTAAACCGTATGAAATTATTAATTACTACACATTCCTCAGTACGTTTTATTGGAATCTTCCCATTCTTTATTTTCTTGAATAACTTCTGATTTTCCTGTTGACTAGACAATACTTCCACGTCCATTGACATGACGAGTACTAGTTATCTAGCCGTATTTTCTGTATAGAGTGACTATTTTTGCAAACCATATTCTCAGTGTTAGTATGTATTTTTTATTTTCTTTTAGGTATTATTACGAAATGTGACTTCTCCAGTATCAAACAACCCCTATTCAAACTACGCTAAATAGTTTTAGCTATTCTTTGATCACCTTTATTTTTGTATTTGCCGGTGTTGACTTAACGTATATCGTCGTGCATTTTGGATGTTCGGTCCCATGCACCGACATTGGTGTCAAGTGTGCAGTTACGTCTCACGCGAGTGTAATTATTTGACTGTGCTCAGATACTGTAAAAGGTTTAGTGCCTTGATTGTTGAGTTCTTTACACCAATATTGATCGTTAATAAATTATTTAGGTACCAATTGTTTTTTCATGTTGATTATTTGACCTGCGCCAACAGTGGCATGATATACATACATATCTGGATAACACGTTAACTGCGGCTATCACACATCAAATTATTTGCTGTTATTCCCATACATAATGCACTAGAACTTTACTGGTGGGTAGTTTGTGTTGTTGGGGCCACAGTCGACGTGTTATTAGTAATGGTAAATACGTATTGTAATATGAAATATGTGCAGTTACTGTTTAACCAAATGTGTTGTTTAAGGTGTTTGGATTAATATGCAATCGATTTCGTAAAAACATCTAATCACAAAAAGGTAATTAACAGTAAATAAATTTATTAATTTGATTTAGAATGACCTTTTCGTCCTATAAATAGCCGAAACTATACCAACATTTTAAATGGTATTTAGTTAGCATTTAGCTCTTGTTATGAATTCTCGTGTTAATTCGAGCTCTATTCATTTCTATTTCATACAAGAGTAATGCCAAATGTTTGCCCTGTAATTAACTCCCTTAGCAAATTGATTTTGCAAGTTTTATGAGCCTTGACGACATACATGTACGTTCCACTGCAGGGTTCGGGCCTACTCTACCATCCAGACAACGAATGAGAGGGGTTTGGTCATATAGTCCACCACGCTTACAATCATGTTTCTAATAATCCCAATATAACTCTAGATACGTTTTGATGAGGATAAGTTTCTCAAACTACCTAAGGCATGGAAACCCACCTATCCAGTTCTCAATATGAGCGTCTAGAGATCCCTAAAGTGAAAAGTTCGTCGCTGTAATTGTATTACATCGCTGTAGTTTAACAGAACTAAACCATTTAGTATATATATTTATAGTTTCTAGTGTCACTTAGGACCGTTTTTGCTTTAGTCTATGCAGTTGTGTGTATATTTATCATTGCTGATTTAAATACTAATTTGTTAATACTGTTTAATATAACGTACTTATGTATAACTATAACATTAGTTTTGTTTTTGGTGTGTGGGATGGAAAAACGAGCCTACATTGCTAATTATTTCAATGTTTTGAATTTTTCATAAACTAACGAAATCTGCTATATTGTAATGCTTCAGTTTTTTAACCTAAGTACTTTGTTCGTCTTTTCGTCCCTGTGTATTAGAATATAACCATTTACCGACGTAATGAAAATGTATATATTTATTATTAATAACACATAGATAATATTATGATAGTGTAATGGTTCCAATCGTAATCCATCTAACAAGTAACTACTAACTATGCTTTGTTATTAAATTTAAATATTTTAAGGCAGTCTTCATACAGTTATTTTACAATTTTTTAAAATTGTGGCGTAATTTGCTATGAAAGCTGTTATTTAAGAAGATATGGTTAAATACGTAATAACTAATTCCCAAATACAAGGAACTAGCATGGTTGAAGACTTATTTAAAAGTAGATTTATATTCAATTATTGAGTATTTTATCAACAAAAGTGATGTTGAATATTAAAGCAATTTTTTGATGCTTTTGAATCTGTAACATTTAAAAACATTCCGATCAACCATCGATCAACACAAATAATATACGTCTCCATTTCCGACATTTTATAACAAATACTATTTCAACTCATAAAATTGGTATAAATAATAAATACACCCAACAGCCACCACATAGTCACGTCAGTATGCTACATACTCTTCATTTAAACACACGAGTTACGACGTATATATTTCTTCAATGATATTCCTACCTACGCTCTTGGGTACAATACAAATATAGATAGGCAATATTACGCTTTATGGAACCTATTAGTATCTATAATTGATAGTATGACTAAATAAATCACGTCTTGAAGACATTTGCTATGACGAATATTGTTCACTTCTATGAACCTAAAGCTACGGCATGTAAAGCGCGTGTCGCCTCATCTGATTGAAGCAATTTTTACGTAGCGAGATTGCTATGAAGATTTCTACAGGCGCTCAAAATTGATGCGCTCAAACTATTTCCCACGTTATTTTAAAACGTTATTTATTTATTTTAGAATGAAGTTAAATTATTAATTATTAAAAAATTGTATTTGATTAAAATACTAGTTCGTTATTCGTTATTAACTATTTACATTATTCGAAGCCTAGTATATCTTTACACAAAAAATGCTTCTAGGACCCGAATGGTTTGTCATTCAACAAATAGAAATTCAAACTATTAAACTAGTATGAAGATAAATCAATCTCCAAGATGTTTAAAATAATATAACTTGGCACGTTTTTAAAAATCAAATCAAATTGAAATCACGGAATTAGATTTTACATATTTTTATTTTATTTATCTTGATTCTGATATTTGGCTCAAAGGGATTTAACATACGTTTACTTCATTAAATTCACCTCGATATATGTAATTAAATAACAAGCCAGGCAATTTTGTGTTTCCGACAAGTTTTGAGGACCCCTGCCATAACTAAATAGCAATACACGCCATGACCGTAGTGCCTGAGTACTACCCTGAACACATTCGGACTGTTATTTAAAAAAAAATCGCATATTTTTTATAAGCTGTTTGATGCGTCAGTTTTGTAAATTATATTGGAAAATAAATATTTATTTAAATTTTATGCTTAAACAGCTGTGGTATTCGCTCGAGTTTAAGATTTTAATTGATATCTACCTACTGCTATACTTTTTAAATATCGTGTAATCTTGCAATAATAATACCTATTATGTATCATACAATCAAATAAATTGAGAAAGCCAGAAGGTAGACTTACAACATATATGACAAATGCATCTTATTTAGAGGATTTCAACAGTATATTTAATAAATACTAGACTGACTCCGCCCGAGTGCAGATACACTTTTGTCAAAATATTCTATCGCCTATGTTCATCAAGGATACCTAGTGTATTATTCTAACAGTGAAATAATTTTTCAATTCGGTTGAGTTTCAGAGTCTATTTAATGCAAACAATCAAATGTTTTAATCAAATATTAGTTTAGATTGATTACTAGCTATTGTATATACCTAAGCATGAAGTACTAGTATAAAAATTAGAAAATTAAAACCCTAAACGCTATTTGTCTCAAACGGGACATATTATGGACTTTACTGGAAATCTTGTGCTGATGATCTATCCCTGCTTCAGAGTTCATCAGAAGACGTAACCAAGTAGGAGTGAAGACGAGAATCGGGGGAGGGCGGTCCGGCCGGAGGACTGTCCGGTCAAGCTGCAGGATTCATTTACCAAGGTAAATTTCCACAAGAACCTACTATTGTAATACCTTTAATGCGTGCTTTGAACAACATCGCTAAGGCACTTGGAATAGACCGAAGCCTCTGTATCTGCCAGCTATCTATCATCTTTCTACCATTAAAACGCATGCAAAAAACAAAAAAAAAAGGTTTTTGGCGCGGCGCTTGTATGTACATTTCCGGTGAATCGAGCGGTCGTCTAACTACTCCATGTTTTGGATATGATAGCTTTTGGAATAATATATATTTTGTTTCTTTATTAAATGAGCTTGGTCACTGAGTGATCATGTCGCTCAGTAATATAAACTTACAGATGCAGATGGTTTTGATTCCAATTTGGCACATGTAAATATTTCGTACAGTCTTGCATACCAAAAATCGACGTAGCTATCCTACCGTCCCTTTTCTTCTCACCATGACCCAATCTATCCCGCCTCGTCCCCTTCTGATTGATATCGTAAAATATCACATCGCCATGGGAAACCTTGTTGTAAATGTATAAAAACCTTCTTCTTGAATCACTTTATCTGCTGAAAACTACATTAAAAACCGTTGAATAGTGTAAAACATCCAAGCGCACAGACACCGGAAGCGATTTAATTTTTTTATACTATGTAAAGATGATACCTATGGGTAGTTAATTGAGCAGGTATTATCAGTTTTTATACTGGAGACAGAAGACTGGATGACGCTCATTGAGGTTCAATTGACACGAGTAGGGAGTCCTAGTCTCCAACGCGACTCTCTTCCCGCGTCAATACAATCTCAGTGGGGCTATAAATGCTTTGAATCAAGAATAAAGGCAAGAAAGAAGAAAACAGAATTCCATGATTTGAATATAGAAATATAGTTATGGTTAGGATAATGTCTTGTTACGAGTTAAATATTTATGTGTAGTATAGGCACCTATATGGATACTCTTAAGTATGTGTTTTATAATGCAGATAAATCCTATGTACTTTTTAAAATTGAATTTGCGCACCAATGATGGGCGAATTCTTTACATGTGACGGGATTTCAGCAGAATTTACCGTTGTCGATAGGGTTCTTAACAATAATTATAATTATCCTCGCGTAATTTTAAGTTCTTTTTGTACCTATAAGGTGTATTTTGCAGTACAGGCACAGAAAATATCCATTCACATTGGAGGACACAGAAGAACATAGATGCTCATTGAGGTTAAATTGACCCTAGTAGGGAGTTGGTGTCCCATACGCGACTCTCTACCTGTGTCAATAAGATTTCATTGACGCCATATTAATTCACAAAATTGAAGAGACGAAGAATTAGAATGCAGTAGGATACGAGTATAATATTGTGTATGTTCTATTCTAAAACATCAAGTGACAATAAGTATAAGGCAATTGAATTAACAGTTGATTTTTTAAGTAAGCTAAACAAACTTAAAGTAGAATTAAAAATTATACATTAATCTTTCTAAATATTGTAGTCTACAAGATCCGTACAATGTAATTTAGGAATCATTCATATTTAAAACGTGTTTAATTCTCGTAAGCAATGAAGAAGGCAACGGAAGAAAAATACAATGTTTAATGAGGGGCAATTGACATGACTTGAGAGTCGACGTAACCTTTGCGACTCACGAGCAGGTCAATAGTCTTTCATTAAGCTACCTATGTCATCTGCAACTTGTCCAAATATTTATATAGTCACCACTGAGAAATAAGCGAAACATGAAGAAAGAAGATATTTAGAAAAGTTTGAAAGAATTATGCTCATGAGTTTAAAGGTTAAAATTACCCAATTATCGAGTCGGTTTCCCATACGCGACTTTACACGTGTCAATATAATTTCAATGGCGCTGATTTGTTTCGAAAATTGAAGAGTTCAAGAAAAATAAGCTTTATATTAATAATATGGATTTTATTCTTTAAATCACCCATGAATGAAATGACTGCATATTTGTTTTTATATTAACTTTTTTCTAAGTTATACGCACAACACGAAAGAAAAAGACAGCAGAAGAAAGAACAAAATGCTCATTGAGGTTAAATTGACCAGAGTGAGGAGTTGGTGTCCCATACGCAACTCGTCAACCTGTGTCGATATAATCTCATTGACGCTTTTTTGCTTGGAATATTGCAGGGATCAAGAAAGGAAAAAATACCTACATGTAAATTACACATTCGCTTATATGTATATAAAAATATCAGCGAATATTTTTGTTTATATTCATTTCTAGACTATAAGAACAGGACGAGAAAAGGAGAAAACAGAAGAAAGAAAATGCTTATTGAGGTTAAATTGACCAGAGTGAGGAGTTGGTGTCCCATACGCAACTCCTCAACCTGTGTCGATATAATCTCATTGACGCTTTTTTGTTTGGAATATTGCAGAGATCAAGAAAGGAAAAAATACCTGCATGTAAATAACACATGCGCTTATATATCAAAATATCGGCGAATATTTTTGTTTATATTCTTTTTTAGACAATAAGAACAGGACGAGAAAAGGAGAAAACAGAAGAAAGAAAATGCTCATTGAGGTTAAATTGACCAGAGTGGGGAGTTGGTGTCCCATACGGAACTCCTCAACCTGTGTCGATATAATCTCATTGACGCCTTTTTGCTTGGAATATAGAAGATATCACGAAAGGAAAAAATACCTATATGTAAATAACACATGCGCTTATATATCAAAATATCGGCGAATATTTTTGTTTATATTCTTTTCTAGACAATAAGAACAGGACGAGAAAAGGAGAAAACAGAAGAAAGAAAATGCTCATTGAGGTTAAATTGACGAGAGTGGGGAGTTGGTGTCCCATACGCAACTCCTCAACCTGTGTCGATATAATCTCTTTGACGCCTTTTTGCCTGGAATATAGAAGATATCACGGAAGGCAAAAAATACCTATATGTTAATAACACATACGCTTATATACCAAAATATCGGCGAATATTTTTGTTTATATTAATTTCTAGGCAATAAGCACATGACGAAAAAAGGAGAGATCAGTAGAAAACAGAAGAAAGAAAATGCTCATTGAGGTTAAATTGACTCAAGTGAGGTGTTGGTGTCACATACGCGACTCCACAACCTGAGTCGATAAAATTTCATTGACGCTATTGTCTAGCTTCAAAAATTGAAGAGGATATTATTATGAAGTAATGCATGTTGTAATTTTGTGAGCCTCGTATCTGTGCCTTCCGGCATCTATATATATATTTTTTTTTTTTCTTATTTATATCTTGCCAGATAAAAGACACAACACCGAAGAAATTAAATCCCTACATGTTTGACTCTTGGCGGCCCTTCAATTTGTTACGCATATATTTTGATTTGTTGGCTAGTACAGTCAATAAACAAACTAATCAGTGTATACAACATATGCAACGAATTGAGAACCTCCTTTTTTTGAAGTCGGTTAAAAACGAATGCTCATTGAGGTAAAATTGACGCAAGTAGAGAGTTGGTGTCCCATACGCGACTTTCTTCCTGTGTCGATATAATCTCATTGATGCTATTTTGCTTCGAAAATAACAAGACTGCGATGACTTGGAAGATCATACATAATACTTACTCGTTGCACTATCAATCACACTTGTAAAATTGTAATAATTTTAACTAGGTTATAAGCAGTTTATGCAAGAATAACATAATAATGAAGTCGGAAGAAGAAAGAGTATGCCCATTGATGTTTAATTGACACGAGTAGGGAGTCGTTTATCCGTCGCTACTCCCTATTTTCTGTCAATATGATTTCATTGGAGCGATCTCTAAGAAACTAAGAAGATTTCAGAAGAGCGATACGCGAACAACCTCTGCATGGTTGAAGACAACCGACGAGGTTCGATGTCCACGCGGAGGGAAATTTTTATGTGATCTATGAATATTTCTGTCTGTTCTGGGTGTTGTGAAACCGAAATGATCTCGTAGTTTTCGACCGTGGAAGACTCGTTACGAGCTTGTTCTGTGTTGCGTTTTGCTGATGTACATGTTATATGTGCTGCGTTTATTTATGTAACACTTATTGACTGTTTTTAAATATACTTAAGTATATATTTATTTGCAAAACAAAAATATACACATGCCTGTTTAAATAATTGTGTACGTTACGTATTGGTGCGAATAATATAATTAATAATTACGTTGTCTTTCAGTATTGAACGTGTTATATAAGATAAGAACAAAGAATATTATTTTATGCTCATTGACGTTCAATTGACACGAGTAGGGAGTCGGTATTCTATACTCGACTTCTTACTTGCGTCAATGCAATTTCTTTGATGCTATTACTTCGGAGGAGAAGCCAACACTGCAACTTAATACTTTAAATAATTATAATATATTTATTGATGTAGATGTATGTGCGTATACCATAACGATTTCATTATTTAATCTTAGATAAAGATAGATCTTAAAGAAAGCACAGACCAATTCCTAGGATGTATTAAGTCATATTTTAGGCACAGGTTTAGCTTATAGACATACGGCCTTATTCATAAACAGTTTAAAAACCTATTTTAGTTATCGAATGTTTTGTCTTCTTCGCTCAAACTGAATTCAAAAGTCGTTCGAAAGGGACAAAACATCGATAACTAAAATAGGGTGTAAACCTGTCTCTGACTAAGGCCGTTAATACTCGTGTATACGAAATAATAAATCATAACTCGAAAATAACCGCTAACAGAGTAAAATGTAAAGTTATGTTTTATAGAAAAATAATATTTTTATATGTACGAAACTCGACAAAACCTGTATCTCACATTTCTTAACACCTAAATTCTTTGTGTTTAAGAATGAAGCAGTCCAAATGATGGAGAGCTCGAGAAGACAGCTGGTCAACATGGATCACAACAACGGTACTACCTGACAGCGAAGCAGCTCTATTAGGCCGGTGCAGGTCAAACAACAAACAGAACAAGGTAATACATAAATCTACTTAAATATAAAATAAAATTGAAACCGATCGATGTCTGTACATGCAAGATAAGTGAGAAAAACGATTATGGGGGAACTGTATTAACGTAATAGAACTCAAAACAATGATTTCTAGAAGTTTTGTCGGTTTATCTGAATGTTGCCTTTGTGCGCGCTAATCTCAGAAACGGCTGAACTGATTTCGCTTAAATTTGGTATGGAGGTAGCTGATGCCAAGGATTAACACATAGGCTACTTTTTATCCCCAAAAATGTAGTGTTCCCGTGGGATAAGCAAGGAATTCAAATATAATTGTTACTTGTTTAAACTTAAAAGCGATGGGATAGGATTACATGCCTTGAAGGAGAATCAAACGGGACAGAGCAGGATATAATGGGAATGAACGGGACGGGAAAAACAGTACTCAGGACGGCATTGAGTTTGAATATATATAAATAAAACGGTACGGGAAATAATATGTTGCTGATGTGTACTGGACGCAAAAATTATCTACTACTGGAAGGCTACTAATAATAAATAACTAAACCTACAAGTCACGTACAAAGTCCTCCCCACACTAAGATCGAGTCTTGTGCCGTGTCAGATATTACGAGAGACTTTTTGGTCTCACCAGCAACCAGAGGTCAGACGCGATACATATACCTGTGGATCATACAAATATTTAGAGAGGAGGTAGAACCCCCGTCCTCACGTTTCACAGCCGGCGTCTAACCAACTGCGCCACATAGGCTGGTAAACACATATCATCGTCATTATAATACATATATCAGTCCACTGACTTGGTATAGGTTTCTCCAACGTTTTGAGCACGAACTCCTTTTCATCTGCTCCATCCCTATGTCATTTTATTACACAACCTTAGGAAAATTCCTAAGCATATCTATTATTTAAATATGTTATGTAATTCCGGTACCTAGTCTGGAAATAAAACGCGAATTTTACCATACCAACTAATTTGCAAGTAAATTTCGCAAGTATAAGCATTTTATCGCAAGACTAGAAAAGGTTGCGAAGTACGGGGTAGCCTGTTGGTAAACGGTCCAGACGCGGCTGCCAACTTGTTCACGGTGGTCGCAGGTTCAAATCCCAGGGCACACCTCTGACTTTTCGGAGTCATGTATGTATTGATAGTCAATCACCAGGCACTATAACGGTGAAGGAAAACGTCGTGAGCATCTGCATAACCATAGCGATTTACAAGAACTTCTATAGTATGTAAAGTCTGCCAACCCGCACTAGGCCAGTGTGGTGGACTATATAGCCTAACCTCTCTCAATAATACTCTCGTTTGTAGAGGAGGCTCGTGTCCTGTAGTGCGACGTATCTGGGCTGATACAGTACTAGAAAAGAGTTCTAGAAAGAGTTGGAGCTCTTTATTAGAAAATTGTACATTGATGTTAAATCAGAGATATGTTACACCGTGTTTTACTTTACTTACCTTACTTACTTACCTTAATAACGTGTCAATTTTAAATTTCAGGTTGACCAGACATTTAAGACAAGCAATCGAATCGCATTTTCTCTCGCCGGGAAAATTTACATACCTACATTTTGCTGGAATAGGCAAAGTGCGTTATCTTCAAAGTGTACACTCAAGTATAAAGTAGCTATTCTTTGCTTCATAAGGTCACGCTCATAACTATTCGAGGTCCTATCACCCAATCACTTCACCAACCAAAAGCCTACTTACAGTAGATTGTTTTATTTTTGCATGCTTTACCACTGCCTTATTTCTTTTGTGAAGAAATTCGGACTAATAAGTGTTATTTGCGATTTCCCTTAAGTTGTGGTTGCCTTATTAATTTAACCCTGTGATAATATATGAATGTCAAATAGTTAATAACAGTTCATATAGTATACTACACGATACATATTTACACGGACAAGCTTTACGTTTGAGATGGGATTAGGCGTAGTCCACCGCGCTGCGTAGTACGCTTTCGCGAATGTTTGCCTAAAATGTATGCAGAAAACCTTCAAGAGCATCCTGCATTCTTCCCTACGATTTTAATAATAAATTACAAATACACACAACTTCGACAATTGTGCGGTGTGAGCGTTGGACTCGAACTTACATAATCGTCTTTGGTAAGTCAATCGGGTTCTCTCCGACTACCAGACGCTCCATCCTATTCGTATTTATGATTACTTACTTCATTGTGGAACTATGTATACCAAAATGACATCTCATTATGGACAACTGTAGGCCAGCGGCCAAATTTGTAATAGAATGTATGGACAGACTACATTTTTTGTTACAAACGTTTTGCTATTTTTGAGTGCTCTAGTATAAAAAATACCTCTATGTATATTGTACAATGTACGCAGTATTAAAATATAGAAAATGTAGACATTCACACTTTGTTATTATTAATAGGTAAATAATTTTATTAATTTATAAAAATGGACTACGCATTCAATGCCTTACTGAAACAATTAAGTACCTAAGTTATTTATGCTTTGATATAGCAACGGTCTATAGTAATTTATTGTACACATATAAAATATATACAATTGTTGCTGAGGTTTCGTAGCTTTGTAAATTATAATATTGTATTGTCGAGTAGCTCAACCGAAAAATAATAATGATCTGTACCCCTAGTCTGGAGTAACCCCGTCAACCAATTCGCCATCATCCTAATTGACAATTAACTTTAACTTTATTTTATAAGTATCTACTATCTATGATATTACATTATACATTCTATGATATCTAGTATATACTGTAAAAGGAACAAAGTTAGATCAATACAATTGTAAATAGAGAAAATATAACGTAGCAGCGACGAAAACCATTTAGATTTTAAGCAATAGTTTCACATAAGTGCCAAGAGAATGGGAATCCTGAAAATTACATCTAAATTGAACCACGTTTGATACACTTTGTAAACTTATTAAGATAAAGTAGTATTATACATGTAATGTTTTAATCGAATAAATGATTTTATAGTGTTATCAACGACCTTTATTTTACTCCCGTAATTCCAAAATGTTGAACACCATTTAAATCTTCGTTAGAAATCTTACCTGTTTGTAAATTATTGCAGGATATTTTAGTAGCTCATATGTTTATTCTTTTATTATTAAAATATAAAAAAAACTTAGATACTTATTATACTTCTATATTATTTAAAGAAGAACCGACGGTGGCATGATTACTTCTGATGCTTGAAACGTGATATAAGTACATATTATTACGAAGTAAGAACATAAGTATGTTTATCTACATCTGTGGAAAGGTCTACAAAATAACTCGCAACGGAATGATACAAAATTGGAAAACACTTTGAAGTTTGAACAATGTTTATATCTGACATAAGCTGACAATATTGTGAACCAAAAATTTAAAAAATTATATACAAATTACAATTTATTTTGTTTCAAATAGCGTCTCATGATTATTATAGCAGCGTAGTTAATAAAGCCGCTTGCGAAGAAATACACCGCTAGTTTGAAACCTGCACCATGACAAATATTCATAGGTCTGGTTGGACCTGCCTAACCAGACTGTTTGTCCTAAGTAAATATATTCGTTAAAAACTTGGAGAGTGGAGTTTCCAACTGCAATCGAGGTGGGCACGACATGGACATTCGACATAATCTTCGTCTTATCCGTGTTCATTTTAAGGCCCACCTGTTAAGAAACTCTATTGAGGCCGTTGAACATAATATGGCCTAGGTCCTCTAGCGATTTTGCCACGAATACTATGTCGTCGACAAATCGAAGGTGGGTGATATACTCATCATTGATGTTGACGCCAAGTTCTTGCCAATTCAAGAGCTTGAAGCATCTTCCACTGCAACTGTGAACAGTTTTGGAGATATTATATCTCCCTGTCTCAAGCCTCTCTGTAGTAGAATAGGCTTCGTGCACTGATTTTGTACTCGGATCAACTGTGGCGTAAGGCATTATTGTATAACTTCAACACTTCGATGTACCGATAGCCAATGTGGCATCGCTGGAGGCACTGTCGTACAGCGCAAGTCTCTATATAATCTAAGGCTTTCTCATAGTCCACAAATGCTAAACAAAGTAGCAAGATATATTCCTTGGTTTTCTGTATAACTTGCCGGAGCGTATGAATGTGGTCTATGGTACTGTAGCCGTTTCGGAAGCCGGTTTGTTCGGGAGGCTGGAAGTCCTCAAATCTGTGTTCTAGACGATTTGTGATGATATGACTGATGGCCGGGATGTCTTAGTTGTAGTGTCGAATCAACTCAGCTCTCGGGTCTCCACTTGAACTAATGACGGGTTTGGCAGCCGACCTGTAAAGCTGTCCGTAAAACCTCTCGATTTCCCTCAGAATCTCTGGCTTGGTCGACACTACGCTACCATCATCCGTCTACAACGTAGACATATGAGTTTGCCCAATAGACAGATCCTTTACGAACACTTTGGGGCCGCTATTCCGCTCAATCGTCTTTTTGATGCTCACAGTATTGTGAGCACGGACGTCGCGTCGCAAGGGCTTGGAAATTTGTCTATTGAGCCGTTGGTATGCCTGAGCGTCATCGGAAGACTGCATTAAAAAATTTCGTCAAGGTATATTTCTTTATCAGATTTAAAAAATATATTTTTATTTATGTTGGAGTCTCATGCATAATCCCTATTGCTTTATGTACCACTTCAGAAGGTACCACAATACCCATTTTGTTTGCGGAGATTATAATTTTCAAATAGCTTGCAACCTTAGAGTATTTATTTAATATAGGGAGCGTTAGTACTTCAAAAACGTAGATAAAAATGGTGGTGCCGAGCCACCTTATTCTGCCCTCCTATTGGCTAACATTTTACAGTTTGTCCAACATGCACGATTTTTCGCACAGTTTGTGCATATAGCCAGTCCTCAAGCAATTTTTTTTGAATTCTTCCCTATTTGGGCGAAAATGGGCAAATAAAGCCCATTGTCTGTCAGTTGGCCCATAGTCATGCTTTAGTAAGGCGAAGGCAACCTTATCTTAAACTTTTGAGAGAGCTCAGGGAAAAAATCACATAAAACACTCTTGCTTAACCCCCACTTTACTTGGGCACCTTTACAGAACTATATTGAACAAAATGCTTTCTACTTTATGCTATAAAAATCTAAAATGCAGCAAATTAATGAACATAAAACGAGAGCTATAATATGTCATTTCTACGATTTTCCCGCCAAACCCATGCACGATTTATTTGAAAATTGAAATAGAAAAATGTAAAGAAATAGTTTACGGCTATTGAATTCCGCTCAAACTCGTTTTAGACGGATAATGATCAAATTTTATTTCGATTACCAACGGAATTTATAGAAATTTGTTGTTAAGTTTTCACCAACATAGCAGTACTAGGTACCAAAATTACGAACAAGAAAATATCTACGTAGTACGTTTTTGAAGACGCCAATGTATGAAAGGCTCCCTCTATACTACAAATACTCTTTCTTAGCTTGCAACACTAGAAGCGTTTATCCGTGTAGCTTAGCTGATAAAGCTGCTAATTCATATTGGGATGAAGACCATAGCAATGTATTGAAAATACCTTATACAGATTATTTTGTGGCATTAAAAGAAAAAAAACAAGATATCGATGGGAGCACTATTGGAAGGAAAAAAATAAAAGTAAAGGGAAATGGTATGCATCAATACAAGAAAACCTACCCGCCCGCCCATGGTATAATAATAAAAAAATGCAGTTTAGGGAAAGAAAATGCATAACTATTATAAACAGATTAAGATTTGGACATTGTCAGACTCCAGCACATCTCTTTAGAATGAAAATATTAACAGAAGATCACTGCCAATACTGTGGCATACAGCCTGCGGACTTGGATCATATTTTTTTTATCATGCTCTAAGTTTCACTTAATGCGTTTAGTTTTAATTTCAGAATTATTAAAAATATCATCAAAAATGCCTTTATCCGTTCAAGAGATGTTAAAAAATCCATGAATGTATAAACCGATATATAAATATGTATGTAGTACACAGTAGTACAGTTGATAAGATATAAGTATATACTAGGTTTAAAATTGTATAGAATTCGTTAACATAAGATTTGTAATTCTAGTTAAGCATTGGCTAAAAGGACTTGTATCCATAGTCGTTAAATTTTAATAAAAAAAAATATCCGTATAGCCGATTTTACATACTGTCTACTGATTACTTACTGGAGGCGCCCTCCGTCGCGCGCACACACTGGTGAGGAGTCTACTTCGATTGATTTTTCTGAAAATTAGCATTGTAAAGTCAATTGTTAATAATGGCCAATAAATACAAAATACCGTGAAAACATTGCAGATTCTCAACTCTCTTTAATTACTGAACTAAACAGTTCGATTTTGCGGTGTTGAAGTTGTTGAAAACCTACAAGTAGCATGTACTTGTAGTTCCATCTGGTGACCTGACCCAGGTAAGGATAGTTTTCTTATAATAGACTGCGAAAAGCGATCAATAATTCAGAATTGTATCGTTTGAATGTTATGTGACAAATTAGTGTACACTGTACTCTACGTAGGTACAGTTGAATTCCGTTGAGAATATTTCTCTTATTATTAAATAAAGTGGAAGGAATACACTTTGAAATTGGTATGTGAACTAATTCATTTTTGGATTGCACATGGAGCGAATAAATACTTTTTTAACGCGTTATAAATGATCTTATATAAGATTAATTATTAAAGCTCTATTATATTATCATTAATTGAACTAGGTAGTCGATACCGGTTGCAATTCATTAAAATAAAATTCGCGCAGACAAGCTTATTGTATTAAATAATAAATATTAGAAATCTCATGTTTATTTTTTAAGCAATTGTCTGAGTACTTCTTAGTTTACCGTCTCAATATAGATAAATGAGTTGCTTGATTGTGCACCACCCTGCATATTAAGTGAATGTGAATATAGCTCTGCCATTTGTGTGATGTATTACTGTATGCTGTGAAATTGCATGAGTATGTTCTCACTATTGACTAAATATTTGTTGCTTGATAGTGTTATAAGTTGAAACTCATAGACCAAAGTCCTAAGATGTGTACAGAGAGTGTACCTCTTTATAGATTGCTATTGAAATATTGTGCTTATCATCTTACATGACAGTTTAAAGAATTATTGATTTGATGTTAATGTAGTATATTAACAAATGGTAGCTCAAAACAAGAAATGGTTGGTATCACTCCAACACACACTAGCTCTCATATATATATATATATGGTATATTAAAAACAATTGCAATATACTATTCACATATTTATTTAATTATAATCTTATTGGAATGTAATATTAATGATATTGTAAGTAATCCTCACACTCCTTGCTGACCGCTGTTTGCCAGGAGCTAATGTATATAAATAAATAAACACACCCAAGAGCCACATACATACATCGAGTTCTGACCCCACATTAAGATGAAGTCTTGCATCAGGGGTATCAGAAACTATGAGAGACTTTTCAGTCTCACAAACATCATCATTACCCACAAATGATAGATTCTTAATTAGAAGTTTCTTCCTGAGATATCAATATATTCACTGTTTAAATCTATTAGAAAAACAAAGTGATATATATTTTTCAATAATGTTTATTCAGATACCTTGTTAGAATTTTGTATGTGAATACAATACAATACAAGAACTCATTATTGGAACCAAAACAAGGAAATACCATTAATAAAAAAATAATAACAATGGTGTTACAATGGGCAGTCTCATCGCTTAAAGTGATATTTGCCAGATAACTGTTCGTATACAATGTTTTAAGACTGTCGATGGATATCAATTGACTCTTGTGTGTGCGAGTGTCTACATTACTATTGCTATGCATTCTCTTTCGCGAATTTGATGTTGCCTAATTTGTCTATGGTTGCTATGTGTATTATTTTTTTGTTTTTGCGCCTACATTTTTATTTTTTATTATTATTTATACTTATAACTATTCTTGTTTTATGACGCTATACACTGTATTCGGCAGACTATTGGCCAAATGGAAAGAGCGAACTAATGAATATGTTCGGCAAATGTTTAATATACCTGCTTTTTGCAACTGTGTAAATGTTAGAGAGGGCATATCAAGCATTTTCAAACTAGTATGGAGTGGGTGGGTAGTACAACCGTAGAGGAGGGAATAATTGGTATTATTATTATTATGAGTATATAGAGGGCAAAACAGCATATGATTTACCTGACAATATGTGATCAGTACTGCCCATAAACAACACAATAGGGCATAGAGAACAATGTTTTCAACAAAAAAGAAAAAATATTATGTAGCTATTGATTTCATATATAATGTTCACTGACTTGAGCAGCAGAATGTAAAATAACTAGACAAGATAAACTTCTATACAGACTTTAAACACCCTCAGAAAAAAAAAATACTGATTGTTCCCTTAATAGTACACAATATATCTACCAGTAAGGCTGTGCATTGTCTGACGGGTATTGAGCAGATCTGATAGTTTTTCAAACATTTAAAGTTATGTGTTTATTTTTATCAGGATCTCATTGAAACACATATCTCCTGTGGTGGGGCTGCGTAAGCACTATCATCTTACCAGAGGCCTCACAGCTGCACTCTACTCTTGATAACAATAATACAATCAATATATGCAAGACCCAAGGCCAACGGTACTTGCCGGAGACATCTGCATGAATAAGAAAGTAAGTGGTAAACATTATAAATAATAGAGTTCAAGTTACTTTTACTGATAAGACATTCATGTTTATGTTCCACAATTATTTATTTCTTATCTTATTAATAACAGCATTAAATTTAATTGTGTTAAAGCATATTAAATTAGTATATGTACTTAAGAATTGGTTCTACGGAAGGGTTTAAAGGATTTCAATTATATTGAATCCAGTAGGATTAATCAAATTATATCTAGATTTCTATGGATTGTATTGTATTGTATCAGCCCATATACGACCCACTGCAGGGTACGGGCCTCCTCTACAATCGAGAGTACGATTGAGAGTGATTAGGCCATATAGTCCACCACGCTGGCCTAATGCGGGTTGGCGGACTTTTACATAACATAGAAATATATACAAATCGCTATGGTATGCAGGTTTCCTCACGATGTTTTCCTTCACCGTTATAGTGCGTGGTGATTGACTATTAATACACACATGAGAAGATTTCTATGGATATTAAACATGCGGTTATTTTTTTATTATTTGATAATTTACTTCGCTACACAACTTCTTACATAATGATGGAGTATATTAAAATGTAATATGGTCTAGTTTTAGATTGAATCACATATTCAGAGTAATTGTATAAGAGTAAATTACATGATTTAAAAGTTATTTATAACTAAATTTATTGTACAGTATAAGCACAGAACTGCCCACCTCTGAGCATGGAATTCCTTTCCAACTAAAAGCTGCTGGGGTAGTTATTCTTGTTTTGTTGTTCAAAGATAAAATATATATATAAATCAATTATTTATTTTGCCATTTGTTGAACTAGAATTTTTAGGGGCGTTATCTATAAACTGCTTGGTTTCAAAGGCAGCAAATTTTCCGACACAATAAATCATTTTTAGCCTTCTCTTTTTTTAATATCTTATTTCGTTTTTTATCATTCTATTTAAATGCGTCTCAGTTCGGATTTTCTTTCGTATTTGGTGTTTTCTTTTCCAGACTTGATAAACCTAGTGTTGCTTTCATCTAAATGATTAAAATATGAGTTGGTCATAAAGAATACCTAATCATTTATAATATTTCAAAATTTTGTTACAATCATATTTTCCAACAATCGATCCTTTTGGTAATGTGACATTGTATATGAACTAGAAATACTGCTTCGAATATTTGTACTTTTCAGTTTACGTGATTTTTTTTGTTACAAAACTTGAACGCCAGTATGTGTCAACATTTTGGATTTTCAAAGTAGTTTCGAGATATTTCATGTTTTTTTTGGGTATTGTATTGCATGTGAGAAAGTGTTATACACTGCTCAATATAGTCTAGGGAACAAGCCAAATATATCAACTTAATAATGAACTTTAAAAAAAAAAAGTACTAGTCAATAAAATGTTTAAATCTAAGTTGAAAGTGCACCCAAGGACTGTGTGACAAAATATACTTCGTAACTGTCCGCTCGGGTATCGTTTACTTTAATCAAGCACAGTCAACACATTTTCCACGGATCACGTTGGGAAGCGCATCAAAATGATCGTAAAGAGTCAATCTCGCTGTTTGCTTCGATTTTCTTACATCGTCCCATAGTGAAAAAAAAAATATAGCGTCACTTATGTCGACGAAGCGTTCGCAACTTGGCGCTCTACAGAAATTAATAAATAAAATTATTTATCGTGGTGAATTGAAGATCAAGACCAGAAAAGATTATGGAAAGGTTAGTAATTTATCATATTTCAGTGTTTTATGTGGCCTTTTTAAGTTGGGTGTGTTTTTAAGTAAGTATAATATTATTGCATAGCTTGGTTCAAAAATTTGTAACGTCTTTACAAACACTTAAATTTTTGATAGAAGTTTACGAGATAACTATTAGTTTGCATTTAAATGGTGGTATATTTAATGAACTTTAAATTAAAATACTCATATCGGGTCCATTCTAAAAAAATAGCATAACACTTACTAAAACCTAATGGCGGTGTTTAATCGAGCTAGTTGCCGCGCCGTGTCATTTGACGGCCATTTTCTGTGAAAATTTGATGGGAAATAAGATTGTAAACATTCCCACATATGTAAATCCTTTATTAATTTTAATGCATTTAACTTTTTTTTTTTAATATTTGGATATTAGAGATGACTTGTAGAATATACGTATTTAAATAAAACCAAGTTTTTTTTTATTTTGTATTTGAGTCGGTGGTTTTTGAGTTCGCTTTTTTTATGAATGTTTTTCAGTTATTTTTCAATAGCCAAAACATCAGGGGAGTAGAAGAAGAAATGCGTCGTCACTTCCCGGCCGAACATCAGTGCACTGCAGGAGGCAATGCTATATTACAGCGCGTACCTGTATGAGTGGTGTGCAAGTAACGCACGCACACATATTACCCCGCTTGCAACGTGACTATGCGTGTTCGTCATAAATTATATAAAATTATTTTGAATTGTGTTATTCATTACCCATTATCACTGACTGAAAACAACGATCGGAGTTCTGCTCTCTCTGTTCTGTTCTGTCCTTCATATAGGTTATTAAACAATCGAGTTTCATATGTTTTTCAAACGACACATGTGTATTAGAATATTTGGATAAAGTATAATCATTGCAATAAGTTAGGTGGCCCTTTCAAACGGCATGTTATTACTTGTAAGTAGTTCTTAAAATTTAACGTTAATGCATTAATAATAATAATGTATGTCCCCGTTTTCGGACAACTGCGAAGTCAAACACAGCACCACAGTAGCTATTGTTGTGTTAGTGTAATGTCGGGTATTAAAAATGAAGTGCTCAGTATTTAGTCCAATGAACAGTTACGGTCGCATGTCCACAAGTAATATATATTTTTATTAATCCTAATATTGTATAGATTGTGTGTTAAGTCTGCTGACGTACATTGGTTTTCTTCGTTAATAGTATTTATATGTATTAAACCTAAAACATAATATTGGGCATGCCCTACTCCAAAACCCTAGACACGCCACTGCTAGTAGTCAATAATATCTAACATCGTAATGACTTTTAGTCTGCATCTGCACAATAAAAAGCTACTCCTCAAACCACGTCCTTTTATTTTCCCAATTTTAACATTACTTTTCACAAAACGCATCGTTATTTTCATAAGCATTAAAAACAAATAACATGAGTGGTGCGGCCAGTCTTAATGACAAATGTAGAGGGGATATAACCAAATAGACATAGGGTTGCTATCTATAATATTTGTCAATTAATTTGATTGCGTAGCATGTCAGTGTTCTCAGGGATTTTTCTGCTTCGATGCTCGCGGCTAGTCTGTGCGCGCCACTATCGATCGATACAGTCGGCCGCCTGATGCAGCAGTGACTGTTGTGTTGTAGCGTCCCGGTACATCGGTCAGACAGTTGCGATAACCTATAACTCCAGTGAATATCGACCGCGAACAGAGCGCCATTACTGTTAGCATCAAATGAAAATATGTTTTGTTTTTTATTGTATTGTTTGTGCGACTCTTTCTGAAGCTCCTGTCATAAGCAGTTTTGCAATGGTATATTAATTTTTATATTTTTATAAGATATATTGAGGCAGTTTAAATGCATTCTTATGCATGTTCTTTTAGTGAATTAATGCCTACAGTGATATGAATCCAGCTATTAGAAGGTAAAAGTTGGTGATAAAATCTCAGTTTAAAATATCTGAAGTGTCACGCAATCCGTAAAGTAAGTAAGAAGGCTCCACGGGGATCAATCAATACGTTGTGACCTGTGCGGTCGGGATGATTGCTTATGCGTAGTAATCTTAACAACTAGCCACCTCATTTCCATTGTTTTCACTGCTATAGATGAACTTTCCTAGAAAAGTCTGACGCGGATTTGTTAATTCATTAACGTTTGCAGAAACAAGCAAAGCTACCATGCTAATTTTCAATGGTGCTGCGTAATAGAATTTGTGCTTGAATTTTTATTCTTATTATTTATTCATTTGACTATAAACGATAATCTCAAAGCAACAGTTCCTTGTTCAGACATGCCTTTATACCGTCATAATAATATATCATTCAGCCGATTAGAAAAATGGGTAATAAAGCTTCCGTTATGACGGTCACGGATTTGATGGCACCATAAGGAACTTCCATAGGCGTTTTTAATGTATAATAAAGATTTCTGGCTTACTAAAAGCAAGTAAAAACCAAACAATGCGCAATACAGTTATTTATAATGGCAATAAAACCTCGACATTTCAAAGTTTGTGCGAAAAGGGTCGCTGTCATGGCTCACAGGTGGCATGACATCTCTCCCTGAAACACATGAAACTAGAATTTTCAGGGCACATTGATGTCATTTTATCACCAAGAAAATATATTCTCAGATTAGTTTAAAATAAATTTTATGCACAAACCTATTTTACAAGCATATTTTTCAATGTTTCATTAATGTCTAGAAAAATTTGAATATTAACATGTATACCGTTGTTGACTAAGGTGGTGTTCGAAATTACGTTTCAATATACGTAAGTTGGAATTAAAATATTTTGTAAAATAGAAATATCCTTGTATTCAATTTTTCGCTAAAGCTTTTTTAAGAGGTTTTAATTATTAATATTGGTGTAACAGTGGCGAAGGGTGAGTTTTGTAAAAAGGGAAGCCGAAGCTCAATACCTGAAATAAGTGTGTTTATTTTGTTGATACCTACTGGCACTACATAGTGAAGACAATGCGACTGCTACTTGATAGTAAACATAGTGCAGTCCGGATTGAGTAGATTAACTTATCGTGAGATCCTTCACAGAATTAGCCCGAAACGCGACACATTTACATAATAATATGTACGTGTATCCTTATATCCGGACGTTTGCGAATATCCAACCGCCAGCAAATTATTCCTCCGACAATCTCACTCATCAAACGAAACGATTGCGTTTCGTATGATGGCATCTACCTACTGCGGTCGTCAATTATATTTTAATATTTCCAATATACAAAAGTTGCAATGTCATCATGAGAAAATTAAAAAAGCATATATTTTTAAACCGCACGTGAATATAAGATTAATAAAGAAAATTAATAATATGTTAGCGGCGCTTTTATTAATTGTATTATTAATAGTCGAGCACTTCCTAAAATCTAAACAGTAATGTTATTTCCGAAATTGAAATCCAAACATATACGTCCCTCACGATTATTAACTTCTATTACAACATAATATTACTATTAATATTTATTTACATGATGTAATTTAAAACATTAAAAACTAAATGCGTGAACCAGCTAATACTCCTATACTGTCAAAATGTTAATACAACACTTATAAATGCACAAATATCTACACATAAACACAGAAAATGCCGAAGAATCGCAGCATACCTCCTGCTTTTTTAACGGAAATTGAACCTTAAATCTTAATTAATTTAAGGTACAATTTTGCGTGATTTGTTGCAAACTATACAACCATTATACACCAATGCGTAACATGCGGCCGACGCGAGCGGTCGGCGCACGGGCCGCGCCATTGTTATTCAATAAGCCGAACAATTTTGGCAGTAATTCGCCAGAGGTCGCAACGCGTCGCAATGTAATTAAGTGTTTGGTGTGCACCTCCGCAGTAATATTTACCTATGTGGCCGACAGATGTCGTTGAATAAAATGAGTTTGGATATTACATAAACAATTTTGAAAATTTTGCTTGTTTGTAGTGTAGTGATAAATTACAAAAGGTAAGCCGCAGGGAATCGAGTTATATGGAGTCTTCGCCACTGTGGTGTAATTGTCCATAATAATTCGTGTGCAAGTTCTCCACTGCTCTTATTTGCTTCTATACGAGCGTAAAATGAAACGTTAATAAGCTTAAAGCATTGGATCTTATCATTTTAGACCATCAGATCTGCTATTGCAGGAGGAGAGTGGTCAAACATAGGACATGCACAATCGCAAATTCAATTTGTGAATAATAAATTTAATCCTAAAAGTGACTTGATAAAAACCGGCAATTTATAGGCGATTACAAAGAGACAGATCAAAAACATATGTCTCGTCTATGGTATCACGCACCGATCGATCCGACAACAACTGACAGGTGCGATACTGTACTACTCTCCCGTTAAAATACCTTTGATACGTGTTATAAGTTATGATAAATTATATCAGTTGCCAATTCGTAAGAAGGCTTCGGTTATCGGCATAACACGGTAAGTTTTCGTAGATCGGCCATCAAGATTTCCGTGATTTGTGTTTTATAAGTTTTTAATGGAGGGCTATTGGATCGATAAGCCATATTGAAATGTGTGAATAGTGTGTTAGTGAATTGGAAGATCAGTTTTGTGTTTGGTATGGAAGCAACCTGCCTTCAAGTGCGACTTTTGATCGATAGGCTATTTACAAGCCTATAACGATACAGTGCAGTTTCGCCATTACTCAATATGGATTCATAGGTCAAGTTTTTTATTGTAACTTAGTGCTCATCCATATTGTAATGCATGTAATTACTTTTTACGTTCGCCAAGACAAACACGTTCTCGAAAATGATTCAAAGAAAACGATTTGGAACGATAATATCATATTATGTGTAATACATTTTACCTGACAACATATGGTGGGCTTTCGTCGACGGTGGGCCGTACTTGTGAAAAAGTCACTATTTTCATGAAAAATGAGAGTTCTTTTCATAACCGAATGCTGATTACATTATTTATATATTATGCATTTTACGCATCCACTAATTTTACTTGCTTGTTACGTTTTTGGGTTTTATCGGATGAGCCTCGTGTGAAATATTCTTTTATTACTAAATACTTTAAAATAACAACAGACTGGCTCAGTAAATAATTAATTGTATAATACAGAGTATCTTAAGACTGCCACCGAAAACGAAGCCATATGGTATTGTATTGTATTGTATCAGCCCATATACGTCCCACTGCTGGGCACGGGGCTATTCTACAATCGAGAGAATGGATTGAGAGTGGTTAGGCCATATAGTCCACCACGGTGGTCTAGTGCGGGTTGGCGGACTTACATACCGTAGAAATACTTTAAAATCGCTATGGTATGCAGGTTTCCTCACGATGTTTTCCTTCACCGTTAAAGTGCGTGGTGATTGACTATCAATACACAGATAACTCCGAAAAGTCAGAGGTGTGTCCTGGGATTTGAACCCACGACCACCGTGAACATGTAGGCAGTCGCGTCTAGTCCGATACCAACAGGCCACCACGCACTTAAAACATATGGTAACAATGTATGATAACAGCCAAATGGTAGTTTCTCAAAAGAAGCGTAAGGTTTTGGTTTATTTTTTTTTGAGTATCATCTTGTTCGGGTGGTAATAAATAAAAAAATAACATAAAAAATATGTTCCTTTTTTTGCGACTTTTTTAATTGCAATTTGTCCAATGTGACTAACTAATACTACCACCTAGCTTAGTTTTCAGTCGCAGTCTGGATATACTCTTTATATTAATTATTTTGTTAGACAAACTATAAAAAAACATACTGTAGAATTTATGTTTTTAATTAATTTTGAATTGTCCTAAAAACAGATAAATTTCGGATATCTTGGCGGACATACTTAATTTTCGTATCATTACAAGTTATTTTGGCCGGTTACCACTCGTTCTGCGATTTAATATGTGAATTGAAAAATGTTTGTCCAACATGTGTTGTCTATCACGTCACAATATGTTGCAGACTCATTTAGTGAAGGAATGTATATTGAAGACTTTTATAGTGAAAGTTTTGGTGTCGAATCAGTTTTCTAACCGGTACCTAGATTCTTGTTTATTTTTATTTATTTTTTTAAATTTAATAATATTCATAATAATTTAAATCCCTGTAATATCTTTTTTCCTTTTCAGAACCACATCAATGTTGATTTCAATTGCTAATTGATGCGACAAGCAGACTAAAATGGCTGACGAGTAAGTATCTCTTGTATAAAGCTTTTGTGGCCCACATGTTGTAAAAGTAATATATGAATATATTACCCATAATTATTTAAAAAATCATGTAGAAACAATAAATGAATATAGTATAGCATTAAACTATAACAAATATGTTAATTTTTATTTATATCAATTTAATTAAATATTTCACATTATCTGTCACACAAATATGCGGAACCTTAGTCGCCATGATGGATAGCGATATGACCTAATTCCGTTTGTAAATATTAGACCTTGTCTTTTAACAATGAAGTTTTAACACTATTCATCCAGTACATTATCTTAAAGAAAATATCAGAGGACTGTAATTCATGTAATAAATGTTATGTTAAAATGCACAAAAAATAGATAATATATTACAGATGATGTAATACATCACGATTCACGATAGTAATTAAATTATCGTGCTATTGATATTAACTGTATTGTAATGCGCTTTACACACTAAAGCCGCCGGCCCGGCGACACAACCTGCCGGTACAATCCGGCAGCCTATAAGAAAAGCAACATGTCGGCGGCAAGCGCCCGCACGTGTTGCTCGCCGACATAACATTTTTATAACGCAAGCGCACTGCTCGCCAACGTCACAAAATCTTCCTTATTATGTTGAGCCACTGCTATGTCGTCGTCAAAGATTTCCGACTTGCAATGACTGAAGCCGCCGGCTAGCCCACCGACATATTATGCCGGCGGGCCGGCGGCTTTGGTGTGTAGTGCGCTGAAGAAATAAAATAAACAATAAAAAATAAAAAACTACGTTTAAATAAAAGACTTCAATTACTAAAAGGTAAAAAATAAAAATACCACTACAAAGTAACTATAATATCTCTTTTATTTTACTTGTACACTTTGATTAATTTGCTTATTTACTTGACTAGCTAACAAATCAAAATATATGCGTAACATATTGAATGCGGGCTGCCGAAGGCTAAAATAGGACCTATGCCTTCTAATTAATTTAAACTGCGTTTAAAAAAATGTCGGTGTTATAAACGTATGTTTTTTAGATTTTACTTTTTAGTTTTTGTAATAGGTTCTGTAAACTACAATAGGATTTTTCTAGATTACATTAGGTAGACTATAGTGTTTCATTGTTTTCTTAACCAACTTCAAAAAAAGGAGGAGGTTCTATATTCGACTGTGTTTTTTTATTGTCATATATTAAATTATATTTTTTAACTAGCAATGGGTAGTCCTACGAAAAGTGCCGTGTGCCTTAAACAATATATGTAGACCGCAAGAAACGGGAACGGAAAAAAATAGAAACTCCTAAAAAAGCCCTACACAAACTAAAATTACATCGTCCGCGTAAACAAAAATGTTCATAAAATGAAAACTACTGGGCCAAATTATGTTAAATTTTTATGGGACCAAATGGCAACTATTCCACATCAAACTAAAAATGAATCACGTAAATCGCATCATACATCTGTATAATTGGTGTACATACATAAAAAATACCAATTGAATTGAGGACCTCCTCCTTTTTGAAGTCGGTTAAAAAGATGTATCATTATAATTCAAGTTTCTATCTCAATCGTACTCTCAGTTGTAGAGGAAGCCCGTGCCCTGCAGTGGGACGTACATATATGGACTGATACAGATAGATTACAATTCACCCGATGAAATAACCACTCGAAATATGGTGTCTAGCGTTTTCTTACATTTACGCGCGGAAGTTAAAAATGCTTATTTAAAATGAATTTTTAGGGGACTTCCCGATTGATTATTTTTACTAGTTTGTTTTTGCCTTAAGAACATGTTAAGAACCGTAGAATTCCGTATTGTATATCCAGGTTATTTTTGCAATAGCTAGGTCACAACAGTGAGTGATTGCGATGTTGGAAGCAGACAAAACTAACAAGTGGATGTTTGTTAAAAAAATGGCATTTATATAATTATAACTACCGGCAAATTAAATCCATTTTGTTTGTTTTCAGACTCACTGTCAGTAGCAAATCGAAAGCGCGCGCAAAATATAAAGAAAGTCTTGATAAAACTAGGAAGTGTAGGAGGCACCAGAAGCACAAGGCTTCCGATGCCGAAACAAGTAAATATCAAAATGAAAATAAGGAGCACAGGAGAGTGCGGCGACTCAGCGAGCTCTCACAACCAGAACGCGACTACTTACAAAAACAATTTAATATAAGTTCAGTAGCTAAAAAATTTATTTCAACCGATAACTTTATCGTCTTTATTGATTTGGAATCGAAGAATAAGGAAGACGCGGTAACTGACAGCAAAAAAACGGACGGCCTTGAAATGCTATCAAATTCTAACACAAAGAACCAGGATGGCTGTGATAGTCCTGCACTGCCATATGTATATGATGATATGAGTTTAGATGACCTCATGAAAATAAAAGAGTTTCTTCAAGCTGGACTTTTAGCTTCCGAGAAAACCGAGGAAGAGAATGACGAGACTCCCAAGAACCAAGAGGAATCCAAAAAGGATTTGGCAGTGGAAGGTATCGAAGAGAAGGTTAATACAGGAAAAACTTCTGCTGTAGTACCGAAGAATCATTGGAGCGAGTTTGAGCAATTTAATAAACGTGAATATTTATCTCCGAAATGGAATACGCGTGAGTTTAAACGAAAGCATTCGGACTTACGTGAAACATTCAGCAGAAAAACAAATATACAATACGGAGAACATCGCTCCAGAAAAGATCGCGGACTACAAAAGGGTTATGAAGGCCGCATGAGGGACTGGGATAGGCATCGTAGTTGGAAGCGAGAACAAACTAGATTCAGAGATCGTTCTCCAGACAGAGATTGGTCTCGACACAAGGATTGGCATCGGCATAGTGTACGGTCTCGGGAACGGGACCGATATGGAGAGCGATATCGGTCGAAGGTTAGAGATCGATCTCGTGTTAGAGATCGATCTCGTGATAGAGATCAGTATCGACGCAGACATTATTATCGGGATGTTGAAACATCACGTGAACGAATTTTAGATCCCATTGTTAAACACAAAGAGAGTGGCTTATCGAAGAGCGGGAAAAAGCGGCACAAAAAAACGCCAAAGTGCCATCACCGCAAAAGAGAAATAACAGAACATTCAAACCAAATGCAACTACCCCGAGATCCTAGTCCGTCTGAAGAATTGCCACCACAGCCAAGTCGCATTGAGACTTGGGCAAATTGGCAGGTACGGGACGATTAAGCTTATACATTTTAGTAAATATACGTCAATTAATTTTTTTTTGTTTTTGCAAAAATAAATGTCCAATGAAATAAAATATTTTTGGGAAATTAATAAATTATTGCAAATTAAATATTTATTGCTTAGATCCGAGTCTACTGCCACATTGTTTTAGTTCATAACGCAAGCTATGTCAAGATAGACGCATAAATGTTTGTGATATATTTATTATGTTTGGAAATAAAAATTACAATTAAAAAGCAATTAGGTTCTAAATTGTTGTCGCAAGTCAATACTTGCGACAGCCAATGCTCAGGATTAAAGAAGTGTTGCTTGCATTTTGTAACTTAAGGTTTGCGTTACAAATGGCTAGGAGAGACATCGGGTAGTAGATTTTCACTTGTTTCAAAAGATAAAACTTTACCTTTTTTGTATTTAGAATTGAGAAAGCATTCAAACAAAAGTTTTACGAGTATGTCTGTATAACTAATAGGTGTCAACATAGCTAAATATTTAAGATTCTTATAACTGGGATCAAGATAACCGCCGAATATATTATAATTCGCGCATATAATAAAACGAGTAATTCCAATACATTACAAAAAAATCACTTCGTTATGTTAGTACAGTATACAAGAGGGTAACAAATTTATTATTTATTTAACAGATCGGACTACCAGGCTACAAAGTTCCCACAATCGAATACAATAACGTCCCGTTGTTTATCACCGATTCTAATTTAAAACCAGTATCGAACTCTAGTGACGAACCCAACCTAGAAATAATCACTGACGAGGACAACGACGAAGACTTAATCGAGGCGAGGCGCAACGAGAGTGCTCAGCTCGTGAAGGTATTTATTAATAGGGATGTTTCCAGTGTTTAATCATAAACGGTATTAGCAATCACTGCAAAATATCCTTTATAATAAACATTAGTTTAAAACAGCATCAAAATAGCTTGTAAAATGACTGATATTAATATTTTTGTAGTGGGGACACACGCTTTCTCTTTCGCACGCACGCACCTTATATAAAATGGCGTTATACCGTGACAGTTGCTTCCTCTTATGATACTCCTGCCATCAAATATGAAATATTGTAACTAGCTTATTACTAAAACGGATTTGAAAAAAATATGTTTACGATGTAAATAAAAAGAAAATGAGTAACAACAATGCTTTAGGCATTAGAATAAGTGAAATTTAGGTATCTAGTATAATACTGGAGCCAACATCACGAACAAATTGCCCGCATGCTTGGGCCTTCACCGTGATTTGCGACGTGTGCGCCGCGGAACACAATGGAGTGAGAGGAATATAATGTGAATGCATATTGCATAGGGATGGCAGAGGGAGAAATATAAATACGTGTACTATTCTTTTTTCGTTATAAATATTTATTAATTCTTTTTATTTCTTAAGCCTTTTTATAAATATTGTTTCCACTAATGGTTCCATCTACGCATGTGCAAAAGGAGTTACAAACACATAATGTAGCCCGTGTTGATTAATTTTGAAATACAGGTTTGAAAACTATATTGATCGCATGCAGTAAACCATCACGTTGTTTCGAAATCCACAACATTTGAGGCTATGTTGGTACCAATGAGATTCTGAAACATTCAAGTTTCTTAAACAAAAAAATTTTAATCGGCTAAACTGATTTGAATAAAATTTTTACACTACAAAGGTGTATCTAAATCCTTTATAGAAGAAGAATAGTATCTAAATAGTTTCCAAATTTAATTCCAATTTATTTCGTCATTTTGGCACTGTTTTATGATTTTTTGATTACTTAAAAACCGAATTAGAATAAGAGCTGCAACTTGCAGAATTAAGGAGTCTTATAAGTATCAACATAATCCAGCTATCATTTTGACCCGTAGTAAAATTATCGGCCTTTATGAAAATCACTGGGCGCCACGACTTATAGTGAAACCAACAGTACACAAAGTGTGTAAGCTAAACAATACGTGTGGTCATTGACCAAAATGTTTATAATCGCGTGAAGAAAAAATACGTCATTCACGACAGCCCTTGTGGCGCTAGTGGCTAAAAGCAGACTGTGAGGCAAGACGCCGCGGGTGTGCCCCCGCGCCGAGGCAAATGTTTGTGTAATCAACAAATATTTGTTCGGGTCTGGATGTAGTGAAACCGAAAATTCTCTGGTAGTTTTTTTATTCCCACTGCACAAAACTTGTATCTTACAGTACGCTCAGGATCATGTTTGATGATGTGCCTACCACCATTACTCAGACATTACACCATCGTAAGATCTTGATCTTTGTACCAACATTGAACATACTATCCATAGAAAAAATGTACACTCGTGTAACATACTACCATGTAATAATATATAATTAATTTGTAACGTATAATAAATGTTAAACGTTCTTTGTCACAACATTGTACAAGTCAGTGGTCTTTCAATAAATCTTCACCTCGCTATCTGCGTTTAATTTGTCGTCGGATGTATATATGTATATAACACCCTCTACACTATATATATCCGTGCACACTGAACATAAAGAATACTGCACAATACTATGAGGTGTATTTATGAATTTTGCTGCTACAGAGTGTTGGCGACGAGAATGCAGAAAACAGCACGGAGCCGAAGCCCGGCCCCTCTCGGTTGGTGGAAATAGACACTCCGAAACAAGAAGAGAAACAAAAACCCGAAACATCTACCGATAAACATGACACATCGGATGTCGACGATCAGGGTCAACCCTCGAAAGATATAGCAAAAAAGGAGTTAGATGACAAAAAACCAGAAAGTACTAAACAGTTGGATATATTTCCTGAGGAGGCTGGACCATCCATGGTAAATATTTATATTTGAATCTACCTTTTTTTCGCCCTATAAGCCTCTTTAACGCTGAACGTATGTCAAAATTAGGAGTTACTTTTAGTAGAGGAGACGTGGAAGATCGACCATCACCCACCTTATAACCAGGTTAGACATATTTTTTATAAGATATTATTGATTGACAGACATGCCTATGATAACTTGCCAATCGAAAAGAGTTCATGGCTATTTGTAAACGGAGTAATTGTAATCAATTTATTTTATCACCTTCACCTCACCTCTTTTGACAACCAAATGAATTTCATTCTAAATAATAGTTCTTAACACAGAGAATATGCCTACCTGGCTCTTACCTACCTACCTTCATGGCTACCTGACAAGCTGTTGTGAACATGTAAGTCATTATAGGTAGTTACACCGATCTGATACCCAATCTAAATTGGTATTATAACAAAGTATTTAATTAAAAAACCAATCGTATAGGCTTGCATGCAAAAAAATAAATAAATAAAAAAATATTTAATAAAAAATAGCCAATAACAATATGTCTCATGTGGTTATCAGATGGGTAAAGATTGATCTTCACCGGCTCTTAGACCATTTCCGTTTAGATGAAGTTAGTCAACGAGTGACCGGCACTTACGGTGTTTGACACGTGTGTTCACTATCATTATTTCATTGCTCCAGTCTGAGATGCGGGGTATTCAAAATTTACTCTAATACTGACAACATACGTGCAAAATAATTTTGTAAGCTTTAGACGCACAGAAAAGGGGGGCGGGGCGGGGATATTTTAATTCGCTGTAACTTAAACAGTCTATGTGAAGAAAAATAGCATGAGTAAGCAGATAACACAAAATAATTTCAAATATTAAATTTTCCCAAAATTGGGATCTTTTAATGCATCCGAAATTTTACAACTGTTCTTACGAACATTCTATGCGAAGGAAAGTGGTGCGTGAAACTTACAATTTGTTATATCACTCAGGCGTCCGGATCCAATAAAGAACAAAACAAACCTACCCTGATCAATGTCGCGTTAGCTAACAACTGGGACAACCCTGATGGATACTATATGTAAGTATAACAATATTATTTATTATTATCACTAAATGTAATAGTGTCGCGTATGAGCGTAATAACTATTTGCAGCGCGAGAATGGGAGAAAAGTTGGACGGCCGCTTCATCGTGCACTCGAAAATGGGACAAGGAATGTTTTCGAACGTGCTACGTGCGCATGACATCACAAAGGGCAACACCGAAGTCGCCATCAAGATCCTACGGAACAATGACATCATGTAAACACATACTTGATAAATTTTCACTGTCCATTAATGTTGCTATGTTCAGTTTTTAGGATTGAAATGAGAAATGTTAGCAACTGACGCCTATTAAACTAAAATGTGACATATTTTGGTTTAATTTCTTTTTATTTATTTTTTGTACTGACACGGCATAATGGCGCTGCACCTGATGGTAAGTGCAAATGCCGTCCAAACAGTTTTAGTTTAACACATTGTGTTATTAAATTATTTACCCACTTTATTGTTATTTTACTAACTTATTTTTTTAATTCATAAGATAAAATAAGTCTATTAAGTGATCGTTGTAGCTATCCTTTAAAAAATTTTATTGTGGAATTCTGCACATACAATTTTAATTACAGTTCAATGTCCTTTACATTAAAAAGCTGATATAACTTCTTTGTATCATTAAAGATGTTTTAAGCTAACAACAAATGATGTATAAAATTTGAACATCAGTTTTCGTAGCACAGACACAAACAATCATATAAAATATTTTTAGGCACAAATCGGGTTACCGCGAGATTGACTTTCTAAAGCGACTGAACGAAGCCGACAAATTGGACACTCATCATTGCATTCGTTTGTACGCGCATTTTTATCACAAGCAGCACCTGTGCTTGGTATTGGAGCCGCAGACGCTGAACCTCCGCGAGGTTCTCATGAAGTACGGCAAAAACAGGGGCTTACACATCAACGGTATAAGGAAATACACTGAACAGCTGTTAAAAGCGCTCAAACTGTTGAACAAGATAGGAATCATTCACTGTGGTAATTTTTTTAGAATTGTTCTTCTGGTCTTAATCCGTTTGTGCATTTAAGTTCGCCGGACAAGGTGGTAAACGCCGCAATATATTATGAATTCTTGTTAGTAACCTTTGGTTATGTAGGTTTTCTAATTATGTCTTTCTCCATATACCATATACCGTGGTACGACTGCCTCGGTGGCGCAGTTGTACTACAGCATGATTGCAAAGCTGAAGTCTCGGGTTCGAATCCCGGGTCGGGCAAAATAATTTTTTCTACTCATTATCAGCCTGGAGTCAGGAATTTGTGCCCGATATGGCGATAGGCTCGCCCCCTATCGTGGAACGGAACAAGCAAGGCGAAATGTGGTGCCTCTGCCTACCCCTTCTGGGAGTAGGGTGTGAGTTTATGTATGTACGTTTTTCTCCATGTATGTTTCTATATCATAGTGATTTAGATGATTGCGGCCATCTTTGTAGTATGAGTATACCTGAATAAAATTTAGAATTGTATAGTGTATCTCCTGCATTATAAAGTTATTTTAGTAATAAATAACATGTATATGTACATTTTTCGCAGATATCAAACCGGACAATATTCTAGTTAACCGTACCAACACAGTGCTAAAGCTTTGCGACTTCGGATCAGCGGCTAACATAACTGAGAATGAAGCAGCACCGTACCTCGTGTCTCGGTACTACCGCGCTCCAGAGATCATTCTCGGTATCCCCTACGACGGCGGCATCGACATATGGGCCACAGCCTGCACCTTATATGAATTGGCCACTGGGAACATAATGTTCACCGGGAAATCGAACAACGAAATGTTGAAATTATTTATGGATCTCAAGGGCAAGTTTCCGAGCAAGGTCGTAAAGAGAGGAAGGTTGAAGGCTTCGCATTTTGATGCAAGCAACAACTTTATGTATAAGCTGGTGGATAAAGCTACTGAGCAGGTGAGTATCGTTTGTTGTTGAAGTTTTCATGACCGTGTAATAATGATGGCGACACGAGATATTTTTTTTTATGTAAGCGACATACATTTGCGAAGTCCTTTTTTCATATAATTAGGGTGTCTGCCATGTATGGCGATATTACTATGAATATCTTCAAAATTTTAATTTTAATGATACATATATGATATATAAACTAACTATGGCTATTGTTTATCTGTAAATTAAGATTGCAAATTCTGACTGGTAAAGTGGTATCATACAGGTGGTGAAGACACGACCACGTAAACTACAACTGGTCGGTACGAATCAATAACATAAGGTTAAAAGTATTAAATTAAACGTAACACTAAAATTGTGGCTCCAGTTTTAAACTGTCGAATGCACTATCTACTTTCTGCTGTATGTATTGCTGGCGCGAAAGCCCTGTATATGGTTTCAATTAATGTTGATACGTCTCCTGTATTCTTCAGCTTCTATTCTTATGTATAAACTGTATGCGGTAAGCTTAGCATAAAATACCTTTGTATTTCAGGACAAAATAGTGGTAATATCTGCCATGAAGCCAACCCGTGACTTGAAAGCTGAGCTCCTAACGTCTAAATGGCAGTTGAAACCTGGAGAAATTAATAAACTAGCCGAGCTGAAAGATCTTTTGGAACAAATGCTCTTGCTAGACCCTACTAAGCGTGCCTCAGTCATGAATTGCCTAGCCCATCCCTTCGTGAAGGATACGATATAATTTGATGGAAAACTTTACCATAACTTTACCATAAATAAAAATGGATCCTATAATATAAGCGACTAGTAATGATAACATTACTAGTTGAAATGCAACAGTATGAACTGTTGCATTTTGAATTGTATTCCCTTTCAAATATATTTATTCCTATTATATATATTAGGATTTATTAAGCATTAATCTGATTATGTAGTTGCATTGCATTTAAAGTTTTAGTTAAAGGGCAGTTACCAGAATACCTACTTGATCTAACAAAACTTGGTCTAAAAATAGAAATCGGTTCAGTAGTTTTTGAGATAGAGCAGGGGTGTCCAAACTTTTTCAGTCCGAGCGCACATACACATTACTATTTTGTCTCGGCACCATAATCTATCGAGCTGGTTCAAATATACAATTATACTAGTTAAGTAAATAGGCACAAAACCTAAAATCCAGAGAGAGAGAGAACATTTCTTCGCGGCGCCCTGCTCTACTTACTACGGCGAACATATCCCATCCTTATCTATTTAGCAGACGCTGTGTTAACATATATACGTTAATAAAGATAATTATACGTTCTGCCGTACATTTAAAACATTTAACTATTATAATACGTTATATTGGGTACTTTTGGGACTGCCCTGGTAAACATTAGTCTTTATTATAATTATAAATATAATATATTAATTAGCATCAGATATAACCAATGATTATAAGTGTTGCAAAAGCGGCTTAATTATTCAATTTATATGTATGTGAATTGTAGCTTCACGTACCAAGTGTAATGTTCAGAAAGTGTTTAAGTGTGCTTTCAGTGTTTTAAGAAGATGCTTATAGGGAATACAGTAATTCTTTGCAAATCAGTCGTAGACTTGCTACCGTAAACTGCCGTGACTTCGCTATTATATTTTGTAGGTTATTTTTATTAATTTATAGCTTTTGCCCGCGAAATTCGTCTGCGTGATTTACTTGTACTTTCTATCCCCGTCCCGTTATATCACGCCCTGTTGCTTGTCAGTTTCAACCAAGGCATGTAATCCTGTTCGATCCCATCCCTTTCGTGTTTAAAAAAGTGATTATATTTTAATTCTATATACATCCCACGGGAACGCTACATTTACATCACGATATAAAGTAACCTATATATCAATCCAGGGTGTCAGCTATCTGCATATCAAATTTCATCAAAATCCGTCAAGCCGTTTCTGTTTTTATCGCGCACAACCGCACAGACAAACAGACAAAAATTCTTAAAAGCATTGTTTTGGGTTCTATTACATTAACACAGACCCTCAATATTAGTTTTTCTCATTAATCTTCCATGCTTAGCATCGATCTGTCACAAATTTATTTTGTGTAGGTACAGATTATTATAACATAAAAAACTTTGTGGGCGGTATGCCAACAGAATAATATACTTGAGATTGTCCTTTGATTTGTTCCTCACAATTTCTGTTGGTTCATGATTTCGGTGTCAATGTCGTAATGAAAGTACTGCCACTGCTCTTAAAAAATAATTTAGATTTTATTCCATTTTTGTTGAGACCATATTAAGACGCTATTATTACGTTTTTTTTTGTACCAAAGCATTCTAGTTTTAGGTTTTTACGTACAAAGTACATTTGTTTGGCAACTGTGATATGTTTTAAATATTTTTATATAATTTTATAAGTTTAATAATTTAGGTCTGGTTAAAGTCTGATGCTTTTTTCGTCTTATTGTCAATCTGTTCGTACATTGAATAATATTTTTTTATTACGATACCCGTTGTAGTAACCAAAGCAATGTATTTATACTTTCGATTGTAATTTAAGTTTAATTGCGAGGATAATCTCGCGGCAGTTTCCGATATGCATCTTTAAAAATCCTGAAAGGGATTATAATATTATAAATAAATAGATAGATCTCATGTGCTCAATGTATTGTGATTTGACGGTGTTGTGTCCCTTCACTAAGTGTATCTAATACTGTATGTGAAATAGTAATAAGAAAAATACATAACCATTTAATTTTAAGATGTCTGTGATTAGTGTAAGTGTGTAAGGTCATTTGAAATTGATTAAAATCAGTTTAATTATAATATTCCGGCCTTTGTTAAAATATAGACAAAAGTATGACTTTTTTTAATAAGATCTAGTTGTTTTGCGTGCTATAATTTCGGGCTTAGAACGAAACTATTTATTAAAAAAAATTATTATAATTTGGAAAATTCATATTTTTGTTACAATAATCATCATATTTACATCAATATATTATTAGATATTTGTGACTAGTCACCTAGTGTGTAAGGTAAATTTTGTTATCGCGGGTATTTCCATGTTTATTTTTGTTTCACTTTTGATGACCTCGTATGTCATCTTGTAGAGGGAGGCTAAACATAATGTAAATGTTAAATATACAAAAGTCCTAGTAACATAAATTGGCTCCCTGACATCGTTTGGATTCAATTAACTGTCAAATTGTGGCATTTTAAAATGTTGGCATCATACTGAAAACAGAGAAACCTGCAGTCACACCGGTTTCGAATTAGTAACTAAAAATTAAAATTCTGTCAATACATATTAAAAATAATCGAATGGCCGCCACATACGTAACAATATAACTGTGCAAGTCTGAGTTAGCACCTAGTTAGTTAGTTACTTGAACATGTGTGGGCAAATAACTGCGCAAACTTCAGACTACGATGCTCTTTTTGACAGATATGATGTGTGCGCGAGCCAGACTTGGACACTTATATCGATACGTGTGTGGCGCCCATTAAGGACTATCTACAAAAATATCAATAACGTAATAAAAACATAACTTGAGAGCTTGTGAAGAATTGTGCCAAATTATTTAATGTGATGATAAAAAAGTTCGACATAAAAAAAATATTTTAGTGCCTCAATACAGCGAAGGTTGAGGACCAATTCAAATCAAATATTTTTATTGTGAACATGGGTTTACAGAAGCTGTAACAATTTGTTTATCTATACAACGATGGCCCGCCAAATTGGCTACCATATTATGAAAAATTTAGCTACGTACAATAATGACTACAAAACGGATTAAAATTAAGATAAAATAAATAACAAATTAAAAAAGTCTGAACATAAAAACAAACCAAGGGTTGTCCGTTGCAAAAGAAACAAAACTCTTAATTAAATTATTTATATTTATATTTCACGTTTAGTTTTATACAGGTGACATTGGCATATGGTATTTACTTTAAACAACATGTTCCTAGTCACCCTGGGTAACATTGTACCACGTTTGAAAAAAAACTGCCTGGTAGTTTTGTCAAAAAATTGCAATTTTAGTTTCCAAGACCTTTGATCGAGTCAGTATGATTCGTTTTACGGCTTACGTAAGTTCCCAAGCATAGCGGTCAAAATACTTGTATCTATACGGAGTGGCTAAAATCGTGAAAACTAAAATCACGATTTTTGTAACATTTTGTACAATATCACCTGGGGTGATGAGAAACATGTGGGTTAACTTAAGTGGCATACTTGTATGTGCATATCACCCTGTTTATTACTTTTTAACAAAGCATAAATTTTTCTTGAAAACATTATATAATCTACTTGTAAATAATCTTGTATGGAATGGCAGTATTTGTCTGCAAGGAGTGTTTAGATACTTTTTAAATTGTTTAATGGTAACAATTTTAATGTTTGGGTAGCTTAGTAAATATTTTTGTGCCCATGCAGTATATAATCTTATGCTTAAATATAGTCCTGCTTACTTCACTACTTATATGTGGATCTACTCTTAAATGACACGACTGTTGCGTGTTTGAATGTTCGTTAAATAAATTATGAATGTTTTTGACGAATATAGCAACGTCATACATAGAAATAGACGCAACACTTAAAAGTTTAATTGATTTGAAATACGGGACACGACGAGTTAGTCGTGTCGTTGATGCTTACATGTATACAGCGTGTATGCATATCTTTTTAGCTTTAAAGACTTATTTCGGTATGTTCAGTTCTATTGCTTAAATATGATGGGACAAGCTGTAATACATTACCTCGTAAACAATACATTCCTAATTTATGGAAAAGAATCTGGTGGTTAACAAAATCAAAGACAAGTAATGTGCACAAAATTCGAGTATACCGGCATTCTATTGTCAATATTGTTTGCTGTAATTTTTATGAAAGCCTTCAAAAATGGCTAAGGCCATTTTTATCTCTTCTAAATCTATTGTTCTACATATCTTATAAATAAACCACAATTTATTAATTCTTTTTATAAACTTTTGACTTATAATTCATTTAATATCTACTAATTAAATTATTATCAATTGTGTGTAGTGTATATTATAACAATAATTATAATGCCATATTTTAAAAATGAAAATGATATTTTATATATATATATACATATGTATATATAATATAAATGCAGATGACGTCACATCATACTAAGTATGGCGTCATCAATGAAAAACTGTCCTATACTCTGGATCCAACATATCTTATATATTAGTAATAATAAGAGACCGGATTATATGCATTTCAGTTATTTTTTGTATTTATTTAGTGTAAAATACTATAATGCTACGTAATAAAATTAAAGTCTTAATTTGCATCGTGTCCGGCCAAATTAATTTTCCTTTTAAAAAACAGTTTGAGTGATCAAACACAGTATTCAGATATTCAGAACTACAGCAAAGGCATTTCAAAAAGAAAAAGTTAATTGAATCATTTTCTTATGATGTACTCGACTATTAGCTACATGTATTCCGAATTTTATACAAAAATATTCATTGTTTAATATTGATAAATTTGTCATGCTATGTGTTTCAAAATTTCCCATCCTCCGGTCTCTAGAAAAAATAACTGTAAAATTTTGCACATTCCTGAAGTTTTACCTAAAACCTATTTGTATATCTTTATATCCAAAACTTATGATTTTAGTATCGAATGTGATAGAAATGACTGCTTTTCTACTCTTTAGGTATGTGTACTTTATATGTATTTATTGAACGAAAAAAATTAAGTAAGAAGTCATTCTAGTCAGCACAAAAACGATGGCATAATATGATGTGGTAGATAAGTGTAATTTAGATGTAATGTAAGTATATATAATCTTTATATTATGTATTTAAAAAAGTTAATTGCACCAATCCCACCTATTCTATTCTATTCTATTACCCTGACCCCAAAATTACCTGATAAGGTTAGTCTGAGCTTTGTTTGTTAAATTAAAGGAGTATTAATATAAACATGTAGTAAATGTGAATTGATATGCTTTGTCTGTAATGTTACTTGCAATGTTCTAGTATCGAAGGGTTTCTTAAACTTATTGCTCGTACATACTATATTTGACTATCAAAACATCAGCGAACCCCTTTAAAATTTACTGCAAACAATAAAGGTATTTTGTTAATAAATTATTCAGATTCATGATTCATTCAGGGGATGCATGTTATTTTTATTGGTAAATATGCGCTGCTAATGCATATTTTATTTTTAACACAGCACTAATAAGTGGATTTTCGGAGCATTTTTAAAATTTCAAGCTCGATTTAGTGTAAATTCCTGTATCTGGTCTTTATTATAAAAACCCAATTCTACGTGTTGTCACGAATAGAAAAGGAAATACAAGTCCACATCTGAAGATTTTTTAAGCGGTAAACCTTCGAGTTACGTCGCGTCGCGTCGATGTAATTACGAGTTTGGGGCTACAATTAACTCGCGCACTTTGAGAAACCCTGTATTATCTATTCCAAGTAAGATACATTTCTTACTTGGTATTAAAGTTTTTGAATTGTATACCTTAGGATTTTGTCAATGTTTCTGTAATTTAAATCAATGTATAAATGTTGGTGGTCAATAAAATATGTTAGACATAATTGGTGTTTTATTTCAAATTTTATCAAATTCTACAACACAGCTGAGATAATTATTAAAATATTATATTCGTAGGTATGTACATATGTATCCGTAATTTATACTCTTACTTCCATGCGAATTAGGTATAGCTTCTGCCCGCAACTCCGTTTAAGTGGTTAAGTTATAAAAAAATCCCATCCCGTTATACCCCGCCTTGTCCCGTCTCATTCTCACTAAAAATATGTAATCCAGTCCCATCCCGTCTATTTGAGTACAAAAAGTAATAAATATATCTGAATAGGAATTCACAGGAACACTTCATTTTTCGAGATAAAAAGTAGTCTAAGTGTTCATCCAGGGTGTCAGCTACATACCTCCACATCAAACATCGAAATCCATTAAGCCGTTTCTGAGTTCATCGCGCACAGCCGCACAGACAAACAGACAACAATAATAAAAATCATTGTTTTGATTTCTATTACTAATATAGTCCCCCCATATTAGTTTTTCTCCTTTATCTTCCATGTACAGACATCAATCAGTTACAAATTTATTACGTGTATAGATTTAGATGATTTATGGGTTTGTCCTTTGCAGGCTAATCCTAGCCTTTCCACCTCCCCCGGGGTAATGAAAGGGGAGCTTAATAGCATTTCCCCTTGAACCCAAAAAATAAAATGTTAATCCTAGCTTTTCACGCCATCACGCTATGACCAATAAGAACGGAGCAGTAGTGAGAAATGTTTCAAAAACGGGAAAATTTTATTCCTTTTGAAGGCTTTCGTTACGTGCGTAGCGTAAACGCAACAATCATGCATGATGGGATTGTTCCTCTTAAAATGGTCTAAAAAAGACCGAGACATGTGTCTATCTGCAGCATAGATTTGGAATAAAACAATCTGTAGTATGTTTATTGTAATGTAATTATTGAAATTTGTTCTAAAATAATGCATTATTTCTAATTAGTTTTTATCCGTATGGTATTATATAAAATTACTAACGCGCGAATACTCAAACGCCATTTAAATATTAAGTTGCACTTAGGTACCCCTGTTCCACTTAATAAGTGCATTAAACCGGGACTTTGGTAGTTAAGTGCAACATAATATATTATACGTAAGTGGCGTTTGAGTATTCGTAGTAAGTTATTCATTACAAGTATTTAATGATTAATAAAGTTGCTCTTATATAATTTGATTTCAATGAATATTTCAGGAGATATAATTATTATTATTTATTATGAGCCAATAACGTCCCACTGTAGGGCAAAGGCCTCACTTCCCGCTTCCATACATCTCGTTCAAGGGCTCTATAGGAGATGTAATAGTTTTAAAATATTTTTGCAGGAAAATAATAATCAAATTTCGCATGTGCATTTTTATTATGCCGAATGAAAAAGACGGGAAGGAAGGGGATGTAACAGGATGGGATGGGTGAAACAGTATAGAGGAGTTGAGATTTTTTCATAGCATAGGTCCGGCAAACGAGCAAGCAGATCAGTTGATGGTAAGTGACCACTGCTGCCAATGAACATCCACAACACTTTGGATCATGGATGTGTTGCCGGCCCATCAGATCGGGAGGGGAGAGGGAAGGAAAAAGGATGAAAGGGGTATTGGGCATCTGGCAGTCTCACTCACCGAACGAAGCGCGACAGCACAGCTGTCGCTTCACGTCGATGTTCTGCTGAGTCATGGCTGACAACAGCGTGGCTCTACCACTTTTTCAGTTTAAATATTAAACAGAATGCGAAATAATATTATATTTGTCATGTCTAAAAACTATCTGCACCCGGGCGGAGAAAACAGTGACGCCCGAATACTCAAACGCCATTTCAATAATAATTTCTACTTAACTACCCACGTCCCACTTAATTAGTACATTTGAGCGGGACTTGCGCAGGTAAGTGCAAAATAATATACAGGCAGTTTACAAGATTACGTCATGTCCAATCTAGCAATAGCGGCGGCCGGGTGCGGGCGAATTTGCTACGGCGCGGCGTCTTGCGCTACATTGCTACGACGCCTCGCCAGGGGCGAATTTGCTACGGCGTGGCGGCGCGGCGATTGCGCTACGTTGCCACGGCGCGGCGCTACGGCGAAATTGCTACGGCGCGGCGCTGCGTCTTGCACTACGTATACATATTTATGGCGCCCTGGGCTAAATATCTATGGTGCGGATTGCGGAATATTGGGTAAAGGGTGAAAATGCTACGGCATCGTAGGGAAATTGTGTAACATTTTATTAGATTAGCTAGATTTTGTCCGTAACTTTGTTTGGGCGATTTACTTTATTTGAAATTATTTAATTTATTACCAACTATTTTAATCCTTACATCCAATTAAAGCATAAAAAATGAAATCCATATAATTCGACATTATTAATCTACGTCAAATAGATACGATTTTATTAAGTCGCTACTTAATGTAAAACAAACTTCGTTTAAAAAACCGACTTCAAAAACTAAAATGTATTAAATAACTTAATAAAGATTTAATTTAAAACACCTCTTATGCAAACCTAACACCTTTTATAATAATAAAATACTATTTTTGTATGTGCTCCCTATTGAGAGATTTGAAGTCGGTGCCAAACTTCCTTCCGACTTCAAACCTATCAATAGGTAGCACATACAAATAATTGTATTTTATTATTATTAAAGGTATTAGGTTTGCATAAGAAGTGTTTTAAATTAAATCTTTATTAAGGGATTTAATACTTTTTAGTATTTTAAGTCGGTTTTTTTAAACGATGTTTGTTTTTTTACTTTTTAGTGACTATAATAGGTTGTTTTGTAATCTACAGTAAGATTTTTCTAGATTACATCAGGTAGACTATAGCTTTTCGTAGCTTTTATTGGCATACATTAAATAGTATTTTTTAAGTAGCCATGGGTAGGCCTGCGATAGATGCCGCGAGCCTTAAACAAAATAGATCCCAAGAAACGGGAACGGAAAAAAATTGCAATACGAAAACAAAAAAAAACATTTTAGTACGTGTTAGAGGAACAGAATGAGAATTCTGCCGTCGTGTGTAATATATAATAAACCTAAATGAAAGCTTCTAAAATAGCCGTACTAAATTTTGTATGTAAATTTTGTAGCCGTACTAAATATTGTTTTGCAAAACTAGATACAATCTTATGATAAACTTTATTATTATTATCAGCCGTTAATGTCCCACTGCTGGGCAAAAGCCTCCTCTTTTCCTTCCAGATTTGTCGGTCTTGTGCGATTTGGGGCCAATCCTGATGAAATCTGTCGATGATAAACTTATAAAATAAAATAACATAACAAATTACATTACATTAATAAATAAATATTTAAATTCTCATTAAATAGCGGTGTTACGAACATTACGAACAAAAATACCTACGTTTTTGAAAAGGAAAATGTTTGACAGCGCTCCCTCTATATTATAAATACTTCAGGAGAGTAATTTGCCTGTTCGCGCCCATTGTTTATTCGAGTTTGTAATTAGAAAATGTTATGTACTGTGTTGTTATAGTGTTTCTGTATAATGTGGTGTCTACTTTCTACTCTTGTCTACTTTTAGGCTCGTATATAATTAGTTGGTAATTTTTGACATTTGACCGGTTTCGAAGTGGAAACATATATCTACGAGTATTTAGAAAAAAATGTTTAATGACGAATGAAACTTGAATATTATGGTGATTTGTGATACGCGTCGACAGCCGCGTGGCGGATCATGTTTATCTCATGAATTGCATTTTTATAGGTAAGTTAAAAAAAAACAAATGCTGAATTTACACAAATAAAAATCGCACTGGATATTATAGACAAAGGTTATCGTTTTGTTGCTTCATAATATAACAATAAAATTTATTAATAGGTCAGCACTTCGACTATGAAGACAGAATTTCAACTAGAGAGTAATGCGAATTGTGAATAATTTAATTCTAATTAGAAAGCAAGACCAAACAAACAATAAACCGAGTATGAAATATCATTCTCGGTGATGATACAGTACGATATTTTCGATAAGGCTGCTGTAGCCGAAATAGCTCAGTGGCTAGAGCGTGAGGCCCTTGCGATCTAAAGGTCCCTGGTTCATATCCAGGTTCGGCTAAATCTTTAATGATCTCCATCGACAATTTTTTTGTAAATCTTTTTCAGTAACTTTAAGTTTTACGTACAATATTTCCGAATGTTTTAAAGGACGTTGCGGCAATTTTTTATATTGCGATTCCGATTTTATTTATACACGTTGGCGTAAATGAACAAAAACACACATGTTCTTTTAAAATATGTTACATGCTTACTTAGTTCGTTTTAGTAAACAAATGCTGAATTTACACAAATAAAAATTGCACCGGATATTATATTCAACTTTATACGACACTTATGTATCTACCGGGGAAACGACGCAACTGACAATGTTTAATCCTGTAAATAAACATTGTCATATTTAAGTACAGAGCCACCAACTTATCTGTTCAGGTGGCCATAATTGGAACTAAACCAGTGTTATCAGATATACGGCAATTACTGCACATGCACATTTTTTTTTTACCAAAACACTGCCAACGGTAATGTTATATTACCGTGTCGTTTCTACCGAATTTTATAAGATACATAACTGTGTATATAATTCTCTAATTTACTCTAATCTAATTCAAGATTTTTTTAAAGTGGCAATACTCAATTCCTCACTAGCGACGATTCCGAACTTCCGACTGAACAGATAACTTGCGAACGCTTTCATTGGAAGCCTTGCTTTAAATGGTCGCCACCGACTACCAGTCGCCTATGTGTCGCTACTGCACGGTGACTCGCCGAGTCTTCCGGGCGACCATAGTAGTGTATAGTCGTACGCTCTTATACAATCCATAGATAGTCACAGTCGCCGGCGACCAGTCGACAGTGCACAATGGGTCTAAATTAAGTAACATATGTCAATATCAACCTGTATAATGTGGAGATCCTTGGGGAAACCCGATGTTCAGCAGTCGACTTCCTGTGGTTGAAGAGAGTGAGATAAAGAGAGTAAATCTATTGGGTAAGTCGGCATTATTCTATGACGTCAACATTAATTTAAATATAGCCCGCGCGCAGACTTAGTGGGCGACCGGTCTTCTATACATTTATATTTTGCTTTAAAAAATAACAATACCATAAACAGAATATTGAAATAAGCAAGTCAATAATATTACACGTTGTTTGTCAATACTAAGGTAGCGTTTGTAAATAAAAAAATATTTGTACCTATTTTTATTTTGCCATTTTTATGCATGTGTTGCCATACAAACGATGGTAGCGCCCTCATTTATTTTCTACTCTTTTGTGTCGCATTAAATTACTAATGTCATTTCTACAAATTAAGCTTATTATGTACGAGTATAGTGAGATAAATGTGAGTATTAAAAAAACATTCCATTCCTAATCACTTCCTCATTGGCAGATGAGCAAACTGTGCCTTGTCATTGGAAAAAAAAACCTACGCGAGCCCTGGGACGATCAATGAATAGAGAAATAAATTATTCATTGTTGGGGCCGACCTTGGGACGACCCGTGCACACTACCAGTCGCGTCCTGTCAGACGCATTTATAATTTGTTTTCGGCTTAGACAACGGCAAAGCTGTATAATTGTTATTTCCTTTGCTAGCTCGTAACACAAAATAATAGTATTTCGTACAGTATGGCCGCACAATACAAAATCGTGATTCAGAATTTTATACAAAAATAATAAATATAAACTGTTATTTGATGTTAATTACAGTGTTGTGTAATTTTGTGAGTGTAGTTAGTACAAATTTAACATTTTTGAAATATTTCTCCTATCTTTCAAGAACTACATGGCGCATAATATAAATATTTTTTTGCTAATAGTGGTAAAAACAGTTTAAACAACTGATATTAAATTAGTGCGACTGCGGAATTAGAGTGCTCAAAAATCAATTTAAACAAACCAATAATTATATTTTATTAAGTTGCTGCCAAATTTTAATATCGCAATTCTATTAAAGTAACGCGTCGCAGTTCAGTGCCATATGTATTATTTCGAAAAATACAACTTCCAGTTCACCAGGTTAGTGCAAATCGCTTCTATTATACGTTCAATCAAAATAAATCACATAGGTGGCTAAATTTACGTCCACATATTGCGTTTACGTATTACGGGTCCATTTTCTATGTGCGTCCTGCGCATTCGAACAATTCCCTGTTCTGTTGCGCATCCGAGACGCATCGCTTTTCTGTTAAATGTGGATATTGCATATTTTGGGTTTTAATGGGATTCAGCGCATAATAAAATACCGTAAACGTGTTGAAATAGAAAACAATTGAGCTAGACAGTTACCAAATAGTTAAAAGAAAAGAAGAATATTGATTTTTGTCACCTTCCCAATGAGTACATGAAGGTGGCCATTCCAATTCAATCATAGTGTTACTTTTGTTCACTGAATATTTCTAGAATTTAATGTGTGTAGCCTTAGTAACTTGGCAAAGCAAATGAAGTCTTTCTGAAAGCAGAGCTGTAAATGGTGAGTATGTACAATATGTTCAGTGATAGGACAAAAATAGGTATTGATTATAATATCTCAAACAGAATTTATGTCCTGTTTTAGGGGTCTTTCAGATTTTATTTCCCATCATGGTTTATCTGTTTTTATTATTTTTCCATTTACAATAAATATACATATTATGAGTGTTCATGCACTGTTTGACTAAAAAACAGTATTTATCAAACCAATTTTTATCCATCAAAACATTATTAATTATTTAGAACAATAAATAGATATTTTTTTTAGAAAATGTCATCTAAAGAGTTATCTATTAGCTGGAGAATATTTTCAATTAATAGATAATTTGTAAATACCATAAGGATTACTGAACAGAGGTTTCTTATTTTGGCTTTGAATCGTGATTTAGATGCTCAAAATATCTTAAATCACCAAACAAAAGAACAAAATAAAAAATAACTGACTAAAAACATCCTTAGAAAGGGTATGTGTTGAGCATAAATACATAAACGTCACACCTTTTTCCCAGAAGGGGTAGGCAGAGGTGTCACCATGACATCCACATTTTGTCTTATATTTTCCGTCCCACAATGTGATAGGGGGCGAGCCTATCGCCATATTATTCTATGTGTTGAGGAAATCATTTTTTTTGTGTTTAATTCATAAGTAATAAAAATTTAAGCAATGTGAAATTATTAAGAAACTGTTAAAAAACATATCCTTTTTTTACCAACTTATCTTACATAATTTAATATAGTACTGACTTATCTTAAAAACTGTTTTTTTATATCAACAAAATTTTATTATAAATATTTTAAAATCACTGTCATGACCTTGTGGCTTATTACTTTGGCCATGTACTTGCGCAGTCTTTTGTATAGTGATTTAAGATAATTTGAGTGACTAAATTGCCATCCAAAGCCAAAATAACAAACCTCTGTTCAGTAATCCTTATAGTATTCACAAATTATCTATTGATTTAAAATGTTGTCTACCTAACTCTTTAGATGACAACATTTTCTAAAATAATTACTAAATAATTTTTCTCTTAGATAATGTTTTGATGGATAAAAACTGCTTTGACAAGTACTATTTTCGAGCCGCACAGTACATGGAGAAGGCATAAATGCTCTTAATCATCACACCATGTTATAATTATTTGTAAATCATTTTAGTTTTTGTACCTGCAAATAATGCTAAAAATAAATATCCAACAATGCATGCCATATGCTTTAAAAATATCCCTATACACATAACATTCTTTATACCAGTATGTTACAATGGAGAAGACAGAAGAGTAAAAAGAAGACAAAAGTAAGCTCATTGGAGTAAAATTGACCATCTACTGGGGCTTGTATTACGTTCGAGCCCCTGTTTAAGGTCAATTATATTTCTTTGACGCCATATAAAAGGAAATTGCAGCATATTAGAGGCATCTTATTCTAGTAATTTGTAAGTATTACATTTACGAATGTAGCCTTTATTGATTTATGACATATTTTTATGATAATACATGATAATGCTCTGTTGTATTTCAAACTTCATTTGAATAATGCCAATATATGTTTTGGTACTTGTTAATATTGTTTACACTTTAAATATGGTGTCAATCACTTGTTAGTAACAATAAAATCTCGATGTTATTAATTATATATATTTTATATGCAAAATTCCTATGCTTTTGTGAATATATGTGATATAAAATAGTCAGTAAAAAAAAATGGAATGAAAATAATGAAAATTATGTACTGGTTCACAGTTTATTTATTTAGGATCGCCTACATAACACACAATAAAGAAAATACCACATTTACAAAATCATTACAAATTGCTGTCACACTCATGAAATATAATTTCCAAGACTGTATTTTTTGACATATCAACTTTGCAAATCAATTTATAATTAAAAATTAAATAACTATTAATGATGTTATTTTATTTTTATGTCAATTCTTCATAGGGCTGTATTGAATAGATGCAGGAAACAGAAATATAGACCAAGCTCATTGATGTTAAATTGACTCGAGTAGGGAGTCGTTTTTCTACTGGTGACTTCCTAATTGAGTTGATTTATCTTCATTAAAGCTATATGTAGAAAATTCAAGACACTTAAGAAACTGGGAACCTGTGATGCTGCAACATGTTCAACGATATATCTGTATATTTATTATGAGTATTACTTTAACTTGTTACTATTTAGCGCATTACAGACGAACGTCGCCGGTACGCCGACACTACCCGGTGGCCTATAAGAAAAGAATCATGTCAGCAACAAATGCCCGCGCGTGTTGCCCGCTGACATGTTGGCGACACTCAACAACGTTATAAAAATGTTCTTCATGTCATGTGGAGCCGGTGATAATATACAGGTTGGTTTTTTAAATGGGCGTGGGGGAATCCGAAACTATGTAAAATATAGAAAAATGCTAAAGGAGTTATGAGCTCGATTTTAAAGAAAACTTAAACTGCATACTTAAATTTATGATAAATTAATATTAACTAATTAGGTAGGAATGAAACCAGATGATTTTGAAAAAAGAAATATGCTGTATTCACACCATTCGATAATATTGCTATTATGAACCAATTTCTGGGAAATAATATATGGCAAACTAAATGAAAGTGGTAATTTTAGGCAAATAAAAATTTTTAGCCGTCACCTTTACAATCGGTAATCTTATGTGTAGATAGTAAGGATCGAAAGGAGACATGTGTGAATTTTCACTCATGCTTTTGTACCGAATAAAATAAAAAACAGGTATTTGGAATGAAGCGTTAGAAATAACAGCTCCGAACAATTTTAAGTTATTTTATGTTTTTTCCATTGCCAACACAAGGAGCCCTGGTGTTGAACAGAGGGAAGAAAATAAATATTGCTAAAAATACCACTTTCCTTTTGTTTGACGTAATATGTTGTTACTTTCAAGAATTTGATCCTTATTATTGAATCGCATGTTATTTTTTTCAAAATCTTCGGGTTCGATTCTTCGCTAGGCATATTGATTTATTAAAAATCTAAGTATGTAGCTTTAGTTATGCTTATTGAAGTACAATTGACTCGAGTAGTGAGTCGGTTTTCCATTCGCGACTTTTTACTTGCGTCAATGTAACTTCATGAACCATATTGTAGCTCAATAATTCCTTCTAATAATATAGGAATATCAATGGAAACCGAAGAATATAATGGAAGTCAGAACAATAAAAGCTCATTGAGGTACAATTGACTCGAGTTGGAGTTGGTATTCCATTCACAACTCCAGATTCGGGTCAATGCTACTTCTTTGATGTTATCCTGACTCAAGAATTGCACGAAAATCCTCAATTAATCGTAAGTATTATAATATTAACAACTGCCATCATAATTGTTTATTTATTTAAGTAATGCCGGGGTCATGAAGTCACGGGACTAAAGATTTTTTCAAAATTATATACTATTCACCAAAATGGGTATGTCCCGTAGCGAAACAATGTTTCCAAAGTTTTTGCATACTTTGTTACATATTTTTTTGTTTTTCATACATATTTTTTTTGAAAGTCTGAAAATACGCTTTCGTTTAATTAATTAATTAATTACATGAAGCATCTTTTTAAATTTTTTGAACAGATGTAAGTCAAATGGGACCAAATCTGATGAATAAATCTGGTGTTGGGGAAATAATTCAAATGATAAATTTTACTCACACAGTTACTAGACTAGCATTTGCCTTCGTGTCGTGCTAGTGCTATGCTTAAAACTGTTGTAATAATAATAAAATGCTTTTTATATTTAAAAAATGATTAAGAAGATGTTGACTGAAACGAATGTTTATTCATAGTAGTAACATATTACTTTAACTTGTTACTATTTAGCGCATTACAGACCAACGTCGCCGGCACGCCGACACGACCCGGTGGCCTACAAGAAAAGAATCATGTCAGCAACAAGCGCCCACACGTATTGCCCGCTGACATGTTGGCGACACTCAACAACGTCATAAAAATGTTCTTCATGTCATGTGGAGCCGGTGATAATATACAGGTTGGTTTTTTAAATGGGCGTGGGGGAATCCGAAACTTTGTAAAATATCGAAAAATGCTAAAGGAGTTATGAGCTCGATTTTAAAGAAAACTGAAACTGCATACTTAAATTTATGATAAATTAATAATAAAACTAATTAGATAGGAATGAAACCAGATGATTTTAAAAAAGAAACCCATGCTGTATTATCACACCATTCGATAATATTGCTATTATGAACCAATTTCTGGGAAGTAATGTCACATGGCAAACTAAACGAAAGTGGTAATTTTTGGCAAAATTATTTTTTATCCCCGTCACCTTACACCCGGTAATCTTATGTACGAAGTGGAATTTTGAAATTACTCGTATTTCGTTGAAAAATGTATAGAAAAATATAAAAAGAAGTAGAAGTCTGTTATTTGAATATGGATTTAATTAAATACGATAGTAGTGATCGAAAGGAGACATGTGTGAATTTTCACTCATGCTTTTGTACCGAATAAAAAAAAACAGGCATTTGGAATGAAGCGTTAGAAATAACAGCTCCGAACAATTTTAAGTTATTTTATGATTTTTCCATTGCCAACACAAGGAGCCCTGGTGTTGAGCAGAGGGAAGAAAAAAAATATTGCTAAAATGACCACTTTCCTTTTGTTTGACGTAATATGTCGTTACTTTCAAGAATTTGATCCTTATTGTCGAATCGCATGTTATTTTTTTCAAAATCTTCGGGTTCGATTCTTCGCTAGGCATATTGATTTATTAAAAAATCTAAGTATGTAGTTTTAGTTATGCTTATTGAAGTACAATTGACTCGAGTAGTGAGTCGGTTTTCCATTCGCGACTTTTTACTTGCGCCAATGTAACTTCATGAACCATATTGTAGCTCAATAATTCCTTCTAATAATATAGGAATATCAATGGAAACCGAAGAATATAATGGAAGTCAGAACAATAAAAGCTCATTGAGGTACAATTGACTCGAGTTGGAGTTGGTATTCCATTCACAACTCCAGATTCGGGTCGATGCTACTTCTTTGATGCTATTCTGACTCAAGAATTGCACGAAAATCCTCAATTAATCGTAAGTATTATAATATTAACAACTGCCATCATAATTGTTTATTTATTTAAGTAATCCCGGGGTCATGAAGTCATGGGACTAAAGATTTTTTTCAAAATTATATCACCAAAATGGGTATGTCCCGTAGCGAACCAATGATTCCAAAGTTTTGGCATACCTTGTTACATATTTTTTTTGTTTTTCATACATATTTTTTTTAATGTCTGAAAATACGCTTTCGTTTAATTAATTAATTAATTACATGAAGCATTTTTTTGAATTTTTTGAACAGATGTAAGTCAAATGGGACCAAATCTGATGAATTAGCATTTGCCTTCGTGTCGTGCTAGTGCTATGCTTAAAACTGTTGTAATAATAATAAAATGCTTTTTATATTTAAAAAATGATTAAGAAGATGTTGACTGAAACGAATGTTTATTCATAGTAGTAACATATTACTTTAACTTGTTACTATTTAGCGCATTACAGACCAACGTCGCCGGCACGCCGACACGACCCGGTGGCCTACAAGAAAAGAATCATGTCAGCAACAAGCGCCCACACGTATTGCCCGCTGACATGTTGGCGACACTCAACAACGTCATAAAAATGTTCTTCATGTCATGTGGAGCCGGTGATAATATACAGGTTGGTTTTTTAAATGGGCGTGGGGGAATCCGAAACTTTGTAAAATATCGAAAAATGCTAAAGGAGTTATGAGCTCGATTTTAAAGAAAACTGAAACTGCATACTTAAATTTATGATAAATTAATATTAACTAATTAGGTAGGAATAAAACCAGATGATTTTGAAAAAAAAACCCATGCTGTATTATCACACCATTCGATAATATTGCTATTATGAACCAATTTCTGGGAAGTAATGTCACATGGCAAACTAAACGAAAGTGGTAATTTTTGGCAAAATAATATTTTTTCCCGTCACCTTTACACCCGGTAATCTTGCGTAGGAAGTGGAATTTTGAAAGTACTCGTATTTCGTTGAAAAATAGAAAAATATAAAAATAAGTAGAATTCTGTTATTTGAATATGGATTTAATTAAATTTGATAGTACTGATCGAAAGGAGGCGTGTGTGAAATGTCACTCATGCTTTTGTACCGAATTAAATGTCTATGTGGATTCTGAACTGTTAGTGGTCTCTAAAAAATATTATTAATCTTTAACAAGGAAGTAGCTTTATCAATGTAAAAAAAAAATCAGGCATTTGGAACGAAGTGTTAGAAAAAACAGCTCCGAACAATTTTATGTTATTTTATGTTGGTTCCATTCCCAACACAACGAGGTTTGGTGTTAAGCAGAGGGAAGAAAAAAAATATTGCTAAAATGACCACTTTCCTTTTGTTTGACGTAATATGTTGTTACTTTCAAGAATTTGATCCTTATTATCGAATCGCATGTTATTTTTTTCAAAATCTTCGGGTTCGATTCTTCCTTAGGCATATTGATTTATTAAAAAATCTAAGTATGTCGTTTTAGTTATGCTTATTGAAGTACAATTGACTCGAGTAGTGAGTTGGTTTTCCATTCGCGACTTTTTACTTGCGCCAATGTAACTTCATGAACCATATTGAAGCTCATTAATTCCTTCTAATAATATAGGGATATTAATGGAAAACGAAGAATATAATGGAATTCAGAACAATAAAAGCTCATTGAGCTATTGACTCGAGTTGGAGTTGGTGTTCCATTCGCAACTCCTGATTCGGGTCGATGCTACTGCTTTGATGCTGTCCTGACTCAAGAATTGCACGAAAATCCTCAATTAATCGTAAGTATTATAATATTAACAACTGCCATCATAATTGTTTATTTATTATAGTAATGTCGGGGTCATGAAGTCACGGGACTAAAGATTTTTTTCAAAATTATATACCTACTATTCACCAAAATGGGAATGTCCCGTAGCGAAACAATGTTTCCAAAGTTTTGGCATATCTTGTTACATAGTTTTTTTCGAATGCCTGAAAATTTGGCTTTCATTTAATTCATTAACTAATTACATGAAGCATCTTTTTGAATTTTTTGAACAGATGTAAGTCAAATGGGACTAAATCTGATGAATAAATCTGGTGTTGGGGAAATAATTCAAATGATAAACTGTACTCACATAGTTACTAGACTAGCATTTGCCTTCGTGTCGTGCTAGTGTTATGCTTAAAACTGCTGTAATCATAATAAAATGCTTATTATATTTAAAAAATTATTAAGAAGATGTTGACTGAAACGAGTGTTTATTCATAGTAACGTATTACTTTAACTTGTTACTATTTAGCGCATTACAGACCAACGTCGCCGGCACGCCGACACTACCCGGTGGCCTATAAGAAAAGAATCATGTCAGCAACAAACGCCCGCGCGTATTGCCCGCTGACATGTTGGCGACACTCAACAACGTTATAAAAATGTTCTTCATGTCATGTGGAGCCGGTGATAATATACAGGTTGGTTTTTTAAATGGGCGTGGGGGAATCCGAAACTATGTAAAATATCGAAAAATGCTAAAAGAGTTATGAGCTCGATTTTAAAGAAAACTTAAACTGCATACTTCAATTTATGATAAATTAATATTAACTAATTAGCTACGAATGAAACCAGATGATTTTGAAAAAAAAACCCATGCTGTATTATCACACCATTCGATAATACTGCTATTATGAACCAATTTCTGGGAAGTAACGTCACATGGCAAACTAAACGAAAGTGGTAATTTTTGGCAAAATAATATTTTTTCCCCGTCACCTTTACACCCGGTAATCTTGCGTAGGAAGTGGAATTTTGAAAGTACTCGTACTTCGTTGAAAAATATAAAAAGAAGTTGAAGTCTGTTATTTGAATATGGATTTAATTCAAGTTGATAGTACTGATCGAAAGGAGGCGTGTGTGAAATGTCACTCATGCTTTTGTACCGAATAAAATGTCTATGCGGATTCTGAACTGTTAGTGGTCTTTAAAAAATATTAATAATCTTTAACAAGGAAGTATTTTTAACAATGTAAAAAAAAAACACAGGAATTTGGAATGAAGCGTTAGAAAAAACAGCTCCGAACAATTTTAAGTTATTTTATGTTGGTTCCATTCCCAACACAACGAGGTTTGGTGTTAAGCAGAGGAAAGAAAAAAAATATTGCTAAAATGACCACTTTCCTTTTGTTTGACGTAATATGATGTTATTTTCAAGGATTTGATCCTTATTATCGAATCGCATGTTATTTTTTTCAAAATCTTCGGGTTCGATTCTTCGCCAGGCATATTGATTTATTAAAAAATCTAAGTATGTCGTTTTAGTTATGCTTATTGAAGTACAATTGACTCGAGTAGTGAGTCGGTTTTCCATTCGCGACTTTTTACTTGCGCCAATGTAACTTCATGAACCATATTCAAGCTCATTAATTCATGCTAATAATATAGGAATATCAATGGAAAACGAAGAATATAATGGAAGTCAGAACAATAAAAGCTCATTGAGGTATTGACTCGAGTTGGAGTTGGTGTTCCATTCGCAACTCCTGATTCGGGTCGATGCTACTGCTTTGATGCTGTCCTGACTCAAGAATTGCACGAAAATCCTCAATTAATCGTAAGTATTATAATATTAACAACTGCCATCATAATTGTTTATTTATTATAGTAATGTCGGGGTCATGAAGTCACGGGACTAAAGATTTTTTTCAAAATTATATACCTACTATTCACCAAAATGGGAATGTCCCGTAGCGAAACAATGTTTCCAAAGTTTTGGCATATCTTGTTACATAGTTTTTTTCGAATGCCTGAAAATTTGGCTTTCATTTAATTCATTAACTAATTACATGAAGCATCTTTTTGAATTTTTTGAACAGATGTAAGTCAAATGGGACTAAATCTGATGAATAAATCTGGTGTTGGGGAAATAATTCAAATGATAAACTGTACTCACATAGTTACTAGACTAGCATTTGCCTTCGTGTCGTGCTAGTGTTATGCTTAAAACTGCTGTAATCATAATAAAATGCTTATTATATTTAAAAAATGATTAAGAAGATGTTGACTGAAACGAGTGTTTATTCATAGTAACGTATTACTTTAACTTGTTACTATTTAGCGCATTACAGACCAACGTCGCCGGCACGCCGACACTACCCGGTGGCCTATAAGAAAAGAATCATGTCAGCAACAAACGCCCGCGCGTATTGCCCGCTGACATGTTGGCGACACTCAACAACGTTATAAAAATGTTCTTCATGTCATGTGGAGCCGGTGATAATATACAGGTTGGTTTTTTAAATGGGCGTGGGGGAATCCGAAACTATGTAAAATATCGAAAAATGCTAAAAGAGTTATGAGCTCGATTTTAAAGAAAACTTAAACTGCATACTTCAATTTATGATAAATTAATATTAACTAATTAGCTACGAATGAAACCAGATGATTTTGAAAAAAAACCCATGCTGTATTATCACACCATTCGATAATACTGCTATTATGAACCAATTTCTGGGAAGTAACGTCACATGGCAAACTAAACGAAAGTGGTAATTTTTGGCAAAATAATATTTTTTCCCCGTCACCTTTACACCCGGTAATCTTGCGTAGGAAGTGGAATTTTGAAAGTACTCGTACTTCGTTGAAAAATATAAAAAGAAGTTGAAGTCTGTTATTTGAATATGGATTTAATTCAAGTTGATAGTACTGATCGAAAGGAGGCGTGTGTGAAATGTCACTCATGCTTTTGTACCGAATAAAATGTCTATGCGGATTCTGAACTGTTAGTGGTCTTTAAAAAATATTAATAATCTTTAACAAGGAAGTATTTTTATCAATGTAAAAAAAAAAACACAGGAATTTGGAATGAAGCGTTAGAAAAAACAGCTCCGAACAATTTTAAGTTATTTTATGTTGGTTCCATTCCCAACACAACGAGGTTTGGTGTTAAGCAGAGGGAAGAAAAAAAATATTGCTAAAATGACCACTTTCCTTTTGTTTGACGTAATATGATGTTATTTTCAAGGATTTGATCCTTATTATCGAATCGCATGTTATTTTTTTCAAAATCTTCGGGTTCGATTCTTCGCCAGGCATATTGATTTATTAAAAAATCTAAGTATGTCGTTTTAGTTATGCTTATTGAAGTACAATTGACTCGAGTAGTGAGTCGGTTTTCCATTCGCGACTTTTTACTTGCGCCAATGTAACTTCATGAACCATATTCAAGCTCATTAATTCATTCTAATAATATAGGAATATCAATGGAAAACGAAGAATATAATGGAAGTCAGAACAATAAAAGCTCATTGAGCTATTGACTCGAGTTGGAGTTGGTGTTCCATTCGCAACTCCTGATTCGGGTCGATGTTACTGCTTTGATGCTGTCCTGACTCAAGAATTGCACGAAAATCCTCAATTAATCGTAAGTATTATAATATTAACAACTGCCATCATAATTGTTTATTTATTTAAGTAATCCCGGGGTCATGAATTCACGGGACTTAAGATTTTTTCAAAATTATATGCTATTCACCAAAATGGGTATGTCCCGTAGCGACACAATGATTCCAAAGTTTTGGCATACCTTATTACATATTTTTTTGTTTTTCATACATATTTTTTTTGAATGCCTGAAAATACGCTTTCGTTTAATTAATTAATTAATTACATGAAGCATCTTTTTGAATTTTTTGAACAGATGTAAGTCAAATGGGACCAAATCTGATGAATAAATCTGGTGTTGGGGAAATAATTCAAATGATAAATTGTACGCACATAGTTACTAGACTCGCATTTGCCTTCGTGTCGTGCTAGTGTTATGCTTAAAACTGTTGTAATAATAATAAAATGCTTATTATATTAAAAAAATGATTAAGAAGATGTTGACTGAAACGAGTGTTTATTCGTAGTAACGTGACTAATGGTAGGTTTAGACGAAGCCAGTGCTGGCTGCCAGTTTTCCTAGCAGCCAACACTGGCTTAATATTGTCTTAATAGTTATTTTAAGTACTTTTATTTTTAAACGCGCGCCGCCGCTTTTGTCCCGAATTCTTTTTTTAAAAACACAAAACGTGTGCTCACCACAAGAATAATCCGGGAGTGAAATGAATTCAATAGGCCTCATCTAAACAATACGGGCTTCGTCTAAACCTTGCTTTATGCTATGTAGAAACAAAATATATCCAAAATAGAACACAAAAAAAATTCTAGAGTATTACGTATTACTTATTACACGACTACAACAGAGGTTACATTTCTACAACAAAAACAACAGAAGAAGCAGAAATTGTAATGAAGAAATATCACACAAGAAAACCTCACTGAGGCCAAATTGACTCGATTTGGGAGTCTGTTCTTATTCATACTCCTGCTTCAAGTCAATGTGGCTTCATGGAAGTTATTTGCAATAAATACTACCCAGATCCCCGAAAGGAAATCTTGTAAAATTGTACTTGAGTTGTTTATATATTTTTTTCTTTGCTTAAATTATCTTTTAATTTACATCCTACATTAATACAATCTGTTTCAGCAAATATATTAAATGTATAAGGACAGAACTTTAGTACAAACAACACATTCAGATTTTGGATGGACCAGCATCAAGAATGTATAGCATTATATACTTAGCATTCCTAAGTTTTTCCAGAAATTATTTTCTGTACTTTAAAAAATGTTTTTATGTTGTGCATATTACCATTAAGTTTTCTAATACTTACTTTTCTTATACTAATATTATGTAAACCATTTAAACAACAAAAAATATAATATTTATTTTTGCAATTAAATTAAATGCCATACTGAGCGAACACATATTGTATTCTATAAAAGACTGCCATAGATGATAGATGTAGTAGTATAACATAAATCGAAAAAAAAACAAAAAACAATGTGAAAAAGGGAGAATAATTTAACTCATACATTAAAGCGAGATGCATGACAGGACAAAACACCGATAGGCACACGAAAATAAATATTAATGAAAAAAAACTATTTAAAATAAAAAAGAACACTACAAAGTTTATTTCATTAAAAATAATATAATTAAAAATTTAATTCATTGGCTAGTTAAGTCAATAAGCAAAGTAATCAACATACACAAGTACAGTGAAATAGATTTTATTTTTTACTTGGTAAAGTTTTTTTTTACTTTATAGTGGTCTTTTTGAAGTCGGTTTTCATTTTATTAAAAAAAAAAGTTATTTGTGTGTTTTTAGTGTTGATAGGCATTTAAAGATGGAGATGTGGCCGCGTAAGGAAATCGTTTCATAGCTGTCGAAGATAGTGAATATTTATATGTATACTAATTTTCTTCCCCTCACCCTATACCTTCTCCCGCTCACTGCAGTTTAACTCCTATAAGAATTCTTCAAATCGGTTCAGGCGTCTTCGAGTAATTGGTGAAAATACATGAAAAGATTCCGACGAATTAGGAACATCTATTTTTTTAAGTCGGTTAAAAATGTGTCTGTGAGATGTATCATATATCGAAAAAACCGAATTCTTATTAAATTTGGCTGAAATACACATTTGATTTTATAGAAAAATATTCTTAAAACGGTCAAACGAAAAAGTAGCGTATATCAACATTGTAAAGTACAACTGTGAATCTTTAATTTTCTATCAAGTGACGGAAAAAATGTACTCATTCTAGAATGTTCTTGCTATTCGAGTAGAGATGAGGCATATTATATCTATTGAACACTATCAATGAATTTGGTTAATTAAGTAATTAGTAAGCTATCATCATCATCATCATCATCATAATCATGAGTCTGTTGCAGACTACTGTTGGACATAGGCCTCTCCCAAGGTACGCCACAGAGCCCGGTCTGCTGCTTTATGCATCCAGTCGCTGCTGGCCCTCTAAGACCTATGTACCAATGTATAATATTTTTGCTTATTTTCTTGTTTTGTTAGATTTTAATACTGATTGACAATAATTAATGTGTGTTATATTTTAATACTGATTGACATAAATTAATTAAATTAATGTGTGTAAAATTGATAGATCTCTAAGTTACCACATATTTGTTATTATTTTGGGGAAGTGTATGTGCTTTGAAGTGTTTTTTTTTATTGCATAGATCATACAAACGAGCAAATTGGTCATCCGATGGTAAGTGATTACTGCTACCCATTAACATCCGCAACGCTTGTATCAAAGACAAGTTGCCGTCCTATCAAATCGGGAGAGCGGGAAGGAAAAGGGATGGTTAGAGGAAAATAAATGAAAAAAAATATTTTACATATAATAAATAACTTAGAGTATTTAATAACTTTTCTGAGAAAAATATATAATTAAATGGATATTAACATATTTACACTGTATTGTTTTTGGCTATCATAATACAATTAACTAATGAATAAATGAAAATTACCATTAAAACCACTCTCAATCGTACTCTCGATTGTAGAGGATGCCCGTGCCCTGCAGTGGGTCGTATATGGGCTGATACAATACAATACAAAAAAATGAAAATTATTCGATTTCCATTTTCGGAATTTCAAAATTTAAATTTTAATTAAATTTCGGTTGAAAGCAAATATACATTTAATTGTTAGCCTCTAAAATGAATTTGGGTGGAATCCAATGACGCTAAACTACATTTTTAGATTTTTTTTTTCATGTAATTCGTGTGAATTCCAAGGTCACAATTCATACTGGATGTAGGGAAGAAATAGGTGGCCCCGGCACCACCATTTTAACTACGATTTTGAAATACCAAGGCTTTCTGTATACATATAAATTGTAACCAATGATGTCTATCCATTTAAGATAAATGAGGAAAACTGATATGCCCGGCTGTATTAACGTAATAGAACCCACAACATTTTTTTTTTTTTTTTTGCTTGTTTGTGCGATTGTGCGCGAGGAACTTGGCAGCGGCCTCATGGATTTCAATTATATTTGGTATGGAGGTAGCTGACAGCCTCAATTAACACTTAAGCTACTTTTTATCCTGAAAAACGTAGGGCACCCGTGGGATGAGGGAGGAATTCCGATTTATTTGTTACTTTTTTTACTCAAATAGGATGGGACTGGATCACGTATCTGGAGCGAGAATGAGACGGGACAAAGCGGGATATAACGGGACGGGACGGGATGGGACTTTTTTTTATAAAGAAAACCACGCAAGCGGAGTTATGGACAGAAGCTATACATTCGCATACATGCTCGCGAAAAGCGCAGGGAGAAATACTTCTAGAATTTAAATATATATATATATATATATATATATAATATACTTAAAGTATATTATTTTAAATTATTATATATATATAGTATTTCTCCCTGCGCTTTCTGCTCTTTGGTAAAATATTTCATATTATATATTCAGCAAGAGTGCTCGATAATTGTTACATTTAAAAGTAAAAAAAAATTATAATAGTTATGGAATACTGGAATACCGCAGACTAGCTTGCCGTCGCGTCGGCCGAAACAAGGAATAACCTCCATAGTTAGCTTAAAGAGTTTGAGGCAATAAGCAATATTTTAGCAACCTCGAAAAACGCGCGTTATAAATTGTATCAACTTTTGCATTGCAACTAGCAACTAGGTGCGTTTCTTGCTCCATATTTATCTTCGAAAATAGCTAATTAGATGGAGATCTTAGCAATAATAATTTGCCATTTGGCATTGTCATAGTATTTAACTTTTTTTATGGTCGATTATTTAAAATTATCAATAATTATTGATAATTTTAAAGAATCGACCGATTACAAATTATAATTATCGATAATTTTACTTCGATATGATTGTTAGTTCGGTGTTGCCTATAAATTGTTACCCGTACGTAGAGGAATGCATTTTCTAGTACATACTGTATTTTGCACTCTCGTAGGTAGTTATATACTAATTGGTGCTGCGTTTTGTTAGAAGGATAATATCATTTATGTAACTGTATTAGGTATTAAATTTATAATCAAAGCTGATCAACAATAAACGTGCAAAATTATTTACTTATATTTTAAGAGCATATCAACAATATCCCAAACTCGGGATATTAATAGTTTAGAGAGCAACGAGCTATGACTAAAAATTCAAAATGGCAGCCGCAGCATGGCACTAATTTAGAAATCAGATAGTGATTTCGTAAGTGATCAAATCTTTAATTTACACTACATAATGGCCGCCACAGTTTTTTGATAATATGACTGCGAAATAAAATTACCGGAGCACAAGGACATTTAAAAGTGTGGGGTAAATTTGTATCACACGGTAACCCAGAATAATTTATGTAGTGTCCTATGACAGTTAACATATTTTATAATTTTATTGTTTTGTTTCTTTAATAAATTTATTTTACTGAATCAAAGTATGTATTTTGTGGTATGCAGAGAAATTTCAATACTCAATCATAAAAAAAAAACAATGTTGCCCAGGCTCCCAAAACATTGCCATATAATTTTATACTGATTGTTAGCAATTTTACATAAACTATATAAAGGTTGTCGGTTTTTTTTTACCGGAAAGAAGAATGGTCATTATTGACCAGAAATGGGAACAGTAAGGAATAGTACATCAGAAAATATCCCAATTTTTAGAATTACTAAAGTATAAATTATTGGTTTCTTATATCAACTCGAATATGAAACATTCCTGCTAATTGTCAAATTTCCATGACATATTCAAAATAGTTAGGTACATAAATATTCATACATTCGTGATAAAAATAACTTATAGCTGCGTACATAAGTACACATACCGTTTTTTTTAATGGTCGCAATATTTTTAATTCCCTAGAGCGGTTTAATCCTTGTCATGTTAGTACATAAATATAAAATGAAACATGTTTTCTAAGTTTCAAGTTCACTTTTTCTATATAATTAAATTGAGCACCTATCAAAAGCAGGTACACTTGGTTCAAGTTATTTGGAAAGTGAAATTAAGTAATAAGCTTTATCCTGTGATTGTAAGTTACTAACTCTATTAAATAAGTACCTAAGAATATGGATGCACTGAAGAAGATGGAAGATCAAAGAAGTAATAAGAACCGTGAAGGTTTAAAAAGGAGCCCATTGATGTTAAATTGAGACAAGGAGGGAGTCTGTTTCCACAACTTCCTATTTGTGTCAATTAAATTTCTTTGACGCTCTTCCACCTGAAGATCTATGCAAGACAGAATAAAGAGCAGAAATGATGATTATATTACCTGTAACAAAACCTCGGTAGTAATGGTACGTTCAGAATAGGTCACTGCTGCGCCCACAACACTTTTCCATGCAAGGTTGCATGGAAAGGTAAAACCTCTACAGTCTACTTTTTTTTTATAAATCCTTAAAAAAGTGGTTGATGCAGTCGCTGGCTCTGAACGTACACCTATCGAGGTGTATACCTCGTATTACCACCTTAACAGAATTATATAACCTATAAATATTAAAACCTATAATTAAAAAAATATTTGGAAAGTGAAAATAATTAGCTTTATCCTGTGATTGTAAGTAACTAACTCTATTAAATAAGTAAGAATATGGATGCACTGAAGAAGATGGAAGATCGAAGAAATAATAAGAACCGTGAAGATTTAAAAAGGAGCCCATTGATGTTAAATTGAGACAAGGTGGGAGTCTGTTTCCACAACTTCCTATTTGTGTCAATTAAATTTCTTTGACGCTCTTCCACCAGAATATCTATGCAAGACAGAATAAAGAGCAGAAATGATGTTTATATTACCTGTAACAAAACCTCGGTAGTAATGGTACGTTCAGAATAGGTCGCCGCTGCGCCCACAACACTTTTCTATGCAAGGTTGCATGGAAAGTTAAAACCTCTACTGTCTACTTTTTTATTGATAAATCCTTTAAAAAGTGGTTGATGCAGTCGCTGGCTCTGAACGTACACCGATCGAGGTGTATACCTCGTATTACCACCTTAACAGAATTATATAACATATAAATATTAAAACCTACAATTAAAAAAATATTTGGAAAGTGAAAATAATTAGCTTTATCCTGTGATTGTAAGTTACTAACTCTATTAAATAAGTAAGAATATGGATGCACTGAAGAAGATGGAAGATCGAAGAAATAATAAGAACCGTGAAGATTTAAAAAGGAGCCCATTGATGTTAAATTGAGACAAGGTGGGAGTCTGTTTCCACAACTTCCTATTTGTGTCAATTAAATTTCTTTGACGCTCTTCCACCAGAATATCTATGCAAGACAGAATAAAGAGCAGAAATGATGTTTATATTACCTGTAACAAAACCTCGGTAGTAATGGTACGTTCAGAATAGGTCACTGTTGCGCCCACAACACTTTTCCATGCAAGGTTGCATGGAAAGTTAAAACCTCTACTGTCTTCTTTTTTATTGATAAATCCTTTAAAAAGTGGTTGATGCAGTCGCTGGCTCTGAACGTATACCTATCGAGGTGTATACCTCGTATTACCACTTAACAGAATTATATAACCTATAAATATAATTCTGTTAAGGTGGTATAACTATACACATCTCTCACCAGCATAGTACATAAAGAGTACTAAAGAAATTATATACGTAGTCAGGGTGATATTGACATGCTATTTTTATTAAATCACATGTTCCTAGCCACCCCAGGTAACATTGTACCAAGTATGAAAAAAAAACGAATTTCTTTTTTCATTATCGCGATTTTGGTTTACAAGGATCAAGGCAATGGATTAACTCCGATTAACCCGTATAGGTACGATTTTTTTTACCGCTCAGGTTTTTCTCGAACCGAACTGAATTTCAGCTAAGTGGTAAAAATACTCGGTATCTATTCGGGGTGGCCAAAAATCGTATTATTTATATGTAGAGAAAACTATTTTCCAAACCGGGTGATAGAACGAAATGACTATATATGATTTTGGGCACTTTTTGGAGTCGCATAAGTTATTTTCATTTTATTTTTATCTCTTATGAGTCCTGGTTGGCCGACAAATAGTTTAATGCATGCATTTTTTTTTATAATTTGTGAAAGTAGTAAAACGATCAAAATACATTAACATGCTAATAAATAAAACAATCTGATCTAATTGCGGCATTTTTTTTTTCTCGTAGTTACTGAATTATTAGGTGGACTGACGACCTGGATAAGATTGCAGGAACTCGCTGGATGCAGGCCGCTACCAATAGGGCAATGTGGAGATCCTTGGGGGAGGCCTATATTCAGCAGTGGGCGTCCTACACTACGATTGCTAAGATGCGATTTACACTCAAGAACGCGTTTATCCCAGCTAATTGCCTCTTCAAAGCAAAGCAAGTTGAAGAACTTGCTAATCCTGTGCTATGTCTATAACTTTGGTTCTCTGTCGAATAAGCTCATTACGGATCTTATCCGTGAAAGCAACACCGAGCATAGTCCGATCCATAGCTCGCTGAGCGACCTTGAGTTGGTGGACCAGTCGCATTGTGAGTGCCTAAGTCTCGGCACCGTAGATCATGACAGGTAGGACGCACTGGTTGAAAACTTTCGTTTTCAGGTATTGGGCCCTCAACACGATAAGCACGACCTCTACGATAGGCCGTCATAGTGGACCATCCCGATGGCCCATCGTGTAGAGGGGACTTTATGTCCATGCTAGGCTGTACGACTTAGACCTTTTCCTTTTCGATAAATTGAAAAAAAAAGCAACTAAATGTCAACATCGTTTAATATTTCTTTATTTTTTCCGATTTACGTTTTATTATGTGAAATCATGCATTTTTACTATCTATTCAAACTGGAAATATTTTTTTGATTATCCACTCATCACACATTACGCAGGCAAGATTCTAATGTTCAATTTCATTTAAATATCTAAACAAATAGGTTATGTTTTGGTTTCGTAACAGGCTCAAATATTAGTTACATTATGTAGAATTATATTGCAGCGTTAATAATGTCAAAAATTTAACTTATTCCAGAATTGCTACGTAATAGCCGTAAATTATAACAATTTAATACATTTCAGTTACAGTTTTAAGGAATATTGCACTTCTAATCCATGCTCTTGATTAGTTATACGTATTTATTTATAAATTTGTATAATAACATTGTGACAGGCTTGCCAGTCTGATATTAAATTCTCAGAAATAGACCTATTACGTATCATAAAAATCTTTTGGTTTTGTAGATTTATATACATTTGACATTCGAGTTGAAAACACTCAGGTATGCAGGTGGTTTCCATGGATTCCTTTACTGCTACAGCAAATGTTAAGTAACTCTGAATACACATATCTTAGAAAAGTCAGTTCAGTGTGCCCCAAGTGCTAGAGGATATTGTTCTCTTTCAATTGAGCTATTGATAACTAAACTTAAAATAGGATTGGGTATAGTAAATATGTACAAAACTACAGGTTGGTTATGTTATTTTTGCGTTTCAGTATGTCATCATTAGAGCACATTTCTCGAGTAAGGAGGCTTTATAAGCTGATATTCCGCCTTCATAGAGGCCTGCCGGCTGAGCTGCGAGTATTGGGAGATAACTATGCAAGGGAGGAATTCAAAAGACACAAGAAATGCAATATGCAAGAGGCTAATATATTCCTTCACGAATGGACTGTAAGTGTTCTTATTATTTCATTTCTGAGTACAGTTATATTTTATCACATACTTTGCCACTTACAGTGCTAATATCTTTTTCCCCCTACTATGTGTTAATCCTGGCCAGTGCCATGGTACTTGGTTTGCATGCCTTCTCAAACACTTTTGTTTCTCGAATTGTAGAACATTACTGTTTTTATTTATTTCTGGGTAATCATTTGAGGTTATAGCTTTTTTAATATGTTATAATATAAATTATCATATTCATTTTTAAGGATTATGCAATAAACCTCGCAAAACAAATGAAGCCGATTCAGCAAGCAAGAAAGAAAAAAGTTGGTGAATACCTGGACCCTAAGCTGCTAGACCATATGACTGATGACCAACTAGTGCAGTTATTTGAATTACATAAAGCAGCCGCTGTGGAATCAAATGAAAGCACGGACAGTTCAGAAGTTAAAGATAAGAAATAAGGATAATTTATTACTATGATTCTAGTGATTAATTGAGATTTTGCACTGTGATTCAGCATTCAAAGTTAAATGGATTTTGCTCAAATTTTTTGAATGTAGTATGAATAAGTGACAATCAACAACAAACTTTCTACATTGATTGTTGCGCACACTCATTTTCTTATGTTATACTATTATAAGCCAGTTGTATTACCTACATAATATGCCCAACCGAAATAGATGGAAGCTTCATTGTTATGGCTGAATGCCGCACTCCACAATCATGTTTCATAGCAATATCACAGTTTGTTGTTGCTGTAATGGTTGTACAATATAAACTTTGTTTTGGGAAGAATTCATAATCTTTGGTCCCAAGAAGTCTTCTTCTCACAAAAGATCTATAAGGACTTGTTGAAAGTATTGCCAATAAAATATAAAAAATAAATGACATACATTATAAATAATTGTCATTGGCTACCTCGCTTAGGTTAGTTTGTTATACTCATTTTCACTAGAAAATATTTACATTAGAAAGTAGAAAATAGATTATTGAAAACGTATTGAATTAAAATCATTTTTTCGATTTTAATGAAGTTATGATATAAGTTATATTGCAATTACTTGATATGTCTTTTTTATTTTAAATATTATGTATTGGAATAGACGCGATATAGGTAATGTTTGGAAAAAAATGTTATGTAATGCAATAAGCGACATGTTAATTATATGTATACAGTCATAAAACAATTATTTATTAATCATTGTTTCATAAAATATTTTTTTGATGAATGTAGTTCTACAATTTAGGAACTAAGCAATAAAATATAGTGTTCTAAAAAAAGATTTGTATTTTAATTTGTACATGAAGGCATTAGACATATATACACACATACATAATCGTCACGCCTGTATCCCATAAGGGTAGGCAGAGACTATGGATCGCCACTTTGCTCCATCCTGACATACTACTTTCGCTTCATCCACATTCATCAATCTCTTCATGCATGCCTGTCGGTTCAGGGTACTTTTGACTTTGAAGGCATTAGACATAATTGGGTACTGTTGTGGAAATAAAATATAAAATGTTTTGGATATGATAGCTTATTAGCAAGCTATAATTATAGATATTTTTTACATTAAGACAAATTGTAAATATTTTATTTTTCTAAAATAAGTTTGCGAATTTTTATCTGTTGATAACAAGTAAAAAAACGCGATCGGTGTCATTGTCATTGCGTATCGTGTGACGTCACAAGTTACAATTATTCATCTCTGTCACGGACAACGTTTGCGATTTAAATATGTGACGTCATATTTTAAGTGTCACGTGACCTACCGTTTTGATGTAACATACTTGAGTAATAAAAAAAAAACTTGTTTATTCTGTTTATATGTTTTAAATAACGCTTTAAAAATATGTAAATAATTGCGAGAGATATAGAATAATCATATCTAGATTCGAAAACACTGTTCAGAAAATAGTCAAGTAGCCTATTTGTCAATTATTGTCAGAGTATGAAGATTAACTATTGAACGTAGTGTAAATATTTTATTCAACACTAAGCGTGTTTTACCAAAGGCACTATGACGTAATTATGCATTTGTCGTAAACTCATTTGTTATCGAACAGTTAGTCCAAGTCGAAAAGTTGGATGTGTGTGTCCTGGAATCGAGCCCGACACCCGATATTGCAAGAGCAATTAATTATCGCGCACTAATTTCATTGTACATTATTTGCGTTGTACTTTTTTCAATTGGAAGTAATTTATTGAATTAGCTATTCAGCAGTAGTATATTGTGCTTTATCTCATACTTACGTGCAGTTGAGCGAAACCAGTGACGTAGTATAACTTTTAAATGGGTGGGTTAATTAATTCTTACCCGCCTTAATTATTTGGGGAACATTCATACACGTTCAGGTAAAAAATAAAACAATACATCCACCACTAATTGTTTATTTTAAAATGCTCAGTACAGCAAAACTAAAACTAGATCGATGACCAACTGCATCACAATTATACATGATCATCTAATCCGTGCAACTCGTTTATACAAACGACTACATCGACGAGTTTTAAATCTTAACATTAAAATGTAGTTACAATAAAAGGTGGCTAACAATAAACACTACTGAAACCTTCCCACAGTGATACTTTAAATTTACCACATTTATAGAGAAAGTTTTTATGCCGCGTTCCGCTCAGAGAGACTTATATTACTAAAGTATATTTGTCGACACCCAAATATTTCGAAAATTTATTTAATCCCTTCTACAGACTAATACACAGTGTAGGTATAAACGACTTATGTAAGACATATATCTAAATAAAGCGAGATCGATGCACCGAGTTTATGCGGATATATTATGACTGGTGCATTAGCTCTGACGAGCAATGACGTCCACGCTACGCCATTGGCTTGCTGTTGCAGTCAAAATGGCGGGCAGGTGGACATCGTGATGCGTGAATTTTAAATCACACTTTTAAATTACTTACTATATTAAATGCATTGAGTATTAAGTTTTTTATAACATTATGGTCCCGTGGAACGAAAAAGTGGATGTTAAGTAGTACATAAGTACGTAGGTAGTTACTCAAGTTTTAAGAGGAGATATAGAATTGTCAACCCCATAAACGATTTAAATAAAAATACTTTTGCGGGTTAATAAAATATACCATAAATAATTTAAAATTCCGGGTACCAACATATTTGTAAAAATTAAAAAAATATATTCATCCGTTCAGGAGTCCCTTTGGCGATGAGTCAAAAATAAAGGCATTTATTTTGTAGTCGCTTTGAAAAAATAAGTTATTAATTACGTTATCTAATAATGACATAGAGCAATGCAATAAATGCCTTTAGCATTTCTTTTTCCACAGAACCACAGGATAAAGTATCCTTATACGCACCGGAAGGCCCGACATTAAAACTGAATTCTTTCTTTATTAGTATAAATTCAGATCAAATATATTTACTTAATGTAACGTCGACCATAAAAACATTTTATAGATCGTTTTGGATTCCAAAGTTTATTTTGGTGTGTCACCGGAAAGATTGTCAAAAAATTGTTTCACTACAAAAATCGTCATAAATTATCGAGTCGTAATACTAGATACAAAATGTGGCACTAATATTATGTGCAGTGACTGAATATTACTTATTTCAAGTACATATACCATAATTGATTGTTTTTATAAAGTCCTTATACCAGAAAATAGAACTGTTTAGTGGATAGTAAATAACTGCGACACAGTTCTATGAGTTGTATTTATCATGGTATGTTTTGAAACCTTTAGATTCTTACAATGACCGAATTAAACTTTATTTTTTTACCTCAAAAATCTTTCGGACATAATTACATACCATCACACGTTATTATGGTTGTATCTTGTCTTAAGCCTTATGCAGCATGGGGCTCTGAATTAAATCTGTCTGTTATGAATTATCATTTCGTCTCCATTTTTTTCAGTTAAAATTATATTTAATTTGGATGTGTCGCCTTTATACAACTATGATCGGGTGTATGTGGCTGAATAGACATGCACTTATTATTTATTAAATACTAATTATATAAGAACGTACATAGCTAATCACGATTACCGAGTGCTTGCGCGGGTCGTCCAATCACGCGCTTCTTGCAAGAACAATAACTCAGAATATTTGAACACGACATACCTCAAATTATTATTAAAGATATATTTATAATTTAAAGGAGTACATGATGAAAACGGCTATGAGTTACGTGACTTGTATAGGTCTGATATGTATCAAATTTTATCGGACAAATAAAAATAACTAATATGAGTGGTGCAATCACCTCGAAACAATTAAGACTACTAAAAAGACTGTAAGAAACTGCGAACAATAATTATGACTAATTTCATAACTTATTTAATACATAGGTAAAAATGTTGCAATGTGTCATTGGATTATTTTGAAATTAAAATACAAAGTACGTGAGAAGTTCAACATCTCAACATTCACAATATTCTAAGGCAACTATAGACAGCACAGAGGCGGATTAAACCAACGCGAGGGTATAAACTCTGCGGAACTGCTCCTTATGAAGTTAACTTTCAAATATTACCTCAGATAATCATAAGTGTGGGCCTAATCTGCTCCTTCCATTGTGTGGGGGGTACCATTGCCCCCTGTCTCCATGGTTAATCCGACACTGACTGTTCAGTCACCTCGTCTCTCTCGCACATCCACAATAACTTTCACTTGACATTTAGAAAGGAGTGCGCACGCACGTTTATGTAAAGTCTGTGAACTGTTTTTGTTAATTAATTATGAACGGAAAATGTACACAAGTGTTGGTGATTTAGGATGCTATTTAAACAAAGTCAGCAAATTAAATAATTTTGGCAATATTTGGTGGGAAATAAAAATGATTGATGTAAGATTAATTTTGGGGATTTGTCCATTAAATCTTAGCACTAATAGTAGAGGAGCCGTGGAAGATCGACCTTCACCCATCTGATAACAAGATTATACATATTTTATGTCAAATATTATTGCTTAACAGACATGCCAAATATTTTTTTTCTATCGAAAAGTGTTAATGGCTATTTTTAATTGAATTTATGTTTTTTATGTATTTGATTTTGGCTGGCAAGCCTATATGATTAATATTTGTTAAAAAATATGCCTCATTTGGTTATCGGATGGGTGAAGGTCGGTCTTCACCGGCTCTTAGACCATAACTTGTTAAGACATTTAACACGGATACGTCTTATTATTTTGGACAAAAAAAGATGTTTTTTAATGATAAGTCTAGTACAAATTCTTAATTATAACTAAGATGTACTAACTAGCTCAAGAATATATTACATTCGAAATTTCAACAACGTTTTACGCGCCAAAATATAAACCTAGGATAACCACAACTTATATTAAAGAGTAACTAAATTTAAGAAAAAAAATGCAAGAATTATTGTCTTGTCACTACATAGCAGCGGAATCATCCAGACTCCCAATGTACGAGACGTACCAAACAAATATACAAACACGATCAAATGAAGAAAGTCATGAAAAAAATACAAAATATAATTTAATGTTAAATTAGTGATCGCCCGCGATCGCACCCGCGTAGGTATTTAGCAGTGGCGGAACGAGCTAACCTAACCTAAACACGACTATATATTTAGTAAGTATAGATATAAATATAGTATCAAAAATGTAAAGTTTCAAAAAGTGAGTAGATAAATATTCCAAAATTTCTTCATGGGGCCGAGAATATCAACGTAAAATGCTTTTTATCTTCCGAATTTCCAAATAGGTGTTGACGTAATAGGACCTTAAGGAACATCTGCATAAGCTATATCAGATTGCCAGCAGATGGCGTTATCGTCACACAACTAAATTTTTAAAAAAATACCCCCATTAACATTATGGCTGTTCTCAAAAATCCTTAAACGCATATAACTTATTTCATTAAAAGAAGAAGTAATATTAAAATAAGATGCATGAATTAAGACAAAAGCTAAACCTTTTCATGAATATAAAAAAAACATATTGGGTTTATTAGATATATTAGAAAAAACCGTTTATGCGACTTAATGCCATCCATGGATATAAATGATAAGGGAAGACGCCAACGCCCCTATGAAATACATAAAAAAATCCAAGCATTTATAATGACGAATTATAACGTTTGACTTCTGATTATAAATACAAGTATAGAAAATACGATACTAATAGGAATAAATATTCAGACTTAGACACATTCCGAAGGTATAGGTATTCAAAGTTCATAAATACAATTGTGTAAGTATAAAAATTTTCAAAACCTAATTAGGTAGGTACCTACCTAAATAAAATATATAAAAAATAAATTATAATTTAAACACCTTTCATTATTTAAATAAATGACAGGATAGCAAAAATAATTTAGAGATTCATCTACCTGTCTGCGGTTCGTCCAAAAATATACATATTTTTCGTCTGCAGCGCTTCAAGCAAGAACACGTAAATATTGGAAATGGTTGTTGAGAATGACATCATAAAAGCTATGTGTCTGTTAGTTAGGTCATTTCTGAATTAATTATTTTATTCATACTCATAAAATTATTCTGATCTTTAAAATAAGTGCCAACTACAATTTAATATGTTCTTGCTTGTCGCACACACCAATAGGATATAGCGACGGCTAAAAGGTTAATCCCAATGCAGCCTAAATCTAAAATGGCTTAAGTACATTAAACTTAATCTTGTTACCGGACATTAAATCGAAATAAACACTGTTCGCAAAATATACAAATGTAGTTACCATTTAAACTTACGTTACAATTTCAGTTATTTTCGTAGGTTATAGATGTTCCAACAAACATTTTATTTATTTTGTTTCGTACCTACGCGTGAACTTTCTGGTTATCAAAATTTAAAAAATAACATTAAGTGAGCCATTTTAGATCCAGAATGTGTCGGACAGCCGTAGCTTGTCAAATTGGTTGCACAAAAAAAACACAATTGATATCGCTCATTAAATGTTAAGAAATATTTAACAAACGCAACAATAGGACTTGACACCTAATATTTGAAAACATTAGATAAGTAGATAGTCTTATAGTGAGGCGTGGTTCAATAATGCACAATATAAATGTGAGATACCTTCAATTTCTTTATAATGTTGAAGATTGACCCCAAAATTGTGACAAAATGCTTTTTATAACATTTTATGTAGCCACGCCTCATGAATACACACAGAAAACCTTATACAATAATAGTTTGCTAGACAAAACGGCAGTAAGAAGATGTCTCCTTTTATTTAATTACGATTACACTGGAGGTATGCATACAATACGAATCTATTGGGTTGATGGCAAGTCTGCGTTTAGCACATGAGCGCGAACCTCAGCCACTGAAATGGTAAGAACAGGATTATATTATTAAAATGTCATAACATAAAGTAGCTTGATGGATACCAAAAGAAATATCGTATATGAAAGATTAATTATAAAAATATAAATAGAAAAAAATATATTATTTTCTCATAAGATTTTATTTTGGAGACCCTTTGTGCTCCTTACCTAGCTTTCTCTTTTCCAGTGATAAAGCCGATCGTCCACCGCCAACTAAACCAAGTGAAAACTAAGCTCGGAGTATATAGTATATATATAATTTTTGTTCTTAATCGATTTTGCAAGAAAAATGGTTTTATTTTACAACAACTCATTTCCAGGTTATATACATACATACAAAGACCGACGCCTTTTTCCCAGAAGGGGTAGGTAGAAGCGCCACAATGACAACTGTATTTCCAGTTACCACTTTGCCTTACCCGGCATTCGAACCCGAGACCTCAGCTTTGCAATCGTACCGTAATACAAATACCACCGAGATAATCACCCAGGCTCTATTATTTTTCGAGTAAACGTCTGTCAATTAAAGTAAAAAATATCATTATTATTTTAAACGGTATTTGTCTTAGGCGTCGGACCTTCATGTATTGTTATAAAATTATATTCATTATTCCGAACCCAAATTTCGTATTCTATTTACGATTGTATTTACGATTTGGTAGTAGACAATAAATATAAATAACCGCTTCCAACAGGTCTATGTGGCGATCCATGGCGGAGGCCTAAGTTCAGCAGTGGACTTCCTGTGGCTGAAGAAGAGAGAGAAAGAGAGAGAGTATAGGACAATAATTATAAATATACATACGTCGCTGAGTGTAAGCTGTATGATGTCATTGTCGCGGGCCTCGCTAGACTGAAACATATCTGAAATAGACAAACATACTTAAAATTATTATGTTTTTTTCGTTACATAAGAACTAGAAGAGTGTACTCTTCTACTACTACAAACTTAAGTTTCGGTGGGTAGGTAAGAATAACTTCCACAGCACTTTAAAACTTACGTTACGAAGTATTGTCAATAAAGGATAGGTTTCATTATTGATTTATTGAACTCATCACCAAGCTACTCACCAAAAACGCGGTGCAAGTGCATGACAGCAGACACGAAGTCTCCAAAGCGGAGCATGCCGTCCTTCCTCATGTATCTGAACACGAGAAGCGACATGGCGCGCTCGGGGACCACAAAGCCGATGTCGCTGAGGGCTTCGCGCAGTCTCTCCACGCGAAGCACGCCCATCTTCTCCCGCGCGTGCTCCTTGAACACCTGTTGCAGGTGTTTCAGGCTGCAGATCAGGTCCTTGAAGTCGTTCATAGAAATGCGTCCCGTGAACTTCTTCTGCGGTGGGTTCAGGAAAATATTGCAAAAGTTGTGGAAGTTATAGGAGGTTGGGACAGGATTTTAAATTGCTTAGATTTTTATTCGATAGCAAAAATAATTAAAATTTATAGGTAGCGACTAAGGATGTAGAATATTATGCAATTATGTCTAATCTATCCTTTTCTTGTTCAAGAGGAAAAACTTTCCTTTCGCTATCCCGAAAGGTGTGTGTCAGTGGCTCCGGCCTTCCAGTTGGGTGGCCTGGTCTGGGTTCCTGCCAACAAAACCTACGCCAGCATACTGGCTAAAAATCCATCGGTGACTGTCACACGCATTTTGGGTGGCAGCGGACATCCCAGGGCGAGAAGCACCCCGATTTAGGTCCGCATAACCGCTCGGCGCAAAGCCATTGCTGGTTCTTCCATCATGGTGGGCCTGAATGCCCCATACTTACCACTGTTTTTGGACGCCCGTTTGAGATGTATGGGTGTCTACGACAGAGACTTCTTTGGCACTTCTTGGAGTCGTTACTCGTATAGGTGACGGCGCACTGCCCCTGCAGTTTGCCCAACGACCCCGATGGTCTCTTTCAGTCGCCTCTTAAGACGGCCGAGGGATACCGAGGCGGAATTCTTGCACCCCTGAACCACAGAGCAAATGTCTGGATATATCCTGACACCCTTAAAGCAATTAGCTTTTGAAAATAAGAGACGATTTCTTGCGGTTATTATTAACGTAATTAGTAGTGAGTGTGGTGACGTAATTAGTGGCGGTAGTGAGGGTGGTATTTATTTAATTAAGTTTTTATTTATTCTCATGAAACGTCCTGTAAATAAAGACTACTTTTATAACAAAAACATTAAAAAGGATACATCCATAGCGAGGACGATCTGGCGGCACGTATCTATGGAGACGCAGCTCTTGATATAATCATTGGGAAGGCAGGCGTCCAGCAGCTCCTGGAGTTCAAACACATCGATGGTCCTGTGTTCATCAGCTAATTGCACGAACAATGCTTCGTATTGGCAGAAGTTACTGGCATCAGAGCCCAGCGGAGCCTTTACCAAGGCTGCCTTCTTCTGCTGAGGAGGTTCGTCCAGGACCTTCATCTTGAGAGGTTTGCCGGAGTAGATCTTGAGGGTGAAGCTAGCCACTTCCCTCGGCTCGAAGGTGGTCGGTAAAATCAGATAGGCGCCTGCTTCTAAGTCAGATCTGTGGAAAGTTGCTCATTATTTTTTGGGTTTGGAGTCCCGGGGTTATTTCGCTTTGTTTAAGAGTACAGTAAGTTGACAAAACATAATTCTGTAATAGAATATCGCGTGAGACCATACATCGCATTGCGTGCGCCAGCTACAAATGATATTTATTTTACTTTTCACAATAAAAATAATTTTATGGCATGATAAAATAATCTTACTATAAATTCGCAACATGCATTACATTCACGAAATGTTGCAATTTGGTCTAAAATATGTTAGTTGAAATAAGCGCGAGATTTTTTATTTATATACCAGTGTAATTTCAAATGTCTTTCAAGATATATTGAGTCCGCTACTTAAATAACATTATTCAAAAGTAGCCTAAACTACTTCCCTCAGGATTAGTCTATACTTGCACTGCCATCCTCGTTATAAAATAAAAAATCTCTATATGTGAGACAGCTGCAGTCACGTCGTACCTGTGGCTGACTTGTCTACTATTCGTGTATTGAGAGTTGATGGTGCTCTTCACTCGTCTGAAGAACGCTTGCGGCGCCGGCGCGGTCAGGAGCTTGGGCATCTTGTACACGCTGAATCCGATCACCTTGGGCTCCATGATGCTGTGCTGGTTTAGCGATATGATCACCGTGTCCGCCTCCGACAACATTATCTGGATTTGCGGATTCGTGTGGAAGAAATCTGGGGGCATTCATATTTGTGTTTTGATCAAGGATATTTGAGGTTATGTGAAGATTTGTTGTCGTATTTTGAAGTGTTTGTATGGGCAATCATTATACTTTAGTAGAAACTGGTAAATAAGTATAGCATTTACTTACAATTTTTTTTATATTTCCGTTAGTCCAGTCGAAAATCAACAGGGACCGTTATGAAATGACAATTTAATAACATTCGGATAAGTAACTAAGAAGTTAATAAGGGCGACTACATTTTATTATTAAATTGTATTTATTTCACCCCGAAGACAAGGTGAAATGGCGCAATTTGGAGGAGGCTCATGTCCAGCAGTGGACAACAATATAGGCTGATAAAAATGATGTATTTATTTATATAACACCGAAGATCAATTGTAACTTTACAAAAAAGAGTATATGGAAAATGGATTAGTAATAGAGGTGAACATGATATTGATCTGATTTTTTTACCTATTTATACATACATATATTTTAAACAAAAATAAAAAACGGCAATTTACAAAATACTTAGTATTATGTTAAAAAACACTACCTACGTGTTTATGGGTATTTGTAATACCGTCTCACTTACCCATAGGCTCACTGTAGTATCCAGTATCAACTATAAAGAGAAAAGCTTCATGAAAGCATGTGTTAATAAGAGTGCGCGAAATCGGATCATCACTTAAGCCTCATTTACACGGGGAGAGTTGATCGCCTCGATGATACGATTATCAAAAAAATATAAAAAAAAGTAAAAAAGGGATATAAAAAAGTGGCATAGTGTAAACATTTGTCAGAATACGATAATCTATGGCGGTTATGCCATGAGATAATCGCATACGATTCTCGCCGCGAGAAACTCCCCGTGTAAATGGGGCTTTACTTACATATTGTGCATTTACTTCGTGAAAGTTATTTACGAAGAACATAAAGAATCTAAGATTATTTATAGTTTATATTCAATTTTTATTAATGCCAAGCAGTATACATTTTAGCAAAAGTTTATATAGTTACCATCGACTAAAAACTAAGAACCATTCAACTATTAAAAATAGATTGTGAGATCCGATTTAGCTGAGCATTGTTAGTCGGATTAGTGCGCTCGAAATAACCCAGAGGTCGTCCATAAATTACTTCTCGAATCCAGACCATAAAGGCCTTATTCATAGATAGTTTCGATAGTTTTTGTCCCTTTCGAACGACTTTTGAATTCAGTTTGAGCGAAGAAGACAAAACATTCGATAACTTAAATAGGTTTTAAAACTGTCTATGAATTAGGCCGTAGCCCCTAAGTCGAAATTAGCTTGAAATATTTATAGTATCAAGTTTTATAATGGTACAAATTGTAAGTAATACATGGATGACATCTTTCACCGTGATGTTTTATGTAGAATAGGAGGTAAGTAATTGAGTATACGGACTTGATGGTGAGCGGTGTTTTTCAACCATGTAAGCGTTAACGACACTAGAAGATCTTTGTATACGGCTAGTACTTACTAAAGATGGAAAGTCCTGTATCTATCGGTGTGGTACTTACTGAAATAGTTTCTGCAACCGCCGGCAGAGACGCCGCGCCGCCAGGCTCCCTGGTACGACTTCATGTTCCACCTGGAGACTTCAGAGAGGGTGGACTCCACGCGGCTGGTCTCTGCGTCCAGGTGCACCATGTCGATGCGAGGGAACATCGCGACGAAGTCGTCGTACGTGATCCAGAAGCCCTTGTTTGGGGTCGCAGTGAGCCGGTCCCGTTCGTATTGGAGTAACGTCTTCCACCTACAGGGGGGAAAAATGGTAAATGCGTTTCATAATCAGTGTTGTATTGTTATAGTTACTTATTTCTTGTGATATACGTTTTGTGGTGATTTAAAGCTTCATTATCAAACACTGAACTTCCATCATACCCGTAAAATATTATCTATATATTTATATTATATTAGTATATTATATATTATATTAGTTAAAATTTCAAATCCTTATTTTTTGATATTTTTAAGATCCCTATCAGTATAAAAGCCGATTCTGTGAGGGATCAATAACATGCCTGGAAATCGGCAGCACCAGGATGGTGATGATGATGGTGTATTACATTCGAGTGTTTTGTTTGGTAAACCACATGCTCCATGAGTAAAATTTGAAGACGTCGACGATACTCAAGATACTCAATAGATGTAATATAACAGTGGAGTCTTACAGAGCGTTGTCGATGGCGACGCGCGTGGCACGGGAATCTCCTGGGGCTGGCGGGCGCTGCAGCCGAAGCATAAACACAGGCTGGCCAGTCGTATGCACCTACGAGATAAAACGGTACTAAAACGTGCCATAATTATGTATAAGAAGAAGCAAGCGATAGTGATTCAAAAAGCATTTATCAATTGATGAAAGTATTTAGTTCATAAAAATCTGTCATCTTGGCTGCTACTTCTCTACTGCTACTATCCATGACAATATAATAAATATGATCAGTTGAAAATATATCAAATAATTTATTTGATAACTCTGAATACGTACAAGAAGGTCCAAAAATCTATTAAAATATGATCTTCAATCGAAAGTTGTCGTACTTGATTGCAAAAGTAAAAAATATTAACAGTGTGGTGCAATAGATCATAAAATACTGATTCTAGCAAAGATGCAATGAAAAGTATATGAGAACATTAGTATTCACCTGCTGTATGTCCGTGATTCTATAGTTCATTTCCAACTCCACTCCCTGGATTTTCTTATCCTCCGGTTTCTGTAAAAAAAGATCCAAGTGATTCCCTGAACAACATATGATGTAAAGGACTAAATGATTGTAGGTTGTTGGCTTTGTAACTGAACTAATAACTACTCCATTCTGGCTTTCAGATCAGTGTAGCAGAATTCACATACTCCAATACCTAATTGGTTTCAGGAATACAGGTTTACTCACGATGTTGACGCGTTTAATAAATGTTATGTCTGTCTAGTGTTACTTATGTGGGATCGCAAGAACATAATAATTTTGTATGGAAACGTCGTAGGTTTTGTCTTCTATGACTAGATCTGGCATTTTTGAACAAGTTTTCCCTTTATTTGTTTGTAAAATAAAGCAATAAATTCGTCGTTAAGTCGAGTAATAAATTAGAAATTCAAAATGGCGGTACCACGTGGTGGACGATGTGCGCGTTTCGAAATGTTATCCGGGGTTCACAAACGCCCCATACCCCTCCCTATTTGATTGCAGTAGTTTTGCGCAGATGCAACGGTTGGGGTTCTCACATAGGACCCGCCCTATTTGAAGCGCGTTGTCGGCCATTTTGCAAACATTAATCGATATCCGAACTTAACAAAGCGAAGTTATTGGTTCGGCAGAACTCTTGCAATAAGTGAATGAAAGCGATGGAAATATCGAATTTTCTGGATAATTATTTAGATTCGTTTATTCTCCCTTGTATAAAGAGTAAAATGAAACGTGAGACATAATTACAGAATCGCGGACATAGGCACACACATACAAGTCGATAAGCGAATCTCCTATTTGTTAGTCAATTAAAAACGGTATAGTAGGTGCTTGCTTATAACTAGTTAAGAAAAATGGGAGAAACATAAGAGCTATGATGAACCGCAGAGTAAAACTTAAAAAATATTTAAAAAGTCTTAGAATATGAATATTTCACATGAACAGACGTGGTGTTGTAAGGTAGGTAAACTCTTGTGAATTAAGTATTCTTTCATATAGTTGTAAATAAATTACTAATTAATTCTATTGTTTAGATTCTGACAGGCCCCGTAGCATAGAAATGAATGGGCGATCTCTGCATCAAGACAAACGTTTGTGAGATCCGCAAATAATTGTTTCGGGTCTGGGTGTTTGCGATCGAAATGTTCTTATATTTTAGTTTCTAAAACACCCGACACCTGACATGGTATCTTACTGTGGGGTCAGCACGTGACTATTTATTTGTCGGGATGCCATTGATATGTTTTCATAGTGTTTTAAATATTCGTTAATGTGTTAAAATTGCTAGTCTAAGGCTGCATAGTTTTAAAGTACGAAAGTAAATATTAAATAATCTGTTGAAGATGATAAATGATTACTAGAAATACTCTTGGCGTAAAAAGTCCTTCTAGCTCCATATCGACCCTAGACGCTAGATACGTCACACAGTCCGCATCCAACAGGTTGACGTGGAAGTCTTTTGCAGATAGAAAATAAACTATGTTTCTGAAGAAGACGCTCTTATAGTGGGTAACTTACCACGGTAAGGTAGTGTGCAGTTACAATGCTGGTGCTCGACAGCAGGTTCCTCAAGGTTTCAGGTGTCAGCATGGGAGACACTACGATGGACTCTGTGATGCCGCTGGTGAGATCAGCCAGCCCGTCCAACAGGCTCCCGTACTTCAAAGCTTCGTAAGAGCCGTGCAATCTGGAAATATAGACAAGTAAAAGATAGTACCTAAGTAAACAGGTATCTAAACAACACAATTTGTTTTAAAGATATGGGAATTAACTTAGAAAAAAGGGAGGAAACTAGGACTAGTAACACTAAGGTACTTGTAATTACGTAGCATTAAACTTTTTCATACTAATTTGAAACTATTTTATACCAAAACAAGACACCATTGGGTAACATTATTATTGAACACATTACCGCTCTTTAATTATTTTTATTTTTTTACTTAAAAATATGAGTTGTTTATTACAATAAAGTAATAAGTACCTTATATTCCTTTAATTAAGTGAAAAGGTATAAAACACCGACGCCCCACCGGGAGGCTTGCGTCAACTGAGACTAATCATTACGAGAGTAGCGCTCGCAGTACACCATCAGTTCAAACTGACGCACGTGATCAATTACTTCAACTTAATTAAAAGATCAAATTTATAAAAAAATCCAGCGTTCACAATATTGACAAATAAATTGAAATAGCCACCTGTAGAATCGTTGAGTACACTTATTTCCTGATTTAGTTTCCAAATCCCAGTCTCTGGGATTAACACTGCACTCTTCAAAGAGCACGATTGTCGACGCCTTTGCTTTTTGTCAGCACATAAGCCTTCCACCACGCAAAACCGTGTCCCACCAGCGCAATCGACATACAAGGATCACTAACATAGGCACACAATTCATCAAAACTTGAAGCACCATCATTAAAACAAAACTGACAGTTTTAACTGATAGTGTGAATGGACACTAGGTAGACGCTCGGAAACGTTACGGGATGTGCGCAAGTTGCGAAGTTCGGTTATTGATTTATATCCCGCGCATGCCCTATTGAGTGGCATGGCCCGGACGCCATTGTGAATCTGTCTGGCGTGCTATATTACTAGGATAGATATAATGGCTGTCTGGAGAGGGTTAAATAATTTAATGAAGTCTGCTCCGTGCGTATGGGACGCTTTCGGGGAGAATTCCGTAGGGAATATATTGCCTTTAGAAGGGATTTTATGCAGGAAAAAATATGGTATTTTTTTGTACATTATTTATTGAATTATATTATTTTTATTTGTAGGCTATGACTAAGAAAAACATTATGTATTGTGTACTAGAAAGAAGAAAACAATTTAAAATAAACAATACATTCAAAAATATTTATATTTACAAATTACAATGAATAGTAGTTAGTATTTTCATTTTTAACTTGAATTCTAAATCGAAAGGAGTTATTGCGGGTAGTATTTAAAAATATATGGACCGATCAAAACGTAGGTACCATTTTAGGATTTCTATAGAGTTACATTAAGCAACCACATGTGAACTAGTAATGCTGCATTCAACTATATTAGTAAAGTATATTCATACTTCATAGTATGTTGCATGTAATACGATTCTATCTGCTCACAAGCGACCACGATACACGATTTTTTTGTGTTACATGTAACCGAGAATAAGTGATCACCGCCGCCCATAAACATATAATACCATGGGGCATAAATAAGCCTTGCAGATGTGGAAAACCTATCATAGTTGCGGCTTCTCTACATCCAATTGCTGGTAATAGGATGTTCATATACGAGTATATGCAGATTGCGAGCACGGTACACAGCAGTTAAGGACCCAGACGGATTCAGATAGACATCTAGAATGTACCACACTATGTTCCGTCGCATTTTGTCATGCCAAAATAAAAAAAGTTTATTTACTGACAGATAGTTTTCAACCGACAAAATAATGATTTCCCGCCGTTCGCTGAATATTTTATTTGAACTGTAGTTATCGCGTAATGCATTCTAGTCATTTTATCCTGCCTTTAAAAATACACTCATGGTATCGGGGTTTGAGAATCCACTTTTCTTCTCAGTCTCCTCGATTTCACAAGATTTTGGGCATCCTATGCAAAAATATTAGAACGAAGAGGTGACGGCCGATGGACCTGAAAAGATCTTTCGTGGAGATATAACACTGGCAATGGTAGCATCTGACTTCAATTCCGTCTACAAAGTACACAGACGACCTAGAAAAAACGATAGGAAGTTGTATGCAGAATGTGTGAAAGTATCGGTATTGTGCCTACCTTAAGTACAGTAGTGGACGTCCCGTGGCTGATGAGACAGATACATACAGAGACACAACGAGAGAGAGAGATAGCGGCATATACAAGTAAGGGTTATGCTAGTTTACTCACTTGGCATAGGCTTTCTCAAGGAGTGCAGGCCACAGCTGTTCAGTGTGGCTGGTCTGCAGGAATGCCAGCTTGCCGTTCACAGTTGGCAGGCGGTCATCTACCAGCACCTCCACCCATTGTCCACACCACCAGAGTCGGAATCTGTTGATATGTCCATTATTTAGGAAGAGCAGTGACAACTGTAGATTGTAGGTAGACCTTATGTAATGATCCAGATCTTGCGTTTTGCGCTCAGTTTATATATATATTAAAGAGGGATGGGATAATGAACATTTGTAATGCCATGGGGAATAAATAAGCGTTGCAGATGTGGAAAACCTATCATAGTGTCAGCTTCTCTAAATATAAGAAAAGACTTATAAGAAAAGAGAGCTAGGGTGATTACAGACGGATACTTTTTGGATTGCACCGTTCTTATCTTCAGGCGTACTGTAATCACTCTCAAATGAAACCTGCAAATTGTGTTCCAGTTACCAATCATTAAAAAATATGTTTTATTTTAAGATTAAAATGATTTCCCTTGATCCCTAAACGTCTTATTCATAGTCCGTTGTTCAACCTATTTTAGCTATCAAATGTTTTGTCCCTCTCGAATGACTTTTGAACTCAATTTTAAAGAAGAAGACAAAACATTCGAAAACTAAAATAGGTTTAAAAACTGACTATGAATAAGGTGTTAAATGTTTTAAAGATATTTATGCAATAGATTATAAATTGTGTACAGCTAATATAACGCCATCTCTCGCCACAGATCAGCATCACGTCCACCTCAAGTCTGTCAGCTGTCTATATACCTCACCTGAAGATACCAGCATAGCCGCTGTCAATGCGCTGGTCAGCGGGAATGACTCTGTAAAACAGCCCCTTGCAGAGGAACAGCACTCCGAGGCACGAGACAAACCATTTGTCTCCTGTAACAGACAGATAGTATTCAACAATAGGTTTAGCAAAAAACAAAATTAAGCAGACACCAAAATTCTATGCTACAAAATTGTGTTGTTCTTGTGACTTGGTAAAATATTGTTTTATCATATTATTCTTATATATTTTACTATTTCTTATATTGCTATTTTATCTTTTAAAATGGCCAACAATCAGCAAAAGATTTAGAAAAAGGCTAGTTTTTGTTATTAAATTCAACACTTAGGTTATAATAAGGTAAAATAAATGTGTCAGTGAATTTATGAAGTCGAATGTAAGGATTGCTTCCGTACGATACCGACCCAGGACACTGGTCATGAATGAATAAGACTTAAGATTTATTACATGACAAAAGATACAACACAATCAAAGTGGCCGTCATCACAACATATACACAACACATACAAAAAATATTTAAAAAATACACCAATTCGCTAAAAATGCAGCTACGAGATACACACAAAACATAAAAAGCAACACACTAGCTAGTAAAAGTAAATACAAAATAAAAACGGGATGGAATGAACGGATGTATTTGATAAAACGCCATGTTCATACACGACGATATTTATTTAAGGATCCCCATGGTAAATACAGGGGGAACCTCCCTCTCCCCATCCATTTCCCGATAATCAATGCACTCACACACGTTGTTTGTCTATGAAACAATGCACATGTGCTTTGATGTTCTTTCCATTTGAAATTGAATGCTCACAAATTATGAAGATTTAAAATGACAGTCTGCACCTATTTCGATTATTTTGCACGTTTAGGTACTCTAAATTAGTTCTCGCATTCATTTAATATACAGACTGACAAAAAAAATATGTCTGATCGATAAAGGAGTTATCAGGCATCATTAATGTGTTCTCTTTAAAAGAGATCCTTTTTTAAATAATATGATAAAAACATATAATTAACAAAATACATTAATAATATGAAAACTCACATAAGGCGAACACGGTTGTTAGCAGACAACCGCGTTCATAACAAGCAATGTGCAGCGCGAAATTTCAGAATTGTCAGAATGTGTATTGTTCTTGTAAGAATTTAAAACTTTGCTAGATTTTGTGGTTATGTTGATACTACTAAAAACAAAAAAAAAAAACTAAACTAAACTAGTTGGGACGTCGCTGGATGTAGGCTGCCTCCAACAGGTCACTGTGGAAATCATTGGGACAGGCCTATGTTCTGCAGTGGACTTCCTTTGGCTGATGGATGGATGGATGATACTACTCGTAATATGTGTATTATAACTTACGATAATTATGTTATCAATTACTAATTTATTTTTTTCGTATTTTTTCTTACTACTGCAATTGAGATACCCGAATGCGCGTTGGATCGGACAGCATTTTTTTGTCAACTATATAAAATCTTACATTCGCCACCGGACATGAAGACCGTGTGTTTCCTAAGCTTTATTACCCTCGGTCATTAGACGGCAATTGAAAAAGGTAATGAGTGGCGAGTGGCTAACTCTTAACCCAGATAGCCGATGATTATTCGAGGCACACGCCACTTGCATGTGGATCGTGGGAACACGTTCGCAACGGTAACAGACGCCTTGTCATTACATAACTGAGTCTACGCTTTTATCCGTATAAGTGGCGAGGAGGGGAAAGGATAAAAAACAACAAAATTCCTTGCCATGCAAAACACAACTATTCAAGCAAACATTAGCCATAACTTGAAACTAAATTGCGAAATTGAAAAGCGATGAAAAATTAGAATCATATTCATTAAGCTTGATACAAAATAATGACTTGTTTATGAGATGTTTTGACTGTTAACATTTTGTGAATTTAACGATTGAATAAAATGAAAGAACCAAACGATGCACGGGATGGTAAATGCGGTAATATTGTAGAACAATTATTTACAATAGCGGTTCCCGAATCAAACGATTTTACACCACATAATATTTTGCTTAAAAATCCTGCAGATTCTTGATAAAATATTTTTAATACTCGAGGGTAGTTTATTTGTATCAAACTGTAATGAACACGATATAGTATTACAAGTCGCACCTCCGAAACGGGCCCTCGTTATAGCCCTGCCTCCTGAAACGTTATTAGCATTAGTTAAGCTGCTACTTAGCAGTTTAAAGTGGGAACTGTCGATCATTACTACTGGTGGTAGGTCTCACATATGTGAGAGGCTGAATTTAAGGCTGCCTGGGTAGGTACCACCGCAATGTCTATTTCTTCAAACAGCAGTGTAAATGCACTGTTGTGTTCCGGTTTGAAGGACATTGTAGCCAGATTAAGTACTGGACATAATGAGACTTAACGTCTTATGTCTCAGGATGGCGAGCGCAGTGGAATGCCAAGCATTGCTGTTGTTGTTGGTGTTGTTTGGTTTTGCTATTGTCCATGAGCGGTCGTATCGCTTACCATCGTGCGATCGAAATAAAAAGAATACTTCAAACAAACTATTGTGCTTGTTCTTCAAGGAAAGTTAAATGTCTTAAAATAAATCATATGAACGTGAAGGAAGAGTTATTTGCGATGTAAATCATAAAATAAATAAAAAATAATGAATGACAAAATATGTACGTAATTTTGGTTTGGTAATATCAAATCGCTTTGATTTTGCAAAATATTCAGCAGAAGCGAAAAATAATATTATATCTTATCAATAAAAGACTAATCAAATCAATAGCATGTGTTATTTTTCATTATACGAAAAAAAAACATATTTTCTCAGCTAAACATACAGAGTGTTGGAGAAATGACTACATCAATTTTTAATATTTTACGTTATATTTAAAATACTTTAAAGCTGATTCAAGTGCCGCATGAAAATGTGAAAATCAATATTAAGTAAGCAATTTATGAAATATGTTTTTGTGCGAACTACTGACTAGATAGTAAGAATCGTTAGAATGTAAGTCATGTGTAAACTAATGTATTATTTAATATAAAATAATATAAAAATTGTAACTATAAGATAGTGTTTTTCTACGTCTCAGAATTTACAGACTATGTTTTGTGATGTTTTAGTGTTTCTGATTGTACAAAAAAAAAACAATCGCGAATCTTATACTATAAGTAAATCATTTATAAAGAATGGATTATGAATTAAATAATAGATTAAATTGAAAGATATAAATTAAACTTACCCAGTTTCCCCGGAACAACATCGAACGTGTCGCATTTATCAAGGATGAACGTTGGGTTCGAGTAGATTTCCTGAAAAAAAAAAACAAATCGAGGTAAGGAATTATATTATACTCCGGATACAATTTGTACACTAATAGCTGATGATACATTATATATACTGTATTATATTAGCCAAAACCAATTTTCATGTTTGACAACCTCCGTAGCGTAGTTAGTTGCACGCCGAGTATGAAACGGGAGGCCACGGGTTCGATTCCTGCACCAAGACAACGATTTGTCTCGAGTCTGGGTGTTTATGAGACCGAAAAGTCTCTCGTAGCTTCAGATACCCCCGACACAAGACTTAAATGATCTTAATGTGGGGTCAGGTCTATGTATGTGACTTTTGGGTGTATTTATTATTTTATTTTATTGGAAAATTAATTTTAAAATGTTCAAAGGCAAAGCTGGCCCACAGTAAACTTACTCCAAAGGTGAAATTATTGTGCATCGATCGAATCATAAAAACCACTAACACGTAATGCGTTACGTAAGAGAACTGTGTTAATACTAAGAATTTTATTACTCAGCAAGTTATGTAGTTCCTTCTCTTAACGAATGATGTCAGGTAGCATCGTATTTTGCTCTGTGGTATGGGGGCGTTTCGAGAATTCCTCCACGGTATCCTCTGCTTGTCGTAAAAGGCGTCTATTGGGGATGTGGGGGTCGCGGGCACGCAGTGGGGTGTGTCTGTCCATTGTACACAGATACAATGCGACCTCGAGATGTTCAGCAGCAAAGGATACGAGCCGCAGAGTAAGCAGCAGTGTGCAGGAACGGTTTAGGTAGAATCTGAGGCGCTCTTGCTTCGGGTCCCCGGGGCCGTTCCAGTTGTGCCGAAGTGGGCCACGCGGGGTTTTGGTTGGTATGCCGTAGACCGGTGAACCCAACATAATCGCTCCACTTTCCCCCAAGGTGGGACGATAGCGGTAACTCGATTTCCCCGCGTCAACACGTCAACGTTAACAAATTAAAAAGGTAGCATCGTATTAACGATCAGCTATTGTTTATATTCTTCTAAATTGCTCGTTGATGTTACGTTATTTGTATATATCTACCCGACCACACGATGGTGGGGACAATGGTGGTGTTACACGATGGTTTAAAGACCATCATAGTGGACTGGTGAATGGTTTCCAGGCCGCCGCCGCGCCGCCATAATTGGGTCGACGGGTGACTGTTATGTTCAGTGAATTATTTGGTTTCCAGAAGACCAAATATACCAGCATTGTAGAGTCTTTGCAGAGTCAGTGCGTAAGAAAAATCAAACTTATCCATTGACATAAATATATTGATAGGGCGAAAAGCGCGTAACGTGTTCCAACATAAGTGCTGCCCGCAGAACTCCAGTGCATCTCCAGTGGAGCGTAAACATTTCCTAGGAATTGTATACAATTCTTAAATTTAATACATTTCAGGTAACATCTATACCAATTTTGAGTGTATGTAAACGAAGCCCTTACGATGGTGACGGCGAAACCGTGCCATCCGCGACCACCGATATCCGCCTCATAACGACTGCCGAAACAACTCCACCGCTCAATGCACATTATCAACGCTCGCGCACTGACCAGTGGAAGATACAAGCGATCGCGGTTTAATAATACCAGTCCATATAGTCCACTGCAGGGAAAGGGTCTTGAAAGATCGATGGACAGGGGTTAAGCCATTGTCAACCACATTGGTCTGGTGCGGCTTGACAAAATTAACATACCACAGAAATTCATGAAAATTTCTATGACATGTTGGTTTCTTCATGGTGTTTTCCTGCACTGTTAAACTGCATGTTAATTGACTATATATCTCCCAAGAGTCAAAGGTGTGCCCTCAGCTCTGAGATTTGAGCCTACCACCACTGTGTCGGTGGCTACGTCGGGTTCTTTACCAACTAGCCGTTCGCTATATATTATATATTTTATGCACATAAATGTACAAACAGGAATATAAAGACCGCAGTTACATAAGTTGTAAAAGTCGCCACAGACATTATCGACATACGAGTTGATCTGAGATCAGCCGGTTTCAAGCATAAAATGGTTTACAAAAGTCTCGACTACAATAAAGAAAGTCATAATTATCTAAGCAAGGCGTAATTTATATATACCAAAATATGTTATTCTTGATTAATTATTTATTTATTTACACTTATCCATTAATAAACGAAGGTGAAGGAAAATATCGTGAGGAACCTGCGTACCAAGGCGATTTGTAAGAATTTCTATGTTATGTAAAGTCTATCAACCCACATTAGAGCAGCGTGGTAGACTATATGACCTTACCCCTTACAATCATACTCTCAATCGTAGAGGAGGCTCGTGCTCTGTGGTGGGGCTTAATATGGGCTGATCGAAGGCTGGTACAGATAATTTGTAAAAAGTATTATTTATTCCTAAAGCGTCGTTTACACGGGGAGAGTTTCTTGCCTCGAAGATACGATTATCGTAAGGATATAAAAAAGATGCATCGTGTAAACATTTGTCAGAACACGATAATCTATGGCGGTTATGTCATGCGATAATCGCATACGATTCTCGCCGCGACATGCTCTCCCCGTGTAAATAGCGCTTAATTCATTTACCCGCTAGTTTCTCGTAACTTGTAAGGCGCCGTTGACCTTGCCTCCGCCGAAGGCATTAACGTGACGCTATTCTGGCCACTGAGCCGGCGTAGAAAGTAACTCACTGTCAAACACTACCAAATTGTTTAAACATAACTATGTATTGTTTGGAACCGCCGAGCTGTGGTTTTAGCACTGTTTACCGTGACTGACTAGATTCTAACGGATTATAGACTATAGTTGTGGGTGCTTACCTATGATTATAAATTATTTATTAAATATCAATACCTAAATTAAATACTTATATTCTTACATTATACAGTGAAGACAAGTCTTGTGTCGAGAGAATTAGAAACTATGATGATATCACAACAATCAGACCCGAAACAAATTCTTGCATAATGCAGATTATACAAACACTAGTTTTGATTTGGGAATTAAACTCGGGGCCATTTGTTCCTCAGTTGGTGGGCTAACAACTATACCACCTAGGCTGTTAAATCAAACACGGGGGTGTTGCAATAACCAACGATTTATCATCTTTAATAGATGTGTAAGCAGAACTAATCATCGATCACGTTTCGATGGAATACGCAATTATTGTGGCAATAAAGACTTATAAAAGGATTATAACGTATTTGATTTTTTTTTGGTTCTAATATATTTCTTTCTAATATTCATTAACCAAACCTTAATAGTGTGGTTCCAAAATCGCTCTAAAGGCATATATTATTCAAAAACAAGTTCCAAGTTTTTAAACGTTTTTTGTTTACTACGAGTATATGTGCAGAAAATTAACAAGTGCCTGCATATGCTCCGTGTAGACAAAAACTATGTAGCTTGGCATAACCATAAGCTTCAATGCTTGGTGTCATTAAAATGCGTGCCACTGTTGATCCTGGCTTACAGCAGTGGCGGGTGTGAGGGCGCGACAGTCTCCTAACCAGAATTCACTGGGTTTTATAGGGACGCTGCCGAAAAAAACAGTCGATACTGAGAACTTTGATGATGGATCAGAAAAAAATCAATACCGCTGCAAAGAATAACAACGGTTTAATTAACATTAACACACTATACGATATCCATCCATCATCCATCAGCCAAAGGAAGTCCACTGCTGAACATAGGCCTCTCCCAATGATTTCCACAGTGACCTGTTGGAGGCAGCCTGCATCCAGCGACGATATATTGTTTAGAAATTATGATTTCATATTGCTGTACAAACATGATGGAACGTGAAAAATATTAATAAAAACGTTTTAAAAAATGACTTTTTACTGGGATCTTTTTTTTCTGAACATCACAAGTATCATTTGTACTATCGTCTACCTTCGTTTTCGGAAGCGTTTCCCCAAAACCTGTATATTCATCGTCATCATCATGTCAACATGAATTTCTTCACTGTGGGAAATGACCTCTTCTCCATCACACCACTTTTTTCGATCCTGTCTCTCTCTTCAGCCACAGGAAGTCCACTGCTGAACATAGCCCTCCCACAAGGATCTCCACATTGACCTGTTGGAAGCGGCCTGCATCCAGCGGCTTCCTGCAACCTTTACCAGGTTTTTCGATACTATGCATGTCTCATCCACAATTTGCCTTATAAAGAAAATAGTTTTATATCCCCATTCATCAAAAGCGATGTTTTATTTCTTTAATTCTTGATTGATTTATTTATTATATAGGAAAAGTTGATAAATGTTTTGTAAAGGCTACTCTGATTAAGAGTTAAGACTATCTAAACACACAGCACAAAGTTGCTATTTGTTGAGCACATGTGCACACGTTAAAAAGTAAAAGGTAACAGCTGGTGAGGTGTCGGTGGTAAGTGGTAGGTGTCAGCCTTGATGCCGTCGACACCTACGGATGCAAAGCGGGCACATATACAACTCCGTTATTTTACGAGTTTATTAAACAACGTGGATTGCGGATATCAATTGTACTAATATTATTCAGGCCAGAAATGTTGTTGTTGTTGTTTATATGTATAATTTTAAAAGAAAACAACTGAAGCTGTAGATCTAGGTGGCAATAATCGTATCGTAATGGATTTACGATTTAGTATTATTACTTACAGACTTACGACCCAGATCGGTCTGATTTTTATCGTGACATATTCTACATAACTTCATATTACTATTTTTTCGACATACTAACTCACCGGTCGAATGGTTTCTTTAAATGATTTAAAATAAAATTCGCTTTAAAATTTACAACACACATTTCTCTTTCTTTCACCTCAGCTAAGTATAAAAATTCCGACGATCTGTGCTTCCTAATAGGGGACCGCACCAAGCAATATCTGATATGCACAATGCATCTATTCAGATATAAAACTTGAATTAAACAATAGATAAATACGATATCTACTTGTACTTATATATTAAAATAATGAATGGCAGAATGATATCATTGATTGCAGATGAATGAGTGCCCTCGGCTGCCCGCGGCGACGCGACGAGTACAAACACGATGACTTAACCGGTACCATTGTCGTTTGTCAATCACTATTTACTATGTGCAATGCGTAAGGATATGACCGAGGCATTTATGTCAATTAATTATAGTATACATAATAATAAATAAATATACCACACAGTCACATAGTCCTGACCCCACACTGAGATCGAGTCTTGTCGTGGGTATCAGAAAGTAGGAGAGACTTTTCGGCTTTACAAACAGCCAGACCCGAAAAAAATACTCGTGGATCACACAGACTTTTGTTACGGTGCAGGAAACGAGCTCGAAAGATAGAAGATATTTAAGGGAGATATTTAATAAAATCAAAATATTTTTATTCAGATAGTCTTTCAGAAGGTCTCTTGAATCGTTAGTTACTGCTACCAGTTACCACCGCTTCGGGCCGTGTTGTAGCTGTGAAGAACAAAGAGCTCAAGATACTCCCTCGGCAACACGAATTGTCTCCTTTTTTATTTGCTTTTTAAAGTTATTCGAAATTATTCATAGAAAGTTTTAAAACCTATTTTAGGTACCGAATGTTTTGTCCTTTTCGAACGACTTTTGTATTTAGTTGAAGCGAAGAAGACAAAACATTCTATAAATAATTTAGGTTTTAAAACCATATAAATCAGGCCGCATGAGTATATTTTGATACTAAATTTATTTAAAACATGTTATGGCGTTCTTGGTGAAAACGGGACACTTCAATGCAAAGGTAATTCACGATGTTCAAGTACGATAATTTAAGCGATTCGCTAGTAGAAGGATATACACGTGTTATGAGATTTGGGAAAGCATTTTTTACGGTTTATTACTATCATACATTGTTAAAACAAGTTTAATATCGAAGGTATAAAAAATAACATATATTAAGAAAAAGAAACTTATAACAGTACATATAAGAAAACCTGGGAGTATTGTATGCTATAATACGCACACATATATTATATACCTAAGGAGGAACGGAATCTCCTAACACAAGTATACTATATGCTTAAAAGGAAACTCCAAATACTGTTTTACTACGTGTATACTTAGTTTTGAAATAAATATTTTTCATTAAGCCTAATATTTAAAATGATTGCTGATAATTGTTTTTAAATATCGGAAGTCACTCCCACACAAACTACATTATCGCTCAGTGATTGTATTAGTAAGCAAATAGTTTCGATGATTACAATGCAAGTGCAGCGATGACGAAACGATCGCGTCGCGGTTACACAAACATATAAATATGCATCTGTTTACAATACAATACGTCAACAGTAACGCACGTGTCTGATCTGACGGTGAGTTAGCTTGTCTGTAAAGAGTATATATAGGGACGTAGAATATATCTAAATATACAGGGTATATCACGACTGCTACCGCAAACGAAGCCAGGTGGTAGTTTTTGTGACAGACACGATGCAAATAATTTTTTTTGCGAAAAAACACGACGATTTTTTTGTAATGTTTTAAATATAATTGTGTTTGGGTGATAAATCCATAGTTTTTGCAAAATTATAATTTAAAGCCTTGCGTACTATAGTGTCTTTAGAAATAAAAGGGTATATATTATTTTTTTAGGAAAATGTATGTAACCACCCAAATATGGTGACAGGAAAAAATCCTGAAAAACATCGTCACTTTTTATTGCAAAAAATTTAGTTGCAATGTGTCAAGGCACTAAAACTACCACCTGGCTTCGTTTTCGGTAGCAGTCTTGATATACTCTGTATGTTAAAGGCGATATTGTAGACTTTAAATATAAAATAAAACTAATTAGATATTTCCTTCCACCGAGCAGATGCCCTGGAAGAATTATTGAAGTCACGTCGAAATCAGTGTCTTACTCACGGTCTTACTACATGAATGTTAAAATTGCCAGTGGCATATTCGTAATATATCCGATTACTTTTGGGTTCAGACTTTCTATATCTGGTTTCAAGACGCCTGCCAGGGTTTTGTCAACCGCTGAGATAGCCGTCTGTGTTCGGTGGATATTATGCTTTATTGTATACGAGTAGTATTGCCATCAAATGTAATCACTGCGTCTCAATATCTGTCTGTATCAGCCCATATACGTCCCACTGCAGGGCACGGGCCTCCTCTACAATCGAGAGTATGATTGAGAGGGGTAGAGTCGTATAGTCCACCACGCTGGCCTGGTGCGGTTTGGTGGACTTTACATACCATAGAAATTCTTAAAAACTGCTATGGTATGCCAGTTTCCACACAATGTTTTCCTTCATTGTTATAGTTATGATTGCGTATCAAAGACACTTTTCTCCAAAAATTCATAGGTGTGCCCTGGGTTTTGAACCCGCGACCACTGTAAATATGTTGGCAGCCGTGTCCATTACCAACAGGCCACGACGCACATACTAACAATAAACGAGAGACTTTACTTTCCAAAACCAAACAGACTCGGAAACGATTATTTGTCAATGTCGCAAACATTTAACATTGGACATGTTTTGTAATCGTGAATGTGACTTAAAATAATTTTAAGTGATTAAACAATTTCCAACCACTGTTATATTGACAACACAAATAATATAAGTGAATTGATATAAAAAGTCGACGAAACGAGTTGGTCGGATGACGTCATTGCACAATCTCCAACTTTTCGTATAATAGAATATTGAACATAATTATAATGGCCAAATTCGTGATTATATTATGGTTTTTATTGAATAAGTAGCGGTAGCGCAATTATTGGAGAATTTATTTCCCTATAAGAAATTACCTACAGAAATAACACCGCTATTTGTAGTTTGTGTTAAGTGTAATTTCTCTTTTTAACCGATTTCAAAAAAAGGAGGAGGTTCTCAATTCGTCGGAATCTTTTCTCTTATGTATACTCACCGATGCTCGAAGACGCCTGAACCGATTTGGAAAATCCTTTTTTTGTTTCAAAACGTATTCTTTACAGGTGGCCTCAAAAATGGTCAAGATTGGACGAATATCATCGGACTTGGAGAATAAAACTCCTCAAAATTAAGTGGATTCCAGTGTTTATTTTTTGCATTAGGTTTTAATATTGTATCATTTTATGAGCAGTATTTAGTGTATAAATAAGTGTCATGTGTAATGACTCAGATCGAAATAGAGGAAATTGATTAGGTAGGTGCACTCTGATATCCGCGGGATGTACGCCAGATAGAACAAGAGTAAGATTTTATCTAACCGTTCTAGAAATTCGTCATCTAAAAACGCAATGGCGTCTGCTGCACATATTGAAGTAAATTTATCTAGGAGCAAAATGATTATATTTCAGTTTTGTTGGATTTTAATATAAAAGTATTGCAAGACTAAGTCGGTAATACTGCGTGACAGTAAAACTTTCATTAATATAAAAATATATAAGGTGACTGAGTTTACCCAAAATATTAAATGCAAACTAAAATCAATAATTTCACCTCATAGAAAATAAAAACAGAAATCTTAGAAAAGTATTATAAATCAACACTTTACATAACATTGCATAAATTATACTTTAAAACTATTACACAAGCGAGATTCTGCGATTAATCACTTGAGCGATGCCGAGTCAAATCGGCGGATATTAGCCGTCCGATTTGCGAAGGTCATCATACCGAAGCACTTTTGATTTCAGTGGGGCACCGCGCTACGTGCGCTTGTATCTGCTCACAGAATATTTACCGCTATTCCGCACATTACGCAGAGCTATTCACTAGAACAGCCGCCGATTTTTATTTGTGTCAATAATAATGCACAAGGAAACCGGAATGTACAGCCATAGGAAATAACGTACTGGTCATTTAAGTAAAAAAATAACAATCACAATTAATGTAGTGACTTGTACTTACATTTAATGCACAAAGTTTGAAGAAAGTAAATTGGCTTTTATTAGTCAATTGTTATTGTTTTTACTATAATTAAATGATCATGCTTTACACCAGTAATTACCAAATAAAGTATGATGAATTAATGTTGTTGTGAAGCATACGAGTATCCATCATCCATCATCCATCCATCAGCCAAAGGAAGTCCACTGCTGAACATAGGCCTCTCCCAATGATTTCCACAGTGACCTGTTGGAGGCAGCCTGCATCCAGTGACGTCCCGCGACCTTTACCAGGTCGTCTGACCACCTAGTGGGTGGACGTCCCACGCTGCGCTTTCCGCTTCGTGGCCTCCATTCGAGAACTTTTTAGAACTTAGAACCAATGTCATCGTCCAGTTGATTACGTTTTGTCCAACACCGACACGTTCTCATAATATATGATCCATACGAGTATATTGTTGTTTAATACGAGTATATGTAATTACATTGTTAAAACATCTTTAGAACTCTCGTTTTGACCATACTAGACTTAAATACCAAACGAATAGTGTCGATTCATATCATTAACTTTAGACTATGATGACTATATATTTTTTTTTGTGCTCATTAATACTTAAATCGTGACAAAAATAATTTCTACCAGGTTCGACTTGACTGTTAGCATCATTACTTGGAAAGCAATTCAAAATAGCTGAAGATGATCCAAAATTATTTTCCCAAAAACTATCAATTTAATTGAAGCCACAGGAAACCAGCTGATCGACTCAACATGTCCATCAACCGATGGTCCTATGTTTCCTACCATCCTGATTGGATACCTCGCGGAGTTAGCAACATCAATTAATATACAAAACGCGATGTGAAGATAGCTCAATGACTCGGCATCTATGTGTGCAACTTTTGAAATATTTATTAAGTAACAACATGACGTTGCTATTTTGCAAGTTATGTTGAATCATACTCGTGTCAAAATTCTGGTAATGATTTGATCTTTCGCTTAAACTAGTCATGATATTTAAACGTGTTACGTTGAGGAGCAACAATTGCATTCATTATTGTCAATAAGACAGTACAGGCATTGATTATGAAGGGCCAGTTGCGTTATGTAACTATTATGACAAGTTTAACTTTGTCAATGTCAATGTATTACATCTGGCATTTGAAATGTCTGGGGTTGCAGTGGTTAAAGTTATCGTCAATGTTAATTGGTGCAACTGAGCCTAAGATACTCTTAATCAGGTGACGATTGTAGTGCATGCATTGCTTACTGCTTAGTAATATTAAATTCTGGTGGTGTTGTTTCTGATACTATAGGCAAGGTATGATGCTTATTATTAGGAAAACGACCTGCTCTTGTCATAAAAATCTTGTGTCTCAAGTAGTATCTCCCTCTCTAAGCCACAGGAAGTCCACTGCTGAACATAGGCCTCCCCCAAGGATCTCCACATTGACCTGTTGGAACCGGCCGGCCTCAAGTATTCACTTAGTGGCATTTTTCGATCAAACATCAGATCCGAAAGGAATATTTGTCTCAGTGTGAAGATCGAACCCGAAGCTTTCCGTTCCCCAACCGGCTTCTTATTAATTGCGCCAGGGAGGTTGTAAACAACCAATGTCATCGTCCAGTTGATTACGTTTTGTCCAACACCGACACGTTCTCATAATTTTAATAACTCAGGAGTGTTTAGTTTAGCCAAAAAAAACACTAGTACGACACAAGTTAATGTGAGTCGTTAAAAAAGCAATAAGAGGGTTTGTTTTGCCAAAATAGTCGGGGGCAAAAACGTGAGAGCACGATTGAAAACGCGCCATTTATATTTTAGCAATAGCCTGAAAGAAATGTCGTCAAGAGATGACCGATTATAATAACGTGCAAAATCTCAGCACATAGTTATGTCCTTCCGACATCACATAGGTACTACCTTGGGATAAGTGAAATAAGATTATTTAGAACTAAGTTACGTTTTAATTCACTTCAACTATATATAGAATAGCAAACGATATAATTAGTTCGCTGACTTTTTACAACCGAGTGACTGTTCAATCCGTGCGAACACTCATTAAACGTTTTTATGCCGGCACGTCAGTGATTGCACGTAATGGTATAAATAGATTTGCCCTGATTCAATATCGCCACTATTATGTTGGTCCAAGCGAAACCGGATGTACGTTGCTTAATACTAGAATTAAGAAACTGACAGGTTACTGGCGACGGTTACCTAGGAATAGATTAGTGCAGTGACTAAATTGGAAGTCGCGGGATCAACATAGGGCACGAATACTAATAATTATTACTTGCTTTAACGAATATGACAAACATTACGACATGAAATAAATATGCTGAGGAAAAACAACATGCATATCCAAGTATTATCCTCAAATTCAATATAAATTTAACTGCACAACACTAGCATACACCTGACTTTCCCAAAATTATAAGTTTAATTAAATCAAAGGCGATCCTTTACCCTCGAAGGACAATGGTGCGGATTGATCCTGAAAGCGATCCTTACCACCGGCCGGGATAGGCACACATGATATATATCCCTAGCTTTTTTTGACGGCTGATTCCTACACACACAGACATTGAGTATCACCATAAGACGAACGTTGGGTTGAGTCTGTAACCAATATCCTACATACCAACCAAAACTCCGCGGTGGCCCTCTTCGGTTGGTAGATACATTTGAGTGCCAAACAATGGCTCTAGAAGTATGCAGTAAATGTAAACAGCTTGCTAACGGTACCGGCGCCGCGTGCTCGAGTCGCGTGTGGCTAATACGTTTTTTTCTTCTTCGCGTATGACGTCATCGAGCGTGCGCGGGTGAGCTCATTACTTGTATTGTAAGGATAATCAGCTTTCGCCCGGGTTGAAGTCCCGAATATGTTATACTGTTGAATTAAAAATAGTTTAATCGCTGTTTTTTGTTTGAATTCCCGGCTTTTTAGTATTTAACAGTTTCTGTGTTAAAGGGGAGGTCACTCTGATTAAAAGCAGCACTGAAAAAATTCTAGTGGCTAGTGAAGGTGGACGGAAGACTTAGTTAAGGTCGCAGGAAGTCGCTGGATGCAGGCCGCTTCCAACAGGTCTATGTGTCGATCTATGAGAGAGACCTATTTGACTTCCTATGGCTGAAGAGTGAGAGAGAAAGAGAGAGTAGCTAGTCAGTGCAGGACCCAAAAAAGCCGGATATCTGGTCTCTTATTTCTCTTAAGCCACAAAAAGTCCACACTCTACTCCTACACACACGCCTATCCAGCTTGATAGCCTCCAAATAGAGATGTATGCCCAGCAATTTTCTATCAAATACTATATAATTGAAATTAATAATTGATGTTACACATTTCCCATAGTCGGTACAATGCGTTACATTGTTTAACATACGCTTATCGGTAGAATAAGAGCGCATATAACAAGGTTAGTGCCTGTTTTGGATCTACAAAGATGCTTTTAGACGGGCAGCTGTCGGCCTTTCGAGGTCGTAAGATCATGTCCAAACGCAAAGTAATCGCCAGTGTTATTTTATGATTGTACGACGATATACTAAATTATTATAACAAAGGGGCAAACATTGTTATGATTTGGAGAATTTCTGAAACTACTGAACTCATTCTCAAAAATATTTAACTAATTGACGTGGTATAAAACAATAATTAATTTTGTTATTTCAGTTTGTTTTCAAATTTCAATACGAGTATATTTTGAATTCCTTTAATAAATTTAATAGATATTGCATTACTGTAGGTACATAAATAAATGTATATATCAAAGGAGCAAAAATTTAATAAAGAAGAAGATACATAGAGAAGCACTTGAATTACCGCACCTCTTAATATGCTAAGCCTTACAACATATTCTTATGAAAGGCCAATTTTACAATAAACCAACAGTTTTTAAAACATACAAAGATTAATATTTGAGTTATCATGGCCAAGATTAAATGAACCAAAAGATACATTGCTAGAAAATGCCGTTAAATCGTATATGTCGAATAATTAGCAATAAATAAAACCTTTTTCGTACGCGTGGGAGGTATTAATTAGTCGTGTACATAATGGGAGAGGCGGACTATGTGAAACATTCGTTTTGTATTATGGCGATTCTTGACTGATTTCTCGTGGACCAATGGTTTGTAATATATGCGTTAGTCACCTGCGAAGCATAAGACTTGTTATTTTCTTTATTTATTTTTATAGAATCATCCATCATCATCCATCAGCTATACGAAGTCCACTGTTGAACATAGGCCTCTCCCAATGATAATTTATAATAGAAAATACCTTTTATATAATATTTCACTCTTTCTATTTTTCTATATACTTTGCAATATTTTGCGCAATTGATCCTAGGTTTTGTTACGGCAATGTTGAAAAAATAAACTTGTTTTTGGAACACGTAAAAATGTATTAAATAGATTGTTGGCATAGACTTTTGGTTTAGCGACATTATAAATTGATCGAAATACATAGGTCTTAAGTTCAATCCCAACATTTGCTTCCTTAATTCTACAAATACAGTCTGCAGCAATATAGCTAGAAATTAACTACGATATTGATAAGATTTATTTATTCCGATAATTTACAAACAAAACGGCCAGAGAAATTAAAATAAATTTTGAAATTGGGAATTTAAACAACACGTTTTATAGGCATGGCTTTCCATAAAAATACATTCCAAATTACAACCTCTATTTTTAATTATCTCACCAAATACGATCGCCTTAGCTTTGCCTTACTCATACACTTGAAGCCGGCCTCACACTCAGTATTAAATAATGATTAATTGCTCTTACACAATACTATCGCGAATCTTACAGTTTGACATTTGATATGTCCGTGGAGGTCTAATGAAAGTGATTTTTGCATTACTCATATTACATTACGATAGTAAGAATCGTAAATATGTAGGTGGAAATAAAAATTAATATGTTGTATGAAAATTATATTCTGGACTCTGTAGTAGTATGTCTTGTGGGTGTCACATTAGGATAAAGGCTTTTTAATCTCACATTACACATTATACGATTTAATTTTTGTCAAACAAACAAACATATAACAGCCAATAGTCACACTGTATTAGACCATATACGTGTCCCACTGCAGGGCACGGGCGTCCTCTACAATCGAGAGTACGATTGAGAGGGACTAGGCCACATAGTCCACCACGCTGGCCTAGTGCGGATTGGCGGACTTACACACCGTAGAAACTCTTATAATTGCTATGGTATGCAGATTTCTTCACGATGTTTTCCTTCACCGTTATAGTGCGTGGTGATTGACAGTTCAACGCACTGGCACGGCGCTACTAAGTCAATAAATAAAAACACGAATCAATTGTGTTTAACTTTAAGCTATATGACTATCTTTGGATTATGTATATTATGTATAGCACTGGTTTCAATCACAAAATTTCCTCCAGAATCGAGTACTACGAGTATATGCCCAGAAATCATCATGATCATCATCATCAGCCCTTCCACATTCTCTGCTGTACATACGCCTCTCCTATAGCACGTTACTGGGCTCGATCCTCAGCCCATCGTATCCAACTGCATCCAACCATCTTACGTATATCATCTTAGGCTAGGGGGGTTACTCTATGATCTGAAACGAAACTCGAATGTTCGGACGTTCGACGTCTGCAGTTCGTTTTTAATTGTACACTTCTAAAAACCAACACTATTCTCTATGATAATTATCATTCAATCCGAACTAAGTCTATAGTTAGGACTTACGATGTACGATAGAGGATTCGAATATTTTGTGAAGTTACATTCGTACAGTTTTACGTGCAACGTCCGAAGTTTCGAGTTTCGTTTCGGATCATAGAGTTACCCCCTAGGAATATTTTAGAAAAAAAACCTTTTGTAATCAACGAGCGTGTTTGAAAAGATTAATGACAGTTAATGAAGCAAAGATAATAAGGAGGGTAGCATTTGGCGCTCTACGGTCTCTGCCTACCTCAATGTGACATAGGCGTTAGTATATGTATGTATATATGTAATGAAAAAGTTCAAACACCCGTAGTATTTACGTGTTTACGTCGCGAGTGGACGCGAGACGCGGCCGGCCGGTGAAAGTCCACCGCCGAGGTCGACAAGCTCATACTCTGTTTTCATAAAAATAACACTACATATTCAATATCTATACCTTGGAAATATATGGATATGTGTCATATATAAATTCATCTATATATAAATGTATTTTGTATTTTATCAGCCCATACACGTCCCACTGCAGGGCACGGGCCTCCTCTACAATCGGGAGAACGATTGACAGTGGTTAGACCATATAGTCACCAGGCGAAGCTAGTTTATCCTAAAATCGGGTTTGGCCGGTAACATCATATAAAATTAAGTGATACTATAAATTGATAATGCTCAGTTTATTAACTTACTCATTGCAAGTGGAAACGGAAATCTTATTACTGTGCTTAGATGTAGTCACTTCTGTTTGCTCCTATCCCACGTTATGTTAAAATCTATGCCACCTTTTGCCCTACTGAACTATTATTGTATTAAATATACATATATTATGATTTATGCCAGTAAGATTTCTATGAATGTTAGTCGGCGGATTCAGTGTTCCTAATGACCAGCTAACACGACCTGTACTCGTATGAATATTTTACATACTAATGATGAGGATGCGAACGTATGGATTTATTGCATCCATGGCTCATTTTCTTTTCTAGGCTACTTCTTTGTGAAGAACAATAGTTTTGTTATAATTTCGTCCGGAACTTATTACCAGAATATTTTATTGAATTATGAAAAGAACTTACCAACTAAGATAGGCTTAGCCTAGTTTGGGTACCCTTAGAAAAGTGTTTTAGTTTAGTTTAAGAAACTTCCTGTTTAAGTTTAATTATGTTTTATCTAATTGTAAACTGAATTCTGTTGTTAATAACGATTATTATTATATTATAAATAAATACACCCAACAGTCACATACATAGTCATGACCCCACACTAAGATCGAGTCCTGTGTCGGGAGTATCGGAAACGAGGCTTATCGGTCTCACAAACCAGACCCGAAACAAAAACCTGTAGATCACAAAAATATTTGTCTCGATGTCAAGATGCGCATAAAAAATACAACCTCTTTTTATTTCGAAGTCGGTGTAAAATGTCAAATATTTACGTGACAAGTACATTACGTGAATGTTTTATTAGGAATTGTAGTCGTATCGACAGATTTCTTTGAAAATTCATTGGGCGCTCGTGTGACGCAAGATTCATGATAAATAACACGGTTCGGAAATTAACGTTTCGCGATCCGTATCTTAATCACGGCGCGGATGGTATAAAACTGGATAGTACCTATATCTTACAAATTTATTCTACAATCTATTGTTGAACATGTTTAATTACTGTAGAAAATGTTTCGTTAAACATGTTTACTGTTGACAAATGTTTTTCTGTACTCTCAACTGAGAAATAAGAAATATCACTTGAGATTAATTGTTGAATATACTTGAAATACATTTAAACTAGTTACTTAAGAAATGTGATAAAATCAGTGCACTTGGCATACACATTGTTTTATATGATTTACAATTTCTTACACGAAAACTACCTTCTTTTATAAACAGGCCATCAACTCCTGTTAGCAAGGATCGACTGCACGCATTTTAATCACACCGAACGTTGAAGCTCGTCAATTTTTGGATCATAAATAATAAATACACCCAACAGTGAAATATATAGTCTCGACCCCATACTAAGATCGAGTCTTGTATCGTGGGTATCAGGAGCTACGAGAGACTTTTCGGTCTCACAAGCACCCAGACCCGAACAAATACCTGTGGTTTACACAAACATTTGTCTCAGTGTGGGAATCGAACCAGCGGTCTTTTATCTTACATCAGGCATTGCACTCTTGTGATAACTTTGCCTTATTCTTAAATTTTATTTAACCCATATTATTCCACTGCTAGGCAAAGGTCTCCCCCTTTTCCTCTACTGGTCGCAGGTCAAAGTAATTAAAGCTACATGGGCTTGAAGACATTCAGGCATCTTCTTAAATTAATGAAATAGTAAAATGAACTGTAATACTAGCATATTAGGACTTACATTAGGGCGCTTCCACACGAAGTGGAAGGGCGGCGTCTGGTAGTAGAACACAGATGTCTGGCTGGCGGGGAAGTCGGGGTCCTCCCACATCACCCCGCGCTGCATGCACGATGCCTTTATTCTCTCGTAGTCCGACATGCTGTGTAAAAAAAAACCTTTGTAAATTACGCAGTTTTAGTATTGATCAACGACAGATACAGTTTTTTTTACTGAAAAGCCTTTTCCAAAAATTTCCAGATTGACATTTTGGGAGAGGTTTTCATCTAGTGGTCATATACGTTCCAGTGCAGGGTTAGGGCCTCCTCTACAATAGAGTATTATGCCATATAGTTCACCACCATGACCTAGTGCGGGCTGGCGGACTTTTACACACCATAGAAATTTATACAAATCGCTATGAAAAAGTACAACTATTATAACATTTGATTAATGGTTTCTTTGAAATGTATATCTTCACAAAAAAATTGAGTGACCTTTTAGCGGTGGTGTTAATTTAGCCATAATAAAAAACTATAACTCTACAATTAACATTGATTTTGATTAACGGTTTCTACGATATCGCGGGCATGATATATTTGCTCTAGAGTGTTACATCGTATATATTTGTCAATTTCTGCATTTGACGATAAATTTAAATTTAGTTCATTCGTACATACGAAAATTTATAGGTGATGTGTCTTATTCGTAACAAAAGACACGTTATTTTGAACCACTATAGCCCATATTCCCAAAATAAATTCAATTTCATACATCACTCCTAACTCCAACAGTAAGAGCTATTCGAGATAAAATAGTTTCTAAAATCTTTTTATGGACGGCCTTGAAAGTTCCGATAAAAACCATTTGTTCCATCTAAGCGGCAATTAAGCAGTCTTTGCCACTCTATCAGCAACTGCACAAAAACGAACTAGAAATAAGGAAAGAATGTGTACATTTTTTATTTGTCTAGCTGCTTTTGTGTTATTGTCAATTGTGGCAAAGGTCAAACAGGTCATTCTTCAATTGGAACCTATATTGGAATGTTTATGTGAAGTATGTGGATACTCGAGTTTGGAGAATTCTGTAGAAAGCAAAAGAGCCATAGCCATGAGTCTAAATAGAATTAACATCCTTACATTAATTTAAAGGTACTTGCGTCATCCATTCATGTCTATGGAGATATCATTGCCTCTATATTATTTTAAGCAAAATTTATTTTTGGCATACGCATATTTTTTTAATAAACGGGTATTTTCAAGACTTTTGTGATTTTATTTATCCTTATTGGCTGCTTTTCTCATAACTTCCATCAAACGTGACCAGAATTTGACGACTACTCGTACTGTAAACTGAAAGAAATACAAGGTTAATTGTATCTGGGAGTATGTATAAAATCCTGTGTACATACGTCCTACTCCTGAGCGCAGGTTTTCTGTGCGTTCTTAAAGGATTCAGACTGTAGTTCACAATGTTATCCTAGTGGCAAATATAGTTTTGTGGCATTAAAAATAATATGGCTTTCAGACATGCATGTTTCTCAACGTTTTTTTCTTTAAATTACTGCCCAAAAAGGCGTTTTCGTACGTCTTAAACACGAAGACGTGCAATTTATGGCCTACCCACGGTTCGCCGTGATCCAAATACGCATGCATGATACAGAACAAATACTTGATGTGTCTTTCAACCCACGCCGCTCTTAAACGCGACGTGTTGTGTAACTTATATTTTAGCACGCGATGTATATAACTAAGTGAATAATGTGAGCGGAAGTACTTTTATATTTGTTTGGATTAATTGTTTCGGCAACCACAAGGTGACTGTTGTTGAACGAGGATCCTTTAAGGATTGTCACAGTGGTTTACTGTCTGCTGGTTTTTCAATATAACATTTTTATATTGTGGCAATAAGCAGTATAAAATTATAATTTTAGGATTCAAATCTATGACGCACTATTGTCCATATGTTAATAAATTAAATAATTTAAAAAGTTGAACAAAAAGAACCTATTCCAATGTATTTCGTAATAAACAATTTGAAAGTACCATACAACAGTAAACTTGTGAGTGACCTTATTTTTGTATTTAATTTGACTAGCAACTGTTCCGACTTTGCCCGAGTGCGAATATTATTTGACGGGGTATTCGTTTTTGAAACAATTTTCATTACTGCTTCGCGCCTATTGATCATAGCGTGGTGTCATATAGTCTATATAATTTTTGTTAAAAGGGCTATCCAACACCAAAAGTATTTTTCAATTCGAACTAGTAGTTCAGTAATTCAGTAGTCCTTGAGATTATCGCGATCAAATTAACAAACAAACTTTTCAGCTTTATATGTAATTATTAATACAGATATGTTTTATAAGTTACACAAAATTTATTTAGTTACAGACCCATGCCCATGTGAAATTTTAATGTATACCAAAATAAAAAATAAACAGGCATTACCCTTAGCGAGCAATACAACCTGATAGATTAAATTTAGACGTTGTTTAATGAAAAATCAAGTGGCCTTGTATTAATAGTTTTCATATCTGCTGACCACAACTTTTGTGTAGGTAACATATTATTTTATCTCTTTAATAGCTAGACTGGCAACTTTTTCTGGCGTTCGACCGTCGACCACCAATCGAGGATTTGAAATAAGCGATTTATTTTCAATGTAACATTTTAAATGAAATAAAAAGTGTAGTTTACATTTAACCTTTTATAAAGGAAATAAAGAAACAAACTTAAACATGGGTACTTAAATGTGTTTTAACCGAGTGCCAGGCTTCAATTCTTAGTATGGAGATAAGCTCGACAGTTTTTTTTAGACAATCTTTATTATTAAGTATAAAAATTCTAATCGATAATTTATCTATCTATACGTATAATAAATTTATAGCCGATCGATTTCTGCACATGAAAAATAAATGGGAAAAATTAATATGGGGAGTCAGTATTACCGTAATACTCGTAAAACGCAAAACAATGATTTTTGGATTATTTGTCTATTTGTGCGGTTGTGCGCGATGAACTCAGAAACCGATTAACGGATTTCGATTAAATTTGGTATGAAGATAGCTGACGCATTGGATTAACACTTAGGTTACTTCTTATCCCGAAAAACGTAGTGTTTCCGTGGGATGAGCAAGGAGGATTCCTCGATATAAGTATTTGTTACTTTTTTATACTCAAAAGGATGGGATGGGACTGGATTACATGCCTTGAGTAAAATGAGTCAGGTCGGGGCGGGATATAACGGGACGGGTAGGAAATTTCAAATAAAGTTAATCACGCAGACGAAATTTGCGGGCAGAAACTAGTACTGATTATAATTAAAGGCCCCTTTAAAGTATTTTAGTTTTGTTTCTTGCCAGTAATGTGTAATAGAAAAACGTCTGTAGAAGCTAAAGTAACATTATAATTTGACAATTACATACCACAAATATGTAATGCGAACTTAAAATGTAAAAACAAGGTAATTTTTAAGAACCATTTCGTATCTACTTTAAGAACTCAACGATGTCCTATTTAAGTACCAAACTTCAATTCGGTCGTAGACTGCATGTACCCGAACACAAGAATCAACAATCAAATCATTCGCACAAACCGCTTTCAATCATCAAACTGCGGATTGAACAATAAAATAACATTAATCTCGGCAATGCCAGCGCGCTGCTCTCTAAGCGTTTTCACTATGGAAATACGATTGTTACACTTGTTAACAATGGGAAAACATACAAAATGCAATCGCCTCTCTGCAATACATTTTTATATACACTTTGACGTTCTCTTTATTGTTATTGGAGCGTGTTTGCATACGGCGTTGATGTTTGTTTCTTTATCTGCATCTACGGTTCCTATCTGACCGGGCGTTTGGTAGTTCGGCGGTTTGCGGACAGATGGCAGTTATAGTAGACTTTAAAATCCTGAGTTATGAATGTAGTTTGTTTCACAAAAAAATCAAATTTTCGTGAAATTGCATTGCATAATCATTGTTCGGAATACCACAAAGGATATAGGACGCAGTTATAAAAAACCTGTTCAGGAGGGATAGAAAAATAACTTTAAATTTTTACATTCATGTGTTAAGTGCCTAAATCTATATTAATTCCGGGAAAGGCATGGACCAAGTCTAATATTAGGTACTCATAGAAAAAACACAAATAACGAATTATTGTTTTTGGGCAAAAAAAGCCATGGTAAAGATGGAAAGATTTTGATCCTGCAATGCGTGACGAAGCTCCGAGTAAAATATAGTGTATTAAAAAGTGCTTAAGCGTACGAAAACAAGGAACAAGTTTTTCGCCTCATGAGAAAATAGAAACTGCTTCGTGTATATGTATGTCCATACATTAGACATCAACGAGATCCGCACGTTACATTACGCTGTCCGGTTGTAGGTCAGTAGTGTAGAACGGAATTACTTAGTAAAACATGTAAGTTTTCTATACCTAACATCATTTATTACGAAAATTATATATGCCAAATTTTAATATTATTAAAAATGGCAATATGTAATTACAAAAAAATACTCGATATATTTTTATCGAAAATAATATCGTTTAAAATGTTATGTTTTATTATATTATTAAAAAAATATTATATGGTGCAGGCATAGCCACTGTTAACTACAACTTGATAACAACGAGCGAATAAATAACCTTTAAAATTTATAAAGTAGGTGCGTCATCAAAAAAAATAAAATTAATATTAGGTAATTAATTAAAAATCTTATTTATCACATATAACATAATTTGGTAAATTAATACCCAGTGGTTATACCCTAGAAAATAATATAAAAGGTTATTCATACAAACTGCTTACACGGTACGTAGATATATAGTATAAAATAGTTACATATTCATACACAATAGGTATATACAATCATACTCTAGATTGTAGAGGAGGACCGTGTCCCGCAGACGTATACGGACTGGCACTAACACAGAATACACAGCTGTTTGATTTTCCTCAATAAAATAAAATACAATAAACGAATGACGTCAAATGTCCAACAGTTCAAGTAATAAGAGCCCTCACCGATGTTTAATTCTTAGCACACGCGGAGGTATTGTCTCGGCATTAAATGCAGAACGCAACAACTTAACGGTTCATTTTATAGCTTGCATTGTAGATTAGGTATTTGGCACCAACCTTGCCACATGTTTGAGGTGGCTAGTAATTCCTCGTGTCTATTATTCCACAGTTTGTGCATCTGTGTAGTTATCTCATTACATGGCGAGCCGCTGGGATATTGCACTGGCAGTATTGCACAGTAAGTCTGTACAATAATTGTGGTCGAATAAAATGTTTAAATAAATACGCCCAATAGTTAATAATAATAATAAATAAATACACCTAACACTCATAATCCTGACCCCACATTAAGATCAATTAAGTCTTGTGTCGTAGGTATCAGGTACTACGAGAGATTTTTCGGTCTCACAAACGCCCAGACCCGAAACAAATACCTGTGGATCACACAAATATTTGTTTCGACGAGATCGAAACCGCAGCCTCACGTTTCACAGCTGGCGTTTAACCAACTGCGCCACGGAGGCTGATAGTTACTTACATAGTCCTGACCCCACATTAAGATCGAGTCTTGTGTAGTGGGTATCAGAACTGCGAGAGACTTTTCAGTTGCACAAACACCCAGAACCACTAGTCGTAACTCCTCGTAGGCTTACCGTCTTGGTATAACAACAGCGAATAAGTACCGCTTAACAATTTTGACGCAGGGAAAACTCATTAAATATTAAACGCTTCCAAGTAAAAATATTTCGTCGAGATGAATTTTCTATTTTATATTAGGCACGTTTTGAAGGCAGGTTTTAATTCATTTACATAAGCGGCGCCGACGCATTGAGGTGTGGGCAGATATTCATAATCCACGAACTTCTGGCCGGCATAATTGTGTCGATTGGCGGGTGATAATTACCCGATCAGTTGTTACTTTATTACTCCGAGAATACTAGTGATTGACTGATTGGAAAAAACATGGTGGACTAAGACCTAACCCATCTGAATTGAAGAATTAACTAAGATTATTATTAAAGTTAGTACTGAACTTGGACTGAGCGACGATCACAATAGGACACTGTGAAGTCACTAAATTACGGCAGTACTAAAAAGTCTTGATTTATGCGAACTGAACAGAGCTCGTGAACACGTATTTGTATTTGCATGTTTTAATAAAACTCGATTTGTCTAAAGTCACATTTCCTTGTAAAAGTTATTTCAAATTAAATTGCTAATACCTATCAAAATAGCGTATGACGTAATATCTCATGAATGAATCTCGGAAACTTGTAGTAGTATAAAACATCCACCCACAGAACGTTCACGGCTGAACATATCGTAAAGAAATTCCATAGCAACCTGAAGACGTCTGCATCTAGTACTCCCTAACAAGACTGAATCAGAAAATATGAGATCTGTAGAAAACAAATAAAATAAGCCAAGATCGGCAAGTTGAAGTGGCAGGGGGATGGCAATTGATAGCGGATGAGGCTGAATAGGTCTTGAGTGACGGTCAAGTGCAAACAATCGCAACCTCAGATTTTCTCTCACATGATGGACAGACGAACTAATAAAAAACTTTAAGAAAAAATTAAAGATATTATTTATTTTTATTTCATAACGATTAAAAAAACGAACAATAAATCTATTAACTGGAGCAACTATTAATTAAAAAATGTAATAAAATTAAAAAAGGTGCAGATGCTTCTAATTTACGTCACATTGACTGTATTTTAAATTATAAAATATTTTGTGTGGTCCCACCGCCCGTGACCCTCGCCTAACTCCGCGCCAGTGTTGTGAATCAACCGCTGCGAGTAACACTGGTGTTTTTGAGTGAAAGTGACCGGTCCGGTCCGGTCCGTTCGTAATCGCACTGCCCACAAACTATCTCATATTAATAATCATTAATTTGTTCTCGCGTCATTGCTCTAGTGGGAATATATACCTAGTGCCCGATTTAGCCAGCGGGGAGGTTGAAGCTCGTTCTGACAAGTTCTTGGTTTGTCACATGTTAAATAATATTGAAATTAAAGTGCTCAAGTTTCATTTTATAAAATTAACTAGCATTGAGTACTTTGGCCCTGGCTAAGCAACATCCACCGATTTTAAGAGGTAGGTATAATGAGGATGGGTTGGGGTAGGGTCCTAGCACAATTTACCATTATTTTAAGCCGAGCTAGAAGGCGGTCGACCTCGATCTAAACTTTTGGTACTTTACAGGACATAGACAGCCATAAAAAGCTTTATCGCCGAAATAAATGGAGTGGATCTGGGTAAGCAAGTCCCATAGTGAGTGGCCTTGCTACATGGCTATTCTCGCCCTGCATAAACAAGTAGTAAGCCGTAAAAACGTGGGCTCGAGAACTCCGGGTATATAACATTTCGTTCGAGTTTCTAAATTCCATAAGCGGCCTCCGGCAATCTGACTCAGAAATACGACGCGAAGCTGCTACTTAACCTGCACTTTCTTCTATTGTTATCATCAATTAGCTACGAGATTCCATAATATTATTTTTATAATATTTTATTTATAGTTTCGAAATTATTCATTTGTTTAGCACACATAGTGAGTAAGAAATATTACATGCAATGGATTTTTTGCAAATCTATTTCAAATTCTATTATTTGTGATTATTATCAAAGCTGAATGTTCAACTTTACGTTATCTTATCTCCAATACTGCTGTTACGCCAATCAGGATAAAGGTTTAGCATGACTAAGCCTTATCTCTGAACATTGACAATCTTAAATTGTATACGTGCATTAGTCTATGCTGATATTAGTGTTGGTAAGAGTAATAATGTAATAAATTTAAAAAAAATGTGTGAAAGTACAAAGGACAAAACAATTAAGAATGACCGGTAGTGCAATAGGAAATAACTCAGCTTATACTGATCCGCAACTTAGTACCGAACAGCACTGATTTTTAGCTACCCCTGTCTCCCTCTGATATTATGCGGGAGCTGGGCTACAACGACAAATTGATAGACATGCGCTGTAACCCCACACATACTTGTACATCATTGCGCTTCAAGGCAAAACATGGATGTGATCGGTGCAAGATCGAGCAGTCGTGTAAGAAACAGGAGTCTTATGTCCAACCGTGGATGAATTTGGGCTCAAATTATGGTGATAATCAAACACATATTCTAATAAGTACCTCCAGTGTAAAATAAGTTCTGTATCGTATACGAAACTATGAAAACCTTTACAATACCACGACACTCAGACACAAAAAAATAACTTATGCCTAAACACTGGAAAATAAGCCCGGCCTCTTATTTCATAGTAAATATCCGAAAAAATAACCATATTTGATTTGATCTAGTACTTTACGAAATAACAAATCTATTTCACTTTAAAGTTATAGGCATATTCCCAAAATATCTCCCAACATTTTATATAATACATACAGCATTACACCCGTCGAGCTGTCTGCTCCACAGCGACAGAAACGTTCCCCTCGCATTCGGCATAATGTCAGTTACCTAACGCAGTCCGCTTACCGGCCGCGTTTTCCACTGCATTTGGCCGAAAACCGGTCCAGATATTATTATTAGTTACATAAAAGCAAAGGGTTTGCACAAACACTGACAGACCAATAGCGTCGCGTTGAATTTGGCACACGGGACTTGTTATGCAGCTGTGTCTGCAATGAATATGCTGGCTCTGATTTCCGCACGTAGAATGGATACAAACGACTCGATATCATACCCTCGTAATCTCGCGGATCAACAGAATGAATAGGCTGCAGTTAAATGTAATGAGAGTAAATTCACAAAAGAGACTGTTTATTTCACAAAGAAAATTTACATACATACCCCTTTTATTTAATAATAATAATGCTCAGATTACTTCAATGGGAACTTGATTATATTTATACCGAACAAAAGGGTAAAGAGTGTTTTGTAGTTGGTATAATAAATCACCACACTTTTCAGTCATATTATTTCGAAATTACAAACGCAAATCTCTATGGATCAAGCAGACATCTGTCTCAACGTGAGAATTTATCTTACGGCCTCTCGTTTCATAAACGAGTTTTCGCCCAATGCGTATACTTTATAAAAAAAATATGAAGTGTTGTAAAACAGACATGTTATGAAGTTTTCTCACATGACAGTTGCCAGTAATATCCATACATTACAAGAGCATCACACAATCCATACATGGCAAAAGGAACCTAATTATCTGTAAAAAACGACAAATCGAAATTCACGTCAAAAATTATATTAGACAACAACTAAAAATAATCACTATTGGTAATTCAACTAACAACAAGTTAAAACCAAATATTTATATGTCACATACCAAAGAACTGATTTTTTTTCAGTTCCGGAATAAGTGTGTGGGGGTAGTCATGAAAATATATTATTTCTGAGTACGACACCAAAACGTTTAAGTAGGTAGACTTCTATTTTTAAAAAGCCGCGTATGGTGTTATTTTTATATTATCACTTTTGAATACAGATCGTATAAGACTATATTATAAATTATGTAATTAGACAAAACATCTATTGTATAAAAATATTTAAAAGTAATTTTTTTTTTTGAAATCAGAGAAACAACACACGGGGTAGAAAGCGAATAGCTTAATTCCTGTCAAGTTGGCCGACCTACAGCTATTGTAATTAGTATGTAATGAAAAATAATTTCATAATTCAATTGAATTGAACTCAATAACTTCGACACATTTAAAGATTTTAAAATAAAAAAAGGTACATTATACATTACATTACTTTATTCATTTAAATACACAACAATTAGTCCGCCAACCCGCCCTAAGCCAACGTGGTGGACTATATGGCCTAAACCCTTTTAATCGTACTCCCGACTGCAGTGGGCCGTTTATTGACTGATACAGTTACAGGTACAGATTGCATATAAAATGGCGGATGAATCTATCTTACGAAATACTTAATCTGCACATTCGGGCTGTTTGTCTTTCAAAAGGTTTGTTGTGAACTTCTCGCAAAATGCTATTAATCATAATGAAGGAGTGAAGTAACCACATTAATCCACGACGCCATGAAGGTAATAATAAATAAAATACCATTTTAAATTGTGACGCTGCTGTGTGCCTGAGGTCCGGAACCTAACACCAATAACGCAAACATTAATTTCAATATATTCGCGGATATACATAAAAATAATTGCAAAAGTACCGTATTGCTTTTTGTAGTCGATAAAAAATCGCGGGTAGGTTTTTTAGAGAACAAAAAATGCTCAATACATATCAAATATAGTAATGATTAATTTAATTTAATATCGTCGTATAACATTTTACGAAAAAAACCTTAATGTTATATTTCGACATAATTTAATAAACAAAATGTAAAAATTTAACAATCAATAGCGTGAATGTCTGATTGGAATTTACTAAATATTTTTCACAGTCCAATAAGAAAAGAAAATTGGTCCAACTAGAACACTAAATCAAAAATCTATATGAAATTTCACTCACATGATACTTAAAAAATGAAACACCACTTTCCAACACCGATGTCCCGTTCGATCTAACACGATGTGCGAGGCTTTTCCCTATTCCACCCCCGGAAATGTATTGGCTATTTCCCCATTTACCCTCCAAACCGAAATGTAACGGCCTCCATCTTGTCTACTGCCGGAAACGTGCGCAAACTTTTTTACGATCATAGATAATGCAAAGGAAATTATGCCTTACTCTTACTCTACTTTCTACAGCGTAATGTTTATTTAGAGTGTGACAACAAATACCTTGTACATGTCCCGTTGCAAAAACACTCATTCGAAAATGTACTTTATTATAATTAAGTTTTTTTTTTCAATTAATCACTAATATTTAAAGCAACCGAATGCTATTATTTTTAAAAATTAAAATTGTAATGTTTTAAATTCGATATGTTCTTTATCGATTAGTACATACATAGTTACATACCACATGGCGCGTCTTGTAATAAAAATATATTTTAATATTATCAATTTAAATAACAAATCCGAACTCCTTGGACCGGCATAAATATTGCGAATTAAAAAAACAGCACCACTAAACATGGCTGTCTTGTAAGTGGTTTATTGCCCAACCGGTTCGTACATAACACATTTACGATATAAAAATGTTTTAAATACTGTTAATGATTTATTTAAGAAGGTTTAAAATAATATAATGACAATACATACCTTGATAGGTTTAAAACATCATCGGGCACGAATAAAACGCACTGATTTTCTGAACACATGCACTACACAGGCTGTCGCGGCGGTACTGTGCTTGCCGCTCCCTCCCCGGGTCTGCGCACTTCTCACTTCAACATATTCCGTTTCGCTCTAACTAAGGTTGCTATCGCGTGCTCAGAAGAGCGTTAATGATATGGGTAAACATCGCTTAAATGGCAGTTGTTAAATGATCTTAAAATTTTAACCTTAATATACAATAATACCGTTGTTGAATTGTATGTTTTTATGCATATTTTTTTAACGTTAAAAAGAACTGCGCATTGAAACATTGGCGATATATTTATAATTTAGATGCATTTTTGTGGCTGAATCTAAATGCGTTAAGATAAATCTGTGTGTGTAATAAAAATCTTATTGGAATCTTAAAAGATGGAAAAGGCTGTGGAAATCTGTGAAGTCGATGTTCATCGGTGGACTTCATGTAGTGGAATATGATGTTAGAAAAAGATTTTTATTATTTGTAAGGGTATATATTACATTTTATATACACATAGCTATTTGTAGCCCGATCCGGCTTCACCCGAGTGCTAATATTATTTTTAGGGGATACTCAAATATATATGTAAGCTACTTTTTACTTTTACTGCGATGACTGGCGAGACGGGCATGTAATTCGCCTAATGGTAAGCGATATGACCACTCATGGACAGTAGCAAAACCATACAACACCATGAATTACAAAGCAATGCCCGGTATTCCACTGCGCTCGCCATCCTAACACATAAAATGTTAAGTCTTATGACGTCCATTAGTTACTCTGGCTACTATATCCTTCAAACCGGAACACAACAGTGCATTTACACTTCTGTTTAGTGGGAGATATGGACATTGCAGTGGTACCTGTCAAGCGGCCTGTCATATATGAGAGACCAACCACCCGTAAAATAAAGATATATTAAAAATATGGTTGTACTTCAAAGATATAAAATATTTAAGTGACTAGATGTCGCCAAACAAATCTCCATCAAAATCAGTTGTGGAGACTTATGTGCAGCTGTGAACTAACTGATGATGATAATGATATTTTCAATTATATTAACTGCCTCTAAATTTATTCATACGTTTTGAGAAAAAACGCAGACATACAAAAAACATATCGAATACAGAAACTCGTTTTAAAATCGGTTAAATATAAATCGCTGGCGCTTATCACAGCGTGACAGCAAACCGCGAGCGCAGCCGGCAGCATGCTCTTCGAGTCTCGGACATTGCAGCGACGCCGAGTCTCGGGCTCCCGAGACACGAGACACAGACTCGATCCTAACCCTTACTTTCTACTTCGCGCTACTGTCTGACTGTCACGACGTACTCTCGAATGTCGTATTAGCATAATTATGAATCCGTTGCTCTTAACTTGTTTAACGCAGTTCTCAAGGTTTTACAATGTTTATTGTTTTGGTGATTTATTGGGTCATTAGGTTGTCTCGCTGGATAATCATTATATAATAATAATACATATATACATTACATTGGCAAATATTACGATTTCGAATTATACAATTAATACGAGTACATATTTGTGTCATACATAATTCGGATGTTTCTTAGTAAAATGTGAATTATGGATATATTAATTACAAGGACTCTTTCTCATTTTTTATACTAGTAGAAAACTACATTATTTATTTGGAGTTATGTTATACAATTTCAATTTGAATACCAATAAGGTTTCTTTATAAATAATAATATATTTAGATAATATTTAGTGAGTTATCCTCAAAGTTTGACCATCGCCTCAAAACGATAATTTCAAAATATATTTTTATATCGATTATGATTAGAACAGTGAAAATAATAACATTTGCAATTTGATTGATTATTGAGTTACGTTTTTTTTTCGCAAATATGCAATTTCTGCCATTACATATGTAAATAGATTATTTCTGGTTTACCTTAACGACTAATGATAGTACACAGTCAGGTCATAAGTATTGTCACACCGTAAAAGCTTTTCTTTTAGAATGCTGGCCACAAAAAAGTTTATTGGATTCGAATTTCGAATTGTTCATGAAAATAAAAATGTATACTTTTTAGAATTTTACTCATTTTTAAATATGGATTGGACGCTTAAAGAAGACTGTGTTGCAGTTATTGCGTTGCATCGTTGCGGTTACGCGCCAATTCAAATTTTTGACATACTGAAAAAAATTAATATAACTAAAAGATTCGTTTATCGTACAATCAAACGATACAATGAAGACTCTAGTGTAGATGACAGGTCAAGAAGTGGTCGCCCTCGGTCTGTTAGGACTCCAGCAGTGATAAAAGCTGTGAAGGCGCGAATTCAAAGAAATCCCAAACGTAAGCAGAAACTGTTGGCCCTTCAGATGGGGTTAAGCAGAACCACGGTGAAAAGGGTGTTAAATGAAGACTTAGGGCTTTGGGCATAACGAATAAAAACATGACATCGTTTGAATGCTCGTCTAATGGACCTGAGACTGAAGAGATGCCGCGCTTTGTTGAAGCGGTACGCGGGAAAAAAATATCGGGAAATTCTTTTTTCGGATGAAAAATTTGTTACCGTAGAAGAGAGCTACAACAAACAAAATGATAAGGTGTACGCACACAGTAGTGAAGAAGCGAGCAACCGTATTCCGCGTGTCCAACGAGGTCATTTTCCATCTTCGTTCATGGTATGGTTGGGAGTTTCTTATTGGGGCTTAACAGAGGTACATTTTTGTGAGAAAGGTGTAAAAACGAATGCAGTTGTGTATCAAAATTCAGTCCTGACGAACCTTGTGGAACCTGTTTCTCATACCATGTTCAATAACAGGCACTGGGTATTCCAACAAGATTCGGCGCCAGCTCATAGAGCGAAGAACACACAAGACTGGCTGGCGGCGAGAGAAATCGACTTCATCCGGCATGAAGACTGGCCCTCCTCCAGTCCAGATTTGAATCCGTTAGATTACAAGATATGGCAACACTTCGAGGAAAAGGCGTGCTCAAAGCGTCATCCCAATTTGGAGTCACTCAAGACATCCTTTATTAAGGCAGCCGCCGATATTGACATGGACCTCGTTCGTGCTGTGATAGACGACTGACCGCGCAGATTGAAGGCCTGTATTCAAAATCACGGAGGTCATTTTGAATAAACTTTAGTGTCATAACAATCTATGTTTTGTTAAATTCATTTTGGTATATAAATGGTAACATAATGAATAAACTTGTTTCAATTATTTTATATTAAATATGTGACAGAATTTATGACCTGACTAGGTATATTCAATCGTCATCCATAGTAAAAAAATGTCCAGTGTTAAATCCAGGCCTCCGCCTTACCCCAAGGATTTCCATAGAGTTCTATTGCGGGCTTCAACCAGCGACTTCTTGCAATCTTCTATAAGGAGGAATATATGTATGTATATTAACTAATTACTTACTAATATTATAAATGTAAAAGTGGCTCTGTAATATGTAAAATCGTTTCTTGGTAGTAATGCCAAGCCCAATGTAATGGCAATGAGAAGGTCGAGGACCTGGGCAACTCTGACATAAGCTATTTTTGATTCAGTCTATAGAGGGTGAAAAGGAAAGTGCAAAGTTTGTATTGTATGCAATAAACGTCTATCATTATTTTGGAACATGACTTATTTGATATAATGAAACGCATATTTAACCGAATTCATTGCATTAAATAAAAAAAAGTCTTAACTATTCTTGATCTTCGAATAGTTGCGAGCCACAGGTTTTGTTCATTATATTAATTGGCAATAAAAATACGAGTGTTTCCAATTTGCCACGAAATATCAAAGCGTCCTTCACAAAAGCTCGACCGGTGATTAACAGCAGAAGTGTTGCAAACACGAAATAAACATAATTATATCTGTATCATTAATCTTCAATTTACGCTCTGTTAGGTAATCGTAAAAATTTACTCGTTAAATGAAAATCGACTCTAAAGTAACAAAATAAAGCGTAGTTTTATTTGCCGCACTCATGAGGTATATTTTATGCATTATCTTCCCAAGAGATTGGTTTTATATTTTGGACTTTCTTCTTGGGATTTAGAGTCTATTTTCCTCTAAATTTGTATTGATGAAAGCATGATTTTTTTCTAGTTTATTGAGTAGTTTTGCAAGCCGGATTCTGTTGACATAACGAGGCTTTTACAATGAGACTGTTATTCATATATGGACAATGTGTAACACTAAGTATAACGTTTTCTTATTGGCGAGTTGTAAAGTCAGTTTTTTCAATAATTGCCTCGTCTCGATATTCAGTGTGATTCTCCATGTGTATTGTTAATTATAATTTTTTTATGAAATGCCTAACGAACAAACTGTGTGATGGTAAGTAATCACCATGATTTATGAACTCATACAACACCAGGGGATTGGTCTTTATATTTGGACGTTTTTTCATATCTTAATCAACTTATAGTAGTTGTAGTACGCTCTGTATTGTATATTAAATGTATTTAACAGTAATCAGCCTTCATGGCGTAGTTTTTTAGACGTCAGTTGGAAAATGAAAGACCAGGGTTCGATCTCAGATGAGGCGAAACGAATGTTTGTCATATAAGTTCTACTATTGGTGCCTGGTTGTTAAGTGTGTTCTTTGATAAGTCCCACGTAGCTTCTTATATCTACGGGGCGAGACTTGTATTAGTATCTTAATGTGGAGTCAGAACTATGTAGGTGATTGTTGAGTTTGTTAATTTATGTTTAGACACAAACAATCCATTGCTCAATAAAAACTATCAAGGATCTCCGAAGATATCTGTCGGAAGCGGCCTGCATTCAGTGATTTCCTCAAATCTTTCCAACAACTTTAACATTCAAAAAATAAATAATATTTCACATAACGTGAAATAAAAATTCCGTAGAACTTAATCATGTTCACATAATATACTTTCCACCAAAATTAAATACAGCAGGTTTTTACGTACTCGAAGCCACAATTCTACAATTTAATAAGTTACGACGGTGTTTATTGGAAACTAAAGGCTTTTATTCGACTATTTAATTTCATGCCTGCAAACTAGATGGCGTTTAAACAAATTTAAGGTAGAGCTTTAAGGTTTGCCGGCTAGTGAATGCTATGTCAGATCAATATAGCTTTGCCGCGATGATCCAGGTTGTAGTGCAATATGTTGAACCTGGCACTTCAAAGCGTGCGCTCTGCACCTGATGATGACGAGGAGTGCAATACCCTCGAATGAATGTGTCAATTAGCAACAAATAATTATCTCTTGATATTCGACAGAATTATGCCGGCGTCGTAGGAGGCGATTTAAAGGAATCATCGGAGTCGTTGGGCGTACTGCGGAGGCGGTGAACTCTCACTGGCTGCGATTCCAAGTGTCAGGGAGGAGATGGACGGCAGAGCGCCTGGCCTCGCATCTGTCGTGGATGACCTAAAAGGGGCATCCAAACCGACGCTTGAACCGTTCGCTTAACCTGCACGAGACGTGGAGGTGTAGCGAACGGTACTAACGATCCGACCAGGCAGTGATCGGAAGTGCCCAAGGGCGCACTAACGGTCACACGATACCCGGCCGGGTGACTCACCAGTAGAAGGTCCAGCAGTGAAGGCGCATGACTCGCCACATCCGGAATCCTGGTGGGCTGGTTCACCAGTTGTGTCAAGTCATGAGTCCGAGCGAATGCATGGGCAACCCTGCCAGCATGATCAGTCTTGGAGGAGCCCAACCACAACTCGTAATGTGCGTTGAAATCCCCCAAAACCACCTTTTCGGCTGACGGGAACTGCACCTGCGCGTCATCTGTCACCCGGCTAAGGTACCTAAACAACTGAGTCGTCTCATCGTCCCCATTTTGCGACCTGTAAAGGCACACGTAGATGCGGCTCAGGGAACCAAGATCCACGTACACCCACAGAGCGGAGAAGGAGGGATCCTCCATGCAGCGCAGACGTCTGACCGAACATACAAGCATACCCCGGCATTAGGCTTGAAATGTCCTTCAAGCGAATAACCGGGGTACAGCAAGTAGGAATTGTTGGTCGGACAACGAATCTGCGTCTCCGTCAAGAATAGCAAAGCAGCAATATGCACCGCTGAAGGACTGTTAATTTGCTCTGTCATGGGTTCGGTGAAGAAGCATCGAGAAGATTCAGTTCGGGCACTAAGAAGACCTAATGGGTACCGGGACGAAAGAGTCGGCAGGAGGCGAATTGATCCGCCGGACGGAAGGGCCCCCGTACCCTCCCGGGATGGGCCGCCGGGACTTCACATCCGGTCATCAACCGGCGCGTTGGACCCACCCAAGATTATGCGCGGCATAATGATGCAGCCTCTCGTGGTGGTAAGCCACGATTGGGCCCCTGTACTGTAATAATTCTGAACATGTCGAGTGTTTAACAACAAAACTTAAAAGGAAAGTTGCGGATTTTTTCGGTTTATGAGTGCTCTGTGGTAGCAATTATAATTAACTACTTGATTAGCGTCAACTTTTGTAGGTAGGTCTCATTCTACAATTAGAGTTTTAAACATGAACAAGTATTTGAGTGACCTGGCATGATTGCTTCGTTTATGAGATTGTCATTTATCGTCAGATGTTACTCATAAAGCGTCATTTACACGGGGAGAGTCTTAAGGAAGCCAAGATATAGTGGGGCGATGTTCCATCTTAGCAACCTTGGGTGGATTTCGGGTTCATACATGCGCAGAACTGATAAAAATTCGTAACTTTATGCGCATAACCTAGAATTTAAGATTTCTACAGGCAAATACTAATATAAGGTAGGCCATGTACCTTAATTAAACAAGCAGGTAATAGATACCTACTTATTACAAGAAAGTAATTTTCACCTTCAAATGCCTTATAGTTATTTTTTTTTTACAGCAATTTAATACTTTGGGAGAGAAATATGTGTCCAAATTCACTTGGTTAAGTAACATCCTCGGTAGTATAGTGGTAATTATTCCCGCCTGTCACGCGGGGGACCGGGGTTCGATTCCCCGCCGGGGAGTGTCTTCCGCTTTAAAAGTCTTTTTGCACCGATATTTACGTTAGTAGCTATGTACCTACTTAAATATTGTTATGTTTTTAGTATTTTGGTTTTAATTAAATTAATTTGCTTTGAACATTCTCTTTGAAATCCCTTTGGTTTTTAAGTTTCATTACGTTGTTTTCCTTCAACTTTAAAGTGCGTGGTAGTTGACTAGCAATACACACATATTATGTACGTATGTGTGTAGAGGATACGTATGTAGTTTATGTATACAGGGTATATCAAGACTGCTACCGAAAACGAAGCCAGTTGGTAGTTTTACTGACTACAAACACGATCCAATTAAAATTTTGCAAAAAAAGCGATTATTTTTTTGTAATTTTTCACCTATCAACGTATTTAGATGGGAAATACATAGTTTCTCCTAAAATACTAATGTACACCCTTTTATTTTTAAAGACGCAATGGTACGTAAAGGTTTACATTATTATTTTAGCAAAAATGACGTTTTTACCACCCAAACATAATGATACTTAAAAAAATACAAAAAACGATGCTTTTTATTGCGAAAATTTTCAGTTGCATTGTATCTGCAGTCACTAATACTACCACTTGGCTTCATTTACGGTCGCAGTCTTGATATACCCGGTACAAAAGTATATATCATCAAAAAAATACACAGATAATATTTATTCTGGGGCCGTTTCAAAACGTTTATCGTCCTGTCGCTTTTGGCAAAAAAATAATTCTCATTTTTCGTTTTAATCAAAAACCAAGACAAATACATACATAATCGTCACGCCTGTATCCCATAGAGGTAGGCAGAGACTTTGCTCGCCGCTTTGCTCGATCCTGACATAGTACTTTCGCTTCATCCGAGTTCATCAATCTCTTCATGCATGCTCGTCGGTTCAGGGTACTTTTAACCTCACCCTTCTTGAGGGTATCACCGATTTGGATGGTGTAGGTTCGGTGAGGTCGACCCCTACCGACTCTTCCATTCACCCTCTCCTTGTATATTTGCTTGGTTAGTCTCCTTTCATCCATCTTCTCTACATGACCAAACCATCGTAGCATTCCTTTGTCAATTCGGGTCACTACATCCTTTTTCACTCAACAAGCAAGCTCACGCCACACATTCCCCTTAGTGACCTCATCTCCACTGCCCTGATTTTACTTTCATGTTTCTGCCACACCCAACTTTCACTACCATACATGAGCGTTGGCACCAACACTCCTCCATGGGCAGCCAGTCGAGCCTCTTAAGTGACCTTCCGACTCCTCATACAGGAGTGTAGCGCACCATTTACTCGATTTCCTGCATTCACTCGTCTTTCAATATCACTGTCATGCTTTCCATCACTCGTAAATACACAGCCCAGATATACGAATTCATTCACTTGTTCTACTCGTTCATTACCTATCATAATATCGCACTTTGTCATATCCTCCTCACTTTCAAATACCATAACTTTCGTCTTGCTCACATTTGTTTTCATTCTTTTTCTCTCAAAAGCTTCATGCATAATTGTCACCATTTTTTGTAACTCCTCCTCTGATGACCAAGACAAATAGAGAGTTAAAATTAGGAGAACCATTGGTTTGTATTTTATTGGCTTATTTTATTTGGTAAAGGGATAATTGGCCAATGAAGTAATCCGTGCGTAGGCACTGAACACTAAAGGCCTTTTCATAGACAGTTTTAAAACCTATTTTAGTTATCGAATGTTTTGTTCCCTTAAAACGACTTTTAAATTCAGTTTTAGCGAAGAAGATAGAACATTCGACACTTAAATCGGTTTTCACTGTCTATGAATAAAACCATAACAGAAAAAAGCAAGCTTTCAAATTTCCGCTTACTTAAACAGATTGCCTTGTACAACACTAGATGGCGTAAGCAGGATTACATCTTCAGAAATACTACTCGAACTGTTATTTGAGCAGGTGATCAGGTAAAGTTTTAAAAGTATATTAAAACAGATAGAGTTTTGTAATCCGATGCATATATTACATCCCTTTAAGACTAGTTAATAAGTTAATAATATTATGGGAGGTATTTCAGCTATCATACGCCACGTAATTTTGCTGTAATCACTGCTCAGTAATTAACAACACGTAGTTTTTTACAAGTTTCCTCAGCAGCCTGACTACTATACCTCTCTCTTCAGCCACAGTCCACAGATGAACATAGGCTTCCCCCGAGGATTTCCATAGATACCAGTGCTTACTTACCTGTAACTTATTAGTTGTACTGGAATCAAAATGTAAAAAATCCTTTTTTGTTGTTGAAAAATGTTTACAATTCAAAATTTTCAACCGACTTCATAAAATCTTTATTATACTTCACAGGTGGTCGCATAAAAATTGGTGAGAAAATTAATATACGTGTAAATATTAAATACCTTCGACAGCTTTGATCTGATTTAAGTGATTTCTTTTTCTTGGGAAAAAAAATATTGTTATATGTATATTGTTGTCCTTGCGTGACCACTTCTCCGTCATTTAAATGTCTATCAACATAAAAAGACACAAACAACTCAAGTTTTTTTTATATTATCACATATTAGTATCGACTTTCATAGCGATTTTGAAGACTAGTTCTCAGCGAGGCAAGGGATGAAACGTAAACAAACAATACAAACTTCGTGATGCTGTTTGTAAATATTTATCCATTGTACTTTACTTCTGGTTTTATATATGTGTATAAAGATATCTGCCGATAGCACTTCTTCCTAAAAATGTTTCGATATCGGCTCGCTATTAGGGGAAGTAGATTAATTCTTTTCAATTCCGTGTATTCTGTTCTCGTACAGATAAATTTCGTTGCTAGTTAAAGATGCGCGGTGTAAACTCTTTGTGCGCTACAGGCCAGAGTTCTTGGCTGAGAGGAGTAGCGGTTAGTGGACGGGATAGATAGTTCCATATCAGGATACTTAAGATTAGAGTGTTCAAATGTTTTTGAGGCCCACAGGTATTTGTTTCGGGTCTGGGTGTTTGTGAGACCGAAAAGTCTCTCGTGGTGTCTGATAGCCGCGACACAAGATTGAATTAATCTTACTGTGGTGTCCGGACTATATATGTGACTGTTGGGTGTATTAGTAAATATATTTATTTATTTATTCAGAGTACAAGTGGATCACCTCTAGAGAGAAATAAAACAAGTACTTTAATCTATACATTTATTTCTAAATACGCTAATTACATAACGATAAATACACATTTTTTGTTAAACGACACATCAACTAGATATCGGCTAGTTTGACTAGAATATTGAATACGGTCCGTACAAGGTGGGACAAATTAAACAGAGTTCCATTACAAACATATATTACCATACAATGCCATAGTACTGACTACTGACTAGATCCTATCGTTTATAACGACTGTCGATGTATCTTCCTTCGCTGCTAATTTATTGTAAAATACATTAACATTGTGCTAATTAAGATGTGGTATGTGCTTTGGGCATCTGTAAAGTCTTCCAACCATGCAATTTCTCACTGAAATAACTTGAAAATTGAGTGCTACACACTGTGCCGGCATATTCTATCCGCATAGCCATATAGCATATATAAATATACACTACATACCATATGGCAAAGCCTATCTGCGATCACCTAGTTTATTCACGTCTTAAAAACGCCACCACGACCCTAACTTAGTTTATCCAAACAGCACGTTGGAAGATTTACAGCACCCTACAAACTGTAGGATATATAATATTAACCATGAATAACAGTTTGGTGCACCCTAGGTTTTCTGTTCTAACAAATCCGGTGATGGCTGCCCTGCGGGTCAGCCCTACAGTCAGCAGTGTGTGGAGTAGGTGTGTAAGCGGTGGTCTACACGTAGTAAGAGTGCTGACCGGCGGGGCAAGAGTCCTGCAGCGCGGTGTGCCCTGCGCAGCCGACCATGACGCGGCACGAGGGCACCGGCGACGACGAGTATTGCTGGATGGAATCATTTAAAACTTTGAAAACATAGCTTGTTACCCTTCGTAGAAAATCATGGGTTTATTGAAGGTTTGGCTAAAAATCGTCTGCACAGTGATCACCTTTGTTTATGCGCCCAAAGGTAACGCTGACGTCTGAGCAATCATAAGGGCCTTTTAATCGTTTATCGTTTAATGGAGGCCACGAAGCGAAAAGCGCAGCGTGGGACGTCCACCCACTAGGTAGTCAGACGACCTGATAAAGGTCGCGGGACGTCGCTGGATGCAGGCTGCCTCCAACAGGTCACTGTGGAAATCATTGGGAGAGGCCTATGTTCAGCAGTGGACTTCCTTTGGCTGATGGATTGGATTGCATTGAATCGTTTACATTATGAAGATTTGTAATAGCTTTCTTGACAGTGTAAACAATCTCAATAGTTGATAGAGATTTAAGACAAAATTAAGAAACTTCGGTTACTAAATAAAATTTGAGATTTGGGTGCCTTTAAGGATACTTACGTTTTGGCAAGCCGCTAGCTGGTTGACGGTAATATTAGTTGTGGCTAATGCGCGTTCCTCCCTCGCGAAGTCTGGTTCCCGGTGGAAAGAACCTACAAGTGATGAAAGCTAATGAGTGCAACGTACAATAACCTCAAGGTCCGAAGCTAGCCGATAATATCTGAAAAAAAAAACCGGTAAAACAAAGAAGAGGATTTATACTTCGAAAGTGCTGCACTAATATAGAATCTCTTCTGAATTTTACCGGAAAAAAAATAAATAAACCAATCTTTGTCAATTTTAGTTAAAGATCGTCTACGGTCTTTTGGAGTGCGAATGCGTTATTGTCAAAATTAGGAACAGTTTTTCTCTTTTCACATTTTATTATATTGGTCATGTTATTACTATTAGATTACGAGTATAAATGCTTGTTGTATATATTAACTCGTATTAAGCAAACATATATAAACAATGTCATAAATAGGGAAACACTATTCTAATATTTTGACAACAACGCATTCGCACGCCAAAAGATCGTAGACAATCTGTACTGTTGGAGATTAGAAATATTATTAAAATGGAAGTTATAATGGGACACGTCAAGGTAGATTACCGTTTACTTCTTAGTTAATTAATGTATTAGAAGAAATTGAAATTAATTAGAATAAAGAACTGTTTAACGGAATTATTATTGATACTATTAAATTATCATGTATAGCATCATTTTAAATGCACTAGAGAAAATGCTTTGCACCAGACTTATTCCCATTACGATTTGTGCACGTGTCTCTTTATGGGTCAAATTGACATACTGGATGTTGATCTCATTATACGGAATCATGTTACTTTTCGCACCATCAGATCTCGGCACCAAGTCAGGGTTGAGGTCTGAGTCGAGTCTTCTCCGCTTCAGAGCCCTGAGGCAGGCTGCTATTAAGGCGAAGGATATGCCCACGAACACGGTCCCTGCAGCGGCCTCCAACCATAAGTTCCAGTTGGAGTCCACACGTTTGGTCACCACAACTGAACACAAAGTCTTAAGTTAGTTAATTACATTAATGTTTATAGAATTATATGAAGCTGGTGGATGTAGATCGCTTTTGATAGGTCTATAAGTAATCTCTAGAGGTTAAAACAGCAGTAATTGATTATAAATTAGGAAATAAGTATGGTAAAATTGCCAGGTTGTAATGTCTCGTTTTGTAAATGTTCATATCATTTCTGTGTGACATTTTATCTCAGTGAGTTAGTGGTTACGACAGGAACCAACAGTCCGTGTAACTATTACTTTTTAATTTTATTGACTGTATTGTTACGTTGACTATAAAGAATCTACCTTTTTTACGATTAATACTTTACCGGGGGCAGGTAAAGGTTTGACAGCCTTAAGGCGCATGGCAGTAGGAATACTCCTGCCCCGAGAGCTGGCGGCATATATGAGGGCGGTAAGGTTGCGGTCCTCCTCGACAGTGGGCAGCTGGAAGTAGCCGGCCGCGTCCGAGGTGTTGTGGAGGAGAGTGCCGTTCTCTTCTAGAAGTTCCAGGTATATGGTCTGAGGCCGGCCGCCGTCCCATGCTGTGGAATAAGGGGTGATGTCAAATTGTACAATAGTTAGTTTTTAATTTGTTCGTATGACGTGATTTGATATATTATTTTCTTAGAGTCATTACGTCTAAGGATCCAATGTGCAGCCCATATCGTGTTTGTTGAAAGATCTGGTTATTTCTTTGATGTATCTGGATTCTGGTCTCAAAATCTGCGTTTCAGATTTCAATACCTGCCCACCATTCGAATTCGAAGTATTGTATTGTATTGTATCAGCCCATATACGACCCACTGTAGGGCACGGGTCTACTCTACAATCGAGAGTACGATTGTATTGTAGTACGAGTGGTATTACGAATTCGAAGTACTACTTTTATTTTATTTGTTTGAACAAATTATTATTTTTGTACAAATAATTTTCATAAATCTCAAGATTTTTATGTACACAGAATGTTTTTGGTTTATTATTTTACCGCTAATTGTTTTCGCGATGGATCCACAGCGGGGCGGCAACATCATTGTAAAGATTGACCTCAAAAATGCTTTTAATAGCTTAGAGAGAGGCGCAATGCTGGTTGAGGCCCGTGACAAAATTCCTCTCTTAAGCCCGTTCCTCGACCAGTGTTACGTTTGTCCCAGCAACTTATATTTTAATGGTCACAAAATTACATCACAAATGGGTGCGCAACAAGGTGATCCACTTGGCCCTCTACTCTTCAGTCTGACAATTAACCAAATAATAGCCACTCTTGGGGCTCCCCTTAATGTATGGTACCTTGATGACGGTACAATTGGGGGAGACCCTGACATTGTTACAAAAGATTTGGAGTTGTTGATTCTCAGGCTGGGGGATATAGGGCTCACTATAAATAGCGCTAAATGTGAGCTGTACCGCTGTGGAACCGTTATTGAAGAAAACATCGAGAGGATACGAAACATACTTCCCGACATTAAGATCGTGGATCAACAGACGTTTGAGCTTTTGGGCGCTCCAGTCTTTGAAAACGGCTTGGCTAATTGCCTCCGTACTCGGAGACGTGCACTTGCTTCTGCCCGACAACATCTCCCGCATTTGTCTGGCCACGTAGCTCTTACGCTCTACCGTAGCTGCCTCTCTGTCCCCAAATTAATGTACGTTCTGAGAACATGTCCAACATGGCTTGTCCCAGATGAAGTCGATGCATTGGATAGCGACATTAAGGACGCGTTGGAGACTATCTTAAATATACACCTCGACGATAACCAATGGGTACAAGCGTCTCTACCCATTCGGCACGGTGGATTGGGTGTTAGGCGTGTGAGGGATGTCAGCGTATCGGCCTTTTTGGCGTCTGCGCATGGGGTTGTAGAACTGGTCACTAATATACTCCAATTACAAGGGGACAGTTCTGCAATTCCTTACGCAGCGGAGGCTTTAAGCGCCTGGTCGTTGTTGTGTCCGGCCGCTGATCAGCCTGAGAACCCAAGTGTGCAGCGTCAGTGGGACGAGCAGGTGTGTGCAGCAAGTTTTGCCGAGCTTCTCCATTCGGCACGAGGAGTTGATTTGGCTCGGCTTAAATCGGTGTCCACCCCAGAGTCGGGGGCTTGGCTTCATGCAATTCCATCTCCTCACTTGGGTACCCTCCTCGACGACGGCTCACTGAGAGTAGCCGTGGCGCTCAGAGTCGGCAGCAAAATCTGTGAGTCACACGTTTGCATGTGCGGAGTACAGGTTGACGCCACGGGTCACCACGGTCTAAGTTGCGGCAGATCGGCGGGACGTTTTCCACGCCACCACATGCTGAACGAGGTCATTCGTCGTGCTTTGGTGTCCGCCGGTTTGCCCTCCACCTTAGAACCGCCCGGTTTGAGTCGCTCTGATGGTAAGCGTCCTGACGGGCTCACACTTGTGCCGTGGGAGAAGGGTCGCTGTCTGTTGTGGGATGCGACGTGTGTCAGCACTTATGCGGCCTCTCACTTGACTCGCACCTCGCGAAGAGCCGGATCGGCTGCTGAATGGGCGGCAATTCAGAAGCATCAAAAGTATGCCACACTTGAACGTGCTTATTTTTTCGTCCCGTTCGCGGTTGAGGTCAGTGGGGTGTGGTGCGCAGAGGCTAAGGATTTTGTCCGTGAATTGGGGCGACGTCTGAGGCGGAATGGGCAGGATCACCGCGCCGAATCATTCTTGGTGCAGCACATATCTCTTGCCATTCAACGTGGCAATGTAGCAAGCATAATGGGAACATTCTCACCGGGTATGGTTCGGGGCGGTCTTTTTGATTAATTTGAAATATGAAATTATTAATATGAAATTCTTTAATTTATTATTTTCTTTTTTAATTTGTGTTTATATTTTTAACTATAATTATTATTATTATGTATTTTCTTTATTGTTTCTTTGTAGATTAAATTACTTTGTGTTATTATAGGTTATGTAACATTGTTAATTGATTGGACCAATAAATTACCTGAATATATTTGCGAATTAGAATTTCGTGTAATAATTTTGGTCCAACTAAAATTCAGACGCGTCTCGCCCAGCACCTTGTACTGTTAACAGTTACTAACCTTTCTTGCACTGCACCCTGAGGATGCCGGGGTAGGACCGCAGCAGCAGGCACTCAGGAGCCTGTGGGGGCCCGCCGGGGGTCACGGTGTAGGAACAGGGCTTTTTCTGCTCCCCGAAGCTGTTGGTGGCTCGGCATTGCAGCAAACCGATGTCGCTTTTTCGCGGTAGCCAGGTCAACGTGGACGAGTAGCGGTTGTGATGACCGGCCACTTTCTACAAACATGTTACAGCCAAATTAACAAATAGGGTGAACACTTATTACACCTAAACTCCTCAGTAAACCTAAATAAGACGTTCTGAGATTTACCCTTTAGATTGGATGATATTATAAAAGAAGAGCAGGTGGCGGGCGATCCAGAAATATTAAGCGGTGTGAAATATTCATATATAATGCATGAATATCATGCCTTTTTTCCAGAAGGGGTAGGCAAAGGTGCTACCAGAACACCCACGTTTCCCCTTGTGTATTCCGTCCCATGATGTGATAGGGGGCGAGCCTATCGCCACATCGGGCACAAATTCCTGACTCCGGGCTGATAATGAATAGAAAACCCAAAATCACTTTTTCCGACCCGGGATTCGAAACCTCGGCTTAGGAATCATACCGTAGTAGGTACAAATACGCCACCGAGGCATTCTCAGTGTGAAATAATCATTTGAATAAATTTAGCTTTTTGATTTCGCTTCAGCGTTTATAATATAGTTCTTTGATAAATATTGTCCTCTACATTACATAAATAAAAAAACAACATGGCATATCATTTCCTTAGAGCCCAATTGTCCCTATTATCTAAATACACAAAGATTATATTCATTTGTCAATCATTACCGGGTCTGCCTTACCTTGACACTGGTATACAGAGTTCTGGAGTCGGGGAAGGTCCAGCTGAACTGCAGCGGCTGGGGCGAGCCGTCCACCACGCAGGTGACCGTCTCTGCCTCGCGCTCCACCGTGCCCACCTTCTCCTCGTGGTCGTTAACGCAAATGGGACGGTCTGGGGCAAGAGATTTAAATTTCATCATAATTACTATATCAGCACATTTACCTACGTCTCACTGCTGAGATTAAGAGAGGTTAGGCCATATAGCCCACCAAGCTGGCCTAGTGCGGGTTGGGTGACTTTACATACTGTAAAAATTCTTGCAACTCGCTATGATATTGTAAGTTCTCTCACAATGTTTTCCTTCACCGTTTTGGGCGTGACTATCAATACAAACATAACTCTGAAATATCAGAGGTATGCCCTGGAATTTGAACCTCCTTTGAATAGTATGTTTGGAGTAAACTGTCAGGTTCGTACGTCTTCGTATTCAATGTAATCAATGGCCTCAAACAAGGGCTCCCACTATTTTTGTGCTGTAATTACTTTTGAGCATAATTTATAATATCAGTAATTGACGATGTTGACAGCCCCCGTGGTGCAGTTAATTAGACGCCGGCTGTGAAACGATGGGCTACGGGTTCGATCCCCGAACCGAGACAAATATTTTTGTGACTCACAGTTATTTGTTTTGGGTCTAGGTGTTTGTGAGACCGAAAAGTCTCTTGTAGCTTGTGATACCCACGACTCAAGACTCGATCTTAGTGTGTGTTAGGACTATGTATGTGACTGGTGGGTGTATTTATTTATTTATCTGAAAATTTAACTCACATCCAATATTAAGTATGACCTTGTCCTCATACACGACGTCGGGCTGGTGTGAGTTGTGAGCTCGGCAGACCAGCGCCTTCCTACTGCTGCGCAAGGACGGCGCCAGCGTCAGCGAGGATACCGTGTAGTTGCCGTCGTGGAGTTCCTGGGAAAGGAGGATTACTGTTTCAAGTGCTGGGTTTTAGATTGCATTGTAAGGTGCGAATTGTTAGAGGAGGTGAGTTATAAGTCAAGTGTTTTAACTGATTTTATTTTCGAAGTAAAATTTATTTACGCACGCTCGACTTGCGGAGAAAGCTGGTGAATGCGTGACGAGAGCGTTACAAAAATACATAATATTGGGCGAGGCAAACGAAAGTTGAGAGGGAGATATAAGTTAGTGAGGATAGAAGAAAAGTTTCGTTTCATATATTACTGTAGGGGAAAGAGAGAGAAGGGTGAGCACACATTTTCTTTCTCTGCTACTCTCAAAGCCAAATATTCGACGTGAATTGTTAATGAAAACCCTAATAAATTTAAATATTTGTAGAAAATGTATATATGTTCATGTATATATTATACAGGGTATATCGAGACTGCTACCGAAAACGAAGCCAGGTGGTAGTTTTACATACACATTTCAATAAAAAAAATTGCAATAAATACGCGACGATTTATTTTTGTAATGTTTTCAATATCAGTGTTTTTGGGAGGTAAATCCATAATTATTGCTAAAATAATAATTTAGAGCCTTGCTTACTATAGCGTCTTTATAAATAAAAGTGTGTCCATTAATGATTTCATAAAATAAATAAATATATGTATCCAAAATAAATATAAACATAAAATGCACTGCAACGCGTTAAACGTTCAATGCTAATTGCACGCCAAATATATGTAGGATATAGGCGATTGTTAAATTTGCCATCGGCTACTTCTTGTCATTACGTACGCGCTCATATACGGCGCGATATTTGCTGTTATATATTTTAAGGTCAGAGCTACACGCAAAATTGAACCCTAAAATTTATTGATATAAAGTCCAGATTTATTTTGTAGGTGAAATAAGGCGATTATTGCAATTGAATATGCTGGCTGGCCCTTGGCGTATAGAGTAATCTTCGAGTATTAATATGTGGGAATGTTCCGTTAGGGTCAAAGTGAAAACAACGATCGTCCAGAATATCTTCACTTTTTATTAAGTCTTTTCTAAAATACCATAAATAGGTCACTGTGGAAATCATTGGGAGAGGCTTATGTTCAGCAGTGGGCTTGCTTTGGCTGATGGATGGATGGATGGATGGATGATTTATAATATAGAGGGAGCGCTGGTACTTCAAAAACGTAGATAAAAATGGTGGTGCCGGGCCACTTTTTCTGCCCTCCTATTGGCCGATATTTGACAGGTTTTAGAACATGCACAAATTATTTGAAACTGAAAAATAAAAAGTTTTGGTTTAGGGCTATCTAATTCCACCTAAACTCGTTTTAGACGAATTATAACTAAACATACTCTCTCGGTTATCAACGGAATTTAAAGCAATTTATTGTTTTTTTTTTTTATTATTAATGTGATTCACAAAACTAGATACAATCTTATGATAAACATTATTATTTTTATCAGCCGTTAATGTAGCCGAAATAGCTCAGTGGCAAGAGCGTGAGGTCTATGAGATCCAAAGATCCCTGGTTCAAATCCAGGTTTCGGCATTACGATTCACTGTCAAGCCAGAGGACAATTTTTGTTTTTCTTTTTTGTAAATCTTTTTCAGTAACTTTAGGTTTTATGTCCAAATATTTCCGAATGTATTGAATGATGTTGCGGCAAATTTTTATATTGCGATTCCAGTTTTATTCATACACGTTGGGGTATATTTTTAAAATATATTACAAGCTTAGTTTGTTTTAGTAAACAAATGCTGAATTTACACAAATAAAAATCGCACCGGATATTATATTCAACTTTATACGACATTTATGTATCTACCGGGGAAACGACGCAACTGACAATGCTTAATCCTGTAATAGATAAATATTGTCATATTATCATATTAAGTAACGTTTGAAGTTTGTTTTGTCTGTTAATCCCAAAACGTAAAACACACTATTGTGTTTCATAATTAATCGGAATTATTAAACCTTATACGAGTAGTACGCAACGAGAATAGTGCAATGCCGTGCGAGTTTGTATAAAGTGTATGAGAAAAAGTAAATTATTATTAATAATAAGCAAATATGTCGCTGAGTATCGTACGTACATAATGGAGTAAAAATATAGTTGTTAATTTAATAAACCTAGACACTGGTTGTCAGGTTTTATTAAATTAACAACTGATATTATAACAACCGAAATTTCTGGAAAAATCCGCTTCCCATTTGAAGAAGTCATCCTTCGCCACTGCTTCTATATATGTTACCTTATGCACTGATGGTCTTAGCATGCTCTCGCCCAAGTGCCATGTGATAGACGGTGGTGGTACACACCCCACCACCACGCAGTCCACCACGCGCGGCTGCCCCGCCTCGAAGTCCAAGTTGTTGTTCATGCGTATCTCCACGCTAAGAGGGGCCACTGCGCGGAAACATTAAAACAAGGTTACTAATACTCTGTTTCTCTCTCTTCACCCACAGAAAGTCCACTGCTGAACATAGGCCTCCCACAATGACCTCTCCAAATCGACCAGTTGGAATCGCCTTGCATTCATATCATAATACACATAGTACTATAGTATGAATATTATAAACTCGTAAATTTCCTATTTTTTTAATAAAACGAGGATTTATTTAAAAATAAAAAGACAATGGATAACTAGGCAACCTAGTTTTTAATGCTTTTTAACTGTTTTTTTTAAGTAAGTTTTTCTAAATATTTTACTTAAAGCCACAGCAACCTATTATTGAAATTTATAATAATTTCTAAAATACTTGAAATCCGGGATACATTGAAAAGGCTTTACTTCTAAATAAGGTTTCCGAAGTACTCGAAGGTAATCGATGTATCACATTAGTCTTCGAATGAGACATAAGAAAGTTTCCGTGGACCATGCATTCGCAACATGACAAATATTTGGGAGATTCACATACATATATTTTAAATTTTTGTGTCTGGTAACACAAGTCTTGTATCTTAATGCGGGTGCAGAAGCACGTGTTACTATTCGGTGTATTTATTTCACTCACAGAACATTTTGACGACCAGGCTTGCAGTGAGAGGCTCGGTGACGTCAGCATTCTGCGCGAGGCACTCATAATGAGCGTCTAACTCGTCGCGTGTGGCGTTTTTCACTTGCACCTCGGCGCGCAACAGGCCCGGACGAGCGGCCTCTGCACGCTCGATCACGGCGCCGTTGCGACGCCAGTACACCATGGTGTCGGGTTGGTCTGGGGGATAGGATGGTGGTCATTGGATATTCGTATCCGCCCCAATAACGGTTATCCCACACAATAATGGAGTACCAGGCGTAGTGATCCAAGTGTACCTACAGCGTTTAAGGTTCAATCTGTGTATATTCGGTTTCAAAATACAAAAAGCGAAACTATCTGTTACACGTGATCATAACATTCGATAGCCTTCATGGCGCAGTTGGTAAGAAACAAATATTTGTTTCGGGTCTGGGCGTTGGTGAGGCCGAAAAGTCTCTCGTAGCTTTTGGAGGGTTACTCCATGTCCCGAAACGAAAGTCGAATGTTCGGACGTTCGACGTCTGAAGTCTGAAGTAAGTTAAAGTTTTCCACCTATAAAAATCAACACTATTCTCTATGATACTTATCATTCACTCCGAACTAAGTCTATATTTAGGAAGTACGATGGAAGATTCGAACATTTTGTGGAGTACATTTGTACAGTTTTACGTGTGACGTCCGAACATTCCAGTTTCGTTTCGGATCATAGAGTAACCACCCTCATACCCACGACACGACTCCATCTTAGTGTGGGGTCAGGACTATGTATGTGACTGTTAGGTACATTTATTTATTACCAAACTAGATACTCATATCTCTAGGAAATATATTTTGGTTATAATTGCTTGAAAGAGATTGCTGATATTACAACGGCTGCTGAACGAACTTTTCACCTGGTTTTACGTCCATTATTCTTTTTATTGAGTAAAGATACGTCATATGATAAAGTTTCTGTGGTATTTAGCAACCTTTTGGAATACGCGGCCCAGTTGAAGGTATTACCAAAGCAAACAGCTCATATTGGCGTATAACCTTTCGGTCGGTTTATTTTCTGGTAAAATTTCATGTATTTTAAGCGATGTGTGAATTACAAATGTCGGAAAATGTGGTACCGTTTAGCGGGCGAGAAAACACGTCGTTGTTAATTATTTATTAAAATATTATTATGATATTGGAGAAGTATTCTAATAGCAATTAAAACTTTAAAGTCTGATCATTTAAGGTTTAAAAGTGACCGCCGATATTCTGCGTTTGTCCACTTCATACAAAGATACGCAAAGTCTTCCAAATATCTTTAAACAACCTTTTTTTAAAGTTTTGACTCAACACTGACCCAGAAATATTATTTTTATAAGACATTGATAAAATCATATAGAGTATGTTTTGTGGTTTACAAAACCATTATTTTCTACATGATAAATGTTTCTGGAGTAATCCAGTGTCAATATTGGTATGTCATTTTTGCTTGATTTATCATGAGTAAGCTCCAAATCGTGCTACAGAGCTCTCTAGTATATACATATCAATTTATAAAGAATTAAATTAAATACAATAGCTTTGTGACGAGGTCACTAAAAATTCATACTAACGTAGGCAAAGAAACAAAATGCAAAAATAGGCATTTCAAGCTTTTAATGTTTTTTTTTCTTTTTTAACTGTCGATTAAAAAAGAAAAAAAAACATTAAAAGTCGAAGAAAAACTGAAATTTACCTTAATTTTTTTACCCAATCGAGTAAAACAATACAGTAATTAGTTAGCCAAAAGCAAGTAAATAAACATTGAATTACCATCATCCACTTCGCACACGAGCGTGAGATCGAACCCGAGACTCAGCGGTCCCACGAAGCCCTTGGTGATCGGCTCGCCTTGCCCGTCGTAGATCCTTGGCATCCCGGGGGACTCTACAAGAGGAATATAGCTTGTAACAGCAACAAAATAAACATTACGTATAACTATGTTTATAAATATGTTAGCGGCAATTTGCATAATCCGGTATTCTATACAAAAACGAATTCGCAGCCGACACATCCGAAACAGTCGTTCGGTTAAGTTATTTTCATTTTGTAATAGACTTTTTAGTATATCTTTTTTAAATTTGTCCACTTTTGTTCTTGTATATTTTATGTCAATTCTAACCTAATCCAACCTAACTATGCCTTTGTCTAGACCTCTGTATTCGTAAGCGTTCATACTAATTTACATCCAGAATCTACATTCCCGACGGCTATTTAGGAATGCTAAAAAGAATTATAAATATAGACCAAGATCTTTTTATTTCACTCACTGCCAGTGGAAATTCAGGTACTCCACAGTCCACTGTGCAATCCCTAGGTACATACATTACCTAGGTAAAGTGTGTAATGGGCAATAATATTCATAAATCATATTTCATACATTGCCTAGGTAACAATACCTATATATTCTACACAAATAGAATACCTGAATTATACAGATTGCCGGTAATTTATGTAAATATTCCTGGAAAAGTGTAAAAAGTATTTTTAGTTATTTTTATCACCATATTAAAATTATTTTTCAATTGCTTTTAATTTATTCCTTGTTTCTTTATTCGTGTTAATACTCGTAATACTGAAATATTTAAAATATAATATAAAAATGCATTGTATTACAAACGTATGAAATGAGGTATTTGAAAACACCACAAAGTAAGTTTTATAGAAAAGTTTATTACACACAGATCTGTCAAATCATAACCTTTCAATTAACAAGTTCCAAAAATTAGTTGTTATCACAATGTTTACAACTATTACAAGTTTAGAAGTTGTTTGGTTAGAAGTTGTTATCAAGATTAAAATATAGCAAAAGTTGATTTAAAGGCAAGTCTACATTATTTTGCATCGAAATGCGTTATCAATAATTTACATTATTTTTGGCGGGCCATTATCAAGTGAAATACTAATGTCAGAAAAAATCACGATAATGGTCAGATTCTATTTAATGCATTCACAAAAATCATGAATTTATCAGTTAAAGAAATGCAAAAAGGCAAAAATGTCAACATCACGCGGGGTTCCCGAGCGGACACTGACCTCGGTACTGACTGCGTTCGGCGTTATGGACGTTGGCAACTGTGCTTCCGAATTTATTCAACTGTTCCTTGCGATTGATGAAAGGGGTTGTTTGTATCAAAAGGGCTTGATAAGTACTTTTAAACGGCTGCCTTTCATACACGGTTATTTTGATCTGTGTATCAAAATTTTAACAGGAGTTTCGTAATCATGAATAAGTAAAAATTTAAAACGAATTGCGAAGAATTTATGGTCTTATTTCATAATAGTGCATCCACCTCGAAGTTACTTTTTGTTGAGCAACGTTCTAAAATGTTACTCAGCAAAGTCTGATAACAACATTTTATTACACGTTGCCGTGTTATTAAATATTAAGTAAGCCGATCTTCTGAAAAACAGTCAACATTCGGCAACAATCGATAACATTATTAAAAAAATGTTATTCTTTGTTATGATTTGTTATTTTATGTTATTGGCGGTATGGACGCGGTTAGAAACATTCCACAAATAAAAGTAGCAACAAATGTTATAGATTGTTACTTAATGTTATCGTGATGAACAACGTTGCTCAACAAAAGATACCCGCTGTGTGGATGCACTATTACACTAAAATAGAACAGAATATAAAAAAGCTAATTAAAAACAAAGTAATTATAACAATTAACTTATTTTCTTCAGATCAAAACTTAAACCCAAAATCTTTTGTATTTTTCTAAAATGGACACGCGAGCTTTATGCAAAACGTTTGATTTAATAGTAATAAACTGTCATTTACTCGTCATTCATACTGCGGCTTCTAATTATACTGACGGCATGGGCAATTATCTGTTGCATAAATATCTTACCCTTGTATAAAGGACGCTCGCTACGACCAATATTTAATTGCTTAATCAGCAGCCAAATGTAGTATTTGTTTTTGTCAACATGATAGTAATTGTATGGTAATTATTGATTAGCTTGGAAACTTAATATATTTATGACAGCCTCCGTGGCGCAGTTGGTTAGACGCCGGCTGCGAAACGAGAGGCCGCGGGTTCGATCCCCGCACCGAGACAAATATTTGTGAGATCCATAAGTATTTGTCTCGGGTCTGGATGTTTGTGAGAGCGAAAAGTCTCTCGTAGTTTTTGATACCCACGACACAGGACTTGATTGATCTTAATGTGGGGTCTGGACTATGTATGTGACTGTTGGGTGTATTTATTTATTTCCTCTATGTGCAATCAGCGCTATAGCTACACGTACATCAGTTCTCTTTGGAACGGTTTAATGTATTTTGACAGTGGTAAATAGCCTTATTATTATAATATCAATTCAATGTGAGCAAGTAAATTCACTTTATTCTCTTTTTCGTTTTTAGCCAAAATTTAGTTTCAGTCAGTCAGTTCAGATGACAGCGTATATCAAGTAGCTATAAACAAAATTACATTGATTGATCTTGCAGCAATTACCTCCATTTTTTATAACATCATTTGACGGTCTATTTGGACTTACATCTGTCCCAGCCTTTGCCGGCACGCAATGTAACCTGCACTATCCAGTACACTTCCAACAGGTATGGGAATCTTTAGAGAGCTCTGTGTTCAGCAGAAGACTTCCTGTAGTTAAAGGAGAGGAGGTTCATAAGCCTTCAATCAAATAAGTATTTATTTCTAAACTGCAACACACGCGACGGTTTCTGAATTGTCCAAACATTTTACAATGGGTCGGGGTCAACGTATTCCTTGAGCGGATTAACTTCAAACTAATTAAATATTCCTTGAAACAAATAACTAGCTGTTACGTAACTTTAAGCCCTATTTACATCGAAAATCGTATGCGATTCTCGCATGATATAACCGTCATAGATGATTGTGTTCTGACAAATGTTTAGACGATGCAACTTTTTCATATCGTTACGATAATCGTATTTTCGAGGCGAGAAACTCTCCCTGTGTAAATGGTGCTTTAGTCGTGCATAGTAATGGCTTACCTAATGGCGGAAAAACGGATGATTACGTTACCGATCATCGAAGCGCTACGTTCTTTTAATTAGATTTATTTATTTACATGGACTTTTATTCCCAAATATCGTTAATATATTATGTTAATATTTTCCATCGTCACCGTAACTTTCAATCGCAGAAAGTCTCTCTCTCTCTCTCCCCCTATCTCTTTCTCCCGCCCTCCCCCCTCTCTCTCCCTCTCTCTCTCCCTCCCTCCCTCTCCCTCCCTCTCTCTCCCTCCCTCTCTCTCCCTCCCTCTCTCTCCCCCTCGCTCTCCATCTCTCTCTCCCCCCTCTCTCTCTCCCCCTCTCCTTATCTCTCTCTCTCTCTATTTCATCGGCCACAGGAAGTCCACTGCTGAACATAGGTCTCTTCCAAGGATCTTCACATCGACCCGTTGAGACCGGTCTGCATCCAGTGAGAAGTCGGTGTCCTACAGCGTACACTGATTTTTCAACAAATAAACGACGTGCAAATTGTATTTCCATAGACTTTTATTATCTCATTAGACAAACGGTACGCTTCATCGTACAATATCATACTTTAGTATCGATTTTTCTCAATTTCTATATTATGAAGAAACATTTTCCAAGTGTACTAAATAAATTATTATGTAGAATGTACTCCGCCCAAGCAACCGTCGCTTGAACAAATATCTTTAGAATTCCTGAAGAGTATTGACGTCACGTGAGTACAGAGTGTTTTAATAGAATGTTAATTCATTTGTTCGAGTATGTGAACGATACCGGCTCGTGAGGCAGTCTTTAGGCCAATTACTTGTTATTTAAGTTTCCACGTATGATCTTTATTAACATTATAAGTGTGTGTTTGTTACACTTCAACCCTTTAATTACTCAAACAACCCTTTTTTTATAGCCGTTATAGGCAGACGAGCTAGCGGCCCGCCTGATGGAAAGCGGCTACCGCTGCCCATAGACCTCCGCAGTGCCAGGGGTCCAGCACAACAAAGTCGCTGCCTACTTAAAGGAAAGTACTCTCTTTAAGCCTCGTTTGAAGAAGGAAATAAAAGCTTGCGGACACATTATCTGGGATGTAGACAAGTATAGGTTATCTTTCACCCAGAAAAAATACTATTCCTCAGAGACAAAACATAGCTTTTCTTTCTTCAATTAACGCTTGTCGACCGATAACCTGAATTTATTTATAAAACCTATAAGCACGAGTGAAGCTACGAGCAAAGTTTAGTATTCTAATTACTAATGAGTTTAATTTGTGTACCCAAGCACATCGAGTTAGGGCATTGCGATGCGACCTTAATATAATTAAACAATTTTTGGCTTCCCTCCGTGTTATCGCTGGGGTGGGCGCGTCAACATTTCAACCATATGGTCCCTACGTCACTTTGAAGTTTGAATACATCATTTATTTTGGAAGTAATGACAATAGAACCTATACTTTTTATTAATTAATGTCATTTATTTATTTATTTTATTGTTTAAGGACAATCAGTGGTAATTACATTACATTAAATTAACGTTACAAATACACCAACCATAAGTTAAATGTATTGCCTTTAGTTGCCACAACATGCATTGACATTTAAGAAAAAATAGAAATAGAAATTTAAAAAATGTTAACATAATAATATTTAAAACTTATATAAATCTCTTAACAATTAATAATTTGGAAACTTTTATATTTCTTAATATAATGCTAATGAAACTAAAAGGAACTTATGTGACTTCAACAGACAGTAAATAGGTTAGAACAGTTAGTTAAAAAAAAAAATAATTAAATATTACTCTTAAATATTAAGACTGTTAAGACCTCTGTATGAAAACATCTTAAGGAACTGCCGAAAATGTCGACAGACTGGCCTAAAGTCATGTCATTAAATAATGCATTTGCTATCATTATGATAGTATTTTTTCGTCTGCTGTAAACGAAATGCACGCCAGTTAACATGATTTTTATTCTTCGCATTCAGTGAAAACTCGCTGAACATAATATTATTTCTATTTGGTCGTTGAGTGTTCTGTTGTGCGTATCAAATTGTAAATACTACACATTACGTTATCAATAACTTTCATAATCTTCATTGCTCTAGGCCATTTTCACTGATTTAAATATTCAAATATAATAATTAAAAAATCTTATTTCTATTTTCACAAAATTCCGTAGTATTAATTAGTTAATTGGGATATTGGTGCGTGTAATATTAAAACATACAACACAGAAAAACACTAAATTTAAAAAGTAAAAATCATATAAATCCGATTATGTTTTTTTTCTACTTACCAACCAGCCTGACATCAATGACGTAGTCTACGGAGGGCGAAGCCTGGTAGTGCACGCGACAGCGATACTGGCCGCTGTCGCTGTCAGTGACGCGCTTCAGCAACAGCGACGTGTCGTCATAGCAAGTGCCCGAAACACAAGAGGTGCCGTAGATCCGATTGTGGTTGAGAGCCCTGCGTCACAAACACAACCACATGCGAGTTGCCAGCAGTGCCATAGAAAAAGATATGGAAATGTTACAAAAGATATAAAAGAGAGGCGTGAAGTGACAAGAGATAAAAAGAGAGTTGGAGAAATAACACGTGCTTGATTAGTTAATTAGCCGAATGTTTCTTTAGGTTGCATACCAATTATTGAATCGTTTATTTAAAATACGGGAGTGCGTGGTGGCTTGTTGGTAACGGACCAGACGCGGCTGCCTACATTTCACGGTGGTCGCGGGTTCAAATCCTAGGGCACACCTCTGACTTTTCGGAGTCATGTGTGTATTGATAGTCAATCACCACGCTCTATAACGGTGAAGGAAAACATCGCGAGGAAACCTGCATACCGTAGTGAATTCAAACAATTTCTACGGTATGTAAAGTCCACCAAAGCGCACTAGTCAAGCGTGGTGGACTATATGGCCTAGCCACTCTCAATCGTTCTCTCGATTCTGAATAGGCCCGTGCCCTGCAGTGGGACGTTTATTAGCTGATACAATACAATACAATTATTTAAAGTACAATACATAACAAGGAAACTTGAAATTTTAAATTATTACTCGTATTCTAAAATTACTGACATAATTGTTCGCTATAAAAAAAATGGAAATGTCCATTAAATATTCCAATTACTGGCTCCCATCACTAATAGGTAATCGGACAGTATTTTTAAGTCAATTTTGTTCTAATTACTTAATCATCAGTCTTCATATTCCACAGCCCACCCGAACTAGACCAGCCTAACGAACTATGACCCACTTCCCGTCAATTATAGGATAGACCAGTGCCTAGGACATACTTCGGCAGGTTTACCATACATCTTTCTGGAAGGAGGGATTGAGTTTCAATACAGACCTCCTCTCGGTGTGCTCATTGGGGAAGCGGTACAGAAAGTCCCGGTCGTTCTTGAGCCAGAGCACGTAGGAGTCAGGGCCGTCGAGGAACACCTTCCCCTGGCCGCAGGGGAGCCGCGCATCGTGACCACGCACCGCTCGGAGTACCACCACCTCTGCACATGAGGCAGTTAGTAGTTAGTTAGTTAGCAGCAGATACATGAGTACCTACTTTGACAATCTATTCAGATCATGGATCGCAAATCAAAATGACCTTTTCCTTCTGCTGTATTAGCGTGGATTTAATAATAAACGATGAATAAGACATGTTTTCAGTTATATGTTTACGCAATGGTTGACGCTAATTCGTCAGATAAATATAATTGCCTTGTGTCGCGATAAATCATATAGAATGAATTAACCTAAGCAAGGATTACGGCGGATGCACAGGCGATACTCAGATCAACCGCGTCTTATGTGTTTGTTTAAACATTGTTGTAGCATCCAACTAAGGAAGCCATCCTTTCCTTGGGTGCGTTGTGAGCTCAATTTTGATAACGCGAGTACATATCGGCATCAGTAGGATTTCTCGTCGTGGCTTTCTGTTGTATTTATCTGTTAAGGATGGAGCTCTGGACCGCTCTTAATATAAAGTTGTAACTCACCGGTATCAGCAATCAGAAAGTCGGTAAGTTTGAAGAACACGCAGATGACGCCTAAGATGAACATCGCCAGTTTCTGAAACAAATAAGCCGTTTAACCTTCCCTTGTCTTTTTAGCTTTAGCCAATCTCATTAGATCATCTATCTTCACACAAGAGCCCTATACTTTAATATTGGTTAAGCATACACTTAGTTTATGCATCCTACTAAACTTATAAGACCTAGGAAATAATTAATCAATTACTTATCTAGTAATTGATTACTAAGTGCGTGGTGGCCTGTTGGTAAGTGCGTGGTGGCCTGCTGGTAACGGACCAGACGCGGCTGCCTACATGTTCACGGTAGTCGCGGGTTCAAATCCCAGGGCACACCTCTGACTTTTCGGAGTCATGTGTGTATTGATAGTCAATCACCACGTAGTATAACGATGAAGGAAAACATCGTGAGGAAACCTGCATACCATAGTATTAATTTCTATGGTATGTAAAAGTCCGCCAACCCGCACTAGGCCAGCGTGGTGGACTATATGGCTTAACCACTATCAATCGTACTCTCGATTGTAGAGGAGGCCCGTGCCCTGCAGTGGGTCGTATATGGGCTGATACAATACAAAAATAATATACACTATCTACTATCTAGTAAAGTTTTCCCACGGTAATATTGAAGCTAAACTGTCCACTGTATCAAAATCCATTAAATATTTTAAAAAAGACTGAGGTATTAGAAAGAAATTGTGTAATTGACCTAACGCCAAAGGCGGAATGAAGTAGTAGGGGTCGTTAAAATAATTGATGAAACAATTTGTTATTAAGCCACGACAGTAATTAAGTAATCTCATTCATCAGTCATTCACGGCCACACAGCTTAAATCTATTTCCACTTAACAACTAAGTCAACATACCATATTAAAATATACATTTATATGTACGAGTATACTGAGAGTAATCGGTAAGCTTCTAAATTCTTTGATGTTAGATTTGTTAAAAAATATTGATAGCCAATGATACTCTCAAGGCTCTTAAGACTTATATTGTTATATTAGTCAGATATAAGATATTCTTGTGTAACAATGTCTAGATCAACCTATGTCGCGTACGTCTCATACAGTCTATACCACAATATTCCAGCCTGCCAAGAGCAGGAACCATTAAGTCGATTTCAAAGCTCGGCTTCGCGGGGCGACAATCTCTAGAATAAACAATCATAAAAGAAACATTCCTTAATCATGAATCACACAAAACATTACAGAACGCACAGCGGTACTTGCATGTAGCTAGCATAAATTGACCCGTTGACTTCCAGGCCTGGACTGTGTTTAATCCAATTACCAATAGGGAACGAGGGGTGCGTAGCTCAAGTTACGCTGGGGGTTGTGCAACTACGGAAACGCACGCAACCCCCTTCTAATGTGACTCATGCATTGTGGAATCGTAAAAGCTGGCAATAAACGAAAAAGCTCCTGTTTGTTAGCGCTTATAATGAACACGTATACAAACATTTTGGAATTCGAATTAACAAAATAAAGGTAGGAATACTCTATAGGCATGAGATTAAAAGATTGCAGAAAGTAGAGAGGAGATAGTCGAATGGTGCAACGCATATAACGAAAAGGTATTCTAAACTTATATATATACTTTGTTAGTTTGTAGCCAGTAGTTACAGTGATATTTTCAAATCCGCTTCTTAAGATAGGTCCATGGGTCTAATTATTCGATTACCGAGAATGATCATATCTATAGTAGTGCAGCTGTCCATTATTTGACAACTGACACTCATCTCCATAAACAGGCATTGATAGTTTAAATACAAGGCAATTGTAATTATTAATATTGAAAACCATTAATATTTAATAATATTTCAACATTATATTAACTTAAAACTGAATTGGGAAAATAAACCATTGTACATCATAAATTAAAACATTATACACATTGACATAAGAGTACTTATAGGCCAATATACAATTTACATTTTCCACGAATGGAAAATACAATTGAAAAATAAAATGTAACGACGTAGATAATATAATGGCACCACACTTTAAACGGTCAATTACGAACATTTTTCAAATAAAATTAACGATTGTAGAGAAGGCCACTGTCATTTGTTGAATACTTGATGATAGCGAGGCTCGGCTGCCGTGGACAATACGATGCGGAATAGAAACAAGCCGAATAAAATGATTTATAAGCCATCTATAATTCAATATTATATTTATCATTCACTGGCGTGTGGCGAAATATGGAGCTACAAATAAAATTAAAACAATATCTATAAGTAGTTGACGCATTGTTTTTTATAAGTATGTCTTCATTATATTACGAGATGTTAATATTACTAGATTACGAGTGTTAATACTTGTTGTTAACATTAAGAAAACATATTTCAAACAATGCGTTGAATAGATATTTTTTAAATTTTATTTGTATTTCGACAGCCTCCGTGGCGCAGTTGGTTAGACGCCGGCTGTGAAACGAGAGGCCCGAGTTCGATCCCCGCACCGGGACAAATATTTGTGATACCCACAAATATTTGTTTAGATTCTGAGTATTTGTAAGACCGATAAGTCTCTTAGTTTCTGATACCAACGACACAAGACTTAGTTGATCTTAATGTGGGGTCAGGACTATGTATGTGACTGTTGGGTGTATTTATTTATTTCCAAATTTCGTCTCACGCCAATAGACAATGAAGTACATATCGGGACGGGGATATTTCATAAGGCCCCACACCATATACGAGTATAAACACCAGATGAAGCGAAGAGGTCAGTCTAATGCAGCCGCGTTGAAAATGGTAAACAATATTAATGAGCTAAACAGAAACGCATGTCTAACCCTAACGATATATGTAAAAAGAATTCATAATCAGTTTACACAGTAAAAACCTTTCAACGGCAGGTTAAATAACATATGAAAACGTACACATTGACATTGTATAACATTACGGTAATAGAATACTATTTAGTAAGTTAGTAGTACTCATTTGGAAGAGCTAGCCTAGTTAACAGCCGGGAGAACAGCCTAGTTAACCCCGGAGTCAGGGGTCGCGATGTCGATTCTAGGGCACGAACCTTGGCTTTTTTCTACGTGTATTAATAGCTGACCCAGTGGGAGACAGAGCCGGGCAAAAAAACCTAACCGTGTAACATTTGTGGTGATTTTTAAAAATTCAATTTATTTGTTATAAGGAAAATAAAAGTACAACAAAACATGTACCAATTATTATAAATGCTTAGGTTTATTATATTTTTATAATATAATTTGGACTGCAATGTAAATTTGTTGTATTTTTACCCGGTAGTGACCCTTGCGTCCCAATTTACCACTTCTTGTTTGAAGCGGCATCCAGTGACTTCCTGCAACCTTCATTATTATCCTAAAACTACCTGTATTTAACGTGATTACGAAATAGTTGGAAATAATCCTAAAGCCATTGTTATCTCGTATTTAGATTCAACACTTCAAACACATGAAAAGGACAAGTGGACGATCAAAGTACCGTTTTTTATTCATTTTTGTCTTTCTCTATTGAAAATCCACAGCCCTTAACACTTTTTTTTATAAGTCCGGCACACGAGCAAACAGGTCACCTGATGGTAAGTGATCACTGCCGCCCATAAACATCCACCACGCTGGATCATGGATGTGTTCCCGGCCCAATGGGAAGGGAGCGGAAAGTAAAAAGGATGGAAAGGGGAAAGGGGTAGGTATATACGAGTATTATTACTGTTATAATATCCCACAAGATTTTTTAAAGACATATGACCAAACCCTAAAGAAATCGTTACATAGTTATCATTGTTTAGGCCGTAATCGAAAGAATAGTAGTTGTTATTTCATTAACGCATACCACGTAAGTAATATAACAAATAAAGGCAATTGAAAATACGGCGAAGAGTTACTTTGGGGGTATTTTTGCAGCATCGAAGTGCTACAGGGGGTGGGGAGGGGGGGGGGGGGGGCGATCGGAACAACTAAAGTCATACAGCATATCAGTGTAGACTACATGTTTTTTTTTCTCAATTTTATTTGTTACTTTCGTCCCGCGTTATATCGTCCCGAGTCTCCCCTAATTATAAGTAAAGAGTATGCAATTTACTTTATGTGTTACGCCGACCTCGCGTCACTGTGGGATAACACAGCTGCTGATAGAAGGTAACACCTATTTATAGTACACTGTGACGTACCAGTTGCATTGCTTCTAACCGATAATGTAGATTATGATAGGTTGGCGTGAAAAGAAATGCACGTTTGACAGCCTCCGTGGCGCAGTTGGTTAGACGCCGGCTGTGCAATGTGAGGCCGCGGGTTCGATCCCCGCACCGAAACATATATTTGTGTGCACCACAGGTATTTGTCTCGAGTCTGGGTGTTTGTGAGACCGAAAAGTCTCTTGTAGTTCCTGATACACATGACACAAGACTCGATCTTAGTGTGGGGTCAGGACTAGGACTATGTGTCTGTTGGGTGTGTTTATTTAGTTACTGGATGGTAAAATCATTCCTGGACGGCGTAACGTTGAGTTGTAAGACTGTTCAATGCAACATAGCCGCTCTGCTGTTCCCCGTGGTGGTGCGATCGCGATAATTCGATTTTCCTCAACAAAAAAGGTTATGGAGTGGCTATCATTGTTGGCCAAAATCTAAAATCCTGATTATATAATTAAATAATATCCTATGGTATGATTAAGTAATACCATATGACGCGAAATCGTACCTCATCGTTACAAATTTAAAAAAATATTCATTTAAAATAAACGCGTTATACTAAATTTTTTCGTAACCGAATAAGTAAATACACTCGACAGTCACATACATGGTCCGGACCCCACACTAAGATCGAGTCTTGAGTCGTAGGTATCAGGAACTATGAGAGACTTTTCGGTCTCACAAACACCCAGACCCGAAACAAATACTTGTAATATGTTGCATAGGAGTAACTTTGACTATAAGTACATATAACCTACTTGGAGTTAGTGCACTTGTTTTTATATTTTGCAAAAAGATAGAACCAAAGATTTGTCCGCCATAACAGAAAATCCTTTTAAGTTTGTAATGTACGACACATTAATTTTTTGCGAGTTCAATTATATCTGTACGAGATTCTATAAGAGAATTTAGTGTTAATATCTATAGTTTCTATACAGCTAATTGCCAATGCTGTTACGCTGTCACCAGATGATAATGGGAAAAAAATTAAACACACATTTATAAAGAAATCGCAAAGCAATAAAAATCAGAAGTTACACTGCAGCGCTTATTTTAATCTATATAAGAAATAATTAAAATATGTTTAATCATAAGCATACAACAATTTCCGAATTACAAAGTTGTTATTATTTTTTAAATATGCACTCACTATAACGCAAGTATCTAATTACTTTACAGTAAAAAAAAAGACTCCAACGATTAGAGAACCTCCTCCTTTTTTTGAAATCGGTTTAAAATCAATTGTATATTAAACAACATTTTTAAATTTGGAACTATTTTAAAAGTTTATTCATAAATAAGAACACGCCTCTAAACTAACAATCATGTTGTTTTAATGGAATGTATTTATTACTTACCTCGACTCTCCCACAGGTTGGCTTGTTGGTACAACTCGTTAGTGTTCTGATAAATTTCGATTTAATCACAAGAGCCGCGTGCGGTCTCGTCAGAAACTTCCTACTGAATAAACTTTTCACAGGAACTTTTATGTCAGGTAATGCTGGGGATCGCGGACTCAATATTAGTGTGGACACGCCTAAATTATATGCTCCCGCCCGAAATAGTTGCCCATTTGTAATTGTCGTATCTTTACTTATTTGGGAATGAAAATATAAATATTAAAATATCGCTTCTAAGCATATATCAATTTGTTATTACGATACTTATATTTTTCAAACTATTTCTTTGCAAGTTACAGATGAATTTGAATTTTAAAACACTAAGCTGCTTCATAGCAATTGTTCAGGTTCATATAATGATACCCTAAATCCTCGAGGAGGATACATAAAACTGCTTCTTCAATAGTAAATAAAAGATATCATAATTTTAGTCCACTGAATGCAATGACCAGGTGTCAAAACCGACACAGTGCATCAAGATGGATTCAGCAGTTGATTTGATTAATGATCTGATGATCCTTCCTCCAAGCCTGATGGCTCACGACTCCCTCGGGAGTTGTCAGTGTTCTAGAGCAGCAGTCACGTTACAGAATTGCATCCAAAAATTCTGAAGATAGCTTCAATTGCATGTAGCTTTTTAGTTTCTGGCGAACAGAATATACAATTATTTCAAGTACCACGCACATAACAATAGCAATTGTCGTTTTTAGAATAGAATATAATATGCCAAATATTTGCTAAAAAAAGCACATTTGAAAAAAAAATAATCTTTATTTTAAATACAAAAGAATACAAGTCAAACTACTGCATATTTTTCTGTGTTTCTAACTTGAAATGACATATCAACAAGTGTTTTATTAATAAAACATTCTGTATTGGTCAGGCCTTTACTGATTGCCTTTAACAACTGTAATTTGCGTGTCCCCTTACAAAGTTAACTATTGTATTGGAAATAGTACGCCGATCGAACACCTTTCTACAATATTGACTTAACAAATTTTTTGTAGGTGAATTATAAACTACCTTCAATTTTCTTTCAAAGTTTTATAACAATATGAAATAGAATGACAGAAAATATCACAAAAAAATGCAAAAAAATATACTTTGAAAATTGGAATAAGTTTTACCAATTGGTTTACCACCCAAAAAATGCACAAATAATAATAAGTATGTGGTACATTTTCGTATAAAGGATGAAATAAACACTTTTTTAACGTTACAGTGTATCCTGCTAATGCCTATCCACGAGAAATATTGGGGTGTTTGTTTACAAAAAAATTGTGGCTGGACCCGGTCTAATATATTCTTTATTAACCATGCCATAGAATTCATTTCTACGTAACAATGCGGTATAAATAGGCCTTTTATGTATCACGTACAACATGTGATATGATCCAGCCAAAACGGTAGAACTATCTCCCCTCACAAAACACCATTAAAAGTAGCCCAGTGTAAACTGGTGTTAAAGTTGGGGGTGTTCCCCCAGGAACGGCATATCGCAAGTTCATTAAAACCCTTTTCATTAAATGTGCATTCGTGCAATTACAATTAGGAGTTCTTGTTGGTAAGGCATGTGGAGTGCGGTGGCAGGGGATCGCCTTGCAAAGCCGTGGCTCTTAATCAAATCACAGCATTTCTGCCATTAAGGATATCCTGTACGCTGAACGTACATACGCTTTGTTTTTGCAGCTCTGTTTAGTGTAATAACCAATACTGCGAGTTCTCCGACAGTAGAAATTAGTTTCTTTTTTAAGGGTTTTGTGTTGATTCATTTGACTTTATTATTGAATGGAAGCAGTCGTTGCACATGTACTCATTTTTATCGTGGTCTCTTTATACGGGGACGGTTGCACGGTGTGTCTGTGTGTTTACTAGCCTTTTTTATTTGTTGAATGTGCAGTAAATTAACTAATTTACTTCTTTAAGCAAACTAATATTTTAAATTTCAATAAAGGTTTTAATATTTAGACTTCTGCCCACTAATACGGCCGTGCGAGGAACCCGTTAGGCATAAAAGTATTCTCTGTATGTATTATGAGACATCACCGATCGGTAACGGACGGCGCTTTTTTCTTGTCTGATACGTTCATAGCACAGTCATGTGACGCTGTAAGAATAATGAAAAATTTGGAAACAGTAAGTCACTATCACTGGCGTACATTTATTTACGAATGTCAGAAAAAGCCACGGGCCACATGATGAGGTAAAATTAATTGAAAACAATTGAATTAAACTATAAATACTTCTCTATAAATTTACAATTTTTCAAGGTGTTGACTATTGACTCAATATTATTTGTATAAATGTATAATAACGGGCTGTTGTAAATCGAATCAACTGTTTCCTATAATTATATCAAAATTTTCTAGGGGAACAGGCGAGGGACTTGGAAACAGAAAATCTAAATTACCTAGTTTTTTCATATAGGTAAATAACAGAGTTAATATAACAGGTTTTTTGTGAGTTTAATGTTCTTGATCGCGTAAGTTGTAGTCTAGGTGGAGTATTCATGATATTTCTTAACAATAACCTAAAATAATTGCTGTTTGGTATTATGTTGTCTCGAATTTTTTTATGGGTCATCTATAAATAATTAATCTTATAAATCTTCCCATTATGTCCATATTATTCTGTCTGCTTGACCGTTTATACTTTATAGTGTCCACAGCGACGGGAGTATTTTCAGAGGTCGTCTAGATATTTATTCTCGATCTAGTTCAAAGTATTATTGAAATTAGGTTAGGGCGCGATATTGATATTTGTAAAACATGTGGTAAATGGGTTGCGAATTAATAGGGGTGCAGTTCTTATGACTAAGAGAGGGAGAGAGACAGGCTTAGGATAAGCAACCCTCACTCCAGATAGTTAAGGCGTTAAGTCCACCTATACTCAATTTGTATAAAGTGTTAACAATAAAATTAATAATTTAAAGAATGTCTGTGTGAAGGCCAGCCCATACTTGACCAGCGCGGTGGACTATAGAAATACACCTCTCAATCGAATTGACGATTGTAGAGGACGCCTGTGTCGTTATTACAATAATTATTTTTATTTATAAGTATAATTTCGTGTAATATAAATATCATAAGTGCTATGACCATAAACATTTATTTTTCATTTATTACCGACTTGTCATTACAAATTGAATTGCAAGTTTTTTGGTGATTATTTTAGATTAGTTAGAGTACCAAAGATATTTAAGTACTCAAGTTTAATTCAATATTATAAAAACATTACCAAATTGGTATAAAACTTCCAATACAACTTGGAGTAAATTGTAAACTTATTCATATTATTGGAAAGGTGCCGACAATTAACATAATGTGAGCCGAACATCGTCCCGTGTGGGGTGGAATCATTATTATATCTATTGTGTATGTTAATAAGGGCTAAATTAGTATAACAAGCGTATTGTTTGGAGGGATATGACGTTGTTACCTTTTAGGGTGTATGCAAGGGGTCACCGATGACTCACCTCTGAATCATTCCAATTTACTTTCTAAGAATATTGCATTTGAATATGACAATACTTTGATCGATTTTTGCCGTGTAGTATTGGTTGAGTAGATTAAAGGGGAAAATATTTTTTCATGCGATGTGTTTATTTACATTCGCTATTTCTTAGTATACAGCGCATTATTTTGTTAGAAATGCGCATAAGTTTTCTTCTAAGTATTGGCACGAAAAAGTGACAATGCGCATGATGGTAAATAAAGTTATCTAAAGTGAAAAGTAATGTATCTATTGACAAGAGATTACCTTGTACTGATACAATTATGCCGGCCTGATCGAAATGCGGATCACATCTGTACTCACTGTATTGGATTTTCAATGATATGTGCGGAGATCACTAGGCTGCGCCCGTGATGTCAACGGGGCGCCAGCGGCGAGCGGGAGGTAGCAGCAACGCGGGTAGGAGGCGAAGTCCTGGAGCTCCGACCTACCTGCACTGCCGCTGCCGCCCCGCTGACATCTTGGGGCTGATGTGATTTCCTACCACTAGCACCAGTTACAATATAGTCCTGACCCTACTCTGAGACACAAGTCTTGTGTCGTGGGTATCCGCAACTACGAACAGTTCGGCCAACACCTAAACCCGGATTAGATTCCTGTGGAGTACATATACATTCGTTAATTTTTGAAGGTTTTTATAATCCAGACTTTGAAGACTTTATAGCCACCGTGGTGACGGGGCGGGGTGAGGTGTTAGTCACCCGCACGGTGGTACCTTCACATCATACGAGTATAACCGGGACACGTTCAACTTTAGCTGGTGTCATTCGGCTTCACGCGATCCATATCAAGGAATTAGTGTTTTTTGAATATCTAATACTTTCTTAAACATAAACTATTATGGTTTTGATGCCAAGATACGCTTTTTATTTATTGTAACTAGAATGCTGAGTCAAAAATTTAAGGTTAACTAGCCAGATTTTTTGCGTAATTATCGAGATGACAGTTAGTGCCTCAGTATTAGTTTATTACTCGATAAAGTTGGGTGATTTTGTTTTTATACAGGTAGAGAACCAGCGGTCTTATAATAAGGAATGAGAATGACAGAATGAAGACTACAAAGCCGGACGCTTGCAAATGCCAAATAATGCCAAGTAAAATGACAGAAAATAAATTAATATAATGTAAAGGATATTAAAGATACTTTCCGACGCAGCAGGATGAGTGAAAGGATACCTAATGATTAATTGCAGAAACCACTGTACAAACATGTGTTAGGGCCTAACAATTAGGCTGTTGTGGACTTGACGCAGTTTAATAGTGTCTTAGGAAAATTATTGTTAAATCATTACGTAAAAAACTATAATGTCCCACGAATATTTGTTTTAAGAAGAGTTCATTTGTTATTTACCTAGCCATAGTCGCAGTAATTTCCATTTAAAATTTGTATCATTTTAGGGATTCTGATTGTATTTATAATTATGATTTCTTTTATTGTAAGAAAATAAAAAAAACTCTTGCATTGTAGTCTCTTGGTTAAATTGCTCTTTTTGAAAATGTATGTAATGGGATATGTACCTATAAATATCGCTTTCCAAATTATTTGAAAAACCTCTCTAAAAACATTACTGTACTATGCGATGTTTATTGCTCCTACTTGTATGACTCATTTCGTGACAAGTTAGTATTCCCGGAAACTCATTGAGGCTAGACCCACGGCGACGTACAGAGTGCATAAAATTAATTCTACGGGAGTCGCAGGAATAATTCAGGAAAGGATAAAAAACTGATTAACTGCAATTAAAACCAAAGTTGACTGTAGCGGCATTTGAAATTACAGTTTTTTATATTACTCAATACTTTCCATCGTGACATCCTGACAAAAATGGTTTTTCTTTCCATAAAATTCGTAATTTTGCGAGACAGAAAGAATTAAAAAAGAATGAATTTCTCTTGAGTAGTCAAGAGCATCTGCAGGCGTATTAAGATATTAACTACGTTTTATTTATAAATACCAATAACGTTTTTAGCATGATAAAAAATAATTACCGAATTATACAATCAATGTTTTTGCTGCATCATAAATATCTTTCGCGTCGCGTGAGTATTAAATTGTGCAGGGTGCTTTAATTTGTTCGGCTATAGCTTGCTCATTTAGTTAGGTAAACGACAAAAACAGGACAAACATAAACAAGCATGTAATTTATGCCATATATGAGTAACTGATGTGTCTAAACTCTTTGGTCATCCGCACTCTATGGCACTTTCCCGCCAATTTGTAAAATTAAAAAGTTAACGTACAACAGTAATAAATTAGCTTCTAAAGTGAACGGTTGTTTCATTAAGTGTAATAAACATATCATTGGCGACGAGGTACGAGTTCTACCCACGATTAAAAAAAAATGGCCTATATCGGAAATTTATCTAACTTCGATCATAAAACAGGCGAGTGGCAGATATTTAAAGGCAAATTACTTCAGTTTTTAAAGATAAACGAAGTTAAAGAAGACACCAAGAGTGGAATTCTTCTTACTTATCTTACCGATGAGACATACCGTTTATTACGTAACTTAGCTTACCCAAAAGAATTGGATTTGCTAAACTTTTCGGACCTGATTTTATTACTCGACAGCCATTTCAAGCCGAAGCAGTGCTCCTTTGCAGATAAAGCAAATTTTCATGGAGCAATTAGAAATCCAGGTGAAACTATAGGAGAATGGGTGGCTCGAATTAGAGGACTTGCAAGCTATTGTAATTTCGGAACCGCCCTGGAAACGAACTTACGGGATCGTTTCGTCCTTGGCCTGGGTTTGGGGCCTGAACGGGACAAGTTGTTCGAACAGAACGCTTCCACGTTGACACTGGCGAGGGCTATTGAATTGGCAGAGCAAGCCGCCTGCGCTAAGGAGGCAAAAATCATGATGTGCAGCACCGAAACAGTACGAGTTAAAGAGGAGGCGATATATAAGGTGCAAATTCAGGGGCAGCACGGCCGCGGAGGAGCACGGCGAGGTGGCGCGAGCGGCACGGCCGACGCGGACGGCGCGGGCAACGCGGTCACTGTGGACTCGTTCCGGTGTTCAGTGTGCGGGTTAAGAAATCATTCAATTGACAAGTGCCGGTATAAAAGTTATAAGTGTTCAAGGTGCGGCAAAAAGGGACATTTAAAAAAAGTGTGTAAGGGTGTAAAAGACTCGAGCGTTTACCATGTAGATAACGGTCAAGGCGAACCTAATGATTCTTCCATGTCACGTTGTGAGGAATGTCAAAACTTCAATATAAGGTATGCTCCTGATAAACCTATTAAAATTGACCTTATATTGGGTAATCAAAGTTTAACAATGGAACTCGACACGGGCTCCGGCAGCTGCGTAATATCTGATAAATTGTACAAGGAAAAGTTTTCTAACTATAAACTACAAACTAGTTACACAAAAATGTGTCTATATAACGGACATAAAATCACTCCTTTGGGTTATTTTATTATTGACGCTTTATTCAATAAAAAACACAAGTCTATAAAAATCTTTGTTATTACTAATGGCGGTCCACCGTTACTGGGGAGAGATTTCATGTCCGCTTTTGATTTATTTATTACCACAGACGTAAATTCACTCTGCAGCGACGCAAATTTATGTAAACTTTTAGAAAAATTTTCGGATTTGTGGCGTGATGAACTAGGTGCCTTCAATAAATTCAAAGTTAGATTGCAATTAAAGGATCACGCTAGTCCAAAGTTTTTTAAGCCACGCACGGTACCTTTTGCCCTAAGAGAGAAAGTTGAGAATGAATTAAATAGATTGGTAAGCTTAGGCATATTAGTGCCCGTCAACTACTCACAATATGCAACGCCTATAGTGCCCGTGCTGAAATCTAACGGTACAGTTAAAATCGCCGGCGATTTTTCAATAACGCTCAATAAAGACCTTATCATAGAAAAATACCCACTACCTCGAATTGAGGAGGTGTTTGCTAATATCGGGGGTGGTGAGCAATATAGTAAACTTGATTTAAAAAACGCATATAATCAATTTATATTAGAAGACTCTTGTCAGGAGCTTACTACGATTAACACACACAAAGGACTGTATAAATATACTAGGTTGGTATATGGTTTAGCAAACGCGCCCGCGATATTCCAAAAGTCTATGGAAACTCTTCTTTCGGGTATAGACGGTATCAGTATTTGGCTCGATGATATATGCATTACCGGACATGATAAGACAATCCATATGAAAAGACTAGGTGAAGTCCTAGGTAGGCTCCGTGATGCCGGCTTGCGTCTTGAAAAGGATAAATGCGAATTTTTCCAAGACAATGTAACATATTTAGGCTATGTTATTAGTAAAGAGGGTATTAAAACATGCCCGAATAAAACACAGGCAATAATTAATGCCCCTGAGCCCACTAATGTAACGGAGGTAAAACGATTTTTAGGGATGGTAAATTATTACCGAAATTTTATTCCAAATGCGTCAGCCGTACTAAGTCCCTTACATGAATTGTTATGTAGCGAAACACCGTGGGAATGGGGGGAACGGCAGCGCCGTAGTGTGGCGGCGATTCGTCGCGAGTTAGCCTCGGAGCGCGTCCTCGCCCATTTCGAACCTACGGCCCAATTAGTAGTTGCAGTGGACGCAGGGCCGTGCGGCCTCGGGGCCGTGCTGTCACAGCGCGACGACGCTGGCGTCGAGCGCCCGCTGGCGTATGCGTCTCGCTCGCTCATCTCTAGCGAACGAAATTATAGCCAAATACAGAAAGAAGCGACAGCTATCATTTTCGGTATTAGACGTTTCCATCAATATTTATATGGTCGTGCAGATCCATTTATCTTAAAAACTGATCATAGACCATTAGTTTCGATATTTAATAATAAGACCGGTATACCCGTAACGACCGCGTTGAGACTACAACGATATGCTATAATATTGTCCGCCTATAATTATATAGTACAATACGTACCCAGTGAAAACAACCAGGTAGCTGATTATTTTTCACGTGCCCCATTAAAAAACACGGCGGCAGACAGTGTAGATAGTGATGTAGATTCTTATTATGCGCTTAGGTTTCTCGATACGTCATCACCGGCGGTCAAGTTTAGCGACATTGTTCAAATGACTGAACGTGATGAAACATTAAAAATAGTTATTAAATATATGAAACATGGTTGGCCACGCAATATTAGATGTTCGTCGATATCGCCATATTTTCAGTGCAAATCAGATCTCCAATTCGAAAACGGCTGTTTATTTAGGGGTCATAGAATGGTCATACCGTCAACTTTAAGGAAAAAAATGTTACGAGAATTGCATGAATCACACTTGGGAATCGTAAAAACGAAAAGTAATGCACGAAGTAGGATGTGGTGGCCAGGTATCGACAAAGAAATCGAACGTTGGATAGGCTCGTGCGAAACTTGCGTGAGCGTGCGCCCGGCGCCGCCGCGGGACCCGCCCGCGCCCTGGCCAGCCGCCGCGCGCGCCTGGCAGCGCGTGCATATCGACTACATGACTATAGGGCAAAGGGTATACTTAGTGGTCATAGATGCATATTCTAAGTGGTTGGAATGTTTACATATGCGCAACGGAACATCCACAAGTGCTTTGATTGACACATTAAAAGCAATTTTTTCTACGTTTGGACTACCGGAGCTGTTAGTATCCGACAATGATGTTAAGATTAATTCCTTAGAATTTAAGAAATTTTGCTGTAATAATGGTATTGAATATTTGACGTCACCTATATATCATCCACCGAGTAATGGTCTAGCCGAAAATTCAGTAAGAATTTGCAAAAAAATGTTAAAGTGCATTATAAAAGAGAATGTACCAATACAGGAAACTCAGCAACAATTATTAAGATATTTATTTAGTTATAGGAATACTGTGCATTGTACTACTGGCCAAACGCCTTCTCAGTTGATGTTTGGAAGAAAATTGCGATCCCGGCTTGACTTAATATTACCTTCCACTATAAATAATAAGAACCAAACAAACGCGACAGTGCCCGGGAAAAGATATTTCGAAATAAATGACAAGGTGTGGACCCGCTGGTACAGTGCTCGAAATGAAACTTGGAAACTGGGTGTTGTTATGGAGAAAATAGGTAATAGGATGTACAAAATTTTAATCCATGAATTAAATGTGTACTGTATTAGGCACATTGATCAAATGATGCGATATAAAGGAGAAGATAGGCTACCTGACGGCATGCTTAATGCATCTCATCGGGTTCCTCCATCACCATCTATTGTAACCTCAGATGATACGCTTAAAGTAGCGCAGCCACTGTCAATGGACTGCCGGCCGTTGATCGGAGGAACCGATGAGCAGGTGCCTGTAGTAGAATCTGGTGATTCGCAGCTGCCATCAACTCCGGATAATAATGTAAAAGAAGCCGTGGCAGGTGAGTGTGAGGGAGGGATTGACGAGAGTACGCGTCGCCGATCACCTGTGCGTGATGTCAGCGACAATGTGCGCAGTGATGCCACTGACGCAGACACACCAGGTCCATCGCTCGCACTCTCACGTCCGAAACGTAGTACGAGAAAAATAGTGGACTATAAGAAATATTTTTAAGTATAGGAAACAAATATGGTTTTAAGTTTGATACTGCACTTATGTTCTTTTAATGAAATTGTTTATTTAGTATTTAAAGTTTTGATTGATTTTTGTATATAGTTTGTTTACCAGGTGTCCAAATTAAGTGTGGAGGAATGATGTGTCTAAACTCTTTGGTCATCCGCACTCTATGGCACTTTCCCGCCAATTTGTAAAATTAAAAAGTTAACGTACAACAGTAATAAATTAGCTTCTAAAGTGAACGGTTGTTTCATTAAGTGTAATAAACATATCAGTAACCAGAAAGAACAATATGAGATTTAAATTCCAAGAGAAATCACTAACAACTGTGTGTTTTGGGAAAAATCTTTGGTTCCATTCTTATTTCTAAATCAATGGTGCGTGACACAACAATGCAGTGTTGAACATCTTGAAATACGCACGCGGCCCAATTTATTACAAGATTGTTAGAAAAATGTGCACCCCTAGCTCCCCATAGATGACTCACTAGACATTCTTTTTTATTTCGACTAAATAACAATGATATCGGATTCAACAATTAAGAAAGTTTAGGAAATTTCTTGGTATACATGTGCAAAATCTAATCTCCGTAGTAAAGGCTGACTAAGCTGTTATTATGACTCACGGGAGTCCCAAGTCGCTTTAACGGGGTTTAAGAGAGTGCAGGCTTCGTACACATACACAAAGCTACGCCACATTACTAATTACTTTACCTCATCGAGACTTTACCTTGTACAACGCATCTTTGCGTTTTTTCTTCACTGCTCTCGTAATAGTTCTAGCCATGGCCGATGTTAAATACTTGTCTCGCCCTAAAAAGATTTCATTCAATTTCGTTATTTTTTCGTAGCAATATCGAACTGAAATTATACAAAGGCCAGGTTAAGGCGATTTTTTAAAGTCTTCACCACTATTTTGATGGGAGTTTGTACTTACTTATTACCGCTTTTTGATCAAAAGTCACCTGAGGAGTAAATTTTCCAATAATTATTTCAATGAATGACCAAAATTTATAAATTGTCTTCGGTCGCTGAGCGGTACGTGTCGGCTGTAGCAGATTGACGCGCCGTCTAACGTCAAATCACTTCAACAAATTATTATTAATGGTAATTCTTGCATACAGAATGAATAATAATTAATAATTAATCCTCGTAAAATTTTCTAACGCAATAAACGTATAGGCTTCGCTCACGTCCTGGCCTTGAGTAAATACTTCGATGTCATTACTGGATCGAAGAAGTCTAGATAATTGCAGCTTACCTATGCATAGGGATCGGCAGTAACGTTTGCATGTCAGATTCTTTTTTAAATATAATTTTATTTATTTGCTTTTGACTAAATAATTTTAAGAGTGATAGAGCCAAGTCAATACACAGCATAGATGGGCAGGCTGGTCCCGGGCGGTGCCACTGTCTCATTGCAGATCAACGTGAAGCGACAGCTTAGCTGTCGCGTTTCGTCTGGTAAGTGAGATTGCTGGATGCCCAATACCCCTTTCCTTTTCCCATCCGTTTTCGTCTTCGCTCCCCTCCTGGTTCCACAAAACCCTGTCAGATTTAAGAGCCTCTATAATACTTTTTGTCACCTTTGCTTTGTTTAAGGATTTTTCAATTTACAATTATTCCAGTCAATTGGTTCAAAAAGAGAGGTTTATCTGGAAAGTTTTCCGCGAGTTTTAGTAATGGGTGACTTTATAGATTTTGAGGTGCTTGTTTAGAGATTCCGTAAAATAAAAATAGCAAGTGTAGTAGCATTTAAGAATATTGATAAAATTCCCCAAGTTTTGATAATCCTTGCCACGGACATTATAGTAGAATTTTTTTTCAGTATTATGTATCACAGTTAACCAAAAAATTATTAAAAATAATTTGCTTGATGAGTTTGATTATATTTCTTGCCACATAATTGTTATGATATCATTTGGTATATAGATATGGTAATAATGTTTCAAAGTGTTGGTCAAAGTAATGTTTTTTGAATGTTAACTAAAATGCTTGTTTCTTCAAAACATCGGGGATAAAACTATATTTTTGTCGATGAGCCGTCATAGTTCGTTCTATCTCCCGTTACTGGTTTATAGTTTTGGGTCACCGTGTATAAGCGAATGGGTGGTCTATGTGTTAGGCTCCTCTCTCTTCCTTGTACATAACATCTGCCGGGAGAACTCAATAGAATATTTAGTCTAAGTTATATACGTATAACGTTGTACAGTGTCGTTTGCGTTCATAGAGCCATGGTTTCTAGTAAAAAAAATAGTTTTATTTGCGAGAATTTACGCGTATTAAGTATCTCTTTGCAGCGCTCGTACGCCGTAACTATTGATGTTACGAAAAATTACTTAAGATATAAATAGTAGGATTTTTTCTCCAGTTTAATTTTTATATAGGTATTTCCCTCGTTACAATAATCGGAAAGGAGATATCGTCAAATAACTGATTTTGGGCGCCTTTTTTTCAATATGGATGACGGAGCGCACGGCAAAGATACAAGGTCGTAAAGTAAAAATTCGAAAAGAGCATCTCAAAATCTATAAAGTCACGCATTTCCAAAATTTTCCAATTAAAACTACCAAATGACTGGACCAAATAGCATTTTATGTTTCTGTAAGAACAAACCGTATTTGTATGCTGACGTTAACTTCACAAGTATTGACGGAACCAGCTCGTGCCTTTTTATCTTTTACCTTGTGCTGCATTTTAACTTCAATTTTCCACTTATCCATCAATAAAATTTTTATATTCTCTTTGTAAGGGTTATCAAGCCGTCAATCAGGCTGTACTTGGATATTTTTTTGTTTTTTTTATTGACCAGTGGCTGAAGAATATAGGTGACTATACTCGCCACTGAGATATTATACTACAGGGTACACTGTAAAAAAAATTTTGGTAACAAAAATGGACGGTACCGTACCGCTCCTGTTTCTGTCTCTGTCACGCCTACGCAGTCACATTATCTTCGCTCTCGCTTCACTGGGTCCCCGTATGCACTCACACGGGAATCCTGTACCAGCACAATGCGCAGAGGTTTTGTTTCCGATGATAGTATAATACCTTAATGGTACTCGCATCGACTTATATTCTACCGATAGACGACACGCGTCATAGAAACAATTGATCCCCGTATTTATAAAAGCACACTAGCGATATCTAGTTCATCGACATGAATTATTACAAATACGGTCAAAGAGTAACAGGACCTTGTATACAGATATGATAGTTCATATCAATCTTACTTCTGCCTAAGGTATTGTCGAAGTATCGATGGCGACAAATTATTAAAATATTTCCTAACAGTTTACGCAAATATTACTATTGAAATGAAACTATTTTCCAGACGTTTCAAAGACTTACCAGCAATCATGGTGACTGGGTAGACTGACTCTCACTCATTTGCAGAGGCAGTGTTGTAAGGCTGTTTTAAAAGGTAAATGTTATTGAAGAACATATAAAAGGTAAGAAAAAACACCGATATCAATGTAAAAAATACTATGTCGATTTCACGACGCTCCAGTAACACTAATCCTAGAATAACTCTTATCAGCGCCTTACTGGCTACATCGTCTGCAGCGTATTTACTTGATGGTTAAAATAAGGTTCAAATCTCAACCTCCTTGCCTATTTTTTAAGGAAACAGTATGTAGACACTTCTTATATTTTTTTCATTGGCCTAAGCAGGCAGACGAGCATAGGGCCCGCCTGATAGTAAGCGGTTACCGCTGCTCGTGGACCTTCGCAGTGCCAGGGGTCCAGCACAACAAAGTCGCCGCCTACCGTAAGAAGAGTTATTCTCTTTAAGCCTCGCTTGAAGAAGGACATGTCACAGCGCTCCGGGAACACCGAAGCAGGGAGTTCATTCCAGAGCTTGCATGTGCGTGGTAAAAAAGAACGCTGGAAATGTACCGTCCGGAAATATATACGCATAGTTTCCAGGTGGTAGGGATGAACTCTACTGCGATGTCGGGTTGTGCGATGGTAGAATGGCGACAGTGGTATCATCTTGAACAATTCCTCGGAGCACCCCCCGTGGGATAGCCGATAAAACACACAGAGAGATCCGAAGTCTCTCCGTAGTCCTAACGGCTCCCCTGTGGAAGCGGGATTGTCGACGATTCGAAGAGCTCGGCGCTACAAGGAGTCAAGTGGGGAACTTCAGCGGGAGGCGGGGGATGTTTGAAGTAATATTGAACAAATGATTCGTTTAATTTCGTTTGTCATTAATTTAACTAGCGCGTTGTTACTCGATACTTTGTTTTCACTTGTGAATTCGACGAAAGATACTTGGTACTTTTACTTGTCAAATAACGTTATTCAAAAAGTAACTAATCAAGAGTTTACTCAAAGATGGTGAACGAGGCCGTGATGTTACGGATGGTTTTAATTGATGACTACTCTACTTGGAGCTTTACTTGAGGGTGGTTACGAGGCCCAAAAACAAATTCCTTAAGACAAGCTATATACATAGGTATACTATCAAAATAGTTTATGCCTATTTGGTCCATTGATATGACAGTCTCATAACTAATCTATAACTAACATAGTCCGTCCTCTCACTCGAAGGGCGATATTTGTGCGCGGAAGTGAGACATGATAAGTGACCTCTCTTGTTATTTTAATTTTAATGAGCTATTACAAAACTTAATATTTACTAGCTACTGCCCGCAACTCCGTTTGCGTGGTTATCTTTATATAAAAATCACCCTCCCGTCCCGTCCCGTCTCATTTCACTCAAGATATGTAATCCAGTCCCATCCCGTCCATTTGAGTACATAAAAGTATCAAATATATCGGAATTCCTCCTTACCCCACGGAAACACTAGATTTTTCGAGATAAACAGTGGCCTAAGTGTTAATCCAGGGTGTCAGCCCCCGTACCAAAATTGCAACAAAATCCATTAAGCCGTTTCTGAGCTCATCGCGCACAACCGCACAGACAAACGGACAAAAATTCTAAAAATCAATGTTTTGTGTTCTATGACGTTAATATAGTCCCCCATTCAAGGTTTTCTCATTTATCTTCCATGTGTCTGTAACATCGATCGGTTACAAATTTATTTTAAATTTATAGAATATAGAATACATTAAATTCTAGACATCCATTATCATAATTTTATTACAATACTAGCTTCTGCCCGCAACTCCATTTGCGTGGTTATCTTTATACAAAAAATCCCATCCCGTCCGTCCCGTAATATCCCGCCTTGTCCTGTCTCATTCTTACTCAAGATATGTAATCCAGTCCCATCCCATCCAAACATCAGTGTACAAAAAAGTAACAAATATATCGGAATTCCTCCCTCATCCCACGGGAACACTATATTTTTCGGGATAAAAAGTAGCCTACGTGTTAATCCAGGGTGTCAACTACCTCAATCCCAAATTGCATCGAAATCCATTGAGCCGTTTCAGAGTTCATCGCGCGCAACCGCACAAACAGACAAAAATATACAAATCAATATTTTGGGTTCTATTAGGTTAATATATTCCTCCCATATTAGTATTCCTCATTTATCTTCCATGTACAGACATCGATCGGTTACTTTATTATGTATGGATTACACCGTTTTCTAGTGATGTAGTATCACGTTCCAAGTGGTTTATACCTATATTTTTAACCGACTTAAAAAAAGGAAGAGGTTCTGATTTCGACTGTATGTTTTTTAAGATTTGTTAGCCATAACTGAACTGGGTGGCCCGATTTTAATTATTCTTTCTTTGATTGAAAGAATCGGGCTCATAACTCCTTTCAGCTTTTTTCGATATTCCTCATAGTTTCGAATTTGGCCCTCCACGCCTACTCGAAAAATTCACCCTGTATACCTACAATTATCATCAAGCCTTGAGATTGGACTTGAATAGATCTAAGACGCAAATGAAAATGAAAAATCTTTATTTGAAAAAATAAATGTCGTCGATGGGCACGAGATATAATGCCTCGAAGAGTACATATACTTGGGCCAGATAGTATCCTCCGATAACAGGCAAGAAAAAGAAATCGATCGCCGGATTGATAACGCCTGGAAGAGCTTCTGGTCCGTGAAACACCACATGAAAGGAAGTCTTCCACTCTGATTGAAACGCAAGCTCTTCGATATGTGTACTCTATTCTGCACGTCTTTACTTACGGCGCCCAAACGTGGTCTTAGACCGAGCGACAGAAGTCCAAACTCAAGGTTTGTCAACGAGCAATGGAACGCAGCAAGGTGGGTGCGAAACAAGATCGTGTCAGGAATACAATGGTGCGTTCTTTAACAAAAGTGACAGCCGTCGACAAAAAACCGCTAGACTCTACTGGGATTGGGCCGGGCACGTCGGAAGGATGCACCCTGATCGATGGGCCAAAAGCAAGAATGGATGCCGCAAGACAGTTTATAGGGGAAGAGGCAGACCCTGAAAGCGATGGCGGGACGATCTCAAGGATTCAACAGGAACTGGACGAAATTTGCTCTCAATAGAGATATATGGAAGAGCTCAGGGGAGGCCTTTGCCCAGCAGTGGGATCTTTTGGGCTAGTATAATAAAAATACCTACAATAAACTAAATGTTTCCAAGGCTGTCGTCGACATTAGCAGGGTGTTGAGTCGGTAGAGAAGTTGTGTTAGCACTGTAGCCGTGAGACAATTGATAATGTATCCTGTGTTACTTGTTTGGGTATAAAGGGGGGGTGAATTATTTTCTTGGTCCATTATGTAAATTGTGTTTGCAATGATCTTTTGGCGTGCGGATGTGTTGTTGTCAAAATATTATGATCAGTTTTCTCACTTCATATTGTATTAATTAGATATGTTAACACTATTAGATTAAGAGTATGAATACTTGTTCATATCATAAAAACCTTAGTATCTCTATTCTTTTACCATGCAAATCCACAAATTAGTAAATTCTATAATTTAGCATAATTTAAGTATTTATTGTGTAGATTTGTTTGTATGTTTCAGTAAAAGAAAAATGTATAAATTATACACGATGACAGATTGTATGGCGCAGTTGGTTAGACGCCGGCTGTGGAACCAGAGGCCGCAGGCCGTGGTTTCAGGATTTTGTTTTGTGGCTGTTGGGTCACTGGGTGTATTTATTTATAAGGGACACAATAAAAACAACACACTTCACATATATTTTATTTAGAGTGCCTAAAATAAAAAGAAAAAACAAAACTACGCAACAAAAATAATAGGAAAACTCCAACTATGAAATAAATGTATAAACTACTTTAGACGGACGCCGCGCTGCTATAACACCGCGACGCCACAAAATCACACATTAGTTAATTTATAATTAATTTAAGATTTTTAAATATATCCCAAAATTCAAGCAAAAGGGTTACATGCGACGTTTTGAAAAAATCAACTACTTGTACTGACTTTATATAAAAACAAAATCACATAAAAAAACGTACACCCCGTTATATTACTTATATTAGCCATTACTAAGCGGGGCCGTCACAGGGCCGCCGCACATTTAAAGGGTTTTATACACTGCCCGGGTTCGACGAACGCACACAACACTGAGAATACATAACTATTAAGTTGTAAATAACAAGAAAAATACTGTTGCGCCGTCCACATTCTTCACAACTACCGCGTGGACACGTTAAAATCCCGCTCCCATTTGTCGTATGTAGGACCAGTATGTCGGATGTCACCGCCTGTTCAGAATAGTTGAATATCGGAACAAGCGAGTCAATTTAGCAGTAGCTTCGCGTTAAGGTAAGTATCGTCAACAGAAGGTACTCACTTCTACGGGAAGTTATTGCACGATATTAAAAAAATGTGAATAAACAAGTAACAAGACATCCGTAAGAAAATCTGCCGAAGACTACTTGAGACCGTGCATGAACAGTATCGTTTGAAATTAAGCAAATTCCACATTTTGTCGAGTCCGACAAATTGGAACGGGTTGTAATATCAGATGCCGATGTAGGACTGTCGCGACGCGTACATACGTGCGTTCTGCGTACGACAGGCAGTGTGTGAAACCCTTAACGTGAAAATGACAGCTAACAAAATGGCGGCGTGGTGGCCGAGCACGCGATTACCGCAGGGATATCTAACGAGATCAAAGTAATATCGACTGTAAAAAGGTAATAGCTGTATCTCAAAGGGTTAGGACCCTAATTACATGTGAGGAAAACAAACAGGAATTTTGATTATTTTTTTTAATTCCTATGAAATTTCCAAACAATGTGTATAAAGATGTTTTAAAAATATTTTGAGATACGGAAATTACTGTTTCTACAATGGATATATTCAGTGGCATGTACAAAGCCTGTTCCGGAGCCATCGCGCAACGACCACTGCAATATGCAGCCGCACATTCTATTTAAACATTATCAAAATGGTTCACCATTTATACATATAAATTAAAAATTTACAATTACTTAAATGGACGACGAGCGACCATAGATTAGTTTTATAGAAAGAAAAAATCTATGCATTCTTAAACAAATGCGATCATCCACATCTCATTGGAGACTCCGCCATCTCCAATAATATATTCTATAAAAATAAAACTGAAAGACGCAACCCGACGCCTTGGTATATTAGGAATCTATAATATGTGGAACGATTTATTTGGAGGTCAACATTTGTACCCGCTTGGAGAGTACGTATTGACCTCAGTATCGTTCCGCATCTGATACAAAATATGGGGTGGATATGGTAGTCAGCATCTGTACCACGCTGACCCCGGGCAAAGATCTCGATGAGGCGATACGCCTTGACTATACATAGAAAATTCAACCTACCCCACACGGTGGGGATGAAGTGGAAAATCATGTAATACATATTCAAGATCACAGCCCTTGTTATGGGATATATTGCATTCCATATTGCTTCAGGGGTTTTGAGATTTGATAATGTCGGAAGGCAACGTTCCCAAGTGCAATATCGTATGTAAATAATTTCCTAATATATACATACTTATAGTGATAATTCATTCGTTATTTTGTAAATTTAAAGATTAAATAAAATCAATGACAAATAAAAATAAATATTACCTAAATTTCATTTCATTTTTTCATAAGATATTGTTCTTGGATACGTCTAACTGGTCACAGTAAGATTGACCTATATTGCAAATAAATCAGATAATTATCCTGACGTTCTCGCAACAACTCAAAACCTCACGATTAACAATATTGCACAGGATAAGCGTAAATTACATAGAGTCATTAAACAGACTTATAAATATAAAAATATAATCAAAAAAAATATACAATAAGTATTTTAATAAATAAATTTTCGGGTCTAAGGACGTGAGACCCGTGATTATTCTAAAAGATTATTAAATGCATTAGAGTATGGAGCGGTCTACTTAGGGTCGGCTTATATTATCAAAGGGTCGAAGGGCAGTGAAAAGTACATCTAAAACCTAACACAGTAATTTCAACTTTAGCTCTACAACTTAATGCTCATATTCCTAAGTAATCAAGAGCCTTGCGAATTCGCGTGCATTACACGGAATACGCGCGTCTGCGTGCGACTTTTCACCTCTATAGAAATATGTGTCTTACAGTGTGCAGATTAGGGTAAATTTTCTTTATATACATTTAGATAGACTTTTCGCTGCATTTCGGCACTGTGCTAGTTTTAATCGACATACAAAATCACATATAAATAGATTTCACCTAAAGCCACGAGGCAGCATACGCCACCTTTGCTATTCGCTCACGACCGCACACATAAACTCGGCAAGCAATCACTTTACAATCTAAATGACTCCAAAAATTAACTAAAATAATATTAGGATACAAAAGAACGGGCGGCGTTGAGTTGAATCTCTCAGCTATATCTATATTACAGTCTTAATTACTTTCAGGTTTTCCCATTACACCGTAAACAATAAATAGATGTATCACCAGCCTTAGAAATCGTTTTCGATCTGCCATTAAAGGCATTATTACATTATCTAGCATCGTTATGATTAAACTAAAAGCCAAGAATACGCGGTGTATTCGCCACAGTCAGGCGGGGCGGGGAAATAAACTATGTGAAATCACCTAGGTCCTAGAGTTTGTCAAACGGGCAACTTGTATTGGAAACTGTGAATGATATAATATGGCGAATCTTTACTACGAAATGGAAGCGACGACTTTTTAGGCATGCGTGTGTACTGCGGATGTATTTATATAAATACACGACAGTAGTGCGAGGGTATGTGGTGCGCTCCCGACGGAGCAACAATACGCACACGACATTTCGTGTCAGCGCCATCTATCGCGACCTTATCACATTACGGTGTCTATGTCATGTCTGAGTTTACAATTCATACATTCCAACCGGAATTTAAACATGTGTTTACAACACTCACCGTCCTACTAAAAGCACGACAGATGCATCTAATTAATTAATAATAAAAAATAATATTTTCCTGAGTCTACTACGCACATGAACTGTCAATATTTCATTAATTCCTTTCCGAATATTTATAAATAATAGTATTGACGCGTGGTCATTAGAACCCGTTAGAGGTTAGGACTAACACGTGCGATTATACAATTTATCATATAATATAAGGCATCGTATTCGATACGTCGCCATAGAGTGGGTAAACCAAATTGATTAATACTACAAACAAAATAAAAAAAATGTAAACAGTATTTGAGAACAAAAAAGAGTAAATACCAGAGAATGGTACAACATGAGAATCAGCTTCGCCAAAGGGTCTGGTACATTGACCCCGCGTGCGCTAACACCAATTAATTACATATTCAAGCGAAGAGCCACCGATCCACCTTGGGCCATAATGTTACTACAATGCCGAATGCTCCCCGCGCTTTTCTTCAAATTCATTAGATAACTACCGACCTTACGACTAGAATTTTGTCTGATTGTTGTCAATGCATGCACAATTTCATTTTCGTAAATTTATTGATAATATATTCTTATACGCTAAGTATGTTAATGCGCGGGGAGAGCCCACAGGTTCGGGGTGACTCTTGGAGACTAAAGTGTTGGTAATGGGGTTTAGTCGGCGCTCTTGAACTCCGTATCGATACGACGTTCCAGAGCCTCCAACTCCTTCTCCAGCTGTTGCTGAAATAAAAACAAAATATCACCATAATATAAAGGAGTTTCTAAGAACTAGTGTAACCTATGTGAAACATTTTGCTAGCCCGAATAGTAACTTATATATTTCTGGTATGATGTATTGCATTTGTTAAGTCTTTTACAAATCTGGTTTTTGACAAACATTAATTTTGAAGGACGCATCAAACAATTGACCGCGATTGTGTAGCATCATACAATGATCAAATTGCATTAATAACTTTCCTGGGCGTTATATTATGCTCTTAACATATCTCGGTGGTGAACAGTTTAGTATAACGTCCTAAACTTACCACCTGGCGTATTGTCATACCCATACAAACTTTGTCATGCTCATAAAATCTTTATCATACCCACACAAACTTTGTCATACCCATAAAAACTTTATCATATAAATAAAAACTTTGTCATGACAATACAAAAAGGAAACTTTGTACCACCCAGCATGTGATTTGGCATGTCGGAAACAAGAGCGGTATGTTTGGCCAGGTGCGGTTTTGTAGTTATCTTTACCTGTCGCAGTTACGTAATGTGTCGCCAGTTGCACCTCAATCGAAAGAAAAAATATATAGAGTTGTTAAAACCGTTTTTTACAGTCCGATTTGCCAAATCAAATGCCGGATACTGTAAGAGTGTGTACAATGACTGATGGACGGTGTACACTTACGTCCTCCACGTCAGAACAAGTGTTCTTTGGAGTCGACGGGACCCGGTCAGCGCCCACCACGCGACGGTCACACGAAAGACACTGAAATTAAAACACAATATGAGCTCACGTGTATACATACATTATTAGACACCAATATAACTAAAAATAACCATCCACATAACATTTGCATGGTGCAATAAACACAACATGTAAAAATCACATAAACCTCGAATACATATAAAGCAGAGGTAATTATTTTAATAACAATTCTTAAAAATAAAATAAACATAATATATTTAAAAAACATACATATCGTGTATTTTTTCAATTAGAGTACGTTCCTATAATTAATAATATTCCGCAAGCAAATTCAAGGTGTTTTTGAAGCTGTGCAATAACATTTACAAGCAGGATCTATAGGTTTTGTAATTTTACTAGCTGGCCCACTATTAAAACACTATTTTATTTATATCCATTAACTGCCATACCGATTGACTATGAGAACCTACTTTTTTTGAAGTCGGTTAAAAATAGAGTAAAACCATGGTCCTAAGTGAGGTGCAATAAAATGATTCAAACTAAATCATGTTCAAGACTTAGTTGACTAGGCTTCTGTTAAAATCGTATTTTCTAGCAGTACTGTACTTTAGCCCTTGTGAATTCCGGATCTACGCAATTTTATGAGAACGTCGTGCAGATGGTAAAGGAGGAGAGATGGTAGAGAATTTTGACACCATAACGAGATAAATGTTTGTGTATTCATTAATATTTGCTCCAGGCGTGGGTGTCGTAAGGCCGAGAAGTCTCGTGATTTTCACCCTCTTTACAACACTTGTATTTAAATACGTGGTAAGGGCTATTTGTGTGACTATTCGGTGTATTTATTAATGTACATACACCCAAGAGCCACACTCAGTTTGACAGCGAACTAAGATCGATTGTGTCGTGGGTATCAGAAACTACGACAGACTTTTCTGTCCAACACCCAAAACAAATACTTACGGATCACACAAACATTTGTGCGGGTTTCGAACCCACAGCCTCTCATTTCACAGTCGGCGTCTAACCAACTGCCCCACGCAGGCTGTCGATGAAGGTTATTCTAATATACTTGAAATATTGAACAGCTTTGAAAGCTTTATATAATATACTACTACTGCGGGTTCGATCCCCGCATCGAAACAAATATTTGTGCGATCCACAGGTATTTGTCTCGGGTCTGCGTGTTCGTAAGACCGAAAAGTCTCTCGTAGTTCCTGATAGCCACGACGCAAGACTTGATCTTAGTGTGGGGTCAGTACTACGTATTTGACTGTTGAGTGTATTTATTTATTCCCTATCGACAAACAGCCTAGTAAGAAATTAACGTTTTCCTTACTAACGACAACTATAACAGCACATGGCTAAATACTGAAACATTGATGGTTTTCAAAACAAAAGGTGACTATGCCAAGATAAGTTAATATTTAAATAAATATATTATACTCGTATATGCCACGAGTAATATGTTGAATATATTAAGTAAGTTCGGACCATTCAGATTATCTTACTTGTGTTCTTTTCTTGAGTTTTAAAAAAGAACGTGTAAATATACTATGTATTTATATATACTTTAAATGTTCGTGTGTATGTATACTAATGTAGAGGATAATTTATTTGTGGCTCGTTTCTTTCTAAATACTTTACAATTTGTTAATTGTTCTTCCTAAATTCGTCAACATAAAAAATTGCCAAATCATTATATTAATAAACTATTATTTAATTACCATTAAGAAAAAAATATAAAAGTTATTGGCTTACATCGGTGATTAGAACCTCGATTGGCTATGGTAAAAGAAAAAGGAGAAATAAATATACGTTATGACCTTAGAGTATTTTATCATATAATATAGAGGGAGCGTTGGAACTTCAAAAACGTAGATAAAAATGGTGGCACCGGGCCAGTTGTTTCTGCTGTCCTATTGGCTGGAATTTGACAGGTTGTCCAACATGCACGAATTATTTGAAAAATAGTAATTTAAAAAAATAGTTTATGGCTATGAAATTCCACTCAGACTCGTTTTAGATGGTTAATAATTTAATTAGATTTTTGTTACTAACGGAATTTGTTGTTATATATTTAGTTCAATTTTTACTAATACAGCAGTGCTACCAAAATTACGAACAAGAAAATATCCACGTTCTTGTAGACGCAAATGTATGGCAGCGCTCCCACTATATTATACTCAGAAATACTCTAAGGTTTTGACCATCATGAGTGACTGGGTGAACAATTAAAGTTTTAAATATTTGTTTTCGGAGAATATAATAATATTCGCAAAAAATACTTAAGTCATATAAGAATTATTATACGATATTTAACAGAACCGTTGTTATTCCTGTTAACTGTATAAGTACCAGATTAAGCAACTACGGCCATTCGATACATCAAAGGCACGCTTGTTGACCTGCCACACCACTCATTTATTTTTATTTATTTATTATAATTTATTTATATTTATGCCACACCACTCATCTATATCTCTAGAGATAAATTATAATCAAAAGGAACTGTCACTGATTGGAATAACAGGGTTTTTGTTAAATATTATATCTTAGGTAGTTTTTTGTGTGAAGTGTGTTTTAGGAGTTAATCGTAGAATCAAAATACTCTCTGGCATTACATACACACCAAAATATTTCTGGCGTTAACCAATTAGGGTTTAGATTACTATATAAAAATATATTTTATTAACAATTTTGATTATTATGTATTCTTTGCTCAACTCCGCAGGGAAGCCGTTGCTATAATCGGCATTATTAAACCAATTATAAATAATCCGATGATACAGAACAATAGTAAAGGGTCTAAAAGTACTTGCGGATAGATTGACATAAGTATGTGTGGGTACATATAAATATATTGACTAAATTGGATGGACTTACTTTGGGCTCCAGATTCGCAGTCTATGATAAGGAAGACGAAAAGGAAAGTTTTAAAAAGAGTATTTAGTATTGACATATATACATTTACAGATAATACGTTGTACATATATTTATTAATAAAAAAAAACCGACTGAACGGAGGCCGTGGGTTCGATCCTCGCACCGAGACAAATGTTTGAGTCATCCATAAATATTTGTTTCGGTTCTGGATATTGTGGGCCTGAAAGTTATATCGTAGTTTCTTTTACCCACCATACAAAACTGGGTATTTACTGTGGGGTTAGAAGGCAAAACAATATGCATGACTATTGAATAGATTCCTTCCATTTGTGTGACTCGTTGGTTTTTCACGTCACGGAAAATTGTTAATATCAAGATATGTTTTACAATATGCCCATTTTGGTATTAATAATCAATATTGCTTTATTAAAGAACCCGCCATTATGAAGACGCTATTTTAAATTACAGACATTGTTATTTTTGGATTAACTTTATAATTAATCACAATTTTAATCTTGCCGTTTACGGAAAAAATAAGCTAGATAATAAAAAAAGCAACTTGAGATAAATTTGGAACTAAAAATGGCAAATAAAATATAATCATTTATACGATACACTTACTTGCTGTTCCGGCTTTGTTATCTAGAGCAAGAATAGGAAAATACAGTGTTAGACTATTTTTATTATTTTATAATAGTATATTAGACACTACATATTATATGTAAATAAATAAGAAATAATATACCCAAATATTTTTTTTTAAATTAGTGAAGAAAGAAGCCTCGTGATATAATCGAAAGTGTTAATATTTAGTTAGTAGCTTAAGTGGCCTTTATGGATTTTAATATAGTTTAAGTCCAGTATAATGCTTTTAAGATTTAACATGTATTTGAATAATTTACGTATTCGCCTACTTCGGTTTGTCTCTGCATCATATCAACATAGACTAGGGATACATAATCACATACGTGTTACGTATGCGTGGACGTAAAGCGGAATGTAATAAAGCGCCATCTATCGAGATAAAAGAGTAATATCGGCTTACGGTGCTAGTCCGAGCCGTGGGCTTTGTAGAAGACGAGGCTGCGGCGGCAGCAACGGCGGCGGCGGCGGCAGCGGCGGCTGCGGCCTGCCGTGAACATTCAAATATACCCATTGTAATCCAGCCCGTATGCAGAGTGGCACCAATGTAGGGACATTAAATCAGGTGGCGGTTAATATCCGCTTTATAGGTACATTTACAACAGAAAAAAAAATGCATGAAAATAACTTTCTCAAACCAATTAAAAATCTTATTCATCAACATAGAACTTATTAATTCAAAATACCACATAATTTTAAGTGGCAACGTCTCATAAATGACGATTAGAGTAACCTTCTATAATGTACGCACGTGTTTAAAAGATAACAAAACTAAAGCCAATTAGTGACTAAACTACTGCTCCAATTTGATTGTTTTTTTGGAAGTAGCTTAGATATGATGCATCTATTATTGTTTTGATTTAATGCCCCCACGTTGTATGTCCCCGGTGCGTCCCACAGCAGGGCGTACCCTGCATACAGGAGGTACGTATACCTCCTGTATAATTTAAGCGGGTTAGACTAAAATTCACCACGTTGTCCTAAATGGGTCTCGCGGACTTCTTATGCCTACATAATATATCGGCGGTGATCTAGTAAAATACTATTTCACCATGAATAAATATTTCAATAAAGATAATTAAATGTGTTTTTTAATTTTTTAATAATTAAAATTTCTAATAAAATATTTATCTACTCTTCGTAAGATATACTAATGATTAAGAAATAACGAGGCGGGTTGCGTTTTATATGGCCTCGATTTCTAGTTGAAACTACTCATTGAAATATTATTTATTGTAATTTAGTCTCAAAAATCGTTTGTCAAAATTTAGCTTTCGAATATACTAAAGTGATTATTTTTCTTTCTGAATGACACCTTGCAAGCTTGATTCAAAGAAAGTATTTATGGAAGTGTCTGAGCACATAATGTGCAATTCCTTCAATCTAAAATGTTGTTATTGTTGTGAATCTACGTTATTTAATACACAAAAATATATTTCAAAGAAGCACCTACCCGGTTCTTGGTCCTGGCGGTCTGTTGTAAGAAAATTAGCATATAATATTACAATGAATATATACTTATATTTATCGATTACACAACATACACAAGTATTGCAACAATCATGCAGAGTTTAAGATTAATCTATTTATTGATAATTTCTAATAGCTTTTATTATTAATTTATTACTATAGGTGACATTTTATTATTTTCTGACATATGTTTGATTATACATCTTAGTTTATATAAAACTTGTTTTTTTGAAAGGACAGTGTATAAGATATATATTTCAGACGTAACGTTCAAAGGCCTTATTCATAGACAAATTTAAAACCTATTTTAATTACCAAATGTTTTGTCTTCCTCGCTTAAACTGAATTCTAAAGTCGTTCGAAAGGGACAAAAGTCAAAACAATCGATAAATAAAATAGGTTTTAAATTTGTCTATGAATAACGGCGTAATATGAAACTTATATTTTTGAAAGAATGAAATTGTGAAAGTGATAGTCACGATTTGGGAAGGGTAGTGAATAAAATAATAATATTACTGCCATCGACTAATTAATATGAGCAGATTGCAACTGTCCCATTGCATTGGGCATGGTTGCACACGACAAGCTAAAACGTAATAGCAGAAAGCTTATTTTAAGCGATATAATCATTATTACACATCTAAACGGCCCTTGAAAATGCAATATTCAACAGTTATTAACACGTTGATAGAAGCGCCAAGAGAGATACCAAACAATATAAAAAAAAAACATCTTGGGTTTGTTAAGTACATATGTTCGGCGCTGCAGTCAATGTGTTAACAGTATATAGTTATTTTACACATTTTGTCTCTTAGGTATATTAGCAGGTAGGCCTAGTTCTAATGTGGTACGATAACAAAGCCTTATATATCTTTTATCCCTCCCTTGAGAGTATTTTCGTTGGTACATCCAATTCTGCAATGAACCGACATATCTCATTGTTAGTGCTATTCCTCTGTATGCATCGGTTCGGATATTACAAATCAATGAAAATTTATTCCAGGTACATATTTTAAAATCTTTACAATTTTGCAGTTCGGACCACTCGTATATAAGTAGGTAATTGGTATATATTTATAACAAAAAGATTAATGTACATTTCTTACTTCGAAACTAGACACAATGAACTGCTGATTTAAAATAATATTTATTTAATAATCACACTTACTGAACCTATTCTAAGTACCTTAACTCGTAACATTTATACAAAATATAGTTAAATCTATATATAGGCATTCACAGGGCTATATTGAACAATACACAATTCTAAAAATATGGTGAGCATGCTTACTTTAGTTTTCCTGGCGGCTATCTGTTAGAAAGAAAACAAATCGATAAGCGCATATGTAGCAATATCATCTACCTGGCTGGCTTGAAAAAAAAGTGACTAGCGTACTCCTAGCGTTCAAACTTTTCTGGTAAGTTAATTGTGTGTAACTTTCAGCAGTATTGAGGCAAGCTTCTGTTTACCATTCGAGTGCATTCGCTTTGAATATACAAGCACGTATGTACAGTAGTATGTTCCACTCAATAGTTAGTAGTACAGGCTGTGATAGCGGAATCAAGCCAGCGTTTTATTTAAATTGGAAGACGTATATGTACTTGGAGAGGCTTTTGAAGACGCAACTGTGGAATGAACCTTAATAATGAAAAACTATATTTTAGTACCATTTAAATACATATTTTAACCAATACGGCGTACTTTACGGGCGAACTTATTGACCTGCTTTTGGCTATTTTTATGCACCAATAAGCGATCGCTTCTTGTCTTCAATAACTCATGTCTTGGATCTGACAGAACGACAGAGACTTAACACCAACTATAGCATAAATATTGTTTTACTGAATTTTAATCTGAACGTAAAAATATATATGATTAGGTTAATAGTTGACCACTGGTTATTTATCTATGCAAACGAAATAGTGTTTGGGAGACTGAAATATAGTTATTTTTCGCGTACATTTTCAAAGTACTAACACTAACTAACACTCGCACATAAAGTACTTCTAGTGCTGGTGATAAGTATACAATATCTAGTCGTTTTCGATATATTTGCCCTTGCAGTACATATATGCCCCCAAAGAGTTACTTTTTTCTAAGATTCCAAAATTACTGTTAGTTTAATGGAACCAATATGGTACTGTTTGGAACAATGTGGAGAAGGTAATACGAAACGACCACGTTTCGTATTTAAAAATTTGACCGCCTCCCGAAAGATGGCAGCCCAGCTTGTGTCATTAGGCAAGTCAAAATGTACATAGCTTCAAAAATGATTAAATTTATTATTCAAATAGAATCCAAACATCTACCAACCTGCATTAGCCCGGTGTAATGGACTGCGGTTCTTCAAATTCTTCCAGTGTTATAACAACCAGCAGAATAATTCGCAGGTTTAGTATTAAATAACCGAATTAAAAATGACTAATAAGTTACTTAAACCATAACTTCATTTTCTTAACGTCATGCTTTTATTAGTCAAAATCAATCAATGGAATCATGTTGTGACATTTACATTGCAACCGATAAAAGTACAGAAACATAAAAAAATTTTGTTTATTTACCAAAGAAAGAATTTTTTTTCACCACGCGAAAATACCTACTTTTTAATCCGGTCACTTCATTACTACCGAGTAAAGTCGACACACACACATCCCTCCTTCATTTGCGGTTTCTAGCAAACAATAAACTGGTATGAGGTACTTACATCAGTACTGGTCAACCGCTTAGAGGTATTCATGGACCATCCCGCCTTCTCAGGGTCGACGGAGATCGGCGTGAAGGTGGAGTTCTTCAACGCGTCCTGCATCTCCGCCTGGATGGCTGAAAAAGGCAACGCTGCTCCATGATATAGACGGCGTCTTTAACAAATTGAAGGGGAGGGGAAGGGGCGGCCTGTCGCAGAAACATAATCCAAATGTAGGCAACATAAGGGTTGCGCCTAACAAATGGGTTTTACTATAACATTTATTAATTATTTACTTGGGACAAAACAGAAATTTAAATAGGAATATCAAATGAATAGAAAAATAAGTTTACAGAAGATAAGTACATTCACCATGTGAACATAATACGGGTTTAGATAATTTTTATAGTAGTTATGTTTATATATTTATTGCTACACTTTACCAATACCACCGGTCCTTGGTCACGGCAGCGACGATGACTCAGCAAAATCTGTGACGTAACAGCTAGCTGTTTCTATTAAGGAGTTTAACAAGGCGCAATAGTTACCTGTTTTCTCCCATCACGATTTGGATCCGCAATCCTTAGGGCGATCATCTCGTGAGTGTTAATTTTCTATCGGCCAAGGCGTTCCTTTATTAACTATTATGAAAACTAACAAGGATACGAACAACTGGAACCTGATGATAAATGAGGTCGGATCATTCACAGATTTACAGGAATCGTTATTGTTTCGTCCTTTCAGGGCAACCGCACCGTAAGACCGGAGATCTTGGCATATCCTTAAGGAGATTCAACTCCGGTCCCATGAATAAAAATATTTCAAATGGCACCTACCTCAATTCATGCAACTCGGGCTCCACCAGCAAACAGCGGCGCATAAGTCCACCTAATAATAAAAACTTACTATACTATGAAGATATGTGAGGTCAACACTTACGTTCATCATACGAATACCGATTAACGTTGCGAGTAATCGGCACGGTGGGGATGGGGAAGACGGGGGCTGTCGGCTTCTCAGGCAGCTGGTTCTTGTAGCTCTGGCGGTACTCCACGCGACGGAACGGCCCGTAGTACCCTGGAGCGTTGGCTTCGAACAGCGAGCTGTGGATCACGGACGGGTAGCTGGAAATGCGAAAGGATGCTTTGATTTTTACATGAAGGTCTTAAGGTGTTGAACGGTTTAGAGGTGCCGTGATGGTTAGGAATTGTAAGAATATTTATCTCGTCCTATTCACCAACAGGACCTCCGCTACTCAACGACATCTATGTGACCTTTCAGAAGCGTGTCATGAGCGAGTTTCTGCAACTTTTATTATGTCGTCGATGCTTCTTGGTATATTTTATTCATGTGGCATAACAGATACGGTTCGCTATGGTACTGATGTACTTTAGAGTGCATAATAAAGATATATTTCTCTCTCTCTCTCTATTCAACCACAAGAAGTCTATATGAGAATTATTATGAAGAAAGAGATATACTCACGAGCTCTGCACCTCCATGGACTCCGCTTGTTGCTGGTCTGGGATTCCGATCAGCGGCTGAGTCTCTGTACGCAAAGGAACAAAAAAACACAGTACATAATTTGTACATATGAAATTCTTTACAGCGCATTTAACGATTGTAAATAATTCCAAAATCACGGCTATGAATAATGCATAATTTAATCCCTTATTATATTTGTATAACATATAATTACTATAAATAGTAAATTGTAATTAAAGGAAACATTTTACTTTGCTTAACTGTACGGATTTACTACCATTTACCCGGAAGGTGCATTTGCCTAATCAGATATATTTGTATACAAACTAACATACTGCGAAATTTCATCAAAATCCGTCCAGTAGATTTACGTGACCGATATGCTCATAAAGTTTCAAATTTTAAATTTATCAAAGAATCAAACTTTCAAAGAATGACACTGCGAATCAATAGCCGACCCATTACCAATGTCCTTGCAAGGTTTTTTACTACAGTTTTATACCAAGAAATTGATCGATAGCCCTTAACCTTGTATACTATTTAAAGAAAAAAATATTCAATAAAAATACAGTTCACTATGAATCTAAAACAAAGAGGATAGTTCCAAAGAGGTCGGCCTTGTGGGCTGCGACACGTTGTATCGTTTATTACATTTGTTTCAAATTGCACCATGTGACAAACTGAGTATTTAATTTGAATTGATATTAAAGCATAATACTGTAGAATGTAACATACCATTAAACTTACTAAACAAGTTTTTATACAGAATATAAAACTATCACGGTAAATATATTCCTACAAAATAATTACGAACATATTTTCTTATCTAGTGGTTGACTGTTGACTATACGCCCTCTCTAAAAACTATCACATCCACCTGCTGGAAGCGGCCTTCTTTCAGCGACTTCCTGTAACCTTTCATAGATCAAATCAACCTTCTAAGGAGACTCCGAAGCTGCGCTGGACGTTGGGACTTCGCCTCGAATACTTTCCCTTCGCATCCAATATACTGTATAATGATTAAACACAAATTGCACATCACAATTGCGCATTATTTCGAATAAAAGAGATTAATAAAAAATTACTTAAATAAATTAAACTGCCTTCAAAATTGTAATTAAAAAAAGAAAAATAAAACTAAACTTTTAAAATTCTAAAATAGCTAAATATGCCAACATTTTGTTTAAGGTCGGAGCCACGAACTACGCTGGTAAAACCGCAGGACGCAGCTGGTCCCAATTATTAAGGCTGGCACCGACCTCAAAAAATCTCAAATGAATCGGTTTAATTTTCTTAATTTCTTAATTTTTTTAATATCTATAGTATATCTATATCTATAGTAATCAAAACATTTTTTTTGTTAAGACAACTATCTACAAGTTTTCCTAGTCTATAATATAAACTTTACTCTTTATCTCACTATGTCCTAAAGTGTGCGCCCTGGTGCGCCGCGCGCGAACAAGTTTTCTCTCTCTGAATTTTATGTTTTGTGCCTATTTACCTATATAGTATCATTGTATATTTCAACCAGTTAGATAATGATATTTCAATGAATCTTACGCAGCTCCTAAGTCGAACTATACCCAATCCAACGCAAAAAGAATTTTCGAAATCCGATTTATACTTTCTGAGATATGCGTGGACAAACATACATACACTTATAAAATTTAGCAGACTGACATATCCAAAAACCGTGCAATTCTGACAAAATCACAGGCATACACAACGAATTGATAATCTCCGTTTTTTAAGTCCATTAAAGATACCCGACACTGCACCGTCGTTGTTCCCATATAAAATATTGAAAAGTCACTAATTGAACAAAGTATTTTCCGCAAGCGTATTTCATTACTCTGCAATATGTACAGCTGTCTATTTAATTTAGCCGTATGAGTTGTTTCGTACACACGAGATATCAAAGAGAAATCGGAATTCATAAATTATGCTAATTACTTGTTATTGGACATACTGATATTTATGCCTGTGACGCTTATTCCGTCTAAGTGGAAGTATGTTAGGGTTGCCCACCTTGAGCTTCGATTTCAGACAATGTAGCTACTACAAACATTTCCTTTAAAAAAATATTAAGATTTATGCCAGATTAGGCTTTGAGTTAAGCGTGGAATGATTTTCTGATATATCTCAAGACAACTACAAAATTCCTTATATATCAGTTCAGTGAACTACGGTTGTTTAAATATCTTCCTACCTCCACGGAAATAAAGACTTGATACAACTGCTTTAAAATCGGTGCCAAATGCTGAATTTGTAATGCGCATAAAGAGTGAACTTCGCGTACGTGTTGTCCATCACGCGCTTCTGAGATTTACGTTCAATTCATACATACATACATACTTAACTCACGCCTTTTTCCCAGAAGGGGTAGGCAGAGGTGCAGAGGGCCATGACACCCACATTTCGCCTTATATGTTCCGTCCCACGATGTGACAGGGGGGCGAGCCTATCGCCATATCGGGCACAAATTCCTGACTTCGGGCTGATAGTGGATAGAAAAATCCAATATCACTTTGCCCGACCCGGGATTCGAACCCGAGACCTCAGCTTTGCAATCATACCACTGTACAACTACGCCACCAAGGCAGTCAATTCATAAAACAGCAATAAGTTTGACTCTTTGAGTGACAAATAAAATATTATTTACGATTTATGGCCAGCGCAGACCAGGACAGCATGGCAAAGGATTTATATAAGTTTAAATATCCTTTGGTAAAATATAAATTTGTACGGGTTCTATGTTAAGTCCTCAAAACGTGTCCTATCCTATCATGGGACATAAATTAACCACTTTTTATACCGGCAAAACTACAAGACCACCATACCATGCCACACACCATTACTGTACTGTGCTGTATCAGCCCATACACGACCCACTGCAGGGCACGAGCCTCCTCTACAATCGAGAGTACGATTGAGAGTGGTTAGGCCATATAGTCCACCACGCTGGCCCAGTGCGGGTTGGCGGACTTTGACATACCATAGAAATTCATATAAATCGCTATGGTATGCAGGTTTCCTCACGATGTTTTCCTTCACCGTTATAGTGCGTGGTGATTGACTATCAATAAACACATGACTCCGAAAAGTCAGAGGTGTGCCCTGGGATTTGAACCCGCGACCACCGTGAAGATCTAGGCAGCCGCGTCTGGTCCGTTACCAACAGGCCACCACGCACTTCACCACCATTACAAGTGTAGTATAAACTCGATTGAATATATATTCGTCGGTACCAACTCGCTTGAAATTAGATGCACTACGGCTGAACCCGAAAACCAATATAGTTGTGTAAAACCATATCATTAGTTTATCATATTTTAAGTGACTGCGTTCAATACAAAAACAACAACTAAAAATTTTCCAGTCAATAAAGTTATATGTTTTTTTACCTTGTTTTCAATCGGGCTCGGTGAAGTGACTGCATCGCATCTGATGACGTGTGCGATACCGACCAGAAAAACATATGTACCTTCCCTTTGGAAGTAATTCTGTCATTATAAATTGTAGACCAAAACGAAGTAGAATATTTACGTAGATTATATTTACAACTATTAGAAAATTTGCATTCTGTGGTTAGATGTAATTTCAAAAACAATTGTATTGGATGACAATCCTCTTTATACAGAGTAATCTAATATTATTTGTATGGATGTAATATTAAAGTAAGATATAGAGCGACCAAGTTATCTGTTCAGTCGGAAGTTCGGAATCGTCGCTAGTGAGGAATTGAGTATTGCCACTTTAAAAAAATCTTGAATTAGATTAGAGTAAATTAGAGAATTATATACACAGTTATGTTATCTTATAAAATACGGTAGAAACTACACGGTAATATAACATTACCGTTGGCAGTGTTTTGGTAAAAAAAAAAAATGTGCATCTGCAGTAATTACCGTATATCTGATAACACTGGTTTAGTTCCAATTATGGCCACCTGAACAGATAAGTTGGTGGCTCTGTAATGCATTTGATTGTCAATTGCATAAAGTGCGCGTATTTCTCTGCAAAATGTATTGTCCTTCCATACGGATCGCCTTTCGAAACGTTTCCATATTTATCCATGGAAAACTCCATATTGTACGTCGCACATATGTTTTGTAGTCAATAAAACCAGAAAAACTAAATTGAATAAAGATAACGTTTTTTTTCAAACAAGATCAACAACAAGAAATTGTTACGGCTATACGATTATGAACATTATTGACAGATCTTTACATTTACGCACGCAAAATGTAAATTGTCTCAGTAGAATGCACTGGAAGACTTTAAATGAAGTCTAAAGTTTATTTATTTCCTACTACAGTAAAATATTGTCAACACCTTTATTGTTTATAAAACTGGACATTAATAAATGTTTAGCCTCTATGAATCATGAATTTGAAACATACAACTGCGCCGTACGACACAACATAGACGTAATATCGGTGCGATTGTGATGCGCTTCATATTTTATGCTTTTAACAAAACAGGCAAAACATATTGGAAATGGCAACTTATCATTTCAACGTAAATATTATCAATAAACATGAATGCCATGAGTTAACATATCATTATATAATCTTTGACAATCATATTAGATGATACTTTATCTCGATTTAGTTCAAATCTCAAAAGGAACATCAAACTTTTAATATAATTAATGTAACGCGCTTTACTTTCATACCGTCTCATAACTTAATTTAAACTGGTTTGTATGCATAACTCAATCGACTGGAAGCTACATTAACATACATATTTATACTAGGTTCGACGTTGCATCGCGTGTTACGGTCAGATAAAAAAATATAACTACGTATATAGTAACAATGATTTTAAAAAAGCGAATCCAAAAATCGTCCCAAGATAGTATGGGCTAGCCACACACAGATTTAAGTAAACCCCTATATAGACTCGTAAATTTAATCATGTAATAATTTAATTCTGATAATAGTTACCAGAGAATGAAACTGAACTTAGAAAAGTGACTTTTCAAACCTCAGAGGTAATTGATAAACGTCATAACGCAGGCGAAATCGCTAGCCATCGTCAGTATGAAGGCGCCACCAAATTTCTGATATCTAACTGTACATATTATGAACAAATATAATAAAATAAACATTTATCATTCATTTTTATCTGGAAATGATTTGAAACGTCATCACACGTCATCATTACCGTGAGCACATCTAAAAACGCTAGAGATACGGCAGCAGAAACATATGCGCGTAGCAAATAACACAAATATTCGCAACTATTAGTAAATTGTTATAAACCTTACCACGTTTATAAAATACAACAGCACATGTGAAATATAGACTAAAATATTACAAGTACTATCTACATCCCATATATGGGGTGATACAGATTATCTACAGATCTAACACGCGAATACTCAAACGCCGCTTAAATAAATACACCCAACAGTCATATACATACCTCCTGTCCCCACATTAATATCAATTAAGTCTTGTGTCTTGTCTATGTCGTGGGTAACAGACACTACGAGAAACTCTTTGGCCTCAAAAACACCCAGAGCCGAGGGAAATACTAGTGGGCCTTTCAAACATATGCCTCGGTGCGGGGATCGAACCCGCAGCCTCTCGTTTCACAGCCGGCGTCTAACCAACTGCGCCACAGAGGCAATTCATTATACTGCACTTATCTACGCAAGTCCCGCTTAAATACACTGATTAAGGAGGACGTGGATAGTGAAGTGGACCTAAATATTGCGTTAAAATGGCGTTTGAGTATCTATTCGGGCGTAACAGCTACAAGTTACAATAAAATTATTCTAAAATATACAGAAAATCATAGAATATTGTATTACAATTGAAGTGATAGTTATACAACAAAGCCATACATTTTCCTTCCATATTCCAACGTATGTAATGCGCAGCGCAATGTTACTAAGGAGCCAATACTGCACTAACCAGGACTTTTTTCCTCAAGGTACAATTAATATGGACTGACAAGTCCACTTTGTGTGTGTTTCAGTTTGCAAAATTTAATTTGCGCCAGACATGGTGATAGGCTCACCCCCTATCGCATTCGTGGACTAAATAGGCTTGCCGAATAGATGCACTTAGTGTCTAGCAGTGGCCTTGGATGAAATTTTTGAAAAAGGGATGCCGATGTCCAATATGTTATTGTCAATTACTTTAATGAATTTCTTTACTATTTCGTATGCTTTATCAAATTTTCTATTTAACCGTGACTAACAAGGAGTAGTTGTAATATTTTTCGAACTGCTACAAATTGTAGGACAGTACCTACTGTCATTCTCACATAATAATACGTTGAATGTAGAAATTATAATGTCCTTAAAACAGAAACAAGTGGAAACAAGAAACAAATTGTTAAACTTTGTTGTTTATCGCGATTAACAGACAAAATATAAATTGGTGGTGTTGGAGATAATCATTGAATATAAAACATCATAACAAAAACCGTTAAACTACTTACTTTATTTATTCCTATTAAATTTCCCTGCTATTCAATTGAAATGCTATCCACTGTTATGTTTTATACACTGATTAATATCGAATAGCATTCGTGTATTTACTTTGTTTATATTTATTTTAATATTGTTTATTATTTGATTAGTTTCTGTGTATGATTTGCTTAAAAAATTGTAACTTGTTATTTATCATTTGCTTATAATTAAAAGGGAAGTTGCTAAGAATCGGCTTACATAGACCCTTCGCCGCTGATGTCTAGACGTGATAAACGATAAATAAAGATGCAAAGCGTAGTCATACAAAAACCAACCCAAGTTTGGTGATCCGTCTGTTCCTAGAAAACACAAAGAAATGCCATCGCAATGAATATATGAAAGGAGAGTATAAGAATACTTACGCTGCTGGGTGAAACTTTCGATCGGCATATTCGTGGGCAGCCCTGGCTGCAAGACTTGCTGCTGTTGCGGTTGCAGCTGTTGCGGTTGCAGCTGTTGCGGTTGCAGCTGCTGCGGTTGCAGCTGTTGCGGTTGCAGCTGTTGCTGTTGCATCGAGAACTGATACATCGGAGTAATGACTTGGATAGGCTGACCGATTTGCGTCATTCCTCCTTGTACATTGGCTCCGGATAATCCACCTGTCGGGTGCATACCGCTGACATTTCCCATATTGGGTACCCCGGGCACCCCGGGTACCCCCGCCACCCCGGCCACCCCGGAGACCCCAGATAAGCCGGAGCCGCCCGGCATCGCGTTAACTCCTGGATTTATATTAGCCATGCCACTGATGCCAGCTACATTAGGCACTCCGGACATGTTGCCTACGTTTCCTACGGGCTGCATGTATGGATATTGTCCGTTTGCTCCGACAAGGCTCCTGAAAATAATCAATCTTGTTAATCGGCGTGGACTGTTCAGAAAGTGACACAGATACGTCAAAAGCTATGGTTTTAAAGCGTGCAATTACTAATTTTGTGGATGGTTTAAATGAAGAGTGAAGTTAGATACGTCTTTGAGGAATTTTCAGGAATAAAAGCGCTATTACGTCAAAATGTGTACACGTAAGGTATTTTTGGAATTACGTTAAATGTAAAAGTAGTTGGTTGTTTACTTTTACCTCGATTATCTATAATAATAAATGTAAAAAAATATTAAATTTCAATAAATCGCAGTTGCCGTTAAATTAATATGATTCATCCTTAAATGTGTACGCTATAGATAAAAATTTTCACATCCTCTTTTTACGTTGTATTAAACAACTTGTTTTAATAATAATATTTTGAAAGCGCCTTTTTATTCAATGACCGATTGTCATCAGTACATTGATATTACTTTACTTTTGTATAATTCCTCAAGAATAGAAGCAAAGACGCGCGTCTCGCCTATTCAACGTTAACTGCCGTCGGCAACAAGTGGCAGTGGGCGGGCCTCCCTAATTCGGAGAACCAACCGTCTTCAAGCGAGAACAATAATTTCGGAAAAACTTTATGTTAAAAGGAGCTTTCCTCCCTTCATAAGCATGAAATTCTTACATACACATCCCTATTTTGTTCAATCGAATAGGTGCAGAATACAACGTGAAGCAAATATTATCGAATGGACAGATATTGAAAAACAGACTGTGATCAGATAGATTTAACATTTTTTAGGGTTGACGATATAAATTAATTTCTAAAACTATTAGAGTAATGTATTTTTAAAATAAATAATTTTAGGTTGTCAAAATTAAATTATTTTCAATTAGTGATGCAACGAATAAGAAAATAAAAATTCGTATACGAATGTGGCTACTCGTATTAGCCGAATAAAAACGATTAAAAACGCATCGATCTTAATTTAAATAAGTAATCCGAGTGACTGAAGGCGTAGTAGGTAGCGGAATAGATTAATAATATATAATAAATAGTAGCTTTAAATCTTCTGACATTTCAAAGTTATACCAGTATTTGCAATAAACAATTATAGCTTATTTTAGTGAGGTAAAGGATACCTGAATAACTGGTATTTTTCCTAATATTTTTTTAAGTTTATAAAGTTATAAGACTAAGACTAAAACACACACGATCGAGATAACCCGTGCCTAACTAACAGGATGTGTATCAACGAGCCGAGTATATGAACACATCTATTGACGTCTGTTACAATATTTAATTCACAGATTTCTATAATCACCCATCATTTAGCCAAAGGAAGTTCACTGCTAAACATAGGCCTCCCCCAATGATTTCCACAGTGAACTGTGGGAGGCAGTCTCCATCCAGGGCCGTCCTGCGACCTTTACTAGATTTGATTAACCAAATTAACAAATGATGAAAGCATGTAATCAATTGGGTTGCTGCGATCTATGTTGAAATTTTCTTTTTTAAACTGTAAATGTTTCTTTCGAGCATAGAATTTATAACCAAACTCAAGCCTAGTCTTTCCGAATAGTTAAAATTCGTTGCATCACCACGTTTGATGTCCATTCGAAACGCAACACAATGTAACGAAAATAAAACCATTGACTGCAATAAAATTATTTAAGATGCTCACACCGGGTCGATTCCCAAAGCGCGCAATTGATCCGAGTCCACGTCTACCGATGTGAAGCGTAAAGGTTCCCAGTAAGGCATACGCCGTAGAGGTTTCCCGATACTGCGCCAATACGCGCGCACTTCCTTGGACCAGGGGCGCGTGCGCGCAGCCCGCCTTCCTCTGCGCGTGGCGGCGCTCCGAGTCAATTTGTAATCTACTAAAACGCTATCATGGCACGCGTGGCAAATCGTCGGATTCGACACCCAACTCGACTCGAACAGGACGTCGCACAGAGGCGTCGTCAGCAAAAACGGCAGGCTGTGGGAACCGACCCTAACTAAGTACTTGTACCAAAAACTTTACATTAAATGATTTTACGGAATTTGATGAAATTGATTATCAATCTCGTGATAACTATGGCAGTACTTAATAATAATAATAATAAAATAAATACACCCAACAGTCACATACATGGTCCTGACCCCACACTAAGATCGAGTCTTGTGTCGTAACTGTTTTTCTTAGACTTTTCAGTCTCACAAACATCCAGACCCGAGACAAATAGCTGTGGATCACACAAACATTTGTTTCGGTGCGGGGATCGAACCCGCGGCCTCTCGTTTCACAGCCGGCGTCTCACCAACTGCGCCACGGATATTGTCTGTACTGGATTGGAGTGTTTAAGTATGATAATATTCCCTTGAAGTATGACACATGTTGTTTTGTATCTTGTACGTGTTGGATACAGGTTAGTCAGGAAACAAAAGCTTTTGTTATTTATCTGCAAGTTATCCTTTCCGTATATTATTTTAATTGCAAAAATATGACGTATATAATAATAACCACACATGTATCTCAGCGGGGATCGAACCCGCTGCCGCGTGTTTTAGATGGTTCCTAACCAACTGCAACATGGAGCCACAATACAATAAAATTGTAATACTAAAGTAAAGATGCTCTTTTGATTTTAATCAGTATTTCCGAGAGCAATATCCCAGGCAAATTGCCATTTTTATGTACTGCCATGTCATGAGCACAATATTTAAGAAACAAATATAGTTTATACAAATGTATTTCAGACATATGCGAAAATAAAGAAAAGAAACGAAATGTGCGCGAAGCGAGACATTCCCGCGACATTGCAAACTTGGATACTGAAATGCGACAGATCCTGGTGGGCTACATATCAACATGAAATCACCGAAGCTGCTAAACGTACCGTTCACATAAAACTATCAAGAAAAAAAGATGATCTAAAATGTTTTGTATCAGTACGTGGTACCATAAAACCCGTTTGTGATGTTATCATTTTATTTTAAAAATGACGTAGAGTAATTAGAATGAATTCTACGGTGTGTAAGTCCGCCAACCCGCACTAGGCCAGCGTGGTGGACTACATGGCCTAACCACTCTCAATCGTACTCTCGATTGTAGAGGAGGCCCGTGCCCTGCAGTGGGTCGTATATGGGCTGATACAATACAAAAATACAATACAATTAGAATGATATCATTTTGTTTGAGGGTAAAGTGAGCATTTGCTAACTTTTCAACTTTGCGGTAACCCGCGAGGCCGCCGGTTCGATCCCCGCACGGAATCAAATATTTGTGATCCACAGGTATTTGTTTCGGGTCTGGGTGTTTGTGAGACCGAAAAGTCTCTCCTAGTTCCTGATACCCACGACACAAGACTCGAACTTGTGACTGTTGGGTGTATTATTATTAATTACAAACGCAGCCAATGAAATAATTAATAGACCGCTTGCATAATCAAAAAGGACTAGACAAATAACCCTAAGCCGCAAAGAACATCGAAGTGCAAACAAATCCCACCCATATTTACTAAAATCCGTAGGTATATATTTCCGACATGTAAGTTGATACTAATTCCTACTTTTATCGAAACACTATAATACGAGAGCAACATTTTTAAAGACAAGGAAATTGTAAGAGAACCGTTTAATATTCTAATCATGAGCCAAAAATGTGAACCATGAGGTTCTAGGTTCGAATCCCTGGTCGTGCGTTTCAACCTCGATTAAATATCTGCCATACAAATTTCTCTACGAAGGTTAAACTCCTAACCTCGTTAGAAAACATTTTAATTACTCTGGAACGGTAAAATGTATTTGAACCTATACACAGTAATAAATGCAAATACCAAATATCTACTTCCATTCAACACATTTTAGCAATCTCTTTAATTGTTTTATCACGTCCCCGAAAAAATCTCACAGCGACGGCCCGACCGGTAGACAGTTTCAAAAAAAAACCTGAATCCCTGTTCTATCGCTTTAGAAATTTAAATATTTAACTGGAACAGTTTTTGTCGCAAAAGCACAGCGTTTTATAAAATTCAGCTGATGCTGTTTGCAATAATATCTGTGTAAATATGTTCTGTGTTCGGCATCCGAGCTACTTGTTTTTGTGTCTTTCGACGAGGAGTTCTTTGTTCCATATTATGCGACAGGCTAAAGGATTTACTCAATCGTCATTATATTTTTACAAATTGAAGCAGTGTTTAGTACGAGACTTTAAAATCGATTACAATCGCTGAGCACATTGGAGAGATTTTTTAAAGTGGACACATGAATTAAAAAAATTGTAATTTAATTATTTCTCAATTCAAAGATGAAGCTAAATAACACAATTAATTTTCAATCAATCAATTAATTCACCAAATTCTTTTCAAATTTTAATTAAACTTAAACCAATTATAACAATACCCTCGAATTCAGGACAATCGTAGCACGCAAAGTCCGCTACTAAACTACTAATTAAGTCGTAGTCACCGCTTTGTAATACATCCTAATTAATTTTAATCAAATTACATCACTAATGACTGAAGTGCGCATCAAATTGCGATATGTTAATAATATCTGTCGTATTTGTAAGGAGAGCTTTGTGAACACATTTCCCATTAATCTATGACATGTGTCCGACGTACACGATCGGCTATCGGATAAAAAACATTTTAAATGAAAAACTACATCAGGATTTATGATTTAACGGATCAGTAATGTTCTAGAACAGCCTATTGAACATTTAAATTTAAATAATCGCGTGAATGTTGTGGCAATTTAAATTATATTCAATATACCCGCACGTGACCATGACATTGATAAGGTCACGATGACTGAACTAGCGACGCGTCGAGGATGCGCGACAATTTACTGATCAGCTTGCTGTTTGCAACAACCCACTTCCGACGTTAAAATCCACGTACACTACCAGCATGTTAGTGTAACATTGGAAAATTAAATCAAATTCCATCCGAATAGTTTTTAATGGCCCTTGAAATTTCCGCATGGACTCGAATAGAGAGAAATAGGAATGTCGATTGTACGAAACGTTACATAAATGTTCAGGTGAATAGCACAGCATGGATTGCAAATAAATATCTTAATAAAATACACCTATCAGTCACACACATAGCCCTAATCCTACAATCAATCAAGACTTGTGTAATATGAGAAAATACAAGAAACGTGTGTGTCACCCGCACCCAAACCTGAAACAAATACTCGTTACACACTAATATTTCTCCTAGTCCGGGGATCGAACACGCGGCATCTTAGTATAAAGCCGTCTCAGTACCAACTACGTCATGCAGACCCGCACCAAGTACTTGTGGAACACACAAACATTTATCCGAGCGCGGGGATCGAACTCGCGACTTCTAACTTCACCGCCAGCGCCATTACAAAAATAGTTACAAACATCGACTAACATAGACTAACATCTACACGCCACTAATCTCTAAATTCATGCAAGCGTTTAAAAATACCTTAACTAAATCGACTAAACAGTGGAAAAGTCTGCTACTTGCATCGTATAGTGGTATATAAGATATCCTTCAATTGCCCTGACCTTAGCAACGTGTTAGTAATAGAGCAGGTCGGGACTCGATTGGTCCGCCTAGATAACTGGTTCTTCAATAAGGGTCCATCACGTTGTGTTGCATAATGAATTGTCGTGTCTGTACCAGTGTACTGTCACCAGTCGTTAATCTATTTGTATGGTACAGTTATTGAGCTCAGTTATGCAATATTTTTGTAAACTAACAAGTAAATATTATTTCAGGAAAGTTTCGTAACTATATCAAAAGGCTATATTCTCGTTCGTGTGAGAGCATTAACACTAATATAATTGTTTGAAGAAATAATACAAAATGCTCAGACAAAATCTGAGGTGTTTAAGCTTTTCCGTACCTACTTAATTTAAAATCTTTATAATTTAGTCAAATCAATTAAATTTATAATCGCAATGCTAATAAATTGTAACAAAAATAGTCATGTCCTACTATGAGGGTAGTGATAAAAAAAACACACGATACACGCAAGATTGGATAACTAGAGAAAATATTGACATGAAACCGACAACCGGTCGTAATAAATTAATTGAATTTTAAAATTATGAACTATTTCATTGGTTTTTCAAGTATTGTTTCTATGTTACACGAGAGATGGTCGTATACTGACTTTGCACTTCATTTATTAATATCTATGTACTAAAAAGATTAAATATCGTATTGTATTGCAAAAACAAACTCCGTTATTAAAGTTTCGCTAAACAGTGGGTTAAACGAGACGACGACGCTACGCGGGCGTGATGGTGACGGATAGGAGTTGTAATGTATGGGTTGAAAAACTCACAAAGAGCTTATGTGGTATATTTCATACTAAAGCGCACTACACTCCAAAGCCACCGACCCGCCCATCTATGTTGGCGACTTTTGGCCGGCGAGCTAATTGCCGACTTTACTCGTGACGTTGTTTAATGTCGCCGGGCAACTGAGCAGAGTGCGTCGCCGACATGCCGCCAACATGTCGGCAGGCGCTTGTTGCCGACATTATATTTTTATAGGCCGCCGGGTTGTGTCGGCAGACCGGCAGCTTTGGTGTTTAGTGCGCCTAATTAGTACATTACAGGTATAAACGACCCCTCAGCGTCGGACCGTCCCGCCCCCGCATTCGCGAGACCCTAATAATCAAATTTGCTTTCACAATACATTTTACAATTTAATACTTAGTCTTTGTATTGTTTAATGAAGCAGTGAAGTCAGATTAACCGAATGTGAGAGGTGTGACGTATGTGACAATACTTTCCATTGAGTAGGATATTTTTGTCGAGCTATTTATTACGAGCTAAATGTATATTAATTTAATTGAGTGCTCCTGACAGTCAGCGCCGCAAGCTCGCTTCATATCACATTTATTTTTAACTGTTGTTTGCAATAACCGACTATGCTCAGGTTTCATAAGTTTAAATGAACCACGCATATGACTAGTTAATAAATAATCACATCTTTTATACAAAATATTACCTGTGACAAGTCAATAAATAGAAAAAATGACATTTTGATGTAACTTTTCGAGGAATTGTACTTTCTAAAAAAATTTTTTGGTTTTTTGCAGTCCGGGAATTGATCCCACGACTGCACGTATTACGGTTAGTGTATGCCGCGAGATGACCAATAAGTTGTTCTTTGATTATTGACTAGATTATAAGAGTGATGTTGAAAAGAAATATTTCATTTGCATTGATAATTGATTAAAATGTTTTCTAAGATTCTAAAAGTATTGATTCTGAGAAAACACGCTCGAAATCACGGGTTCTTAAGATTCTGAAGTCGTGCAATCAATTTTAACGAGTATTTTAAATGTACAAACAAAATCACGAATTACACTAGACTGAAAAAGTTCATTAAACTCCTATAAATTGAAATTTATAACACCCTACAACAATTTATATTAAAATAGAGACGACGGGCCGAATTATTAACCGTATTAGAAACGCATTTTAACGTGTGTAATTCAGTTTGCGCGACGTAGGTGACACGTACGCCCGGAAAAATCCAAAATCGGATAATCGACGTATGTTAACGCGAGTGCGCTCGCTTCTACCAACGTCACATCCTGCCACATCTACCCTCGGTTATTGGCTTAGAAAAAAATATAATATGTTAGCGTTATGTTGAAAATGCTTGATTACCGACCTAATAATTCAAAATATTTATGTAGAATTAGAAGTTGTGTTTGTATATGTGCAAACATATTTCTTGTTCATAAATCAATACGTTACACGCATACTCAAATCACTATCCAAATAAAAATAACACTGGAACTCGCGATCGATCATTTGCATAAAAATACCAATTTATAATTTTATTGAAGATAAGCAAATAGTTCACGATATTATTACAAAACTTGAATGATTATTGAATATCTATTCCAGCAAATATAATAAATAACTAAAATATTTAATTACAAACCGTCGCGAGTAATGCAGATGTTAAAATGTTGAGCGCTCGCTAATAGTGATTGGAAATTCACAGAACAGCGCTTCGCATCCTTTGTGCAAGTTCTCACAAAGCTGTGTCGGGCTGTTTACTCCCGACGCGAACCAAAAACAAAATCATTTTCACTTATACGTCATACTAGGATCTTCCGCGAGTAATATGTAAACATTTTAACACGTAAAATTTCAACTTTGATAAAAGTAAGAAAAATACACTATAACTTGGTAGGAAGCAAAGCGAATCTAAATTTAAAAATACATTTTAACACAATTTCATTAAGGTTTAAAAATGCATAAAAGGAAAATACTACGCAACTTTACGAAAAGCAAAGCGAATGAATGCAGAAAACAGTATAATATAAGAAAGTGATTTAAAAAACAATCCAAATAATGTGCACCAACAATTACGAGTAATTACATAACACAAAGCTACTTTTGGAAATTATATATTTAAATCAGGCACTAGAAACTTTACGATGAAACAAAAAAACACGTAGAAAGTAAAGAAGATGCAATTCTTCCCCAAAAATAATAAAGTTAATCATAAAGTCACTCAAATAAATATCACTTAAATTACAATACTATTAATTTACCACCACAACTATAACTCCCGCAAAGCTTAGGCAAATATTTTCACAAATACCCACATAAAGTTGATTAAGCACTTAAAAACTTAAACACTGATGTTAAATATTATTCACAAATACCCACATAAAGTTGATTAAACACTTAAAAACTTAAACACTGGTGGTTAATTGTTGGCCAAAAATAACAAAACTTTAAAAAACTATACTTGAAATATTAAATTTAAAATCACGAATTCTTTTTTCGAATTTAAAAGAAGCAACTGAAAACACGTAACGTACCTGTCAGTGTCTTCCTCAGTGTGCATGAACACGCATGCGTTCCCGCGAGGGCAGTAGGACCGCGCGCTTGCGTCGCGGCACACTGGCATTTTATACTTGTGTGTCGGCGTCGCTCCTGATGACTGCGTGTTAAGTTGACCTGGAGGACATACTGAATTAGGTGGCGCGACCGTACACCAACAGCACTTGGTAGCGAATGAGGCTCCGCGCCAAGGTACAGCCCTCCCAGCCACAGACACGAGCGGACACCTCCCACCTCACTCACGCCACCGCGAATCAGACAGAGATGCACACAACGTGCATGTTTACACTAAATCAGGTACCTGACGCACCAATAATTGTAAGTTGGCACACTACAGAGGTGCGTTCGTCCTCCAAACGTTCCAAAAAGGCTTTCCAAGAACTCGCACACATACATGTATCTTGTAAAGTATATATTGAAATGTAAAATTCTGATTTCACACGAAGGCACGTTATTCAAAAGCTATGATAGTGATATACGGATACAAATTAAATTTCTACCAAATGTTATATTAATAATTAATTATCAGAAAACACGGTAAAGTCACAACTGATATTAAATATCGGCGATGTGATGGAAAAATAATTGTAGTTATATGTATATATTGATTTCGATTCTATCTTACTGGGAGCCTAGTGTTCTGAATGATTCGAATGTCAGATAACTCTTTCCCTTAGTTTACGTGTGAGTCGGCAGATCTTTGAACAACGTGGATGGCGCGAAACGATATTCAATCGAGAACAGGACGTTGTCGCGGCAAGAAAATGAAATGATTTCACAATTTACATTACTTTTATCGATTTTTAATAACTTTTGCGTACTTTTCTATGTCTAAGAACTTAACAAGTAATAACATTCAAGTGAGTGGTATAATATTGAAATACTTACTTATTAAACATTGTAAATAACAATTTATTAGAAAGTTTTGAATACTATTGAATCTTTATAAAAATGTTTTATAACATTTCGCGTCTTTCTTGTCTTCTTGGCTGGCCAGTTATTTAAACAACACATAATATAATTTGTTCTTAATCTGCGTACTTAAATTATGATTATATATTCATGTTCTCATACAGTTAGACATAGTTAATCCTAAGTGAGAAAATGTTTTGATAATAGCAAGATTATTATAACATTACTGTCTCGTCGGCGTAGTTGTACTACGGTGTGGTTACAAAGCTGACGTCTCGGGTTCGAATCGCGGGTCAGACAAAGTGATATCGGATTTTTTTATTCATTATCAACCCGGAGTCAGGAATTTGTGCCCGATATGGCGATAGGCTCGCCTCCTATCACATCATGGAAAGGAACGCATAAGCCAAAACGTGGGTGTCCCGGTTGCACCTCTGCCTACCCTTCTGGGTAAAAGGCGTGATGTTTATTTATTTATATATTTTCATTATAACATTAAACTTGATTTAAAAAGGGTGGAATGATAACGTGTATTGACGACACCAAATTGTGAATAAAATCATTTTCTAAATATGAATTAAAAAAATGCAAAATGATAAAGAAAAATTGGTCTTAGAAATGCGTGTGAATTGGTGAGAATTAAACCGTATAACACTTTTTGCGTATGCTGACATAATTACATCAACTGGCGAGTAATAGTCGACGCTCCGTGAATTGCTGCGCTAATTATATAACATATTCCAATAGTATTTTAATTCTGCTACCTCTTTCACATACTATCTTTAAACGATTCAGATTTTTTGGCAACTTTTACTAACTTGCAAATATTCTTGGACTTATAATTTAAAATTAGTGTTATCAAAGCGACTCAAAATGCCTATTTATATTGCAGAAATACAACATATGGTACGATATCACAATTGGTGGTCTAGAAGTAGCGTTGTATACAAATTCGTTGTAGTATACAAAAATATTGTGGTGTTGTAAGTATATAAATTATTGTGTTAGTAATGTATAAAGTGCCCAGCAGTGGGACATATATGGGCTGATAAAAAAAAAAGGAATGAAGCCACTCGCACCTATGTTAGTATATTATAGACGATCCCGTGTACTTACTGGACGTGGGCTCTTGACACCGGTCGTGCTTCGGGTTGTGGTTCGAGTCACGGCCGCTGCTCTGCTGCTGCAAGTAATGTATTAAACCGGAGACCACCTCTTTCAGAGATGTCATAACTTCAGCTAGTTGTAGCCACGAGGGACTTTTTGCATCTAGAAGAAACAATATAATTAATACACAGTATTGATACCGAGCTCCGTTGTTCTTATAAATAAATATACGTAACACTCACATACATAGTTCTGACCTCACACTAATATCGAGTCTTGTGTAGTGGGTATCAGGAACACGGGATACTTTTTCACACAAACGTTTGTATCGGTGCGGGGATCTAACCCGCGACCTCCCGTTTCACAGCCGGCTTCTAACTAAATGAGCCACGAAAGCTGTCAGTCAGTCTCAAAATAAAGATAATGTTGAATAATAAAAGGAGGGGACTGTTGAAGTATAATTGTAAATGTTAAATAGCATAATAGCGCTTTATTGTATTGTAAGGAATTGGACATGGCTTTGTGACATGCTAGAGGGGACGAGGCGGATAAAATGTTATAAAAAACCGCTATTTGTATTTATATCTCTTTCACCCCACGGTTCACTCGTTCTTCCGTACTCGTCACGTGCGCACACATGTTTTCCGCGGCGCTCGCTGTATTTATGTATGTAATGTTACCTGGGCTGGCGTCGATGTTGGCGAGCCGGTCGAGGTGCATGCTCATGACGACCAGCTGCGCCGGGTCGCCGGTGCGCTGCAACGCTATGAACAGCTCTTGCACCGACTGCGCGAACGACTGCGGCGTCTGCAACTTGTCTATACAAACACACATACATGCATAACTATACGCATCAGTTTAGAACACGGTAAAATTAGACTGATGCCTGACGTCATATCATTCGCAATAAGCTGTGACGTACATAGAAGAAACAAATGGTTATGTCGTGGTATTGACTTACATTTAAAAAGAAATAGAATGGACACTTTAAAGACGTAAGGCTTACGTATTTATACATATCTAATGATCTGAATCCCAGACAATGTGCTCTAAGCAAAACGTTAAATATGAATGTTGTCTGCAGTCCAATATCTCCAATTCAAATAATGTTTACGAACTGGCGTGAAATGTGTTTTTATTCACAATAGTGTTAGAAATAAACAGATACTGAAAAGGAAAAGAATATCGGCATGAGCTCTATACGAAAAACGACAACTATGGTTGGAATTTTTAAATCTCGCGTGTACGTTTGACGTTTTTATCGTGTTCCCCCGTGGAGCTTCGACACGTGCTTTCGTTCAATCACGACATACGTGAGTATTAATACACTGACGCCTTATGAGTGTTATTTTTTTAGCCAATACCCTAAAACACTGCCATAAACAACACAATAAAATTAAACACAAATATATACTTTGTTGTAAAACTATACTATTACAAACAATAATTATAATTGTAATTGACGTAAATAAACATATATTTAAATAACCGAGTATTACATTCGCATAAAAATAAAAATTGCGCTTTAGTAAATCCTTGGACGAAACAAAGAGCTACACTTCAATAATTTCATATTGTTATAAATTTACTGTTAAACGCAATTACACATTATAAATTCAAAGAAATCTAAGCACGTACCTACAGAAGCGTCGGGACAATGAAAAACTTTTTAAAGAGCAAAGGACAAAGTACGATTTCTAAAAAGACCGGAGTTTTACAGGTAACAAATAATTTAAAATACGTTTTTTAATGTTTATTTCTTGTATAATAAGTCCTTGCGTACCGTCGCGCCGCCGGCCTGCACCTTACGACTAAAGAGCCAGAGTCTCGTGGTGATTTCTTCCAGGTATCCTTCAATCACCATAAATTTATTTGCAAATCACATGCCCGATTCATATGGACGACTGACAACAGTTCACGACATTAGGACATCTAACTGTAATCGTTTTTTTTTTCGTATAAATAAGTATATTTGTGTGTCGCCTGTTTGTAACGAACCAGATGCAGTAGCTAGAGCTGTGGTCGCCGGTTCGAAACCGGGGCAAACGAGTTACATATGTCTGTATTGATAGTTAATTTTAGTAAACAAGTATTTTTATTGGTTGCGACGTCCGCCGCACAAAAACTGCCGGAAAAATTAGTATACTTATTTCCTGCTTTTAATATAATTTGAAAAACGTCGCTCTATAGAATGATTACTCCCGTATGGTATGTATTTACAAACATAAATTAATTAAAAATATCTGTAGGCCAGGCGTTGAACCTTCCGCGCAGAAAGCTATCTTACCTTCTGCGTGATTTGATCTTTGAAATAAGTAATGTTGATCCAATCAGTAATACGAGACAATAATACAGTGAATATAAAACAATATATTTGATTGGCCACCGATATTATTTTCTGTTCAACATCGGTACAATAAACATGTTCTAATTAATCGTTTTGACTAGCTTACTTTCGCAAATATTATTATTATAGCAATAACAACAATCTTATTTGGCCAAGCAACGCCGGCGACCTAAACTGTCATCTTTATTATTAAAGATATTATATCATCTCCACGTATGAAATCAAAAATATATTATTCCTTGATACTTTTTTAAACGTCAATAAAATTAAACCAAAATCTATCAGCTAATTACGTCTTAGTACAAGTCCGACCTAGAGCCCGTGACCGCCAGCCTTCATCATTTTATAAAACTGAAAGTTTGCTTTTGCATGCCTCTGATATAAATAAAATGTAATTTTGTCAGCATTATACTATAACACTGTATTTTTTATATGTTGCTAAGGCAACTATGAAAAGGTGTTTCCTTGTCAGCCGGACACTTTTGAAGGCTCTTTCATCTTGCCAGACACATTGAAACTGGTAACTTCCAAAGCCACCTCGATCGGAACTTCATAATAGCTGATCGTGTGACGCCTATGTCAGGGGCATGCACAGACAAACTTTAAGCTATTATAACATGTCGAGAGTCTAACGACCGCGGGCTCTTGGTTTATAATATACGTCTTATAATTCTAGTTCTAAAAGGAATAAAAACATGTCGACGGTGGAATGTAAAAAGTTACCAAGCGACACTAGGGGCCAAAATGAGTTTTTTATATATTCGGAATCAGCGAATTTTTCTCTATCGATTAGTCCTAGTCCCATGTCTCTACGAGCACTTTTGATGTCGCTTAGGAACTCCGTAACAACGGGTATTTTTCCTGTTTTTGGCAACCAAGTGACAATATTTTGACACGTTTTAAAAAAGTAGGTATTTGGTAATATCTACTTGTTTTTTATTTTCATTTGGTAATTTTAACCTTTACCCGATTTTAATTTATACTACAGTAAGTAATTTCTGCCTTTCCACTGTTGGAATCAATTATGTACTTCGGAAGTTTTACCTGGAATACATTTATTTTTGTATGGTATTTCGGACTCTTTTACAAATCTTAAAAATATTTTATCTGTATTTAGGTAATTTTTAACAAACCGTAATCATACAAAAAATTCGATATAGTAACTTTTACTCGCCGAAAATAAGATAATAAGTAACGCTTGGTAACTTTTTACCTGCCGTTTTATTTATAAATTGTGTTACTTGGATACTTATTACTGAAATAGTTATTAATTTTTACATGTGGTTATCCCAAACAAACACTTGACGCGTTGTCGCTCGTCCTCGCTTTGAATCATACTAAGTATGGTGGATGGTAACGGTTTTATAGATAGAAGACCAAATAGGTTGTTTTTATATTAATACTGATTCTTTAGCAAAAGTTGATTACTTATATAATAAACGAATTTATAAAACAAATAAAAACCGTCTTTCTATTTTTCAAAGACATACCTACCTATTTCAAATTTATACTTGATAGAGTTTTTTTTTCAAGATTTTAATCTTGAAAAAAAAACCTACTAAAACTAAAGTTTCACTTCAGTTATTTTCGATTGCAGCAAAACTATACTGAGCAAATTTACTTACTAAATCTAAAAATTTTGAGTTCTAGATCAAATTTATTTGGAGGTAGGTTAATTACTACTTACATTAACACAATTTGATTTGTTGTGTAGTAAACATTGCTTGGTATAAAACCACAATTTTATGAAAGTTAGACATCTTTGCTTGTTCAACTAAAAAAATAATTCTACGCTTGTCCCCTTTTGCTTGGAATCTATTGAAAATTAAAAAATATTTAGATATCTTTACCAGCTTCAAAGTTAAAATTTTTGTCGGTTGGTAACTTTTACCTGCTTTTAATTTCAAGTAAAATTGTAACCAAACGCCACTTCCTTGCAAAATATACAGAAATACTTTTTTTTGATAAAGCCAATTTATAAAGGCATTAAAATACTTTTAAAATCCGTTGGATTTTGTCAGATATCTCTAATAGCCAATTTTATACGATTTTTTTAAAGAAAAAATTAATCTTTAAACGCTCTGCTGTAAACTTAACAAAATGGCGCTTGGTAACTTTTTACATTCCACCGTCGATGTATATAAAGACAGTGATACCCACACTTCGCATGTCTCGTGGGCAGCGGTACAAAAATGTTATCAAGACAATACAACATTGAGGTATATCAGTTTAAAAATTAGCATAGATAAATAAATTGAAATTCATTTATGGGTGCGTACTAAAGCAGTATAGAAACTAATACAATTCAGAGTGCAGATTCTTATTTTGAATAAATTGTATATCCTCATGATTCTTTCATTAAATATCTTATTTTTAGCAGTATTTAACTTAAGAGCAACGGAATTAGACACAGCGGTGAAAATTTGAAATGGCGCATCCATATTTCATAGCTCAAATCTCAAGTCCACTCTATGTCCTGATAATTTTGCTATAAGCTTCGTTCGAGGCGAAACGGAGGCACATGTCAGACAGCGTCGGAAGCCGTGCAGGTAAGCGAGGAAATTTTGACATTAAACCGGCAAGTTTTTAAATAAAATACACTCGTCTGTATCAACAAACTGGACCAGACATAACACGTTTTTCAATAGTCGGTACAAAATAACTGAAATGACGGCTGATGGTAATGACAATGTCATCGAAGTATAGTATCCACTGGCGTGAGAGAGTTACCTATTTTGTTTTTTTATACTGGTCCGTCAATAACTACAATGCAATTGATAACTATAACTCGATGTTCACAATTCTCGAAACCAGATAGATACTCACAGGCTGAACGCGAATCGCGACACGCGGTTCATTACGATTGATATCCACATTGATAAGATCATACTACACCCAGCCAAACTCTTAAAAAAAAAACTTTATTGAACAAAATGAGAAACACAAAACACTAAAACTAATTACACAAGAGCAACAAATAAAATAGTGTATAAAGCGCAAGTGTTAGATTGAACTCTGGTGCCCAAATAAAGATTTATTTAAGATAGATGGAATACGTGCGTACTTATGTACGCAAGTTATACTGCTTTGTAAGATAGAAGTCACTTTTATTACGATTTACATTGGCCTATACTTCATTTCATTCATACCATATATAATTTAAAATCACATACATATGTGAATTTATGAATAAATATATCTTTTGTATCTTCACTGATTTAAACACATATATATTTATGAATATTTGAGAAACTGCGAGTACCAAACTAGTTTCTTAAATTAAACCTTATTCAAAAATACAGTTATGAGCTGTCACGGAAATTTGTCAGACAGTTAAACAGCTAACTTCATCATGTCGCTTTTCGCCTGTCGGTGTGCACGCGCATCGTAAAAATTTTACTCATATTTTTTTTAACGTGCCGTAAGAAGTATAACTTCAAAAACCCTGTAAAGTCTGTCATGTATGTATATAGCGATGATTTACGTGGTACAAATACGTCACGATTATCAATTCAGCCGTGCGATGTCCACTGAACATGGAGTTACGTAATTAATTTACAAATCAGCCGGGCAGTCGCAGCATTCAGTGTGCTACATTCATATGGTAATTCTAATTCGAGGATCATACGTGCACAGAAACAGTTGAATAGCGCAAATTAATAAATATCATTTGATTAGCATGGACAACATGGCCGAAGGCTCTAGGCAGTTAATACAACTATTACAACACACGTATATAATACACGTATTATAATACACGTATTATAATACACGTATAACGATAAACCTTTGTCTAGTCTAATGTAATGTCTAGACTACGTGGGCCGGAACCAAAAGAATTGTTCATTCATTTTGTTGACGCACCTTTCACGCGTGGAAATGAGATCTCGCGTTCCCTTCTATAATCACAGATACTTTAGCCGTATGGTGAAGCAATTAGGGCGGTTTGCAATTTTAGTTAACATTTTTGTCTCGAGGTTTCGTTGTATATATTTTTTAAATAACATTTCTGTATTATTCTTAGTATCGATCAAATGCAAATAAACGCGTTAAAAAATTGAGACGAGTTAAAAGAGTAAGTTATCATACCTTAATTTAAAAAAAGTATAGTAAAGCGTAGGATAATATCTTCTTAAAGTACAATACATCGTATTCAAGTACTGGCCGGTAACCGAATGGCTCTGGGCAACATTATATTTCTATATGACTCCACAGCACGCACATGTTATACATCGTATTAGACAATGATCACAAAAAGCATATAACTACAAACTATTTTATCCTTTGATAGCGCACTCATACTATACATCACCACGTGCGTAGGAACTACGAGTATAATCTATCCTGTCTAATCTATGATTCGATACTATCCTGGAACTACAGTGGCCCTAAAATAATTATTGAAGTTGGATTATACATTTTACTCTATATTTTCTATTAAACAATTCTAGTTGATTAGTTCCACTCGTAATGTTTTATTTAAATGCTTTGTTGCTTATTCTGCGGGCCTTATTCGTTGACAGTTTTAAGCCTATTTTAGCTATCGATAGGTTGGGGTTTGATAAAAACACTTAAAGAAAAGTCCAAATACCATAAAAAGTACAAAACATATCGCAATAGATCCGAGGAAAATCTGGCTTTTTAAAACTCCAAGAACATCTTGACAGATTTGCATTTTATTGTAGTCATAATGAGTTACAATTAAATGTATCTAAATGCTGTAATACAACATTTTCTAGACAAATAACTATCATAGGCGTAACTTATAGCTTTCATAACGACGCTATTCTTAAAGTATAATAGATAATAAATAGTATAAAGGATCTAGGTATTTCGCATGACGGTATATTACTCTTTGATAAGCAAATCGATGAAGTTACTTGTATGGCGTCTAATGCGTTCGGTTTAATAATGAGAACCGCTGCTGGCGTTCGATCTATAAAACCCCTAACGGTCTTATATTGCTCAAGAATCTTAACGCAGCAGTTTTTTTTATTATTAAATCAAATACAGTATAGATTGCATAGAGACACGTTTAACTGATTTGAATTGTAATCGCCGTAACAGTAATGTATTTTTGAGACACGTGTTGTAAATTGATAGTTGAGTGCCTCGGTGGCGTTGTACTATGGTACGATAGCAATGCTGAGGTGTCGGGTTCGAATCCTGGGTCGGGCAAAACGATATTGGATTTTTCAATTCATTTTCGGCCCGGAGTCAGGTGTTTGTGCCCGATTTGGCGATAGGCTTGCCCCCTATCGCATCTTGGGACGGAACATACTAGACAAAATGTGGGTGTCATGATGGTGCCCCTTCTGGGAAAAAGGCGTGAGTTTATGTATGTATGTTTTAAATTTTTATTTACTCTTTGATTAGTATAAGGTGCTTATTTAAAATATGTATTAGTACAGGCTTGTTGTCAGCAATATAGTTATATTACCTTTATTTTATAGTAATTAGTCTGTAAACCTTTCTAAAATAAAAGAAAATTGTTTTGTGCCTTTCGAACGACTTGTGAATTCAGTTTGAGCGAAGAAGACAAAACATTGTATGGCTAAAATTGGTTTTAAAACTGTCTATGAATAAGGCCGTATGTGGTTAGTAGCTGTATGAAAAGTAGTAACTATAGTATAATTTCGCATTAGGTTAAGCTGTCATTAGGTTATATATAAGATGATAAATAAATTAATATAAAATTACTCACCAATAATACTTTGCATGTGGCTCTTGTGCGCGGTGTCGCCGTACAGCAGTGCGCTCCACTGGTCGGGAGCTATCCTGAGCCCTGCCTCGGTGGCGATCTGGACTATCTGCGCGTCATGCTCGCGCCTCAGCGACTCGTAAGTACGGAACTCTTCCTTCAGCTGCATAAGGGACGAGTCGGACTCGCGTTTTGATACCTGGATAAGGGGGTATAGCATTAAAATCAAGTTAATACTTTGATCACACAGTATGATACCAAGTGTTGTATGTAGGGATTAAACACTACGAAGGGAATTTTGGGGTCCTCAACACTGGAGAGTCGAAGTATATATTTGGGGGCCATATATTTTTTTATTGCATAGGTCCGGCAAACGAGCAAACGGTCTCCTGAGAAGAGGAAAGGGGTATTGGGCATCCGGTAATCTCACTCACCGAACGAAACGTGACAGCAAAGATGTCGCTTCACGTCGATTTCCTGTAAAGTGGTACCACCCCGGACGAGCTGCCCATTCATGCTGAGTTACGACTGACAACAGCGTGGCTCTATCACATATGTTTTATACTGAGTTACGACTGACAACAGCGTGCTCTACCACATACGACATTACGATAGATCGGTAACTGTTGGCTCCGTAGCGCGGTTGGTTAGACGCCGCCTGTGAAACGATAGGTAGCGGGTTCGATCCCCGCACCGAGACAAATGTTTGTGAGGCCCACAAGTATTTGTCTTGGGTCTGGGTGTTTGTGAGACCGAAAAGTCTCTCGTAGGTTGTGATACCAACGACACAATACTTAATTGATGTTAATGTGGGATCAGGACTGCGTATGAGACTGTTGGGTGTATATATATTATGATTCATGCTGAGTCCCGACTGACAACAGCGTGGCTCTTTAACAGACAGCCCTCTATCGACTGCGCCTCGGAGGCTGTCAATTGAGTAATTTTTTTTGTATTGTATCAGCCCATATACGACCCACTGCAGGGCACGGGCCTCCTCTACAATCGAGAGTACGATTGAGAGTGGTTAGGCCATATAGTCCACCACGCCTGCCTAATGCGGGTTGGCGGACTTTTACATACCATAGAAATTTATACAAATCGCTATGGTATGCAGGTTTCTCACGATGTTTTCCTTCACCGTTATAGTGCGTGGTTATTGACTATCAATACACACATGACTCCGAAAAGTCAGAGGTGTGCCCTGGGATTTGAACCCGCGACCACCGTGAACATGTAGGCAGCCGCGTCTGGTCCGTTTACCAACAGGCCACCACGCACTTTTGATATGAGTAATTAATACACCCAAAAGTTACCGATCTATTGCAATTTTAACACTAAAATATGATATAACCTGTGTAAAATTTTACTAGTCAGCGACCGTATTACTGTTAAATCGATTAATTGAAATGTACTTCGACGTGTTAACCACGTATAGTCCACACGTCTAGCCTACATGTATAGCCGCTGGCTAGGCGTTACGCTCCGGATGTGAGCTCTGTGTGATTACTGATTAGCTACCGGATATTTGGCGGAACGTAGTGTCCGATTGGTTCGGTTTTGTGGACGGGATGCCTGGCCAGCTGTTATGCCTTACGCATTATTATTTATTTATTTATTTTTTCTTAACTGCACACAGAAAGGAAAAACATGAAAAAAAAGAAAAAAGTACAGATGGCGGTCTTATCGCTCTAGGCGATTTCTTACAGACAACCTTTGGATGAATATAACACAATGAAAAAAAGACAGGGCAGTCTGGAATATAAAAGAGACAAGCTCCAACAAAAACAAAAAAAAACAAATATACACAATATATGATACATAGTAATTTACTATTTAATTACAAATTGTTGAATGAAGTAATAAATAACTACACCCAACAGTCGCGTTTAGCTCTGACCGTCTGATACGATCAATCAAGTTACGTGTATTATAGGTATATATAGGTATTGAGCACTAAAAAAAGTGATCGGAAATAACGCAAGTGTTCGGCCTTACAAAATCGCAGACACAAAACAAATGCAATTACCTCTGGCACTGCATTCACTTTGTCAAAAGGATCAAGCGGAAAGTAGGCACTCCGGAGTGGCAGTGGAGAGCAATATAAAAAAATTATACTAGACCGGTAAAATGGAGCTCTATTGGATGTTTAAACCAGCTGTTGCGTCCCGTCTCGGTACTAATGCATGCGTAGTGCGGCGTACAGGGGACTTAGTTTCGTCGCGTTGTGACTCTTTAAAAACTGTACTAAAATATTCACAATAACCATGAATAATGTTTATACATAATATTATGTAAATACGGTGGAATATTGTAAATAGCAGAAAGCGTAGCGTGGGACGTCCACCCACTAGGTGGTCAGACGACCTGGTAAAGGTCGCGGGACGTCGCTGGATGCAGGCTGCCTGCAACAGGTCACTGTGGAAATCATTGGGAGAGGCCTATGTTCAGCAGTGGACTTCCTTTGGCTGATGGATTGGATTGGATTGTGAATATCTGTAGTAAGTACAAACATTCACGGTTATTGCAGAACTTTGTGGTAAAAGGCATCTCATTAATTTATTTCCAATTAACAAGTTTATTTGTTTTTTTAAAACAAAGTTTAAAGTTTAAAAAAATATTTTCCAAAAAAATCCTACATGATTAAGTATAATTGCCAACTATGTTTATCACAATTCTGTATCCTAACAATTTAATACTTTTTTTAAAGTAGGTTTTTATTAAAGTATAATGCACGCGACAAAAATCATAAAACGAAAACGTTATTTTTAAGACATCTATTTCTTTTTCGTCATTACAAGAAAAATAATCTTCAAAATGGCGTATTCAACACAAATTTTGAGATAATATTGAAAGTAATATTTATTTCTAAGCAAAACGCAACGCAAAAATCAACATATCCACTGCATGAACCCGAATTTGACCGGACAAACTCTTAAACGGTTTTGTTAGTCTAATACCAATCATATGCCGAATCTCGTGTCACTTTATGAATTATTGATACGTTTATTCGTGGGGCCCCGGATTGTGTTCTTAAATCGGTCAATGTACTTCTTGTGGACCATATTATTCACTAAACATGATATTATACGGGTTCAGTTTATCAATATCTCAATAGTCTTAACCCTATCTCTCTATCGTATCACGTAACCGAACTATCATAAGATTAGCCTCTTCTAATTTAACTTATAATTAAGTGATACTAATTAAACCTCGCTCGTATAAAAATCACGATACGATTCGACAGAAACAAAATTGCCCTAACATATTAGAAAAATGTCAGAGCCGAGCGCATAGGTAGCAACTTAAATACTAACGGACATTTACTGATTTTCCCCAGTGAGTAATAAAAATAAATTGAAGTTAATCAAGATATTGAAGTAACAAGTGGAATGTGAAGAAACGTAATAAACGAAGAGTATAAGAAACGCTTGTGGTGAAAGACTGTATACTTTATTGAAAACTTTTAGAAAAATTGTTACATATTTTCTCATGCAGTATGAAATATTGAGACATGAAGCAAATATAGTGGCTGAAGTGTTTCCGATATTACCAAGAGTCCACACATTGTGGCTTCTTATCAGGCTGGTGGCTGGCAATAAATAAAATTAACAATCCAGACACTAGCTGCTATAGTCCTCAATCCGTACCAAGCCCAACGGCGGATTAAAACCAATAATTAATTAAAATGATAGCTAATATGCGAATGAATTGTGAAAATCAGCCGCAGCTAGTTTGACAGATTCAATTCCGCCGTGAGCGATAAGCTGTCGGTGCAACGAGAGGCCGTGGAATCGATACGCAGTAGGTACTTGTAAAGTTGGTGTGATCCGCAGACATTTGCCACGGATTTGAGTCATGTAGTACCGGAAATTGCCTTTTAGTTTCTAATCCTTAAACTCAAGACACTTGTAAGTTTGTTGCAAGCGTATGTGTACATACTTTTTCATGTTACAAGTACGAGATATTGGTACCCTTGTACCTCCTTAGGAACAAAACATAAAACTGTAGGAAGTTGTACCCAACAAAAGTATAAGGATTAAAGACGTTGCACAAACGAATCTAATCTTAAAAAATCTTCAAACATATTACAATAAAATAAAATTTATTCAGAATAATAAATACAGTTAATAGTCCCATACATATGTTTTTAATAGGATAGAGTTTTTAATATGATAATGTATGGCTTGTGTAATAGGATAATTATAGTATTGCGAGGACCAGAAATTTAACCGCTATTATACCCAGTTCTTTTAGTAGATATAAATTTAATATGAGTTTTCGATATATCAGGATTAAATTCTGTAATTATAGTGGAGACACCGGGGCGTGGACGGCAATTGAAACGGAGGCCGTGGGGTGGAATTTTACACCGATACAAACATTTCTTTCAGGTATTTTAAGACTCTTTTCATTTCATATTAATGTAACGATATATATTAAACCATAGCCCGTCCTCTCTCCTCTTATTATTTCTAACTCATGGTTGTCAGTAAGACAGTGACTGATGCAACAAGACCGCTATTAGTACATTCTTCATCCATGTGATGCACAAATAAATATACATATTCACCTTTAGCCCAATTATGAGTACAGACAATGTGTTGTATAAAAAAAACAAAAATCGCCGCCCAAAACCGAGCCAGACGCAAACAACAGGGCTTCCGCACTAGACAAAGCCTTCTACCTTTATTGAAACCCTAAAGCTGTTATGCGAAACTTTTGCTAATTTTAATTAACAAGACACAGATCCTTTAACAGTCTGGCAGACTTTTTATTGTTTTATACCATGCTGGTTATAATAAATGTTTACTTTACAATACACTGAAATCAATAAAGCGAAATATTGTCTTGGTGGCGTGGTTGTGCTACGTTTACAAAGCTGAGGTCTCGGGTTCGAATCCCGGGTCGTGCAAAGTGATATTGGTTTTTTCACTCACTATCAGCGCGGAGTCAGGAATTTGTGCCCGATATGGCGATAAGCTCGGCCCTATCATATCGTGGGACGGAACACACAAGGCGAAACGTGGATGTCCTGGTTGCAACTGATTCCCATACCATATGAAATATTATAAACATCTCTGCGCTATGAAGATTCCCCACTATATTTTGTTTTTTTTTTACATTTTAAATTCAACGTTAAAATGGGTAGTTATTGATTAACAATGCACAAATAACTCTAAAAATCAAAGGAGTTGACAGAGATTCGAACCAGCGACCATTGTTTTGACTGTTCGCGTCTAATTCCCTACCAATAATCCACCACGAACTTATACGGTGTTATTACAAAAAAGTTCCACGCGCAATGAACACGTGACTAGAATTTCTTTAATTACAAAATCATGTCTAAGCGGTGGTTAGAGCTAGACATGGTTCAAACATTGTTTATATTTAACCCCCGGACTGTACATCGGCCCTAAATGGGCCGATGTCAAAACTGTCAGAACGTATTATTTCAACTGTCCATCGGCCCAATTAGGGCCGATCGGGTATCGTTTACTTTAATTAAGCTCAGACAAAACATTTTTCCACGGATCACGTTGAGAAGCGCATCAAAATGATCGTAAAGAGTCAATCTAGTTATTTGGTTCGATTTCCTTGCATCGTCCCATAGTGAAAAAATAAATAAAGCGTCACTTTTGTCGACGAAGCGGTCGCAACTTGGCACTCTACAGAAATAAATAAATAAAATTATTTATCGAGGTGGATTGAAGATCAAGACCACTAAATATCATGGAAAGGTTAGTAATTTATCATATTTCAGTGTTTTATGTGGTGTTTGGTGTGTTTTTAAGTTATAGTTTAATTTTATTGCATAGCTTGGTTAAAAAATTTGTAGCGTCTTTTCAAACACTTAAACATTATTTATAGAAATTTACGAAATTACTCTATTATTTTGCATTTAAATGGTGGTATATTTAATGCACTTTAAATTAATATACTGATATTGGGTCCATTCTAGAAAAACAGCATAATATGTAATAAAACCTAATCGAGGTGTATAATCGAGCGAGGTGCCGTGTCATTGGGCGGCCATTTTCTCTGAAAATTTGATGCGAAATAGATTGTAGACATTCCCATAGACGTGAATTCATTATTAATTTAATAAGTATTAAATTTTGGCGTATGTAGCTTATTTTTAATCGACTTCAAAAAAAGGAGATTATCAATTCAATGTGTATGTATGTAATTTTGTCAGAATTGCACGATTTTTGGATATGTTGGTCTATACCAGCGTCTGAACACGTGTGCCAAATTTCATAAATGTATGTATGTTTGTATGTTTGTCAACGCATATCTCAAAAAGTATCAGTCCGATTTCAAAAATTCTTTTTGCTTTTAATTAGGAGCTTAGTCCAACTTAGGAGCTGTGTAAGTTTCATAGAAATCGGTTCAGTAGTTTTTGATATAGAGCAGGGGTGCCAAACCTTTTCAATCCGCGGCGCACATACATGTTTACTATTTTGTCGTGGCACCTTAATCTATCCAGCTAGTTGAAATACATAATTATGCTATTTTGGTAAATAGGCTCAAATCTTAAAATCTTAAAAAATAAACCGACTTCAAAAGTGTAATAAAACCCATCTTTTATTAAATCTATAATACCTAAATAAACAAACATTTGTTTTATGGTCGGTGCCACCTGGTCGACTATAAGCTATACAACATCATGCTATGAACTATGCGGGTAAAACCGCGAGGCATTGCTGGTTTGCTGGCACCGACCTCAAAACAAATGTTTGTTTATTTAGATATTATAGATTTAATAAAATATTGTTTTTATTTCTCTCTTTTTATTACACTTTTGAAGACGGTTTAATTATTTGCAATTATTTTTTATTTTAAAACATTTGGATATTAGGTATGACTTGTTAAATATACGTATTTAAATAAAACTAAGATATTTTTTAAATTTTGTATTAGGGTCGATAATTTTGGTTTCCTTTTTTAATGAATGTTTTATTTATTTTTCAATAGCCTAAACATCAGGGGAGTAGCCACATGGGGCCGAGGTGTATACACTCAGGAGGCAGTGGTCATACTCGGGACACACACACCACCATGCAATCCATGATCGGGCACCTCGCCCCTTAGACCATACATCGGGACCTTCCAAATTTCCTGAAGAAATCGTCATCACTTCCCGGCCGAACATCAGACCACTGCGGCAGGCAATGCTAAATAACGGCGCGTGTGTGTGCATAAAACGGACGCACACATATTGCCCCATTTGCAACGTGACTCTATGCTTGTTTAAGCGGTGCCAATCAAATAATGAACCTTGTTTTCTGTCTTTTCATTCGTATTCAAATAAATAAATACACCCAACAGTCACATTCATGGTCCTGACCCCATACTAAGATCAAGTCTTGTGTCGCGGGTATCAGGAACTATGAGAGACTTTTTGGTCTCATAAATACCCAGACTCGACACAAATACTTGTGGTTTACACAAAAAATTGTGTCGGTGCGGGGATCGAACCCGCGGCCTCTCGTTTCACAGCCGTCGTCTAACCAACTGCGCCACCGAGGCTGTCAAATTATGTTCTTCTAGTCTTTTTATTCACCTGATACACACGATAGTGAAAACCGCTTCCCGAACCCGGTGGTAAAAAAAATACTGTATCTAAATGATGTCAAACATTTTTACAGATTCAATAAATTATTTCCATTTTACGAAATCATATCCATGTTAGCCTAGACGAGGAACTTAATTTATTCAAAGAAATTGTGTCTTTTTTGATGCCCTGTAATTTATGTTTTTGAGTATATTTTGTAATGCTTTATATATCATTGAATTGTACATTTATTGCACTTTATATTAATATGCAACTTACAAGGAACAGATACCAATAAGTTACTTTTTAAGCTATGTTTCCAAACGCACTGAAATGTATATAGCTAAGTAATTTGCTTCATATTTAAAAATCTAATTATAACAGTTCATATTTTATGTTTCAGATGCTTAAATTATAGTCCTACCTTCCTTATAACTTTAAAACAATTTACCATTTCATCATAGTACGCTGGAAAACAGATGGTACAAATTGGCAATTTTTTGCGATAGTCGGATGACGTCGAAATTTTATATGTGACTTTGAACACTCATAAAAAAGTAGTGGATGTGAAATATATCTTTGTTTTTTTCCCTTATTCCATGTATACATGTTTATGAAATAAAAGTATTTCGAAGCAAAAATATATATATTTTGAAAATATATAAAAAAAATATTCAATAGGAAAGTGAAAAAAATCCTTTTTTTTCGAGTTTACCGTCCAATAAAACAAAACTGGTTGTAATGACTGCTGATTAATATGATTCAGAAGTTTGTAAATATTGTTATAATACCGAATATAACCAACAATATATAACTTTCATTCAAGAATCTCGAGGAATATGACTTTAATTACCGCGAGTCAACCGCGCTAACTCGCGCAAAAAAGGCCATGACAGTGGACTTACATTCGCGCATTCTGTCATTCAAAATGGTGAGAGACCGGGGGTTAAGCACAAGCCGATGGTAGTTTAACGCATATATCTTTAAACCATATAAAATACATATAAACTGATATTAAAACTTTGATTTTTGTACTGTCTATGTTCTGTGACTAATCATGTTAAGTTTAAGTAGTCATTGAAAAACATACTTCGTTTTTTTGTGGTTTAATGGGTGTTTAGAGAAACAATGTTTAAACACTGTTTTGTAATACCGAGTTAGACAAGACTTTAGACGGAGTGTCTAGAGTTAGACATTGTTTAGATAAACACGTGTTTAAACTATTATTTTGCAATAACACCGATGATGTTTAGGTACAAATTTTTGTATGAGCAGACTTCGTTTTCTTTAATTAAATTAGTTTCACGAATTTTACCGCAGTTTCGATATAATTTTGACTTAGCGGCGACGCAACATTCATAGTTACGCGGCGGACTGAGGTTTTGGGCATCTGCAAAATAAGTGACTATCATTTTAAGAATATAAAACTGTAAAAAATATTTGAAAGGTCGTCGTTTATACAAAAGCGATAAAATCCATAATACAAGTGCCATCTCAAAGTGTAACATTTGACTATAAATAACTAATAATCTTCATTTCTTCCTTGCCAAATGACTTCTGACGATGTTAACTACACAATGATGATTTTTATGGAGACTGCGTGCACTTCCTGGTTTGAACACCTTCGTAGGATAGGTGTACAAACTACGACGTCCACTCAGTGAGCCATAAAGAAACGATCGATATCTTCAATCTTCAAAACTGCTGAGTTGCGTGTTAGTACCGTCGTTGCAAAGACGAGTAATGACAGGTCCTTTTTTATTTGTAATAATAATACTGAACTACATAAATTCAAACCATTCCCAAGATAATAATCCAATCCAATCCATCAGCCAAAGGAATTCCACTGCTGAACATAGGCCTCTCCTAATGATTTCCACAGTGACCTGTTGGAGGCAGCCTATATAAACCAAATAATAAACCAAAGTGTAAATAAATATCAATCTATATTTAAACTTTATCATTTATATTATTTGTAATTGACAGCTAAGAAAAAAATATAAATTAGATTCAAAATTTACATTTTTTTTGTACCTTGGATACGGTATACATACACATAAATATGTGAAGTCCACTAAACATATGTATTCATAATGTTCATAGTTTTAGAAAATGCAGCGCAAAAATCAATTTTAAGGCATCCTATGTAAAAAACAGTCGCAACGTAAATCAACACGCATCATAATTATCATGAAAATTTTAACAAAATGCGTGTAATAAACCCCACAGCTGCAATGCTTTAAACCTCATAATAGAATTCCCGGTGTCTGTTAATGAATGGCAACATTCAAAATTCCAGCAACAAAATACTCGCTGAACAGTGCGCATCGAACACGCTGTTCACCACACTAATTTGATAATTAAAATATCTCTGCCTTGTTTGTACAAAATTCAAAATTCTGTTTAAATATAGATTTGCAAACTATTTGGGAATTTTAATTTAAACATGTTGATCGTAGTTCCTAAATATTGTTTATACAGAGTAAATCGTGTACAGAGATATCACTTTGACGCCTAAAGTCCATCAAGAAAAGCAATAAGATTACACTCTTTTCTACTTACAGGTGATGATACAGTATAATACAGTATCTATCATTACATAAATACTCAAAAATAACTAATTATACACTAGTATAGAGATATGAACCACGTCTAATTACTTGGAATGGCTGCGTAGTATTCAATTATTCTAAGGCACGATTTTTCAACGGGTCTTCGTACAGTTATTCATAAAAGTATAATCCGACTGAATATAAAACTGATACGATCAGTATCAGCCCATATACGTCCCACTGCTGGGCACGGGCCTACTCTACAATCGAGAGAATCGATTGAGAGTGGTTAGGCCATATAGTATACCACGCTGGCCTAGTGCGGGTAGGCGGACTTACATACCGTAGAAATTCTTTAAAATCGCTACGGTATGCATGTTTCCTCACGATGTTTTCCTTCACCGTTAAAGTGCGTGGTGATTGACTATCAATACACACATAACTCCTAAAAGTCAGAGGTGTGCCCTGGGATTTGAACCCGCGACCACCGTGAACATGTAGGCAGCCGCGTCTGGTCCGTTTACCAACAGACCACCACGCACTTAAACTGATACAATAGTACAATTTTATTTTCAAAACTATACATTTAAATTTGTCCTGTTTAATTTTGTTCGAGTAAAAAAAAAGACGTTTGCAAATTCGGACTTATAAAACATTACATTACAGCATTGTGCATTATTTCCGTTTGCCAGATGGAAGAATGATATAAACAATAACCAATACTATTAAGCAAAGGCGCTAAAAAAGACTCGACGGTAGAGAGGCAGTGAATCATAGTCACCGCTTAGTACCGTCCCATGACGTTGCCATGAACGTATCTGCTACGGAAAAGAACTTACAGAGGGTACTACGTAAACGTATCAATTTGTCATAAATCATAACTAAACAAAGCATTTTGTTTTTGCACTTTACGGCTACTTATCTAATACTTATCTATACTTATCTATGGCTAAATTCATCGTGCCTGAATGGTCATTATAAAGCTAATTTACATACAACCTCTGAGAACTCAAATATCTGCAAAAGTCACAAAGCTAAAACGGAAATCATTTACCACGGTAAGCATACCCGTAACATAGCTGTAATTTTATTTTAAATCTAAGCTCAATAGTAGTTTTGTCCTCTTACTAAATCAGATCTTATACCGATCATGGCATTTTGTATAGCCTATGGATTTAACGCTCTAGTACACGGTGCCTCGTGCAAATTCAATTTTCCTCGACACGATGGCAGCACGGGGAAATAGATAGAGCACCTTTGTGTTAAAGAAAAATATAATTTCAGCACGACTACCGACGATGGGTAATAACAGTAATAAAGACTACAAAGCGAATCACTGCTAGGTAACGTCGTAGAGCACAGGGAGCTTGAATTTCAAGATATTACATAATCTTATAATACATCTTACGAGAGAGCTGCAAGCAGAAAAATATGTATTTATTTTTTTATTTTGCATGTGATAGAATTGACTTTAGCGAGGCAGACGTGTGTAGATCTATCAATCAAATCGTAAATATTGAGTCACCACGTCTTGTGCCAACCCGCACTAGGCCAGCGTGGTGGACTATATGGCCTAACCACTCTCAATTGATCATCTCGATTGTAGAGTCGGCCCGTGCCCAGCAGTGGGACGTGTATGGGCTGATACAATACACCACGTCTTGTGTCGTACGTATCAGAAACTACAACACTTTTCGGTATCACAAACGTTTAGACCCGAAATGAACACTTGTGAATCACAAAAACATTTGTCTTGGTGCGGGAATCGCACCCGCGGCCTCTCTCGCAGACGTCGTTCAAACGCGCCACAGACGCTGTCAACATCTATGCATTTCGAAAGCGGCTATGGCGCGTTAAGAAAAAAATACCCAATTTTCAGTCATCGATGCTGTCACTGTCCATCCCGTATTCGGCCGCTTAGCTCAATAGCATTATACGAGCCGGGGTAAAATTCAGAAGCTTTTCCGTAAATCCCGTTTAACATTTAACCAAAGCATAAACAAAATAACAGCGTCAATTCCAGGAACCTCGCGCTTGGTAGTGTTGAGAAATTGTATGTGTGTGTAAAAATGGGCGGGTACGTTTCAATCAGAGTAATTATTTTACGTATTTGTTACCGCCCCTTGCGCCCACTTTTGTTACGTATTTGTACAGTCGGCCATCTTTGGGGATCGTTTAGTAGTGTTCCGTATTAGCACACATGCATTGACGTCGTCGGAGATGAAATCAATGCTGCTCATTAGGTTACTGTGTCAGGTTTCGAACATTGCGTGGGGTGATTACTATTAGGGTGGATATTAACATGCTACCAGCTTTAGAGTATAAATTATGAGATCAGTGATGGTGCGAATTCATTAAATGTACGTTCAATTTTTCGCTAATTGGAGAATACGAGAGTCCATTACCGCGAAGATCAGACAGATTATTTTCGAGACACTGGTGGTTATTTTGAACTAAATATTGTAATGACTATTATTTAAAAAAATATATGATAAAATAGTATTTTATTGAATAAGCATGAAGTACTACGGGCTTATGTATTTACAAGTCACGTTAATTAGTAAATTAATTTATATCGTAAAAGCGGCTTCGGACGTACTAAAAAAATTGTTACAATCTAAAAACCTAATTCAAGTTTTAAAAAACATTATTATTATCACATATTTTGTTAGAGTTATAAATAAAAGCTTCAATAAGAAGTGTTCTCTACGGTGCGCCCGACGAGTACATTCAGAGGAAACGTCTGCGATGTTAATAACTTGCCGCTTTTCACATCCTGTGGATCGAACACAAACTTATCAATTGACTTTCTATAAGTACGAGGACGGGCGACCCGCCTGTCTCAGTTTTGTGCCAGTTCATCTTAGTACTTAGTTCGTTTCAATTAGGTATGTATGAACGATTATTTATTTTGTACATGTTTTATATTGCCTCGGTGGCGTAGTTGTACATTGCGATTACAACACTGAGGTCTCAGGTTTAAAACTCGGGTCGGGCAATCTATTATTGGATTTTTTTATTGGTAATCCCAGAATTAGGAATTTGTGCTTGTTGACACCCGTAACTTTCTGTCGCACTGAGCACTTCAATTTTAATACTCAGCATTACAGGAGCACACCCGTAGCGACTATGGTGCCGCGTTTGACTTCGCAGTTAAAATGCGGACAAAAATTATTATTAACCCATTGATTTTCTAAACACTTATCTATAGCTACATTCGTAGGGGCAGAGTAACAGCATTTCACTCGTAAGTGCGAGCTATACATCATGCGTTCTCAAAAGCCTCGTAAAAGCACACGGGAGAGAAAAAGATAGAGATATGTAGTGTGTTCCGCCTGTAAAAAAAATTTGGAGCCAGGTTCTATTAAATTATGGGACGAAACTAAGTATAAGCGTAGCGCGGCGCTTCAGCATTCCGCCGCGGGCGCGTCATTGATGCGCGGCGCGTCGGGACGCAGCGAATTAAAAAATGGTAGATGTTTCGTAATAAATGACTGTTTTTAATTGAAGGTAATGGTTTGTGTTCAGTATCGAGTATATTCTTACGTATTAAGTAGGAGAAGCCGGGCTTTTGGGGTAATATGGAAATACCGCCACTCATGTTTGTATAAGTATTTTTTTATGTTAAAGAAGATATGACAGGAAATGGTCTTCTAGTTTAGAATTTGAAGATCAGATGTAATAGAGAGGGTTGGGTAGACAGGTGCACCTTGGCACCCTTCGGAATTAAGAAGAGTACCAGGAATTCGGAATTAAGAAAAAGTAGGAAGAATGTTGGTGTAAAATTCGGGTATGCGTGTGATTAATTTTTTTGAAGTGTTTTGCCAATTTCGGAGAATTCATTTTGTCACGTGACTATCACTGGAATGGCGAGGTCGTGGGATTGTTTTCTTCATATATGTAAGTATATTTTTTTATATATTTGGTTTCATGGATCATTGGTTGTGTAATTGCATATGTGAATGTTTCAAACACACACAAAAACAAATATAAGAGTAATAAAACTAAACGAAATAACCCATAAAAAAATAAATACACAGCGTATTCCACCATTTACAAAAAAAATTATACAAATTGTCATCTCTAACTCAAGACATTTTTCTGCACACATTATACTTAGTTAAAAACGATTTAAACATTAACATCGTCATCAAACAAAACATCACTCTGGTGAAATTAAATCAAATTCGAATCGCGAAAAACCCTACACATTCTCGGATGTGACGCCCCCGCCGTCGCTTCCGATCCGCCGAGCAATGCTGTTGAGCATTGGAAATAGACGTAAAATAACGTCAGTCAAGTTGCCTACAGCTTGAATGCAACAAATGTTACATCAATTCTATTTGTGGCACGAAAACTGCTACTGTTTAATCAATTAGTGAGTTGAAACGATCGATCGTGAATAAGCCACCGTATCGTGAGTCAGTAAAGCATTCTTTTGTTTAGTTCTTTACCCTAAATTGAGAATTAAACGATCATGTTTGAAAATGCATCTCGGAGTATGAAATAGGTGAAAATAATTTGTATAGAACAATAATATCACGAGTGCGTGGTGGCCTGTTGGTAACGGACCAGACTCGGCTGCCTACATGTTCACGGTGGTCGCGGGTTCAAATCCCAGGGCACACCTCTGACTTTTCGGAGTTATGTGTGTATTGATAGTCAATCACCACGCACTTTAACGGTGAAGGAAAACATCGTGAGGAAACATGCATACCGTAGCGATTTTAAAGAATTTCTACGGCATGTAAGTCCGCCTACTCGCACTAGGCCAGCGTGGTATACTATATGGCCTAACCACTCTCAATCGATTCTCTCGATTGTAGAGTAGGCCCGTGCCCAGCAGTGGGACGTATATGGGCTGATAAGAAATAAATAAAAAAAAAACATATCACGTGTTTTCGATACCTACGGAGAAGATGCTAATAAGAAAACCTGTAGAATATTGGCCTTGTTAAAAATAGGTCATTTTGTTGGCTGAATCGTTGTAGGTCTGCGTAGTGGGCTACGACCCATAAACTCCGTCGCGAGTCCTGGAAACCGTTATTATACAGCTTCATGTTTGAGTAACCGAGTTGAAAAGAAGTTTGTTGCAAAAGGCTTTATTTTGCAATTGGAACTTTGTTATTTTTATTTTATGTAATTTATAAGGGGCGCAAAACGGTTGCATGCTAAAACATTAGAAGAGAGAGATAAATTATACTAAACAATAAAAACTAACAAACATATAGCCCACACCAATGTCCACATACTGTCAAATAAAGTTAACAAATAAGAGAAAAGTATTCAAAACGTGGATAACATGCTATTTTAGAAAATCATTTGGTTAGTTCTAGGATGGACATTTTCTTAAATGTAGGCTTAGAGAGGGAGGAAATATCAATGTTAAAGCGCGAGTTGTAGGTGTATAATACGGCGGAGTGGTGCATGAGCTCCGGCATTGCAATTCATGTAGAAACACGAGGTGGTATAAATAACTGAAGCACTCGTGACCTAATCACAGTTCTTGGTGCTCTATAACATACCTTCTTGAAATCTGTGTACACAGCGTCAACCTGAACTCACGTTGTTCTGGTATAATGAGATGGTGCAATTTGGGATAAATGGTATTGTGCAACAGGCGCTCAAACAATTTGGATAGAGTGTTGAGTATGGAAATCGGGCGGTAATTTTCGACATTACCATTATCACCGCGTCATACACGGGTGTTATAAAATCTCTTTTCCACATTGTTGGAAATGTCCCTTTACATTAGTACTTTTTAAAAATAATACGTAAGGCCTCGTAGGTGCTATTTACAGTTGCAATCAATAGTTTAGGTGGAAGGTCATGAGGTCATGCTCGCTCAGGGGCATCCAGGGATTTGAGCCCGTTGAGCAGTTTCCTGAGATAGGTGAATATCACTTAATATGTACGTACAATTTTCTGAGTTATAGTTCTGGCGGTTGCCATGTATGTGGTTTTAAATAGGAAGATTCATAAACAGAGGTAAAATAATTTAAAAACAAATTACATATGGTATCAAGGTTGTCGGAAACAATGTTTTCAAAGAACATTTCAGAGGGATAATTTGACTTGGTTTTTCTATTTGATATGTACGACCACAATTTTTTCATATTTGGTATGTTCTCCTCAATTGAGATGATGTAATTTACATAAAACGTTCTGCACTCACGTTGGAACAGATGGCGATAGTTAGAAAAGCTGTTTTCATCCGAAAAACTGTGATATGTCTTCCATTAAATCCAAGCGCATTCCTTTTTTTGAACACACGCCTGAGGCAACGAGGAAACCAGACAGGGAAGCGAGAATTGCGGGATCGATGCATTGGAACGTGTGACTAAATTATACCATAACGTTTCTTATAAAATATGTCAACAGCTTGCTCAGAGGGCGTATATTGCAGAGTATTCCCAGTCAACATTAACAAGCTCCGATGCAATCACACTTGAGTCTGCTTTACAATAATTGTTTTTGTATAGAGGCCGTTTATTCAAAGATGTTGGATAAATATCAAAGTTAGTCGAGACAGAAGGGCGGGTGGTGGCTATTGGGTAATAAGGGACTTCAGCATGTAAATTGACAGGTTAAGTTGGAAATAAAGACGTCAAGAATTCTGTCAACATATTATTATTGCTATTACTCGTATATTGGGAACCACTTACTTGTGACATTAAATTTACTAAGAGCCGTCCGGTGTTGTAATGGTTATTTGTTTGGACGAAACTGTCGAAGAACGATAAGTGGTTTTCTTTAAGATAAAATCAACGAATATCGGTGTCCCAGGTGGCGATAAAATAACGTTTCAGTGTGTCTAACTCATTTAAAATTCTTTTAGAATTCTGTCACTACAATACGTAGCGTGGGATGGTAATCAAACAAGTCTGTTTTAGAACGGCTACAACGGCGTAGCAGTTCGTAGGCTGCTACGAAACTAAACATTATGTGGAATGCTGTGTGACGACACACAACGACATTCACACCGCTCTGTAATTTAAAGATGTCTAATGTACTTTGAAAAATACTTTGTATTTTTTTTAATATCCCTTGCGGTAAAATTCGAAAATGTCAACAGAATATAATTAACAATGGAATATTGGTCTTAGTGTTTCTTCAAAATTCACACTATTAAAAACTAATAGGTTACAAGGCCATGATTTTTTTTATAGTTACAGAATTTGATGAATGTGTCGAGAGAAAGTATTTGATTAAAAGAATATGGGTAATTAATAAAAAAGTCTAAATTATTTACAAGAGTTTTATGATGATGTCACCAAAGACACATTACCCAAGCAAGTGCACAGTGTCAAACACAAGTAAGAGTTTGCATATTTTTCTCGTTGGTTTTCCTACGAGAATTTCTTCACGATCAAATTTCTCCACAAGATACAGACTGTCAAAAACACCCAAAAAATATCCTTTAAATTTTGTGACTACCTAGTATAATTTTATTAATGTTCAGTGGCATATAATTAATGGATCCAGCTAATGATTGAATTATTATTGATAATTAGCTAGACGCATACAGCTAGATAGCTCTATATATTATGTAGATACATATATATATAACACAATTTAATTTATACCTCAGCTTATTAAAAAAAACTATACAAAAAATTTAAAAAATTAGATGTAATTGCCATTCGAGTAGTAACTTAAAATTAATAGACGTTTACTTATTAAGTACCTTTACTTTTATTTACTTATTACTGAATTATGTAACAATAACACTATTTTTAGAATATTCCTTCAGTAGATATATTGGTATAACCTCGTCTTCGTCTGTTATGGAAGCGCTCTTGATTTGCTCAAATCTCCATTAAACCGGCAGACTGCCTCCTAACGTAATACGAAATGCAAGGATATTAATAATTAATATCTACACTATTGCTTATATCTACTAGCTAGTAACTCAGAAATACGCGATAACTTGATTATCCAATGTATATCTTCAATTAATTACATTAAAATTCACAATGCTATATCTAGTTGTCTTCTTTAAAGGGGAGGATTTAGATTTCGATTGAATTATTTAAAGAAGTCTACATAGCGCATTTTTTTTAAGTAATTTTAATTCTCACAGTACTATGTTATATTTCGTCCGCTATACGATGTCTATAGACGCATTCGTAATTTTCGTTCCACATGACAAGTGTATTGTTCATCAATACACAACATATCTTATTCATAAATCTAATTAAATTCTAATAAGTCAATGTGGAGATCCTTGGGGGAGGCCTATGTTCAGCGGACTTTCTGTGGGTGAAAGAAAGAGAGAGAATACAATCGAATAAATTTACATTTGTCAAAAGATTATATTATTAAGATTATATATATGATTCATCAAAACAAGGCATTTGTTGTAACAATCGTTTTAAAAGATTATAGATGTTCATCAAGAAAAGACATTAATGATTTGATTCCCCCATTTTTCGGACACAAAGTGAATCTATTAGAGAACCAAGGCCTCCCAAGGATTTCCCCCGGCGACCTGTTGAAAGCGGCCTGTATGTAGCTCTTGCTACTTTGTGGTTGGACGGACATTATCGACGGTGGTTCCTATTAATGTTGATTATACTGACTTCTTTTTTTAAAAGCACGGCTTGTGGACTTCTCTGCACCTGGCGGTAAGCTCTAATGCCGTCCAGAGTATCAAATGGCATGAGGCGGATGTCGCACGCCATTCGATACAATGATGCCAACTAAGATTCCCATTGCTGCTAATCTTTCTACTGAATGGTTGGATGTGTAATGTGGGCAGTCTTCAGTAAGTTGTAACGTCGGCGCCTTATTGACGTTCAGGCTTTATTTGTTTATTATATAATATGGTATAGTAATATATTTGGGTGCTAGTGGACTTAATTTAACTATCATTTACTACGAAATAGTTTATCTTCTTGTAGCCAATTGACTGTAGACTGTATTATAGGAACCTCCTATATTACAGACCTAATAAAAAGTAATTTCAACTTAGGTAAACAGACTATTTTTACATAAATACTACACTTGGTATTTTTACATGCTATAGTAGTACAGATCGATTTAAATTATGTTATGTGTACTTAAACACTGTATCCAGAGTAACTACTGGACATACGTACACACGTAATAAGACCTAACATGTTATGTCTCAGGATGGCGACCGCTGTAGAATGCCAAGCATTTCTTTGTAATTCGTGGTGTTGTTTTTGCTACTATCTATGAGCGATCGCATCTCTTACCAACAGGCGAATGGCATGCTCTTCTCGCCATTCATTGCAATAAAACAAATATGTACATAAAGAAAAATGAATTAATTAAAGCTTTGGTAATTGATGCGATTAAACTTGATTGAAAACAATTAGAGTGATTCGCTTTTTAATTAGTTCTGTATTACGAAGTATACGATGAAAGTAACCACGCATTTAGTTTAAGTTTCATTTCGATTTACAATAAAGTATATACAAATAGATAATAGGCGTATAAATATATATTTTTTTAAATCCCAAAGTAGAAAGATGAATATTTTTTTTATATGTTGGATATATTTTTGCCGTGCTCGTATGTGTCTCTAAATGTATCAATCGATATATTACATTGGTATAATCTACGATTACTGTGCAATTTAAGAACCAACAAGAAAAAAATGCAACTAGTATTTTGAATATCGAAACATCCAAAACCGGCACAATAATGATATTTCTGGACGAAATAACATCAACTGTAAGTGTTACATTGTTGCATATTAACCCCAGACATAATTTAAAGCGTAAACACATGTAGCAATGTACTCGCTAACGCCGACATTTGCGGATGCACTACGGCGGGCGTTTCCATGGCGATGACAAATCGAATTCCGAACAAATCGTACGCATGGATTTTCAGGTCGCTGGGTATAAGTCGCTCGTAGCATCCCCTCTTCGTATTGGTCAATATATTGACAGACGTGAACTACGAGTAATGTAATTCAAGGCTAGTGGTATGCGCATCCGCCCGGATGTTGACCACCGTGTACCGTAAAGCCCGCCATATTATGAATCCACGCTAGTCACTTTCCGGAATGAATGTCCGTTTTAGAATAGGCCTACATAATTGTGTCGATAGAGACGAGACTGTCGCAGTTTACCGCCAGTCGACACCCTACTTGATTCGCTTTACTCATTGCAGTCATATTACTATTCAAAAATAAAAAAATGAGCGAACGGGATTAAACATTAAAACAAACACGCAGAAGTACTCGTAATTAAATACAGATTGTTTACTAATATGAATAATCCTATAATATTATAAATGCGAAAGTAACTCTGTCTGTCTGTCTGTTACCTTTTCACGCCTAAACCCCAGAACAGATTTTAATGTTGATATATTTTAACAAGGTATTTTCTTTTAATAACCCTGTTGGTTACGGACCAGACTCGGCTGCCTACATGTTCACGGTGGTCGCGGGTTCAAATCCCAGGGCACACCTCTGACTTTTCGGAGTTATGTGTGTAATGATAGTCAATCACCACGCACTTTAACGGTAAAGGAAAACATCGTGAGGAAACCTGCATACCGTAGCGATTTTAAAGAATTTCTACGGTATGTAAGTCCGCCAACCCGCACTAGGCCAGCGTGTTGGACTATATGGCCTAACCACTCTCAATCGATTCTCTCGATTGTAGAGTAGGCCCGTGCCCAGCAGTGGGACGTATATAGCCGGTAATAAAATTAAAAACAACTTTTATGACAGTTCTCATGAAGTCTACATCTCTAAAAAAACAATAATATGTTTTATCAAGAAAATTAAAAAAGAATTTACATTATTAATACATTTGAAAAGTTAAACTGACCAAATATATTTTATAGCTAGTGATATAAAGTAACGATTAACGTTAATATTTTTATGGTGGTACAAGTTCAACATAAACTTGCCACGCGGGTGTTTATTTAAGAATTGTCATTAAATCAACACACCGCCAAAACCTTTGTCCCGTGTCCCCATTGTGATCCGCGTGTTGACCAACCGGTCCAATATCCGGCAATCTGAACTCTTTGAAAAAATAGTCAATATATTAACCACAATCAAAAAGCCACTTACGGATACACCTACTACAATTACCCGAATACTTTGTTATAGTACTTATAAAGAGGTATAGATTAAATATTTTCGATTAGTTCGCGAGAGGTGACCTATGCCACGATTTTAAATTCAATTACTGCATTTATTGACGTTTCAACGATCCGAGGTAATAGACGATAGCTTATTGATTTAACACCGTTCTACTTTTAAAATACCATTCCTTATCCCACAATAACATTTTTTTGTTTTGTATCAGGCCATATACGACCCACTGCGGGGCACGGGCCTCCTCTACAATCAAGAGCACGATTGAGAGTGTTTAGGCCATATAGTCCACCACGCTGGCCTAGTGCGGGTTGGCGGACTTTTACATACCATAGAAATTTATACAAATCGCTATGGTATGCAGGTTTCCTCACGATGTTTTCCTTCACCGTTATAGTGCGTGGTGATTGACTATCAATACACACATGACTCCGAAAAGTCAGAGGTCACAATAACAATAACATATGAAACCGATATCGTATCAGAAATCACGAGAGGCTTTGCGACAAGTAGAACGAATATTTATGGAAAACATCTATACAAGCCTCATTATCGGTAACAAAAACAAAGGTAAACGAAAGTAAACATTGTGAGAAAAGTATACCGCATACCATAGAGATTAGAAAACACAATCTAAGGTAGGCGAAATCGGCCAACCCACACTAGACCAATATAGATTTTAGCCTAAGCCTAATCGATTGCAGACAAGGTCTACGACCTTCAGTGACATAACAAACCTTTGCTCAATTAAGTCGTAAGCTTAACTCCGTGTAAGCTGAAAATTGATATTATTAATTATTAATATATATAAAAGGACTCACCTTAAAACAAGAAGCTCGGTAAAGCAGCTGGACTACGTGGCCTATACTAGTTTTCGAAGCCTGCGGGAAGTGAGGCTCCAGTCTTTGGACTACAAACATCACTAAAACCTGCAAACAAAACTTCGTGTTCACTTTATATACATTTACGGTCGAAATTAAACGATATTGATCTCTATGTTTGTATAAATATAAATAGACTAACAAGTTTAAAGGTTTATCGACACTGCCAGTGCCCAAACTTAACTTATCCTCAGATCTTTACTTAAAGATTAATATCGCTTTTTTATTTCGGCCGCTAACTATTGGGTTAAAATAATCATCATACACAATATGTGTGATAGTTGGAGTTACAATCCAACGGTTATAACTTATTTTGTCGAGCCTGACAATAGTAGCGTATGAATATGTTAAATAGCATGCGTTCAAATTTTTTCACCAATCGCCGCTTAGCTTTGTAAGTTCTGTATTTGAACGTCAGATATTACGTGTCGTTTAATAATTTCCATTAGATTTTAAAACGTCCCGTCGCTAATCTAAACCTTTTTTTTTCAAGCATAAATCCCGCCTATACACCTTTAACCGGACAATACAAAATATAAATACAAATATTTCTCTATACGGGAATCGAACCCACAATCTTCGATACAGATGTATCACAACGCCAATAGTACGTGAAAAAATCAACAGACTACACCAAACCGAAATTACGACAAACAACACGATCCAATTGTCAATTTACTAAATACAGTTTTCTTCCACCGTGGGACCAATTACATCGTACACCATATGATAATAAACACGTCAACCGTAATGTCTTTGTTTTCACTTATTATTGCCAGATTTCAGGTATTACAGTGGCGACAACAGTTTGTGTTTTCTTCGAAAACGTTTTGTAATAAATTGCTACTTTAGAACTCAAACATTGTTGGTTTGTCGTCGACATACGTTCTAATTTCTTCGTAATACTCACAATATGATAACGCTTTGGAGTAATATGAGTTTTCTATTGTGTTATATTTACTGTACCATACAATGCTACTCGCGCTGTTTACGTTTTTGCGTTAATTAACCGGTGGACGATACTGTAGAAAAACACGCAGGGCTATAAGATATTGTTAGTGTTTTTCCTTCATTAAAATTTTGTACAATACAGTCAAAGTAACCATATTTTCTTACTTAAATATTAGCACACAGAACAACGGAATAAAATCATGATCGTTGTTTCATATTTATAGAAATGCTTACATAAGAAGATTATCCTGAATAATATATGCACCTAAGCTAAATCGAAGCTACACGTTAGCTGGATATTTTTACCCGGGCATCACATCGACCTTTAAGAACTAAATAGGGGCGCGCCGCGCCGTCCATCAGATAAATAATAAATCCGCCGTCTTTATCCGCTTAGAACTTAGTTAACAGTCTTACTTTGTGGTTACTGATTTGTGGTTTACAAACCCAAATGTTATACTATATTTGAAAATACTCCTAGCCTCTGAAAATATGCACCAAAAGCCCTAAACCATTTTTCTGTTCAAGTATCGAACCGGCACTAGTGCACTATTCGCGGCTTGTGAACCAATCGATCGTCGACAACAACTCTCTACAACAAGTTTGGAAAGAACCCGCGAAATGAAATTTATTAGCGTGTTGGGCATGCCGTCTAGTCACGAAGTTCACGGAGGGGCGAAGTCTCATCATATACTAGAGCGAACCACCTGTAGATAGGCGAAAGTACGCTATAAGACGCCTATATGATCGAGACAGTGTATTCTTAACACCATAATTATATTAGAAATTAAGTTTGTGTCCGTGTGTGGTTCTGTGTCGTATTCAGGATGGCGGAGACGTGAAGACATTAGAAACTGCATACAGAGTATACCTATAATATGGCCTGAAGTTCGTAGAGCAAATATGTTTAGTGTATATCCAACGATGTATTGAATAAATGATACCTATGGACATTTTCATTAGTAAGATTGTATTTCGATTTACTCTTTCAATTGTTTAGAAAATTTGAATTTTACAGACGTATATAATTTTTTAGCCATAAACAATCTAGTTTATGGATAATCTCCAGAACATCTCTATTTTCTCGAGAATTATACAGACTTCGTTAATTACACATGGATAAAATGGCAGATAAAAGCTAGTGCAATATAATCTCCTTTTAGGCTTTGGGCAAAGTCAATGGACGAAGGATTAGAACCCCTTTTAAAAGAATTAATCATAATTTAATTTAGACACATTAGTGACACATCAAAATAAAAAGGAGACATGAATGTGTAAATGTCCATATATCGAAGATTATTAAAAAAAAGTGTGAATGCTTACGGATAAAGTCTCACATCATAGAGTAAGCACAATTATTGTATTTTTGGTGTGTATATTATATTGTCTATGCCCTGGAAATAAAGGCGGAAAACGTTTACTTCAATTTTCCCTAATATAACTCAGTAATATTCAATAACGATTGATGGACAATATTTATAATATTACCCTATAAAATTATAGCTGCCTCGACTTGACCTAATCCACAATTATGAAGTAATTTAATACCTACTTTTTTAAAAGTAAATTGGGGTCATAAAATCAGTCTTTAAAACCATATACGTAAAACCTATTATAAGTTATAATAGGTTAATTTTACTTATTAGAATTTCTTCCGCCGCGACGATCGATCGCTGTTTGTCTGCGTTGCCGTAGAAGATGTACATGAATAGTAGTACATCTAAGACTTGTTCTGTTGGCATGGTTTCCGACTTAAGAGATCTGTCGCGTGGCTGTGGCTATACTAAACATCTATAAAAGAAAAAGTTTTTGTGACCGAGTACTCCGCCGCATACCCAGTGTCATAATCCTGTGCACGCCGCTGATTATAACAAGTAGTCACGTGTCGAATCAAGCTCCTTGCAACTTTCTATACAACAACTTCTAAAGATTCAAGGAAACTTACAATAGTCTCGAACACAACATTCCGGACGTTTGTAACGGCGATTTATTTGTCTAAATTTAGATTTTTTTCAATGCCTTTGTAGGTACTTTTTAGGTCAGACATTCCAAGGGCTAACTGAAGTCACGTTGTATTTTGTTATGAATATTTTTTTAACACAAAAGCTCTGAACGTGTAAACTAAAGTCCAACTTCGAGGCTGACTCTTACATAAATACATTTTTAGGGAGTCATGTATGTATTATTATTAATCCACCTCACCAAGTTCCTTATTGATGATTTTAGAATGGAAAAGAAGTGATATTCACAATCGTACCAGTGAAGTATGAATGTCATCAGCAAAGTAAAATTTTACATGAAAGCTGCACCCATTACGCACAACAAAACCGTATTTTTATTCTAAATGCTCTTGTATCATAAACACACATACTTCGTAAGATGGAATAGCTATATGTGTGTATATATCTCAGTGGTTTAAAAGTCCTTACCATGTATACAGGGTGATATTGACATATGGTATTTAATTAAAGCCACATGTTTCGCTTCGCCCCAAGTGATATTGCTCAAAATAAAAAAAAAATTAGACTATTTAAGTGATTATAGTTTTCACGATTGATATTATTGATTGAACGGATTCACTCACCTTCCTGGAGAGTGCCGACCCGTCCTCGAGAGCCAGGAGCACCAACTTGAGCACCTCCTCTTGCATGGCAGGGCCTAGGAACTGACAACCGCGGGCCCTCACGGCCGCCCACAGATTCGCGCTTAATTGTTGAGGATTCTGTATGGGAGGAAAATCGCCTGCATCAATAGCTGGTACAACATACGGAGTGTTAGGGAAACGGCCCAGCGATAAAAATTCGGGCGTCATTTGTACACTATTATTATTAATTTAAGATAAGTATGACTTGTCTATATAAAAATATACCTGGTGTTAGGGAAACGCTCTCGAAAATAAAGACGATAGTATTAATAATCACTTTATGATGGGTCGCAAAAAGCGACATCTTAATTTTTTCTCTAGTTGATTAATCATTTTTTTATTTGAAAATTGAAAAAAGCTAATTTACGAGTTTTACAAAAGTAGAACCAAGTGCAAATAAAAAAACCTTAAAGCACAGAATAAATAATTTTATCAAAGCGTACGTTTAAATATTCTGTGAACATCAATACAATACATTGAATGAAAAAGGTTGTACGCCTTGTTCGGTTTATTGCGTCTTCATTTTCATTGTCCTTAGTGATATAGAAAATATCTTGTGTAGCTCATCTATCACATCATTTATTGGAGTGTGGGGTTTGGAACTACTTATAAAATTAAACAAATGTCTATTTACGGCATTATTTGAAATATGTTTTTACAGTTTATACTCGTAATCTAACAGTATTAACAAGACTAATATAAAATAATGGGAAGAGAGAAAAATTTTCTTATTTTCTTGATAGCAACGCTTTCGGACACAAACAATCGTAGACCTATAACGCATGGCTCTAATTTAACTTCAAACAAAATAATTATTGGGAAGTCAATCAACATTAACTATTGGAAGGGAAGTATTTTAGCCATTAATGTTTAATAAAATATAACAATTCCGTCATCATTTTTAAATGCCGGCGTGGTTTACATATATTACAATGCATCTGATTGGAGTAATCTAATTCAAAGAAAGTGTTCACAGAGATGATATCTGTCGCCTGTCAACCCTATGTCGGTCTGCTCGAAACCAGATACACATATAACGAAATATTATTAAATCCTTTTTAATTTTTAATCGCGAAGCTACTTATTTGCCATCAGTGCAACTTTTTAGTGGCAGTATGAAAAAACATTCGCAAAAAATACTGCATGAGTAATTCGTAATCGTAAGTTCCAATGTATATTATATCGGGAGCCTGCAGTTTCTGTTCTCAAAATAAATAATAATAAATACACCCAGCAATCACACACTTAATCCTGAGCCTTCAGAAAGATACCAAGTCTTGTAAGGTGGGTGGACCTAAAAATATTTGTGAGCCATACAAATCATTGCTTAGATGCGGGGATCGAACCTTCATTTTACAGCCGGCTCGCAACCAACTACACTACGGAGGCTGTCAAATTCAATGCATGTATTCATGCTAGGGAATTTTCTAGTCCAATACATTTCTCTATAACTGAGTTGAAAAGTAACTTCGTTATGAAAACGATGCGCTAAATTGCTGTAATATTTCCAACCGATACTTTAACTGTACTTCTAACGTTTTTACTATGAGGCATTTTAAATATTTTTAGCTGTCGGTGTGCGCACTCATCGTAAGGATTTTCCTCTCATTATGTTTTTGATACGCACCAAAAGAAGTTTAACTTCAAAAATCATTAAACATGCCCGAGCTATGTTAATCCATCATCGTATCGACAATGGCTTTACATACAAGTTCACTCACGCCACTGCTACGGCGCGGCGTAGCATGCATGAAATGTCACATGTCGCTCTCTACGGATATTTTATTTTCTATTAGGTAGTGATGTAAAGATTTGAACCACAACGCCGAAATAATGTTTTACGTTTTATTGTTAATTCGATAATTAACGATATTAAGGAGACAGAAAAAAAATTGGTTAAAAGTTCGTGAAATAAATTTTAAATGAGGAAAAATCAATAATAATGTGTGGCTACTATCATTATAAATGTTGACCATCTATTAGGCTGACAAATAAAAAAAACAAATAAATCTGATTATGTACAAAAGAGATCGTTCACATAACGAATAAATTGATTAAATCTCAATAAACTTAAAATGTCATTTTAGTCTTTTTTTATAATAGACAAACCCACCTAATTAAATTTTCCTTTGTGCATACAAAATCGTGCGCTGTGAATGCCGTAAAATTCCAAATGAAATATTAAGCAACACGCTCTCCATGAGACAGGCGATATTTGCACCGACTACGCGACTACCCCTTACAGCGCGCCTTTGGCGGATTATTGGCACGTCGGCCGGCAAAGCAACAGACACGGCGGGGCACTATCCGCTCTTTCAGATTTTAATTAACTGAACAATGCTATTACAGCACAGAGGCGCCTCCACTGAGCACCCCCAATAGTAAAGGTTCAGTCTACCGTGCGTAATATCTAAAAAGCATGAAAAATGTTTCAATGGAAATCCGTTGCATGCACCGTATAGACGTCGAGTGGAATGCATGTAACCTGACGTGCGCCTAAGGGAGTATCTACACTTGCCGCTTTTATTCGCTTGTATGGAATACGGTGTCAAACGTGCTCGTCTTGTACATGGAATACGATTGTAATGCACGTTACTTTGACTTTGCAGGAATTGAATTACATTTATACTTTACTTATTCATTTAATTTTATGTTAAATAACACATTTATTTTAGAGGTTTTGAAAATATGAATATTGAACTAACCTAACGTAAAGAAAGCGTAATAAAATTTTTATTGAAGGAACCATTTTCAACAATTGAACATGTTTGAGACCCAATAAAAATATTAAACATCCCATCTTCTAATAATCCTTTCCCAAAAGTTCTTCACCGCACCAATGAAGAACTTTGGCATTGTATGCGTTAATAAGCGTCGATGAGTACTTACCGTCAAGTATGCTAAACTGCCTCCTATACAATAAAAATACTTTTCGAGTATAACACACAGTTGAATTACTAACAGCTCGCCAACAAGACAGGTAAGGCCACACATTAATTCTGTTTCGGCGCGGTCAAAAACGTAAAATGTGCAAATACACAGGGTGCGCCGAGCCCCTCTATTTGCCCGTCTCGTTCGATGTTTATACAGAGACAGACCACCGATACAACATCGCCAATTTAATCGATGCCACATTTGGATATCAATCCATACTGTGTTGTCATCAGAGTCTTAAAACACCACACTTAATTCTGGTTACTAAACTTTTATGTTAAAGATTTGCTGGACATAATGTAGTTAAAAAATGTATTCAGAAGTTAAGCTTTCGCAAAGAAATGAATCGGAATAATAAAATCCATTGCTAATTCGCATTGTTCGCAATATTATTACGAGTATGAACTATTATTTTACAGGATTTTTGAATCTTTTCTCGACTCTCTCCAAAATATTACGTGCGTAATGTCGGAAAAAATGCACAATTAAGTATTAACACCTATCATCACATTTTACAGCCTTATTCATAGACTGTTTAAAGCCTATTTTAGTTGTCGAATGTGTTTTCCCATTCGAACGTATTTTGAAATCATTTCGAGAGAAGAATACAAGACATTCGATACCTAAAATAGATTTTAAAACTGTCCATAAATAAGGCCGTTAAATTAAAAGTTGTAAGACATCAATGACAAAACCTTTGTCTAGAAATTGTGATATATATTATGATTTTCAGAGACAAATAGCAGTAAATTCAAACGGTATTAAATGTCAGATTTAATTAAGTTCTCGTGGCGACGCGACGCTTCAGCGAGCTTGTTGCACAACCAAGTCGGTAGTACTTGTTGAATGCTCACTAGTCTAGATCCAACACTCCAGGCACGAGATAGCTATCGGAGTGAAAACTATTGAGCGTCAATTACTCACTTTTTCAGTAATATTCGATGTTTCAAGTTTGATTTTGAAAACTTGTTTATGGTTACATTATTAATGGACTATTAATATATATATATTAATGGGGACGTCGCTGGATGCAGGCTGCCTCCAACAGGTCAATGTGGAAATCATTGGGAGAGGCCTATGTTCAACAGTGGACTTCCTTTGGCTGATGGATGATATATATTAATGGAATTTCTGGACTGCCTCGGTGGCGTAGTTGTACTACGGTATGATTGCAAAGTTGACATCTCGGGTTCGAATCCCGGGTCGGGCAAAGTGATATTGGATTTTTCTATTCATTATCAGCGCGGACTCAGGAATTGTGCCCGATATGACGATAGGCTCGCCCCCTATCACATCGTGGGACGGATCATACAAGGCGAAATGTGGGTGTCCTGGTAGCACCTCTGCCTACCCCTTCTGAGAAAAAGGCGCGAGTTTATGTATGTATGTATGTATTAATGGAATTCATGATGAATTTTGCGATGGCTTTACGTATGAAGTGCAGTATTATTTTCTTAAATATAGGGGCTTAAATCTTTATTATTTTCTTACAAGTATTATTGAAATGCCACTAAACAATACTGGGATATTGAAATATATAAACAATAAAGCCAGTATAAAAGGATTGACAGGTTACTCGAAGAAAGATTTTTTAATTCGTATTAATGACGAGATACTACCCGTATTAATCATATAAATATTAATAAAAAAAATAATCTGTGGATGAAACAACGCACAGCAAAATTTAAATCGCAAGCATTATATTTAGCCACAGCAAGTTTGTATTGCATATAAGCCTCCCACAACCATTAATTATTAGACGCAAACTAAATAATTATTCTTCAGACACGTTCATTCGACACAATATAAACACTTTAATAGTTCTATTCGCAACCGCTGTAGACAATGGTGGAAAATATGTCTCTTTTTGGGTTCAAATTGTGCAAGCCGGTTTCGAGCAGACAGATCATCTCTTCAAGTTATTTCTTCGTAATTTACCTTACCATTACCTATTACCTTTGGTCAATGTTCTTTTACTCGTGATAAATTTGTTTTTTATACTCATGTATGTTTTATATTTATCAGTCCGGCCACAAATATGCATTTCATTGCTGTCCTATGATATCCATAAAGTTAAAATTTATGCTGTTGGGTGACACCGTAAACATAGCCGATTACCGAATATAAACTTAGGCCTGAATGTTAGTATTGTATCAGCCCATATACGACCCACTGCAGGGTACGGGCCTCCTCTACAACCGAGAGTACGATTGAGAGTGGTTAGGCCATATAGTCCACCACGCTGGCCTAATGCGGGTTGGCGGACTTTTACATAGCATAGAAATTTATACAAATCGCTATGGTATGCAGGTTTCCTCACGATGTTTTCCTTCACCGTTATAGTGCGTGGTGATTGACTATCAATACACACATGACTCCGAAAAGTCAGAGGTGTGCCCTGGGATTTGAACCCGCGACCACCGTGAACATGTAGGCAGCCGCGTCTGGTCCGTTTACCAACAGGCCACCACGCACTTCACACACACACGAATGTTAGTATAAATTTTATATTTTATAAGGCGCGGACGTGCATACCGTTCACTTGATGATAAGTGCAAGCAACACGGCCACAAGCAACGGGCATAGAAATGCGTTGCCGGCCTTTAAGGTGGGAATGCCTCTTTTTTGAAGGTCGACGTCGTATTTGTCAGAAAATGTTTTATAAATAAACGGTTTACAACAAAGGTCATATATTAAAAATCCCACACTATATTGTACTCTACAAACCTGATGTTACAATATTTGCATCGTGACGGTTCTCTCGTCTAGATACTTGGTGCTAAAATGCCACTGTAGAGGTGTAGCACAAATCTAACATGCAACTGATTATGCAGCGTGTTCACAAACCTGGTGCTGGAGTATGAGCTCGGTGACGGTCCTCTCGCCCAGAGAGCGCGCCGCCCTCGCCGCCCGGCCGCGCCCCTCCTCGTCCAGCAGTGCGCATTGCAACAACGTCACCAGCTTGCGTTGCATCGGCCGCGACAGCCTGTTGCCCCCCATGTTGCTGTTAGCTGCACCAAAACAATAATAATTTAATATAATTTTAAGCTATGCAAAAGTTACCTGGAAGAGATCGCAGGTAGATAAGGCCGCCAATTGTAACCATGCCTTAAGTTTTACGTAATTTATCTGCTACGTAAGTTTTATTTTGGCCTACAATTAAGTATGTAATTACACAAATTAATTAATAATAATATTCGCTGCATGGGGCACCCAAGAGAGCACTAGAGGGCAGAGCAGCAACGTCCTGTTTAGGAATGCGCCTGGATAGGCCAAAAACTGCTAGGAAATCATCCATATATTAGCTACATAAGAATGTCGTATTATAATGCCAGGGTTGGAGTATATTCAGAGGATTCAATGTGGAGTTGGTGGTAAGGATATAAAAGTGGAATAATTAGATGTTGATACTAATGTTTCTTTCTTTAATTATACTATTTGAGAGGTGACGAAACGATCGTCTTTATGTATATTGTATTATTATTTTGCGTCTTACAAATGACCATTATTCTGCGTCTTACCAATACACGTCCAAGGACCTTGGTATTATTACTTTGTATATGCACAATAACAAAACCGCACTCGATCATAGCTGATAAGTGACCGACAGCGCAGAGTATTTACATTAAAATATATTTATCTGCAAAAATCCTTAACCTTCAACCTGATACCTGATTAAAAATAGTTATTTTATTGTTCTTTAACAATTAAAGCTATTTTTAATGCAAAAATCAGAAAGCTTTAGCAGTTTAACGTCACGATAAATCTTCACTGGCAACAGACACTTACAAGTATTAGGCGAAAGTTTGTGTGTTTGTTACTTCATCACGCTCCAAACGGATGGGCCAATTGTTGATGAAATTTGGTATGTAGGCAGCTAATACCCTGGATTAATTACCCTGATGAAAATTCGTTTTATTTCAACTCAAAGATGGTTTTAGATAGAATATAGGGCGGATAAAATGGGATATAAAAGGATAGAACTGCAAGCCTTAAGTCATCGAACAGATTTTAACGCAACATGACGGCATATCACGGGACGAGACGAGAAAAGCAATATGATGGACGGCAGTCACGTTGAGCTTAAATACTAAACAGTAAGTACGCAAAATAATATGTATCAGATGTGAACTGGCCTCAAAAAGCGTCTGCACGCGGGCGAAGCCGGGCCGGGCCGCTAGTATTCAAATAAAAGAGACCGCCAACCCATAACTACTTATGGCGACAGCATTGAGCAACCACGACCCCAACATAAAATACAGAATAGGGAGTTCAAAACCCCCTATTAAATACTTCTAACATTGACCTTATAATACCACACTGGTCTTAAAAGGCCGACACGGGAATTAAATCCTATTCAAACGAGGTTTCAAAGAAGATTATAGATAGGGCGATAAAGAGACACGTCAAAAGAAGTCAAAAGAACAACTCTATGCACTCACATCTTTACCATATGGTTCAAACGTGACATTGAACTTGACTTGACTTATTTCCAAAGAATTATATTTACAAGACTGATTTATTGCTCATGTAATTTAATAAAATCAAAGATAGTTGATTATGCTCTAACATGCTAAATTTTAGACATTTTAAAATAAATAAATGTGTTAATGTACCAAATTCCGAGATCATGCTAGGAAATAGATCAAAAATGAATAGTTCTTTGTATAATGTAAACAAAAAGTCTGAATAAACTGAGAATTAAATTACCTTACCGTAACAAAGCAATTCAGACGACCTGGTAAAGGTCGCGGGACGTCGCTGGATGCAGGCTGCCTTCAACAGGTCACTGTGGAAATCATTGGGAGAGGCCTATGTTCAGCAGTGGACTTCCTTTGGCTGATGGATGGATGGATAACAAAGCAATCGTTAGGTTAGTTTATTTCAATTTTTAAAATAAACTTTTTATTATTTTTTAAAATTTTATCCACTTTATTTTGGTATAATTTATCTCAATCCCAACCTAATCTAACCATCCCTTTGTCTAAACCTCTGTATTCGTTAGCCTAACTAAAAGCTGAAAGGAATGCTTCACATACCCGCTGCACTCATTGACATCCCGAATGTAATATATTTCCGATTGCTATTTAGGAAATATATAGATTTCCTAGGTAAGGTAGATTTTGTAAAAATATCATACATTTCCTATCTTTTTTAGGAATTGTATACAATGACGGATGACATACACCAAAGCAAACAACACCATGATTTACAAAGCAATGCCTGGAATTTCGCTGCGCTCGCCATCCCATAGACATAATGTTTTTAAAGTCTCATTATTTTCATTAGTAATTTATGGCTACAATGCCATTCAAACAGGGACATAACAGTGCATTTACACTATTGTATGGCGGGAGAAATAGACATTGCAGTGGTACCTACCCATGCGGCCTCTCACATATGAGAGACCTACCACCAGTTTCTAATCTAATCTAAAACGAATATTTGTGGTTCACAGAAACATTTTTCCCATCACAGGGATATAACCCGCATCCCGTGTGTTTATAGCCGGATTCAGAACCAACTGCGATACGTAGGCCGTCGACGTCGAATTTGATATGTTTTGATAAGATGATATTGATATGCCTAACAAGGGCCGGCCAGGCCGACGTCAACATATTTATTTTATTGATTAAGGACAATCAGTGGTAATTACATAACATTAATGTAACATAACAAAATCACCAAAAATATCATGGACGATTTGAAATTAACTTCAATACCAGCATAACAGGAATAACTCACAAATACATTTACAAACATGGTTAGATAACGGACCCTACAAAACGCACATTTCCTTTCACAACATGACCGAAAAATTTAAACTAAACTAGCATGTTCCCCAAACTACAAAAGTCCTTGCTTTCGTCACAGATTCTCTCTCCTCCCGTGCTCCAAAACTAGGGGGCGGTCGCCATGGCGGCAGGGGGCGTCTGGTACATCCACAGATACATCGACTTAATAAAAATCACCCCGCTCCGACTGTCCAGCAATACCACTTCATTACAACCCAATTAAAAAATTGCAATTGTTTGTTCATCCCGTGATGCGAATCGTTTTGATGTCCCTTTTAATATCCAATACCCTTTTTCATTAAATATATGAATGTTTGTCCACGCTAGTAAAATCAACTTTGCCGTGTAATCGAAATTGGACTCATTTTAATGGAAAAAAACATATCACGGAGTCGCTCAAAATTAAAAAGGCAGCTACACGAAACTTTGGTGCAATTAAGATTATTAAAAAATATTCCAGGGGTAAAATATAATTAACTTGGCGCAGGTTAATAAATGCCTAATAGATTGTCGCTTGTCCTTTACTCTTTTCCCTGCTAAAGTCAAAGTCAAAGGAATGCTATGATACACTATATGGATGTCAACACCATTACCCTTATGGTTTCTTAACTTATTAATATTGCGAGACAAAGGGTCATTCGGTGCGCCGTAAGGCCCGGCATTGGCAAAGCAATGGCTTTTTAATGTATCTAAACTTGTGGAAATCATAAGTAATTGTTTACATCTTAAAAAAATACAAAACCAAAACCTGTATAGCAAAAGTTATTCTTGTATGGATCAACAAATCGCATATCTTTTCTTCCATTGACACAGTTCATGATTACCCACATTATGTACAAATCAATTGACACAAATAATGATAACGTGTAATTCATTGTACAATAACATTGATCTGCTCTTCTTTTTGTATAATAAATTGGTGTATGACCGGAACATAATAACATTCATGGCCCAGATAAAGAAAAAGTCATGAGACTTTATGTAAATAACGATCTATACAAATAAGCAACAGAATGGTTAGAATGATCCAAAGGGCCCAAGAACAATCCCTGTGGAACATACCTACATAAAACTGCTTTATAATCTTCATAATTGACACATCAATTGGACACCACGAATGCATTATATATACATACGTACATAGCTGACTATATTGTAGTCAGCTTTATAAAAATTCGTTTAAAAGAACGACACAAAGAAAAGATGCCGACAAGATTCTAGTTGGACAGATTACGTCAATCCTTTTCATAAACTCCGCGAGTTTCGGACGCAAGGTCATGAAGGGTGCAAGCTAAATGTGGGAACAATTTTTTTTATTTTCCTCTCAAAAAGTTACACACTGCATAATCGCTTCTCTTTTCGTATGATTGACTGGAGAAAGTAAGAAAATAAAAAGTTGCATACATCGACGACTTTAGACTGGTTCAATTCCCATCAGTCGTTTTGAATATCGAATTACTATATATGTATAGGACATGTTTGACTGAAACCATAATGTGAATACTCAGCGACCGTTAATAAAAACGGGTTCCGCTAATGCCAAGATAACGTGAAATATGTACATCGATTAAAATCGTAATATTTTAATCGATATAAGACATCGGTATTAATCTGTATTAAGTTTAAACACCGCGTTTTCAGTCTAGTGGCTTTGATGCGGTCACAACACCCACACGCTCACGAGTTAATTTCTTTCCCCAAGGTTAGGTATTAATGTTGAATCGAATGTTTTGATTCAAAATCATTTTCCGAGGTTTTAAACATTCTTAAAAATCTAATTTCGGGAAGTTAACTTCAGTCATGAATATTGTCGTAAATAATTCTGGAACACACCTATAATGTCATGTAAAACGCGTGATACTTTTTCACGGTTGTATTTAAAAATCGCTTTTATTAAAATGTGAACAAAAATATTTTTGTAATGATTACTGACTTTCGTAATAGCTCTTTTCAACGGAAATGCAGCGGAGCGACATCCTATGAACCGTTAACAAGGTTGATCAATATACCAACGCGGTTCTGAGAATCGTCCCCTCGTTTCCTCTAATTCAGCCGGCCGAGATTACATACAGATGATTTCACGATTGTTCAACATTTTAAAATAAAATTAATAAGACTTAAAGAATACGACACAAGCCTACTTCCTGATATACGCGAGGAGTACAAAGGTTGTTTAATTAATATTCCAGCTAAGGATATTTTTGAACCCATTGCACGTTCACTTAGCCTAAACTACTTGTGTATTATAGAAACATATATGTATCTATGAATACAGATACCGCAACCTTCGGTTCAGTAAGCTAACTTCATAACTACTGCGCCAATCAGGAGTAGGAATTCTGTGAGGTATCTAGTTATTTGTTTCTAGCTAAATTCATAACAACTGAGTTTCGGGAAGCTAGAAATAGATTTGCTCTGCACAATACTCCATTTAATACGGGGTTGTATTGCGCCGTCGTTTATCTATCTCTTGTTGCCTCGCTAGGCTCCCGACAGTGCAGCGTTCAGGGATAGGTAATCCGAAGACTCTTTGTTACCTTGGCCTACTCTATAAAAATTGTCTATAAAAACTGCTCGCATTAGTCGCGACAGCATAGTACTGTAGGCAGGTAGTAAGATGAAACTAGTCTACTCGTATTATGACAAATGATCACTTTTTATAAGTACAATGGGTACAGCTTTGTATATTATAATTTTAAAATGTGGAATTCACATAACCACAACACATATGACAGTTTGTTTCGTATTTTATGGTTTACGTGCCACTTAAATTAGTATTGAAGTATACTCGTAATAAATCCTTTAACCGCCTAAGTCGGTTTTATCCGACAAAATTTTTCGGCCCATTCCGCCTGCGTCGGATATATACGACGAGAGCCCCATGCCGTTTAATACGCTTGTTTATTAAATACACTGTATTTTGTTAATAATACCTTAATATTAAATAAAGAGATGATTAACTAATAATTAACAATAAAAAACACTTCAATCTCTTAATTATAAGTCCTATAAAATAATGTCGGAAGTTCGGTGAATTACGATTATTATTTTTTGTATTGGTGTACAGCGCCCATGTCGGATAAATCCGACATCAAGGATGGGACGCATGCCACGATTACGATGTACGAAAATGAACAATAAGTCCAAATATTTATCTTTATACTGACTAAATAAATCCTAAAAAAATTACAACAATTGTCAACAAAACATTTCTCTACAAATATTTGTTGTATTTGGTTTTATTCCTTTGAAATTAGGTAAATTCACTTATGAAATGTCAGCGAGTGCATTGATGGTTCTTATCACTAGCCTACATGTTTGGAAACTTAAATTGTAAGGACACTCAGAGTCACGGTCGGATAAACACGACCGCTTCATACGTCATAAGGGAGTGCTAAATTCTAGAATTTTCCATTAGTGTTGTGTTTTTGCAGTAGTCGTGTATCGATAAATACATGTTTTGGAATGGATAATGACGACTGCAGAAGAATTAATAAGAGTCCTAGTAGATGACACACACATGGTCACAAGACAGATGGTCCGATGGTCACAAGAAAGCCAAAGAAAATAAAATATAATAATCAATTAAATATATTTTTAACTAGATTATGCCCGCAACTTCGTCTGCGCGATTTACTTTATTTCAAATTATGTACTTACTTTATTACCAACAATTTCCTCCTTATACCCACTTAAAACATAAAAATACTAAATCCTTATACTCGTAATTCGTCATTATGAATCTAGTAGACACGATTTTTATTAAGTCGCTACTAAAAATGTCGGAATTTCCATACAAAATTTTACTACCCCCCACCACCACCAAAATGTAAATTTTCAAAACCATGCACTTACAATATTTATTTATGATAATTATTTGTGCAGAACCCTATGTATTTTTGAAATGAAAATTCGCATAAAAACAGCTATAAAATTAAATATTTAAGTTCATGTTAGGTAATGTACCTAGTCAGGTCATAAATTCTGTCACATGTTTAATATAAAATAATTGAAACAAGTTTATTCATTATGTAACCATTTATATACCAAAATGAACTTAACAAAACATAGATTCTTATGACACTAAAGTTGAATAAACTACATAAAATGACCTCCGTGATTTTGAATACGGGCCTTCAATCTGCGCGGCCAGTCGTCTATCGCAGCACAAACGAGGTCCATGTCAATATCGGCGGCTGCCTTAATCAAGGATGGCTTGAGTGACTCCAAATTGGGATGAGGCTTTGAGCACGCCTCTTCCTCCAAGTGTTGCCATATCTTGTAATCTAACGGATTCAAATCTGGACTGGAGGAGGGCCAGTCTTCGTGCCGGATGAAGTCGATTTCACGCGCCGCCAGCCAGTCTTGTGTGCTCTTCGCTCTATGAGCTGGCGCCGAATCTTGTTGGAATACCCAGTGCCTGTTATTGAACATGGTATGAGAAACAGGTTCCACAAGGTTCGTCAGGACTGTATTTTGATACACAACTGCATTCGTTTTTACACCTTTCTCACAAAAATGTACCTCTGTTAAGTCCCAATAAGAAACTCCCAACCATACCATGAGCGAGGATGGAAAATGACCTCGTTGGACACGCGGAATACGGTTGCTCGCTTCTTCACTACTGTGTGCGTACACCTTATCATTTTGTTTGTTGTAGCTCTCTTCTACGGTAAAAATTCATTCATCCGAAAAAAGAATTTCCCGATATTTTTTTCCCGCGTACCGCTTCAACAAAGCGCGGCATCTCTTCATTCTCAGGTCCATTAGACGAGCATTCAAACGATGTCCTGTTTTTCTTCGATATGCCCGAAGCCCTAAGTCTTCATTTAACACCCTTTTCACCGTGGTTCTGCTTAACCCCATCTGAAGGGCCAACAGTTTCTACTTACGTTTGGGATTTCTTTGAATTCGCGCCTTCACAGCTTTTATCACTGCTGGAGTCCTAACAGACCGAGGGCGACCACTTCTTGACCTGTCATCTACACTAGAGTCTTCATTGTATCGTTTGATGGTACGATAAACGAATCTTTTGGTCATATTCAAATTTTTCAGTATGTCAAAAATTTGAATTGGCGCGTAACCGCAACGATGCAACGCAGTAACTGCAACACGGTCTTCTTTAAGCGTCCACTCCATATTTAAAAATGGGTAAAATTCTAAAAAGTATACATTTTTATTTTCATGAACAATTCGAAATTCGAATTCAATAAACTTTTTTGTGGCCAGCATTCTAAAAGAAAAGTTTTTACTGTGTGACAATACTTATGACCTGACTGTGTCTATCACCCCCGTCTCCCCCTTCTAAAATGTGGATATGTAAAAAACGAAAAAGCCGTGAGTCACCTTATGATTTATTTGTTCAAGTTCATATTTTTAAAATCCGATATTTTCACAAATAGTTCTACCGCAACCCCTGCTCACCGCACCACTCCTAGAAAAGTGAAATTCTAAAACCAATGAACCACTAACGAAATAGATTACGATTTAAAGATTGCTTTCCCTGCCCTGTTCGAGATCTGAATTATATCATCAAGCTCAATTTTTAAGGGATTTTGTTTTACCTAAGGAACCCTAAGTGTTTTTAAAATTAAAATATACCTTACAAAAGTAATCAACCACCAATTCAACCACACACGTGCTATAATACCATCTTAAAAAAACTTAAATTTTAAGAGTTTTTATTTTTTTGTGCCGAACCCTTATTAGTATTCCAAAAGTTAAGTTCCTGTCAGTGAAAGTCACGTCAAAATCGGTCCAGCCGTTCTTGAGATTAGCGGCAACAAACAGAGACAGATAGACAGACAGACAATTTTTTTTAAAGTGCGTTTTCGGTATATGTATCGTGTAAATAACGATATGTACTTGAAAAAAAAAGCAATTTTGACTTTACGAACAGTTTTAAAGTTTTTTAACAGAACAATTTTTTTTATATGTTTAGATGTACGAGTATAGATATAGATATAGATGACTGAAACTTCAGCGACGACGCTCCCTTCGGACGCACTATTTCACTTTGTCGATTTATTTATATGTAATGAAAGGGTTAGCAAATCCCAAGGGCGCATTCGGAGTCGGAGTGCAGGTTTGTTGTTTTCCTTTAGTCATATCTTTCGCGTCGCGGGGACAAGTCATACTGCGTCGGTTACGCTGCGTTTTCATTTCGCGCTATTACACCGTGTTTGTGAGTCCTCAATAATGAATCGTAATACACCATCCACCACAAGGCCCGAATCTGTGATTACATATATCGGCTACACTCGTCACACTGACGGATACGTGTATATTCTCTGGATGATCACCACTGTAGTCGGCAGGAAATTTGGAACCGTAACCAACCGGGTCGTTGGCTTCTTTGCCACACGCGTTGAATTCACCGTGATCAAATCAAAATAAAACCTCTCCGTACAAACTTTTTTCGTCTTCTTCTTATGTGTGTGTTAGTTTACCAAACGGGAATAAGGACTAAAATGGTAAGTACATAATATCTAATTAATAAATATTATGCGCTACATTACATACGTAAATCAACATAACTATATTCAAATAGCAAACTAATTATTTAGAGGTAATATTAAAACGAACGAATTGGTTTCAAACTTGCATTTACGTATTTATTAGTAGCAATATGTGTTTACGCTGAGCGAGTTTCTTAATGTCAAATCGCGGGATAATTTTTGTTTGACGTGTCATGATTAGGATCGCACTAGACGGAGAATATCCCAAGTGAAATAAATTTCGGAGCACGCGGCGAAGTATCCCGCGCGATCTAAGCAATCAGTAACTTGTTGCTTCCCGCCAGTTTTCCCAATGCGCCGCGCTTATGCCATTTGATCGAGATTGCTATCTATTTTCCGCTGAGCGACCGCCAAGTTTATCATAAAACTATATTTTGCCCGCAACTTTGCCTACGCGATTTACTTTATTTGAAATTATGTACTTATTTTATTATCTATTATATCCGTAAATGTTGGCGTTTCTATACAAAATTTTACCACTCCCTCACCACCACCAAAATGTAAAATTTCATAACCCTGAACCACTAAGAATATTAACACGAATATTATACCATCTCAAAAAAATAACCTCTAATTTTAAGGGTTTCTATTTTTTTGTGCGGAACGCTAATTAGTCTTACAAAATTTAAGTAGCCTAAGTTACTCCCGTCAAAATCGGTCCAACCGTTCTCGAGATTTATTTATTAAGAACAATCCAACGGAGAAAACAATTCACGGGAATTCAGGAATAGCGAAGCATAAAAAACAATTAAATAATATAACAATAAATTCAAACATTACAAAACAAAAAGGAAAACAATAACAATAATAACAATCACTTACAATAATAATCGTTAAACTATATTACGTTATTTTATTTATGTTATCTATCTCTACCTTTAACTAAATTATCTTAAGTAGTTGTTTACATAATTTACGAGGATTATTTGTCATTAAGTCCAAGATTGCCTATTTATTACTATAGGTACTATATAATTTCGCTATGCGCGCAATAGGAACATTCCTACCAAAGTTTGTCATAAACTTAGGGCGGCAACAAACAGACCGACAGGCAAAAAAATATAGTGCATTTTCGGTACAGATATTGTGTAAAGCAATTTTGACTTTACCGTTCAAAATGTATAATAATACTTGCAATTTAATTTATATACAAATTATGTAAAGGGCAAAATAACTTAAATTTAGAGAAATATATTCAGTATAATACGCAGTGGATAAAAATATGAATATATTATAATCATTATTGTTAGGATGTAATTTGAAACTGTTTTTGTGTACAAGCTGCTGCTGATGCGAAAATGTATGGGTGTGATTCTAGGTAAAATTTTAATAATAAATCAAGGCATTTGGAATAAAGCGTTACAAATAACAGCTCCATACAATTTAAGTCGTTTTCTGTTGGTTCCATTCGCAACACAAGGAGCCTTGGCGTTAAGGTGAGGGCTGAAAAAATATGTGTTTTTGTTTGATTATGTTTGTGTCATTATTTTCTAGAATTTACCCTCATTAGGAACATTATCGAGGGGTGTAATCATGCAGCATGTGTTATTTTTTTCAGAATCATCGAGTTCGATTCCTCGATAGGCATAAGTTGATTCATAGTTATAATGATTTTACTGCATTCAGCAATACAATATTGTTTATTTGTTTAGAATATCCTCCTATGGTGTTTTTTTATTTATTAGATAAAAATACATGAATACATAAATAATTTCATGAACAGCATGAATTCATCAATACTATTTTACGTCCCTTTGCAAAATTTTCTCTTTAACATAGCCCCATAGAAAATAATTCAATGGCGTGAGGTCTGGTGATCTCGCTGGCCATGGCACAGGTCCATGCGTTGCAATTAGGTTTTCTACAAACTCTTGAATCAACATCCTTTGCACCATACGGCTGTTATGGGCTGGGGCTCCTTATCGTTGGAAAAATTATTTATCGCTCAGGACCAAAGGTAAATTATCCAGCTTTTTTAAATTTTCGACATATTTAAAAGTGGTCAACGTCTTAAATTATCTCCTGGATATAATGTTTGGAGAAGTCGGTAGACCAGACCAGTAACATTTATAATTCTATCTTTTAAGACTGCATATGTCATGGCCTCGCGGCTAACTACAACTAGCTTTTGGCCATGGACTTGCGCACTGATTTTATAGTGAATTTACAATATTTATAAAAAAATAATATAACTAATTTTATTGAATAGAATAATTACAGTTTTTAAGATGTTCTGCTATCATAGTAAGCGAATACTATAATAAATCGTGTAAGGTAAGTAACTTCGCATTATTAATATTTTTATTTCTCATGAATAAAACAAAAAAAGATTATGTATTTCCTCTGCGAACTTTTATCCTAAGGGTCTTTTTAGTCAGATTTTTTTTTGTTTTGTTCTTTTGTTTAGTGGTTTAAGATATTTTATGCTTCTTAATTGCCATTCAATGCCAAAATAAGAAAACTTCTGTCCAGTATATAAGGATTACTCACAAATTATCTATAATTCTTAAATATTCTCCACCTAACTCTTTAGGTGACAACATTTTCTAAAATTATTACTAATATTTTTTATTTTAAGTAATGATTTGATGGATAAAAACTGGTTCGAAATGTACTGTTTTTGAGCCGAACAGCGCACGGAAGGCGGTAACGCTCTTAATAACGGGGGCTTTTGATTAATTACATTAACAGTCATACGCAAATATTTCAAGAATTACTAATGATAATTTGACGAGTATTTTCAATTGTTGTAACTATCTTTATCCATCTGGCCAGAAGTTTTTTACCTTCGACTGCAAATTATAACTTGCATAAATTCGATTACAGTACGCCTTGTTTTCGTTAATTGGCGCAGTCAGATTTTTAGTTCTAAAAATTAACATTGTTATTTAGCGAAATGGTTGAGGTCTAGCGAGTGCCTGCCAGTCAGTAGTAAAAGAACCGCGATGAACAAAGAAATTGATACACGATACGTTGATGTTTTGAGAGCCGGTAACTCGATTGGGGGAAATAATCGGATCAAAAAATCGAAGTATCGGATATACAAACCGGGGACTGAAAATATCCAATTCTGCTAATTGCATTGTATAGCTCAGGTTGGCGCGTCGCCTAGGGTAGTACTTAGCACATAAATCTGTTTTTATTTTTTTTTATTTTACATGTTTTCAATATTTGAGGAGGTGTTTGAAGATTTTGTCATACATATTTTAAGCGTCCTTTTTTCTTTAGGTTAGTTTTTTTTTTACTATTAGATAGATGTTACATATAAACATAAAAACATGCAAAAGTTTCTTTTCTCTTTCAATCTTATAAGTTTGCTGGGAATCTTGGAACAAATTTATATTATAAGATTGGAATTAAATTTTTTTAAAAGAATTTAAGAAAACTAAAAAGAATTTGATGATGTTAGGGATATTTGATTTTTAAGCAAAACATTTGAGTATTAAAAGTAAAAAGTATTTATCATACCTATTTTTTTTTACAAACTACTTCCGCGTGTGGAACTTTCTATTATTTAAAGATACATATGTCTGGTCAAAATAGACATTCAAAATAACAAAAATTCCGACAGAGAGCAATTTTGTTAGTGACCTTGGGTACACCTCTAAAAGTAAAGTGCCACAAGTTCCCATTGATCCCACGTGTGCGAAAAAAGTTATTCAAGGTCAAAGTCAACATATACAATGGAATTTACTGAAACCACGACGCTCCAGGTTTAAAAACTATTACAGACAGGTATCATCTCACAGACGACGTTAACGGAAATCAGCAATTGACATTGGCAACTTAACAATGTTTGGAAATTTCCCACATTTGAATCGTGCAGGCCCGACTCACTGAAACCGGTTCAAATAAAAAACACAGCGCGTGGTAACTTGCTAAGTTTGAATTCCGTTCGCGCTGCACTACTCCGATTTCCGGATGTTAGAAGATGTTGAGCTCTCTAGATTCATTTCCTGAGTTTACCTTTACCGCCATGTTGAGACTCTTCATTTAATTAGCGTTTTGTCAGGCAGCTTTTGTGTTGCTTCTTATAGAAGTCTTCGAGGCGAAGTTGCCGGTTGTGAAACGAGTGTAGACAATTGTTTTTGCGGCCCATAAATATTCATTTCGAGCCAGAGTATTATAAGACAATTCGGTCTAATAATACTCAGGTTGGAAAAAAATAATGATCCGAAACTTGTAACTCAGAGCGCTTTCATCAAAGTCTTAACTGTCGCGCTGCAACCGCAATCCCGCATTCGGCCGCGCGGCACTTTCGGGAAAATCGAAAGCACCTTTCTTGTCGTCGTTACAAAACATAGTTATATTTATAAAATCATAAATATATTTCAAAATATTCCGTAACTGACCACCCAAATCTCAAAAATCAACAAACAAGTCCCCATTGTCGACTTTTTTTTAAAACTGTGATTGAGTTTAATTTCAATTGTTTCTTTTAATCAACGTTTGTTTGTTACAAGTTCAGCTCCATTATTCTCCGTGTTGTAATCCGCACAAAGAAGTTCCTCAAGGATATTTTTTTAATATTCGTCAACACATATACATATTATATTCGGAAAAAATTAAAACGAGTAAACAGATTCGAGCATTAAAAATATTCTTTTCCTTATAACAACGAATACCGATTTAATAAAGTAAGAATTCTCAGAATATTTTTATTTAATAAATGTACCGTATTAATCAGATATAGAAATGCAATTCCTTAGCCTTATCCCCAGGAGAACGCTTTAAGATCTCTAGTTTAAGTGAGAATTCAAAGCTACGTGTGCCGGTACACGACTTTTATATAACTTTTTGGCTTTATCTACGCGGTACGCCCAATAGCGGTTTAGGCATTATAGAAGTGATCTAGTAAGAAGCGTACTAGTCATTAGTAGCACATCGCTTCAACAGGTCGTTACTGAACAAAAGCCGATTAGCGCAGCGGTTATGAAGTTAGCATTTATCTGTGGAATGTTGCAGTAAGTACATTAGGATATTTCTACTTTCGTTATGTATTATTTTATTATTCTTTGTATACGGGCAATGTGCATAGACTAGACATGTGAGGTTTTGGTTTAAATTCCCAGATCGGACGATACATTTTGTGTAAATTTCGGCTACGAATATCCCATATAGGATCCCCTCTCCTATTCCCCTTCCCCTCCCTATAAACATCCCCTAAGTAGGTTTGCTCTTTACCTCTTCATGGCTCGAAAATAATCTCGGCGAACTGTATGTAGCGTAAGTGCCTACTCCACTTACTTATCCAGGGGCACAGGCGTGAACTTGGCATATTTTCACTTATTACTACAAAGTAAGCTGTTTACTAATAAGAATCCAATAATACAAAAACACGAGATATGAAAGTAACCTTTTGTCATAAAAGACAATTTATTGTACCTATAAATTCTCTGCACTGGTTCATACGCATTGGATAAAGACCAGTAAACAAACCGTATTTATTAATATCGAATATATTGCGACGCATCGAGAGCAACAATTATTCCAATAAAATAGTCTGATGAGAAATGAAATAGAATGCATTTCCGACTAGCTTTGTAATAATGGAGTTGAGGTTATTACCTATAATCCCCATATGTCAGCACAAAGTCCAGGTAATTCGCAATCAATGACTAATTCCGATTGAGACTCACCACATCGGCTAGCGTCAAATAATGTGTGATAAACACATGAATACCGATATTAACGTCCTATGAACGCACCAAAATTGTTAATTGTTACGTGAAGTTTTCTCTTTTTAAATTTACTTTATCTTGTGGATACAAAAATACATCAAATGTGTTTAGGTAATATTGGCCCGGAACTTATTATGACGTAATTCAAAACGAGACTTATAGCTATGTATTTACAGACATTTGAGAATTTTTTTTGTCCAATTGGTTGGCAACGTCAAATATTAATATAATTAAATAGACCATTAGAGTGGAAGAAAAAAATACACATACGATTTTTGGAAAACCACACGCGATGTGTTTTTAAACATTGGAGACAACATTTTCAAAGAGCAATAACACTAAATTTAATTTCTAAAGATATGACAAAATGCTTTATTTTATATTAAAACAACCAGCCAGGTTATAGCGGGCAACTTTCATACATTTCCACCTGTAATTTACATTCCGAGAAAATGCATTTAGTTAAATTCTTATGGCCTTATGGATTTAACCTATTTTAGTTTTCGAATGTTTTGTCTTCTTCGCCCAAACTGATTACCTAAATCGTTCGAAAGGGACAAGACATCCTTGGAAGTAAACATGTGTGTGAGAGGTCTCTGGATGCCTAAATAGCGACTTTTGGGAAATGTTGCGAAATTATTAGCGAATGAAATGAATATGATCCGTTATTGCAATTAACAAATAACTATAAAAAACATTCGGAAGCACACAAAATTAGCGTATTACCATTTTTTTATTTTAAGACAATTTGCTTACAATTAAGATCGGATATTTTGTGTATTACCCATTTAACATTAAAATCAAAACCATCTTGCAGTAATTTTTGAAGTACATTTTCTGTTTGTGTATTAAAGTTATTGCACTCAAAATTATAGTGTCGCATTCTGATATTTATCTTAAAAATAAATTGCACTTCATTTGCAATCGGTTCAAATTACATTACTTGTGAAATATACAATTGACTTCTTTAACATTGTTAAATATAACCAAATATTTCAAAATAAAAAGTAGTCAGTAATCTTATAATCAAAGAGTGTGGTACCACTCCGGAGTTGTACCACCTGATGTTGTATCCGTAACGATAGCAAGTACAGCAAGGCTTTATAACTTACAGCTTTATTAAGTACGATTCTAAGTCAGAATAACCCACGTTAATAGTTTTTAAATTTTAAAAATCTTTATACCTACTGTTGATGGCAATTTGTATTTATTGTCAACTTGATTACAGCCTTAGACAAAATGTAAGCAATTTATGAAATCAGGACATAAACAAATTAATTAATTCATAGCATTAGCATAATATATGCAGGAGCCGACATGTAGGTAAGCACGCAGACGTTATTGCAGACCACGTTGAAAGACATACTGTCAGTTCATTTCAAAGGTAACTTGTTCAATGAATATGCTAGACGTGGGTGTTAGCGCTGAAGCATAGTCTAGGATCCCGTGGACTTTTCTTAGTTATTAGTATGTCGATGAATCTGCGTCAATAGCTTCTTATTGACGAGATTACTAAAATTATATCTATGGGAATTGTGAAAACTGGTAACTAATATTGGAGACAGGCGCACCAATATTCCCTGAGGATTTTTTTATATTCATGAATTCGTTATGAAATTCGCGTAGTGCGGGACGCTTTCTTAAAATTTCCTATAGATTGATAGAATTAAAACTTTTACATTAGACAATTACACGAGTAAGGACATAGACGTCTTGTCAAAACGAATTTTCACGAAAATTCATCTTATAGTAATCAATATCATAAAATTGAGCGGGATCCTAGACTATGCGTTTTATCAAGGACACGTCTAGTGACTCATAATTTTCCACTATGCATCTTTCACATTACATTGAACACATGATTTTGCCGTCGACGGCAAGAAATTATTAAGTTCAATATTAAACCTGTTAATTCTTACACATATTTTCCAGACTATAGGTGCCTATTCTCTTAGTTAAGGAACGAGGGAACCTTACAGGCCGGCAACGCATCTCCGTGCCCTATGGTGCAGCAGATGTTCATGGGCGGCGGTGATCACTTACCATCAGGTGAACCGTATGCTCGTTTGCCCGGGATATATTATATATAAAAAAACTCGCCAAGCACGGATCTCGGCTTAGGGACTCTAAGACACTCCCTAAATACACTTATGGAGACATAAACATGTAACATTTATTTAATCGGGGTTGCAGAATTTCTTTAATTGCTAGGTACATTATTTCTAGCTTTTTAAAAGTTAACTTCAGAGCTTTGTATCTTTGTATTTAATTATTTATCCCTAAACACAATTTTCTATTGAGTTAAATAACGCTTTAGTTAATGGACGTGAAAATTACAATTCCAGCGAAATTTTTCCAGTGGTCGGTCTCTAAAGGGCCAGAAAATAACAAAAATACGTGAATAGGCAAATTCCTTTGCGTAGCGCTGACACTGTAACCGCAGAAACAGTTCAAACTAAATGTCCACATTAATCAGCTGATGTACTCGTATATATGCATCTTGATGCTTTGACGCGAGGTGTTCGCGTTCAAATCAATATAAACGAAACATCGTTGTCCACTGCAGATTAATGTTACTAAATGTTTCGTCTATCCTCGTGGGTACCTGTCTACCTTTGTGCCAACTCGCCACGAGTATTCTAATTGAATATGAATATAACTGTGGACCAAATCAAAAATATTATCTGTATTACTATGAATCAGAAATACCGGCCGGTCAACTACAATCGCGGCGTAGTATTCTTTTTGCGCAAAAACTGTTGACGCGAAAGATGTGCAAACAGGAAATATTTTTCAAATAATAATAAATATTTATTACTATTTAACGAGACGAGACGAGACGTGGCCTCTAACTATGGGCCTTATTAGGAGGCTCAAAGTCACTCGACGAGCTATGGAGAGGGCTATGCTCGGGGTTTCCCTACGAGATCGAATCAGAAATGAGGAGATCCGTAGGAGAACTAAAGTAACCGCCATAGCCCAGCGGATTAGCAAGTTGAAGTGGCAATGGGCGGGACACATAGCACGGAGAACTTGTGATGGCCGATGGGGCCAAAAAGTTCCCCAAGGAGGCCACGAAGTGGAAAGCGCAGCGTAGGACGTCCACCCACTAGGTGGTCAGACGACCTGGTGAAGGTCGCGGGACGTCGCTGGATGCAGGCTGCCTCCAACAGGTCACTGTGGAAATCATTGGGAGAGGCCTATGTTCAGCAGTGTACTTCCTTTGGCTGATGGATGGATTACTATTATAATTGTAATGAATATAAAGACAAATAAGACTTAATATTAATCTATATTAAGCAGTGTGCCGACCCTGATAGCCATGGTATATTCAATTCGACAATCGAATAATCCGAACACAACAGGTCGGAGAAATTCAATAAGGAAATTAATTATGACCAATTGCAGATATTATAGACTAATTGCCTATGAGAAAAGCAATCACGTACTGCTATCAGTACTAGCTCTATAGCTAGCAAGCCACACGCGGCGTGAGATGTTGGCGTGTAGCTGATCTAAGGTTGCCAAGGTTAATTATTGTTTTGGGAAGTATTGTAAATAACTTTTTTAAATGACGCTTTGAAAAATTCAATACACGTCAACGTGGATCATAAAGCGTATCTTTTATTTCCCTTCATTTCGTCGGTGAAATTTTAACACCAATCCAATCCATCAGCCAAAGGAAGCCCACTGCTGAACATAGGCCTCTCCCAATGATTTCCACAGTGACCTGTTGGAGGCAGCCTGCATCCAGCGACGTCCCGCGACCTTTACCAGGTCGTCTGACCGCCTAGTGGGTGGACGTCCCACCGCTTAGCTGAAAATCGGCAGCTTCTCAAATGTTTTATTTCGTAGTAAAAACGTTTGTAAAGTGAGGGTTATTTCAGTTAATATTACAATTTTATCAAATATTTAGTGTCACCTCTTCCTATTCCTTTGGGGGCGTAGGTATACTTATTTATGTTTACATAACAATTAAATACACAATACATATTTTCCAAGAGTCTCCGTACACGCTTTGAGTTCAAACCTGCAACCTCATCGATATTAACACCTAACCCGTTAGATCGATTTCACTAACCAGTGTTCACAACAAACTATAGATGGCGCTACTGTGCAAATACTTGTCGGGTACTGTTGTGCAACTAATTTGGATATTAACGTCACAATATACAGAAAAGCGACTCCACGACTGAATTGAGTCACTGTATTTATTCTTGTGAATAAACTAGAATCTAGTTTCATTTTAAATAAAAGATAAAATACTTTTATCAGAAATCTCTAACGAAGAAATCTCAACTTAAGAATAATTTGCTACGTCTACAAAGTCGGTCTGGGTAGGAATTTATATTTCTATACAAATTTCTCCGAAGCCAAAGTGAATCCGCTTACTTCGTTGGGAACTCGTCTCCGCTCGCGTGGAGATAAATACAGAATGATTAGAAACTGTATCGGGACTCCTCAAGTGGTTGGAACAAATCATGCATGCGCTCGGTTTAGTGCACATAAGGACACTTCAGTTCTGAACAAAATTTATTGACTTTAATTATGATCAGCTCAGTCGTATAGCCAAGAAGAGTCTTGGCTTCTTTCGTATTATTACCATATAAAAATTAATAGACATGCTCCGTGGCGCAGTTGGTTAGACGCCGGCTGGGAAACAAATATTTGTGTGAACTATACGTATTTGTTTCTCAAAAGAATCTTGTAGTTTTTGGTACTCATGACACAAGACTCGATCTTAGTGTGTGTTCAAGACTATATATGTGACTGTTGGGTATTTATTTATTAATCATATTTCTATAGATTTCATGTACTACGTTATATATCTTATTCTGCAATCATATGTATTAAAAATTACATAGGGTCGGTTGAGTAAACATAATTAGCAAACAAATCTGAATTTGTAAAGGTTAAATTACCCAACAAAATTAATTATATCGGTATGGAAACTTTTTGTTCGTCTGGGTTCTTTATTGAAAGAAAATTTCTAATGTCGCAATAAAAGTCGCCGCCAGTTATTTTTGTACCTGACCACATTGTATTGCGAGTCCTATTTAATAAAGTTTCTCAACAGGTAGAGCGATGGAAGCACTTAACGTAGACGGCGGCGTTTATTTCTGAATTTGTACTTTTTTAACCTACCTCATGCTGAAAGATTGCAAAACGAATAACAATTTTGCAACTTTAAATATTCCGCGAATATATTCATCAGTCTTCGTATACAGTTCGGGCTTATAGAATGAAAAAGTATAGTAGATGAAAGAACATCGTCGACTACGCCCATACAAGACGTATCTTTTAAAGAAACATCACTCTTGGACATACCAAACTTTATTTTTAAATTGTGTTTTCTGTTATTGACCGTGTAACTTGCACGTTCGAGAGCATAGGTAATAGGAATTCCTGTAACATATTATGTTTATGTTGAAACCTTTCATAACTATACCTACCTACCTACATTGGCACGACAGTTATGAAATAACACCATATCAATAACATTGCTATATTGCAAAAAAATCGGGACGTATGCTGTGTCAGTCAGCAACTCACTTTATTGTATAAAACTTAGGTGAGGTCTCATGTTTTTCATTATTATATTATTAACAGCAAAACCAACTCTCCTATAGCCTTCCTAAAACATTTCACAACCGAAGAATGCCTGAAAAATTAACTTAGCGGAGACGTCATTACATATTTTACCACCGATAGTAGTACTGCGCTTGAAGGTACGCCCTGCCCTACCTTATTGGTTTACAATTTACATACATAATATATGTGCTGTACGCAACAGGTCGGCATGGCAATTGTCTAGTGATGTAGTATCACTTCCAAATAGTTTACATCGATATATCTTTTTGCAACGCAATGATATTAGAGTAAAAATAATAAACAGCCTCCGTGGCGTAGTTGGTTAGACGCCGACTGTGAAACGAGAGGCCGCGGGTTCGATCCCCGCACCAACACAAATTTTTGTGTAGCCCACAAATATTTGTGTCGGGTCTGGGTGTTTGTGAGACCGAAAAGTCTCTCGTAGCTTCTGATACCCACGACGCAAGACTTAATTGATCTTAATGTGGGGTAAGAACTATGTATGTGCCTGTTGGGTGTATTTATTATTATTATTTATTATTAAAATAATGAAGTCAAGTTCATTATATAACATATTTTATCTACGATTTGAAACTGATCGATGTCTGCACATGGAAGATATATGAGGAAAACTATTATGTGGGGACAGTATGAACGTAATAAAGCCGTAAGAATTAGAATTAATTATTGTTTTTTCTTTAGCTTTTAAAAACTACCGGATCTGGGTGATTGGGATGTCTAAATATCGCTTGTCGTTTGTGATACCCATGATACAAGATTTGAATCTCAGCGTGGGGTCGGTACTTTATATGTGACTGCTGTTTATTGCGCCGTCTAAACCGTTCATAATTTTAATAAATAATATAGACCAACTTTTTACGATTTTAATGTTTAACGTATATTTTTAAATAATAAGTAAATTATAACTTCAGTACTCACACGACCCCACAACAATTTCGCAGGCAATTTTTATCAAATCAAGCTAATATCGGCGTGTAGCTCCCTTCTTTATAGTCGAGAAAGTTTTCTTAAGACGGCGTTGCCCGAAGTTCTTCCTAGAGCGTACTAATCTAATCGATTTGTAGGAATTAAGGGAGCAGGGGAGCAAACGTTCAATGCAAACAAGTCTCGAGATTGACTAATCTCGAGACTTGTTTGCATTTATTTAATGTCGATGTTGGTGCGGGCCGATCTGTCAGTGTGAAGATCGTAAATTCAAGCTCCAGGCGGGCACTTTTCCGAAAAGTTATCACATGTTGGGAAATCACTTCTTATTAGGTACTCAGAGTTTCAATGCTCTATGAAGTGCGCCACCCCGCACTAGACCAGCGAGGTGGACTAAAAGTCAGTGGTGTGTCAGGCCTCCTTTGGTAACCTAGTCACCCACTTTTCAATTCTGGATTCTCGACCGTCCAAATTGCTACATTTGATAAGAGTACTCACCATTCCCGCAGTACTTGAGGTAGATGGCGAGGTGTTCCATGCAGCGCACGATCAAGTCGTACGCGTGGCGCTCCTGCTCGGGCAGGACCTGCACGCTGGGGGGGTGGTAGGGTTGCGCGGGGGGCGTGTACCCCGCCAGCTGCAGGAGCGCCGTGTTCACCACCAGCTCCTCCGGCTCCAGGGTGATCGCGCTCTAGGAAAGAAACAACACGTCAAAACTTGCTTGGATATTTTATTACCCATGAATATGACACGGATGATAAATGATGACGACATAGACCCTGGCACCGGCGGGGATAACGCCAAATAGAAGGAAGGAAGGATGTCCACTGCTAGGCTAAAGTATCCATGGTACTCATCATGCTCATAACAAGTACACTTCTGAACAGATCCTTTCCCTGGTTTCATTTATTTTTCTCATCAGATAGCAGTTTCTGTAGATAATTATTTGGTCACACTACTAGGCATTAAAATGATTCTAGCGATACTTATATTTAATTATGAAACACGTTGAGTATTTGCTTCTTACACAAAAAATAATTTTGGACAGAGTTTGCGAATTTATTACGCCGCCGTCGTTCACGTATTTACACATTGGTAACAAACACGTATTGCTATCGATGTGTACTGTATAATTCAATTACATGTATACCAACAGGTACAAAGCGAAATATCATGGCAAAAGTTAGCTAAAAACTGTAGGATATTTAGTCACGAAACCCATCCAGACCACCCAATGTCGTAATACAAATCGTAATAAAACAAATTCGGATTTCATATATTGGCATCGAATTATTTGAAACTAGAGAGAAAAGCGTTCTTCGAGCTATTGCCCAAGTTTGTACATATTATTTCCATTCCCGTAATAGATTCAAAGACTTCATTTCTTACCGGAAAGTTTACAATTATAAAATAAATGTTCGTCACGTGCTGGCAACATGCCAATTCGACACCAATTGCGTCAAATAATTTGCCGATCAATGTGAATAGGAATGTGCAACGCGTCAGATATTTCACAAATCATTACTTCTGCAATGAGCATCTCGAATTGATGACAATCATTTTTAATGTATAATGTGTTTGCAACTTCTTCCGGGTAAGAAAACACAACAATGAACGCATAAGCACTTCTGAAAATAATAATCTTATATCAAAACTATAGAGTGGTGGAGATTTCACAATAGCTCTAATACTATTTTTGCGGGCCAATTAAATACCTTATTCAGAAAAGGTGTCCCAATGCTATTTTTAAATAAATATTTATACATCTCATATGGTAACAATATGGGCAGTGAAATCGTTATTCCATGTATTTTTGTAGTCAACTGACTGCCTCTCTATGACTGCCTCGGTAGCGTAATTGTACTAGGGTATAAATAAATAAATACATCCAACAGTCACATACGTAGTCCTGACCCCACATCAATTAAGTCTTGTGTCGTAGGTATCAGAAACTACGGGAGACTTTTCGGTCTCACAAGCTCCCAGACTCGAGACAAATACTTGTGAGCCTCACAAATATTTGTCTCGCTGCGGGGATTGAACCCGCTGCCTCTCGTTTCACAGCCGGCGTCTAACCAACTGGGCCAAGGAGGCTGTAGTATGGTTACAAAGTAGAGGTCTCGGGTTCGAATCCCGGGTCGGGCAAACTGATATTGGATTTTTCTATTCATTATCAGCCAGAGTCAGGAGTTTGTGCCCGATATACCGATAGGCTCGCCCCCTATCACACAACGACGGAACACGTAGGCGCAACTTGGGTGTCCTGGTTGCACCTCTGCCTACCCTTTCTGGGAAAAAAGCGTGATGTATATGTATATCCTATGTATGTTTTTGTAGTCAAAGGACATCAAAACAAATTAATTCATTAAAGCAGTTTTATAGCCCGTTTTATCAGATTAATAAAATTACTTATTAATGTTTCTATAAATAGAACATTCCTATTATTAAAAGTTACTATCAGTGCATATTGCGTCATGTTTTCTTCATGTCACAAGCTTTCGGTTTGTTATTGTTGTATCGAATGTTGGAGAAGAAAAGGGCCAATTAGTGGTCCCTGTCATAAATATAAACAATTATCTGGTTACTTGTAAATATTATTCGAAATAAGACATTGTTTATTGGTATTTTCCTCGGTATTATTTTTAGCCCATATAAGTCGCACTGCTCGGCTCGGACTTCGGTCTTATCATAGAGATAACTGTTCATTTTGGTAGCTCAATGAGTGTTGAAACAATTAACTGAATTGAAATTTTAAGTATTCTCACAAACGCATCACTGTTAAAAAACACTTATCCTGAAATATTAGGTGATAAATATTATGTTCAGCGGCTAATTATTAGATACTTAGCTTGTGTTTAAACTTTTTTAAGTCTATTGTAATTTCTTTAAAGATGTTGTCTCTTCAATAAAAGAAACTTTGGACCTTGCACAATTATTGCTCAACCGACAGCAATGGTAATAATAAAAAGTCTAACGCCACTTTAAAATTCGCACTGGCAAAAAATGCAATCTCTGTTTGGCCCTCTGTCCACCCTTGCGTGTCCAAAACTACCATATTTATAACTAAGTCTCAACATCATCTGACGTAATTGTATTAAAATTTTGTTTGAAATTGCGCAATGGATCAATACTTGTAATCTCTGAAAGCCCTTATACTTAGCAATGGGACTTCTAGTAGCCAAAATTCATAACACTGCCTACGCTATGACACAGAGACTGATAATGGAACGTCTTTCCTTATCCAATATAAAAAAAACATTGCGAGTGTAGACAAACAATCCAATGGCGATAGGCACGTTAAAATATGATATATCCTGATATTAACTGTGCAGTAACAGATATGAGGAAAACATTTAACACTGTACTAAACTGATCGCGGTTTGATTACTGTGATAACAATTCACGGTTAATTTTACTTGTAGAACATAGTAAATTATAAAAGCATTCTAAGAACAAACGATTACACCGACGAGTAGTACTCAAAAGATTTTTTTTTAAAAGTGAATTTTAAAAGCAGTTGAAATAAAAATATACCAAAGCTTTTGCTTAAATGCAAAAAGAGTAGAAATTTTGCTGCTGTAAGATGGAAGAAACAAAGGCGCAGATATGATTTTTGTGTCATTATTTCCGTTTGAACAAATATGACAATTGCTATATTATAAATGCAAAAAAATCAAACCCAAAAAATGTAAGTCTTAACTTACATTTTTCTTAGTAAAATCCCAACACGAGAGCAGACGATTAAACTCACAATATAATTCTTCAGTTATAGCAAGCACATCAACACATTTATATGAAACGCATCACGGTTGATTAGTCACTAATCAATACGGGGTAGTGGGCGACGATTTGAATATCTAATAAGATAAGCTTTGCCATCGTGGTCAACATTCTAAATCTATTTTACATGTAAAAGTTACTTGCCATAATGTCGTCCGGCATAGACTCCTCCAGCATCATCTCGTCGGAAGAAATGCACTAACATTTGAAGAGTAACACCTTGTCTACAGCAACGTCCGTGATCGAATGAGACTGCTTGCAGTAATACCGTGACCAACCTATGTCAAGTGTCCCGATTTATGCGTGCAATACGGAATTTTGCCCACTTATAACTATGCCCCTTGCGACGTTTTACTTTGGTAATTTCCATTTCTCTCTATGTGTCTATAGTCATTTCAATCAGACTTGACGATAGAATTTTAAACCTATTTTGATTTTATTACATTTTAACTCGTTTCATAATAGTAGTATGATCTGTGACATGCGTAGTATTAGATAAGCTGATTGTTTTATCATCCAACATCGCGTCGGATAAAGCATTTTCTTGTTTACGGAATGGCTAGCGCGTCGTAAAAGCTTGACTGTTTCTTCATCTTGTTGTCTACAGCCACAGGAAGTCCACTGCTGAACATGGGCCTCCCCAATGGATCGTCACATAGACCTGTTGGCTTGACTGATTATAAGGTTTTGAAATACTTTTTTTATTCTGGCACGGCCCAGTGACTGCATTGCACCTACATTGTCCAGACAGGGTATCGAATGGCATCAGACGGCAGTCACATACCATTCGATACAATGATGCCGGCCCACTGAGATGCCTGTTCACGCTACGGCAGAAGTACCAAGGGTTATAGGAAGGAGAGGACACGTGTGATAGTAAACCGTTCCACAGCCACCTAACCATGAGATTTAACATGATTTTTTAAGTGTTTTGCTATGGCTATCAAAGTTTCTATACATTTAAAATTTTCAGACAAATTTAAATCGAGAAAAAGAATTATTTACATAGTATAACCAATGCAAACAAGTTGGATATATTACTAAAACATTATAATCTCTGACTACACGCATACATGTTGCTATTAACATAATATGTATATAAATAAAAAGCATTTATAGATAATTTATTCGTTTTCCCTTTTAAGGTCGGTCACTGCCTACTAACAGTTTACAGAGCCATCACTATGCAATGCAATACATCATTGATATTGTGTGAGTAATAGAAAAGAAATAACATTGCAAGTCAGAAATATTAACAAAAACAGTAAGAAAATAATCAAAGCGCCGCGCTGATATACAGGACGCACGCTCAACTACGAGAATTTTTTTAAAGTTGTTAGCATGAACAATTCTTAATTAGCTTTGTAAACCGCGGCTAACGTGTTGACTCTGCCAAAACTCCGTGCAGTTCATATTCAAACGGAACCGCACGTATCCAAACAAAGTTTTTAATAATGCCCAGCCCGAATGGAATCCGATTAGAAAGGACCCAAAAATAGTTATAAACAGAAATCAGAAGAGCTTCTTAAAAACTGCTTAAATGAACGAAAAATAAACAATTAATATTATTTAACCGAATACAAAAAAGTTAGAGGTTCTCAATTCGCTTGTATGTTTTATTAGCTCGTAAGATAAACGTATCTGTTCAGATAGCGCTCATTAAACGTAATATTTCTACCATAATAGTGAGTCACGCAAGTTGCTTTGCGGGTGCAGCCCGTTTATCTCATTTAAAGTAGGTATGCTTGTGTCGAGCGGTGAGAGTTGGTAATTTTTTTTATAAAGATAACCACGCAAGCGGAGTTGTGGACAGAACCTAGTATGTAATAACGTACTAGTCTTGTCTTACCTGGTCGAAGGGGCATTGCTTCCTGTGGAGGTGTTTCAAGCAGTGCCTACATAGCGTGTGGCCGCAACTGAGGCTGATAGGGCTGCGCGGCGGTGCGCCGAACTCTCGGCAGCACACGGGACAGTTGAGGTAGTCCGTCCATTGAGGCGCCTGGATTGGCATTCTGTGGACAGAAACACATGAATATAAATCATCAAAGAAACATAAATAAAATAAATTCCCATTTTTGGTGGGAGGAATCACGTCTCGGTACTCAAACAGAGGTTAAAAGGGTTATGTGTCACTGGCCTTCCAGCCACGCTGCGGACATTGCGGCTAGGTGTGTAAAATAAATACATACACCCAACAGTACACATATAACCCGCACTATCTTAGTAAGGCTCTTGTTGTGGGTATTAGAAGCAACGAGAGACTTTTTAATCTCACAGTACCCAGACCAGAAACGAATATTTCTCTCGGTGCGGGGATCATAACCGGGGCCTCTCGTTTCACAGTCCGCTCGCAACCGACTGCGCCATGCAAATTATTATTCGAACAATTTAGTCCCAATCTACCTGTTTTAGGCACACGAAACAGTCATTGCGTAAACTAGGCCTCCTAATAACAGGTAACTTGACATCTATACGACCTTTAAAAACCTTTGCCGGAAAATATTCTTCTTCTACTCGTGAAACTCTACAGCGGTTCTATTGCATACAAAAACAACTTACAAAATAAAATTATAAAGAGTTGTGTTTACAAAAATGTTTCCCAATTACTGTATTATGTCACACACGTGTCCCTTCCCATACGTTTCAAATGCACCTTCACAGTATGAAATATGCGTTATTCTGCCGTAATTAAACGTAATCGAAATTAGTAAGACAATGGCTAATGGCTTTGGCATCGATCGCGTAATTTCTTAGCGAGTTAATATTCTTTTTAGCTATAGTCTATTCCGATAATCACTAAATTGTTCACTAATTCCTTTAAATGGATCTGAGTCAACTGAAGACGGCAAGCGAATTGGCATGGCGGTTAGATGATGCATGTTTTTGGAGCAAATTCAATGCCCTATTTTGTAGAATTTGGTGATTATCGAAATTCCCCGACATTCGAGTTTACCCAAATAGATAGTCATAAATCGATTCTATTTAATTTTTTTAACACAGTGATCTTTAGACCGCAAACCCACAATACACAACTCGATCGCGGAGATAAAATGATAGTGGTACGCGATGCCGCGCCATGTATTGAAAAAATTTAAACAAAGCTTTAGGTATCACCCAAATTAAAGAACATAAATAGCTTTATCCAGTTCCTAATCGATCAGTGTGCCAAAATCCATGCTAATCCAAATAAATAGAATAAAATGATATTTCCTTCTGAAAAAATATTAGCAGGAATTATAGAATAATAACACATACCAACAAAATTTTACGACTTGGAATTTTCCGAAGTTTTTTTTGGCTTTTCCTATATACTTCGATACACTAAATTTAATTCTAACACCTGTTTTCACCAATCAGCTTTAGTTTCTAGTATGCAGTTTTATTTTTTTTGAGAGCAGCTGCATATTTACAAATTTCAATGTTGTATTTTTATCAGTTAAGTTAAATTTAACGCCATGTCTACGTCAAAAAGAAGTTGCCTGAATAATCCAGCGTGTTTTTGTTTAATTGTGGTGAATGTGTTAAGTCTTCGATAGTCGTGTGTTACACACATAGCACGGAGAACTGATGGCCGATGGGGCCAAAAAGTTCTCGAATGAAGGCCACGAAGCGGAAAACGCAGCGTGGGACGTCCACCCACTAGGTGGTCAGACGACCTGGTAAAGGTCACGGTACGTCGCTGGATGCAGGCTGCCTCCAACAGGTCACTGTGGAAATCATTGGGAGAGGCCTATATTCAGCAGTGGACTTCCTTTTGCTGATGGATGGATGATGGATGGTATGTGTTATAAAAAAAATAGAAAATCGATTACAGACTTTGTGAAAACTGCCTATTTTGACAATTACTTAAAGTGCAAGTGCGTAATTTAGATAAACCGTGGGTGCCTAAAACTGTTTGTCAAAATTGGGTAGTTAGTTTGCGACAATGATCAAATGGAAAAAGGAGTTCTTTAAAGTTTAAAACCCCGATGATGTGGTGAGAACCTTAAAACCATCACGATGAATGTTATTTTTGTGTTGGTAATATAAATGGCATAAATTCATATAACCTGATTTACCGTCGGCCTAACGACCAACTATGTAAACTACCACAGATGAACAACTTGTAACACCAGTTTTACCCTTAACATCTTCAGTTGATCCTTGCAAAATTGAAATTAATTATGAACAGGATAAAAATAAATCAGATGACCCTGATTTTGTTTCTAAAGTCCCGATAAAGGAATTATTTGACCAAAGCGAGTTAAATGACTTAATAAGGGACCTTAATTTGACAAAAGGCCAATCTGAATTGCTAGCTTCTGGATTAAAGAAAAAACTAACTTAAAATTACGATATACCGTTACCGCGCAAAGGATATGTTAAAATATTTTTTCCAAGTCTTGCATATCGTGATGTTTTTAAATAGCGATTTTTTTTTTAATTCAGCGATTTGGATTTTGTTGCCATAGAAGAAGTTGTAGCATCTGAAAATCTCTCGTAGTTATTGGCTGGTAGGCTGGGATGCGCCTTTATGTTTGTGGTAAAATTTTCATTGTTTTTTATACCAAAATGCACATAGCATCATATCACAAAAACTAAAGCTGATAGAAAAAAAACGGCTTCCATTTTCGGAATCAGGGGGCCAAATACCTATAGAAAAGCCGTTAAGTTAATTGAAAAAAAATTCTAGGTATGTGTAATTAATGTGCGCGTGTCATGACAGGGGGTTAGACAGTGGACACTTAATTATACCCTTTTTACTACGCTGTGTAATAATTAAAAGCGATCAGACGTGTGGAAATGTTAATAAGATTACTAAGAGTGCGAAGGCAGAGTGCAATGAATTAAAAGTAAATAGTTGCAACAAGTTGTAAAGTATCAGCGCCGACGGGGCGCGATCTCGCAGACTCGCTGAGTTTTGAGAAAATCTTCTCAAACTTAGTTCAGTCGAGTGATTTCACGACGAAGATTGCTTAGTTAAAAAACAAGACGTATCCACGCTTATTTTTTACAAAAAGCGAGAACGCTTCGAGAAATTAAGTTGTTTTAAATATTGAGTCTTTTATATTCCGTCTACCCGTTCTATTCACTCAACATGAAATCAGAGCTACGTGACTTTTCAGCCATGTTACAGAATGACTAATAAAGGACTTTGTGATTTGAGTTACAAACTGTGCAACAAACTTTTTATTTGACTGCATTTATGCATATGGGTTTAATAAAATGAACTAAAGCGAATGACTGCATGATATCCACCTTTTTGGCACTTGTCTGCCACGTTGGTAATGCGATTGATGATAGGTTTAACAATCCTCAGAAATTCTTGTGGAGAACTCTTGGGGATCACTCATCACACCTTTATGATGAACACCTCTCGCTTTAACTAGAACTCATCATTTCACTCAACATCATTTATATCGGCCTATATAATTCGCAAAAGTGGACGTAGGCGTCTATTAAATTACGAGGAGAGGCTTGAAGGTTTATTTCATAACGCCGCGCCGCGCATTTAATCCGTAGCCAAGCATTCGACGCCGCTTGCTACGATCTCTCGAATAGCTACGAAACGGCTAGACATAAGTCTAACAAATAGTAATCGATATTCTATACCTGAATAGCTTTCATCTGCCTAGAAATTAACAGTCAGATGTCCAAGCCATCCATAAAGCTATTGATACAGTGTATTACTTATCTGACAACAAAAGGCTTTTCTGCTCAAAGGAGTACCAAATTTCGACTGTCAAACGTAGTCGTGCGAATGAATAGGAGGGGAATTATTGATTCAAAATAACGTCGAAACGACTCATCCAACCAATATGTATATGAGAATGCAACACCAAACCAATGCCGGCACAATATCCATATCACATAGGTACCGGGGAAACTAACAGGCGATGATACCGATATATGTTTTGTCTTCAAATTACTTTATATCGGAGGATAACACCTCTCAACTCAATATTAGTCGCCCGTTTTGCTGCGGAGGGAATTGGAAAATTTTGCTTCCAATTTATTTTTCTTTCTGGTTAACTTTGATGCGAATTAAAGACAGGCTAATGTCCCTAAGAGACTCGCCGCGCTCAGGAGCTCGGTGCTAATTCGTGTTCATGCCACTGTTAATCCTGGCTGACAGGTGTTGCAGTCGTATGTGGGCGGGAAAGTTAATTACGGACCGAACGCGGCCGTAAAAACATAGTCGCGAGTTCGAATCCCAGGGTGACCCTTTGACTTTTCGGACCCACGTGTGTCTGGAAAATCAATTACCACACACTTATAAGATGAAAGCAAACACTGAGGAAAACTTCGAGCCATATTATATGTATCTACATATGTCCAGCAGTGTACAGCTATAATATAGGTTTATAAGGATAATGCTTCCATAACGATTTACAAGAATTTATATAGTATGTGTAGTATCCGCACTAGTCCAGTATAGTGCGTTTATTATGGCACAAACCCTCTTGATTTTAGAGGGGACATGTATACAAACTTATTATTGTTTACTTATATTCATTAGTGAAATGTAAGATCAAGGGTAATGCCCAGTTTAAAATAAAATAGGCGAGTGTCATAGATCATGTCATAGAATCATATTATATTAAATTATGCAATTTAACAGATAACAGTATAGTTATAGCCTTATATTATTATGGCTGAAATTTATAAGCGATCCTAATCGCGATCGAAGGACTGATCCCTAAAATAAAACATTCAAAATAAGTCAATTATAAGAGTGTCGATGAATCTTTGATCTGATTTTAGGTCCGATATAAATGTATAGAAAACAAAATACACCGATATTTGATACGAACAACGCAATACAAAAACAAAAATAATAATAAAAAAATATTTCCTCGAATGAAGCGTGTTCTCAATTTTTTATCCAATCCGCGTCGTATTGCTACAAAATGTAAATTTTTAATTTTTTTTTAATCAGCTTTTGATCTACCTCCAATTTGAAACAGAATGCGCAGGAAAACATCCAGAGCTTTTTCAGGAATTCCTGATCGTGCGCCCGATAGCTCTTTCGATAATTTAATTATTTGGTTTAAACTTTATTCGTGACTAGGGGCCCGCTGGGCTCCGCCCAGTGCGGATTTTTGAGTACAGTCAACATCAGCAATATTTATTTCCCGTACCGTTTTATTTATTTTCAAACCCAATGCCGTCCTCTGTACTGCTTTTACCGCCCAGTTATATTCCGCCCCGTGCCGTCTCGGTCGCACTCAAGGCTTGGAATGGCTATCCCTTTGAGTGTAAAAAAGTAACAAATATATCGGAATTCCTTCTTCATCCCACGGGAACATTACATTTTTCGTGATAAAAAGTAGCCTAAGAGTTAGTTCAGTATGTCAGCTATCTCCAATCCAAATTTCATCGAAATGCGTTCAGCCGTTTTTGGATTATCGCGCACAACCTCACAAACAAACAGATAAAAAATCTGAAAATTCATTGTTTTGGGTTCTGTTAGGTTAATACAGGACCCCCTATAATCGTTTCTTTTATTTATTATTCATATATAGATATAGATTGTATGAGAATATGAAGGACAGTAAAGAAATAAAATACGACGTTAATACACATTATTGTTATTATTATGAGCCTATAACGACCCACTGCAGGGCAAAGGCCTGTGTTCCCGCCTTCCATACATATCGGTCAAGGGCTTTATATACATAATATACATTGTATAGACTTAATACGAGTATAAGTGGTTGATGGTGCAAGATTTTTTAGTTAAGATGTTTCATTTGACTAAAATATATCTAAAAATTAGTGTGTTAATATGTTAATTGAAAAAACACATCACATAATATTTTTATTGCTAAAATGTTTAAGCGCGGAGTAGCCAGTTGGTAAACGGACCAGACGCGGCTGCCTACATGTTCACGATGGCCGGGGGTTCAAATCCCAGGACACACCTCTGACTTTTCGGAGTTATGTGTGTATTGATAGTCAATCACTACGCACTATAGCGGTGAGGGAAAACATCGTGAGGAAACCTGCATATCATAGCGATTTGTATTAATTGCTATGGCGTGTAAAAGTCCGCCAACCCGCACAAAGCCAGGGTGGTGGACTATATGGCCTAACCACTCTCAATCGTACTCTCGATTGTAGAGAAGTGTGGACGTATATGGGCTGATACGATACGAAATTGTTTATGCATTACGGCAAAGTAGATAAATATAGAACGATGCGTCATTATTATTATACATAAACATATCAAAATAATTTTATCTCACTTGAAAACAAAATTTTCCGATCTACAATCGTAAAATTATTTTTTAAGTTTAAATAACACCAAATTCCTTCCAATTTTAGTGGTAAAAAGGCATTTTAACAATATTTAAAAACTCTCATTATGCAATAACATGTGGATCCTCTTAACCATTATGAATCTATTTGAGCTTCAACCCCACAAGTTCCGGGAACGCAATTGGCAATCAATTTCACATTATAGATGCTGATATACGCATAATTAAAGTCACAAACAATACCGGATATTATAATAGGTCAATCAGTGCGGCTTATTAGTAGATGGAATTGCTATTGGTCCTCGCAACGATTACAAGATCAGCTGCGCCACAATATTAAACCACTGCAGGGATACGGACAGCCCTTTCATCGGAAGCGAACTAATTACTCCGGTATCGGATGTGTGGCCAAACATAACTTTGTACGACGTAACAGGTCGCCTCTGTACCACCGTGTTGCATTGAATGTCGCTAGGCTCGTTAGGGTTGTCAATACGCTTCGGAACTCAATAAAAGCATTTACTCGAAGATACTGACGTCATCAACTCCGCATCTCGAAAGGTTTATTTTTAAATAACGTAATCAACAAATGACGCTACACGAGCCCTTTTGTTCGCTTTTGTTATCTTGCAAGGATGTACGCACAATTTCTATTAATAGCTTGTATATTATTTAGTGATACCTATAAGTATAAACGTATTGTACGAGTACTACCATCACGTCCAACATAATGAAAAGGAGTTGGAAAGAAAAACCTACGTACGGTTAAGTTTCTTGGAACCTCTTCTTAGACGAGCCGGCGTTTATGATTCAAAGCCAAGGGTATACTAAACTGTTAAGTAGTAAAAGCGCCTTAACCAGCTTAGGAACAAAAAAAAACTAACAGAATTGTTGTATCAGCCCATATACGTCCCACTGCAGTTAGGCCATAGAGTCCACCACGCTGCCTTAGTGCGGGTGGGCAGACTTTTACATACCATAGAAATTTATGCAAATCCCTATACTATGCAGATTTCCTCACGATGTTTTCCTTCACTGTTATAGTACGTGGTGATTATCAATACACACATACTCGGAAAAGTCAGAGGTGTGCCCTGCGATTTGAACCCGCGGCCACCGTGAACATGTAGGCAACCGCGTCTAGTCCTTTTTTAGCAACAGGCCACCACGGACTTATTTTAACAAAAAGGATAAAACTATCAAATGAGCTTATTACTTTACTATTAAATTATTTTTTTCCACAGCTAATGATTATCACAATTAATTAAATAATTAAAAAGTAATAATATAATATAATCATTGTGTAATATAATAAGTGTGTGTGTATAGTATATGTGGCCATGTGTATAGAGTGTTATGTATATAATGGGTCTGTGCATTCGGTCTACGTGAAGTTTTTTTTCGGTTTCCTTATAGTTCAGAAAACTAAACCATTTTTTAAGTAGTCTTGTGGATACCTACTTTTTATATTCTCAATAAAAATGGTCGAACCACCAGTGAAGTCGATATTTTCAAATTGCATTAGCTTGTTCTATTGACGTGGCAATTTAATAATGGATTTATAATTATTTTGGGTTAATAAAACTTGACGAAAATGTCGTTGATGTGTACCAAGGCAAAAAAATGAAAGCAAAGCAGCCAGTCATGCAATTATCTTATACGCACATCCATAATCTTTGTGTTCCGCTATTTTTGAAAGACGAGATCCAAATTATATAACTCCACAGCCTACAAAGGCTTCATTACGGGGCGCATAAGGTTGAAAGACAGTTGTGAAATCAGAGACCGCGGGTTCGATCCGCTCCCCAAGGCAAATTTTCTGCTTTCCCTTATTCGACAGCTACATGAGATGGATGCAACATTAGGTACTTTTTTGCCCATGCATTTTGACAGGCTCCGTTGCGTAGTTGGTTAGACGCCGGCTATGAAACGAGAGGCTGCGGGTTCGATCCCCGCACTGAGACAAATGTTTGTGAGGCCTACAGGTATTTGTCTGGGATCTGGGTGTTTGTGAGATCGAAAAGTCTCTCGTAATTTGTGATACCCACGACACAAGACTTAATTGAACTTAATGTGGGGTCAGGACTATGTATGTGACTGTTGGGTGTATTTATTTATGTTGCAGCATAATATAGCTAAGATTAAACTTCCTGGTAAATATAAACTTATCGAAAACGGAGCTTTAATTCCACTACGCTGGTCTCTCAAATAACGTATGAACGAAATACGGCCACAAATACTTTAAATTCAAACATTTGTCATCACAGATGACTGACTCGAAAACGGAAATAAAACAAACAGCCGCCATGGACGAGTCACAGTTCCACGTAAAATCGACATATTTTAGTTTGTATAAAGTTTTACGCACACATTGACACGCGTCGAAAGCGTCCGAAATGCATGTTGAAAAAGCGAAATACTAAGCGACGTATTTCCAATAATTGCATTTATTGGCTGGTTATTTTGAAAGCGTAATTCCGAGTTCATTGAAGCGAATACTGCGCTTTTATTTTAATGCAATCTTCATTTTCTATATTAAAATGAACCCTTAAGACTCAAGACCCTAGTAGCTGATAACGTTCTTCAAGACGCGCTCCTCTGCCGTTCTAGACTTTTCCACGGGATCAGTGCAATTAGCTGAAATAAAAAGTACTCTTGGGCTTTATATATAAATCGATTTATAGTTTCGATGCTGCGTGAAAAGACGCGGCACCAATCACTTTCGCATAATTATCAGCATTGCAAAAAAAATTGATAACATTGATTAGTGCTTTCAAGGGTGTATCAGTGGTCGCTTGATACGGTGCTGTTGTATAGGGGCGGTTCTAGTCTACAGGATATCAAAGGGATATTGAGATGTCTATCCTGTCCACCCATTCGGTCCCATTATATCAACGACGCACAGCCGCCAGTCCCTATTCATACAAAGTCGTAACTGAACCGTATCAACTGTCGTTACCTGGTAATTAAACTGTAGAACTATACTAATAATATATTGCCAAAAGCGGAGATTAGTAATACGAGTAATTGTATACATTCTGGGTGTAAATCTCTAATTTAAAGGTAAACTTTTAAAATATCTACCAAGCCGTATTATGTCTTTGTACACGTGTAATTAATCATAAAATATTTCTGTAGAAAGACTGATGTAGCGAGCGCACATTTCTCTAGTATTCACATAAGCCATCGCATTTGCACACGTGAATCAGAATAAATCAATGCATCGGCCCAATTATGAAATTGTGTGACATTTATTATGTCCTACAATATACACTCATTTGCAAAAAAAACGGGCGGTTTTGATTTTAATTCTTCTTTAAAAAAATACGGTACCAAAATGATTTCAATCATTTGTACATGTCACTGGCCGGTTTTAAAAATGCCGTGGTGTTTAAAACAGTACGTTCTAAATTCAAATTTTCGTTTGATGCTCGTTTTTACAGAAAACCACTTTTAATCCTACATTTTTGGTGCGAAGTTCCAAAAGATGATAACAACCTCGAAGAAGTAAGAAATGTGCATATTAGTCTAGGGACGGTCAGGAGGAGGCTTCTCGCGGCCAATATACGCAGTCGTCGCCCGGCCCGCGGCCCTAAGTTACTCCGTGAGCACAGAGTTGCCACGCTTAGGTTTGCTCGAAATTGTGAGTCATGGACTCAAGAAGACTGGAATAGGGTATTGCTCTCTGATGAAGCCAGGATATCTCTGTTCGGTGAAGATCGACGTCGGCGAGTGCTACGAAGACGAGGAGAACGCTTTGCAGAGGCTTGTTTTGAAGAAATCACACCTTATGGTGGGGGCTCTGTTATGTTTTGGGCAGGAATAAATTCAATGGATCGTACAGAGTTAGTCTTCATTGAAAACGGCTCACTGACTGGACATCGATACATAACGGAAGTTCTAATTCCTCATGCACAACCCGCATTGACCGCTTTAGGCGAAGACTCAATTTTTATGGACGACAACGCTCGCGCCCACCGGTCTGGCGATGTGGAAGCGTATGTGCAAGAGGTCGGCATTCGTCGTTTGGATTGGCCAGCTCGAAGTCCCGACCTCAATCCTATAGAGCATGTCTGGGACGTTCTGAAACGACGCGTGAGATCAGTACAACCGGCTCCGCAGACCATCAGAGAGCTGAAGAATGTGATTACCGCGGAGTGGGAACGTATTCCGCAAGCAAGTATCCGGTATATCCTCGCTAGCATACCCAGACGAATTCAAGCTGTGATTTCAGCTAGAGGGGGTCCCACTCGATACTAAACATTTATCTGCTTTTACTTTATTAAAGAAAAAACAAACAAAAATCTTTGTTAACTTTTACTTCACGAGCATATGCACTACTAGCGAGCATACACTACTAGTGAACTTTAGCATTAAAACCCATAAATTTTATCAAAATTTTAAGATAATACTGACGAAAACGATTATTTGCTTATTAATTTACAAAATTGTGAAAGTAAAACTTCCTCTAATTATCAAACAAATCAATAGTAACATTTGAAATGGTTCATTGCTGAGGTGACCGTTTTTTTTTGCAAATGAGTTTATTATATATTCTATATATTTTAACAGATTGACGGGACAGAAAAATAAAAAATAATATTCCTACCTAGTAATATGATAATGATGTATTGGATTAAATCTGTTAACAGCCTTCTAACCGACAACAAAGGCCACGCCGCGCTGCGCCGCTTTTGTGTGTTACGAACAAAAACATATTTTTATATATCAATATCGTCAATAAACACAGGGCTACGATTATGAGCGTTTACGCCTTCCGTGCGGTGTTTTGCTCAAAATCAGTACTTTTCGAACCAGGTTTTTTTTTAATTATTAGATTATCATTTTAGATAATGTTGTCATCTAAAGAGTTAGGTGAAGAACATTTCAGGTTAATAGATAATTTGTGAACATTATAAGGATTACTGGATAGAAGTTTTCTTATATTGGCATTGAATGGCAATCTAGAAGCTTGAAATATTTTAAATCACTAAATAAAAGAACATAATAAAAAAAAACTGACTAAAAAGACCCTTAGGAAAAAAGTTTGTTGACGAAATAATGTTTTTGTGTTTAATTCAGGAGAAATAAAAAAAATTATGAGGCGAAATTATTCAGTAACTCTGATACAACAAATAAAGATAATAAAAAAATTAAAAATGTATTTTATCTAGATTTTAAATTTTGTTAATATTTCGATTATTCCTATATCGTGGGTGCGTTTACAAACACCTTACATATACACAACCACAAATATATCTAGGCCATACAAATTTACTTGTGGAAATCAAACATTCGGCGCGAATTTCAGAACCCATTTCTCCGAAGTCAACTTCTCAACGCCCGCACCAATCGATCGATTTAAATTGAATATGAAATCGAAATCAAACAGAAACAGAATCGTGAAATAAATAAATATAAAAACTAACCATTTCAGTCGGAACTATTTTAAGTTATTTAATAAATACTAACGTCTGACAAACAACGCGCAGCTTGTGCCGGGTCTACGAGAATTTCATTTTGTACTGGAATTTCGTGTACAAACGTAAACGCGAACTTAGGTTTGTATAAAGTGTTTTAAAATGAATACAAATAAGTCAAGTGGGGGATAAAAAAATCTATGTGATGTTTTTCCTTGAAATCAATTTTCAGCGTCCTGAATCCACTCAGGGCCTTGGCTGTTTAAATATCTTTTCTTTTCGTTAAAAATACTTAGAAATTATCAAAAAATACAAGACGCTTTTCGGTCTTAGAAAATCCAGACTCGAGACAAACACTTGTGGATGACACAAATACTTATTACGTGAGGACATTGAGTCTACGGCATTTCTTTCTAGAGTCTGTATTGAAACAAACTGCACCACGGAAGCTGTCAATCGACTCAAATATATATCCATACTCAATGCTCAAAATACATCGAATCAGGGATTTGATTAAAACAGGAAAGAGGATTTAAAACTAGTTCTTTTAACTACATGTTATAAATTACATCCATACACAATAATATTATCATTTTAATGTAACTTAAGTTTAATTCTCACTTGTAAGTAATATGATGATTTAATCTTAGATACCGCAATTACATGCATACAGTTTGTAACAGTTATAACGACAAATTGTAATGTTATACTAACATTAAAATGTAACTAGAACTATGCTGTTGGGTTAACATTATCTTGATGCAAACTACGAGTATAATAAACGATAACAGTGTCATTATCTAAATCATATTTGAGTGGGTTCATATTCTCTTATTAGAATTACCTAATAATACATATTTTGAATCATTATGACAGATGGTAATCAAAACTAAATATAAAAAAGCTAAGTCCGTATGTGACACGTGCGTGGGTCACTAACCACTTACCACCATTATGTACCGTGGTCGCTGTCAGGACCCATACGAATAACCTACCACTAGCAACTTTTATAATCAAGGCGTTAGGCTCGACCATATGCACTCACTATTGCAACTCCTGGCAGGATGTCGGCAACAAGCACATGCACTTGTTGGCTGCCGACATGTTGGCGACACAAGGCTCTGACCAGTTGCCCGGCGATACTCAATGTCGTAAAAATATTCCACATATCATGTCGAGCCGCTGTCATGTCGCGCTTTGCCGACTTGCAATTGCCAAAGTGGCACGAAATGAAACCCATTGCTGAAGCTCAACATCTCTTAGAGCTCGTCTTTGTCCACATCCGCTATTAACCAGATCAACAGTGGCGTCAGTGGCGTATGGCCTAAGCCATTGCAATCGTACTCTTGACTGTACAGGAGGCGTGCCTTGCAGTGGGACGTATATGGGCTGATACAGATAAACAGAACAGTGGCTCGCAAAGAAATGAGACTGAGCTTTGAAGCTTGACAAGTCTCCACTTGTAGATAAACTAGCTTGTATTTTACCCACGATATTAATCAGAAACAAAACATATAGGTGGAATTAAAAATCTTAAAGAATGCAAGTTATGCAAATGTCAAGATATTAGCACGAGATTATCAGAGACGAGTAGTACATCTGCAGCCCAATTCAGGCACAATAGCTTGACCGTCAGTATCCTGCTGCTGACCTATTTAAACTAACAAGCATAGGTAGCCAGCCAACTATAATAAACTGCAGCTGTGTAATCCTTGCAAGATGTATTTTGGAACAAAAATACGTAGTCATACAAAAAGAATTTGATAGTGTAGTGTAATATGCCTAATATGTCAACCATTGCCCACTTACATTCAGAATAGAATCAAACATTATTAATGTTTTTCACATTTCTTATTTTAATTTATGGGCTGGATGGCTGTACATGGAAGATAAATGAGAAAAACGGATATACAGACTATATTAACGTAACAGAACCCAAAACAATGATTTTTAGATTTTTAAGATATTCAAATAAAGTTAATCACGCAGACAAATCTTGCGGGCAGAAGCTAGTAGGTAATAATATCCGATTCTTGTCAGCTAATGAGCTTTTAAAAGGCAAAAAGTATTATTTGTGACTTTGAAGGTCACAGCGGGCGGCAGAACGACCTAGAACATCGACACTCATACAAATAACACTTTTCACCTGATACGTAAATATTTAGGTCACAGTATTTATTTATCAGAAAAACAATATAGTAATATGTATGTAATATAGTATGCTACTTTATAGTGTCAGACACGTAAACCGGACAGCAGTCTACTAACAGCTCGCAGTCTTGACTTCGAGCAACGAGTAGTATTGATTTAGATATTAGACTAGAACTCAATAATAATCAGTCTTCTGCATATCAAATCCTTAATATCAAATCTATAATATCTGTAAATTAATCAGTACTTTACTTCACATCGAATACTAAATCGACTGGTTGAAGCAAACGAAATGAAATCTGTAGTACCCATCCTGTTTTGTCCTAATATACATGGGATGAATTTTTCAAGTGCGCGTGGAAGGCCAGATCCGAAATGTTAATGAATAGCGAAAAATACGTCTCGAAGCCGATTTTAATGAAAACTGAAACTGTATACTAAAATTTTTGATAAATAAAGATTATGAAATAAAGATTACATTCGCTGTATTATTACACCCTTCGAAAATGTTGCTAATAAGGATTAAACTTTGGGAAGAAATGACATACGGCAAACTAAAGGAAAGAGCTCATTTTTAGAAAAAATCCATTTAATGCTCCGTTATTAACACCTAGCCTCCCTGCGTCGCGAGAGGAATTTTAGAATTTGCCGTGCTTTGTTGGTTAATTTATAAAAAAAAATAACAAGAATTTGAATTCTGCGATTTGAATAATGATTCAATTAATAATGATACATTTGATTTAATTAAAGCATATGTGTAGTGTCACACGCGTCTTTGTACTGAATAAATGCCCTTTATGTGTTTTCTTCACTATTAAGCGTCCCCAAAAATATATGAATAATCTCAAAGTTCAACCAAGGAGATAGCTTTGCCAATGTAACTTATTACAGCCAGCCACTTGTAATGAAGAGTTAGAAATAACTGCTCCGACCAATTTTGAGTTATTTCCTGATAATTCTACCAACGCAGCCCGGGAGATTAGGTATTAAGGCAACGGCAAAAAAAAAGTTGTTTTGCTTAAAATTGCCACTTTCCTTTAGTTTACCGTACGTCATGACATGGCAGAATTTGATTCTCATTAGCCACAATATTGAATCGTGTAATAATAATACAACAGTTGTTTTTTTTTTAACCATCGGGTTCGATTATTAGGAATATTGATTTATTAAAATCCAAGTATATATTTATTTTTCATCAAAACGTCGTGACACCTTTAAGCATTTTTTCTATTTCTCAAATTTTGGAATTAGGCCATCCATTCCCATTCGAAAAATTATCTCTGTATACAGTTCGGCAAGCGCAAGGGATTTAAAAGAAAATATGTTTAAATTACCCTCCTAATCACCTGTCTTACCCCGTGTTGCCCCGTATGGACAGGACAATGAATATGTACTTTAATAATTCCTGACTTTTATTTGTATTTATTGATTGTATTTATTTTATTGCTAAGAATGGCGAGACGAGCATGCCATTCTCCTAATGTTAAGCCATACCGCTCATAGACAATAGCAAAACCAAACAACAATATATACTTTTGCTCTGCTCCATTTCATCATTCACTTTATCCATTCTCATTAGTTTATTTAATACTACATGTAAAGTTCGCAACAAGCAACTTACAATGAACATGGTAAAAATTCACGCAATGACATAGCAGTCCACGACAACTATATTTAAGACTTCCCGATCTCGCTATATGTGATAATTGGCTATGATTTGCAAAAATCCATACCGTGACGATAATAATCATAGAATTCGTACCTACTCTACTGTCCACATATTGTCTTTATTTCATTTATCGTAATATGAATTCCTATTTAAAAAACTATATTCAATCTATGAAATTTTACAAAATTTGATTTGCTTCATGAAAATTACTTACACAAACCATGGCAGTGCAATGTCGAAGTATCGTTTACAGAGTATAGTCCGAAATTCAATACCTCAACTGAGACGTATTCGACGAATCAATACCGCACCGAAGTGCACAACATGATTGAGGTTCATTTATCTCATCACCCTTTTACAATAACTAGATTTGCTGCGAAGTATGTTTTAGCATCGATCGGAAATTGCACACTTTTTTATTTTAGCTGTCGAACACGTGGGTCAAACTTCATAAGCGTATGTATGTTTGGATGCTTGTGTGAAATATTCTGGTATTTGGGGACTAAACTGAATTACCTGGAGCGACTACTAGCGGCTCCGAATAATTCGATTGGGAGATTCCCGGTCAGTCGCAGCTCGGGTTTCTGAATAATCGCGGAAAACCATACTACTCGGCTCTCGAATCGAAGATTACTTACGATGACGGAAGCACGTCACTGAATTATGTTTATACTTGAGCTCTGTTGCGTTTTTTCATAATCAGAGTTTAAGTGTGTTATGAAATAAAAGGAAAATTTAAAAATACCTTAAACACAGCATTTCAAATTAAGAAACGACTATAATGCGGTGACTTGGCGTCGTTAAAGAAAACATTAGAGTCAATTGTAGGAATAAACTTTGCAAAAAGGCGGATTCTAGCCCCTGCCGGAATAACATCAGGTAGAATGACCACCTCGTTTGATTATAATGTGTACCATACTTACACAAACTAATAGTTTAGTGCCGTAGCAATGATATACTTGTGTCAGTCTGAAGTGTGATCGATAAGCGAGGTATTTGATGAGCCCGCAAGTGTTGAAAATACGACGATGATTTTTTTATTGTATTTATCAACAGATCCACGTCCAAAATGTAGCAAAAAAGGAATTTTATAAATATATTTAGAATTGAACAAATTAGAACCCTTTTAAATATTGCAGTGACAGTAAAATAATAGAGATGCAACACAAAACGAGTGACATCACTAGTCTTAATATGCATTTTGTGTGCGCATTAGAAAAAGACAGTAAGATATCCCAACTATGCTCCCACTTTTTAATTAAAATACTAATGTTTGCCTTATCTTATCTAAAGCTACCTTAATACTGTTTTGACATAAATGTCTTACTTTAATGGTATTTGTGTTTGTACGTAAAATAATTAAAAAGAAATGATAATAGTCAAATACCCCATTGATGATAATTGAAATGCAGCCACTATGCTTTGTAGACGTGAAAGAATTTATATACATAGTACATATACCTATTATCAGGGTTTACATGTCTCATATTTGACAGACACCAGTGGTTATTACAAAAACCTACGATATTCTGTCATCCGATAGCGCTATTGTGAAAAATATTAAGAATAGTTCTTCGCTCTTCGCATTATATTACATTAGACATGTTATTACTAATAAATTACGAGTATAATTAATGCTAGTTGTTTAATAGTATATTATGACAGAATATGTCAAACAACCAAACCGCACTAGGCCAGCGTGGTGGACTATATGGCCTAACCACTCTCAATCGTACTCTCGATTGTAGAGGAGGCCCGTGCCCTGCAGTGGGTCGTATGTGGGCTGATACAATACAATACAAAAAATGTCAAACAATCCTTTTAACATATATTTTTTTACTTCTAATCGTAGTTTCTAACGCCACACGGCATTATGTATAGCGTCAACTTATGTACAACGCATCTCGCGCTGTACATGTAAACGCGGTTTGTGATCCGATCGGCAGATATTAGAATATTGTACTAGAGATTGGTGCGAAATCTGAATATAGGTAGTCTCGCAGTTCAACACTTATTAAATAATATTGGCATGCTATTGTTGCAACGACTGCCACTACATCTAAGCGTTTAATATCGCGACTAACAGTAGATATACATAGGGGAGAAAAAAGAAAACAAAATCATAAGTAACGTATTTTTCTATAAATTTTGTTTCGGAATATGTCTTAGGTTTTCGTCATATTTGCCAATGTCTGTGATGATTATTTTTGATAACCTTTCACGTCGTTTTTAGGGGTATTGGAAATAATTAAAATAATATTTATAACAAACGCATACAGATACAATAATTAAACTATATAACTATATAAAAACAACGTTTCCACGACGTTATTATTAAACAATATTTTATAACGGGATCCCAGCCTGTGCCGGGGACCGCTTTGCAAAGCAATCTTAGCTTCTTCGACCCGACATTCGAATCCTTGGTTGTAAAATCATTGGCTCTCATATATTACTTGACGACAACCATTTATACAAACCATTGATTACGACTTTTATGTTTGTTATGAATATTAAAAATAATAATAAAAAATTACACTGTAGATTTTTTTCAATTGTCGTCAGCTGAAGGTTAAAGTTGTTGCAGTCCCAGTAAGAATTTGCTGAACACAGGCCTCTGTATCAGATTTTCATAGCGACCTATTGAAAGTGGCGTGATCCAGCGACTTCATGCAACTTTGTTATCGACCTTGACCTTGTGGGTGGATTTCCGATTACTTCCATTTTTGTTTCGAAATATTTAATTACCCGCCATAGTATTTTAAAATAGCCCGACGTCATGGAGCAGTCACCACACCCTTGAAATAGGCACAACCCACCCTCTATATTCTCCTGTTCTAAATTAGGTCCGCTTCACTCCTTAACCAGATAATCTGTCCCTTTAGGTGACAACATGACAATGCAAATATTAAATGGAAACTTTAAAAACAATAATACAGTTCGTAAACACACGATAAAAAGCACAGATAACGTCGGTGGAGACATTGCTTCTTGTTTTTAATAAAATATATTTACGATGTCACTGAGCGCACAGCGATACAGAATTTCTCTCTTTAGTTATTGCAATCACAGAGCCATTCTCGGTGGTTGCCAAGTGCCAACGTGTTATTTTTTATGTACGTTTCTTGCTCTCAGAAGTTTTGTGTTGTGTGAATCGTTTCATTAATAAACAATATAGATAATACAAAAGTCATACAGATAGATACAACACCACATTGAGACGCGTGTGTTGTGTCGCAAATATCAGAAAATAAGAGGGACTTTTTCGGTTCTACAAAACCAATATCCGAAACGAAATGTGGCTGACCGCTGATGCCAGGAAGACTGTTATTCATTTTTACATGACGCCACCTTTTTTAAGGGGAAAATCCTCATGGAGACCCACCCGCCTCAAGCAAGGTATGCCGCATTTGTAACCGCTTAACACCTCATGTTACTCCATCGGCACTTTGGAGAAACTCCGGGACCTCAAAATAAACACGCCAAAGTTTCTCCAGACATGACGACACCTATTGAATGAAACATGAATTAATAATAAACCAATGCTTTTATTTTAGGAACAAAGGCACGAAATGTTGAATTATTTTATTATGTATTTTTTTATAAAGCGTGTATTTAACATAGCGCAGCACTGTTACGCTTGAACGAGTATTCCTATGTTTTTCGATTACAAATATATGCAACATTTTGCAGTTGAGTGTTGCGGTGAGATAGGACTGTATCGCAAACACAATTACACTGTTTTGACTCAGTCAGCAGTGACAAAATGAACACAAAAATCCTACATACACTTTTGTTGGCACGATGAAAATCGTGCCTTGTATTGTGATTATCGGAAAGTAGGTTATTTTCTCCTCACCTCATGCAGACCGGAAAAAAACGCATAAATATACAGAGGTCTAACCCGTGGCCCCCCGTTTTACACGCAAGTTATCCCCTACGAACGGAGGCTGTAAAAGTCTATAAATACACAAGCATTCACATTTCTGACCCCAAACTAAGATAGATAAGATAGACTTTTTAGCACTAAAACACCCAGAACCGAAACGAAATATTATTTTATGAACCATACGAACTTTCCTCTCGGTATGGGAAACGAAACAAGGGCTCATGCACTCTTGTTTCAACGTCTTAATCAACTGTCATGCACGTTGGGAACGCTTTGCTTGCCGCTCTATTATGTCTCGGCGCCTTAAGTTACGCCTTTTACCGTCACACCGGTTCTTTTCGCGACAGATGTGTCGAAACAAGCAAGGTGAACCAAATAAATTCGATGTATGTAAATAAATTTGCACGCACACAAATGGGTATGACCACACGATATTAAATAGCATTAAACGGTGGAATATTAAATTAAATTCATGTTTATTGCACTCAAAGCGCGGTCTTTGTAGATCACAGCCTCGCGATACAAGATAACGCGCTCCTTTCTTCCCTCCATTTCTTTAAATCATGGACATTTTTTTCCAGAATAATTTAAATCCAAGACCAGTGCTAAAGAATCCACTGAGTATAAAATGAAAGATCCCTCCCGTTTTAAAAAACCTGTTATCATTATCAACGAGATACAATCGTAAAATAAATTAAAACAACGAAAGCCCAGCAAGATAATCCAGCTCAAATGAAAATTCAGTTTTAGGTCACCTTTGCAAGCAAATAAATCCAATCACAAATCGGATGTAATGATAGAAGCTATATTCATTGTTTCCGCTGAATTAATAATACTATAAAAGACAGGATAAAATTCCTATTACTCATATTTAAAAAATCAAGGATTTTGTTTATGCACAATTCATTTCGTTTGTCGGCGCCGTGTACACGAGTTAGCGCTTATCCGTTGTTAATACTTCTCAAAATTTATTTACTATGATAAAAATACTTACTCAGAATCAATAAGTTTGATATGACGTGAACAATACTTTCGTATTAACTCCCGCGCAATGGATTAACAAATAAGTTACTATCGAAAATACGTAACGAAGGCGTAACACTTACAAACCGTGCCACGAAAGAGCCCAATTTATACTATGCAAAATGGGAAATAATAATTTGTAAAGTCATCGGTCAATACTGGCCCCTGCATACCCCCTTTTAATCCACCTTTCAGACATGTCAATTGAATTTTGCAAGTTAGCTCCCCATCTTCCTACAACCCTTCCAAGTTACAATGCATGTTATATTAGGGTGCCTAGCACACCTACATAGAGTAAACGGGGACAGATAGCCGACAGTCTTGTTAAGGGGTCTGTTAAATATGGAATGGATTATTAAAATCAGTTTGCAAATGATAACGGAAGCTAATGCACTTCATAGACAGATTTCATTTATGTAACTAAATGTATGTATATCTATTAGTGATTTAGAATGTTCATAGTGATGTAACTTAAAGAAATATATTATACTATCTGTTGTAGAAATAAAGAAGTGAATTGTTAAACATGATTTTAATTACTTCTACTAAATTATTAACTTGGGAGATTCTAAATTATGGGTGTTAATTGAGACATAGAATACATTATTTTGTATTTATTTATTTTACCAATTACAATCAAACTCTTGTTAAAATAAACATAAACTGCTCCATACTTATTACTATGAATACATCATTAACCATAACATTACAATTTAAACTGCAGAATTTGATTTAGACCAAATATTTAGGACTACAACCAATTTCTAAAACATAATTTAAAAAAATGTTGCAGTTTTTTGACTAACAAATCACATATTTTTGTGAGAGACTATTAATAACTAACAAATTCAGAATGTCCATAGTAGGCATATAATTGAATGTATTATAATATGATAGCATTAAACGCTGAATTTAAGTAATAAAAGTGATATTTTGATGAAAGTATTCTATATTTTTGTGTGTGTGGCAAACATTACCAACATTTCAAATTCTAATTATCAGAAAACAATAAATTAATTATCTATATTATGATAGGTATAATATCATATAAAGACTTGTGTAATATGAAACAAGTATGTAGTAACATAAGTGGGAATGTAATGAAAATATATTTTACTCTTGTGTGTCTAACAAGTTTAACCAATACTTTAACTTTGGAAACAGATCTAATTAGGCATATGATGGACATATAACATATCATGATAACAGGATATACATGATACAACAATTATGATCATATCACATTTTAATGCGGTTTCTTGAATTAATAATATTGTATTTCCTCAGAATGTATATGTAGTAGACATATTATAATGATGAATTATTGAGAAGCCTAGCATTTTATATGAATGAATACATAACAATGATGAGTGAAATTGAGATATTGAAGTGCAATTTATTATCATGACAGTAAAATAATTGGTATCAAAAAGTCAGATCTGTAACACGGTTGACTGTGATCTCACCAAATGAGTCTCACTATACCAAGAATCTTATTGACTTTCATTTTATATTTTCTTTTGGTACATTTTTACTATTTTTAGAACTGTTTGGTGTTTATGATGATACCAAGTAAAACCTTGTTTAAAGCAAATGTAGCACAAACATTCTACCTACAGACTAACATTTTATACTGATCTGATTGGGTCCTGCAAAGTCATTGCAATAAATGTAACTTATTCTATTTATTCTAAAGCAAAGTATAATAATGGCAGTACTATGAAAGCTCATTAACATAACATACAATGGAATGCATCTATTACATTGGTGATCTCTGGGAACACATGGAAATAAAATATGTAAATAATAAGAAAAAATAAATGAAGAACATACAATATTTTGTCTTTTAACATTACCAAGTACTTATCAATAAAATTGAATGTTATCTTAAAAGATATACTTTCAGACAAAGGATCAAAGTGAAAGGCTTAAAAACGATTGCCTGTTTTAAATAAAAGTTAGTACCTAAGTATGTTTCTGTTAGTGCGGCAACTCATTCAGCGGTAGTTTTGACCGCACAGCTCTTTATCCGGAGTTTATGCCGGCGGCCCAATGACAATCGCAATCCTGCTCGTCGATGTTCTATGCCACGAATTATCATTGACAACGATATACCGATAATATAGCCCGTACTTATTTAATTATGGGACTTTAAAATGTTTTCGCATACCAAAAAGCTCCTCTGTTTCGAGAGGAAAATCTCCGGACTTTCCCTTTACACCGACGGGCTCTTGTCATTGTAATACTTTGAAAATACCTCTGAATACGTCTGCCGTTCCCGAGATCCGAAACGAGGTCAAATATTTAACCAAAAATAGAAAGAAAATAAGAATAATAAGAAATTATGACATCGAAAAATTGCCACCTAAGCAACACAATGAGCAGGGAACACGCGCCCCAAACAGCTGATACACTTGGACAGTTATATGAGAGATGGTATGGTGGTGTAGAAAAAAATATATGTTTTACAATTACCTTAAATATAACACGAACACTCATCACAAAAATAACACATTCAACTTCTACCCACTTCAAAACATGATCCGTCAGCAGCAGTAAAACATAGACTAATATACTCTACATAGAGTATGTAGAAGGATTTAGGGGGGTCACGCAGTTTAATTAGAACTTTAAAAAACCTTATATTTTATAACTACTGTTAATTATAATATAACAACAAAATACATTGACACCGTACAGTTAATAATTTATAAAATATTGTTAATGCTTTAGTTTATAATTTATTATATTAACTAACTACGATATAATAACAATACCTACTCGTATAATAACAATTCATCACAAAAAATCATTAGCCCAGTCAAATAAGGCAAAAAAGTGTTTATCTCGGCATGAGAGATAATAAGCTGGAAACTTGCATAAATGTTTATTTTGGTATTCTAAACAGTGTCTCAAAAATCTCATAAAATCACGGCGCTGCGTCGCGAGATATCAAACATCGAATGCCCCAAAAATCAGTGTTTTGCTAATATATCTCCTCCGATCATTCTTATATTCTATATTCTTATGTTCTATTATTCTATTTACATCTATTACAAAATTGTAGAACATTCTCTACAAATGTTGTCTACATTTTTATGTGCGAACAACTGGTTTTGAGAGAAAGAGTGCGTAGGGCGCGGAGAGCGCGCGGCGCTCAACCGCACGTTTTGACAGGTTTCTGCCTTTGTACTTTTCCCTCACAAGAGGAGATATTTTTCCGACTTCCTAAGAGATCCCTGTTAACACGTTTTTCCATTTCTATCAAATAGTGCTGCATCTATAAACCAACTGGTAGTCATAAGTCTCGTAACTAGAGAATGCGGCGGCGGCAATAAAATATTAAATTTTATTCAAATATTCATTATTACGACTTTTATGAACCACATGTGAACAAATCTCTTCATTTGTCTCTCAGTTCTAGTGCATCAGGTACTCATAAGTAGGCAGTGAGTAATTTTCATGGATTTCCATAAATAAATTTAAATACTATTATTTAAATTACTCTTTAATTCAATTCACTCCGAGTCGTTTTGCAAGCTTGTTTTGCATTACTTTTTTATTAGGTACAGAATTTAATGCTCTACAAAATTGTAATAAATAATCAGGGTATATCAAGACTGCTACCGAAAACGTATCCAGGTGGAAGTTTTAGTGACTACAAACACAATGCAACTAAAATCTTTGCAAAAATATGCGACAATTTTTTTAAATGTTTTATATATCATTGTGTTTTGGTGATAAATCTATAGTTTTTGATCAAAATATAATTTAAAGCCATACGTACTATAGCGTCTTTAAAGATAAAAGGGTGTATATTATTTTTTTAGAAAAAAATATCTATCAAATACGATGATAGGAAATAAATACAAAAAAATCGTTGCTTTTTTTCCAATTATGTTAGTTGCATTGTGTCTAAAGTCACTAAAACTACCACCTGGCTTCGTTTTCGGTAGCAGTCTTGATATACCCTGTATATATAAGGATTATAGGAAGCGAGATATTAGCAAACAACTGATTTTTGGTGCCTTTGTTAACTCAGCGAAGCGGTGCCGTGATTTTATGTGATTTTTGAGACACTTTAGAATACCAGAGTAAAGGTTTATGCAAGTTTCCAGCCTATTATCTCTCATGCCGAGGTTAAATCCTTATTACACTAGGCTAAATAAAAAAGAATTAGTGTATATAACATAATATTAACATAAATTTATAATACACTGGAAAGAAATACATAAAACCATATATGTAACCAACCATATTGTGCTTTAATACTCTCACTGACCCTAACTATTGATCTAAATTTAATAAAAGAAAAAATCTTAAAAATGGCAAGTGCCATACTTGTAATAATACTTTTTGGATCTAACATCACTTGAAATGACTGAGAAATGCCAACAAATTCCTCGGTGGACGATTGGAGTTTTGAGATAAGAGATAGTAGCTCTAGGTGCTCTCACTGCTAAATGCTTCCCGTGCATGCCGCTCTTTTCGTTCTCGTGCATGGATCTTACACTGCTTGCCACTTCGAGTTATAACTTTATCGAATGATTTAAGACGTTCTTCCATGATTTCCATGGAGTCATCAATGGTTCTGAGCATCTTTAATTCGTTGAATGAAAAAGACGCCAACCTTCTCACTAAAAGACGTAACACTTTCTTCTTCCGTTGCTCTTCTTCCATTATATTTCCGTATAAACTTAAATGATAACTTAGTTTAATTTTGGAACTGTAACTGGCGCAAGTTACACGCAAACAAACAGTTTTCAATGTTTACCGCTAATTCACTGACAGACTGATGTAAAGTTGTCCCCGCAACGCTAGATAGGTGCGTTTGTAAGTCGCTACATTCGCGAATAAAAGTGATACCAGATGAAGGGTTAAAAAATTACCATCTGTCAAACAACGGAATACCAGCCCAAAGGTAAAAATCTACCATAATATTGGCTATGTAAATAATAATTATGTTTTGACGCTTGTTGTAAACTTACATAAAATACATACACCATAAAAATATGTTTTTTTACATAAAATTGACTGTATTAATAATTTACATAGTTATATTAAGGAATATATGGCAATTGGATCAATGTTTTTATGTCAACAATATTAGTGACAAAGATAGTCTATTGCCTTTGCAATATTTATAAAAAAAATACAATATATATTTTCTGTAGTAGGTATATGTAGGATGTTTAATTTCATATTTATTGCTTATATGGTACCTACGTATTATATTAGTATTTATTAGTTGTACATGATTGTCGTTTCCTTCTTTTTATTACTACCCTTGGTTTGCTTCTCATATTTATTCCAGTCTATCCTAAAGTTTTTTTGGAAGAGATCGCCGTGAGCGTTAAGACCGCCGTTTGTAGTGATATTTAGATCTAAGCTCCTTGTTTGTATAATTCCTTTGTTTATGTTTTGTGTACTATAATAAATGATAAATATATTTCGTAGAAATATTTAATAGTCAGTTTTTAAACCTATTTTACTTATCGAATGATTTGTCCTTTTCGATCGACTTTTGAATTCAGTTTGTGCGACGAAGACAAAATATTCTATAGCTAAAATGAATTTAAGAACTGACTATGAATAACACGTTTAGAAATTAGTTTTCTTTGTAGTATTAATTAAACAACCCTCTCGAAATTCTGATTGAGAGGACAGAGTACCATGTTCAGTAGTAGGCAATAAAATGTTGATGTAAAAAGAAATCCATAAATACACCCAACAGTCTGATATATAGTATGTATCAGAATTTGAAAATAACTAGAGAATAGTTTTTTTAATAATTGACATACAACTAGTCTAGGTCTAACTTAAATACATTATTGGAATAGAAAATATTTATCGCTTTCATAGCTATACACGAAGGCAAAATCATAATAGAACATTTTACCCTAGATTTTGAATCTGTTGTTATATCTTCTCGAAGCGCATTTCAAACATGGATATTTTTTCGGACATCTTTGAAACTAGTCAAATCAATAGTGATTATAGTTTCTATATTAGGATTGACTACAATATTTCCTGTGTGTTGTTAGACAACCATAATAAAATTTTATGCGGTTTTTTTTATCAGCCCATATACGTCCCACTGCTGGACACGGGCCTACTATACAATCGAGGGAATCGATTGAGAGTGGTTAGGCCATATAGTCCACCACGCTGGCCTATTGCGGGTTGGGGGACTTACATACCGTAGAAATTCTTTAAAAATAGCTACGATATGCCGGTTTCCTCACGATGTTTTCCTTCTCCGACTATCAATACACACATAACTTCGAAAAGTCAGAGGTGTGCCCTGGGATTCGAACCCGCGACCACCATGAACATGTAGGCAGCTGAGTCTGGTCCGTTACCAACAGGCCACCACGGGCGTTATGCGTTAAATTAATTAATTAAAAAATCAATTTATTATACACGATTAATATCTTCACAAAATTACGTGTATAAAACAACAGTATATAGTTGATACAAATGATGTAAAATCTAATTACGTATAGCGAAATTTGGAACTACATTTTTGCTACTGAAAGTTGATCCTGGTATTCATTGTAATTTTTGTATATGACCACACTTTACTGTTCCAACTATGAAAATTTTGATACGGGAGCGACTGATATATCATTCACAAGTAGGGGTTTTCTATTCCGAATTTGATTAGGATAAAATAACTAATATTTTTGAGGCGATAAAAATTGTTTTTATATTGTTCATGTATCTATACATATTTTTTAATCCAAAGTATTATAGCATAAACTAAGAAAACTTGTACTGACGAATAGACGATTGTCGCTTCATCGCGCTAAATATTTTGAACAGATTTTGCATAAACATTATTTTAAAAATTATTATATTCAAGCGTCTTTGGTTTTTGAAGCAAACTTCTAATGATGGTATTACCATAGTTAATTTTTTAAATCTTGCTGCGTTTTTCCAGCATAAATTTTCATTAGCCACACCATAATTATTTTTTTAAACATATCTATCTGACTCATTCTTTGATATCTGTTTTCATAATATAAACAACGGGTATTTATACTCGTAATCTAAAGAAATTAACTTGTCCAATGTAATAAAGTGTGAAGAGAGAAAAAAATATTGTTATCATTTTTGGAAACAGCGCTTTCGGCGACAAAAGATTGTAGGCGACGTAAAAGAATAGTTTAAAAAAAGCTGTGATAGATGTGTTCTCACAATAAGTACAGATTTATTTATATTTTCTACCATTTGGTAGAATTATTTCTCGTATAATCTGTGGCTCTGTGGAAAACCGAAAAATCAATAGTGAGCAAAAGTGGCAGATCGGAATTTGTTCTCATTAATTTTCTTTCGAGTTGGTAGCTGGTACACTTGGGCTTACCTTTTAATTATTGATTAAACTAATGCAATATATTTAATGTGGAAAAACCAAACATGCATCTAAAAATTTGCTTTATTCTCACTGTGTTTGTTAGTGCCGCAGTGGTAAGCATTTTTTAAATTCTAATCATTCTTGTATTAAAATTAATTTTTGTAATAGATAAGTAGATAAACTTATTTATTTGACAAGGAATAAGAAATTTTGTACAATTTAATATACCAATATATTGCTTGACCGGACCAATACTTGCGCACTACTTTAGGTAGTGTAGGTCCGGTATATATATATATATATATATACATATATATATATATATATATATATATATATATATATATATATATATATATAATATATATACCCAAACCTTACGTGGTGGTTTTCTTACCTTCTGGTGGTGGTTACCTTTCCTGGTTGGGTAAGGTTTGGGTATATATATTATATATATATATATATAATATATATATATATATATATATAATATATATATATAATATATATACCCAAACCTTACCTGGTGGTTTTCATACTAAAGTAGTATATATATGGTATACATCAGGGTTTCTCAAACTTATTTGTACTGTGACACCTTTGAGAATTTGCCATTTTTTTAACGAAGCCTGCAGACCAGCCCTACCCTCTTCTCGGGCTAAAAATACCAACCAGATTGAATACTAGCCAAATAATAGGTTTTCAACATATTCTAAATTTACCAATATTTTTTATTACAAAATAATAACTAAGCCAAACATTTGCTTAATAAAGAAAATATGTTTTTATTTTACTTTTGGCTAACTGATAATGAGAATGTGCTTGCTTTTTTGGGTCAACTTGGTAGTATCAACACATGATGCCATAATGCGTCGCGACGCACAATTTGGGAAGTCCTGTACTTTATTATTAATATTAATTGAGTTTTCTCATATCCCAGTAATCAATTCTTTAGTCCAGTCTCTTCATTGATCGAATTTTAATGTGTATGATATTGAGTAAGATTCCTTTTTTTTGTGTTGGGGAAAAGCTGTTAAGATTCCCTTCTGATATTTTTGGGGAAGCCTCATCTAAACCAATGTTACTGGTCTTGCCAATGTATTGTTTTATGATTTTGTATAAATTCTATTCATAGCTCTAGCAATTCATTTTGGTAAATTTTCAATACTAGACATGCATTAATGTCACATTTGTAACATAATAAATTATAATTCCTAATTTTGCCTCACTTTTTTATTTATTAATTAATACTGGTCCCCACGATAGATTGAACCCGCAGCTTCGGCATGGAAGCTGTCAACTGCATAAATGGTGATGAATAGGAATGTACAATAGCAAACACTAAAGAAACATTTTAAAGATTAAATCATTTATGTAGTACTGATATAGATTAAGTTGAGTAAAAAAGAGTGTATCCTTATCACAGTTAAATAATAACAGTCAGTAAAGTGATTATTTTCACGCAAAGTATAAAAGTGACTTAATTCAAAAATGTGTTCAAATGAGTTAGACATACAGTAATCTATATTTTAATAGCACTTTCAATAAAAATATCAATTTGCAACAGAAAAAGTCCTAATTGAAAAACTTCCTCAAATTCTCAAAACAAAATTACAAATCACTCATTATATTTTAAAAAGTAATCAAACAAAATTGTTACCACAGGGTCAATTTTATGAAGACAAGCGATGCCGCTGCGTCTGCCCCTCTCCTGTATCTGTTGTCAACAATAGTGTGCCGATTCGCCCTCGCTTCTACACCCAGAATGTACCACCAATTCAATGGTAAGCGCTCTTTGGTAGTTCATAGATTTACTTATACTTTACACTTACAATATTCGCCGTCTCTGGGAATGCAGCTTCGATAGCACTGGCTTAATACAGTTTGATAACCCTCACACACATATCAATGAAATTGTAGACATTTCTCCAGTATGTTCTTCTCAATGTGTTAAGTCCTGTTTATAGTAACAAATGGACTGGCAAATTAAAATACATAACTTTACATAACTGATGCGTAAATTTGTAATCTTAATTCCAATCAACAGCTGTTGGTTAATTATCTGTTTACGTTTACTATAAATAACATAACATTATTTTGTGTGTAACAGCAACTGCGCTAATGTCGTGCTGCCAAGAATCGCCTTAGAAATCCAGGGCCATGAACATGAAATCTGCCCCAGATGCGAATGCCGCTTTCAAGTCAGGAACACAACAGTTATAAAGGTAATAGTCAAGTACTCTGTACTGCATCAATAAATTAGGGAGTTTTAGGGTAAATTAGGGACACACGGTCAATGAGAGCTTAACTGATTGGGTGATTGACTATGAAATTTGTCTTGTGTATTCAAAATCACACAAATGCTTTTTTTAAATCCCTGTAAGACAGTAGGATAAATAAAAAACTTAGGCACTTAAAACAAGACAACCAGTTTAGTTCTTGTACACCTGTGCTTCCACTTTCTCAGTTTCTTGCTATTAAATCATCCAACGCAGTTTCTGAAAATAATTACAGAGAACACTTGTAAGCAGCCTGTATCCAGTAACCCATTAGTCATTAGTGTTAGATACAGAACAATTTTTTGTTTAATCATACATTAAGAATAAAGAACCATCCTAACGGCATGGCCAACGTCGTGATGGAGAATAGCTCAGCGATCCGTCGATTGAAGTCGAGGTTGCCACAAGGCATATGTACTTTAATAAATATAAAATTAAGTAGAATGCGACACGGGTAACATGCCGAGCGCAACAATTTACTGACACGCAAAAACCAGCTAGTAAATGTCCCAAGGGTGACAGATCGCAGCGTAAAAGGAGATATAACAAAATACATAAGGTCACACTATGTAAATGTTTTAGGTGATCGTGATTGTGGTTATATGGCTGGTGACTCTGCTGTCTGGATATATGGGGTTCCTGATCTGCCTGGACCCTTTCATCAATAAGCAACGCGTCAAGCAGTACCAGGAAGAATTGGACACTGACGAGGTTTGTATGAATTACAGGCCCAATACTACAAATTAAAGTTTTGAACGTAAGATCTCGAACAATTGGATTAATTACGAGCATTGGACAACAATATGTTTTAGTGTTGCTAAGTTGTTAAGCTATCTATGTTGTTAAAATACTATTAGTAAAGCCAATAATATCAAATATAACTTGTATTTTCAAAATTCCGTTTTCAATACTTACCTTAATTCAAAAGATTTTCATTAAAAACTACAAATTTGCAGTACATAGACCCACTGGTTTGTAGTGGGCCACACCTCAACCGGCTGTGATTTATGAAACTAGAAATATTGAGTCTTGTTGCTTGTTTTAATGTGGGACATATAGTAATTTCAAGTGCATCAAAATGCTATGTGTGATTGTGTTCCTGGCTGCAGTTATAATGGCTTGATTGCCACAAATTGTGATCGCATAAGATGGTAGTGCTAAATGAGGTTCATTGGTTGATTGATGTGGACACAGACAATTGGCACAACACTCAATTTCATAAGTATTCTTCATTGAATAGTAGTTTTGATAATAATGCATTTTCAAAGACAATCTTCCGATTTATTTAAATGTGTTTTTGGGATAGCAATCAGTTTAACTTTTCCGCCTGTATATTTTTATCTCCGTCAAATGTTTGGCTTATGATGCATAAAGGATACAATTTTTCGAGCTACATGTCACCAAGTTGTATTCAAAATTTGATACACCTTTAAATCAGATTAATTAATAGAAATTAGGTCATATTGCCGTGCTCTAAAATCTTAACGCAGTTTTTTACTTTTAGATTACTAATTGTAATTAACAAATGAATTCTCTTTACAGGCGCAAACCCTGCTGATGTACGAAGATGAGTACGAAGAATGAAGCACAGGGGAAGGCGTAAAAATGCATACTCGCGCATAAATTTACCTTTTTATGTCCTTATTTTCTATCATATTTTAATAATTCCACCATATGCTATGGATTAGATGTTAGGACAATAATTTGTCACGAGCTTAGTAATCTATTAGAGTAAGCATTGGCATGCATACAGTTAACATCCAGGTAAATATTATGGAACATTGTTTAAACTTAAGATATGGCAGTTCAAACTGAACAGATAAAAAGTAATTCTATAACTCATAAGCATATTAAACAACCAACATTAAAAATAAAATAATAACATTTACCCACTAAAATTCAACCGATACCCAATAAAATAATAAATATTTATGAGGATTTAAAATTGCATTTTTAAATTACAAATAAATCATTTTATAAACATGTCCGTCTAGAGACTTGTTAATCAAAGGGTGGGCACAGATTGGTTACCCTCTCTATATAAGCCAATGCATATAATTACTCAACTATAAAGAGGTATTTACTCATTTAACTCTCTATACACTGTACTGAATAATCTTGCATTTATCAACATTTCCATTTAATAATTATATTCCAATATTGACTTTCATTATAAACTATGAATGTAGAAATTCAGTAGAAATTTAATTATTATTAATATAAGCGTAACAAAGAAATGAAGGAGGCGGCAAAATGGGTATTTTTTTGTTTAAATTATTTTGTTATTTTAATTATGGTAATTTCCTTTTGAACCCAGTGTGGCATCATTTGATATTTTGTGATGCTTCTTAATCCATGATGTTTTTACATAAATGATTGAGCTGTGAGAAGTGATGGTGCGAAATTGTATATTTTATTTTAATATGAATGTTGGAAGTCGATTTTGGCGTCATTAATGTATTTTGTTTATCAGAAATCTATTTATTTTTTCCGATCCAGTTACTAGGTGCGTTCAAATACTGATATGTTATAAGTGCGAAATGTATTATCCTTATATATTTTACTCCAGTGCGTGTTTTTTTACCTTTTATCTACGTTTTAGAACATGTTGTATTTTTATTGATTTGTCACAGACTGGGTATTCGCACAGAGATCTGATTAATTAAAATTTCGTCAACTATGTTCAGGGTCTATTTATATTAGCGCAGAGTCGAGGCGAGAAGCGTCAATCTAGAAGTTATATAGCAAGTTTACCATTATCCCAAAGCGTAAGGTTACGTTTTCACTGTGACGAGAGTATTGCAGAGCGGAGCGAAGATGTTTAGAATCATACCTATCACATACGCACAGCCATGGTACAACACACCTATGACCAACTGGATGTCCAATACGATTGTTCAATTTATACACATATTGCAATGTGCAAATATTTCTATCGAGATAAATGAAGGATAATCGAATGGGCGCGTATTGTACGGAATACGCGCGTCGTCGATCCCTCAGCGCCTCTTATGTCCACAGAAATATGTGCATTACGTTGTGGAGATATGGATGAATTTCCTATATGAACTTTTAGATTGACGTTTTTCTGCGCTGGTATGATTCGATGTTTATTATTTTTGATTGTGTTTCTATTATTTTCTGGGAGGCGAGAGAACCAGGTAAACAATCACAGTGTCTGGATAGTATGTATATTCCAATAAACTTTTAAACATTTTTGATGTGTTTTATTGTAGAATCTGTTACCTGTATAGATTTCCCCTTATGGTAAATTCATAGTTCAAGACGCTTGCATATTGCTGCACGTTTATTAAAATAGGTGCGACAAAGTAAAACAAATTTTTCATAAAAATTAAATGTGAACCAAATACATTTACAGAAATCTATTTTGTAAAAAACATCGTCGCTCTACAATTAAAATAATCCAATATTTTATGGAAAAATGAACTGAATGCTGGTTCTGTATTAGGTTCAATTATCAACACTAGAAAAACCTGCCTAAAAGGCGGTGAGATAAGCAAAATACCTTCCTCTTTGAATATCAAATAAAGACAAGTGACATATGTTTATAACAATGTTTACTGGTACCATGGAATATAAAGTTGCATACAAATATAAATGAATACTCACGCGTATAATCAAGGAGGGGTACACATGACACAATTAGCCACAGTCGTTACTAACAATTCGCAGAACTTTTTATTGTGGGTATAATTTCACAATTTTTTTGGCACTGCAAGTAATCTTGTAACGATCAAATCTTTAGAATCCACGCTAATTATTACGTGATACCTATAAATTTAACATTAACTACCTTATATTAACATTGTTAGTATAAAAATTTGATATTCCTGAATAGGTACTTCATTTTAACACTTTGTTATGTATAACAACTTCATATCAGTATTTTGGTCATCAGTAAATCAAGGCTACAATAAATTATATATTATTTCTGCTCTAAGCATTAATTCTTGAGAAACAAATGCATCCGAGAGTACAGATTGATATAATCTTATACAATTAAAGAAAATACAAATAACAAATAAAAAGCACGATTACTTTGTAATATTTTATTTTAATGAATAGCAAATTAAATAAATGATTCATTATATACATCAAATTCGCTTAAATTAGTAATACAATAAAGCTGTGATACTAGCTGTTCCGTTTACAAACTACATGTCCGCCATCGATATCCGCAAATTATTAAATAAATCGCGCGCGGATTCGCATAGGATATATAAAATGATCAACCATCATAACTACTATAAATATCTAAGTTCCAACGTCCATATATATTATATTCGCCTGTTTATTGTTTTCTATTCAGTTACAATAGTATTACTAATAAATATTTCTGTTGTAAATATGAATATGTATTTTGTAAAATGCGAATCCGCGGTGCGAATGCGGACAATGAGAATCAGATAATTGTGCATTTAATAATATAATAACACTGAAAAAATAACATTGATATATTTATTAAATACGTGCATAATGGAAATTCTCTATTGGCTAAAATGCTCTACTATTGCTTTAGAAAAATGTTTGTATATTATAAATTGCGTAGTGCGTTTCTAAAAAAAGTAATCGAGGCTCTTGACATACGCTAATATCTTCCGTGTACATATCGTAGAGCACGTCACTATCGATCCCTGCTCATATTGGCAGTAATGTTTAACCTAGGGTCATTCCAGGGTTGGTGTTCCGCGATTTATTTCCTAAATGTCCCCGGGAACCCTCATGGCATAGACTCAGGTACAAAGTTCAGACTTAATTTTTCCAGAACGCACTTGAATAATCCAATTGGACATTAAAATTGCTATGATTGTAGAATATTATCTGAATTTAAAAAAATACTTGTTTTAAAACATTACAATCCATCCATTTGTAAAATTTTGAGTAGTATCACATTAGAATTAAGTCAGTTTCTCTTACAATATAGTATAGTGTTGTGACGTCAGAATATTATTAATAACGATGTCGTATGTTACAGAAGACATAGTTGGTTTTTAAAACCTTTTAGCAAAGTAATTTTATTATACACCCCGTTAGGTCTAACAAATTGTTTTTATATGTGATGAAGACGCAATTGCTTTCATCTTTCTTCCTTTATCTTATAGTCTGCTTCTAGATTATAATGTCACAAGGAAACATGCGTTTATCCACATAAAAAAATATGTAGTTATGGCATATTTTAAGACTTGGCATGATTACAAGCCCGTCCGCAGACAAACATTACTTCAACAACACGTAAATTATACGTAGGTGTGTGATGCGCAACCAACAATTCCTCTAAACTATGGAGGTGAGACCAGAATGTTATGGAATTATAGTAATATAAGCAAAAATTCTAACTTTCCGATTTGGAATATTCCACACATTATTCCACATGTCGTGGTCATCACTTGACATTATTACTTAATAGTGCATTTATAACTTACGATATAGCTACAGCTGAAAATGCTGATCTCTTTAGCTACAAAATACTCCAAATATTCTCAGGCCGTTTGCCAAAATCTCCATGATTTTGACATTAATAACTATTGTTACTGTTTTACTAGATATAATCATATTATTTATTATTCGTGTTAGGTATCTAGTCATTTGCAAACATTTGTATGTAACATTATATGAGTGTATGATACACTCAACGAATCTTTTTCAAAATCTAATCCGTCGGGGCTATAAACATGACAAAAAATAGTCATACTCAAAAAACATCGCCATATGGCAGTCTAACTTGCGTACAGTTACAAATGACATAAATATACATTGGAGGCATCTTATCTGTAAATATTTTATTGAACATTATTTCCAATTACTATGATCAATATAAATATAAATACATACGAACAAATCGTGATCCTGTCCCGCAATCCCTTTGTTTAGAAACGCACTAACATATTATTATTATTAAATATATCAACTATGAACATTTGAATATTAAAACTCTAAGCACAATATATTTGTCTATCGATAGAATTAGAATTATGTTCAGGCGAAGCCACCACAACAGTTCGTTTATTGCTTTTGTTTGAATTATTTACTAATGAGAAATTAGGGCGGGTCCTATTGCAGCCATTTATTTTTTGGGTCAATGTTTAGGAATATTATAATTGGAAGATACTAGTGCATCTTTATATATATCACATCTGTGCCTACCCAGTGGAGTATCAAAGTACAATATGCAAGAAACTTTCTTTGGCATTGACATTAAATTTTCATATAGATCCTGATCTGTGAGTTCAAGAAAGTGAACTCAGTTTAGCGATGCAGTTTTGAGATTTCTTGAGTGGCTGAAGGACTTGACCAAGACGTGGCTTATTAGAACAAATCAACATTTAAACAGGCTACATTTATCCAAAATGGAATTTCACATCCCTTAGTAGGTAATCACAAAGAATTAATTACAAAATTTCTTGTACTGATAATTTTCTTTGGAACTTAGCATGTTATAAATGTTGATTTTCAAGTATTTTTCTCGGACCCGCCCTTAAGGAACATGAGTCGGTCGTTCCGAAATTCCTGTCTCTTCCCTCTGTGTGCATAAGCCCTGAGCTTACGTCTACATGTATAAGGTCTAGCTTGTCTACATTCAATAAGGAGTGTTCACATCAAACATATTTTTGCTGACGCCTTGTTTGATGTAGAAAGCGACCTAGCAATTCTAAGTCGAACTACACAAAGCAGATTTGAGATGACAACTTACTAGACCCAGCTTATAAGTAGTGCTGGGACATTTAACAGTTTTACTATACTCGTATACTACATATGATGTCATAGAATTCATAATTGGTTTAAGAAATTCTTATATGTCAGTTTATTTATTCAGCTGTTAACCAACGTCATCTTAAACTTGTAATATAATATATTGTACAAAAATATCGTGTATATATTATATTTTAAATAGGGCTTATATGTTTCACCGGACAATTACGGTTCTATTGGGTTATTAGTTATATTGTGGAAGCATTGTATATTATTATATTTATCTATTTAAATATTTATTGTACACATATATTAATAAAAACACTAATCAGACGTAATAACAATAATAATAAAATAGTACAACTATGGGATGGATTTAAAATGAGGGGGCAGATTGAAAAAAAATGAATGAAAGGTAAATAATACTAATAAAACATATAAATACACAAATATGATATACATACATAACAAATAAACATAAATATATATAAAATTTCCCAGAAGGAGTAGGCAGAGGTGCAACCCGGGCACCCCCTTTTGCCTTACGTGTTTTGTCCCATGATATGATAAGAGGCGAGCCTATCGCCATGTCGGGCACAAATTCCTGACTCCGGGCTGATAATGAATATACAAATTCAATATCACTTTGCCCGACCCGGGATTCGAGCCCCAGCCCTCAGCTTTGTAATCATACCGTAGTACAACTACGCCACCGAGGCAGTCGAAAAGGTAATACAGGGCTTGTTTTTAATTCTGAAATTTTATAACCTGCAATTTGTCTTACAAGTGATGATGCCAAAATTGGACGAAATGGCAAAGATTTGAGTACAAAAACAGACCTTAGCACTGGTCGGCATGACCAAACTCAAGGCCTAACCGGCAAAATGAGTCAGTCATAGTGTTCTATCGTTTTATATTCATGTTATAAGGCATTGATTCATCATATATTTTTTTATTGCGATGAATGGCGAGACGAGCAGGCCATTCGCCTGATGGTAAGCGATACGACCGCTCATGGACAGTAGCAAAACCAATCAACACCACGATTTACAAAGCAGTGCTTGGAATTTAAAGTTTTTAAAGTTTAGTAAATAATTCGCCTATTTATCTGCCCATATTCCAGAAGTGATATTGATGGGTGACTGTAACATTTTTTTTGTTATAAAGGACAAACGAGCAGACGGTTCACCTGATGGTAAGTGATCACCGCCGCCCATGAACATCTGCAACACCATAAGTATACAGAGATGCCTTGGCGACCATTAAGGTTCAATAAGAATTCGTTCTTTTTTTTTAAGTTGCCAAGTCGTATCTGCCAGGAAAAGCTCCTGTTGGCAATTGTTTCCATTGGTAGTACGTGGAAATACGTACGTAAATTATTTTTTGCTTTTATTTACTCATTGTTTAATATCGTTATCACCAACACGATCACTTCTCTTTGTTTTCAGAAGCATTCGCCATACACCTGCATATGATTACCGTTAACCACACATACATGTAAATATCGTATTAAATCTGAATATGCAATAGCTATATCGTTTCTATATTATACTATCAATAATTAAACTTTTAATATACTACATGAACCATCTATAGGAACTATGGAATATAGATGCGCATTTTATTACAGTACTAAGTAGAATCATATTGAACACATTTCGTTTGTCAGTTATGGGCGAGGTAATTAAATTTCCACTAACACTAGACATACGCCGGATGAGATTTCTCATCGCCGAAGCCGGCAATCTATATATTTTAATTTGATGACGACATTACATTCAAATACTTTGACGGCAACCGATATTTAAAGTACTTTCTACTGCATACTTTCATATTTATAACATTCAGAAAAGTTAAGGCATTTTAATAAGTATGATATTTCATAGTAAAGACAACATTTATATAACATCCATTCTTAATATATTTCGGAAAGACAGAATAAAGGCGTTTTTCTTAGTAAGTTGTCTGCTTGTATGTGAACACTCCTTAAATATCTGTTTATTGTTCCTATAGCCGCGACTATCTTATACTAAATTAAATATTCAGAAAAGTTAGATCGATAATTATACACCATTTAAATGAACACGTTAACTGCGACGCACACACACGTTGTTTTTAACGTACGTGTACACGACTATCCACAAAGCCTGTAGTTTTCATACAAAATATGCTTGAATACTCTAGTCGATAGTTTTTGTCCCGCAATTAATGTGTTTTGATGGCGTTAAAGATGGCAAACTTGGTTGTAATCACAGATTTTTTCAATTGTGTGTCACCTTAATTACCGTATTTCAACAGGGCTTACAATAGATTTAGAATACAATTTGTGACTTAACGGGCTCGTACGAATAAGTGCTTACATACGTTTCATTACATTACGAATTGGGGATTACTCTATGACCAAAACGAAGATCGAATTCGAACGTCGAGCCGTACGTAGAACTGTACGAATGTGCCTAGGTACTCCACAAAATGTTCGAATCCTCCATCGTACGTAACCATAGACCAAGTTCGGAGTGAATGATAAATTTCATAAATAATGGTACTGATTTTTAGAAATGGAAAAATTTCTATCTTACTTCCGATGTCAAACGTTCGGGAATTTGAACTTCGTTTCGGATCAAAGAGTAAACCTACTGATTAGACCAACTAGATTGCCAAAACATTTTGAGTAAAATTTCGCATAACGCTTATCGCATTTCGCACAGCCAAGACTTTTTTAAAAGATTTATAAAAATGGCAACCTTAAGAATAATTTTTATGTTGACTTTATTGCTAATCCTAGTATTTTTCCAAAAGCCAAAAAGCGTAACGTCAACATAGAAAGTGCCAAAATGAGATAAAAACTACCAATTCGAGAAGCATAGCAACGCACAGCATCAATTACATTAAGTTTTTCACATTTATTTTGGCCAAATTCATTGTATTGCAATGACATTTTGAGGTTATTTTTGACTCGGCATTATTTCATTTTTTCTTTTGTTGACGCTACTTTAACGGCCCGTATGCTCTCGCTAAGCAACTTACTGCACAAGCCCATAATTTTAAAACTAAGTAGCCATTATGCAGCACAAATTTAATAAAATCTTCTAAACGACGCGAGCCGCCAAAACACTAAGTATAATAGATTTAGAATTACAACACGACATCTATGAGGTTACTTGCACAGTCTAATGTGTGTATTGCTTATGGAAGAATATTTAATTACTTTTATATAAATAAGTGAATTATTTTTGTATAAATAAGACTTGTACCTCCATTCATGCGCTTATGTCCTAGTATATTCAACATATTCATTTCCATGAATAATTTGCGTAACAATATTTAAGATCGGTAAGAGCTGAAGTCGTCTCTGGATTAATTAATGTTGAAATGCGTTATTTCAATTTAAATTACTTTACTGGATTTTGGATGTATTAGATTATTGAAAAGATGGCATTAGTGACTCATATTGAAGAGCACTGGGGACATTAATTCTTTGCCCCACATAAGTCAGGCAAATTCTCATATTTGCATTCGTTTTACCAGTTGTTAAAAGTAATATTATTTATGTATCCTTTATTGCACCATACAAAGAACCAATTAAAATGAAGAAATAACATAAACATGTGCAAAAGGCGGTCTTATCGCACTGGGCAATTTCTTTCAGATCACCTTTAGATGGATATAAAAACAACAGAATGAGAGGGCAGTCAAGGATTACACATATGTATAGATAATATTATATAAATACAAATACCTGCACATATGTAATTATACTATAATTTACCAGATAATGCGCATGGATAAATGTATTCCTCTAGGATAGGAAGAATCATATTACGGCTGACACAGTCACTTCCCATTGCATTAGATGAAATGAGCATAATAGTTCTCCTGACATCACAAGTAGGATATTGTTTAAGAACAAAAGGAGAACATTTAGGAGTCCTAATGGTAGTAAGATGCTTAATATATTAAATTAAGCCATTGAGTCAAAATAGGATGGACAAGAGACATGATTGTTTAAGGAATTTAAATCAATGGATTTAGTAGTTGATTCTTGTGTAGATTTACAATGTTTTAAAAGCCTGAAGCCTATTTAAACTTGGATATTTATGATCAAGCGCAGTCCCTTACATATCCTCTCAATATTTTACTTTATTCAGTCCATATTTTACAGAAACCATCAGTACATTTCAAAGATACATATGGAATTACATTTTCTTGAAGACATGTATGGAGGTACAAACTGTTGCCACATGTAAAACACTAATCCTAGTAAATATTCTCCATTGTACGACCATTTAGATTTTGATCTGAGGCAGGTCATAGTGGTATTACTCTTACATTTTTTAAAGCACTACCAGATGTGGCAATAAAGATTGGATGGTGGCATTGGTGCGTAAGGTCAATAGTTGACACAAGGGGCGTTTAATTTGAATTTACGTCGTAGTAACTTGATAGTTTGAAATATCACTGTTTTTAGAATATTGTTGATTATTTCACAGTTTTGTAAATATATTGTTTTTATTATATTGGTTTTCCGTTTTTTTGGCTTATCACCTTGACTTTGACATATTATATCTGATGCGCAACTTATTAAATTATGGTATATCTTTTAAAACTGCTAAAATTTTTAATGATTCGAAACACTAATAAATTTCAAGGGCCTTTAAAGTAACACAAACCTTGTTTCCAAATACTACTGTTTAAAATTTCCAAGTTATTTTTACTGTGAAAACATTTAAAAACTTTGGCTAGATTTAACATTATAAATTGATTTTCCAAAGTTCAGCCAACTACTTGATTATTTATATCAAAATATTTAAAGCAATTTAAGCATAAAAAATTCCAGAGTTATTTTCCAAAAAGTATTGTTTTGCAAAAAGTTTTTTTTTGTCTTTTTTGTAATGTTAATCCACACACCTAATGTAATATTCGTGGCTGCTCCCGCATGCTTCCCCTGGGCCGCGCTAGTCCAGGGGTGGGGCCTGGTCGCCCAGCTAGTTGAGCATGGTGTGTCTGTCGTAGATGTTGCGGCGTTGCTCACGCACCTGCCTCTTCCACTTGTCTTGCTGGTGGGTGACGCGGTTGAGCACGTTGCCCCGGGCCCCCATCTGCTGCGACGGACCGCTGACGGTGCTCTCGTCCTGGAAATACCATGCGTGACTTATACTAGACGCAGACTCTGTGTTAAATGATAAACCTTTTTACTGTATTCATTCTGTATCTGTATCAGCCCATATACCGCCCACTGCAGGTCACGGGCCCCCTCTACCAATATGAGGGTTTAGCTCATATAGTCGACCATTCAGGTCTGGTGGAGGTTAGTGTACATACACGTACGGTTGGTTGGAGGCTTACTGTATTATGTTTATAAAAAGGAATATCAAAAATTAATTCTCTCTGACATAAAAATAATGCTTCATACAATACTTATTGTTTTAATTTTGTTTAATATTACATCATAGATATCTTATTTTACTATAGTCTTTATTCCAATTGTCCTGTGAAGACTGTTTGAAAGAGCTATCTCTTTCAAAGTCTTGTCAGTGAATGGTGAGACAAGTCAGGTATGAATTTGTTACTTACGTCTTCATTAGTGTGCTCTTGGTATGATGCCTTCGCTCTCTTGTTGATGAGCGGGTCGAGGCATATCAGGAAGCCCATGTACACCACCAGAAGCATTATCACCCATATCACTATAATTACTACCACCTACAACATGGAATATTGGCATACAAAAAAATAATGTTACAATAAGTTTTTATTTTACATACAATAAAGGAGATGTGTTATTATTGTATGTATTACAGCATACAATATGTCTGTTTTGTTATGTATACTTTAAATTAAATTACGACTGAATATTTAAAAACAATATATTTTTTTCAGATTTCAAACAAAGTGAATGAAATACAAAATAGAATGTGTAAAATTGTGTACTAAAAGCTATTTTATAGTTAGTTGACCTTTTCGTTTATATGTAATAATAATAAATGGTTAAAAAATAATGACAATGCCTACAAACTAATTTGTAAAAAATTTTTTCAAGTTCCCGTCACTTTTCAATTGGCAGTTTCATAGTCAGAAGCAGTCCATTACCCATATGCATGGTGTAAACCTGCTATAGTGATCCACTTCCCACGCAAGTAGGTCTCTGTTCGAAGATCAAGCTACGTGTAGCTATTTGGTTACGAACTACTATATCTAATTATTTATACTTGGGAAAAATATTATCTTGAATTGGGGAGAAATAAAACTTAATATAGTATTCAAATTACTTCTCGCCAAAGCAAGTATTTGTTTAATTCTTCTACCTAGACAGTACAAGGATTTCATAATGTATGATGTCACATTGTGGTGCCTGTATAAAAACAATGATTTTTAAATGCTAATTAACCCCACTTACTTTAATGATCGTAGTGTTGCGGTTTTCGTACTTGCACTCGCATCGTGGACAAAACTCCTGCGCGCGACCATTCAACTGGTCCATAATGCGAGGAAGCACTAATCCCTCGCAATTGCTGGAATAAGAAACGGTATACTTTTATAGGCAGAAATTGTGATTATTACGAAACATTGCAACACATGCCTTATTTTATATTTTTAACAATAATATAATTATTCATAATGCCAAACTATTGTGTGAGTTTCAGCTGTTGGGAGTCTCATTTATTGCGTCAGACAAGGAAAAATAAAGTGGTTAAATTGTGCCATTTTACCTATTAGTACCAAAGTAGAAGAAAAAACATTTCAGAAAAAACATACTTAATTTCCATGTAGCTTGTTAGGAAATTTTCAGTATGGCAAAATTCAGGTTAAATACATATTGATAGGGCCCAGGAAAAAGAATGTATTATGGAAAAAAAATGATGAAATGTCCTCTATAATTAAAAGAAAAAGACTAAAACAAAAATCAAATGGTACCACTATACCATTTAACATTTTACTTTATGAAATGATGCATCCACTGTCAGATTTTCTTAACTACCCAGATACGATTTTGTTCTTGGAAGTAGGTGAACACAATCATGTTCTGTCTCTGTTGCATAAATTTCCAACACAGCAAGCAGTGTAGCATGTATATGAACTTACCATTTATTTGGAGGTACATTTCCGATGAACGGGTTGCGACTGGTGTCCGAAGTGTTGTTGAACACCGCTGCGAGACTCGGGCAAACGCATTTGCAACGCTTGTCTTCATACGTTGCCTGTTGTAACAAAAAGTCTATACTTGTAGTGCCATGGACATGCATATGAACATCAAGATTCCTTTCAATGGAGTGGACAACAGTACTTAGCAAGAGATATGAAAGTAAAGTAAGAAATATCCAGGGACACCATCATAAAATTTTTGCTAAAGTACTAAATGGGGAGATTAACAAATTTTCTTTCTTTTATTCTTGTTTAGCTGAGTGCCTAAATTGCATCTGATGCTGACTGAATTGCATCTGTTAAGTAACTGCAATAAACCGTTGAGGAAAAATTGATAGGCAACAGCCAGTCTGTTCCTGCCATAAGACATAATAATCCCAGTATAAATAACTGCTTTTTAGGTTACATAAAATAATTCAGGATTCTAAAATACTATAGAATTAAGGATTCCGTAATATATCCCATGTGTTCTCTTACCTATGTAAAGGAACACATGAACACGAAAAACTGGCACCTCATGTCCAGGTTGCCAACCCTACATGAGGTGGCAGATAAGGCCTTCAATGGGATTTTTTGATTGACATCATAGCAGATATCCATGCCAAGAATACTTATGAACATTCTAAACATAACATTGGGAAGCAGATAAAACATATTCTTTGTGATCAGGGTTTTCTTAACATTGACTCAACAAAGTTCCTTGACCCTTACGTAGAAATGAGATCTAGGGTTGAGAGCTCCATGATACGATCCTTGTACAAACCTCGGATGACTTTGTCTTCCAAAAAATTACAAATGTTGCCAGAACATGTTTATTATTAACTCTGTCTCTCACTTTAGCCACAGGAAGTCCACTGCTGAATATAGGCCTCCACCGATAAGTAACTAATAGTATTTGTTTCAAAGTACCACAGAAGAAAAATGATTCTAAGATGGTAAGACATTTTTGCAGAGGGAATAATTCAAGATGCATAATAGTAGCTAAAAGTAACACTCAGTTATATGCCAATTTAGATGTACGTAACAAAACCTGGGAATCTATAGGCTCATACAGCATTATAACCTTGAATCTATTCTGACCACTGTTCATAGGTAATGATTCTTTGCATCTTGTATTTTCCTGTCTCCAAAGAAATATTGCGTTGTAAACATTTGTACTGCAACACTTACATCAATAACGGTTTATTGAATGCTTGTGTGAATAAGTGGATGAATTGAATAATGATAGCAGGCCACCATTCTCATCTCCCAATTATCAATATCCGGACTAAATTGAATGCACTTACAACGTGAGGACTATTGAGCATCCAAGAACGGGATAAACAGAATGATTATATTGTCCCATTGCGCATTGCCAAATCCATTTAAGAGTCACTTCTAATAGTGTTTAATTCAGCGACTGCATAGAAAACTATAGATATATGTCCACTAAAAAAATATTTCTACTTTGTCTCGTAAAATATCTCCCAATAAAGAATTGACAATAATATACAATTTCTATGTGGTGCACAGTAACAGTTTAGTGGCCATTGAAATTGTAATAATTTGCCATTCTTGTTATCTGGTTTGTTACAAACAAAAGTTCTAAGTTGTTATAAATTATGCATTATGTTGCTATATCAAAGTACTGTAGTAAAAATAACGCATAAACGAGGCATGGAGTTTTGGTTCCCTTCATTTTCTTATTGTCGTTTTCCTTCGTTCTAGTTACAAATGATTGCTATAAAAGTAAATACACCTAACATTCACATACACACCACACTAAGATCGTGTCTTGTGTCGTGGGTATCAGAAACCTAAACCAGAAAAAATAGCTGTAGTGTGGATCACACATACATTCTTCTTGGAGCAGTAATCGAACACAAATCTTTATGGACATAGATCTATTGTAGTAGTAATTGAGCGGAAACTATTATGTTTTGAATGGTGACGTCTAAATATGAGTTTTACAAGGCTTTGTTTGCATGGGCGTAGATTGCAATACAAATGTAGTAGACAAATAGTTAGAAAATGAATTTACCAAATGTACATATTATTGATGTGAATGCATTATTTTATGTAAAACATAATATTAAATAAACAACAATAAAAAAATAAATAAAAGTTAGGAGAAATAATTGCTTTTACTTACCGACACGAGAAATGTGCCCGTGGCGAAAAACACTAACAATATAAATTTCAGGTACATAGTGACTTAAAGCTAGAACTCAAGGATTTTGGATAATTATTGCTTTTCTTTTGAGAACACAGTTTTAACTTTCCGTCTTGGCCTGTATTTACAGAGAACAAGAATCACAGACTAATAAACAAGACAGACGGGTAACTCCATACAACTACTTTTACACGATAAGGAAACTCACACAACCAAAACACGAACATGTACTTTATATCTATATTGTGTTATACATTTCATTCATCATTAATCGTTCGTCTCTTTCTATCCCGTGCACATTTCGGTAAGGCATGGTTTTGTCTCATCGCACGAATGTTATACATATTAAAAAAATATACGAGTAGCAGTGCTGTGAAAATCGGTACTTTTCCGAAAATACCGATCCTTAAATAATTAGGGATGACCTCAATGTCTGGTTTACGTTAATCCCTCAAATTTACCGGTTTTTTTGCCGGTTTATTTAGTAGCACTTACGCGGGAGATTCAATTCCAAAAAAATAAAATTGGTGTTTCAGGAAAAGTAATTTTATTATTTACATTGAGAATTAAATATAATTTTTATTACATAATTAAAAATCAATAAATTATACATTCATTTTCGTCCATTTTACATTTAGTTTGAACATTTTGTGATTTCAGCCATATTGTATTTGTATTTCGAGATTTATCTCTGCAATGAAATTTACCATAGCGCAACGTCGCTCGGTATCGTTGGAACAATATTTGCCATACCAAAGAATTGGTAACGCATTAACGTCAGCACCTATAATCATTTTATGTCCAGTGAGAGACCGCAAGACATGAGATGATGCAGGTGGGGACCTACAGGATTATGTGTAACGGCTCACAACATACAATTTACAGATCGGACTCGACACCTCTGCGACATCACAGTGTGATGGCATAAGATTAACTCAATAAATTACTTTTGATACCTGTTTCTCTTAAGAAATAATTAATGTTCCATGCTTCTCCCACTAACTTAACATATTTAAAATATCTAAATTAGAACAGGCCGATAGTAAATCAATGAAACGTTTTCAATTGGGTTAACTTTAGGTACATTAAAGAAATAAAGTGCTAAAAACGATTACTAACTAAATATTGCTTTTCCAGTACATAGCAAATCAATAAAAATATAATATACATATGAAAAATATATAAGAGGTGCGTGAATCTTATAAACAGTTGAAAACAACATATTATGCCTTAAACTTGGCAAAAGGAGATTAATATGGAAGAATGCTTTGTTTTTAAAATTTCCGCCAAAGTATTGCTATGGACTAATGCTAATTAGAATGAAGTGTAATTGCGTACAATGCTTACATATCTATTTTTATAAATTAAAAACAAATTATTATGAAATTTAACATCATTGATGACATTCATTCGAATGTAAAAAAGAAATCTTCAATTTGGTTATTGTTAAATACAATGAAACAATACCTACCCTTAAATACGATTACATAAAATTATAATATATATTTACAAAATATTGCAACATGTGAGGCATTCCATGCATAATAATATAACTATTTGGTAATATCATTTAAAGGCACATTTACAACTAAAATTATAAATAAAAATATTGGATGCAATATGATAAAAACCTAAACACAAGAAACAAACAAATTGCTATTTCAGGATATTATAAATTAATAATATATATTTGACATACAATTTAAAGCAGAAATTTTCCTTACTTGACAACCATCAGGTAGGTTCATTTTAAAGTTTAGGAGAATGCTTAGCAACACAGGTTTATTATACAGAAAACCATGATTTTACACCCTGAAAGGAGATTTGAGCGACAACATTCAAGAATTTTAATATTAAGACAATGTTTAAGTCAAGTAACAAAAGTTATTCTATTAGAAATAATTATAGTAACTATTATACAATACAATGAAGCTAATGATTAAATTTGACAACATACAATTGGAACCGCTGTGAGCTGTGGATGATGATGACTACAATTAAGTGTGATTAAGTACTACGCCTCCTTACTGATCTATAACTCAATCCTTTTGTAACTTTTTCACGGATTAGAGCCTCCATTTCTACATCTTTAGGCCTATGATCGACATTATTTATTCTATTATTAAAATTACTACACCATTGTTTAACCTGCATTCTAATTACATATAAAAAAAAAGCTTTCATGAAAGACTCTTTATGACTATTACAATTATACCATAACATATCAATATTTTTCGTTAATAAACATATTATTTCGGGATAAACGTAAACATTGCAAATGGTTGGTAGAATCTTGTCGATAATATATATACTCTGCCAGACGATTTTACAAAAGTTTTTAGAAGGATAATATAATCTATTTAAATCAGTACTATACTCTCTTAAACGAATTAACTGGTGAGATGACCCACTTTCACTTAATAAGGAGAATGTGCAGTTATTACAATCATTACACTTTAAATTTGACATCAAAGAGCGACAAATTGAGCCAGCAATATATGGTATTGACTTATGTTGATATATATTTTCATTAGGGATGGAGTTTTCTAAAAAATTACTTACCTCAGGATAAAGATGTTCAGGGTAGGAACTAAATTTTTGTTGGTTTATTAAATTATTTAATGTACCTAACATTTTGTCATCATCATTGGAACAATTTGTATATAATGACTTACCAGTAGTGATATTGTTAATCAGTAATGTTTTAAAAGCTGATACAAAATGGGGACAATCAGGATTGGTATTAAAAGTACCATGTGCCCTTATCTGTCCAAAAAAATTTTCTATAGGGTCTTGATTAGGACGTTGGAGACTTAAAAACTTTACACCATCAATAGAGCGCAAATCTGACCACAAATGTCTTATTGAGTTGATATTATGCACAAAATGCTTCAGTGATAGAGGTTTTGCTTCCCTTTGATTGGGAGAGTCAAAACGCATTGACAATAATTTTTTTACAGCTACATTCCAGAATTCAATATGTTCAGAATTACAAGACAATGCATTTGTCAACTTATTACCACAGCGACCAAAACCATTTAAACTGTCAAACAAATCATTTATAAACAAAATTATTTCTGCTGTGAAAAAACTATTATCAAAATTTACATCAAGCTTTGTATAATCATGTTCTCTAAGGATATTTAGGATATCGTCTGTATAAACTTGTAGTGATGTAGCCACTTGCCGGCTAAAAACTTGAGCTGCAAGTTTGACCTGGAATGTATGTTAATTCTAATTATTATTATGTAACTAAACAATATCAAATCTATAGATATTTACATATTATGGTATTTAATGTAATCTACATTTTTCTCATCATTCCAAGTGATATTGTACAAGATTTGAAAATAATTTGTGATTTCTAAATTAAAAAATATATATTAAAGAGCATTCCCTTTCAAACAATATAGCTGAGGAATACATTTTGTCCATTCGCCTCTTTGGTAAATATTAGGATTGGTATATATGTTTATGTAAATTGTATGTATGTATTTATATATCATATCTATTTATCTTCCATGTACAAACATAGATCGGTTACAAAATTATTATTATATTTATAGATTAATTATTTTATTTTACCTTCATTTTGTCATAAGAAGTTGGATTTATGTGTTTTTCAGTAAGTTTAGTGCTTCTTGCTCGGCCAATAAAGCCATCCTTTTTGTGAAGGTTTGCAATACATTCCCACTTTGCCCTTCGATAGCCAATGAGAAGATTCTTTTTCTGGAAATTATTACGAAAACATTTCTGGAATCTTTTGTAAATAAGGGCATACCCTAGACCACATTTCCCACCTGGCTTGGTTGGTGAAGGGAACAGAAAAATATTTATGTTTCGGTCCTCGAGTGCTGCACCCGGGAACAATGCACTTATTTACCATAATTATTACACTATTATGCCAAAAAGATCAATAATGTTAACCCAAAATAAATATACTATTACTCGTTTGAGCCGGTAAACACTAAGGTCACTTAAGGCTATTTTATCTTTTACGAAAACAGTAGCAAATGAAAAAATGAAAAAACCGCCCTTAAATGCGATCAGTAGCACCAAAATCCAAGAAGCTATGAATTTTAAAGCAATAATTCGCTATATTATGGCTTGATCACAACACAATACATAACCTCCTCTTGAAGTCTGTAAAAAATGGCAGGCCGTAATGAGTAATGAAAATATGAGCAACGTTTACGAAACGATTGACAAGCAGACATTTCAAAAGTGACATATTTTACTACGACACACACACTAATATAAAAAAAGAGAAAGTACCATTCGCCATATAAAAAAATGAAATAGCTATATATCCTTAACGTGCAACTTTTTCGGCCTGAGTTGGACGGGCCTGAACAAGAATGGACTGCCATTACGCGAATAGCGTTAATCTTGACTTGTTGCCAATGTAAAAAAAAATGTGAAAAGGCGTAGTTTGTAAAAGCTTAGCTCTAGTGCGCATTCAAGAATTAGCAGTTGTTTTTCTAAGCATGGCTTATAGCGGCAACATTTAACTAAATCACTTAAGAAACACTAGATGTCGTTGTTCAGCAATATTAGATGTTTTTACAGTTGTCAATAGATGGCTGTATCAATCCTTGTGTGTGATAATTTCAAAATTCTCGGTAGGAAACTAAATGGGCTAGATTAAACTTGAATATCTTATTTTGTGGATAAAAATGATTTCTATCATTGTGCATATTACTTTTTTTGATGAATATTATATTTTAAAACTAATTTGAATTATATACGTTACACTATCATCAAACTATTGTCATTATTATCGAATGGTGTAATAATACACCATGTGTTTTTTTTTTCAGAATCATCGGGTTCGATTCCTCGCTAGGCATATTGATTGGTAGTTGTTTACTATTCTCAATAGTAACTCATCACTTACCAATAGTTGGACAATGAGCCAAATATTACGTTGCATTATCACAAAAGGGGATCACAGAGATTGAATAAGACCTAATCTGTTTGATTTACATTCGACTGACTACTAAGAATCCAACCTGGAGCTGCCAATAATAATGACCTGAGTTTTAGAAGGGCACTCAATAGCTCAAAAGTCCAGGCGCCGGACTCCTCAATGATTCGAGTAAGATCTTTATTATTATAGAAGAAATAGCCTCCGACCGCCACCCCGTCCATTGGAGCTTTGTAAAACGTCTGCATAATTGGAAGAGATAAGTAATTGATAGAAGATTTAATTATTGAATAACACGAAGAGTAAAGGACATGAAACGTCGCTATGACGAACGCGAGTAAAAGTATCACAACAAGCAGAAATTGCCCTTTCAAAGCATATACGCGGCCGACTAGTATAATACGTCGTTTATAATAGGAACCAATGCATTGGTAATGCTATGACCAGTAGGGTAATTCACGTAAATAAATAAGTTCAAATGCAGTGCAGTTGCAGTTAAGTTTCGATCAAAACAGACCTTTTCGTATTCTCGTAATTTTGACAACCGCTGTCAGATACGCTCGCGTCAAGTCCGCGTCACGCGAGCGGCTTAGCGTATTCTACTGCTACGTGTTTTATGTGCGTGATTCAGATCGCAACTTGATCGGTATTCACGTGTAAGCTTTTTGCGTACGACTGACGTACAGTTGACGCGCAGCACCCGCGCAGTTTACGCATAGCTTAGGTGCAGTTCACGCGCAGCTAAACAATTACAAGAATACTATTTTCCACTAAGACGTAAACTTCATTGCAACTGCACCGCAACTTGATCGGCGCGTCAAAAAATTACGTGAATTACCCGACAGGACGAAATCAGGAATGGTTTGGAATAAACATATTATTCTCGGTATGAAAGGTGTGACTGCCTCGGTGGTGCAGTTGTACTATGGTATGATTGCAAAGCTGGGGTCTCGGGTTAAAATCCCGGGTCGGGCAAAGTGATATAGGATTTTTCTATTCACTATCAGCCCGGAGTCAGGAATTTGTGCCCGATATGGCGATAGGCTCGCCCCTGTCACATCGTCGATCGGAAAATACAAGGTAAAAGTGGGTGTCCTGGTTACACCTCTGCCTACCCCTTCTGGGCAAAAGGCGTGTGTTTGTTATATGAAAGGTGCTTATCTAATGATGGATAAGGCGTTTAAGGACTTTTTAAAGAACGGTAAAATAGACATGGGTTGATATTTTGAAAAGGATAGGGGATTCATTGTTTTTGGACGAGAAATGACTGCTACCTCCATCTACAAGGATGGAAAGGCGGAGTTGGAGATTTAAAAATAAGAATAAGAATAACAATTAATAGTGTTTTACTGTGGATTTTTCTCTATTTTGGTTTGCTATTTTATCAACTTAGTTGTAAGTTGTTTGAGGCAACGGGGTTCTTGCGAAGATTTCGAAATTTTCTGTCTATTCCTACAATTGAAATTGTCCAGCCTCCCCGTCTCCCTCTCAATAATTATGCTGACGATAGCTACCTTGATCTCACGAGGAACCGAACGTGATGGTTTTGAAAAAAAACATATGGTGTTTTGTTACACCATTCAATACTATAGATCTAATTCTGGGAAGTAATTACCTATAACCTATGGCTAATTAAAGGAAAGGGGTGAAAAAAATGCTTTATCATCCGTCAACTTAACATTTAGTCTACCTGCGATCTCTACCTAGCTATGTGTCTATATACTCGTATTCTACATACTGGCATGAAAAGTGAGTGCAATGGACCTCAAGTGAGTGCAGTGCATTCTAACTGGAATATTCATTGGTAAGAGAAATTTACCTCTAATGACTGAAGTCGGAAAGTGACACACTCGAGTGGAGGTCTATGATCATTCTTCCATCATCGTGTACGGCGGATGCTATCGAAATGGATACAAATGCAAATACTTATATCAAAATTATTTGTCATTGTAATGTATTTTGTTTTAGTATGTCTAAAAAGTGACATAGAATTGTGTGATTTACTTTTGCGAATTTTCTTTTGTTACAATACAATACAAGAACTCTTTATTGTAACCAAAACAAGGGAATACAATCAAATAAAAAATCAATAATAATAGTGTCACAATGGGCGGCCTTATCGCTTAAACTTAGGCAACTTTAGTTCGGTAAAAATCCGAATAAACATTAACATTTATAATAACATATGCTGTTTTCATGTTTACATACCTTTGAACAAGTTTTAAAACCTAACTGTATTTCCATTGGTACCACAGTCTATTTTCGTTGCTTCGTCAATTCCTTTGTTCTTTTCGTGACCTCACTTTATGTCCGCCCGTGCACCGGCAGTATTGCAAGCTAGACCAAACTGCAGGTGATACCGCCTAGTTTTTGAGGACGTGACCCATTTTTCTATGTCGCCGGCATCACGTACGGTAGTTCACATCGGCCAAACCGGCTCGAGACGACGTGAGGCGCGGGAAATGGGATGCCTTAAAAACTTTAATGCTTTGGCTCAAAATGATCCGTATACATTCAATGTTGCCTTCGCTTGATGATTACGAACAGGGTGTTTCATTTAGGATAGCTTTAACCGCCTCAATAACGGCTACAGTGAAAACCGATACAGTGGCCCACGAAAGCAATGTTTTGATTTCAGCCTGTAAATCTGGTATTTATCAAGCCGTCATAATTGAGTCGACAGACGGGAAACATGGTCAATTAGGGTAAACACAAAACAGTGTAATTGGATTGTATTGTTTTTGTAGCCTTTTATTCAAACGCATAAAGTTACGAATGCTATTTAAATTAAAGGTAGGTACAGGGAAAGGATAGTTCCGTTTAACGTATTTTGTCTCCGTGGACCTGTTAAAACTGGTTCAATAACCTCTAGAAATAATAAAAATGTAAAAACATTTCATAAAAGCGTTGTTGCAAAGCGTTTTATTACCAACACATTCGAAGCTGTTTGCCTACACATTTATCACAAGTTTCCCTCCAAAAGCGCTCAAGATGGCGGACGCTAGACAAATGGCGTTCATTACGAGAACGCAAGCTTGTATTAAAACAATCGTGTGGTTAACAAACTCATTATTGTTGGTAACGAGGCCATTTCACTTAATACAGCACACGTCGGGGGAACCAAGGAATTGTTGTCTTTTTACTTACGTGTCTAAGTTATGGTCAAGAGTAATTGTCATGAATTTGCAAAAGCAATACCTGATAACAATAAGATCGTGAGGAAAAACATTTGAGTGTTGAGGGCTTGTTGGTATCTACATACATAAACTCACGGCTTTTTCCCAAAAGAGGTAGGCAAGGGTGACACTAAGATACCCATGTTTTGCCTTGTGTGTTTCGTCCTACGAAGTGATATTGTTAGTATCTGTGGCGGGGTAATTGTAAAAGGAGTTTTAATACTTTGTGAAGATTTCGGCCGTATATCAAAAGTATCTTTTAAAATATGTATTCGTAATTCGTCGACAAGTTTTTTATAATACTTCAGATTATTTATTATTTATTTATTTATGTAACTGCTTATTAAATACATGTCTGTATAGTTTGAAATAATGTTTAATTATCCAAGTTTTGATATCGGGCATATTCAAAACAATTAAAAATTCAAGTGATCAAAATTAAAAAAAGAAAATTAGAAAAAAGTCTTACCAACTCAAATGAAACTTCAAATAGTCGCAAGAAAGCCGTAAAAAGACAAATTAATGCCCGGAGTTATTTAACAGTGAATTTACTGATTTTCGCACGAGTGGGCGCAGCACTTCGGCTCCTCAATTTGGCATTGCGAAAAAATTAATTACCAAGTTACACCCTAATTGAACTGTGAAAGCGCGGGGGAAATTCGCAAGTTGGCATCGTAAAGCTGCTGCCAAAAAAATTAATTTTTTTCGCTCTCCCGAAATAACAGGTCGCGTCGCGGGCTGCGGTAATTAAACTTTATTGGCCGGCATAACACAGATCTGCGGAGATTGCTCAATTTACGCGTATTTTTTTCGCTCCCAGACGTAATTATACATCTAACCATATTGCTAAAATTTTATGCCGCTGTAGTCTAGTACATTACATAAATTCTACTTTAGTTGATTTATTTAAAAAAAACGCATTTAAACCCTACATGCATCAATCTACCTACTTAAGACGTGTTAAAAATTATTAAAAGTTGTGAATCATGAGGTTCTGTTTTAGATCCAGGCTGGTAGTCCAATGTATGTGAATTTCTCGGCAAAGGAAAATTTATTATTCATGCTTGGAACTGGAATTGTAAAGACACGTCATAATTAACCACGCGTCGTAAGACGCAAGTGTCCGTTTCTCGGGTTAATTCGGTACGTGTGAGATACAAGAGTGGTGGTGCCGACCGGCGAGAGATCACTCTCGCATTGTTGATAAAAGTATCAAACGAGATATAGATCTCAATTGCACCGCACTTACCATTCGATGCATCCTACTCACATTGTCTGTCAGTATTTAAAAAAAGAATGTGCGCGCTCCTTCACCTCTTCATCACCTTTTGAAATGGAAATAGGTGCAATGCTTAGTTTGTTAGTGTCGTGATTGGCACTTTTGGTATCTTTTTTCAGATGCAGGACTAAGTTGAAGGAAAATATTGTGAGGTAACGAATAGGACAGTTATATATTGGTTTGAAATCCAAGCACACCTTTGACATTTCTAAGTCACGTGACAAGATTTTGAGCAATAACTAAGCAACAAACATTGTGGAAACATTGTGAGATTTTTGTAGTATATAAAGTTCTAAAAACTAACGTCACCTTGGCTTTCACAATAAATTATATTAAGTAGTGGGCTGATGTAATAATTACCAGTCGCTTTACTTGATTCTTGATACTCCAAACTTTATTGACTCGCATGTTCGTAGTCTAACGGCCTTATTCATAGTCAATTTTAAAACCTATTTCAGTTATCGAATGTTTTGTCCCTTTTGAACGACTTTTGAATTCCGTTTGAGCGAAGAAGACAAAACATTAGATAACTAAAATAGGTTTTAAAACTGCCTATGAATAAGGCCGTTGAGTTTCAACCATTTAAATGTACTGTTTTAAAAATAAATCATACATCTTGTTTTTTGGTTATAATGTAGAATGCTCTTAGACTAATCGGAGTGACGACTTGCGCGATGCATGGCCGGTGACGGCAGAGAGGCACAGGTATGATCAAAATATGCTGTGTTAGATTGATGATGGCGACACATGGTAGTTGTCATAGCACTCTTAAGATAACTGGCAGATCAACCTATGAGTAATTTATATCCTTAAATATTCATTCAATAAATTAAAACACACATATACCTGAACTTACCTTACGATGCCAAGCTCCGTATCTTTGATGTATTACACTTCGAAGACGCTTTAAGATCTCACAACTCCCAGATCGCACGCAAATGTTTGTGGGAAAAACAAAAAATTGTCTTAGATTTGGGTTGGAAGGCGTTGCTCCAGCCGGCTTCTTAACATTTCTTCTAACTTACAGCAATAAAGTAACATGTATATTGTAAGTATCCCCTTATTGTTGCCGATTTGCGCAAATACTCCAACAAACAATGTAAAAGTAACAAACAAATGGTATAAAGTACTTGGCCCCTGGTGTCGGATCAGTCTAGAGTTGCACCACGCGGGAAATCACGTCGGTGCTGCGCGGCGGGGGAGGGCGGATCAGCGGCGCGCGTGAGGGGGGAGAGGGAGCACGCCGCGGGGGAAGGGGGGACGTGCTCCGACGTGATAGTGGAAGGCGGCCCTAAATGTTGGACGCGGTTGTGTGAGTGCAAGTGTGTGTATGCTGCCGGGGCTTGTGTGCGGATGTAGGGTCCGCAAAAGTTGTAATTTTATAGGATAATTTGATGAAAAAGGCATAGAAGTTTGTATATGTAGAGTGTCATCCTCGTGAAGTCAATATGGACGAAATTTGACACTTTAGTACTTGTCCGCAAGTATGCGGACTTGCTTGACTAACGGCGCTACACTTCTCCGTGGTGTACTTAGTCAATCAAACAAGCTCTAGAATAACAGTATTGGTGTGTTTTGTATTTGTACATGTTTTGTATTTTCCAAAATCTTTTATGGAAGTAGTGACGCCTACAGATATTTTATATACAGTGGAACAAAAGTAAACTAAACATTCGCCATTTCAATTAGTTACGATTTCCCTAGGTTTATATGCTCCAATACAATTATTTTTCTTTGGATAGTTTATAACGCTGCTAGGCAAAGGTCTTTCCATTTTATTTCAAAAATTAAGCAAGTTCACGCCACTAGACTCCAGGTGGCCGCAGCTTTTTCAAATATCCATGAATTAATTTATAAAAGATAATATAGATGGAATTTGGTATTCTTAGTCATAGGCAGTGTCTATCTCTATGTACGCGACACTGTCTGGTAATCGGTATAAAATCTTATACGTGCTCGCACAGCAGAAGACAGCAAACAGTTTGTCCGCAACCGCGCTGCTCTATGACCACCCTACTCGGTCTGTATGCAAACGCTACAATTCCCGCGAGTAGTACAATTTATGGCGAACATTCCGCTGAATTTTCTTTTGTTTTTTCAAAATGTAACGTGCTTGCGCTGTGAGCGTTGTATATTTACAGAGGCGCATAGTTCTATTCCTACCGTAATATAACGCTGGAGCATCGACTGAATGCATTGTAAAAATAACAAAGGTTAGTGGTAATTTAAGGCTCTATTTTAATTGACCAAATTGGAGGGCTAATCCTCAACTTACCTTTGGAACACCAAATGGCCTAAGAAAAAAAAAAGAGCAATTTTTACCTACTTAAGATGCCATTGTTAGAAGATTGGAAAATCCTCAATGTACACTTAGATCATTGAGTAAAAATTAACTTCGACGCATTGATGGGTCACATAAGTTGTTGATGTTGAAAGATTTGCGAATCCTCAGTAAAGTTGGCGCATAGAATGTATGCTTTAACGCTGAAGAGCCCAGCTAGGGTCTTTGGCAGTTATACTAGTTAGAAGTTTTGAAACACGCTGGTCGACATCTAGTTACGATTAGGTAGAGCATTTCCTACCACCTGTTTTGCAACAGCTTTCGAATGTCAGACAGTATTCAACATTGGATCGTATTTTTTTTCATTTTTAAAGACCGCCAATCCATTATATGGTTCAAATCATATTGTGAACAGCTATGGAAATTTCTTAATGTTGTGTAATAATATCCAGCTCATAAACGTGCTGCCGCAAAGGATGCGCCTATAATTAACAAAAGGTAGTTCGTTTAAGATAGATTTGACCATAGTGCATCACGCTGGCCTATTGCGGGTTGGTGAACTCTTACAAGTCATACATGTTATGATCTTGGCAATTCAATAAATAATGCACATCTTATTTCAAATATATAATATGACATGTTTGATATTTAATGTAATATAAAACTCTCTATTTAATAGCAATGCTATTTAGGGCAGGCTAGGGACCAAGGTAACAAGTGAATTTGTGATAAAAATATGTTATCTGTTATGGTGTATGAAAGACATAAGTCATTTCGACCGCCCCTTTATCTAAGTTGCGCTCACAGCACTGTGCCATCAGGTTTTGGCTGTAGCGAGTCGATGCTGCTCAAATACCTCCAAAGTAACTTTACGCAGTTTTTTTCAACTGTGTTTATTTTTGTTATGGAAGGTGTAATCTTGTAATTTTGTAGGGTGACCTGCGTCAACTTCAAGTCTGTAATTGGCAAGAGGTGGTGCAGAATAGAGAAAGCTGAAGAACTCTCGTTTGGGAGGTCAATACCCACTTTGGGCCACTGAGCCAGCGGAGTTAGTTAGTTTTAGGTGTAATCTTGCTTGTCAATTGACATGTGTCAGTAAAATAACATATTCCATTTTTCATAAGGTCAACAACATTGTCAACAATCATAACTATCTAACGATTTTTTTTCAGATTTGGGCATATGTTTGTCAAAACAGGAAAACGTAAATATATAGAGACAATAACAATTTGTATTGTTTGTTTTCATATCTTCATGTAATTATGTTCTTCATATCTCAAAGAAAATTTAAGTTTCATATTTCTAAGTAACAATAGCCAGAAGCATAGACGCATAATGGAAAAATAAAGCATTTAAGATAAAGCAGACAACCACCAAAGATTGAAACTACGTAGGTAGAAGCTTCAGATCCAAAAACAAAAGAAATAAAATTGATCCAAAAGTTTCCATTAATGTTTATTTTTTATGTTACAGTATTGCAGTTAATTAAAATACACTATAAAGAGAAGTCGGATAACAATCAATTGTGTGAGTATGAGAATGTAAAACGGCATCCATTATGTTAAAAGGCTCTAATGCATAGCTATTGCTGGCGGCCTGTTATTGACAAGTGTACGAGTATTTCACCCGTTTTCTTCGCTTCCACAATAATTATTGTTCAGAAATAATTGCTTCTTTACACTTTGTAATTTATAGTCCTTTATAGAGAATACAGTATAAATTCCGTGTAAGGCCGAGTACTTACTACCGAGCTGTAGCTATAAACTGTATGATACAGAAACGAGGCTCTAATGTGTACCCTTGTTACAGACTTATTAATAAACCGTTTATAAACCAATTTTAGCTATCGAATGTTTTGTCCCTTTCCAACGACTTTTGAATTTAGCTTGAGCGAAGAAGACAAAACATTAGATAACTAAAATAGGTTTATATACTGTCTATTAATATGGATGTTACAGTTAAGTTCATGACGTCGGTCTTGATATCCCGAACACCTTCATCGAGCGTACTCATTTAGCGAGGAGTAACTGTAACCAAATAGACACAGTAACGAGGTTCTAGTGTGTAGGGATGCTGCGAGCGCCCTTTGATTCGCGCCAAAAACCGGCAATCGTCGGCTCGCTATAAGCCACTCGTTGCAGTCCTGTGAACCACGTTCACATTGTTTTTGGTAACAATAACGCTACAACGTCACGGTTAAGAACGAGTACCTTGAAATCGTCGGCTCGCTGTGAACCGCACGCGCAACGCTCGTAGCAGGTTTTTGAACCACGTACACACTATGTTTTCGTGCTACACGCATCGCAACGGTTACAGTTCATTGTTTTAGTCGCCCGCTTTGTTACGGAGGGAAGTGGACAATAATTTATTTCCAACTCCTATTAATTTAATTATATGATTGATTTTGTTGCGGGTTAAAGACAAGTTAGACATTCCCGGATACTCGCTGAACTTCAATGCTCGGTGTTATTATAATGCGTGCCTCTGTTGATCCTGGCTTACAGGAGTTGCAGTGGTGGGTGTGAGGGCGGGACACTCTCCTTACGGTTACGAATCGCTAGTGAGTACCAGGCTTAAGTCAGTATGCAATTTGCAGCAGTAATTTATACAAGGATCAATATAAATTTTAGCGGCGCGGCGTGTAAATTGCTCAATTAGAATAAAATAATATGGTTGCAAAGACTATTACAAAACATAATGTCTAGGCAATATCGTTTCAAAAAACACAATTGTTTTATGTCTTGGCTATGGCTTTAAGCCTTTACGTTAAGGTATGGTCAATAATTTGAATTAGAATATTTGGTATGGAAGACAAAAATGGACTGTAGGTATCTGAATGTACAACGAATTAGAAAAGATGTTGCACATGATTGTTCCCAAAAGTAGCGTTTAAAACGAAGAAGAGTAAGAATCGAGAAGCACTGCAGTCCGGTAAAAAGGATGCGAAAAAGACCTGGCTTAATTGTAGGTAATTTATAAAGCGGAAATTCTAACACAAATAAGTTTCCGATAGGCACTCGCAAACATCCTCTGACATACAATAAAGCCTAGATAATCCCTATATAATTTGCTGAAACAACAAAAATATCTAAAATGTCACGTGTATAAAATATAAAACAACGTTTACCCATTTGGCGGAGCGCGATAACACGTTTTGTGAGGAGCGCTCGGCGGCCGCGGCCCGGACCGCGCCAACAAAATAAATCCACAAAAACTAAATTAGCAAATATCTCACTGTCCGGGGCGGCGAGTTTCCGAAACTAAAACTAAATAAGTGAGCGAAAAATGTTGCGCTCAACCACCACTCAATTACGAACCATAACTTTCTTTGCAACGCCCCCGAAAGTACCGATTGTGGGTACACGGGAGGGGTGTCGGGGGTCAAACTAAACTGGCCGTTGAAAGTGGAAAAACAAGCCGGTTAATCTGAAAACTTCCCTTAATTACGTTTGTACGAAACTAACTCCCAAAACGAATTAAGTGCGAGGCGAAATTGGCCGAAATCTGGAACGTGATTATGGCTGCGATAGCCGCGGATGTGGGGTTTCTTTGTACTCCGGCCAAGAAAAACTGAGCATTGCGTCTAGAATGCTCTGCCCAATGACGACTGTTGATATTGTTCATTCCGCGATAGTGGTAGAGATCGATATGCGATAACACCGCCCGTTGTAACACCATTGCGCTTTTTGTTAAAATGAAATAGCTAATATGAAATTGCTTCAGTCATTTGGTAATATCTTTTCGCAACCAGTCTATTAAAATTCCTCCCTCTGTTTTTGATATCTAACAATTTAATTACATGTTTTTGGTTGTGTGTGGAACACTGGTGATTCTAATTATCAGATGAATGTCTAAATAATTAAATTAACTTAGATTTCTTTCAAGAACAAGCTTGCAGTAATTATTATACTCGTACTATGGAACTATAAGGACGAACACCGCGAACAAAGGTCTTGTTAAGTGGAACTTAATATTTAAATGGCGTTTAAGTATTCGGGCTTTAGTGATCATTGTTACTATTATATTGTACAAAAAATAATCCCAAAAAACCTTGTTTTCGTGACGATGTCGTTTATCAATACCTTATACCCTCGCGCACCGCTGATTCTTTTTGATTTCGTAAAAAGTTCATCCATTATGATAAAATACCTAAATATAACCCTTCGATTTTGCACCTTAGAACTTTTCCACCGGCCTTTTGGGAATGCAAATATCTATGCAGCTCTTAGTCTAATAGGTAATATTGGTTAACAAAGACAAAGATTGGCATTTTTTATAGTTCAACTGTAAATCAATTTATAAATTGTGCATTGTAGTCGACGGACAGTGGAGCCTGACTGATATTTTTTCTGCGTAAAGTGTTCTAGTTATTTTGAGCCGTTACCGTTAAGGATACCCCTAGTATGTAACAAAATATGACATATTATGGTATGTATTTGTATTGTATTGTATTGTATCAGCCCATATACGACCCACTGCAGGGCACGGGCCTCCTCTACAATCGAGAGTACGATTGAGAGTGGTTAGGCCATATAGTCCACCACGCCTGCCTAATGCGGGTTGGCGGACTTTTACATACATACATACATAACCACACGCCTTTTTCCCAGAAGGGGTAGGCAGAGGTGCTACTAGAACACCCACGTTTCGCCTTGTATATTCCGTCCCACGATGTGATAGGGGGCGAGATACTTTTACATACCATAGAAAATTATACAAATCGCTATGGTATGCAGGTTTCCTCACGATGTTTTCCTTCACCGTTATAGTGCGTGGTGATTGACTATCAATACACACATGACTCCGAAAAGTCAGAGCTGGTGTGCCCTGGGATTTGAACCCGCGACCACCGTGAACATGTAGGCAGCCGCGTCTGGTCCGTTTACCAACAGGCCACCACGCACTGGTATGCAGAAACTGTATGTTATGGTATGTAGAAACTGTTATTGCTATTGTTTCTTCCTCTTGGTGATCATGTTTTAAATATTTTGTAATATACAAACTATGAATCATATTTGTTGTTGTCAATTATCGCTCACCTTATCGGTGATAAAAATCATCACAAGTGAAAAGGGATCCCAAAAATTCTGCATCAGAATTTGACGGGCATGGGGACTATATTAGCTAACTGGCACTGTATTAGCGTGGTCGACTCAAAGGCCTATTCCTTAATGAGTTAACGTAAGCAGGAGCCGGTCGCGAAATTATAACCCAAATTGACTAAATAAAGGAGACTATACAGAATTTAAAGTTTCTTAAAAATATTTACACAATTTAAACATCTTGACATAATACAACAAGGTATAAGGAAACCCAGTAAAATAGTGCAATATGTTAAGTTTTATGTGGCAGGACATAAAAGTAGTGCATTGCTGCCGCATCGCGCCGGAGTTATTCGTCACCGGAGCACCATTCACGGGTAACTTAGAATATTACATTGTAACTGATGTACTGGCAGACACCGAGAACGTGTACTAGCTTCGCTCTTAATAGAAAGAAAAATAGTTTTATTTCGAAAATTCAATATATCTATTATCTAGGTATATATTTTGTGACAAGAAGAAAGCTGCAGAGTAAAACTCCCTTTTCTGTGCTAAAGGGGAGGCCGGAAGGGTTATCTTAATGTCACCGGCCTTGCAACTCGACAAGCTGGTGGATATTGCGGTCGTCATTGAGGTATTTTACAAGAGCGAGATTCGGAAACAAAATCTCTGCCCATTGTGCTGGTACAGGATTCCTGTGTGAGTGAATAAGGGAACCTAGTGAAGCGGGAGCGAAGGTAATGTTACTGCATAGGCGTGACAGAGACAGAAATAGAAAGAGCGGTACGGTACCGTTTATTTTTGTTACCAACATTTTTTTTAGTGTCCCCATTAGTATAATAGTATACTATATCAATAGTAGTCGTATTGGACCCCAAAGACATTGGTGCGCAATCACGCGCAACAAGAATATCCCAAGGCATAAATTATCGTGATGATTTTTAAATATTAATTTTAAAATTGCTTAATATTTGGGCTTCAAGCATTGCCGCATAATAAATATCCCCTGTTATAAAAATAAACTAAAACACGCTGACAAACTCTACGAAAATTTCCAAAACTGTCACCGCAAAGTCAGCAACAGCCATCACACAGATCACAGCTCATCGCTCCCGGCCCCTCATTCCAGCTAAAAAACAATTCCCAAGTTACCACGGCGCTGTCAACAATCCACTGGACCGGCAGAATTGTATCATAAAGCGTCGTAACAGAGCGGACGATGTCTGACGATGCGAACTTGCCTTAATATCCTAAATAAAATATAAGGAAGGAATCACGGGTCGGCGCGAGGTACTTTATTGCGGACGTCCGCCAACATACTCACAGTGCGATTTACTTTAATCGCTGGATAAACTTCTTCTTGATAACCGTACGGTTGTTGCAAGTTAGTGTGTTATTTGTTGGAAGCAGGTCTATACCGGTCTACTATGATTGTCTCGCTTTCAAAGGTCACTGTGTTTCTGTTGGATAATTAACCTAAGTAAGTTAATTGTGAAATTGTATAATAACAAATGATAATGTGGTTTTTGCTGACCAATAAAGTTAGAAGAAATGTTGATAGAAACATAGAAACATTCCCAATGTTTCAGGACGCGAAGTATGCAAGCTACTGTTTCATATGCTGGTTTTCTATGAGACAGAGAACATCAACTAACGGTAGATGGTAGCCACGGTTGACCAATTCATTCTAAAGCTGTAAGGGCACATTGCACAGCTTAACCCCTCACTTTATAAGCCGTAAATTTATTCTTCAGAAGCAATCGACTAACTAACAAAGCTGGATTCAATATGCATGATGTAGGGTTGGGAGAAACGGAGAGAATTGTAAATTGCTATACGGAATATCAGATTTTTAAACTACATTGTAATAGATGAGTCTATGCCTTATATTGAAAAATCGCTGAATAACTTAATGGCAGCAATCAGTGCGATATTAGTGCAGCACTTAGTATGAACATTTTAATGATTGCATAAAATATTTAGATAACATGAGTGTTTTACATGCAAACTTTATTTGCCACTACCGTTAAATACTATCTTATTAAGATCAGGCAGTGGCAGAAGTATAAAATAAATCAGTACAACAAAATTTAAAAATCGAATACAACGAAGAAAGAAAAATTATAAAAAATCATGCATAATAAATGCGGTACTACATGAGAGGAAACATTCCCGTAATGCAGAACAAAGCACCGCAAGGGATCAAAACAAAACATGAAAACTAGCAAACATCTCATTACGTCATACTTCATAGCTATTGTGTTTAAATCGGCGGCGCTCCCGACGGGCCGCGCGCAACCCGCTTCACTCTTACGGGACCACTGGATTTTTCACATGAATTATTACATTTTTTCCACAACCAAGTCATAATTAAGCCCCAAGGATAACGATCCGCTTGTACAAACTTCTTATTCATTCCCTTTGGACTCAGTATAGTGGAGTTTTAATGATCGCCAGAACTTTACAGTGCCCCGGGCGATCCGGCGACTTTTAATCGATCTTTGCCGATTGCTTTTGGGATAATATTGGCCATATTTAGTTTTATGTTTAAGAAGAACTAAAAGATGCCATGAAACCTTTGGGTCTAGCTCATTATCATAATCTTTAGGCACAGGAAATGCCATGGCAATCCCGTATTATGTTCTTCGCGCTATGTGCCATGCCAATTGCCTCTTCAACTTGATAATTCTTTGGATATAATAATTAGTAAGTAATTGTCCAATACATAATTTAAAAATACCACCATGATATATAAAAAAATGGCAACTTCCTAACTTATTGTTGATATTAAAAAATTCTACTTGATTACTGTAGTTTTAGGATGGAGTTTTAAATACCTTACATACCTAGCCTGGTCATAAATTCTGTCACATGTTTAATGTAAAATAATTGAAACAAGTTTATTCATTATGTAACTATTTATATACCAAAATGAACTTAACAAAATATAGATTCTTATGACACTAAAGTTTATTCAAAATGACCTCCGTGATTTTGAATACAGGCCTTCAATTTGCGCGGCCAGTCGTCTATCGCAGCACGAACGAGGTCCATGTCAATATCGGCGGCTGCCTTAATCAAGCATGTCTTGAGTGACTCCAAATTGGGATGAGGCTTTGAGCACGCCTTTTCCTCCAAGTGTTGCCATATCTTGTAATCTAACGGATTCAAATCTGGACTGGAGGAGGGCCAGTCTTCGTGCCGGATGAAGTCGATTTCACGCGCCGCCAGCCAGTCTTGTACCATGAGCGAGGATGGAAAATGACCTCGTTGGACACGCAGAATACAGTTGCTCGCTTCTTCACTACTGTGTGCGTACACCTTATCATTTTGATTGTTGTAGTAGCTCTCTTCTACGGTAAAAATTTTTTCATCCGAAAAAAGAATTTCCTGATATTTTTTTCCCGCGTACCGCTTCAACAAAGCGCGGCATCTCTTCAGTCTCAGGTCCATTAGACGAGCATTCAAATGATGTCCTGTTTTTCTTCGATATGCCCGAAGCCCTAAGTCTTCATTTAACACCCTTTTCACCGTGGCTTTGCTTAACCCCATCTGAAGGGCCAACAGTTTCTGCTTACGTTTGGGATTTCTTTGAATTCGCGCCTTCACAGCTTTTATCACTGCTGGAGTCCTAACAGACCGAGGGCGACCACTTCTTGACCTATCATCTACACTAGAGTCTTCATTGTCTCGTTTGATGGTACGATAAACGAATCTTTTGGTTATATTCAAATTTTTCAGTATGTCAAAAATTTGAATTGGCGCGTAACCGCAACGATGCAACGCAATAACTGCAACACGGTCTACTTTAAGCGTCCACCCCATATTTAAAAATGAGTAAAATTCTAAAAAGTATACATTTTTATTTTCATGAACAATTCGAAATTCGAATCCAATTACCTTTTTCGTGGCCAGCATTCTAAAAGAAAAGTTTTTTCTGTGTGACAATACTTATGACCTGACTGTGTATGAATTGTTTTAACTTATTTTTTTGGGGCTAGAAATTTGTGGGATCTCTTCGTAATTAATAAAGGCGTATTTGCAACGTGAATATTAAATAGGCGATGTTATTGTCTCCCTAGTGTCTGACGCAATTTAATTGAACTACCCATTAATTTTTGTCCCCTTATCATGCACGAAACATAACTCCTGAACAGTAGCCTGAGGGAAATAGACGCAGAACAAAGGAATATGTTCAATTACACTATTTAGAAGTAATAATGAAAACTGTTGATCATTTTCTTAATTATTTAATAGTTTGGGTTCAAAGAAGTTCATAAGTTTCTAATAGAGGCAATTTGGTGACTAAAAGCGATCGAAAGTGTTTACTGTCTTAGTGCTAGAATTTTTAAGTAGTTTTTGATGTTGTATGATTGAATTTGAATTCCAAGATTATGGAATTATTTATCTTGGCTGTTAGAAATTATTCTTTATCACATGTCATTGCCACACTTGTTAGCCATGGTTCTCGCCGGCGCGGTAGCGAGGTCTGTCAGCGAGATACTAAGCTGATGAGCTAACAATATTGAATTACACACACGTGATTGGAGATCCTAGCGCCCTCACACCCGCCACTGCAACTGCTGTAAGCCAGGATCAATAATCGCACGTATTTCAGTGACACAGCGCAAGGAATCTCTGAGAATGCCTAACTTGTCTTTACCCGCAACGAAATTAATTAATAGGAAAAGGGAGAAATATTAACATGCGTGATGTAAGGTCTTCTTTAAGCCCAACTTCATCCGCAACCAAATAATTTTTAATTTCCCTTCCATATCATGAAGACCGCATTAAGTCTGCCTGTGCGGTTATATTATGTAAAGTTATAAATAAATACAGTTATCTCGTACGTTACCTGTTGAAAACCTGCATCCAGACACTTCTTGGAACTTTTATTAGGTCGTCTGTCCAACTCATACGTGGCCAATACTCCAACTTTTTAGCTCAACCACCCTTCAGTTTTCCTCGCCCAATGTAAAGTTATATTTTGACAACCGCTTTAATTCCGAATCATTTTTTATTATATAAATAGAGCCCTACAATTTTGTGGTGTATTTAAGTGTGTTGTCCAAATTCGGATACGCTCGTTGTTATTATAATAATAGACTGATACAAATCTACGTTTTACAACCGCCACGTGTCTAACAAAACGTTACATTCTTACAAACACTTGTGGGTACCCCTTGAAATTACAGTACGGAGCGTAAGTGATTTATCGACCAGTGTAGCTTGACCTCCGAACACAAGTACTTCATAATGTTATTATTGTGCTACGTCATAATCTCATAAAGATGGGTGTTGAAATAATTGAAAATGTTAAAGTTGTTTGTCTGAGGTCATTTTGTTACTCAAATAGGTTCTAGAAATAAATCTTCAGGTCAGATTTTGTATGGTGGTACGCTGGATAGTGATCTCATGAACAAACGTCGTATTCAACTTAAGACTTCTTGAATTGTTAACTCAGTTTTTTTTAAATAATAGAGCATCGTCGTTGAAATAAAAATGTTTAATCAACTAAAAGGTATGACACGTATTCACATTAGAAATGTAGTTTGATTTCAATTTCTAGATTTCTTGAATTCTTTGACTCTATTCGACTATTATATCGGTCGATTCTGTCGATAGATGTTTATTTTATTTTCTATGTAATCCCATCAGGGCATAAATAATACATTGTACGTTTAAACACCAATTTATTTTGTATAATATAACACACAAACAAACATTTTTTATCATAAGCAGCTCCAACAAATAAAAGTCCACGAGTACAAGAACTGTTTGAGTTCTTTACCGAGTTTCCTAAAATAGCGATTTTTTTATAATTACAATCCGATCAATGATGCATTACTCACTGAACATAAATATCATTCACAAAACAGACGTAATCAATTACGTCCAAAGCGGTTGACCGACGTGAATTCCCAAACTGCTTCATCATTTACAAAATAATTTAATACTACTTAATGCAATTGATTGTATCGGGGGTCAAGGTATACTGGGCGGGGCGGCACTTTAAAAGCCCCAAAATTCTGGCGCGTGCCCTTCACGTGCCGGCTCGTAATACGATAAACGTCTCTGCACTAATTGGTGATAACGGTTTGACATTTCCATGTTGGTTAGAAGTGAATTGTAGTGCAATATACTACGAGTAGAAGAATTGCTTTTGTACTATTTATCTTTAAAGTAGATGTACAGATCACCTAAAATCTATAGGCGTGTGGATAGATTTAGTACTACAATTTAAATTTAATATATCTAATATATATAAATCTCGTGTCACAATGTTTGTCCTCAATGGATTCCTAAACTACTTAACCGATTATAATAAAATTTGCACACCATGTGCAGTTCGATCCAACTTGAGAGATAGGATAGTTTAAATCTCAAATTATAGTCGCAATTTTAATTTATTGCTAATTATTTGTCTGTTATTATTTGACAGTCACAATCATCTGTTAACTCCAAATGATTCTAACAGATGTCGATACCTTTCGACTGGGTTGAGTAAGTAATCAATAGATGGCGCTGCTATGGTAAATCTACGAACGTGTCATATAAGCTACATTTTAACAGTATAATTACCACGTGTTGTTGACGCTATAAAATTAATTAAATTTATTTTAAAGTTTTAGCAGGAATTTTGCAAAGTATTTGTGTGTGCGTATTTTTTTAATGATATTCGTCGTAGTTTCGTGTTTATATAAGGCCTATCTACAAAATAAAAGCAATTCCAAAAAATTGTCAACATGCCTATTTAGGCATTAAGGGATGAAATGGGATAAAGTGGGACGAACGCGATGAGACCGGTAGATGGGAAATAATGGGACGGGATGTAACAGAAAGAAAAGGAGCCAGATGAGATGGGATGGGATACGATAGGAAAAGGGATAGTAGGTACTTACGTTGAGTTCAGGAGTACAAAAGTTTGAACGGGAATAAGATATTTCTGGTGTGGAGTGGAGTCTAAACATCTTAGCACCCAGACGAAGCTGGGCCGGGCCGCTAGTATATATATATATATATATTTAACGCATTGTTTGAAATGTTTTCTTAATATAAACAACAAGCATTTATCATCCATCATTCAGCCAAAGGAAGTCCACTGCTGAACATAGGCCTCTCCCAATGATTTCCACAGTGACCTGTTGGAGGCAGCCTGCATCCAGCGACGTCCCGCGACCTTTACCAGGTCGTCTAACCACCTAGTGGGTGGACATCCTACGCTGCGCTTTCCGCTTCGTGGCCTCCATTCGAGAACTTTTTGGCCCCATCGGCCATCAGTTCTCCGTGCTATGTGCCCCGCCCATTAGTGGATTAGCAAGTTGAAGTGGCAAGCATTTATACTCGTAATGTAATAGTATTAAAATGTCCAATGTAACAATATGTGAAGAGACAGAACTATTCTTATTACTCCTAAATTGACAGCGCTTTCGGCGACAGAAGATGGCAGACAACCCGTAATGCAATTTTTTTTTTTATTTTATTCTGGCACGGCATGATGAATGCACTGCACCTGATGTTAAGCGCAGATGCCGTCCAGACAGAGTATCGAATGGCATCAGACGGCGGTCCCATGCCATTCGACACAATTATGCCGGCCTGCTGAGATGCTTCTTCATACTACGGCGGAAGGACCCAGGATTATAGGAAGGAGGAAACACGTGTGACGGCAAACAATTCCACAGCTTCACAGTGCGGCACAAAAAAGAATTTGCGAACTTTTTTGTTCGCGCCGAGATGGTTTGAACCGTCAAGCTGTGGCTTCGCAATATACTTCAAAAATTGCTTTCGAAGTGTTTTTTAAAGCCGATGTCTATGTAGTATAGTTTTAGAAATGATAAAATTCTTAGTTAAATAGATTATACGGTATTAGGATAAAAGAAAATATGATTGACTAGCGGTTTTTTAGCCGGAGCCATGTGATAGAAAAAACTGTGTATCAGCTCCTACGATAACTAATATTGAAGTTTTGTGTCTCCTTATTATTGCAGTATTTTTTCCTGGTTTTTGATGTATTATCGTGACTACTTGGAACAAGTGATTTATCGTTAAGTAAGTCCATTTCCGTTCCAATAGGTTATTGGAATGGAAATCTTTGATGAAAGCCCGAATTCAGTAGACTTCCTGTGGTTACAGATAGTGACTCCAGTATGTTTGTTTTTGTATAATATAGGGGGTGAATGAGCATTCGGTTCACCTTAAGTAAGTGATCGCCCCCGCTCATGAACATCTGCGACGACATAGGGCATGGAGATGCATTACCGGCCTTTTTTTGAAGGTCGCTAGGTCGCACCTATAGAGATATGCCGCTGTTGGCAATTGGTTATAATTACAAAATTGTTCCAATCAAAATTATCTTCATCCGCCTACAAAGCTCCTCAAAACCAGGCGTGATAGAGTGGTGAAGTCTAACATTGTCAATTACACTGACAATGTATTCGAATACTTCCAATGGAGATACATCAGATATGCTCAGTCGGAAGCGGGGAATTGAAAAGTATGTTCGAACTAGTCCGATGCTATTTTTGATGCTTTTAGGTTGATCAATTGAAAGTGAACGCGTTTAGTTTGGTGTCACGGTGCATTGGACGTAACTTGTGGACTCTATAGTTCTAGTATTGTTATCTGTTTCGCCTCGAGACATTTAGTAGCAGTTTATTTTCATATGTATTGTTTATATTAGATTGACTAGGCCAGCGTGGTGGACTATATAACCTAACCACTCTCAATCGTATTCCCGATTGCAGAGGAGGCTCGTACCCTGCAGTGGGACGTATATGAGCTGATACAGTATACAGTGTCAGATTAATTAATTTTGAATATTTTTTACGAAACTAAAAACGCGTGGATGGTTGAGGCTTTTTATTAGACAACAGCGGTCTCAGCTATACGATTATAATTTGTAAGATATTTGGAAATAAGCCCAGGGCTTCTGAGGCTCCCATATCATACACAAATAAATATACCCAACAGTCACATTAGTACATAGTCCTGACCCCACAATTGGATCGAGTCTTCTGTCATGAGTACCAGAAACTACGAGAGACTTTACGGTCTCACAAACTCCCAGACCCGAAACAAATACCTGTGGTTCACACAAATATTTGCCCGCACTGAAACAAATATTTGTGGTTTCGGTGCGGGGTTCGAACCCGCGGCCTCCCGTTTCACAGCCGACGTCTAACCAACTGCGCCACGGAGGCTGTCAATTGATGATAGATACGAGTAGTAGTACGACTTCCGTCTGTGGAGAGCTGATTATCTTTTGCTCAAGTCACGACAACATGTCTTCAATGTACTTGATTTGGTGGTAAATGCAATGCAAATGGAAAAGTATAGGAGTATTTGGAACATCATACTGTCTCTCTCGCACGCCTGCACCGTATTAGCTATGACGTCATAATTCATGTTATGCATCCTTTTTCTGCGGCTTGATAATTAGCTCTATAGCAAGTCTGAAATGTTCCTTACTCGCTTAATTCTGAACGAGCATATTAAGTTATTTACATTTACCTAAAAGTTTGTCAAAACTGAAATGAGCCGTTGAAGAGAGGTCAATTACTTGTTTATGATCTGCCATTATGCATGATAGCATTGAGGACGCCTGCAGCAAAACTGCTGAAATAAACTTGAGTCCGTAGTTGAAACTTTGCTGGAGCAAGTTTCAAATTGAGGGCGACTTAATCCAGTGCAACATTGCTCTGAGAATAGACATGTTTATATTATGTAACTAACTACTATCTTCATCTCTCCGTTTTTATACAATTAAAATACATAACGCTATGTCGGATACAAGTCTAGTAATTCATTAATAAGATATTCCTGACTTATGTAGTGTACTATTAAAACATCAAACATCACGCAAATGTATGTAAATTACAATTAAAATATATATAAAACTCGCAATATAATATGTAAAACAACACTATGTATTCGCGGACAAATCAAGGAAATGGTTTTGCGAGTCTATTTGTACAATTATTATTTTTTCTTTTAAATATAATAATACAAAAAATATAACATTTTATATTAGATTTCTATGCAGACTAAACACTACCAGCCGTTTCATAGACCGTTTTAAAACCTATTTTAGTTATCGATTTTTCTGTCACTCTCGAACGACTTTTGCATTCAGTTTGAGCCAAGAAGACAAATACGACACATTCGATAACTATTTATTAATTAAAATTAGTACGGTTAACACCAATTATACTAATTTAGTAATTACAATATTAAAAACTACGAACTAAAATAGGTTTTAAAATTGTCTATGAATAAAGCCGGCACTGTTTTGTATTTAAAGTATCAATACGTAACAAAATTATTACCAGCTTCTTTTCAGTCTTGACAGAGTAGTCGTGGTCATCTATTCAGAAGGTGCCTTGCTTTAACCCGTCACCATTCCTCTCGCATGAACATTGCGTAGGACCATTAAGAGCATCCTTCAAAATAATTGTTATATATTAATTAAAATACCCCAGAATCCTTCATAAAAAATCAATTGATCATACCGGGCGTATCCAGAGCCCGACTAAAAACGAAGCCAAGAGGTAGTTTTAGTGATTTCAGACACAAAAATGGTTTCTAAGATTAACACGGATGTTACACATTAAAATAAAAAGGAAACTTTTTTTATGGATTTTATCGTAACTTAAAAATTCGCAAAAAAGTGACGAATGATTCCTTTTTTTCACCTATCATCGTACTTGTGTGCAGAAAATATACATCGAGTTTTGCTAAAATATATATTTTTTTAAACAATTAATTTAAACCCTTGCGTATCATTGTGTCTATTAAAATAAAGATTACATTATTATTTTAGGAAAACTATGTATTTAAAACGGAAACACGACGAAAGGTAAAAAAAAATCGTTGTATTTTTTTAAAATTAATTGCAATATGTCTGAGGTCACTAAAACTACCACCTTGCTTCTTTTCCGGTCGCACTTTAGATGCATCTAGTATAATATCTACTAATTCCCATTACCGCGCATCCTAATCAATGATCAGATAAATCCCCAAGCACTAGCAGTAATTCTGTAGAGAGGCGCATATTTTTGCGTCCCGGCCTGAGGTCCCGTTCCCGCGGGACCCGTGACAAGCATTATTTGAAGTGCACGCGCACGCGGCCCGCAAATGTCCGACCTTGTGGAATTAACTGCTGGGCTGATTGAAATTGGTTGAGTGAATTATATTTCTCTCTTCAGATGTAGAAGCTTCATCCCACTGCTGAATATGGAGCTCCTCTAGAATTTCCATAGAGAGCTGGCAGATCTGCAGCCGGTGAATTCTTGCAGCTTGAAGTAGGTTTGTCATCGTTATATTTTTTCCACAATCTTCTTTTACTAACATTGGCTCAAATCTTGAAAGCTACGAGCTTTCCACTTAAAAATCAAAACAACTAAAAATATATTTTTTATAAAATGGCGAATTCAAATTAAAACGGAATGTCGACCTGAGTAGTACCTTCTGTTTTACGTTTAGTAATTTAGTCCTTGTAATGTGCCATCGCCTCTAGACATAGTTTATCAGTGTTGCGAGTAGTTTATCAAGTACTTTTAATATGAACTCACAAATCAACTGTAATAGTTTCTTAAAATATACGAGCAGTGAACTTTACCCTTGCAGTCTTAGCCCCTGGACATAATTAGACTTAACATCTTATGTCGCAGGATGGCGAGCGCAGTGGAATGCCACACATTGCCTTGTCATTCATAGTGTTGTTTAGTTTTGCTACGATGAGCGGTCATATCGCTTACCATCAGGCGAATGGCATGCTCGTCTCGCCAGTCATCGCAATAAAAAACACCATCACTCTGAACGGGAACTATTGCCAATAATATTGTCCTGTATATATTTCCAGAGCTACCTGTTCGAAGAGGCCAGGATCCATCATTCTAGTAATTAGTTACGGGAACAGTACAATCAATAGTAACAATAAAAATCATCTACGTAAATTCAAAGATCCCACTTCAACTCTTAAAACATCATAAAACGACTCACTAAATACAATTACTTCGCGAGTCTGTAACTAGTAACTACAACCCTCGATCACAGCATCAACAAGCTCCGAATGATTAGCAAAAAACGTTGCAGGGGCCGCCAAATGGAATTATTATAACAATAAAATTAGAAAACAATCCGACAACACTACGCCCATGCGTTTATGTAGGGGCGCTCCGTAGATCGAGACGGTACTGGAATGGACTTCGGAGTTATTCAAGAAATCCGGTTTTGAAAAGGTCGGTGGAGTGGTGTCGGGAAGCGATAGATGTGAAGTTCTTTTTAGTTTCACGTGGCAGTGTAAAAATTCGGTGATAACTATGCAGTTATTTTTTAAGGATAGCATCGGTAGTAATTTGTCATCTCACTAACGTATCCCCCCTGCCAACTTTAAGCTTAGAATAAAAAAAAGTAATAATACTATTTTCGCTTTATTAAGATGTTATATTTTGAAAATAAATACAGTATCGCATTGAAATAAAAAAAAAATTGACGTAAATTATTGGATAAGTCACAGTCCGATCCAGTCGCAACCGAATCCTCGCTCTCAGCAAATGGCCCAACAAACCAAACAAAGAACTACCATATATCACACTACCATTTCAAAAACCACTGCAAAATCAGCCTTATTCCTTTCCAATAGAGTGCACAGCTTCTTAAAGCAGCGGCAAAGAGTTTGTCACTATACTGAACAAATTCGGGGGCACATAAACGATTACGTTGAATTATATCTCGTTATACGCGGGGATTGTTTGTATTTGATCCGCTTTTTGATCTCGTTCGCCCGAGGCGGCAGATGATCCGGGGTATTCAATTACTAGCTAACCTGCGTGCCATGTGGCCTATACCTCAGCACCGAAGCTTAGCACGGTGGAGCTGTATTATAGTCTTCTTGGACTACACGAGGTATTAACCGACTCGAGCAAGGATCAAAGTGTGTCAGAAAACTGAGGTAAATAAAATAAATAAACACACCCAACAGTTACTTAAATTATAGTCCTGACCCCACATTTAGATCAATTAAGTCTTGTATCGTGGGTATCAGAAACTACGAGAGCCTTACCGGTATCACAAACACCCAGACGCGAAACAAATACCTCTGAATGACACAAATATTATATTATATTTGTAATATTGTTATTACTAGGGGTAAAAACCCATCAACTAAATTATAAAAAAATACATGGCAACATCTTTTATTACTGAACCCAAGTTAGTTGATCTGTCTATCAACTCAAAGCGTTTGATAAAATATGATTCTCGCATTAAATCAACCTAGATTATGCATGTATATGAATCATAATCTGCATATCGCCATGAGCATGAACATAAAGAATTATTTAAAATACACCAATATATTTTGTAACATATTTTTAAAATTCTACAATTCGAAATTCGTTAATTCCTTTTTCATTTAGTTCTTTTTCCGATTCATTCGTCGGTGTATTAAATTAATATTTCTATCATACTTTGCTCCAATGTTTTGTGTAAAAAAAGATACCCGCGAACGTATCGAATTGGGACTTAAAATCCATACAAATGTGATAAAGCCGTGGCTTTAGTGACGTCACATTCAATTTAGAGAACCACTAAACCCATTGTGATGTGATTCCGAGATAAAGTTTTTGGTATATTAGATATGAGAAGTGAGTGGCCGGTTTTTACTGTTCAATGCATAGTGCAAAAAGTAATGCCCTAAAGATATCATTAATAATTAAAATTTAAGTCATAGTTATTTTAAAATAATCACTAAACTACGAAAGAGTTTATATTGCAAACACATTATCATTGTAAATAAAAATAAAAAATGCATGCAAAAATTACAACGACTAGAGATTAATATTAACTGAAACATGCAAAATATGTTAAAAATACAAAATAAGAAATAAATCAGCAGCAATAACGCATTACAAAACAATCATCGTAGGGCAACACACACTATTGAGTACATCAAAGATTATGTCCATTAACAGCTTTGGCGTGTACTTAGCCCTTTAATGCCGTACAACTTGGAAATGTGTCAACCCGCACTCGCCGTCACAGATCAAAGCGACCCCATAAAAATCGAGCTAAGCACATTATAGTGCCCGTGAAATGTCTACATCTGTTGTTTTTTTCCTATTAGACACAAATATGCATTGATCTCCTGGTCACCCCTGTTGCGCGAAAAATTGAATTATGTCACACAATAACTGACCTTATATTCCAAAAAGTAGAGTTCAATTTAGCCTGATGCTATTGAGATTTGGCCCTAAGTGAATTTGAGCTTTGTTTTTTTGAATTTAGAGTTGAAAATAGAGTACGAGGAAATGGAATCAAGTGTTCTATGGGTCAAATCCACCCTAATTCAATTTCCACTTGGCCCAAATCTGATTACGTCTGGTGCAACGTGTATTTTCAGCGGTTGTGCCCTTAGGCCCTTAGGTGCGTGGTTTTTAAACTACTCACATTTTGCTTTTACTGTGACAAAAATGGTTTGGATCAAATGGGAGTTGATCCTCGGTTTCCATCCTTCTGCTATATAAAAACCAAAATGTTCTTCCTACATGTATTTGTTAAAAAGAGTTTTTAAAAAAACTAACGCTTTATCTCAAGTTATGTAGACGAGGAGAAGAAATGGAGAAAAGTCTTTGGTAACAGTTTTTTTTTGTTTACCAGTGGGGTTCAATTCAAAGAGAAGTCAAACAAACAGTCAATCTGATGATTTCTAGTGAATACCGTTGATGAACACTCCAAATATTTCGAGCCTGCACCTTAGGCTGTTTCGAAGGTTCTGCGATGGCATTCATTTCGATAAGCTGCAGAAGGACGTAGTTACAAACTAGTAACTACAAATAAATAAATACCCACAACAGTCGCATACATAGTCCTGACCCCACATTAAGATCAATTAAGTCTTGTGTCGTGGGTATCAGAAACTACGACAGACTTTTTGGTCTTACAAACACCCAGACCCGAGACAAATATTTGTGCCTCAACAGCATTTGTCTTCGCGCGGGGATCCCGCGGAATCTTGTTTCACAGCGGCATCTAACCAACTGCGCCACTGCGGCTGTCGAAATACAACCTAAATCTCTACATCCAGCTGATTTGTCTCCATCCATTCATCTATCAGCCAAAGGAAATCCACTGCTGAACATAGGCCTCTCCACATGATTTCCACAGTGACCTGTTGGAGGCAGCAGGAGTTGGAGGAGCATATTTATCTACTAGAAAGTAGACAAAACACCTCTATCAATAATGCCGTGTAAACACGATAAATCAAGCACGAATCGGCATATCGATCGGAGGTTTCCGGCAACATTAGTCCGATAAATCGGCAACCGCAGCCTACGCTCCACATCATACTTATAAACTGCTGTCAATTTGCGGTCGTCGGACATTACAGCCGCAACTATTTGAAAATTCCATAGCCGGTGTAAAATTTAGAACGGTCGATGTTTGACATAATTTGTGTTGATTCGTTCCATTGGTGGTTTTGGTGATGAATAATATTCAACGTTCATTAGGCTCGGGTCGCTGTCAATGAATCTATTCGTGCATTTTAAAGTCTCTTTTGGCTTTTTATTACAAATTATTTATTTAAATATAATGAACGTACTCGAGTGGAAAGTCATACACACTAGTGTGATCTATCACATCTATCTGGAAGCACAACAATTGGCATCAGCAACAATTGCTGGAATGGTATAAAAATTATGGTATAAAAAAGTTGGACTTAGGAGTGATATGAGGGCAATGAACACCGCTTTGAGGATAACAGATACGTTGCTGATTATTAATGATAAATCGTAGAAGGGAAAATCTTAGAGATCATCGAGTCTATGATATCAACTTTCGAACGTACGCGAGAAATAGGGCTACCACTCTGGTAGTCAGATTTTACATAGAGCCAACACTGATAATAGTGCAGCCCGAACCAATATAAAAAGGGGCATTTTTTCACACAGCGACAACCCTACTTACTATTTAGCTAGAAAACTTTCATCAAAGTTGTAATAAATGAACATAGATAAATTAATTTAACGTATGGTTTTGTATTATGATATAAACTTGTTATCAAACTCACATTCCAAATAATTTAATTCAGTAAAATAACACTTATTTACATTTGCGTAGACATGCAAATCCAAATTGAAATCCGTGAAAATGGCGGAAAATATACTGTAGGGTTAATTAACAAGTAATTTACATGTTTTTGTACATTCGCTCCGGAGGGTTGGGGTCGAACGTACCCCGACACATATGCAGATGTATCGCGACCTTTAATCTTCAACCGTTTCAAGGATATCAACCCGTGAAATCTGGGAGGCGGGCCTTAATTTGTAAAATATATACCGACAGAGACAAGTCGATCGTAATGGAATCGTGTTTGAATTTTGAACTTTAGGTACATACTTCTTATGATGTTCATTTATATATCAAATTATCGGAACAGGAATGTTTTTTCCTCGTGGCAGAGCCACGCTGTTGTCAGCCATGACTCAGCATGAATGGGCAGGTTCGTCCGGGGTGGTACCACCGTTTCACAGGAGATCAACGTGAAGCTTTGCTATTGCGTTCCGTTCGGTGAGTGAGATTGCCGGATGCCCAATATCCCTTTCCTCTTCCCATCCTTTTTCCTTCCCGCTCCCCTCCCGATCTGATGGGCCTATAACACATTCATGATCCAGCGTTGTGGATGTTCATGGGCGACAGTGATCACTTACCATCAGGTGATCTGGTTGCTCGTTTGCCGGACATATGCTACAAAAAAATTGAAGTAAAAGTACATTAGTGCACATTAAAAAATGCTGCTTTTTTGGTAATGTCTTTTGATACATGTTATGCCTTAATTAAAACTAAGTTCTATGTACCTCCGTCACTTCTACATATACCTATTACGTAAAACCCAATAGAAATACAATATGTAGAAACATAAATAAACTTCGCGACGTGTCAACCCATTCGCCAATAAAGTTACTATAAAATTGTAATTAAAGTTAGTCTGTGCTTGTTCATTCATTAGGATCTGACCGGATTCAGTCGGATTTTCGACGTATCTAATTTAATTTGAGCTGGCTTTGTACCCCGACCTACTGAATTCAACACAATTATTTATGAGACACAGATATTTGTGATGTAGACTGCCGAATTCATTAATAGTTACATTCCGCTGTTAGTGATAATATTTCAATAGATTGGATTTGGGTCGTAGATTGATTTAGATTTTTTATTGCAATGAATGGAAATAGTTAGCAAAACCGAACACTATGAATTACAAAAGCTTGGCCTTGCACTGCGCTCGCCATTCTGTGACATGAGAGTTAAGTCTCAATATGACCAGTAATTTCACTGGATGATGTTACAAGTTTCTCTAATATAATGTCTAGGGGGAACGTCCGAACTTCAAAAATGTAGGTAAAAACGTAGGTAATAATGGTGGTACCTGGCGTCTCATTGCCCTTCTATAGGCTAACATTGACAGCTAGAAATAGATACGCACGATATATTTGAAAAAAAAAAACGCTATTCAATTCCACTCAAACTCGCATTCCATATAATAGTTAATTTATAGTAAGTTGTTGGTAGATAAATTAGAAATAACTTTCTCAATGTTCACTTATATAGCAGTGCTACGAACATTACGAAAAATATGTACGATTTTGAAGACGCAAATGTATGACAGCGCTCCCTCAAGAGTCAGACATCAAATACCTAAAGTTACAAGTATAGTGCAGATGATAAATTGGACTATTATAAATATGAAAGCTGGCGCTAAACTTTATAATAGCACAACAAACTATAATGTAAACGATTGCTAATTCTTTGGAATCCAAAAACAGGGACCTCAAAGGTTGTTATGAGTCGGGAGTCAATTCATTTATGTCGGCCCGATCGAAACCGTACATAACAACAGACTCAACCCGAAGCGTACGTACTAACGTGGAACATAAGACGCGTTTTGACCATCGTCCGCCACTGTTAATACACTGGCGACTAGGAATAATCTAGAACAATGGTTCAAATGTTAATTAAAATATCATGAAGTGTACATAAGAGTTCCCTATAAATGTTTAGAAATCGAATGTTAATACCAAACCGCTTCGAGCAGGTTTACTGGTCTACGACGTAAACCTGTTTTCCAAAGATTCATGTCATTTACCTGGAAATAAAATAAAGAAGGTTGTTTTAACGCGCGATTTAATAAGGTTATGTTTTATCTTTTATATTTCGTTTTTTTTTAATATTATAAAGGGCAAAGAAGCATACGGTTCACCTGATGGTAAGTGACCGCCGCCGCTTATGAACATCTGCAATATCATAGGACATAGAGACGCGTTGCCGGACTTTAAGTGATAATATGCTCTTTTTTGGAGTTTGAAGTTGAGCTTCTTTTTCTAATTCTTCATAGTTACAAAACATATCACAGGCACAAACGATGCATTAGTAAATTAAGATTCATAATGTCCTTTAACAACTATAATATGAATTTAAAATACATGAACCTGCGCCTGCATATCCGCAGGGAGCGACAAGTAGCGAAGTTCGCCAAACCTATTTCAGTCCGAAGATATGATAGAGGGCGCGTCTATCGCCATATTAAACACAAATTCCAGGTCCAGGCAACTTAGATGCGATTTTCTATTAAGAAAAAGAACGGTAAAAATCTTTTTTGTACCTATAAATGAGACCTAAAGCCACACAGGTAACAGCCCATACACGCAGCCAATAGATTAATTAAACTAATTATTGATTAATTAATTTAAAAATGTTTTAATTTAATTAAACAACCAATGATATTAAACACTCTACAATCAATAATCCGTAGCCGCAAATCCCCAAAATATTAACCATACCAAGCCTCGAGGAAATTAATTTGAATAACCAAACACAGTTAGTACACAGTACAATCGTAATCAAGTAGTGGCGCCAGTGGTTAATCCGGAACACAAGCGCGCATAACGTCATTTGCACAAGCCAATAGAGAACGTTGTAAAAAATTAATTACATTTTTAATCTGCAAAAACGCTCGCCGCTGGTGCATGGCGCGGATCTCGTGGAACTGGATTTGGCTTTATTAATTTATTTCAATAAAATAGGTACATCAACAACAATAGCATATAAGCATTAAGATACATTTAACAAAGTAAAAAATCACTGATGTATGCATGTATGATTCTGGTGGACGCTATGTTCAGCAGTGGACTTCCTGTGGCTCATGCTTTCATGAGAGAGTGTAAACTTACGAGGGCTTGTTTAAAAAGGTACCGAAAATCTTTCGAAGCTTGTCTTTAACAGTGGACTTCTTTTTGGTAAAGATGATGTTAAGAATTGGAAATTAAAATACATTTCTATTTAATTGTTCTGACAGCATCAAGAGTAGTAGATGCTGCCTCTGCTTAAGTAATCATTATGGCTTCTCTGAACTCTCCCAATTGAGGTAAGTTGGTTAGTTAATAAAAATCATTAAATTGAACTAATTAATTTTAGTGATTAAAATACCTCTTAATTTTTATTCGCCTCTACTCCAGCAAAATGTTTCCGAACAACTAACATGAAAGTTGTGCCGTTGATTAAATGCGATATGTTTCCCTTAATCTCAATGTAGTTTCCAAAAGATATTCAAGACTATATTTATTCCAATATCACATAATATACACTATTTTTACGAAGCCACATCCAGCAGAATTAAATCCCTGTCGGTGGCAGTGCCCGAGGCGTCCTTGGTGGGTCATAATGTGATTTTATAGGTACCATAGGATGTCGATTAGACAGTCTTACCGAGGGGATGCTACGGATACCGGGGGTAGTCGCACCCTTGTAATACAATCTTAAAAATTACCACCTTGTAAGGCTACTTGATAGCCAGGTATATTTTGGAATTATTCGAAGGACTGTTGATGCAGTTTTTCATGTCCTGCTGCTAATGTAATACAAAAAAATCATGGCGTGTTTATTCTAAATTGCGTTTTTACTTTAAATCATAAAGCATTGACTATTATAAGGGGGAATTCCATGACTAATCTAACGGAAAATTTTTAGGTCTGATTTTTCGAGAAGCAAACGATAAATACGTATATAATGTATACGCATGTACATAAACTCACACCTGTATCCCTGAAGATGTTGGTAGAGTTGTCATAGATGTACCTACTTATAGTACGGCGAGCTTTTAGTCTCGAGACGTGATAGGGAGCGAGCCTATCGCCATGCTACGCGCAGGCTTAACTAAGAGATTATAATATTATACTGTACGAATGATTATTTTTACAATGAATTGGACGAACGGAATAAAAATCTGAAAAAAAATGACTTCACCATGTTTAATCAGGAACAGAGAGAGAGAAACAATCTATTTATTTTTAAGGGCGGTATAATATATAAATATGTTAATTTTTGGTTTCCAAAATCTCATATGAGTTGGAATTGAAAATGCCCGGTATGGTGTTAGGCCCATCCAATATCAGGCATTGGAGCAAAAATAATTATGGCACTTGAACTTCTGCCTTCCCCTTTAAGGATACAAGCTTGAGCTTGTACTTACACATATTCTATCACCCAACAAATCACAAAGTAGCGCAGCTGCTGCCCAAGAAAACGTATTAAAAATTACGTCAATTAACAAATGAAACTTTATGAACCGGCGCGGCGTTTGAAGTAATTTGAAGTGGGACCGCGCTGGAGCCGCTGTGAGATAACCGTCAGCTTACCTTACAACAACTAAGTACATTATTAATTCACGCCGGAGAGGCTGTCACATAGCACGTTTAACTTTGCCCCCTTTATCGCAATAACAATAACGAATGTGTGAACACAGGGTGATTGTTTCTTGTATGTTCACGTTTTAGGTATTATATTTTTTTGATTATTTTTTTGTCGCAGGAAGTCGATCTATGGGGAAGGCCAGTGTTCAGCAGTGGACTTTCTGTGGCTGAAGAGAGACGGAGAGATTATGTTTTTAGGTTATCCCTTTTATTCACTTTCGCTGCAAGACAGGATCACATTAGCATATTACTGACAAAGCTCTGTCGCCGAGTCTATTCGGTATTTTTGTTACAATTAGGATATTTTATCGGAATTGTTTGTCTTTAAGGTTAAATGACTTAGTCGATTTTAATATTCACGGTATCTTTAGATGTGTTTTAATTGTAAAAATGCCTTAAAATATTATTTGAATAGATTTAAATGACTTTCTTAACACAAGGTGGCCGCGTTCTGAATTGCCTATATTGTTTTAAAAAACTTGGTAATTATTTGTATCATGCCAAAATCATTTACCATAAAAAGTTTTTGCGTTTAATTTAGTCTAACCTAATACACTTTTGTCAGAATACGTTATTCTATGGCAGTTATCTCATGCGATAATGGCATACGATTCTCGCCGCGAGAAACTCTTCTCGTGTAAATGGCGTTTTACTAAAATATGTTTTTGCAACATTATATTTTATTATTCAGGATAGTCATGTTTCATAGCGATATTGATGCCTTTCATACAGAACGATTGTCTTTAGTCTTAAAATACGCGTCACTTGCAGAAGTATCCTAATTATTACACACAAAAATCTTTCCATGGAGAATCTTTTTTATAATTTGAATAGGCAAAGGATAGACAGGGCCAGATCTGACGAATATACGGTACGAGGAAGTAATTTCAATCATAAATCGTTCAATTTATTCATTAATTTCGTTATCTTGTGAAACAGTGACTTTTCTTTGAGGTGTGAAGCCTATACTGCTTCATCGTTACATGCAATCGATCCAATAACGCAACCTTGTAGTCGCTATTGATAGTAAAGTCCTCCGAAAGAATGTCGATGTCAGGTGAAAGGTGGCAAAAGCGTAAAATTCCAATTACAGGCTTTGGTCAGCTTCCGTCGTCTTCTTTTCACTCGACTGACGTTGTTTTCGACTCCTTTGATGGTTTATAGATTAATTTAATATCAGTTAACATAGGCAAACAGAATTGTTCCGGTTATCATTTCAAAATTTCTTAATTTGCTTGAATTGTGATATTTTTTTATTACAAAACATTGTTTAATCGAAGCAAGAATCTCGTTTTTGTTCATCGTGCAACCGAATGCAATTCTAGTCTCCTTTAATCTTCAATATCTAGACAATGCCTGCACCGAATTTCGTGAAATTTTAATGCATGTCTTATATTAGCTGGTATTACTGAAAAATGCTTGATAGTAGGCTTGGTACATCTGGTTTAGTCGCGGGACTTATTGACCCACGTAATAGTCATTGGCAAGTTTATGCAAGGGCATTGCGGACTTTTTACTTAAATATTCCAGATGTTTCGATCGGAACCAACAAATAAGTCGATTGGTTACGTCTAATGAAGATTATCGGCCACACGCAAATGAAATTCGTATTGAATGCATAGATACTGCAAGAAGAACTTGAAGAGCGGCTGGACCGATTTTCATGAGTCACTCGGTGGGCGCCATTAAGCTATCTTGCGTCACTATCTTTAACAAATGCCTTTTTGATATGCTATGTGTGCCACTGATAGTTGGTGATCTTATTTCCATCCCTTGTGATAAAGATTATTGTCATTCTGCCGTTGAAGGCAATTTTGTATTTCACAAACTACGAGTAATCGAAAATTATAAATTTTAATTGCTATTTTGAAGAGCATATATATTATACTGGTTATAGCCAGTTAATTCTGTTCGAATTAGGAGCATAGATTTAGGTGATATACAAGAAAAATGACATCAAATAATAGATTTGTTGCGTTTTGTTTGGTGAGCGTGATTGGTCGTTGACTTGATTTGTTTTCCTATTTTACATTAGATATGATTAGGTATTAGCTGACATCATAATATACCTCTAAGAATAATAATAAGTTTTATGCAGATTTGATGATTGCAATGGTAAATTCTTGAAGTCTCTTGCTATCCAGAGCATAAAGGCAGGAACACACCGAACACCAATGCACTGGTTCCATTTAATAGAAATTGTCACAACTTCATAATGGAAAGCTCTTGCAATATACTAGACTACATGAATTACGATAGAAACTTCTAAAGATTACTTTATGGCCTAACCACCCTAAATCATACTCTCGATTGTAGAGGAGGCCCGTCCGGAACATATATGGACTAATATAGATAGTTAAATAATCGCTGACCAAGAAATATGACAAGTTTAATACCTGCGAATGGATAGCCACGGCACGAGACTTGATTTCGTACTGTGGGATCAGGCAACAAATGTGAATATTGGAAGTATTTATTTATTTATATCATCGTCATCATCATCATCAGCCGTTTATTGTCCACTGCTGGACAAAGGCCTCCTCCAAATTGCGTCATTTCACAATTTAATTTAATTTACATGTCGTTACAAAATTATAACATTCTGGTTTACCCTGACACATGTACTACTAATCGACTTTTTTAAAATCAAGAACGCAATTATTTTATTCAGATCCATTGTGCAACGTCCTAGATAGGTTCGCGTGACTTTTCGAACAAAACCTTGGAAAACAAGTCTAAAGACTTGACCACTGACATTACACAATTGATCATAGAATAATTTATAGGTTTCCGCAGGTTGTGGACATAATGAAGGTGAATAGCCAATGAGGCCGTGCAGCAAGTTCATTGCAAGGGCTAATGGTATGGCATTGTCCGGTGTTTTGTTTACTTTATAGCATAAACGCGGCCGGCAGGCAAGCAGTCTGTTAGAAATCGATCGCCATCGCGAATGACGAAACTGTTCTTAGGTAGACGGAAGAGTATTAGATTCCCCTCTCTCGTTTTTAGTATGGGATTTCAAGGATGGGAGAGGCAGAAGATTTTTTTTTATTGCCTTTATAGGCAGACGAGCTAGCGGCCCGCATGATGGAAAGCGGCTACCGCTGCCCATAGACAGGGGTCAGGGGTCCAGCACAACATAGTCGCTGCCTAGTGCCTACCCTAAGGAAAGCACTCTCTTTAAGCCTCGTTTGAAAAAGGACAGGTCATAGCGCTCAGGAAACACCGAATGAATGATTATATTGTATATAGTGATGTTTATATGCAATATGCATCTCTCTCTCTCTCTCTCTGTTCTTCAGCCACAGAAAGTTCACACTTTCAGCCTCAGCGGCCATCAGTTCTACGAGCTATTGGCCCGGCCCACTGCCACTTCAACTTGCTTATATACATAATTTGGATATTTTGAAAATGTTGATTTTGGTCTCTTTGTTCATGCTATTTTCAATGTACACAGTGGTAGAAAACTAGTCGTAGTAGCCCATGCAATTGACCAGCCTGTGTATACTCACTTTAGAGAACGCTGAATATAAACAAGCATATTTCTTTAACTGCTTAATTGCTGTGTCCTGTCAACTTAAACAAGCCATACTATACCTTCAAATGTTGTAAAAACAACACCCTGTAACACCGAGACCCGCAACCCTATCCCAAAAGTAATTATCATCGGGACCAAACAGCAATCAAAAACGTACCAAAAACTGTTTCGACGAAATCACTTATTAATATTGAACGAGGTATCGGATAAGAGCGTCCCGTTAATCACTGCGCCGCCCCAAAACATAATTACCTCGCGAAACAACGGTTTTAACCTAAAAAGCATAATCTAATTTTAATTTTAATAATATCAACCCTTCTGGGAGGTAGGCTTTGCTTTTCACGTTCATGTTTCTTGGTGAATGGGGCGTTGCGTTTCGGACGTTTGGTTTGCTCCAAATTGACGGATTAAATAAAAAAAAATGTTTTTGTGCAATTAGTAATGCCGAGTATACTATAGAAATAAGTCGACAAATTGTCTCACGTCAAGTAACGACAGTAAATTAAAAAAAAAAAAATTGTTTGTAATATAATTCTTAAATAAAAACAAAACTTTATATTTTTCCATCATTAACTGATATAATGGAAAGGAACTGCATTGATGCATTTTGAATTGTTATTTCTATATAAATATATACGTCCCACTGCCGAACACCGACGCCTCTACAATTGATAACCCTTAAATTAATTTGATTTCAATATACCTAGTATTCATATAAATAAATATGTATGTATAATATGAATATGATATGAAGTGAAAGAGGTATGTATGGTCTGGACTCTGTCGCACTTGGCGCTCTATAGTCTCAGCCTATAACAATGGGTCACAAGCGTGAGGTTATATGTATATTCATATAAACACAAACGCAGTGCATTCAGTAAGCTCTTTAATATGAAATTTTGGAATAAAGAGGACTGAAAATGTGGAGGTGCGGTCGTTTTGTTTGTCCACTCCTGCACAAAGACTTTTCGAGACGTTTGCAACCTGCGGTCGCCAAATATGCATTTTCGCAACATCTGACGCTTTAATTTTCATCCCGTATTCTAAAACTCCCTCATTATATTTGTTTGTTATAATTTCTATGGTAGGTTAGTACATTGAGTCAACCCGCATTAGGCCAGCGTGGTGGACTATATGGACTGACCATTATTAATCGTACTCTCGAGAGTAGAGGAGGCCCGTGCCCTGCAGTGGCAAGTATATGGGTTGAATCAGATACAGTTCTTTGTTTTTTAGTATATTATAAAATAATTATATATTGTTAACTATTTTAAGTTTTGGCCTCGTGAACGTACAACCGAGTGTCGTTAATGCCTCGTACCGGCAGCGCTTACTTCAACGCGATGGGATAAATCACTATTCCTGACGTTTTTCATGTAAAGATTTTTCCAAAATCGGAGGCGGCGCTGTGCGTTTCAATCATGAGACTTTAAAATGGCAGCAAACAGGAAGATTCATAAAAGGTTTTCCAGAAGAATTAGAATACTATTTTTTTTAAAATACCAACTTTTTTTCTTATGCAAGCCCCTACTAAAGAAGTATAAAAGAACGATGGAAAAGACTGCAAGGGAAACCTTCAGGTTTTTAATGTTAATAACCGAGTCACTATACTTTATTTTATATGCAATTGTTGGTGATAGGCGCCTTGAGTATATTCCTTATCCTTACTTTCATGATCTGAACACTTCACCACATATTTAAAGACATTTGCCAGGGCGATAAAAACAATGTGTTTGGACACAACATTAATAAACGCATACGTCAGGAGATTGTAACTATAATCAATGCACCTGGATTAGGAACTAAATTATAATAATATTGTTCGCGCGAATGTACCTAAGCTTAAATATAAATATGATTAAAGCTAAACGTTACATTATATTGAATTAACAATTGACCTGAATTACACAAACTGGACATTAGAATTATATTATAGACGTGACCATTCGCTGGTAATAATTACTTAGTGGCAGCTGTCGGTTTCATTAATAGCCCATCGTTTTCCCAGTAATTATTTTATTTAATTTAACGAGGTAAATTCTAAGTCATTAAATAAAGTATAATAAGATTGTTTATACAACCTCTTTGGCGCATTTCATGTTTGTTGAAGGCTTCGTTGAAGGGATTGTCGTACGACCGAAAAGTCTGTGTTAGTTTTTGAAACTCAGTTAAGATTTGTATATTTATAAGGGATTTGTATATTATACTCAGGGTAGTGTGTGTCTGTTGGGTACATTTGGCTATGTTTTCTTACGGTAAGTTGACGGTGACTGTCGTGAATGGACACCCTCGATACCAAGAGCGTTTGGGAGTGGTAGAACCACGCTGTTGTCTGTCATGACTCAGCATGAATGGACATACTCATCCAGAGGGGTACTACTGTCTCAGGAAATTGACGTGAAGCGACCGCTTCGCTGTCGCGTTTCCTTCGGTGAGTGAGATTGCCGGATGCCCAATACCTCTTTTCTCTTCCGATCCTTTTTCCTTTCCACTGCCCTTCTAATTGGGCCGCTAACACATCCACGATCCAGCGTTGTGGATGTTAATGGGCGGCAGTGATCACTTACCATCAGGTGACTTGTTTGCTCGTTTGCCGGACCTATGCAATAAAAAAAAGCATCGTTGGTGCTTTTCCCGCCTTTGTTTATTGTATTGGCAAGTTGTGCAATTGTGGGTTAAAGCAATGTAAGTATATGTTAAATATGAACATATATATATATATATATATGTTCATATTTAACATATATATATATATATATATATATATATATATATATATATATATATTGATTTCTATCAAAATCGCGCTAACAATATAATCTACTGCAATTATTGCTACTTTGGAAAGGCATGATTGCGCAAAACCTAAATAATTAACACTAATCTCCAATTTTAGATACATGTACTCATCCTATCGCCGTCTACTGCGGCATGCAGTTTTAGATAAAATGACATTCTCTTTCGCCGTTCTATTTAACTGAATATCCCAATTAGTGTCTTTGTACAAATGGACCTAATTTTATGTTTATTTTAGTTTTTAAGTGAAAGGATAGTAGAACAAGTAGTAAATTTTCAGTTTTATTAATTAAGCCCGACATTATATCATAATTGAATAAACAAGTGTATAATAGAACCATTTTAATATTGGGTGTAGCAGCTAACTGATTGTTTGTTATTGATTTTTGCAAGATAATTCAAAATTTTAAAAGAAATAAATAATTATTTAGTAAAACACATTACACCCTTGGCGGAGACCTATGTTCAGTAGTGGACTTCCTGTGGCTGAAGAGAGAGAGAGTGGGAGAGAGAGGGGGAGGGGGGGGGAGAGAAAGCACATTGAACTGGATCCTATTTCGGGCAATCTCTTACTGAGTATATTCAAAACTTTTTTATGAGTTGAATGTCCAAGCACTCTCACCGAAAAGTTTACCAAAACATTAGTCTCGTCATACAAATGTTCTTAACCATAACGCGAACGATGTTTCAAACCGTAACAAGTTTTAATAGCGATAATATTTCCGAAAAAGGGGCACCAAGAACAATTCATCTTACTCCAACCTCCACGCGAAACGAAGTAGCTTAACTCTGCCTCCATTGCTCTCGTAATTTGTTAAAGTTAACACAACAACAGACGATGGGGTAATAACGACCAGTGTAACTTGACCTCCCAGCATCTGAGCGCGTTTTCAGATAATTCAACTTTGCGCTCCGCGCGAGAGCTGTAACAGGTCAAAATACACTGGCCAAGAAGCAATGATGATTAGCGTTATTTATCATTTTAATACGCAGCTACCCCATGTTAATGGGGTGCCGGGGGAATTAATAGACGTAATATTATTTTCATTGTTAATTTTGCGGGTTTGTTCGTGTATGTTTGGTCAGTTATGCGTTCTGTCACAGTTGAAAAAGTTAATGAGAGCCAAGTCTTTGGGGACTGGTTCGCCACATGTGTTGTTACAGCAATATCTGGGATTAACAGTGAACAATCTCGATTCAGTGACGCTGAGTTATACCCATTGAATGTGTCAAAATATTTGTATTTTGAATAGATTATAACGTCTTATGTTAATCATTTTTATAATGCAGTCTATCAGTTTATAATCTTTGTGTCATTATCGAAATGGTTTTTGGTGGGTTTTATATAACCGTGATCAATGTGTAAGACTTTTGATGGTCATTTTGGAAGAAATATTTTCTAAAAACAAAGTTATTATAACAATTAAATTAAATATTTAATTTAATTTTAATAGTATATATTGCAGTACTTTATTAGACGGGCATGAAAAGTTTACAATAATGCAGATATGTTAATAAATAATAAATTTACAACCAACAGCCACATACATACTCCTGACCCCGCATTAAGATCAATTAAGTCTTGTGTCGTGGGTATCAGAAACTTTTCGAGACAATCTCACAAACACCCAGACCCGAGACAATTATTGGGTGGCCTCACAAACATTTGTCTCGGCGCGGGGATCTAACCCGCGGCCTCTTGTTTCCCAGCCGGCGTCTAACCAACTGCGTCATAGAGGCTGTCGAAATACAATTTAAACCAGTTTTTGCCAGTAGCCACAGTTAAGCTATCCTAGAAGTTTGCGATAAGGTGGATAACGGTTGTAGCAGCAGAAAAACGTGATACTATCTTACACGAAAATACCCTTTGTGGCGGATCAATGATACAAATATAAAGCCATATTCTAAACACAGCATGGGTGGGTTTGCATGAAACATGCCAACGGTCCCGCTTGTATTTTATATAACATTTTGTCATCTGCCCGCGCCCTGCGGACGTGGTCGGGGTGCGTAAAACGTGCTTTGGTGTGTGCACGGAGTAGTGAGCCTAGGTGGGGGACCTTGCCCCCCGAGGAAGCTTAATCTCATGTATTAGCAGGATGTCGCATTGGTATGACTTTACACACCTTAATGACGGTTTTCGTTATAATATAGGCAAAATAAGAAGGAATATTTACAGCAATTATGGTTTTTACTACTTAATTGGCTAAATATACGCCAGTGAGCTTAATCGAGTTGCTGAGTTACAATGCTTGATATCTAACGTTGTTGATCCTGGTTGACTGAAGTTACAATGGTGCGTGCGTAAAGATCTTAGCTTACAGACAGACAATCATTTGGTGCATTTGGTTGAACGCCGGCTGTCAAATGCGAGGCCGCGGGTGCGATTCAAATAATTTTATGACCTCAATATATGTTTTATTGTATTTACACGATGCCAACCACCGTCAGGTGCCATGCAATAATGTTGCTTCTGCTCCAATACATAAAATTCTACATTTGTAGTGTAATTAAACTGTTCTTAATTGTACTCGTAATATATTCGACGAAACTGCAGTGAAGATTACAGTTATGATTCAATGAATTGCAATCGATTTAATGTTTCGTATGGGATTTCAACTTGCTAGGTATCCTTTATCTTTTATCCTTGGAGGCCACGAAGCGGAAAGCGCAGCGTGGGACGTCCACCCACTAGGTGGTCAGACGACCTAGTAAAGGTCGCGGGACGTCGCTGGATGCAGGCTGCCTCCAACAGGTCACTGTGGAAATCATTAGGTGAGGCCTATGTTCGGCAGTGGACTTCCTTTGGCTGATGGATGGATGGATGGATGGTATCCTTTATTATTAAATTATATTCCTAACAACAATGATAGCGCCCTTGAAAATATTTTTCCCACCCTCTCATCCTTGGTTACGTCCAGTTATAGTTCTGACGTATGCGATGAACCACTAGAAGCGATGCAATGGATTGCGGAATATACTTACTTGTACTTGGACAGAAAATTTACAAGTTTCACAATTTAAGACGCTTTTTCTGTTATAGGTAATACTCGTATACAGCTAAATATAACCTAAAAAATAATATACAGTGTTCTTCTTCTATTTTTTATTTCAAATTACTGTTTTAAAACTACAAAGGTTGTTGTTGAATAGGTATTTTTATCTCCAGACAATGAGCTGTATGTGACAGATGAAAATCGAGGAGATCATTTGGTAAGTGAAAATACTTATTTTGTTGTTTTCAGTATTAAAAATAGTGGGTTTTATCAACACGACTGGAAGTTTCAGATCAGAAAAAACATTTTTCGCATTAATATAATACTGAATATCATAGCGCTATTAGTGGACGACAAGCTTTGTGTTCGTGAGAGCATGACAATATTTTTTAACGTATACATTGCCCACTAATATTTGGCCTTTGTTTAGTTTTTAATTTGTCATGAGTCAATTGATCCATTCTGTGAATTTGACTAGAATTTTTGTAGGGTATGATACAAAATTATCGTCTACACTCTACATTGTGTCTGCAAGCATTCATTGGTAGTTACAAAAATATGTGTTGTGTCACATCATTTTAAATTTTTGTGTGTGTGTGGAAAAACAATTCGACCACAGATTTTTCGCATTTGTTTCCTTCTATACGAATGTCGTAAAAAGTCACCTGATGTTTACGTTTAATGCTTTAATACGTATACATTGACTCTTAGCTAAGCTGCATCGAGTGTCTATAAAATACTGCTTTACTTCCATCCAGCAATGTACTGAAAACACACGATGCTCTATGGGATATATTTTACGTACTCGAATATATTATAATAACACATAAATCATGTGTATGTTTACTAACGCGAGGTCGCACGGCCGCCAGTCGCACTCACAGTCGAACTATATTAGAAATATTCAACATTTATAGTTATTACAATTGCCAAGTCAATTTATTTCGGAAGCTGTTTTGGTACTGATACTATTTCTGTGTCCCATATTACTCATGTTAAATCCTCGTAAAATAATAATAAATACACCCAACACACCTTTTCTGTCGTTTATGATTTTAATGTCTACAATTCACGGCGAAAAATGAAAAATTTTACTCCGTGAATTTGCGTCTGGATTTTGGAATATTAGAAAAACTAATCTTCTTATTCTTAGTCAGTTTTTTATACCTATTTTAGTTATGGAATGATTCGTTATCTTCGCTCAGACTGAAGTCAAAAGTCGTTCGAAAGGGACAAAACATTCGATAACTTAAATACATAGTTTTATGAACTGACTATGAATAAGGCATTAAGATTTATCAACGTAAAGAGTTGAAAACCATAGAAGAGGTTCCCATAAAAGAATTTAACAAGTTGGTATGCTGTAATAATTGTGTTAAATGACAAAAGACGTGATCTGCTGCCAATTGGTGGTCCATCTCCACCAATGACGATCTGGACCGTGGACGTAATTACACGTATTTTTACCTTCGTGAACAGTAACGTCCTATGCCAAACTAAAATCAAACACAAATTATGTGGCTTCGTGGGCACTCAATATATTAAATATAATACAGTCCTATACAGTATTCTAAGCGCACGGATTTTAATACAGTCTGGAAAAATTCACGGAAACCTCTTTACCTATAAAAATACATTGAAACCAGTTAGCGTGCGTCTAATCACTAATGTATTCTCTCGATCGGTAATAGGTAATAGTGTGCTCTATATATTTGCCCCAAATTACACGCTGGCATTAAAAATTTGTTCACTCCGTGCATTTGTGTCAGTCCCTGAACCAGTTTAATTATTAGTACTAGAAGATCCACTACAACGGCTAAAGGTCGGGCAACAAAACACAACACAACGGCAACAAAACACACTACCTATGAGACAGCGGCGTGCACAGGATTATGACACTGGGTATGCGGCGGAGTACTCGGTCACAAAAACTTTTTCTTTTATAGATGTTTAGCTTTACCATAGCCACGCGACAGATCTCTTAAGTCGGAAACCATCCCAACAGAACAACTACTATTCATACTACTATTCATTTACATCTTCTACGGCAACTCAGACAAAACAGCGATCGATCGTCGCGGCGGAAGAAATTCTAATAAGTAAAATTACTAGAAATAACACTGTACTAGAATTACTAAACAATATGCAAGGAAAACAATATAATACAATCGTGTGTACACAACCACACAGCTAGTTATACGTTTCATAACTTTTAACATGAAACTTTCGAGTTACATTCCCTTTTTGCTAGTTTAATTGTTGTAACTCGGGTAAACACCTACCTTTAGAGACAATTTGAATCTTTTCACTGAATGGCAATTGTGAGAACTTGTTATTTTAATTTTTTAATAAACAAACATTTTCAACACAAACCTCACAATCAAATAACATTTAAAAAAAATCAACAAACGCACTAGTAAAAGCAAATTACTACAATTATTATAGAAACTCAGTAATAAACTGTTAAATGTACACACTTTCAAATGTTAAAATTAAAAACCTTTTAAGAAAACTATAAATATACTGATGCAAACAAAATAGTAAACAATGCTTATCACATGAAAAAAGGCAAAATGGCCCCCGCGAAACACACATTTCTGCTATTTAAACAAATAAAACCTTACTAAACAAAAATGCATAATGCGCATACGTGATTCATTAGGTTTCCGTCTATTATTTTTACTCGGATTATAGGACCCGAACATTTCCGATTACTCCCGACAACTGCCGAACGTCCGTAGCCTGCCGCTGGAGTCGCGGCTTTCGGATTCATGGGTGTGTGCGTTTACGCACTGTGCACGGACACTAAAATTGCTACGCACACGCGAACAAATGTCCTGCGGAACGCGACGGCAGGAGTTGGTTGATTAGGCATATTATTTTTTGTTTGCGCTTGCAAATAATTGCTATTAATAAAATATTAGGCGTTTGTAAGTTATTATATTTTGTTTATCCATTTATTTACTATTAATTATGGTCATCTAAAACATACGAACGTTTTATTAAAATATCTGTGAATGGCAAGTAAAGCACTGCATTTCTGCCTTCAAGGAGCGCACGCCCCTGCTATGAGAATCAATCCAATCAAATCCAATCCATCAGCCAAAGGAAGTCCACTGTAGAACATAGGCCTTGGCACGAGAATTTTTTGTTTTTTTATTTTTTATCAGCCCATATACGTCCCACTGCTGGGCACGGGCCTACTCTACAATCGAGAGAATCGATTGAGAGTGGTTAGGCCATATAGTCCACCACGCTGGCCTAGTGCGGGTTGGCGGACTTACACACCGTAGAATGGCACGAGAATACTGATATAATACTAGGTAGGTTTATTTTTTATTTTGCTTGACAGTGATTGCATCGCACCTGATGGTACAATACCGCCCAGAAAGAGTGCCTAATGTCAACAGATAATCGTCTCTTGCCACTCGCAGTACTTATGCTGACCTGAGGAGGATGGAAGAGGCGCGTGTATGTATGCATCTCTCTCTCTCTCTCTCTCTTCAGACCCATGAAATCCACTGCTGAACATAGGCCTCCCCCAAGGATCTCCACATCGACCTGTAGAAACGGCCTGTATCCAGCGAGTTCCTGCAACCTTAACCAGGGTTACTCTATTATACGACACGACGGCGAATGTTCGAAAGTCTTTTGTGTAGAGTGAAACCTTTTTGATATATTTTATTTTTTGTAATTGTGATTCGATATTTGATTATTTCTTTTCTAGATTTCCAATTGTGGGGTGAGCCTGCCGTCGAGGCTCCCACTGCACGTTGTTTATATAGGTACTTTAATATACAATGCATCCATCCATCCATCAGCCAAAGGAAGTCCACCGCTGAACATAGGCCTCTCCTAATGATTTCCACAGTGACCTGTAGCGGATTAGCAAGTTGAAGTGGCAATGGGCGGGGCACATAGCATGAAGAACTGATGGCCGATGGGGCCAAAAAGTTCTCGAATGGAGGCCACGAAGCGGAAAGCGCAGCGTGGGACGTCCATCCACTAGGTGGTCAGACGACCTGGTAATATACAATTAAATTTAAAGAAATACAAATAATCAGGATATAATTAAACGGAAAAAATATTTATAATTATAAACAGAAATGCTGCTAACAAGGAACAAAAACCACAAAAAACATTTTGGAAGGAAAAACGTTGTCATGGAAAATCTAGAAAAGAAATCAAATATCGAATCACAATTACAAAAACAAAAAGTTTTCACTCTCTACATGGTACGTAAAACTGTACGGTGCTAGCTGGCCGACTATAAACTGTAACATCACGCTACGAACTATGCGGGTAAAACCGCGTGCCTAGCTGGTCATCTGGCACTGACCTCAAAAAATCGTTGGCATATTTAGGTATTTAATTTTTATAAAAAGATCGTTTTTTTTTTTCTATTACAACTTGTAGTCGGTTCAATTTTTTATAATTGTGTTCTTTGATACGCGGAATAACATACCTATAAAATAGGTGTAGCAGGTCGTCAGCACAAAGGTGTCCACACGCTATTATTACCACTTATTCTGTTTACTTTGTAATTTCTTAGCATTTTCTGGAACTTGCATTTGTTATCAGTCGCATACACGCACGACCTACTAAAACCTATTGAAAGAAACCCCACATTTAACTTTACACTTTGTACTTTAACACCGGGGCCGGCAAACTGACTGCACTGTGTCACGGTAATTGCAGGGAAGCCTAGATGGATGGTGAAAGGCCAGTTCTTGTTGACTGACCCCACTGTTCAGGCCTACTTGGGTAAGTAGTAAATGTAATGCATATTTTAGTTCATTAGATGTTTGCTAGCTAACCCGCACTAGGCTAGTGTATTTATAACCCTTTCAATCGAACTTTGTATTGTAGGACAGTTCTGCGCTTAGTAAGCGATACACTACCGATGTTTGTTGTTGCTAATGCGAGATTGTAATGTAAGTTTAAAAAGCAAGCGTCAGTATACAGGGTATATCAAGACTACGACCGAAAACGAAGCCAGGTGGTAGTTTTAGTGACTAAAGACACGATGCAACTAAAAACTTTGCAATAAAACGCGACGATTTTTTTTGTGATGTTTTAAATGACATTGTGTTTGGGTGGTAAATCCATAGATATTGCTAAAATTATAATTTAAAGCCTTGCGTACTATAGCGTCTTTAAAAATAAAAGGGTGTAAATTATTTTTTGAGGAAAATGTATGTATTCACCACCTAAATACGATGATAGGAAAGAAATAAAAAAAAAATCATGTATTTTTTACAAAAAAAAAAATTAGTTGCATTGTGTTTAAAGTCACTAAAACTTCGAGTACCACCTGGCTTAGTTTTCGGTAGCAGTCTAGATATTCCCTGTATAGAGATGCTTTAATCCTATATCCAAAATGTTATATGTGAAAGTATTTGTTACCGTTTTTACGTTTTCATGCAGTTATCGTTGGTCAGTTATGGTCGACCAATCTACCCTAAAGGATAAATAAACTTTGACAATGGTAAGCTTTAGCTCGTCTTAGTCACAAATAAGATTACTGTGTAAGAATGAGGAGGTATGGGTTTTGTGGCCGCCGTCATTTTCATTTTTATTCCAACTCAGCAAAGTGACCAAACCGCACCTGATGGTTAGCACAATCCTGTCCAGATAGATCATCGATTGGCAGCAGACAGAGCTTAAAAAACACCACAGACAATATTACTCTCGGATAAAATGCACATGTACTGGTTTTTCATGCAATCACTCTACCTATATAAACTTTGAAACAATCTAACCTTTAAACTGAAGATTCGCATCAACTGGATAAAAATAAACTCTTGGATTTTCTTTAATTTTTCTTTGTATGGTAAAGGAAATCTTCGTGAGGATACCTGCAAACCTGCAAATTTGCATACCATAGCGATTTGTAAGAATTTCTTTTACTATATGTAAAGTCTACCAATACCCACTAGGCCATTGTGGTGAACTCTATGGCCAAACTCCTCTCAATAGTACTCTAGATTATAGAGAAGTTCCGTGCCCTGCAGTGGGACGTAAATGGGTTGATACAGAAGAATTCTTCTTTCTGTGCGCAACAAAGAATTGATGATTCAGATCGACTGCGATTATTGTGGATATTCCTAGTAATTACCAGAGTACTGAAACACGAAAATACCACGTGGACACGTAGTGGAGCCCACGCGCATGAATTAGATAATATGCGAATTAGCTGGGTAATGCGCCTGATATAGCCGCGTGCATAATACACGAGTACAATGTGGATGATTGTCAGACCTGTGTTCGCTGTAACCGGGTCCGATGTTAGCCCAGAAATCATTATTTTTCATACATACATACATACATAAACACACGCCTTTCTCCCAGAAGGGGTAGGCAGAGGTGCTACCAGAACACCCACGTTTCGCCTTGTATATTCCGTCCCACGACGTGATAGGGGGCGGGCCTATCGCCATATCGGGCACAAATTCCTGACTCCGGGCTGATAATGAATAGAAAAATCCAATATCACTTTGCCCGACCCGGGATTCGAACCTGAGACCTCAGCTTTGCAATCATACCGTAGTACCACTACGCCACCGAGGCAGTCATTTATTATTTTTCATAGTGTTTGTTTTGCCTTGATATTTAGGATTTTCTATCTTTTTATTAGGCTTGAGGACTGTAATTTAAGCGCCATTTACATGGGGAGAGTTTCTCGCGGCGAAAATCGTATGCACTATCGCATAACCACGATGCAACTTTATTATATTCTTACGATAATCGTATCTTCGGGGCGAGAAACTCTCCGTGTAAATGGGGCTTTACGGTGCAATATAATTAGGCTTGAAAAAGAACTGTCTTGGTCCCTTTAATTTGCCGTGCTAGGGTAATGCAGGTTAGTAGATTTCACATACCTACTTTCAAAATTCTCGTGGAGATTTCTCGGTAATGCACATTTATTCCTGGTTTTTCGCATGTATTCAAAAATGATTATTATTAACTAATTATGAATTCATGTTTATACCTTTAATTAAAATCAGTGATCATTCGCTCATTTTCGTCATATTTAAAACAAAAAGTAGATTACTTTCAGTGTTCCCCAGTAAATCCAATTCTTAAATTCCCCGTACTTTTCGAAGTGCAAGATTGAGACCAAGATTCCCGTACTGTCGACTACATTCAAGTGTTTCGGGAAATATGCAACGTTAACCCACTTTGTTAGGTCAACTGCATACTAGAGTGATACTCACAGAGGGAAAAATACGATAAAAATAGAACGCTGTGAATAAAATAGGTTTTCATTGTTCAGTTGTTAGACTAAAACTTTTACATTATTTTTTTATTCCATAGTTCTAGTAATCTAGCAAAAGGATTATCTGATGGTAAATGAAGGATGACATTTATTAATAACTGGCATTAGAAATGAAAAAATAAAAAGAAAATAATAGAAAGAGATAGTATCGCTCAGAGAGCTTCTTTCGCTGTTTTTGTTCACAGCTGAAATCACGTTCTAAAGCAGTGGGAGTGTAACTTGGTAATCCAAAAGATTGTGTAAATAATTAAATAAATACATGCATGCATAAACTCACGCCTTTTTCGCAAAAAGGGTAGGCAGAGGGCACCCACATTTCGCCTTGTATGTTCCGTTCCACGATGTGATAGGGAGCGAGCCTATCGCCACATCAGGCACTAATTCCTGACTCCGCGCTGATCATGAATAGAAAAATCCATTATCACTTTGCCCGACCCGGGATTCGAACCGGGACCTCAGCTTTGCAATCTACCGTAGTACAACTACGCCACCGAGGCAGTCAATAAATAATAATTAAAAAAAAATTAACAAAGAATTACATGTTTCTTTTTTTAGCCATACACAGACGTTTGCACGTTGTCCTAATGAATCACTAGTTTCAAAATACTAAACGCATCCCTACGTCACTAAAGTAAGTAATATTTCAGTGATATCCATTTTCAAACGAGACACGTATAATCCGGACAATTAACGAAATGCTTGATTCTGTTACTTATTCACACATCCGGCATTTGTTGATAATCCGTGAATATCTATAACATTGCGCTATTTCCATTACGCGGAGGTTTCGAGCCTCAGTCCAACAGGCAATGCAACATGTTAATATTTGAGTATTTTAATGTATTACTATAGCTTATAGCAGCTGAATACATAGGCATTGGAGTCTACATCAGCCAGTGAGCACGACCCTTGGCTTCTCTTATCTACCTATTTTTTTTTATTGCCTTCGCAGTCGTGCACGGAACCCGCCTTATGGTAAGCGGTCACCGCCGCTTGTGGATCTTCGGACTTCGCGGCTTTCGTGAGCACGAGGTGAGTCATCCTCTCAGTTATTGTCACGATAGCTATTTATCAATGTGCAACATTCTACGATAGCTTGACGTTAATTTGCAATTTGCCAATACCTATAAACTCTCGAGCTCCTCGGCCCCATGGCCATCAGTACTCTGCTTTCCTACCCAATACCTTCAATCCGCTAAAACACTTTTACTCTTCTGGGAGTAGCTTTAATACTTATATTATTAAATTGAACTTAATTAATATTTACAAAAGAACAATTTTTAAGAACAGCCACGGCTCACTGTCAATAACTTTAATCCATAACTTTAACTAAAAAACAGGGAATCCAATTTTGAAACTATTAAAAAAAATTTAGACTTAAATAAAACCTCGAATGCAACTGCCACACCACTTTTCATTTCTCCCTTTATCAGTCCGTACAAGTCCCACTGCTGGGATAGAACCTGCCCACGACATCCCTATGGCGTCTTCATCGTTGATATGTTACGATTAGTAATTCTAATAAACTGTAATAAAACATCAAATGCTTATAATAAAAGTTTCCTATAAGCATGTGTACTGGTCCAGCTATCCAGTATTTATATTGTGTGAACAGCACACAAAGGAAGTGGCCACGTAGGAGCTCCCCATTGAAACTTGGGGTCGGGCTCGGAAATATGACAATGCTTTAGTGTACGCCGATGTGAATACACCTTTAGGTAGCGATGTCGGAGCGCTAAGATGTGCCTCGTCACTACACCTGGTATAGTCAAGTCGCTTCTTCTAGTACTCTTAATATTTTTCTGTTTCGGTTAATGTGAAATGGATTCTTCAATAATATAGTATTTTTAAACGCCTTCAAAAAAGGAGTAGGTTCTCAATTCGTCGGAATCTGATTTTTATGTTAATGGTTATTAAGGTTTACTAAATGCGAAATTGGAATAATTAGTGTAGTTGAACTCAATTATGATTTCGAAGTAATATTAACGTGCAAAATAAAATTGTATGCCTAACAGCAGAAGAGTAAAAACTTTTTACATAAGCATCATTTGGTTAGAAATCAAAATGAACTCAAATTTGACTAGTTTTTTATTCAAACAAATAATTACCCCACCTTAAGCGAAAATCCATCACATAACACCACAGCACATTTAGGTACATCGCCAAGGTAAAATTTATTTACCCGTCATACTAGGTTCACCACCAAAAAAAAACTCCGAAAACAAAAAACTCGGTCAAGTGAGCGCGATCTTAGCCGCCCAGCCAGCAGTTATTGTTCCCAGCGGGTTGGCGCGCGATTTCCAGTGCAAAGAGTAGGCAGCAAAACACCTACAGCTCCAAAGTTTATTGCGCTCAAATTGTATGCATTATTTATTTAATTTAAAAGCGAAGAAACCCGGCTGGCTTCACGCCGCTCCGCGATGAGGACTGAAAAGAATGTACGATGTATAAACAAGCGATTTCAGCAAAAGCTCGGCTCACGTTTCTTCCTTTAGGTTTCGCTTGTATTTTAGTTTTATCTGGATTTCTTTGTGATTTTAATGATTTATGTTTTATGTGACGCATGGTTATTCGAGGTTGCTGTGGGAAATTTTATTTTAAAAGACTTTTTCAGAAACGAAGATTTTGGTGATGGTAATTTCGATTACTTTGATATTGGTAAGGTTAAATTACGACAAAGATAAATAACATAAAAAATATTTATTGTTTACGGCCAAAAATATTTACAAAGTCTTAAGACGTCGTTAAGATACCGCGCCGACACGACTGTTTGTGTGACCAACAAACTACAAGTAGATCGTCTATGATCTTTTGGCCTCCTAATCTATTGTAGGCAAAAAAACAAGAATAGGTATTTACTCTTCACATTTTGTTACATTAGACACGTTAAGACCTTTAGATTACAAGTACAAATGCTTGTTGTTTATGTTATAATAACATATCTCAAGCAATACGTTTTCACATTTTATTTGTAGTTCCAAAATTCGCCACGTGCCAATATAACTTAGACGACGATTATATTTTGTCTCGAGTCTAGGTGTTATTAAACAAAAGAGTATGTTGATGTTCCAGATACACGCAATAGACTAAACAAATAAATATTTGCTTACTTTGAGGCTACCATTACATGTGTAATATTTAATTTTTTTGTAGCTTTGGGCTTTCTTTATGTTCCTTTGGGAGTCGTCTCTGAAATAATTAAAAAGTATCAAAAATTTTAAGGTATCAAGCAATATACGTTTCAAAAATTAGTGCCTCAAGTTTGTAGCGTTTCGGCTTGAGCCTGTACACATTCGGGTTCGATCAGACCCGTCTAAAAGTGTCGACCAGCGACCCATAAGAATCTCTTGCCGATGGTTGCTCTATGTTCACTGCATCTTCTGAGACCGAAAAGTCTCTCGTAGTTCCTGATACCGACGACACAAGACTCGATCTTAGTATGGGGTCAGGACTATGTATGTGACTGTTGGTTGTATTTATTTATCTAGAGAGAATCCAATGCTGCGGAGGTTTCGCCCACAGATTTTCGCAGCGTCCTGCTGAAACCCGACATTCAACGCCTTCTCATGAAATAATGTTAAGTTAAATTAATTAACAACAAAGTCCTTGTTTCAGAGTTATTATATTGATAGACACAAAAACCAAGTATTCTACTTCGTCTCAACATTTTACAGAATACAAATCGCACGTGTGACGGAAGCCTTATACAGATCAACATACGTACGTAGTACATAAACGTGGAACTTAAGTAACAACTCTTGTGTCGAAAATGGGAGCTCGTGTACACCATTTATCCTTTCAGTGGAGTAAAAATAATCAAATTGTCAGTACTGGCGTCGCTACTCCACCAATGTCTTCGGATCGTGAGCCTTCATTGGAATTCATTGAGTCAAATGTGAGAATTGTGTTGAGGTGTGGAATATTCATTGCATCCGGAAATATGCCCATATGTGTGCCGCTGTTAGCCGTGGTCTATCTTTGACGAGGGTTCCTTTAGTCCATAGCACTGGCTTATTCCGGGTTGGGGTACATATCTTCGAAATGCTTGTGGAGAACTTCATGTAAGCGGGATCTAAATTTATGATTTTGTTCAGTGTTACATGTATGATACTTAGGTTTGAATGTAGGTGTGATTTCAAAGTCTGAGGTGTGCTTCGTTATTCCATAACCTCCTCTGTAATAATCTATTTAGTTTCCAACTACCTTCTCACAAGACATGAACAGATTTTTTTCTTCTTTCTGAAGCCATATTCTGGCCAATGGCTTTACATCTTCGATAACCGCAATTGTAATATTTTCTAACTAAGACTAATAAATATGCCTTAAAAAAGCAACCGATGCGCATGTTAACCACGTTGAACTGAATAAATGTAGCAACTATCGCGGACGTCCGGCGTGGCGCGTGTGAGACGCGTGGCGCGTGCTAGGGGCCGCACTAAATATCAACCACAAGTAAACGCGGTGGAATTGTTACATTCCAGTGTGGTGCGGTTTGTATTACATGTAGTGATGTGGGGTAGGAACAACTATTTCTTTTTTGAACATTGCCCAAAATTATCAGGTATGCAAGCGTTTGCGATGTATTTCTTTTGCTGATACGCTGGTTGTTACGTAAAGTAGGAAAGTTAAATATATTATTCCACTAACTATGATTATAATATTGGTGTTTCTAAAATGTTGTACGGCTTGGTAGAATTAAGTGAGGTATATTCATTTTATTTTTCGAATAAAAAAAATATACAAATAATTGACTGCCTCGGTGGCGTATTGGTACTACGGTACGATTGCAAAGCTGAGATCTCGGGTTCGAATCCCGGGTCGGATCGAGTGATATTGGATTTTTCTATTCATTATCAGCCTGGAGTCAGGAATTTGTGCCCGATATGGCGATAGGCTCGCCCCTATCACATCGTGGGACGGAATATACAAGGCGAAACGTGGGTGATCTGGTAGCACCTCTGCCTACCCCTTCTGGGAAAAAGGCGTGTGTTTATGTACAAATAATTGGTACAAATGTGAATTACTTGCCAAGTTTGCTTATCAGTGATGGTAACATTACAACAAAACGTCTTATATATTTCCAATAAAAACTGTAAAAAGTATACTAAACTAGTTTAAAACATTATAAAACAACTGCCCGCGACGCTTACAACATTAAGGAAATAAATAAAAATAAAGAAGATATTTCCAAGCAACTCTCCGGATAGAACAGTTTTAGCAGTTGTCCAGTTGCGGGGACGAATAATAAATCATACATTCTATGTCACAATGCCTAGAGCTAAGTTTATCATGTCAGTTAATGTGGGCGGAATTAGCTTCTATGCGCGGAAATTGATGTGCCATTCATATTTGATTTCGACGTTATGTTTTGACTTTGACGGTAAAATAGTCTACTATTCTCATGATCAGAAATAGCCTATGTCTATAACAAACTCTATTCGACAGGAGGAGAGTATAGAGGCAACCAATTCACAGCACGATATTAAAGACCAAGAGCCCGAGGCTGCCATGCTTTCGTCATTTTATAAAAGCTGAAAGTTTTTCTGCGCATGCCTCTGACGTAGGCATCACACGATCAGCTATTACGAAGTTCCGATCGTGCTCTCTTTGAAATTTATCAGGTTCAACGTGTCCGGCAACACACATTAACAGTTGTTGCCTTAAATCATGTATAAAATTCAGCTTTTACACTATAACCCTGGCAAAATTACATTTTATTAAAGTTTGAAGGTTATGTAATATAAAGGGAGTGCAGGGAACTGGCGTACTCGCTCAGTTGGATACAAGGGCATAATATTAATATGATGATAAATAACTAATATTTGGAAAATACCTATCCGTTATGGAGTTATGACCGTTTAATGTTTTAAGAATTAAGACGACCTTTTCGCATTTCACCAGTTGGTATGGGTGAAGAACAACATTTTAGCATATACCTTTTTTTTGTTCGTCGTTTATTAAATACATACATAAACACACGCTTTTTTTCCCAGAAGGGGTAGGCAGAAGTGCTACCAGAACACCCACGTTTCGCCTTGTATATTGCGTCCCACGATGTGATAGGGGGCAAGCCTATCGCCATATCGGGCACAAATTCCTGACTCCGGGCTGATCATGAATAGAAAAATCCAATATCACTTTGCCCGACCCGGGATTCGAACCTGCGACCTTAGCTTTGCAATCGTACCGTAGTACCACTACGCCACCGAGGCAGTATTAAATAGTTAACAAAATATACAATGAAAACCGTTTTGAATAACAACAAAACTTTCATAGACTTCGCCTTAGTATTTGTTACGAAGGTACACAGGTCAATGTCCAATGTTAAATTTCTATTGCCTAACAATGTCTATATGGCCTAACCACTCTCAATCGTACTCTCGATTGTAGAGGAGGCCCGTGCCCTGCAGTGGGTCGTATAAGGGCTGATACAATACAATACAACAATGTACACTAAGTGGTATGACAATCATGTAATTTTAATCAGCTATTATGGAGAAGTATCCCTACTTAGCTGTTCTTGAGTTGATCGTTCAGTTGTAAGGTTCAATCCCTTTGGCGTAATACGTTAAGGGGAAACACGTGTGATGTTAATTGTTAATTTCTCGGCATCTTTGTTACCATCAGACTATGCTATGAAAATGCATTTTAATCTAGACGCAGTCACGATTGACTTAAATGTATACCAGCAGGTGCGCCATTTCTTTGGACTCCTGTATAATGCGACCAGTGATGACATACGGCACCGAAACGTGGCCTCATAAGACGGCTCAGGGTCACGCAACGCGCTACGGAGAGGGCTATGCATGGTATTTCCCTACGAGATCGAATCATAAATGAGGAGATCCGTAGGAGAAGATAGGTTACCGACATAACCCTTAGGATTAGCAAGTTGAAGTGGCAGTGGGCTCGGTACAGAGCACGTAGAACTGATGACCACTGGGATCGAAAGGAGTGGAGGCCAAGTACAAGCAAGGAAAGTGTCGGACGCCCACCCACAAGGTGGACGGACGACCTGCTTAAGTACGCAGGAAGTCCTTGGATGCAGGCCGCTTCCAACAGGTCTATGTGGCGATCCTTGGGGGAGCCCTATGTTCAGCAATGGACTTCCTTTGGCTGAAAAGCAGTGGCTAAGTCTTCATATATGCTGATTATTTCCGGCTTTTCTTTTGTAATTGATGTGTCTTATAAACTTATATTTATTTTAAAAAATAATTCAAAAAAATTAACTGACTTCAAAAGTGTAATAAAAAGAGAAATAAAATTAATATTTTAATAAATCTATAAACCTAAATAATAATCTATAAGCCACTCTCAATCGATTCTCTCGTTTGTAGAGGAGGCCCGAGCCCAGCAGTGGGAGGTATATGGGCTCATACGATACGACGATAAACCTAAATATTATACAATTATATATTATATTATACAAACACATTTATACAAACATTTTTTTTCAGGTCGGTGCCAGCCGAGCTATGTCTCGCGGTTTTACCCGCATAGTTCGTAGCGTAATGTTATAATATACCTTATAGTCGGCCAGCTGGTACCGACCTCAAAAAAAAATATTTGTATATTTAGGTATTACAGATTTATTAAAGGATTAGTTTTATTTTTCTCTTTTTATTACACTTTTGAAGACCGTTTAATTTTTTTAAATTATTTTTAATTTCTTCATTTCTTTATTAATATAGCAGTGATTTAAACTTATTTCTTACCATTTTTTCCTATTGAATTTTCCTAGTGAATGATACAAACTTTACTCTTTATCTCACGGAGTCCTAAACTAGGCGCCCTGGTGCGCCGCGTCGCGCTGTATGAAGTAGAGGAGGGCGCCGCGAAGAAAGTCTCTGTCTGGATTTCGAATTTTGTGTCTATTTACTTAACTATTATTATTGTACATTTCAATCGGCTGGATAGATTAGGGTGCCGAGACAAAATAGTAAACATGTATGTGCGCCGCGGATCGAAAATGGTTGAGTACCCCTGCTCTATCCTAAAAACTACTGAACCGAGTTCTATAAAACTTACACAGCTCTTAAGCTGGACTATACCTAATTCAACGCAAAAATAATTTTTGAAAGCAGACTTATACTTTTTGAAATATGCGTAGACAAACATACAAACATACATACATTTATGAAATTTTGCGCCACGTGCGCAAAATTCAGAAGCTTGTATAGACCAACATTTCCAAAAATCGAGCAATTCTGACAAAATTACATACATACACATCGATCCTTTTTTTTATCTCCCTTTTTCGATTAAAAAAGGTACCTATATATTTACATGAAACAAAAATTATAAATAAACACACATTATAAAACAACATCTAACATCATCATAGTTAATACTATAACTTTGTCAAATAAATATAAACATAAAACGCACTGCAACGCGTTAAACGTTCAATGCTAATTGCAAGCCAAACACACGGTGAGAGCGCAACGCGAAAGTGCAACACGCTACAACAGTAGGCGATTCCTAAATTTACCATCGGCTACCTCTTGCCATTACGTACGCGCTTAGGGCTATCAAATTCAGCCCAAATTCGTTTTAGACGAATAATAACTAAACACACTCTCGGTTATCAACGAAATTTAAACCAATTTATTGGTAAATAAATAGATCAATTTGCATTAATATAGCAATGCTATGAGCATTACGAAAAAATGATGTCAACATTTTTGAAGACGCAAATGTATGACAGCGCCCCCTATTCCTCCCTATAGTATAAATACTTGAGGAGAATAATTTGCCTGCTCGCGCTCTTTTTTTTATTCGAGTTTGTAATTAGAAAATATAATGTACTTGTTATAGTTTTTCTGTATAATGTGGTGTCTACTTTCTTCTCTTGTCTACTTTTAGGTTCGTATATAATTAGTTGGTAATTTATGACATTTTACTGTTTTCGAAGTGGCTACAGATAACTATTTTAGCAATTTTAAAGACGAATGAAACTGACGTGACGAAAGTGACGGATCATTTTTATCTCATGAATTGCATTTTTCAAGGTAAGTTTAAAAAAACTAATTCTGAATTTGCACAAATGCAAATCGCACTGGGTATTATAGACAACGGCTTTATCATTTTTAGCGTATTAAAAGTAGCAATTAACTTTATTAATAGTTTACCACTTCGATTATGAAGACAGTATTTAGACTAGAGAGAAATGCGAGTTGTGAATAATTTAATTCTAATTAGAAAACAAGACCAAACAAACAATAAACCGAGTATGAAATATCATTCTCGGTGATGATACAGTACGATATTTTCGACAAAGCTGCTGTAGCCGAAATAGCTCAGTGGCTAGAGCGTGAGGTCTATGAGATCAAAGGGTCCCTGGTTCAAATCCAGGTTTCGGCATTATGATTCAGTATTAAGGCAGTGGACAATTTTTGTTTTTCTTTGTTGTAAATCTTTTTCAGTAACTTTAGGTTTTATGTCCAAATATTTCCGAATGTTTTAAATTATGTTGCGGCAAATTTTTATATTGAGATTCCGATTTTATTTGTACACGTTGGCGTAAATAATTAAAAACACACATTTTCTTTGAAACCATGTTACATGCTCATTTAGTTTTGGTAAAGAAATGCGGAATTTACACAAATAAAAATTGCACCGGATATTATATTCAACTTTATTATATGTATCTACCGGGGAAACGACGCAACTGACAATGTTATGTTTAATCCTATAATAAATATTGTCATATTAAAGTAAAGTTTGAAGTTTGTTTTGTCCGTTTATCCCAAAACGCAAAACACACTATTGTGTTTCGTAATGAATCGGAATTATTAAACCTTATAGTACGCAACGAGAACAGTGTAAGGCCGTGCGAGTTTGTAGAAAGTGTATGGGTAAAAATTGTTAGTATTAATAATAATAAGCAAATATGTCGTTAAATATCGTACGTACATAACGGAGTAAAAATATTATTGGTTGTTAATGTAATAAAACTAGACACCAGAAATATCGGCTCCCCATCTCCCTTCACCAAAAGTCGCTCTTCGCCACTGCTGGTGAGAGGTCCTCTACGTTATTTTATCCCCGAAAGCGCTATTGTCAAAATAATAACTATAGTTTTTCTCTCTATACATTTTATTAAATTTGATATCAATTCGATTATGAGTATAAATTCTATTTATTTATATTAAGGAAACATTACGTCAAATGAGTATTTTTAAATTTTATTTGTATATCTAAATGTATCAAACCACCTATTAGACACACCAGTAAACTAATAACGGTTTCCTTGGTTTACTAGAATATACATAAAAATAAAACGAAATCTTACGGATTTTATCGCGATTGGAACCGACTGAAACCAAAAATCGTTTTATTTCAAAGTAACGTATATTTGAAATTCTGTTAGTTTAATTCCAAAAACATTTGTGACTATGATAACCAACATTTCGTGGGTATACAAAATAGCTATTTCATCACAAGAAAAACTCAAAATAAAAACATGAATTGAAATTACAGTTCGGCCACGTGTCTCCTCGCTTAACAACCGGAAATACGTAACGGAAAACTCCGCCCGGGCCGGCTCCGGAAGTGAAACGCTCTACGGGTGAAGTACACCTGTCTTCTTTGGACGTATTTTCTTTCTACCTGACAGGTCTTATTTTATTTAATCGTATGGAGTGTTTATTATTTACTTTCTTTTCAAAGAGAGTATTTTTTCCTTTGTAATTCGATAAAAATGTTTTTGCACGTTATTAAGTATGCATAATTAATCTGATGACGTGTTTTCGGACTAGCCGCTTCGCCTTTATTATTTCTGTTGTTCTAACTAGCTGTGAAGTAATCTACCAGCCCGTACGTACGTCGCCCTGTTTCTACAGTTTCGAGTCTTTTAAACGAAGCAAGAAGGATTTTTATAGGCAAGAAATAATTCTTAGATAAATCTTGAAATATTAGGAGTTCTCTGCTGAATATGTTTCTTTAAGAATTTTTATAGTGACTTGTTGTAAGCGGCCCGCGTCCAGCCGATTCCTACACCCTTTGTTAGATAACCATACTCTATCAGTCGATATTTCAAACAACTTTGAACCTCCCATCATACATGTTATTTTATCATATTAATACAAAAAGGCTTCATAAGCATTAATGCCTCATCATAGTCAAGCCTTTTCCAATATCAGTAAAGAGTTTTGAGCTCAGCGGAGCGCATTATGCTGAGCTCAGCAGCGTTGTAAACAAAAAACAAAAGCGGTGTATAATTGAGATTAGCGCTTGCTTTTAATACAGTGTTAATTATGATTTTAATTGAGGGTACGCGAAAAACATATTTTCACATTTATACTGCGAGCGCGGTGAGCGCCGCTCCAACACGTAGCGTCAGCAGAAAAACACGATTGTTGTAACAATTTGTTTTCTTTTTGATCATTTCATTTCTATTAAGACCTCATACTTTCTAAACAACAACGATGAGTTTTCTTTCCAGTATAAAGTTTTTGTTTTTGGAGAGACTAAGTGGGGTATACCGGTGCCGTCGAGCTTTTCGCTGAGCACGTTTGAGAGTATTCTGGCTGAGCCAAGTCCCTAACAAGTTCTACGGAGGCATATTTATTAAAATCTTTCGGTCGCTATCGCGCCCATCGTAGCCCGCATGGGTATCTGAAAGTGAGCCGTACTACGATTAATTCCCACATGGTCATCCCGCGCAGAACCGTTACTATTCTACTACTACTATTTACTTATCCCAAGTAGGCTGGCAATACTTACCTGCAGTAATGTTTTATCCAGTGTAAAACATAATAAGTACACACACACATGCACATAAAAATCGTGTACAAACGATTTAATACAACGCAGAAGTGCGCGTGGACAATGAATCCAAGATCGCGCTTAATACTCATGATATATTTCTAGTCGTTTTTATTGCATTGATTCTGTGGAAGATGATGCAGCTTTAACTATTTCTCATCCAGAGTTCGATAAGATAAAATGACATAATTTCTATACATTAATCTAATTGATATTTCAAACCGTCTCTGTTACACGAATATTTTTACGAAAAGAAAATAATACTCGCCGTTGCTGTCGCTACAAGCGTTTACTGGATGGGCTCAAGCGCTTCCGGCGGGTGGCGGACGGCGGCGCGGGGCGTGGGTGCGGGGGTGACGGGCGCCCGTGCAGGGCGGAGGGGCGGCCGGGCGCCCACATCCGCCGGAAGCTGCAGTCCGCCCCCGTGTTCACCCGCCTACTGTCTTCCTGCACTCGTGCTCACAACCTTTTTATATTTAATATAATATTTCGTAAAAGTGTACTTAAGCGATTTACTTTGATTCCCTTTTAGCGTTTGTGTTCTGTAATGCTATTGGAATTGCTGTGCTTTAGAAAATTTGTAATATTCATAGATCTTATCAAATTGCTCTTCTTTTCATGTATACAATTTTATTTGAATGTTTATTAAAGCAAATTGTAAAACTTTTAACAAAAGCTTTTGTAAATAGATGTTGTTATAAATAACCATAGTCAAGCTTTCTTTAGCATTTTATTACTTCGTAAGGTCGTTTATTTTCTAATATAATTGTAAGCGGCGTTATAAAATTATATTAGTATAATAGTCAGCATAATATAGGCGCTACTTGCATGTAGTTATGTAAATACTTATGAAGCTAACAATGTATAATTATACACTTTTAAACCAGTATAAAGGTGATGGAAAACATAGCGAGTAGAACTGTGTACATTGGAGATCTTTAAAATATTTTCTATCGCTTACAACGTTGGCCAAACCGGAATAAGCTAGCATGGTGGACTACGAGTATATGGCCTAACCGCTCTCAATCGTACTCTCGATTGTTGACTCCTCAACAGGGCACGTGCGGAGGCAGTGAAACGTATAATATAGATGATACAGAGTACAGACGGACTATGGCCTAGGTTGTAGAGGCGTCTCACTTGGCGTCTTACTTGGCGACCCGCCTCCAATATGTTACGCATATATTATGATTTTTTGGCTAGTCAAGCCAATACGCAAATTAATCAACATGTACAAATACAATGAAATAGACATTATTGGTATCTAGTAATCGGTGTACATACATAAAAAAAAACAATCGAACTGACAACCTTCCCCTTTTTGAAGTCGATTAAAAAAATTAAAAGAATTAAAATTATGAAATAAATGTGGTTTAATATACATTCACTTTAAAAAAGAACGACGAATTGAGAACCTGCTCCTTTTTTTTTGAAGTCTATTAAAATGATGAAAATATATTTTGTATTTTAATATCTGAAGGACTACACATTTTCTGGAAAGCATTTAGAACATTTACTATCGTTTGTGTGGGAATTTTAAACTGGTTACAGATATATCTTGTAAATTATTTTACCTAATATAATCAATGACGGATAATATGTTCATCAATATTATCTGATTGTATGTTATAGTTACCATAATTGGCACGTACAGGCCAAAAAATATTCTTTATACAAATAATATGGGGCGCAACCTACGAGGTCTACCTTTAGCCAGTGGCATTTCACAGTATTTTTATAGAAATCACAATTTACTCATAACTTAGCGTAGTCATCGTAGGCTATGATAAATAGGACTCTTACGACCCTATTCATAGACAGTTTTAAAACCTATTTTAGTTATCGAATGTTATGTCCCTTTCAAACGACTTATGAATTCAGTTAGAGTGAAGAAGATAAAACATTCCATAACTAAAACTGGTTTTAAAACTGTCTATGAATAAGGCCGTTTGTTAATTGTTAAACCGCAATCCTAACAAAATACTGATCTCTAAGCCCCATAGTGCGCTAGCCAAATATTTCAGTCTATAAGCTTTATGTATAAGACTATACAATGCACCGATTATAGAGAACTTCAACAGCGAACTCTCTCCCGTATTCATGGGTTGACGTACACGATTATTATTCATAAAGCATGTTAATGGAATCAATCTTGAACAATGGCTTGTTGCAGCGTGATCTAATGCAGGTTGGTTGTGCAAACTACGACCTGCTTGCTTCCGTACGACGGACCCTAAAAAGGGTACGCGACGACCGAACGGCGTGGGGGACAAGCGATTTGTTTTTATTATATGTAGTTTTTTATTGTAGTAGGACAATGCAAATTTAATGCAGATGGTAAGCCACTGCAACTAGAAATGAGTATGCATCGATTTATAGATAGTTTTCGGGTCTAATTTAATTTGTAGGAAAGATTGATATGTTCGGTTTTAATGAAGTAATTATGTGATTTGATTTCTAAATGCGGATATAAGTTATGTGTTTCTTTTGTTGTCTGACACTGATTTAATTGTTTTTTTTCTTGAAATACGAAAATAAGCTCGGTAGTCAATTTTATTCTGTTAACCAGATAGAGAATAATCAGATAACGAAGAGGGCAGGAGAATTTCTAACGAATGTGGAGTCAATTGTTTCACGATATTTATAACTGCAATCATTGGTATATTTATGTACTTGTTCGTATGGTAAAATCTAACATCAATAATATTTTATTAATTTATTATTTCCATTTGCAAATGTAGCTTCAACCACACAATGAAAACAAAATCGCTTACTTTCATAGCATGTACCACACACCACTGAGTCCCGAAGGAACCACAGGGAGCGATAAAAGCGTCATGCATAATGTAAGCGAGTCCGAAATCGAAAAATTAAAACTCGCGCCATCTGTCGGCCGCGCGCCGTAATTACGCGGGGCCATGAGCCCATGCGCGAATCTTTCGCTAATTACGCACGAGACCGAGTGCGGATGCGTAATGCGAATACGAGCGGAAGCGAACACATCCGGATTAACAAAGATCCGTTGTGTAGAGTTTTTGCATTATATCTTGCGTACCTGACATTGGACGGATTAAGTCTCGCGTTTTGTTTTTCATATGGGATTATTTGATTGCATCTGTGTGGGTAATTTGTATTGTGGGGGGCAATTAATGGTCGCTTTTGTAATATTTGTCATACTTTGCTTTTGAAAATTGATGGATTTAGTTCTTGTTATAAAACTTGTTTTCAATAGTTAAATACTTTCGCCTCTCAACAGTACCTCTGAATCATTATTTTTAATATTTTTTAAAGAGCGGACATCTTTCGACTGGTTGCTATATAGTATGCCGGCATATTTTTACATTTGTTTAAAGGACTCTTTGCTGACAGTTATGAAAAAATTAAAGACAAATGTCACAGGTTCGATTTCTAAAGGACATGTGGGATAAAAGTTTGTATGATTCCGACTATTCATAAAACCATACTTATGAGTTAATGTGAGGTGAAGTCTATGCGAGTGACTTTAAGCGCACTGCACACGATACCCGCCGAACTCGGCGACACAGCCCGCCGGTACAACACGGCGGCCTATAAGAAAAGCATCATGTCGGCGGCAAGCAGCACGTGCTTCCAGCTGACATGACATTTCTACGACGCCAGTGCTCTACTCGTCATAACATCAACAACGTCATAAAATGTTCCATAATATCTCACAACAATGACTAAAGCACTTATTATGTCGAGCCGCTGACATGTCGCCGTCAAAGTTTTCCGACTTGTAACGACTAAAGCCGCCAGCTAGCCCGCCGACAAAATGTCGCCGACATATGGCGGGCCGGTGGCTTTAGTGTATAGTGCGCTTTAGGGTGTACACATTTTAACAGCAGGTTGTTATTTTCTACAATGTAAAATACTATGACACCTTAAAATAATCATCATAATACATCTTCCGACTCGGCCGTCCTTCCCATCAGCCGTTGATAACTCCGTTCTGTATTCAAATCCTTATTCTATTCTTCTTAATATAACTGTCAGCACCATCGCCATACTAGAATAGGTTGCTTTACTTGTCGCTCATAAAAATCATCCGTTACAATTTTATTTATTAATTTACTAGCGGCCCGGCCCAGCTTCGCCTGGGTGCTAAGATGTTTAGACTCCACTCCACACCAGAAATATCTTATTCCCGTTCAAACTTTTGTACTCCTGAACTCAACCTAAGTACCTACTATCCATTTTCCTATCGTATCCCATCCCATCTCATCTGGCTCCTTTTCTTTCTGTTACATCCCGTCCCATTATTTCCCATCGAATGCAATCCGGATCCGACCGGTCTCATCGCGATCGTCCCACTTTATCCCATTTCATCCCTTAATGCCTAAATAGGCATGTTGACAATTTTTTGGAATTGCTTTTATTTTGTAGATAGGCCTTATGTAAACACACATTTTTCCCTTCTTGGTGATTTCTGCTGTTTAATTCCTACCTGAAACAGCGCTAAGAATGTTCGTCAAAACAAACCCCTTTTCGTCGCTTTAGGCTAATAAAGAAGACCATGCATTACCTATTGACTGCCTCGGTGGCGTAGTGGTGCTACAGTACGATTGCAAAGCTGAGGTCTCGGGATCGAATCCCGGGTCGGGCAAAGTGATATTGGATTTTTCTATTCATTATCAGCCCGGAGTCACGAATTTGTGCCCGATATGGCGATAGGGTCGTCCCCTATCACATCGTGGGACGGAATATATAAGGAGAAACATGGGTGTTCTGGTAGCACCTCTGCCTACCCCTTCTGGGAAAAAGCGTGTGTTTATGTATGCATTACCTAAGATGTTTTTATAGAGCACATCAATAGCTTTAGCGGTTTTGATTTTCCGTACAATATTTCTACCCTTATTTTACCCCCGTAATGATGTTTTTCCAAAATTATTGTAAGCCATTATATTTTGTTTGTAATAGGGAGCTGAAATATATATTTTTATAGAAATAGCTTCAGCTGTTTCGATTTTGCATATAAAATTCCAACCCTTATTTTAACCCCTTCAAGCCTTTTCGTCACAAAAAAAAGTAGCCTATGTCCGTCTCCTGGCTCTAAGCTACGTCCTCACCAATTTTCAGCCATATCGGTAAAGCCGTTCTGGAGTTATAAATAGTGTAACAAACACGACTTTCTTTTATATATATAGATAATCTATACTTGTTCTTTTCAGGTTTCAGTATGGTGTGTTTGTCATTTCCCTTCGATGTAATTGTATACGGGTTCCACTGTATGTCTATATTTTTTTCTGACGGAAGTTTTAATGGCGAATTGTGGCAATTATCACACAGTGGCGCAGCGGTTTCAAGTAAGCTTACAGCTCCAGAGGTTGTTCGATCTCTCACTAATAAATATTTATATTGCCTACATCATGCATGTATAAGTATATCTATGTGTTTATGTATTTGAGTTTTGAAGTGTAAAAGTAATCCTCATAGAGGGAAATAATTATCATACTTTAAAGCAATAAATATATTTTTTTAATGATTGTTTATTGAAATAAATCGTTTTTAAGAACTCTAATTCTATTATACAAAATATTATATAAAATATTTTCGAATGCTTAGAGAAGATCTTACGCATTAGTTCACTATGCTGGCCCTAGTGCAAGTCAGTCAATCTCATCACTTTGAATTCTTATCAATGAAAAAGTTACGGAAGATTGCTCACAATGTTTTCCTTCACCGTTTTTACCTATAGTAATAAACTACACTTATCAAAATAAGTGTACATTAACATACGAATAAGTAGGAATGTAAAACTATTTACACTCGCGGTGTCGTCATGCAGAACATTGTAAAACAGAAGTGTAAACGTGACTGAATAATAGAAACGCTTTTAACATTATATTTCAATTTGACTCTTACCTGCCAAGTGTTAATCCAATTTGTGTTCATGCACTACGCCTTTTCGGCACTAGGGGGTTACTCTATGATCCGAAACTAACGAATGTTCGGGCGTGTGACGTTTGAAGTAAGTTATAAGTTTGAAATAAAACGTATTCTTACGGAATTTATAGCGAATTTGATTAAATTTTTACATTTTTTAATTTCCCGACGTTTCGATCGCTTTAAAGTTTTCGTGGTCACGGGGCGGACTGAGGTATTAGTCATCCGCTTACTGAAAGTTATAAGTTTTCCATTTCTAAACATCAACACTATTATCTACGATACATATCATGCACTCCGAACTAAGTCTTTAGTTAGGACATACGATAGAGGATTCGTACATTTTGTGGAGAGTCTAGGCACATTTGTACAGTTTTACATGCGACATCCGTATATTCGAATTTTGTTTCGGATCATAGTAAACCTCCTGCTGCGGCAAAACAAGCATTTCGACCGACACATCTCGGCTCAAACTTGAGCGATTTTTAAAGTATTTTAAAACGTATTCCGTCCTCTTTCGCAATGAACTTTTTTTGTTATTATTGTAGGGTTCGTATACTTGAAAGTAGTCTCATTGGTCTAGCGGCTGTACGTATGAGCTGTTTATCGTGAGGTTCTAGATTTTTTCCCAGGTCAGGTATTTTTCATAATAATATGGTTCATTATCAGGGTTGTTTTTTGACTCAATTTTTTTTAACTATTGTGAAGTTACCTAGAGCACAAATATTAACCGCCGCCTTATTTAATGCTTCTAGGTTGGTTCAACCCGGTGTAAGGTATTATTTTGTGTGACATTTACCGTATCTTTTTTTTATTGGTATTTATTTATGTATTTATTTATTTATAAATTCTTTATTGAACACCACATACAGTAATAAGATAAAAATAAATATGACACCACGTTTAAATAAAGGTGACAATTGGCGGTCTTATCGCTTAACGCGATTTCTTCCAGACAACCATATTGTATTGTACCTTGAAAATCAAAAGTAACGGAGGGAATTCCACAAACTCATATTTGCTATCAAAAAATATTCTAGCTTTCGGTCCAGTAAAGCTTCTAGGTACTCGTAGGAAGATCCATAGTAAAATCTTTGTAAAATTCATCTAAGTTATAAAATTTAGATATATTTCGTCTATTAAGCCGTGCGGGGAAATATTGAATTACAGATAAAAATTAAATAATATCAAGTCAACGTATTGTGGGAGATATGTTTTTATCGTATACATCAGAAGCATTTATATTATTTGTATGTAATCTAATAGTATTGATATGTCCAATATAATAAAATTTGGAAAGAGAAAAACTGTTCCTAATAAAACAACGCACTCGCACGCCAAAGACCGTAGGCGATCCATAAGCCATTGGACCTTAGACCTTAGCAATGTAACAGATAATTCCACAAATGTAAAAGTATTTGTGGTATACCCATATGAACATGGTACTAAGGCTTAACTTGCTTAACTTATAACTAAAACTCTTACGGAAAAACAGCATAAGAAGGCCAAAATTATGCTTGTATTTTAGAACTTTTATTTAATTTGATTTAAAAAACTAAAATGTATTTTTCGTTTACTTTTTATAACATTTATATGGAATACCATAAATAATAATTATAAATTACTTGCATGAAAATATTGCATGTAAATGTTAGTTCGTGCCAACCCACGAAAGGGCCAAGGAAAATTAGTGATATGAAATTATTATTTATAAATTACACCAATTTTCACAACCTATATTTAGTTCTACGACCTTAATATTTCAAATATATGATTTACGAAAATATAATATGGAGCCATCGACGTAGAATATTTTATAATTAATTAGGTATATACATAAATAAGTTCGGTAAACTGTTTCGATCAGTATTTCATACACATAATCCCGATGGGTTCACAATTGTATAGCTCGATACAGACTTAGAGACAATAGTGGGCAATCATGCGAATACTTTTGTCGCAGTATAATTGTCGCTCACTAAATTAAACAGAAATTATTAATATTAAACATAATTATACATTTTATAACAGTACATTTCTTAAGCATGGAGTTTATATACGCTAACATAACACCGGAGTAGCACGCGGCAGCACGCAGCAGCTCGGAGGAACAGAGTACACCAGCTGGGCTGCACACTGGCGTCTGAATGTCACATAATTAGCGCGTGCCAATCGAATAACGGGCCATCCGTCAACATTTTGCCAGTTAACAGCGTGAAAAGGTAACAACCAACTCAATGGACCAATTAAATTATGCAGTAATTCGTGAAGCTGCCGCTGGCGACGTAAACATGCGTGAGACGAGGGAGGGGGACGCGCGCGGGGGGCGCACGGGGGGCCGGCACGGCGGGCGACCGGCCGGTGGAGGGGCGAGGGCGTGGCCGGTGACGTCACGCGGCGCCTGCCTCAGTCGGTCATCATCCGGCGGACGGAGCGGTCGCGGCGGCGCGTCGCCTATTTATCACCCGAAAGTACGATAAAGTCGCCAAGATTTTCGACCGCCAGTACCATTCACCCTCCAAGGTGTTGAAGTTGGAGGACGACCCTTGGGGGTCATGTGCGATGTATTCGCCGGACAAGATGAAGTCGGGCGGAGGGTTGATGGCGCCGCCCGGCTGCTTCCCGGGCCGGTACAGCCCCACGTACCGCAGCTCGGACCCGCGCCGGTGCGTGCCCAACCCGTCGGTGAGTACCGTCGCCACACCACACACTGTTGTTGCAGGAGCCGCCGGGGCCGTCGAGGCCGCTCACTGTTTACTTGCAATGCGACCGTGTTTCTGTCCGCTGGCTACTGCTCAAGCGATCGCATGGAGCTCCATGACCTGTGTACCTTTTTTTGCAGCGAATATTTCTCACACAACGCATAGTTTTCAATAACATTTAAATGGCGTTATCTCAAGTTCATATAAAATAATTTATGCAATACTTAACAATAAACAGAGAGGTAAACTCTACGAGCTAAATCTTAATATAGAACGTTCAATAAACAACCAAAAGACAATAACATTTAAGAACGGAAGTGTTAAATAGTGCTCAACAATAGTGTCAATAATTAACTATTGGTATCGTATAAAATAACAAAAAAAAAAACAGGTTCAAAATAATGTTAATGATAAATTAGAGTATTATAATTAATACACAACGCGGTTAAAATTGTTAAAGCTGTCAAAAACAATTAAAACTAATTTTAAGCCGGAATTAACAAATTAACGAGTAATAAAACCTGTACATTTATAAAACAATTTTAAAATCTTTTATACAAACGTTCTGGATTATTATTGAAGCCGTGTGATTTACTGGAACCCTCTTTTCAGCAGTGAGCCGTCGTTTGGCGGCAATAAAAAAGTTTCCATGGCCGTCGGGGCTTTCAAAATCCCGCAATCGGTTTTACAATCATTCTATTCAATTTATCCACAATCATTGCTATTTAATATTGAGTTTAGAAACAGAGCGTGATGTTTTCGAGTTTTATTATCATAATATATTGTCATGCCTTAAAACAAAATACCTACTTTCACAGCAATTAGAAAGGTTCCAAATAAAATCGGATTATCACTTATCGGATAATGTTAAAATAACAATTTATTAGTTATTAATACGAGATGTAATAAAAACTAATTTTTCAGATTTACTTTAACACATTAGAAAAGAAAACAGAAAAATGGTATTAAAATATCAAAACCGGATTCCATAACACGTTCTCGTAATCAAATATCGATTTTAGAAGAGTTCAACCTATACTTTCAGGATTTCAATGATAACAACGCACTTCGTAGTTTGCCGGCGGCTACGGAACGTAGCCGCGTAGCACGTAGTTCTCGCGTCGCCTACAGCGGTCGTAGCCGCTATCGAAGAATAGGTTATAGTGTAGGATGTTGACGGATTTTTTAAATAGCTTTATATGCCAAAACATGTGATTGAAAACTATGCCAGTGGACTTTACAATTGTAAAATAAATAGATTTTATTTCAGAAAGAGCGGCGCGGCGCCGGTCGCGTGCGAAGCATTTTCCACAGTTTAAAGTCTAAAACAAAACACACATCTTTACATTTCACACGAACAAGTTGTGCATTAAATATACACGTATTTAAAGGGTGTACCTGGTTGCCGGTAAACTTTGTGGAACTCCAACCAAGTAAATAGTAGTAAAGCATTTTTATTTAATTATTTAAAGTGAATTTCAATTCTAACACTTCAACTGAGGTATGTCCTTTGCAAAACAATTTTTTAATAACTTTGGCTTTTTTCAGTGGATTTGAACGACGCGTTTGAAGGTAGGTGTTTGTATATTTTTCAATTAATTTCTCGTGCGGTCTTGTGTTATCAAAATTAATTTAATTAAAACAAAATGTTCGGTGATTCTATACTTGTGGTATTATTCAGTACCATGGTTAAAATTTAATTCTCTGAATTAGTGATGACGTTAAATTCCTTCGTGGGTGACGGTTACGAAAGTCGCGACAAGTCTTGTCACCATTTTACAAATTTTCTGTTTTCTTTATACATAAGTAATGAGCGCAGATTACTAGGTGGTTTCTTTTATACGTTATTTATAACGGATATCAAAATATTTGACAATATCGCGTAAATAAGTATATTAATTCCATATAAATCATATTTTAAAATCGATTCGGTGTTTTATTTTTTACAAAAAACAATATTTATTACGAAACCGTTACCATTTTTTTAAATAAATATTTTAAAATTATATAACGCAAAAATAAAAATATTGCGGCAGTATTTTTCTAAATGATTTAGTCAATACAGCCATATGTCGTAAGTAAAAAGGGGGTTTATTGACACACTAGTCGTATCGATTGCTTCGTTCACCCCGCGCAGGCCAGGGTCGGCGGTCTGCCCTCGATTCACCTCACTGTTGCACCCGTTCCGAGGTTCTTCAGACTATTCAAATAGACAGTAAGCTAATTACCTAAGTTTATTCATGGACGCGGCTTTTACAGAGGCCGATATGACGGAACATCGGTTTGTAGTATGATGCGGGTTAGTTTAAATACTTTTTGTGCAGTATTTTAGGGTTATGTAACAACGTTTTATCGACATGATATGCTTTATGCAAAGTTTATGTACGTAAGCTATGTATTGGTTTTTTCTAAAAAATAGGATATAAAAGTTTAAGCGGCGCATTCTTCTCTAGCCGACGGCGGCGAGAGGAAATTCTATCGTTCGAGGAAATGAATTTATACATTGAATATATAATAATAAATATTTATTTACTTAGTTTTTGTCTCTTCACATTTTATTATATTATACATGTTAATGCTCATATATTAGATTATGAGTATAAATGCTGTTGTTTATATTATGAAAACATATCTCAAACAATGCGGTTAATAGGTTTTTTTATTTTTTTATTGTAGTTTCAAATTTCGCCACACTCCAATAGAATTTACATTAATTATAAAACCTTTTGTTTTATATATTGATGTGACATTACGTTATTAATCAAGTAATTCAAATACCCCGCATAGTAAACAAAATTTTATTTATTGAAGACTCTTCTAATGAATAAAGCACGGAAAACCACACGTTGTGAATTTTTAAGCAAGAATTGAATCTGTTTTGGATATTGGAATAAAAAATCTTAACTTTGCGTTTTAATACCTGGAAAAAATGTGGAACTATTACAATTGAGTATTCAAACGTACACGCCGGAGGATTACTGTTTCCTATTGGAAAAACTCTTCTGATTTTTCACGAGGTTATAATATTTGTTAAAATAGATCAAGTGCGTGTTGGTTTTAGGTGTAAAGGTTCCGTAGGTATGATATGTGTAACCGCGCGAACGCGTCTCAATAGGCTGGTTTTAGTTATTTTAATTTTAAAATTAACAACAAAATACTGTGATTATCAAGCTTTTAAATATCGTTGTTAAATTATACAAAAAAAAATATTATTGTTAAATTATACACAAAAATTACGAAAATATAATCACATTATTTTTGTACAACAGAGTTTTATGATAATAAAACTTTGTTTTAATCATAAAACTTTTTGTTATCGAATAAAAAATAAGTCCTTTAAAAATAGTACAGAAGAACGGCCGGGCAACGAAGGCTTCTTCTTCTTTCGTGTCAATGGCTTCAATGATACACTGTTATTTAAACCTTCACAGTTTCCCGGCCGTAGGTCGCTTCATTTATCGCGCGTCTATTTATTTTTACAAGGAAGGCTTAGTAGCAGTAATTCATTGGCATTTTGAATGGGGAACCCTGAAACTGAACTGCACAGGTCACCGTGTTCATTCTTTTTTATGTATCCGCAACGTGTTTTCACCTTTAATTTTCTAACGTGAACCGGGAAAATATGAAAATATTATTTTTCGCTGGATTATCCCCATTTAATCCGCAAAGTCGATAGCACGCCTGTGAATGAAACTTGACATTCATATTGAATTTTAAGCACGGCAAAAAATTTATAAAAACGTATCTACATTGCCAACTTTATTTTGTACGTTGTTATTTCAAACAGCGGCAGCTTTACACATTATAAATATTTATGTTACTGGAAATTTATAATAATCGGCATTAAATTCATTTGATCGGATCTCGGGTCGGTGTGGTGCACATTAACGAAATAAAGGTTCATTCGTACTGTAACGAGTAAAAATTTATTTCGACGTAATTTAATGTGCGTGCGGCTTGGGTTCATTTCGAGTTGTTTTAAATAAATTAAAAATTTACTTTAATGCCCTCGCCGATTACTCGCGTATGATATTCCGGAATTTCTCGGCCAGAAAACTGTAGTTACCTATTAACCCTTACGTGCCTTTTACAATATTTACGAATGGCCCTATTGGTTGTTAGCCCTCTATTAAGTACACAAACGTTTTCTTTTCGTAATTTCGGGTAATGGGTTCAAGTATTTTCTGGAATGTGTACGAATTGAGTTTTGTTTTTTTGATATTTGTCGATTTCTTGAACGGTTAGTTTATCGCATAACTTGATTACTCTTTTATATTACTTGCGTTTTTTTGCGTTTTCCTAACTACACTGAAAACATACTTCCTTATGTCTGACAAATAAAATGATTACTAAGTTATGCCTTATCCTAAGTTGGAAAAAAAATTCAGTGGCATATTTAAAAATATCTTGTACACATTATTTTTCAAATTTCGAATATTTTGTAGTGTAATTGTTTTTCAAAAACAAAAATTTTAAAAATCTAATATAGACGATGGAATATCCAGAGCAACTATCGTGCGTTTATTTGATCACAGATCGGCTAGGAGCCATCCGTTGCATGGGACTAATAGCTATGTCTCCAAGCAAACTGAGATGTTTAGTTACTAAGCTATTTACTCATGGTGACGCAGAACAAAGCCGCGTACATTATGTACTGACTCAACAGGAGAATACATAAGGATTATACTAGATTGATTCAATGTCCGGTTGGCAATAGAATGGCTATTGTGATTGATTTGGAGATTAGCATTAGTATTTACGAGATCCATTGTGTGACATAGCGCGTAGACATAGGCATAGGACTACGCGCGGATTCCAACATGTTCACGGTGGTCGCGGGTTCAAATGCCAGAACACACCTCTGACTTTTCGGAGCTCTGTGTGTATTGATAGTCAATGACATTCTATAAAGGTGAAGGAATACGTCTTGAGAAAACCTGCATGCCGTAGGGATTTATAAGTATTTATACGGTATGTACCTACTCGTTAAGTCCGTTAACTAGCGCTAAGCCACACACAAAAACAGTTTTGTGACGATTATGTTTTTTAAAAATTTTATAACATGGTCATTATATTTTGCCTATAATGATCTTGCTATCAATTTTTCAACGAATAAATAAAAAATCACACACCAAAGTTTGCGATATTCCATAAAATGCGGTGATAGAATATTATTTCTTCTAAAAAGACACGACAATAACCAATACAAATATTATTGACAAAAAGTAAAAAAAAATAATTTACACGTGTTTAATAAACTAAAACCAAAGAATAAATGTCGCGTGGCGGACTCCTAACTGTAAACAGCGGGTAATGTTGTGTAACACTTTGCATTAACGAGTCACTTTCGCGCTAACATTCTCACTGGAAGCCACGAATAAATGGCATTATTCGGAAAAATTTAGTTTCACTTCTCACGTTTGCTTTTCATTAAGCGACGTAAATAAACCAACAGAGTCCTGACTCGCGTTGCCAATGCTGTGGGATTGGTGTGTGTTGCGAGTCTCTACGTTCATTGACTTGTAGTTGTAGTAATTATTGGCAAGTGTGACTCTGAATTAGGGCACAGGCCTTCTCTACAAACTAGAGTACGATTGAGCTGGGTTAGGCCGTATAGTCCACCACGCTGGTTTAATGCGGGTTGCGGAGTTTATATACCATAGAAGTTCTTACAGATGGCTACGGTGTGCACTATGCAGATTTCATTGAGAAATGTATTTTGTAAAATTGTTAAACAATACAATTTTAATTTAGTTTCATGGTTTGTTTCACTATAAGATAATATCAATTCTTGTGTGATATAAAAATTTAACATTTTCGTCGCGACTAATGTTTATACACTTAATTTAAAAAATACTATTTAAAACTCAACAGTACTTTCCATTGTCTCTTTGCTCTATTTTTCTGACTCTTATGTTTTAATACCTAAAATCTTTGTTACTCTACCGATCCCTTACACTACCAGATAGAGTAAAGTTTCATACAAAGACTTTGTGCATCAAGCTAATACGATGTTTGCGTGTTGGTATCCGACGGAAAATTATGTTTCCATGTACAACGGTTGTATTACGTCCTGGCGACGTGTGAAGGGGTGTTTTAGGGGTGAATTAATAGGGGGAAGATATGCGGTGGACATTAAGACATTTATAATATTTAAACCAGCGTCAAAGAACACTTAATAAGTCTTTGGCTGTATTTTATAAGTAGTTAATAGATAAAAACGGTTCTTATTGTGAAAAGTGGTAGAGATTAGGAATGAAATTGACTCCGAAATGTACATTAAATACTATGTTGAGAGCGATACGCAGAACTTTAAGCTCAATCGAACGATAGATTACTTGGTAAAGTATCAACTACAAGTAAGTTCAAAGCTCTGAGAGGGCAAATGTAATGCTAATATGCGTTCATAAATACTTGTATACATTTTGTTTGACTTTGTCTGAGCAAGATAGAATTAGCAAATATTATAAATATTCCTTATTTTTGAATTTATAATTAATCCATTATTGATTCGTGTATTCACTGCTTCTCCTATATGACACAATTCAATATTATTACTAAAGTTCTAGATATTTTCTGTACAAAGTGTGGAAAATCAGTAAAATTAATAGAACAAATATAAATTCAAAACCTATTTCCACACAATGTTATTATGCATCGTTAACACCTTACTCTACTTATTAGTGTCAAAACTAAATACTCGTAATAGAGCCGATAGCGTATACAAAATTAATAAATAGAACATTGTAACCTCGCCGTCATCGCAATTATTCCGTTATAATAACATACTGCTTCTAATTATATTAGGTGTTAAATGTGCTGGCCGTGGAAACTCTCCCACGCAGTCTGCCACAGCCTTTCGACGCGCTTTTCAGCCGAGTATCTTACACAACTAGGTAGAGCTCAGAACGTAAATGTTAGACATTGAAATTGGTACAGTCTAGAACGGTACGACGAAAAATCTGATTAAATGCGTATGTGTGGTATTATTCGAAATTAAAATTGCTCTACTAAATGTTGAGGTGTAATTTAGAAAATAATAATTTACAAATGAATACTATTTCCGTGTTCAAGGTTGGTAAACTAAACAGCTGCATCTGCAATATTACTTATCGCCCGTCAAAGAGTTCTACAAGTGCTTGAAAGCTCTACCTCGCTCTACTACAAACACGATTATCGTACCGTATTCCGCGTAGTATCGCTTGTAGAAACAATATCGCGCCGTAGATTTTCCCGGCGATAGAGCTAGTGCGTCTCTCTCGACCATAACCTCAAATCGAAAGACACGCGGCTTCCGCCACAATTCACACTGGTCAACGTTATTATGCTAAATTAGATGAAAATTAACAGCGACCGTACTCGTTGTGGACAAATAAAACATCTAAGTCCGAACCTTTACAGCTTATGTACGCGGCACGCAAGCTTTTATTTTACCTACTATTCGCCGTCCTTGTCTAAAACGCATAGCTGCACGTGTTAGAGGGAGATGACTACTCATCCGTCGCTTAGTCTCACCGCGTTCGGTTTAAGCGGCTGCTGGCGGGTGGGAGGGAGACAAATGCAGCTTTCGGTAGTCGCCTAAATAAGAGTGGCACAGCTGTATGTATGGATGTATTGTAATAAAAAGTGTGCATTCATTGAATGGTTAGTCTGAAGATTTGTAAACAAGCGCAGTGGTGCGGCGGCGGACGCGGCGCGCTCAGTGGCCTGCATTCAAGGATTTATTGGCGGCGTGACGACACCTCGCGTGCTCTATCTAATGCTAGCTTCTATCATCACGTGACGCGTTCGACTAAATCAACATGTTTGCGTTGATTGTTTTAATTGCACTGTTTATTTATTGTCTTGTGGAAGTTTTTTTTTTTATTTTTAACTTTGATTTTTATGTTCAATTTTGTTGTTATGTCGAGTATTTTGACATTTTGGTTAATTTTAAATAACCAACGCTTTGATATTGTTTTAGGATTCGTTAATTTGAAGTCTTAGTCTTTAGTATTAGTTTTTTTTAAATATTTTTAGTCATATTCAATGCACAAAATACTGTACGTAACTATGAAAAAATGTAACGTTGCATGATGATCTGCACCCAGTGGGTTATAAAAAACGGATCAAATACTTTTTGCATTTTTATATTATTTTTAGACACACACATTATTGACGCATGTCAACATACAATAGAGACAAGTGGGATATTTAATAAAAAATAACATAGTATCTTCTAGCACTTATTTTAGAGAAACGTGCATTATTTTCACTGCACTTAAAAATATAGGGACGTTTTTACTTAAAAGGCTTTACATATACTACTTGATGTTTATTGATTCTTATTTATAGACTACTAAGGTTCAAAATTCAAGAAATCATTACCTTTTTGCGGTAGCTATGCCTATTACATCTTGGAGTGGAAATAGATTTAACAACATAAGGGTAGCCATAATTATACTTTTCCCCACCTCCTCGGGTGTATTCTAGCCTTTGTAATATGAAGTAAATATACACAAAATTTGTAATACAATTTCAATGGAATAAGTTTCTAACCAATGAAAACTGTCCATTGATTTAAAAACTAAGGATCGGCCCTTTAGTAGGTACATTTGGTGTATCAATAAGATGGGCGTGAAAATCGCACCATCTATTAGGTTGTATCATAACTACGTAGGAATAAAAATACTTCAATAAATAATTAATTAACTTAAATATTGTATCAGATTTTGTTTTAAATGTGATAAGAATTATTATCTTTTTTTTACTATACTCTATGTCAAAATACAAACAATCGTTTTCAAAATCGTAAGGCTCCACTGGATATGCACTGGAGCTCTGCGGGCACCACTTCGTCGGTACACTTTGCGCGCTCTTCACCCTGTTCATATATTTATGTCAATGAAACTATCTCTATAAATTAAACTGTTTATAACTCCATCACAAAAATGTTTATACGTATAACGTAAATATCGCATCAGAATTTGATTTGCATAATTATTCTTACATTCATACATAAACTCACGCCTTTTCCCCAGAAGGGGTAGGCAGAGTGCAACCAGGACACACACGTTTCGCCTTGTATTTTCCGTTCCACGTTGAGATAGGAGGCAAGCCTATCATCATATCGGGCTGAAATTCCTGATTCTGGGTTGATAATGAATAGAAAAATCTAATATCACTTTGCCCGACCCGGGATTCCAACCCAAGACCTAAGCTTTGTTATCATACCGTAACACAACTGCGCTACCCAGACAGGCGTAATTAGTCTTACATTAAAAATATAACATAATATGTTCATAATTTACGGCGATGCAATAAGACTTTAATGACATGGTTTAACTCAAGTGTTTTTTTTTCTTTATTTTTCAAAATTTCAACAAGATCATAGCTGTAAATGATATATGATATATATATCTTGTTAAAAAATCTCAAACATTAAAAAAAGTTTTTTCATTATATGTAATTCAAGAATTCATCTAGAACTTGTGGCCAAAATGTTTAACCTGTCAAACGGTCCTGAATTTGATTCTTCAGTTGGAACTTTGTATGAGTTTTCTAATATGCAATTTCACATAAATTGCGAGAGACAGGGATTGTACCCAACATGGCGATAGTTTTGTCCCCTATCACATGTTGAGACAAAAATAATACAGTATAGCAAATGCGATGTCACTGCTTACCCCTGTGATGTAGGCGTGAGCTTATGTATGTGTCAACTCAGCAAATAAAGGTTTACACACGAGTACATTTAGTCATATTGTTTTGTACCTAAATAAATAAAAGCTATTTTAGAAAGCAACGTTTAATATAATCCTATTTGTAAACGAAAATGTATTTACCCGTCCTTTATAAAACGAAAGAAAACATTCCCTCGACTTAAAGAAAATAATGTACATTGCACTCCAATAATTGGTTATAAAATGATGCCTTGCCTTTTGTGGAAAACTCGGTTCTATAGGAATGTATGGCTCCTGTGGAATTAATTGATCAATCAATAAAGTTTATTTATAGCTCGGGACGAGGAAACCTGTCGCAGCTTTTGCATTTATACGGGAACAAATAACATACTGCAGACTATGACCCCTCTACCACGATAATTATTTCAACGTTTTAAACTGAGCCAAAGTATATATGTGTACATTGCGCGTGATTCCATTGCGGTTCATATCGAGGCTTGTGTTCACTGGTGGAAGGTCTCTTATATGTGAGAGGCCGCCTGGGTAGGTACCACCCAATGTCTATTTCTCCCGTCAAACAGCAGTGTAAACTCACTATTAAGGACCTTGTAGGCAAAGTAACTACTGGACATAATTAGACTTAACATCTTAAGTTTTACCATCAGGCGAATGGCATGCTCGTCTCGCCACTAATTGCAATAAAAAAACATGTAATGACTGGCGATGGATGTCTCACTTTCGAATTCCCCGAAACTTGGTAGTGGCTGATCCCAAAGACACATTGAGGAATATATTATGACTAACTTTGAAAGTCTTTATGGAAGTGGATATATCCTGCCACCAATAAAATAGCCTTCTAATTTCAATTTTGAGATATTGCTTATATGCAGATATGCTTTAGTTTGTAATTTAAATTCAGGAAAGAATGCCGAATGTATATAAAATATGTTTACGAGACGCGATCTTTACATTTAAAAAAAGGTTAATAAATTATATTTTGTTTGAAAGAGTAACGTATGACACGATAGAACACTTTGATAAATTAGTATTAGAAAACGTTTTGGTAAAGTCGACATTTGTACAAACTTATCAGATATCTTTAAAACCTGTACCTTAAATATTATAAATTAGTCCTATTATTTGTACGAACAAGTCGGCATTAATAACTGAAACTTAACAGATTTTTTATTTCATAACTCCAGCGCGGATGTGAAATCTTGACGTGTGTATGAATTTTATAAGAGCAATAAATGGATTTCCTACGAGCTGTCCAATGTTTTCCTTTGCATTCATAAATAAGGCGATGTTCACATATTGTCACAAAAACACCTCAATTCCATTTGTTCAGACATTTGTAAACCTAATTTGTAATATAAAAATGCACAAAAGTCACTACAATACTAACTGAAGCTGCTTCGAGGTGAAACATTTTGTATAATCTACTTTTTTTAGCCTTGTCTAATACGTTGTTAAAACTGATATCTGCATGACACATAACAAATATTACAGTGAACCCGCTGTCGCGGTCTGGGTTAAGCTTCAAGCAATTTCCGCCCCTAAAACATTGAGTTGAAGCGAGAAATATTTTTATGAAATAGGTCCATCATAGATTATGCACGGTGACTAGTGGTGTTATTGTATTGTATTGTATCAGCCCATATACGACCCACTGCAGGGCACGGGCCTCCTCTACAATCGAGAGTACGATTGAGAATGGTTAGGCCATATAGTCCACCACGCTGGCCTAGTGCGGGTTGGCGGACTTTTACATACCATATAAATTTATACAAATCGCTATGGTATGCAGGTTTCCTTACGATGTTTTCCTTCACCGTTAAAGTGCGTGGTGATTGACTATCAATACACACATAACTCCGAAAAGTCAGAGGTGTGCCCTGGGATTTGAACCCGCGACCACCGTGAACATGTAGGCAGCCAAGTCTGGTCCGATACCACGAGGCCACCACGCACACACTAGTGGTGTTAGCTACAATAAAATTCAGTTTAGGTAACATTGGAGTAGGTTAGGTTTATAGAGGTTATAAGGATAGTGTACGACATACGCCGCTTTCGGTGACTTGTATGAGAAATAAATTATAAGCAGCAGTTTACTGGAATACCAATATGATTGCAGACGTGCGGGTTGTTATGGATGATTTGAAGTTTCTGCCCTGTTGTTAGCGGGTTCAAAACGTGGGTTAGAAAGCTCTTACCTACTATGTAATGTATTGTAATGGATGGTTGCTTATATATGTAATTTCACAAATGTCCCCCTGTGAAGCCGTTGAAATCTTTTGAAGAGCTGGCATTCTTTGTAATATTCTTACTGTATGTAATATTACAATTTTGCGTTGTCATTAGTAGGTAAAGGTAATTTTACTGAAAAATATTTTATTGTACTCGGCTCGAATGATGGCGCAGTTGTACTACCCTATGATTGCAAAGATGAGGTCTCGGGTTGGAATCCCCGGTCGGACAAAGTGATATTGGATTTTTCTATTTATTACCAGCCCGGAGTCAAAAATTTGTGCCCGATATGGCGATAGGCTCGTCCCCTATCACATCGTGGGACGGAACATACAAGGCGAAACGTGGGTGTCATGGTTGCACCTCTGCCTACCTCTTCTTGGAAAGAGGTGTGCGTTTATGTATGTATTTTATTTTATTTATTAACACTAATCTGAGTCTGTGATGATATTTTTCATCGACATCTGATATTGTTTATAATACACGGCATTATATATCATGTCATTGACTTTTTTATTGTGATCAACTGTCTGGACGCTTCAAAAATATTTGAACAATACCTAAATTTTGAATGCTTTAGAATTTATGTTCTTGATCTCTCAGCGGTGTTACTCTCCAATCGTTAACTATTTCCACGTTTCTAGATTATAATTTAACTCTTAGCAGTTAGAAATAGCAAAACTTTTATTGAAATATGCATTGATTATCTAAATATGTACTGTTGATGTACCTTATTTAAAAAAAAACTATTTATTTCGTAGCTACTGTTTCAGTTTTTCTGTTCACATTAATTTTGGGTTTTGATCAGGGGTAATCCGTTCGAACCTTATTGACACCTAAAACAAACCACAAATCCTACACTACGTTTATGCATGCACGATAAGTGATTACGGATCAGTGGCGACGTATTCACATGCCAGTGATTTGAACCGTCTGTGTCTATATTAGGCCGCTCTGTCTAGACACAATGAGACTGTGACTATCCGTCAGTGGAATGGCTTTTAAGCCACCCGTCACCTCGGGGATGACGGGGCGGCGCTGACAGCGGGCAGGGCGCTTATGCAGCCGCTGGTAATTGAAGCTGGTCGTAATTGAAGTCGGTGGTAATCGAAGTCGTTGGTAATCGAAGTCGGTGGTAATCTAAAATAATATAAACAAAATAAATTTATTAATCGTATTTATTTTTTCAGTAGCTATAACGTAGGTTCGGGCTTGGTGTAAGCTGACCGAATGCAGTTTGGTAAAAATTATGCACTCTCAAAATTCCCGTGATCTATCGCCGTTTACGTCAAGATTTTTACTTTAAAATTTCATACACCTATTTTTATTTGAAATACATTGTTTTATTTGGACTTACACGTCTAAAAACATCAATCTCATAAATTCAGTCACTACGCCTCATTTAATATCTATAAAAGTGAACTAAAAACATCTAAATAAATACTAAATCACCACAATACACCATACAATAAGCTTATATCACGTTCAATATAACAATCCTACCCCCGCTTTGAGTATGACTGCAGGCTCATTACTGATTCCCAGTGAGACTGCCGTATCTGAGCACCAACAGCGGCTGCAGCGCTGCCGGCATTAAGCCCGTATAGCCTTATTATGGCACTTAAAGCGCTTAATCCGCTTCTATAACATACTCACCCACCATTGTGATTTGATCGCAAAGAACGTAGTACTATTGTGTCATCAATTTCTGTTTAAGATGGGATATTTTTTATTTTAATTTAAAAGTCATATCGTATGCCTTAGTATATATATACGAGTATGTATGTATATACTCGTATGACGTCAAAAAGTTAGTAGAATTAAAAGGAGTACTAAATTGTCTTCGTATGTACCTGATATATTCTTTTTCCAAATGGGTTTTCAAATAATCGGTGAACATACATAAAAAAGATTCCGACCAATTGAGAACCTCGTCCTTTTTGGAAGTCGGATAAAAAGAGTGTTCTATCGTCTAAATTTTGATTTTCAAAAACTAGCATCGATTTCCGAAGATTGCAATCAAAAGCAGGTTCTTTAGGTACAAAACTTATAGTGACGTCACGGGGGCGACGTATTTGAGTGAAATTCCAAATATTTCACTTAGTTAGACAGTTCGCCTGCACCCAGTACGTTTATTTAAAAAGCCTAAAAGGAACTGTTCTCAAAATTTCAACAACACTGCATCAGAGACGGGGAACAATATTCACAAGCTTTAAATGTATCAAATTAGTAACTACGCGATGTATAAGACGTGCAAAAATCATTCTCACTTGTGACACTCGCTCGAGTCTGTTGCTTTTTTATTCGCTTTACATTGCTTTACTTCAAACTAAGGTTTTATACAGCGTGATATTGACATCTGGTATTAAATTTAACCCACATGTTTCTCATCACTCCCAGGTGAAATTGTACACAATTTGAAAATAATCCGAGATGATTTTTTGTCCAAAATTGTGAATTTTGTTTTCACGGTTTTGGCCATGCCGTATAGATACGAGTATTTTTACCGCTTAGCTGAACTTTAGTTCGGTTCGAGAACTTACCTGAGCGGTAAAAATACCTATACCTAAACGGTTTGCTCAAAAGCAATGAAAACTAAAATCTCGATTTTTGACAAATCTACCAGGCAGATTTTTTTCAAAGTTGGTACAATGTTACCTGGGGTGGCTAGGAATATGCGGTTAAAATACGAGTATACCACATGTCAATATCATCTTATATAACTGTTTTAATTAGAAACCGTTGTATTTGGTTTTCTAAATATGATGATAACTATACAATATCATATTTTGGATAGTAGTTTTTTTAGATAGTGTTAGAGACACTTAGTTGTCATACTCTGCAAATACAAAATTCCTGTTATGAAGGTAAGGTATGAAAATGGAAATAAAAATACAATGTTCAAGGCAGAGGTGGATCCTGCCCAAAGTGCTAAACAATTTAAATTTGACTTATATTGTCCAGATTTAGAGCAGTTAGAGCCTAGAGAACAGTGCTTGTGGACATTTTTATTTAACCTTGAAGTCGGTAGAGTAGAAGTTAAATAAAACTTTTTAAATGTCATGGACATTTTGGAATTTATCTCGTCTATTTTGCCTGTTCTTGTCCCATACTAACAATGTGTGTGGTTATTGGATGTGTTTATTTATATTGTGTCAAACTGTTCTCGGTTTAAATGCGATAGGCGCAATTTTGCTTATTTAAATCGATTAATAAAAACTTTATAAATAACTCGGATTGACTTTATTATTGTACAGGAAATTAATGTCTGTTTTAAATAGCCACAGAAAGTTAAATTTCAAAAACATTATTTTTAGACATTTACGTACCCAATGTAGGACTATCTGCCGAATCTTTATCCTAGTTAATCTCTATTTAAAAATTCCATAGGAAAAATTGAAAAATTCAGCGCCCGCAGAGCTCGCGAAACTCGCATGCAAACCAACACACGTTCAAATCCCGAGAGCGGCAGACGCGAACAAAGAGCTAAGAGCTAGTTCCTATCAACTTTTGCCAGCCAGTTACCAAAACCTATTAAGCTGCAAGATGTTAGGATTTTAATAACTGAAAGCGTACGGCGGTTCTTGGCGAAGTCGAAATTAACTTGGTGCCCAAGGGAGCGAAGCCTGGTATTACAACCCACCTATTGTTAGCCGGCGCAGCTCTAAGCACCAATTCAGCCAAGTTACGAGTTGCGCTAACTTGAGCATATTATGTTCTGCGTCGTGATTACTTAAGACCTGCAACGGATATTGCCCGGACTTTTGTTCGACACAGCAGTACAGGCATTCGCAATCAGTATTTGAAGAGGAATTTAAAATTAATTATAACTTTTGTAATATTATAACAATGCAATCCATAAAAGTACTTCTATTATAATCACTGTATTGTACACTGGTTTTGTAAAGAGCAATGCTAGAGTTTCTTGCTCGTTCTCCTCTAGAGAAAACCGCTATCCCGAACCGGGTGGTAGATTAAAAAATTACGTCATTTAAATAATGATGAACATTTTAATGGATTCAATAAATTATTTTCATTTTTACTCAATTGCGTCAAACGTTTAGATAGGAATCTAGGGCGGATAGTCTCGGCTCTAGTAAGTACTAGTAATACTGGGTATATCCAGACTGCGACCGAAAACGACGCCAGGTGGTAGTATTAGTGACTTCAGACACAATGCAACTAAAAATTTCGCATAAAAACGTCATTTTCTACTTATCGTCCTATTTGGGTAGTAAACACATCGTTTGCCTAAAACTACCACCTGTCTTCGTTTACGGTCGCAGTCTTGATATACTCTGTATATGCACTATCGTGCGTGGTGGCCTGTTGGTAAACGGACCAGACGCGGCTGCCTACATGTTCACGGTGGTCGCGTGTTCAAATCCCAGTGCACACCTCTGACTTTTCGGAGCTATGTGTGTATTGATAGTCAATCACCACGCACTTTAACGGTGAAGGAAAACATCGTGAGGAAACCTGCATAACGTAGCGATTTTAAAGAATTTCTACAGTATGTAAGTCCGCCAACACGCAATAGGCCAGCGTGGAGGACTATATGGCCTAACCACTCTCAATCGATTCTCTCGATTGTAGAGTAGGTCTGTGCCCAGCAGTGGGACGTATATGGGCTGGTGCATACATACATACATGCATTATCTATGAATAGGTTATTATAACCTAATATGTGAAACTATCGGCGAAACGAGCAAAGTAATCTAGCCCGGTTTATAGTATTGAAATTGATTTGATAAACTATGCACTGTAATTTATCATTTTGCGGTTGTAGTGGTGGAAAGCCGCATGTGCAAAACTGCATAAAATACACAAATATGTATGTATTTTGTTTGATGATATTTTAATAAAACCTTATTAAGTATACTCGTATGTAAGCGAATGAAACATATTTACACGCCTCATTAATAAATTCTGTTTTAAAACGATACGAGTAGGTCACGGGTTAGATCATGAATCAAATGAATGTGCGACCGGTAAATAATTGTTTTGTTACGGGATTCAAAAAGGCGAAAAAAACAGAACGAACTGTCTTTATTCTACTTATTAAAAAAAGAAATAATGTAGTAAAAGTATGGCGTTTAATTGAAACATAAAGTAGGACTTTATAGTCTCACTACAAGCACTATGCTTTGCATTTGTGAGCGGTTAGTGGAATTCACATACTTAATTTTTTCGTGCAAATATCTTTGATACCAAGGTTTTCTCATAGTGTTATCCTCTATATTCGAATTGAACTGTATATTCAATTGAGATCCACATATGATTGGAAAAATCATTTGAACTCTGCTTAAAAGTCGAGTCTGGAGCCTCCGACTTTTTTCTCATCAATCCGTACTGCCAACTAACATCCATCACTTTTTATTTAAAAATAATAATAAATATATTGATAATTGTTGTTAATTACCATCGTTAGGACCCTGCATATCATAGCGATTTGTAAGAATCTATGGTATGTAAAGTCCTCAAACCCGCAGTAGGCAGCGTGGTGGACTATATCGCCTAACCCGTTTCAATCGTACTCTCGACTGTGGAGGAGTGGGATGTACATATACGGGCTGCTACAGATACAGAATTAATTGTCTATGATGAGTATGGAAGGCTGTATTTGTTTTCTCCGCGGCCAGCCTCGCTATGCATGGTCGACGAAATTCATGAAATTCTTACGATGGCGTACGATATTCATTACGGCCTCCATGTTGTCGGGCGAAAAACTGGTTGTGATTTTTATCCCTGTATCTGTATCAGCACATATACATCCCACTGCAGGGCACGGGCAACCTCTACAATCGATAGCTCGATTCAGAGTGGTTGTTTGTTTTTATCCCACATGTATAAAAGGTGCGTGGTGGCCTCGTGGTATCGGACCAGACTCGGCTGCCTATATGTTCACGGTGGTCGCGGGTTCAAATCCCAGGGCACACCTCTGACTTTTCGGAGTTATGTGTGTATTGATAATCAATCACCACGCACTTTAACGGTGAAGGAAAACATCGTGAGGAAACCTGCATACCGTAGCGATTTTAAAGAATTTCTACGGTATGTAAGTCGCCAACCCGCACTAGGCCAGCGTGGTGGATTATATGGCCTAACCACTCTCAATCGTACTCTCGATTGTAGAGGAGGCCCGTGCCCTGCAGTGGGTCGTATATGGGCTGATACAATACAGTACAATACAATAAAAATGTTTGGGTACTGATTCGTTTATATTTTGGTTTTGTTGCTTTTAGGGTCGATACTTCTAGTTTCTAATAGCTATGACATAAGAAGTCTTTTTTATGTCATAGTTAACAGAGACTGTAGGATATCAAAACTTCGTAGCATTGAAATATGTACATACATCTGCTATGTATCTAGTGGTAGGATTTGTATACTACCTCTATACCGGCCACCTTACGCGGTGGAGGACAACTCATCTCAGCAATCGCGCAATTTTGTCCGGTTCCCGTTGCAACAAGCATTATATGCGCTTTGGAGCCGGCATAATTTCGCCGACCGTCGAGAAAAAGTTTTGTATGTATATTGGATAGTCTATTGAAATCCGCTGCAAATACCGTCAAAATCATTCTTATAATTTTACCATCTCAGTATAAATCAAAACGTGCTTTCAAACATCTATTCTAAAAATGAGTAAAAACGTTGTTTACGTACAATTTTATTATAAGGGCGTCCTTATTTTTAATTCGCTTTTTACGTCGGTGCTGCGGTATGATGTTGTTTATTTTTCATTACGCGCCATAACTAAGAAGATAAAACCGAAATTTTAAAGTATGTTTCACAGATACGACAGTGATTGAAATATATTAGATTTTTAACTATTGTTTAGACGGAGTGAAAGATTCTAATCTCTATCTCTCGTTGGTCCCCTAAAAGTGACAGCTGCAGTGTGCAGTAAGGCTCTCTTCGGTCTTTGAAACGAGTGGCCTCGAGTTAGATTATAAATAAATAAATAAATTAGATACACATACTATTTGTGTGACCCATACATGTACATAATCATTACACCTGCATCACATAGGGTAAGGCAAAGACTGTAGACTGGTATGCTGTATGTATATCGCCAAGTTGCTCGATCTTGACATTTTCTTTTTTGACTTTCGTTTCATCCACTTTCATCAATTACTTCATGCATTCTCGTCGGTTCAGGATGCTTTTGACTTGACCATTGTAGAAGGTATCGCCGATTTGGATAGTGTATGTTCGGCGTGGTCGACCCGTACCGACTCTTCCATCCGCACTCGCCTTGTATTTTTGCTTGGTTAGTCTCCTTTGATCCATCCTCTCTACATGACTGAACCATCGTAACATTCCTTTGTCAATTCTCGTCACCACATCCTGTTCTACTCCACAAGTTTTCATCATCACGCTATTCCGCACTCTGTCACGCAAACTCACATACATTTGTGTGAACCATGTGTATTTATACACTGGTCCCGGGTGATATAAGACTTCAAAGCATCTTGCAGTCTTTTATGACAATACAATGTTACGTAACTTAATATGTGATCAGGACTTTGAGTGTGACGCTAGCTATTTCAGCTGTATCTTTATTCCAGCTCGACGCCTCATTGATTAAGCCAATACAGAAAATAAAAATCCAATCCAATCCATCAGCCAAAGGAAGTCCACTGCTGAACAAAGGCCTCTCCCAATGATTTCCACAGTAACCTGTTAGAGGCAGCGTGCATCCTACGACGTCCCGCGATCTTTACCAGGTCGTCTGACCACCTAGTGGGTGGACGTCACACGCTGCGCTTTCCGCTTCGTGGCCACCATTCGAGAACTCTTTTGGCCCCATCGGCCATCAGTTCTCCGTGCTATGAAAATAACATTTAAAATGAAAATTAAAATACATGAAACGAATTGAATGTGTCAGCAAATATACTCCCAATATTTTTTCAGTAAACGCAATAAATACAATGTTATTTTGGGAAATTAAAGCGTGCACTTCATTACTGTGACTCCGCTAATTTTGTTGCGTCGCTCATTACAGGTTGTCAAAAATGGTTGACAATTTCGTTTTCCGATATTGCCATATTTATTTGTCATTTCTGAGAGTGTTAATTGAGTTGTTAATTGGACTCGTAAACTTTTCGGCGCTAGCGTAAACGAAGGCTTTTATTTTTTTTTCTTAAAAATTTACCCTACACTAAGGTATAGGTAGGCAGGGGCGTGCGCTCCTTGTAGGCAGAAATGCAGTGCTTTACTTGCCATTCACAGATATTTTAATAAAACGTTCGTATGTTTTAGATGACTATAATTAATAGTAAATAAATGGATAAACAAAATATAATAACTTACAAACTAATATTTAATAATATTTTATTAATAGCAATTATTTGCAAGCACAAACAAAAAATAATGTGCCTAATCAACCAACTCCTGCCGTCGCGTTCCGCAGGACATTTGTTCGCGTGTGCGTAGTAATTTTAGTGTCCGTGCACAGTGCGTAAACGCACACACCCATGAATCCGAAAGCCGCGACTCCAGCGGCAGGCTACGGGCGTTCGGCAGTTGTCGGGAGTAATCGGAAATGTTCGGGTCCTATAATCCGAGTAAAAATAATAGACGAAAATCTAATGAATCACGAATGCGCATTATGCATTTTTGTTTAGTAAGGTTTTATTTGTTTAAATAGCAGAAATGTTTTGTGTTTCGCGGGGGCCATTTTGCCTTTTTTCATGTGATAAGCATTGTTTACTATTTTGTTTGCACCAGTACCTATATTTATAGTTTTCTTAAGAAATATTTCATTTTAACATTTGAAAGTGTATTACATTTAACAGTTTATTACTGAGTTTCTATAATAATTGTAGTAATTTGCTTTTACTAGTGCGTTTGTTGATTTTTTTAAAATGTTATTTGATTGTGAGGTTTGTGTTGAAAATGTGTGTTTATTAAAAATTTAAAATAACAAGTTCTCACAATTGTCATTCAGTGAAAAGATTCAAATTGTGTCTAAAGGTAGGTGTGTTAAACTAGCAAAAAGGGAATGTAACTCGAAAGTTTCATGTTAAAAGTTATGAAACGTATAACTGGCTGTGTGGTTGTGTACACACGATTATATTATATTGTTTTCCTTGCATATTGTTTAGTAATTCTAGTACAGTGTAATTTCTAGTAATTTTACTTATTAGAATTTCTTCCACCGCGACGATCGATCGCTGTTTTGTCTGCGTTGCCGTAGAAGATGTAAATGAATAGTAGTATGAATAGTAGTTGTTCTGTTGGCATGGTTTCCGACTTAAGAGATCTGTCGCGTGGCTGTGGCTATGCTAAACATCTATAAAAGAAAAAGTTTTTGTGACCGAGTACTCCGCCGCATACCCAGTGTCATAATCCTGTGCACGCCGCTGTAGGTAGGTCTTATATCGCAGGTATTAGAAACTACGAGAGGCCCATCAGTCTCAGTGACAATCAAAACCCAAACAAATACTTATGGGTCACACAATCATTTATCCCGATGCAGGGAGATACCCGCGGCCTCTCGTTTCACAAGCGGCATCTAGCCAACGTGCCATGCAGGGTGGCAAATTTATACGTAATTATATTCTAATTTTATATTTATGTTCGTAACCTGAGTGGTAAGCGAAGCGTCGGACGTCCGGTCACAAGGTTAAAGGACGATCGTTAATCTTGCAGTAAGTCAGTTGATGCAGGTCGTATTGAACGTCTTTGGCAATGACCTGTTGGAAAGGAACTATAATCAGCAGTGGAATTCCTGTGGTTGGAAATAATGACGATGTAATTTTTATATCAATGTCCACTTAATAACTTAATTCATTTTAATAACAACACTTCAAAACCCCATCATTCATAGTTCATTGTGTATAAAATAAAAACGTTCATTATAGAACAATGAAAGCAATTATGACATTAAACATCAATCTAGACCAGTATGCATTGACCCTTGCTCATAAAAGATGTACATGTGTGACATTCCATGGGCGACATTGAATGAAAACCGTTGCATTATTAAAAATGGCCACGTAACGATATAATGGCGCATATTAAGACTTGTACAAGTTTGTTATGACATGTGTAGAAAAATACTTGCGCAAAATATTGATTGACATATGTGCACGTACAAACTTGCGCAAGTTACCGTTGACAGTCGGTTATCGCCAAGTTTTGTTATTATCTAGTTGCAATTACTGTGGAGTCAGCCGTGGTCGATTACCCCAGACTAAACAACCGGCGTATCTTGACCCGTGATTAAATTCTACCTTGGTCGACATTACAAACTTGATATTGAGCTTTGTAAGGAGGTTAAATGGTATTGATTTTAAAATTATTATTTACAGTCGATGTATAATGTCGATTCATCGAGGGTTTATTATGGTAAATTGGACTTACGTCAAAGCTGAGCACAATTTTGGGTATATTTAGACAGAATAGGAAAGAGAGTAGATATTAGTGAGGTCTATATAAAGCAGCGGATATTTGAGAATCCAACAGTCAATTCCGACTTTTTTTTTCTACATCATTACCAAGAACATTTTGGTCCCATTCTACGACAACTAAAATTTGCGGTCCTACTAGGGGTTAAAATCGCCGAGGATCAAAATAATTTCAAAAAAACGACCTATAGTCCTTAGCTGCTACGACAATTATTTGGCAGCCTTTCAAAAGACAAGAGAAAAGATGGTTTAGTCTCAGTAGTCCTTTCACTTGGCAGAATCAAGGATGCAGGCTGTTTCCAAGAAATGGCTACGAAAATCCTTGGGGGAGGTTGACGTACCGCAGTGGACTTGCTGTGGCTGAAGAGAAACAGACGAGAGAGAGCCAAAGGACACGACACTTCGTTAGTGTAATGGCAGCGTGTTTTGACAACCTCCCTGACGCAGTCGGTTGGACGCCGGCTGTGAAACGGGAGGCCGCGGGTTCGATCCTTAAGCGAAGCTGACGTCAGCGTGTGTCGACATAAGGAAGAAAATAGTGTCGTTACAAATATAATTTGAATGGAACTGTGAAAGAAACTACTGAGACCAAACAGAAAAAAATGTCCTATAACATTTAAAAATTATATAAATGCTTATTACAATACGAATAGAAACAGAAAATTTATTTCTAATTATAGGTCTAGAAGACGGTGGAAATGTATTTATAAAATTAATAATAATTGTAGCCTAGCACGACTTTCCGGACAATTAATGATTATAAAATCTATCATTACTTTGAAACGAACATTGCTGGTATAGCGAATATGGACTAACATACATACATACATAATCGTCACGCCTGTATCCCATAGGGGTAGGCAGAGACTATGGATCGCCACTTTGCTTGATCCTGACATACTACTTTCGCTTCATCCACATTCATCAATATCTTCATGCATGCCCGTCGGTTCAGGGTACTTTTGGCCTGGCCCTTGTTGAGGATATCACCGATTTGGATGGTGTAGGTTCGGTGAGGTCGACCCCTACCGACTCTTCCATTCACCCTCGCCTTGTCTAAAATGACTAACATGACTTGCAAAAATAGTTATAAGGAAAACTAGTAGCCATTTCAGCAGACCGGCAAAATTCTAACTTTCAGGTATTCAAACAAAATACCAAAGCAAAAATTTTAATTTATAGCTGTCGGAATTTTCGTGTCATGAAGTCAATTATAGCGTACAGATTACAGACCATGTAATACCTATTGGAGTGTGGCAAGTTTTGGAACTACAATTTTGTTTTAAATATCTGTTTAACGCATTGTTTGAGATATGTAAACATCAATCTTTTATACTCGTAATCTTAAAGTATTATTAACACATCCAATGTTATATGATGCGAAGAAAAACTATCCAGAATATTTTGACAACGGCGCTTTCGGTGACTGAAGATCGTGGACGAGTTGTATTCGAAATTAATATTCTATTTTTAAAGATAGATTTCGTTTTCATAAAGCCCAACGCGAGCCAAGATGAAATTACAGAATATTTTTAACAAACCCTTTATTTCGCGTTTTAAATGAAGTTATTGTTTGGTTGCTAAATGGCGAGTTTCCCAGTACAATGTGTGGGCTAGAAGATGCTTCACGTCGCAGTGGAGTCATCGTGTATTATACGAGTAAAATTTCATAGGGGATCTGGAACAGATTTAATTTTTCAAGTGGGCGTGGACGGTCAAATGCAAAACTATTAGGAATAGCGGAAAATGCTAAAAGGCGTCATGAGCCCGATTTTTATAAAAACTAAAACTGCATCCTTATTTTATTGATAATTTGCTTCTAAATAATCAGTAATTTATCATAATTTTCTAATTCATCCATCCATCCATCAGCCAAAGGAAGTCCACAGCTGAACATAGGCCTCTCCTAATGATTTCCACAGTGACCTGTTGGAGGCAGCCTGCATCCAGCGACGTCCCGCGACCTTGAGTGACTTTGAGCCATTTCTAATTTTTCAATTTTCTAATTCCTCACTAGAAATATTGATTAAGGACGTATGAACTTTTAGTTTTCATCAAAATGCATCTCGTGCCTCCCTTTCAGCATTTTTTACTGTACCCAAAAATTTTCGGATTTGGCCATCCATGTTCACTTGAAAAATTCGCCCTGTATAAAACTTAAATAATGTAGAAGCTAATACGGCCATTTTCCGTGCAACTTAACAGGCTAAATCTGGGTTATGTATTTTTTGTTCAAGACTATTTCAGAGATGCATTAGATAAAATAGGTATTAAAATGGAATAGTATTTTTTTTTTATTCAACGTAAGTGCTATCTGGACTGGAGTGTCGAGTCACGAGTGCGACATACGGTTATTTCTATTTCCGATAATTGTTTTATTGACTCTCTATTTCTACCCAAATTTACTTTTAAAAATCTTCCAAAAAGTTTCTAGTTATTTAATTCTGCAGAATTGTCAATTTTTTTTATTGCATTGCATAGGTCCGGCAAACGTGCAAACAGGTCACCTGTGGGTAAGTAATCCCTGCCGCCCAAGAACATCCACAACGCTGGATGAGGGATGTGTTGCCGGCCCAATTGGCAGGGGAGCGGGCAGGAAAAAGGATGAGAAGAGCAAAGGGGTATTGGGCATCCGGCAATCTCACCCACAGAACGAAACGCGACAGCTAAGCTGTCGCCTCACGTCGATTTCCTTTGAAACAGTGGTACCGCCCCGGATTAGCCTGCCCATTCATGCTAAGTCATCACTGACAACATCGTGGCTTTTTCACTTTCAAAAAGGGTCCAAGTTATAAGCACTCATTTGATAAAGTGTCTATGCACTCTATGATACGAACAAAGCAATTTAGATAACTCGATTTGGTTTCATCTATAGGCGCATTATGTCTATGTCTCAACAGTCGACTCAAATGAACCAGTGCTTGAAATCAAGACAACCCGAAACGCGACGTACTTGTGGCTCTCTATGACGAGTTTACCGAGAGTATATCGCTATACGAGCGATTTTTTTTTCAATATTTATATTCAATATGGATCAACATCTCTCAATATGTACTCTTAATTGTAGAGGGGGCGCGTGTACTGCAGTGGGGCGTATGTGGGCTGAGTGATTATATGTATTAATAAAATTGTGACAATAGTAAATACGTTATGAACACTACTGGAAAAGGCGTACACTTAAGGGGAAAGCATATTGAAAAATAAGAATATTATCCGAGATGTGGACAGAGGCTATTGAACCTCAACCCTACATTATCGATTACGTGCAAAGTGGCGGCAAATAGGTTACTTTGGTTATAATTGATGCTTACAATGATAGCACGTGTCAGTTCTCAGGCGCAAGCACGCACGTACTGACGAGGAGTCAGCGCCGCGTGACGTGGCTTTATGTTCGCTGCTGACTGCTGACGTCAGCTATACATCATTTTATTATGCTACATGTTGTGACGAGTTTGTGTGACGTCCTACTTAGAGATTAGAGAATCAACCACGATTCTAATGGTGTTGGGGGGTTAGTACCTCGGATAATTTAGACAAAATGGATCTGAAGTTTTCATCTTGTTTTTTTATCCTGGCCGGGAAGTGACCGCAATGCATCCTATAAGAAAATCAGGTTGCTGCATCATAAACTCACCAGCGTAGGGTAATATAGTTCAAATATAATAAAATAGCAAAATATCTCCTTGAACATACATGAAACCATGCAGTATACACTCTTCAGCTACCCATTCGAATTGAACACTGAAAAATCACAAAAAAAACACCATGAAAATGCTATTTTACACCGCATAGCCACATCTCTGGCCAAGAGGACGTAGGGCTCGTATATGTATATATGTAAACATTATTTAAATGGTAAAATAGCAAAATATCTGGTGGTATGCCACCAGTTAAATATTTTTGGGCATCAGAGATCAATCAAACACTTTTCTAAAATTGTTATTGTCATAGGGTGTTTTATAAGTGTTTTTATGTCTGTAATATGATGCAAACAAATAATTTATATTTTTCTTTCTATCTTCTTCAACCCACTCTTCTCTTGATACAGTACGAAAAAAAATCTTAAAAAACGCTATTCTAGTCACAGATGTGGGGTTATGTGTGTGGACCTGTCTGCGACAGTAATTAGGAGCACGTGCGCACCGATCGGACGGACCCTTCCGCCGCACGGCACGCGGTGTAAAAACATTGGCGCGGGTTGACAACATTTTTTTATTACCGTGATTTAATTTTTTTGGTTATTATTTTAATTTAGTAATAATGTATGCAATGAGAAGTACTGAGCTAGGTTAAGGTCAGGCAATCTGATTGGGTTACTAATTTACCCTATCGTATTTGATTCATCTAGGATTTTTTTGGACAGAGGAATAAATAAGTTTAGGTATACGAGTATACCTAGCTGTAATATGTATAAATTTGAATTATTATTTGTACGTCAGTTTTTGCATGTCAAAAACTACAAATCAACTTACGACTACTTCATAAAAAATGGAAAAATAATTCAATTCCCAACAGTACCTAACATTGTTAGGATACATTAAACGCCGGGGGACCGGGGTGAAAAAAACTAAATAATTCCACGCTAAGTAACAATAGATCACTGAAATAAAAAAAAAACAACCTACATCGGACTCGGAACGCGATCCCAATCCCACTAACTTACACCGACAGCCTGCCAATAAAACCAATAAACTCGTCCGAACTTTCTTAAGTAGGCACGGAACACAATTTATCGATTCCAGACGACCCCACCCCATACATCACTTTACAGCGATTGTATTGATAGCCGGTGACAGCCAGGCATTGACATCTCCACTCGCGAACGTTTGTCGCCAAGTGCGCCAAGGTTGGCCGCCAACGCACCCGCAATAAGGACGCGCGGAACCCAAGACGATGGCAAAATGAAACTTTGTCGTGGAATTCTCGGAAAACATTTTTCCTTTGAAAGGTCGAGGTTTGCCGGCTTCCCCGATACCGGGCTTAGGTGGATTTACGCTTTTTCCCTCAAGCACTGAGAGCGGCCTTTTCATAAATGTCCGGGATCGATCTGGTCAAGAGATTTGGTTTATAAATCCGGTTTCATCCGGTTATGTGCGATGCGGCGCCGCTGAGTGGATGGTGTTGGCGGGATTTTCTTAATGTTATTTGTGCTATTAGTTTATCCTATACGCGCTATTCCCGTTTTCATGTATGCATTTTGTTTAGTTATGCACTTTTGGTTGGTTTTATGTCATCAAAGTGGTTTTGGATTTTTATAGAGACTAATGTTAACTTTTCATAAGTTTGATAATTCAATCTATAAGTGAGTTAGAAAGTACAATGATCCCTTACTCCTTTTGATATTATTTCTTACAAATTGGATTTTGAGCGATGTGTTCTATAGTGTTGGTTGTGCACTAAGTTTTTAATATTATATTTCTTGTGAATTTCAAATATTAAAAAATACCTAAAAGCAAACTTTTGATTTTGTTGCAGTAATTTTTGTCCGGAATATGATTATATTTTATATATTTTTTTAATACACTATCACAGTAAATCAAAATACAAATCACATTTACCAAAACCAAAAATTTCCATCAACCACAATAATACCAAATTGTTGAGTAGCCGGCCGGAAGTGCGTAGTTAAACAAGATGGCCGCCCGCGGTCACGTGACCGGCGGATTCACCCGGCTTCCGGCGTCACTTGACAAACACGAGTGGTTTGCGGCCAGTTAGATAATTATCTTCCGACACGACTGGCCCTTAATGTGTTTTATTGGTTTTTATTGCGCCGCGCATCTGTCGCGTTTTGATTCATAATTTGCTTGTGTTATTTGAAAATATGTCGACTTAATTATGGAGTAATTGAGGAATATTTTTTCATAGGGTATTGATGTATATTGTTTTTGGCATATTAGGTTTTTATCGAGTGGGAATTGTTGAATGTTTTATAAGCCACGTTTAGATGTGGAATTTCGATGTATTGATCTAAAAATATTACGAAGTATGTAACCATGAAATAATTTTACAACGCATACATACTGTAGTAATTTTTTTAAACAGTTTTATTATTATTGAATTTTAGAATATTAGTATTATATATTTATTATATATTTTATTATATATAATTTAGAAGAATTGTATTTTAATGTCGGTGTTTCACGGCTTAGGTCATTTATTAATCATCATGAACTAATTTTATATTTTAATTAAATTAAAGTTTTAAATTTAAACTTGATTGGATTTGGATAACAATACTTAGATGTATCATTGCCGCGTTTTGAATTGTAAATGTAAGTACGGAGTTAATTATTTAATAACCAGGAAAACAGAAAAAATACTTATCACGTTTTTTAAATTTAGAATCACACTTTTCCCATTACCACACAAAGTTTATCTGTTCACTAAAGTTGTCCACATATCAACTTGACTGTTGACGCGTACCTAACTGCTCGTGACCTTTTCAACATCATCTTCACATAAAAAAAGTTTAAAGGGAAAAAAAACTAAAGTTGAAAACTCTGGCCATCGTCGTTCCATTAACCGCAGGTACAACCTTCCGTTTATTTATATTAACCTCCTAAAATATCGCATACTTTAAGAGTGGCAAGCAATTAGGCCGCACGGAATAATGGCGATCGCTGCGAACCGCTGAAGCTTTTCTGGTCGATAGTGCTTCCCACAAAAAATGTCACCGCATCTTATTATACAGTTTATTATAAAATAGGTTGCCCAAGGCTTTTTATATTTGTCATGTATTTGCATTGGTTTCTAGAGACAAGAGGGAATTTAAATGAATAGATAATATTTTGGACTACTTCGCCAAAAATTCGTTAAAATGACTTTGATGAGGAGATAAGGTAGGGTTTGCTTTGCAGTGATTATTTAGACTAACAAAAAATATAAATGCCTTTTCTTACTAAGCTTACGGTATCTAATTTACTAATCACGATGGAGTTGAGAAAGGTGGTGTACGTATTAAGAACACAAACCGCCGACCTCATTTCTAAGAAATAAGGTATGAAACTGTGTAAGGGTCTACATAAAAATATCTAGTAAGGTGTGTTATTCGTACATGACTCAAAAACCATTTTATTGATTTCAATCATTGTTTTATCCGTTTTTGCATATCTGTCAATTATTGAAAAAAATTATATATTTTCATTTAATATACCAGTATTAATATTTTTGCTGGCATGAATTAAAACATATTCCTAATTTAAAAATAAACCACTAACTTGTGTAAGTCAGTTATAGCTGTACTTCAAAAGAGCTCTTATAAAATGATGGTGGCCACGTCACAAGTTTGCTCAGCAATCAATACGAGTACAGTGCGTACGATAGCATCGGCGTCGTCGAGCGTGCACGCATACGTGTCCTGTCCTTCACTCATTAAAATATAGTCCAAAATGTTCAACTACCATCCCATTTCTAAATATAGTAATATTATATAATTTTATTCTCTTTTTACACTAAGGAATTTTAAAAACTAAACATATAATAAAATCAGAGAACAAACGGCGGCCGTATTGCTCAAGGCAATCTCTTACCGACTACCATGGGATGGAGATAAGAGAAGGAAAAGATAGGGCAGACTATAGTGTACCAGAGGAGAAGCTTAAATAAAAATACATCACTACTTCATAGTAAATATTCAGAAGTTTGTTTGTAACCGATGTTCACGATCATGTTTTATTGTGAATGCCTCCGTGGCGCCGATTTGAAACAAGAGAACGTGCTTGCTCCTCGCACCGAGACAAATGATTGTACAATCCATAATTATTACATGTCTAAGTGTTTATGTTTGTTTAACGGTGAAGGAAAACATCGTGAGGAAACCTGCATACTGTAGCGATTTTAAAAATTTCTACGGTGTGTAAGTCCGCCAACCCGTACTAGGCCAGCGTGGGGGACTATATGGCCTAACCACTCTCAATCGTACTCTCGATTGTAGAGGAGGCCCGTGCCCTGCAGTGGGTCGTATATGGGCTGACACAAAAAAAAAGTGTTTATGAGGCTGAAAAGTGTCTCAGTTTGTGATACCCATGAAACAAGACTAGTGCGAGGTCAGGACTATGTATGTGACCGCTGGGTGTATCATTATGTGAGGGTAGACGACATCAGTTCAATGTCAATTTGCATAGCATTTATTTGAATATTGGATTAATCAAATATACATCAGGAGATCATTATTATTGTCTACATGTATAGCAATGTTAAATATTTTTTCTTCTTGTTCACATGTAAAAGATAACGGTGCGGCCAAAAAGTAATTGGCAATCCTTATGCTTTGAGCCGAGATGTTAGTAGATAACTACCAAGTACCAAAGTACCAGCCAATATGGAGTAATTAGGGCCGAAAATGCTTCTCTAAACGCATTATTCGTGCTCTACACAAGCTAACTAAAAATAACGTATACATATCGAATCACCTTATAAAACATTTAAAAATCTACACGATTTGAGCATTCGGAAACAGTTTAAAAAGATAAATAAAAAATCGCCGTTCACGCGGCTTGAAATAATCCATTTTCGTTCCTATAGTTTTAGCTCTCTGTTTCACTTCGAAATTAGTCGCGGTGGCGACTTTTTTATTGCTTTCATTGCTAATTGGGTCGAACGCCGAGAACTAAAAAAAATAAAAAAGTGCATTATATATTTTGCGCTATTATTATTTTAATTTTAAATGTGAATAATTTCTGTGGGTGGGTAATTGATAAATCAATTAACAAAAATATTTATAACATTATAATTATTTATTTTAATAGTTTATTATAAATAATTACAATTTAGTGAAACCAATACAATCTATGTATCTTAAAACAATCGGAGAACAAAAATATCCGAATATAGTTAAAAGATTATTATTGAAGATTGCACTGTACGCCATAACTACAAATAAAACCAAAACTGAAGTATGTAAAATTTATTTCAACAAAATAATCTTAAGAAAGTATCCTTCAAATACCTCAAATAATCCTTGAAGTTAGCAAACACTTCGTCCGCGCAACAAGCATCAAGTAACCGAAACAAGTAAGTACCTACACCAAAAACTAAAAGTTATGCAAATGTCTGTCTATTCGCATGCAATTAATTACTAATAAACAAAAGTTATGACGCCAAATAGCGATAGCAAAACAGATCCACAATTGCATCAAACGAAATCACAGTCGTACAATAAAAAGCTGCCAAAACGTAGCACGTCTGGCTGTCACACGGGCTGTGTCAATCAATTATTGTGGACGCGCAATACTGGCACGCAGTCAGGAGCTCCGCCCACGTATCGATCCGGACCGCCCCGTTGCGCTCGTGCCGAGCCAGGCACGCGTTTGCTCCCATATCCAACGCATGTTTTGTTTACGGATGCTCCGGTTGACAGCATGGCGGGAGACAGAACCTTCATGCTACACTGCCAACCTTAAAAAAATAAATCCAGCCAATATTATATTCTAAAAATTTGAAATTCGAATCACAGACTGACAGAGGATTCTGTTTTTAAATTTAAAACCTCAAAAAGTTTGAATTGCTAAAATTAATATTTCATAACGATGTGAAATGTAATTTGTTTATCTATTTAAGGCACAGGTATTGAAAAAGTACAGACACATAAATAGACAGTAAAAATAAGCGTGCTATTAAAAGAACCAAAGGTATAAACGTCGTCCAAGGTAGTGTATTTGTTTGCAAACCTTACGCCACGTGCAGTTCAATAGGCGATAGTTCAAGGGCGGTTTATAAGGTTGCCTTAATGCCTGAACTGGGTTGTAGGCACGAGGTACTGTGCCGTGGACATCGGGGCCCAGTTTGTTTTGTGTTGCACGAAATTTGACGCAATAGCCTGAATTTTTAATGTTTGTCTAACAGTTGGGGGAATTTGATCGCGTGATGTTGGTTTTCGGTGAATTTTAAGGAAATTGTGGGCTTATTTCAATTGTCTGCGTAGTTACGTGGGTTTCAGTAATTGACTAATGCGTTTTTAAATAATAAGTTGAAAATCGAAAGATAAGAATTTTGTTGTATTTTGAATTTATTATAAATCTTAAAGCAAGAAGAGAGCGATGACGACTATTAAGAAAATGGCGAGACACATTCACCACATTCATCCGCGACAATTTTGAACTTACTTTTGCTGTTGACATATACTTTGCTAGTAAATAAATAACTACTAGCACTGCTTCAATTGATGCTTTGATTACAAAATTATGAATAAAAACCACAAAATTTCAGTTATAAAAGTCTGTACAAAAATGACAATAACATAACAAATCGAATGCTTTGACTTAAGAGTCTAAACGTATACGTCATATACATATACACGTACATAAACTCAGGCCTGTTCACCAGAAGGCTTAGGCAGAGATGCTACCAGGACACCTACGTTTCGTCTTAACATCATTATCAAAAATCAGCCAAGTATTTCAAACACCATATATGTAACCCTCTAATTGCTGTTTCTATACAACCACGGAGCAACGAAAAACAAGTATTCCATAAATCGTATAAAACATGTAACTACTATTTCTATATCTACCCACGGAGCAACAAAATAGCACTAAAACAGCCAATGCACTTCCACCGTATACATAAAGATCCCGGCCCCTCCGGCTCGATAGCAATAACAATTAGCAAATAACGGTAACTGCTATTGCTACTAACCGCTAATGCAAAGCGTTATTTTCACGCTGCCACGCTCATTACAGACCCTATCCACTGGCCTATGAGAGCGAAACCAAATCACCGCCAGCTAATTGCTTGTTTAAATATTGACGGATTTAAAAGTCACCTCGCCTTGCACTTGTAATTTGCTAAAATAATAGTTATGTGCCTGACAAAGTTGGTTTAATTTGCCAATTTGAGCGGCAAACGGAAGTGTACGTGTTGAATATTTAATATGCTATTTGGATGCTATTGCCAACTATTGTTGTGTGCAGGGTTCTTTATTGTTTTCTGTATTTGAAATTGGTGCGGTTTTTGATAGGGAGTTCAATTGAGTATATGAATACTTTAAGTTTTATGGTATACAAAAGACTATGCGCTGGTGGGAAATGGTTGTTACTACTTGGACACAATCATGTCGGCTTGTTCAAAACTACATATACTGAGGCTCTAATCAAAAAGCGATACACTCGTGTAGGATACTATACATTTCACTCCATTCTGTGAGGTAGATTTTATACAGGGCAATATGTATAATATCGTAAATACAGACATACAAAATAAAACAGCAACGGAATAAGTACATATTTAAATTTCATTGATCACACCACATTAATTCACTGCGGTTACTCACTCCTTATAAACCTTTTTAGACTTTCCCGCCCACACACTACTGCAACTCCTGTCAGTAACAACAGTAGCACGTAAAGAATTGGCACCGAGCTCCGCAGCTCGGCGAGTCTTATGGACTCTAGCTTGTATTAACCCGCATCGAAATTAATCAGAAAGAAAAATAAATAGGAGGAATTGGAAATAAATAATTGTCCACTTCCCTCCGCAGCAAAGCCGGTGACAACATATTGAGCGGAGAAGTATTATCCTGCGATATAGAGATATACAACTGGAGAAGCCAGATGTTTAATGCATGGGATATAAAATTACATGGGTCCTTTGGTGTAAGCTGCTAAATTTGGGTCCAATAATAGGTGGAAATCATTGGGAGAGGGCTATGTTCAGCAGTGGACTTCCTTTGGCTGATGGATTGGATTGTTGTGTTGAAAACTGTCTAACTCTCATAGTTTTTATTTTCCATGCATTCATAGTCACGTATTCACAAAATAAACTATTTTTTACACCTCGAGACTCCAAGGCAGTTTATCTCACATTCCCGAGCACCCTAATGAAACTCATTAACCTTTATTGTTATAACCGGGCTTATCCGAATCACGGATACAGGGTATAAAGGATATGTAATAGCCGGCCGGATGCTGCGTTTGATTTCCGTTCATGTTTCATTCAGACCACGCTATTGTTTCTATTGTGTCCGGAATTGGGCAGGGTCGCTAACCCGGATTTGAACTCCGATATTTGCCAGTGGATTTTGTATTGAATTGGTGTTCGATTGGGTTGTTAGTAGTCGAAGATATTATCGACAAAAATCCCTTGACATCGAGGTCTGTTGATAGTTAATTTTATATCCAATCTATTCCAATACATCAGCCAAAGGAAGTCCACTGCTGAACATAGGCCTCTCCCAATGATTTCCTTAGTGACCTGTAACTTTGTATACAGATCCAAAAAAATAAGCGCTATCAAAAAGGGTTAAGAGATTTAAAAATGGAACTTTCTTGTATGAATTTCATATTTCGAACTTCTCGATGTCGTAAAATTATTTTTTAGCGACCAGTTATAAGAATACACGGTAAATAAAATAGTCTTAGTTATTAGTTCTACAATTTTTTTCTGTTAAACATAGTCAAGGGAATATCAAAATCGCAAAAATAAAGATGAAAAGTTGACGCAGATTGGAAGTAAATAATATTTGCCCACATGGATACCTGACCTTTAGTTTATTACTAGAATCAACAGCTAAAATACTTAGACAAATATTATTTCTCGTATTGTTTGCAGCTTTCATTTATTTAGTTGATTCTTGAAAACACAGTGCTTCGCTATTTTAGATAATTATTTGTTTCCAACCCTTTTATTTGTTTTGTACCTTTAATCTTGTTGCTGTTGAAGACTCTTTTTGTCTGATTGATGTATTTGCAAGTTATAGACTATTTAATTTTCGTAAACACACCAAGTTTCGGAGAGCAGTTGGGATTATTAACGTGCCATTATTTATCTCGACTGACTGGAGCTGCAGTGGTGGGTGGGTGTCGATTCTTCCGCGACAACCTTTGAAAACCCTGTGATTTAATTACTAGAATTAAAAACGTGTTATCGAAAAATGAATCTAATAAATACGCAAATTTTATATGCAACTACTTGATATTAAAAATCTTTATAGTGAAAATATTGTTGTAATACGAACATCATTTTATTCTTCCACCTATTTATAACACAAAGACACGGTAAAATCGTGTGCAAGGATTGAAAGCCGTCAATAATTTTTCATTCATAAATCTCAGCCGAAGTAAACAACCAAACGCACTCAGTCCTCCCACCGAACGCACAAACCAATAGAATTCCACGCGATAATTATCAATTCACAAAATCCCTTTCGTCTCACCACCCCCGCCCCCCGGCACCCCAAAATCCTCTACGAAACATTAAATACAATATCTTTAAATTGCTCTTAAGCTCGCCACCCTTATTCTGTATTTTTGTTATTACCATAATCTTTGTGCATCGCTCCCTTTCTGACGCACGTCGCTCTGTATATGTGTGTCTCTGTCGGCAGCTGAATTTCGCAGTAAATTTAAAACTCATTCCTTCATGATCGCCCCGAACTCTTAGGAAACGATTACGCCGCTGTAATTGCGAGGCTGGGGCTCGGAACCTGTTTTTTTCACTTACTCTTCGTTCCATGTGAAAAGTTTCAGGTGTGGCGATGATTCACCGTATAATCGCGTTTAAAGCGCTTTAATAAAGTTTCTTTTTTACTTTTTCAACTTCGATGACGATTAGGAAATAATTTTCCATTTAATTCTTCAATTAGGTTGAAACTGGCACGTGAGTTGTAGGTTATTTCTCAAGCAAGTAGGTGTCCGGCTGTAAAAAGTATTTTATTTTTGTCCATTAAAAGTCCTCTTTTAATATTGCATTCAACAAGCTAGCAACAAAAAATAATAATATTTAATAAATACTGTATATAAATAATACCGACTGCCTCGGTGGCGTAGTGGTACTACGGTATGATTGCAAAGCTGAGGTCTCGAGTTCGAATCCCGGGTCGGGCAAAGTGATATTGGATTTTTCTATTAATTATCAGCCCGGAGTCAGGAATTTGTGCCCGATATGGCGATAGGCTCGCCCCCTATCACATCGTGGGACGGAATATACAAGGCGAAACGTGGGTGTTCTGGTAGCACCTCTGCCTACCCCTTCTGGGAAAAGGCGTGTGTTTATGTATGTTTAATAAATATGTATTTTTGTATCTCTCTTATCGTGCAGAAGAACCAACGTTATCGTCCAAAAACGCGACATCTACAATCCAAATAACACTCAGACACAAACACATCCATCACGATAATTAAGTCTGATTAATCGATTTAACACTAAAACATAAAAGGGTCGAAATAAATTAACAATTAATCCTGAATTGCATACATTTTCATAACGCGCCAATGTTGGAAGTTTTCAACGGCGGGGGACTCGCGGCGAGGGGTTGAGGGGCAGGGGGGACTCCGACCCTCCCTTATTTAGTCAAGCCATTTAACAGGCACGGCAAAGGGCTGGCCATTAATTATTAAAGGTTCTTGTGTTCGTCGAGATGACACTGAGCGCTGGAAGCTTATATTTTGTTGAAAACTTTCGCATATTTATTACTGCGCTTTAATTAGGCGTTACGTGTAGAATTAAGCTGAGTTTATTTTTAAGTAATTCTAATTTATTTTTTATTATTTCGCAGTAGTTTGCAAACAAAAAATCCTTTATACAATCCGGAAATTGTCTCTTGTATGATATCGTCGTCGCCGTCAAATATTATTCTTGCTTGAGCGCTCAAAGTACTCGCCAACTTACCCGGCGAAGCTGTAAAAGCTAGCAAAGGCTAATAGCAAAGGTTAATATGACATAAAAGTTATGAAGCAGGCACACTAGAAGCAAATGGAATGGGAAGGCCTTCGCAGGAATATTGTTTTTGAGTATTGGGTGCTGGTGAGTTGGATGTGAAATGGTTTTAAGTTTATCTCACTGGTGTTGAGAAAATCATCTTGCTTATTCGTCTTTATTTTAGCAGCAATATTATCGATCAACTGATCAGCTCCTTTGCATTTTTTGCATATAAACATTATAATAGTAGTGATTGGCGCATTACGATTATTATATAAAGCTGGTAGAGTTCTCATTATACGAACTTATGTTATGTCATTTCTCGACAATATATAATTAGCACATTATACGATACATATTATATACAATATAAAAATTTCCTTAACAAATTACAACACAGTTTTTCTTTGTATATTTAACCAATTATAATTTTCAAACCGCCGATCAAATAACGATTGTTTTGTAGTAACAATAGTAATCTGATCTTCTGTGTTCAAGTTTGAGAGCATTTTTATGCTCAGCATGGAGGGGAACGTTTAGGCAGTGAGATAACCTACCTTTATTCAGACAGACACCTTTATTCAGAGCAAATAATTTCCACAATGATTACAGCGGTGCGTGGACGGCAGAAAGTAATTATCGCTCAATTTAAAAATCTAGTAATATAGAACTGAGCCGACTAGCTAGTATATCCTATATCATTGCTAATATCTCAGCCTGTCACCAGCCATACATATGCAATACATCTGTACGTGGTGAGCCGTCAGCCATAATCCGACCTCGCAAGGCTTGCATTACTAAATATAGGTACCTAATAGCAATGAATCGCTATCCGGATATTGGTATAGCGATCAAAATTGCATAAGGACTTGCCAACTTCAACTAAAGCTTTGCTAAATTGGAGGCGGTCGTAACCACAGATCGAATGCAATTTCCACGAATTGGAGAGTCGGGGTATTATCTGGAGTATCTGTATCAGCCCATATATGTCTCAGTGTAGGGCACGAGCCTCCTCTATTATCGAGAATACGATTGGGAGGGGTTAGGCCATGTATGTAGTCCACCACGATAGCCTAGTGCGTGTTGGCGAACTTTACAAACTGTAAAAATTATTTAAAATTGCTACGGTATGCAGGTTTCCTTAGGTATATTAAGTTTACTAGTAAGAAAAATCTGTATTTTGGGATATCTAAAATTGTCAATATTAGAAAAATTGTAAATAGAAGCAATTTTTAAAAACCGTAGTTAATCAAGTGAAATATTTATTTATTCTTCTCCATTCACCGTTGTGCCGTCTTTTTGCTGGTAATATGTTAAAAAAACTGGGAATCGTAGGCGGGTTGCCAGCTTTAAAAAAGGGCAAGGAAAGGTAGACAGAGCTGAAAAAATAAAGATTAATAAACAAATCAAAATAATCCATACAAAAAAAATGAAGCAAGTACCTACAAAAGTAGTTGCAGAAACGCCTTAGTACATAAAAACAATAAGAAGCGCGTCAGCAATACACACACATACTTATGAAATATTCAAAAGCAAATATAAACTTCGACTTATAAGAAATGCAGTGCGAAAGTTTCTAACAAGTCGGTTTAAGTTACAGTCTATTAAGTTGTCTGAATTTCGAACTACGATAATGATAGAGGTTCAGAAGTCTGCATTTATTACTTACAGTTTCTTGTATTAAGTTTTCAACTGACCTGGAAAGAAAATGATTAAACACGACGTGAAGAGACAGCTTAGCTTTCCTGTTTCGTTCAGTGAGTGAGATTGCCGAATGCCCAATAGCCCTTTCCTGTTCTCAATCTTTTTTTCCCGCTCCCCTCCTGATTTTAAGGGCCGACAAGACGTCTATGAACTAAGCGTTGTGGATAGTCATTGGCGGCAGCGATCACTTAGCATCAGGTGATCTGTTTGCTCGTTTGCCGGACCTAAACAAGTATTTTAAACAAATAAAATATGCACAACTGCAGCATACATTTCTATAATACTGTAGAATTGAAAAGTTATTGTACAACTGATAAACGAATAATGTACTCTCAGCCCATAACCACCCGCTACTGAGTACTGGACTCTCAATCCACCAGCCAAAGGAAGTCCACTGCTGAACATAGGCCTATCCCAATGATTTCCACATTGACTTGTTGGAGGCAGCCTGCATCCAGTGACTGAACATCCCTACAACCGAAAGTTCGATTCACAGGGCTTAGGCCAAAGTTCACCCCGCTGGCCTAGTGTGGCTAAGCTTCATATACCATATTAAATTGCGACAAAATTTATTTAGTATGGAGACTGTCCTGCCCTCACTCCCGTCACTGCAACTCCTATAAGCCAGGATCAACAGTGGCACGCATTTTAATAACACCGAGCATTGAAGCTCGGCGAGTCTCCGGGAATGTCTAACTTGTCTTTAACCCGCAACGAAATCAATCATAAAGTTAAATTAATAGGAGTTGGAAAAATATATTTTTTTAGTTTGCCGGGTTCCTTACATGTTTCCTAACGCGGTTAAAGCGACTGGTAATTGATTATCAATAATACGTACTTGTACATATATTTCTAACCGAAGTGTAAGTCCTGACGACCCGCTAGACAAACTATTGAGCTGATCGCCTAATACAGTCTTTTCCAAACTTTGGGAGCAAATATTAAGTGGGCCCTGAATAGATATAGACGCTTACATCTCCCTTGAACTTTTAGCAACGATTGGCATTGTATCTGCCCATATACGTCCCACTGCAGGGCACAGTTCTCCTCTACAATCTAGAGTACGATTGAGAGTGGTTAGACGATATAGTCCACCACGCTGGCCTAGTGCGGGTTGGCGGACTTTTACATACCATAGAAATGAAACGATCGGCATTAAAACTAAATACATTGGACGTATCTAACTCACTGTGATTAAAAGTAACTAAAACTCAAGTGGATGCTATAGCTGTAATGACAAATCCCTTCTCATTAAAATTCGTGGGTATTTTAGTGTTAAGCAATTTTATTGCGAAAACTGGTATTTTGCCAATACTTTATCCCCCTTTATGGACAAAAGATGAGTCTAGAATTTGGTAGGTTTTGTTCGGTGGGTCGGAGCCCAGGTAAATTTGGGAACCACTGGCCTGTTACTGCTACCAACCGCCAAGATCCGAAACGGAAACATCTCTCATAATTTCTGATATGTATACATACCACACAATATTTGCCTTATTGTATATTATATTAAGAATTAATAAATAAATGTAATATTATTTATAAATAGTGTTTACAAGAAACATCACAAACATCCATTCGATGAGCCAAATAAATGGATTAATCATTACATAACCTACGAATTCTACTTACCACGAAATTGCTTTCCTAACGTGGCAAGTCATTTCCCTTGTGCCTACATGTGTTTGTTGTAATAAAGTTTTATTACTGAGACAATAGAGCTCAATATCGCTCGTAACTGAAAGATGTCGCTTGAAAACGCAGCCGACGCGACGTGGAGTCCTGTCTATCGATCATGTGATATCGGTAACTGTCTAAATTATGTTACTTGTGTTGCGTTCAGGGTTACATTAAGATATTGTTGATTTTTGTTGGAAATTATACAAATCAAAAGAAAAAATGTATACATTTATTACATTGAAGTATTTTTACTGAAGTCCGTCCCACCGAGCGGAGAGATCATTTTTTTGAGAAAATTGTCCAACTTGAAAGTACTATTTCGAAAGTTAATCAAGCAAAAGCGTACAATATTCGCGTCCTCCTGATAAAGAAATCCCTAATTATTGTATAGTAATTTTCGGTGCATACTTTCTTAAATCAAACACTAACGTTTTCTTTTATTGTGATGAATGGCAAGACGAGCATGTTATTCGCTTGATGGTAAGCGATACGACCGCTCATGGACAGTAACAAAACTAAACAACACCACGAATAAAGTGACTAATAAAAGCAAAAGACTAAAAATGGGTCTGGATGAAGCAAATCTGAACCACACGCTAAGAAAATCATCAGTATCCGTCTAGAAATGTAGAAAAAATCGTTGAATATATACGTAAAATAAAAAATATATGATCAAAAACACAGCCTCTTTTTTAAAAGTGATTCCAAACCAATAATTGAGAATATAAATCATATACAATAAATTTTATGCAGCGTGAATACGATTCTGCCGCGCCAAACACGAACTCCACTCCCGGAAACTGTTACGAGATATTCAAGCGGAAAAATTTAAAATCGATAGCCTAAATTGAGATACGTAAACATAAACGTTTTACAAGTCAAACATTAAGGCACAATTACCCGGAGTTGTACGAGTATGAACAACGGGCCATAATAGCGAAATAATAGTCGTTCACCCTACACTCAGGTAATAGGTTGTGTAGGTACAGCGTGAAATGCTCGGTTGCGATCAATCAAGCAAGAAATACATTAATTGTTTGGCACCAAACGCGACGGCGCACATTCATTAGTAGATAAATACACCCAACAGTAATGCATAGACCTGATCCCACACTACGATCGAGTCTTGTGTCGTACAACAGAAATTACGAGGTAATGTTTGGTCGCACAAACACCCAGACCTGATAGAAATACCTATGGATCATACAAATATTTTTATCGGTTCGGGGATCGAAGATCGGACTCTTGTTTCACGGCCGGAGACTAACCAATTATTTCACTAGGAGAAAATCGGAAAGCGTTTTCTTAAAGGATACTAGATTTCAGTGTGACTAGTCACTGAACCTCGGTTGTCCAAAAAACCTTTGGTGTCAGACTCCTATTGTATTGTCTACTGTTATTAAAATAAATTACGAGCACCTTGTAATTAGAGAAGTTACATACGAAGCCACAGAATACAGGTCGTTCCATGTAGTTAAAGAAAAAAAAAATAGTCTAAATTTTTATGATAATTTTACTGAATGAATTAGGTATTAATTCGAGTGATAGAATTAATATCTATAGATAAAGAAAAAATCTAAGGTTGTGCTTTTCTAAAACTGTCACCAGCAATTATACTCGTGCCAAAAATAATTGGTTAATAAAAATCTTATGTTCAATATCACATGTATCATCTCATAAAACATAGTAACATAGATACGCCATATATCTTTGAAAAATATATCGAAGCGAACAGCGTCACTAGTCACAACTGAACAAAAAACTCACTTTTTATACAAATAAACTTCGGCGTTTGAAACAAAACACCGGTTGAAAACTATTGGAATATTGCAGCGAGGACAGAAACTTTGGATCTGAACGTGCAGCACTATATAAAATATTTAGTTGTTTGAAACGAGCTCTCGCCGCGGTATCCATGCTTCGTGCTGTGTTAGTCTCGGCCATTTTTTATACTGAAAAGAAAAGTAATTACACTTATGACAGCCTCCGTGGCCCAGTTGGTTAGACGCTGACTGTGAAACGAGATGCAGCGAGCTCGATTATCGCTCCGAGACAAATGTTTGTGTGTTCCACACGTATTTATTTCTCTTCGGTCTGGGTGTTTGTGCCACTGAATAGTCGTAGTTGCTGAACCCACAAGACAACATTCGGTCTTAGTATGGGATTTGGACTATATATGTGACTATTGAGTGTATTTGTTACCTATACACCTCCGGTAAGTATAAAGCAGCCTAGAGACAGAATCTCCACGACATCGTCGGTCAGCACAATTATGCTGGTCAATATTGTTCTACACATAGTATGAACCCAAAATGACGGACATGCCTGGCGCGTTTATAATGTTATCGTATGTTTTAAACCATTTATGTGGACATTTATGAACAACTACACTTAATATAGATGTGATCTACGCTTATATTAACTTTTGCCTATTTTTCCTTTTCTTACGGGTCATAGCATAATGATCAATCACCTTTAACCATTATCAGAAATAAAATAATACAGTTTCAAATGAAAAAGGATTTTTCCAAATCCGAAAGACGGTCCTTAGATTACCACGCTCTTACGATTCAGCAGCTTATGCACGATGGCGAGTATTTATATGTTATATGTTAATTATGCGGTTTTAGAACTATCCGCTAACACTCGATATGATTTATATACTACGTATTCCAACCTGCGGTAGCCCAGCGCGGGGGATTGTAACTATAACCTAAGTTCTCGATCGAACACCCGATAGTGTGTGAAAGGTCAACTCAGGTTTCTTCAAATAATCTTCACTGTATCAGGATTTTACAACTGATATAACAAAACAATATTTGCCTTTTCATTACGTCTTGCTGTCTATTTAAATCTTTGATATTATGTCACCGTAAAGCTAACCAAAACCTAACTAAAAGCTGTCACTCCCGTTAAACAATTATAATAGAGTAACAATTATATAATATTAAACAAACCTGTTTGACATAATAATACAGGGTTATTTGCCAAATTCTGACCAAATTGATTATTCGGCTCAAGAGAATAATAGTTATTAACACTTAGTGGGAAATATTTCAATTTACAATTTGTTTTCTTTTTTTATAAGTGATTTATTCCCATTTTATAATATAATCTGCTACAAGCACAGTCGCCAGTCATTTTTATACACATATCAGTTTGTGTTTGTAGTTTATCAATGGGCTTATTATGGTCGTGCATATTGTCTAAGTATTTTATTTTCTAAGGATAACAATTATGGAATATTTTGAAAAAAAAATATTTTAACTTATTTTATTAATGTACTACATTCATGATTCTTACCCGCCTGTTAAAATGTATACTCAGATCAAAATAACCCTGTATAATATCATAAGATGCGTATTAAACAATATTAAATTATTACTTGTGAAACTCTGTAATCCAACGCATTTACGGGTTAATACTTAACTATCAATAAACTATTCTGTAGCAAATGAAACGAATTAAACAGTAAACGAGAGACGTCAACATAATTGAGAAGTAAACGAGTTATCGTCCCGTCACAGCGTGAATATCGGAGCGATCGCACCAAAAGTTGTGGTAGCGTAATTCTCGAATTAGAAAATTATACGTGTTCTTATCGCATATCGTTTATCGCATTTGTTTCTTTGACCTTTAATGCGTCTAATTTTTTTATCTATGTAAATAATCATTAATGTTTGTGTGTCCTCTATGCGTTCTGAAACCATTGATCGGAGAGTGGTTGAACTTTGGTAGGATATTCTAAGGACGCCAGCGAAGGTTTTTTATTCCACAAAAATGTATACAAATGATTTTTTCGATAAAATTTTATCTATATTTTACGTGGCAGCGAAGGCCGGGTAGTAATTATTTTTCAATAATCTTTCGTTTTATTCTGGCAAGGGAATGTGATTACGATAATATAGTGAAATAGACATAGAGTATGAACCGACTTGACCTGATTGCATTCGGATATACCTTGTCTTACTCTGATGTGTTCTAAACCATTGTCTAGGTGGTCGCTGTAAGGGTCTACGCATATTCTAGCTTCAAACTCGTCTTTCTATTACGAAATCGATCTATTGTGTTTCTACATTATAGGTGATGTTATTCAATATATTAAAATAACTATGAATGAAATTTTCGAGATGACTCTAAATCGCGATTTTGCGAAGTTACCGAAGAAAAGTAAAAAGCAATCAAATAAAAATAAAATAATTTATGTCAATTTTATTTTATACTTGCGCACACAGTATTAAGTAGATTTTTAGGCATCATCCTTTCAAATTAAATAAACTTTATCATATTCATACAAGACAAAAACCGTGAAAAAAATTTAAGGCAATCAAAATGTTTCAATAAGTTTTGCTATAAAATAGCCCAAAAACATGGCAAAATTAATAAAAATGTTTATTAAAAATGCACTTGTGAAATTAAAATAAAATGAAAAGGTAAAGAAACAGTTTCTATAACTGAAATCAGCTACATCCACTGCAAACTGTTCACCACACAACACACACACGCACACACAAAATCACAAACGTCATCACATAGAGATTCATAATCACCAAGCACTTTTGTCCACAGAGTCGAATACTTGAGGATGCATCACTCATGTGCAACTCCTGGTCACCACGACACAATGTGAGTATAGCCCATTATTACGTATCCATTACGTAGTTAGCACTGCGATTGAACGCTTGCGACAATCTTTGGCCAAAGATGAATGTTTAGCTGAGCGATTTAACCCATTTTAGATGTAGTGTTCTTCTAAATAGCTTCACCACATCCAGTAAGGTAGGTAGTGTTTTTTTACGTAAATTATTTTTTTATAGATTTTTTTCTGCTTGGAATTAAACTGCCCTTTTGTACAAATGGAATCTTTGTTATGTTTAGCAAAATAAGCAAACACTAAGTAAAACCTTTAGTATTAAAGTTCATTTTGCAATGACAATAGAGGTAAAGGAAAGATGGTCATAGAAAGATGTACCTCCACGTAGCGGTGTCCCTTTCTCACACGACAAATGTCACTTCTGCTAATTCACACTATAGATCGTCTACAATCTTTTGGCGTCCGAGTGCGCTGTTGTCAGGGTGTTGTCAAAATATAAGGAATAGTTTTTCTCTCTTCACATTTTATTACATTGGACATAACTATTTTCCATAAAGTGTTTTCTTTTTAACAGCCGACGTGATCTTTGAAACGAAATTAACTATAGCAATAACAAAATATCTTTTAAACAAAATACAGTAATATCAACCAAAAATATGCAATTCAATTTCCTTGTTTATTTTTTACGTCTACTTTAACCCAGCGTCACATATCGATGTAGTGCGTTAAAATGTTTTATTACCCCTCTTTACCGTCTCTCGTTCCGCAGGAAGGTCGTGCCTGTAGTTGTTAGTCTATAGTCTTAGTGGAATTCAGTCTAATGATCGTACAACACTATCAATTTGGAAAGTAAGTGTACCACAGCTGTTTCGTTTATGTCATCGGTAAAGTTTTGTAATTGGAAAACCTATTTATTTTCAACCAGTATTAGTAGGTAGTAGTAACCTTTAATGTAAGTTTTCCGAAGACACAATTACCACTCAAAATGTTACAATACAATTTTCCGAAGATACAATTACTACTCGAAATTAAATTTAAGCAATATTCCGATTAATAAAAATAAAAGGTAAAATCTCCGGTTTTAAATAGCCACTACTGGCAATAATATATAATTATCGATAGCACAGGAATAATGCCAGGTCAATTCCTGTTAGTGTCCGACCGAAACTAGTTTTTCAGCCGAAACCAAAACCGAAATTTATTAAAATTATTTAAAATTACGATTATTTACTAAAATTCATGGTTTTGTATCAAATAAATTTATTAAATAAATGTAAAAAAGATCAGTGAATTTTAGAAAATAATCGTAATTTTAAATTACTTTAATAAGTTTCGGTTTCGGCTGAAAAACTAGTCTCGGTCGGACACTAATTCCTGTTGACTTCTCAAAACGTGATTATATTTATGTATATCAGTTTTTATATTTAGTTTACCTAAGTTGGTAACTACAAAAAATAATGTAGACACAACCAGATGAAAGTATCAGGCAACATCTCTAATTTTGTGTACAATTAAGGATTTATAAAAAAAATAAAAAACTTCATAATGTGTATTTTGGCTCTGTGTCATCGCGCATTGTAGAAATTTTATTCTCATTTTTTTTATAAACGAGCCAAAAGTAATATAAATAAATAAATGTCTGTCCATTAATAGCCATCCCATAAGTAGCCATCCCATAAGTAGCCACAGTATTAATGGTAATCGGTAGCTCAGCGTAGCCGCCAGGTGGTTCCTCGTTGGCATTTCAAGCCGTGGTTATATCGAAAAAAGTATGGAAAAGTTAATTACCGTTGACGTGATATGTCAGTCGGAAATGAGGTTTCGCTGTATATAATTGATTTTGAGAACAATTTCTTATGTTTTGAGTTATTTTTACCCGACTGCGGAAGGGTTAAGTTTTTGTGCTTGATCTTTTCAAGTTCAATGTGGTTTTGTGAAGGGATTTTGTTAAGACATAATGCATATTAACAGTTAGATGTTATTTTATTTAACTGGTTCGGTTAACGCTGCTGTTTTAGAAATTACTTACAATATGTTTTTTGCGCTAATTCTTTTTTTTTGGGTATGGTAGCTATATTAACTATATTTTATACTATATTTAAATTTTTATACAAAAGCCTTTGAACGGATCCTAATTAGAAACCAACCCGTTAGAATAAGTTTAGCCAATATACCAAAATAATTTTAAAAACAAAATAAACAATTTAAAAATGCGCATGTGGAGGAATTTTTATTTAGAACTTAATGACCACCTATTAGAAACTCTAAGTTATCCGTTTTTGTTTTCCAAAATCTGTTATGAATTATTTTAAAACTAAAATCAAGGCCAAAATATTACTCATTATATAACTTATAATTTGTACAAGATGAAAAAAATAACAAAATGAAAACAATAAATAAAAACTAGTAACGCTATTGTTCCTTTTCCAAACCGGCCATTCCAAATTATGAAAGATTTTCGGTGTCGAGAATCTTATACCAACCTGGTACTGAAAGTTGTGTACTCCATCACCTTTTAGGAGGGAAATAACAGGGGCGAAGTGAGGGTGGCATTAATGGTATCTTTACCTACCTAAGTAGGGATACAGGCGCACGCTTATTTATGTAGAATCGTCAAAGAACCCTATTGCATCTCGGTAGTTATCAGTGTATTGGCACCTTTACCTATCTCTTCCAGGTACTTGGTAAATATGTAAGTATGTATAATCAGAAATCAGAAATCATCTATTTGCACAAAATACCTACATGTTGTCATAAGGTCTTAAATAATACTTATATAATTTTTTATACCCAGCTATAGAAGCATTTACCAATTGTTTCATTTCTATTTAGCGTGGATTCAAGTAACATTGCATGATTCTCAAACATATTCCCAAGACGTCTTCGCCCCGCCTGCCCAGCTCCCTGTCTAATTTTATGTGATAATTACACTATTTTGTAGTATGTTTTACGATCACAACAACGCCCCCCGCGGACGCCCCCGACGCCCCTCGCCCCCGCCCCGTATTTCCGCCGGTACATAATCGTAACAGCTAAGTGCGCGACGCATAATCCTAGCCGTGTCGAGCACGCGCGTACTGCCGCGCACACAAGTGGTTATGAAACATTCGTTTTTTATTCGAATAATTTAAAAGTTAACGGATCTTTGTGACTCTTTCATGCTTTAACTACTGAATATATTTCGATGGAACTTTGCAGCAAGTTTATCTTCTACTTCTATATCCATACATATAATACATTTGTAACCGACCGATGTCTGTACATGGAAGATAAAGGAGAAAAACTAATGTAAATAAAACAGTACGGAAAATGATATGTTGTTGATGTGGCCTGGACTCAATAAGCGTCCGCTCCCGGGCGAAGCCGGGTCGGACCTACATCCGATCCGTACATAATAATAATTAATGTATGTTATCATTTAGATTAGCCGTATGCTGGTTTGGATAAGATTTGCAATTAGGCAGGGCTTGATTCTAGTAAACTTAATCCGAGTGCAGAACCATAATATATTTCTTAGGAAATTCTTCTAATTTCAGATACTCAAAATATTTCTGCGAACTCATCATAGTAAATATTTTTCGTAGGCTTTGTGTAAGATAATATTTATAATATTTATACAGCACAACGCTCAGTTTCACGTCATTTAACGCAACTATGTTTCTCCTATTGCTTCTTCACGCACAAATTTAAGAACCTAAAACTGACCTGTAAATAGAAGAAACATGCCAGAAAATACCCGGCTTGGTTTATGGTAAATCTTAACCCTTACGTGCACGTCGGTACATTAAGTACGGTATCAAAGTAATCGGCCGAACGCCCCTCAGATCTGTGACATCGGATCCTGTGGAGGGGATGTCGCCAGTTAACCCTAAAATGCGAACGTTGATGAGTAATAATGGATTAATGCACCGCTCAGGGGCCGCGCTTTGTTTACGTTCGGGGCCAGTTGGGCCGAATTAAATGTACGTATTGACTGGTTAAGTAGCTTTTGATGGATCAATTTTTGAATTTTTATTTTGAATATAAGCTTGCGATTCTGACTCCGAAAGAGTAGTCAAAGGCACTGAGCCACTTACATCCGAATTTATTTCTGTGACCTGCCTAGGGTCATGTCAGACAAAGATTCTAGCCATCATTCAACAACAACAGAACAGAAAACAGAACACAACAGAAAACCTCACAAAAACAATGTAGCCACGACGGTAATTGGGGAATCGGTTTAAAATATTTCGTTTTTAATACAAATACGAGCATGGCTAAGATTTTTTATTTTTCCACACCAAACCCAAGTACATGCATATCCTACACCATCTTTTGAATTTGTTTTTATTTAAACCAATGTAAAATGACGTACCGATTTTGAGAAAGTTTTAACGTTAAATCTCCCATCTTCCCTCCTGTAAATTTGTGACAGGCCCATTAATCCTTCTGAACATCTGACGTGACGCTAATTCGATGCAAACAGTTTAGAGCCGTTTAAAAAGATAAATGACCCGTTTTCCTCATTGTAATAGGGGCTATTATCGCTTGTTTAATTTTGATGTAAGCGACGCAGTGATTGGTTGAGACAAGGCTTTGTTGTCTTGAATGCTTAATGCTTATGTTTTATAATAGAATATTACCATGCTGCATAAATAAGGTTTATTTATTATAAGTACAAAGTATGAAGAACAGATTTCATTTCGATAATTACATCACTGTAAATACTTTGTGAATACAATATGGACTTAATGTTTGCGTATAAAACGCTATTAAAGAAAATAACATTACAGATAATGGGTTGTATATCAGATAAGACGGAGATTTTACAAAGCAAAGAATATTGTATTAAGTCGCTCCCGCGTAACCAAAAGGCTGTCTGTAGAAAATAGCTCAGACAGATAAAACAAATTATAATATTGTATCTTTAAGTTTATTGTTTTCGTTGTTTTTTTTTTATATTCTATGTTTACAATAAGCCATCATAATATAATTTTGTTTTTGTTTCACCAAATATACATTTGTTTCGGCCCTGTATTTCGTGTTGTGCTGTAATAATAAAGTTTTTTTATTATTATATGTCTCTTAATTTGTAAGATTATTTTACATTTTTATATATTAGAAGAAACAATATACAAATAAAAACAATAAAAAATTATCAGCCTTCGGTGCCGATGCTCAAGACCCTAGCCACCGGTGGTAATGGATCCAAAGTGAGGAACCTCTTCACTATGCGAGCAGTGTCCAGCAACACTGCCTTTTGTATCGATCTGGCTCTTGACCCAACGACAAATTGAGAGCCTTTGGAGATGTTGGTCAAGGCTGTTTGGTATCAGTCCCTTCGCAGACACAACAATCGGGACAATTATTGTTGAGTCTACATCCCACATATCAATTACAAACGTGGACCAAATAAAAACATTTAGATATTTTGTCTATTTACCTTAACGAGGTTATCGTCATGTGGAATGGTAACATCAACAAGTATTGCCCGGCGTGCCAATCGATATATTATCATAACACCAGGCTTTTTGGCAACAACAGCCCTGTCTGTGATAACAGACTGATCCCAATTACATTTTAAAGAAATGGTTGGGGAACGTACTGGTATTACAGCACTTCAAGAGTCACAAATCCATATCGAAGAGCAATTTGTTGATGTATGATCTTTGCTACTAGGTTATGTCTATGCAAATACTCGCCGTTAGCAAGATACGAACTACCGGAAATCACATGCCTCATTGATTCGCCAGGACGGTGGCATGCCTGACATATGTGGACCATACCGTCCTTCAGGATGAATTTCCTATAGTCGTTCGTCCTAATAGCTTCGTTCATAATTGCAAAGACAAAACCTTCAGCTTCGCCAAAGAGGTTACCGAAACTTAGCTAAAAATACAAACACAGGCCGGTCCACATCAGGCCCGTGGAGTGCTCTATAGAACCGATTATGCAGCTCCTGGCTCTTCTATACTTCCTCGCAATCTTTAACGCTCATTACCAGCGGTTCACGGAGTGTACTATCTCATCACTGACGAACGTGGATGATACACACGATGTGCAGTCAATAGAGTCCCGACCTTACAATCCAGGCCGTCCAATTCGGTCTGAGTCCTTCTGAATATGCCAAAGGAGTACATAAGTCCAGGCATAACCCAACCGTTCAAAGCGCGAATCTTGTTTCCACCTGATAAAAAAACTGTTGAGAACTTTGGTCAGGCGGCCAAAAAAACGCTCCTTCGCCGATTGTTTTACGTCTGCACCCAAAATACCCGGATATTTGTAAGTTTCCGTCTCAAAGAGGGGATATGAGTTAAAAACTTAACAATGAAACAAATGTCAGAGAAATCAATCTTATTAAAAATCTGATATCTGATATAGGCATTAATTTTTTGTAGTACAAACTCAGTATTGAGATTTTAATGAAAATTCGACAGTTTCCCTCATTCCGATTAACTAATTGCAAAAACAACTCCTCGTTCGGAGATCGGCGACCACCAGACGTCCATTAGTCCGTAAATATCCGCAACTTTTTGGATGGATACAGACGAGACTAGCAGATACTCTAATTGAACTGAAATTCACTTTGTCCCACTGAGATATACTTGTATATATAATACAATGTTTAAATGGCATTCTGTCATACAAGCTTAGCTAAAATCAATGCGTCTAGATTTTTGGGATTGTTAGCAATACCATCGTGTGTCAATGAACCTTGTTAAAACTATATATTAAACACATAATTTTAACTACCTATCACTAATGTCCATTGTTAGAAAATAAGCCTGTTCGAAAGAATTCTAAGATTTTATTTTAATGTTAGTAACTTTTATAACTGCTGTGTACCTTCTCGTTAATAACATTTTACCTAGCTGTTTATCAAACTACGAGGAACTTGTGATTTACTTCATTAATTTACTTCTTCCACAAAACAGCAGTGTAAATGCACTGTTGTGTTCCGGTTTGAAGAACATTGTAGCCAGAGTAACTACTGGTCATAATGAGACTTAACACATCTTATGTCTCAGGATGGCGAGCGCAGTGGTATTCCAAGCATTGCTGTGTTGTTTGGTTTTTCTACTGTCCATGAGCGGTCGTATCGTTTACAATCAGGCGAATGGCATGCTCGTCTCGCCGTTCATTGAAATTTAAAAAAATACTTGCGATACGTTTTAGACCTTGTAGATTGGGCCCTTTTGCTGAAGAAGAAGGCCCTGCGCGAAAAGAAAGATGATCCTTCTACTTCATCTGCCTTCAACACACACTTGTATGGTGTCGAAGCCACGTGACTTTTCAAATATTATAGGATATCGGCGTGATTTTACCGAGCTAGTACAAAAATCTCCTGAAACCAAATAAGCAATAACGTTTCACTAAATTAACTTCCACTTTAGTAACTACATTCCTATAAACTTCAATCACAAGTCAAATTACAAGTGCGAGAGGGCGCCGACCCTCCGATGAGACAAATTATTATGTATCAAACTTGTTAAGCAATAACAATGAGAGGGATGTAATGACGAGGGCAAGGCGCGCTTCCCACGGTCCAGTGGTCCTTTTTTCAACGACACCCATTCACACTTAACGCTTTATTGTCGAAATGAGTCGAGTGTCTTATTTCTTTAATTGTTAATGCGCAGGGATTCCTGTGTTTGCGACAGATTAGGGGACCAATAAAATGTATTTTATTTTTTGCATTAATTACATCGTGAGGGAAATTGGTAGGTTTCTCATATTGTGTGACAGGCCGACTGGGTAGGTACCGCCGTAATGTCTATTTCTCCCGCTAAATAGCAGTGTAAATGCACTGTTGTGTTCCGATTTGGAGGACATTGTAGCCAGAGTAACCACTGGAAATAGTGAGACTTAACATCTTATGTCAGAAGATGACGAGCGTAGTGGAATGCTTTGTAATTCATGGTGTTGTTTGGTTTTGTTTCTGTCCATGAGCGGTCGAATCGCTTACCATCAGGCGAATGGCAGGCTCATCTCGCCATTCATTACAAAAAAAAGTTGAGAAGGAAGTCTGAGCTTACCAAGACATGATGTGGTATGTGAAGTGCGCCAACCCGCACTAGGCTAACGTGGTGGAATAAAACCCAAGGCCTTTCAAACAAACGCTTATTCGTAGAGAAACCTTGAACTCAGCAGTTGGCGATAATGGCTTGATACAGTACAGTAAAGCCCTATTGACACTCGAAGATACGATTATCGTAAGGATATAAAAAAGTTGCATCGTGTAAACATTTGTCAGAACACGATAATCTATGGCGGTTACGGCATGCGATAATCGTACACGATTCTCGCCGCGAGAAACTCTCTTTGTGTAAATGGGGTTTTACTCATTAAAAATGAATGAAAATTGGATGTAAATAGTTCTTTAAATGGTAAATATACCTTACAATAATCACTGACCGCCATGTCAATAGTATCTATTATTCACTGAACATGAAAGCTTATGGAGGCACTTGTGGACATTACCTTAGCTTCGAACTCTATGACAAGAGAAAATAAATAAAAAAAATTGAAGACGGAACAAAAAAAGTTGTATTTTTCACCAAGCATCATGACGAGTTATGTGTTTGGCTATATTATCCAGTACCTCGCAAAAGAAGTAATTATTTACTTCCATTAAAAAAAACTGGACTTGTAATGTTGTGCTAAGAAATGCGGTATTCATGAACTATAGGCCAGGCCTCACTTTACGAATAACACAGATAAGCTTTTGTTCGTCGCACCGCTGGTTTCATGCGGCGGTCCAGAGTGATCAGACGTCAAAACTATTCTTTAGAAGCTGCTTAATATGATTGCCCTTGATATTTTCCTTCGTCATAAAACAAGCGTTAATCCTAGTAATAAAAATGCGAAACTTTGTGTGAATGTATGTGAGGTTAGATATTTTTTGACTCAAAAACTTCTGAAGGGATTTTGATGAGACTTTACAGTGTTAAAAATACAAAGGAATAACATAAAGTCAATCATTTATAAACATATTGCGCAAATTAACCGAATTATAACGACAATCATTTATTAAGACGAAAATCTCCTGTCTTATTGTGAACGATAACTTTATACCTATAAAGTGGAGTCGTAAACTAGCCAGTATGCTGGTACAAAATATGCCATACTTTACACCACGTTTTACACGTATATTCAAAAACCATTTCAAACACGACAAATGCAATATACAGCTAGAACGCACCGCGTAAATTTTTTCTCCGCACAGGGTTGCCCAATTGTAATTCCAGACGCTACTGCGGGCGGTGGGCGGCCAAATAAAATCGCCGAACCGCCCCGCCGCCGGCAAATCGAAAAGAGAAACTATCACTTTAAAAGCGCTTGTGGCCGCCATAAAACTGGATGTTTGTAAGTCAGCGCGCGGCGTCCGACGCGGGGGGAATCGCCTCTGCCGACGTTTCCCGACGAAATAAAACTCCTGTTTATAATGATAGTTGGCGGTGAATTGGCGTTTATAAGTGTTTAAAAAAGATGAGTGAGATGTTAAATTATATGTTAATACTCCCGTTCGTCTGTCGCAACTGGTTTAATAACTCATACGAAATACATCAATCCGTTTCCACTTCTATATAAAATCTCTTGCGGAAAGTAATAACCTTGTCGTATTTCATATCTATTCAACAGTTACTGCGTATAATTTATATTGTGTGACTGACAAAACAATCAAAAACGTTAAATATTATTTTCATTGCACACTTTGTAAAACAGCTCATGCAACGTGATAAATTAGTTCGCACATAGTTATTAATCCTAGCCATACAAAAGTGAATTAATACTCGTATGAAGTGACGTCATGGTAGCAGATATACCGCGCTTAATATTTTGACAGGTGTCACGGTGACAGAACCGCTTCGTCCGGAAATAATTCAAGCAGGAGTAATAGAGGGCTCGTTGGCTCCGAGTAACGAGTTAGGGCAATACGGGGTCACAGCCACTCATAAATAATTTAAAATAATTCAGCAAAAACCCTTGTCCGCGACCCGTTGGTTTCAACTCTATGATTATTTGATGCGGCGGACGTAGCGTCTTTCAGATTAGTGTTGCCAGCGCCGTACCCTTTCTAAGTTCGCTTTTGAATATCTCTTTTATGTTTTTTTTTGTAAGTGTGAATGTGTTTTGTAAAAGGCGTACGTTAAGTTAATATTGTTTAATGATTAATCTTCATTGTTTTATTTCTGAAACATGACTTTAGTAGATACTTTCGTGCAATAATTTTCTTTACCTCTACTTACAATATATTTGCTAGTATTATATTTTAGTACCTAGAGTATAGAGTTTATTTTTATTTTTCATCATTCCTGTATTTAATTTGCATCGCTAAAAATCCAATCTCCGCTACCGTTATATTTTCGCTCCGTTCCAGTGCCCTTAGCCCTATTATAGCCTTTAATTAAAAAACAACCAAACACTAAACATTATCTTTCCACCAGGGCGATTTATTCGGCGGGCTGAACGACGGGCTACTATCCAGAGCAGAAGCACTAGCAGCCGTGGACATAGGCAAGCACCAGTCCGGCCCACAACCGGGGCCCCCGCTCCCCCAGCTCAAGCACGACATGGTCTACCACCACGGTGTCGGGGGCCCACCGCCACACAACGCCAGGCCGCATCAGGTATTTTTGAAACAGTTTTTTGTGGGTCTTGGGCAATTAAGTCATTCCGTGTTAGCCCACGTCGTTTGACGTCGTGACGTCTTTACGTCCCACTGCAGGGCACGGGGCTTCTCTACAATCGAGAGTCCGATTAAGGTTAGGTTAGTAGTTAGTTAGTTAGTAGACATTAATATGATACATTAACTATGTACTTTTGAGTTCAAATATTGTTGTGGATTACCATAAACAAGCAACTGTGGTCCGCAATTATTACGCTGTGTAATTTAGCTCAAGTTACGTAAGAACAAGAATGAAACAACGGCAAGATTTTGTATGATTTGATGAGTAAATATTATATTTATTTGATACAGATTTGGTTTTAAACATTTCAATACTTGGGCTAGCCAGGCTTACCCGCATTTGGGCAAGGACTAATTCCAAGTAAACGAGTTTTCTAACAGAATGGCTCACATATAGTGTACTACCCGACTTGGAAATCGAACCTCTTCTATCGTCACGCCCGCGCCGGGCCCAAATCCCAAACACAGGCATATGTTTTTTCAAACCGGAACATCCATAATAGATTTCCCGACCTGGAAATCAAAACTAGAGCGTCACGGTTCACAACTTATCTACGCAGCTCTGCATTCACTCGTCCAACAGCTTATTTCATATACATTTCATATCCGTAGTAAAATGTCGTATCGTCAAATACAGGTATCGTCTTGTATGCGTCAATAACTATAACCTTTAGATGTTCGTGAAACACGCGATTTTACAAAGTGAATGTCAGGACTCTTCAATAGATTATTGCTTTTAAATTGTACCATAATCATATTGTATGAGAGCTGTAAAGTTGAGAACAAATTCGACTGTGAAATGAGAGCACGCGAACTCCATTGATCAATGATGTTACTGTCATCAATTTTTGTTCGTGTCTTGTAGGATCTAGAACGTTCCTATACACGTAAGTTACAGAATGATAAACAATACGTTCCTATATACGTATATAAGTAACGATCTGATAAACAAAAAATATAATGGAAAATATTTTGGACATCAGTAGGGTAATTCACGTAATTAAATAAGTTCAGTTGCAGTGCAGTTGCAGTTAAGTTTCGATCAAAACAGAACTTTTCGTATTCTCGTAATTTTGACAACCGCTGTCAGATACGTCCGCGTCACGCGAGCGGTTTAGCGTATTCTACTGCTGCGTGCTTTATGTGCGTGTTTCAGATCGCAACTTGATCGGTATTCACGTGTAAGCTTCTTGCATACGACTGACGTATAGTTGACGCGCAGCACCCGCGCAGTTTACGCATAGCTTAGGTGTAGTTCACGCGCAGCTAAACAATTACAAGAATACCATTTTGCACTAAGACGTAAACTTAATTGCAACTGCACCGCAACTTGATCGGCGCATCAAAAAATTACGTGAATTAGGCAGCAGATCATTGATATCAATTTAATACCATCATTCAATTTCGCAAGCTGCAGTATATCTAAATATTGTAATAAAAGTACAATACCTATAAGTACACAGGTATCAAAATCAACCAACACCTTCCACCCTCAATACATAAGCCGAGCTTGAGCTGCAGACAGCTGTCAAAACGAAGCATTAAGATGCAGATTTGCTCAAACATCTCTATGTCAAACTGACTCCCAATAAAACTCTACGTACCCTTCAATCATCCAAAATCCATACCAATCATGCGAATCGAATTTTCCATCCATAAAACTGGATGGAGATCGTAAAATTTTTGCCAAAATCCACCGTTCCGCGCCTCGGTGCCTCTCGCATACATAATAATAACAAATGCGTTGCGCTATCGATGGAGCCTGGAGAGAAAATCTTAAGTCCGCTTCGCAGAGGGTCGGGCCTCGCCGACTCCCTCAGGGACTGGGGGCTGTTATGTGTAAGAAATATGTTCTTTGTGCTATTAAAATAAGGTAATTCTATGCACTATCCGACGTAATGGGGAACAATTGTTGTAGCGCGCGGAGCTTGTGTGTGTTTTGAAATTGGAATTGGCTGAGGTACAACTGTAGCATTATTTAACATTTAATAAGACTGGAATTTCACTTCAGTATATATAGTAATGTAATATTATTTTTCTACATTCATAATAACAATCATTCCTTTTTTATTTCTTTTTAAAGTCTATGACGTCTTCGAACGATAGACGCGTTTGATATCTATATTATAGAAAATTTTGATTGGGTTAAAGCTTGTTTTGTATTGAGTAGCTACACATTAAACTTATATTTTTTGTAATTTATAAAATTAACCTCCAATTACATTTACAATAGAGTTGATTTTAAATTCGTTTATATTACAAACGAATTCTGTAATGAGCAATTCGTTATGCCTATTACACCCAAGAATAATAACATAATCTGACAAACGGTTAATTATATCTTTAAGTAAAAGATAAAAATATAGTTTCATATAGTTAGACTTCAATTTATAAAAAACCTAAAAATCATCTTATTCTCATTATCTTATTTTCAGATACATAGTTCTTCCTTACAACACGGTCCTACAATAGCGAAGTAAAATTCTCAAAATAAACTCAAATTCTTACATAGAGCAGTTGTTAAAACCCAACCGAATATAGTTGACATAAAACCGTGGAATAACGATATCCGAAGTCGTATAACCCTCTGTAGACGCATGTAAGGTATATAGGAGGAAGACCCTCGGATTTATAAATAATTTATTGAGAATTTCTTTACTGTACCAAATGAAGCTCGATATGGACTTCTGGTATGATCATTGTTATAGTTACGTTTATAATGTTTTAGTATTGTAGCGATTATCTATGATGTATAGGCGTTCGTAATTTCCTTGTACTAAATATTTTTGTGAAAGCCTCATTGAAATTGGTGGTAGGTCTCTCATATGTGAGAGGCCGACTGGATAGGTACAACAGCAATGCCTTTTTCTCCCGTCAAATAGCAGTGTACCTGCATTGATGTGTTTCGGTTTGAAGGACATTGTAGCCGGAGTAACTACTGGATATAATGAAACTTAACATCTTATGTCTTAGGATGGGGAGCGCAGTGGAATGCCAAGCATTAATTTGTAATTCATGGTGTTGTTTTATACATTGAGCGCTGGTGCTTACAAAGGTAATCCTGATCATTAAACACCAGAAACATAGAACAGAATAAGACGGGACAGGATGGGATATAAAGGGATGGAACCGGAAAAGCAGTATAAAGGATGGAACCCATATTGAATTTAAATATAAATAAAACAATACACGCAATAATAATATAATGCTAATGGGGCTAGATCAAAAATGTATCTGCACCCGGGCCGGACAGCTTGTTCAGTAATAACCTACAATTTGCTTCAAAAATCCACTTGTACTGTACGTGACCGACAACCGCTTATTTCAACTGAAATTAATGGTATCGGAAAACATTTTTCCAAGACGTATAAGTGGAACTTTTCCAAGAAATATGTCAGTTTGGTAAGAATGCACGGATTGCACGGTTAAATAATAGATTATTATTGACCAAGTAACAACCACTTCAATAGCAGAATCAGGCTAATACACCCGCCATTACGGCTACCAAGCAGAAACCATATAAAAAAGAAATACTTAATTCTTGTATTATTTTGTAGAGGAATTGTAAAATTTCATAATTAAAATAACAGGGACAAACTAAAATTACAGGGCATTACAAAACGGATGACGTCACGAATGCTAAATACCACCTTACGCCTTCATTTCGTACTAACTTGACATTTGTCTAGTGCCTAGTAGGCACTAGGCACTAGACAACGTAGGCACGTATGTCGTCACGCAGGCGTGTAACGATTACCTACTTATATTCTCGTATAATTTTAGTACTCGCATATACGAGTAATACTTTATATTTATCTCTCTCTCTATCTGGTTCTCTCTTTTTATCTTTTTAGCCACAGGAAGTTCACTACTGAACATAGGCTTCCCCCGTAGATCGCCACATAGACCTGATGGAAGCGGCCTGCATCCAGCGACTTCCCGCGACCATAACCAGGTCGTCCAACCACCTTGTGGGTGGGCGGCCGACACTTCGTTTGCTTGTACTTGCTTCCTTCCTTTACCTACTTAAAATTAATATCATTTACGTGAATTTACAAAAGCATAATGATTTTTTTTTAACGCATGTTATGTCGCTCGGTTGTCTCTTAATAGAAATGTTATTTGTGAAGTAAAAAAACATAGATATACTGTACATAAGGATACAATCATCAGCCTAACATAAACTAAATACTGTAAATGACGCGCAGTCGGCAGGATTCGAACTTGCGCTCCCAGAGAGAAACCGATTTCTAGTCGGTCTTCTTAACCGCTCGGCCACGACTGCTCTGGAGAAAGCGACATGTTGCTGAAATAGATTCAGCTTTCACCAGACTTTAAAGACGTACAGACTGTTGGATGAAGAAATTTTATTGAGCATTTAAAAATCTTATGGTATAGGTATATGCAAATAATTTATAAAAATCGAGCAGAACCCTTTTTTTTCATTCATCATCATCACCAGCCCGTTGTAGTCCACTGCTGGACATAGGCCTCTCCCAAGGTACGCCACACACGAGCCCTGTCTGCTGTTTTATGCATCCAGTCGCCGGCCCTTATGTGCAAGTCATCCCGCCATCTCTTTTTTCATTACCGATTGCTAATTTATAAGAATACAGTTTTTCTTACCTGTCCGTGTCTCACAGGTTCAATAAAATTATAATATTATCTATGATATAAGAAGTTTTGACTTGTATTTTAGATTAGTTGCTCACAATTTGCTTTTGCATAATTTTTTTTATGTCAATGAAACTGTGAATCAATTCATATTTATCATATGCGAAAACTGATATTGCAAGTAGTCTTTTACTTTTGATGAACTTATAAACTCAGATTATTTACTATTCACAACGTGTTTTTCTGCCCTTTTATCAATGTTAGACTAAAACGACAAAAATAGTTTTTATGACATTAAAATATTGCAATACATGTTATGTATATAAATTATGGCATATAACGAAATACTGTCATTTCGAATTCGCAAAACCCAATCCAATTTTCGCATTCGCATTAAATCACGTGCGTAAACGCGTAATAGAAGACAATAAACCGTTTTTTAAAGATCAAATTGTTAATCCGAAAAGAAGTTCTAATTCGAAAAAAGAACTCAAGAAACCCTCCCCACGGTAAGGGTACGTTAGGCCACGTAATGCGTGCTTTATTGTCCGCGGAACCGAAATTTGCAGTTTGGGGTCCCTGCGTAGGGTTCATACGAACACTTCCAAATGGTACTTGAGGGATTATATTTTATATGGACAATAGATATTTGTTTTTGAATTGGAAAGTTAAGTAAACATCATGTAGTGTTCCGAGGGTGCGTTCCACCGAGATGTTTTATAGACAATTTTTAATAATTCTTGCGTATATTTTAGAATTGTATCAAATTATTATTACAGTTTAAGTTCCATTTGTAGTGGGAAATGGCTTGATTAAGATCGCAGGCTGTCTGCAATATGACTCAATAGACATTTTAAAAGACAATTAAATCTACGGATCATAGGACATAATTATGAACATGAGTAAATAAGCTTTTTCATCACATGTGGAAATCAATAATGCTCCGAATTCGAATTCTGAAAAAAATGACAATTACGTACCAAAAACAGTTCTTAGATTTAATAACGAACCGAGTGTTTTATTCATAAAAAATAGATGAGTAAAATTCATCTAAGTTCTATTGGCGTGTGGCAAAATTTGGAACTACGAATAAAATTTAAAAAATATCTATAAAAAAAGTATTGTTTGAGATATGTTTTCATAATACAAACCACAAGCATTTGTACTCGTAATCTGATAGAATTAACATGTCCAATTAATAAAATATGAAAAGAGAAAAACTGTTAAACCTAATATTTTGACAACAGCATGACAACGCATTCGGACGCCAAAAGACCGCAGACGATGTATAATTTATGCACTAATTTAGTACTTAAAAACCTACATACTTAAACACATAGACAGTTAAAATCATGAACATTTTTATTGCTTCATTATCGCAGTCGAATACTCGTAAATACAAAGCGTATACTAAAATGTTTGAAGGTGAAAATTATTTCTAATGGACACCGGGCTGACCTTAACCGGTAATTTAATTAATAGGCAATAAGCTGCGGAGGCAGAAATATACCTCATCGTGTTTAAACTGACCGCGGTATATCTGACAAAGTTTACGTCAATTTGTCACGCCAAGTCACAAATCAATTAGCCTCTGTTGCGGGCGCGATTCTCAAAACTCAAACTATTCGATGGCCAATAATCATCTGAGAATCAGGCGTGACAAATGAATTGTCACGTCTGTCATTTGCAAAGCCGGCTTTGTTAAGCAAATTGTGAAATTTGTTGTAATAGTTAGTGTTGAGGTTCAGTAAAATTTATTTGATTCGCTTTACTGATAGACTTAATTATACTGATAGATTAAATGGCAACTAATGATATAGAAAATTTACCGACACTATTATGCCGGCCTGCTCAAAACCAGATGTACCTTCAACGGCTAGACTCTAAAAGTGACACATTTTAAAGAATTTGCTATGGGTTTTCCACCATCACATAAGTTCGTCTCCATCTGCTTGCGTACCATCTTACCACCATCAAAAAAAGAAACAGCCATATCGAAATTGAACCTTGTACTCCTCAATCCATTTCACATACAAGCCATCACAGGTCCGTCCCCCCATGGATTCAGTACACTGATGCAATTTAACCTCGCTCATCCTCTCATCACATTAGCCCATGGCAATATTCAAGTATTCAATTAAAAAATACATTTTGATGTCGAGCCCCGGGTCCCAAAGGTCCCGGGCCACATCGGCGACAATTGCCCGGGAACTGCGCTCCCCCGGGATGTGGGCGTTTTTTATTTTCCCCTTTACTAGTTAAGTTTGTGTTTAAGTTCGTTGTTTATGTTTGATACAGGTTCTACACAGTAGAGAAGCTTTACGGACCGATTCCCGCCGGCTTCCGTTTTGTAATTTAAATATCTAGAAACTTTTAATTGTTAATAATAATAATTCAACCCATGCTTGCATTGTGGGGTTTGAGGCTCCTAAGTAAACGTGAGTTTTGTTGAGAGCGGATAGGCCGGCCACGCCACGAGCCAGCCAAGTACGATTTGAAGGATCTCACATATAGAAAATAAAATTAATAATAACATTGGGTATGGAATAAAGGAATCGTGATATTCTTCAACACACATTACTTAGGTCATTCGATTTTATTGATTTATTTTCATTTATTTTTCACCACAATACCCTTTATTTGAGTTAAAAATACGATAATGGCTTGTAATGAACGGTTTGTACATATTTAGCAGTATATCAGTCAGGTGTGTGAAGCGCTTCTTTGAAGTATTGCCTACGCAGCTGTCTGTGTGTTTTGACATGACATGGCAAATGGCAGATTACGAGCAATGTCCTTGTTACTAGTGCTTATTGTCGTGTTTTTGTAACATACAGCGTGCATGGAGCCTTTAATTACAATTTCCAAGTAGAATTCTGATTGAATTTTATATGTCAATGTTTTCAATGATCATTTTGTCACAACATAATTAAAGATCGTCTGCGGTCTTTTGACGTCCGAATGCGCTGTTGTCAAAATATTGGTTTTTTATCAGCCCATATACGTCCCACTGCTGGGCACGGGCCTACTCTACAATCGAGAGAATCGATTGAGAGTGGTTAGGCCATATAGTCCACCACGCTGGCCTAGTGCGGGTTGGCGGACTTACATACCGTAGAAATTCTTTAAAATCGCTACGGTTCAGGTTTCCTCACGATGTTTTCCTTCACCGTTAAAGTGCGTGGTTATTGACTATCTATACACACATAACACCGAAAAGTCAGAGGTGTGCCCTGGGATTTGAACCCGCGACCACCGTGAACATGTAGGCAGCCGAGTCTGGTCCGTTACCAACAGGCCACCACGCACTTCAAACCTGTCAAAATATTAAGAACAGTTTTTTTCTTTTCACAATTTATAATATTGGACATATTAATACTATCAGATTATAAGTGTTAATGCTTGTTGTTAATATTATAAAAACATATCACAAATAATGCTTTAAAAAGATATTTTTTTAATTTGGTTTGTTGTTCTAAATTTCGCCACACGCCATTGGACTTTAGATGAAATATAGCTATCCTTCAACTTATAATACAGTGTTAAGACATATATGCACCTCTCAAAATAGTAAAGAATTTTAAATAATTTTAGGACTGCACATCTGACATTCAATGACAATGCTATTTTTTAATATTTTTTAAATTCTAAATATCAATGATTAAAATCGACAGCCTTCGTGGCGTAGAAGCTGCCTGTGAAACGCGAAACCACGGGTTCGATTCCCGCATCGAAACAAATTATTCTGTGATCCACAGGTATGTGTTACGGGTCTGAGTGTTTGAGACTCTAAACTCTCGTAGTTTCTGATACCCACGACAAAAGACTCGATTTTAGTGTAGGGTCAGGACAATGTATGAATGTTGTATTTATTTAATTATGATGAATTACTCCGATATCGTCCAAAACAGCACGTCCCACATTTGCAATACCTGGTTTCAGTGGCCATCTGTTTTTCAGGTCATCCGTACGTTGCAAAAGGCCCATTCATCGTATCTCGAGTACGAGTAAACCTTAGATTTAAGCCCCATTTACACGGGGAGAATTTCTCGCGGCGAGAATCGAATGCGATTATCGTATGACGTAACCGCCATAGATTATCGTGTTCTAACAAATGTTTACGCGAAGTAATTTTTTGATAGCCTTACGATAATCGTATCGTCGAGGCGAGAAACTCTCCCCGTGTAAATGGGGCTTAATAGTGGTCTTCGCTTTAACCCGTACTATTTAGATCTTCTGTTTATTGAGGTCGACAGTAGATACTTTAGTTTAGAGTTGTATATTCTATTTTTCTATCCATTATCAGCCCGGTGTCCAAAATTTGTGCTCGATATGGCGATGAGCTCGCCCCCTACCACATCGTGGGGCGGAAAATACAAAGCGAAACGTGGATGATCTGGTTGTACCTCTGCCTACCCCTTCTGGGAAAAAGCGTGAGGTTATACGAGTATATGTATGTAAGTATTTGGTTGGAGGGGGGTCTAGTATTTGATTTGTCTTTAAATATGTAAAACGCCCCAGATTAAAGAATTTATCCAAACCAATCCAATCCATCAGCCAAAGGAAGTCCACTGCTGAACATAGGCCTCTCCCAATGATTTCCACAGTGACCTGTTGGAGGCGGCCTGCATCCATTATAAAGAATTTTAGAATGTAAATAAATATAGGAGTATGAACATTTAAAAAATTTACCAAGTAACAGAAAAAGGGGTACATAATGTGACGATTATGAATTGTGACGTCACCACAATTATAATATAGGCACCCGAGTAAGTTCCTTCCACTACGCTCTATCTTTTAAATGTCTATGTTAAAGCGTCTGTGAATAAAATCAAATATACAGTCAGTTAAGTTTAGTTAACCCTATATGGTCTGTCCGCATTACGTCATAAATATAATGAATGTAATAATGTATAATCTAAATTTAGGCCGACATATTTTGAAATCATTCACCTCTGCCCACCCTCACGCATATATTTAGCTTGAAGCATCCACCTTTAATTTTACATTCGCGTACAATTTCGTGAAATCATACACAACGACCGCGACGGACAATTCACAATACAATTGCGCTATCCAAACCATTACGCATTTATGCTCCAACATTCTATTGGTTGTGGTATTTCCGGCCTTATTTCAATGTGGTTAAAGTCTATAGAGCCAGCGACAGTGATGTTTGTCAAACGACCCATCAAATTGCACTCACACGCGTCTAATATAACCCGATATTCATGTGTTGCGAGGGAGGCGGCCGTGTGTGGCCATGCAGCGGGAGGTTAGACCGCGGACTCCTATGACAGTTTCGATAGGTCGCGGACATTACACTCGCCTCATGTTAAATCCTTGGAAACGTTTATCTGCGCGAAGTTTTGACAGACGCTGTGTCTGCGTTTTGGGCGTTGTTATTTGTATCGTCTGCGTCTAGGACGGGTCTGGAATTATTAATAATCTGGTTTGTTTTGGATATATTTGTGGATTGTTGAGTCACTTCTCAGATTCTGTGGGGATTTATAAACGTGTAAATCACTTATAAATACATAAGTTATTTTAATAGTTAGTTACTTAGCGAAATGAAAAGGGAAATAATTTATTGAATCCCTTAAAATGTTCAACATAATTTACATTCAGTAATTTTTTGATCTACCCGGTTCGGAATATTTTTTTCTATTTAATAGGGCTGAGTGAAGCGAACTCGCCTTGAACTAAGAATCAGTATTATCTGTTTCTGCATTATCTACTAGTATTATCTGTTTTAATTGTAAAAGCCTTAATTAATTTATCAATTAGTTACAAAGTAAGAAAATCGCACACACTAGTCCTCGCAAGCTGCACCCATTTCCGAGTATGACGCATGTGATAGCCATCGGGCTACTCAACCATGTAATATATTGCCATAGTATCTGTAGCCAAACAGTGGGTTTGCTGTTTGGCTAGACGTTAAGCGCTTAGGACTTACATTACTCCTTTATGTCGCATATATGTTCATTGTTGTACAATACAATACACGTTGCTTAGATTCTATGGGTGATATTTACAAACGTCATATGGAGCACAAATTCCATACTCTGGGCTGATAATTAATAGAAAAATCTAATATCACTTTGCCCGACCCGGGTTTATTACCCAAAACCTCAGCTTTGTAACTATACCGTGGTACAACTGTGCCATCGAGACCATCAAGTTCTTATTCTATTTCACTTTATTAATATTTTTTCACAAACTTAATTTTATTATAATACTAACAGTCTCAATAAACTTACTATAAATATTCAACTATTATTTAAAATCTATTTGGTGTTCAGAATTATATCTTCTTAAATCGCCCTGATATCCGCTCCTCTTATCAATCCGCGTACTGCGTGGCCCCACTCACTTTACACCCCATATAAATTCGGCCACTTGTCCAAATCATAACGTTATGATACAAATCACTATTAAAGGAATATCATTTATTTAATATCTACTAGCAATCGCGGCTAGTGTCCCGTAGTGTTGCATTCGAACATCGATAAAAATAAATCGACCTGCAGTTTTACAAAACTGCAAGACTCAGAAAATTCAAAAGGAGTATTTTAAAAAAAATACCTAAATTTGATTTATTCTTTTAAATTATAATAATCGTGAAATTAACTATCGCATTCGAATATGCAGTGGTAAAGTCGAAAAACTTACTGGAAATGACGGAGCAGAGATTCTATTTGAAAGGCATTTGTAGTTTAGTAAGCTTATCATTACTACTGTCGCTGAAATTTAAAAAAAAAAAACAAACATTTTACTTTAATCACATTCCTTGCATAATATAATCATGCGGACAAGATTTCGCAACTAATAAAATGTATATGAAGAAAATAAAATAATTACTTGAATACTATACCAAATTATGGATATATTATCGATATCGACACAAAATGCACAGAGACAGCACGCGAGTAGCACTCGAAAATGACATGTAGTTCACTACATGAAGGGTGCGATCCCTTTGATTGCACCCCGGCACCCTTCGGGAGCTGTACAAATTGTTACTACTTACAGCACACCTGTACTCTAATGATTATAATGAGTGCTCGACAATTTAAAAAAAAGCTGTCATGAAATATGATTTGAATTGATTTTTGATTTGTATTTTGAGTTTCTCGATTGCTTGTAGTAAAATCCTTAAAAGTCATTGCATGTCGATCTTCCCATTTCATTTTATTTTAAATAAATGAATTAATAAATTCATCCAACAGTCACATACATAGTCCTGACCGGACATTAAGATCCAGTCTTGTGTCGTGGGTATCAGGAACTACGAGAGACTTTTCGGTCCCGCAAGCACCCAGACTTGAAACAAATACTTGTGATTCATACAAACATTTGTTTCGGTGCAGAGATCGAACACACGGCCTCTCATTTCACAACCGGCGTCCAACCAACTGCGCCACGGATGCTGTCGATAATTTTATCGGCATATTTTGCTGCTTCACAATACGGCGAAAGACTCAGGGCTAAAACACAAAATAAGGATAATATGGGTTGCATTACTCGTAGTGTAATAGTAGCTTTTTCTATAAGATTTCTAAAAACCATCTAAGTCCTTGAAGTTCAGCGATGCAACAATTCCTTTTTCCTTTGGGATTTAAAATCTTTATGAAAATTTATTACGACACTGTGTCTTTTTTTCGGCAGTGGTATTTATATACGAACCCATTAAGCGCGTGCTTGTATAAGCTTTAGTAATAACTAATCAATAATCATCGACATCATCTGCAGCCGCAAGAAGTCTTTTTTTTATTGCGATCAATAGCGGGACTAGCATGCCTTTAGCCTGATGGTAAGCGATGCGACCGCTCATGGACCATAGCAAAACCCAACAACACCACGAATCATAAAGCAATGCTGGGGATTCCACTGCTATCGGCAACCTGAGACATAAGATGGCTTTAAGCCCCATTTACACGGGGAGAGTTTATCGCCTCAAAGATACGATTATCGTAAGGATATTAAAAAGTAGCGTCGTATAAACCCTTGTCAGCACACGTTAATCTATGGCGGTTGTGTCATGCGATAATCGCATACGATTCTCACCACAAGAAACTGCCCGTGTAAATGGGGCTTTAGTCTCATGTCCAGTACTTACTCTCATTATAATGAACACAACAATGTGACATTGCGGTGGTGCCTACCCATACTGTCTCCCACCTGCGCGATTCGGCGTTCCAGCGACGTCCTGACCATGATCAAGACTTGACCAAGTCTTATAATTACAAGCAATATATTTTTAATTAATAGAAAATAAAAGCCTGGCCTAGAGAATATTAAAACAAACATGACGCTGTATTGACGCATTGTAACATAAAGGAATACTGGAATACACAGCCAAGACAAAGAAAAGGGAGGGAAAGTGGGGTAAAGGCTACCATAATTAATGCCCAGTTGTATACCTTGAATATATTTTAATAGCATAACATAGGTACCAATCGTGATGATAGCAAATGCAGTGAAGTCAATTTAGAAAATCCATAATCATCACTCGCTGATAGACACAATAGGGTAGTTGACAATTTTTTTAAATTATACTTAGCAAACGGTATCTGTATCCAAAATATAGCAAATAAGAATTTTGTAAATCTATTCATAATTTACGAAATTAGAAACGTTTTATATATTTCACTGGGAGTTAAACAAAACGAATGACGTCAGTAGTCTTAATATGCATTACAATGTGCGCGTGTAAAAGAGACGGGGAGATTTTCCAACTAGGCTCGCTTTTTTTTAAATACTGATATTTGCCGCGTCTTACAAGCTACTTTAATACTTTTTTGACATTCGAATCCGCGGCCTCTTGCTTCACAGTGGGCGTCTAACCAACTGCGCCACGAAGGCTGTGCAAGTGTAATTACTTTTGGTTTTAGTATAAAAATGGCCGAGACTAACACAGCACGAAGCATGGATACCGCGGCGAGAGCTCGTTTCAAACAACTAAATATTTTATATAGTGCTGCACGTTCAGATCCAAAGTTTCTGTCCTCGCTGCAATATTCCAATAGTTTTCAACCGGTGTTTTGTTTCAAACGCCGAAGTTTATTTGTATAAAAAGTGAGTTTTCCGTTGTGACGGTGTAAACTTCGACAATTTTTACACATTTTTTTTACACACTTTGAAACAAGAGGTTTCACAGTCGCTGTCTAACCCACCACGGAGACTGTCAATACATCAACCGCATACCGCAACTCCACACACTTTCCTAGGTCACTATATACAAAGGTATATACAATATCCTGGCATGTACTATGTGTATGTATGTATGTGATATGCTAACATCAAAAATGTCTAGAAAAAAAGACAGAGTGTGATGGAATCACTTCTCAGATATGAAGAGCGGCCGATGGGAACATCTGTACCTCACCAACTAGTCAAATCATCTAATCAAAAGAGATCTTTGCATACTTCAATACATACCTAATCTATATCTTCTATATGTTATATTTGATACTTTTTTTATACTCGACGGGATGGGACGGGATGGAAAATTTCAAATAAACTTAATCACGCAGACAAAGTTTGCGGGCAGAAGCTAGTTTGATAATATTTTAGTTCTGTTTATTTATCAAACTTGTGGTCCGCGTTCTGATAACTTGGGTTACATTAACTATTATTGTGATCCCTAACTTTTTGAAAATAAAGTACCGCCTATATTACTCCGCAATAACAGACTTTCTACAGCCATTTTTTTAAATGCTCAAATAATTATCGAGTTTACTACAAACAAACAACAAAATATTTACACAATTTTTCTTCTCATAATTTCAGATATAGCCATGAAATTATACACCAATGTAGGTATATGTACAAACTATGTCCACATCAAATAATTGTCGTGTAGTCATTGAAATTCGGAAAAATAAGGGTGGTTTTGGTAGCATATCGTGAGACACGCGTGTGTAATGTTGATATACTGCCCCCCGGGCGAGCCGACACGTTACTCCACACTGGGGACTCTGTTACTGCTTTTGGATACGTGTATTTGGAATTTTAGTTGAAACTAACGTGATACTAGGATCACGACAACTGGTGTACGTTTGATAATCATGAAAATGTAATAAAGTATATGAAACTATGGTTTCATATAGCATGCTATGGCATGCTGTAGCGATTTATGAAAAATTCTATGGTAGGTATGTAAAATCCGCCAACCCTACTAGGCCAGCGTGGTGGGCTATATCGACTAACGACACGCAATCGTACTCTCGATTTTAAAAGAGGCCCGTTCCCTGCAGTGGGACGTATAGGGGCTGATACGGATAGAATTAGGCTACATTAATCTCACAGCAGAACGCAGGCTTACTCAACGATATAGCTTTCCTAATGTGGAATGTCGCTGGCATTTTATAGGTATTGCAGGTTTCTTCACGATGTTACTCTTCGCCATTACCATTCGTACGACTCCGAAAGTGTGTGTGCTAAATCCATGATCACCTATCTGCAATTCATAGCCATTCCTTTGCATACGATGGTAGACGTTCTGGAGTTGATCGTGGTCGATTATAGTTATGTGTTTTGAATCCAACCTGTTCATCCTGTTTATCCTGTTCGTTAGACGCCGGCTGTGAAACTAGACGCTGCGAGTTCGATCCCCGCGCCGAGACAAATATATGTGTGATCCACAGGTATTTGTTTCGGGTCTGGGTGTTTGTGAGACCGAAAGCCTTTGTTATTTCTGGTACCAACGTCACAACACTCGATCTTAGTGTGGGAACAATACTATGTATGTGACTGTGTATTTATATATTTATTTATAATAAGCTTCTTGATACTGTATGTAGATTCGGTTACACTCATCTAGCACATTGTGTTCACTCCAAAGTGGAAAAAGCCAGATGTATTTCGCCATAAATATGTACGTACAGTGCAAGCTGTTAACTTTTATCCCAATTATAGGTAAGGCTGGACATTCTAAGACACGTGTTTGTTCTGTGCGTACGTTTATGAGCGTTGTAAGTGGCGCTATAAGTGGTTAATAGACCCGACATGAACGGCAACAACATCGGCACAGGGGCAGTCTTTATTTTCCCGTCGCGTCGTCAGGCCAACGTCTGTATTACCCATCAAGGAACAAACGGTAAAAGAGAATATCATCTCCTCGAAGCATTAGAGGACCTGCTGATTTCTTCTATGTTCGTCTTCATATTTATAACGAAGTTGTGTTCGTTATCGTGCTCTAATTGATGCAGAATTCTAAACAGATACCCTTCATAAATAATATGTGAAATAGTGTAAAGAATCCGTTTAACAGTTTGCCAATAATAATATCAACAATAAATTTTGACAATTTTCGGTAATTAGCCAAGCCCTATGTACATTGTACAAACATTTAGGCAGGAATGCCTGATATAATGAATTGTCAGCCAGTCTGTTCGATGAGTCAGCAGTCTCGTCACAAGGGGCAGTGGAGAGCGCTCGCGAGACCACGGCTCTGCTCGTGACTCGTCGCACTACGTCAAAATATTGACAGTGGCGACTGGCGCATATGTGCGCACTACAAACATTCATTTACGCAACAAAGCCCGCCAACGACTTAAGCATATTGGTAGAACACTCGCTCCCAATCAACGTCACAACAGAGCGCACCCCACATCTATGAAAAAATACACTCGAGTGTTTGCACTCATAAAGAATGAGTGCAAATCTGCACAAAGATCATTGTTCACGTATCAGCGCGGTGCGGGCGCCCCTCGCTCCCGTCGCGCCCGTCGCTCGCGTCCCGACCTCCCGGCTCCCACTCATACGTTCGATTTAACATCAATGCTAGCTAAGTCCTCGCGTAATCGCCGCTCACCGCCCTCAGTGCACTTAATATAGACAGTATGATTAAAACCAATTACAAGAAGCATTTCTTTCCCCAGATGGGTCACCACGGCATGGAGGGGCTCGACATGCTGGACCCGCTGACGTCGTCTTCCATGACCACGCTTGCGCCCATGGGCGAGGGCGCGCCCCCACACCACCAGCTGCACGGCTACGGCGCCATGAACCACGTGATGAACCACCACCACCACGCCGGCGGGCTCGGCCACGCGCCGCCCGCGCACCTCGGACACCCCGCCGCCGCCCTCCATCCCGACACAGACACCGACCCGCGGGAACTGGAGGCCTTCGCGGAACGATTCAAACAGAGACGAATCAAACTGGGAGTCACCCAGGCGGACGTAGGCAAAGCGCTGGCAAATCTCAAACTACCGGGAGTGGGAGCACTCTCGCAGAGCACCATCTGCCGCTTCGAGAGCCTCACGCTGAGTCACAACAACATGATCGCGCTGAAGCCTATCCTGCAGGCGTGGCTCGAGGAGGCAGAGGCGCAAGCGAAGAACAAACGGCGAGATCCCGACGCGCCGAGCGTGCTACCGGCAGGAGAGAAAAAGCGCAAGCGGACGTCCATAGCGGCGCCAGAGAAGAGGAGTCTGGAGGCGTATTTCGCGGTGCAGCCGAGGCCCTCAGGCGAGAAAATCACGGCGATCGCGGAAAAGCTGGACCTGAAGAAGAACGTAGTGCGCGTGTGGTTCTGCAACCAGCGGCAGAAACAGAAGCGCATGAAGTTTGCGGCGCAGCACTGACCGGCGGGCGGCGGCGCGGCGCTGCTGTACCCAGGCGCCGGCTACGGCTACTAAGCCGAGCCGCCCGCCGCCGCCGCACCCGCGCCCCTCGCGCCCCCGCGCCCCGCTCCACCACCGCCGACACCCCCGGACGAGCAGTACTTCTTAGTGTAGATAATGTACCGAGACCCATTTTACTTTCGAACGTACACTCTCTACGACTTCTCATATATTTTTCGAGACACACAGGGTATATAATAATCATTATATACATATCATTGGTGATTAGAAGTCGCTTCGTCGTTTTTGCGTTCGTCACGCGCCGAGTTTTGATGTTTTGGAGCATCTAATATGTACATGAAAAACTGAAATTCAGGATTTTTAAGAGAATGTGCCTTGCAAATAATCAATATTCTGTGTTTAATGTTAGTAACTTGATGGTTGCGTGTCGCAGGACGCGCGCGCCCCGCGCCGCCGACGACGTCGCCGCGCACGGACGGACGCTCGGCCGCGCATACCCATGCTCACGCGCCCTCTACCGACTGTGCTCTGTACTATATGCGTCTATAACGGCGAACTCACTCGTGCTGCATGGAGTATGCGCGCTCAGTGCCATGTTTAAATTCTATTTATTGATAAATTTGTTGAAACATTATGTTCTTACGTTAACGGAAACTGTACAAAATAATTATAAGTGTATACTTTCTGCTTTATTTATAGATAGATGTCTGTAGATTTTTGTACGATACGATAATTTAATTCTGTCGGTATGTTTGTTTCGTTGGTAACATTTCACACGACGGCACAATTTTAGTGTAAGGGTTATTAGCGACATTTAGCCAAAATAGTATTAAAAACAAATTCATTTGTAAATAGATCACATTTCGATTTATATATAATTAGGCGTTAGTTTAAATACATAATAGTTACTAAATTGAAAAACAATTAGTACAACGCTCATGGGTTCATGCGCGTATATTTACGTGCGTTTTGTTTCGTGGCTTCACGTGTCGTTCTTTCATATATGTACATTATACATCGAACTCACAATGAATCTCATCCGACACAATCCCCACACGTGACGTACCCGATAAATACAAATTATAGGTACTTTTTCTTTACCAAATATATTTACCAAATAAATATTGAGCGATATAACTCTCTTGGTTCAATTCTATGTAAAAAATATTTACCAAAGATTTCTAGTCTATGGCTCTCAGAGTAGCGATAATGGTTTATTGCATGAATCCATTACAAGTGGTCAAGCTCGCCACGGCTTAAGATATTATAAAACCTAAAAAAAAAAACACTAAAAAAACATTTGCGAATTATAAATAATATTTTTAAAAAAGTGAAATATTTTGTAAATATAGTGTAAAATGAAAACGTGAATTAAGTTTAAAGGATTGTGCAATCTAGACCTCGATTAATTAGTGTTAACGACTAAGAATTACATTGAAATACACGAAAATTGCCGTATCTAGTCATGTGCTGTCACGTTTTTTTGTTTAGGCGCGACACACTTTTTTTACGTGGCAATACTCGACGCCTTATGTCAAACTTAACTTGACAAGACTGCTTGCCTTTTCTTTCATTCATAGACAACACTTGCTTCCAAGCAAAACACGAAGTACTGTAAAAATCGCTTACGTAAACAAATGGGCTGTTTCGAATGAAAAATATCTCTCATTGATGTACCAAAAAAATTTGGAAAACTATACAATTATTTTTTATTTCGACCCCCTTTTTAAGTACTCAAGAGTAAATATAATATAATGAGACTGACTGAAAAAAATATTATTCCAAAAACAATGTATGGTCAACAAGAAACAATTACTTTTACAGTGATATTTTAACTAAAAGTTTATATTAAATTTGCTATAGATCGTGCGATATTTCCAATGTTAAAATTATTTCTTTTGCTGGTATCCGACGCTTAGCTTCATCTTTTATAAAGAAACTATTTCGGGAAGTCCGTTTAACTATGGTTATAACACCGACTAGTACTGATAAATGCAGTTTCATATCTGAAAATAATTATCGTTATTCTATTCCATAAATTACACTGATCATATTCATGAGGAGAAAAAAATAGTGATTTAATTTTTATTTTTAAAACTTAATTTTTTTTTTTTTTACTTTGGACAACATCGAATTATCAAAAAATATATTAATGTCTTAAATAAAATTTCTGGAACACAAAACACTAATGAACTGACCGCATTACGGTAATGACGGAACGCTCCTTACCTTGCGCCCACTAAAGCGCAATACTCACCAAAGCCGACGACCCGCCGACACAGCCCACCGGCACAACCTTTAAGAAAAGAATCATGTCGGCAACAAGCGCCGGCACGCGATGCCCGCCGACATGTTGGCGAGTGCTCTGCTCCGTTGTCCGACGATACTCAACAACGTCATAAAAAAGTTCCTCAAGTCGAGCCGCCAACCAGCGCACCGGCAAAAAGCTGCTGACATAGGCCGGCGGTCGGCGGCTTTGGTGTGTATTGCGCTTAAAATAAACATGCATTATAATAAACAAATACAAAAGGACTTCGAGAAATGGAACATAACTCACATAGCCTATTATGGCCGATAAATAATGTCAATTTAATGATAGACGCCACTAATTGCGAAGAGGTTAATATATGCCAAAGAAAGAAAAGCGAGTATTTAAAAAAAAAATTAATAACACGATACAAGCAAAGAGACACAAATTTTGAAAAGAAGCTCATTTTGTTCACAATAGCCACGCATTCCAAAGACAAACTTCAAAAATAAGTAGTTCCCTTTCACTCGTGAAAAAATCTACCATTAAATATGATATGACGACTAAAATAAAATTAATTTTAAAAATCTGACATCGCTTAAAAATCTGGCTTGCAAAAATCTGACATCGCATCAGTGTTCTTTTTTTTTAATGTGTCATTTGCTTTTTTCTTAAGCCAAAATTAACATTCTAACAGTCTTCACGACGTAAGCGATTTTCCAAAACAATTTGTTAATCAATAAATTTAATAGTTAAGTTATTTTTGTATATTGTTTTAATATAATTTTTTATGTTTTTAAAATAGCTCCTGTCACAGCGATTAGTTCAGAAATATAAGGCAGTAATAATTTTAAGTAGACATTAGAGATGTTTCTCTTGCAATTATAAATTCTTAATTATTATTAATTAATAATAATAAAAACGAGACAATCTTATTTCGAAAACCAATAAACAATAAATTGATAATAGAAATATTAGTAAAAAATAGATGTTGTTTTATTCTACCCTACCTTGAAGATTCGAAACAGAATTTCTTAATTACCGTACCTACATCTTGTTATCCTTCCTATGTGGGTTCAATTCCCATACTAGGTAATAACATTAAAAATAATTGGACCTACTTGAAAAATCTGAGATAACGAGTCCAATTGACACACCTCTGACTTTTCGAAGATACTTATGTATTCATATGTGTGATTTATATACAGTGGAATCCGTTTATAATGACATCCATACACGTACACGTCATACTAAGCGGACGTCATTTTTATTTATCAGCCCATATACGTCCCACTGCTGGGCAAGGGCCTACTCTACAATCGAGGGAATCGATTGAGAGTGGTTAGGCCATATAGTCCACCACGCTGGCCTAGTGCGGGTTGGCGGACTTACATACCGTAGAAATTCTTTAAAATCGCTACGGTATGCAGGTTTCCTCACGATGTTTTCCTTCACCGTTAAAGTGCGTGGTGATTGTCAATCAATACACACATAACTCCGAAAAGTCAGAGGTGTGCCCTGGGATTTGAACCCGCGACCACCGTGAACATGTAGCCAGCCGAGTCCGTTACCAACAGGCCACCACGCACTTCATACAAAGCATTTTGTATAAAATAAACAACTTCGTGTTTTTTAGGTCTAATTTATTATGTATGAATTTAATTGAATAGAGAGAAACGCAGGATATGAAATAAAAATAAAAATTGTTCATAGGTACATTAACTTAATAAATCAAGAAATTTGTCTCATTTTTGTTTTACCATATATTGTAGGAAGACATCGACGAGTTCAAATTATCATCTGCCAGTGTTCAGGCGTCACGTCACTCCCTCGAACACTGCCGAAGGTGTTCGCTATCACGTCGGCCACTTAAACCGAACATATTATTAAAAATGGGTCATAATAACCGACACGGCAACAGTAACAAGTCGGTTATTATGTGACCGATATCCGACCTGTATCCGCTTTGCTATTATGAATTTTACATATACACCAGACTTCACTGTGTAATTACGTCATATTAAGCGATTGGTTAATATAAGCGGAGTCGTTATAAATGAATTCTACTGTAATTAACTAATTATGGCCTATTACAACGATGAAGTAGAGCCCCGTAAGAAACCTGCAGAGGTGAGAGAATTCCACACGGAATCTAAAGGAAAAAAATTATATATTTACAATATATATTATTTTTGTTTCCTTTTGTTAATGTACTCTTGTTGCACGTCAAGCCCTATTATCAATCCAACAATTCCTGTTCGTGCAAAGGTTGCCAGGAAGAAATCGCTCAATGCGATATCGCCGCCCATTGTACTACTTTAAGTTTATTTCTTACATTCAATTATTATGTAACTTGAGAGTACAATAAAGAGTATAAATAAATAAAAATTAATAAAAGTATATGAAGTACGTAATTTCCTCTAATCCAGCGTGGTAGATAAAGATCTACACTCGTCTTATAAAGATGGAGAAGGCCCGAGCCCGGCAGTGGAATGTATATTGATATTATTATTAACATACAGTAAACAAACCCACCTAACATTCACATAGTCCGCACTCGAACTATGAAAATGATATTTAAACTGAAGATCAGAAACTACGAGAGACTTTTCGGTTTCACAAACACTCGAAACAAATATTGTGGATCACACAAATATTTGACTCGGTGCGGGGAACAAACCTGGGGTCTCTCCTTTCACAGCCGCCGTCTAACCTAAAACCTGAATATTTACTAGAATGGCTATTCCTTGAAAAATATCTGGGATAGGCCTATGTTTTTTTTGTTGCTAGACCGTCATAGTTTGGTTTATCTTTTGTTACTGGTTTACCGTCTAATTCTGCGGCACCCTGTATATTTTTAACTTGTATTTGTAGTTCCAAAATTCGCCACACGCCAACTGATGGTAGACGCGCTGTAAGTATGTTGCTAATCCACTGCGATTGTCACACAGATTGAACAATGACACTTACGTCGTGTTCACGTGACTGGCTTGTTACAGATCTTACAATTGATGATCTATTTCCGATTACATAATGCCGGAAGGCGTAATAGGTCCTTGACCGACTCGCAACGGTTCATCGACGCGAGATGTGTAGTGCAATTGAGTGATGTAGGTACATACAAACACAATACATTGGCTAAATAAGAAAATCTAGTGGATTTTTTTAAGCACTATTTGATACAACGGACATGGGCTGACGACGACAGTAACGTAGAAGTAACAGTAGATTTTCGGCAATAAGGACAGTAAAAGCGATAATACTGCGGTGTGGTTGTCTGAGAATACAGTACGAATGGGAAGGTTCGAACAGGATGGTATACTGCTGTCTTAAAGGTATCCACGTCAAGCGACGGCTTTGCTTTAGTTCCTTTCGGTGAGTGAGATTTCGATGGTTTAATTTCCAATTTCTTACCTTTACTTTTCCTTCCTATTTAAGAGGTTGGCGAGGTACCATTAATTCTACTTTTGTAGGTGTTCATGGGCTGTTGTAATTACTTATAGTAAGCGGCGTAGTGGTTTGGCGGACCTTTTCATTGAAAAGCAAACAAAAAAATAATAATTATCTAAAACACGATTCATCCAGCGACGTCCCGCGACCTTCACCAGGTCGTCTGACCATCTAGTGGGTGGACGTCCCACGCATTGTCAATTAATTTTAAATATCTTTGTCAAATCTAATACATACTAATACTTTAATTTCGAACTTGTAACATAACATTATTAACAATAAATCGATTCTTGTTCTCTTGCAAGTGCAATGTCCTACTACAATGTACTAACTACTAAGTACATAGTGCCTATTCATGATGTTTTGGACGTAGTATCTTACTGTTACAACTTAGAAGGTACTTGGAGGTTTGAAACTATAAGGATTCATAGTTTTCCAATAGTATTCATCAACCTAAGAAAGTCCGATGAACAACGCAATTTCATGAAAACTAGTAAGATTGAATGGTCATAGAAGTGCCTGCATACATACAAAAACTGACGTCTTTTTCCAGAAGAGGTAGGCAAAGGTGCTACCAGGGCACCCACATTTTTTATGTTAACCGGAAAAATGAACATACAAAATGTTTATAAATATAATGTTAGTGTTGCATAGAGACTTTACCGCTCATTTACCGACCGTACTCCGGTATGATTGCAACGCTGAGGTCTCGGGTTCGAATACCGGGTCGAGCAAAGTGATAATGGACTTTTTCTGCTAATTATCAGCTCGGAGTTAGTGCCGCAATATTTTAATATGGTATGGTATGAAATCAATATCTATACGTCTATATTATTATATTATAAAATAGAAAATAAATAAAATAAGATGCTTTTATTTCAGGCAATAACCCATAGTACATTATAATATAAAGCTGAATAGTTTGTCTCTTCACGCTAATCTCAGGAACCACTGCTTCGATATGGAAAATTATATTTGTGTTGGATAGGTCATTTATCGAGGAAAGCTATAGACTATGTAACATCATGCTATAGCCAATAGGAGCAGGGCAGTTTTGATCAATGTTGCAAAAATGGGGAAATTTTTTCACTTGCGAGAGCTTCCCTCGCGTGCGCTGTGTAAATGGTTGAAGTTACGCAACAATAATGTATGACGGATTGTTCTTCTTAAAAAGGTCTAAAAAAGTATATGATAGCGTTTGTATGTACGTTAGAGTATACGTTTTAAATGATAATGAGATTAGTTTTACAATAATGCATTATTTACAAATGGGTTTTTATTGTTATCTCATAATTCTTATTCAAATAAATAAGTTAACCATTAATAGCACTTAATTTTAAACAATGCTCTAACATCATTTTATTTCAATTCATATTTTAGGAGGTTTATCAGTTTTTGAAATATCTCCGTAGCAAAATAATGTTCGAAGTGCGTGGTGGCCTGTTGGTATCTGACCAGACTCGGCTGCCTACTTGTTCACGGTGGTCGCGGGTTCAAATCCCAGGGCACACCTCTGACTTTTCGGAGTTAAGTGTGTATTGATAGTCAATCACCACGCACTTGAACAGTGAAGGAAAACATCGTGAGGAAACCTGCATATCGTACCAATTTTAAAGAATTTCTACGGTATGTAAGTCCGCCAACCCGCACTAGGTCAGCGTGGAGGACTATATGGCCTAACCACTCTCAATCGATTCTCTCGATTGTAGAGTAGGCCCGTGCCCAGCAGTGGGTCGTATATGGGCTGATAAAAAAAAAGTTTTAATAACGTGTGCGTATTTCATTATGAGGAATGAAAAAGACGGGACAGGATGGGATGTAATAGAAGGAGATGGGAAAAGCAGTATAGAGGACGATAGTTACGTAGTTTTAATAAAAAAACAGGTAGTACACGAAATAATATTATAGTTATGTTGTGGACTGAAGTCAAAACATATTCTTATGTGGTAGAGCCACGCTGTTGTCAGCCATGACTCAGCATGAATGGGCAGGCTCGTCCGGGGTGGTACCACTGTCTCACAGAAGGTCGACGTGAAGCGATAGCTATGCTATCGCGTTTCGTTCGGTAAGTGAGACTGCCGGATGCCCAATACCCCTTTCCTCTTCCTATCCTTTATCCTTACCGCCCCCCTCCCGATCTGATGAGCCGGCAACACATCCATGATCCAAGTGTTGTGGATGTTCATGGGCGGCAGTGATCACTTACCATCAGGTGACCTGCTTGCTCGTTTGCCGGACCTATGCTATAAAAAAAAAAAAAAAATTTACACCCGGGTCGGATCGCTAGTTACAAATATAAACATCCTATACCCACCCATCTTACCTTGGCACGTGTTGATAATTAAAATTTCGCTAGTCTATAATAATCTAGGTATCTAGATTTCGCTGCACCTACCTACACGGGGTGAGTCTATCACCATACCAAATATAAATAACGATTCCAGGCAACGCACGCGATTTTTCAAAATTTAGAATTGAATAGCCTGGCCGGGGAATCAAATCCGAGAGTAACTAAACAGCATGCATGTGTAAGCTTGGTAATATAATCATAATCCGGCTTATGATCAAGATAATTAGAAATTCTACAATAAGCTTACTACAAAGCTGAGTCATTACATACACATTAGCTCTAGGTATAGCTAATTCACGAATTGAGTAGTATTAAATGCATTTATTATTTATTATGCCATTACCACTACTAGAACTGAAATCGAAGTTGAAAATTGAAGTGGATTTCCATCATATCTGATTACCTAATGTTACGTGCCTACCTAAATTAGTTTTATAGAAGGTAAATATTGCTGCCTCCAACAGGTCACCGTGGAAATCATTAGGAGGGGCCTATGTTCAGCAGTGGACTTCCTTTGGCTGATGGATGGAAATATTGCTCAACCCATAATTGGCCAGCGTGATAGACCATGGCCTAATCCTTTTCAATCGTACTCTCGATTGTAGTGGAGGCCCGTGCCCAGCAGTGGGACGTATATGTGTTGGATTATTATTACTATTAAATATAGCCCGCTTTAATAGAGAAGGAAAATTTTGTAAGATTTTTTTAAATTAATAGATCCTGCAAACAAGTCACCTGACTTGTAAGTGGTAAGTAATCACTGCCGCCATGAACATCTACAACGCTTGGATTACTGATGTGTTGCCGGCCCATCAGATCGGGAGGGGGGGGGGGACTGGAAAGAAAAAGGATGAGGAGAGCAAAAGGGTTTTGGCATCCGGCAATCTCAAATGTGATTACACTATTAACTTTATAATTGATTTCGTTGCACGTAAAGACAAGTTAGTCATTCCCGGAGACTCGCCGAGCTTCAATGCTCGATGTCATTACAATGCGTGCCACCGTTGATCCTGGCTTACGGGAGTTGAAGTGGCGGGTATGAGGACGGGACAGTCTCCTACACTATCTCGGATCATTCACCATCGTGTACTGGGATCGCTATCCAAATAACATTTTCTACCATCATTACCATACATATTATAAGGTCATGTCATGATCAAGCAGTATATGCATCAGAATTTACCTGTAGCAAAGACTGGTATTAGTTGTACATAAAAATGTGTATACTGTTGGAGAACCTTAATTCAATAAATAATTAGTCACGTCCCTTTCTAATAAAGGGTATGCAGATTGATTTTACTGTAGGTCTCTCATACGAGTATATGAGAGGCCGTCTGGGTAGGTACTACCTTAATGTCTACTTCTTCCGCCAAAGAGTGTAAACGCATTGTTCCGTTTCGGTTTGAAGGACATTGTAGCCAGCGCAACTTCTGGACATAATGAGACTTAACACCTTATGTCTCAGGATGGCGCAGTGGAGTGCCAAGCATTGCTTTCTAATTCGTGGTGTTTGGTTCAGCTACAGTCCATGAGCGGTCGCTTACCATCAGGCGAATGGCATGCTCGTCTCGCTGTTTATTGCATTAAAAAATAAAATAAAAAGGATGGATATATCTAAGCTGCACTGCACCCACCATTGCATTGTAGTTATTTTGGTAGCTGTATAAACACAAAGCGCAAGCTAAACCACAAAACATACATACATAAAACACGGCGAAGTGAAACGCTCACCCTTATGGCCGTCAAATTGTTTTTATACAACTCGTAATTTTTTTACGCCATGCCAACAGCCGATATCGTATTTACGATGCAGCGGTCCCGTCCATCGTCATATTCGGCATATCTTGGGTATTAGTTGCATATGACTCTGATTTTATATAACACTAGCGGTCGGGCCCGGCCTCGCGCGGGTGCTGAAAGCTTTTGTGTCCAATCCGCATCAACAACGTTTTCCGTTACTCCTACAATCGAAATTAAAATATACAAATTCTTTCTGTTTAGGATTTTGCATAAAGAGTACGTTATGCTAAATCGTCGTTCTTTCCATGTAAATGATAACAAACAACCTTATTGGAGTGACAGTCTTTGTTGAGCAGCTAGGACATACATATACATACATTAACATCACGCCTATATCCCAGAAGGGGTAAGCAATGGTGCAACCACCCACGTTTCGGGGGTGAGCCTATCGCCATATCGGACACAAATTCATGGCTCCGGGCTGATTATAAACAGAAAAATCCAATATAACTTTGCCCGACCCGGGATTCCAACCCAAGACTTCAGCTTTGTAATCGTACCGTAGTACAACTATCCAACTGAAGCACCAGTTGGGACGGGATTGGTAGTATTAAACTAGGATCGAGTTCAATTCTGTACAATTGGAGAGGTAAAGGTACAACAGTGGACTGCTGTAAACTATCGATGATGGATAATATATCTATAATATATCCCTGAAAATTCGTGAAGTGGTCGAACTATACTGAAGCTCTATTTATTAATAGAGCTGGTCTAATGTTTACTAATAATGTTTTTTTGGAATTGAAAAGGTATTTTTACGAGAATTGAACTGAATTATTTAAAAAAAGGAACAAAACCGAACACTCAACTGCAATTTATTGGTAATTTTACAATTGGAACAAACGGTTATGAAATTATCGTTAAGAACTAGCTTTGGAACTAGCTTAATAAACCGAGAAGACACACGACAATAACACATCAACACAAGATCAACCAAACAATCAACCGTCAATTTGTGAAACAGGATAACGCGCTCGTCATGAATCAACGACCTATAGTTTCGAAAGCCAAACATCCAAAAAGGAACTCTGGTCGAATAGCTAACTAGTTTTATACTCGCTGAGTTGACTGCACCATCTCCATAGCCTTGACGGGAGTGATATCTACGTAGCTGCGAGTAGGCAGCTAATCGGGGGTACACTTATCCAATTATTGTGGGTAGATATCGAAGTGTTGGTAGAAATATGACCGCTATATGATCGCTATGACCTGTCCTTCTTTTAACGAGGCTTAAAGAGAGTACTTCTTAAGCTAGGCAGCGACTTTGTTGTGCTGGACCCCTGGCACTGCGGAGGTCTATGGGCAGCGGTAGCCGCTTTCCACCAGGCGGGCTGTTAGCTCGTCTGCCTATAAGGCAATGAAAAAAATAGCTAACAGTATTTTTAAAATGCACTTAAATGCCTGGGAATTGAATCCAGCACCTACGGTTGATTGCCCATACATTATGCTACTGAGCGAGATAGAAGATTGTAGGAACTTTACTTGTCAGATGACGTATTTTAATTTAGCAAAGTGCATAATGTTAATGTGTGCTCTGTATCCATAAGTAAACGGAAAAATTATTAGATATAAACTGTTACTGTTTAACTATATATATTTTTTGTGCATATTGTGTTTGTTTTTAATTGGTTGTACAATTTATGCAAGACTGTTTTTTTATGTTTTCTTCTTATGTAAAATATAATTGTACAATTGTTAACAAACCTAATTTAATAAAATAAAAAATAAAATAAATATTATTCGTTTTCTATTTTCTTAATAATTTGAGATTGAGAAGATCATAATATTATGCTTAATAGGCCCAGTGCTGGGGTAAGGAGGTACTGCATTAATTACATGCGTATTTTCTCACGCCACAATTAATAAGAATAAATTAAAAAAATAAAAAAAAAGTGATGAAATATCAACAGTAAAGCTTGCAAATTTTTTACTCATTACATTTTGCTGAAAATATTCATTATTTTGTCAAATAATTTTAAACCATTTTGAATGACATGTACTGATGCCGTAGTAGTGTAACCCCGTACTTATTTATTTAAAACCACAGAACTTTAAAGCTTATAGAAATTAATTCGTTTAATTTTGAATATATTCCGAAGCAGCTTCAGTGACTGCATAATGCAATATAAAATCCAGTTCACCTTTGATTGGAAATATTGAAGGTACAAATTGGAATTTGTAACGTTTGAAGTTCATGTCGGACGCTAACGAAATTCCAGCATAAAAATATTGGCATCGCGAATATTCAAAGCGAAATACGAGAGGATTTGCGCCAAAATATTACACATCTGCCTCGCTCAAGCAGATGCATGTAATTTCGTTGGATATTTTTAATACTATTTAATACCCTTTTTGTGATACTTATTGATTCTTTATTTGAAAATGGAAGGTCGTTTAATAAAATATATTTCATGAGTACAGCTTTTTATTAACTTTTATTTTCCGTCGGCTGTTAGATTGACTGTCGGGCAAGTTAGGTATTCTCGGAGATTCGCTTTAGTGCTCGGTGTCATTTAAATGCGTGCCAATGCAATCGTACGACAAAGAAGTCGCAGTCGCGGGTGTGAGAGCGGGCAATCTCCTAAAAAAGTAAAGTCAATAAAATGATGAGTCGGCTAATATAATAAGTATGTTTAAGAACAGTTTTGCCAATTTCCCAGTGCAGGAGGGCGCGTGTATGAACGCGGAGCCCGGCTACCGAGGGCTCTAACTTGATAGATAGTTGTATAATTTAATTCGGTTCAGTCCGACAATAAAATGTACAGTCGTGTCCGGACCGGGAGGACGGAGCACGTAACCTGCGCGTTTACACAGTTGCGCTAACTTTGGACATCATTTTACGTATTAATGTGTGTTTTATTGATAAAGAATGAAGTTTATTATAATTGGAAAAATAAATTGTGTAATATTTTTTATGTTACAATTTCTTAATTTATTAAGAATGTCCATTAGATACAGATTAAATTCACCCTATATATATGTATATAAAATAATGTATAGTAATTTTAGAATATATTTATTGTAATTTTAAAAGTAAGGCTTTGTTGCTTTTTTAATAATTTTCGTCTGGAAAGAAGAATATTCCTTGCATATGTAAGATATCATATTGGTCGCAATATAAATATATGATTAATTTTGTCTATGGTTAATATTATATTAGGTATTATAGTATTATTAATAAATTAATTAGGTATTATTATAAATTCTGCCTCGGTGGCGCAGTTACACTATTGTATGATTGGAAAGCTGAGGTCTCGGGTCAGAATCCCGGGTCGGGCAAAGTGATATCGCATTTTTCTATTTACTATCAGCCCAGAGTCAGGAATTTGTGCCCGATATGACGAGAGGCTCGCCCCCTATCACACTGTCCTGGTAACACTTCTGCCTACCCCTTTTGGCAAAAGCGGTGAGTTTTCGTGCGTATGTTTTATAAAGGCAAAAGTTTGTGTGTTTAATTATACGAAGAATAAAGGAAAAATAAAGTGGCAAAGAATAATCGTGGCAAACAGCGACATCTGTGTTTTGTAAGAGGAAAGTCGCTTTTCTATTCCAACACTGCTGGTCGAAATACGTACAAAAATGTTTATACACGCCTATTCCACGAAGGGTAATCGCAAATTACACCTCAATTGTACCTTATTTTAATCACATTTAATTAAATAATTCCTTAGCAGGAATTCATTGTAATCCCAAATAAATCACTTAGAATACTTCAATCTAAAAAACTTTATAAAGTATAGACCGAACATGGGACCTCACGATTTGAGGCCGTTCACTATACCGGTAGACTGATAAGACAAAATTTATTTTATATTTTATCTGAATTTATACTCTGTGCATAATATTGATGGAACTCATCGGGGAATGTCTATGACTATGTTTATGACTAAATTCCATGTTTTAGAGTTGTTCTTGTTAACTTGTGACACTAGACGAAAATCGAGTGGCGAAATTTGGAACTACAAATAAAATATTAAAAATATCTAACGCATTGTTTGAGATATGTTTTCGTAATATATAGAACAAGCATTAACACTCGTAATCTGATAGTATTATCATATCCAATATAATAATACATGAAGAGAGAAAAACTGTTCCTAATATTTTGACAACAACGCCTTCAGACGCCAAAACATCAGAGACGATCGATACGTCCATTTGCTTCATGAGCCACTTCGTTAGTTTAGTTACTGGTGGCTGCGAACTGTGTGACCCTAAGTTTGAATAACAGCTCAGGCACTCCACTATGTATTAATTAATATGAAAAATCGCTTCAATTGCTAATATGGCAGCCACGTACGCTGTAAAACCATCTGACATAAAATCAACGAAATTTTGCTATCCCACAATTATTGCACCGAAATCCCACAAGAATAACCACGCCATGTTCATGCCAGACTAATGAGTCCCTTTTAAATAGGACAACACTAACATGCAAGCAAAACATAAGCCGCATTGTCCTGTTTGTTTGTTTGCTCACGTGAAACACGCAGGTTACAAGCTACGGCCGGCGGCAGACCGCTCCCCAGGGACCTGTGACGAATGGCGCCCGCCCGCACTAACTCACCGCCACCACCGCGCACCATGCCTGATATCCCAGGCTGCCAGGACCCAGTTCCTTCGCCTTCCTTGTTGGTAATAAAAAAATGTCTATATTAGTAGCGTACGGTAATTTGAAGTGAAGTTCGAAATTTGAAATGGCGCTGACAAATCTGCTGATTAAATACTTTTTATAATTTAAAAGGCCTGATAATACACTCAACGATCATACCCACTCATAGTCTTGTGAGATAGAAGCATGAAATTCATGTCATGGATATCGCAAACTAAGAAAGACTTTCTGGAATCACAACAAGATCCTTTGGTATTTGTAGATTAGCTATACATAGAGGCTGCGGCGTTGGTCGTATACCAACAGATAGGTCAATAACTCTTTGCCTACAATAATTACAAAACCTAATCATACGAAGGCTATGAATAGTAATTTAAAAATTAATACTTACATCCAAAACCCGCATCAGAAAGTATGTGAAACCTCAGACATTTTGCTCTCAAAACACGCTCATTCCGAAACAAAATACACATTCCCTCACATACAAAATCCACAGCAAAACCGGATTACCGTTTAATGAATTAAAACGGCACCACTAACTGTGCAATGCGCAAAACTAATCAATTGCTTCGCTTACATTAAATTTGTACAAGGAAATCGCTCGCGGCGTTTAACGTGGTGTGTTTGTGCACTTTTAATTCTGCAGCCGATTGTTCAAACAGGGGCCCGCTCTGCTGTTTTGAAACGCTTCGCCAGATGAAACTGATTACTTGTGTTTTATGAGGTTTTCACGAAGTTTATTGATAACAATTTCGTAATAACAGCTGATATAACCCTTGTTTTGAAGTGATTGAACACAGTCGCCCATACTTGGTCAAGCAGGAGGAATGTATATGATATATGTCTATCTACTTTTAACCCGACAGTGGAATTTTAGGCATTTCGCAATAATATAATAATAAATAAACTTCTGATACAGGGATTCGAACCCGAGACCTCGGCGTTGTAACCGTACCGTAGTACAACTACGCCACCGAAGTAGTCGGTCAAATTTAATGTACATTCTTAAAAAATCTTTATCAACATTTCGTGGGTCACAAGAAGTCATCTACTACTCGTATACACAAACCTACCCCAATGTTTTACGGCCAGGAGGCAAAGAGTTATTCACGACATTTGCACCAAAATATTATTTAAAAAGTAGTCTCAAGGAGTTATAATATACAGTACAATTGATACCATAACAAAAGAATGGCTTAGGTACTGCAGACATTTAGTGCAAACAATTGCTGGATGTTATAGTAACGCCATCTATTAGCAAAGTAAAGATACCGTAGTTATCAACACTGGATTTGAAAGTACTGTTTCTTGACAGCGTCCGTGGCGCAGTTGATTAAACGCCGCCTGTGAAACGTGAGGCCACGGGTTCGATTCTTGCACCGAGACAAATTTTTGTGTGAGCCACAAGTATTTGTCTCGGATCTGGATGTTTGTAAGACCGAAAAGTCTTTCGTAGTTCCTGATACCCACGACACAAGACTCGATCTTAGTGTGGGGTCAGGACTATGTATGTGACTGTTGGGTGTATTTATTATTTATTATGCCATTATAAATGATACTATTAAATACATTGTATTTTATATTATTTCCTAACAGTATATGGGTGGTAGCATCCTTCAGTGTACCAATTATTTTTATACAAACAAAGGGATTGCAGAAATACTAGTAAAAGTAATGAAAATCCCTTTTTCGTTCCACTTTCAATGACAACTCATTTCTCGCCCCTTGTACTAGTCTACAATAACTCACGTCAAACCGTTGTTGCCGTAAAGATATATTTATCAGCCCACATACGTCCCACTGCTGGGCACGGGCCTTCTCTACAACCGAGAACACGTTTGAGAGTGGTTAGGCCATATAGTCCACCACGCTGGTCTATGCAGGTTGGCGGATTTTACATACCATAGAAATTCAAACAATTCGCTGCGGTATGCAGGATTCCTCACGATGTTTTCCTTCACCGTTGAAAGATATCTAATATAAGAAATATACTTACGTTTATAATATTGGTAGTATTCACCCCACAAATAAATACGACACAAAACTAGACATGAATATCCTCGATCCATTTTACACGTAGCTAAGACAGAGAATATCACACGGTACAAAATTGACATTATTTTCTAAAACAGTAGTTGACAGAAAATAAAAAATATATCCAATAAATCCTTACTTTTCCTGTATACCTACCAACACGACTTTGTGACTGTTATGTAATACTAGTATAAACGACCAGTACAGAGAAAGCATCCACCGACTCGATGGTTGTCTCTTGCCAGACGATAGAATTATGTTGGCCTGATAATACACACAAGGTGAACCCGAAAGCCGGTATGCTTACGTGGTTCCTAACGAGTTCTGAACCACAGTGCACGGTTATCGCTGTGGTCGATTCAATTAACCAGCAGCACGCTGCTGCGACAAACACATAAACACACGCCTTTTTCCCAGAAGGGGTAGGCAGAGGTGCTACCAAAACACCCACGTTTCGCCTTGTATATTCAGTCCCACGATGTGATAGGGGGCGAGCCTATCGCCATATCGGGCACAAATTCCTGACTCCGGGCTGATAATGATTAGAAAAATCCAATATCACTGCCCGACCCGGGATTCGAACCCGAGACCTCAGCTTTGCAATCGTACCGTAGTACCATTACGCCACCGAGGCACGCCGCTACGAGTCACGGACTAATGCATTTCTCTTCATCGACGCATATTTTCGAAGCTCCGAAACCAATCGTGAGCTATTTACACAAGCGGCGTGCGCTGTGGAGCCCGCAGGCATCGCCCTCCCCTAATATTCAATGTATGGAGATCCGACGTATTGTTACATAAACAATATTTGACTAATCTGCCTGTTGGTACTGGCTAATTGGATATACCGTTGTTTGGCCGGCTTGCGTGCGGCCAGATGGGGTGATGTCTGATTGGTTTTTGGTCGGGAATTGAGACTTTGCACTTTGACTTAACATTGCTTATGGAAGAACTGAATTTTAATTTGATTAATTTTATTTGATTGATAGATATATCATTTTTTTTTGTTTATAATTTATATCAGTACGCAGTTAATATCAGGAATACACAGGTTTAAGAAACATTTTTTTTTCACACATAAACGCAACTGCGTGGATTGCAGTCTAAATATAATTTCTTCGCAATTCAAATAAATTGATCGGAATAGAGAACTGTATTTGTTGCCAGTCAACGCAGTAATACCAGCCTATTCGAAACTGATACTCGTATAAGCCGATTTCGAAACCATGATACATTTCCGTGGAACACTGTGGGTTCTCCTTCTTGGTGCTGCATCACGCTTGGTACTGTTGAGCCTCGAGCAACATCATTCGCCGAACTCAACACCAGTGGCGTAGCTAGGCATAGGCGACGTGGGCCCTCGCCCACGGCCTCGCACTTTGGCCTTTCTAGGATTTTCTAAGATACCTTAGCCTTTTTACTATCATGGGTAGGCATATCGTGTCAAATTATTGGGGTAGATCTTGGGAGCAAAAGAAAAGGTGCCTCGCTGATCTGATTTCGCCCACGTCTTTAATATTCCACGCGACACTGAGCAGTGGCTCAGCACAGCAAAGCTTAGTTACTTCACATCGGCTTCTTGGCGTTCGATTACACTGGGTACTATTCGGTCTCAGGCAATATCATTCACTGATCTAAACGCAGCAGTGAAGCTTACTTTAGTCAGTTTCCTGAGAGAGTAAACACTTTCCCATCGAGTGGGTTCATAGTACTCTAGCTTTAACTACTTGCAAGGATACTCCACATAAATACATATTATAATGAAGCTTGTCTGTAAGGCATTTGAATCATTATTAAATTCATATTTTGTTTATTGTTAGACTGCCTCGGTGGCGTAGTAGTACTACGGTATGATTGCAAAGCTGAGGTCTCGGGTTCGAATCCCGGATCGGGCAAAGTGATATTGGATTTTTCTATTCATTATCAGCCCGGAGTCAGGAATTTGTGCCCGATATGGCGATAGGCTCGCCCCCTATCACATTGTGGGACGGAATATACGAGGCGAAACGTGGGTGTTCTGGTAGCACCTCTGCCTACCCCTTCTGGGAAAAAGGCGTGTGTTTATGTATGTATGTATGTATTTTGTTTATCAAAAATAACGACGACAATAATAACCAACCGACAACCCCATTCAACTTTTTAAGACATACCTACAATTAAATTATTCAATTTGCGTATCTTTATTATTATTATTACATGTATGTATATATTATATATTTAACAAAAATTATTACGTCATTGCATAAAAAACAATTCAAACAACATTTTAAGAAACATCTCAGCTTGTGCATAGATGGTAGTGGAAGGCAGCGGGCAGGGCCGGTCATAAATCAAATTTTGCCAAGTTGTGCCCACCCCTGAAACATTCATGGCGCAATAAAACGGCTACTAACACAATATAAACTGAATTACCCTTATTTACGGCTTACCGTTTGTAATTTTATCCAACTAACGCACGGGACTTCGGTTGCGGAGCTCCTGATGTTTACTAGTTCTCCTCAACAGCCTGCGAATGGTATATGGAGACGTGTTCGAAGCCAATTTGCTTGTTTTTTTTTATGCTGAAACTTCAAAGTTGCTACAATGTACTTAATAGCAAATTAAGTACGTACGGAGCTGTCTAGACATATCATCCACCTTCAGACGCTATCCGTATATATTATATTGTTAGATATGGTGGTCGAGGCTGTTCATCAGTGATGTCATTGCCTCCCTCCATAAAGCAAACGCCGAGCGCCACCGCCATTCTTTCTTCTTTTTCCCGCCCATTCGGACACCGTGCGTAACGGACGTGCTGCCTGATCACTATTTTACGTATTTTTTTTATTTTTGTAATTTTTGTTCAAATTAAAGACCGATCGTTATAATTTTTTAAATATCTCCACTCCTGATTGCTAAAAATATATATATATACATCACTACGGCCAGGGTGACTATTCCGTCAACGGGGCGTAAAAGTTTATTTCCAATTAAATACAGTACATTATAATTACAGCTTCTACGATTGGCATTTTCAAACAGCATCTCGTGTTATTTCAAATTCAATTAAGAGTTTATGTAAGTTGTTACAGAATACGCTAAAACAGTCTTTGAAAGTGAAATGCGATTGACACGCTCCCTCGTTTTGTCAAAGATAAGTAAAGCAAATGATTGCAGTGTTAAGAGACCCTGTTATATGCAGTTCAGTGTCCATTTAAACAATTTTCGTATTACTTTGCTAGAAAAGGTAGTAAAGAGCAATTATATTCGACGCAATAAATTAAATTGTACCCTCAGAGTATCATTTTTCCTCTATTTATTCATTGTAGAAAACCCGATAATTTCAATTCAATTCATTATTGTTTCAGTTATCTGTTATGAAAACTAATTGAATATATAAGTGCGAACTACAAGCGCCGTTCAAGCAGACATGCTAAGTTAATTTTCTACTTTAGTTTTTTTTTCCGAAAATATTGTTTATCTTTGATAGTTACCGTTTTAGTTTAGTTCATTTTACATCATAAGACTGACTGTTATATTGTGTTTAAAACATTTTATTAGTTATGTTGATTTAATTTTAATTCTTACAATATTTTTGAACCAATAGCTTTGTCAACTTATTAAACATTGACAATGCCAAAATGTTACTGTAATGTACTGTATCAGCCCAGATACGCCCTGCAGGGCACGAGCCTCCTCTACAATCGAAAGTATGATTTAGAGGGGTTAGGCCATATAGTCCACCATGCTGGCCTAGTGCGGGTTGGCGGACTTTACATACCATAAAAATTCTTGCAAATCTCTATGGTATGCAGGTTTCCTTACGATGTTTTACTTCACCTTTATAGTGCGTGGTGATAAAACATACTACAATATATCAAAATAATACAATAACTATTATTACCTAGATATTGATGATATCTTATTAGTGTGATTAGTAAAAGTAGGTGTAGGTACCTATCACAAAAATGTTTACCACCCCTGACTTCGCCAACGTGACGGAATAGTATCAACAATGTTTTTATACAAATAAACCGTAACCACGACTAGATATTTGAGATCATAAAGCTTATAAATGATCGTCTTTCAGCAATAAACAATAACATTACGTGTATTCTTGAAACAAGTAATCATTTCTATCAAATATTGGTTTATGATTAATTTCCCCGATTTTGAAGGGAAAATCCGTATTCATTTTTTAAAATACTTATATCTTATTTCTGGGGATAGCTAAATTACACGTAATAAAATATTATTACCAAAAAAATAAAATATTCACGTATTGTATTGTATTGTATCAGCCCATATACGACCCACTGCAGGGCACGGGCCTCCTCTACAATCGAGAGAACGATTGAGAGTGGTTAGGCCATATAGTCCACCACGCTGGCCTAGTGCGGGTTGGCGGACTTACACACCGTAGATTTTTTTTTTAAATCGCTACGGTATTCACCGTTAAAGTGCGTGGTGATTGACTATCAATACACACATAACTCCGAAAAGTCAGAGGTGTGCCCTGGGATTTGAACCCGCGACCACCGTGAACATGTAGGCAGCCGAGTCTGGTCCGATACCACGAGGCCACCACGCACTATAACATACATGATTTGTACTTAAATGATCGCCAACGCCACCGCGACGCACAAAGCCCTGCGACTTTATCCAACTGTGTATAGTAAGTGTTAATTTTGTAAAAATGTATAAATACTATTTCGACGTGTAAATTATCGAGTAAAATTATATTAGCGTTAAGTAAGTTAGTGCGTGGTGGCCTGTTGGTAACAGACCAGACGCGGCTGCCTACATGTTCACGGTGGTCGCGGGTTCAAATCCCAGGGCACACCTCTGACTTTTCGGAGTTACGTGTGTATTGATAGTCAATCACCACGCACTTTAACGGTGAAGAAAAACATCGTGAGGAAACCTGCATACCGTAGCGATTTTAAAGAATTTCTACGGTATGTAAGTCCGCCAACCTGCACTAGACCAGCGTGGTGGACTATATGCCCAAACCACTTTCAATCGATTCTCTCGATTGTAGAGTAGGCCCGTGCCCAGCAGTGGGACGTATATGGGCTGATACAATACAATACAATACTTAAATAAATGCGAGTTTTCAAAAAACCATATCGGAATTACACACCCCGACTTATAACTATAACTGATTGTCGTGGCTGCTAACTGGACGGATACGAATATCCTAACACCAGCCTACAGGGATGGGATTGGATGGAATAGTAAGGAATGGTATAGGACGGTACGGTACAGTTTATAAAGATGTTTGCATATCTAACCAAAACATTTGGTAATATTTTGTACTCGTATTTTATAAGGTTGGAGCGGGACATAATTGGACATCTAGTTGTTTAAGACCAAAAGAATTTAAAATGCGCGTCACACATAATTCGCTTTTTATTATCGAATGTCGTTGCTGTATCCATTTAGAAATGAGACACCATTATTGTATTACTTTATGTAATTTTCTTGATATGTTTTCTTGGCACGCGTTTTGCATTATTCTTTTGCTATTTTACATATATATATATATGTGTATATTTAAGTGGCGTCAGTCCAACATAATTTTTAGCCACTTTAGTAAATTATATTTCTTATAGTTTAAAGAATTTTAAAGTAATCACCATATGCTCAATGAATAAAACTTCTTTATCTGCTATTAGTGAATTTTATCCAATATTATATGCGAAGTTCAAGTTGTAGATTTGGCATATATAACACAGCAAGAACCTGCACCTGTATTTCAAGCTTGATACTTATGAAATAAAGACTATATTTCAATGGTTTTCGGCATAATTTTTTGTCGGTAACCTATTTATATGCTTATGCTAAATTCAAGGTGTTAATTACGACCTAGTGTATTACACGCGGGATATGCGACTAATATTTAATGCTAACAAAGCAGGTTCCTGTGGCTTCCGTGTTCTCATGCAACACAAGTCCCGAGAACCAACAAGTTATGCTCTGGTTAGCTCGAAGATTTTGAAAGCTTATATTAAGTTTGATGTATTTTAAAAAGTGTTGTTAAGGTTTTATTTAAGCAGCCGTCTACAAGTATAAGTCCGGATTGATAGGATATTTGCCTCCTATACAACTGTGCTTGGTCTCCACGATCAAAGAATTACTCCACTACATTTGACTACTATGAAATGTGGATTAGATTTTACACTCCTTAGAAATTTTTGACGTGGACATAAAGAAGTACAAGAACGTCGCATCGAAATTCAAAAATCGAAAACAGTCGCATTGAAATTCAAATGTATACAACAATTCTCCTCCTTGCGTCGTATTCCTTAGTATTGAGGGTCGTGACTTTCCTTCTGTATAAATTTCCAAAACAGTATAATAGTTTTCTGCAAACAAAACACCAAACGAAAAGTCGGTCAGATTTTTATAATGCCCCTAGACATAACTTAAAATATAATAATGTTTTCTGTCGAAATAGCGTCATATCTTACTAACGCGTCCAACATTCTCCACTGTACGCTTGCTTGATAATATCAATATAACCAACGCAGCTCTATTCACAAAGTACATTGTTGCATTTGCGTAGCGACAAGCAAGCGTCATGACGTGAACAAAAGTGTATTCAGCTGCATACATTAATGCTAAACAATTTAGTTATAAATCCTCGTTAAGGATGCATGTGTTGCAATAAATTGATAACTGAACTGCAGCAGTCGTGGCCGAGCGGTTAAGGCGACCGACTAGAAATCGGTTTCCCTCTAGGAGTGCAAATTCGAATCCTGCCGACTGCGTTGTACGGTCAGATTTTTGTTGTCTATAGTATGTGTTGTGCAAAGGTGTTTCAAATGTTTGCTTACCAACTTAAACCGCTTTTGCTTGACTGTCTTAGTGTTGTGTGCTTCGTTAGATATACTTGTATGTACATATATACATCTATAATTAATTCCTGCTCGTGTGACAACACTTTTATTTAATCTTTTTAGAAAATATTTCAAAAAATTACGTTCAAGGTATTCTTTGTTGCTTTTAAGATATAGCCATCAGTTTACAATGCATATATTTATGTGATATCTTTATACGATTAACCGACTGTCCCACAAAGAGGGTAATGTTTTTCAGGTACCTAATCATATAACTGGATTCTTGTCACTGCATAAATGATAAAACTGCATTGCCTCACCCAAGCATCGAATCAAATGTAGCCAATATTCTCCCACAAAGCCGGCACGGTCTGATTTACGCTAACAAAACTAAACTCAGTAGTATCAATGGTTCTATTTAGTTATAACTATGATTTAGTGACGGGTCCGGTGGATTTAGGGTTCCCCAGGCGTCGTGGACACCCCACGCGGTTCCGAATTGATTTATTTACCCGTTCCGTACCAGGTATGCCACTTAGCCAGCCAAATTGATTTCATTTCCACCTCCCTTTAAGGGATTTTGTCTTTGTTTTTTGCCGCGCTTGGAGGGGGTGGCTCATCGATTTTCCACATCTCGTATTCGCCGTCTTTAGTAATTAATCAGGTTTATTTTACCGCTTTGACTGAGAGTGTGATGTCGGTTTTATGGAATTTCTGTAATTCGTACTTAGGATACAATTTCCAATTGCGGAACAAAATTAAATTTTTAAAACATTCATCTATGTTTGGAAAATCTTTCACTGGGATTTTTATTACAATGTTTTTTTAGACATTTTTTATAATTTCATTAAATTTGAGTCGGCGCATCGTGTATGTTAAGATAAAGCAGATCTGGACAAAAAATCGTCTACTCAAATCTAACAACCATTTACGCAGTTTCAATGATAAAATTAACTGGTATTTATTAATTCGGAAGTAAAGGTATTTTTTTGAAAGGATAAGTATCTCTCGCAATTTCTATTATCTTTCAATTAATCTATGAACCGATACTGTCAACGTAATAAACGTGACAAAAAGAAGAGATTTGCAGTAACGCGCGACATAGGCGAGGATCTACTCGACGACGTCTATTAAACGTAAAGAAAGTTAGGTAATGCATCCAGTGCACCTAACAGAGCTAACTAGAGGCGCGAGAATAGGGAGTAAACGAACAATAGAAAGACCCACGCGGATAGCGACGCACTTGGAAATTTAGAAATATATATACTGTTGCTGGGATATTTGTACCAAGCTGTATTAAGCCTCTAAGGTGCAGTAGGTTGGATGCCGGCTGTGAAACGAGAGGCCGTGGGTTCGATCACCGAACAAAGAAATATAGTTGCGTAATCCACCGGTATTTGTTTCAGGTCTGGGTGTATACGAGGCCGAAAAGTGTCTCGTAGTTTCTGATACCGACGACACAAGCTCGATCTTAGCATGGTGCAAGAGTCCTCTGCCGCAGGATTATGTATGTGGTTGCTGTCAACTATGGTGGAAAAACTGTGAATGTGCAAAGGCATTGCTGTTGGAAGTATTTGCCAGATTGCGACCACGACATAAAATTTGATGCAACAACTAGTGACTCACGCAAGTGTTGCGCTTCGGTTTTAGCGGGTGTATTTATCCGGGTTTGATCATGCCAGCTCTCTCTCTCTTCAGGAAATCCACTGCTGAACATAGGCCTCCCCAAAGCATCTCTACATCGACCTGTTGGAAGCGGCCTGCATCCAGAGACTTTCTGCAACCTTAGACAGGTCATCCGTCCACCTTGTAGGAGGACGTCCGACACTTCTCCTGCCTGTACGTGGCCACGTAGCTCAAGTAGATTATAAAATATAATTGTTTTAATTCAACTTTACAGTCACCCAATAGAGAGACCGGTTAGCATTAAAAAAAGTCTAATATGGAGGCTAACAAAAACTGCAACATACATATTATGTATATTCCGGCCCCACTACACCTGGGTCAAAACCAGCATGTCTGGACCAGCAAAAATAGATTACACTCGGTATTTTTTTTTACAATATGTCCGACATATGAGCAAACCGATCACCTGATGGGAAGTGTTCACTGCCGCCCATGAACATCCACAACGCTGGGATTATGGATGTGTTGCCGGCCCATTAAATTGGGCAGGGAGCGTGAAGGAAAAAGAGATGTGAAGAAGTATTGGGCATCAGGCCATCTCACTTACCGAACGAAACGCGACAGCAAAGCTATCGCTTCACGTCGATATCCTGTAAGACAGTGATGCCGCCCCGGACGCGCTGCCCATTCATGCTGAATCATGGCTGACAACAGCACGGCTCTACCACTATTTAAATCACGTCGTAAATTGTAATCACTTCGTTCTCAAAAGACTCAAAAAAGGTACAAAATCCCAAAACGTCGGTATCAGAGACGGTCATAACACAAGTAATGTCATTTCCGTGGAACAAAAACGGTGAAGCCACATAATCGCGGGCTTTTTTCTCGCGGCCGTGTTTCGGCTTGCACGAGATGCACTCTGTCTCCTCAAGCTTTTTCGCTGTGACGTTAGGGATGTGCCACAGCCGCGCCGCGAAGTACCCTATATCGATAAAATCAAAAAGCAATTCATAGCCAACTTGACCTGATGAATAGTTACAAATTGATCCTGCAGTCAAACTGATTGTGCAGTTTGGGGGACATTACTGTAGTTTATAAATTTATGAGATGAATATGTTTATTGTTTTGAGAAATTTAGTTTCTTTTTTTAATATAAGGATTTTCTTGAAGGAAGGAGTGCTTTTAATACATATTATAGGAGACAAACGAGCAGACGATTCACTTGATGGTAAATGATCAGCGCCGCCCGTGGACATCTGCTACACTAAAGCATGCATGGAGATGCGTTGCCGATCTTTATGGTGTTACATTACAAAGACGGTGAAATTATAAAACGCGTTTATCACGAAAGAAACAAAAACCTTATGGCGATTATCTCGTACCACCGTTTTGAAAGATCACCACAACAGCAAGAAAGAAAGCCGTTTTTGAGAGATCAACTCAAGCAGGGTTTTACGTTGTTTTAGGAACAGAGCGGTGGTCGTTAACTAAACGAGAAATTTACTACGTAGCAACTAAAATGATTCGTATTAAACTAATATGTATTGTTTTCCTGTGATAGGTACCTTTGCATAAATACATATATTTCTTCTGTATGTACTATATCTCCAACCTCTTAAAAGTCAATGCATTTAGTTATATCGACCTCCGAAATTGTGGTGTTGGATATCTATCATAGAATAGAAGAAGATCTAAATAGAAGAAGATGTGCAGCTGCTAGATAATGCTCAATTTAGATTCTGACTGCTTAAAAATACCGCGTTTAATCCATCGACAGTGGCTCGTGCCTAACCTCATAAAATTTTGATCGGCGCCCCTCATTACCAGCTTTTTTCGTGTGAATAGTTCAGCAGTCTTTGCAGTGATTTTCCGGACGTTTTGTGGGCTCATGCCAACTACGCCGTATGTAACATACACGGCTGTTTCCATGCCCGCATGCGTCCCACTTATGGTATAGACCTTCCTTGTATTATGGGGCCTGAACCACAATGCAAATAAACATGCTTAAAATTTTTAATTTCACTAGGCACTCCCTTCTTGTTATGCTGAGGTACAAAGGGGTACAATTAAATCAGGTTGTATTCTCTACACAGGCCTATCCAACGACACGCGACTTATCACGATCCTAGGTCTATAGCTTCTTTGTAAAACTATTTTCGCGTAATAAAATACTTGTTCGCGTTTAGACGCAGTCGCCATAAGCTCCATTTACACGGGGAGAGTTTCTTGTGGCGAGAATCGTATGACATTATCGCATGGCATAACAGCCATAAGATTATCGTATTCTAACAATGTTTACACAATGCACCTTTTTTATATCTTTACGATAATTTTATCTTCAAGGCGAGAAACTCTCCCCGTGTAAATGGGGCTTTAGTCCGCCCCTCAACCATGAATACTGGAAATTACTGAAAATGTTAGAAGGTAAATAGACTTAAGACTATAGCTACGACTACATTCTAACAAGAGCATCACGGCTCTTTCACAGATGGGCTAGGCAGGGATGCTACCAGGACGCCCACGTTTCGCCTCGTGAGTTTCGTCCCACGAAGCAATAGAAAGCGACAATATTGCCATAAATTATAGCTACGATTAAATTCAAAAAATCTCGTTTTATTTCTATATTAAATCTTCACTCTAATTTAGGGAACTACTTCTTTGGTAATAATTTTCCTCAGTACCATAACAAATGTGAATGAGAGTTCCTCTGAATGTTTGTTACGCTACCACTTATTAGCTTCTCAACTGATTGGGATATATTTTTTACACACACATTGTCAAAGACACAGAAAACGACTTATGGTACTTTATCTGATCTCATGAAATGTATAAAAAAGTATATGTTATATTGACCGCCGGGCACAAGCGATACATAAATAACATCAAATTTATAGGAAATGTAGCAAACACACTAACCTAAACAAATTTCTAACATTCTTGGTGGTCAGTGGCGACCCAGGTATGCATGTGTGTTGCAATTCCGCTCAGAGTTAAAATATCGATATTTGGAGCAATATTATTTTTAGCTTTACTTTGACACAGTAATCAAAGCCTCCCGATACTTTAGGAAAACGTGTCATCCTGGCAACATTAACAGAATATATCTATAACTCGTACGAGGTGACACAGTGGTTGCGTCTATGGGTTTCTCCGTGTAAGCATCAGACCTATTGTTTGCGTTAGTTCGTAGAGGTGGCGTAGACATCTCGTAGACAACGGTTAAAATAAATTATTGTATTTTATTTGAGTTAGGTACAAAAGCATTTAACAAATTACTACTTGATAACTTAGATATGATTTTTAATTTCTACAGCAAGCGTTTATACTCGAAATCAAATAGTATTAACACGTCCAATGTAATAAAATGTGAAGAGAGAAAACTATTGTTATTATTTTGATGATTTTGATGATTCGGGCGCCACAATAGTGTAGACAATCTGTAAAATTCAATTAAATTTTATTGGCGTGAGGCGAAATAATATTTATACACCGCATTGTTTCATACATACGACAAGGATTTATACCAGTAATTGAATGGTATTAACATATCCAATTTAATAAAACCTTGAAAAGAGAAAAGCACATTAAACAGTATACTCGTATAGGCAGTTCCAACTTCTAGAGAGAAGTCAATCCAACTCGGTTGGACAGCGTTCGGGAAACTACGCGACGTCTTCTCATCCAAAATACCTCAGTGCCTCAAATCGAAAGTCTTCGACAGTTGTGTATTGCCAGTGATGAAACACGACACCGAGACGGGGCCTCTTACTATGGGCCTTATTAGCAGGCCCAAAGTCACTCAACGAGCTATGGAGGGGTCGAATCAGAAATGAGGAGATCCGTAAGAGAACTAAAGTAACCGACATAGCCCAGCGGATAAGCAAGTTGAAGTGGCAATAGGCGGAGCACATAGCACGGAGAACCGATGGCCGATGGGGCCAAAAAGTTCTCGAATGGTGGCCACGAAGCGGAAAGCGCAGCGTGCGACGTCCACCCACTAGGTGGTCAGACAACCTGGTAAAAGTCGCGAGACGTCGCTGGATGCAGGCTGCCTACAACAGGTCACTGTGGAAATCATTGGGAGACGCCTATGTTCAGCAGTGGACTTCCTTTGGCTGGTGGATTGGATTGGATTGTTTCATACATACGACAAGGATTTATACCAGTAATTGAATGGTATTAACATGTCCAATTTAATAGAACCGTGGAAAGAGAAAAGCACAGTGGAACAGTATATCGGGCGTCTTAATTGTTGTATTTGTGCATTAAGTGCAATACGCACACTATTTGCAACTCATTATTTCTAACTCAAAAAAAATAAAGTCAAATACATATCTAAATAATTTTTAACAACAGAATGCTTGCTCATGAATGCTCTTGAGTCTTGATCACAGACAAACCAGAAAATCTTGAATGTTGATTTGGGAACGAGCCACAGACCAAAAAGTGGAATGAGGGAATGCGAACTAATCAGAACGAATCTGTGGAACAGATGTTTTCCAAGCTAAACGCACGGTGACAACGCAAAGCGAAACAAAGTGCAACACGGTACAACAGTAGGAGATTCCAAAATTTACCATCGGCTACCTCTTGCCATTACGTACGTGCTCATATACGGTGCGGTATTTGCTAGCTGGAGACTGTCCCGCCCTCAAACCCACCACTGCAACTCCTGTAAGCTAGAATCAACAGCGGCACGCATTGTAATAACACCGAGCATTGAAGCTTGGTGAGTCTCCGGGAATGACTAACTTGTCTTTAACCCGCAACGAAATCAATTATAAAGTTAAATTACCAGTAGGAGTTGGAAATCAATTATTGTTCACTTTCCTCCGTAACAAAGCGGATGGCAAAAACAATGAACTAAAGAGAGGTAAATAACCTCGCAATAAGACTTTTACAGCCAGAAACGCCAGCTGTAAAGCACCACGGATCAGATAATTATTACATTTAAATGGGACCTATTATGTGAGCTGTTATAATGGATTCCAGTAATAGGTATGGCAGAAACGCCGGAAATTCCCCCTAGTCTCTACAAGGTCCATGTAGTATACAACTCCAGATGATATTTGCATACTATCCAGTATGGTTTTACGCTCATTCTGCCAAATACTACACTCCCAAAGTATATGATGCGCGGACTGTTCATATTCGCAACTAGATGTTGAACATGGGCACGCAAACGGATCAACGAGCTTATATGAGTACAGTTTAGACTTAAAGTACCATGGCCAGTAAGAAACTGTGATACGCAATAATCGACATCTAGCCAAGTCTTTGTCAAACGATCACGCACGCAAGGAAAATATTGGTATAGATGCCGCCCCTTCGAAGATACCTCCCATCTATTTTGTCATTCATCTAGTAGTTTGCTATATACAACTGAAAGCGGCTTAAATAATCTGTCTACTTTTAAAAGTTCCAGTGTAATTAAAAATATTTTGTCCATATTCTCTCTAGTTGAACGTACGTTGAAAGTACGTAACGTACGTACGTTGCACCTCCAGGTCGACTGGAAGTACACCCGCTAAGACAGGCAAAGGTTCGGTACTAACAGTTCTATACGGCTTACACAAGAATATGAACGCCATACGTTGGCTCTGGAGCAGTTTTCTTCGCACAGCACCGATAGAAGCACCGGTATTTGCTAGCTGTCATATATTTTAAGGTCAGACCTACACGCAAAATTGTACCTTACATCTAGTTGTGTAAGGTCCACATTTATTTGTAGGTGAAATACGGCGATTATTGCGATTGAATATGCTGGCTGGCCCGCGGCGTATAGAGTAATCTTAAGAGTATTTATAAAGTAGAGGGAGCGCTAGTGCTTCAAAAAACTTTCTGCCCTCCTATTAGCAGACATTTGACAGATTGTCCAACATGCACGAATTATTTGAAAAAGATATTAAAGTAATAGTTTAGGGCTACCAAACTCCATCCAAACTCGTTTTAGACAATCAAGAAACAGAACATACTCCCGGTTCTCAACAGAATTTGAACAGAATGCAAATTTATTGTTTTTTTTTATTATGGTTTACAAAAAAAACAATTTATGATAAACTTATAAAATACTATAACAAATTACATTACATTGTTCAATTTTCATAAATACAGCAGTGCTACGAACATAAACAAAAAAAATCTACGTTTTTGAAGACGCAAATGTATGACTGCGCACCCTCTGTATTATGAATACATACTTCATGAGAGTAATTTGCCTGTTAGATTGCAATCAGAAAATATTATGTACTGTATAGTTATAGTGTTTCTGTATAATGCGGTGTCTACTTACTACTCTTGTCTACTTTTAGGTTGGTATATAATAAGTTTGTATTTTTTTTACATTTGACCGGTTTCGAAGTGGAAACATATGTATGTCTACGAGTATTTAGCAAAAGTGTTTAATGACGAATGAAACTTGAATATTATGGTGATTTGTGATACGCGTCGACTGCCGCGTGGCGGATCATATTTATCTCATGAATTGCATTTTTATAGGTAAGTTTAAAAAAACAAATGCTGAATTTACACAAATAAAAATCGCACTGGATGTTATATACAAAGGTTATCGTTTTGTTGCTTCATAATATAACAATAAAATTTATTAACCGATTCGTTGCGACGCCCATTTTGGTGCACTTTTATGCGTGGCGACGAACAAATATTTCGTGACACGACAGTCGTGTCAAGCGCCATATCAGTTGATGACACGCCTATTGTGCCATCAGCCATGTACAGAATAAAATGCTCTTTTTTCTTGTTTAGCCTTGAATTGTATTCAGTCGACTTCCAAAATCGAAAGTAAACGGTCAGTTACTTTGTGTTAAGTGGTTTTGAACTGATTATATATGTGTTTCACTGAAAATGGATGGTAAGTGACTTTTTTATTCAGATGTTGTAAACCTTTTGTACTGTTTTATGAGTCCTTATTAGTGTTTCACGCAAAAAGGAACCGTAAGACAACACAATATGGTATTTTCCAAAATCTTGCCGAGACGATCTAGCCGACTTAGGAAACTTGTTTACAAAATAATTTTTTAAGGGATCGGAACAAGATTTAGCAAATGTGAAATTCATTTATTATTTATATGTAATACCTACCTACTTATGTATGTATCTAGGTATCTAATAGCTACTTATATTTATATTAGCCCGATAAGCTAAATAAGATAAGAAAAATAGATGCAGCTATTAATAATAATTCGAGGTAAATAATGCATTTCATTAATACGTACCTAATCGCAGTAATCGTAATGCAACTTATCGAGGTTGTCAACCCCTGGAATTATCTGATTTGCATTATTTCCAGAAACGAAGTCTATAATAATGATCCGCATTCAAAAAGATTAATGTTTAGTTCAAGAAGCACCTCGAGAAATTTCGATTTGAGCGAGATAAAAGACATTTAAAAATGACACGAAACGCGTGTCATACGCCATATGTAAAAAAATTGGATGGCACGTCTGTCGTGCCATCCGCAACGAATCGGTTAATAGGTCACCACTGCGATTATGAAGACAGTATTTAGACTAGAGAGAAATGCGAGTTGTGAATAATTTAATTCTAATTAGACTTTTGACCTTTATAGCTTTAATAATCGGAACATTAATCGATAATTATCGATTATCTGTTATTGGTTTGCATGCTGTATATATGATACTGGTCTTGAGTAACAGTGGGATAAAAAAAAGACAATATATTTTCGATTAGATTTAATTAAATTACATCATAGTTGGCGTAAATATCAACATACTAATGAACTAGACTAAAGGCACCGCAATATATATGTATATATGTATGTATAGATAAATTACTATTTGTTTTTCCGTAAGTATATAAATTTAACAGAAATGTACGTCTCGATAATATATTTTTCTATAAATACATTAATTTATTTGTATTGTTAGGCTGATATAAGCTATTATTTTAAAACAACTATTACCAGTGCCTTCAAACCAAGTTCCCCACACACACATTATCTTCTTAAACTAACATCACCTACAATGCTTGCGATCATAGTATTTTCACAATTCAACATCATATTATATTAAAATTTAAAAAGGTTGCGACATGAGTCAGTTTTGATTACAAAAAAGTGTACCCATTACAATCCTGAAAGTGAATGTATTCTAAATGACATGGGTAGCGCCTACGGTATAACAATTTTTAAGCATGGATAACTACACTTTCATCACACACGTGTCTAGACCTTAAAATATAAACGTCGCCATCATAAACGGCCGCAGAAGTCCACGGCTAAATAATTAAATAATAAATCTGTGGAACCAATTGCCAAATACATTTCCGCTCAAATTCGACCTGGCGACCTTCAAAAAACTTTAAAGGCCGGCAACGCATCTCCACCCCTGTGGCATATGGTGTTCCAGATATTCATGATCGGCGATGATCACTTGCCATCAGGTGAGTCGTATGCTCGTTTGCCCCTTATAATACATAAAAAAAAAGATAGACCTCCCAAGAGATTTCAGTCACTATGCTGAAAGAGCTGCCTACATCCAAGATCTTCTAGCAATCTACATATATTCGTATACTTCTTACTGTACATTCAATAAAAATATACGTATATGGTAGTAGTGCTATAATCGACGACTGTAAACTAGGCTGCAAGGTTTCTTGCACACACAAACTGGCTGTGGACATCTCTAAACATAGCCAAGAGTTGTTGCAAAGGTCATCAATATATTGTCCTCTAGGAAACTACACATATTACAATATAAAATTAGTATTGTAAGGAAGATTATTTATCACGTCCTTCAAATTCCTGCTAGTCTGTCTTTGAATCATTTATAACATGGATAAATAAATAGTATTATTTTATCATTTAGACGTTTGTAAAACGTAGCCCTGGCATATAATATGCTTTCGGACCCAGTGGTCGGGAAGCCTAATCAGCCCAATCAAGTGCCTGCATACTACGAGTACTTATAGTTGGGTTTATATCGCACGGTTTGTACTCTGTAAACGACTCACACACTTCTCACACAGCTTTAACACACGACTATAATACAATGATTATAACTTCATTAGAATTATAATTTAAAACGAATTTATATATTAGAGTTGTATTTATGCTACTATATGTTACCATTACTTAATTACCAAATAACAAATATGTATTCATTTTAATACACTACAGATTATTCTTTCAACAGTTGCAATTTTATAAAAGTAAAGCGACACAATATGATGGTTTCCGAAGACCCCGACATCCTAAAATACATCATCGTTCGCAGCTCACATGAAGTCCATTGCGAGTATTGACTACGCAAAATATTTCGGCATTGATCTATCGCAGGCGTTCACACAGCGACTTCATGTGACCTTAATCAAACGTAATCTACGATGTTATAAGGAAGTGAACTAAAACATGTAGACATGCAACAGATATTTGGTAGCAATTCAGTACAAGCCCTAAATTTTGGTACTGGAAACAATTACCGAACAATAAAATTATATTACTCATAATAAAATAAGACTACCTCAAACATTAATTACTACACAAAAGATACGATAGAGACACATTTTTTCGTGTTGTAATTGTTGCCATAATTATCATAAAATGTTGTATGAAACATCAAATCTCGGGTACAGATCTACTAAATTCTATTGGCATGTGGCGAAATTTGGAACTACAAATAAAATTAAAAAAATGTCTATATAACATTGTTTGGGCTGTTTTTTTTTTTATTGCATAGGTCCGGCAAACTAGCAAACAGGTCACTTGATGGTAAGTGATCACTGCCGCCCATGAACATCCACAACGCTGGATCATAGATGTGTTGCCGGCCCAACTGGGTGGGGAGCGGGAAGGAAAAAGGATGGGAAGAGGAAAGGGGTATGGGCATCCGGCAATCTCACTCACCGAACGAAACGCGACGGCCGTCGCGTATCTTCTTCACGTCGATCTCCTGTGAGACAGTGGTACCGCCCCGGATGAGCCTGCCCATTCATGCTGCGTCACGACTGACAACAGCGTGGCTCTGCCACTTCCTTCCACTTTTTCTAATTTTATAATATAAACAAGCATTTATACTCGTAATCTAATAATATCAACATATCCAATGTAATAAAATATGAAGAGAGATGAACTACTGTTACTTTTGTGACAACAACGCGTTCGGGTGCCAGAAGACCATACACCATCTGTTTAACTTCAAATTAGTTAGATTCTTGTTTATTGTCAATTTATCCTTAAAGGAGACGAGTTGGCACATCTGTCACTTGCAATACATTATGTGGTCTGCAGGAAAATGAAATCATGGCCATTGAGTGAACCGCAGCTTCGTAATATCAGGGAACGCAAATTACACCAGATTCATAATTAATTGAGAAGATGAAAAAACTGATTCAACACTAGACCCAAAACTTACGAAAAATTCCTACCAGTTTCTTGTAAAGTGAATAAGATAAAGACTGGTTTCAGCGCCTCCATTCCCTTCATCATAGCAAACCGTGCCTATGAAAAATGTATTCTTAATATAAAATAACATTTTCCTAAGTTTGCGTCATGTTTTCATAGCTCGGCTGTAATATGTTGCGATTGACCGGATTCCCTTATAATTTTACATCCTGTCATTTGAACGTATATTACATTGGATCGCTGAATTAATTAAAATATCTTACATACTACCACGAAACAAACACGATATGAATACAAACAAATATCTTTGACTCCACATAACTATACAACAATTTACCTCTAGTAAACAACTAACCCTACACACAGCTAATTGATTTTAACATATTATTCGTACTATCCTATATACGAGGTTCCAGCTTTAGTAAATAATTTACAACATATACTTACAACTGATATATATTTTGTGCTACTATTAAATAATTTATAGTCTTCTTACTTAACAATATTAATATATCAGGAAAAAATATTTTGGTATTTAACATGTTACTCGGTGAAAGAAATATTACATCAAAATCCAAAACAAAGTTTGTCGTTAAGGCATTGTGTGTTACTTAAATTCTAATACACTGTTTGATTGACATATTGATTAGCATCTCCTCAAACAAGTTATACCAACATAATGAAGATACTAATTTTCGACCTTACTCATAGATAGTTGAACGAATTAAATGTTTTGCCTTCTTCGCTCAAACTGAATTCCAAAGTTCGAGAGGGACAAAACATTCGATTACTAAAATAGGTTTTAAAATTGTCTATGAATAAGGCCATTTAAATTTGTATATAGTTTACAACATGGCCCAGTGTCAAAAACAAAGATCATAGAGATTGGTGAACACCCATCATAACACGATGGGATGCTTCAGAGTTGAACGAAAAGGAGATAGTTGAAATGCTTCATAATTATTTAACAGTGACAAGTGACAGTCGCAGCTTTGTACATCTGTTCCTCGCTTAGGAAGTATTTACTTCGTTTCATGCGAGTTTCCTTATTCAAAAAGGCACAATGGCTTAATTTTCAGAGCGACTCGTATGAGTTCTCAAACTGAATATCTCTTTGAAACACCTGGGTGTATCATGTATATGATATTTCTCATATCCCCAAATGGGTTACAATAGAGGTAGAACCATTTTTTTCAAGTTATAATAACCACGACTGCCACAAGCTTTTGCTTTTATATAGAAAAATGAAGTTATAGCAGTCAGCAGATCAATTACATAACTACTAAAACCAACATCAATAAAGTTTATTAAGTCAAGTAAGATGACATATAAACTGATATATAACAATACCATCGATAAACTATACATTACAATTAAAATAGCTTATATCAATATAGCAAAAATATTCTATTTTACACATGTTAAATATAATATACACATTAATAGACCACACATATTTCAGACTATCTTGGATTAAATCAATAAGGATGTTGACTTATTTTTGGAATTGCTTTTAGTCTATAGACAGGCCCTATACAAACACGAGAAATATAATTTTACGAAAATATAAGACAAATTTTAATTAAAAAATACGCAAAACAAAACGTTTTCAAAATTCCTGCTAAAACGCTCCACTGTCACGTGACTATAATCTACGTCACCGAACGCAACAGAATTTCGCGTTCTATCGAAATCAAAAGATTTTGACTGAGTTCTTACGATATAACTACATCCTTTGATGAATTCAAAATCCATTGTAGTGAAATTCGTAAAATATTATCATCGTTGTGGCAAATTATCGAGAATTTTTTTTTATCGGTAATACTTTCAACTTGTGCCGCCAGACTTGTGACGTCAGCTCCCTCCAATTGTTTTTTACAGTCACGTGATAATGAGTAATTAATAATACCATTTAAAATTATTTGTTCGTCATAATAACAGTTAAAAACTGAAAAGTTGTAGAGCCACGCTGATGACAGCCATGACTCAGCATGAACGGGCAGGCACGTCCGGGGTGGTAAATTTACACGAATTTATAACATGAGTCAACATTCCTATTGCCATCACAGTTACCGTTTTTAGTGAGTTGCTAAACATAAGCCTCCTCCGAGGATTTCCTTAGGATTCCAAGGATACGTTGGAAGCTTGCGTCCAGCGGCTTCCTGCTTTGGTTAGATCTGTCCAACTTGTATAGTTCATATATTGGTGTTTTAACTTCAGTAATACATACAATTTTATCAATATTATCAGGTATCGCGAAGCATCAATTGAAAACTCTTAAACATAACAATACCAACATTGCATTTGACTAATATTATTAAATATTCACCAACTTACAAGTTAATCAAATATTTCTTTGAAATCAAATTGAAATCAAATCGTTATTTAATTAACAATAATGCTACACTTGAATGCAAGCTCTGTAACACATCAACACACAACTTCATCTGGTATTAATTATAATTTTAGTATTTCTTAAACCTTGAATCAATCAAATGGTATTGACGCTTTAGCCGCGATTTAACAATCTGTCCAATTATCCATTAAATTATTTATAACCAGAATATAAAAGTAACACAGACAATTTTATTCAAACTGTAATAAACGCTCATTTATTTGGCGGTAAATCATTATTTGAATTGATAATGGCCAAGTCGGCAACCTAACATCTAGGAGAACGCGGATGAGATCTAATACGGCCGAACTGTCGCCGTAATGTTCTGGAACAAACATTCACAAGATATGCACTGTCACCTTGGGGCCGTGCGGTCAAAGTCGTTGCGATCTGTACACGTGCCCGCGCGTGATTCTCTCCATGTTTACACCAAATGCAACACCATTTTATCATCAAAGGTCTCGTCTTCCTCCGCCTCCACCTCGTCCTCCTCGTCTTCTTCCTGGAACAATATTTTATTTTGGGTCTAAAATATACACACGTAAACATCACGCCGCTATCCCAGAATGGGTAGGCAGAGGTGCAACATGGACTCCCACGTTTTGCCTTGTATGTTACGTCCCACGATATGACATTTGGCGCCCATCGCCACATCGGGCACGTATTCCTGACTCCGGATGAATAGAAAAATCCAAAATCACTTTGCCCGACCCCGGATTTGAAACCGAGACCCAGCTTTGTAAACGTACCGTAGTACATCTACGCCACTGACGGAAATACAGTGAATTAGCTGTAGTGGTGGTGTTAGGTAATAACCTTATATTAAGTTAAAATCATATTTTACCTTAAATAATTATAAAATCGAATATTTACATTCTAGTCTATATTTAAACGACACACAGTTTATCGAACTAAACATTGTACTTATTACGCATTAATTTAATTTTAAATTATATGGGCAAAAAATCATTCATTAGTTAATTGCAAGTAGAAATACAACAACTGTAAAAATAATATTGAGCACTGGTGCTTATTAGGTAACCTAGATCACTAAGCATCAACACAAGTGAAGTTATATATTTCATGTTATAAAATATATTATTCTACGCATTTTTTTTTAATGTCCAGTATACTGTATACTGCATCTAATAGTTGACGTGTGGCGAAACTCGGAAATACAAATAAACGGTAAAAATAAATGTTTAACACACTTATGGAATTAATTTTCATACGATAAACAGCGAGCATTTATACTCGTAATGTAGTATTAATAAAATGTGCAATATAGTGAACATTAAACATAGGAAAACTATTTTATTACTTTGCACAACACAGCTACCAGGCGACAGAAGACCGCAGACGATATACTGTGTGATATTCACATATTAGCATGAATTAAACCACATGTTTCTCATACGCCCAGGTCAAATTGTACAAAATTTAAAAAAAATCCGACTGGATTTGTTTGTCAAAAAGACGATTTTCGTTTTCAACATTTCTGGTCACACCATATACGAGCATACCGTTCAGGTATGTTTCCAAACCTAACCAAATTTGATCTAAAATCGTGATATTTGAAAAAAAAAACACTTGGAAGATTTATCAATATTTGTACTATGTTACCTGGGGTGACGCGAAACATGTAGGTTAAATTAATGTTAAAGCATATCAATGACACCCAGTATAGCTTATTCCTGCATGTAATATGTAAGAAGTGCGTGGTGGTCTGTTGGTAACGGACCAGACGAGGCTGCCTACATGTTCACGGTGGTCGCGGGTTGAAATCCCAGGGCACACCTCTGACTTTTCGGAGTCATGTCTGTATTGATAGTCAATCACCACGCACTATAACGGTGAAGGAAAACATCGTGAGGAAACCTGCATACCATAGCGATTTGTATAAATTTCTATGGTATGTAAAAGTCCGCCAACCCGCACTAGGCCAGCGTGGTGGACTATATGGCCTAACCACTCTCAATCGTACTCTCGATTGTAGAGGAGGCCCGTGCCCTGCAGTGGGTCGTATATGGGCTTATACAAAAATATGGCAATAACTCACGTCAAATCCGAAGCAGGTGTCGACTTCCTTCTCGAATTTGATCCGCCGCTCGTGCGCCTGCTGTATCACGTGGGCCTTCAGCAACTCCTTCTCTAGTTCCTCCTCTTCTTTGTGCATTTCTTCGTCTTCATCCTCTTCCTCCTCCTCTTCTGTAGAAGACAACAAACATTATTCAATGGTACAAAGTCCATACAATATCTTACACAAAAATATTTTTGATAAGCAATAAAATACACATAATATAATTTATAGTTAATACTATATGAGACATCATCATCATCATAAGGTCGTTGCAGTCCACTGCTGGACACAGGCCTCTCCCAAGGTTCGCTACAGAGCCCTGTCTGCTGCTTTATGCATCCAGTCGCTGCCGGCCCACTTATGCAAGTCGTCCCGCCATTAGCCAGAGGACGTCCCGCGCTAACTTAGCCAATTCATATATAATTCTGAGTCATGGCTGACAACAGCGTGACTGATCGCCCTACACTTACCATCAATAAATAGTGCGGCCACTTCGTCATGCGAGTACAAAAAGTCTTAGGAATCATAAAGTGACGTTTATTTAAAAAAACAGTGTTCATATATATATATTCTCCTGGATACCTGTGCCCTTTGAAAACACTGCACTGCACTTTGGAAACGATTAAAAGGAGCATTAGATCGTGATAAGTAAATGAATTGCGTAAATTGTCATACGTACTTTGTACAGAACTAAACATTTCCGTTTAAAAAACACCATCGTAAAGTGATATGAACAACTTTTTTTTTTATATAACCGTTCTATGATAAGCATTGCATGGTCTACCTTGTTCCTCCTGCTCGATGAAGTCGTGAGAGGTAACGGCGACCTGCTGCTCGGTGCCGTCCTCCAGCTGGATCACCTCCAGCACCACGTACTGCTGGCCGTCGCTGTCTGCCACCGTCACCAGCTCGCCGCGCTTCAGCTCGTTTGAAGCCAGACCCAGCTTCAGCAGCTGCTGCTCGCTGCTCTCGTCCGAGTCGGGCCGGTACTCCTGCAACGTAAATAACATTTATTTTTAGCCCTTAGTGTCCCACTGCTGGGCAAACAGTGTCCCTTTCCTTCCAGATCTTGCGGTCTCAATAATAAATGTAAAAAACACTTATAAATATAATACATGTAATATGTTCACATAATACGCTACATTGGTAATACATATTTTCAAAATAATGCTTAAATTTATACATATAGAGCTAAGGTTATATTTAACCAAAAAATATACACAAACATAGACAAATATGAGAAATAAATTAAAAACAAAAAACGCAAGCACACATCGAATGCATACGCAGATTTATTCACAGAAATAAAATTAAAATCGTTTAAAACTGATATGATTTATAATTCACAAAAATATGTAATACCATTATTTCACCCTGCAAAATGAGAAAACCCTAAAAGAGCTAATCATGTAATACATATTTTAAAATAATCTATATTTTTAATATGATTTATATATTCATATTAATGTAATAAAATATAGATAAATTAATTAGGAAATGAACAAATTGTTTAGTCAAACGATATCAATCATACACTGCTGTATAATATAAGTTAAACAAAAATGTTTGTTAAAAGTATTTTGAATAAGCTCTAAGTAATCTTGGGGTAGTTGTAGAAGTAATTATATTAAAGAAGAGCTAGTTGTGGTTCTATTTTACTACCTACAGATGGAATAAGGGTGCAGGCATGACAATTTGCGATATAAACCGCCTCCGGACCAAGGACAGAACATTTAACATTCAGTAATCGGCAGTAAACCATTACGGTGTTTCCTTTAAAAGTAACAAGTTGTCAAAGATATTTGGATAAATCTATTATTCCTTAACCAACGGAGATTATTATAATATCTAGCAGGAGAGCTAGAACTTTAAAAACGACGATTAAAAAAATGTTGCTGCTGGAAAAAAAACTTTGCAACGTCAAAATACTAATTTCATTCAATATATCTGAATTTTTTTTGGGGGTGTGGATGGCCCTATCTTAAACTTATATTTTGATAAAAATTACCATCTTTCTTTAGAGTATTTATTGTATAAAGGGAGCACTGGCACTTTAAAAACATCAATTAGAATGGTGGTGCCGAGCCACCTTTTCTGCCTGCCTATTGCCTGGCATGTGGCAGATAGTCACATGCACGAATTATTTGATAAAGAAAATTATATTAAACTAGTTTAGGGCTATTGAATTCCACTCAAAAACTATACGTATAGGACTGATAACAATTAAATGTACTTTCAGTTACCAATGGAATTTTTAGCTATTTGTTGTTAAGTGATTAGTTAAATTTTCACTAATATAGCAGTCCTACCACCATTACGAACAAAATACTTCTATGTTTTTGAACATGCAAATGTATGACAGTACTTCCACTATAAACTATATTAATATTCTAAGCTCCTTCCATTAGTTTATTATATGTCATCACTTTCCAAAATTTAATCCTTATCAGCAACATTATCAAATGTTAAAATAATACACCAAGTTTCTTTTCTTTTTCTGAATCATCACGTTCGATTCCTCGCTAGGCATATTGATTAATCAAAAATCGAAGTACGCAGTTTTAGTTTTTATCAAAATCAGGCTTGTGACTTCTTTTACAATTTTTCGCTTTATTTCGCTCATAGTTACGGATATGACCATCCACGCCCATTTGAAAGATCCAGCCTATATACTTATATACATACTTATATATGTTGATGGAAAAACTGTTAACTAGGTAACATTCACTATTGCTACCAACATTACGACCAAAACTATGGGGTGTTATTGAAGACGCGAATGTAGACAGCGCCCCATCTGGATATTGACAGCCTCCGTGGCGCAGTTGGTTAGACGCCGGCTGTGAAACGAGAGGCCGCGGGTTCGACCCCCACACCGAGGCAAATGTTTGTGAGGCCCACGAGTATTTATCTCGGGTCTGGGTGTTTGTGAGACCGAAAAGTCTTTCGTAGTGTCCGATACCCACGACACAAGACTTAATTGATCTTAATGTGGGATCAGAACTATGTATGTGACTGTTGGGTGTATTTATTTAGTACATAATCTAAAGGTATGGATTACCTTGAGTATATCGCCCTCAATATACTTGATCTTTCTCTCGCGTCCGATCTTCAGTGCGAGCGCTCGCTCATGGTGTCCGGATTCGGGATCATGAATCGCGAGATGCCGGATGAGGTTCCCCTTGTGCGCGAAGGTGCGCTTGCACTCGCGACACGTGTGCGTTTTCTCCTTGGGCGGTTTTGGCACGTAGTTCGGGTTGTGGTATAGGTTTTGGTGTCTGCGCAGGAGCTGCTTTTGCCTGTACGCGAATGTATACATTAGTAATGTAGTTACAATTTTGTATTGCAAATAGTGATATACAATTTCGGAAACTTCTTATCGATAACTTAGTAGTTAATTAATTACTTTAAATATTTTTGATATTTATATGTTCTCGATGTTTGCAAATTTATTTGCAACATCATTTACCTATGTATATTATCAGAATATTGATTAAATAAAGTTTCTACCTAAGCAAATATGAAAAGTTTTCGATATGATATAATCATTGAATTTGAACATTTGCTGACCATAACATTTTCATTTGCAGCATATTTTTTTTCTTTTCTCAATCGCTCTATTTGCAAATACTAAAAACAACCATATTCGTGTTAAAACTCGCAATAAAGTGTACACACCTGAAGGCCTGATCGCAGCTGTCGCAATTGAAAGGCTTCTCGTCCGTGTGCTTGAGCATGTGCGACTTGAGATGTCGCAGCGTCGTGGACGCGTACGGACACAGCTCGCACTTGAAACACTTCTCGCCCTCGTGTGTCTGCATACATTCATTATTACATTAATTGTCTAATAAAGTTGATGTTCATTGAGTGAACCACATCAGAGACAAAGTCGGCAAGTTGCCAGCTTTTAAGGAAAGTTCTTTTATTAAAATATTTACTAATTACAATTAATAAGAGCCTTATTCACCATCTTTGAGTAAACTGCTGATTAGTTACTTTTTGATGAACGTTAACTCCTGAGTAAAAGTGCCGAGTATCTTTCGTCGATTTCATAAGTGAAAACAAAGGTTCGAGTAACAAAGTGCTGGTTAAGTAAATGAACATAAGAAATTGAACGAATCATTCGTTCAATATTACGTTAAATGCAATGATTGAATTTATTTATAAATTACATTTCTTTAATCATTGGTCAAATGTCTCCCGCCCTGAAGTGTCAACGTATTTTTATCTTAAAAAAATAAAAAGGAGGTTGAGATTTGAGCATTATTTTAACCACCGAGTAAATACGCTAATTGGCAGATGATGTGGCCAGTAAGGTACTGATTAGTGTAATCATAGGATTAGTGTCACTGGAACGTCGTGAAATCGACACGTGATGTTGCGAGTGATTTTAATTGATGACAGTAAATCTTCAAGTAGGCTAAGATTTACTTGAGGGTGGTGAATAAAGCCCTAAAACTTTTGTTAACATCAGTCGGTCGTGTGATCACGCGCCTTCGCTTAAATTTAAAGTTAACCAATTTTTTTGCACTGTCCGTTTCGTAGCATATTTGTCCCTTAACAATTTAAATAAATGGTGCATTGTGAATTATGATGTGATTTCGTTTAACTCGTCAAGTGTCAAACTTACAGCCATTGCATCATCCGCTCGGGCAAATTGTTATTGTTGCGTAAATTGTATGCAAAGGCATGCACATAATATGTATTTTTATCGTTTCAGAAATGGATAACGGAATATTTTTACATACAGTTTCTATGTATTTTAATATATTAATCATGAAACAATGAATTATTAATGTAGTTGACATCCTCTGAGATGAGACCGGAAAGTATATCATAGTTTTTTATATACGACACAATACATATTGTGTGGGGTCAGGATTATGTAAGCGACTGACGGCTTGTGTGTATTTATGTATTTACCTTATTGTGTACTTTGCAGGAGTATCTGTCGGGGAAGGACTTGCCGCACCGCTTGCACTTGAGCGGCTTGTCGGACGTGTGCAGCTTCTGCACGTGGATGCGCAGGTCCGTCTTGCGGCCGCACTTCGCTGGGCACAACTCGCACGCGTACACCGGCTTCTTAGCCACTGGAATATTTCGTGCATGATTTTATTAGATTAGATTTTATTACAACTGTAAGACGAGTGTAGAAACCCAATGATTCAAATTATAGTGCATATTTAATAAGTCTTTCTAACTGGAGTTCATATTTTGTAGAATATTTTATTTCTTACTGCTGATCGTTTTACTATTTCAATAATCTCGTAAAAAGTTAAAGACAATTTAGGTATTCCCAGAGGATCGTTGAATTTATGCACAGTGTTGAAAACACCTATTTTACATACCACACAAATAACTTTATTTTTAGAGTGACCCAAAATTTTCATAAACAGTAAACAATTGTCATTATCGATGGCAGAGCCGCCCTGCGGGCGATAACGACAACCATCTTCAAGTAAAGCGATAGCCGTGATAGTTTGTTTAACATGTCGCTTGTTTGTTGTCATAGCTAATGATTTCGCGGCAAAATAATGATACTTTAACTTATCAACCAATCAATGTATTATTATGTTTATTTCGCGACGAGGGGCATATTAAAAATTTGTTATTTCAATTAACAATTGTTAACAAGCAAAGAAATATCGACAATTATTTCCGATAACACGCAATAAACCCTTTGCTTCCACAATATTATTCATTGTGAAACTTTAAATTTTTCGAGAATTACTAAACAGTATAATGCAACCATTGAATTATTTACGCTGGTGCGACGCACATTCAATATGTACATTGGTGGAAAAAACCCGCATTTATGATCCGCATAAATGCATAACAGATTTGAAGTTCAGCCTGTTTGTAAAGCCTACCGGTGAGAGATTTACATCTGGAACATTCTAGAGTCTGCACTACTTACCATCAGGCGCACCCAGTATATGTTAGCCTACGTGTTTGTTAGAGGCCACGGGTTGTTCCTCCGCGCCGACACAAATATTCATGTGATTCACAAGTATTTGTTACGTACTTATATGGATCTTTGTGAGACCGAAAAATCTGCGTGGTTTCTGATACCCACGATACAAGACGATCTTTGTGTGGGGTCAGGGCGATATATGTAACTCTTGAAGTGTATTTATAATTATTATTTTTAGTTACAAGATCAGTTGATATAATAGAAAAAATGCATACATACCGTTGTGTATGAGTTTATGAGCTTTTAGCGAGTTGGATTGCGTGAAGCACATGTTGCAGTGTTCGCACTTGTACGGCTTCTCGCCCGTGTGCGTGCGCAAGTGACGCTTCAGCTTGAACGTGTCCGGAGACGCGTACGTACAATGCGGGCACTATGGAGAAAAAAATCAGTTTTGTACTAACACGGCTGCAACTCATACACACGTTTTAGTCGCGTATTGCGACTCGCTTAACGTATCATCATGATCATTAGGCTCCGCTGTCAACCTTAAATGTCGACTCCAGTTTTAGTGTCGCTGTAAAATACATGTCATCTATCTACGATCTTCTTGCGCCTGAAAGCATTATGCAAAGTAATAAAATAATTTTCCTCTCTTCACTTTTTCATAAATTCACCTGCGACGGCTCTCTGCTGCATTAATGGATGAATTTGAAGCCTTCTTTGTAGTATTTTCTTTCTTAGGCGACAGTAATTAATACACTCCGCATTTTTTTGTCGGATGTCCAATACCCCTTTCCTCTATTTTTTTCTTTTTCCCTTTGGCTCCCCTCCCAATTGGACCAGCAACAAATCCACGATCCAGCGTTGTGAGTGTTCATGGACGGCAGTGATTACTTACCTTCAGGTGACCTGTTTGCTTGTTTGCCGGACCTATGCAATAAAAAAAATTATGGGTCTATAAGCCGTGGCGATCAGCCAACTAAAACGACCCGCGCTGACTGCAATCGCTGACGAGCTACGCGCTGAGCTGACGGCCGGCGTGCGGTCCACGTGACTAATATCAGCCTAGAAGTGTATTTCTGAGCCCAGTCCGGCCGTCCAAAGTGTAATGACAGATGTACCTGGTACGGACGCTCGCCGGTGTGGCAGCGCACGTGGCGACGCAGCTTGGACAGCTCGACGGACGCGTAATCACACTCCGTGCACTTGTGCGGCTTCTCGTGAGTGTGCTTGTAGCGGACGTGCCGCACCAACTCGCCTGGAATATACACCAATTGATCACACACACACAAACATCACGTATTTTCTTAAGATTGGTGCCTACCAATCTCAAGAAGCAGATCTGCCTAGCTCTGCTTCCAGAATACCGCGTTTCGCCTTGTGTTCAGTACAACGATGTTTTAGCACAAGCATATCGACTTATCGGGCATAACTCCCCATTTCTAACTCCGGGCTGATAATGAATAGAATTCAATATCACTTTGCCCGACTAAAGGTTCGAACCCGAGACCTCAACTTTGTAATCGTACCGTAGTACAACTGCGTCACCGAGGCAGTCAAGTCAACAATTGATTAATGAAAACATTTTAATTTACTTATTAACTAGACCTAAATTAAAGAAATACAAAACAGGCGAAATACAGACAGTATTAATTAGAAAAATGAATCTATAATCAACCGTAAACAACACTTGTTATTAGACGTGTGGACGCGTTCATATTTCTGCAAACTCGATAGTTTTTCTTATGTGTTATCTCATCCAGTCGAATCCGCTTCTTACTCTTTGCACTTGTACAAACTTCGGCGTAATAAATCAAAACTGAACCAAAACCTTTAGATTTAATATTGATGACAATAAAGCGATTTTCGACGGACTATAATACCCGGTACTTTAATGCTCAGATTTATATTATGTCGAACATACGGCATTGTTGAGACCTGCTGGCCTACAATAGGCACTCCATTTCATTTTCAATTTAGGATTAGGATCAAAAACACGTCGTATTGGTACAGCAGCGCACTATTGTATAATATATTATCGTGGTGCCATTTAACGGAACTAAAAGAAACCGAGTCTCAAGATTAGTCCAGTATATAAAAGCTCCTTAAGCGACAATTGTGCTGACCCACAATACATTTCCTCAACAATGTCTCTCTCTTCTCTCTTCAGCCACAAGAAGTCCACTGCTCAACATAAGCCTACCCCAAGGATTTCCACATCGACCTGTTGGAAGCGGCCTATAAACGCTATGGACAGGGCCAAGCTCGGTATTTCCCTAGAGATCGAATCAGGAATGAAAAGATCCGTAAGAGAACAAAGGTTACCGACGTAGCAAAAAGAATTATCAAGTTGAAGTGGCAGTGGGCCACGGACATAGCGCTAAGAACTGATGGCCGCCGGGGGCCGAAAGATTCTTTAGTGGAGACCATGTACAGGTTTGCTCAGTATCGGACGGTGGACGGTATCTACAAGGTGGACAGACGACCTGGTTAAGGTTGCAGGAAGTCGCTGGATTTAGGCCGCTGCCTCAACAGTGCAAAAATTAAATTACAGATTATTGATATCACGCTGCCCGGTGTCCGTCATAAATTTCTTGATTGGTATATAACCCTTGAGTAAAGTGATAACCTTCGAATTGTTGATGCACCGGGCAATCTAACGAAGATTGACATGTAATTTGTTGCAGCCGCGACGACAGACATCTCAATATAAAGCCAGGAAGTGTGTCAGAACTCAACTCATTGGTATCACTTATATATTCGATACGAAAACACGTAGTATCATTTTTTATGCCGTACAAGAAATCTAGATTCATGCGACGTGGAAACCCTAAATTTACCGCATCCAAACTATAAAATAGGTACATTAATTGAATCTTATGATCAAAAAATAAAAACAAGATACACGGACTGTGTCGTTTTAACCTCTTTCGTTTAATAAATCCAAAATATTTATTACAATTACACGTAATAAAATATGGCTCACAAACTAAGCTTTCGAATTCAGATCATCAAATAGCAAACTCCCCCAAAATAAAAATAAACAACAATCACTTACGTAGTCCTCGAGGCTCATTCCAGTCAACTCAGTTTACAGTGTGGTGAGTCTCAATTGTCATGTTTGAGTTGACCCGTGAGTACTTGACTCTAGGACGAGTCATATCCATTCCATATTGTTTATTTTATTAGACATGGAAAATATAAAAATATTTGGAGCGAATGAATAGAGACTAGGCGGAATAAAAATATACATATAAATTGGACATGTAGTTAATTTTGTAAACTATTATTCGGGAAATGTCAATGTTTTCTTTGTGGGTATCCGAAATAAACAGGTATTTTTTGGTCTTAGAATAGACCCATAAAATAAAGGTTTATAGTAATATTTATATCAGTGAAAGGACCTGACTATATAACCCCTCTCAATCGTACACTCGATTGTAGAGGACGCCCGTGCCCTGTATCAGCTCATATACGGGACGTATATATAAAAAGGATCGAACCCGCGGCCTCTCGTTATATGGCAATCTGATCGTCTCCCGTACCGTTAGTGATTTAAAATGTCTTAAGTTAGTTATCTTAGATTATTCACAAGAACTTGAAAACTACCTTGAGGAAACCTTGGCCGCTAAGAAGTTCATGCAAGTCGGGACGTGGCTTGATACATACATATTTAATTTAAAAACCTACATGCTACTGAAGGATACGACCTTCCCACCTACCGAGGCTTAAACACTTCCAATTTATAAGGTGTGGCTGTTTGATGAATAAAATATAGGAATTTATATTGATTTAAAAATAACGTATAGATTGTATTAATACGAGGTATATCAAGACTGTAACCGAAAACGAAGCCAGGTGGTAGTTTTTGTAACTTTAGACACAAGGCATCTAAAATTTATACTATACCCTGTGTAAAAATACAGATTTTATGTTTACAACTTTACGGTCGGTCAGATAAAGCAAATCGGGCAAATCAGTCTTGCGTGATTGTTTATTTGGTTTCAAATAAAATGTCATATAATTTTCCCAGAACTAAATTTCGCTCTGCATGGCGACAGGCTCACCGCAGGTGCCAACCGTCATTACTACACATGTGTGAATGTAATTGGCTCGACGCCTGATTAAGTCAAATCATCGGGGAAATTATCTAGTAACATACAAATCATTATTCTCGAATGCATTTACACAACGTTTCAGCTGGACTGCGAATCGAACCAAATCGGCCTGACATCAAGATATTTGCGTCTATTACTCGTATAAAGCTTAACTAACGATGCCGATTTCACTCTACTATAATTACGTAACACGTACATTCGGGGTTTTTGGAAATTGCATTATTTTTACTTCACTATCAAAAGTAAACATAAGGTATGAAACTAATCAACTTAAGCCGTTTAATCGACGTCGCATATTTGTCTAAATAGGAAATTTATCGACAATTTATTAGGCCGGCAGGGTTTTACGGTTCACAAGCCACACACTTTAGTAACGGGATGGCGGCGATATTGACTAACTGATAATAATCCAGTGCCGCTCTATTCAATCTAAAAAACACGGCTCAAAGGCAAGACCCCAAAATATCAAACTGACGTCAGAGTAACGCTCAGTAGCAACATCAAAGGATTGCCCAATAACTAAATCGCAAAACGAATCCTTATTTTCGAGTTTTTGTTTCAATTTAACACAAAAGTTTTTAACTGAAGCCTTAAATATTAGGTGAAAATATGAACAGCTCACGTGGAACGGTGGGAGAAGTTGGTACATTTTTTATATAAAATTTCGAAATGGAATTTTATTTTTATAATCACGTTTTCAAGCCGTTGGTCTCGGCCCAGAAACCTTGAAATACTTTACGGTTTTATTTAATTATTTTATTTTGTTTATTGAACCAACAAAATAAACTTCACTGGCATCAAGTATGCCTAATACCGACTGACTACACCAGGTTATTTCTCGCTTCCCGGCTCAATTGTCTTCATGCACAATAAAACAATAGAGCAATGAAATTACATGAGAGTACAAATGCAATATAATTGAAATGAATTTAGCCTCCGCGATTCAGTTAGACGCGGCGCCGCCAGTAAAATAAAAGGTCGACGTTCCCATCCCCAAACCGAGAAAATTTTCGTGAGATTTCCAGATACTTGTTTTGGGTATGAGTGGTAGCAGACCAAAATGTCTCTAGTAGTGTCTGATAGGCACGACTGAAGACTGGTTTTAAAGTGGAGTCAAGACTGCGTGATAATATTGGACGTGTTTATATTACTGTCTTCTGAACACGTGTTCTTCCTTTTAACTCCTGTTCGAAAGTCACGTCAGGACAGCAATTGATCTTCGCATTGTTATTCATTGACAAGTACATAATGCAATACTAAATTGGCAATTTAACAAACGAAGTATCAGACGTCCGCTTATAAAGACGGACAACCTTGTGAAGGTTGCAAACGAAAGCCGCTTCAAAAGCAGATCCTTGGTAGAGCCTAGCCTGTTCAGTAGTGGACTTTGTATGCCTGAAGAGTGAGGGAGACAGAGAGAGAGGAAGAGAAAGAAAAAGCAATACTCACCAGAGGTAGTGAAGGGGCTGTTGCAGTACTTGCAGACATGAGGCTTGACTCCGTTATGCATGTTGAGGTGGTTCTGCAGGGAGGCAATCGTTTTGAATCCGCGCTCGCACACAGTGCACTTGTGCGGCCGGTCCTCCGAGTGAGACTTCATGTGTCTGAGCAGCAGGTACCTGTACACAACACCTGCCTATAACAACTGACTAGATGGTTTCTTAATGGCAGTGGACCAGTATTTGTTACCAACTTATTTTTTTTCTTCCCGATTAATTTCGATGCGGGTTAATACAAGCTAGAGTCCATAAGACTCGCCGAGCTGCGGAGCCGGTGCCAATTCTGAGCGTGCTACTGTCAACAGTACAGTAACACCGCAACTCCTGTCAGCTAGGATCAATACTAGCTGACAGGAGTTGCAGTGGTGGGTGTGTGGGCAGGAATGTCTCTACATGGCTTTTCAGGTATGGGAAGTCTATAGTTGAGTATACAGGTCCTGTTAAATTAACTATATCAGTACATAATCGCCCAATGTTGTACACGGGTCTCCTCTACAATAGTTTGATTGAGGATCAGGCGATGGTTCATCACGGTGACCTATTACAAATTAGCAGGCTTCACATATCATAGAAATTCTTTTAAATGTCTACATGGTTGTTTTTCTCGTGTTTTCATACAACATTAGGTTGTGCGTAATTGACTAATGATATAAGGTAAGATACGCCCTCCGATTTGTACCCGCGGCCACTCAACAATTAGTCGGCGCTGTTTGCCGTGGTAAGTGAATATGACTGTGACACGATATATAGTGGACTCTAGCAAACTTATAAACATTATTAATACCTAATAGTCTATATCGGGGGTCGACGACAGTCTGCAAGAAGTTTGTATAAGGCGTAAGCAAAAAACCTATTTAGACTTCGACGACTGCATTTTTTTATTTCGCTTCTTAAATTTGCTACAATATTTTAAATTAACTAGCACGACACTTAATCTAAAATAATATATAAAGCAGTGAGCGTACGAGGGAAAGACTGAAGACTTAAAATTTAACATATACAGGAGAATACACGCATATAATATAATAATAAAGGTCATGCCTCACCGCCTGTGACTGGTATAGGAGCAGAAGTTGCAGGTGAAGCTGGGCCTCTGTGCCTGGAGGCGCTTGCTCATGATGCCAGGCACCCTGACCCGGCCATCCGAGTCCTCGTCGTCCTCGTCGTCTTCTTCTTCGCCGGCCGCGTCTTCATCTTCGAAGTTGTACACATCGCCGGTGGGCTTCTCCGAGTCCTACACAGACCGACAGTATTTTCGTACACACTCGCTATAAACCCAAACTAATGTTTCCTATTCGAGTTGGCGATTCAAAGTTGCATGTTACTCCACATTTCTAAGAAATTGGGTTGGTTTGAAGATTCATTTAGCAATTTTAAATATATTTAAGCTACTTCTATTCTACTATTCCAAAAGGAAGTGCTACTAATTTTCTCCACAAACTTGAGAAATACTTCTTTAAAGTCTGCTCGCTGATTAGTACTTAACGAATGAATCTATACAATAAACTAACCAAAGTTAAATATAACATTCAACATACAGCCCGCGTAATGTAATATCGGAATGAATTTCAGTGCTTTATGCAGCAAATATATGCCCAGTCCGGGTATTCGTACAGATGCGAGCGACGCAAATTTCAACTCCGCGAGACTCGGTTCCGTTATCAAATTCGCCTTTCATTTTGCGCTGTCGATCGATTATAATTTATTATTACAGGACGCATCAAATGGTTTTGCCAAATATTGGCATTTATCTATGAGAAGACGCCGGCTTGTGCAACTTTTTAAATGCAGACCCACACTATTTTACACACTCGTTAACAAAAAAATATCGATTTAGAATCACACATCCTAACTTTCAATGAGTCTCAATAAACATAAGCCTTGTACTCCATAACGTAGATTTAAGAAAACCCAAAAGAATCTCCAAATCATCATCAGCCCGTTGCAATTCACTGCTGGACACAGGCCTCTCCCAAGGTACGCCACAGAACCCTGTCTGCTGCGTTATGCATCCAGTCACTGCCGCCAATCTTCAAATAATACCTATTGTTTACCTTTCATTATGATACAGCTGACTAAATTGGCACAGTATTGAATACAATGTCGGACCTAATATTGAATATAAATTTAATTTGCATGTAATCTAGTGTTTAATATGGACGCTACTATGTGGTTTAACAATACGATACTACATGTCAAACAGTAGGAGAAAATTCAATTATGGTCGTGTTTATTCCGGTTCTGGAAATGAGAAATCGCTATCTAGATAATATTATTCTGACGATGATTCCTTCATCTTAGTTGTGTAGTGAAATTATTAATTTCACGCCAATAATTCTACATAAATATCACACCAGCAGTAAGGTCCGCTTTTAACAAATAAATAAATGTTATCTCTCCTTGAAAGTTTCAAGTAATATAAATTATAAAGTGCATTAAATCAGCAGAAGACATTGGATATATTTTATACCAGGTAAAACCTAATAAAATATGCCTTTGTACCAATACCTTAAAGGGAGTTAGCATAATGCACATACGATTTCTCCAACCACTGAAATATTCAAAAAGCACGAAGACTACGCGCATTGGCTGCGGTCTATTCGTTCGAAAATAGCCTACCTATCGACGACTTCAACAGCAATTTGAATTGGACAACAAAATAGCTCCTTGTCTAAACAAGGAATACTAAAGTAGAAGCTAAATGAAGCCCAAACGAATGTTTTATATATGTATGTTCGCGTGCACCCCAATCAATATCTACTTAGTTCGGCTTCTTTTACGTCAGGACCTGATTGTAGTGTCTGTGTCACGTACTGAATTATGTTCTATTATAAAAGTGGTTTCTCACTTCCCAAATTTACATGAGGCGATTATGAGATTATAAACTCATTAATAGATCCTGCTGAATCTTGTGGTTCTGTACTAGTACGAAGAAATCTACACGCGAGGATAATTCACAATATTTCGTGTTGTCTATAAGTTTGCGAACATTAAATTAACAGTTGAAACATTATCACGATCTTTAATTTTGCTAGTAAGTCATGTAAAGGTTTGCAAGCGGCCTGACGCTACCTTAATATATTTGTTTTTTAATGTATAAGTAATTTTTGATGAAGTGAATTAAAAAATAATGACGTAGAAAGCGCTTCATATTGAATTATTTTTATAACAGGACAAATATTTTTACTTTCCAATAATAGGTATTGTACGAATGTTTTTACTGAATATAATTCAAGCTGCTGATATTAAGTCCTAAAGATCAGTTCGAAATCGAAAATCGTTCAATTATATTTCCTAAGAAGTCGAAGGTTCGTATATTTAAAGCGAGGACAAAAGGACACCCATTCATCCCCGTATTACCTCTGCTCACTTCGGGGTAAAGGTCAACATGTTGGAAATACGTTGGAAATACATCTAGGGTAAACATGTTATTCATTATAATTGAACTTCTACACATATTTATAAAAATACATGCAAGTCTGGTATGACGGTTCAAGCTTTAGTCTTGTTATCAGAGCGCTAACGCAGCATTTTAAATGCTAGGCAGACAAAAAAGTATTATAATGGGCGTTTTTTATACAAAACCATGTTCGACACCACACCGCAGCGCTGTGTTTCGATCAGACCAAAGCCTTCACGACCTTACCTTAAAACTACTAATGTATAAAACATAACATTTCCATATCAACGAAAATTCCCTCAGACAGAAAATGTACGTGGAATCAAAGCTGTCGTCATAGACCAAATTTGCTTGTACCCGTGTATACCAAAGATTTATCTAACTAGAAAGAAGTATGTAAAATATCAAACCTCGTGGTCGACTTTGACGTCGATGTTAATTAGCGGCGGCTTGGTGTCTTCTTGCACGACGAGCACGTAGCTCACCTCTCCGTTGTTAGGGTCCGAGGGCACCAGCGTGACCGTCTGGAAAGCCTCCGTGGTACTCTCCATCAAAACGTTCGGCTCCTGCCCGCTAATTGCCTGTTGCAATAAAGTATATTTCAAACATAGTCACCACTGTTAGCCGCTAATGTTTACAATCAAAACGAGTCGGGACAGCCAGACGGCGTTCGATCCCCGCACCGAAACAAATATTTATGTTTTGTCTATCACTGGGGTATTTGTTTCGAATTATGTTTGTGAGATAATTAATAAAATATTATTTCAATTGCTTTTCCATTCTTATTAATCTTTAATTAGTAAATGGTAATATTTTAAAACTTTGTGATTCTTTTGGTTACATTTTCCATAAATTATTTAATAATATATTTTTTGCTATTGCACATAATGGCACATTATGATGTAATACATAAAAAAATCCTGTGTAATCTTATTTGAAACATACAAAGAACCTAAATTAAATTTGACGAAAACATATTTTCTAACCACAAAAACACGCGAGGCGTAATACAGCACAAGATTATTTAAATAATAAAAAAATCACGTCACACAGTCATCCGCTCGACACTTGACTACGAACTAGACGTATAAACGAGCATTTATTTAAAGTGAAGTCAAAAACTGTTCAGCATTCGAAGAGGCCCGATCCAATTTAAAATTCAAATAATTACCGAGCCAACTTCAACACTATATGCGCAGCGATTCCTTTCTTAACAGCCGTACGTAAATTATAATTTAAAAACCTATATACTGCATTATCACAGACCACATTCGCGCAGTAAAATGTCTACGCATGCATACATTCTATGGTTAATGATGCTATGTTCTGTTATGGATCACAAATTTATTAAAATAGCCACGTATTTGCACCAGCTTCAATAAACACATGATATTATCAACGTATAATAAATGATTATGGGTTATTGGTAAGCCCCGGTCGGTAACGAGGGCTGTAGGCCTGTAAAACATTGTGAATTTAAGTGTAGATAAACGTATCCAATGTACGAAACACAACAATGAATTATCTCATTGTAATTAAAATTTAAACAAGGCAGATGAATACAATACAATACAATCCAATACGTTGATGAATACATTTTTGCATCAAATGTGAGCTTTGTATGGCACGTGTTTAATCTGCTGAGAGCGGGCAGTGCAACCGTTAGTGTTGTGGACACGTTATTGTCAACGCAGCGTAATTGAATAAAACGCTTTGTTCGCGTTTTCATAGATACATCCTATAACTGAGCTGCGACATTTGCTTGCATATCACGTCCCGGTATACTAAACTTTACACATATTTATTAAACCGCTACGAATGTTAAGGTAGCAAGTGACAGCTGTAAATATGCACTGTTGGTGTTCAAGTAATTAAATAAATACACTCAACACATACATAGTTCTCACCGCACACTAAGATCGAGTCTTGTGTCGTGGGTATCAAGAACTACGAGAGACTTTTCGGTCCCAAAAACACTCAGACCCAAAACATATACCTGAGGACCACACAAACATTTATTTCGGTGCGGGGATCGAATCCGCGGCCTCTCGTTTCACACCCGACGTCCTACCAACTGCGCCACGGAGGCTATCAAATAAAACTCATTTTGTGTGTAGATAAAAAGAAAATGTGAGTGAGCGGCTGAGTTGGGAGCGAATTAGGTAATAAGGTCGGCGTCAAGCCTACATATAGCCCTAAATTGGATATTAAACGTGTAATTTAACGATGATTGAAAACACCTGCATACTGCATGTATAATTCTTCCAAGAGCTTGAAAGGGATTTGAATTTTATTAAAGATCAATTTAAACTCATCGAGCTCAAGGTGGTCTCAAATGGAGAGGCGTAGGCATCTCTTGAGTTTGTTTCACGGCAAATAGGCATAAAATGAGAGCAAGTGTGTGTTTAATTGCAAGTATTCTTCCGCGTGCAAACGATATCCATGTCTGTACGCGAAGCACAAGTGTAATCAATGTCGTGCGGCGAAACGCGAATGGACGCGGACATACTTAATTTATGGTGAAAATCCTCGTTCGATCCCCGACTACATTAGGCAGACGAGGTAGGCCAGACTCCTACCTAAAAACCTGTGTTGGTCTGAAGCTTAATTGCTGACAATAGAGCACTTATATACACCCGGCTTGCAACGAGCCTACACAAAGGAGCACTGGTCAAAGTGAACACGAATGCGGCACATTTTAGGTGCAGCCTGTATATACCCGATTTAGCGCCGACGTGACTGCGTCGATAGGGGAGTGGCAACCCTATCCGTCGATGCATACTCTAAACAAATGAGGTTGTGTTTCTGAGGTTTATTTACCCAGACATTAAACTAAATAGATGCCGCAATTTTCTTCAAATGCATGAAAACTACTGGTGGTAGGTTTCTCATGTGTGAGAGGCCGCCTGGGTAGGTACTAGGTCTATTTCAGCAGTGCAAATGCAGTGTTGTGTTCCGGTTTAAAGGACATTGTAAGCAGTCACTACTGGACATAATGAGACTTAACATCTTATATCTCAGAAGGGCGAGCGCAGTGGCAAGCCAAAAGCATTGCTTTGTAATTCATGATGTAGTTTGGTTTTGCTACATTTCATGAGCGGTCGTATCGCTTACCATCAGGCGAATGGCCTGCTCGTCCCGCCGCCTATCATCGTAATAAAAAAAAATACAAAATAAGTTGAGGGATTGATTTTTAAGTAGGTATATAAAACATAATACTGTAAATGCAGTATAATCAAAAAAGTCTATCGCCCAGAGAGATGGTTAAAAGTTTGTTAATCCATCAACGTTCGCACGTCATCCTATTTTTTTGTACATTCATATTTTTGAAACAAAACCTTGAAAATCCAGTAAACAACAAAGGAAAAATATGAAAATTGCATTTTCACTTGAATCTTAAGTGTTATTCAGAAGCTAGTTATAAATATTCGATCATATTCTGTTTTTCTTTTAACCTTCATTGATATGTCAAGTTGAGACGGTAAGCGGAATATATTTACTTTATGCACGTCATAAGGACCTGGGGTTTTAAGTGGGGCTAGCGGAATATTTTTTTGATTTATTACATATACGGCCCGGCCCAGCTTCGCCTGGGTGCTTAGATGTTTAGACTCCACTCCACACCAGAAATATCTTATTCCCGCTCAAACTTTTGTACTCCTGAACTCAACCTAAGTACCTACTATCCCTTTTCCTATCGTATCCCATCTGGCTCTTTTTCTTTCTGTTACATCCCGTCCCATTATTTCCCATCGAATGCAATCCTGATCCGACCGGTCTCATCGCGTTCGTCCCACTTTATCCCATTTCGTCCCTTAATGCCTAAATAGGCAAGTTGTCAATTTTTTGGAATTGCTTTTATTTTGTAGATAGGCCTTATATAAACACGAAAATATGACGAATATAATTTTAAAAATACGCAAACACAAATACTTTGCAAAATTCCTGCTAAAACTTTCCGCTCAGCCAAAATTTTGACTTCGAAATTGATTTTTTGAAGTATAGTAAACTACTTATTTCTCAAATGTAAACAATGCAATAGTCATAACGTTTTTCCCTTCTTGGTGATTTCTGTTGTTTAATTCCTACCTGAAACAGCGCTAAGAATGTTCGTCAAAACAAACCTCTTTTCGTCGCTTTAGGCTAATAAAGAAGACTATGCATTACCTATTGACTGCCTCGGTGGCGTAGTGGTACTACGGTACGATTGCAAAGCTGAGGTCTCGGGTTCGAATCCTAGGTCGGGCAAAGTGATATTGGATTTTTCTATTCACTATCAGCCCGGAGTCAGGAATTTGTGCCCGATATGGCGATAGGCTCGCCCCCTATCACATCGTGGGACGGAATATATAAGGCGAAACGTGGGTGTTCTGGTAGCACCTCCGCCTACCCCTTCCGGGAAAAAGGCGTGTGTTTATGTATGCATTACCTAAGATGTTTTTATAGTGTACATTATTTTTCGTTACTGGTGTCAAATTATAAGTTTTTATATCAATAGCTTTAGCGGTTTTGATTTTCCGTACAATATTTCTACCCTTATTTTACCCCCGTAATTATGTTTTTCCAAAATTATTGTAAGCCATTATTTTTTATTTGTAATAAGGAGCTGAAATATATATTTTTATAGAAATAGCTCCAGCTGTTTCGATTTTGCTCATAAAATTCCAACCCTTATTTTAACACCTTTAGGGTTAATTTATATATCTTATATCTTTAAATGAGCAATTCTTGTATATATATATATATATATATATATATATATATATATATATAAAATTGGAATCTCGGTATCGGGACCAACGATTTTCATGAAATTTAGTATACAGGGGGTTTCGGGGCGATAAATCGATCTAGCTAGGAATCATTGTTAGAAAATGTTATTTTATTCGTGTTTTATCGTTCGTTTTTAAACTGAAAAATATGACTCTTCCTGACATCTATTGGCGAATAATAATACTATTTTTTGTGAGCAATAAATTTATTTTAGAAAATGACATTTTATTCGTTTTTTATCGATCGTTTTTAAACTGAAAAATATGACTCTTCCTGACATCTATTGGCGAATAATAATACCATTTTTTGTGAGCAATAAAGTTATTTTAGAAAATGTCATTTTATTCGTGTTTTATCGATCGTTTTTAAACTGAAAAATATGACTCTTCCTGACATCTATTGGCGAATAATAATACCATTTTTTGTGAGCAATAAAGTTATTTTAGAAAATGTCATTTTATTCGTGTTTTATCGATCGTTTTTAAACTGAAAAATATGACTCTTCCTGACATCTATTGGCGAATAATAATACTATACTGCTTAGCCAATGAAAATTATGAGGGGATGAAAGATAGCGCAATACTCGCGCCTCTTAACAAAGATGTTGAAAAAATTAATGATGATATAGTTGCTAAACTTCCCGGAGAGTACAAAACTTACTATAGCCATGACTCAATGAAAGATCAACCTGAAGGAGCAGTTGAATTTTCACAGAATTTCTCAATAGTGTCAACATTTCAGACTTGCCACCACACGTACTTAAATTGAAAAAAAATGCGTTAATAATGTTATTGCGTAATTTAGACGTGTCAGAAGGACTATGCTATGGTGTGAGACTCATGGTCACAAGTCTGTGCAATCACATAATAAAGGCAAAAATTGTTACTGGTGAACAATCCGGCAAAGAAGTACATATACCAAGGATAACCTTAGACTCATCAAAAGCACAACTGGGATGCACCATGCAGCGTCACCAATTTCCCGTTATATACACTTGCGTAATTGATTGATAAACTGTACAAAATTAAGTATTTGTTTCTAATATAATATCAAAATAATTGCACTCATGATTTTTTTCTTTAAATAACCAGTTCATAATTTTTATTATTCTGTCGGTAAGATCGAAAAATATTATTCATATTACATCATTTTATTAGTATGTAATTCGTACTTAAATATAATTTCCAAAAACACACAATTTAAAAAAAAAATACCGAGCAAAGCTCGGTCATCCAGGTACTCTTATATCTTTAAATGAGCAATTCTTGTATATATATATATATATATATATATATATATATATATATATAATTGGAATCTCGGAATCGGCACCAACGATTTTCATGAAATTTAGTATATAGGGGGTTTCGGGGGCGATAAATCGATCTAGCTAGGAATCATTTTTAGAAAATGTCATTTTATTCGTGTTTTATCGATCGTTTTTAAACTGAAAAATATGACTCTTCCTGACATCTATTGGCGAATAATAATACTATTTTTTGTGAGCAAGTTATTTTAGAAAATGTCATTTTATTCGTGTTTTATCGATCGTTTTTAAACTGAAAAATATGACTTCCCGACATCTATTGGCGAATAATAATACTATTTTTTGTGAGCAATAAAGTTATTCTAGCAGATGGCGTTGTTAAGTAACACGAAGTCAATGAGTGTTTGCTTTGAGGTTAAACTAAGAAAATCAATTGTTTATTTATATTATTTGTGTCTTCTTAATGCACGTGTTCATTTAAAAATGCTTAAACGATCTTGGAAAAAAACGCTTATAAACAATCTAACTTCACGAAGCCGCAACTCGTCTCAAGAACACCTAGAAGAGCATCGTCATCAAACTGATCAGGATTCTGAAACTTCTCACAGTGAAGACTCATTTCAAGGTTACCGTCATGAAAATTAGGTTTCTGCTCGTCCCACACGTGCTGCTTAAGTAAGCTGCTTGCAAAATTTGGCTGACATTACACGAGTAGAAAGGTCTTATGATTTAGATGTTTCACGAAAGCGTGCGGCCCAACGTGCAGCTAATGAAAATAACGAACAACGAGAGCGTCGTTTGCTATTTTACTTTAAATACTATGGAAGAAATTGAATTGCCTCAGAATATCATTTCAAGCAACAATCTTATTGATGAAGTATTTGGTAACTGCTTAGCCAATGAAAATTATGAGGGGATGAAAGATAGAGCAATACTCGCGCCTCTTAACATTTCAGACTTGCCACCACACGAACTAAAATTTAAAAAAAAATGCGTTAATAATGTTGTTGCGTAATTTAGACGTGTCAGAAGGACTATGCAATGGTGTGAGACTCATGGTCACAAGTCTGTGCAATCACATAATAAAGGCAAAAATTGTTACTGGTGAACAATCCGGCAAAGAAGTACATATACCAAGGATAACCTTAGACTCATCAAAAGGACAACTGGGATGCACCATGCAGCGTCACAAATTTCCCGTTAGATCTGCATTTGCCATGACTGTTTACAAATCCCAAGGACAAACTTTCGAATCTGTTCGGGTTGGCTTAAAGTCAAGTCCGGTCTTCATGCATGGCATGTTATATGTGGCATTTTCTAGAGTTAAGCGACCAACTACGTTAAAAGTCAATCTTTCAAATGAAAATCCTCGACATACCCGCAATATAGTATGGAAAGAAGTATTAGATTAAAATCTGATTTCAAAATTAAAACTGTGATGATATAAATATATATATATATATATATATACTTAATTTTTTACAGCTGATTAATCAATTACGCAAGTGTATATATATATAGATATATATATATATATATATATATATATACATAAAAATTAAGTATTTGTTTCTAATATAATATCAAACTAATTGCACTCATGATTTTTTTCTTTAAATAACCAGTTCATATTTTTTTATTATTCTGTCGGTAAGACCGAAAAATATTATTCATATTTCATCATTTTATTAGTATGTAATTCGTACTTAAATATAATTTCCAAAAAACACAATTTATATAAAAAAAAAAATACCGAGCAAAGCTCGGTCATCCAGGTACTTTTTATTTTTAAATGAGTAACTAAAGTGCCAAGTTTAACATCTTAACTTTAACGGTTTAGATTTTTCCATACGTACTTTCATCCCTTATTTCAACCCCTTCAAGTCTTTTCTTCACAAAAAAAAGTATAAATGCCTATGACCGTCTCCTGGCTCTAAGGTACCTCCTCACCAATTTTCAGCCATATCGGTAAAGCCGTTCTTGAGTTATAAATAGTGTAACTAACACGACTTTCTTTTATATATATAGATTCATTTAGAAGGAAAAAAATACTACGTACAAAGAAAATAAATGTATGTGAACAGACACAAGACACTATCCATACAATATTAGGATAAAAACAAATATAGATTGCTTGTGGACATGCATCATCACAGAAAACTATACATACATCACATTTTACTATCAAAAAGTTTAAATAACATAAAAACTGATCATTAAAATATAACAGAAATATTTACAATTTCACAATGTCAAAAAACTTATGAAGTTAGTAGGAATTCGTTCATAATTACAAAACGAAATGTAAAAAAAAACATTACAAAATGGATTTATAATTTATGACAAAATATGAAAACCAAGTACAAATAATGTATACTAAAAAAATGATTAAATAATTTCAAAAAGGAACCAACATCTGATAAATTTGTTATCAATTGATGTCTGTGCATGGATATATAAAGAAATCTAATATGGGGGGACTGTATTAACGTAATACAATCCAAAACAATGTTTTTTAGAAATTTTCCCCTTAGTCTGATTGTTTTTCCCTGCAATTGTCCGCGATGACCTTAGAAACGGCATAATAGATTTCGATAAAATTTGGTATGGAGATAGCTGACACCCTGGATTAACATTTAGGTAAATTTTTATCCCGAAAATATAGTGTTCCAATAGGATGACGAAAGAATTCCGATATATTTGTTACTTTTTTGTACTCAAATGGGATGGGACTGAATTACATATATGAAGTCAGAATGAAACGGGACAAGGCGGGATATAACGAGACGGGACGGGATTATTTTTTATAAAAAAACCCACGCAAACGGATTTGCGGGCAGAATCTAGTATATAATGTATATGTTACCGGACAAACCCAATTTCAGGACGAACTAATTTTGCCTAGGATAGCAACACGTTTTTTCTTCCTGTTGCAGAAAGTGTCAATTGAAGTATAATCTTAAAACGAACAAGTATGTTCGTAGAGTCTTGTTCGAGTCATTGCGGTTTCCTGCCAGAGCCCCAGAGTAATGAGGAATTTCTTTAACTTACGTATAGGTACTATTACACATATAATAACAAATTGAAATCTCTCTTCAATCAAATATTCTACCCCAATTATATTTAAATATATGTTCAGCTTATGACGCAGATACTCCCATCCCACCCAGTTCCATTGTTACCGGCCTTTTCAGTTTACTTGCGTAAACGTTTACCTCATCAATATGTTCTTTGCTTTTATAAATAGAAATCCTTTTCGTATGCAAAATAATTTAACAAATACTTTTTTTGATATCACACAATTATGATGGAAAATATATTTAACAACCTCAAACAGTTATAGTTCACTACTCTGGCCAGAGATGGCGAAAAGATGTTTATGGTGTGCCGGCTATTCACGATGTTTCCTTTCACCATTTAAGTACGTGGTGATTAACTAAGCCTACTTATTCAGGTCGCAATGTATCAAAACGAAAAGCAGCGGATAAATTAAAATCCAATATATTGTAACAAAACGCGACTGAAACTGTAAACGAAAAATTACTGAACTAAACTTACCTCAGTATTAGTGGTGATTTCTGTCGGCAAGGACACAATGTTCTGCGGATTGCTAGCCTGCTGGTAGTAGTACCGTCCCTCTTCGTCCACGAAATATGTCACCCCCGCGGCTTCCGCTTCTTCTTCGGGCGTCACTGCGCAAACAGAATGATTAGCTTATTGGAACTGACACGATACGTACGATCGAAATATACTATGACAGCTACGGAAAGACAAATGCTGAATATATGCCTCCCCCAAGGATTTTCACCGCGACCTGTTGGAAGCAGCCTGCAGCTAGTGATGTCCCGCAGAATTTATAAGCGATCGTAATAAATATTGAGGGACCTACGCTGAGAATACACCAATCAATTGAAATAAAAGTTAGGAAAATTATCGCTTTTTATGGTTATTCTATTAATTTCCGACATTTCGAACTTGCAGCTGTCGTGAAACACCGCCGGCCGCCTCGCATCGAAGTCTGCAATTGCTGCACATTGAAAGGAAGGCATCAAACATTATAAGGGCCTCATTCACCACCCTCAAGTAAATCTTAAAGTAGGCTAGTCATCAATTAAAGTCACCCGTAACATCACATGTCGATTTCACGACGTTCCAGTAACACTAATCCTATGATTACAACTTACTGGCCACATCATCTGTCAATGAGCGTATTTATGAGTACTTTGTGGTTAAAATAATGTTCAAATCTCAACCTCCTTTTTATTTTTTAAGATAAAAATACGTTGACACTTCAGGGCGGGAGACATTTGACCAATGATTAAAGAAATGTAATTCATAAATAAATTCAATCATTGCATTTAACATAATATTGAACGAATGATTCGTTCAATTTCTTATGTTCATTTACTTAACCAGCACTTTGTTACTCGAATCTTTGTTTTCACTTATGAAATCGACGAAAGATACTCGGCACTTTTACTCAGGAATTAACGTTCATCAAAAAGTAACTAATCAACAGTTTACTCAAAGATGGTGAATGAGACCCTAAGCCCCGCAAATTGCTAATACTTCTGGGCGGCCATGATGGTGACGCCGAAATGATGTAGCTCGAGACAACCAACCTTAAGCTAGGTTTACGCTAGAGGAGCCGAGCATCCTCCGTAGCATGTCTGAATTGTTCGGACTATGCAACTGTTGTTAAGTTTTGATTTTAATTGTTACCATGTTTATGTAAAATGATAGGTTAATACTTGATTATCGTAACAAAATAATGTTTAACTGCATCTGCTTATGTATCACTGACTTCAATTTTAATAATTTGATATTTTATTTTGATTATCGTAAATATATAAAAAAATTGCATCGTGTAAACATTTGTCAGATCACGATATTCTATGGCGGTCATGTCATGTGATAATCGCATACGATTCTCGCCGCGAGAAACTCTCCCCGTGTAAAAGCTTTACAGTTAAAAACTACGCACAAGAGACAAGTTCCTAGTTTAGCAAACAAACCGACAAAAATGTATGAATATCATCCATAAGTACTTCGAATACCCAAAGATTATATTATGAAGAAAGTACACACCTTGTCTTTTTAAATTATTGCTAACAATTCTACAAAAAGTGGTAGGATTAGAGATAGAAATTCTAGTTATAAATACAAAACGAAGCAAAAGGAAAATCCACTTCCGTTACGGCAAATATTAAATCAAAGGCCTATAATTACATACATTTCACAAGTATGTTTTAATATGCAATTTCCAGATACTATTCCTATGATACTATTCCATATACTATGATACTGTTTCAATTACCTAACGATCGATTTGAGTAATCAATCAACAATAGTCAAGCAATATTAAAACCACGTCCATAGGTCGAACATATTGACCTCGTAGGTCTTGCTAATGACATGGTCTAAAGAGCTGGGATCTGAACGTGGCTTCATGTGTTACTTCATTAAAGACAGTTAATGAGTAACTTGTGATTCGCAAAATGCTAGCGCGTGAACTAATGAAAATCTACTATCCAGTCCATATTAGATATGCAAACCAAATTATATTATATTAACAGCAAATAATTTTTATTTCATTTTTAATAGTGGCACGGCTGTCACAACAGTGCACTTTATGGTGGGGGCTATTCAATTCAAATACGGAATCTAGCGGCTAGAGAAGTTTATAAGGCGCTGGCCGACTTTATAATGCGAGGCTGGTCCAAGCCAAAACTTGCGTGTCTCACTATGACAGGTCTGCTGACGTTATTACTGGCTGTAAATATAATAGATTTTTTACGAATAGCTTTTCAGCCATCAAAGGAATCACAACAGTAAGCTTATACGTAAACGTAGGACGTCGTTCAGTATTAAATCTGTATATTATATTTGTTCAAATAGCAAGAGGGGAGGTGATAGAACGAGATACCCAGCATGTTTCTTTTTAACTTTGTCCTGATTGATATTACTTTTTATTTCGAGGGGGTGTTATTATGTATTCTTGTACAGAAATGTCGCTGTGTGAACGTGGGCGCGGATCGTCTGCTTCTTTTTGAGCATTGAAAAAAATGTCGAATCATTTTAATATGAATACGAGATAAAAGCCGGTATCTATCCATGAAGTCCAAATAAAAATATATTTTAGGTTTCATTAAAATTGACTGAAACTCATTAAATTATGATATAAACTTTGCCTCTGTATATAAGTGCCGTCACACAAGCGAGAAAGTAATTTGAGATGGTTACCAGTAAACATTTACACGTGGGAAAAGTGGTTATAAAGAATGTTATGCAACCTCTATTTCCGTTCATTTTTCGACGACATATTTTGTTACCTAAATACCAGTATAGCAATAGCAAACACTAGAGATTTAAACAGTAACCCATCACGGGTTTAAGGGGATATGCATAAGATGTCAGACGGCGAATGAGTCGTAATCCCCATTAGTTCGTGGTACCAGTATGTTGCCAACTACTTAGCATTGTCCAAAATTCAGAAAACGCATTTATTTCAAAGTTCATTACGTCTGTATGCTACAACATAATATTGCCTATGAATTTTAGCCCCATATATTACGCTAAGTATCTTCAATTACATTTAAAAACTGCGCAAATGCATCATGTTTAATGTTCAAACAAATATCGAAGCGCACAGGTAATATGGCAAAGGAGAGGAAGCAACGTTCAATACAGCATCATGTTCAGTGTTGTTCATTATAATTCGATAAAACATGCACCGGGTACAAGGTTATTAGTGCTCCGTGTGGAACCGGACGAACCATCAATAGTGACGTCGACGCACCGGGTACTCACAACGTTATTAGTTGCCTGGGTAAATCAGTCCACTTAACGGAGTTTCCTTTAACGGTAGAAAAGAAGCTTTTTAGTTGAAATTACTAGCGGGGCATATTGGATATTTTGCATTAAAAAGTTTGGAATAGCTTATTAAACCACTAGTTCTTCGTTCGTTCAAGGAGAATCTTTTTCATGCGATCATAATAAAGAAAATAATTTTGCTTGAATTAATGATCAAGCAAGCAGCGAACATTTGATACGATTCGATGGTTTAATTATTGAGACACAACGATAATGTTCGATTATAGCTGAGGACGTCTCTGTGTCATGTCAGATAATAACAAAAACAAACTATCATATCAACCTAGTAAAAAGACTTACAATTTATGAAAAAAATTATCTCAATTAACTTTCCAAAAGAATCTAATAGAATATTATAAGAAGACACAGTGAGATAATTATAGCTAAACTTCATTAACTGTGCATTTAATTCAATCCTCAATCTATTACGAAACAAGGGAATGTTTACAGAGATATTTAATTAAAGCGAGCGAGTGCACGAAACATGTAGGCGAAAATTGCTTTCTTTTGTGCGCTTTCAATAAACTTGTTTCGTGAAATACGAACGAACGCCCGTAACAAAGTACCATGTCAAAGGCAAAATTTCACATCACATTACCCTGTATATTGTATTTTAAAGTTTTAGAATTTCATACACATTCAGAAACTGTAAAAATACGATAAAATGTACGCTGGATAAAGTCCTTACATATTGCTGAATCAATTATATCAAAAAAGCGAAAAGCACAAGTGTACTTTGACAACACTTATTAACGCGATTATATATACGAGTACATGGGCAGACTTAATAAACGATAAAAATAAGGGGTCATAAGGACACTGAACGATATGGCGGAATTAATGAGGTTTTCTAAGAAACCTAACGATAGAGCAAAATAAGAGACAGTTGGACAGTTCACTATAATGCGAAAAAAAATGTGTAGCGTACTTAATTAATTACTTAATTAATTAGCGTACGTAATTATCAGACAAATTGAAGATTTATGAAAAAATAACGTCGACAATCTTTATCTATGGTGTTTTTATCACCTTCCCGACAAGGATTTTTTTTCAACCTCCCACAGGTTGTGTGGGAATATTCGCCAACGCGCGCGCCCGGCAAAAAATCGCGTCGGGATTCGCTCGCTGAACTATCTGTTTTGTATGACGCTATTCACAATTGGCGTATGTCGGGAAGTCGTAGTGCGTAAGTTCGGCCCTGTGGTTAGGGGGTATAAGAACTCCGCCACGATATCTCATATCCGCAGTATTAAAATGAGACTTAAAGGGATAATTGGAGTCGCTGAGTATATTGCGAGGGCGGTGCACCCTCACCAGCTGCGATTCCTAGATGGACGACAGAGCGCGGGACCTCGTATTTGTCGTGAACACCTATAACACCTTCAAGGGCGTCCAAACCAGTTGTAAGTGGACGACAAATTCGTTCCCTAATTACCTACAGGCAACAGTAATAGTTCTGCGCCAGACGGTCACAGGGAAGGAATATGGGGCTGCTTACTGTCGGATATTCACTGCCACTCGTATTGCACGCGACGGACGGGCACCAAGGAGTTTAGCCTGTATGCTGAAATAGAATTTGTTAGGAACCCGCCCCGGCAGTAATATCCTGGGCTGGGCTGGAAAGCCAGTAAACCCTGCATACAACTTTCGCCCCTCCAATGTTACGGAGGCAACCCAAACAGATTTTTCTTGACACAAAAAAGGTATCAGTTTTTCTGTCTCCCAACAAGTAGGAACGTATGATAAAGCTCGTTTGATGCGGTACTTAATTAAAGCAATTATGTATTATTCTATAATCTATATCATTACCTACTTCATTAAATTTTATTTCTAAACTAATTTAATTCAATTAATAAATAATATATTATATATTTTCAATAAACAATTAAATTATACAATGCTGGACGTATCTTACCGTATGTTGTTGGACCTGCACTTTTAGCCTACTAAATATTTTGGATGAAGTAAAGTACCCGTACTTATTGAAAGTCTAGCTTACGAATTAGTTATCGTAAAAGGGATCGACTACAGCCTAAGTAGGAATGATAATATCGTAACAATAACATACTTTCGAGGACTGGGGCTGATTCTGTTTCCATTAATTTTTCCAGAAGTTCATTCTCTTCTTCTTTGTTGGGCGGTGGCATATCTGCAACAATAAAAATACGTACATTATAATGGGACTGAAGCCTTTTTATAAATCATGCATACATAGTGGTTGATTGTTGCAGTCAACTTTAACCAAAGTCAACAACAATAAGGCCCAGTTACATAAGCTAACTTTGGCGATAATTTTGATTTGGCATTGCCATCCCCATACATTTGAGATCGCCATTCAATCTGAAATGTATGGGATTGACATTTTCAAAGTCAAAGTGATGGGCAGTCAGTTGATGCAACTGGACCTAAGAAATAGTATTACTAAGCTCTCTCGGTGCAATTAACACTACCTTTTCAGCGTCTTAAAATATGTATTGGAATCGAGCATTTCCATCCGCGCATATAAAATGACAGCCGAGAACATTCTCAGAAATATTTTGCGTTCCGATTTCAACAAATCCGATTATTTATAAAAAAAAAATAAGATTTATGTTTGCGTGCTAAAATACATAGATTAGTTGGGATTAAACAGAGAGTCTTGAGACAGTATGGACAGGAACTAAAAAAATCCTTACAATAAACGACAACTCAGAAGTTGAAAGACTTATGAGTACTTTTAAGCACAGTTTTATTTTAGATCGTATTGCGACAACAGTTAAAGTAGCGTAAAAAGATGTGGATGTAAAAGTGCTAACTTATTAAATTCTAAAATTATCATTTATTTGATAATATCATAATTAATAAAAATAAATATCCTTCACAAATTCATCTAAAAAATACATCTAAACCTACATCGTGGAAAAGAATTTAATTTCTGTTTAGTCTACAAAAACTGCGTACGGGATGATATTCTGCATGTAGAGTTAATTAATGTTATCATTTTCCTGTGAATTCGCTTTATTGCCACATACAAAATTTGAAAAACTATGTGTTTTTCAAATTTTATTAAAATAAACATATCTTTCGCAAAACGTGAATATAGGGATAGCCACACTCAAAGGAGCTGCTAATTCGCATGTATTACATTTAATAATTAACTAATTGTAATGGTAAATGTTATGGAAACGGAAAAAAATACGCGAGCTTTTGTGCTGACATTAATATCATGGTATGGAATATTACGTTACTGTATCAAAAAGCATTGTATACCAATTTTCATCGTGGAAACGCATGTTATTGCCATAACTGTAAACGCATTCACATCACTGGTAATAGCCAAGCAGTAGTGAACAGTTTAAACACGCAAGCGGAACAAGCAAATCTCCCCTAGGACTTTTATATTGCGCAATTTCTCCCATTGATTCCAGGCAGAACTTCTCATTAGAATTATTATAAGTGGCGCATCGAAGGCAACACGAACCACTTCACATACATAAGTACGAGCTTATTTCAAACCTATTTGTGCAATTATTTTTATCTACCGGTAGCTATATTATTATGAGCGCGTTTATAATTAGGTCTATCTAAATCTGAACAATTTTTTTTTTTGTATTGTATCAGCCCATATACGACCCACTGCAGGGCACGGGCCTCCTCTACAATCGAGAGTACGATTGAGAGTGGTTAGGCCATATAGTCCACCACGCTGGCCTAGTGCGGGTTGGCGGACTTACACACCGTAGATCTGAACTAATATTTATATAATATTATAAAGAGTAAAGATTTGACTGTTTGTTTGCGTAGAATAGGCTCTGAAACTACGGGCCCGATTTGAAAAATTATTTTACCATTGGAATCCTACATTACCCCTGACGAATATAGGCGATCGATTGTGTTCAAAATAGTGTATCTACACCCGGGCGGAGCCGGACCGAGCCGCTAGTTTCAATATAATAAATATGTAGACAAATGACTGCCTCGGTGGCGTAGTTGTACTAAGGTACGATTGCAAAGCTGAGGTCTCGGGTTCGAAACCATCGGATCGGGCAAAGTGATATTGGATTTTTCTATTCATTATCAGCCCGGAGTCAGGAATTTGTGCCCGATATGGCGATAGGCTCGCCCCCTATCACATCATGGGACGGAACACATACGGCGAAACGTGGGTGTCCTGGTAACACCTCTGCCTACCCCTTCTGGGAATAAGGCGTGTGTTTATGTATATATGTATGTAGACAAATGAAATATGTGTAATAAAACGTATTTCCCACTTAAACGTTTTCATCGCGCATGGTAGCAATATGCACTAACTGTTGTGCTAATTATATCAAATTCGAAGACAGGTCAATTTAGTAATTGATTATACGCGATTAGTGCCCCTTTTCCTACTGCTAGACATAGCGCTAAGGCTACAGCGCTAAGACCGCTCTAGACCGAATGAAATATTTGTATCGTAAGTATAATACGTGTTTTGACTTCGAAGGAATGGTTTGTTTCCAATATTTTGTAATACTATTGCTGTTACAATATTAGTTGGTCTGACGACCGATCGAGGTAAAGGCAAAATAAGTTTTCCGTCCCGCAAGCAACGCTTTAAACTCTGCACGATTAAGTACAACAGTTGCAGTATATAGTTACACGTTTTTGTTATCTTGTTTACTCGGTTTGTGTTGTAGTCCCGTCAGTTCGAATTGGGTATATCCTGCTATACCTGTGTGTTGAATAAATAATATTTGCCGATGTATAAATAACCCGGGTTTCATAAAATACCTACCCAAGTGATAGTCGGGTCATACCAATGTACAAACTAGAGATATTGAAAACGGCGCTGGGTGTTTATACAACGCACCCACCGTGCCCGACAAGCGATAGGTTGCAATTTAAAATAATTTGTTAATGCAAAATTTAAAAATATGTTGTTATTCTACCTAGATAATAACTCGCGTGCCACATGCACAAATAATCTAATTACTAAACACAATATAGATAGAATTAACACTGTATACCAAACATTAATTATCCATAAAGTCGCAGCGTATTGTATTTGCAAAATGTCAGATTCGCTTAGCGCCGCGTATTCTGCCACAGTTAATGGAAATTATGATTATAGGTTTGTGTTACTCAATGAGGATGAATGCAGCGTATTAAAAAATGAGCTTAGAGTATTATATCATTCATCAATTTCACGATTTCGTATATATTGTGGTGTTTGATTATACTTATACTTTTGTTATTATCTAGCTTGCAAGTTTCGATCTGTTTCGCAAGGCTTATCTCATCTTAATGTTTTTTTTTGTTTCAAGAAATGTAACTAACTAAAAACTTTGTCTAAGAGTGTCAGCTTTTATGGCGCCGTTGGTTAAAATGACGATTACGAAAAGAGAGAATACAGGTACGATCCCAGCACCGAGATTGATTGTGGCTGACAGCCACAAACATTTAAATTATTAAACTTCTGGATCTGGTTGAGACCAAAAATTAGCTGGGTATATTTATTTGTTTTTAAAAATACTGTAAATTTTTCTGCAAAAGCTAATTACAGATATTACATAATTGCTGAGCATACTAAGAAAAAAAAATGCAAGACTCAAAACTGATTGTTATAGAACTTAGTTTAAAAAGTTTTTCAGTAAAAAACTTTACTTAATCAACAACACAGATTGAAAAACAAAATTGTTACTTAAAAAAAAAGTGTATTTATTAATAATGAAAAAAAAAACAAATCATAGAACTAATAAAAGAAAAAACACTTAAAAAAAAAAGAAGAATATCAAATTATCGTTAACCAATGTAAGAACACTAAAATTATTTAAATTTTCATATTCGACATACCCAGCCAACTAAATAAGTCCATACACTCCATGGCTGAGAATTAAGAAACACTATTCACTGCCAAAAAGAATAGGTATTCTTTAGCGGGATAATACAGCTGTGGTGTTCCACAATGTTCCTGTTACTGCGCAACAAAACTGGTCCACCTAGACATTACTGATGACCATAGCAGCTTTGACTATATTATGCCCGTCACATTATTATACAGGTCACTATATACAAATATAAGGGATTCGGCACATTTATCAAAAATTGAATATAATTTAATATTTTTAAAAAACTTTACATGTCCAATTTGTAAACAAATTTACTATATAAACTTGTTTTTATGCCTTTTATAACATAAACAAGAACAAAAGCTGCTTTGATTATCCAAATAATTAATTAATTAACTCTTTCAAAAAGTTTTGAAAATACATAAAACACTTTCAGACGTAAAACCGCGGTGATTTACACAGGTACATGCTCCGTGTACTTCTCGCGGGCAACTAAGTCTACCTGACGGGACGAGTACCTGCGTAAACTTATTTATGTGCGCGCATCACTCTCCTGCTAATAATGTAAACACTGGAACTTCAAACTGACATTACGTTAGAGGTTATGTAGGGTTAAAATGATAATAAAACTGAATTATTACCTTAAAAATCGCTTAAAAATTATAAAAACGTGATGAATAACAAAAGCGCGTACGTTGATGTGCTTGCTTATAATTTCTGAAATTTCATGGTACAACTATACTAAGTCAAACGAGCCCCCAGCAAACAACAACATTACAACATAATCAAACAACCCACATTTAAATTATTCAAAACAGAAATAATTTAATTTAAAGCTGTTTTTTTCCACTTCACCAAATCCACAATGACTCGTCCGCCATCTTAATAGGATCACTCGAAATTCAACAACACAATAATCAGACAATTGACGCAATTATAACGCTAAGTTTTTATAAAATATGAAAAACAAAAGTTGATTACAAGAAATTACCGCCACACGAAAACTATTTGGAGGGTAGCACAGGAGGCGCTGGCGTGTCACTTCACAACGATCTCCGTATCTCCTGATTTTCACATAACATTTCAACACTTCAGACGTGTTTCCGCGTCACGCGAGTTTTTTGGATCCTTACTTAACCTCATTGTATAAAATAAAATTAACTAAGGCACAAACTATATAAACAAAACCACCAAAAAATTTGTACCTGTGTATTCTACAAATAGAGCTTCTCAATTTTCTCAATGAGGGCGTTTCAATCAGTCCAGCAATGCGATAGTGACGCCGAAATGGCGGCTGCAAGAACTACGAAAACCGAAATTATGACTTAGACGGCACAGTGTTGCTACACTTTTTAAAATGGACATTTATGGTAGTTTTAAAGATGGCGTTGTAGGCGATTATAACCATAGAGTTTAGAACCATCGATTAAACTGTTTGAGCTTTTTATTGTTTTTCGGCTCTAAGATACGATACGCAGTGTCGACCGGTCACCCGGGCGACTCAGTGACTCGCCGCGACACACAAGCGACTGCTATTCACCGGCGACAGCTAAATTCACGTGTTAAAATAGAAACGTACGCACTGCGCACGACTGTCCAAGTGACCAGACATCGAGCACAAAAATGGCTCCGTGTTTTGACACAAACAAATTTGTATCGGAAATATATTTAGGAAATCAGTGCAGTTCTATATTATGGTTTTATAAAACACAGTAGTTTGTCAAACGAACGCGCAGACACTTTTACGTAATAAATAAAAAATACGAGGATATTTTCTAATGTCTTTATAAAATGTTTTCAACATTTCATTTAATCGCCGTTCTTGCAACAAAGATGTACCCAATACGATTTTACGTTTCTTTTCTTCTTTTCTGCCTATAATTATTAGTAACGCTACTAATGCAGCTTCTTTGAAGACCATTCCCCACGAATGAAACACTACACTCGACTTGGTCTCCCGGCCCTGGTCACCTATGTTTTGGTCGCCCGGCAACTCAGTCACCGGTCGACAGTGCGTAACGGCTCTAACATGTGAAAATTGACACCTATGGGAAAATTAAAAACTTATATAATTCTTGTTTTTTGCATGAATTGCCTCTTTATCGTTTATTATTTATTGTTTATTTTTTTAAATTGTTTATTGTATATCAGGAAAAAACACATAGTTTAAAACTAAATTTAAAATAAGTACAATCGGCGGCCTTATTGCACAAGGCAATCTCTTACAAACAATCTTTGGATGGACGTTACAAAAAGGAGAGAAAAAGGGCAGTCTGGAGTGTATAGTAACAAAATTATTCGTAGTATTGGATTTGAAAGTTTAATTAAAATAGGCTATTTTCCTTCATGTTGGATCAGCTGTTTTTAAATGACGAAGAAGCCGTATAGACTACAATCCAACGGTGATCTACATTTCCTTTGCATATTACATAGACGATTTTTATATTTTAGCTTACATAAAAAATTTATTTACATTTTATTATTTATTATACAAGAAACGGTTAAAACGTGGTTATTTATTTGTGAAGGCTGGCAATTCTTCTGAGCAATTAATTTTTATTTGTATTTTGTTTGTTACTTAAATTACAAGGTTCAAAGTTCTATTTTAAGTTACACATATTTTTTTATAGTTACTGAATATCGTATAAATAATATTATAATATTGTCATGCTATTGAAGGATTTTGAATATCATGCATTTAATACATTTTTACAGTCTCCCCCCTATCACATTGTAGATCACTTAGCACCTCTGTCTATCCCATCTAGGAAAAAGGCGTGAGTTTATGTATGTAATACATTTTTTCATGTATTGATTTTGAGATCATGTTAAAAAAATAGTTAATGCTTATGTACAATACCAATATATTAACTTAATATTTAATCGTAATCTATTAATGTACGCGCCTCTATATTATAATTTCGGACTAAGCTAGCTTTATTTAGAATAAATGGAAAAGTATTTACTTTTACTTATATAATATCGGTGTTCAGTATATGTCCCTTTGGTTTAAGTACCAATGTCTCGTTAAAATGTATATCTAGGCATAAATACTCCCATGAATAATTAAAACGAAGTTGTAATATTAAATGACTTTTTTATTTAATTTGGTACAAAATAGAACTAATTTGTCACAAAAGTTGCCACCCTTTCACGGAAGATGGCCAACGAGATATATTGTTCGTAGTGTGTTGTGGGATGGCGCCACTGCGCCCTAAATTTGTTAATTTTCCCGTTATAAGAACAATACACTTTGACTAGTAAATATAAAATCCCATTTCCTAACATTTTTACTAAGACTCCAAGATGTGCCACAAAGCGAGTGGCCTCACATTTAACATGGATGCCCATAGCATATCAAATGTTAACCAAAGCTGTTAGTGTTGGACATATAAGCTCCGCAATCATAGGCGGTAGTAATTAACTATACACTTCTTAGTAGTCGTGTAGTAGGTCACGTAGAAGAACATCATGAACACTTTCGCCCTGTGTTAAGCGTTGCAATCCAATATCCATTATATGTGAGTTATTAGCTACCTGCACCAGTTGTAAAACCCATCTAGTCAAAAGATCTTTTTTGGTTTTAGAATAGTAGTTATAGCTCTAATGTAAGAGTATATACTCGTATTAAGTGTGTGGTGGCCGGTTGGTAAACAGACTAGACGCGGCTGCAACATGTCCACGGCGGTCGCGGGTTCAGATCTCAAGGCATACCTCTGACTCTTGGGAGTCGTGTGTGTAATAGTGAATCACCATGCACTACAACGGTGAAGGAAAACATCGTAAGGAAACCTGCATAGCAATTACCATAGCGATTTGCAAGAGTCAAGAATTTCTATGGTATGTAAAGTCCGCCAACCCGTACTAGGCCAGCGTGGTGGACTATATGGCCTAAGCCCTCTGAATAATACTTTCGATTGTAGAGGAGTGGGACGTATCTGGGCTGATACAGTATATATTATTTCTCCTGCCTTTCTGTGACTATTTCACAACCCCAGAGTTAAGATACGTATTATGTATCGTATCCACGACAAAATAACTGCTTTCAAACCTAACTTTCAACTTTTATGGTTGGAAATTGTTGTATTTTGCCACTGCACGTAGTTTTTTAATGGTTCCTATCCTTTTTTTCTTGGTCGGAAGTTAGATGAATAAAGTTCTGTTTCGATAAACTTTTGGAATCATAAAACTGATATTTTAATACCTACTAGCCCCATGGTTCTGACAATGGGAAATCGATTGAAAGTAGATTTTTATAATTCGCCACTTAGGTCATCTATAAAGTAATGACGATTATAACCAAAATACGATATGAATTAACCCATTAATGTGTTTGCAGCCGAGTACGTAGCTGTTGAAGACTGGTATTAGTGAGTATCAGCCCTCCTTATTGACGAAGTGTGTTGCGTTTTAGGTTCAACTATGTATTTCGGGATAAAATAACTTACTTTCAGGTGCATCTCGTCATTTCAATGTTACCGAATCGGCAACAATCTACCCATTGTAAACTTTTCTTTGGACATTGTTCGAGATATTTCAGTAAAATGGCTCAGTGATCACAAAACTAAAAAAATATTACGATGCTGACTAAATGGGCAGCGGGGCCGGGTAGTTAAGAAGCGACATAGACGAGGAAACAGATAGAGAGAACAGATGCAAGTTTCTTGCGAAGGAATATTCTCGATGAGCCACTCAAACATCACTGCGAACCGAAGTAACACTCATAAGGGCATCCAACTAATAATATGACGTTTCTCTATTGCGATCGGATTCATGGAAAGGTAGTACTCATGTAGGTGTTTTAAATGTACGTTAGACGGCATGTAAATGTAATATATTTTTAACCACACCTAATTTTTTTTTGTATTGTATCAGCCCATATACGACCCACTGCAGGGCACGGGCCTCCTCTACAATCGAGAGTACGATTGAGAGTGTTTAGGCCATATAGTCCACCACGCTGGCCTAGTGCGGGTTGGCGGACTTTCACATACGAATTTTCACATCTTGAACGAAAAAGGAATTGTAAAGGCGTGTGAAGTCTATCATCTTGCACTAGGCGAGCTTAGTGGACTTAGATCTAAATATTACCTAGATTTCCGGAAAACGAACTTCCAAGCATATTGAGTTTCGGGTTCAATATGTGCATTCTAAATTCCAACTGACCGGTATATTTGTAACTTTCTTTTACCAAATTATGCTTCGCATTTAATTGTAATTTCATTTCGACAATGAACACTCTATTTGGACAGGACCTACCATCAAATAAGTGCACTCTAATCACTTAATATTGGATTTTGATTTTGGACTTTTTTTTAGTGATATTGGATTTTTCTATTCAATATTAGCCCGGAGTCAGGAATTTGTGCCCGATATGGCGATGGGCTCGCCCCCTATCACATCGTGGGACGGAATATACAAGGCGAAACGTGGGTGTTCTAGTAGCACCTCTGCCTACCCCTTCTGGGAAAAAGGCGTGTGGTTATGTATGTATGTATGTAATCACTTAATATCTTATTCATAGATTTTGAAATCCTATTTCAGTTATCGAATGTTTTGTCTCTTTCGAACCCCTTGAATTCAGTTTGAGCGTAGAGAAAATCATTTGAAATCTAAAATATGTTATTAAACTGTCTATGAATAAGGCCATGTGTCTCGACAGTACCAATGATTTTGCGCAAATTAATGATTGATGAACGTATCATGATTGGCTTCTTGCGCTCGTCTCGTCACCAGCCCGGTCGTTGCTCCAGAGAGGGGAGTGACAAACTACCATTATCTCACAATTGGATACCAAGTGCATGATTATTCGCTGCTAATGGCTCGCGAGGGGATCTTCTTTGTCGGCCTTTTCCGATTGTATTGACTATGTTGATTACTGCGAATATAAATAAATACGCCCAACAGTCACATACATAGTCCTGACCCCACAGTCCACACTAAGATCGAGTCTTGTGTCGTAGGTATCAGAAAGTACGAGAGAATTTTCGGTCTCACAAACACCCAGACTCGAGACAAATACTTGTGGGCCTCACAAGCATTTGTCTCGGTGCGGGGTTCGAACCTCGTTTCACAGGCGGCGTTTAACCAACTGCGCCACGGAGGCTGTCTGAAATAACTGGTTCGATCCTGCCCCGGGTAGTACGTTTGTTAGGATGTGTGATAGGGACAATATGCTGAAGATGATAGCTGATAATAGGTACATTCGATTCTGTGATCCTATGTAATTTAAGTTGTTAGTTACCGCCGCCTGAATTATAGGCGCGTTGCCCGGCTATGTGTTGCGTAAAATTAATATTCACTATAGTGATTTAATGCGTTCTTATTCCGGAATATCTATCTATTTTAGTTTTCGAATATTTTGTCCTCTTTGCTCAAACTGAATTCTAAAGCCGTTCGAAAGGGACAAACATTCGATAACTAAAATGGGTTTTTTAAACTGTCTATGAATATGGCCGTTAATTATACCCGCGTAGTCGGTAGTTGGCACCGACCTCAAAAAATGAGTTGGCATCATATTTAGGTCGGATTTTAGATTTTTTAAAGAAAAATGATTGATTCCTTTTCCAAAGTTATTAATTGCAAAGAATAACGATTTTAAAATCGGTATATTTTTTTTTAAATTACTTTATAAATAACATGAAATAGTTCGACTTGTGGAAAGTAGCGCCATCTATGTCAACGCGCCTTTACTACAAGAGCGACATTAATAAATGTTATTGTTTTTAGTACTTTTTGCGATATATTTGAGCCTATGGACATAAAGGGACTAATAGAAAAAGAAAAGTCACATTCAGAGAACTTTCCATCCGTAAGAAACAATTAATCTTGTTGGAAAATTGGAAGACTACTTAAGTACACTATACTGCATCAGCCCATATACGTCTCACTGTAAGGCACGGACAGTAGTACAAACAAGGGATTAAACTAAGGTGTCGTAGTCTACGGAGGCTGTAAAGGCTTCACATTTACATATTACGCTCTCTCTTTTTTTACGTGGATCCACCAAGAGGGATATTACTCCGCGATGAAGTATCGTATAATCCTTAAAGTTACATCATAAAGTACTGCGACAGACATGATAATCTTTTTCAATTGTCTCTCTAGCTACAATAACTATCAAGTTCTAAGCGTAGATGATGTTTATCTTTATTGTATTAAAAATCTTCTCCATCTTCTAGTGTTCGTGTGACTTTTTACCGAGTCAACATATTTTAATTTTTTTTTGGCGAGACAATAATTAAGTAAAAATCGATATATTGTTTAATCCCTAAGTTATTTTAAATTTTCTAATAGATGGCGCTATTTTCTCTGCATTAATACTAAATTCCACAATTATTAATGTACGAGGTAATTTCGTGTTAAACCCGAAACGTAAAGTTTCAACCAAAGTGAAGAAGTGAGATGCAGAAATTTCAGTGAGATCCAAAATATATCATATTTTGGAAGAGAAAATTATTGAGGAGATGAGAAATGGGAAAATGATGATCAATAGTTTTTTTTTATTGAGCATAATTGTCTCCTTTTCAACGTGTTGACTGTTTAATACAAATCTCAATTGACTTTGGAATTTCTTCGCATAATGGTGATTGTAATAGTGGTTTGTTGGCATGTTATTAAGTCAGTTATGTCGCAGCCGGACACTTTTCGCAAAGATTTAAGTCAGCTAGGTTCTAAAATTGAAGTCTTTCTGTAGTTCAAAAATTGTTGCGACTTTGTATCAGGCTATTAGCTGACATTATCTTCCACTCTCGATTACATTTGTTTGAATCAAGGCCTTCTTATTTTGTGACTATCGTAAGCGATAGTGGCGCGGGTTTTAATCTATTTGGCGGTGGCGAATAATGAAACTAAACTAAATCGAGCGACGGGTAAAAAGAAGCAACAAATAAGTTTATGAAGTTCGAGATATTTGTGATAATAAATACATATATTATGTGTATTTGATTGCCTTATTTTGTATGTTAATAACTATATGGCTTCCATATAACCCGTAACAACTATGTTAGCTTAAGTAGCCAGTATGCGCTACTAAAAAATGTTATATCACTAATGACTAGAATATAAGTCAAGGTGTTATACCTACAGGCCACAATGCAGTTACACACTTCAAGTTATTGCCTTAGACCACTGTAGAAATGACCAGGTTCGAGCAGTGTAGTGCCTGCCACAATTTCATAGGAAACCAACGTATAGTGATGACTTTGCCGTATGGTTCCGTTCAGCGTGAGATTTCCGGAATCTCAATACCCTTTTCCCTAAATATTTCCTTTATCGCTCCTATTTCAAGAGCTCGGTAAAGATCCAAGTGTTGTAGCTGTTTATGGATAATCAGTTACCATCAGAAAACTAGATGGCCCTCTAATGCACTAACCGGCCGGCTTGCCATTGACATACAATAGAGCTCAGCGTCAAGCAATGTAGACAGAGGCTGTTTTAATATTAGATGCAATTGTATTGTATTGTATCAGCCCATATACGACCCACTGCAGGGCACGGGACTCCGCTACAATCGAGAGTACGATTGAGAGTGGTTAGACCATATAGTCCACCACGCTGGCCTAATGCGGGTTGGCGGACTTTTACATACCATAGAAATTTATACAAATCGCTATGGTATGCAGGTTTCCTCACGATGTTTTCCTTCACCGTTATAGTGCGTGGTGATTGACTATCAATACACACATGACTCCGAAAAGTCAGAGGTGTGCCCTGAGATTTGAACCCGCGACCACCTTGAACATGTAGGCAGCCGCATCTGGTCCGTTTACCAACAGGCCACCACGCACTATATTAGATGCAAGCTTTATCTGAAAGAAGCTCATTTTAAACAGTTCGCTGTTGGAAAATCTTGCCTTTGTTCAGCAGGGAGTTGAATATCTGAAGATGATTGATTTCTTGGTAAGCGATACGACCACAGAACCAGTTTCACGAATCATTGTTGTAAATAATTAAATACACCCAACAGACACATGTGGAGTCCTGACCACACACTAAGATCGAGTCTTGGGTCGTGAGTATCAGGGACTACGACAGACTTTTCAATCTCACAAACACCTAGACCCGAAACAAATACTTGTGGTTCACACAAACATTTGTCTCGGTGCGGGAATCGAACCCGTGGCCTCTCGTTTCTCAGGCGGCGTATAACCAACTGCGCTTCGGAGGCTGTCGACACTGCCTCTATGATGACTATTGATTAACAGGATTTACAAATAAAACAAATTGAATTAAATCAATTAATTTATTTAAAAAATGGTATAATAAATACATAATGTAATCAAACACAGCATTAACAAATCAGAAGTATATCACAGTACTTAAAATAACTTAAATTCTTTGCTAAACTTATAATACAATCGCGTTTTGCAATAAGTGGAAAATGCTTTCAAAAAACCCTTCGGGAACTCAGTGCCAAATGATTTATTATTAAAAAATCTCATAAAATAAAATGATTATTATTAATAAATAAATATTACATGTACTCCTAATATTGGTACAACAACACCCACATGGGAAATAAACATTTGTGTACAACACAATTTGTCAGGTTGAATTGAATCCACAGATTCTCGTTTTTAGCCAAAAGCGCCACCCACGGAGACTGCCGGAATTAAAATGTGAAATTGTTAAGCATATTATTATTTGATTTATGTATAGAAAAACAAATTATTTGACTTTAATACAGTTTTTGATGTAGGTTTAATGTATTACTTTATTAATTAGGCTAAGTTTGGAACTAAACCCCTCTCAATCTTAAGAATGTCCATGCCTTACATTATTACGGATTATAAGGATATAATAATACAAATACAAATCTTTTTACAAATCTTCTGGTACTGAGGTCCCGAAACATACTATAAACTCTAGTATTTTAATCAGACGAAGTAAACAGACTTTTGTTGGGTTGCCGCATTTTGTAAAAAATAAATTGCGCCAAAAATCAAAATATTGATTCCACACATTTTAAGCTGTGAGAAAGTATCGTTAGGCAATAATTCATATTTAAAAGGAATGTTTTATTAGTGATGTGGTTATCAACTGCTCTCCTACGCAGGTATAATATTACTCTCATATTTCCATAACTATAAAATTTTGTTACTATTTTTCACCTAGATTTTTGGAGTAAAATTGGTCTAAGCAGTAAGCTATACTTGTAGTATTGGCCAAATTACTGGACAAGTTGACATTAGCTGCTGTTAGTTTAGTTCATCTGATTAAAACACCCATAAATTCATACAATATTGATAAAAATCAAAAACATATATCTACAATCCAAACTATACATTTATGGCGTGTAATGCAAACACAACATGCGTTTGTAAAAAAACATTAAATGTTGCCAAGTTAAATGTCATAAAACTTATCTTTTGATTTTTATCAATGGTACTAATAGAATAACTTAATGAATAACCACCTTTTAGAAAAGTTGTTCAAAACAATACGCCGCAGGACTACTTAGCACCCCAACAAGTATACGTCATAACCGCAATTTTACAATGGGGTATTTAACAAGGATAAAACCCCTAACGAATAACCAAGGAAACAGAAATTCAAACTTAACTCCAACAGATGGCGTTAAACGACCTAAACATAAGTTCCAAAAATCGAAACTTCGGATATCACCATAATTATTAATTTATACACCTACTTTCTACGCAAATTTGGCATTTAAACTACTAAAAATCGACTGAAAATGCAAAGGCGTCTGAGTAACGTTTTAATTAAATTTTGATCTGATTAAAATATTTGTTTAAACTTGAAAAAATTGCAAACTTGGCGTTATTCTTTGTCCTATTGTTCTCGCGACTAGGAACCTGCAGAATCGTATAATCTTCAGATAAAAGAGAAAAAAAAAACAAATTGTAAATATACATATAGAATTATAGAACAAAAAGTGTTCATCGCTCTATTAATATACATGTATCATAAATAATGTATAGATATGAAAGCCTCTGTGGCGTAATTGAAAAAAACTGTGAAATAATTAATCTACAAGAACTACATCGCAATTTTCTAGGAATTAAGTAATAAGTTACAAATCTCCCAAAAATATTATGTTTCGACCGTAACCACCAATCAGTTCTACAGATTTTCCTCACTTAATCAAAAGTATTATTTCGAGTTTACACATTATTTTTCAGTTGTAAAACTTACAGAAACTTATATGGTAAAAAAAAGAAACTGCTGTAAACAAGACAACGTTACGATTTTCTTTCTTTGATCAGAAAGGCGAATCGGGGCATTGGCTGGTATATAGAAAGAAGTAAATGTCGTATGGATATTTGAAAATAATTGCCTTATTGCAGCGTAGACAACTAGCATCGTCTCGTTATTTTTTGTGAGAAACAATATCTTGTTTCGCGCGTAGGATTATAAAAATATTCTGAGCTAAATATGTATTTAATTTTGCGAATATACAGCAGCATATCTTATTTAGATATGTCATATGCTGCTAAAAAAAATGAATGAGATTTTAAGCCATGGTTTTAGTCGTATTAAATTTTTCATCATTCTTGTCCATACTAAATTTTCTATTGTTGGTAGTGGATCTTTTTTGACTGTTTGAATAGTTTAATGCTATAATAGGCGCTTAATATTGTATTATTAATCCGATTGACTTTCAAAATAAATTATTTTTGTAAAAAACAACTACACGCCCAAAACCAATTATTTTTTTAATGTTAAAACAACGCTGCATTGAGTCCCAAAAGAACTAAAATTGTTATCTTGAATTGTTACTTGGTATTTTACCTAGTGTAATATAGTCTGCAAATTTCTAAATTTTGAATGCAACTGTTTTTGATATGGCATTACTTCTGATACAGGACCACGCGTAGTATGGATTCAACGCAACGAGTAAGTAGATTGGACTATGGTTGATAGTTACCTTTAGTTTCTAATTATAAAGATTCATTGGACGTTAGCAATGTGGTATCAGTATTTTTGTATATTCTGAAGTTTGAAGTAATCAAAGTTCTTTATTATTTACAACGGTCGAATTAATGACGTAAGCGTTTTACTAATTTATTTTCTAACTTTGACCACCGAGAGATTACATTGTATACAAGCAGCGGCTATTTTACAGCTTAGCTATTATACAGGGGGATTAACGGGACGATATGTACAAGTGTAATACGTATACAGAGTGGTAGAGACACAGAAATGTTCAAAGAAAAAAAAACTTTTCAATGTTGATGTGTAAGATATTATAACATTATAAAATTTTAATTAACTAATAGTGGCTAAATTACATCCTGCTTCCACCATTCTGTATATATTTCAAAATACTAAACAACATACTAAAATTTGGCAGTAAGGCAGTAACTTGGTACATTCAATTTCACTAAATACCGAATGGTAAGAATATGAGGAACAGTGTCTGTAAGAACTAAACGCACAAGTTGACAACGTCGACAAATGTTGGCGAGTGAATCGATATCTACAATTTCCTACATTTCTACTATATCTATATACATATACTACAATTGTAACAAAATCAGCGACGTCCTGAAGCTGCGTGAAGTGTCTGCGACATAGGTGTCATCGTAAGCAGACAATATTCTATAATACATTATACAGGGTACACGATTATAATATATATCTTTTTGGTTTATTTTTCTTTTTTAGCACATTTAACACCGATTTTTTTGTATTTTTCTATATTATTTGAAGTAGGTACACGCAACTATGTTACTAGGCCATGTCTTTCATTTCTAACATCAAAAGCTTAATGACTTGCTTTTAAACCAACATATTTTACTAGCAAATATTTGAGCTTGAAAATCACCTCATCAATTAAATAATTTCCGATAATTAACAATGTCGGGAAAACGAAATTCTTATAAATAATATTAACTCAATGAGGTTGCAACCTTAACACTTATAGAGAAAAGAACTATTTACTTCACTAAACGCAACAAAGATAATAAAAATTGAGCTTCTATCGGCACGATTTACAATCTTCTAATCAAACATAACTATCAACATCAATTTAATAGTTTAAAACCAAAAAACGTCTCTGGCTATAACATTTTTACAATAACTCTAGAACATAACTCCCTAAATAAGCGCACTACATAAACATTGACAAACTCAATGGCACGACATTTAATTGCAACATACACGTATTTACACTGGCGGGCGGACGCTTCGAACAACTCGCCTTCAAATCATATTATACTAAACAAAACACAAACAGATGCGCGAGCACATTCGAAAGGTCCGCCACATCTGACACATCGCATTGCAGGCAGGGCCCCAGAGGACGCCACTCGCTACTCGCCGCGCAGCACACGCATTCGCACAGGCGTCAGCACAATATCGCGGAGCCGCCGGCGCGGACGCGAAGCCAGCCGCGAACGACCACAGCAATATGTCACCAACGCACCACTCCGCCACTCCGCCACTCCACTCACCACCACTGCATCACTCTGCGCACTAAATACAACTTTGGAATGGATCGGTGAGTTTGACACCAATCCGGCTGTTAGACGGGCTGGGGGCGGCGCGTGTGCGTGCGCATGTGGCGCGTGATCATGTCGCGGCGGCAGGCGGCGTATGGGCACGAGGGGCAACGGTACGGCTTCTCGCCGGTGTGCGTGCGCTGGTGCGTCGCCAGGTGGTCGGAGCGCGAAAACACCTGTCCGCATGCTACACATGCGTACGGCTTCAGGCCACTGTGCAGCCGCGCGTGCCGGGTCAGCATGTCCGACCGCGCGAACTTGCGGCTGCACACGTCGCACTCGTACACGCGCGCGGGCTCGGTAGCGCGGCTGCGATGCCGTGAGGCCACGTGCTTCATCAGCCGGTGGTGCAGCGCGAACGTCTGGCCGCACGCGAGGCATACGAACGCCGGCGCCGGCGGGAACACCGGCTCGGGCCGCGGCCGCGGCGGCGCTACCTCCGACTTCACGGACAAGTCGAGTGGGCCTTCGTCTGATTTAGGCGTCGCGTGAGTGGTTTCACCGCCCGACGTTCCAGTGGACGTGGAGGGCTTGGGCTCCGCGGGTGCCTCGATCTTCAGCCACGGTGTGGGTGTCGGCGACGACGCGTAGTTGTTGTTGTTGCGCAGCTGCACGGCGAGCTTGTCCAGCAGCCGCGAGAGCCGCCGCCGCTTGTGCAGGTGGCGCGGGCTCTGCGGCGCCGCGATGGTCTCAGCCATGCTACCGAAAGTGGTGCTGCCGTCGCCCTCGGCGTGCCCCGCTAGCGCTGCTCTCCAACCTGCACCAGATAAAAGTTACGTTAAATTGACATGGCCATTAAATTACTGGAGTGTAGGAGCTTTTCATGGAGTCCGATCGTAATAAAACAGTAAACACCAACACATGTGTACGTAAGTCAACATACGTAATCAATCGGTGCACACACTATTATAATATTTCTAATCGCCAACAATGGTATCGTATTACACGCTCACAACAAATACCTATTTACTGTTTTTAAATTGTATTGATATCAGAATGAGTACCAGTTGAAAACAACTCCAAATAAGATATTAAGTGAATGAAGTTTTATTCACCCATGATACATAAATACGAGAATTGTTCAATTGCATATAACTGATTTTTACGCATGTTCTGCGTGTGTATTCATCGTCTATTCAAATTACAATACAAATAATTTAAGCTGCCAGGTACACAATACCCAACCCCACGTACAGAATTTGTACCTTAAATGGTGGCGACTATTTTTCTAATCCTTGACAAAAAATGTTTTAACAGCGAATCCGTCCAATGATCTGGCGACTCAGTACTGGGGCAGGTGATGTCTAACAATATTTGCCCAGTGAGATGGCACAAGCCATGTAAATAACATTCAGACACCTTTGTCGCATCTGTCTCCGATTATTCTTGTCGTGGAGTTATCTTGGACTTCCTATTGGTAAGCCGAAGGAACTTTTCGGACCAATCGCAAGTCCCCGTCGTCGACAATAGGCCCCTAAGGACCCGGCCGGGTGGTCGGGCATAACTTTACTCTACATCGTAGGCATAGGATTGAGAGGCGTTTTTTGTGATAAGCGAGGGGGCGCGGTGGGAAACTGGTTTTTAATGACAATTAATCTAAAAGGGGGGTTGGCGATTTTTTAAATTACTTCTTACAACTACATATAATTAACTCCGTTGAAGAAGTTTTTGTTGAATATAATTTTGCGTTAAACTAATCGCACATCCTAATGCATTATTGTAATAATTTCCTTGCGTTCAACAAAGTGTATAATTTTGACTTGAGAATATAATTTTGATAAAACAACTTCCAAAAGCGTACTCTTTGAAATTACAATTCATTTTTAGATTCGTTCTAAAATACGTTTTAAGATGTGGGGATGTTAAAAGAAATACCTATAATAACATTTTACTGTACTGTATTTAAAAAAAAAAAACTTTTACTGTATAATTTTCAAATACAATGATATGATGATTTAAAATAATCGGAAAATCCGGCAGCCATGTTGGCTAAAGTCTGATAATGTGAAGGATTACAGATGCACAAGATGGCGCCGATTTGCAAATGCGCCTCGGTAAATTATATTTATTTTATGCAAAATATTTTATGCATAATTTTGATAAAAATGAGAATTTGATTGTATGTAAATCCTTTTTTATTTCCACATTGCTCAAGGATATATCTTTATTTCGGAGTACTTGTAAATAGTCTTGGCTATCGCCTATTGGTCGATAAAACTTGTGAATAGGAAAATTAAAATGTTTTGTTCTAAATATTATTGCGATGCTGAATCCGGGATTCTTAACTTGATTGCCGAAGGACGACAAAGCTTATACATTATATATAGGAGCAATAGGTACATGTGATTTGCTATTTAGGTACCTTTTGCTCGAGGCAAAATTTAACAGCCAAAACGGAGATGCGGCCAGCAGTTGTTTCGCAGTATTGGCCGCAACATCACATTGTCTTTTCTAGTTATATAATCAATGATCAGTTTTGTTAGTTTATCTCAAACCGCAGTTAATGCGCGATGTTCTCAGCTGAACCCACCTTAGTGATACTATTATTTGTAAATACATTGCGTAGCATAGATTATTATTATTCCGTTGTTTTATTTAGGTATATGTTATGCTTCCTATTTTAACAAAATAAACACAATTAATTACGGAAGTAAGTGAATAATTTACATTAAAAATAATGTTCTATAAAAACAGGTTTGTAATCAGAAATGGAAGATGGTAGATACTTTGATATTTTGTTTAACGGTTGAATATAAATATGTCGACAGGCTCTCTTGTTTCTTTCTTCGTTTTCTTTGACAGACCCGAGTTTATCGGAAGGAAAAATCATATGTGAATTGTATCTATAAGTAAGAACGACTTGTGACAATTAAAATGCAATTCAAAGTGAAAAGATATATTTTAAATTTCGATAAACCGTGGGTCATCTTCGTCGCTGGCTAACAATATCATAATTTATAAGAATTTTTAAACTTGCTCACTCGAGGTTAGTCCGTGCATGTAATACTATAATTCGGTCTAAAGCATAAAGGTAATAATTAAGCAGATATTAAAAACAATTATTAAACACTATGTACTGCAAAGACTGATTTGCGAATTTTCGGAAATGTCGATATCAATTCCAAGTTTCTCATTTATTGTTATATATTTGGAAAACTAGATGTGGCTGACCTTTACCAATCGATGCAGTGTATTCGGCCTATTTCTATGAATGGATATTAAGGGACCGTTTGGTTTGGTGCAATATAACAGTTATACAATTATTCATTTTTGCTCATTGCAATGTAACTTTGTCAGACTGGATAATGCGATATTAAAAGCTATTTTAAATGCTGCGTTAATATATGATGATATCTTTATTTTCCAACCTTATTCGAGAGGAGAATAAAATATGTTATAATTTTTTGGATAACTAAACGGCCAAAAGTCCATGAGAATGAATGTTTTAACGAATTATTTAATATTAGAGGTTTATACACGAACAGCATGCCTAGTACGCGCCACGAAAAGGTGTCACGATTGTTATCACTTTAGGTCAAAATCTGTATGTGTGGAGATGACATTTTTATGTTACTTAGTATCTCGGAATCTAACATACATAGTATTAAAATTTAAAAGAATAGATGTAATGTTGTAGTTTGGCGAGGAATTCTTTAATCATTGGAACTTAGACTTTAGTCAATATTTCAATAGACAAATAAATATAAAACACGAACTCGTGTCATAACAACGAATAATATACCTACTAGTTTCATATTTAGATAACATACATATTTTCGTTCCTAGAGATATTTCAAAACTAAAAAAATATTATACATTGAATAGACTAAAAAATATAAATATTACCGGTTGACAACGATCATAATTATTTGTTACATATCATTACAGGAACATGTTCACGTCACATAATTTTTTGACTTCTTCTCAAATATTTATACTGGCGAAATTAAAAATTACCGCAAAACGCACAATAGATGAGTGGACGCCGCACCGCGCCGCGCCGTGTGCGCAACAGTACGAATCGAAAGTAATTAATTGCAAAACATTTCGACCACCGTCTAAGCCGTCTAATTACGTGCCTGCCACCGATTGTCTGCACAGAACCAAGTTAAAACAAGAGATACGTACATATTTCGAGTAAATCCAACGGTCATACACTGAAGGAGCACTACACATTTGTTTTCCAAGCACTGTGCGAGTGGAGGAGTGCTTGCGGTGAACGGTACTTAAGGTCGGCGGGTCGGCGGACCGGTCCAGCCGCCCCCGCGCGCAGCTCGGGCCTACGGTACACACGTCCGCGGCGCTGCGCGTGTCGCCGACAACTACGGGTCCGGGACGTGCGCGCGCGCCGCCGGCCGCCGCCACCCGCCCCCGCGCACCTCTTACTAGTCACTACTACACCCCGCGCCCGCCCCCGCGCCTACCCTATGCGAAATCGTGTGCATGCGTGCCGTGAACTCGACTTGACTGCTTGTCTTCGAGTTTGATGTACGGTGCTTGTCAAACATTTGCTTGGCGTGCGGCAAGGTGCGTCGCGCTCAGTGGAAAGTTGTTACTGAACTTTTGTTAAGTTCAACTAGGATGTTCCTGATTTGTACGAAACTTCTATAATTTTATCGCAACCCATACTATTTTATCCATAAAAAAACTACGTGAACAATAGAATTTAAGGAATAGTAAAGAGTTGGATTTAGCGGGCACTCTAAATTGGAGTGGCAAGCGATTTAATTCTGGCCAGAGGTTACGCTTGGGGGTTAAATTCTCGAGTGTCTCAGCACTAAACCGGCTGCAACTCTCCAAATGGACGAGTTTACATTGTACAACCCTGTTCTCAATAAAGAAAATAGATGCATACAGAGGCAATCCAACAGTCTACCGAAAGTAACGACATAATTATTGTCATGTCGACAAAAATAACGTCTTAAAACTTAATGCTCACTGATGCCAAATGCCAATGGTTCAGGTACGTAAAGCAAAGTCTGGAGTATACATAAAAGTTCTCGAATGCGAATTATATCCACCAAATAAATCTTGATCTAAGTGCGTGGTGGCCTGTTGGTAACGGACCAGACTCGGCTGCCTAAATGTTCACGGTGGTCGCGGGTTCAAATCCCAGGGCACACCTCCAACTTTTCGGAGTTATGTGTGTATGATAGTCAATCACCACGCACTTTAACGGTGAAGGAAAACGTCGTAAGGAAACCTGTATACCGTAGCGATTTTAAAGAATTTCTACGGTATGTAAGTCCGCCAACCCGCACTAGGCCAGCGTGGTGGACTATATGGCCTAACCACTCTCAATCGATTCTCTCGATTGTAGAGTAGGCCCGTGCCCAGCAGTGGGACGTATATGGGCTGATAAAAAAAATAAAAACTCGTCTATCAGGATCTCATAGCACTGGGCCTCATTGATGTAACTATTTGGAACACACGAAGCAACGCGAACATTATTGCTCTTTCATTCCAGCCATTTAAAGTCCACTGCTTAGACTTCGACTTGCCCTAAGTATTTCCTTAACCGCCTGCGTCAAACTTCCTGCTTTCTTAGGTCCCCTCAAATTATATTCAATGGACGCTAACTTCATTAAAATCGACAATTAATCCTATTATTGTAATAATGTTCATGCTAGGTGTATACCCTCCATCAGCTCTTAGAGTGGGCACTTCGAACTATTCCATAATTCCTAATAATCCTTGACTGGGACGGCTTGTCGGCCAAAATTCTAAAATGTACTGTAAATTTAATATTGTTATTTAAGTCGGATTGGCGAGTGCACTCGAATGCTGAGTGGTAACAGCGCGGATATCGGAAATTCGGAACACCGTGAGACGTGCAGTTAGCTTGTCCATTATGAATATAATAACTTTTACTGGCGCCGAGCGTTGATGCCCAAAGTGAACTAAATCGGCCCTCGAAACTCCACGAGAATCTGCAAAAGTCAGTGTCTGCGAAGAATGTTCACGGCTACACGTTTGTGGATCGAATTCTAATAGGCCATGACTTAATCTACCTATGTAAATGTTTTATAATGGAATTTTAAATTATGTCATTTTTTAAGATTAAAAAAATCAGTCTAAGGCAAACACGGGGGCCTATCCAAAACAAAAAGACGCGAAAGGGGTCTATGAGGCAAAAGGTTGGAGCATCTAGCCTAGTAGCAGCATCCACCGGCTATGCACCGTCAGGACGGGGTTCAATTTATGGTTAATTTGTGTATGTGTTTTCTGTTTCAAAAATCGCATGAATAGTCCGGCCTTCTTCTTCTCCGCCGTTTTCTTGGCAGAGCGGTCGTGCTCACTATGTTTTATTCCCTAACGATGATGTTGCTCGCCGCACGATCTCTCTCCATAATATGTCTGTTAGACAAATTTAAAATCCTTGTTATTAGTGTCAATCGATTTCATTTGCTTCTCATTCGTCCTTTTGATTGTGGAAGAGGATCGTGTACCGCAATGGTACGTATATGATCCAGATACTGATACAATGCCATACGACGAGAAATAACCATCCCTCTTCGGCGAATATAACTAACAAATATTGCACAGTTGCGATGTCCATGTACATCTGCAATACCTGGAAAAGTATTAGTGACATTCTATTCCGTCTACGAAGTTTGAACCTTCACAATGTGATTAGAGGACGCGCACGTCGCCCACACATCGGCCAATGCACGAGGTATTCCCAGAAATCATAGAAATAGTTGCAAAATATGGATTTTCCAGTACCAGGTATTCTATTCTGGGGCATTTTTCTTTGTAGAAACGTTGTAATGAGTGCGTAGGTTCAAAAAATGTGGACATATAAAACGTCTTTAGATATATTTTGAGATAGATTCCTAAATAAATAATGTCTATGAAGTAGTTAGGACATGCATTATCATTCCTACATTAACCACAAGCCCTCAGTAAGCTATTTTAATGAAGTATAAATGTAGAAGAAAGAATTGCTTCTATAGAATACAAAACGTTTATCCGCTGATAGAAAAGTGAAGCACCTTCGACTAAACACGACAGCAATAATAATTAATTATTTACGGCCGGGTTCAATAATATATTGACAATTAAGCGGTAAAATTTATCCCCGATAATTACGTGTCTTCTATCTTTGCTTAACCGATGTTTCAATAACAAAAACTAAACTAAGATAACGACGCTGAACTGAGATATTGCAATATATCTCTTGTAAGAACATCCCTCCCAAACGTTTTATTTTTGCACTTTTAATTGAGGTCAACATTTATTGAGTGAATTCTTTATAATATTTTTTGATCATTATAAATAACAGAAAACTATATGTTCATGAAAACGTTATATTTTAACAACAAAACGTATCATATGGCGCGTACGCTGGTCGTTGACATTTGTCGTTGAATTTAAATTTAGGATTTTTGAGAAAACATCATTAGAAATAGAAATACATAAGAAACTATTCTTGAAAAACAAGTGACATACAATGGCTCAAGAATTCATCGTAAGTACATACTTGTACTGATTCTATTAATAATTGTAACTGTATTTATTTTTTGTTAGGTATAAAATATATGGCCTAGATCGGGCCAAATCACAAGTGTATTTAACTCAAAGAATCTAAATTACAGGTTAAATCCAGGCAAAAAAATAATAAAAAATATCCATGATGCTTTTTTCCTTATTTTTCCTATGAAAATATCACACAAATCTTTGATAAGTGTTTGCTTATCCCTCAGAATTCAACGATATTAAAAAACCTTGACAGCTAGTTAAATGACCATAACCACAGTAACCTCGAACCGATTGTGAAACGGTAATGTTTTTAAACTATAATATGCAATTTCGTATCTATGATATGCAAGAGCCCTCCCATTGATAGATACAAATCATAGATACATTTATTCATCTGTCAACGATTATTGAAACCGAAAAATGACAGAACTCATACTAAAGTTAGCGATTTTAACGGGTGGAAAAAGACAGTCAGAGTATTGCACCCGGCCGTTAGAAAGCAAGACGACCGATATTTGATAAAAAATTATAGACACCATTAAAAAAACTGCCATAAATTTTGAATATGGGTTACCTCCATTGTTTGATCTGATCTGTCAATCCGTGTACAATAGAGACAGTATGAGTACATATTATTTGTTGAAATATTCATATACGACTGCGTGGTAGGCGGCGCAGAAGGTGGAGATATTATTTGGACCATTTTGATACCAACTCATGGAAGAAAGCCTTGGACAAAGAAGGGTGGAAGAAGGAAAGGGAGGCCTTTGCCCTGCAGTGGCACAGTATAGGCTAGGAAAAAAATATTCATATGTAGAAAATCAAGATATTAAGCATTGCTATACTAATTCACTGTACTGTATCAGCCCATGCCTATAATGCGGCCTATAAACGGGCCTCCTCTACAATCGAGAGTAAGATTTGCAGGGGTTAGGCCATATAGTACATCACGCTGGACTAATGCACTTACCGCTTTTTAATCCCAAGAGTAAGTAATATACAAGAAATTTTGCTAAAAATGCCCAACGGTTACACACACAGCCGCAACAAGTTTATCGATAAAAACACTGCACCATTACTGAAACGACTACAGACGAGTGATGCACGCCCAATCGCGATTTCGACAGAGGTAACTTAAAAGTTAAATAAAGGTTGAAGATGGTCAGTGGTCTGAGTGGATAACGACCGGATGGTGTGACGCGGACACTGATAGACCCTTGACCCGACTCGGGATGTGCCACCACTAACCGAGAGTATTGTAACGCACACCACCTACTATGCTAGGGCACGATGGGATAACTTGCAATATCATATTTTGGATAAAGGCAGCGGATTGTTAGCGTATGAACGATTTTGAAAAATCCGCTTTAGTATCCCGTCAGATGGAAGAGGAAAACCAAAAGGAACAGTAGGGTTGCTGGTTCTATGGGCGATGCGCCGTCACCTTAGATTAATTATATGTATCGAAGGCCGTCACCGATAGCGATTCCGCAATGGAACAGAAAGCATGAAATGAAAATGAAATGAAAATGAAAATGAAAATAATTTATTGAATCCATTAAAATGTTCAACATTATTTAGATTCAGTCATTTTTTTTTCTACCACCCGGTTCGGAAAGCGGTTTTCACTAGAGAAGAACGGGCAAGAAACTCTAGTGTTGCTCTTTTCAAAACCAGTTTACAATATCGTGATTATTACAAAAATTACAAGTTGGTCCAAATCAGAGCAGTTCATTAATAATTTGTTATAATTTGCAAGTGAAATATATTTTTAATACAATATTGTTTATATTCTTCATTCATGTGGCTTCGTATCCAATCGAGACGTCCAAACAACGTTCAATAGACGTCTAAGCGTACTTTTGTGTATTCCATAGCTTTGAGACTATTCCTGTTGTTGCATCAGGTTGTATAGGAGATCAACACGCGAATTTTTTCCTGCGACATCCATTAAGGAAGGCTGGTAAAACCTGCACACCCTTTTGTGCATTTTAAATGAAAGTATAAGATCTTCCCCTTTGTAAGAAATTGCAAATATCCAAAAAGCTGCTTGTAGATACTACCTCGAACATTGCTACAAAATATGATGCCTTTGTGTAAAATTGTATTTTTAGTTTCGTTAAAGAATAAGGCCATTATGTATGAAAAATCTGAGGTTCGGCGCTCGATCCGCAGGCAGATTTCCAAAAAAAAACCTATAAGATTACACTACAAATAGCTATTGATATTCTCGACAGTTAAAACGAATGCAGTATGTCCGCGGACGCTCGTGAAAAGAAATCTAAAACCATGACTCTTTTGTACTCGGACACGTGATACGTTGTTAATATTTTCAGTATTTTTAACATTTTTCCCAATTTTATGAATGGCGATCGGATCGCATACGTACGTCACAAAATCTTTGTAATATGAACGAGAAATGTTTAAAATCGGCAACAAAGCATCACACTGTGCGAGATATACGATATACGATATAGCGTAAAATATGCCACGATTAGTTGTCAAATACAATAACAAGGAAACACCAATCAACAGAATATGTAAATATGCAATAACTGAAGATTTAGTTTTAGTTTTAAAAACAGCTGGGACTCTGGCACCATTTCAATGATAGTAAAATAACGTCTTTGATCACTTAGTCATTTTTCTTACGGACTCCGTGAGATGTATTGTACAGCTTATGGCTGGCTGTATGTTGGCATCCCTAGTGGTTATAAGTGGTGTGTAGACAACACTCGGCAGTCGACACTAACCCGCACAACATGTTAATAGTCGCGTGACAGACTGACCCCTGGCCGGTTTCCTGTGACGCGGCTAATGCACTCAATTCGCGCCTGATAGTCATTACCTAATTTATTCGCAAATCTGATGGATAAATTATGCTTTCGATTATTTAGGCCGCTTCCATCAGGGCGTTGTGGGGATGCTTGGGGGAGGCCTATGTTCAACAGAGGACTTTCTGTGGCTGAAGAAAGTGAGAAAGAGACAGAGGGATGTCCGGCAAGCGAGTATATCGTAGTCTTGTGTGTAACAGATCCGAAACAATTTGTTAATTACATTCTGTCATATGGTCTGGCGCGGGGAACGAACCCGCGGCCTTTATTCATAGTCGGTTTCGCGGCAGCCGTGCTGCAGTTATTGTCAAATATTTGTTTTAGACCAGACAACTGATTCAATTTTTTGCGAAGGTTGATTAACGTTATCTACTCACGACAGGGAATTTGTAGGTACGCTTTTGTTAAAAAAAATATTTAAGGTAGTCCCTCTCGACTAGTAAGTCATATATTACGGTCATATTCTTGTCAGTTTCAATAAATACTGATAATAATAAGTTTCGATTGGGTGGACTTATGCCATTGTTCATCAGCGCGGCCTAATGCAAGCAACCGGATTAGCGGATATCGCATAATCCATCCATCCATCCATCAGCCCATATATGTCCCACTGCTGGGCACGGGCCTACTCTACAATCGAGAAAATCGATTGAGAGTGGTTCGGCCATGATATTATTACATACCATAGAGAAATATTAAAAAACATAAGGTATGCAAGTGTCCTCACGATATCTTCCTTTGCCATCAAAGTGCGTGCTAGTTGACTAGTAAAACAGAGTTATGCTTTGGGATTGGAACACGCTACCACCATCTAGACAGTTCCCTTTCGCTTCGTTTCTTTCGGGAATCGCCCGCTCAATTTGTTATTTCGTAGCGGGTTAATACAAGCCGGTTTGTCCAAAGACCTTGCTTTCAGTTGATGTTGATTCTTTGGGTCTCTGGCCGACAGGAGTTGCTGGAGTGGGTGAGTGACGGGATAGTCATAATATTCTATGAAATAGTATCCATTATGCTTTGTGTGAAATTACTTCGTGTATTTTGTTGCCAGTTCTCATTTTAAATAAGAAAACGTATAAATTGTTTTGTCCTAGGTCTATATTTAAATTGAGTCAACATTGGCAGCAGGGAAAAATGCGAATACTAAGTTCCATCCAATTTACACCACGGGAGCGGTAATTCTCTAGGAAAACTTGTCAATCTCCGGCCAAACCGAGGTGCAAATCGTTGCAAATGCAGCTGGAAACATTTTTATCATAAAACAATTTAAATCAGATCGATTCTCTCTGCGGCTGTTTACCTCTTTTATTTTATAAATGCAGTGTTATTTTTTATTAGTCGATTATACGAGTACATATTTTTTTGTTATTATTATGTTTAATATAAGAATGTACATAGCTTCAGTAACTTTGCTAATTAATTATTAAGACAATAAAGTTTTCGTAATGTATAAATCTTTCTGTAGTAGCTTGTAATTGGCTGTCTTTTATACAATATTTTATATATATATAGATATTATGCTTGATAGCTGTGAACCACCCAAGTAAAGTGAAATTAAAATAAAATTGTTTTTATGAGACCAGATGACGTGGCGACCTGTCGACTGTCGAGATGTGGTTGCGGGCACATCACGGCACTGGTTGTACCATTATAATAGTTTTAGATATAGCCTTACAAAGTATTAACAGCGGGAAAAGAAAAATCGTAATACTTAAATATCCTATCTCAAAATCCCATGACTTGTAAATTAAAACTGCACATTGTTAATTTTGATTGTGGCAATGTTTCTGGAAAATATAAATATTACGTAGGTTTATATGAAGTGATACGATAATAAAATCAGATATTTTAAATTATGTAACCGATTACATGTACAAAAATAATTCTTGTACTTCATAAAGTCTAGAAAACCGTTTATAATGAGAAACTCAAGACGCATTTCAAGGAACCCTCGACGAAAATCGACTATTATGTTTACTGTTTACGAAACACTGCAATTTATAAGTAAATTAATTAATTGATTATCAGGGCACGATCATCAGCTATAATCGAGAGTAAGCTGGCGCAGTGCAGGTACAGACTTCATATACCATAGAAATTACAAATAAATTACAGTTATGAAACATGGAGACAATCTCTATCAGAATTTGAAGTATCGTGATGATCCCCATGAATAGGAAACTTGATCAGTTCAACCCGTATGTTTCCGATTGATAATGTAATAATATTTTGCCTCGGTGGCGCAGTTGTACTACGGTATTATTCAAGCGCTTAATGGTCTCGGGTTCGAAACCCGGGTCGGGGAAAGTGGTATTGGATTTTTCATCTATCAGCCCGGAGTCAGGAATTTGTGCCCGATATAGCGATAGGCTCGCTTCTTATCACATCTAGGGACGGAACGTACAAGACGAAATGTTAGTGTCCTGGTAGCACCTCTGTCCTCTGCCTACCCCTTTTGGGAAAAAGGTGAGTTTCTGTGTGTATGTAGTATTCTGCCTAAAATCTCTCGATCGAATCTAAGCTTCTTCACATACAAAATTACAAACTATTGGTATTCCTATTAAACTACGGAACTTCTACTCTACACTGACAAGAGGCGGATTCAGGGCATATCGCGGGACTCACGACCTCACTCAAAAAAATAAAAATGCCTCAATTAGACAAAAACAAAGATAAGTATTTGATATTAGGTATTAGGTAGGTCTAAACCCTGTCAGTCGTACTCTCGACTGTAGAGGAGGCCTGAGCTCTGCAGTGTGACGTATTATTTTTAAAAGCTAACAAATTGTAATTTCAACAAGTGTATTCGACGTTTACCTGTTAAATTACCAAGCTGCAGGTCTGCACAGGAAGTTTCAATGAAAATATAATTACAAAGTGTTAGATATCAAGTGCGAGTAATGGAAGTTGGAAATTCACTGGGAAGTGAGATCGCTGCAATAGCCAAGAGATCAGGTATCGGAAACTTTCAGCATACCGCGCTGTTCCACTATTTCAAAGGCCGATGAATTAAAAATATGTTTTAATTTAATTTTTTTCCGTTAAAATAAATAGAAATAGAAAGCGTTTTTAGTCTTTATCCTTTTTTGGAAGCGATTTTTTGGAGTATAATTTGGGCCTGGAATCGTAAGAGGCCTTTATCACATTTGGGATGGAAGTTGGCTGGGTGAAATACGTCTGGCGCTAGTGCTGTTACTTTTTCGAGGATACGATCGAGATATAAACCGTCGTCTCATAACATAATTTGCGATCCTTCACTTATAAAATGTTCACTAACAGAGTTACACATTTTCTCATAATGTTAGCTCTACTGGGTCTGTAACGCAAACATGGAAGGAACATCAAACAGCCAACGTAGAACCGAATGTGCAATGTTACCTCAAAGCTGACACAACTATGAAAAAACATATGTATTTCGTGTATACGCTTGTACAGCTGGAATCAATCTGATGCTTAACAAGCTTAATAAATTAAATTAGTATTTTTAGAGTGTCATAGCAGGATCATCGGAAACCGACATGTTTGAGAGGCTGGGATTGCGAAATCTACGATTTGTAACGACTGACAATTCTTGAAAATTGTTTTAAGACTTTGTTCAAGAATGAGATGGGCCTGTAGTTCTTCAAAACAGGTATTGTCAGTTTTCTTGAAGAACAGAACCCTCGAGCAGCACGGACTGACTAAGGACTGCTTGTATACAGTCGCGTTATATTTATTGATTTTGCTCTAACGCGAAATATGTCAAGAACTATATTTTCCTATACTATTTAACCACTAATTAGTACATTGCGTAGGTCGATGCAATTTTATTGTATACTATTAATTCGGCGTCATAACACTAAGTGTTATTAGTATTAAGATTTAGAAACTCACGAAATACGCGAATCGATACCATAACCAAACAATTCGCAGCCGATACAGCTAGAGTCAAAGGAGGCGAAAATTTCCATGACGTATATCTACTTATGCTAGTCCTTGTCTCAAGTAGTTCTTTATGGACGGTGTCCAGTGTAACCAGAACTCCACGACATTGCCGTGCTAATTCGTTACGTCTAATTTCTGCTACTTTCGACTATTAATCCCATTGTCCTATTCAGATGATATTTTTGCGAAGGACGCCGCATTCCATTAAAAAATGACGCTTGGTTTAGTTTAGTTTATCCACTTCACAGTCGGATATGTTGTCCCGAATGGCGAATACTGAGGTAAGTTTAAGGCTGCGCTTTCAGCCAAGCGGAGCTGTGTAAGATTCGCCAATCACGTAGATTCAACATCTATGTTGGCATGAAAATAAATACACCCAACAGTCACATACATAGCCCTGACACAGCTTTAAGATACAAGTCTTGTGTCGTGGGTGTCAGAAACTATGAGAGCCTTTTCGGTCTCCATTTGCACCGGTGAGGGGAGCGAAACCGCGGACTCTAGTGTTAGACGCCAGCTGTACGTCTACCTAATTTCGCCACGGAGGCTGTCAAATGTCACTATATGGTTGGCCGATTCGAAAACACGCCAGCACCTCTTATGACCGCTTTAATTGCAACGCGCCCTTAGAGTTTTTGAATGCATGTTTTTATTATATGATGAGACATTTCGGTTTCTAAACACCCAAAGTCGAAACAAACATTTGTGAATACCATAAATATATATTTGTCTTAGAATTGGAAGCACGACCTCTCGTTTTAAAGACGGCGCGGTCTAGATCAACTGTGCCACGGAAACTGCTTAATAATGATATTAATAGAATAAGCATATAGGATAGATAGAACAAATAATGATAATCTTTTTGCTAACTGACCTTCCTTAACACTGTGTGAGTTGGGCTTGGACTTATAAATGGTAGTCTATTGCAGACTAGTACGAGTAGTAGATTTTTTAAATCTTTGTAATACAACTACAATGATCATCACATCATTATCTTCCGTCGGTCGGCGTATTTATGCCGGCCTTACCAACAGAATTATTGTATAAAACTTATTGGGCGCAGTACATATCAACTAATACAAAAAAAAAGTATATAAAAAGAACTCTGATTTTTTTCGGGAGCGCATGAACATTGCAGTTTTTAAGAGGTGATTTTTCAAACGTCATATTTGGGTTATCCATCAATTAAGGGATTATTTGAATGAAAGTGCGCATTGTACGAAAGAATAATATATATCATTTTAATTTGTTCGTGTTGTGTTTTATTCTAAGAAAATAATCATTTGAAAAACCAAACCCTAGTCGCTAAGTGTTAAAGTGACGTTGAATTAGACGCGTTCAAACGAAATGAATCAAACTATCGTATCGTAGTGGGTAACTATTCTCAAATATCATCGATAAAAAAAAATCGATTATTTTCAGAAACTTTAATTAAATTTAATGGTTATACAAGTAAAAAGAGTCCGTGAAATAATGACGCACTTTGCGAAAGCTTTCCGTATTTAACGTACGGTGGGTTTAAAATCATCTCACCACCATATTTAAAATCACAATTAATATCATTATAAGAAGTTATAATTAATCGTATGAATCACTGACCGACGCACTGTTTTAATTACACGTGAAAATTTCAATCACTCGTGATTTGAACTTTAAAACTCACAAAAAATTACGAATAACAAAACTAAACCAAATAACAAAATAAACATATTAACAAAATAAATTAATTAACACAAAAAAATTAACTCACCCGACAAATCCAAAAGTGAAAAATTGTGCATGTTCACAACGGTGCTCATTGTAAAAGAACTGTATACACTGAATAGCAGATGCAGCGGTGTTGCTGAACGATTAACTGTAACTGCTGAAAACTGCACGAAAGCACGCGCGCGGTGGGATTCACGCGCCTGTTGCTTCCCGCTCGCCGGACGCGTCTGGAATGAGTCCCGTTAGCTGAAATCACTGCCGATACAGTGCAGTCTTGTGCTCAAGGGTCCGGCAGATGTATGGCGCGTGGGAAACGGGGGTGTCCGGCTACCCCATGAGGGGTTGCGCAACACACCTACGCGAAATCATTGTTGTCTTGAGACATTCAATTATGCATTTTCTTTGTTATTTATTTTATTAACAATATCTTTTGTGTTCCTACGGTTGATTTTACAAAGGCGTGTAAGTTGTAAATTAGAAATGTTTTTTAGTTGCCAAAGCTCTTATTATTATTAACGTTTCTTATTACAACTTAATTAAAAATAAAGTTATTTTTTTTGGGGTAATATGGTTGGGAAAATTAGCTTTGATATTTCGTTTATAATTTAGTTCATCGATTATATTATTTTTTCCGATTAAAATTAGTTCACTTTTAATTTCCTCAAATGCTTATTATTTTTTTAATATTCCTATTAGACATTTTAGACAAATAATAAATACACCTATCAGTCACTTACATAGTCCTGACTCCACACTAAGATCGAGTCTTGGGTCGTAGGTACCAGGAACTATGAGAGTTTCTTCGCTCTCAAAAACACCAAGACCCGAAACAAATACTTGTGGTTCACACAAAAATTTGTCTCGATCCGGTGATCGAACCCGCGGCCTCTCGGATCACAGCTGGCGTCTAAGCAACTACGCCACGGAAGGTGTCAAACAAATCGGTGGTTTTAGAATAGTAATAAAAAAGAAATATAAAAATATACAGTCGAATTGAGAAACTCCTCCCTTTTTGAAGTCGGTTGAAAGTATTGCGCCATAGTTATTTTAAGGGTTGTGAAAAACTTAGGCGCGCCTAAGTTGCGTAAGTAGGGGCTGAAAAGTTTTGTTATTTCTCAAGTACGGCGTGAGCATTAAGAAGGATTCCTCAGAATACCTAACCAAGGAGCTAATTATAATTATACTCTAAGGGCCTTATTAATAAACTCTTTTGAATTGAGTAGATTATTTTGGCTATTAATTTGACTATAATATTGAATAATTTAACTACAACACGATGGTTGTCTAGCCCTCTATGCAATTCCGTGTGTATTAATAATGTCGTGAATACCTCGCTTTTCAAAATAATCGACTAAAGTAAATCCTTCGCTCATTCGAGCTTATTAATAAGGCCAAATGGAGATAGCACAATGTTTTATTATGACGGCCAACGTGGTGCAGTAGCTAAGTCGCCGGCAATGAAACGAGAGGTCGCGGTTTCGATTCCCGCAACGACACAAACATTTGTATTATCTGTAGGTATTTGTATTGGGTCTGGGTGTTTGTGAGACCGAAGAGAAGAGAAGATAAAAGGTACTCGTAGTTTCTGATACCCACGACACGAGACTCGATCTTTGTGTAGGGTCAGGATTATGTATATTTTTAAAAATCCACAAACCGGAATAATTTTTACACAGGTAAAATTAAATGAATTCTACTGAAATTACACGAAATCCTCGAATAACAACACAGCGTAATATAACTAGCCTCATGATTTCTTTTTGTTTGTGTTTGCATCGAAATTATATGGATCAAAGTAAAAGAAAAGACTGGGCCAAAGTTACCCCTGTAGGCTGTTTAAACTACAGCATTGGTTTACTGACAAATTCTCAGACATAATGGAGACCTGTTTATTCAAAGTCAAATTAATGAACGAGCATAAAATGATGTTGCAATTCTTAGGTGTCTTCTTAAACTATGAAATAAACTAATAATAATTGATTACGGGTGTTAAGTGCGCTGATATGAATAATCTCCTTTATGAAATTGAAAATTCCACTCAGCTAATTAATTCTTACAAAGGGCTATGTCACCGATCGAACGATCTTTCCCGGGCAGCCTTTGTGAGGATTATATCCGGCATATTGCTATACGCTTGCTACGCGTTTTTTTACTCCTTAATCCTTAGTTATGTCTGTCTTACAGGCTACAGTGTCCATCCTATACTGCCACAGGGTTGGCAAATCTAGAATTTGTTTATGCATTTTAGACAGACATTTATGGTCTCTTCGGGTAAATCCGAATTTCGGGCAATTCCGGTAATCACTAATTTGTTATCACTAACTCCTATAAAGGAATCTGAGTCAACTGAAGAGGGCGAACGAATGGGCATAGCGGTTAGATGACTGTTGTCGGAACTCGGAGCAACATATTGAATTGCTGTGTTTGGGAGAATTGAGTGATTATCGGAATTCCCCGAATTTCAGATTTAATCGAATAGACTGTAACTGAATACGGGCAGTCTCGTGCTTTAGAGCTGACCACAAGAATCACCTGATTTGGGTAGTGTGGAATGAAGTTCAAAAATATATAGAGGTTCGATCCTAAACGTCGGATTTTTATTAATCAGTTTAGATAGCGATATTGGATACTATGATTGTAGGGTGGCAGTGATCTGTGATTGTAGGCCATCTGTAAGGGCAATTTTATTATTTTATTTCACCACCAGCATGCGGAATATATCTTTGTTCAAATTGAGCAATTAAGTCAAAAGGATAGTGACATACAACGTGCATACAACACAAGTTGCTTTATAATTAATTCGTCTGAGTGGAGTTTTACGGAACATCTAATAATAATGTAAAGGGTGGGCTATGATTATATGAATTAGTAAATATTTAAAAAAATCATAGAAATAACTATTCGATTTAATTTTAAAAAGTATTTATCTGTAAGCAAGTCAATGTTTTGAAAACGAGTTATTGTAGATACTGTCCTAATATCCGCACAATAAAATTGATGGTGATAAATCTGGGCTCATGTGTGGCCACAGGATATCGCCCCTCCTCGAAATCGTCTGGCAGGGATTCCATAGACATACGACAAGTGACTCCATTGAGCTGAAATCATGTCAAGTTGAGCTGAAGTCAATAACTTCCAGTTAGGCGTTAGCATGGTGCCAATAATGCTCGTAACATTGTAATATACTTGACAGCCTCCGTGGCGCAGTTGGTTAGACGCCGCGCCGGCCGTGATCCGAGAGGCCGCGGGTTCGATTTCCGCACCGAGACAAATGTTTGTGTGGACAAGTATTTGTTTCGGGTCTGATGTTTGTGAGACCGAAAAGTCTCTTGTAATTCCAGATACGCAAGACACAAGACTCGATCTTAGTGTGGGGTCAAGACTATGTATGTGACTGTTGGGTGTATTTATTTATTTACGAGTATACTCTGCTGAAAATCTAACGTTGCACTGAAGTAGATGTTTTTTGTTTCCTTCACTCAGAAATGTCCGTAGGTCATCGGTTATTACATTTAGCATAGATTCTGTGTCATGCCATTTCTTCACACTTTCTTTATTAAAGCAGCATTGAAAGATTTAAATTGTTTAAATTATACTCAACGCGAAAAAGCCTCGTGTTTGGAGAAACATATTTTTTCACGCAATAAGCTTGTTGTCGACCCTTGAAGCCATCCAATGCGACTAATTTCCGAGAAACGCGGTAATGATACGGCCCCACCTCGCTCTCCTTGCATAAAAGAAGTTAGATTTAATTTCCTAATTCATTGCCTGTATATTATTGATTCTGCGGTCTTAGAGCTGTAGTGCAGACGCCGACTGTGTAATGTGAGGCCGCGGGTTTCGTTCCCACATGACAAGAGACAAACGTAGATTCTGAAAGGTCCTCGTCGTTTCTGATTCCCCCAATACAAGACTTGAATGATCTTATATAGGGTCGGGACTATGTGCCTAAGAGTTAGGTGATATCATTCATCATATCTACTTATTTTTAAACTACGTTCTATTTATACCTACGTACTTATTGTAACTTTATTTTTATACGTTTTATTTTTTTTGCATAGGTCTCAGGGGGGTTACTCTATGATCCGAAACTTGAAACTTCAGACGTCGTACGTGAAATTGTACGAATGTGCCTAGGTATTCCACAAAATGTTCGAATCCTCTATCGTACGGCCTAACTATAGACTTAGTTCGGAGTGAATGAAAGTATCGTAGAGATTAGTGTCGATTTTTAGAAGTCGAAAATTAAAAACGTACTGATCTCGAAGTCAGAAAATTCGAGTTTCGTTTCGGATCATAGAGTAAGCCCTCCTGTTCTGAAACGAATTCTAATTAGGAATCCTAATCGAGCCGTATGCGCACAATGTCATTGAAGCACCTTAATTTTCAACGATTGAGATGAAAAGTTACATTATTTTCTACCAATTTCATAAACTTCACTTGATTGCCATTTAAAGTTATATTTGTAATTTATCAATAGGAGGTTCTTATACTTCGTTTGTAAAAGTTGTCTTTATTCACCGGCAAACGCTTTGTAATACTTTGCTTGGTTTCTTAGATTCATGTCGAGTTTTATAATTTGATCGAGGTTTCAGTTCCTGTGAAAAAGTTTTTGTTTTAGTCGACTAAACTATATCTTTCCGCATTCCAGTTCAAACTTTACGGTACATTTTTATATCTTCGCTGTAAGATATTATTTTGCTTATGTTTTTATGCCGATTAAGTGATCGATATGTATCTACAATACAGTACCTGTAAATACAGTACGAATGAGACAAAGTATCCATCAATGAGAGGTGGTTATCTCTCTGGTCGATACAATTATGCCGGCCTGGCGGAATCCCTTGAGAGGCTAAGCTTTAAAACGCGACAGACTTGCGTGCCTCATTACAACATATTTCCACAGTCTTGCACGGTGTGGAAGATCCTGGGTTGCTTCTGATAACAAGCTTGATGTAGTTGTTTCGGTCGTAACAGCTGTCAAAATGCTGAAATTGCAATCTATTAGACTAACAATGTATTAGACCAACCATTAAAAAAAACGGTTTTGAATACTCTCCAGCGGTTTGTATGTATGTATCATCCCATATACGTCCCACTGTAGGGCACGGGCCTCCTCTAAAATTGAGAGTACGATTGAGAGTGTTTAGGCCATATAGTCCACCACGCTGGCCTAGTGCGGGTTGGCGGAATTTTTCGTACCATAGAAATTTATAAAAATCGCTATGGTATGCAGGTTTCCTCACGATGTTTTCCTTCACCGGTATAGCGTGTGGGCACACAGGGTGCACCTCTGACTTTTCGGAGTCACGTGTGTATTGATAGCCAATCAGGCGGTTTATTTAGATCTAAATGAATATTGGATTAATTCCGTTACTTGTTTTTAAATTTTTAAGTGTATTCTCAGTGTGTCCCAGCTTATATTCGTCAGTTTCAAGTCAGCAGCAGATAGCCACGTTGCAGCGGCTCTGAAATACTTGGAGCCCAGACAGGCCCCCCAACGAGACATTTTGTCATAGCTTTGGTTAGTGGTTTACCTTTAGATATTAAACCATTATTAGACTAGGACGAAATATCAATAAAGTGTAATTATAGCATGTACATGTTATTTTGGTACTCGAAAATTGTAGTATATTTCATATAAAATCTATTGGCGTGTGACGAAATTTGGAACTTCAAATAATTTTTTTATAATATCTTTTTAACTCATTATTTTCTTAATATAAGCAATAAGCATGTATACTCGTAATCTAATAGTATTAACATATCCAATGTAATAAAATGTGAAGAGAGAAAACTATTCCTTATATTTTGACAACAGCATGACAACAACTCCAAAAATCCGTAGAAGATCTTTACTTTTAAATCCAGACATCCATACATGAAAGTCACGCTTGCATCCTATAGGCAGAGAATAGGAGCCTCTAAATTTATTCGATCCTGACATATTTCTTCCAATTTCAAAAATGTTTTAATGCATATTACTCTTTTATTGACACTTGTTGACAACCTCTGTGGCATAGCGCAGTGGTTAGCCACCGATTGTGAAAAGAGAGACCGCGGATTCTATCCCCGCACCGACACAAATGAGAGGCTCACAAGTATTTGTCTAGAATCTGAGTGTGACACCGAAAAGTCTCGTAATTTTAGATACCCACGACGCACGATGATGTTAATGTGGCGTCACGACTACGTACTAATTATGTTTAGTGTGTTTGTTTATACTGAATATAATGGTGACTCCCACTTGCACTAGTTAAATCTATTATTATTACTTATCCACTCCAAAATTACGTTAATGTAGTTTTATAAGCACTTCTCGCTCCATTATTGTTACAGATAATAATGTATTTTTTATTGCCTTTATAGCCAGACGAGCTAGCGGCCCTCCTGATGGAGAGCGGCTACTGCCCATAAACCTTCGCAGTGCCAGGGTCCAGCACAACAAAGTCGTTGCCTACCTTAAGGAGAGTAAGCCTTTAAGCCTTTAAGCCTCGTTTGAAGAATTAAATTTGTTAAGGTGCAAATGTGAAGTATTGAAAATATTTTATTTCTATGAAAATTGAAATGTAATTTTTGCGTTGGATGGTCGTACAGTATTTTGTTGGCGGACGCTTCAATTTACTATACAAAGGTTGCGCGGCTTGTGTGCTACTAACAGATATGCGAGCTAAGCGATAAAATGCTTTATTCAACTAATATATTGTCATGTATTACAGCCGATCTTAAACGGTTTATCACAAACTATGAATGTCTAAATAGGACCGCGTTAAATATCCATTTCTTAAGATCTTTTGGTCGTGATTAAATTTGAGTGTAGTTAATTTAAGAGGGAATTCGAGCTAGTTAAGTCAAATTAAAAGTTAATTGGCGTTTCTGTATTCGGGCGTAAGCCTCATAAGTCATAACTCGTAACGAATACAGGTATTTGTGGAACATACTTTTGTCTCAGTACGGAAGTACCTGCATCCTTTTTCAGAACCGATCACGTCGACTGGAAACTATTATATTAGTAACGGCTGGACTCGTCTCCCTTAGGAGTTGGGAGAAAGAATATAAGTCAAATCATATCAAAATATTCTTTATTCAAATACTCTTTCACAAGATCTTTTGAATCGTTTATTAGTGCTACCACCATTTCGGACCGTGTTGAAGCTGTGAAGAAGAAACTGCGCGAAGAACTGTCTTCTTTGGATTTTTTTTTAAAGCCCTCTATAGTTGTAATGGTGTATGTCATAAATGTCCGTATGATCTGTAAAGTTTCATCAAAAACTATTCAGCAACTTGGGCGTGAAAGATTAATGAACATCCAAAGGCGTGTCCACAGACAGAAGCTTTCTTCAATGAATTATAATATTTCACTTTAACAGTTGATACTTTTTTATTTCCTGAATATGATAGATAGGTGGCCTATGGAAGCATGGACTGATTGAAATTAATAGCTCACAATTAAATTAACTCCAGTAATTGGCGTGATATAAATATAATTACAATATTGATGCGTAAGTCCAGTAATCATGTTTACAACATGTTTCCAACGGGTCACTGCGGTAATCCTCGAGGGCGGCTTGTATTCAGCAGTTGGTTAATGTGATGATGATGATGGAAATGATGAATGTGGTAATGACGATGATGATTATAGTAATAATGATAATAATAAAACGAGCAATATTTTATAAACTGATGTATAATCTAAAGCGTTAAGTTAACCGATTTATCAATGAAACCAAGCATAAAGGTCACATATCAAAGACGCGAAGGCCTATATCAAAGATATTATTGGAAATAGAATCGATATGAAAATGTTCGAACTCTCCCTGACCTACCTGACGGTGACAAAAATACCAACAGTTCATCTTTATTCATTCGGCGGGTCTATTTTACGGCACGTCGGTTTTAAACAAATATCACGATCCGACATTGCTTCGACAACGCAGGCACTCGTCGCATAGATCCGTTTTCAGCGAATATTAAAATTCGTCGGAACGCGTAACCGAAAATATACAGATATCGAAATCTCTTTTTTGTAATTCATAAAAAATGAAATTGGAAGCGTAAACATTTCGAATTTAAACCACGTACCGGGACGACCGGCCACGGTATGACCTATCTGAAAGAGGATGGAAACGTAGGAAGCCACTGGAGACATGCTGCTTCCAATTGCGGCTTCCAAATAATAAGCCAACTGCAGCCCGTACGACATGTTGAATGTAAAAGGTCGTATTGTGTGGAAATTTGCATATTATACACATACTTATGCACCGAATTCTTGTGAGGAAAAAGATCTTTTCTTGAAAAAATATTAGACCTGGACACCTACGTTTCGCCTTGTGTGTTTTGTTCCATGATGTTACAGGGGACGATACTAACGCTATATCGGGCACAAATTTCTGACTCCAGGCTGATAAAAAAAAACTCGGGATTCGAACCCGGGACCTCAGCTTTGTAATCGTACCGTATTACAACTACGCCACCGAGGCGGTCACATATTTGAAATAAATAGATTAAAATTTGAATGCTTTTTGCGTAAATGTAGATAACGTTAGTTGACAACACAATCAGCATTGCATATGATTATATCTTACACAACTGTCGACATGAAGTGAAACTTAGTACAGAATTGTAACATCAAATCGTCTGCTTTGCTATTGTATTCCGGCGCTACGAACATCCTGCGTCAGTCTCGATATTTTCTTCAATTGTAAAAATAAGCGATTGATAAGCTTTATTTCTATGAAGTATAAGCATTGAAACAAATAATGAATTTTTCCAAATCGGTTCAGGCGTCTTCGAATAATCGGTGAACATACATAAAAAAGAAAAAAGCAAAGATTCAGACGAATTGTGAACCTCCTCCTTTTTTAAAAAACGATTATCAATTGATTAACTTTACTGCAAAGTCAGGCAAAGTGATATTGGATTTTTCTATTCATTATCAGCCCGGAGTCAGGAATTTGTGCCCGATATGGCGATAGCCCCTCGTCCCCTATTACATCGTAGGATAGAAAAGACAAGGTGAAATGTGAGTGTCCTAGTTATTACTAGGAGAACCTCTGCTTACCCCTACTGAGAAAAAGACGTGGGTTTAAAATTTAAGTATGTATGATTAATTTTAAGCCAAAATAGTAACTATTGCGTTATGTATGCTTTTCATTGAGGATGGAAATGAGGTGTTTCGTAAAAAGTTTAAGGGATTATTAATTAACTTACAACGTAGAATTTTCAGAAACACATTTATTTTGCAGTTAAGTAAGAAATAAACGTCTATTACAATAAGTGGTATTGATTACTGTGTTTATTCGACTTTTGTTTGAGTGACCGCTATTCATTCGCTTTTTTCTAGTCTCATTTATTACATCATATTTAAATGACCTAAGAAACAATAAAAAGCTCATAAAACCAAAGCCTTTGTGAATTCAAATTCCCCCAAAATTGATAAGTGCCGCTCGCATCGTCCGCTTTTATCCGTCCTTGATTTTTTCAATAATGCCACTATAAAAAAAAACTATTCTATGTATATTGTAAACTACACGAACTCCTTGTACCGATTGGTTGCTTGGCAGTGGAGTTAAAACGTCACAAATATTATGCTCACTGATATAGAAAAAGATACCTTTTTGGAGGTAAATAAGGGCTATTTTTTAGTGGCGAAAATATTAACGCATCATACAAAGTTAGGCGCCACAGGTAGAGATTAGGGACTCGATGTAAACACCGCAAAAAGCGATACGGCTGAAATGTAGTTGTTAATGGGGATGTTTGTTTTGTTCTTTTTTTGAAAATGTAACTTTTGTAAATACGTTTGATGTTGTAAACTGACTGTATGGATACTTCCTTTTTCCGTACATGTGCCATTTAACTGGTAGGTACTTCGCGGATTGCGATCACCGTAGGCGTACATAGCTGTCAAGGACCTGTCTTAGTGACCCGCCTAAATGTGTCACATTTCATATTCCTCGTGCGTTTAGCAAGATACAATCGAGCCTGCATATTTAATTTATAATTTTTATAAATTCTTTATTGTTCACCACATATATAAATAACATTATTACTAATGAACAACGCTTAAAATTAGGGTAACTATCGGCGGCCTTATCGCTATCGGCGATATCTTCCAGACTACCTTTCGATGGTTAGCATATATTTTTTTATGTTGTAGGGGGCAAGCAAACGAGCAGACGGTTCACCAGATGGTAAGTGATCACCCCCGCTAATGAACATCTGCAACACCATAGTACACAGAGATGCGTTGCCGACCTTTAAGGTAATACGCTCTGTTTTTGAAGGTCGCCAAGGTCGTATTTGTCCGGAAATGCTGCTGTTGGCAATTTGTTCCAGACATTTGTAGAAGGTGTAAGAGAGTGTCGGGAGAAAAGTACTGTGGTGGATTTCCAATTGTGTCCTCTGCCGGAAGACAATATTTTTTCTTCAGTGGATAGTCAGAACAGTAATGTGATAAGTATCTGCTGTCTGCACTGCAACGCTCTTATCACCAGGTGCATTGTTGTCATTTCGTCGTAGCAGTATAAAGAAACCTATTTATATTTTAATTGCCTCTACGGCGCAGTCGGTTGCGAAGTGAAGTTGCGGGTTCTTGTAGCCGTGATTTCCGACCTTTTTTGGTGTGGGGTCTTGGACTCTGTATATCCGTGAATTTAACTTAAGTTCTATATCAATTAACATCCTTCCGATAACAAAAGATAATCATTTTAATTCCTTCCGCTTAAATTATTTATGACAAATAGTAACAACAAGGGTCATTGTCCATTGCGTTTGGGAGATATTAAAATGATAAAACATTACATAATTTCATACATAAACTCACGCCTATTTCCCAGAAGGGATAGGCAGAGGAGGTTATTTTTATAGGAAATCGCTGGAAGCAGACAGCCTCTTCTAACAGGTCGCTATTGAAGTCTTTTTTGTTTTTGTTTGGTGGAATTCCTATGGGTAAATATATTGGTGGATCGAATTTTTGAAAACGTCGTTGGAGTATGCTGGATGGCGGATGCAGCTTCCAAGTCAGGCACAATTTTAAGAAAGGGCTTTATTTAGCAACAGAGTTAAAATGGCTGTGGATGCTATTTACTTATTTATATGTATATCGTTTTAGTTTTATTATCTTTCATTGGTTGAAGAAATTTTTAAGTGTTATATTATCTATACTTATGGCTTTTATATCCTATTATTTTCCGAATAAAATTTATTATTCCTGTATTCATTTACGAATCTATATTTGTGCCAATTCAACAATAATCTCGAAGAACATTCCCACACACCGTGCCACGCGGCGGGGGTTGAATTTGTATTGCCGAATCACAACCCCCGTTACGGTAAGAAAAAAATCTACACACAATCCCGTTAGCGTAGTATAGACGTTCCCACGCCGGGCCGCACCTGGCGAGCGGGGGTTCGACGCCCTCCCACAGACGCTAATTGTGCCACCTTTTCTTCACTTTCGATACCTTGGCGCGTGCGTGGGCTTCTTAAAAAAAACTGTTGCGCCGGATTATTTGAATTTGGAATGCATGTTTTTTAATTCAGTACCTGATTTGGAGAATTTAGATATTCGATGGATAATATGCAGTTTGTAAGATTAAGCGCCCGGTTTTTTTGTTCATATAGTTAACAATATTCTAAGAAGACGCCTCATTGATTATGTGCAGTAATGTAGTACCTAAACGCATCTGGGTTCAACTATTAGTTTAGGCAATCTACTTCCAGTTGCTCGAAAAGGCGCTTGGCGGCAAAATCTGAACGACACGGGGAGAATTTCTGCGAACCCTTTGGAGTTATAAGCGTCAGTTTATGTTTATTCATAAACATATATTAAATTTAGAAATTACCAAAACTATACCTGTCACCTAATTCCGTATCATTGAACTCTGTAGTAACGTACTTGCCAATATTTTCCTGTGAATTATAATCGCATGATTCCGCTACACATGTCCCCTTTTCTGTATTACCATGTTTTTAAAATATTTGTACAATTCGATGTTAAAATATACCTTATCTTAGTTTAATCCTTTACAACATAAACATTCCCATACAACATACCTAAATCTAGACTCCCTCGACAAAAGCTTATTGATACAGAACTATTTGAGTTAACATGCGATTAGGTGTAGTACAAAAGGTGGCTTTGGCATGGGAACACCCTGTAGAAACTAGGGGCTTGGGGAGCTGGTTCACACGGAGCACACCTGCGGACAGCCCTCCGCCCCTACTGTACAGCTATGCGGAATAATAATACGTATTTGACACTTTTGTACAATTACCTCCGTAGTAACCAGTGGGGGTATTTGTCGAATAAGTTTGAACATTGAAGTCCGTCTCTGGATGGTTTGTAGTGTGATTGCGTTGAAAATTAAAACGATCTTTATTCAAATTCATTGAATTCGATAAACAGTGTTATCGATTTGGTACAAAATTATTTTCTTGTGCTTTGGATGTTTTTGTGATATTAAATTATATTAAACAATAACATTACCCGTGAATCTATCTCGGAATTTTACCTTGTACAATTTTTAAAAGTTCTTAAAGCTAAGAATATAGGAATTGGTAAACTCGCATGTATGTACATTCTAACTACTACTACAAAATTAACTATAAAATACAATACCATTCGTACAAAGAATACTTTGTTATACATTCCAGCTAAGTGGAGTGACGATTTGCGTAAGGTCGCTGGAAGATGCTGGATGCGACAAACCGAAGACAGGGTGACATGGCGCAATTAAGAGAAGGCCTATGTCCAGCAGTGGACAATAAAAGGGTGATGATGATGATGATGATGATGCGTAGCACTTTATTTATAGTTATATTAATTACCAGAAATCACAAAATTGTTTTCATTAATAATATTTGATAAATGCAAAGAATATTCGTCGAGGTTATTTCGAAGGGTTGTCCGGTTTTAGTAGGGCTAAGAGCCCTTCACAATGGCTCCTTGGCGAGCGGCTCGGCGGAGCGTGAAACAATTCCTTATTAGTACACTAGTACACTGGGAGTGGGCGGTCCCTTACTACCATACATAATCTTACACTGACGAATTTTTACTTCACAATTCTGAAGGATATTGCAAAAATTACTGGCGTTTTTGCTCATTTCTATTAATTTTTACATATATATTATTTTGGGCCATAGTAAGATTAATATTGAGGACGTGGGCGGTGGGGACATGCATGTATTAATAACTCACACAAACCCGTAGAAGTGTCTGTAGACCATATAATTTCATTTATTTTATTTTAAGGGAACATAGATTGTTACAAAAACAAAACAGAGTAAAAACTATACACTAGTTACATGTTTCCACAGATAAGTGACAAAAAATAATAAATATAATTTATATAATATTCATCCTTGCAGGAGTCGAACTAGCAACCTCAGGCTTGGATGGCCTTTAAATTAGACTGCGTTAGTCAGACGTGCCTGCTGCGTAGTTTAGGACGTTCTGCTGCACGATGGGCCGACGACTTGAAAACAGCGGCGGGTAGCGGATGGATGAGGGCTGCTTAAGACCGAGATGGTTGGCGCTTACTCGGGAGGCCTAAGTCCTGCAGTAGACGGCGACAGGCTTAGTATATAATCCGACATAAACAGTCGGATTTTTGGCATAATAGGGTTATTTTGAATACTTATTTTTTTATTACTCTTTCAGTCACACCTAGTCCACTGCAGAACATAGGCCCAAGGTTTTTTACAGCGATCTGCTGCATCCTTTATTACCTCACCCACCTTGTGTGTGGACGTCCTATACGTAGTATCACAATAGTCGTTTATAAAATATCATAAGTAGTGTTGAGCAATCGCTAAACATGTAAGCTAATGTAGATGACGTCACAGTGTGCTAGTTGCATCCATTTTCCGATATGCTTTTAAATTAGTCGCCATTCAGTTCTAGTGCTGCGGGTGCGATGATTTGCAAATCAATATTAAAACACGAAACGGAAATATCAGCTATATTCAGTAATATACTCGTATTCACATACTTACATACATACGTCAAAGTCCTGACTCTTCGTTAAGATGCGATTCTTGTGTCGTGGCTATCAAAACAATGGGGGACTTTTCGGGTTTCGAACATATAGACCAGGGGGGTTACTCTACGATCCGAAACGTATCTCGAATGTTCGGATTTGGGGCCTAAAACTGTACGAAGGTGCTAGGTACTTCACAAAATGTTCGAATCCTCTATCGTACGTCCTAACTATAGACAGTTATAGAGACTTATATAGACTTAGTTCGGAGTAAATTATTGTGATAGATATAATGAAAATAATGTTGATATTTAGAAGTGGAAAACTTATAACTTACTTTAGACGTCAAACGTCCGAACATTCGAGTTTCGTTTCGGATCATAGAGTAACCCCCTGAAACGAAGATTTGTGGACAATACTAACATTTATATCTCCGTACCAGGACCCTGCAGTCTTTCAATTTACAGAAGGCTTTTACCAACTCCATCGCAGAGGCTGTCAAATTAGTTTGAAGGAGCCAGGACCAATATTTTTATTTTATTTTAATTATATATTTTTAATTGCACAATGATTAGTGGACGCGTTAGTCGTCAGGGTTGTGGGTCGTCGACCCCGCTCCATTCTGACATGCGATGGTAATGTGATAATCTGTTATTTATTGTATTGCAAATATTTGACATAGCCGACAAGATAACGCAGTGGTGGCAATCCACGCATCTGCGAATACTCACGCAATTAAATAAAATATTGTTGAGCTAGTTACGGACAACTTATGAAAGAAAATCATCATCTCGAACCAAAGAAGTGCACTGCTGAACATAGCCTCAAGGATTACCACAAGAACTGGTGGAAGCAGCTGCTTCTAGCTGTTTCTTGCAACTTTGGAGATTTTTTTTTCTTAAAATAAATGTAAACAATTGTTTTAATTTCTTTTTTATACTGGCGTAATGGACTAAATGCACATGGTGTGGAGTGCAGTGCAATTTAAGCAAATCATTAACCAATGAGAAACGGGTATCTGTCCGGTCGACAGTCTTCCTGCTTCGAACTAGATATACAAAAACTGATTCCGATACGCGAGAAACAGGATTTATCAACTATAACAGGTTTTTCAAAAACACAACCCCATAAAATAATTTTTATTTTATTTGAAAATGTATCTTTGTATGGATAACCTGTAATAATGACAAGGCAATAATATAATAAATATTAGACAAATAATAGTCTTGCCATTCTTTTGTTTTTTTTCATACAGGTTGTGCCAGGAACTAGACGATAAACCAGTATCGGGAGATAGATCAAACTATGATGGCACAGCAACAACAAAAATAGTCTTATCCGCCATAGTTTTCAAGAAACACCAGACCTCGTTTTTTAAACAAGTCTTCATAGTAAATGTATTTTTCTACTTATCTTTGACTTTTTCGGGGATATCTAGTAGATAGATAGATAGTAGATTTTTTTTAATGTTTACTAGAATGGCTGTTTCTTAAAAACTATCGGGGATAGTACTATATTTGATTTTGGTCTATCTCCCGTTACTGGTTTATCGTCAAGTTCTGGGACACCCGATATATGAATTTCGCTAACACGCTAGAGCGAAGTGGACTACGGTCCATCCCAGTCAATAGTAAAAGAGACCAACTGAAACCCGTGTAGGAAAATTAACTCGGGCCCAATCCTAAAAAATGAACATTGAATTTAAATTTAAATGAAATACAAATAGTTTTGGGAAGCGTAATCGCGTCGTTGTGCGCGCAGGGCGTCGGCGCTCAACCCGGCGGGCGCCGTGGGAAAATGCCTCTATATGTAAATAGTCCGCCTGTATCACTAGATAGACGAATTCGCTACAAACGCAGTTACCGAGCAGGTGTGGGCGTGACTGATGACACTCCTTATCGTAAACTTTATTACAGTTTTATTTACAACCTAAGTGGTTACTAAAAAGTACTTAAGTCCGCTAACCCGCACTGAGCCAGTGTGCTCATGCTGGACTATATGGCTTAACTTCTCTCCATCGTATTCTCGGTTGTAGAGGAGTCCCGGCTCCGAGACGGCTGATAGAGAAGTGATTGTTAGCACCCGATGGTGAGGACAGTGGAGTCTCCTGTAACTGTACTGTACTGGAGACTGTCCCGCCCTCACCCATCACTGCAACTCCTGTAAGCCAGGATCAACAGTGGCACGCATTGTAATGACACCGAGCATGACAGTTCAGCGAGCCTGCGGGAATGTCTAACTAGTCTTTAACCCGCAACGAAATCAATCATAAAGTTAAATTAATAGGAGTTGGAAATAAATTATTGTCCACTTCCCTCCGTAATGCAGTGGGTGACAAAAACAATGTGCTGTATTGTTACCCTGTGCTGTTATTGGTATCCCATAATCGCCCACTGGTGATATGACTTCGACACAAACGCGAGTTTGAGAGCGCTTAGTTAGGTACAGTCCACCCCGCTGGCCTAGTGCGGATTGGCGCACTCACGTATTTATTTTAAAACACCACTCATAAAATTAAAGGATATTTTTATGTGTTTTTTGATAGTCTGTATCTTCGAGGAAATCGAAAGAAACTGGAAATTGGAATGACTATTTCTTTATTGCATGCTTGATTAATAACAATTGTAGGAAAACTAACGAGAAAAAACTCAATCTTTTGGGTAATGTTTATTGGTAACTTCATGATATAGCTCTTGTAGATAATTGAATTCCTTTTAATTTTATATACTAGAGAGCACTATAGCATGGTTTGGACTTGATTTATGGTAGATCAAATTAAAAATGGCCTTTCCGACTTTGACAGTTTAATACTTTTTACTTGTTCAGAATGCTTTTTTTGTTATTATCCATATTCTTTTAATCGTGTACTGTTTTCCAAACACATTCGTCAAAATTTATAATTGTAAAGAAACAATGTCCTCGCCCCCTATAACCAGATGATTTTAAATAGAGTCCATTTTGAAAGAAAAAAACTGTTATCTAGACCATTCCATTGTACGAATTGCTGACTTTCATAACACATATTGTAAATTTTATTCTGTAACATATTTTTCATATAGATCTTTGTCTTTAGGAATGACATACACACACACATATATATATATATATTCGTATCAAGACAGCACAGATAAAATATAAATCGTTATTTTGATCACTTAATGAAATCAACTTCAAATACTGTGTTGAGAAACTACAAATATTGCGAGGTGAGGGGGTAGTACTCGTAGTGTGGGGGAAACATTAATTGTTATGACTGATTTATTATACATCTGAATGATCCTATTGTTAAAAAAATCAGGGGAGACCGGTATGACGATTCAGAAGCTTTGTATGAGGTACCTTAATGACGACCTCGGTAGTGTTGCATCATACGTGATCTTTCACGCTGCATCGCGACATAATAACTTTTTTTTATTCTTGATTATTCTTTATCACTAATGGCCAGTATCCACAGTGCTAACGGTGAGATAAGGTTCTCTTACACAATTTCCGATTTATATGCCCTAACGATATTCATAAGCTGCTGAAGTAGGAATGGGATGTATTTTTAGAGAATGTGTAAGACAATTGGGCGTCTACGTTCGAAAAGAGTAATTACTGTATCAGATAAATAATATAAATAATTACAAGAATGCCAAAATAGGTTGTTTAGACCTAAAACCTTAATAAATGAAAACCTAAAATGAACTGTTTCTGTAGATATAAATACCAAGCCATACATTAAAAAAAAACGCAAGATTTTTTTTTCGCTTCAGTACTGAGTATGCAATAATTAACTAGTTTTTTTTTGGGTTATGCTTTTATATATATAAATATTTTATAAGTTTAGTGTAGACATACTTAAACATCCTACCAAAACTTTTAAAAGATGCAATCAAAAGTGTGTAATAGAGTTGCGACCGTTAGCGGGTCGTCGTGAGGCGGAGTGAGGCGGGGGTTCGGTTCCCACGTGCGCTCCTTTGTGCCCCCACAGCACACCTGCGGGGACCCTCGGGTAACAGTACCGTGCGTGAGGGTCGTACCGCTCACCTTGGATTAACAGCGGGAAACATCGGGTGATCTTAGTTAGTTCACTTTCTCTTGTTTTTACAGCGCATTTACTTCTAGTTGGTGTGTGGCAGTTACTTTAGTTCTCCTACGGATCTCCTCATTTCTGATTCGATGTCGTAGGAAAACCCCGAGCATAACCCTCTCCATAGTTCGTTAAGTGACTTTGAGCCTCCTAATGAGGCCCATAATGAGAAGCCACGTCGCGGTGCCGTAATTAGGAACTTTAGTAGATTCCGTTTATAATGAGATCGAAGGGAAATGACAAACAGGTTGTACATAAACAACCGCATGTTTTTGTTGATATATACTCGTATGTATGTATGTATTTATTTTTATAGATAGAAACGTAGGGCTGTTGAAGGGTATTACTTTGTTTGTCGTGATTTTAAACCACTGAATTAACGCTTGATCAACATTGCTATCCGTCCTGACCCTCCTAAACACTGTGATAGCTGTTAGGTCACAAGAACCGGAAATAATTTATTAGAATACGCTTATAATAAGCGACATGTCATTATAAGCGTAGTCATTATAAGTATCTTGAACTTTGTTATGAAGAATTTTATATAAAAACCAAACTTAGCTCTGTAATTACGTCATTTTAAGCGGTTGGTCAGTATAAGCGGGATCATAATAAACGGATTCTACTGTACGAATAAAAGTAAAAAACATCTCTTCAACGCATTGTTTGCCATGTGCTTTCAAAATATAAACAACGAGAATTTATCCTCTTAATCTAATAGTAATAGTTCTATCAATATTGTAATTAAATGTGAAGAGAGAAGAACTATTCTTATTACAATGTACTTATTGTACAACAGGGCTTTCGGTCACAGAAGATCGTATACGATATACAGCATGATATTGACATAATTAATTAATTTTAAGCACAATTAAGTTCTCGAACCGAATTTCAGCTAAGCGGTAAAATATCCGTATCTATACGGGGTGGCCAAAAATCAGGTAAATTAAAATCACGATATTTGACAAAAAGTCGTCTCGTTTTTTTTTTCATTATGTGCAATGTCACTTGCACATAATTAGTTAAAAGCATGCACTTGCACATATTGTAAAAAGTGCGTGGTGAACTGTTGGTAACGGACCAGACTCGGCTGCCTACATGTTCACGGTGGTCGCGGGCTCAAATCCCAGGGCACACCTCTGACTTTTCAGAGTTATGTGTGTATTGAGAGTCAATCACCACGCACTTTAAAGGTGAAGGAAAACATCGTGAGGAAACCTGCATACCGTAGCGATTTTAAAATTTCTACGGTATGTAAGTCCGCCAACTCGCACTAGGCCAGCATGGTGGACTATATGGCCTAACCACTCTCAATCGATTCTCTCGATTGTAGAGTAGGCCCGTGCCCAGCAGTGGGACGTGTATGGGCTGATAAAAAGAATGTCACTTGGGGTGACGAGAAACATGTGGGTTAAATTAAATATGCCAATATTACTCTGTATACTGAGTTGCAGAGTTTTTAAGTTTTTTTTTCCCCTTTATTATTGGTTAACGTGGCGACCTGCTCGGAATACGTGGTGAGATATGTTGGACATGCGGGAGAGAGGCTGGCAGGATCGAGCCCTGGACCGGGACAAATGGAGGGAGGGTAGAGAGGTCTTTGCCCTGCAGTGGGAAACTGGAGGCTGATATATGTATTATTAGCGAGTTTAAAGCGCGGCGTGGTTGGCGCCTATAGGCATTGGGCAAAGTTAAAATTAGTAATTTGCTATCTGCAGTTAGCAGTAAACTATTCCATTTAATAAATTATCAACATTTAAACAAATATTTTTGTACCTAACTTAGATAATACTTTTAAATAAGTAGTAATTAAGTTGTTTATGCCCGTGTTCCAAGGGCGGATCCAGCTTTCAAGTTAGGTGAGGGTCATATAGTCAGAACACTAGTCATACTCGAATTCGTTCACAATAATACATATAAAGTATAATTTGAACGTTTGTGACACCTGTGATTTTTGAATGGTGATGTTTCTGAATTATTTAAGTGAAATTGAAACTAAAAAGCGACACCAAAAAGAGATATAAAAGTACTAGGGCAACAGAGAAAAGAAGGACATTTCGTTAATCCTACGTCTTCAATATGCGCAATATCTCCAACAATAAGAAACCTTACAATTATCTTATTTTCTATAGGTACTCAAAAAATCTAAATTCGTAGTCAGAGTAAAAAATTGTGGCCGCCATTTTGTTCTTTCTATTAATTTATCTTTTTATTCTCAAAATCGATATCTGGGAGATCCTTTGTTCCGATAATCTAAATACAGAGTCAGAATTGAAAATTCTGATATACTATTGTTAGGTCTCTCATATGTGAGAGACCGCCTGGGTGGATACCATCGCAAAGTCTATTTCTCCCGCCAAATAGCTGTGTAAATGCACTGTTGTGTTCCGGTTTGAAAGGCATTGTAATTACTGGACATAATAAGTCTCAGGATGGGGAGCGCAGAGGATAGTCAAGCATTAAAAAATAGTGGGCGCATTTTGAACTTTTTTGTTATTGATCCGCCTGCTTCGGCAAATTCTTACACCGGCATACCGACAAAAACCCCTCGATGGGCCTCTTTAACGCATTGGAGTAGCTCCGGGATCCTGAGGCAAAATGCCATAGCCTCGTCGGAACCACTCCTGCGCGATGCCGCACTACGGCCCCCTCCAGGTATTTACACCTCGTAGTCGCTTTTTATGGGCGGCACGCGGGCCCCCGCTGCGGGCCCGCGGCAACCATTGCTCCTATTAGTCGCCTCTTACGACAGGTAGGGGATACCGTGGTGGATTTCTAAAAGTGGTCCACAGGGCAGGAGTCGCCGGTTAATCTTTACCTCAGCGCGGCGTCTCCCACGCCTCCTCTAACGACGAGAAGGATCGGATCGATCTCCCTACCTCCCGACCCTTTCCTTCTGCGAAATCACCCTTTCGCAGAAGTGGGCCTTCGCCCGCCAAGACCTCGGCCTGGTGAAGGGACGTCACCAACCTTTTTAATAATAATCAGACTTGTTCCAAAATAATTCCTTTATTTGCAAATGGGTCCATATCTATAAAAGGGCATTAATCCCTAACCAAATTAACACGTTACTCATTAGAAGTATTTTATTTTGAACAAAGTAACCCCTAAATCATTTGATTTCAATGAATATGAGACGGCACATGATGGGATGTATCGAGACGGGATCGCAGAAGCAGTATAGAGGACGGCTATCAGGTTGGGTTTTATATAAAACAGTCTGTACGCGAAATAATATGTTTGTAATCGGAACGCTAGTATGAAAATAAAAAGAAAGAAAGAGGACGTGATGATTATAGGAAACTATATACTTGTATGCTTTCTCATTATCTCGCAAGCTAAATGCTATTTATGAATATGTTTGTCTCTTTTTAGTGTCGCTTTTTCTAAATCTATTTATCTCTTTCTCTCGTAGGCTACTTTTCTGAAGTTTTACTTCTGCCGTATGTTAATTATACTTTCTTACTTTATCTATTTATCGTCATACAAATCATTAATAATATGTACTAATTAATTTTACCAACAAGATAATTAAAATAAAGTCAGCCCAGGGGTGGAGGGTCATGACCCCCTTGACCTCCCCCCTAGATCCGCCCTTGCCAGTGTATTCACTGTTCACCTTCAAGGGAAACATTTAATAATTGTCTGATATCAACGTTGAAGGTATTGTATTTCGAAATAAAGATATTTTCTGGAATCTTCACAGTGACTTGTTGTAAGCAGGATGCTACTAACGACTTCTTTTAATCCTTATTAGGTCACACTTCAGTTCTTTTAATAATGAGGTGTATAATTTATTATACGCATTGCCATCCTCTGTGGCGCAGTTGGTTGACGCCGGCTAAGAAACAAGAGGCCGCGGGTTCCATTCCTGCACCGAGACAAATGTTTATGTGAACCACAGGTATTAGTTTCGGGTCTGGGTGTTTGTGAGACCGAAAAGTCCCTCGTAGTTCCTGATTCCCACGACACAAGACTCGATCTTAGTGTCGGTCAGGACTTTGTATGTGACTGTTGGGTGTATTTATTATTTATTAAAATACATGATTTATAATTTTTAACTACTCAACGTATAGCGCCGATTAAATTGACTTCGTTTCATCTAGCATGGAATTTGTTGTTGCAATTTGCAACCACAAATCGATAGATTATGGTTTCTTTTGGCTTGGGTAATTTTTAGTTTATGGCAGTATAATTAACATGCTTAACACTTGGTGAAGGAAAACATCGTGAGGAAACCTGCATACCATAGCGATTTGTATAAATTTCTATGGTATGTAAAAGTCTGCCAACCCGCACTGGGCCAGCGTGGTGGACTATATGGCGTAACCACTCTCAATCGTACTCTCGATTGTAGAGGAGGCCCGTGCCCTGCAGTGGGTCGTGTATGGGCTGATACAGTAACACTTGGGCTTGTAAATAGTCATTTCTTTGATTGTATCAGCAGAGTATACACCCAGCTATGCAAAATAGGTGATGAATGCAAAATAGAGGAGGCCGGGAGAGCCGGGTGCCGCGCCGTTCCGCCTACACCGCGTATTTATCACTACTACTCTATTTAGACTTAAAATACCGCGGCTGATAGGGTTGGGCCGTAGGTATTTTGCTTTAATATTAATGCAATTATTGTTTGTGGTCACTGTGGAAATCATTAGTAGGCCTATGTTTAGCAGTGGACTTTCTTTGGCTGATGAATTGATTGATTGATTGAATTATTGTTTAGATTTAATTGATGTATGTATGTAGCTGTGGTTAGTAAAGAAGTAAACGAGAATCAAGATGGTGGTGAGGCTTTGAATCACAGGATTCATCTCTGGCTTTTCGGAGGCATGCATGTTGATAGTAAAATATTGTAGCGTGAAATAAAAATGTTAGCATTGAAAACCTCCTCACGTATAATTATTGGTGATCATAGATTAACATCATTTTTTTAAAACAAACGAAAAATAAACTTAAAAAGGAAAAGTATGGAAGGTTGAATATTTTATAATTGTTACTTTTGCCTTCATGTTACAATCTATTACACTCTACAACTGATTTCCTACAGTAAAGTTTTGCTTGGCTACTAATAAGGGCTAGCCCTGTCGGGCTGTCGTTTTGTTCATGGTTTTGCGCCGATCTAAACTTGAGCGTCTGAGCGTCGTCTCGCCATAATAAATGTAATAAAATGTACTCACATGCCGAATATGTCTACCAAGCACTGTACATACTGTAGCTTTGCGGATATTTTTCAGCCTTTCTCTACACTATTGTTAGAGTAAACAAGGAAAGATGCGTAAAAATATTTTCAAAAACTGCCTCGGTGGCGCAGTTGTACTACGGTATGATTACAAAGATGAGGTGTCGGGTTCGAATCCCGGGTCGGGGAAAGTGATATTGATTTTTTCTATTCATTATCAGCCCAGAGTCAGAAATTTGTGCACGATATGGCGATAGGCTTATTCCGTATGACATCGTGGGATGGAAACCACAAGGCGAAATGTGGGTGTCCTGGTAGCACGTCCGCCTATACCTACGTGAGTTTATGCATGTATTTAAAAATGAAACCTATCCTAAATGTGTTAGCTTTGACTCGCTCAAGGCTCTTAACAGTTATAGCAGCATGGACATTGTTGTGTTTCAGCTTTTATCCCCTTTTAGAATACACCTGCAAAGGTGAATAAAAATAATGTAATCATTTGTAATGAAACGTAATTAATGACCTCTCTTATACAAGGATTATTATAAATATATCAATTTGTTTATACTGTTATTAGAATAAATCTAAAACGATGTCGAAAAACAAAAAAAAATGGATTTAAAACTCTACAACGCAGGCGCCACTGCTCGTCAACGTCATACCATGTTCCTTGACATGTCGAACCGCTGCCATGTCGCCGTTAAAGTTTTCCGACTTGCAATGACTGACGCCGCCGGCTAGCCCCCCGACAAAATGTTGCCGACATGAGACAGCGGCCCGGCGGCTTTGGTGTGAACTGTGTAGTCCGTTTAACTACTGCAGTACGCGACAGATCGGCATGGCAATATTGTAGTGATGTGGTCACATGTTCCAAGTCGTTTAAATCTATATTTTAATAAAAATAATTAAGTCAACTTTATCATATGCAATATGACAAAATATTTTATCTGCAATTTGTAACTGATCGATGACTGCACATGGAAGATGTATTAGAAAAACTATTATCGGGGGACTGTATAAAAACTGTAATACAACTTTAAGAATGGGAATAACCTATTGGTCTTTCTTTAGCTTTTAAAGCTACCGAAGTCACTTCAATACACAACAATATGAGTGGGATCAAAATCGATAAAGGCGGTTGATGCGGACTCGTGCAGTACTAAGAAAAGGACGGCGCGGGCGACGTGCGGGTGTACGGGGCGTTCTCTCCCCCACGCGTCACATCATACCCCGATTGCCATCGTAACCAGGGTCAAATTATTATATGCCAACACAGCGGGTCATAACTGCTTAAAACAAAACCTATGTAACACCATTTTGTACGTATGACCACAATAAAATGTTTTAGAATTTGAATTTTCCCCGTTGCGTACTATACTAACCTATCCAACATCGTTAATAATATTATGAAATAGCTCCGTTTGGAAAAAGAGAAATTGGTTTAAACCTGGATTAATCAGATTGTAATTGATAGTGGACGGGAGTGGAGTGAAGCAAGAAATTAAATTAACTGAGGTGACATCGCACCGGGACGGGCCGGTATAACTTTTTAAAGACATCATAAATATTATTTTGTATTAAAGAATATTTTTGACTTTATATGTGTTGGTGAATATGATCATGATGTTAACATATTTTCATAAAGAAAATATTAAGAAGATTTTCATAACTTAATAATTATATTTTTAATCAGTTGCGAATTACTTTAATAATAATTATAGTTATTAACTTCGCATAGAATTAAAATACGTTGATTTCAGTGATATTTCGCCATAGATGTGACATATTTGCGCAGCTATACAGGAAAAATCTTCGTACAATACCCTAGCCGAGTCAATTAGCGCCTAACTCTATGAAGATTCAAGGGCACACAGTTGTCACAGCCATGTACTTGAGTGTCGCCGAAGTAAAACTTAATTATCACCAGTTATTGACGTCGAATGTGCCACAACCCAAAGGTTTTACATACTTAGCTTATGCTCACGCTTGTATTTCAGCGGGTAGGCAGAGGTATCACTAGTGACATCTATATTTCGATTAACTGTTTTTCGTCCGGCATACAATCTGTGACTTATGTTACTTATGTCTAATCTTGGACAACTCTAAAGGGAGTTTTTGATATTTGAATATCACACAAAGTATATTGCCTGTTCCGAGAATCGATCCCAGGGTCAACAACGGCGAATATAAGCAACTGGCGATAGCCGCTTACTAACTCACGGGTCCATAGGGTCGAAAATTATTAGGTTTATTGAAAACTGTGACTAACTTGAGTGAATATTTCAGTAGCAGTAAAAGGGGTCTATGTTCACACGACAATAAACAAGTTATAATAAACACGTAAGAATTAAGTACTACAAAAAACACACAATTACAAAAAAACCTACTTGCGAAAAGATATGTCGCAAAATTCATAAATAGTTTGTAAAAAAACGTTAGTCTTCTCCACGGCTCTTTAAAATTGTAAAATTTAAGTTTCAGACATGTAGGTTTTTGGTTCCAACCTGCGGCCTTGCCCGCATCATGCCCGCATCTTGAGTAAGTTATTCAAACAATAACGCGATGTAAGCCGAGAGGGCTGCCATCTATTGGTCAGTCACAGAAAATATATACTCAAATATACCAAATTTAGAATGCTAAAATTCTGAATATAGCTTTATTTTCTAAGTAATTGTGGATAAAACTGGTAAATGACCATTTTAAGGGGCAAAGCTCAACACTTATGATGTAAGGTGCTGAAAGTGTACATAATAGATTTATTTAAAACTAATGCCGAATCGCTATACTGCATCCCTCAACAACTATTTTTGACACCTAACAATTCCGTAAAGCTTAAGTTTACAATTATTTTAAAATATTGTTTTCAAATAAAGGAAGAAGTTATTAAGCCTAGGGAGCGCCCTCTAGATAGCAAGTTTCCGACAAAATTGCCTAAAAATAAATAATAAACTATTTTTCCCCACGTTTTTCCACCATGACAACATATAAAGTAGCAAATTTAAAAATTAACCGCTTTATTGAATTAATAGGATTCGTTAAAATTAATTTTACCTAATATGGTGCAGACATCTACCGTGGGAATTGAGAAACTAAAACAAAGGCTTATATAACTTGAATAAAAAAAATTATTACGTATATTTAGATTATTTTTTATTTATGTGATGCAACTTTAAATGTATTTTATTACAATTTTTATTAAACATGCAGATTTTGTGCACATCGAGATGTTGCGGTAGAATATTTTTTTCATTCCTGGCAACATCGTATGAAACGTCAATGTCTAAACTCTGAAATGTCAAACCGGGACCCGTAACATGTTCAGTTCTGTTGCTTTTTTGTCATTCCTATCGATTTTTCGTGGATTCCAGTCGTCAGTTCTGTTGTATAACCGCTGCTAGCAGTCGTGTTTACTACATTTCTTCCTGAGTCCTGTATTTTACAACTTACTTGAACCATGTCGACCAAAATGCAAGAAGGTCAGGAGCACTTGAAGCAAGCCGAGAAGTAGTAAGTAGATTATAAAAATCATCCTTTCTGTCATTTTTAAAAAGTTTCATTTAAAACTTATAATTTTTTATTAACTTCCTGGTTTTTTGTTTACATTAAGTTTTATGAGTTAGAAAAATCTATTTAGTCTGTTTTGTTACTTTTTGGTGGACATATTATAACTTGAGCATGGTTTTATGTTTTTGACAATTGAATTAGTGCATATAAAGGTAGACATTCATTGCAATACTCATCAGAGCGTAGATTTTTCTTTTTTAGAGCACTGTTTATAGCATTTTTATTGAAATCAACCCACTTTTTAAACAGTTAAAACCCATTTACAATTAAAATTCTAACTTATATTCCAGACTTTCAAAAAGTTTTATGTCATTTTGTTTAGTCTATTGTACACATATTTTTTGGAATACCTACATAATTAATGAAAGGGATTATTAATTTAATAAAATGGGATGTTGATAAGAATATTTCTACATTTTTTTATCTGAAATACTTTTACATTTAGTTTCAAAGTATGTTCCCTTTTGTACATTTTAGCAAAAGCAGGTGTTCTTTTATAATTTTTTATCTGCAACTTCCATTTTAAATGCTTAAGGTTTAGGTGCATATTACTGCAATTTTTTTAAATTAAAGATAATAAATACTCTGTGTCAATAACCAGCATAAACACTGTATGTAAAATAATAACTTAAACTATTTTTCTCAATGAAATATAAATGTGATTTACATTGAATCCAAAAAAAAAAAATCTGAGATATTATCCAAAACTTATTGACATTAAAACAAGTTTCAAGAATGCAATTTTCCACATTCATATTATATCACTCAATGTTTTATTAGGTAATATATAGGACAATGACAAAAAATCTCATACCTATTACATGAATTTTAAATATATTGATATTTTTAATAACACATAAATGTTACTAAAATGTTTTAGAATTTTAATCATCATTGAATTTTTTCATTATTTTATTTTTGGTACGTGCAGACATTATTAGCATTGATCTAAAAGTAGATTGCATCATTGTATGATTCCTATTACTCATACATGATAACAACTGATGATAACTACTCTAACATAGATTAAAAGTCATTACACTGATTGAGAAAATATTTTTTATGGGGATATATGCGATTGGAAAAAAAAATTAACTAAATGTAATAAAAATATAGTATAAAAGTATATGATAATAACATGCAAAAGTTATTAAAATGTTCAAATATGATTGAACAACTAACAGTATAAACTAAATGATGATTTAATTTAATCATTAGACCTTATTTTTGGTACACTCTGACATTATTAGTATTGATATAACAGTAGATTGCATTATTGTAGGATTCCTGTTACTCATAAATGAAAACTGATGGTTACTACTCTAACATAGATTAAAAGTCATTTGACAGTTTGTAATATATTACTTAGAAGGACACAAGCTAGTTGATATTATAAAAATAATAAAAATAAAAATATGTCTATCATAGTGTCAATTATTAGTATCAAATAAATTTATTTACTTTAGCAAGTTGTCAAAGTGAAGGGTCTCCAGAGAAAAGTTCAAAGTAGGTTTGTAATATGCTGTGCCTGCTAGGGCAAACACCCTTATGCTCAATACCACACAAAGCAAAAGTTTACGAAAATGTAATCTAAGTAAATCATCAATGTCACTGGGGAATTTGACTGTGTAATCCCTTGTTTCAAAGTAGCTTTTGATCTGCTGACCCAGACATTAAACAATGGGTAATTTGAAAATTATTAAAATTCTTGGCCAAATGCTATGTCCAATAACATTATTGGCCTTTAGACTCAATTTTCAAACATATGATACAAATTCGCATAACGAGAATCAGTTATATAGAAATATAGAAAATAATGCTACTTGTAAAATTGACGCGTAACGAAAGTGTTCAGAATTTCACAAAGTATCATTTAATACTAACAGATTCAAATTCAATTATATAAGTATGAAAATATTTTTTGCAATATATTTCATATATAAACATTATTATATTGAAATGCGTATAATATTTTATCTCTGCGAAAAGTGATGATGCGCACGAACAGTGCGATACCAAGTCCCGGCGGCACATTATTTTTAAGAGGTACAAAAACGCCACTTTTAATAGTCACGTTTATTCCGATTTTAAGTTAGGATGATCTATCACGTAGCTAAACAAATATTTGAGACTAAGATCGAGAAAAACTTATCGATCACTACCCCTTTTTTAAAAATAATTTTCATGAGGTCATAAGTGCCTATAAGTCCATTTTGCACACGCGTGAAATATTCTTGTGAAATATAACTTGTGAAAGTACAGAAAATATAATTAATTAAGTATTTTGGCAACTTTCCAGACTTTAAAGTGTGCCTTTGTAAAATTACTTATCTCGTGACTTGTAGATTTATCTTTTTATCTTTGAGCGCTAAGTTATTAATTAGTAAATTAATTATCATAGATGAATCTATGATATTTTTACTATATTTTTAAAACAGTGATTTTTTATTGCATGAATGCTCATTCAATTATTTTAGCATTATATTAAGCGCCAGAAATCCATTTATCATTATTTTCTTAATTTGCAAAAGATTTTATCTTTACTATATCAAGACATATATAATTCATGTATATTATTAAGTACTAAAATGGATAACACAGCCTTGCGCAGTCTTTTCTCGAGAAATTTTATTTCGTAGCCGACTGAGTGCTCGGTGCGTCGCAACGCAGTCGTCAAAGTCGAAACATAAAAAAGTAAAGTCCGGCCTACTTTCTTGTACAGTATTGTACATAAGGACTTCTGCGACGAATGCTCAATATCCGACATTGAAGATCTTAATGACGATATAAACATCGTATGGTTACGAAAGAAGAAAAGTTACAAACCGAAGGATGGTATTAAGAAAAGTTACAAAACGCTAGATTCTCGCTAGGTACTTTTTTCTGTTTCTAAGTTTCCGTCAACTTCTTGGTTATGGCATTCTTATTTCGAAATACTTCCTATAAAGATCCAAATAATCCTTGCAAATCTCTCTGCGATTAGCGATATTTAAATATATTGCGTCTTGTGTATAGTAATGTGATAAATAGGAACAAGCATATCATAAACTAAAATAATTATATGCAAAATCTTGAAAAGAAAAAATCCTTTTCTACTTTTGTGTGATACGAATGCTTACGGACATTATATCCGAACGCGATTTGCATCCTAAACATTAGGGGAGATAGTTTAAGATCCCATGGGCGCCGTAACAGAACTATCACACTTTATCAAACTTGAGATCCTGGGCATTAGTAGTACTAGGCCTATCGCCTTCCACTACCCATGCAGGTTGTCGTCCGATTGCGGTCTATGTGTAATTCTGATATATCTATACTAATATGCAGGGTATATCAAGACTGCGCCCGAAAAAGAAACCAGGTGGTAGTTCTCAAAAAAAGTATCAGATTTTGCTAAAATTATAATTTGAACTCTTACGCACAATTGCGTCTTTAAAAATAAAACGGTGTACATTATTATTTTCGGTAAAAGATGTATTTACTACCCAAATACGACGATAAGTAAGAAATTACAACAAAACATTGTTTCTTTTCGTGCGAATTGTTTAGTTGCATTGTATCTGAAGTCACTAATACTACCAGCGCGTTTTCGGTCGTAGACTGGATATATCATGTATAAAGCTTTTTGTAAAGAGTTTTTTCATCATCAGCCCGTCGCAGTCCACTGCACATAGGCCTCTCAGCAATTATAGGTTTAAATTGAAAAAATATTAGTGATAGATAGTCCATTTATCAAGGAAGGCTATAGGGTACTATATACCCCGGGAAAATATACTTGTATATGTAGCGGGAGTTATATACTGGAAAAACTTTTTTACGCGCACGAAATCGCGAGCAATACTAGTCATTTGAGGGGTTCTCTATTCTCCGATACGAAGTTCAAATGTTCGGATGTTTGACTTCCACGTATATGATAAAAGTTTTCCACTTCTAAAATCAATACTGTTCTGTATGAAACTTATCATTCACTCCAAACTTAGGCTATGGTTACGACATACAATAGAGGATTCGAACTTATTCGATATTTAGGCAAATTTGTACAGTTCGAAATGTTCAAACGTCGTTTACGTACGACGTCAACGTGTGGGAGAATTGAGTAACACCCTTGTAAAGTTTCATCATAATTCATTTAGTAATTTTTGCGCGATACAGTATAAACCAACTCTACATGCATCAATCTTTACAATAGGGTATTTGACTATGATCGATTTTTTATTATTTTGGATACAATTACAAATACCATTAAAATAAAACATCACTGTGAAAACATTATTAAAGTAGCTTGTAACATAAGGCGAATATTAGTATTTAAAAAAAAGTGGGAGCGTAGCGCGGACGTCGTACCGTTCCTTTCACACGCGCACACTGTAATGGTTAATTAAGACTAGTGACGTCACTAGTTTTGTTTTGCGTCCCTTTTCTTTTACTCCCACTGCAAGATTTAAAACGTTTCTATCTTGTTCAATTCGGAATCTCTCACTCTTCAGCCACACGAGGTCTAGTGCTGAACATAATTAATTAACTCGGAATGGACTTGGAAATTTTTTTAATTGCTAGATAAGGGCATGGATACCTTTTGATAAATACAATAAAAAGAAGGAATCAAATACCCTATATATGTATATACTCAGCCTATCGCCGTCCACTGCTGGACGTAAGCCTCTCCAAGTAAACGCCAACCATCCCGGTCTTGAGCAGCTCTCATCCATCCGCATCCAACCCCATACTATCAGTTATGTTATAGGGAACGCAATATGTGTCGAATAAACTGCACTTTTCACATTTTCCATCTATCTTGGCGACATTATTCGATGCAGTGAAGTGTATTTAGTGGTGAGTCGGGATACATGATTGCGTATAACAAGCGAATTGGAATAGCTTGATATTTTTCATTTATACGAACATGGATTTTGTGCAAAATGCAATTTAAAAGCAGGTTATTAAATTCTTATATTAATTTTCTTTTTTATGCTTTTTTGCTTTTATCAGACGAGCTGCTTAGTAGTTTTCTCTTAGATACAATAATAAATATCTTTCTACGAAGGCGAAGAAAGGATTACGGGCTGATAGATGAAGAAAAATAAGGGTTTTATAAACAAAGCAATATTTCTTTTATGTATAATTTTTACTGACAATCTCTCCTTTGAACTGCATTTCGCAGAAAACGACGTTATTGGACCTGGAAAATATTAAATGTCTGAATTGAAAAATTTTAGATGACTTGCGCGTGGAATGTCAGTGCGTTGCGGAGATGGGAGGATGCGGGATGCTGTTTGGCATATTGCATATCACCCTGTTCAATATTTACATTGCTTTGACTGGCGTTGGGGTGGGAAAATAAACAGAAATATTAGGGGGGTCCGCCCTCCGAGAGATGAGGAATGGGTTTGCGTGCACTACGTAGTTTTAATAACTGTAAACGGGGCCTTTGAGTAACTGTTAATAGAATAAAAGTAGTTTTTCGATTGGCTGCGTTAATGCGAGCGATTACATCGTTTCAACGAAGTTGAGTAGATGGAGACTTAACTTGTATTATCAAACTTAACTTGTATTATAACTTGTATTATCAAGGGCTTACTTATTCTTTAATTTTATTTTGTAATTATTTTATACTGTTGTTAATTGATTCGAAATTTTTCGTCCATTCGTTAATTGGAAGTTAATGAAACGGATCATTCATGTATAGGTTTAGGTCTTAGTGTGTGGTCAATCTTTACATAGGTACATCTGAAATTCTTAGATTGTTTTGCATCCATAAAACTACCTACTATACCATATCACTACATTTGACCAATATATCACAAATAGGTTCCTACATTCAATGGCATTGCATTTCCATTTGAACTTCTAATGAGCCTGCCAGTACAATACATTAAATTTGAACCTAGCACTACCTTACTAAATCAATAATTGGGGTCATTGACCGATCATCAGCGTTTTCCCGGAAACGCAGGCACGTAGTTCCTGTAACTGATATCAAACTAGACGGTACAGAGCGAACAAAATTCATGTTGCAAAACAGAGAGGTACACGTACCGCTATTTCCATTCCTTTCCCTCTTAGGCAGTCCCGATATTACCTTTCGCTGTATTGACCCCGCGATCCTTTATGCGCCGTCCGCGCTGATGTTCGCAATGCCCGCTTCAATACAATTGATCTCTGGCAACTCGATCCCGGTTTGCACACACGAGGGTTTTCTCGGAATTAAGCAACAGTGAAGGTTACCCGGAAATGACGCCGGGATGGTTCGCCGTGCAGCCTTTGTTAATTACGCCTCTGTAGATCTACGCAGCAGCTGAACCTAATGACGTTCGATGGTCATTGTTTAATATGTGTATTGGGTCGGCTGAATGGTAAATTGCGCGTCACGTTTACACATAGAACGCTCGGGCTAGATTTGTGCACAATTTTGGCAAGTCCTTAAATAACATTTTATTATTTGTATGTTTTCAAAGGTATAGGTTTATACTAGGAATATTTTCGGTCTAATATCTACATGTATGTCAAGTTTTAACAATTCAATCACTGCTAGTTATTACGAGGATTTCTTTTGGCTGTAATTTCGCGGGACAGATCAGCCTTTGTTGTCTACATACATTTAATATTTACAAGATAAGGCTTATTAAAGGCTCACCAATTAATTTGTTAAAAAAGGCATTTTTTAAATTCGGTTTATATTTGGCTATCGTATCTGTTCTGATACGGATTTCCGTGTAATGCGTAAAGCTCTTCATGATTCTTAAATGAGTCTGTCAAAAATACTACCGTAGATTAAATAAACAAAGACGGCATTATTTTAACGATCTATTTTCTACTAATTAATTCCTACCTCAAAAAACGTTAAGAAACTTACTTCAAAAAAAAAACAATCCCTTTTCGTCTCTTCTGGGCTAATAAAGAAAACTATGCATGACATTATTTTTCATTATTGGTAATGAGTCAAAGCGGAAAGCGCAGCGTGGGACGTCCACCCACTAGGTGGTCAGACGACCTGGTAAGTGTCGCGGGACGTCCCTGGATGCAGGCTGCCTCCAACAGGTCACTGTGGAAATCATTAGGAGAGGCCTATGTTCAGCAGTGGACTTCCTTTGGCTGATGGATGGATGATGGATGAATGAGTCAAATTAAGAATTTTGGACATCAATAGCTTTAGCGGTTTTGTTTTTGCATACTAATTTTCATCCCTTATTTTAACATTTTCGAGTCTTTTTTTCACAAAAAAGAAATCTATGTCCTTTCCCAAGGTCTAATCTATCACAGTATCAAATTTCATTAAATTCGGTTCAGTGGTTTAGGTGTGAAAATGTAGCAGACAGACAGACAGTCAGACAGAGTTCCTTTCGCATTTATAAGATTAGTGAGGATCACAGCGGTGACAATTTAAAAAATGAAATCGAAATTAATTTCGTGAACACTATTTTAATATCTGTTTTTATTGCAGCATGAAGACTTCTTTTCTGCGTTGGAAGCCGGATTACGACTCCGCGGCTGATGAATTTTCGCAAGCTGGTAAGTACCTTTTTTTTGACGAAATCATTTTGGTCAAAGTTAGACGCGTGCGGTGTGGCTCGGCGAGTACGTTCGGATTGATCAGGTAAGTCTTAATTCTTTACAGCGTAGGTCGAACGGGCGGCTCCCGGGGGCCTTCACGAAATCAATCTACTACACTGATGAAATAATATATATTGCACAGACGCCATGTAAATTTAAGATGAGAGCAGGAATATTAGGACAGCCGAACGGACAGATTGCACCACTCTTATTTGAATATTCAAAAGAAATTAGTGTTAGTTTGAAGTAATTCTTTGGAAATAATTGACAGTTACTTTCGCTGCATTAATGGAATTAAAATCCAACCGATTGAATAGATCATTATGCACTTTTTCAATTTTAACTTGCCTGTTTGCCATTAAAAATGTAAGTTTCGTGTTGCAGTTTGCAATAGCAAATCGGATATTTTTTTATGCGCGTTTTGGGATAAAATCTTGTTTTTCTACATACAAACTCTCAAAAATGGACAATTTATATCAAGTCCCAATTAAAATAACTTTAATGTCAGTGATACACATATCTATTTCGGGACTTTTTGTGTGACTGTAGAAACGTTTAACTTTCTGCCAAGATGAGTCAATAATAGTTGGCGGAGTATTTATCGAGCAAACTCGACTGAATGGCGCAAAGGTTTGAGCACTGGGGCGGCGGAACACAGTAATCCAATGTTTACATCGGTTTTCCTATTGTTTGCAAATTGCTGGAAAATCAAGCTTTATAGTAAGTTAATGGGTGTAACAAATTCCAACTAATACCTTATGTCCGAACCAACTACACTCGAAATTATATATGCTACTTGATACCTTTAGAATGAAGTAATTTTTTGACGAAACTTAAAAGCTCTCCTGTTGGTAACCGTGGGAGGAAGAAATCGGAATGTCGGTGTACTATCAGCTCGGCACGCTGCGAAGTTGCGGGCGGACCTGGTCCCTAACAATTAAAGTGAAAAGTCATGGCGGTCGATTAATAGACCAGTAAAAATGTTTTGAGAAATGTATGGATCTCGGACCATACCACACCTACCTATCCTGAGACATAAGATGTTAAGTCTCATTATGTCCAGTAGTTACTCTGGCTACAATGTCCTTTAAACAGGAACACAACAGTGCATTTACACTGCTGTTTGGCAGATTAACTGATTGAAAATTCGGAATAACGGTCATAATATTCTATAATTGTTGTGAAGTTAAACATATTGTTGTCAAGTCAAACGTTTTTGTTTAGAAACTGTAAGTAATGTAATATAAATAATTTTATGATCGCCTTACGTTTGACATCTTGGCAAAAGCAGAATTATTATAATATCAAAAGTTAAATAAATTTAAAATAATAATAATGAAAAAAGATTTAAAAACACCTTTAATAAAGTTAATAATGGGCTCGTATAGTTTTTCAACTAAATGCCAATTAGGTACCACGGTTGCCAGAATGACGAAGAAAATAATGTTACAGTATTGAAACAATTACCGTATAACAAATCCGTCCTTATTTATTATTTAATAAAGATAAATATTTTTGCAAATCACGGTATTTTATATATTTTATGAGGTAGAGCCACGCTGTTGTCAGTCATGACTCAGCATAAATGGGTAGGTTCATCCGGGGGGGTATCACTGTCTCACAGAAAATCGACGTGAAGCGACAGCTTTGCTGTCATGTTTCGTTCGGTGAGTGAGATTGCCCCGGATGCCCAATATTTCTTTCCTCTTCCCATCTATGAACCAAGCGTTGTGGATGGTCATGGGCGGCAGTGATCTTCTCAAATTTTCTCAATATGGTCGTTGGAGAGATCCAGGTTGTTGATAATGATGATGAAAGTATTGTGGAATAGTACGTCAGTACTGCCGCCGAGAGCCACTTTGATAACCATGTCTTCCGTATAATTATCCATGTGTACAAATATATTGTACTGTGCTTTTATTACCAATCGTGTCAAGAATTTAACAAGAATCCAAGTACCAGGCCACGCGCGGCACACGTACAGGATTCCGTAATTGAGTTTGAAATCCCTCCAACAGTTTTTGTGTGATGTAATAACTGAAACACTCATCATTTTATTTATGTTACAAAAAGAGGTTTTATGTCTTGTCTCCGCTCCAGTATTTAGTAATTGCGGAATAATTCATTGGTGCCCTTGCATTTCTGCTAATTTTTTTCCAGAAAATATCCAGAACTTTATTGCATAAAATACTACGTCGCACTTCTTGGTAATGTGCTCATTACAGCTTAAATATTCATAAATACATGCCCCGACACACTATTTAGGTCGTCGTCATACTTAGATCGATATGCATAATTTTATATACAAGCAATTTGTTTCGTACTGTGATAGCGTATGACGTCACACGTATGATGTTTAGTTTAGTTGCGTGCTGTGACAAAAATCTTATGCTTAACCCATGCCCATCGACGCCCTATGTCAAAACAAAATTAATTACGTACTACTACTTCTTACACTTATTTTTTTAATAAATTTCTTCGACCTTAGAGTCACAATTGAGAATACAATTCGGTTGGACAGGAATCAAGATATCGTCAAACTGGAAACCGCGGTTTCAAATCGAAGGCACACGCTATTAAATACGAAGGTTGTATCTGTATTCTCAATTATTATTATCGTTTGCATTGACGTCGAAGAAACATTGTCAGAAAAACCGCATGCCTCAGAGTACCTACTCTACTATTGAAAGTGTGTAAAGTCTTTCAGGTTAGGCCAGCGTGGCAGACTGAATGGTTCACTCTCTATACCCGTAAATGTTAATGTCAAATGCCTATTTGGCAATTAGGTATCACGCTTGCCAGAATAACGACAACCTAGCCAGTAGGTAAAAATGTCAGGAAAATTATTCTGCGAAATGGCTCAAAAGTCAAATTCCGTTGACCCCATGTGAGTTTGGAATTGGGTCAGCCGGAATAAAAACAGCAAGATACGATTTATTTCACATATTGACAATACTCCGAATTCGGCCTTCCGGGAATTATTGTTTATTTGTAGGATATTGGATTTTCCCAAAATTCCAACACAGCTTCATGACGCGTATACAATAAAAAACATTTTTTTTAAATAATACATTCAGCAGTCACACACATAGTTCTGACCTAACGCTAAGATCGAGTCTTGTGTCGTGGGTATTAGGAACTACGAGAGACTTTTCGGTCTCACACACAACCAGACCCGAAACATATACCTGTGGTTCAAACTAACATTTGTCTCGGTGCGGGAATCGAACCCGCGGCCTCTCGTTTCACATTCGACGTCTAACCAACTGCGCCTAAAGACTGTAAATAACATCGTCAAGTATAATACACAAAGATGCAATGTCTTGTCTCGAAGGAATCAACTACGAGTGACTGACTAGTCTCAACAGATCCGAAACAAATGATTGTGGGTCACACAAACGCTTTTCTCGTGTGTTTGAAGTCGCGATCTCTTATTTCACAGCCGTTTCTCAAGCAATTGCGCTACGGAGGCTGTCATGTCCATCACAAAGAAATAATAATGTATGATGCTTTACTAAATTAATTATATTATTGTGTTGTGCGTCTATAGACCGAGTAATATAAAAATATCACCCTTTTCCGTTCTGAATGTACGGGTATTTATCGATCGTCGATTCCACGTAATTTCAATACGCATGGAAATGAATATTACTACCAGTGAACTCCAATATTTATTTAATAAAACGTGTTTTAAATCTCTGTGCACTGAATTTCCGAGAATTGTTTATTGAAAACACAAGGATACGTGTGGAGTGGGTGGGCCTCCACCCTGCACCACCCCATGCCACCCCGTCATGCACCTGGATTGAATTCAACGCAGATACCTCACGTACGCTGCGGAATAGTGTGTATATTACGTGCACGTCTGACGCGACCGCTGTCGATGTCTGCTCATTGATTTACAAGCCATGCTCCCGAGATTTAATTGACCTCTCGTATCATTGCTGGCATTTCGGATGGATGGATTAATTTTCCATCCGCTTGTTTGTGGATAGGTTATATAAGTATGACGTATGTTTATGCTTTGCATTAATCCACAGACGTAACGATTCACCTGCGTTGTAGACTGGCACTAGTATACTGTAATGTGCCTTGGAATATACTTTCGTAATTATTTATGCAAGTTTTAATTTGTATAAGTAATTTGCTATGTTTGTTTAGAGTACTTATCATAAAAGGAAAGGCGGACGGCTTGTAGTAGTACTTCGTGTTTCGTCCTGTATGTAATGACCCTTTTTTCAACAATGCGTGGGAGTATCAAGCCAAAATTAATATCAAATAGGCTAGGTTGAGGTCCCTTGGCACTGTAAAACAATCAAACTCGTGAGTTAACGGAATATTTTTTAACCTACCGTGTCCCACTGCTGAGCAAAGGTATTACTGAACTCCTTCCACTTGTCCCTCTCTGGAGTTCTCACCATTCATACTCTGAATTGCCGAACCTTTTCTTTCTTGCTGAACCTTTACCTATGACTTTTAACAAGGTCATTCATTGTTATTTTTCTCAGTCTGCGACTTGTTTTTCTTTCATTATTAAATTGTCATTTTTCCAATTGAATGTTATTGTTTGACATTGTGTAGGAAACACGACACTCAATTAACCGCCCACGTTGTGTGTGGGACTCATATGCTCACTACCTTTATTATATTAATACTCGTAATATTAAGGTGGTATTGTTTATAATCGATGTCGGATTTAACTATGGATATATCATCTTATCACATCTTACAGTGCGTGGTGGCCTGTTGGTAAACGGACCAGACGCGGCTGCCTACATGTTCACGGTGGTCGCGGGTTCAAATCCCAGGGGACACCTCTGACTTTTCGGAGTCATGTGTGTATTGATAGTCAATCACCACGCACTATAACGGTGAAGGAAAACATCGTGAGGAAACCTGCATACCATAGCGATTTGTATAAATTTCTATGGTATGTAAAAGTCCTCCAACCCGCATTAGGCCAGCGTGGTGGACTATATGGCCTAACCACTCTCAATCGTACTCTCGGTTGTAGAGGAGGCCCGTGCCCTGCCGTGGGTCGTATATGGGCTGATACAATACAATACAATATCATTTTATCTGCAAATTCAAAGTTATTACAAAGCTGCAGTGTGCGTACATAATAGACGATTTCGTCAGACACTAAAGAGGCCGAAAAAGTGAGTTTATAGTAACTAATCACTTCCATCAGCCATTCAAGCAATCTGTTATAATATTTTCTCTTCTTCATATCCTTTATTTGGTACTGGCAGCTTATCTTTTCAAGTATCCTGAATTTTCAGTGCTTCGTCAATATCGTCAGGACTCAAATGTAGCGTTGAACTTATCATTGATAAAATTTTAGAAAACGAGGTTCATATTTTGAATTACTTTGAAATTTTATAACGGACTAAACAACCTTTGAGTTGTCGAAAGCTGTCTCCGCTTTCAAGTGTTTGTGAGACCGGAGGAGGTACGCTACCCATTGTTCCCGCATATTGCCGAGCCCGCCGTGTATCAATTTCTAGATCCCAATCGAGTGCCTTGTATCTTGACTGTTAGGAATACCTATCGACCCCATAACAAGACAATGGACTTGTCTCCACGGGGGTTGGAACTCAAACGTTCAGAGTCCAATGCAACGTCCGTCAATATTAATTTAAGTTGCGTTTACACAGCCGTCGCGCAATATTGTAGGTTGAGCTACACTATTGGACTTCGTTAGTCGTGCAAATATAATACACGGTTAGGGAGTAACGTAATATAGAATTGATTGGCAAAGCAAACACATTTGGAGTTAGTGCTTTGAATGTAGTTGAAATTAATCGTATATGAACGTATATTTTACGCCAAAGGCAGTGTAAAACTTCTCATGATTTACGATCGAGTATGCATACGCGTATGATGGGTTTATTGTGGATAATAATCTCATTTTTTATACTGCCAGGCAGGCAAGGCGGTGTGCACACAGGGCAACTTTAGTTGAGGAAACCTGTTAAATTCTATGAAATTAACAATCGCGGCAACTAAAAACAACTAGCAATTTTTATCTAAACCTTGTAAAATGTTGTCAGTTTCGTCAACTAAAGTTTCTTTGTGTGCAAAGCGCCTTAGTAGCACTGTCGTGGTGATATACGTTTTATGGCCAAACGCGCCGGGTCACTTTATATGAATACGAGTACATAAATTGCTTTACTTTAATCCGATGTACATATTATACAAGCAGTGTACTATACGAGTATGTGGTGTATATCTCGCACCCGCTACTGCTACTCCTGAAAGCCAATATCAACAGCGGCACGCAATAACGACACCGCGCTGAATCTCAGCGAGTCCCTCGGAATGTATATGTAACTTGACTTTAACGCACGAAAATTTATAAAATACTCGAAAGTATTAAAGACGACATACAATTGTGACACGTTTCTAAAACGTAAATATAATTCATTTTCCTCGTTGTCATTTAACATAAATCTCATCTCGTTTCGACTTTCTCCCTTGTGGTTTGCGTGTTCAGGTCTTCTGTTTATGTTTCTTTGTATTATTAAAATGACGGTTGTCAGAAGCCCCTAGCCGCCGGCGTCTCGGAACTGTGTCTTGTCATCTATGACGTCTTCTCAACAGGATGTATCAAACAGAAAAAAATATAATATTTGTTAAATAAAATCGGCAGCTTAACTCGCCCCGGCGTTAAATATCTGTATGTAAATATCGGCATTTTCTAATATTTATTGAACGCGAATATTTTTCAGAGTATCAACCGATTTTGATTGCAGCGCATAATTAATTTCAATCCCTTTGTGTAAAACTACTCGGGTTCAGTTTAAAACGCTTTTAAACAGCTATGAATTTAATTTAAACAAAGTTGGAAAAAAGTGAGGGCTTACAGATTTGGATAGTATTAAGGCCCCTATTCCACTGGCGTTTTACGAGCATTGGCATTTCGTCAACATCTGCCAACGTAGACGCTGCGCTGACGCGACGTTGACGTCGCGGTTGTCTAGCGGCAAACGTTCTTGCTACGACTTTGTTGTGGGATATGTCAATACGAGAATAAATACGTGATGTTTTCTTTTTCTTTACGTAATTTTGGTTACAACAACAGTAGTTTTTCGGCTCAGAATACCCGTAGGCAACAGCGACGCGTCATCGACGCTGCGCAGACGTTGGGGAAACGCCACAGCTTGTAAAACGCCAGTGTGATAGGGGCCTTAACTTGTCGACAAAGCATGTCGACTAGTTCATTGGTCGACAATCGTCTCTGCTTATACGGCACTACATTTCATTGCATATGATACAGATTTACTAATCAGTGTTAGACTTAACGTCTGTCGCCAATACGTTACGCAAGGAAATTTACATGCGAAAATATTGTACACAAAATTAAAGAATTAATAATAAATACACTCGATTTCTCCTCAGAAATAAACAATAAGACGTAATGGAACGTAATTCAGAAGACGTATACACAGATTGTGTAATGTCTGGATACGGCCTATTTCGCATAATTTTATTAATGTGAAATAATTTTTTTTCCGTTTCTTCTAAAATAACCCATAATTTAAAATAAACCAATTCTATATGAGGTATGGCTTAATCGAAGCATTTAGCCACAATGCGAATGGAAAATACCATTTTTAGTTTTCACAAACAACATTGTTTTGTGAAGTAGACTTTTAGATGCGCTAGGAGACAAAAAACAAATTAAGCATCCGTTTTTTTTTCAGCAACTTAAAATGTTAATTACTTTTTTATATCAATCTAGATAGATTATCTAGATGTTATATATTTAAAGTACTTGCAATGATTTATTTTTAAATGGTTTCTTTTACATAATGTAATCTGTAAAGGAAGTAAAAAAGTGTTATTTATTTCCATACATACTTTTCATAAATAATAAATAGCAGTATTCAGACGCGCGTGGTGGCCTGTAGGTAACGGACTGACTAGACGCAACTGCAAAATGTTTATGGTGGTTGCGGGTTCATATCCCAGGGCACACTGACTTTTAGTAGTCATATGTGCATTGATAGTTAAACACTACACACTATTGCAGTGAAGGAAAACATCGTGAAGAAACCTTGCATACAAATACATTGCAATGCGATTTGTAAGAATTTATGTACGTAGTACGAAAAATCCGCCAAACATCACGGGGCCAGCGTGAGGGACTATAATAGCCCAACCCCTTTCAATCGCTAAAGAGTTAAGCAGAGGTGCAACCAGAACACCACGTTTCGCCTTGAGTGTTCCGTCCCACGGTGTTATAGGGGGCGAGCCTGCCGCCTTATCAGGTACAAATTCCTGACTCCGAGCTGATAATTAATAGGAAAATCCAATATCACTTTGCCCGACCCGGGATTCGAACCCGAGACCTCAACTTTGTAATCGTACCGCAGTAGTAGTACCATTACGCCACCGAGCCAGGCCGTAGATTATTTAACTGTGCATTACTTGTTGCAACATATATACAACAAATGTACAATTGTACAAACTCATTTTTCTAAAGCTTTATTTCATTAAGTCTCCGTTTAAAGGAGCAAAATAAATTAGAATTAAAAAAACAATTAAGCAACGAATTAACTTGGATAATGGAAAGGGGCATTGATCGCCAATAGTCTACGTTTCTAATACTGCAAAGGTGATCCTTTAATTGCATGTAATCGTTTAAATGGGGTGTTAAAACGTTTACGGTACTGTGGTTTTCATCGCAAATGCCTTTACTTAGTCCTGCGGGTAGAGAATGTCAACATTTGATACTGTGGTAAGAGTTACTTGTATTGTGGTAACCAAAAATACTATTAATGACTTCAGGTTTTGTTTAAATTTATTTTAAAAAACAGACACAAAGATATTAGTATTAGTGCTAAATATAAAAAGCTTAAATGTTTTATGATCATATATTTTTTTCATTAATGTCTAATATAATTTATCTAAACAGCGGTTTGGTAGAAGCTGTCCATACGGTGGGATCTAAGTATTTTAGACCTCGCCGTAGAGATAGACCCCAAAAACTCTCGATCCACACTCTTGACCTCATGGCCGAACGTCGATCTATGGCGCTGCAGTCTTCCGATGACGCCGAAGCATATAGGCGGCTCAATAGACGGATCTGGAAGTCCTTGCGACACGATGTCCGTGCTCACAATACTGTGAGCATAAAAGAGACAATTGAGCGGAACGGAGGCTCCAAAGTGTTTGCAAGAGACTTGTCTATTGGGCAAAGCCAGTTGTCTAGGCTGAAGACGGACGGCGGCAGCGTAGTGTCGACGAGGGCAGAGGTATTAAGGGAGATCGAGAGGTATTAAGGGAGATCGAGAGGTTCTACGGACAGCTTTACACCTCGGTTGCCGAACCTGCTGTTAGCTCGGCCGAAGACCCGAGAGCCGAGTTGATCCGACACTTTAGCGATGATATCCCGGACATCAACCTGTGTGAGATTGAGATGGCCCTGAAACAGCTTAAGAACAACAAGGCGCCGGGTGAGGACGGAATCACTTCAGAGCTTCTGAAAGCGGGCGGTATGCCAATACTGAAAGTCCTTCAGAAGCTCTTCAATTCCGTTCTCCTCGAGGGCTCAACGCCAGAGGCATGGAGCAGGAGCGTGGTGGTACTGTTCTTCAAAAAAGGTGATAACACTTTGCTGAAGAACTACAGGCCCATCTCGCTCCTGAGCCATGTCTATAAGCTGTTTTCGAGGGTCATCACAAATCGTCTCGAACGCAGGTTTGATGACTTCCAGCCTCCCGAACAAGCCGGTTTCCGAAAAGGCTTTAGTACCATAGACCACATTCATACGCTTCGGCAAGTTATACAAAAAACCGAGAAATATAACTTGCCACTTTGTTTAGCGTTTGTGGACTATGAGAAAGCCTTTGATTCGATCGAGACTTGGGCGGTGCTACAGTCTCTTCAGCGGTGCCACATTGACTATCGGTACATCGAAGTGTTGAAGTGTATATACAACAACGCCACCATGTCGGTCCGAGTACAAGATCAGAGCACGAAGGCTATTCCACTACAGAGAGGCGTAAGACAGGGAGATGTCATATCTCCGAAACTGTTTACTGCCGCGCTGGAAAACGCCTTCAAGCTCTTGCAGTGGAAAGGATTCGACATCAACATCAACGGCGAGTATATCACTCACCTTCGATTTGCCGACGATATTGTAGTCTTGGCAGAATCGCTGGAAGACCTTAGCACTATGCTCGAAGACCTAAATCGAGTCTCCCAACAGGTGGGTCTTAAAATGAACATGGACAAAACGAAAATAATGTCGAATGTCCATGTTGTGCCCACCCCCATCGGAGTTGGGGGCTCGACTCTCGAAGTTGTAGACGAATATGTCTATTTAGGACAAGTGGTCCGGTTAGGCAGGTCCAACTTCGAGAGAGAGGTCAATCGTCGAATCCAACTCGGTTGGGCAGCGTTCGGGAAACTACGCGACGTCTTCTCGTCCAAAATACCTCAGTGCCTCAAATCGAAAGTCTTCGATAGTTGTGTGTTACCAGTGATGACATACGGCACCGAGACGTGGCCTCTTACTATGGGCCTTATTAGGAGGCTCAAAGTCACTCAACGAGCTATGGAGAGGGCTATGCTCGGGGTTTCCCTACGAGATCGAATCAGAAATGAGGAGATCCGTAGGAGAACTAAAGTAACCGACATAGCCCAGCGGATTAGCAAGTTGAAGTGGCAATGGGCGGGGCACATACCACGGAGAACTGATGGCCGATGGGGCCAAAAAGTTCTCGAATGGAGGCCACGAAGCGGAAAGCGCAGCGTGGGACGTCCACCCACTAGGTGGTCAGACGACCTGGTAAAGGTCGCGGGACGTCGGTGGATGCAGGCTGCCTCCAACAGGTCACTGTGGAAATCATTAGGAGAGGCCTATGTTCAGCAGTGGACTTCCTTTGGCTGATGGATGGATGGATAATTTATCTACATAATTATATTAAAAACTAAGGCCCAAACTTGGCTTAGTTTAATACCAAAGAAATAAAGCTTAATATTTTATTTTAGATTTATCTTAATACTGTTAAGCTCGTTATTGTGAAAATGGATTATTTAAAGTTAAAATAAAAATTGAAAAAGGTAAAAATAAGCCTAATACCAGGACAACGACATTATACCATGCCGTGTCTTTGACAACAGAACAGTCCATTGACCGCAATTGCCATTGATTGCACTTTTCTAGTATTGCCTTTGGCCATATAAATAGCGTCGATTTGCTAATAGGACCTTTACTGAACGTCTATCTTTGTCTTTGGTTCTCAATATTCCACACCCTTCACTTTTTTTGCGAGGGAATGGATCACAAACTTTTCTTGTTTTATTTGTGCCAAAATTTATCCAATACCATATAATTGTAATATACTTTCCGAGGTAAAATTCGTTAAATATCTTTATAGAAAATATGACTTCAAATTATGTGTTTAATTAGTTAAGAACGAAAAAATTAAAATTCTGTGTAGGCATATCAAGACTTGGTTTTGAATTATAAAGCTTTCTTATACTTTAAAATGAATTATAACAACATTTCAATCTTCATAAAATAAATAACAACATATATCTTGTATTATACGCCCCTGCGGAGTACTCACAAAGCTGAATACCCAACAAAGAAGGGCGTGGTAAATTGAAAAACTTTGAGAACCGTATACAGAAGACCTTTGTGTGTAACGTGTATACTGTACCAACGTATTTTCAGATTGAAAAAGCGATGACAGTTGGCACATTGTATTACTGAACGGCACTAGTTACACTTATTGCATAGAATCAGACGAATTATTAATAAGACTCTAGCGGCTAGTCTAGCCTTTGAAAGTTATGTTTTTCTTCGTAAGATTCACCATATAAGAAGCCCCAACAAAGCGACAAACCCAACAAAGAAGGGCTTGGTAAAATGTGAAACGTTGAGAACCATTTGCAAGAATCCTCGGTGCTATTGTAAAAACGTATTTCCGGATTGAATAAGTTATGAGTTGCGGTGTCGGTAATGACAGTTGGCAATTTGTGTTACAGAACGGCACTAGTTACATCAATTGCACAGGATCAGAGGAATTATTAATCAACCCCAGCCGATGCCTGGCTTGCCTCAAATAGAATTGTAAATGCTATCACTCTGTCTATCTTGTTATGTCGGGCTCTTGTTGGAAGTTAATTTTAGGTTTGTTTGTTGGAATATTTTATTTCATCATGTCAAGTTATTGAAACTTGGTGTATTAAGTTTCTTTGTCGGAACTCAGTACGATGGATTCACATTGTGCAGTTGGACTTTATTTCTTCAAAATCGTGGCTGGACTGAGACTCGATCGGTACTTAATTATTTAAGATCATTTGAAAACGCATGGTACTTAGTTGATTGTATTAAAGACCGAGAAACAACCACAACAGGTGTTTCAGTGTGAATTCTCCTTCAAGGTTCTAATAGTACAACATTTGCTCAGTTTACTAAACTTTAGGTAGAATTTATTAATACGGGATCGAATTTTGATTGGCTAGCGATTGGCTACGGTACATGTATTTGTATAAGTTCTAATATTTTCTTTTTATTTTGCAAAAGTAAGTATATATCGTTCAGCCCCTGAGATTGAGCTATAAGCTAAGACTTAACTTTATGATTGATTTTGTTGCGGGTTAAAGACAAGTTAGACATTCCCGGAGACTCGCCGAGCTTCAATGCTGGGTCATTAAATTACGTGCCACTGTTAATCCTGGCTTACAGGAGATGCCGTGGCGGGTGTGAAAGCGCGACAGTCTCCAGAACCTAAGACTTAATATTATTATTTGACGCCGGTAAATTCCCACATTTCTTTAACTCAGAGAACATTTAACGAAGCCGCTTATATAAGTAAACAGAACAAAGAGTTATTGAAAGCAGTTTTAAAGTTTCATATCGATGTCGCGCTCAAAGACGTTTAAACACAAAGCAGGACTATTTCCTTGTTTCCCGCTGGAAATGGGAATAAAATTGAACAATAGAGGTGGACGAATAGGAAACCTGTCCAAAATCCCGGGGAGCCCGCGGCAGTCGCGCCGTGTCGGCGTCTCACAAAGGAGTCTTTGATTACATTTTTACAACAGCCGTAAGATGTCTCAAATGTTATGTGTATGGTGGAAGAGCTTAGCCTGACTTAGTTTGATATAGAATATAGCCACTGTTAGTAATATAGTAATTTTTTAAATCGTTATTTTTGAAAAGAGAAATGTGATAATTCCACCTAGTAATTGATTTTTATAGGTAGAAGTGATTGAGTAGACAATTTAGTACACAATGTGTATATGATTTTGTGTCTAGAGGCTCAACGGTCATAAGAGGAAAGGTATTAGAAATTACTTTAAAGTTTTCAGTTGCAGACATGCAATATTGTTGGGGCACTATAACGGTATCTCTCTGTGGAAATTTAAGTCACCCTATTCCGTTGTATAGTGGTTCTACTTGGAAACTTGGGCGTAGGTTTGCGACAATTGATATTGTTTGGCGTGTTAGAGCTGTGAATAGAGATATGTAGAATATGAGGCGGTTCCAAACAATGCTCAAATATTTTACACAGTTATCATGGTATATTTAATTTATTTGAAATTAAATTAGGTAAATGCAAAGTCAGTACGAGTAGTATGTTCTCCTATGTCTCTATTGAAAAATGTTGGCCACAATTTTCAACTTTTTAGTTATCGATTCGATTATTTTCTTCACCAATATCCGAATTTGTAGTTATATTATGCGAAAATTGTTAGGGCCATTTTGAACTTTTTCAGTTAAGCTAATCGTTGTCAGAATATTGTATTTTTTTTAAATAAATACCATAGAAATTCGGTCTGGAAGTGGTAGAGCCACGTTGTTTGTCAGTCATGACTCAGCATGAATCGGCAGACTCGTTCGGGACGGTACCACTGTCTCACAGGGAATCGACGTGAAGCGACAGCTCAGCTGTCGCGTTATGTTCGGTGAGTGACATTGCGGGATGCCCAATATCCCTGTCCTCTTCCCATCCCGCTCCCCTTGTGATGATGGGCCGGCAACGCATCTCGATGCGAACTCAAGCTTTGTGAATGTTTATGGGCGGCAGTGATCACTTACCTTCAGGTGACCTGTTTGCTCGTTTGCCAGACGTAAGCAATAAAAAACAATCGAACGCTAGTTAACTTAATTATTAACCTTCATAAGGTTCACGACTCCTACCGCTGACGTCAACTATGAGCATAATTCAGAACCGAGTGTCGATGTGTATTCATTTGGAAAGTGATACATATGAGCACGACCTAAGTGTCACACCCACGGCATTGTCTCGTCTAGTTCGCTATTAAACTAATGAGGCGTTAACGCGCTGTACAGGTGGGAACATGTTATTAAACTGCAGTCAATATTAAACAATTTGTACTATGTGAAGTTGGCGCGTGTTGCGTCGCTGCGGACTACATTGAGTGTCCGCGGACCTCCCTTAGTCACGCGTTACAACTTCAGAGCGATTTAGTTTTATTGCGATTACGCTATAGCGCCATCGCTACGAGATAATTGAAATACTTTAACATATTCGATTAACTTTATAAGCCAGTATTTATTCAAGCATCAATATTTTCATTCAAACGAGACATAACGTATCATGTTATGTATTTATTTTAAAATCTACAGGGCCATGCCCTGCTGTGAAATACTGACGGCTGAAAATGACGATGCCGATGTATTTAGTAAAAAGTATCTAGTGACTGTACAATTGAATTTATAATTTAGTATTTTTGGTGTACTACTGACGCAATACTCTGTGTATACTCGTAGGTTTAATTAATATTTTCAACTTACTGTACACATGGGTGAATACATCGATTGTAAGCGTAGATTAATAGATTTTTCAGTGTCGCTGAGCATTCTTAACGCCACACTCAACCGACTGACCTCGGATAAACGGCATTTTGCCGTACTTGTGACGTCATCTTGTGGGTTGGGGTGTCGGATTTCTTCTTGACTTGACCTTTAATATTTTGAAATAGTTTTGTGTGGACTTTGGTTATTTTTTCTTATCGAGACTTGTATGCCTCGAAGTCATGGGTTCTATTGCCGTGTCGAGCAATTTTTTACGTTTTTCTGCCACGGAGATAAGCTCATCAGTTGTCACATCTGACCGGAGTCTTGCCACACTGAAAATTCACATGAAATTAATATTTTTACAAAAAAAGAAACAGCGATTACATGTCTGGCGCATAGGGCATAAATTATGAATTTTGTGCGCGCTTTAGAAAATGTGTTGAATGGTTAATGCTCAAAAGTCGCTAGCACAAAGGTAACCACGCAGTGAGACTTTCGTGATAAAACACTTATTAAAATGTTGTGAATGTTTTTTTGAATTCAAATCAAGTAATATTTATTTAAAAATACCTTCCTTAAAATTACACCTTGTAGAAAGCAGTGAAGAGCACAAAAACTACAATTAATTAAATTTGAATTCTCAGTTACACAGGTACAGTCGCAAACAGGCAATTAGATCCGGCCGATCGATTAGTGCACTAATGAGAGTTAGAGTTGCCTAGGAGATGCTTCGAGCCAACCAATTTGTAAAACGCTAAGCTTAATAACGAACCGATTGATAATTGATACAGTCAGAAACCCGGGTGGGTAGCAATATCCGATAGTTATTCTTGATATTCGATAATATAAAGTGACGGGTACAGCTTAAACCACTCGCGCAAACAGCCCCCTTGATTGGTTTATTAGTGGGGTTATTTTACACTAAAATCGTTTCCAGATTTCGATTATGTCAATAGTTATTGTTTTTGGTGATTTTCAGAGTAGGAAACATTTTTAATTAGGTCTGCAGCGAGGAAGGTTTTTGTGTCAAATGTTAAGCAAATGAGCCATTGTTTTGCTCATTGCCAGATATTTCCTTGTTGGACCTCTACCATTTTTGTACTCATCATCATTTTTACTAGTATACAGGGTATATCAAGACTGCTACCGAAAGCGAAGCCAGGTGGTAGTTTTGGTAACTACAGACACGATGCAACTAAAAGTTTAGCAAAAAAACGCGACAATTTTTTTTGTAATGTTTTAAATATCATTGTGTTTGGGGTGTAAATGCATAGGTTTTGCTAAAATTATAATTTAAAGCATTGCGCACTATAGCGTCTTTATGAGTAAAAGGGTGTACATTAGTTTTTTTTAGTAAAATGTATGTATTTATCACCCAAATACGACGATAGGAAAAAAATGACAAAAAGTCTTCAATTTTTTTGCAAAAATTGTAGTTGCATTATGTCTAAAGTCACTAAAACTACCACCAGGCTTCGTTTTCAGTAGCAGTCTTGATATACCCTGTATAATCTGTGGTATAATACTGAGCCGAAATTCCTCCTGAAATATTTTAGTATTTAGGTATGAGTCTGAATTGCAATGAGAAAAAAGTTACATACATAATTAAATGAGGCTGACATTTATCAGATCTGAGACGTGACAGGTGAATCGGAGCTCGTTTGCATAATAATCTGTACGGAGCGGTACGTAGGCTAATGCATATGTCACAAGGTGTCATTTGTATTGACATGTGTGGCACTTCAATTTACAAGGCTGGGGGGGCGGGCGGTCAATAAGGGAGGTCATCTTGCTGCTGGATATTACTCGCCCATTCACATACATATGTATTGAATATATCTAGTTCATGAAATTAGATTGGATTATAATTTGATTGTACTGCAATTTGACAGCTCGGTTAGTTGCTAATTAACCGTTGTAAACAGTGAAGGCAATCACCGTCGGAGCTTGCGTTTGATTGTTCTCGTAAGTTTTAAGGGTGTGTGAATGATATAAACCACATTGGTGTAGACTAAAAGCTTGCTACGAAAATATGCTAATTTTGGCAAGGCGACGAATGTAATGATTAATGTGAAGTTTGAGTTTAATAATTAATACAAAAGCCTTCATAGTGACGTGTATGGGAATCCAATAAAAAAATATATATATATATTTGTTTCATCTCTACGTATGCCTCTTGCGAGACTGTCATGTTTCTAGAGATTTACTTGTTATGACGACTTAAAACACTCTTGAGGGTCCGGTCGCAACTCTTTTTGATCGGTAGGTGTGTATTTATTATTAGAAGGCATTTTCTATTGAGGACTAATTATTGTCTCAATATGGACAAATTCTAATATGTCCAGACATATTGGAAGCTTTTGTTTAAGCCCGTTAAAGGTATTTTCATTGTATCAAAGCCAACAAGGGACACCATTGACCACTCAACTGCGCTGGTACTACACGATGTGGTTTATGGACTCAGAAACCAGTCATTAAGCCACGAATACCTCTGTACAAAATCGTAGGTACTGACAAATTAGTGTTGATTAATATATCTCCCGCAGGGAGTCGACGCCTCGTAACAATTCTCACTACTCTTTGGGATAAAGTTGGATGATGTCAATGCACATACGCGGATGTGCCTCTGTAATTGTCTGTTCGGTCCTCAAACGCCAAGTTGAACAATTAAGTGTCTTCCGATGTATAATGAGGAAAGTTTAATGTGCACATCCTGCGCTGCACTCGGATTACTGAAACCTCGGTGATGTATGACGTCATTAAAAGCAATTTATCTCACAATAATAGAGATTTATGTAGGAAAATTTCGTACCGAAAATATATTTTACTCTTCGCTGGGCTTAGTTTTAGTATAGGAGTGGCTGAAACCTTATAAATACAGAAACAAAGAATATTTCGATCAAGCGATTCTTTAGAAATTCACCTCGTATAAGTGAGTAAAAGAACACTTTAAATGTGAAGATGCTTGTTGTCTTGATAGGGCATCCGAGCCTTGCCTCTGGTTTTATTAAAACGTATGCTGAACAGTAGGCCGTCTTGCAGCCGGACGTATGTCAATATTGTAATGTATCGGCACCGAACATTCACAAAGGACTAAAAGTACACCTCAAAGGACGTGAAGATGCAACCGGGATTGAATTCCGTGTGTGCTGGGTGAACGAGGGCCCGTCCAATGCGCAGGATAGCTAACTTTTCGATTGATTGGATTCGACGTGTGCTTTGTGTCTGGCTTAGACCGAAGTCCTCGATAGTAGAGCCATGGACCACGGTATACATGATTGAAATGCTGCTTTTGCTTTCATCCGTAACGGCGTATGTCTGTTCAATCTAATTTGTAGTGTATCAAAGGCGCGTAGCGGTAGGTCTCTAATATTTGATTAAATTGATGAATATGATAAAGAAAAGTATTTTTTTAGTGCGTGTGCCAGACACGGTGGCACTGCCTCGGTGGCGCAGTGGTACTACGGTATGATTGCAAAGCTGAGGTCTCGGGTTCGAGTCCCGGGTCGGGCAAAGTGATATTGGATTTTTTTATTCATTATCATCCCGAAGTCAGGAATTTGTGCCCGATATGGCGATAGGCTCGCCCCCTATCACATCGTGGGACGGAATATACATGGCGAAACGTGGGTGTTCTGGTAGCACCTCTGCCTACCCCTTCTGGGAAAAGGGCGTGTGTTCATGCATGAGTGCCAGACAGGTAAATGTTGATTGACTTTAATTAGCCAATAGATACACAGCTATAGCTAATAAGGAACAGCTTAAAATAGGTAATCGTTGGGATGGTCGGTACAACACAATTCTTAAGAATTCGCAGAGTTTATTGTAAATATAAAACGACGATATTAAGCAACTAATTAACTACGATAAAAGAAGCTACATATAATAAAATTAAATTTGATACTAATTATATCCTGATTATTGAAACAGAGATCACATCATGTTTATTTTCCTGTCTCTTTGTGCTACAAATCCGTTTAAAATGTTTCCAACACATTTAAAAGATTAAGTTTGAAAATTCCATACCCAATTTCGGTCCCCAAGTAATGTGCGAAGTTATTTGTGTGACGAGTCGGATGGTGCTTCGAGTGTGGTCACCCGTTCCTGCGACTGTTTACCGTCGAACATAATAAAGTTACCACCCTTTACCACCCCCGCTCACCCCGTACCGCCCGACTTCCCCCGGCCTCGCGTCTGGATACCTCTTATCACAACCTATTTATTCATAATAAGATTATAATGTGTCCCAACACTGTTTTCGAGATGTGTGTAAGTATATCGTTTTGTGCGGATTTGCTTGCGGATTTTATTTTTTATTTATTTAATTACTCTCTCTCTCTCTCTCTTCAGCCACAGGAAGTCCACTGCTGAATATAGGCTTCCTCCAAGGATCTCCACATTGACCTGTTGGAAGCGGCCTGCTATTTAATTACTAAAATAACATATTACAAATATTCAAGTGATGCAATTATAAACTCATTTGAGTTTTACCGTACATCACTATCATCGACAACATTGTGAAAAACATTCTTATTAACATTTCAATGATGTTTATTATCTCAACGTGTTAAGAATCTGGACGTTGCTAAATGTAACTTACTAATAAATCGATTTGAAAAGCTTTTGTTGTAAACTTCTCGTGAGCGACGAAAATATTACGAAATTGTTTTAGGATGGCTAATACAATTTTAAAATAGATAAGTGATAAAATATTTGGCTGGATTTAGGTGGTACAAATATGATCACACGGCCTTTGAGTATATTGACACTTTCTTTTAAAATCCAAGCGGGACATTATAGGGTAATGTGATTTTCTAGTATTGTTTCCTAATTAGTCGATTATTTTGATTCTTACGGGAGCAAAACATCCTGTATTGACATTAATTAACTTGAGGAAAACTGTTATCCGCCCTTTTAGATATCTAGGGGAGAGCCGAAAATGTGCGCTGGGGTCATCGCCCTACCGTCCGTTATGTTTTTTGTTTTTAACTTATTGTGACCTGGCTCGGTCCAATAGCATTACTCTAGCTTCACAGAATTCTACTTTGATCCCTTAATCCTATCTGTCAACGTCGACTCGCATTTCATTTATTGAAAAGAGTATTTTTGTGCATACACCGTACACGGCAAACTGGAACCGATGCTCATGCACCGTACGGAGAAAATATTTTTACAGGTATTTTTTTATACAAACTGGTAGATATTTATTTGTTTATATTTAATACATGGGAGACTTACAGCTAAATACAATCGAATAGTTAAATAGTCAAGTCAATAACAAGTCTTCCAATCCAATCAAATCCATCAGATAAAGGAAGTCTTCATCTCATCTCTCTCTGATCAGCTTTATCAGGTCGTCTGACAACAAAACAATACAACAAATCTTTACTTAATAATAATAAAATGATATAAGTCGAATACTGCCAAAGTACTAAAGGTTATACTCGTAGTAAGTAAGTTTAAGTATTTCGCCATAATAATTAAATTTAATGATACACAACAAGACAGTTCATTACATCTGAAAGAATATTTCAATAAATTTGCGTCAGTGAACCGTACACGTGTAAGCCGCGGTTTTGGTAAACATGTTTCGTGTATTATATTTAATACGATTATTGGTTCTTGAAGTCGTAAAAGAATCTATTAATGCTGGTACGATGAGATTATTACAGAATAGGAATATTTTATTGGCAATTCAGACTTTCTCCACTAGGCTGGTTGCGGTTTGGCACTTGGCAGTTTGGAATTCTTGGCAGATGTCTCAAGTGAGCAGGTTTTCGTGACTGTTGTTCTTTGATAGCCTCCGTAAGACGCCGACTGGGAAACGAGGAGCCGCGGGTTCGATTCCCGCACCGAGAGAAATGTTGCAGTGCCACAAATATTTCATTCAGGTCTGGGTGTTTGTGAAACCGAAAAGTCTCTCGTAGTTTCTGATACCCACGACACAAGACTTAATAGATTTTAATGTGGGGTTAGGACTATGTATGTGACTGTTGGGTGTATATATTTATTTATTAGGGTTGAAGTCAGCATTAATACCTATCTAATAGTACATTTACACGTATTATTGATAGATTCCTAAGTTCCTGGACTTTCTGTTGCTGAATATGAATGTGATATGTGTATACGTGTAGTTTTAATAGCGACGTGCCAAATGATGTCTATCTGGTGTCCGCGACCGCTGTCTGGATCCAAGACTATTTATCTTTTTATTTTTCAATTTAAAATCGCGATGTCTTCTGAAATGTATTAAATCAATAGGGGCCGGCCCGGCTTCGCACGCAGATGCTTTTTGAGTCCAGTCGGTATTAGCAACATAGTGTTTCCCGTACTGTTTTATTTATATTCAAATTCAATGCTGTCCTCTGTGCTGATTTTCCCGTCCCGTCCCGCTCCGTTGTATCCCGCCCTGTCCCGTCTCCTTCTCACTCAAGGCATATAATCCAGTCACATCCATTCCTTCCGAGCTTAAAAAAGTTACGAATATAATTTTGAATTCCTTGTTTATCCCACGAGAACACTACATTTTTCTGGACAAAAAGTACCCTATGTGTTAATCCAGGGTGTCGGCTACCTCCATACCAAAATTTCATCGAAAACCGACCAGCCGTTTCTGAGATCATCGGGCACAACCGCAAAGACAAACAGACATACATTCTAATTATCTTGTTTTGGTTTCTATTACGTTAACACAGTCCCCCCAATAATAGTTTTCTCAAACATCTTCCACTGCCTCGGATGGCATGGTTGTAGTACGGTACGATTACAAAGCGGAAGTCTCGGGTTCGAATCCTGGATCGAGGAAAATAATATTGGATTTTTCTGTTAATTAATTATCAGCCCAGGGTCAGGAATTTGTGCCATCTATCATATCGTGGTCCGCAACATACAAGGTGAAATGTAGGTCTCCTGGTAGCACCTCAGCTTATGCCTACTGGGAAAAACTTTATGTGTGTATGTATGGGTGTATGTATGTACATATGTATGCAATTTTTGTTAGCCACGATCAAGTAAAACCTCTTGTTTTTAAATTGATTTTGTAACTGGCAGCCGTAGAATTAATCAGTAAGAGAACATATCTGCAAAGTATTTAATTATAATCGACCTCCGATATAAATATATGCAACTGGAGAAGTCGTCGCGGATATATTTTAAGGGTGTAGCTTTTTTCCTATCAATATAATTATTAGTATTATGCCAGCCCAGCAGTAACATTTGCACGTTTACCTAAATGTACGGCCAGTAACACCACCCACTACGCAATTAGAAAGTAATGTGGTAAATTTTAGATTTTGAAGCAAAAATCCTGTTCATTTACGCGCGGTGCTTTTGTAAGGATTCCAACTGAATGAAATAAGTCCGCGCAAGTAGATATTGTATAAGCTGCCATTGAATGCCGAACAAACCTGAAAGAGACTGTTGGCGATATTTTCGTATTTTTAAGAGGATTACCACGAAAAGTTTAATTACTTTTTGTTTCTTTTCATTTTTATAAATACTAGCGGCCCGGCCCAGCTTCGCCTGGGTGCTTCGATGTTTAGACTCCACTCCACGCCAGAAACATCTTATTCCCGTTCACACTTTTGTATTCCTGAACTCACAGATTGCTCCCAATAGATACCATGATGTCAGTTTTGTTCGAGTTCAAAACTGCCATTTTAGGTTACAAGAGAGGTCATTGGGGGACGTACCAATGGATTTTAGTGATTGAATAATATATTGTTATTTCAAACAATGTCGATAAGTTTGTCGATAGATTGAATGTAATATTTATTGACAAAGTATTTTTTATTGATTAGATTGATTAAAGTAAATGAGCTTTTCAAAGGAAATAATGTAAACGGCAGTTCAGTATTTTTATAAAATATTTATGGAGTTTCATATAATGATTTACTAAACTTGATTTGTCTAGATACTATGAAACACACTAAAATTGGTCAATATAAAGTAGGCCCGCGCATGTTTCTTGAACTCGTATTAAATATTTCATACAATCAATACTAACTAGCAAGATGTGACTTGAATAAATAACTCCGACAGATCGGGAACCATTCTTTACCACGGCGCGTCGTGTAAGTAGCATAAAGTTATCATTATTTTGTTTCAACACGTTTTGAAAACATTAAACAAAATAAACTAACGTTATTAATGGTTAATCTATTCGTTTATGCCTGATGAAAACATTACATACAATTTAATAAAAAAAAATCGACATTAGCAGGACCAGTTATATTGATTTTAAGCGCAATCGTGTCAATAACAAAACAGTGCAAAATAGAAATGATATCACGATTGCAATATGGACATCGATCTGAATTAGAATGCATGTGGTCGCAACACTAGTGTAAAGCGTGTTAACAAGACGTTTCCAAGGTGATGTGTGCAAAAGACAAATATATTGATTACACTAATGAGAGAAAGAGATAACATACATTTATATATATTGAAATATTTCTTACCTATGAAAAAGTATACCATATTTTTTACACTAGAACTCCAGGTGTTCTTTCTGTACAATTTCACACAACATTTGCTTTATTTTGGTATATTTAGTCATATTAAACAATGAAAACAATATTAATTATATTTGCGCAATGACACTGACTGATTAAAAAAGTGGACGTTACTGATGTTGCGCGTAGATGCACTGTGCGTCATCAGTGAAAATTCATAGACGTATTAACACGCGTCAGTTGCCTTTCATGTGGTATCTATTGGGAGTGATCTGTGCCGGAACTCAACCTAAGTACATACTATCCCTTTTCCTATCTTATCTCGTCTCGTCTCATCTGGCCCCTTTTTTTCTGTTACATCCCGTCCCATTATTTCCTATCGAATGCAATCCGGACCCGACCAGTCTTATCCCGTTCGTCCCACTTTATCCCATTTCATCCCTTAATGTCTAAATAGGGATGATGACTAATTATTGTAATGGCTTTTATTAAGTAGTTAGACATTACGAGTATATAAACACGAAAATACGACAAATATCACTTAAGAAATACGTAAACAAAAATACTTTGCAAATCCAGCTAAAACGTTTCGCTCAGTTAAAATTCTGACTACGTAATTGAATTTTTGTAGTATAGAAAACTAAAAAAAGACTTACGTTTAATTATGTTACGAATAATTATTACGTTTTTCCCATCTCGCGTTAAGAATCATCATTCAAAACAAATCCCTTTCCGTCCCTTCAGGGCTAATAAAGGAAATTATGCATTACCTAAGATGTTTTTGATAGTGCATTACATTATTTTTCGTTACTGGTAATGAGTCAAATTATGATTTTTTTACATTAATAGGTTTAGCTGTTTTGATTTCCTGTGCAATATTTCTACCCTTAGTTTACCACCATAATGCTGATTTTCCAAAATTATTGCACGCCTTTATTTTTCGTTTGTTTATACAAAAAAATACAGTTCTCTTATGAGATCTGAAATATATATTTTCATAGAAATAGCTTCAGTGGTTTCGATTTTCAATATAAAATTTTAACCCTTATTTTAACCCCTAGAGGGTAAATACTCAGAAAACGAAAGTATGTAAATAATTTTGTTTTGAAATGAGTAACTAAAGTAACAAGTTTGACATCTGTAACTTCAAAGGTTTAGATTTTTCCATTCAAACTTTCATTCCCTATTTTAACCCCTTGAAGACTTTTCTTTACAAGAAAAAATTGCCTATGTCCTTTCCCAGGATCAAATCTATCACTGTATCAAATTTCATTAAAACCAGTTCTGTGGTTTAGGCGTGAAAAAGTAACAGACAGACAGACCGACAGAGTTACTTACGCATTTATATATACTAGTAAGGAAGGATGAAATGAAACGAGTTTCCTCATGCACGCCCACATTTTAGCGACAATCTTATATTTAATTTGTTGTGAATTGTGATGTATCTGAATGTTTATGAATGTAATTATATTTCGAAATAGTTTTTTCCCACGTCTTCATCAGCACGTATACGATGCTGTGGAAGTTAAAGTTTCAAGGGTTTTCATTGTCCATACAACATTCTATCAGGCTATACGCCGTCTTAGAAATGAATGTATAAAAAATAATTACACTTAATACTGGCACGAATAAAAAAGCCGAATATAAAATTTCACGTCCCCATTCCTGGTATCCTACCTTTAAAATACTAGGCCAGTAGGTCTAGATCAGTTTCCCGACATGGCTGGGCGAATCAGCAAGTTGAAGTGGCTGTGGGCAGCTCATAGCGCGAAAAAGTGTTGAAGTGGAAGCTATTTACTGGAAAACGCAGCGTCGTCCGTCCAAAAGTGGACAGACAACATTACAAATGTTGCACGAAGCTGGTGGGTGCAGACCGCTTTAAATAGGTTGCTGTGGAAATTCTCGGAGAAGGCTCATAATCATTATTAGAATTTGCATATGAAGATGATGGTTTGAGTAGATGTAGCACTCAAAAGTCAAGACCGCGTGGTAGAGCGTCATTACGTTGGACCAAAAAAGGCAGCACTCAACGGTCCCGTGCATTGCGCAAGGAAAGCGTCAGTGCTAGAGGAATGACGATGGGTTTTAAAGCAAGCCACCTCCTGAAAAGATGACCACGACCAGAGTGGTCGTGATAATGACTGAGAAGAAGACGGAATCTCTTCTAATTTCGGATACCCACAACACAAGTCTAAAGGGCCGGGACTAATATGCGCTTGTTGAACATTTATATACGTCATGTACATACATATTAGAATAGATAACAACAGCTGTCAGCGTTCACATATAGTACAGAAGTGGCGACAGATTCCATACATTTTGTATGAGCCGAGCGCCGCGCCGCGGTTCGACAAGAGTATTTTTGCCTCAGATCTTTTAAGACTCGACTTGCGCAGAACATTGGTTGACCCAGATGCTAACATCCCAGTCGCTTTAATTATAAATCTGGATATAAGTTGTTTTATAGACGACGTTTGTCTTGATTTGTAAAGTTTTGGGCCAGGCAAAGCATGGCGATGTTTTCTTATGTAACGCACATGTTACGTATTAAAATAAAACTATTTTTCCTATTTTTATCGCGGTTTTGTTTTTTATTTTAAATTTTTTGCCTTTCCTTAGTAGTTTAGTACTTGATAGCCTTTATGGTCACGAGGCGGACAGATATGTTGGTAATACGTATAGTTACAATAACTATTTTTATTTTCTTATGATTAAAAAGTTAAAAAGTTAATTGTAAAAAAACTTTAAAAATTATAAATAAACCTAAATCGCGATAATATTATTTTAAGGCGTATTATTTTATCATGAGTAATCCTTTCTCTTGTGAGCATGAACCATCAGAAAGTATAGGGCCTGCACTATAGGAAATTTTCTCCTCTTTTGTTTGAGGAGGAAGGTTCCCTAGCTTCCTTCCCTCGCGCCCCAGGGGCCCAATTTAGAGTCTGTGTTTATCCCATTCTTAACTTTACAAAACTTGTTGCAATACTATAAATTTAATTGTACCGCCGCAGACACGGTTCTGTTTACTCAGAGAATAGATTGCTTGACAATATTAGTGCCATAAAATTTCATTAGGCGCTAAATTGCTTTATCCTCATGGAATTAAAACAGATATTTTAAAACTCGACGTTGATACGTATGTACAATTGTTGAGCAAAATTTATACTGCGCCACTAAGTTTGGAAAGAAAATTCTGTATTTTGTGGGATCGGTGTTAGAAGAATATTGTGCATTTGATTTTAAGATTTTATTTATTTCCCGATTGATGTTACCCCTGTTGCGACATTTTAAATAAAAAAATGCATATTTTAGATTAAAAAGTGTTTGTTCAATCAGACCCTAAATTTAGGTCTACCATTTAAATTACCTTTTAAGGGCTATATATATTAGAAATATTTTTGGTACATTCGCCGCACTTATTCAATTTAAAAAAGTAACAAAACAACTATGACATGCTATTAATATAATTGACAGCTGGATACGCTTACCCAGTGTCTACGTCAAACCAACTTTTAACTTTTTAAATGGAAAGCCCTGATGCAATGACATTCAGCTTAATGCATCGTGACTGGCGCCGGACTACGGAAAAGCGAGTGAAAATAAAATTAATTAGCGGGAGTGCCGAGTGCATCTGTAAGTGAATCTGGTGTGGCGGATATCCGATTAGACTAGACGTCTTTGTTTTTTAATACTGTAATACTTTTTTATGTTAGCGTTGCGCTTTTCACAGTGAAATTTCTGTGAAATATTTCATGTTAATTATGAGAAATCTCTCTTGTTATTAACATTCACCTTGGGTAACTTAGTTATACGTTTATGAAACAAAGCTTAAATACCTAGTTTTAGATGTAAATACGACGCTAGAACAGTGGTTCCCAAAGTTGACTGGGCTGCCACTCATTAAATTCGAGAATCACCTTTTGGCCGTAAAGCAGGGGCGTGCGCTCCTTGTAGGCAGAAATGCAGTGCTTTACTTGCCATTCACAGATATTTTAATAAAACGTTCGTATGTTTTAGATGACTATAATTAATAGTAAATAAATGAATAAACAAAATATCATAACTTACAAACGCCTAATATTTTATTAATAGCAATTATTTGCAAGCGCAAACAAAAAATAATGTGCCTAATCAACCAACTCCTGCCGTCGCGTCCCGCAGGAGATTTGTTCGCGTGTGCGTAGTAATTTTGGTGTCCGTGCACTGTGCGTAAACGCACACACCCATGAATCCGAAAGCCGGCGACTCCAGCGGCAGGCTACGGAAGTTCGGCAGTTGTCGGGAGTAATCGGAAATGTTCGGGTCCTATAATCCGAGTAAAAATAATAGACGGAAATCTAATGAATCACGTATGCGCATTATGCATTTTTGTTTAGTAAGGTTTTATTTGTTTAAATAGCAAAAATGTTTTGTATTTCGCGGGGGCCATTTTGCCTTTTTTCATGTGATAAGGATTGTTTACTATCTTGTTTGCACCAGTATATTTATAGTTTTCTTAAAAGGTTTTTTATTTTAATATTTGAAAGTGTGTACATTTAACAGTTTATTACTGAGTTTCTATAATAATTGTAGTGATTTGCTTTTACTAGTGCGTTTGTTGATTTTTTTAAAAATGTTATTTGATTGTGAGGTTTGTGTTGAAAATGTGTGTTTATTAAAAATTTTATATAACAAGTTCTCACAATTGTCATTCAGTGAAAAGATTCAAATTGTGTCTAAAGGTAGGTGTGTACCCGAGTTACAACAATTAAACTAGCAAAAACGGAATATAACTCGAAAGTTTCATGTTAAAAGTTATGAAACGTATAACTGGCTGTGTGGTTGTGTACACACGATTATATTATATTGTTTTCCTTGCATATTGTTTAGTAATTCTAGTACAGTGTAATTTCTAGTAATTTTACTTATTAGAATTTCTTCCGCCGCGCCGCGACGATCGATCGCTGTTTTGTCTGCGTTGCCGTAGAAGATGTACATGAATAGTAGTACATCTAAGACTTGTTCTGTTGGCATGGTTTCCGACTTAAGAGATCTGTCGCGTGGCTGTGGCTATACTAAACATCTATAAAAGAAAAAGTTTTTGTGTCCGAGTACTCCGCCGCATACCCAGTGTCATAATCCTGTGCACGCCGCTGCCGTAAAGGGGAAATAAAAGTATTGGTAAAACATCATTTACTTACAATACAATTGGTTTCTTAGATTTACTATGCAATTGTTAAATACTAACGGTCTTACTAATAAACATTTATGCATGCTGTATAACTGTGGTATAGCGTAATCATTACTAATAAACGATGTATAGGGATTTTTACCTTATACGCCCGTTATAACAGCTGTATAAGTGTATGCCATTTTATACAATCCTTATTCAGTCGATTGACCTTGTTTAGAGTGCATATAACCTAAAAATTTTAACAGATTGTCAGTTCTCATCTCGCGACGTGTTTTAATTTAGTGTGAAATATGGATTTTTTGCATTATTTCGATCATTTTGATATACTAGAGTTGGACGATGAGGAACGGCCAAGAAAGAGAAAAGCTTACAAAACACGCTTCGATCCCTTTTCACTGAAAGATGACGAATTTAAAGGTAAATACAGGTTTACTAAAAGGTATGTCAAAGAAGTGGTGGACTTGATCCGACAAGATATAGAACAGACAAAGAAGGGTGGTGGCTTCTCTGTGGAGCTTCAAGTTTGTACAGCTCTCAGGGTATGGGCGCGGCAAGAAGTACAAGACGATGCAGCTGACATACATGGCATGAGTCAACAATCAATTACTATTGTTTGTCGCCGCGTTGCCGTCGCCTTAGCAAGTAAAGCAGTGCAATTTATTTATATGCCACGAACACTCGAAGAAGAGGAAGAAGTGATGGCTGGATTTCGCAGTATTTGTGGGTTTAGACATGTAATAGGTGCAATTGATTGCACACATATTAAAATTAAAAAAGTTGGCGGAGACAATGCCCAATATTATATCAACAGAAAGGGAGTATCCTCAATTAACGTGCAAGTTGTCTGTGACTCCAAATTGCAAATTAGAAATATTGTAGCACACTGGAGAGGCAGTACACACGACTCTCGAATATTTAGAGAATCAAGTGTGCGACAGAGGTTTGAAAATGGAGAATTCCGTGGGCGCTTACTCGGAGATTCAGGTTATGGGCTAACTAGCTATTTATTTACACCTGTACAAAATCCTAATAATGTGAAGGAAGAAAGGTATAACAAAGCTCATATCCTTACCAGAAACCCTATAGAAAGGTGCTTCGGAGTATGGAAGCAGAGGTTTCGGTGTTTATTGCAAGGATTTAGCGTGTCTTTGGAGAATGCAAAAACATACTTAGTTGCACTTGCTGTACTACACAATATTGCTATGAAAATGGGAGAAAATGCCGAAATTCTTCAAATGTTTCAGACTGGTAACCAGCCACCAAATCATGAACAACAGAGACAGGCAGCAGACAATACTACTGGACAAACTGCAAGACAGTTGTTTATAAGAACTTATTTTTAACAAATATTTCATTAAAATAAAAGAACAAGTTCTTACTGAGAACCTATTTTATTTATTTCCGATTCAAGTAAAATATTTTTTAATTTTTAATTTCTTAGCCGAAGCTCATGTTCGGCTCGTGCCCACTCATGGGCTTCCGACATATATTTTATTTTTATTTCATTTTCAGCCTTTATAGCATCTATGAGAACTTGATTTCTCATCGAGTTCTCCTCATGCTGAAACAAATGGATAGTAATTTAATAAATTGAAAGTTATCAGAATTAATTAGAGCAGAACTAGAGAACTATAGAGTTTCTTCTTTGCATCTAATTTACTAAGGCGCCACTGCTGTTTTATTTATATAGTCGTTCTCTCTCTATTATTTAGTTCATTAAACCTAGGGGCAGAAAAATAAAGTATAATGAAAAAAGCTAATAAGACTATTAACATATATTTTTGTAAATATCAAACCCTCGCTGATGTTGTCTAAAAAGTTTACATATTATGTCTCTATTCCAGAATAGCTTGCATTGAAAAGTACTAAAATATTTTATTTGCCAAACCTTTGAGTGATTTTCTGCCATGCTTCTAGTTTAGCCTTGTTGGTGTTTGTATCAGTGTTTTTATTTTCAACTACCGTCACATATTCTTTTATGCAATTACGTAATAAATTCTAAAATAAATAATAAAGATTAGAGGAAATGTTTGGAAACAATTTGAGTAAAAATATGGTACAAATTTTTTTTTGAGTTGAAATAAAATTTTGTTTGTACCTTTTCTAAGGAATCCCAATTACTAGCACGCTTTCTTTTCTTTGCTCCGATACAAACATCTCCTTTTTCCATATTTTCCAAATAATACAATTAATGCATACGAATAAAATCGAAAAAAGATACGAAAAATAACGGTTTCTTTGAACTTTTTACAATTCTTGCGGAAAATGACAGTTGACGGTTCAACGCGCTTTCAAAACACGTTCTTTAATTTTCGAGGATAATTTACAGAATGGAAAATGTTAAATAAACAATAATTGTAAAACCTGTATGTTTATTGTTTGTACACTGAAAATATTTTTTGATAAAAAGGAATTATTGTTTTCCTATTTTTCAAGCCAAAGTAAATAAAATCATGTTTATATTAAAGAAAAATAGAAAAAGAAATAAGTGATGTATTTAATGTTTTAAGGTTTCGGAACGCTTTCCAAAATGTTACCAGTAGTTAGTGTCATAACTATTAAATAGTTATACAAGACCTATACACTGTTTATTAGTAAAGTATTGTATAAGTAGCTATTCACACCCTATCTATTGAATAAGTATACAAACGTTAAACAATTGTTTAATATATTTTTATTAGTAAGACTGTTACGGTCTTACTAATAAACATTTATGCATGCTGTATAACTGTGGTATAGCGTAATCATTACTAATAAACGATGTATAGGGATTTTTACCTTATACGCCCGTTATAACAGCTGTATAAGTGTATGCCATTTTATACAATCCTTATTCAGTCGATTGACCTTGTTTAGAGTGCATATAACCTAAAAATTTTAACAGATTGTCAGTTCTCATCTCGCGACGTGTTTTAATTTAGTGTGAAATATGGATTTTTTGCATTATTTCGATTATTTTGATATACTTGAGTTGGACGATGAGGAACGGCAAAGAAAGAGAAAAGCTTACTAAACCCGCTTCGATCCTTTTTCACTGGAATATGATGAATTTAAAGGTAAATACAGGTTTACTAAAAGGTATGTCAAAGAAGTGGTGGACTTGATCCGACAAGATATAGAACAGACAAAGAAGGGTGGTGGCTTCTCTGTGGAGCTTCAAGTTTGTACAGCTCTCAGGGTATGGGCGCGGCAAGAAGTACAAGACGATGCAGCTGAAATACATGGCATGAGTCAACAATCAATTATTATTGTTTGTCGCCGCGTTGCCGTCGCCTTAGCAAGTAAAGCAGTGCAATTTATTTATATGCCACGAACACTCGAAGAAGAGGAAGAAGTGATGGCTGGATTTCGCAGTATTTGTGGGTTTAGACATGTAATAGGTGCAATTGATTGCACACATATTAAAATTAAAAAAGTTGGCGGAGACAATGCCCAATATTATATCAATAGAAAGGGAGTATCCTCAATTAACGTGCAAGTTTTCTGTGACTCCAAATTGCAAATTAGAAATATTGTAGCACACTGGAGAGGCAGTACACACGACTTTCCAATATTTAGAGAATCAAGTGTGCGACAGAGGTTTGAAAATGGAGAATTCCGTGGGCGCTTACTCGGAGATTCAGGTTATGGGCTAACTAGCTATTTATTTACACCTGTACAAAATCCCAATAATGTGAAGGAAGAAAGGTATAACAAAGCTCATATCCTTACCAGAAACCCTATAGAAAGGTGCTTCGGAGTATGGAAGCAGAGGTTTCGGTGTTTGTTGCAAGGATTTAGCGTGTCTTTGGAGAATGCAAAAACATACTTAGTTGCACTTGCTGTACTACACAATATTGCTATGAAAATGGGAGAAAATGCCGAAATTCTTCAAATGTTTCAGACTGGTAACCAGCCACCAAATCATGAACAACAGAAACAGGCAGCGGACAATACTACTGGACAAACTGCAAGACAGCTGTTTATAAGAAATTATATTTAACAAATATTTCATTAAAATAAAAGAACAAGTTCTTACTGAGAACCTATTTTATTTATTTCCGATTCAAGTAAAATATTTTTTAATTTTAAATTTCTTAGCCGAAGCTCATGTTCGGCTCGTGCCCACTCCTGGGCTTCCGACATATATTTTATTTTTATTTCATTTTCAGCCCTTATAGCATCTATGAGAACTTGATTTCTTATCGAGTTCTCCTCATGCTGAAACAAATGGATAGTAATTTAATAAATTGAAAGTTATCAGAATTAATTAGAGCAGAACTTATTAAATAAAACTTACTTTTAATATATATTTCTGCTTCTGCTTTTGTTTTTGAGCATTAGATTTAATACCCGTAAGTTTTACATTTTTATCTGCAATCTGAAAAATAAAAGAAATGGAATTTCAAATATGTAATGTTACAAAATATATAATAATGAAACAATGGTGTGAATATAATTTCATTATAAATTAAGGAAGGGAAAGGAATTGGGTATTCTGTAGATGGAACGCCTTTGGCGTTCTACCACTGCTTAAGAGTGTGTATGTATAAACATCAACTTAGTGACAAACCTGTTCTGTATTTTCTTCCTCATGTTGTGGACTAACTTCTATCGGGTCAACTTTATTTTCTTCGGTGGATTGGATTTCCCTATGTTTAGTTTCCTGTTATAAAATATGAATTATTAACATTTCTTCCAGAAACATAAGTGAAAATATACAAATGATGCTAATAAAGGACATACTTATGTACCTGAAATATTATACCATCACTATCAAATTTATTGAAATCCACCTCAAATTCCTGTGGAATCATCTCTAATATCTCATTGATTACAGGGTCTGGGCTTGGCGGCATTTGACCACCACCTGTTCCATTCTGTTCTCTCTTATAATTATAGAGTTTCTTCTTTGCATCTAATTTACTAAGGCGCCACTGCTGTTTTATTTCTATAGTCGTTCTCTCTCTATTATTTAGTTCATTAAACCTAGGGGCAGAAAAATAAAGTATAATGAAAAAAGCTAATAAGACTATTAACATATATTTTTGTAAATATCAAACCCTCGCTGATGTTGTCTAAAAAGTTTACATATTATGTCTCTATTCCAGAATAGCTTGCATTGAAAAGTACCAAAATATTTTATTTGCCAAACCTTTGAGTGATTTTCTGCCATGCTTCTAGTTTAGCCTTGTTAGTGTTTGTATCAGTGTTTTTATTTTCAACTACCGTCACATATTCTTTTATGCAATTACGTAATAAATTCTAAAATAAATAATAAAGATTAGAGGAAATGTTTGGAAACAATTTGAGTAAAAATATGGTACAAATTTTTGTTGAAAGTTGAAATAACATTTTGTTTGTACCTTTTCTAAGGAATCCCAATTACTAGCACGCTTTCTTTTCTTTGCTCCGATACAAACATCTCCTTTTTCCATATTTTCCAAATAATACAATTAACGCATACGAATGAAATCGAAAAAAGATACGAAAAACAACGGTTTCTTTGAACTTTTTACAATTCTTGCGGAAAATGACAGTTGACGGTCCAACGCGCTTTCAAAACACGTTCTTTAATTTTCGAGGATAATTTACAGAATGGAAAATGTTAAATAAACAATAATTGTAAAACCTGTATGTTTATTGTTTGTACACTGAAAATATTTTTTGATAAAAAGGAATTATTGTTTTCCTATTTTTCAAGCCAAAGTAAATAAAATCATGTTTATATTAAAGAAAAATAGAAAAAGAAATAAGTGATGTATTTAATGTTTTAAGGTTTCGGAACGCTTTCCAAAATGTTACCAGTAGTTAGTGTCATAACTATTAAATAGTTATACAAGACCTATACACTGTTTATTAGTAAAGTATTGTATAAGTAGCTATTCACACCCTGTCTATTGAATAAGTATACAAACGTTAAACAATTGTTTAATATATTTTTATTAGTAAGACTGTTAATAGATATCTACAAGAACTATAATTTTCATTTTAATATTTTTTGTGATTACAGCTTTAGAATTAACTTACATTTTAGCTACTTTTGAACGCAGTGAGTTTGATTTGTTAATTTATTTTGGTATTATAATCGTTTTGCTGATTATAGCCGAAAACCCGGCCTGACATGAGGTGCTGAAGGGGGGGAGTACTTTTATCTATATCTATTGAGGACCCACTTGAAATTCGCTCGCAGCCAACCAGAGCGTCGCGATCCATCTTTGGGAAACGCTGCACTAGAATCTTATGAATGATATATTAGCTCTGAAATTTCACAAGTGAACAACTGTTTTAATTATAAATCGTCTAGTAATGTTTCGGATTCGATGTCTTTGGATAATAATGTTTAGAAAATATATAAAGTATATACTCGTAGTATATTTATTTCTATATACGTATAAATCATATCTTGTTTATTTATCGCTATCATTTTTTACGTTTTACAGTATCTGATATGGTTGTAAACATATTATTCAGTAAATTTAATATTTTTGCCTAACATTTGCGGGAAAAGTTTGAAAACTACGTAATTCAACTTGAAAGCTGTATTTCATGCGTGCATAATTTAATTGTTTTAGTACTCATGTGCTGTTGTAAATTTGTTTCAGCTCTAGTATAAACTTTAGTGGTTCCTTTGATGCTGTTCATGTAATTGTTTATGTATTTTTTCACCCGTAAAATAAATAAAATAACAAAGTGAGTGCAATGATAGTTACCTCAGATGTACTCAGGGTGAAACCGAAACCCGACACTTCATGACCACTACGATTTCTTTCACCAGTTGTTAATCACCCACCACTTACGGTGGTCTATCTGTTCATACAAACATCGCAGACAGTCAAAGCATCATCAAAGCTCTTTCTGTCCAATATCCAGGCAATTGCTATATAGACATGCCGGTGGCGTATGAATATAATTTGATGAGTGAAGGGCGGCGTGATGCCGTCGCGACTATCCCTCAAACCTCCACCTGTCTGCCACCGAAATAGAATAGGGGTGGCTCGATTGAAACTCCATTTAACCCCTGATATGGATTGGCTGAGTGCGTTGCGCCATCCGTACGGATTTAAAAAATAATTGCAATATCCACTCGATCTGTAGTGCGGATCCACGATTGTTGTTTTATAGGTGTATCAGTATGTGTCATAATTTGCTTTAGCCACAGAAGTTCAATGCTGCACAAAAGCCTTTCCCAAGGTTTTCCACAGTGACGTGTAATTTTAATCAATTAAATCTATTTAATTTTGTTTGTTATTTTTCTAATCTAACGACCTTGCAAGCTGTTTCTCGTGTATTGCTATATTGTATTAGTGTAGTGTGTTACCATAGCGATACACACTCGGTTTTCTGTTGCTGAAGAGAGTTGAATTCGGTTTTTTAATTATTTTAGAGCTCGCGAATATTTTTACTCCAAAAAATAGGTTTTAGTAGTTTTTATAAAACCAAGCAGGGTTAGATACCATGCCTCGTCTATTGATAATTCAATTAGAGTGCAGAAAAGATTGTTCAGTGTATTACATTTTGTATTATCATTTTCGTACACGTGTAAAAAAATACATAGCATATGTCCATCTGAACTAATGCACTATTCAAACGGTAAAGGAATTTTTCATATAACTTTTATATTTCCTGAGATTGCCCTCAACAAACAAACATCAGAAAATTGTTTCTATAAATTATTAATACAGATGGGCAATATAAGAAATGCTATAACACATTTGTTTTTCCACATTTTAACAAATAACATACGTGTACGTACAAGTATTAGTGGAATTATAACGGCTGGTTGATTTCATTAGTCTGTGAATCCAATTAGTAATAATAGGGGCTCATTAGAGGTTCGCGATGGAGACAGTCGCGCCGCGTCTGCGGAGCAATATACAGTATATTTATTCAATTAGTATTTAGTTACGTTTTTATATTTTTTTGTTGATTTGATGACGATGATTGATGTAGTTTGTAGGCATAGGTAGTCTCCGTGGCGCAATTGGTTAGACGACGGCTGTGAAACAAGATCGGCGAGGCTGCAGGTTCGATCCCCGCACCGAGATAAATGATTGTGCGAGCCACAGATATTTGTTTCGGGTCTAGGTGTTTGTGGGATCGATAAGTCCCTCGTAGTTCCTGATACACACGACACAAGTCTTCATTGATCTTAATGTGGGGTCGGGACTGTGTATGTGACTTTTGGATACATTTATTTAAAGAAGTCTTTCTCAATTGAAAGGGTACTTAGCCTCGATATACCTGTAGGTCTTCGTGCGGGTTGATAAAATTCACCATTTCTTTAAAGAAGTTTGTACGTAATAAAATCTGCAAATGTGGAACCTGCATTACAGTTATTTTTTTATATTTTGTGCATTTTGCAAGCCGGGAATCGTATGTAATCGTAACTCACGCCTTTTTCCCAGAAGGGGTAGGCAGATGCGCCACCATGACACCCTCATTTCGCCTGGTATGTTCCGTCCCACGATGTGATACGGGGCGAGCCTTCCGCCTTATCGGGCACAAATTCCTGACTCCGGGCTGATAATGAATTGAAAAATCCATTATCACTTTGCCCGACCCGGAATTCGAACCCGAGTCCTCAGCTTTGCTATCGTATCGTAGTACAACTACGCCACCGAGGCAGTCGTATCAAATTCGTTTTAAAATAGGCTTCTCATTATATATAGCTTTTGTATTTCATGAAAAGCCTATTTTAAAGCGAATTTGATATAATTTAATACAAATTATACAGCCATCAGTCAATTGTTCATAATTAGATTATTCGGTTTGATATTACCACTCGCGGGATATTGCTCATTAAGCCGCGAAGCTAAATCAATACGAGCATTGTCTCGCAACAATATACAAAACGTAATTAATAGCTACGCCTATTGAATATTGTACGTATATGTCTATCATGCCTATTGGCAAATTTGGTGTAAAATGACGTAGAGATTTATATTTTGAGTAGTGTATTGGCGATACGCGCTTTTTCGCACGCATGCTATAGAATTAAGATGACGTCACTGTGTGCTGGTTGCATCCCGTCCCTGTCACTTTTACCTGTTTTAAATATATGTAACTTTTTTATTACCAAACAGATTATAATAGTGTCTGTTTTGTTATAGATTTGGGACACCGGAATCGTTCCATAAATATACTAACCTATTAAAACTAACTATTGAATAATAAAGATGGCTATTCATAGATATATCAAAACTCGTCTCTTTTAATTGCATAAAATTAAGAACCATTGGATTTACTAAGTTGATTTTGTCTCAGTCAATATTTTTCAAGCTGCGAGATGAAATTCAAACAGTGAGGAAAAAAAGTTTTATCATCTGTAAATTCTAACTCTGAAATTCCAATTTCAGTTTGCCGACTTCATGTTGGAAGAAATGAGAGAGGGAAGCTGTCTTAAGGTTTCATCTTGGTATTAAAACTTAATCATTTTATTGTTAATCTTTGATGTTTTTTGCTAGATCCACTTTTGACGTTGTGGGGTTTCGTAATTAATGAAAGTCGACGCGAAGAAACAGATTATTTGTTGCGTTAATGACAAGATAAGTCGTTCGGATGGTACCTATTTATAAATAGGATCAAAAAATTAAAAACTTATTATTATTTATTTTAATAGTACTAAGCACCGCATGACATCTAAGTGCATGGCCTGTGGTTTATGAACCGGACGCGGCTGCCGACGCGGTGGCTTTAGGGTCGAATCCCAGGGTAGAACTCTGACTATTCCGATTTTTGTAGGTATTGAATTGCTATACATCTCAACGAGACTCTATAGTATGTAAAGCGTGATAGACTATGGCCTAACCGCTCTCAATCGAAGTCTCTTTTGTAGAAGAGTCCCATAGTCAGCAGTGGACAATTAAGTAATGATACATCATGACATTTAACTATGGGTGACTCCAAGACATTAGGTTTGAAGTCCTCTTGCCCAGATATCGCTCGCTTCAATATCTTTCAACAATGTTTTCACATTTCTACTTGACATACAAAGTAATACTAACCTTCTAAGCCCGCTCAGACATATAAAATATGTAAATGTTTATTTCCATGAAATGTTAATATATACCGCGCTATGTACAACGGAACTACAGAAGAACGGGTATTTCGTGGAAATTTTCATTAGTATCGTATTACGAGACATCATAATGTATTAGCGGTGTTTTTATGATTGTAATAAAGTGTCGATGGGGAGAAATTCTCGAGACATATTTAGTGTAGTTTTCCACTAAATTGTGGGTGTTGTGTGAGACATGTTTCGGTGAATTGTATTTTCTACGTCTTGTATAATAATCGCAAAATATACATGAGATATTATTATTTCTAAGTCCTTTTATGTAGCTATGACAATGAGTATTCAAAATATTATAGTGATCGATTGAGTAGTCGAGGACTGGTTCCGTAACAAATAATCTCATATTCGAATTTGTAGTAGATAATAGTGAGAAATTTGGTAGAGCTTGGGCTACAGTTGTAGGTTAACGTACCAAGAAATCGTTGGATGCAGGCCGGTATAAGAAGGCGATGTGGAGATCCCTGGGCGATGCTCACAGCGTGAGACTGAATACACAAGGCGAAAGTTGGGTGTCCTGGTGGCTAGGACACCCACGTTTCGCCTCAAGTGCAGCAACTCTGCCTGCCCCTTCTGGGACAAAGGCGTGAGTATATTGTATGTTTGCTCCTTTCCGCCCAAGCGACATATGTATGTATCCTACGGTATCAGCATAAGTGACAGCTTAATATACATATGTATTGTGCTGTCACTTACGTGTACGAAACATGTAATGGCTGAAGTGGTTGTCACCGTATCTACAGAAAAATGTGAAAATGTAACAAAGCTAAGTAAATATTTATTTGTTATTACTTAGCTAAGGGGATTACAAAGGAAAGCCTTAGGCTATATTAGCACTCATTATCAGACTAAACAAAAGAACAATACGCCAATATACCTTTTGTTGACAATCTTTTGTTAAAAAGACCTTTTATTATCATTATTACAGATATCTGAAGGTGTAGGCTGTGTCCAATATTTTTTACATTTTAAGTTGGTTTTCTTTTGCCTGCCTTTATCACTTACGTGGGGTGTCGGTGCTTCATATTCTTGACCATCGATTTTCTTTGGAAAATGTTTGGATCGAAAACTTCTCGTTTTGATATCGCGGTTTTACCCTATTTTACTAGTGGCATTTAATGGAACTAATTTAATTGTGTATCAAGAGTGACCAAATTAGCCAATAAGCGCGATTTCCAATATCAAATTTAGACATGCAAGTAAATGTAGTCTGTCTGTAAGAATATGAATTCGAGATTTTTTATCTCTTAGGTTCATTGTTTTATCACCCGCTTTGCTACGGAGAGAAATGGATAACCATATTTCCAACTTCTCCTATTTATTAAACTTTATGATTGATTTCGTTGCGGGTTAAATACAAGTTAGACATTCCCGGAGGCTAGCTGAGCTTCAATACTCGGTGACATTAATATGCGTGCCATTATTGATCCTGGAGGATTAGTCTATGATCCGAAACGTAGTTTGAATGTTCGGACGTTCGACGTCCGAAGTAGGTTATAACTTTTCCATTTTTTTAAATCAGCACTATTTTCTATGATACTTGTCATTCACTCCTAACTAATATGGTTACGACGTACGATAGAGTATTCGAACATTTTGTAGAGTACCTGGGCACATTCGTACTGTCTTACGTGCGACGTTCGAACATTCTAATTTCGTTTCTGATGATAGAGTAATCCCCTTGGTTAAAAGGTCTTGCCCTCGGCAGTCTCCATAAAATAAACAAATAGAAAATGCGACTAAAATCCGCTAAAGCCTATTCTTCGAATCCATAACTTTAAAATACGATAGTCGACTTATTAACTTAACTGCGCGCAAGTTACAAAAGCTTTTCCTGTATTCTTACAAACTCGGTTCGTAATTTCCTTTGTGGCATTATGTTGTTTATTCACAGTGTTTTCCTTAGATTGTGACTTGTGTACTTTGAGATATTTTATTCTCTATGAAAAGCGCGTTTCTTGTTTGGTTTCTTTCTAGCGTTTAAGTTTCGTATTATTTTGATGTCAGTGTTTTTTTTTTTATTTTAGCATCGGTTCGGCATACGAGCAAGCAGGTCACCTAATGGTAAGTGGTCACTGCCGCCCATGAACAACCTTGGACGCCTTGGATCATGGATGTGTTGCCGGCCCATCGGATCGGGAGGAGAGCGGGAAGGGAAAAGGATGATGAAGAGGATCCACCATTGTTTATAACCATTCTACCGTATGATGTCTCTCGATGATCTATCGGGATGGCATTGCGCTTATCGTCAGGTGCAGTGCACTCACTTTCTCGTGCAAAATAAAAAAAAAATGTTTATAAATAATTTAGTCGATCAGAATTTGTAAGCCTACGCCAATACGTAACCGTGATGGGGTAGACACAGGTGCCGCTATTGTTACCCTTTAGTCTTTATGGTTGCATTTTCTTCCAATATAAGATAGCTGTGGGACAGTCGCAATATATGGTTTTATCAGCATGGCCGTCACGTTTACCAATCATTAAATCATACGTGATTTTCCAAATCGATATACCATATAAAACACTTTGACATATTTGATTTAATTCATGTTTGTCTCGTCCCATTCTCTGCCCGCACATGTCATTATACCATTGAACAAACCATGGTTAGTAATAAAAGTACGTACATACATAAACATCGCGCCTTTTTCCCAGAAGGGGTAGTCAGAGGTACAACTAGGAATCCCACGTTTCGCCTTATGTGTTCCGTCCATGATGTGAGGAGACGATCCTATTGCCATATCGGGCACAAATTCATGACTCCAGGCTGATAATGAATAGGAAAATCCAGTATCACTTTTCCCGACCGGGGATTCAAACCCGAGACCTCAGCTTTGTCTTTGTTTAATCATACTGTAGTACAACTAAGACACCAAGGCAGTAATAAAAGTATAGCCGCGATTTTATGTTGATACACCCACGTAAAGTGGAGTAACTGCATCGCCTCGCCGTGGACGGTAAAAAGCTTTTCCGAATTCAATTTGTCCCGTTTAATGGCGGTAACTGAGTTGTCCGGAATGTAGTGCTACCGCGGTCTTCGCTTTGATGTTGCCCACGTAATCACATTATTTTACAGTATACTTATTATATTATTTATACGTATAATAAATAGTAAATATGTCTTTGTATGAATTTTGATAGTTAAGATGCAGTTAAGATGCCGGCTACGGAACGAAGAAACGCAAATTCTATTCACATCGGGACAAATGTTTGAGCGATGCACAATATTTTTCGGGTACGGGTTTTGGGGATGTCTCTCGTAGTTTCTTATACCTTCGATACGAATCTTACATGTTTTCAAAGTCTTAGGAAATATGATATTTGCAATTCAATATTTGTATTTTAATGTTGCGATCAGATCTATGCGGGTGATTATTGCGTGTATTATATATTTCTGTATTAGCCCCTATATGTCATATATATGCAGGCCACGAGCATCTTCTACAATCGAGAGTACGATTGAGAGCGGTTAGGCCATATAGTCCACCATGCTGGCCTAGTGCGGGTTGGCGGACTTTACATTCCATTGAAATTCTTTAATTGGAATTTGAACCCGCGACCACCGTGATCATGTTGTCAGTCGCGTCTGGTCGGTGACCAACAGGCCACCGCGCACTTTTATTTGTTTATTAGGCCTCAACGTATCAGGGATATTTTACCACATATTCTCAATGAGTGTTTTGTTTCAGCTCAATGTTTCCGCATCGCTCGCGACGCGAAGAACGCCAAGGATTGCCACATGAAGGCGTCGGAGTGCTACAAGAACAACCGCTCCACGTTCCACGCTGCTAAGGCTCTGGAGAGCGCCATCATCGTCAGCAAGGAGATCTCCACGCATCAGGAGGTCAGATTCTATTTGTTATTTTTTTATGTTATAGGGAGTAAAGTAATGGTTAACCTGGGGGCTAATTAACGTAATTAAAGAAGTTCACTTGCAGTTCAGTTTCGATCAAAACCGCCCTTTTCGTATTCACGTAATTTTGACAACAGCTGCGAGATACGTTCGCGTCTAGTTCGCGTCAGGCGAGCGCTCTAGCTTATTCTACTGCTGAGCGTTTTATGTGCGACATTCAGAACTCGACTTGATCGGTATGTACGTACTCGTATAATCTTTTTGCATTCGGCTTACGTACAGCTCACACGCAGCTAAACAATTACAAGAAAACCATTTTGCACTAAGACGTACATAAACTTAATTACAACTGCATTGCAACTTGTTTGGCTCGTCAAAAAATTACGTGAATTAGCACACTGATTGTAAGTGATCACCGCCGCACATGAACATCTTCAACTCCCTGGGGCATAAAGATAAGGTGCCGACCTTTAAGGTTTTTATATTCTGTTTGTTTAGCTGTGCTTTATCTGCATAGCTAGATTTAAATAACTACATCAAGCAAAGACACCATCGGGGTAAGATAGTGTTCATACCGTAATATATGTATAGGAGAGAAATAAAACCATACGCTACAAACTGGTGGTCACTTAATAACGTGGATATCTTCACATGAGGAGGTTAGATTTTAAAGTATTTTTAATACATAGGCAGAGGAAGTAGTCCACCTGGTAATGAGGGGTTAAGTCAGATTATTGGCTTTCCCTGTGCCAGGAGTCATGTCGCAGATTGTGTGACCACAACTGCCTTCAAGCGTCGTCTAGAGGACAGGTTATTTGTACAATTATGCTGAGTTTTCTATCATTTTATAAGAAGGTCGAATTCAGCGCAGACAACAATATCTCCAGCAATCTCGCTCACGGATCAAAATGCAACAGAAAAATAGTCGCTTCACGTTGGTTTTCTGTGTGTTTTTCTTCACGTTGGTTCATAACTTAAGTCGTACTTTCCTTCGTTCGGGTTTCTGTGCCCCTAGCAGAAACATTTTGCTCTATCCTATAATAATCGTAACAGACTAGTTATAGTAAAATTTTGTATGGAAACTTGAACAGTGCTTTTGTGAGCGTATTGAGAAATAAAATCTGACTGCGAGAAACGTGTACGATACCATAATACGATAATTTTACTTTACAAATGTATAAAAAGTGGCAGCAATCTTAATGTTTAACGTATAGTATCGCCAATTTACTATAGTATTGCTGTCGACAAATACGAATACTTCTCACCGAGATTTATAAATTGAGGACGCTATCGAGAGTACATTTTTGCGATTTCTTTGTTTAGAATTAAGGCAAATGTGTTAATTACGATCTTACTTAGTGCCCTCGACGTCTTGTTATTGTTTTGTCTAATTATCTACTCCGTATTTCACTAAAAATAGTGAATTACCTATTTTATATAACTATACGATAGAGCAAAATGTTCCTTCTAGGGGCACTGTTTTTGGATTCACACCGCGAAGCAGCTCCTCTGAAGGGGATATTAATATACAGTCCACTCACATATTTTGTACTTGCCAACTCCGCCTCTCCACCGCTAAGCATCGACCCCCCTTTTAAATTCCTCTATCGCATACATCTTTACGGCCACTCAGCCACTGCATTGCACTTAGGTCGATTTGCGCACCAGATATCATAAAAGACGTATTTTACCACTTTTCACCGTGCGTCAAAAATCTTTTAGCTTTCTGTCTGTACGTAAATAGCGTACTAAATTGCTATTGTAGAATTTTTATACAGCGCTCGCTTAATTGAGAGTGGAATTCAGTCAGTATTTTGAGCTGTGCGATTAGTTGGTAAAGTTTCGCTGTATGATGTAAAATTAAAATGAATTACGGGTAATAAGAAGCTCACTTGTTGGGTAACATCAAACTCCCGGCTTATGGTAATAACATTTTTTGTATGAGTACAGATAAAGTTTTAATGAATTCCGTGATCTTTAATCAAATGTATCTATACTAGATACAGGGTCGGGAACAAAGTCACATGCCAACATTGGCCGAGGCTGCTTATATATTTAGATAGAGGAGATAGCTGATGACTATCATACAGATTCCTCTGAATCTATATGTACCTTATTAAAAACAAAATTGCCTGTGTAACCTAGTTTCAAATTAATTTTATGGAATTGTACAAAAAATATTGTCGAGAAAGAGACACGTATTAAGCATACTCCTGCTATAAGTGTAATCTTCTGGTCTTCAGATCTTCGACCTGGCCACGGAGTCGGCCAGTCTGTACCAGCAGCATGGTTCCGGAGACAGCGCTGCCACTGTGCTGGACAAGGCCGGCAAGATCTTGGAGGAGAAGTCTCCTGAGCTGGCCGTCAAGCTGTTCACGCAAGCTGCAGATGTGTCTGCGGTATGTAAAGTACAATATATTCCTCATTTAACCGACCTTAGCCGATGTGTCCGCCGTATGTCGATATTCTAAATGGATCTTAACGTGGAGTCAGAACTTGTAGGTGACTGTTGGATGTATATATTATTTATAAAAAAATATTCCAAACGCTTCGGAACGTGCTGTGGTTGTACACGACCTTTTTTTTCTCATCCTCTTTGTTCTAATACAATAATAACTACATATAATACAAATTATACGCACATGTCAAAAATTGCCACAATGTAACCTATATTTACTATTGTAGAAACATACGTTTAGTGCAGTCCACAGACCACTCCCAATAGATACCGCATAATGACAATTTTGTTCGAGTTCAAAACTTCCATTTTAGGTTACAAGAGAGGTAATCGTGGGACGTCCCAACGGATTTTAGTGATTGAATGGATATAAAAAATTTCGATAAGTTTTTAGTTTAAGTTTGTAGATTGATTGAATATATTTATTGACAAAGTATTTTTTTATTGATTTTATTTATTATAGTGAATAAGCTTTTCAAAGGAAATAATAAAAACGGCATTTCAGTATTTTTATAATATATTTATGGAGTTTCATATAATGATTTATTAAACTTGATTTGTCTAGATTCCATGATACACACTAAACTTGGTCAATATAAAGTAGGCCCGCGCATGTTTCTTGAACTCTTATTAAATATTTCATACAATCAATACGAACTACCAAGAAGTGACTTGAATAATTAACTCTGATAGATCGGGAACGATTCATTACCACGACGTGTAAGTAGCATTAAGTTTTATTACTTTGTTCCAACACGTTTTGAAAACCTTAAACAAAACATAATGTTAACATTATTTATGGTTAATCTCTTTGTATATACCTGATGAAAACATCACATACCGTTTTATAATTTGTTTCGACATTAGCTGGACCAGTTATATTGATTTTGAGAGTAATCGTGTCAATAACAGAAAAGTACAACATAGAAATTATATCATGAATGCAATATGGACATCGATCTGAATTAGAATGCATGTGGTCGCAACACTAGTGTAAAGCGTGTTAACATGACGTTTTCAAGGTGATGTTTGCAAAAGACAAATATATTGATTACACTAATGAGAGAAAGAGATAAGTTTCAAATTGCTTTTAAAATCCATTATAATTTGAGCTCCAGTCACATGCATTTAATATATTGAAATATTTCCTATTTATGAAAAAGTATACCATATTTTTTACACTAGAACTCCAGGTGTTCTTTCTGTACTATTTCACGCAACAATTGCCTTATTTTGGTATATTTAAACATATTAAACAATAAAAACAATATGAGTTATATTTGCGTAATGACACTGACAGCTTAGGACGTCCGCCCACAAGGTGGTCAGACGACCTGGTAAACGTCGCGGAACGTCGCTGGATGCAGGCTGCCTCCAATAGGTCACTTTTTTTTATTTTTTTTTTATTCTGGCACGGCATGATGACTGCACTGCACCTGATGTTAAGCGCAAATGCCGTCCAGACAGAGTATCGAATGGCATCATGACGGCGGTCCCATGCCATTCGACACAATTATGCCGGCCTGCTGAGATGCTTCTTCACACTACGGCGGAAGGACCCAGGATTATAGGAAGGAGGGAACACGTGTGACGGCAAACAATTCGACAGCTTCACAGTGCGGCACAAAAAAGAATTTGCGAACATTTTTGTTCGCGCCGAGATGGTTTGAACCGTCAAGCTGTGGCTTCGCAAGCCAGCACGCGTGGTTCTGTTAAGGAAAGGAGAGGAGGGGATCAAACTAAACAATTCCTCAGAGCATTCACCGTGATACAGACGGTAGAACACGCTTAGAGAGGCAACATCCCTCCGCAACTGTAGCGACTCTAAGTTGCTCGTAACGTCTGCATCATTTACAATGCGGATGGCCCGCCGCTGCAATCCATCCAAGGCATCGAGTAAATACTGGGCGGATCCATCCCAGAGGTGCGAACAGTATTCCATACCCGGCCGAACCTGCGCTTTATACAAGCGGTATAGTTGACCGGGCGTGAAAAACCGACGCACCTTGTTCAGAATTCCGACCCTGCGCGATGTGGCAGATATTACGCCCTCGATGTGATTCCTTGGATTAAGATCACAGCGGATATCCACACCAAGGATACTCAGGTCATTCCGCATTGAGAGGGGAATACCCTGAAGATTGGGGAGGGGAGAGAACGGGGATTTTTTGCACGTGAACGCACACACCTGGGTTTTCCTGGCATTGAACTCAACCATATTCCTGGAACCCCATGTAGAAATGAGATCCAAGGACCGGTTGAGCTCAATGACAAGATCTTCGCGCCCGCTCACAGTGCCGTCACGGCAACCTGGGGGCCCATAGCAGTATCGCCCATGAACCGTGCTGTCATCTGCATAGCAATGAATGTTGCCGAGCGACAACATATCATTGATATGCAGAATAAACAGGGTGGGCGACAGTACCGAGCCCTGTGGAACTCCGGCATTTACCGACATGAGCGCCGAAGCGTGTCCGTCAACGACAACACGCATTCTACGCCCATGCAGAAAGCCAGAAATCCACGAACACAAGTTGCCGGGCAGACCGTATGCCGGAAGCTTGGAGAGAAGACCACGGTGCCAGACCCTATCAAACGCCTTGGCTATGTCGAGGCTCACAGCAAGAGCCTCGCTACGCCGGTCAATCGCTTCACCCCAGCGATGCAGGACAAACGCTAGAAGATCACCCGTTGATCGGTTGTTACGAAAACCGTATTGTCTGTCACTGATCAACGAGTGATCCTCCAGGTAGCGGACCAATTGAGCGTTTATGATCCGCTCCATGACTTTGCACATCACTGAGGTGATAGCGATAGGGCGATAATTGGTAGGGTCTGACCGATCACCCTTTTTGGGGATCGGTTGCACATTGGCCTCCCTCCAAGATTCCGGCACAACACCTGTGCGATAAGACGCTCGGTAGAGGCGTGTCAGTGCAGGAGACAGCTCCGCTGCACAAGCCCTTAAAACCACCGCCGGTATTCCATCCGGACCACTGGCTTTCCGGACATCGAGGGATCGTAGCTCACGCCGCACATCACACTGCCTGATGCGAATATCAGCCATTGAGAAACCGCAATCAGGCAGCGTGGGCGGCGTCTGGGAACCACGGTCCTCGAGGCGGGAATTAGCCGCAAAAAGATTTGCCAGTAAAGTGGCTTTCTCTTGCGGCTTATGAGCCAGTGATCCTTCCGGGTACTTCAGTGGTGGCAATGTAGGACGGCAGAAGTTAGACTGGACGGCCCTGGCCAAACTCCAATAAGCACGACTGCTAGTTGGGTGATTGGCCAACGCACGCCCAATGCTACAAACGCGCTGGGCATCCGCTCTAACGTAGGCCTTCCTGCAGGCCTTGGTGGCTCGGTTATAAGCTTCCTTGAGGGAGCTGGTATTGGGATCCTTCTTGGCGCGACCCCTGATCCAAGCGCGATACGCCGCTTGCTTGTCGCCGACAGCAACGGCGCATGCACGATTGAACCAGGAGCGTCCACGGCCCTTACTGGCGATCTCAGAGGAAGGAATGTAGTATTCCATACCTAGACTGATCTCGCCAGCAATAGCGTTGGCACTCGCTGAAGGATCTTTGCCCTCAAAGCAGCGCTGCCGCCAAGGGATGGATGCGAAATATTCCCGCATACCATCCCAATCCGCCGACGAGTAGTGCCAGACCCTTCGCTTAACCTGCACGGGACGTGGAGGTGAAGCGAACGGTACTGACGACCCGACCAGGCAGTGATCGGAGGTGCCCAAAGGCGCACTAATGGTCACACGATACCCGGCCGGGTGACTCGCCAGCAGAAGGTCCAGCAGTGAAGGCGCATGACTCGCCACATCCGGGATCCTGGTGGGCTGGTTCACCAGTTGTGTCAAGTCATGAGTCAGAGCGAATGCATGGGCAGCCCTGCCAGCATGATCAGTCTTAGAGGAGCCCAACCACAACTCGTGATGTGCGTTGAAATCCCCCAAGACCACCATTTCGGCTGACGGGAACTGCACCTGCGCGTCATCTGACGCCCGGCTAAGGTACCTAAACAGCCGAGTCGTCTCATCATCCCCATTGTGCGACCTGTAGAGGCACACGTAGATGCGGCTCAGGGAACCAAGATCCACGTGCACCCACAGAGCGGAGAAGGAAGGGTCCTCCATGCAGCGCAAACGGCGACAGCAGACGTCCGACCGAACATACAAGCATACCCCGGCTTTAGGCTTGAAGTTTTCTTCAAGCGAATAACCGGGGTACAGCAAGTAGGAATTGTCAGCCGGACAACGAATCTGCGTCTCCGTCAAGAAGAGCAAAGCAGGCCGGGCCGTCTCGAGATGGTGGTGGACGGCATTGAGGTTCGTATGGAGTCCGCGGATGTTGGCGAACTCCATAGTGAACGCGGTGGTGGGGTTATGCACCGCTGAAGGACCTGCTCTCTTGATTTGCACTGTCATGGGTTCGGGATGGGTTTGGTGAAGAAGCATCGAGAGACTTGAGTTCGGGCACTAAGAAGACCGAATGGGTACCGGGACGAAAGAGTCGATAGGAGGCGAATTGATCCGCCAGACGGAAGGGCCCCCGTACCCTCCCGGGATGGGCCGCCGGGACCCCACTGCCGGTCACCAACCGGCACGACGGACCCACCCAAGATTATGCGCGGCATGGTGAGGCAGCCTCTCGTGGTGGTTAGCCACAATTGGGCCCCTGTACTGTACCGCGGGCGGCCAGCGGACAACCGTTTCTACGGGTCTCCCTGGCCGACGGGTCAACACTCCTCCCACCGACAACGAACCGAAAATACCCACAGGGTGCAACCTCATGCCCGGACTCAAGCCCCTCGAGAAACCGGCGGAAAACGGGCTGATCCCGGAACGCGAACCCCCTGCGGGGATCACTATGGCGGTATTTACGCCACGTTGATGGTGGTCGCTACCCGGGCGCATATACATATCCTACCACCGCGAACTGTGTCACTCATTTGGCACTACCCAGGGGTCACGTGTAGGGAAACTAGAGTCAAAGCCTACGGACGCGAGTGACATTAACCCCTTTCACTGTGGAAATCATTGGAGGGGGCCTATGTTCAGCAATGGACTCCCTTTGGCTGATGGTTGGATGGATGAATGACACTGACGGATCAAAAAAGTGGACGTTACTGATGTTGCATGTCAGTAACTTCCATCTGTTATCTATTGGGGAGCGATTTGTGGTGCTGTCACTTACTTAGCATATGCCATATATGTATGTGTATGAAGTTTTAGAAGACATACCAATTTTGTTAAGGGTAATACTGGCACAATATGTTGGTAAATGGTAGTGAAATAAGCTCTGAATGTGGATGACTCTAGAGGACTCACTGTTTTACTGAAATGATGAAAAAAATGTCATTACTTTTTAAACACCTTTACACTATATTTCAAACAAATATACTCGTAGACGACGTGCATATTTTGTAGTTTTATATTTTCTATATGATGTGTAAACTTTACTGTAATAAAGACCTTACTTACTTACTCCGCTGGTTCGGCGACCCAAAGTGTGTCTTGGCCTCCGAAACGAGAGTTCGCGACCTTCACGATCACCTTTCAATTTTCATCATGTCTTTCCAGCTATACCTGGGCCGACCTATCGGCCGTCGACCGGTTGGTCGTTCCAAGTATGCTTCCTTTACAGTCCGGTCCTCTCCCATTCGCTCGAGATGGCCAAGCCAACGAAGACGATGAGCTTTGTCTTACCGATAATGTTAGGTTGTGCCACCTGATCTTCTAATTACGCATTTTTCTTATTCAAAAAAGAATTTTTCTTATTAATAAAGATTGTAATCCCTCAAAGTTGACACCATATTTCCCTTTTTACTAAACTAACTATTGAAGTCTCCACCGAAGCAAGGTGTCAAAGATAGCTTATCTGCGCGGGGAATCTTTCGACAAGCTCTCGCGATCGCCCCTAGATAAGTAAGAGAGGTTTCATTGGAAAATGTTTGTAGGGAGAGCGGTAGTTAACTTGATCTCATAAAGTATTCTAATCTGATCTGATTTGCTCATTGTGATATAATTATCACGTAGTAAGATGGAATTACTGTCCATGCGCGTTTTTGGTACTTTAATCTAGTACGCCATTAAACTTTTAGTTAGATTTTTTACACAATGAATTACACTTGCTGATGAGCGGTTTCAAATTCCCTACATCGGTTTGCGTAAAGGTGATACGTTAATTGTAAAATTATTGTTATTCTTTAGACAATTTCATGCTGAATTTGAAATTAATTGAAAATTGTGTACTAGAGATTTATGGAGAAAAAATCGAAGCGGCTTAATTTCCATTTTATCACTTTTTTTTTTGGATTATGCAGTTGCAACTTGCAATTGTAACTCAGGTGTTTTTTACATTCTCTTTTTATGTAAAATGTATACTTTTAGTTTTATAAAATAGTATTCCGACGTGAGCCAATAAGTGGGCATTCCTTTGTTTCGTCTATGTAAATAATAAAATCGTTTATTTGAACTCTTTGACGTTATTTTTCAGGCGGAGAGCAGCGAGCACCAGGGCTCGGAGTACATTTGCAAGGCGTCTAGGATCCTCGTCCGTCTCCAACGGTAAGTTGTCGTGAATGTACAAATCTGGCTCGAATAGCTACATATGTGTCATCTATGTGTGGACTACACAACCTGCAGTACGCCAGCGTGGTGGACTATAGCCGAAGCATATCCAAACGAACTCTCGATTTTACTTCCATGCTTAACTGTGATCGTCTATGGCCTAACAGTATTACTGAAGAAGTCCGATGCAAATTAACATGAAAAATTATTCACATAGTACATAGGTCATACAGCGCGTGTTATAAATTCTAACTCAAAAAATAAAACAACACATATGACTGAATCAGATCGTCATTGCAAAAGTGGCCTAACCGCGTGACAGTTACATTGTAGAAATTAAAGGTTTTATATTAGAGATGAATTTTATATTAAATTATGATTATAATTTGGATAGTTGTCTAAACCGAGATTATTTTCTTGTCATTTTGTTTAGTTTTCTTTGCTAAAGTATTTTATTTAGCTAGATAAAACTTATTTTATTGCATCTTTTATGTGTGAGGTCACTTTGCATTTTGTTTTCGGATCAATATTGAAAATGAACTTCAAGGTTAGGCGAACACGGGAACAAATTTGCGTCTTGAAATGTAAATGCAGCTATTATTAGTGTAAGTCACATTTTTATTAATATTACCTCTTCAATGTCATTAGTAATTAGTTTTATTAAATGATGTTGATGAAAATTACACTGTGCTGGATGGGATTGCGTGGTGTATATGTTAACATTTGTAATCATTCTTTTTTTATTCTCGTTATTGTACGTCCAATCCAATCAATCAAATCCATCAGCCAAAGGAAGTCCACTGCTGAACATAGGCCTCTCCCAATGATTTCCACAGTGACCTATTGGAGGCAGCCTGCATCCAGCGACGTCCCGCGACCTTTACCAGGTCGTCTGACCGCCTAGTGGGCGGACGTATTGCACGTCCAGATGGGTACAATACTTCAAGAATTCCAATACCCATTGAATTTATTTTCCTTATATTACCTTCTTGAAAGTGGACTTCCGTGTTAGTGGAGTACATATTTTCGAAGTGCGTGGTGGCCCGTTGGTAACGGACCAGACGCGACTGCCTTCAAGTTTTCGGTGGTCGCAGGTTCAAATCCCAGGGCACACCTCTGACTTTTCGGAGTCATATGTGTTTTGTTAATCAATCGCCGCGCATTTTAACGGTGAGGGAAAACATCGTGAGGAAACCTGCATACCATAGCGATTTGTATAAATTTCTATGGTATGTAAAAGTCCGCCAACCCGCACTAGGCCAGCGTGGTGGACCATATGACCTAACCGCTCTCGATCGTACTCTCGATTGTAGAGGAGGCCCGAGCCCTGCAGTGGGTCGTATATGGGCTGATACAATACAATACAATATTTTTAATAGAATTCTAAAGGATGCATAAGCTTAAAAATAATCCACTGTATGACCAAATGTGACAGGCACGAAATGTCTATGTATAATATGCATTTTATATAGCCATATATCGCATGCATATTAGCTTCGATGTCATTAATTATGTTATTTTGTTACAAAATTTACTATTGAAATTTTTTTAATAATGTGTTTCAATTACTAATGCAAATATTTTTTTTATTTTATCCCATTCACAAGGTATTGGCTGAAGTAGAAAACTGTTCCGCCAATTCAAGTATGCCAACATTACCGCATTTTTCAAATTGTTAAAGGAATATACATTATGTATATATAAAAACGTATAAACTTAACCTGGAATTTGTTTTTGACATTTTTAATATTTTTATGACAAAAATATTGTATTTTTACCGATAAGTATTATGTAGCATGTCCGTTCCATAGTTGACTTGGCAGAACAGTTTTTTACCTTAGCCAAAAACTTGTAGAACAGAAAAAAATTGGAAAAGATTTCTCTATATTAGCGTGGATTTGAATAAATTAAAAGTATTTGGCATTTGCATTAGTTTGTCAATTCAAATACAATTATAGTATTATTCTTAATTTTGTAACAAAATAAAATATATACTAAAAGATAACATTAATGGATGTCGTCGACTATAGTGTGCCGCGTAATCACACAATATACGTACCTACCTAATTCTTATATTCACTTTACGATGGGTAAAATTATTGTATATTACAAACGATGAAGTTTAAAACCCCTTTCAAACTACCCCTGAAATACCGCCTGGTATTTCAGCTGTATTTGGCTCCGACGATAATAAAGATCCTGGCTTAGAAGGTGTAAAATAAAAAAAAGAAATAGAAAAATACACTGAAGTGTTTTTTTTTTCTTTGAAAAGAGTAAAAAGGGCCACTTTCGGCCCAAAAGATACTTATAAGGAGTTGATGGTTGCACCAATAATAGGGCTAATGATAATGAGCCCATCACAAAATGTAATTAACATCACGTATAGTCCGCCTAAGCGGGGTAGGCCACTTTTGCATTACAATGAGAAGAAAAATAATCGAACCAAAAACTATTTTTATCTCGCCATACATTGTGCAATTGTACTGATAATCATCAGTGGGTTAAAATTTATCATATTTTGTCAAATTTATCATATTTTGTCAAATTTATCATATTTCGTGTACCATACTTAGATTCAAAAACATAAAATTGTGGGTAAAGCCACTTTTGCACTGACGGCCTCAAATAATCATCATTTTATTATTTCAATATACCTCCGTCAAGGACATCCACAGAGATTTATTAATAGCAGCCTATATTAAGCGACTTCCTGCAGTCTTTGTTATGTCCAGAAGTATAGATTTCCTATGACAGAAGTTGATAATTATTTTGATCATGACGACCTATTCAAAGCAGCTTGCGTCCGCCGGCTTTCTACGTAGCCCCGAGCCGAATAGACTTCATGTCCTACCCTACAGTCTTGGTCTACGCTCATCCGTGGACTTCCAGTAACTGAGTATGGAATAAAAAAAAAACAAAAACTGAGTATGATGCCCACGGATATGACGGTCATGACGATGCTAATATTAGTGATGATCATTGATTTCCAGCTACGACGAGGCCGTGGATAGCATCAGGCGCGAGATCGGGTTCCACCAGGAGGCAGGCAACATGGGCGCGCTGGGCCGCCTCACCGTCGCCATAGTGCTGGTGCAGCTCGCTCGCGGGGACCACGTCGCCGCTGAGAAGGCTTACAAGGTAAATATACTTGATACTCCTAGAGCCGGATCCCCATTGATGGGGGACGTGAGTCATCAGGGCGGCATCCATCGCGAAGATTTTACCATCTGGTCCGGTTTTTATACTTACATAATACTAAAGCAGGGTTGCAGACAAGCTACTGTCTAGTGTCTATTTGATCCTACCTGAGAAGAGATGCAGTGGCGGGGGTGTGGGCGGAAAAGCGTTTATACAAGGGGAGGCATCGAAAATAGAAATTGAATATATACATTCATTATGTCAGAGGAACAGGAATAGGACGCCACGAACAAAATATATAAAAAAAAGCGTTATAATAAAAGAGATATTGAACAAAAACTAGAATGCTGAAAGTTCTTCATATTGTGTTGTCGGAGTTAGGTAAAAGCTAGTTAACCTCAACATGGATCGCTGTTAATTAATAAATGGTTTATTATTATTTTAATGGTAGCCTATGTTACGCGGAATATAATAACGATTCGATTGACACCTACTTCTTAATGGGGTGAGTAGTTCAGGTGCTACAGTGGAACGTATATAGTTTCACAGAAACATACTTACATGGTTCCTTTTGTCTTTTTACAATCGGATAGAAAACCAATTATATTTCTGTCTTAGTCCTACTATCTTCCAATTCGCTGTACTGATTTCTGGCATGCCTAATGCATATCAAGTTTTGTTTTTTCACAATTACTAACCCATTGTAGTATCTAAAATGAAAAACCTTTTTTTTTACTCTTAGATAAACGTAATTGACCCGATTCAAACGATTTTAAAACTACGATTTGATGAAATTTGTAAAATAAAGAGATTTAAGGTGCCTGTCCACTACACACAATTTTACAGTTGGAAAATTAGCCCTACAAATATTTAGGTGCTAAAGATATTTATTATGCTGAGAACATTTATATTGTCAACAAAGCACTTTATTTACAATGTAATTATTTCTTGTGCGCTATTTTCGGAATGTATTTTAATGTATCAGCTATGCCTTATTGATGGAAAGAAAGCAAGAATTTTTTTTGGCTGGCTTGAGGTAGAAAGTTCATGCGCAAATTGAGCTAAGTAGAAATTAAGAAATACTTTTGTACCATCGCGAATTCAAGTTGTATATATGGCGAGAAATCATATACCATGCAATTAAATCGGATAGGCTGGCGCGGCGTTCTTAGATCGTGAATAACAATTTAGGGTTCGATTCCCAAACCAAAATTCAATAGGTGTTTTTTTATTACTCTGAGAATTTATATCTATTAAATATAGCTATGAAATATTCTGATATCTTGAACTATTTTTAGTGAAAGTTTTTTTTTAACGTGTTTTAATGTGAATACAATGCATCTGATGTCAAAATATAGTGGAATTCAAATTGAGAATCCATTTATGAGATGTTTTTTTTATTCGCTTTTGCTATATGTGTCACTATTTGTGTAGTTATATGATTTTATATTCATCAATGTTATTTTACATCGCCTTCATGGTGTGAATATTGAGATACCAGGTTCGAATCCTGGGTAATGCAACTTTTAAGTTGGATTTTCGTGAGGAAATGTGGTGAGTCAGTTGTGTATTCAGACGTCGCGGGTTCGATTCCCGTATTGATACAAACTTTTGCGTAACCCATAAATATTTATTGCGAAGCTGCTTTTGAACATCAAAACGTGTCAAGTAGTTTTTGATGTGACTCACGGCTTGTTCTTTCTTTCGTAGATGTTTGTTTCTATTGTGTATTTTTTTTTTGCTTAATCTTTAAAATTCGCACATACGTGACTGCTGTGTGTATTACTTTATGGCATTTTGAATTTTATTTTTGCTTTTTTATGTTTCATAATGCGATTATTATATTTTGAATGTGCGATTGTTGGATTAGTTAATGTATATTGGTGTCGCAAAGCATGCAGTGCGATGCAGTTGTCGCGATGTTTAGTTTAGTTCAATATATGTGTTCTTTTTTTTAATTTAGATACGTTTTTTAAGTTTGCGAAGTAAATACGTTTAATATGTTTGCGAAATTGAAAATCATATGCGCTGTTTCACACGAAAACACGATGATAAGTATTTAGCTAATTATTGCTATTCTCTGTATTTTAGTTTACAAAGTACAGTGAGGTTGTGAAGCTACGTGTCCATAATAATGATGCTTAAATCTTATGTTCCATTAAGAAAATTTATTTATTGAATTAAAATAGTACACCAACAGCATGATACACTCGCTTGTTTTTTATTAGATATTATAACTGTAAATAATAAAATGTAAATGCACATTATGGCGTAAATCAAGAAAATAAACTAAACATTAAATTAAGTGAAAGAGTATCAAGTAATAATAGACATGACAAATAAAAAATAATTTATTTGTAAATTGCCGAGTTATAGCAAGTCAATTTTATATGGCGCCATTGCGAGGTTTGCTCTGAAAAATCGCGAGATGTTGTTTGTCATGTTATTTTGCATTCCATGTGCCACTAAGTGTTGATTAAATTGCTAAGCATAATATCGTTTTTCCATAATATTTGCATTTCTATAATATGTGACAGCAACGCTATTGATAAAATCACAACAACCTGTGCTGTGCTTATCAAACTTAACAATCTCTAAAATATTTTCTTTATTGAGGCCACGTCAGGATTTTGTTTAACAACGCCATCTTTTGTTAAACAATCGAACTACGTGCTATTTGCAACTCAAGTTCACTAAAAAGTGCGCAACACGTTCGATAGAGGACGCGAGTTATCCTTAAATAGGGTTTGATAAGTTTTAGTAGAATAAAAATTTAAAGTATCTAATAAGATTTTTATAGCTGTACAAATTACTTGCATTGGTTTTATTGCTATACTCGTAGGTAATCTCGAACTAAAAGTCGTAGAAGACAATATTATGTTATATAAGGTAGCCGAAATATTATTACGGGGCTGGGTCAATAAGTTCGTGACTTTTTGAATGAAACACAGACTTTTTGATATAAAATCGGCTCTATACATTTCATCCAATGTTTCTCCAAATTTTTAACGTTTCTCCAGATATAAATATATGCCAAGATGTGATAGGAAGGCAGACAAAAAAATCCAATCTCGGAATATTAATAATTCTATTTAACTAAAAAATTTACATCGAGCGATTATCTCGCCCCAAAACTGAATTACTAATTATATTTGGCTTCGTGGTAACGGACCAGACGCGGCTGCCAACACGCACACGATAGTCGCGCGTTCTAATCCCAGGGACCAGTGACTTTTCGGAATCATGGGTGTATTAATAGCTAGTCAATCACTATAGTGGTGAAGAAAAATATGGTGAGAAAATCTGTATACCATAGCGGTTTGGTATGTAAAGTCCGTCAATCTGTACTAGGCTAGCGTGGTGGGCTACATGGCGTCACCCCTCTCAATCGTATTCTCGATTGTCGATGAGGCCCGTGCCCTGCAGTGGGACGTATATGGGCTTATACAGTTATATTTCAAACAAGTAGATACATAAATAAACTCACGCCTTTTTTCCGAGAAGGGGTAGGCAGAGGTTTTACCAGGACACCCACGTTTCACCTTTTATTTTCCGTCCCTCGGAGGAGAGCCTATCGCCATATCGGGCATAAATTCCTGACTCCGGGCTGATAATGCTGAAAAATCCATTGTCAGCTGGCCCAACCTGGGATTCGAACCCGTGACCTCTGCTCTGTAATCATAACGTAGTACAACTGCGCCACCGAGGCAGTCACAAGTAAATCTCAAATTTGTTTGTTCCAGGAGTGGGGTAATAACTGCGAGTCCTCCGAGATGCACACGATCGAGCAGCTGCTCCAGGCGTTCGACGAGGAGGACCGCGAGCTGGCCAGGAAGGCGCTCACCTGCCCCTTCATCCGCAGCATGGACGTGGAGTACGCGCGCCTGGCCTCGTCCATCCCGCTGCCCGAGGCCATGGAGCCCATCATGAGGGGTGGCGTGGTCGAGAACGCCGCGCCGTCTTACATCAGCCCCACTTCCTGCGTCACGGTTAGTACTTAGCGCCATTTATGAATGAATTTAGGTTATGAATGGCGAGACGAGCGTGCCATTCGCCTGATGGCGATACGACCGCTCATTGATAGTGGCAAAAACCAAATAACGCCATGAATTACAAAGCAATGCTTGGCATTCCACTGCACTCGCCATGCTGAGACATAAGATGTTAAGTCTCATTACGTCCAGCAGTTACTCTGAATATTTTGCCCCGGACGATACCCTATATGGATTGCAGAACCATCTGAATTGAAATCATTTTGTCCTGCTAGTATAAAAAAAAACACACGCAGCAGAAGTGGAACTTCAAAAAGTAGCATACGAGAGAATGAGATAAATATAAATTTTGACGAACGGACTATGATTGTTGCTCTGTTGGATGTTGCAGCACTTTACATCTAGTCAATTGCCTTTCCAGCATAAAAAAGCAAACCTTTTTTTACTATTTTTCCAGCACACAGATTTCAGTAGTACTATAATATGTGATAATTCCAAAGTAACACAATAATACCAATGTCCGCCTACGTTTCCAGGACCGCTATGAGGTGGAGATCGAGGAGTCTCCGTACGAGCAGGTGACTTACAAGAAGAAGCAACCGGAGCGCGCGCCTGAGCCGGAACCGGAAGACGAGGACGAGCTGTGCTAAACAACCCCCCACCCCTCACTATCCCCTCTTACTCCTAAGGGGATAGACAGCACGTTCACCTCTCCTTAAACCCCTTTCATATGCTACGGGAGGCCTTAGTAACCCCCACCACCCTGTACTCTAAGGGGAAAAACAGCACGTTTTTACCCCCTCTTTCACCCTCTTTTATTTTACAGGGGAACATCGATGATCGCCTGTCGGAATTGTAGACTAGATTTTAACAGCTGTAGTTTATAATCCGCAAGAAAATAATAATATGGCGTTTTAAGAATGACCGTCAAAGTATATTCCATTGGTAAACTTAAAAGATATTTCTACTTCACGTCAGATAAATCCAACAGTCTTATGATGAGTGGCATTAAATAAATTCGACCTTGACTCTTATCCATCTTTGGCAATGGAATTCTTATACATCTGCCATCTCAAATGTATCGCGTTTACAGGCTTTTAAAGTTCAAGTCATGGCAAAACGTACTTAATCCAACCGCGTTTACAGAATTTTAATAGTTCAAGTCATGGCAAAACGTACTTAATCCAACGGCCTTAGAATTTTATGCGGAAACACTAGTCATGGTAATATTTTCGTGTTTAGACTATTAAACCAGTCGAAACAACACAAATGTGGGCGTGTCCGTACGTCTGTGCTCCGATTGGTCAAACTTGTGCTGCCATTCCGATGGGTGATGATTGAGTATGCCTTCTGTCCTGGGCTTATAATATCTATTAGTCCATCAGATTGACAAGAATTGTCGTATAACAATGGCTATAGAAAGTAAAATCATTCCTATAATTCGCACTGTGCTAGTAATATAATGATTAATTCTGATGAGCAATTTTTGACATTACAACCTTTTCACTAAATTTTTTATCCTCTTTTACTAACTTAATATTTTGTCCCTGTCTGTCTAACTGTAATCAATATAAGTAAGAAAGAGACAAAATATAAAACATCAGTTACTGTAATACTAGCATAATATGAACTAGCCTACCCAGGACTGAGGAATTGTGTCCCCTCTTTTGTTTTAGTTAAGGCCTGTTTTTCTTAATTTTTTATATCCTAGAGTTTAAGAACTAAATTAGATTTAATTCTGACATAAACATAATTATAACAAATAACGAAAACTAAATTATAACGCATAGTACCATTTAAATAAAATACAGATCGTGGATAACTTTTGATACAAGAGAACATCTTTAAGCCGATCGCCATGTGCGTTATTTACGCGCGAACTTCTTTAATACGCGTCACATAATCAGGGATTACTACATACTTTCGAAATACCATGAACCTGTTTCGGAATTTCAAACCTAAACACAATGCAATAAAGCCTATCTTTCATTGGCCATTACGATCTATTTAGTCAGCAATAGATAACCTGCCATCATGTGACTTTAAATGGTACTTAAACTGGAATGTTTCATTAAATTTAATAATTACTTTGGAATAAAGAGCAAGTTTAAATGTAACATCTAGTCTTTCTACTCAACCAGTGGTGTGTTTAAGACTTGGCACCAAGTCTATAAGGCCTTTTGTTCACACACGGAATTTCGGCGTAAAATCAATGGTTAATTCGCCAGGTGTAGGCACGGTTGTCAGTGTTGAAGGGATCACTGTGAGAATTTGTTGGCTTACACGACGACAAATATATTAGCCGTGTATTCCACGCACTGTAACGGTGAAGGAAAACATCGCGAGGAAACCTGCACACCATAGCGATTCGGAGGAATTTCTATGGTGTGTAAAAGTCTGCCAACCCGTAGTAGGCCAGCGTGGTGGACTACACGGCCTAACCCCTCTCAATCGTTCTCTCGATAGTAGAGGAGGCCCGTGCCCTGCAGTGTGACGTAGATGGGCTGACACAATATAGGCTCTCTATCACATCTGAGTATAAACTTCAGCGCTAGTTGTCTGACTGCCTACTTTAAGATAAATTTAAAACAACATATTTAAATGCTTTTTTCACAAAACAGGCCTTTTATCATTCGATACATTCCCGCAGTATTGTCAATTTTTAATCTGTGACAATTTGATAACGCTGTGTAGACACGGCGCGCGTCACTGAGCCAAACAGTCCGCGAGGCGCTCTCAATGACCGCGCGTCCGTCACTTAGTATACTTAGAATAGGTACTCACGGCTTGGGCGCAAGACACGCAAAATTTAACCTTATTACTGGACATTAGAATACACAGTTCATTGGAGTTTCGGTAAGGATATAGGGTGTTTTAAATTTAAATACCATTCAGGTAAACGCTGCATACTGCCCTCGTGTGTATTGAGTAAACACTACTCTAAGACACCCCTAAAATTGAAGACATAAAAAACACTGATAGGGCTCCCGTAAATCTTTAATCTAAGAAAATACACCTTTTATATACCTCTCAAAGTTTCGCAAGCGGTTCCGAATTTCTGGTGTAGCCTGTTTATCCGATATAATAACAATACCATGGGATAATACTGTGTCTGAATTGCAATCCACACATACATCATCGCGACTGCACTGACATAATCACACTAAAGTAACTTTACCATAATCGGATTAAAAATTCCTTTCTTCTCCTTGGCTAAACCCAGCCGGTGCCTGGACCCACGTTCCGGCTGAGCCTCCTCTATTTCGCCCCATCTTCGGTATCCTCAATAGTAAGGTATTCCAAAAAGAATAATCACGAAATTAAACTTTATAAAACATAAGAAAATATGATAGTGTCACGCGCCCGGCCCTTATTTATAGTAGCCACGGTCTGTGCTCTTATCACTTATACTCGAACAGACCGCGGCTTAATGTTAGTTAGGTCGTTTATCAATTGAGACGGACTGCTTATAAAAAACAACTTTTATAAACGGGATAGTGGAGCAGGCGTGGGTAGCGGTTTTACGAAGAAAAAAGTAAAATTCTGCGGATTAAGATTTTTGGTGTGTTGTTATGAACCGTTGGGGTTACGACGCTTCGATTTGAATTGGAAATAAATGTGTATTTGGAAAAGTGCAAACGGAATATGATATTTATTGAGATAGTTCCAATAACAATGCCTTTAACATCGACTTGTAACGTTTATTACGCAAAATACCATATTTACACCGATATGTTATTCCCAATCGATATACAATCAATATTCAGAGTCACGCATACAAACAGGACTATAGATTTCGGAATGAATTTCTTTCGGATTCAAATTGAATGCGTTTCTAGTCCGAACCGCGCCTGTCAGGAACGAGGCACTAACTCACGTAATGTAAGTTTTAATATCTAAAATTAATATGACCCGCACAGCAGTAATCATGGGGTCTTAACATTACATGCGCACCGCGTTTGCTTTTTTAATTATCTCGCTTGGTAAACCGCTGGATATGCTTCCACATTTAACAAATGTATAGTTTTTATTGATTATTATTAAATTATATACATTTTTGCTTATTGTCGATGATATGTGAAATCCTTACAAAAATATTTCATCAATAATACATTCTCATCAGACAGAAATGCTACTTATAATGGGGAGAGGAAAATGAATTTCAGTAATTTCCTTGTTCTGTCTCATTTTAACTACATTAAACCTATTGTCTGACGTCAAATCAATTACACATTGATTGCAGAGCTGACATAGACAAATTAATATCGCGGCTAGGAATTACTATGTAGACAAATAACATGCCTGGGAGGTTACTCTATGATCCGAAATAAAACTCGAATTTTCGTACGTTCGTCTTCCGAAGTGAGTTATAAGCTCTCCACTTCTAAAAATCAATACTATTATTCTCTTATCACGTAACAATCACTCGAACTTATTCTAGGGTTACGACGTAAGATAGAGGATTCGAACACATTGCAGAGTAGCTGGGCACATTCGTACTGTCTTGCATACGATGTTCGAACATTCGAACTTCGTTTCCGATCATAGTGACCCCCCCCCTGGTGTCTGATAGTAGCACGTTCAGGCGTCAAATATCTGTAACTGACAGAAGAGGATAGTATACTATTTTTACTGAGCATAGGTTTTCACTTATCATCGATGGTAAACTAAGGCCCAATTGCATAAACTAACTTAGCCTTCAACTTTGACTCTGAAAATGTTAATCCCATACATTATCAATGTCAAATAAGTCTATGTATGGCAATGACATTGTCAAAATTGAAGTTATCGTCAAGTAAGTTTATGCAACTGGGCCTAAGTGCCTATTTCACCACCTATAAGTTTCAGTAAGGGTGCATAGATACTAGCCTGAAGTTTAAGCGCAACGAAGAGTCAATCGAAAATATTACATCGCAAATTCATCTGTATTACCACAGCGTAAGGAACGTATTTCCATCGAGTTAAATAATGATTCGCCGATTTATGCGCATTATAGCGTTTACGCGAAGGACCAGCGCTAATTTTACCTTTGTAGATATGTACCTTACGTTATTGAAATAGGGGTGAATTTGCTGTGTTATGTCTTGAATTGACCCTTAACTGCGCTAGTATGAATCGACCCTTGCTGAAAACGATAAATTTTTATAAATCAACATAATATTTTAGTCACTACAGCACATCTAATTGACACTTGTAGATGGTAAAATAGACCCTATTTGTAAAGAAATTCAATATAAATTCGCAAAGCGTATGTACCATTTTAATTTATATTTAGCTTGGTAAAATATATGATAGTTGTTACAGTTACATTTTTCAACGCCGCTTCGTCTAGGGTGCATTTTGTCGATAAAATTTGATATAGGTTAGGTATTGCGAAAAAAAGTTTACTTAGATATGTATTTGGTAATAAGGTGAATTTACAATTAAAAAGCGACAAAACACGCATAATATTGCAATAATTATATATCATAACGGCATGAATTAAATTTATAGGCGTTGTTGCCGAGGGAAAGTCAATCGAAAGGTTTTATCACTTAATGTACATCTTTGTTATGATCTTTTTGTAAAGTCACGTTAACTGCGGCGCGATGAGATTAATCAATCAGCTCGGCAAAATTACTATGCATGGAAACAAAACACAAAGTGTGTGTATGCCGCAGTTAACGTGTTGCTAAACTTACTCACTTGATCGATTATGTGAAAACATTCGTTGTTATATTCCGTTTTGTACCTTCTGTTGCATTTGTACTTTTCAGTGCTATGGTGTCAAGGTGAGGAATTTAAATTAACCCAAATTTTCTGATACATGTTCCAACAACAAAGATAATATTTAACATGCTAACAGCGACGCTGAACCAAAAAACCAATGGAAATAAAACGCTGTATTTTATTTAGTAAAATATAGTACCCGGCATTAAATTTGGTATATCAGGAAAAAGAATAAAACTTACGGCAAAGATCGGCTGAGTTCGGTTGTGTAAAGGGTCTTTAAGGCACAGTGCTCCCACAGCTTGGTTTTGGTGCGACTGACAGTACATCACTTAATGAAGATAGACAAAGATAACGCTCTACAAAATCATACCCAGCCTATGTTTGCCGCAAGTCCTACTCTGCGCCCCGATATGCCAAATCAAATGCCGGGTACTGTACATTACGCCCAAAAATACACAACGTGTGCGTCCGCAGGTAACGTGCTTACTGACGCACCTAGCACTGTTTCGTTTTAAGTCAAGTCATTATGTTATGTAAGTTATATTTGTAATGATGTTGTTATTTGTTAAGTATTTTATTTTAGAATTGTAAATTTTCTTTAGAGTAATATCCCAGAATGTGACTTACGTCATTTTAACAAAGCTGAAAGGGGAATACCAACTTTTGGATATGATTTTTGGAAAAGAAAACAATATTTTATTGCAAAAATTACAACAGCATAATCCCTTTATTGTAAGCAGTAAAAGATCCATTGACATGATGTCAAAAAAGCATACTGAATCGGGTTAGGCCTTAAGCCCTTGTCACTTGATACATACCATCTTTAGGCCCAACGATATAGATCGTTGAGCTCAGGAGCTCGTGGAACTCAAGAGCTTGATAGAAATCCAAGATTCCCTTTGAGAATTAGCAGTAGTAATACGCATTTAAAAAGTGTGCATGCTTGCTGAGTCTTGTGCGTTAAGCACTTTTTTGGACAAAAGGTTTTATTTCTGAAATGTTTGTTTTTTAGGCTAATGCAGACAGAGGATCTTGTAATAGTTCTCCAATAACGTAAAAGGGCTGTAGATCTGCCACTATTCGTTGTTAGCCTAATTCGAAAGGCCAAACATTCTCAAGACACAAAATAGTTTTGTTTGGTAAATGCCTTACACTTCCAAGATAGCATGTATGCATACAATTTAATTATCTTACATGCATATTTGACTACTAAGCCTCATAATTTCAGCTTTTATAAAATGTTGTAGGTTATATTCTCTGGGATCTTTGGCTATAATTTAATCAAGAATAATCTTGATTTAATTAAAAAAATTAATTTTAGAAGCCTCGGGGAGTTCAACTTCCTTATATAATTTTTTAAGCATTTTAAATTTGTATAAATTTATTTGCTGATTTGACCAGTCTCTTAGTTTGTAACAGATTTGCATATTTATTTGTTATTAAGTGTAAAGACGCGTTGGGTGGTTAAGATTTCGTATAGTGAGACAAATTAGTTGCCTTAGAGTGTATGCTGCGTGCATAAGCGACTTAATTATCACCAATAAACGTATTAATTAAATAATATATGTTTTCATTCACCTTTGCAGAGTTGGGTGTGTATTATTGGCGTATGCACCCATAGGATATCTACAGCTGAACATGAGCCTTCGTCAAGGATATCCAAAGAAATTTTCTAGAAGCGGCCTGCATTCAGCAACTGTATTCCTTATTAGGTCGTCTTAACCACTTTGTGGATTTTGTTTTATTGCAATGACGATACGAGCATGCCATTCGCCTGACGGTAAGCGATACGACCGCTCATGGACATTAGCAAAACAGCATTTGGTAAAAATATAATTTATGAAAATCATAACACATTTTGTTACATATTTTATGTAATTTTCCTACTATTTAGTTGAGATGCGGGCGGGGTAACTGCTTCTGTAATAGTCATGGCATCCATACATAACTCATCATATGAAGAGTTAAAAGTTTGTAGTATAAGGAATTTCATGCCCGCCATGCCAATAAGAGAAAAAGCTCGATGACTTGTGGCTGGCAACTGGCACTATTGTCATCACTATCTCAACTGATTGTAGGCGTAACCTTGAACGACAATAGGTAACAAAACTGCTATTTTTCCTATAATTAATTAATTTATTGAATTCTGATTCTCCAACAGTATATACATTAATACAGATTACTTATATTTCTACTGTTATATTCTGATGTGTATACCACTTAAAGAAGTACACAACACTTTAGATAAATTACACAGGCGTAAACAAAAACAAGGAAAAATTATACTTAGAATGAAGAAAGTAAAAAAAGAAAAAAATCAACGACTACTACATAATACGAGTAGGACAAACTAACAAAAGAAACAAACAATCTAATTTAATATAAACTCACGCCTATTTCCCAGAAGGGGTATGCAGAGATGCAACCAGGATAGCCACATTTCGCCTTGTATGTTCCGTCCTACGATGTGATAAGAGGCCTATCGCCATATCAGGCACAAATTCCTGACTCCGGGCTGATAGTGAATAGAAAATTCCATTATCACCTTACCTGACCCGGGATTTGAACCCGAGACCTCAGATTTGCAATCATACCGTACTACAACTGCAGACAGTCAGACAATTTAACTTCTAACAAATTGAGGTATAAAATGAACAATAATACTAAATTGTAATCATCGATCGCCAAAGTGATAAAGATGTGAGAATTATTACACGCTATTGATCCCAGTAAAGGCATTGGTAATGCATGGTGAGCGCGCACCGCTTTTTCAAGTATACTAAAAGTACTTTTTCATGCAGTGGTGAAGCGTGACTTTTTCAAATGGGAAGCCGATATTTCTGGTGTCTAGTTTAATTACATTAACAACTAAATATATTTTTTTTACTCGATTATGTACGTACGATATTCAACGACATATTTGCTTATTAATAATAATACTAACAATTTTTTCTCATACACTTTCTAAAAACTCGCACGGCATTGCACTGATCTGGTTGCGTACTGTAAGTTTTAATAATTCCGATTATTACGAAACACAAAAGTGTGTTTTACGTTTTGGGATAAACAGACAAAACAAACTTCAAACTTTACTTTAATATGACAATGTTTATTACAGGATTAAACATTGTCAGTTGCATCGTTTCCCCGGTAGATACATAAATGTCGTATAAAGTTGAATATAATATCCGGTGCCTATTTATTTATGTAAATTCAGCATTTGTTTACGAAAACGAATTAAGCATGTAAATAATTTTAAAAGAAAATGTATGTTTTTGTTTATTTACGCCAACGTGTATAAATAAAATCGGAATCGCAATATAAAAATTTGTCGCAACGTCATTTAAAACATTCGGAAATATTATTGTACGTAAAACCTCAAGTTACTGAAAAAGATTTACAAAAAAGAAAAACAAAAATTGTCGATGGAGATCATTAAAGATTTAGCCGAAATCTGGATTCGAACCAGGGACCTTCAGATAGCAAGGACCTCACGCTCTAGCCGCTGAGCTATTTCGGCTACAGCAGCTTTATCGAATAAAAATATTATCGAAAATATCGTACTGTATCATCACCGAGAATGATATTTCATACTCGGTTTATTGTTTGTTTGGTCTTGCTTTCTAATTAGAATTAAATTATTCACAACTCGCATTTCTCTCTAGTATAAATACTGTCTTCATAATCGAAGAGGTAAACTATTAATAAAGTTTATTGTTATTTTATGAAGCAACAAAATGATCATAACCTTTGTCTATTATATCCAGTGCGATTTTTATTTATGTAAATTCAGCGTTTGCTTTTTTAGCTTACCTACCTATAAAAATGTAATTCATGAGATAAAAATGATCGGCATTCGACGCGTATCACTTTTAAAATCACCATAATATTTAAGTTTCCTTCGTCATTAAAAACTTTTGCTACATAGATCTCTACCTATGTAGCCTTTTCCTCTGAAAAGATTGTAATGTGGCCCCTGCACGTATATTGCCCCCCTTTAATATTTTAATGTTTTAACAACGTCATCTAGTATAAATTTGGTGTAACAGGATGTTCGCGCCAAGCTACTAATTTACAATAGTACCATACAAATCCAGCAGAGGCTCTGACGTTCAATTGTCATTCGAAGTAGTTGAAACTCGCGACCGGCGAAACTTTTGAGAACAGTGATTATATTTCGATAGTTATTTGAAAATATAAAGTTTTGGCGTTTGTGTTCGAACATCGGATACATTAAACTGTTCTACTACGGAAATTGAAAGGTAAATATGAAATTAAACGTTTCATTAAAAAAAATTGTACGTTTGTTTAAATACTCGCAATAGTTGTAATTTGGCCCCCTCACATTGGTTGTATTGTGGTCCTGGGGGTCAGATTACATGTAAGAGTGATTCATCACTTACATATCATTTTTTTTCTTTCAGATGCCTAGACAATGTGTGCTTTCTACACCTTCGAGGAAGATAAAAAATTGGATGGGACCCTGAACAAATGAACGCAGCAATTAATACCGTGTGGAAGAAGGCCATGGGGTATAAAACGACTGTAAAAATGTATTCTGAGCCTAGATCTACACTGAAACGTTTAGTGAACGACCTTCAAGAATATTTAGTTACTTGTACATAAACCACTAGGAAAGAAACCTGTACTTCCAGCTGGCCTGGAAAAACGTTTGTGGAATATATTTTGTTATGGAGTGTAGGTACTATGGACTTTCTAGAATGATTGTCCGAAAAATGGCTTATTAGTGAGCTGTTGAAAATGGTATTCATAATTCATTTAAGAATGAAACAGCAGGGCGTGCTTGGTTAGATCACTTTTTAAATCGACATAAAAACACTTTATCTTTACGTAGACCCATGGGGACATCATATGGTCGTGCTCAAAGCTTGAATAGTCAAACAATCGAAGATTTTTTTGACATTTTGGAAGCCAATATGAGGAAAGCCGATTATCCTGCTGACAGGATTTTTAATGTCAATGAAACTGGATTGACAATCGTGCAGCCGAAAATACGACAGGTGCTAGGTAAGAATGGCAAGAAGCGGATAGGGGCCTTAACTGCTGCAGAACGAGGGTCACTGTGTACTCTTGTTTGTTGCAAGAGCGCGTCAGGCATATTTGTACCGGCTATGATAATTTTCCAGAGAAAAAGCTTTACGGACATTCTCATTAAAGGTCCCGCCACCAGGTTCGATTGGCAAAATTGCAGTAAATGGTTGCCGTGCCACAGGCATTCATCCCTTTAATTCTCAAGTTTTCTTAAAAGTTGATTATTTAACGAAAACATCTAACAATAATCGAACATTTTCTACTCCTGATAATCAAGATACATGCCCTGTTGCTGACCAGTGTGCCCCATTAGTGAATACAGAGGCACAAGAACCGGAGAATAGTTTAGTTCTACCAGAAGACATTTAGCCAATCTCTACGGCCTAGACTAGGACTTCCAATAGTGGAAGAAAGACTACAAGAGCAAACTTGATAACATCATCACCCTATAAAAACCAATTACCCGAATCTTTGCGCTTAACAGAGAATCGTGAACGAGGACGTGGAAGAGGCCGTGGTCGCGGACGTGAACAGTTTCAGAGAAGGCGCTGGTGGGAATGCCGTTCGGCGCCAGAGAGACGCTACATCCAGCAGTAGCTCTGGAAGTGACGAAGACACCGTGAATACCGATTATGACGACTCGTATACAAATATGGTTCCTGAAAACGCGGACGTGCCGCGTATGTTCTGCGAAACCATTTATTCCAATGACTGACCTGGAGAGCCAGGGGTACAGTGTCAACGTTGCGACTTATGGGCTCATGTAGCCTGTGGAAGCTCTGAAGGTGTGATTACATTTGTGGTTTTTGCCGTTGAGTTTCAGTTGTGCAATACATTTAATGTGGCACCCAGGGCGTCACATAACCATCACTTGATCTCAAGATACCAAATTTGATTAATTAAGAATAAATAACACTTGCGATTATCCTGTGCGAGTTTCATTACTTTCCTAAAAAGACATGTTTAAACAAATGAATAAGAAGTCCTATAATGTATCTTTTAGTTTCCTGACTCCTGATTTTTTAAAATAAAGCTTCCTAAACAAAATGGGGGGCCACATTACCACCTTCTCTATCTGTTTCCACTTCCAAACAGGTAAAATGTCATAAATTACCAACTAATAATATAGGAAGCTAAAAGTAGACAAGAGTAGAGAGCAGACACCACATTATATAGAAACACTATAACAACACTGTACATAATATATTCTAATTACAAACTTGAAAAAAAGGGCGCGAACAGGCAAATAATTCTCTTAGAGTATTTGTAATATAGAGGGAGCGCTGTCATACATTTGCGGCTTCAAAAACGTAGATATTTTTTTGTTGGTAGCATTGCTATGTTATTGCTATGTTCGGAGTCATGTGTGTATTGATAGTCAATCACCACGCACTATAACGGTGAAGGAAAACATCGTGAGGAAACCTGCATGCCATAGCGATTTGTATAAATTTCTATGGTATGTAAAAGTCCGCCAACCCATACTAGGCCAGTGTGGTGGACTATATGGCCTAACCATTCTCAATCATACTATGATTGTAGAGGAGGCCCGTGCCCTGCAGTGGGTCGTATATAGGCTGATACAATACAATACAATACAATTGCTATGTTAATGTAAATTGAACTATTTCAGTGCAAGATTCTCTAATCAAATGCAATCTAGAAAATCATCCACTAGATAATTTTTTTAATAAGGCAACCTAATACAGATAAATTAAGAATAAAATAAGCTTTTATTTGAAATTTTTTCGTCTATATAACCCCTTAGTAGCGCAGTTGTGAAAGTAGGCAATCTTCACGTTTTCAATTCTGTTGAATATATTCTTTTTACTAGTGTATTTTTTTTTTAATTACCAATGAGGGAAGTAGATTAAATAAAGTTAATTAAAAAAGTAATTATTTAATAGTATCCGGGCGCAATTTAACTAGGCAACCTATTTGCAATATGTCAATGTGAATATTATCTATCGTTTATTTCTTATCACTAATAAGTAACAGATGAGGTATATATTTCTTATACCGGATCTTAGACCTTTTATTTAACAATAAATTTCGCTGGTAACCGAGAGTATTTTAGTTATTATGACTCTAAAACGAGGAACTTGGGTGGAATTTGATAGCCCAAAACTATTACTTTTTCTTTTTCTTTTTCCAATAATTCGTATATGTTATACAACCTGTCAAATGTCAGCCAATAGGAGGGCAGAAAAAGGTGGCCCTGCACCACCATTTATATCTGCGTTTTTGAAGTACCAGCTCCCTCTACTTCATAAATACTCTAAGATTACTCTATACGCCGCGGGCCAGCCAGCATATTCAATCGCAATAATCGCCGTATTTCATCTACAAATAAATCTGGACCTTATATCCATTGATTTGCTTCACCTTGCGCTCTCATCGTGTGTTTGGCTTGCAATTAGCATTGAACGTCTAAAGCGTTCTAGTGCGTTTTCAGTTTATATTTATTTTACGAAAGTTGTATTATATAAGATGATGTTAGATGTTATTTCATTATGTTTGTGTATTTATATTTTTTGTTTTATATGAATATACGGTTAACGTTCTATATATATTTAAAATATATATAAAAATTAATATAATTCATTTAATATACTTAAAAGTTTTCGAATGGAGGCCACGAAGCGGAAAGCGCAGCGTGGGGCGTCCACCCACTAGGTGGTCAGACGACCTGGTAAAGTTCGCGAGACGTCGCTGGATGCAGGCTGCCTCCAACAGGTCACTTTGGAAATCATTGGGAGAGGCCTATTTTCAGCAGTGGACTTCCTTTGGCTGATGTATTGGATTGGATTGGATAGTCAAATTATTAGTTAAAATAACCATGTCAATTTTAAAATTTTAAAGGACTAATGTTAATCCATCTGAATTTATTAATAAGGCCCTGTATGTATAGATATAGATTTTATAATGAACTCAGAAAAAATCAATGTATTTGTCACTCCTTGCTTTGGTGTGTGTATGGTTTAGGAAGGAAACAAAAAAATCAGTTGGGTTCACAAACATTTATTACATTGGTTATGATACACGACATTTTATTTTGATTAATCATAAAAGCGACCATACAATTTTAACTAGTATTGTGAAGTGCACTTCACAATGATGCGTCTGCAATCGATTTGTCGACATGAAGTGTTGCTTTCACAGCAGTGGTGATATAATGATGAAGATTGCAAGATGCATCAACACAATAATGTCCACTTTATATACTATTATATTATTGGCACTATAATATTGGCCTGATTATACTCTAACTTTACGTAACTTAAGAACTAAAGTTAATGCATCGCTCCTCATCAGGTTAGATTCTTACATGGCGAAGATGTACATCGACGGATTAGCATATCCACTATCGCATAAAATTTATTATTATTAACTTCCCGCAACATTTACAGGTTAATGTGGAAGGTCTTGGTGAGAATATATTCAACTGTGAATTTCTTGTTGCTGAAAATGATGATGATAAAAAATTATCCACCTCCAATTTGAATAAGGCAACGTTTACGATCTGTCGTCATGTTTGTGGGCTAGGGTAATCACTGTTAGGTAATGCTTTTGCTTATCTGTCTTACTTATACAATTAAAAAATAGGCCTTTTAGCGACAAGAATATATCGCCACGTTGACAAACATACATTCACTTATGATTTACGAAGTTATACATAATGATAATGTTTTTAATGTACTTATCAGTGGCGAAGGGTGATTTTTTTAAAAAGGGAAGCCGAAGCTCAATACGCGAAATAAGTGTGTTTATTTTGTTTATACCTACTGGCCCTACATAGGGAAGACAATGCGACTGATACTTGATAGTAAACATAGTGCAGTCCGGATTGAGTAGGTCAACTTATCGTGAGATGCTTCAGAGAATTAGCCCGAAACGCGACACATTTACATAATATGTACGTGTATCCTTATATCCGGACGTTTGCGAATATCCAACCGCCAGCAAATTATTCCTCTGACAATCTCACTCACCAAACGAAACGATTGCGTTTCGTATGATGGCATCTACGTACTGCGGTCGTCAATTATATTTTAATATTTCCAATATACAAAAGTTGCAATGTCATCATGAGAAAAGTAAAAAAGTATATTTTTAAACCGCATGTGAATATATTAAGATTAATAAAGAAAAATTAATGATCTAGATACAATGTTAACAAGTACGTTAGCCGCGCTTTTATTAGTTGTATTATTAGTAGTCGAGCACTTCCTAAAATCTAAACAGTAACGTTATTTCCGAAATTGACAATCTAAACATGTACGTCCCTCACGATTATTAATTTCCATTACAACATAATAATACTATTAATATTTATGTACATTTTGTAATTTAAAACATTAAAAATTAAATGCGTGAACCAGCTAATACTCGTATACTGTCAAAATGTTAATAGAACACTTACAAATGCAGTGATATCTACACAAATACACACATAAACACACAAAATGCTGAAGAACCTCAGCATGCCTCCTGCTTTTTTAACGGAAATTGAACCCTAAATCATTATAAGTTTAAGATACAATTTTGCGTGATTTGTTGCAAACTACACAACCATGTCACACCAATGCGTAACATGCAGCCGACGCGGGCGGTCGGCGCACGGGCCGCGCCATTGTTATTCAATAAGCCGAACAATTTTGGCAGTAATCCGCCAGAGGTCGCCACGCGGCGCAATCTAATTACGTGTTTGCTATGCGCCTCCGCAGTAATATTTACCTATGTGGCCGACAGATGTCGTTGAATAAAATGAGTTTAGATATTACATAAATAATTTTGAAAAATTTGCTTGTTTATAGTGTAATGATAAATTACAAAAGGTAAGCCGCAGGGAATCGAGTTATATGGAGCCTTCGCCACTGGTACTTATTACATTATGACCAGCTGGACACGTCGCATTAAACATTTTAATGGTTACAATACAATCAATGGAAGTTCTCATCATGTCATATCATCCGCCCTTCCGCGTCCACTGCTGGACATAGACCTCTCCTGGCACGCTACTGGGCTCGATCTTCAGCCCATCGTCTCCAACCGTTACCAGCCATCTTACGGGTAATAGCACTTAGGCACTCTAGAAATATTCCTTTTTTTATATTTTTTTTTATTTATCAGTCCATATACGTCCCACTGCTGAGCACGGGCCTACTCTACAATCGAGAGGATTGATAGAGAGTGGTTAGGCCATATAGTCCACCACGCTGGCCTAGTGCGGTTGGTGGACTTATGTACATACCGTAGAAACATTCCTAGAGTGCCTAAATTGTGTCAATCATCTAATTCATAAAAAGTACGTTTTACATAATCTTAATTCTAATATACATAATTATTATTATTAAAAGCGAATATTAAGTTACATAGGGTAAATATTATTACATGCAATAAAATTATGTCATGCTAGTCACTTACACTCGAGACAAGCTTAGAGAAATCAACATGTGAGATTTGCAAAACATATTAAGTTTTTCTCTGGCATTCGTGTTTTCGTGAACACATTATTTAATAGTTATAGGTAATTACAATCGTGGTTATTATAATCGCTTGTTCAAACTTACATCTCTTATTTGAATTCGCCTTTTATAAGATCGGTACATATGTACCGCTTATAAATTCGTTTGAAGATAAAATACATCTTATATTCGAAAATAGTTGTTACATCTACAAAAAAAATTTACAGACTGAAATTATGACGTCATTGTCCAAAGCCCAATTTTTCAAATGTCGGATAAGCTATCCATCAAATAAGTTTTTATCTGGATGTCGAAGTTAAAACGAAAAGTACCTAACAACTTTATAAATCAACTATCATTTTGAATATGCTGTTCTATTTTCGAGGTATAATTAAACTTTCCTTCATTATCGAAAAACCGGGCCTTAAGCAATAACATTCACGCAGTGGTGCCCCATACACGTAATCAAAAGGTGAGCTCCTAAATATGCTGCTGGCGGAGGGCTGGTCGCGCAGGCACCGAAGATGTCGCTGCTCGTGCTGGCTCCATCACCCAGGCTGGCTGCTGGTGTTGCTGTTCGTGCTGGCTTCATCACCCAGGCTGGCTGCTGGTGTTGGTGCTCGTGCTGGTTCCATCACCCAGGCTGGCTGCTGGTGGTGCTGCTCATGCTGGCTCCATCACCCAGGCTGGCTGCTCGTGCTGGCTCCATCACCCAGGCTGGCTGCCAGTGTCGCTGCTCGTGGTGGCTCCATCACCCAGACTGGCTGCCGATGTCGCTGCTCGTGCTGGCTCCATCACCCAGGCTGGCTGCTGGTGTTGCTGCTCTTGCTGGCTCCATCACCCAGGCTGGCTGCCAGTGTGGCTGCTTGTGCTGGCTCCATCACCCAGGTTGGCTGCCATTGTCGCTGCTCGTGCTGGCTTCATCACCCAGGCTGGCTGCTGGTGTTGCTGCTCGTGCTGGCTCCATCACCCAGGATGGCTGCTCGTGCTGGCTCCATCACCCAGGTTGGCTGCCAGTGTCGCTGCTCGTGCTGGCTCCATCACCCAGGCTGGCTGCTGGTGTTGCTGCTCCTGTGGGCTCACTCACCCAGGCTGCCTGCCGGTGTCGCTGCTCGTGCTGGCTCCATCACCCGGGCTGGCTGCTGGTGCCGTTGCTCGTGCTGGCTCCATCACCCAGGCTGGCTGCTGGTGCCGCTCTCGTGTTGGTTCCATCACCCAGACTGGCTGCCAGTGTCGCTGCTCGTACTGGCTCTGTCACCCAGGCTGGCTGCTGGTGTTGTTGCTCCTGTTGACTCACTCACCCAGGCTGACTGCCGGTGTCGCTGCTCGTGCTGGCTCCATCACCCAGGCTGGCTGCTGGGGCCACCGATCGTGCTGGCTCCATCACCCAGGCTGGCTGCTGGGGCCGCTGCTCGTGCTGCTTCCATCACCCAGACTGGCTGCCGGTGTCGCTGCTCGTGCTGGCTCCATCGCTCAGGCTGGCTGCTGGTGTTGCTGCTCCTGTTGGCTCACTCACCCAGGCTGGCTGCCAGTGCCGCTGCTCGTGCTGGCTCCATCACCCAGGCTGGCTGCTGGTGCCCTGCTCTTCCTGGCTCCATCACGCTGGATGGCTGCTGGTGTTGGTGTAGGCGTTGATAAAGGTGCTGGGGCCTCCTGCGTCGTGCGCTGCGTTGTCCAATTATGCAAGGCTGCACCTAAGTACCAAATAACTCATAAAGTCAAGGAAAGAGATGATATTATAGCAAGATGGTTTTATTGAAGCAACTTCTAACAGGATTACACGATAAGGTAAACATACCAACGGAAAAAGCACTTGCTTGCTGTAAAATGACTTAATAACTCACATGTCATTCGGGTCGATGTCGTCTCGGTGTTGGTAGTAGTCGATCGGTATGGGGGCGGTGAACTTGCGCTGCCTGCGCGCCTTGGAGATGCGTTTCATCCGGTGCGCGCGCCAGTGCGAGCGCGCCCTGCGCCTACCCGCTCCTGGTATAACCACACACATGAACATAGAGAACAGTACGCCGCGTCTACACCAATCGAACATGCTTAACTGTGAAGCATACCGTTTGTAACCTACTGTATTACCCTGTATTACCTTACCGTTCAATAACTATATCAAGTGCTAAAAATTTAAATTGATCAATATATAAGTATCTAGACATATTATATGCTAAAGTAAAACACTAGTGTTCAAACCCAGCCGCCAGTTCGAGTCCATTTGAAATTAAATCTCAAACTGATCACCGAATTTGTTGACACTCATAATTAACATGTTACAAATCAGTCAATAAGGTGAGGACAATGAATGCTACACTCTTTAGTACACAACGTTTACTATTACACACAATGTTATTAATGCAACTTAATATTAAATTTGGGAAATAAAACATACACGATAAAGTATTATTTTTGTTTATCATTACATACGTGTCAACTATTCTAGTACATCTGAATACATTTACATGTGTAGGAGTAATGAATTGAAACTGCGGTTACATATTATTTTATTTATCACATATTATATACTTACTATGCTATGTTTTATTCTATATCTACTTACTATGTTTAAACGTGCATCTACGAGTGTGCTACTCGTGGTCATTTACCGTGTGTGTAACGTTAGCAAATGGTGTATAATTAAAGATCTCTGTTACTTGTCTGCCGACCCCAGCTGGGACGAAACCTAGGACCTGTGAAACAAAATCGTGTCACTAACATATCCTAAGATTAATATTTGGAAAAACACGTACCAAAATCCGCTGTTGACGCGCAGCAAAATCCGCTTGTTTGAAGGCTAATTCTTGAAGTAACTTTTCCGGGTCCTTATATGAAAGTATATACGAGAAATCTTCAATAAAACTCTTGGTCTTGGATTATATTGTGTAATAGCTACATCACGCCGTCCTAGATAAGGGTGAGTGAAAAACTACGAGTTAAAATTCTATAATAAAACATTACACATCAGATAATATTACGAATTACGAATAGAAATTATGAAATATCGGCCTATAGCCAAGTCACAAACATATTACAACTGCATTAATTCTAATCTCCTGAGCACGGCCTGAACTGGGCGAAGATAGTGCGGCGAGCCAATGTAATAACCATCTACAGTTTCGTTTAAAATAAAGACCAATTCCCGATTTTCATCGTCATCAGAATCTGTGGAGATATGAATATAATAAGTATGGCACCTCCGAAATATTAGTTAATATATAACGTGCAAGAAATATCTACAACCACGTTATAAAATAAGCTTCGGTGGGTTGAACTATTAATAGACTTTACAAATTGCGCAATATAATATAATCCAATTATTTTACATTACATTATAAAGATAGATGACGCAGACAATATGTATAGAGGATTAATAATGAAATCCAGTCTCAGAAAATCGCATTGTAATTAAAATACATTTAAAGATACATTCACGTTCTTAAGACGATTTGTGTGAAAATAAAACAAACGGAAAGAAAAAACGTTTATGCGCACAATAAAAGAAAACGTATGTTCTAAATACATCTTACATCTAGGAATGTAACGCCATGTTTATTGATGATATTTGGTTTATGACGCACCCTCATATCGGCTATCATCGATTTCCTTTGTTCCCAGATCGCTCGGTCCGGCGCGGCGGGAGGCTGGCTCGCGTCAGTTAGGGGGGAGGGGGATTCATAGGCAGCATTCATTTTAGTACATGGCATAGAATAATTCCTATTTTTTTATTAACCTAATACGTCATACATCGTGTCCATATGAGTCAATTTGTTTAAAAATAATAATAGTCCTTGCAATTTCCTTTGTTAGCTCGCCAGACAAGGATCCGGGTGTTGGAGGGGCTCGTTGGCGTCCTGTTCATTGCACATGCGCAAAACTAGCGTCCCTTTCTGGCACCTGCGCCCTTCTGTCCGACGCATCCGCCATTTTGTTTAACATCACACGTAAATTGAAATGGCGCCTGTTGATTGTTGGGTTACAATTTGGCGGCTAACAAAGGAAATGCTTTTGACTTCATTTTTCGTCTATTATGCTATTACTGCTATATACATTAATTAATCTTCAAGGCAGTCTAGAAGTCATGTTTTTTTCTTATGACAATTTTGTTTCGTATACAGGACATAACAAAGAAAAAAACACTTTAATTCAAGATGGCGACCGGTATGCAAACCGTACGCCGTATCCTAACAATGGAAAACGTGATGCGTCGCGACGGCTGCCTGCGTCTTTGTATGGTATAATAGACAATTTGCGGGCATAATAAAGTTAATATGCGTGTCGTTGCTTTTAAATTGAAGCACAATACGCTTAGGATTCGAATCTCTGCCATTACAGTATGCCATACTACCGGATATGGTGGTATACAGGAATCTTGTTAGAAATATCGTTTATAACCACTATACTGTTCAGAATAATATTTAAGCCTTCATTAATTGCCCTCTTGGTCGAAAAAATTTAGTAAATCTAGTCTTACCGTTATGATGATTCGGCTACAGATCACACACTTCACTTACAGTTTTGAACCAACTGTTATATTGCCTTTTTAAAGTAAGCCTGGCTCACCATTTTGAAATGTACAATGCTTGGCACGCCATTTTGAAATACGCAAATTGACTGTAATTTTGGGATGCGTGTGTCCACTCGCGGGAGCGGTGAGCGAATGCACCGGGCATAGGGATTGGGGCGTCGGGAGCACGTCTCCCACCCTCTTATTTATTGATCTAGACCAAAGCAGCGCCAATTAGCGCCACCTACGGAAAGGTAAGGCTCCGCCATCTTGAACGCTATTTCAACATGGACACGCGGGATTCATGAGATTTTGGGGTTATTTATTTTGTAATTAAACACTATCGGTGTTTTGAAACAATTTATCTGTCTTCGATAAAGTAGACAAAAAATATGTATAGGTTTGTACATATGTAGTAGGTATATTATACGGTTGTCTGGAAAATGTCACTTTTAACGATAAGACCGCCGTTTTGCACTTAACATTTTCTGTGTAGTATTTTTTTGTATTAACATCGTGGTGGTTTAAATAAAGAGTTTTTATTCATTATATACATAAACTTACGCCTGTATTTTTGAATGTGTAAGCAGAGATTTCACTAGAGCCATTCACAGTTAATTGTGCCTATTTATGTATATCTATATACATACCTTACATAAATTCCGGGACTCGAACTCAGTACCTCGCGGTTCCCAACTCGTAGAACCACTAGGCCTATACGGCAACCAAAAACAATTAAAAAATTGATAGTTTTTAAACTCTTACAATAGCTTATAATTGGTTATAACAGCCCATAATGTAGTCTAATAAAAATATAAGGGGCGATATTCTGCAATTTTTCCTTAAAGCCTGATTTTAATTTTATTATTTGGGGTGCTGTTTTATCGGAGGCTTGTGTTGAGCAGGCCACTTCTATTGTCTGAAGTTGATGGCGTTGCTTTGTGTTAATTTCAATATATGTTTTGAATGCTACAGTATCCTGATTTAGAATGCGATTTTATTTGATTTTTGTTACCTTTATTTCATAGTACTTAGTTAAAGCAATGTTGTTGTTCACTTTTCATATCTGTGTTATTTATTAGTGGAAACTTTACTAGATTTTGTAACACATTCTTCTGTTATTTATAAGTCAATTTCTCTGTTTGTTTCCCAAATAACAAATAAATAAATATACTACTCACAAAAGTTAAACGACTGCCTCGGTGGCGTAGTGGTACTACGGTATGATTGCAAAGCTGAGGTCTCGGGTTCGAATCCCGGGTCGGGCAAAGTGATATTGGATTTTTCTATTCATTATCAGCCTGGAGTCAGGAATTTGTGCCCGATATGGCGATAGGCTCGCCCCCTATCACATCGGAATATACAAGGCGAAACGTGGGTGTCCTGGTAGCACCTCTGCCTACCCCTTCTGGGAAAAAGGCGTGTGTTTATGTATGTATGTATGTAAAAGTTAAACGATGTTTTTTTTGATCAAATTTTTAAGGTGTTTTTTGAGTCTATATCTTGGAGAAAATTGATCGTTAAGAAATTTGAAACTAAGAAATTGGAAGCCTGAAATGTCTATTTTTCAGATCTGCGCTCTATTTCTTTATTGCATGCCTGGTTATTAAACAATCGTAAGAAAACCAAGGAGAAAAAAAATCCAAACTTTTACTCGTGTTTGACACCGTGCATTTACGTAGGTGATGTTTATTTGGTGACATCATCATAAAGCTCTTGTAGATAATTTAATTCCTTTTAATTTGATATACTAAAGAACTCCGTAGTATGATTTGGAGCTGACTTATGGTATATCAAAGCAAAAATGACCTTTCCGACTTTGACTCGGGATTACTCCAGAAATAATGATCACGCAGAAATAAAAATTGGCGTTTTGTAAACTTAATAGCATACTCTATAAGCTGTTATTAAAGTTTTTTTATGTAAAACAGTATACCTGAGTGAAATTGTTGACTGAAGAAAAGGTAAAAAGGGTTATTTAAGGATATTCGGAAAACTTTGCATATCTTTGAATAAAATTGAAATTATAAAAATCTTCTATAACTTTTCTACCTTACAGTATTGTAAAGACACCCTAATTTTTTTAATTGCTACGATTTGATCATGTTAGTGTTCGAAGGATTTAAACTCACTGTATTCGCCAAAACCATCTTAATGAGCAATTTTCATTTCTTATTCAATTTCTTAGTTCAACATTTTTATTTTTTAGTACTTGCCCATATTCATATAATCAAATACTCTCTCTCAAACACATTCACCGAAGTCGTAATTGTAAAAAATAAATATTCTAGCCCCATAACCAGCTTGTTTTAAGTAGTGTCAATTTTGAAGAAAAATTAAAGACCGATATTCCATTGTACGGATTGCTGATTTTCATAACACACATCGCAATATTATTCTGTTGCAATTTTCGAATTTTTTCCAATTTCTTAATTTCAAATTTCTTAACGGTCAATTTTCTCCAAGATATAGACTGTCAAAAACACCTCAAAAATTTGATAAAAAAAAAGATCCTTTAGTTTTTGTGAGTAGTGTAAATAAAAGTTCTGCACAGCTACAACACGTTCCGAAGCGGAAAATGAATTCAATTTATTGGTGGTTGTAATGAACCACTCAAAAGATCTTGTGAACTACTATTTGGATAAAGGATACCTATTCTTATTCTTGATTTTGAATTGAAGGAGCACATTAGAATAAGGCCTGTTTTGATTATAATTATCTGTTATAACGAAAAACATTCTGCGTTACAAATACGACAAAATAAACAAATATATTCGCAGAAACTTCGGAATAAACGCAGGTGGATGATCGTTGCATGTGAAGAATCGCAAGGGTCAGTTCCAAGGATCTGTCTACATTATCATTAAAATGTCTATACTGAGTTTGGCATTCAAGGTCAATTCACAAAGATGGACTCAAAGGGGTCCCTCATGTTGCTATATTAGAGTTAAGCGAGGGCGATTTATAAAGGGTCCAAATAATCAGACAGCTGTTCGTAACGGCACTGGTACAAAATCGCTTTTCTCTCTATTTGAGATGCTGCAAAATCTATACAGTATACATATATTTTGTAGCCGATCGATGTCTGTACATTGAAGATATGTGAGATAAATGAATACGGGGTGACTGTGAACGTAATAGAACCCAAAACAATAATTTTCAGAATTTTTGTTTGTTTATTTGTCTGCCCACTATGATTTCAGAAACGGCTTAGCGGATTGCGATAAAACTTTGTGTGGAGATACATCCTGAATTAACACAAGCTACTTCCTGTTGGGTTAGTAAGCTATTCCGATATATTTGTTAGTTTTTAAACTCGAAAGGCATGTGATGGGACTGGATTGCATGCCTTGAGTGAGATTGAGACGGTACAGGGCGGGATATAACGGGACGGGACGGGATAGGCTTTACAGAGGACAGCATTGAGATTGAATATAAATAAAGCGGCACGGGAAATAATATGTTGCTGATGTGGACTCAAAAAGTATCTGTACCCGGGTGGAATGGCCCCTAGTAATAAATACCTTTATAGTTATACTACAAACTCCCTGTAACTGTCTGTCACAGTTAGAAGCGCATTTGGTTAAGATGTCGCCTGTTGTTAGTAGTTGCGACTTGTGAAATGAGGAACTACGGCTTCGATCCCCGTATCAAGGCAAATCATTACATATTATGTGATACACGAATACTATGTTAGTCTAGTTTTGGTGAGTCTGAATCCTCTCGTATTTTCAAACACGATAAGACTTGTGCCGCAGTGGCGAAGGGTGCCTTTTAAATGGGAAGCGGATATTTCTGGTGCCTAGTTTAATTACATTAACAACTAAATATATTTTTACTCCGTTATGTTCGTACGATATTAAACGACATATTTGCTTATTATTATTAATACTAACTACACTACTCACAAAAATTAAAGGATATTTTTTTAGATCAAATTTTTAAGGTGTTTTTTGACAGTCTGTATCTTGGAGAAAATTGATCGTTAAGAAATTTGAAACTAAGAAATTGGAAGCCTGAAATGTCTATTTTTCAGATCTGCTCTCTATTTCTTTATTGCATGCCTGGTTATTAAACAATCGTAGGAAAACCAAGGAGAAAAAAAAATCCAAACTTTTACTCGTATTTGACACTGTGCATTTACGTAAGTAATGTTTATTTGGCGACATCATCATAAAGCTCTTGTACATAATTTAATTCCTTTTAATTTGATATACTAGAGAACTCCGTAGTATGATTTGGAGCTGACTTATGGTGAATCAAAGCAAAAATGGCCTTTCCGACTTTGACTCGGGAATATTCCAGAAATAATGATAAAAGTCGCAAATTGCAACAGAATAAAATTTGCGATATGTGTTATGAATGTCAGCAATCCGTACATTGGAATATCGGTCTTTAATTTTTCTTCATAATTGACACTACTTAAAACAAACTGGTTATGGAGCCAGGATATTTTGTTTTTTTTACAATTACGACTTTGGTGAATGTATTTGAGAGAGAGTATTTGATTAAATGAATATGGGCAAATACTAAAAAATAATAATTTTGAACTGAAAATTGAATAAGAAGTGAAAATTGCTCATTAAGATGGTTTTTGGCGAATACAGTGAGTTTAAACCTTTCGAACATTAACATAATCAAATCGTAGCAATAAAATTTTTTAGGGTGTCTTTAGAATACTGTAAGGTAGAAAAGTTATGGATAATTTTTTTAATTTGTCAATTTTATTCAAAGATATGCAAAGTTTTCCGAATATCCTGAAATAACCCTTTTTTTACCTTTTATTCAGTCAACAATTTCACTGTTTTACATAATAAATCTTTAATAACAGCTTACAGAGTATGCTATTAAGTTTACGAAACGCCAGTTTTTTTCTCTGCGTGATCATTATTTCTGGGATATTCCCGAGTCAAAGTCGATAAGGCCATTTTTGCTTTGATTTACCATAAGTCAGCACCAAATCATACTACGGAGTTCTTTAGTATATCAAATTAAAATGAATCAAATTATCTACAAGAGCTATATGATGATGTCACCAAATAAACATTACCTACGTAAATGCACGGTGTCAAACACGAGTAAAAGTTTGGAATTAATTTTTCCCCTTGGTTTTCTTACGATTGTTTATTAACCAGGCATGCAATAAAGAAATAGAGGGAAGATCTGAAAAATATGCATTTCAGGCTTCCAATTTCTTAGTTTCAAATTTCTTAACGAACAATTTTCTCCAAGATACAGACTGTCAAAAAACACCTTAAAAATTTGATCAAAAAAAATATCCTTTAATTTTTGTGAGTAGTATATATTTTCTCATACACTTTCTACAAACTCGCACGGCGTTGCACTGTTCTCGTTGCGTAATGTAAGGTTTAATAATTACGATTCATTACGAAACACAATAGTGTGTTTTGCGTTTTGGGATAAACAGACCAAACAAACTTCAAACGTTACTTTAATATGACAATATTTATTACAGGATTAAACATTGTCAGTTGCGTCGTTTCCCCGGTAGATACATAAATGTCGTATAAAGTTGAATATAATATCCGGTGCGATTTTTATTTGTGTAAATTCAGCATTTGTTTACTAAAACTAACTAAGCATGCAACATATTTTAAAAGAAAATGTATGTTTTTGTTTATTTACGCCAACGTGTATAAATAAAATCGGAATGGCAATATAAAAATTTGCCGCAACGTCATTTAAAACATTCGGAAATATTATTGTACGTTAAACCTCAAGTTACTGAAAAATATTTACAAAAAAGAAAAAGAAAAATTATCGAATGCGCTAATACTACACTATAAAGCCGAAACCTGGATTTGAACCAGGGACCTCTGGATCCCATAGACCTCACGCTCTTCCACTGAGCTATTTCGGCTACAGCATACTTGTCGAAAATATCGTACTGTATGATCACCGATAATGATATTTCATATTCGGGTTATTGTTTGTTTGGTCTTGTTTTCTAATTAGAATTAAATTATTCACAACTCGCATTTCTCTCTATTCTCAATGCATATGTGATGTATAAATTTATATGGTATGTAAAAGTCCGCCAACCCGCACTAGGCCAGCGTGGCGGAATATGGCCTAACCACTCTCAATCGTAATCTCGATTGTAGAGGAGGCCCGTGCTCTGCAGTGGGACGTATATGGATTGATAGAGTACAGTACAGTTATTGTTTGTGATATGTTTTTATAATATAAATAACAAGCATATATACTAAGTGGAAAGTGCAGCGTAGGACGTCCACCCACTAGGTGGTCAGACGACCTGGTAAAGGTCGCGGGACGTCGCTGGATGCAGGCTGCCTCCAACAGGTCACTGTGGAAATAATTGGGAAAGGCCTATGTTCAGCAGTGGACTTCATTTGGCTGATGGATGATGATGATGATGATATATACTAGTAATATTATATTTATTATAATAAAATTTTAATAGAGATAAGCCGTTCCCAATATGTTAACAAAGGCATGATAACAGCGTTTCCGACGCCAGGACATTGTAGGTGTACGACCTATAACCCAGTTTAGACTTTGTACAGTAATCGCTGATTGTAACTTGACGTTTGATTGCAGGATGTGTTTGATTGAAACTGATGACACTATTCACAAACAGCGTGACCTCTCTCAAACCTACGTGGTGATACATAACAGAGGTCTACTCATAATGGATATCGGGCGTCATATCAACGCGAAGAAAGACCCAATGTAGCCATGAATAAATTGGCATTATAAGATTGCATAAGCAAGTACTGGCTCACCACTCACATATGTACATATGTTATGTATCGGCCATCTTTGTAAGAAACGAGGAATTAAACTGATTTTTATCAGTGTTAAAAAATACAATAAAATAATGGCCGTATTTCTAAATTGAAATATTTAGATTTTACATAGTAAAACTATAGCGCTGTGTCTAGACTTAAACCTCATTTACACGGAGTGAGTTACTCGTCTGATTTCACACGAGATGCGTATGCCATTGTCGACTGCGATAATTTATATAAGGTTACATCAAGGTGTTCACATGTTGAATGTTTAAAATGAATAAAACATGAATATCGCTTTAAAATTTATATATATTTTAGCATATTTTACACTTACCTAGCTCGTGTCTCCACTTTAATGTTGAAATATTTGTATAACATATATTATCAGTGTTCTGCAGCGTTCGATGATAGACTCATATCAAGCATTGTTGACAAAACTTTGTGTTATTTTTAAATGCTTACTAAATGATAATTATGTTGCATTTGATTACTTTATAAAAATGATAAATAAAAAATAAAGATAACCCCAATTGCTTTAGTGCAGGTCGTCTGCCGTTATAAATAACAAGAATGGTCTTTCTCTCCCCGTTTTTTATTATATAGGACATGTCAACACTATTCGATCACGAGTATAAATGCTTGTTGTTTATATTATAAAAACATAAATCTCAAACAAAGCGTTAAATATACATTTTTTTAAATTTAATTATAGATCCAAATTTTGCCACGCGCCAATAGATTTTATATTATCTGTAATTTTCGCATCAAAGTGTTCATGTTTGAATTTCAAAATTAATAATAACCCGAATATTGTTAGTTACTACAAGAAGAAAACCATAGTTTCTCTACAAACAAACAGAACACGTATACTACAATGTATGTTTCATGTACTAGGACTGCATAATCGTGAAGGAGATGTAACGTTACAGATGCGCGGACTCAACATCACCGAATAGATCTTATGACGGTTTTTTATTTGTAAAGTTATAGCATGTATTATGTGTCCGCACTTTTTAGGTAAGTATTTATTTATTTATACTCTTTATTGTACTCTCAAGTTACATAAAAATTAAATAAAGAAATAACATTAAAGTAGTACAATGGGCGGCCATATCGCATTGAGCGATTTCTTCCTGGCAACCTTTGGATGAACAGGAATTAAGTAATTAATTCGATTAACAAATACATCCTATTTTTATTGAATAATTAACTAATACTCGTACTATAAATTACAGATAATCTTAGGTTTAGAAAAAAGTAGGATACCATGGTAACACCGCATAAGCTTTGTAGCACTAATGTAGTTAAGACTTCTACTGATTTTTTTCTTTAAAACCAATATCTGTGAGTTTGAATGCCCATAACTTAATCTTGTAGTTCGAATTTCAAAGTTATTGCCAGTTTGGACAATTTAGTTATTGATCCGCGGCAACTAGATGGCAGTGGCGTTTCCACAGCGGGGGAGAGTTATAAAACCGGTCCATAGTTACAAATACTTTTTATATGAAAACATGCGGTTATGAGAATAAAGTACAGGTTTTGTGAGAGAAAAGAAGGTGTAAAGTTTCGTTTAAGCGCTGAGACCGACAACGCATCTCTTTGACCTCTGGTGTTGCAGACGTTCATGGGCGGCGGTGATCACTTACTACTATCAGGCGAACTGTATGCTCATTTGTCGCCTAAAACATAAAAAAAACAAGAATTCGAACACGATTCTTTTTTGAATTTCCGAGATCTCAGGCTTGTAGATTGTTAAAAAGAATGAGGTGATTACAAGAATTATAATTCAGCATCCTACACTATATTTTTAACTATAAAATGAATGTTATTCGCTCCATTTGTTTATCTCAATAACAATTAATTATTTTCTTTGTGTAGTTGTATCTTTTGCTAAACGATGTTTTCTAGTATTTGAAAAATCTATGTGTCCTTTAAGCCTTTGCCTTAATATATGGCTATCACATATTTCTGAATTTAATAAATCGTTTAGACATTTTAAAACTACTCAAAAGTCAACGGTCTCATTCTGCCACACAAGTATTCCATACGTTACGACTTTAGATAATTACGTGGCCTCTGGCCGGTTTACAATGTATGCATCGTGTACTAGGATTTCATGACTGCCAAGATGTAATGTATTTTACGAGTAATCGCAGCTGTATCATATTTATAGCAGCTGAATTATTCTGTCATTTCTCACATAACAATGTCTACGCTAAATAAGGAGGGACTTCTTATTATACGAGTAGTGATTAATGAACATTTTTATTAAATATATTTTAAATTCCAATTATTTTTTTAAACGATCATCTGTGCGAAATTTATTTGTACTACCTTAATGTTATTCTATTCTTCAGTTACTTTACTTTTGGATTTTTTATTGTATTATTAATTTCTATCATGAATGTTGTTTCACGCCTATAATTAGCAAGTAGACCAGGTCTTAAATTGTACACGTTTAATTTTGCATGTTTTGTCTATTTGCTGTTGGTGTGTCATATAATAAAAAATATAAACCTATTTGTCCCACTGTTAGGCAAAGGTCTCCCTCAACTCCTTCCATCTGTCTGTATTTGCTGCTGTTGCCGTCCATACGCTGCTGAAGTGGTCGAGGTCGTTGCGCCGTCTCTTCCGCGGTCTGCCTCGTCGTCTCTTACTATCCGTGGGCGTCCATTGCGTTGCAATAGTCGCCCACATTTTCGCGTGCATCCGGGTGACGTGTCCCGCCGAATCCCAATTCATTGTGGTTATTACGGAGTTAAAATACTTATATTATTAATTTAACTTATAAGACCATTCGGCAGCTTAATTAATTTAATTAAATAAGTAAATACACCCAACAGTCATATACATTGTCCTGACCCCACACTAAAATCGGGTCTTGTGTCGTAGGTATCAGGAACTACGAGAAACTTTTCAGTCTTACAAACACCCAGACACAAATAAAATACAAACATTTGTCTCGGTGCGGTAATCAAACCCGCGGCCTCACGATTCACAGCCATCGTCTAACCAACTGCGCCGCGGACGCTATTGTAGTTTTATTATGAAATTGCTTTAATTTTTTTTTATTATTGATCAGGAAAATATTGACAATAAACATTTATCTTAAATGTTTATTTGTTAAATGTAATTAATATATGTATTTTAACGTATCCTGAAAGGGATGGATTATTTTACGTCGCATGTTTTATCTAACCGAAAAGACATAGAAGCACACCTACGCGACTAAAACGGTCTATATCCAAAGACACAAAATACGAACCCGCACAACGTTGTTGCAAATTTCGAGTCAATGGTACTATAATCACAGAAATTGAAGAAGTCGAGATCTAGTTACACTGACGCAGGCACTATACGCGAAGCGTTGGCGGCGCCATCGACCAACAGTTCCCTATGCAATCTATTTATCTACAATCGAATGTAGCAAATAAGATATGTATAATGTAATTAAAAATATGATTCAAATATATAATTAAAATATAAGTGACCAGTTAAAAAATACGCCTCTTGGTAAGTACATAGCTGAAACCCCAATATTCAATTACGCGGCTTGATTTATTTAAATAGTTATTAAAGTAATTTACGAGTACTAATGTTATTTTGTGAAGGACAAACTGAGATATCCTTTGAATCCATGGCATGAGTAGTAAGTAGGATTCATGAATACATTCTCCAACTCGATGTTTCTTTACTAACATACCTACGACGTGGTCATACAAAGTACCTAAACTCCATCTAGGTACCAGGACTACATGAGAACGTAGATGTACTCGTAATGATAATGTGGTGCTGTGGACTTGGAGTCAGCAGCTTCAATGTACTCGTAGTATTTCATAACACATGTACATTTGATTAGTAAAGCAAAGGTTGAGTGTTACTTTCAGATTGCTAAATCTTTTAATACATAGATGGATATTACTCTATTGTATTAAACATAATATAAATTAGATTAATCCTATAAATATTCATTTTCACATATAATGGGAAAACCTTATTAACTTGATTGTCAAAGTTGATATTTTTATTACATTTTCTTGGCATATCAATTATTCTCAAGTGTAAATTAACTAGTGTCACAAACATTGTGGTCAGTACTTTTGAGAGAGAGAATCGTTCTGGTTTGCAAGATTGTTGCAAAATGTTGACCGTTAGTACCAGGGAAGCATATCAACTAGGAGGTTTGTAAAGCACAACGCATAAACATGTCATATGACATGAAACTGTCTGTAGCCAGCCTAACGTACGTCTCGTTGATATGCCAAGGCGAGATAGCAGCATGCACACACCACGTATTAGATAAGGTATAGTAGATATATAACAATTCCCACTGCACTACATTGGAAGCAGGCATTCATTGGCTAGCCAATAAATATTCAACGAGGATAATTTTGTATGAACTAAAGCAAGGCGAGAGTGGCATTAAATTACTTACCTTATACCTTCGGAACATGGTACGATTTGGCTTGCAATGCAATGTTTACACACTGATTTGTCGGTTCAAGGCCTGTGCCGCAAATCAAGATGTATTGTGGTCTAAATTATTCACAACGATCAATCAACTCTTATTCGGGAATTCAGATTGAGTCAAGGCTTGGGAAGAGTAACATTTTCAATTCTTATAAGATAAAATCAAGGTAGCGTTACGTAAATGTATTGCCCTTGGAATTATGCTAGGATGTACTGAATTAAAGATCTTAGTAACATACATAGTCTTGACCCCACGTTAACATAAGTTAATTAAGTCTTGTGAAGTGTGACTTTTCGGTATCACAAACACCTAAAACCGAGACAAATACTTGTGGGCCTTACAAACATTTTCTCGGTGCGGGGTTCGAACCCGGGGCCTTTTGTTTCAGCCAGCGTCTAACCAACTGCTCCACGGAGGCTGTCTACATGGGCAGATGAGCCAGCACATTATGGTAAGCGGACACCACGTAGTTGGCAATACTGGAAGTACAGTGAAGCCACTGCCTACCGCGCGTTATTTAGAATCTACTACGGGAGATACAAAAGTGGTTGAAGAACATATTCTCATGCAAACAAGCTCTGGATTGACTGCGAGATCGAATATATTAAGTAATCAATAACAATAAATACACCAAACAGTCACATACATAGTCCTCACCCCACATTAAGATCTAGTCTTTTGTCGTGGGTATCAGGAACTACGAGTGACTTTTCGGTCTTATTAACAGCCAGACCCGAAACAAATACCTGTGATTCATACAAATATTTCTCTAGGTGCAGGAATCGAACCGTTTCTCAGCCGGCGTCTAACCAACTGCGCCACGGAGGCCGTCTCATAACACCAACAGGACTCCAATCCATCAGCAAAAGTCCACTGCTGAACATAGGCCTCTTCTAATGATTTCCACAGTGACCTGTTGGAGGCAGCCTGCATCCAGCGACGTCCCGCGACCTTTAACAGGTCGTCTGACCACCTAATGGCCGACAGTACTCATATAAGGATAATTCGGCAGAAGTTGTTACGTTACCTTCATCATACTAGATAGTAGCTAAAGGAGTGACGTAATTAACCAATTTTATCAATAAAATTGTCATATTCAATTTGACTAGTTCGTATTTTAGTCGTCGAAGTATTACTTACTGTATTGTATCAGCCCATATACGTCCCACTGCAGGGCAAAAGCATCCTCTATAATCGTGAGTACGATTGAGAGTGATTAGGCCATAAAGTCCACCACGCTGGCCTGGTGCGGGTTGGCGGACTTTTACATACTATATAAATTTAGAATATTAGAATTATTATTTAAAGATAAAAAATGGGTCCTTAGTTATTGGAGTAATTTTGAAATAACACAACACATGACAATGTCCAAATTTTATTACATTCATAATGTTACAGTATTAAATACAGTTCAATAAACTAACATGAAATGTTTCAGTAATACAGTCATTTTGACGAAAATTCATTTTAAATAGAGAGACGCATACACTAAGTATAGAACTAACATCCACGTTGTAAGTACAATAATCACTAAATATTAATATTTTTTTCGTTTTAATTCCGAATTTCATCCTTATCTCTATAAGGTCAGGTGCGACGCCACTGGGTATACAAAGGTCAGTTTTAAGATTACACATATTTATATTTACGACATATGATATACGAGTACATATACAGTATGACAAAAAACCCTCTCCGATCCAAGACTCGCATTTGAGCATCTCAATTGTAGTATAAAAAAACACGATAATAAAAATATAATAAAGGATTACATAATAATCGTAAGTTATAATAAACATTTTATTATCAATATTATCTTAAAATCTAGCAAAGTTTTAAATTCTAACAACAACACACATTCTGACAATTCTGAAACGTCGCGCCGCACATTGTCTGTTACGAACGCGGTTGTTAGCAGTGTAATGTGAGTTTCCCTGTTTTTAATTTATTTATTAAGGATATTTTTTATCATATTATGTGAAATGGATTTTTTAAATACAACACATTAAAGATGCCTGGCACCTTTATTGATCGGGTAGATTTCTGTGCCACCTGTATACTTATATTATGAATACAAGTAAATGCTCTTACTATCTGTTAAAGTCGATTATGGTTACTTAAAATATATGAAATATAACCTGGCCCAATGTACGTTTTTTTTTTATCAAAAGAGTATAATAGAAAGTACTATGTATAACATTTTATAATATGCCCAAAAGGTTAGATTTAAAAAAAAGTCACGACAAAAAGAAATGGTATAAACTGTTGTGTATTCTTGGAAGTTGTAATAATGAGTATAATATTGGAGATCCTTAATATAAATAAATAAATAAAATACCAATCACAATTTATTTTATCCGAGAAGCTAAGCATTTCACATTCAAATGATTTAATTTCTGAATTTCATAACATTTTTGGTAATTATAATTAGGTGTGGGGTTAACACATTTTCAGGTTTCAATTATAAGCGGGCCAGGCGTTTCAATTAATCCTAACATTTAAAATAATTGTGAATAATAACAATACCACATTATTGTGTATACACCTTAATCCTAAGAATGCACCTATAGTGTGCATTGGTTCTTATAATACGAATACAATAATTTTTCATAACTACTGTAGGTTACACAAGTTAATATTAATTAAAATTATTCGAAGTTTTTATTACACTGATTTATTTTTATGCCTTTTTTCCAAGTAAATTTAAATGGAGACACTGAAAAGTTGTGGCATTCAATTGAAATTATTACAAAATAAATTATTATCAAGAGCAACTTATGATTACTCCCTGGATTTAATTATATTTTAATTATTAATTTACCTTTTTATTTTTTATTGCATACCTGTTTGCTTGTTTGCCGGATAAACAAGAAAACAGGCCCCTCAAGGTAAATGATCACTGCTAACCATGAACATCCACAACGATTGGATCATGGATGTATTGCCAGCTTATCAAACTGGGAGAAGAGCGGGGAGGTAAAAGAATGAGATGAGAAAATGGGCATTGGGCATCCAACAATCTCACTCACCGAAGAAAAGTGACAGAAAACCTGTCGCTTCGCGTCGATATTCTGTGAGACAGCGGTACCGGCCCGGACGAGCCTGCCCATTCATGCTGAGTCATGACTGACAACAGCGTGGCTCTACCACTTCCAAATATATAAATTACATCAAATACATATATATATATATATATTTGATGTAATTTTAAACAGGGTATATCAAGACTGCGACCGAAAACGAAGCCAGGTGGTAGTTTAAGAGATTACAGACACAATGCAACTAAACATTTCTTTAAAAAAGCTCAGGTCTTTTCTTGAGATTTTTTAAATATCACCGTATTTATGTGGTAGATCCCAAGTTTTTGCTAAAATTATAATTTAAACCCTCACGTACCATTGTGTCTAAAAATAAAAAGTTGTACATTATTATTTTAGGAACACGATGTATTTACTACCCAAATACGACGATAGGCAAAAAATTACAACAAAATTTTTTTGCTTTTTTTTTGCGAAATTTTTAGTTGCATTGTGTCTGAAGTCACTAATACTGCCACCCGACTTCGTTTTCGGTCGCAGTCTGGATACACCCTGTATTTTCAAATAAATTTATTTTTGGCTACCGTTGGTGTAGTTATCGAATGTATTTATTTATTATTAGATATTTGTGAAAAATGTAATCTCTAAAATGTATAATACAAATTATTAGTTGAAATAAATGCAGTAGATTTTTTCATTCAAAAAAGGCTTTGCCTACGTCACAGTGCACTAGATGGAGGCCACTATACACTATCTATAGATAGTAAGATTATTTTACCCCAAGTATGTTCATAGTTATTTTTTAATTTTACTGCAGCCTCATTTTCACGTATTCGATTTTATAGTGACAAAAGAATTTATTTTAATTATTTTTCGCTACAAAATAATACGTTAGGCCAAGCTTTTCAGTATCCCCCTTTATTATGTATTTTAAAATGGATAAACGCTATAGTGATAGCCGGATATATAGTAATATATACTTTGCCCATTTGAAGAACAATATTTCTTGTTGCTGCTAGAATATAGACTATTTTAATGGGGTGGGCAGTCGCTATACATTTTGTATGAAGACAACTGCTATAGCATTTATCTAGTCAGGAATTTCTATTACTATAAGAGGAGTTGTTGCGTCAGTACTTAATTGTAACGAGTAATTGAACATTAATTCAACAGTAATTCTAATGAGTAATGAATGATACTATACGTTTATTATAATGTTTAGTGAATGAATGATTGGTTAACATACAAGTAAACTCTACAGGCCCATATTATATTCATAGACAGTTTGAAAACCTATTTTACGAGTTGTAATCGAATGTTTTGTCTTCTTTGCTCAAATTGAATTCAAGTCATTCGAATGGAAAAAAAATAATAACTAAAATAGGTATTAAATTTGTCTATGAATAGGACCGAACGACTATTTAAATGTCTATTATCCGCGTACTTACTTAATTCATAATTTATAATATAATATAAAATTGTATTGATATATTGGATACTGGTATATTGAAAAAAAAAACAATATATCATGAGAAGTTGTTAGACGCAGGCTGCTTTCAAAGAGTTTCTCGGAAAATTAGTGACGAGTGTATTCAGCAACAGACTTTCTATGCTGAGGTTGATTTTTTATACTTGTTAAGCCGGGTACTCACTAGCGAGCCGTAACTGTAACCGTTGCCATGAAAACATACGCCTTAAAGATAGTTTTAAAAACCAGTCTTAGCTAACGAATGTTTTGTCCCTTTCGAACGACTTTTGAATTCAGTTTGAGCGAAGAAGACAAAACATTGAACTAAAATAGGTTTTGAAACTGTCTATGAATAAGGCCGATAGTGTACGTGGTTCGCAAACCTGCTGCGAGCGGCGTGTGTGCGTTTCCACGCGATCCGACGATGTCAAGGTGTCATTCTGTAACCGTAAACTGTAACACGCGTACACATTAGAGCCGCGTTACTGTAATATTCAAGTTACAGTTGCAGCTCGGTAGTGAGTACCCGGCTTAACGCAAACCACTCTGTCACGAGATGACATGTGCGGTCTGAAGGGAATATCGACTATCGACATTTACCACCTCAATTGAGGTATTATACTAGAGCGGACATCAGGAACAAAATCTCTGCGCATTGTGGTACAGGATGTGTGGTGTGCGAGCGAGAGCGAAGATATTACTGCGTAGGCGTGACAGAGACAGAAACAGAACGAGTGGTTCTGACCATTTTTTTTGGTTATAAAAAAATTGTTTCCAATGTTCCCTCTAGTATATTATCTCAATGACCGCCTCCCACCGATCGACACAATTATGCCGGCCTATTCCAAACCGGATATACCCAGGTGATGACGATGATGAAGGTACGTATTAATAAAGTATTGATAAGATAAGCCTATTCTTAAAGTTAACCTTATTTATTTTAAAGTAATTAATCGATTACATAATTCTTACTGAATTGTTGAAATACTTAAAAACTAGAAAGTATTGCCGTGTCCAATGCCGCGTAGTTATACATAATATAATATTTGTATATGATTAAATTATTAATTCTATTCCATACTGATACAAAGATGCATTTTAAGTGTTGGTAAATTATAATTAAAATCATATCGCACTTAATTAAAATCATATCGAACTTTGTCAGGAAAAACTTCGTGTCATAAATAAAAAAATAAAAAAAAGATACCTCATAGAATCTCACAATAAGCCGGGTTTTAAAAATAACATTGTTATCCAGAATTATTTGTTTTCCAATTTTAACCACTTCAATTTTTCCTATTAGTTTTTTGATGGAGAGAGAAAGAAAAACGTAAAAAGTTTTCCTTTTAGATTTTTTTTTCTGATAAATATATTTCATTGTACTTTTGCACGTTGATTATTTTGCTTATTGGCTCTACTAGACAACAAATCAAAATATATGCGTTACATGTTAAAGGCGGGCCGCCATACAAAAACACGCAGGATCTATGGCATGTATAAATAGCTTATTAATGCACTAATGCATGGGTCCTACGGGTTTGGTACTTGCGATGCGCCTTCAATATGTTACGCATATTTGATTTTTTGTCTAGTAAAGTCAATAAGCAAACAAATCAACGTGTACAAGTACAATGAAATAGATTTTATTTCTTACATTGTAGTGTTTTTTTTAATATTTGTTTTTACTTTATAGTGGTATTTTTGGAGTCGGTTTTCATTTTTTATTAAAAAATATTTATTTGTGTCTTTTTTAGTGTTGATAGTGATTTGAATGGCGGAGAGGTGGTCACATAAGGAAAACAATGTGTTATTTCCGATGAAAAAGAAATCACTAAAATCGGTTCAAAACTGTCGAAGATATTGAATTTATACTAATTTGCTTACCCTACACATATATTATATACAGGGTGATATTGACATATGGTGTTCCGTTTAATCCACACGTTCCTAACCACCCCAGGTAACATGTACCAAGCTTGAAAAAAAAAGTGAGTGGTAGTTTCACCAAAATTCGCGATGCTAGTTTTCAAGGCTTTTGATCGACCCGTATAGGTACGTGTCTTATCCGCTCAGGTAATTCCCCGGACCGAACCGAAGTTCAGCTAAGCGGTGAAAATACTCGTATCTATACGAGGTGGGCAAAAATCGAGAAATCTAAAATCACTATGTTTGACAAAAACCTTCTGGGATTTTTTTCAAATTTTGCACAAGTACTCCTGGGGTGATGATAAACTTATGGTGTAAATACTATATTATCCCAATATCACTCAGTATAATATAACTAAACCTACTTATTACTATTTCGTTAAACTAATACGTATTTCTTTAATACGTTACTTAAAATATAAATAATATTGCCGGGTACAATGCGCGTAGTTCATGTTAATATCTAACTTATATAAGTATATTGCGTTCATACGATCAATATAGTAATTAATATTAAACACATTCCAAATCCATCACAATTTCATACACTTACATATAATTAAATCTAATTTATCTTAAATTATTTGCATTGAAATTGCATTGCGAATATAATATGTACATTATTATAACTATACTATGTCATTAGAGATAATATTACTAGGGATTTTAGTAATATCATTATATATTTATTTTTATATATTTATTTATTTCCAACTCCTACTGTTAATTTGGCTTTATGATTGGTTTCGTTGCGTGTTAAAGACTAGTTAGACATTCCCGTAGACTCGCTGAGCTTCAATGCTCGGTGTCATTACAATGCGTGCCACTGTTGATCCTGGCTTACAGGTGTTGCAGTGGTAGTTGTGAGGGCGGGACAGTCTCCAAAAAAAATAATATCAAAGCCGGGTAGAATATCAGTGTTTGCTAGTATGAGTGAACTTATAGATACTGATAAAACGTTTTTCTGTTCTATATATATTTATATATTTTTAAGGTCTCTGCCTGTAATGTATCATACTATGACCGTGCTATGAACGTGTCGGAGATTTTTTTTTGTATAACAAACTTCAGATTTGTCTAGTTAGCAGTATGTAGTCATTCATAAAATGATTATTTTTTTCTTACTTTAATACTATAATGTTATGTTTTGTAATAGTGTGCATAAACCCTAGTGGTATGGTATTTTATATATTTTTTAGTAGTTGAACCTACAACGGAACGATTATAGCCCAGTATGATATTTTCAAACGGATTTTAAGTTCATTCAAGCCTATATTTAATTACAAATAGTGGGAAGTTTTGCACGTGTCATCGTTAAATGCCTAAGGGCCTTTGCCCACGGCGTATTTTTGACGCGCCGACGACGCGCGTCTTATGAATACGCGTTGTAGATGACCAAAGGCTTACTATGCAAAGGTTTACTCATTGCGTCTGAATTGCGTTTCAAGCGCGACAGCACGCGAGTTCTGAACGTCCTCGACGCGTTAAAAATACGCTGTATGCAAAGGCACACCTTGTATATCCTCAAAATCAACAATAACACAAAAAATCATCGGAATTTGGAGAAGACGACATCAAATTCAGTTTTTGTTTTCTTAAAAAACCTGATCGATATAAAATATAAACTCTGAATATTTTTTTACATTTAGAAAAATGACTTAAATTATACCAATATTTATTGTTAATTAATTATTATTCGTTATATATTAATAATTATTTATTCGAATATAAAATATAATAACACCCTTTGAAGTATTTTTTAACTCGAAAATCTGACACAGCCTTACCGTTTAGTTTACAAGAGGCAAGGTGAAAAGTCGTTAAAGAGTTTGGCGAGGAAATTAATCAATTATTTGTAGACCTGACTATTTCACAAGCATACGGCGATGAAAATGCATATAAGATGCATCTTCTTAATGAAAAGAACGCAATAAAGTGTTTTTTGGATGAAAAGTCAACGCTTAGGAACAATTATCACAGCAAGGAATTTGACATCTTTAAACGATGCTATCAGGGAGGGCGATGATGACTCTAGTTCAGCTCTGAGCCATCAATTAATGTCATACAATCGACAATAATCGCGTTTGAATAATAAAAATCGTTTGTTTTACGGAGGTCGTGGATGTCGTGGTCGAAATCCTGATAGTAATTTTCCCGGCTATTATACAGTTTCGCAACCACTTTAAATTCCGAATAACTACGGCATGATGCGCGGGGCGTCGAGGCCGGGATCTCGAGCACGAGGCGCTACAAGTTACGGTGCCAGATAAGTTCGCGGGAATCGTGGCAATGGCGCAATTCATTCTAAAAATACACATTTAAATCACTTCACTACGATTGACAAACGATCTGGTTCCTGAGTTGATAAATATTGGGGAACCGGAAAAATTTGATGTGTTTTTTCGTCTCTAATCAGGTTTTAGTTTGTGATATTATTCATTGGGTAAATTTAAGTTTTAATAAGTTACAGTTAGAAATTTTAGTACATACAAGGGCCCGAACACAACAGCGCATTTACACTGCTGTTTGGCGGGATATATAGACATTGCGGTGGTACCTTCCCAGGCGGCCTCTCATATATGAGACCTTGGAGCAATATCAGTTTCTTATAAAATAAATAACAAAATAGCTAATATTGACATTTTCCAGTATTCAGTAATAAATTTTGATGTTTGCGTCGTAAGCATTATGCTCGTACTAGTGTCACAGCTCAGTATACAATGGAAATAGTTTATCTAATGATTAAAAATGGACCTTTAGTGAGATTTGCGCTTCATTTAATTTGCTTTTGAGGTGAAGAAATCTTTGATAATGGTCAGGTTTTTGTGCTATTGTTGATTTTAACGATATTATATTACCTACTAATTGTATTATAATTATTAATTATTTTTAGTATAGTGATAACTATATTAAACATGTGTATGTTTAGGTTATATTTGTATATAACCTAAAATTACCGACTTAGAGAGCCTAACAGCAATAAGTAGGTATTTATTTATATTATATTTTATTATATTTAATCTATGTACACAATGTTTTACTGTGATTCATACGATGCCAAATAAATTAATAAACAGTGAATGAAAAAGCCCCGTGGCTAAGGTGCCCGGCTGCACTACCGCTGCCTTACATCTACTTAGATACGAACCTCATACATACACATACACTCATACACGTCCACCAAATCAACATGTATACAAGACATACACTCTGGATTTGCTTAAAATATCTTTATTACACGTTGAAATATTAAACGTGTTTTATTCCTAGGGCAACATGCTGTCGCATATAATTTCTAAAACTACGTTATAAATCACTCTGAGCCGTGCTATCATCTGCTTATAAATATAAATGAATGTGAAATATGCGCCAAAATTGTAATGGTAAATGGTGTTTATAATTCAATCAAAGTAGGTTGTCGGTAAAATGGCATTAATTAAGGATTTGTTTCAGGCATTGAATTTATTATTAAATATGTGAAATATTAGTTACTATTGTAAACCTCAAATCGTGAAATATTCAATTGGAATGTGGAATTATAATTTTTATTAATGATATGATTTTGTAAAATTAAAGTTTAATTACAATCCGAGCTCATCAATATTTTATGACGGAACTAAACTGGGGGAATAATGCGGTAAAAGAGCTAAAAATTTTTTTTGTTATGATTGTATTTCAAATAATTTGATTGTAGATTTCTGTAGGACCTTTTTTCAATCGTCAGATAATTACTTGGGAACGTTACTTACATTTTCATAGCCTCTTTATCGATTGAACAGTATGAAATATTATGTCAATATTGTAATTTTTAGTAGGAATATTATAATTCAGGACATCAGAACAAAAGTTTGTCTGCGCGTATCAGATTTTAGCGATTTTTTAAGGAAGCAATAGATGTACAGCACTGCCAATATAGTTCTCAAAAATATTTATCGAATCTTTGTTACTGTAGTTCTTTTGTTATTGATTTATGTACTTCAGGAATGAAATGCCGGTAATTCGTTATTGCGCTGTCACCATTTCGTATCATAAAACGGAATCTTTTCATTTTTATTGTATAAGTGCGATGAATATAGTCAACTTGCACTACTGACAGCCAGAACTGTGTACGCAGCGCGCTGTTTGCGTCGCAAGCATTTTGCTCGCGGCGTCCGCTTCGGCATCATATCTTAGTATACGACGGAAACTATTTATCTGACGGTTGAAAACGGTCGCTCGGTGGGATTTGCATTTAATAAAATGTACTTCTATGCAGTCAAAACTCAAAATAACTTAGATAACTGCTAGAATTTTCTGTTATTGTAGGTTTTAACGATATATCTACTGAATGAATTAAAATTACTTTATTAATAACGATATTACATTACAATTACACGTATGACCTAAAATTGCTGACGTATAGACTCGAGCGGTAGTATATATTTATCCCTATTTTACTGTTTAAATATACTCTTTTATATCTAAACTATGTACACAATGTCTACCGTGATTCATACAACCCTAAATAAAGTAATAAATAATAAATGAAAAAGCCCCGTGGCTAAGGTGCCCGGCTGCACTACCGCTGCCTTACATCTACTTAGATACGAACCTCATACATACACATGCACTCATACACGTCCACCATATCAACACATACAAGACATACACTCTCGATTTGCTTAAAATATCTTTATTACACGTTGAAATATTAAACGTGTTTAATTCCTAGGGCAACATACTGTTGCATATAATTTCTAAAACTCCGTTATAAATCACTCTGAGCCGTGCTATCATCAGCTTATAAATATAAATGAATGTGAAATATGCGCCAAAATTGTAATGGTAAATGGTGTTTATAATTCAATCAAAGTAGGTTGTCGGTAAAATGGCATTAATTAAGGATTTGTTTCAGGCATTGAATTTATTATTAAATATGTGAATTATTAGTTACTATTGCAAACCTCAAATCGTGAAATATTCAATTGGAATATGGAAATGATTTTTATTAACGATGTGATTTAGTAAAATTAATTTAAAGTTTACTTACAATCCGAGCTCATAAATATTTTATAACGGAACTAAACTGGGGGAATTATGCGGTAAAAGAGCTAAAAAATTTTTTTTTGTTATGATTGTATTTGAAATAATTCGATTGTAGATTTCTCTACGACCTTCTTTTCAATCGTCAGATAATTGCTTATGGGAACGTTACTTACATTTTCATAGCCTCTTTATCGATTGAACAGTATGAAATATTATGTCAATATTGTAACTTTTATTAGGAATATTATAATTCAGGACATCAGGACAAAAGTTCGTGTGCGCGATTCAGATTTTAGCGATTTTTAAGGAAGCAATACACTGTACAGCACTGTCAAAATAGTTCTCAAAAATATTTATCCAATCTTTGTTACTGTAGTTCTATTGTTATTAATTTATGTACTTCATGAATGAAATGCCGGTAATTCGTTATTGTGCTGTCACCATTTCGTGACATAAAACGGAATCTCTTCATTTTTATTGTATAAGTGCGATGAATATAGTCAACTTGCACTACTGACAGACAGAACTGTGTACGCAGCGCGCTGTTTGCGTCGCAAGCATTTTGCTCGCGGCGTCCGCTTCGGCATCATATCTTAGTATACGACGGAAACTATTTATCTGACGACTGAAAAACGGTCGCTTGGTGGGATTTAAATTTTTTTAAATTTACTTTTATGTAGTTAAAATTCAAAATTACTGATAATTGAGAATTGAGAGATTTAATTTGCTTTTATAAGGTCAAGATAACTGTGATAACTGCTGGGACTTTCTGTCATTACAGGTTTTAACGATATACCTACTGAATGTATTAAAATTACTTTATTAATAACGATATTACATTACAATTACACGTATGACCTAAAATTGCTGACGTATAGACTCGAGCGGTAGTATATATTTATCCCTATTTTACTGTTTAAATATACTGTTTTATATCTAAACTATGCACACAATGTTTACTGCGATTCATACAACACAAAATAAAGGAATAAATAGTAAATGAAAAAGCCCCGAGGCTGTGCTGGGGCTACACCGCCGTATGGTGTGTATAGAGATTCGCGTGATACAAACTGCTGGCGCCCACATACCCGCGATGCTACACCTACTCAATAACCTACCTAAAGTACCTAGTCTAGGTAACCTAAGCATTTATATTACATTAGCATCGAGTATTTATTCATGTTATATTTTATTATATCTAAACTATGTACACAATGTTTACCGTGATTCATACAACGTTAAATAAAGTAATAAATAGTAAAAGAAAAAGCCCCGTGGCTAAAGTGCCGGGCTGCACTACCGCTGCCTTACATCTACTTAGAGAAATCTACGTACCTTCATCATCATCAGCCCACAGCAGCCCACTGCTGGACTCAACCAACTTCAACAGAACGCCATCGAATCCGATCTTTACCCGCGGGCGATAGAATCTTAACCTTAACACATTCCCTTTGGGGTACTAAAATGATTATACGTATTCTATACTTTACACAAATTCCGGAATATCTATTGTTATAAAATGTACAATTATAGTGCCACTCTAATGGCACCGACTTACCTTCGTCTTACGTCCTCTAAATTTAAATGATTTTAATGTAAAATATACAAAATGCGGGACAACACAACTATAATAAACGTCATACAAACGTGAACATGAGACCGAGTGTGAAAACTGTTGCTTTGAGCAATTCATGAGATCTTAAAACACTGCAACGATTTCTCGAGATGTGATGAAACCCAGGGTCAGTTCTCGCGATGGTGATTGACAAAATTAATTCAAAATATAAATAATAATTTAAGCGCTTCAACATATTAATAACGGAACAGAAACGGGGACAAACACAACAGTAAACTAAAAAATTGGAAACAACCAGCACCGAAAAAGGACGTAAACTATCCAAAGTTATATTTTTTTAATCGCATTTTTTTTCTCTGGATCACATAAATATTTTTATTTAGGAAGTAAGAAAATATATGAAGAGGATATACAGGGTATATCAAGACTGCGACCGAAAACGAAGCCAGGTGGTGGTTTTAGTGATTACAGACGCAATGCATCTAAAAAAAATTCAAAAAAAGCGACTGGTTATTTTTGTAATTTTTGAAATGTCACCGTGTTTTAATGGTAAATCCCAAGTTTTTGCTAAAATTATAATTTAAACCCTCACGTACCATTGTGTCTAAAAATAAAAAGGTGTACATTATTATTTTAGGAACACGATATATTTACTGCCCAAATACGACGATAAGCAAAATATTACAACAAAAAAAATATCGCTTTCTTTTGCGAAATTTTTAGTTGCATTATGTCTGAAGTCACTAACTACCACCTGGCGTCGTTTTCGGTCGCAGTCTGGATATACCCTGTATATACGATTATATATAGAACATATTCGATTAAATATATTGCAATTGTACAATATGTTCTGAGTATTACGACTTAATTATGCATATCATATTATCATGTGTTGCCTTTAAATATGTAAGTTATAATTATTCGCCTATATTGATAACGACGCGTGTGGATTCGCACTAGCACTACAAAATAAAGAGCGCGAAGCGAAGCATAACAAACAAAGGAAACTACTATCATCAGTCTTCATTGGTGTCTGACCCTGGGCCAGTGTAACTTTTATAAAAAAAGTCGTCAAAAATATTACATTTAGATCCTTAATTATCGAAACCGTCGCTCTGGACGTAATTAAATACGTATATACAAGAGAACGTCTACCATTACGACTTAAATATCATTAAAAATAAATATTCGAAAAATACAGTACACAGTTATAAAAAAGATTATCAAAATGTATAGTAAATATCGCTGCCAGAGATGTTCGCGGCGCTGCCCGGTGGTGCTGAAACGCGCTGGTACCTACATAATATATAACACTAATAAGGTAATAGGTGCGTCTACTGGTCAAGTTTTCGCAGGCGGGAAGCAGCGGGCGGGGTGCCGGGCTCGTCACTCTTGGGCTCCTTCCTTACCGAGAATACCTGCCGCCTGCCGAACCTGTAGCCGTCCTCGCGCAGGATCTTGCACAGGGTCTTCGGCGTGCACTTGAAGTTCTCCTCCTCCTTCAAGCATTTGAGCAGCGCGTCGACGGTGGGCACCTCCCGCTTGAGCACGTGGTACTCGAACAGCTTGCGCCGGATCATCTGCAGGTGGTAGTCGTCCACCAGCCGGGGCTTCTTCCCCCCGTCATTCTTCGGATTGTTAGCCATTTCAGGATTGCGCAACTCCTCTTCGTCCATTTTGCGCAGAATTTCGAGAAGGACGGGCGATGTTAACTCTGCAAAGATGTGAGTCATTGTAATACCAATCAAATAAAAAGAATACCATGTAGAAATTAAGCTCATGGAGGACTACGAACAAAGGCCTGTCTGCTGTTCTTTGTTTCGAGTCACCCTGTAAGCGTGGTGTCTACTGCACAGGCGCGGACTTGGCGTCGGTCGCCATTTTGTAATCAGGTATCGATTGATGCACCTTGCACCGGCCATGTTGTAAAGATAATGAGCGTCACCTAGCACTATAGGAATAACTAATTTTAAGCAACGAAAGGTGTAACGAACTTAGCACAATAATTAAAAGAAAAGTGCGTTATGAATCACAAGCAGTATCTTTCGCAGCTGTGGAACAATATCACACATACTCGCCCACGCATGAAACCTCAGCTAAGGTATTTAAGAAAATAATTAAGCATACATACATACAACATACGTTTACTTGCGTTCTATAAAATAATAAATACTAGTGCGTAATATACAAGATCCTCTCTCTTAGTCCACTCACACATTTCCTCACACTCAGGTGCTGCACGCACGCTGCTGGCTCGGCTCGGTCTCCCCTCACTCACTAAGCGTCACGATCACTTTTATTTAAAACACTCGAACTAACCTCCCTCGGCGACGAACACGTAGCTCATGGTTTTAAATTGTTTTTATGAAAAATAATTTCAAAGAGCGCCGCCGATAGTGACCAGACATTTCGACGGGCCGTGTGGAAATGGACGCGGGATGAGCTTCAGACGCCGCATCTCCCCCCGCCGGTTATTGATCTAATTTCCAAGCGTGTCTGGCGGGGCCGGGCCAATGCGCGAACTCGTACGACGACCCTGCGCCCCGGCGAAGCGTCCCGCACAAACAAAGACTATCCATATCCTTGTTATTTCGCCAGTTAACATTGTTTGGATAATAAATTACACAGTCTGAGATTAAATCGTATCTTGTACTGTTCTGTGTCAGGGTAAGGGGCACGAAGATCCTTTATTTAAATGTTTTCGCCACGTGATCGTTCGACGTAGCTAACGCCATCTAGTATATAAGTTTGCAAGTCGCGCGCCCAAACGTAGTTTGATGCAAGGGCGGTAAATTATGAAGTAAAACTCGTAATTCGTAGTATCATTTTATTCGTAGTAGGGAATATGATCGGGACAATATAGGTCTCTCATATGTGAGAGGCTGCGTGGGTGCATCGAAATGTATATATCTCCCGGTAAACAGCAGTGTAAATGCACTGCTGTGTTCAGGTTTTAAGGACATTGTAGGCAGCGTAACTACTGCACATAATGAATGTGTCAGGATGACGAGTAATTCATTTTGTAATTCATGGTGTTTGGTTTTGCTACTGTTCATGAGCTGTCGTATCAATAACTATCAGGCGAATGGCATGCTCGTCTCGCTATTGATAGAAATAAAAAGAAAGTCAGGAATACTGGTTGGGTTCACCAGATTCTTACCGACAACCCCCATGAACTATGCCCAGACATCTCCACTTTCCTTTCTCTCCTCCATACTTGTGATTTAAAGAAAAATTAGAGGTTTTACTTTTAAAATTTTAGTAATTGACGGCAGCTGAACAATAGCAAAAAGTGCCTTTCATAATATGATTTTGAGACAGTCTGTTTCATAAATCAAGACATTTGCTTCTCTCTTCAGTCTTAATCACAGCTCGCAGAATGAATGAAACAAAGTGCTACGAAACTGTTAGAAATGCTACGACCAAGTGCTACGGCTACGAGATGATATCATCACACTGAAAGCATCTGATGGTTTGCTGTGACAATAAAGACAGTATTAATTGCCCTTAGTACAATAGAAAAATATGTGTTAGTATTCTACTTTCGTCATAATAGTATGTTTTTACTGAAATACTACATAATTTTACTCGCAGTGAACTAAATATCTATAAACAGTGGAACCCGTTCATTATGACACCGTTTATATTGAACAACCGGTTAACAAGACGCGATTACACGTTTCGTTTTATATGAAATTCTCATAGACATTCTTTACAACAAAGCTTATTTGCGTAATTAGATGTAGCGGCTGCTTATTTGAATATGATGAGGTGTCGCTTTTGACATTTTATGGCTGTTACCGTTGCTCATTTTTATAACCTTCACGTACCCTTCAGCATATTGCTTTTATATGCGAAATAGCCATAAAATGTGTAGTTCTTTTTGTCAATATACATATCATCCATCATCATCCATCCATCAGCCAAAGGAAGTCCACTGCTGAACATAGGCCTCTCCTAATGATTTCCACAGTGACCTGTTGTTGTACATATTATATACATATAATATGTACATATATACACACGCCTTTTTCCCAGAACGGGTTTGCAGAAGTGCTACCAGGACACCCACATTTCGCCTTGTATGTTCCGTCCCACGATGTGATAGGGGGCGAGCCAATCGTCTTACGTGCAAATATTCCTGACTTCGGGCTGATAATGAAAATAAAAATCCAATATCACTTTGTCCGACCCGGAATTCGAACGCGAGACCTCAGCTTTATAATCGGACCGTAGTACAACTACGCCACCGAGGCATTCTAATTAAATAGTCTATAAATATGCTTTGTATGACTACCGATTAGTATGTTTGTAACTCATATCCTTTCGTTGTCATCATAAACAGATTCCACTGTATAATACAATCGACTATTTTCATTCTATTTTATATTTATATTCCTTTGCAATAAATAATTACACTCAAAAGTCACATATAATCTCGACCCCACACTAAATTCTTGCATCGTGGTCATCAGAAGCAACATTTGCGGTTTCCCAAACACCCAATGTTTGAACAAGGATGAAATAAAACATCACAGCTATACAATACATTTATTCGCACGCTAATTCTTATCTAACACCCACACAACGCGGCGCCGTGGTACCGTAATAACATGCTAACCATGAAGTTCCAATTTCAATAACATTGAACACAACTAGATGTTTATGAGGTGTCCCGGTGAAGCCTGCCGCGGCCGTGTCCCGTGGGACAGGCCGAGAACTGGGCCAGCACCGGCTCCAGGTCCTCGTACATCTGGAAGATAGAACTTTGTTAGGAACTAGACGATATATGGATTATTCATTCTACTGCTGGGCTTGAAAGCATCAATTGTTTCCGGCTTCCCTTTTGTAATTCTTTTAGGTTACATCTTGTTTGAGACTTAAGCTTCTAATTTTGAAAAACAATATTGCGCGTGCAGCTGCTGGATATAACATTCAAAACAATGTCGATGGTGAGTAAGGTAACGTTCACATATTTGACGTGATGGATGACTGTAGATAATTGGCTTGATTTTGTAAGCATTTGTAATTTTGGACTTAGTTAAGTTCATATCATGGATCACAGTCCTTTTCGGACCTGACATAACAACCCTATATACATATTATCAAAATCCAGCTTATTATCCAGCCATTTTTTTTATCAGCCCATACACCTCCCACTGCTGGGCACGGGCCTACTCTACAATCTAGAGAATCGATTGAGAGTGGTTAGGCCATATACTCCACCACGCTGGCCTAGTGCGGGTTGGCGGACTTTTACATACCATAGAATTTTATACAAATCGCTATGGTATGCAGTTTCCTCACGATGTTTTCCTTCACCGTTATAGTGCGTGGTGATTGACTATCAATACACACATGACTCCGAAAAGTCAGAGGTGTGCCCTGGGATTAGAACCCGCGACCACCGTGAACATGTAGGCAGCCGCGTTTGGCGAATATTACCGCTGATATAAATAAATACACCCAACAGTCACATATTATGTACATCAAGTCAAAACTGTCTCGTGTCGTAGGTATCAGGAACTACGAGAGACTTTTCTGTCAACCAGCCAGACCAGAAACATATCTGTAGATCACACACGTTCACCACATTTCCGAACTGCTTATATTTTAATTAATCTACTTTATATTAGCACGCTTTACTGGCTATGCACTTTATACTATATGCAGTACATAAATTTAGTGCACAAATACTTATATAATTATACCAGGTGAAATTAAAAATACTCCAGCATTGCTTGGTTTCGCCGCCCACTAAAACGTAGCATGTCATGACCGTGCGATCGTAAACAGGTAAAAAAGATTTCTTGTATAAACTACTATAAAAAATCACCGACTATTGTAGAGACGGTTCGGTAAACCAACCTTTAAAAGGAATTAAAACATGGGATATATTTTAACGTAACTGCCCAAAAAGGCGTTTATTATGGTAAACGGTAACAAATAGACCGACAGACTATTTTTTTTTGGGTGGATTTTCGGTATAGTTGTCGTGTACCCATAAATTACCGTAGGTACTTGAAAAAAATCTATTTTGACTTTACAAACACTCCAATTTTATTTATATGTACAGTACAAATAAAACTGAAGTTTGTTAGTTTGTTTCTTTGGTACGGCTAATTTCAGGAACGATGGTATTTAGGTATTGAACATTTCGAGAAAGGTTACAAGCTATACAACTTCACGCTATGACCAATAAGAGAGGAGCATTAATAAAAATGTTTCAAAAACGACTTCCCCATCAAAAAGTATCTGCACGCGGTCGAAGTCGGACCGGGCAACTATTTCCACTATAACTTTACAACGGCTGAACTGATTTACGTGTATGGGGTTTTGTTACATTCCCTACGAGATACAGAGTAGCCTGATACGTTCATAGGACGGTCATGATACCCTACACCGCAGTGGGTAGAGATTTTCAACTACTCGTTACTTCTGGTGTAGCTATTAATTATTTTTTCTATTTTCTACATAATGTTCTCTATTGCATTATATTTTACTACATAGTCGACTACCAAGCTAATCGTTGTCAAATAAATTATATAAATTCACTCACCTGATACACTTTAAGGACCTCACACTTATCGCGCCATGATTTTGTTATGAACGTATGTAGCAAAATACCATAATAACCAAATAATAAAAACCAAAATACCAAATACATATATAGCATAATACCAAAATACCGGGTGATATTGACTTAATATTTATGGTATTTAGTAACCCACATGCTTATCCTCACCCCAGGTAGCATTTTTCAAAATTATTGATTAGAATATTATGTTGCCCAATAACTGATAGCATGGTGGCATGTTGCCCAATAACTGTATAGTGCAGTGAATAGGGGTTAATATAATTTAATTTTTCACATCCGTTATTGCTATTTGCTAAGCCTGCCTTCTAAATCTGTTTTATTAAATTGAAACGCATTGTGCAGAAATGATTCAACCAAATTATGAGTTAATTTGAAATCATCAAACATATCTATGTATTCATTCTTAATGCCAAAGGGTCATTTTGTTCTAGACCCTCTAATTGTATATTTTTTATTGCATCAGTTCGGCAAACAACCAAACAGGTCATCTGATGGTAAGTGATCGCTGCCGCCCATGAACATCTACAACGCTGGATCATGGATATGTTGTCGGTTCAGCAAACTAGGAAGACAGCGGGAAAGGAAAAAGGATGAGAAGAGGAAAGGGTTATTGGGTATACGGCAATCTCACTCACCGAACGAAACGCGACAGCATGACTGTCACTTTACGTCGATCTCCTGTGAGACAGTGGTATCACCCCGGACGAGCATGCCCAATCATGGTCTTGATTGAAAACGGCGTGGCTCTACCACTTTCAAAAATATCCCTGCATTACTGTTATCAAAATCATCTTTCAAATTGGAAAAATTTGTAAAAATGTTTTGTGATAAGCTCCTCTTATCTAATTTATGGCAGAAATACCCCCAGCAAATTGTACAAGTGTTACGTAATATATTTCTGTTATTTGTTTCATTTCTGCACAACACAGTATAGCCAGTGTTGCAACTAAGTATATGCACCTAAAATTACAGATTTACTATAGTAACTACACCTATGCCTAGGCATTTCTAGATTCAGGCAAATCTAGCCTTAACATACCAGTAGTAACCAACCCTTATATGTATAGATGTAACCTTGAGAATCGTGAGAGACCAAATCACAATCCCTCTTTTAATACCACTCTCATACCATTATCTGCAAACATAAATAATTAGATATATACTCTTTCCCTCTACTGATTGATCTACCTGTGAGTTAGGGCGCAATTCCATCAGGCAACTTACTAGTACGCAAGCTGCAAATTGCATGCAACTTGAACAAAGCTGCATACAAGCTGCAACTTGCATGTGGGTAGTTTGAACATTTAAGTATGTTCAAGTGACGCGCAAATAGATGCAGTTCAAATAGAACATCCATAGGATCTATAACTGAAGTGGTCACGTGATTGCATTCAATAAAACCTATTGGCGTGTGGAAATATGGAACTACAAATAAAATTTAAAAAATATCTATCTATATTGACTGTATTGTTTGAGATGTGTTTTCATTATATACAACAAGCATTTACACTCGTAATCTAATAATAATAACATAACAAATGTAATAAAATGAGAATCTATTATTATTTGAGAACAGCGCTTTCGGCGGCAGAAGATTGTGGAGGACCTATGGAATATATTAATGTTTTAATAATATCTGTTCAACGAATTTTTTTTTACTATTTACTAACGGATTTACGTCATTTTGCCAACCATTATGGCGGCTACTGTTTCACATGTTTGTATGAAAGATAACATTGAAATGGATTTTTAAAACTAATTATGAATCTATTCTTTGAAATAGTAAATTTAAATTATCATATTATTCTGATTGGTTACTGCTGTACTATATAGATTAATTGTTTTTACATATTTTCTAACATATAGGGTTATTATTCAAAGTCTGAACAAATCTTATTGAAGTCAAGAGAATAATTCTGATTGCTGGAAAATAAATTGATCCGTAATAAGTGATTTATTTCCATATCATAATATACTAATCAATGTTCAAATTATACTCAACATCTGCTACAAGCACGGTCGCCGGTCATTTTATACACAGACGTGTGTGTGTGTGTGTGTAGTTTATCAATGGACTATATTATAGTCGTGCGTAGGTCTAACTATTTTGTTTAGTGAGAATAATAATAAAAATAAAATTATTTCGAAAAAAATATATTTCCTTTTATTTTACTAATGGACTACGCCCGACTACTCGTATATTAATGATTCTGAACCTCCTGATAAAATTTGGACATCCAGATCAAAATAACCCTGTACAGTAAAATAAAGGCTCAAATAATTTTATATTCATTATAAGAGTACCAAGCCAGTTTCCAGTCTACACCAAGAGACACAATAATTAAGTTATTAAACAAACCACTTATAAATTTTGTATTGACAGTATGTATATTATGTACTGCGATAGAGGTAACTAGAGTATGGATGTTCTATTTGCACTGCGCTGCACTTGTAACCAAGTACATTAGGACTTTCTCATGACCAATGATTATAACGGTGTCTCTTTTGAGTCATATCCAAGACTGTCTTGACTAACTAGGTTCTGACTGACAGGCTAAGGCTTACCTGCACTTGCGTCCTGTAAGCAGTCTCCCTCAGTAAAGCGGCCAGGGTACGAGCATACACGTGCACGCGAGCCGACAGCTCTTTCCCGGTCAGGTCGGCAATTGCGTCCGGATTGCTCAACGCCGCCGGACAAAATTTGCAACCGAACGCTGTCGACAGATTTATTCGTTGTTATGAAACAGTAGAAAATACAAATAATATTGTATTATATTTTATTTATTAGAGAAAACAAACAATTGTATATTACAGAATTGTATACAAGATTTAACAATGGATAGGTAATTATACAATCAACAACATTTTCCACTGATAGAAGCGCCCGCACGTGTTGCCCGTCCACTCATACGTCAGTGTTTCTTATGTCATATCGCCAACAAAGATTACCGACTTGCAATGAGTGAAGCCGCCAACTAGCCCGTAACAAAAAGTTGCCGACATAGGTCAGCGGATCGGCGGCTTCGGTGTGTAGTGCGCTTCAGCAAGTTTCCATGGTAATTAAAGGTTGCAGGAAATTGAATGCAGATTGCACTTCTAGAAGAAGAAGACGATAGTTCATTGTATTGTTTTGTATCAGCCCATATACGTCCTACTGCAGGGCACGGGCCTCCTCTACAATCGAGGGTACGATTGAGAGTGGTTAGGTTAGAGTCCACCATGCTGGCCTAGTGCGAGTTGGTGGACTTACATACCATAGATTTTTTTTAATCACTATGATATGCAGGTTTCCCCACGATGTTTTCCTTCACCGTTATAGAAAATAGAAAATAAATATACCAATAACAATGGATAAATAATAATAGGCCAAAATCCATCATCATGATTGTTTTCGTCGGAAGATGTCCAAAAATTAAAGATTTTTAACCGTACAGTAGATAGTAAATAAGTTGCAAATATTAAAATACTCGTATAGTGGTGGATACTATAAAGATCTATGTTAGTATAAACGCTTTGTGGACGAGTGGGGTCATGCCGTGAGGCCCATAAATATCGCGGGCTCCCACAAGATTATTAACCTATTGACAACACAATTGCGCTTCTCATACTCAGATGTACCGGAAATTATTGATCCCGGGTTTTAACAGAGCGTCTGCGGTACACAAACATGAAGGACGCCTCAATTGAAGCAACAATAGCCCAATTTAGGAAGGTGACCACCGAGATGGGTTAAATTTAAAATTAAACCAAATTGCCCGGCTCGGCATTGTGCGTATTTCGTTTGGATTGGTGACGAAAATATGTTTATCGTTAGCGAGCGAAGATTTGGAGTATTTTGCCACCAACGACTATACCTTTCTCGGCCCACGATGCCACCAAGGTCTGAAAGATTTCTTCCAAGTGCTGATGAAAAGTCTGGGGGATAGTGGGTCTCCTTGCTTTACGCCTCTTTGAATTTTGAATGATTGTCCGTGTTTAAAGATATTGATTGTGATTAATATCATATTATTTTATGAAGCTGTATACACGTATCGTTTATTTGCTGATTTTGGAGAGCTGTAAACAATGATCGGTCCCTGAGGCTGTCAAAAGATTTGGTGTAATCCACAAAGGCTATATAAATTATAGTGGTATGATATATTTTTATTATTCGCTAAATTTTTCTATTATTTGACTCAGGGCATGGAGGTGGTCGGTAGTAGAGAAATTGAGGCGAAATCCTCCTTGTTCAGGAGGTTGCTGGAAATTCAGTTCGGTATAAATTCTGTTTTTGATGATTTTTATAAAGTTTTTATATATATGTGAAACAAGACTAATGGGGCGATAATTGCTAATGTCGCTCGTATCTCCTCTTTTATGGATGAGTATGATGTTAGAATGGCAGAAGTTATCGGGAATTTGACCGGTTGACAATATGGCATCGAATGGACTCAATGCAACTAAATTTTTTACGAAAAAAGCGTCGTTTTTTTTTGTTATTTTTTTCATATCATCGTATTTGCGTGGTAAATACATACATTTTCCAAAAAGAATAATGTGCACCCTTATATTTTTAAATACGCTATAGTACGCAAGGCTTTAAATTATAATTAAAGCAAAAACTATGGATATCCCACCGAAACACAATGACATTTTAAACATTACAAAAAAAACATCGCGTTTTTTTAATAAAATTTTTAGTTCCATCGTGTCTGTAGTCACTAATACTACCACCTGGCTTCGTTTTCGGTATCAGTCTTGATATACCCTGTATATTTCCATAGATAGGTTGAAGCCAGCCTATGGTGATACTTTGTATGTGAATTTTATACAAACATCATAGAAAATAATGAAAAATTTACAAAGACGGTGGACAATGATCATAATCGCTCACCGCTCCACTTCACTGCGCGTAGTGGTGGTATTGTTAAGAAACCTTTGCGTTTTAATTGTTAGTTGTAATTACTAGATAGTCATTTTATTTTTAGGTCTTAAGAATTTTATATTTTATTGCATTTTATGTTAATAGGTAGATGTACCACAACTTTAATGTGTTATGATTTTTTAATGTGTATGTGTACCTACTGTTCATTTCTTTTTGAAAAAAAGGGGGGGGGGGAATGGTGTAGCGGCATCGTAGAGTTTTATATACTTTCGTACAAACTCTATGCCGCAGCATTGCCTGCCCTGGCTGATTTTAAATAAGCGACATTGTCAACATGTTTTTGAATTGTAAAATAAATGATAGTGTGAAATAAATTATTGTTGAATTTTGTTAATACTTCAAGAAGAGCATACTCACGCTTTTCGTTGCTCGGTTCAACCTCAGACGAGTGGGGCTCGTCGTGTGCGTCGATTGCGAGCTCCGCGAATCTCTCACAAATAGCTTCCTGGAACACAATACAAATAACCAGTTAGCTTTATATACACCGACATTTTATTTGCAGTGACGAAGGGTGAATATTTCAAAAGGGGTGCCCAGAATCAAAATATTATTAAAATGTAATTACGTGATCTACTTTATTAAGGGACATGCAATAATAAACGCATCCACGGTACAAGAGTACTTAACGCAATTATACACGACACTAATACGGAGCATAATAAAATAATAACACTCCAAAATAATCAATCCTATACCTAGGTATTAAACATTTTTTTGTGAATTGTGGCCGTGTATCCCATACATAGGTATTGAACAATTCAAAATTGTGGCCGTGTATATAATTCGTGCGTCATGTTGCGATATTGGACACAACGAATAATAATATCTTTGTATTCGATACATGGCAGTTCTTAGTATATGCTTTCCAGGAGATTTAGATCTAGCATTAAACAGAGTGAATTTCAATTATCAACTTCTTTGTATATTTGTTTATACATTTTGAAATGCGAATAATTTAAAAAATTCCACGCTCGACGCAAGATTACAGTGTGACGTAACGGGGAATACATATTATTTTGCCTAAAATACCGCTTTCCTTTAGTTTTTCATATGACATCACTTACCAGCAATTGGTTCTTATTAGCAAGATTATCGAATGGTGTGATAATACAGCACGTGTTATATTATTCAAAATCATTGGATTCGATTCCTAGCGAGGCATATAAAGTTATCAAAAATTTAAGTTGTTTTAGTTTTCAATAAAATCGGGCTCGTATCTCCTTTCAGTATTTTTTGATATTCCTTGTAGTTTCGGATTTGGCCATCCACGCCCATTTGAAAAATTCATTATATTTTTAACCTTTTCGCCGAATATAAGGATGATAAACAAAGTTAGCAAAATAACATTATGTTTAGATATAATGTCAACGGAAACCATTAAGGTGGCCGCACTTTTATTGATAATAATTGATAATTATTGTATAATTTCCACAAATGTTTACTAGAGTGAGCGCGAACTAAATCCTGACCTTAAGTAAGTATTATAAAATATTAAATTACAATTAAAACATACGCACCTCGAAGAACACACCATATACTGACAATAATTTTAACTAAAATAGACATTATATGATATACAAGTACTCATTAAAATATTACATTCAAAAATAAATTGCGTGAATCGGCTAATAACTGACAAAATGTAAATACTACTATAACACTGCTAAATACAGTAGCTTATGCAATCCATAGTTTATAATATTGGATGTCACATATACCCTTATTAACATTAAGCATCGTGCTCCGGCGAGGCAGTATAAATCCTGCTTATACCCCCTAAATTGAACCTTAAATTATAGTGTGTTTAGAGTACAATTTTGTATGGTTTATGACAAAGATAAAACGATTTTACATTAAAAATAACTGCATCGAGCACTGTGATTGGCGCGCAATAAGTGGCGCGTGAGGCCACATTTTTTTTACCAATGCTACTCTTTTTGGAGCATATGTGACGTCATCGGGATCGATCCACTGCGCCGGTCGGGTCTCTTGTTTCGTATGCATTTACTTACATTGAACATGGCGCAGTGCGTTTGTCATTATGATAGTTGGTCGAAAAATAATGGCGCACTTTAAGACACTGTTTAGTATCGACTGTTTAGTTTGTAATATTTATTTTAGTGCTTTTTATTATTTATATAATTAGTTAAAACAAAAAAAATGTTATTTATGATTTGCTTTAAATTAAGGCATGCTGCTAGGAATCGGCTTGCATGAACCCTTCGCCACTGTTTATTGGCATTAACACATGCAATTGGCGATGTAATAACATGACGTAATTAAGTAGATAAGTAGTAAGACGGCGTGACGTCATCCTCCATAAGGTGTATACGTGCGAAAAGAAAGCTTGTGTCCCAACCACACTATCAAAAATATTAATAATTCAGTCATTTCGAATTTTGGGGCTATTTTCTAATTTATGCTTTTTATAAGCGATATTTTTAGGAACAATAAAATACTGGTCAAAATCGAACCATGCACGTCCCTATTCCTCAGAGCTGTCCCCGTGGAACAGACGATACAACAAACAGAGTGACCCTAAGTCACCCCGCAGTCCTAACTAGTTTGTCCGGGAGATTGGGATCGTCGAATATTTGACAAGGTCGTTGCTGTGTCGCTGCTACATAACAAACGGGCCCCTTCTTCGCATTAAACGCGTAAACTTGTGTCTTCGGAGGGTTGAATTGAGATAAGTCCCATTCACCCCTTTCGAAGAACCAATCTGAATAACAGCAGTATTATTTCTCTTTATTTTATATGTTTTTTTATAATTTTTATACATATAAAATATTTAAAAAAAATATTGACACTTCGGCGGCGAAGCTCAAGACCCAAGCCATTGGTGGTTAGGGATCCAACAAGTATTGCTTTGACTTAAGGATTTGGCTCTGGACTCCACGACCCATTGAGAGCCTCTAGAGACCTTATGGGCCAAATCTAAATATTTAGACAATTTGTCTTTTTTATGTTCAACGAGGTTACCGTCATGCGGAAATGTAACATTAACAAGTATTGCCCGGCGCGCCAATCAATCTATTAACACAATATCAGTAACAGTACAATATTATTGGCTACAATAGTCCTGTCTGTGATAACAGACCGATCCCAATACAGCGTCGCATGACCATTTTCAAGAACTGGTTGGGGAACGTACTGGTAATATGGCACTTCAAGGGTCGCAAGTACATATTGAAGAGCAATTTGCTGATGTATGATATTGCCTACTAGGTTGTGCCTATGCAAGTACTCGCCGATATCAAGATACGAACAACTGGAAATCACATGTATGATTGACTCACCAGGACGGTGGCATGCCCGACAGATGTCGACTGTACTGTCTTTCAGAATGTATTTCCTATAGTTGTGCGTCTTAATAACTTCGTCCATAATTGCAAAGACAAAAGCCGCAGTTTCCCCAAAGAGGTTACCGAAACGTACGCAAGATTCAGAAGCAGACCAGTCCACATCAGGCCCATGAAGGGCCCGATAGAACCGACCATGCAGCTCTATGCTCCTTTCTTTCTCGCGATCTTTAACGCTCATGAGGTTTCCGCCAATTCTCATTCGCCAATGAGAACGGGGTAAATCCTTTATCCACTGTAACTACAACCCTATGCATACCCACATCGCTGTAGAAGGATGTTCTGAAGAGACACATGAAAAGATCCATCTGATTGGGAGGCCAGAGCAGAACAACGTGTTGAAAGGAGACGTTTCGTTCAGGTTCAGATATACGACTTTGAAGAACCTCCTCCTTTTTTTAAAGTCGGTTAAAAAAACGAGCCGAGCTAAAGGCCTGACTGTTGTCAGCCATGATTCAGCATGAATGGGCAGGCTCGTCCGGGGTGATACCACTGTCTCGCAGGTCGACGTGTAGTGACAGATATGCCTAACAACCCCTTTTCTCTTCCTATCCTTTTTCCTACCCGCTTCCGTCTCTATCTAATGGCCCGGCAACACATCCATGCTCCAAGCGTTGTGGACCTGTTTGCTCGTTTGCCGGACCTTGGCTATAAAATAAAAAAAGAACTACGTCAGCGGGGTGTTGACGTGTCAAAAATGCGCTCGTATCTTTATTAACAAGCAAGGGTACGCAAGCCACACAAGAGCAAATCAGAGGACGGAACATCAACGTCCAGTTTATGATAAAATCTTGTGTTCAAAATAACAGTCGCCAAGGCCAAAAACGGATGAATACATCATCATCATCATCACCACGTCGTTGTGAAGGAAATAATCCCTGAGATTGCACACCTCGCGATTACGCAGGTCCTTAGCGTTAAAAATGCCTCGGCCCGCACAACTTCGCGGAGTGTACAATCTCACTAACGAACGTGGATGATGCATACGATGTGCAGTCAGTAGAGACCGGACCTTACGAACCAGGGCGTCCAATTCGGTCTGAGTCCATCTGAGTATGCCAAAAGAGTACATAAGTACAGGCATAACCCAACCAATGAAGGCGCGAATCTTGTTTCCACCTGACAAAAAACACCAGGGTTATTACGAGTATTATAGATCCCTTTTCTATTTTCTATCTTTCGTGTTTTTTTTTTATATGTTATCTAGAATTCGTTTTTGATAAATTTTTAATGTTAGTTTAATCCAATCCAATCAATCCAATCCATCAGCCAAAGGAAGTCCACTGCTGAACATAGGCCTCTCCCAATTATTTCCACAGTGATCTTATGGAGGCAGCCTGCATCCAGCGACGTCTAGCGATCTTTACCAGTTAGTTAATTTAATACTAGCTGTTAGCTCACTTATTATGTTAATCTTTTTTTTAAAACAATTATTTTCTTTATTATAAGTAATTAACTAATTTGATGTTACATAACGAACAGTGCTTGTGTGATATAGATAATGGAATACAAGGTATATAAAGTAATTATTATCAAGTAAGTCTTTTGCTCCGATCATTAAAATAAATTGCGGCCTCCAACAGGTCACTGTGGAAATCATTGGGAGAGGCCTATGTTCAGCAGTGGACTTCCTTTGGCTGATGGATGGATGGATGATTAAAATAAATTGGTATTTCAAAGTAATTAGGTAGCTAACTGGATGCAGCTACCAACACAACGGTCGCGTATTTAAATAATAAACAAATAATAAAATAAACACACCCAACAGTCACATACATAATTCAGGGGGGTTACTCAATTCTCCGACACGAAGTTCGGTGTTCGGACGTTCGATGTTCGCACATAAGTTTTCCACATCTAAAATCACTACTAATCTCTACAAAACTTATAATTCACTCCCAACTTAGGCTATGGTTACAACGTACGATCATTCGACCATTTGGTACAGTATTTATGCACATTCGCACAGTTCCAGTCGTGTCGGAGAATAGATAACCCCCAGACCGAACACTAAGATCGAGTCTTGTGTCGTAGGTATCAGGATTTTTTTTTTGCGGGAATCGATCCCGCACACTGCGTCACGGAGGCTGTCAGCTTCAGAGCCACCTTTGACTTCGCGAAGTAATTTGTGTACAGTATTAGCTCATATTGAGAGCACGATGGATTGGGGGTTAAGCCATATAGTCCACCACGCTGGCCTAGTGCGGGCTGGCAGACTTTACATACCGTAGAAATTCTTGCAAATCGCTATGGTATGCAGGTTTACTCACAATGTTTTCCTTCTCCGTTATAGTGTATGGTGATTGACTATCAATACACACATGGCTCCGAAATGTCATAGATATGCCCTGGGATTTGAACCCGCGGCTGCCACGACCAGGCCACCACGCACTTATTGTGTATTGATTGTCAATTACCACTTACTTCAGCGGTGAAGGAGGAAATTGTGAGAAAATAAGGAATTAGTAAGAACTAGATCACATTTAAATCAATAACTATTACAAAATATATTAATCAATATACACATGTACCTGATTATCTCCAAATTCTAAAGATCACACAAAACCTAGTAATAAAACGAATACAATCATATTAAATATGTAATTTTTGTATACCAGCAAATATTTTATTTTTACTGGTGGTAGGACTCTCATATGTGAGAGGCTGCCTGGGTAGGACCACCGCGATGTCTGTTTCTCCCACCTAACCGCAATGTAAATGCACTGTTGCGTTCCGGTTTGAAAGACATTGTAGAGCAACTACTGCACATACCGAGACTTAACATCTTATGTGTCAGGATGTCGAGGGTAGTGGAATATCAAGCATTGCTTTGTAGTTCAAGGTGTTGTTGGGTTTTGTCTACTGTCCATGAGCGGTCGTATCGCTTACCATCAGGTGAATGGCTTGCTGAAAAACTAAAATCAAACATCTTTAATTGAAAAAAATAATTTTACATGAAAGAATATTGCAAGGGTTCTCAAGTGAGACGTTGTTGTGTCTTGAAAAAACAGTTAAAATATAATTTTTATAACAATAATTGGGTGTGTGTGTGAGATCGTGATATGTGTTTATGTATGTGTATATGTGTGTTTATGTATGTGTGTGTGAGGCTCGTTTCGCCATTCATCTCAATAAATAAATGATGTCGTTAAGGATGATACAAAAGCAAAAATAATAAAAGTTTACTTACCATATCATCGTCCTCATCATCAGTGAGGTTCGCGATCTCAGCGCAGTTCTCCACAGACTCCGCCAAGTCTTCAATCTGCCTGTAGTCTATAAAATATGTATAAAAATTATAGTATACTATCGGCCCAGCCCAGCTTCGCCTGGGTTCAGACTACTCTATACCAGAAACATCTACATTAATCCCGTACAAACTTCTGTATTACTGAACTGAACCTCAAGTACCTACGGTCCCTTTTCCTATCTTATCCCGTCCCCTCTGATCTGACCCCTTTTCTTTCTATTACATCCTGTCTCATTATTTCCCATCGCATTCATCCTACTTTATCCTCATTTAATCCGTCAATGTCTAAATAGGGATGTTGACAATTTTTTGGAATTGTTTTTATTTTGTTGATAGAAAATTGAAAATACGACGTAATATTAAAAAAATACATAAACTCAAATACTTTGCAAAACTGCAGCTAAAACGCTTCAAACTGTCGCGTGAGTATGTTCAACGTCACGTGGTTGATTAAAAAGTAATTAAATTAAAAATAGCCGTACACACTTTCGATAGGCAGGTTATCATAGGCATGTTTGTTAATAAATAATAATTGATAAAAATATGTCTCATCTGTTTATCAGATGGGTGAAGGTCGGTCTTCAGCGGCTCTTGGATCATAATAATACATTATCTTTTAATATGTGTTATGAAAGTCAGCAATCCGTACAATGGAATATCGCTCTTTAATTGTTCTACAAAATTGACACTACTCAAAACAAACTGGTTATGGGGGCAGGACATTTTTTTCACAATTACTTACAACTACGCCAGCGAGGCAGTCATATAGTAATCTATACATATAAATACAATTGGAGTGTCTGCTTGTAAAGCCAAAATTGCTTTTTTTCCTCAAATAAATATCGATATTTACACGATACCCATACCGAAAATGCACTTTAAATTTTTTTGCCTGTCTGTCTATCGGCCTGTGAAACTATGTATGGTGATATAATACCGGGTTTTAAAATAGGAACTTCAAAATTGGACTTGTATCTGCTTATAACAAATAAATATTGAGGTGACTAAGGGTTTTTTGGTGTTTTGGATATCCAGATTTTAATGATATAGTTTATCTAACAAGAACTTAAATATTGAATTTAAAAGCTATTCTTATGCGAACTTTCATTAAAAACACATAGGGTTCCGCACAAGCAATAATCAAAGTAAGTGGTTCATGGTTTGGAAATTTTCCATTTTCCTGGTGGAGGGGAGTGGTTAAATTTTGTACGGAAGTGCCGACTTTTTGAGTAGTGACCTAATAATAATCGTATCCACTTAACGTAATCAGATTCATCATGACGAATTATAAGAATTTAGTGTTATTTATGTTTTAAGTAGGTAAAACGGTTTAACAAGGAAGGAAATTGTTAGTAATAAAGTACGTAATTTCAAATAAAGTAAATCGCGCAGACGAAGTTGCGGGCAAAGTCTAGTTAATTATATAAATGCGCTGAAAGCATTCATTGCCTATAAAAAATGATATCAAACATATATGTAGTAACTAACATGTGCTAGGGATTGATTCACAGTTTCGATCAATAATATGTTGTCGATAAAAATAGTGTGCTGTAAATGTAATAAAATAATAGTATATAAGACATTAATGGAAAAAAATCGATATTTCCATGCACCATTTCATCATTGTTGCCTTAAAATGTAACATCGAAAAACCTGAAACACGTTTATTTATAATATGTAGATACTTTTATATACAATATAATAAAATACCGTTTATATCTCAAAAAAATCCTAGGTTGAGACCGCCAGCTATATCAATATCGATATGACAAAATCGACAGTGCACAGCGCAGCGTTATCTGTAAAACACACATGCAAACTTCATGCAGACTATCACAACCCCGTTTTGGTTACACTAAAAATGTTTCATTGCCGATCTATGTTTTATACTACATCTATGGTCGCGTCATAATAACCTGTGTGACATATAAGGTAATGCACGGCGAATTGAAGTCGATGTTAATGCTCCATTACCATTTTTTTCTTATCAAGGCAAATAGCTGTAAAGCTTCTCTTTCGGTGCCCCGGAGGAGGCCCATTACCTACCCCGCCGAGGGTAAAGGCGTAAACTTATTACAAATATTCCTCAAAATCCATGCATGTATGGTCATACAACAATAACAACTCGTATAGTCACGTGTGGATAGCGAATAAGATATAGTGAGTTACCTCGCATCCACGATGGCGGCTCATCGACGTGGTCGAACGGCATATCAGCTATTTCTGCGGCCCAGTCAATCTCGCGGGGTATACTCCCCGCCCTTCCTACTTCCACCGTCGTACAAGGGCCCTGGAACATTTCAAACCATTTCCAGTTAAGTGAAAAATAACCAACGGTATTACGAGTACATAGTCATACATAGTCCTGGATTAAGTGCATACTAAAACCGAGTCTTGTGTCGTGGGTAGCAGGAACTACTAGAGACTTTTCGGTCTCATAATACCCGATACAAATACTTGTGGTACACAAACATTAGTTTCGGTGCGGGGATCGAACCCGCGGTCTCTCGTAGGCAGCGTCTTACTAACTGCGCCACGGAGACTGTCAATGTTAGGCTTACTATATAGCTGCCACGCTCACATTAGACAGTGTATCTTAAGGCCGCGACAGTGTATAAAAAAATACTCGAATTCAGACAGGAGCAATCTAGTTTTTTGTATCGGCGGGATGTCGAGAAGACCTAAATTTACAAGGTAAATTCTGCAACTACATACATCTCACAGTACTTCTGACCCCACATTTAGGAACAAGGTATTGTGTCCAAGGAATCAGAAACTATAAGAGACTTTTGGTCTCACTATACCCAGAACCAAAACAAATATTTATAGACCATACAAACATTGTCCGCCAACCCGCACTAGGCCAGCGTGGTGGACTATATGGCCTAACCACTCTCAATCGTACTCTTGATTGTAGAGGAGGCCCGTGCCCTGCAGTGGGTCGTATATGGGCTGATACAATAATAATAAAAATACAAACATTTAACTAGCAGTCTCTAGGTTCACAGGTGGCTCTCAACTAATTACGAACTTGATCTTTCGAGTCCGGTTGTTGCCGAACCAAAAATACTTTTATCTTCAGGTTGGGTTGTGTTTGACTATTCTCTTGTTTACAATACCTCAATCATTTTCTCAACAGCGATTTTCTGAAGCAAGATTTTCGTCACTTCAATTTGCGTACAGACGGAATCATCGGATGACTGCGATTCATCATCATCATCATCATCATCATCGAGTTCGCCGTTATCATCCGACTCGACACCATAGTCATCCACATTATCTTCCGGAACAGCTCCGAATTCGTACACTGGAGGCGTATTGAACTAATTAGTGCTGATCACATGCCGCTTAAAATATTTTTTTAATTGCTATTATGTTATAATGGCAAATATTTATATATAAAGCAATAAAATATAGATTTAAAAATAAAAAATAAAATAAAAAGATTAAATAAAAAGCTGAAAATATGTTTAGCTAGAGAGTGTGTCCCGTCCATTAGATCATTATAATTAACCAATTTGTAATAAGTTTAAAATAAGAAATAATAATAAAAAAGAGTGTGCTGATTTGCAAACTTCAATTTGAACATAATGTCGTGCCTGACCTGGGAATCGAATGGAGGATGTCAAGATTCATAGCTCATTCACGCTGCCAAGCTGCCAAGTGGTTCGCGACCAAACGTCATAAATTACAAAGGGGTAACCGGTAGAAATAGAAATCAAACGAGGAAAATTTCTAACAGATAGTCCAACTACTTTAAAGAGTCTAAAGAACAAAGCCGTAGTACCACGAAGGTAGGCCAAAGAGAGTTCCTCTTAAGCATCAATGCAAGTGCGATGACTATACATGCCGCGTAATGTTACAAGGGACGGCCGAACTGAGTCCTAAACAAAATCGACGATATAGCGAAAACAGAATTAGCAACACTTTTCTACTTTTTGCCCGAGTTTCTAGAAACCACCAGTTGCGTTGTTTTTATTTCCGCGTTTACCCGGCTTTGTTGGCAAGTAGGCTAAATATTTTCAAATTTCATGCCTACATTGCTATTACTACGTAATACTATACTAATAATCCTTAGGTAACAATAAAAAAAAATGTTGCAAAATTCTATTGTTTTATTCGAGGTTGTTATGTTCCATAGCGATAGAATGTTTCCAAAGTTTCCGCAAGCTCTTGATAACCATGCAGAACTATTTATCTTTAGCCTTCAAATACGCTTCACTTGCAGACGCATCTTATTTTTAAAATTTGAATAGGTAAAGGTCAGACCGGACCAGATCTGATGATTATACGAGATGGGGAAGTAATTCCAATCATAAATCGTTTAACTTATTCATTGTTTTTGTTAATTTGTGAAAGAGTGATCTTTTTTTAAATGCGAGGTCTATATTGCTTGATCCTTTTATCCTTGATGGTTTATATTTGGATCAATTATCCAATAACGGAATCCTGTAGTCACTATGTATTGATTGTAAGGTCCTTCGGAAGAAAGTCGATGAACAACATTTTGCAAAAGCGCAAATTTCCAAGTTCACGCTTTTGTCCGCTTCCGACCTCTTCTTTTAACTGGGCTGACGTTGTTTTCTATTCCGGTATATGGTGATGAACCCTGAATATCAAAACATAATTGTTTTGATACAAAAGTCATATTTATTACGCGTAAACAACCTCAAACATAACTCCGCATTATCAAGTTGTTGTTTTTTTACATTGTAAGCAAACGCGGCAGCCACATATTAAAATTTTTCCGTGACCCAATTTTTATGCACAACTTTAATGATTGTCACTATTGATACCTTTAGGTTGTCAGCTAATTCTTGCAATCTCAATTTTTCGTCACACATAACAAGTTTTACCAGAAAACAGTACTTTTCGAACCAGTTGATATTCCATCAAAACATTATTTTAAAAAAAGTAATAATGTTAGAAAATGTGTTTATTTAAAGAGTTGGGCGGAAAACGTTTTAATTGAATAGATAATTTGCGAATACTTTAAGGATTACTGAACAGAGGATTCTAATTTTGGCTTCGAAGGGCGATTAAGACGCTCGAAATATCTTAAATCGCTAAACAAAAGAACAAAATTTAAAAAATATCTGACGAATAAAACCCTTAGGCAGGTAACGCGCTGAGGAAATAATCTTTTAGTAGAAATAAAAAATATATCAGTTATAAAGAAGATTTTCATTTTCATTTTTCATTTATTTCTGATGAATAAACACAAAGATTATCTCCTCAACACATCTTCTTAAAGGCCTTTTTAGTGAGATAAAATGTGTATTTTGTTTTTGTGTTTAGTGATTTAAGATATTCGAAGCCAAAATAAGAAAACCTGCTCAGTAATTCTTGTATTCACAAATTATCTAATAATCTAAAATGTTCTTCACCTAACCCTTTAGATGACAACGTTTTCTAAAATTATTATTAATTTACTTATATTTTAAATAATGTTTTTATGGATAAAAACTGGTTTGAAATACTGTTTTTGAGCCGAACTGTGCACGGAAGGCATAAACGCTCCTATTAGACCGCATTAAAAGATCCGCTTAAGATATGCAAACAGAGGTCCCAATTGTTCCCGGTGACTATTTCAAACCATTACTTTGCTTGGATGGTGATATTTTTTCATTACAAAACAGTGTTTAATCGAAACAAAAATCTTGTTTTTGTTAAACGAACGCAAATATTCATGCATAACATACATAAACACACGCCTTTTTCCCAGAAGGGGTAGGCAGAGGTGCTACCAGAAAACCCACGTTTCGGCTTGTATATTCCGTCCCACGATGTGATAGGGGGCGAGCCTATCACCATATCGGGCACAAATTCCTGACTCCGGGCTGATAATGAATAGAAAAATCCAATATCACTTTGCCCGACCCGGGATTCGAACCCGAGACCTCAGCTTTGCAATCATACCGTAGTACCACTACGCCACCGAGGCCGTCCAGGCAGAGCAATGCAAATATACCTTTTTTAATTTAATATATTATTGCAATGAACAGCGAGACGAGCATGCCATTCGCCTGATAGTAAGCGATACGACCGCTCAGGGACAGTAGCAAAACCAAACAACACCATGAATTGCAAAGCAATGCTTGACATTTCACTGCGCCCGCCATCCTGAGACAAGATGTTAAGTCTCATTATGTCCAGTAGTTGCGCTGGCTACAATGTCCTTCAAACCGGAACACAACAATGCGTTTACACTACTGTTAGGCGGAAGAAATAGACATTGCGGTGGTACCTACCCAGGCGCCCTCTCACATATGAAAGACCTAAAACCAGTAAACACTTCAAAAATATTTGCTGGAATACGTACTTAATCTTCAATATCTAGACATTGGCTGTACCGAAGGTCATGAAATGTTAATGTGTATCAAATGAATGTTAATACTATTGGGAAATAAAAAAAAATCAAAAATCTGGTAAATCTGGGTTAGTCTCGGGACTTAATGACCTACTTCATATTAACGATATATCTAATGTTTCATTTTAAACAGTATTTAATTATCAATTTCAAATATCCATTATAACAAACATTATTTTAAACCTGCCTAGGACTGCCTCGGTGGCGTAGTGGTACTACGGTATGATTGCAAAGCTGAGGTCTCGGGTTCGAATCCCGGGTCGGGCAAAGTGATATTGGATTTTTCTATTCATTATCAGCCCGGAGTCAGGAATTTGTGCACGATATGGCGATGGGCTCGCCCTCTATCACATCGTGGGACGGAATATACAGGGCGAAACGTGGGTGTTCTGGTAGCACCTCTGCCTACCCCTTCTGGGAGAATGGTGTGTGTTTATGTATGTATGTATTATTTTAAACCTTCATCAAAATTGGTCGAACAATAACAGTTGTTAATATTTTTAACGGTGCAGTGATATCATCTTATGAAACGACAGTCGCATTTTTTCCTATCCCTGCCAAATTTGAAATAATTCTAACTCGTTTATTACTAAACAAATTTTAAAGGCATAACGCAACCCTTCGATATAAATAAGAATAAAAATTCGCATAGCACACTTCGGGAATTTTCGGCAACATTTCGCATTGATAATTTATTACCACGCATGTTGGTGAACAAAAACATCATGAGAAAATCTGCATACCATAAAGATTCACAGGAATTTATATATCATACGACGTTCGCCAATGCGCACTAAGCCAGCGTGGTGGATATAAGCTTCTCCACTTGATACAACAAAAAAAAAGGTTTACGCGCCCCCATCGAACCCTCGGTTATAGAGACGGCCCGTCTTACGCAGCGACCACAACAAACACTCAAATACATTACGACGACCAGAAGAAAACTTATTCCATGCGAAATCATCTTCCATGAATCAACTTCTAGATTATGAAATGTCCTGGGTTCTTGCGCTTGTTTTCCCCTACAAACTATGAGTAGATAACAGAGGAGATTGAGTGAGAGATGGCAGCTACCCTTCCCACCGGATACCCAAAATTGGGAAGATTAGAATAACTAGGGAACATGAGAAATGGATTTGTATCTGAGACCAGTGGTTGATATGGAACCACTTTAAAGATTTTGGTGCAGTGTTCCTAACTACCCCTCAAAATCCTCCCTTCCAAAAGTCCTAAGTTTATCATTATCATGATCAGCCACAAGACTTTAATCCCTGAATTTTACCACCCACATTAATTCTTCTCCTGTATCACATATGTTACATTTTTACTACAACTGCTTTCCCTATAACATGTTGGTATTCAACTACAAAAATTAAATAAATTTTAACAAAATAATACTAAAGAAAAAAGCATTAAAACTTAATTGAAGCCATGAACACCACTAAATACTAAATTATATAAAATTTGATCCAAAATTATAATTACTACAGTAAGCAGGGAACAATTTATATCAAATACATATAAAACATTAAACGGTAAACCACCACATCATAACGAGCAACTCAATTGATTATATTAATTGTATTATTGATGTGTTATGAGCATTATTTATATCACATCCGCATTAAACAGCATATGGATATTTCTTTAGGATTTTTCACTAATATAGAAATTTTACATTAAATTTCTTTCATAATATTTGCATATACTTCGAATCAATACTATGTATCTAGTTATTAATTCTAGTATAACATTATATTTAATTTAGTATTTAAAGGGGATGTAAACAGTGTCATTCAGATTTGTCCCCAACCGACAAGGTCTAATAGATAAGTTACATTTCTTTAAGCCGTTCAATGTCTTTATTGCAAAAACTGCATACTTTCAATACATATTATATCATATCACTTCATTTCACTTAAGTATTGAAACAGCCCAATCACACCTAACATTATAAATTATTATGTGTGGGGAGCGGTTTGTTCCAAATTTATCAATTGATATCTGGTAGTAAGACAACAGTTGTCTTTTAAATCAATCAATATGTAATAAATACAGCATATTAAAACTTTCCACACTTTATATAAGCCGTTAAGGGATTAGATCAATTGTATAATGACCTTAACATGCAAGAATTATTTTACTTAACATCATCAAATATTTTACCCGGATCATCCTCAAAAGTCAAATTATCTTTTACATCCTTATTCTGGGAGTCCTGGTGGGTTGGTCTATCCTCTGAATCTTTATTGTTGTCCCTGTAAACAATAGTTTAAAATTCGCATACTAGCTCAGAGTCAGAAAATCTACAGCTTATTAAAATTTAAACCTGTAGGCATTATCGTTACACCTGTTTTGTTTCTATTTTTAAATTTTAATGACATATTAAAATAATGTATATATAATAACTAGGTATGCGATAGTAGTAGGCCATTAATTATTATAGTTCAATAAATATACAAAATACCATTTTGCAGTCTAATAACTTTCTGATTCAATAACATTCAGTGAAAATATTTATTTTTATTTCAACATTTCGTAACACCTTTTATTAATTGCCGCAAAGTCTATTTTCCTAAGTCTTTACCGCCATATTTCACTGCGTTATAAACAATATCAGGCTTCCAGCCGTAATGTAAGTCTAGAATGCACTAAATTCTGAGAATTGTAATTCACTAAACATACAAATACCTATTGAAATTGATAGTAAAAGTGAAACATATGCTTACTGCGCCTCGGGCTGTTTTGGGTGCTCAGCCTCCATTGGTGTAGCTTCCTTCGGGGCCAGCCTCCAGTTTGATCTTTTTTTGTAAAACTCCAGATTAAAAATCGCCATCAAATCTTTTTTGTTTGGAGATGGATCCATGATGCACAATTACTTTAAATTTTCAAATCACAAACTGACGCTACACAGTGAGATGAATTCAAAAATCGAACAGTGAACTGGACTGTGAGCTTCGATATTTTAAACGAAGTGACGTCTGGCGCCGTAGCAGCAACCCCGAATACTCCGTAGAATTGGGTTGCTACTTGCTAGGGCCGCCCGGCGTTCCTCTCTACTCCCCAATATTGCTGCCCCATACACATCTTTTTCCTTTATCGATAAAATAGCTTTATACGATTAATGAAAAAGATTTAAAAAAACTTTTTTATAATTATGAATAAAAGCAAATAGTTATTTTGTTAACGATTTTATTGCATGACATTATCACAATATTTTATATGGATGAAAAAATAATAATAATGATCTTAAATCTATAATGAATCTTTATTTGTATTTTACTTTTATATAAGTGGTTTATAGTGGTATTTTTGTATGAGATATTTGGTTACTAGATTTTAAATAATCATCGCGGATAGATCCATAATGAGCGATATGTGTTGATTCTAATTAGATCACTCGTAGTTACTAAATACACAAATTATAGATGCCAGTTCTTATGGTTTGAATCGTTTTTTTAATCGCAATGGAACGTAATCCATTGAATCTATTCCCGATTTGAATCGGAACTCGTATATCGATCTTTTAAGGATCGAAAAAATCGTATTATTGTACAAACATACAATTAAACATCTAATTTCATTGTAACTGTTGGTATGAAACATATATAAAAATATATATATAAACAAATATATATATATATATATATATATAAGTTTGTTAAAAAAAGAGTCATGTTGGAAGCAGATTCGATATTCGACGATATTCAGTTAATGTATGATATCCTTGATAAACGAGACAATTCAACGCTTCATCGAATATGTAACAGGACAAGCCAAGGATTGTTCAAATTGCATTTTTGACTTGCAAAATATGATCATGTATATTTACTGTTATTTTTCATGCGACATCTTTCCGATGTAGGTCAATATCGTATTAGCAAAATTCGATTGAAAAAATCGGAGATCGTACCTATTGTAACAGATTGATCTTACAAAAGATCGACTCAGATCGGGCATCTGTGACACAAATATGGTAGATATTGTTGGACACTTCTTATAGGATCTTCCTTTGCGTGTTTATCATGAAATATTTTAATTACTTTAATTATTTTCAGTCATGTTTGATCACAATAACACATTTTTTTGTATTATATTGTATCAGCCCATATACGATCCACTGCAGGACTCGGGCCTCCTCTACAATCGAGAGTACGATTGATGGTGGTTAGGCCATATGTCCACCACGCTGGCCTAGTGCGGGTTGGCGGACACTTAAAGTCAAACAAATATTTCAACTGTGTTTTGATAATCTTGTAGAAGTGCCTTCATAACTTCTTCACAAGTCTGATTTTATATGCAAGTCAACAACTTATTATGCAGGTATTGGTGTCAAATAGAGGGAAATTTATTTTGTCCACCAAAAATCATACGAGTACGATGTTTTTTAAAGTAAACTAAAATATATACGAAATCACTGTACAGTGCACTTATTAAATACAACAAAGCTATACATTTGCATAAAAGGAACACAAAACAAGTAGCAAAATGAGTTATCGGGATTGCCGCCAAAACTACGAGTGCTACTGGAAAAGGCGGACGAATTGGTTGAGTATGTTGTCCGGCGAAGTTGATTTACTCGAAAGTAAGGGAGATATGGCACAACTCATGCAATATCGTAACTTCAATCGATTTTCCTAAGAGTTATATATTATAGTGATAGTATTGTACGCAGCAAACGTGATGTTTGTATTGGTTGCATGCTACATATTATTATTTTTGGTCGTTTTGCTATTTGCGGTGTTGATATAATTATTATCGACTTCGAACGTTTACCTACCTGTTGGATTTTGATGGGAAAATGGCGTACCTACTTTTTCGTAACAGAATGAATACTTCAAAGATTACTTGATAGGAATACAATGGCGGGTAATGTAATTGATTGTATTGATAAAGGACTTATTTATTTATGATGTATCGGCCTACACGCGAAGTCTATTTTTATAAAGGTCCATACTACGCATGCGCCAAGTGAAACCGAAAACAAATTAATAGGATGCTGCTGACGGACCAGGCTGAAGTGCGATAGAACATTCAAGGTGTCTTCGGGGTGACCTTGAATGTTTTATCGCTCTTCAGCTGCGTATGTCAGCCGCATCTTTTTTTCGGCTTTAGACGCCATGTAAAGATTAGACACATTGACAAAAACAAGTGTCCTAGCATGACATTGCATATTTTGATAGCTCGACTACTAGTCGAGTGGTAGAACAGGCCCGATTTTCAGTTAGATAAAATATTTGTCATTTGTAAAAGCTACAAATATATGTTCTGGGTGTGGGTATCGCAAAAGCAGTCTCCTGAAGTTTATGTTATCCACGACACAACTCAAAAAACTAGTTTAGTGTGGATCAGGTCCATGTCCGTGAACGTTGGGTGTATTTATGAGAATTTTTTAGTTGTATTGTGTCTGTAATCACTAAAACTACCACCTGGCTTCGTTTTCGGTCGCAGTCTTCATATATCCTGTACATTTCGATATTTATTAAAGACGATTGAATAATGTCACGTCTAAGAGTATTGGGAATTTGACAACAGTTTGGTGCCAGGGTTAAGATTTCTTTCTCGCTAGAGGTTGTGGAACTGACGCCCGCATTTAAGTCGTATAATTACCCATTCTGCACAATTTTCTGTAAATGTTGAATGTTTGAATAATGTTGAAGTATGTACCATTATTGCTCTGGAAGGTAGTTTGATTCAAATTATTGTTACACAAAAAAATGACTTTCAATGTTACATAAATATTATTTTATATGGTACAGCTAAAATGCCGAAATATGAGCTCGTTAAAATTGATTGGTTTTGACGAGTAATGTATGATTGAGACAAAAGTTAGGTTACTTTGCTACGGGTTTGTAGGGTTCCTTGAAGATCGATCTGCTTTTATTCTATTCCTAATATCAAGTAAATATTTGATGTATTTATGTATGTAGCGTTGTCAGGATTCCGTTTGTTCGATAGAACGTGATAATTCCATGCCCGACGCACAGCAAATATATTTTTTCAACTTTATTGTATGCAACAGGTTAGTGAGTCATGACTGTAAATATGTTATAACTACCTAATTACAACTTTACGATAGATTAGACCAATAAGGTCGTAAATATAAAAGCTTCTACAATCGTAGGCGTCTACGGCTACGGGATTAACGCTACCTAATTAGACAGGATTGGATCGAATTAAGCTGATTAATTATAACAATAAAAAAATGTGACGTCATGTTTCAGAAAGGGTCGGCAGAGTGTAGATAGAGGTAATGTTAGTACCACTCACAGTTCCCTTTAGAAGAATTAGTATAAATAATACACGGAACTTGTTACTATAATTTTTATATATGAATTGAAAGTGTCTGGTAATAAAAACAAACATGTTTTGGAAACCAACTCGCTGAACGGAACCCAGTGATTGACAGATGAATTTGACTACTTCTTGGCCCACATCCTTCAAAACATTGGTCTGCTCGCAGGCCCGCCGAAACTCATGACGAAAGGTCTAGTCTCAGTGGCTCTTAGGGTTTTTGGATTTGGTGTGCAAATGTGCAAATCAATTGTGACGAGCCTGTAACAAAAGATGCGTGTATAAGGCGGTGAATGCGTCAAGAGGTCACACAGTAAGCTGGTTGACGCACATGCGCAGAACAAGCCGGGGTTCTCAATTTGACACGAGTATTGATCGAGCGGTGGCAGCCCAAGGTTAAATGAGATTACGCGTACTGTTTTCTAGTCGCATGTAGTAAATGATTGAACCTTGCGTGATGGTAAAGCTAAATGCAATGTTGCCAAGATTGTATGGGCGTTGTCTTGCAACCACAATGTTTTGGCGTGGCAACCAACTGGCACAACTGGTTGGCAACCATTGAGGTTAATCTGATCTTGGGCGAACCCCGCCCACATACATACTTTCTAAGTACCAGACTATATAATGCTATGTCTGCGTTTTATTACTACAAAACTAACCTTAAAGATCATTCCACATGCTCAATCATATATCAGGTGATATCCCATCCAGTGGGCTTCCTGGTATCACAGTACAACTTCTCACTGGTCATTCTGAACACTACACTTTCTTGGCTTGCAATCGGAAAGGATCTACGTGTCGTGGCGACCGCTATTCCTATTTATGCACTGTTACTAGCGCCATCTGTGACAAAATATCGAACTGCTTCCGGGCCCTTAATTGGATTGAGGCGTACCGTGTATAAGTTTTTTTGATATTTGGCTTTCTAAAGGGAAAATAATATCATTATATACAAAATTCCTTTATTTAAATAGCTTTATATAAATGTTCGTTTCTTGGAATGTTGACTTAATACCTCTCAACCGATTTCTCGATTGTAGAGGAGCTTCTAAGAAGTTTATAAAGGTTGCTATTCATAGAATGTTTTTAATATTATTTGTCTGAACACTACAATATCACTGACGGTAGTTTCGTTAAAAAAAATCTTTTTGCAATTATTCCGGCATGTTCATGACTGGGTACAACTTGAATAAATTAAGGCTTCAATTGTCGATTGTCTTGAAGTTCGAGACAGTTGTCGATTGTGAGTTTTTAATATCGAGTCTACTCGCGCCCCGGCGGGTACAGTAGCGCATCAGAATTATCGATAGTCGATACCTACATGCAAATCTGATGGATCGCTAATCCAATGAAATCCGGCGACCCATCCACATCGGATCAACGCAGTCGACGTGTGCCTTATGCACTCACATACGCACCGAAGTACTCTGTAATCGAATATCCGGTAGAGAAGGCACAGCCTATTCAACAACGCTGGTCTATGGCGGGTGCTGGACTTTACACGCGATAGAAATCTCTGTAACAATCTCGACAACGTGTTACAAAATATAATTAATTATCTGAGCCAAAAATATTGTCAACCCTAGCAAGCTGTCATGTCAGGGAACCAGATTACTTAACAGAAAGGCCTACGCACCTATTTTACCTAATAATTGTCTACTTTAATAGTTTTTCTATTCTTCATTCATAAACATTTGCTATCTTATTACAAGGTCTCAAGCACTGGCTTCCAAAAATGTGAAGTTGGAAAAAAAAATTGTTGTCAATTTCAAATCTTCTAATCGATGTCCTACAAGTGTTTCGAGTTTTTTTTCCAACATTTTTTTTGCAAATCAACGATGCTTTCTAACTCGGAATATTACGATATGATGTTATGCGTAGGCCATGAAGATAACAATTTAAATTATGCTCGCGAACTGTAACGGCAACGATTTATCGATCGACCACGGAACAGCGACGGCTGCCTTCGTACCAGTGTTTTCTGAACATGTCAAGACGACTACATTACACCGGCTCTTTTCATTAGTCTACTGAAAGTGGACGTCCAAGCACAGTGGACGCCAGGCAGGCTGAATTAGCGTTAGAGCATTTTGAAGAAGAGCCAACCACAAGTACGAGGCGAGCCGGAACAATATTCGGTATAAACCATGTTGCAGTTTGACGAATTCTTCGTGACGACAATCGTCACCCTTATGACTGTCGCCGTACACAGGAGCTGATACCCTCCGATTTTGCACCAGGAGGCACTTCTGCGAGTGGTGCCTCAGGCAGCTAGACGAAAACCCTAATTACGTAAACTATGTTCTTTGGACGGACGAGGCAACATTCACGAGATCCGGACTTTCGCATATGCATAACGATCACGTTTGGGCTCGTGAGAATCCACATGCTTCACGGCAGGGCAGATTCCAACACCAGTGGCGGCTGAATGTGTGGGCTGGCCTTTAATGACGGGCATGTCATCGGTCCCGTCATTATACCATCATGTATGAACGGTAGCAACTATCCAACGTTTTTACTAACGGAATTCGAAGAGGCGATTGACGACTTTCCTGTGGCTGATTGAGATTACTTTGAGAACCAAAGCAACATGGTGTTTCAGCATGATGGAGCTTCGGCACATTTTGCTCGCAACGTACGAGAAGATCTTAACGTTATAAGGCCCCATGTAACTACCTTTCAGCTTTACAGGTGGTTTTATAACACGCTGTATAGTGTATAGGTTACTTCCCATGTACCGAAAAGTTATCAGATTTTACATAGGTACCATAGAAATTCAAGTATAACTTTTATAAGAAATAATTATTTTCTCCATAGAAAAATCCTATTAATCAACCGAAGGATTTTGTAAACTAAAATAGGCCAATTTATCTAACCTAATTAATCCATCCATCCATCAGCCAAAGGAAGTCCACTGTTGTACATAGGCCTCTCCCAATGATTTCCACAGTGACCTGTTGGAGGCAGCCTGCATCCAGCGACGTCCCGCGACCTTTACCAGGTCGTCTGACCACCTAGTGGGTGGACGTCCCACGCTGCGCTTTCCGCTTCGTGGCCTCCATTCGAGAACTTTTTGGCCCCATCGGCCATCAGTTCTCCGTTCTATGTGCCCCGCCACTTCAACTTGCTAATCCGCTGGGCTATGTCGGTTACTTTAGTTCTCCTACGGATCTCCTCATTTCTGATTCGATCTCGTAGGGAAACCCCGAGCATAGCCCTCTCCATAGCTCGTTGAGTGACTTGAAGCCTCCTAATAAGGCCCATAGTAAGAGGCCACGTCTCGGTGCCGTATGTCATCACTGGTAACACAAAACTATCGAAGACTTTCGATTTGAGGCACTGAGGTATTTTGGACGAGAAGACGTCGCGTAGTTTTCTGAACGCTGCCCAACCGAGTTGGATTCGACGATTGACCTCTCTCTCGAAGTTGGACCTGCCTAACCGGACCACTTGTCCTAAATAGACATATTCGTCTACAACTTCAAGAGTCGAGCCCCCAACTCCTATGGGGGTGAGCACAACATGGACATTCGACATGATCTTCGTTTTGTCCATGTTCATTTTAAGACCCACCTGTTGGGAGACTCGATTGAGGTCTTCGAGCATAGTGCTAAGGTCTTCCAGCGATTCTGCCAAGACTACAATATCGTCGGCAAATCGAAGGTGAGTGATATACTCGCCGTTGATGTTGATGCCGAATCCTTTCCACTGCAAGAGCTTGAAGGTGTTTTCCAGCGCGGCTGTAAACAGTTTCGCAGATATGACATCTCCCTGTCTTACGCCTCTCTGTAGTGGAATAGCCTTCGTGCTCTGATCTTGTACTCGGACCGACATGGTGGCGTTGTTGTATATACACTTCAACACTTCGATGTACCGATAGTCAATGTGGCACCGCTGAAGAGACTGTAGCATAGCCCAGGTCTCGATCGAATCAAAGGCTTTCTCATAGTCCACAAACGCTAAACAAAGCGGCAAGTTATATTTCTCGGTTTTTTGTATAACTTGCCGAAGCGTATGAATGTGGTCTATGGTACTAAAGCCTTTTCGGAACCCGGCTTGTTCGGGAGGCTGGAAGTCATCAAACCTGCGTTCGAGACGATTTGTGATGACCCTCGAAAACAGCTTATAAACATGGCTCAGGAGCGAGATGGGCCTGTAGTTCTTCAGCAAAGTGTTATCACCTTTTTTGAAGAACAGTACCACCACGCTCCTGCTCCATGCCTCAGGCGTTGAGCCCTCGAGGAGAACGGAATTGAAGAGCTTCTGAAGGACTTTCAGCATCGGCATACCGCCCGCTTTCAGAAGCTCTGAAGTGATTCCGCCCTCACCCGGCGCCTTGTTGTTCTTAAGCTGTTTCAGGGCCATCTCAATCTCACACAGGTGGATGTCCGGAATATCATCGCTAAAGTGTCGGATCAACTCGGCTCTCAGGTCTTCGGCCGAGCTAACAGCAGCTTCGGCAACCGAGGTGTAAAGCTGTCCGTAGAACCTCTCGATCTCCCTTAATACCTCTGCCCTCGTCGACATTACGCTGCCGCCGTCCGTCTTCAGCCTAGACAACTGGCTTTGCCCAATAGACAAGTCTCTTGCAAACACTTTGGAGCCTCCGTTCCGCTCAATTGTCTCTTTTATGCTTACAGTATTGTGAGCACGGACATCGTGTCGCAAGGACTTCCAGATCCGTCTATTGAGCCGCCTATATACTTCGGCGTCATCGGAAGACTGCAACGCCATAGATCGACGTTCGGCCATGAGGTCAAGAGTGTGGATCGAGAGTTTTTGGGGTCTATCTCTACGGCGAGGTCTAAAATACTTAGATCCCACCGTATGGACAGCTTCTACCAAACCGCTGTTTAGCTCGTCCACTGCAAGGTTTTCTTTGAGACAATCAAAGCGATTTGCCAGCTCAAGTTGAAAGCTCTCGGGGTTTTGGATATGGGCGCGAGTAGGTCGGAGCGTAGATTTCATCAAGCGACGCCTTTCTAATTGGACATTGATGTTCAATGTGCCTCTAACCATTCGGTGATCACTGCCGGTTTTCACCCTGTTGATCACAGAGACATCACTAAACATCCGTCTATTCGTCGTCAAGATAAAATCTATCTCGTTTCTCGTAGAACCGTCAGGACTCAGCCAGGTCCATTTCCTGTGAGGCGGCTTCTGGAAGAAAGAGTTCATCGCAAAGAGTCTAACCTAATTAATAGAAAGAGTTAACACCGATTTCCCCGATGCAATATGTAAACAGACCATACAGCGAAAACCGCTCAAATTCGCTGGAATTGGGTTTATTAAAGTTATAGGTATTTCACCTCGGTTCAGAAGAATTGTGGTTATATTAACCTGCCCCGTATCTGTTGTAAGAGGCGACTAATTGGAGGACTTTCAGTTAGTGGGCGTTGGTGCTCTTAACAAATATGATCCTAAATTTGAAAACCGATACCGCCAATAATGTCTTCGGCGAACAAAAATTGCTTGTATAGACTTCAAGTTAATGCGTCGTTAGCTTCTAAGTATGCAATCAGGGCTACTGATCCTGGACAACCCGCTATCGGCTCAATGTGAGGTATACCTCGCATGCATCCGTGGCGCGGTTGGTTAGACACCGCCCGTGAAACGAGAGGCCGCGGGTTCGATCCCCGCAACGAGACAAATGTTTGTGAGGCCCACAAGTATGTGTCTCGGGTCTGGTTGTTTGTGAAACCGAAAAGTCTCTCGTAGTGTCTGATACCCACGACACAAGACTTCATCCATCAGCCAAAGGAAGTCCACTGCTGAACATAGGCCTCTCCTAATGATTTCCACAGTGACCTATTGGAGGCAGCCTGCATCCAGCGACGTCCCGCGACCTTTACCAGGTCGTCTGACCACCTAGTGGGTGGACGTCCAGGTTTGTTTGTTTGTTTGTTTTCGGTCAGGGATGCTCCTATCTAGTGGTCATGGCCTGTCCTAGAATAGGTGCTACGAGTACGCGACCTCGGCCCCCCCGAGCTACTCAGTCACTACCAACCTTACCTTCCGTGACTGCAGTATCCACTCCTACAGGCCATATTTTCCTTTCCCATAATATCCTTTACCCACAAACTATATTTCCTTTCCCCGGTTGATGACGGGCAGCAGCGTCATCAACTCGAGTCCCCTCCTGCGCTCGCCAACCCGCCTGCCAAGCGTGGCGAGTATTGGCAATAACCTCAAAATGACACAAGACTTAATTAAATCTTAATGTGGAGTCAGGACTATGTATGTGACTGTTGGGTATATTTTTGTTATTTATTTATCAGTTTTTGAGTTTTTGGCATTTGTTACAAAATGGCAAGTGACAATAGAAAGTTATGAATTAGATGAAATGTGAATGTTACTAATTAAATTACTTTTATATACAATAAGCTGCAAGGGTGTTAAACCTAAAATGCCCTTTCGTTAGCGGTTGCCTACATAGTCTGCGAGGCAACAGACGTGAAGCGACGTCATTGCACAGTCAGACTTTTGGTGGCCTAAAACCCCTTTCCCAGCTCATTTTATGAAGCTAGCAAAGTATTTACTACTTGGTGAGCTGTGCCCTTTATGCAGCATTAAACAAGTATTATGATTAGTAATGGACCACATATAACCGACATAATAATGACTGATAATTCTTGCTTCTATGTCCTATTTGTCCCTAGTTCCAATTTCCAAACAAGACAAGTGCCCCTTAGATAATCACTGGCCATTTGTACCCAGTGTCATTTTGCCTGCCTCTGTTGATACTGATTGAAAGGAGTGGTTATGGTGGATTAGTAGAATGGCCGTGATGATGAACACCCAGTGTGCCTGGGTACTGTGCGGTTGGTATTCAAAGCTCAACATGAGCTTACCACAAGGTTTTCTTTGTATAGTATATTTCTTATGACCAGTAGTGGAGTGATAAGTGAAGACCAGCTGGTCTGAAGATGCTGATGCCCCCGATATGTTATTTTTTATTTTATATGTCCAATGCAAAGGCATATACCGTATTCAAAGGCATTAATTGAAGTCTTTTGTTCCGTGCACAGCGCTATTTACTCTTAGTATTTCGCTGCCATGTTAGTTTAAAAATAGTCAAGTTTAAATTGATTCGAGAACAAATACATAACACGTTTCATATTATTATTAATAAAAGAAACGTACTTATCTAAAAAAGAAATTATTAAAATCCTATTATCTGACAAAAACAGTCCTTGCAATTTATATTCCCAAGTAATTTTGTTTTTTTTTTCATTTTTGTAAAATGTGTGTACTATGGTAGGAGTGAATGTACTTATATATCTAAACTTTTCAAGTGTTACAAACGCGCTACTTGCAGTGATACAAGAGCACGCTTCCAAAAATAACAAATTATAAGACTGCAGCACACGTGGCAAGCACGGAGGTGCTACACACATTGTACAGGAATAAACGATACAACGAAGCCGGCCTTTTTATACCCAAGATGTGAACCAAACGATAGCGCGATCTAGATTTCAAGTGGCGTCATCTCACGGCGAAATTTATAACTAAGACTTTAGATGCTGTTGTATTTTATTTCTTTGATTTTTTATACGTAAACTAAGCAACTGAACACCACACTAGCGCTCTATCTTACTTTGTTGCGGTGAAGTTTGTTGGAACTAAATTAACCAGCTGACTAAACAACAGGATACTTCTTAACCTCTATTTATTCTAATCTTGTGGCCAATGTCAGGTCCTTAAGGTATAAAATATAATTTATAGTGGTTCCAAGTAATTATTTATGATGATGATGCAATATGTAAACAGACCATACATACAGCGAGAACCGCTCAAATTCGCTGGAATTGGGTTTATTAAAGTTCTAGCTATTTCGCCTCGGTTCAGAAGCATTGTGGTTATATCGACCTGCCCCGTATCTGTTGTAAGAGGCGACTAATTGGAGGACTTTCAGTTAGTGGGCGTAGGTGCTCTTAACAGCTATGATCCTAAATTTGAAAACCGATACCGCCAATAATGTCTTCGGCGATCAAAAATTGCTTGTATAGACTTCAAGTTAATGCGTCGTTAGCTTCTAAGTATGCAATCAGGGCTACTGATCCTGGACAACCCGCTATCGGCTCAATGTGAGGTATACCTCGCATGCATCCGTGGCGCGGTTGGTTAGACACCGCCCGTGAAACGAGAGGCCGCGGGTTCGATCCCCGCAACGAGACAAATGTTTGTGAGGCCCACAAGTATGTGTCTCGGGTCTGGTTGTTTGTGAAACCGAAAAGTCTCTCGTAGTGTCTGATACCCACGACACAAGACTTAATTGATCTTAATGTGGGGTCAGGACTATGTATGTGACTGTTGGGTATATTTTTGTTATTTATTTATCAGCCTGCCGAAAAGTTTTGATTAGTATGCCGGTATAAATAAATTGACGGTATGGCCCATCGCATCAATTTATCCATCCTCAGACCGCATCGGCCATTTTGTTTTTGAGTTTTTGGCATTTGTTACAAAATGGCAAGTGACAATAGAAAGTTATGAATTAGATGAAATGAGAATGTTACTAATTAAATTACTTTTATATACAATAAGCTGCAAGGCTGTTAAACCTAAAATACCCTTTCGTTTGCGGTTGCCTACATCGTCTGCGAGGCAACAGACGTGAAGCGACGTCATTGCACAGTCAGACTTTTGTTGGCCTAAAACCCCTTTCCCAACTCATTTTATGAAGCTAGCAAAGTATTTACTACTGGGTGAGCTGTACCCTTTATGCAGCATTAAACAAGTATTATGATTAGTAATGGACCCCATATAACCGACATAATAATGACTGATAATTCTTGCTTCCATGTCCTATTTGTCCCTAGTTCCAATTTCCAAACAAGACAAGTGCCCCTTTGATAATCACTGGCCATTTGTACCCAGTGTCATTTTGCCTGCCTCTGTTGATACTGATTGAAAGGAGTGGTTATGGTGGATTAGTAGAATGGCCGTGATGATGAACACCCAGTGTGCCTGGGTACTGTGCGGTTGGTATTCAAAGCTCAACATGAGCTTACCACAAGTTTTTCTTTGTATAGTATATTTCTTATGACCAGTAGTGGAGTGATAAGTGAAGACCAGCTGGTCTGAAGATGCTGATGCCCCCGATATGTTATTTTTTATTTTATATGTCAATGCAAAGGCATATACCGTATTTCAAATGAATTAATTGAAGCCTTCTGTTCCGTGCACAGCGCTATTTACTCTTAGTATTTCGCTGCCATGTTAGTTTAAAAATAGTCAGGTTTAAATTGATATGAGAACAAATACACAACACGTTTCGCCTTGTCCGTTTCGTCCCCGAAGGCGATAGGGGGCGAGCCTATCGCCATATCGGGCACAAATTCCTGACTCCGGGCTGATAATTAATAGAAAAATTCAATATCACTTTCTATCTTAGCGCTCCATCTTTCTTTCTTATCTCAGCGTTGTAACCGTACTGTAATACAACAACGACACTTTTTTTCCCATATGAAAAGCTATTAAGCTCCCCTTTCGTTGCCCCGGGGGAGGTGGAAAGGGGTATGTCAGTGTCTCTGGCCTTCCAGCCTGGCACAATGCGGATTTGTGGCCAAGCTGGGTCCCTACCAAGCCTACGCCAGCATACTGACTAAAAACCTCTTGAAAACCGTCACACGCATTGTGAGCGGTACCGGACATCCCAGGGTGAAAGGCACCCCGATTTACGTCCGCGTAACCGCCCCGCGCATAACCATTTCTGGTCCTTCTTTGATGTGGGGCCCGGATGAACCCCACTTTCGACTATTTTGGATGCCCTTTTAGGTCTTATGGGCGTCCATGACAGAGACGAGGCACTGTCGTTCGCCTCAGAGCCGTTACAAGTCAGGGCGCACCGCCCCCGCAGTGTTCCCAGTGACTCTGACGGCCCCTTTAGGTCGCCTCTTACGACGGGCAGGAGATACCGTGGCAGAATTCTTACACCCCCGGACCACAGGGCGAACAACAACGCCACCGAGGCAGTTTCATAATTTTATAAAAGACAATAAAGGTTTACACGTTCGTCTGCGCGTGTCTCTAATAGATCAGATCATTACACGATCAGCTATCATGAAGTTCTAATGGAGCCTTTGGAAGTTATCAGCTTTAATGAGCCATCACAGTTAGTCAGTAAAACGTTTACGCCTTTCGTGCGCTGTTTCCCTCGCTGCTTTTCCCTTGCTGTTTTAAAATATTTATAAAATAATAATAGTACTAATTTTGATGTAATAAAAAATGTCAGTTGTAAGAAGATTTTCTTCTATTGTAATAAGGCAGTAAATACCATATTAATTTAAGCAAGATAAGTTGGTAAAAAAAAATGTTCTTTACCATAGTTTCCGAATAATTTCGTATTATTTAATTTTTTTATTCACATGAATTAAACACAAGAAGATTATTTCCTTTGATCTTTTTTTTTCTAAGGGTCTTTTTAGTCGGATATTTTTTTTATTTTGTTCTATTGTTTAGTGATTTAAGATATTTTGAGCATCGAAATTGCCATTCGAAGCCAAAATATGAAAACCCAGTCCAGTAATCCTTACAGTACTCACTAATTATTAATAAATCTAAAATGTTCTCCACTGAAGTCTTTACAAGACAATATTTTCTAAAATGATTACTAATTAATTTTTCCTTTGAATAATGTTTTGATGGATAAAAACTGGATCGAAAAGTACTGTTTTTGAGTCGAACAGCGCACGAAAGGTGTAAACGCTCTTAACCCAGAGCACGTACTTGGTCTAAAATGGTAATTCGATGACATTGTAACAAAAATAAGGTTATTGTAAGACGAATGACGTCTTGTTGTCAAAAAATAATTCTCCTGATATTCGCCGTAACATAGTCTTTTTGAGTTTAAGAAATTTATTCTCGAAGAGACAAAAATAACTCACATCAGAATATCAACAAAGCTTAAGTACAGTCATGGTCGTCGTGCACTCATACATAATGATGACACATACATATGTACTCGTATGTATCGTGTATTGTCATCTTTTTTATTTATTTGTTTATAATAAATGCCAGTTAACAGTACATTGCTCGAAATACTTATACGTAATTAACATTGAAAACATAATAAAATCTTAATAAATATTATTCTAAAACCTATACAACAAAAAAATAAAAACATTCACATATCTATTAAATTATTAGTAATAAAAGGTGACCTAATTAACATTTTATTATTAATGAAAGAAACGTACTTATCTAAAAAAGAAATTATTAAAAACCTATTATCTGACAAAAACAGTCCTTGCAATTTATATTCCCAAGTAATTTAGTTATTTTTTTCATTTTTGTAAAATGTGTGTACTATGGTAGTAAATAATGTACTTATAATTTATATAACTAAATTTTTCAAGTGTTATAAACGCGCTACTTGCAGTGATACAAGAGCACGCTTCCAAAAATATCAAATTATAAGACTGCAGCACACGTGGCAAGCACGGAGGTGCTACACACATTGTACAGGAATAAACGATACAACGAAGCCGGCCTTTTTATACCCAAGATGTGAACCAAACGATAGCGCGATCTAGATTTCAAGTGGCGTCATCTCACGGTGAAATTTATAACTAAGACTTTAGATGCTGTTGTATTTTATTTCTTTGATTTTTTATACGTAAACTAAGCAACTGAACACCACACTAGCGCTCTATCTTACTTTGTTGCGGTGAAGTTTGTTGGAACTAAATTAACCAGCTGACTAAACAACAGGATACTTCTTAACCTCTATTTATTCTAATCTTGTGGCCAATGTCAGGTACTTAAGGTATAAAATATAATTTATAGTGGTTCCCAGTGATAATTTATGATAACCTGCGATTGTAATCCAGGTGCCTAAGTATCAATTTTCTTATTTCCAATATTATATTAATAACCGAAGGGGAAAGCAATGTGCAATATTTAGGATGATAACGCTTAATTTAAAAAAATAGTGATGGGATAACTTTTATAACTTCATAATACTCACCAAATTTGTATATTGAAAATTATACATGTAAGTTAAATTCTCAACAAATGACCAGCAAAAAAGGCGCTTTCTATACGACAAAAGAAAATAATATAAATAAAATACAGTAATAAATTAAATAAATTATTGTGTTATGTAATTGTAAATAGTAAAAATTATGAATACCTAAATAATATAGAATGTAAATAAAAATAAATATATATAAATAAAGAAAAAGAAAACTAATACTCATATTACACATGGACAGTTATAAAACGTAATTTAGTTATTACATGTTTTGTCTTCTTCGCTCAAACTGAATTCAAAAGTCGTTAGAAGGGGACAATACATTTGATAACTTAAATACATTTTAAAACTGTCCATGAATAAGGCCGTAGATATTTAGTAAAACAGTAAAAACACCTAACAATTAAACCACCGCTTAACCGTTTTTTTATTTAACCTTGCTCTCAGCAGCTTGACCTAATTTGACCTATTTTCTGTATTATGAACTACCTGCCACCTGCCACCACAACTTTTACAATTCTAATAATAGTATTTTTATGATTGTTTTCCTCGTTTATGTATGATGTTATTGCTACTTTGTTATCCATCCAGCCATCAGCCTAAGGAAGTCCACTGCTGAACATAGGCCTTCTCCAATGATTTCCACAGTGACTTGTTGGAGGCAGCCTGCATCCAGCGACGTCCCGCGACCTTTACCAGGTCGTCTGATCGCCATGTGTCACATACTTCTTCTAAAATATCTTGAATCACTAGACCAAAAAGAAAGATGTGTTTCAAAGATTCCACGCCATTAAAGTGGTCACTCAAGGATTTAAGTGCCCAATTTACTTTGTTACCGCTTGTTACGGCCAACAAACATGTTTCGGCGCCTAATCAAATAAATCAGCAATGATGCAGACCGCGACTGTGAAGTCGATCAATGATGACAGTGCGCAATGAGCTATAGACTAGTCAACAACATGTTCTATTTTCCTGTATTTTCTTCGATATTAAAACTCAAGGTTAAAGAATCTGGAATCTGATTTACTAAGACCTTGATCGAAGACGTGCGTATTCATTTGGTGACCCCAACGTGATTAACAATGACTTGGCACAAATTCGCCGAAATTTCACGAAATTTTAACCTATCATCCAAACGGACCTATACTTCAAGAATTGCCAGTTTCCAACTGCAGCAACTATGTCCAAGGTACGTGCATCCATTCTTTCTATTTAATGATCCTTTCCACTTCGACATGCGTACGTAAGTATATTATAATTTTATTTAACCCCCGCCGAGTACAATTCATTTTCATATTTTGCCTGAAATTCGCTTTTAACTCTTATTTTAGCAATAATATACATTGTTAGGTGCTTCGCAGTTCATTTAGTTCTTAAATAATAGTGATTTGTGCAAGGATAAGGTCCAAATAAAGCATTAGTTCACATAAAATTGTTCATTTCGAACACTGTGTTTCATTAAGTTATAATCTTAGTTCGCGTTCAAACTACACTAATTGTATTCAATTATCTCAATTTCTCTATTCAATTCAATTGCGAGTATTAACGTCCCTTTTCAAAATATGATCATAGTGGCTTTTCGCTCGTGTACATAAAATGCTATACAAATTCATTAATTGTTAAACCCGTGCTTTCCAGCTAGCCGACACAGTGCACCTCCGTGTTGACATTTCTACAGCGGCGGGCGGACGGGCAGCCTGTCCCCGAAACTGGTCATTACTGGTTTGTTATGACGTCACTCGCCGGCTAACTACGTATGTTATTCACCGTTTGTTTTTAACGGTGTTTTTTTTTTCTAGTTGTTTGGTAATTATATTAAACTAATATCGTAATACGTTCATTATATAATTATCTTCATAGCTCGCAGAGGAAAGCCTCTGGAGTTATGCTGCGACAATGTTACTAATTTTGTCGGTGGAAATAACGAAATAAGAAGTTTTTTACGGAACAGTGAAAACATTAAAGGTTTCGCCGCTGAGGAAGAGATAAGGTTTAGATGTTCTCCTCCCTATTCGCCCCACTTTGGGAGACTGGGAAGCCGGTATTAAATCTGCGAAGTACGACATCAACGACATTTTATATTCGAAGAATTATCAACTTCATTTTTGCGAGTCGAAGCTATCCCTAATTCCAGGCCCCTAACTCCTTTTTCATCAGGTCCAAGTGGCCTGGATCCCTTGACTACTCCGCGTTTCCTGATCGGTAAACCACTCACTGCGCTACCTTCAGACGACTTGATGAACGTGAACCATTATCTCCTCGACCGATACCGACTTCTAGAAAAAATCCGACACCATTTTTGGGACTGATGGCGACACGAGTATATATGCGAGTTGCAACAGAAGTCAAAATGAAAAACATAGGTGGTTCCAGGAAGGCGATCTGGTCGCCATAAGGGAAGCAAAGCTATCACCTTAAAAATAGCGAATGGCACGCATCCGGAAGCTTTGCCCTGGATCTGATGGAACCGTCAGAGTAGCAGATGTCTTGACTTCCAAGGGCGTCGGCCGCATAGCTGTCCATAATCTTTGCCTTTAAGAGGATTTGGCAGCCACCACTCGAAAGTCAAGGATTTCGAGGGGGGGGGGGGGATATGTTACGGCCAACAAACATTTTTCGGCGCCTAATCAAATAAATCAGCAATGATGCAGACCGCGACGGTGACGTCGATCAACTGGATGACAGTGCGCAATGAGCTATAGACTAGTCAACAACATGTTCTATTTTTGGGTATTTTCTTAAATATTAAAACCCAAGGTTAAAGAATCGAAGACCTGCGCATTCACCGCTTTCTCTGCTTTGATTTTGTCCCTCTGTATTATTAAACATCGAGGTTACTTACAATAAACATTACCGACGCGTCATCCACTAAATGAAAGGTGATTTTTTATTGCAATTAAGGGCGAGACGAGCAGGCCATTCGCCTGATGGTAAGCGATACGACCGCTCATGGACTGTAACAAAACCAAACACTATGAACTACATAGTGTAAGCTATTGGTAAAAATATGATAAACATGAATTTATGCTTTATTCTTCCAGCAATTAAATGAATTTCTCTTTTTATAACAGGGAATCAATTACGAGTATAAATAGGTAGGTATGTTAATGTCTGAATTTGTAAATGTAATCCATTAAAATCCACTTGAACACATAATGTATTGTATGCACAATAAAAGTTTCGTAGTTCCAGTCGTTCAGTAAAATATATAAAAATCTAACTTACAAGTTGAACTAAAGTAGATAAATATTTATAACATTTAGTTAGTATTGTTCATTAATATCTCTATTGTCGTGTAAATCCTTCGATTTATTTATTCAAACGGTCAATTTTGAATCATACTGTTAGACATTATTCCCGACATTTTTTTTTAATATTATATTTTTGTGAAAATTGTTTATTGATATAGAGTTCAAATAACAAATATTCCTTTAGTATCTTGTACAATGTATTTTGCGTAATGAGTCTATTTCCAAAATATGAAATCATAAGCGGTACTTACGTGCGTTATCCCACTTCTGAACTGAAGAAAAATCATACACCAGAGTTATATTTTCCGTTTATTTTCACTTGTTTCACAAACCACTTATGGCTACTACTGCCCAGCTTCACAATCAGAAAACAACTGAATATTTTTCAACAACTCGTAGAATATATAGTGATTAATAATTGTACGGTGAGGGTTGTTTCAACTTTTTAGTCGGGCGACGAATTTTAATGAACAAAAGTAAGAGGCAATTTAACAATAAAAGTTTGAATTAAACAGATCATTGAATCATCATTTGGTAATAAAATCTTGATGAACTACCGGCGACCGGAAGTCATGTTTGTCATATTTTTACCAATAGCTTACATTAGCAACGCTTGGTATTCCACTGCGCTCGCCATCCTGAGACATAAGTTGTTAAGTCTCATTATGTCCAGTAGTAACGCTGGCTACAATGTCCTTCAAACCGGAACACAACAATGCGTTTACATTGGTGTTATTACAGTTACAGTCGTTGGAATTTCAGCAGCAGTTTAATATCCTGCTTCGAATCCAACAGGATGTGAATTCTCCAACAAATAACACTACAATAAAGCTTACAGACCAGAGTTTTGGTTTTTGGGTCAGGCCCACAAGGGAAGAGACGTAGAGGAAGACCAGAGACACGATGGGTAGACGAGATAAAAAGAGCCGCAGGTTGAAAATGGATGCAAATGGCACGAGACCGAGACTAATGGACATCTTTGGAACAAGCCTTTACCCAAAACGGGGTTCTTGTATAAGAATAAGAAGAACAAATTTTCAACAACAAACTATCAACTACGAGTATTTAAGCTATCATTAAAAGTAAAAATTTAACTATAAATACTTTCTATTAATATTCATATTTATTACATTTTTTTGTCTGCTTTAACTACTACTAAGCTACTTAATGTTGTTTGTTTCAAAGTTGTGATTTATTCAAGAAATAAAGAGGTTTTTATTTTTAATTTTATTTTATTTATATAGTTTTAAATCGAATACGACTCAATTTACTTTACCAAACAAAATGCCTTCAAAGACGTGACCGAGTTTTATTGTTATTATTGTTAAAGGTAGTACAATATGCTCAACTTTCTTATGAAGGTTACGATACGAAAAGAACAAAATCAATTGTTCCAAGTAAAACACACTACAAAAGAGAGGTTGTTTCTGCACGTGTTCCTCTGACGTAAAGAGCACTAGATTTTTTAAAATAGAACGGCAAATAATAGAAAATACAAGTGTAAATAAAATGTATTTTATTTCCTTTGCTTTTTGTTTTACTTTAATAAACTCTCGTTTTCTTTTATTTGAAGCCCAGGAAGTGCACTGTAGTACGTACTAAATAGGCCTATACTAAGTATTGTCTACAAGAAATAATGGTACATAACAAAAGAATAGAAATAAATCACGAAGAAAGATAGAAATAGTATATAAAATATGAAGTCGAAGACGGACCTATTGTAGAAAATAAACTAAGCTACGAATACCTCGTAATTTTAAACCCATATAAAGCTAGCAGCCAAAGCAATACCATAAAAATTTCTAAAAAAAATAATACCCTTACTAAACTCTATTGGAATGACCTTCCATCGAGTTTAAAGAAACTATTTTCCTTAAGCTCGACAGTTTAGTAGTAAATTTCCACGAATGCAATTAAATGTCACTATCCAAACGAGGTATACCTGCTTTCAATTATGGCGTCAATATTAGAAATTCCTATTTCGTAGATTGCGAGTTATAGTCATAACGGAATGATGGTGTATTTTGTTATCTGTTTACATTTAAGGATCAACTAGTGAGGGAATCCACGCAAAGGAATACTGGTTTTCAAAGAAATAATTTGATGCACATCAAATAAACCGTAGGCCTCCCGCAAGGGTTTCCATACAAAACTGTTGGAAGCGGCTTGCATCCAGCGACTTATTCGACCTTAACGAGATTGTCTGTCTGTTCACTTATAAAGGAACGTCCTTCGCCAGTGCCAGGCCTCCACTCGAGAACTTGGGGACGGCTTGAGTGCAGCAATGGTTTCCTGTAGTTAAAGAGATAGACAGTGGGAGTCAAAATTGAACCCTATCATCTTAATTTTTTTACGGTTTCTGGTAGCCCTTAGGAAGGAGTTCAAAAGCACCTAGCAAAAGTTCTCGAATGGAGGCCACGAAGCGGAAAGCGCAGCGTGAGACGTTGTCTACGGTATGATTACAAAGCTGAGGTCTCGGGTTTGAATTCCGGGTCGGGCAAAGTGATATTGGATTTTTCTATTCACTACCAGCCCGGAGTCAGGAATTTGTGCCCCGTATGACGATAGGTTCCTCCATCTAATCATGGGATCCGTCCCATGATTAGATGATTAGGACGTTTCGCCGTATGTGTTCCGACACATACGGCGAAACGTGGGTCCAGGTTGCAACTCTGCCTACCCCTTCTGGGAAAAAGGCGTGATGTTTATGTATGTGTTATGTGAGCCCTGTATTCTGTAGTATACCTCCTGGGGCTAAACACGAAGAACGGCAATGCCCGCCGTGTCGTTTTTGTTTGATTATTTACTTTGTGATGTATAGTCTAGATCACAGAACAGATGAATATGGTATTGTTCTGTGGTCTACATCATTATCAATTCTTTTATCTTTTTATTTTAAATTATAATTAATATGTCTAACTAGTCGATATTTTTAGGAATGTAGCGAATAAAACGCGGTAATTACGAATAATTCACTAGAAACTTTCAATCTAGGCGAAAGATACAATAGGCTAGCGTGGAGAACAGTCGCCCAAGCCCTCTCAATCAAACTATCGATTGTAAAGGTTTTCGTGCCCTTCCAGTGATGTTGGGTTTTTTCGATTGATGCTGCTAAATATAATACGGTGTGAATGCAGCGTCGTGTCCTGCCTAACGAAGCTACATTGAGTGCGGTTAGAAGGGTTGCCAGATGATTGTCTGTATAAACATTGAGGAATTTTAAAACTATTTTTGTTACTATTTTTTGGGTTTGTGTTCCATTTTTTTTTCAACTATGATAAATCTGGTACAATTTAAATATAGTATTCACGGGCATGTCAAATTTGGCTCATTTATTAAGATTTGCGAGATACATAATTATGTGCTCCAAATTTCATAAACACACCTCAAACGGTTATCTAGATATTAACATTGTCATTTTCAACAATGACTGACCTTATCATCAAATCGACATTAGATCAAAGCTCTAACCCAGTTTCATATTACCTAGAAAGTTCAAATTTGGCATCCAGATACTTAGGTAATTGTGTGAATACAAAGGACGAAATCGGAAATTATTAATTTTTTTATCATTTCATTGTATTTTTTAATTAATCCCACTAATATTATAAAACGAAAGTTTCTGTGTTTGTTACTTCTTCACACTCAAACGACTAGACCAATTATGATAAAATTTGGTTTGGACGTAACTAATGGCCTGAATGAACACATATGCTAAGTTTTGATCTTGTGTTTCTGTGGGATCAAGGAGTCTTTCGAATCAAACTGCTGAACCAATTTTAATGAAATTTAATATGGAAGTAGCTGATACTGATACTTTTTATTACGATAACATATTTTCCCTAGGGATGAGAAAGGAATTTGAATATGTAAATTTGCTACACTTTCAAACTGAAAAGGACGGTTTGGGATAGAACATAGGGCGGATGAAGTGGGATATAATAGAACAGGGTGACAACCGTTTTATGTAGATTTTAAGGTCTTCACGTGATTATGTTATAATGAGATACCCATAATTTTTTAATTGGAATAATTCTGTGTAAGATAATTGTGTCATCCAGTAATTCTATTGTACGACTCATAGTAAAATACGTTGTAAAAAGATAATTATTTAAGACAATACGTAACACGTAATGAATTACCTGTTATCTATTGAATTCTCAAGAAAATAAAGGTACATAACTATCTGTTATTAATTTATTGTAGAGTGCAGCCGCTTGCGCATGTTATACCGCCCCGGTTTGACCAAATTATTCGTACATTACTAACCAAGTCAGACCTTTGGCTTCAATATAATATTAATTATTATCCCAAATTACAAGAAGAAATTATATTTTTAGTTGATAAGTAATATTTTATGTTGTTATAAATAAATTTCAAGGCTGACTATTGAACTTGGCACCCATTTAGATCTCACTTCTTTAGTGGTTGAAGTCAAGAACCAAGGCATATACCACAATAAAAAACATGGCTCTCATTTTACATTTATGTTTATGTTTTTGATGCGATATTAATTATATGTAAGTGTTTGTTTAATTTTATTCAGATTGCTCGGACACAAAAAACAGTTCAATACTATATAGTTTTTACAAATATCTATTACTGAACTTAAGACTTTAAATTATTTAGCTTAAGACTGTAAAGTTACTTAAATTCAGCTTACAAGAAACATCACATCATATCTATTATATATTGAATTTGACTTCAGAATAAACCTAGTGATTGATTAATATACTCGTATTTATAACATCAATTATGAATAGTTACATTTATTTTCTACCAAATGGCAGAAAGTTTGCAACACTAAGTGACGCCAACGCTCAAGCACACTGGTTTAAGGCGGCAGCACGTAGAAAGGTCGGCCATTATTCCGAGTCTCGCCTGGGCGGAGATACCACGCGGTTCGAGCGTCGCTCCTGACACTACAGCTACATACCTGTGTAAACTGTACCTTGAAGAAAACATCCGGACCTGAAAGTAAGTGCGCATCAAACAATATCCTTTTTGAACAATTTGTGCGATTCCTTATTCAAACTTTTTTGTTCGACGCTCGACCAGTGTTTTGATTTGTGTTTTTGTTGGAATGTAATGTTTTATTTTTAAACTAGATTCTGTCCGTAATTTCGTCTCCGCGATTTACTTAATTTCAAATTATTTACTTACTCTATTACCGACAATTTTTTCCTTATACCCATTTAAAATATAAAAGTAGTTAATTCTTATAATTCCTCATTATTAATCTACGTTATGTAGATACAATTTTTATTAATGCGCAACTTAAAAAGTTGGCACTTCCATACAAAATTTGTACCACCCCCCTCCACCACCAAAATGTAAAATTTCAAAACCCTGAATCACTTAGAATATTTATGTATGACTATTATTTGCGCGGGTTGTAGAGGAGGCTCGTGCCCTGCAGTGGGACGTATAAGGGCTGATACAATACAATTTGCGCGGACCCCTATATATTATTTTAATGAAAGTACCTTATGCCTGTGACTTCGCATAAAATTGGCTATTAAATTAAATTTCAGTTCTTGTTAGATAATCTATACCACCCCCGACTCCTCCCTTTAAAATGTGGATATCCAGAAACTTAAAAAAGCGCGAGTCACTTTATTTATTTGTAATAAGGAAATATTATTAAAATTTTGATGTTCATATTTTAAAAACCCGATATTACCACAAATAGTTCTACCTCGAAACCCTCCCAGAAATCTGAAATTCTACAACCAATTACGAAATCAGTTACGATTTAAATGTAGCTTTTCCTGTCCTGTTCGAGACTTGAATTATTATATCAGGCTCAAGGAATATTTTGTACCTAGTAGGCAGGGTAGGCAGAGGTTCTCCTGATAGATACTAGGACACCCACGTTTCGCCTTGTATATCCCGGCCCACGAAGTGATAGGGGGCGAGCCTATGGCCATATCGGGCACAAATTCCTGACTCCGGGCTGATAATGAATAGAAAAATCCAATTTCACTTTGCCCGACCCGGGATTCGAACCCGAGACCTCAGCTTTGCAATCATGCCGTAGTACCACTACGCCACCGAGGCAGCCATTTTGTACCTACGGAACTTTTAAATATTTTTGAGATCAAAATAAACCGACGAAACCTAATTAACTCAACCACCCGCGTATAATGACATAAACTTTAGAAAATAATCTCAAAATTTAAGTTTTTATTTTTTTATGCGGAACCCTAATTTGTTTTCCGAAATTAAAGTAGCCTTAGTTACTCCCGCAAAAATTAGCTATCTTTCAGTGAGAGTCGCGTCGAAATCGGTTCAGCCGTTCTCGAGATTAGCGGCAACAAACAGACCGACAGACAGACAAAATAAATTTAAAGTTGATTTTCGGTATGGTATCGTGAGAATAACAATATATACTTGAAAAAAATAGCAATTTTGACTTTACAAACAGACACTCCAATTTTATTTATATAGATTCGTTATCTATACATATAAATAAAATTGGAGTGTCTGTTTGTAATGTCGAAATTTCTTTTTTTCTTCAAGTACATATCGTTATTTACACGATGCCTATACCTAAAATGAACTTTAAACATTTTTTGTTTTTCTGTCTGTCGGTCTGTTTGTTGCCGCTAATCCCAAGAACGGCTGGACCGATTTTGACGGGACTTTCACTAATAGATAGGTTATAGTTGCGGGAGTAACTTAGGCTACTTTAAGTTTGGAAAACGAATTAGGGTTCCGCACAAAAAAAACCCTTACAATTTGAGGTTATTTTTATAAAGATGGTATTACTCGTATAACACACAGGTGGCTGAGTTCATTACATTTCTTCGGTTTATTTTGATGTCAAAAATATTTAAGGATCCGCAGGTACAAAAAAACCCTCAAAAATTGAGCCTGATGGTATAATTCAAGTCTAGAACAGGGCAGGGAAAGCAATATTTAAATCGTAACTGATTTCGTAAGTGGTTCATTGGTTTTAGAATTTCAATTTTATGGGAGGGGTGCGGGGAGGTGGGGGTGGGGTACAACTATTTGTGGTTATACCGACATTTTAATATCCATCCATCCATTCATCAGCCAAAGTAAGTCCACTGCTGAACATAGGCCTCTCCCAATGATTTCCACAGTGACCTGTTAGAGGCAGCCTGCATCCAGCGACGTCCCGCGACCTTTACCAGGTCGTCTGACCACCTAGTGGGTGGACGTCCCACGCTGCGCTTTCCGCAATATATGAACTTCCAAATTGGAAATACCCCCTTAACACAAATAAATAATTATGTGATTCAGGGTTTTTGGATATCCACACTTTGAGAGGGGCGACGGCCGTGATATAGATTATCTGACAAGAACTTAAAAACCTATTTAATTTAATAGGAAATTGTATGCGAACAGGCATAAAGAACTTTTATATAAAAAATACATAGGGTCCCACGCTAATATTTTTTTTAAAGTAGCGACTTAATAAATATCGTTTCTACTTAACGTAGTTAGATAAATAATGGCGAATTATGAGGATTTAATATTTTTATGTTTTAAGTGGGTATAAGAAACAAATTTTTTGGTAATAAAATACATCGCGCAGACGTAGTTGCGGGCATAATCTAGTATGTTCTTAAGTTTAATGTAAATGAAAAGTGTTTTAAGTACAATACTTGTATTTTTGCTAGCATATTGTGATCCCTGCGATTGTTTGTTACTTATGTTTAATGTCTGCTACATACATATGGCGTGGTTCAGTTTTGGTTTGTGTACTCCCACTGTCAATACTCGTAGTTGTTTGCTCTGGCTCCGCTGAGATGCTAAGTCGAATGTAATTGTATGATGTTATATAATCCAAAATTAATAGTAATGTTTCGCTTAATAGTTATTGGCAAATATCGTTTACATAAAAAAAATAATTATAAACTTCGTAAGAAAATATTATCTACTGTTTAGACTATTAACGCGCCAGGTTATCTTAATTACCATATATCGTACTATTGCTAAATATGGTTAGCAAATTGATTTTGAGCAAAATATGATATTTGTTTTAAAAACATGTTTGAAAGAGCGCGTGTAGACGAAGTCGCCGCATCTCGCCGCCGAGCCGCGCCGCGCCGCCGCCGCACCCCTTCCCCTCTTTCCCGCCCGCGCACCCTCAGTAGTCTGCTTGCCTATGTTCGTTGTTGTGTACAATCCATTGCCGGCTTGTACTTATTCGTATAGACCGACTCGCAGCATTCAGCAAGCAATGAATAGCTCAAATGTATAATGCCATACAGTCTGGCGAAGCCGCGCTGCGCCTGCGCGGTAACAGCGCGGCAGCTCACGCTGTGTACAGGCGCCCTAACACCCACGCCGACACAATCCTACCGCCATATATAAAGAATCAAAGGGAATATTTATTTATTATAAGACCTTGCTGTTGCCAACGACTTCGTCTGCATCGTATAGTAATAACAAATACACTGCACCACAAAGAAAAAGGGTTGGTTAGAAAATCTTCAATATCTTCAAAAGTACCTGACCTAGCTTTATGAAATAAAGACTAAAATAAAGCATATTCTAATGTGCTTAAATGAAAATAAATAAAATTAATTCAAGTTTTTTATTTTTAATAAATGTATAATAAATAAAAATGTCAATAAACAGGTCAATTTGGATATACGAGTATTGGAGGACGCCTATGTTCAGCAATGGACTTCCTGTAGCTGAAGAGAGAGGGAGAGAGAAATAAAAATGCGTAGTTTTTCCAGTATTTTCGTAAATGTAGATTGGGTACGGATGGTCTATTTTCACGCATTTTTGTAGAGTAGAGCTCGCAATACTGCTGTTATGCGATTTGGCATACTTTCTACGGTTTTTGAGGCGATGCTGCGAAATATTCTACCATTCCTTCATTAGAGCTTCTTTATACAGAGTATATTAAGACTGCTACCGAAAACGAAGCCAGGTGGTAGTTTTAGTGACTTTAGACACAATGCAACTAAATTTTTTACAAAGAAAAGCGACGATTTTTTTGTATTTTTTTCCTGTCATCGTATTTGGGTGGTACATACATATATTATCCAAAAAAATAATGTACACCCTTTTATTTTTAAAGACGCTATAGGTACGCAATACGTTAAATTATATTTACAGCAAAACCAGGATTTACCACCCAAACACAATGATATTTAAAACATTACAAAAAAAATCATCGCGCTTTTTCGCGAAATTTATAGTTGCATCGTGACTGTAGTGACTAAAACTACTTCTGGCTTCGTTTTCGATAGCAGTCTTGATATTCCCTGTATATTGTATTAAACCAATCGACATAATAAAAAGAACGAATGCAAATGTAAATCTTGAATCTTCATAGTACTAATGTAACTCAATTGTATCAGGATGGCTGACAGCAACAACGACTACGTGGCCTGTCCCTACAATCAATCGCACCGCGTGCGCCGCGCCATGCTGCCGGTTCACATGGCGAAGTGCGAGTGGCTCAACCCGGACCTCATCGCCTGTCCCTACAACATGTGGCACCGCTACACCCAGCACGACATGCCCAGTCACATCAGGATCTGCTCCTCTAAACCAGTCCCAAAGAACTTTGTCGCTGACTTCCAGAAGAATGTCCCCGCATCCACCATTCAGGAGGGGATTGACAAGGGAGAGTACGCTGCAGCTGACGTCGAGGAGGCTCGCGCCCTGGAATATCCCGCCAGGGCATCTGGCGCTCAACCACCTACATACCGCACCAGGGCCTCGTTCCACGTGCCTCGCGCCTACATTCCGCAGATTCCTCGCATGTCCAGCACGTCTTTGGTCCGCGGCCATAACATGCGCAACATTGAGGATGATAGGAACATGCCTCAGTGAACGGTTGATGACTCCACGAAAACGGGACTTTGAAGTTAGCCACATATATTTTTTTACTCTTTTTACACATACTTAGTTTTTTTTTCGAGTAGAATCACACACAGATCATTCAGTTCAGATAAATTAATTTTTCTCTTTCTTTTTCCGTTCTTTCTTTCTTCCTTTCCTTCTTTTTTCTTGTTTTCTTCTTCCGATTAAATATATGGGTGTGTGGCTAGCTAATAAATGATTCATGATTATGGTTTGGCGAAAGTAATATGCTTGTGTTTGTAGCAGTTGCACATTTATTTATATTGTCTTATCGCTTTATACCGCTTTGTGCGCATACACATTCGCAAATATAACTATTTGCTGCTTAATAATCACTCATGGAAATATTATATGCTCAATAGCCAAAAGTCTAATGATTCATAATCAAAGTAATTTAACTGGCAATAACCATGAGTTTCTGGCACCATACAATTCATAAAACATGCATGTGCTTTACCGCTTTATCAGCTACTATAAAATATATAAAAGAAATAAGTTTCAGTTATAAGCTTGGCGAACTGAGGGGGGCACTTTGGCATCCTTTCCTATTCCATCGAGTATGCAGACATTAGCTTTTCGCAGAAGAAAACGCAATTACTTTATAATGTACAAGATAGAAAACAAAATATTTTGGAATAAACAAAAAAAATCGCATTCGTAACCAAAAAAAACCCGTTTTAAATAAAAGACCTAAATCATAATAAGCACTGTTTTTAAAAAAAAGTTTTTGGATTAATTTACAGTCATTGCGTTTTCTGCCGTCTTTATGCATATTAATCAATATAAAGATTATAATATGTAATAACTTTGCTTGATACTAATTACCTTTTAATTTGCTATTTTGGTTTATTGATATATTTCATGTCGTAATTTAATCATTGATTGTTTCTTGAATTCACGTTTTGGGTGGGACTTTTCTCTTTTCATAACACATAACTTCTGGCCATTTCCTTTCTTCATCATGATATTAAAAACGATCTCATAGGTACCCTTTTTTACACCGCTCAATATTTTTAATAATCATCTAAATTCCATAATAATATACAACTTTATTACTTTGATCTAAAGTTCAAGTTAGCCTAAACGTCACACAGGCAACTTACTTGAGTACTAAGACACCCACAGCCAAATAGGATCAGCAGTTTTTGAGAAAATTGAGGACAAACATACACACATGCGTGTCGTATACAAAATCTGCCGTTGATGTCTTTCAAAATATAATAATCCGGCAACACAGAAGTTTAGTTTTGTACTACACAGCAAATATATTTATATATCCCACCCAAAATATATTCAACAATATATCAATGAATCTATGTCGTAATATTATTTTGTGTGCTTTATCTATACCATCGTTTCTCAACTTTTATGGCCTCAACCATATGACCCTTTAAGAAAAAAAATACCTTCCCCTCAAAATTACTTGGAAAAAATATAATTTAAAAAATCATTAGAAAACGAAATATACATTCATATACGTAATAAATTGTAGCATGTTTGTACATATGGCCTAAAAATACATTGAAATTAAATTAAGCACTGACGGGTTAGCAACATTTTATATAACTTTTTTAATACTGGCAGCTCGTAGTGATTACAATATATGTGATTTGTGCAGTCAATTCTGTACATCTGGTAAAAAACATTAATCTGAGATAAAAAGTTGGGAAACGATAATCTACATGTACTTGTACTCTAAATTACTGGCCAAAAATCACTAAAACTGTACTTGATAATTATATATGTATCTCTCGGCGAATTAATCTTTAGATTTACCACCTTATCCACAGACAGATTTAACCCATTTTAGCTATCGAGTGTTTTGTCTTTTTCGCTCAAACTGAATTCTAAAGTCGTTCGAGAGAGACAAAATATTCGATTACTAACATAGGTTTTTAATCTCTCTATGAATAAGGCTGTAAATCATTGACCAAAAATGATAAAAACTGTACTCGATAATAATATATATCTCGAAGAATTAATGTTTAGATTTACGGCCTAATTCATAGACAGATTTAAAACCTATATTAGTTATCGTGTGTTCTGTCCCTCTCGAACGACTTTATAATTCAGTTTGAGCGAAGAAGACAGAACCTTCGATAGCTAAAATAATTTTTGAACTGTCTATGAAAAAGACCCTTGGTGTTTAATCTTACACGTGTTTAATGATAAGAAAACAATACTTTTATCATTTTGAGTAACGATTTTTCAGCATAATAAAATAAAAACAAATATGATAAAAGGACTAAAACAATTTAATTTTATGCGCATGAGTGTAATTTTGGACATATACGAATGCGCGGAACTACACAATAAAACATACGCAATATCTATTTAAGAGAACATTTTGTTAAATTGGAGTAATAAACCATTTTGAGAGTGGAAAAATCGTCAACCGTCTCTGTAATGAAATGATAAAAAAATGTTGCATCGTTTCTAATTTGTTATTTACTCTACGTCACTTTTTAGTTCCATCCAATTTTCAAATCAGAATGGTGCTAATTTTCTGAAAGTTGTGACGTATATTCATATTTTTATTGATCTATTTGGCCTCCATTAAACACGTGTATGACTTTATAAGCATAATATTTAAAAGATTGTACTAATTGAGTATGCGTATTGCATACGAGTATAACATATATATCGATGTATCTTATTTATTCTAATAAAGTTTTATTCAGCGTGGATATCTTTTTTTTCTTAAATAATCCTTACTTATATTAAAAATGCGAAAGTAACTCTGTCTGTCTGTCTGTTACCTTTTCACGCTTAAACCAGATAAGCGATTTTAATGAAATCTGGTACAGTGATAGATTAGACCTTGGAAAAGGACATAGGCTACTTTTTTGTATAGAAAAGGCATGAAGGGGTTGAAATAAGGGATGAAAGTTTGCATGGAAAAATCTAAACCGTGGAAGTTACAGATGTCAAAAATGGCACTTGAGTTATTTAAAAACAGAAAAATGTGCATACTTTGTTTTCTTAAATTTAATACTAATAAGGGTTAAAGTAAGGGTTGACATTTTAAATGGTAAATCGAAACCGCTCAAGCTATTTGAATGAACATTTATATTTTAGCTCCTTATTTCAAACGAAAAATACATAAGTAATAGGTTGCAACAATTTTGGAATAATAGTATTATTGGGGTGGAATAAGGGATGAAATATTATTTGGAAATCCAGATCGTTGGAGTTACAGTCAAACTTGGACATTAGTTACTTATTGAAAAACAAAAATATCTGTACATTTTGTTTTATTAAAATTAACCCAAAAAGGGGTTAATAAAATAAAGTTTGGAATTCTAAATGGAAAATCGAAACCACTAAGCTATTTCTATGCAAATTTATATTTTAACTTAATTTTAAAATTTATTTTTAATTTTTGTTTAATGTAATTGGCTTATGCCGTGCCCTGTCAATGAATAAGACTAATATCTTTCAAATGCTCAAATATGGCGACCTGATAAATAATGGTATCTACTAGGGAAATATTTATTCGTTCGTATCAGCCCATATACGTCCCACTGCTGGGCACGAGCCTACTCTACAATCGAGAGTATCGATTGAGAGTGGCCATATAGTCCACCGCGCTGGCTTAGTGCGGGTTGGCGGACTTACATATACATTACTCATTGATAATTTTCTATAAGACTTGAAATTGTTTGGATTGTTCTTTGGTGCCACATCTTTACAGCTAAGCTAACGAGGATTTACTTGGAGGTAGGTCCTTGTATGCAAGGGCTGTCTGGGCAGGTGCCACCGCTTTGTCCATTTCTTCAGTCAGGCAGTACTGTGGAAGCATTATTTTGTTCCAGTTTCCACAGATTACCGGGTTATAAAAGACTTAACACCATTAGATTACAATCATAGACGTACGCCTAGGACATCGTGCTACGCCGTAGCACGTCGTAGTAGGCTACATAATATTGTGTTTGTGTTATATACTTTCTTTGGCTAGTATACAAAAGAAGACTCATTTAGGATTTGAAAACGTGAGGTCAGGAACCCGAAGCGATAATCATGTTCTCAACTATCGACCCGCGGGAATGAATTTAACAAATCATCACGCCTTTTTCACAGAAAGGGTAGTCCTATGACTATCCCTCCTCTGAGCACCTCTAAAACCGCACACCGTGACATCATCTCAAACGTAGGTGTCCTTAGTCTTGGTAGCATCCAGGATACCTACATGTCACTGTGTGTTCCGTCCCACGATGTGATAGGGGGCTATCCTATCGACTTATCCGGCACAAATTCCTGACTCCGGGCTGATAATTAACAGAAAAACTTAATATTACTTTGCCCGACCCGGGATAGCCAGAGGAGGATAGCCAGAGTACTGGAAATAATGAGACTTAACATCTTATGTATCATGATGGCGAGTGCAGTGGAATGCCAAGCATGGCTTTATAATTCATGGTGTTGTTTGGTTTTACTACTGTCCATGAGCGGCTGTATCGCCTACCATCAGGTGAATGGCATGCTCCTCTCGCCATTCAATGCAAATAAAAAATGTTTTAAATTTGATCTTTTTTTTTCAAGTACATATCGAATATTTACACGATACTTATACCGAAAATACAGTTTAAAAAATGTTGACTGTCTGTCGTTCTGTTTGTATGCGCTAATCTTGAAAATGGCTGGATCGATTTTGACAGAACTTTCACTCACCGATAGCTAATTCTTCGGGAGTAACTTAGGGTACTTTTACTTTGAAAAACAAGGTAGAGGCTATTTTTTAAAGATGGTATTGTAAACACGCGGGTGGCTGACTTCATTAGGTTTTTTCGGTTTATTTTGATGTAAAATTATTTGGGGTTCTGCACAAAGAATCCCTTGAAAATTGAGTCTAATGGTATAATTTAAGTCTCGAACAAGGCAGGGAAGGTAATATGTAAATCGAAACTGTTTTCGTAGGTGGTTCATTCGTTTGAAAATTTAATACTTACGCGAAGGGTGCGAGTTGGGCGAGCGTGAAAATTGTGTGGAATTGTCTCCTTATTACAAATAAATTATGATACTCATGTTTCTTTTGGATATCCACATTTTAAAGGGCGGACACGGGGAGTTATAGATTCTTGTCTCCCTTCTCTTCAGCCAAAGGAAGTACACTACTTATAGGCCTCCTTCAAAAATCTCCACATCGACCTGTTGGAAGTGGGCTGCATCCAGCGGCTTCCTGCGACCTTAACCAGGTCTTCCGTCCACCTCGTAGGCGGACGAACGGCACTAAGCTTGCTTATTACCTCATATAGATTACGTAACAAGAACTTCAATATTTAATTTCATAGCTAATTTTATGCGAAGTAAGCATAAGCAGTAGACCTAAGCAATTTTCATTTTAAATAAATGTACATTGGTCTCTACGCAAATTACTCCTAAATAAATATTGCAAGTAGTTCAGGGTTTTGAAATTTTATATTTTGGTGGAGGAGGGGAGGGGTGAAATTTTGTACAGGAGTGCTGATTTGCTAAGAGATAGGGCCGTAATAGATATTATCGTATTCATTGGAAATAAGAGTTTTGGATTTCAATGTTTCACGTGGGGATGATGGACATTGTTCTTAATAAAGTTACAGGCCGAATTTGGCCAACGGCATAAGACAAAAAATAATAAGGTGATTCGTAGTTGTAGGTTTTTCTTATCTCAAGGGAAGAAGTGGGGGTGAAATTTAGGGGATTATTTATAGATTTAAAAAAATATAATACATATTGTAAATACAGTTAATCACGCAGACAGAGTTGCGGGAAAATGGTAGTCAATAAATAAATCAGAGCTCTTGAAACAAAATGATACGAGTATTGCAAAAATAAGTAAGTGGCTTGAAATTAATTTTAGATAATATTCTGTTCGATGCCTTGAGCCACTTTCCTTAAGTATTTTGTTTTTCCTATGTAGAGGAACAACGAAATGGCGATTTTTATTTTATTTTACTTAAGCATTAAGCCCCTCAAGTATATTAATAACATCTTACGGAATTTTTCATAGACATTTTCAAAACGTATTTTAGTTACCATATGTTTTCTCTTCTTCGCTCAAACTCAGTTTCATAGTCGTTAGAAAAGGACAGACTATTCAATAACTAAAATATGTTTTAAAACTGTCTGCGATAAGGGCGTTAGTATCAAGACATTAATTAAGCGAAATGTGAGAGCTGCAAGGTGGCTATTACAGAGGCACCGCGAGCTACATACAAATAGTGCACCATGCATATACACAGGTGTCCTAGAAGCAAGTTTCCCATGGGTCATGCGTGCGTTTATTGATCTGTGCCATAAATAACAGCCAATTCCCGGTATTACAACCGTACTGTACTGTATCAGCCTAGATACGTCTCACTGCAGCCCACGAGCCTCCTCTACAATGGAGAGTACGATTGAGAGGTACCACAGCTACGGTTACATTATTGGTTTTTATATTAAGTTAAGTTGTTAATCATTTGTGAAGGATGGGATTTCCAAGATGAGGAGCGTAGGTTCGTTTCCCAACTCTTCTAGGTTACATCAGTGATGAGTCCAATGCCGAAGGTCCTACTCAAAGGTGTCCGTAGAGAGCGGCCTGTATCCAGAAACTTCCCGCAACCCTTGTGACGGCATCGTCGATACTGCGTAGTAATGCTTAGTTACTGGTATATTTATCTAATTATTACATTAACGGTAAAGAAAAACATATTGATTACAGGTATTGTGTATATGAAATGAAATGAAAATAATTTATGGAATCCATTAAAATGTACATCATTTAGATTCAGTCATTTTTTTTCTGCCATCCGGTTCGGAAAGCGGTTGTCACTAGAACGGGCAAGAAACTCTAATGTTGCTCTTTTCAAAACTAGTTTACAATATCGTGATTATTACAAAAAATACAAATTGGGTTAAATCAGAGCAGTTCATTGATAATTTTTCATAATTTGCAAGTTACATTTTTTTTTCATTTTATACACGGTGTAAAAGTCCGCCAACCCGCATTAGGCCAGCGTGGTGGACTATATGGCCTAACCACTCTCAATCGCACTCTCGATTGTAGAGGAGGCCCGTGCCCTGCAGTGGGTCGTATATGGGCTGATACAATACAATGCACGGGTCCAGTCTCCACCTGTATACCCGAGAACTTCCTACAATTGCTTCGATTTATTAAAATGTATATTAAAAACCACTGCCTTGGTTGCTCAGTTTTACTACAGTAAGAACACAACATGAGGTCTCGGTTTCAAATCCCGGGTCGGGCAAAGTGGTATTGAATTTACTGTTCATTATTAGCCCGAAGTCAGAAATTTGTGCCCGATATGGCGATAGGCTCGTCCCCCGTCACATCGTGGGACGGAACACAAAAGGCGAAACGTGACTGTCCTGGTAGCACGTTTGCCTATCCCTTCTGGGAAAAAGTCGTGAGTTTATATGTATTTTTTAAAGGTACATTAAAAGGTTTATTCTTCTGCCCAGAAACATGTAAGGAACAGTCAAAGATTGTGCTGTAATAAGAGTTATAAATTCCTGATACACTAGCGATTATTAAAAAAAACCCTGAGTTGACCTTTCATAAGAGTGACAGATGCTTGTGTCGCGTTTAGGGCCCAATTAAGTCCAGTTTACATGGCGGCTGAATTATACCGGCGATTTTTTGCGCGTGTTGACTGGTCCGGGTGGGGCTGGCTCGGACATTATTAGCACACCTGGTGCATTCGCCGTAATTTTTACCAGTAATTTCTGTTTGTCTTTGTCCTTTTGTACCACGCCACTGTTATAAAAGACGAGAGTCATTTTACGCTTTTCAAACCGGCCTTTGCAAATTCAATACGAACCGGCGCACTGAGATTAATAAAGTTACTTCCATTAGTCGAGCCTTACACAGATATCAAGCTAGCTAGATGACGCTCTCTTCCAATGTATGAAACCTAAGCGGCCGGTGTTTTGCTATATACTATATCGTATCAAAGCAATTGAGTAATGCAATACTCTGCGCTGAACGGATTTAAAGTTTAACCATATTTTGAAAAACCTGATCGCATCGCAATTAAATAAAAAATGCCACAAAACAAATTGCGAATAAATATCAAATAAAACATCATATTATCATTAGACCTATGTCCAGCAGTGGAATTCAACGGGTTGATGGTGTATGTATGTAAAATATCATTGCAACATCAATGAAATAAAATAAGCTTCCTTTCGGCACGTGAAATGCTTGCGTCATCTGTTTACATCGAGATCAGTGGTGCATCACATAGTCCGTTGCGCCACCCTCCATCCATTTCAATTACTTGCGTCGAGCCGGCTAACAATACCTGTCCGAGCCCCTAAAATCACTGCACCGTGCACAAAGGGGTATCGTCCACGTGTATATTGGCGCCGTCTATGAATGAGAGGGATGATGTAACGCTGATCTCACAAATCAATACTGCGACTGCAACAGCGGCTGTTGCCAGTTCGTGTCTGATACGCTGTAGGACCTCTGTCCTATACAAACATACAAATATAATCCTATACTAATTACATTTTATTTTATAGATCAATAAAGTTTGTTTCCTTGAAAATGCTTCGAGGGCAATTCAAAGGCTCGTGGCTTTTACAAATTATTACATAAGGATATCATAAAATTATACGATTAAGTTTCCAGTGATTATGATTGTTCAAATATTATACTATCGCACACAATAAAGCCTTGTGATTAAATAAAATTATACCAGCATAAATAAAATTATGCTGCTCTTTGCACAAAAACTCTACAAGTGCCTGCCTGTTGATATCGCTTGGAAAACTGCCATGTTATCGCGACTTCAATCTGTATTCCCACTGAGGACCGTCACCTATATCATTCTTGGATTACTTACATCTGTGGTTACCTTGTTTGATACATCATTATTCTGTTTCTAAATATTATAATTTCATTAAGACGCTCGCTTCAGTTTCGCGAGAACAAAAGCTTATCGATTAAAAATATTTTGTCAGTCTCCAATACTTCTAGTAGTCTCCAATTCATATGTTAATCGAGCGATTATTAAAGAATTAAAGGATCAAGTTATTTATGTTTTTATATATCTGGTTGATAATAAAAAATATTAAACTTTAATATGATCGCTTTGCGCCAATCAAAATTCCTTAAATTGTTAAATTAAGCTTTCCATTAAATTAATAAGATTAACAATACCGTAGATAAAATATCCAGTAGCCTGACGGTTGAGTATAGGATTAATTTAATATTTTTATGCACGAACTGTTATCAGATCCTATACGGGGCTTATTCATATTATTACCACACCAGTGCCCTCTATAATTTGTCAACTTTTTCTATGCATTAATCTGCAACATGCAACATGCAACTAAAAGGGTGTGCCCATAACATAAGAAGATTATCGGCCATCTGCACTACTGTAGTACATTATATCCCAACGAGCTTACAAAAAAGCTTTGTGAAAGGGCTTTTGTTATTTAAAACCAGTGCAACGGTCACTTTAAACAAAATACATTTTTTTTATTTACGTACATATCGATTACAAATACCCTTTGAAAACTGAGACAGCATTTCACAAAGTTAATATTTAAACCCCTTATTTTATGCATTAATGTGGCTATTATTGTACTCTGAATTAATTTCGACTCATTTTTATTATTTTGCTAAATATGGTTTGTTTTTATTAATATTGTACTCGTGTCTCGATCGATAAAGCGCTGGTTTAGTTATCGTAATGGAAGGCAATAGAGTTGTTGTTACTGAAGACGCCGAAGATCTTACTAAGACAGAGACTATCGAGGAAGTCGGGCCCTGACAGTGGCAGAGATGCAACCAGCTAGATACCCTACATGTCTGCCTGACAGTCATGACGGAAAGAATAACTTATGGAGAGAATAGGCAATAATATGCATGCTGTCCATGCTCAAAACCAACATATTATATACGATTACAACTAATGCTCGACATCACGTATCAAATCTGAGTTGGCTGTGTGAAAATCTTTGCCTTTATCTATGTGGCCATTTATAATTCCACATTCAAATTTTATTGCACCCTTGATGCATTATATACAAATTGTTATGTTCGGACCAGAGTACACCCCAAAAATCAATGTCTCGAACCACCCTTCGTTACTAGGTACGTAGTTATTTAATTTGGTGCATTGAGGGTCTCGTGGCCTTTGATGTACAAAGCAGCGTGTTGTGTGTAGCCGGGGGCGAGCGCACCCCATTGCAAATGTCTGAACGATTATTAGTTATTGGTACAGTTTTGTTTACATGTGGCCTGTTTGTAACGTGGAAGCAGATTTTACCAAGACAGAGCTCTGAATTTTCGAAAATTTTAATACTGATTGTAAATTACTCCCCGCTTTAGAATTGAAAATAAATACACCCAATAGGCTCATACGTAGTCCTGACCCTACGCTAAGATCGAGTCTTTTGTCGTGGGTATCAGAATACAAGAGACTTTTAGGTCTCACATACACCCACCTGAAACAAATACCTGTGCATCACACAAATATTTTTGGTGCGGGCATCAAACCCGCGGCCTCTCGTTTCACAGCCGGCGTCTAACCAACTCCGCCACGGGTGCTGTCAAATTGAAAATATCTTGAGGAAACCTATGGCAAATTTATCAATATATTCTGTGATATATAATGTTCATTGGATTACATAATTTAAGCAGTCGCTAAATGTAACGTATTTGATAATGTTAGACAATGACAGCATCCGTTGCGTAGGTGATTAGAACACCCGCTGAATATCGAACCGCCCTTTACACCACAAAGACAGGGTTGTACGATCTAAAAATAATTTATTTAGGCAGGTGTTCTGAGGCGAAGTTTTACGAAGTCTCTGACACCCACTAGTCAGAATTCTGTATCTTTGAGGTCGATACAGCTGCACCTGCATCAAAACATATATTTGATCCGAACATATTTGTCTAGTATCTAGTTACGAGACATAATTACTGACTGTCTCGGTGGTGTAGTGGTACTACGGTATGATTGCAAAGCTGAGGTCTCGGGTTCGAATCCCGGGTCGGGCAAAGTGATATTGGATTTTTCTATTCATTATTAGCCCGGAGTCAGGAATTTGTGCCCGATATGGCGATAGGCTCGCCCCCTATCACATCGTGGGACGGAATATACAAGGCGAAACGTGGGTGTTCTAGTAGCACCTCTGCCTACCCCTTCTGGGAAAAAGGCGTGTGGTTATGTATGTATGAGACATAATTAATTCCTCGAATTTTCTGATACCCACGCAAATTACTTTTGTATAATTTTGAGGTCGTCACTTTGTTAGCGTGTGTCTGTTCTTTAATGAAAAAAGATAACGAGTCTTCCACTGTTACCAAGGGGTGCTGAGTGCCGAGGTATCGGCAACAATTTATTTTTAATTTTAGCAATCGATCGAGAGCATAATACGGACTTTGACCTGTTTGTATAGCACTTTGTTTTTCGTACGAATTTGTTTTAATAGGCTTAACTGTAAGGGCCAATTAATTTTTGCTTATGCCGGATTTATTATTTCTTAGAATTTTGTTTTTATTATCAATATTACTGTGTTTGGGGTGCCTCATTTATTTAAGAAAATATTTTTTAGCAGGGAAGAATATTAAAAACGTACCACTTGTTACACAATCGGTGAGCGTACAAAACAAGATACTTCAATCTTTAGCAAAGTTCAAAATGGCTGTCTGTATGTTTATGAAATCAAAAATTAGGAGTGAAAAATATTTTTTAAATAAGCTTTTATTAAGCGCTAAAAAGAATAAGATAAACATTTACTTCAAAACTTTTATCTTAATCGTCATTGCACAATATATGTCATAAGTAATAAAACCTTGTCGCGAGATTTAAATAGGCACATAATTATCTACATAGGGTAATCTCACGCCAAGCTTTTATTACTTATTAAATAGTGTAAAAAGTTTATTAAAAAATATTTTTTACTCTTAATTTTTTCTAGTTATTTTCAGCAAGCTCTTTCATTTGATACCCATATTGTAAGAGAGCATAAAAAAATAATCCGCCATCTTTCAAGTCCGCCATATTGGATTCAGAATGACGTCATTTTATTTTTCAAGTTATTCTTAGCAAGCTCTTTCATTTGAAACCCATATTGTAGGAGGGTATTAAAAATAACGAGTCCGCCATTTTGGGTGTTTCGCCATGTCAGATTTATGATGACGTCACACCAACCAACCATGCATTGTCATCCAAACTAAGCGCGTATACAAAATGTCAGCTCATTCGGTTGAAGATAACTGGTTCAAAATTGAGTTGTAAAATTCCACCCGGACATTCACACAGAGCGAGTTGAATAAAAGTTTACAATATAAAAAAATTAAATCCTGTTTCATTATAAATTCATATTTTTGTGTTACAATTTCGTTATTCATTTAGATTAATTCATGTATCAAATATCAAACCATCAAAAAGTCCCTTTTGATCTGTCCTTTATAGTGTGTTAACAAACAAACGGGGTAGTTGAAATGTGCAAACCCTTAAAATAGTTCGTTCGTGCGTTCAGGGGGGCCGGGGCCTAGGGTAGCTACACAGGTGTGAGGGGTGGCGCCATCCCCCTTGCCACCTCCCCCATATCCCTCCCGCCTTCCCAATCAATAACATCTCCAATGTTCGGCTCACCGGGCTGAATATTGTCAGACTTGATTTATTATCAGCGGAGGTTCATGGATTGTGTCAGCTGATATACATTTTGAGAGCACTGATGTGTGTCTAAATGAAAGTTGGCGAACTGTAGAGAGAATTAACTGATAGGTCGTGAAAAGGTTATTTAGGCAAGGTGATAGACAGTTTAAACACATGCAGGAAATATCGAGTAATATTGCTTCCAACAGATCGATGTCGAGATCTTTATTTGCAGCAGTGAACTTCCTGTGGCTGATACCCAGTCCGGGGCATATCTCTAGATCTTACAAATATTTACCTGAATTATTATAATCAAACACCGCACCCTTTGGCGTAGAAAGCTTCCTTCTTAGAAACTGCGCCTATAGATCGTGCATAAATATGCACACCTAAACATTAATGATTGTCAAATTAAATGTAGGTTTGTATAAGTCACGAATGGCAAAATTTGGAACTACAATTTTTTAAAATAATATCTTTTTAATGCATTGTTCGAGATATGTTTTCTTAATATAAATAATAACTATTTATGCTCAAATGTAACAATATTAACATGACCAATATAATAAAATGTGAAGAGAGAAAAACGGTTCATAATATATTGTCAACAGCTTAACAACAGCACTTGCGACGCCAGACGATCTTAGACGACCCATAGATTATTCCGTAACTACAGACACGTTCGTTTTGTTACGTGTCATCATTGGACTCCGTGATGTATGGAAATTAGGCGTCGTCGTTTATAATTTTATAAATTAGCTTTAAAATAAAAACATAATTTATTGTTATTGATTAATATGTACTTTTGTCACTATAAACCCTAGGCTGCCTTTTCCCTCTCCTTTCTCTTTTGTCCATCAAAACAATGTCTGGAACAGATTGCGTAGTTCAATAAGACCGCTGATTGTACTTACTTTAAATTGAGTTATTATATTTGTTTGTTCCTGGTGTAGGTAAAGAAAAAAATAAAAAAAGAAAATAAAAAAAGACTTAAAGAGTATAATATTAATCCGCCGGTAATTGGTTGAAACGGTGCGTCGATTGTGATTAACTTTTTTTTTATGAAGCCAATTAGCGAGAGATTATTTTGAATTATTGATGGTTCCGCTTCCGGTTTCGATTCTTTTAGGGGAATTGTAGCTAAAAATACGTAACCGTGTCTTGTTTTCTTAACAGTTATTAGACACAAAAATATTTTTGGAGTATTATTATTTCTATCGAGTTTATTAATGAGGACAATGTATGACTGCGTCGGTGGCGTAGTTGTACTACGTTACGATTACAACGCTGAAGTCTCGGGTCCGAATCCCGGGTCGAGCTAAGTGGTATTAGATTTTCTAGTCATTATCAGCCCGGTGTCAGAAATTTGTGCCCCATTTGACATAAGACGGAACGTGGGTGTCCACACCCACCATCGCACCTCTGCCTAGCCCTTCTTGAAAAGGGCGTGAGTTTATGTATGTATTTAATAAATAAAAACAGAAAGCCACAAAAGTTCAAGGAGCAAAGTTAAAATATTGCAAGTTTGTGGGCGGTGGTTCCGTCGCTTACGCCACTGCATCTGTAACAAACAACGAAAGAAAGCTGGAATTCATTTGATCATTTATTTAATGTTTATTATTTTATTTATATCATTAAGTGACACGTGACGGATGCCGCTACCCACATGTCTACAGAAATATCGGTGTGAGTCTTATTATTTCGCAACGGAATTATTTTTACTTTATCTGGACAGCATTGTTATAAACATCACGCGTAATGTAGCTTCCTGAAGGTATTCTGGTATTCTGGCGTTTCTGATTCACAACGATAATACGAAGCGGTGCCGGTATTATTTAACATAAAATATTTTTATTTAATTTCGACAGCGATACCTCCGGTATTGCAGACGTCTGACAGCGGTTACTGTTTGTCAGGCGGGCTGCAGACTGTGGCGCCCTCACACCCACCACTGCAACTCCTGTAAGCCAGGATCAACAGTGGCACGCATTGTAACGTCACTGAGCATTGAAGCTCAGCGAACCTCCGGGAATGTCTAACTTGTCTTTAACCGCAACGAAATCAATCATAAAGTTAAATTAACACGAGGAGTTGGAAATAAATTATGTTATTCCTTAATTATATTGTTATAATTTGAGACTGGCTGCAAGCTTGTTTGCCACTTTAGGGATATAAAAAAACAAACAAGGAGGCTAATTTAACCCCTCGACTATGAAACGAATTAAATTGAACCTATGAACGACCCACTGATCTTTCACCAATGAGCAAATTACATTCTTTAAGATCATTTTGGCATTATCGGAATGTGGGTAGACTGTATAATATTTAAATTAAACTCAATTAAACTAAGCAATGCCCAATCGACCGTTACACGTGTGCTACACGCTTATTGTATATTTGACATCACCCGTTAAACAGTTGCGCCACAATCAAGCTATTAATTAGAAAAAGAAACATAATATTAAGTAAACAATGACTTTTAGTAAGGTATTGTTTATTAATCTCATATCAATACATTGCCACATTATTTCGCCAATGTAAACAATACGGGTAGTAAGCATAAGTCTCACTAATAACAGAAAACCGAAGAGTACTTATAATTTAGAGGGAGCGCTGGTACTTCAAAATCGTAGATAAAAATGGTGGTGCCGGGCCTTTTTCTGCCCTCCTATTGGCTGACTTTAGATAGGTTGACCAACATACACGTAAAATTTGATAAAAAAACAAAATAGGGCTATTTAATTTCACTCAAACTCATTTGAAAAGGATAATAACTAAACATACTTTCGGTTTCGACGTAATTCTAGGAATTTTTGTTGTTAAATAATTAGTTCAATTTTCACTAATACAGCAATGCTGCCAACATTACGAAAAAAATCTACGTTTTTTAAGATGTCAATGTGTGACATCGCTCCCTCTATATTATAAATTATAATAAAAACAGAAAACATATTGTTTGATGTTTATTGTTGGTCCTTCTACGCGTATCCAGTATCCCTGCCTCCTCAAATGGGTGTACCTACTGTTGACAAAACAGCGTTATCTCCCCGCCGCGTTATTACTTTGTAATATAATCTATCCGAAGCTTATTGGTCGGGCCAATAGACCTTCGCAGAAATAACATAACAGATTTATGTTATTGATATCGTTTTTCGCTTTCTAATTAGTGTAGGATTGTTTAGATCCATTGGTATTATCTTATTTTTTGTGGGTAAACAAATACATTGTGTAAACCATACTAATATAATAATGGCGATAGTTTGTGTGTTTGTTACTGCTTTACGCTCAAACGGCTAGACCAATTGTGATGAAATTTGGTATGGATGTGGCTGATACCCTAGATTAAAACATAGGCTTTTTATCCAGGAAAAAAATTGTGTTCCCATGGGATGAGAAGGGATTTAAAATATGTATATTTGCTACTCTTTCAAACTCAAAGGGATGGTATGGTATAGAATGTAGGGCGGATGAAATGGGATATAAGAGGACAGGATTAGATGCCTTGAGTCATGGAACAGGTTGAGACAGGACAGGACGGGACGGAACGAGAAAAGCAGTATGGGCGGTAGTCGTATTGAGCTTAAATATAAAATAATTATTACGCAAAATAATATCTGTCTGAAGTGAACTAGACTCAAAAAGTGTCTGCCCCCGGGCTACGCCGGGTTGGGCCGCTAGTAAAAATAATAAAAGTCAAATGTTATTTGTCACAGTTGACTGTGATGGGAGTATCTCGATATTTGTGTGATCCACAAATCTCTTTTCGACTTTGGGATGTGACAGGTGTTAGACTGATTTTTTTCATAGCTTTTATCACATACATAAACTCACGCCTTTTTCCCAGAAGGGTAGGCAGAGGTGCATCCAAGACACCCGTGCACCCATTGTTTGTTTCGTCCCACGATGTGATAGGGGGCGAGCCTATCGCTATATCGGGCACAAATTTATGACTCCGGGCTGATAATTAATAGAAAAAAAACATACCACTTTGCCTGACCCGGGATTCGAACCCGAGACCTCAGCTTTGCAATCACAGAGTAGTACAACTGTGCCACAGAGGCAGCCAGCTAGAGTAGCTTTTATTAAGGTTCGGCACTCCACAATGTATGATATCAACAGATTCGAGAAATCTACGAGTAATTACAATCGCAGTATCAATCATAATTCAGTACTACGCCGCCACAAAATCACGCAAAATTCACTACCGGTTTCTTAAGTCATAACATCGCAAAAAGAGGGCTCGGGAGTTTATCACCCTACGCCTTCATAAATAAAAGACCCCTGGCCCGAGATTCGTGCCCACACTCGTGAACTTGACATAGTTGCGGATCCCCCACGGATAAGCGTAAAATTTCGAAGGGCAAGGTCACCTCGGGTTTATGGGGTAACAAAACAAAGTTAGAACCACGTGGCAAGGACCTTTCAAATGTTTGCAAACTTACAGGAGTGTTACAGAAGTTGAATTTCTGTGTTATAATTGCGGGATAAAAAACATTGTGTAATATCTTTAAGTGGCAGCATCTGTGGCACAGTTAAGGAGCGCTGTGAAACAAAAAGCCGTATATCTTAGTGTAGGGTCAGGACTACGTGTGTAATTGTTGGGTATATATATATATATATATATATATATATATACAATGGTTATACAAATAAAACACAATTTTCACAGCTACGTTGTATACTAAATCGATTTAAAAAATTCAAATTACAGCGGAACAATTAGTTTAAATAGACACTTATCACTACATAATACACATTGAACAATCATATTAACTATCTGGCTTTAAGCCAGGCGGGATCTTGCCCCAAGCAATAACAAGTCGTTTATACTCATGGATGATGTTATTAGGCATTTCAGGGCATGTTAGCCCAGCGCTGGACAGGCTTCTACCACAACACTCGATCCTGCTGATCCATGGTCTGTCCACCACGGTCTAGTTAGCAGGTTTAGTAATGGATTAGGAATTAAGTAAGTGATTCTCATAGTTATTTTTTCTACTCGCGGCTCCTGAGAAGTTGAGAACTCATCGCCGTCCTTGAGTACGGAGGATATTCGATTGGTTGAATCAAAACACCGGGGCACAAAAGCTAGCATTAGCCCATCCATGCCCATAAACAAGTAATTATTGTTAACAATATAAAGTTTCGAAATAGACCTCAATTATGGTAATGCGATATGCTAAAGGTTTATACGAAGTTAATTTGTACATACGAGTATATGATAAATAGACATAAGAACTTGGATAGCGCCACATTATCAAGTAATTGACAATTTAGTATAATATAACACATTAAATATTCAGTCATTTAATCAGTCGGAAAGTGTCAGGGACATGTCTGAGACGCCGTGCCCACTTGTCGGTTGTCGGACACGACAAATTGTCGCGTGTTCTAAATGAACATTTTATATAAGGCTGTTCTGTATCGGTATCTGAGTTTCTTTCGGAAAGTGAGCACGTGATAATACGTCTCAGATTTTGATGGTAGACGGCGCTGTTCAGCTTCATCAGACGTCGGGTAGCTTCGTAGTAGCTTCGCGTATTCTGCATTCGCGTGTGTGAGTAGACGCGGCGGCGTCCGGTTAAAGTTCGGATCCGACATCCGACAAGTTGGAATGGGTGGTAAGTCGATCAGCCGCGTCTGTTTACTTCACAGTTCCATAATTATGCATATGCGCATTTCACGCCCTATTTCTATACACAATGACACACATAATGACGATATCTTAAAATCTAAACATGACCTGCGTCCAAAATTTCTTATAAATAAAAAAAAAACCTGTAACGTCCGGAAAGGCGGATTGTTGTTTTATTTTTATTTTCCTTCTTAATAATAGTCTTGTTGGTCTTCGCTAATATAAATTTAGTCTGATTTTCCGCGGTTTGCATATAATTTCTAATTACAAAAATTTATTGTCCAATACGGTTTTAGGAGAATGTAATCTGTTAACTTTATTATTGCAGATTGCACTCATAAATAAATTACGATAAAATTGACACATTTTTGACCTGATGTAAATTGTTAAATATTTATATAAAAATGTTTCATAAACCTTAAAACTAAAGTATGTTTTTGAATATCAAAGTGACTAGTTGTCTATAGAGCAGGGTTGTGGCATTCGACATTAAATTTGTACTGATGTTGCATTTGTATTTATGTCCTGGCGTCCTCGTTCATGAGTTCTTCAATGATATTATCGTCGTACTCGTCGATGGCTGCAGCTTCCTCGGAGTCAATTTCCTCGCGCTGTTTGCGGAAAGCCGCAATACGTATTTTAAAACGTTTAAACCCTTTCTTCTCAGCAGCTACAATTTTCTTTGCAACGGGGTCCTTGGCCTAAAAATTAATGCTCCATATTAATACGAATATAATATATTGGAATAAATAATAATATTAAGTATAGTATACTTGGCACAAAGGTTAATCCAATAGATTGTCAAATATTATTTATTGAGGCTAAATATATCCATTTTGCTGAATCATTGAACAAAAAAAAAGTAGGATAAAGAGAGAATGTGTAAAAAAATATTTCTTTTTAATAGCAATTCGAACAATATTTCAAATGAATACTTTATTTGTAACTATTATTGAAAATCTATCAGCGGAAATAGTTGCTTATTCAATGTTAAATCAAATTCATGGTTAAAAGACACTCAAAACATATTCATATGATTGTAAAATACGAGATTAGTTTAAAACGCTAATGTTTGGAAAAAATATTTTTAAACAATAATTAATGTATTTCAGTTGACAAATGATTTCTTACCATTTCGGCCGCATTAACTCTCATGAACGAGGGATGATCTTCGTAACGACCAATCACATAGCGGAAAACGGCACGACTTTCCGACACTATGTACACCTTTCCCTATAAATAAAAAATGGTTTAGTGTATTTTCCGTCCGTATTCAGTGCGGAAAGCCATCATTGGGGCTGACAATTCTTTTGGATGACGATTGACGAGAGTTATTACTATATGTATCGTTAAGAAGTAAGTCCACTGCTAATGACGATGCGATATTTAACAACAATGAATTTACTGTCATCTGTAATAAATTTTTGTATTGTATTGTATCAGCCCATATACGACCCACTGCAGGGCACGGGCCTCCTCTACAATCGAGAGTACGATTGAGAGTGGTTAGGCCATATAGTCCACCACGCTGGCCTAGTGCGGGTTGGCGGACTTACACACCGTAGATTTTTTTTTAAAATCGCTACGGTATGCAGGTTTCCTCACGATGTTTTCCTTCACCGTTAAAGTGCGTGGTGATTGACTATCAATACACACATAACTCCGAAAAGTCAGAGGTGTGCCCTGGGATTTGAACCTGCGACCACCGTGAACATGTAGGCAGCCGAGTCTGGTCCGATACCACGAGGCCACCATGCACTTAATTACGTAATACATTTACCAATGATTTATTTAAGTAATGGACTTTAAGGTCCACAACTGACGTGCTGTATATTTGCCACAGCTACTTTTATAGCGATGCGTCAGAAGCATCTGCACTCCAATGATATTGTACAATATATTGTTGAAACGCAGATTTCTATTCATCTTATATTTGTAATTTTAAGTGCTTGATCGCTACTTAACTTACCTTTAAAGGCTCTGTTACAGAAAGTATATTTCTCGCTTTTTTACAGTAATACCGACTCAGCTTTGACGATTCGCTACTTACATAATCTGTGTGCTAAGACCTTTATAGGAAATGTTTTACCTGTTCAGCCATCAAAAAAGCATGCTCAGATATTATATCGTGATTGACGACTTTCTCCTCGTTCTCACGGAGCGAGAAAACCGGATGTGTGTAGTGCAATATCATTTTGGAAAACTGGAAATAAAAAAATCATATCAACCGACACGTGTTTTCAACAGCACTATGCGCTTGCAAATACATTGTAAAAAATTAACTATCATCTGAATTAAACATTTCTTTTACGATTAAATAAATGCGTATATTTTGCAACGAATGAAACATTTTTAAGTCTGTATATAGTAATTTCTTATTTTCGTTTCGTCGGAAAACGCTCCAACCTATGGTCAGTGATTGCCGCCATAAATATTGCATTATTTGGATACATGCGATGTTTATTTTATTTAAATAAGACATAAAATTAAAAATATATGTCCCAATATTCATACTGATACATATTGATAAAGAATAATATACGTTATATGCAGTAAACATTGCAGAAAGTACAACATATTTGTTCCCCCTTAGAGTTCTGAGGTATTGTTATAATAAAACATTAATACATATATAATTAAAACACTTTCTATTTGACAATGTTTTATTATTTGTTAATTATTCACGATGCGTCTCAGTATCTCCTTTACTTAATACAAAACTTAATGAAAAAGGCAGTTGTTTCAGTCATATAGAAATCAGATCACTGTTGTCTTCAGCACAATATTGATTTAATTTCACTAGTATTCTGCCGTAAACACACGCTTCGAATTTAATCACCAATTATTCGCGACATATTAAGGAAAATTAAAAGGAGGTATTAAAAAAAAATAAAAATACAATATTAATTCATGGTCGGCGCATATCAAAAGGAAGATTAAGACTTCTACGAACATGATTGAGTTTGCCGTATCTTGAATTTGTTGTGCTTCGTTTCCTGTCTGGGAAATTTCCACAAAGCGCAGAGAACACGTAGCTGTTCGCAACAGGCTTCCGTGATAACGGAGGGTGTCGTACTTTTCAATTTGTAATCTTGCAGTAGTTTGTCGAACAGAGAGTTCCCTTCGCTCTTTTTCAATCTCTCTTCTTCCAAATTCCGGCGGGACTCGATTGGTCGATTTTCAGGGAATTACATGATGAATTTGCGTGTAATTTCACGAGACTAGAATTAAGTACCCGTGTATAGATGTGCTTTTCTTATCCTTTCGTTATTTAGTATATTTTGTATTGTTCAATTATAAATCAGATGAGTTTGTGAGTTGGATAGTCTCTTATAGCGGGGGTGCGCTACTCCTGCGGGTCCGCATTTGGCTGCTTTTTGTTTCAAATCTTCTTGCAGACACAACACAATACTTTACACTTAAAATTCAATTGCATCACAATTTTTCTTTACTAATTTGAAACAGTGTATTAGTTCAATTAAATAATAAAACAATTGAATACCGAACTTTCGCGTACATAAAGAATGTCTTGTTTATTCGCATTTAGAAGCTTTCTTAGTTAGTTCAGTTTTCTTAGTTTCGCTTCCTCGCACAGCATTCAGAATATGCTACTTAAAACTTAATGACTTTATTGTATATTCAGCCAATTTCACATCAAACAAAGGACCATTGATGAGTAGAATAGAAAATGCAATTAAGGTATACAGATAACGTAGGGTGTATGTACATTTAATCTTTTAGCAAAGCCGCATGGGCCAAGGGGGTAGAACGTAGCCTCCGGCCATTTCCTAATTATAGAGCCTGCATTGACTATAAACTTAGTGCGTCCCTCCCATCGGACTGCTGACAAGATTTAGACCGGCTAAAAGCAAATTGTTGTCACTTCTTGATTGTATAAGCTTCAAGGGAATGCCCGATTTGCGAATATAAATTGCCTATGTTATTAGCTACATGGAATAAACGCTAACATTATAAAATTACAAACATTATTAAGTAACAATATCAGCTATGACTATATTGAATTTCATATTAATCGCCCGTTGAGTTCTCGAGACAAATGGACTTAGAATGACGTAAAATCGCTAGCTGATTTTTATATGTTGTTTCAATTTGCAATTGTATTTTTTTTTGTATTTTCTTTTTTTTTAATGTTTTTGTGGAGGGATGTGCAAGTTGAAAATTCTGCTATACTTACCTGCCCTGGGTAAAAAAAGTTTTGCAAATGTCGTTTTGCATCAATTTTGTACACTCCGATGTTTCGATACTCTCCTTCGTAGCGATTCCTCAAATTCTCGATACGTTTGCCAACACCATGAATGACTTCCTCCCGCATATCAATGCCGAGTATCAGGCTGTCAGGAAACATGGTGGCGAGAGTCACTGAAAAATAAAACTTTTTCTTTAATTTCAAGATTTAGACAAAAATAAAATATTAGAAGAATCCTGGCCCGCATTACTAATAACCAAACCACGAGTGCGCATGCAATGATAATACATCCATACATACATCATCTTCTCGCCTGCATCGCATAGGGGTAGGCCGAGAACGTTGATCGCCACAATGATAATAAGATATTAAGATACAAAGCTTTTCATTTTATTTAGAAATGAAATGTTTTGAACATATTAACTTCTATAGTGTAGTAAAAACAATATTAAATAATATATTATATGTAGCATTATTAATTTTAAATTACAACGATATATTAAATAACATATCTATATGCTTTCTATAAAATAAATAAAAATAATAGCAATTTAAAATAGAAAATGTGAAATTATTTACCTAAACTGCCACCGTGGCCGCAGTTGACGTCCAAAAACTCCACTATCCTCGCGTCGTTATAGTCCGGGAACACACTTATCCAGTCGAACTCATGCGGGGCTCTGGGACTGGAAAATACGATGCCATTTGTTATTTTGTAATATTTACAAACATACAAAATTGCAGATTTTAACTCTCTACATCACGTGTTTCTGTGGTCTTCCAGCCATAGTGCTCAGGGAATATTATATATTTCACTTTTTAAGTACGAGTTATGAATGAATAGTTTCAGCTTTTCAAACACTGCCAGTACTGTGCGAATCGCTGGAGAGCCGGCTATCAACTGCAGCTCCGACACGACTGATAAGCATTTTATTTGCTCTCTGTTGGGATGAAATGTTTGGCAACGCTGTTTCTGTGTTGCCAGCTTTGTCTTTGATTTTTCCAAATGTTTGGGTAATTAATAATATAAATATATTGAGCGACAGATTTGTTTTTTGTTAATTACAAAACAAAAAAGTATTAACCTTTGCATGTATTTTGTTTTCTTGGTATGTTATATATCCAGGAAAACAATGTGTTCATTCTTTTAACGAGAGCCTGTACCGACTTAATATTAAAGATTGCGCACGCTATGGGGCCCACGCTGACCTCTTCAGCCATTATAGTGTCAATTTGTGCGCGATACTCGGAACCACCCATGTTAGCGCGTCCTTCGTCTCCGCTTGTCGTCAAGACACTATCAACTTCAATCCGAATAAATATTTCCAATTTATAGTTTACATATAGATTATAGATAATAACATTCCTATCCTATTCTATTTCTTGCCTGCCTCGGTGGCGTAGTGGTACTACGGTATGATTGCAAAGCTGAGGTCTCGGGTTCGAGTCCCGGGTCGGGCAAAGTGATATTGGATTTTTCTATTCTATATTAGCCCGGAGTCGGGAATTTGTGCCCGATATGGCGATGGGCTCGCCCCCTATCACATCGTGGGACGGAATATACAAGGCGAAACGTGGGTGTTCTAGTAGCACCTCTGCCTACCCCTTCTGGGAAAAAGGCGTGTGGTTATGTATGTATGTATTCTACTTCTTACCAATATTACGAAACGAAAAGTTTGTGTGTTTGTTACTTCTTCACGCTCAAACGGATGGATGAATTTTGTTGAAATTAAGTATGGAGGCAGCTGATACACTGGATTAACACATAGACTACTTTTTATCCCCAAAAATGTAGTGCTCCCGTAGGATGAGCAAGGAATTCAAATATGTACATATTTGGTACTCTTTCAAACTCAAAGGGATAGGATTGGATAGGAGAGGATATAATAACATACATTGCTTTATTGGACAGAATGAAACGGGACAGGACGAGATATAAAAGGATAATTTTACAAGAATAAGTTTGGATATAGGTTCCAGAACAAGTATTTAGCTTTTGTTATATTTAGCTATTCATGTATAAATTAAATTGTAATCAGGAGTATTGTTAACTAATTATCTACATATCAGTATGATCCGCTATGTAACTAAATAAGCACGTACATAAACACATAATATTTTTTCTCGTTTACGAATATTAAATAAATAGTAAATTTAACATGTCACTTAATTATGAAACCTGTAAGAAAAAACCTACTTTCTGGGAACTTGCGCCATTCACTGGTCACCCCGAATTTTTTTCTCATTTTAGCGGCAATATAAACCTGAATCCTGAAAACTTTATCATGTCATCCATATTCTTAAAGTGTGCAGTCTTGCATAATAGCATGTCTTTACCGTTTAACTATCTATATAATCAAATTAAACGATCAAATATCGCGTAAACAATTAATTTGAATATTATAGCGTATGTAGACAAGGTTACCAAACACAGGAGCCTTAAGTGGGAAATATCATTTATTGGCACTCATATTAATAAATACACGCAATAGTCACATATGTACATAGTCCTGACCCTTTTTTTTTTTTTTTCTCGCGGGGAAAATCCCTTTACGGACCATCCCACCCCCGAAGGGGCGAGGGTGTGTCGGACTCACCGGCGCCTTCCAACCCAGCGAGATAGCAGAGCGACTGCTGGGTCGGGTCCCTACCGTAGCTTATGCGCCGGAATACCGACTAAAAACCCCGCGTTGGCCACCATCGGTGCACCCTCAGAGACGGCCCCGGGATACCGTGTGTGGATTGCGCCGGGACATAGTCCTGACCCTACATCAAGATCAATTAAGTCTTGTGTGGTGGGTATCAGACACTACGAGAGACTTTTCGGCCTCACAAACAAACAGACCCGAGGCAAATACTTGTGAGCCTCACAAACAATTGTCTTGGTGCGGGGATCGAACCCGCGGCCTCTCGTTTCACGGCCGGCGCCTAACCAACTGCGTCACGGAGGCTGTCAGACACATTATCATCAACAGGAAAATGTATGTATTGGTATTTGCCAGGTTAGCAAGCAAATTCTACTGTTCGCAATTTATAATGTACCAGCCCATACTCGTCACACTGCTGAGCACGGGCCTACTCTACAATCGAGATAATCGATTGAGAGTGGTTGGGCCATATAGTCCACCACGCTGGCCTAGTGCGGGTTGGCGGACGTATATGTATACATACCTTTATCGCTACGGTATGCAGGTTTCCTTACGATGTCTTTCTTCACAGTTAAAGTGCGTGGTGATTGACTATCAATACACACATAACTCCGAAAGTCAGAGGTGGGATTTGAACACGCGACCACCGTAAACATTTAGTCAGCCGCGTCTGGCCCGTTACCAGCAGGCCAACACGCACTTCATTTTATATCATATAATATACGGGGTATATCTAGATTGCTACCGAAAACGAAGCCAGGTGGAAGTTTTAGTGACTACAGACACGACGCAACTAAACATTTTCGATGATTTTTTTGTAATGCTTTAAATATCATTGTACTTGGGTGGTAAATTCATAGTTTTTGCTAAAATGATAATTTAAAGCATTGCGTACTATAGCGTCTTTAAAAATAAAAGGGTGTACATTATTTTTTTAAGAAAATGTATGTATTTACTACCCAAATACGATTATAGGAAAAAAAATAAAAAAATAAATCGTCGGTTTTTTTACAAAAAAATTAATTGCATTGTGTCTTAAGTCACTAAAATTACCACCTGGCTTTGCTTTCGGTAGCATTCTTGATATATTATATTATATTATCTTTATTTATAAGCCATGTGGAAATTATAAATTGTATTTAGACACATATTCGTGGTCCATGTGGGGTAATATTCTATTGATATTATTTATAAATTATTTATTTACTATATTTTTTTTGATATTGTAGAAGTTGCAGGTAAAAAATCGAATCGGGTAGGTATAAGGATCTATGCCCAGCAGTCGATGATAATAACGCATGGAAGTACGAGTATACATTTAGCGTCAATACAAGACAATACAAGTTTTCAATTAAATGATGTCGTACCATTATTTTTTGAATGAAATTAAGTCATAAATTGAAATGTACTAAAATATTGGATTTTGATTAGGCATTGTAGGTTTTAAGGGTAAACCTTAAATCAATATATTGCCGAAGATTGGTTTGATATTGTATTACTGTAGTCTAAGCAATGTTAACAGTTTATATTAGAGAGAAAAGTAGCAACTACAAAAACCGTCTCGTTGCTACGACAACGGCTACGAGCCTGCGGGTGGTAAGGCCTCTACGAGCGAGAGAGCTACACAATATATCGTTACGACTTTTGTATATTTGAAATTGACCGCCTTATTAGGTGTAATGGATTTATTTTATGGTAACATGCACAAAAAAGATAAATCAGTAGGATTAGCTTGATTATGGTCTATTCACAACATTTCATAAGTTAGAATAAAAATTTACTACAGAATATAAAATAGGGTGGGTATGAAACAATGTTATTGGCATTCACTACGATGTCCACACTAAAGATTCTGCTGAGTTGTTGCTTTTCTAAGAGTTAAATCATGTTTGAGACACTTTTGTAGTCTTTTATTTCAGAAAGCATACAAGGAGATTCTTAGATTTACGATCTACAGGAGAATTTCCATACGTTTGGGAAGAATTATGCGTTTAATAAAAATGGGTAATAGGTGGTAGGGTTATCACATTTGACCATTTCTGGTGTGACCTTGGGATGTCAAGTCATGGTGTGTGCTGTTGCAGAATCTGCAGGGCGTGGTGGCGGGAACTGCAGCAGGCTTGGGCGGGATCCCCTGGAAGTCCGGCAAGTAGATTGGGAGCGGTTCGCCGGGGGTCAACGTCAACTGACGGTACTGTACTATGAACTTCTCAGCGTGCTTGGGTTTGTCCAACTTTTTGATTTGTTCCACGAAATTGTTCGTTTTGAATTTGTCCTTGTATTCTGGGTGGAACTGTTACTCGGTCGGACTTACGAACCTGGAACGTCAATGCATCATTTAAATACGATTTAAATTGATAGACGCCTCAATACACAAACGCCATTTAAATATTAAGTTCCACTTAACTACTCGCGTCCTACTTAGCTTAAATGTACTGGCATTTAAGCGGGAATTGCGTAGTTTTTTTTTTTTTTTTTTTATTAGCCGTTATAGGCAGACGAGCTAGCGGCCCGCCTGATGGAAAGCGGCTACCGCTGCCCATAGACCTCCGCAATGCCAGGGGTCCAGCACAACAAAGTCGCTGCCTACCTTAAGGAAAGTACTCTCTTTAAGCCTCGTTTGAAGAAGGACAGGTCATAGCGCTCAGGAAACACCGATGCAGGGAGTTCATTCCAGAGCTTACACTTAGTTAAGTACAACATAATATTAAAGCGACGTTTGAGTATTCGGCCGTCGGACTTCTGTTTGGAAAATATTAGAAATATTTTTTCAGATAAAAAGAGGGTTTTGACCCGTTTGTTTCGTACAATTTCAATCTAATTACGTTACAATTTGTTTACCTTAGAGTACATCCGATGCAAAGTACTTCAGTTCTCGTGCAATATATTTTTTGACGTTACACTATACATGGTATATCAAGACTGCTACCGAAAACGAAGCCAGGTGGAAGTTTTAGTGACTTTAGACACAGTGCAATTATTTTTTTTGCAATAAAAGCGATTATTTTTTTGTATTTTTTTCCTGTCATCGTATTTGGGTGGTAAATACAACATGGATTTCAATGATAAAACAAGATTTCTATTTAGTATATCTTTAATCGGTACTTCACGTTACAGATACACCAGAGAAAAGACAAACCAAAAGAAATATAAACCGGAAGGAAACATAACTCATTTTCTTACATCAAAGATTACTAGAGTATAGAGCCAACTAAATAAAATTTATTCCAATAATACCTACATTTTCCTAAAAAAATAATGACACTCATTTATTTTTAAAGGCGCTATAAAACGCAAGGCAAACTATGGATTTACCACCCATTATATTTAAAACATTACAAAAAAAAATCTTTTTTCTAAAATCTAAAATCGTTTTTTTTTGCAAAATGTTTAGTTGATTAAAATGGTACATCTTCAATTATTAAATATTCGTTTTTCATAATTGTCAACTTCCTGACTGCATCGGTGGCGTAGTTGTACTACGGTACGATTACAAAGCTGATGTCTCGGGTTGAATCCCGGGTCGGGCAAAGTGATATTGGATTTTTCTATTCATCTATTTCTATCAGCTCAGAATCAGGAATTTGTCCCTGAAATGGCAATACGCTTCGCCACTAATACTTAATAGATACTTGAAACAGATTTATTATTTAAACACTTACGCTGGCTCAAAACGGAAATCAAACATTTTTCTAGTGACAATATTGAAATGGCCTGCTCTACCTGAATTTTGAAACAATATGTATAGGTTCTAATATCCCGCTGCCTAGCTTGATCTAAGCTTCAAATGCAACTAGCGGCCTCTGTCTAAAATTAGCTTTACTAATTTCGCTGTAACCATGAGAGTAACATCTGATATTCTTTATTTTGTTTTCCGTGGCTCTGCAATAAAATCATATTTTAGGCAGAGAAATACTACACAATGTAATAAATATACACTAACCATATTATGAATAACGCACTTTCAGGAAAAAATACGGGGCTGCGTAAATCCTGTGCGACACCTAGTGGACATAAGAGGAGACCTGAACGATAAAGGTAGAAAAAATAGTTTAGTTTCGCAACACTAGATGGCGTGCATCGGAAATGTGCCGAGTGCCGACGTGTTCTTGATTCTTTTATTTATTTATTTATCCAACGCTCATAGACATTACTGGTATACCGATTCGAACTGGCGGGACTATGACACAAACTTATATAACAAAAGTAAAACAAAACAAATAACTATCTACTACACCTACACTACAACTAATAAATTAAGCTAACTCAATTAAATTAAGTATAGCAAACGACCGAAACATACAATATAACTCGAAACGACCCAAGGCGTCAAGGCGTTCAAAGGCGTCACGACATTTTTGATGTATTTTTATATTGGGTATTTGTTTCTGGTCTGGGTGTTTCTGAGACCGAAAAGTCACTCGTAGTTCCTGATACTCACGACACAAGACTCGATCTTACTATGGGGTCAGGACTGTTTTTTTATTATTCAACATTGATGGGTTAAAGACAGAAACGCAGGATGGATAAAGTATTATAAGATATCATTATAAGAATACACGGACATGACACGGACATATATAACAAGCATAGACAAGAAGACAATAGAATATAGAACACACTAATTGTTTCGTTTGTACTCTACAAGTCTATAACAACCAGTTCTAACAAACATGCCCCGCAAACGAGCAAGCAGGTCACTCGTTGGTAAGTAGGCACTGTTGTCAATGAATTTCCACAACCCTTGGATCACGGACACGTTGCCGGACCATCAAAGGGGAGGGGAGCGGGAAGGAAATAGGATGGGCACAGGAATGGGGAATTAGGCATCCGGCAACCTTACCGAACGACTGTCGCTTCACGTCGGTCTTCTGTTTTTGGTTGATACATCTACTAAATTTAATTAGTACTACATACATACATAAACATCACGCCTTTTTCCAGAAGGGGCAGGCAGAGGTGCAACAAGGACACCCACGTTTCGCTTTATGTTCCGCCCCATGATGTGATAGAGGGCGAGCCAATCGGGATATCGGGCACAAAATCCTGATTCCGGGCTGATATTGAATAGAAAAATTCAATACACAGTTTTGGATGTGCTAGAGCCACGCTATGGTCAGTTATGACTCAGCATGAATGGTCAGGCTCTTCCGGGGCGGTAACACTGTCTCACAGAATATCGACGTGAAGCGACAATTTTGCCGAGCCGGCAATACATCTATAAATCGAGCGTTGTGGACATTCATGGGGGGCAGTAATAATTTACCATCAGATGGCCTATTTGCTCGTTTGCCGGACCTATTGTGCAAAAGAAAAGAATTTATACTCTTTACGTTTGTCTCCCATGCTTGCTGTTTTGTTAACATGACTAAACTATTGAGGGTATGTTCTGTGTAACTCAGTGTCTTAGTCTTCGTAACGTCTAGTCTGTACCTTAATAATAATAGCATTCTATATCTAAGAGGAGGGGAGGTTCGATGATCAAAACAACGTTCATTACTCATATTTGTTTATTTAAATCACACCGTAATACTAATTGACAATCACACTGATATATTCATTATTAACTATCATGATAATTGATTATATAATCATACTCGCAAAGATAATACTTTGGAGCTGTTCACGGTTCAAATGCTCCCGACAAACTGTTCTCTTGACAGCTGCTTGAGCCCGTTTAATAGTACTGAAAACATCACTCAGATACTTGTTTTTGTAAAATTTTATAGACTACCCGCAACTTGCCTCGATATATATACGACATACTGCTAAGCACAAGTCGGTGATCTTCATATTGGAAGAAATTAAAAGAACTCAGAAGGGAATATTATGAAATCATACATTAAGGTTTGATAGAAATCAATATATTTTACTAAGATTATAAGTAAAATATATTGACTTTTATTACATAATTATTACAATATCAAATAGTACAACATAATATGAATTGCTTAATGATACTAACACTAACACATGCCTCTCATGCCCGCTATGTAACTCTCCTGGGCAGTTAACTATGTGGTTGGTTAGTTCATATGCCTCATGCCCGCTACACGACACCGCATCAATCTCTAAGGTATCACTAAGTCAAGTTATTCAATTTAAAAAATCGCAACATTTTAAGATGGTTCTTAACGTAACGGTAGTCTTTATATTACACACACTTGTTTTGCAAAGTTCACACATTGACGTCACCATGGTGTCAAATATGTATCTAATTTTATTCCATAACTATTAACTTTCATTATTAAATTCAAAACAATAATGACAAATAAAATTGGGTCCTAACCACCGGCTTAGGTCGCCAGCGTCATCATCGGACGATAAACGAAATGTACATCATTATGTAGATACTAGATATAATATTTCATTGTCATTAATGTCACTAATTTCGTTCGAAGAGCAGTCTGAGGCGTCTTAGCTCCACCATGGGAATATTTTATCACTGGCAATTACGCTCTTGTACTTCTGTCCCTTCCTAGCTAAAGGGGTGTCTTCAACAACGTAGTGATCGTTTAGTAACACTTTTTAATATTATAACTACTATTCTCACACTATCCGCACCAAGACCCCTTCATTATACTTTTTTGAAGTAAAACTTCTTTAGTCACGTTTGACGGGGGGGGGGGGGGGGGGGTAAACTGGTGAATGCATGAGAGAGCGTTACGGAAGTTGTATGACACAGGGAAGACAACGGAAGTTGAAAATTATCAATACAGATCCATGAAAAATAATTTTAGGAGATCAATCGATTAGGTCCAAGTACAGGCAAGAATTTCAAGATGACTAAAAAATCAGGCTTATTTTTTTAGGTTTATTTCTCATTTTATTTTCATCCTACACCATCGGAATACGATTTATAAGAAAAATAAGGAGATAATATATTAAAAAATATGTCTACCAATTTTACAATATATTGTAAATTGTAAGCAATATTCATATTTGACGCCTGTCAAGTCATGAGTATGAAGTATTTGTCAAACTTCGTTGTATAATAATTTATCTCGAAAAGTATGTGTATTTAAACTTAAATGGATAAGAATGTGTTTTCATTTTGATTGAGTTATTTTGTGTTTATTCTATACGACGTCCCTTGCATTCAATGCACTATCTGGATCCAGCCATACTGCAAGCACATATAAGCAATTAAGTTACAATGTTTGTCGTCGCCATGTATGAAATAACTTTAATAAATTATTGCTGTTATCCCGAAGCCAATAGCTTAGACGTGACACCGACCGTGAAAGCCAGTACGAATTCATCCTCAATATTGTTTTCTTCATTGTTGTTTATGGTAGTTTCAGATATCTTTTCATACTAACACGACTAGCTTGATGTATCAAAATAATAAACACGTGCACGGCCCCTCGACGATGTATTAATACAAGTAACAAGGAAGCATAAATAAGAATCATTACAATAAATCTTTTAACTACTTAAATGTGTTTTTCTCTCTTTTTCTTGATAGACTTACACACTTTTTACATGGATAGTTCTGCCAACAAAAAGGTTTTAGTATAATAGTTGTCACAGGGTAATCCCAGGGCACACCTCTGACTTTTCGGAGTTATGTGTGTATTGATAGTCAATCACCACGCACTTTAACGGTCAAGGAAAACATCGTGAGGAAACCTGCATACCGTAGCGATTTTAAAGAATTTCTACGGTATGTAAGTCCGCCAACCCGCACTAGGCCAGCGTGGTGGACTATATGGCCTAACCACTCTCAATCGATTCTCTCGATTGTAGAGTAGGTCCGTGCCCAGCAGTGGGACGTATATGGGCTGATAAAAAAAATAATAATAATAGTTGTCACGAAAGGTATCTATTCAGCGCGTTTATAATAATCATATAAAAATCGTTCATTTTATAATTATTAATTTTTATAGCTGTGACAAGCCTAAAATATAAGCTAACTAAAATATTACGTATTCAGAGAGTAGAAAATGGTAGATTTTGTAAAACTTTAAGATGATAAATCTTAAAAATCCTATATCCTAGCTCAAGAAGACTCCTTTAAATTAAACGGGTTTTCATCACGCTATAATTTTCTCATTAACTTATGTTCCGACTAGCCAGTGTCGAGATTTGGGTTTACAATAATACCGAGTGAAAAAGAAAACCAAATATTGGATTTTTCATAATTCCGTCTATTTATGTATTACCTCTTTGGGCACGTTTGGAAAAAAATGTGTTCAATTATATCTGTTGAGAAAAAAAGTTAATTTACTCATAATTAAACGTAAGTGTAAGTGAACATTCTTGACAAAAGTACTTGTACTAAAAGTACGTGACTTTTAATATAAAATTAAGTGCATAGATATATAGATTTGAGGTTAGTTGTCGGTACGTATTCTTGTGATTTGTTAATATACATTTGTGTATGTGATTCAAATTAATATGTGGTGGTGCAGGAGAGACCATTGTAAAAATTCGTAATAAAGGTAACTGTTATCAATTATATAGATGGAGCTAAAGAAGTTTTACTTCAATCGTGTGGTCCAAAGCACACTCGTTTTTTTATCGATTCACCTGCTTTAAACCTTACATCATCGATTACTTTATTGTTCCTCCCATCACGTACGTCATCAACCAAGTTATTCAGTACGCCTTGTGCTGAAACGACAACTTTTCTACCAAACAGTACTTCGGTTGGATTTTTGTTTGTATTTTCATGGGCCGAAGTGTTAATACCTAATCGCACATCCGGTAATAGTTCCTACCATGTATTTTTATCTTTTCCGCGGGACACAAAGCCGATGGCGGCCAAAATCGGTAGACGACTGTACGGTGGAGATCCAATCTTTGGAATTCACTGTTAAGATGTCAAATACACGTGCTGGTTCTGAAGACAATTCCCTAACTAGGCCTCTGCTGAGAGCATCTACACGAGTCATCTTCCCACCAGGGCGATACTCGATATTACAATCAAACTCCAAAAGTTGAATCTACCACCGCGAGATTCTTGGAACTAAGTCTTTTTTTGTGAATGTGGTGAGTATGGCGTTGCAGTCCGTAATAATAGTAAATTTAATTGCGATAAGATAATCACGAAATGTATTTAAAGCACTAACTGTCAACGTCTCCAATTCAAAGGAATGCAACTTCACTTCGTCAGTAGTAGTTTGGCGACTAAAATATTGATGTGTCTAGACGCTTTGGTCATCCGCACTCTATGATACTTTCCCGCCTTTTTAATTTAACTTTTAATTTAACTTTTTAATTTGTTAAATTAAAAAGTTAACGTAAAACAGTAATAAATCAGTTTCTAAAGTGAACGGTTGTTTCATTAAGTGTAATAAACATATCAAATATACCACGGGGCGCTAAGGGTCGCTACCTTTCCTTTGCAACAAGATTCTTACTACACCAACCTTGCTAGCGTCCGTATGCACCTGGGTTTACGCATTATGATCATACAAAGCAAGGATGGGTCTATTTATTAAAACGTTTTTTAGAGAGTCAAAAGAATGCACCTTACTCGGTTTCCAGGGCACAATCTTTCTTAGAAGATTTGTCAAAGGCCTCGCAATCGTTGCAAACCCTTTGACAAATCGTCTAAAGAAGCTGGCTAACCCAATGAACCTTCTGACCTCATGTTGATTGCGTGGTGAAGGTAACGTGGATGCCGTCTCAATTTTCTGCACCCCTAGCCTAATACCATAATGATCAATTTGGAAGCCGAGAAAATCTATCTGTTCTTGAATAAAAATATTGTTTTCCATCTCTAAGGTAAGCCCAGCTTCCTTTAAAAGTTTTAGTACCTCCCTTAAGCGATCTAAGCCCTCATCAAATGATTTTGACGGTACTAAAATATCATCCAAGTATATACGTATAATAAGATAAGATTAGATATGATGATGTTAAATCGAATAATGTATTGGGATTGCCGTTAATTTTTATTTTTATTTGTAATTGAATTCATGCCCTAAGTTGCATTTGATACATTTTATTAACGGCTTTGGACATCTAAAACTCAGTTGCCCCGTTTCTTGGCAATTAAAATATTTGAACACTCCTTATTTATTACTATTTCTACCGGGCGTGCTATTAGTTAAGATTTTTTTGGGTAAGTGTAAATCTCGACCCCTATTGTCAAACGGTTTCGTAGAATTAATTTTAATTGATTTAAAGAACTCATTTATCTTTTCAAATGTAGCCGCTTGGGCACCCATTCGAACACCCCTATTGTCTTTTTCATATATTAAACAATCCACAGCTTGCTTTCCGAACATTTTACAGCAACTATCTACTTTTCATCTTTTTCATTACTGGATCCATCGACCAGACTTGCATCAATTGAACTAAAATTATTGATAGGTACATATACCTTGCTGGATTAAACCAGAGCCCGATAGTCTAGATGTTGCACAAGGCGTACGTCCCATTAGAAGTTCTTCTTCTAATGTTCTTAATCGCCTCCTTGTTTCCGATCTTTTACGTTCTTCAGCATGTAACCGGCTACACGGGCTGCGCTGTTGCTCACGCTGCTACCGGTGACGTGCAGTGCTGCGGCTGCGTCTGGGGCCGCGACTGCAGCTGGGGCCGCGGCTGCGGCTCGGGCTGCGAGTCTCCATCACCCCGCTGCTGACGATCGGAGTCACGAGGCGGAGGAGTCAACTGCCGCGATCTCGGTGTTCGAACTCCGTTGATACAGATTGTCTGAAATTCACAACATTCACTGCTTACAAAGGGTTGGAAATTTTAAGTAAAACCATTTGTAATTGTTATATGATGAACGAAATCACTTGATTAGGCATGTACAGTCAGCGCCAAAAGTAGCTGAACATATTCAAAACGTCAAAAGTCATATACACATAAAGCATCAGAAGTAGGTGACCAGTGTCGGCCACAAAAATTCATGAACACACTAAGGTTACAAAAGTTGGTGAACAGCAAAAGCAACAAAATTGATGAACACGTCAATTGTACATAAGTCACTGAACATTTATAAAAAGTAAGATTGCCGTAGATGTGTTCACCTACTTTTGTTGCTTTGTTGTGTATTCGTTGTTATTTTTTTTTCACAGTTTATATTTTTAGTTTATTTTCTGCATTAATGTATTGTCTTTTACGTTTTTGTGAAATACCTAACTAATATTTATTTTCGTAGAGTTTAAATGTCGTGTTAATCTGTTGGCGTATGTGCTTGTATTAAACAATAAATTGTTATTCTTATAGGTACCTAATTTTATTTATACCGTGCTGTTGGTGTTCCAAATATAATAAATACATAAAATAAGAAAATAAAATATATATCTGTGGTCTTGTTCCGTGTTAATAAATGATAATGTATGACAATATTGGCAACAATTTGTGTAAGTATGTGCTTTATTTCAATTTTGTATATGTACTGTACCTACATGGTGTCTACGGTTTTGGCACATGAGTAAATAAACGGAACAGAGACAAAGCTTCATACAAACGCGTGAATCAGTTGTACTACTACAAGCACGCGGGGCTTGTGTGCGTGACCACTGGCCGCTTGTCGAGTACGCTGCGAGAGTGGAAAAAACCGGTTTATGCAGGCACAGCCAGTTGACAACATCAGGGTGCGTGCGACGCACGTTGTTCGTTTTTTTAGTTTGGTTCGTTCAGTTCGTTGTTTAAATATAAAAACGAGGAATTATATTATTAACTAATTATGGTTGTTTATTGTACTGTGTATATGAATAATACTAGAAAAAATAAAAATATATCATACTTTAACTATCCCAAGGAGTACAATAGGTAAGAAAATATTTAATTACTACTTTTTACGATTCTGTTACTATATTTCTATATCATTTTTATCACTTACCTTTATTTTATTGTTTGATCCTATTTTGTAAAGTATTATAATATCATTCTGAATAATAAAACTTATTAATCAAGTGTTTTGTTTTATTTGTCTAAACTTATTGTGACAACCCTACCAAAATAGGTAACAAATTTGCACGTTCTTAGGAAGCTTTGTCTCTGTTCCGTTTATCTACTCATGTAGTTTTGGTGACAATTAAAATAAGTAAATACAAAGAAAATATTTAAATTTATTAAACAAAAAACAAATTCAACAATAAAAATAAAAATATTAAATTGTTTAAAATCTTGTGTGGCCTCCATTTGTATCGATGACGGCCTGTAGTCGGCGTCGCATAGAAGATAACATATTAGCACATACATATCCCCCTCTGAATATGTCCCACACGCGTTCCACGTGGCTTACAGCGCCTTCCTATGTGCGTGGCGTGTCGGGCTCCCAGGCCTGGACAATGAGACCCCATAGACTTTCTATAGGGTTCAATTCTGGACTCTTCGGTGGGAACGGCATCTCGATAATCGCATTTTCATTATTGCGGAACCACGCTTGACATCTTCTAGCTTTACACACGGGGCTGTTCTCGTGGACGAGGTGTATTGGCTCCGATACGTGCTTTCTCGCCGTAGGAAGTAATGTGTTTTCAAACAAATGTAAATAGCCTTCGCTATTCAAGCGGTCCGATATTTCCGTCAGCTCACCGGGGTCGATGCACCCATCCATCCCCAAAAGCCAACGTTAATACGGCCCGCCGATCGATTATTCCTAATATTTTCCGGGTTATATCTCTGACCAGGTAACCGCCAAAAAGTGCATCGTCCATCTTCCGTTGATTGAAAAGTTTTTTCATCGGCGAAAACGACTTGCGACAAATCGAAATGCAAGAACCTTTCGGAAAATTTCAGGCGTTTCAGTTTGTGCCGTGGTGTTAAAATATTTTTTCTTGCTGGAACTCGATTGTAGAAGCCGTGTTCTTTCAGCCGCTGTCGAATTGTATGTCCCGATATGTCCATGTCTGTTGCGACCGTCGATACTCGCGTGAAGCCACTGCTTCGGAACCGCCGAATAATATCAAAATCTTGATCTCTTCTAGTTTTCCTCGGTCTACCAGTACGTTTAGACGTTCGAATTAAACCTTCGGTTTCCCACCGTCTCGTCCAAAGGTATACGGTATTTAGCAGCAAAAAATAATCATTAAAATATTATTGACTTCGGTCTACAGGCATTAGTAAATTACAACCAAAATACTACATATTTGTTTAATTTTATTCTATAGCCCTGTTATCATCTAGATATTCCGAAATTTTATAATAAGCTTTATTGCATAATTGTTTCTTGATAGTAGCTTTGATTCATTTGCTTTGATTCCCATTCAAAGAAATGTTAGCGTTAATTTTTTTGGATCAACTTCCGAAAAGCGCATACCTCAGATAGCTATGAAATTTGTTCCTTATGAAAAAAAGGTAAGTAATATATATTAGAAAGAGAAAGGCTCCAAGAATCGAGTCTTGCGGCACTCCCATACTAACAGCCGACCCAAGAAATATTTTGCCGTTTACATCAACGCTTTGGATCCTATTATTTAAATATGATCTACATAAATCAAGAACACCACCATTATAGGCAAACTGTGGGTTTCCACTTTGTTTGTTCGATACGTATCATTTTCGCTTCATATAAATGGAATGAAATCAATTCTTCATGATTTCCTAATGATGTCTTTCACCGTTATTATATAATTAATCAACTACAAATAAACACATTACTTCTTGAATTCTGAAGTGTGTGCCTGAATCTCGATTTTCCGACCTCTGTTTTCGGATACTAATCAATAGCTTAAATTCTCATTATTTATTAACAACTCTAGTAATTAAATAATTAATGTTAAATTATTATCTACTTTTAAAATGAAGTGAAATCTCTAGATATTTCCTGTTTTAATAAAATGTTCAGTCACCAGTGTGTATTCGTTTTAATCGTTTTTAATATAAATTGAGTAAGCCTTACATTTTTTTCTAGAAATTTCTTTAATCATTAGTGATCAGATGTAAGTTGATTGCTAGATGCTTTCTTGAGACCTAAGCCCAGTAGACTATGATAGGCTGAGTATATCTTATTGTTTGGATTATTCTAAATTGTCTGTTTACAACTTGGAAGGTGTAAGTAAATAAAAGAAAGCGGGTACAGTTAAAACGTATATATTTGAAAATCATCTTTTAAGTTCAACATTTTAAAGAAATTTACGTATTCATCAATTTCATTTATGTTTTTCCTTTATTTATACAATTTTCTATCTTATAGTTAGTACAATTCAGTAACTGCAAATTAAACAACCACTCTCAAAATATGATAAGGAAATCATTAACAATCGTATAGCAGTTACAATATTTAATACATTTTATTTATTTATTTATTATCATAAGACACACCAATAGCAAAATAGACAAAACATGCAAATTAAACTTATACAATTTAAGACCTGGTCTACATGCCAATTATAGGCGTGAAACAACATTCATAATAGAAATTAATTATACATTAAACATACTTTTTTAACAGTTTATTAGCAAATGGCGTGACAAATATAAAGTGTAAGTTTAAAACGGCAGTTAAATATACACGCTATAGTTCATGCTAATGTAAAACTGTTAGAAATGTAAAAAATGAAACATTAAAATTGATTTAAGTAACAATATTTTCAGCAAACATGTTCAAAATATGATTTATAAAATCACTGACAATAGTTTGAACATTTTTTTTTAAATAAATGTTATAGGACATTAACTATGACTTATTAAGAATAGTCATATTTAATAGTTTATTATTGATAATCAATCAATCGTGTGTATTGATAATCAATCACCACGCACTTTAACGGTGAAGGAAAACATCGTGAGGAAACCTGCATACCGTAGCGATTTTAAAGAATTTCTACGGTATGTAAGTCCGCCAACCCGCACTAGGCCAGCGTGGTGGACTATATGGCCTAACCACTCTCAATCGTACTCTCGATTGTAGAGGAGGCCCGTGCCCTGCAGTGGGTCGTATATGGGCTGATACAATACAAAAAAAAATAATAGTTTATTAGCAATAAGGTGAAAAATAGAAGGTGTAAATCAATAACGGGACTTACATATAATATGACTACTATTGTATATATGTATGCATGCCCTAAACACTTATTACGTAAAGACAACTTACAAATAATTTTTATAAAAATAATTTTAGCGAACATGTTCAATATATGATTTATGAAATCATTTACAATAGTATGAACATTACAATATTTTTAACAGTTTGTTAGGAAATAGCGTGAAAAATATAAGGTCTAAAACGGGACACAAATAGACGCGCTATAGTTCATGCTAACGTAAAACTATTAAAAATGTATGCCCAATACACTTTTAAGTAACAAGTAAGTACAAAAAGTAAAAATAATTTTAATACTTAACAATATTTTCTGCAAACACGTTCACAATATGATTTATGAAATCATTTACAATTGTATGAACATTACATTTTTTTTAAATATTTGTTATAGGTCATAATTTAAAAATAATTATTATTTTTACAATACATATGCCCAAAAACGTTATAATTAACAAAAATACATTTAATTTTAATGACTTTGTTTTTAGCTAAATAATATTCATTCAAATTAATTTTAGTAACAATGTTTTCAGCAGTGTTCCAAATTATAACAATATCAAAAAATATTAGCAATTGATTTATATAAAAATTAGTAATGTTATGGACACTGTTTTATTTGATAAAACATCTTATTGAAAATAAAGTAAAAAAATTTAACAATTATTTTAATCAGCGCCGGATTAAGGCCGCCAGAAAAGGGGGCCTGCGTTTCAAGACAAACGTCTGTTGGGCCAATTATTTCAATGAATAAGGATGGTTGTCTAGGCGCAGACAAAAGCGTAAAGTTTTTGCACGTTTAACAAACTATTGCAAGTCACAAGCCTCTTGATCAAACATGGTGCACGCGCCGCGCTTTCTTAATCTGGCACTGATTTAATTTAGTTTATGCTTTATGGTACTTAGACACTAAAAAGCAAATGGTTCAAAAGAGGGACTTATTAAAAATAAGCACATTAACAATGAAAACCTTTTAAACATTGTTCGGTATCTAGTGCGCTCAGTTACAGTGAAAATGTATATGTACATACGAGTATTTCGAGTATTTGGGTCGTATACTCAATATCTTTAGAAAGTCCTTCCTATAATGACCATTTTAATCCCATACAAATGCAAGGTTACATTCATATGATCGCGAATGAGCATCTTAATTACTAGAGGCTTCGTGTCGTACTCTGCAAGAACTCTTCTTTTTTGTTCTTCTTTTTCTCCTGCCCGGAACTATTACGACTCTCCTTGTTAATTATTTTCTTTGTGTAGGCCCATTGTACTCGACCTGTAAGCTTTATAGCTTTGTCGTCCACACATGTCGATTCGGCACAAACCAGTTCACTATCTTGCTGCGATACTCGCGACTTCAATTTAAAAGGTGGTCCGTCTTTTATCCGATGTGTGGTTTCAAATTCGATAGTATTTGAGTCAGATTTAGATGGCCGGATTTAGCTATCAGCTCCAATGGTAGCCGCAATCACTATTCAGCTCTTAAAAGTGACGCTTAGAGTAATCTTCATGATTATTGATGCGAATATGTGACTGCTCACCTCATGTGATGTCTTCCTGGACGATGTTAAAGCTTCATGAGCAGTCTTCTCAATTCATCTGTAGTAGATATCTATGCTGCGTGCCGACCATAGCCGTTGCATATCTGTAATTTTATTAAGTAGCAATTGTTATTTTGTTTCAATTATCACGATTATTTATAGATAAATCAATAGGAAACTTGGAATGTTACTATTGATGTTCCAGTCAAGAAATTATCTCATGAAAAAATTATATAACATTAAAAACATCTTTTGGGAGTTGATGTCATTCCTATCAATAAAATAAAGGCCAAATACTTTCGATCCAATGTCTTAATCAAAATAGTACACCTAAAGACGGTGTGAGATAAGAACGGAATAAAACAGATACTAATGTAAAATTTTCTAAATATTTCTTTAATAGAAGACAGTTACAAATATATGCCATACTTACAAGGATTTCAGTTTGCTGCAAAATTTGTTATCGGTAGAAGTACGCGAGTTGGATCGTCGCGCTGCAGAGCGATGCTGTTGATCCTGAGGATGCTGGAGCTGGTGGTGCTCATGATGACAGAACCGCCCATGTTTGTACCGTCGATTGCGACGCTGATGCCACGCCTGGAGCCACTGCTTGTGGGATAGGCAACTTAGGGTAGTTAACATTATCATTCTAAAGATTAATTGCCATGCCTCCAAGACTGCACTGAATAACGTTCGCTTCAAAACAATCGCTGTGCAAAATGTGATCTAAGAAAATGGGGTGAAAGGTATTCAATAAAGACTAATTACCTGTTACGTTAACAAAAAGCGCTATAATAAAAACGCCATCTTAAATTTAATTTTTTTAGCACTATGTTCAAATGTGCAAAGCTGTGGGTAAACTATTTAAATAATTGAAATTAGAAAAATAAGCTAAATGATTTAGTCGTAATAACAAGAAAATTCATCAGCTTTGCAATGCATTTCAAACAATACAAATAACTTAAAGCAGACTGCGCGCAGCTGAAGGCAGAGTAGTTTATAATAAAATGCACATATTTGCAAAATATACTTATGAAATTGCAACTGCTGTGTCAGCTGCGTGATGTGATGGTGCCTGTCGGTATGGATGTCAGTTCTTCAATTGATTAGATGTTCAGTGCTCGTATCATGAGAGTTGAAACTGCTTCTGTAAACGGTAACAGGAGAAATTATATGATTATATGAAATGAGATAAGATAAGATAAGATACGTGAATTAAAACTGGCATTTACCATTATTCTTTTGTTCTTGAAACATCGATGTTTTTGTTTGTTCTTTCTTCGGAATCTTGGTCGTTCTTGAATTTAGGAAAGGATATTGATACAGGGGTGCAAGCGGACTGGTGAATATGGGTTAAATATGAATAATGACGATTTGATTGGAAAAGAAACTGAACTGGGAGTATTCGAGTGAATTCGTGTATACCGCTAGATGTCGAATAGTTTATAAATGCATCGAAATTCATGTTAGCTATTCAAATTCTAATAAGTATTTAAGCATTATGAGCTCATCATAACTGATGTCAGGACAAGGCGAGCGGAAGATATAGAAATGGGGCGTAGCCACAACATATGCTTCAAGAATCCTGGCATGGTATCCCCTGCCTGTCATAAGAGGCAAGATATGGGATAGCTGGGTATCGTGAATGTGCAGTAGAGGCTGTCATAGACTGACTCTTTATATAAGCGACGCTGTACATGAGAAGTGCAGAGGTTGGCGCGGTGCTGTGGTACCAATTGAACTCAACGGTGACCCCATGTCAAAATCATTTCATCAGACGTGGCGGTTATATACCGCGCGTTAGAGACTGCGCCGTATAACTGGACATGTAGAATAGGATAGGATTAAATGCGCAATAAAGGGACTGTGGACTACAGAGGCAGCAAAGCAGCGAATTTCTATGACTTCTCTCTTCGAGATTTTCCTTCTGGAGATAACCGGGTCTGAAGGTACAGCAGATCAAGCGCCTTGGAGCAAGCAGCATTGTCTTCTTTCTTCCGAACGACGATTCCTGGACTTCGGCGTACAGGAGCTTGGCATTGTGCTTGCGCCGCAGTGACCGAAATTGCTTGAAGGACGAAGGATGCTTGCAATCTGTAACAAAGACACATCAGCTATATACACAGTACTTAAGGAAACGATACATCAGAACAAAGCTCAATTAGACTTACCTCACCGATTCATTAGCGGTTCCCTCGGTGATAATTTCAGGAACACTGACGTTTTTATCGATCGAGTTTATAGCCACAAAGCCAATAGTTGAAACCAATTCCGGTGCTGCGTCGATGGGTCACCTTGAGCAATCCCGTGCGCTGATGGCGTCGGAATATCCGGAACCGTCTCGCATGCCCGTGATGGCCACCGATTGGTTTCAGGGAGTATAATTGCATTACCTGGAGGACTTGAGAGACAATCTGGATGTGGAAAGGGAGCGGAGGGCATTGGCGGTGCGGTATAACATGCTGGTCCGTAGGCTCGTACTGTTATGACGGATTTTGAATTAGGATTTAAAAAAAATAAAAAACCGAGTTTACACAAAATAATAACCGTCGTTTGGGACGTCAGCAAGAATTGAATTATGTAACTGGACTGATCTGAGCTGCGTGACGAATGTATTATAAGGAGAATGTTGATGTTGCAGAATAGGACAGAGAGTTGTGCGATTAAGGGTGCATTATATAACTATAACAGTACGTTGCTCAGATGCAGTTAAAATTACACTCTTTAAGGCGTACTGCCAACATTTTTATACGTGTAGCCTTTGGACGAATTGTTCTATGCGACCCCTCAATGCTCTCCGCGTCCGATATTATAATGCGTTCAGGATGCTGTTGGGGTTGCCACGTTTTTGCAGCGCGTCCGGTATGTTTGCAGACGCACATACCTAACGGTTTTGCGGTCATAAGACGCAAACGCGCAGCCTCGTTGTTGCTCAGAGTGCGTAATGACACCACCCTGATAATGGCATCGCATTGTAGTCTACAGAGTAAGTTCCCACGCAAATATGTTCGAAATTATTCGATGATCTTGTCTACATACTGACGGTTTTGCAGCCATAAGACACAAACGCGCACCGTCGTTGTTGCTCAGAGTGCGTGGCAGCACCAACGGCCTCCTGAGTGTTGTTGCTTACACGCAGGATGACCCCATTATGTACAGTTTAATTTCGTTGCATGTGCCAAATGCTAACGTAGGTTCATAAGATTATTGTAACACTAACACTCAAAATTTTATATGAGATTTTCTCGAAATAAAGCAACGCAAGCAAGCAATAAACCTGGCGCGCTGAACATATACTTGATCAGGTCCGTTGAGCAGTGGTACGTTTGACACCGGCAGAAGACGAAACGAAGTGCGTCGGAGCTGGCGAGGCGCAGCAGGTCCGGCGCCGCGGAGTGTGACGCCGCGTGGAGCACGCAGCGGCGACGCAGCTCCATCAGCAGCTCGCGAGCAGGGCGCTGGCCTCTGTAACAACACAACGGAATCTTTATATACAACTACTGAAAACTCCCTCGTCGGCGTGGTTGTACTACAGTATGATTACAAAGCTGAGGTCTCGGGTTTGGGCAACGTGATATTGGATTTTTCTATTCATTAACAGCACAGAGTCAGGAATTTGTGCCCAATACGGCGATATGCTCGCCTCCTATCACATCGTGGGACGGGACAGACTCGGCGAACCGTGGGTGTCCTGGTAACTACCAGTAAAACCTCTGCCTACCCCTTCTGGGAAAAAGGCTGGTGAGCTTGTGTATGTATGTATGCTGATAACTGTTCAAACATATAATGACACCGTCTAAAAAAGTCGTCACATTATGTCAAAGAGATAGGAACGTAACAAATGCGAGGAAAGCTGAACACTTGCCAATTATCATCATCAAAAATTTGAAGGATATGTGAAGCTCACCAAACCGCGTCAGATTCTCTACACTAAGCGAACACAAAAAAGTAGCTTAAGCATACTAACCCAGTCGAACAGCCAAAGGTGCGTAGTAGCGTAGTGTGCGCAGTAGACCGAGTAGCAGTCTTGAGCAGTTTGATGTGACAGACACGACGCGAAGACGTCGCATCTGGTGCGCCTTTCCGCCTTTCTGCCCCGTCCCATGTCGCCTCGTCCCATCCGGATCTATCTCGTAGCTTCCCGTCCCGTCATTTCCTATCCCATCCCGTCCTTTTCCGTTCCCTACCCGCCATGCCCATCTCTGCCCTTCCCAACGCCTCTTGCCCTTCCTGCCACTTCTACCATTTTCCGCCCCGTCCCATGTCGCCTCGTCCCATCCGGATCCATCCCGTAGCTTTCCGTCCCGTCATAACCTTTCCCATCCCTTTCCGCCCCCTACCCATCCATGCCCATCTCTGCCCTTCCCAACGCCTCTTGCCCTTCCTGTCACTTCAACCTTTTCCGCCCCGTCCCATGTCGCCTCGTCCCATCCGGATCCATCCCGTAGCTGCCCGTCCCGTCATAACCTTTCCCATCCCTTTCCGTCCCCTACCCGTCCATGCCCATCTCTGCCCTTCCCAACGCCTCTTGCCCTTCCTGTCACTTCAACCTTTTCCGCCCCGTCCCATGTCGCCTCGTCCCATCCGGATCCATCCCGTAGCTGCCCGTCCCGTCATAACCTTTCCCATCCCTTTCCGTCCCCTACCCGTCCATGCCCATCTCTGCCCTTCCCTACGCCTCTTGCCCTTTCTGCCACTTCAACCTTTTCCGCCCCGTCCCATGTCGCCTCGTCCCATCCGGATCCATCCCGTAGCTTTCCGTCCCGTCATAACCTTTACCATCCCTTTCCGCCCCCTACCCATCCATGCCCATCTCTGCCCTTCCCAACGCCTCTTGCCCTTCCTGCCACTTCTACCATTTTCCGCCCCGTCCCATGTCGCCTCGTCCCATCCGGATCCATCCCGTAGCTTTCCGTCCCGTCATAACCTTTCCCATCCCTTTCCGCCCCCTACCCATCCATGCCCATCTCTGCCCTTCCCAACGCCTCTTGCCCTTCCTGTCACTTCAACCTTTTCCGCCCCGTCCCATGTCGCCTCGTCCCATCCGGATCCATCCCGTAGCTGCCCGTCCCGTCATAACCTTTCCCATCCCTTTCCGTCCCCTACCCGTCCATGCCCATCTCTGCCCTTCCCAACGCCTCTTGCCCTTTCTGCCACTTCCACCTTTTCCGCCCCGTCCCATGTCGCCTCGTCCCATCCGGATCCATCCCGTAGCTGCCCGTCCCGTCATAACCTTTCCCATCCTTTTCCGCCCCCTACCCGTCCATGCCCATCTCTGCCCTTCCCAACGCCTCTTGCCCTTACTGCCACTTCCACCTTTTCCGCCCCGTCCCATGTCGTCTCCCATCCGGATCTATCTCGTAGCTTCCCGTCCCGTCATAACCTTTCCCATCCTTTTCCGCCCCCTACCCGTTCATGCCCATCTCTGCCCTTCCCTACGCTTCTTTCCCTTCCTGCCACTTCTAGTACCTTTTCGCCGCGTCCCATCTCCTCTCGTCCCATCCGGATCTATCCCGTAGCTTCCCGTCCCGTCATTTCCTATCCCATCCCATCCCTTTCCGCCCCCTACCCATCCATGCCCATCTCTGCCCTTCCCAACGCCTCTTGCCCTTCCTGCCACTTCTACCTTTTCCGCCCCGTCCCATGTCGCCTCGTCCCATCCGGATCCATCCCGTAGCTGCCCGTCCCGTCATAACCATTCCCATCCTTTTCCGCCCCCTACCCGTCCATGCCCATCTCTGCCCTTCCCAACGCCTCTTGCCCTTACTGCCACTTCCACCTTTTCCGCCCCGTCCCATGTCGTCTCCCATCCGGATCTATCTCGTAGCTTCCCGTCCCGTCATAACCTTTCCCATCCTTTTCCGCCCCCTACCCGTTCATGCCCATCTCTGCCCTTCCCTACGCTTCTTTCCCTTCCTGCCACTTCTAGTACCTTTTCGCCGCGTCCCATCTCCTCTCGTCCCATCCGGATCTATCCCGTAGCTTCCCGTCCCGTCATTTCCTATCCCATCCCATCCCTTTCCGCCCCCTACCCATCCATGCCCATCTCTGCCCTTCCCAACGCCTCTTGCCCTTCCTGCCACTTCTACCTTTTCCGCCCCGTCCCATGTCGCCTCGTCCCATCCGGATCCATCCCGTAGGTGCCCGTCCCGTCATAACCTTTCCCATCCTTTTCCGCCCCCTACCCGTTCATGCCCATCTCTGCCCTTCCCTACGCTTCTTTCCCTTCCTGCCACTTCTAGTACCTTTTCGCCGCGTCCCATCTCCTCTCGTCCCATCCGGATCTATCCCGTAGCTTCCCATCCCGTCATTTCCTATCCCATCCCATCCCTTTCCGCCCCCTACCCGTCCATGCCCATCTCTGCCCTTTCCTACGCCTCTTGCCCTTTCTGCCACTTCTACCTTTTCCGCCCAGTCCCATGTCGCCTCGTCCCATCCGGATCCATCCCGTAGCTTCCCGTCCCGTCATAACCTTTCTCATCCTTTTTCGTCCCCTACCCGTACATGCCCATCTCTGCCCTTCCCAACGCCTCTTGCCCTTTCTGCCACTTCTACCTTTTCCGCCCAGTCCCATGTCGCCTCGTCCCATCCGGATCCATCCCGTAGCTTCCCGTCCCGTCATAACCTTTCTCATCCTTTTTCGTCCCCTACCCGTACATGCCCATCTCTGCCCTTCCCAACGCCTCTTGCCCTTCCTGCCACTTCTACCATTTTCCGCCCCGTCCCATGTCGCCTCGTCCCATCCGGATCCATCCCGTAGCTTTCCGTCCCGTCATAACCTTTCCCATCCCTTTCCGCCCCCTACCCATCCATGCCCATCTCTGCCCTTCCCAACGCCTCTTGCCCTTCCTGTCACTTCAACCTTTTCCGCCCCGTCCCATGTCGCCTCGTCCCATCCGGATCCATCCCGTAGCTGCCCGTCCCGTCATAACCTTTCCCATCCCTTTCCGTCCCCTACCCGTCCATGCCCATCTCTGCCCTTCCCAACGCCTCTTGCCCTTCCTGCCACTTCCACCTTTTCCGCCCCGTCCCATGTCGCCTCGTCCCATCCGGATCCATCCCGTAGCTGCCCGTCCCGTCATAACCTTTCCCATCCTTTTCCGCCCCCTACCCGTCCATGCCCATCTCTGCCCTTCCCAACGCCTCTTGCCCTTACTGCCACTTCCACCTTTTCCGCCCCGTCCCATGTCGTCTCCCATCCGGATCTATCTCGTAGCTTCCCGTCCCGTCATAACCTTTCCCATCCTTTTCCGCCCCCTACCCGTTCATGCCCATCTCTGCCCTTCCCTACGCTTCTTTCCCTTCCTGCCACTTCTAGTACCTTTTCGCCGCGTCCCATCTCCTCTCGTCCCATCCGGATCTATCCCGTAGCTTCCCGTCCCGTCATTTCCTATCCCATCCCATCCCTTTCCGCCCCCTACCCATCCATGCCCATCTCTGCCCTTCCCAACGCCTCTTGCCCTTCCTGCCACTTCTACCTTTTCCGCCCCGTCCCATGTCGCCTCGTCCCATCCGGATCCATCCCGTAGCTGCCCGTCCCGTCATAACCTTTCCCATCCTTTTCCGCCCCCTACCCGTCCATGCCCATCTCTGCCCTTCCCAACGCCTCTTGCCCTTACTGCCACTTCTAGTACCTTTTCGCCGCGTCCCATCTCCTCTCGTCCCATCCGGATCTATCCCGTAGCTTCCCGTCCCGTCATTTCCTATCCCATCCCATCCCTTTCCGCCCCCTACCCGTCCATTCCCATCTCTGCCCTTTCCTACGCCTCTTGCCCTTTCTGCCACTTCTACCTTTTCCGCCCCGTCCCATGTCGCCTCGTCCCATCCGGATCCATCCCGTAGCTGCCCGTCCCGTCATAACCTTTCCCATCCCTTTCCGTCCCCTACCCGTCCATGCCCATCTCTGCCCTTCCCTACGCCTCTTGCCCTTTCTGCCACTTCTACCTTTTCCGCCCCGTCCCATGTCGCCTCGTCCCATCCGGATCCATCCCGTAGCTGCCCGTCCCGTCATAACCTTTCCCATCCCTTTCCGTCCCCTACCCGTCCATGCCCATCTCTGCCCTTCCCAACGCCTCTTGCCCTTCCTGTCACTTCAACCTTTTCCGCCCCGTCCCATGTCGCCTCGTCCCATCCGGATCCATCCCGTAGCTGCCCGTCCCGTCATAACCTTTCCCATCCTTTTCCGCCCCCTACCCGTCCATGCCCATCTCTGCCCTTCCCAACGCCTCTTGCCCTTACTGCCACTTCCACCTTTTCCGCCCCGTCCCATGTCGTCTCCCATCCGGATCCATCCCGTAGCTGCCCGTCCCGTCATAACCTTTCCTATCCCTTTCCGCCCCCTACCCAGCCATGCCCATCTCTGCCCTTCCCTACGCCTCTTGCCCTTACTGCCACTTCCACCTTTTCCGCCCCGTCCCATGTCGCCTCGTCCCATCCGGATCCATCCCGTAGCTTCCCGTCCCGTCATAACCTATCCCATCCTTTTCCGCCCCCTACCCGTTCATGCCCATCTCTGCCCTTCCCTACGCTTCTTTCCCTTCCTGCCACTTCTAGTACCTTTTCGCCGCGTCCCATCTCCTCTCGTCCCATCCGGATCTATCCCGTAGCTTCCCGTCCCGTCATTTCCTATCCCATCCCATCCCTTTCCGCCCCCTACCCGTCCATACCCATCTCTGCCCTTTCCTACGCCTCTTGCCCTTTCTGCCACTTCTACCTTTTCCGCCCCGTCCCATGTCGCCTCGTCCCATCCGGATCCATCCCGTAGCTGCCCGTCCCGTCATAACCTTTCCCATCCCTTTCCGTCCCATACCCGTCCATGCCCATCTCTGCCCTTCCCTACGCCTCTTGCCCTTTCTGCCACTTCTACCTTTTCCGCCCCGTCCCATGTCGCCTCGTCCCATCCGGATCCATCCCGTAGCTGCCCGTCCCGTCATAACCTTTCCCATCCCTTTCCGTCCCATACCCGTCCATGCCCATCTCTGCCCTTCCCTACGCCTCTTGCCCTTTCTGCCACTTCTACCTTTTCCGCCCCGTCCCATGTCGCCTCGTCCCATCCGGATCCATCCCGTAGGTGCCCGTCCCGTCATAACCTTTCCCATCCCTTTCCGTCCCCTACCCGTCCATGCCCATCTCTGCCCTTCCCAACGCCTCTTGCCCTTACTGCCACTTCCACCTTTTCCGCCCCGTCCCATGTCGCCTCCCATCCGGATCTATCTCGTAGCTTCCCGTCCCGTCATTTCCTATCCCATCCCATCCCTTTCCGCCCCCTACCCGTCCATGCCCATCTCTGCCCTTCCCTACGCCTCTTGCCCTTTCTGCCACTTCTACCTTTTCCGCCCCGTCCCATGTCGCCTCGTCCCATCCGGATCCATCCCGTAGCTGCCCGTCCCGTCATAACCTTTCCCATCCCTTTCCGTCCCCTACCCGTCCATGCCCATCTCTGCCCTTCCCAACGCCTCTTGCCCTTTCTGCCACTTCTACCCTTTCCGCCCCGTCCCATCTCGTCTCGTCCCATCCGGATCTATCCCGTAGCTTTCCGTGCCGTAATTTCCTATCCCATCCCTCTCCGCCCCCTACCCGTCCATGCCCATCTCTGCCCTTCCCTACGCCTCTTGCCCTTCCTGCCACTTCTAGCCTTTCCGCCCCGTCCCATCTCGTCTCGTCCAATCCGGATCTATCCCGTAGCTTCCCGTCCCGTCATTTCCTTTCCCATCCCTTTCCGCCCCCTACCCGTCCATTCCCATCTCTGCCCTTCCCTACGCCTCTTGCCCTTCCTGCCACTTCTACCCTTTCCGCCCCGTCCCAACTTTGTTTTGTAACAAACGTTAACAAATGACAGTAATAAATCAGCTTCTAAAGTGAACGGTTGCTTCATTACGTATCCCTGCCCGTCCCTACGCCTCTTGCCGTGCTGTCATTTCCTATCCTGTCCTGTCCATTCCCATCCCTTCCATCCATTTCCGCGCCTTCCCATCCCTACCCGTCTCTTACCGTCCTGCCCCTTCCGGTCCCGTCCGGCCCCTTCCCGTCTCGGCCCGTCCTTTCCCATCCCTTCCCGTTCCTTGTTGTCCCTTCCCGTCCCGTCCCAGCTCCTTTCGTCTCTATCCGCCCAGTCAGGGGTTGAGTAGCTTCTGGGATCCTCGCCTATGTAATAATAATAGATAATCTTCAATATTGTACTTCAACACTTATTTTATAATAAAAGATTCACGGGGATCTCACAGGGAAACTGCGATAGCAGTTTTGTGAGGCAATGTGTTATGAACTGTATATTTTATTTCTAAAAGTTTATAAATAAATAAATAATAAGGTAGCCTATTGTAACCATGCCATTAGCTTTTTAGTGTTTTCATTGGTAACTTTATATTTTTATTTTTGGTGTACAATAAAGCATATGTAAATAAACAAAACAACTTTTATTTTAATATTTTATAGTATGTAGAAATTATTAGACCACTTTTATTTCTAATTTAGTATTTGGCTAGTATTTTGTTGACCCGCCTTTAGCCGCCATAAGTGCCTTAATTCGGCGAGGCATGCTTTTTATGCACGCCTGGATAGTTTTCTGTAGCTGAGGATTATTATTACACTTGAAAATTAATTTTCGATAAGTTAGCTTTTTATTGCAATGGAATATTTTGCTGTTTCCCCCTTCAGAAGCTCTCGGACATTCTCGATAGGGTTCATATCTGGCGAAATAACAGGCCATTCTAAAACTTCTATATCTTGCGTCTGTAGAAAGGTTCTAATATTATGGCAAGGGGCCCCATAGTGCATAAAAATTGGCTCTTCGTCATCAGGGAACCAGTCTATAAGTTGGGGTATTAATTTTGTTTCAAGAACTTTTTTGTATTGATCCTGGCACATTGTCTTCTCTACGATATAGAGGCGACCTGTCCCTTTGCCAGATATAACAGACCAGACCATAACAGAAGGTGGATGTTTTACATTAGGGACAATGCAGTCGGGCTTGTATATCTCGTGTGGTCTTCGCCGTACAAATATTGTTTTTTCCATCAAAACTTGAAAGATGACTCGTCAGAGAAACAAACCTGTTATGATCAAATCTTTGTTTAAATTTATGGCGTGACATATTGATTATATCGACTTCTCATAGTGGAAACATATTCTATTACCTTTTCCCAATCTTCTATAGTGATTTTTTTATATTTACGGGCCCAATGAAGTGGTTTCTTCATCATGGTCGGAGTCAACTTGGTTTCCGTGTAGGTTAACGCGCGTTCAATTTATTTTTATCAAGAAGCCGCTGCACAGTTCACTGAGAAATGAGTATTCCTCCATCCATTATGTTCTTCGTTAATAAACGAACGGGTAATTTTCTATTTTGGATGCAAATATCTCGGATTTTTCTGTCTGTTCTTAAAGTGCGTTTTCGTTTCGTCGTTTCTTTTTGGCGACAAAGTTATCCAGAGATCCATTTTTTTAATATTCTTCACAGAACTTCTCGAGACGCCTGTTGCTTTAGCAATTTGGTATTGAGATAATTCAGTAGCCTTAAAAAGCCCCCGTACTTGCCCAACTGTCTTGGGAGAAAGATCTCAATTTTTTCTCATTTAAAATATTTAAAAAGATCAGATTTTTGGTATTTTTACCACTATTTTATATTACAAAAATTACAAAAAACAACAAATATAATAATATACTATCGTATTGAAACTAAACGGTAAGTGTCATCAAAAACTTACCGTTATTTGTAAAAAGAAAACTTTTTAATTATAAAAGATTTTTAGGATAAGAATCACTAAATACACTCGCGTGCTTTTAATGATGGTTATTGTTTTTCACTATGTAACAAACATTGAAATATTCAGCTTAATGTTGCCAGAATAAGGGATTTTAAAAACTAACACAAATTACGTCTAAATTAAGGCGCTATTGTCTTCAAAATTGAGAAAATCTAATTATTTTTGTTTGGGTCTAATAATATGGCAAGGTACCGTAACTTCGGTGACCATTAGGCTGCACCCACGGTGACAGCGCGTAGCGGGTCGACAGTGGAAGCGCGTAGCGGGGCGACAAAGCAGCGCGCAGCGGGGCGAGGTTGAGGTTGAGGCCACCGTGGGCGCAGCCTAACATGGTAAGTGCGTTCTGAGGTCCACAACATTTTAAATCGAACAAAAGATTCTCCGACCCGCCCGTCATGACCTTATCGCACCTGAGAGCATTCCCGTGGAGCCAGCGGCGACTCCTCTGCAGACTGTTGTAAGTTTTAATATCCGAGTCGTCGCCGCGACATAGCTGCACCTCCACTAGATGTCACAGGCGTGCAGCTATGGCGGTCAGATGTTTCTTTACTTCCTCCCCCGTCATATCCGCTAGCACCACTATCAGTAAGTCAACGACGACGAATCCCCATTGAAAACAAGAATCTTAATGCTACGTATATTCCATGTTGTGTCACTGGTCCTGTTTCGTTGGTCGACGTTGGGCCCCTCAGCCCATTGTCACTAGTATCCCAATTTTCGATCTTATTTTCGTAACGTCGTGGGCCAGTTCCATAATGTCGAGCACGGGGCCCTATCATTTCCTTACGAGTATTGTGCTCGCGATGACATTACTAGTAAGTTTACGCCGCAAGTCTGAGAGTCTAGTAACTGGCTTGATATATCCCACAGTGATATATCTTTATCTCTATCTTTAGATGATAATGCCTTTAATACTTCTGCCACCTCCCCTCTCCTTCATCTTCTATGATATATTAGCTAATAATCCTGATGCACCCCGCAAACCCACCTTGGCTGACCGTAACGCACTGTTGTTCGTGCTCTTGACGTGGCTTGGGCGATATATATATATATATATATACGGCAGCAAAGTTGCTACTTCACGTCGATGTCCTGTGAGACAGTGGTAACTTCCCGGACGAACCTGCCCTTTGGTCCTGAGTCATTACTGACAACAGCGGGGCTTACCACTACTATGAAGGGGAGAAGAGAAAATAATCCGTAAGGTAGTGACACCACCATGATAATGGCAACCCATTGTAGTCTACAGAGTAAGTTCCCACGCAAATACGTTCGAAATTATTCGATGATCTTGTCTACATACTGACGGTTTTGCAGCCATAAGACACAAACGCGCACCGTCGTTGTTGATCAGAGTGCGTGGCAGCACCAACGGCCTCCTGAGTGTTGTTGCATACAGGCTAGATTGCCCCATTACGTATAGTTTAATTTCGTTGCGTGTGCCAAATACTAACGTAGGTTCATAAGATATTTGTAACACTAACACAAAAAAATGTATATGAGATTTTCTCGAAATAAAGCAACGCAAGCAAGCAATAAACCAGGCGCGCTGAACATATACTTGATCAGGTCCGTTGAGCAGTGGTACGTTTGGCACCGGCAGAAGACGAAACGAAGTGCGTCGGAGCTGGCGAGGCGCAGCAGGTCCGGCACCGCGTGGAGCACGCGGCGGCGACGCAGCTCCATCAGCAGCCCGCGAGCAGGGCGCTGGCCTCTGTAACAACACAACGGTATCTTTATATACTACTGAAAACTCCCTCGTCGGCGTGGTTGTACTACAGTATGATTACAAAGCTGAGGTCTCGGGTTTGGGTCCCGGGTCGGGATATACGTGATATTGGATTTTTCTATTTATTAACAGTACGGAGTCAGGAATTTGTGCCCAATACAGCGATATGCTCGCCTCCTATCACATCGTGGGACGGGACAGACTCGGCGAACCATGGGTGTCCTGGTTACTACCAGTAAAACCTCTGCCTACCCCTTCTGGGAAAAAGGCTGGTGAGCTTGTGTATGTATGTATGCTGACAACTGTTCAAACATAAAATGAAATTGTCTAATAAGGTCGTAATATTATGTCAAAGAGATAGTTACGTAACAAATACGAGGAAAGCTGCACACTTGCCACTTATCCTCAAAAAATTGAAGGACATGTAAAGCTCACCAAACCGCGTCAGATTCTCTACACTAAGCGAACACAAAAAAAAAGTAGCTTAAGCACACTGACCCAGTCGAACAGCCAAAGGTGCGTAGTCTCTCCGCCCACCCTCCCCCAATGAAGCGCAGTAGACCGAGTAGCAGTCTTGAGCAGCTTGATGTGACAGACGACACGACGCGACGACATCGCACCTGGTGGAAGCACGGGCAGCACACGTCGATTTCGGAAGTGTGTGGGAAATGGGAATGTAGAACGATACTCCAACCAATATCTGAAGGTCGGCTGCCGCTACTCACATCCATTTCCATTATCTGCTGAGAGATAAAAAAAGTAAACAAGGTTGATAGTGTCCCGTGTCATGTACTTATTGTGCGCATTGTGATTCCTGGAATCTAGGACAAATCCGCCGATCTATGTGACGGATAAGATATGACGTCATGCAGTGATGACTAGACAATTATGAACACAAAACGTCCACATCAAGTTATCGTACAAAACTAATTAGTTAACAGGACAACGCCAGAAAGATTTACAAAATGTTACATACATAAATGTGAAAGCAATGAATCCATCCATCAGCCAAAGGAAATCCACTGCTGAACATAGGCCTGTCCTAGTGATTTCCACAGTGACCTGTTGGAGGCAGCCTGCATCCAGCGACGTCCCGCGACCTTTACCAAGTCGTCTGACCACCTAGTGGGAGGATGCCCCAGGCTGTGCTTTCCGCTTTTCCGCTTTCCATAAATATATCTAGGCGAGTCAGTGCCGTTTTAAAATGATTTTAAATATATTTGTATTTTAATATAAATATAAAAAACTTAGCAAATAATCATATCATCATATCATGCCCGAATATGTTGCAATACATATTGAAAGTGCCTTTGTTTTTAAAAGTATAAGTAGCGATCATGGTTTTACTATTTCACGTATAGCAGTTCACTATTTCTTAAGCACACTACACACCAAAGCCGCCGGGCCGCCGGCATATATCGGCGACATTTTGTTGGTGGGCTAGTCGGCCGCATCGGTCATTGCATCCATGCATTGGTCATTAGTTTTTCTCATTTATCTTCCATGTACAGACATCGAGCGGTTGCAAATTTATTACGAGTATATGTGTAGATTATTTATTATATTGGACACCATTAAAACAAAAACAAACAAAAAATAGACAGTCTAATACGTTCAAAGATGGATGCCACAACTATCTTTCACTGTTTACATTTAATATGAGTAAAACGAGAGCTCACCTCTCAGATATCCTCGGTTTCGTATATTTATGAAATGATAAAAAAAACACATGTGTTAATAGAAAGAATATTAAAATACCACATTATGAAATGACGCTTACCAGTTGTCCCATAGTACAGGATCGTCAGAGTAATGTGCAGCTATTGTCGCATAGTCCACGTCTCTAGTCCCCTCACAATCGAAGTATCCGTTGTAGGGGAGTCCTGGGCGTAGTAGTCGGCAATCATTGGCTGATAAAGGCAGATATCACGCCGGGTCTCGCTCGTTCCGGCATGAAACAAAGACAAATATCATATATAGGCGCATCCTTTAACAGGCACAACAGGACGAACCCAAGACCATGGCCTCTCTGAACAAATATATACTAACCTTATCTCCCGCGCCGCCAAATCCGGCTCATTGCTTTGAACTCCATTCCGTCTTTAGTTTGGAAAGCGTATAGCGCAATAGTAGTTGTTGCATCCCAACGATTTTGCAGGTCTTCTTGGATTCTAAGTGATTACTGCAGCCATGGTCATGTAAAACCAATAGTCGAAGATGCTTCCGACTAGGTCTATGTTCTGCAGTGGACTTCCTGTGGCTGAAGAGATAGAAAGGCAGCAGAATGATGCGTTGCCTTCCATTCTTGGTATCATGTACGTCCGGCAAACAAGCAAACGATTGCCACTGTGCTCCGGCAATCTCATGATTTCCAATGAGTCGGTTCGTTTTTCGATGATAAATTAATCCACAACTATCAGGCTCATGTTTTTGTATAGATAGGTTTTTTCTTCTCTTTCTTCTGATGTATTTTTTTTTTATTATTTCTTAATTCGTTTCTTCTATTAATAGGGGTTTAGTTCTGTCTGAAATAACAAATTGTCGTGATTTTACACTCATATCGATTGCTTGCTTTATCTTCTTGTAGTACTATTATCATAACTTTCTTTAAAATTGTTTTTGCGATATTTATTTTTAGAGCTTCTCTATATTGTTTCGGCTCGTCTATAAATTTCAATGGGTAGGTGTTCTTTTTCTATTTGGCTCTAGACTTTTTTATGTTAGTCAGTAGCAAAGTACATCTCACAAGTCTGTGATCACTAGGGAATTAAAGATTTTTTATTGCTTCAATATCAGTAACTTTTTCTTTTATGTTGGATAATATATCATCTATTTGGCATTTGTTTTCCTTGAGGGAGACCCGCGTTCATATGTACTTGTTAATTTTTTTGTTATAACGGCTAATACATACAGCTTATTCTTCCTACAGATCTGAAGTAGAAGTTGTCTCCTGCAGTTTTGTACATTCCTTTGCTTTCATTTCCTTGTCTTTCCAAATGTACCATTTTGAACTCCGTGTGTGGTTGGTTAAATACACCATTATTCATTCCTAAAAAACGTTTAAATTGGTCGCCATTGATTATACTATCTTTAATCCTGCCTAATACATTGAGATATGGATGCCACGACTATCTTTGACTGTTTACGTATTAAAAGAGCTCACTTCTCATTCTTGGTTTTGTAAATTTATGAAATGATAAAAAAAACATGTGTTAATAGAAAGAATATTAAAATACCACATTATGAAATGACGCTTACCAGTTGTCCCGTGGTACAGGATCGTCAGAGTAATGTGAAGCTGTTGTCGCATAGTCTACGTCTCTAGTCCCCTCACAATCGAAGTATCCGTTGTAGGGGAGTCCTGGGTGTAGTAGTCGGCAATCATAGGCTGATAAAGGCAGATATCACGCCGGGTCTCGCTCGTTCCGGCATGAAACAAAGACAAATATCATATATAGGCGCATCCTTCAACAGGCACAACAGGACGAACCCAAGACCATGGCCTCTCTGAACAAATATATACTAACCGTATCTCCCGCGCCGCCAAATCTGGCTCATTGCTTTGAACTCCATTCCGTCTTTAGTTTTGAAAGCGTATAGCGCAATAGTACGCGTTGCATCCCAACGATTTTGCAGGTCTCCTTGGATTCTAAGTGATTACTGCAGCCATGGTCATGTAAAACCAATAGTCGAAGATGCTTCCGACTAGGTCTATGTTCTGCAGTTGACTTCCTGTGGCTGAAGAGATAGAAAGGCAGCAGAATGATGCGTTGCCTTCCATTCTTGGTATCATGTACGTCCGGCAAACAAGCAAACGATTGCCACTGTGCTCCGGCAATCTCATGATTTCTAATGAGTCGGTTCGTTTTTCGATGATAAATTAATCCACAACTATCAGGCTCATGTTTTTGTATAGATAGGTTTTTTCTTCTCTTTCTTCTGATGTATTTTTTTTATTATTTCTTAATTCGTTTCTTCTATTAATAGGGCTTTTAGTTCTGTCCGAAATAACAAAGTGTCGTGATTTTACACTCATATCGATTGCTTGCTTTATCTTCTTGTAGTACTATTATCATAACTTTCTTTAAAATTGATTTTGGCGATATTTATTTTTAGAGCTTCTCTATATTGTTTCGGCTCGTCTATAAATTTCAATGGGTAGGTGTTCTTTTTATATTTGGCTCTACACTTTTTTATGTTAGTCAGTAGCAAAGTACATCTCACAAGTCTGTGATCACTAGGGAATTAAAGATTTTTTATTGCTTCAATATCAGTAACTTTTTCTTTTATGTTGGATAATATATCATCTATTTGGCATTTGTTTTCCTTGAGGGAGACCCGAATTCATATGTACTTGTTAATTTTTTTTTTTAAAAAGGCTAATACATACAGCCTATTCTTCCTACAGATCTGAAGTAGAAGTTGTCTCCTGCAGTTTTGTACATTCCTTTGCTTTCATTTCCTTGTCTTTCCAAATGTACCATTTTGAACTCCGTGTGTGGTTGGTTAAATACACCATTATTCATTCCTAAAAAACGTTTAAATTGGTCGCCATTGATTATACTATCTTTAATCCTGCCTAATACATTGAGATATGGATGCCACGACTATCTTTGACTGTTTACGTATTAAAAGAGCTCACTTCTCATTCTTGGTTTTGTAAATTTATGAAATGATAAAAAAAACATGTGTTAATAGAAAGAATATTAAAATACCACATTATGAAATGACGCTTACCAGTTGTCCCGTGGTACAGGATCGTCAGAGTAATGTGAAGCTGTTGTCGCATAGTCTACGTCTCTAGTCCCCTCACAATCGAAGTATCCGTTGTAGGGGAGTCCTGGGTGTAGTAGTCGGCAATCATAGGCTGATAAAGGCAGATATCACGCCGGGTCTCGCTCGTTCCGGCATGAAACAAAGACAAATATCATATATAGGCGCATCCTTTAACAGGCACAACAGGACGAACCCAAGACCATGGCCTCTCTGAACAAATATATACTAACCTTATCTCCCGCGCCGCCAAATCTGGCTCATTGCTTTGAACTCCATTCCGTCTTTAGTTTGGAAAGCGTATAGCGCAACAGTAAGCGTTGCATCCCAACGATTTTGCAGGTCTTCTTGGATTCTAAGTGATTACTGCAGCCATGGTCATGTAAAACCAATAGTCGAAGATACTTTCGATTAGGTCTATGTTCTGCAGTGGACTTCCGGTGGCTGAAGAGATAGAAAGGCAGCGGAATGATGCGTTGCCTCCCATTTTTGGTATCATGTACGTCCGGCAAACAAGCAAACGATTGCCACTGTGCTCCGGCAATCTCATGATTTCTAATGAGTCGGTTCGTTTTTTGATTCGTTTTTTCGTTAACCCACAACTATCGGGCTCAATCTCATTAAACTTGTTAGTTAAAGCTCCGGTGATCACTACTGAAATAAATAAAATAGCATTATCATATGTCTAAATACAAAGTATTAAATCATGTTAAAATAATACTGACCTGCTTTATTGAGAAGTTTAAAGGGTAACTGTCTGCTTTTTATGATATTGTTAGTATACTTTGTGAGTGTATGAAGATAAATAAAACACAGTTTAATACACCGAATTCTAATTATATTTTAATATTACAAGTATAATTACGGGACCAAAATATAGTAATGCAATATAAATTAACAATAGTTACAATATCACCAAACGCTGTCCAAAAGTTAAAAATTAATCTTAAGTTAAAAGAAATAAAGGAACACAATGTAGGGGGGACAACTAAAATTACAAAATTAAAAGTTACATTTTTTTTTCCTTAATTCTAATTACAACATTTATGATTATGATTACTAATATATTGAGACCAAGATATTTTTATAAGTAGCAGTGGTCTAAACAGAAAAAGTGTAATGGTCGCCATCGATATATGTGTCATTACGCATTTCCATGTCGTAGTGTAGTGTTGCCGAGAGGCACGGTCGACAGTTGAACGTGGAACACGCCTAGATGTTAGCGGCGTGTGTGACGTGATGTGACGTCACAAACCAGCGTAATGTGGTGCCAACCTGTGTGGTGGTACTGCTCGCGAGCTGTTGTGGTGACAATTCTAGCGAACGGTTATCTCTACTGTAGTGGCGAACCATTGTTGCAGTTACCTTTGAGTGATGGTATTGTGCTAACCTGGGATTAATCCACGAGGTCGGTTCTATTGTGAAGTAGGGCTCGCATCAGCCAGTCTATAGGCCTTTGTAATATGCGAAGAAGCCCTGTGCGTGGAAGTTGTTAAAGATAAAATAGTTTACAGTGTATGATCGACTTACGAGGAACAGACATGGCAGTAATTGCTGCTACTCATAAGCGCTCCAAGTGTTAAGGATTGAAGGTGGAAAGAGAAGATGAGACGATGAAAGGAGAGGAGAATGGGAATACGAAGGGGAAAGGGAATGGGCTGGTGCAAGGATAGAGAAAGAGGAAGGAGGACTTTGGGCTTCCGGCAATCTCACTCACCGAACGAAACGCGACAGCGAAATTGTCACTTTACGCCGATCTTCTATGAGACAGTGGTACCTCCCCGGTTGAGCCGACCCATTCGTACTGTAGCCTGTTTAGATTACAGTGTGGCTCTACCACTTCGATTAAATCGTGCAACAATGGTTTCCACCGTTTTGATGTCAGAATGCGCTTTAATCCGCTGTCAGCTACTGGCTGTTACAGTCACGATATTACAGTGAAGATCCTGATCCAATGCACGAGACCGCGGAGAAGTTGTATTCACATAGATATTATTAATGTGATTTCTTAATTCCGAATATACTCAGCGCCGTGCATAGAAACAGAATAGATCGTGACGCAAAAGATTTAAAAGACCTATTTCACCACTTGGTAGTATGTAAGAGCCAGTATGCGGTGTCATTCTTCCGCTGTTATTTGTAGAACTATGGCGAAGGTTGCGACCAATGCACGAAACCAGTGCTTGATTGATATCTAGGTGTGGGTCTGCCAGTGAACATGGCCACATGCAATGGAGGCACACTTGACCGGGACACAATGGATGCCATTGCGAGGTAATGTGAGTGAAAGTATGACACCGTGACAGCGGAGCGCAGCGCCAATGGATGTAAGAGATAAACGCTAGGTTTTGTGCATATATAATGAAGTGTGCTGGCGTATTTCAGTCAAAGTGGATTTATTAATTGTGCGGTGTGGCAATAGTGTGAACATGTACAGCTCGCAAGCGATAGCACAAGTTGGAGCTGACCATTTGGTGATGAATTCATATCAGAGGCGGACTTAACATCTTAAAATACAAATTATTAATAATATTAAATTATTATAAAACGTCATTAACTTATATATTAAGTGAAAATAAAAACCGTGGTGTCTACCATCAGTGCAGCACGCGGGAGAATGCCCTTTTTCCGCGTCATTAGCCAAATATCCTATTTTCCTGGAGTGGGTGAAAGGGGGTGAACCCTTACGAAATTGGTTCCTAATAGTGGTTACTATTGTACTTTAAGATTAGTGCTCAATAACGGAAGTTTGGGTTCAACACGGATCACCCACTTTCGGAAGAGAGCTAGGTGTTCGAGACGGGAAAAATAGCTGTGTGGGGCACATATTATGCCCGTACGTCGTCTGTTCAGACGGCGTACATGACCCTTTTAGTAATGTCCATTGCCAATATTAAGCATACACAGATGTTTCCTGGACAGGGTCTACACAGCTTTAAACATAATATATATACATATATATTTGTTTTAATAATACTCTACTCTCTCTCTTGAATACATTAATAATATTCACATATGATATTTAAAAATCTTGAAAATGTTTGATTATAGCTTGTGACAAATGCACTTAATTTGATCAACATTTTCTGTTTATACCAATGTTTGCTTAACACTACAGTGGGTTTAATCCAGAAACAAAAACTAATTGTAGGTACTTGATTGGTGTACTTTCACATTATTTTCGTTCTTTGGACGCACACATAAACACGGCGCAGATCGACGGAGTGCAAAGCATCGTGCTGACACATCGTACAGCGTCCCACATGTTGTCCTCGCTGTGCGTTGACATAGTTCTTATCACTGACCCGCCATGGATCTCATCATTAACACAACCACGCCACACCGCACCCTGTTTATGTGTAGGTCCTTAATCCATCTCAGGAAATGAAACCTCAATAATGCGTAATTTCGCATTATTTTCCGAACTCATAAAAGATATTAATTTAGTACAAACATTTCCATCTCCGTACGTCTTAACTACTACACCAATAAGTGTATGCTTAGGAGCCAAGTAATACAAAGGGATATAAAAATATTTGAAAAATATACATATTTGAAAAATCTTACTCTTAATCTTTTCACATACTAATTACCCTCGTGTACCATTTATGAAAAATAAATATAAATGAAGGAATGTTGGTTGCCTTCCATTATTTTGAATTGAGCTATCAAATAACCATGTGACCAAAATGTGTGGGACAATTAAACAATTCCAACCCACTATTGCGCGCTTCAACTTGCTTGTATTCGGAATCGCTGTTAAAGTATATAAGTTAGTAATTTAATAATTTAACTGGCCTTCCCAACATCACCGAACATTCCTCCCGAACAGGATCCATTAAAAATGAGGAACAAGAAAAATTACAAAAAAATCTTCGAAATCGTGGCAAGTTGATGACCACATATATTCAGCTCCACTGGTATTTCGTTGGACATATGGATGGTGTTTTACATTGGCGTCACAAAGCAAGAACAATGCACCTGATGACAGACTATCTACTTGCCTGAGGTGGTTATCTTTCGGCAGTCGGTACCGGCCTTCTGTACGGCGACATACACAGTGTGAACCCGTAAAGCAATCCCCATTCGTGAGACACTATGACGGGGTTTACACCATGTACGATAGTCGCTATCCGGGCGGACAATATCCTACCCATTCGCTCTGTAGCCACATTGATCTTAGGCTCTAGCACTCACACCGCGCTGAACGCGGCAGAAACGCGCTGATGATTAACTGGTACTTTCAATGCACAAAAGCTGAATTGAGCTGAATATATGTGATTAGTCCCCTCGTCAGCAACTTTTGACCGAACTGTGGTGAAGTAGACTAACACAAATTAAAATAAGTAATATAAACCCACATAGATATTGGATACGATTACAAAATTACACATATGTACGCTATTAATTTATGGTTTGTAAAATGTAGGCGCTTCCGCTAGATCAAATAGAGACAAGCAGTTTATGTATAAAGCTATAGAGTACAAAATATCTAATCTTTTTCAGTCTTTCACGTTCTCAGTCCAAAATTTCATTCTTGTTGAAATGTTTTCCTTTTGAAATTTTGCGTCTAAACGTTTTTTGTAACAGAGGATCGAGGTTAAAAAGGATAAATAAGGAGGGTAAATATAAAATTAAAGGATTCGCTTAGAGTAGTGGCTAAAATGGTGTGTGTTGCAAAAAATAAATAAAACGGAAATGCATTATGATGTAGCAAGGACGCGCCAATTTTACGAGGTCACGATAAAATATTCCTCTACCCACTACACATCGATGCACGGAGACATTAACGCTTTCACAGTCTTCAAACCAAAGTAACAACTAAGTGAAGGAGTATATAATTTAACTCTTTACCCGTATTACTCCGATACTTTCTGTCTTTTAACAAATCATATCAATTTATGTAATCATATATTCCGAACACAAGCACCTAAACACTTGATAGACATAGGCATATACCAGACTGTGAAAGCGTTAAATTCGTGACATATCTACGAATTGTGATTATATTTGATGTACCGCTCATCCTCTAAGAACAGTCATCACACGAAATCTAGTTTTGATATTAGAGCATTTTAATTTTTGTTTTATTTAATATCCTTACTGTTAACGTCATTTTAACTTGTTATCATTTTAGACAATTTGTTTATTTGATTGTATTTTTTACTGTGCGAAATTTAAAAACTAGATTTTATTGCGTTTTAATCTGAAGACAGAATTATTATTTAAAGTGTTATGACTGTTTTGTAGTGGCTGAGCGATAGACGCCCGCTGTATTGGTTGTTCGAATGTGAAAGATTGAAATACACGCCGTCATTACATTCGAAATCCGTCACAAGTATCTCCGTCCGAAGGTGATGCAAAGATATATTTATAAAGTGAGCTTATATGATTATAATAATTCGCGTCCGCTATTGCATCGAGTCCAGTCCCGATAGCGAGGGACTTAAGTCACATGACACATCATTTTGTTATATTACAGTTCAATTTCGACCAATATTATCAAATGTAATGCCGAATAGGCATAGTCAACTGAGGTGGATAAGAGCGCAGGGGTGAAAGCACTTCAACAGGTGCTCCGCTTTTCAGATAAGATTGCTTTAGTTTTTATATTTCCACACTCTGCCTGGATTATTAAAAAGGTATGAATGATTGCTAGTATATAAATATGTCATAAGTCATTCACCAATATTCATCAATTTAACAACTATTCACCCCTGTATTCCTACTCACGCCGGATGATGGTGTCAACGCTGTTTTAAGTAATACATTTGTTTCTTTCAAACTATACTCTTATAAAATTGAGTAAAACCTATATATTCCCAATCGCAGTGAATATCTGCTTACATTTAGGTATAGGTTTCCGGCGTGCGTTGTTGTCTACCGTCTGTATTACGTCTAACGGAACTCGAGGCATAGCGGACACACGAGACAATTACATAAAAGATTACACGCCTTACAACTACGCTGATTAATATGGAACTTACGATTAATTAGGCACGGAGACCTATACGTGAGTATGTATATGAATAACTATGTGTATAATATGACCACGCACAGATGTTCAGTACACAGGCGTAAACGCGAGTGGTTTATGGCACCGAAAGATGTAATTTCGGTGACCATTAGGCTGCACCCACGGTGGCAGCGGGGTGGCAGCAGCGAGCAGGGCGACAAAGCAGGGCGAAGCGAGGCGAGGTTGAGGTTGAAGCCACCGTGGGCGCAGCCTAACATGGCAAGTGCGTTTTGAGGTCCACAACATTTAAAATCGAACAAAAGATTCTCCGACCCGCTCGTCATGACCTTATCGCACCTGAGAGCATTCCCGTGGAGCCAGCGGCGACTCCTCTGCAGACTGTTGTAAATTTTAATATCCGAGTCGTCGCCGCGACATAGCTGCACCTCCACTAGATGTCACAGGCGTGCAGCTATGGCGGTCAGATGTTTCTTTACTTCCTCCCCCCGTCATATCCGCTGGCACCACTATCAGTAAGTCAACGACGACGAATCCCCATTGAAAACAAAAATCTTAATGCTAAGTATATTCCAAGTTATGTCACTGGCCCTGTTTCGTTGGTCGACGTTGGGCCCCTTAACCCTTTGCCACTAGTATCCCAATTTTCGATCTTATTTTCGTAACGTCGTGGGCCAGTTCCATAATGTCGAGCACGGGGCCCTATCATTTCCTTATGAGTATTGTGCTCGCGATGTCATTTCTAGTAAGTTTACGCCGCAAGTGATAGCCTGAGACTCTAGTAGCTGGCTTGATACATCCCACAGTGAGTCATCCCAACGATGGATGTTGTATTAGGTGCGCGGCGCTCATCCCACCTCTCCCCCGCCACGCCTTCGTTTAAATGTTTCACTGTGGGATGTACTGAGCCCTTAGCGTCTCAGCCTGTCACTTGCGGTGAGAGTCCAAATTAATCTTATAATATTTTAACATTTTCCTCGTTGACGCCATGGCAATCATATCAGTATGAACCGAGTCCCTGCTCTTCAGATGTTATCAATTTCGCACTGGTAGAATTTTCTGTTGTTAAGTTAGGGCTCTCTATATCAGTGCCAAGAACTCAGACGTTCCGTCCTCTGGGTGTTGAATAAGGACAAACTCACGCATGACGTCCTATAACTCCTCCAAGTTACTGTAATCTCCTGTATGCCCTACCTGCTATCTTGCTTTTGGTGTTACTACAAGAATTCTAGCAGAACATCCGCCCCACCGATGTTATAACATTCTCATTATAGTCCAAGTCTCTATCTTTAGATGGTAATGCCTTTAATACTTCTGCCACCTCCCCTCTCATTCATCTTCCATTATATATTACCTAATAATCCTGATGAACCCCGCAAACCTACCCTGGCTGGCCGTAATGCACTGTTGTTCGTGCTCTTGACGTGTGGCTTGGGCGATATCGCCCGTTTTTACGGCAGCCCCCAAATCCACAAACAAAAATGTACTCACAAACGAAATTGAATGCAAACGAAAGACTAAAATGCGTTCGTGAACTCCGTTTAACGAGCGCGAACATAATAGAAATAATGATACATAAGTTGAAAGAAAGTGTAAGTGGACGCGTCGCTTCCGCGGCGCCGTGAAGGACGAGGCCGCGCAAGCAAGGCGTCAGGCGCACTCGCAAAATAAATACCACACGTACATAAACTTAACTTTAAGACGGAGTGCGAATTAACGAAATAGAATAGAAATCATACAAACTCAGGGGAACTGATTGATACTAACACAAGTGTAAACTTGAACTCAATATAATGGTTTAAGTACCTATAACAGTATTAAGCTATCAGGTCCGACACGATACAGATGTTTGACGTGACAGAACGCTCCCTATATATTCAACAATGACACGTCGTCACCCCCGGCGACTTGCGGCGCACTATTGCCGTGTGTGATGAGTTGTTCCGACCTGCCTAAATACTCTGTCTAATCCAATATGTGCGCGTCAAGTTTTTAATCTGTTTTACTCTTGGGGGTGTATTGGAATTTTGCGCCGCCAGGAGTGCCGACATTATAAACACTATTAACTAGAAATGAGCGCCTAGCCAAGTGCAATCTTTAAAGTGTTCTCGCACTTATGAAGCACTCTAAATATTACACTCAACGAGAACATGAAGACACTGTTTGGTAATAAAATCCAACAACGCAACAACGCAATAGTCGCTTATTCCTTCACGTCGCTTTACCTCGCTCGTTCTGTTCTTACAATTAATTTTATAAGAGTGATGTCACTCGTAATTTATTAAATCCCGAAAAGTTTCGTTCCATAATAAAAAAAATAAAAAATATTTTGATAATGCAACCCCCCCAATGCCCCCTTTCCTTTCCACCTTACAGACAGCACACCACGCTCTCAGTGAAACATCTCGTGAAACTGATGACGCCTTCACAAATCACCTTCCACTCCGCCTGCCTGACTTTCTGCTCTCTCACTCGCCAACTGACCCCTGCAACCCCCCACCCCCCCCTTTACCGCCCTCATCCGCCCACTTTCTAGTTATGTTATTACCCAATTATAAAAAAACTTAACACTAATAATGCACTTGAGACTATACTTTATAGCTTCGCTCTCAGAATACCGACATGAAAGTATAAGCGAGTAACAATGCAACGTTGGTCGACACGACGCGACGCCATTCAGACGACGTCGTGTTCAGCAACGTCGCCAAAATCAACCTCTTGAATCGAGCCTATTAAATATTAACAGTTATAATATAAAGCGTAACAATTTAAATCTAATAATGTGGTGTAAATATCGAATTCGAAATGGATATAAAAGTATTCCTCGCAAGTCGTCACTACTTCGTTAAGTCATCCGCACAACAATCCATTTCGAATCATCTCATTTAACTAACTAACAAGGCAACCGTGGAGATAGATAAAATTAAATTATGTTGAGGCACCGAGACAGCTGTTCGCTAGGCTGATGAAATGATATTGTTAAATAGTATTTACTTATTGACACCAAAACAGAGAACACAAGTCGGAAGTCAACGTGCTTTTAAGATATTTCAAAATATTAACAGAGACTGTTCTTATTTTGGAATACCGGACCGTTTCTCCAACTGGCCATATTTTGAGTGCAATTTAATAAATACATCAAAATCAATACAATAATAAAAAAACACAATAAATCAATAAATGCAGAAAATAAATAAACACAGTGATTAAATAAATAGAATAAACTTAAATAAATACAATAAACAACTAACTCTTAAAAGTAATTTAGAATGTTCGCATGTGAAAACGAGTAAATAATAACAAACAACAGTGAAACACCAAACCAGATGAGAACCTGCCGATATCTATTTCAACATGTATATAAACATTAAATAAATATGAAACATCAAACCAGCGACAACCTGCTGATATTTATATAAAAATATGTAACTAGCTGTAGAGTCGCAGCGAACAACAGTGACATGCCGACACATAGACCGGTGCACTACGTTGCCGCCGATCGATTAAGTCCAACCTCAGAGTGTAAGTGCCCCTGCAACGATCTAAGCAGGCATCGCACCGAAGATCGCCACGATCCTTTGTCCTGCTATTTATCATCTGACATTGGAGCGTGGAGTTGGTCCAAGATCGTCCCTACTCCACCGCGGTGACGGTAAAGAGGCACACCGCACGTTCCGCACGCCGTCGATGTGCCCCAGCACTCGGTTTCAGTCTTTTAACGAGAGAAAATAAATATGCAACACCAAACCAGCCGTAACCGTGCAAATACCATAATATAAAAATATGTAACTACGATGAATAAATATATAGAACAGCAAGCACCAGCTGCGAACTAGCTGATACTTATCTAAAAATATATCAACTATGTGGTAAATAAATCTCTAACAAACACCAAACCTGTCGGGAGAACTATCAAAATGCTTATAAAAATATGTAAATGTAAATAATGCGTAATTATACCTGGCATCTTACAATCTGTTCGTAAACACAGAGGATGAACAACACACGTGTCAAGCATTTTACCACATTGAGTGAAAAAACAAAGCCATTACACGATCAACAGTCAGTATTGGCCGCACAATAACTTTGTCTCCCTCACACTTCGGCGGCAAATCGCTTGACTACTCCGTACGATTGCGCAGTGCATGCTGTGTGTTTACGGTTCATAGCATTGACAGTGTATTTGTCTATCCGTATTAAGTTCGACATTGACGATTTCATACACCGGAGACGTAGAGTAATAAAGTAGATGGGGATATAAAGAAGACAGACGTGATAATTTGTTGTTAGGGTCGAAGATTTTGTGACGATTGGAAGATAAGTACGTACGGCTGAGGGTAGAGGAAGACAAAGTGGATTGGAAGAAGGGAGAGTAGTGGAAAAGATGGGGACGGGGAATAGGAAGGAGAAAATTGGGCCACCGGCAATCTCACTCACCCAACGAAACACAGCAGCAAAGCTGCCACTTCACGCCGATTTTCTGTGAGACAGTGGTACCACCCCGGACGAGCCGACCCATTCCTGCTGAGTCATAACTGACAACAGCGTGGCTCTACCACTTGCATGAAGATAGGAAGACATATTGTGAGGAGCCGTAACGTACTAAATTACCTATTAATTCGTTAAAGAGAAGACGGAGGTTTAACGGTTAAGAAGACATAGTGATATATTGTTTCAATAGTGGAGAAAAAATTGTGGCATCGTAAAAAGCTACGTGCGGAGCTCACTTTTTACTTGATGCCAAGAAAAAAGAAGACTATGTGATTAGCTTTGTTGTTTAGTAGTTTGATGCAAGAAGATTGGGCAAGAGTCTATTGATTGTTGCGCTTTGATGGACAGTAAGTAGAGGTTAAATGGCCGTCGTCTTCGTTCCAACGGCATTTTAACGCGATGAAGGAAGCTAAGATATAGATGGCAAGGACCTAGCTTAAGATTACAATCCAATATAGGAGAGGAAGCATCCTTTAGCTATGAGATGTTAATGTCAAAGATCTTGCTGTCGTCTTCCGGCTTAACAGCCTGAAATGACAATGAGACAAAAATGCCACAAACATTTTATGCGATTACCAATTGAACAATACATGCCAAATATATTACTTAAATATGGTGTATATAATTATATAGAATGGAGGATTAGAAGATAAACCCCTGGATTTTAGCATATTGGATGGTGTAAATAAGGTCCAGGGGAATTCCTCCCTAGCGGTTGCTGGACGTCTGGCAGTCTCACCCGACTAAACGTAGACCGCAATCACATCGAGCCGGCTTATTCATGCTGTAGACTACAATATGGAAATTAAACATTATGACGTCACTTCTCTTGAACTCAAAAGAAATTCAATGGGTCCGGCAAACGAGCAAACAGGTCACTTGATGGTATGTGATCGCCGCAGCCCATAAACATCCACAACGCTTGGATCATAGATGTGTTGCCGGCCCATCAAATCGGGAGAGGAGTGGGAAGGAAAATGGATGGGACGAGGAAAAGGGAATTGGGCCACCGGAAATCCCACTCACCGAACGTAACTTGACAGTAAGGCTGCCACGTCACGTCGATCTTCTGTGAGACCGTGGTACCTCCCCGGACGAGCCTGCCCATTCGTGCTGAGTCATTACTGACAACAGCGTGGCTCTACCACTACCATAAAGGGGAGAAGAGAAAATAATACGTGAAGTAGTGACACCACCCTGATAATGGCAGCCTATTGAAGTCTACAAAGTAACTTTGCACGTAAATACGTTCAAAATTATGCAATGATCTTTTAAACTGCCTCGTGACTAATAACCATAGGGGCGGCGGGAGCTATGTAAGGCATGACCAGATATGAAAAAAATTTAAAGTACAATGAGTGAATAGGAGTATGTTTAAAAACGACTGAGGGTAGACCACCTTATGAAATAGCTGTTTAAACATAAGTCACAACTTGAAATAAAAATACATAGACTAAACTCAAACAATAATATAAACTAAGTATCCGAATAACAACATAAGGATGAAGTCGAAGGGAAACGCTACGATTGGTGTTTCGACCAAAGCGATGCATCTCACGACTCCAAACAAAATATAATGACATGTAAAAATATAATGAGTGCATAAAAAAGAATATAAGAAACTGAGTAATACTGAAGCCAAAGGAATCTGCTATACTCATAACACATCCCCCAGCTTCGAATAAAAACAAAATGAAGAATGTAAAGAGTGGTAACAAATAATACAAAATTTAACTTATAATACATTTGAAATAAGGCACATTGGTAACTAACAAACTCACGATGCAACCCAAATGTTCTAAATCAACACAATGAATATGACCGATCCAAATGCTAGGAGAAGAGATCACTCCTCACACACGCACTATAGTTGGTCGCATTCGCTGTGCTGCTTCATAAACTGGATAACCATCGCTAATCCTACACATTTCATTGCTTTTCGTTGAACTGCAACTGCGCTAACCCTCAGCCGTCTCTTACGAAGCTGCCCGCCTGGATTCCTCCAAAATCTAAAGTGAAAAGTTAAATCGGAAACGAGATTAAAGGATCAAAAATAATTGGAAAGCTTCGGGAGTCAAACTAGTGCTTCGCGGAACTTGCAAAGGCCGAAACAACATTGTTTGTTAGTAAACAAAAATAGAAGGGATTTAAATAAGGAACATTAGGTGGAATAAGATTTTGAAGCAAACAACGCACGGCGGCATCTGTACCACCGCGATCACACTTAGCAACTCCGAAAACTACGAATAAGTTTAAAAAAACGTCCATCAACCCCTCATCACAGCAACCGCTATTTGATATTTATTGCGTGTGTGGTCAAAAAACCACACCCCAATCCTCCATCCCTTCCCGACACAACATAAAAATGAGAATATTAACAAGTGCTATTTCAACAATACATAATATGATTTTCAAAAATATGATCCAATTCAAGAGGTTGAGCCGATAACAGAAACACCTTCACTAACTATATTCAAACATCGCTCTGAATCAGGCCCTACAAGTAGTCTCCGAAAGCTACTTAGAGAACGGATTCTAGAAACTCGCACTTAACCTAAACTTATATCTAAACACGTATATTATTGCTGTGAATGACAAAGGCCGGATACTTCTGTATACCAAAGGCAAAGGCAGTGAGCGAACGATACCAAATCAATTGAATTTGGTACAGAGAAGTAACCGTGGATATTTCAGACTTATCGGTTGTTGTACTTGATATCTAGGAACGGGATTTAAGTATCAATTTGCCAACGCATAACATAATGAAACTTGATCAAACTATACGAAATAAATACGACGCAAGTATTAATAAATTATAAAAAGTGACAAAATGCAGCAAATGGTACCGACAAACAAGTAAACAAACTGAGGATTATTAATTGGTTATAAATCAATAGAACGGGGATGACGAATTCGTTTGAATACATATTTTATATTAAACAAATTCGGGGCGAATCAAATTAGACCAACTGTAATTAAAAATACTTAAATGATATGACATAAATATGAATAGAGAAATGAGTAATAAATCATCAAAGCCATGTAATAACGGACAGAGATATTCGAAGGTACTGCTAATGCCAAACCCAGCAGTTAAGGTTCTCATAATGTTGTACTAATATCACGTGTTTGGAAGACTTTGGATTACGACGAATTACCCTCAAGGCTCTTGCAGCTTATTGCACCGCTACCCCAACTAGAGGACTTGACATTAGCAATGGGAATTTATAGATTAAAAATAAAAATAAAAATGACCTTGATACGCCCGTATAGCTCCTAATATTACTCGTCAATAATGCCCACTTCTAGATCATGCCTCCTTTTATCCCAGATGTTAACCAGCACTCCTAACGGCAGCCCGCGTCGCACACAATGTAGTATGCAAAACTTCCAGATGTTGCCAGGTCCACCTATACCCGCTTCCCCCCTCCCCGGGGCATTCTATATCCAGTTGTGGCGCCGGATGTTAACCAGCATCCCCGACGGCAGACCGCGTCGCACACTAAATGTCAGCGACGCCTCAAGATGTTGCCAGGTCCGCCTATACCCGCTTCCCCCCTCCCCAAGCCATGCTATATCCAGTTGTGGCGCCGGATGTTAACCAGCATTCCCAACGGCAGACCACATCGCACACTAAATGTCAGCGACGCCTCAAGATGTTGCCAGGTCCGCCTATACCCGCTTCCCGTCTCCCCAAGCCATCCTATATCCAGTTGTGGCGCCGGATGTTAACCAGCATCCCCGACGGCAGACCGCGTCGCACACTAAATGTCAGCGACGCCTCAAGATGTTGCCAGGTCCGCCTATACCCGCTTCCCCCTCCCTAAGCCATACTATATCCAGTTGTGGCGCCGAATGTTAACCAGCATTCCCAACGGCAGACCGCATCGCACACTAAATGTCAGCGACGCCTCAAGATGTTGCCAGGTCCGCCTATACCCGCTTCCCCCCTCCCCAAGCCATCCTATATCCAGTTGTGGCGCCGGATGTTAACCAGCATTCCCAACGGCAGACCGCATCGCACACTAAATGTCAGCGACGCCTCAAGATGTTGCCAGGTCCGCCTATACCCGCTTCCCCCCTCCCCAAGCCATCCTATATCCAGTTGTAGCGCCGGATGCTAACAAACATCCCCGACGGCAGACCGCATCGCACACTAAATGTCAGCGACGCCTCAAGATGTTGCCAGGTCCGCCTATACCCGCTTCCCCCCTTCCCAAGCCATCCTATATCCAGTTGTGGCGCCGGATGTTAACCATCATTCCCAACGGCAGACCACATCGCACACTAAATGTCAGCGACGCCTCAAGATGTTGCCAGGTCCGCCTATACCCGCTTCCCCCCTCCCCAAGCCATCCTATATCCAGTTGTAGCGCCGGATGTTAACCAGCATCCCCGACGGCAGACCGCATCGCACACTAAATGTCAGCGACGCCTCAAGATGTTGCCAGGTCCGCCTATACCCGCTTCCCCCCTCCCCAAGCCATGCTATATCCAGTTGTAGCGCCGGATGTTAACCAGCATTCCCAACGGCAGACCGCATCGCACACTAAATGTCAGCGACGCCTCAAGATGTTGCCAGGTCCGCCTATACCCTGCTTCCCCCTCACCCCAGACAGTTCAAGTTTGAAATGTGAATGAGCACTCCCAATGGCCGACTGTCTCGCGCACAATACGACGTGGGATACTTCCAGATGGCGCTAGGTCTATGGTTTCCAAGTCCGCTACGTTAAATATGTTCGACAAACATGAATACCTTCCAGAACATAACGCGCGTATCCTAACGCAGACCGCATCGCAAACTGCGCCGTGCGATGCTCCCAGATGTTACAAGATCTGCCTATACCCTCAACCTACGCTTCCATAGACCTATACATATCGAGTTCCAGTGACACCGTCCAGATGTTAACCGGCATACCCGACGGCAGACCGCATTGCACTCTGTGTTGTGCAACGCTCCCAGATGTTGCCAGGTCCGCCTATACCCACATCCCCCCTCCCACTTACAATATTCAAATACCACCTCACCATTAACATCATTAAAAGCCGATACTCGGAAGTCCCACATCGATTCACACCAAAAATTACAAACTGCATCAAGTCTTAAAATTGTTTTCGGAATATCGATGGATGAACAAAAATAAATAAAAAAGTTACTGGCAAAAACTATTTAGATATCTTTAGAGAGCAACTCCGCATTCACATAATATCGTTATCTCTGTCCGTCAAACAATCATTTTTTATTAACAATTTCAAACTAAAGAAATCCCTCCCATGTTAAACTAATCGTAACTTAATCGAAGAACATAAGCTTAATAACTTGGCCATATTCACACTTAAATCCCGTTTCTTAAAAAAGTGCCCCGTTGTATTCTGACAAACACTCATGCCGCAAACAAAAATTTGCTTGAAAAATATACGACTTGATTCCAATCATATCCCTTAACAACAGTATTTCAGGTAACAGTATATTGAACGATCTTAACCAACTAATGAATACATAACTAAGGCGAGCACGACAACACCGCACCAGCCGGCAACGCACACGGAAACTCCAATTGTAACTAGCAACAACCAACAAATTATTTCACTATCAAACCGGCTATCTACTTTGACCAACCTCGCCCATTTATTCACTACAAATATATAAATAAACAAATAAATAAAACCTTACATTCTAATTTGATCACTGATTCTTACTATTTTATTTATTTAAATGGAAAATAAATAAATAAATAAAATAACAATACATTAAACCTAATTATATCGCTGCACCATATTTGTTTGTTTATTTATTATTTTTTAGTAGCAAACAAATGAACGATTCCTTAAAAACTATTTTGATCTCTAAAACCTTATATGATTAATGACCAACGACAGATAATGTGCTACTTCCGCCGAATAATACGATTTAGTCTAAATATGGAGAATATATTTTTTATTTATTTTGCCCTTCATATGTATAAAAATAGAATTTGAATGCCAGGTTTTATTTAGAATATGAGTTTTGTGCTGAATTAGCTAAGATCGTGTCATTCGACTGGCGAAGTGATAACACAATGGTAGTATTTGTGTGATGTTGTTGCGACATCTGTGAATCGTGTCGGAAGAATTGCCACGCCGAAACGACATGCAAACATTAACTATTAGCCTAGGTAACTGAGCTGCCGAGTGTCGTCATCAGAGCAGTCTGAGCACTCGCCGTAACAAGAGAACTCGGCGAGCGTTTAATAAATTATGCTACGTAACCGCTGCAGTACAAAAATAACGCTCTATGTTGTAATAAAATAAAATTTCGACACGATTAAAAACGATTCGAGCAACATGTTTAAATCACCCGACACGATTGTTTAACGACGCCGAAGAATCGTGCCGGGCGCGAGCAAGTCCCAAAAAAGCTAAGTTTATCCGTGAAAAATTAAAGACAAAGTACAAATAAAAATATTAACAGTATAAAAATATGCATATCACTAAGTTGCATTTGATAAACGTTGTGTATTGGAGCCCGGGAGTTATTATAACCTTTCGGTCGTCCAGACGTGGTCAGGTCGACATGGAGTAACTTAATGGCCGAGGTTGGCTATTTCAAGGGTAATAATGCCAACCTCAAGGTGTTACAAAACGTGCCAGTGTTAGTTAGCTTCAAAATGTTCCTGAAGACTTCGGACGATATTTCCGCCTACCGGTAGCAGCTTAAGCCCACACAGCATTGCACCCGATGGTACAGTGCACTATGAATTTACCTAGATGTTAAATATTCACAAACACAGCTATGTGTAGCTACTTCCTCGCCCACCCTTTTACAAGCGGGTATTTTAAACCTGATGTTATCCTCTGCTTCACAAACGACAAGCGATCAATCTGTTGACGTCCCTCTTTCTTACCTCATAAATTTAGTAACTAGATTATTGCTTTAGTGATTTAAGGCTATGGAAGAAGTCATCGGCAGTAAAGTCATCGCCCTTTCCGCGCTCTCTAACCCCACAAGTCAACAAAGATGGCCGTGAACCATCGTAACAATAACAACAATCACTAGCATTTCTACCAGCGTTCCCCAACGATAACACTACGCGCCTAACCACATAACCCGCGTGGAGGCCATCTTAACACCTAACATCAAGCCCCGCGAGAGCGTGATCCTTAATAAGCCCAGTACAGGCGTCATCGTGACAGAGACGATGGCTAATGGCAGTGTTTCTGAGCTAGTTGTTCCCGCATTCCTCTAACCAGAGCGGAAAACTCGCGCGTGAACCCGGCGCCGCCCGTCCCGGACAACACTGCCGCTCACGCCGTGACCATTAACTAATCCCTGCCGCAGGACTGACCCGTTGACAATGATCAATTAATGGTCAGTGATGGTAAAACAGCCACACCGTCAAGTGATGTTAACTTAACGGTATCTACAACAGATATTGATGTTGTCTATAGCGCAGCAACCCAACACATCTCCGAGACCAGGGTTATCCCACATACATCTATCTGGGATAACCCTGGTCTTGCCTGTATCTTGCCATGACACAATTGTGCCTGCCTGCAAATACCGGATGTGCACTGACTGAGCCTAAGTGATAACCGCCAAAGGATTTACGCCATGTGCACGATGGTCGCTATCCGGTTGGAAACACCCTGCCGCTAGCTAAATATCTGAGAGCAGTTATGTGGCTGCGGTTGCTGACAGTCGGCAGTTGATGTCCGGTCTGAATGGCACCGTCTACACATGCGAGCGCAAAAAGTGCCGTCGAGAAACGACAACAACAAATATTATCTTAAATTTACATAAAAAAATAAATTTGGGAAAAGAGATTCCACTCCCTTCCCCTTTCGACTTACTCCCAAAAAATAATTTCATTTACAATTCAAGCCCCCAGCCCCCTTTCGAATTTTCATATAATTTTACATTGTTTCTAAATCACGATTAGTATTAATTTTTAACTATGTTATTCCAGTCAGGCAGTGATTGCGCATGGATCTATTTTTAGCAGGGCACAATTGAGCAAGTCCGGGTCATCCAACCCCATGCGTACAAAGTTTTCCCATGCAACTAAACTATTCTGAGGATAAACTTAGCTTTTTAGTATATTTTAACAAACAATCTCGGTATAACATTCGTCATAATCTATCAATAATCAAGCCGTCAAATATAATTAATAAGGCGGTGTTGTCCCTAAAATTACTGAAAGAAGAATACCCCACGAAAACGAGTCATCCGATCTTTAACAATAAACCTAATACGCCCTTATCGATATCTTAGTCGCTATCATTTAAATTTTATAAAGCACGCTACGACACTCATCTCTGCCGATGCCGGTCGATGTCGTGGCGCTGATTGAGGTATATCCGGTAATTTTTTGAATGTAGAACACCATCGGAAATAATTGGAAAGCTAACTAAACTGTGACGAAGAATAGCCGACCCGAATGAAACATCTAACATAATGTAATAAAATCAATTAATTCATCACAAATATTCCAAACATACATGGTGAAATGAACTAAGGTGTAAGTATTGACCAAGAGGAAACATACACCGAATCCATAGAGACAGACCAAATAATGAGACAGATATTTTACGTCTTAGAAAATAAGAGTTTGAAGTTCTAAAGAAGGATAGGAATGGTACAGCCAAAGTCAAATAAAATACGGAGAATGCGAGATTAGTTGTATGTTGGATATAACATGATGCTGCGTAAATCAAACAAGATAACTATATTGATAACTGAGCCGTGTCGATAGCCTATGGATAGAGAGTGACGGACGTGTCACCGACCAATTTTGGCGTCTTAGACCGCTTATGGCAGCGGCGAACTGTTCTTCGAGAAAGTTGGGAATGAAACAGATGAACTGCACATATGAACTCCAACGACTAGTGGGTATCAACCGCCGGACATCGCCGTTTCACACCACGCCACACTCGCCACATGCACCGCTCACAAACACAAACTCCGACCAAATTCCGATGTTAACAATTATCTAACAGTTACTTTACATTTACCGAAACATTATTTTTATTCACAACACCGTTACTAAGTTATTTCAAGGACATAAGTTGATACCTGCCACACTATAATCACATGATGTTCTTATCAGTATTGCTTCGTTGTTAAATATTACTTCTTTATTTATTAAGTGATAATTATGTGATTACTTTTCCAGTTACCAATATAAAAATGATCGAGTGAGAAACACCAGCTTTTGCGAAACCTAAAATAACCGATGGGCGACTAGAATTATAATAATAAGATCCTACGACTAAAATCACATATGACGATCAGCATCATACGAAGCACGACGTGCTGTTCACAGGCACATAGAAAACTTACTTAATATTCAGGTAATGCAGTTGGAATATTATACCTAAGACCAATCATTTATATTCGCATACAACACACTGCAATCAAATCGTCGCTATATTATTACTATGCGTACCTTATCGACTAAAACTGATACGAGGTTAAAGTTCATAATTATATCGAAACTTTATTATGCTAATTTATTATTGCAAATAGATTAAATTTATACCGCCTCAGGAAGCACTAACATCACACGCGTGTGATTGTCGACATCACACAACAAACGTTGTACCACGTGTCGTCCGTTAGTCAGTCCATCGTGAACTTTTGGCTACCAACTAAACGCCCTATTAGCTCTAACACGCACTAGTCACACATAATTCAGCCACACAAACATAACACGCGACACGAACATTACACACGACACAAACGTTGAAACACACTACACACTAAACACCGAACAAAACACATAAACACGCACACCAAACAGCAAAAGTAAATACCTAACATTGAACAAAGCAACATGAAACACTGAAGATAAATTATTACCCGGAAAATTAAAATAAAGGATGAAAACAACAAAAACCATGTTAAACCAACAGACATCCAACACTGAACAATGAAAACTACACACCCAACACTGAACAGCGAACATCCTAACATCAAATACCAAACATTCAAACATCAAACATTGAAAACCAAACACCATACTCGAACACAAAATACCAAATACAACATACTTCGGATATTAAACACAACACAAGCGCTACACACACGACCTAAAACCGTTAACACTCTAAGCACACATTTTTTTTTCTTTTTATTTGTTTTTATTTTTTTTTGTTTTTTCTTTATTTGATTTTTTTTATTTTATTAAAGTTATTTTATGCTTTTTTTTTAATTTCCTATTATTTTACTTTTTTTGTTTTTTCTAGTTTTTAATTTTTTTTGATGCTATATTTTTTAAGTTTTTTTTTATCTTATTCTATACCTATTTTTTTGGATTTTATATTTTTTGTTTTTTTTTTTAATTTATATATTTTGTACTTTTTTGGTTTATCTTTTCGCGCCTATGTATTTTTTTAGATTTTCTTTTTTTATATTTTTTTTAGATTTTTATCTTTTTATGGCAACTCTAGCGCCCTCAAAGCACGCAGTAAGTAGGAGGAATTGTAATTTCACTGGTGAGTTGAATATATATTCAGAGTGATTCAAATTTGTTGTTCGACACTGAGGTGGTTCTCGTGTAATGCAGGGCAGCAATCCTTCTCCTAAATACACATCATGCCGAGGCCATTGCGTTCAAGTGTGCCAACACAACACGACATCAAATTCACACACATATACATAACTATCACGAACGAGCAATGATTAAGATTAGCTAGGGCACTTTAAGGTATTATAATAAGTATGAAATAATAGCGGCGCGGCCCCGACGGCGTCGTCTCGCGGCCGCGCCGCGCCGTGTTCTCCGCGTAAGTAACCCGCCTGATACTACATACTTTATACTTAACTACACGCGTTTCCGGAGCCTAAACAACTAGTCGAATTTTATAATTAGTGTTGAGGTATAATGGCATTGAGGTACAATTTGGAATACTGGTATATTTTAGTTTTTAATTAGCTATAATGGAATTTCGAATACTATAGAGAATCAATACCGCATAAAATATCACTTTTTAGCTTCCATTTTGTAAAGATCCAGTTATATTGGTAGCCGATATTTTTCCATCGCATAACTGGCGCCGAAGCCCTTGGACTTTCAATCGGAATCTGTGGCCAGTAGAACCACTGTGCAACGAATTCCTGATGATAATATCCCGTCACCGTTCTACTATTACATTCGCGACACCAAAAAGATCCAAGAGTTGCCGGTTGTCAACTATATTAATTATAATATATAAGGCCACTTTAGCGCGGCAAAATTCCCTTGTAAAATAAAAACAAGTGCTGTCACAACCATTTTCTCGTAACAGAGTACTCAAACTAGAACGCTTCACCGATTAATGGAAATCAAACACGCACTCGCTTCTAATCTATGTCGTCCGACTCGTGGCTATAACCGCCGCGGGCCACGGCCTGTCGGATCCGAACGGGGATGGTGGGATCTAGCTGTGACTACGCGGGAACCTTAACTCGACACTCGCACTGCACACACCAACAACGAAGCGCCGGCGAGGTGTCTGTCGTGCGGTTACCCGTTCCGAGACACACACCGCGCCGAGCTCCACAACGCAAACCAATGTAACGCTTACCCTACGCACTCGCTCAAAACAAATCTAATATACTATGTCCTAGCGATATCTGTGACACTTGGAACCAGCACGAACGCTCTGATAAATATCGTGCGGTAATTATTGCTTGACAACAGATACCTTATTGCATTGGAATGCGCGAGTAATCCAGTCTGAACTGTTTACTTTGATCACTTAATCCTAATATATAATTACCCTAATGGGAGTCGCAAGACCCCCAAGGCTGCCTTATGGCGGGCAACGCGCCGAAAATAAACAATCTGTAACACTTATAATTATTTGGTGACTTGCGCCTTTAATTGAACACTTTAGTTTAATAAACATCTCATGTCGAACCTGTGACATCTGAAAACAAGCGGTGACGTCTTCGCGGGAGTGAAAACAAACTATTCATCAACGTGTTGGTAGTCTGATGAGTCACATGGAAGCCCAAACAGTAATATCGGGCTCCAGGAAGATGGATTAAAGCCGATGCGCCAGGCTGAATTTGCATCGTGCATTGAACGGTTCTTTTCGCGATGGTGATAAGAGGTTCCATAACAACTTTGAAGCGGCTATAAATACTATTGTTCTAACCTATTTCTTCCATACTCTGGTAGTAATCCTATTTGTCGATACTTTTGTCGTAAATCAAACAATAATCGAAAATAAACTTTTTTTTAGATTTTTTGTTTTATTTCTTATATCTAATTCAGTCCATTAAACCTATTTTTTTATATTTCTTTTGTTTTTTTTTTACTTCTTATATCTAAGTCTTAACCTATATTTTTTTGTGTTTTGTTTTTTTAATTATTTTTTTTTGTTTATTTATTTTTTAATTTTTTTTGTTTTATTTTTTATGTTTATTCTTAAGTCTAACATTACCCTATATAAGACTTATTAACCTACTTTTTTTGTTGCTTTTTTGTTTCATATCTTATTTCTAACAAGAAGGAAGAGAGGCGTGGTTTAAGAAGTTTATTGCAAATAGTCAAATATATCCCTATGACAGATTATTCCTAGGCAAATATAGATGTGGGCGTATGTCCCTTATCGCAGCTATGCTTTAAGATTGCTTATAATCGCTACCTAATCATTCTAAATTCTAAGTATTCTTAATCAATAAAGTCGAGGTCATGTTATGGGCTGCAGCGTACCGTCGAGCTGTCCTCGCAAGCAAGATCAGTCGAAAGTACATTGCGGTTTTGTCAAATCCGGTACTCGTTGAAATCCGCTTTGGAACCACGAGTGTGCGTCATATCCTGGTCATGTACGAACTGGCGCGACAAAGACACTACCTCGCACCTGATGACAGGTGCAGTGCAGCACAAGTTTACTCCGCACTGTACCTACCAATAGGTTAATTGTAGTCACTTAGTTGTGCCAGTTAAAAAAAAGAAATAATAAAAAAACAAAAAACCGGATATACACAGGCTGATCCCGGAATGGAACACACATGCGCGTGCCACGATCCCGAGTTTTAGCACCCATGTACGGTGGTCGCCATCCGGGCGGACAAAAGCATCCTCCCACCAGCAAAAGAAAGTTTAACGTACGTTAGTTTAGTCATTTTCGTGATATTCTTAATCGATATTGGGTATTGCACTGGAGCGGATATTGCGAACAAAAACGGTCAAACGCAAACTGTGAACTGAAGCCCCCAATCCATGGTATCAACCTGAGATTTGAAATTAAATAGAAGTGGAAAAAGAAAAGGAAAAAAAAATAAGGACGATGCCAAAACTAGGGCGGTGCGGGCGGTGCACTGGCGCAGGGCACAGAAATAACTACTCCTGACCAAGACTTGGGTGCAGTTATAGAAACTCGCAACGACCGTGCATAGGGCTAGTCACGACACTGCAAAAGGCGTGTTGTTTCATTAATAAATCAACGACAATTGAACTAAAGTGACAAAAAAATATAATCGGTTCTTATGTTTACGCCAATGCTACAAACTGAAAATAAAACTTCTTTATGGATAATATCGCGGTTTTAGAATTATTTCCCACCCATTCCCATTTATTCTTCAACTCCCCAAAGTATATTTAAAGACAACCACGACAAAATCCTTAAAAATAGTTATGTTTGAAAACAGTATTTACTACAAATAAATTGAGAATACTGTGCCTACACCTATTACTCCCCTCGCGCCCCTTTGATGGTTGGTACGTGCTCACAGTTTGTTATCCGTGTATCCGTTCCATTACAATACCATGATTAAAGCCGCGTTTGCACTGAAGCGGAGGTTTATATGAATCGACCAGTCTTAGGGACATCTGTCACCATAGATGTGTTGACTCCATATGATTCGGCGATGTATACATCTCCGCCTCAGTACAGTCGCAGCCTAAGTCATATCCGTGATTAAATATATGTTTAAGTATGTGTGACAACGAGAATACGGAATACGTCTTTGCATCACCGCAGACATAGCCGAAGCGATCTATTAGAAGCGCCTAAGGTTGGTAATGCCGCCCTAAGAACTGGTGCGGCTCGTGGTGTTTCCTTGTTGCTTGGTACACGTCACGTTCCTTGTCGGGGTACTTGGTAGGCAAGTTGGGTGAGTGCAAGTTCACCTTGGCGGCGTACCTACGGACCATTGATGACGTCAACATCGTTGGATATTAAGCTTCATGAGCATTGTTCAAAAGAATGAACTAGTAGTCCCGAGATCCAATTGACTGATATGTTAAAGAAATCACCGCGCAAAGGAATATTAGCACACAGCCAGGCTCGTTTAAGAGCTAAGATGTCAACTTATGAAGTTAGTATTCTTCTGTGATTTTGTGTATGTACTTTGCGAACTCTTACTATTACGAGTCAATAAAAGGAACTTCAAAATTTATAATAATTGTCTATAAAAGAATAAGTTGAAAATTAACAACCGTCGAATAATTTTATACACTCGGAGGCAAATTAGTTTAATGCCCTTTTGTATGAAGTACTTCTAGTGTCAAATGATTATTCCTTGGGAAGGCCTCAATTTTGGGTTTGGCACTTAGTTCCCCTCTGTAAGTGCGAATAATATTACATATGATATACTCGTACTACAGATAACTTTATATGAAATTTCGCAATCGGCCACAACGGTGGCTGGAGGGCATATGGCCTAAGCACACTCAATCGAAGTCTCGATTGTAGAGGAGTCCGCGCTCAACAGTGAGTTGCATAGGTGATATATTTCTACACATATAAGGAAATTATATCCACCAAATAATTTAAGCCTAATAACTGAATTAGCTAATACTCCTTGCGGGATAAAATAATAAAGAACAGGAGACGCCAAGGGTATGATTACAAGTTAATAGTTATCACTACGCCGTCCATTATTTTGACATTGCCCATAAACATTTTAAGAACAAGTGAAAACACGTTAATAAGCATTAAAACAAATGCCTAATGCTTTGGGACGATTCTGATATTATCGACAAAATGTAGGGCGCCTTGAATTTAGTAAAGATATTTAAATCACAATGATTTTAACATTATTTCGGGTTAAAATTTAGCGACGATAACCTAATCAGGTATATGTATGTTATTTCGTATACAACGTTATGTTAAGTATACAAGATTCCATAAAGTTTTATGTTTAGAATCTGTAGGGATATGACTGCAATTATTTGATTTTATTTATAAAATTGGACGAGAAGTCGAATATTAATTGTGCCGAATCTCCTGTACAATAACATACTCTCATTGAAGTTACCTATCCGCGGATGCATAATTAGTTTGTTATTACGAAGTCCAGCGCTTATATTTACGTATTGAGTATACAAAAAATAACCTTATATACGAGATAGATTTTAAAAAACAAATAAATAACGACCCCAAATAGTATTCAAGTATAATTCACAAGGATAACGCATCAAATGAGATTTTACGATGACGAGAACGCTGAAAATCCTCACAAACCTAAACCCTACGTCACACGTTATCAAATCAACGCAATACGTCATAATACAATAAATCTTATAATATAAATCCCAGTACACACATTTGTTAGAGGAAAGTGGAGATAATTGCCGCAACCAGACAAGTTTAAGATTGAAATATGCTTAATAAATTATAATATTATGTGAAATCAAACTCGGTAAGTCATGTGCACTTTGCCTACCCCTTAGGGGTACAGGCATGAGTTTATGTATAACAAGCAACGTCATACGTACACGATATCACTTTAAAAAGGGAAATGTGTCATAAAGAATTGACAAAACATGATGTAATTTTATATGATGTCAAATCATTCTAGTCACGGCAATATCAAGGGAAATACTTACCAAAATTCAACGATGATGTTGCCACTACCTATGTAACTGCTAAGTCAATAGATATTTTGCAAATGATTTACAATTTATATCCAAAGAATATAAGCTATTGTTTGTGCAAATGTTAAATAGTTTTAGTAACGGGCGTATATACAATAATGTCCAGTGCAGTTGCAGCTGAACATCGCTTATAAAATTGTAACTGTATTTGAAAATATTATATTTCACAATAGTATCTTACAAAGGTTATTGAAAGAGAAATCTGTAATAGCTAAAAATATTAAAAAATCAACAAAATGTTATTAATCGAAATATGTAAAAAACTAAGTCGACGAGCTGTTAGTAAGAAAATTGCCCATTAAATGTATTAACTGACTATAATCCTATCACTAAATTTCTTCACAGCATCCGCAGCCACCGCAGTAAGAAGAAATCGGAAGAGAGAACAATTGTGTGTACTAGGCTAGTCTACACTTATATTAATGATAAATCATTGCCAAAACCAAGCCATCTTACTGATACAGACAACCAGCGACAGATCATTGATCGACAGTGATGCCGGCCTAGTCGCAAATGTACACAGCCTTCCGAAATGCGACACACTATGTGTCACTATGAAGGACTTCCACCATCATTAAAAAGGCTCTTCTTGAAGTCACTAATACTATGATATGAAAAGTCACTCCAATTGTCTGATACCCACGACCCAAGACTCGATCTTAGTGTGGGGACAGGACTATGAACGTGACTGTTGGGTGAAGTTATTTATGATGATTTTTCTGTCAAGGTTCTGGCAATGTAACGGGGCAAAACACTCACCGAATGCCGGCTATGTCGATCTCGTAGTGGCCGCTAAGCACGTAGTCGTTGTTGATGGGCTGGGGCACGCCGTCGGCGTCGAGATTCTCCACGAAACCGAGGCATACCTGAAAGAGGGATCTTATTAGCTATGTGCTCAAGGACTCAAAACACGTCATAAAAGAGGGATACTATTAGCTGTGAAGTTAACAAACAATTGAGAGAAGTTAATAAGTGCAATGCATCGGTGACGGAACTTGAAAGTCAAAAAAATACAATTATGTAGATGACTCTATGGAAAAACAGGTCTCTATAGAAATTAGGGGAGGCATACGTTCAGCCTCAGACTTCCTTTGGCTGAAGAGAGAGAGAGAAAATTATGGCAAATGTTCCTTTCTTCTGAAGTGCGTTATAATAAAATCCGAAGTGGGAAGCATTTCGTAAATTCATCAAATGACCAAGTTAGGAACTGTTCAGATCTAGTGGAGATAAACGTTAAGCTATAGAAAAGGGAGTGCAATGCAGTCATTATGTCACTGAGGTTAAGATGAGGGCGAGTAAGAGAGATTTTATGTTTCCTCATAGCGCCCTGGCTCTATCATTAACACATTTTAAATATTCAAATCATTCTAATCCTAGAAGAAATTATAATATACGTATACATATGATTTACAAAACTGTAAAGTCAAAGTATAAAAAAAGGTTTTTCTCTGGCTCTTCCGGCCCCAACGGCCATCAGTTCTTTGCGCTATGTGCCCGGCCCACTGCCACTTCAACTAGCTAATCCTTTGGGCTATGTCGGTAACCTTTGTTGTCCTACGGATCTCCTCATTCCTGATTTGATCTCGTAGGGAAACACCGAGCATAGCCCTCTAGTGACATTGAGCTTTCATATGAGGCCCATAGTAAGAGGCCACGTTTGGGTGCCGTATGTCATCACTGGCAACACACAACAATCAAAAACTTTCGTCTTTAGACACAGACGAAAGTTTGTCGAAAAGACGTGATGTAGTTTCCCGAACGCTGCCCATCAGTGTTGGATTCGACGGCTGATCTATTTCTGGAAGTTGGATCTGCCTAACCGGAGTACTTGTCCCAGATAGACATATTCGTCGACAACTTCGAGCGCGGAGTTTCCAACCACATTCAAGGCACGACATGGACATTCGACGTGGTCTTCGTCTTGTCCATGTTCATTTTAAGGCCTATCTGTTGAGAAACTCCGCTAAGGTCCTAGAACATAAGGCGTAAGTCTTCCAGCGATTTTGTCAAGACTATTATGTCGTTGGCAAGTCAAAGGTGAGTGATATACTCGCCATTGATGTTGATGCCAACGCAATTCCGTTTCAAGAGCTTGAAGGCATCTTCCAGAGCAGCAGTGAATAGTTTCGGAGATATTATATCTCTTTGTCTCACGCCTCTCTGTAGTGGAATAGCCTTCGTGCTCTGATTTTGTACCGCCACATTGGTATACCGATAGTCAATGTGGCACCGCTGGAGAGACAATAGCACAGCCGAAGTTTCTGTCAAATTAAAGGCTTTCTCATAGTCCAGATACGCTAAGCAAAATGGCAAGTTATACTCCTCGGATTTTAGTATAACCTGCCGGAGCGTGTGTATGTGGTCTATGGTACTGTAGCCTTTTTGGAAGCCGGCTTGTTCGAGAGGCTGGAAGTCATCAAATCTGTGTTCCAGACGATTCGTGATAATTCTTGAGAACTGCTTGTAGATTTGGCTCAAGAGTGAATTGGGCCTGTAATTCTTCAAAAAGGAGTTATCACCCTTTTTGAAGAACAGGACCACCTCACTCTTGCTCCATGCCCTTGGCGTTGTGCCCTCGAGCAGAACGGAATTAAAGAGCCTCCGAAGGACCTCCAGTATCGGCGTTCTGCCGCTTTCAAAAGCTCTGCTGTAATTCCGCCATCTCCCGGCCCCTTGTTGCTTTTAAGTTGTTCAAGGGCCATCCAAACACACAGACTGATGTCCAGGATTTCTTCACTGTAGTGCCGAATCAACTCGGCTCTCGGGTCCCTTAGTGACGGGCTTGGTAACCGAGCTATAAAGCTGTCCGTAGAACCTCTTGATTTCCATCAGAATCTCTGGCTTGGTCGAGACTATGCTACTGCCATCCGTCTTCAGCTTAGGCATATGACTGTGCCCAACAGACAGGTCCCTTGCGAACACTTTGGAGCCCTTATTCCGCTCAATCGTTTGTTTGATCCTCACAGAGTTGTGAATAAGGACGTTGTGTCGCAAAGACTTTGATATTCGTCTATTAAGCCGCCGATAAGCCTGAGCTTCATCAGTAGACCGCAGCACCATAGATCAACGTTTAGCCATAAAATCAAGGGTCTAAACCGAGAGTTTTTGTGGTCTATCTCTACGGCCAGGTCTAGTGTTTAAACCCTAACGTAAGGACAGCTTCTACCAATCCGTCATTGATCTCGTCGACTGTAACACAATTCTCTAAGCAGGCGAATTGATTTGTCTATTCGAGTTGAAAGTTCTCGGGGTTTTGTATATGGGCACGAGTGGGACGGAGTGTAGACCTCTAAAACTTGACAAAGATATTCAATATGCTTCTGACCGTTCGGCCATCGCTTTCGGTTTTCATTGCGTTGATCACAGTGACATCGCTGAATATCTGTCTTTTGGTCGTCAGGATGACGTCTAACTCATTTCTCGTAGAACCGTTAGGGCTCATCCAGGTCCATTTCCTGTGAGGCGGCTTCTGGGAGAACGAGTCCATCGCAAAGAGTCCCTCTTTCTCCACAAAGTCGGCCAGCCTCTGGCCCCTACGGTTTCGCTGTCCATATCCAAATTGCCCCACTTTTAACTCTTCATCGCTTCTTCTGCCGAGCTTTGAAGTTTGGAGACATCAAAATCTTTACAATCTTTTTGAAATTTTAACTGTTACACATAAGGCTTCAAATATTACTATCGTATATAAAATTCTAAAATTATATCACAATTAGGAGCAAGTTAATAAAAATATTTGCTTGATGACATTTGCATCTATATCTGTCACTGTATACAATAATTTAAAATCAACAAAAATCCTATCTGTGAAATATACAAAGAAACATATATATAACGATGATAAGCCACACATACCTGTTTCTTAAACGTGAATCCATAACTGGTGGTGGTAGTTTGTCCGCAGTAGTTTCCGTCCCGGTATATAGGTTCTCCGCCCCAGGACCATAGGTCTAATTCGTGGTCATGATCAGTCAGGAGTAGCTGGACGTACTGGCGCCGAATGCCCTCCTCTTTCTGCCGGAGTAACGCTTCGCGACCGATGAACGGGATCTCCTTCTGTTGTGACAAAGGTTTCATGTTAACACAAGTTCAATGATCATTGTGCTATTAGAAATTTTAGGGGACTTTAAAGTCCACTGGTATGAACGCGGGAGTCGAACCCGAAGTTTATCCTATATGGAGGATACATGGGGGATATAGCAATATAAAACAAAGCAAGGTATATAGGAAATAATGTACCTTCCACTGACAACAATGTATCAAGAATTCAATACATGTCATTGTATGGAGCCAATGATTTTTGCGCTTACGGTTAAACACAGGACCATGCAGGCAACCTATGTCTTCGTGAACAGCGCAGTAAAATATACAATATATAAAAAAATTACCAACACAAACATCATATTTATATCCCCGAAGTGATAGGCAGGGCTGACTCTGGTACTATCACAGTCCAGCAAGCCTATTCGTCCCAAGCATGATAGGAGATGACCTACCACCATGCGGAACACAAAATCCAGTAGTGGGCAAATCATGTTACATACTTAGGATTCGAACCCAAGACTTCACTGATCACAGTCCATGCTGTCATTAAGTACGAAACGTTTGACAAACATTTGTACTTACATCAAACTTGACGCGCCAAGTCCTGCCGCACTCCAGCGGGGTGGTCATCGTGTCCAGGTCCTGGCCCCAGAAGGCGAAGAACTTCTCTACGCGGAGAGCCCGGGACGCGTAGTATCCAACGTGGGCGATGCTGTACTTCTCGCCCACAGTCATCAAACGATTGTAGACGTGCAGGGCAAACTGGGGACAAAGAAACACCATATTAGGAGACACTGTAAATATTAAAAAAATTAATTCACTCTTTAATGTCTTATGTCGTTGGTCAGATACTGGGCAGAAGTTGTAGTCCCAGACACGGGATATGACAATATCCATTACGTACAACTTGCATAAATTGGAGTGCCAGATCAGAGATTCGAACCCCGAACTTTGGTAATCCACAGCCCATAGACAAACAAGAAAAAATACAAGATGGAACTCACCTCATTGGGTATGTAGAGGACATATCCAAGTTCTCCGGTGTGAGTTAGGTTCATAGCTCTGACTCCATTGGCGTGTCCAACGTCAATCTCTTTGAAAGTGAAGAATGGGAAGTTGGAAGGAGACAGGTCGGTGTCAGTGAGCTCGGAGAGGAGATTGCGCGTGAACGGGCCCATGACGCAGATAGCAGTGTACATGGAAGTCACGTCGGAGAGAGTCACGGTGCCGTCCCGTGGGAGGTGGCGCTTCAGCCACACCTTGCAACGAGTCTGCTGGATGGTCGGCGCTATCATCATGTAGCTGTGGAGGAAAGGAAACATTGCAGTCACAAGTCCGGGTGGACGTAGGTCTCCAAAGAATTTCAGGTTTCCTCAGCAACATTTAATTATTGAATCAATAAAATTAAATAAATGTATTATGTTTTCAAGTACAGGCAATCGCTGGGTCAATCCAATCACAAGTTGGACAGACAAGTTAATAAAGACTGTGTGAAATCGCCAGATGCAAATCGCTAAGAATAACCTTTAAGCTGAAGATGACGATGACTTGATGATGTCTGGGTTAATTACTACATTAAGATTGATCATATAAGTTTTACAACGAGATAACGCAACAAGCAACGCACAGCCTAAGTTCAGACCCATTTTAAGGAACAGTCAATTATATCAAATTGAAGTTTGGCGCACAGCTATAATTATCAAACAGCACTCACTGGTTCTCGGAGATCCTGGCGAGACTGCAGTCGTTCTCGTAGCCGCCGCGCTCGTTCTGCATGCCGGTGTGGATGATGCTGCCCACTGGCACGTCTACATCGTTGGAGCAGAGGTACTGGAGCAGGTCCACCACTTGGCGCCCTTGCGACTGACGGAAAGGAAATGTTATGTTAGATACATTGGATATGGACAACCAAACAAATCAATAGTACAACCAGCTTGTTTCGACATTTGATTTTTGAAACTTAGGATCGAAAACTTGTCATTTTGGTGCAGCCAAATTTTCCTCCTTTACTTGATCAATGATGGTGATATTTAATGAAAATGAAATCGAATGTCAAAATACCAGTAGGCTGTGAAAAAAAATATCATTATTCTTACCTGCAAGTCGATCTTGGTAAACGAAGAGTAATCCGCAAGACCAACTTGCTCGCGGCACGCCCAGTACTCCCGCTGTACAGTTTCAAACCATGGTGGCTTCCCGAATGTTTTCGTATGAGCCGTCTTGAAGGGACGGGGCTTCTGGTTCTCTTGGGTCCGACCTAAAGGAATTAGGGGTTAGTTACTAAACTGTTTATAAGGGTAAAATATTTCAAATTAAATTAGAGACTATCCAGTCTAGTCGCCCATTATTGTAAGTCAAGCCTAGGATCAACAGTGGTGTAACCAGCCCACGCTGGAGGTCCATGCAAAATACAACCCAAATAGCTCTGACAATGTAAAAAATGTCCAAGGTACTGACCAACAGACTCGAACCAGGTGGGTCGTTCGTAGCCCATGACTTGGCCGAAGACCGCGCCGTTGTCCCGAAGCGTCGGATATATCGGCGACAGCCGCAAGTTGCGCCCCGTCTCGAACTCATGGAACGGATACGGCAGTCCATAATGTACGCCTGTTGACAAAGAAAAGGAAGCTATTATTACCAATATGAAAGTTGATAAAGATACAGATAATTGACAAGTTGAAGAGGTATGACGTTCCTCGTTTTCTACATGTTATTAGTAGAAGTCAAAGAAAGTAATGGTGTCAGTCCTGTTAAATCCAACGCAAGTGAATGTCACCCCTTGCTGACCTGCACCAATGATCGAGGAACCTCTTTGAAATTGTGTCTAAAATCTCCGGGTAGTTAAACATGGTACTGACCTGGCACTTCCTTGACCCGATCTCTGAGGAATCTCTTGTTGTTGTGGAGTCCTAAAAACCGGTTAACTCCCAGTTCGTACATGTCGTATTTGGAGTATCCGTCCACGATTTCGTCCACGGTAGCCTCGGCCACGCCGCCCGCCGCTGAGATGCCCACAGTCTTCATCCCGGCAGCCACGTAGTAATTGTTGATCTGTGTATATACACAGCCATGTAATGACTTTGCTATGAGCCACCGACTAAGTGCAACAACAATCTCTATTACACTAATCTATTAATTAGGTGTACCATCAGGCACTTTAACTTCGAATGAATTGTTTTTCAGAATAACTTCTGCGTTCTCGTACTAAAGTGACATTGACGTAAGCAAAGAAAATTATATGTTAGCAACAGCTCTCATTACAACACAAATAGTGAGTGCCTTCAAAATAATAATACTATATTCATGTATATACACGGTGTCTATACATTTGCAAACAAAATACGTGAAGATTACTCATACAGCGCATACAACATAGAAAAGCAAAACTTGCCAAGGCACACATATTGATGTCATAATAATTTGTTACCACTACGATGTCATGAATGAAAGGTAGCCGATCACATCTCCTAGATGCCTTGACAATGTTTGGGTTGACTGTCACAAACATACATACAAGCATGGAGATGTGGGCAGTAAGTATAAAGTTGACATCGACGAGGTTTATGTCGGTCGCAGCGGAACGTTTGATAGCACGAATTTAGCCGCGGGTTTCGCTCTATTCATGCGATCAAACCTTCCGTAGCGGCGGCGCACTCTTCCATCTTCCGATCTCTTAGTTATTTGTTGATATAAAACAAGTTAATGCTTCCAGAGACTCATGGAGTCTTGATACTCGAGACCCGCCCCGGCTAGTCAGACCGTCACTTTCTTCTTCCGATCTTCACTTGATGGCTTCACGCCAATACGGTTTTGTGACAGTCATATCTTTTGCGTTTTCAACAAAGACACACATACACTAATGGTTATGTTGAGTGTGCGATTTTCGATAAATACTGGGATTCGTTATGCTAGTCGATGGATCACAGGGGAACTTATACTTGTATGTAAAAAGCTATCTATCTAAAGTACAAAATAACTTCATGGACCTTTATGTCCTGAAATATTTTTGAATGACATCAGTTTATAGACATATTGGGATCCAGTCTAGTACAAAACTTAGTTTATTTTAGGTACCCAGAGGAAAAGACCTAGAAATGTTTGTCATAAATTATCATTTTAAAATTTACGACCCACAACTGGTACCAATTTTAGTCTCTGTGAAAAAGGGAAATAACACTAGATCCTACAGAGTGACCGGAGTGATATTGTGGAAGCGGTGGGAAAAAAAAACAATAAGCTTGTTCGTAAGGACCGTCTGGAGTATCAGAACCAAAATGGTGACATCGATAGTTCAAAACTGAACTTACCCCTGATATTTTCTTCAAACCGATAAACAAGTAAACGGTAACCAACATATAATCTGAATAAGAACATCCGGTAGGTGCGAGCCGCGGCCTGGTCTGTCGTTTACAATCAATAAGAAAATATACAAGTTTGACACCTAATTCTACTGCTTAATATGGTCAGCTACATTTCAGAAGAGTGGATCCTTGATGTTCAGATTGGTAGATGATAGAATGGGAGCGAGCATGAGGCCGTCATCCAGTATTCTGAGATGGGAAATGACTTACTTCGGGAGCCTCGCCGACGATCCACTTGCAGTCGGGCGAGAAGGCCTCGAGCCCGTTACAAAGTCGGTGGAGCATGGCCTGCTGGAGGCTGGGCACGCGCTTCAGCAGTTGTTGGAGCAGGATGTGGAAGTGATCCCAATCCTCCGGCAGGCAGCGTTGCATTGCCGTCTCGACTGCGGACAAGTTACATCATCAAGCACCGTACAGAGACCATGACAAGAAACCCTAAAAGATAATATTAGCAGCTACTTGTCACATCTTTTGAACAAAATATGATGATGGGGCATGCACATTTCGCACTGAGAAGTATTGCTATTGCGCTCGTTTCTAAACACGACAAATAACTTGAATTGCATGTCATAAGGTGGCGCATATCAATTAAAAAACAGAACGAGGATCATAGAAACATTTCTATCGTAGCAAGTTCCAAGCCTACAACTCCTGAGAATCGTAACTGAATCGAATAGTCACAAGTGGTGCTTAAATCAATAGATATTACATTAAAAATATAATATAAACGGGATTTACTCACTTTCCTCCTCGTACACTGGTTTTGCTACCGGCTCGAAACCACCTGCCAGAATACACCCGTCTCGCTCCCTCAGATAGATGTACCCATCGGGGTCCCGCACCACTAGCACAGGAGAGAAAGAGAAACATATATTTCGTTGCTTAACATTCGGATAGTGATAAAGAATATTTTACGGAGTGCCAAGGGGGAATCAGCGGCTATGTTGAAAAGTTAAGACATCAAATAATAATTATAATTTCATATCCAAGCATTTTACATTTAAATTAATCTGTAATATGAATTCCATCAAACAACTTAACAAAATTACTAGAGGTGAGAAACATAAGCGCTCTTTTTCCTGCACAGCACACCGGTTGTGAAAAAAATAGGACTTTCATAAATGCATCCAACAATCACACACGCTGTTGTGGCCCTACGGAAATCTTACTGTGTATAAGACTTGGTATCTACCGAGTCTTATGTCGTGAGCATCAAACGCTACAAGATACTTTTTGGTCCCACAACACCTATACCCGAGATTAATATTTTCAGGTCACATATATTTATGTCGGTACGGGGAACGACCCCGCAACCTCTCGTTTCATATCCGGCTACCAATAGCGGTATGAAGGCCACGCCATCAGAAGAGTCAGTAAATAATTCATGCTTTATTCTCAATTCCCCCTGTTGTATAAATAATATAATAATATAATAAATAAAATAATATAATAATATGTTGTCGTGTCACTCCTCTCCATTCTCCATCACACAACAGTCTTTGAATCACACTCTTTTAAAATTAGATTATCATTAATTATAATTAATACATCCAATTCAGCGATCGTCTAATACACGTACATTTAGATATAATTATTGTCAAACAGCAGAAGTCGGTTGTATCCGCTTAACATAATGACTGCCAAATCAATATATGGCATGAAAGTGAATTTCCTTCGTTTTCGTTTTGGCTGGGAAAACTTACTATGTTGTTACTATCTTGATGACAAGTATAGAATAGTCTAGAGGGTACATCAACCGTATGACATGGTTGTTTTATCATACAACAGAATTATACAAGTCTGCTCGAAATTGAATATATTATAAAGACTGAATTTTGTACAATCAGAAAATAGACCGTAAAATTTGTGTTGCAAAGGCACTCATTGCATGTCAGTTTAAACTATTCGCGTCAAATAACTCAAGTATATTACAAAAATTCACAATTATTTCCTACAGCAACAAATATAATTAGATTCAACTAAGTAAGATGCATAGAATAATAACACAAATTTTCCCCAGACAGTCATAGTGTTAAACAGTCAACCGCAAAATCGTCTTCGCGATTCGACATCACACCATAATTTTCCCAATCATCTGATGATGATAGTAATAGGCACCCTATAAAAATAAAATTATATATATAAAATTATGAGTAAATAACTCACCAGGTGTCATGGGGTCGAGGTTGTCGATTGGCTTCGTGTGAAGATAGTAGTGTTCGCAGGGCAGCAATGGCACCTTCACTTGGGGTCGTGCTAATTGGCCCACCTGCCACACCACTTATTACTAACCATATTATCCCTAACTTCACATATGATACGTCATAGACAGTAAATAAACGTTGAGGAGCCACAGAAAAAAGGCGAAAGATTGATACTATCGCCATGAATGTTATAAGAACAACACCATCAGTAATATGATCACCATCGAGTACAATGTGATGGTTGGAACAGACGTTCAAGTAGCTTATCTTCTAAGTATTGATCCTCAACATGGTTAGTATAAAGTCAGTTGACGTACCCACGGATGTAGAGTCAAACGAGGGACTTATCTCTGTAGGTAATAATGCTTGTTCACAAAAAACACTGACAAATGACAGATTATTTTTTAAGCTTTTATTCTGACTATGCGTGCTTACGACTTGTCCAATTTATTTTACGTCGTTGCGCATAGTACTAAACTTTACGTGCCGAGTATTTTCCCGTACACATCGTAATCGGCCAGGCCCGTACAAAGGATAGGGGCGGGGCTTGTGCGAGAAGGCGGGTCCTTTGCAAGTACCGCCAGCTGTTATAGCGATATAGATAATGTTCTTGAATAGGGTCATTTTAATAGATAATGTCGCGAGAAAATAATTTATGTCTATTGCATTTAGCTAGGGAGGTTTTTTTAGACAACGCCTACTGGATAAGCTTCTCAACAAGTCCCTCCTTTAACCCAACAATTGCGAAATCATCTATTCAGAGATTGTTAAAAAAACAGCTAAGCTCAAAAAATAGAAGCAATATTGAATGTATAATTAAGACGTATAATGCCTCGTTAGTTATAAACCATGTTTTCGAATGCTCTATGTCTAATAAAAATGACAGTATGTTAGTACGGCATCATATGTGTTAACATGAACTGACTTGTCTTGCCCAGAACCCGGCACAGTTGACGAAATAGGCGCAGTTGATCGGCCCCCGAGTTGTTTCCACTCTCGCCACCCGGTCCTCCTTCGACAACACCGCGGTCACCGCGCACTCCTCCATCACCCCCACGCCTGTCAGTAATCTTACGTCACTAACTTGATCGAAAGCCCTCCACTCCCAAGATGCTAGAGAGTAACTACACATATTCAGCTCCAGAAATTACTATAAACTAATCGAGGCAGGACACTCAATTAATAGCGTGAAGTCGCAACTTAACACTGTTGATAGCGTGTGCCTGACAATTATGAGAACACCTGGAAAACTTTTGCTTTTACGGCCAGAATTAATAAATCAATATTTACTTGTAAAAAAAGGTTAAACCTATGAATTAATAAGAAGAGCCACAAAACTACACAAACAGTTTGACTGTGGGTTCGATTTTGGTAATTTTTTACATTAAGGCAAGTTTGCTACATAGTGTTTTTTTTTTAGTTTCGATTTAAATATTGTTTTATGTTATTCTTGTCTTATGACCTCGAGTAAGCTTTTGAGACTGCGCGGGATACGTTTTTCAGAGTTCTATCCCCGTAAATGAAAATGTTAATATTTTTTTGAATCTGTAAAAATGTTCAACATCATTTACTCGTAGATTCAGTAATTTTTTTATTCTACCACCATCACGGAATGCCGTTTTTACTAGAGAAGAACGAGCAAGAAACTCTAGTGTTGCTCTTTTCAAAACCAGTTTACAATACAGTGATTATTATCTAAAAATGTTACAAGTTGGTTTAAAATAGAACAGATGGTCATAATAAGAAATAATTTATTTATTTATTCAAATATACTTTTTTGGAAATATAAATATGATAACGTAGTTCATTACGGCTGAGCGAAGGGAAGTAAAATATAAGCAAATTGAGCTGAATAAATGTAGTTAGTCCTTAATATACAAAATAGTGTCACTATCCGGTACGCAGATTAAGTTACAACAATAACGTAAGCGTAAACCGGAAGTAATAATTTGGCGCCAGGGGGCACACATCACAGAAATCTTAAACTGCAATGCCGTTATTTATGACGCCATATTTCGAAACAGCTGTCGGAGTTTTTAACAAATATGGATAATGATCTTGTAATCATGGCTCATACCACTCACTGGAATAGACTTCTCCATTAATATAGAAAAGAGTATCTCCGAAACTAAAACCAATGCTATTCATAGTAAGCTCTATTAAATAAGAGCGGAAAAGTATTATGAATCTGGGGCTGATATCTTAAAAATGTTAAAATTGTAACTTTTAAAGGTACAATGTTTACAATGTTTACAAATTAGAAAACAGGTTAAGGAAGGACAATAGAAATAAAAAAATGCTACCACGGACAACACACAATCACACAGTGACTTAGAGAAGTCAACGTTAGGCCCTGGGATTCGATCCCCCAATATCTTACCGAGCATCTTACTACCGAAATTAAATACTCTTAAATGATTCAATATAAGGATAACAATTGAATTCACCCATACAGTGTAAGCTAACACCTAAGTGTAAAGAGACCATTAAGCGTACAAAGTTTTACTAATAAGGTCTTTCAGGTGTCAAGTAAGTGTCTTGATCTAAAAGTAGGGTAAATGTAAGGAAATAATTCGTAAAGAACATAATAGAATATAATAGAATTATGTTATGACTGCTGGTCTGTTGGTTACCGACCAGACGCGGCTGCCAACATGTTCAAGTAAGTGGTGAGTTCAAATCCCAGAGCACACATTAGACTTTTCACGCACTATAACAGTGAAGGAAAATTCGTGGGGAAACCTGCATACCATAGCGATTTCTGTGGTACGTTAACTTCGCCAGCCCGCAATAGGCCAGCGTAACGGACTATACGGACTAACCCCTCTCGATAGTACTCTCAATTGTAGAGGAGGCTAGTGCTCTGCAGTGGGGCGTACATATGTAGGCTCATACAGATATTGATAACTGAATTAGCGCTTCGTGACAGCAAACAATTTTGATAAAATAAGGTTTGGTTATCCAAGAGCCTAGCATGACATTTTTAATCGAGGTTTCTGAAACTAAATCCGAATATTAAGGTTTAATTCCAAAGAAATTTAAAAATTTATTGTTTTTAAACATCATACTTTGGACACGTCTATGATCAGACAAGTGAAAAATTTGTTAACTTATCCGTCTCTGGAAGGGTTGATCTGAAGACCTCACAATTGAGGCGTGTGAGCCTTACATTGGATCCGATAGAGCAGAAGGAACAAACTGAGCCAGCCTGTTGGCTAAGATAAAGGCATGAGCAATCACATTCCCCGTGGTCGGATGTCCATGTTTAAACACATTTATAAAGAAAGGATATTAAAATCCCCAATAACCATCTTTGTTAAAAGCTTCGGTATATTTATATTTAAGAAAATATCAATCACAGGTCTGATGGAAAAGTTTTAAAACTAGTACTCACCCTGCTGCACGGCCTCCCGCATCAGCGACATGCCGAAGAGATATGGGTCACCCACGCCGTCCCCCGGGATCCAGAGCCCCCCCAGTACGTCCTCCACGTTCAGCATTGGGAAGAGTTCTTGGCATTTCTTCGGCGATACCAGCTCGCAGGGTATCCCCCATGAACTGCAAACAAATTTCTTGTTAGACTACTTACTCACCGTAAAACTATTCTTACGACGGTAAATATATGACGACGCAATATATACGAAGGTAAACGATATATTGCCAGAGTACATAAAAAATATGTTTTTGTAGCATTCCTTATTTACCACTATAAAGGTAAAGGAACACATCGTCAGGGAACGTGCATACTATATTGATTTGTAAGAATTTATAGGCAATGTAAATGTCTGCCAAGCTATAAGGACTATATGGCCTAACCCCTCTCAATCGTATTCTCGATTGTAGAGGAGGCCCATGCCCTGCAGTGTAAGAGTATATGGGTTGATACAAAACAACACACGACAATCAATATGAGTGTTGCGAGACAGCCCCACCTGGCACCGACTGCCTGCGTAGGTAAATAAGCGCATGTGCAACGTACATAGTATTTGCCCGGGAAATGTCAATTGAGCCAAGCCGATAAAAGACAATATAGGTAAAAATCTGTTTTCCGAATCCCGAATCGAATAATATTTAAATCTAATGCAGAATAAAATGTGATTACTTAGGGAAACGGGACAAAAAAGTTAATGTTTCAAAAACTTGATAATGAATAATTTTGTTTTCACTAAAGCACATTAAAATTTAAAAACGGGACAAAAAAGTTAATGTTTCAAAAACTTGATAATGAATAATTTTGTTTTCACTAAAGCACATTAAAATTTAAAATCACCGCAACTGCTACGAACTGAATGACGGAGACCGAGTTCCGCGCAACATCCACAGACTGCGAAGGTTGTTTAGCGCATGTGCAACGTGCACGGCAGTCGCCCGGACAAAATCAATCGAGCCCCGCCGGTAACTTATAATAGAATGGTCAATAAGTTGCCGGATATACAGTATCGATTTGCTAGCAAAGATTAACAAGCAAGATGATATTTAATTCAGGAAAAAATAACACATTTCACAAGTTTTCCACGGGTCTGCGAATTAAGACACTAATGCATAAATCAGGAGAAATTTGAGAATTTTAACAATTTGTATGCACATGGTGTGACAACAAGACAATGCAACAGACGGACAACATGTAATTGCGTGATGGCGACCGAGCCGTGCCCGACTACTCGCGTGGGTAGTTAAGCACATGTACAACGGACAAAGTGCTCGCCCGGGCGAAATCGATAGAGCCCCGCCTGATACGAATAGTAATCTGTTATCAAGTTCCAGAATGTATACTATTGATTATCAAATAGCAATAAATGGATTTACTTGAAAAATGACATAACATTATCGCCAATATTCACTTGGTTTAGTAACTCGCAAGTTTACAATTTAAATATCACTGTCACTGCAATTTTATGAAAAAATATTTGAGTACTGATCGCGAGTCGATGTACCAAACACACTGCAACGGACTGAGTGATGGGACCGTGGTTACGCGGCAGTCTGTGCGGGTCGTTAAGCGCATGTGCAACGTCCGTGATGTTCGCCCGGGTAAATCAATCGAGCTCCACCGTCAAATGACAGTCGAAGTAAAGTTGTCTATGCCGTGTTACGGATCAAACAGTATTGAAGGGCCAATAAAGAATATTGTGTTATTAGAAAATATTGGTAAAACTTACATGCTTAAGAAACTTGCAAATATTCACTATAGCAAAATAAAAATTATAATCACAGTTTAAGTACACAGTCTGATAGCAACACAACGTATCAAACGAACTGTTACGAACTGAATGACGGAGACCGAGTTCCGCGCAACATCCACAGACTGCGTGGGTTGTTTAGCGCATGTGCAACTTGCACGGCAGTCGCCCGGACAAAATCAATCGAGCCCCGCCGGTAACTTATAATAGAATGGTCCATAAGTTGCCGGATATACAGTACCGATTTGCTAGCAAATATTAACAAGCACAATGATATTTAATTAAGGAAAAAATAATACTTTTTCACAAGTTTTACACGGTTCTGCGAATGTTGACACTAAATCATATATCAGGAGAAATTTCAGAATTTTAACAGTTTTTAAGGACGATGGCGATGCAACAGACGGACTAAAGATAACTGCGCGTTAGCGAACAAGCCATGCCCGATAACCCGTGTGGGTATTTAAGCGCATGTGCAACGGACAAAGTGCTCACCCAGGCAAAATCGATAGAGCCCGACACCCCGCCTGATACGAATAATAATCTATTATTAATTTACCGAATGTATAATACTGATTTTCAAATAGCAATAAATGGATTTCCTTGCAAAATTAACGACAGTACTCACTTGGTTGAGTAACTTGTAAGTTCTTAAAAATTTAAACATCACTTATCAACAATTTAAATATCACTTAGTCACTGCAATTTTATGCAAAAATAACGAAGTACTGATCGCGAGACGATGTACCAAACACACTGCAACGGACTGAGTGATGGGACCGACAGTCTGTGGGCGTCGTTAAGCACATGTGCAATGGACATTACTGTAGCCCGAGCAAAATCAATCTAGCCAAGCCAGATATTAACAATAATAATAGTTAACTTCCTGGGACTCCAACTATAAACTACTGATTTGCTAATAAAGTACAAGGAGGTTGCTTTAAGAAACTGCAGTATAATGTAGAACACTTACATGTTATTGAAGCCCGCGAACTCTTGATTTTTTATCACTTCACTTCAAAAGATAATAAATATAGTTATTTCATCAAGTGACTGTGATGAATTGCAAGTAAGGCCTGACGTCAAACTGGACATTTTAACTAATTGATACCACTAAGGGATATGTTAATAAAATGTTCAATCCGTATCTGTAAGTTAATTGTTCTAAATTGTCTAATTTAAGAAAAGTATTTAAACACTCAATGCGATCTAACACCGATGCTACAAAGGAGCGACATTGAAAACCGTGTTAGTGACCGAACCGTGCTCGACAGGTTGCTTGGTTAGTAAGGCGCATGTACAGCGGACATAATGCTCGCCCGGGCAAAATCGATCCAGCTTCTCGCGGAAACATTTGTTGAATGTCTTACATTTCACGTGATTTTTTTTTTCGTTATGCCCGTCAGTCTTTGTGTTAAGCGCATGTGCGATAAACAAGGAGGTCGCTTAGACAATAAATTATTGGTGCTGTTAACTAAGGGCCTTATCTTTGGTTCTAACCAGTGGCCTAAGTAACCAGTCAAAGGAATAAAGTAGTAAATTGCACTAATTTGTGGATTATAACTAATTTTAGATCACTTTAAATTTTGTCGTCACCGCACAAATTTTAAGATTTAAAACAAATTACGAATTTGCACACCGAATGACTGCTAGGCTATGCGAGCGAACTACACTGAACTGAGTAAGGCGCACTATGAGCCACGCCGGTTATCGCCGCGGGTCGTTTAGCGCATGTGCAACATAGAGGTCACCCAGACAAAATCAATCGAGCCACGGCCGGACCTAATAATGAAATATTGGCACTGATAACTCAGTGATTCTAAGTAATAATTTCAAATACGAATTGAGAACAAACACAGCAAATCTCAAAACACATCGACGTGTTACTAACTTTTAGGTCGTACACTTTATATTTTATCGTCACCGCACAAATTTTAAGATTTAAAACAAATTATGAATTTGCACACCGAGTGACTGCTAGGTTATGCGAGCAGACTACACTGAACTGAGTAAGGCGCACTATGAGCCCCGCCGGTCATCGCCGCATTTCGCTAAGCGCATGTGCAACACAGAGGTCGCCCAGACAAAATCGATCGAGCCACGGCCAGACCTAATAATAAAATATTGGCTCTAAAAACTGAGTGATTCTAAGTAATAACTTCAAATCCGAATTGAGATAAAAGACAGCAAATCTCACAACACATCGACGTGTTACTAATTTTTAGGTCGTACACTTTATATTTTATCGTCACCGCACAAATTTTAAGATTTAAAACAAATTAAGAATTTGCACACCGAATGACTGCTAGGCTATGCGAGCGAACTACACTGAACTGAGTAAGGCGCACTATGAGCCACGCCGGTTATCGCCGCGGGTCGTTTAGCGCATGTGCAACATAGAGGTCACCCAGACAAAATCGATCGAGCCACGGCCGGACCTAATAATAAAATATTGGCACTGATAACTCAGTGATTCTAAGTAACAATTTCAGATACGAATTGAGAACAAACACAGCAAATCTCAAAACACAGCGACGTGTTACTAATTTTTAGGGCGTACACTTTATATTTTATCGTCACCGCACCAATTTTAAGATTTAAAACAAATTACGAATTTGCACACCGAATGACTGCTAGGCTATGTGAGCGAACTACACTGAACTGAGTAAGGCGCACTATGAGCCACGCTGGTTATCGCCGCGGGTCGTTTAGCGCATGTGCAACATAGAGGTCACCCAGACAAAATCGATCGAGCCACGGCCGGACCTAATAATAAAATATTGGCACTGATAACTCAGTGATTCTAAGTAACAATTTCAGATACGAATTGAGAACAAACACAGCAAATCTCAAAACACAGCGACGTGTTACTAATTTTTAGGGCGTACACTTTATGTTTTATCGTCACCGCACCAATTTTAAGATTTAAAACAAATTACGAATTTGCACACCGAATGACTGCTAGGCTATGTGAGCGAACTACACTGAACTGAGTAAGGCGCACTATGAGCCACGCTGGTTATCGCCGCGGGTCGTTTAGCGCATGTGCAACATAGAGGTCACCCAGACAAAATCGATCGAGCCACGGCCGGACCTAATAATAAAATATTGGCTCTGAAAACTGAGTGATTCTAAGTAATAATTTCAGATACGAACTGAGAACAAACACAGCAAATCTCAAAACACATCGACGTGTTACTAATTTTTAGGTCGTACACTTTATATTTTATCGTCACCGCACAAATTTTAAGATTTAAAACAAGTTACGAATTTGCACACCGAATGACTGCTAGGCTATGCGAGCAGACTACACTGAACTGAGTAAGGCGCACTATGAGCCCCGCCGGTCATCGCCGCATTTCGCTAAGCGCATGTGCAACACAGAGGTCGCCCAGACAAAATCGATCGAACCACGGCCAGACCTAATAATAATTTATTTATTTTTGTATTGTATCAGCCCATATACGACCCACTGCAGGGCACGGGCCTCCTCTACAATCGAGAGTACGATTGAGAGTGGTTAGGCCATATAGCCCACCACGCTGGCCCAATGCGGGTTGGCGGACTTTTACACACCATAGAAATTTATACAAATCGCTATGGTATGCAGGTTTCCTCACGATGTTTTCCTTCACCGTTATAGTGCGTGGTGATTGACTATCAATACACACATGACTCCTAAAAGTCAGAGGTGTGCCCTGGGATTTGAACCCGCGACCACCGTGAACATGTAGGCAGCCGCGTCTGGTCCGTTTACCAACAGGCCACCACGCACTAATAATAAAATATTGGCTCTAAAAACTGAGTGATTCTAAGTAATAATTTCAAATCCGAATTGAGATAAAAGACAGCAAATCTCACAACACATCGACGTGTTACTAATTTTTAGGTCGTACACTTTATATTTTATCGTCACCGCACAAATTTTAAGATTTAAAACAAATTATGAATTTGCACACCGAGTGACTGCTAGGCTATGCGAGCAGACTACACTGAACTGAGTAAGGCGCACTATGAGCCCCGCCGGTCATCGCCGCATTTCGCTAAGCGCATGTACAACACAGAGGTCGCCCAGACAAAATCGATCGAGCCACGGCCAGACCTAATAATAAAATATTGGCACTGATAACTCAGTGATTCTAAGTAATAATTTCAAATACGAATTGAGAACAAACACAGCAAATCTCAAAACACATCGACGTGTTACTAACTTTTAGGTCGTACACTTTATATTTTATCGTCACCGCGGCAATTTTAAGATTTAAAACAAATTATGAATTTGCACACCGAGTGACTGCTAGGCTATGCGAGCGAATTACACTGAACTGAGTACGGCGCACTATGAGCCACGACGGTTAACGCCGCGGGTCGTTACGCGCATGTCCAACAAACATGGAGGGCGCCCAGATAAAATCAATCGAGCCATGGCCGGAACTAATAATAAAATATTGGCTCTGATAACTCAGTGATTCTAAGTAAACATTTCAGATACGAATTGAGATAAAAGACAGCAAAAATCTCACAACACATCGACGTGTTACTAATTTTTAGGTCGTACACTTTATATTTTATCGTCACCGTACAAATTTTAAGATTTAAAACAAATTACGAATTTGCACACCGAATGACTGCTAGGCTATGTGAGCGAACTACACTGAACTGAGTAAGGCGCACTATGAGCCACGCCGGTTATCGCCGCATTTCGCTAAGCGCATGTACAACACAGAGGTCGCCCAGACAAAATCGATCGAGCCACGGCCAGACCTAATAATAAAATATTGGCACTGATAACTCAGTGATTCTAAGTAATAATTTCAAATACGAATTGAGAACAAACACAGCAAATCTCAAAACACATCGACGTGTTACTAACTTTTAGGTCGTACACTTTATATTTTATCGTCACCGCACAAATTTTAAGATTTAAAACAAATTATGAATTTGCACACCGAGTGACTGCTAGGCTATGCGAGCGAATTACACTGAACTGAGTAAGGCGCACTATGAGCCACGCCGGTTATCGCCGCGGGTCGTTTAGCGCATGTACAACACAGAGGTCGCCCAGACAAAATCGATCGAGCCACGGCCAGACCTAATAATAAAATATTGGCACTGATAACTCAGTGATTCTAAGTAATAATTTCAAATACGAATTGAGAACAAACACAGCAAATCTCAAAACACATCGACGTGTTACTAACTTTTAGGTCGTACACTTTATATTTTATCGTCACCGCGGCAATTTTAAGATTTAAAACAAATTATGAATTTGCACACCGAGTGACTGCTAGGCTATGCGAGCGAATTACACTGAACTGAGTACGGCGCACTATGAGCCACGACGGTTAACGCCGCGGGTCGTTACGCGCATGTCCAACAAACATGGAGGGCGCCCAGATAAAATCAATCGAGCCATGGCCGGAACTAATAATAAAATATTGGCTCTGATAACTCAGTGATTCTAAGTAAACATTTCAGATACGAATTGAGATAAAAGACAGCAAAAATCTCACAACACATCGACGTGTTACTAATTTTTAGGTCGTACACTTTATATTTTATCGTCACCGCACAAATTTTAAGATTTAAAACAAATTACGAATTTGCACACCGAATGACTGCTAGGCTATGTGAGCGAACTACACTGAACTGAGTAAGGCGCACTATGAGCCACGCCGGTTATCGCCGCGGGTCGTTTAGCGCATGTGCAACATAGAGGTCACCCAGACAAAATCGATCGAGCCACGGCCGGACCTAATAATAAAATATTGGCTCTGAAAACTGAGTGATTCTAAGTAATCATTTCAGATACGAATGGAGAACAAACACAGCAAATCTCAAAACACATCGACGTGTTACTAATTTTTAGGTCGTACACTTTATATTTTATCGTCACCGCACAAATTTTAAGATTTAAAACAAGTTACGAATTTGCACACCGAATGACTGCTAGGCTATGCGAGCGAACTACACTGAACTGAGTACGGCGCACTATGAGCCCCGCCGGTTATCGTTGCGGGTCGTTACGCGCATGTCCAACAAACATGGAGGGCGACCAGATAAAATCAATCGAGCCATGGCTGGAACTAAAAATAAAATACTGGCTGTGATAACTGAGCGACTGGAAGTTATAATTTCAGATACGAATTGAGATAAAAGACAGCACATGTCACAACACGTCGACGTGTTACAAATTTTAAGGTCGTACACTTTATGTTTTATCGTCACCGCACAAATTTTAAGATTTAAAACAAATTACGAATTTGCACACCGAATGACTGCTAGGCTATGCGAGCGAACTACACTGAACTGAGTAAGGCGCACTATGAGCCACGACGGTTAACGCCGCGGGTCGGTACGCGCATGTCCAACAAACATGGAGGGCGCCCAGATAAAATCAATCGAGCCATGGCTGGAACTAATAATAAAATATTGGCTCTGATAACTCAGTGATTCTAAGTAAACATTTCAGATACGAATTGAGAACAAAGACAGCAGATCTCACAACACATTGACGTATCACTGATTTTAGGTGGTAAATTTTAAAACATGTCACTTCGTTACTAATTTAATCATTTAAAATCTAGCCAAAATTTGCACACCGAGTGAATGCACGGCTTAACTAGCAGACGACCGACACTGCACTGAGTAATGGACTGTGCGCCCCACGCCGACTGTCCAAGCGGTTCGCTAAGCGCATGTCCAACAAACATGGAGGTCGCCCAGTAAAAATCGATCGAGCCACGGCCGGACCTAATAATAAAATATTGGCTCTGAAAACTAAGTGATTCTAAGTAATAATTTCAGATACGAATTGAGAACAAAGACAGCAAATCTCAAAACACATCGACGTGTTAGTAATTTTTAGGTCGTAGACTTTATATTTTATCGTCACTGCACAAATTTTAACATTTAAAACAAATTACGAATTTGCACACCGAATGACTGCAAGGCTATGTGAGCGAACTACACTGAACTGAGTACGGCGCAATACGCGCCACGACGGTTAACGCCGCGGGTCGTTATGCGCATGTCCAACAAACATGGAGGGCGCCGAGATAAAATCAATCGAGCCATGGCTGGAACTAATAATAAAATATTGGCTCTGATAACTCAGTGATTCTAAATAATTATTTCAGATAAGAATTGAGAACAAAGATAGCAGATCTCACAACACCTCGACGTATTACTGATTTTAGGTGGTAAATTTCAAAACATGTCATTTCGTTACTAATTTAATCATTTAAAATCTAGCCAAAATTTGCACACCGAGTGAATGCACGGCTTAACTAGCAGACGACCGACACAGCACTGAGTAATGGACTGTGCGCCCCACGCTGACTGTCCAAGCGGTTCGCTAAGCGCATGTCCAACAAACATGGAGGTCGCCCAGACAAAATCGATCGAGCCACGGCCGGACCTAATAATAAAATATTGGCTCTGATAACTGCGTGATTGTAAGTAATAATTTCAGATACGAATTGAAAACAAAGACAGCAAATCTCGCAACAAATCAATGTGTTAGTGATTTTTAGGTCGAACACTTTAAATTTTAATGTCACCGCATAAAATTTAAGATTTAATACTACAAATTTGCACACCAAATGTCTGCTAGACTATGCGGGCGAACTACACTTAACTGAGTAAGGCACACTATGAGCCACGCCGGTTATCGCCGCGATTCGCTAAGCGCAGGTGCAACAAACATGGAGGTCGCTCAGACAAAATCAAACGAGCCATGGCCGGAACTAACAATTAAATATTGGCCCTGATAATTAAGTGATTCTTAGTAATAATTTCAGATACGGATTGAGGTAAAAGACAGCAAATCTCACAACAAATCGACGTGTTACTGAGTTTTAGGTTGTAAATATTAAATTTTAAGTATACCGCACCATTAAGATTTAAAACAAAATACGCAATTGCACACCGAATGACCACAACTCTACGCGGACAAACTACACTGAACTGACTATGGGGCACTATGAGCCACGCCGGTTATATCCGCGGGTTGTTAAGCGCATGTCCGACCAACATGGAGGTCGCCCAGACAAAATCAATCGAGCCATGGCTGGACCTAATAATTAAATATTGGCCCTGATAACTGAGTGATTCTTAGTTGTCATATCAGATACGGATTGAGATAAAAGACAGCAAATCTGACAACACATCAACGTATCACTGATTTTACGTGGTAAATTTTAAACTATATCGTTTAGTTACTAATTGAATCATTTACGATCTAACAAAAGTTTTCACACCAAGTAAATGCACGGTTTATGTAGCAGACGACTGACACTGCACTGAGTAATGGACTTTGCATCCCTCGCCGATTGTACAAGCGGCTTGTTAAGCGCATGCGTAAAAACATGAACGTGCCCAGATAAAATCAATCGTGCCATGCCCGGAAATAATAGTAAAATAATTAATCTTATTTCAAAAAATTACGTCCATCCACAGTAAACTGAAGTATAGAAGAATAATGTTTAAATTTTACAAGTCCCACAGATAGCTAATTCACGTTTATTTTTTCACTTTAGCACTTCAACGTTTTAGAAAGCACGATTTGGATACACAGAGTTAATGCGAAGGTACATAACCGACAAACTATATCGCAATGAATGATGGCAACAGAACTGCGTCCGACAGCCCGTGTAGATCGTTAAGCGCATGTGCAACGCGCGCTTTAGTCACCCGGATAAAATCAATCGAGCCCCGCCCAGAGCTGTTAATAGCAAATTATTGAATCTGTTCCACATCCGATTCGTATGGGTTTAAATAATAATCAAAGTTAAATTTGTAAAGCACAAGATAATACAATGCACAACTCAAAATTTCGTATTATTTTACTCCGAAAATCTCACATATTTCTGTTTATTTTACATTATTATAATGAGTAAATGCACTCACTGATAGAGGCTGAGCCCCAAGTCGACTACCTGCTTCTTTCGATAAACGCATGTGCAACGTACAAGGAGAAAATCGAACTACGCGCAGGCCTGTTAATATAATCATTTATGTACTTCCTGAGTAATTCACACGATAAAAATAAGTAAAGTAATCACACACCAGCCCGCGATAATAAGGTGCGCAGATAGATAAATTTACAGTACGGTTATGAGAATAAATTTATTTTTAGAGACTGGACAGTCTATAAGTCTCCGAGTCGGAAATTTTAGGCAAGTTAGTGGAGTGTGAAAGAGGCCATTGCTATGGAGGGCGGGGGAGCGGCCCGGAAAGCTAGCCCGGCAAAAATCAATAGACCTCTTCTCGAGACGAATAGTAATTAAGACCATAAATGGAAAAATGGCCGGATAAATTGCAAGCTACATCGATCTAAGATATAAAAAGTGCAATGTATTATCTGAATGTTTTAAAAATGATTACTTACTTGATTAATGTCACGGACGAGACACCCAAACACTTAATTATTTTTACACACACATTTCACATCAACACAAACTGCATCCAGCCCTACCGAATAATATGGCAAATTGTCTTATTGTATGAAATAATATAATATTCGAAAAGTATTTAAAGTCTCAAATAATGCTTGTAATATTTAACCCAGAAGCCTTTCTGCAATCAAATACGGCGTAGTTACCCGTGCAGGGGGCAAGGGGAGGGACGTACGTATACTGTGTGCATGCCTGCCGCGCGCGTGCTGGCAAGTCACAGAAGCACTAAACGTATTTTGAGTTAGAGGGCGGGACAGCAGGGAAAATCAGTCGAACCGAAAGATATCACCAAACTATAAACTAATATATGGGAATATTCATTTTTACAAATCTGAATGCAAACCGAAAAATTAAATGGCTTTGAATTTAATCACTACTAATATAAAAGCACTACCGCCCGCGCGGGTTATCCGAAGGATGAATGAAACTGTACTGCGGGATGGCGACTGTTCCCCAGAGTGTTAGTGCGCTCAGGTAGACATGCGCATGTCTGCGGGGCGCATTGTGGAAATAGGGAGACCCGGAAAAAATCAATGTAGCTCGCCCCGGAAGTAAGTCCCTTGTAACGTAGAAGATATAACTCCTGCACTTATATGAATAATTAAACCTTCGGTTTCTTTTGATCTCTCGAAAACTTGAGGATATTTATTATTTCTGAACAGTAGCACGATTGTTAGATAATGCAACGTATCTATCTTTCGACAAGTACAAAGACTAGACAGACTGTCCATGTAAAAAATTCTGCGCATGTCCGCCGTTAGTGTGGTGGGGGAATGTGCGCACGACGCGGCAGGTAAGCTGGCCCGGGCAAAATCGATTGAGCCACGCCCGAGCCGAATAATACACAGCAGGGAGAAAACGCTTGAATAAGTCAATCATTCTATTGAAATCTTAATTTCGAACAAAAGCTGATATTGCGATTTTAATATTTTGAGATGTTTGAGATTTGCAACGATTACTCAAGCACTTAATTCTCTGCTACAGATTTCGCTGTTACTATGAAATTTCCACGGTGTAAAATCTCAATACGCTTCACAACGGTGTACATTAATAGTCCGGACCGGTTTTTTATCTAAGTTAAAAACTTGAGTATATAGGCCTAAAGTAAAATCGAACACGACGCAGTTACCCGTGAAGGGCGACACATATGCTAGCGGGCAGGCTAACTAATAACGAAATAACATTACTGTAATTTAAAGTCTTAATAATATATGGATATTATTTATAGTGACATCAAGTATTCGAAACGAAGAGGTTCTAATTTTGAAATTTAAAATAGTTTCAAAGCACTCGGTAGAACGCGAGTCTCTCAAGAGAGGAACTTCACTAACTGCGGAATACCGCGCGAGCCCCAGACAGGCGGATATGCGCATGTGCCGATAGTGATTTAAATAACAAAGACGTGGGGAAATTTTGTTAGCACGTACCTTTGAATTAAGGATATTTAAGACTAGAGAACAGACACGACGCGACTATAAGATACTGCAAAAGTTAAAATATGTGTACCTTACAGCGGAATTGACCCGACTAACTGGCCACATAGGTAATTATGCGCATGTCCGGCAGATTGCAGACGCCAGCCCGGGCAAATCGATAGAGCCCCACCCGGAACCAATTACAATAGATGGAAATATTTACAATGAAACTGGCCGGTAACACTAATGTAATTATTGATATCCAAACTTAGACAATTCTATATACGAAACCTTTGAATATACGAGTATAACGATAATTATAATATATTCAAGGGACAGCACAGTGCAATATCGCGTTATATGGCTCACAAATATATCACGAGGAGCGAATAGCGGAGTTTTTACGTTAATTAAACTAAAACAGTCAAATTCAAAGTCCTAAACAATTATTGAACTGATATTTGGTTGCACAAGGTAACGCACGACCGACCCGGGAGCCTTCCTGCAACCAAATATGGCGTAGTTACCCGGGCAGGGCGGGACGTATGGACACCGTGCGCATGCCTGAGGGGCGCGGGGTGCTGGGACGCGCATGAGCAATACGAATTTTGCGCGGGGAGGGAGGTCAGAGGAAATTATGCGATCAAAAAAAAAATTTGTTTATTCAAACAAAATGAATTTGAAGCTAATTCTATGCAAACCGAACCTATAACAGCAAATATTTTTTTTAGAAGTTTAAAATACAGTTCATTTTTAAGCACAAATAAAACTGAATTTCGATTTTGCGATAATACTAATGTGTCCACAGAATAATCACACACAACACCAACTTAACGAACCTAGACTTGCTCAGCAAAGCAAAACTATAGATTAAGTCTTATTTGTCTGGGACGAAAAGACTAGCACGTCGTAACGGCCACGTCTTTCGTCCCAGAGTGAGCGTACGGCGCGACGGTCTTCCAATTACCCGCTGTTCTTGAACCGCGCATGTGCGAGAGTGGGGGGAGCAAAGAGATCACTGCCCGGAGTACTTAGAGCTTGGTGCGTAATATTCAATCAAAGTATAATTTAGTAATTTATACAAATTACTTGTATGAAAATATTGACGTCTCTTAAACTTTTTCTATAAATCCAACCCGACCTCGTCCGGAAGCTACCCTATTCGAAATTTGCAATAGTGTATTGACGAATATAGGTACTAGTTTGTATGTGCACGCCTGATCAAGTTCCTTAGAAGTTTAGGCGCGGCAATATTAATCTACATACCTCGCCTATACGGGCATGATGAAAAATAAAATCATAAAGAAGATGAAAATGTAAGTGTAAACATATTGTAAGAGAATGATAATTAAAAAAACATTTAAGAAATACAGGATTCATCTAAGAAGATAACATGTTACAAAGCAAATAACATTATAAGGAAAAGCGCAAATTAAACATTACATAAAACACAAATTGAATTTTCGCCTTGCATTAGTGCTGAGCATATTCATTTATAATCTCCAGTCTTAAATTACACAATAACTTTTACAGTTTTTTTAACAAGGAAACAAAGTAATTTAATATTTTGAGTAATTTGTTGTCCCTGGCGCAGCTTTTTTTTTCAAGTTTTTCAAAGACATAGTATGGACCGAACATTACTACGTAAATGAAATATAAAAAAAGAAAGTGTGACAAAACAATATTAATAGGCGACAAGGAGTTATCTTTACGGAATATGGCAATTGCCTTTCTTTAATTTTATATTTCTATATTTTTATATCCAATCCTCGTAACAATTAGTTTTATATTATAGTCTTACATTCAAAAATCAAAGAGCATTGAACCTTTAATAGGACAATACGTTATGAAAAATATGGACCGCATAATCGGTTTTTTTTTTCTAAATAGTATTTTTTATGAGAATATTGAGCAATCCATCACCTACATATGTCTACTCGTATAGGGATTTCACATCTTATAGTTGTAATTTTATTTCGACATTCCGTATCAGCCCATATTTTGACGTTATAGGTAGATTAATCGCAAACATAAAAATAACATACAAATTACATTAAAAAAATCAATTAAGCAACGAATTAAATCGCGAACTGCATTAAAATAGCACAGCAAACTTAATAAGAGAAAGAAATAAAAAGATGTAAGTCCATAATTATAGAAAAATATTATTACAAATCACAGAAGGGTTTGTTTTAGGAACAACAGGCGATCTGTGCTATCCCTAAAATGGCTGTCAACATCCCTCTGAATGCGCATGTGCAATACAAAATGGCTGCGCTAATCAATAATGCAAGTGTTGCTCCACCTATTTATATAATTCTATTAAAAACGAAAATTTCAAAAATATCATAGTCATATCGTGTGATCTTGAGACATCTGCCAAATTATAATGCAAATGACACATAGAATCCGATATACTCACAATCGATGCCTATTTCTCCATCAGTAATAATGTGAATCTCGAGCCGAAAATAAAATTCTTGAACTTATATATATCATCAGGAAAACATATCTAATTGCTATATCTACGGTTTTTAACAGTTACGGTAAAAAATTTGATGCCCCGGATCGACACAACTACACCAATTAAACATTTCACGCGATACAGTGACAAATCTAAACAGAATGTACCGCAATCATTGAAAGACGATGGTAATTCAGCAACGGCCAATACTGACAATGACTTTATCTCACGGTAATACACAAAAACCGAATTCATTTAAATAAACAAATTATTGTAAAAGCGTTAAATCTGGCAGTTCACGAAATCGCACTTTCAATCAACTGATACACCGATACTATCTCGCGTAAAGGTAGAATTTATAAATACGAAATGCAATTATTGCATTAACGCGACGAGGTAGCGCACGTGCATACCCGTTCCCTGTGAAGGTAGCGCAGATCTCCCCGCGCAATCTCCCCACACAGACCCCGCCCCCCCGCGCCCGACCCACTGCGCATGTGCGAACCCGGGCTCGAGACAGAAATCAATCGAGCTACCAGATGCAAGATTATTAATACATTAGACCCAATTATCTGCACTAATGAGCACATATACTCTTATACGGTAGTAAATATGAGGAAAAAGAAAAATAATGAGGTTGAGTCAATTATTATTAATAATTTCGAGTCCGATTCCATTCGCATAAATGATAATAGACATTCAAACACTTTTAAGATACTAACCTAACCTAACCACTTACGATCTGCGCGGAGTTTTTGTTACTTTTTAGTGAATAATAAATTACCGTTAATTTTAATTATTTACTTCATTACTTTTTCACACACTCCCGGACACCACACGCTTGAATTTATTAAAATAAAAGTAAGTAAATAAATATTTTTTGACTCTGGGATGAACAGGGTAGCACACGAACGGCTGGCTACCCTGTTACATCCAGAGTGAACGAGGCGGAACGTCGCCACCGCTACCGACACTGTACCTACTGCGCATGTACGGGTAGAAAGGAGCACTGAGAGTGTGGACGCAATTTCGAGCACGAATGGAGGCTTTTCCCGGATTCAAAATTACCGAACGTAATGATAATTGCTTTCTTGTCATGATGACAAGATAATGATGATGTTATTAAATAATACTTTAATTGAAATTAACATAATGAATTATAATTAAAAAAAGTACAATTGACATATTATTATGGAGCATTGTATCAACACATTTTTATGAAATCGTGGCGGCGAAATGTTTAACTTTCGATACACACATTAAAGGAACGTTAGAGTCAATCACGCCGAACCTGTCCTTATCTTGACACGTTTTTACAAATAATAACACTTGTATACTGTTATTACAACGCCTAATAACTAATAGAGAAAGATCGTAGAGAACATGTAGTTTTCATAGTCTTGATTTATAGACTTGATAGATAGTCAGGGTGGCGCACGCCCGAATCGCTACCCTGCTGTGACTAAATTGAGCCCCGGCAAGATTTCTCGGCGCGGTCTAGCTACATGCGCGCGTGTCCACGAGGTGCATGAGCAGGGGGACCCAGACAAGGCGTTGGCGGTCCGGGGGAAAGGGGGGAGGGTCAATAAGCTAGACAGACGTGCGGGCGGCGCGGGGAAAATTGCGTACAAATCAATCTGGTAGGAAGAGGTGTCCATATTATGCAGTATTTGTGCATCGCCATATAAAATAGTAGTAGTAAAAAGAGGCTATTTTTAGAATAGATTTTATAACGCTTTCAAATATTTTAAGTTCAACATTTAATTTTGTGTTTGGCTTAAATTTGATATCACAGTGACGTACTCATTTTTGTTCCATGCCCACTCAATGAACAAATTATATTATTTGAATTAAAAAACGTGTTACCAAAAGGTAGCCGACGGAATCAATCACTAACCGTGACCCTCGACAAGGGTAATTTTGTTAGGGCGCCGCGCCGGGCTGCGCCAGACAAACATTGACGTGCAAGGGTGGCAGACGGAGGGGACTGTCTGGGTGGTTGTAGCAACGCAATTATTATCTGCAGGGGCTCTTCTGTTTACAGTTCGGTAGAGACGTGAACTCACGCAAACATATCGATAGGGCGATATACTTTTAAAATGGCTAATATTAAAAGGCTAAATGTTGTACCGAGCTAAGAATATAACAAAAATCCAAACTCACAGGCGACAAATGAGGCACTGCACGACAGCTATTTTCGACGCCATTGCACCCCAACTGCATTCAGAGTTCAAGTTCACTAACTACTTGGCGTCGCGATATTTTTATATTTCGGTACCATCATGTGAAAAAACTAAGAGCTATGGAGCTGCGGTTAAATATATATCCTGATAACTAAAAATAAGACATTTTAGTCAGGCCCGGTTCTACAGGGTAGCTCACAACCGGCTAGGCCACCCTGCAGACCGGGACTGGCGCCGGGTACGGGGCGCGGCGGCGAGGCGCACCTCCCCCGCTTCCCACTGCGCAGTAGCCAGGGGGAGGCCGGGGATAATGCACTAGTGTGCCAGACGGGGGTCCGTCTCCACCGCATGCGGGGTCCAAATCGGCGTTTGGGGACAGGGAGGGACCCCTTATGTAATGGACCCATTTACAATTTAACGGATATGTATTTTCGGCCCGCCCGCTGCCGTACATCGCGTGGGGACGAAGGGTGGAGGTCCGCTGGTCAATTTCGTAGGTCGCGGATACAAAGGCAATTTGACGCTACCCTATAGGATTTAATAGAGTTAAGATCCGTGAATTTATTTTGTGATACTTGCCAGCTGCGTGGCGCAGAGTGGGATAACGAGTTTTATTTCACAATGTACTCTTGTGACAATAAATTTTAAAAGTATGATGTCAATCTGTCGTTCTGCAAATGGAATATAATACACTACGTCGTAGTGTATATACATACGTTATAATGAAGCTCGTGGAGACTAAGAGTTTAATTCTAATGTCTGTCTAATGTTTAATTCTAATTCTAAAAAAACCTTGGGTTCGATTCCGAGGTAAAACCACTCTGAATTATTTATAAACTAAACATCTATGTAAAACATACAACGGAGACGTTTCTGAAGGACATTGGTAAGCAGAAGACGTGGCCATAAAACAAATCCCTACTATTTTTTTTTTTACTAAAAGAATTATGTAAAACTAAATCCTGATCGTCCCAAATGGACACCTCTCAGTGACCTCTCGGCGTACGTCTTACACTCCTAATTTATGATTACATTGTTATTGGATCGACGAATTGACAATGAACCTAATTATGAGTGTTGTACAGAAAAGACAGAGTAGGTAGACCTATTCTATGCCAAAAACTCTAAATTTAGTACATATTTATATAAGATGAATGCAATAATTTTATCTGATAAATATGAAAAATGAAATGAATTTTAATTTGTGATTTAAAGGTTTTTTACGTGGTACTAAATTATGTATCCATATAAAAATGTAGAGATGATAATTCCGCAAAAAATAGCTATCTCTCAGTAAATATCCCGTTAACATTAATGCAGCTCTAGAGTTGTCATCCAGAGCAAGAGATTAGATATATTATTTTTAGTTGCTATATTACGCGATAGTGGAAACCGTTATACCGTTATAACAGCCCATAAAAGCTATTTGAGTATCGGATTCAGCCTATGTTTTGAGTTTTGAGCATATCGGCATAATTGTGTCGGCCAGTGAGAGTGAGATAGAAAACATAGAATATGGATACCACTTAGCATCAAGTATATGTCAATATCTCTCGATATAACAAGATTTTTCTTTGTAATGTATGGTTTATAGTCAAAAACTAATAATTTACGTGCAAAAAACATCCTTAACTGACAAGGTTTTTCACTGCCCCCATAGTTATATAAACGTGTTATCTATTGTTAAAAACACTAAATCAAATTAATCAAGTATTAAAAACACTGTAAATCCATTGTGAAATAATAGCAAATATTTTTTTTACAGATGAAGCTTTAAAATTAGCTGTAAAATAACTGCTAATATCATCACTATTTAAAAGCACTTTTGATTAATCGTAACATACCTTATAGTTTTATAAACTGCTCAGTATCAACAGCTTCCTTTATCGATTTAAAATCACCATATTTTACAATCGCGTCACTTATAGTCATTCAAAGCACACAACGTACAGTTGCGTACACAACTGATAGTTGTTTAACAAATGTTTTATCAGGTCAATACCTGCAGGTAGTTCACGACCGAGTGACTAGCCTGCAGGAATTGAACTGACGCCGTACGACACAATCCATGTGCGCGTATACGCCCCGCCCCTGCACGTTGCACTTGCGCAAATGTGCAGGGTGCAAGGGCGAGGAGAGAGGGGACAACGCGGACCGCGGACGCAAACACTGTTACAACTACGCGCAACGGATTTAAAATGAATCAAGCGTTCGTGCGTAGAAAAATTTGTAATTAAAAAATGATTTTTATTAAATCGGTTTTGATGGATCCAAGTCACGATATCTTTCATTTAATTTACAAGTACATATTGAAACATATTTATTTTGCGACCGCGTATTATACATTTATTTTTATAAGTACAGGAAGGTTCGCGACCGATTCTCATCACTGTATTACTCGTACCGACTTCAGTCGGCCTAACACGTGCTACTTGAGGTATATCGTCGACAACATAGACATGGATAAGACGATGTCTGACTGAACTGATGGTGCCTGAATTAACGTTTTGGAATCACGTTTATTCCGAAAGATCAAATATAATTAAATAAGTAATTATGTAAAACAGTAAGACGTTAACATTTCTCCTAGCACGCATCTATTTCGGCAGACTCCAGAGAGGAGGGCGGGGCGAGGTTTCCGCTGCGACGCGACGGCGCGGGGACGCAACGTGCATTTGCAAGCAGGCGGTAGACGGGGGGCGGGCGGACACCGGGAAAATCAATAGAGCTGTCTGACGCCGAAATACACGTAAATTGGTATAGGTGCAGACATTATTACATTGATTGAAATAGTATAGTCCCTCTGTAGTTCGTATATACAAAAGTATTATATTAATATCAAACAGTAGGTTTAGCTAGTGAATATTTTTAGCAAGATAGATTTCTATATTTAGAGTTATTTTTTAATTAGTCAGTATGAAAATATTAATTTTAGTGTTTCAATGTCACATTAAATTTAATGTCTTAAGTAATTAAGCTACTTCGCCCGGATATTTGTGTAAATACATAAGCTCACGCTGAGGCCTGCGAAATCGTAAGCTGTGGTGGCTTTGCTGCCATCATTTTGCCTAGCTTATTTCATCTCCGGTATATAATAGACAGCCTATTGTCAAACTGGTCATATATTGCAGTCTCCAGAAAAATATATATGTGGGATTTCTATACCTAAAAGTAACAAAACGGAGCTTGCCCGATCTGGGAATAGAACCCAAGATCTAATAGTTCATAGCTCCTGCTTTCTACCACTAGTTTAAAAAAGTAAGTTACATATACATAGAAAGTATATGGTGGAAGTCATTCATGGCGGTATCTTAAAAGTAATAAGAATTAAGTTACAATTTGGGCCCGCGATAACGCCAAAAAACGATGATAGATTGTTTTGCTCCTGATCATCAGCCTAGCGTAGACTAATCTAAACCGAATTAAGAAAATAAAACATCGCCTTAAATAATATTCCCACTATATTAATCAATGTCTTCAAATAGAACATTTCCGCAACAGCTTATTTATTTTAATGAATATACGCTTTAAACGGTTTGAATTCAATTAGTTAATTAATTAATTATCAAAGACATCTCTATGATGAAGACAGATATTAAAAATATACAGAATATAAAGGACTCACAGACAAGAAACCCCGGCAATTGTCGCGATCACTGCACGGCACCGACATTTATTGTCCAAACAAAATCACTAATTAAAATCACGGTAGGCACTTTCACTTTATAAAAAACTGTATTCAATTATTTATTACTCAAATTATAATTCTATCGACACAGCAGGGGTGCTGATAGTGATATTGCTCAAATTATTTGGACCCCGGGGGTGACAGGACCCGACCGACGTGCGGCTCTGCCAAACCCGGAGTGACCCGGGCAGCTACGAACATCGGCGCGTAGCTGCGCTCGCGTACCGCGCAGGTAGGCGTGCGCATATTCATAGGAGAGGGGATTGTAACGGGACCACCCAATTGGGCGGGGAATTTAACAATATACTATATACACGGGTGAAATTTTAAAATGGGCGTGGAGGTCCAAATCCGTAACTAGGAGGAATATCGGAAAATGCTGAAAGGAGTTACGAGCCCGATTTTGATTAAAACTAAATCTGCATACTGAAAATGTTGATTGACAATATGCCTAGCTATGAATCGAACCCGGTCATTTAAAAAAAACACATGCTGTATTATCACACCATTCGATAATGTTGCTAATAAGAACAAATTTCTGGGGAGTGATATCATATGGAAAACTAAAGGAAAGCGGTCCTTTTAGGCAAAATAATATTTTTTACAAATATCGGAAACGAGCAGATTCAATTAAACAAACGGGATGCGTTTTTGCGTGGCGCATATGTACAATTTAAATTAAAATCAATAAATCATTTTATTACTCTGCCGGCTTCGACTGCCTCGGTGGCGTAGTGGTACTACGGTATGATTGCAAAGCTGAGGTCTCGGGTTCGAATCCCGGGTCGGGCAAAGTGATATTGGATTTTTCTATTCATTATCAGCCCGGAGTCAGGAATTTGTGCCCGATATGGCGATAGGCTCGCCCCCTATCACATCGTGGGACGGAATATACAAGCCGAAACGTGGGTTTTCTGGTAGCACCTCTGCCTACCCCTTCTGGGAAAAAGGCGTGTGTTTATGTGTTTATGTAATCATTTTATTCTTTATTAATTTTATAGAAAACAATTGACTACATTTGAAAAGGGACATCTCGACGGTGGCAATAGTATTTTTACAGGCAATCGTACTAAAAAGTATCAATCGGAAAACCCTTTGCTATGTTTAGATCTAGAGATGCTATGGCCACAAAAGTGCCTTTTGTAATACTCGCAACCACATCAAATTCTAAATAATTTCTAGGTGTCTGAGATACTAGATTTTTGAGATCGATCATTAGGTTTACATAAATCTATCACATCTGAAAATTAGATATTATCGGGAGGAGAAGAATAACGTGTGGGCCCAGTGCTCTACAATTTTTAGCGAAACAAAAATAAAAATAGCGAAACTGAAAATCACTAAAATAATATATATACCATGTAGTAGGTACTGCTTAAGCGTAAATTGAAAGTATTTCTTGGTATGACAAAAATATTATAACCTTTGAATTGAAATTAAACTTTTTGTATTATATCTCAAAAATATCATATATTTATGTAAGAGCAAGATCGGTGAAACACCTTAATGGTCAATGGTAGTGCGGGATGGTGGACTTACATACCACAGATTATTTTTTAATCGCTACGGTATGCAGGTTTCCTCAAGATGTTTTCCCTCACCTTTATAGTACGTAGTGATTGACTATTCAAACCAAACTTCAATAAATTCAATACATTAAAACAAACTTAAGACATACTAATAAAAATCTTTACAGACGTGTTAAGACTATTATAATAATGTAACTACCAGTCACCAGCCATCAATAACACAATATTCAATTTTTTTACTTGTGTCATTTGTAAATAGTTAATTACATCGAAAATAACGCTTTAACGTTGTCCAAATTAACTGTAAGCATAATTGTTAAATTCGAACCTCACCTCCCAAGAGGGTGGACAAAGAGAACTTGACACACCATGCCATGAGAAGCACCTCACTGTATTTCGATTGAATTTACCATCGCATCAAGGAATGTAAAGTATTAGTCTTTAAAATGGTAATTAATCAGCATTAATTAAGATGGTTCGTATACTAATACATCCTGATTGCAGGAGGACAATACAGAGTTAACGTTATGGAATTCCCGACATTATATAACATGGTAATGATTCATGAATGAGCACTGTATTGAAACTATGATAACTGTTAGGTTATCCTAGTATATCCTGATTGCAGGAGATTGATAGTATTTCTAAGGCCCGGTTCTACAGGGTAGCTCGCGACCGGCTGGGCCGCCCTGCAGACCGGGACTGACGCTGCATCCTGCGGGAGCCATCCACGGCGCAGCGCGCAGGTGCACGCACTACATTGTGCAGGGTAGGGGGGGAGGGGAGGTGCGAGGTCATAGTGCAAATCAATGCACCTAGACGGATATCGATAATATATATAAGTGGCAGCCCGTCCCAGCTTCACCCGGGTGCAGACATTTTTTTAAAGTCCACGCCGCACCAGATAGATGTTACTTTACGTACAAACCCTTGTATACCTAAGCTCTACGTAGCTATCCTACTGTACACAAATACATACATACATACATAAACACACGCCTTTTTCCCAGAAGGGGTAGGCAGAGGTGCTACCAGAACACCCACGTTTTGCCTTGTATACTCCGTCCCACGATGTGATAGGGGGCGAGCCTATCGCCATATCGGGCACAAATTCCTGACTCCGGGCTGATAATGAATAGAAAAATCCAATATCACTTTGCCCGACCCGGGATTCGAACCCGAGACCTCAGCTTTGCAATCGTACCGAGGCAGTCAACTGTACACAAATGGTGTGCCTTATGATTTTTTGACATGAATATATTCGGCGATTTTGATTTCCTATACTATATAATACTTTATCTCCTATTTCACCCCTTTAGCAAAAATATAGCCTATCACTCAGTGATAATATATGTACATTTGTAAGAATGATGATGAAATGAAAGAATTTTCAAAATCGTTTCAGTTGTACCGGGGCTTTAGCGTTATTGTCAACATTTAATCCCTTATTTGACCCCCATAATGGTACTTTCCAAAATTCTTGGTCGCCATTATTACCTTTATTTAAAAACGTTCTTGAATTTCAGGGAAGAATTTACCGTATCGATGGCATGAACATTTGACAGTTACGAAACCCATGAACATTTTTTATGGGGAATTTTTTTTCATAAATTTTCCAATTATTTTAATAGTTATTATGCTATTCGGGACGGAGACAAATGCACCAAATCAAAAATTACTACAATCGGTCCAGCTGTTCTCGAGTTATAAGTATTCGAACAAACACGACTTTGTTTAAGGCAAGAGATTAAACCCGACAGACGTCTTGTGGCGTCATCTAGCGAACGACATAGTAGAGCAATCTTGTTCAGCATAATACTCGTATTAAATAAAGGACAATGTTCATCTGCCGTACATTTTTGGCCTAAAAACAGACTTCAACGAGTACTTTTTACACAGTCATAAATATATAGACAGTTCAGAAAATTCCATAATTGCAAATTTATTTTCCCATTTTGAGTTTATAATTTAATGACCATTTGACATTTTGCAAAAGTGCCTTATTTAATTTACATTGGAATATACTCGTAATCAAAATGTAAACGCTCACTCCTACTCCCTCTTGACATGCGTCGTCATGAGCTTCAAGCGAAATTAATTACGTCATTAATGACGTTTTCGCCGGGACCACAATGAACTTGGCCGTCATATGGAACGGCCAAAAGAGAATTATGATTATCGTGAGCACATTGTGGAACGCGCCCGATGAAGTATTTTTTCGTTAGTTGTTTGCATTGAAATTATATGAATCATCAATATCAAATATAATATATTATAACATCAAATATAATAAAAGAATGGGCCAAAGTTATTCCAATAGGCTGTATATAAACTACAGCATCGACAATACTGACCCGCCGCCATACCGACGTTCACTAGGCTGACGGTGGCTATAAAACTCATTTTCCCTTTTTCTCAGTTTGATATTGCCTCTATTGCTTATCCTCTACTAATCGAACTCTTGTAGAGGAGACGGTTGCCCTGCAGTGGGACGTATATTTATGAATGCGGGATAACAACTAATGAAACTCATAAACAATAACTTGGGTCGAGAATTGACGCCATACAGAAAAAAACTCCCTCATTCCCGAAATTTTAAGCATTGATTTCCTTACTGTGCCACACTAAGTAAATTCAAGACTGTCATAAAATAAGGAAAGAGTAAAAATAACAAAAAAATGCCCCTATCGCTTAGTAAATAATTGTTTATTAAAATTAATAGTGCAAACATAATTATAACGCATATAAAAAATAAATGTACTATTTGGCTCAAAAGATAAAAGAAAAAAGTCTTAGTTATTTTTCAAGTATATTTTATAAGTTAATGACAATTACGATGATCTCATTTTTAATTTTTTATATACAATACTGACGGAAGTACCGCTTTTTTATACATAATGAAAAAACAAAAATAAGATAGATATTCGCAAAATAACAGCAAAATCAACAAAGCATTACGATAGCTAGCTTACATCAGAAACACAAATAAAGATCACAAAACAAAAAATAAATTAGGAACAAAAAAGCATTTCAGTAAGAGCAGAGCATTACAAAAAAATCGATATGAACAAAAACGAGATAAACAGTAGTACCATCTTTATAAGTTACAACAAAGTATCTGCGCAGATGGAGAATTTTAAATACACACTGAGTATTACAGCTTATTAGCTGACGTAATCTTTGGAATAAATTAAGAGCATAACCCATTTTTAAAGCGACAAACAGACAATTACAATATATTTAATAAAACTATGATACTAAATCACGAACTCAATGTCACCACTGGGAATTGAATTTACCAATTGTTGAAATACAATGTAATACTATATTCAAAAATTGTTTGTTTTTTAAGTTGACAATATTTGTTGTATGTCAAATTGTTCTAGAACCGAATAATGTTTTAGATACGTCTTGTCGTGTGTTTTATAGTAAAAGTGTTTTATCTTAAAAAGCCTTCATTTATTTATTTATATAGTCCACAACAATACCAATATTTAGACATAAGTGAATGTCACACATAATCTCATGAATCGTGCGAGCTTTTTAACGAAATTTTCTCTATGATTAAGAATGCAATCTGCAGCAGTTTATTGATCACGTTATTAACTGCGAACTGTGTAAATATGATGAATAATTGATGACCCTTAAAGAAGCTATTGTTAATCTTCTCCGTGTATTTATAATAATGACTAATAATATAATAACGTCGCTAATTCATGATCAACTTAAAGGATTATTACTACGTTTATTCTTTTGTTTTTTTTGTACTGTGTTTTGTGATCTAACTCTGCTTTATCATTCATTTCCAAAGGTCCTACCCTTATAGGAAACACGCGTGACGGTTACGTACATATGTACGTATATTTTATTTTGTTCACACCTATTTATTACATAATTTCAAACCAAGAACAACTATATTTCATTATTATTTATAATCGATTAAACCAGGGGCAATGACTAGTTTCTACACGTATAAACATCAACGATGTAACTTATAATAATGGTACGCTTATGCATAAATCTAAAATATTTTTTATTTGTTAGCTTTCCTTCTTTCACGTAACAAAAAGTAAAGATATTTTTTGCAATAAATTTTAGGATAGGTTATCTCTTAAATTCATTCTTCATTGTATGTACATATATGAAGTGTAATTCTTTGCGTATTTATCGGTGCTTGTAGGTAACACATAAGCAGTGTAATATTTTTTTGGAAGATTTCTAGATGTAATAGACAATTCACTAGCTTAGTTAGCTTGAGTTAGCTTCTTCATAAAATTTACGTAAATATTATTCAAAGTAATTTTGACAGTTTATCATAAGAAAATTAAAAAAATATATATTTAATTTCGTTTTGTCACTGTATTGTTGTACGAGTATACATATAAAAATATTAATAAATATTATACAGGGTTATTTTCAATTAAGTATTCAAATGTTGACGGGAGGTTCAAAATCATGAATATAGACCATTAGTTTCGCTTGCCAAATATTTCATAATACTTAGACAATACACATGACCATAACTAGCCCATTCATAATCTACACAAACACACACACTCGCGCGCGTCTGTGTACAAAAATGACCGACGGCCATGCTCGTAGTAGATTTTGTATTGTATCAGCCCATATACGACCCACTGCAGGGCACGGGCCTCCTCTACAATCGCGAGTACGATTGAGAGTGGTTAGGCCATATAGTCCACACGCTGTCCTAACGCGGGTTGGCGAACTTTTACATACCATAGAAATTTATACAAATCGCTATGGTATGCAGGTTTCCTCACGATGTTTTCCTTCACCGTTATAGTGCGTGGTGATTGACTATCGATACACACATGACTCCGAAAAGTCAGAGGTGTGCCCTGGGATTTGAACCCGCGACCACCGTGAACATGTAGGCAGCCGCGTCTGGTCCGTTTACCAACAGGCCACCACGCACTTAGCACACTTCGTAGTAGATATTGAGTATAATTTAAACATTGACTAGGATATTTTGAAATGAAAATAAGTGAAATAATAAATTATTATGTGTAAATTGGAATATTTTCCACCAAGCGTTAATCAGAATAACTCTTTCAATACAAAAATGTGCAGTCATTATAAAATAACCCTGCATAAAATAACAGCCCATAAACGTCTCACTTCAGGGCACGAGCCTCCTCGACGGTCGAGATTTCGAGTGAGAAGGGTTAGGTTGATAAAGTATAGCGGACAGTAAAATAATAAAATAAGTTATATATTTTGCAGCAGCTTTAGATGTAACATAACTGTCAGCCAGACAACATTGGCTTCAGCAGTAGAAGCATATCATTTATTCCGCGCAGTTGGTTACGGAGATATCTCGATTTCCAAGGCCTTTGATCCACCCTACAATCTAGAATGTCGTTATCGTAGCTATACATAATTTACATTGTGACAGAATCATATTTTTAAAAATTATATTAGAGAATATTTAAGGTACCTACTGATCAATATCAATATTTTTAATCTTATACCTATGCTATCTCCAATAAAGAGTTGCATGTTCGTAAAGTACTCGTAGTTTTCAGTATAATTTAAAATGACCGAATTTATTAATGTGTTTATTATAACACCAATGACAATTATACTGTTTTGAAAGCTATTGTTGATAATTCACAGGTTTGTACAATGAACGTCATTGCTATTTTAAATTTTTTCTCACTTAAGGACGGCGTCTGAAGTGTTTTAATAATTCAAATATTTTGTGATGTCGTTAAAAAAATCCTTAAAAAATCAAATGTTATAAAATATTTTATTCGTCCTATCCATTCAAAGTATCTACAAATTTCATTTCAACTAGGTTAGACTTTTTATATCTCTCCTTTTTTGTATCCATTTTTATATTTAGCGTCGTCAGTGTCTGGATTTTTTGTTTCTGACACTCATCATTTTTCTATATAATCATCAGTTCCGGGTCAACATCAATTATGTTTAATAATCTAAATGTCTTGGTTGATTACCGCTGTCCTTATCAATCGAGATTTTTTCAGTGTTTTAGTCCCGAATGAAACTGCGCGTGTTTTTCTCCTGTGTCCATCGGGTCTTCCCATTAGTTGAGGATTCCTCACTATTCACTACGCACAAGGGCTATTTAATATTATATTTTTACTATCCCAACACAAAGTCACACACACAAAACAGACATCAAGATTTTTGGAAATATGTTCACCATGATTTCACGCCACTTTAGTAATTAAGACACTAACATCACGCCCGATCACCACACTTCACTTCATTCTAAGCACTAAAATCAACGTATTTTTACAGCATTCACTATATTTGTTACATTATTCCGCACTTAGGTATTTTACACTGTAACACCAGAGATAGAACTCACCGCACTTACAACAAACACTGTCGGGTAACGGCCTTATTCATAAACAGTTATAAAACCTATTTTGAATATTGAATGTTTATCCCTTTCGCACGACTTTTGAATTCAGTTTCTGCGAAGAAGACAAAACATTCGATAGCTAAAATAGGTTTTTAAAACTGTCTGTGAATAAGGCCCTAGGACGTAAAGACGATACACTCACGCTAAGTTGGTAACACATTTCAGACACTTAACATGGACGATTATTATTTTTAATACTTCGTAAGATTTCCAGTCCTTTTTTTGCGAGAATTTTAGAAGTCCTTTAGAATAACAGCGTTTATAAACGTTTTGATCAATTATAAATGTTAATATAAATGAGCTAAGTCAATATAGCGTTGTAATTTTTTCATCTTCATAAACATAAGTATATTATGAATGGTGGAAATGAGACTTATTATATTACATTATTTTTTATTAATAAATAACAAAAATAGAATAAACACACTAAGTGTAAGGTGTATATTATTCATCACAGACCTGTGAATTATTTTAGAGCATTTTATTAAGCCTTTATTTGATATTTTACGCACGAACGAAGGAAACGTAAAAAGTGATACATAATTTCCGATGAATTGCTTTGTTTTTATTTGTGCAAAATATAAATAAATATACTTTTATTTTCGTGAAAAAACTATGTATTTTTATCGACCTAGTTAAGAAAAATCGCAAAATTGTTATAAAGTCGCTCTTGCCAAAAGAATTTCGCAGACGTTCCTTATCTACGCTCAGCCGATCCTAACTACTAATCTGACGTAAGGTTATGTAGAATTATAAGGTGTACACAAGAAAAACAAACCCTAAACCCTAACATTAAGACAGAAATTCTTGTGTACACATTTTAAATCATAATTCCACATTTCAGAGGTGCCGTTTCTATTTTCACTTATTCCCGTGAATAGATTTTTACATTATTATCGTAAATAAACAAATTACTAGGTGAAATTAATTTATGAAAATATCAACAACTATTATTTATATTATTCCTATACAATGTTTCGATACATTAGATACTGAGCAGAATTACTTAAGTACACACAAAATGCAAATTACAGTCCTTTACTTTTGTATGTCGAATACTCGTAATTTAGAACCTCTGCACCTCTCAAATACGGAATTATCAAAGGATTTCTGCAGCAACCTACAAAAATCCTTTAAACATTGTGAAAATTACTCTAGCCATTCCCAAGCGGCATTTCTATGACATTATAAAAACAATATTTTGAATTTAAAAACATATCAAACAGAAAATTTTTTTGTTAGACAATGTCGTGATAACCGCGTAGAAATAACTAGAAATGTAATGCTGGACGTATTTGTACCCACGTATTTATAATACACTTACCTGTAGCGTCTTCATGTAATTCTTCAGGCTGTAACCCTAATGAGACCTAATTAAATAAATCTACGCTGCCTATATTTTAATAACCCTACAGGCCCCTATACAAATTCCATATTTTTTTTACTAAGAACTTGTAACGGTGGAGGTAATGGTTGGTAATAGCGGCGTGTAAAATCTGTTTAATTACAATTGGTTTCCTGACGGTGATTGTTCAATCGCACAGTTTTTTTCCGATACTTTTTTCACATTTACTTCACGGTTTATAGTACCTCTTACTACAACCACATTATTATAATCACAACTTAAAACATCACATACTCTAAAATAACCCGCAACAAATGTAACACACAATACACGCATCGATATATTTATATTATCGCTACATCATTAATATAAAAACCACACATAGGAAAATATCATATTAGGATTAATTTCACTATTATTTAATCACACAACAAAAATTTCACGTATCACATAGAATGAAATAAGCTGCACTACACAACTTTATAATAAACTTCACTAGTAATTTATCACCTACTTAAACTATCACCCACCCAAAACTCCACATATCAAATTGTACAAAATAAAATACACAATATTACGATACACTTCACTACGGATGTATCACTCAACTGTTGTGTGATTTCACATATCACTTTGAAGAACATCAGTTGAAATAAGCGAAACACGATGCATTTCACGACTAATTGATTACGCACTTAAATCATCACCCACCAAAAACTACTCATATCACATTTTAAATAATTAACTGAATTACATATCAAAATATACTTCACTTATTCACCCTCTTACACAATCACTAACCAAAAAATTGCATATCATATTGAATAAAATTAATTCAAGTACATAGTATTACGATACAATTCACTACTAATTATTAATCACCCACTTAAATCATCACTCACTAAAAAATCTATTATCACTTAAAAAGCAATCAACTGAAATACACAATATTATTACACACTCCACTAAAAATATATTAAAATTACTTTTATCACCCACTCCACTTCACACATAAAAAATATTACACCACTAAAAACATTTAATTATATTGAAGGCAATCAATTGAATTACACTATTTTATTTTCCTCTGCACTTCTAACATGTAATTAACTAGATTTTACCCGCCGCTTCGCTCAAGTTAATGTTGATTTTGTTAATTAATTTAGGTGCATGGTGTACTGGAAACGTTTATGCAAAAACGAAAAGTTTTTGTTTCTGTTCGGCGACACATGTTTTTTTTTTCTTATTTTATATTTTTGTTTGATACCGCTGACAATTTGATATGTGCATAATTTTAAGATGATCAGATAAGTAGTAAAGACTAGAAAGGGTAACAAAACAACTCTCATTTGCGTCTATAATATGAATAAGGATATCGGTTATCACCCACTTAAATCATCACCCACAAAAAAATCCACATATCACATTTAAAGTGATGCACTGATCAACACAACACTCCACTAATGAAATTCTTAATCTTTATCACCCACTTAAATAATCACACATAAAAAAATCATATATCATATTGAAAACAATCATCTCAAGTCAAAAATAAGATTGAAATGATTTATGATCATAATGTCAAAAGTTTAATATAATACCTTTCTTCACCCACTTAAAACATCACCCACTAAACATTTTACATATTGAACGCAATCAAAAGAACTACATAATGTTACACCTCACTCCACACCAATAAATTTTATCACCCACTTAAATAATCACCCACCGGGTAAAACATAAAAAATAGTACAATCTAAACTTAATGACACGCACTTAACGAAACCATTTATGTCATTGATTAACAATGGACTAAATTTTATCACAATCACATTTTTCAAATCATCACAATATATGAATATGACACATCATCAGTCTGTACATCTATTTTGAAAAAAAAAACTACTGTTCACCACCACTATTAAAAACTTTGATTATCCACTAAAAATCACCCTATATTGAACATTCGATACAACTCTAAACTCACGTAACTTTATATTATAACCACCAAGAAAATAAACAAAAAGAAAACTGCTTTTAACATATTTGAATACCACACCGAAAGCCACAAATGAGATCATTTTTTGGCGAATTTCAGTAATTTAGTTTGATCTCACTGGCTGTGATTTAAAATCATCAACCTGTACATTTTTAATTGTGTTTAAAATCATTGTTTCCTGGTGAATATCTCATCTTATATATCCATCTTTGTTCTTTTTTGAAGGCGTGATGTTTATGTACGTATTTCGTTTCTTTTTCATCTTATCGCACAATCCCTCAGGTACCTGAAGTACCCGGATTGGGCCACCAGAGGGTTGTAACTTATACGTCGAAAAAATCTGTCAACCAATCATCGTTGCCCACTTTTTTTTCTTGTACCTAAATGTCGCCATTTTGAACGATATTTATGATTTCTTCTGCATTATTGTAACATCGGTATAAAAAATCGGAGATTGTATCGCCGGGTATTCTCACTTCTCAGGCAGGACTGCGTAATCCAATGGTAAAACGAAATCGCCACTCGTCGTTTCGAAAATATCCATGGTCGCCTCAAAATTTAACTACGTATGTGATTTTTCGTATTAGAAAGTAATAATAGACATATTAAGTTAAATAAAAATAATATTTCTCCAATATTCAGTGTTATGTATTGTATCAGTTCTTGTGACGAAAAGCGCTATTTAATTACCTTATTTCGAAATTTCTATCCAGATCTGATTTATAACTGCCGTTCAACACATAATAATGTTGTTTGAAGGTTTTCCAACACAAGTCTAATAATAAAGTATCTGAAATTATCTCCTCCGCATAAATGCTAATCTACTTTATTCGTAACTATGCTCTTATTATAATGTCTATACGTTATGATGTTATTTAGACCGTAATAAATAAAGCATTATAGATGGGCGGCGATAAATTGAAACATTCGGAAGTTGTAAAAAATACGACGTAGGTTTTACTCGTACTTAAATAAATCAGCCAAACGTTTGTAGAAGTCATACCGCGTGTTTCGAATATACAAAACAAATATATTATGACTAGGACGATGCATATCACAAGATATTCTATAAAGCCTATAGTTTACGGTAATAAATTACAGTGACAATGATATTGCAAAAAAAAACACGTATTTACTCAAAAAACCACAACAAGGTTTAACTTTGAAAAAAATTAGAACTTATACAATTTTAATGGCACCAGTCATAATTTTCATTCGTTACATCCAGAGAAGGAAAATTTTCGTAAGAATTATCCTCGTCCAAATTGTCAGAGTCCGGCACAACTTGCTTCAAATTCATTTTCGGAATTTCTTCTGGTCTTGTAGAAATATTATTCGATTTGAGTAGTCTTTTCCGCAGCTTTTTAAAAGTTTATCTTTCTTTGGTAAATGCGACAAAACAAATATAATTCAACTTATCTAGAATTTATCTATATAAACTGGTCATTCACATCATAATCACCCAATATATATATATATATATATATATATCATGACACCACTGTTCACCTCACTTCACTTTGTTAATCTATGATTAATCACTTCAAATTGTTATAACATCACCATTCAGTTCACTAGATGCTAGATCCAATAATGTAGGTATAATTTCATATAAAAACAAGCCTTCTAAAATGATTTTTATGATATAACTCATAGTTTATTAATGGAATGGATTGATGTCTAATGATGATTAATGTTGTGATTATACTCGTAAAACAATTAATTTTCGTTAATTGTCATCGCTTTGAAAGCATCTTACAAAATGTGACTGTTCCATATTACCCATAATTAAAGTAAAGGGTCCCTTGGATATCGATTTTGAGACCAATCGGATCGATAAATAAAAAAATCAAAATGGCGGCCACAATTTTCCATTTTAAGAAAAAATATCACAATTTTTTACAATGGCCACCACATATAATTTCACCATGAATCACATACACATATATGTATACTTATGATTATGTAAGAAACTAGTTTGAATATAGTTATGAGTTCTCACGGAAATTTGACAGACAGTTAGCAGCTAACTTCATCATGTCGATGTCGGTGTGCACGCGCACCATAAAACAATACTCCAATAAATTTCCAAACGTCCTAAAAGAATTAAACTTCAAAAACTATATACAAAAAATATCACGTTTATTTTTTATTTCTAACATAACAATTCAACATATAAGTACACAATAAAACTATACACACAATACATCATAATATAAGTCTTAATAAAACAACAAATTGCCACTCTTTCCACAAATATGCATCAATATTTTCTTTAAAAAATTGTAGCATCAGTCTTAACCACTCCGGATTCACCGCCAAAGATTCTTAACGGGAGGGCTCTGTGTTACAATCGTTCATTTGTCTTTTCTTTATGCTCTTGTACCTGCCCCAGGTAAGAAAGTGAAGAAGTAGGACCAAGTCTGCATCGCTATCTTGAGGTTGAGATGTAGCTTGGCCATTCCATCTTCAAGCATCAAGATGTCTAAAAACTAGTTACCATCACAACGAGTAACAACGATACTTGTAGGTGTTATATATTTTCTTTTAAAGTATTATTTTCATAATCCAGAAGTGCATTTCATTTCGTAGCGGCGCGGCGTAAAATATTGATACGTATATATTTTTCATAAGATTTGGAATTTGAATCAATGTTTCATTAAAGTCGAGACGTGGTGACACAAGGTTGAAGTCTCAAGCCAAGTCTCTTCCGATACCGGAGACGACAATGTTTTACATATCCTATTGTCGTATTCGGCTTCTGAAGAATCTTGCTCGTCTTCTTGTCACACCAGCATTGGACGAATTCTTTCTGAAAAAAAAAACTCATAATTATTTATGGGGACAAATTACATAAATATTCCATATAATTAATTAACTTATGATCAATTAATACATACAAATGCATTAAAATAAAAAGATACACTTACCTGTATTCAAAAGCACATAGTGATGTATTTATTAAATCAATGAATAAAATAGCAACATATTGTATTTCATTAATTCAAAACACTTCAGCAATACTAACAGTAATGTGAAGACATATTTACTTTTAATGTAAAAATACTGAAAATCTATATCTATCTAATATATATAAATCTCGTGTCACAATGTTTGTCCTCAATGGACTCCTAAACTACTTAACCGATTATAATAAAATTTGCACACCATGTGCAGTTCGATCCAACTTGAGAGATAGGATAGTTTAAATCTCAAATTATAGTCGCAATTTTAATTTATTGCTAATTATTTGTCTGTTATTATTTGACAGTCACAATCATCTGTTAACTCCAAATGATTCTAACAGATGTCGATACCTTTCGACTGGGTTGAGTAAGTAATCAATAGATGGCGCTGCTATGGTAAATCTACGAACGTGTCATATAAGCTACATTTTAACAGTATAATTACCACGTGTTGTTGACGCTATAAAATTAATTAAATTTATTTTAAAGTTTTAGCAGGAATTTTGCAAAGTATTTGTGTTTGCGTATTTTTTTAATGATATTCGTCGTAGTTTCGTGTTTATATAAGGCCTATCTACAAAATAAAAGCAATTCCAAAAAATTGTCAACATGCCTATTTAGGCATTAAGGGATGAAATGGGATAAAGTGGGACGAACGCGATGAGACCGGTAGATGGGAAATAATGGGACGGGATGTAACAGAAAGAAAAGGAGCCAGATGAGATGGGATGGGATACGATAGGAAAAGGGATAGTAGGTACTTAGGTTGAGTTCAGGAGTACAAAAGTTTGAACGGGTATAAGATATTTCTGGTGTGGAGTGGAGTCTAAACATCTTAGCACCCAGGCGAAGCTGGGCCGGGCCGCTAGTATTTATATATAGAGCTAAACAGTTTACTTGTTTGTTCACGCTAATCTCAGGAACTACTCGCTCAAAATAAAAAATATTTTTGTGTTGGATAGGTCATATCGATGGTTATAAGATATATATCACCACGCTATGACCAATAGGTGTGGAGCAAGCGTGAAAAATGTAGAAAAAACGACGATTACTTTACTTGTTTTTAGAGCTTCCGTTGCGTGCACTGTGTAAACGGTTGAATTTACGCAACACTTGTAATGTATCTCGGGATTGTTAATCTTAAAAAGGTCTAAAAAGAGTCCGCGCTAGCATGTGCCTATCTTTCTGGGTTGGCTTACTATAACCTTTTTAATGGTAATTAGATTTGTTTTAAGTAATGCATTATTTGCGATTGAGTTTTTATTTTCATTGTTTTAATCCTTATCGCTATAAATAAAATATTTATTAAAATTTTAATTTTGTATTTAATTTTGAAAAATGTTGCCCTAACATCATTTGATTTTTTAGATTAATTTTGAAATATCACCGTAACAAAATAATGTTAAACGATACTTGATCGTGTATGCATTTACATAATGAGGAAAAAAAAAGACGGGACAGAACGGGAAGTAACGGGACCGTACGTAACAGGATGGGATTAAAAAGGACGGGATGTAACGGGAAGGGATGTAACGAGACGGGATGTAACGGGATGGGATGTAACAGGTTGGGATGTAACGGGTTGGGATGTAACGGGCTGGGATGTAACAGGATGGGATGTAACAGGTTGGGATGTAACAGGATGGGGTGTAACGAGATGGAATGTATCGGGTTGGGTTGTAACGGGACAAGATGTAACGGGACGCGATGTAACGGCACGGGAAGTATCGGGACGGGATGGAAGGTGACGCAAAGTATCGGGACTGGAAGTAACGAGACGGCATGTAACGGGTTGGGATGTAACGGGATGGGATGTAACAGGTTGGGGTGTAACGGGATGGGAAGTAACGGGATGGAATGTAACGGGTTGGGATGTAACGGGACGAGATGTAACGGGGCGGGATGAGATAGCAGGACGCTAGTGACGTTGAATTTATATATAAAACAGCACACGAAATAATATGATTATGTTGTGGACATGTGTGTGTTGTGTGTTAATTGGAGTCCAAGAGTATCCGGGCGGGCGGAGCCAGGCCAGGGTGCTAGTATTAATATATCCACGGTTTTTCCTTAACAAAAATTTATAAAAAGGGTTTTTATTTATACACTAAATTTAAATTCAAATAAGTTATCTTTCTTGCGCAAAAGAACTATATAAATTCTTATATAAATGTGCTTTTTGGAAAATCGAAAACACTGCAGCTATTTCTATGAAACTTTATATTTAAGCTCCTTAATACAGACGAAAACTAATGGCGTGAACAATTTTCGAAAAAATTGCCGCTATTTTAATGTCTTTTATTAATGATATTTTTCGTTTCAATATCGATATCTGAGGCACCGTTTGTTTCAACAATCTAAAAATTGATTTTTTTTGCCGCCATTTTGAACGTTTTTGTTATTGATCTAATTGATTTCCAATTCGATATCTGAGGCACCCTTTTTTGAACACTCTAAATTTAAAGACAGAATTGAAATCTCTGGCCGCCATTTTGAACTATTTTATTATTGATCCGATTCGTCCCAAAATCAATACCTGAAGCACCCTTTGGTTGAATAATCTAAATTCAGACTAAGAATTTAAATTAGTGACCGCCGTTTTGAACTTTTTTATTATTGATCCCATTCGTCTCGAAATCGATATCTAAGGCGCCCTGTCTTCGAACAATCTAAATTTTGAGACAGAATTGAGAATCTTGGCCGCCATTTTGAACTTTTTTGTTATTGATCCGATAATCTCCAAATCGTTTTCTGAGGCGCCCTTTGTTGCAACACTTTAAATTTACAGTCGGATTTGAAAATTGTGGCCGCCATTTTGAACTCTTTTATTATAGATCCGATTCGTCTCAAAATCAATACCAGAGGGACCCTCTGTTTAACAATTTAAATTCAGAGTAAGAATTTTAATTTGCGACCACCATTTTGAACTTTTTTGTTATTGATTCGATTGGTCTCTAAATTGATATCTAAGGCGCCCTGTGTTCTAACAATCTAAATTCAGAGTCAAAATTGAAATTTGTGGCCGCCATTTTGAACTCTTTTATGATCGATCCGATTCATCTCAAAATCGATATCTAAGGCGCCCTGACTTCGAACAATCTAAATTTTGAGACATTATTGAAAATCTTAGCCGCCATTTTGAACTTTTTTTATTGATCCGATAATCTCCAAATCGTTATCTGAGGCGCCGTTTGTTCGAACACTCTAAATTTAAAGTCAGATTTGAAAATTGTGGCCGCCATTTTGAACTTTTTTATTATTCATCCCATTCATCTCAAAATCGATATCTAAAGCACCCGTTGTTAGGACAATCTAAATTTGAAGACAGAATTGAAAATATTGGCCGCCATTTTGAACTTTCTAATTATTGACTCAATGGGTTTCAATATTGATATCTGGAGGACCCATTGATTCGATAATATAAATTCAGTGTCAGAATTGGAAACAGAAATACGTCCACATTATCTTAAACACGCAGATGAAGTCGCGGGCAAATGCTAGTACTTTATATACGTAGAGGAAAAAACTAATGTAGGTACCGTAAAACAGTATTTACGCATAGTAACATAAGACTTCGACCAACGCTTGGCTGATTTCATATAAAATGTTCATCACATCATAAAATTGCTAATCATTAAAAATAATTTAACATTATTAACACTTCATTACCTATCTGGTCATATAAATTTTCGGCGCAATCGCTGAAGGGTGGGGGGATGTACTGACTAGTGCCCACCACCCCTAAGCACACCCGATTTGCACCCTCCACCCACCACCGCCCACCCTCTACCACCCGCTCCCACCCAACACCACCCGCTCCCAGCCACCACCACCCACTACCACCCACCACCACCCACTACCACCCACCAGCACCCACTACCCCTAACCCCCGTCGCCAAACCCCCCATGGACGGGAGCACCCCACCTCCACCAGAACTTTCTAGATGCGCAATTACATCTACATGACAGTGCAAGTAATAAAATCGCTCAAAGAAAATCGTACGAACATATGAAATTCTTAACAATATGTAAGATAACTGCCCCGGGTCGCCTCGCTGTCGCCTCGCTGCATCTGTATGGAAGTACATGAATACGTGGGTACAACATGAATCGCCAGCATTATGAACAATAAGCGCCATCTGCGGTGCAGTGCAAATATTACTAGGAAATAACGCAGTCAAAGATTATAAATAAGTGTTCGCATGTGAGCATAGAGTTAAGAGTAAGTCGGGGTGCGAGCCACCCTCCCGCAAACGGCGCATATCGCATACATCTTTACACCAACCTTTGCCTGGAAACGCCAACTGGAACTCAGTATCAGCATCAGCATACTTTACGCGCAGTTAGATTATTAATTTTTATATGTCCATTTCACTTCACCAAACTCCGAAAGAAAAACACATAAGGGGACAAATTATAAGAAAAAAATAAAAGTCAAATGTTCATTGTTCATCTGTCCACACACTTTGAAAATCACTTCACAAAAAAAACTGAATATAAAAAACTAAAAAGGGGAGAGGGAGAAAACGTTATTCCCGTGAGGCTACATTTTTAATGTTTTACTTTACTATCACATGAAAAATGAAATATGACTGTTTAGAACAAAGAAATTATTTAACTATTTAATATTTCAAGAGCTGTAGACCTGTGCGTCCGGTCTACGAGGCAACGGGAAACATAATGAGCCGCCGGGAAGCGACGCCGCTCGAGCCCGCGACGCCACCGCGCAGCTCGAGTCACGCCGATCGATAAACCGTCAGCCAATCAGAACCCGCCGTGTGGAAGCCCTGGCCAGAGTCTAGCTCGAGCAGACGCCACGCACACCCTAGATAAGGGGTGGCGGGACGCGAGGAATATTGGACGCCACGGGCCACAGGGTAGCGGGGCGAGGGATGTTCGCCGGGACGCGGATTCTGGACACCGCGTCAACATTATATTAATTGAAATTTATAAAACATATTTGTCGAATTTATCAAGCATTTTATTGTACCATTACAAAAGAATGAGATTGCATTTGAAAAGCGTCACACGCTAGGTTGCGGTTTGGTATTGTTTATTTTTTTGATCCCTATAGGCAAACCCGGCTGCCCTTGACCGAGAACTTGGATCATACTGGCAGCCGAGCCGCACGAAACAGAAGGGGATCCGTAACTATGTCAAGTTCACGGTTAAGAGGCACGAATCTCGGGTCGGATGGGGGGATCTTTTCAATGATTTATGAAGGTAGCGTGCGGCGAACGATCACGTCCCATGCGTGTAGTTCATATTCGGGGGTTATTTTGTAATGCGTAATAGTTACTGCAATGTTTATCGCTAAAACAGCGGGTACACTAATCAGAGTCGTTTAGTTCTACTAGCAAAGTAATATGGTGTCAAAATATATGAATAGATCGTTGTTTTGTTCATGATCATATGAGCGATGACATTCAAATAAATCTACAACATAATAGAGAAAAACAAGCAATACATGCTCTAAAAACCTGTAGGTAACATTAGTATGAAAGAAGAATCACAAATGAAAGTGTGTCGACATCGCAGAACGTTCGCGAACAGCAGACCTTCACGTTTCGACTATCGCCAAATTTTCGACTACCTGTAGGATAGGGACGCTTCCTGGAAAACTAGACTGCAGTATTGATTTAATAGACCAAAACCAGCGTACACTGACACCCCCCTCTCAAGTCCGCATCCCCGCTTCAGACGAATTACCTCCACGTTTGGAATGTTCTCGATGCATCATGCTCGGGGGTGGAGGGGTGGTACACCCGCGTGGCGCCACCCGCCCACAAATATCTAGATAGCTCGCTTGGTACAGCTCATGAAATATATTTTACAGTTATGCGGATTCAAATTTTCCGCCAATTCATTTTCTATAATCAATCATGACATTACTTCTTGATTATTCCTCCCTTAAACCACACCTAGGTGGAGAATATATTATATGTGAGCAAATAAAAACACGTGGCCAAATCGGTCTTCTCGCGGGAAGTATCCAAATTAAGAACTAGATTTAAATTCGCTTAATTTAAATCAGGTTGTTTTAAAGAACTATATATCAAAGGCTCGGAAAATCCGAATGACTTTAGAGTCCACATATTACGAGTATGAGAATGCAATGAGCAAATGTCAATTAATTTCTAATTAAGCCTGATAAAAGGCGATATCATTACTTACAAAATCGCCTTAATTCCGTACAGTTCCGACTTACGAGTACCATGCTAACATAATTAGGCCTGACGGTAATAAAAAGTAATCTCTACGGCGCGTGCCAAAACTACGCAATTAGTTTAAACCACCCTCTGCCAGATGTTCAATAATACGTCGCGTCGGTGCATATAGCTAATGACGCCCGGACGCGTGAAGGGGTCCGCACGGATCCCTCACCCTCCTTCGCGAAATCTCTCCTTTTATGGGCTTGACGCTATTGCGCACAATTCATCGAGGTACCTGCGTCACCGGGGTGAAGGGAAGCGGGGGTATGACGCACAATATTTACTGTACTGTACTGTACTATATCAGCCCATATATGTCCCACTGCAGGGCACGAGCCTCCTTTACAATCCAGAGCACAATTAAGAGTGGTTAGGCCATATATTTACTCTACTGCGAGCTAATCGCCGACGGAAGAAGTACAATGGAAAGTTCAATTGAGATGTCAACAATATTTTAATAGGAATCTTACCGTCTTTGCGCAGATTGTTGATTAGAATATCTGATGAAGGTTCAATTAGCAGCTCTGATTAAAACGATCTTCAGATACAAATAAACAGCACCTTAATTATCTTACCAGCTGCAATTAGCAACATGTCATGTTTGGGCCGATTGCGGAGCAGCCGTTCTCGCGATGCGTCGCCACGTGTCCAGATGGGCAGAGCGGGAGCATTCATTGATGGAAGTGCGTCGTGGATTTAATTAAGTCTGTCCAGCGTGCAGTAGCACATCCCCGAGCTTATTCGCCGTCTACTTTTCCTTGGACCACTAGTCGTTCCATGGAATCCTCGTTTCGACTTATGTGTCCAAAGAACTTGAGGACTCGTAGTCGTAGCAACATAACATAAGACTAATATTGCCCCATAAGTAGCTTACAGGTAGAAAAATAATAAGTAAAGCTTTGAAAATCTTTAATTCAAATATTTCCAAGGTTTAACGTAAGGGATTTTATTTGCCTACATAATATACCCACAACTCTAGGCCTAGAAGCATAATATACACAATCCGACACCATATTTTCACCCAGTTCATCAAATAATTTCCTAACACATCCCTATGTGTTGCGTTGTATGTACTCTTACATAACGCTTCGACCACGTGTTGGCATATTCGGGGTTCACAAATAACATCGCTGACCCTTCTCAAAACACCCAAAATATTGCATACATCTGCACACCGAACAATAGACCACGCGGGGGTTAATCCAACCCCCGTGCATCTGCACTAAATTAAATAACCAAGTACATAGCTAATAATACTGCCGAGGGCATTTTGATACATTTAGGGGTCCAAACAACCCTCGCCCTCGTCTAATATTACATAGACAACGGGGGACTTGCAATCATCGAGGGTGCGCATGTTATAAATCAAATGTGAGTTGTTTTAATTTAAAATATAGGAATAATTTTATTATGTTTTTTTACGATCCATATCGGTATAGGTCAAACTTAGGTAAACCTCTTCCATTATCGTGACCTTTCCGACCTTAGCCTAGTCCTTGTAAGTGACATTACAATCTTTTGAAATTACTGCAAAGACATTTTAGGTAATCAGTGTGCTTCTTGCCCTAGGATATCCAGTGCCGTTTGTAATTAACGCGACGGTCACACCGAGTGGTCAAAAGGCTTAGAATTCGTTAAGGGTCCGCAGCCCGCACATTCTCCAACGGGCTGGAGGGCCAGTAAAACCGATATTCCTCTTTCGGATTCCACGATATTCGAATTTTTGACAGCCTCCGTGGTGTAGTGTGTTAGACGCCGACTGTGAAACGAGAGGCTGCAGGTTCGATCCCCGCACTAACACAACTGTTTGTGTGGTCCACAAATATTAGTGTCGAGTCTGGGTGTTTGTGAGACCAAAAAGACTCTCGTATTTTCTGATACCCACGACAAAAAACTTAATTGATCTAAATGTGGGGTGCATACATAAATAGTCCTATGTATGTGACTGTTAGGTGTATTTATTATTTATTGTTATTTATTTTCCTGAGGTGCCGGATAGGGACGAACATTTTAATTTATAGTAGTAGTACATTTTAGTAGTATAGTTTTCCTCTCGTTAAAAAATATATGCTAATTTCTTAATATATTTTCTTTCTGCGTCAAGTGTGTTAACTATAACTTCATAATTAGGAAGTCAAAGCTGTGCGCTTTGAGCGCGTACAAAAACTTAACGATGGGCAGATCTGTTCACTTCAAGGATGCCTTTCGTTTCGCTATTATCACACATACATAAACATCACGCCTTTTCGCCATAAGAGGTAGGCAGAGGTGCGACCAGGACACCCACGTTCGCCGTATGTGTTCCGTCCCATGATGTGATAGGGGGCGAACCTACAGCCATATCGAGCACAAATTCCTGTGTGCAGGCTGATAATGAACAGAAAAATCCAATATCACTTTGTCCGACCCGGGATTCGAACACGAGACATTAGCTTTGTATTCATACCGCAGTACAACTACGCCACCGAGGCAGTCTATTATCACAATTGTCTGTAAATTACGATTACAGTCATTACGAACATTTAAGGGATATACCTATGTTAAGGAGTCAGTCGTGCCTCAGAATATTAGTTTTTGATATCTTACTATGAAGTCATGAAAGCGCATCCAGAGGCTACTAATATCTTTGTTACTGCATCAGAGTTTTAATAAACACAAGGGCCCCACTCCTTGCGATAACAAGAGTTAATCCCCATTGCACATAACGACCCCACTTTTGTGCGTTGGGATTAAAATGCTAATAATGTATTACATAGACGAGAGTCCAGATGGCTATTTTTTATACTATTATGAGGGGCACGAACCCTTTTCGCCAACATAATGAGCACGAACAACCGTATAATTTTGTACATCTGCTCTGTCGCCATGATCTGGGAACGAAAATATTAAAAGGAATTTGTTTACCGACGTTATACAAGAAAACGGTGAAAAACTAGCGAATCTTGCCGTGTTACAAGTATCTAGTCACAATCATCGCTTGCATACATTACAAATTAATGTATAATACCTAGATATACTTATGTAAATGAAGTATAAGCATTGAAAGAAAAGAAATACTTTCCAAATCGGTTTAGGCGTCTCCGAGTAATCGGTGAACATACGTTAAAAAAAAAAATCCGAAGAATTGATAACCTTTTTTTTTAAGTCGGTAAAAAATACTATTCTTCACTGTGTCAACCTTTCGTCTTCCATATAACCGAGTTTCATTGAAACGGCTAAAACAATAGTGTGAGTTGGTGTTAAAAACAAATAAGGTGATATTTAATGTCTTCTTCACTCAACAAACCACTACTATATACATGCCACTTCAAATAAAGCTATGCAATTTTTAAAAACGACAAAAATTCAATGACGCGAGGGACAGCAGATGTGCAACCGTCGTATGCAAAAAAAACGAAAAATGAGCACTAATTATCCCTCTTGCCACAACATTTGCATTGTGGTTGTGTGGATTGCCACATGCAATATACGACAGTTAAAAGACACACTTAATCGCGCCCCTTTAGCGATCCTGACATATTTACTCTCTTTTCAACCACTTTCATAAATTTTATAATAACGCATATTTATCGGTTAAAAAAAATTTTGTTGTGAAAAAAGTGATATAATTTTGTATTATTATTTCCTTTTACATACATATACGCACGTTTTTTTCCAGAAAGGATAGGCAGAGGTGTAACTAGGACACCCACGTTTCGCCTTGTATTTTCTGTCCCACAATGTGATACGCGGAGGGCCTATCGCTATATTGGCCGCTATCGTCTCTGCCGAGCTATAAAACCCTCGATAAGCAAACCCTAAGAAGGCTACTCAAATCTAATGTAATTAGAATTCCGCAATTAAAATAACATCAGATACTATGAACTACTTCATGGTCTCACAATCACTCAGACCCGAAACAAATATTTGCAGTCCCACAAGCATTTGTCCTAATGTGAGGATCGAACTCCCGACTATAACATCTGGCAACTTACGTAATCGCTCCACGGAAGTAATCAAAATGACTTACAAGATAGCACAACAAGCTTCTGGAATATCATAATATACTAGATCATTCCTATCACACCTGACGTCGAAGATTTTATGTGTAACGAAGGAAAAATGAATAAGTAATGAAAAATGTATCAAAAACTGCACAAAGCTCATAACATTTCCAAAATTTTAATTTCAAATCATAACAACTCGTGGCGCTACGAGTATTGCGAAATGCACGCATTGATTTTTAGGGTCCGGCCAGATCAAACAACCCTTCCCTTCCTAGGGTTACAGAAGCACATTAACTCGCGCAGGACATACGACCCTCGATGCAAGGGTGCACAGATTTTAGGGTTCGGACAGCTATTATTACTTAGCGGGAGCATAATTAAACTGTATGCCTATGAATCTACTAAAGCCGCCGGCAGATGGTCACTCGCTTATAAAGAGCGAAATGTAAAGAGGTGATTCTGTATTATGCTCTTTTATTTAAATTTTACAAAGACAAACCGGTTGTTTGTAAATGATGCGATAATATTTCGCCAGTCTTTGTATCGTGTGTGACACGATCCGAAAAAAGACGAGCAGATGTACTGAACTCGTTCTGTACTGTTTTGTTATCTCAGCACCAATTAATTACAGTAAAATGATAGCTTTAAATCGAAGCAAATATTTCTTACTGTCAAAGACATTGTATCGAAAAATGTCAAATGTTATGTCTTTTTAGATCAAAAACATTATATGGCAAACAAAAGTACTACATTCCAAGAGCTGTGGAGTTGACCGTTCGTGTCCTTGAAATTGGAGGGTGCTGCATTAGGGTTGCCAAACAATTGCAAACAGTGCGCACCCCCTCCCGTTCATTCAGGTCTTCCACGTCAAAAGGCTGATTAAATTCTCCCCTCATGCGTGTCTGGTACACACGCCGAGACCCAAGGACTTTAATTATATCCTGCCTGTCGTGCACGTGTGCGATGTTTATCTGCTCATATATGCATAGTTGCAAATACTTACACGAGCACGGATCATATTAACTCCTGGGCGTTCGGTGAAAAATACGACTTGCATTTTATTATGTTTATATAATACTTTGTGAAAGTACCATTAGGGAATGAACTTTTAACGGTTAGTTGGGTCGGGTAACTAACGTAAGTACCCCAAAAGTAATTGTATTTCAAATAAAAATTGGTAATGGCCATAGAGCGTCGGATGTATCATCGCAGACTGCTAATGATACCTCAAAAACTATAAAAAAAGTATAATTAAATCAATTTTATTTTGATTTTTTCGTCTCTTAAGATCAATCCTATCGTTTTGGTTGTCTGGAAATGATCGCCTATAGCAACAAGACCGCCAATTGTTCACTTATTTGTAAGGTTTCTATATTTTATATTTTCTATGTTTAGTGGTGTCCTATAGAGTGTTGAGTATATGTATCAATCGAGCTAGAAATATGAAAATTGGCAAACAAACTCATAGCATAAACCGAAAAAAATATGGTTATAACATAATATAACACAAACTAGTGGAAGAAGCGATGAACAGAAACCGGTACAAACAACAAATAATCTTTAAATGCGGTACATCCAAGGACGAGCACGATCCTCAGACATGAGGGACCGACTGCAGACAAACAGATAACATATTATACACATATTCGTAGTTACCAACACGTACTTGCAGTTGAAAAGTCATCCTCACGTGTGTCTTATATGCGGCAGCACTGTTTTCAACTTCAAAATTAAGTTTGCCTTTCATTCCAGCTTTTCTAAACATTTATATTTTAGTTACGCTTTTGTTCTGTTACAAAATTGGAATTATACGTTACATGAGCAGCAATGGAAATGTAGATTAGATAGTATTCAACAATATGAATTATTTCATCGGTACCCCTGCTGCGCTAGTCAGCACTCGACAGGTTATTTAATATAGTCGTCACTAGTCTGTTACTACATCCATCATCCATCCATCAGCCAAAGGAAGTCCACTGCTGAACATAGGCCTCTCCCAATGATTTCCACAGTGACCTGTTGGAGGCAGCCTGCATCCAGCGACGTCCCACGACCTTTATCAGGTCGTCTGACCACCTAGTGGGTGGACGTCCTACGCTGCGCTTTCCGCTTCAATTTTATGTTACTACATGTAACAACAAAAAAGAGAACTGGCTTGATTACATAAAAATGTTGTTAGAAACCTTAATTAAACACTGTGATGGAATATTAACAGTCAACACCTACATTCCTAATGACGCATACCGATCATTCTCTCTCTCAGTCTTCTACCACAGAAAGTCCACTGCTGAACATAGGCCTACGCCACATAGACCTGTTGAAAGCGGCCTGCAACCAGCGACTTCCTGCGACCTTAATCAGGTCGTCCGTCCACCTTGTGGGTGGGCATCCGACACTTCGCTGGCCTGTACGTGGCCTTCACTCCAGAACCTTTTAGCCCCAGCGGCCATCAGTTCTACGTGCTATGTGCCCGGCGCACTGCCACTTCAAATTTCTAATCTGAAGAGCTACATATGTCGGTAACCTTTGTTCTCCTACGGATCTCCTCATTCCTGATTCGATCTCGTAGGGAAACACCGAGCATAGCTATCTTTATATCGCGTTGAGTGACCCTGACCCGTCTTATGAGGCCCATATATGAAGCCTCGAAGGTGAGAAGCCTCGTTTCGGTGGTGTGTGTCATCATCGGAAACACACAACAATTAAATACTTTCGTGTTTAGGCACGATACAATTATACCGACATCATTGTATGACCCCCAAAACGGAAAACACATACGTGGTTCACTATATCGGGTCGTTAACCGTTGTCCACAATATTTGATATCCGGCCGTAAACTAAAATTCTGCCAGGGGAATAAAACGTACAATTTTAAAATAAATCGTATACCGTATACGAGTACATATTGCTCTGTAAAATTTAAATTATTAACTACGCAATACCCCACGTGATGCGCAGATCTAACGTCAATTACCCACTCCACCACCACCCAGTCTCCCCCAGTACATATGCACCTACACGCCACCCGCGGCAGACGGATGTACGTCAGAAGCATCGCTGACCACCCGTCCACCCCAGTCTACCCCATTCCCCTCACGTCTCCTCCTCGCCCCGTGCTACACACATCTAGAAACCTAGATAAATCTATATAGACAGACTATTGGGAGTCTGGCGGCCCTTACTTCGTATTGATTTTGGGGGGTGCCTTTAATATTTGATATATAACCTCTTTGCCACCCCTCAGGTAAGGGGTTGCTAGGATGCAGTGCTGTCCACAAATGTAATTGCCTCATTGAATACAGCAACATCTATTCTATAGGTCTGTCTGGGCCTGGTTGCCATGGAAACCACCGACCTCGCCAATTCTATATGCGGGTATATGGATCGATACCAATGATACAGAAGTATTTACTAGTCAAGCAGGGCTGCTTTCTTTGTCTCATGGAGTAGGTCCTCTGATAGAAAGACTGAGATCCAAGGGTTACCAAATTAGACAGTCTGTTTTGCGTTAACATGATTTGCCTGGAAACTGATTCTCTCCCGAAAACTAGAACACAGCCAGCCGGCATTTACCGATAAAGCTAATCTATTATGAATCATTGCATCAAACATTGATGTAATTATTTACATTTATGTGCGTGATGACCTGCTGGCAACGAACCCGAGGCGGCTGTCCCGACGGTTTCACATCTCTGTGTACATATCTATATTTTCAGTCATGTGTATACTAGTCACGCATTTTAACGGAGAAGGAAAACGTGACGAGGAAACCTGCTTATTGCGATGTTTTTACAAAAGTTTCTATGGTGTGCGGAGTCCGCAAACAAAAAGTAGGTCACCGTGGACAATGGCCTGCTCCCTTTCAATTGAATTGTCGGTTACAGAGTAAGCCCATACTACGCAGTAAGACGTATAATATGATCTAGATATTATTTTGTATATTAAACATATTCTCCATTGCCGAACCCACGTAAATAATAAATAAATAAATACACCCAACAGTCTACGAGATACTTTTCGGTCTCACAAACACCCAGACTCGAAACAAATACTCGGGGTTCACACGTACATTTGTTTCGATGCGGGGATTGAACGCGCGACCTCTCGTTTCACAGCCGGCGTCCAACCAACTGCGCCACGGAGACTGTCATAATATGGGATAAGTGTAGATAGTAGAAAAATTGTATTGTATTGTATTGTATCAGCCCATATACGACCCACTGCAGGGCACGGGCCTCCTCTACAATCGAGAGAACGATTGAGAGTGGTTAGGCCATATAGTCCACCACGCTGGCCTAGTGCGGGTTGGCGGACTTACACACCGTAGATTTTTTTTTTAAATCGCTACGGTATGCAGCTTTCCTCACGATGTTTTCCTTCACCGTTAAAGTGCGTGGTGATTGACTATCAATACACACATAACTCCGAAAAGTCAGAGGTGTGCCCTGGGATTTGAACCCGCGACCACCGTGAACATGTAGGCAGCCGAGTCTGGTCCGATACCACGAGGCCACCACGCACTTAGTATCGAAAATCGTATAGTAGAAAAATATCGTCTTATTATTAGAAGGTATCTTATTATCTCATTCTATTAAGGCGTTAATCTTTATCGATGCGCTCATTTAAAATCCGAATACTACCTCTGGTTTAAAAACGGCTTCTGCTGTGTAAAAAGCGAGTCGAAACCGTCCATCAGTTGTAATTATAAGACGAGTAAGTCCACCGTATGATGTTAAGCATCCAGCATATCCCATTAAAATGTATCGGGCATTATTACTAAATCGAATTGTAAAGAAGGAAATATTATGCCAATGTCATTCGTTTTTATGCCAAGGCTAAAACATTCTTTATCTAAACCTTGAACTCGGTCTGACATGTATCGGAATAAAGAAGGCAGGTCGAATTAAAATGATTGATAACCTTTCTGGACGGTATGGCCACGCGCGCCCGGTCAACAGGTAAAGGAACGCGCATGCGTCAACTGATTGCCGACATGTTCAGCAGTTTATACCGGTTATGGCGATTTTTTTTATCGGATATAGTGACGCAGGCGAAATATACTATTTGGGGGTCAATTGAATAATAAAATTTTAAAACTGGTAGGGCCACGCTGTTGTCTCCCATGACTCTGCATGAATGTGCGGGCTCGCCCGGGGTGGTACCACTATCTCACAGAAGATCGACGTGAAGCGACAGCTATGCTGTCGCGTTTCTTTCAGTGAGTGAGATTGCCGGATGCCCAATATCCCTTTCCTCTTCCTATCCTTTTTATTCGCGCTGCCCTCCCGATCTGATGGGCCGGTAGCACATCCACGATCCAAGTGTTGTGGATGTTCAAGGGCGACAGTGTTCACTTACCATCAGGTGACCTGCTTGCTCGTTTATATATATATATATATATAATAATGTGATTAATTGCAAAATAACCTTTGTTATACAAATATTATATGACAATATAATTCGTATTCATTGAAGTTTCAGGCTCCCGCTGACGAACTGTGATATTATTTACAAGTAAACAATAAATAGGTACCTTAAGGTAGATTGGTAGAAAATGCCTCTGGCTAATGCTAAGTCCGCCTATATGCTATGTTTGTACTCGTATTTGAAGTATAATAAAATAAAAAATAATAGGGAAGGTAAATTATTACTGCCTCGGTGGCGTATTTACACTACGGTGCGATTGCAACGCTCAGGTCTCGAGTTCGAATCCTAGGTCGGGCCTATAATGGATTTTTCAATTTATTATCAGCCCAGAGTCAGGAATTTGATCCCCATATGGAGATAGGCGCGAACCCTGTCACATCATAGGACGGAACATACAAGACGAAATGTGGGTGTCATGGTGGGGCCTCTGCCTAACGCATCTGAGCAGAAAGGCGTGAGTTTATGCATGTATGTATGTAAAATATTACACCTGTGCTTGTCGCACATATTTGATATCAATATCAACATTATTATCCGATTTATTAAGCCAATAGCTCGACGTAGACCTCCTTAAGTAAGCGCCAATCATCCCGGTCTTGAGCAGCCTGCATCCATATACGAGTATGTATTACCTTATACTGTGTATTAATGTGAAGCGCTGTTGGTAAACCCAATAAATAAATAAGGTTCATTTCCTACACAATAATAAAAAAAATACATCCAACAGTCACATACATAGTCCTGATCTCACACTAAGATCGTGTCTTGTGGGTATCAGGAGCTACGAGAGACTTTTTGGTCTCACAAACACCCAGACCCGACCCAAATACTTGTGGTTCACACAAATTTTTGTGTCGGTGCGGGGACCACGGCCTCTCATTTCACAGCCAGCGTCCCACCAACTACGCCACGTAGGCAGTCATTTTAATGTTACTATTTTCAGCCCGTGGAAGTCCACTGCTGAAGATGTACTTGTCCCCTTACACCATACTACATGGACCATATAGATGGGCTAAGATCAGTTAATGTTTTTAGATGAGGGCTGTACGCTCGGCATTACCCTACGAAACGAATTTCCAATTAAAATATATTTTAATTGTAAATTCGATTTTATAAATTAGCAGCTCTGTAGGATAGGGACGAATAAAATTTACCATCATTCGTTTTAAGTGACTGACCACCTGTCGGCGACTGACCTGCCAATTACCGAGTCGGCAGACGGGGTCTCGAATCCCAGAAGTTTCGCGATCAAGTGCATATTCTTTGTTAATTACCTCGCCCTTTAACAGTGAAGGAAAACGCCGTGAGGAAACCGACATATGTATGTAGCACACACCACAAACATTTTCAGAATTTCTATTGAGTGTGAACTCTGCCAACCCACATTAGGCCGGCTTAGAGGGCTAAGGCCGTTGGTTTATTTTTGTATTCGGCCGCGTAAAGCCACCTTATACCCCCGTTGAGGATGGGTCATATTGCCCCCTGTAATAGTAATATCTCGGGTGGGGGCACGTACCAGCAAGCGCAGCTTCGGACTTCCAGCTGAAAAGTGAACATACGACCTGGTAAGGTATGGATGCTGGCTGCTCCAAACAGGTCGCTTTGGACATTCTTGGGGATCTGTATATCACCGTGTATATTGTTTATCTCTACAATTTTTTGTCCAGTAAAGGTTTCTTGCAAAATTTTCCATCAAAATATAATTACCAAACTAAGCTCTGTCACCGACGAAGCCAATCAACAATTACCGAGAAAAATGAGGTAAACATCGCCTCGTGACAAAAAAGAAAAGTGTGCGTCTGTGTGCCTTATATGTACCTGGCACGTGTTTCAGTGTTTCGCCACCGTATCCCCCTCTTGCTTGTCTGGAAAAAAAGCGGCCTGCCGACCCCGCCAGGGCACCCCACCACCCCAGGCGCCACGGCCAGCGTTGCTATGGCCACCATCTCCCTCGCAATCAATATCGGAGTGCATACGTGTGCGTCTATGTAAACAACCCTTTTTCATCATGTACAGATGCAGTCATAACAATAGGATGTTAATGTCCACGCAATGAATCCCTCCTCGTCCCAAGCCCGCACTTCACCCCCGGAGATATCAAGTCGACGGCAGCGCGGAGGAGCGGAATGCAATAATCATATCCCATGTCCAGAAATTGTATATCTGTCTCTTTCCAATCTGAGCATAAAGCGTAGTTGCGTCTCTTTTGATAGTTTACATAAGCCCACAGGTACAATTACATAAATCAAAACGGGCATCGAATGTTCTCGACGTCTGTAAGTACGCAATACCCCCACCCCCTCGGCTGCCTACCGACGCCGATTTACCCCACTGCCCCCCTGCCCGGCTCCGGGCTGGAAACCCAAATGTGCATACTAATAATACAACCCGGCCTGTTGCCTTCCTAACCCGAAGATATAAAGCACGTGACATAGGAAGATGGAAGATAAGTGAATATACCTTATCCCACAGAGGTAGTTCCCATTTTTATACGCATATTTTACAAAAATACTAAAATTAATACAATGTTCTAGAACAATGTAACAACAACATTCCCTCTTCAATTTATCACATCTAAAATAACTAATCTTAAACTTGATAGGTTTAAAGCGAAGCCAACTGCCACGTGCCAATGATATCGTAATACGAACATCCAAACACAAACATAACAATATACACCAACAAGCATCGAACATTCTGGAAACTCCAAACGTGAAATGTCACCCCCGCCCCACACTCGCCAAACCTCGCCGACCCACTGGCCCCCTCCTCCCTTGGTCTGGACTACCCTATATGTTTATAATATTCAGCCCTCCGGGCGTGGAAATTTCCAGACTGCAGTACTGATTCGGGGTGTTGTAAGGTAAATGCGCAATACAGGTGGGGTCAACCCCCCCGAATACCCCCCACTCCAATTATTGAGGCACACGTGCCACCCGCAGCCTCCAGTTTATTATTATGAAAATAAAATCCGATACTCAAAAACAGTCTTTCGTCGGAATTTTCCAGATGTTGCTATGGTTATAAGCTACCAATTAGTAGCCATGGATACGAAGTGTGGGTGTCTTGGCGATCGATTCCTTTTTAATAACCTCTGTAGCTCTGAATTTCAAACGTAAATGGGTATAAATGTAAAAGTCGATATGGTTCGTCCGAGGGGTGATCGCAGACCCCTCGTTTTGGTAATGCAGACAAACACTATATAACGAGTTAGGTCTATCTGTCTGTCTGGCACGCTGGGGTGCGATATTGATTTTAGGGTGTTGCTACGTTACAAATAAACTCTCCCATCTAGGGACATCTCTCATCTCGACAATCAAATGAAATGCGAAATTGGAAATCTCCGGCAGGTATTACCGCTGACAGACAGGCAATTTATGAGTAAAACGATTGCTGACAGAAAATTCGCTTACTACATCGTTACTTTTTCACGTGGAAAATACATCAATCCAATCCATCAGCCAAAGGAAGTCCACTGCTGAACATAGGCCTCTCCAATGATTTCCACGGTGACCTGTGAGATAAGTTATAATTAATTAATTATAATTTATAGACATAAACGTTCTTTAATATTTCATTACCAGGGCTGATCTAATTTCTGTAATCTTACGCGTATTTTAATAAGAAATAAGAATTTGTGATTAATTCGATCGGAATTTATTATAATTGAGCAGTTTCAGCTTTAGTCGCTTAATTTATTTAAAAGGCAACTACGAGTATGAAACATGGGGCCGCAGGTTCAATCGCCGCAATCAGATATTTTTTCCGAACCCATGAATATTTTTTTAATGTCTGGATGTGATGATCATGTAATTTTTTATTTCAACGTATTAAATCAATGCGCAAATCCGTGGCTACACCAGTCAGCCATGAGGCCATAACAGTGATTATATAGTAGTTTTAAAACATTTATATAAAACCTAGCGGCCCAACCCGGCCTCGCCCGGGTGCAGACACTTTTTGAGTCCAGTCCACATCAGACGCATATTAATTCGCGTACTAACTAAATATTTAAACTCAATGTGACTGCCGTCCTTTATACTGATTTTCTCGTACCGTTTATCCCGTCATGTCCCGTCTAAATCTCTTCCACAACTCGAAGCATGCAATCCTGTCCTCTTATATCCTATTTCATCCGGCATTTATTCTATGTAAAACTATTCCTTTGAGTTTGAAATAGTATCGAATACCTATAATATTTACATACATATTTCAATACCTTGGTCATACCATCGGATAAGGAGACCCGACCCCAAATAAAGGGAAAAGTGAAGAAAGGACGAAGAAGAGGTCATCCCACCGAATACTACATTTTCGGGATACAAAGTAGCCTATGCATTAATCCCGGGTATCAGTTACTTCCATACCAAATTTCACTGAAATTGGTTCAGCCGTGTGAGCGTGAAGTAACAAACATACAAACTTTCGCCTTTATAATAGTAGTAGGATAGGATAGATACGGTTTGTGATGTTCACACTGGCTAGTATGGTGGACTATGACATAAACCCCCTCGATCAAAATATTCATTGTAGACGATTCAAGTATTCATCGTGAGTAGTTCGTGACTAACAAAGTACAAGTGAAGCAAAACTACCAATCGATAATTCGAGAACAGTTTCAATATATAATAAATTCATAGGCCACCTAGAGACGCTGAGGGGTGGCGGGCGTGGTATTCCGGCTGCAATATTGATTTACAAACGCCAACGAAAATATTCCTTTCGTCTGTTAGCACTTATAGCAACTAAATTTTACCAGATACAGCGACCGTAAGGAAAATATGTGAAAAAATACCTAGTGTAATAGTATTTTAGAATCTTCATAAATTTGTAATTTTTTTGTAAAACATGCCATCGGTACTTTAGTACAAAATTTTTTCAGTACACGTCAAAGTTGATCAATCATCCATCCATCCATCCACCCATCAGCCAAAGGAAGTCCACTGCTGACTATGAAGAAAGAAAGAAAAACAGATTTATTAATTTAATTTATTTTAAACATTGCGTGTGACTCTTGGGAGAATGTTTTTAAGCAAAGCAAAATGTTAAGTCACATAATACACCAAGCAACAACAACATATTAAAAGGTCACCACAGGTTTTTCTTGAAATAATCGCTTCTGAATTAGGAATTTAAAACTTTTATTACACAAACTTTGGCTGTTCCTTACATCTTTATTTCTATTCAAATCTATCATATTATTATGTCACCGTGAAAAGCTAATTCTCTTACGTTAAACATTCAGAGTATAGAGTTTTATAACATTAAACGAACCTATTTTACATAATATAGTAAGCACATACATACATAAACACACGCCTTTTTCCTAGAAGGGGTAGGCAGAGGTGCTACAAAAACACCCAGGTTTCGCCTTGTATATTCCGTCCCACGATGTGATAGGGGGCGAGCCTATCGCCATATCGGCACAAATTCCTGACTCCGGGCTGATAATTAATAGAAAAATGCAATATCACTTTGCCCGACAATTAAATGCTTATAATGTACAATAAACAGCCGATCTGTAATCGATACATTCGAGAATAGTTTCAATCTTTAATATATATAAATCTCGTGTCACAATGTTTGTCCTCAATGGACTCCTAAACTACTTAACCGATTATAATAAAATTTGCACACCATGTGCAGTTCGATCCAACTTGAGAGATAGGATAGTTTAAATCTCAAATTATAGTCGCAATTTTAATTTATTGCTAATTATTTGTCTGTTATTATTTGACAGTCACAATCATCTGTTAACTCCAAATGATTCTAACAGATGTCGATACCTTTCGACTGGGTTGAGTAAGTAATCAATAGATGGCGCTGCTATGGTAAATCTACGAACGTGTCATATAAGCTACATTTTAACAGTATAATTACCACGTGTTGTTGACGCTATAAAATTAATTAAATTTATTTTAAAGTTTTAGCAGGAATTTTGCAAAGTATTTGTGTTTGCGTATTTTTTTAATGATATTCGTCGTAGTTTCGTGTTGATATAAGGCCTATCTACAAAATAAAAGCAATTCCAAAAAATTGTCAACATGCCTATTTAGGCATTAAGGGATGAAATGGGATAAAGTGGGACGAACGCGATGAGACCGGTAGATGGGAAATAATGGGACGGGATGTAACAGAAAGAAAAGGAGCCAGATGAGATGGGATGGGATACGATAGGAAAAGGGATAGTAGGTACTTAGGTTGAGTTCAGGAGTACAAAAGTTTGAACGGGAATAAGATATTTCTGGTGTGGAGTGGAGTCTAAACATCTAAGCACCCAGGCGAAGCTGGGCCGGGCCGCTAGTACATAATAAATTCATAGGCCACCATCGTCATAGTAAGGCTGAGGGTGCCGAGCGCGGTACTCGGGCTGCAATACTGATATACAAGCGCTACAGATTGTAAGGTTAAAAATTTAAAGTAATGGATACAGATGTTTATAAATTATTACAATCATTTTTATAAACCAACACTCTGATCTTTATAAATATATTATAACAATTAATAATTGAAGTAGTAATTTATTTAAAAAATTGGCAACACGGTTAAAAAAAACTACGGTCAGAGTGGTTACAAGCTGATTTTGAAGATGGAAAAAACCCAGCAGAGGTATTCACTGCCGGGACACGAAAGGAAAAGGATATAAGTCTGTTATATTGTACAAAGCCAGATTGGCAGTTTATAAGCAGTTGCAGTTTATAGCAAGTTTGATTCAATCTTTGATAACGAGCTGGTGGAGTTTTATTGTTTGGAGTGTCTGGAGTTATTTACTACAAGATAACATTGCTATCCAGCGTGGTGGACTATATGACCTAACTACTCTCAATCGTACTCTCGATTGTAGAGGAGGCTCGTGCCCAGCAGTGGGACGAATATGGGCTGATACGTACACACCGATAACATTCAGTTCGCCTCCTGCCGCTTACAACGACAATTTACCGGATTTAGCGACCGTCTGTTAATTTATTAATTAATAATTATTTATTACATTAGTACGGTTACACCTACACACTTAAACACTATTATTCTTGTGTTTTTTTATTGATTGTATTTCCTTGTTTTGTTTACAATAAAGAGTTCTTGTATTGTATTCTTATACGAATTATATAAAGACTCGAATCTTTCTGAACAGTTGCTATTTTAAAGGGTTTCTAAGTAAAGATAAAAAAGAACTCTTAATTATGGTATATATCCTTAACACTATATTGCCCTGGCATATATATAATGGCACCATTTCTAAGAATTGTGTGACTTTTTGTACAACTTATAAATCCTTTTATATAGACTGTTATTTATAGTTGTAAGTAATTATCCCCCCCCCCCCCTTCCTTCATTTCCGGTGTATACATATATGTTGTATTCAAATTGACTGTTTTTTCTACAAAAAATGTAGGTATACATATAAAAGTTTCGGTCAATCTAGTGTTAATTACATCGTGGTGATGAGTGATGCCCGAAGCTATAGTCTAAGTTGTTCTATACACTCACCAATATATACGCATGATAGGTATATAATTTTTAATATACATCATTATATACACACATCACGTTACATAAATTATTACATTGCCGAGACGTAGTACTAACCTGAATAAATATTTTACATAAAAATGAAAAAGCTTTTATATTACTCCCTTTGAAAGCACATTTTCATATATGATACATGAAAACGTGCTTTCAAAGGAAAAATGAAAGCAATAAAGCAGTCTGTAAAATAATGATATTCAACCTTTCAACATTATTTTGCAAAATAAAATTTCGCTCACGTCGTTACGGTAAAGAGGCACTTTGAAATACTTGATTACGTCGCTGTTTTAACGTCCCCTGCTTTTCTTTCTTGTAGCATTAAACGGCGGCTTTTAACTTAAACAAAATTGTTATCAAGTGGTATCTACCGAGGGTTATCTGTAGGTCAGAATTTAGGACTATGCGTATGACTTTTGGAGAGTAAGTTAAATATTAAGCAGCAACAAATACAATATAAACATAGCAGATTTCCGATCGGAACATTCGAGAATAGTTTCAATAAATAATAAATTCACAGGTCACCTAGAAAGCTAGAGCGGAGCGCGTCAGGTATTCGGGGCTGCAATATTGATTCACAAGCTCTCTGCGCTACCAATAACGCTTTCAATTCGTCTCTTACAGTTTATAACGACTAAATTTTATCGGATACAGCGACCGAATGTTAATTAGCGCTAAGAAATTGTTAAATTAAAATTGTTACTCAGTTTCGAGTTTTTTACGGATTCTATCCGTACTTCGTCAAACTTTTACTTCGTTCTAAGTATCGCAAAAAGTATTCGATTGTTTTTCACACAGAAACCGCGCAGAGACCGCTGTAACACGTGATGGTAAACATGCGGACAGCAATATCCTACCAGCGCCACCTACCTAACTAGGTATTAAAACATTTTTATTAATGTTTTTTCTGACGTCCCGCGACCTTTACCAGGTCGTCTGACCACCTAGTGGGTGAACGACCCACGCTGCGCTTTCCGCTTTGTGGCCTCCATTCGAGAACTTGATCGTCGCTGAGTGCAGGCTGCCTCCAACAGCTCACTGTAGAAATCATTAGGACGGGCCTATGTTCAGCAGTGGACTTCCTTTGGCTGATGGATTGGATTTGCTGAAACCTGTTACGAATTAATTATTGTCAGCAAGTTGTTTCTCTTTGTGATCCTACGTTTATGTATGCAGAATCTGATATACTCGTACTGCTCGATCCGTACATAGTATTCACAAGCATACAAAAAGCGGGCCAATTTTAAAACGGCTCCCAACACCCACTCGATGAGTCTCGAAAGTGAGTATATTTTTGAAGGTACTGGAAGAGATCGCTTTAGGCGACAAGGATAAGACCACTTAGTTTTAAATATAGCAAGGAGTGTTTCATTGTTTTTATGCTGAAACCGCAGTGACCGTACTTACTTAACTTGCCGACGTTTTGATTACAGCTAACAGCTCCCTTGACAGGGGGCGAGCCTATCGCCATATCGGGCATAAATTCCTAACTCAGGGCTGATAATGAATAGAAAAATCCAATATCACTTTTCCCGACCCGAGATTAGAACCCGAGACCCCAGCTTTGCAATCTTGTCGTAATACAACTACGCAACTGAGGCAATCAAGTGTTGTGTTGTGGCAATCTAAAATTATGAACAATGTACACAGCAATACCTACACGTAGTCCTGACCCCACACTGAGATGCGATTCTTGTGTCGTCGTTATCTGAAGCTATGACACAAGACTTAGTGTGAGGTCAGTACAATGTATATATAAAATAATATAAGATATTTACATAATACATAGAACATACGCAAAAGGTGGAGTACATGCGCTATAATATAGGTACTGCACTAATGATTAGATCAATAAATAAACAATCACACATATAGTCCAGCTCCCACAGTATATTGCAAGTCGTGGATATCAGAAACTACGAAAGATTTTCTGGTCTTTAACGTATATTTTCATCCTTTCAATATTGAAATGATGGATGCAAGGAGACTGACGAAAGAGATTTATGATGCGAAGATGAGTGGTAGATTCGTTCGAGGACGTCCCAGACGGTCCTATAAAAATCAAATCGAATAACTATTAAAGAAAGGGGAAAATACGGAGTCCCGGAAACCGACAAGCGTGTATGAAGAGATTAATGACAGTCGATGAAGCGAAAGTGGTATGTAAGGACTACGGTCCTTACATACCACCAGTCCTTGCGTACCAAGTGCTACGGCACTTGGCGCTCAATAGTCTCTGCCTACATTATTGGAACATAGGCGTAAGTTTATAACATATATTTCTGAAACATTCTAGTGCGGGGAGTAAACCCGCGGCGTTCGCTTAGCAACCTGCTCAACAAACTGAGCTTAATAGTTACTTAACAGTCAGAGAATGAAGATTCAGCTTATTTATGAAGCTGTAATTTTGAAATAAATGAGTCAAGATTATTTTCTTGCAAAGAGATGTCAAGACATTACAAACTCCTCGGTCTCTTAGAATTCGATCACTATCGGCTACCCCTGTCCTTACATTGTCGATATTAAATATATCTGCAATCGATAGTCTGGATTTAGCGTGCCCCCGCTACCCAGGTATTTCCAGGTATTCCAGACAGTTCATCGCGCGTGCGGAGACCGAAGCGCATTATTGATTTGGAAGCATAGCCGCATTGCAGTAGTAGACTATAGGTTACCACGTATACCGATGTAAAAAGCGTGGGATGCGCTGGACCCGCCCAGTTTCCAGAATCTTCCACCAATGACATGCGCTATACCGCTCTATTCGCCGTCTATATTTTGAACCCTACAATTTCAAGAACCGTAAACGAGGATGGATACTAATTTCTATAAGGTACATTTTTTGATCCTTACAAATACTGAGTATGCAGATCCGTCCTTTGGGAAGTACTTACTAAAAATATATTTTTTAAAGTATTTTTTTTAACCAAAGGGAGATATTAATATGAACTGGTTTTGAAATGAAAACAACAGGCATTCAGACATCAGTGCTGTATATCCCATGGTATGGCCAAGGACTCCGCAATCTTTTATATTCCTATAGTTGAATACCATGAAAAGATACAAAACGAATGAACATTATTCAGTATGTTCATCACACAAAGGAATACCCTTTGTGTAAATATGTTAATATTACATTGTGTAGTCTTTGCAGATTTCTGTATTGAAAGACGGCACATGTCATGATAACGGTTTCATGGTTGGTACCGTGAGACAATTTTTTAGAATCCCATTCAACCGACTTATAAAGGAAACAAGAATTCTTATAAGACATTTATTTACTATGGAACAATATGGTAATATTCTTTTTCTGATTTTTTTTTACTGGCATTATAATGTGACCATACCCACATCTGGTTGTGAATGGAGTACTGTCCAAATGATGTGTTGACGGTGAGAAACACTTATGACTGTCTCTCACCTGTCAATACAAAACTGGCTGATAATAAACAAGAATTTCTACTTGTTATTGCTTTTTTGATTGAGGTACATGTTTTTGAATGAATCTATATTATCTTGAAATAACCCCAGTTTATCAATTCACAAGAACTTCCTTTGTTAACATTCCAAGGAGTTTTTAAATAAATCTTATTAGTTTCAATAGCTTGTAACACCAAAAATATGCTATTAGATTGTTTTCAAAAAGATATAAAAATATAAACAATTGTTTTTATCCTACTGTGTCACTTACCTTTTAGAAGTGTTAATAAATACACCAGACTTCACCAATTACTTACATGGACTGGCTCTTCATTCTTCTGTAGACTGTCATTCTGTCTCTGGTCCGGGCAAGGAGCAGGGAACCGCACTGCTTCCATCCCGTAGCTCGGCCTTTAGCCTCCAACTCCTTCAGCAGTCTTATTGAAGATTGTGTCAGTCTTACTTGCGCCAGGGTCGGCTTGAAGGCTCCAACAAGACCTGATGAATGCCATCGACTGCCTGCACCAACCCTGTGGTAAAGGCATGAATTTTTACTTCCTTATTGGTTACTTATTTAAAAAATATCTACTAAATAAAAGCAACATTGTGTATCTAATTAAATAAATTGATATTTTTTTATTATTTTGACATTGTAATTGGTAATTAATGCTACTTTAGTTTACCTTGTGTGTTGTACTATTGATGTAGTAATAGTGTATAATTTTATTATTATATGTATGGATAAGATAAACCCAAATATCATGTTGAATAATACATAGAAATTTTTGTGAAATAAATGTTCTGTTTATGTTTCATAAATGTGAGAATATATACTAGGTATATTACAACTACATGGCATGATGTTATTTATGGTATATTATTATTATTTACTAACATTCTTAAATACATTACATTCGACCATAATCATAATTTTAAAATGTTATGTTTGAAAGTAAAAAATCCAATTGATTCCCAATTGGAATTTATATTATTTTTGTCCTATTTAACTACTATCCTAATGTTTATTCTTTTCCACGCCTAAAAGCGACTGCGTAATATCGGTAAACAGGCCAGCCAAAAATACTCACTTCTCTTTCTCAACAAGAATAGTCTTGTCCCCCCATCCACGCTGAGCTAGGTGGTAAGCTACAGCGGCGCCCATTACCCCGCCACCACATATCACCACCTTGGCCTCGCTTGGAAGAGCTGACAAGCATCCTTCCAGCTTTTCCTCATGATCTAGAGCATCTAGCCTAGCTGAATAGCTCCTACACAGATTATAGGCACTTCTGTATGCCGTATGTCTTTGAAATCCACCTCGAAATCTTTGCATCATCTTGCCCTAAGTATGAGTTATACAATAGAATACATAATAACATAAATAAATCGGGCGGTTTATCTGAAAATCTAAAAATACTGCATCGGTCTTTGTGACATATCAGTCATTGGAGATATGACATTTATATTTTATTTTGACTATTAACCAAACTTTACTATAGTGGATACGAGTCTTTTAAGCCAATGCTGCATATTATGGCTGTCCACGTGGATTGGAACGTAGCTAGAGAACAGCAAGTTCGTGCAATTATAATACCTCTATGTGGTAGCAGCTAGATGATTGCGCGAACTGCATTGCATGGTGTATAAATTATATATACCATAATATTTCATCTCTTCGTCAATGTTTGACTGTTGGCAATATCGTAATATAATAAGTAAATGAGAACTTACCTACATATCGCGCTTTGGATTTTATCTAAGATGCTTCATGCTATGCAAATAATTATTTTTCATATAATATACTAGCGTCCAGAAATGCGAGTAATAATAAAGTTCGGTTAAAATTGCGATAGATGGCACTCTTAGTATATCCGTTTTTATAATTATTTTATTTTATAAATTTTATCAGATAAACCACCGTTATTGTTTCTTTATAGATCTTAATATATATATATATATATATATATAAGGTACTGTTAAATTCGAACAATTAATAAAGAACACCTACAAGTACTCATTACCTACTTTTACCATAATCTTACAAACAATCACTTGGAATTTAAAACAGCTTTCTACAAACTTTACCTATTAGGTAGAATAAGAGTTAAATACCTAAGCCTTTACAAATATCGTATATGTGAATAATAATGTAAAACAAAACCTAATTTGTTTTAATTTACATCTAATGTAAACCTCTCAGATATAAACATAAAAACCGTAGTAGAAATTGAGTAGAAACCTTTGTTGTATTATGACTTACGTTTTATTTGATCGAAGTGCATTTTGTTGTGAAATCTGGCAAGGTATCCATAGCAACGCAAAGGAGATCTACCAAGGAATCATTTTTATACATTTTTACAGTATTGTTTAGAGACATGTCCTTAGTGGAGATAGTCCACCACGACGAAGTTATTTATACGATTTTAGATAAGCCACCTCCAGAACCACCTAAGACACCCAGGTATTTATGTGGTATATTAGCATTATATTAGAGAATTTATATAATTGCCAAGACGAATAGACCTATCTTACACGCAGTCATTGAGGTATTTTATCGCGGTATTTGCTCATAGCTCAGGTAGCGTGAACACAATATCGAAGTTTTATGTTCAATTTCAGCATTGTTATAATTAAGATATTTTTGATTTTTTGTAGGTATGTATAAATGTTAGGTCCCTCATACTGGGAGGCAATCTGGGTAGTTGCCGCTGTTTTGTTTTTATAAAAGCATAACCGGCAGCGTGTAGTGCTTACACGCTGCCTCAACAAATAAGTGCTTTTTAGTTACTGTTTGTAGGAAATAGTAACAACTGGCTAATAAGAAACTTACTAGGTTTCATCGAATGTCTGAGAGCGTGGCAGAAATAACTTCAGAGTGGTGTTGCTCGTATTTAAAGGCAGGCGTCATTAACATCAGGCGAGCGACTTGCTCATATCGTCATATAGTAAATAAGTATTACCTACACAATTAGAGTATTTATAATGACGGAGCGCTGTCATACATTTTCGTCTTAAAAACCTAGATATTTTCATGTTCGTAATGTTGGTAGCACTCCTATATTTGAAAAAAGTCAACAAATTATTTAACAACTTTTACAAATCCCGTTGGTAACCGAAATTAAATTTAATTATTATCCGTCTAAAATGAGTTTAAGTGGAATTTAACTGCCCTAAACTATTTTGTTTCCCGTGCTATGTGCCTCGCCCATTGCCACTTCAACTTGCTAATCCGCTAGGCTATGGCAATAGTCAATTATTGTCCGCGTTATGGAATAACACTTATGATGACCATGTTTATGTGAATGTATTTTATTGTTTAGCGGATTAAAGACTTTTCCGACTCGACTTTGATGTCAATGCTACCATATTGCATCATCTCATCTACCATTTTCCCTTTTTATATCTTTAACAGCTGATACACGTCACACCGCAGGACACAGGCCTTAATTTCTGTTAGCCTTTATCAAATCATCTCCATCATCTTCAGCTACGGGTATTCTAGGTACTGCTAAACCCAGGCCCCGCAATGATTTCCTTAGCGACTTAAAACATTCCCCTTCTAATAGGAGATGTTTTGTTATTATTAAGTATTTACTTCGCATGTCTTTGGACAATACCTGGGTATTGACCAAAAAATTGTGTACAATAGCTAAGTCCTTATTTAAAAACAAAACTTGTAACCTTCGCAACTGTTCATCTAATCTTGTTCTCAACAATAATATAATATACAAAATGAGTTGTTGAGTTGAGAGTAATCTTGTTCTCAACAATGATATAATATTAAAACATCATTGGTTCTCAACCTATTTGTTTTATTAACAGATATGAATCAAAATTGGAAAAGGAATTAAAAGAAACGAAAAGGCCGCAATTGCGCCGCACGTTCGGGTATGCTGAAACTCCTTTGAACCCTCCAGATAAATTCCTTAAAAGGGGCAAAGGTATAGGACAGCCAATCAAGAAGTCGGACCACGTTCACTACACCACCGGGAATCTACCACCAGTCCCGAAGAGACCACCGCCAGGGAAGAAGCCGGAGAAACCGAAGATCAACTTCCGTGTGGTCAATATCAAGAAGGCAATTAAGACGAAAGGAAAGCCAGTTGAGCCTAGGTATGAACGTAATTATAAATAAAACATTTCAATCGATTGTAATTACCAATACTTTTAAAATATGAATTTCTATTAAAGGAGGTACCTACTCATATAAAAAAAACGTTTTAGGAAGCATTTATTTTTCTGTATTGCAAGATATGTTAAATTCAATATATTTATTTTATAAAGCAAAGAAAAATTCAATATATTTATTTCATAAAGCAAAGAATCACAAAACAATACTCACCTGAAATCAGGAGTTGCCACGCGTGAATCGAATCTTATTAACCACATTGAATGATAGGTACATTAGAGGAATTTATTATCAGTGAAACGCGATAATATTTATTACAATCTCTTTTTTTATTATTAAAACGTTTCATGAAATACCTAAATAAATAGACGAGTCTGCCTTTCCTCCGCAGGCTCGTAGACACGCGGGACGGCCACACGAAGAAGATCAAGGGTTCTGGAGAGGTCCCGGAGTACTGCCTCCGTCCCGACTTCGGCCAGATGCCCGGCTACCTGGTGAAGAGGAATAGGAAGATCCACCAGGCGCTGGAGAAGATCAGGATAGCTGAGGAGAACAAGGAGAGTCTGTGCAAGCTCATCTCGGAGGAGGAAAGACAGAAACTTCTCGATGTAAGTGCAGTCTTTTTACTTGTAAACTAATTTATTTATTTTGTTTTTTGTTCAACAATAATGGGTGTTATACATAATATAGGTATATATTACCAGAAATAAGCCAACATTAGGTTTGGTTAGTTTATATACATTTTTTAATATACTTTATATTCTTTGAAAATTTTATAGACTTATTTCTTGTATGCCGACTACCTCGGTGGAGTAGTTGTACTACGGTATGATTACAAAGCTGAGGTTTCGGGTTCGAATCCCCGGTCGGGCAAAGTGATATTGGATTTTTCTATTCATTATAAGCCCGGAGTCAGGACTTTGTGCCCGATATGGCGATAAGCTCGCCACCTGTCACGGGATGAAACACATAAAGCCGAACGTGGGTGTCCTGGTTGCACCTCTGCCTACCTCTTTGTTAGCGTAATTAAAAGTGAAAATAAATGCTACACATACCCGCTGTACTCATTGACATCTTGAATGTGATACATTTCCGATCGCTATTTAGGAAGTGTATAGATTTCTTACTATAACGGTGAAGGAAAACATCGTGAGGAAACCTGCATACCATAGCGATTTATATAAATTTCTATGGTACGTAAAAGTCCGCCAACCCGCACTAGGCCAGCGTGGTGGACTATATGGCCTAACCACTCTTAATCGTACTCTCGATTGTAGAGGAGGCCCGTGCCCTGCAGTGGGTCGTATATGGGCTGGATACAATACAATACAATACAATAGATTTCTTAGGAACACATTCCCTAGGAATCGTATAAAATGACGGATTACATACATTTCCGTTAACTCGTACATACATAAACATCACGCCTTATTCCCTAAAGGCGTAGGCAGAGGTGCTGCTAAGTCATCCACGTTTCGCATGTGTTTCGTCCCTCGAAATGATTGGGAGCGAGCCTATCGCCATATTCGGGCTGATAATGAATAGAAAAATTAAATATCACTCCCCCACTCGGTCTTCTAACCCGAGATCCTACGTTGTAATCTTACCGTAGTAAAACTAATAGTAGGGGAGCCCACGATGCTAAATGGGGATTTACTCGAGCGTCGTAGAGACCTATTGGGATGCAAAGCTTAGATGATAAGAAGAAAAAAATGTTATATGATATATACCTTTACATCGGTGGGGGAAGCGGCTATAGATTTTTAAATAAGTAAAAAAAAACTGTTGCATGGACATCCTCGAGCGTGTCAGATATTGATAGCATCAATGCCCTACGTATTTTTAATAATGTACGTATGTTAATCTGATCGTTTGCATGATGCGGGTGGTTGTATTTAAGGGTAGAAAATGAAAAAAAAAAAATTTAATCGAGCGCGTCAGATTTTCTAAAGGAGTGTTAAGTGCACTAAAAAAAAGCTCTCATTCACTAATCTGACGATTTCGATGGGACGCAAATTCGCGGCCATTTTCATAATGTGCAAAAAAAATTCGCCATTTTGAAATACTCAAGCGCGTCAGATTAAGATATATATGGTTCATCTTTATGTTCTAAACGTACTGTCTCATAATCTGACGATTATCTAGAGGGATTCGCCTGATCTGACAAAAAAAATTTGAAAAACGGTTCACCTTAAAGGCCATCCCTGCAACTTCCCGCTAATTCCATTCCTGGGCGCTTAAAATTGTACTTATGACATTTTTGAGCTCAAAATATAATTTATGTGATATTTTAAGCTCGCTGAGTACAAAGAAATAATATTTCTATGCATTTGAGCTCTCCCAGCTCGAAAGTCTGATAGAAGTTTCATAGAACACTATTTATGGAATTTTCAAACCGCAATAAATTTTGAATGGATCAACCAATTTTCACGCGGTTGGCGGCATTCGACGCAGTTTTATCATCCTCATAAGTAATTTTGCAATTTTAATTCATCGAACCACAAATTTCGGAGTAATCCCGAAAAAACACTTTTTCGGGTTTCTTTCGTTCACGATATCTCTCGAACGAATCAACCGCTTTTGACCAGCTTGGTGGCGATCGACGTGGTTTTTCAAGCTCAAAGGCGGATTAGTTTTTGAAGTTGATCGATAAAGCCGGTTAAAAGGTATTCCAAAAAAAACACTTTCAAAAAAAATTTTTTTCTTATTTTTTTTGAGATGGCAACATAAACCAGATTGGGGACGGAGTGAGAGAGTAATAGATAGAGAAAGAGTGAGAGAGGAAGAGAAACGTGGAGAAGGAAATGTAGGCATCACGCAGCTGCACGTATTTAACTTTATCGACGATTTTTTTTATATCGGCTTGCGGAAATCGTCAGATTATATATTTTTCATTATTCTTGAATTATTTCCTTCAAAATAAAAAAAAATTTAGCTACGCTCGAGAATGTCGAGATGACGTTTTTTTTTTACAACTTTGTTGCCCTCCCCTTTTTTTACGTCACTCTCAAATTGTCAGATTAGTGGAATATACACTTTTTAGGATGTAATTAACTCACCCTACCTTAATCTGACGCGCTCGAGAATTTCTGATGGTCAATTTTTTTTTACTAATCTGATCCTGTATCCTTCACGGGCGGCCTCATATATGGGCCTCATGTTTTGTGGAGGTACTTAACCGGGTGCAAGGTATCCCCCTGTATATTAATCTGCCGCGCTGTAGTAAATCCCGAAATCCCCGCTTGGGCTCCCCTACTATAAGCCACTGATGTTTATTATTTCATCTGTAAAAATGATTTCTTGTCATCACCATTATCCTCGGCCTCGTTACGTTCGCTGCCCAACGTGGGCATCGTCGTAAGATTTATGTGAGGTTGAGGTGCCTTGTATCTGTAATTATAACGGAGGGAAGTGTAGGACCGTAAAATAACGCTAGGTCTAAATATAGGTAGTTTGTGTAGGGCACAGGTATGAGGCACGCCCTGCGCATGTCCTTGCCTTGATTTATCGATTAGTGCTTCCGGGAGGGCTTGGGCAGGCTATCAGAATAGCCGATGTCTAGTATTTTATATTCAAAAGTCAAAAGTTCTACACTTTTGTGGGTAAAGTAAATTGGAACGATGACTCATTTTGTTTTTTCGTATACAAATTACGCAAATCCTTATTTGAAGTATTTTCTAACATTAATTCTTTTGAACATAAACAAACCTATGTATAACATGTATATGTCACATGAATGTACCAGCGGCCTATAGATTCATACTCAGCTTCTCAGGTACTGCACAACGGAAACTGCCAAATATATGTTACTTAAGTTAGCTGGGTATATTATAATTCCAAAAGTTGCCCAACTTGAGAATCTGAACCAAGGCCTCATTATTATTAAAGATTTAGGATATTTAGAGAAAATTGCTTTTTTACAGCATGCAACAAAGTCCTGTTTCTTAATTGACAAGAAAATTACGTCAACACCAAAGATACGTTTGATACCTAAGATTTTTTTATGATGTACATACGATCCTACCATCATACACACTGCCATTGCGTAAATTACCAATTAAAGAAAAAAAATATTTTAATACCTACTTATATTTTTTCTAGGACCTGAAGCGCAACTGGCAGTTGATGCAGAAGGCGTTCCTCCAGCTGCCGATGCTTACTGACACCATTCCCAAGATTCTTAGAAAGACCAAGATGGAACAAGAGTTACGGCAGCTCGAGAAAGACATCGCCTTGGTTGACAGCAACCCTTACATATATATTTACGAATGAGTCGGTTAAGTTAGTTTATACATTATGATAATATGTATATCGGAGTATCTCAACGGTTTCATAGAGCATTGAACAAAAAAAAAACCTGTGCTAATTTTATTGATACCGGTTTTAAACAAATTCACAATCACAAATTAGACAACTAGGCAATAAATTTGTTTTCAAATTAATGTTATTAAATACTTATTGGAATAGTTTAATGATCAATTTGATCTAACTTCAATTAAAACTTGTCAAAATAATACAATACAAAGTATGCAACTGTTGAGGTAAACTCGTTAGTCTATTGGTTTTGATATTACGAGTATATAAAACTAGGTAATGCTCAATTTTGTATATTTAATTTTTATCATTTTCGGTAAACCTAAATTTAAAATATTGATTAGTAGTAGGAAATACTCAAGGTTTTTAAACGGTTTTATCGTATTTTTCAAACAAGAAAACTACGAGATAAGACCCCATCAATGTTTTTATATGTTCTTGAAAAACCCAATGAAAACCATATCTTAATTTTGTTTGAAAACAATTAAAATGACATTCATACCTTAAAAACGCGACTACTCGGAAATACTCAATGAGTAAAAAGGTGCTGGATTTATTTTGAAATATAAATAAATTCCCAGGCTCTGGTTACAAAAATTGCATAGTTTAGAATTTGAAACTATGCATAGGCTTACCAGTCCGCAGATTTTTAATTTAGTCAATTTAGAAACAATTAGTATGTTTATTTCTAATTTAATTCTATGAATGATGAAAATCTCAGTCACCAATTGGAGCGTCAATAAATAATTTGCACTGCGTTTGGACTACTTATTGTATTAATCTATCTGAATATAATGAGAAATAAATATTGCTACACAAATTTTAATAAATGTGTTTCATTCATCATTGTATGTCTAGATAAGCATAGCATCGCACTGCTAGGCACGGCCCTCTAAATTAAAGAACCCTTAAATACTTATCACCATTTCCTACGTAAATATGAAAATAATTTTATTCTCGGAAGACCGACGTTCACTAAATCACACGCTAAAATAAATTTGCTTATTCATTATTAATCAACGATTCAAAATTTATTGTATTGCATGAGATTTCTACACGACTTCTGAAGTTAATGTTTTAAACAGGAGATTAGTAAACAAATTGCTTTGAAAAAATGTTACCTTAAATTGAGTTTATTCTTACATTTTATACGTTGTATTAAAATATGAAGAGACTTATGGTGATATACAGTCACGTGGATATCAACGTTTTCACAGAAATTTACATTACGATTACGACTGCAAGTGTTCTTCAAAATGGAAATTTTTCAATTATATTACATACTTAATCAAGCGCCAACCATTCAGGTCATAAGCAGTCCTCATCCATCCGCTACCCACAACCCTTTTCAAGGCGTGATTTTCGCAGATCGGATGGGCAGGGTTGGATAAAATAATCCGAGAATCAAATTCGATGGCGTTCTATTGAAGAGTTCTAAAATTGAGTGCTGAAATATTTACCGCTAGGAGCTAACGTTGATGAGCAGTCGTGTACTTAGCCGATAGTTCAACTGCCAGATCATCCTTTTGGACACGGTATACTTAAACCTTAAGTGGTTTTAATAAAGAGGGAGCGCTGTCATAAATTTGCCTTTTAAAAAACGTTGATATTTTTAGTTAGTAATGTTAGTAGCACTGATATATTTATGGAAATTGAGTTAATTATTTGACACTCAATTGGTATAAATTCTGTTGCTAACAGAAAGTATATTTAGTTATTATCCGCCTAAAACAAGATTGAGTGGAAATCAATATCTAGCCCTAAACATTTTATTTTATTTTTCTGTTTCAAATATCTCGCGCATGTTGGACAACCTACCAAATGTCAGCCACTCTCTCTCTCTGTGGTGGGTCAGCATCAGGGTTGCATGTCAGCCAATAGGAGGGCAGAAAAAGGTGGCTCGGTCTCACCATTTTTACCCACGTTTTTTAAGCAGCAGCGCTCCACCTACATAATTAATACTCTAAGGCTTAAAAATACAATTCATTATACTTACTTGAATCTATAGCTCATTATACTTACTCGATTCCAATTGCATTGCCGATGTTTGGTGCCTCTGAATGTGTTTCTCTCTTCGAAGGATATTAGAGATATGCGGTGGGTCGTGTCCTTAGTAACGTGGATATATTCAAAATATCGATGAAAAAGAACACCACGTAGTATTATCAGATCTGCAGTATAAAATACATCGCACATCTTAACCGAAGTGTCCACTGTGTGCTAGTGGACACCTTGCTTATGAAACTGTCACGAAAATTAATTTTGTGAAAAATTACTCAATTTATATGAAATATAATACTTAATGTTTCTGTTACCGCCCTTTTACCTTTTCATCATTGCAAAAACTTTCAACATTATTTAACAAAACAGTGGTAATTTTGTTTTAATAGAACAAAAAAAAAACTATATTTAACAGTGACTATCTGATACAAAATATTTTATTATGCTATGACTGTTTCCAGAGTATGCACGATATGTTGCATTGTATTTTATCCCTACTACTAGGAGCCCAGCAAAGAAAAATATCGATATTTATTTCGACAAACATATTCAACATCATTAATGGAGAAACATCGCATGAGCATCCAAATTCAAAGGTGTACACAAACTTTTCAGGTGTATACAAAGTTCAAATCGCAAGGCAATCTCGTTATATACGAACCAAAAATAATATTTTATCATCGCTATTGCTATATGTGATATTTCTCTTAAGCACACTACACTACTATTTTGTCCGCGGGCTAGCCGGCGGCTTCAGTCATTGCAAGTCGGAAAACTTTGACGGCGACATGTCAGCAGCTCATATTATGGTCCATACTATGTTGAGTCGCTAGAAATGTCGGCTAGCAACACGTGCGGGCGCTTGCCGCCGACATGATACTTTTCTTATAGGCCGCCGGGTTGTGCCGGCTTTTTGTGTCGCCGGGCCGGCGGGTTTGGTGTGTAGAGCGCATTATATATACATATATTTGTATAGGTTATATTCATAGCGAACTATATCAACAAAAACCAAAATTGCGGGGATAAATAATATATTTTCCACAAAGGTTCACAAAATATCTTATACTGATTAGCAATTACCCTAATCGATTAGATCCGTCAATAATTTGAGATCAAAAAGCTCAACCACGGGCGGATTCGTACATCGCCGCTGCGCCGCGCCGCGCCGGAGCGCTCAAATCTCTACCCTCCTTCAATTTCCGAATCCGCTCATGTTTACAATTTTATAATTCTAAACAGATATGTCCAATGTGATCTACTTTTATTTTGGCAACGAACGTTGTTTTACAATATCAGCCAAAGAAAAATTTGGTATCGACTGGATGTTCCTAACTACAGAGTCAATACTCTAGATTCAATATAATATGTAATCTTATGTTAATAGGGGGTTGAGTAACCATAAACTAACCTATCCGAGACTGCATTTCATTAGACGCTAGAACACAGACTGCTTTAGCCTAATAGACGCCACAACGTACCAACAATCAGTTTTGTACTAAAAGTATTTGTTAATGGTACTATTTGACAAGATGAGTACACAAAGTATTCCCATTTGTGAATATAATGTAAATACAAGCATTAGAACATAGAACCTCTTTCTTTATGTCGATTAAAAATGTCAGTATTTCGGCAAAGGCATGAGGCAATATCGATATTATTCTCATTACGTCATATTAGTTTGGAGACTGTATAAAAGACAATTTGCTTAATTACATAGAAAAGTGCTATACGGCGTCTATAGACTGAGCGATCTCTGATCTAGAAGTGTTGATTTAAACCATAGGTATTAATATAATTAAAATAGTCGAGAACTAGCATTATTAAATTTTTTAGTATTCCACCATATTGTTATACTCGTAGGATGGTATTCGAAAAAAGATAAAAAATAATATAAATTACTAAAAGAAATGTGCAAACGAAACCCTTATATTTGGATTTTGAGATGTTTTTTAATACGTAGGTACCTAATAGGATTCCAAGAAATATTTGGCACAATCATGGAAGTTGATAATCTATACATGTTTCAATTTTCCAAAAATGGAAGTGTTTATATTAAAATGTTACTTAATTTACGGTATATTGTTATTTTTAGGAACAAAATAGTAAGTACGTTCCAAATTCATAGAAGTGAATGTATGAACAGGTCCCGTTTACAACAAAAAAGTTGAAAGGTAAAAAAAGTTTTGAAATTATTGACGTATGTGAACTCGTCCCTCCCCCTTATAGCCTTAAAAGAAAATAACCATCATAATATACTAAGGAAAAAATATTGTTACCAATTTTTCACTATTCGCTGTACTCGTACACTGAAAGATTTTAATCGCAATCTCAGTCTAACACGGAGACGGAAACATCAATGTCACAAAACAAAATATATTAATGGCCTAACATGTTTTTGTAGCTGTCCAAGCTTGCACGAGTATCGCAGGGATATCAAAACGCGCACGAATCCCCCTCATTTATGTGGGGAGGTGAACCTAGCTAGCATTCCTGTACAACCCCATGTCTGGATAATAAATACGGCGAGCCGAGAGGGGGTTTGGCACCCCCTGCCTGCCGGGGAACCCTTCACGAACCATAACCACGAGTTTTATTAGCTTCCGATATCCCTTTGAATAAACCAGACGAGTTAATTAAATGCTCTCAAAGCTTTTACACACACCGCTGTATGGGAGAGGGACGCAACTCATATATCTATAGGATATCTCCTACATGATTCGGTTGCAGTCTCGGTACACCTTAAATCTAATCATAATGTCATACACCAGATAATACAAAAATAATGTTTTGGTAAAAGTAACTTTTGTGGACCAAAATGGAGGGAAGATTTGATACATACTAAAGATATCGCCAGAGGATTTTAAGAAGCCTCTGGGTGGGTTATGGGACAAAAATACATTTGGCTGTAATTAATTTCTAAACCAGTTATAACGACGTGTGTATGGAGTAGATATTCATAGGCAATAGGTATACATACACGCTTACATTTACTCGTGTGACGCGCTTCACAGACCTGATTAGTGACGTCAATACACACGTCATTGGGCATTCGTTGTCGTACTGATTTTATATAAGTATGACAAATTTACAATTTATTATAATCGGTCCGTTTCAAACACTGGCAATGCTGACATATCCGTACCAATTCTCGGCTCATATTTGTGGTTCTTAATAGATTTATCAATCAATCCATACGAGTATGTCCAACTAATGGGTGAATCTTGATTCCTATTAATTTTACTGCTTGATTTTTGTTGCGTATTAAATACAAGTTAAATATTCCCGGAGACACGCCGAGTTTTTGAGTTTTATTGCTCGGTGTCATTAAAATACGCGTCACTGTTGCTCCTGGGCCACAGAAATTGCAGTGGCGGGTGTGAGGGCGAGACAGTCTCCTAATCAATGCGTGGATACACTGAATGGAACTGTTATTTGATATTTGAGTTACCAAATAGGGAATATTCAGTTTGTTTAAAATGTCAGTGCCTTGATGTGAAATGCCCGGTAAAGTATCGACAGTCACGATTCCCTTAACTCAAATTTTAAGCGGTTTCGGCACTGCCATTTTAAATTTTAATATTTATTGTAAATAAAAAGGACGATGTTTGAAAAATTGCGGGCTTACAGAACGGTGAAGATATCGCGGGCTATAGTATAAAAGGGCGATAGTGAATATCGGTCCGTTATTGTGTTCAGAATTATTACTTTTTCGCCCGATTTTAAAATCGCAAATGAACGCGGAGGTTGGATATGGCACAAACTGTCAAATGCAGTCGCGTAACTGGTACATACGTCGTTATATACCGATTAGATAAAATATAGTATTTCTTACATACTAACATCTTGAATGCAACCATCGGAACCAATACATCTTCCGGATTACTATAAATAGTGATAAAGACAAGTCCATTGATCACGAAAATCCTTTTGAAGGAACTTATATAAATTAATTTAACTTTGCCAGTCTTATGAATAACGAAAATGTATATAAAAAAAAATTCAGTAAATAAACCGAATACAGTGAACGCCTAAATATAAATTAATAATTAATAATTCCGCAGTTCCAAAATTAATAATCGAGTTTAACTCATATTAAAATGGAAATACTTTGGTGGACTATACTATTAAATATGCTTACATCTAATTGATTATTATATTAATATGTAATAGTGAAAATGTTATGGCGCGATATTGTTTTGCTCGCTAATAGCTGGTGGCAACTACTTTCTATTCCGAATGTGTTTACTACGAACTCTGAAGTTAATTTGCTCTTTAGTTCGAAATATTACTTTTAATCGTGTCGTGAATAACTATTTTCGAATATCGCTTAAGTTTGGGTCTCGATTGGATAATTTTGACGAAAAATGTGACACTTGCATATGTATAATATGCAAAAACTTCTATTTTAAAAATATTGATAGTACCTAACACTCTAGGTAGTTTTAATGTGGCAAACCATTGACTGAATTTTAATTCCTCAGAGAAATTTTGTCCGTATTTTTCTTTGCATTCAATCGGTTTGCTTTGTACTGCAATCAAATATCCAATGTTTATTTCAAAATCTAACAATTGTGAAATTGTATGGTGTCAAGTATTTTTTAAGCACCAAAATTCTGAATATTAATTAATATTTCACTGAAAATCGTTTGAAAATCGAATGGGAATAGTGCAAAATAGAATTAAATAAAATCCATCGCTATTTCTGTATATAAATGTCAGTGACATAAATATCAGGTTTGGAATATCACCAGTGAAGTTATTATAATACTGAAACTTATAATATTAGTTAAAGTAAATAAAATTGTATATGAAATAAGCAATTCTTTGCAATCCTGACTAGCACTTAGTTTTATACTGGTGAGTATCAAATAATAATACTTTGAATCAATTAGGCTCAACTTTTTAAATTAAATCTCTACAAATTCAAACAACTTAATAATTTGTTTTAAAATAAATTACTAAAGTCCTGTATAATTTAATATAATTTAATCTTTAAAAATATATATCACAGGTTAAATAAAAAGTTGGGCCAATGTTACCCTAAATATCACTAACTTCCGCCTAAAAATCGAAACTGTTTGGCACTAAACATAAATATTTCTTTTTCTAAATAGTTAACCTAAAATAAACGCATCTAAAATTGGACGAACAAACCGAGATCATAATAAATTCTTAACCCAAATATGCTTAACATAATAAAATAATACTGAGAACGGCGGATGGTGATCTGAGCTCATACTTCTTTCCTGTGAACAAAACATATGCGTTACTCTTTGCACCAAACTTCAATTGGTCTGGGATGTAAGACGGAACTTAAACCTCTAGTAAATTAAGACTAGTTCTTACAGACCAAAACAAAATAAAATTTTCAATAATTGTAATAATATAAGCATAGCACAGCTGCGATCGCAATTTGCTAATTAAGGAAAAAAGCTGTCGACGGTCTAAATAACTATAGATCTTTGTTGTCACAGATCTACATCGCGTGAGATTAAATACATATTAGGATTAGTATTAAACAAATCATATACCAGTTTACTTCTTGCCACGTTGCCTGTTGCGATACATGGAGCCCTGGGCACGGCCGGCGGGGCCACGGGCCATGCCAGATGGCCCACGAGCGAGGCCAGACGGTCCCTGGGCCAGGCCAGAGGGGCCGCGTGCCAGCGGGAACGGTATAGCCGGCTGTTCAGGCCACTCTGGTCGAGCGGGTTGGCCACGACGCAGCTCCGGGTTCGGTCCGTTCCACGGCATGTAGTCTTCCCTAAAATATAACATTTTATTACCATCATTAACTTATATTAAATATATATACATTTTCAGTGATGCTATTAATCATTTTCAGTGATTTCCTGCAACTTTTACTAGATCGTGTATCCACCATGTAGTAGGAGTTTTAATGGTGTGTGGTCAAGTTGTCAGTCCGTCGTTAAACATCTATACATCCTAACATCCATAGGAAGTCCACTGTTGATTATAGGCCTCAAAATTTCTAAACAATACCGAATACTCACAGCAGCAGATTGTCCTGGGGGCCCTGGCGCATGGCCGGGTTGGGGCCGGCGGCCGCGTTGTTGTACTGCGATTGGTAAGTATTGGGCTCCGGCTGGGCAGTATTAGGCTTCACAATTGCCCTGGAATGTGGTATACAATATTGGTATGTCACCACTAACTTCATGCGTGCACAACATCGACACCACTTAAGCCATTCTATATTTTTATTAACACAACACACAGCTGACGTCACTTTGCTTAACTTTACAAAATAAACATGCATATTTTTGGCTCAATAATGATTAAACTTACAATACATAATATGTTTATAGATGACGCAATGGAAGCGAAATGAAAAAAAAATGAGAGCTTAAATAAAATAATTATGAAGGAAATGATATGAAGAGAGATAGCCTACGTATAAATACTGCCTAATATGTAAAAGCAAACTAAACTACGAATTATAATTAAGTCGTTGAATTATTTGAACACTTGATTCGAAAATAAGGAATATTAATTCAAAAGTTTCAAATAAAATGAATGAAAATGCTTAGAATAGTGCAACTTGCCTTCATATTTTACTTTAAAAGTTTCGATAACGAGACTTAGTACCAAATGTTGCTACATATTTATTTTTATATGCATGTAATATATATACAGTCTAATTTTAATTCCCGTAAATGTATTATATTTAAATATAGATTAATTACTTAACATAGAAAATATATTATATACTAAAGTAATTTATATTTACAAGCGTTTCGAACATAAACAAGAAGCAACAAAAGCAGATTTTTATTACTTGCAGCACATAATATTACACTCATGCAATACTACCTCGATTCTTAAATTCCAAATTTAACATTAAAAGCCTTGTTGAAGTAAAACTTCCTCATGCATGTGTTTATGCAAAAAAAGGGATAATTTTTTTTCTTTTATTTTACCAAGGCTTTTCTTTTTAGGGTTCCTAGCAAGCGTGTGAATTCAAACATAATTAACTTTTTCCATTTTTTATATCTATTTAACACATAGATGTTTATTGATATTGCTTTCATCACCAATATCTGAGTGACAAATTTATTTAAATTCTTACTAATACTAGCGTCACAGAAGTTTTACTTCAACCACGTGCGAAAATTACGCGTAATAATTTTTATTTTCAAACAGTATTTGCTCAGAATTTCGGGTCGTAGCCTATAGTATGGAATCTGCGCTTGTCACAATAACACTCCGAAGACACAAAATGAGTGTAAGTTCTATAAATTAAGGCCATATAGTCCACCACGCTGGTCTAGTGCGGGTTGGCGGACTTTCACATACCATAGAAATTTATACAAATCGCTATGGTATGCAGGTTTCCTCACGATGTTTTCCTTCACCGTTATAGTGAGTGGTGATTGACTATCAATACACACATGACTCCGAAAAGTCAGAGGTGTGCCCTGGGATTTGAACCCGCGGCCACTGTAGACATGTAGGCAGCCGCGTCTGGTCCGTTACCAACAGGCCACCACGCACTAATATGAAAACTAACAAAACAGAATCTTCCATTAAGTTACATTTTTAAGCAATATTTTAATACACGATTTCCATATCATCTGAGTACATTTTGGTAAAACTGACGATTCAGATGAACATTTCGGAATGTTAAATAAACAAATTGAAACCATACCTTAGACTTCCGACCACGTGAACCATAATGCCAATAGACCATGCATTCAAATACGGGAAAACACAAATAACAGGGATGTTACGGATACTTTCTGTTTTATATCTTGATATGCCAATGTTTTCCAAAGCCGATACTCGAATCTGTCACATGGTGCGACAGCATTTATCGTCTAGTTATCTATCTAGAATACTCATCTATACTTCAGTATCAAAATCAAATCAAAATTGTGGCAAAAATATTTTGCGATTTTATTAATTTTTATTTGGTTATCTACGACTCCTTCCAAGGCAAGGGTGTCTTTTAGAATTGAGATGAATTCAAATGGTTGGTTAACTTCATACGTACTAACTTAACAAATTCTACGACTTCACACATTACGCTAATATTGCTAAATATGAAAGACTGTTTAATGTTATGTGAAAGGCACATTGGAAACCTACATCACTAAAATATAATATTACTATAAGACTATTTTGTAACACCTCAGTTACTTGCAGTGTCTTTCTCTACAGCTAAATCTGAATTATGATTGGAAAATATTACAAATGCTCAAAATACTATTTTATTTACCCACTACAGCAGTTATGTGCTGACTCTAATAGTTATTTTTGTTTTCGAATAAATTCTAAAATCAACTAGCTGATCTACGAGTAATTTCATCTAATCCCATTAAAATCTATTGGCAGGTTGGTGTCATTTCTAATAACTAATTAATTTAAGATTAACTAAAAATCTAAGTAGGCTTAGCCCGGAAGCGAACTTGCTAAAATCTAGTAAACTACGGATCTACGATGAAAAATAAAATATGAATTATATTGAATCCGAGAATTTACTAATAAAGGCTTTGACGTGACTGTAAAAAGTAATAAAATTTAGATTTCGACTAACACAAGCCGTAACATCCCTAGCAATAATCCCGACAATACGACATTGATAATAATTATTCACACCATTAAAGACAGTCACGGCATTTGGCTGGTGACCACATGTTGGGAACTTTGTCTAGTAGTACGGGATGGGTAAGGACAGGACAGGACAGGTTGTTAGTTTCATTTAACATAAAATTGTACAAAGTACTCGTCTAGGTTCTTATTATAGAGGATACTATTGCAGCCAGATGGGTTGATCGCTTCGTGAAGTTAGAATATGTAAACAATTTAAAATATAATTAGAAATATGATACGATTCGTTGGCAAAAGGGTCAGTTGAGGACGGCTCGACTAATTTGGCCGGGTTATTTTATTGAGTCCGTAATTGTCAAGATTTATTTTTATGAATTTGAAGTAATGGAATGATAATTGGAACTTATGGGACGGAATGAAGGACGGTGTGGCAGAATGGGAAAGAGAACGGCTTAGGTGACTCATAAAAGTCTGTACGGGAAAGGTGTTTCAGCTGAGGTCAAAAAATGTCTACAGCTGGCCAGAGCCCGACAGAGCAGAAAGTATTTAAATACACAAAACAAAACAGAGTTTTTGTACAAATAGAACATATTGATAAATTTTTGGGAGAATCAATTTACTTATTGCAAAAAGGAATTGAAAGGAGATAGGAGCGGACTTCAACGTGGCCACCGGGTCAACACCGCGACCGTATTTTCATACACGCAATATAACGATGCTGGGTCCCATTTTTATGTACTGTTTAGTTCCATCTCAGGAATTGAAAACCGTGCAGATCTGTCGGTACAAAAATGATAGCGACACTTTAAGTTAACTTTAACGGGCAATATAAATAACGTTTTTTTACTTCATCATACTTAAACATAATATGAAATGGTCATACTTATTGCAATGAATTAAATTAATTAATGATATAGGTTGTGTCGGTTAGTTTGAGGCGGACTACAACCATGGGCAATGTACAAGCAAGTTCAAGTGTCAGTGAGCAAACAAACAAAGACAAATCGTCGGGCGTTATTGATGGAAAGATATATTTGGGAGTAAAGCGGGAAATTGCTGTTGTGGGAGAATTATTTTTGGTCGGCTATCTTAAAAAATCTTTATCCTAGTTTTAGGATTCACCGTAGAAGTGTGTCATTGTGAGTACAGACATAAGGGACCCAACAGCGCATGTATGCGGTATAGACACGCAGACGTACTTCACATGCTCATTCCGTTTTGCGCGGCGAGTATCCGTTGCCGGCGGAGCCGGGGGCATGGGCGGAGCGGCAGCCGCCACCGCCTGGGCCTGCACGTGGGCATGCGCGCGGGCTTGAGCGAACGCCTGGGCATGCGCCTGGGCCTGAACTTGAGCCTGCACTGGTGCCAATGCGTGCGCCTTGACATGCGCGTGCGCTTGCATCGGCGCGAAAGCCGTTCCGAATCGTGGCGGAAAGATGGGCTCTGGCGGAGGCCCGAATGCGAGCACATGCGCGGGCAAATGCGGTTGTTGTTGCGCGTATGCGGCCATGTGGGCAGACGCGTTGGCGGCCATGTGCGCGTGCACGGCCGAGGGCACGTGCACGGGCACGGGCGGCATCGCGGCGGGCGCGGGCGGCGCGGCCACGGGGCCGTGCGCGGACGCGGGCGCGGCGGTAACGGCGGGCGGCGCGAATGGTGGTAACGCTAACGCGGGCACCTGCGGCGCGGCCAGCGCTGGCGCATGCATGGGCTCTGCAGGCCGCGCTTGCAGGCTCGACACGTGACCCTCGTTCGGGAACCAGGCACTGGCGCAATATGGATGATTGATGACACCGTGTACGCCACCGGCGAGTTTCATGTTTGCAGATAGATTGATGTCTCAAAGTATACGGACTGGTTCGAAAGCTTCATTACATTATGAAATATCCGCACTTTAAACCAGATTACAAATTAACAAGTTAAGCAGCTGCCATGCCTACGCATTGTTTTATATGAAAGAATGGTATGTACATTTTACGTGTCTAATAGCCTCAAATGTCTTAGATTAGATTCTAATATTTGTAATATTTTTGTAGCCAAAATCTTTCGGTATCTATAATAAATAATAAGTGCTGTCGACGGACACTGACTTCAAGATTTCGTTTAATTAAGCCACAGATATACAAGAGAGGCTCCTACAACCTATCCGCCTTTCACGATATATTCCTCAATATTATTAGATAGGCAGGGAAATGCAACAAGTAAGTAGCGTACAGACTATTTTTTTCATAAAAGGTTATTTCAAGTAGTGTACGAGTATGACTTTTTTCTGGTAATATCGTTACGAACAATTTAATCTAATGACTGAATTGAAATCTTTTACCAAACGTTTTTCATTGACAACTTACTTAACCCGAATCAATCAATCTCATGAAACTCACCGATCAACACAGCAATGAACATGAAAAGTGGTACGCAAGTGTCGATTTACCACCACCACAAGTCGACAATAGCGCACCACTGATGAGACAAGCTAAAAATAAGCAGGTTCGAACATTTTGGGTTAGTGTAAAATTATTGATGAGTCATCAAATACAGTATATGATTATTTTCAGTATTTTAGTATAGAAATGTGAGTGTTTTGTTTTTCTTCTCTATACTAATGTATGGCATGTATGGCGGCTTTTAAGGAAGAACATCGTAAACGACCATTTCCGTTTTTAAATAATTTGACGCATGTAGTCTAGCCATCTTGGTCAAAATTAGGTAAGAATCTGGGAATTAGGGATACCCAAGCTATATACTCGTATAAACTAGTATGTTGATAATAGTTAATAAGTGAAAATTATTAATAATTATGTATTTTACAATAATTAATAAACTTTAGATGGGGTATTTTTGATGAGACTAAATGTTTTAACCGCGCGCTTTCCGCCCTCTGTCTCGAAAACGATTAAACGTATAAAATATTTTTTTCAAAGAAAAGTTGTAGGGAATTTAATCCTCAAAAGCCTACAATATTGATAATGAATATAAACAGCGAAAAACCTATGCGAAAAGAGATATTTGAAAAAAATGTGCAAAAAAAATTGTTTTGTGTACTTTGACATTAAGTTTAAATTTAAATCGTCGCGGTCACCCTTCCATATGTAGGTTTTGATATACCTCTTAGAATGCCAAAACACAAGTTTATACGAGTTTATAGCAGGGTATCTCACTGGAAATTCCAGATGATATTCCTAAGATGACTGGACTAATATAATAACAATTGTACAAATTCAAAATAATACTTCTGACTGAGCATAGCCAGATGGAAAACTGATTGATTGAGAACTTATGATCCAAACACAATTTTGAGATTTTTGGCAGGTATAAAGATTTTCTTGCAAAGGCTTAACATACATGAATGGCCGACGATCATGATATTACTGTGCGTAATGAAGTTATCCTTACATTTAACGAAGTGTTCAATTTCGTAGTAAAAACAATTCGCTCACATCCCAATACAACTAATAACGACAAAGTTTCAATTACATTCGGATTTATTCATAGACAGATTTAAAACCTATTTTAGTTATGGAATATTCTGTCTTCTTCGCTCAAACTGAGATCTAAAGTATTTCGAAAGGGACAATACATATAACTAAAATATGATTGAAATACGTCTATTAATAATGCCGATTGCATTTACCGTAATGTTAATATAAGCACGTGAGACATAATACATGATTTCGTACAGCTCTGAAAATCAATTTTAGTCACCGTTTATGATTAAACAAACGTAACACGTGTGGGAAGCACATTTCGATATTTTTAAAAGTAGAGTAGTTTATAAAATAACACACCTTTAGAAAACAGACATTTCGATATGTTACATCTAGTTTCTTTTCAAAATGTTAGGTGTTATTAGTCAGTTTTTTTGTTCAATGTTGTCATTGTAACTTGGTCCTTATTATCAGACAGGATTTAACTTAAATAAAAAATTAAATAGTTGGGCTGAGTTGGACTAGAAATGGGTAGTACTTCGTCATTTTCAACCGAAGGAAGTAAATGGCTAAATATAGACCACATAGTACACAAAAAAACCTATAATTCAATGTTGCATTTTAGTCGCTGACTATTGTGTTCACTCGTTACTCAAATATGTCATATACTCGTACTACCATAAGTGGGAAGTTTTAACTGGGCCTTGCTGTATTTCTTACCGCCACGTGTTTTCCTTACTAACACGAAAAATCCATCTCAAACTTCAAAATAACCTCATCAATCTTATAGACTGTCACCACAGCCGGAGTAACTTCAAACCTTATTACGTAACTTTTCAATAACAAAGATAAACGAACTATAATTAGCACCTGTTTGAGACAAAGTAAATGATCCATTATTGCAAGACATCATATTGGTTTGTGCGTGTCAATAAAAGGGTTAACTATTAAATTAATCAAAAGCATGGTGTACTTACGCATCCGGCAGCTCAATGAGGCTGGACAGCCTGGGGCGCTGCTCGTCCGCTGGGTTCAGTATCGGCGATGTGCGCTCCTTCAGCAGCGCCATTAGGATGTGATCCGCCCTCTCCTCATTGTAATCCACCGACTCGAGTGCTATCTGAATCAGACGCTCCGGCACCGACCAATACTTCCTCTGAATCTTAGCGAAAACTAAAAAAAAAGGTCAGATGGCACAAGAGTAGCCGAAAAATTCAAACCTCCATAGTGAGGGGCAGCAGTGTCGCAGTAGGCGGTGCGATGTAGGTCACCTACGTGAGGTGACTATGTGTAGTTAAGCCGTCGAGATATCGACGTGGTCACTACGGTCGAATGTAGCAATAAAAAAATCTAAACAAAAGATCTAGTAGTATTTATTGCACTAGATACACAATATGTACACGTTATTTAAAGTCACAATATAAGGCTTCGCAATAGGAGCCCAATGTTCACACACACTTACTGTCTATGCACTGCAATAAATATTATTTACTAAAAGAAGAAGTGAAACGATAGTCTTTAGAAACGGATCGAAACGTAATTAGCTGAACAGCCGATAAAAGCGTACTGTATACACTATATACTATCGGTCCCTTCATAGACAGTAAGAAAAGTTTTTAGTTATCGAATGTTTTGTCTCTTTCGAACAACTTACGAATACAATTTGAGCGAAGAAGACAAAACATTCGATATTACATAAACTGTATGAATAAGGCCGTATGTGAGAAGTTTACTAGCATGCGGCAGTGAATACAGGTGAATAGAACTATGAATAACAACAGCTGGTCCTACCGTTCGAATCGGGCCGGCCGGCTGCACCTGCGCCGGTACTTCACAACTCGCAACTACCAACCTACGCCGGTCTGCTCGTTTATTGAACTTTATAAAAACACTACACAGCACACGCAACAGAAACTCTCATAAGGAATAAAATTACCCCCGTTTTTGCAACATTTTTCAATATTGCTCCGCTCCTATTGGTCATAGTATGAGGTTAGGTTAGTCTTAATACAAATGGAACAAAACTTAATTAGCTAAACAGCCGATTAAAGCGTACGGTACACACTACGTACTACGTAAGCAGTTTACTAGCACGTGGTGGTGTATATAGGCGTAAGAGTATAATAACTATGTGCAACATGTATAGCGATCAACAGCTTCCTACTGTCCGAATCGGGACTGCGCGGCGCAGTACGTCACTACTCGCAACTACGTCGCCGGACGGTCAGCCCGTTTATCGAACTTTATAAAATTTATTATGTTTGAAGTTTTAAATTGTGTGTCAGGAAAATGAATTTATGGTGTATTGATTACACAAAGGATCCATTATATTCGCCCTTTTAGCTAATAAAGAGATTGACGAAATTCAGAAACGGATATCCACAACTGCGGTGTATTTCTATGTCAATTACTTTATAGGGTGACGCCGGCTTTCCAAACGGCAGGTTTATGCAACCGATGAATAATGAAGTAGGTGTAAAATAGAGAAAAAAACAAAATTAATTACTTACGCTGGTTCCTATCCTCTATATTACGGATTAATATGACTTTCTTGGGGGGCTGAGGCATAAACTCTTTATTTTTTGGTTGACCTCTTTCCTTTTTGACAAAACCCATTGCTTCTAAATCCTGACCGGCCATTTGTATGTTATTGTCGTTGTTCGCAAGCACTTCCAGAACAAACATTTCATCAGCTTTCGGGTAGACGCTCTTGAGGTATCTGATGAAGATGTGGAATGGATCAGGATACCACCCATTAGAAGGTCGGATTCTGTACGAATCAACTTCTAAGCTACAATGCAAATAAAACTAGCAACGCATTACAGCAACAGCAGCACAAAAGCGAATGTATGCTAGCCCCTATTTTTTGTTTTTATTAAGAAAGTATCTAGTAAGAGTTGTTTTAATATAATATATTTAGGTGATAAACATCACACGCTGGCCAATACTACATTTACTAAGCTTTGCGATTGCCGGATGGCAGGCAATCTTACATCGGATGGTGCAGGACACTTTGCCAGACGGTGGAAATGTATATACCCACAGACCGACAGTTAGATTAGTTCAAGTTTACCGACAGTTATTTATAATATCGAGGGAGCGCTAGTACTTCAAAAACGTAGATAAAAATGGTGGTGCCGGGCCGCCTTTTTCTGCCCTCCTATTGGCTGAAATTAGACAGGTTGTCCAACATGCACGAATTATTTGAAATAGCAATAGTTCAAACTCGTTCTAGACGGATAGTCAGTAAATTTAATTTCGGTTGTGAAATTTATTTTTAAATAATTCGTTAATTTTCACTAATATAGCAGTGCTACCAATATTACGAACAAGAAATATCTACGTTTTTGAAGACGAAAATGTATTACGGCGGTCCTCTATATTATAAATATTTTAAGGTTCAAGGTTATGGCACACTGTGCTTCGGTTTAATATTTCAGCGTTGAAATTACATTAACTACACTTCCTAGTATGCACTTCGCAGAAATCATACGATATTACTAAAAAGCGTAATTTATTTGACGTTGTGTTTTACCATGTTCTCTACTATGTATAAATCCACTGTTTACTAAATCTAATAACGTCTGAAATGAATAATGAACACGGAAACCTGCGATTGAGCAAACAAATAAATGAAGAAGAAAGTTTTTCTAAATACGTGAATAATCCTTACTTCAGTTTCATTTTAGGCGAGGAGTGCCTCCCTGTCTGGTTATCTGATTGGCGTTGACGTATTCCTCGGATGTACCCTGATGTCATGATGCGTCCAGGAGATGAACCTACAAGAGATTCAGCTAATTCCCTTGAGTAGGTAGCCTCAGCTCTTGTTGTTGTTCAACATTAAACTTCAGCTAACTCAAACACTTGGTGTAAGGTTCCTCGTACGGGAGAAACCATTTGGGTAGCTATCACCGCCTTGGCTATTTGCACTACTAAGCAGCTGTGTGCATGTACTACCGCTTCCCCGTTTGTAGGCAGTGTATTGCCATTGCTTTATAATAATAATAAGTTATTCATCAGGCAGGCGAGTTGCTGGCCTTGTCATTCATTATTTAAAAAAATAAAAATGACAACCTAATATTATATTAACCACGTTTTTATTTTTCAAATAAGGAATGCGATGAATGTCGGATAAATTGTCTAATTTAATATAGTAAAAATCTTTTATATTCAAAATGCAGAATATTTAATTGCCAATTAGCTTCGGTGTTATATTTGCGCGGACCAATAAGCCTCGACTTGAGTGTTATTGGAACTGATTTCGTCAATATATTATATATTGTGCCTATTCTTTTCAGTTACAATATAGAACAGGTCCCTCATATTCTAAGACGGAGGTCATTCACTAGTTTAAACTTACCTTGGGGAGCGCCAAGCCTGGGTTGGTTGCGGCTGCATCCCTGCGAAGGTCCTGGATACTCAATGGCGGGTAACATTCCCATGTTGCTCGGACCAGCTCCCATTTGCAGTCTGGCTGTCGATGGTGACATGGTCAACGGACCTGGTGTTGCTATCGGATGCTTCTCCACTTGCAGCGCGCTTATCACCACAGCTTCACGATTGTAATATCTGTCAGTATGACAATTTGTGATCATCAACTACTAACTTACTACTATGTCTTAGGCCCTGAACGCCGCTCTTGCCATTAGGTTCAGGGTCTATATATACAAGCCGATAAACAAACCGCTTCTACATTGCAGATGGATTTTTTATCAAAAACCCTTAGGTCAAGCTAAAAATACTAGGCGCTTTCTAAATAACTAATCCAGTGCCCGCCATCTAAGGCGCTTTATAATAAAAAAAAAGCTATATAATTAGGTTATACTTGAAACCAAAAACTTTGGACATTTGGTGTTTTCTGTGTGATTGTAGCGGGATAATTTCAACCGTGAATTAACTTACTAATGTACATTCCATACTTTAAGTGGGTAGACGAAATATCAACCAATTTGCCTTCGCAACGATAATATGGTTCATATTACAAGACTATTCAAACATGCCAATACAGAAATCCCGAAAAATTGTAAATTCTTTCAATGTATTAATACCGATGTATAACATTGGAAAAACAAAACTAGCTAGACACAAGACAACGTTTACTGCTCTCGATGATATCCGTATTTTAATTGAAACACCAGAACAAAACTAGCACAAAACAGAAATGGATTCGATCATGAAAAAGGCTTATCCCATGCAGCGGAGTAAATAAAGCTATTGATAAAATAATCAGTACCACAAAGTTTTCTAGTCCCGCGTTGCATGCCTAGAACTACGCTCACACGATCTTTGAAAAATCCTCTAGGATCTACGAAACTCACTTCTTCAGCAATATCCTGATGTGGGTGTGGCTGACAGTAGGGAACATCGCGCTTATTTTGGCCACGAGCTCCTCGGTGTCGGAAAACATTGTTAAACTATCCTGGAACTTGTCGCTCAGATGAGACACTCTTCCAAGGCCCGGACTGTCTTTAGGAGTGAGGCATAATGCTCGGCCAACTATAGGGGTCTCGCGCGCCTCCTGTGCAGAATTTATCCCCGTTACCAACTAGCAAGACAAAACTATTGGTCTAATTGCGATGCATTTCATTGCGTCACCTATTTTTATAACAAAATGATTGCTAGTTACTAATGTTGCTGCTTTTTCTAAATCAGTTTATATTTTTGACTTACTTAAGCTGATACTCTAAATGATATTCGACCAAATACATGTGTCTAAAATGTCTAATGATATTGGACTAAATTCTTGTAGGTACCTTAGAAAGTACGAGCATCTATAAAAATGAATAAACGCGAATTTCAGGCAATCTATATTATTCTTTATAGTCAAAATATGTTTTTAATAACAATTTAATTAATAAATAACTACAGATAGATCATGCAAACTCAGTCTGCAAATTTTCGTTAATTGGTGTCGATTCAGGAGTCTCCTTTGCGTATGTGCATCAACAAGCGAGCAATAAACTTCAATTACAAACTTTCCTGTCGAAACAAAAGTAAACTACCAAAAACGCAAGTCTTTGGAATTACAAAACAAGCTACCTCACTAAGCACTGAAGCTTGTACTCACTTGGGACGGTTTCAACCCCTTAGGGTGAAACATGGTGACTGCCTGCGATTAGTCGCCTTGCTGCAGGGGTACCGGGGGCGGGAGAGGGTGCACGTGGTACGGGGAGTTGTGCGTCGGCTATGCATCCAATAGTACAGACAAACATTATATAAGCAATCTTACGTACTCGTATATCAGGACAATTACACCAAAATATTTTTAATTTCTACTTGTTACATTTCTTTGAAGTTGATTTGCTCATATTACATAGAGATGGTGCTTGTTTATACTCGTATACTAGACCGGCAAAGTGGCTTTCACTTTACCAGATCATGCACAACTGCAATATAGTCCTAACAGGATTTATATTCAAACGATTATACCGCTGTAAAACTTACATCTTCTGGGTTTGACCTGACGTAGTAGTAACTAGCGTAAGCTAGCACGCAACGCTATGTTTCACGATAGAGATGATGGGATAGAGTTGAGCTTACGTAATACAAACAATAAAACGCTCTGAGCGAGCAAGTTTCCCCTCAACTTCCGACTCCGATATTTTGTGATGAACGTATCATTAACAATGCGGGTGGCTGGTTGCTGCCTGTATCAAAGGCATCGACGTGGTTTTTTTTTCAGAACCATCGTATCAGGTGAGATCAGTGTTCCATTTCCAGCTACGTTTTAAGTATGCGATGCATCAAGTTCGGGATTCCGACCCTACTTAAAGTTGGTGATATTAAGTCCTCAATGTGGTTCTTAAGTTCTTAACATGAGTTAAATAAACGCCGAACAAGTTGTTTTGTGCGATTGCTCGTGTATGTACGAAGTGTATTATTTCTCTTTTAATTTCCTTATTGATAAAAGATTTATTGAGTAAACTATAATTGACGTCAACATGAATAGGTCAGATTCTACAACTAAAAAATTTTCTATACTCATCTTTAGACTGCTGGCTAATTCACGTAATTTTTTGACGTGCCGATCAAGTTGCGGTGCAGTTGCAATTAAGTTTACGTTTTAGTGCAAAATGGTATTCTTGTAATTGTTTAGCTGCGCGTGAACTGCACCTAAGCTATGCGTAAACTGCGCGGGTGCTGCGCGTCAACTGTACGTCAGTCGTATGCAAGTATCTGCGAGCGGATCTGACAGCGGTTATCAAAATTACGAGAGTACGAAAAGGTATGTTTTGATCAAAACTTAACTGCAACTGAACTTATTTAATTACGTGAATTACCCTACTGGTCTCTTTATTTGTGGGAAACTATATTTTTAAAAATTTTGATTTGCATATTATATATTTGGTTTATATAAGTTTTTTAGGTAATTAATTGATCTTATTGTGGGGTCAGGACTATGTATGTGACCGTTGCGTGTATTTATTTATTTATAATTATTTTCAACTAGGCTTTGCACGTCAAGTATCTTATACTAACAGTTACACTATAATCCACAACATAGTAATAAATTGGTCATAGATCAAGCTAAATTTGATAAGTCCTAAATGTGTAATAAATGTTTGAAAAGATGGGGTCATTTGTTAAAAAATCCATCTCAACATCAAGCCACATAGGTCTAGTTTGTTAAAATACTCCTGAACTTAGCACTCAACAAATTAATTCTATATTTGGGCTTGTACACTACCCACCACCAATGGTTGCATAATCTTATAGGGATATAGGATCTTAATCTTATACAACTGTCTACCATACATCATTTTTAAACCTATGGTTGCAAATTAAGAAATTGAACTACAGTAGAATCCATTCAGTAGCTTTTTTTTAAATATTATAGGTGGAAAACAAGCATATGGTTTGCATGATGGTAAGTAATCACCACCGCTCATGAACATCTGCAACACCATAAGGCATGGACATGCATTCCTTTAAGGTGGGAATACACTCATTTCGGTATAAGCTTAAGTATAGTTTTCATAAAGATTAAAAATGACTGGTTAAAGGAATCAGATGGTTTGAGCAACAATATTTACAAAAAAGTTGTATGTTTCAAGCAAAGAATGCAGAAAACCAATTCAACATTTCCAGACAATATACTGATCTCACCAGAGGATGCCGAATGAGCCTATAGAGTAAAATTCTTTTGTTTTAAATAACCGTTTTTATGCTTCAATATATTTAATGTATCGTCCAATAAGAATCAAAGAAACATTAATATATAAAACCGTTTAATAAGAAAACAAGACATAAACATCAAAATGCCTCATCCAGTTAGTATTTATAAATATACTAGTAGTTATAAATATTCCATTCATCAATGATTGCTCCATATGGATCCTACTGTACTATTTTCTATACTCATATAAGTATTGAGAAGTTATTATGAAAATGTTCCCGCCAACTTTAAAAATCAATAAAAATCAGACAGCAGACAAAAAATATTCCCGAGAGATTTATTTAAATATTTTTTGTCTTAATACAATTCCCATAGACATTCTTATATCTATAGTGCAAGGAATGAAATGCTGGGTTTTTTGACTGTGTTTGTACTTGTAGGATTGTATGAAATCGCAAATTCTAGCAAATACTTGATCAAACTAGAGTGTTTTTTAATTTAAATATGTTTTCATAGTATATCAAAATTTGAATATAACTAAACCAATTATGAATAAATAGCTAAAATTTTTAAGGTGTGATATGTATGAGTATTTTAACATATGTAAATAAAATTACTTCAACTGAAACAGTATTGAATTATGCAAAATTATGTGTAATTAGTGTAGTGTATAATTGAGCGCATGTTTGGGATACGATACCTGTGCCGGTTGTAGTGCTTCTCGACTGTCTTGTTACACCGGTTGTAGAAAATTAGAAATCTGCGGACGATGTGATCTTGAATTCTCCATACAGTTACATACTGATGTAACAATTAAAAAACACACAAACACACAAAAAATAAATGTTCAAATTAAAGACACTCAATGAAACATAAATGACAAAAGTACTAGAACTGAATACTGAGACCTCATGTGTCTATTTCCCATTTAATAATCAGAATCTATTTTTTTTTAAATCAAGATCACGTTTATCTTTCTCTATAGTGTAGTAGGTAAGTTGTGAGACCAGAATTAGCAAAGAAATGTGTACGCTCATGAATGTGTCCCTATTATAAATATTGCGTAATACACCAGGGTCCTCGAAGCGAATGATGAAGTGGAGGGGTGGAAACTGGAAAATCAATATTTTGATGCGCGGCGGGTGCAGCGGTTGGTAGCAATGACTGACATTTGACGTTTGCCAACATAATAAAGCAATAGTGTAATAAAAACTAGTGTCAAGTGTGTATTAGCAACAAAAATGCAAAATAACAATTTTTATTAGGTCTTGATACATAATTAAATTTCAATATAAAGAATTACATACATTCAGTATAAATAATTTATTTTATCATGTAATAATATTGGCAGTATGTTTTAGTTTACATTAGTGGTACGCAACGTCTTTAGCCGACTGTTCTAATAAATCAATAAATTAATGTGATTTTTAATGAATATTGAATTGTCTATCATGGTTCTGTTGTCAAGTCATAATTGATTGTTTTTTAGTGATAACTATTAAAATAATTTATCAAAATGCTTAAAAATATTTAATAATGCGTTTGACGTGACTGAATGGTGTAAAAATATCTTCATTTCTCTCACTTCATTCGTAGCTTACAACAACAAAACTAATTACAAACAAGTTCGTTTAATGTTTATTGCACAAAAGACATTAATTTGGTGATGGTCAAAATTATAGGATGTAAAATGTGAAAAAAAAACATAAAATAAACGAAAAGTGCCATCATTTGAAATTTGAATTTGCCGCCACAATTCTGCCAGCGTACCTACGTGAAATGTTTTTAATTCTTAGATTTAATTATGGCGGACGATCGATGGAATAAGCTGTTAGAAATTTAGATAATATAAAAAAGCATATCGAAATCAAGGCGGGTACATGTAATTGATCAAAACGCTTTTGCGCCGCGCGGGTGGTCGTGTGGGGAGGGCGGTAGCGAGATATGGCGGAGAACAGGGGTTCGGATAACGTCGTCATGCCGGACATTACCGAAGTTTCCGAAGCCGATCCAATGACGACAGCGGCCGAGCACGAGACCGAACGCAGCGACAGGAACGCAGTTTTGCCAAGCGACATTAAATCTGAAAGGCTCTCTAGCGATTCTAACGGTGTAGTGACGGTGCCCGTGTCGCTGCCCGTGGGCACGCTCATTACTGGCACCACCTTCAACGTGATCACATCCGACCAGCTGCCGCACTTCAAGCCTATGATATGTGTGGACAACGGATTCATCTCGGGCGGTCCCGTCAGCGACGAAATTAAGGCGACACACATCGTGATCCAAAACCCGTCGACGACGCCGCCGCAGCGCCAGGCCCAAGGGCACGAGGTGGTTCCAGCTGCGCCTGCGGCGCCGTCGGCGAGGACTCCTACTGCGTCCAGCGCGCGTACATGGATCGAGACGGCGAACATGCCGATACTGCCGGTGCGTTGTAAAAACACATCTGCTGAGTTGCACAAGCACAAGTTCGGCTCGGGCGGCCGCGGCCGTTGCATCAAGTACGGCCTCGACTGGTACACGCCAAGCGAGTTCGAAGCCCTGTGCGGCAGAGCTTCTAGCAAGGACTGGAAGAGATCCATCAGGTTCGGGGGCAGGAGCATCCAGGCACTCATAGACGAAGGTATCCTGACTCCCCACGCCACTAGCTGCACCTGTGGAGCTTGCTGTGATGACCAGTCCGGTAAGTTGTTTTGTTCACTTAAATATAGAAATATCCACAGTGCAAACTAAAAACCATAGCATATTTTGTCTCGGAGTAGTTTTATATTTATTGCATCAAATATTCAACAAATTTACAAGGTTTTGTAATGGGTATTGTTGAGGTATATGTGGCCACACTCGGCAAAAACAAAAGGTTTCCTTCGAAGTCAATGTATACTACCCTTTTACATATGAAAAGGCTTATGTACATATATACAACTTCTTTCTTCTAATTGCTGTTTTAAAGCTAACAACGGAATTGATGCACATATGATGTGAATGTGGTGATAAATTCAAATGATGTGCTTGATATATTATTTCCAAATGTTTTTTACATCCATGTTGTCGAATCATTAAGATTTTGTTATTGTGCTCAGCAACCTAAATCCATATCTTTTGAAGACTATTGCATGCAACCTGAAAATGCAGGTGATCTATTTTGTTTATAATGTTACTGTCATATATTTGTTAAAATTATTAATGCTAATGTGGGTAATTGCTAATAGTTGATTAATAAATCAGTTTGTAGCTTATGAGTGAACATGTTGTTTCTTTTAGTTACCTAAGTTAATGTTCATTATTTTCTTTACCTTGTTAATAACAGGTCAACATATCAAAGCAATAAATATGCCATGCAAAAATAAAACAAACTTTATTTTAAAAAAGGATGCATGTACGAATATCTTTAGCTCTTGTTTTGGACTAAAGACATGTAATTATTTTCAGACAATTATGAATTTACATCAGTTATGGGTCCTGAAGTGTTATTTACGTCCATTAAAACAGATAACCACTACTAAAATAAATATGTAAATCAATGTCGTCATTTGATTTTCAAATGTTATGTTATTTCAATAATTTGTTTCTATCTGACTATCATTCACCTTTGTGATCACTAAATATTTATGAGAAGAAACATCTTGTGAAAAATTTAAATAGTTATCGATCAGGCTTTTAAAATATATAAACAAACATTTTTTTTAATCCTACAAAATCCATGAAGTGTGTGAGTACTATGAGTACAATGGTAGAACTTATTGTCATTACAATAAGCCTATTGCTGAACATCAGATTTCTGCAACATCTCTATAATAACCCGAAATTGATTAAAGAAATATGTTGACAGTCACTAAGGCTAAAAGTGGGAGAGCTGATGTGTGCATCAACCAAAAACATTGTACCTTAAGATTTTTGTAGTAGGTTGACATCAAAAATATACACTACAAATACTAATCATGTATCATGTTTAGGAGCTATTGGATATCTACGGCTTAACAAAGTCTTCCCCTCAAGAAATAAAATAATTCTTATGTAATAAAATAAGTAGTGACATGAAAACTGTAGGGCTGCATAAAGACATCTTTAATACATATTGCTATATGAATTCTACTTGGTGTTATTCTATCTGGTGTAGGTGCCTGTCTTCCATTATAATGTTCAATGTCAATTTAATTTGTCCAATTTTCACAATCCTTCTACCAAAACAAATAACTTTATTACACTGTAGTAATAATAAAAATGGCTTTTGCTATGGACTATGCAGTATAAGCAGAGTTGATAAAAGGCTTGTCATCAGGGGATTTTCTTTGGATATGCTGTATGATTGCTAAATTATTTGAGTTGAAGACAAACAGCTAGGTTGAGGGTTAGTTAAAACACATCTACTATTGTTTTGGATCTGATTTCTACTAGCAGTGATGCTACACTGTCAAGATTTAAGACATGATTTAGTAAGTATCTAGACAGTGAACGGATGTAATTGAGCATCCCAAGATTATCACTGTGATTTATAACTAGAACTTAACCATAAGAAGTTGTCAGATCCAAGCCACTTCCAAAAGCTCCTTTAAATAGTAACTAGATATCTATGGATTTTTCAATTCATTATCAGCTCAGAGTCAGGAATTTGTGTCCGATATGGCGATAGACTCGCCCCCTATCACATCGTGGGACGAAATACACAAGGCGAAATGTGAGTGTCTTAGTTGCTACCAAGGGAACCTCTGCCTAACCCTTCCGGGGAAAAGGCGTGAGTTTATTATGAATATCTATAAGTGCAGCCAGTATTTAGCAGTAGATATTCTACAGCTGGATAATAGGGACAACTGATGATAAACAAAGCTCTTACACCAAACGCATATCAATATGAACTATGCTTTGCAGCTATGGGTCCAGTAAGGCTTTTCACACCATATAAACGCAAGAGAAGAAATGCTGACTCCGATGAGAAGAAATCTTCTAAAATCAAACGGGACAATAGTATCGGGGAGAGTGATGTAGAAACAATGCACCAGTCAAGCAACAACAGCCACTCAAAGGAGGCCTGGCAGACTATAGAAGGACTTGAACCCAACGCAGACTACCATATTTTGGAGAACCCAGAGCCTCCACCGGAACCAGTAGGTAAATACCATTTATCTGTTACATTATTGGAATAGAGAGGCTCGCCTCCTATCAGATCATGGGGCGGAGCATACAAAGTGAAATGTGGCTGTCATGGTGGCGCCTCTGCCTACCCCTACTGGGAAAAAGGCGTGAGTACATGTTATGTTATAGTGGAAAATACATGTAATTAAGATTCATCACTGCAATTTGAAATGCCAGTTAAATAGAAACATTTTTCATCCTCCAGTCTCCTCTCATATAGATTTTACACCTTGAGCCACTTGTTTCAAAGAAGTTGATACAACGGCCTAGAAGTAGGCGGTTTTGTTAGAAGGTCTTTCGCAAGTTAGAATACTGCAATATTATTAATAAAATTTGTTATTTACGAGTTCAGAGCTAACATGATACCCCAAATTATACGGATATACAATATGGGCTACTGAAGGCTACTGACTTTTTGTATATAAAGCAAACATGTTCCATAGTTAAAATTCAGGATACCTTGATAACATACTATTTCATTTGCCCTTACTGTTAAAAAAGTACACCATTTTTATTTTAAAAATACAAGATGTGCCCACGCGATTTATCTATTTTCATTATCGTTGTCTATATCTTGTTATTATTTGATTATACATGCGCTAGTATAGTAAATTCATCCCAATATAGCACTGTACTGCTTTAAAACAGTTCCATCTAGTTATTTTAACAATGTTACTGCCTTACATTAAAGTTGCCTAAGTAACATCGCAAAAGTTGAAATTATTTGATGAGACTGAGCCTAAGAAGATTATTCACTAATCAGAATCTTCTCCTTCTTCAGCCTATATGTCCATCCAAAAGCTGAGTGTAAACCTCTTGTAATGGACGCTCATCTGAATACTCAGTATCAAACTATAATAATGGTTTCTTAAACTTACGGGTAGTCACAGGACGGACTTACACCCAATCCGCGATGAAATCCATAAAAACTAGTTTTATATCTAAAAACTAAAATGCTGATTACAAAATAAAGTAAAATTATGTGTAGTTGTCTAAACTAGCCTTGCGTATTGTGTTTTACTTCTGATTAAATGAAAATTCAAATAGCCTGTAGCGATTTTCATAACTAATGATGATGTTACTTTAATATGTAATGGCTTGAGCTCTTCAGCGATGTATACTTTCTCCAGTTTAAATTTTATGGCGTTTGCCTTAGCTTTGATGCTGAGCGATGTAGTTTTAGCGAACTATTTTCTAACTGCGATAGCATTTTCGGTGTATATTACTAATAACATTTTGAATACCTACAATTATCATTAAAAGTTCAAATATATAAATGAACAATATTTATGCCGAAATTCGCTGAAGCTGCGTATAAGTGCTTTGAAAATAGGTTATGATATTTTAAAGTCATTCTTCATCATTTATCATTGATCTAGTTGTCTTCTTGTCTTCAGCATTCATCAACTTGTAAAGTCACGTTGCTAGTATGTTAACGTAATATTGAATATATTGTTAGTTTATATAAAGTACAAATTTATATATTTTAATTATTTTAGTCATATTTTTCGTTGTTATCATATTTTACCAAAATGCGATCGTCATCATAAATAGTTGATTTTTGCGCAAATCTTCATTTTTTCGGTCTAGGCTTTTAAGCGAAAGTGTATGTCAAAATTCCTTCTGGTGACTAAAATGTAATGTTTTGCACGAAGCTTATGGTATTGGGTTCGATAATTTTTCACATCCTAATATTTTTGGTTAGATGTTTCACAACTAATAAATATATTGATGAACATAATAATTTAGGTATACATTATAATAATTATGTAAAATCCTGGCCATTTAAGAAAAAAGAAGTAGAAGTATGGTGGTACTGGTCATCAATAAGAATGATCTAAGCTTATTGAAAAAAACGCGCCTATCTCGCGCCTAAAATTTTTAATTGTTTTAGTTTTTCATTTTTAAATAATTACAGTACAATATTTCTTAATTAAACATACATTTGCATAAAGGCCAGCAGTATATAACTTTGCAAAATGTATGTGCATCATCAGCCTCCTTAAGTGATTTGTCCACTGTATGTTTACAGTAGCGCTGCCGGACATGAACGGCATTATGAAGCGGCTAGACGACATCAGCCAGACGCTGGTGCGGCTGGCGGGCGAGCTGAAGCAGTGCGTGGACGAGGTGCGCGTGGTGAGCTCGCGCCAGGCGGAGCAGGAGCGTGCCTCCGCGCTGCTCGCCGCCAGTGTGGACGCGCACGTCGAGGCCGAACAGGTGTCGCTGCATAACGTCGAGGAGGCTGAAGCCAAGAAGGTAATAGTCCGGCATTCAGAAAGTAACTATAAGACGTACTTTCGGCACTCAATTTCAATTAGTGCCATTAAAATAAAATTGTAATGCTAATGTGCTTAATGCAGGAAAATAGAGTGAAATCGCCCATTATTAAACTCTTACCATTGTGCCAAGTTTTCGATCTCAATTCTATACAAATGAAATCGAATGCTAAGAGTATTTTTGAATGTTTGTCACATCTTCACGTTCAAGCAACTGGACAAAAAGTCATAGCCCATTAGGGCACAAAAATGGCCCCAGAACGGAATCTGGATGATCTTTTGAGAGTATGTTGGTACTGATAAGATTCTTTTAATCTACAAGTTTCAACATTCTACTTAATTTGGTTTTCGAATAAATCGAAATAAATGAACGATTTTTATTTTATTTTATTTTATTTAAAAGGTTTGCCAACAATTGTTAACCCTAATTCTTACATAAATATCTGACTACAATTAAATAATAAATCATAAGAGCAACAATTAATTACAGGCAAACACCACATGCAAAACAAATGAGAATATACATCATGAACATCATAGTCTGAACCAATTAGCGTTACAATATAAAGTCAATGCAAATAACAGCAGCATAGTGGTTTGATGATATTACACAATATAATTAAATGAAACAATTATAACAAATGCAATTAAAAACAAGAATACAGTAAAAAAAAAACTAGTACTACAACAAAGAAAAAAAAACATAAAAATACAATAATTAAAAGAAACAGTAGCTATTTGTAGAGGCTTAAAGAATAACATAACATTAACACTTTAAAACGGCAAATCAGCAAGTGGAAGTAAGTAATATGTGGATTAGGTATTAATTATTTACTCAGTCAGAGGCGGGTAAACAGTTATTTAACGACTGTAACAACGCAGCAGGCGAATCAAGATTGAAGTCAAAGAGATCACTACAACCGTTTATAATTTTGCACAAATTTGCGTAAGGCGAATTCGCACCTAGGATCGTTCGTCTTAGTGGAGGACATAGTGGTGTGATAGGTTTGCGAGGTAGTTTATTTGGTACACGACATTTAAAAAGAGACCAACAATGGGGGGCAGTCTATTTTGTTGTTAAGGATTTTGCAAGCAAATTTCGCGTCTAAGATTTTTCTTCATTTCGATAGAGAAGCTATATGGAAATAATCAAGTCTTGACTGATAAGATCGCAACAACTTGCTTTTACCCACTGAATATGCGAGGTGCCACATGAACCGCTTTTGCACTCGCTCAATACGCAATTGGTGAGTAGCGTAGTGTGGCCGCCAGACAACACTACAGTACTCCAAAACGCTCCGGACCAGATTGTTGATCTTGGTTTTCGTGTTGCGGAACGGTTTACATGTCCTTATTACAAATCCTAGCATTTTAGATGCTTTTCGTATAATACTATCAATGTGCACGTTAAAAGTCATTTTCTTGTCAAAAACAACTCCCAAGTCTCTTATTGCGTCTACTTCATTAATTAAATGTTCTTCTATGTGGTAGTCAAACTTTATTATGTTATGATTACGATAATATTTTACATGTTGACACTTCCTGGAGTTAAGGTGCATGTTATTGTTGTTACACCACTTTATCATACGATTCAGGTCACTCTGTAGCTTATTGGCGTCTTCATATGAATTTACCAATCTTAAAAATTTTAAATCATCGGCAAACATGAAAACGTCAGAGTAAAGAAAACAATTAGTAATGTCATTGATAAAGTAGTTGAAAAGTACAGGCCCCAAAATAGATCCTTGGGGCACCCCTGATGATATTTTAGAGGTGGTGGATTTATAGCCATTAAGCACTATAAAGAAGGATCTGTCGGTTAAGTATGACTTCAGCCAATTAAAGTTGGAACCGGCAATGCCATAGGCGTGTAGCTTGCTTAAAAGAATTCTATGCGACACCTTATCGAACGCTTTACTGAAGTCAGTGTAAATAACATCGGCTTGGTGTCCTGAGTCAATGATTTGGATCAGGGTTTCAGTGAAAAGGGTCAAGTTAGTATTTGTGGAACGAGAACGAAGAAACCCATGTTGGTAGTCACTTAAACATAGTCTGAGATGATTTTGAATATGGGGGCAAACTATCGACTCCAGGAGTTTGGATAGACATGATAAAATTGATATGGGCCTGTAATTGCGTACGTTATCGTTTTCATCAGACTTATAAACAGGGACAACCTTGGCAATTTTCCATTTAGAGGGAAATATACCCGATTTTAAAGAAGTATTAAATATTCTGCATAGCGGATGGACTAGTTCCGTTGCACATCGACTAATAAGCATCGGGTGAATACCGTCCGGTCCTGCTCCTTTATCACAATCGATCGATTTCATTTTTTTCAGTAGTGTCTGATGATCTACAGTTGGAATTGTTAAACATTGACTATAGTTTTCTAGTGTTGAAAGACAATCATTATTACTACAGGTGTGACAATGATCAGAGCTATAAACAGATGAAAAATAGTCTGCAAACATTTCGCAAATTTCATTACCATCAGAGGAAGTACGCGAACCGTCCGTCATGGTAGTTGGGTATACACTAGCGCCACCTCGTCTATTTTTCACGTGTGACCAGAAAAGTTTGGGGTTGTATTTTATTTCATTCTCTAAGCGTTGTATATAGTTATTATAGCAATCTTTAACTAAGATTTTACAACGTTTACTAATTAAATTTAATTCAAAGGCATCTAATGGATTCCGATATTTATTGTATCGCAACCTAACTCTGTTTTTTTCTTTAAGCATTTTTATTAATTTATCGAACGATCATAGAAAACAGTCCCGAAAACAGCTGAATTGACTTAAGTAAAGGTCCTGGCTGTATGGGACTTAAGCTTAATTTAGACAGGTGTTTTCATTTCATATCTGTTGCATTTTAGATATTTTCGTACAAAGTAAGAACTATTGGCAATATTCACAAAATAAACACACATAATCAAAACAATGGTCAACACAGACCAATAAACAAGACAGACGGCCAAGTCCATACAATTTTTTTAACATGATAAGGAAACTTACACAATGAAGACAAACATGTACTTTATATCTATATCTCTACTAATATTATAAATTCTAAAGTGTGTATGTATGTTTGTATGTATGTTGTATCATCGAGATATATTTTAGAGCTACCTTTTAATGTGAAGAAAAGGCCTGAAGGGGATAAAATTTTGTATAGAAAAATCTAAACCGTTGCTGTCAAACTTGGCACTTTAGTTGCTCATTTAAAAACAATAATTACATCCTTTTTTTCTTAAAATTAATGAAAGTTTTTCAATATTTAGGGTAGATTTAGGAGCCTATCATATAATTATTATATATCACCATCATTTACTATGTCCGGATTCCCCGAAGAGGCAGGCATAGGCGCACTGTAAGTATTCACACTTCATCTAAAGCATGGCTGCTTTTACACACTTTCGATGGACGCTTAGGTTTGCTCATTGACATTTAAAATATATGGACAGGGCGAAGAGCGCGTAAAGTGTTCCGACGTAAGTTGTGCCCGCTGAGGTCCAGTGCATCTCTTACGATAGAGAGTAGAGCTTTACGATTTTGAAAACGCTTGTTTGTATTTTGACAAAGTTAAGTAAAAAAAAGATAAAAATTCTTATCACGGTTTAAACAAAATCTATTACCTTATGTGAATTATTTATTTATTAAAGTATTTTTATTCCTACGTAGTTATGAAAAAATCTAATAGAGGGCGTGATTTTCAAGACTATCTTATTGATACTCCAAAGAAAGTACTTACGGGCCTATCCTTAAATTTTTTATTCAAAATTTCTGCTAAATGTAATATAATACATATTTGGAGACCAATCGAATCAATAAAAAAAAGTTTAAATGGCGAACAATTCTTCAAAAATGAATAAGGAGCAATACATATTTCATAGAAATAGTTGCAGCGGTTTCGATTTTCCATATAACATTTCAAATCAATGTTTATTAACAATTATAATTTTAAAATCCGATTCTTTTTTGGATCAATGCGACATGGCAGCTTGTCTGTGATATAAATATTAAGTTATGCGATTTTGCTAATGATTCTTAATATTAAAAACATTTTCCATTGCTGTGGGTTTTGTGGCAATGGTTTATGGGCACAGAACAATGTCCTTTTAATGAACGTTTACAAAATATTATTTTTCAAATCATTTTCGATAATTGTCAACTATCAGGTAGGTTCGTTTGAAGCGTAGGATAGTGCTTAGCAACATAGGTTTATTTTAAAGAAAACCTTGACCTTACTCTCTTTGAGGAGACTTGAGCAACAATAAATATTAATATACATTAAGCTATTAACAGGATGATATTACATCTTGTTTAAAACACTAAAAGCGTGTTTAAATCGATCTGCATCAAAGAGCGACAATTGACTTACGCCGAAATATATTTCCATAAGGGATGGAGTTATCTATAAGATTACTTTCCTCAGAATAATGGTGTTCAGGGTATGAACTAAATTTTTATTGACTTACAATTTTTTTAATGTACCTAACATTTTGTTGTCATAATATTGTTAATCAATGTTTTGAAGGCTAAAATAAAATGAGTATAATCAGGTTTGGCATAAAAAGTAGCGAGTGCTCTTTCTGTAAAAAAAACAATTGGGTGTTAAGGCATTGGAGACTACACCATAAATAGAGCGCGAATCTCACCACAAATGTGCTTAAGTGATACAGGTTTTGCTTCCTTTCGATTGAGAGAGACAAAATACATCTATACATATAATAAATTTGTAAGCGATCGATGTCTGTATATGGAAGATAAATGAGAAAAAATCATTTATGGGGGCACTATATTAACGTAATAGAACCCGAAACAATGATTTTTGGAATTTTTGTCTATGCGGTTGTGCACGATGAACTCAGAAACGGCTTAATGAATTTCGATGAAATTTGGTAAGGAGGTAGCTGACACCCTGGATTAACACGTAGGCTTTATCCCCAAAAATGTAGTGTTCCCGTGGAATCAGGAAGGAATTTCGATATTTTTCTTACTTATTTGTACACAATTGGATAGGATGGTACTGGATTACATATCTTGAGTGAAAATGAGATGGGATAAGGTGGGATATAACGGGACGGGACGGAATGGGATTTTTATAAAGATAACCACGCAAACGGAGTTGCGGGCAGAAGCTATTAATATTTTTTTCACACCTCCATTCCCGAACTTCTAGTGATATAGCCACTTGCCTGCTAAAACTTGGGCTGCAAATTTGACCTGAAATGTATGTATTTTATAATTATTATACAACAAGAAAAAATTTCAAATGTATAATAATATGACTTTGACCTATTCAACGACCTTTGTGAACTATTTTTAAACAGAATTAGCAAAGGTATAGTGTATATTAATTATTAATTTACCTTCATCTTGTCAAATTGGATTTATGTGTTACTCAGTAAGTTTGGTGCTTTTTGATTGGCCACCAAAGCCATTCACTTTGGATAGGGTTTCAATCCAGTCGCACTTTGCCCTTCGATGACCAATGAGAAGATGCTATTCCTGAAATTTATTATGAAAACATTTTAATAAATAAGGTACTGTGTCAGCCCATATAGCTCTCACTGCAGCGCACGGGCTTCCTCTACAATCGAGAGGACGATTGACAAGGGTTAGGCCATATAGTCCACCATACTGGCCTAGTGCGGGTTGGCGGAATTTACATACCATAGAAATTCTTGCAAACCGCTATGGTGTACTGTGCAGGTTTCGTCACGACGTTTTTCTTCACCGTTATAGTGCACGATGATTGACTATCAAGCCACATGTGATTTCGAAAAGTCAGAAGTGTGCTTTGAGATTTGAATCCGCGATCGCCGTGAACATATGTCTGCCGCGTCTGGTTCGTTTACCAACAGGCCACCACGCCTATAAGCTTATAACCTATGCACCACGCTTAAGTGCGTGGTAGCAGAAACTTTAGCAGAACCTTAAACACTAATTGTGGCTATAACTATAAAAGTAGATTTAAAAACAGCGATATCTTTATTATTTTTATTTAAAATATAAGTTAACACCCAATCTCGTGAAAAATCGGTCGAATATGAATATGATCGCGCTTAATGAAAGGAATATTTTGTAAATATGGACACATACGTACTTCTGACCACATTCCCCACCTTCCTTGGTTCGTTAAGGGAGCATAAAGATATTTAAAACTCTGTCCTCGAGAGATGCTCCCGGGAGCAATGCACTTATTTACCAATAGTAAAAAACATTTTTTTTACGGATACATAAGCACATGAATTTACCATAAAATGCAAGAACCGCCGTTAAATGCTACAGATCGCATTTAACGGCGGTTCTTGCATTTTGCACCAGAATCCGGGATTGGAATGTTAATTAATCCAAATTAATATCATATTAGCTGTATTAACTAAGGCTTGACCACATTACAATAACAATACACTATGGTGGTACTACTAATACTAATATGACTTTTATCAACGTTTGACAAGCAGCCATTTCAATTTAATGACATAGCTTACTACGAGACACACACACTAATATAAAGACGGAGTGTAGATGGAGAAAAAAGAAACCGTTCATATAAAAAAAGTGAGATAGATATACATCCTTAATGTGTCACTCTTTGTGGCTGAGTTGAACGGGGCTGATTCTCAGTTTTGTAGAGTTATTGACAGGTGACACAATTGACACAACTATTGCTAGGTAACAAAAATAAGATGTCAACCAAAATCGATATAAAAATATAATATCGATATAATACGTTCGTATTCTTTAAATTTTATTGTAGCTGATACAAAACGTATAAATTCATCTTTTTTTTTATTTCACATAAACGGAAGCCGTAATCGTAATGTTTTACATGGCAACTAGCAACCCATTATAAGAATAGACTTAAGAACTGATTTGTAATCATTATTAATAAATTAATAATTCTTTATTGCAAACCAAATTACTGTATTCAGTTTTAAAAAAATCAGCTTAAGTTTGGTAAATAATATTCATTAATCAACATAGGTTTTGAACCAATTTCGGAACATATTTATTTATTTATAAACTTTATTGTACACCAGTGACAAATATAAAAATAAACAGCTAACAGAATAAAGTACAAGTGGCGGTCCTATCACTCAAGGTGATCTCTGCCAGACATCCAATGGATGGATACGAGCAAACAAGAAATAAGGGCAGCATGACATGTACTAAAAAAAGAATAGATATATATCTCCTTTCTTTTATTTATATGTATAAAAAAGGGTGTCCCAGAACTAGACGATAAAGCAGTAACGGGAGGTATACCAAAAGATGATGGCATAGCAACAAAAAAAATATAGTCCTATCCCCAATGACGTTTTACAAATAGACACGTCATACATCAACATAATTGCACAAAAAATTTGCGTAATGACTAAAACGCGTGGGCGTGGAAGAGTTATATGTGCAAAACTGGACTCTTGATTTTATTTGAGTTAGTAAACTGATAAATTAAATTTTTATTTAAAATAAATAATTTAATCATTAATATAGTAAGCTAAGTGTAAATTATGTGATTAATTAATAAAACGATTTATTGTGTGGACTGAGAAACCTTTATTTAGATAATAAAGTGAACTATACAAACCAAATAAATATTTATTCCATAAATACAATGACTTTTGCTTTATCTTAACTGCAATATTCTTTATCCTCCGATATTTTTTTTGGTCATATACAGGCCGTCCCGAAACTTGACGTCAAGCGGGAACTAGGTGAAGTACCAGTGTATACCAGCTCTAATAAAAATAAGGAAAAAAATCTACAACTCATGGTTAAGGCACAACTGTCATATTTCTGAAATTGACGAAAATCGACATCCTATACCAAATCTTTAGGTACTATCATTACAACTTTCAGTCATTTGACGGTATTTTTTTGCTACGCAATGCTCTATAACCACGCTATTATAATAAATACTAGTCACAAAACAAATGTCTCAGTTTCGTTAAAAAAAAAAACATTTTAATAGAGGCATACATTTAAAAAAGAAACTTTGACTAACTTTGAGAATTACTTTCAAAAAAAAAAACGTGCTTTGGATATTGCTTACAATAAATGGTATGTCCTTATTTTTCTTATAAGGCTTTTTCCGATGGTGTAGGATGAAAATAAAATGGGGAATAAACCTAAAAAAATGAGCTTGAATTTTTAGTTATCATGAATTTCTTATCCGTACTTGCACCAATTCGACTGATCTCGTTCAATGATTAATCATGGATCTCCATTGACAATTTTCAACTTCCGTTGGCCTCGTAAAAAGTCTATTTTCACCAACACTTTGTAGCATTGTGACGAGTGATGTCCATAGTTTATTATTTTAAATGACGTTTTACAATGTTTAATAGATAACCTTTAAGAACTGCATACCAAATTAAATCAAAACAAGTAATTTCAAGAAATATGATCGAGTTCCTCAAACAAGTATTTTTAAATTACTTAGTAATCAACTTTGACTGAAAAAAAATTGTACTATAATACCCACAGTATGTTAATATGTTTCATAAAATATTGGCGCATTTTATTAAGATTCTGTAATGCTACTACACTTTTAAGATTTTATTTGCGACTGACCTCATTTTTAAAAAAAGTCTTCATCATAATTTTAACATTGTTTTACTTAATCTTCGACTTTTTCAGGGATAGTATATCGTGTTAAGAAAGAGAAGAGCTTTACTGTCTTTGTGTTTCGTTCAAAAAGCAACAGAAAACACACCCAACAAAAATATAATAAATGTTTTGTTTTCGCAGTGCGCCAACTGCAACCGCGAGGCTTCAGCCGAATGCTCGTTGTGTCGCCGCACGCCGTACTGTTCCACGTACTGCCAGAAGAAGGACTGGGCGTCGCACCAGATCGAGTGCCTGCGCACCGTGCCCACCATCCACGCTGAGCCGCAGCACCAGTCCATCATGCTCATAGTCGAGAGTCAGCATCAATAGTCTTTGGGTGAGAAATATATCGAAATCACATCAACATTCTGCTACAAATTATAATTTTAAAAAGTCTGAAGGATGTGAATATTTAATTAGCTAAACCAGTTGTTTTAATATTTACACTCTAAAAAATAATAGGTTTGTTATTGATTCATCCCTAAAGATTTTATATTTATTTACTTACATAATGCAGTATAATTCTATTGAGTTTAATCCAGTTGACAATTTAAACAGTTACTTTAATTTGTATTTTAAATTGTGAGCCAATAACCTGTTATGAATCGGCGTAATGAAACAAATGAATGCATTCAATAAAATTCTTTGTTTAATATGTAACTAGCGGCCCGGTCTGGCTCCGCCCAGGTGTAGATAGACTTTTATGAAAATATTCTATCGCCTATGTTTATCAGGGATAATATAAGATTCTAATGGTAAAGAATTTTTCAAATTGGTAGTTTCAGACTATTCAATACAAACAATCAAACCTATCCCCTTTATATTATTAATTTAGATAAGGACCGTTTATTATACACTTGTGACTATGTGCGGCACTAATGGTTACATTGGTGCAAGTCTGCCAACCCGCACTAGGCCAGCGTGGTGGACTATATGGCCTAACCACTCTCAATCGTACTCTCGATTGTAGAGGAGGCCCGTGCCCTGCAGTGGGTCGTATATGGGCTGATACAATACAATAATGGTTACATTTATTTAATATATCAATATTTATTTTCAGGACAACAACACCCCGAGCGGGTGTTGGTAAGATTTGTGCCAGAACCGGAATAAAAGGCGCAAATCATTTATAGATGTGTGTATTTGGACTTCTAGTCATTTGTGAAATCCATTGCTACTACAAATTCTTCTTTAATCGACCAACAACAATTACATACCAACTTTTTCATGTGTGCTGTGTTGTGAGTGAAACTGTGAGAACATTGTGTGTAGAACAATTTATTTCTGAACTGTATGGACAACCCACTTTGTGTTGCCAGCTGAAATCCACCTAATTTCTAAATACACTACTATTACATGCACAGAAATCTGTATTTTGGCCGCAAGTTTCGCCAAATTCAAACCATATATCTATCTATTATGTGTATCTTTTTAGGTGATATGTACGAGACTGGAAATCTATAATTATGGCATTTGATAGGATTACATCACACCCAGGTGAAAAAGTGTTTTATGAAAACTATAATATCTTCTATAAGCTGTGTATAATTGTATTTTATTGAAAAATCTAGTGAATTTAGTGAATGTAACTAAAAGCGGGTGGCCCAAAGGTACTTTTTATTAGTTTAAATTTTTGACATTTGTCTCTTGGAAGAATACTTCTTTATAGGAAAATATTTATTGATTTGTAAGTTTCCATGCAGATAGACTACATTTGAGGAAATTTACTTTAACAATTTGATTCTAGTGTGTACTCAATAATGATGTGTAGTGTATTATTATATCGTACATATCTTTATTAATATGAATTCATGATGTCACATTAAGTCTGTACTGTATAATACTCGTATAATCATTTTATTAAATATGTTAGTGGACTAGGCATAACAATTGCCTATCTAATACAATTTTTATTAGTGTCAGTGTACTGTACGCAATTTTGAAGCATTTATTACTTATCACATTTTAAATATGATTAGTATGTTACACTTTGGATGTTCTGCAAGGCGAGTAGAAGTTTAAGTGTGGTTCACATTGAGACCCGATAAGAAATAGTTAGACATTTTAATAAATTAAGAAATACCTGATATCTCTTACAAATATTGGCAGTTGCTTATGTCCTTTACAGTATATTGGGTTTTCACCAAAGACAGCTATATTCAATTAACAGTTTGAAGGAGTTGTATGTATATCAACATGAAGAATAGAATAGACCTGACAATACTAAAACTTTTCCTGTTGCTAGCAAAACTGTTAAGAGTACCAGGCTGGAATGCCTGTGAGACCAACATACTCCTTTCGGTCTCTATCATTACACAGGAAGAGGCTTTAACAGCTTTCATCTTGTTTAAAAACATTCCAAGGATACTGTCTTGATCCAGTCCTGATATGTACAGTTAGAAATACTCTGAATGCAAAGTCCTTCCTTTAATATAAGTAAGTGTCTCGATGTTTGCAGATATAGTCCTACATGTTTTATCTATCCTGTTAAAGTTACTCTTTTGTAGTTATGGCGTTATTGATAGGCATATTTAAAACCTCTTAGTTATCCAATGTTTTGACCCCTTCGAACTACATTAGAATTCAATTTAAACAAAGAAGACAAATCATTTGATAACTAAAGTAGGTTTTAAATCTATCTATGAATAAGGTTGTAACTCTATGAACATAAGACACCTAAGAAAAATAGATTAATTTGTTGAAAAATATAGTTTCAGTGAGATATAGCCAAAGTGCAAATATCCATATTAATATTAGTTTTAAGACAATTGTGTACATTATCTTGCCACTTGTTAAGAAACTTTTCATTGATGTGATGTGAATCTTGATATATTTATGTAACTCATTATATATTAATCAATAGAATATAGTAGATAATTGTTGCTCCAACAGTAATTTTTTTCTTCCTTGCATATATAATAATGGATACAGTATGTGTCAAGTTTAGATTTTAAGTAAATAATGTAGTACATTTACCTGTGGGACACTCAATAATTGTTCCTCACTGTGTAGAATAAATTAAAATCTAATAGGCTAATTACACTATGTCTAGCTATAAGAAATGCTGTTACCATAAAGAGTGAAATGTGTAGTTAAGAATTCTGTTACCAAAAATAATCTATTTTAGTTATAATTTGTTCATCAGGTTCACTTTTCACTAGTTTACATTTTGTTTTGGTAACTAATTTTGCATATTAAGTTGTTAATGTACATTGTAATTTGGAACTAGGTAAGGAACTTGGAAATCATTTATTGATAGCTAATTATTATAAGTATGCAGTGGATACCCACCTTCAACACGGACAGGCAACTTAGTACAGGCTATAGTAAGTTGCTGGATGTAACCTATTCCCTACAGGGTACAGTGAGCATCCTTTTGGGTGGCCTGTGTCTAGCAGTGGATATCCTTTTGCTGATTAAGCCAATGTGATGATTTGGGACAGAGTATATACTACAGTATTAATTTGATATTTGTTTTCACCTACCTGGTTCCATAGACCAACAACCACAAATAAATGTACATTTTACACTATCATGAGTTTGTCATACACTGGGACATTACTTGTTATTAAACTTGGATGATTTTAACATTTATTCACTCATTTAAAAAAAGTTAATTCATAATGATTTTTTGTCGAAACCACTTTATATGTTCAGTGAATGACATTTATTGACTTAAGTTAAACCATTCGTACTTCATTCATGTACTTCATTTACATTTGTTATGTGAACCTGTTGTCGCGTGTAAATTGCTAGTTTTAAATTATTAGATCAACGGCTCATGCACTATGTTGGTTGTCGCTTGGACCGCCACGCCGCACCCGCACACGCAACTTAGCAAAGTGTATGGAGCCTTTATATAAGGGACGTTTATATACTCGTATGTGGGACGATTTGTTCCGATTTTAGTAGTGTTTAAATTAATGATTAGAATGTAATATTAATCGGTACTTTCCAAGATTAATGACGTAATAGTATTGTCAGGTATTGTGATCAACAGACCTTGATTGTTGTTTTTAATCTGAAGTTTATTGTTTGGAGAATTCCTTTTGTGACGTGAAAAGTTATACTGATTGTTGCCGAATATATTTGGGTACAATACAATGTTTTGGAAAATCGGGTATACTCTTATCCATCGCCCTGTGATAAATGTTCATTGTTTTAATTTATTGTGGGCTTCGGGAGCAGGACTAATGAGAGCTATAGAAAATTCTACAGAAAATTGAATGTTAAAGGTGGTCTTATTACTTTAAAGAATGAAATAAAAACTGCTTATGAAGGTATTTAAATGATTTTGAGACTGAAAAATTAGGAAATTTTGAACTTTATAAGGATTTTGAGAGACATTTGTGGTTTTGCATACGTCTGTAGGCTATGGTAACTGTATACCATCATGCAGGCCATATGCTTGTTTGCCTTCTTAGGTGTATAAAAAATGCCTTTTGATATCTATTAACTAAGGGTTGTAGATGGTTTTAAGGTAATTTGGACATAACAGCAGCTATTGAACAAGCCTGTAGCCTGAAATTCTTTCTCTGTATTACGCAATGGGTGAGATGAAATCACATTATCAAACGTCTTATCTACACATGCCAAAGGCATATTTTTTTAAAAAGTATGTGCTAGTGGCCTAACTAGTTCGAAAATAAATTAAATATGTTTTCATACTTGGAAAGATTGCAGTGGCGTCAGAGGTCTTGGAAAGTATAGAAACAATATATTTGGTGAATATATATATGTATGTATATTATTATATATCTATTTGCTCAAATATGTAAACCATTATACTATGTCAGTCGTCAGAGACTGTTTTACGTGTCTATGTAATATTTGTTGACAGGAACCAATGCTCGCAGTAAATGTAAAATAATGACAATTCATAAAGGATTGCATAATAAACTCTCATTACATATTAAAACAGGTTTAAGCATTTTTGAATAAGCTTCGACATGTTGGCTATCTATTATTCTACCTAATGTAAGTGTGGCAGTTAATATCTTACTATAAAAAGAGTATATGAATGAATTTCTCTAATGTAGAATTGTAATAGCATTCGAACTGGTCGCATTATTTCATTTGTCAGAGATGAATAATAGTTGTAAGTGTTTAACGATTTGTCAGTGTCTGCGATTTCGTGATTTTCGCGAATTTGTCATTTTGTGACCAGTTCTGGGTATATAAGCCCGTCAGTTGAGCAAAGTCAGCGCAATTATACGAGTAGTGGCTTCGATTAAGCCGATAAGCAAATTGTATGGAATATTCAGTAGTAAAACCACCACTAAAATGTTTACTCTAACAAGTTTATATGATTATGTTGGTCACGGAAAATTGAATGAATTAGGCTGTTTATGTAAAATTCTGAAATTAAGTCTAGTCACGAATATACAACTTTCGAATCATTCTAATTTATTGTTTACTATGAAATTTTGAATTAATGTGTTATAGTTATTCTATTCCACGATGTCCATTGTTTATGGTTTTAGAATTGACAAGGGATGATGTGGATTTTTTTTGTGATTGAATCGATATTATCATCAATACATAGCTACAGTAGTATTTTTTTAATATTAAATAAATAAATAAATATAGTGATACACTGACAACTGAAACAGAAGTAAATCGATATCAATACGATCAGACTTCTTGAGATGTAGTGTATACAGTATAACATGTCTAGTATAATCAGTTTTTTGCATAGTATTTATAAATAATTGTTGTTCTTTCATGTTATTTCGATAAGAGTAAAATCGATTTATGTAAATAGTAATAATTTCTTAATAGGTAATTTAATATGGTTGGTTTTCCACCAGTTCTCATATCCATCAACGGAGTTAGTGGGGTTAATCACTTGGGATGTAAATAAGTAATGAAGGTATTGCTTTATCCATGAGTTTGGAAGGTTTTTTCATGGGAAAGTGCACCGTACCAACTCATATATGTTACGGTAGTGCTGAAATGAGCTGTTGGTAGTATGGTTTAATAAATATACTGATATATTATGGTAGCTATCATGTCGAAGTTTCCGTCAGTTTTTGTCTTTATCCGGTAGTAGATATACAGTACACGCATTCCTCAGAGTATATAAATTATAGTATTTTTTGCATGATAAAATAATAGTTTGCATAAAAGCAACTTCAGTGTTGCATAAGCTAAATTACGAGTATACTAAACAATTTATACATATATTTTTTGTTAACTAGGGATGACTACTGGTTGCCTACTATATGCACTCTCGCTGTTACTACGAAACATTTCAAATAGCTGGAAATGTTACCAGTATTTTAAAAAAGATACATTTTCACAATACACTATTGTAGTAATATTTACGGCAGCGGGTGTCAATCGCTATTTAATTTATGCCTTGTATAAGAGAGAAAGGAAATTGAAAGCATTGAAAATAATTGAATTTTCTTTTCTATAGTACAATAATTGGGTATTTTCACCGTTAAAAATTATTTTTGACATTTTACTTATTTTTTACACTGCAAATACTAATTATTGGATACAATGTTTGTTAATTGTTTCTGTAAAAATATATAAGTATGCTTCGTACTTTATATCCTCTGAGGGACGTCCATATTATAAGAATTTAAATATGTAGTCCGTATCTCACTTCAATTTATCACTTTTTGCCGGCTATGCCATGTGCAGGTTTATGTTTGTGTAACATTTGCGTTGTCATACTCAGCGGCTCAAACAAAAACAGCTATGAACAAAAACCTGTGGTTTTTTTTGCTTGCTAAAACAGCAATAAAATCTGTTGCAAAATGAATAAACAACAGTCTTTTAAAGGTAAAAATAAAAATGGACGCATAGTGGGGATTAATAGCGGTGACGTCAGCGTACACGATACGTATTGCTTTTTGTTAACGGGCACTCCCATGCTCCAAAGGTTTCCAACTTGCTTATTGAATGGACTGATAGAAATATTTTTGTGTTTGATTTTCGGCAGTGAAACTGGACGAAACAACAAAATACATTGCGTTTCAGGCGTCAAATACATTTTTATTAAATATACTTTTCATAATCGACAGAGGTTATTGTTTGAGCCACTCAATAAAGATCAATTAGTTTATGAATTGATTTAAAAAGTATTTTTTTTATTATTAATGTATAAATACGAGGATGGAACAAAGTTTCCGATAATATTATTTTTCTTCTCAAAATGACAATTTCGTTATTGGAAGATACACAATTTGCAGTCAAATATTTCGTTACTCAATTTTGTGGCATATAATTATATTTTCAACAGGTTGTATGTTTGCCTTATTTTACTTACAGTTTCATAATCATTATCGAATACACTAGTGTTCCCTAAGGGAATCCTGACTTTCGGAAAATAAAGAGTTCAATATTTCTTTTTGCCCCAAAAACTGTGTTATGCAAAAAAATATTACACCGCTTTACACTATTGAGGTTGAAAGAGGGATTTGTTACATAATTATATTGATTGCTTGTTTTGGAAACTTTGTTTCATTCTCGTCTATGAAAGAAAAATATATACGGAAAATTATTACAAAACATTTTCGGCATTTGGCGATATACGCGTGAAATTTTAACTGACAGACGTACAGACGAGCACTTTTGGATATTTCAATATATATAATGTATGTATTTTATATATAAATAATTTATTTAGTTACAAAATGTTATTTGTAAATCGTTCCAATATACGTTCTCATTTGTTTGTTTAATTTTGTTACATTTGGCATCGAAAATTACTTTCGAAGTATGTATTTAAAATTGTATTCGAAATGTAAATATTATAAAATTGTTTTGATTGTGTACAAGGTAAAGCGGCATATATCACAAAATAAAAAGTTTCATGTTGTATTTTGTGTATATTAATTACACTACAGGATTTCAAGATCTTCAGACTCTGTAGTACCCAATAAGTGGGAATGTGTGTGATGGTCCATCATTATTGTCCACAAACCACTACTGGGCTGCTACGCTAAGTCATTGCTTCTGGATCATGGTATCAAGTTGTATCGAAGAACTGCAAGGCTGTTCTATTACCCACCGCCCTTTTCTTAAGCATAGTAATTACTAATTAAGTACAACATTTTCTCTCTCTTCAGCCACAGGAAGTCCACTGCTGAACATTGGCCTCCGCCAAGGATCTCCACATTGACCACCACAATTGGAAGCCACAACATTAACCATTGTCATTGCCAAAATTACTTAGTAAGTATTCCAGTTAGTTGTGGATCTCGCGATATTTTTGCATTACAATGCATTCCAAGCTCCTTTGTATAAAATAGCTTGTTGCGTTGACAATTGTTTCATTTCGAAAGTATTTTTATATAGATTCGTGGATATCTAAAACTACCAAAACATTAATCGAAATGACCCTTTAAAAATACACAGTGAACTGTATTGACTTTGAGTGGCCTTAACGAAGGGGTTTAAACCGTATTATACTACATCTATGTTTTAAACACAGTCAAACGGGCGATAGTCAAACGATTTTTAGTATGCAATGTTCAACGGGTGTCACCAAGACGCTTATAACCAAATGCAAACTTCATTCCTTATATGAAACTCAAGCACATAAACGTGACCTTGACATGAGTTTAGTCTGGTGTCCCTTTCTTTAGAGTGAAATGTTTTCTTTTTTTGTGTTTTGTTTTCTTTTCTAGTAAATTATATTTTGTAACATGAAATCGAATCATATTAATATTTATCAATATACTTGTGGCTTAAATTCACCATGATAGCTGAGAATAGCGGCTACAAATAAGTAATTTAAAAAAAATTCTAAACTTGTAACAATTGCCAGGGGCTTCCAAACTAGGCTTAGCCTGTACTCTTGGGAAACCATGTAATAATTGTATTAACCTAGTTATGATTTATAAGGGCGAAACAGTAATTGCAATATAAATGGTTATATGAACAGTCATTTGGAAAAAAAAGAAACACAATGTTAATGCACCGAAAAGAAAATATAAGATAATCATATTTATAAAAAAGATAAAATATACTTTATGAAAAAAAAAGAAAGAAGGAATGAAAGCGAATGTATGAATATGAAGAGAAAAGAGACTCTGTCGCATCATAGTCAAGACTATTAAACCACATTATAATCTTTTTGGCTTCGTTAACTGTTGCTCTTTTTATGTCGCACAACTGTGTTACTTTATTATAAAGGACAGAATGTAAATAAAATTGTTTTTTTTTTTTGGCAAATGTGGTATTAACTGTCGGTTGATCTAATTTAAAGACCCTCTTTTTTAATAATGTTTCATACCCATCTGAATTTATTGTTATGATGCAAGTTTTGAGTATAAATAGATGGCGGACTCTAAGGACATCTGCTTCCCTGAATAAAGTGTCAGTGGTAAATCTAAAAGGTTTCAGCAACATTACTTTTAAGACCGCTCGCTGTGCCCTTTCAAGGGGTAGCATGAAGGTTTTAGAAGCCCCTCCCCCATATCGAAATACAATAGTTGAGCAGAGATTGACAGACGCCATAGTAAATTAGTTTACGAGTATTTATATTGGCAGAGTTGCGAACGACTCATGATACCAATCATTTTGCGGATTGTACTTGCTAATTTTGTAATATGCAGTTCAAAACTCAACCGGTCATCCAGAATTAGGTCAAGGTATTTAATGTGATTGATTCGGTGAATCGAGCTGCAGCTGCAGTTTATATTATTTGCAGAATCGCAAGAGTGCATTTTGATATCGACTGATTCTCGAGGTTGGCTACGTGCCGTTTTATGAAAGCACATGAATTTTGTTTTGTCGGTAAGTGTCAATAGGTTATTTCGTAGCCATTTACACACTAACATCATTCCCCTTTCTGCGGCTCTATGAGCATTTTCCCAATTTTTTCCATAAATAACAATAGCAGTGTCGTCGGCATAACACAAATTTCTGCTGATTCTAACCCTAGGTCGTGGATATCATTCATATATATTGATAAATAATAAGGGCCCAAAATGCTGCCTTGAGGCACGCCGTAATTAATTGGGAGCATTGTACTTTTTAGGGAATCAACTTTGACTAGTTGGGTTCTGTTGGAGAGATAGCTGCGAACCCAGCTCAAATCAGTGCCACGAATACCCAATCTTTCTAGTTTCCGCAACAGGATAGGAACTTATACAGTGTCGAAGGCTTTGGCGAGATCGAGGGAAACTCCGTAACAACTAAGGACAGAGTCGAGACGTGACGCTATGTTGTTTACTAGCTCGTGAATGGCCCCCTCGGTAGACTTTTGTTTTCTGAAGCCGAATTGTCTATTTGAGAGAAGGTTGTTATTTTCCAAAAAGGCTGTTAGGCGTTTATTAGTATTTTTTTTCTAATAATTTAGAAAAAACACTCAAAAGTGAGATTGGTTTATAATTGCTTGGAAGGTCCCTCGGCCCCGCCTTGTGTATCGGTGTTACAGAAGCAATTTTCCAAGCATCAGGAAACAGACCTGAAGTAAAACTAAGGTTAAAGATGTGAGTTAAAGGTATACTAATATAATTTTTGACATTTTTTATGAGATAGTATTAGGAAAATAAAATTAATTTAGTAACATAACAGGAAATGAGATCTATAATGTGTACGTTGAGTTAAAAATAATATCTTCATTAAAATAATAACAATTTGTACTACGTAGTTTATAACGCAGTTCGTAATACTGAGTAAATAAAAAAAATAAACAATAACAAGTAATATCCTATAACTAAAAACAAAAAGACAATCATTGACATACAGAATATAAAATATTAAAGTTAGGTACCAATATCAATTTCGTAGTGAAGTATTAGTTGAATGAGAATTTCGACATTAGTTTATAGACTTCGAGAACGTATATTCTACACAGCAGTATTAAGTACACAGTAAATAGCCATAAATGAATATTCTGGATCAGGATAACAACATAGACAATTTACGATGCGAAATAACAATCATGCAAGAGTTTAATATGTATGCATATATTAGGCGAACTGACTGTTAACTAGTGGAGTTTTGGTACCTGTTTGCTGGTTAGTCAATTTATCTAAGATTGTTTCAGATGTAACCCGTAGTATTGAGCTTGTGTCGGTTCTTCTTATAAAAATGTTACCGTTTGACGACCATACGTATTTAAATTTCAGTTGTTGCGCAGCGGCGCGCGCCTTGCTGAATAGAACTCTATTGGCTTTTGTTAGGTGTTCGTTGATAAAGACACGCCGAGAGTTACCAGGAACTTCAACCATGTCTGTGGTTAGTCCGCGCCGCGCTCTCGCGGCACGCAGAAGCTGATCACGCGGGGCCCGCCGAGTTAGAGTGATGACCACCGGGCGGGGTCTGTAGTTTCCACCCGAACCAACAGTACGTTTTCCAACCCGTTTGATGTCGTCAATATCATGTACTTAGGTCGAGATTAATTCCAAGTTTAGTCGTGAGGTTCGTCACTATCTGAGTGAGGTTTTCGCCCTGGTTTTCCGTAATTCCAGTAAGTTCGACGTCCTTAAGAAATTGTAGTTGTTGCCGGTTTTCGAGTTCTAGTCGGAGTTGGGACACGTCGGCTCGAAGGTCGATGACCCCAGCTTTGTATTGTTCTAGATGCTTCAGCTCCTTCTTTATATCACTAATCTCCTTGCGGAAGTGTTCTATATATTCCGAGGTAGAATTGCGGGACGAGGTGAACACTTGCATTTCTCGCTTCATATTATTAAAGGCATATTGTAGTTGTAACTGAGACTGACTAAAAGATAAAGGTTTACCAGATGTGCAATGATACTGGTTGATGCCGGCAGTACGGGCAGATTTAGTTTCTGCTCTGGTTAGATTAAGACAATCAAGATGAATTTTTTTTGAGCATGAAATACAGCTCAAAAAAGTGTCTTCGGAACTTCGGATCGTCTTCAATGGTTTTGTTACCGAGCGTACAATTTATTTTCAGTGAGTTACGCCCTCTAGTAACGAATAGCGAAGTGAATTTTAAAAGTTGGACACTTTGTATCGGCTTATTTGGAGTAGTTCACAATCACGTATCTGTTTTACTGAATGTACAATTTAAAAACGATTTCTAAATTACTTGTGCCTTACTTTCCGATGATTCTTACATACGCAGAGATTCTTTTGTCACCTTTAGTAATGCGCACATATTTGGCAGAACTTTTAGTAAAGTTAAGTACAAATTAATTTATTGAAACGTACAGGTCGAATACAGAACCTTTTTATTTTAATCGGTTAATTAAAAACGATAAAAACAGTATATTCTTTTTGCTATCTGGGGAAATAATTCATGAACTTTGGCAACATAAGTTAAAGAATGAGTGCGATAGAGGATCCCACAAAAGGTCATATGTTTGGTATTCAAGAAAATGTTAGTAATGCAATCTTGGTACGTATTTTATATTTTCTATGCTCTGCAAAAAAAGGCGGGAAACCGATGCGCGCGCCTTTCTACATTGTCTTCTGTCAAGTCAGTAATAAACGAGCGTGTCTTGGACTGGTTGTTTTATTGTGCTTCCACATTTATATCATTGGCGACGCAGTTGAAGAACCCCGTGCAGGCAGTAAAATGTCGTATTCAGGAAATTTACCTATATTCGAATACAAATCAAGCGAATGGTCCATATTTAACGGAAGAGTAACACAATTTTTAAAAATCAATAATGTGGGAGTAGATGAAAAAAGAAGTGGAATCCTACTGACGCACTTAACAGATGAAACTTATCGTTTGGTGCGCAACTTGGCGTACCCCAAGTCGTTGGATTTGCTGACCTACAAGGAGCTAGTGCAATTACTCAGTAAGCATTTCAAACCGAAGCAATGTTAGTTTGCTGACAAGGCGAATTTTTTTGGCGCGAATTGAACATTGGGCGAATCTTTACCAGATTGGGCGGCGCGATTACGTGGTCTAGCAAGTTATTGCGATTTTGGCACCGCTCTAGAAATAAACCTGAGAGATCGTTTCGTCCTCGGTTTAGGCTTAGGTCCGGAACGTGACAAACTAGCGGTGGCACACATTTATTGCGCAGTGATACAAACTATTGTTTTGTTTGTGGAATGAACAATAATTCAAGTGATAAGTGCCGATATAGAGGTTACAAATGTCAAAAGTGTGGCAAAAAGGGATATCTCAAAAGGGTGTGCATGAATAAAAAGTCGGCGTCCGCGTATCATACGGACACTATGCAAGAATGTGAGGCTCTCGAGGTCAAGGACACTAGTTGTGAGGAATGTCACAATTATAATATGAAGTATGTGGCGGATAGGCCCATTACAATTAATTTAAGATTAGGTAATACGAATTTCAGTATGGAACTTGGTTCTGGTTCAGGCAAATGTGTCATTTCGGATAAGTTGTATTTCGATAAATTTTCTAATTACAAATTAAATAACAGTAATATTAAGATGTGTCTGTATAATGGCCATAAAATCTCGCCCATGGGCTATTTTTCTATCACAGCTTATTTTAATAGAGTTTATAAAAAAAAAATACATTTTTGTTGTTAAGAGTGGCGGACCGCCATTATTAGGCAGAGACTTTATGACCGCTTTCAATTTAATCATTACAACAGATATTAAGTTATATATGTAGTGATGCTGATATACACCAATTGTTGCAAAAAATTCCTAACTTATGGCGAGATGAATTGGGTGCGTTTAATCAATTTAGAGTTAGCCTAATATTGAAAGAAAACGCTATTCCAAAATTCTTTAAGCCACGAACTGTTCCATTTGCCCTAAAAGATAGGGTTGAGCAAGAACTTAATAGATTGGTAGCCTTAAAAATTTTAGTGCCCGTGAATCACTCAGAGTATGCCACTCCCATAGTGCCCGTTTTAAAAGAAAATGATCAGGAATAGCGGGACATTTTTCAGTCACTTTAAATAGGTAAGGCTCTTTTGATTGAAAAATATCCTTTGCCGCGTATTGAGGAAGTTTTGACTAAGATCGGAGGGGGCGAGCGTTATAGTAAGATTGAATTGAAAAATGCTTACAACCAGTTTTTGTTAGACGAGTCGTCACAAGACCTGACGACAATTAACACACATAAAGGTCTCTTTAAATATACGAGACTAGTTTATGGATTAACGAATGCCCCAGCCATTTTCCAAAAAGCCATGGAAACGTTGCTTTCTGGAATAGACGGGGTGAGTGTTTGGTTGGATGACATATGTATTGCAGGACCAGATAGGTATTCTCACATAAACCGACTAGTTGAGGTGTCGAAATTGAACGATGGATTGGGTCTTGTGAGACTTGTGTAGGTGTAAGATGTGCTCCGCCGCGCGAGCCGCCGACGCCGTGGCCCGCCGCCACGGGTCCGTGGCAGCGCGTGCACATTGATTATATGAGCATAGGGCAGAGGGTCTATCTAGTCATAGTGGACTCTTTCAGTAAGTGGCTTTAGTGTATTCATATGTAAAATGGCACTTCGACCCAAGCCCTCATAGTTGTTTTAAAGCATACATTTGCGACATTTGGTATACCAAACTTATTAGTTTCTGATAAAGATGTCAAAATTAATTCAGTAGAGTTTAGAAAATTTTGCAAATTTAATTGTAATAAATATATGACCACCTAATTACCATCCTTCAAGCAATGGTCAGGCGGAGAACGCAGTGAAAAATTGTAAAAAGATGCTAAAATGTATCATAAAAGATAATTTACCATTGCAGAGAATAAATAATGTATTACTGGGTTATTTACTTAACTATAGGAATACGGTGCACTGTACCACGAAGGAAACGCCAGCTAAACTCATGTTTGGTAGAAATTTGCGATCCCGTCTCGACTTGATAGTACCCCAGAAAGAAACTTGCGTTAATGTAGATTTACAATTACCTAGGAAAAGAGTTTTTGAAATTAATGACATTATTTGGGCTCGATGGTACAGCGCAAGGAAAGAAACATGGGAAATAGGTATTATTACGGAAAAGATTGGCAATAAAATGTATAAGATATTGCTAAAAAACTTAAACATCATATGTATTAGGCATGTCGATCAAATATTTAAATATACAGGCAAAGATAATAATTTCGAAAAGACTAGCGATTTCGCACCTAGACAAGATCGACTATCACGGGCACCTAATATCGTTGCTGCATTGCCTCCAATAGAAAATTCATCATCGGCACCTGAGTTTTCCGAGCTAGTAACCCAATCTGATATTGCATCAGATGATGGTGGAGAAGAATGGGGCGATTGTGTAGTCGAGCAGCATGAGCGCGATATTACGGTAAATGGGCCTGGTACGTCATCAGTAGCGCCTCTCCACGGGGACTCGTTGGCTCAATGTGGCGCCACCGGTGCCTCTGAGACAGTAGGACCACCCCCAATTGCTCAAGGACGTCCAAAACGTCTTACAAAAATTGTTGATTACAAGAAATACTTTTAAGATAATGATGTTCACGTTTTATTCGATTTATTTATAATATTGGGTTTAGTTATTAAGTATAATAATGTTCTTTGTCACCAGATGTTAATGTTTAATTACTTGTTGAGGAATGGTATGTATTTTATATTGTCTATGCTCAGCAAAAAAAAGGCGGGAAACCGATGCGCGCGCTTTTCAACATTGTCTTCTGTCAAGGCAGTAATAAACGAGCATCTCTTGGACTGGTTGTTTTATTGTGCTTCCACTATCAATCCGCTATCAAATCTCCATTTGGTTATAAGCTTCTTAGTAAGGTAATAGAGGCAAGTAGCTTTTGTCTCTATCGATGTAAATAGTTTGTAAAAAAATACTGTCAAATTCAGATTGACCAATCTAGAAAGGGATGGTGCTAGATGGAATTAAAACCTAGATCAATACTTTCGGTTGGTGCGGGAAGGGGAGGAGGTTATATAGTGAGTGCCCCGCCTCCCTCGGCCTTTCGCTCCGAGGCCCGCGCGTGTACCGGAGGTGTCGACATGTAGTGACTTGAGTTGCACAGCAGCAGTGAAGCATGGACTGAGCACGCGGCGTCCACCGCGGAGTCCATGGCACAGGTCGACGCAGAGTGAACGAGATGCGGGGCGGCTCACTGCCAGGACCAGCTGCTCGTCACCCGTGAGTACCTCCAGGGATTAATGTCGCACGTCAGAGCTCACTCCAGAACAATTGTACAGCTTTGTTATATCAAGCTCATGAAATATTATAGGTAGGTATATCCCCAACATGTATCGCAAAAGTGTACCTAGGTGCCGCGATCGGTACCAAAAACCAAAATGGCGGTCGACGCATGTGCAGTCCCGCTCTCCCGGCGCCGCAAAGGAATAACGATTACACTGTTATATGGGCGAATTATATTGCTCCAACTATGAAAATAATTGTGATAGGAAACGCTGGGTTGATTTTTAATTCGTTTGCATCACCAGTATGTATTCTTGTTGCAGGTTTGTAACAACATGCAGTTCTTTGCATTGTCAAGACGGGCGGGGACTGACTCTGCGGCATCACACGACAATACACCAAACTTCAGCAGAGAGAGCTGTCAGCTAGAAAACGACAAGTAACGAGCAGCTGCGACTGCCGGCCGACATCTTGACCACTGCAATGTTCACTGCTGCTGGCTGCGGCAATTTAATTTTAGTTTAGTATACGACCGGTACACGTGCGGGCCCAATACTTCCACTTCGATGTAATACTTCATTATTTTGTTGTCGCCTCAACTAAGCCACAGCTGGGAGACACAAAAATGGCGTCTACCAAGAAGACTATCGTTGGGAGGCGGGATATTTGTTGCAATATGACCTATACTGTCCTAGTACCGGAGAAGATGTGACGAGTGCGTCGCGTGCGCCGCTGTGGACTGCGGCTACACTGCAGCGGAGACGGAGCTGACTGGAGATGTGCTTGGTCGGTTCTTACACACGTCAGCTCGTCTCCGCTGCAGTGTAGCCGCGGCCGTACAGTTACACGCACGGCTACAGGCGCGAGCTCGCGAGCCGCGCCGCGTCGTGCCACATGAAGCGTGGCGCCGCACTCGTCTATATATTTTACTAGCAATCATTTGAAAATGCTCAAGAGTATATTTAGTTAATCTTGTTTCAATATTTTAAAATAGTACAAAATATTTTTGATAAATGCATTTACACTGGAGGAGACCGCCTGTTTCTACCCGGCGTGGGCGCTGTGCTTGAGATATATCGCGGTGGCTTTATTTTCTTTGGCATTGCGTTGCCCCCGGGCGCCCAGAGCGTAGTGTGAGTACCAACAGTCCTGGGGCTGGGTTATTGGAGTGAGCGAATGAAGTAAAGATCGATATGGGAATAATAATAAATAAATAAATACACCCAACAGTCACATACATAGTCGTGACCCCATACTAGGATAGAGTGTTGAGTCGTGAGTATCAGAAGCTAGGATAGACTTTTCGGTCCCACAAACACCCAGACCCGACATAAATACTTGTGGTTCACACAAACATTTGTCTTGGTGCGGGGATCGAACCCGCGGCCTCTGTTTTCAGAGCCGGTGTCTAACCAGGTGCGCCACGGAGGCTGTCAAATAATATTATATATACACATTTATATACCTGTTAAATAATATATCTGTTAAGTAATCTTATACAAATGTTTTGTACCAGAATTAAATTGTTGTACTGTACTGTATTAGCCCATATACGTCCTACTGCAGGGCCGGGCCTCTGCAATCGAGAGCACTGTTTAGTTAGGTTAGTGTAAGTTAGTTAAACCATATAGTTAGTTATAAGATAAGGTTTTAAAAAGGTCTGTCAGTTTATTAAATATTTACTAAGTGCTTTGATAATACTGTTTAATCCTCAATGTAGATGTTCGATTATGAAGATACTCGTAGTATTGTAATATGTGTGACTAACATTATGTAATCGTAAGTAACGCCGACACTCGTCGGTTCTCATATTTAATCTAGATGTAATGTAATAACAATAAAATATAATCTTGATGTAGCAATGCATGGTGGTTTCATTTATTTATTGCCTCACAAGATATTAAAAATACTTTTCACCAATAATCAAGTGCTAAGGCTAGGATTTGGGGGAGGGCAGACGGGGCTACCGCCCTGGGGCTTCCACAGTAGAAAAATAATAGATACGAATATCAATGGTTAGCAACAGTCCTTGTTCATATTTGTACATAGACATACCTGATAATATTGTTCTTGAATATCATTATTAACATCGACATATCAGAAAGTCCTAATTGCAAGTATCTATTCATGTCTTATAATAGAAAAATATAATCTTTGATTCGGAAACTAATTAGGGGCCTCCGCTACTTTGTGGTCCTGGGGCCAACACACCTCCAAATCCGGCTCTGATTAAGAGGAAAACAAAGAAGTAATATGTTATTTTTTATAATAAAGTATATTTGCCTGCAACTTCATGTTATACATTCACTTTAGCTATTTACTTTTATTTACCTGCACACAATTTTTTCGAGGTCGATGCTAGCCTTTTTATTTGGTACCAACTGCGCCCAGCGTAGTTCGTAGTAGACGTCCAGCTAACTTCAACTTAAAAAATATTATTGACATAATGAGCTGTTTTACATTTTATTTTATTTACCACTTTTCCTTGGCTAAAGTTGGATATATTACAATTTTAAAATGTTTTTTATTATAGTAGAAATAAAACAACAAGCCAGGCAGAACTGAGTAAGTATTATTAAAATTTCATCATTATAAATGGTTCACAATACTTATAGTAACGCAGCGTTGTTAAGATCATTTGTATATACAAATAAACCAGACGAGTACTGAATTGACTTAATTCTCATAGTAATCGCGTGTTTGTGACGTTCAGGGGGTAGGCAGACATATTTAATATCAATATTTAATTTAATCATTCTGATATAACTACGAAGCGGAATGCGCAGCGTGGGATGTCCACCCACTAGATGGTCAGACGACCTGGTAAAGGTCGCGGGACGTCGCTGGATACAGGCTGCCTCCAACAGGTCACTGCGGAAATCATTAGGAGAGGCCTATGTTCAGCAGTGGACTTCCTTTGGCTGATGGATGATGATGATGATCAATGATGATATAACTATCACGTTTTACATTAAATGTTAATTTATTAGAAAAACATAGTACACCTAACATACACAATTGTCACTTAATGCCTCTAACGTACTGTTGCGAACGGTCCTAACTATTTGGTCTTTATGTCCGCTCCAGCTTACTCTATGATCCGAAACGAAACCCGAAACTTCGGATGTCGCACGTAAAACTGTGCGAATGTGCCTAGGTACTCCACAAAATGGTCGAATACTCTATCGTACGTCCTTGCTATAGACTTAGTTCGGAGTGAATGATAAGTATCATAGAGAATAGAATTGATTCTTAGAAGTTAAAAATTAAAAATGTACTACAGACGTCGAACATGAACCTCCGAACATTTGAGTTTCGTTTCGAGTAATGGAATAACCCTAGTGTTGTAATACCTCAATGTGTTAATACCTACTAGCGGGATATCCCGACTTCGACTGGACTCAACCATCCTTTCTCAACTCACTCTACTTCCTCCTACTTGCAGCTACTCCAGTCTTCAAACATCAATCCATTCTACTCATATCTAACCCACTGCTACGCTAATTAAGGAGTCATTTTAGGCAAAATACATTTTTTTTCCTTCCGTTACTTACACAACTATATAATAGTAATTTGTTGTTTGTTTTCTTTTGTTCAATTTTTCGTCTTTTGTTGTTAAATAATTTGTAATTTTATGCTGCAATATAAGAACACGCAGTAAGCAAATAAAATGCAAATCTGAAAAAACTTGGAAGGAAACCCTGTTGAAGATAACCTAAAAAAATTGATCTTTTTAAATATTTTTTAATTGTTGTGACTAGCCTACGTAAATCACAACTTTACTTAAACTCAATTCTTAGTAATAGACCGGCGAGATAGACCTATCGGTAAGGTACAAGAACCTTATACCCAAATGGAGATTTTGTTCCGTATATCAAACTGAAGCACAAAAACGTCCCCCCGTATTGGTTTTTCTCATTTATCTTCCATGTACAGACATCGATCGGTTGCAAATTTATTATATGTATAGATAAAAGGCGTTAAAAGATTGACAATGTTTATAACGTGTACATAAAGTTTATATTCAGATTAATAAAGAGGAAAAAGTTCGTACGTAATACAGAAAATCGAATAAAGAATAGGAGCTCCGAGGCATGTTTTCCTTACGGTATAGCCTTGGAGTACTTAAGGTATAGATTGTCTATGTTCAGTTCTATTGAATTTGATGTTCGAATGTGTTATTGTCATAAAATTAAGTAAGAAAATATTTGGGGCAGTATTTCTTTCCTCACATTTTTTATTTTATCATATTGGGATAAGTTAATTGTTAAGGCCCCAGTACACAATGGCCCATGCGGGCCTACTACAGGCCATCGCCATTGTGTACAGGGGGTAATGGTATATGATGGCGGACAATTGTCAATCGTGGCGCGCAATCGGGGAGTTGTCGGATTTTTGGGCACACTTCAAAGGAATCGTGGCGTAGCGTGGCCTGTGGTGTTTACACAATCGGCCATTGTTTAGTTCGTCACCGGCCGCTGGCCGAGATAGTACCTACACTTTTTGTTGCGTGCTAGAACTAGAATTTTCGATCGACCAAAATGTCAATATCAGCATCCACCATCGCCTTTTTCGCCATTTCTTTTTAATAACTTTGTGACGGTACACACTTCTATAATACTTGTAAACAGTATACAAATAAATAGCCGCAGCCGTAATTACTTCGACGTCCATCGGAAGTGGTTTGCCAGGTAGCAATGAGCCATGCGCCATTGTGTGAACACCAAGTGATCGTGGCCTACAATTGTGCATTGCAAAGCGTGGCCCATCACAGGCCATTGTGTACTGGGGGCTTTAATACTATTAATTAGGCTCAATTGCACCAACTAATTTCGCCTGTAGCAAACGTCAAAGTTCAGCCATTTCCGGGTTGCATAAATCAAACTTTTGTCAAAATGACGTCACAAATAACTGGTGTTGAGTAGGACATGGCTTTCAAAAGAGTTGGTAATAGTAGCCTCATTCTTGTACTGAGGCAGTACAATGTCCCACTTCGATTGTGGTGAAGCGTACTGACGCTTGGCAATACGTTAGATGGTTTGAAGTTATGAGTACAATTACTGCAGTCTGACATGACATGATAATATCAAACAAATATATGAATTGTAGGTTGATAAAAAATAGACAATTTATTAAAATTATGTAATACAAAAGATTTAACATCACGCCTGTATATTGAAGGGACAGTCAGAGGTGTATTAGGTACATACATCCACATTTTGCCAGTTTTGTTTAGATTCCTATGTAAAGGATGGCCCTCTTGCAGTCTACCGAGGGCGGTTAAAGTTAGCCTTACATTGGAATACACGCATAACTTCTAAAAGTTACAGTTGTGTAACCTGGGAACTACGTGAAATAAAGGGGGTTATTTTCTTCCACACGTCCCGGATGTCGCCGAGGTTTGGGAAGAACGTCCTGGTACGTAGGCCCTGTAGAGCGCTTTCGTAACGCGACTGCTAGGTGTTCAGACTGAATCTGCGAGCGCATTTTTTGACATACGATGCCGGAACGCTAAGATAGTCCGGCGCGCGGTGTAGTGTTGTTGCAGAGTTCGCCTCCTGATCGGCCAACTCGTTACCGTGTATCCCTACGTGGCTTCTGACCCATGGTATCCCGATGTTGCCAATGGCCTTGTAATCTAAAAGTATTTTATAGATTTGAGACACCAGAGAGTGAGTGTTGCTTCTGTTTTGAATGGCGGCTAGGGAAGAAAGGGAGTCAGTAAGGATTTGTACATCGGGATATCTCCGATCAGAAACCCACATGCATGCGTGTAGAACCACAAGCAATTCAGCCTGAAACACCGTACAGCAAACGTGTAACTTAAAGCAAAGCAACCTTTCCATCGTCCTGTTTACTCCTATCTGTATAAAGATGTACTGCTGTGCGACGTAAGATCTTATTGACTTCGTCCTTATTGGATGAGGTAATGAGTGGCAAAGTTATTCTATCAGCAGGGTGTAACAAAAGGTGCACGGGGGTGGGCCTTTCGAGAGGGATATCGCTGGGGAGAAAATCGGTGGTTCCGGACAATCGGGCGACCTCGACTTTATGTGTCTCTAGGACGCGTAAGTCCATAAGGATGAATTGTGCAAGCGTTAACGCGGCAGAGGTGGAGACTGTGCGATATGCACGGATGGCTTTTATGGCAAAGCCGAATTACTCAAAAGCATGCGACTGATGCACTTTTTTGGCGGCCATACGCCCCCAGACACCGGCCGCGTAGGTGACAATGGGTACAATGACATGGTCGTGTATAATGCTTATATTCTCGGGGCTCATATCCTATGTAGGCTTGGCATACAGACACAATCTATGAAAGACCCGTGTCGTCCATTCGATGACGTGGCGCACGTGTCCGCGAAAAGTCAGCTTCTCGTTCAACACAACTCTCAGGAGTTTAATGTATTTCGAGAAGCCAAAAGTGTGCTCATCCATGATAAGTCGCGCGGCTTTCGCCATGAAGCTCTTGTGGATAATTTAATTCCTTTTAATATGATATACTAGAGAACTCGGTCGTATGATTTGGAGCTGACTGGTAAATCGAAGCAAAAATGGCCTTAATGACTGACACGGGATTATCCGGGTCATATTGATCATACAGAAAAACAACTGGGGATTTTGTAAACTTCAAAATATACTCTATAAGATGTTATTAAAGTTTTATGATGTAAAAAAGTATTATTGAGTGAAATTGTTGACTGAAGAAAAGGTATAAAAAGCGGTTATTTAAGGATATTCAGAAAACTTTGCATATTTTTGGACAAATTGAACAAATTACGAATATCGTCGGTAACTTTTCTATCGTAGAGTGGTGTTCATTACCATTGATTCAATTCAGAGTGTAGTATTTGATACGCCAGTTTCCGCGTAACTCGTAAACACGTTAAGGGATGGCGCCACGATCGAATTGAATCGCGGTATGGTTTCGTTCACAACGAGACTATATAAGGCCCGCCGTCGTCAAAGTAAAGTAATTAATAGCCTAGATCCGGGCTGTGTCAAATAATTTTTTTAAGCGACTCGCACTTAACGGTGTATGCAGACGCTTTATAAATCTTTAAAAACATTAAGGTGTTGAGTGTTGACTTCAAGTCCCTCCAATATACGTGGAAAACAATCAATAAAATGCGGTCCCGTTTTAATGGCTTCTTCATATCAAGGCATAATTTGTTTTATAACGTAAAGACTAAAGTAACTTAATTTAAAAAAAAATTACGGCTAAGAAATATTATCATTATAGCTTTGTATTCGTACACTTTTCCCAAGAAAGCTGCTAAGAAATGGTAGAAAATCCAATGGGTCTGAAAATGTCGTCCTTTCCAGCGCTGGATTTACTAGAAGCTACAACTTTTTTATACTTGGCCTTACTTACTTACAGGAGTATCTCTTCATTAGTATATATCAATATATATTAATGATGAGATAATTATAATATATATTATAATGATGAGAAATATATCAATCATTTAATCCGTCACTAATGGTCGTTTAATCCGTAGCTATCATTTGAGGTCATTTTTATAAAGACTTATTCAATAAGTACATTTGTTAAATTAAGACACTTATTATTAAAGTGGCAACTCCCCTTCAAATCAATCGAAATTGTAAAATAACAATACTCTGGAAATGGTAGAATAAATATTAATATAAACATTAGACATTACCTAAATTGTCTATGCGTACGAATGCATTTCCACCTGAATCAATATCTTATAACCCCCAAGACGCGACTAACTTAAAAAAGAATTGCATGGCAGAAAATATCAGTCTTCAAAATATAATTAGATATGTGTTATGAAAATATTTACACCTGTATAATGAAAGCGAGGGTGCTATATCAAAGTAATAATCGAATTGTCCCAAGTAAAGCCGGCTAGTGTAATAATAAAATAAGAATCAGTGCAACATTACAAAACAAAAGATTAAAAAAAAAAACAAAAACACAGATTGCTGGTATAACTACCGCCCATGAGGGACTCGAACCCTCGACCTTCGCAGCGGGATCGCGACGCTCTACGCAACTGAGCTAATGGGCGCATAGACGGCCTGTCGAAATACTTGAACAGATACCGCTCCCAGGCATTATTCCGTATTGAATGACCAGAACAGTTTAATAATATCTTTATAACTGTGTATCGCTTAACTCTTTATTCCAGTACGAATATATGAATATTATTTTGCAACTTACTACTTTGCAAATCTCTACTGAAATTATCGGTAAAATGATCACGTGTTAATTAAGTGATAATAGCGCCATAATGCCTCACTTAAACTGAATGGAATTTTCGGCTTGACAGTGTGAAGTTCGTCAACTTAAATTAGGCAAGCATGGTCGACCTTAGCCTAACCTATAGTTGCCTGATATGAATCGATAATTAAAAGATCGATCTCTTACAATACGATCTTCGATTTTTGCCAGTACGATTTCGACCTAGATCGAATTGCATGCTCGTGAGATCGCCTGAAATAAAACGAATGCCTAATTTTGTAAATAAAAAAGCTTATAAGCAAGAATGTTGTTATTGTTACCCTCTCATTTTGTCAAACCTAAATGAATATGATCATAATACGTATTTTGTAAGTCAAAATACAAACTGTAAATAAATACAATCTTTGTTAATATTTCGCTTAATTTAATATTGAGTTTATCACTAATTTTTTTAAGAGAAGACCTAGCCGACATATTTGAACGGTGTCTAAAGGTGGAGTTAGACCAAACGAGCGAATGCTCATTCTATTTCCACTCTATCAAATTATTTTAGTTTAAACAGACGTAGATCATAATTTCGTTGTTGTGTCGCCGTTCGCTAATATTGTATGGAATATTCTAAGAATCCTCCGACGCTTGATGTATACGGTACTAGAGCGCGCGGACAATTGCATAGAGTGTTCTTGCGTGTTCCGACTTTCTTGCCCCGGAGCGGTCTCTTCAAAGCGTTCTAGTGATCTACCGATATGGAATGATCTCAAGGGAAATGTTTGTTAATAATAGAAGCACATTGAAACTGTAAATGTGTGGGATTGGAATTCTGAACAATATAAAAATATAACTCGGAAACAAGATGCTTGGGAGGAAATGGCAAGTACACTGAAATATAATGTCGAAGAAGCGAAATAAAAGATGTACTCGCTTCTTGCCTTGCACCGATGAAGGCAATATTTATAGATAAAGTGATGAATACAGCACTTGCAATTATAATATTGCTGTCAGAATATGACGTGGCGGAGCACCGATTGATACCATAGAATTGCCATGAATGAGCAGTGAGCATTCGTTCGACTGATCTAAACAACGTTTTCAATCAGGCAGTGTTTTTTGTCATACCGTATGTGTCGAGTCACAGCAGAGCAAGCCGCGCCACGAGCAGCTTTAATAATAGTAGCTTTTATTTCGAAATTAATTTAAATTATAACAGATAATTGATTATACGAGTATTGATGTAGTAGTAGACTGCCTCGGTGGCGTAGTGGTACTACGGTATGATTGCTAAACTGAGGTCGCGGGTTCGAATCCCGGGTCGGGCTAAGTGATATTGGATTTTTCTATTCATTATCAGCCCGGAGTCAGGAATTTGTGCCCGATATGGCGACAGGCTCGCCCCCTATCACATCGTGGGACGGAATATACAAGGCGAAACGTGGGTGTTCTGATAGCACCTCTGCCTACCCCTTCTGGAAAAAAGGCGTGTGTTTATGTGTGATGTAGTAGTGAGTTTCGCATCACTAACAAACACACGTGCCGGTACCTGTTTTAATTCGTTTGAAAACATGCGACAATTATTGAAAATTCGACTCTTTGTTATGAGAATAAAGTTCTAATTGGCTAGGATTAACGCGGCATTTCTCAAAGTCTTATGTGTGTACGTACTTGTGCCATACTTTACGTTCTACCGCTTCGCTATTACGTAATTTTGGAAAATAAGCCTTGATGCAATGAATTAATTATTATATTTGAGTAAACATGTAAATAAAAAAATAATGTAATTTTTCATTTCTTCAAAATTTAAAACAGTGGAAGGATTTGGACTAAGATACAAAAAAATCACATTGTTCTAATTTTGAAAAGAAACTGTGCCATGCTGGCTCTTCAGATGTGGAGAAGCTAGAACTCTTCAACGAAATCGAATTATTACCGATGTTCATTGATGATTCGTCTACCGCGTTGGATATTTTAAATGATTTATTTGCGAATAAATTAATGTCAGTGTTCCCAAATCTATTCACAGCATTTAGGATTTACCTCACATTGCCAGTCACAGTAGCACACAGCGAAAGATCATTTTCTAAACTCAAAATAATTAAAAACTATCTTAGATCAACATTGTCGCAAAGTCGATTGACAAAATCATCGTCATTAATTATTGAACATAAAATCAAAATTGAAGTCGGTGACATTATTAAGGATTTTGCTAATGTAAAAGCCAGAAGAGTAACATTTTTGTGGCTATATTATTTTTTCCGCTTAAAAAAACTCCTTCAAAATTGAGCCTGACGGCATAACTAAAGTCTCGAAGAGGACAGAAAAGCAATATGTAAATCGTAACTGATTTCCTCAGTTGTTCTTTGGTTTTAGAATTTCATATTTACTGGGTTCTGGGAGGGCGGGGGTGATATTATGTGTGGTCATATCGGGTTTTTAAAATATAAACTTCAAAATTGCAATTGTTACTCCTTATCACAAATAAATAGTGACATGACTGAGGATTTTTGGATATCCACATTTTAGACAGAGGAGACGGGGTGATATAAATTATGTAATAAGGACCCCAATATAATTTAATAGCTGTTTGTGTGTGGAGTATAAGGCAGGCTTAAGCAACTTTCATTTAAAAAATACATAGGGCTACACGCAAAAAATACTCATAAATACATATTGTACGTGGTTCTGGCTTTGAAAATTTTTCATTTCGGGGAAAGACAGGAGTGTTGAAATTTTGTTCGGGAGTGCCAAGTTTGTCGTATCTACTTATCGTAGATATGTAAGTATTGATTTATTACAATTATCATGAGTTTTTATTTTTAAGTCCCCAGATAAGTGAGACATTATCCCCCGGGCTGTCCATCGGCCCAATTAGGGCTGATTGGGTATCGTTTACTTTAATTAAGCTCAGTCAAAACATTTTTCCACGGATCACGTTGAGAAGCACATCAAAATGATCGTAAAGAGTCAATCTGGCTGATTGCTTCGATTTCCTTAAATCCTCCCATAGTAAAAAAAAGAATAAAGAGTCACTTTTGTGGACGAAGACGTCGCAATTTGGCGCCAAACAAAAAAAAATTATTAAATTCACTTACTGTGGTGGATTAGGGATCAAGGACCTCTAAAATCATGGAAAGGTAAGTAATTTATCATATTTCAGTGTTTTATGTGGTGTTTGGTGTGTTTTTAAGTTGTAGTTTAATTTTATTGCATAGCTTGGTTCAAAAATATGTAACGTCTTTTCAAATACTTAAACATTTTTTATAGAAATTTACGAGATTACTCTATTATTTTGCATTTAAATGATGGTATATTTAATGCACTTTAAATTAATATACTGGTCCATTCCAGAAAAAAACAGCGTAAAATGTAATAAAACCTAATCTATAATTTATGCCAATTTATCAGAAAAGGTCTTGTAGCAATGAAATTATGATTATCCATTCATCCATCCATTTTAATAATGATTCCTTATTTTACACTATTAGTTGTTAAAAAAAATTGTTTTGTTGCAGAAGTACCAGTCAGGTGCCGACCAGACAGCTTGAGTTCGCAACTGGAGCAACTGCAAGCAGTAGCGAATCGTAAGTAATGTTTTGAGTGTGAGGTTGAAATGTCTTTTTATCATTATTGAATACAGCTGATACGGAGCTGATATATGATGACCCGCCCTCGCTAACAATGTCAGGATTTAATAAATGAACATATAAATGTTTGAATAACAGATTATAGTGATTGTATTAGTAATCTGGATATTTTATAGGTTTGTCGACTGCTCGAATAGTCCTCGGACAAACCGTCATCGCCATCCGCTGCATGATAATGACATTTTATTGGCCTTAAATTATGCTAAGTTATTTCTATATAGTCGAATAATACACCGATTGTATATAAATGTTTTAACGTTTTTATACCAAGATATTTTAGTAAATTTTATACGAATTTAGCCAGAATCGGCTGTAAGATGCCGGCTGATTGTCGCTATATACTTTGAATATTAATTTGCTTGAGGAAGATGACAGCGCGGATGACGTCGCGTCGGTGCCAATACCGAGGGCTCTTCAGCCAATCACCCAAGCTGCGGTGGAAGAGGAGCCGGAAGCAGATATAGCACCGCCGTCCGTTCCATCTCCACTAACTAGTGTTGATGGCACGGAAATTGGTGGATATAAACCAACAGATTTATATGATTTCAATTGGCAGGCGTTTCTTCCGCCGGCGCCTATTCCATCGAATTTGCGCAGGGAAACGTTTGAAGTAACTCTGGACCCGGAGTTCATTATTCCACCCCGTATGATGTTTTCACGACAATATGGGATAGGAGTATAATGGAACACATATGTGTGCAAACCAACCTGTATGTCCAACAGGTGACTGATCATCTGCTGACTACGGGGGGGCTTTGCCCACAAAGTAAGGTCATTCGGTGGAAGGACATTAATATTAACGAACTATACGTGTATTTTGCCATTATACTTTCAATGGGTTTAGTGGTAAAAACACGTATAGAAGAGTATTGGGGAACTAACAAAGATATCTTCATAACTCCTGGCTTCCCTATCTCTATGTCTTATAATCGTTTCCTCCTTATTAGTCGTTGGTTACACTTTAATAATAACCTGGGCTTGAATATTTCACACCTAACGCGTTCCCAGGCAACATTATTTAAAGTAAAACCAATCATAGATCATTTGAATCATACATTTTCCACGGTGTACGACTGAAGCCGGAACGAATGAATGAATGAATCTTTAATACAATGGGAAGGCAGGTCGGATATTAAGCAGTTTATGCCCAACAAATCTGCAGTGATGGGTATAAAAACCTTTGAGATTTGCGAATCACAGACTGGCTATCTGTGGCGGTTCGAAACTTACTGTGGTTCCGAGTCGTCGCAAAATTCTGACCCTGTATCTGGAACGATTCCTAGTATCGTTTTAAGCTTGATACAGGGCCTAGAATATAAAGGCAATACATTGTGGATGGACAATTTCTATAATTCTCCAGCCCTTGCACGTAGATTAAAGTCCATGCAAATAGATTGCGTGGGAACAATACGTACCAACCGGATGTTCGTTCCCGTCCAATTGAGTACATTGAAAAACTCACAAATGAGAAGAAACGATATTGTCGGCTGTACGAGTGGCGACGTGGACCTGCTGGTATGGCGAGATAGGAACCGTGTGGCTCTTATCTCGACATACCACGGGGCGGCTGTCGCTCAGTGCGGCGATGTTGTAAAACCTTCCCTCATACACGATTACAATTTGTGTATTGGGGGGATCGACAAGAAAGACCAGATGTTGGCAATGTACCCAATTGAACGGAAACGCACCAAGGTTTAGTACAAAAAATTTTAGGCGATTGGTAAATTCCAGTGTGCTAAATGCATATATAATGCATAAATTTAACACACCGGAAATTGAACATCGCGATTTTCGTCTTTCTTTGGTACGTCAGTTGCTTGCACGCCACAGTGCAACCCAAGATCGGGCACCTCACTCCTTACGACACATATCGAAGCCTCCCATATTTCCTGATGACATGCGCCGACACTTCCCGGCCGAACATGAGACCACTGCGGGAGGCAATCGTAAATTACGGCGCATATGTATGGTGTGCAAGGAACGGACGCACACATATTGCCCCGCTTGCAACGTGACGTGACGTATGCGTATTCAAGCGGGGCCAATCAAATAATGAACCTTGTTTTTTATCTTAGCATTTATAAATTATAGAAGGCTTATAGTAACTTGATTAAATATACATTTTTGTTCGTTCAAATTTCAACGTAAGATTATAATTAGTTGCTTTTATACATTTTGCTAAATAATCGATGATATGCTCTGAAATAAAATGAAAATATTTATTGAACCCATAAAATGTCATAATTTATTTAGATTTAGTCACTTTATCTTTCACTACCACCCGGTTTACAAGGCTGTTTTCACCAGAGGAAAACGGGCAAGAAACTGTAGCGATACTCTTTCAGAAAATGTTAACAATACAGCGGTTATACAGGCAATGGCGTATTTTTAAATTCAACGCCCCGGGCCAATAGGTTTTGCCGCCCCTTAAAATAAATTGTATTTTTTTTGTTTATTTTCCTATTTTAAACTGTTTTAATATTAATACAAATTATATGTCGATAATTAATATTTAAAACGCTTAATTTAATCGGAAAAGCATAAGATACCTTTTTCGTAGAGCAATTAATTTTCTATGGAAAATTGTATTGCCCTTTGCACATTGCTTATTCGTATACATGTTATGAAATTCATGACAAAAAATGAAAATTGGCTTAAAATTATTAAACTTCAATATCTATTAAATGGTGAGGCTTACGAAAAAAACGTAAGAAATGTTTTTTGTAAAATGGAATATTTCTACTAAATTGAATTTGACGATTTTCTGTACAATCAATTATTAAGGAAATTCATTTTTTTCTATTGGACTAAGGAAAAAATAGAAAACTGTAATGCGGAGGACCTTCCCATTTAATTTAAGAGCTCATATTTTTTGGTGTATTTTTTAAAAGATGGCAAGTAGCAATTTTCAGTTTCACAAGAAAAAACCAAATTCGCAATTCGCATATATGTATGGCGCATGGAATGCCATACGCCATATACACGGGGAGAGTTTCTCGCCTCTAAAATACGATTGTTGTAAGGATATAAAAAAGTTGCACTGTGTAAACTAATAGTCAGAACACGAGATTAAATTATTATTTTAGCAAAAACGTAAGAATTGCAAACACGATGATGTTTAATAAATTACAAAACAGTTCGTTGGTTTTGTTTTGCGAAATTTTCAGCTGCATTATGCCTCTGGTCACTGGCAAGTGGCAACGTTGCGGGTCGGATACGGCAGGTGTACTTCAAGATGGCCCTCATAAACCCGAGGGTATCTGCTTTCACTGGTCTACCTGGTGGGGAACAAATAGTGGTTGGGGGCGTGCAAACTCCCATCTGCTCGAAACGCAAGTATCTTGGGCTTCTTCTCGATAGTTAATGAGGCTTCTATACACATTTTGCGGCATTAAAGCCGAAATTACTTCGGGTAGCAGGTGCACTATCCAGCCTAACCCTATTCAGGCGTTCCTAGCTGAAAGTTACATATAGGAATCATGCGGCCCATGGCTTTGAATGGCTATTGTCTGTTCAGTGTGGACTGGGTCCCTGCACGCCCAGTCTACGGCTCTGCTACACAAGCCTCAGTGTGTACTGGCACAGCAGTTAGTTTAAGGGCTACCGCACTGCCCAATTTGACGGCCTGCATTATATCCGGTGCCGAGCCCAGGAAAATCGCAGTGCTGATGTTAGATTCGTCCAAGCAGGACGTCCTGTCTTCCATCAGTGGATAGACAGGCACCACGGCGCATTGACTTTTCGCTTGACGCAGGTGCTGTCTGAGCATGGCTGCTTTGGACATTACGCCTGCGACGAGTGGGTAAGAAACAGGAGTCCGCCGTGTTTCACCACTGTGACAACTGCTCGAATCTCGAAGGATGTCCGGCCTGAGAAAGAACGCAGTGTTCTCCGCTATTGGAGACGACCTTACACTCTCGGCCTTTATTGTGTCAATTATCGGGAATCGAAGGTCGTGGAAAGCGATGTTTTAAAGAGAGCGCGGAGCGGAATCGCGACAAAACTGATCCCGCCCGTCGGCAGAGACGTCAGAGAAGGAGGCGCCGCTGGGTCAATGGTGACAATTAGACCTGGCGACTTGCTCTGTGGCAAGGGGGCGTATAGAATTCCATCACGGTATCCCCTTTTTTAACGAGAGGAGAGCTCCTTAAGCATTCCTTCCGATACCTCGGGAGAAGTCGGAAGGGGCATGTCGGGGTCTCCCGCTGTTACGCTTAATTTATGTTTCAGGGCTTTTCAAAGTACACAAAGTTGTAGTAAAAATCTTTACGTTCTAGTACGCATCTATTGAAGGAACGACGCAGCAGCCCAAAAGTCACTTAATTTTATCAAGAATGTCAGAGCTGGCCGGCGGTTAAAAAGGTTTTATAATTTAAAAATGCAATCCGCCTAGATGCTATTCTTGATAATGTGGACTGGCGCGCTACCACTTTATCTTTATCAAAAATCTACCGGTAACATGCCCCACCCCTAGTGCTGCATCAGCAGCACTCACTTCCTATTGTCCCTTCCAGGAAAGACTTCGATAATTCTCCCTCTCGGTCATATATTTCTAGGTGCATCGAGGTCTACCACAAATACGAGATCTCCTATTTCTAGCGGCTTCATCTCTGTATTCCATTTTCTCCTAGGTATCATTTCCGGCAGTACTTCTTTTAACCATCTCTTCCAATAGTGATCCACTAAAGATTGGCAAATGCGCCATTGGTTGCGAAGATGGTTGCGATGACGTTGGATGAGGTGCCGAGTATAAAATGATTCGGAGTTAGAGCCGTTTCACCTCCAGGATCCACTGAAACGTGCACCAGTGGTCTGCTATTGACTATATTCTCAACTTCATCTAACAGAGTACTTAAAACTTCGGCTTTAGGAGCTCTTTCTTTTAGTACAATAGCCAAGGACGTTTTAACACTTCGAATGAGCCTCTCCCATGCTCCCCTCCAATGAGGACTGACAGGTGGGATGAAATTCTACGTCAATTTGATGTTCATCGCTTCATTTTTCAAGGCATTCCTATCTAATTCCTGAAATGACTTCTTTAGCTCATTGTTTGCACCTCTCAAATTAGTCCCTTTGTCGGAAAATAGCTGCTGCGGCCAGCCTCTTCTACGAAGGGCCCTATGAGTGAATATGTAGAAAGTGAATTCACAATTTCAATATGAATAGCTCGTATGGTTAATAAAGTAAATAATACGCAGTACCGTTTTTCTCTTCGCCTTCCAACTGTGATTTCTAGGGGTCCGAACAAATCAAAACCGCAAAAGGAAAAGGCCGCTGATGGTGAGCCATTCTGGCAGCAGGTAAGTCTCCCATTCTTGGTACTTCAGGTTTGGCTTTCCGTATTCTACAAATCATACATTGTTTCGTCACATATTTAACGGTTGGCCGTACTTTAAGTATGTAGAATTTTTGTTTCAGCTCCTTAATAACCAATTCCTTATTTCCGTGAGCCGTTTTAATATGGTACGAACGAACAAGCAGGCGGTTTACGTGGTCCTTACCATCTAACATTACAGGTCTTTTGTTTCAAGCGACACATCAGGCACGGAGTCGATTCTGCCTCCACCGTCAAATACCAATCGTAATTTCTCCTTGTTTGGATGATGTACTCCAAAATGAGGTAAGTACCATGTTCTCGGAGTCACTTGTGGCATACTTATTTCTTTTGCACAGTTGTTCTTGTGCAAGTGTTGAATCTTTCTCTTATAACGCCTACGGAAGTCATTGTTTCTATTCATTTTCTTTTCCAGGTTCCTCAGTCTATGACATGCCGTTGACATTGCCATGACGAAAGAGTAAATCATCTTGCAATTCGGATCCTTTCAAGCTAGGCCTACGAATCATCTTTCGTTCTCAAGTGTAGACGTTTCGTCTAGGTACTTCAGAGTACGTAGTTCCTCTGCATTCTGTCGAGGTGTAGCGGAGACCTCTATGGACTCGATGGTAAACGATTTGCGCTCCTCATTGGTTTCTCTCATCAGCCGCTCGGTGTCATTCTCGAGGAGTGACTGGGTGACTTCAACGCTAATAAATAATGTTGAATACCGTTGGCGCGATGGAGAAGTGACGTGACGTGAGGTATCTGCCCATGGACATACACTCCCAGCGGCGTACGGGTAGCGCAAGGTTCATTAGGTTTCCCTACAAGCACTTCTAAAGGTAACATCAAATGATAATTATCTTGACCTATCAACAGTTCGGGGTTTTAATTGCCCGGTATACATATTACAATTAGGAATCTTATTTAAATGAGCATAAGACATGTATTCGACCGAGGATAGGTCTTGTACCGGTAGACTTAAGTTATGTACACTACGGACATGAATAGAAAATATTATTCCGTCTCTGCTCGACACGGACTCGTCGATCAGCTGCACGTTGCATTCGAGTTCGCTGTTGTCCCAGGCTCCGCGCACACGCATGCACTGTTTACGCCCTGCACAGACTTACCCGAGAGGCTAGTTCGGAATTCATTAACGACACCGTCGAACCGTCGTCTAAAAAAGCGATCACATTAATAACACCGTTAGGTCCGTGAATGTTTTTAGGTACACACTTCAACAACACACTCGAACAATTTTTATTTACATAAGTCAAAGTCTCGGTTGCCGGCACTGTCGAGGTCGGGACTACGGATGATTCGCACACTTGCACCGTGTTATCACTATTACTTCGAGACTGGCGAGCAGGTAAATGTAACAGTCAAATGTATTTACATATGTAATGTAAATGTAAATGTGCGGTTGTCCACAACCGTTGATATCACAAGAGGTTGCCGAGCAGTGTTCGCGCGCATCTCCAGACAGTAAACATTTGAAGCAAATACCATTACGTTTTGCGTAAAACCATCTATCTGTCTTTGCGCATAGATTTCTTAAACTTCTTACAGTCAAGTATTTTTTTTATTTTTTATTATGGCACGGCATGATGACTGCACTGCACCTGATGTTAAGCGCAAATGCCGTCCAGACAGAGTATCGAATGGCGTCAGACGGCGGTCCCATGCCATTCGACACAATTATGCCGGCCTGCAACTTGTGAACTGACTGTTTGCAAAAGCTACAGTTTTCCTCACTCGGTGTACTTTTGCAATAGTAAACTTCTAAACTAAACAATTTCTTTGCTTTTCATAAATCCTTTTGTTGTAGTTGCCACTTGGTATATTTAATAAATTTACTCTCGTATAAACTTTGATGGCCTCGTTATGTAGAAATGCAGACAATATAATTAGCTGTGACTTTGCTCCTTGGGAAACAAGTGGATAACTATAATCGGTCTATTTTGACAGCGATACAACTTCGATAATAATACTTTAGTGATGCCTATTCCTTGCAGGTACTCTTGTCGACCAAGGGCCTCAACAGCTGCAACATAGTTTTTCACTTTAGTTGAAAAATGAACAATATCTCTGTGATATTCGCTGGACATTGATGACATTTTCTTTATATCCAACAGAATTCCTTTAATGCATTGACCAGTTGTTGAACTGCATCCTTCAGTGCCGACATTTCTCGTAGTCGGTGGGCATGGCTCGTCCTTTTTATTCGTACCATAATTGTGGACTCGCCTCTGCAACTCCAGTTCCTGGTGGCTGCACTCTAATCACTCCTTGACATTTGAGCATTTATCGTCTTCAATGCTATTTTGCGGACTGTAATTTTCTTCCATTATTTCCAAATCTGCCCGCAGCTTTTGTCGATCAATTTCATTTGAATGAGTGCTTTAGCGGCGGCCGCTTCATAATCCAGCTGTTATTTAATTGCAGACTTCGAAGAAGACTTGAACGGACCCTTTCTAGATCTTTCTGAAGCCGATCGACTTTTGTTAGGTACTTCACAAACGTCACGATGTTCGATTTCTTTCTCGAAGTCGGATTCCTTTGGTATTTTTCTTGAAGTTTCAGCAGTAATATGTTGGCTACCAGAAGGACGCTGTGGGTCACGCCCTACGACCGCTTCACTTCTTTCATCCATAAGACCTCGATCCGTTCGCGCCCCGGAACGCGTCATAACCATTTTCTAGCGCGGTGGTGGTGGTGTGTGAAACATTTAGCTCACCAGATCCGGCTCGAAGGACCACTTTTGTTACGCTTAATTTCAGTTTCAGGGCTTTTCAAAGTACACAAAGTTGTAGTGAAAATTACTACGTTCTAGCAAGCATCTATTGAAGGAACGACGCAGCAGCCCAAAAGTCACTCTTAGTTTTATCGAGAATGTCAGAGCTGGCCGGCGGTCAAAAAGGTTTTATAATTTAAAAATTACATTCTCGATAATGTGGACTGCCGCGCCACCACTTTTAACAATCTTGTATCAGAAATCTACCGGTAACACCCGCCTTCCAGCGTGGCGCGCGGGGGCACTTGCCGCACCGCGCAGATGTTGCAGCCAATGATCGAAATCGAATCGAAGTACTAACTCGACGTACTAATAAGTAACATTATTCTATATTGACAAAGTCTTCATTATCATAAGCGGAGCCGGAATAGTATCTATGTTATTCAACATCCGATTGGGAGGAATATAGTATTTAAAGAATATTTCGCCATTTTACAGTCTCCGTGGCGCAGTTGGGTAGACAACGACTGTGAAACGAGACGCCGCGTGTTCGATTCCCGCACCGAGACAAATGTTGAACCACAATTATTTGTTTCCGGTCTGGGCGTTTGTGAGACCGAAAAGTCTCTCGTAGTTTCTGACACCCACGACATAATACTGGATCTTAGTATGGGGTCAGCGGGCTAATTCACGTAATTTTTTGACGCGCCGATCAAGTTGCGGTGCAGTTGCAATTAAGTTTACGTCTTAGTGCAAAATGGTATTCTTGTAATTGTAGTTGCAGTCATTCGTGTTGCAGTATTTTAGTTACGAACAGCGACCTCTACCAATAACTGTGAAAATCATTTGAACTTTTCTCTCGCAGGGGTGTATTTTATGCGAAAACTGTTGGTGTCTGTGTCCCGATCCGAGCTTGCACTGAGCAACACTAGATTGCGTTGTTGGCACTTATTAAGTACTAGCGGTGCAGATAGTGTCTGAGCCCAGCCCATATCAACATCATATTATAAATGTGAACGTCGTCGACTATGTTGCTATAGTTTTGATTTTCCGTACAGTATTTCTTTCCTTATTTTACTCCCATAATACTGATTTTCCAAAATTAGCGCACGCTATTATATTTTATATACATACATACATACATAAACAAAAATCCAATATCACTTTTCCCGACCCAAGATTCGAACCCGAGACCTCAGATTTGCAATCGTACCGTAGTACCACTACGCCACCGAGGCAGTCATTTATATTTAACTCGCAATTAATCAAGAAACTTCGAAATAATTCACGCTTTCTTACAATTGAGTGTTTGTAATCTACAATAAGAACATACCACTGTGACTGCTCCTGAGTTCATTCACCAGATACCACAGACTAAGTGAATCAAGTGTGAAGTACTTCATGTACTGTTTCAGTTAGTATAGTTCATACCGACTGCACCTACACTGTGACCTTCGCCTGCGCTACTTATCTCTGAATGTTTCTGCGCTCCTAGTATATAAATCGCGTCATATTATGCACCTTTGCCTCAGAGCCCAGTACATCTCGATCCGAATATTTCTAGGGACATGTATTGTGGCTGTATCAGCCCACAATAAATAAAGTAATAATTTTTGGTTCGCGTAGACTGTGGCATCTCACGGTTCGTCGTTCACTGGATGAGCAATAAATCAATATCAGCAGCAGGGTTATCAAGTTGTGGGTGGTCTGGTGGAATCGAGCCCACCAAGGCTGTAGAGACGGTTGTCGCTTGTTCCAGTCTCAAGGAATACCTCTGACGCACTTACGCGTCCCCGTTTATTTTGGGTTCTCCGTTAAGGTCGGTTAACACTTATTTAAGACACAAAGATCAGGGAATACGAGTATATCTATAAGCAACGCTTGTTAAAACTACAAACCAACGCACTAATTTACAAAAATAAAGAAGAGGTTTATTGAATAGCGTTTTAATATCAATGGCATTAATTCATTAATTCTCGGAATCGTGGCAAGTGCTTATTATTTTTCTTCTTATATTAATCATGAACGCTGGGATATCTCGCTGAAGCAGCGGGACGGTGTGTTCATTTGAGCTCGTACGCTGTGTGTCACAGAGCACAGACTAAACAAATCGAGCGCGATATATCTAGTTTACTGTTTCTGTGAAAATGCTACAGACGCCGTGGCACTACATTGTAACATACACCTGTATCGCGCAGCTCTCAATGGTTATGCGCTCTTAGTAGTTGTATAGCGTAATATTTTGCAATAAATAAATGATAAATTCATATTTGACGAACAACATGACGGTCAATATCCAATTTCATTTGATTTTATTTCGGACATTACTTAATAAATTTAACAAAGCATGAGTATTTTAGAGAACCAGTCAATTTGCACGCGTGTCTATATTTATTTATTAGCATGTACTATTTAACTTTTCCCTGCAGTGGGGCACATTAACAGACTAAAACATATTTTGCTCCTCATTATAACAATAGAAAACCCTCAGCAAGCTTTGTTCGAATGTCATGTGCAATACTTATCCCTCTGATTTGTCACGAGCGTTAAAAGACGACACGAAATAAATACTGTTCTATAAGACTCTGATTTCATTGTCCTTGGTGTAGCTGCTGACATTGCCATTACACTGCTGCCATTATGTTTATGACAATAATAATCTTTATTTATTCCTCGTACAGAAAATAGCTTAACATGTTAAAGTACGCATTGGATGCGGGACTGGTTTCTGATACAGGCGGGGCCTGGGTTTCAGATCACCAGGATCTTCAACCTGTAGGGGATAGAACATGTGATTCCATTTTATTTGCAGATTTAAGTAATAGTTTTGTGGGATTATTAAATAGTGAAATGCGGATTCCACTTTAATTGTATATTTTGAAATAAATCTTACAGAATCTTTTACATAAAAATCATACGTCTTGTCAACAATTCTTTTTCACTACTGACAGATCATTTAATTCCTAATTAGGTTGCATGTTACATAAAAATTAATCTACAAATAAAACTTAACCCACATACATGTAAATTCAATAGACGAAGAGGCGACAGTGACGCCGTTTGTATGTAAACAACATTCGTTTACGGTTGCCAGGCAACATGCGGAGATCAGGCACCGCAAACACAAGGATATCATGAAAGCAGAGGAAATCTGAACCACCTGTTGCTTTGTTAGTAATATACACGAAGGTATGAACGAGGCGGATGATGTTCATCTCACACCAACGCAGGCGAAGCCGTTGGCATGTAGAATAGTAGCTTTCTATAAAAGCAATACTCAGTTTTCTGTGAAAATGAAACGCATCGAATGCCATGTGCCTAGTCTGTGGCGACTCAACGCCTCACCAGGAACAGCCGTCGTTCACTTACTGAGCAATAAATCAATACTGGCAGTAGAGTGAGGAAGTATGTAGTGGCTTGTTGATAATGCACCGGACGCGGCCGCCGCAACGGTGGTCGTAGGTTCATACTGGGATAGTCAATTACATGACTATAGAAGAAAAGTATTCTAAGTCGCATGCAATGCGCGATGATGGGCGTCACAGTTACAGCGGGAGTCACAGAACTGTTACAAGTTACAAGAGTAGTAAAATTGCTAATCGTGTGCCTGCGATGTATATCGTACATTGATTTAGCAAAAACAATTTATAGGGACAGCTGCTGATATTGTAACCTAGGCCTGTGTCGCACAACTCTTTAGCATTCCTGCGGTCCCAGTATTTGGATGGCGTAATGTATTGAATATAAATATGTATGTATGCATCTGGATACAAACAAAAAACCCTAAGTACGATAGAACGTGATTAATCCATGGTGTAGGCCCGATCATGTTAACAACTACTCTACTTTTACATTTCTAATAAGGAAACATACATTATAGGCCATGCTTTAATTTACATATATCATGAATTTATTTCCAAGTGGCGACCTCGTGCAATTTTTTATTGTAACATTATGTAGCTTTGGGGTGCAAAATTATCTGCCCGTGCATCTATTGCAATTTGCGATCTTATTTTTGTGAACCTTTCATTGTTTCCTGTGAATGTCAATGAGTGCGTTCATTTCATTTTAGTAGTACAGAAATACCGTAGGTTTATTTGTGGCCTCGATATTTTATTACTTTCTTAATTGTGCCGTAAGAGAGTGAAAATATTGTTCAAATTTCATTCGTAATAATGACAACAAAACCTTAAAAAGAAGAGACGCTAACATACGACTGAGTCTAGGTAAGCTAGTATGAGAACACATTCTGGCTGCTTCTGAGTTCATACACCTGATGCCACAGACTAAGTGAATCGAGTGCGATGTACTACACATACTGCTTCATATAACACAGTTCTATTAAGATGAATAATAATACGACGATTGTGTAATCATAATTCCTCTATTCTTTTCCAACATCATGTACATTTATAGCAGGGCTCTCTACACATACAACTCGTATATTAAAACTGTGTAAAACGTTCAACTTGAATGATCGTGGCGTGATAATACTCCGACTCGGCCATCGTTCACATCAGCCGTTGACAACTCCGTTCTGTATTCAAATCCTTATTCTGTTCTTCTTAATATAACTGCCTGCAACATCGTCATGCTAAAATAGGTTGCTTTACTCATCGCTTATAAAAATCACCTGTTACAGTTCATAGCGACTACAGCTACACTGTGACCTTCGCCTGCGCTATTTTAATACAATCTATATATTTCCTAAATCTATTCCATGGTTGTCTGTAACACATTGCCTTTGAGCGATACAACTGCCAATTGTACTTGTATTTTTTTTTGTATTTCTGATTGCATTTATTTTTGTGTTTTTTTTTGTATCCAAAAAATTGATTATAATAATAATAAATGTTTTCTCTACAAACTAAATTCAGTACCACAGTAAAATTGATACGCGGTTCGCTTAGGCTGTGGCACCGCACAGTCGTCGTTCATTGGTTGAGCGATAAATCAATATCAGCAGGAGGGTGAGGGAGTCGTGGGTTGTCTGTTCATCTGTTGGAAACGAACCGAACGCAGCTGTCGAGACAGCGGTCGCTTGTTTCAAGCCCTTTTGACTTTTTGGATTCACGTGTTTATTAATAGCTAATTATGTCACAATTTCACGATGAAGGAAAACATCGTCAGGACACCTGCATACCGTAGAGAACTTAACAAGATTTTCTGTGCCTGTGAAGTCTCCCAGCTCGTGCTAGGTTTGCTGGTGGACGTATTGTGTAAGCCCCCGGCCCCCCAGTAAAACTTCTAGTGGTGGAGGATACGGCAGTGGGCGATCACGCGCTATTATCGCTATAGAGGGATTCGTAGACTTAACTTCGTCAGAAGGTTTTAAAAGTGTAGCAAAATAATTATTGTAAGCGTAGCTCTGCACTAGACATGACTTCCTCCACGTGGCATCCTTATAGATAAGAGAAAGCATTCCCCCACACAGAGCCAGGACCTGCGTGTCGACCGTGAACTTGACACACTTACGCGTCCCCTTTTATTTTGAGGGACTCGGCTTGTATAACTCAAGTTCTCTGCCAAGGCCGGTTGAAACATATTTAAGATAGAAACAATTCGTGAATATAAGAGACGCTCGCTGTAAATACAACTCACGCACTAATTATCAGAAGTAAAAATTTATAGAATAACGTGTGAAAACGCCTCTTCAGTGTCATGATTATTATTTAACAATTGTAAATTGTAGGATACAACAGATTCCTTACTACTCGTATAAACAATTTCCTCTTCTTCAAGATCAACATTTTATATATTTACAATATTTTGGCAACTTTGCACGTGATGCTGAAAATCAATTGTTACTTTTTCAAAGCAAAAATGTCTATTGTTACTTTTTCAAAGCTCCAAATGGAAATTATACTTATATATACGCCCACTTTGCTTTGTTGTATCGTTTTTCTGCAATAAGTAGTTCATTTAAACTAAATGTCGATTTTATTGTTAATTCTCGTCAGTCATGTCAAGTACGAATACTTATTATTTTTCTTATTCTGCTATGAATCACGATCGCCGGGATGTTTCGCTGAAGCACTCGGTCGCTGAGACACCGAGCGTGTTTTCTGTTATCTTGCAACAAGGCCAAAATGTTACGCGATTCAAATACTAGGACCGCATAACTATTGAGAGTTTTGTGATACAAGAGTAGGTCACAGAGTAGTAGCCTCTCTTATAAAACATTTTCGCTCTCACAGTAAATTAACCACATCACTGTCGATATTTTAGTCTGTGGCATCAGGTCAATGATATCGGTAATATTGTTTCCACTATATTAATAGAAGAATAATAATCCAAGAACACAGCCCAATATTATTTGTTTTGTGTGATCAAGCAAAAAACCTTAGCGATAAGATTTTTCTATTGCCTGGAGGCAACGGAGCGGTGATGTTGGGTTCACTCGTCCTACGTCCTACCATCCGGGCGACTGCTGTGTCGATTCCCTATTAAATTCCAACACCATAGCCTCGCCGGAACCTCACCTGCGCGTTGCCGCGTCGCAGCCCGTTTTCGAATGAGGGACTCGGACACCGCGGCCGAACCCTAATAACAAATCAATTACCTCTGTAATGTATTAAAATACGATGTGTAATTAGCTCTACTGTGAAACAAATAAAGTCAGTGCAAAATAGACTGCTGAAATCAGTACCCTCCATTAAGATTTTTTGCCGAAGTCAGGTAAATATTGAAATGAAGTCTTTATTTGATTTTCATCTGCGACTGGATATGGTGTTTTTTCCGGATCATTTTAATCTACGAGTACTAATAAATTCATAATATTGTGATTGAGTTGTGTGTGAGAAGTATTCATATTAATATAATATCATGAGTACCAAATGTATTTGAAAATTCATCAAGCAGATTACCAGCAGAATTAGTGATAAGAGTTTAAGTGATTATCGGAATTTTCCCACTTTCAGATTTAGTGAAATAGATTATATACATGTGGGTTAAGATTTATTTTTACATTTATTTTTTATGTTACGTGCAACCTCATTGGCAGTAAAGTGATCTAGCAGTAGTGAAAAAGAATTCTTAAAAAAAAGACGTATGATTCGATGTAAAAGACTATTGTAAGATATTGTAAGATTTATTTTAAAATATACAGTTAGAGTAAACTCCGCATTGAATTATATACTACTCACAAGAATTAAAGGATATTTTTTTTTATCAAATTTTTATGGTGTTTTTTGAGAGTCTGTATCTTAGAGAAAATTGATCGTTAGGAAATTTGAAACTAAGAAATTGGAAGCCTGAAATGTCTATTTTTCAGATCTGCGCTCTATTTCTTTATTGCGTGCTTAAAATAGCGAACTTAAAAAAAATCACAGATTTTTCTTAAGAACCCTTGGGATAAAATTCGAAAAATTGCAACAGAATAAAATTTGCGATATGTGTTATGAAAGTCAGCAATCCGTACAATGGAATATCGGTCTTTAATTTTTATTCAAAACTGACACTACTTAAATCAAACTGGTTATGGAGCCAGGATTTTTTTTTTGCAATTACGACTTTAGTGAATTTGTTTGAGAGAGAGTATTTGATTAAATTAATATGGGCAAATAATAAACAATAAAAAATTTGAACTAAGAAATTGAATAAGAAGTGAAAATTGCTCATTAAAATGTTTTTTGGCGAATACAGTGAGTTTAAACCTTTCGAACATTAACATAATCAAATCGGAGCAATAAAATTTTTTAAGGGTGTCTTTAGAATACTGTAAGGTAGAAAAGTTATGGATTATTTTTTTAATTTGTCAATTTTATTCAAAGATATGCAAAGTTTTCCGAATATCCTTAAATAACCCTTTTTTTACCTTTTCTTCAGTCAATAATTTCACTCCTAACAGCTTATAGAGTATGCTATTCAGTTTACAAAACGCCAATTCTTTTTTTCTGTGTGATTATTATTTCTGGAGTAATCCCGAGACAAAGTCGGAAAGGCCATTTTTGCTTTGATTTACCATCAATCAGCTCCAAATCATACTACGGAGTTATCTAGTATATCAAATTAAAAGGAATTAAATAATCTACAAGAGCTTTATGATGATGTCATCAAATTAACATCACCCACCTAAATACACGGTGACAAACACGAGCAAAAGTTAGGCACGCAATAAAGAAATAGAGCACAGATCTGAAAAATAGACATTTCAGGCTTCCAATTTCTTAGTTTCAAATTTCTTAACGATTAATTTTCTGCAAGATACAGACTGAAAAAATACCTTAAAAATTTTAACAAAAAAAATATCCTTTAATTTTTGTGAGTAGTGTATAATACCCCACATACATAATATATTGTATACATACTCATAATGGGACAGTGTATTAGTTTGAATTCATTCGCTGTGTGCCACAGAACACAGACGGAGCAAATCGAGTGCGATGTATTTAGTATTTGTTTTGTTCACTGTTTCAGTTAAAATACTATAGAGGCACAGCTACTACTCGTATATTGCAACATAGGTGTATATCGTGCAGCTCTCAATGGTTATGCGCTCCTAGTACATGGAGCGCGTAATATTTTGCAATATATGTCACCGTCAAATTGTAAATACCGTTAGATTACAATCTATCTCGCGAGATTGTGAACTATCGAAAGATTGTGAACCGTAACATACTGCTTACAAATTAACGCATTATTTTGTCTCGGTGCGGGGATCGAACCCGCGGCCTCTCGTTTCACAGCCGTAGAGTTAGGTTAGGTTATAATACCTATATAATGGATTGTAATCTTCCAAAAAATAATGCGTTAAATTGTAAGCAGTATGTTACGGTTCACAATCTTTCGATAGTTCACAATCTCGCGAGATAGATTGTAATCTAACGGTATTTAGAATTTTACGGCGACATATACATATCGGAGCCATCAGCGACCGATAACGATATTCATGAACACGGTAACCGGCAAAATAATATAGGACTACTTTCAGTAAATAGTCTTTTTTTTTTCTTCTCTTGAATTTTTTTTTTCTCTTGGTTTACCACAATTATTACACTGTCGTTCAATACCAAAAATAATCGTCTAAATAATATTAAGCTTAGTGCACAATTTTCAACAGTAAACACTACATTCGCCCTGTGGTCCGGGGGTGTAAGAATTCTGCCACGGTATCCCCTGCCCGGGGATAGTCGATATAAAATAGTCGGAAGTGGGGTTCATCCGGGCCCCACATCAAAGAAGGACCAGAAATGGTTATGCGCGGGGCGGTCACGCGGACGTAAATCGGGGTGCCTTTCACCCTGGGATGTCCGGTACCGCCCACAATGCGTGTGACGGTTTTCAAGAGGTTTTTAGTCAGTATGCTGGCGTAGGCTTGGTAGGGACCCAGCTTGGCCACAAATCCGCATTGTGCCAGGCTGGAAGGCCAGAGACACTGACATACCCCTTTCCACCTCCCCCGGGGCAACGAAAGGGGAGCTTAATAGCTTTTCCTCTTGAACAAAAAAAAAAAAAAGTAAACACTACATGAATATTAATCAATTATCTTAAGGTTAGTCAAAAATTTGGTATGCTAGATACTAAGGTAGGTAATGTATAAGTATATTATAAAACCAGTGACTGCAGGTACATGCAACGATTCCGTCACTGGCATACACTGACCACCACTTACATAATATGTTGGCGTACCCTTCGTTCCCGCCTGTCGTCATCACACTAGCCCATCATTCGGAAAATATTTTCGCTATTTAATTTACAAATTGATCACAGACTTCATTTGTTAATAAAGTGAATTATCATTATTCAAATCAGTGATGAATTAACTATGAATATTATGGTTTATTTTTTTATTTGTAATATTTCAATTTGTCTGCTGTTTGTCACAGGAAAAAAAAGCATGTATTCATAATGATAAACAGGTTTTTCTCTCCCATAATCCGATCAATGGTGAGCATAAACAACTTTGGACTCGGTTATATTGAACGCGTATTTTATATGATTGTAAATGCGAATTTGTTTTTCTTTGAAACTCTTTGACACTCTAGTTACTTAGCCGATCGTCATGCAATTTTGTACACACTTTGTCCGGGGCACACAAAGAGACAGTACATTTTATACGAAAAAAGTAATATTTCCGTGGCATAGAACTTCGACTTTTCTTGATTATTGCTTCTTGCATCGACCGAGAATGTATTACGTGTAACAAAACCAAAATTTAAGTACTTATCCATATAATGAAAAGTGATTACAATTCTTATTAAATCAATGGACTGAGAAGGCGGCAGAGAGGCCATTTGTAAACAAATGTTGTTTACGGCTCCAACAGGTGGAATCAGGCATCGCGAATACAAGGACATCATGACAGCAGAGGCAAAAACACAACCTGTTGCTCCACTGCGAATTTACAAGAAGGTGTGAGAGAGACGGGTGATGTTCATCTCTCACTAATGCAGGCGAACAGAGCGCTAGCTTTCCGTAGGAACAGAATGGTAAAATATTAAATAAAATGTAATTTTCATGATCACATCGTGATGCTTTTATCATCAAGCCAAGAATCAAACGATCGACAGCAATCTTTTCGTAATATACCTTTAGTGGTTCATATGACCTCGTATCTCCTGCGGGATTCCCGTGTTTCTTATGTCCTCTACGACGCCCTCAAGGAATACAGACTGCTGTATAGATGTTCATACATACATAACCACACGCCTTTTTCCCAGAAGGGGTAGGCAGAGGTGCTACTAGAACACCCAAGTTTCGCCTTGTATATTCCGTCCCACGATGTGATAGGGGGCGAGCCTATCGCCATATCGGGCACAAATTCCTGACTCCGGGCTAATAATGAATAGAAAAATCCAATATCACTTTGCCCGACCCGGGATTCGAACCCGAGACCTCAGCTTTGCAATCATACCGTAGTACCACTACGCCACCGAGGCAGTTGAGAGGCAGATAAATGTTCATGCCCTCATATAATATCAACAAACATAGAAAACATCTCGATTTCGCTTGTTATCTATTCTAATATATAAGGCTGAAGAGTTTGTTTATTTGTGTGCGGTAATCTCAGGAACTACTGTTTCGAGTTAGAAAATTATTTTTGTATTAGATAGCCCATTTATCGAGGAAGGCTATAAGCTATGTAACATCACTCTAAGACCAATAGGAAAGAAGCAGTAGTTAAAATTACCCATTGTTCTTGCTTTTTACGAGCTTGTGGTTTATTTTTATGAATTCCGATACGACGCGACGTTCTTACTGTTGGACACTGATTCTACTACAGATGTTGACCCTATCGGTATTTTGTAATTTGTACAATATGATAATGCCATGCCGGCCCAAACATTGATACTTCTGTGCATTATGTAGTTTTATGATGCCTCGAACGGAAATGAATTGGTACGATGCATCATCTTGCTTTATTTTATAATAATGAATACCTCAAAACTTCCCGTTTAAAACTCTGCTAACTTATGATATCAGTTGATTATTTTAAGGTGTAAAATATCTAAAAATGCAACTCATATAAAATAAAAACACCTGTGTCTAAATTAAGCTTAAATCCCATACAACGTGGACAATTCCTTTTGTAAAATGAAATATGAATGTACTGAACCTGCTAATAGAAGGATTCCATCACTAAACCAGCCGAGCAAAAGGGCCTGAGAAGATTTTTGTGTTATTATTAACTAGGCGCAAAAGTTCCGCGATTTATGTACTAGGACCGCATAGCCGTTGAGAGCTGAGCGAGGCAGGCGTGGGTCACAGCGTAGTCGCTTTTACGATGAAACATTTTCCCTGTAACAGTGAACGAAATATATCGCACGCGATTTGTTTAATCTGTGACATCAGGTGAATGAACTCAGCAATATTATCTTCACCACATTTATTTCTCATGATTGCAAGAATATGTAATTTAGTTTTAATTAAGTACAAAAACTTCTTTATAATAGTGCGTGTTTAGAAATATTTTAGTTTTCTTATATACCTATATATGTACATAAGACACATTTATTTGTGTCAATAACGTGGGGGTTGAGCGTCAAAAAGTAGGTAAATATTTCACCATTTGAAGATTTAGAAGTAAATAATATTGATAATATTTTGCGGTTTTATAGATATTTTATTATGGTCAGATATTACGTGGTCAATGGTCAGATATTACGTGGTCATGGGGTGTTATAACAAGATCAACAAGCACCAAATAACGATTATCTATAATGTAGATTGGCTGACTTCATGGAGATTATCTGTTCGGTTACCGAGCGTGTCAAATATGCTATATTCCCACGCATCAATCACATCACATCTAACTCGCATTCTGGTGGTGTAAACACACTTGTTGTATTTAAATAAAATTAATTGATTTCAAAATATATTCTTGCGTTATGCGACGGTCCGGTTCTGCCCGGGTGCAGATACTTTTTGAGTCCAGTCCACATCAGCAACATTTTAATTCCCGTACTGTTTTATTTATTTTCAATGCCAATGCCGTCCTGTGTACTGCTTTTCCCGTCCCGTTCCGTTACATCCCACTCTGTCCTGTCTCATTGTCACTCAAGGAATGTAATCCAGCTTAAGTCTACGTGTAGTAGCCTACGTGTTCATCCAGAATGTCAGTTACCTTCGTAACAAATTTCATCGAAATCCGTTAAGCCGTTTCTGAATAGACAAACAGACCCAAATTCTAAAAACCATTGGGTTGGGTTCTCTTACGTTAATACAGTCCCCTCATGTTAGATTGTATTTCTTATGTTCCAAGTACAGACATCTATCGGTTAGAAATTTATTATATTATGTATAGATAGATTGTGTTAATAAATGATATGATTTGTGATAAATTTTGTTCCTAACATTACATATGCCAATGTAAGTAAGACATCACATGTATTTCTGCATACGCGTTATGAGGGGCACAAAAAAGACATGCAATACGTTTATTCCAGGAAAAAAATCTCAAGAGATAGAAGAATAATTTTTTGTTTGTTTATAAATGCTTTTCGTACCGTCTAAGTTAATTTGTAATTTGATTGACAAAACTACATCAATGCATATTCATAAATGGACGAAGACGCGGCAGTGACACCGTTTGTTTGTAAACAACATTTGTTTACCGTTGCCAGGCAACATGCAGATATCAGGTACTGCAAATACCAGGACATCATGACAGCAGAGGCAATGTACACCACCTGTTATTTCACTACGAATTTACAGGAAGGTGTGAGGGAGACAGGTGATGTTCATCTCTCTCTAACGCAGGCGAACCAGTAATGACACAGAGTAGTAGGTCTCTTTACAAACAGTATTCAGTGTTACGAGGAAATCAATTGAATCGTAAGCCAGTTGCGCACTCTGTGGCTAGTCACCAACACAACAGGAACAGTCGTTATTCATTGGCTGAACAATAAATCAATATTGGCAGCCGAGTTCATTTGAATTTACAAGTTGGTGTGGCGCATAATGTTCTTATAAATAATACAAACCTTCATCCAACGCTGAACCGGCATCCGCGTCTCGACTGTGAACTTGGCACACTTACGCGGTTTTAAATTTTTAAAAGACTTGGCTGTTCTCCTTGAACTGAAAAAGTCGGCGATTTAAGCTGGACAAATATAGGAGAGAATGGCATAACAGGCTGAACAACAACCTGAACAAGAAAAAGCTGAAAGGATGTGGGACAATAATGGGTATTGCGTGTACATATGTAAGATTGTTATATGATAAATCAGCTGTAAAACCTTTGAAAAATATACAAAACATAACATATTATTTAAGATACATCCCGATTTCTAAGACCACTAATTTATTAGAGAGACTCATAACTCTCTCAAAACCTACATGGATTGCCAAAAGAGGATCGATCATTTTCGATGATAAATACAAGGATCGGGAACTTTCCGGCCTGAATAATGTCAATACATTTGTATTAAAACGCGGAACCGAGAACATGTATATGTTCGGTGATATAGGAGTACATCAACATATTTTTTTATACAATAGGTCCGGCAAACGAGAAAACAGGATCACACAACAGTAAATCCAGCTTTCGTCACCCGTTAGTATGTCGAACCCAGCGTTTGATTCACCTCCGTTACATTTTTGAATCATTTCTCGGCACCAATCAACACGGCGGAGTTTTTGGGCCTCGGTCAAATTATGAGTTATCCAGCGGACACAAAGCTACCTGACCGCTAAATGTTCATGGAGGATTTTGTGCACTTGACTCATACCGATGCCTAGGCTTGTCCGAATCTGCTGATAGGTTACTCTTTTGTCAGTCTCCATCACACGCCGCACAACACTGATGTTAGCTTCAGTCGTCGCTGTAGAAGACCGTCTCATTCATTATAACCAGTTGTAAACTGTGGCACGAGATGGGCCTTCATCGTAAAGGCCAATCGAAGTCTATCATAACTTTATTGTTGACTTAAATGACATTGAACGTCATAAAAAATCATTGCACGAAAATTTTCTCGGCTTTATATTCATGCTGACGTGCACAGACTATTTTCAATTTGCCGCCATATCGTAAAACAAATGACAAATGAATGAAATATATACTCAATAACATTGGTAGAGTTCTAATTTCAAAATTCATCCTTTTTATTTTTTTAATATAATGTTTTTAAGTTGCCAGTTCTAAAATAAATCAGTTTGGCCCTCGTATATCGCTCAATTCACGCCACATTTACGCGTCCCCTTTATTTTGACTCGACTGTTTACATAACTCAAGTTCTCTGCCAAGGCCTGATAAAACATATTTGAGAGACAAACGTGTCAGGGAATATGTTTATAATAAATGCTCGTTGCAATCTGAGCTCTATTGCAACACTCCTACAGAATACTTGAGTTGCAAGTTTATCTTTCATAAGTTTTTTGCGAAATAACCGATATTCCGCCTTTATGACTATTAGCTGCATAAAACATATCCTTCTCTTGGAATTAATTCGCGTAGAGTTTTTATGTGATACCATCTTGTCTAATTGCATTGAGCCTCTACAAAGTCTACGCAATATGCAGAGCTATTTCGAAGTAATTTGATCATGTGTGGTGGACGTAGTTATATGGTTATATGTATTACGAGTACTTAATTAAATTTAGTAATGGGCATGACATTGTCAGGGTTTAAACTGTATCCAAGTCTTTCTGCCATTTGTATGTCGGCTGTACACCCATCACAGGTAACATGTTTAATTAATATAATATTATATATTAACTTTCTTTGCGGTGTTTAATTATTGCTCCAGGGAGTAAAAATACTTTTGTCTTAGCCGATATCTTATTAATTAAAAAAACCAGTGGATCTTTCATTTATCATGTAGCAGAACTATCAGGTAAACCAACGCCTCGGTATACTCTTCTTTGCAATTTGAGTCTATATTACCTCCAAAATCTAAACAACTAAGTTTTCTCCACATTAATACTGTTTTTCATTTGGCAAAACATTATAAAGTAATAAAGTGCCGTCTCGGGCTGCTCTGCGTTGATTTTCAAGGCTTTAAATGCTTCTTTCGTGAATCGTGGACGATCTATCTATCTACGGATCAATCTATCCACGGAACTGTGTCTACTTTGTAATATATTTACACATGAGAAGCGTGTGTTGAAAGTTTTGCTTACATATTCCGAGTCGAATAATAATTTAGTTATACTATAATTCTGTTGCCCCTGTGATGAGTGATACAATTCCAATACCATAATTTAAAAAAAATTCTCGGTCGGAAACTAAATGTGCTAGATTAGACTTGAATATCTGCCTCGGTGGCGTAGGTATGATTGCAAAGATGAGGTCTCGGGTTCGAATCTTAGGTCGGGCAAAGTGATATTAGATTTTTCTATTCATTATCAGCCCGGAGTCAGGAATTTGTGCCCGGTATGGCGATAGGCTCGCCCCCTATCACATCGTGGGACGGAATATACAAGGCGAAACGTGGGTGTTCTGGTAGCACCTCTGCCTACCCCTTCTGGGAAAAAGGCGTGTGTTTATGTATGTATGTATGTATATCTTATTTTGTGGATAAAAAAGTATTCTATCATTATAAGTTTTATTTTTATTGATAAACATTTGTTTTATAAGTAATTCATGAAAAACATGCGAGATATACCTACGCTTATGTGTAAAATGTGCAATTTTTCACAGCAATAACCTGATATTAATAATTTTCTTTATTTTGTTGTATTTGTTAGGTTTATGTATTAATTTATTCGTTGTGCATGGTTGTTTTTCTGTCCTTTTTAATTACTACCTTCGGTTTCTTTCTCCTGTTCATTCCAGTCCGAGTCAAAGGTTGTCTGGAAGAGATCGTCGTTAATGATACGACTGCCGTTTTGACTTACATACAACGAGGGGACCTACATCCCTTGTTTGTAAAAATAAGGATTTTTTTGTGTACAATAATGTCAAATCCGCCCCGCCACCAAACTTGTATCACTTAGTATATCGTACTCGACACACAACATTTTTGTAATTTGTTTCAGTTTTAGATACAACCGGAATAATATTCTTTTGAACATAAAATATTGATTTGCGTAGAATGATGTATGTTGAGATGTACGAGTATCACATAGCACATTAAAGCATAAATTCAGATTTGAATTGGTAGGTATATGTTGAGTTGTACCCTATTCAATATTCGAAAAAAATGGTTCAAAGAGATACAAGCCTAGTTATATCAGTATTCACTTTAAATTAACTGAAAAAATATATGTGAAAATAATTTTAATTGTAGGTACATATACCGCTAGCCACAAAAACTGCGCATTAATACGAGTGGATTCCATAAACGAGTTACATCTTGACATATATCAATACTCACGTAATTTTCGCCAAAATCATATCACTTATATCACTTTACACAAAATTATCTCTGAAACTATAGCAAACAGAAAATAGTGATTGACCAAAAAAGCTCTTTTTTTTTCTTTTTATTTCTGTATTTAAATCACAAAAAGGGTTACTACTCGAGTTGTATCACTGATCATTAGAGCCACAGAATTGTACTAGATTGTATGTGTGTATTTAAACGGGTGAGGCCTAATTTTTTTTTTTGTATTGTATCAGCCCATATACGATCCACTGCAGGGCACGGGCCTCCTCTACAATCGAGAGTACGATTGAGAGTGGTTAGGCCATATAGTCCACCACGCTAGGCCTAATAATTTCATCGTATTTTACGCCGATCGAGTGAAAAATATTTATATTTTCTTCAGATATTGTTTTTTTTTCTATTTCAAGTAAAACCGATCTTACGGAAGTTGTTTTTTAGATCTTCTATTTCAGTCTTGAATTTTTTATAATTTTAGTTTTTTTTTATTTCTGGTTTCTCTAACAATTCGTTTTTCGCTGGACTTTTTTAAGCTGATCATATCTGGAAAAAAAATTATTTTTTTAATTATAGTTGGAGTACTCCCATAGGAAGTGTAGTAAGATTTTTGATGAACGTTGATTTTTTTCTGAAAACCTATCAATGTGATAATTCTTTTTCATTTTTTCCTAAACTTAGATCCAGAACTTTAGATATGTATGTTATTTCATTATATGAGACAAGTCGAGTCTTCGCTAAATTATGGGTTTATTATAATAGTAAAGCAAAATGCTCACAAGAAAAGTTGTTAAAACTCGACCCTATACACAAAACCTATACAAACATTGAAAACTTCAAAAATTACGGAATAAAATTGATTGTAAAGTACGCAGTCGGCTGTTTTCTTGAATATCATTTTTTCCTACCATAAAATAGTAATATGGTGATATCATAATTCCGCATATTCTAATAGTTAATAGTCCGCTTAATAGCCGGCACGATCGACGTGTCGTATTCAGACGTAGTCTGATCGCTTGACTTTGTAAATCCCCTCATCACGCTGCAAACGCTCCAACTCCTGTTCGACAGGGGAATGTAATGCGAGAGGTAACTCACGGGCCTTACAAAGTATCGGCGCTACGTAATTTGTCGTGCTCCTACCTAAACCTTATTCAACTACCTCTGAAAATTCTAACTTAAGTTGCAAACGACATCGTCGTGTTGTGCCGATAAATGATGTAAATTTTAGTTCACGTAGCCAGCATTAGCCGAGTACCGCAGGCGATGCGGCTGAAGCGTCACCGCAGCACAAACTCATTTCTCACGTGCACGAAGCCCAGTGAGACGATTGCGTCGCCGATGTACGAATGAAACTTAATAATGCATTAAATAATAGATCAATATGTCACATTATAATTATCATAATAATATGACCTATTTACGGCGGATATGTTGCCACCCGTATCTATTTCAAACATTATATTCTTATTAACAAGATCCTCTATGGTAACTAAGTCGGTCAACCCCCATTGGACCAACGAGGCGCTAAGTGACCTACATACCTAAGCCCTACAAACGCAAACACCGAAGTTATCGTTTAACTGTGAACAGAGTAAAGGAGAGTCAGTATCATATTACGGCGAGGGAATCTCGATGGTATCCTGGTAGGTTCTCAATAGTATCCTATTGCTACAGAATGTTACTAGCTTCGTCTGATGAAATACTCATTGAGTTATAATGTACTATGTGAAATACTGTGTTTGCTGGGGAGTACAGTCCGAAAAAAGAAACACACATGAGAGGGCTATTTCCGCTAGTTATATTAATAAATATTTATTTGTTTATCTAAACTCATAATAATGTATCAACCCATATACGTCTCACTGCAGGGCACGAGCCTCCTCTACAATTGAGAGTGGTTAGGCCATATAGCCCACCACGCTAGCCTAATGCGGGTTGGCCGACTTTACATACCATAGAAATTCTTGCAAATCGGTATGGTGTGCAGGTTTCCTTAGGTGCGTGGCGATTGACTATCATTATACACATGACTCCGAAAAGTCAGAGGTGTGCCCGGGGATTTGAACCCGCGACCACCGTGAACATGTTGGCAGTCGCTTCTGGTCCGTTTACCAACAGGCCACCACGCACTTAATGAATTAATATGGCGAAGAATTATTTGAATTTATCTTTGAACAGATGTTCAGGCTCTCACGTAAACAGCCGTACGATAGCGTCTCTCTGAAGGAATACAGACTGCTGTACGAGTATAGATATACAGGTATTCGTATCGTATAGCTGTTTATGTAGGATGGTGTCGTAGTTTTATCTATTTAATGAGCTTAGAAACCTAAATTGAGCAAATATACTACATTGCTTAGTGTATCTCTCTCTCTCTTCAGCACTGCGGAACATAGGCCTCCCCCAAGGATCTCACATTGACCTGTTGGAAGCGGCCTGCATCCAGCGGCTTCCTGCAACCTTAACCAGCTCGTCCGAAGTTGCTTAGTGTATACGAATACTTATTTGTATCTTGTTTAATTTTTAATTGTATCTTGTATGTATGGTGAAAAATTATGCGCTTAATATAATTATGTCCATGTATCGCATGACCGACAGAACACAAGATTTTACTCTTTTAGCCTCAGCAAGACGCTGGAGTTATACAATATTAACAAACTGTTATACAATATTAACAAACTAATTTGAAGAAATTTTAATTTGAAAGAACTCAAAGTTATAATAATTTAGGGCTCCAAGTGATGAAAAGTTACAACGCTTCATATTTAATACGCCAACGTCACGTGTCAATTAAAATGAGACGAGTCTTTATTAATATAGTTCCAAGAGAAATAAAAAACTGTGTGTAATAACATGTAACATGTAGTCATAATTTGCAGTCATAAACAGCAAATTGCAAGCCCACAGTTTAACAGCTTAACCTCTACGTGATAAGCAGTGTCCTAGTGAAAGAAAGAAATAGTACTTCGGTTCATGCAGTCTGTGGCATCACACAGTCGCCATTCATTGGCTGAGCAATAAATCAATATTCGCAGTAGTGTGAGGGAGTGTGTAGTGGCATGTTGGTAACGCACCGGTCTGCCAGGGAATGTATTTATAAGAGACGTTCGCTGGAACTCGAAATCATAGCACGAAGTTGCAAAACTAGACAAAAGGTTGATTGAATAGCCTGTGAAAACACCTCTTCAGTGTCAGCATTATACGTTTTACAATTCTAACTTATACGGTACAACAGATTGCTTACTATAAATAATTATCTCGGCTTCAAAATTAACATTTCAGTCGAATACAATAGTTTAGCTACCTAGCGTGTAATGCTGAAAATAAAATCGCTATGTCCGTGGCACGAAGGTCTATTGTACCTTTTCAAAGCTCCAATGCAAAACCAAGCATAGTATTTATATGTGCCCACTTTGATTTAACATATAGTTTTTGTGCAAAAGTAGGTTATATTTAAACTTAATGTCAAGTTAGTAATGTTAGTAATAGTAGTGTAATGTTAGTATTAGTAACATGGGAAGTGCTTACTATTTTATATAAATTGTTCATTGTAGTTTACGATGTTACTTATGCACATCTTTTCGATATTTTTAAATCTATAGTTCAGTATACGCTTCAGTTTTTTGTTGCTACGAGTATCTATAAAAAATACATGAGGTTGACGATGATGGATAAAGCGAAAATGTTATTCTAAGATAAATGAAAGTGTAGGTCCATAATCACTGTGTACATCAATGGTATATCCGCGTGACGATTGGGTTATTTGTACATATTTTTAAGTATAATTTTTATTTAATACTTTCTTCTTTCGTCATACTATGAAACCATTTTTTAAAATATTGTTTGACCATTGACAAGTAATAATTTGTCCTAAATATAATTTTATTTTTTGAACAACTAAATTTATTGAACTGAAGTCACAGTATAAGCAGATCTAGGACGATGTATCTCGTACACTGATTCAGCCAAAACAATTTATAGGAAAGCTGCTGACACTGTAACCTACTAGGTCTGTGTCGCACGACTCTTCAGCGGTTCTGCGGTCCTAGTATTTGGATGGCGTAATATATTGATAACAAATATATGTGTATGCATCAGGATATAAGCAAAACACCCTAAATACGATAAAACGTGATTATTCCACGGTGTAGGCCCGATGGTGTTAACGACTGCTCTTCTTTTTACGTTTCTTATAAGGAAACATACATTACGAGTATAGGCCGTACTTTAATTTGAAAATATCATAAACATATGTTGTGTTCGTGCATTGTTAATTTTTTATGTCGGTCTTATTTTTGTCGAACCTTTCAGTGTTTCCTGTGAATGTAAATGAGTACGCTCATTTAATTTTAATAGTACAGAAATATCGTTGGTTTAATTTTGGCCTCCATATATTCTTACATTCTTAATTGTGCTGCCAGACAGTGAAATTATTGTTCATATTTCATTCGTGGTAATGGAAACAAAACTGCGTCTTTTTTAAATTCATTGAAAAACTAAACCACATTCGCCGAATTGTGAAAACATTTAATATTTTTGAGAATACTGCTTGGTGCGTCTAATCCTTAATATTGTTTCTTTTTAATTTTGATGTACCCAGTGTCACTTTCACGACTAAGACGAATCTATTGACACCACTCACATAAAAATACGACAAGCCGTTTAGGCTCTAGGGCAAGACAAAGAAATATATAACCCTCCTTCGCATTCGGGTAAAAAGTCACACTTTCATACAACTGAGTATTTTTATTCTAGTATAAAAGCATACTGTGATTACTTCTTAAAGTTCATTCACCTGATGCCACAGACTAAGTGAATCTAGTGCGATGTACTTCACGTACTGTTTCAGTGAAAATAGTTCGTAGCGACTGCAGCTACACTGTGACCTTCGCCTGCGCTACTTAGCTCTGAATGTTCATGCGATCCTGGTATATGAATCGCGTAATATTGTGCACCTTGGCCACAGTACTCAGTACGTCTTTGAATGTTTTAAGAAACATGTTTTGTAGCTGTATAAGCGTACAATAGCCGGCAGTGGCTGAGAACGACACTTCTTTCTCTACGACCGAGTTTTCGGTTGAGGGTACATAGACTTTTGTTGGAGGTTGGGGTCAGATGGACTACTATAAGCTATACATATATAATGCAATTCTGATAAATTGTATACGAATCCACAAATCAAATAAATGTGTTGCTCTGAAAACCAAAGATTTTATTTTAACATATGGTTACATAGATTATTGTATGACAAAATATTACAAATCATATTGTTATTTCAATTATAAACTATACCTGAAAACCAAAGAAACGACATTTAAAGTAATATAATTAATTTGTCGATTCCTTTCTCTAATTATTTATTTGACACTCGTATTTGACTGCTTCCATATTTAAAATTATTTATTAATGTTGCTAAAATTGCGATGTGACGTCCATGTACTCACATAACGCCATCTCTTTAATACTTAAAGAAATCTATTCCTGTTTTATCAATAATAAACAAGGAATTAAAGAAATGTTATTTCTTTACATCTCCCCTACGGCGAAGAAAATTTTCCCAAAATTTTCGCCAAACAACCAGCAATATGTCGGATGTAAAATGCTCTATTATAAAGATACAGGAATAAGTTTAGTAATGTGAAAGAGATTTGACTCCAGTTTTCTATGACCTGTATTAATTTTATATATTGAATTCGAAATTTTTTCTTCAATTCTATAAGGGCCAATTCTCAATTCATCCAATTTTCTTCTATTTAACTTATGTCCATTTTCTACATATACCATATCTCATACATTGAAATTATGATGTTTTCTATTTTTGTCAGTAAGTATTTTATTACAATTATGTGACTTTATTGAATTTTCCAATGCTGTTTTCCGGTCTTTAATCCAGTTATCTATTATTTTTTCCTGTTTTAACTCATTAGGTATCAATGAAACATCCGTGCCATTTAGCAAATATCTAGGCGCAAAGCCAGTGACAGTATGATCCGTATCATTGTATTTATCTACACAGTCACGGGCAATTGTTGTCCATGCTTTTTTCCTTCCATCTTCATTTATTTTACATCTTATCTTATTTACAAGGGTTTGATTTAATCTTTCATTTAAACCATTCGAAAATGGTGAATTTACTGCTGTGAATACTAGTAGTATAGCCATTTCATTTAAGAAAGTTTTGAATTCTTTCGAATTTATTCCAGGATACTGGTCTGTGAGTATCATACCAATTTCATTTCAGTCAGTTACACTATTGATTAATTTTATGAAATCTTTAGCATTCTGTGTACTTGATGTTACTATGTATGCATATCGAGTAAAATGATCCACAAGTAGGTGTAAATATCTTTTAGTTGACCTTGAACCTCCGAAACCACCAATTGTATCTATAGAGACAATTTCTAAAGGTTTTGTGGCGGGACCTAAATGTGACATTAAACCATACTTGAATTGTCCTCTTGTTTTATTTTTTATACATATCTCACAGTTTCTACAAAAAATATTTATATTCCTTGTCAAATTTTTTGCTGTATATATTTTACCAATCTTTTTTTGCATTTGCTTTACACCTATATGGCACATATTCTCATGTATTTGTTTTATAAGTTTCAACTATATTCTTCTGATAATATAATCTTTTCTTGTTTTTTTAGCTTTTTATAATATACATTGTGTTTATATATTAATTTATTCTTATAATTTTGTATTTCTTCATTTTTCTCTTGATCTGTGACAATATCCTTTAATTTTATAAAATTTACTATTTTTAACTGTTCGTCAATATCTTTATTTGCTTCCAGTACTGGATTTCTGCTTAAACAATCAGCCTCCAAAATTGTTTTCCCTGGAGCATATTTAATTGTAAAATTATATTGTGATATGTAAAACATTAATTCTCCTAGTTCTTCATCTGTTCTTGATTTAATATTCATATTTTCTAATGGCTTATGATCAGAAAATACTGTAAATGTTTTGCCTATAAGCCAGTATTGCCAATATCGTATAGCCTCTTTAATAGCTAAGCATTCTAAATATATTGCTTTTTTTTTCTTTTGGTATTCATTAAGTTTTTTCGAAAAATAAGCGACTGGCTTTTCTTTCCCGTTTGGTTGTACTTGTTTCAATATTGCACCAATACCTTCTAAAGAGGCATCGGTGTAAATATGTATAGGCAAATATTGATCGAATATTTCTAAGATAGGTTGTTTGCACAATAATTTTTTTATCTCCTCAAAAGATTTTTGACAATCTTCAGACCATACAAATTTTTTATCTTTTCGTAGTAAATTATGGAGAGGTTCTAAAATTATTGCACTTTTTGGTATATATTCGTGATAGAAATTGACTTTCCCTAAGAATTGTCTGATATTTTTTTGATTTTTAGGCGTCGGAAAGTCTTGGATTGAAATTAAATTGTCTCTCAAAGGCCGAACTGTATTATTCTGAATAATATGTCCAAGATATTTCACCGATTCTGAAGCAAATATACATTTTGTGAATTTAAGTCTGAAACCTTCTTTCTTTATTGCTTCCAACAATCGTGTTAAATGATAAATGTGTTCGGAATAGGATTTCGAGAAAACTAAGATGTCGTCTATATAATTAACTGCAAAATCTATTAGTTTATATTTTCTCAGTATGTTGCTTAATATTCTCTGAAATATCGCTGGAGATGTCTTTAAACCAAAAGGTAAACAGGTCCATTGAAAATGTCCGCTTTGTGTTACAAAAGCAGTTTTTCGTCTATCTTCAATCCTTAATGGAATAGACCAGAAAGCAGAGTTTATGTCTAATGTAGAGAAATACTTACAGTTTCTTGTTTTAACAACCAAATCTTCAATCAATGGAAATGGTTGAGCCTGTGGTACTACTATTTTATTTAAATCTCTGAAATCAATACATAGTCTGGTTTTTTTATTGTCTTCTTTCTTAAAAGCCAAGGTTACTGGTGCTGCAAATGGGCTGTATGATTCTTCTATAAGTTTTCTTTCTAATAATTTTCCAATTTGTTATTCTATTTCTTGTCTGTCTTCTATGGAACATCTATAGGGTCTCTTACAACAGTATTTGTCTATCATTAAATCTATGTGCGCTTCATACTCTTTTACCGTTCCAATATCATATTTATCCTTCGCAAAACATGATTTATATTTGTCTATCAGATTATTTATTTCAAATTTTTGTTGGTCATTTAAGTGATTCAAATTAATTTTAAATTCGGTTTTCTTTATATTTTCATTGAAGTTTACAGAATATACCTTACTTTTATTTTCGTCCTCTCCAATACCATTTTTACCGTGCATTGTCTCTGTTATTTGAGAAATCTCCAAATTTTCATTTTGAACCAATTTAAACTCTTTTATCATATCCAGTCCAATTAAAAAATCATATTTGAATTCCGTTGCATCCACAATATAAACATCAATTTTCCTTTCTATTTCTAAGATCTTAATTCTTAATGTAGTCAAACCTTTAGTTTTTTTAACACCATTAATTGTTATTAAATTTGCATTATTATAATATTTTTTTTCTTCTTTCCTTAATCTTAGTAAATTTGAATTGACTAGAGAAACATTAGATCCTGAGTCATATATACCAAATATCTCTAGTTTTTCATTTAATGTTAGTTTGACTTTAATTAATGACGTTATTATTCGTTTTTTGGATTGTGGTCATTTAATTCAACGTCTATAACAGTATTATTCACATTCCTACTGTGATATTTCTTGTTCTCATATTCATTAGTATACTTAAACCAGCATTTCTCCTCTGGGTGGAAGCGAACTCCTTTGTTTAATTTCTCACAAATTTTGCAAGATGTGAATTTTCCTATATTTGGTCTATTATCACAAATGTTTCTTTCTATTTTATTATAATTCTTCTTGTTGAAACTATGCTCTTGTTTTCCAATCTCATTAAATAGGCTTGCGGTTGAAGTAACTCCTTTATCAATCTTGTCCATTACATAGTCTGGTAAACCCATTACAATAAGGTTAATCATAGTCTGTATATCAATTTGTTTATTTATTTCTAACAACATCCTCTCCTTTTTTGTGGCATATTCTAATAATGAACCTGTTTTAAACTTAAATGTGAAGGCGTATTTTATTTGAGACCATCCTTTACTTCCATATGTCTCAGACAAACTATTTTTCCATAATGCCCATTCAGAGTCGATTGTAAATTTTATTAACATGCTAGTATACCAGTCCAAGCATTGCTTTTCAAGTAAATATTTTAAAGTCTCAATCTTTTCAGCATCCTGATGAATTTCAAATCTTTCACATTCATTTTCGAATTCTTGAATCCATTGATCCACATTTGACGTTTTGCCAGAAAATTTTTCAAGCAAGAACCTTCCAGCTGTTTTTCCTAAATTTTCATTTCCATTTTCAGAATTATTATTATTAATCAGAAATTTCGTTTCAGTTTTGACTTCTTCTAGGTATTGATCATTGAATTGCACATTCTCCCCTTCGTCCAAATAGATTTTTCTTAATTCATCTGTCAATGGAATCCATAATTTTCGCATTTGATGTCTTTTTTTTAACGAGTTCTTTATTTTTGTAAATATAATTAAATTCGTGATGCCTGTATGTTTATTTGCAGGCTTTAGATCGTCAGGAACATTGTAGATTTGTCCAGCGGGTGTCTCAATTGCAGTAATGCATATTAAATTTGTCTTTTTATCACTTGTCGCTAATAATTCAAATGTGAATCTCAATTTCTCCATTTTCATTAATATTTACAGAAAATGTCGTTTTATGATGCAATTCTGATAAATTGTATACGAATCCACAAATCAAATAAATGTGTTGCTCTGAAAACCAAAGATTTTATTTTAACATATGGTTACATAGATTATTGTATGACAAAATATTACAAATCATATTGTTATTTCAATTATAAACTATACCTGAAAACCAAAGAAACGACATTTAAAGTAATATAATTAATTTGTCGATTCCTTTCTCTAATTATTTATTTGACACTCGTATTTGACTGCTTCCATATTTAAAATTATTTATTAATGTTGCTAAAATTGCGATGTGACGTCCATGTACTCACATAACGCCATCTCTTTAATACTTAAAGAAATCTATTCCTGTTTTATCAATAATAAACAAGGAATTAAAGAAATGTTATTTCTTTACACATATAACATCACGGTACGAACTATGCGGGTAAAATTGAGTAAAATAAAGTAAAAATATATCAGTATTTTTTTTATTTATTGAAACATTAGTTTTATTTCTCTCCTTTTTTACAATTTTGAAGTCGGTTTAATGTTATTAAATTTTATTTATTTTTTTCTTTTGAAATCATTAAAACTACTTACTACCGAATTTCTTGTTAAGTCAACTTTACATTTTCCTAAAGAATGATACACCTATCTCACGAGTTCCCAACGTAAGCTCTGCGGCGTGCCGTAGAGAGTGTAGAAGTTCGCTGCGAAGTATCTTGATTTAAAATTTTGTGCCTATCTACCTAACTACAATAAATATACTTGTCTATTTGACGACTTAAATAGATATACTCCATTTTCGAAGTATAGTGTCTAAAGGCCTACTTTATAGTTTTGAGTACTAGGACCGCATAACCGTTGAGAGCTAAGAGCAATACAGGCGAAGGTTACAGTGTAGTACAAATATCTGTCAATTATTTTCGCTGAAACAGTAAACGAGATGTATCGTACTTTACTTGGTTATTTTGTGGCACCAGTTGGTTTTCAAACTCGGTTGTATGATAGTGTGTTTAAAGTTTTAATAACGAATAAAATTGGAACAGTAATTCCACTGTTTTAACGCACAATTAAGAATAAAAGAAGATATGGAGGCCTCAAATAAAATTCTACAATATTTCTGTACTATTAAAAAGAAATAACCGTACTCAATAATATTCACATTTTGTATACAGATGCATACATATATATTTATATACAATATATTACGCGTTCTAAATACTAGGAGCGCAGGACTGCTAAAGAGTTAATACTATATTAACAACTTTCCCTATAAATTGTTTTCGCTGAATCCAGTATACGATAGACATCGTACTCACTACTCAATTAGCTTAGTCTGTGACTTCAGTACAATGATTTTAGTTGTACAAATTAGGTGAATTTTCTTTAGATCAAATGATTATTTTCCGATGTTAAGAGAATATTAATAAAAAATATGTCATTGTATTATGAAAGAATTAAGAAATAAAACCAATTCTTACGGATTTTATCGCGAATTTGATTTAATTTTTACATTCTTTAACTTCCCAGTGCAGTCCAGTAGTCTATAGAAGTCAGTGCTCCTCCGTCATATAGAATATTTCTCTCTCCCTTGTTTGAAACACGATCGTGTAATTGAAGTAGCCTTGTTAGCATGTGCGTCACTCCCTCTCGCTCTTATCCTATACTATCCTACGGTTACGTAGAGTAACGAGTACCGGGACATAAAATATGAAGTAGTACACTTTAAGAAACTGAGCGGCTTTTACAGTTTGACGTCATATATGGGACAAATGTACTGCCTCTTGTATGTCCTACTCAACATTACGAGTATAGATAACACTCCCTTAAACTCCACAGTTTCGGGCGGCTAAGGGCCATAGTGTTAGCAGTTTTCACAATTTTACAATAAAATTAGAATGATTACTTTTGTTGGATTTAAAAATATTGTAATGTATAAAAAAAAGTGAGCCAATTAAATTAATTACTCTGGCAACAGTGTGACAGCTAGCGGCGGCCATTGAACAAAAAGAGGCGCAATGACAAAGAACTGAAAAACAAGTAAAACTGATTGCAATTATATATTAATTAATAAGTAATCAATAAAGTCTGGAGATACATTTTCATCTTTATTTATTTATATTGAAGAACGATCGGCAACTATTTAACAATCAAACAACTACGAGCGTATTTAAAATAAAAATAGATTTATTTCTCAAAAGTTGTATATGATAAATAGTTATTAATTCTAACAAAGTCGTTTGACTTTATTAGAATTAATAACTCAAAGTCAAACGACTTTGTTATAATTAATAACTATTTATCACAAATGTTCACTTGTGTTAGTTCTAACAGTTCGAAGCAAAGTCAACTGACGTTTCGGTGTTCGTGGCTTTTATACTATCCTCTCATGGGAACAGTAAATTTGATACCTTTGTTATTCGCCACTGGTACATCGAATACATTAAGTCAGTTTCAGATGAAGTAGCCACACAACTCCTTATGGGTCATTAACCTTGAGGGTTTAATATGGGTTACAAGGTGGCAGTTCGCACAACTAGGTACAGCCATGTCTGTAGAATGTTAACTACGAGTATAAAAACAGTAGTTCCTATATAGTGTATTATCTTTTTTTTTCACTGGCACGGCATAATGACTGCACTGCACCTGATGGTAAGCGCAAATGCCGTCCAGACAGAGTATCGAATGGCGTCAGACGGCGGTCCCATGCCATTCGACACAATTATGCCGGCCTGCTGAGATGCTTCTTCTATGATAGTAACCTTCCATTACTCGTACTTGACATTGACAGAGTGGTCGCTTGCTTGTAAAGAAGAAGAAATAAAATTGAACTAATGTCCTACGGGATATAATATGGGAATCGAGCTCTTCAAGCGACCATTATTAATAATAAGCGATAATTATTAATACAAATGTTTCCATACATATTTTTTAATATCATCGTGTTTGAGTGGTAATGCCAAGATTTTGCTAAAATTATTATTAAAATTCTTACGCACCATTGTGTCTTTAAAAATAAATTTTGGAAAAAATATGTATTTACTACCCAAATACGACGATAAGTAAAAAATTGCAACTAAAATTTTCTCACTATTTTTTTTGCGGTATTTAGTTTAATTTTAGTTGCATGGTGTCAGAAGTCACTAATACTACCACCTAGCTTCATTTTCGATCGCAGTCTAGATATACTCTTTATAAAGTATTATAATCACTTGGAGATTCGTAAATGAATGGCAAGAATATCATGGACGCAATATCAAAACCATGCGGCATTTCACTTGAAGCGGACAACGAAAAACAAGTGAGGTTCTGAAATTCGTTCATATTCGGCATATTTGTACTTTAAGAGGATATGAACGAGATCAGAAAATATTTTTTTAAGTTAAGGTGTAGTTGTTAAAATATGCTGTTCTATTTAAGTCACTTGGTTGACAGACAGGCTTTTTTAATCCAAAACAATTACAAAAAAGTAATAATTGTAATGGTTTTTTTAGGATTTTTTAAAATTTTCATGTCAGAATTCAAAATATTTTTCGACCAATTTTTTTATGCAAATTAAAGCTTAATATACATATTATATTAATTTTACCATAAAATGTTATAATGGGTTTTCAAAGGGACATACATTTCTACGTAGTAAAATTGAAGTGGGTTCACCTATATAAGATTATGCATCATACATTCTTTGAACTCGTTGTACACTTGATACATATATATTTTATTTTTAAATAGCTTCTGCCCGCAGTCTCGCCTGTTCGGTTATAGGTATCTCGCACCACATACTAAATCATAGGAACAAATCTATAACGTAATAAATGCGACATCAACCGCGAGATATTACCGACACCAGCGCCATCAATCGGAAATTTTGTATAACCAAATATATCCCTTCGGAACCCATTACCGAGATGGAAAGTATCCTATGTGTTACAACGTTAAAACGGCTTAAAAATATAAAAACAATTAAAATTAAAAAAAATGTAAAACCAAATAATAAAATATGAAAAATAGTGCTAAATAATAATAAAAAATAAATAATAATAAACGTTTCGAGACAACAAATCTTAGAGTTAAAATAATTGTAAACAATTCAAAAGAACAAAATTGGAGAACAAGAATAATAAAACTTAAAAATATATAGTTTTATGGTGGTGTACAGTAGTTTTATGTATGATATTTAATAATAGGAAGTGGTCGGGACATCTAGTGCCACATTACATGCACGACACACTTATTGTGTACGCCTGCTTTTACAAACAACGCACTGTTGAATTCTGCCATCTTTGTCACCTCGCGGAAGAATAGGGAGTTCCGCAGGTAGGTGTCTGATGACCTCAGCCGAAAATTTTGGAGATCCTCGAACCGTCCCGAGTCACGAGTGCAATGCTTCGAGATAACTGGTGTTGCTCCAAAATCTCCGTCACAAGGTCCATGCGGAACTCCCTGTGTCCAAAGATGTGACTGTATTCGTAAAGAATGTGAGCATTTAAAACACAATCAGCAAACGATTAATGTTTTTTGTACTAGACTTGAGTCCGTTTTCTATCCATGGGGTACAACGACAGCATCTGGTCCTTTTTGTCGACGCCACCCGTGCAGACATTGTCTGATGACGATGGGTTTATTGTCGGACACGCTAATTCCATGGTACGCTGAGATCAACGCTACACGGTTTTGGTCTCGGCACATCATGAGATCAACGTTTCCGGATGTGGACCCACAAACTTGACCCACCTTCATGTCGGATTTTTTTACCTGTTATATGGTCCAAATTGTCTATTGGTACGGAGGGTCCCGAGGCAATCGAACCCTAAAGTCTTAAAGATGCGGGCAAGGGCTGGAGAATCGTATTAGTTGTCCATCCATATGGTATGACCACGTTTTTCCAGCCCCTGCAACGTAAAATCTTCCTGATATGACTGCTGGTTGGGCACTGAGGAGACTTCCTACGGAACATTCCAACCCCCACAAATATCCCGTCTTGGAATGGAAGATTTCGGATACATATGATTACATTTACGCCTGAATCAATATCTTGTAAACCCAAAGACGCGATGACCTTCAAAAGAATTGCGTTGTAGAAAATAAATAAAATGCAGAAAATGTGTTACGAAAATATGTACACCTGTATAATGAAAGCGAGGGTGCTATATCAAAGTAATAATCGAATTGTCCCAAGTAAAGCCGGGCTAGTGTAATAATAAAACAAGAATTAGTGCAACATTACAAAACAAAAGATTTTTTGAAAAAAATTAACACCAATTTCGAATGCAACAATCGCCCATGGGGGAATCGAACCCTCGACCTCCGCGGCCTTACCGCGACGCTCTACGCAACTGAGCTAATGGGCGTATAGACGGCCTGTCGAAATACTTGAACAGATACCGCTCCCAGGCATTATTCGGTATTGAATTATTAGAACAATTTAATAACATCTTTATAACTGTGTAATATTTGTAACTCATTACTTTGCAGAACTCTACTGAAATTATCGATAACAGAATTACATGTTAATTAAGTGATAATAGCGCCATAGTACCTCACATGAACTGAATGGAATTTTCGGCTTGTTAAATTTATATTACTTAAAAAATCCGTCACAATAAATGAAGCAAGCAAGATTGACCTTAGCCTAACCTACAGTTGCCCTATATGAATCGATGTACTCTTATTATAGCCCTCCAACTGCTTAGAGAGCCGGGGCCTGAAGTGGGGAGAGGTGTGCAGGGACAACTGTCAATCAAAGACCAAGTGGGATAGAGAATTTACGGATAACGTGTAATACGACGCTTAGTTTTACAAGACTAAAATAATTACCCTATTTAAGGGAAGATCTGGAAATAGCACCATTTAAAAAATTCTTTAGGCGCTTGCATTTGTTGCACACGCATAGTAATTTGCTCCGTATAGAAATTGTTAGTAAAAATAGTTAACTACGTGGATAGTGAAGATAATCTAGTGAATAGTGTTTGTGAATCATCAAGTTTTTGCGCACAGTGTTTGCTCAGTGCTTGCACACATATTTAACAGTGATTTGGCGTCCGCATCTCCTAATTTCCGAGTTCTGGCTGGCGTTAATCTAGGTTTACCCACTTATTCACTTACATTTTTGGAACAACACAAACAAACCTCATTGCCTTTCTGTTGCCGCAGGCGCTTTGTATTTGAAAGTGCTATTGTGTTTTCTTAAGGCGGTTATAATTATTATAAGACAATGGCATCAACTACTTTAACCTGGGGGTGTTGTACTGAAGGAGTAGATCAGGAGATTCATGTTAAATGCACGATTTGTAAGAAGGCATACCATTTTGCTTGTCTAGGACTTGAGGACAACAGGGGACTACAGTTTGCTACTTGGAAGTGCCGCTCTTGTCTGGAATCTAAACCGAAAGGAAACAGAAGTGATAGCACACCTGTAAGAAATATTACAATAAGGGGTAGCAAACGCGTGGCTCCTAGTTCATCGCCTGAAATTGTTCTCGATGCACCCATGAGTCGGGAAGTTGTAACTAACATAATAACTACTGTAATACAGGAGCAGTGTCATATTCGGCTTTCCAAAATGAATGAGGCTTGAATTACCAAACTTAAACCTATTCAAGATGAAATGGCTGAATTGGTTCATTCGATGGAGCATATGAATGCACAGTTTGAGGATGTACTTAAGGAACATAAAGCTATCAAGGAGTCTATTAAAACACTAGACTGCCTCGGTGGCGTAGTGGTACTTAGGTATGATTGCAAAGCTGAGGTCTCGGGTTCGAATCCCGGGTCGGGCAAAGTGATATTGGATTTTTCTATTCATTATCAGCCCGGAGTCAGGAATTTGTGCCCGATATGGCGATAGGCTCGCCCCCTATCACATCGTGGGACGGAATATACAAGGCGAAACGTGGGTGTTCTAGTAGCACCTCTGCCTACCCCTTCTGGGAAAAAGGCGTGTGGTTATGTATGTATTAAAACACTAGAGTTAGACAAAGAGGGATTGAAAGACACAGTCATTGACCTACACAAAAGAATTGACCATTTGGAACAGCATGCTCGCTCTAAAAATATTGAGATACAATCGGTACCAGAATATCAGCAGGAAGATTTGATTGATATGATTATGAAACTAGGGAAATCAATTAACTGTAACGTCCATAGTACCAGTATACTGCATGTTTGTCGTGTTGCAAAACTGCACAAGGAAAGTGCTCGACCTCGGTCTATCGTGGTGGAGTTTGCTTCGCAGATAATTCGAGACGACTTATTGGCTGGCGTTATTAAATATAATAAAGCGAATCCACAAAATAAACTTCACAGTACTGCTCTTGGGATATCGGGACACGGCATACCAATTTATGTCACCGAACGTCTGTCTCCCGCCAACAAAGATCTTTATGCCGCAGCAACGCTTAAGGCAAAGCAACTTAATTATAAATATGTTTGGGTTAGGAATGTTCGTATCTTTGTCCGTAAGTGTGAGCGTTCCGAATATATTATGATAAGAGATAGAGCATCACTAGACAAAATAGTGTAATTATTGTTATTTTTATTTATTTTTTTTACTCATAATTGTATATTTTTTTAGATTATTTTTGTTGATTAAATTCAGTTCTCTTAAATTATATTATCAAAATATCCGCGGTTTGCGCACTAAGACACATGATATTTTTACATAAATTTGTTCTAATGACTACGATGTAATAATTTTGGTTGAAACATGGTTAAATAGTCATGTTTTCTCTAATGAAATTTTTGACAATAGATACACCGTATATCGTAGAGATCGAGAAAGCACTGGTTTTCATGGTAATAAGGACGGTGGAGGTGTTTTAATAGCTGTCAAAAGTAATTTGAAATCACTTCGTATGACTTCTTGGGAAAGTCTATGCGAAGATTTGTGGGTTCAGTTCACATGCCTACAAATCGTACATTTAAGAAAATTGTTTTTTGTGCAGTTTATATGCCTCCCCCTGTTAATAAGACAATTAGAACATTTTATAAGTAAATGCACGCTTAATTGTGAGACTAATCCTCACTCTTGCATAATAGGGGATTTCAATTTGGGTGTTATAGACTGGTCTCTATTAAAGGATCAGATAAGTTTTTATAGTGTTCCAGGGATTGGTTCAATCCTGAGACACTTTATGCATCTTCTTAATCTTTCTCAAGAAAATGATATTGTGAACTCATCCAAACGTGTCCTCGATCTGGTGTTATCTAATGTACCTTGTGAAGTTACGGAATCTCATAATGCTCTTAGTATAATTGACAAGTTTCATCCACCCCTGGAAATTGCAATATCTTAAGCGTTGTATCAAATTATACATTTTCTCTTAATTGTCCTAGGTATAATTATCACAAATCAGATTATGTGTTGATTAATGATTATTTGCGTGAAATCGACTGGTCTAAGTTGTTCAAGGAAATTCATGACGTAGATGAAATGCTAGATATTTTTTATGTGAAAATACGTGAAAGTATTTGTATTTTTGATCCATGTGTGACGAAACGGAAAAATAGCCGAATCCCCGTTTGGTTTACTCATAGTTTGATTCGTAGTCTGAGAGAGAGAAATAAATTAAGATTGAAATACAAGTTATACAAAAATCCTATGGATGAACTTGCCTTAAGGAAAGTAAGCCAACGTTGCAAGCTTTTATCGGCTGAAGATTATAAACGATACATGATTAGCATTGAGCAGGGTATTATAAAAAACTAAAAACTATTTTGGACTTTTATTAACAACAAACGAGGTGGTAACGGGTCGTATCCTGGTAGGATGTCTGATGGCTTATCTAGTGCTGCTGACGGAGCATCAATATGTCATATGTTTGCTGTGAATTTTTCCAAGGTCTATTGTGCTCCTCATTCCCATGATATAAAGGAAAATTATTTATGCAGTCTATCGCATCTCCATGCTTATACCCAATCATTTGGTACACCTCTCATCAGTCAACAAAATGTGATTAATATGCTGAAAACACTAGAACATCGTAAGGGTGCAGGCCCAGATAATATACCTCCTATTTTTATTGTCTCGTGTAGCTCATTATTATCTCTGCCCCTTACCATCATATTTAATAAGTCATTGACGTCGGGAAGATTTCCATAAGAATGGAAGATGGCAAGGGTAGTTCCGATTCACAAGTCAGATGATATATCTAATGTGAATAATTATCGGCCGATAACAATTTTATCAACATTCGCAAAAGTATTTGAAATGATTCTCTGTCCTTTAATTCAAAATCACTTAAAATTATATTTGACCCCTTACCAACACGGCTTTGTAAGCCGTCGATCTACAGCCACTAATTTAATAACTTTCACTGAGACTCTTATAGATTCTATAGATAAAAATAAACAAACGGATGTATTATATACCCACTTCAGTAAGGCGTTTGATTCAGTCCCTCATGATATGCTATTATATAAACTTTCAGTTTATGGGTTTACCGGCTCTTTACTCGAATGGTTTAAATCCTACTTAAATGACCGTGCTTTTTCCGTAGTCGCTAATGGTTTTCAGTCGAGTCTTTATAAAATCTCATCACGAGTTCCGCAAGGTTCCCCATCTAGGACCTATCCTATTGAATATTTTTATAAACGATGTTTCTAATTGTTTTAAATTTTCCTCACTCGATGTACGCAGATGATTTAAAATTCTGCAGATCAATTGATTCTCATGATGATTGTATATTACTACAACAAGACTTAGATAGACTCATTCAGTGGTGTGAGGTGGTGTTACTATTTTTGCTTGCCGTTGTTTGCACTGTTATTACTTTATTTGTGCTAATTATAAGCGAATGTTGTGTCTACTTAGAATAGTCATATATTTAGTTTATATTCTTTATTGTATGTAAAAGGCCGCCAGCCCGCATTAGGCCAGCGTGGTAGACTATATGGCCTAATCACTCTCAATCGTACTCTCGATTGTAGAGGAGGCCCGTGCCCTGCAGTGGGTCGTATATGGGCTGATACCATACCATACCATACCATATTCTTTATTGCTTTTTCTGTATAACTAATGCATTGGTATGTGATTTGTAGTGGACCTAATAAATAAAAAATAAAAAAATAAAAATAAAAGTTAATGTTGGAAGCTGTAAAAATATATGTTTTAATAGTTCGTTTCATTTTCTTGCTGTCTTTAAGTAATAAGTAGCTATGTTTTCTTTAATACAGCGATTTGAGTTTTGTTACCATAGCTGTAGCATCTAAAAAGACCTTCTAAATGACATATCGCTCGTCGTTATCAGTAAATCGACTAGAGTCCATACATATGACCCTCACGATATCATTATAACCGATTATTTGGTTTCATACAGCGAATTCTTGCCAAAGAAGAAGTTGTAGAAAATGAAGAGAGATATCGAATGACATATATCTCTTCGTTATAGGTCAACAGGCTTTGAGGTAACAACAACAGGCAACTTAATTTCATTCTTGCGCTACCTTTACACAACGATTTTTTTATCACACACCGATTTGAACCTTGTCGCCGTAGAAGAAGTTTTGGCATTTCAGAAGACCTTTCTATCAACGCATCGCTTGTTGTTATTGCTCACTACGCCGAGGCCCTTCGTGTGATTTTCGTGCTGTCTTTCAGAAGCGATATTTTTTTAAATACAGTGTTTTGGGTTTTCAATGACATATCGCTCATCGTTATTGGTCAACAGGTTGGAGTCCACACACGTTTGCCCCTTCTCAAAAAATACATATGAAATCTAGGAAACCCTGAACTAAATCAAGTTTTTAATAAGGCAACCTACTACAGTTATATTAAGAATAAAATAAGCTTTCATTTGACATTTTTTCGACTAAATAACTGATGAGGGTATATAAATAACACTTACTCACTTGTTTATACCGGACAACCCCTTAGTTGCACAGCTGTGTAAGTAGGCAACCTTTATGTTTTCAATTCTATTTTGTTGTTTATTTAAACTAGCGCACATTTTTTAAAATAACTTAAATTAAAAATGTAATTAATTAATAGTATCCGGGCGCAATTTAACTAGGCAACCTATTTGCAATATGTCAATGTGAATATTATCTATAGTTTATTTCTTATCACTAATAAGTAACAGTACTACTATAGTATAAACTTGAAAATATATATTTAAAAAAAAATTGGTATTAAATGGAGGTGGTAAGTCAAAATTACTATAAATATTAGTATTTAAAACTCTCCCTTGAAAATAATAAAAAATGTGCAATCCATTTTATAATTAATAATATACAATAATAAGTAACTAAAGTGCCAGTTTGTATCTAATTCCAACGGCTTAGATTTTCTAAATAATATTTCATACCTTATTAAACCCTTTTCTTCACAAAAAAGTAGTCTAAGTCCGTTCTGTGGTTTAGGCGTGAATAGGTAATAGATAGACAGAGTTACTTTCGCATTTATAATATTAGTAAGGATTAGTTTTATTTCTCATTTATTATAACAATTTTGAAAGCGGTTTAATTTTTTTAAATTAATTTTTATTTTGTCGTTTTTTAAATTTCTATAGCATTAATTAAAACTAATTTCTAGTTATCTGAGTTTATCGTTTTCGTACAAACTTTACCTTTTTATCTCACGGTGTCCTAAAGTGTGCGCCGCGCCGTGGAAGCTGAGGGTGCCGCGAAAAAATCTCATTCTCTGGATTTTAAGTTTTGTACCTATTTACTTAACTAGTTAACTATCATAGTACATTTCCCACAGCTAGATAGCTTAGGGTGCCGCGACAAAATAGTAAACATGTATGTGCGCCGTGGACTGAAAAAGGTTGGACATCTCTGCTCTATCTCAAAAACTACTGAACCGATTTCTATGAAACTTACACAGCTCCTATGTTGGACTGTGTCTAATCCAACGCAAAATAAAATCTAAAATCCAACGTATACTTTTTGAGATATGCGTGGACAAACATACAGGCATACAATCAATTATGAAATTTAACACGTTTTCAGACGCTAGTATAGACCAACATATCCAACAACCATGCAATTCTGACACAATCATACACATAGGTCGAATTGATCAACTCCTTTTCAACCGATTTCAAAAAAAGGAGGAGGTTCTCAATTCGTCGGATTTTTTTTATGAATGTTCACCGATTACTCGAAGACGCCTGAATCGATTTGGATTTGGTCGCCAAGTACCATACACTTAAAACCTATGCATATAAATACATAGGTAATTATACCTATTAATATATTTTCTTTTTATTCAAGGGACTATATGGCAAGGGATATATTATGTTTTTATAGTATATTTTAATTATTTTTATCGTGTATAAAGAATTCATTCATTATATTAATTTGTTCTCTGATTATTTCTACTCCACTTTCTCAGGTCCATCTGTAACTTCTCCTTCTTTATCTCATTCAACCAATTTAGAAACTGCGGTCAACATATCTAACATTTTAATACGCCATGATATATTAGTTAAATTATTGAAATCTCTTGATCTTACCAAGTCAGCTGGACCAGACAATATCCCTGCTATTTTTCTAGTTAACTGTGCAGAAACTATTTCTATTCCTATAGGGTTGTTGTTTACCAAATCATTAAGGGAATGTACTATGCCATCGATATGGAAATCAGCGTACATAACGCCAATACATAAAAAAGGCCCAAAGACGGACGTATCAAACTATCGACCAGTTTCTAAATTATGTTTAATAGCCAAGATTTTCGAAAAAATTGTGTACTCTCAAGTTTTTGGAGCTTTAAAATGTTTAATAAAAAATTATCAACATGGTTTCATGAGTAAAAGATCGACAGTTTCTAATCTTATAATTCTAGAAGATTATCTTACTGACAACATGAGTATTGGCAAGCAGACTGATGTTATATACACGGACTATAGTAAGTGTTTCGATAGAATCGATCACTGTATTCTTATCACCAAACTAGAATCAATGGGTGTTAGGGGTGACTTATTAAGGTGGTTTGCTTCTTACATAGACAACAGATCTCAAGCAGTTGTTATAAATAATTACATATCAAGTTGGGTGAAGGTACCTAGTGGTGTCCCTCAAGGTTCACTTCTGGGTCCTTTGTTATTTATATTATTTGTAAATGATGTTGGCGAGTGTTTTCAGTCTTCCAAGTTACTCTGTTTTGCAGATGATATGAAAATCTTCTCATCCATTTCGTCACAAGCGGATGTCCAGGCACTTCAATCTGATCTAGATCGTCTTGACAAGTATTGCTACGTGAATAAGTTGGACCTTAATCCGTCAAAGTGTTCAGTTATTACTTTCACTCGCAAGAAATATAATTTATCTTCTGAATACTGTTTGAAGGGTCAGAGACTACCCAAATTTCAAAAGATTCGTGATCTCGGAGTTACATTTGATTCCAAATTAATTTTTAATGAACATATTGATAATATCATAAATAAAGCGTCCCAAGCCCTAGGGTTTGTAATGCGATCCACAGCTTGTTTCAAAGAGGTCAAGACTTTTAAAATTCTTTATTGTTCATTTGTAAGAAGTATTTTGGAATACGCATCACAAGTGTGGAATCCAAGATATGATAAGTACATAGACAGAATAGAGCGTATTCAGAAGAGATTTATTAAATATCTTTGTTTCCGCACCAATCACACATATAAAAGTGATGATTATACTAAACTCTGCGCCAAATATCACTTTCTTCCCCTACGTGAGCGACGCCAGATAGGTGATATAATTTATATGATAAAAATTCTTTCTAACACTATAGACAGCCCTGAACTTCTCGCTAAAATTAAAATTAATGTCCCTGTTGTAATCACGCGGCAATTTTCCCCTCTTAGCTTGTCTGTGGCCCCATCAAATTATAGGCAGAACTCTTTTATTTGGAGAGCAAGTAGAACCATTAACACAAGTTGCAAATCACATGACATTGATATTTTTAACGTTAACCTAAAGTCTTTGAGGCGGGTGCTGAGTCGTGATTTCTTTCTTAAGCATGATGAGTTGAATGATATTAGTGACCTATAATTGTGTAACTTTGCTTATGCTGAAGCAAAGCATGTGATCGTGTTGTTATTAATTTAACAATCAATTTATTGTTGTACTTGCACTTAGAGATAATTTGTTACTTAACAGTGGAGACCTTTATTTGGCTTTTTGTTACTTAAATTCGTGTGATTATATTGTTATTAATGCTGTTGGTCTTCTTAAAATAAATAAATAAATAAATAAATAAATAAATATCATAAATAAATGAAACAACCATGCATTGCTACATCAAGATTATATTTTATTGTTATTACATTACATCTAGATTAAATATGAGAACCGACGAGTGTTGGCGTTACTTACGATTACATAATGTTAGTCACACATATTACAATACTACGAGTATCTTCATTATCGAACATCTACATTGAGGATTAAACAGTATTATCAAAGCACTTAGTAAATACTTAATAAACTGACAGACCTTTTTTAAACCTTATCTTATAACTAACTATATGGCCTAACTAACTTACACTAACCTAACTAAACAGTGCTCTCGATTGCAGAGGCCCGTGCCCTGCAGTAGGACGTATATGGGCTAATACAGTACAGTACATCAATTTAATTCTGGTACAAAACATTTGTATAAGATTATAATTATTCACATATCGATCTTTACATCAGTCGCTCACTCCAATAACCCAGCCCCAGGACTGTTGGTACTCACACTACGCTCTGGGCGCCCGGGGGCAACGCAATGCCAAAGAAAATAAAACCACCGCGATATCTCTCAAGCACTCCAGTGTAAAATTTATCAAAAATATTTTGTACTATTTTAAAATATTGAAACAAGATTAACTAAATATACTCTTGAGCATTTTCAAATGATTGCTAGTAAAATATATAGACGAGTGCGGCGCCACGCTTCATGTGGCACGACGCGGCGCGGCTCGCGAGCTCGCGCCTGTAGCCGTGCGTGTAACTGTACGGCCGCGGCTACACTGCAGCGGAGACGAGCTGACGTGTGTAAGAACCGACCAACCACATCTCCAGTCAGCTCCGTCTCCGCTGCAGTGTAGCCGCAGTCCACAGCGGCGCACGCGACGCACTCGTCACATCTTCTCCGGTACTAGGACAGTATAGGTCAAAGTGCAACAAATATCCCGCCTCCCAACGATAGTCTTCTTGGTAGACGCCATTTTTGTGTCTCCCAGCTGGGGCTTAGTTGAGGCGCCAACAAAATAATGAAGTATTACATCAAAGTGGAAGTATTGGGCCCGCACGTGTACCGGTCGTATACTAAACTAAAATTAAATTGCCGCAGCCAGCAGCAGTGAACATTGCAGTGGTCAAGATGTCGGCCGTCGCAGCTGCTCGTTACTTGTTTCTAGCGGACAGCTTTCTCCTCTGATGCTCGGTGTAGTGTCGTGTGATGCCGCAGAGTCAGTCCCCGCCCGTCTTGACAATGCAAAGAACTGCATGTTGTTACAAACCTGAAACAAGAATACACATTGGTGATGCAAACGAATTAAAAATCAACCCAACGTTTCCTATCACAATTATTTTCATAGTTGGAGCAATATAATTTGCTCATATAACAGTGCAATCGCTATTCCTTTGTGTCGCCGGGAAGTCGGAACTGCATGACATGCGCGTGCATGCGTTAACCGCCATTTTGAATTTGGGTATCGATCGCGGCACTTAGGTACACTCTTGCGACACATATTAGGGATATATAATAAGTATTTCATGAGCTTGATAATAACAATTGTTCTGGGGGTGAGCTCTGACATGCGACCTTAATCCCTGGAGGTACTCACGCGTGACGAGCAGCTGGTCCTGGCAGTGAGCCGCCCCGCATCTCGTTCACTCTGCGTCGGCCTGTGCCATGGACACCGCATGCACAGTCCATGCTTCACTGCTGCTGTGCAACTCAAGGCACTACATGTCGACACGTCCGGTACACGCGCGGGCCTCGGAGCGAAAGGCCGAGGGAGGCGGGGCACTCACTATATTAACCATCCCCCCTTCCCGCACCAACCGAGAGTATTGATCTAGGTTTCAAACGAACCTAGCTATCTCTGTCTACACTAGTTTGTTCCAGTCCTTGCTTTACATATTTCTAAATAAGGGGCTAATATACAAAAGCTTCTGTCCGATCCTATTTTACGGTTTCTTTGTTAAACAAGAAACCTATCATTAATAATATAGGACCCAACAACGTCCTAGTACAACTTCCATTAAAGGATAAATAACACGACTCTACAAAAAAATTTTCGTTCTTTGTCCTAAAGTTTATACTATTATTTTCCAGTTAGTTATGCACAAAAACGAAAAGAAAATACCTTTTTTCGGTATAAAGTTTGCTTTTGTGATAGTTATAATAATAATACTCATTTTTCAATTTTTTCATAAATTTTAATTGATTTTAATATTTTTAAAAAGACCGCGCGGTGAGAGTGGGGTATTAACGTTTACACTGTGCCGCTAGATGGCACCCGAGTGATAAACAACCATCAGGTGTTATTTACAAGCCCAGAATAACTTAAAATGTCGTCACGAAAATGCAAATACGATGCTGATGCATTTTGTTTTATATGTGGTCAATTTATTAAAGTTCGAGACGTGAAATATGAACTAAAGACATCTCACGTTCTCTGTGAAGCCTATTAAGCATATTTTGACTATCCTGTACGGAATCAAGATAAGCCATGGGCTCCACATGTTGCTTGTAGTTATTGTAAAATGTGTTTGGAAGGTAAGCAATTTTTATTTAATTAAGCGATGAATCCAAAATAATAGACATATTCATTTTTATTTTTATATTTTTAGGTTGGTATCGAGGTGAGAAAAGGTCTATGAAATTTGCAATACCAAGGATTTGGCGAGAACCAAAAGACCATATTACTGACTGCTACTTTTGTATGGTGAATCCGAGTAAAAGACGTAGAGGTAAAAATGCAAAACCTATTGAATATCCTGACCTCGAATCTTCTTCTGCTCCAATTGCTCACGACCTGACACGACCAGTACCTGAGCCACCAAAAAAATTATCGCAGAAAAGTAGTTCATCTTTTAGTTCTTATAAAAGTAATTTCGATAAGGACTTTTTGCCTACACCTGAACAACCAAAACACTACCTCATTACTTCAGAAGATTTTAACGATCTAATTAGAGATTTAAATTTGCCAAAAAATAAAGCAGAGCTTCTAGGCTCTTGGTTAAAACAGTGGAATTTGCTTGATGATGTTAAGATCACGGATCAGCGGACTAGGCATGAAATGTTTGCAACGTTTTTCACGAAGGAAGATGGACTTTGTTTTTGTAATGACATTAAAGGTATGTTTGAAGCAATTGGCATACCCTGTGTCTCTAGCGAATGGCGTTTATTCATTGACAGCTCTACAAAAAGTTTAAAAGCAGTTCTATTGCACAACGGAAATAAAGGACATTGTTCCGGCTCCATACATGTTCTGCCTAAGAACCGTTCGAATCGAAAGTGACTAATATAAACTCTTAAAATTATATGGAATCCTATGAAATAAGTTTTCACGAACGGACACTTCAGGAAACTAAAATAATTATGAAAAAAGTTAATATTTTGAGGTTATAAATAAAAAATAACCAAGCTTGCGTGAAATATTAGAGTAGTATTATCAAAGTAATATTAATAATACTATGTACAGCTATATATGTTCTCTTCTAGAACTAGGAAAGGACTACTCTACTAGATACTAGGAAAAGAGATAGTGCCTAGTCAAGTTTAAGATAATTCTTTGACAATTATCATTTTACAAAGTTGCATTTTCTGTCTGTCCCTATGAATGCTTAGATCTTTAAAACTACGCAACGGATTTGGGTGCGATTTTCCTTCCTTCCTTCCTTTCCTTTGTTAATAGATAGAGTAGGTCAAGAGGAAGGTTTACACCAAGGTTTTACATTGCCACCGTGCGAAGACGGGGCGTGTGGCTAGTTTTTATAAATGCTTAGAATTTTTATGAAAAACAACTACCTAAACGCTTTTGCTTTCAACGTTACGTTTCTTAAAATATAGTGAATCCACTTTGGATTTGTGATAAAACGCATATCCAAAATGGAAGAGTTCCATTCACCACAATTTATAAAATATCGATATTATTTCGATAGAAAAATATTTATTTAAATGATTGTCACTACTTTTATTTTAGACAGTTACCTAGCTATCTACATGCCATAAGGCGGGAATCGAACCCGCGGTCTATTACCAAGAAGGCACAGGCCATACTAAAAAGGTCATTACCACACAAAAATAATCTAACAGTTAAAGTAAGGTTTACCAATAACAATGGAAGAGGTTTTCGAGGATGTGCAATAAAACAATATTTATATTCAATTAAAGGTTTTTAATTATCAATATTTCTCAATAATATATTATCTAAGAACTGTGCAGGAGGTTCAATTGAATTTTGATATCTCGCCCAGCTTAAGTACCAGATAATAGTCATTATGTGGGCACAACAGCCCACTGTTCTACGCCCAACGATACAATTGCAACAGATTACTGTTCCAATTGTATCGTTAATAATTAATCTCTAATTATCGTAGAGCAGCAGACACACATGCATGCTGTATGTTTCCACATTGCAACAGCACAACGCAGAGAACAGTCCCATTTATTGTAAGGGTGAAGCTCTTCAGTGACTACAAATATTATGTGCCACAAAACTGTAGAGTGTGTGAATTACATTTGAATACACAACCATGGAGTGATCTAATTAAAAGCGAAAATCCAAATAATAGTTTTACAGCCAGTTATATTGAAGATTTTGTTGAATTATTAAAACATAATAACAATATTATTGATTTTGAAAATATTGAACAAATGAATGGTAATTTACTTAGGTACTATACTGGTCGCACAAAAGATCAGTTCAGACAACTGGAATTAGAATTGCCTTATTTCCACAAACGTTGTGTAGCTCTTGGAGCATATTTAATAAAGTTACGAACTGGGGACAGCGACGAAAGAATTTCGACATTATTGAATATATCGAGAAGTTCACTAACAAAACTTATACAAAAAGCAAGAGATACCATGACACAATATTTTGTTCCTATGCAACTAGGTTTAACCCGTATTTCAAGGCAGGAAGTTGCTTGTAGGAACAAATATATACCGGAGTCGTTATTTGGGAACCCTGGGAGTGCTATTGAAGCTAGAAAAGCAATTGTGATGATGGATGGAACTTATATACAACATGTAACACATTTAAATGTAAAAGCGGAAAGTAGTATGTTCAAAATCAGCTACTGAATCGATATCAATACTTTTTTTTGTAGGTAATTTTTTTTTAAATAATTAATTAAGACTAAGTGAATAACAGACACCCTCTCATTTAATGCACCGAACAAACAAAATTGAAACGTAACTCCAGTACATAAAGTCTTTTCTAAATAAAATTATAAACGAATAATCAAAGATAAACAAATATGAACATTATTTCGATAGTCATAAAGGTTTATTTCAAATACACTAGCAAAATAGCATTAAACAAACGCACACAACGACAGTCCTCAAAAAGCATGATAAGCTACCAAAATGAATAACTATCATATTCTCTTTTCTGCAAATGTACCATTAGACAGAGCAGGACGCAACTATTGTTTAATGAAATTTGAATCATCCGATAAACATAAAAGACGGCGCGCGCGGCGCGGGCGGCACATCAAAGGGTATGTGCAGTCCGCATAGGGATGTACCGCGAAAAAAATCTAATGCGATATTTACAGGACCCGGCATTCTGAATCCCGCGCAATACGGGTAACTAACTATTTAAATGATATGAATTAAATTGTAATAATCAAAAGGAAAAGAAAGATCAAGTATTTCTATGCCGAAGAACAACGCGAAACGTTAAGATAATCATTATTTCATTTGATTCGTAATTTTATTCCAATGTATGCGGAATCCCGGTGTGTCGGATATCCCGGTATTGCAATCTCTAAATATGCACCGAATTTGTCATAAAATCTAGTCGTGCGCCGCTGTTATCTGTGACTTCTTGTGTTCACTCGTTAAGTAGATATTTTGATAACTTTCGCGATGTCTTTTCGGTATTCGAATATTGAGTATGGTGAGCGATGGATCGGTCGTGGTGGGCCAGTGCAATGGCCTCCTAGGTCACCCGACTTGACGCCTCTTGATTTTTGTGGGGACGTATTAAATCTCTAGTATACAGCAGTGAAACTACTAGTGTGGAGGAACTAAAAAGTAGGATAGTGGCAGCGTTCCTAAAGGTGAAGAGTGAAACTGCCGTTTTAAATAAATTACGCGATCAATTGCGCAAACGTGCGTTAAAATGTATCGAGCAAGGTGGTGGACATTTTGAAAACGTTTTAAAAAGAAGTCGCCGTATGAGTGCCATGTAACACGTAAGTTATTTTTGTGTTTTTTTAATTGTTGCGTTATTATTGCCGATTTAATAGTCGATTAATGCAAAATATTGTCTTGTGTTGTGAATTCCTGCTCATTATTTGTAGTAAATTTAAATACTTATTTAATAGCTCGATAAAAACTAGATGCTGACTGAGTACCTAAATAAATAGTAATTTGTTTATGAAACCACCCGGCAATCACCTGCGTTCGTTATTTGTAGTAACGTTTATTGTTGGTGCGGCGCGGTGCGGCGCGGCACGGCGTTCAAACGACCCGCGTAGGTACTCGTGTAAGTGTGCGTGTCCGCCGCGAGCATATGTACTATGTCGTAGTACGCTCTTATTTGTATGGTGACCATGTTGTGCGCCTACAAATAGTATAACTAATTTCATAAATAAAATATATTTGTAGACACCGGAGTACAATTTTAAAGCATATACTATAATTGCAATAATATTTTTAAGTTTGGGTGTCTGAAGTTGTGAGTTATTCATTTTACACGTTGTATATGTTCAAAAAAGTAGCAATTATGCATACCAAAAGGATACATATTCCTTACATAAATACAGAAATCTCATAAAACCGTTCATCATAGTGTGTTGTGATGGCCATATTTTAGATGTTTTGGGACCATATCCTGCTACAAAATCGGACGCAGATATTTTGTTAGACGAATTCAATGACGCCTCCCAGCCCATGCGACAATATTTTAGAGAGGGTGATGTTATGATATTAGACCGTGGCTTCAGAGACTCTGTTTTGTTACTTCAAAGTTTAAATTATTCTGTCCACTTTCCACTCTCTTTAGGGCCTGGACAAACTCAAATGAGTACTGAAAACGCAAATGAGTCTCGAAAAGTCACCTTATGTCGATGGGTTGTGGAGGTTGTCAATGGTCGCTTCAAAAGAGATTTCAAGCTGCTGCAACAAGAATATTTCAACAGAGCTTCAGGGCATTTAATGCAAGATTTTAAAGTCGCAGCAGCTTTGATTAATAGATTTCACCCTCTTCTAGAAGACAGGGATGATGCTAGAAACATTGTATCAATCATACAAGAAAAAATGTTTTTGACTAATGCATTAGCCGATTATGTAGAACAGTATAGTTTAAATAGGAGACGGTCCCAGTTTCAAAGTATAACTGTAAACAATAATGTGGTATTAGATTTTCCTCGAATGGAAGTTGATGACTTAATATTAATATCTTTAGGTGTATACCAAATAAAGCAGGCCCGCTCATACTATGGTGAGCATGTCCGTGGTGATGGAAATTATGTAATAGAAGTGTGCAGGGATGTTGATCAAGATTTAACTAATACTCTCCAGCTTAATAGTGAAAATGTTTGGCTCCTCCGGGGGAAAATACAAATATATTTTATTTATATTTTAATTGACAATTCACAAGTGGGAAGGGAGGCTATAAGGCTAATGCCTTGTAATGCCTTTAATTGTATAAAAGTAATAAAAATTATACTTCTTATATTTCTGTGATGCTCATTATCAGTTCTCAAAGCAATAATTTGATGAATTCGTTTGCGTGATGGTAGGAGCTTCTTACAAAGTACACAATTGCGTCCAACAGTGCATTGCATGTTATTATGCTCGACTGCTTCAGACCAACACGTCGTACAAATAAGGTCATGAGCTTCAACCTGTAATAAATAAATACAATAAAACATTAGTAAATGTCAAGTAACTTGCAATTGTGGCAATTGATTTGAAAACAGTGAGAAATTGTGTGCTTATGAAAACATAAGTAGGTAGTAACATTCTTGTATTCTTAAAAAGCCATTCAGCGGATATTCAAAATCAGAAAAACAATTTCGTAGACCACTTACCATACGGGGAGCAGTCCATTGTTGTATGCAACGAAGTATATCTTCGTTTTCTAATACCAAAGAGCCTCCAGCAGATCCACAATTTACACAATATAAACTATATTCTGCATCCATTGTTGTAATTATAATACAACTAAATTCGATCACAGACAGAGCAATATCCGAAAATGCCAGGAAAATCCAGTCCTTTACACACAGCCGAGTCTACTAAGTACGCAATCTAATCGGAGTCCGTAATCAAGCCAAAGTTGTTAGAATAAAACCATGAAACGCATAGAAAATCACAAAAGAAACGATAGTCACAAAGCAATCAAAAATTGAATGGTATGAAGTACACCAGTGTTGCCAATTACGAAAACTATAATACTCGAATGCCAAGCTAGAAATTCGCGATTTCGCTTAAAAAATATAGAATACTAGTTTTTTCTAGCTAGTCAATTTAGGTATTTAAATGAATAAAGTGTTATCAACTAATTTTAATAACCGACTTCAAAAAGGAGGAGGTTCTCAATTCGATCCGTATTTACCGAAATCGCGAAAACTTCCGAAACTGGCAGCACTGGCTGACGGAAAACATTTTAAACGGCATCAATAATTGTGACCTAACTTTTTATTTGGAATTTATTTATTTGAAGTGTCCGTGGAATACTAAAATATGTTTCAAACAATATAAAAATAAATGAAAATTATAGTATAATTTATATTCACTTCGGTTCTTAGGCCAAAATTGAACAATGTCCTTTCCGTCTCTTAATACATCAGCGTCTCTTCTCACTCAGTACATCTTAAAGAAAATTATGAAAGTGTCAAAATTTTGCTTGAATCTGTAAAGTATCGTGAGTATAACTGGGAGCTGATTGGAGATTTTAAAATGGTGGGATTTTTAATGGGGCTACAGGGTGGATATACAAAGTATCCGTGTTATTTGTGCTTGTGGGATAGCAGAGCGGATTCTAAACACTATATTCAACGGTCATGGCCTGTAAGAACAGAATTATCGGAAGTTATCGGAAGCAAAGGTTAAAGCTGGGATTTTTGTTGGTCCGTAAATAAGACAGATTTTCGCCGATGAAAAATTTCCAACGTTGCTGAATCGTACTCAAAAAGCAAGTTGGAACAGTTTTAAAGCAGTAGTTTCTGGATTTTTAGGAAATAATAAAGCTGAAAACTACGAAAAGTTGGTTGAGGATATGCTTACAAATTTTAAGGCCATGGGCTGCAGGATGTCATTAAAAGTACATATGCTGCATGCTCATTTGGATAAATTTAAAAACAATATGGGAGCCTATTCCGAACAGCAAGGAGAACGTTTCCATCAGGACATCATGAATTATGAACAACGCTATCAAGGCCAATACAATGAAAACATGATGGGCGACTATATTTGGGGTTTATTGAGAGAAAGTAGCTATGAACATAAAAGAAAAAGTAAAAGTGTGCACTTTTAAGTTATTTTCCACTTTTCTGTAAGCTAATTTGATAGTAAAACTTAATAAAAATAATAAACATTTTTATTTCAATAGTTTTATTCTCAATCAAAAATTAAAATCCGAGATTTTTAAGCATTTATGGCATGAAAAACTTTGCTTTTGTGATTTTTTCACAAAAGCAAAGTTTTTCATGCCATATATTTTTTTCCGTCTTATTACGACCTAAACTACCGAAATTTAATGCTTTGCAATCAAAGTCAAATTTCATGTTGACCCGTGTAATATATAAAGTAAAATAAATGTTTTTATGACCTTCTTGCTTGCAGTTCTACTCAGCTATATGTAGTCTACGGCTGACACAGGTTTTCAAGCAATTGTTAGCTGAATGTAATGTCCTATCAAATAATCCCGTGTTAAACAAATACCCGACTTTTAAATTGAGATATTCATATATACAGACTGAATTTTTCAAATGGGCGTGGATGGCAAAATTTGAAACTATGAGGAATAGCGAAAAATACTGAAAGGCGTCTCGAGGCCGATTTTGATGAAAACTTAAACTGCATGCGTGGATTTTGGATGTATCAATATTCCTAGCGAGGAATGGAAACCGAATTAAAAAAAAGGTGCTAATAAGAATCAGTCTGGAAAATGATGACAAACATAAAATTAAAGGAACGAGTTAATTTTTATCAAAAATATTTTTTTCTTTCGTTACCTTAACACCAAACCGCCCTGCGTTGGAAAAGAATTTGAGTGTTTGTCGTATTTCATTTAATATTTAATACATATTTTATGTTAGTACCATCAGTCCTGGGGCTAGTTTATTGGAGTGAGCGACTGAAGTAAAAATCGATATGGGATTAATAATCTTATACAAATGTTTTTTACGGAAAATTTCGTCAGGCATAATCATAAATATTACGTCCAATACTATCACTACGAAGAACATTCGATACGATAAGCATAATGTTCTTGCTAACATGACAATCAGCAAGCTTTTTAAAAACTAAAGGGGCACAATGAAGACTTTTACAAGACGCAAGGTACTGTATTGTTTTGTTTTACTGCAATTATGTATGTTGCATACACATTTTCAATCCATGTTGTGTAATAAAAGGTCTAAAAAGGAAAAAGTAAAAATTCCTCTATCAATTACACTGGTCTGCAATGAAATTCTCCTTTAAAAAATGTTGTCCTAAGTATGACTAACTATGATTTAATGTTCTGAATATATCCCCGTTGGCCGATTTTTTCCATCAGGTCTAGATTTTTTGATATAAATTATTTCTTTAATTTAAAAAATTCGGCTTTTTTTAAATTTTTTGCGCGTCATTGTTACAAACAGTGTATATACAAAGAGTGTAAATACAAAATAAGTTTTAGCGAGTTGTAAGAGAAAGAAGGGAAGTTCCGAAGGTGATTTTTATGGTAGTACATACGTGCATGCGCAGTATTCGCTGTGACTTCACAACAGTTGAGTGAAAACTTTTCTCCTAATTGTTGTTTAAATTGTGTATCAAATATTTTGGTTAGTTTTGCATAAAGTTTCTCTATATTGGTTTTGATTATTTTATGTGTAGTTTATGTATTTTTTATGAGTAGAGCCAATAAATATAAAACAGATGTTTGAAAATTATTTTAATAAAATTTCATGTAATTTTAGGTTATAAAATACAACTTGTAAAAATTCTACCGGCTGTTTTTGTTACATTTGTGGGGAATTCGTACTAAAAACACAGCGAAATGTCATGACAGATCTTGTTAAAACATACAACTTATAAGCTATATTTTGGATTTTCTATCGATGAGCGATATATGAGTTGGTTGCCAAAAGTATGTTGCAATAGCTGCACTAGGACGTTGAGAGGTTGGCTTGAAGGAAGCCACAAATCCATGCCGTTTACAATGCCAATGATTTGGAGTGAGCCTCAGAATCATGAAAGTGATTTTTATTACTGCATGACATCAACACGAGGATTCTCGAACAAAAATAAAAATAACATTGTACAGCCGACCGTCCCATCTGCAAAGGACCAATTCCTCGTGGTGAAGGTACTTTACCTCCAATTCCACCAATTAATGAGAAGGTGGAACAGAAGAATATTTCTGGTCTTCAATCTCAATCCAGTTTTCTTTCTGCCAGTACATCTTCATCTTCATACACTTTGTCTGGATCTTCCAGTCCATCTAAAGAACCTTATTGACTTAAACAAGGTGACTTAAATGATCTTGTTAGAGACTTGGGACTTTCAAAATCTAAATCGCAATTAGTGCATCAAGATTAAAACAGTGGAATCTATTGGATAAAAGTACCAGAGTTTCATATTTTCGTACGAGTCAAGAAGATTTTACGAGTTACTTTTCCAAAGAAGATGATTTGGTATATTGTAATGATGTTGCAGGGCTTCTTCAGGAACTCAGTTTTCCAGAAGATTCTAGTGGATGGAGACTTTTTATTGATGCTTCAAAAATAAGCTTAAAAGCCGTTCTACTCCATAATGGTAATAAATACCCATCTGTGTCCGTTGCACATGCTACAAACATGAAGGAAAATTATTTAAACCTAGAGGTATTACTCGAAAAAAATAAATATTCTCAATACTTATGGAATATTTGTGCCGATTTAAAAGTCTTCGCTATATTCACTGGATTACAAGGAGGATACACAAAGTTTTGCTGTTTTCTTTATGAGTGGGACAGTCGCGCATCAAAATAACAATTTTTCTCACCATATAATGAGATAGCTGACCGATATTTATTCATTTTGTGACTATAATTTAGGATTTTTCTCTGTAAAACTCAGACCGTAATATTTTTTCATTTCGTTATGATAATTGATATTTTAATAATACGAGTATTGTTTGTTTATTAAATAAATATTACGTATTCCGTGTTTAGAGCACATAATATGATGAATTCATGCATGAAACAAGGAGATTTTTTTTACAGACCAGTGTTGTATTTTTTGTATTTTTAGATGTGAACTCAATAGATGTTACCTCGTTAGCACCCTCTCTCAATAGAAGACCAAACACATGTGACTAGAGTTTGGAATGCTTTTTGATTAATTATTGATCGTGACTGTGCAAAGCGGATCTCTTGACAAATTATGTTTTTGTAATGTAAAATTCCATTAAGAGGTTTAATAGAATTTTAATGGTTTAATGGTCGCTGGATGGGCTGCCTCTAACAGGTCACTGTGGAAATCATTAGGAGAGGCCTATGTTCAGCAGTGGACTTCCTTTGGCTGATGGATGGATGGATATTGAATGTAAAATTCAGTTTAGACTAATCTCCATGTATTTTTATTCGTAAGTAAAACCCCCTTCTTATAGCTTATAGTATTATATGAGATGACTGTTTCTAATGATGACAGTGCCAATCAAATCTATAAATCTATAAAAGATTAATAAAGTAAGCTTATTCCTCTAGAAGGAATTTAAGTGTTTAATGTTTCTTTATTGTATAATTTAATTTTTACGTTTACACATTACATTATCAATGTTATCTCTTACTGCTTGGTTTTAAATTTTAATATAATTACTTCACATTTGAGGGTTAGTTTATTTTACTTTAATACCATGATTTATGGATAGTTTCGAATGTGAGAAACAATTTTTTTTCTGTTAGTTTTAATTTATTTTTTTTGTCTACTGTTTCAATTTTATGCTCTGTATACTTGCATTCTATTCTAATTTGTAAATTAACTTCCCAACTTCTCTCGATTTCTAATTTAAACAGCTCCCCAGCTGTTAAACTCTTATAATGTATTAATTGAAACCTCAGCAATCACCACTTCTTCACATTGCGTTGCCTTTTGTAATATTCTAATGGAATAACGCTGACTTGTTTTTTTTTTCAGTACACTTAATTTTAATTACATTTTGCGACAGTTTTTTGAACATTCGCGACGAGCGGTATTCGCTTCTATAGCAACCACTACGGTATTCAGGAAGTCAGTGACTTTGGTGCAAAAATTGTAAAAGTTTATTTTTTCTAATTAATCCTGTTTAATCGTGGATAACTATAAAAAGGACAGTTAGGATCGGTCGCCAATGTCTCGTATTAATATATTCCGTCATACGCGTGTCTCTCAAATATGTTTCATTAGGCCTTGGCAGAGAACTTGAGTTATACAAATAGTCGAGGCTCTCAAAATAAAGGGGACGGCGGAACCGTAAGTTGTACTCGTATATATGTATGTAATATTAGGTTCAGATGTTAGCAATTTACAATTTGCCAATGATCTTTTTGTTTACATGTCTAGCTTTGACAAAACTCCACAATTACTTTACACATCTTAATCTTGATACTAATATTGATAAAACGAAAATGATAGTGTTTAACTAAATTCACTGCAATAAAGTATTTTTTTTATAATCAGACGGAGATTTACATTCCTCATCTACGTTTTGGATTTGGTCGCAAAATTCCATGTGAATTCCAGTATTGGTTTAGGCCTTAATGGATTACAAACATTGAACTACCTAGACTACATATGACGAGGTTGTTTGGGCAAGAACCCTTTGCCTTCCCAACAAATGGGAAAAAGATTATTAAAAAAATGAGTTTTCGTTGCATGAATGGTTGATAATTATTTAATCCGAACTGAGTTAAAAATAATGGGACACATAATGAGCCTGATATTGCCTCATGTGATCCGTGCATTCTTACTGACTTTTATATTTTATTGTATGTGTGGCATGCCATGTTTATTGTAAACACCGATTTATCTTACTGCTTGGACTACGTTTTACTGTATTGGTTGAGAATAACTTTCAAGGTAGCAGTCTTCGGGAGATCGACGCTAATTACGTATTAGGTATAATAATATTGTATCCGCTATTAGAAATAATAACACGAGACACTGATATAAGACGTCTTTTCTAGAAAATAACATTGTTGGATCATATAATACGCCATAGCATGGTAAACCCATTATAGTAATTGTGTGACGTAGCAGTATAAACATTAAAAATCAGACCATGAATATCTTTTTTCTCATAGTTCTTTAAGAACAATTTTTACATACGATGAAGTAGAAAATAAAACTCAAACTAACGATATATTTTTTTATCTAAAGACGTTGTTAATAATGTATTTTAATATATCATTAATATTTTCTTTACCCCCAAAAATTCCTCTATCAACGAATATATAAAAATGCTTGTAATCAGATACTTTTTTTCATTCTGCTGTATTAGGAAACAGACGCAAAACTTCCTCTTGAAGCGCTGTATAATACATGTAAGTTTTTTCACACTATATTCATTTTATTTCTCACCAACAACCATATTTCCTATAGACGTTAATTTTAATTTCAAACTAAATAATGTATGGATAGTTGTCAGTGTTCTCTCTTACTGTGCAGTGTGCACACATTGATATTAGGTATCGTTGTCTTCCAGAGAGAGTTGCCGAAAAGGAAATTGAACTCAGCTATAAAGAAGGCTGAAGACTGTTCTATGGCTATGGGTTTGCAATTAAGGGGGGATGTTGAAGTTAAAAAATTGCAACACGCCATCTATGTTCATTCATGTGAACTGCGGTTCAGTATAGTTATGTAGATGGCGTGTGAGCCGTAGCTCACACTTATTAACCTATTTCATCTCACTGCTGGGCAATAGGTGAAAATAAAGCTCTTTGATGGTTTAGTCTCAGTAGTTCCTTTATGAACCGGGGCCTCTCATTTCAAATACCATTATTGTGAGGCGTTGAGTGATACAGCCTATGATTGCTATTCATATGATGTAAACTATTTGATTATGATAATCACTACACGTACGATTGATCCGATTTTAGCGGTAATCTGTGAGTTACACGCAATTTTATTTGATGGTAAATGTAATCAGCATAGAGCCGGTAATTTGTGCTCTTAAGATAATAAAAAATGAAAACCGAAAAAACCACTACACAGTAAAAGCAAGTCAAAATATAATGTTCGTAACATGTATTGAAGGCGCGCCGCCAAATACCAAACACGTAGAACCTATGCCGTACACTAAAATGTAGTTAATGCATTAATGCGTAGGTTCTACGTGTTTTTAGATTTGACAAAAAATTGGTAAGTTTTGAAAGAGTTTTTCAGGATTTAATTTAATTTGATATTCATTCTCACAAGTGAAGAATATTGGAATATACCAGGAACAAGTACTTGTACACCTATTGTCACCTCCATGATCCATACCTATTGGCCGCATCTCCAAAATCACCCACCCCACCACGACACATCTTGATCCAAAAATAAAAGAAAATAGGGTGAACATGCGAGGAAAATGCTAGAAAGGACGCGAGAGAGAGAAAAAGGTGGTCCGAAAAATAGAAAAATACAAGATCTGACAAAGTGATATAGAACTCCGCCAATGCGACACCGAGTTGCAAGCTCAGTGGCAGGAAATAATGAAGATGGCTTTAAATTTATTAGAAAAATAATAAACCAATAATACTAAGCACTTAGTGCGTAATGTATACTGTTAGATGCGAACTCAATGGATGTTACCTCGTTGGCACCCTCACAATAGAAGACGAAACACGTGTGACAAGAGTTTGGAATGCTTTTTGTTTTATTATTCATCGTGACTGTGCAAAGCGGATCTCTTGACAAATTATGTTTTTGTAATGTAAAATTCAGCTAAACCAAATCTCCACGTGTTTGTACTTAAGAACTTAAGTAAAACCACTTCTGATAGCTTATAATACAATATTAAAACTGAATTGCTACGAAGTTCGTTGGTTACTAGCTGATTGAAGTCATGTCAGTTACATACATGCCACTACTACCAATAAGTGACGGCGTCAGTTCCGTGTGCGCATATGTTTTAGTTTTTTTTATACACATAGAGTCCACCTTGTGTCGTTTTATTATTAGGAGACATACAGGGCGACGGAAAATTATTTCTCTAAAGAAAAATTATTCAAACTCGGTGGCGTAGTTGTACTACGGTATGATTACCATAGCTGAGGTCTCAGTCCGCCCCGTGACCATGAAAACTGTGAAGTGATCGAAACGGCGGGAAATTAAAAGATGTAAAAGTCTAAGAAACCACTGAGGTGTCGAGTTCGAATCCCGGTTCGAGCAAAGTGATATTGGATTTTTCTGTTGATTATCAGCCCGGATCAGAATTTGTGCTCGATATGGTGATAGGCTCGCCCCTCATCACTTCGCTTCCCTATCACACCCTGGGATGGAACAGAAAAGGCGAAACGTGGCTGTTCTGGTTACTACCAGGACAACCTCTGCCTACCCTTCTGGGAAAGAAGCGTGGGTTTACGTATGTCTGTAATTATTCAAAAGAAAATTTGGGAAACGAAGTAGACATAACGTTACAGCTTACAGGAACACAATGTTCATCGAAGCTTTTAAGCTTAATAAAGCAAGGAACGGCGGAAGAACTTGGCAGTTTTTAGATTTTGTAAATTTTTTATGAATATATTTCATTCCAATATTTAGCGGTTTTTTATAACGATGAGCAAATCTAATAATATTATGAAAAAAAAATTACACAATTTAAGAATTATTTGCCAAAAAGGCTAGATGCGATCCAGTCGCCGTTGCATCTTCCACTGAACTTATAACACAACCAGAAAATAATGATAGTGTGGGAAGATGTTCAAAAAGTAAGTCATTTACATGTAAAACTTTCTGATGAGAAAGCTTTATATGTAAATAAGACATTGGAAGCAGTGGAATAGAATTTCAGGGCCAAATATAACATCAATTGCAACTTAATTAAGAAAAAGACTAAAACAAAAAGACGGTCACGAAGAACCGAAAAAAAAGGCACAAACAGAAAATGCTTGTAAAGATGGTTGCAAAATTCCTGGCAGTTTTAGAAAAAATTGCAATTAAATAAATAAAAATATCAAATACCATTAAAAAAGGGTTTATTTTTGGCAATTGAAATTGGAAAAAAATAATTGAAATTTTGTAAGTGTCAAGAACACCCTATGATTGGTTGCAAATTGGTTAGTTTTCTCTGGCAACGGTAAACGCTGGTTAAACACAGCTTTCTCGTCATATTTGGCGGTTTTCCATAGAAAACTTGCACAGAAAGTAAAGGTTGAGTTATGGTAGAGAACCCGAGCATGGACTCTGAGTGGTCAAGATTTATTGTTATCAGATGAGTCTAGATTCTGTGTATACAAGCATGACAGGAAGAAAAGTGTATACAGAAGACCGAGAGAGCTTGGTTTATAGAATCAAGCCTGTATAGAAGAAAAAGTACCAGACGGCCGAGGCTTTGTTCTCGCTCTGTATTTCTCTCGAAAACCGCACTGAGTTAGTGGTGATAGATTATCTCTGTGCCGTCGCAGAGTGATTTTGTTTTAGATATATTTTAAAAATGGGAAGTACGAGTAATTACTCCTGATTATTTGTTATTTTCGAGGAATGTAAACAAGTACCACGTAGACATAGTAAAATAAGCATAAAACACAACTTAATTTGACTTTTTTCGAAACCCACAATATTTTTTTAAACAATAGCTTTGAGAAAATATTTTGCCTAAAGTTACTAAGCCGTTACGGAAGTATACGGGCAACAAAAATGTCAGAAGTCAATAATGACGTGGAGGCCATATGCCAAACAACAGACGAATAGAGGTCCAGTACGAATGTCCCGTACAATCCATTACCGGACCACTATATAACAAAACAACATTGTGTTTTGAAATCTGTCTTGTTGGAATGTGTTCTTTCATTGAGAGTTCACGTACCTACTGGGGTAAATTAAGCCGCAGGAGTGTTACGGGTTGCAGATGAGTTGAAAGTATCTCAGAAAATGTTTTTGGCTTTAACCGAAAATGGCGCGAATATTAATAAAGCAGTAGACTTAGGGTGGAAGACTTTTGGTTGCTCACACCCTGAATTGAGCTGTTCAGGAGGCATTGCAAAGTTCTGAAGAATAAATTCAACTCTAAATAAAGTAAGAAATTGTGTAACGATTTTTTAAAAGATCTGCCCAAGCTTGGGAAAAACTGAAGAAACAGGTGCAAATCGGTAATATTGTTAAAAGTAAACAGGGGAATTACACATATTATATATTTCAGAGATTTATTGACATCAAAGTGGAGGTTAATATGAGTAGTTAAATAAAGTTCTCTGTATAACCTAAATGCCACTGTTATGGCTCTTACTGCGGTAGACTAGGAAATATGCCAGTATGTCTGTAAACTATTAAAACCTTGCAAAGAGGCAACAAAAGAAGTCAGACGCCAAAAATACACAACAGGCAGCTTTATTATACCGTATATCGTCGGTATAATCAATCAATCAATCCAATCCATCAGCCAAAGGAAGTCCACTGCTGAACATAGGCCTCTCCCAATCATTTTCACAGTGACCTATTGGAGGCAATGGCGAGTATCGGCAAAATACTCTTAATGTTCAGTAAATCCAAGTAGGTATAATGGAAGAATTAATAAATAACTCAGATTTTGGCCAAATTTACCTTCAACCATTTTCGTGAACCCCAAAATGTGCCGCATCTTTTGCTCTAACAAAAATTTTCCATATCTTAACCCAATCCAAAAATAAAGCCATTTTCGTGTTTCAATTGTAGAAATAAATATGTATAAATGAACAATAAATATTATTAGAAAAAATGACTAACTATAAATAAATGAACAACTGTGACTTCTGATCACTTGAATATAAAATAAATTAGCTATAAATTGAGTTATTTAGTTCTTCCATGAACGAAAATATTCTAATGAAACTAGTCATGTTGAAGGAAAACTCAACATTTTGAGTTATTTAATTCGGTATTTATGAGCGTTCTTTCATTTTTAAATAATTGTTTTTATTTATTTCGCCTTCGAGAAAATATACATTTATAAGAGACGAAAATCAAATAAATGTCAATATGTGAAATTATTTAATATTTCTATTTATAGTATTCGCACGTAAGCAAAGTTGTCGTGCAACTCGGTACGAGTAGTACATGGCGCGAAATAATGTAAACATACAGATTAGTGAGCTATCGGGAAGGTGAAGTGTGGGGTCCGGGAGAGGGTGAACGCGTGCAGACGTGAGCGTATTTGTGCATCCATCATTTAATTTGAAAGACACAAGTATTTAACATGGATTCAAGGTGTAGATTTTTGGTGAAAATGTGTCAGCAGGTAGGTGATTTGTCCGATGTTAGGTTATGTACAGTATTTTATAATTATTTTAGTATTTATTTAGGTGTTTTTTCCTTTAAATAATGGCTTGATTGTTAATATTTAGATGGCAAAGTATCAACAATTGACTGTAGGAGTCGTCAAGTGTATCTACTCGGTACCTAACACCTATACCGACAATAAGTCGAGCCATACAACCATTATTACTTATTTTTGTTGTTATATTTACATTTTTACTATTCTAGTTTAATTATTTTGATAAAATGAAATTACTTATGGATTATGATACTCCCTGAGGCTGTCGGCAGGCTGACTCTACACACACATCCGTAAATAGCTCACACTAAACACAGAAATATTGACTAGGAAATGCGAATCCATATCGCTTTCCTTACATACCATGCGGCCATACCGTAAGGAGGTACGTACATTGCTCTAGCATGCAGACTGTGGCTATACCGTAAGGAGGCATATTGCTTCGTTGTGAACCAAATGTCATAAGTCAGACAGAAACGGAACAGGATTTAATCGATGTCCAGGCTTTACAGATAAATAATATCTGTGAACACTAATCAAATACTATATATAACATATACTAATATATACAATTACTTTATCCAAGAACCAGATATGGGACGAAAAACTTAATGTATGAAGGAGTTAAATTATACAATAAACCACCAAAGGCACTGAAAGACACTGAATCAAAAAATACTTTCAAGAAAGGACTTGAGTATTATTTATTGGAATACTAATTTTTCGCACACCTTCCATGTCAGACTGCCGTATTTTAATTTGTTTTATTTTCTCTCTTTGTTAATTAATTTCATTATTACAGAAATATATTCATCATTTGATAACTAATTCATTCTTAGAAAACGACAATATTGGACATATTACAGAAATCATATGGCCGTGCTTCCGGAGAGTACAAATGTATGATACTGACATACCATCCGCCCGTATTGACTTCGGTAAAGACGGCGAACATCTCATTCATCCCAAGACGGTGCAATTTCCAGCAAAATATAGCCACGGCACTGTAGAACGAAGAATGCTGCCAATTACATTATGTTGGGCTTGTACAGTACCCAAAATGCAGAGTAGTACTGTCGACCATGCTGTTGTATACTTAGGCCCGAAACTTTTAGCTGCTGGTCAAGCTTACGTGGCCTTAAGCAGGGTAAAAACATAAGAAGGTCTCCTTATTGAAGACTGTTCGAAATTAACTGGCAAACGACCTGGCAACAATGATGCGTTAAATGAGATGAACAGGTTGAGAAACCTGCCATAACTACAAAGTAAAAAATAAATAGAGTATTTTTTTTATAGTATACTTTTATTTTAATGCGCCAAAAAATAATAAAATAAACTTCAAACGTCATTACATGATAAATTGTGTAATTACGTTTTAAGTTGATAGTAAAAGATTTAAAGGTAAATTTATTTTATTATTGTTTTAGGGCATTAAAATAAAGGCTTATTTTCAAAATATATGTTTACTCTTTATAAAAATAAAGTGGTAATAAGTATAAGTGGTAAAAACCACTTGGTTAAACTTCAGTTCGGTTCGGACACTTACTTGAGCTGCAGAAAGAATCGAACCTATACGGGTTGGCCAAAGGACTAGGAAACCAAAATAGCGACTTTTGACAAAGTTACCAGGCAGTCTTTTTCCAAACCTGGTACAATGTTACCTGGGGCGGCTAGGAATATGTGGTTTAAATTAAATACCATAAGTTAATATCACCCTGTATACTAGGATAGCATAAACATTCAGAGCGCAGGCGAATGTCACAGTGTAGCTACTACCGCTATTACCCATGCTTACTGAACAGTACATGAAATACATTGTACTGGTTTCACTTAGTCTGAGGCACGGAATAGAAAAAAACAAGTGGAAGTGACACTGACTTACATTTCTATGAAAACCGCTGTCGCCAACTCACACATTTACTAATTAAATAGTATTTGCAACACATCAAACACAACCATCTCATTGGATGCAGTATTTTAAAAAAAATGGAATTATAATTTATTTTTGTCTTTAGATATTTTAAACCTTAAACCTACTCTATAAAAAAAAATCCGTCTCGTCGCGTTTTTTCGCAAGATTTTTAGTTGCATCGTGTCTGTAGTCACTAATACTACTATCTGGCTTCGTTTTCGGTAGCAGTCTTGAAATACCCTTTATAAGTATCTTATATCTTTAAATGAGCAATTCTTGTATATATGTATATATGTATATAATTGGAATCTCGGAATCGGCTCCAACGATTTTCATGAAATTTAGTATATAGGGGGTTTCGGGGGCGATAAATCGATCTAGCTAGGAATCATTTTTAGAAAATGTCATTTTATTCATGTTTTATCGATCGTTTTTAAACTGAAAAATATGACTCTTCCTGACATCTATTGGCGAATAATAATACTATTTTTTGTGAGCAATAAAGTTATTTTAGAAAATGTCATTTTATTCGTGTTTTATCGATCGTTTTTAAAATGAAAAGTATGACTCTTCCTGACATCTATTGGCGAATAATAATACTATTTTTTGTGAGCAATAGTTATTTTAGAAAATGTCATTTTATTCGTGTTTTATCGATCGTTTTTAAACTGAAAAATATGACTCTTCCTGACATCTATTATCGAATAATAATACTATTTTTTTCACGAGAGCGTGCGGCCCAACGTGTAGCTAATGAAAGTAACGATAATTTCCAAAAAACACAATTTATATAAAAAAAAATACCGAGCAAAGCTCGGTCATCCAGGTACTGTATAATAAAATGAACGTCTTACACTCAGTTTCTAATATCATTGAACTAATTTTAGCTAGTAAAAGTCCGCCAACCCGCATTAGGGCAGGGCTATATGGCCTAATCACTCTCAATTGTACTCTCGATTGTAGAGGAGGCCCGTGCCCTGCAGTGGGTCGTATATGGGCTGATACAATACAATACAATTTTAGCTAGTCATCATTCGAGATACACCGTATATATATGTGGGGACGAAGTTTAATCCAATCAAACCACCAATACTTTAACTAATATATTTCTTCCTTAGAATACATAAAACTTCTTAAATTTAATTATTTACTAATTTCGTCTTCCGTCTTTACTACAACACGTCTTGCTCATTCCTTTCTAGTTTCTACTCCTTCATCCGTTCCTTTCCCTCACGCACTTTCACTCTTCTCGTTCGCTCACACTCGGATACACATACACAAATCAATTAGTTACTAAACATTAATCGGATATTTCTTCACTCCTACATTCGGCCATCCTGATAGATTTCTGACCTCAGAAATTATACATACATCAACTTATATAAAGTAACATAAAAATGCAGAAGACTTATACATAGAAACTAATATAACTAATCTTATGAACTATGTTGAAACATTTATAAAAATCTTACATCTCTAATTGTAATGCCACATTTTAAAGTAAATTTAGAAAAATCAAGTATATTAAAAAGAAACATCTACAACAATCTTAGAACGTTATGAGGTATTGATACTATCTGGCCATCTTTTCATAAAGTCAGCTGCTGAGGATGACTTACCTGGGCCTTCGACAGCAGAGTCTACTTTCACAACATCATACCGGTCGTTACCCTTGACTTTCGTGATACGATAAGGTCCTAGATATTTTGGCTTTAATTTTAAATTAGGTCCAAATTGAGTGCGCTTGATAGCTACCCAATCACCTTCCTTGTAAACTGTACTTTCCTTTCTCCTCTTATTATAGTTACGCCTGTTTTCTTCTTGTATTTGTAGAATATTTTCCTTAGCCCTTTTCCTCTGTTCCTCTCTGTTCTGTAGAAATATATCCTTTTCTTCTTGTAATAATAAATCATAAAGCTGAATATCCTCTTTGTTATTCATTCTCTTCCCAATTAACAATTCAAAAGGTGTGCAAGCAATACTTCTTTGCCAGGTACTATTCAATGCACGTTGTAATCGGCTCACATGCTTATACCAATGATCAGGTTGATCTATGTTGAGCTTGGTCAATACAGAAATGATGGTGCGATGGATCCTCTCCACCTGTCCATTACCTCGTGGAATGCCTGTAGTAATTGTACAGTGGTTAATACCTTCTTCTTTGCAATAATCTCTAAAGTCTTGGCTGGTAAATGCAGTACCTCTGTCACTTATAATTCTAGTAGGGTTACCATAATGCTGCTGATGTATTTTAAGTTTCTCTATTGTCTCACTACTGGTGGTGCTTTTTGTGGGAAATATCCACACAAACTTTGTGAAACCATCCACAATGGTAAGTATGTGGTTATACAGTTTTTTGGTCACCGTCATAGGCCCTATGTGGTCAATGTGTAAGGTATGAAATGGAGCATCTTCCTTTTCTAAAACACGTAGGTAACCTTCCTGTTTTCCCTCTTTTCTGCTTCCAAGTATGCAAGGAATGCATGTAACAATGTAATCTTCCAACTTCTTTGCTAAATCTTTAATAAAATAATCTTTACTTATTATGTCAGTCATCTTCTTCTTTCCAAAATGTCCATTTGAATGTACACTTTTAATTATCTCTGTTTCCATACCCCTTGGTATGACTAATTGCTTTTCTGATCCTTTAAACAACAATCCATTTTCTATGAAATAATCTAGATGTGGTCTGTCCTTAAGGATTTCCATGATTGCTATCAGGCCTTCATCCTGATGTTGAGCCCTTCTAATTTGTTCATTTAAGCTCCGTGTTACTACAGCAATGTAAGGATTTCGACTCAGTGCGTCTACATGCTTCATTTTAGAACCTGGTCGATGTTCTACTTGGAAATCAAATTCTTGTAATAGTAAAGACCATCTAGCTACTCTGGTAGACAAATCTTTCTTCTTTATTGTCATCTGAAATGCTTGACAATCTGTGACAACTTTAAATTTGATACCATACAAATAATGGCGGAATTTTTTAATTCCTTCGATGACAGCAAGTGCTTCCAATTCGTAACTAGGATATTTTTTCTCAGCATCATTAGTTTTGCGGCTCATATAATATACAGGATGCAACTCACCATCTTCATGTACCTGCATCAATATTGCTGCATAAGCCAAACTTGATGCATCAGTGTGTAATTCTGTAAGTCGCTTCGGATTAAATATTTTTAATACTGGACCATTACCCAACTTTTCTTTTAATATATTAAATGCACATCTTTGCTCATGACCCCATATAAAACCTTGATCCTTTTTTAACATATCTGTCAATGGTCTGGCTATCTGTGAAAAATTCTGAATATACTTACGGAAGTAAGAAGCTAATCCTATAAATGATTGTACTTGCTTGACGGTTTTAGGCTCTGGAAACTTCATGACAGCATCTGTCTTTTCAAGTGCAGGTCTTATTTCACCATTTTCCACAATGTGCCCCAAATACTCAACTCGGGTTGTTAACACTTCACTCTTCTTCCAGTTAATCTGCAGACCATAACTCGAGGCTACTCTCAACACTTCCTCTAATCTTTCAACTGCTTCCTGGAATCCATTAGCAGGGATTATTGCATCATCTATAAATATAAGTATGTGACCTTTTGAAATCAGCTCTCTAAATATTGTTGAAATAAAACGTGTAAAATACTTTGGACAAATTGATAGTCCAAAGGGAGCTCTTAGAAATTCAAACTGTCCATGATGTGTAACAAATGCAGTATACTTAATAGAATCTTCCGTCACCTTGAGGTGAAAAAATGCATCTTTAAGATCTAATTTACTGAAAACTTTTGACTCAGACAGTTTATCAATATGATCTTCAATTATAGGGAGTGGAAACTCATCCTTTACCATCTTTTGATTTATTAGGCGATAATCTACACAAACTCTTGTTGTACCATCCTTCTTTTTAACAAGTACTAGTGGACTTGCATACTCTGAAAAACTCTGTCTTATAATTCCATCTTGTAACCACTCATTACATTGTTTTTCTACTACCTTATGTTCCGTAAGGGATAACCTTCGTGGCCGTTGTGCAACTGGGACTTCATCTTTCAAAATAATTTTCATCTCAATTGGTGCTTCTTTAACTTGTCGGGGTTCATAGGTATTTATCAATTCCTGGGCTTTGGCACGAATCTGGGAATCAGACACATAACCTACCTGCTCATGGTCAACAGTACACAAACATTTTAACAAAAAATTATCATCATTTTTATTGTAGGGCAAGATAGTAACATTACCTTGTTCCATTAATATAGTTGCATCTGTCAAAAATGGTTGACCTAGTATTACTTTGTACGGCATCACACAATTGGGAACTATGTAAAAACATCCATTATAGCAATATCCATCAATTTCTACACTAATAACAACATTTCCTAATGCGTAAACTTTTGCGGAACCAAGACCGGTTAACATAACTTTGGTTTTATTATAAGTATTCACATCGAGATCAAAAAATATGTCACTTGATAACAGATTTAAATCACTACCGGAATCTATCAAACAATTTACAGTTGTACTACCAACTTTAATTGATTTTAAACAATTGTTACGCGAACACTTTACGTTGTTTACGTTTATCACACTATGACATTGACAGTTCACTGACAGTTTGGACTTATCGTTCACTTGTTCAATTTCGTCGCTCCGGTCGGTCTCGACACCATCGCCCTCTATCGGCGAAATTTTCACACACATCGATTTTTGTTCAGTGACCGTTCGTCGATTTGAAATTCCCGCTTGCTGGCACTCCGTACCTTTATGTCCAAATGAATTGCATTTGAAACACTTTATGCCTTTAGTACATGCCTTGGCCAAATGGTCTCCTTCACCACACTTAAAACACACAATGCGCCGACCTTGAACTTCTCGATTTTTCGAATTCACTTGACTTCTTATCGGCATCTCCGCAGCCATTTTAGTTTTATTTTTAATCGTTTCATAAATTGCTAATCTTTCTTTAAGTACTGGATATGTAGTAATCCCATATAATATCGCCTTGTTGCTGGGGTAGTCCTGAATGCCGTCTACAATATATTGGATTGCAACATAATCCGCAAATCTTGCACGTTTGCCTAATTCTTTCATGGTTAACATATACTCATAGTAGCTTTCTCCTGGCTGTTTTTTGCGCTTCGCCATAAGCTCGTGCATTTCTTTTGAATTGAGCGTGTCAGGAAATTCTTTTATGAGTGCTGTTTGGAGGTCTTCGTACGTCTTGAATACCTTTTCTGACTTTAGCCACCTTTCTGCAGTGCCCGTTAGCGATCTTCTAGCAATGATAAGAGTTTGTTGAGGGGTCCAATTAAATATTTCTCTGTTGTCCTCAATATCATTCGTCCATTTTGTCGCCGAGTACGTTTTGTCGACTCCATTAAATTTCGGAATAATATCCCATCCAAAATATGGGTACGGCATATTCTTCTCCTCTGACATCTTTAGAATTATTTTATGAGGTGCAGGCTTCTTGTGATTTGATTTTCAACTTCGCCTCCACGTCACGTCGTTGCACCAGTCGCCTGTAAGGTTTATCTTCAAATTTCTTTTCAATCCCGGACGAGCCCCCAAAATGTGGGGACGAAGTTTAATCCAATCAAACCACCAATACTTTAACTAATATATTTCTTCCTTAGAATACATAAAACTTCTTAAATTTAATTATTTACTAATTTCGTCTTCCGTCTTTACTACAACACGTCTTGCTCATTCCTTTCTAGTTTCTACTCCTTCATCCGTTCCTTTCCCTCACGCACTTTCACTCTTCTCGTTCGCTCACACTCGGATACACATACACAAATCAATTAGTTACTAAACATTAATCGGATATTTCTTCACTCCTACATATATACGAGTATAAAGAAAGAGTTATGAACAGAATTAGTTCATGTTACTTAATTGTTCTATTCATTCAATGCCGAATAATACCTGGGAGCGGTATCTGTTCAAGTATTTCGACAGTTCGTCTATACGCACATTGGCTCAGTTGCGTAGAGCGTCGCAATACCGCTGCGAAGGTCGAGGGTTGGAGTCGCTCATGGGCGAAATACATAGATTCTGCTGTTTTTATTTTTTTTAATCTAGTGTTTTGTAATGTTGCACTGATTCTTATTTTATTATTACTTTGATATAGCACCCTCGCTTTCATTATACAGGAGTACATATTTTTGTAACACATACCTATTATATTTTGAAGATAGATATTTCCTGCCAAGCAATTCTTTTAAAATTCTTTGCGTCTTGAGGGTTATAAGATATCGATTCAGGCGAAAAATGCATTTATGCGCATAAACAATTTATGCAATGTCCATATTAATATTTATTGTACCATTTCTGGAGTATGTTCATTTTACAGTGTCGATTGTTTTTTTTTCTCCGATTTCAAAGGAGGAGGTAACCAATTCAACTGATTTTTTTTTGCATGTTTGTTCCGCGATAACGCCGGTAATCGGTAACCCATTCCGGTTGACCCATAAAAATTTGGGGACGACCAGATGAATATTTTGGGACCTGAAGAGCAGAACTCCTCCAAATTGAAATGTACAGCAATCATTTTTATGCATTAGATTCAGTATAAGTGCATTACTACAAAACGGATGTGAAAATAATAGTTTCGAATCCCGCTATTATCCATACCAATATGCAGCTCAGTTTCGGTATTCCAAAAAACTAACGAACAACCGAAAATGCTCTATAAATTATATATACGAGTGTCGCGACCTGATAGTGATGCGTCCCTCACTCATGAGTTACCTCATATTATGAGTTACTCGTGACGTCAAATTAAGAGTTACTCAATTTTCGACATTAAGGCAACTCATTCGTACTTCATTCCTTCGAGTTAATGTGAGCGAATAATCAATTTATATATTTTGTATTGATTATTTTATTAAACAGCATCGAAATCAGTGAAGTCATGATTACGACATGTTGATTTCATTAAGTATCGTGCGGCTATACCGTAAGGAAGCACATTGCTCTGAAGTCTGAGTCTGTGGTGCGGGTTGCGCCTGTTGCGCGCTCCAATCTCTACACTTCGCGCGAGCTGTGAGATACTCGCCGAGAGTCTTGGCATAAATCTCAGCGAGAATTTCGGCGAGAACTTCTTTAGGTACTCACTGGCAAGGTATTCTCATTACAGTTCTCGCGCTCGATAACGATGGACGCAGAAGTAACTGGTGCGAAAAAGTTATTGCTATGCGCATTTGCTTATTATAATTAGTGCTTAAGCTTTTAACAAAGATGGAAAACATATTAAAAAGAAATGGAGAAAAAGAACAGTGGATGACTAGTCACTAGTATTTATTTAGTACATCCGATTTCTGGACTTTATTTTTATACCCTCTGGTACAATGCTAATAGCGATTTATTTTTGTTTTTTTTTTTTATTGCATGAACGAGTAATTCCATCAAGGCACTAATACGTTTCCACGCATCATGTGTTTTCGTTTAATCTTATTATCATTTAAGTAAAATTTTCACAAAATCGTTTCCGCTTGAAAATATTCTAGGAATGTAAATTCTAATGCGTTCGCCCAAAAATCGCTCGTATTGATGCCCAGTAAATGTCACGCAGAAGTTTTCTAATCGGCACGGCGACTCGCTTACTGCTGAGAAACATGCGAGTGTGGAGTGGATACAAGTTCTCGCCTGTTCTCGCGTTTTAATGTCTTTTGTCTTGCACTAAAACACCAACAAAGATTAGAGAACAAGGCGCGAACCCGAGAAGAATATGCAAATCGGCGTCAGCCAAACACCTACGGAGAATATTATGTAGCACGATGCTCACCTCGGGTTATATTCAAGTACAGAAGAAACACAGTCTCTAGTTTCAGAATTGACGTAAGAGTGTGATCAGATATCATTAATATTTTATTCTGTGTAAACACATAGCGTGATATAAACACATCGTATCAAGATTTATACAAATCAAATATGAATCCCGGCATGCAGTTAGATCTTTTTGTCTCGTGTCTATGTATCATGATACATTTCATTTCATCATACATTTCATGAAATATGAATGTCTCTGTTTCCAAAAGTTTGCTTCACTCTCAGCAGCGTTTATGGTTTATATTAGGTCTTTATTGCGCAGATGTTACGACACAATTTACACGTGAGCAACTACCATCATGATCTTTAACAGGAGACCAACAAGCAAAATAATATACAAACAGTAATGGTAGTAATATCATCAGATTGTACATAAAAATGAAAGACAATAAGGCTTATGAAACATATTGCTTCCTCTTATAAGAATTATTTAACAACCGGACAAATACGTGCTGAGGGGGGTTTTCAGTTATCACATAACATGGTACTAATATTCCGCGATTCAAATACTAGGAGTGCATAGCCGTCGAGAGTTACGAGACTCAGCCGTAGGTCACAGCGTAGTGACTTTTACTATCAAACTCGAGCAGTAGATGAAATATATCGCACTCGATATGTTTAGTCTGGGGCATCAGGTGATCTGCACTATATATTTTGATGCCTGAACACATTTCAGTCTTTTAAAGTATTTTTGTTTTATATTGGGTATAATTAATTTCCAACAGCTATCATATCATAAACATAATAAAACTAAAATGTCATCTTTTATGTGTAAACTAGTGATAATGATGATACGAAACAATTTTATGACTCAATTGCTGAAGAGGTATGTACCCTGCAGCGGGACGAGTATAAGACTATAAGCTGGATGATTATAGGTAACATTTTACTACTTAAGTTTGGTTTGTGTTGGCGGAATTCAGTTATTATTTACTAAAGATATATGTACAATAAATGTACGATGGTGCCAAATACAAAACGCATTGGAATTGGAATTGCAACCCCGTGGAGGACAATTTACCTCTACGGGGTTAAGCCATGCAGGCCTAGTGCGGCTTTGGTGACTTCATATACTATGTACAGAAATTCATAACAATCTTGATGGTATTCAGGTTTTCTCACGATATATTGCTTCACCATTAAAATATTTGGTAGTTTATCAATACACACATCATTCTGAAAAGTTAAAGGCGAGCAATGCAATTTGAACCCGCGACCACCGTCTCGGCATCCGCGTCCGGTCTATTACCAACAAGCCACCACGCGCGACTCCCTCACCCTGCTTCGAGTATTGATTTATTGTTCAGCCAATGAACGACGCCTGTGAGGCGCCAGACGACGCGAACCGTGAACCATTTATTTTATATACTGTAACAACGTGCTACGTTTTTAGGAAAAAACTGTAGACTAATTAATAATTATTAAACCGTAGACTTGCAGTTTGCTATGTAAGTGAGAAATGGCGATTTCTTATTTTTCTCCCCACTGCGTATACTCGTAGATACATATTAAAGTAACAGATACGGCTCACCATAGGGCATGGAGATGCGTTGCCGGCCTTTAAGGTGAGAATAAGCTCGTTTAACGTCATGATGTCCTGGTATCCGCAGTAATTGAACCCTGCGCGTTGCCTGGAAACCGTAAACAAATGTTGTTTACAAACAAACAGCGTCACAGCCGCCTCGTTTTACTAAATCTATATCTGCCTTCATACGGTGCTGTTGTAGTGTACGTGACAGATCGATGAATTAAGATCTTAATGTACCTATTATCATTTTACATGACACCTTTAATCATGTACCTGTTAACAAAACGGTACTATAACATATTGTGAAGTTACTTCCGGAACTATGTCGTTTGTGACACGCTCCAGCGACTTTTTTATTAATTCTTGAAATAAACTGAGGTGAACTTCCTATTCAATATCTTGTATCCACGCGCAATATGGTGATTTAAGAAAAAACTGACCTACGACATTCATATAATCTACCACAACCACCACGATCCGAACTTCCTATTTGCTTGTGTAATGCCAATGTTTGAAACAAGCGCAGACAAACTTTCAGCTTTAATGCAATGACCAAGATCTGGCGCTCACGGGCTGTTGGTCTTAAAATCCAAATAGATAATAAATCTGCATAATCGTAAATCAGTTCTCCATTAATAACCATTTTTATATCGAAAACACTTCTTTGCGCTGTTCTATCTCCACCGAAAGCTGCTGTATAATGAGCTCTCCGGGCCACCGCAGGTCTTTTGCAGCCTCGCGCGTTTGCGCGTAGAAATTTGCATGATGATGCAGATCTGCACTCCCGCAGCCAGGCGCGTGACTCCGTCGCCACGCATCCCACTGCGTGGTGTGGGGCACGTGTGCGAATCGCCATATTATTTTTTGCACTAAAAACGTCTATCTACGGCCTATGCCTATCTTATCAAAGGGAGGCAGCTGGGCATAAATTACAATTTTAATTCCAAAATACTTAAATTTCTAAAGCTTGCGGTTAGGACAACGTCCTTGATAAATATGTATGAAAATTTCAAGTCAATCCGACGTTTTGAAGTGCTCCAAAATAGAATTCAAAGTTTCCGTTACATACATACGTACATACTGGCGAAGCTAATAAAAAGCGTGTGAAAAATACCACTAATTTGAGTAGTAAATTCGTCAAAATCAGTGATCGTTTTTGTACCTAATCATACAAAATAAGATATTAAATTTGTATTTCTGAATTGTTTCTGGTAATAGTTTCCTAATAAAGGAGATTTTCTTCGAATTGTTATGTTTCTTAATTTATGATCATATGTTCCCAGTGTCTTATTTATAGCACAGGCTTAATTAGCAACCGGCGAATGTTGTTTTTTAATTCCTTTTATATTTCTCAGTGTATTTACTTACATTTGAAAATTTTATCAACAATTTTCAAAGATTTTGATGCTTGGAAAGTAATGAGTTAAAACAGCGCCATCTATATTCGTAATATATATACACCTAGCACATCAAGACGCCCTCGACCGGACTAAAGTAGCATTACAATGGGGCTGCGAACTGAAAGTATTGATTTAGTGTGTAACTTGAAACAGCGCCATCTGTGTGGTCTCGGCGAGACTGTAAAGGTGGAGCTAGACCAAACGAACATAGAGCAAGTTGAAGTGGCAGTGGACCGGGCACGTAGCGCGAAGAACTGATGGACATTGTCTATGTACAGCAGTGGATTTCCTGTGACTGAAGAGAGAGAGTGAGAGAGAGAGCATGGAGCTAGAGCTAGAATAAGAGCATTCTTTCTTGATCTAATAGTGTAAATGAAAGCACGTTATAGGGTACAAGGCGTGTCTTAACCAAACGAACATACAGCTACAGTTAGAGGTAGAACAAGGGCATTCATACAGATGTTTAGATCAGCGGAACGAATGCTCACTGCTCATTCATAGCAATTCTGTGGTATCAACCGGAGCTCCGTCATGTTATACTCTGACGGCAATATTATAATTGCAAGTGCTGCATTAATTACTTTATCAATAAATATTGCCTTCATCAGTGGTAAGAGGCAAGAAGCGAGTACATCTTTTATTTCGCTTCTTCGACATTACATTTCAGTATATTTGCAAATGTATGGCGACATTGTCAAAATTAAAGTGATCGGCAAAAGTTACTATACGCAACTTGGCCTTAGATATCTAGTTTATTGTATGATGTTAGGGAAGGAGTTAAAAACGTGCAATCTAAAACTGCAACTTTATAAAAAGATAAGTCTAGCGGTTCGGCGAAATCTGCTACATATGAAGTTTCTGCATAAAATAGTTGGAAATGAAATTGACTGCCCAGAAAAAGTGAAGCTCATAACCGTGCAAGTCCCACCCCGTGGCCCCAGACGGTATCTCCGTCGGCTAGAACTAACATTAAACAGTACTCGGCTATATCCAGAATGTGCCGTAGTTTTAATTAGCTTGGTGAATAGGTAGACGTGTTTGGAGATTAGCTTCATAAAAATGAAAGAAATGTCGGACCATTGAGGAACCAACCTAAATAACAGCAGTATTATTAATAGTATACTCTGTTTCTACTTCGTATAATATTTTTCGTGTTTTCGTTTTTGCTTGTTATCTAGAATTAGTCATGTGTTTTGTTCTATTTTATGAAATGTTTAATACGAGCTGTAAGATCACTTGTTACGTTTATCTGTTAACATGCTCGAGGTTCTTTCGAAATTCTTTTATATCCTGACAGATTTTTCAATTTTGATCATCATGATATTGTGATGAAGAGATAGATTGTACCAAAAAATAAATTATAGTATAAAAAACTAAAAAACACGCTTTAGTAAAAGGCCCAACTAAAAAAGTAAAAATAATTGATAATTAGCTTAAGATTAGAAAATTGATTGAAATACATTAATTTTATGGTTAAAAAGCTAGGGTGCTTGAGGATAAGTAATCGCTGTAAGCACCCCACGCTTCGCAACAATATGTATAATGAATGTATTTCATTCAATTTTCTAATCTTAAACTGATCATTAATTATTTTTACTTTTTTAGTTGGGCATTTTACTAGTGTGTTTTTTAGTTTTTAAACTATTAGGCGATTCGCACACTGCACCGCATGATGCAGCGGGATGCGGGGATGCGTGTTCTAACGTTGCTTGTAAGTATTTCTCATTGTATTAAAAACCGCGTAGAACAACACACAGAAAACGCATTCACGCGCAGTGTATATGTTTCTTAATGATGAAGATGAAATGCCAAGCCGTAGCTTTATTATTGGACCCACCATGCGCCCTTATATAACAAAAAAATAACTCCTATAATTAGTTATACATACATACATAACCACACGCCTTTTTCCCAGAAGGGGTAGGCAGAGGTGCTACTAAAACACCCACGTTTCGCCTTGTATATTCCGTCCCACGATGTGATAGGGGGCGAGCCTATCGCCATATCGGGCACAAATTCCTGACTCCGGGCTAATAATGAATAGAAAAATCCAATATCACTTTGCCCGACCCGGGATTCGAACCCGAGACCTCAGCTTTGCAATCATACCGTAGTACCACTACGCCACCGAGGCAGTGTTAATTAGTTATCTTGGCTATATTTTTGGGGTATCAATATTTTCTTTCGAATCATATTTGTATATCATATTTATCCGGCTTCTATGCATCGCATAAAACCTAAATAACTTACAATAGTTATGCGTGGACGTTTGGTTGAGATGTACCGAGCAGCGAAATTTAAATGAAGAATATGTGAAGTGCTATAGGTTTTTTTGTCTCATACACAAATAGTACTCATGACAGGACTTAGAAACATAATTGTGTCTAAAATACTATGTCAAATATTTTTGGAAAAGTAATAAAAACTTACAATATAGAGAGAGCTGTGTCGTTTGCGTCTTCAAAAACGTAGTTATTTTGTTGTTAATCGAACTAATTACACAGGTCTGCGAAAAAAAAAAAATTGTCAACTGCATGAGGTATTTTTACTGAATTATATGTTTTAAAGTAGGATGATTTCAAAAGTGATGACCATTTTTTCCTATCACATAAGGATTTTTTGCAAATTCAAACACAAAAAAATTGTTAAAGCACTCCTTTATTTAAAGTTTTTAAGCAATTAGTATTTTTTTTTAAAGCAAACGAATCATTTTTTTGATACATATACTTATTCATGTTCTTTATGAAACCTCTTCTTCTTTTCCTTCATACTTTGACGAGTCCTTTTCCGATTTCCATCTTCAGTTTCTCGCTTAAGCAGCGAACAGTAGTCAGCAAGCATAGTGACATCCCATCGCCCTTGGTGCCTTCTCTCGATATGACGGACATCTTGATGAAATCGCTCCCCTTGCTCTTCACTGTAAGCTCCCAGGTTTTCGGGAAAATAGTCTATGTGAGAGTGTAAGAAATGAACCTTCAAACTCATCTTGCATCCTTGAGCTTCGTATGCTGCTAGCATCCGTTGCACAATGGTTTTATAGTTAGAATCCTTAGTATTTCCCAAAACCTTTCGCACTACGTCCTTGAACGATACCCAAGCTTCTTTTTCCTTCTCATTCATAGTTTCCACAAATGAAGGGTCCGTTAAAAGTTTTCTTATGTCGGGGCCGGTGAAAACTCCCTCTTTCAACTTTGCTTCTGACAGCTTCGGGAATTTTGTACATAAATATTTGAAACAGTCTCCATCCTTTTGCAGCGATGTTACAAATTGTTTCATCAACCCCAATTTGATATGGTAGTGTTTATAACATTTTTCTCTCCAGGTTTTAAAGTTTCTCGGGATGGCCAATCACTTTTTTTCCAGTGCTGTTCTCTGGCTCTACTATCCCACAAGCATAAGAAGCATGGGTATTTGGTATAGCCTGCCTGTTGACCCAAAAGCATTGTCAGTATTTTCTGCTCACGCCATATCATAGGAATTCCAAACCGAAATGCATTTTTCTTTCCCTTAAACCACCAACGAAGATCTTCTACGCATCTTCTACACACCTTATGCGGGGCCCATGGTTTATCTTGATCACCAAGTTTTAATTTAAAGTAGGCAAAATAAACTTTCCTTACAAAATCACTTATATTTCTCTGTTGACTTTTAATAGTGAATTCACCACAGATGTAACAAAAACTGTTTGGAGAAATAACACAACCCCTTGTAGCCATGATTAACACACAACAGCACTGTTCACTTGAATATCAGTATATCTACTGAGAGCTTTTTTTGTTTCAAGCGATGTATGTACGTTATTTGACTTGTCTCAACATGTTAAAACATTCCCAGTCTCCCCAACAGCTCAGATTGTTTTTCTCCATTATCAAATAAAAATCATATAGGTTTATTACCAATGAACATAGATGCTGCAATATGCATAAAAACTTATGTGATATAATAATTTGAATGTTTTTTCTGTTTTTGGGAGGTCAAAATCTGTAAGAAAATGTAAAAAAATCCCATGCAGTTTTTTGGTCGCAGACCTGTGTTATTTGACAACAAATGTCTTTGGTAACCGAAATTAAATCTAAATTTATCCGCCCTTAATAAGTTTGAACGGATTTTCATAGCCCTCAACAGTTTTTTTTCCGTTTTATAAATTATTCGTGCATGTTGGACAACCTGTCAAATGTCAGCCAATAGAAGGGCAGAAAAAGGTAGCCCGGCACCATCATTTTTATCAACATTTTTGAACTACCAGCGCTCCCTCTGTACTATAAATACTGTCAGATAACAACCAACAGAGGGTCTCCTCAAATCAGTCGGGTAAACAAGGGGCCAAATGGTGAGACATCGTGAAGGAGGTGGTGGTTGGTAGCGTATGACAAAGAAGAAGAAACAAGTGGCAAGTTTCCTGTTTTCTAATAACATGCTGCAAATATTTCGCGACTTAAACTGTTCTACTCATTCAATACCGAATAATGGCTGGGAGCGGTATCTATTCAAGTATTTCGGTAGCCTGTCTGTAGGCCCATTAGCTCAGCAGCTTAGAGCGTCGCGAAAATATCGTGAAGGTCGAGGGTTCGATCCCCTCATGGGCATTTAATTAGTTTTGACAAATTCTTGATTTTGTAATGTTTCACTGATTCTTATTTTATTATTACACTAGCCCGGCTTTACATCGCTTGGCAAAAATTGTTTATTACTTTGATTACCCTCGCTTTAATTACACAAGGGCGGATCCAGCTTTCTAGTAAGGGGGGTCATTTAGTCCAGAACACTCGGCATACTCGTCGAATTCAATTACAATAATAGGTACATTTAAAGGTAAATTTTTAATGTTTGTTTACACCTGTGATTTGTAAAAAATAATGATGTCTGAATACTATGTCAAATCTTCTTGTAAAAATAATAAAAACCTACGGAGGGTCTCCTCAAATCCATCGGGTAAACAAGTGCTAAGTTTCCTGTTTTCTCAAAACATGCCCAAATATTTCGCGACTTAAATACCAGGACCGCATAGCCGTCTAGAGCTGATCGACGCAGGCGTAGGTCACAGAGTTGTAGCTTTTACTGCGGAACATTTCCACGCGAGCAGTAAATGAAACATATCGCGCTTGATTATTTTGTCTGTGGCACCTGGTTATTAAACTTAGAAATATAGAAAGCATTCATCTATTTCAATTTTTTTTTATTACAATTAAAAAAAAAAGGAGAGAAAATTATAACAGCTATAAGCAAAATAAGAAAGAGAAGTGTAACTCAATCTTGTTTGTGTAAGCTAGTGCTCATACACATATATACAAGAAATAATGAAGAAACAGTCGAGTGGAGAGCACCTGTCTCAGTCGCTGACGTGGCTCGTGCGTGCTCTGTTGTGAGACGCGAGTGAGCTGAATCATTACTTTAACATTTATGATTGGCTCGGGTTGGGGAAATGCTCTCAGTTATTAGTTATGAGGGTGAGCACGTCATATCAAGTAGGGAACGCACTTTCTATGATTTTTATACACTTTTGGAATTTGGCTGCCTTGGCGGCGTAGTTGTACTATGCCGCCGGTACGGTACGGTCACAATGCTGAGGTCTCGGGCTCGAATTCCGGGTCGGGCAAAGTATATATTTGATTTTTCTATTCATTATCTGCCCGGAGTCAGGAATTTGTGCACAATATGGCGATAGGCTCACTCCTGTCACATCGTTGGGCGGAAAATACCGGCGAAACGTGGGAGCCCTGGTAGCACCTCTGCCTAACCCGTCTGGGAAATAAGCGTGATGTTTATATATATGGTATTTTATAATATTTTACCGAAAACAGCAAAAAGTGACTAACATCAGTGAACTGTTGCACTCTGCGCTTGTTATAGTATCCTAGTAACACATCCTTGCTACAACCACGTGTCGACACCTGGGGGGTTACTCTCTAATCCAAAACGAAACTCGAATATTCGGACGTTCGATGTCTGCAGAACGTTTTTAATTTTCCACTTCTAAAAATCAACACTATTCTCTATGATACTTATGATTCACTCCGTACTAAGACTATAGTTTTCATTTTGTGGAGTAACTAAGCATTCGTACAGTTTTACGTGCGACGTCCGAAGTTTCAAGTTTCGTTACGGATCATAGAGTATCCCCCCTGTTGCGTGTCCAACGTAAACAAAACAGAATTTGTTAAATATGTAGATACTTCGTGTTAGCTATGATGCCCTGGTATAGCATCGTTGCTAACAATTGTTGCTCTCGATAAAAACAGAACACATCCTCAGCGCGCTATGACGTCCTAGTAGCTCGTCCTGCTAAGAGCACGTGGCGACACCTGTTGCGTGTCCAATGTAAACAAAACAAAATTTGTTAAATATGTACATAAATACTTCGTGTAAGTTATGATGCCCTGGTTGTAACATCATTGCTAACACTTGTTGCTCTCGATAAAAACAGAACACATTCGTGGCTCGCTATGGCGCCCTAGTAGCTCGTCCTGCTAAGAGCACGTGGTGACACCTGTTGCGTCCTACAATGTAATCGTGGTAAACATCAACGGAATAAGGTAACTCCACACTTCTTATGTTGTCCTGGTGGAACATCCTTGATTAGTCACGTGGTGACACCTGTTGCATACGAGTTAACAAAACAGATCACGGTACGGGGTATGTCACTTTCTTGTCATGATATCCTAGTAGAATATCTTATTTTAACACCTGTTGCGGGTACTACTTTCTACTATTTGTCATTATGTTCCTGGTCGACCATATTTCATTGCTTGATCTACGTAGTTTTCTATTGCATTTTAGTAATAAATCAAAACAGGACACCAGTTTTAAACCAGTTAAATAGATTACGGCGCCGCGACTAAATAGTAAACTTACGCTACTCACAAATGTATCTATACGCATTTAGGAGAGAAATAGGAAATCTCCCTGTCTCACTTACATAGCAAACTGCAAGTCTACAGTTTAATAATTATTAATTATAATTAGCCTACAGTTTTTCCGAAAACAACATAGCACGTTGTCACAGTATATAAAATAAACGGTACACGGTTCGCGTCGGCTGGCGCCTCACAGGCGTCGTTTATTTGCTGAACAATAAATCAATATCAGCAGTGGCGTGACGGAGGCATGCGTGATGACTCGTTGGCAGCGCACCGGACGCGGCTGCCGAGGTAGTTACACAAGAGCCTTAATTGTAATGAAAACGCCCTTGTGTATCAGGATTGCATATATCTTAGAACAGATTTCTTTGTATAACACAATCCTCCTCTCTTCAAAATCAACATATCAGTCAAGTACAATATTTTAGTTACGTTTACATTGTACAGCATACACTTGTTTGATGTTCCTTTTTAATCGACTTCAAATAAAAGATAATTAAAAAAAAAATTACCGACTTCAATAGTGTAATAAAAAGAGAGAAATAGAACGAATCTTTTATTAAATCTATAATACCTAAACATACAAACATTATTTTTGTGGTCCGTGCCAGCCGATCGTCTATGCCTCGCGGTTTTACCCGTATAGCTTAAAGTAGGCCAGTCTTTTTTTGAAGGTGATGTAACCTAGCAATATTATCTGCACTACACATTTTGATGCCTGAACACATATCAGTCTTTTTAAGAATATTTGTTTTATATTGGGTACACGTACGACGATTGGTACGATTGGTTTTGGATGTAGGACGTCCGCCCAGAGGGTGGTCAGGCGACCTGGTAAAGATCGCGGGACGTTGCTGGATGCAGGCTGCCTCAAGTTGCTGTGGAAATCATTGGAGGACGCCTATGTTCAGCAGTGGACTGCCTTTGGCTGATGGATGGATGGATTAGGTACAATTAATTTCCAACCGCTATTTACCGTATATCATAAAGATAATAACACAAAAACGTCATCGTTTTTTGTTTAAACTAGTGATAATGATGATACAATACAATTTTATGACTCAATTGTTGAAGAGGTATGGTACCCTGCAGCAGTATAAGCTGGATGATTATAGGTAACATTTTACCAGTTAAGTTTGGTTTGTGTTGGCGGAATTCAGTTATTATTTATTAAAGATATATGTACTATAGATGTACGATGTTACCAAATACAAAACGCATTTAAATTGCCCACCACGGAGTTACGTCATGCTGGCCTAGTGCGGCTTTGGTGACTTCATATACTATGTACAGAAATTCATAACAATCTTGATGGTATTCAGGTTTTCTCACGATATATTGCTTCACCATTAAAGTACGTGGTAGTTGACTACCCATACACATATGACTCTGAAAAATTAAAGGCGAGCAATGCAATTTGAACCCGCGACCACCGTCTCGGCATCCGCGTCCGGTCTATTACCAACAAGCCACCACGCGCGACTCCCTCACCCTGCTGCGAGTATTGATTTATTGTTCAGCCAATAAACGACGCCTGTGAGGCGCCAGACGACACGAACCGTGTACCATTTATTTTATATACTGTGACAACGTGCTATGTTGTTTTCGAAAAATACTATAGGCTAATTATAATCAATAATTATTAAACAGTAGACTTACAGTTTGCTATATAAGTGAGACATGGCGATTTCTTATTTTTCTCCCAACTGCGTATAGATACATAGTAAAGCAACAGATTATCCCATTTTTTTAATATTATAGGGGGCAAACGAGCATACCGTTCACCTGATGGTAAGTGATCACTGGCGCAGGACATGGAGATGCGTTGCCGGCCTTTAAGGGAAAATACGCTCGTTTAACGTCATGATGTCCTGGTATCCGCAGTGAATAAACTCTGCGCGTTGCCTGGAAACCGTAAACTAATGTTGTTTACAAACAAACAGCGTCACAGCCGCCTCGCTTTACTAAATCTATATCTGCCTTCATACGGTGCTGTTGTAGTGTACGTGACAGATCGATGAATTAAGTTCTGAATTTACCTATTAAAAAGGGGTTCAGACGAAGAAATTACTCCACTAAAAAACTTCATATACTTTTACAATTTATTCTGGATCTTTAACAGTTCAATACAATATATACTCTTATACAAATTGCCGTACCTTTTATACTTCCTGATCTAAATCACTCCATCCGTAAATATATTATGAACCAAGAAAACATTCTCTCCTTTTCCCAATCAAACGTCAAATTATCAATGTCACCTATTATTTTTAATGTTTTGACATCTAAACCTAACAGCTCGGCAATTCTATCATAAGCGGGTCATGAATTGATCAACTAAACATACATACCATATGCAAAATATACCTACATTTCGAATGTGTTATTGAATATACAATTGCATAGCATACTTAGGTACAGATTATTTCTTATTTATTATGAAATTGATGTCGCAAATAATCTACTAAAATAAATATCCAAAATTTCGTCAGAAAACTTGAGCAACATTATTAACTATATTATTGTTCATACAAATATTTGTAAAAAAAAAAAAAAATCTCTCATTAATAACAGTATTCAAAAATAAAAAAATAAGATAGTAGAAACAATGAAATTAATCACTTCAATGCACAGTATTACGAGTAGTACAGTAATTTTGATAAAAACGTATTCATTGATGCATTCAAATAACAAACACGGTATAGTTAATTTATATTATTACATAAATGTGTTTAGGAAAGTATTACTTTGAGTGGAGACAAAACTAGACATTTTAGGCTACTCATAATTTTCAGAAGATTGCGATTCAAAGTTTCTAATAAAATTCAGCCAGGGTTGTATTTTATCCACAGCGACAATAGTTTCGTATTTTCTACCATACTTCCGAGTCATAGGTGTGTCTTAAATCAAAAATCGATCGTTATCAAGCATTTTTACTATGCGGTAAGGACCTTGAAACTTTACAAGTTTCTGTGATTTTCCTTCATGAGGTACATGTTTCTGTACCCGTTCTAAATCGCTCTCTTTGTATTGTGTTCTCGACTTTCTAGGCTTATTGAAATTAGTGGCATCTTTTATCTGCTGTAATGTTATTCTTCCTCCAGCCTTCCATCTCACATCATCCAAGTTTTCCATCGGAATTTTATTTAGAGTATAATTAATTACTTCACTAAGCTTTCCTTCTGTTCTGTTAATAAGATTAAAACCGAACAGCAACTCTGAAGGGCTCTTTTAACTCGTGCCAACCTCAGTACCTGATATTCTCGTATTCCTGTAACAGTTTGAAGTAAGATGACCAAACCGATTACATACCGTGCATTTTGAAGGTGGCTTATCACATCTAGTGCTGCGGTGACCAATCTCGCCGCAGTTATGGCATTTAATAGAAGACGCCGATCTTACACACTTGAAACTAAGATGACCAACTTCGTTGCAGTTAAAGCACCTTCTCGTGGGATGGGTATTATTACCTGATTTAGCAGAATCTGCCCGACAGATTCCAAATCTGCCCCTACGCATCATATCCGGCTGATTCTCTTTACTCTGTCCTGATTTAATAGTTTTAAAATAGCTAAGTACCTCTTCGAGTTCTTGAAACTGAGCTGCATGGGCGCCAACCTTCACTGCACGATCCTCTATGCCATGCAAAAGGCAATCTATAGCTTTCTTACGTGTAATTTTACATCTGTTTAATAAATAAGGCTTTGCATAATAATAATGCTCAAGGGAATCGCCATATTTCACTTTACAAGCTAACATTTCTGTTAAGAGCTCGGCATAATCCTCTCTACACGGAAATGATTCTATTAACTTCCTTTTCCATTCGGAACAGGTATGTGATATCGAAGTAAGACCCTGGTACCATGTTTTTGCAACGCCAGTTAATTTGGGAAGAGAATAATGGATTATTTCTTTCTCTTCCCAACCATAAATTTCGGCACATTCCTTTATATTTGTTATCCACGTTAAAGCTGTTTGGTCCTTGTATAGAGAGTCAAACTCCGGTACTACATTAGAGTTGAACATGATATTAAGTTTATCCGAACTCGTAACTTTGTCTAAAATAGATAAAAAAATGTCCATTAGTAAGCTACCCCGTTCCGTTTCTCTAATTTTACGATCTTGCTCTTTTAGGAGAACTTGTTTCATCATTTGATCCCGACGATGCGTGATCCGAATGATGCGTCTTCTCTATGTTTACTATTGGATTCGCGTCTCTTCCGTGAACAAGTTGAGTCTTTGGCTCGCGGAGAGAAGTGTTCTTCACTGTCAGACGATTTAGAATATTGCTGCCTCCGCACTTTTGATCCGTATAATTGTTGCTCTTGCCTTACTTCACCTTGTCCTTTATCACTACAAAGTGCATACTCTTTGCTCAAGTACTGTCCACATTCCTTAACTAAATAATTCCTTCTTTCAACCCTTTCCTCGGCTTTTTCATGTAGTCTTAACCTTCCACCTCGGGTTTTCCTTATATTTGGTCCTCCACCTAGGACATATTCATTATCAACCTTTTCCTCGGGTATTTCCCGTAACCTTGACCCTCCACCTAGGGTTTTCCTTATTTTTGGTTCTCCACCTAGGACATACTCATTGTCTTTCTACATGTTTTCGTCGCTTTTTTTATTTATTTCTCTGACACTTACAGAATCCAGCTTAATATGTGTCAAATTGTAAACAATAATTCAGAATTAAATCTATAACTGGTCACAATAAAATGAAATATATAGAAGATACTTTGAAATTAATATTATATTTTAAAAACATACTAGAAAAGTACAAGAAAGAAAAAAAATACTTTGAAGTTGTACTGTCTGATTGAAAATTATATTTAAAATGGCGTAACTTATTTGACACTGATTAATTCATTTTATTTATGTGTTGTTTCTAAAGATTTATAAAAAATGTAATTTAAAATAAATTATAGGTTTTACATAAACAGGGGGCGTGTCAGGAAAGAATTAAAACTTTCCCAGTAATCCCTCTTCTGAACTAAAAGGGGTTCAGACGACGAAATTACTCCACTAAAAGACTTCATGTACTTTTACAATTTATTCTGGATCTTTAACAGTTCAATACAATATATACTCTTATACAAATTGCCGTACCTTTTATACTTCTGATCTAAATCACTCCATCCGTGAATATATTATGAACCAAGATAGCATTCTTTCCTTTTCCCAATCCAACGTTAATTTTTCGATGTCACCTATTAATTTAATGTTTTGACATCTAACACTACTCGTATTATCATTCGACACCCTTAATCACATACCTGTCAATAAAACGGTCCTATCAGATATTGTGAAGTTACTTTCAGAACTATCCCGTTTGTGACACGTACCAGCGACTTTCTAATTAACTCTTGAAATAAGCTGAGATGAACTTCCTATTCAATTAAATATTTGTATCTTGTATCCACGCGCAATATGGCGATTAAAAAACAAACTGACCGATGGCATTCATATTATCTACCAAAACCACCACGATCCGAACTTCTTATTTGCTTGTGTAATGCCAATGTTCGAGACAAGCGCAGACAAACTTTCAGCTTTAATGCAATCACCAAGATCTGGCGCTCACGGGCTGTTGGTCTTAAAATCCAAATAGATAATAAATTTGCATGATCGTAAATCAGTTTCTTCATTAATAACCATTTTTATATCGAAACTACATCTTTGCGCTGCACTATATCCACCGCAACCTGCTGTATAAAGAGGCCTCCGAGCAACCGCATATCATCTGGAGCCCCGCGCGTTTGTGCGTAGAAATTTGCATGATGATGCAGATCTGCACTCCCGCAGCCAGGCGCGTGGCTCCGTCGCCACGCATCCCACTGCGTGGTGCAGGACAATATGCGAATCACCATATTATTTTTTGCACTAAAAACGTCTATCTACGGCCTATGCCTATCTTATCAAATGGAGGCAGCTGGGCACAAATTACAAACATTTTAATTCAAAAAAACTTAAATTTCTAAAAGTTGCGGTTAGGATAAGGTCCTTGATAAATATGTATGAAAATTTCAAGTCAATCCGACGTTTTGAAGTGCTCCAAAATCGAATTCAAAGTTTATATTATATACATACAGGTGAAGCTAATGAAAAGCGTGTGAAAAAGACCACTAACTTGAGTAGTAAATTTGTCAAAATCACAGTGATCGTTTTTGTACCTAATCATATAAAATAAGATTTTAAATTCATATTTTTGAACTGTTTCTGGTAATAGTTTCCTAATAAAGGAGATTTTCTTCGAATTGTTATGTTTCTTAATTTCTGATCATAATATGTTCCCAGTGTCATATTTATAGGACAGGCTTAATTAGCAACCGGGGAATGTAGTTTTGTCATTCATTTTATATTTAGCTCCGGAGCTCGGTGCTAATTCTTTGCGTGCCACTGTTGACAATCTTAACATTCTGGTTAACAGGGAGTTGCCGTGGTAGGTGTGTGGGCGGGATAGTCTCTTTAATTTACGCAAGTACGATCAATAAATGGCCCCTATCAGCAACAGGTTGTTTTCGGTCATGCGCTGTTTATTCGTGCATATCGTTCAACCCCATAACAGCTATGCGCTCCTAGTATCCGAGGCACGTAATATTTTGCACCTGTACAAGAAAACTGGAAACCTCGGTAAACATTAGTAAAAATAAAAAAATAAAAATGTGTATTTTGCCATTTTCTGTATGTATTTGTTTCATAGGTTATTTAAATTGTCATTGTTTAGGGATACTACTTACTCCTTCGGAGTTATAGAACGTTTTTCTCCGATTTATATCACTTTCGAAAGGGACAAAGAATAGAAAATGATGGCAACCATTTTAAAGTATCTATTCGATTGTTCAAAAAATTAATCTTGATGGCCCTTGTGAAGGCAATTTCTGAAAGTATCGCCGCTATTTGCAAATGTTGTTCTCAAAATATTTGATCATATACGCATTTACAACTAGAATTATACCCAACATGTTCCTCGTTTTAATGTTTTCATTCATAGAACTGCGAATTTCGGTTGTTAGTGTACAGGAATCACTATATTGTTGACTGTAGAGTATGTTATTATTTATAATTAAATCTTAATCATCCATTGTTCTGATCATATTTAGCAGAATCTGCAGATCCATCAAGCAATCTGAATGCTTTAATTTGAGTTATGGTTTATTATAAATATCTTTGCAAATAAATACTTTAAATTACATAAACTGTTTAGTTTATGCCACATAATAGTTAAAAATAAGTAAATAATATCAATAATTAGAGACGTGAATGTTAATTAATAAGCTATGCAGTGGTTGCAAATCCAATAGGATTTGCACAGTAAGAGACCAATCGTGAGTATTTATAATACAATTCGCATATCTATTCTACAATGGCACATTTACCGATAAATAAATGTGCAAAATGCAACCACATTATACAAGGAAAGCAGTTGGTCATATGCTGTACTTGTGGACTAAAATATGATTCAATGTGCAAACGTTACTGCAAAGCGTTTCTATCTTATGGACAAAGATAAAAAAGACACATGGAAATGTACTCCGTGGCTTCATACGCAGCCTTCTATTACAAACACGCCAGTTTGTGTCGAAGCAACCTATTCCCTTAAGTGCTTATCCTCTGCCGACGACGATGCTTCAAGTGATGTTAATAGTACAATATGTAAAAAACAAAATTTGTCTACGCGTGTGGAGAAGCAAACTATAAAACTGAGTCCCGACTACACGACATTCTGCAGCAAGAACTTACCACTGGACATAGGCCTCTCCCAAGGTAAGCCACATTTACATTCATCAGTTTAATTCTTAGGAATCGACTGACGCCAATGCCCGCCCAACGTGAACCGACGTGCTGGAACATATCTCCTGCCGCGTTATGTACTCCTAGTAACTCTCGCTCGAAAACGGTCAATACTTTCTCATGACGTCACATTAATAAAAAAAGTATTCTGCGCGCGCATACTTTGTATGGATTCTATGAATTTCGCACCTAAGTACAGATGCACAAGAAATAAATTCTTGTAGCTACTCTTGTAGCCTCTGCGGTTGATGTTTAAGAAATAAGCTAAGCTAATAAGCTAGCTCTTTTAGTGTATTTGTTATGGATACCCCGTATGGGCTGATAGAGCTACTATCGGTGCTGTGCGAAGAACACTGCACCAGAGCCAACGTTTGGTGTTAATATTCTTATGTAAGGCGTATAGACCTTTTAGTACCTAAGTTTTGCCTGTCCTAGCGGACATACTTCCAGTCAATCTGGAGTTACAACGTCGCGCCGCAATGTATTACTCATCTAGAGAGAACATGGACAAAATATTTATATATTTATAACTTCGCGTGAACTTTTAAAAGCAGATAAATTATTTTAGCCGCTTTCAGTTGTATATAGCAAAATATTAGATAAATGTAGTATTGGTAATTCAAATCCACTACAGACACAAAACAAAATTATTAAAGTATTGTACCAGTATCCTTTTCGTACGCCAAGAAAACAACTATATGAAAAATCTAAATTATTCAACTTAAACCAATTATATAAATACAAGTATAACATATGTATTCGTATTTTAATTAAATTAAACAAATTGTCACAAAAACCATTAAATCTAGCATACAACTAAACGTACGAGATAATAAATGGAATCTTAGATATAAACATACTAATTATGAAGTAAATATGCCACGGACAACTTATGGAAAGAAGACAATTATGTATGAGGGAGCAATGTTGTTTAATAAATTACCAAATAGTATTAAAACAGCGAGAGTGTGAAAAGCTTACAAAAAAAGTAAAAGTAATATATTGCACGATGAGTGAGTTGTGTGTTTTGTTACCTTACTTGTATCTATCTCATTATAAATGAAATTTAAATTTCTTATGAGAATAAATTTCTTTAAACCTAAACCTAAAACAACCTAAAGTGACTAACATTTGTGAACTGTTGCACTCTGCGCTTATTATGGCGTCCTAGTAACACATCCTTGCTACAGCCACGTGGCGAAACCTGTTGCGTGTCCAATATACTGTACTGTACTGTATCAGCCCATACACGACCCACTGCAGGGCACGAGCCTCCTCTACAATCGAGAGTACGATTGAGAGTGGTTAGGCCATATAGTCCACCACGCTGGCCCAGTGCGGGTTGGCAGACTTTTACATACCATAGAAATTTATACAAATCGCTATGGTATGCAGGTTTCCTCACGATGTTTTCCTTCACCGTTATAGTGCGTGGTGATTGACTATCAATACACACATGACTCCGAAAAGTCAGAGGTGTGCCCTGGGATTTGAACCCGCGACCACCGTGAACATGTAGGCAGCCACGTCTGGTCCGTTACCAACAGGCCACCACGCACTTCAATCCAATATAAACAAAATAGAATTTTTTAAATACATAGATACTTCGTGTAAGTTATGATGCCCTGGTTTTAACATCGTTGCCAACACTTGTTGCTCTCGATAAAAACAGAAACATTCTCGATTATTTCGTCTGTGGCATCTGGTTATTAAACATAGAAATATAGTTTTAACTACATTTAATAATCGAAAGCATTCATCTATTTGAATATTATTTTTTATTACAATTAGAAAAAGTAAGGAAAGATATTGAATTTTATTGGCAACAGCTGTAAACAAAATAAAAACGAGAAATATAACTCCATCTTGTGTGTGTAAGATAGTGCTCATACATATCATACAAGAAACAGTCAAGTGGAGAGCACCTGTCTCAGTCGCTGACGTGGCTCGTGCGTGCTCTGTTCTGCTGCTGTTGTGAGACGCGAGTGAGCTGAATCATTACTTTAACATTTATGATTGGCTCGGTTTGGGGAAATGCTCTCAGTTATTAGTTATGACGGTGGAGCACGTCATATCAAGTCGGGGACGCACTTTCTAAGAATTTTATACCCTCTTGGGACTTGACTGCCTTGGCGGCGTAGTTATACTACGGTACGGTCACAATGCTGAGGTCTCGGGTTCGAATCCCGGGCCGGGCAAATTAATTTTTTTATTCATTATCTGCCCTGAGTCAGGAATTTGTGTCCAATACGGCGATAGGCTCGCCGCTATCACATCGTTGGACGAAACACATGGGCGAAACGTGGGGGGCCCGGTTGCACCTCTGCCTACCCCTTCTGGGAAAAAGGTGTGATGTATATGTAAAATTTCATAACATTTAGCCGAAAACAGCACAAAGTGACTTACATTTGTGAACTGTTGCACTCTGCGCTTGTTATGGCGTCCTAGTAACACATCCTTGCTACAACCACGTGGCGACACATGTTGCGTGTCCAATGTAAACAAAACAGAATTTGTTAAATACTTAGCTATGATGCCCTAGTATAGCATTGTTGCTAACATTTGTTGCTCTCGATAAAAACAGAACACATTCGTGGCTCGCTATGGCGCCCTAGTAGCTCATTCAGCTAAGAGCACGTGGTGACACCTGTTGCATCCTACAATGTTATCGTGGTAAACATCAACGAAACAAGGTAACGCCACGCTTGTTATGTTGTCCTGGTAGAATATCCTTGCTTTGTCACGTGGTGACACCTGTTGCATCCGGAGTAAAGAAAACAGATCAAGGTACGGGGTTATATCACTTTCTTGTCATGATATCCTAGTAGAATATTCTTGTTTTAACACCTGTTGCTTCCTTACGCGTAGGTACACTGCTCTCTTCTATTTGTCATAATGTTCCTTAGTCGACCATATATCACAATGGCTTGATCCACGTGGTTTCCTGTTGCATTGTAATAAATCAAAATAGGACACGGCACACGGCGGCATACTGTTTGATTGTCATGATATCCTAGTACAATATCCTTGCAGCACCTGTTGCGTCTTAGGATGTAAACAAACAAAACAGTCTCCTGTTTGTTATAATGTCCTACTCGACCATATTTCATTGCTTGGTCCACGTAGCTACTTGTTGCATCGTATTAAATCAAAAGAGAACACGGCATACGGCGCGGCGTACTATTTGCTTTTCATGATAGCCTGGTACAACGTCCTTGCCGCACCACGTGGTGACACCTGTTGCGTCGTCGGATGGAAACAAAGAAACAAAAAAGTCATAATTATAACCGCGTGAGACAAACTCATTCTGAGCGGTTCACTCTCGACTTGTTATGACGTACATCTTTCCTTTAACCACATGGCGAAATCTGTTGTATTCCGTGACGCATTTTTTTCTCTTTATAATGCACTGGTACATGCAATTTGCTAACGCATGTGTGGTGAACACAAAAACACGGTTATCGTCTACGATCTTCTCTGTTCACATTTTATTAAATTGGACATATTATTAGATTACGAGTGTATAAATTGCTTGTTGTTTTAACCCTTTCACCGCCCGACTTCATATCAGTTGTAATTGTGCTCCCTACGCCCGGAACAATCAATCAACAAATGAATGTCAATAATAAGGGATGTGCACTAAACTTTTTCGAAGTTTATATTTTGTCATAATAATATTTTTATTTTTAAAGCATTTTTGGTAAGGTAATAAAACGAATTAAAAAATAATAGGTAAAAGATTGTACGATTTATTTCGTAAATACAGGTAATAAGTTCTTAAGCGAACTTGAGATCTTGAATGACTTGCGAAGTATTGATGATATATTTATTTTTTTATTCCTTTTTTCCACAATACAGAGATACATATACGAGTCAAGCGTGCGTAAAGAAGTTTAACTTCAAAAATCATTCAATGTTGTTCCTCTTCATCAACATCTAACTCTTCGTGTGATATAAATTCTTCACGGTCGTCTTCTAAGATTCTTATTAATTCTTCTGCAGTCGTCATTATAAATTTCAAAATATATATTTATCGATACACGACTACTGCACAAACACAATACTAATGGAAAATTCCAGAATTTAGCACGCGCTTATTATGACTTTCCTTATTTATCCCTTTCGAACGACTTTTGAATTCAGTTTAAGTGAAAAAGACAAAATATTCCATAACTAAAATAGGTTTTAAAACTGTCTATGAATAAGGCCGTTAGAATATAGTTATGAGCTTTGAAGGAAATTTGGGAGACGGGTTAACAACTCCATCGCGTCGGTTTTGACTATCGGTAGATATGTACGCCTATCGTATTTCTTTTCTCTAATATTTATTTCAAAACGTGCCAAAGGAAGTTTAAGATAAAAAAGGACTTTAGAAAACACTTTTCATTCTTTGCTAAAAACACAAACACCAAATAGCGGGTGTGAAACATTTTAAAGTATCAATACCAATTCAAATACCGTACATGGTACCATAGTGGAATTCGGTTCTAAACAACATTTTATCAATTATATTTACTAAACTTTATACAATCATGTTGTCACAATCCCTTTCAAAAAATAACTTAAGCAATGATTATATCGTGTAAGCTGGCTAACCAGCATGTAAAAAAAACGTGTCATTTTTTTTGTTTTCGGATCAATATTACGCGATTCAAGTACTAGGATCGCATAACTGTTGAGAGTTGAAATCGACGTAAATGGTACGTGCGGCGACGTACGGCCACAGTATAGCCGTTTTTCCTATGAGCCTTTATTGCAGTATATGAAATACGCCGGTTATTGTTTCAGTTAGTCTGTGGCTCCTGATTAAAGAACTTAAAGTGACATTTCAATGACCTAGCGACTGAAAATCCACTACTTATCCATCAAAATGTAATAGGGATTTAACAATGTTTTAGATGAATAAATAATTGAAATGAAATCATATCAAATTTTTGTTTTTCCTCCAATGTTCGGGTTTGCAAATACTTTCCTGTTCGTACGGAGATTAAGCTACTGTAAAAATCAGTGTATTTAGGTTAACAGGGATTTTAATTTATTTCCATCAATTCATTTTTATCTGGTTAATTGAGAAGTTTAATTGTTTACTGCACCAAGTGACTACAGATTGACTCATTTGCTGGTAATTTCAACTTGATACCTTTACACGTGTCACATAGTCGGACAAACTATATATCCCTTGAAAATATAATCCTAGAAAGACTTCGGGTCATAATAAGAGGACCTAGTTCGACTGAGCATGCTCTGCGCTCGGATCAATACAATACGAGGTGGGAGGTGCAATTCCCCGTCAGCAACTGGCATTCGCAGCCGAGCTACCTCGGGCGTCGGCTGCATCTGCGAAGTCTCCAGCGATAATTCATGCATGATTATATTATTTCTATACAACCATGTATAAATTATCGCTGGATATAAGTAATTCATTTTAAATTTTATTTAATTTTAAATTTGATTAAGTTTGTCTGATTGAAGTTATTCGTGCGGTGGCTATGGTGGCAGAAGGTGAGTAGAATAAAATGTTAGCAAGTGACAGTGGGTAAAGATAGTGTATTGTTAGCAGTCTGAATCTTTGTTATATATTATATTTTACTGTTTATATGGTATGTGCAGTGTTGGGATGGGGCGGAGGGGGGGGGGGGGGGGAAGGGGGGGGGGGAGACCACGGGCATGCGCAGAGAGCAGGGCCGCGAGTTTTAGCACAGTACTTGATGATGACTACAAAATCGATTAAAGCGAAAAGATACGATTTGTTATAAATTTCAAATCAATATACAAACATAAATCAGTTTATCTAAGTTAACTTACATATGAGAGTCTCCCTAAAGAAATTGTACCGTATGCGTATTGGTTGATAGATAAATAATCTTTTCTCTTTTATTTCAGTTGCTGAGATGGTCAATATTCTTCTTACTGCGAAAATTCAATATTTGAACGAAGAGAGAAAAATAGGTGGGTAAAAATAATTCACAATTTACCAATTGTTACTTTCGGATCAATTACTCTATATTATTATCATTTAGCATCGCTATAGACGAACCTTTATATTACTTTTTCAATCACTCACATGCCATTTACTAACATGTATTTTCAGCCTTTATTTAGTGTTATTTTTTGTTAACAGCAGATGGACTACATTCAGACACCTGGTATTTGATCCAGCCACCTACGATCAGATTCGCACACGTACGACTCAGATCCGGGCACACACCATCAGTTCCAGAGGCGGGACGGAGTGCAAGAAGAGAATGAACAGAGAAACGGCTCCGAAGCCATCACCATCAGCCACGATCAGACTACACTCAGCTTATATCGTTTTTTTTTGTATCTGATTTATGAACTATGTATTTTCAATTTTAGTATTGTTTTAAAATGTCAGTAATATTTTAGTTGTTCTTCCCCCGGACAGCAGGGATCTATTTGCGGGTAACACTAGTCCTGGGTGCTGGCATGTAGGAATGGATGACGAATGTAAAGCAAATACAACACCTAGTTTAATCACATTTTAACGTTTTATCTTTGTGTAGCGTAAGTGTCTATTTAAACATTCTACCGACTCCATTACTTAGCCTTGACACCGTTGCGTTCAAGACCACAGTAAGGGATAAACACGCGGAACTTTAGCAATTAAGTGATTTTAACGATTATAATCAATTTAATATTTGCTATCTCGATGTTGTAGTATCGATGTTTCATGTAGAACTATTCTATTTAATGTAAGGTAAGGACTATGTAACCGTGTACGCATGAATTGAACAACGCCTGGGCCCATACGAATAAACTATTTTCACTCGGAACCATTGTTTTATTTCCTGAATAAGAGCTTACTCATGCATCAGCCATTAGGGGAAAGGGCAATATTTTTAACAGGGAAAGGCAGTTTCCCAAAATTACCTTATAATTGTATTTAGGTATAAAAATATAGCTGCTGAGATTAGAGTTATATGGAACTTCGCCATTGATAACCAAGTAATTTATGATTATGTGTCAATATGAAGCCAGGTCCGCCATTCACGCAAGTAACGCTTTAGTAACATACTTGTATCAATCTATTGATTTTATTTTATACTAACACGATAAAGGCAACTTTATTCTTTATCTCACGGTGTTTAAAGTGGGCGCCCTGGTGCACCGCGCCGCACCGTAGAAAGTAGACGAGGGCGCCGGGAATAAATTCTCTCACTCTGGCTTTTGAGTTTTGTGCCTATTTCTCTCTCTCTCTCTCTCCCTTTCTTCAGCCACACGAAGTATACTGCTGAAAATAAGGCTCCCCCATGGATCCCCACATTGACCAGTTGGAAGCAGCTCGCATCCAGCGGCTTCCTGCAACCTTGTGTCTATTTACCTAACTAGTATCATTGTACATTCAACTACCTAGTTAGATTAGGGTGCCGAGACAAAATAGTAAACATGTATGTGCGCCGCGGACTGAAAAATATTGGATTGGAAACACCTCTAATGTCTCAAAAATTAATAAACCGATTTCTATGAAACTTAAACAGCTCTTAAGTTGGACTATACCTAATCCAACGCAAAAACAATTTTTGAAATTCGACTTATACTTTATGAGATATGCGTGGACAAACTTACAAACATACATACATTTATGAAATTTGACACGCGTGTTCGGAAGCTGTTATAGACCAACATATCCAAAAATCATGCAATTCTGACAAAATTACATACATACACATCGAATTGATAATCTCCTTTTTTTTGAAGTCGATTAATAAGGCTCTTGTGTAACTATCTCGGCTGTTGTGTCCGGCGCGCTGCCAACGAGCCATCGCGCATGCCTCCCTCACGCTACTGCTGATATTGATTTATTGCTCAGCCAATAACCGACGAGTGTACCTGGTGACGCGGGGACTAGCCCCAGAACATGCTCATGGCACACGATGCGTGTATTTTATTGTAACATTGAATATGTTTTTATTGTTTTTGATTATTTTGCTCTGTAATTTTAATCATTGGTATTCCGATTTCTAATTATTAGCAAGTTTCTTTTTACTTTGGTATGAATTGATTCAATGTTAATAAATCGCATGCAACATGCTGTTCCTTTTTTAGGAGCTACGATACCTTTTGGACTTCGTGAGTGTTAGTAATATTGTGGTTTATCGACTAAGTGCGGATTTGCCGATATTAAACAAACATTGTCTATGCTAGTTGTCTATTAGTTGTTACTTCCGTTCCTCTCTTGACACTGTCTGTGAACTGTATATTATTTGCATACGAGTATTAAATCTTTGTTAATCCTGTTTACCTCTGCATATTATTTGGCCAAAACCTAATAGGTTATGGGCCCAGCACGCCATGCAAGCATAAATATTAATATATTCTAAAAACAAGAAAATACGAATATAAAATAAAAATATGGCGTGCTCTCCAGCAACGAACAATTTTTCCATCGAGAAATTAAAGGGTATAGAGAACTTCAGCTCGTGGAAATTTATGATGAAGATGTTATTAATACAGGAAGAACTATGGGAATGCGTAGAAACGGATGATGGTAATAGCAAGAAGCAACAAAAAGCGTTGGCAAGAATCGCATTAGCTGTTCAACCGTCAGTAATACCGCATATCAGGAATGCAAAAACAGCACACGAAGCTTGGACAAACTTGTTCAAAGCCTATGAAGACAGTGGACTTTGTCGCAGACTAGGGCTCCTGCGAACATTGTTTGGAACAAAACTGAATGAGAGTGAGAGTATGGAAACTTACATCAATAAAATTACCGAATTATCACAACAGCTTAGTGAAATAGGATCGCCTTTGGAGGACGACTTTGTAGCAGTAATCATGTTGAGCGGATTGACGCCTGATTATGATCCTCTTATAATGGCAATTGAGAGTTCGAATATTAAACTCACCAGCGAAAAAGTCAAAGGCAAACTATTACAAGAAAATATTCGGAGAAGTGACAAAAATGATCCCGGTACATCTGCTTTATTGATTCAAAAACAACAAAGATGCTACAGATGCAAGAAAATCGGGCATTATATCAAAGATTGTCCTAAGTCTGGACATAAGAAGTTCATGAAGACTAATACAGACAAATCAAAGGCCTTATTAACTGCACTGTCAGCGAACACACATAGTGGAGTTTGGTATATTGATAGTGGTGCCGCCGCACATATGTGTGGAGATAAAAGTATTATGAGTTGTTTTGTAAGTGATGGAAAGTCCTTGGAGGTGAATATAGCCAATGGTGATAAATTATATACAGCTGGACAAGGTTCTGTGAATGTTCATTTGAAAAATGGTAATGTAAAGACAATAAGTAATGTTTACTATGTACCTAAGTTAACCGCAAACTTATTATCTGTAAGTGCCATGGTCCAAAAAGGTTATAAAGTAGTGTTTAGTTCTGGTATGTGTCACATCTATGACAATAAAACTGTGACAGCTACAGCTACGCTGTGTGACAATGTATTTTTATTGGATACCAGAACAACACCTATTTCAAATTTTAATAATATGAAATATGATAACCTAGTTGTAGATAATGCAGGATTAATGTCTCGTGGAATGCGTGATGTCACCGAGAAGGGAGAAAGTACTTCTCAGCAGGTATGGCATCGTCGTCTTGCACACCTCAACCATCGAAGTATGGAATTGTTGAGAAAAGGTATGGTTCTAGGAATTTCTTATAGTAATACTAGTTTTGATAAATGTGTATCTTGTATTGAAGGAAAGCAAACTCGTGTAACCTTTCCAAAGAATTCTTTCAATAGAGCCAAAGCTATCTTAGAGTTGGTGCACACTGACTTGTGTGGTCCGATGCCCACTACATCATTCAGTGGCGCAAAATATTTTCTAACTTTTATAGATGATTTTTCTAGAAAAACTTTTGTTTATTTCTTAAAAGGAAAAGATGAAGTTTTTAATGTTTTTAAAGGTTGGAAAGCTCTCGTGGAAAACCAAACTAATAAGAAAATTAAAATAATACGCAGTGATAATGGCACTGAATATATTAATAATAAATTTCAGGAATACCTGAAAGAGTACGGCATTGTACATCAAACGACTGTGCCGTATTCGCCTCAACAAAATGGAGTCGCAGAGAGAGCAAACAGAACTATAATGGAGAAAACGCGCTGCATGCTGTATGAAGCAGGCCTGAATCAGAAGTATTGGGCTGAAGCTGTCAATACAGCAGTTTATTTGAAAAACCGTTCGCCGTCATTAGCTGTTAAAGGTTGTACTCCAGAGGAGAAGTGGACCAATAACAAGGTATCAATTTCTCATTTACATGTTTTTGGTTGTATAGCATATTGTCATATACACAAACGGACCAAGCTAGAAGCAAAAGCGAAGAAATATATCTTTGTTGGATATTGTGAAAATTCTAAGGGCTATAGATTACTAGACCCTGAAAATCCGAGAACTTGCGTGAAGGCTCGAGATGTAACGTTTTTAGAGGATAAGTTTATTAAAAGTCATAATGTTTCAATTAATGTTAATGAAGTGAATACTAATGATAATAAAACATCTACAGAACCATCTACTGTGGAATATATCCTCAATGAGGTTAATACTGATAATACTACTGTAACTCAACCTGAACAGAGATGTAGTGTTATAACAGTTAATGATTCTGATGAAGAAGAGAGTTTTTATTCACGTGATTCTGCGGATGAAACTTATGTTCCAGATTTAGAAGAACAGTCATCATCCAGCTCAAGCTTAGAAAATGAAACTGCTTCAGACTCCTTGATGGCTCATTTTGTCAATGAAGTTTCTTACACCAACGACATTGGTGACCCATTGACAGTGAAGGAGGCGCTGAATGGTCCAGACGCAGAGAGCTGGAAACAGGCAATGCAAGATGAATATAATTCTTTTATTATTAATAAGTGCTGGACACTTACTGATAGATCTTGTGATCAAACACCTGTAAAATGTAAATGGATTTTTAAAAAGAAACGAGGTGTTGATGGTAAAGTCTGTAAATATAGGGCTAGATTAGTAGCTAAAGGATTCACACAGAGATTTGGAATTGATTATAATGAGACTTTTGCTCCAGTTGTTCGACTGTCGACTATACGAACATTGTTAGCCGTTGCTTCAGCATATGATATGGATATACATCACTTAGATGTAAAGACTGCCTTTCTTAATGGTGATCTCGAAGAACTAGTATTCATGGAACAACCTGAAGGTTTCATAGTAAAAGGTGAAGAAAGGAAAGTCTATAAGCTGAACAAAGCAATTTATGGCTTGAAACAAGCGGCTAAGGCATGGAATGAGAAAATCAACAAAGTTTTGTGTAGTAAATTGAACTTTAAGAAATCTTCATTAGAAGCATGTGTTTACTATAGACACAATGAAGATAAATTGATACTGATAGCATTGTATGTGGATGATATATTTATAATGTCAACACCGAATGCATCTAAAGAGATGGTTGACATAAAACAAAAACTCAAAAGTGAGTTTCAAATCACAGATTTAGGGCCAGCCAGGCATATCCTAGGAATGAGAATCTGTAAACAAAGGGACAAGATTACTTTAGACCAAACAAGTTACATAGAAAAGGTATTAAAAAGGTTTAAAATGGAAGATTGTAAGCCAGCAGTAACTCCAATGGAAACTGGCTTAAAACTCGAAAAATCTAGTGAAAAAGGATATGAAAAATTAGAATATAGAACTTTAATAGGGTCATTGATGTATATCGCTATAGCAACACGACCAGATATAACTCATGCAGTCAGCTACCTGAGCCAATTTAATGATTGCTATTGTCAAACGCATTGGAAAGCAGCGAAGAGAGTACTTCGTTGTTTAAAAGGAACAAAACATTATTGTTTAAAGTTTCCAAGAGACAAATTAGTAATTTCAGGATATGCAGATGCTGACTGGGGAAGAAACGAGACAGATAGGAAGTCCTACACTGGATATGTATTTCAGGTGGGTAAGTCTATAGTATCTTGGGAGAGTAGAAAGCAGCGTACTGTTGCATTGTCAAGCACCGAGGCTGAATATATGAGTCTATCTGATGCGTGTAAGGAGGCTATTTTTATTAAGAACTTTTTACATGAAGTTTTAGGTGTATTGCTTAAAGTTACAATTTTTAATGATAACCAATCAGCACAGAAGTTATGTAAAACTACTGTGTTTCATGCCAGAACTAAACACATTGATATTTGGCACCATTTCATTAGGGAACATATTGATAATGGTTCAATTAATATTAAGTATTTATGTTCAAATGAAATGTTAGCTGATTTGTTGACTAAGCCTTTAACAAGTTATTTACACAGTAAATTAGTAATGAAATTAATGTTAACTTAAAAGGGCAAAGTTTGTTTTTATAGAAAATGTTTTTATTTCTATTATGTTTAGTGTTAAAGTTTTGATGGAAGTTAATGTGAGTATTATTTGTTTGTAGACAATATTTGTTTAAGGGCCAGTGTTAGTAATATTGTGGTTTATCGACTAAGTGCGGATTTGCCGATATTAAACAAACATTGTCTATGCTAGTTGTCTATTAGTTGTTACTTCCGTTCCTCTCTTGACACTGTCTGTGAACTGTATATTATTTGCATACGAGTATTAAATCTTTGTTAATCCTGTTTACCTCTGCATATTATTTGGCCAAAACCTAATAGTGAGTGAGAATTAAATAACCAATATAAATTAGAGTTATTATCTAGTTTTAATTATAGCAACAGACTAAGAATTACATGTCAATATTCCACCCGTAAATGATTCAAAAAACATAATCATACCATTCAATAAATTTGGAAAAGCTTCTGCAGAATTATGATAAAGTGAGAAATATCTTTGAAATTCTTTGCAATTACAGCCACTCCTGTCATAGCTGTAGATTTATTTCCACGAGAATTTTGATTAAAACAAGGCTGACCTTGGTGCAATGTCCCTCTTAAAATTGCAGTATTTTCACTAATTTCTACAAACAAGCGTTGTGGTTGAGTATCTTGAACAGTTTGAGCTTCACTTACTTGTACAACATCGGTTATATTATATTGAGGGTAAATTGCTGTCTCGACATCTTTGTACAATGGATTATTCCATAGCAACCAATCTAAGGCAGCTTGGAGTTTAGCAGGATCTATTTAATATCTAAACCAGTCCGATTTAAAGGAAGTGGAAGTTGTTCTGCAACTTCTAAAACATCTTGTGCAAAAAGAACTAACTGGCCTTTAAGCCAACGGTGGCTGGCTTAGGCGATTGTACATTTTAATTATACGTAAAAATTGAACTACACGGGAAAGCATTATTTTTTCGACATCAGAAAGAATTTGTAAACATGGCGGAATCGGTGCGTCAATCATTTTATTCCAGTAGGCTTGCGACGGAACTTTACCCCTATTTAAATTATTAACGCATCTTTGACAAGCCATTTTAATTCCTTTATCTTTTAATTCAATTGGTAGGTGATGATACTCTTACATTGCTGGGGTTTAAACGTTGCTTACTGTAAAGCATTTTACAGTATATAGAACAAGGAATATCTGCAAAGTCCTTAACATCCTTGCAAAAATTGCTCTTCACCTACTGTTTGACGGCGTTTTTCTGCATTTTGTCGCATAGCCAAAAGTCGATTTCTTCTCTTTTCCTTACTTTCGACTGATCTTTGGTTGTGAGCGTGTTTCCTAAGAATTTGCAGGCGCATTGCTCTTTCATCTTCAGGCTCTTGAGACCGTATATTCCGAATGCATTCGCTTTGAGTTCGCCGTTGTAAATTCTTTGCATTTAATTCTGAAAGTCCCACAGCTTGGTTATGTCTTTTCATAGAGCGAAGACGTAAACGCTTTTCTACATGGTATTCGAGATCACGTGTGATTTGCGCGGGCTCCTTCAAAGATTGAAGGCGCGCGGCTCGTTCTTCTTCTGTTTCGAGAGCACGCGTAAGCCGTTCGTACTCTCTCTGAGACAGCAGACGCACAGCAGCTTTGGTGTCTGATTCGAGAGCACGCTTATTACGAATATATTCAGATATCCGACTAAGTCGTTGAAACATCTCTATCTGGGTTACAGCTGCTCGAGTAAGGGGTTGCCCATTGCGTTGATCAGCGAGCCTCAGTTTTCTTTCTATACTCCCCTCATTATCGCGTGTCTTTCTTTTTTTATCAGCAGATTTTGATAAATACCTTGGCATTGTAACTTATTGAGTAAAACCAGCTTCACCAACAACTACACGTAACAAATTGAATAAATTATATTAACGTGACTAGTAACTCTACACTTTAAAGTCTCCGTAAAAGAAAAATAAATAATAGCGTAAACGAAAAAAATTAAAAGACGATTAACTACCTCACAACATAGTTAAGAGCATACAATAAATTAATTATGAATGATTAATATGAACCTAAAATTTTACATTGAATTAAACGTAAACTACAAAGACATAAATTGAGCACCTAAAGGTGTTCGAACGAAATAAATATTAGTCAGGGAATTCGTTTTAATTGCTACAACGGAATTTTCAAAAACGGCAAAATAAAAATGATTAAAAAAAACTAAACCGACTTCAAAATAGTACCGCAGTGTTATCTTATACCTACCTAAGACACAACAAATCACTACAAAGAGAACAAATTATAAAATATTATTAATTTATGTTTTCATATTCCTACATATGCCACGGTCAAACCGCAGATAGGATGCTTGGGAATATTTTTTACAATATTTTTTGTAATTTTCTTTTCTAATAAAAAATTATGTATTATTTATACGTAATATTTTGAAGTCGGGCCGCCAAGTATCAAACAAACAGGTAATCAATCAATGCTGTATAACCTTAAACAGCTAACAAAGAAAATATTATATTGAAACTAAAAAATAATAATATAGCAATGTAAATCAATATACATATAACACGTCGAAATAAATGCAAATTGAACAGATAATAAACAAAAAAGTCACCATAACAATATATTAAATAAACAGTAAAAAAGCAAAACTATCCGTAAAAACAAATACAAATCCGTGTAAAACAAAGATTATTACCAAAAGAATACCAAACGTAAAGAAAAAAAGGAAAAATAAATTCATATAAAAAATATGTAACAAGGAGAAATCAATGCAAATCCAAATAATAAAGAACAAACAATTAACCAAAATTATATGAATCAAGCAAAATTTTATATGTAAATAAACACGGATAAACCAAAATAGCTAGATATATATCAGTATGTAAACTAACTAAAGCAATACCTACTTATGAAACTTTAAGAAAATTTAGTCAAAGACAATAAATTAACAATAAAAATATACCAAAAACAAAAGCAAAAATATATGTAAAGTAACAATAAAACTAACTACTACAGTGACTTGACTAATAAAATACTAAACTAGAATTCAAAGGAAAAAATAAAAAACTCAGACAATTTTTTTTCTTATTCAAATAAAATAATGTTAATATCATATAATATCCAATATTTTATTAATATTATGTATAGCACGACCGACCACTCGCTACAACGTGTACCCTTACGTGTGTGTCCATTCTGGTTTCGATGTTAGCGATATTACCTCGGATATTCCAATTGTGAATTTTAAATTTCAAATTTTAAATATCGAATTGTCGACTAGTTCAATGTGACTGGCATTATAATCGATTAAATTACAAAATATATTAATAATACTTATGACTGCCATTGTAGCGCAGTTGTACTACGGAATGGTTACAACGCTAAGGTCTTGAGTTCGAATCTCGGGACTCGCAAAGTTATACTGAATTTTTCTATTTACTATCAGGCTAGGCTCGCCCCCTATCACATTGTGGGTGGAACACACAAGGCAAAATATGGGTGCCCTGGTAGCACGATTGCCTACCCCTTCTGGTAAAATGTGTGAGTTCATGTATGTAATAACAACGCATAAATGTACCTTTATACGAGTAATATTATAACGTGTAGTATGCTTCAATATCTGCGTGTTTGATACTTGGCGGCCCGACTTCAAAATATTACGTATATATATTATATTATTCTTTATTACAAAAGAAAATTACGAAACATATTGTAAAAAATATTCCCATGCATCCTACCTGCGGTTTGACCGTTGGCATATGTAGGCATATGAAAACATAAAGTAATATTATTTTATACTAGGTGGCCTACTATAAGCTATACGGGTAAAACCGCGAGGCACAGTTGATCGGCTGGCACCGACCTACAAAAAAAAAGTTTGTATATTTAGGTATTATAGATTAAATAAAATATTCGTTATATTTCTCTCTTTTTATTACACTTTTGAAGTCGGTTTAATTTTTTGAAATTATTTTTTATTGTGAAGTCGATTAAAAAGGAGATTATCAATTCAATGTGTATGTATGTAATTTTGTCAGAATTGCATGGTTTTTGGATATGTTAGTCTATACTAGCTGCTGAACATGTTTGCCAAATTTCAATAATGTGACATACATTTATGAAATTTGGCAAATATATTTGTATGTTTGTCCACCCATATCTCAACAAATGTACGTCGGATTTCAAAAAATATTTTTGCGTTAGATAAGGTTTAGTCCATATTAAGAGCTGCGTAAGTTTCATAGCAATCGGTTTACTAGTTTTTCAGATAGAGCAAGGGTGGCCAACCTTTTTGAGTCCATGCAACGCATACACGAGTATGTTTACTATTAAGTCGTGGCGCCGTAATCTATTTGACTGGTTAAAACTGGTGTCTTGTTTCGATTTACGAGTATTACAATGCAATAGGAAACCACGTAGATCAAGTAATGAAATATGGTCGAACAGGAACAAAATGACAAACAGAAGAGAGTACTTTTTGTACGTACCAACGCTAAAGGACGCAACAGGTGTTAAAACAAGAATATTCTACTAGGATATCATGACAAGAAAGTGATATACCCCGTACGGTGATCGGTTTTGTTAACTCGGATGCAACAGGTGTCACCACGTGATAAAGCAAGGATATTCCACCAGGACAACATAACAAGCGTGGAGTTACCTTGTTCCGTTGATGTTTACCACGATTACATTGTAGGACGCAACAGGTGTCACCACGTGCTCTTAGCTGAATGAGCTACTAGGGCGCCATAGCGAGCCACGAATGTGTTCTGTTTGTATCGAGAGCAACAAGTGTTAGCAACTACATCGTTGCTAACACTTGTTGCTGTTGGTTGTTACATTACAACCAGGGCATCATAGCTAACACGAAGTATCTATGTATTTAACAAATTCTGTTTTGTTTAGATTGGTCACGCAACAGGTGTCGCCACGTGGTTGTAGCAAGGATGTGTTACTAGGACGCCATAACAAGCGCAGAGTGCAACTTTGTGCTGTTTTCGGTTAAATGTTATGAAATTTTGCATATACACCACACCTTTTTCCCAGAAGGGGTAAGCCAGAGGTAGAACCAGGACCCCCATGTTTCGCCTAAGTGTTTCGTCGAACGATGTGATAGCGGCGAGCCTATCGCCGTATTGGGCTCATATTCCTGACTCCGGGCAAAATGAATAGAAAAATCCAATATTATTAATTTGCCTGACCCGGGGTTCGAACTCGAGACCTCAGCATTGCGACCGTACCGTAGTACAACTACGCCGCCGAGGTAGTCAAGTCCCAAGAGGGTAGAAAATCATAGAAAGTGCGTTCACTACTTGATATGACGTGCTCACCCTCATAACTAATAACTGAGAGCATTTCCCCAAACCGAGCCAATCATAAATGTTAAAGTAATAATTCAGCTCACTCGCGTCTCACAACAGAGCACGCACGAGCCACGTCAGCGACTGAGACAGGTGCTCTGCACTTGACTGTTTCTTCATTATTTCTTATATATATGTGTATGATATGTATGAGCACTATCTTACACAAACAAGATGAAGTTATATTTCTCGTTTTTATTTTGTTTACAGCTGTTGCTAAAAAAATTCAATATTTTTCCTTACTTTTTCGAATTGTAATAAAAAATAATATTGGAATAGATGAATGTTTTCGATTATTAAATGTAGTTAGAACTATATTTCTTTGTTTAATAATCAGATGCCACAGACGAAATAATCGAACGCGATATATTTCATTCACTGCGCGCGTGGAAATGTTTGGCAGTAAAAGCTCCTACTCTGTGACCTACGCCTGCGTCGATCAGCTCTCGACGGCTATGCGGTCCTGGTATTTAAGTCGCGAAATATTTGAGCATATTATGAGAAAACTGAAAACTTAGCACTTGTTTACCCGATTTATTTGAGAAGACCCTCCGTAGGTTTTTATTTCTTTTACAAGAAGATTCGACATTGTATTTCAGACACAATTATTTTAAGGCTCGTCGTTGTCATGAGTACCATTTGTATATGAGACAAACAAACCTATACATACCACTTCACATATTCTTAATTTCCATTTCGCTGATCGGTACGTCCCAATCAAACGTCCACGCAAAATATTGTAAGTTATTTAGGTTTTGTGCGATCCGTAGAAACCGGAAAAATATGATATACTAATATAATTCGAAAGAAAATATTAATATTCCCCCCTTTCCATAAATTTAGCCGAAAACATTGATTGTTGGAGTTAGTTTTTTTGTAATATAAGGGCGCGCGGTGGATCCAATAATAATGCTACGTCTAGGCATTTCATCTCTACAAATAAAAAAAAATGTAGTCCATGTAGAGTAGAGTGAAAGGTAATTGTTTAGCTTTCGAACAAGTGTCTATTTTAAATTGTACATCGGTGTTGGTTGAATTATCGAATTAACTGCAGGAGAGGATATAATATCTGGAGAAGATAATGAAAAAGGGAATTAATTTAAGGAAGGATTTAATTTACGTAAACTATTTGAATTCAGCAAGCTAACGATAGCAAATATGGCTGGCTACGTCGTTAAAAGATTGATTAAAAAAGTTATATGAGTCTGTGCCCTACAACTACATGCTTACATAAGGTAAAATTACACGATTATACAATTTTGAACCTTCATGAAGTTTCTGTAATGGACATGACTTCAATATTTTTCTCGAAGTTAGTTTTTTATTAAAGTACTTAACAAATGTCAACTAATTTAAAAAAGTAATTATGTAATATTATCATTAGACATAATATATGAAGGCCGCGGGTGAGTTTTTAAAATCGCAATAGTACGTGAGGATACAAGATACAATATTTATTTGAATAGAAAGTTCACTGCAGTTTATTTCAAGAATTAATATAAAAACTCCCGTTTCGCATCAGAAACGGCATAGTTCTGGAAGTAACTTCACAATATCTAATAGTACCGTTTTGTTAACAGGTACATGATTAAAGGTGTCGAATGATAATAGGTACATTAAGAACTTAAATCATCGATCTGTCACGTACACTACAACAGCACCGTATGAAGGCAGATATAGATTTAGTAAAACGAGGCGGCTGTGACGCTGTTTGTTTGTAAACAACATTAGTTTGCGGTTTCCAGGCAACGCGCAGAGTTTATTCACTGCGGATACCAGGACATCATGACGGCAAAGGAACTGAGACAACTTGTTGCTTAACTATCTATCTATACGCAGTTACGAGAGAAATAGAGAATCGCCATGTCTTACTTACATAGCCAACTGCAAGTCCACAGTTTAATATTTAACCTACAGCTTTTTTTCTAAAAAAGCATAGCACGTTGTCGCAGTATATAAAATAAATGGTACACGGTTCGCGTCGGCTGGCGCCTCACAGGCGTCGTTCATTGGCTGAACAATAAATCAATACTCGAAGCAGGGTGAGGGAGTCGCGCGTGGTGGCTTGTTGGCAACATGACCGGACATGGGTGCCAAGACGGTGGTCGCGGGTTGAAATCCCAGAGTTCGCCTTTAAGTTTTCAGAGTCATGTGTGTATTGGTAGTAAACTACCACGTACTTTAATTAATTTATTTATTTATTGGGAAACTCAACAGCTTATACATAAACAGTTACGTCTAATTTTATCTACATTTAACAGTCTGAAGCCAATAACAGAGTTTCACGACATTATAAATATTATAAGGTGGACTATAACACATGGTATGATTACAAAATAGCATATAATACTTATTACAAGGTACTTACACAAAAAGACAAAAAAGAAATTAGATAACAGAAATTCAAAACGCATACATACTTAAAGAACAAGAAATTATGCTAATAATACATATACAATAGATGTTCAACTAAAACTTATTTTACTAACTAAATTAAGACCTATTAGCTAAGCAACGGCATATTTGCCTCTTGAAGTTGGCTTTGGATAACAGGAAAATATCGATGTGAGACATTTCTTCGCTATAAATGCGAGGTAAACGCGCAATAACAGAATTCCTACCGTAATTCGTACGGTGGTGAGGAACAGAGAATAGAGGTGTGTTTCGTGTACGATTTTTGGGTGCACAAAAATTAATAGTACCTAAGAGATATGAGCTTCTCACTCCGCCATTTAATATGTCATAAAGGAGACTCATATCGAGCATTAATCGTCTATCAACAAGAGGAAAGAAGCAGTAGTATTTGCAATCGTCAATACAATTGTGATGGCGTCAGCGAGATTTTATATTTAGGTGCTTTATAAGCAACTTCTGAATACGCTCGATTTTATGTACATATACATGATATTGAGGCGACCAGATCGGCCTATTGAACTCCAAAATACTTAGTAATTTTTTTTTTGTTCAAGAGGAAAAGCTATTAAGCTCCCCTTTCGTTGCCCCGGGGGAGGTGGAAAGGGGTATGTCAGTGTCTCTGGCCTTCCAGCCTGGCACAATGCGGATTCGTGGCCAAGCTGGGTCCCCAAATCCGCATTGGTAGGGACCAAGCCTACGCCAGCATACTAACTAAAAACCTCTTTAAAACCGTCACACGCATTGTGGGCGGTACCGGACATCCCAGGGTGAAAGGCACCCCGATTTACGTCCGTGTAACCGCCCTGCGCATTACCATTTCTGGTCCTTCTTTGATGTGGGGCCCGGATGAACCCCACTTTCGACTATTTTGGACGCCCTTTTAGGTCTTATGGGCGTCCATGACAGAGACGAGGCACTGTCGTTCGTCTCAGAGCCGTTACAAGTCATGGCGCACCGCCCCCGCAGTGTTCCCAGTGACTCTGATGGCCCATTTAGGTTGCCTCTTACGACGGGCAGGAGATACCGTGGCAGAATTCTTACACCCCCGGACCACAGGGCGGAAACACCCCCGGACCACAGAGCGAGAAATACTTCGTACATACGCATAAAATAAAGTCATTAGTGTGTTAACGTTATTGAAAGGTACGCAGGTTCGAATAATAAATCCAAGGTTAATGGTGAAGAAATAAATCGCGAGAAAACCTAAATACTATCAAGATTGTTATGAATTTCTGTACATACCTAGTATATAAAGACACTTAAACCGCACTAGGCCAGCATGGTTTAACCTCGTGGAGGACAATTTAAATGCGTTTTGTATTTGCTACCATCTTACGTCTATAGCACATATATCTTTAATCTAATATACCCTCTCTAATATACCCTCATTAATAATAATTGAATTCCGCCCACACAAACCAAACTTAAGTAGTTAAATGTTACCTATAATCATCCAGCTTAGACTCGTGCCGCAGCAGGGTACATGCCTCCTCAAGAATTGAGTCATAAAATTGTTTTGTATCATCATAACTAGTCTACACAAAAAAGATGACGTTTTTGTTTTATTACGTTTATGATATAAAAGCTGTTGGCAATTAATTATACCCAATATAAAACAAAAATACTTAAAAAGACTGATATGTGTTCAGGCATCAAAATATATAGTGCAGATCACCTGATGCCACAGACTAAACATATCGAGTGCGATATTTTTCATCTACTGCTCGAGTTTGATAGTAAAAGTCACTACGCTGTGACCTACGCCTGAGTCGTAACTCTCGACGGCTATGCGGTCCTAGTATTTGAATCGCAGAACATTAGTACCTTGTTATAACTGAAAACCCTCCTCAGCACATATTTGTCCGGTTGTTAAAGATACAAAATCTATTTATGATCCTCAAAAGAAAAAGCACTACGCTGGAAGTGCACTAAAGTACCATCTGAAAAAATCGAAAAAATCCGAAAAAAGTCCTTTAATTTTGTGAAAAGTGTACAAAATGCTTAATGACATGTGCTATTAAAATTAATAGAATTGACATTCCTGGAATATCTTCAATCGCACCTGATTTTGTGAAATATTAATTTAAATCAATAAATACTATTGATGATGGAATAACCCGTTGATGAAATAAAAAACTATTAGCAAGCTACAGAGGGTTTAATAATAAAGTCAAGAAATCGAAAATACTACATAAATACTAGTCATTCATTATCTTCTTTTTCTCCAATTATTTTAAAATGTTTTTTATCTTTGATATAAGCTTAAGCCTTAATTATAATATGCAAATGCGCAGAGCAATATGTTTTTCGCAGCAGTTACTACTGCATCCATCGTTATCGATCGCGACAACTGTAATGAGAACCTTGCGAGTGTGTATCTAAAGAAGTCCTCGCCGAGATTTATAATAAGATTCTTGGTGAGTATTTCACCGCCCGCGCGAAGTATTGAGACTGGAGCGCGCAGAAGACGCAACCCGCACCGCTGACTCAGAGCAATGTGCTTCCTTACGGTATAGCCGCAATTGGGACGTTATAGCAATATGCCTCCTTACGGTATAGCCGCATGATACTTAATGAAATCGATACATAGTTTGAAGTAGGAGTGTTCGCAACGGCTTTATATTATCAACGCGTTATAACGATACGTTACTTAAAAAACGCCTGTTATTTTTTCAGCTTTAATATATTACTTCGTCGTTCATAGAATAACGTGTTATTATTATACCGCAAAGCACACTACGCCGCTACGTGCGCTGTTACTATACTTTTAATAACATTTAGCAATGGCTTTAAACATATTAATATTTGTGTTTGAGAGATATACAAACAATATTCATTTTGTGAAGATTAATAAATTATGTTCTATGGGGCTCGTATTAATAGTTAGTAATGTAGTAAGAAACGTATTAGTTGCATATTTTATTGTTTATTTTAATTAAATTTTTAATTAATTATTAAATAATGCGCACTGATTCTATTCGAAAAAAATTAAACTATCTTAACGTTTAATACGATCAAATTCAAATGTATCGGCGCGATATGCTTTATTATTATTAAATCTAATACTAATATAAGCGTTTCGTTACTGGTCAGTGGAATATGGTTCTTATGCAGTTGGCGTACCGTATAATTTAGCATGTGACTTTGTTTAAAATATTATAAGCTAAAGATACCGCAAGGTGTGCAGACGATAATGGTCCATATTACATACGTTATAGAAATAACGTTTGCTTGAGGTAATAAATAATAAGCAGTTTGGCTATTTTTTATTATTAGCTTATTTTATCCGCTTTACGCTATAACGAACACTCCTAATAGTTTGTAATACAAACTTTGTATATACTATGCACCACTCGGCTTTCGACACTCGTATTTTAAATTTAAACAGCATTTGGGGACGGAATACTAACAGAAGTCAAGCTCTAATCTCTATACAAAGCGCGTTAGATTAACGTACACAAAATAGCGTTCACCGACACTATAATCGTGACCTGTGCGAGCGCGAGTTTCACCTTGCTTCAGACGAGCATTTAGTGATATTACTAATTGTATCATGTATGTTTTGTGAAATAAATGAATAAAAGTTATTGCATTTGTATACATATAACATTTGAGATTATAATAATTAAATATAAATTTCTTAAGAAATAAACAATATTATACCAAAACAATTAAAAATCATCTTGAATAATGACATACACATTCTGAACGAATATAATATAAATTAAGTTACCGCCGAGCTTACAATCTACATTTTAAAATTAAAATTAAAAATACTCTAGAAATTGTAGAATAAATATGAATATAGACATTGCCTAAATTGTCCATGCGTCATTCAATTTTAACACAAAGTTTTACACTGTATTTTTTTTCATTTTTAGTTGCATCGTGTTTGTAGTCACTAAAACTTGGCTTCGTTTTTGGTAGCAGTCCTTGATACACCCTGCTTAAAATATTTTCCACTAACTTAGCTTTGTTGGCATTCTCTCTTCTTTTCACTACGTTACTATTGAAATTAATTGGATTCTTACGGATTTTATTGCGAATTTGATTAAATTTTTACATTTTTTTTAATTTCTCTACGTTTCGATCACTTTACAGTTTTTGTGGTCACGGAGTGGACTGAAGTATTAGCCATCCGCTTAGTGACTGTGGTTATATTTTTTCGTAGTTCTAACCATTCATCGCTATCTCTCTGATTTATAGTAGATACTTTTTTTTTCCTTTGTCCGAAGTTAGTTGCTTAAGATTTTGAAGGCATGATTTTTTACCAGTATTTAATTCTTCCGGTGTCAAATCTGGAGTAGTACTTTGAGCCCCATAATCATGTTGAAGAGCGTAATTTTTTTTTTAATTCGATTTTTGTGATTAGGTTTTGCTTTGTCTAATTTTCTTATCATCAGTTTTCGTGTATTTTTTATACACTGGCACGGCATAATGACTGCACTGCACCTGCGCAAATGGCGTCCATACAGAGTATCGAATGGCATCAGACGGCGATCCCATGCCATTCGACACAATTATGCCGGCCTGCTGAGATGCTTCGTCACACTATGGCGGAAGGACCCAGGATTATAGGAAGGAGGGAACACGTGTGACGGCAAACAATTCCACAGCTTGACAGTGCGGCACAAAAAGAATATGCGAACTTTTAGGTTCGCGCCGAGATGGTTTGGACCATCAAGCTGTGGCTTCGCAAGCCAAGCGATTCTAAGTTGCTCGTAACGTCTGCATCATTTACAATGCGGATGGCTCGCCGCTGCAATCCACCCAAGGCATCGAGTAAGTACTGGGCGGATCCATCCCAGAGGTACGAACAGTATTCCATACCCGGCCGAACCTGCGCTTTATACAAGCGGTATAGTTGACCGGGCGTGAAAAACCGACGCACCTTGTTCAAGATTCCGACCCTTTTTTTTTTTTTTTTTTTTTTTTTTTTCTCGCGGGGAAAATCCCTTTACGGACCATCCCACCCCCGAAGGGGCGAGGGTGTGTCGGACTCACCGGCGCCTTCCGTGCCCAGCGAGATGTTGTGCCGCCCGTGGATGTGGACGGGCGGCCGCTGGGTCGGGTCCCTACCATAATACGCGCCGAAATACCGACTAAAAACCCCGCGTCGGCCACCATCGGTGCACTTGAGAGACGGCCCCGGGATACCGATGAACGGACGCGCCAGGACCGCCTCTTTGTGCACCGCCGCTTTAGCGACGCGGCGAATGACGCGTGTAGCGTCACGTCTCGGGGGCCGCCAAGGTAGGGACGGCGGCCCCGCGTGGCCTCTGCGGCGCCGGGTTAGTTGTTGTCCCGGCGCCTCCTACGTCTCCTGTGGCGACGAGCGGGATCGGTCTGCTCCCGATCCCGCTCAGCGCTCTCCTTCTGCGACATGACACGTTCGCAGAAGGAGAGCATGGCTCGCCACGAACTCCGGCTGCCGACCATGGCGGCGACCACAGCCGGCAGCGATAGGTCGCTTCCCACGACCGCGATGAGAGCGCTGCGCTCCTCGTCCCAGGCTGGGCACTCCTCCAGCGTGTGCTGGGCCGTGTCCTCACGGCAGTTGCCACAATGGTGGCACACGGTGGACTCCTCCGCTCCGGCTATACGACACAGGTACGCACCGAAGCAGCCGTGCCCGGTGAGCACCTGCGTCAGCCGGTATGTCGGCGCACCGTGGCGCCTGTCCAGCCACTGTTCGAGGACAGGTCGCACTGCCGCGACGGTCCTCGCACCAGCACTAGGGTTCTCCAGCCTGGAACGCCACTCCTCCACAGCGGACCTGCGGAGGGAGGCCAACATGGCCTCGACCTCTCTGGGGACCAACCTCTGCCCACGCCCGGACGCCTCCTCTCGCCGGAAGAAAGCCGACGAGAGGGTCTTAGCGTCCAGCACCCAGGGCAGAGTTCCCGCCAATACGCAGGCCGCCTCATGCGAGACCGTGCGGTAGCCCCTGATTATTCGCTGCGCCACCATGCGCTGCGGACGATGCAGCAGGCGGACGCAACGATCGCCCAGGGACTCGGCCCAAACGGGACACCCGTAGAGGGCCATGGCCCGCACGACTCCAGCATACAGGTTTCGGCAAGGGATGCCAGGACCATCAGTGTTGGGCAGCAGGCGCCCCAGTGCGCCCGCCGCCCTCACCAGCTTCGGCGACAACTCCTCAAAGTGCGCGCGGAAATCCCATCGACTGTCGAGGACGAGACCGAGGTATTTCATCCTCGAGCCGACGGGAATCCGCACGCTCTCCACCGTGATGTGGGCCCCAGGCGGAGGCCCACACCGAGGACCGTGGAAACACACGGCCTCGGTCTTGTTGAGGGCCACCGTGAGGCCCAGTCGCCGAATCCTGCCCACCACCAGTCCAGTACCGAACGAGGCGAGCAGGGCGGACCTCTGGAACGTCCTGGCCGTCGCTGTCACCAACGTGTCGTCTGCATAGCAGACGACAGCGACGCCCCGAAGGTTGGTACCACGCAACACCCAGTCGTAGCCGATGTTCCACAGGAGCGGCCCAAGAACCGAGCCCTGTGGAACACCGCACGACACTTCCCTACGGTGCCACCCGTCGGCGCCCGGATACACAACGTACCTGTCAGAAAGGTACGAGTGCACCAGACGCCGAAGGTAGGGCGGCACTTCGTGGTACCGCAGTGCTTCTTCGATGCAGGCCCAGGGCATGGTGTTGAACGCGTTGGCGATGTCGAGAGACACCGCCACCACGACCCTACCCCGGGACACCGCACGCTCCGCTTGTGCCTTCACCCGCAGAATCGCGTGGACCGTCGACCGGCCCCGCCGGAACCCGAACTGGCAGTCTGCCAAATCCGGGCCCGTACCCTCCAAATGCTCGACGAGGCGCGCGTGGACTACACGCTCGAAGAGCTTGCACACCTCGTCGAGCAACACGATCGGCCGGTAGGCCGAGGGCGAATCTGCGGGTCGCCCCTCCTTGCGGAGCAGGACAAGCTTGCCCGTCTTCCACCGCGACGGGAAGATGCCCTGCTCAAGGCACGTGGAGAATAGGCCGCGGAGCCTCGTACCCAGCGACTCGACGGCCAGCACCCAGACACGACCGGGCACCCCGTCGAGACCCGGGGCCGAGTTCTTGCTCCGCAGCCGAAGCACTGCCGCCTCTAGCTCTTGCGGCGAAACCTCCGGGATATCCCTTACCGAAACCAACGACGATGGCGCCGGTGGACGTGGCGCCATCGGTGGAGGAGTGAACTCCTCGGTGGCCGGAAACAAGGCCGCGACGACATCCTCGACAAGATCGGTCCGGAGACTCTGTGTCAGAGGGGGCGCCCATGGGCGGAATTTCCGCATCGCCACACGGTACGGACGCCCCCATGGATCTCTGTCCAGAGACCTCCGGAACTCCTCGTTCGCCGCGGCCTTCGCTTGCGCGATGGCCACCCGCAGCGCTCTCTTCGCCTCTCTGTGGAGGTCGAGAAGAAGCCGCTCCTGCTCATCGTCGCCGGGTCTACGGGTCCGACGACGACGGTGCCTGGCGAGTCGGCGGCGCGCGACCTGGCAAGCCGCGCGCAGCTCAGTGAGCTCGGCCGACCACCAGTACACCTGGCGCTTCGCTGGGAGGCGGGTGACCCGGGGCATTGCCGCGTCGCAGACTCGCGACATCGCCACCCCGAACCATTCCGCCTCTTCCTCGACCCGCACCGGCCCGTCCGGTACGGGGAGCCACGCCTGAACAATGGCAGCTTCCTTCGCAAGATTCCGACCCTGCGCGATGTGGCAGATATTACGCCATCGATGTGATTCCTTGGATTTAGATCACAGCGGATATCCACAGCAAGGATACTCAGGTCATTCCGCATTGAGAGGGGAATACCCTGAAGATTGGGGAGGGGAGAGAATGGGGATTTTTTGCACGTGAACGCACACATCTGGGTTTTCCTGGCATTGAACTCAACCATATTCCTGGAACCTCATGTAGAAATGAGATCCAAGGTCCGGTTGAGCTCAATGACAAGATCTTCGCGCCCACTCACGGTGACGTTCGTTCTTCGTTTCTCAAACTTTTTCAGGATGCTTTTGGGACTATTCCCTAATTTTTTTATGAAGTATACATATATGCCTCGGGTAGGGATTATTAAAGGAAACAACTGAAGCATTGCAACGCGCGTAGTAACCTTGACGAAGAGAGAAATTAATTCTCTTTCTCTCCACAAACATTGCAATCACACTGTTGAAACGTTCTACTGCATTGGTATTCCTCGTCTTCAAGCAATCTTTTTAATTTTGAAAGTAATGAGTGGAGTATTGTCTGTATCCTGAACCAAAATGATGTGGTTTTTATTTACGTATTAATCTGTTGGGTTTTTTCTTCAGAACAGTAATAGTCTTAACAATTTTTATGATTACCGAAAGCATGTAGAATATAATTTTGTATTTCGTTCCTAAAACGAGCTACTGCTTCCGTTTTGTCTTTTTCTGACTTGTACTCTTATATTGATGCAATAACAACCTTTCGGATGCTCAGAATTTTTTATTCGTATGCATGACTGTACGGTATAGAAATAAAAATGATTAAATGGAAGAAAATCTATTTATAAGCATTTCTCTTATTGCACGGTCGCGTAATAGATCGCCCTCAAAATGTTCATTTTCTTTTATGAAGGGAGGATCATGGTCAATTTTTTGTTCAGCAGTAAGATCTTCTGGACCAGCTGTGCCAAACTGAAGGGCTATGTTGTGATGCACACAACAAGTTATTATTATTTTCGCACATTTATTTGGTTCGTAATGTAGCGTGCGATCGTTGTGTGAAAATCTCCACTTGTTTTTTAATCGCCCAAATGTGTTGTCTATCGCCACTCGTGCTTTTGCGTCGACGAATGTGTAATGTGTTTCAGCGCTTCTCTCAATTGCGCCTGGATGTCATTAACTTTTAGTTTGAGGATGTCCAGAATCCCCAGTTAAAATATGGTTATTTTATAAACACATAGTTTGTATTGTACATTAATTTTGTTTTTATTGACTTTTCATAATACATACCTGATAACCATACTTGCTCATTATTGCCATGTAATTGTTGCATGTATTGGTTTCCCATATAAAGGCGTCTTGGGTGGCGCCTTCATATTTGGCATTTACATTTAAAATGCGACCATTCCTATCACAAACATACAAAAATCCTAAAATTATTAGGATTAAATTTAGTGGTGTCAGATTTGTATTATTTCCCGGAATTTATAATACATGCTGGAGTTGTAAATTACAATTTGTGCATTTATTGAATGGAGATTTTTCCTGCAATAAAATAAATGTTCTATTTCTTACTTGGGTGCATGTATACGGATATGTAATGTATCTTTACAGCCGCAAACACTGGGTACATTAATCTTTCTAAAAATTATGTATCCAATTAAAATAACTCGATTTAATCACTGAGGGTGACACCCTCATCCACGAATTCACAGACATTATGGAAAAGAAATAACTCTTATTCAGAATAGTCAAAGCTACGAACTTTTGTTTTATATGATCCCTTTCAGCTCTTGAGGCGGGGAACTTTATAAATACATCCGCTACACTTGGCTCGTTAAGCGCATCGGTGACTTCTTTTATATAAAGGCTCAAACTGGTCTGTCCAAGTGCTCACCCATACCAACTAATCGCTGGTATGAGCCTGTTGCGTAAAATGATAAAGCGCATAAAACCTAAAACAAAGGTGCAAATCAAATCTGTGGCCTGGTGCTAATAGGGCCAATATCAATAATCATTATTTTCAGTAATGAGTGTTATAACAATCGATCAGCATTCATAGTTATTATTTAGGTGTTATATTGTAGTATTGCAAAAATATTTTACTTTTATTTGATTTATGTTTTTATGAAGATTTATGAATGAAATTGTAATTTAAGAAAAAAATGTAATTTGTAAAATATTAACAACTTATGCCCCTTTAGCACTGATGATAATTATTATGTTAGTTCCCAATTGTGAATAAAATTAAAAAGGCCAATGTTGTTTCCCTAAGAAATTTTATTAAGGAAAGATTACAATATATTTTTTAATTTTCTTCATCTGAACATTTCTCCTCCATTTCGGGGCCAGTCTCCAAAGACTCATAAAATGGACGGCTGGATGGTTGGAGGTACTCCAGAAATGATTGCAGGTCTCTGACTTTTGGTGCAGGAAGTTTAATAGGGCATCAGAGGTGCTACTGTTGCAGTATCTTCTGATTGTGAACGTGTCATATTTCGGTTTCTTTTTAAACTTAACACGTTGAATTCTTCACTATCATCAAATGAATATCTGTAATGTAGTACTCCTGCATCTTCTTTTCTAAATTGTATCCATTTTACTTTTTTCAGCAAAATGGACCCATGTATACATTGTTCCATTTTGCTTTAATATAAATAAAGCAGCAAACTAAAATTATATCACAAAAAGGGCTAATGTTAACTTTGATCGTTTTAGTTCTTACTCTATTACTAGGAAAGTGAAAAATAATAATTTATTATCGGCTTAAGTATACTGCAGCCCTTTTATCATTTATTCTTTTTTAATTAACTGTATGAAAGCGCACACCACATTGGCCTTTTTTACGTAGTAACTTTTCAATGATTGTTAATACACTAACGCCCTTTTAGCACAAAAAAATATCATACTTTTACACTAAACTGGCATTACAATCTCGTTTCGTACAAAAACGTACATTGGCCCTTTTAGCGCCAGGCCACAGATATGTATTTAGTAAGTCAAAATACAAACTATAAATAAATACAAACAAACTTGGTTAAAATTCCGCTTAATTTAATATTAAGTTCGTGACTAAGTTTTTTAATAAAAGACTTAGACGACATGTTTGATGTGTGTCTTAAGGTCTCGGAAACAAGATCCAATTCAATCAATCCAATCCATCAGCCAAAGGAAGTCCACTGCTGAACATAGGCCTTTCCCACTGATTTCCACAGTGACCTGTTGGAGGCAGCCTGCATCCAGCCACGTCCCGCGACCTTCACCAGGTCGTCTGACCGTCTAGTGGGTGGACGTCCCACGCTGCGCTTTCCACTTCGTGGCCTCTATTCGAGTACTTTTTGGCCCCATCGGCCATCAATTCTCCGTGGTATTTGCCCCGCCCATTGCCACTTCAACTTGCTATTCCTGGGCTATGTCGGTTACTTTAGCTCTCCTACGGATCTCCTCATTTCTGATTCGATCTCGTAGAGAAACCCCGAGCATAGCCATATCTATAGCTCGTTGAGTGACTGAGCTTCCTTATAAGTAAGTATATAGTATAGACGTGGCCTTCCATAGTAAGAGGCCACGTCTCGGTGCCGTATGTCATCACTGGCAACACACAACTATCGAAGACTTTCGATTTCAGGCACTGAGGTATTTTGGAAACAAGCTGCTTGGGTGAAAATGGCAAATATACTGAAATGTAATGTCAAAGAAGCGAAATAAAAGACGTATTTCGTGGGTGCAATTTATTTTACACAACACACGTTGAGCGCCAGTTTCGTGAGTGCATTCGGCTATGAACTATGACTATTCAGTATTATCTATGACTATGACTCTTAAAAGTGCGCAAGAGCGTGGCGCGGCGTCGGTCGGAAGGAACGGAAGAAGGAAGAGGTGAGGTGAGGTGCGGGAGCGGGGACGGAAGCGCACACGGCTGCGTTCATTATATGGCGTATCGCCGTGGTAGCCGTCCCCGGGTAATGCGAACGCGGTTTGCTACACGTACTCGCTTCTTGCCTCTTACCACCGATAAAGGCAACATTTATAGATAAAATAATGAATACAGCACTTGCAATTATAATATTGCTGTCAGAGTATGACATGACAAAGCACCGGTTGGTACCACAGAACTGCCATGAATCAGCAGTGAGCATTCCTTCGGCTGATCTAAACATCTATATGAATGCTCTTGTTCTATACCTCTAGCTGTAGCTCTATGTTCGTTTGGGTTAAACGCGCCTTGAATGCTAGAACGTGCTTTCGTTTACACTAATAGATCAAGAATTAATGCTCTTGTTCTAGCTCTAACTCTACGCTCTCTCTCTCTTCAGACACAGGAAGTCTACTGCTGAACATAGATCTCCCCCAAGGATCTTCCCATTGACCTGTTGGAAGTGGCCTGCATCCAGCAACTTCCCGTAACCCTAACCAGGTCGGCCGTCTTTCTTGAGGGCGGGCGTCCGACACTGCGCTTACCTGTACCCTTCCTCAACTCCAAAACCTTTCGGCCTCAACGGCCGTCGGTTCTTCGCGCTATGTGCCCGGCCCACTGCCAGTTCAATTTGCTCTATGTTCGTTTGGTCCAAATCCACCTTTACAGTCTCGTCGAGACCACACAGATGGCGCTGTTTCAAGTTACACACTAAATCAATACTTTCAGTTCGCAGCCCCATTGTACTACTACTTTAGCCCGGTCGAGGGCGTCTTGATGTGCTAGGTGTATGTGTATTACAATTATAGATGGCGCTGTTTTAAGTTACACACTAGATAAATACCACAATACTTTTAATTCGCAGCTCCAGCATATTGGTGATTTAATCTTGTCCTTGGTGCCCTCCTGCGCTAGATGTATATTAATAATATAATTTTAACCCATTACTTTCCAAACATCAAAAACATTGAATTTTGTTGATTAAATTTTCAAATTAACAATACATTAATACAAGAAATATAAAATGAATAAAAAAAACAATATTCCCCGGTTGCTTATTAACCCTGTCCTATAAATATGACACTGGGAACATATGATCAAAAGTTAAGAAACATAACAATTATAAGAAAATATGCTTTATTTGGAAACTATTACCAGAAACAGTTAAGAAATACGATTTAAATTCCTATTTTGTATTGTAAGGTATAAAAACGATCACTGCAATATGTTTTAACGAATTCACCGCTCAAGTTAGAGGTTTTTTATTGTTACAAATATCAAAATTGACAAATCTTTCAGGTTGTAAAATTATTTCGGAAGAACCTGGAGCAGGTTAACAGATAAACATAACAAGTGAGCTTACAGCTGGTATTAAACTAACATTTCATAAAATAGAACAAAACACATGACTAATTCTAGATAACAAGCAAAAAGGAAAACACGAAAAAGATTATACGAAGTAGAAACAGAGTATACTATTAATAATACTGCTGTTATTTAGATTGGTTCCTCAATGGGCCGACATTTCTTTTATTTTTATGAAGCTAATCTCCAAACACGTCTACCCATTCACCAAGCAAATTAAAACTACGGCACATTCTGGATATAGCCGAGTACTGTTTAATGTTGGTTCTAGCCGACGGAGATGCCGTCTGGGGCCACGGGGTGGGACTTGCACGCTTATGAGCTTCACTATTTCTGGGCAGTCAATTTCATTTCCAACTATTTTATGCAGAAACTTCATATGTAGCAGATTTCGCCGAACCGCTAGACTTATCTATTTTTAGAGTTGCAGTTTTAGATTGCACGTTTTTAACTCCTTCCCTAACATCATACAATAAACTAGATATCTAAGGCCAAGTAGCGTATACTAACTTTTGCCGATAACTTTAACTTTGACAATGTCATCGCCATACATTTGTGACGTATTTTTTCATTGCTAATTTCAGATCATTGACTAAAGCATAGAAGGAGTCTAAAACACGCTCATATACTTGTCCTGATTTTTTCAAATAGGTCAGAATCATTGAAGAGAACGAGACAAATATTATGTTGCTACGGACGTCTCGTGTACGATGTTTATAACGTCAAATTGAATACCTTGTATACACTTACGATGCCAAATTAAAAAGTATTCATCAGTTCGTTACCAACTTTTTATGGGACCAACCCAGTATGCCATGCTTTCCAACAAAAAATAAATTTTCAAAATCGGTTCCCGATTACAGGCGTGATCGCGTTGCAAACACAAAAAAAAACAGGCGAATTGTTTTCTTTTGAAGTCGGTCAAAAAAAAACAATCGAAATTGTAAAATAAAAATACTCTGGAAATGGTAGAATTATTATTACTCGTAATATTAGACATTGCATTCATTGTTTATGCGTATGATTGCATTTCCACCTGAATCAATATCTTATAACGCCCAAGACGCGAAATTTTGAAAAGAATTGCATGGCAGAAAATATCAGTCTTCAAAATGTAATTAGATATGTGTTATGAAAATATTTACACCTGTATAATGAAAGCGAGGGTGCTATATCAAAGTAATAATCGAATTGTCTCAAGTAAAGCCGGGCTTGTGTAATAATAAAATAAGAATCAGTGCAACATTACAAAACAAAAGATTAAAAAAAAACAAAAACACAGATTGCTGGTATAACTACCGCCCATGAGGGACTCGAACCCTCGACCTTCGCAGCGGGATCGCGACGCTCTACGCAACTGAGCCAATGGGCGCATAGACGGCCTGTCGAAATACTTGAACAGATACCGCTCCCAGGCATTACTCCGTATTGAATGACCAGAACAGTTTAATAATATCTTTATAACTGTGTATCGCTTAACTCTTTAGAATAACATTAATAATTTCTAGAGGTCAACATTTGCTTGTTTTCAGGAGGACCACAGGCAGAAATATTCAGAAACATAAAAGGCTATTTTTCTTTAAACGTTCAAGTAGTCTGTGACCCACAGTTGAGGATTAGCATCATAGCACGATGGCCAGGCTCGGTGCATAACAGCACAATATTTAATTATTCTCCTTTATGTGCATGTCTAGAGAGGGGAGACTATGGGCATATGTGTCTGTTAGGAGACAGTGGTTATCCCAGTAGGAGATACCTATTGAAACCAGCAATAAATCCTCGTACACTGGCTGAAGAAGCTTACAATCGGGCCCATACAAAAACCAGAAACACTGTTGAGAGAGTTTTTGTGTTTTGAAAAGAAGATTTCCTTGTCTGCAAGTTGGGCTGCAAGTAAAACTAGAAAATGTGCCTACCATTATAGTGGCATGTGCTGTGTTATATAATATAGCATGTTTGCAAAATGATGCAATGGAAGATGAGATATTGGAGAGATTCACCTGAATCATTACTTCCAGTTCCACATAATGTAACAAATGAGAATTTTGTTACAAGAAATTACATAATAAATACATATTTTACACCTTACAGTGCATTTTTATTAAATTAATATTGAATTAATGCAAATAAAAATCAGTTATGTTATATTGTAGTATAATTATTTTATTACCATTACTAGTATTGTATTGTATTGTATCAGCCCATATACAACCCACTGCAGGGCACGGGCCTCCTCTACAATCGAGAGTACGATTGAGAGTGGTTAGGCCATATAGTCCACCACGCTGGCCTAGTGCGGGTTGGCGGACTTACATACCGTAGAAATTCTTTAAAATCGCTACGGTTTGCAGGTTTCCTCACGATGTTTTCCTTCACCGTTAAAGTGTCATTACCATTACTAGTAAATACTTTTTATTTCTCCACATTTCCATATATCTGCTGGCTAATTCACGTAATTTTTTGACGCGCCGATCAAGTTGCGGTGCAGTTGCAATGAAGTTTACGTCTTAGTGCAAAATGGTATTCTTGTAATTAATTAGCTGCGCGTGAACTGCACCTAAGCTATGCGTAACCTGCGCGTGTGCTGCGCGTCAACTGTACGTCGGTCGTATGCAAGAAGCTTATACGTAAATACCGATCAAGTTGCGATCTGAATCACGCACATAAAACACGCAGCAGTAGAATACACTAAACCGCTCGCGTGACGCGAACTTGACGCGGGCGTATCTGACAGCGGTTGTCAAAATTACGAGAATACAAAAAGGTCTGTTTTGATCGAAACTTAACTGCAACTGCACTGCAACTGTACTTATTTAATTACGTGAATTACCCTACTGTTCTTACATTTAGATCTTTAATCTTCAATAACAAAAATAATCACATAATGTGTTTTACATTAATTTAAAACAAAAATTATTGATACACCATTAGAAAACATATTGAAATTTCTTTATATGTGTAAGTGTATGGGCGTCAGTAATACCACGTCAATATTAAATAGTTTATTATATACACTTACTTTAATAAATCATAAAAATAATAAAAATTAGAATACAATGTATGAGCGACTTGAAGAAAATTTACAATGACAATGACATAGGTTTTCTAGAATGGTGCGCGCGCACCTACAATACTCCCCCGCCGAGACCGGTTCACGGCCTCGTTCCAGGTCCCGTCAAATTAAGCCACGGCATCGATCACAATCTGGACGCCGCAATAATGAGTACTGTTGGTACCACAACAGATTTGGTCGAAAAGATTATCGTTGTACTTCACCCTGTAAATTTCAGAAACCTAACAGTTCATCGGGAAATGGAAGCGGCAGTCGCAAGTAGCGGCAAACGACTGCCAATCAAGCAATGGCCGCCTCTTTGTCACTGACAAAAACACCAAACTACAGTTTCTTGTGGATACTGGCTCCGACTTATGTGTTTTTCCGAGATCAGCGACCAGAGGACGACGCGACAAAACTAAATATGAATTGTTTGCAGCCAACAACACCACTATTTCGACCTACGGTTACATACAGCTTAAACTCAATTTAGGACTACGTCGTGACTACGATTGGAAATTCATTGTAGCCGACGTTTCGAAACCAATCATTGGAGTTGATTTTCTAAGCTACTACAACCTACTAGTCGACTGCAGGTATCACCAACTTATTGACGGGCTTACTTCGCTCTCCGTCAATTTACCTTCCTGCAACATCAGACTGGAATCTATCGGGATAAAAGCTGTCACGGGAGATTCAGACTACCATCAGTTATTAAGACTCTACCCGGAAATTACAATACCCGCAGGTGCTCCAACAGAGCCAAAACATAACGCCAAACATCACATACGTACAACGCCAGGACCACCAGTATCATCACGACCACGGCGCTTAGCTCCAGACAGACTGCAAATTGCAAAAAAAGAATTTGATGACATGCTCACAAATGGTACAGCTCGTAGATCTGAAAGTTGTTGGTCTTCACCGCTACACTTGGCTCGCAAAAAAGATGACGGATGGCGCCCTTGCGGTGACTATCGTGGACTCAACGCTAGGACAATTCCGGACAGATATCCCATCCGGCATATTCACGACTTTGCCCACCATCTGTCAGGAGCGCAAATTTTCACGAAAATTTATTTGGTCAAAGCCTACAATCAGATACCCGTTGAAAGTCAGGATATATGCAAAACCGCTATAACTACACCTTTTGGACTGTTCGAATTTCCTTATGACTTTTGGCTTGAGGAATGCAGCGCAAACCTTTCAACGCTTCATCGACGAAGTATTACAAGGTCTAGATTTTACTTTTGGATACTTGGACGACATTCTTATATTCTCAAAAACAAATTCAGAGCACCTAGAACATTTGAAACAAGTCTTTGAGCGACTGAAAGAACATGGAGTCCTGATTAATACCTCAAAGAGTGTCTTAGGAGTCGCCGAGATAACATTCCTTGGATATCTCGTCTCGAAAAATGGAATACGACCAACTGAAGAGAAAGCAAAGGCGATTCAACAATATCCGACACCAAAAACAGCCAGAGATCTGCGTAGATTTTTAGTCATGGTCAATTTCTACAGGCGTTTCTTGCCCCATACGGCAAGGGTACAAGAACCGTTGAATCGTGCTCTAGCTGGCTCGAATATGAAAGGATCCACACCAATTGAAATAAGCCCAGAATTTGTAGAGGCTTTTGAGAAGTGCAAGAACAGTTTATCCGAAGCTGCACTTTTATGTCATGTAGACTGTGAAGCGGAATTAGCTTTGTTCGGTCCAACAGTTGCCGTACTCGTTTTTCTTGAGAGGCTGTTAACCTTTTAATAAGCTCGTACTTTAACTTGTCATATTTACCGGCGACAGGCGGTGCGATGATTATATCCTTGACCTCAGTAGCTATGTGATGGTCCAGCTGTGCGAGAACATGATAAAATTTTGTTGTATCCACTGTGATTCCTGCCAGTGCAAAATGTCCCTCAATTTGCGAGAACCAAATTTCCGGGTCTTCGGGCCAAAACGGGGGTAATCTGACGCCAACTTTATATAAATCTGACGATCCACTCACGGCAGCTCCAGTCTGGATTTTTTCGGTTGCCATTTTTGCTCCAATCGGGGTCACCAATGTAAGTGTATGGGCGTCAGTAATACCACATCAATATTAAATAGTTTATTATATACACTTATTTCAATAAATCATAAAAATAATAAAAATTAGAATACAATGTATGAGCGACTTGAAGAAAATTTACAATGACAATGACATAGGTTTTCTAGAATGGTGCGCGCGCACCTACATATGTATTACATATTAATCAAAATGAATTACATTCTTTAGTTTTGATTTGAAATACTTTTTTAGATGTTTTGATACTATTGACACAATTTTTTTTCATTTGTAATAATTTTAATTCTAATTTGTGTTTTTCAATCACGAATCGTCGCTCTTATTGTGCCTTTCTTAATTTAGTTTTAAAATACTGTTCTTTAGTATTCAGTTTTCTTCCCTTCTTCTTTAACTTAAGTTTGCGTTTGGCTGAAACCCAAAAATAAACATAGTTAATTTAACTACCTATAGATAACCAATTAATTATTCACTTGGTTTCTTTTTCCAAATAACTAATGAGTAATCTAAATTTGGTCCATTACGATATATATACATATATGATTAATTACATACCTATTGTATGTCTAGTTCTTATTTTTCTTGCCTCATTAACATTTTCCGCTTCATTACCTAAAATATAAGTAGAAAACACATTAATTTGATATATGTACATCATCAAACAGGCATATACCTAGTCAGGTCATAAATTCTGTCACATGTTTAATATAATATAATTGAAACAAGTTTATTCCTTATGTAACCATTTATATACCAAAATGAACTTAACAAAACATAGATTCTTATGACACTAAAGTTTATTCAAAATGACCTCCGTGATTTTGAATACAGGCCTTGAATCTGCGCGACCAGTCGTCTATCGCAGCACGAACGAGGTCCATGTCAATATCGGCGGCTAATCAAGGATGTCTTGAGTGACTCCAAATTGGGATTGGGCTTGGAGCACGCCTTTTCCTCCAAGTGTTGCCATATCTTGTAATCTAACGGATTAAAATCTGGACTGGAGGAGGGCCAGTCTTCGTGCCGGATGAAGTCGATTTCACGCGCCGCCAGCCAGTCTTGTGTGCTTTTCGCTCTATGAGCTGGCGCCGAATCTTGTTGGAATACCCAGTGCCTGTTATTGAACATGGTATGAGAAACAGGTTCCACAAGGTTCGTCAGGACTGTATTTTGATACACAACTGCATTCGTTTTTCCACCATTCTCACAAAAATATACCTCTGTTAAGCCTTAAGTTTAAGTTAAGTTTATTTTTCTCAATAAGAAACTCCCAACCATACCATGAGCGAGGATGGAAAATGACCTCGTTGGACACGCGGAATACGGTTGCTCGCTTCTTCACTACTGTGTGCGTACACCTTATCATTTTGTTTGTAGTAGCTCTCTTCTACGGTAAAATTTTTTTCATCCGAAAAAAGAATTTCCCGATATTTTTTTCCCGCGTACCGCTTCAACAAAGCGCGGCATCTCTTCAGTCTCAGGTCCATTAGATGAGCATTCAAACGATGTCCTGTTTTTCTTCGATATGCCCGAAGCCCTAAGTCTTCATTTAACACCCTTTTCACCGTGGTTCTGCTTAACCCCATCTGAAGGGCCAACAGTTTCTGCATTTGGGATTTCTTTGAACTCGCGCCTTCACAGCTTTTATCACTGCTGGAGTCCTAACAGACCGAGGGCGACCACTTTTTGACCTGTCATCTACACTAGAGTCTTCATTGTATCGTTTGATGGTACGATAAACGAATCTTTTGGTTATATTCAAATTTTTCAGTATGTCAAAAATTTTAATTGGCGCGTAACCGCAACGATGCAACGCAATAACTGCAGCACAGTCTTCTTTAAGCGTCCACTCCATATTTAAAAATGAGTAAAATTCAAAAAAGTATTTTTTGTATTGTATTGTATTGTATCAGCCCTTATACGACCCACTGCAGGGCACGGGCCTCCTCTACAATCGAGAGTACGATTGAGAGTGGTTAGGCCATATAGTCCACCACGCTGGCCTAGTGCGGGTGGGCGGACTTACACACCGTAGAATTTTTTTAAAATCGCTACGGTATGCAGGTTTCCTCACGATGTTTTCCTTCACCGTATACCTAAAAAGTATACATTTTTATTTTCATGAACAATTCGAATTCAATAAACTTTTTTGTGGCCAGCATTCTAAAAGAAAAGTTTTTACTGTGTGACAATACTTATGACCTGACTGTGTAGATTAAATCAAATATTAGTTATATTTCTCTCTTTTTACTACACTTTTGAAGTCGGTTTAATTTTTTAAAATTATTTCTTATTTTGAAGTCGATTAAAAAAGAGATTATCAATTCGATGTGTATGTATGCAATTTTGTCAGAATTGCATGGTTTTGGGATATGTTATATACTAGCTGCTGAACATGTTTGCCAAATTTCAAAAATATGTCATACATTTATGAAATTTCGCAAACAAATATGTTTGTCCACTCATATCTCAAAAAGTATACGTCGGATTTCAAAACTTATTTTTGCGTTGGATAAAGTTTAATCCAACTTAGGAGCTGCGTAAGTTTCATAGCAATCGGTTTAGTAGTTTTTCAGATAGAACAGGGGTGACCAACCTTTTTGAGTCCGCGGAACGCATACACGAGTATGTTTACTATTTAGTCGCGCCGTAATCTATTTAACTGGTTAAATCTGGTGTCCTGTTTTGATTTATTACTACAATGCAATAGAAAACCACGTAGATCAAGCAATGAAATATGGTCGACCGGGAACATTATGACAAATAGGAGAGAGTACTTTGTGTTCGTACCTGCGCTTAAGGACGCAACAGGTGTTAAAACAAGAATATTCTACTAGGATATCATGACAGGAAAGTGATATACCCCGTACGGTGATCGGTTTTGTTAACTCGGATGCAACAGGTGTCACCACGTGATAAAGCAAGGATATTCCACCAGGACAACATAACAAGCGTGGAGTTACCTTGTTCCGTTGATATTTACCACGATTACATTGTAGGACGCAACAGGTGGCACCACGTGCTCTTAGCAGGACGGGCTACTAGGGCGCCATAGCGAGCCAAGAATGTGTTCTGTTTGTATCGAGAGCAACAAGTGTTAGCAACTACATCGTTGCTAACACTTGTTGCTGTTGGTTGTTACATTACAACCAGGGCATCATAGCTAACACGGAGTATCTATGTATTTAACAAATTCTGTTTTGTTTACATTGGTCACGCAACAGGTGTCGCCACGTGGTTGTAGCAAGGATGTGTTACTAGGACGCCATAACAAGCGCAGAGTGCAACTTTGTGCTGTTTTCGGTTAAATGTTATGAAATTTTGCATATACATCACATCTTTTTCCCAGAAGGGGTAAGCCAGAGGTAGAACCAGGACCCCCATGTTTCGCCTAAGTGTTTCGTCGAACGATGTGATAGCGGCGAGCCTATCGCCGTGTTGGGCTCATATTCCTGACTCCGGGCAAAATGAATAGAAAAATCCAATATTATTAATTTGCCCGACCCGGGGTTCGAACTCGAGACCTCAGCATTGCGACCGTACCGTAGTACAACTACGCCGCCGAGGTAGTCAAGTCCCAAGAGGGTAGAAAATCATAGAAAGTGCGTTCACTACTTGATATGAAGTGCTCACCCTCATAACTAATAACTGAGAGCATTTCCCCAAACCGAGCCAATCATAAATGTTAAAGTAATAAATAATTCAGCTCACTCGCGTCTCACAACAGAGCACGCACGAGCCACGTCTGCGACTGAGACAGGTGCTCTCCACTTGACTGTTTCTTCATTATTTCTTACACATATGTGTATGATATGTATGAGCACTATCTTACACAAACAAGATGAAGTTATATTTCTCGTTTTTATTTTGTTTACAGCTGTTGCTAATAAATTTCAATATTTTTCCTTACTTTTTCGAATTGTAATAAAAAATAATATTGGAATAGATGAATGTTTTCGATTATTAGATGTAGTTAGAACTATATTTCTTTGTTTAATAATCAGATGCCACAGACGAAAAAATCGAACGCGATATATTTCATTCACTGCGCGCGTGGAAATGTTTCGCAGTAAAAGCTACTACTCTGTGACCTACGCCTGCGTCGATCAGCTCTCGACGGCTATGCGGTCCTGGTATTTAAGTCGCGAAATATTTGAGCATATTATGAGAAAACTGAAAACTTAGCACTTGTTTAACCGATTTATTTGAGAAGACCCTCCGTAGGTTTTTATTTCTTTTACAAGAAGATTCGACATTGTATTTCAGACACAATTATTTTAAGGCTAGTCGTTGTCATGAGTACCATTTGTATATGAGACAAACAAACCTATACATACCACTTCCATCCATCATCATCCATCCATCAGCCAAAGGAAGTCCACTGCTGAACATAGGCCTCTCCTAATGATTTCCACAGTGACCTGTTGAAGGCAGCCTGCATCCAGCGACGTCCCGCGACCTTTACCAGGTCGTCTGACCACCTAGTGGGTGGACGTCCCACGCTGCGCTTTCCGCTTCGTGGCCTCCATTCGAGAACTTTTTGGCCCCATCGGCCATCAGTTCTCCGTGCTATGTGCCCCGCCCATTGCCACTTCAACTTGCTAATCCGCTGGGCTATGTCGGTTACTTTAGTTCTCCTACGGATCTCCTCATACATACCACTTCACATATTCTTAATTTCCATTTTGCTGCTCGGTACGTCCCAATCAAACGTCCACGCAAAATATTGTAAGTTATTTAGGTTTTGTGCGATCCGTAGAAACCGGAAAAATATGGTATACAAATATAATTCGAAAGAAAATATTAATATTCCCCCCTTTCCATAAATTTAGCCGAAAACATTGATTTAAAAAATATTATTAAAAAATTTAAAAAAATTAACTCCTACAGAGTTAATTTTTTTGTAATATAAGGGCGCGCGGTGGATCCAATAATAACGGCTTGGCATTTCATCTCTACAAATAAAAAAACAAATGTAGTGCATGTAGAGTAGAGTGAAAGATAATTGTTTAGCTTTCGAACAAGTGTCTATTTTAAATTGTACATCGGTGTTGGTTGAATTATCGAATGAACTGCAGGAGAGGATATAATATCTGGAGAAGATAATGAAAAAGGGAATTAATTTAAGGAAGGATTTAATTTACGTAAACTATTTGAATTCAGCAAGCTAACGATAGCAAATATGGCTGGCTACGTCGTTAAAAGATTGATTAAAAAAGTTATATGAGTCTGTGCCCTACAACTACATGCTTTCATGAGGTAAAATAACATGATTATACAATTTTGAACATTCATGAAGTTTCTGTCATGGAATTGACTTCAATATTTTTCTCGAAGTTAGTTTTGTATTAAAGTACTTATCAAATGTCAACTAATTTAAACAAGTAATTATGTCATATTATCATTAGACATAATATATGAAGGCCGCGGGTGAGCTTTTAAAATCGCAACAGTACGTGAGGATACAAGATACAATATTTATTTGAATAGAAAGTTCACTGCAGTTTATTTCAAGAATTAATATAAAAACTCCCGTTTCGCATCAGAAACGGCATAGTTCTGGAAGTAACTTCACAATATCTAATAGTACCGTTTTGTTAACAGGTACATGATTAAAGGTGTCGAATGATAATAAGTACATTAAGAACTTAAATCATATCTGCATATAAATACCATCGATCTGTCACGTACACTACAACAGCACCGTATGAAGGCAGATATAGATTTAGTAAAACGAGGCGGCTGTGACGCTGTTTGTTTGTAAACAACATTAGTTTACGGTTTCCAGGCAACGCGCAGGGTTCAATTACTGCGGATACCAGGACATCATGACGGCAAAGGAACTGAGACAACTTGTTGCTTAACTATCTATCTATACGCAGTTACGAGAGAAATAGAGAATCGCCATGTCTTACTTACATAGCCAACAGCAAGTCCACAGTTTAATATTTAACCTACAGCTTTTTTTCCAAAAAAGCATAGCACGTTGTCACAGTATATAAAATAAATGGTACACGGTTCGCCTCGTCTGGCGCCTCACAGGCGTCGTTCACTGGCTGAACAATAAATCAATACCCGCAGCAGGGTGAGGGAGTCGCGCGTGGTGGCTTGTTGGTAACAGACCGGATATGGATGCCAAGACGGTGGTCGCGGGTTGAAATCCCAGTGCTCGCCTTTTAGTTTTCAGAGTCATATATGTATTGCTTCTCAACTACCACGTACTTTAATGGTGAAGCAATATATAGTGAGAAAACCTGCATACCCTGAGGATTGTTATGAATTTCTGTACATTACTATGTAGTATGAAGTCACCAAAGCCGCACTTTTTTTTTTTTTTTTCTCGCGGGGAAAATCCCTTTACGGACCATCCCTGCCCCGAAGGGGCGAGGGTGTGTCGGACTCACCGGCGCCTTCCGAGCCCAGCGAGATGTTGTGCCGCCCGTGGATGTGGACGGGCGGCCGCTGGGTCGGGTCCCTACCATAAGCTACGCGCCGAAATACCGACTAAAAACCCCGCGTCGGCTACCATCGGTGCACTTGAGAGACGGCCCCGGAATACCGATGAACGGACGCGCCAAGACCGCCTCTTTGTGCACCGCCGCTTTAGCGACGCGGCAAATGACGCGTGTAGCGTCACGTCTCGGGGGCCGCCAAGGTAGGGACGGCGGCCCCGCGTGGCCTCTGCGGCGCCGGGTTAGTTGTTGTCCCGGCGCCTGCTACGTCTCCTGTGGCGACGAGCGGGATCGGTCTTCTCCCGATCCCGCTCAGCGCTTTCCTTCTGCGACATGACACGTTCGCAGAAGGAGAGCATGGCTCGCCACGAACTCCGGCTGCCGACCATGGCGGCGACCACGGCCGGCAGCGAAAGGTCACTTCCCACGACCGCGATGAGAGCGCTGCGCTCCTCGTCCCAGGCTGGGCACTCCTCCAGCGTGTGCTTGGCCGTATCCTCACGGCAGTTGCCACAATGGTGGCACACGGCGGACTCCTCCGGTCCGGCTATACGACACAGTTACGCACCGAAGCAGCCGTGCCCGGTGAGCACCTGCGTCAGCCGGTATGTCGGCGCACCGTGGCGCCTGTCCAGCCACTGTTCGAGGACAGGTCGCACTGCCGCGACGGTCCTCGCACCAGCACTAGGGTTCTCTAGCCTGGAACGCCACTCCTACACAGCGGACCTGCGGAGGGAGGCCAACATGGCCTCGACCTCTCTGGGGACCAACCTCTGCCCACGCCCGGACGCCTCCTCTCGCCGGAAGAAAGCCGACGAGAGGGTCTTAGCGTCCAGCACCCAGGGCAGAGTTCCCGCCTATACGCAGGCCGCCTCGTGCGAGACCGTGCGGTAGCCCCTGATTATTCGCTGCGCCACCATGCGCTGCGGACGATGCAGCAGGCGGACGCAACGATCGCCCAGGGACTCGGCCCAAACGGGACACCCGTAGAGGGCCATGGCCCGCACGACTCCAGCATACAGGTTTCGGCAAGGGATGCCAGGACCATCAGTGTTGGGCAGCAGGCGCCCCAGTGCGCCCGCCGCCCTCACCAGCTTCGGCGACAACTCCTCAAAGTGCGCGTGGAAATCCCATCGAGTGTCGAGGACGAGACCGAGGTATTTCATCCTCGAGCCGATGGGAATCCGCACGCTCTCCACCGTGATGTGGGCCCCAGGCGGAGGCCCACACCGAGGACCGTGGAAACACACGGCCTCGGTCTTGTTGAGGGCCACCGTGAGGCCCAGTCGCCGAATCCTGCCCACCACCAGTCCAGTACCGAACGAGGCGAGCAGGGCGGACCTCTGGAACGTCCTGGCCGTCGCTGTCACCAACGAACCCCAAGCCGATGATTTGGCGTTGAAGTCGCCGGCTACAAGCACGGGGCGAGGCTGGCTGTCATGCTGTACCAGGGCCCCCAGGCGCGCGAGGAAACTCTCGAATTCCGCCTGGGACCTGTTGGGAGAGAAATAGACTCCCACTATCCACACCCCTCCCACCAGGACCGCTACGCATCCCGCACCCTTCGCTACTTTTTCGAAGGGCGGAGAGCCGGCGGCGCCCTGGGTGAAAACGGCCACCGAGCCATCAAGGTCCCCTGCCCAGTCGTCGCGGGCAGGGACAGAGTATGGCTCGGCGACCACAGCCACGTGAATCAACCACTGCGCCAGGGACTGATCGAGCATGTGCTGTGCTCCTTGGCAGTGGTTGATGTTCGCCTGGAGGAAATTAAGATCCATCTAGTTTTGGGCGATCTCCATCGCCTCAGGACGGGACGGTTGCGGCCGCGTCGCAACCTCGGCTCCCACACTGCGTTGTGTACGGTGCGGGACCGAGGAGGCAGCGCAGGCCTTGCCGCCCACCCGGTGGTCCGCGGGTTTCCCGGCATCTGCGCAGATTGCGCAGTGTGGGTCCGCGGAGCACTCCCGGGACTTATGTCCCGGTTGACCGCAGCGGTAGCAGAGCCCGCTGCGGTCGCACTCGCCGGTGCATTGTACTCTCACATGCCCCTTGTAGAGACATCGGTAGCAGCGCAGGGGCCGGGCCTCAAGCAGCCGCACTGCCGCTGCCACCCAACCCACGAGGACGCGCCCCGCCTTCACAACTTTCTCCGCTGCCTTCGCCGGACAGCGGAGCCACACCGCGCCCAGGCCCGAGCGCTCGACGCGCACCTCCCCGACCTTGACGTCGTCGGGGGAGCACTCGCCGAGACGGGCAATGGCCGCTGCGACTGCCTCGGGGGTGGCTGAAGCGTCCAGCCCCGAGACCCGCAGTTCCGCTGTCTTCACGGGCCGGGTGACGTGCACGTCCTCCCTCGACCCGCGCAGGACCTCCCTCATTTTATAGACGAGGGAGTCGGCCTTCGCCTCCGACTCGGGCCCGGGCACCTCAAAGAGGTAGGCCCCGGTGACAATCCGCCTTGACCTGAGCCCAGCTGTGATGCCAAGGCTGGCCAGGTCCACCTTGGTTTGGACCTCACGCAGGACTTGCGCGTACGTAACTCCCCGCTTCAACGCCTCCGGCGACACCGTGATAGTCACGGCGGCTTTGCGCGGGAGGCGGAGCTGGGGAGCAGCCCTGCGTGGGGTCTGGGCCGGCTGTTGAGCCGCCCGGGACTTCCTTTTCTTGCCCCCTTTTTTTGTCACCACAGTCCACGGGGTCTCCGTGGATGTGGCGGGTTGTGGGGGCGGGTGTGGCGTCTGCGACCGAGGCGGGGCGCACTTCCGGTTGCCTCGGGCTCGTCCTCGCGGTTCCCGTGCTACGACTGGCGGCGAAACCGTTGTGGCTGCGGTCGGCCGGGAAGCCGATGCTGCTGCGGGGCGGCCAGCGGCCGCAGGGGCGGCTTTCCGCTTCCCCGCTCCTAGGGCTGGCCATGAGGCGGCCGGTATCCCCGCGACGGATGGCTGCAGCTTCGGGGCTGTTTTGGCCCTAGCCCGGTCGGCAGCCAGCGGAGGGCGGAGAATCGGCTCCGGAGGCAGACGCATGGCGATCGCCTCTAGTTTGGCGTCGACTTTCGCCATGTGCACCTCTAGCAGCTGCTTCAAGGCGTCCGCCTCCGGAACGCCGGATGCCGGCTCAGCCGCTGGCCGCTGCTGTGACCCGACCGTCGCCGTCAGGTCCGCAATAATTTTGCCCTGGGTCGTGAGTGCCGCCTCTAGCGCCGTCACTTTCTGGCGGAGTTCGCGGTTCTCCGCCTCGACCCTGGCAAGCTCCGCAGGGGCCGGCTCTTGCGCCAACGCCAACGGCTCCGACACGCTCTCGTTGATGTCCCGAACTATGTTCCCTTTAAGTGTCGGGACGTCCGGGACACGTGTTGGAGCCGCTTCGCCATTCGCGTGAGGGCCTCGCTGCGAGTGGCCGGTGGCGCATCTTTTGGAGCCGGCTTTGTCCAGGGGTGCGCCTCCTTGGCCTTCCGGAGATCGGCCTCATCCGCCTCCATCGCCTCGGCCTCTGCGATGCACTCGCTTTCAAGCGCCGCCTCGTACGCCGCCTTCGCTCTTTCGACGGCGTTGTCGTTCGCACACGAGCCCCGCGCTGGAGCCGGGGGCTTCCGTTTCAGCTTTTTCGTGGCAGCACGGGAGTCCGTCTCCGCCGTACTGCCATCATCGCTTGCTCTCTGCCGCTTTCCAGCAGGACGTGTCCCTCGCTGCCTTGTGCGGCTTTTCTTCGCTCGCGATGAGTCGCTGCTCATCCCGGACTCCGAATCGAAGTCGCGGGAAGGCGCGTTCCTCATCGCAGGCGGTCCCATTAGGGAAGGTGCCCGACTGGACGCTTGTGAAGTGTCCGAATCAGGCAGCCTTTCCACTACCACGGAACATGGTTTTGTTTTTGAAATATTCTTATCCATTTTGTTCCCACGAGTATGGGGGAAAAGAAGGTCCGCCCAGGCAGTGCCCCCTGTACCTGGGTAAGCCTAGGGTAACCCGCCAGAGGGTCGGCCGGTACTCTGGCGGGGGTCGCACTAGAGACTGAACTGCCCATCAGCCATGCATCCCCTCGCGGTGCGCCGCCACTTGGGATTCGGGGTACTTTTTATAGAGGCATCCTCCCTCGCGGTCCAGGCGGTTAAGCCAAGACCCTCGGTCCGGCAGGAGTGCGAGACATGACCACAAACCTCACAACCGGATTACGATATGCGACGGTGACCGTGAGAGGGACACTCCCACAGCCAGCCCGGCGGCGGGGTAAGCGCACACCGGACCCGCCGAAACCTCCGGGACAGAACCGGAGGGCGACCCAAATGGAGGGTCTCGCCTGCAACGACAGATGGAGGCGGTCGCCACAAAAAGACAGCGACCGCCAAACCCCCTACCCTCCCCGTCGGGTATTTGCCGTTGGACATCATAGTTGCGAAAGTGCAACTATGATGGCCCACGTTGCCCAGGGTGCACCACGTGGAGGTTCCCGACAAAGCACCCCACCAAAGCCGCCCTAGGCCAGCATGACGTAACTCCGTGGAAGATAATTAAAAATGCGTTTTGTATTTGGTACCATCGTACATCTATAGTATATACTCGTATATCTTGAGTACATCTACTATACCCTCATAAATAATAATTAAGTGCATTCCGCCAACACAAACCAAACTTAGGTAGTAAAATGTTACCTATAATCATCCAGCTTATACTCGTGCCGCAGCAGGGTACATGCCTCTTCAAGAATTGAGTCATAAAATTGTTTTTTTTCATTATCACTAATTTTCACAAAAAAACGATAACGCTTTTCTTTTATTACGTTTATGATATAACAGCTGTTGACAATTAACTATACCTAATATAAAAAAATAATTTTAAAAGACTGAAATGTGTTCAGGCATCAAAATATATAGTGCAGATCACCTGATGCCACAGACTAAACATATCGAGTGCGATATATTTGATCATCTGCTCGAGTTTGATAGTAAAATCCACTACGCTGCGACCTACGGCTGAGTCTTGTAACTATCGACGGCTATGCGGTCCTAGTATTTGAATCGCAGAACATTAGTACCTTGTTATAACTGAAAACCCTCCTCAGCACATATTTGTCCGGTTGTTAAAGATACAAAATCTATTTATGATCCTCAAAAGAAGAAGCACTATGTTTAAAGTGCACTAAAACTACCACCTGGATTCGTTTTCAGTAACAATCTTGATATGCCCTGAATGTATATGCTCGGTGTAAAAGACTAGTAAAAGTTAGTAATTTTTCTTGTTGGTTTTCCTACGATTGCTGTTGAAACAATTACTCAATGACGAAATATAGCGCAGATAAAAAAATAGACATTTCAAGCTTCCAATGTCCAAAAACACAAAAAAATCATATAATTTTGTGAAAAGTGTACATACCCCAAAATGCTTGATGACATGTGCTATTAAAATTATTGGACATTAAAATACATCCCAATTCATTCACCTGATGGAACAGACTAAGCGAATTGAGAACCACGTACTTCGTGTACTGTTTCTGTGAACGTACATAGTTCACAGCATAGCAGCTATACTGTGACCTTCGCCTGCGCTACTTAGTTCTGAATGTTTATGCGGTCCTAGTATACAAACCGCGGAATATTTGCTCCTTGTTAAGGCATAACAGGAAGATTCAGTGCGTTTTAACCGAGCGTTTAATACCGAGCTGTTTCCATACATTGGTACATAACTGTTTCAACTGTATTTAGTAGGAGAGACAATAATGACTATTATTTCCCTTTCATCAATTATTTTCAATCCCATGGTGCTACTGACTCTTAGCTCAAACTTGCTCTGTTTATCTATTTTATTATACTCCAATGATTATTTTAATGCGAGCGTAAATATTTCATGCGATTTGCTTCGTTGAGACATTTATTCCAAGTGTATTTACTAATGTCTGAACACAATAAAACAGCCAAAGATCGTAAACAAATTGGCGTTTCAGTCTCCAGTTAATGAAGTATTTTCCTTGATATTCTGCCGTCAGATATAAAATACAAATTGATTGTACTTTTTAAAAATTCAAAATGTCTTTTGGTCCTCTTTAGTCTTATACGTGGTTCTCGTGCACTCGTGCCCGCGATGTAGGTGTAATTAAATGATTATTATTCTTATTTGTACCATGACACTACTAATATCGATCAAAAACACGTCGTTTAAAGCAATTTACATATTAAAACTTCTAGAATCGTATCCTGCAAATGTGTGAACATAACATTTTTGAGTTCATTCGCTTCATGTCACAGACTTAATAAATGACGTGCGATATATTTCATTTATTGCTCGAGTGGAAACGGTTTATAGTAAAAGCTACAAAGTAGGATACAGCCTACTAAACAAAAAACAAAACAAAAAAAAAACAAGTGTACTCGTAAAAGTACAATAAAACAAATAATCCTGTCAATACACGTTCTTCTGCAGAGTATCGGCGTCTTCCGCAATGGAGAGAGGTCTTCCCGTCTTTATTGTGGTTTACTTTTTTCCCGTATACCAATGAATATCATAATAATTAGCTTACACCAGGAAGATGAAGATTTTCTATATTAGTTGCTTAAGACACTATTTTGGTCAAAAAGACGTTGTTTTCTAATTTCACGACCCATTAATAAATATTTACTTTAAAAAGTACGTGTTTTGGCATAAAACGTAGTGCCGAAAATATTTCTAAGTTCATTCGCCTGACGTCACAGCCTGAACAAACCGAGAGCGATATACAGATTTCGTTTACTGCTCGAGTGCAAATGTTTCATAGTAAAAGCTACTATGCTGTAACCTACATGTGTATGAGTCAGCTCTCAATGGCTATGCAGTCCTAGTAGAAAAACGCGCATCATTGACATCTAGTTACGAAATTTACGAGATAACAGAAAACACTCCTGTAGTTTCTAGCAAGCGAGACGCCGTGCCGATTAGAAAAGTTGTGCCTTGTGCGTGATATTTACTGAGCAATCAATACGAGCGAAATTTGGACGCTTTCGTCCAAATCTCTTAGAATTGACATTCCTAGAATATCTTCAATCGGACCTGATTTTGTGAAATATTAATTTAAACGTATTTATTGATGATGGAATTACCCCTTGATGAAAGAAAAAACTAAAAAAATTGCTATTAGCAAGGTACAGAGGGTTTAACAATAAAGTCAAGAAATCGGAAATACTAAATAAATACTAGTCATCCACTATCTTCGTTTTCTCCATTTCTTTTTAATATGTTTTTTATATTTGATATAGGCTTAAGCCTTAATTATAATATGCGAATGCGTAGAGCAATATGTTTTTCGCAGCAGTTACTCCTGCATCCATCGTTATCGAGCGCGACAACTGTAATGAGAACTTTGCGAGTGTGTATCTAAAGAAGTTCTCGCCAAGATTCCGCCGCAACGCGTACCGCTGACTCAGAGCAATATGCTTCCTTACGGTATAGCCGCATGATACTTAATGAAATTGACAATTTGTTTACATTTACCACTCGGGTTTTAACACTCGTATTTAAAATTTATACAGCTTTTGGCTTCAGCTTCAATTATTCCGCCTGCCGTGGGATTAGTATTTTTAATAACGTCACTAACTTTTTGATCAAAATTGGACCATATGCTGCGAGTTTTTTTTGTTACCGGCTCTTCAATAATTTCTTGATGTTTAGCTATTTCAGCTTGATCACTGGAAATTGCTTTAGCTACCAGTTGTTTCAAATAAGAGCAAGCGCGTGTATAGGCAAAATCATTGCTAAAACCATATTTTTAAATCTCGGATCTAATAGTGTACTCTCTGCGAAAATATTGTCTTCGATATTATGAAATCTTGTGGTCAGTTCATTCAGCAATACATCAACCATTTTTCTAGTTGCGGGTGGTATAATTGCATTTGATAAAAATTATTGACACTCCTTCTTCAAAGCGTTAGATATTAAGATTACGCTAGATATTGTAAAATTTTTAGCAGAACTCATTTCTACTGTGACATCTTTAAAAAATCATAATATCTGGCAACCTGTTTCCATGATTTGTATATCATCATTTTTTAAATTATTTACTTCAGGATACTCTAGTGTCAGAACTGACATTAGACTTTTTTTAACTTCAATTACTCTATTAAACATATCCAGTGTGGAATTCCAACGGGTGACCACATCTTGCTTCAGTTTTAATTCCTTATCTCCTAGCTGTTTTTGCATATTTTTTAATCGTTGAGATGCCAATGGACTGCGTCTAAAATGTTCAACTATGGTTTTAATTTAAATCTGCGTAGATTTTATTTCTCTCTAAGCCGACTGAACTATGAGGTTTTAAATATGTGCAAAGCATGGAATCTGTTTCCAGCTTAACAACTATATGGCTGCCTTTATATTATTTGCATTATCTGTTGTTACAGCTACTATTTTTTTTTTAATGTGCCAGTCGTCGCACATTCGGATGATTTCAGTTTTTAAATTTTCCGCTGTCTGCCTATCAGAATATTGGTAACACTCCAGCATGCACGATTGAATTTCTGTTTTGCTATTAATAAAATGGGCTGTCAGTGAAATAAAATGCTCATTTGGCTTTGACGTCCACCCATCTGTGGTTAAGACTATGGAATCGGTATCTTCCAGTAATGTCCGAACTTTTTCTTTTTCTATATTATAGTAATTTACTAATAGTGCATTTGACAGGGTTTTCCGGCTAGGTAAAGTATAATTTGAATTAAGGTCTTTGACAAAGTTTCGAAATGATCTGCTTTCGACTATGTTAAACGGCAAGTAATTTTTGGCAATTACTTCTACCAAATCCCTGTTAATTTGTTCAGTTTTTTTAGCTGACAGAGGCTTCAAAAAATGCGTCATTTTTGAGTTTACAACTTTGGTTTTTCCTCTGTGATTTGAATTCTGTGATTTTGGTAATAATCGTTACAAGTTTTTTGGAATACCGAAACTGAACTGCATATCGGTATTGAATATTGCTTTCATTAGCGGGTTTGAAACTGTGCTATTTTCACACCCCTTTTGAAGTAATACACTTAGGTATGCCGAATCTAATGCAAAGAGAATGATTGGTGTACATTTCAATTTGGGGGAGTTCTGCTCTTCAGGTCCCAAGATATTCATCAGGTCTTCACCAACGTTTTATGGGACTAGCCCAGTATCTGGTTTACCATGCCTTCTGACCAAAAAATAAATAAATCTGTTCCCGATCGCGTAACAAACATTTAAAAAATTCAGTTGTATTGATTATCTCCTTGATTACTTTTTAAGTCATAAAAAAAAGCAATTGACATTGTAAAATTAAAATTAAAAATACTCTAGAAATTTGTAGAATAAATATGAATATAGACATTGCCTAAATTATCCACGCACTGTCACACATTGTCCATTCACTTTTAACACAAAGTTTTACACTATATATTTTTTTTCATTTTTAGTTGCATCTTATTTGAAGTCACTAAAACTTGGCTTAGTTGTTGGTAGCAGTCTTGATATACCCTGTTTAAAATATTTCCCACTAACTTAGCTTTGGCATTCTCTCTTCTTTTCACGATGAATCCGAAATTTGATGCTGTTACTATTGAAATGAAACGAATTCTTACGGATTTTATCTCGAATTTGGTTAAATTTTTACATTTTTTAATTTCCCTACGTTTCGATCACTACAGTTTTCGTGGTTACGGGGTGGACTGAAGTATTAGTCATCCGCTTAGTGACTATTATCATATTTTTTCTTAGTTCTAACCATTCATCGCTATCTCTGATTTATAGTAGATACTTGTTTTTTCCTTTGTCCGAAGTTAGTTGCTTAAGATTTTGAAGGCATGATTTTTTAGCAGGATTTAATTCTTCCAGTGTCAATCTGGAGTAGTACTTTGAGCCCCATAATGATGTTAAAGAGCGTTATTCTTTTTTTAATCCGATTTTTGTGATTAGGTTTTGCTGTGTCTAATTTTCTTATCATCAGTCTTCGTGTTTTTTTTTACACTGGCACGGCATAATGACTGCACTGCACCTGATGGTAAGCGCAAATGCCGTCCAGAGTATCGAATGGCATCAGACGGCGGTCCTATGCCATTCGACACAATTATGCCGGCCTGCTGAGATGCTTCTTCACACTATGGCGGAAGGACCCAGGATTATAGGAAGGAGGGAACACGTGTGACGGCAAACAATTCCACAGCTTGACAGTGCGGCACAAAAAAGAATTTGCGAACTTTTTGGTTCGCGCCGAGATGGTTTGGACCATCAAGCTGTGGCTTCGCAAGCCACCACGCGTGGTTCTGTTAAAAAAAGGAGAGGAGGGGATTAAACTGAACCATTCCTCAGAGCATTCACCGTGATACTGACGGTAGAACACGCTTAGAGAGGCAACATCCCTCCGCAACTGTAGCGATTCTAAGTTGCTCGTAACGTCTGCATCATTTACAATGCGGATGGCCCGCCGCTGCAATCCATCCAAGGCATCGAGTAAGTACTGGGCGGATCCATCCCACACGTGCGAACAGTATTCCATACCCGGCCGAACCTGGGCTTTATACAAGCGGTATAGTTGAACGGGCGTGAAAAACCGACCCACCTTGTCCAGGATTATGAACCCATGTAGAAGTGAGATCCAAGGACCGGTTAAGCTCAATAACAAGATCTTCGCGCCCACTCACAGTGACGTTCGTTCTTCGTTCCTCGTTTCTCAAACTTTTTCAGGATGCTTTTGGGACTATTCCCATTTTTTTTTATGAAGTATATATGCCTCGGGTAGGGATTATTAAAGGAAACAACTGAAGCATTGCAACGCGCGTGGTAACCTTGACGAAGAGAGAAATTAATTCTCTTTCTCCCCACAAACATTGCAATCACACTGTTGAAGCGTTCTACTGCATTGGTATTCCTCGTCTTCAAGCAATCTTTTTAATTTTGAAAATGATGTGGTTTTTATTTACGTATTAGTCTGTTGGGTTTTTACTTTAGAACAGTAATAGTCTTAACAATTTAAATGATTACCGAAAGCATGTAGAATATAATTTTGTATTTCGTTCCTAAAACGAGCTACTGCTTCCGTTTTGTCTTCTTCTGACTTGTACTCTTATATTGATGCAATAACAACCTTTCGGATGCTCAGAATTTTTGATACGTATGCATGACTGTACGGTATAGAAATAAAAATGATTAAATGGAAGAAAATCTATTTATAAGCATTTCTCTTAATGCACGGTCGCGTAATAGATCGCCCTCAAAATGTTCATTTTCTTTTATGAAGGGAGGCTCATGGTCAATTGTTTGTTCAGCAGTGAGATCTTCTGGACCAGCTGTGCCAAACTGAAGGGCTATGTTGTGATGCACACAACAAGTTATTATTATTTTCGCACATTTATTTGGTTCGTAATGTAGCGTGCGATCGTTGTGTGAAAATCTCCACTTGTTTTTTAATCGCCCAAATATGTTGTCTATTGCCACTCGTGCTTTTGCGTGGACGAATGTGTAATGTGCTTCAGCACTTCCCTCAATTGCGCCTGGGTGACATTAACTTTTAGTTTGAGTATGTCCAGAATCCCCAGTTAAAATATGGTTATTTTATAAATAGTTTGTATTGTACATTAATTTTGTTTTTAATGTCTTGACTTTTCATAATACATTCCTGATGGTTATCAGTAATAATAAATAAGTATGGTTATACCTGCTCATTATTGCTCTGTAATTGTTGCATGTATTTGTTAGCCATGCTGTTTTCCCATATAAAGGCGTCATGGGTGGCTCCGCCATATTTGGCATTAAAATGCGACTATGGCTATCACAAACATATAAAAATCCTAAAATTATTAGGATTAAACTTAGTGGTGTCAAATTTGTATTATTTCCCAGAATGTATAATACATGCTGGAGTTGTAAATTACAATTTGTGCATTTATTGAATGGAGATGTTTCCTGCAATAAAATAAATGTTCTATTTCTTACTTGGGTGCATGTATACGGATATGTAATGCATCTATACAGCCGCAAACACTGGGTACATTAATCTTTCTAAAAATTATGTATCCAATTAAAATAACTCGACTTAACCATTGAGGGTGACACACTCATCCACGAATTCACAGACATTATGGAAAATAAATAACTCTTATTCAGAATAGTCAAAGCTACGAACTTTTGTTTTATATGATCCCTTTCAGCTCTTGAGGCGGGGAACTTTATAAATACATCCGCTACACTTGGCTCGTTAAGCGCATCGGTGACTTCTTTTATATAAAGGCTCACACTGGTCTGCCCAAGTGCTCACCCATACCGACTAATCGCTGGTATGATCCTGTTGCGTAAAATGATAAAGTGCATAAAACCTAAAACAAAGGTGCAAAACAAATATATATATATATATATATATATATATATATTATCAGCCCATATACGTCCCACTGCTGGGCACGGGCCTACTCTACAATTGAGAGAATCGATTGAGAGTGGTTAGGCCATATAGTCCACCACGCTGGCCTAGTGCGGGTTGGCGGACTTACATACTGTAGAAATTCTAGAAATTATTTTATTATTGAATATTAATATCTGGATTTAAAGTATTTTAGTCAGAAATGCATACTTATAACTACCTTGAGCTCCAGGCTTATCATTTTACTTACTGCTGAGTTTTGTTTTGCGTCGTAGTTCTTCACATAAAAATTGAAAAACGCGCTTGCTTAGTTGGTATCTACTTTTGAACTCCGACTCCGAGATGTCCATAGAGCCTTCGCATATGCGAAGTATCCATCTTTAGGTAATGTCGCTATTAGTAAAATTTATAAATATTTGGATGAACACAATTGTAACTACATATCGCAGTATTAAATTATCATTAGGTACCTAGTGAAATACGGAGTAAGGCGATTCACACACTGCCCCGCACCATGCAGCGGGGTGCGTGGTGACGGAGACACGCGCGTGGATGCGTGCTGCATCAATATGCAACATTTCTATGCATAAACGCGCGGGGCTGCAGAAACGTATGTGGTGGCCCGGAGGCCTCATTTTATAGCAGCACGCAGTGGTGATAGTACACTCACGAGCATAAACATATTACTATGGGCAGATTAGCAAAAATATCTATCCCAAGAACGAGTTCAATAATATCTATCTGCGCGTACGCAGCAAAAATATCTGATATTATCAGGCAGCATAATAAAGTGGCATCAAAATTATGTGATGAAAATGTACATCAAATAATTGTAATAACCTTTCGAAGCATAAATATGTGACGTTACAGGTGGCAAACTGTTACGATCCCTCATGGAGAACAAATATATGTATCGGTTTCTATTTCTGTAATTTGCATTAATTCCTCACTAAAAGCATTAATATGAGACATAACTAGGTGGCCAACATATCTGACATCCCTACAATTTTAAACAATAATATGTTTGATATTATGTATAGCACCGGTAAAAAGGGCCAAAATGTTTTATTGAATACTATTAGAATTATGTATTTGGCGGGGAAAAAATATGAACAAAAAACACATTTTTTATATTTTTATTTGCCTAATCAACTTAATTAATTCATTATGTATGTTTGTAATAAGTAGAAGGGAAGACGCGCTGGACGAAAAAAAAATCGTGACTGCAGTGACTGAGTGGACCAGTATCAGCACCCTTGAATAACTGTTCCATCTGGCTACTGAAAAATAAAAATACAAGAAGCTGACGGCCAGCCTTCAATACTGAAGCGGCACTCAAAGAAGAAGAATGTATATTCGAGTATATATACATAGTGAATTAAAACCGAGTACCTATAGCCACCATTTGCATTAATTACGTCCTGTAGCCTGTCTTGCATTGACGAAACCATATTAGCACACACTTGCGCATCTCGGAGTGACTCCCAAATGTCAAAGGCGTGACAACGTAGAGAATCATCGGTTCGAACCTGAGTTGGATTCCAATGTTGGACCATTAAACCCTACAGATTCTCAATGGGATTGAAATCAGGGCTCTTTAGAGGGAAACCGATTAACTTTAAAGCCTCTCTTTGAGTATTAAACCACTCACGAGTTATTCGAAAGTTATGAATGGAACTATTGTCTTGCACCGCGTAGATAGGTGCCTTTTCAGGGCAATTGATACGCGTTCTTGGTAGTAAAATATCTGATAGTATTCCAGTATACTCCACGCTATTAAGGCAACAAGTATCGCATAATTCACCGAGTCCCGCTGACGACATCCAGCCGCAAACACCGCATGTGATACGTCCAGACCGCCTGTCTTCTAATATGTTTGTTGGATTGTATCGGGTATTATTTGTCCTCCAAAGTGACACCCGACCGTCACTAGCCGACGTAAAAACATTTTCATCCAGAAAAAAACACCTGTAACAACATATTATTAACTCAGTAATGTGAAATGTTATAACAATAATTTATTAAGTTTGAAAATATTTATTAAGACGATTAATTATACGAATATCACTCGCATAAAATTGTTTTCCTAATGGGAATCCGTCTTCCCAGCTATATAAAATATGGTCATTTAGCTCATTTTACTCCATGATAATGTATCTTTATGTTTGTGATTCATTTAAATCTGTCTAGTAGTTTTTGAATTAAATCATAACAAACAACCAAAAATAAAATGTTCCGTCTTTATAATATTACGAGTAGTATAGATCATTTCCTTGCAAGGTTCGTGTTGGATCGGGAATATTTTTAGCGATACAAATAAACCGACGTTACTTAGTTGAAACTCATGACAGACTGAACTTAATATTTTTTAAATACAGTACAACCATAAACAATATTCCATAGAGCTAAGTTCACGTGGTATACAGAACAATAACACTTTCGAACACCCCAACTACATCAAATAAACTAACATATCAAAACAAATACACGTATTTAATCTATTTGACTAATCCCTAAACTTACAATACATTTGTAATGTTTTAAAGGACTGAATCGGTTTGGCATTAGAACTGCTTGACAAGACACTAATCTTTTTAACATAAAATCGGGGCTTGTCTATTTCACGAATTTGTTGCCTAGTGGACTGAAAATATTTTAAAACTTGCGCAGGTTCCTGACAATTCAATGTCTTAGCACCCAACCTTAACGATCGATCTTCTATACCATGTAGTAAACAGTCTACAGCGCTTGTGCCTTTTACATCGCAACGGTTTAACAAACTAATATTTTCATAATAACAAAGTGCTAATGAGTCTCGTGTAATCTGACTCGTTTTGATAACATTTCCGTTAACATCTCCGCGTAATCTTCACTACTATCTACCCAGTACTACGAAATAATCTTCACTCTGTATCCCTTTAAATTCTCGGAATAACCAACTAGTATACGCTTTTTCGATTGTGGTTAAAGAAACTTTATTCTCAAAAGAAATTTTACATTTCACTTCATGAGAATAAGTAAAAATTCTATAAGTAAAATTATGCTAGTATCGGACAGAAACTAATCTACATATAATTTATTAATGTGGGTAAGACAGTTACAATGTGTTAATATTGAGACGATAACAAAATAAAAATACCCACATGTCAACTCACCATCCAAGACTTGCTGCCAGGGCCGCATTCAAAGTTTTGAATTTTGAATAAATAATTTTAGTTTGCTCTTATGAACACGGAAGCTATCTGTTTCTTTTATGGTTGTTGGCAAATTGTTATACATTTGTACTTCTTCGTATCTGATACTTTTTTTAATGTAATTTGTGCGTGGTGTCGGCATACAAATTTTATTATAATTTCTAAGTTCTCTAAGTCCGGTTCTTTTTTACTTTGAAATGTTAAATTTGAATTAATTTTATTTTCTATAATTTTTCTTATTAAAAGGCAAGTGTTGAATTTATATCAATTATCAATATTTAATATTTTTGTTTCCGAATAAATGTTGTCTGTTGGAGTTAAGCAACCGTAATGAAATTTAATAGTTTTATTATTCTATTTTGTTTGGTTTGCAATTGTTTCAGTGTAGTTTTACTTGCACTACCCCAAACTTCAATTAAGTACGACAGGTGTGATTGGACCAGAGAGTAGTATACATTGTAACGGACTTGCCGCGGTAGGAATCGAACTATTCTATTTAAAGACCCCGTCAACGATAATAGTCGACTTTCTATTTTATCTACGTGAAATTTCCACATCAACCCACTATCGAGTATTAGACCTAAATACTTCTCATGGGCCGATTGTTGGATTTTGACACCAATGACTGTAAGGGGACTATGATCCCGGATTTTCTTATTTTTGGCCTTAAAGATCATATAACTAGTTTGAGATATGTTTATTGTCAAAAGGTTACACTGAAACCACTTGTGTAAGGTATTAAGATCTTCTTGTGCTAGTTTTAGAATTTCGTTTAAGGAGTGAGCAAAGTAGAATATGCAAGTGTCGTCAGCGTACATGCTTATATTTCCATGTATTGGAAGCTGGCTAATATTGTTTATATAAATAAGAAATAATAAAGGGCCCAGGATGGACCCTTGTGGTACGCCATAACTTATACAATGTGTCGAGCTTTGGTATTGGCCTAATTTAAAATTTGAGAACGATTTGTACTAGGGGTGATCAAAAAGTAATGATAAACGGGTAATTCTAATAAAGATAAAAATTAAAAAAAAAACATTTCGCTTCTTCAGTCCTTCACCACTTCCCAGCTAAAAAATTTTATAAATAGGACGTCATTTGGAGGAGCTACATTCATTTGAATACCAGCAGTCGGAGCGTCAACACGAAAATGGAGAAACACGAAGTGAGATGCGTCATCAAGTACCTCTGTTTGAAAAAAATGTCTACCAAAGAGGTACACGCGGATTTGGTGGAGACACTGGGGGCCTCTGCTCCTCCATATTCTACGGTGGCACGGTGGTGCTAAGAGTTTAAGCTGGGTAGAACATCCACGGAAGATGAACATCGCGAGGGACGCCCAACCTCGTCCCTCACTGAGGAAAACGTGAAAAAAATCGAAGATCGTATTAGCAGACCGAAGAGTAACCATCAGACATTTAGCTGAGGTCACAGGGATCTCATATGGCAGCATCCAAAGCATTTTGACCAGCAAAATGAATATGAAGAAGGTCTCCGCGCGTTGGGTCCCGAGAATGTGAACGGACGAACAAAAGAAAAAGCGAGTTGACATTTCAAGAGCCAATCTTGCAAAGTTCCAGGCTGACCAAGAATTATTTTTGTCACGATTTGTGACCATGGACGAAACATGGATCCATCATTTTGATCCTGATACCAAACAACAATCGATGACTTGGAAAAGGCCATCCTCACCGACTCCTAAGAAGTTCAAAGTCTCGAGCTCGGCGGGCAAGGTTATGGCGTCCGTTTTCTGGGATGCTCAGGGAATCATAATGGTTGATTACCTGGAAAAGGGAGCTACTATTACGGGCTCCTACTACGCTGATCAAATAAGACCACTGCGAGACGCCATAAAGGAAAAAAGACGGGGCAAACTCCGAGCGTAAGTCCTGTTTCATCAGGACAACGCTCCTGCACACAGAGCCGAAGTTGCGATCGCTGCCATTCGAGAAGCAGGCTTCGAACTGGTCGAACACCCGCCCTATTCTCCAGATTTAGCCCCCAGCGATTTTCATTTGTTTCCTCGGCTCAAGGAACACCTCAGGGGCAAGAAATTTGAGGATGATAGCGAGGTGATGGATGCTGTAGAGGAATTTTGGGATAGTCAAGATACAGATTTTTTTTTAAAGGGTATTTTAGGTTTGGAGAAACGTTGGACTAAATGTATCGACTTGTTAGGAGACTATGTAGAAAAATAAATTTAATTTAAACTACAATCGTTGTTTTATTATACTTATTATCATTACTTTTGATCGCCCCTCGTAAGGTATGATTCAAATATTTTATACGCATTGCCAACAATCCCCATATTATGTAGCTTTTTCAGCAGAAGTGAGGGACAAACAGTGTCGAATGCCTTTTTTAAATCGATGAATACCCCTAGTCCCCCTTTTTTTGCATCTATATTTGTTATAATCTCAGTGACGAGGTCTATTGTTGCAGATAGTGTGTTTGATTTTGGTCTGAAACCATACTGCCGGTCAAATAGGAGATAGATTATTTTGTGTCAAGAACTTATTCAAGCGATCATACAGTACTTTTTCAAATATTTTAGAAAGGACTGGCAATACTGAAATTGGACGATAGTTGCCAGGGTCTTTTTTGTATTCACTTTTATAAATAGGTCTTACCTTGGCTATTTTTAATTCGTCCGGAAAAGTGCAGGTTTCTAAGCAATAATTTATACAAACTACCAGTTTAGGAATAAGAAACCGCTTAATGCATTTCACAATTTTAGTAGTAATACCATCAATACCTGCACTGCAATTACTATCAAGACTATCTATCGCTTTTGCAATTTCATTTTGATCACACGGTGCCATATTTGATAGCATTTCCAAGTTTGGTTTTATATATGAATAAGCGGGGTATCATGATATTTAGGCGGAATCTGGTTAGCAAGTTTTGAACCAATGGTTGCGAAATACACATTTAAGTACTGACATATTTCTTTTCCGTCTTTAATTATACCTTAATTAGTATTAATTTTAGGTGGTTTGGCGTCTGTTTTACTTTTTTTTATTTATTTTTTTATTACATTTTTTTATTTTTTATTACATTTCCAATTTACCGTTCTATTTCCTTAACACTTCATGTAATTCCTCCAATATAGTCGTTAACATGTTAACTATTTGCGAGAGACTCTTTCCAGCACTTCCCACAATTTCCTCTTCTCTATCTGTTCAAAGAAGCCAGCGTTCAAGATATGTATTCTTTGTCCGCTAAAACAAGGGACCGTAGCAACCAAGAGTATTTCTGCTATCAAAATTGTTAATGTTGAAATCTCAGATGCTTTCTTTGTGTTTTTGGTAATCTCTATTATTTCATCAATGCAGGGTATGTGTGACATTGCCTTCTTAATTGTAGCTGCATACTTTTTCCTATAGATACCTTCGCTCCTTATCATACACAATCAGGCCGCCATTGGTCCAATTGACTGCACTATTGAAGTCCTACTTTCAGGTGGAAATGAAGTGCCTTCTAATAGCACATGGTGTACTCCAGAAAGTCCATATTTGCTAACAGAGAAACTTTTGTGAAGTTCATCTACTTTGGCTATCGGCATGTTGTTGTGACCACGTCTTAGTTCATTAATTCGCATACGCATACGCTGAGAACATATCTAAATATGGTCTCATGGTTCCATACCAGTTCTTCTCATCGCCAGGCTGATAATCTACGTATACCAACCCGTTTTTGGTAGTAATAAGAGACCATGCTTTCTTGACGACTTAATTAGTAATGAGAAATTCCTTCAGTACTTCACCTTGAATGATGTTGGTGCTGTCTTTGTGATCATATTAGAAGTAACTTTTCGTGCTTCTTGCCGCATAATATTGTGAATGGTAAATATTATACTTACACTGTGGTTTCCAGTAGTTATACATCTTGCAGCTTCGTTCAAGTCAGATTTGCCGTCCACATCCATTCCTGAGTCAGGAAATAACATGTCAATGATCCTGTAATACATTTCCACAATACTTTTTAAACAAGCATATTTGATTAGTATCAGGATCCACTAATACGTCTTAATTTTTCCTTCATTTAATGTCGATGTTGAAGTAGAGGGGACTGAGGGATTCATCTTGATTATCAATTTGTTCAAATGTTGTTTATTATCAAAAGGATCTGTGGGCCTACTCTTGAAAAACAATATCAATGTAGAACCAATTTTAAAGCAACATTATTTGTTTTCGTACTCCTGAGTGTTCTTGTAACACGACGGTAGCGCCACATGGCTAGCGTAGTAGACATTATCACATGTCGACAAGCGCGGATCCAGCTTTCAAAAAAGGTTGTGGGCACGAACACCCGAAAATCGACCACGTGGGAGTCGGCGTATGAACTTATTCATTATCGTTATACTGCACTCTGCAGTAATATTACAAAGGAGAACATAGATAAACAATATCTATATTCTATACTAATATATAAAGCCGAATAGTTGAGCGCGTTAATCTCGGGGACTACTAGTTGGAATTGAAAAAATATTTTAGTGTTAGATAGCACGTTTAAGAGGAAGGCCATAGTCTAAGATACAATTATAAAGCTAAAGAATTTGTTTGTTTGTACGCGCTAATCTTAGTAACTACTAATTCGAATTATAAAAATATTTTAGAGTTAAATAGCTCATTTAACGAAGAAGGCTATATGCGAAGATAGTATTTTAAAGCTGAAGATTTTGTTTATTTGAACTCAGTTATCTCAAAACTACTGGTTCGGATTGAAAAATATTTTATAATTAGATAGCCCATTTATTGGGGTAGAATATGAGTTACATAACATTCCGATATGACCAAAAGGTGCAGAGCTTCAATAACAAATGTTACAAAAAGGGAAAAAATTTACCATATTTTAATCAAAAGAATTTTAATTTAAAAAAGTGAGGCTCTCGAACTTCAAAGCAGTCGTAGTTTTTATTATTGAGTTTGAAACATACTCTTTTGGTCCAATAGTTATAAAGATTTAATAATATAAGCATGTAAGGTTGTATAAATGCGTATTTATATACTTTGAAATACAAATTATCTATTTTCCGTTCAAATCAAGGTTTAATTGTTACATTTTATAGTGAATAATAAAGCTTAAGAACAGTGTAGTCGATTTTTTGTCTCCTACAGACATCCTCATTATAAGCATCGCGCGGCTAACGTCACTTGTAAATTAGATCTTACAATTTCGACAGCAACGCAAGATTCTTGATTCCAGAGTGGCGAAGTTGTACAAATCGGTTCCGTAGTCGGACGAAACTTGATATTGATATTGAATTCAAGAGTAGACCGGCTGTTCCTACTGTATCTTTATAAATAAATAAATAAACGTTATTATCATTCTTTCTTGGTAAAGATATTTTATCTTCTCGGTTCTTGCAAACCGGTTTTAAATTAGTACGCAGTACCCGCGGGCCTAGGCCAAGTGAGTCTAATTAGAAGTTTGGGTGTTTAATTCACTACTGTCTATGTTACTATGTTCTCTATTGTATGAATGTGTTGTGTTGAGGAATCTTCTGGTAATTTTACATGTATTCTACAGGTATTACTCCTGTAATAGAGATAACGATATGTGCTTATTATTATTGATCCTGGTTTCAGGTTATGAACGAGACCACCTTGAATGGTTGTTCGGGGATCGTGTACAGATTGCGTGAAAATAATACCAGTGATAGACGGGTACGACATCGTTTATTTTGTATCGAAAAGAACTAATAACAACTTGAAATGACTTAAATCGAGTAATTATTAGATTAAAGACTTAAAATACGCGGACTTGACAAATGTCTTGACAAAATTCTGTTATATTCATGATTTATAAAAATATAATCTTAAATCCTTGTTCATGAAACTTTACCTTGCATTCTGTGGCCGTATTAGCTCAGCTGGTAGAGCGTTAGACTGCGAAGTCTTGAGATCCGGTGCGAGCCCGGGATACGGCGTTTGTTATACATTTCCATTCTTACTATTTTGCGATTGTTTTTATTCTTTGTATAACCATTAACCTCATAATTTCTAAGAAATTAAACAATGCAAAAATAATAAAGTGTCGTTTTTATACATGCCACAATAGTGTGTAATATTTTAGCGTTGACTTATTTGTATTATGTTATAGTCCGTCTACACGATTTACCAGCGCTGGACCAGCGAGTTGGCCATCAATGGCCATGTGAATGATGGAAACGCTACTACACGATGGCGACATTGAGTGATAGACGTGAAATCATTAGCCGCTGGGGCAATGTATCCATACAGCACGTACTATTCAATAGTACTATTCAATAGTATTCAATAGTAATAGTAACTATTGCTTTAATTTTATCTCTGTGTGTGTTTTATCTTTGATGTGCGTCGGAAAAACCGACACTGACGCTATTCCAAGAACATCGCACACGCCATAAGCCATTAGATGTCACTACACCCTCCACACGATAGGCCATCATGGACTTTGAATAAAAATCAACAAAAATAGAAGCCTACGAATATTTGGTACCGTTAACTCGACTCCGGCTTTTTGGCTCTTAGAGTTTCAACAAACATAAAAAGCAGAATTCCTTTAGTTTGTTCAGTATAAATAAGGGTAAGGGTAAAATTACTGCGCTCTAGTAAATAAGGTTGTATGGTCAAGAAATTTTCGGGAATGACGTCAGTACAAGAGCATCGCACGCGCCATAAGCCAGTAGACGCCACTACGCCCTCTATACGATAGTGCACTATCGCGATGGCCGCTCGTGTAGGGAGGAATTTACATTATTTTATTCTTAATTCATTTGGAAAGACCAGCTGCTAGAGATGTCGATAATTTTTTGATAAATAAAACACCGGTTGATTATCACAAAATTTAATACTAATTATTCGTTACTAATACAAAAAATCGATATACAATTTTGGACAATTTTAACTTGAATAATTATTGGGTAATAATTATCAGTATAATGACATTTACGTTACATAGCAAACATTATTCAAAATAAATAGATGTCCAAACTGATAACAAATATGGACGGAAATAAAATTTTACATTTCATAAAATTTTAGATGCCAGATTTTACGATCGCCAATAAGATGTAAAGGAATAAACTTGAATTTCAATCTAATATATTTTTATTCATATTACATAAAATATAGAATGTACGGACCACTGTGAATAAATCGTTAATTATTACCAATTTCGAGGATATAGTTCTTGTGTAACTATAGAATTACCAAGAAAAGAAAAAAAATCGAGGCGTGTTTATATGTCGCTAACAACAAAAAATACATACTTGCGTTTAAGAATATCCTAAGAAATTTACTTTATACGTCTTATGCATTATAACCGAAATTATTATGACGACGGCATTTCCTCTCCTGGTAATGCTATAGTCCATAATATTTGAATGTAATTATTACCTCTAATTGGTCGATTCGATATAAATTTAGTTCCATTCCTCGTGCTATTTACAAAATCTTACAAAAGATAAACAATTAAAAAATAAATTAAAACTCTGAACTTATTTGTCTGCCCATTTAATGGCACATTCTCATGCGTAACACATATCCACGATATTTTCGCCGATAACCCATAAATTGTACTGAGTTCGTAACGCCTTCGTAAATCTATATTTGTACCGTAAATATATATGGACGACCAAGATACATCGAAACTATTCCGTTTCACACACAGATTTTTTAAGCGAATATTACAATTTCCTTAAAAAGAAATGGGGCTTATAAGTATTTCCACAGGTGTAACACAGAGATTTAGTTTCGAGCATTTACAGCCTTATTCATAGAGTTTTAAAACCTATTTTAGCTATCAAATGTTTCTTCGCTCAAACATAATTCGTAAGTCGTTAAAAAGGGACAAAACATTCTATACCTAAAACAGGTTTTATAACCTATGAAAGGCCGTTAGTTTCTGGAAACGTCATAAGTCATAACCAAGAAACACGTACATTTATAACACTCCTTCTGATCTAACATTTCTTACTTTGATGCTCACAATCTATTTATGTATGAAGTTAATATGCAAGTACTTACATTAATATGATATTAATAACAATACCTAATCCAAATAAAAGGACACGAAATAAAACATACCCTGAAAATAGTATTTGAATCGTAATTTTTAACTTGGTCAAATTCCTTACGTATAGAGTTACCTTATTTTAGGCAACAGAAAAACCGAACATCAAATAAATAATCGTACATCTTGGTTGAAAATACACTTTAATTTAAAACGGTGAATATAAACTATTTCGGCCTTATTCATAGACAGGTTTAAAACCTATTTGAGTTATTCGATGTTTTGTCTTCGTCGCTCAAATGAATTCGAAAGGGGCGAAACATTCGATTACTAAAATAGGTCTTAAAACTGTACATGAATAAGGCCGATTGTATTTAAATAAAAGACGATGCTTTAAATACGAAATATTTTAAAAAATATCCCAAGATCATTACTACCCCTCTGTCTCTGATTACCTCTTATAATTACATTATATACCTTGATATTCTCAATGTAAGTAACTAATCCCATTGTAATTATGGATTCCGGTGTGGGATAAATGTCGACCGTTGATCATCGAGTTAATTGCAGCATTATAAGTTTCACTACACACTTGCGACCAAATAGGCAACATAACTTCAAGTGATTGTCTTATACTTTTGTTGTTATAAGGAGATATTGCTCCGTTTCACAAGTATTGTAGGTGCAATGTTTTTACATGACAGTGAAAGATTAAACATATTGAGGATGACGTTTTTACCCCAGTTGGTATGACGTCAGCCAGTTAACCAGAACAAATGACATTAAATACATTAATTAATGTAAATACCAGAATGCGAGTAATAACATAATATTAATTTAATATATCTTTGAAATATTTAAATTCTTATAAAAATCACTTAAAAACTAAACTATTCTATTTATACATGCAGTTTAAACGTTCGTTGTTAACAAATTGTTAAAGCAGAGAAAATTAGCGCCATGGACAATGATTAACTTCAATCTTGTCTTACATAGAACGTCTAAATTATTTACACACACCTTACGTGCTAAGTTAAATGATATACTCGTATAATAAAAATACATATACCGAACAAAACTCGTTAAGAAAAGATCAAGGTAATCATAGTTTCAAGCTGATATAGACGACAATAAATATAAAGTAGATATATGAGACTGTACGCCGCCGTACTCGTCTTGTATAACTTTAGTCTTATATTAATTGTGGATGTGATAATTGCGTCAGGCATGCGCGTGCTCAGTGGCTTCATACAGTTGTTACTGTAACCCATATTAGTCTTCATAGACCGCAGTCTAATCTCGACAAAGCAATACAAATAGCACAACATTTATTCCCAATTAACTACCCGCGTCCTATTTAGCCAGTACATTTAAGCGGGACTTCCGTAGTTAAGTGCAACATAGTATTTAAGTAGCATTTGAGTATTCGGGTGTAAGTCGTTTAAACCAATAATTTTAACAATAATATAGATTTTTACCTGATCGAAACGACTGAGTACGCCCATGACTATATGTTAATTGGTCATTGATATTTATATAATAACTTAAAGGAACTTACGGACGAATTATGAATAATTCCAATTACTAAATGTGATCAATAAACTCCGAAATGTTTCAAATGATTTTTAAAGCATTAAATTTATTTTATAAGTAATGTTATTATACTTACATATTGTTACGAATTTCCGTAAAATTCATGTTTTGAAGCTATTTTATTTGTAATTCTTTATTTTAGTTATTTCAATAATATAAATTACATTACTCGTAAGGGAGAGTGTCGTACTGGACTACTCATAATCTGTGTCCGAAAGAACCATAAATATACAAAAGAACATGAACTATGAATAAAAATCAACAAAAATAGAAGCCTACGAATATTTGGTACCGTTAACTCGACTCCGGCTTTTTGGCTCTTAGAGTTTCAACAAACATAAAAATCAGAATTCCTTTAGGAAATTATTTGGTCAGTATAAATAAAGGGGTAAGGGTAAATTTACTGCATTCTAGTAATAAAGTTGTATGGTCAGGAAATTTTAGGGAATGACGTCATTACAAGTAAAATAAATACCCCGTAAATGATACAAGGCCGACAGATTCACAAAACATCGCGGGAAATATTGTGTGTTTGAAAGAGATTCTAATCAAGTCAATCGACTTGTTTATGAAATACTCCCGTATCTTTGGCTACTAGCTGGCTTGGTGTCCACTTAATCTATTGACGACGTATCTCTTTAAATTGAACACTTTTGTAATTCGACAAAAGTATAATTTCTTAAAAGAATTCTTTTCTATGCCAGAACAATATATGTATTTGAAATCTGGAGGTCCTAGAATTATATATATTATATTTTGTAGAATCATTGTCGTACGAATGTAACCAAGAAAACCATCCAATAATTTCATTCTAACCTAAACATAAACGGACAATTACTTATCGCCATTATTTTTTAATCTGTTTAACAATAGCACTAAATTAAGTCTGTAAGAACGAATTGAAAATTTAAAGCTAGTTTTACAATTTAATGTTTTTGTGACAATATTATTTATTTTTATAACTGGGCTTTGCTATCGGAGCTTAACATCTAGGCTTATGTATATGGTGGGGACGGTGCTGTGACGTCATTGGCACGGGCAGTCGCGAATCACGGTGATGGTGATGGTGGTGGTGACGGCGCTTGTCGCGGGCGTGGGTGGCCGGGTACACGTCGGACACCACCAACTCCGACCCATCCTTCGGAGCTTCTCTGTCGTGTCTCCTGTGGACATGTTTCGCACCTGTGGCTTCATGGAGTTCCTCCCACGCCTGCCTGTAGTATCTGTTCAGGCCGCTTCTAGACTCTGACGACGAAGACTCTAGAGAGGCGACGGTGTTGCAGTCGGGAGACACGTGGTGCCTGTACCGCTTCCCCTCGTTGTGTTTCCTGCTGAAATAGGGTACAGATAACGTCAGCGACAGTATAACATAAAGGACAGTGCATCGTGCAAGTGTTTGTGATGTTTACGCTCATTTGCGACGGTGTTGCGAGTGCTGTCAACTGTGAAATTACATGTTTATGTGAATGTGAATTTAATTTGTTGCGCACCAATGCTCTGCAATATTATCGTGGCCGTCGCCTTAATTCTATAGGTGCGTTGACAAATAGTTACCGCTAAATTACAACGACAATCATTCACCTTGTACTCGTAATAAAGTAATATAACGTTATTTCAGTTTTGCTACTTTGATATTATTATATAAGAATTAAAAGTCTACTAATTAAATATAATAAACATTGGTTTTATTATACATTTTACTAATAAATAAATAAATCTAATTTGTATACCCCTAAGGGCCATTACACACTAGGCCATTAAACGATAGTCCTTAAGGGGAGTAAAGCTTATAAAATTAATACATAAAAATATGATCTAGTGAATATCTGTTTTGTGACCGTGAACATTACAAAAGCCTAAACTAGTTATGCAAAAACATACATTAAAATAGCAACTCGCAGGAGACGTGATTCCTTGCGTTTTAAATATGTAGACATAGATTGATTTATTTAAGCATACAGGATGATAGGGAAACGCTTCCGAAAAGGAAAACGAGCGATAGTATTAATCTTACTTTTTTTGTTGTATCAGAAAAAAGGGATCGATATTTCCATATAAAATATACCTAACTTTGCTAATGGAAACAAAAACAAAAGCAGTCAAATACAATTCTTTTTTTACCGCAATCGATTTTTTTCTGACCTGTCATCAAAAGTATGATTAGGACCTTTGTCCTCGGTTTCCCGAGCTTCCCTAACACCCTGTATATGACGTGCAAGAACAGTGCTACTTCTAATTATCTTTGTTCGCGTGGTATTGATTTACGGCCTTATTCATAGACAGTTTTAAAATATATTGGAGGTAACAAACGTTTCGTCTCTTTCGTACGACTTTTGAATTCAGTTTGAACGAAAAAGACAAAACATTATATAACAAAAATAGGTTTAAAACCTTCTATAAATAAAGCCGTTAGTGATTTGAAGCCGTGTTGCTTTCCATTCTGATATGCCGTGCTGTTGTGCGTGCCGCGACATGACATGGTGGCTGCCTAAGTTAATATGTTGTCTAATCTACAGGCATGATTTAGTTAGTAAAAATGATTTTTATGTGGTTTGTAATGCTTGACTATGAAATTTTGAGACTGTAATTAGATTTTAAGGTTAGGGCAACTTGAAAACTTGTTGCAAAATGATCAGCCCCTTGATTTTATTGATGAAATACCGAAAAATGTGGTATACATATTTTTATAGTCACAGTGCTAGTTATGCTGATGATTTACTGAGTCAGCCTAGTTGTTACTTCCTCTACCATTTAAATGACAACTACGTGTATTTTCTATATATTTGACGCATATTTAACATTTTTTAACAATAAAAATGAATTGATTATTTGTTTTCTCGATTGTCGTTTCAGTAACCTTCATGACTTGTTATACACCTTTGCGTGTTTTTACTAGTTTAAGTAGGAACCGCGAGGTTATCACTTTTAACTAATAAGATTTCAATTGATGCGTCGAGTATGGATTAACGAGATGTGACTATCTCTCGAGTGTTAGCTCCCATGATTGTGGGACTTTTAGTGAACGACGGTAGTTCATTACTAGGCTTTACACTCGGCTTCGCCCGCGTATTAGGATAACTCGGGATTTTGTTTTCTACACGTCAAATCTTCGTCCAAGATACCACACAATCCTATTTCAATTTTATTTGAAATATTCTTATATTCGTTGGCCGAGTTTTTATGTCGAAAACTGTTTTATTTTCTGTTTTCGAACGACTCTTTTTATTTTTCTATCTTCAGAATACAGTTGCCTTCTGAATGAAAGGCACCCTAGGTTCATATTTATTCCTGTGATAACGTATATGCAAAATTTCATATTGATCGGTTGAGTGGTTACAAACAAACTTACTCTCGCATTACTTTAGTAAGGAGATAAGGTGTTGAAGAGACAATGCTCGCTCACAATTCGTTTATACACGTGATACCTACTATCGCGAAATTTTCGACAAAATCGACAAGTCAGATTTTCGATCTAGCAATTCTAAATATGAACGTCCGAACGTCTACCCCAGTGTGAATCAGCCATCACGTCATCGCCGCGCAGTACCTTAAAATATAAACGAACTCGCTATAAAGGGTTGGAGAAGTGTCCGGCGCGGTGCGTGTGTCGGTGCCTGGCGACGAACTCTCTGCGGCCGACCTGCTGGTCGGGGAACGGCAGCGCCAGCAGCGTGTACCAGCGGGGGGGGAGCTCGGGCCCCGCGGCGGGGGGTTTGCCATTGCCACTGTCACGTCCCATACTCGATATAATAACCCAATCCGAACAATTTCAGTTCTTGTGACTAAAACGCCTCACGTTTAAGATACGCGTTTTTCGTATCAGCTTGGGTGTGGTTGTGAGACAAAATGTCCCGTAGCTCTAAGCATGTGCGTTTTCGGGTGTGAATTTTTGGGGTATGGGTGTTGGCCAAGTCAATCTTTATATCTAGGATACTTTGTTGAGTGATGAAAGTATATGGGAGTAATCGATGGGGTATTAAGTCGTAATTATTGTAAGCTGTAAGTACTCCTTAATAATCAATTTGAATGCGTATGCAACGCATCCTTATCAGTACGAAGTAAGTTTAAATCTTTATTCTGATTAATATTTTTTGTCTCTAATATTATTAAGTCCGTCAATATCTGCATATAGTTGCGATTTATTATCCGTCGCCTAATAAGTCAATAAGTCATCCTATTAACTCATTTATATTTTAAGGTACAATACCTAATGGGGTATTTCGCGATAAGAGGTAAAATATTTTTAAAATTTCGAATTGTATGAAACTGGCAGCTATTCAAAAAAAGAACACAAGATCAATTACCAACCTCCTTACAAGAATGACGACGGTTGTAATGATAGCTATGAGAAATACGAGCACTCCGAAGGCGGCCAGGGCCACCACGGCGCCGATGTTGAGCCTGGGCCCCACTGTCTCCCGCCGCTCGCCGTCCACCGGCTGGGGCACGTTCACGCGGGGGGTCTGCTCAGCGCGGATGTTGTTGCCGCTGCCCAGGATCTGTGGGTCATCAGATTAGCTGTTATGATAATTTTAGAGGAGGTGGAACAATTTGGTCAGTTAATGCAGTCCAAACCATATGGAATAGTAATTCGTAAAGCGGATTTTTCAACGTAAAATGTATTCGTACAATACTATATGTGAAAAATAAAAATTCTGTAATAAGTATTAAGTAGGTAACGTCTCCGAGGAAAGCCTGTGTGGGCCGTAGACTTCATGTGGCAGAGTAGAACTGCAAGTTGGTTTATAAACATTTAATTTACTTTATACAGAGAGCGCAGGAAAATGGCGCACTAGCTCAGTTGGATACAAGGATATTAATATGATAATAAAGAAATAATATTTGGAAAACTACCCATCCATTTTGGAGGTATGACCTTATAAAGTTTTAAGAATTACCACCACCTTTTCGAATAAAACCGGTTGGGTTGGGTAAAGCACAAGATTTTAACATATAGGTATTTTTTTGTTTCGTCGTTTATTAAAAAGCTAACGAAATAAACAATGAAAATCATTTTGAACAACATTAAAACTTTCATAGACCTCGCCTTAACATTTGTTACAAAGGTGCACAGGTCAATGTTCAATGTTAAATTCCTATTGCCTATTGTCGTGTGGTTTTAATCCGCTATTATGGAGAAGTATCCCTACTGAGCTGTTGTTGAGTTGACTGTTCAGTTACAAGGTTCAATCCCTTTGGCGTAATAAGTTAAGGGGAAGCACATGTGTTGTTAATTATTCATTTCTCGGCATCTTTGTTATTATCAGACTACGTTATGAAAATGCATTTTAATCTAGACGCAATCACGATATTCTAAAATCGATATTAGCAAGTGTGCCATTTTTTTGCACACCCTGTGTACATATAAATTATCCTTTAATACAAATTGTGTAAAGATGTTGTATTGAGTCCTATATTAATGATAATTATAGGTTTCTCGTTTAACAAAGAAACCATAAAATAAGAGCGGAAAGAAGCTTTTGTATACCCTTATTTGGAAATAAAGGTAGAGGCAGGGCTGCAACAAACAAGTGTAGACAGAGATAGTGCTAGGTTCATTTGAAACCTAGATCAATACTCTCGGTTGGTGCGGGAAGGGGGGATGGTTAATATAGTGAGTGCCCCGCCTCGCTCGGCCTTTCGCTCCGAGGCTCGCGCGTGTACCGGACGTGTCGACATGTAGTCACTTGAGTTGCACAGCAGCAGTGAAGCATAGACTGTGCATGCGGTGTCCATGGCACAGGTCGACGCAGAGTGAACGAGATGCGATGCGGCTCACTGCCAGGACCAGCTGCTCGTCACCCGTGAGTACCTCCAGGGATTAATGTCACACGTCAGAGTTCACTTTAGAACCATTGTACAGCTTTGTTATATCAAGCTCATGAAACATTATAGGTAGGTATATCCCCAACATGTATCGCAAAAGTGTACCTAGGTGCCGCGATCGATACCAAAATACAAAATGGCGGTCGACTCATGCGCGCATGTGCAGTCCCGCCCTCCCGGCGACACAAAGGAAAAGCGATTGCACTGTTATATGAGCAAATTATATTGCTCCAACTATGAAAATATTTGTGATAGGAAACGCTGGGTTGATTTTTAATTCGTTTGCATCACCAGGGTGTATTCTTGTTGCAGGTTTGTAACAACATGCAGTTCTTTGCATTGTCAAGACGGGCGGGGACTGACTCTGCGGCATCACACGACACTATACCGAGCATCAGAGGAGAAAGCTGTCCGCTAGAAACAAGTAACGAGCAGCTGCGACAGCCGACATCTTGACCACTGCAATGTTCACTGCTGCTGGCTGCGGCAATTTAATTTTAGTTTAGTATACGACCGGTACACGTGCGGGCCCAATACTTCCACTTCGATGTAATACTTCATTATTTTGTTGGCGCCTCAACTAAGCCCCAGCTGGGAGACACAAAAATGGCGTCTACCAAGAAGACTATCGTTGGGAGGCGGGATATTTGTTGCACTTTGACCTATACTGTACTAGTACCGGAGAAGATGCGACAAGTGCGTCGCGTGCGCCGCTGTGGACTGCGGCTACACTGCAGCGGAGACGGAGCTGGCTGGAGATGTGGTTGGTCGGTTCTTACACACGTCAGCTCGTCTCCGCTGCAGTGTAGCCGCGGCCGTACAGTTACACGCACGGCTACAGGCGCGAGCTCGCGAGCCGCGCCGCGTCGTGCCACATGAAGCGTGGCGCCGCACTCGTCTATATATTTTACTAGCAATCATTTGAAAATGCTCAAGAGTATATTTAGTTAATCTTGTTTCAATATTTTAAAATAGTACAAAATATTTTTGATAAATGCATTTACACTGGAGTGCTTGAGAGATATCGCGGTAGTTTTATTTTCTTTGGCATTGCGTTGCCCCTGGGCGCCCAGAGCGTAGTGTGAGTACCAACAGTCCTGGGGCTGGGTTATTGGAGTGAGCGACTGATGTAAAGATCGATATGTGAATAATTATAATCTTATACAAATGTTTTGTACCAGAATTAAATTGTTGTACTGTACTGTATTAGCCCATATACGTCCTACTGCAGGGCATGGGCCTCTGCAATCGAGAGCACTGTTTAGTTAGGTTAGTGTAAGTCAGTTAGGCCATATAGTTAGTTATAAGATAAGGTTTAAAAAAGGTCTGTCAGTTTATTAAGTATTTACTAAGTGCTTTGATAATACTGTTTAATCCTCAATGTAGATGTTCGATTATGAAGATACTCGTAGTATTGTAATATGTGTGACTAACATTATGTAATCGTAAGTAACGCCGACACTCGTCGGTTCTCATATTTAATCTAGATGTAATGTAATAACAATAAAATATAATCTAAATGTAGCAATGCAAGGTTGTTTCATTCATTTATATTATAATAAAAATGAATTAGTTTTTTAAAACACGATAAAAATCAACAAACATGATACTACAAAGAACATACCTATATACTGAACATCGACCATTTCACAGAACAATGTAACTGTCAACTATAACTGTAAACTGGTCTATATCTAAACTGACTTATGTATACTACAATATTACTTTGCTTCTTATTTCTATAGCCATAGAAACTAATAATTACAATCCAATAATTTTGTAAATAATACGTTAATTAAAATAGGAAATATTTAAATACACTATTACTATTTGTCAAATGAATTCGGAAAAACCGCGCACAATTTGTACATACATACATACATAACCACACGCCTTTTTCCCAGAAAGGGTAGGCAGAGGTGCTACTAGAACACCCACGTTTCGCCTTGTATATTCCGTCCCACGATGTGATAGGGGGCGAGCCTATCGCCATATCGGGCACAAATTCCTGACTCCGGGCTAATAATGAATAGAAAAATCCAATATCACTTTGCCCGACCCGGGATTCGAACCCGAGACCTCAGCTTTGCAATCATACCGTAGTACCACTACGCCACCGAGGCAGTCAAAGGCAGGCACAATTTGTAATAACAGTTATTTGGGAATTAATATGATAAGGATGAGTTCTTCGGTGGGGCAGTTGTTCTATGAAGGATTAAAAAGATGAAGTGTGTCTATCAGCCCGGGGTCAGGAATTTGTGGCTAACATGACGATAGGCTCGCCTCCTATTACATCGTTTGACGGAACACACAAGGCGAATCACGGGTGCCCTGGTACCACCTCTGCTTATCCATCCGGGAAAAAGGCGTGAGTTTAACTCTTTTCAATCCTGTCTACCATCGTGGTAATGAATAAAAAAACCATTGTCAGTTTGCCCGACCTAGGATTCAAACCCGAGAGCTCAACGTTTTAATCGTACCGTAGCTTAGTACAACTATGCCACTGTGGCAGTCCTTGGATCCTTACTTGAGTAATTACCACAACTTTGTCCGTTTCTACCGCCAACTGGCCCAGTTTATGTATTTATGATTAAGAATATTTTACCTAGTGCAATAATTTGTTTATGTATGAATACCAAAGCCACTCTCTACCAATCAAATCTCTGGCGATGAAATTAATTTAACTTGGCGTATTTCAGTGCTGAGTAATAACTCACTTTTGGTTATAAGTGTGTATATCTGTATAGTGTATTAGCCCATATAATATGTACCACTGCAGGGCGCGGACCTCCTCTACAATCGAGAGTACGATTGAGAGTATTCAGGTTTCCTCAAAATGCTTGAATTAGTACGTGTTGATTGACAATCAATAGACACATGCTTGCGATAAGTCAAAGGTGTGACTTGGGATTTGATCCCGCGGCTACCGTGAACATATTAGCAGCCGCGTCTGGTGCCTTACCATCAGGCTACCACGTACTTTTCCAACTCATATAAAAAATAATCATACCTGGTTCTCTCTTGGATGGCTCGCAAGAATGATGTGAGGTATGTGGCTGGTCGGTGAGTCTTGGTTGTCAGCGACGGTGACCTTCCTCTCAGGAGGTCGTTCATAGCTCCTTGTAGTGGGCCGTTCTGTGGTGGTCTTGGGTCTCAGCCGGCGCGGGGGTTCTGCGGGGAAGAAGGGTGTGGGGGAGGGGACCGGGCGGGGGGTGGTTATCCTGGTGGGCAGCAGCAGCCGCGGCGTGGTAGCAGCGGGCGTGACCGGCGGCGACGGCGGCGGGCGCCGCGTGGTGCTGCGAGACGTGGTCGGAGCTACTGTCGTGGTGCTGGTAGACACCGTCGTAGGCAGTTCTATAGCTGTTGGGTTTCATAACTCGTTAGTTGAAGTAGTAAAAAGGTTGAAGTTTTAAATACGGTGACACTCAGCGCCTGCGTGACTCAGTTGATTTGAGAACATGCATGTAAAATGCGACCTTACGGATCTCGGAAATAATGATTAAGAGAAAGAATAATGGTAATACTTTTTTATACAATCTAAGTGGTACTTGTTTTGAATTTTATTGACACCATTCTGCCATAGTTCAACAGTCTACAGTCTTCCATAGATTCTGATACTGATTTGTATGTAGACGGTCAGTCATGATTCAAGTCTTATGTGGCGTCTTTACCAGATGTCTTGTAACTTTGATAATGTTATTACATACGTTGACAGAACGGTGCTGTTCCGTCCCACAGTCCCGAGGCGAGGCAGGCGATCCTCGCGGCGCCCTGGAGATTGAAGCCCGGCGCGCAAGAGTACTCCGCCACAGCGCCATACACTGACGCGTTCAGTTGGATCGACACCCGCCCGTTGGCTATGCGAGGCGCTTCTTCGCACTGGACCACTGGAATTATTTTTATTTATTTTTAACCAACTTCAATAACAGGAGGAGGTTCTCAATTCGTCGCAATCTTTATCTTTTTTATCTGTGCTCACCGGGTTCTCAAAGACGCCTGAACCGATTTGAAAAATGCTTGTTTTTGTTTTCATAGGTCCCATAAAACATTGGTAAAGATTTGAAGAATATCTGTATCTGAAGAATAAAACTCCTCAAAAATTAGTAGGTTTCCAATGGCTCTTTTTGCATTATTTTGTTTTATAGGGGCCAAATGAGCATACGGTTCACCTGATGGTAAGTGATTACCGTCGTTCATGTATACTGCAACACCATAGAAGTTAAAACACAGAGGTGCGTTGCGGGCCTGTTGGAATATTCATAAATCCGTCATGTGTATACCGAGCCAATTTGCTGATTGATACTTTAACTCAATAAATTATGATTAGACAGGATCATAGGCGTTTCACCCTCATGATTGATCCAAATTTCGCTTAAAACATGCGGCCATCGTACATTAGTGTCACATTTATGCCATTAAAATACGTTGGAAGATTGGTTGGGATGCGGTTTCTTCTTTATTTGTATAATGTCTCTTAACATCCAGTACATTTTCTCGTACTATACGACTCAGTTACATATATCGATACCTGGATCGCACTACACTTACAACCAGGATTCTCTTCAACCACTGTTGACCATAGGCCTCCCACAGGGATCTGTTGGAAGCGGCCTGCATCCAGCGGCTTTACCAGGTCGTCCGTCCACCTTGTAGGCGGGCGTCCGACATTTCGCTTGCCTGTGCATGGCCGTGGAGGCCATTCATTCCATTCCAGGATTGAGTTAAATATAAATAATAAATACCGTCACATCTCGGCGGGGGTCCATTCCAGCGCTCGTCGATGTCGCACACGAGGCGCGAGCGGCCTACCATCTCGTATCCCGGCTGGCACGAGTACTGCACGTGGGATAGGTACGAGACCGACCCGTTCATCAGCTGGTACGCGCCGTTCGAGATCTCTGCCGGATAGCCGCACTCAATGCCTGCGCGGAAAAAACAATACCAAACTATTATTTATTTCAATGATAAAATATCATTCATTCGCTACATTAAACAGAAATAACATAAAGTAAAAATATAAATGGCGATCTTGTCGCTCTGGGAAACGTCTTAGAGACATGGATGGATATAAGAGAAGAAGAAAGAGAGGACATAGTAAAAAATAAAGAATCAGAGTTCAAAATATATTCATTATTCAATACTAGAGACCGGCCCGACTCCGCCCGGTTGCAGATACTTTTTAAGTCCAGTCCACGTCAGCAACATTTTATTTCCCGTACTTATCCATTAAATTCAGACTCAATGCCGTCCTCTGTTTGCGTTTCCCGGCGGGTCCCTTTATATCCCGCCCTATCCCGTTTCATTTTCACTCAAACCATGTGATCCAGTTCCATCATATCGGAATTCCGTTCTCATCCCACGGGAACACTACATTTTCGGGAAAAATGTAGCCTCAGTATTAATCCAGCGTATCAGCTACCTCCATATCAAATTTGGTCGAAATCCGTTTAGCCGTTTCTGAGATCATCGCACACAACCACAAGACAAACAGACAACAATTCTAACAATCATTGTTTTGAGTTCTATTACGTTAATATAGTCCCCCATGTCAGTTTTTCTCATTTATCTTCCATGTAAAGACATCGATCGGTTACAAATTTATTGTTTGTATAGATTAGCGTTAAATCAGCATAAGAAACGCCGGTGGCCTGCTGATAATGAACCGTAGGCGACTGCGGTTGTTTGAATGTCATGACATTCAAAATTATTCTTTATTTATTATTAATTTCATGTAAAATTACACTTATTATACTCGTTAAGCCATCTCTTGGCACATCTGGCTTTTCGGAGTCATGTATTTGTAGTCAATTACCGCAAACTTTTACAGCGAAGGTAAACATCGTGAGGTGACCTGTATAGCATTGAGATTAGCAAGAGTGGTTATGGTATATGAAGTCGGCCAACCCACACAGCACAATGAGCCAGCGTGATGGCCTCTAACCCTCTAACCTAACTCCTTGGTAAAGGAGTCCCGTGCTCTGCGTTATTATGAGCAGATGTAGTCACAGTACAGTACAATACTAACGTTTGCAAACCGGCGGGAACTCGTCGTAGAAGCCGGTGTCGAGGCAGGTCCTGACGGTGGGCCCCACCAGCAGGTGGCCCTCGTCACAGGAGTACTGCACCGACGCGCCCACCTCGAAGCTCTCCGTGCTCATGGTCGAGTTGGGCGGCTGCTCTGGTCTACCGCACGCCTTGGGCTCTGCGGACAAATCAATACGCTTCACAGTCACGTACAACCAGATCAGCAGATACAAGGCTTGAGCTGTGGCCAACACCCAGCCCGAGAAAAATGCATACACAAACAATATCTAAAAATACAGAGCCGCATAGCACATTCGCAAACACAAAATAAAATTGTGACGTTTGAATACTTTGGATAATCAGAAGTAAAATTCGCTAAGCCAATTTCCATTTAAAAATACATCGCAGAAGATATCGCATTGTCCATAAAAAATAAATAATGACTTACGGTGCTGACAAATGTAGTTGAGGCGCGCTTGGCAGTCGGTGTCGGCCCACAGCCAGCCCTTGGCGCCGTCGAACCTGGCGCAGCCCTCGCCCCCTCCCGGCGCGTTCCAGAAGGACACGGTGACGTCATTGCCGTTCACCCACTTCCAGTTGGTGTGGTCCTGTGGGTCCCGCACGGCCCCCATCCAGTACTGGCTGCTGCTGTCGCTTCTGCAGACCATATATCGGGTTAGGCAGGCGTAGAAATACTCAGGGTGGCAGAAGCACACACGGTGCATTACCAATTAAGAAAAACAAAAGATACTCAGGGAGATTTAACAAATTAATTTTCTTTTTATTTTTTCTTTTTCAGATATTTTTGGCCCTTTTGTTTGTGATTTTGCCATCTACTACATATTTTATTGTATTTTTTTATATTACGAGTAGATATAGTAATTTTATATTAACATATTTAAGACAGTTGTGAATTATTATCATCTTTTTAAAATTGTATGAAATACTAATTGCACATATCTATACCTTGTGTCTGAAAGGGTCTATTACATTTTGTAATTTCGGTAATTTGGAATTTATTTTACACAGGCACTTAAAACTCAGAGTAAACATTTCAGAAAGGTGAAAATGTACTTAGAATCCTAAGGGCATTACCATTGGTAAAATTATATAATTATATTATAGCCTGGAAAAGTTTTCTTTAAATTAATTGGAAATAAAAAAAAACCCAAAACTCTAAGATTTCATCAAAGAGTAAAAATATTTACAAAAAAATAATTCGCTAATCATTTTGCATTTAAAACAGTTTTGTCGCACATGCCAAAGAACAAATTACGTGTAGGATAAAGTATAATTTAAAATTACACTTCCAAGCCATTTCTTATGAATTACTGTTGACAACTGTTGAAAACTTCTCATCACGGTACTATTGAACTTAACGTACTAAACACAACAGGCACACGGCTTAATCTTTTTTAGTTATCACAGCATTTAATGGAACTCAAGGAAACCGAGTATCACAATACTTAAGAGTACCTACTGTTCCTAATTAGTCATAATCATCTGGTCCTTTTTGACACGATTTCATTTAGTTCCTAAACGTAGTAGTGGTCAAGTAAATTCAGTAAAGTAACCTTGTACCATTCAATAGCGTCTGCATGACAAGACAATCCTATTTTTTTTTATAGCCGTTATAGGCAGACGAGCTAGCGGCCCGCCTGATGGGAAGCGGCCACCGCTGCCCATAAGACCTCCGCAGTGCCAGGGGTCCAGCACAACAAAGTCACTGCCTACCTTAAGGAAAGTACTCTCTTTAAGCCTCGTTTGAAGAAGGACAGGTCATAGCGCTCAGGAAACACCGATTTCAAATGAAATCGAGTGTCGAGAGTAGATGTACTACGAGTATCCTGTTTTATTCATTCATACATCGAAGCCACTTGATTACGATTAAAATATTTTCATTAATTTGTAGTATTTTCAACCGTCGAATCAAATGCAGATGGGCAGCGTTTGAAAGACTGTACAGGGTTGGGCAGTATTTGAATTACTTGTAATTGAAATACGTAATTAAAATACAAATACGTATTTTGTATTTGTATTTCAATTACTTCTTAAAATTTAATTTGTAATTAGTATTTCAAATGCTTATAGCCAAAAAATACGTTGGAACAAAACACATTTGAGGAAACAAAACAACTATAAAGAAAAAGAAAACAACTGCAAAGTAAAAAATAGTGTCTATTTCACTGACTTGTTTGCTTATTTACTTGACTAGCCAACATTTGATTTGTTGATTACGCTTTTATTGACATGACATTTATGTAAATGATTACAATTCAATAAACAGCAGTGTATAAATTACATAACACCTAACTTGTGATATCACCTTTTCTCGCTTTTACTTTTAACATGACATTACTGTATAGCTGCTGTCTGCTAGAAATAAATAAATGTATTTTGTAATTTTTACTTTGTATTTTAAATACATGCGAGAGATTATTTTGTAATTGGTATTTTAATTAAGGCAAAGCATGTATTTTGCCCAGCCCTGACCGTACAAGATCTTCTCTTACCTTATACCCCTGGTACCGAAAGAAAAAAAATCTTTCACTATTGCTTGTTGCAAGTGCGCTATACAACACTGAAACGTCGTCTCTCATTATGGGCCTGATAAAGCTTAAAATCACTCAACACACGTTAAAGCGATTTTGCTTGGTATTTTTATATAGAACTGATTCTATTCGACTTTCATTTCAGAGTTCTAAAGTAGAAGGCACGTACAGGCAAGCGAAGTGTCGGACGACCACCTTTAAGGTGGATGGATGGTTTAGTTTGCAGGCAGTCGGTGGATGCAGGCCGCTTCCAATAGGTCGATATGGAGAAGTCTTATGTTCAGCAGTTGACTTTATAAATAAATAAAGTCTAAAGATAGAGAGAAAGAAGTGATTTAATGGCAATAGGAAGACTAAGAAAGAATACCGATATCATTCAATCAATCAATCCATGAGCCAAAGGGAGTCCACTGCTGAACATAGGCCTCTCCCAATGATTTCCACAGTGACCAGTTGGAGGCAGCCTGCATCCAGCGACGTCCCGCGACCTTTACCAGGTCGTCTGACCACCTAGTGGGTGGACGTCCCACGCTGCAATGATATGATATGGTACCGATACCGGTATGATCAAGACTAAATGCAGTATTACGGTAAGTCAATGTTAATTGTTACGAACAACCTTCCAGCTGACTTCCAAATGAGTGGTTGGCACAACTGGCACATGTCAGCCAAGCGTGCGAGCAACTGGAGCGAGTAACTATCCCGCCACGCTCGACATGGGGTGTCTTCGTGATTAGGGCATGCACTATTGAGCATCATCATCCGTTAGGTTATTAAGGGAGTCAAAACAGTTGATGTATGACTTCCTGTGCAGTGGTCTACTAGGAGTCAAATAAGTGTTAATTCGATCGAGACAAATGATATAATTAAGAAATACTTTTGCTTAATAGCTTTAAGACATTACGCACTCCATGATCAATATGTCGAGTGCGTAATATAACTAATAATAAAAATATTGTTGGTAGATTCGAATTCACTCGTATAACAAGCTTCGTATGGGTTAGTGAATTAAGATACAGGAATGAGTAAGTGAAGTATCATTTTCATCATTAACCCAAATTATCTCACTGTTAGGGTATCTGTATCCAGCCCATATACGTCCCACTGCAGGGCTTGCACCTCCTCTACAATCGAGAGTACGATTGAGAGTGGTTAGGCCATATAAAACATCGTGAAGAAACCTGCATACCATAGCGATTTGTATAAAATATATGTATGTAAAAGTCCGCCAAGCTGCACTAGGCCAGCGTTGGGGACTACGTGCTATAGAGTTTACTGTTTGGGTATTTTAACAAAATGACAAAAAACTACGGAGCGTGGCTAAACCAAACATTGTTGAAAGAAGTAAACTAAGCTTACTTTGGTGACGTGAAGCGTATATTCCCGAGTATATATTCATGTCTGTGGTATTATTCATTGGCAAGTGTATTAGTCGATCGGCCTCGTACGTTCGGTAGCAACACGCGTCGCGGAGGTCCCGTTCGTAACGGACTGCTCGTCTCGCCGCGATAACCTATGCTTACACTTTTGTTCGGCATTGGCGAAATTCGACGACGCTTGTGAGACTAATCGTCATTAATTCCTGACTTTTTATCCAACACATTAAATACATTTATTTATTTTTAAATTCTTTATTGTTCACCAGGAAAAAGACAGAGATTACAACTAAACAAATAAGTACAATCGGCGGCTTTATTGCACTAGGCAATCTCTTACAGGCAACCTTTGGATGGACGTTGAAGAAAGGAGAGAGAAAGGGCAGTCTGGGGTAGCGACAGATGTATAAATTAATAAATGACAATATTACAAATTTATAATTAAAAGTTACACCCGTGTGTTTAACGCTTGTGTAATGTTAAAAATATGTTACCATTTTATGAACTGTTTGAGTGAAACTGAAGAGGTAACTATTTTTCGGACCCAAAATGAGATAAAAGGCAACCACGCCAAACATAATTTATTTTTCCAAGCGTATTTTTTCAAAACAACCAATCTTCCTAGTCATTAAACCTAGCTATGGAAGACAGGTCCTGAAGATAATTTTAAGAATAAAATATAGGTATCCATCCAATTTTTTTCAATACACGAACATTCGTGTTCTCTGCGAACACTCATAATGCCGTCTCGAGTGCGCCGGTGCTCCATAATGGACACGCCATAGCGGTTCGGTACAGGTGTTATCTCAAACTCTATAGATCCGAAAGTATATCACGCAACACATATTACGCCGCGTTGTCCGCATGCCATTACTTAATCTAAGCCAAAAAACCACTTGGTAAATATCTGCACTACCAGATCAGTATCGATTGACCGTTCTAAAGTATATGCCTTCAAAATATTCTACAGCAAATAAATAAAAAAAAGACACTCCAAAACCACACTTCGCGTTGCATCATTGTAACAATGTTTGCAAACACTGCTTTCAAACCATTTAGCTGATATATGACCTAAAGGAATATAATATTACGATCTCTTCAAACATGAGAATATAAGAATAATCCTCGAGGCAAAGGAAATGAATCCGGAATCCCGTCCAAAAGTAAAAAAAACATAAATACGAGTAACCGAGGGCAATCGATCTGTGTTCCGTGACTAATCCCTCATGATACGTAGCTATTTGTTAGTAGCAAATTCTAAACAGATTTTTCTGAAAAATAATATAATGTAGTGTGATCGCTTATACTGAATGCGGACATTTTTCGCTGTCAGTAAAAACTAATCTTGGTAGTATTTGAAATAAAAATGGACTCAATTTGAATTAATATATTTTCATCGTGATTTCTTTAATAAGTTTGTTAATATCATCCTTATCCAACATTACCTTTTATGCCATATATTTTTAGAAAAATCAGTTATAATAAACATGAATTCGCCAGCTAAGTGAGAGACTCACCGGTGCCGTCTCCACAGCTCCCAGCTGATAAATCCTTGCAGCGCAGGGTTGCTCTCGTCCACCAGGGTCCCTCCCCTGGAGCGACAGAAGCCCAGGGCGTCTCTGAAGTTCGCCGGCTGCCTGTCGTAGAAGATGTAGCACTTGCCGTTGTACGTCGCGGTGCTGCCTGGATAGCAATGTTTATATTTTTTATTCATTTATTTAATCTTTATTGTACAGAAGCATATATAAATATAAATAATTATATATAGAAATAACACATAAATCAATAGTACAAGTGGCGGTCTTATATGTCTAGACTTGACCGTTCCAACCGCTACTTTAGTTTGTCAATGTAATGTCAACTTAATGTCAGTTAAAATAGGGTATATTTTAACTGTCAATGTCAATGCAATGACAGCCTTAATGTTAATATAAATAGGGTATATTTTAAAACAGTTGACATCGCATTGACAAACCACTACAACGGTCGAGATGTTCGAGTAGGTAAGTGATTTCGATATATTTGTACCATACTGTGTTGGCCCATAATGGCCCACTGCTCAGCACTGGACTTCCCTACAATCGAGAGGTCGACTAAGAGTGGTTATATAAAATACCATAAACTATGAATTTCTCTATTCGATTTTAAGTTCCAGTTGCGTAAATAAATCGAATATATTTGTCGGGAATACCCAGACTGCGACTAAAAACCAAGCCAGGTGGTAGTTTTTGTGACACCAGACACAATGTAACTAAAAAATTCGCAAAGAAGAGACTTTATTGGTAATTTTTTACTTATTGACGTAATTCGGTGGTAAATGCATAGATTTTGAAATATAATAATATAAATCCTTTTATTTATAAAGACGCAATGGCACGCAAGGGCTTATTTTATTATATTAATAAAATCGATGTATTTACCACCCAAACACGATGCTAAAAAAACAACAATTAATCGTCGCTTTGTTTCGCGAAATTTTTAGTTGCATTATATCTGTAGTCACTAAAATTTCCATTTGGCTTCGTTGTCGGTAGCAGTCTTGATATACCCTGTATAAAGATTTATTTATCAAGCCGAAAACCGCTCAGTTTATGTGAGGTACTATGGCACTATTATCACTTAATTAACATGTGTTTTTGGTATCGTTAATTTCAGTAGAGTTCTACAAAGTAAAATGATTTGCAAAACAATATTCATATATTCGTATTGGAATAAAGAATTGAGAGATGCACAGTTATAATGATTATACTAATTTGTTCTAGTCATTCAATTCCGAATGCCTGGGAGCGGTATCTGTTCAAGTATTTCGACAGGCCGGCTATACGCCCATTGGCTCAGTTGTGTAGAGCGTCGCGATCCCGCTGCGTAGGTCGAGGGTTCGAGTCCCTCATGGGCGGTAGTTATTATACCAGCAATCTGTGTTTTTGTTTTTTTTTAATTTTTTGTTTTGTAATGTTGCACTGATTCATATTTTATTATTACTTTGATATAGCAACCCTCGCTTTCATTATACAGGAGTACATATTTTCGTAACACATACCTATTATACATATTTGGAAGATAGATATTTTCTGCCAAGCAATTCTTGTGAAGTTCTTCGCGTCTTGGGAGTTATAAAATATTGATTCAGGCGAAAATGCATTCATGCGCAGAGACACTAAAACTACCATCTGGCTTCATTGTCGGTCCTAGTCTGGATATATCCGGTATAATTTAGATTATAAGAAATCTTTTATTCTGCTCACGTGCGGTAGTGCTACTCATCCACGTATTTTGCTCGTTTACTTGACTTAACTTATGACATTTTAAAATAAACGTATTATAGTAATTATTTCTGTGAAATATATTTAGCACATAACGAGTAAAAATATAGCAGATTCGCCGTACCTGGTGGCTGATCTCTGAACTGGGGGCACCGCTCTATCGGCAAGGCCTGGTCAGTGTAGACGAAAGCCTCGCAGATGGACAGCTGGCTGGGAGCAGCAGCCTCCAGGTGCACGCTGACGAAGGCGCCGGGCATGGGCGGGTTGCAAGGCAGGAAGAGCGGCTGCCCCTCCTCGAGGTAGCCGGTGAATCGGTTGCAGATCGGGTTGGTGCCGAGGTCTGGCCGGTTGTTGCCCACCCGCACCACGATCACCGCGGGTTTGTTTGTGCCTGGAATTGTAATAAGGTTATGTTAAGTTACGCAGCGACTGGATGCCTAAAGCAAAAGACCAGGAAAGAACAACTCCGTTTTTGTTAGATAAAAAAATTCACTGCTTCTGCAATCCCCGTGCTAATGAAATCCTTACTACACACATCAACTCCCTTTATGTAGATATAACAAGCAAAACGCATTAGCAAACCAGAGCTAACAGCTGATAGGCAAGCGTGGGCTCAAACTTATGACGTCACGTCACACCTGCAGCCATTGAACGCCAGCACTCAACTGTGCCGAGAGTGTAGTAATTTGAACAAGAGTGTTGGTGGCTATGAGAACAGCGGTAATAAGCACCAAAAGATACTAATTACTTTTGTATAGAAAATACACAGATTCTACATATTGTTATATTTAATCACTGCCTCGGTGGCGTAGTGGTACTACGGTATGATTGCAAAGCTGAGGTCGCGGGTTCGAATCCCGGGTCGGGCAAAGTGATATTGGATTTTTCTATTCATTATATTATATTATATTATTATATACATGGCGATAGGCTCGCCCCCTATCACATCGTGGGACGGAATATACAAGGCGAAACGTGGGTGTTCTGGTAGTTCACCTCTGCCTACCCCTTCTGGGAAAAAGGCTTGTGTTTATGTTTATGTATGTATATTTAATCAATACATTACAGCTAAAGTGATAAATATATGATAATTGTGATATAAGTTTTCCCATTATCCTTAATTCAAATCTCTTGTAATTAGTTTTGACAAAGTAAGAAAAATATGCGAATTTTAGAATCAAAATTAGAATTTCTTTACACCAGATTTTCTGTCATGCTGCACATATTCCCAATATCTTTATCATTCACAACCATGTTTAATTTAAAATCATATGCACACATGTATAATTACATTATAATTATAAGACAATTATATTACATTATAAGACACGTGCTGCACATTTAAGAATATTGAGGAAACTGCTTCGGATAAGTGTACTCAGAAGTTTTGACGGACATTTTAGAGACATTTACCACCTAACTACATCATGTCAGTTCTTGGGTGTCGGTGTGCGCATTCTAAACATTTTACTCTCATATTTTTTTTTAAATGCACCAAACGAAGTATAACTTCAGTAAAATACACAAATCAATCACAAATAAATTACCACGTCACCGCCGCGGTCCTCGTGGCCGCAAGCAATTTTACAATATATAAATCCCTCGAGACTTTCGTTATTTTCCGTTTTGTCTCACAACTTTCACCTTAGCGAGTGATTTGGGGTCGCTGAGCCGTGCCGCGGTGTAATTTAATATAATGGTACTCATCAAAAGGGTTCGGATTAGAATGGAAAGTCTTCGCAACGCTTCAAAGATTTTCTGATAGCTATTATTTTGACAGCCTCCATGGCACTGTTGGTTAGACGCCGGCTGTGAAACGAGGGGTCGCAGGTTCAATGCTTGCATCGAGACATATGTTTGAGAAAAGTCTCTCGTAGCTTCTAATACCCACGACACAAGACTTAATTGATCTTAATGTGGAGTCAGGATATATGTGATTGTTGGGTGTATTTATTATTATTGTTCCTCACATTTTCTTACGGATATTTGAGAAGTAATATCACTGTAGGTCATCTAGGAACGAATAGTTTTTCTCTTTTCACATTTTATTATAATGGGTATAATATATAATGGTTAATATCATAAGATTATGATTGTATATGCTTGTATCACTTTTTGAAAAGATACGTTAATAATAATAAAAACTCTTTATTTTAGCACCTGATATTATAACATAAGTGATTAATAAACTAAGACTGAAAATGCTAAAAATCGGCGGTCTTATCGCTAAAAGCGATCTCTTCTAGACAACCGTGTTATTAACATTTTTTTTATTTGTAGGACACACGTCCACGCTGGTAGATGCCATATAAATAGTAATGAATATATTATAAGGTTTACTCCACCACTAGATGGCGCTGTTAAGGATCGGACACTAAAACACAATTCCGTATCAAATAACAATAAGGGATGGTAAATGCAGCGCGGTCCATATAACTATGCCGGGTCAATTGTATCCAGATACCTATATGTTGCTTGATCACGAACCGTGATATGTATTTATTTATTGCTTTATATACAGAGTATAAATGCGGCCTTAATGCCTGAGACTTTCTCTGTCAGGCGACCTTTGGATGGTGCAGAGAGAAAAAATTATATGCGCATAAATACTAGAAACTTGAAAATTTAAAGTTTATATGTGAACAATACATATATACACATATTATATATATGTGGGATTATTAAATAGTTTAATGCGGATTTCACTTTAATTGTGTATTATGAAATAAATCTTACAAAATCTTTTACATAAAATCATACGTCTTCCATCAAAATCTCTTTTTCACTCATGACAGATAACGTAACTAACAATGAGGTTACACGTTATATGAAAAATAAAACCTAAAAATAAATCAACCCACATATATACACACACATATATACATATATAGATACACACATGTATACATAATACATAAGTATACAAGAATATAATATAATATATAACACATGTAAAATCTAGACAGGAAAAATACGTTTATAGTGACTCTGCTAATTTATCGAATAAAGCCCCAGTTACACAGGGAGAGTTTCGCACCTCGAGGATACGATTATCGTCAGTATAAAAAAGTTGCATCGTGTAAACGTTTGTCAGAACACGATAATCTATGGCGGTTATGTCATGCGATAATCGCATACGATTCTCGCCGCGAGAAACTCTCCCCGAGTAAACGGGGCTTAAGTGTTGGCGAACCTTCACCTTGAATGTCAAACGAGTACCCGAGGACCTGTAGGGTAATTCACGTAATTAAATAATTTCAGTTGCAGTGCAGTTGGAGTTAAGTTTCGATCAAAACAGACCTTTTCGTATTCTCGTAATTTTGACAACCGCTGTCAGATACGCTCGCGTCAAGTCCGCGTCACGCGAGCGGTTTAGCGTATTCTATTGCTGCGTGTCTTATGTGCGTGATTCACGTCGCAACTTTATCGGTATTCACGTGTAAGCTTCTTGCGTACGACTGACGTACAGTTGACGCGCAGCACCCGCGCAGTTTACGCATAGCTTAGGTGCAGTCCACGCGCAGCTAAACAATTACAAGAATACCATTTTGCACTAAGACGTAAACTTAATTGCAACTGCACCACAACTTGATCGGCGCGTCAAAAAATTACGTGAATTACCCTACTGATATCAAGGGGGAGGGCGTTCCAGGGAAGAATAGTTTGGATAGAGAATAAAGGGTGAATTAAATCGGAGCTATGAATAGGACAATGAAGAAGGACATTACGTGGCTATATTATTTGTTATTGGTGTGGAGTTATTTACGTATAAACTTATAATAAAACCACTATAGAGCGTGATTCCAATCCCGACAAATACTAACATCTGCAAAAATATCTAACACAACAATGCTAATAATCTAATAAGGCTGAATTTTTAATAAATTCTAATAACATTTTACGATAGAAATTAAATTTAAATTCGACATGATTTTCTCTTAGCATATTAATATTCAGATTGTGTGGCACGTCACAAAACTTTGATAAAGTTATTTCATTAAGACTCAGACATTAAGATTTTTTTTACTAAATTTTGGTCGCCAGGCTCGTGATTAAATTAATAATTTAGCCAAAGGAACGGTGATAATGTTAGAAACCAAAATATCTTGATTAATAAATTTCGTATTTAATAGCCGCATTAGAAAAACAAAATAAACACGAGTCCATTAGTTACAACTTATTTTAATATATTTTGAATGAATATATAAATTATTATAGAAAGTAGAATTAAAGTGGAATAGTTTCGCATTTTGTATATCGTTTAAGTTGTTTTCCAAAATATTGTATGCTAATAAGGCAGGTCATAGCTGTACGAATAAATAAAATGCAACATCTCATCTCTGCCTATATACCACAATTTGACAGCCTCCGTGGCGCAGTTGGTTAGACGACTGCGGAACGAGAGGCCGCGGGTTCGACCAAACAACCGAGACAATATTTGTATGCTTTATAAAGCATTTGTTTGTGTCTGGTTGTTTTTGAGACTGAAAAGTCTCATGCAGTTTCTGATACCCACGACACGATGTGTGACTGTTGGGTTTAAGTAATCAATTATTTATTTACAATACTATTTTTATTACTTATTATTTTCTGAGGTAGAATACGGTCTGGTCTCCTCAATTTGAGTCTGAAAATCAGAGCTGTACGAGTACTATAGTCTCTGCGAAATAGCAGAATATAGAGATGTCGACGCAGTACCCATACATAAACACACGCCTTTTTCCCAGAAGGTGTAGGCAGAGGTGCTATCAGAACACCCACGTTTCGTCTTGTATATTCCGTCCCACGATGTGATAGGGGGCGAGCCTATCGCCATATCGCAGTACCCTTTTTATATTATATACTGACACATATGTAGGTTCTATTCTATATTAATCATTACATACAGTGTAACCTTTTGTTATTTATGGATATTGTTGTTAACTCTCGTTTGTTACCTGCTATCGTGTAAACTGTATTTCATTCTGTATTAATAAAAAATTTAAATTTTATGCCGGCATATTTAAATCGGATGCATTACTTTATAACCTTTGATTAAACTGCCAATAATAGTATGTTTTTTCTCTCATACAGTGCAAAGATCGGCGTCTTTGTGCCATAGCACGTAGTTCTCAACTGAACGGATAATAAGCTTGCAATTATGCAGTTAACACTTAAACGACGGCGGGCATGGGCGCACATCGCGGTCGCTCGGTCGCGCCGACCATCTTATCTATCAACTAGTTACAACTTAACACGCCATGCAGGGTTGCCAACGATATGTTTACTCAATATTAGGTATTTATTAAAAGTGAGAGACCAACATTGGGAGTTATTTTTATCTGTCACCTAAACGCTGTAATTGCCAATACATGTATTATGTTTCCTAATTGGTTAGAAGTAATTGATTTTCATAAAACTTCCATACGCGTTGTTAAATTCAGTAAGTCTATACTTATTTTTTTTGTCTACATTTTTACTTGTTAAGGACGTAAAACAAACTTAAAATACAGAAAGGACAAACATACCCTTTCGCCTTGAGGTATCAACATAATGTCTGAGTACATATCACAAGGTCTCTAACGGCATTTTTTTATCTTTCCCAGTGAAAACTCTACACTATTTTCATTGCTGAGTGTCAACCCTATATCGGCCTCATTCCTGCTCTGTTAGCCCGACATCTGGTTGCTAAGTGTCAACCCTACAGTGGCTTGTTGCTCAGCGTTAACCCTACACCCAAACCGGTGCGTAGAGACAGGCGGAACGGGGCCGCGGCGACCGCAGCGACGCCTGGTGACCGGCATCACACCTCATCATTTCTACTTGACATTCTTCTACGAGAAAGCTGCTTGGATCGGTTCTCACGAAGGCTTGTGTGTACTCGAGTATTATTTATCGCTGGCTTGTATTACCCTTGGATAGATTTATTCGGTGGTGCAATAGTACAATCCTCAATATTTAATAGCGACAGCCTCGGTAGCTCAGTTGGTTAGATGCCGGCAGTAAAACTACAGGCTGCGGGTTCGATCCGCGCATCGAGACAAATGTTTGTGAGGCCTAAAATATTTGTCTTGTCTGGATGTTATGAGACCGTAAAGTCTCGCGTATTTTCTGATACGTACGACACTAGTCAGAGCTATGTATTAAACTGTTGGGTGAATTCACTTATTATGTAATATATGTATAATGTATACATGTTGTATGTAAGCCGTGTCTCCCACAGGTCAATTTACCTCACAACTGTTTCGGTTCAAAAGATTCATGATTTAAGTTCTGAAAATTTTCTCGTCCCCATATTGACAACTGTGGACACAGCTTTCCTTTACATATGTAAGTCAGAGCGACGGGCCAGCGGGCCACATGATTAATGAACATCAGCGTTCCGGAAATTGAAAAGGATGTTGTTGAATAATTATCGATGACGGAGTTCTTTTCTGGGGATATTTCTTAATCTCTCACAAAATATTTCATATTGTTCAAAAATAAACTATGCTCGTGTTACAGCTCTAAAAATATATTGTGTAGATTACACCTGTTTTGAAATTCGTCATGAACATCATCAGCCACAGGCAGTCCACTGATAGGCCTCCAAGAAATTCTATAGTGACCGGTAATTGGAAACGGCCTGCACCTTAAAACTGTGCGATTTGATGCCGATTTTATCAATCATCAAAGAAGAGGTATTCAATATGAACAAATTAAAAGCGACAGTTGTTTTAAGACAATTTACCAAGTATGCTACTTTTATAATCAGTCAGAGTATATTTATTTAACACTTATAATAGAAAAAATGTACGTTGTGTAGTTGTGGTCTTATTGCTCAAATCAATTTCTACCAAACAACCATGGGGTGGATAAACAAAAAGGAACGAAATTTAGGGCAGTTCCAGGTATACGAACAATTTTACATAGTCTTCATATATATGTAAATATACACATACATACATATTCATTGAACATATACATACATAGAGGCGATATAAATAAATAACAACATACAAAGGAAAATTTAACAACTGGACAATGTAATTATAGAACCTGATGATAATGTTCTTTGACCATTCTTTTAAAGATGTACAGAGATTTAGTCCGTCTCACCGTTACTGGCAAAGCATTCCACAACAGCTTGTACAGTAAAAGATCTGTCTACGAAAGAAGTTGAATGTACGGGGATTTTCAGTCTTATGTTCTCCGATGACCTAATAGACTCCGAATGCAAATAATATAATTACTTTTATTCATGTTTTGGAAGGCTGTAGACCTCCTTATGCGTCTTCCCACATTCGCCAATGTACGGGAAGGGGAACTCATGGCGCCTTATTCTCAAGATAAAAAAAGTAACAATTAATTTGTATAGATATAGAATAACTTTTACCTGACAGCTAAAAAGGCATAACTAAGGATGGACTCACCGCAGCAAGGTTTCCCGAAGTCGAGCCGCACGAGCTGCACCATGTAGGGCTCGAGCAGGTTGACGTACCACCAGGGCACGCGCTCGGGCTTGGTGAGCGTGCACGTCTCCGCGCTGAAGGCGGCGGCCGTGCTGCCGTCCAGCGCGCGCTGCGGGACGCCGCCTTCCTCCGTGGACGCCTGCATCGGCGCCTTGCCCGCCGCCACGTTCAGCACTGCAAACAAACAACAATAAATACACACGGACATAGTCGGCATTCTCATACGAGAGAATCTAGGGTAAGACTGTGCCATAGCTTGCAGCCACGCTCAGCACTGAAGTATGTGCATTATAATACACGCAACAGTCACACACAGACCCAGATACGTGTTTTTGGCTTTGGTGTGTTCCTCGAATTTTGAAGTCCCTTATTGTGCTACAAGTGATCATCATCGCGTTATTACCCAAAAAAAATATAAATATTTTATATACATAAATAATACACAACATGTCTTCACCTTTTTTTTTTGGAACCAACCTAACGTAGCGGGGGCACAGCAGTGCCCCCGCCAAGTCGAGCAAAAAAGCGGCATGGCTGTACCATCCTTTTCTCGAAGCAATTCGTTGTGGATAAAACTAGAAGCTTGAATTTTCAGTAACCAAGCAGACATTGTATAAACACTGTATATTTCAAATTTCATTCAATTTGAACCGTTAGTTTAATAATTATAACTAATCAAAATTTCTTAATTTTGTCACTCACTGACTGACTGACTGACCGATCATCAAATTATAAGGCACTTCTAGCAGACATAGAAACTTCAAATTTAGAATACAATTAGTGTTTAGTGTATAAATCAAGTAAAAACTAAAATAATTTGCAATTTCGGTTCAGCACTCTATGTATACTAACTGCATATATAACTTTGTAGTCCCATATGTATATATAGGATTACAGAGTTACATTTGCAGTTAATGTGGCAGTGTGCCTGTATATGTATAATATAATGGAATAGTAGGTGTAGATATGTACCTATATATAATTATATCTACAAAAACAAAGCTTGTAAAAAAACCAAGTCTCGCTACTCAGGTCTTCTACCATAATAAGTGAGATCCACGGAATACCAAGTCGTTTAATTTATTCAGTCCCTACATAAGGGACTTTCTGTCTTAAGTTATTACGTAATTAACTAACCTAACAACATTTTATAGTGACCATATCAATATTTAAAAAAATAGATGATTTTAATAAAATAGACTGACTTGGCCATCGGTTGAAAAGACAATGTATCTCACAAGTATATAGATTGTTTAGTTTAGTGCGATGGCCCAGTCAATCTATTTTATTGTTATACATTGGGATCATACTTTACGACAATAAAGTTTTTTTTTTAAATTTGTTAAGTACTAACGAAGATATTGAGTATTTATATTAGTATTTACTTTCCCCCTTCCCCATAACCCTTTCCCCTTTTGACACTCCTTTTGTAGTAATACGCTTACACTAAATCTAACGCAAAAATATAAGTAATGAAGAATATACTGTACAATTTGGAGGAGTTCTGCTCTTCAGGTCCCAAGACATTCATCAGGTCTTCACCAGATTTTTATGGGACCAACACAGTATACCATGCTTTGTGATAAACTTTCTTTCTGATCGAGTAACAAACAAAAAAAAAGTTGAATTGATTACCTCTACTTTTGAAGTCGGTGAAAAAAACTATCGGCAATATAAACTACAAATACTCTAGAAATAGTAGTATTAATATTAATATGGACATTAGTCATTGCCAGAATTGTTTATGCGCATGAATGCATTTCCGCTGAATCAATATCTTATAACCCTCAAGACGCAAATAATTTTAAAAGAATTGCTTGGCAGAAAATATCTATCTTCGAAATAAACTCATTTGCAAAAAAAACGGGCACCTAAGCAATGAACCATTTCAAATGTTACTATTGGTTTGTTTGATAATTATAGGTAGTTTTACTTTCACAATTTTGTAAATTAATAAGCAAATAATCGTTTTCGTCAGTATTATCATAAAATTTTGATAAAATTTATGGGTTTTAATGCTAAAGTTCACTAGTAGTGTATGCTCGCTAGTAGTGCATATGCTCGTGAAGTAAAAGTTAACAAAGATTTTTGTTTGTTTTTTCTTTAATAAAGTAAAAGCAGATAAATGTTTAGTATCGAGTGTAACTCCCTCTAGTTGAAATCACAGCTTGAATTCGTCTGGGTATGCTAGCGAGGATATCCCGGATACTTGCTTGCGGAATACGTTCCCACTCCGCGGTAATCACATTCTTCAGCTCTCTGATGGTCTGCGGAGCCGGTTGTACTGATCTCACGCGTCGTTTCAGAACGTCCCAGACATGCTCTATAGGATTGAGGTCGGGACTTCGAGCTGGCCAATCCAAACGACGAATGCCGACTGACTGACGAATGACGACCGACACTTAGCCTCTGAGCCACGAAGCATTGGCTGCAACCCTCTTCGAGCAGCGCAATAATTTTGGTAGCTTTTACCACTTTCTCTAACATTATTGAGACAGCTAAACAGCAATAAATGAAGCTTTGACAATTAAGAATATGAAATAAATTCATAAAAATTGACTAAAAGTTATGAAAACCGATATTATCTTTTGGAACTTCGCACCAAAAATGTAGGATAAAAAGTGGTTTTCTGTAAAAACGAGCATCAAACGAAAATTTGAATTTAGAACGTACTGTTTTAAACACCACGGCATTTTTAAAACCGGCCAGTAACATGTACAAATGATTGAAATCATTTTGGTACCGTATTTTTTTAAAGAAGAATTAAAATCAAAACCGCCCGTTTTTTTTGCAAATGAGTGTATAATAGGTATGTGTTACGAAAATATGTACCTGTATAATGAAAGCGAGGGTGCTATATCAAAGTAATAATTAAATGAGAATCAGTGCAATATTACAAAACACTAGATTAAAAAAAAACAAAAACAGCAGAATCTATGTATTTCGCCCATGAGGGACTCGAACCCTCGACCTTAGATATTAAGAGATGAAATGTGTTAAAGCGGGATAGACACGACGGGACGGGATGTAACAGAAATAAAAGGAGCCAGTTGTGACGGGAGGTGTAGGATGGAAAGTGACAGTAGGTACTTAGGTTGATCTCAGGAACACAAAAGTTTGAACGGGAATAAGATATTTCTAGTGTGGAGTGGAGTCTAAACATCTAAGCATCCAGGCGGAGCTGGGCCGGGCCGCTAGTATAATAATATAATTAAAAAAATATTATATGGTTAGTAAAGTCTGTCAACTTTATTACAATCAGACAATTACAATTTTAATACGCATGATTATTGACTATCAATACACACGTGGTAACTTCGATAAGTCAAGTCCGAGCCCTGGGATTCGAACCTGTGACCACCATTTCCGGAGTTACAGTTTATTACCATGAAGCTACTAAGCACTTTCTGCAATAAATGTACGTTCACTTGATAGGCGTAAGTACTTGTACCTGTGTAAATTAATGTATATGTATACAGACTGAAATTTTCAAGTGGGCGTGGATGGCCAAATCTGAAACTATGAGGAACAGCGAAAAATACTGAAAGGCGTCACGAGGCCGATTTTGATGAAAACTAAAACTGCATAGATTGGACTTGGGTTTTTGGTAAATAAATATACCTGCGGTGTTTAACATCTGGCTTCTCCGGTTGTATGTCTTTATATAGGAGAATACGTATAATAATAATATATAATATATAATACGGGACGTCGCTGGATGCAGGCTGCCTCCAACAGGTCACTATGGAAATCATTAGGAGAGGCCTATGTTCAGCAGTGGACTTCCTTTGGCTTATGGATGGATGGATATAGGAGAATAATACCTCTCAGCTAAATATTTGTCACCAGCTTTGCTGCGGAGAGATGTGGACAATTATTTGTTTCCAACTCGTCTTGTTTGTTTTTTCTTTCTGATTAATGATGCGCGTTAAATGCAAGCTAGTGTCCCTGAGAGCCTCGCCGAGCTCCGGAGCTCGGTGCCAATTCTTTGCGTGCTATTGATCCTGGCTGACAGGAGTTGCGGTGGTGGGTGTGTGGGCGGGAAAGATCAATATTCCTAGCGATGAATCTCACATTATGAATTAAAAAAAATAACACATCTGTATTATTATCCCACTCGATAATGTTGCTACATACATACATACATAAACTCACGCCTTTTTCATACAAGGGGTCGGCACTAGGCAGAGGTGCAACCAGGACACCCACGTTTCGCCTTGTATATTCCGTCCCATAATATCAGGCACAAATTCCTGACTCCAGGCTGATAATGAGTATAAAAATCCAATATCACTGCCCGACCCGGGATTCGAACCCGAGACCTCAGCTTGGCAATCGTACCGTAGTACAACTGCGCCACCGAGGCAGGCATAATGTGGTTAATAATTATCAATTTCAGAAAAGTAATGACAAACGAAAAACTACAGGAAAGAGGTAATTTTAAGCGAAAGACTATTTTTTCTTCCGTTGCCTTAACACCTAGTCTACCTGTATTATTATTATATTAATAAATTCCGAGGTAAATTCCTAAAATGCATATAGAAATTTCCAGTACAAATGAACCGATAAGTGATCGATAAAATACTAATAAGATAATCGATGCAGGTTGTTGACGTGAGTGGTGCCGTTACACCAGCGCGGCGTGACACGTTGATTTGCGTGCAATTATCGACAGTTATCGTCCAGCACTAGTGACATAGTGACCAACCGTTATGGTCATTCGTTCGTTTGTGCGATCGGATTTTCCCAGTTATAATACACTTAGTTCAAAAATAAGGGGTTACCTGAAGTTTTCAAAGAGTTTTAAAAATTGATGTATTCATAGAACTTTCACTTTTTGACTTTATTGCACCCCTGCCGATCGTGCCGCCATATGGCGTCAAAAAGTAGTTTTTTGACGATATCTCCTTTCCGAGTCATTTTATGAGGAAAATGTCTATATTCAATTTACTGGTGGTAATTTTAATGGTCTCTAATATGTGATACCCCGCCTAGGTAGATACCACCGCAATGTCTATTTCTCCCGACAAACACCAGAGTAAATGCACTGTTGTGTTCCAGTTTGAAGGACATTGTAGCTAGAGTAGCTACTGGACATTACGAGTCTTAACATCTAATGTCTCAGAATGGCGAGCGCAGTGGAATGCCAAGCGTTGATTTGTAATTCATGGTGTTGTTTGATTTTGCCAATGTCCATGAGCGGTCATGTCGCTTACTATCAGGCGGATGGCAATGCTCGTCTCGCCATTAATCGCAATAAAAAAAACTACAAAATTAAACTAGAGAACATTTTCTACATTTTATGTGTTTAACATTATTTTGTAATATCAAATGTAGGTCGTCTATAATCTTCAGTCACTGAAAGCACTGTTGTCAAAATTATAATTGTGTAAAATATTTATCACTTCACATTTTATTACATTGGACATATTCACACTATTACATTTGGAGTACAAATAGTTGTTGTTTATATTATGTTCGAACAATGCGTTATATTTATACGAATTGCGAACTATCTTAATTTGGAGATAAAAACGGTTTAATATATTAATTTGTATATTTTACGCATGCATATACTTTTTAGTTTGGTTTGTAAAGTTTTCATAGTTATTTATGTGATTTCAGCTTGAACATTTTTTATTATTCAGTAAGCGAACTCGTTTTCAATGAATTTTGTGCCTTACATAGTAATATTATGATTTTATAATTCGTATTTTCTTCCTTTTTTATATCTTAATTGCTTTCTTAATTTTTTATAGGACCACCTGTGACCACCGCTTTCGTAACACAAAAATAATTTTCCAAATTGGTTCAGGCGTCTTCGAGTAATCGGTGAACATACATAAAAAAAGTAGATTCCGACGAAATGAAACCTCCTCCTTTTTTGAAGTCGGTTAAATATACCTTTACTACAAATAAAAAAATAAACTATACCCATATTTTTGTCGTACCGTTCTATTATGTTAATAAATACTTCCAAACATGAACCATACTTGACCGATTTTTTATATCGATTAATTATCAAGTCTGCAAAGTATCTGGGTTAGAGGAAAACCAGCATACAAAGTCTGAAATGTTGTCTGAGTCTCAGCTAATAGCTATTATATGTTTGCATACTTTTTAACACTCTGTCACAGTTAAATGTCATTAAATCTAGACGGGTTTTGATACTTGCTTCTTCTTTATTATCACTAATCTTATATCTTTAAATGAGCAATTCTTGTATATATATATATATATATATAATTGGAATCTCGGAATCGGCTCCAACGATTTTCATGAAATTTAGTATATAAGGGGTTTCGGGGGCGATAAATCGATCTAGCTAGGAATCATTTTTAGAAAATGTCATTTTATTCGTGTTTTATAGATCGTTTTTAAACTGAAAAATATGACTCTTCCTGACATCTGTTGGCGAACAATAATACCATTTTTTGTGAGCAATAAAGTTATTTTAGAAAATGACATTTTATTCGTGTTTTATCGATCGTTTTTAAACTGAAAAATATGACTCTTCCTGACATCTATTGGCGAATAATAATACTATTTTTTGTGAGCAAAATTTGACTGACATTACACGAACAAAAAAGGTCTTATGATTTAGATGTTTCTCGAGAGCGTGCGGCCCAACGTGTAGCTAATGAAAATAACGATAATTTCCAAAAAACACAACTTGTAAAAAAAATAAAAAATACCGAGCAAAGCTCGGTCATCCAGGTACTAAATATAAAAAAAGGATTCCGACATATTGAGAACCTCCCCCTTTATTTTGAAGTCGGTTAATAAAACTAGGAAATACACCCAATTGTCACATAGTCTTAACATCTTATAAGCGTTGAAGAAAACGAATTCTTACGGATTTTACCGCGAATGTGATTTAATTTTTATTTTTTTATTTTCTCGAAATGTTTCGATCAGTTTATCTGCCCGTTTCGATCACTTTACAGCTTTCGTGGTCACAGGGCGGACAAAGTGATCGAAACGTCGGGAAGTTAAACTGTAATCAAATTCTCGATAAAATCCATATGAATTCATCTAATTCCAATGTGTAACATTTGCGTAAATCCAGGAAAACTATTATAAACAATTGAGTCTTATGTCGTGATTATTAGAAACAACGAGAGACTTTACTGCAGCCTGAGCCGATACAAATACGAGGATCCATGGATCAAGACTTGTCTCGGCGCGGAGATCGTAGCGGCCTCTCGTTTCAGAGCCCGCGTCTAACCAACTGCTTGCTGCTTGTCAAGCAACCTAAATGCGTTACATTTGTTGGATTGTACGTACTTACATAAACATCACGCCATTATCTCAGAAGGGGTAGGGAACCAGGACACCCACTTTTCGCCTTGTGTGTCTCATTCCACGGTGTGATAGGGGGCCTATCGCCATATCGGGCACAAATTCCTTTTTTTATTGCAATGAATGGCGAGACGAGCATGCTATTCGCCTAATGGTAAGCGATACGAACGCTCACGGACAATCGCAAAACCAAACACCATGAATTACAAAGCAATGCTTGGCATTCCACTGCGTTTGCCCCCTTGAAACATAAGATGCTAAGTCTCATTATATACAGTAGTTACTCTGGCTACAAATCCTGACTTCGGGATGAGAATTAATATAATAATTATATGCAGATTTCATGGTCACGTTCGCCGTTAAAGTAAACTATCACTACACATGTAACCTTGAAAAGTCGGGTGGGATTTGAACCCGTGACCTACAGTCGCGACCACAGTGAACACCTCAGCACCCACGCCCGGTCTGTTACCAGGCCCACACGCTCTTTAAATATCCTAATGTGAATAAAAGCGGGTGTTTGTAAACAAGTGGCGCGGCGGTAAGCTCCGATCGAGAAGGAAAGTGTCGCCGGCCGAGCGGAACGCCACGAGTTTTTGCAACAATGGACTTTTTACTCTCGACCGAATGCTCGCGGACGAAATGCCAGGTAGTGTGTAGTATATATGTAAATGGTATATCAAGACTGCTACCAAAACGAAGCCAGATGGTAGTGGGTACAAACACGATGCAACTAAAAATTTTGCATTAAAACGCGACGATTTTTTTTACAATGTTTCAAATGTCAATTGTGTTTGAATGTTAAATCCATAGTTTTTGCTAAAATTATAATTCAAAGCCTTACGTTCTATGGCGTCTTTAAAAATAAAAGGGTTTACATTATTTTTTTAGGCAACTGTATCTATTTCCCACCCAAATACGATGAAAGGAAAGAAAATAAAAAAAAATGCTTTTCTTGCAAAAAATTTAGTTGCATTGTGTCTAAAGTCACTAAAACTACCACCTGGCTTCGTTTTCGATCGCTGTATGTATTGCGGTAAGTATACGAGTAGAATAACGCCGCCTTCGATCTTACAAACACCCAGGCCCGAAAATACTTGTGGAGCACACTTTCTATCGGGGATCGAACCCATGGTCACCTGTTTCACAGCCGTCTTACTTCTGGGTCCTAGAGCTTTTCAGGTAATAACACCGGCCTGATCAATTCCGGATATTATAAAAGCAGACGGAATGCGACAAACTCAAGCATGTCTATGTGAGTATTCTAACATCGTTTACGACAGTCGCCATCGCTATTGAAACCAAATAACAAAAAGCTATAATGGTGCATCCACATCGCAGTAACCTTTTATGGAGCAACATTGTGTAACAATGTTATTGACTGTTACCACAAGTTAGGCAACATTACTTATCCATTACTAAGACGCCAAAATGTACTAAACATAAATAACATTTTGTTTTCAGTTCCTGAGTAACATTTGGAAACGATGCTCAACAAAAAGGAACTGCGTTTGGACGCACCACAGTGTTACTTCACGACGTGTTCAAACAGTGGTCCTGACCCGATCGAGCCTACAAATTTTTCGTACTATTATATTTGGTAAATCAGAAACAGCCAACCTCTAAAATAATACTAAATTGTGCTTGATACAATCAGTTTCTATAATTCTAGGGCCTAGCCAGTCTCAATCGTGCTCTCGAATGTAAAGGAGGTTCATGCCCTGCAGTGGGACATAGATGAGCTGATACAGTAATGTTACTTTCACAATTTCTATTTATTAATGATTTGCCTTTTCACAAGTGTCATAAAAAATCCTTTTTTAAATCATCTTAGAAAAATCTATATTACTGAGCGTAATAAACGAAGCGTTCACAAAACGAAAGAGGACGAATGCCTCGAGAACGCCTCGAAACGTGTCCTCATGTATACGAGTAGCTGCCGAGTGGTATAATACTCATGTTTTATCCACAGAAAGCATCTCGCGCGGACATATTTATATTATTTGCCACCTACAAATGCTCTTGTTTAGAAAAACTATGTTGGTAAAATGTGGATGAAATAGCATTACGGCTCTTGTTACATCTATCAAAATGTTACCTATGTGTAAAATCTCTTATATTTTACTTATATTTTAGTGTAGGTACAAGATAAAGTACCTACTATATGTATAGTACTTTATCTTGTACCTACACTAACATTTTTCTTAATTAGAACGGTTTTATTTATGAAAATGTTTTCAATTAATATTTAAATATTGTCTACGTAACGATGTCGCTAAACTGCAATGTTATAATGGCGGAACCAATCTAATTTCGTTTTATTAACGGAAGTGCTAATTATATATGAAAATGTAAATTTAAAGGTTGGTTGAACAAGTTTTTTATGTAATGGAAATAGAAAGCTGTGGTGGATTTATAAACCGATTAATCAATTGATAAGTTGCGTAACACCGAGAGAAATTATCATTAATATTCACATTATTTTGCATTCTTTATATGATAGATTTGATTTGACCCAAAAAAATAAAACAAATGCGAAATATCTAACAAAAGGTATTACAAAAAAGTCTTCAACATTTGACGGAATGCGAAAAAAGGGTGTTGGTAATTTTAAAGCGTTTTCTTGATATTATTTCAAGACATAAGCTGAATTGAACTGAGCAAGTGCAGTGAGTCGCGAGTGAGTCCCTATGTGATGACACAGTTCATGTCTAGTGCCTTTTCATTGCAACATCCCTGAGAGTTGACAAACAATGCAAATGTGTTTTGTGTAACACGATGCAGTGAGATAACGCAACGCTATTTGGCTCGGACGCCGGGCACGCTTCTCCAGTGGTGAAATACTCGATAGAATCGACCGACAATCGCACAAGATAAAATCGCGTACTTGGGGTACAATATACATACATATACTCACGCTTTGATTCCCAGAAGGGGTAGGTAGAGTTGCAACTAGGACACGCTTCGCCATGTTTGTTGCGTCCCACCTCAGTAGTCATCGTACCGTGGTACAACTGCGCCACGAGGCAGTCGATATATATCTATCTATCTATCTATATATATAATTAATTTGTAACTAAGCGATGTCTGTATATGGAAGATATTTGCGAAAAACTATTATGGGGAACTGTGTGAACGTAGAACCCAAATCTTTAAAGTAAAATAAAATAAAATGATTGTTACAATTTTTGTCTGTTTGTCTGCGCGTTTGTGCGCGATCATCTCAGAAACGGCTAAATTGATTGGAGGTAGCTGACATCCTGGATTAACACATAAAGTACTTTTTATCCCGAAAAATTTAGTGTTCCCGTGGGATGAACAAGGAATTCAAATATATTTGTTACTTTTTTAAGATAGATGACACAGGATTACATGCCTTGAGTGATAATGAGACGAGACAGGGCGGATTATAACGGAACGGAAAAATCAGTACAGAAGACGGCATTGAGTTTATATATAAATAAAACAGTACGGGAAAAAATATGTTGCTGATGTGGACTGGACTCAGAAAGTATTTGCACCCGGGCGGAGCCTTGCCGGCTTTAGATGTACATAAATGTACTGTATCAGCCCACAAGAACTCACTACTTACTACGGGGCCGACAACAACTGAGTTTTATGAGAGAGCTCGAGTAGTCGTAAATAAATAGTAAAAAAATATTCTTAATTAGGAACAAAGACTGGAGTTACATACAAAAAATATGTTTTCATGTTGTATTCTATTCAGTTATTCTGATGCATAGGCAATATCTAGCAGCCATCTGAAGTACTCAGTATTAGCTAACTAATCGGATATTAAATGCAACCTCAATCTCAATAGATCTACTCGTAGACCCTCAACCGCAAAATTCCGAATTCGCGTAAATCGAGGTACTGCTGTATACATATATTATGTAAATAAAATCGAGAACATTCGATTCTAGTGCACAATCACCCATAAGCATCGCATTTTTATTCAGGACACTTAAGGACGCAATGCAACAATGTTTACGAAATGAAAGATGCATAATGTATACTTTTAAATGTAAGTTTTTTAGCAGTGGCGTAGTAAAAGTGATAGACAGCTTCCGTGGCGCTGCTGGTTATGACAACGGCTGTGTCCGGTGAGCTAAGAAGCCGCGGGTTCGGCTCCTGCGTCGACATAAATAAATATCTGGATTTAGGAGACTAGTTTCGCATAGTTTCTAATGCCCATCTTACGGAAGCGAAAAGTCGTCCAAACAGAGGGTCGAATGGCATCAGACGGCGGCCCAATGCCGACACTATAATGCACGCCTGCATAAATTATTCTTACTGCAGTAATACATTTATTAAATGTCTTGTCTTGATTATCGCTAATTACTCGAATTCCTATAGTATTTGAAGTCCCCCTTAGCGCACTCGGCCAGCGTACTACGCCCCCATCCCTTTCAGGTGGGTTAATCTATGATCAGAAACGAAACTCGAATGTTTGGACGTCTCATGTAAAACTATACAAATGTGCCTCGGTACTCCACAAAATGTTCAAATCCTCTATCGTACGTCGTAACCATAGACTTAGCTCCGAGTGAATGAACTTCGATTCGGATCATAGAGTAGCCCCTCTAGTACACAACCATTAATTCTATTTATCTTTGACGTAGACGTCTGCTAAATAAACGTATTCTTAAATACGTATTTGACAGCCTCTATGGCCCAGTTGGTTAGACGCCGGCTGTGAAACGGGAGGCCGCGGCGTCGATCCCCGCATCGAGACAAATATGTACGGTATGTATGGTTCGCAGGTATTTGTTTCGGGTCTGGGTGTTTGTGTGACCGAAAATTCCTAATAGTTTTTGATACCCACGACTCAATAGATCTTAGTATGGGTTCAGGACTATGTATGTGACTGTTTGGTTACTTAAGCCATTCGTGCACTATAGGTGCTGCCTAAGCAGTGACGTAATACTAGCGTCACAAAGCTAGAATTATACAATGAGAGCCGTGAAAGACCCGTGGCCGGCGGTTCGCACGTGCTCAATGCGATTCTTTAGAAAACGAGAGTTATGCGCAAACGACACTAAATTGCACTTTCACACCGATTCTATAATGCTACTTTTATTTCTGTCAGATAACACAATTCTAAGCGATTCATGTTACTTTCCGAGAGCTAATGGGAGCGGTTTATTGTTACACTCGCCTGCTGTTTATTTGGCTCGAGGTTTTGCTGAATGCTACCGTACTATACATAGACAATAGTAACTCCATCAGCGTTGCCAATTTACATCTACATGACATGATTGAGTAGCGTTTGTATGAGATGTTAGGACTGAAAAGTTCACCTAAGCTAGAGGCTTATTACACCGATTCGTGTGTGACAAATACAACCACATTTTGGACAGCTAAACCCTGTGCCTGTCATTATATAAACTAACATAATCCTGTAAGTATCAGAAACTGTTAAACAGTTTCGGTCGCACGACTTGACCATACCAGACCCGAAACGAATGTTTGTAGATCACACAAACATTTGCCTCAATGGGAGGTCGAACCCGTGACCTCACGTTTCACAGCCGGCGTGCAACCAACTGTCTGCCACATATTTTAGTGGGAATAAAATATACGGAACTTTTCTATCTCGGAATGCCCAGAACTGAAGCAAATACTTATAGTAGTTACAAATAATAATTTGAAACCATTTTAATTGACTCATATAAATTGCATTATGTCTATAAGAACTACAATTACACTCATCAATTTTGTAAGCAGACGTTCACAACATCTGGCTAAAACAAAATTCATCTTATCTAAGGCCAAGGAATAAACCGTATGTCACCACCATATTAAAAAATTGCATAGGATTATATAAGGACAGTTTATGACTTGATTTACCGCTATCAACATTGATTTCCATTTATCTACTAAAAATAATTATTTTGCACTAAGATGCGCAACCCACTCATCATTTCCAGCCTTAACCCTTAACTCATAGAACGTATAAGTCTAACAAAATCTTCTAACTAAAGGCGAATTCACGCCATTTCTCGCAACACCTTATCAGATACCCTCTCGCCTTTTCAGTTTTTAAATAACATCATGTTTGGATGGTAAATCCCTAGTTTTTGCTAAAATTATAATTTAAACCCTTGCGTACCATTATGTCTTTAAAAATAAAAATGTCTACATTATTATTTTGGGGAAACGATGTATTTACTGTCCAAATACGACGATAAGTGAAAAAATCCAATAAAAACATTGTCGCTTTTTTTGCATTATATCTGAAGTGATTAATACTACCACCTGGCTTCGTTTTCAATCGTCGTCTGGATACCCTGAATACATTTCGAAAAAGAAGCTTTAGCCACGGACCTTTGAGAATGTCCCAGAAGAAAACCAATTTAATTATAAATTATTATCATTAAGGGTACCGGTAAATGTCTATCTTAGCGTGTACATTATGACCATCAGCTATAGTATAAATCGAAGATTACGACCCCATAGCTCCCTAGCTGCAATATACGCTGGCATATTAAAAATCCAAATTTGACCGCCATTCACATTAATAAAATATAATGATAGTAAATCTTAATGTAATAACATGACATAAAACACTATAGTATTCAACACAGCGGCCTCCTACAATCTTTATCAGATCGTGTGATCCAGAATAAAAGAGCGCGCAAGGCAATTGCACAAAATAAACATTGAGATAAAAAAATAAGCTATATTGTAAAAAGTGCGTCGCGTCGAGACGTTAATCTGCTGTGGTGCGGGTAACGGCGCGTGCAAAGTGTGTCGCTTGTAACGGACTCGGAGCACCCGCGTCCGCTCCCCGCTACCGCTCATCATTCCGCTCTCGCTCATACACTTGGCCCTGGCGAGCAGCAACGTGCAGTACAAAGTATGTACGTTCACAAAAACTAATGAACCAATCTCAATACATTTTTAATAGATATTTTTACCAATAATAACACCAGCTTAATTATAGTAACCTTCTAATTAGTAATTATATATCCAAATAGTACGAAATTGCCACACAAGTCAAGTCAATAAAGCCGTTAAACTTTTAAAACAATAACGAATACTTTAACAAATAAAATTATAAAAATGTTGAACTTTTCATTGATGATTACAAAACATTGAATTAAAAAGTATCGAGTGATAATAAACTAATTCAGGCAGTGGAAACAACTGCGCAATACTCCTATGAACATTAATGCTCCGCCATCGCTACCGCTTATGCCCACCCGCTGCCGCTCGTGCGCGAGTCGCATGCGGTGAAACTTAATAACCCACATAATGCATGCTCTTCGGATGTAAACAAGATGGTTCACACGCGACTGCCATGCCGCGTACTATCACTTTATGGCTTAGTTTGTACTTTAGATTTAAAATGTCATAAAATATCTAGTTATCAAAGTTGTTTTTCTCATTTTTTAAAATCCAACTTTCAATAAAATTCAAATTCCGGTCAAATGACATCTGCCGGATAGAACCCACAGTCAGCACAATAGCATACATACGATCAAGTATAACTAACTTGGTGTAAACAATCACAATACTCAAGGGAACTGATTGTCATAGTTCGTAGACCTTAAGAATGCGGTCTCCGGGTCAATACGGACTCGTAACTCATTGTTTCCGATATGGCGTTCATTTCAATTGTTATAACACGACAAAACTGATGCTATACAGGGTATATCAAGACTGCTACGGAAAACGAAGCCAGGTGGTAGTTTTAGTGACTACAGACACGACGCAACTAAACATTTTGCAGAAAAACGCGACTTTTTTGTTGTTTTAAATATAATTGTGTTTGGGTGATAAATCCATAGTCTTTGCTAAAATTATAATTTAAAACCTTGCGTACTATAGCTTCTTTAATCATGAAAGGATGTACATTATTTTTTCAGGAAATCGTACCACCCAAATCGTATATAGTACCCTAGAACTCCAGTTTAACTAGACCTCTTGAATGTAGGGCGGCTTATACAATTGGGAGGTCAAGCTGTATAATTATACAGATGTAGAGGAATCTCCTGTTTATTAGTGGGCGTATTATAATTAGTCGATTAAATAAATTCACAATGCAGGTGTAAATACAGTCCTTTATGAAATTTGAATTTTTTTATGAAGTTTTAAAGTTGGTTTCGTATTTATAAATAATTTAAACGCCCCTGTCGATCCTGGGGTTAGATATAATTTTTCCAGACTGCACAAATAAATCCCGTTAAAATAATTAAATTTCTGCATTCTCACAGGTAATATAGGAATTACAACTGGCTATACAAAGGCTCTCGATCAAAGTTATTATATACAGCGCGGCCTGACAAAAATTCTGCCCGATCGATAAAGATGTTATCAGACATAATTAATGTATTCTATTTAAAAGATCCGTTTCACATAATATGATAAAAAAATATCCTTAATAAAATAAATTCAAAAATAGGAAAATCACATTACACTGCTACCTACCGCGTCCGTAACAAGCAACGTGCGGTGCAACGTTTCAGAATTGTCAGAATGTGTGTTGTTGTTGTCAGAATTTAAAACTTTGCTACATTTTAGTGTAATATTGATACTTACATACATACATAAACACACGCCTTTTTCCCAGAAGGGGTTGGCAGAGGTGCTACCAGAACACCCACGTTTCGCCTTGTATATTCCGTCCCACGATGTGATATGGGGCGAGCCTATCGCCATATCGGGCACAAATTCCTGACTCCGGGCTGATAATGAATAGAAAAATCCAATATCACTTTGCCCGACCCACTTTTTTTCACTTTATATTGATACTTAAATGTGTATTATAACTTACGATAATCATGTTATCCTTTATTGTATATATTTTTCGTATTTTTTTAAATACTACAATTGAGATACCCGAACGCACGTCCTTTATCGGACAGATTTTTTTGTCATACTGTATTTGAGGTCAACTAAGATAAAAAGAAACGGGGGTCATTGTACCACATTTCTCATGATAAATATTATAAATATAATAAAATATACAGCGCATATACGTCGCGCTTCAGGGCACTCAGACCTTTCCGAACGAGACTTCGATTGAGAAGACTTAGGCCCTAGTCCACAGAAATTCACGAAAATCTCTTTGATAGCAGGTTCCCTCACAATGTTTTTCTTTGCCGTTAAAGAGCGTGACGATTGAGTATCAATAAACACATGACTGCCAAAGAGTCAGTGATGTACTCTGTGATTCGCACCCGCGACTACCGGCTTGGCAGCGTCCGGTCCGTTACCAACAAACCAACGTCCCTCACCCTGCTGCTGATATTGATTTATTGCTCAGCCAATGAAAGACGACTGTGAGGTGCCATAGACTTCGTGAACCGATTATGATTTATTTTATATACTCGTACTGTGACACTGAATAGTTCTTGTAGGGAAAGCTTAATAATTTAATCACAGTGGGCAGCTTTCTGTAGGTGAGACTGGACGAACACTGTCGCGGCAGCCGTCTCCGGTCCATTTGAACTAGGCCACCACGCCCTTAGATAATTAATTTCAGCCATTTTCAAAACCCCCGGTAAACTTTCCAGGTAACCCCAACTAAATGACAAAAGTACCGAACCGTAAGTAAACATTGATAGTTTTTTAAGTGGGTGGTGGCCTGTTGGTAAACGGACTAGATGATAATCAATGACCACGCACTATAACGGTGAAGGAAAACATTGTACACTCGATTGTAGAGGAGGCTCGTGCCCTGCAGTGGGACGTATCTGGGCTGATACAGTACAGTACAGTAGTGTTTTAAACTATCAAACAGTATGATTTGTATAAGCTAACCGGTGTACACAGACTGCGACCAAAAACGAAACCAGGTGGTAGTTGCAGTAAAATAAGTACATCGAGATTTCGCCATTATATTAATTTAAACCATTGTATATTTTAAAATGAAGAGTACATTATTATTTTAGCAAACTTCTATTTACCATCCAAACACGATAGTATACAAAAAAAACACGCTTTTTTGCGAAATTTTAATTTACATTATGTCTGTAGTCACTGAAACTACCTCCTGGCTTCCGTTTTCGGTCGTATACATCTGGTATATGATGTAAGAGTGAACAAGAAGCTCCTCGAGTGATCGCGTTCGTGGCGAGGGCAGGAGCAATACATTTATGCAAGTAATGCGACGCTAACTCACGCACCGTAACTAGTGCACGTCGCTGTTGCATTCACTCATCAGACACTTTGCGAAAACTCTAAACGTGAACTCATAAATGTTATATTGAAGTCTCTAAACGATCAGTTATGGGAATTAATTGAATAATAAATGAATACACCCAACAGTCACATAAATAGTCATGAACCCACACTAAGATCGAGTGTTATGTCGTGGGTATCATGAACTACGAGAGAATTTTCTGTCTCACAAACACCCAGACCCAACACAAATACTTGTGGTTAACACAAACATTCTCGTAGCAGGGTCGAACCCGAGGCCTCTCGTTTCACAGTCAGCGTCTACCCAAATACGCCACCGAGGCTGTCATATATTATACCTGACATACAGTTTTATAGAATACCATCGTTTAGACATTTGTATTATTTTTATTGCATAGGTCGGGCAAACAAGCAAACAGGTCAACTGATGGTAAGTGATCACTGCCGCCCATGACCATTCACAACGCTTGGTTCATAGATATATTGCCGGCCCCTAAAATCAGGAGGGGAGTGGGATGGAAAAAGGATGGGAAGAGGAAAGGGGTATTAGGCATTATTCATATATTTATACGCTTTTAAGCCAAAACATAGAGATGTAATGTACGATTCACAAATATTCAAGAGTGTCTATAAGACCGCAGTCTCTCGTAGTTTCTGATGCCAACAACACAAGACTTGCATCCAAGTATGTGGTCAGGACTATGAATTTGACTAGAGTGTTTTTATCTACTGGCTCATCCACACTATAGTTACTTTTTTTAACAATGTTTCCAAATGTTACTCACCAACACCTGACAACAAAACGTCAGTGCATGTTGCTGTGTGAGTATATCATAAGTAATGTTGCCTGCCATGTGGTGACAAAAGATGACTGCGGTGTGGATGCACCATAATGACATCAATACAGATTAGGCTTTATTGAAAACAACGGGTTTGTACCAGCACCGCTACCCGCAATGTTAGCAGGTCAGTGTCTCGAGACGAGTGCGTCGTACAAGCATCGCTCTCATTGTTCGATTTCTTACGTTACGTGAGGAAATTGTTAAGCACATTGTAATGGGCCAATGCTGGCTGTTACAGTTTTGTAATACGTTGGAGACAATGTACCAATATTGGCTATTTGGATTCATTGTAATAAGGTTTTAGTGCTAGTTTTCAAAAAGTGTGATACAGCATTCTGAAGGACACTTTAGTGATATTAATAAAAGAGTAAAATAATTAGATTCTACATAAGTATTTGGTCTCCAAGCCACAACAATTTGGATCGATATTTTTTGCTATGATATAATAATTATAGTAAATGAGATAAATATTTTCGAAGAAGACGTTCAATTTCACGCACATAACTAGTTTTCCTAACTGATCGATCTAAAATAATCTGTATACCGAAAATACTTTCATAAAATATTTTTTGTAGGCCGCTATCTCGTATAATAGCGGCCTAATGTTAAACGGCCATCACTGTAGCATTAGTGAGTGATAGCCGAGCTACCGATCTACGATTACTTCGATTAGATGGATCTCAAGATCGAGTTAGGAAAGAAATGAGAGAGGACTTTGTCCAGCGGTGGGTCATGTGGTTATTAATAATAATTTAGAATAATTTGGACATTCGGTAACCGACATCTATCATCAAACGACTTAGGTCCGTTACACATCGCAAGTTTAAGAATTCGTATTCGCACATTGAGCTAATATACGTAGTAATATTAGCTCAATGTATTCGCAAAATAAAATTGAGGTGTTTACCACAATTTTATTTTGCGTAGAGAGCTACTCGTGTTGCATTTCGGATTTAGCCTGCATATCAAGCTCGCCTGTTTAATATCTGTATCAGTCCATATACGTCCCACTGCAGGGCACGAGCCTCCTCTATAATCGAGAGTAAGATTGCGGCCTGTCTAACATATTGGAATGAAAATTATTTATACATACATACATACATACATAAACTCACGCCATCTTCCCAGAAGGGGTAGGCAGAGGTGTCACCAGGACACCCACAAATAACAGTGAAGAATTCTTAGTGTTGCTCTAGTTAGAATCAGCTAACATTCCAGTTATTATATATTACAAAAGTAAGTGAACATTTACCGTGTTTATTAAATGAAAACACACAAATATACAATACTAATTTACAGAGGATAAAATGCCATCTCCGTGTAGAATACATTGTAATGAGCATGAATGAACTTGGCATTAAGTGCCATGCTCTCGATGATCAAATGGCAAGGCGGTACAAATGACTCGCGCTCGCGGCGTTTACACACACCTGACCGCTGCCCATCCGGATATGGCATTATTATAAACATCATAATTAAATATCATTCAACTTGGCCGACTTTGTGTACCGTTAGCGCGTGGTACGTGTCACTGAACGCGGCGATTTTACATTACATACTAATATATTATATACCTAGTGCTTATTGTGTTATAATCATTATCATTCATAAGAAGCCCACTTCTGAAGAAGTATAACATAATATATCGTCGGATAGGTAAAAAATAAAGGAATCAATAAAATGGAAAAAAATCTCAGGAAATTATTTTTCCATCTCGATAAATAAAAATAAAATAAAAATTATAAATGTAATAATAGTGTTTTCTATTCAAATGTCCAGTTTCAGTCACGGGCAACTGTTATCAATAAAGATGATATCGTTAATAAAATAATTAATAACTAGTGTCCGACCGAAACTAGTTTTTCAGCCGAAACTGAAACCGAAATTTGTTAAAATTATTTAAAATACGATTATTTACTAAAATTCACTGTTTTTTTTAACATTTATTTAATTAATTTACTTAATACAAAACAGTTAATTTGAGTAAAAATTTTAATTAGGTTCGGTTTCGGTTTCAGCTGAAAAATTAGTTTCGGTCGGACACTATTAATAACATTAGTTTACAGTAATAATTATCTAAACCATAATTAAATAAATAAATAAATACACCCATCAGTCACATACATAGTTCTGACCCCACATTAAACTATGAGAGATTTTTCGGTTTCACAAACACCCAGACGCGACACAATTATTTGTGGGCCACACAAACATTTGTGTTGGTGCGGGGATCGAACCCGCGCGGCAGCCTGGCGTTTCACAGTCAGCGTCTAACCAACTACGTCACGGAGGCTGTAAAAATATTTTAAAACTTGTGGTACGCATGGCGATAGTCTCCTATCGTATACAGGGATAAAATAAAGTCGGCGAAATGGGAGTGTAACTACTTTATCCCGTCCCGATTTTTTTTTAAATATCAAGTATGTACAAGGGGTGTCCGACCTAAACTAGTTTTTCAGCCGAAACCGAAACCGAAACTTATTAAAATTATTTAAAATTACGATTATTTACTAAAATTCACTGTTATTTTTTACATTTACTAAATACATTTATTAAGTTAATGTAAAAAAACCAGTGAATTTTAGTAAATAGTCGTAATTCTTAATTAATTTCGGTTTCAGTTTCGGCTGAAAAACTAGTTTCGGTCGGACACTGTGTACAAGTATGTACAGATCATCCACAATCTTCTGTCGCCGAAAGCGCCGTTTTCAAAGTAAAAGAAAAATATAACTCTCTTCACATTTTATAACATTGGACATGATATTACTATTAGATTAGGAGTATAAATGCATGTTGTTTATATTATAAAAACATATCTAAAAAAATGAGTCATAAATATTATTTTTAAATTATATTAGTTATTCTAAATTTCGCCACATACACATAGATTTTAGACCATCTGTATTATACTTTTGAAACTGTTAAACAGCCTCTTTAACATAACAAGGTTACATGTAATGTTATTTTAATAGCCTCAGCGGAGCAGTTGGTTAGACGTCGGCTATAAAACGAGAAGTCGCGAGTTTGATCCCACCACTGACTCAAATATTTAGATGATTTACAGGCATTTGTTTCATAACGTCTCTCGTACTTTCTGATTCCGATAACATTTGTAGCTTAATATAGAGTTAGTATGTACATAACTGTTGATAGTATTTTTTTTTTCTAATTCTCAGTTGGATTAACAAACTAACCACGACTTTAACCACATATTTTTAATTCAATGCATAGCACTGACAATTCCAAAGTCAAAATGGTCTAAGTTTAAACTAGGCCTAAGATTCCAGCGAATACTACTAGGTAGAAAAAATCTTAAATTAGATTATCTTCGTAAGATTTCAAGATTACATGGCCTATCCACTCTAAATCGCACTCTCGATAATAGACGAGGCCCATGCCCTGCAGTGGGACGTATATGGGCTGATACAGATACTAGCAGAGAGGGCTTGCAACTTTCCTAGCGGTGAGAGCTGTGGGAGAGAGACACAATGGCTCTTCCGCTTTTTCCAGCCCATTCACCAGCATGTGAAGTGATTTCACGAAGAAAGTAAAAGTGGGTCAGGCGGCGGAAAACGCAGCTCCGCGTGTGAAGCGTGCTCAGGGAAGTTGTCATTACTCTTGTGGTAAGGGTAATAACTCCTCTCAATAGTCTTCGACAGTCATTCTCGGTTGTAGAGTCCCGAGCACAGCAGGGGATTATGGGATAATGCCTGATACTTGCTTGAAGAAGTGTGCTTTACTTATCAGGCAATTATGGGCTGGGACAGTCAGGGGTAACCATAGCTCTATTTAGTAATTGTGAAACACCTAATTCGTTGTAAGAAGTAAATATTGCCAAACTGCCTTAATTGTGCATCATAAACACTTACCGCAAAAAGGTATGCCGTCAGGCGTCCACCGGCCGTCGGGCCCGCACACGCGGCGCACGGGGCCCAGCAGTTCGAACCCCCGCTCACACTCGTAGGAGGCGTAGGTTCCCTCCGCGAGGCTCTCATCGGAGAACGTAACGCGGGAGTGCGCCGGCGCGCCGGGGAACCGACACGTCGCCGCCGCATAGTACCCTGAAACAAACACAACAGAGTTATATACCGGCACGACACAGAAAAAATCTATTAAATAAATAAATAATTTATATATCCAACAGTCACATACATAGTCCTGAACCCACGATAAGGTCAATTATTGTATCGTAGGTATCAGAAACTCCATTTTCGGTCTCACAAACACCCAGACCCGAAACACATGTTTATGTGGACACACAAACATTTGTCTCGGTGCAGGGACCGAACCCGCGGTCTCGTTCCATAGCTAGAGTTTAACCAACTGCGCCACTGAGGCTATTAAATTCATTTTACAATTTATTTAGTTTCGTTGGCAAACGTAGCGTGGGACGTCCTCTGGCCAGATGGCGGGACGACTTGCGAAAGAGGACCGACAGCAACCGGGCTCTGTAGCGTACCTTGGGAGAGGCCTATGTCCAGTAGTGGACTGCAACGGACTGATGATGATAATGATTTATTTAGTTTCGTTGCGGGTTAAAAGCTTTACATAACCCAAGGGACTCGCTGAGCTCCAAAGATCGGTGTTTACAGTAGTTGTAGTGACTGGTGTGAGAGCGGACAGACTCTGCATCACGAACACGATGAAGTGAATTCAATGGACCTGATGATGTTCAGTACGACCAAGAAACAAATGACAATAAAAAAATATTGATAGAATAATGGAAATAACGAATTTGGTCCTTTCAGATATTAAAACCTCCGCATGTATAGGTAACTTAAACAATCATTTTATATTTTGCAATCTATCAAGATAATTAGAACACGATCGATTTTCAAATCAGAAATAAAAATGTATGCAATAGATTCCCATCGCCCTTTTAAAGCAAAAACTGGTTCGATAAATCACACGTATTGACCAAATCTAGTTGGGGCACATCTTTCACAATATCAAAGCAAAGATGTTACAAATTTGACCGCATTCTAAGACATATAATAGCAACTTTCATCTTGATATTTTTTAAGTCTTTAAATTGTTCCTTAACTATATCTAAATGCGCTCGACAATTATCTAGTTCCGACCCCAAACTAAGATACAAATATTGGATCTTCGGTAATCGAAATTATATGTGAGTTTTCGGTCTCACAAACACACAAGCACGAAACTTGCGCCCGAATGGAATAAAATGACAGAATAATTTCACTGAATTTCATACACCATTCTGAACCCACAGTAAGATGCGGGTATCGAAAGTACCTACACAAAAGACTTTTCAAACTCACTAACAACCAGACCACAAAAATTGTCTCAATGCGGAGATCGAACTCGTAGCTTTTGTTTTGCAGCCTGCTTCCCACAAGGAGTGATCTGTGCTGCTTCATAACCAAAGGCTGTGTACTAAAGCATGGTCCATAAGGCTGAATGTATAGACATTTCTTTGCCTTTATAAAAAAAACTAATGTCATGTCACTATTTGACATTTGTCGTGAGATAAAATCACAGAGCTGCAACGGGGATTTTAAAAAAGATGTACAAATGAAAAAAGCATAAAATGGGTCTTTACGAACCTCTTAACGACTTACGGAGTATAGTACGTATGATATTAATAATTTCGATCTAATATCTTTGGGTTTATTCCTAGGCAGTCCAAAATAGTCGAGACAATGCTATATAGTAGGAGATTCGTATCCGCGCAATAAGAGACCAATCTAAATATGGAAAACCCGTCACAGTAACCTAAATATGTGTCATAATCCGAGTTCAGTCTCTGTATAACCTGTTTCGGAAATCTGGCATACCGACTAAAATCTGTTTGTGGCTTTCATGTGCGTTATCGGCGGCAGGCCATAAGGAGGGGCCAGAGGCCACTACAGCTCGCAATAATTTAAGTCTATCTGGAGTAGGTATTCGTAGTGCCAAAACGGTCACTATTGGTTTCTTTATATATCTTAATATTTTTCTCTTCCTTCTTGCTCTAAAATAAATTGTGCACAGTAATTGTTGATGTTGGTCGGGCTGGTAAGCTAGTCTCGAAGCCGACATTATAACTTCTCTATATCAATTCAGACTCATTTGTAGCGATGTGTTGTGTTTGGTCAACATGATTGTGACATCTAATACCACCTGAACCATTGTGAAAATAAATGCCTTTTAAAAAAAACAGCGTTACTGAGGGAATTTCCTGCGCCATTTCTTCTTCACAGCTTCAACGCGTTTCGTAGTGGTGGTAGATATAAATAACGATTCCAAAGATTTTTTGGAAGACTTTTTGAATAAAGAATATTTTTATTTTTATTTGATTATGAGCGGCCGTTCCTGCTGACATGGCGCCTGGCCACCCTGGCGCTGATGGTGTCTCTGCTGACGATGCACCTGCGCTCGCTGCGCGTGTTCCGCTGGGAGCAGTCGGTGTCGGGCGGCGTGCTGGTCACCTACTGCCTCGCCTCGCTGGGCCTGGCGCTGTGTGCCGGCGCCGAGCAGTGCGGCGGACGATCCTTGCAGGTAACACGAACAGCAACTTGTGTGGTGGGCTTCAAAAATTATTTTGGCATTTAAAATGAATCTGTGATCGTTTACTGTTGAGCACGGGACTCTGAAAGATAGTTTGATTGAGAGTCGGCATGTCATGGGTAAACACACTTGTATGGGTCGGGTTGACGGACTTCGCAGATACAGCTTCTATTAAATATTTAAGGGTGCATGTTTCTTAAAATCTCCTCTATTCAAGTGCGTGGTAATTGACTATCAATACGTATGTGATTTCTGGGTCAGCGGTTACAAAGTTAAGCCACCGTTGCTTCCGTAGTGCGTGCTGTGAAGCGAAAGGCCGCGCATCGATCCCCGCAACGAGACAAGTATTTGTGTTGTCCACATGTATTTTGCTTCGGGTCTGGGTGAGACCGATATCTTGTATTCCAGTGCCTTCATTTTACTGTTGGGTGTATTTACTCATAAAATTCAACTGGCTAGGCATATCTATGCGGCGCGGGAGCAGCCCTGCTGTCCCTGAACGCAGCAGCGATATGGAACCGCTGGCGTCACTCGGGCGAGCTGACGCAAGTGGTGGCTGAGCTGCTAGTGACCCTCGGAGTGCCTCTCAAGCGCCACATCATGATCAAGGTGTCCCTCAGCACTGCCGCGGCCATCGCGTTTCTACTTGACTTGGCTCTGGCGCCGCTTCTGAGCAGCCCGTTGGAGCAGAAATGATTTTTGAGTCAAATCATGTGAAGTATTGAATAATGATTATATCAATAATTGGGTTTTGTTTACTCTTGTAGTTATTTAAGCACATTTTTTTACTAGATCGACATTAGATCCCGAGAAATCTAGTTTAAGTATATATATAAAATAGCTCTTGTTGAAACGAGAAGGAAAGCTGCGAGTAAAAATTTGGTATCTTCCAAACATAGTTATGCGGCCACACATTGTATCACTTATATACATGTGTTCAATGGTATTTAAAGCACATCCTAAAAGATCTGCCAATATTATAAGGTCTAGTTATTAATCCCGTCATAATGGCGTCCTCGGATCCAAGTACACGTCCAAGGGAGTACAACTTGTTTCATCTACTACACTACAATATCCCAACTTCCTGGTGGTAAACAACGAACGCATTCAAAAACATTTTAACTACATACATACATACATAAACACACGCCTTTTTCCCAGAAGGGGTAGGCAGAGGTGCTACCAGAACACCCACATTTCGCCTTGTATATTCCGTTCCACGATGTGATAGGGGGCGAGCCTATCGCCATATCGGGCACAAATTCCTGACTCCGGGCTGATAATGAATAGAAAAATCCAATATCACTTTGCCCGACCCGGGATTCGAACCCGTGACCTCAGCTTTGCAATCATACCGTAGTACCACTACGCCACCGAGGCAGTAATTTTAACTACCTTCGTTAAAATGTTTCAATTTCAGCAAGCCATAAAATGGCGGGATCGTTTCATCATTGAATAACTAATCAATATCCCGCTTCTGTACCATGTCCGTTACATTTTTCAACTTTTACAGTTAGTCGAAAAGTTTATGAGAAGTGTCGCATGCATCGTAAAAAACGTGAAATTAACATAATTTATTAATAATTTTACGAGTTCGAAATGTTAAATTATTAAAACTCCATTTTGAATAAATGGTCGATTCGAAAGTTGCCGCTCGGAGCGTCGCGTGACGAATCACAAAAGAGTATTCGCCGCGCGTGAAATATTCCATAAATGAAAAACGAGCCGTGATTGGCTCGCGCGTCCCGCGGCGCGGCGAACCGAATGTGCCCGATCGAGCGCGGAAATTGACGAATACGCACGAGTAAGATTTTTTTGTGGTCTGTATACTATCGTTCGACATCCTAAACAAGCTCGTGTTTGTAAATATTGCAAGCGTACATTGGCAGTATCTGCGGATTTGGTTTTAACGACTACATCAACACATGCAAAGTACTAATTATTGTTTCACAATCATTCATAACAAATTCATTATTACCTACAATTAAATGATCTTTAAGCGCCCGTACTTTTAGCACAGACAATAAACTACTTCTGTACCTTGGGGTTGATTTTTAAATGCATCTCAATTCATTCTGCATGCTTATAGTACAAAATCTATAACGTATCCGCAACTCATCTAAGTTTTATTGCTTCCATGTCCCTGTTATCGCTAATAGGAAAAACATTTGGTATTCAAACAGCCCATTACGTAGAAATTGGTCAGGAAATGTATTTATAAGGGGCCAAGTTATTAGCCGAGCCAAGAAAGCGTGAGGCGACCTCGCGATAAAATTCCCATTATAAAAAATATTAAAACAGCAATAAAAATACTTTACTTCCTTCATTATTATACTGCGGTTGCGGTTAATTGTACTCGTATCGGCAGGACATCCATTCCACCCAGGGTATCTAAAAAAATCTAAAGCAATTTGTTAAAAGCTCCCTACATCCCAGTTGATCCTGGTACTATGCTTCATTACTAGATGGAAGATACCTGATGGTATTCAAGATGGTGCATTTTCGAGGATGAGTTGACTGAGTATACTTCTACGCCAAGATATAAAACTCTGGTCATGCGAAATCGTATGGGATTTCTCAAAACGAAAAGCTCTTCAATATCCTAATTCTATTTTCTCCTTAAACGCAGTTTTCAAGGCATAACGCAAAAGACGCAGGTAAAACTAAGTAAATCTTTAGAATTAAAGCCTTTTGATCGATCTCAAAATAACCATTTTATCACCCCTTTTCCGGGTGGCAGTGAAAGGTTCTCCGCGACAATTTACGCTTTCATTACTAATCAGCGGGCAAATTACAACTTTTTATCACCCGTAATTTATAAAATCGTAAAGACGCGTACTCAGATTACGCTCACAGAAATAATATTTCAGCATTTACAATCTGTACGTATAGCATGCCCGGCTGCAGAGCACGGGCCTCCATTACAATTGAGAGAGGTTATAGCATTGTCCAGCATAAACTAAAATGTACAATTAAATCACAATTTTAGTCAGCTTAAAACTTCGATGAATAGTGAATAATATAAGTGAATAATATAAAAAGTGCTTATAAATATTCTATCAAAAGATCGTATCAAATGTTTACCAAAATATAATCTTTGGTCGGATGAAAGTGGCTGTTGGAACAAAGCGCTGGCGCGGGCGGGGGGAGGCGAGAGGGGATGGGGGTACGCAAGGTCGCGACACTTTCTAGCACTTTCTACCCTCGGGCCAACGCAGGTGAGTCACTTGCCGCTGAGAAACTAAATGATCATTATCCTACGTACAAACGAGATGTACGAGTAGCTCCGTAAATTGGACGAGCTTTTTTTCGCTATAAATGTTCTTTCCATGGTTTTTAACATGTGGTTTCTCCAGTTGTATATCCTTAGATAATCTTGTATACCTCTTTTGCGGCGAAGGGAAGTGAAAAAATATTTGATTCCAACTCTCCATAATTTTTCTTTCTGATTTATTTCGATGCGGGTTAAGTACAAGCTAGTCTATCCAAAGACTCAGCGAGCTCCGAAGCCCGGCGCCAATGCTTTGCGTCATGTTCATCATGACTGAGGACTTGCAGTAATGGTTGTGCTAGGAAAGTCTTTGGCTTTGAAAGCTTTTATTCTCGACAGCGACTGCACTTGATTGTAAGTGCAATGTCGTCTTAGCAAGCATAATTATGCTGACATACATAGGTTATTCAAGATATGGAAAGCGTAATGTCTGATTGTCCTATGTTTGAGGCGAAATTAGGTAAATATGGTACTTATACAATATACTCGTACATGCAAAATGAAAACAAATTTTAAATGTTTTGTAGATTGATAAATTATAATTATTAGAAGTTTCTGGATTCTATAGCAATATTGATTTTTAATTCATCACAACAATGTTTTTGGCAGTTTCCGTATGGTAGTTTTTTGGACACAAAAGGCTATCTTTTGACACAATGGGGCTTATTAATAAATTCGGATGAGCCAAGGATTAACTTCAGCCCAACGCTTCAGAATTGACTCGATCATTTTGACTATTAATTTGACTATAATATTGAATAGTGTAACTACAATACGATGGTTGCCTAGACCTCTATGCAATTCCGTGTTTATAAATAAAGTCGTAAATACCTCGCTTTTCAAAATAATCGAGTCAATTCTGAAGCCTTGGACTAAAGTTGATCCTTCGCTCATCCGAGTTTAGTAATAGACCAGAAAGTCTACTGTCGAAAATACATTCCCTTCCTCGTCGCACACACCTATCCAACTGATAAAACAATGCAATAAAAATCTCACGCAACTGCTAATTAAAGGTGAATGACCGATAGCGATAAAACTTCCTTTCTCGATAACAATGCTTGCGGGAGGTCTTACAAATAAAGCCACATAACTGACCCTATTATGATTATCTCTAAAATTATAATCCTTAAATATTTGTTGTGCATTTTTTATAATGTTTACAGAGTGGATGCTGGTCCTTTGAGCCATTTAGTACTTTTTTTTACATTGGATTATAAAATACCTTTTTAGTATGTAATAAATAGGAAAATTTTAAAAATTTGACCGTCCGTACCATGACCAAGAAAGCTGTAAATTAATCGAATCGTCGGGAAGTTAATGATTAAAATCTGTGACGAAATTTATAAACAAAGTATTTTATTTTTGTTTTAATATATTTATTGTGTGGAGGAATAAAAATAAATAATAATGCACCCAACAGTCACATGCATAGTCCTGACCTCACACTAAGATTGAGTCTTGTGTCGTGGATATCAGGGTCTACGAGAGACATTTCGGTCCCACAAACACCCAAACCCGAAACAAATACTTGTGATTCACACAAACATAAAACATTTGTCTCGGTGCGGTGATAGAACCCGCGGCCTCTCGTTTCTTAAGTACCACTAACTGCGCTGACGAATTCGTGTTAATATTTCAAAAAAATATTTTCATTTACAATATTTTTCTTATTGTTTTCTTGGATTTACGCTAATGTTACCCATTGAAATAAAACGAATTCTTTCGGATTTTATCGCGAAATTAAATTAAATTTTTACATTTTTTAATTTTCCGACGTTTCGATCATTTGACAGTTTTCGTGGTCCGTTTCCGTAAGAATTCGTTTTATTTCAACATTTTTCTTTATTTCGATTTTGTCTCAGCGGGATCGATAGTGTGTTCACATTAAAGCACCTGTGTCACAGAGGTTGTCGGTAGCCGGGTTACTGGCCCGGTGAACGAATGTGGGTCACGGCATGCGCGACGCCGCCCGCGCCACTTGTCTCATTGGACCTCATGAATATGCATCACGTCCGAGGATCTCATACATGTTTCTCTTTGAAACAAAATATTTGAAATATTTATAGAAAAATCTCGGAACTTATCGCGATTTTGTTTTAATTTTTAACATTTTCAAGTCGCTACGTTTCGATCACTGCAATGTATAAAATGGGTTGTTTAGTTTTTCTTTTATTTTTACGTGTAACATTCGCGAAAACATAAGAAATAATTACAAATATATTGGCCAGATGTAACTTTTTTTTTGCAAAGTTTTAATTATATTGTTAGTAGGCCAGGGGCCTCTGTGTTTTTTAAATTGTTATGTATATTTATGTAAAATATACCCGTTATAACTGACTAGGATGTCTCACGAATATATTTTTTAATAGGTTGTCAGTATTACTTCTTTGACAGAATTCTTTAAAGTAGCGATGTTTAAAATCCGTAGAGAGACTGCTCTTCGCATACTTATTTCTGGCTCGAGATCAGGTTTCCTTAATTATTATGAATATATTGGTGAAATTAAAACCTATAGATTAGTGATCTTTTCCGCTTCTAAATACCGATGTGACGCTATTTTACTCTTCAGCGGGGCTACCACACATTCGATGAAGAGAGCTAAGAAGTAACTGCAAAATCTAGGAGGAACAAGGGAAAAAAATATTTGACTTCTTATAGATTAACTGAATGTTATTGCCGCATTTCAAAAGAGTATGTCAGTCATATAGTACATTACCTTTTTAAAATTCTTACCGAGTTTTTGAAGTTAAGCCGATGGTATCTTACCATTCCTTAGGCTTAATGGCTCTCACTTGGAACCACTGTAACTAAGCTTTAAAAGCATAACTCTCGACCCATCCCAACTCCAATAAAGCCAGCTTTCAAATCGCTGGAATTTCCGATACACATTAATGGGCCTATGCTTATTCAAATACTGGTTCCGAATGATGTCACGGCACAGACGGACACGGCCACTTACATCGCCGGTCGGACAGGCACGCGACCCTGTTACGCGCGGTGTAACTGCGTATTGGATGTCTAACGGTGAAAGAATGTCGCACGGCCGCTACGCCGCTTACGGCTTACATTGCTGTTTTACGCATTTTTTTATGCCTATAGCGGTTTTTATGACAGATTCGATTTCTATGGATAGGAATTTGATTGAGGCCAAACTATTTCATTATTGCAGTTTTTTACTTAATCTCCTCTATTACCGAATTTAACGCAGGGAACCATCCGATTGGTCGCTAAAATTTTGAATGGCTTGTCAAAGTATTTGTTTAAACGAGTTGAATATTCTGAGTTTAATATTACAGTTGGCGCTATAGTAATACATACATACATACATACATAAACACACGCCTTTTTCCCAGAAGGGATAGGCAGAGGTGCTATCAGAACACCCACGTTTCGCCTTGTATATTCCGTCCCACGATGTGATAGGGGGCGAGCCTATCGCCATATCGGGCACAAATTCCTGACTCCGGGCTGATAAAGAATAGAAAAATCAATTTTCGAGACCTCAGCTTTTACCATAGTACCACTTCGCCACCGAGGCAGTCATAGTAATCTCCTTACCAAACCTCTAGCTACTGCACAACGAAAACAAGTGATTAAAAACTTGAAATTGTAAATTTCCATTTAAACTAATTAGAAGCGTACAAATTGTTCAGTTGACTGTGCTTTTGAGTTAGAAACATTGAGTTTATAATTTTGGTTTTTATAAGTAGCCGACGGGAAATCGCGTTATCCACATAGCTTGTGAATTACAATTAAACGAAATATGATAAATAAATAAAGACAAATATTCCCAACATTCACACACGTATATTCCTGACATCATATAAAGATCAAAGTTGTTTGAGGAAGCCCAAAATCCAGACTCAAAACAAATGGTAGACATACAAAAATTCGTTTCGGATTGATCTGCGGCCTCTAGAACTAGATAGATATACGATAGACACGATAATAGATACGATAGAAATCGTACGAGGACTTTTTGTTTCTGTATTGAAAACTCAGCCCAGAGTACAAAAACACAGTTCTATAGAAGTCAGATGTAAATCATCGGGGGTAATATACGCCGATGGACCTACTTAAGTCTGGTCTTAGATCTATCCTTTAGAACGCAATTTAATGCCATTATTATAAATTCTTCGCACTGCCGGGCCTAAGATGGGGTGAAATGGTGCAATTTGGAGGAGACCTATGTTCAGCAGTGGACAACAATATAGGCTGATGATGATAATCATAAATTAATTTTAACTACTTATAAATATGGATAGAGACCGGCCGGAATAAAAGTATTTTTTTATGGGTTCTATCCCGAATTTCTTTTAATTTTTATTATATTTTAACTTCCTGACGTTTCGATCACTTTGCAGCTTTCGTGGTCCCTTTTTTATTAAATTAATTTTAATGATTGTTAAATGAAGGTAGCTTTCGTACCATTCATTGAACGGATGATTAACACCTCAGCCCGCCCCGTGACGACAAAAGCTGCAAAATGATAAAAACGTCAGGAAGTTAAAATATGTTAAAATTAAACAACATTCGCGATAAAACCTGTTAAAATTTGTTGTATTTCAATGTGTAGCATTAGCGTAAATCTAAAAAACCATTATACAAAATGCAAGCCTTGTCTCGAGTGTCAGAAACTAAGAGAACATTTACGGTCTCAAACAGCCAGACCTAAAAAAATGTTTAAGGAGCGCACAAGTCGATGCGGGGATCATAGCGACCTCTCGTCTCACAGCCGGCGTCTAACCAACTGCGCCACTGGCGCTGTTTTATACCTCGCGCAAAATAAATCTCACAAACATACACAACATCGGAATAAAGGCCGCGTAAATACCGACACGCGCATTCGCCTCACAATAAACCTGGTTTCTTCAATGACCTTACACTAAAGAAATTGCCGATGGAATCTGGTTGAATTTCTCCTGACTCACAACTGTGACAGATGACTTCACAGCCGGACGGAGTTGTGCTGACTCAAACATCCGCACTTGCGAGATGCGTGACAATTGCATTAGGCCGGATGTAGATTGAGCGTTCAAACGATATGCGGAGCTTGGAGTTTTTGTTCTGTGATAGGGAACACTGCAGTTGCTGGTAACTCGGAAACGGAGCTTTTTCTATATATAACATTTTGGTAGAAAAGATAACTGTCAATCAGGCTTTCCATTTCAATTTATTCATGTCGAAAAGCCGAAATTTATGTCGGATATTGTGATTTTTCATCGGACAACCGTGTAATAGTTAATTTTTCCATCACCAATAAAGATAACTTGTTATCTAGTTAAAAAGTAGGTACCCTATATCCTTTTATGTACCCACAACGACATGCATTTCTTGAAGACCGGTTGTGGAGTTAAAACTCTTAAGAGTAATAAGTTAAGATACAGTGAGAGATAATTTTATCTCAACCATCAACGTAGGACTATACCATTCTGGTTGATATCTAAACACGATATACTACCGTGGACCGTTCTGTTATATCCTGAACCGTAATAAACAACAGCATTCGATCCTCAAACTTCAAATAGAAAGCACCTTGTGGTTGTGATCAGTGTGACACAACTAAAAAGGTCTTAGGTATATGTATTTTTAGTTCTAATATGAAGGCAAATAAAATATCTGACTATATTAACTATGCACTATTTCGAAGTAACTTTCCTAACCTTTTTTAAAATACATCTACTTAAATACGTTTTCTGTTTCAGCGTTTTTTAAACCGCTGCAACGTTCGTTTGCACGCAGCTTAACGCGGCCCAGCAAAGCCTCGGTATAAGTCAAGAGCATTGCTTTCACATTTCTCTACGAGGCAACCGCTGCCGTGTCATGTATTTCATTGTTGAAAGTTTCGCGGTTATATTAATACCGCCATTTTGTTGGCAGGGTGTTTGAATTGCGTAATTGTGTAATTACGACCTATTTCAGTATTATTTTAATATGTTACAATATTCATTCCATCTCTACGGACGAACCAGAGCTGGATTTCGACTAACTGTGATTCATTTTTTAGTTTTATACTTATTTGTATTTATTAAATAAAGAAGTCGCTGGATTCAGGCCGCTTCCAACAGGTCGATGTGGAGATTCTTTAGGGAGGCCTATGCTCGGCAGTGGACTTTTTTTGCTGAAAAGAGAGAGAGAATTAAAGAAATAAAAATAAATACCTAAGTTAGTAAAGTTAAGTGTATACAGATGTTTAATTCCTCAATTGGTAGCCCAAGATACAGGCTATGCCTAGTTTGGGTACCCCTGACAATACTAGTTATAAGGATCTCATATTTTTGTATCACATTATTTTTTTAAGTTTTTGGAGACTTGAATGAATTGATAGTAATTTTTGGTGGTGAAGAAAACCAGTATAAGGAAACCTAGACACCATAGAGATTATATATTTTTTACGGTATGTGAAGTTCACCAAACCGCTCTAGGCTCATCTATGCACTATATTCTCAGCCTCCGTGTTGTTAAGATGCCGGCTGGGCTGGATGGCCGCGAATTCGAATCCCGCACCGAGACCATTAATGTTTGTGTGAACCACGATATCTGTTTCGGGTGTTTGTGAGACCGAAAATTCTCTCAAAGTTCCTGATACTCACGACACAAGACTCGATCTTAGCGTGGGGTCAACACTATGTATGTAACTGTTCGGTGTATTTATTATTATTAATATGAATAATTTCGTCTCGTAGTATCAGCAACTACAAGAGACTTTTCGGTCTTAAACACCCAGATCCGATACAAATATCTGTTTAATACAATAATATTTATAAGTGTGTGAAAGTGTAGATATCCACATTGTGAATTTAAATTTAAAACATTTTGCATTCCACAAGTCACGTCTGTTACTTTTTGCATTTTTGTTCGTAATAGTTCACACTGTGCCAAAACGTAACAAGTGACATACGAGTAATAACATTACACACCGTAAACCATTGCCTGTGTTTGTCGAGTGAAATCACTGTGAAAATGTTAAATGATGATTATTAATTATGTATTGTTAATACTTTTACAGGTAGCGCAGGAAAACGCCGCACTTGCTCAGTTGGATACAAGGGCATAATATTAATATGACAATAAAGAAATAATATTTGGAAAATACCTATCCGTTTTGGAGATATGAACTTATAAAGTTTTAAGAATTACCACCACCTTCTCGAATAAAACCGGTTGGGATGGGTAAAGCACAAGATTTTAACATATACGTATATTTTCGTTTCGTCGTTTATTAAATAGTTAACGAAATAAACAATGAAAATAATTTTGAACAACAACAAAACTTTCATTAAAATTTGTTACAGAGGTACATAAGTATCTATTTGGCGTAATACGTTAAGGGGAAACACGTGTGTTGTTAATTGTCGATTTCTGGGCATCTTTGTTATTATCAGACTACGCTATGAAAATGCATTTTAATCTAGACACAATCACGATTTACTTAAATGTATATTAGCAAGTGCGCCGTTTGTTTGCGCACCCTGTATAATCATTAAACGACAATAAATTATAAGTAGATAAATAGGTACTTATCTACCAACCTTTACATCAAATTTCAGATAAATAAGTATAAATATTTCTGTGGCATGTAAAGTCTGCCAACCTGTACTTGGCCAGCGTGGTCAACTATATTGCCTAATCCCTCTGTGCCCTGCAGTGGGATGTAAATGGGCTGATACAGTACAGTACCTACTCATCTGGCATTAATTTCCTTGCGCATAGCTGTGTAATGAGCGTTTTCATACTGGTACGACAAATAACTACGAAACTATTGATGGTAAGTATCATACAATCGAAATATCCACAATACAATGTCGATACAATTATGCCGGCCTGATCGAACCAGGCCATACACAGGAGAATCCGAAATGCTTTTTTTTCTTGGGTCATTATTTTTTTAATTGCGATGCATGGCGAAGCGAGCGTGCCATTCGCCTGATGGTAAGCGATACGACCGCTCGTCGACAGTAGCAAAACTAAACAACACTATGAATTATATAGTAATGCTTGACAGTCCATTGCGGTCGCCATCCTGAGACGTAAGATGTTAAGTCTCATTATGTCCAGTAGTCACTCTGGCTACAATGTTCTTCAAACCGGTACACAACAGTGTATTTATACTGCTGTTTGGCGCGAGAAATAAACATTGCGGTAGTACTTAGCCAAGCGGACTCTTACATTTGAGAGACCTACCACCAGTAGGGGGTTTTCCAACATCCTGTACGGTCGCTAGTCATGCGGAACAAAGTACATATTCTACAAAAAACAAAATATTATATCTAATATATATAAATCTCGTGTCACAATGTTTGTCCTCAATGGACTCCTAAACTACTTAACCGATTATAATAAAATTTGCACACCATGTGCAGTTCGATCCAACTTGAGAGATAGGATAGTTTAAATCTCAAATTATAATTTATTGCTAATTATTTGTCTGTTATTATTTGACAGTCACAATCATCTGTTAACTCCAAATGATTCTAACAGATGTCGATACCTTTCGACTGGGTTGAGTAAGTAATCAATAGATGGCGCTGCTATGGTAAATCTACGAACGTGTCATATAAGCTACATTTTAACAGTATAATTACCACGTGTTGTTGACGCTATAAAATTAATTAAATTTAAAATAAGTAGTTCATTATACTTTAAAAAATCAATTTCGTAGTCAGAATTTTGGCTGAGCGGAAAGTTTTAGCAGGAATTTTGCAAAGTATTTGTGTTTGCGTATTTTTTAAATGATATTCGTCGTATTTTCGTGTTTATATAAGGCCTATCTACAAAATAAAAGCAATTACAAAAAATTTACAACTTGCCTATTTAGGCATTAAGGGATGAAATGGGATAAAGTGGGACGAACGCGATGAAACCGGTCGGATCCGGATTGCATTCGATGGGAAATAATGGGACGGGATGTAACAGAAAGAAAAGGAGCCAGATGAGATGGGATGGGATACGATAGGAAAAGGGATAGTAGGTACTTAGGTTGAGTTCAGGAGTACAAAAGTTTGAACGGGAATAAGATATTTCTGGTGTGGAGTGGAGTCTAAACATCTTAGCACCCAGGCGAAGCTGGGCCGGGCCGCTAGTATAATATATAATCTTATAAGGTTTCCCTCAGTTAAGCGAATCGATTTCTTAAAGTATTCAAACTTTGAATCCCGAACATTAATATTTGTATTGTACCAGCCCATATAAGACCCACTGCAGGGCACGGGCCTCCTCTACAATCGAGAGTACGATTGAGAGTGGTTAGGCCATATAGTCCACCACGCTGGCCTAGTGCGGGTTGGCGGACTTACATACCGTAGAAATTCTTTAAAATCTGTAAAATTAATATGTTTACCTTGTATTACCTTCAGTTACTAATTACGATGTTGTAATTAAATATAAAAAATAAAAAATAACACTCTTTGCAGAAATCGAACCCTAAGCCTTGGAATTTCTAGTAACCACAGATCACAATCTTCACAAACATGCATTATCTATCCTCTCCCACTTGTTACAGTTAAAATATTTTGCACCAATGTCAATGACCTCGCAAAAAAGTTACACAGTTTTATCTATTCAAAGTAAAAGTGAAGTTCTTTGAAACGCACGGGAGAAAGTGGACCGAGCCGGCGACTCGTTAATTAAATATTATTTGAGATTTTGTAATAAACGTAAAACCATTGTTCTATGGCATTCGGCTTCTAACCTAACCCCTCGAACGTAGAGGAGGCTCTTGAATATTCGTACATAATGGCTAAGCATTGTCATAGTAACAGGTGAATACTTCGCGTTCTGAGTTCACCCTGTGTATATCCAGATACAACAGCCGGACATCATTTAACTTTTTTAAATGGTGAGACGAGCGTGTCATTCGTCTAATGGTAAGCGATACGACCGCTCATGGACAGTAGCAAAACCACACACCATGAATTACAAAGCAGTGCTTGATACTCCACTGCGCTCGCCAGCCTGAGCCAAGATGTTAAGTCTCATTATATCCAGAATTAGCTCTAGCTACAATGTCCTTCAAACCGGAACACAACACTGCTGTTTGGCGGAAGAAATAGACATTGCGGTGGTACCTACCCAACTGATACTTTATCGCCCGAATACTTAAACGCCATTTTAATAATAAGTTCCGCTTATCTCCCCGCGTCCTACTTAGCCAGTACATTTAAGCAGGACTTGCGTAGTTAAGTGCAACATAATATTTAAGTAGCGTTTGAGTATACGGGCGTATATCAGATAATTTGATTGGATATGGATTGCATTGCATAGGGCGCATTACAGTCGTTTTGTCGTGTTAATAAAAAATCCTGTACAGTGGGATGTACAGCCAGTAATATTGTTGGCGATGAGTTCTTGGACCCACTCAGCAGCGCTTAGTTGATCCTAGCGTTAGATACTGTACTGTATCAGCCCAGATACGTCCCACTGCAGGGCACGAGCCTCCTCTACAATCGAGAATATGATTGAAAGGGGTAGGCAGTATAGTCCACCACGCTGGCCTAGTGCGGGTTGGCAGACTTTACATACCATAGAAATTCTTACAAAACGCTTGCTATGCAGTGTTCCTCGTGCTGTTTCCCATCACTGTTATAGTGCGTGGTGATTGACACACAATCAATACACACATGACCCGGAAAAGTCAGAGGTATGCCCCAGGATTTGAACCCGCGTCTACCGTGAATATGTTGGCAGCCGTGTCTGATCCGTATACCAACAGGCCACCACGCACTTGCGTTAGATACAGTTGGTATCATTTAGTATTAGTAAGCGATCGCAAACGCTACTTAAATAAATCCTGAAACGAAACGAGTTAAAACGTGCGAAATGTGGACGTGGCGATAATTTTTTGACGTGATAGGTATAGTTTAACAATCCTTAAATATCCTTAAATATTATCATATGGCATCAGCTCTTAAAGGTTACTCCAAGAATCTAACGCACAACCCATCTCAGAGTAAACTAGGCCAGGCAATTATAACAGCGACCTTCTGTGTTTTCACGACGGAAAGGTCGAATTGCGTCGAGCCAATTTTTCCGAGGGAAGTTGCTCAAATGGCGATGCGCTGTGCAGTTCGGTTGCGTACATACTATTAGACAAGTTATGTGCCTACAGCATGAATCTCCGTTTATGTTATTACCTTTTGAATTGCCCATGATGTAGTGTCCAATATAACGTGCAATTCTCTTTTCATTCGTAAAAACGCGTACACAGACATTCAGATGCTTTATCAAGTTCTTGAAGACAAGAACTTTACATCGGTTTAAAGTAAATAGGGCCTTATGACACTAAACCACTGCTGTATGCCACAGTGGATAGCAAAAAACTGACACGCTTGAGGTCTCACCAGACAGCGGACTTGACCTCTAGTATTCATACATCTGAAGGAACTTGAATCATCTATCTAGATTCATATTCAGCCAAAGGGGCATTTAGGCCACCTAATGGTAATGTTGAACGGCCTTTTCATAAGAACGACTTAAGAAAAAAGGGCTCTTTTCGTAATGAACTTGGGCTCGGAACACAAGTAGTATTAATTTTGTATACGTCGATGTGCAGGTCATAAATATTTTCTAATATTACGACATATTTAGATTTTTTGTAAAAACTAGAAGCCGCGGGTTCGATCCCCTACCGAAACAAATGTTTGAGAGATCCACAGGTATTTGTATCGGGCGTTTGTGAAAGCCAAGTCTCTCGTAGCTTCTGATACCCACGACACGACTCGATCTTAGTGTGGGTACAGAATGATGTATGATGTGACTATTGGGTGTATTTATTTATTCGTTAAAGCCATTGGGAGTTGATAAACATACCTCAAATATTATATGAAGTTTCCATTTATGTTTTCTTCCATAATTAAAGACTAAAATGAGATGTCTTGTTGTACATTATTCATTATACAGCGTGAATGTGTGGAAATCGATAACAGTTAATGTCGATAGTACTCGTAATCGATGATTTTACCGCGTCAACTTGCCCTGCAACCAGCACCGTAATGTTTACAAAAAAGCGGCGCGTATGAGTGCATTTATGTATATTTTATTTATTTTAATACTGTTATAATTAATCTGAATTTACGCCATAACCCACACTATAGCCTCATCGTGAGGAAACGTCCCTACTTTAGAGATGTCCACAAGAATTTCAAGGTATGTGAATTGTGTAGTTCACCAAACCGCATTGGACGAGCGAGGTGGGCTAAGATCTAAATCCTCAATCAATGACGTCAGTGCTTAGGAGTAGAACGTATACTTGATTATATATTATATTTAGTTTATGATATCTCTTTTCAGCCACAGGAAGACCACTGCCGAACGTAGGCCTGCTCTGTGGATCTCCACATAGACCTGTTGGAAGCGGCCTGCATCCAGCGACTTCCTATGACCTTAACCAGGTCGTCCGTCCACCTTGTAGGTGGGCGTCTAATACTTCATCGACTAGTCTAAGATACATACATAAACTCACGCCTTTTTCCCAGAAGGTGTAGGCAGAGGTATAACCAGGACACCCACGTTTAGCCTTATATTTTCCGTCCCACGATGTGATAGGGGCGAGCCTAACGCCATATCGGGCACAAATTCCTGACTCCGGGCTGATAAAGAATAGAAAAATTCAATTTCACCTTGCCCGACCCGGGATTCGAACCCGAGGCCTCAGCTTTGCAATCATACCGTAGTACAACTGCCCCACCTAGGCAGTCAAAGATACAGTAGTAGTCTAAGATACAGTAAGTAAATTAAAAATGAAATGTGTTTCGAAGATTAACGTTTTCACACAATTATCCCAAAAAAGTCGCTTAAGTAATACATAGTGAGATAATCACGTCTCAAATATATTTAATAATTCCTGACACAATAAAATAAATATTACTCGAATGTACTAACAGAATCCATTAAGACAAAAAATAGCGTTAACAAAACGTCGGGAAACACTACCGTTACTTTGTGGCAATAGCACCTGTTCCTGCGTCGAAACTGCTTTTTCCTTGAACAACAATATCTACTAGAGGCATTAAAACATTAGTATTCTAGAAATTAATATTCGCCGGCAATATAAAGCTCTTACAACGGCACATGTTAAATACGCGATGAAATGTGCGAGTATAATGTCTGCAAAACGGTGTCACTCATAATGTCTTACTTTGAACTTTCACTGAATGACTGTGAATTCCCGCGGTGACAGACATTTTTTGGATGTTTAAACTCGCCTCGATGCACTGTGAGATAATGGTTTAATATTGTTTTTCAATATGTTAGTTACTGGTATATTTTCCGTCAGTCATACTTTATTTTGTTGTTTATTTAAAAAAAATCAAATATGTATTGGATTTATTTTTTAATTATTGTAAAATACATTAATACCGTTACAGTATACATATAATATTAATTTATCTTTAAGCAACAATTACTATCTACTATCATTCTTTTATTTTACTCAATAGTATTTTGATAACTGTACTAATTTTAAACGCGGATCGTTGTTAGTTGAAAAAAAAATCAAATTTTACCATTCATTTATTGCGTCAAAGGTTAAAAAGGAAAATAATAACTCTACAATCTTAAGGTACAAACTAAATGCTTAAGAGAAGTTTAGTGTCAAAAGCACCAGCGCGTTAAATTTCCCGAGCACCACACCGCGAAATGAAAACAATCAGAGGAATGAAAACAGATCTACATAATTTACTATAATCTGTCCCATAGTCATATTAACAGTATCTACAGTTTCTTAGAAGCTCGAAGAATGCTGTGTTGCATACAGGGCATATCAAGACCGCGACCGAAAACGAAGCCATGCGGTAGTTTTAGTGATTACATACACAATGTAAGTAAGAATATCTCAAAAAAAGCGACGGGTTTTTTTTACATTTTTAAACAAATTTAAATGTTTGGTAAATCAGTAGTTTTTGTTAAAATTACACTTTAAACCCTTGCGTACCATTGTGTCTTTAAAAATAAAAATGTGCACATTATTATTTTGGGAAAACGATGTATTCACTACCCAAATACGAAGATAAGTACAAAATTACAATAAGAAAATTTTAAACGCTTTTTTGCGAAATATTTAGTCGTATTGTATCTGAAGTCACTAACACTACCACCTGACTTGACCACTCCTGAGTCTGGATATACCGTTTATATAAACATCACGCCCGTTTCCCAGAAGAGGTAGGTAGACAGGTATGCTACCAAGACATCCACGTTTCGCCTTGTGTGTCATCCCATCTTATAATAGGGAGCGAGCTTATCGCCAAATCGGGCATAAATTCCTGATTCCAAGCTGATAATGAACAGAAACATCCAATATCACTTTGCCCGACCTGGGGGATTCGAACCCAAGACCTCAGCTCTATAGTCGTACTGTAATACAACTGTGCAACCGAGGCAGTCGATTATATCTTAGCTTGTTTTTTGACATTTAAAAGCCTCCATAGCATCGTTGGTTAAAAGACGGCTGTGAAACAATACGCTGACTCCACATTACGATCGATTAAGTCGTGTATCGCGGGTATAAGAAGCTACGAGAGACTTTTCGGTCTCATAAACACCCAAATCCGAGACAAATACTTGTGTACCTCACAAATATTTATATCGGTGCGGGGTTCGAACCCGCGGACTCTCGTTTGACAGCCGCCGTCTAACCACCTGCGCCACAGAGGCTGTCAAGTACATCTTAAGTATCTATCTTTGTCTCTATACTGTATCTCAGACTGCACTGCATATATTGTAGTAACTTCGCCTTTAATGTGAAAAAAATACTTAAAGATAATATTATGTATAAATTCCTGCGTGTTTTTGTGCACATCAAAGGTCCCGCAACAATGATGAACGCACTCCCGGCGCGCGCCTCTACGAATCCATTGCTTTTTGTACCCGCGCATAGATTACACAAATTCTTTCAAGATTGACTTTACCGTTCCATATATAACGTTCTTTTTTTTTCTCTACATGGTCGCATACTGTATATTGCAAGTGATTGAGATGACTGATTTATTATTGTGTTATACATAATCTTGTTTTAGGTGAAACGTATATGAAAAAATAGTTATATTGAACTATTTTTTCATATACGGTGTAAAGTTTAATCTGAGGGGTTACTCTATGATCTCTCGAAACTCGAAACTTCGGACGTCGCATGTAAAACTGTACGAATGCGCCTAGGTACTCCACAAAATGTTAGAATCATCTATCTTACGTCCTAACTATAGGCTTAGTTCGGAGTGAATGATAATTATCATAGAGAATAGTGTTGATTTTTAGAAGTGGAAAATTAAAAACGTACTGCGGACGTCGAACGTCCGAACATTCGAGTTTCGTTTCGGATCTTAGACTAACCCCCGGGTACATACTACAAGACGCAATTGTTCGAATAGATGTTTACTACTAATATAAATATGCGCATAATGCGATAATCAAAATATATAGAATGTTTCAACTACCTCGCAAAAAGTACTACAACGTCTGTATATACAGCGTCTTGTTGGACCTATCTTATTTCATTGCGCGCGACAATGACCTTTACTTTTGTAATCCCTTAGGTTGGTTTTAGATCACAAGACATGGATAGTGTGTTTAAAACTTTAATACATAATTTCATCAAAAATTAATGATAAATTTTTGGATGGATGAGCGATATCTCAAAGGCATTCCAATCAGATCCCTCGGTAACCTTACGCCCTCGTTGAGGTGTGTTTTGAGATTTTAGTAGAACTATGAATAAATTCCTAATTCAACAACGTAAATATGATTAACAAATTAAAAACAAGCGAAAGACATCATTTTACAGACGTTCTATTGACGCAGCTTTTTTAGGCCCAACATATTTCACCCCCACACCCACAATATTTATTGATTATTTATTGTGGTTGATATTCCACCACCCTTATGATGCTCTGCTTTTGAATCGAACCTACGGACTCTCGTTCCACAATCAATATTTTCCGCTTTGTACTTCGTGCGTTTGTATAACATAGATCGTTTATTATAATCTGTTTTTCCAGAATTATCTTTATCTGCCCCTTCAAAACCGAATGAACATTTAAGGGATGTAGCGGTTTTTTCCCACAACAGCCCGGAAGCGGTTGATGTCACTTCCGGTTGGGGGAGCAGACCCTACGTGTGTGCAGCAGGTGGTTATTTATCTGATCATAACGTAAAATTATTATTAAAAATTATATGACAGCAATATGCATGGCTTATGTACTAAGTAATTACGTTTGGATTTGTTTAGCATGTGGTCTTCTGGTCGTTTGAAAAATAATATTAAGTTAATACAGATATTAGATATCGTCATGTATGAAATGACAATATTACAGGAATATATTTTTTTATTTCGCAATAACGAATCACTACCTTATCTTGCCTATTTCAATAAGTGAGAAAAAGGCTGCAAATCAGGAAAACTCGAGTTAGATTTCTTGACGAGACAAATATGTCAGTGGTGGTTTTGGGCGTTGTGTGTCTGTTGTAAGGAGATTTATCGTAGGATCGTGGGTTGTTAAATCTGTTGTAGGGAAGGGTCGGTTCAAACACAGTTCGGCCAGCTTATTCCTAGAGTAAATGTGATTGGTGACGAGTGTTAGGCAACACACGCAAAATAATTCCAAGCGCCCCTATCACTTACACGTAGGGCATTGCCAGTTCGAATCCTTCACCTTACGATTTACAGAAAAAGCATGGTTCTACTAAACCAACTAAGTGAGTAAAATATATGATAATTTCAATACAATGTTAACGAAAAACAATCTATCTTTGCCTCCAAAACATAATGCTTCACAAAACCTCTTATCGTCAGCAGAATAGTTTCAGCGTGGTACGGATAGTTAACCACGAGACCTCGACTCTGAAGGTGAGAGTAACCGTAGCCGAAACAAAAGTCGGCGACAGAAAGCGGATAAACGACTTCGCCCCATTTGCTCATCTCCCATAGATTAGCCTCGATTTAAAAGCGACCGAGCGAAAATTTGATACCACACTGTCTCATCATCGACTTTTGTCAGATAAACGATACAAGATCAAAATTAAATTACGCTCGTCGAGGTACACTAATATTACGGAATAACAGTTGCGGATACAGTTCTCCGTTACACATATCAATAGTTTCACAAATGGGAGAATAAAATCCGTCCGCCAGCCAGACACGTCAAGACAAATTATTTTCTAAATTTCCAAATATCGGATTAACGTCCGCATATAAAAAAGAAATCTCATCCGCGAATGCACCGAAAGTAGCCCACGGGCACTCTCACCGCGGCGCGGGTGCAATGTCATCTAAACAGAACAGCGGACCCACCTCTCGCTAGCACCACGACACACAAATATATCACAAACATGTTAATTTTCACACAAAAAAATATATCAAGTCCGTTATCACACACGCGTCGGTATCATCAAAGCGGGGAACATTGCGCGAGCAGCACGCTTCACGACCGGCAGTGGACTGAGTCGGTGCGGCGACACAGGTGCGCGCGCGACGCTCTCCACAGGCCACAGGTACACAGCCCCGCGCCCCGCCGCCCCCTCTGCGTCTGCGAGGAGCTTTCGCGTACTGAATATCGAATACGATGCGCTCCAGGGTACGTACGTGTTCGGAATGAGCCGCGTTATTAGGTTAGTAGGTATATGGGTAATTTTTCATATGACTTGCATCGTTGTTAGAAATGGGAAAGTGTTTTAATTAATTGTGTCACTGTCATGACGCATTGTATTAACGTGATACGAAAATGAGTTTTGGATTGGATTGGCTTGTCGATTGAAGCAATTAGAATACGCTAACAAGCAAAATTAGCACATTAACGAGAGCTAAAATATAGTTAGCGCGTTTAAGTCTTTTCTATGAAAGGAGTAGTTACGTTCGCTTACAAAGGTCTATGATGTTTATCGAGTAAATATTTAATAATATTATGGATTCCATGAAAGTTACGCAAAAAGTAGGACCCTACAAAGGTCCTAATAAAAAATGTACGTATGGAGGATGTTCTTCTTTTCTTCTTCGCATTACCCCTACACGATACATGTGGAGGGGGTGGCGGATATTTTCGGATGTTGCGGAATTATTTAGTTTATGTGCTTAAGGTCAGCTACCTGCCTCTTGTGCATTAGCACAATAGACTGATACTACGAGTATTACTCTACGATATTTTCATTTTGGGTAAGCACACGGATACGTTAAATAACATTACGTTTGATAAAAAAAATATTCGGTTATTTTAAACTGCGGATGGTAAAAATTGTGAAAGAAAATTTCGGTTTACATCTCGACCCATATTTTTGCGCCTTCTTAATTTATCTCTGCATCAGACTAAGGATGGCTGTTAGAACTATGTATAAAAAGTATTAAATAAATAAAGAAATATAATACTCTCCTATGTACTCAAACATATCATAACGTATGTATGTCGCCGTTACCCATAATGATTCAAAAAAATTATATTAGATTCGGTTACGGTTCCGGATGGATTTTAATTTCGGATATCCGATAGTATCGGATACAATTATTGGGCTTCATAACAACTCTGATTACAACAATCCATGATGGGCCTATTTTGACGAGACCATAAAAGTAAAATATATTTCAGGACCAAATCAAGAATTAACAAAACACAAATTCCCTCAACTTGTCTGTATTGTCGTCAACTAAATTTATCACTCGGCTCATACTGACAAAATGTATTTAATTAAGAAAAAAATAAATAAAATAACTAGTACTAATTAAATAAAAAGCCTTTATGTTGGTAGGATATAAGTAACCGGAAAAATATGCAATTATGTCACATCCGGGGTTCAGCCTGTGTATATGGGTGTTTTGACATGGCCAACGTAATTGTGTTGACTGGGGAGAGTCGGTAGTCTCTTGTTCGGACGAGAGGAAAACTGTTTAGCATCTGTTTAGGTGCCTCGGGATATTATGCAGGCGGTGGATATAATACCAGATAAAACGAATGAAGGCTCTGACATTATAGGATATCAATGGAAAATGTGAAAAATATTGACCCGCAATAAATAATTCAACGAGACACAAATAACACAATTTTCCCTGTAATATCGTAAAAAGAAACTGATTCCGTTTAGACGGTTGTTAATTCAAACACTTTCTCAATTCGATCGATTCGTCTCGAACGAACGTTACGCAAAACGATTGATTTAAGAAAGTTATTAATAGGCTGCGTGGGACGGTTCCGACTGGCATCTTTACACACCAAACTGGAATAAGTGATTTTTTTTTAAAACAACAAGACCGGCAAAGGAGCAAACAGGTCACCTGATAGTAAGTGATCACTGTCGCCCGCGAACATTCCCAATGCTTGGATCATGGACATGTAGCCGGCCTATTGAAGTCTTTTTCTATAACAAAGAAATGGATTTTTAGGACAATCACTAAATTAAGGTATTTTTGCGCAAAATTACACCTGTACCATAGTACTGTACTGTACCGGCCCACAATCGCTGCCGCTGAACCACGACGCCTCTACTACCGTGATAGAGGTCTTAGCCCAAAGTGACATATGACAGTAAGTAGTCACCGCCCATAAATAGGAACGGTATCAGGGGCATTTTTGGTACGTTGTTTTAGGGAACTGTAGATTATTTTCTTAAAGCCCCAAAGGTCGTATCTACCTAAAATTACTGTGGTTACGAGCTCGTCGTGAAATTAAATTATTTTCAAATTTAAACATACCTTAAGAACTTTTTTTGACAGCATCCGTGGCGCAGTTGGTTAGACGTCGCGTCGGCAGTGAAACGAAAGGTCACGGGTTCGATCCTCGCACAAAACAAATATATATCTGAACCATAGGTATTTGTCCGGGGTCTGGATGTTTGTGACACCGAAAAGTCTCTCGCAGACTCTGATAAACACGACACAAGTGTGGGGTCAGAATTATGTATGTGGCTGTTGGGTGTATTTAATTTTATTTTTACTTATTTCTCTCTCACAGAAAATAGATACAAAAACATCCAGTACAAATTGAATATAAATATGAGACTGGTGTCTCATATAGGCAGGGCCTTTGTTTTAAACTTTATTAGCTACCATGGTACGATATCAGGGCGCGGTGTGGAAATCGCAATGTGCAGTGGCCAATAAGGCACGTGCCGTAACACATGGAATTCATCCAAAGAATTTACTAGAAACTCGCTGTCTACATTACTGAGCAGGATCTGAGGCGCATTTATATTATTAACCTCATAATGTGCCTTTTATCCTGGGTGGCTTGGTGTTGAGTTCGAGTGTTGTTGAAGAGTGTAGGTGTAGCTTCGACCGAGGAGAGAACACTTCGCTATTTCATACCATAGTCCGCTTTTCATAATCTGTTTATACCGGGATTTTAATGTCATCTCGCTGGATCACTCTTCTTTTGAATAAATAAAAACTCTCTCTCTTTGTCTTTTCAGCCACAGGAAGTCCTCTGCCGAACATACGCCTACCCCTCGAATCTCCACAGTCATTGACCTGTTGGAAATAAAATAATTTCGAATTTTTCAGGTTTATAAAGTTCAGATTAGTCACTGTGCCGCGCTTATATAAAAACATAAACAATAATTGTTAATGAGTTTAAGATTGGAAAGTGGTGTGAAATACATTCCGTACGTTAAAAAGCTAGGGTGCTTGAGGATAAGTAATTGTTGTAAGCATTCCACGCTTTTGTACAATAGATGAATCTATGTCTCAAACTGTCTTAAACTCAATAGCATTTTTTTTACATTTTCAGTTGGGTATTTTTCAAAAGCGTGTTTTTAATATTTTTTATTATTATTTCTTTTACATACATATTATGTACACACATACAGGCGAATCTAATAAAAGCATGTATTTTTATAGCATAGGTCCGGCAAACGAGCAAACAGGTCACTTGATGATAAGTGACCACTGCCGCCCATGAACATCCACAACGCTTTGATGTGTTGCCGGGCCATCAAATCGAGATGGGAGCGGGTAGGGAAAAGGATGGGAAGAGAAAAGGGATATTGGGCATCCGGCAATCTCACTCACCGAACGAAACGCTTAAGCGAAGCTAAGCTCCACGTCGATCTCCTGTGAGACAGTGGTACCGCCCCGGACGAGCCTGCACATTCATGTTGAACCATGACTGACAACAGCGTGGCTCTACCAATTCCAAGATGTTAAAAAAAACAGATGCAAAAATTTTAATGAACGAATTTAATTAAATATTACCATTTGTTTACGTTAAACGTAATATCTGTTATTTCTTAAAAAAAAAAAATTCTCTAGTCTATTGTATGATTACCTTTCTATCGCAAGATTCTAAATGAATGCAGATTTCGCACCTTCTCGAAGTTTTTAAATAGTTTAAATATTTTAACGCCGGAATGGACTGCTATCTACGTAGCTGTCCATTTAGATACTCCATCTAAAAAGCTTTGTAAAAGCGGTCTCCGGCCTAAAACAGACGTTTAGTGCTCTCGATTAGATAGACAAAAGTTTTAAAGCCCCATACTAAATAAATTAAAAATGGCTTCGAACAACAAGCAGTTAAAACACCCATAATGTTGTATGTATTTATTATATTATTTATAAATAATATACAAATAATACTACAATATTAATTTTCGATTCTGCCACAAGATATCAACTGCTAAACAAAGTAACTCCTTTGGAAATCATTTTGAGTTCTTGACATTCGGCAATTCTTTCATTCAAAAACTACAGTGAGGCTTTTTTCGACTTACTATCTCTGCGATGGTCATTCCGACATCGATTCATCGTCAAAGATTGCCTTGTCTACCAGGGCCCTGCTCGCATGGGTATCTTAGGCCAAATTATTCATTAAAACATTCTCAACAATTTTTCCAGTCAACTTTTCTAGGTTAAGGTTTGCCTCCCAGAAAAATTAACCGTTCTTCCTTATTTTACGATATGTGTAGATGATATTAGAAGCCAGCGCTGTAAAATAATTCTCGGCGTCGGCACATTGTGGGTCTGGGATCCTACCACCCCTGCACTTTGGATACGAACGGTATACAAGTTTGTTGCTTATTTTATCTTCTTAAAATCATATTTACTTTTCAATCCTTCAAAATTTGTTTATTGTATTGAATAATTGAATTGCATTGATACATAGAAAATTGCAAGCTAACCGTTAGACCTAAGGGAATACGGTAGTCAGTGACATGCGATTGGAGAATCCTTAGTCCAGCACTTTTATATTCATCGTCAGGTAACATTTGCAGCCCAATGCGTGGAAAAGCTTCTCGGCTGAGGTAACACTCGTTACCCCAAGTATTTTGCTGCCTGTATAGCGGCAAGACAAGCAAAATGTTAATACAATAAATATATTCCCTAGCCTTAACATGTCCCATATTATATGCTCAAAGTCTTACAATATCCCTATCTACCTTCCACTTTACACAAACAAAAGTAAAGCGCTAAACATCATGACAACCTTATCACATATATAATAGAGATTATTTCACTTTCAATCAATGGAAAAAAGAAAATTGTTAAAAAGCTTTGTGAGTTTTACCGTATTAGGGTTGGCTAGTCCTTTTATTTGGCCAATATTGTTAGAAAGTAAACACAATATACCATATTCACTGGTATGCAGTGTCAACACATTAAATATAATTATTAGCAACAGGTACAAGAAATATGATCGGAATGCCATGATATAAATATGTTATTCAATACCATCACCTGTTTTGTCACGAGATAACCAACATAGGACTTAATCTCAGCAAAAATATATTTAAATAGATAACTTAGTCATTAACTAAGGTCATTTTGTCACTATTTTTGATCTATCGATTGAGTACTCGTTGTAATAAATTATTCGTGTACCCTTATACCTCGGATATTACATTATCAGTACGAAAATAATATGAAACCGAAGTATTCAGTATTCTACAATTTCTAAAGAAGAATTAGCATGACAGACAAATTCAAAATATTTGGTTGAAATCAAGACTTTGCCATGCCTTGGAGCTAAATATATAGAAAGTAGCCCTGGTTTAGAATGCATTATAACGGCTAGAAGGAATGCAAGTGCCACTTTCTTTATCCTTTCTCAGATGATGGGCTCATCGCCCGCTTTTGGGTCTACAGTCCATTAAAGCGTGCACAAATTGGTGTCGCATTAAACAAAACACTCACGCACTGATTTAATGACCACCTAATTGGCTTTAGAGATTTATTGATTTCACTTTAGCTGTACGCTTCAAATACCGCTTTGTTTTATTTTTTATTTGGCCAGAATATTGCTTTAGACAAACAGAAACTGAATCAAATCATTTAAATTCATTTACTGTTACGTTTCTATAAAATAGCAAGAAACATAAGTTTTATGCCTAATTATTATAATATGAAAAACTAGGAATAACCACATTAGCTAATTGATTTTTAATCAAAATAACGACAATGGACGGAAACGGTTGGGTTGGGTATTTAAAAATGCCTCACATTGTAACATATCCTTATCACTTGATCCCATACCACATATTAAATCTTTATTTGGGCATCAGAGTTCAATCAAACACTTTTTAAAGTTAATTATTTCAAGTGTTTTTGTATGTCTGTCACATGGTGCAAATACATTATTTCTAGTTTGTTTTATTTCTACGAGTATTGTGATTTGTAATAATAATTATTTATTGTCTTTTTTAAATTTCTTCTTTATTTGACAAAATGGACAAATCTTATTTATTATTATAAATATGCAAAACGGAACGTAATACCCTAATGTCAATATGTCAAATCAATAACCTACAAAATTGCATGACCTCATACATTCTCGTATGTCTTTTGACATAAACGACTATTTAAATTGATCGTATCAAAATGTACAGTTTAATTTTATTATGTTCCTAATAATCGGCGAATTATTCTTAATTTTTTAAATAAAACTTATAATTTTGTAGTGATATGTTTAAGCCTAACTAATGTAGATACTTACGTTAATAATAAACAGTGCCTAAAAGAAATTGTAACGCAAAATGAATAGTATGGAGTTGCCTGACGACTGCGCGAAGCAATGGGAGATCCTTCTGCTTCTTATATCTGCGGAAGAGAAGAAGATAGACCGGACTAGTGACGGAGAAATAGAAACTATGAATTATTTCTATAAGAACGAGGGGATCCGGTGAGTTCAATGTTGTTAGATAGAACTCTGTCAATGGAAAGGATATGGTCAATAACATCGTCTTTTGCCACAGTCCACTGCTGAACATACGCTTCCCACAGTTACTTTCTGCAACTTTTGTTGTGCAACAAGAAATATATACTCTTTATGACATGCAATTATACAATCTATTGAACTTTGCTCAGGATTTTTGGGCCATATATGACAATAATATCTTATTGTAAATATTATTTGATATCAATTTTGTATGAATGTCAAATTATATACGCTTGTGCTTGAAGTATTACGAATATAGGGGCATTATAATATAGGGACAGCACTATTGTACATCTACATCTTCAAAATCGTAGATATTTTCATGTTGGAATGTTGGTAATGCTGCTATATCATTGAAATTTGAATTAATGATTTACCAACAAATTGCTATAAATTCCATTTGTAACTGAAAGTATGTTTAGTTATTTTACATTTAAATTGAGTTTGAGTTGAATTCAGTAGCCCAAAACTATTTTTTTTATTTTTCTTTTACAATAATAAGTGCATTTAGACAACCTCTCAAATGTCAGCCAATGGGAGGGCAGACAAAAATGGCCCAGCACCACAATTTTTATCTGCCTCTGAAGTACCAGCACTCCCTGTCTATTATAAAATATACTCCGAGTACTAGTGTTAGGTTCATTCTTATTAAAATTAGTTTAATTATTTTTTTACTATTATGAGGCTAGGTTGCAAATAATAACTATTATGAATATAAATATACTCCAGTTACAAACTTATGATTTTTTTTTCTAATCAGCCCATATACGTCCCACTGCTGGGCACGGGCCTACTCTACAATAGAGAGAATCGATTTAAGAGTGGTTAGGCCATATAGTCCACCACGCTGGCCTAGTGCGGGTTGGTGGACTTACATACCGTAGAAATTCCTTAAAATAGCTACAGTATGCAGGTTTCCTCACAATGTTTTCCTTCACCGTTAAATTGCGTGGTGATTGACTATCAATACACACATAACTCCTAAAAGTCAGAGGTGTGCCCTGGGATTTGAACCGGCGACCACCATGAACATGTAGGCAGCCGAGTCTGGTCCGTTACCAACAGGCCACCACGCACTTATAGGCCACCACACACTTATGATTACTGAGTGACATCTATTCGAACTAGAAAAGAGATAGGTGGCGAATTATTGGTTTAAAGTAAAACCATATATTTAGCAAACCAATTTTCTTTAGGAAAGATTTATAGATTAACATATTTTCTTATAAATTAATTCTTCCTAATTGAATATATCAATGCACAGTTAAAACTACTATATCTAGAAAGCTGAAACGGGAATATCTGAAAGGGCACCAAAATGGCAGGAAAATGGTTTTGATTCAAAAATATAACACAATTTATGGCAGTGAAAGTTGGGTATGGAAGTTGAAGCATGACAGTAAGATTAAGGCAGTGGAAATGAGATTATCAAGACAAAAGTGCAGTGTAAGTTTGAGTAACAGAATGTGAGATAGCTTTGTGATGGAAAATTGTAGAGTGAAAGAGGATGTAGTTATGAAATTCGAGAAAGAAATGCTACAATGGTTTAGCAATGTAGAGAGGATGGATAAAAAATTATTTTCGATGTGTGGCAGTGAGTGTAAATGGAAAAGTTGTTAGGGGTCAACCTCATGGAACTTACCTCAACTAGATTGACGCCACCCTTAGCAAGGGTCAGGTAAAAGTACTCTGTACTAACGAGAATGCATGAAGAGACTGATGAATGTAGATGAAGCAAAGGTGTCACATCAGAATCGAGCAAAGTGGACATCCATAGTCTCTACCTACACCTGTGGGATACAGGCAGGATGCTTATATTATTTTACTTTTCTAGGAGAATCCTCCACCAATGGCTGCAGCAAATGAAACTGTCTTACGCGAAGAAGACCAATGCGACTGACACGGCATTGAAATCCGATGAAGTGGCTCTGCTCTGGCGACAACGAGGCAATGACAAGTTCCGAGCCAACCGTGTGGAAGACAGCTACCGGTGCTACACCAAGAGCGTGTTGTACGCTCCGCAGGACGGACCGATGTATCCCCTGGCTTTAGCCAACAGATCTGCATCACTGCTACGTATGAAACGGTTTGAGGTACATGGCCAGTATAACTTATTTTTTAAGTTAATATCTTATTTATTTTAGTATGTATGTTTGTTCATTATTTTTATTGTACCTTGTGTGATATTTTCTGTAGAATTATGCGAAATTACTTTGAAGATATTGTATGTGTGTTGCTATACAATTGATGTTCTATTGCGATTTGTCTATTTGCTACTGTGCTGAGCTATTCACGAACATATCTTATTAATATTTTTTTGATGCCGGATACAATGTGGATAACAGTTGGCTCTGGTAACTGCTTACCATCAGGCGGGCCGTATGTATTTGCCTCCTTTGTAGTATATAAAAAGCGATTGGGTTTATATTATTACTTAGTTATGTCATAAAACAGAGAGGATCTGTGGGTAATGACCGTAGATGAAATAAAAGGGGAATAATTCTTCAAAAATTTGTGATTTTAAAGGTTGAGTTATCAAGTATGCTGTTGATGTTGTTGATGGTATACTCTCTGGTGTTAATTAGTTGTTAATCATCATCATTATCTAGACAAGAAGTCTACTCCTAAACAAGCTTCCTCCGACAATTGCCACATTGACTAATCAAAAGTGTGCACCCATCGATTACCTATACCATTTGTCGTCATATTGAATGTTTCCATTATTCTACTATGTTATATGCTATAAAAGTTATTAAGTCACAATGAAATAACCAGTGTGTTCCATTTAATTCATATAACCCAAGGTTTTTACTAAGGTATTTTATGCAAATAAAAGTTAAATATCAATGCGAAACTATGATAATCTAACCTTTAAGGCGAATAGTGTTTGCTTTGCGTGTTTAGCAGCAGTAAATATCTTAACAGACCTAGTAAAAATGAGGTAGGTAATCGTTATAGCATCAAATATGACATCAGCCCTGAAATAATGTGTTTAAACTCTATAGGTTGGGGTATATAGGGGTGATAGCACCCCTTGCACAAATTGGGTAACGAAGGTCCGTTGACGAAATTCAAGTATTAAAAAAAATTGTCAGGCTTTTGAGTTGTGCTGTATTCATATATGAGGTTAATGCAGGGATCAACCTATATAAAGTATATTCATAGCTAATTAGTTATTTCCTGTCGTTTGTAAACAAGGTTTAATTGTAGTATCAAAGTAAATTATAAAGAATAATACTTATGAAATTATTGATGATCAGTTTGTTAATAACCGTGACAAGAATCTATGGTTTTATTTAATTTTAAATAATTTTTAACGCACACACTCCGACTCGCTGTCTCTTTCTCTCTTCTGGAAGACCACTGGTAAACATAGGCCTCCCCAAAGTACCTCCATAGCCGCAAGTCCCACAGGATTCGTTGAAAATACTCGTGTTTTGTTTACAGGAGTGCCTCTCCGACATAAAGCTGTCTCTAGCGAGCGGGTATCCCAATGAGCAGCGGCACAAGCTGTTGCTGCGGCGTGCCGACTGCCACATCGAGCTGGGTCAGCGAGCCAGCGCGCTCGAGGCCCTTGCTGCCTCCTCGCAGCACGCCGCCAGCCTTAAGCTGTCTCCCTCACACTCCGGTCAGTTCAACCCGCTTTTCTAACGAGGGACAAGGACAAAATATATTTACAATTTACATTAATTTTAATATTTTTTATAATTCGTTGTTCAATGCTTGGTGTGATCAAAGTGCCATGCAACTTTGATATTGCCATATAGGAGTACAATAATGGCATTTAATATTATAAAACTAATATTTACGTTAAGGTTAAGGTTGCAGGAAGTCGCTGGATGCAGGCCGCTTCCAACAGGTCATTATGGAGATCCATGGGGGAGCCGGGAGGCCTGTGTTCAGCAGTGGACTTCCTGAGGCTGAAGAGAGAGACAGAAAGAGGATATTTACGTATTGAAATAAAACGAATTCTTACGGATTTTATCGCGAATTTAATTAAGTTTTTTACATTTTTTTATTTCTCTACGTTTGGATCACTTTACAGTTCTAGTGGTCACGGGGCGGACTGAAATTGAAACGTCGGGAAATTAAAAAATGTAAAAAACTAAATTAAATTAGCTATAAAATCCGTAAGAATTCGTGTAATTTCGTAATTTCAATGTGTAACATTCGCGTAAACCCAAGACATTATAGAATATTTACGTAATTTTTATATATATTTCGATGTTAACTCTCCTACGTTTCTAAGACTTTGCAACTTATATTAAAATAAATATTTCCAAACTATAATATTTTTAGACTGCTTCGGTGGCGTAGTGGTACTACGGTATGATTGCAAAGCTGAGGTCTCGGGTTCGAATCCCGGGTCAGGCTAAGTGATATTGGATTTTTCTATTCATTATCAGCCCGGCGTCAGGAATTTGTGCCCGATATGGCGATAGACTCGCTCCCTATCACCTTGTGGGACGGTATATACAAGGCAAAACGTGGGTGTTCTGGTAGCACCACTGCCTACCTCTTCTGGGAAAAAGGCGTGTGTTTATGTATGTATAATATTTTTTAGCGGAGTTTGAGCGGCACATACGCGACCTCGAGAGGAAAGTGGAAATGATCATCGACGAGGTGAAGAGCCCCGATGACGTCATACCGGAATGCTACATGGGCCTCAACGAAAACTTCATCTCCGCCTCCAATGCCATTGAGTTGCGGTAAGCGCAGTTAAATTATTTCAAAAATTATTTACATATTTATATCTGTATCATCCTTCGAGTTTTTGCTGGTGGTAGTGCGTACCTTCCATTGTAATTGCACAATAACGTATAGAAACACACAACATATTACTTTTACAAATAAAGAATGGGATTGAATATATCGATCTCTCAGCTCCCATTTAATGTAATAATGATTTGATCCGTGGTGCTTTGCAGCTGGCTTCTCTGGCTGTATAAGTCTTTTTGCGAGGTATTCACCTCTTTAGTTCATTGTTTTTGTCACCCGCTATGTTACGGAGGGAAGTGCACAATAATTTATTTCCAACTCCTCCTGTTAATTTAACTTAATGATTGATTTCGTTGCGGGTTAAAGACAAGTTAGACATTCCCGGAGACTCGCTGAGCTTCAATGCTCAGTGTCATTACAATGCGTGCCACTGTTCATCCTGGCTTACAACAGTTGCAGTGGTGGGTGTGAGGGTGGGACAGTCTCCAGAATATCGATCTCTCGTTCACACACTATATTGAACGAACGAGAGGTACATATAAATGCAGACATTTCCAATCCCATTCTTTATTTGTACATGTTATATAATTTCGGGTAAACTACATTTCAAAAAGTGCGTGGTGGCCTCGTGGTATCGGACCAGACTCGGCTGCCTACATGTTCACGGTGGTCGCGGGTTCAAATCCCAGGGCACACCTCTGACTTTTCGGAGTTATGTGTGTATTGATAATCAATCACCACGCACTTTAACGGTGAAGGAAAACATCGTGAGGAAACCTGCATACCGTAGCGATTTTAAAGAATTTCTACGGTATGTAAGTCCGCCAACCCGCACTAGGCCAGCGTGGTGGACTATATGGCCTAACCACTCTCAATCGTACTCTCGATTGTAGAGGAGGCCCGTGCCCTGCAGTGGGTCGTATATGGGCTGATACAATACAATACAATACATTTCAAAGATTATGTCAATTGTCAGGTGATGACATAAGATATCTTGGTTTTGTTTTATTGGCTATAATCATGAATGACCCGTAAATGCGAGCGACGGCAGGTTGAACTTATTGCAATTACTGGTTAAAAGTCCGTTAAATCGGAACATATCGGCTACATTGCTTCTTGGCGACACAAATAAGCAGTGCGTAGTTCCTTCTGAGACGGCTTTACACAAGGCGATCCCGATTAGGGCTGACGAAAATGTGTGTAGCGGTTTCGTATTGAAATGAAGATTGAAATTGCCCTAGCAGTAGTAATCGCCTGATCCGTATTGGCTTAAATTAGCATGATAATACAAATAATATACTTAAAAATGTATTGTCTGATCTTCATGAGATTCTGCATATTTTTTTTGTACTGCGTTGAATACTGATGTATGTAGTCAGTAGTAACAATCAATAAAGTTGTTAAAGAATGTTTGTTACTCTTTCTTATATTTTCTTAATGTTTGTTATTGGCGGTATGGACGCGATTAGTAACATTTAACAAATGGTAACAAGTAGCCACATAGATACAGATTGTTGCCCAATGTTGCTCCACAAAAAGTGACCGTTACCTCGAGTGAGTGGAACATTCCAGTCGCAACGACACGTTCGGGCGGCACGTGGTGGCGCGGCAGGCGGCGCGGCGCGGCGACGTGCTGTTCTCGGAGGAGCCGTACGCGTGCGTCACGCTGCCCGGCGACGCGGACGACGCCGTGTGCGACACCTGCTGTCAGTCCGGCGTCAACCTGGTGCCGTGAGTACGCACTATACACTAGACTAGCCGGCCCCTAAACGATTCATTATATTGCGCAATATTATTGACCATAATATAGGGTTAATAATATTTAAGATTTCGCAATGATTAATCGTTTGGATTCTATCACCTTTCAATGTTATTGTTCGTCTGAGGGCCGCCTAAGAGTGTGCATACATCCCGATTTCCACCGGCTTGCCTTTTCCGGATTAAAAAAAAAGATTCAACTATTATTAATACACACACCGCTCCGGCAGAATTAGGGGAACACGAGTAAAATTACGTTTTTTCGTGAATAACAATAAATGTCCCATTTATTTATTTTTATTTGATTGCATTATTGTTAAATAATTCGTTTAACCTAAAAAGTTTTTGGTTATTTATTTATTTAAAATGGTACACCAACAGTATAATACATTAGATCGCTTATTTTTTATTAGATAATATAACTGTAATATTTAAATGTATATGGTATATGGTTAAAAGTCACCCGTATATATAAGAGCTGCGGTGAGAAATAAAAGGAGCTACTGGTGGTTAGTGCTACTACGGACTGATGTATCCGTGGATATGCTTATTATGCTTACAATGATGCAATTTATGAATTATCGGTAGACCTTCATGACGTCCCCGTGTGCAGTCAAAAATACATTTTTAATAAGGGCCTACTCTGTGGAGGCTCACAAACATACGACATATAACGGGATAACGGCGTCTCAAATAAAGTGTACATTTTCAATGGAAAATTCTCGGTATTGATGTACCTTCTCTTCGACATCCTCATCTTCTGGATTAAAATGAAAACTATCCCATGAACGTATACTACACATGTATACTACACATCTATCCAAATCCGGTGCTAGCGAAGCAACGTTAACCTGGCTACTGGACGACTCACCTCGTAACCCAGGATTCCAAATTGAACAAACGAAGTTCGTTCTGCTTCGTGGAACCCTCTGCTCTCATTGCATCGACGCTTGCATTACAGACTTCTTCTAAAACATATTTACTTGGGGAGATAGAGCAATTTTAAGATATTTTTTCTAAGTTTCCGCCCCTACATAATAATTATAAAAGGCTCTAATTGCCTAATTTTTAAATTGTCACAGCTTTCACTAGTTTGTTTTTTTTTCCTTTATAGCATTAAACATCGTAGTTGATCACAAAAACAATAATCATCGAAGCGTCATCCACTTAGCGGAACGTGTGACCTTCATTCGTTTACTACAGTTGGAATTTAAGCGCGAGTTAAATCTCACTTTGTTCCCTACAGGATATTGACTCTCGTGTCAATAAAGTCTCAATGTCAATAAAGTTACTCGATATCACTTAAAGTTGAGCTTAACTCAATTTTCATTAACAACGCTCTTACCAGCAAAACACCTATAATCACTTGAAAAGGTTTTATTATTGTTAAAACTAATACAATGTTGATTTTTTTTGTCATACTCTACTGCCTTCGGAAAGTTGCAATAAAAATAAAAAAGTTGCAATACGAAAACAAAAAAAAACATTTGTACAAACATAATAAAATAAATTAATTTTTGTACGTGTTCCTCTAATTCTGCCGGCGTGTGTATTTTCAAACTAGAATCAACTACTTCCTCCCTATCGAAATTTCATCTCGCTAACCCTGTAGACTATATGGATAGCTTTTTCTCTCCTGCAGTTTACAAACAAGTTTTAACGGATATCCTTGGAGGAGGCCTACAGTGACTTACTGTAACTGTAAAGAGAGAGAAGGGGAGAGGTAATTTGTTGTGTGTTGCTTGTAACAGATGGTAGCGTTGCGGGATGTGCATCAATATTGTTGCGTGGTGAGTTGCAGTAGCGTGGCGTGTAACATTAGTATAGCGTGGTCAGTTCCAGTAACGTCTCTGGTAATAATAAGTTTGCGTGGTGAGTTGCAGTAGCGAGCCGTGTAACAGTATGTTGCGCGTTCAGTTGCAGCACGTGTTCGCGCAGCGTGTACTGCGGCGCGGAGTGTCGCGCGCGCGGCGCCGCCGTGTTCCACCGGTGGGAGTGCGTGGGCGCGCAGGCGGACCTCTTCCCCACTATCGGCATCGCGCATTTAGCTCTAAGGTAACTCACACTTACGTTATTGCCGTTGCTTTTAATTATTGTGCTGTTCTGCTAAATTGCAACAGTAAGGACACTCTTTTGCACACGATGCGCCGACGCGACGACGACCCGCGCTCAGGGGCTTTTAGATGACCAAAGGTTTACTCATTGCGTCTGAATTGCGTTTAACGCGCGTCAGCGAGCGACTTCTGCGTATTCCCGGCGTTAAAAATACGCCGCGTGCAAAGGCTTTAACCTACTTTTTGGATCTGCATGCCTCAGAAACAAAAAGTGCAAATAAACTGTTACCCACAGTCTCACAGATCAAGAACTTAAAGAAGTTTGAACAGCTCGAATAATAGCAAAGCTGAGGATGTCAATAAAACACCACGTTAATAATAAAACACATATGGATACGCTATATAACGGACTTACCATCGGATCACTTGTTTTAGTTTTAAATACATCCCTTTATTGATTATTTCTATACAGAGGGTTGCTACATATTTACCGCCGACCCATAAAATGCATTGTAGTCACACATCATAGCATTAAAATTAATGTAATGATGTTTATACAGGGTGTTGCTAGTAACCGCCAACGAGGGATTTCCAAAAGCTCCAGCGTCGGAAGCGGAACCCCGCACTGCGGAGGAGCTGTTCAGCTCGTACTCGCACGTTGACAGCGTGCTTATATACAAACGCGACGCGCCATCATTCTACAGGATGTTCAATCTCGTCACCAACTTCGATAAGATGAACAATGCCGATTATATACAATATGCTCTGGTTGGTAATATAACGTGTATAAAGTAGTCCAATAAGCCGTACAAGTTTGTTTTATAAAGACAGTGTTCGGGTATTTGCTATAAATGATAGTCTTGTAGTTAATAGTTTAATGCTAGATACACTATGATAAGTTCTAAAATAATGAATAACTATTAAAATGCCATATGCTATACTGATAGTAAACAACTGATATAGAGCACGCGCGGCGCGATTGATGACCGTACGCGAACAGCTTCACACAATTATTAAGTAAACGCTTTGAACAATAAATGCTGAAGTTCCAATTGTGCGATTACACCGTACAGACAGTCCCGTACAAATAGTTGTTAGGCAAAATAAATGAGACTTGTCAATCTCACGACACTAAGATCTGATATTAATACTTGTGGGCCACACTAACATGTCTCGGTTCGGGGATCACAACGACCTCTCGTTTCAAAACCGGCGTCTTATCAATTGCACGTAGGTTTATATTATAATCTTTATACAGGGTATATCAAGACTGCTACCGAAAATGAATCCAGATGGTTAGTTTTAGTGACTTTAGACACAATGCAACTAAAGTTTTTGCAAAAAAGAAAGCGACGATATTTTCTTTGATTTTTTTTCTTTGCTATCATCCTATTTGGGTGGTAACTACATACATTTTCCTAAAAAAATAATGTACAACCTTTTATTTTTAAAGACGCTATTATATGCAAGGCTTTAAATTATGATTTTAGCAAATACTATGGATTTACCACCGAAATATAATGATATTTAAAACTTTACAAAAAAAAATCGTCGCGTTTTTTTGCATAATTTTTAATTGCATCGTGTCTCACTAGTCACTAGTCACTAAAACTACCACCTGGCATCGTTTTTAGTAGCAGTCCTGTATATCCCTCAAAAAAATAATATTTCAGACAGCTACAATGCTGACGCTGTACCTGGAGAAATTCACATCGTTCTTCGAGTACTTGCCGGGGCGCGTGCCGCACGCTCTGTCGGGCGGGCAGCTGCGGTTATTCGCCGCCGCGGTCATACTGCGCAGTCTCGGACAGCTCGTCTGCAACGGACACGCCGCGCTTAGTCTAGCCACCATACACGAACACGGAAGGGAAGGTAGCATCACACATTTTTGAAGTGAAAGTCCTTTAGCATTGTTGTGGTTTGAAAATCACGATGAAACGAAAAAGCGACACCAAAAGGAGACATTCATAAATAGGATTTTGTCTGCGTGTGCAGTTTTTCCTATGATCTTCGTCTTATTATTTATTTTTTTCTCGGGCTTATATGAAACGTAGTATTTTGCATTAAAATATAAAATTATTTTTGAGGTCCGTGCAAATATAAAAATAATAAAACGTAATATATCCTGATACTCCTTATACTAGGGTATCATGTACATGTGAGATATTTATCTAATTCCCTCATAGGCTACATTTCTAAAGTATAATTTATGCCGTGTGTGAATTGCGCACCTTTTTTTTACATTGATAAAATCAGTATACGCCATAATGATAGTGCTTGATAAATGCTTGATGTTAAGAGCAGTGCAGTGCAGATAAAATTTGCACAATTTTACCTGTCTGGTGGTATGTGGTTACCTGTGTATATCCGGATAGCAAAACGCGACTTACGTGGGTCTTTTTGACGAATCCTTGACCCTGTGTACGGTAGTCGCTATCCGGGCGGATGCGAACATCCTACCACCAGAACATTACATTTTACTCACTACCACAGACATTAATCTAGATTAATCAGGCGCGTTCCTTCAAATGTAGCACAGTGATAGCCTGTAGAACAGTTCGTTGAATGACGCAGGTTCGATCCCCGCACCAAGACAAATAATTGTGTAAACCGTAAATATTTGTTTCGAATATTGGAGGTAGATATGGCGATGGCGATAGGCTCGCCCCCTATCACATCGTGGGACGAAACACTTAAGTCGAAACATGAGTGTCCTGGTAGCACCTCTGCCTACCCCTTCTGGGAAGAAATCGTGACAGTATAGATGAATATACACCCAGACTAATGCATATGTGTCTGGATGCTTATGAAACTGTACAATCCCTCGTATATTCTATCTAATATCCACGACACAAGACTTCTATCTGTGTAGGATCGCGACTATGTATGCGACTGTTGGCTCTAATTAACTAAGTAATTGATACACATAGATATATTTCATCGATATTGTATTACTTGTCTGTGACGTCACGCAGGTCGCACGGTCCTCGAGCGGGAAGTGAGGAGGGCCACCGCGATATACCCCTCGGCCGCCATGATGAACCACTCCTGCGATCCCAACATCATCAACACGTGAGTACATGCTAATATAGATCTTAGTGTGGTTAGATACACAGTTCATATTAGCCTGCACGGTTGGTCGACTATAAGCTATATAACATCAAACGACGAACGATGCACCGGTCGGTTGGCACCGAGCTCAAAAATTGTTGGCATGTTTAGGTGTGTTAGATTTATTAAAATATTAGTTTTATTTCTCTGAATATAATTTTGAAGTTGGTTTAATTTTTGCAAATTATTATTAGTGACGTGCATAATAAATTATTATTGTTGTTTATTAATATTTCTATTTTATATTGCTTATCAAAAATAAATAAATAAAAACACCCAACAATCACATACATAATCCTAACTTCATACTAAGACTAATTAAGTCTTGTGTCGTGGGTATTGGAAACTACCAGAGTCATTTCGGTCTCACAAATACCCGAAACGAATATCTATGGATCACGCCAATATTTGTTTCTTTGCGGGGATCGGACCCGTGACATCACGTTTCACAGGCCGAATAAAAGGTTTTTTCCTACCAGGTTCCACAACAGCCGGCCGAATAAAAGGTTTTTTTCCTACCAGGTTCCACAACAGCCGGTTGATAGTGCGGTGCGCGCGCGAGCTGCCGGCGGGCGCGGAGGTGCACAACTGCTACGGGCCGCACCGCGCGCGTGACGTCACGGCGCAGCGCCGCTCGCAGCTGCGCGCGCAGTACATGTTCACCTGCACCTGCACCGCCTGCACCGACACGGAGCGGCGGGACTTCGTGGTAAACTAAATAAATAATAAATAAATAAATAAATACACCCAACAGTCACATACATAGGCCTGATCCCACATTAAAATCCATTACGTCTTGTGTGAGTATCAGAAGCTACGATAGATTTTTCGGTCTCACAAACACCCAGACCCGACACAAATACCTGTGGGCCCAAACTCAGATCCTTTGTACAAGTGGCAAAAAACTCTGTCCGATCGATAAAGGTGTTATCTGGCATCATTAATGCGTTCTGTTTGAAAGATCCGTTTTACATAATATGACAAAAAAATATCCTTATAAAAATAAATTTAAAAATAGGGAAACTACCATTACAATGCTAACAACCGCGTTCGTAACAAGCCACGTACGACGCGACCTTTCAGAATTGTCAGATTGTGTGTTGTTGTCAGAATTTTGAACTTTGCTTGATTTTAGGGTAATATTGATACTAAAATTTGTATTATAACTTATAGTAATTATGATATCTTATTTTTTCTTTTCGTTTTTTTTTAATAATACAATTGAGATATCCAAATGTGCGTCTTGGATCGAACAGGGAGTTTTTGTCATATTGTATACGGACTCTACTGCCGAGTATATCAGTAGTCAAATGTCCGTACAACACGATTCTCATCGGCTTCCATTGTGTAAGTTATGGATATTAAAATTGTTCTTAATAGGATGTACATAAAATTAATAAATCATCTTACAAGGGACTATAAGTTCCATTTTGAAATCTTTACCTTTCCACACTGTTATACATTGCGAAAAGACCACAGTAAGTAGTGATAACTCTTCAACAAAATCATGAACTCCTGTAATCCAACTCTCCAGTCAAGGACAAATTCTACATGGCATCAAAACATATCGCAAATTTATTCGTTTCTCAAAATTATTGACATTAAAGCTGACTAGAAAACGGTGAGACTTAAAACTGCAAATATTATTAATGTAATGAAAGCCACCTAGAAAATTGATTAAAGTTAAAACATTTTCATATCATTGCATTTCATCAAATATGTTGGTGAAATGAAATGTTCACAATTCTAAGTCCACAACAACCCTGAGTTCACACAGCGACATAACAGCTTGTCCCCACGTCGCTGTTTCAGTCGCTGTTCTCTGCGTACGCGTGCCAGGCGTGCAAGGGCCCGGTGGTGTGGAGCGGCCGCCGCGCGCACTGTCCGCACTGCCACGCCGACTTCCAGCTCGCCAAGACGCTCACCACTGTCGAACGAGCTGACGAACTCATGGCGCAAGGTATTATTGTCTGTAAAGTTTGGAGAGAGACGAACACAATTACTGGCGTGTAGGAAAATCATAATGTAACAACATAGTCAACATTCAACGGTAATCACAAACTAAAATAAAAAGGGTGCAACTGTGAAATATCACGTATTTAAATGTATTCACATTTCAGTAACACTAATTTTGTGTAATACAAAAAATATTCACATTTATTCATAAAAAAAGACGTCCAATTTAATCATATTCACCATTGACTTTTGATTGCGATTTTTCAACCACACGCACGCACGTACTCACACGCACGCACACACTCGCACAGATCCTCTCAAACAAAAAGAAAGAGTACGCAGTATAGATATAGGCAGTAATGAAAGGTGTGTACAGCGGAGCGCGCGGCGGGCGCGGAGGAGCGGTGCGAGAAGGCGCATGCGTCGTTCAAGCTGAAGCAGCAAGTGTTGCACCGCCACCACACCGCGCTGCGGGCCAGCGCCGACCGACTCGCGCGGATATACGCCGACATAGGTAACTTACATACTGACACCTGATACCACGTGTAGTCTGTTGTTTTGTCATAGAAATAATATAGAAACGTCTTTATGAATAAATCTATCTATACATGTAATACATTTGTAACTGATCGATGTATGTACATGAAGATATTTTAGAAAAACTACTATGATGGGACTATATTCACGTAATAGAACTCAAAACAAAGATTTTTAGAATTTTTGTGTTTGTGCGATGATGTCAGAAACGGCTTAACGAAATTCCATGAAATTTGGTGAAGTAGCTGACACCGTGGATTATCACTTGAGCTACTTTTTATCCCGAAAAATATAATGCTCCCGTGGTATGGTATGGTATAGGAAGGAATTCAGATATATGTGTTACTTTTTTATACTCAGAAGGGTGAAATGGATTACATGCCTTGAATGAAAAAGAGACGGGACTAGGCGGGATATAACGGAACGGGACGGGATGGGACGTGACAAGCAGCACAGAGGACGGCATTGAGTTTGAATATAAATACAACAGTACGGCAGTGGCGAAGGGTGATTTTTTTAAAAAGGGAAGCCGAAGCTCAATACGCCTCGGTGGCGTAGTGGTACTACGGTATGATTGCAAAGCTGAGGTCTCGGGTTCGAATCCCGGGTCGGGCAAAGTGATATTGGATTTTTCTATTCATTATTAGCCCGGAGTCAGGAATTTGTGCCCGATATGGCGATAGGCTCGCCCCCTATCACATCGTGGGACGGAATATACATGGCGAAACGTGGGTGTTCTAGTAGCACCTCTGCCTACCCCTTCTGGGAAAAAGGCGTGTGGTTATGTATTATGTAGGGAAGCCGAAGCTCAATACGCTAAATAAGTGTGTTTATTTTGTTTATACCTACTGGTCCTACATAGGGAAGAACATGCGACTGATACTTGATAGTACACATAGTGCAGTCCGGATTGAGTAGATCAAATTATCGTGAGATGCTTTACAGAATTAGCCCGAAACGCGACACATTTACATAATATGTACGTGTATCCTTATATCCGGACGTTTGCGAGTATCCAACCGCCAGCAAATTATTCCTCCGACAATCTCACTCACCAAACGAAACGATTGCGTTTCGTATGATGGCATCTACGTACTGCGGTCGTCAATTATATTTTAATATTTCCAATATACAAAAGTTGCAATATCATCATGAGAAAAGTAAAAAAGTATATTTTTAAACCGCACGTGAATATAAGATTAATAAAGAAAAATTTATAATCTAGATACAATGTTAACAAGTACGTTAGCCGCGCTTTTATTAGTTGTATTATTAGTAGTCGAGCACTTCCTAAAATCTAAACAGTAACGTTATTTCCGAAATTGACAATCTAAACATGTACGTCCCTCACGATTATTAATTTCCATTACAACATAATAATACTATTAATATTTATGTACATTTTTTAATTTAAAACATTAAAAACTAAATGCGTGAACCACCTAATACTCGTATACTGTCTAAATGTTAATACAACACTTACAAATGCAGTGATATCTACACAAATACACACATAAACACACAAATGCTGAAGAGTCACAGCATGCCTTCTGCTTTTTTAACGGAAATTGAACCTTAAATCTAAATCAGTTTAAGGTACAATTTTGCGTGATTTGTTGCAAAATACACAACCATGTCACACCAATGCGTAACATGCAGCCGACGCGGACGGTCGGCGCACGGGCCGCGCCATTGTTTTTCAATAAGCCGAACAATTTTGGCAGTAATTCGCCAGAGGTCGCAACGCGGCGCAATCTAATTACGTGTTTGCTATGCGCCTCCGCAGTAATATTTACCTATGTGGCCGACAGATGTCGTTGAATAAAATGAGTTTAGATATTACATAAATAATTTTGAAAAATTTGCTTGTTTATAGTGTAATGATAAATTACAAAAGGTAAGCCGCAGGGAATCGAGTTATATGGAGCCTTCGCCACTGCAGTACGGGAAATAATATGTTGCTGATGTGGACTGGACTCAAAAAGTATCTGCACCGGGTCGGGCCCTAGTAATTAAATACAAGAGTGAACAAAAAATAGTAAGAAGTAGTTAATGTTGATGAAAACTGCATTAAAATCCGTTGCGTAGTTTAATGATGCGTTTATAGCGTTATACAGGGTATATCAAGACTACTACAGAAAACAAAGCCAGGTGGTAGTTTAAGTGACTACAGCAAGATGCAACTAAAATTTTTACAAGAAAACGCGACGATTTTTTTTTTATAATGCGTTAAATGTCATTGTGTTTGAGTGGTAAATCCATAGTTTTTGATAAAATTCTAATTCAAAACCTAGCGTACCATAGCGTCTTTAAAAATTAAAGGGTTTAGGGTATACATTATTTTTTCAGGAAAATGTATGTTTTTACCACCTAAATACGATGATAGGAAAAAAATAAGCAAAAAAATGGTCGTTTTTCTTGCACATTTTTTTGTTGCTTTATGTCTGTAGTCACTAAATGTACCTGGCTTCGTTTTTGGTAGCAGTATTAATTAGTGTCCGACCGTAAGTAGTTTTTTAGCCGAAACCGAAACCGCAATTTATTTAAAATTACGATTGTCTACTAAAATACACAATTTTTTTTTACATTTATTTAATCAATTTATTTAGTAAATGTAAAAAAAAACAGTGAATTTTAGTAAATAATCGTAATTTTAATAAGTTTCGGTTTCAGTTTCGGCTGAAAAACTAGTTTCGGTCGGACACTAGTATTAATATACCATGTATATTTTAGTTCGTATTGAGTAGCGGCTTTGTTTTATACTATGTATAGGTGTTTATTCGCAGGTGAATTCAGCAAGAGCGTGGAACTCATCAAGCAGAACATACAGAGCCTTGAGTATCAGTTCGGCTCGTTCAGTGTCGAGGTTTGCTTTTTTTTTTTGAAAATTTATATTCCTTTATGTCTGTAGTCAGTAAAACTACTGCATGGCGTCCCTTTCGGTCACAGTGTGAGTACACCCGGTGTATTTATTATTTTATTTACAAATGTATTATTTACTAGCCGGATCTAGCTATCTCGGGTCGGGCAAAGTGATATTGGATTTCTCGATTCGTTATCAACCCGGAGTCAGCAATTTGTGCCCGATATGGCGATAGGCTCGCCCCCTATCACATCATGGGACGGAACACATACGGCGAAACGTGGGTGTCCTAGTTGCACCTTTGCCTACCCCTTCTGGGAAAAAGGCGTGATGTTTATGTATGTATATGTATATTTACTAGCCACCGTGGCAAAGTTGGCAAGCCGCCTATGAAACGAGAGACCGCGGGTTCGATCCCCGCACCGAGACAAATGTTTGTGCCTCACAAGTATTCGTTTCAAATCTGGATATTTTTGAGACCGAAATGACTTATATTTCCTGTTACCAACGACATAGTGCGGAGTCAGGTCTGTGTAGGTGACTCTTGGGGTGTATTAATTTAAAATATATGAGTTGTAATATTTAACTAAAATATATATAGCACATTATCTAGTAATCTCTATTTCTGTTCCAAGGTGGCGCACGAGCTAAGAAAGTTATCAGATGTGATGCTGGAGAGGCTGGTCAACTCGCCGCAGCATCCCGACTGCAGGTCAGTGTAAAATCATATTTTATTACTATATGATGTTATATTTGACGAGAAGTCGCCTGTATAATGTTTGATAGATGTCTGCTCTGGCACAATGTTTGCCTGATCAAAATATTCTATAAAATCTGGGTAGTTCGGGACGCTAAATTGTCGCAATGCTGTGATTGTACAAGTATTTTACTGTTGAAATGAGTTTACTCAAAAATAATACAAAGTGTGAAAGCATTGCAAAATAAACTAAGTATTACAATGATATTAGTGGAAGGCTACCAATGTGCATTGATGTGAAGGCCAAACTTTCTCATTCGCCAAGGAGTTCCGTATCCAACAGGTCTAATAGATAGTGGTATGTCTGAGATAATAAATAAAATATTGTATATCCAAAGGCTTTATTACAAAACTGAAGCGACATCGAAAGTGCAAACTAAAAACCAAAACTAACATCTCATAAAGAGTATGAATGCGGCCTACATGCCAGCATTACAGATGAATTATAATACGGTGCTTTATCAGCCCGTAATCGCCCACTGCTGAGCATGGAACCCTCTACCACCGAGACATCGACCCCCACACACGTCAATGTCAGGTTAATGTCAATAATAAGCGTAAAATTTCAATGTCAATTTAGTATATTTAAAAAAAACATACTTGTGCTGCCCGGCGGTCACTGGATGGTTAAACGCTTAAGGGTTCAGCCTAGAGTCCATCATGCTGGCCTAGTGCCAATTAGCGGACGTCACATTAATTGCCTATATGATATGCAGGTTTTCTCACGATGTCTTCCTTCACATTTGTCAACAGAGAATGGTGTCTAGAAGCTCACAAGATCATCAAGAAGGCGGTGCAGCTGATGGAGCTGAACTACGGCTCGTGGGAGCCGCTGGTGAAGAGGCTGAAGGAGCAGGAGGCGGTCGTGGGCTCGATGCTCGCGCACAGCCGCACGCCCGAGACCGCTAACAACATCCATCACAACCTGCACTACAACCTCAAGATATGAAGCTTGAGGCGCACGCGCTCGCGACTGATCCCCTAGCCCCGCGGGACCAAAGTGGACCCTAGTTTGGGACCAAAAAGGACCTTAACTTGGGATCAATACGGACCCTAATTCGGGACAAATAAGGCCCGAATTCGAGTCCAAAACGGTCTATAATTTAGGATTGAAATGGATCCAAAATTAGGACCCAATTGGACTCATTTGTGGCTAACATGATCCCTAATTTGGGGCCAACATGGACCGTAATTCGGGACCAGATGATGAGGAGTGCCTAATTAACAATAAAACTCCAAAAGCCAATGTTCCTCTGTTAGTTACTCAAAGTAAGACATTTTGGATTTTGAGTTGTTAGCAAACGAATGTTAGTTGTTAGGCGAGTTTTGATTATCAGGTCGACTGCGGCGCACACACACGTTGTGCTTAAACGAACCATGTGTGGGTATTTGACAGTCTCTGTGGTGCAGTTGGTTAGACGTCAGCTGTTACCGCTACGTTCCCCTACCGAGACAAATGTTAGTTTACTCCACAAATACAGGTTGGAAAAAAAGAGTACGGTTCTAATGAGGGCGCTTAGAATCAAATTTATTATAGATATGGCAACCCAACACTACGACGTAAAATATTTAATTTTTTTTATCCTTTATTGTTGATAATGGGCCTTTTGTTCATTTTATATCACAAAACAAGCAAAAACTGTACTAGAATTTGCAGAACTCCGTGTTAACATCTATCTGCGCAACATATATAACAATGTCGTTTTAATAGTATTGCCATTTTTTTCCCTCTGTCATCAAGCCAGACTCTATTTGCCAAGTTATGTTTGTTTTGGATCTGGGTGTTTGAGATTGAAAAGTCTCTCGCATTTTCTGATACACGACACAATACTATCCCATTGTGGAGTCAGGACTATGTATGTGAATGTTGGGCTGTTTTATTTATATAACACGCCTGGTGTGTTTTACTTATTTTTTCAATAAGTAATGTGCTCGAGCCGCACTGGTGGTCGTTGCGCGCCGCAGTTTTAAATAGGTTTTTTATTACTTCAATTGTAACAGTAGTTCATAGAATATAAGTTGTGCCGTTGCCCGTGCGTGTTGGTAACGTTCAGGGGTTGTGAACGCTAGGCACGAGGTTCAAATCCATTTCGAGAAATGATTGTGTTTTTGGTTGTGGGAAATTATTAGACATCGGTTGTGCTTGACAGCAATGATAATATCTTCTAAGATATGTTTGAACTATTTAAAAAAAAATCCCATACATACACAATATGCAGAAAAAATTTAGTACAAAAATGTAAATAAGAGATTTGGAGAGAACTAATCCACGCGTTCCACCACGTGTTGGAGCTAAAGCGGTTGTGAAACTCGGAGCCGCGGGTTCGATCCCGGCATTGATATTAATAATGGCATAAAGCCAAAATTGTGTATTGTTAGGTGTACTATTGTTTTCTAGTAAATTAACATTTAATTTAAAACATAATAGTTATATCAGAATGATTAAAATAAATATTGATACTAAATATGTCTGCCTACCCCCTGAACGTCACAAACACTTGATTACTGTAAGAATTAAGTCAATTCAGTACTCGTCTGGTTTATTTGTATATACAATGAACATATACAATGATCTTAACAACGCTGCGTTACTATAAGTATTGTGAACCATTTATAATGTTGAAATTCTAATAATACTTACTCAGTTCTGCCTGGCTTGTTGTTTTATTTAAACCATAATTTAAAAAATCACTTTAACATTATAATGTATCCAACTTTAGCCAATAAAATGTGGTAAATAAAATCTAAAATACTTCATCGCGTCAACTATTTTTTTGATATTGAAGCCAGCTGAATGATTAAAAGCTATATTAACATCACGCTACGAACTACGCGGGGCGCAGTTGGTCCCAAATAAAAAGGCTAGCATCGACCTCGAAAAAATTGTGTGCAGGTAAGTAAAAGAAAATAGCTAAAGTTTATTATAAAAATAACACATATTACTTCTTTGTCTTCCTCTTTATCAGAGCCGGATTTGGAGGTGTGTTGGCCCGAGGATCACAAAGTAAAGTAGCGGAGGCCCCTAATAAGTTTCCAAATCAAAGTTTATATTTTTCTATTATAAGACATGAATAGATACTTGCAATTAGGACTTTCTGATATGTCGATGTTAATAATGATATTCAAGAACAATATTATCAGGTATGTTTATGTACAAATATGAACAAGGACTGTTGCTAACCATTGATATTCGTATCTATTATTTTTCTACTGTGGAAGCCCCAGGGCGGTAGCCCCGCCTGCCCTCCCCCAAATCCTGGCCTTAGCACTTGATTATTGGTGAAAAGTATTTTTAATATCTTGTGAGGCAATAAATAAATGAAACCACCATGCATTGCTACATCAAGATTATATTTTATTGTTATAACATTACATCTAGATTAAATATGAGAACCGACGAGTGTCGGCGTTACTTACGATTACATAATGTTAGTCACACATATTACAATACTACGAGTATCTTCATATTCGAACATCTACATTGGATTAGCAGAATAAGAAATTACAAAAATGACAGAATTTTTTTTAAAAATTACCTTATAACTACCTTCATTCCGGTACAAAACATTTGTATAAGATTATTATTCCCATATCGATCTTTACTTCATTCGCTCACTCCAATAAGCCAGCCCCAGGACTGTTGGTACTCACACTACGCTCTGGGCGCCCGGGGGCAACGCAATGCCAAAGAAAATAAAACCACCGCGATATCTCTCAAGCACAGCGCCCACGCCGGGTAGAAACACGCGCTCTCCTCCAGTGTAAATGCATTTATCAAAAATATTTTTACTATTTAAAATATGGAAACAAGATTAACTAAATATACTCTTGAGCATTTTCAAATGATTGCTAGTAAAATATATAGGGTATATGAAATCCGCTACTGAAAACGAAGCCAGGTGGTAGTTTTAGTGACTAAAGACACGATGCAACTTAAAATTTTGCAAAAAAATGCGACGATTTTTTTTGTAATGTTTTAAATATCATTGTTTGGGTGGTAAATACGTAGTTTTTACTAAAATTATAATATAAAAGGGCGATTATTATATTTTTTTGAAAAATGTATGTTTTTACCACCCAAATACGATAGGAAAAAAATTACAAAAAGAAAATTGTCGCTTTTTTTGCAAAAAAATTATTAGCATTTTTCTAAATTCACTAAAACTACCACGTGGCTTCGTTTTCGGTAGCAGTCTTGATATAACCTGTATACGAGTGTAGACGAGTGCGGCGCCACGCTTCATGTGGCACGACGCGGCGCGGCTCGCGAGCTCGCGCCTGTAGCCGTGCGTGTAACTGTACGGCCGCGGCTACACTGCAGCGGAGACGAGCTGACGTGTGTAAGAACCGACCAAGCACATCTCCAGTCAGCTCCGTCTCCGCTGCAGTGTAGCCGCAGTCCACAGCGGCGCACGCGACGCACTCGTCACATCTTCTCCGGTACTAGGACAGTATAGGTCATATTGCAACAAATATCCCGCCTCCCAACGATAGTCTTCTTGGTAGACGCCATTTTTGTGTCTCCCAGCTGTGGCTTAGTTGAGGCGCCAACAAAATAATGAAGTATTACATCGAAGTGGAAGTATTGGGCCCGCACGTGTACCGGTCGTATACTAAACTAAAATTAAATTGCCGCAGCCAGCAGCAGTGAACATTGCAGTGGTCAAGATGTCGGCCATCGCAGCTGCTCGTTACTTATTGTTTTCTAGCGGACAGCTTTCTCCTCTGATGCTCGGTGTAGTGTCGTGTGATGCCGCAGAGTCAGTCCCCGCCCGTCTTGACAATGCAAAGAACTGCATGTTGTTACAAACCTGCAACAAGAATACACACTGGTGATGCAAACGAATTAAAAATAAACCCAGCGTTTCCTATCACAATTATTTTCATAGTTGGAGCAATATAATTTGCTCATATAACAGTGCAATCGCTATTCCTTTGTGTCGCCGGGAGGGCGGGACTGCACATGCGCGCATGAGTCGACCGCCATTTTGAATTTTGGTATCGATCGCGGCACCTAGGTATACTTTTGCGATACATGTTTGGGATATACCTACCTATAATATTTCATGAGCTTGATATAACAAAGCTGTACAATTGTTCTGGAGTGAGCTCTGACGTGCGACATTAATCCCTGGAGGTACTCACGGGTGACGAGCAGCTGGTCCTGGCAGTGAGCCGCACCGCATCTCGTTCACTCTGCGTCGACCTGTGCCATGGACACCGCATGCACAGTCCATGCTTCACTGCTGCTGTGCAACTCAAGGCACTACATGTCGACACGTCCGGTACACGCGCGGGCCTCGGAGCGAAAGGCCGAGGGAGGCGGGGCACTCACTATATTAACCATCCCCCCTTCCCGCACCAACCGAGAGTATTGATCTAGGTTTCAAACGAACCTAGCACTATTGCTATCTACACTTGTTTGTTGCAGCCCTTGCTTTACCTAGATATTTCTAAATAAGGGTATACAAAAGCTTTTGTCCGATCACTTTACTGTCAATCTAATAATACAAATCCTAAGTACCTGTTTTATACCCATTTCAACGAGGCCCTGCATCATACAGATGGTAGCTGGTGCATATTGTACAGGCTAACCTAGTATAAGTACCAGCCGTACCTCATTCTTGTATATTAGCCTTAATACTTTTAATTTAAGTATTTTTTTTGTTTGTAACCTAGGTTAAGGAAAGACTTAATATACAATTAATTAATTAATTTATTATTTATCTTACGGTACGTTTCTTAAACGTCTATGGGATGAATTAAAGAGACGATTTCGTGCAAGAGATCCTGCCCCAGAAACACTTAGCCAGCTGCAAAATGCAATCCAAGAGGAATGGAATGGAATGCCACACTTGATCGTGACTCTCATCCGATCGATAAAGAACCGTATGGAAGCAGTAATAAGAGCTAGGGGAGGGAATATGTGTTAGTGAATAAACGTTTCTTAGCTTTTTTTTCATTCAGGTTTGTCGTTTTATCAATTTCCTTCATACTCCTTACATAGTAAAAATTACTCGTTAAACAAAATACGAAACCTATGAAAATTTTATTTGAGCTTAAAACATCAACATTACGATTTAATTAATCTTAAAAAATCTACGAAAAACCTCATATTATTCACTATTAAACGATAGTTGACATATACTCCTAAATATACACATTTTTCTGATAATCCTTACAAAACATAAACTTGCAAGGTATTTCGATTTTTTTTATGAGAAGTGTATATAAAGTAAATTAAATGTTTATAAACCAACTTGCAGTTCTACTCTGCCACATAAAGTCTACGGCTCACACAGGCTTTCCCCGGGGACTTTACCTACTTATTACAGAATTAAAAACAGATTTTTCTGTAGTCAAACAAAAGTTATGTTTTAAACAAATAACAATTTTTTTATAAAAAGACACGATTTTGAATAATTATATTGACACAGCTATTATTTTTATTTTACACATATAGTATTATATTCGACCAATACATTTTACATTCAGAAATCCGCTTTACGACTTACTATTCCATATGGTTATGGAATAGTAAGTCGTAAAGCATGGACTGCATTACCTGACCAAATTGTTCCACCTCCTCTTAAATTATCATAACAGCTAATCTGATGACCCACAGATCCTGGGCAGCGGCAACAACATCCGCCCTGAGCAGACCCCCCGCGTGAACGTGCCCCAGCCGGTGGACGGCGAGCGGCGGGAGACAGTGCTGCCCAGGCTCAACAGCAATCAATAAATTCATGCACTTTGTGAAACTCTGCTTCACAGATATTGTGCAACTATAGCATGCGTCTGATTCAGTAATATAATTATTAAAATCATTTGTTAATAAGGCAGCAAACAAGTTAGCTTTGTATGAAGTTTTGAAAATAATTATAAAGGAAATAGGCGTATCGACTCATAATCTTAATATCTGTCACGACCTGGTTTTCCAATCGTTATCCATCAGATAAATAACCTGGCTGCATGTAAAGGTAACCCAATTGGACAATTTTATTAAAAGGTACAAGTGTCTTTTAACTTCGTCGTGTTATATTTTTTCAAGGAATAAACTTTATTTGATAATGGCTAAATTTAATTTTGATTTAAAATGTAGAAACTTCACTGCATTGAGTGTTAGTAATAGTATTGTGATTATTTGTTTATTGTTCTGTATGTTTCCCAAACATAAATAAAAATTTTAAAAAGTCCGCCCTTACGCCTTACGTAATTATCCAATTTGCAATGAATTTGTCCAGTGTCGCGTCCACACCGGCGTCACCTATTGTGGAGAAACATCGTGCAACATGGTAACATTAGGTAACAAATATGACTTGGTTCTACTTGTTACTATTTGTTGAATGTTTCTAATCGTGTCTATGCCGCCAGTAATAAAAAAAAGGAATGTTACAGACGGTAAGCAAGTGTAGCCGTAGTATAAAAATCATTTCGGTTCATTTAAGATTAAAATTTCTGAAGATTTAAAAAAATCAAACATTTATTTTCCCTTGCGAAGCGGAGGTTTATCGTGGAATTTTGTCCAAAAACCACTTTATGGAATTTTTAATTCCAGTTTTGAATAGATCGTGCTCCCTACATCACGTTTATTTTGTTATCCAATAGTGGCTAAAACGCACAGATATTGTTGATAGCGGTTTCGTTTCAGGATTACTTTCCACGACACACGACTCGATCCTACTGTGGGGTCAGGACTATGTATGTGATTGTCAGCGGCGTGCACAGGATTATGACACTGGGTATGCGGCGGAGTACTCGGTCACAAAAACTTTTTCTTTTATAGATGTTTAGCATAGCCACAGCCACGCGACAGACCTCTTAAATCGGAAACCATGCCAACAGAACAAGTCTTAGATGTACTACTATTCATGTACATCTTTTACGGCAACGCAGACAAAACAGCGGTCGATCGTCGCGGCGGAAGAAATTCTAATAAGTAGAATTACTAGAAATTACACTGTACTAGAATTACTAAACAATATGCAAGGAAAACAATATAATATAATCGTGTGTACACAACCACACAGCCAGTTATACGTTTCACTGATTGTTGGGTGTATTTATTATCACTTTCGATACTGATTTGTTTTATTACTTTTGATACTGATTATTATAATTGCAAATGGTAGTTCCACTAGTCGAAATATTTTTATCCCAAAAAATATACTTCAAACGGTCTAAAAATACATTAAAAAATCGAAAGAAAGTAGAAAACATTTATTCCGTCTTTACTTTGAATGTATGTTCACCACGATGTACATTGGTAATAATAACATATAATAAGACGGCAACATGCACCACCATGAAATAAACTTTTGTTATATGTTGCTGAGTAACATTAAGAAATGTTGCTCAACAAAAAGTGATTGTGGTGTGAATCCACCTTCTTCTTCTGTGTCGGCAGCACGCTTGACAGAGTGGTCGAGGTCATCACTTCAGGAGTTGATGGCAAGTTTCATTACACGTCGGCAGTCTTCTGTGCATCCTTACTCGTGCATTGGACGCCTCAACACGCTACTTATATAGAAAACACGTGGGGCGATTAAGATTTAGGAGTACTTGAATCGATCATAGACTCTTGTGGCATAGCAAGACGTTGAAAACACGCCATAGAATATCTCCATGTAGGTTTTTTCTTAATATATAATGCGCAGATACTATTTAAAGAGGAGAAAGAAAACAGTAATATGCTCAATAATGTAAAATATTTATTTCAAATTGTTCAGGGAATATAAAGTTTTATTTATTTAACATACATTTCTTGTAATATTGTAACAGGTGTACTATTTAATTGTTACATAGAAAATCTTCGTATAAATTGTAAATGAACCAATCATATAAATGATGGCATGGAATGATATGAATGGACGTAATGATACACGTGGTGGTCAATCTAGATATACTTTGTCGTATTATAATTTCGCCACCTGCATGGATACAATATTTATGTATGAAATATTTTATAGGCCACCACGCACTTTAAAAAAAAACATAACATAAAAATCGATGTAACTAATTTAAATGGTAGTTCAATACATATATTTATTATTTCGGCTCGGCCTCTATATATAAAATATTAAAAATAATTCACTTATAATGTATAGCACCGACTATAGTACTAGTATTTGTCTTATCTTTGTTTTCTGAACGAGATCGCATCTAAACATAACAACATATTTACCCGCTTTTTTTTCTACTGTATTTGTGTCTGTTGTAAATTTTTTGTCTTGGCAAAGCGACTCTATTGCACTTGATGGTATATGCCATTCAGACAGTATCGACGGGCAACAGTAAAATATTATAAAAGCCATTGGATACAATTATGGCTACAAAAAAATGCCTTATAACAGGCATAATGATTAAATATATCGGTTTCTTCTTTAAAGTCGCGCGAAACAACGGGCGGGGCGGGACGCCGGGAGATTCCGGCGCGACGCTGACGGGATGTGCTCAGTCGTAATGTACTGGTTAGTATGGAACATGTCACACAACAACCGATTCATAATAACTCTAAACAACCCGTCAGAATCACGCCAGCGTCGCGTCGTCGTCTCATCGCGCCTGCTGTGCGTGTGTAATTACTCTTGAGGCGCGGTGGGCGGCGACACTAGTGGACGCAGCTGGCGTCCGTCGGCCACCTGCGCGTATGCGGCGCGCACGCGCATGTTCACGTACGCGTTGTGCAGCTCGGCCACCTGCGTGCTGCACGCCGCAGCTGGGTCGCCCGACGACGACAGCGAGCCCCACCTGCAGAAACGATACAGTGAAACGGCAACACTCATCTGTGTTTCATTGTATTGAATTTTAATTATTTCTTGAAACGATAGTCGATATTTGAATGATTTCGCTGGGATGAAAAAGTCTAATCATTAAACCATTGCTATGACGACGCAAAATACTGAAACGGTTGATTTTCATACATTTGACGATATCCAGGTCATCCATTTAAACTTTGCCCATTATTAGTATAAACACAAGTAAATGGATCACGAATACTATACATAGCAGTATACATACCAGAACTCGTTGCCGGGGTGTGCGTTGCCGTCCCACGGGTACGTCATGACGATCAGACAGCGTGCCCGGTCGCCTTCTAACTTGGCAGAAGGCTCGCGTTTCTCGAGCAACATTAATATGCCCCCTGAGAACACATATGTATTTTTAACACAATAATATTACCTCCATCTGTATATACTTATATAACGGAATGTTTATACTTAATTTTCAAGCACTACATAACATCGGATTCATTTGACATGTACCACACTTATCAAGGACCAATGACAGTACAATATAAAAGAAGTAAACATAAACATAGTCCATTGAAATGTTACATGAGCTTTACATTTTTTAGAGGGCGCAATATTATTTTGGGACATTTGTGGGGGGAATAGAATTTGGGACAATAGAAGCTTAACCCCAAGTTTGTGAGGCGGGAATATCGCAAATCCTGTTGTTCACACAAATATTTGTTTTGGTGCCGGGATCGAACGCGCGGCCTCTCGTTTCACAGCCGGCATCCAACCAACTGCGCCACGGAGGATGTCAATGAGTTTATGGTTAGAAAATTGAGTGGATAACATACATTTTATTGTCAAAAAATAGTGTAGGGTAATCAGTGATAATAAATAAGTAAATGAAAAGCATATTCAAGTACGCTGGTGGTAGGTCTCTCATATGTGAGCCGCCTGGGTAGGTACCACCGCAATATCCCGTAAGCGTGTGGTGTTTCAGATCTATCTTACCACCCAGGATTGGAACCAGGCCGACATAACGGCGTCGATCGGCGACTGACAACCACTTAATATTAGTGAACACTCTGTGTAGCACTGCACTTGATAGATGCATTGTAGTGAATTTGTCGTTCCACTATATGAAAGATGTAAGTTAAAATTCCACTCACCATCTGGATGGTCTTTGTTTTCGAAGAACAGCCCCTTCTCCGAGCCTCGTTGGGTTGCAAATAGCTCTGCAAATGCATAAATAAAATACATACAGTCTTTGTTTTTACCTAGCGCTATTTAGTTACATATTTTACACACTCACACGCAATCATGCACGTATACACACACGCACAGATGCACGCACGTAAAGAGATTCATAGGTTTTCACGTAGATTACGTAATGATGTAGGATATTCTGTATTGTTTTTCTGCAGCACAGTATTATTACCATCACTACTTAATCCTAACAGAGGATCGCATTATGTAATTTCTGGACCTATTTCTATATCTGTATTTGTATCAGCCCATCTATCTCCCCACTGCACCGCACGGGCCTTCTACGACTATCGAGAGTACCATTGAGATTCCTCTCATAGTCCACCACACTGGCCTATTGCGCCATGGCATGCAGGTTTCCTCAGGATGTTTTTCTTCACCGTTATAGTGCCTATTGACTTTCAATACACATGAATCCGAAAACTCGGAGGTGTGACATATTGGCAGCCGCGTGTATTCCGTTACCAACAGGTCACCACGCACTTGCGCACTCGGAGGTATTTAGAAGCGTAGTAGTTACCTGCGATATTAGACGAAGTCTGGATATACGCTAAATTAACGTAGGCGACGTGAGGCAGCGCGCCTGCGGCGAGCAGCGCGCGCACTCGCTCGCAGAACGTGAGCACGTACACGTCCGCCTGGTGCGGCGAAATGCGCCACACGCCCAGACCTGAATTCGTGCACACGTTTTACTAGACATCCAATTTCTTGTATTGTGTATTTGGACTCATTGGGTGTAGCTACTTTTAGTATCTGTAATTGAGGTGATTTTAAGAAGTTTGACGCTGAGAACACTTCATACTAAGATCAGCTGTGGCAGTCGAATAGCTTTAAGACGGTGGAAGCAGCAACTAAGTTCAGATTTTTGTGTAGTGATTGGATGAGTCGCGGAAACGCGATACAACATCAGTATAGTCGATAAAACGCACGTTTTGATACCGGAATCAAACGCAACGAGTTACGGAAACGCAAAACATTAATGCAGTCGTAAAACCGCCGATCAAAAACACTAAATGTCGCTAGTTTGCCTAAGCTCCTATGTTGAAATAAGATTTAAGTTCAATCTTTTTATATTTAATTACTTGCTTGTACCTGAAAGTAAATTTTTAGTTTATATTTTGCGAAGAACGTGTTAGGTTTTGCGTTCATATCTCTTAATGTAACAATGTAAAATATTCATAGTTTTTCCTAATAAAAATAAAAATTATCTATCGAAATTTCTTGACTTTGACGTCAATTGGCTTTCAAGTACTTTTATTGGAATGAAATGAAAATACTGTATTGAATATTTAAATTGTTATAAATCATTTAGATTTAGTGACTTTTTTACTCTACCATCCGGTTCACAAGGCTGTTTGCGCCAGAGAAGAACGGGCAAGAAACTATAGCGTTCTTTTTTCAAAACCACTTTTACGAAACAGTGATAATAGAACAGTCGCAGTTAAGTTTAATTCAGAGTAGTTCATAAATAGTTTATAATAATCGATTGCATAATAATATTGGTTGTCATTTTGTACTGCTGAGTTAAATAAAATCACCCAGAAGGCAGAATCTGTACACAGTGTTCACACATAGTAGGTACAGTGGTGAAAATGTCTCACCGCATCCGACGACATTGACGAAGGCTGGTTTGCCGAGCTCCTTGGCGCGGTGCTCGGCCTCCAGGAGCACGGTCTCGGCCAGCAACGCGATGCGCTTGTAGTACACCTCGTTGTCGAACAGGTGGTCGCCCCGGGTCAGGCGCACGAAACGCTCAGTGTACAAACGTTCGTCGCCCGCGCGGTCCGCCAGCGGGCACGACGACGGGCTCTCTTGCGGAAACCCCTCCACCTATACGGGGTTCAGAATGTTATTGGGCTTGCCTCGGTTCTTCAGTGCTTCTAATATGTTTGCGCTAGCGCACACGGATGACTTTCTTGCCATCATCCGCAAAAGAACCGTATCTTTGTTCGACAGAATAAGAACAAGCGATAACGACATCCTAAAAATGATAGCAGGCAGTTTTGATGCTCCGTTTGTCATACATCAATGCATATCTTAGTCAGAAGGAATTCTTATTGCTCCACGGATGGATGTAATTAGTGAATGCAATGTATAAGATGTTTGTAATAATGATTATCTTTTACTAATATATATACTACATAAATCTATTTTTAAGTACTTCAAGATCTTTGTTGTCTGAATAAAGAAATTTATTTTTATTATTATTATTATACGTAAACAATCAATATAATAAACAACGCAATAGATTTTAATTCAGTTTAATGCAGATAGTGGATCAAGAGTAAGAAATGTATTTAGAAGTTTTTAGATGGTCGACCTGCAGTTATTGGTTCCATAGGATTTGTGCATTGTTAAATTTATTACGAATAATGCCCAAACGAAATACCTATTATTTTCTTAATTTATGTACTTTGTTTTACTGTACTATACTATACTATTTTGACAGTATACAAAATAATGACTTTTTCTTTCCATCCGCGTAAATGAATGAATTTTACATCAAGTTTCATTAACATACATTTAAAAAAGTAAAAATTAAAAATATGTTAGCTAAAAACCGTTTTGATTCGTTATGAGGTCATCCATCTGCATGTACTACTCACGGACAGGAAAAGAATGGGATTGAATAAAAATGGCGTTACTAGTAAACATACAAATTACCTAAAATATATTGGCGTGTGGCGAAATTTGGATTTTCAAATAAAATTTAAAAAATATCATCATAATAACAAAGATGCCGAGAAATTAACAATTACCAACACACGTGCTTCCCTTTAACGTATTACGACAAATAGATACCTAAGTATGAACCTCTGTAACAAATGTTAAGGCGAAGTCTATGCAAGTTTTGTTGTTGTTCAAAACGATTTTCACTGTTTATTTCGTTAACTATTTAATAAACGACAAAACGAAAAAATACGTGTATGTTCAAATCTTGTGCTTTACCCATCCCAACCGGTTTTATTCGAAAAGGTGGTGGTGATTCTTAAAACTTTATAAGGTCATAACTCCAAAACGGATATGTATTTTCCAAATATTATTTCTTTGTTATCATATTAATATTATGCCCTTGTATCCAACTGAGCAAGTGCGCCATTTTCCTGCGCTCCCTGTATAATGCATTGTATATATGTATATACTAATAAATTAAAGCCTAATTAACTTTTAACAACAGAATACTCGTTCTTAAATGCTCTTGAGTCTTGAACACAGACTAACAAGAAAGTATTGAATGTTGATTTGGGAATGAGCCACAGACCAAAAAGTGGAATGCGAACAAATCAGAACGAATCTGTGGAAGGGATGTTCACAGACGGCTGACGACATGTACGCCATATTGCCCGACAGAGCGTTTTGACAGTTCATATAATCAGTGTATTTTTTTCATGAAATAGTTATGTTAATTAAAAATAACCTTTATTTGAAAAGTCTGGAGACGCCGCTTCGCAATGTGAGATGGTTTCTAAAAAAATATTAAATAGCCTAATCTGAGTGTTTATTATGATCATTGGAGATCGACCGTTCATGGCTCCAATACATAATAAAACATAAATAATATGAAATGTACTCACTTCAAAGAAGGTGTCCCAGAGGTGACGCCAAGCGGCGTCGCCATTCCTGGGTACCATTATATCTTCGAACTCCATCCGGCCGGGACGTTGGAACCGAGGACCAACGCATCCTGTTAATCCATAATCCTTACAATATTATAAATGCGAAAGTAAGTTTGTTTGTCTGTTTGCTATCATTGATGAAAGTTTGTACGGAAAATTCTAAACCATTAAAGTTACAGATCTCAAACTTAGCACTTTAGTTACTCTTTTATAAATAAAAATATCTACGTACTTTGTTTTCTTAAAATTAACCCTAAGGTGTCAGGGGATTCAAAATTGAAATGTTATATGAAACCATTGAAATTATTTCTATTTCGACAGCCACAAGACATGATTCCTTATTGATATTAATGTTATTCGTATAGTGTACCCTTAAATCATCTAATCCTTAATAATATGACAGCCTCCGTAGCGTAGTTGGATAGACGCAACTCACCGATGATGACGGCATTCTCCTCAGCATCCGGGTTAGGAATACCGGCGTTCCTCCTGGTTCCGTTGTTGATGCACTCGGTGTGTCCGCTGACGCACAGCAGCGCCGACAGCTTCACCTCGTCGTAGCTGAGGCAGCAGCTGAGCAACAATGGCGCCCTCTCCCCGTCCGTGCCCACTAAATCCCAGCAGCTTGCTCTGTTTGTCCGACTGCCGGAGTTAAAGCGTGCTTTGGAGCCCGGCCTGCCTTACTTATTGACTAAGTGGGTTACAAGGAACACTGACTAATGAAATGAAAGCAACGTATTCAAATCGGCGTACACACAATTTTCTTTTTAAATATTGTCCGTTTGGCAATTTGTTTGCTTGGATAAACCCACGAATAGGAAAAAAAAACATTTCGATACATAAATAGAAACTTTGACAGCCTTCGTGGCGCAGTTGGCTAGACAGCCACTGTGAATCGAGAGGCCGCGGGTTCGATCCCCGCACCGAGACAAATGTTTGTGTGAACGACAAGTATTTGTTTCAGGTCTAGATGTTTGTGAGACAGAAAAGTCTCTCGTAGTTCCTAATACCCACGACACAAGACTTGATCTTAGTGTGGGGTCAGGACTGTAGGGTATATTTATATATTTATTTATTATAACTACACCCAATAGACTACCCCGCCCTCAAAAGTCTGCCAATCCTGCAAACCAGGGTCGACGACACGAATTATTGGAGTATTCAAGTCCTCAATGAGCTTTAAGTTAAGAGAAGTTTAGTTTTATACCAGACAGACCCTACAGCGATGATAGGCAAAAGGTTTAAAAAATTAACTTAACAAACTTAATTAACTTAAATGATCGCACATGAAAAGCCAACTGAAATGTCTTTACATGAGGCAGTGGCGTGCCTAGGGTTTTGGGGTAGGGCAAGCCCAATATTTTGTTTTATGTTTAATGCATATTGATTTAGAAGGAAAATATACTAAGAACAAAGAAAACGAATGTACGTCAGCAGACTTAACACATAATCTATACAATATTAGGATTAATACAAATATAGATTACTTGTGGAAATGCAACCGTAATTGTTTATTGCAATAACTGCTGCGCACTTCATTTTTAACACCCGACATTCCGCTAGCACAACGATAGCTACTATGGTGCCGTGTTTGACTTCGCAGTTATCCGAAAATGCGGCATAAATTATTATTATTATTAATTCATTAACGTTAAATTTTTAAGAATTACAAGTAATAACATATTTTTTGAAAGAGCCACCTAATTTATTGCAATGTTTATATTTTATCAAACTATTCTAATACACAAGTGTCGTTTGAAAAACATAATATGAAACATCATTATTTAATATCCTATACAAAGGGAAGCATGTAGAAATCAAATTACGTAGTTTATTTAACTGAACTGATAAAATACCTCTCGTGATTTACCACGAATATAAGAAATACACAAACCCGGCGTTGTTTTCGCTCTAGTTTCTAATTCAATATAATTGAATTAAATTACCTTTATACCGGCAACGAACACTTTCATCATCACACTAAAACCATCACAGGAAACAATACAACTCATTTTAGTATCAAAAAGCTTCAATAACATAAAACAACTAATAATTAACCTATTTACAATAATTACACAATGTCAAAATACTTATGAAGTTAGTACGAATTCGTTCAGAATTGCGAAACGAAACGTAAATATAAACATTACTATAAATTACAAACTGCAATTATAATTTATTAAAAATATTTTTAAATGCGAAACAAGTTAATTTAATAACAATAAATATATTTACTAAACAACAATAACAAATAATAACGTGACAACCGTGAAATGTTCACCACGAAGCCGGGCATTTCGTCTCGTACTGAGAGCTATACAAAAATAGCCATACCTATACATTCGTAGCGTCTTGTACACCATTTCACCCATACGTGGGCCGCGTTGCCAAAAGCCTCGTAAAAGCACACGAGAGAGAAAAAGATAGATATATGTGCGTTGTGCCGCCTTTTTAAGGGAGCGCGTGGAGCCACCGTTTTTTGAGTTTTAATATCATTGCCTATGGAATGAATTTCGCGCGCCGCTTTGGCGCTCCGTCTCAAGCGCTGTATTTAGACGCGCCGCGACAGGACGCGGTAAATTCAAAAATTGTAGATGTTTTCTAATAAATGAATGTATTGTATTTATTGTAATGGTTTATGTTCAGTATCGAGTATGTACGTATTAAGTAGGGCAAGCCGGGCTTTTGGGCTTGTATGGAAGTACCGCCACTGACATGAGGTACCTGAATCGCAGTAATCAAACCTTGCAGCGGCAACTCTAAAGAAACTCTTACTTGACTTCACCAGTGATCAGCTGATATTTGTCGTAAGGCCCGACGAACGAAATAGCCCTCTTCATCAGGAGTCTGTCGATCAGCTTCGGCACCGTCATGTCTCCGTAGAGTTGCTTCTCTACCTCACTACCGTAATTCCTGCGATAAAAAACAATTGTATATATGTATTATACACAAATATCGCTAACACAAAACAATTTGAGGCAAAAAACGCCAAAAAACATGGGGCAATAGACAAAAAAACGTCATTTTTTTACAAAAACTTCAAAGCGAAATATCTTGGAAACAGTTAAGTCAAATCAGTCAGAAATGATGGGAACTACAACCTCTTAAAGGATCTAGGTCGACTTACCTTGTCGACCTATCTTGTATATATATATATACACTAGCGGCCCGGCCCAGCTTCGCCTGGGTGCTTAGATGTTTAGACTCCACTCCACACCAGAAATATCTTATTCCCGTTCAAACTTTTGTACTCCTGAACTCAACCTAAGTACCTACTATCCCTTTTCCTATCGTATCCCATCCCATCTCATCTGGCTCCTTTTCTTTCTGTTACATCCCGTCCCATTATTTCCCATCTACCGGTCTCATCGCGTTCGTCCCACTTTATCCCATTTCATCCCTTAATGCCTAAATAGGCATGTTGACAATTTTTTGGAATTGCTTTTATTTTGTAGATAGGCCTTATATAAACACGAAACTACGACGAATATCATTAAAAAAATACGCAAACACAAATTCTTTGCAAAATTCCTGCTAAAACTTTAAAATAAATTTAATTAATTTTATAGCGTCAACAACACGTGGTAATTATACTGTTAAAATGTAGCTTATATGACACGTTCGTAGATTTACCATAGCAGCGCCATCTATTGATTACTTACTCAACCCAGTCGAAAGGTATCGACATCTGTTAGAATCATTTGGAGTTAACAGATGATTGTGACTGTCAAATAATAACAGACAAATAATTAGCAATAAATTAAAATTGCGACTATAATTTGAGATTTAAACTATCCTATCTCTCAAGTTGGATCGAACTGCATATGGTGAGCAAATTTTATTATAATCGGTTAAGTAGTTTAGGAGTCCATTGAGGACAAACATTGTGACACGAGATTTATATATATTAAGATATTAATATTAAGATATATATAAATATACACACAATTATACATAAATAAGCTCAAGCCTTTTTCCCAGAAGGGGTAATCAGAGGTGCTGCTACTAGGACAACCACGTTTCGCCTTGTGTGTTCCCTTCCACGATGTGAAAGGGGGCAACCTTATAGCCACATCGGGCACAAATTCCTGACTCGGTGTTGATAATCAATCCAATATCACCTTGCCCGACCCCCGATTTGAACCCGAGACCTCAGCGTCGCAATCGTACGGGAGTACAACTGCGCCACCGAGGCATTCAAAATAATATAACTGAACAGTTCACTTTAAATATCGTGCACGCTAAATGGGATAGGTATGTCACCTACATCGTGACTTTTTTCTGTCCCAAGATGTGACGGCGGCGTGGTAAAGTAATTCTAAAATTCCCAGATGACTGAACATTTCATGTGAGATTTTTCAGACTATTCAATTCGCAGGATCTTAGAATTCACTGCCTGTACACTACTATTTATTCTTATATTTATATAAAGAATATGAGACATCTAATTTCTAGTACCGAAATAAATAAAACCACTACAAATCAAATGGGTAACATATTGAAGGCGGGCCGCCAAGTACCAAACACGTAGGACCAGTTATTTTATACTTTATAGTGGGTTTTTTGAAGTTGGTTTTCAATGGTTGGTTGGTGTCAATAGGCATTTATATGACGGAGGTGGTAACATAAGGAAAACAATGTGTTATTTCCGATGAAAAAGAAATCACTAAAATCGGTTCAAAGCTGTCGAAGATATTGAATATTTACAGGTATATTAATTTGCTGCCCCCCCCCCCCTCACACCCCAACCCTCCCCTCCTTCTCCTCCCCCACTGTACTTTAACTCTTATACTATACCTAATGCAAAAAGAACCACTAGATTCCTACTGTATTTTGAGGAGTTTTACTCTCCAGGTCCGAAGATATTCGCCATATCTTGACCAATGCTTTATGGGACCACCTGTACAGTACAAAACAGCATTGAAACAAAAAAAGAATTTTCCAAATTGGTTCAGGCGTCTTTGAGTAATCGGTGAACATACATAAACAAAAAGATTCCGACGAATTGAGAAACTCCTCCTTTTTTTGAAAAAAAAGCAAGCAACGAAGAAAGAAATCATCAAATTACGATTGTATGGTAGACTTGTCAGAAACCCACTGTGAAACTATCAATATCAGGACATGATATTCTTTCATTTTTTGGGACCTACCTCTTGTAGAGTATAAAATGGGCCATGAGTCGTAACACGCGCTCGTGGACCAACGGGTACGTAGACTTGATGTTCTGCTGGAGCCTCTCCCAGGGCCTCGTCTTCTGCAGCTCTTCCAGCCTTGAAAAAACAGATACTATAGAAAAAACTATGCACTATTATAAATAAAGAGTTGTGTGACAGCGCACTAAGAAAAGTGCTGGGTTTAACATATAATAATTAGACGAGGAAATGGGGTATTAGGCAACCAACAATCTCACTCACCGAACGAAATGCGACACCCAAGCTGTCGCTTCACGTCAATTTCCTTTGAGGTAGTGGTACCACCCCGGACGAGCCTGTCCATTCATGCGGAGTCATGAGTGACAACAGCGTGGCTCTACCACATAGTTAATCTAAGCCAGAAGACACATAACTTACGGGGCTTTATGCGACACAGTCGGTTTATATAACAGGAGATAGCTACCGGGAGGTTTTCAATGCCACTCCAGATAACAACACTTAAGAGCAGTAAGAGACACATTGGTGTTTCAGATATTACTTTTTAGTGCATATGTTAACGGAAATGTATGAAATCCGTCATTGTATACAATTCCTAGGAAATGTATACCTACATTTCCTAAATAGCGGTCGGAAATTTAGTAAATTCTGAATGTGAGAGATTACGAACGCTAGTGAATACCCAGGTATACTTAAAACAAAAAAGGAATACTTAAGTTAGGTTACGTTAGGATTGAGATAAATTATACAAGAACAAAAGTGGATACAATCAAAAGTTTATTAAAAATGTAAATAAACTAACCTAACCTAACCTAACGAATGTTTCGTATACATTTCCTAGGAATTGTACACAATTCCTAAATTTCATACATTTCCGGTAACATATATAAATGTTTTTCCCCCATACAATATAATATGATTGGCTTGTATACCTGACTGTGGATATCGGGAAGGCGATGGGGAAGTAGTTGCTCCTCTGTATGAGGTCCTCCAGCTTGTCGGAGAAGTGTTCCGCGGGCTCTTGAGACTGCAGCAGCGCGTTCGCCCCCGGACTCATCTCTAGCAGGTCCCAGTCCGGCTTGCACCTGAAATACAATGTTACTTAGGTACTGGTACCCAACCACAGAAATAACAATAGCTATATTAGATATCTAGAGTATCCGGCGGTAGTACTCGTACCATCGCTTTGTCTATTTCTGCCGCCAAGCAGGGGTAACACTATTGTGTTCCGAGTTTAAGGAACATTGTAGCCAATAATTACCAAGCATTACTATAAAATTATTCATATTACAGAGACTTGACAGCCAATGTTTCCGACAGGGCATTGCGGTGCAGTGCTTAACAATATTATAATTTTATTGATTGGTTTTGGTCCCTATGGGCAGGCGCGACGCACGAGTGACGTGCTCGCCTCGTCACGCTCACTAATATAAAATAGGCAACACGAAAAAAATAATTAAATAATACCTATTCAACGTGATCAACAACGCTATCTCAAAACTTTATAAAATAAAGCAAGATAAACTTATACAAAGACTTTTTTGACCTAGTGATCGCATGGAAAATTATAATCTACATAATTTACAATCGAATGAACCAGACGACACGTAGGCCAAGAGGCGGGTGTCCTGTGCACCTGACCTTCTGAGGGTCAATAACGGGAACCAATTGTGCCCACTGCGCATCTACAACGTGATTATGTCTAATAAACCACTCAAAAAATCTTAGTTTTTTAACAAGGCGGCATTCATATGGAAAACCACTTTTTGTTTTGGGAACACTTCTGCGCCGTTAGTTATTTAGTTGTCAATTACTTTACAGAGCTTCATGTATAAGCAGCAATGGATGGTAAACCCATAACTATATAAGAATATGGGTGTAAGACACCGTGCCGCGATAAAATCCATAAAAACCTGTTTGCAAAAAATTGCCCGCGTGTAAAAACACCTTCCGCTGCTAATGTTTCAAAATAATATATACCTTACTGTTCTGACATAAGGATATTTTTGTTTTTCTGACAACCCGTTACTAAACATTTTTGTAACGTGTTTCCCTAAACTATGAATCAGTGGTAATTATTGCAAATATGTATTAAGGAAAAAATATAGCGAGAATATTTCGTAATTATGTTTCATTATTGGTTGTGTTTGAACTTACTCTGTTAATTCCCCACACACAATACTTACTTTTCAGAGTTATTTTATATGGATATCTTAAATTAAAAATATACTACACTACACTTACATACAATAAACTAATTTGGTACATACCATGTCAGCTTCTCGAGAAGCTCATCGAAGTTTTGGTACGAGACCATTTTCTAAAAAACACAAAAAACAATATTAATTGGTCTTGCTGGATAGCAAAATATTCACACACAAACTTGACAAATTACAGCCCAGTTTAGAGGATCTCTACGCGATGTCTTCTGGTCCAAAATACCTCAATGCCTCAAATCGAGTCTTCCATACTTGTGTGTTGCCAGTGATGACATACGGCACCGAGACGTGGCTTCTTACTATGGGCCTTATTTGGAGGCTCAAAGTCACTCAACGAGCTATGGGGAGGGCTATGCTCGGGGTTTCCCTACGAGATCGAATCAGAAATGAGGAGATTCGTAGGCGAACTAAAGTAACCGACATAGCCCAGCGGATAAGCAAGTTGAAGTGGCAATGGGCGGGGCACATAGCACGGAGAACTGATGGCCGATGGGGCCAAAAAGTTATCGAATGGAGGCCACGAAGCGGAAAGCGCAGAGTGGGACGTCCACCCACTAGATGGTCAGACGACCTGGTAAAGATGGCGGGACGTCGCTGGATGCAGACTGCCTTCAACAGGTCACTGTGGAAATCATTGGGAGAGGCCTATGTTCAGCAGTGGGCTTCCTTTGGCTGATGGATTGGATTGGATTGGATTAGAGGATGAATCATTAAAGCCAAATAACAAAAGTTAATAGCTTCTTTGCTATTATTTGCACTGCTTTAATGTATTCAATAGTCTCTTACTCATAGAAAAGTAACCTTGAATGACTTTTGTCCACACAAAAAACTGCCATCCAGAAACAAAAGGCAAATTAAGAATTACATATGATGCTAATGGATTACAGATGACAATTACTAATTAATAATAATTGATAATTATCAATGAATAAAGCGTTCAATTGAAGTGAAATGAAATTAAAATATTTGTTGAACCCACCAAATGTCATATATTATTTAGATTCAATCACTTTTTCTTTTTTTACCACCACCCGGTTCACAAGGCTGTTATCACCAGAGAAGAATGGGCATGAAACTCTAGCGTTGCTCTTTTCAAAAGAAGTTTACAATACAGTGATTATACAGATGCAGCTTAATTGAATTCAGAGCTGTTCATTATATAATTTATGATAATTATTGATTAATAATATATTGGCTAAGTTATTTGGAACGGCTGAGTTAAGTAAAGTCGCCCAGAACTCGGACACTGTTCGGCCAAAGCAATGTAATAGTAAAAAAAACTTTCGGAATAATTAAAAGTTATCAATATAATAGAATCCGGCAGACCAGTCCACATAAGCAGCACCCGTTCACGAGAATGACGCATGTGCCAGCCATCGGCCTCCTCAACTATGTTACAGGACCGACCCGGCACACAACGCTGCCGCAAGCACAGACTTTTTAGTGAGCAATGAGCATGACATACTCCAATTGCTTACCACTACTAAGAAATAAACTAGACTATGTGGCTATGTTTTACTTGATTTACTTTTATTGACTATAAACACATCCAGTAAGCAGAGTTATATTATGTTTTCCCAAGCCGTATTGTCCTCTAGGTTCTCTATTCTGTAATGTTAAATAATGTTAATGTTAATGTTATAGTAAGCTTTATTACACATCTGTCACTTAATAGTGGATTTGAATTTTTTTATTGTTAAGGCTTTTATGTAAGTGGGAACTTTATTATAGAAGTGTATAGAGTAACCCTTCAAAGTATCATGAAAAGTCTAAAATGGGAAAGAAAAGGCATAAATATAAATAATAAATTCTTGAGTTATCTCATATTTGCGGATGATATCGTACTTTTTTCTGAAACACCGTCAGATTTGGAAGAAGTGATCAATGAATTACATAATGCTAGCAGCAAAATAGGTTTGGAACTAAATACTACAAAAACTAAAATCATGACAAATAGCCAGATAAAACCTATAAAGGTAAAAAATATTGCATTAGAATATATCTAGGAAATCAGATATCATTTAAGAAATCTAGATACTGCGAGGAGTTGAATAGACGAACTACCCTCACATGGAATAAATTCTGGAGTAACAAAGAAATACTGAAATCCAACCTTCCTATAAAACTCAAGAAAAAGTCCTAGACTCTTGTTTACCTCCATGTCTCACCTACGGCTGTCAAACCTGGATATATAACAACTATACAAAGAATAAATTACAGGTATGTCAGAGGGCAATGGAATGTAGCATATTAAATCTAAAAAGACAAGACAGAAAAAATAACACATACATTAGGAAAACTACAAAAGTCATAGATGCTTTGGAACACGGTAAAAAACTTTAGTTGAAGTGGGCTGGCCACATTGCACGAATGGATGAGGAAAAATGGACTAAAAAAGTTACTACTTGGTCAGGGCCACATAGTAAACGAAATAGAGATAGACCAAGGGAAAGATGGATGAAATTAAAAAGATAGCCGGAGAAGACTGGATTGTGAAGGCAAGGAATAGGGATTGGAGTAACATGGAGGAGGCCTTTACTCATTGAAGAGGTCCTTAATATAAATGCATGATATTTAGCGTCCTTTAATTTTAATTGGCTTTTGGTATGAATACTTTTTTGTTATCTTGTTATAAATATTAAATATGTAAATAATTAATTTAAGGATAGTTCTAAGTTAAACCTATGTACAGTAATTATTAAGGAATAAAGAGCCTTAAATAAATAAAATAAATAGAGTAACCCTTAATAGATTTGCTGATTTTGCAGAACCTGGTCTTTTAACTGACTAGATTATTTCTATTTCTAGTATTTTTGTCATGGATATCGCTTAACTTTACATACATTAGATTTGCGAATATGAATTCTGATGCAACTGTCATTATGTTATTTCTTAAAATTTTTCTTTCAGAGATTGTTTGGACCCTAGCGAATAAATAGATCTTATGGCTCGCTTTCAAAGAACAAAGATGGTATTATTGTCAACAGCACCACCCAACAGCAAAATTCCATAACTCATAAGGCTATGAAGGTAAGCAAAATAGAACAATGGAGCCATATCAATGTCAGCCAATTGTCGAATCTTGCCCACTGCGTAAGCTGCAGCACTCAGCTTTTTAGCTAAGGCAGTTATGTGGAGACCCCATTGAAGTTTAGGATCCAGTGTGATCCCCAAAAACTTAGTAGTCTCCACAAGGCTCGACACATCCCCATTCATGAAAATGCAGGCATAAGTTACTTTCTTGACATTAAGGGTAATAAACAATATACATTTCATTTTCTGACTATTTAATAATAAATTGTTAATGCCAAATCAATGTCCTACATTTGAGAGAGATTGTGAATGATTGATTGATGTCGTTTTATTTTACATATTAATGAAGTATCATCAGCAAACAACACTACCTCACATGTGTCCCTTCTAAAATAAGGTAAGTCATTATTATAGGCCTATCTCACTTGTTACAATTGTGGCTAAGATATTTGATAGTTTAATTAATACATTTCTAAATAGCACTATCAAATTGCATGATGCGCAGCATGGTTTTAGGGAAGGTTTGTCTACTGAAACAACAATTTTTTGTTTAAAAAAGACTGTAAGATATTACACAGATAATAGTACTCCAGTTTTTGCCTGTTTTTTAGACCTTTCAAAAGCTTTTGATATGGTATCATATGATAGAATGTGGATGAAACTTAAAGATGCGGAAGTTCCTACTGAATTGATTAATATATTTAAATATTGGTATAGTCATCAAATAAATTGTGTAAGATGGGCAAACGTGTTTTCAGATGACTATGTGATGGAGTGTGGGGTTAGACAAGGTGGCTTGATTTCTCCAATGCTGTTTAATATCTATTTGAATGATCTAATTGTCGAGCTCAGCAGCATGCATGCCGGTTGTTACATAGATGGGGTAGCTTTCAACAATATCAGTTATGCTGATGATATGGTGCTGCTGAGCCCGTCTATTGCAGCCATCAGGAGGATGATATACATACATAAACACACGCCTTTTTCCCAGAAGGGGTAGGCAGAGGTGCTACCAGAACACCCACTTTCGCCTTGTATATTCCGTCCCACGATGTGATAGGGGGCGAGCCCATCGCCATATCGGGCACAAATTCCTGACTCCGGGCTGATAATGAATAGAAAAATCCAATATCACTTTGCCCGACCTGGGATTCGAACCCGAGACCTCAGCTTTGCAATCATACCGTAGTACCACTACGCCACCGAGGCAGTCGGTAGGCAGGATGATATATGGCTTGAGATATAACTCAAATAAGAGTGAATTCATAATCTTCGGATTTAAAAAAGTCAGTGACACTTTTCCACCTATTACCTTATGTGGCAATGTCTTGAGTCATGTCCGTCAGTTTAAATACCTTGGTCACATTGTAACTGATGACTTAGAGAATGATTTGGATATTGAAAGGGAGCGGAGAGCATTGGCGGTGAGATCCAACATGCTGGTCCACAGGTTTACTCGGTGCACACCTGAGGTTAAACTCACTATTTTCAAAGCATATTGTCAAGTATTTTACATGTGTAGCCTGTGGATAAGCCATACTCAGAAAGCCATCAATGCTCTTAGGATGCAATATAATAATGGATTCAGAATGCTGATGGGCTTGCCACGCTTTTGCAGCGCTTCCGGAATGTTTGCAAACTCAAATACTGACTGCTTTGCGGCAATTAGGCGCAAGCGTTCGGCATCCCTATTGCAGAGGCTTCGTGGCAATACTAACAGCCTACTGGGTGTCATTATGGACAAATATGATTGTCCTTTAATAAATTCATTAAGTAGACTGCATTGTTAATTGTATCTACACTAACATTGTCTTCACACTATTTCTGTTTTTGTTTTTCTTTTGTATTAATATTGTTACTAACAAATTATGGAATGATTTCTGAAATAAAGTTTTATTATTATTATTATTAAACAATGAATATAATTATACAATTATTTGATCAATTTCTGAGTTGTGAGATAATTTTACAGCCAAAGAATGTGATGTGTTACAGAAAGCAGGTGTGATACCAAAACAAGCCAAAACATATGTAGGGTTAGCCCTAGCTAAAACCACCTTTACAACAACAACTTGAAAGGAGTAGCTTTACAAAGCAAGTCTTATCACAATGAAAAACATTTAATCAATATTTGTAACAAAAAGACATATTAGAAAAATATTCTTTAGATAAACATCTGTTCAATGAATAAATTAAAATGTAACAAGCCATGGCTTTTAGAATGATTTCTTCTTAAGGTACCAAGTAAGTACACAAATAAATGATAGTTGAACGATATATAACAGTTGTTGAAGTGCTAACGGTATTGAACTATGAGTTACAATGTAACAGGTATTATGTTTGTAAATACTAATGTACTATGAATACCTACACACCTATTAAGTACCCGATTATTATTACACATAAAGAAACCGAGGGCCTAATTACATTCAAAATGGAGCACCAAAATTGCAGGCTATTTCATTTTGCCTATTAAAACATAACTCGGCTTCAATGTGAAGGAGCATTTTAACTGACCAAGGACCTGACAAATTGATGTGAACAACTGTGCAATATTGGATTTTTATTCATTTGAGCTTGTGCTATAGTGTAGATTCCATATGTCACGTGAAAACATTGTATCTTTTACACCATATGCAATATACCATATGCATTATGCATGTTACATACGTAGTAGAAGCATTACAATTTTACAAACTGTCTCAACATATTGATTGTACTGTCACACAAGATTTTTATTTTGGGCACAATGCACACTAATAGAAAAATAGTATACACATTATGGTGTTCATTTCCCTTTTTAAATAGGATACACAATGTGGCATATTCTTTTAAGTGGCAACAGATGGTGATCTTTTTTAATCTTAGTCACTACATCATTTATAAAATAATTATTTATTATTTAATGAAGCATGATATTACCAATGTTTTATGTAAACAACTAGCAAATTATTATCATAAAGTGCAATCATGATAACATTCCAGATTACAACACAGACTTACAGGTCTCTTCGCTCTTGATAGCATAGTGGGAAGTAGCTAAAGTCCTGCTGGTATACAGAATATGTAGTATTTATTTATTTTTGATACTGCAAACTCACTAATTCTATTAATTTGTTCACACCAAGTTCACACCAAGGTGATTTACAGAATGAAAGTATTGCACCACAATAAATCAATGACTCATTTCACAGAGCATATCTTTTCTTGTTCTGTATACTGTTTAAGCCACAGATTACTTAGTACTACTTTCAGACATCTGGATCATTGTTATTGATTTTATTATCTTTCTCTACCAATATCTTTAAATTAATGTGTTGAGTGAAAGGTAAGTAATTAAATATGATAGCAATATTATAATAAGTACTTATTAAGTATTTTTTTTTTGCTTAAAACAGGCATTTATCATTGTGGGTGTGAAAAGAATTCTTATTGGACTTGTAATGTCTATTGCAACATTAAGTAACTTTTATAGAATATTTGGCTGTTATTCATTGAATCTAAAGCCTAACAGCCTTAAAACCTATTTTAGCTATCAAATGTTTTGTCCCTTTCAAACAACTTTAGAATTCACTTTGAGCAAAAAGACGAAACATTTGATTACTAAAACGAGCTTTAAATCTGTTTAATAAGTATGTATGTTTTGAACAACTTGGATGAACAAAGCCAGATTTATAAAGGCAATTAATAAGAGGAATGGTTTGTTTAAGACAAGTTTGAAACCGCACCAGCAATTGCCTTGGCAATGTTTTTTATCAACAATGGTTTTGCGGTCTGATAAATACTTATCAATTTCGCGCGGACCACGAAACAACAAAAATAATGGTTGTATAGATTTGCAATGCATAATCAAATGTTTTTACATTATGTCAGTATTAAATACCTACTTGTAATCAATTACTCCCTATGTGCTTTGGAACTATGCCAAAGTTGCAAAGAAAAAGTTTCGCAGTTTACACTTACCGGATTCGAACTAACCGTGGAACTAGCCGAACGGTTGCGAACGAAATTAAGAGCAGCGGTAAAAATATTAGACTGCTTCATTTGCGTGAGGAAATGTACACACTGCGCCCCAAAACCCATTGCTCCATTATTTATATTATTTCAAAATAGCCACGCAAGTTGCACACAAGTCACAAACTCACAACTGACATAACGATTTTGTTGGCGGACTAGCCGACGGGTTTAGACCCATTGCGCATTGTCGACTGGTCCCGGCGACACGGTCGCTGGCGATACGGTCGCTGGCGACACGGTCGCTGGCGACTGTGACTTCCTATAGTTTCTATAGAATCGTACCCACTGAGTCACCGGTCGCCGGAGCGACACAGTAACTCGACCTGCAGTGGCGACACACAGGCGTCTGCTAGTCGCCGGCGACCACTAACGGCGCGGGTTTAAATGGAAGCGTTCGCACTGATAGCGATTTTCGAGGCGACTGGATGTCAAGCACAAAAATGGCTTAGTGTGTCCATATAGATTTTATAGCGGAAATACAATTCCGAAAATCAGTACAGTTATAATATGTATTATATGGTTTTATAAGACACAGTAGTCAGTAATAAAAAAAATACGAGGGTCGTTTGTAACGTTTTTATAAAATATTTTAATCTCCGTTCTTCCAACAAAGATGTACCCAATACACGGACATATAATAAAGAAGCAGACTAAACACATTTGATTAGCACACATTGACAATAATAACAAAATAGTCTATCCTGCTCATGATTCTAATTACAGCATAACTTTGTCTCTGTTTGTCCTAAGTATTGCAGCACTAACCACTACATTGACATATTAGCCAGCGTGGCAGGTCGCCATTGAAAATTGCAACGAGTATGCTACATGTCATGGAATCATCATTTGTGACTTTTGTTATTTTATTGTTAATCTATTATTATTCACAACAAAAATGGTTAAATGCAGTGTGTACAAATGTGAAAGTGCTACTTACAAAAAATTGCTAGAAATAACTTTCCATCGGTAAGTAAAATAGAAGGATTTGTTGACTTGCCTATTAATGTCATATTTTTGTTAAATTTCTGCAATAATGAGTATTCTTAGGTCTTTGAAATGGCATTTATACGTTATTCCGAATATCTCTTACTTAAATACTCCATAAATTATAACCCCTTTTGAATAAATTTGCATTATTTTAATAATTTCGTAAATAACCCATGACATTTGACAGATATTTATGCGATATGTTTAGTCTGCTCCTCTATATTATATGTCTGTGCACCCAATACTATTTTACGCGTCTTTTGTTTTGTTCTCTTTATCATAATTAGTAACGCTACTATTGTAGCTTCTTGGAAGACCTTTCCGCACGAATGTACAACAAATACTACGCTCGGCTTGGTCTCCCAGCCCTGGTCGCTTATGTTTTGGTCGACACTGCGCTATGGCTCTTAATCATTGCAAGTCGGAAAACTTTGACGGTGACATGGCAGCGGCTCTTCTTATTATGATCTAAAGCGTTACTACACAGCAAAGCCGCCGGGTCGCCGGCACATGTTGACGATATTTTGTAGGTGGGCTAGCCGGCGGCTTCGGTCAGTGTAAGTCGGAAAACTTTGGCGGCGACATGACATCGGCTTGACTTATTAAGGAACATTTTATGACGATGACGAGCAGTGCGGTTGTGTTGTAGAAATGTCATGTCAGCCGTCGGCGCCTGGCCGTTGCCCACACGTGCGAGCGCTTACCGCCGACATGATGCCATATGCATGATGATCATACGCTTTTCATAAATACGCCTATGCTTCTACATTTATTAATTTGCTGTGAAGCTGAGGAATGGTTTGCCATCACACATGTTCTCTCCTTCCTATATTCCTGGATCCATCCGCCCTAGTGTGAAGAGGCATTCCAGCGAGCCGGCATGATTGAGTTGAATTAGACATGTGTCAACTCGAGTTACTAACTCGGGTTAACTCGAGTTGAATTCTCCCTAACTCGAGTTTGAAAATCGAGGTAGATGATCACATCAAGCGAAAGAGCAAGAGCGCGATTCGTTCGTTGGGTGCGCAGTTTATTACTCTATCCACTTATATCCCATTTTATCCGCTCTTTATTCGGTTCCATCCCTTCCCTTTGATTTGAAAGAGACGCAAATATACATATTGGAATTTTTCACTCATCCCATGAGAACACTACATGTTAAGATAGATACATGTTAAGATAAAAGTAGCCTATGCGTTGAATCAGGGTATCAGCTACTTCCATACGCAACTTCATCAAAATTGCTATAGCCGTTTGAGCGCGAAGAAGTAACAAAAACAAATACGGCCTTATTCATAGACAAACTTAAAACCTATTTTTAATTATCGAATGTTTTGTCCCTTTCGAACGTTGCTTGAATTCAGTTTGAGCGAAGAAGACAAAACATTCGATAACTAAGATAGGTTTTAAAACTGTCTATGAATAATTCCGATAAACTTTCGCATTTATAATATTAGTAGGATGTAAACTATGAAAATCTTTTTATTTCAATCCTACCTACGAAGTTTAGCAATGATAATAATTGTTCTAACAGAGTTAGATGGAAGAACAATAATATAAAAAAGTAATTTGTAATAAATCATACACTCAGTTTCTTCCGCCCAACTCGAGTTGTTCAACTCGAGTTACCTGAATTTCAACTCGAGTGCAACTCATATTACTTGAATTTCAACTCGAATTCACTCGAGTCGTGTTTATCTCGAGTTGGCACATCACTATGTCGAATGGAATGAAACTGCCGTCTGAAGCCCTTTCAATGTTCTGTTTGGACGGCATTAGCACTTACCATAAGGTGCAATGCAGTCACTGTGCCTTGCAAGAAAAAATATCTACTCTGGGCATATGGCCGGGTTGTGCCGACGGGCTGTGTCGCCGGGCCTGCGGCTTTGGTGTGTAGTGAGCTGTACACAACATACACGCAGTCTTTGTTCGCAGTTCGCATATGCATATCCCACTGTTGGGAGTAGAATTTTGGACTTTATCGTATTATTTTTTTTTTGTATTATTTATAAAACTTATACAAAAAAGTTGAATTCATTGATCTGAATATGGATATCTCAGCTTTACTTTAATGGCAATAAAATATTAAAATTCATTAAAATTAAGAAAATTCTTCTTCATTCACTTATTATATGCAACCATTGTACAAGATAGGCGTTGCTTGCCAATTGCCATTATGATTTATACAGCCGTCCAGGGCAAATAAAATGGAATATAATATAATTCTAAAATCATTTTTTTTTTTAATAAATTAGTCCGAATTCTACTTTAGTTGTACTGTACGCGACAGGTCGGCATGGTAAATTTCGAGTGATGTAGTATCACGTTCCATATAGCTTATATCGATATTTTTTGCAACACAATGACATAAGAGTAAAAATAATTAAGTTAGTTTATTACATACAATATGACAAAATATTTTATCTTCAATTTGTAATTTGTAAGTGATAGATGTCTGCACATGGAATAAATATGAGAAAACCTATTATGGGGCGGGGGGGACGGACGGACTGTACGTAATAGAACCGAAAAATGAGATTTAATCATTGGATTTTTCTTCTAATATATTGTGACGAAGAAGCTACGGAAATCATTACAATACACAACAATATATGTATTAGACAACGGCAATGTGAGCGGTATCAAAATCGATAATCGCGGCCGATGCGGCCTCGTGCAGCACTAAAGCTACGACAACAAAGTGACTAATATTTTTAATTGGAAAACGAGTCTATGATCACTACGATTAGAATGATATGCTCCTCACTAGTAAGTAGTAGAGTTCATAGCGTGGCGGAAATTTCGACTGGATACTCTTCGGCCACGTAGAGATTTTTATTTCACAACGTGGTATGGAAAATTGCGCAATGATGTGATTATATGATATCATCACGCAGATGAAAAATGAAGATAACATTACATTTTGCCCCGCTCAAGAACCTACCGAAATATACATAGGGGGCCAGGTCACTCCACCGTCATAAGTACGGTCTAATAATAACATTGAAGCATATGAATTAAAATAATTAAGGTATTTTTAAAACACTTATTTTTTTGGATTTTGATCAAGTATTCGCATTGTCAATAAATAACTTTGATTTAAGTGGTGTTTCAAATAAAGATTCATTATTATTCTCTTTATTTTATTTTATTTTTTTTTATTTTTTGCTAATCATTAAATAAATCTAAAATACCTAAATATGCCAACAATTTTTTAGGTCGGTGCCAGTGGGCCGACTATAACCTAAATAACATCAAGCAAAGAACTATGTGGGTAATACCGTGGGGCATAGCTGGTCGGCTGCTACCGACCGCAAAAATTCAACAATTTTATTCAACAAAATATGTCAACGCATATTTAGGCATTTTAGATTTATTAAAATATTAATTTTATTTCTCTCTTTTCATTATAATTTTGAAGTAGGTTTAATTTTTTTTTTATTATTTTTTATTTGAAGTCGTTTAATAAAATAAGTTGTCCTGAAGAAGCGAATGTTTAACAGAGCTCTATCTATCTACTCTCCTCTAGCATCTACTCTAGTATCACAGCAGAACTGTCAATTTGAACGTCACTTTGTATTTCGGCCGCCGGGCGGCATCCCTCATTTTTGTACTTTGTACACGCTGATTAGTTTTAATTGATTAGCTGTACACGCACTTTTGTATACGCACACGCTGATTCAGTGTGTTTCGATCGCTGAGTTTTAGTCAGTGATATGGTTAATGAATAACATAATTTAAAATATTTTATTTAATTTATGCCGAACAATGAGGTTCTTAAAATATTGTACATATTAATTTTTAAAATACTGTCTTTACAACAACCATATAGCATCTAGTTTAGACAATGGTGATGTATGTATAGAAGTTTTTCTAGACCTAGCCAAAGCGTTCGACTGTGTCTCAATACAGCTACTTCTTCGTGAAATGAAACTCCTAGGTATTCGAGGTTTGGCACTGGAGTGGTTTAAAAGTTATCTCACCAATCGCACACAGACAGTAAAAGTCAATGGTATAAATAGCAACCCACTTCCTATCAATTATTATCCAAGGCAGCATTCTCGAGCCTACGCTATTTATTATTTATATGAATGATCTCTATAACCTGTACGTCAAATCTTCTGACATAATTTATAACGCGGAAGACACAGCTATTTTATTTTACGGATCTGATTGGATTCGCCCAAAAAGTCTTGCCGAAAAAGGCATAAGAAAGATAACAAAGTGGCTCCAACAAAACCTATTTATACTAAACACTAAGAAAACTATTTTTTATGTTTCCACAAGGCCTCCGCAACAAATCCCAAAACATTCCCCGAAGTCAAACTCCACTCATGTCCATCCATACCAACTTCTGCAAACCCGCCCACATGCCTGTGTGATTGTATCCAACGTACAGAAACAATTAAATACCTCGGAATCCATCTGGACGAAAGATTTACTTTTGAGACACACATTAACAATTTATCAAATAGAATTCGTGAACTCTCTGGAATAATAACCAAACTTAGAAATAGTGCAGACACAGAAACTTTAAAACATGTTTATTTTTCTATATGCCAGTCCGTCATTACAAACTGCATCACCATTTGGAGCCGTTGCAGAAAAAACATCCTAGTAAATCTTGAGAGAACCCAACGTGGCTTTCTAAAAATAATGTTGAAATAGCCTTTCAGATTTCCCACAGACCTCTTATATAGCGAAGCCAAAGTTCTCAGAGTCCGCCAACTTTACATCCTATACGCATGCATGTCTACAAACTCATAAAGCCGTTTTACAATCGGATTATTACACAGAGCTACGTAAAAAACGTGTCTTCCGTTTGCCTACTCATCCCGCCAAAACAAACTTTGCCAAAAGATTCCCATACATATTCCATCCCGTAGTATACATATAACTCAGTAAATGCACGCTGTGATATAAAAAAAATTACTATCAAAAAAGCTAAACATAAAATAAACAGACTATTACTCCATCTCGACTACTTACGACGAAACTGAAAATATTCTTTCCTCTTACATAAATCCACACGAACAATCAATCATTGCTCATACTCACCTAACTTAAATACTTTAACTTTAAGTAAATATACATATATACATAAATACAATTTTAATAAAACTATACATATCAGCTATCGATGTATCAGATTTAAATAAAACGAAGTATCTATAATAATAATATATATTTATTTCCCAAAAGAAAATCACAAAACATTGATGCTTAACATAAAATAAACAGACTATTACTCCATCTCGACTACTTACGACGAAACTGAAAATATTCTTTCCTCTTACATAAATCCACACGAACAATCAATCATCAATCAATCATTAGAGGCCACTTATAATTAGATACGTTAATCTGATATTCAATTGCCCTGCGCTAAGCTATGCTACCTCCTAAATGTACATAAGTACATATGTATATACATACGTATAAAGTTATTCATACAAACATAATAATGACTACCATTGTTAATGACTAATCGAACCACACTCGCACACATACGCACACATTCACATACATAAACACGCACACCACGCTCTTACACACACACACCCAAATACTGAAATAAAATGTATAATTTAACTGGTTTCTCAAGAAACAGCCAACGCCTAATTTGAGAACCCTTGTATTATTCTTCTTTGCAAAATTTATTTTTCAAATAAATATTTTACATTTTTTTTAATGTGAAAAAAATAACTACACGATTTTGTAACATGAGTCAGCATTCCTATTGTGCATCGTTGGTAGCTGAAAAACTATTTTTTAATACGTTTGTAACCAAACCACCCAGGGATAAGTGAACGTAAGAAGTCGTAGGAAGCGACTAAAAGGCGTTATCAGACGTCAGTGGAGGTACTACGGAAGAGGTGCACCCTCAGTAAGTGCGATTCCGAGATGGACAACAGAGCGTGTGGGTTCGCATCTGTCGTTGACGCCCATAACACCTTACAGGCGCGTCCAGATCTGGACATAAGTGGAGAGCAACTTTGTTCCCCAATGAGAGAGACCGGTCTGCGTCCTGATTCTGCACCGGACGATCATAGGGAAAAGGCGGAGTCGGGGCGCTTCTCGCCCTGAAATAACCAGTGCCGCCCGAAATGCGCGCGACGGCCACCGAGGGTATGCTGGCATAGGTTTTTGTTACCTGGCTCGGTCGCAATATCCATAGCGTGCTGGGCTGGGCTGGTGACACTAATATAGCCTTTTCAGCCTACTTAGGGGTATCTACCGAAAGGTTAGATTTACAGTTTATGTGGGGTACTATGGCGCTATTATCGCTTAATTAACATGGGATTATTTTACCGATACTTTCAGTATAGTTCTGCAAAGAAAAATGAGTTGCAAAACAAAACAATATTGATATACGAGTATTAGTACTGAAATAAAGATTAAGTGACACACAGTTATAAAGATGTTATTAAATTGTTTTAGTCATTCAATATCAAATACTGCGTGCTAGCGGTATCTGTTCAAGTATTTCGACAAGCCGTCTGTACCCATTGGCTCAGTGGCGCAGAGCGCCGCGGTACGGCCGCGGAGGTCGGGGGTTCAAGTCCCTCATTGGCGATGTGGGGTCTATATTCGTCATACTTGGAAATTTTTATGTTTTCAAAAAATCTTGAGTTTTTGTAATGTTTCGCAGATTCTTATTTCATTACTAGCGGCCCGGCCCGGCTTCGTCCGGGTGCAGATAGCTTTTGAATCCAGTCCACATGAACAACATATATTATTTCGAGTACATGTTTATATTTAAATTTAATGTAACCGCCGTCGACTATATTGCTATTGGGTTGATTATCCGTACAATATTTCTTCCCTCATTTTACCAATCATGCTGTTTTTCCAAAATTATTGCACATTATTTTTCGTTTGTATTAAATAGCTGAAATAAATATTTTTATAGAATTAGCTTCAGCGGTTTTGATTTTCTATATAAAATTCCCATACTTATTTTAACCCGTTAGAGTAAATTTTAAGAAAATAAAGGATGCAGATTTTTTAATGAATAACTAAAGTGCCAAGTTTGATCTCTGTAACTCCAACGGTTTAGCTTTTCCAAAGAATATTTCATCCCATAATACTATTTTCCCAAAATTATTGGAGGCCTTTATTTTTTGTTTGTAATAAGGAGCTAAAATATATTTATTTTATAGAAATAGCTTTAGCGGTTTAGATTTTCCCTATAAAATTCCAACCCTTTATTTAACTCCTTTAGGGTTTATTCTAAGAAAATAAAGTATGTAGATATTTTTGTTCTTAAATAAGTAACTAAAGTGCCAAGTATGACATCTGTAAATCCAAGGATTTAGATTTTCCAAATAATATTTCATCCCTAATTCCACTCCCATAAAACATTTTTTTTTAATTGCCCGATTTCATTTTTCGTTTGTAAGAAGCTAAAATATAAATTTTCATAGAAATAGCTTTAGCGCTTTCGATTTGCCATATAAAATTTCAACTATAATTTTATCCTGTTTAGGTATAATTTTCAGAAAACAAAGTGTGCAAATATTTTTGTTTTTAAATAATAAATGAAGTGAAGTACCAAGTTTGAAGTCTGTGACTTCAGAGGTTTAGATTTTTCCATACATACTTTCAACCCCTTCAAGCCTCTCTTTCACAAAAAAGTAGCCTAAGTCCTTTCCCAGGGTCAAATCTATCACTGTATCAAATGTCATTAAAATCGGTTCTGGGGTTTAGGCGTGAAAACGTAACAGACAGACAGACAGAGTTACTTTCGCATTTATAATATTAATAAATTCACACCCAACAGTTACATACATAGTCCTGACCCCACACTAAGATCGAGTCTTGTGTCGTGGGAAACAGAAGCTACGAGAGACTTTTCGGTCTCACAAACACCCAGACCCAACACAAATATTTGTGGGCCACACAAACATTTGTGTTGGTGTGGGGATCGAACCCGCGGCCTCTCGTTTCACAGTCGGCGTCTAACCAACTACGCCACGGAGGCTGTCATATTAGTAAGGATTAGATGATTTAAGAGTACACTATACGAATAACATTAATATCAATAAGGAATCACGTATCGTGGTAGGCCGCGCAGAAGGTGGAAAGTTGACTTGGACCGTTTTCATATCAATTGGTTGAAGAAAGCCTTGGATAGAGAAAGGCGGAAGAAGGAAAGGGAGGCCTTTGCGCTGCAGTAGGACAGTATAGGCTAGGAAAAATAGGAATAATGTTATTTTTTCTCAGGTGGCCGGATGTAGGAAGCCTGACACCTCATACGTATCATATTTTAGTATATGGTCACTCGAAATAGGTGCTTGAGGTATAGGTAAAAATACACACCGGCAGAATTAGGGGAACGCGAGTAAAATAGTGACTTTTTCGGGAATAAAGATGAAAATCTCATTTATTTATTGTTACTTATTTGTATTATTGTAAATTAATTAATTTAACATAAAAAAATTTGAAATTATTTTAATTAATTACAAAATAAAACATAAAATAATCAAATACGCTTTTTTTGTTGTTTAAAAGTCACCCGTATTTACAAGAGCTGCAGAAAATATAAAAAAATGTGTACACTGTTTGATTTATGTCAGATTATTGTCCCGTACAATCCAGTGTTTTTTTTCTCTTTATTAATTTGGGGACTTTGAATCTGTGTTGACTATGCTAGTCCCATAATATTCACAATTTTGTATTATACAATAACTATTAAACACTATTATCATTTTTAAACAGTTTATGTGCAGACTTAAATAACAATCCAGCGGCTTTAGAAGTACTTGCCGCTAGAATAGTTTGGAATATACCTACATCAAAACAATTTATATTTAAGCGGTTGTACAATTCCCGTCTCATATTTTCACTCTTTACACACTCCGATAAGAAATGAAAAACATCATCTACACAATTACACAACGTACAATTTGGGCTTCAATCCAGTTTTTTTATTTGCAACCAATTTACGTATCAATGCACAACTCATAGCGCATTATATTCCGCGTTTTCTGGCATAAAAAAAAATCATCGTCTATGAATAAACCAAAAGTCGTCGCATGGGACTCTAAGACCTTTATGACGTCCCAATGTGCAGTAACAGATCCATTTATAATAAGGAACAACGCCTTGGTGGCTCCCGCCGGCCATATAACGGTTTAACGGCGTCCGAACTAAAAAATACAATTTCAATAGAAATTTCTCGATATTGATGTCCTCTTCGACATATCGATATCTATTAGTTATCTATCTCTTGGGTTAAGATAAAAATGACCTCACAGAAGTAAGTCTACTCATCTATCCAAATTCGGTGCTAGCGTACCAGTTAACCTGGCTACTTGACGACCCACCTCGTGATCCAGAACTCCAAGTGGAAGCTTCGATCAGCTTCGTTTAACTCTTTGCTAATTTTAGATCGACCAACGCGTGCATCATAGACTTCTTCTAAAACGTTTTGAGTCGGCATAGCAATTTGAAGAAGTTTTTTCAGTTTCCACCCCTATAAAATGGTCATTCAAGGCTTTAATTGCCGAATTGAATTATTACAGCTTTCTCTGGTTTGAATTTGTCCCTTTTAAGCATTAAACATCGTGGTTGATGAAAAAGCAAATAATTATCGAAGCGCCATCCATTAAACGGAAGGAGTCACTTTCCTTCGTCCTTAATACAGTTGTTTGAATTTCAACTGCAGTTAAATCTCTCACTTATTATTCTACAGATGTGAACTCTCCATATAATGCCAGTAAAGTTACTCGACATCGGTCAAAATTGAGTTAAACTAAATTTTCTTTAAAATCGCTCATAAGAGCAAAATGCTTACAGTCACTTCAAAAGGTTTTAATATTGTAAAAACAAATAAAATACATACTTTTTGTTATACTCTACTTTCTTTAGATCTTTGCAACAACAAAAATCGTTGAAAATAAACAACATAAACTCACGCCTTTTTCCCAGAAGGGGTAGGCAGAGGTTCTCCTGGTATTAACCAGGCACCCACGTTTCGCCTTGTTTCGTCCCATAGGGGGCGAGCCTATCGCCATATCGGGCACAATTTCCTGAGTCCGGGTTGATAATGAATAGAAAAATCCAATATCACTGCCAGATTTGAACCCGACACCTGTTTTGTAATCATACCTTAGTACAACTACGCCACGGAGGCAGTCCGAAAACAAACATACAATTGTATAAGCCAATAACAAAATAAACATGTCATTTTTGTGCATGTTCCTCTAATTCTGCCGGCGTATGTATTTAGGATCAAAACATTGACATGATCAAAATAAAAAAACATGTTTGATATTATTCTTTTATTAGTTTCTTCAAATTAATTACGCATACAAAAGGAGGTACATTGCTTTGTGTAGAACCTTGCATTGGGTTTAATCTCAAACAATCATACATTAACTCTATACATAAAACGATAAACTGTGTAATTATATTGTAACTATGTTTTAGGTGCATATGTTGCTATTTCATTATTTTTGGGTTGTCTGCACGATGCGGTACGGGAGACCTTAGGACTCACGACAAAACGCTACGGCTCTCGGAAAACCAACCGACGTGATGAAATATTTGTATTAAATATATTGCAGCTAATAATAACAAAACATCGCGATGTTTTTATCTCCGACGAGGTAGGCCGAAAAGTCGTTATTAAAATCCCAGTTTGGCAATGATATATTAATACCAGGATGAAATAGAGTATTAATCTAATTCACATAATGTTCTCCTGTGTATTGAAACCTACCTTACTCAGATCTAAGTAGATTGCACTGACAAGTAGTATCTTTAATATGGACTAGGTATGAAGCTCTAAAGTAGGACTCATCATACTGGAAAATACGTTAATACGAAAATACGCATTTTTCTATAAAATTAATTGATACAATTATTAAAATAAAAATAAATCTGCAGCATATACCAATCGTAGCTGCCTCCTATTAATATATGATGGCTAATGTCAGAAAAACAATTATTATTCAGTCAGTCAGCACCGCAACGCACCGCTCAGACAAAACACGCCGTATTGCTTTCACGAGGTCCCATGTTACATTTAATCCTTATAAATATACATTAACCGTTTTAACTTGCGCTTTTTTCATGCTATGCGAAAAAACATTTAAAAACATCAAACGTCCTACAAAACATAAAAATTCACGATCACTAGTTAGTTTCCGTCGTAAATATTTTTCATAAATTCAAATCAGTCGAAACCATGTAAATTGTAAATATTACTCTATTATCAACATTATTATGTTCCTATGTTTAAAAAGGATTTCTCCTTATATACTACAGTCTGAAGGGCGCGGGGTGCTGTCACCTCGCCAGTGCAATTCACTAATCATTTCATAAATAAAAAAGTATACTGCTAACATTATGTTTGGTTTAGTTACACTAGAAAAATCTTTAAAAAAGTCTAACATCCAAAAATATCGTTTCTCTCCTTCCCTGGCAGCGCAGGCTGTTTGAACAAGGGACTATCATTACAGACTACACTACAGCACTGACGCCGTGACAGTCATTACTCCAAGAAACAGCTATATATAAGGGCTCATATACACGAGCGGCAAACTGCCAACGACGGAGGCAACTGTAGCTGTCGACATCTGTCGGCGGCAGCCGTCAACGCATCGGCGGCAGCCGTCGACCAATAGCGACGCTTGCAGTTGTTTGGTTTTGTAGCGTGACGCGTACGCCATTTTGTCATTAAACTGCGAATAGTTCAGGAGTGCGCGTGCGTTTCTGTTTCCGCATGATGGTATCTTGACGAGATATTGAATCTTTCAAAACAGAAGTTAGTTCGTCAAAAGAAGCAATGGACATTCAAAAATAATTAAAAAATTTTTGCTCGTTTCTTCGTAATAGTGGATAAAGTGTAAAAAAATGACCATCTTGTTCTCTATTCATTAATATTTCTTGAACCCACATTACACGTGACCTTTTTCTTTTTTGTCGCCGTCGATGGAGTAAAAGCAATAACAGTGTTTCCTCTTCGGAATACATTTTACGACTGGCTCCTAAACAAAGAGAGTAGACGACGGCTGCCGCAAAGCTTCGTCGTTGCCATGTCGACGGCTGCCGTTGAAGCGTTGACGGCTGCCGCCGACAGGCGTCGACGGCTACAGATGACTCGGCCGTTGGCAATTTGCCGCTCGTGTATATGAGCTCTAACGCATCCGAGACCGATGGCGCCTACTTCGAAACTAAGGCGTATTCAAATTCCAGCAAATATCGTGCATATAAATATCGCAAAATAAACTACAAGTCAATATAAATAGAAATTACACTGACAGTACATTTATTGAAGTCAAGAAGCCTGATCTTGCTCTATAAATATGATGCTTTACACAAATCACCGTCTCAACATAACGTCATAAGATACGAAATAAAAGTATATCGCCTCAAACTTTTGTAATTGAATTGAGAGCATCGGCGCGCCAACTCGTCTGCACTGTATACTGAACATCGTGCGAATTGTTTATTCGTGCGAACAAAAAACTTGCAAATTATTTTTTGTTTGCTACAATGGTGTAAAATAAAATGTATGTGCATATTTGATTTGTAGAAAACAAGATAAATTCATTAATTTATGTAACGAAACACAAACTGGTTAAAAAAGTACGCCCCACTTGTGTATTTGTATATATATTTTAATTTAATAAAGAAGTAACATAATATTTTATCGAAATCAAAAGCTTAAGCTAATTTCGCTAAAATTTTACTTTAAAGTTCGGCGCCATCGGTCCCGAATATTAATAATAATTGACACTAAATAAAAAAGAAAATACATGTGTACACCGGAATATTTGCACCAAGATACTTGACACTTCGCTTGCGTTTAACTATTTATTACAAACTAAATTACTTGTCTACTAACAATTGCAGAAGCGTACGTGTCGCGCACACGCCGCACGACCATTTACGATCACCTGTTTACAATATAACTTCAACCTCTTAACTCACGCAAGAACCACACAACTATAGAATCTATGCAATAGGAAAACAACAGATCTTACGGTTCATTTTACATTTGTTCATTGTGTAGTCTTCACGTATATCCCTTAATGCTTAGCTAAAAACCAACAACTTTTCTCGTCATACAAAAATATAGTGCACGGGCGCCTGTGCGTGCAATCTAGACAAGCCGTGACAAACGTGACAATTGCACCGCTTTAGAAATACATGTATAATTTTAGGAATAAATAATACTTTTGTCTAATACATAATTTTAGCATTGCATATCTTTAACTTCAATGTGGCAGTCATTAATTAATGTCACAAATTCGTAATGTCATTGCCCTTTTGACAGCTTGCCAAAATTGCCAGCACTGCGAGGTCGGCGTGAGTGTACACCAATATTTCTTATCGCCTAACAATTGATACATTGGACAGAAAGCGTGGCCCGCAAGCGATGCACGGATATGAGAAAATGTATGACAAATGTACCTATTTATTTATACATTATATATGAACGAACGTTTCTAGACGGTCAACAGAGCGGCCTGATACAAGCGCTAAGTTACAATTGTGCTATTCCAAAACATTGCCTTTCTCATACCTAAACATTTCTCATACATAAACTTTCTCATACCGTCGTACATTTGTATTGCACAGTGGCAAGTAATGTTACCACGTTTCCAGTGTTTAATACTGGGTTTAATGCTCAGGAAGTGATTTTCTCCCACTACCCACATACATATGAGTAACATTACTTATCTTTGTGTAGGCGGCACAGTGCATAGCGCGTCGCGTCCGCTGCCTCACTCCATTTTTCCTACCCCCCCACCCAAGACACGAAACATTAAATGGAAACATTGTATCTTTTTTTACTCAACTGTAAATTACACTGAATTCAAGATATAATTGAATGTAGGTAGATATAGTTTATAGATAATACTCTTCCGTATCTTGGATAAGAGTGATGAAATAGTCAGAGCTGAATGCTTGTCGAAACCGATAGATATTTAAACATGTGCAGTCCTGTCTATCAGGAGTAGTTTCATACAATGTACATGAATAAAATCATTGGCACTACTAAGGCTCGAGTGAAGCAGCGTATATTTTAATATAATTTTAAATACATTTCGCGTATATATAAGCGAGATTGACGACTGACGGTTCCTGCCGTGTTGTCGGCGTACAGTTGTTATTCCAAGTTATTTTTTTAATAATGCTGATTGTCGACTGTTCATCCAATATGCTTATATCAAGTGTAATTATAAAATAAAAGCGCGAACATTTGATTCCACGTTATTTTCTAAACAAACTTAATATGCATACAAAGTATAATGGTTTTATGTTACGATATTCCGTTAATAGATTTATTTTAATCGTTAGAAGCATACTGCAGGCCCAACACGGCAGTCCGTCATAATACACACAAACGACAATTATCACTACATCTATACATTTACACATATATACTTATAGTAAAAATATATAATTAGGTTTAGACATTTGGCATATCTAGCACAGTCACCGTCGAAGGGTCGATAGTAATTTGTGACATCCACTTTACCACGGGGATGTTACGGTCGCCCTGAACGAAGCTATAGAAATAGCGTGCTATATGTTTCATAGTATATTTAGTGTACTTTTACTATAAGAGCCTACCCGCACTAGGCCTATATGGATTATGGACTATAAGGCCTAACCCTTCTCAATAGTACTGTTGATTGTAGGGGAGGTAGGTGCGTTGCAGTGGGACCTATATGGGTTGATGCAATACAGTGTACTTTGGTAAGTGGCTCATGATAAAGTGATACATCCTCGCATGAATGATCTTAGCGAATGGATTGGCTTCGCCTTCGCTCCGATACATACGTAGAGTATGGATCAAGTCACTAAATATAAAAATACTGAATATTTAATTCATTTAATGTTGGTATGAAATTAACAAGTACCAGCGTTCAACACGAAAGCGCTTTGTCAACCACGACAAAAATTATAAAATCGAAACAAAATATACATGATTAAATTTTCATGATTTATTATATATATGAATGATATGATTTTGTCAAAATTCAATACACTTTAAAAAAATCCACAAATGAAATGGTATACATTTTGCGGGTCATATTGTACTACAAAAAAACATCTAACATATAATACTTGTTTGTACCATTATCGCTTTAATCTTCATCTGATATATATACAATACAAAATTCACGATATAGACATTCGATCAGTACTACATCATTGATATACCCACTTAATTAGCCGAAAGTTATTGATATTGCCAAGTATTAGAATTTCAGTATGTGACCGTAACCTCCCTTTATAAAACCCCAAATAGCGACAACCCTAGGTACCAGACCTCGATAGGAAATATAAATATGATTTAGCCGAGAAATCTATCATATCGTAAAGCTTTTAACGAACCCCTACCTAAATAACTGCGACGGACGACATACTGCGTTTTTGTGTTATACAGGTGCAATTGAAACATACTAATCATTTCTTAGGAATAACTTACCCAAACGCTAGTTAAACGATTTATTTGAACCAAAAAAGATATTGTATTATAAACCATTATTAGCTTATTTTAGGTAATATAATTGCTAAGATAGCTATAATTTAGGCATGCAACACACGAATGTTTTGCCAATATTTTTTTTTTGCTAGCGTGAGTTTATGTTAAAAACTGTTTTGTAAACAATTTTTGATATTTTCATATACAAGAAAAAATGCGTAAAGGCTTATTATTAAAGCTACGATGTAAATAATCACCAGTAAGATATTATTTAATGTTTCAACCAGCCCTGTATATATAAATCCAATTAGCAAATGCTTACACGAAACTATTCAACATACATTAATTAATTTTACGATAAAGTTTGATTGCAAACGTCACCTATATGCGACATAATAAATAGAATATTCGGATATGTAGCTAACATTACATCTAATATTGCTTTCAATTTGTATCTAGGATGCCGTGTAGTGTGTACTGTTATTAAACTTTATTATAGTCTAACTGGCTCGGCCATCTCGAGCGGATGGGAGAGGATCGCATTGTAAGGGAAGCATACTTGGGTCGACCAACCGGTCGACGGCCGGTGGGTCGGCCCAGGTATCGCTGCAACGATATGGTGGAAGATAATCTGCGCCAACTTCAAGTTTGTAATTGGCAAGAGGTGGAGCACAATAGAGACAGCTGGAGAACTCTCGTTTCGGAGGCCAAGACCGACTTTGGGTCACTGAGCCAGCGGAGTTAGTTAGTTATAGTCTAACACTCGGCGCATGACCATCCTGCAGAGGATTATGGGGAGATTTGACTCCTAGAGTAGACATTACCGGACGTGAAGTGTACTGATGTTAGTGGAACCACCAGTTTAAGGCGCTGTGTACAGTCAAAATAGACTTCTTAAAACAATTTTTTTTGCCAAATGTATGTATATTAGAGCAGCAAAAAAATGTGTGTTAATCTTGATTATATTTATGAGTGGGTCATTGTGTTCTAAACACGTTTTCGTTAATTTTTTTCTTTTAAAAATAAATACAATGTTACCATTAAAATTGAAATTCTAGCAGTTGTAACCGTATTATTTATAAACAAATCTTGATAAAATTAATGACAGTGATGTAGTACAATAATAAAGAGAAATGTTGGTTTTATTTATCGTTTTAAAGAAAATATATAAAATATCTTATTGCTAAATAACGAGTCAAATAAAACATCGCGTCATCGCGGCGCCATATTTTGTTCGTCTTTCATTATTTACTATTCACAGCGCCTTAAGCATGCAATTACAAATATCTTTATCCCTCCCACAGCCTCTGTTAAATTCCTCAGTCTATATAATAAGCAATTCACTAAGAATCGCTATATTTCTCCATTATTATCATGTACATAATTCGCCATAAAAATCGCAAAACCTCCTCAATTTTAGTTTAAATTGTAAGCGTGTCTTACCTAATTATAAATATGTACTGGATAATCAACAACTGCTTTAATTAAGGTATAAATTATGCAATATGGATTATCGACTATTTTTCATATTTGTATTATACTTAAGGCGAGTTACGGCGAACCAACAGGCAACAGTGATAAATCTAATCGATTAAATATTGCTGTATATTGTAGAGAATTTCAACAATTATTACTAAACTTACAAAGGCAAACGCGTGAGAGTACCTATAGAATTAAATTAGTGGCGCGATCGCTAGGCAAAGTGCTTAAGTGTAACTTATAAGTGACTTGTGATATTGATATATTTTTGCACCAATATAATTGCATCTTAAAACTAAGTTTTTATATAGACGGTTTATTTCTTATATTAATTGATAATGTGGGCCACAAAACGCATTATGTCGTCCGCACGCCAAGTACACTTTTAAAATTTCGCAACGCACACTGAACAGACTTAGTAAAAGCGTGTAATATATTCATCTCTTTTCAACAATCTACATTATAAATCAATGCCCTTTACTGCATTCAATTCGCGATGTAAAGCTAAATTTCACTAAATACTAGAAAATAAGTTTCTTAATAAAAATAGCGTAGTATTTTTATACAATTTTATACTTTTTAAACACTTCTCGTGTTGGTTGTGTGACGTCACAATTGAATTCGTAGCACTAGACTTCTTACACATGTGTGATAGAAAAATACTAATTCGTAATCTACGAAACCTTTTAAACAAACTTAATCAAGGGTAAAATATTATTAATAAATTTTCTTATCGATCACAACAAAAATAACGTAAAAGACAAATCATTATTATCGACAAAAATATCGATAAATGTCATAATATAAAACTTTTAATCGATTCGAATTAATGTCAATAAAATTTACAGATAATGATTTTCGTCAATAACAAAACAGATTGTCATAGTCACCAACATAAAACAGCAATACGATGAATTAAAAAAATATAAATAAAATGCTTTGATACATAACTATCACACATGTTTAAGAGAGAGTTCCAGCTGTTACACACCGCATCACAACCGCAATCGCCATGATTGACAACATTATTGCTATCGTGAAAAGCCATTGAACGAAGGCGAACATAGAGAAAAAGTTTCGATATACAAGTAAGCCGATAGTGCCGCTGTCAGCTCGCGGGGGTTGTACCGTGCACGACCAGGGGTCATAGGCCAAAGTCGAGGTTAATCGCCGACGCCGCCGCCCGCGGCACTGCGTCGCCTGAAAGTTAAAAAATAACATTAAGCTCGTGAGGATAAGTTGCAAAGTTATTTGCAATAATTTCGAAATAATGTAGTCTTCCAACAGGTGTTAAGGAAATTATACATAAACTCACTCCTTTTTCCCGTTAGGGGTAGGCAGAGGTGCTACCAGGACCTCGTATGTTCCGCCCCACGATGTGATAGAGGACAAACCTATCGCCATATCGGGCACAATTTCCTGACTCCAGGCTAATAATGAATGGAAAAAACCAATATCACTTTGCCCGTCCCGGGATTCGAACCCAAGACCTCTGATGAGCTTTGAAATCATACCGTAGTAAAACTACGCCACCGAGGCAGTCAAGTTAAGGAAACTTTGTAGTGTTTTAATTCGCTCAGACTAGCGCGTTTGAAAAAAAGCGTAAAGAAGCTTTCTATAACATAGGTAAAACCCTTTTACAACTAATTTAATAACATACAAAAGTTTTACAAGAAAAAATCTTATATGTTCTTTTATGTAGTGTTCGTTGTGTCTAATGGTAGTCTTAAATGGCCTAGTAACAGTACCTATGTATATCAGTCTGAATCGAGGGATCCTGAGCCGAACCCCACGTCGAGCATTGATCCACTTTGTTCTAGTATTGTTTTGGGCTGGTATGTGGGTCCTGTACGGTATTTAATGATGAAAAAAAGCTTGACGAAGTGTGGGTGGCGCTAACGACACTTCTGGTACCTTTTGCAGTTATAGGCGAGCGTGCGTTTTCGTATGCGTATGGGTGCGTTCCTGTGCGGGTGTGTACGTGAGTGTAGTGTTAAATTTGTACCTGTCAGCTGCCATGAGTGCTTGGTGCGCTTCACGCTGCGCCGAGACTTGGACTAGCTCTGCCACGGTCGCCGCCTGCTGCTCAGCTGCAACGCACGTGCCACAAACATCACATTAATCTACAGTCTACAATACGTTTCCGTTTTATGTACTCATCATTTGAACCAGAAACTAAAACCATTAAGATATTGGTTATTGATCTTATCTTGAAAAATAAAATAGATGAACAAGGTTTTTAATTGGTTTGAGAAGCGTACATTTTTAACGCAAAAGTTTTATTTACTGATGGAATTTACTTAGTGCGCTGTTATTAATCGCCGCCTGATTTAACGCCCCCCTGTTGGATCAGCCCTGTATGTCAGTATTTGTGCTAGATATATCAATGCTTGTAATAATGAGACAATTGACAAAATAATGCATATCTTATGGCTGTAAACGGGTTCACAATAATATATGTTTCCGCTTTTTGTGCGTATCAATTACGTTGTTAGATAATTATCTGGTTTTCAGGAACATAAAAAAATAAAAAGCGCCACTTGAAGGAAGCCATTCCATCCATCAGCCAAAAGAAGTCCACTGCTGAACATAGGCCTCTCCCAGTGATTTCCACAGTGACCTGTTGGAGGCAGCCTACATACACCGACGTCCCGTGACCTTTACCAGGTCGTCTGGCTACCACTTGATTGCTAAAAGATATTTATTAAGCTAAAATATAGGATAGGAAACACAAAAACCAAAGGCAAAATATGAAGAATTATTCAAAACATGCAGATAAGTGGGAACGTGAACTATTCTGAACGATCTATTGGGAGCGTTTAATATAGCAGTACTTAGCTGATAATTATGAATGAGATACATGAATTTAAGCTTATAGTAAATGATTGAAAGTGATGGTAATAACCGATTGCTATCACCATGTTGGCATAGCGATGAAATGCAGCAATAACTTACAGTTCTTCAAAAGGTTACCTAATTGTATAAAATCACCGTCCTAGACAACTCAATAAAATATGTAAAATTCACAACGCCTGTAGCCAAAATAAAAAACCAAACCCACCAAAAAAAAAACAACTCAACTATAATATGTATATTCACACAAATATTTGTGCCATTAAAACCGACGCCACCTCTAATTCCTTTTCCAAATGCAATAGACCATTAACCAAATAAAAAATAATTTTGTAGTTTAGCAACTGCTAAATAAATACAGCTTAATGTAGAACAGAGCACGAAGACCAACACCATATAATACTAAATTAGAAATATCAACCAGCAGAACCAAATATCTGATAGAAAATAATGTTGATACTACGCGACACTAAGGAGTTTATACAAAGAATTTTATTAATTTAAAATTTGTTGCACAATATGTAATGATTTTACTAGTATTTTAAGATTTTATTGATAATTGTGGCTTTAAGTGGCCACGTACAATATTTATTACATCATATTGCCTCAGATATGGTTATAAACACAACTGATACATTTACAAAACAATATTTTAGAACACAACCATACCAAGGAAATTATTTTACTTTATCAAACAGCAAACAATGTTAACTCTTGACTATATTCATCGAATTTGAAAGTAAAACAGACAAAAGGATTTTAAGAAATGAAGACTCTTGTGAACCTGTATATACAGCCTGTAAGATCATTATGTGTCCACCCCGCAATTAGGATGCTCAGAATGAGTAACTGAATAGATCTTAACACTTTAATTAACTATTCAAAGGTATTATTTTCTCAAAACAATTAAGACTACAAAATTACATTCACTTTGTACATTAAGTCAAGCCGATAAAGCTTATAAATCAAAACGAATATTTTAAGAAAATATTTAAGTTATAAATTGATGATCATTGAATTGAGTTCGATCCAGTATTATTCTGAGCATGGCATTGCTAGGGTGTGTTAACTATAATATACATATAGACCAAAGACCAGAAACGAGCAACAGGCAAACCTCAAACCTCATCTATCGACAATAAAGTATAGCCCCAAGTCCTTTGAATAGTTCAGCATTACCAGAGAGCGGTCTGGTGAGCCTGCGCTCGAGGCGGGCGAGGCGGCGCGCGGCGGGTTCGTCGCGGGGCGGGTCGCGCGCGCGGCGCTGCGCCACGAGTCGGGCCCAGCGAGCCTCGAACCACAGCTGCATGGCGTCGCGCTCGTCCACGTCGCACGGGCTTGCGCACGCGCCCGCGCCCGACGGAGCTACGCGCACGTGCCCACCGACCCAGTTAACCCGTGTTGTGACTTTCGAGTGTATGACTTGGAGAATACAGATAACGAGTACCATCCTATATGTAATCTACATATAATAATGCCGGCTTGAAAACGATTTATCATAATAACTATCTCCAATTGGACATAATGACGCAAAATATAATATTTTTTTAGTGAAGTTTAACCATTCCTTGAAGCAATTATGATGTTTTTACGTATTGTAAGAAACATGTAAGCGTATTTTATTCCCATTGAAATGTTGGCCAAGTTTTAACCTTTTTTACTGTCTTCGCAGAAAAATCACCTCAATATATCTTATTTAAAATATACTTCCGAATGGTACTTTTTACCTCTATTCTCCATAACGGGCGAAGAGTGGTGGCCGGCTTGATTTTCACGAATATAGTTCTACAGAATTGATTTTAGAATCTTAGTACCGGTATAAGGTTAGAACAAAACTATCGGTATAATGTTATTATACTTTACGCATGTATGTACTCAACGAATTTATTTTAGAAATGCTAGTATTTGCCTGCATCTTCGTCTGCTTGATTAACTGTATTTACAAATTGTTTTATATTCTTAAAGATCGAAAAATATTCCCCGACACGTTATTTCATCCCCATTTTTCCCTTCAAAATGAGAAAACCGTAAATCCACGAATCATGTTATTATTTATCTGTGATTATCTGCATATTACATACCACTACAGAACGTTCTGTAGGTATATTGAAGCAGCCATAACTCTTCGGCCCTAGTGTCTATTTAGTCGTTTTATTATGAACCGTGAAATGATATGGAAAATGTCAGACATGCTGCTAAATAAGCTGTACGAAAGCAACATATGGTAAAATAAATTTACGGTTGCAATTACACGATCTTTAGCGCTAATTAATGGTCGATCACGAAAATAGGCGAATCACCGCAAACATTAATAGACACGCCTATATTTGGCGTATTTTGATTGGTTTAAATTCGGGATCGATGTTAAATGGATTAGAAGTGTAAAATTCAGCCGTTATGGAATACTGACCAGGTAACCGGGGCGGCGGCGACTGCTGCTCCCGGGGCGGGCAGTAGCCGGCCGGGGGCGGTGGCACGGGCGGCGCCTCCTGCAGCGCGCCCGTCGACTTGTGCGCGCTCGACATGCGCTGCTGCGGCTCCTGCCAACACGCACATTCAATCACTCCACTCAACATAAGCACATACTCTAATAACAATCTAATACCAAAGACTTTAAAAATAATAATTTTGAAACCCTTTTTAATTACGCTCTACGATATTTTGATTTTCTGAATGATATATGCAGTCATGCGCAAAAGAAATATCTGCGAAGTATTGTCAGAACACTGATGGTTGTGCACAGCTTGAATGCTGATGCAAATTCGTACTTCGTCGATTCCTTGTAGTACATATTATCACAAAATCAATCGTTTTTGTGATATATACTATAAGTGAACTTTTTTGTTAATATTGTTATCAAAAAACAACTATATGTTATTAAAAAGAAAAAAAAGACTACAAATATATGAAACTTGAATTTATATTTTATCAGTAGCACTGTTTCTCCTAAAAATACTGACCAAGAAACCCGTGCACGACTATCAGCGTTCAGCGTTGTACATAAAAAAGCACAGATAACGCATGCTCGCTCACAAGCGACAAAATATATGATCGGCCAACAAACAGAAGCAACGAGTACCAACACACTCATAGCGATTCAGAGAGAAAACAGAACCTCAAGATGCAGAGACAATTCAACTATTTAAACTTGCTTATTTCTAAGCTGGCGCTCTTCAAAAACTAAAAACATAGCTGTAACATTATGTATGTTAGAAAACAGTTAACTGCGTTTTTTTTTACAAATTAGTATTCAACTTATAAAATTAAAACCATTGTTTATTTTATTCCTCATTTAGTGTCATAATTTTCATTAAAAATATATCCTTTTGTATGTGGATATTGTTGATTAATTTGGTTATCACGTAGACAGTTTAATACTTTCAGCTATATAATGTGACAACATGGCAATTAAAAAGTATTAAAATAAAATAAAAACCATAGCAGTAAACATACAAGACACGTATAAGACGGACAAGTATAGAAGTAGGGTATGTGTGTGAGTCATGCGAGGTGTAGTGCTGTAATGCATGCCACTCACGACAGTACGATATGTAACGTTTGCTTACGTGCCACGACAGCTCCGGCTCGGAATACCACTGAAAATTCAACCAGGGTTAATTCTACGGGTGTCCTCCGCTACGGAATTTTGTGCTTCAAGGCAACTCACAGTTGTAATTTGCAGTTATTTTTGTATTATTACACGATGACATGGCTTTTGGATAACATATTTATTTTTGTATTTCAGTTATAATCCAAAAGGGAATGTAATAATTTACTGAGTTTATAATTAATCAAGTAGGGGCCCAATGTGAAAATGATTAATTTGTTCTGCCAATAAGCGGACACCTTGTGGTTAATATCACCAATCCCAGTTATTTTATCTACTCTCATTTTTTTACAATATACACAATTTTTATACACAAGATGTAAGAATTTTTATGTCAATATTAACCCACAATAGATAATCATTTTAGCTTTTTTTTTCTAAAATTAGAATCAGTAAACAAAATAAAATAAATATAGATTTCTAATGTGGGTTTTGTTATATGTTATAACATCTTGCATATGGAATGAGTGTGCAAGATTCACAATGATGATGTGTGTCTGATATCAAAATGCGCTCATGGGGACATGAGGCGTGGCAGTCAGTCACATTTGTATGAAGTTCTAGTATTGATCTGCGAGAGAACCATGCTGAGTCAGTAGTTACTGTGTCAATATTCGTGTTTGATGTGTTTACGTATTAAGATAGGTACTGTTATAGACTTTAGAAGAAGACACTCCAATGACATTATAACGGTTATACTGACCTCATTGCAGGTTTTTACTACTAATTTATTGTGCGAATGTTACTTTCATGTTTACATACCTCCCCAGTGACGTATGTGCCTTTAGCTCATCTAATAAAATACTTTATATCAGTCTGTCGATCCTCTCACACTATCATATAATATAATTCAGGTGGAAGTAAGAGTATCGAAATGTTTTTCTCACCTTGTGCCGCGGACCGAGCCGTCTGTTCAGGTAGTTGGATATGCTCTTCATGATGCTCTTCCGCCGCCTCTCCCTCGCTAGCTCAGGGTCGGAGAACGAGGGTGTTACTTGCAGAGGCATGGCGGGGAGCGCGGGGCGCGGGGGCAGTGGCGGTGGGAGCGCTTCGGCCACGATCGCGGGCGGCGGCGGCACCGGCGGCGGCACGTTGCTGCACGGAGACGCGCGCGTGCGACGCGTCGACTTCCTGCTCTGGCGCCCTCCACTACCCAGCCGCTCTAACACTAACCTCCTCACTAACTCCGTCTGTTCCTCCCGCTCTCTTTTGATCTCCTGCACTTTATCAATGGTATCTTTAGCTGGCACAGGGCTGACGGGAGACACCGAGCCGGAGCTCATGTGCAGAGAGATAGACACGTCCGCGCTGCGTGTTGGAGAGTCAGTGCTGCGAGAGTTGGACCGGTGGAAGGTCTCGCTTGCCGAGCGGCAGATCGCGGGCGCGTACAGTCTAATAGAACATGTGAACGGTATTGACGGAGGCATTTGTGCGGATTTAGGCGTTTCTGCTACGAGAGGAGGAGATGTCTCATCTACGGAGCCTTTATCGGTTTTGACGAGCGGCGGCGATAGCTCTGATAGGCTTAGGCGGCCGATGTCGACATTCGAAACGTAGTTATTCGCGCTGTCGCTGGATCGTTTCTCACTGGTCGATTCGCTCGCTTCGTTGTCCATTGAAATCAAGAGTTGCGGTGATTTTAAATCGCACTGCATTTCTGACTTCTCTTCAATTTGAACATCTGTGTCTTCTTGATCGACGCTAACTTCTTGGCTAGCGGGCTTCAAAACTGTCTCTGTATAGCTTTTCTCTATAAAATTCATCGAACGGTCGTTGTTCGGCGAATATAGGTATTCATCGTCAACTAGTTCCATATAGCCCAGATTTTTTGGCGTAACGGGATTCTCTAAAGAAGGGTCCTGTTCGCCCTCGTCGGCGAACTCGAAGTGTTCTAACGCGTTAGAATAAAGCACGGGTTCCGTCGGACTGGTGCGGCCACACACGTGAGAGGCGACTGAGGACAAATTCTTTGCATCGTGGATTAATTTGGGTCCACTTAGTGTTCGTGGATTCTTACTTCGTTTGCGTTCGTTGCTATCATCAAATCCACAGTCGTCTAACACAGCGCCCTCTGCGGCCCAGTCGGACAGCTCCGTTTCTGTCAACGCTAAGGTGGTTGCATCGCGGCAAGATTCAGAAGATTCTGAGTCCGCAGCGGCGATTATCGTGGGTCCGATTGCAGTGGGAGTTCCAGACGCTTTCTCGTCATTGTCTTCCGTGCCACTGTTAATTAACATTAAACTGTCCAACTGGATTAACTCACCACCTTCGTCGTGAACTTCCAGGCGGGGCACCGACTGGTTAGGAGCAGTTTCTGTGTGAGAAGAATCATCAGATAAAGAATCAGACTCCAAATCAGGGTCCTTTTGATCCTCTTTCACGGTTTCTTTCCTCCAGTCGTTGCACAGCGGCGAGTCACCTTTCGTGAGCAGGTCCACGGGCGCGTCGATGCACAGATTCTTGATAATGTCCGGCATCGGCTGCGGTTTCTTTTCTTCCGACATTTGGAATGTGACAATCGGCTTCTGCGGCTGTGGGACCGTCGAGACTGGTGCTGGATGTAACAGCTTTTGGAATTCGGTGATAGTGGATCGAAATGCTTCAAACTTTGTGTCTATCTGCGACGTGGAATCTGACTTTCGAACGGCTGGCGGTGAAGGTTCACCTAATAGATATTTTCGTTTGAGTTCTAAGGCTCGTTTGGTGGCGAGGCCGCCAGCCGAGCGCGTGCGGGAGAGGGGGTAGTCATGCGGGGGCGGGGGCGCGGGGGGCGGCGCCTCGGTGACGAGGATCGCGGGCGGGGAGGGCGCGGGGGCGGGGGCGCACTCCTCACGCGCGAACTCGCTGTCAGTCGACACCTCCGTAGCTGACGAAACTTCCTCGTCACTCGATTCGCTTTCATCTTCGGACTCCACCTGTGTTAGTATTCACAGTGAAATGAAACAAAACACAATGTTAATACATCCTCCACTATGCCTATATTAACTAGTATGTGACGACGTTCTCGAGGCTTTTCCATTTATTTGGTTACAAACAGAACGCAAATGCCTGATACGTCACACATACCGAAATTAAAAGCAAAATGTTCACTCAAACAATACAGATTAGCAAACAGATTAGGTGTGATTAATAATATCGCTGAGGGAAGTGCGCACTAGAAAACTTTCCACACTAACTTACCGTCTTGAACACTAGATGGCACGCTACGGGACGGCACATATACTATTTAAAAATTATATATTTTTATAGACATATAAACGACAATTTCAATAGGACTAATACTGAAGATCAAATTTGAATGACAGATATACAAGACTCGGAATATTAATATTTTTAAAATCCCTATGCTATATTAATTTTCTTCTAGATTTAAATTTAAAAAAATAAAACAAAAATAACAGCCCCGCACATCAACAATCTCACTGCAGCACTTGTAATCTTTATGAATGTGAAGGGCCAACTTGAATACATCACACTGACCTATAGCAAGCTGACTTCACATACTTTTCAATGTGTAGAAAACCTCTTAATATACGGTTTTCATTTGAAACACAAAGATATAACACACAAAGAACAATGTGAGCGGGATCGAAATCGGTCGATGCGGACTCGTACAGCACTACAACTAGGCCGGCGCGGGCGATGTGTGCGCGGCGTCCTTTGCCCCACGAGTCAGAACATACCCCGATTGCCATTGCGACCTGTGGCGTACTATACCTGACCAACACAAACATGTAGGTTTCCCGAAACAATTTCGTGAACGAAGTGAGCCTTATAAGCCTTCAGTACCAGTCCAATTGCTGACTTTAAAACAATACCTTAAAATTATGGTGGGATCCTTGCTAGATAGCACCTGGAAATCCATACCAAGAGTGATGGCGAGAAATATATTATTATAACATGTCCCTGTTTGATTTAAATTTTTAATGTAATATTTAACATATTTCTCATAATTATTTGTTTGATATAAGCCGTGTTTTCACTTTTGTGTGGCTATAGGTATTATTAATGTTATAAAAAATAAATATGTCCGAATTATGATATGATTGACGTTATAAAATCACTCCATCGCATACAAATGAATTTCAAAAGACGTCAGAGGCAAGCCTGGGCTTGAACAATCAATATCGCCACTTGATATCAACCATGCACGGTTTATGAGCATACGAAAACTTTCACAAAACAACACTGATATATTATTTACATACATACATACAATACGTAATAATGTGCGTATATATAGTATATACATAAAATAGATAAGTTATAAGCTGTGTATTATATATATACATGGGTCACACATGACTGCCTTGTACTGTAACACATTTCAAACATAAATCATTGACTTTTGAGGTTGAGGTTTATAAAGCAAACTAAAGTCTTAACCATTGACCATTATGTTTTATGAACAGTATAAAAGGTAACTTTTCAGTAATCGCAAATAACTAATAGAGAGTAATAGCTTGTTTCGATGGAAGAGACTGTCGCAAGCCCAATAAGTAAAGAGGCCTAATTGGGAGGGGAGCGGGAAGGAAAAAGGATGGGAAGAGGAAAGGGGTATTAGGCACTCACTTTCTAGTCTTATTAGAAAGATCTTATTTTGATTTGATATTCGCAAGGGCAAGTCATATATTGTCCTAGACTAGTGGAAGTTTGTTTATAAATATCAACGTTTAAAATGTACTTAGAGGACGAAGTCGTGACTAACAACTAAGTTGAAGTTAGATGATACAGCAGTTGTGGAAGGAATGTATGACCCACTATTATAGTATGTGTATATTTGTATGATATAGTGATAATATGTGATATAAACATACAAAAGCGCCATCGAAATATATTCAGCTTACTATTTTATTGATTGCTGATGGTGTCCAACCACATTACGAAAGAATCTATATCAAACTTTACATTAATAAATATTTTACCGATAATCGAATAATTGTTAATAATTATTCTTTCGAGTATTTGTATAAGATATATTCTTTCAATAATATTAGGCAAAATAAAACAGTAAGCTTCAGAAGACGGAAGTTAGTGTGGGCAAACTACACTCTTACCACGCCTCCGGCCGCCGCCCCCGGTTATGTACTAGCGTGATGATACGCATGCAGAATGTCACCCCCCGTCTAATTTATATCAAATATTATATTCAACTAAAATAGCCAATCAGTCTTTGGGTTTTTATTATCGATTTTACTATATGTGCTGGTAATTGTGTGTATAGAATTTAAGTATAGCATAGATTTTGTACCAACGATATAATAAAACTACTCGCTTAACCATCAGATAGTCCAAAAAAATTAATAAAGATAAAGGACACATTAACATCTTGGTTGATCTAACGGTATCGTTTAATAAAAATATCAAACTTGGAGCTGTGAAAATACCAGCAGTGACGTTGATCGTTGTGACTTAACACCCTATACCATAGTAAGTAGTAAATATCGTCGACTACAAAGTGCGCAATGGATGAGAGCTGTCGGGGCGGCGTGGGCGCGTTCCTGGGCGCACCTCCCGCGGCGAGGCCGGGCTAGGCGGCTAGGCGGCTAGGCGACGGCGCAGCGCGGTACCTCGCTGCTGTCGGTGGGCGCGCGCCCGTCCAGCGGCACGCAGCTGTCGGCCGGCACCTCGAGCCGCCGCGCCTCGCGGGCCGCGCGCATGCGCGAACACGACTCGTTGCCCGACGACTCCGCGCCTGCGCACACACACGCTTCACTACCTTACTACTTATTAACATTATCCTTCGTTAATACATAAATCCGGTAATACCATATTTTTAAAGTTGTAAATTGTGGTTAATCTCATTGGACGCTGTTTGTCTGGTCTTAAAGGGTAATTTTTGATAGAATAAAAATATGACGTCTAAGTGTCTATTACATATTTCTAGTCAATTTTCGTTTGATAAATATAAATAGTTCCCAATGGCTGTGTAACAAGTGGCAGTCACCATCCTTACGCTAAAACAAACTTTCTTATTAATTAGTTCTGGGTGTTTGTAAGATTAAAATGTCTCTCTTAGTTTCTATTTCAGATATAGTCGACACGAAACTTGTATGTGACATCTGAGGGTTACTCTATGCCCCGACACGATGCGACTCTAGAATGTTCGAACGTTCGACGTCCACGTATAAGTTACAAGTTGTGCATTTCTAAAAATCAATAACAAACATTTTGTCTGTGACATTTATCTTTTACTCCGAACTTAGTCTATGGTAAAAACGTATGATAAAGGATTAGAAACCCCTATTGTATTGTATCAGCCCATATACGACCCACTGCAGGGCACGGGCCTCCTCTACAATCGAGAGTACGATTGAGAGTGTTTAGACCATATAGTCCACGCTGGCCTAATGCGGGTTGGCGGACTTTTACATACCATAGAAATCTATACAAATCGCTATGGTATGCAGGTTTCCTCACGATGTTTTCCTTCACCGTTACAGTGCGTGGTGATTGACTATCAATACACACATGACTCCGAAAAGTCAGAGGTGTGCCCTGGGATTTGAACCCGCGACCACCGTGAACATGTAGGCAGCCGCGTCTGGTCCGTTTACCAACAGGCCACCACGCACACAGAAACCCCTATAGTACTTCGTTTTTTAAAATATGTACATTCGTATCGTGTATAATATGCGATGTCTCACCGTCGTCAGAGTAGTCGTCATATCCGAAGGAGTCGTCGGAGAAGTAGAGGTCGGCGTGGTGCGGGCGCGGCGCCGCCAAATGCGGCGGCTCGGGCGAGCGCTCCGCCTCGTTGTCCGAGTCGCCCGCATCTGTGTACTCCTCCGAGCTCGACTCTTCCTCGTCACTAAACAGAGAACATACATTCATATTACTATTTTACAATAAACTCAGTCACGACGATAAATGCAGGTTTTAAACTATGTCCAAACTGAAAAATAATATGGCAACAGAATATATAAATTGTATTATAATTTGATAATAATCTGCATTTTTTTTAAATCCAGCATTTAAATAAGAGTCGAGGTGGATTTTAAGATAATTACAACATAATAACAGATAGTACAGAGGTGGAAAAAATAGTTTGCATATCCAAGAAAATATTAAATTAGAGCATGTGATTTCTTTTACATAAATGCCTCAATGAAATTTTCGAAGAGAAAGTCAAGTTCATAGACAATATACTTACATATTGCTGAATGGCCATCTACATATATGTCACAGCGATGTTGTGATGCGACCGACGTGCAAGCTCCTTTTTTTTTTTTTTTTTAATTTACTTTAGGAAAAGAGTTGAGGCAACATACGTATTTTTTCGTTCAGAAAAAAATTATATTATAATATGAGCTGACCTGAGTCCCCCAGCGCCAGAGGTCTCGGAGGCGAGGAAGTTCCTGTCGGTCCACTCGTCCTCGTCGATCTCGCGCGCGCCGCCGTCGGACAGCTCGAGGCTGATGCGCTCGGGCGTGGAGGTGGGCGGGGCGCGCGCGGGCGGGGCCAGCGCCGCCGCGTCCGGCACGCTGGTGCCCGAGTGGCGCAGGCACACCAGGCGGCTGCCGTACCGCTCCATCGTGTAGTTACTGTTGTATACACAATATTCATATTAACAATATTCATTACATTACACAAATGTCAGTTCAATATATATTTTTTTTTATATAGCCGTTATAGGCAGACGAGCTAGCGGCCCGCCTGATGGAAAGCGGCTACCGCTGCCCATAGACCTCCGCAATGCCAGGGGTCCAGCACAACAAAGTCGCTGCCTACCTTAAGGAAAGTACTCTCTTTAAGCCTCGTTTGAAGAAGGAATTTAATTCTCAATATACTATTACATTTTTGTAAGCTTTGTAATTTGGGGAGCTTAATATCTTTCTTCTTGTTGAATAATTTAATTTTAACTTCTTCAATTGAATTGTAGGTATGTAAGTATATAACAGGCTAAATTGAGTAAAGGATTCCTGTGGCTGAAAATAAATAAATAAAATACACTCAACAGTCACACACATAGTCTTGACCCCACATTAAGTTCAATTAAGCCTTGTACCGTGTGTATCAGAAACAAAAACTCAGACCCGACACATATACTTGTGGCTTACACAAACATTTATCTCGGTGCATCGAACCCGCAGCCTTTCGTTTTAGAGCCAGCGTCTAACCAGCTACACTACGGCGGTTGTCAGATGCTAATGAATATAATATAATTGTGTGTGGTAGTGACCCGGGGCGCAGCACAGTCTTGCACACGGCGCAGCGGAAGCAGGCGCGGTGCAGGTGCAGCCCGTCCGCGGTGACGCCCTCCGCCGCGAACACGCGCGTGCCGCACGCGGCGCACTGCATGCCCGTCGACGCCGGCCCGCGCCAGCTCTTCTTCAACTACACAATTGCACACATATTCACTATGTTGTATCACAGAATACTAACAGAAGTCAAGCTTGTATATGTACATCACTTTTTGTTTCTACACTCACACTACGCTCGGCGGTCGCGCTAGGGTTGTTAACTCCGGCTTATGGGAAACAAGTATCGTGGTAATAGCACTCGTATCGTTTGATTGATTGTTGGGAATAAAACATGAATAATAAATAAAATATATACATTTTTTTGCCCCATCTCTGCACAACAAATATCACTAGATGCGTATAAGCGGGTGAAACTCGCGCTCGCACTAATCTCAATCGGTCTCGAATATCGTGTCAGTGAACGCTGTCTATGTGTGCATTGATCTAGCGCGCTTTGTATGGGAGCTTGACTTCTGTTAGTATTATGTGGTTGTATTCTGTTTGTGTTATTAAAAGTATATGTATGGGCCCATATATGTCACAGTCCTCCTCTACAATCGAGGGTACGATTCAGAAGAGTTTGGCCGTATAGTCCACCACGACGGCCAAGTACATACCGTAGACATTCTCAACAAGTAGCTATGGTATAAAGATTTTTTTCACACACACTCACACATGACTCCGAAAAGTCGGTGTGTCCTAGGATTTGAACCCGCGATCACCATAAACGCATTATTTAAGAGTGACGCAAATAATTAGGTTGCACTATCAAACGAAATAAAAAGTTTGGAAATTTAAATGGTATATGTATAAGCGAATAAACATAAATGTTACTTCGCAGTATTTCTTAAGTCGTTTTTTTATAATATTCTTATAAAAAAATCACTCTTAGACTTAAAAATATTTACGCTTTAATCGAAACTACATTTTATAGTATTGTCTAGACTCTCGAAAACTTTACATTCCAGAGAAAATCAGTGTAAAATTTGCTAATAAATATAATTATTTCACAGAATTCGTTATAATAAAATGCACGTATAAACGTTACGAAGTGCGTGGTGGCCTGTTGGCAACGGACCAGACTCGGCTGCCAACATGTTCACGGTGGTCGCGGGTTCAAATCCCAGGGCACACCTCTGACTTTTCGGAGTTATGTGTGTATTGATAGTCAATCACCACGCACTTTCACGGTGAAGGAAAACGTCATGAGGAAACCTGCATACCGTAGCGATTTGAAAGAATTTCTACGGTATGTAAGTCCGCCAACCCGCACTAGGCCAGCGTGATGGACTATATGGCCTAACCACTCTCAATCGATCCTCTCGATTCTAGAGTAGGCCCGTGCCCAGCAGTGGGACGTATATGGCTGATAAAATAAATAAACGTTACCTCTTCTTTGGGTTGTTGGCTTTTCGTCGGCTCCGGTTCATCTTTCTTAACAAACTTTGTTGCTAAATTAGCTACCTGAAAACAAATTTCCTTAATTATTTTAAAACACAATCAAGCAAAAAATTAAGGACATATGTAATACATCAATTAGGTAATACGAAAGTAACTGAACTATTCCTTAAACGTTAATTTCTATTCTATTCAGTTTTGCATTTCTTTTTATAGTTATTTTGCCAACACGTATAGTTACATAAATATGTATATCTAAAATATGTATGTGCCTATTTAAGTTATTTTATTAATGTATATATGTATATAATTGTATTCTATAATCTATATTAACTAATTAATTATTTCTTCCATTGTGTTTACCTTCTTGGTTCCGTGGTCGGGTCGTCCTGAGTCGCGTAACTTTTGGTCCAGTTTGTGCAACGTCTCATCGATCTCCATCCACTTTTCACTCCCCTCGCCTTCCTTCAGCCTTTTTTGCCGGCCTAAGAACTGCAAAAACAAAACAGTACATTTACAGTGCTGTTTCGCGGGAGAAATAGACATTGCAGTGGTACCTACATAGGCGGCCTCTCACATACGAGAGACCTATCACCAGTAAAGAGTATTTGAGGGCTTAGGCCACAGTTGTGAGTTGCTATTTTGTATCTATAGTAAATTGTCTGAGGCGCTTCTAACAGGTCTCTATGGAAATACTTGGGGAGTTCTAAGTTCAACAGTGGGCTTGTGACTGAAGAGAAAGAGAGAGTAAATAGTCTCACCTGTTCCCTATCCCATTTGGGCACCTTCTCCGCGGTTTTAGGCTCCGGCCTGCCGAGTCTGTTCTCGAGGATCTTGCGCTCGATCTCCTTCATGTTCCAGTCATCCCGTTCTATTTTACCCACGGAGCGCATCAAGTCCTTGGGCTTGGAAGGTCGAGGCGCTGAAGTGTTGGTGGTGGACCCGGAGAGCTCGGCGGCGAGGCGCGCGACACGAGCGCCCCCGCCTGCCGCGCGAGTGCCGCCGCCTACTATTCTACCCTCCTCCTATAATGGAAGAGCGGATTAGACAATTTTATATGGTATGGTGTTTCTTCAACCATGGGCGGTATTGTACCGATTACATGTAATAGTTGGTCGCCCATCGACTTTCTGTATGGTTCTACGCGTACCATCAGGTTTTTAAAATGTCTTTAGTTGGTCTTTATTATAACTATCAAACACTGCCTTAGATTCAGTCTGGTTTAGTTATACGTAATATCTATATTTGATAAAATTTTATTTTGTCTACCTTTACCTATGTACAAGCTGAACATTTTGATTAAAAATTTAAGCTGGAAATAAATTATTATCACACAATTAATTAAAACTGGAAATGTTAGTCGAACGCTGTGTAAAATAAAAAATCATCGAAAGGTGAACGTTAATTTTGTAAGAATCGATTTTGTATCGATTAGATTCATGCACACACATTGATTGCTAAAATCTCGGAAGTCAACATCGAAGATTCGCTTTGTTTCAAGGACAAACCGTGCGTATTATCATCATTAATTAATGTATAGTTTGTTTCCACTTGGTGGATGAATGAGAATACGTTCATATTCGCTACTAAAATATACTGACAACTTAATATTATTAAGTAACGTGGTCAATAATGTAAAGTATTATCATTCAGCCACCAAACAAGCCCGCACTCAACTCCCGGTACAATCGCGAGCATTCCCATGCAACACACAACGCCAATCGGCTCACATAGTGCTGCAACTTCTTCTCCAGCTTCTTCACCCGCTCCTCGAACTGCGGCGCGCTCGCCCGGTACTGTTGGAGCCCATAGTCGTTCTCTAGGTCTGCTGACGGGGTAAAGTCCATACGGGGTTCGGTCGCTAACATCTGCAGACTCTTCTCGAATCTCTGTCTCATTATCTCTCTCGCCGCCTTCCTTCTACCCACATTTTTCGGCCTCTTCGCCTCTGCAGTTTTCTTTTCCATCATATCTGACATCCTCTGCATCCGGAATGACATCTCACCGCTGTTCTTCCGTTGGGGCGGCTCTGGCGGCCGCAATTTCGTTCCTTGAATGAGATCGACCACTTTCTGCCGACGCAGTGCCAGCTCCGGGTTTCCTATAGTCTCGAGTTTCGTCCTGTCTGGGCTGGGTGTGTCGCGTCTCTTGCCCTCGATGATCTCTGTCATCCGTTGCAATCGTAATGTCATTTCAGGGTTGTTGACCGATCCCGAGCGTACGGACCTGGATTCAGGGCTGGGCGTGTGTCTTCGTTTGTTGCCTTCGAACAATTGAGCTATGCGGCGCGTGTTCGCCACTTCTGAAGATCCGATAGAGTTGGAACGTTTGTATATAATATCAGGACTTTGCGAGTGGCGGCGCTTCTCAAGAGCTTCGGACAGTCGCCTTCCCTTGGGCACGTGGACTGGACTCTCCGAAGACCTCGCCAACTTGCTCTCCATTGACGAAGCTCTATTCTTCTTCATATCGACTTCACCTACAAGCGTGGTGTCCGTGTCGGCCGAGTCGTCGAATTCCGAGAAATCCGGTATTTTGATGGAGCTTGCGTCGAGGCCTTTCAGTCTGCGCGGCGGCTTGACAGGTTTCTCCGGTTTGTCTTGGAAGAACTGCGCCAGTTTGGAGGGATCGTGCTTTACCTGCGTTTTGGTCGGTCCGTGTAGCAATTGAGCAAGGGATTGCCTTAATACTTTCGGGTCGGGCGACTCCTCGGGGTCTAACAGCGCAATGATTTGTTCCTGGAGGTTCTTCTGCTTTTCCGTGTGTTGGTCACCGGAGGCCGCGTCGTGTCCCTCTATGAGCTTTGCAAGTTGCGTGATATCGTTGAGATCAAGTTTGCCGATCTTTTTCCTTATGTACTCCGCCGGGTCGATACTTACTTGTGGCGTGCGCAGAGATCGTCTCTTCTTTCTGCAGCTGGAGTGTGATTTGTCTGTGTCTGCCGCGTCTGTCAAAAATATTACTCATCAAAGTGGCACATCTGTACTGTACTCAGCCCATATAGGTCCCACTGCAGGGCACGGGCTATTTCTACAATCGAGAGTACGATTGGGAGTGGTTAGGCCATATAGTCCACCACGCTAGCCTAGTAGTGCGGGTTTGCGAACTTTCACATACCAAAGAAATTTATACAAATCGCTATGTTATGCAGGTTTCCTCACGATGTTTTCCTTTACCGTTACTAGTGCGTGTTGATTGACTATCAATACACACATGACTCCGAAAAGCCGGTGGTGTGCCCTGGGATTTGAACCCGCGACCACCGTGAACATGTAGGTTCACGCATCTGGTCCGTTACCAACAGACCACCACGTACATTTGGCACATACTTGTAAGGAAATGTATGAAAGAGGGAAACATAAATTTGATCGAATTAGATACTTCAAAGAAAGATACAAAAGAGAGCCAAAATATTAAAAGAGGTTGAATATAAACAATAGTTTTTAATATGATGCACTCACTGGAATATACTGAAGGCGTGTGTTCTGCCGTATTCCTGATGTGCTTCTCTTTCTGTTGGCTCTGTTTGATCTGAAAATAAATACTCATATTGATTGGAATTTAAATATATATGTTGATAAAATCTTATTCGATATTATCGTTTTGTATATTGCATAAAATCGGTCGATATTCCTATTATTTATCCTACTCAGAAAGTTAACTTGAATATTGAGACGATAACTGGCGATAGTTGTATCAGTTCACGGTATATATAAAGCATTTAATATAGCGTCTAGTATTGTTCTGCTTTTGTTTGACGGTGGGATTTATCTCAATACTAATAGGAGCTCATTGTCACACCCGAATTTGTCAACATTATTGATATAATTTATCATGGCACGTCAACTATCATGTACGGTGAGTTGCACCGCACAATTTTTGTTTATGCTTACGCATTGATTCCGTGACGCGGCCGGGCAAGTCAGTCAATATCATTACCGTGACTCATCAACACATATACCAAAAGATCAGACAATAAACCTTCGTTATAACAAATATCTCACGTTGCCAGTAACTTGGTGTAGCACGTTAACCCTACAATCAAATAGGTACAAAGTCTGTGCGAGTGTAGCAACCACTCGGGAATGAGTTAGCGCGAGAGAACACACTGCAACTGCGTTGGAAATAGAAGGATACGGTGCAACAGTGTTTTGCTATTTTTATCGCGATGGCGCTTTTACTATAATATTCCATCGCCATACATTTATGAAACACTATAACCACTGGTATCTAACTTACCGAGAGTACACACAATATAATAAAAATGGAGTGGTCAATACAGGTTATACCAAGACTGCTACCGAAAACGAAGCCAGGTGGTAGTTTTAGTGACTTTAGACACAATGCAACTAATTTTATTGCAAAAAACGCGATGATTTATTTTTTATTTTTTTTACTATCATCGTATTTGGGTGGTACATACATAAGTATGTATATTTGCCTAAAAAATAATATACACCCTTTTATTTTTAAAGATGCTATAGTAAGCATGGCTTAAATTATGATTTTAGCAAAAACTATGGATTTACCACACAAACACAATAAATGATGTTTAAAACATAACAAAAAAAAAAAAATGGCCGCGTTTTTTGCAAAAAATTTTTGTTGCATTATGTCTGTAGTCACTAAAACTACCACCTGGCTTCGTTTTCGATAGCAGTCTTGATATACCCTGTAGAAATAGCGATACGTTAGTATAGTGGTGTATTTTGGTGTGGTCACCTGATCAAACACGTCGGTGTGGTGGTGTACGTGCGGCACCTCGCCCTTGAACGCGTTGTACACGCGCGTCAGGTACGAGCGCACCTTGGCGTCGGGCACGTCGCGCAGCGTGCCACCCGACGAGAACGGACTTATACCTGCAAGTACGTCTGTTAGTATCAACTATTCAGTACGTGTATATACCGCAGCAACCTTTAGTATATCGTTGTAAATGATAGAGCCACGCTGTTGTCAGTCATGACTCAGCATTAAACATCTAGCGTTGTGGATGTTCATGAGCGGCAGACATCACATACCGTCAGATGACCTGTTTGCTCGTTTGCCGGACTTACGCAATAAAAAATATCACATATTATGATGTTCTTGCTATTTTTAATTTTTAAGCAACAACAAACAATTACACTTTCTTATTAACTATACTTAATGTTATCACTTTTAAATTAAGTTAAAGCGCAATCAACCTGTTTTAAAGCGCTTGTTTACTGCTGGATCTACATTCGATAGCCGTATGGCTGTCACATTACATGTTATTGAAAAGACAATTCAGTTTGGCCGTATCAACAAAACAAAAATAAAATTCTCAAACAAAAAACAATCCTCTCCCTCTTCAGCCACAGGAAGTCCACTGCTGAACATAGGCGTCCACCAAGCTCACAGCAAATTATATTGTTATATTGAATACCTCTGTAAACATGTAACTAATAGTATGTATGTATGTATGTATGTATGTATGTCTAACCGAACTCGTGGTGCAGCACGTGGTAGACGGCGCGGGGCGGCGAGGTGGGCGGCAGCAGGTCGGGGCGGTAGCGGCGCAGCAGCGCGGCCAGTGCGGGCGCGCTCGCCGCCGCGCGCAGCCCCGCCTCCGCGCCGCCCACCCACGCCACCAGCGCCTCGTCCGACACCTCCGCCTCTGTACCAAGTAGTTTTACTTGATCACTGTCATTGCTGGTGGCCTAGTTTACTGGTAAGGTATTCCTATCAAGGTATACAACTTATGACGCATCTACACCGTTACTTGTTGGGCAACATGTCCAAATGTTCAGCATGTTACATGTTGCCGAGTTAGTATATATTAAGTAATGTTGCCTAACATGTGGTAACAATCGATAACCTTGTTGCACAATGTTGCTCCACAGAAGGTGATTGCAGGGTGGAAGTACTTTAGTTTGGTGTATGTCATTACTTCCCAGAATTCGATCCTTATTAGCGATATTATCAAATGATGTAATAATACAGCATATGTTTTTTTTAATAATCATTGGGTTCGATTCCTCGCTAGGAATATTTATTTTTCGAAAAACCAAGTATTCAGTTGTAGTTTTCGTCAAAATCGGGCCAGTAACTTCTTTCAGCATTTTTCGCTATTCCTCATAGTTTCAGATTTAGGCATCCACGGCCATTTGAAAAATTTCCCCTGTATACTTGCAGCATTTATTTCGATTCTTGTTTGTGACGACCACCGTATATAGAATGCAATTCCATGATAATCACCCACGCAAGTACTGAGTTTTGGCATAAGCGTGTACATATATGACCTCTCGCTTACCATCATGTTCATAGCAGTCGAAATGGCACATAACGCACGCACGCACAGCGATTGCCACAAAAATATGTTTACCTATTCATAAATATACATGTGTGTCTGCGATTTTAAATAATGTTGGTCAGTGGTAGGCCATTGAGAAAAACCGTGATGAAAGTGATTTTTATCTTAAAAAGAAATACAACTTCTTACGTGCGTACACAAATACGCACACACGTATTATTTTGATCGTACCTCTACGCCTCTTCCTGGCGGAGGATGTGGCGTCGAGCGGCAGCGGGTCGTCGGAGTCGTAGAAGCCGGTGACGCGGTGCGGGGTCACCGCGGTCCGGTTCAGGTTGGGGTACCGCGTGCCGGGGTCCAGCGTGTACGCGCCGAAGTCGCGGTGCAGGTTCTCTGGGGTCGTTTGTGCTGGAATCATACTCAAAATGTTTATTGTTTACCTCATGTATATATAGTGTTATTATAATATGATAAAGTTCAAACAATTTGCCGTCGACACAGCGTCACCTATAGTGTGTACCTCATTGCGCGTGTCATTTATTTGACCAAACATGATATGTCCTTACGTTTACAATCGCTCGCTCAGTGTTCGTGGAAGATTTATGTCATAATTTTACCGAAAAATCATATTGCATGTGGAATAGACAAGTGCGTCAAGAATCGAACAAGACATATACTTTTAAACGCGTAACCGTGGTTCACACGTTCTCATTGCATGCACAACGAGCGTGCGGCTATCACACACCACGTGTCCTGTTTCCTTATACTCTTCACCTGAGCTGCTATGTTACACAGTTTATTCTTCGATAAATCCCTGTATAACGTACCAAGTAGCCTGTAGATAGACTCTCTCTCCGCGATGACGTCGAGGGGGTGCGGGCAGGGGCTCTGCCCCCAGGCTCGCACGGCCCACGCCGCGTCCAGCGCCGACAGGAACCCGCGCGCGCAACCCGAGCCCGTGGGCCAGAACGGCTCCAGCAGACTGTCGCCCACCAGCTGGCACAGCAGGCGGCGACCGTGGCGCTCGTACACCTGCCGACACACACCTCACTTACTACGCATCAATGATACACACATGTAAAAAATCAACAGTCACATACATAGTCCTGACCCCACACTAAGATCGAGTCTTGTGTTGTCGGTATAAGAAACTACGAGAGAATTTTCGCTCTCATAAACACCTGGAACCGGCGGCCTCACGTTTCACAGCCGGCATCTAACCAACTGCTCCTCTAGTGATGTCATTATGTCATGGTGGTATAACCATCATATAAAGTTTGGATAGGCGGATGACGGGCAGCAGCGTTACCAGCGCGAAACGGCAGGTCCCGCGCTCGCCAACCTGCCTGCGAAGTGTGGCGAGTATAGGCAAAATCCTCTCATGACGCGATCCGTGGGGGAGGCCTATGTCCAGCAGTGGAGTTCCTGTGGCTGTAGAGAACAGCGGAAGAGTATTGGTACTCACCATGCTGGCATTCTCCGCGGCGTACATGGAGGTGAAGTCGAAGAGCGCAACATCAGGCTCGCCGTAGTGGTTGAGCGCGAAGTCGCGCAGCGGCAGGCGGCTGTCGGTGGAGAAGCGCGCCGCCTCCTGCGCGTACCGCATCAGCGCCGCGCGGTCCACGTTGTCCACGCTCAGCAGCCGGGACACCTCCGTGTAGTCCTGGGTATACAGATAGCCACATCATGATATATCTGACGGATCTAGTGGTGCGGACGGTCAAAATGTCAGCTGTTTGCTCGCCCCTTGAATTCAGTAGCGTTCTACAGAATGGTGACTTGGTATATATAGAGATACAGTATAGAAATATACAGAATAGTATATTTACTGTTTAATGGGAACTCGGAAGATAAACTACTGACCTCTCGCTTTGTGTATGTAATTTAATTAATGCAATTTTTGCCTTTTAGACTATTTTTGGTTGGGTGAGGGTATTTTTAATTATTAATTTTCATCTATATCGAGCAATAAGTCCTCACTGGAGTGCACCTAATTTGCCTAAAACTTTGTACATAGTCCAGCATAGGTGTAATGCAGTTTGGCGGGCTACGTACCACTGAATTTCTTTGCACCAATACCTATGTTAAACTGGTTTCCATAAGATACATATATGTTTAACCGACTTGAAAAAGAGATTATATGTACAATACACCCAACAGTCACTACCATAGTCCTGATCTCACTTTAAGATCGTAGATACACATACAGTCGTAGATATCTGAAACTACAAGCGACTTTTCGATTTCATAATCACCCAGACCCGATACACATGCAGATCACACAAACATTAATGTTTATAGTTGCTACGTACGTTGAGCAGCACGCCCTTGTCGAGCAAGCTGTGTTTCTTGGCGGTCATGACGAAGTAGTGCGTATCGTCCTTGTAGTAGACGATGTTCTCCAGGTCGATGCCGGTCACCTCGTACAGCTCCTTGAAGAACTTCTGGTTGAAGATGAACGCCACGCCGCTGATCTCCGGCACCTGGACACACAATTTGTACTCCATCAGCCTACTCACCCATTAATGTGCACGCGGCCCCTATCCGATTAAGAGTTGTTAGGCCACAATAGTTATCTACAGCCAAAGGAATAGTGTTGAATAGTGGCCTCCAAGAATTTCTATAGGGATTTGTTCAGCGCATTACATCTAACTTCTTAAAACCTTTATTGGTTCATCTGTTTAGGTTATTGTGCGCGCTGCGCTTGCGTATTGACAACGCAGTGCAAAACCTACCAACAGTGTTGCAAATAAACCAAAAGTATTATTACATATTGACACAGGCCTAGTCCAAAGTTATCAGTGATTGAAAACCACGATTACCTCACTGGTTTAAAATAACTAATAACCTATAGAATTACTGCGTCGACCGGCGAAAAACGACGACTATTTTTTGTCGGTCGGTAGAATTTTGTCGAGGTGATCGAAACTGGATTATAAGTAGGTTGTGTAAGGCTGTCCCTAGACGATCTTATATATTGCGTAATGCCACAAATTGTGCGATATTATAGACCAAATAGGCTTAGTATTGAAGATTGCACAATGATTAATCGTTGGGATTCTAGCGCCTTTCAATGTTATTGTAGGCGTAGAGCCGCCTATGCGTGTAGTGACGTCACTCACGGACGCCTCCTGCTCCGTGTGGCGGTTGATGAAGTTGGCGGTGATGGCCATGGCGAGCTTCCCGCGGAACTCCTTGCGCTTGAACCCGTGGAGCGTGTTCCGCTTGCCGTCCGCGCCGAGCAGCACGTCGAACTCGTACTGCGATACAGGGTGCTCCATGGGCGACACGCGCGCCCGCCACCCGAGAGCTGCACAAACCATATGTAATGTTACACTGCACAGTCCAGTTCTATGATTGACAGCCACCATGGCGCAGTTGATTAGATGCTGGCTGCGAAACTAGAGGCTGTGGGTTCGATCCCCGCGCCGAAACAAATGGTTGTGTGATCCACAAGTTTTGTTTCGGGTCTGGGTGTTTGTAAGACCGAATAATCTCTCGTAGCTTGTGATACCTACGACACAAGACTCGATCTTAGTGTGTGGTCAGAACTATGTATGTATGTGACGTTGGGTGTATTTACTAATTTTTAAAACAAATTCCTTTGTATTGATATTATTTAACTCGGATGACTAATTAATCGTTACTAAATCTTATATTGGCTCAATAACATATTAATAATCCACACATATAAATAACATTTAAGTGTCTGTTTGTAAAGTAAATATAACGGGTATATTATTTCAATAAATATAATTATTTATATGACATATAAACAAAAACTGTTTTGATTTTATTTTTGTCTCTGACGTTTGTTTGTCTCATCCAATCTCCGAAATCGTCGGATCGATTTTGTCGGGATTTTCACTGCCAAGTAAATAATTTTAGCAAGGCTAACATTTGAAATATAAATTAGGACCTCGTATATGTTTATTTTTTTGTTTTATTAAGTCCGCCAACCCGCACTAGGCCAGCGTGGTGGACTATATGGCCTAACCACTCTCAATCGTACTCTCGATTGTAGAGGAGGCCCGTGCCCTGCAGTGGGTCGTATATGGGCTGATACAATACAATACAATATGTTTATTCCTGTTTATCCAAAAATCGAGTGAATAAAACTTACTTTCACTATTTTCCGTAACTGTAGGCTCGAGTAGTTCTTCAAAACTGACGCCCTCGTGAAGCTCCACACCCAACAACAATGCCACCTGAAACAAAATGCGTATCATTTTACTGCCTCGTTGATCAATGCTACCAACCGTGACATCCTAAGTATGCTGAGTCAGGTAATCCTTTGTACGACACGTGAAGAATGAACTGAGTACTTACATCCGCTACGGTTGTCAAATATGAATGAATTTGCAATCACGCTGTGCACAGGTGTGATATATTTTTTATTTTTCATAAAAAATTTTATCGATTACAATACGTTAACCCATAAAGAGGTAACAGACTCTAATAGCTCCTCTGTCTCTAATGGATATTCTACCTGTACTTATGATGTTTGTAAAACGTTAAAGATCTGCACTGCACTTGCTACTGCGTGCGTACAACTTTATCGTACAGCATAAGAAAATAGATACAGCAGCCCAATGGGCTCGAGCACCGCTACTTGAATTACACTTCTTTTGTAATAGAAATAGAGTTGAGTTTGGACTGCATACCTTCATGAGTATACACTGCAGCTGCCGTATGCTGATATGGTCGATGGAGCCGGCGCAGAACTTGCCGAAGAACTTCTTGGCGCCGAGCGCGCGCAGGTCCTGGATCACGAAGGGCCACAGGTGCAGCACGTTGTTGCGGGACATCCTGTCTCGCTTCTCTATCACCACCTGCAAGTCAAGTAGTTATAATTATCTCATTGGCAGCGTATATGGGTTGTCCTAGGATAGATCGAGCATTCGTACACTTGGGTGAGTATTTTTGTTAGGATAATATGTGAATTATCCTAGACTGCCTCGGTGGCGTAGTGGTACTACGGTATGATTGCAAAGCTGAGGTCTCGGGTTCGAATCCCGGGTCAGGCAAAGTGATATTGGATTTTTCTATTCATTATCAGCCCGGAGTCAGGAATTTGTGCCCGATATGGCGATAAGCTCGCCCCCTAGCACATCGTGGGACGGAATATACAAGGCGAAACGTGGGTGTTCTGGTAGCACATCTGCCTACCCCTTCTGGGAAAAAGGCGTGTGTTTATGTATGTAATATGTGAATTAGTACGTGTGCTCGACGAGGTGATAGACTTGATAGTCTATTAGGTATGAAGATTATACATGTGAGCCACCAACTCGTGGATCTTATCTTGGAGACGAAATAGGACTCACGAGTTGGTGGCACTACTCGCATGTATAATCAGCAGTAAATTTTAAAATCTTATTCTAAACAATTTCCCACCATTTTTGTTGTATTTGTCAAGGTCATTGTCTCGACATTTTCTGCGCTTAAATAGTAGTATGGCACTCAATCAAAGTGCATTAACAGACTGGGGATGCTTCAGTATACATAGTTAATTCTTTGCATCTCACTGTTATAACTGGCTGACAAGAAATACTTAATACTGCACTTCACAGACAAAGAGCGAACTATCGTATCAAATAGCCAAGTCTTATCTCCGTGCTGAAACTTACACCTAATTTATAGTCGTCAGCGACACGTCAGAGCCCAACATCGAGAAACGCAAAGAACGACAGGAGTCAAGCAGTTACTTTAGTCGCGTTGGAAGGATAAAGACAATATAGATGAAGATATATTCTATTTGTAGAAACTTTTACTTGACCTTTCTTTAGTTATATTATTTATTAACTTATTCTTTTACGTCAGTTGTAAGTTTTCCTAAAATAAAATGAGTACTGACCACTTTAGCACCGAGCAGCTGGCACTCGATGGCGGCGCGCAGGCCGCACGGGCCGGCGCCGATGATGAGCACCTTGCTGGAGGAGCATATGCGTCCCTTGCCGTACACCTTGTGGTTCGCGCGCGCGTCGAACTTCTTGAACAGGGCCTGCGCCTTCCATGAGCTCGCCAGTTTTGCCTGTCGGTACAACGGTATAATAGTGTTTAAGTTATATAATCTGTGAAAAAGGATTGTGGATGTAAGGGCATTATATTTTTTGGAATTAACCACATGGATTATTAGGAACAAATATATTAAGAATTCATACACTCTTAAAAATATTTTAAAATAAATAATAACAAATATACTCGGCACATTAAGATCGACTCTTGTGTCGTGATTCGTGGGTATCATAAAATATGAGACTTTAGTGTGTCACAAACACCCAGACTCGAAACAAATACATGTGGATCACACAAATATTTGTTTCGGGGCGATGATCGAATCGCGGCCTCTTTTTTCACACCAGGCGTTTAACCAACTGCGCCACGGAAGCTGTCTTTTGTCTCCGAGAATTCATTTATTGAATAAACACCAACGTTTTCCAAATTTTATATATTTCCACGCCATAATTAGTATATAATTATATATATCAAATCAATAATATATATCAAATGAAGATCATGTTTTCATACAAACAATTCAATGAATCATGGTACAGCGAAGCCGCGAGCACAACTAAGTAATAAATTTACTATATTTACTTAGTCCACAAAGTAAACGTAAACGCACAGCAAAGGCACAAAATGAGAAAGTAAAAACTCTTTAAGTTTGTGTAGAGCCTCGTTTACAACTGAAGAAGATTAATTACTGTTTTTATTGCATTTTATACGCTTTAAAACTATATGATATAACTCGCGGGAGCGCGGTAGTAAGCACAACTACATTAGCATTTAATTTGTCGCAATTAGCATTGCAGAATTTATAGCATAGCACATACCATTTACCATTCGCTACAGCAAGACAAAGTTCTGTAGTTATAGAAACATCAAAGTATTACCTTCTTCTATGCTACATCATTAGTATTGCATAAATATTATTTCCATGTCCAACCTTTTCAAGACCATTACTAACCTATGAATGCTATCAGGCATCAGTCTAGCAATTTGATTTACCATTTTTCATCCCTATGGCTATATATGTATACGCCTTGCTACTGTTCTGACCAAAGCCAGCAGATATTACGCGAACCGTTCAATCACATCGATGGTTATCACTGCGTCACTGATAAACGCCCATGTGACCTCCTCTAATTATGATAACATCGCAATTATTCACAATAAGTAATAAATTCATTAGGAATTGTTGCGGATGTTAAAATATGGTTATAAAGTGGCTTCAGACATAATAAATCGTCGAAATGTCAGACGGCAGACAGTTAAAAGATGGAAAGATATCCCGGCAGAATTGGGAGAAAAACGAAGAACAGAAATAATTTATTTATTTAACACTTTATTGTACGCCAGATACATAAAAAGTGGACAATATTACAGAAATAAAATGTACATGTGGCGGTCTTATTGCTCAAAGCAATTTCTGCCAGACCATGGGATGGATAAACTAGCAAAAACGAAAGTTGGGGCAGTTTCAGGTGCACGAATATTTTTACATAGAGCTATTAATATATATAAATACACATACATACATACATAACCATTATACATATATATACACAATACACACATATATACATAAAATATACCTACATATATAAAAAAGGCAATATAAATGAATAACAACGTACAAAGGAAAATGTGAACAACTGGACAATGTCATTATAGAACCTGATGATAATGTACTTTGACCATTCTTTTAATGATGGACACAGATTTAGCCCGTCTCACCGTTACCGGCAAAGCGTTCCACAACCTAGCAGCTTGTACGGTAAAAGATTTGTGTACGAAAGAAGTGGAATGCACGGGGATTTTCAGTCTTAAGTTCTCCGATGACCTAAGAGACTTCGAATGCGTATCATGAAGGAATTTGACATGAAGGATTTTTGAGATATAAAGGGAGTGAGAGGGTTAAAAAGAATACTATAAAGTAGAGAAACAATCTGTGTACTCCGTCGAAACCATATGGGTAGCCACTTGAGCTTTGAAATAGTTGTATAGACCTGTGTGTCATGACAAGATGACTATTAAATTCGGAAATCCTATGTGTTACATTATATCAATATGATTACTGTTTTATTGCTAGTAGCAGCAATAAAGGCGTATTTTTCAATAGACGAATTAAATACAACCTGCATAAACATAATACGTATTACAATTTTTGTTTACAGAATTGTGCAATAGAAATGTCCAAATCAGGTTGTATATGACGATTGAAAAAACTTAAAAAGTGTCAATAACAAAGTTTATTTGTAGTTATTAATATACATAACGTAATGTTAACCAGCCTAAATACAATGAATGAATGAGCCAAGAAGTAATTATATTTATAGAATCATTCCAGAGGTGACGTAATAGTCTGCTAAGATATTCGTACAAATGTGGCCTGCAAAGGCATGCCTTTGGAGTGAGATGCTTTTTTGAATACAAAAAAACCATAACATACCAAACAATAGTTTTTAGACTCATCATCGACACACAAAACATATAAATGTGCACAAATAAAAAGATAAAATCTTATTAATTGCTCCATATTATATTTATGGTTAACCAATTAATGGGAACAAAATCAATTAGTTAACCAATATGATTAACTTTTTTTATTGTATACATATAAGTAAGTTATAACACTCGGCGGTCACATCGCTGTTGGCGATTTCTTCCAGACAAATATTTATGATCGTCTAAATAGAAGCTTGAAATAAATGGGCGTGTCTAAAATATTCCCATGATAAGAATATAATAATTTATCATAAATAAAATCACAATCCAAAATAAAGACTTTTTTTAGTTTAAATTTTAACATTATTTATAAAATTATAATTCAACATATAGGTATGCGACTGTGAAGTCACAATTCATTCGAGAATCACAAAAACTTTTAATGGTACTTGGAATGAGTCACAGTTCGAGCAAAATGGTAAAATATGTATGACCAAGTAACAAACAGTCCATCTGTTTATACTAGCAGTAAGTCAAGATCCGGTCGAATCTACAATTGACCAAATCAACAATTTTAATTCGCCGAGAACCAACCGTGATCTGTCTTACAGTGTGGATGAACTCCTGATAATAATTATTTTATCATTTATTCATTTCATTTATTTCTCATTATTCTTAGAGGATTAAATATGAATTACAAACGGACAGCCTCCGTGTCATAATTGATAAGAGTTGACTGTGAAACGCGAGGCCACAGGGTCGGATTTGGTTGTTGTGAGATCGATGCCTCTCACAGTTTCTAATTTCCACGGCTCAAGACGTGTATCTGAATAGAGGTCAGAATTATGTACGTGACGTTGGTTGTATTCATTATAACTATTAAATTAAATTAAAGTTTCAGGCGAGCGTTGGATGCAGGCATCTTCCGACATTACGATGGAGGTCTATTTTCAGCAGTGGACTTGTAGTATCTAACAATAATGATAAAATCAGTAAAACAAAAAACTTACTTTTTCCAATCATTGGATACCAAAAAACGCAAATAAAATTGGCTTTCAATATGTGCACTAATCCGTTTTATTAGAACGTACGATAATATACGGGTTTGTCGCGTGTGAGACGAAACCAACGAACGTTTAATGTAATGAGATGCACAACGCAGAGAAATTGAAAATAATTTCGCTTTTATTTGAGCAGACTAATACATTCATGTGGATTCATCCGCATATTTGGAAATATTGAAATACAATACATATTAATTTGTTGACATTCAAATTTTGTAAGATTTGATAAATAACTATAACCAACAGACATACACAGTCCAGACTCCACACTAAAATAAAAATCTTAAGTCGTGAGGAACAGAAACTACAAGAAACATTAGGTTTACAAATACCCAGGCCCGAAACAAGTACTAGCGTATCCCACAAACATTTGTGTTGAACATAAGGCTCACTCATAGGTATCCACAGGGAGATGTTGAAAGCCTTCACAACACATTATCAGATGGTCGGATCTGGAATGTGGATATGCGACGCTATCGCTTGGTGATCCAGATGTTAAAGTCGCAATATTCGTGTTGTTGCGTTGTATGTGAATAATCTGTACTGGGGGGTTACTCCTAGATTCGCTTTCCAGATCGAGACCTCTATTTTCTTTATTACTCTTTAATACATTTATTTCATCATCATCGTCATCAGCCCGTTGCAGTGCACTGCTGAACAGAGACCTCTCCCATGCTACGCCACAGTGCCAGGTTTGATGCTTTATGCATCCAGTCGTTCCAAGCATTGATTTCATCCATCCATCAGCCAAAGGAAGTCAGTGGACTTCCTTTATTGGCAGCATTCTTTATTCCTTTCAGCAGTGGCTGAACATAGGCCTCTCCTAATGATTTCCACAGTGACCTGTTGGAGGCAGCCTGCATCCAGCGACGTCCCGCGACCTTTTCCAGGTCGTCTGACCACTTAGTGGGTGAACATTGATTTGCGCGTTATCAATTACGCCGTGATGCAAGATTTTCCGTTCAAGTAGATAAGGGATGGCGGTTGCTATTATTAGCATCAGGGTACGTTAAACTGCGCGCAGTAGTTAAGGGGCGCAAGTATTCCACAATGGCATCCCCTGCTCTTCTACACAGCAACTTAAATAGCTCATTGAGATTGCTGAGTGTAAAAACAAAAGGAAGAGTAATAAGAAAAGGTAAGTTAAACAACCCTTTACAATTATGAAACATCATACATTTTATATACATAATCCGCGCAAGTAAGCGTGTGTAAACCAAACGCACAAGTCACGAATGAGTTGCAAATTAATATTCACGAGTGCAACAGAGCACAAACTTGTATTATACGATCAGGCTACGGTACTAACTGCTAGGGTTTTGTTAGTACTTCCAATCCAATCCATCAGCCAAAGGAAGTCCACTGCTGAACATAGCCCTCTCCTAATGATTTCCACAGGGACCTGTTGGAGGCAGCCTGCATCCAGCGACGTCCCGCGAACTGTAGTGCTGTTATTACTTAGTACTGAATAATTTGAAAATCTTAAGCAGTTTCGCAATATAGTATAACTACATGAATACAATAAGCGAAAATGTAATCTTGCGAGCACCTAGAGCATGCATCTGAATCAGTGTAATTCGGAGTGAATTATGTGACAAAAAAAAGAACTAGGTGCATATTAATTATGGCAATGGATTAATTCCTTATGTAATGCAATAAAAACAAAAATACCTATATAGCTTTCATGTCAAATGTAAACGAATAACAATTAACTAAACTTCTTATTTTTCCCTATATTTTGTTCTTGTACCCCACGAGAACAAGTAAGTTGTAAGGTAAGTTGTATCAACCTCATTTAGCGTGCAATTACTATCCCTGAAAATAATCAATCCATTCCAATCAGTTAGAAACTTAGTTGAGGAGTAATTGGAACTTCAGTTAATCACCGAAGAAATTACGCCGCGTACACACTTCACAAGCATAATAATAACAAATAATCCTTAATCCTACACAAGGTTTACGATCTCCAAGTGCAGAGACGTTAACATTGGATCCACGTGCAGTTTGCTCTTTACAATAGACACCATAGTTATGAGTTTATTTCGAGACTCGCTGACTTATGTTTTCAGGCCCATTGCCACGACCTACATTGTTACGCGCGCGATGCTCCCACAGGAATACTACGGAACGCGTATTTCCTACCGTCAGAGAATACGCTGTGCATAAGGATATAGAAAGTGATGAGAGAGCTATAATTAGTCATTTGTATTTGGAAAGGAATACGTTGTTAGATTTCCTAGATGTGATATGTTATCAAGTCTTAGATATGATAGTGTATTTGCGTCAAATTAGATTTTTGTGTTTGTACATTTATGTAACCGAGGTTTCGGGTCTAGGTGTTTTGATACCGAAAGAAATTTAATTATTAGGTCAAAGTTTTACGTATGGCTGTTGGGTTTATTTATTGTTATTCAACATAAAATTATATGATACTTCACTATGGCGCTGTAATTAATATTTATCAACATTGTCGGGAAGGACATTGGAACGACCATTAAATTCCGTTATTAATGATTGTAGTGTCGTATTAGTTCAAACAAAGTCGCATGTCACGTCCGAAGACCGAACCAGCATACGAAAAACTTCATAAAAGTTGTAACAACACTATGACCATATCTTTCATTTCAACTTATTAAGGTGTTGAATTGTATTAATGTTATTATTAGGATATTAAATAAAATATTCGAAGTGTCTCAACAAAAATCCTCATAAAGTAAAAGTGAAAGCTGAATATATATAGGATATAAAAAAGAATGGATTATGTAATAATATTATTTTCCACGTGCGTTAAAGCGACATTTAGTAACAAAAATTCTGAGCAACGAACATTATCACAATATGGTAAAAGACATTAAAAAAACATTTTATATTTTAAAATGACAACTCATCGGTTGCAAACATTAAGCTTTGTACTAGCATAATACTTGCCTATTGTGGATACAAGAAAGTACGACGATATTTTATGTAAAAAAATATACTTACCACAGACTACATACAACATCTAAGATATTTTTTGTAAGGTGACATTGCTTGCATATATTTCTAACATTCTGAGATCTAACAGAGCGTGCATGTGTGTTGCTACGGAAAGTAAAACGCTCGTTAAGGCAACGGCGAGTTTTGGGATGGAAGAGAATAGTATATAGGAGGGATAGAATACGAATATTTCAGCGAAAACATCCATACAACAACAAAATTTGAATATACAATCCTTGGGAACAAACCTAGGGAGCTGTTTAAATTAATTTTCGCAATACAAGTGCAGAAACTCAGGTACGCCCACGCACCGAGTCGATTTTCTTCAAACAACTCTCTCTCGGCCTTCGCTCAACTGGATTTTATATACAAATGTATTAAAAAGCGTGTACTCATGTGTATGTGTGTAATTACACGTCGGAACTGGAGCGAGACGCACGTGGACCGTGACCGGCGTCAAATTCGAAATTTCGGCAGTCGACAGTAAGGATCATGCGTTTCAACATTATAAGACAGACATACATAATATATGAACGTCACACCTGTATCCCGTAGGGAAGGCAGAGACTATGGATCACCACTTTGCTCGATCGCATCATCCATTTTTATGAACCTCTTCATGCATTCTCGTCGGTTCAGAGTATTTTTGACCTGACCCTCGATTAGGGTGGCGCCGATTTGGTTGATGTAGGATTGGTGAGGTCCACCCCTACCGACTCTACCATATTTATAAGACAGGCATGTATCAAGAAGCCACAGAAGATCCATTGCTAAGCAAAGGCCTCCCCCAAGCATCTTTAGCAGCGACGAAGGGCCTGTGACAATGTGTGTGAGCTGTGACATGACAATAATGTTCGCAATTAAAAAAATATATACTAATATAACATTTTAATGACCACTTATTGCCTTAGTCACAAGTGCTACTGATTAAATTACAGTCGTCCATAATATTATGATAATCAAATTTCAATTTTGATTCGATAGTAACGCTACTGGGTAAAAAGTAGCCAATTGAAGAAGATGATTTTCGCTGTTAGTGATAGTGTACAAAAGAAGTTTATTAAATTGCCCGGCCCGGGAACCTAGGACCTCCCCCATCACAAACTACATAATGCCGTCTCTATAGCAGTGTACCCTTTCCGTTATTACTAAATGAGCCATCAACAATATCTGAGTGTAGTAAACTAAAATGCCACGATGCTCAGATTAATGTAGGTACTTCCAGGGGACATAAAAATAAACGTCATTGGTTTGATGGAGTTTGTTCAGTGAGTGTCACTAACAGCTGTTCCATTCATACTTTATCTGAGTATAGTTTACTTGTTGCTGTGCCAGGAATTAACTTGACATTTTGAAGAAACCATGACGTAAGCTACGATGTTTTAAAAAATATACGCTTTAAATCCTTGGGATCAATGAAACCTAATTATATTCAATACTTTCGTTTTTTTTTTAAATATATAGGCTAACCAAGCATAGGACCGAAATATTCATATAGGAAAATCATCTATTTTAATTTTCAAACCCTTATGTATATGACAGCCTTCGAGGCGTAGTTGGTTAGACACCGGCTGTGAAACGGGAGGCCGCGGGTTCGACAAATGTTTCAGCGGTTTACAATTATATTCATGTATTTGTTTGGGTGTTTGTGAGATTAGTCTCCCGTAGTTTCTAATATCCACGACACGAGACTTTTTGATCTTAATGGGGGGTCAGAGCTATGTGAAATGATGGGTCTATTTATTTATTTCGGCAGCAAACGAGCAGACGGACCACTAGTTACTGCCGTCCATAAATATCTACAATACCAAGGAAGTGTAGTCAGTTTTCATTGACAAGCGCAATCCAACCGAATGGTAGCGATGGAATTGTAGAATTTGGCGCGGTCTGTGCTGGTAGAATTCTGCAGCGGATATTCCGTCCAAAGAATTCCTTAAAGCACTTCTCATGGTAAGCCGTTACAAGACACAAGACTTCGGTATTCTATATTAGCCCCTTTGCCAAAATATCTATTCTATACATCGCGTCGTATCGTGTCGAAACTAAGAACTTGTATTAACTCTAATCACCTATTCAGGAACCAATACAAATAGTTAACTATAACTACTCTTCATAAATCATAGAACGACATTGCGGAATATTGAACCAATTTGCCAAGTAAATATCGTTTATTTCGACATAAAAACTAACGTAGACAAATGACGAGAGAAGTAAAAACGTCTTTGTCGAGACGTCCCACTTTCAACTGGATATTGCACGACACTGGCGCTAGAAATATTGTCATGCACACCACGGACTAGCGAAAATATCTCCACATAGCTAATACTGTGGGCAATCCTTTATGTAAATGAAAAAGCAACTCGATAGTCACTGAGAATTGAACGAAGCGCAAAACAAATTTGCGCCTGAACCGATCTTACTTAACTTTAGGTAAAAAAATCCCTAGGACTACAGTAATTGAATCCGAGCAAAGCGGGGATAAAATCAGTATTAGACAAGAAGTTTTATGTTTTCCACCTAAATACAAATCATACAACTTTAAAATTAATACATTGACCACCATCAGAGCCCGCGCCGCACCGTTCCAGACATTACATAATATTTACTAATAAATAATATTATATGTTTAAAAACTACTACGTAAGTATCGACTTACATTCAGACATCATTGCTTTTTTATCTAGCACCACAGCATGTTGCCTGCACCCTAACGACTATACGATAAGGTCGAACAGGGCACTTTATCGCGTCCCAATAAAATAAACGTAATATATTAACCGCACAGCTTGTACTGTGTGCTTACATTTAAATCGATCTAGTGTGAGTTGCAAGAGTTTTGGCACCCTGCCATGGAAAATATGCGGATGCTCTATTTCATACAGCGCTGATGACGCGTGCGAATCCGCCGGTCGTTTACCTGCCCACGTCAACACTGCAATGTGGGATAACAAGCCATCTGGCACCTTGTGGGTTCAATACAAAAGATCAGAATTATAGACTGAACTAAGTTTTTTTTAATACATACTCGTACAAGGCGTGAGTTTATGTTTGTACATAAACTCACGCCTTGTATTTTCCGTCCCACAATGTGATAAGGGCTAGCCTATCACCATATCGGGCACAAATCCCTGACTCCGAACTAATAAATAAAAAAATCCAATATCACTTTGCCCGACCCAAGATTCGAAACCGAGACCTCAACTTCGCAATCATTCCGTAGTACAACTGTGCCACCGAGGCAGTTTTTTTTAAAATAAGTTGGTTATTTAAATTAAAACGCGAATAAACAATACTTTAATGTTACGTAGCACTGGACAGTCCTTAGTGTACCGCCCTCTGCAGCAAATTTGAAGAGTATAGATTGTGCGTCTACAGAGACCTTATTGATTCGTAAGAGCTTCGTCTGGCTTATAGAAACTCGAGTACTCTCAGCAGATCTTAAAAAGTCTGTGAAGTGGGGTTTTATTAGAAATAAGAGTATTTTTAGGATTTAGAAAGCATTGGAATTAACAAATACAGCAACTTTTTAGATAAATGAAATGCTCTTGTCCCATCTAGTTACTGATATTTTTAAAATTAAACCAAATTAACAACATTCTACATGAAATCAGGTCTTTAGACAATTACGTGACATGTCGACCTTTGCCCACTGACTTATCATCGGGAAAATTTCAACAAAACGTAAAAGATTTTTAAATGGCGTAAATAATTGTCCAATTAATTATTATTCATTTTTCTTTACATAGAATTCAGTGTCATTCTTCCACTAGCAATATATGCCTTTAATCAAAATAATAATTTAAAAAAGTAACTACATTTTAATTTCTTTACCAAAGACATTGTTTCTTCTTGGTGCCACGATATTATTCTTAATTTCAGATCGTTAGCAGACGTGCCACAGTACTCAACAAGAACATAGGGGTTATTTTTCAAAGACTCCACATTTTTTTATTGAACTCAAGATAATAATAAAACAGACTAACGCATGGTGGAAAATATTCGAAGCTACACATAATAAGCCATTTATTAGCATTTACTCCCAATCTTACTCTCGATGAAGAGGAGGCCCGTGCCCTGCAGTGGGACGTATGTATATGGGCTGATACAATACAGCAAAAGCCATTCATTTCCATTTCCATATATCCTAATCAAGTCTGACTGCTAGGTGGTCAAACGATCTGGTAAAGGTCGCGGGACGTCGCTGGATGCAGGCTGCCTCCAACAGGCCACTGTGGAAATCATTAGGAAAGGCCTATGTTCAGCAGTGGACTTCTTTTGGCTGATGGATTGGATTGATTAGATACCCTCATCAATTGTCCAATTATGCTCAACATCTATTACAAGCACGGTAGCCGGTCATTTTTATATAGTCGTGCGTATTGTGTAATATGTATATTGTTTTGTGATGATAACAATTTCTGAATATTGTTTCTTTTTTTTTAGTTTTAATAATAGAGTATATACATGTTTTTGAGCATATTGTAAAAAAAATTACACTCTAAGGAAAATACAAGATGTACTTATCATTAGTATACAAATGCAAGGTACATTACGCAGGTGGGTATATGTGTGGTTGCTTGGTTGTTATGACACCTGGAACTAGAGGGTAGCGCACCGAGTGGCTTCCCTGCAGAGCCAGGAGTGACCTCGCGAGAGACTGAGCATCCGCGCCGACACTCCGCGCATGGAACGGAGTGGAGGGCACATGGTAATACGGGGTAGTGTATTACATAAAATAACGTAGTAAATGGACCCTTATTTCTAGTATTAATTGCCATTTGAATTTATAGGTATCACAAGTGTATTATCCCGAGAAAAAATTCAATTTGTTTTTGAATAATTAAGGCGAGAGTATATTTTTATCCGAATACTAGATATGTATTTCTAATGAATGATTTATCAATTGTTTTAATTACCTTCAATTTTAACGTGTCTCTTACTCCTATTTAATTAGGTAGTACCTTGATAGGTACGGGAACGCGAAAATTATACTGATAAATATTATAATCCCTGTTCCTAGTTGTAATGTCTCGTACATTAGGCAAACAATGGTTCAAATATATGGGATTCGTCTTAAAACTTTAATTTAAAAAATATAGGAAGGTGCAATTTTTTTTATTATGAAAATTAAAGGATGAATCATTATGTTGATTTTTAATCGTAAAAATGTTTCTATAAAATCGATATCACCAAAACAACGAGCATTTTAAAAATATCCTGCAATATTATTGATAAGTGAATTGATCATTTAAACAATATAATGGCAGATATACTGAAAAATTGATAAATATGTATTAAGAACACGCAAATATAATGACCATTATCATCCATCCATCCATCCATCAGCCAAAGGAAGTCCACTGCTGAACATAGGCCTCTCCTAATGATTTCCAATGAATGACCATTATACTAACTACAATAAACTCTACTAAAAAAATGTACAACTTATATTTATTTATGGTTAGCAAAACGTTAAAATAAATAATAATTATACAACACATTCGTATTCTTTATCTGTATCAGCCCATATATTATGTATTGTATGCATGTCCCACTGCAGGGCACGCGCCACTACCATCGAGATTACGATTAGTCACAGCTAGTCACATAGTCCGTATTCAATTTCCAGAAAATTCCAATTCAGACTCACAAACTGCCTGAGGATATTATCTTTCGTAAACGGACGTAATAACTTGTTTATGTACCAATAAATATTTGAATTTAAAAAATATCGTAACCCGGTAAAATTGTCTCAATTAAAAACAAAAGCAATACACACGTAGCAATTACATGTAATTACAATATATTTAAAATAGTTCTCAAGGCCTGAACATTCGAGTCTAGTCGAGTTTTCTTCTAAGCAAATACATCTATAATATTTCTCAGTAGGTTATTAGGTATATAAAATGTTTTTAGTATATGATTTTTCCCTTTTTATTGTTCAATTTTTAAAATTAATTTTGACTCCATTAATGATCTTATTTATGGTATAGTTTGTTAAGTTTGTTTATTATCTTTATTTTAGTAAGAATTGGTTAGTTTAATTACTTTAGGACAATAGTACTATTTAAATAACAAAAACTCCTAACTCGGTGTAGACTGAAGACATACATTCGTGTCGTCTGTACAATGATTTGTGTCCACGTCCCACTCCGCACTTTCTACCGCGGTGTGGTTTGGATCTATCGATTGTTATTTTATATATCACCGTGCTTACATTAGCGGGATTAAATATACTCATATATTATTGTTGACATAATAATTAATAAAAAGACTGTGAGACATATGTATTGTATATAATTAAGGCAGTAAATGTTATTTTTCTCGATTATCTGATCATTAACTTAACCGTCGAATGTTCTACAATGTCTGAGCCGGTTAGTAACACGAGTTACGGTTAGTAACAACCAACAATTAAAATACAAAGGGCAAAACACAAGGAAGAACACATTGAAGACACTCCTACAAAGTAAATACAATCCTGTGATACCACTGCAAATTGACTAATAACACAACATAGACGAAACACGCGTTAAATACACAAGAAGCCAAGGGTGATACATTACTCCAAAAACTCCCGGCACACTCAAGCAATACCTACCACTCCAAATGAAAAGTGTAAAGAGTTATCATTGATTCACGGCGCTTCTCAGTATGCTTGTAAAACGTATCATTAAACACATGAAAATAGAAAGTACATATAGTATGACAAGCAAATCGTTTCGCTCAGCTCGCGCAGCATTGGCACCGTACACATAACAATGACTAGCGGATCCGTTTTTAAACGTTCAAAACACATGAAGAATTTTATGATTTTTTCAAAACAATATATCGATGAAGGATGGTAAACATTGTTAATGGTATTCGCAAACGCTGGATACAGACAGGCACGGATGATCGGGCCGGCTGGTGAGTTGGATCACGAGATGTGTTTGGCGATACTGGAGAACAATGGACCGGGGCGTGCGCCATCACGTGTCTAGTAATTCGCGATCAGCTCTTACTATTCGTATAGTATTTGCTGTGTAAAATGACAATTGATTGAGAAAATGTACGTTATTTGATAGACTAATATCTTAGAGCCGCCAAACCCATTTCAATTTCGCAAAGTTATTACAATTAGAAGGCGTGCTTGCTAACTTAGAAATTGTGGTATTATTCCAAGATCCTTTATAAACATGCAGCTCTCTCCGGGAGAGCAAACAATGCTAAACGCGACGAAAGGTTATGTTTATGCGTATAATTAACTAGTGATGTTGCAATTGTACTTTACAACAAAAACCTAAGATTGGCAGCTCTAGGATCCTGACTACCATGATAATTATGATAATAAAATTACCTTAAGTTTAGGGTAGAAGTCGGGCAGCCGGTTGGGCCGCAGCGTGAGCGTGTTGCATATCTCCCGGTGCAGCGCGAGGATCTGCTTCATGGTGCCGGCTGAGCAGAAGTGGTCGAACATCTCGGCCGCCAGCGCGCACTCCGGCGGCGTGGGCTCCGCGCGACCCCCGCGGTTCATCTTCGCTGCTGTAATGAACATTACATACAATAATATAATCATACATTCATATATACTTTAGCGATTCCGACTTTGACGGTTTCATAAGAGGCCCGACAAAAAACCAGGAATATGGAGTCTAGATTGTTCGAATTGTATTAGCATAAAGCAGCGACTTTTATTCTAAATTTAGCATCCATTAAAACAGTAGGTACTGACTTAAGAACACCTGCAGTAATGCGTCACTGCGTTGGTTATTATCAAAGGCATAAAAATCACAGTTTATCCAAGAGGAACCAAGGATGTTAAATAACCCACATATCTACATATAAACTTGATTTATTGCCTGCTACCTTCAGAGCCAAAACCCGCTAGCTCTTTCACGCAGGAGAGACAACAAACAAATATATATGAGTCACTGAAGAAACAAAATTTAAGATATAATAACACCAATACAACACCTTGAGCTCACTAAAAGTCACCTAAAAGTCAACGAAGTATTGATTCACAGAACAAAACGAAATCAGATCGTACGCACTTTTAACTAATCCGTTTAACCAAACAATCGAACAGCCTACGTGCTCTGGCGTTGAAACAAAAAATTACACATATAATTTTGACAAAAACGTCACAAGTAAACAAACAATCGTGCACAATCGTATCATTTCCGCGACGCACTGCCGGACTCGCGCTCTTATTGATAACATTCTCGACGCGTGACTAACACTTGTTTAGGTTTCGGGTGTTGTATATTAAGTATTATTGAGCGAATTACATCCGCGGACTGCCTCGGTGCAGTAGTGCAGTTTTACTACGGTACTATTACAACGCTGAAGTTTCGGGTTCGAATCCCGGGTCGGCCAGTGATATTGGACTTCTGTATTCATTATCAGCCCGGAGTCAGCATTTCGTGCCCGGTGTGGCGATTGGCTCGCCCCGTATAAAATCGTAAGACGAAACATCCAAGGCGAAACTTGGGCGTCCTGGTAGCTCCTCTACTTAACTCTTCTTGGAGAAAGGCGTGAGTTTATGTATGTACCTAGGTGTATTCTTATCCACCCGGATACCTATCACTGTATGCTTTAAAAATCCGACATAGCTATCCAAGAGTGTCGCGTCTTAGGTTCAGCCTGTTTACCTCCAGTCACAGGTAGTGGGGTGCAATTGTATTGACCAACGAAGTATAATTAAACTGTTTTAATTAGGCTACCTCCAATAGGTCACTGTGGAAATCATTAGGAGAGGCCTATGTTCAGCAGTGGACTTCCTTTGGCTGATTGATGATGATGATGATGATGTTTGAATCTTATAACATTAGGATATACAGGATGTTATTCTCTACTGTGGATTCATACAGAACAAATACTCAACGGTTTGGCCATATCCATTTAATTCTAGAGTAATAGACATCAGAATGCTTCGACAGTTTACCGGACACTTCAATCTCTAAAATTTATTGCATTAGCGATTGCTTTGACATATTCCTCCCTTGTTTTATTGCAAGGATCGGTTCATAAGTCCTAGAACAGCGTTGATAAGGGGTCTTTGGCTCGCGTCGAGACATTTACGACAACTTCTGTTTCTGTAATTTCCTACCAAAGAAAATTTAGAAGCAGATCTTCAAATTATAGAGATGTAAAACAAGTTCCAACCATACTTATATTACCAACTTATGCTATCAAATGAGTATCCGAAGCAACAAGACTTTTTTTTTTGATAATTTTTCAAAATTGTTGGTCACACAATCTTTATAAAAACATGTACTAATATAATCGAGCCTGAAGTTTATTGCTTCCTATAAAGGTCCCCGTTCACTACCCTAGGCTAGACAGCCTTAGGCATAGACATGCCGTATTGGTTTTAAATTTTAATACCCTCAAATGTCACACGCTTAGTTTCGAACTCGCATTATGATACATTTTTGGAGTTGTGGATATCTGAAGCTGCGCGACATGTTTGTGGGTGCATCACGTGTCTTTATGTTACGAAGCCCGAATATCCAGCCTATATATACCAGTCGGAAGTCGATGTCGAAGGATACAGGCCTCTTCGGTCAGTGTGGAGATCCTTGGGGGAGGATTATGTTCAGCAGTGGACTTCTTGCGGCTGAAGAGAGAGAGAGAGTATTTACCAGACAGTTTCTTACTACGCGGCTAACGTTGTCCGCACGATAATAAAAGTGAACCAAGATTGAATCCGTAATTTAATTCGCCTAATCCGCTCTAGATTTTTCTCTAGAAATGTTCTCCCAGTGAGTTTTTCGTTTTCAAATAAAGTAATATTGTCGGGATTGAATAAATTTCCCAGAGGGCCGTAGCTCGTAAGGCGGGCGGTTGGTACAAAAACCTTAATCTTAATGTAGTTTTGTAACGTGAATAAAAGTCATATAGCGTAAGTTTCGACTAAATGCGAGATCGGTTCATATTCCAATGGAAAAATAACTGATTCCAAAATGAAAAGACAAAACCGTGCTTTGCACGAACGTTATTTAACAATACATTGCTTAGAATGAAATGACGTACATATAGCGAATTGTCACCGATTAGCCGACTATCCAATTACGTTAAAACATGGAATTTTCCCAAGGGTGTGCGATTTGACTTTCATGAAGGTCTTTAATAACAAAAAGGTTACATTTGTAGGGCAGGTACTTGCGCAACTGTGATAAATCATACGAAATTACTTTTCACACATCGCATCTGCTACCAGCATTCACAATACATAGTTGTTAAGTTAACTTAGAATCGATATTATGCTAATCAATAATATTTCATTTTAGAAACTAACAAGTGCATCCCTGACCGCATTACGATTAAATATCGCTGACTGAGAAATGCTACACACGAAATAAAAATGTGTTAAATCGTATAAAATAGCAGTAATTTCCAGCCCTACTATCAATTACATTAAGCGAACAGTGCTCCATGTTTCGCTCGCGCAAAGTAATTGGAATATTTTATAGGTAAAAAGACCTCGAGGGGATAAACAACGCAGCAAGGTGACTGAGAACATCGTACTGAACTTTTTTGGAGGTCTTCGCCCCCTGCGGTCACAGGGCGCGTGTACAAGCGTCTTTCGACCTTCGAAAGCCCCTTGCGAATTGGCATCAAGCCATCCAATTTTAAAACGATGTAATGCGCCCATATATCTAAGCTTAGTCAGCTTTCATATATCTTGGACACGGTATGTTTTCTATGCGTGCTGCAAAATAAAGCCCATCCAAGTCATCCAAGGATCTTCAAATGAAATAAGTTTTAAAACTCAAAAATCCCTAATAACGATACTTGAACCCTTGATTGTGTTGACAGTCAAGAAATTAATTCCAGAGTTAGAAGGTGCTATCTTCTAATAATTATATTCTAATTATTACATTGTTCTTAGGAAATGATAAATTTTACAGCAATGTCGAGAGAAAACGACCGCACCATATTAAACAATTCCTCGAAGGGCAATTACGTCATAACCAGATTACTAAAGCCCTGACACTCATTAGATGAGTGCTTAATACTAAATCGAAATCCTTATCAGGGAAGTGGGCTGCGTTATCTCCCATAAGTGGCGTTAATCAGATCAGTAATCGCCCGCTCGGAACGCAAACTTGTGATAAATCAATCGATATTGTGGGAAAATTGATAAACCAGCAATAAGGCAATGTTGGATATGGTTATTCTAATTAATATGTTAATATCACTATCTTTTTCCTTTATTATGCAATAGGAGGCAAATATGCAGATGGATTAGATAATAGTAAATACTCATCAGCAGCTACCGAAAGAGAGACTGACAACACCAAAAAAATAGTCAGCGCGTTGCAAAATTTGGTGTGCGTTGTCAATATTTACTAAATTTATCTATTTAGATCAATCGGATTTAAAATGAAAAAAAAAAGGATTTAGCATTCCAGACAAATTTCTGTGTAAACAACAAATGCGAAAGATACATTCCCAATCGACCTAATTTTGTGAAATGCATAAACAAACAATCACGAAATATCGCATTTATTGACAGACAAATAGCATTTTTATATTAAGACTAAAGGTTTTATTAATTCAGTTTGAGCGAAGACGAAACATTCGATAACTAAAATGGGTTTTAAAACTGTCTATGAATACAGCCCTAAAAATTTAATAGAAACGGTCGATACACACACAGGTTTAAAAATCATCATTCTTGTTATATGTACGATAAAAAATCGCCTTTATTTTCTTCCAAAACTAAAATATTCACCAGTACAAAAATTCCCACTCATACCGTCTACGATACCAGCATTTTCTGCACTAAAAACCTTGGCATAAAAACCGAGACTAAACGGATGTCATCCTGACACATCCTTCGCGAAAAAAGCGCGGCACAAAGAGGGACTGCTTGATGTAGGGTAAACGACCATTAAAGGAACAGGGGCATCTATTGTTTCAATTAAAATTTCCGGATACCCTGGTGTAGTCGCAGCTCATAAAATCCGACGTCAAATCAGGAGTCACTGTACTTGAATCGTCCAATTGTGTGACATATCGTTAAAGGGATTTTTATTATCGTGCCACTGCGACATTGCGCCTAATAGAACCCCTACTATTAGGCCTACCACTATTGGTATAGTTGAGACCAGAGGTGGATAAAACTCTTCGGTTGAAAAAATTACACCAATCCACTCGCCGATGTATTTGTATGTAATCCTAAAACGCAACAAACTTGCGTGATTCACTACGACGGGATTTCCTCCAGTGTGTACGGTGTTCGCTTTACGGGCGGATACGAACATCCTATCAGCTTTCCATCAAATATCACCCAACGACGACAACAACAACAAAGTTATTAAGGAGATACTTATGACACAAGTGTAGCATTCTGCTCAGATCCATTATTTATATCTTCAAGAAAATACAGCAAGCACCTGCTATTGAAAACCTGCGTAATATTCATTAAAGACTTAACATCTCGCGTGGACGTTAGAAGTAATCCTCACGAAAACCGTGAATGTTGCAAGTTATGAATCTAGTACGCTGTTTACCCTGCAGCTCTGATATTACGGTGTGGGTTTTTGCTAAATCTCTCATAACGTGGCCGAGCTGACGCGTGGCTCCCGAGTTGAGACATTTTATAACACCCATGAATACGTGTGCTCAACACAAGTTCTTTAAGCAAATATTGAATAGTATGAAATGAAAGGGCAGGGTTTGGTGACCGTCATATTAAAGATTTAAAATAGACCGCAGGGCTTGTTTACTGTCGTCTATAGGTATCTGGGAGGAGAGAATAATCTTTGCTTCGCTACTGCAAATGCATGGCAGACATAATATTAGCAATTGGGAATAAACATCTATTCTGACATGGGTCATAAGGCGAAAGACCAATTTCCCGTGCTAATTGAGACTTTATAAATCAAACAACTCGATGAAAACAGTTTGCCAACCGCAGCATATAATCTCATTTCGCAGGCCACAGTCGCTGCCACACTGATTTAGAGGCTTTTATTTTGCTATAAATATGTTAGTAGAAGTAGTTATTAGATATCAGCAATCTCCGATATCGTATAGCCGAGTGTCGGTGTCGGCGTATCGTTCGCGACGTCCGCTTCCCTCCGCGGTGCAATTTCCGTCGCTAGCCCATACGCGCCGTACGGTTTCCTCCGACACATTGCTCGTGAGTCGTGACGCTTTCATATTGTACAATTACTTATTATAGATGTGAGTGATGTTTCACACAACCGTACTGTGACATCAAACGCTCCAGCGCGGAATAACTACAGTTGCTTCAAGATTTGTATTTAACTAAGTTTTTTTATTGCAATGAATGGCGAGACGAGCATGCCATTCGCCTGATGGTAAGCGATACGACCGCTCATGGACAGTATAAAACCAAACAACACAACGAATTACAAAGCAATGCTTGGCATTCCACTGCGCTCGCCATACAGAGACATAAGTTATTATGTCTAGTAATTACGCTGGCTAAAATGTCCTTCAAACCGGAACACAACAATGCGTTTACATTGCAGTTTGGCGGTAGAAATAGATATTGCGGTGGTACATACCCAGACGGCCTCTCGAATATAAGAGACCTACAGTAAATATAGTCCCCGAAAATAGCTTTAATTGCGGGTTTATCATCGGTTCACGTACGTTTCTGTACATATTTTAAACGCTTTTAATTTTCTTTTCTACAAGCAAGGTGACGCGATGAACTAAATACATAAAGATAATATCACACTGTTCTATACTTGAAAACAACATAAATAGTCACCATTAATTGGATGTATGAACGGGCCAAGTGTTAGTGAAATGCCTAACGTTTGAATTGATGCCACGTAGCTGCGCGAGAAAATGCTTAGAGCATTTAACATCCATCTGACCCAGTGCGATATTAGTTTTCACTAGGGCTGTACAAACCCAACTGAGCTTGCGTTCCACTAATTGAGTTCGCAGTTCGTAGTAAACACAACTTTGATATGCACAGCTTTTGAACCTTTTAAACCGTTGATTTTTTAAGGAAAACTAGAAAATAAATAACTATTTTTTAAAATTAAAATTACGATTTGATATACGAAAATTAAGCAGGTAATTAACCTTCCGTAGGAAGAATTTAGGAAACCCTTTCTTTGTTTGTATTTACTTTACAAAAAACAACATGTTGGTATAACTTTTTTTTGCATAGACCCGGCAAACGAGCAAACAGGTCACCTGATGGTAAGTGATCAATGCCGCCCATGACCATCCACATCTCTTGGTTCATAGTTGTATTGTCTCTGAGGGTGTACCGATGGTGGCCAACGCGGGGTTTTTAGTCGGTATTCCGGCGCATAAGCCACGGTAGGGACCCGATCCAGCGGTCGCTCTGCAATCTCGCTGGGTCGGAAGGCGCCGGTGAGTCCGACACACCCCCGCCCCTCCGGGGGTGGGATGGTCCGTAAAGGGATTATCCCCGCGGAAAAAAAAAAAAGTTGTATTGGCGGCCGTTAAAATCAGGAGGGGAGCGGGTAGGAAAAAATATGAGAAGAGGAAAGGGGTACTTGGCATCCCGCAATATCACTACCCGAACGAAACGCGGCAGCCGAGATGTCGCTTTACATCGATTTCCTGTGACACAGTAGTACCACCCCGGAGGAGCCTGCCTATTCACGCTGAGTCGCGACTGACAACAGCGTGGCTCTACCATATCTAAAACACATCATTTTTTTTTTACATTATACCAATCATTTATCATTGCTGAATTAAATAATAAGAAAACGAAATCGTTAACAAATGCGTTTGACTGTCAGGTGTCCACACACTAGCGCACGGCTGTAAACAAATTAGGTCGCGCCGGGCAGCCATTAAGATCGTTTAGGGCGAATCGTAACACCTCTGCTATAATTAAACCTGAGAGTTAATTTAACTGCACCGTTAGCGCGGCCGTATTGTATTCACACTGTGCACAACACGGCGCGAGTGTTGGCACACTTATAAAGGGTAGTGGATATGACGACATTAAATTAAATCACAACGTACATGACATCGCGTCAAAAGTTCGTAATCACAATTTTTGATTCGTACAACTCGCAAACCTCTACAATGAAATCAAATCCAAAAAAATCATCAACCCAATACATTGTCAACGAAACGATCCAATGAACATGTCAACGTACTGAAAAAATAAACAAACACGCACCACGCGCAGGTCATTCTCAGCGCCTCGGAGGTCATTGCATCACAATAAACTATTATACAATCATAATGTAATTTCACGGTGCATGCAAATATTCAATGTTATGTACGTGTATGTTTAGTCCTCGGCGGACGACCTCAATTGATTAGATGCGCGAAAGTACAAATACATCACTAGTAAAGATAATGGTTTTTGGCGACACTATTCTAAATTTTCTGTATATATATTTTTTTGTACTCTGGCACGAGAAAGTGACTACGGTACGCTTGGTAGTAAGCGCAATGCAGGCCAGATAGAGCATCAACGGGTGGATGGATACCTCTACTCCAAACCGGATATACGAAGACTGAACATGAGTTGCGTCCCATACTTATTTAGTAGCTATGACTCCGAAAACAATTGATCTAAAGACAATCAAGAAGGAAATGCGGAAAGAGACGAATTAGCTTTTAGGACTCGAGCAAACAATTAATAGGGCAAGATTGGCGTTAGTCATGCATTAAGCAGAAAACATTAGACCTGTTGTGAGAAGCGAATTAAAATCTTTCGTTTCGCGCCCACTCGCTCCTCTCCGCCCATTTATTAATGAACAGTTGACATTACGATGACGTAAGCGGACCGACGGAAACAAACTAATTTTACCATTTATGCATCCAGCTATTAAATATCCCTAATATTAATGAATTATGAATTTGTTGAACATTGAACTCAACCGATCTTTGTCTGTAAATAGGAAATCCGAATGCGAAATAATTTTTATATTAAGTTTAAAGAGGATCACAGTTGATGCAGATTCGAAATACGTTTATAATATATTGGAGTTACATTGCGTGGCGTACTGTAAGAGCGGCATTTTAACCAGAAATAGCTCAGTTCCTTGCGGTTATCTTCATTCCATGGTCATTGGTCGCATTGTGGCTTCGTACCGGTGAATAGTAAATACGTTATTATCTACCTTTACATACATACTATATTAGTATTTATACAGCTAACAGTTAGAAACATACCGACCCCGGGAAAGTGCGTGTACAGTGTGTGTTGGCCTGTTGGTAAATGAACCAGACGTGGCTGCCAACATTTACGGTGGTTGCGGGTTCCAATCCCAGGGCACATCTCTGACTTTCGGTGTCATGTGTGTATTCATAAAATAAATATATACACCCAGCAGTCACAGACATAATCCTGACACCATACTAATATCGAGTCTTGTGTCGTGGGTATCAGAAACTACGAGAGATTTCTCGGTCTTACAAAAACCCAGACCCGACACAAATACTTGTGGTTCCCACAAACATTTGTCTTGGTGCGGTGATCGAACCCGCGGCCTCTCCTTTCAAAGCCGGCGGTCTTACCAACTACGCCACGGAGGCTATCGACAATCGCCACGCACTAAAGCGGTGAAAGAAAACATCGTGAAGAAACCTGCATACCATAGTGATTTGTAAGAATTTCTATGGTATGTAAAGTCCGCCAAGCCGCACTAGGTCTGCGTGATAGACTATACGGCCTAAATCCTCTCAACCGTACTCTCGATTGTAGAGGAGGCTCGTGCCCTGCAGTTGGAAGTATATGGGCTAATACAAAAATGTTTCATGTGTCTTGTCTGGTCACTGGTGTTTCTTAATAACAACAGAACATCCAACAGATCGCTGCGAAAATCCTTGGGGGAGCCGCAAGTATTTATATACAGCAGTGGACTTCCTGCAGCTAAACATCATTATACAACTGGTTCTATTTGCAGTCACTTAACCATCTTGTTATACACCAAACATTATATAAACGAGACATTTCCCCCAAAGCAACACGGCTCGCAAACATTCAATTAGAAATCCGAGAAAGTTGTTTCAAAAAAAAAATTATTGCACCAAATGCCATTTCTAAACCACTTCAAAAATATTTTCAACAATGTTGCTGTTAAAATAATGCACCAGAGCGGAAACGCGACGTGCACCCCGCTTATTAACTTGGTCAACTTGTTGCGAAAATTAATTAATTGTTAATTGTATCAAGTTTTATTGCTCATGTGTTTATCACTGCGAGATTTTTTGGTTTGGTAAAGAGAATGTTTGGGCCTCTTTGGGCTATCAGCAGCATGGTAACCAAGGAACCCTGTGGAGCCTCATGCTGAATTATCAACTTCAGGCGGTCAGTTCATTTTAATTAAGTCGCATTTAATCCAAATTCGATCCCATGCGACTCTGCTACATGCATAGTTTAAAACATCTGCAAATCACAACCTTAAAATTAAATAACTTAAATATTCCATGTCTATGTATGTTTGTAAAGAAGAAATCACTCGAAATTCGACTTTAAACAATAATAAATAGGAATCAAAACGGCGTTTAAAGGCATTTAGCATTGCATTACTGCTGTTTGCTTTAAGCATGTAGTTTCCTATTTTACTCCACAACGGAATGTCAGATCTAATAATGATTTGGACGCATATGCGGGTGTTATTTACGGTTGCCTATTTCGGTATGCAATTGTACCAATGAGTAGGGATTGTTCCGCTCGAATAGGGTTGAGGGATACCGATGTATCGATTTCAACGTTGCTTAATTTGTGTAGTGTAAATAAATAAATGCGAAAACCTGGGTGCCCATGTGTGCTTCTTTCACACAGTTAAAGTATTGTCTTACATTCATTTACACAATGAATAATAGTAGTGAATAACATGAACGGATTATGCCCAAGTAGACCCCAGTAGCCGCCAGCATATAACTATCTAGTTAGATGATAACTTTATTGGTTAAATGGGAATATGCGACATGATCTAGGTTTAAACTGATATCACAAAACAAAAGACATTGAAGATTTATAAGGGTTTCGAAAAGCATGTGGAAATTTCGGTCAAAATAATACACAATTTGGCATAGATTTTTGTATCGGACATTGCGGGAACGGTTCCCACACGAATAAAATACACATAAAAATCCTCATTTATGTGAAGTTCTTTTTTGTAAACAAATTCATGGCACAGGAGTAATCCTAGTGTGTGGCAATGTTTTTTTTAACTAAATAAACATGGCTCCAACATCGGCCAAATGTTTTACAAACATTGCGTACAGATTATTTCGCTGCGTCTAGTTTTATTTATATGTTCCTATTTCCGTGTAGTGAAAGTAACTGGCTAGTAACAAGATGTCGCGGATTTTATTCTTGCCGCAGAGCAATACTTTATGCGAGCTAATATTTATAAATCCCTATTACCAGATGCCAGTCTGCCTCGGTGGTTCAGTTGTACTACGGAACGATTACAACACTGAGGGTTCGAATTCAAACGCTCTTGGACTTCACAAATCTTTGATGCCAAAATCAAATCAATCAAAGTTAACTATCATGCACAAGAAATTTAAAAATCATAGGATATTTCGAAAGTGCGTGTGTATGTTTGTGTCTTGGGCTTAACTTTTTTTATTGCCGTTATATGCAGACGAGCGCTAGCTGCTTATGGACCTTCGCAGTGCCAGGGGTCCAGCACAACAAAGTCGCTGCCTACCTTAAGGAACTCACTTTAAGCACCGTTTGAAGAAGAACAGGTCATAGCGCTCAGGAAACACCGAAGCAGGGCGTTTATTCCAAGTAAGAAAGAACGCTGGAAGCGTACCACTCGGGAACGGTACGCTTGCAGGTGGTAGGAATGAACTCTACTGCAGTGATGGGTGGTGCGATGGTAGAAAGGTGACGGTGGTACCATCTCAAACAATTCCTCAGAGCACTCCTCGTCGAACAGAAGATCGAACACACAGATAGACCCGACCCTATTCGACAAGCTCGTCGCTGTAAGGAGTCAAATGGGTCGAGCTGAGGGTATTTTGGGCCACCTGCCCAGCGGTGAGAGCAGTACTCCACGTGAGGTTGGATTTGCGCTTTGTGGAGCGTCAAACTATAACCCGACGTGAAGTACCGCTTGGCTCTGTTCAGGTTACCCATCTTTTGGGTCGCTAGTTTAACTTTGTCCTCCAAATGACTCCTAAACTTGACTTTGCTCGACTTCAAGTTCTGAAATTTAATTGCTCGGACAGGTCCGCTGTCAACTAGACTATCACTTACTTAAACAGATACCTTATACGAGTATACCTTTATCACAAGCTAAATTTGAATGATTCCTGTCTTTATCTGCCTGCCCTTATTCTGTCGGCACCAAGAGACAATCATAACTTGCAGAACGATTTGGCGTATTTGACTACGGCACCTGCCTTACGTCATTCGGCACAATGTACAAGCCCCGCCCGCCAAAATAACAAGTCTAATGGAAATATCACTGTCTGCAAGTAGGTTATTTCATTTTAATAATCACGTCTGTTCCGAGTAATGAATACACATTTCAGCGTCAACTTGCCAACAGACACCGGTTCAGCTAATAAACCATTAGAAACACCATTCACGGCATTATCTGACACTGGAGATATCGGCCGTCTCTTTCTAACGCATTTGTGTTAACGGAAGGGAAAGAAAGAGGCGCAGTTGTAAACACGTCTACAGAGCACATTAAAATAAAAATAGAGGGCATTTACGACCGTGAACTTAACCCTGCACACTCCCCAGTTGGAAGCAACATCATTATTACTTAACAAGGAGTTGTGAAACACGCTCGTCTATCTGTATGTGACAATATGACAATACACATACCACAACTGCTTTATGTGAATAGGCACGTTAAATATGCTAAATAAAAACATAGATATAAAACAACATAATACAAATATTTGTCAAAAATGTGTTGACAAATAAAAAGGCGAACATTGTTACTTAATTGTAGCGGTAAATTATCTGACGCAACCCTTTTGTAATGCGAAGAATATATCGAAATAGATTCAGTCGTCCTTCCGGGATCCCCGAGGACGAAAGGATTTTTCAGGCTCCCAACCAAGGATTTATAAAAGCATATTTAATACTAGTTTAATCGCGCAGTAAAAATGTTCTGGATGTCATAGTAACTGTATATTCTTCCAGGATAAATTGATTCGTTGCTCAGTTGCCGCGCGGGAGTAAAGCGTGCCAGCAAAAACATAAGGTATTATTCTATTACGTGGTTGCTTTAATAACTCTAAATAGTACGTTTTTGAATCGTTTGAAAAGTATAATTTTCGCTGAGATGTGACAGCACATAAATTGTCGAAAGTCTAGCAGAAGAGAGTGACGCCGAAAGTGACGAGTTTCCTTTTATTCATTTTCTTTTTTCAATAAAAGAAATTGTGAATTAAACGACAAATACATGAATGACAAAAATCTTGTTGTTACGATTTGTTTGGTTGCCAATAATGATTGTTTATCACTAATTAGTATACACAAGTTCACGCCTTTTTCCTAGAAGGGGTAGGCAGATTTCGCATTGTATTTTCCGTCCCACGAAGTGATGAGGGGCGAGCCTATGGCCATATCGGGCACAAATTCCTGACTCCGGGCTGATAATTAATAGAAAAATCTAATATCTCTTTGGCTGACCCGGTATTCGAACCCAAAACCTCAGCTGTGCAATCATACCGTAATAGAACTGCGCCACCGAGGCAGTCAGTTTAGGCATCAATAGTTAGAGAAATATAAATAGGGATCATTAACATGTCGATACATGTCAACCGATATCGATATTGGTGAAATATATTTTTTAAACCAGGCAAAGTATTATGTTTTTGTTTTTTTACGTTATAGCGGAGCAATGGGCGGGGTTGACATAGATTTATATATCCAGATAAAAGGCCCATTTACTTTCGAATAGTTGTGGAATGAGTCAGTGAAAAACTTTTCCTCACAGCTTATCCTAGAGATAAAAATTAAAGTTACTTTATTCGTTTTCTATGGGTTCGCGTGATTGTTGTCTTCATTTATGTAAAGCTTTTTTACATAGAAGCGTCGAACCTTCGTAAGTACCGGATTGCACTGGTGCTATTTGTATACTTATAGAGTTACCATCTTGTATGTACATATGTACAGGGTGTAATAGCTAGAAGCCGGTAGTATATAATAAATGAAGCAACGTCTTCAGCAACAGTTGCGCAACATCACGTGTAGCAACATCTGGGCACTTTCCTTTTTCACACATTACAAAATTGCCGGCGAAATTATTATAGATTTACAGCGTTTCGTTTCAGCGACCGCTTTACGTAACCCCGATAGAGTTACGTATTGGCTACGAGTACGGAACACGCGCGTATTAATTGTAACACTTCCTCATTTGCTCATGCACCAAATGCACCTAACTTGGACACGCTCTTACTACCCGGCTAGCCTTCGTGCGATAGCCTAGCGCACAAAGAGCTGACACGAAGGCCGCTGGTTTGAGGCATTCCTCGCAACTGATTGGAGTTACGTGAGGCCATTTAACCATTCCTCCCAATCGAGTTCTTGGTTGTAATAGAGTGCCATGCTCAGCAATAAGCGATTATTATTAAAATATTTACAATTCTTACAAGCAGACAAAGATTGACCACATATTGTATTCAAAGTTACATTTTACTACGACGATTTATAGACAAACGTGTCAGCTTCTAATGTAATTTATTATCACAAAAAAATGACTGAAATCTTTATTTTTCATATTTGTGATCGTCCATTTTACTTTATTAATCGTTGATTATAATTGTTCACTTACATTAAGCCAAGATAATCTGCGTACCTGACTCCTACTTTAAGCAGGCTGTCTGGAATTTACAAAACCTTAGTGAGCCAGCGTTGCGGACTATGACATAGCCTCCTCAATCGTAGAAGAGGCTCATACCCAATAGTATGCTTTTTTGGATATAGATGAACAGATAGCTTTATTGGGAAACTGCTCAGTGTATAAAAGAGTATGATGAATTTACATAATCGTAACTACGAACTTTGAGAGACCAAATGGTGAAAAACTATAAAACACGAAAACGTTATGCAGTAGTAGAACAAGTTTATCTCAAAATGCTCCGTTGAATCGCATTATTCGAACTTAAAACAACCTTAACTTCAATGGCACCGTTTGTATTCCCATGAGGACAATGTTCATAAGGTGCGACATACATATGTATAACACCATGTTTTAAAACTTATAATGTTTCCAATAATTTCAGTTTTATTTTTTAAGGTTCTCTTAGATTTCATTGCAATGTTGTAATTTTTTATTTCAATTTTGTTACATTGTTCAAATGAAGACCGTCCCGCCCTCACACCTACCACTGCAACTCCTGTATGCCAGGATCAACAGTGGCACGCGTTGTAATGACACCGAGCATTGAAGTTGAGAGTTGAGTCTCCGGGAATGTCTAACTTGTCTTTAATCCGAAACGAAATCAATCATAAAGTTTAATCAATAAGAAGAGTTAGAAATAAATTATTGTCCACTTCTCTCCAAAACAAAGCGGGTGACAAAAACTATTAACTGAAGACGTGAATACTTCGCAAAAAGACTTTTACAGCCAGAGAAGCCAGCTGTAAAGCACCAGGGATCAAATCATTATTACATTTAAATGGGACCTATTATGTGACCTACATTGTTCAAATATTTAATTATTTAATGCTGTAATTGTTTTAAGTTTTTTTTTTTTGGCATTCTATTTAGAAACACAATGTAATGCTGTATACTCCTACAGAGGCTCCTCACCTTGTACAGTATATAGAATTTATGTATGTGTCATTTTATCTATGGCGCACTGATGGTGTATCGATTTTATAAATAAATAAATAAACGTAATACCCACGACACATGACTCCTACCTATGTGACTACTGTGTGCATTATATATTTATAGTAATAGCAACAATTGTATCGACCGACCTTACAAGCGATTACACACAGTTGAAGGAGCGGAAGAGCGCGGCCTTAGAATAACCGCGATCGCTCTAATGCGATCTGCTACCAAGGGTACCAACTTCATCTACACGAGGGACAATTTCAACTAGAAAAGCTGTTTTTTTTTTAAATAATCAACAGCTAATATCCCGTTAGTTAATTTACAAAGCATTTTATTTTTAAGGATGTTTACAGACATGTCATACTACACACTACATAGGGATGTGCACTTGAACATTAGAAAATGCGATGTGACAAAAACAAAAGAATGGTGTGACATTTAAACTCGTAGTTACAACAGAAGCAATCAATATTTGGGTATCAGGTATCAAGACTAAATGTGTGAATTGAGTAACAAAAACTGCAATTTTATTTTTTTCATGTTCACAAAATTATAGTGCGTAAGTGTCGACATACTCAAGTTTGCTTGACGAGCAATAAAAATACTACCAATGTTATGTTTATCAATAAAAAGTGGGTGATACAATGTAAACTGAACTATGAAAATATATTATGTTTACCAATAGTTTCAGCATTATTATTAGTCTAGAGTCTAGACACCATTCCAAGAAACGAGTTGAGAGAACGTTTTCGAATGAAAACTATAGCAGTATTTAGGATAGGACCGTAATATAATAAATAGCTGAACATATGTACATAAACTCACGCCATTTTCCCAGAAGGGACAGGCAGAGGTGCTACTAGGACACCCACGTTTCGCCTAGTGTCGCCATATCGGGCACAAACTCCTGACTGTGGGCTGTTAATGAATAAAACAATCCAATATGACTGTTAATAAATAGCTAAAGACTAATTTATTTAGAAGTTGCAATAAATACGGTTCCGAAGAATATGTCGTGTCTTATTATAATAGTGGCTTGAATACATATACTGTTAGATTTAGAAAGCACCCAGAAGTTTTGGTCAATCGTGGATATACTTATGTACAAGACAACATCACCATATCAGCGGAAGATCAGAAAAGTATGGATTTATATAACGATAACAGGATAGTAGCATGCGTGGTGCGGGAACTAACACAATTCTAAAGTAATAAACAACCCACACCAAGCACGCGGGCTGTATAGCCACTAACCGACACCCGCATGCAGACTGTGTGGCGTGAACAATATTATCCTGCATCTCACATGCCATATAGACTGTTGTAAATAAATCATTATTACTTGGGGACGCGGTTGGTACGCCAGCTGTGAAAGAAGAAGCCGCGGGCCCGATCTCCGAGTCGAGACAAATACGGTTTCGGGTCTGGGCGTAATGTAAATGAATAACACTGAAACATCTGTTGTAGTGACACTCGCTACACTAGATTTCTATCTAAGTGTTGGGTCAGGAGTCGGTACTATGCGCGTGACTGTTAGGGGTATTTATTTATTAATTAGATGCATGAATCACACGGAAATTATGAACGAGTCTTCTAGAGCTTGCACGTCCGCTATCCCACACATTTTTGAGAGCAGCATTAAATCATTAGCGCGATGACATATTCCGAGATAAGTCATCCAGTCACTTGGCAAGGTCGCCGGCAACAGTGTTCTCTACGTTCCTCTGACCAGGCGTGTACGCCGGCATTTTAGCACAAATAGTGCAATACTGTACTGGTTTAATCACCCGAACTAATTGCATCCGCATCTTTACATATACAAGAAGGTCGTACATGATTCTAACTACAAGCTAATAAGATAAGCGTCTCGTATTATCAGTATTAAAATTTTAAAATGTAAGCAAGGTCTCACAATTTTTGTGGCCTTGAAGACATTTTTTTGATGCTGCTGAAAACAGACTCACATTCACACTAGGCTTTTCGCCAATTAGACCGCAGCGTGATGCAAAAAATACTTATATCCTGGAGAGAAAAACTAAACAGACTGCTTTCATATACCACACAAATAAAGGACAAAAACGGTAATCAAATTGCACTAAACATACACTACAGAATCGAATCCTTGACCGCGTGAAACACCCAAATACAGCACTCATAATATGACATATAATGCGCATACAAATAGTCCTAGTATCGCGGACAAGTTGGGAGCTCGAACAAAGAGTTCTTTGTGCGTTCCAATGCCGCGTAACGAGGAAGGGCGTGTTGCGCCGCGTGCCCTTACTTGGCTGTTGGCACGCTCGCAGCCAACCTTTGTTCAGAGTCAGAACACCACACCATATGCATCGCTACTTTTTATAGCCCTTTCGCGGGCAGTATCAAGTCATTACAAACGACTTACACAAAACTTTATTTGTATAATTAATACGATCAACACCGTTTGCATTTATTTGTTTCAATGCAGTGCAGGGGCCTCCTTTACAATCAAGATTCCGATTGAGAAGCGAAGGCAATAGTCCGCCATGTCAGCCTAGTGCGGGTTGACGGACTTAACAGTTTGGTATTATATCAGCCCATATACGTCTCACTGCAGGGCACGTGCCTCCGCTACAATCGGAAGTACGATTGAGAGGAGTTAGGCCGTCTAGACCACCACGTTGTCTAGTGCGGGCCTAGTGCCTGCCTAGTGCGGGTTGGCGGTCTTTACATACAAATTCCTACAAATCGCTTCGGTATGCAGGTGTCATCACGATGTTTTCCGTTACCGTTGTAGTGCGTGGTGATTCGATAATACACACATGACTCCGAAAACTTCAGAGATGTGCCCTAGAATTTGGACTCGCGGCCACCGTGAACATGTTGTTAGCCGCGACTGGTCTGGCATTTTGTTAAGATCTTTATGGTAGATAGGTTTCACCACAGTGTTTTACTTCACCATTAATATAAAACCGAGCCACTAGTTTACCTAAAAAAAATGAAACGCTAAAGGTCGAAAAATTTTCGACATGGACCCTTATACGATATTTTACAATGACGTTACTTAATCAAAATATTTGGGCCGATATCTTGGCGCTGAGACACGTTTCATATTGAATACGACACCATCATACACTACTCGTATAACTAATTTTCCCCATGTTCATATTAGTTTGATTAAAATAATTGTGCAGCGGACATCAAGCGCGATGATGCAAGTACTCAGTCATCAGTATGAATTACTTCACAACCACTGTAGTTGAATAATTAAATATTACGTTTGCATACAAATGTCCCCTATATTTGTAACATTGAGCGACGTATCCCATACTTGAGACAGGACTGCAAGGCAACGTTCGAAATGGGCAGTTTCCGGATCAATACATTCAGTACACAATAAGGATGCCACGCCACGCTGTTGTTAGCCATAGCTCAGCATGAATGGGCTCGTCCAGGATACCACTGTCTTACGGAGGCCGACAAGAAGCGACAACTTTGCTGTCGCGTTTCGATCGGTGCCTGAGACTGCCGGATGCCCAATACCCCTTTCCTCTTCCCGCCCCCCTCCCGATCTGATGGGCCGGCAACACATCCATGATCCAAGCGTTGTGGATGGATGTTCATGAGCGGCAGAGATCACTTACCATAGTCAGTTTGCCCACACAATGTTCGCCAATGCACTCAATCTTTAGGATTTTCGATCATGAAATAATATTACTTGATAATATTGGAGTTTTTGTGTAATATGAACGCGATCAGAGAGCGTGAGCACGCTCGCTACTCGATAGATCGGATTTCGGAACGCCCGCATGCAACTGCGACGCACTCGAATTTCCTATATTAGTCAAACTCGCGTACTGTTGCATAAAAAACATTGTGGATAGTGTTCATTTTCAATATTGGTTAAAACGACTGGCTTTATTTTACTCGAAAATAAATAATAATTTTGCGCTGCAGAAAGTCCAATGCTAAACATAGGCTTTCACTATCTAGAAAGAAATGTGGTTGAGGCTGCATGAAAAATTCCATATTTTTCCTTACAATTAAATTGACCAGATTCAGATCTAACACGTATTTTTTTTTCACAAAAATATATATACCGATTTAAAAGGGCAAAACTTTTAAAATCAACCAAGGAAAATAATGGCCATAAGGTTAATAAAGAGTAGACAGCGGGGAGAGGAAAGGATTCATTGTATAATTTGCCTACAGCATTTCCGTTTTATGATAGAAAGGGGACGAGATAATATTCGCGGTACACAAGTTCAGTAGCCCATAAATTGTATTCAGTTTCCTTCGCTAACATAACGCCATAAAGATTGAACAGAAATTCGGATAAAATAGACGATAAAATCTCTTACAGTTTTGCTAAGATTAAGCTTCGAGAAACTTCATCTTTCAAAACCTTTCATCTTCACGAGATGAGTAACGAGTTTCATTTACTTCAATTTGATAGATGACTTACTGCGAAATCGGGAATATCATTAAAGTATAAGTCATCTATGTTCTATTGACCTGTGACGAAATTGGGATCTACAAATAAAATTTAAAAAATCTATATAACTCATTGTTTGAGTTATAGTTTCATAATATAAACAACAGGCATTTATTCTGGTAAACTAAAAATATTAACATGTCCAATATAATGAAATGTTAAGAGAGAAAAACTGTTTCTAATATTTAGACAACAGTATGACAACAGCGCTTTCGAAGCCAAAATTTCATCGACGACTTATATGTTGCAATACCTCAATGTGACAAATATGTATTATATACATGACAACTAACAAATCTGCACGCGAAATCACAATAAAATATATCCATGCCGTCAAAATGTCGAGATATAAAATGCTATAAACGTACATTTGTAGAAGCATATACCTCGAATGCTAACTCGACTATAAAGTTTGAATGCGGTCGGATCGATGCTGCGGCCCTGACGCCGAATGGGGGTCGTAGAATTAGCAGCATAAGTTCAATCACAAAGAATCTAATGACGCTGAAAGACATACGTTTTTATTATTCCATATACATTGACATTGTATTGTAGCCAGCGTGACTTCTGGACATAATGAGACTTAATGCCTTATGCCTCAGGATGGCAAGCGCAGCGGAATGCCAAGCATTGGTTTGTAGTTGATGGTGTTGTTTGGTTTTGCTACTGTCCATGGGCGGTCGTATCGCTTACCATCTAGCGAACGGCATGCTCGTCTCGCCATTCATTGCAATAAAAAAAAAGTTTATAGAGATTAACCCAGCAGTGGGCGATTAGGGGCCAATACAGTACAGTACAAATAGACTAGGTACATATTTGTCCCAAGGCATTGGACATAGGAATGCCTCGGTGGCGCAGTGGTACTATGGTTCGATTACAAAGCCAAGGTCTCGGGTTCGAATTCCGTTTCGGCTAGAATTATATTGGATTTTTCTATTTATTACTCGTATCAGCCGCTAGTCAGGAATTTGAGCCCGATATGGCGATAGGCTCGCCCCCTATCACATCGTGGGACGGAACACACAATTCGAAACATGGGTGGCCTGGTAGCCTATTCCTTCTAAGAAAAAGGAATGAGTTTATGTATGTAAGGAATTATTGCATTTGCGAATGGAATACATAGGCCGAAAAAATATCGAAAGTACACATGATATAATTTAGGCCACGAGTCGGCAAATTGCAAGTCTTTAGTACTAAGAGTGTGGTTCTATCACATCTGATATACACTGTTGACGATGCTTATAATTTGATCAAATTATTTTTGGTGACAAAATATAATAGGTATTAAAAAACAAATTGCCTTCATTAATTTCTCTCGCTAACAAAAAGGCTCTCAAAAATCCAATCTGTCACATCTTCCAACTAATATGTTTGCCGACCGTTGGTCTAGACTCTAGATGTTATTGTTCAAGTTTCAGCAGTCAGCTCGGGGAACAAAGAGGCCGGTAATGAGCGCCAGTCTTTACCAGCACGCAATACGCACGGAGACAAAGGAAATGCTCCGTGCGGACGGGACACTGACTACAGACTACCTAATGTCTCTTGGGATAATTGAATGCGAGATTTCTCTTTCGTCAAATGTACAACGTAAATTTCTAAAAATGTACTCATATATTGAGCTTAAATTACATGTTAGTTACTATATTATTGCTAAATAATATAAAGCCTGTATTTTGCAGCTTGATTTTTTTAAAATGCATTTAATTGAGAGATGAGCATGCCATCTGCCGGATGATAACTGATAAAATAAACACCATGAATCAATGTTTGGCATTCCACTGCGTTCGCCATTATGAGATATAAGATGTTAAATCTTGATTATGTTCAGCAGTTGCCTAGTTTTATTTGCCTTTGGGATATTTCTCTCGTCTTAAATATTGCTATAGTTAATATATTTACTGCCACTAATATCCACCCAATTTGAGCGTTTTCAATTACTTTACGTGTCTTTGAACAATACAAAGAATGAAGGGGATTGACTAGTTAAAGGTCACCGGGGTGATCGTTAATCACCATTTGGTATTGATTATCTGCCTGCACTTGTACCAACTCGACGAAATTTTAATTTTTAGTTTGTTAGACGCCGGCCTGGGTGTTTGTGTGACCGAAAAGTCTTCCGTAGTTCCTGATACCCACGACACAAGACTCGGTCTTAGTGCGGGGTCAGGACTATGTATATGACTGTTGGGTGTATTTATTTATTTCCACGTGGTTCTCTTTATTGTGTTAACCTCAAGTACTAAAAATATTAAACGTGCTAAAAGTAGGTGAAACAGGCCACGCTTAAATAAATGATGTGATATATTAATAAAATAATCAATTGACTATTTCAAGGCTTATATTACTAAGTCAGCAGTGAAAGAACATGGGACTGTTCAACGAACAATCGACATGCTAATAACATTTTGGGAAATTTTGTTCCGTACGTTATGCTGTTTTCTCTCCTATTTCAAACACACGAAAGCGAATTGTTCGTTTTACCTTACAACACCTAAAACCGAAACAAATGTTTGGCTTTTATACAAATATTTATATGAACATGGGATGAAAACCTCGGTGAAAAATGTTTTCATCGGTTTCTTATCCAACTGCGCCACGAAGGCTGCAAATATTTAAATATCGTTTTAACGGGACAAAACGTTCGATAACTAAAATAGGTTTATAAACTGACTATGTATAAGGCCGTATGAGTTTAATTCTGGGCCGCACGCGTTGTATACCCAAACGGTGTCTGTTTCATATCAATGTAATCGCCAACATTTTCTCTATAGATAGACTGGGAAAGGTGCAAGTTTACGTGTATTTACTTAAACACCAATCCTTTACTCACATATACTATGTGGGTAATGCATTCCGTAGAGATAAATCTCTCTCTCTCTCTTCAGCCACAGTCCACTGCTGAACATAGACCTCCCCCAAGGACCTTCTACTTCCAGCGACTTTCTGCAACTTTAACCAAGTCGTCCGTCCACCTTGCAGGAAGGCGTCCGATACTGTAAAGATAAATAAGTACCTACTCCTATTTATCATCATCAACCGCAGGAAGGTAATTGGTAAACATACTTTGTCCCTAGAAATTCCACAGTTACGTGTTGGAAGCGAGCTAAATCCAGCTACTTCTTGGAAACTTTATAAGGTCGACGTATTTTGGGTGGATGTATAATTCCACACTTGCCAATCTGTATGCTATACATAGTTTAAACAATAAAATGAATGCATTTAATGCTCATTCATGTCTATATAGGAAAAAAACATTTATAAAAAAGTTTTTAAAGACTCGTCATAGTGAGTGGGTCATACAATATCTGCATACCCTATCTGGAATGCACGGTATTTACATCAGACGCACTGTATTCTTTGTCGCACCATTATAAAAATAACTAGTAAATAATCCATTGAATTTAATGTTTGCTTCGTAAGGCTTCAAAAGGACTAGATCAGGATCAGGTAAAATATTCCCAATTAATAAATAATGCATGTATTCATGATTTCCGTCACAATTCAGATCCGGTCGAATCCATAATTGACCAAATCAACAATTCTAATTCACTGAGTACGAACCCAGACCAGCACAAAAATGTTTAACCAACCCTAAATTATTTATAGTATTGTTTCCCTCGAACACATTTAAAGTAAATTGATTTTCAAAATTAGGTATATCTGAAACTAAAACAGAAAGACATTGAAAAAGGTCTACGAGACATAATTTAGGGACCTTAAAGCTACTGTCACTTTCCACAACATTTTTAAATGAACAACTACGTAGTTGTAGTTCTTTATCGTATCTTATTTTATTCCATAAATATTACAGACTGAGCAGTTTTAATGTGCTTTTATATTGCTCATATCAAAATTTACCACAATACCGTCATTTCATCATGATTACATCCATGAATCATTCTCTTTATTGGACACTTATACAAGAATGCACCCGGTTTTTGCTTCTTATCCAATTATCGGTGTGACTCAGTGAAATTAATTCTAATATGCTGTTTTTCCGCCGCATTATTCCCCGTATCGTCTCCACAAGTGAAGCACATAGTAATATCACATTTTAGTGAATACAATTGGATTCTATTTCGGGTGATAGCTCTCAACGGAAAGCTGAAGTGGCGGTGGGCGGGAAATAGCTCGCGATCCCACGACCGTCCGACTGTGAATATTCTGGAATATCTTTATTATTCTTATTCTTCATCTCTCCGAATTAATATCGTAAAGAGTTTAATAAAGACCAAAAATGCAGGCAACTGATAGAATTTACCATCGTATTTTAACCGTGAACTATAGACGGAAATACGACCGCATAAAAGTGTACCATGAACGTGTTTCAACTAACAACAATTAAGGATGCTAGGCGAGACTCGTAAATTTTAAAGACGCGTGACCAATTTACCACGAGTATAAGCACCCGCATAGCAATAAGCAACACCATTGACATTTTGCCGATCAGCAAAAATTTATTATCAACAACAAAAATCCAGAAAATTATGATTAGAAATAACGCAGTCCGCCAACTCCACGTGCGAATTATACATCGCGGAACACGTCACAACGCGGAACACCAAAATTATCCCCAACATTATTGCAACCCAAAATAAATTCAATAAATCTAAGATATAAATAGATTGCAAACACGAACGGAATAGGGTCAAAATAAAATGTTAGTCAGCGGCCAGCACGTACAATGACGGTGGACGTGTGCCACTCATCGGGCGCGCGCTGCTGGCACGCCGCCCGAACCACCTGCCCAGAGCCGGCTCTGCACTCCGCACCGGAAATATTCGGGGTGCGAATGCGGATCACCGACGGCACACGCGAATGCGAAAATACTGGATAGTGGGTGCATATAAAATTTCAGCATTGCTAAAATGTAATATGACAATAATTAATGAACCTACTGCCCTCATTCACCAACTAAAAGGGTTTGGGGCTTGGGCCATAGTTGACCATGGTCGTCTATTGTAGATGGACAGGGTTACCATCGAATTTCTTGGCATTACATGGCTTGCATTTATTAAAAAGACCTGATAATTTAATTGACATCGCGTAAAACTATACATTGAGTTTACAACATTTGTTTAGAACAAACACGGTTTTGTTTCAGTACTCACATTTACCTGTATTGCGAAAACGGTAATAAAAGGAGATCCAAATATAAATCTCATTCCGAATCGCTATATAATTGTATATGATGCTTATATTTTTAACAACGATAGGATTTACACATCGTAGCCAATGCATTGCGATACCGATATAAATATCCATTTTGATTCCAACACATGTTAAAAACAAACATTGGAGCACGCACGATCTTTGTAATCTTAGATAATAATAGTACTAAAAAAATGTTAGAATGATGTTGGACTTTAACTGAGATTAAAAACTGTAAGGCAGAAACAAAGCGCGAAGTTTATCGATAAGGAAACAATATAGATTATCGGTAGATGATTGCGTTTCTAGAAAACTATAGATCTACGATACAATAAATCATTGTATTTTAGTGCAATTGATGCATGTGGATAATTTTTATAATGCTTATTATAAATTAATAAAAAAATAATATCAATAATATTTCATTAACTCTATAAACCAAACTCTTTACTCTGTTGATGATATTCACGAAGTTGTAAAAAAAATATTATGGTCGGAACCTAATGAAAAACAGAGCAGGCACGCATCGGCCATTGACCCACATAACTTTGACAACACATTTCTCTATTTTTAATTATATGCCGTGCTCTTTTGCTGTCTGCTTTCATTTGAGCAAATCTTAACATGCAGCTGTCCTAGCATTATACAATAAATATATTATTTACTCACTTCTGAAACTCAATTATCAACGGTTAAATGAAATCCAAAGTAAAACTGAACATTAATCTTTGATAAAATATTGAAGAAATATAATTTATAGTTAGCCATAAAAATATTGCAATTTAAAATGGAGTGTAAAATAAAAATATATTTAAAATTTAAAATAAATGTACTTATATAGCTAACAAAATAGTGAGATATATTGATGTCTACAAAAGGCATTAACACAAATAGGCCACTGTCTACACCATGGTTAGATTTCACTGTCTAATTAATATAAATTAGTCTTAATAAAACCGGTTAGCTCAATAACGAGGGACACAATCAATATGTGCCATTGTTTTACTTGATATATTAATGTAGAATGTTGTATGGGTTTATAACTTTATTTTGTCCAAAAAGGTGTAGTTTATTTAATAGTTTTTGCAAGCCATTAGGGTTCTACTTTGTTACTAGAATCATGGGAATAATCAATAGGCAAACTTAATTAAATACAAAAGGCACAAGGCTTGCCAAGAATCAAGTTTGTTGGTGTGTGTTGGGTGAGGCCTATGTGACTGCGTCCACCAGTGGTATGGAATGACGGTGATCATGTTATTTATCATTTTAGAACTACAAGTTGATCCACAATCGTTCATAAAGACGGTAATTATTCTATTGGCCTCAAAATTATTAATTTTATACTGGCTTTGTAAGGATAAATATGCAAAAGGTAATAAAGAGATATTTATGATTTTACACAGTAATTAAATTTTCTATGGCATCTTTTTAATTAACATCATCATTTTTTCACTCTCTGTATATGTATACAGAAATACATAAATAAAGTCATAATTTACATAGAATATTATAATTCTTTAAAATACAATATAATTTTGTCACAAATAATTTAGATAATATTTAATTGATATTTTATTTGATAAATAAGTTCTCCAGGTAATATTGCACAATCTTTCAAATTCTAAGTATCCAATGATTAATTAGAGATATGTGTTCATATCATACACCATTTTGTTTGAAACAAAAAAAGAGCCATTAGATGTGTAAAGACTATATGTTCAATGACTAGAAGAAAACAAGTTATTTGAACGAATAAGTATGGTTTAGTTCGTTCCATATTATCTAATAACAATTTAAGGGCATTATTACTTCTAATTAGTCTTAATTTCACAAGTCTGCTTACAATGATAACATAATGATGTAATAAAAAAAATATAGTATGCTAAATTTAAAAGATTTCCAAGTTCTTGAGATAGCCAGTAGATAAGCCTTATCTAGTAATTATCACCTTTAAGTATGGCCAAACTAATCCCAAGTCTACTACACAGTTTAAAGTATGTAAATATTGTTATTTGAGAACAAATTCAAACATTTGTAATTGATCAATTAATTATTTAATTTATTTTGTTGTAGGGATGAGAAAACAAGGAGGTCTCAAGTAGACAGCATGTAATGAGTAAAATGCATGATGTATAAGAAAGAAAGTACAGCAATTACTTACATATTACTTAAAGTCAATTGTTGGAGACATTCAATTATATTTTATGACCATTAAAGTCAAGTAAAGTGCAACCATCATCACAAACACAAACAGAAGCCGACCACTGTCGATACACTTATAGAAAAGAAAAACGTTTGTATTGTTTATGAAGTACACACCAAACTTTCTTCTACAAAGTTTCAGAACTGTTGCAAATATAAAACAGACATATAAACACTATTAAAAGTGCATAAAAAGGCACGGATTAATCACCTGCGATGCCATGGTTGGCAGACCACCAAACTTTGTCGCGATACGAAACTATTAACGTGACAAACGGATATAAACTTGGGAAACAAACACTCGAGAGTCCACTTACCTCGCGTATCCGCCGGTGAAATGCAACCGAAACACCACTACGTACGTTGAATTTTATCAAAATTAAATAGCTAAATTCGTATTCAGAACGCTTGTACTGAAAGTGTTACACATAGGTAGGTGAACGGACTCTGGTATAAATTTAGAAGAAAAAGGTCCACTGCTACCTACATAGAGCTCAGCGGTCAGACGCGCAATTTTGACAATCACCCGCCCACACGAAGGATAAACCAGGCACCTCACCCGCCAAGACAAAACATAAGGAGTATCGTTAATCCTCTCGCGAACCTCGTCTCCACTGTAAACTACCGCACTCGACACTATATTTTACGATAAACACCAATTACGCGACGTATGACAATACTAATAATTTTATAATTCACGATTATCTTTAAACATCGATAGAAATAAAATTTGTACTGACCTGAAATTTATTAGAAATTATAAACACTCCCCGTTTAACGTAACCATTGCGTTTTTTTTACGGCAGCGGACTGACTGGACATAGACTATAGAAGTCACAGATACAAGTATAACTATCGTCGTATACTTTGAAGACTTGTAAATAAAGATACTTGCATCATACAGCCTAGTGGCAAAACATACTTTTATAATAAAGTGACATCTAGTTATTATTCTATGCAACAACGGCATAGGTAATTAATATTTGTACTCTATAGTTTTAGAGCATAGATTTTAGAGTATTTCTAATCAAGAGGGAGCGAAGGTACTTCAAAAACGTAGATAAAAATAGTGGTGCCGGGCCACTTTTTTCTGTCCTCCTATTGGCTGGCATTTCACAGGTTGTTGTTGTTGACACGCACGTATTATTTAAAAAAGAAAAATAAAAAAATAGTTTAGGGCTATTAAATTCTGCTCAAACTCGTATTAAACGGATAATAATTTAATTTCAGTTAGGTACCAACGGAATTTATGGAAATTTATTGCACAATGGTTAATTAAATTTTCATTAATATAGCAGTGCTACCAAAATTACGAACAAGAAAAGACAGTGCTCCTTCTATATTATAAATACTGTAAGTCTATAGTAATATTTTTTTTTCAATAGAAAAAGAAAACTGGACTACCTCGGTGGCGTAGTTGTACTGACGGTTCGATTACAAAGCTAAGGTCCCGGGTTCGAATCCCGGGTCGGGCAAAGTGATATTAGATTTTTCTATTCAATAACAGCCCAGTCAGGAATTTGTGCCTGATATGGCGATAGATTCGCCTAGTGTAGTGTGATTTCCTGAATTTTTAAATAAGAAAAATTATATCTGAGGTTTATTGGAGTTTGTAAATCGTAAAATTGATTTTATCCTTTTATATTTGACTAATTTGCTAATAAAGTCAACATCCGTACTGTAAAGTAAAAATTCACGGTAGTATTAAATGTAATGGCTGCCGTTTCGGCAAAAACAGTCTAAACTATTATTTTCCGGAATATGATCCTTATTAGTGACACTATCGATTGATATAATAATACAGCACGTGTTTTCTCTTCAAAATCATTGGGTTCGATTCCGCGCTAGATATATTGATTAAAAAAAAATCCAAGTATACAGTTTTAATTTTCGTCAATATCGAGCTCGTGACTCCTCTCAGTATTTTTCTATATTCCTCATAGTTTAGGATTTGAACAACGTGAAAAATTCACCTGTCAAAGCATAAATAGCCTCAATCAGTAGCAGTTATTCATCTATGCTAAATAAACAAATGACCACTTAACTTGTTCTTAACGATATAACAATCGCCTGTTGCTCGAACCTTATTACAGTAAGTAAAATAGACAATAGTTACAGTAGCGTTTTAAGTAGATAAACACAAGCTCTCCAATTAAAATATACATTAGGTATGAACTATTCTGATGCAGAGGTAATCAATTTCAAACACGAAATAAAACTCGTTAAGAAAGAAAAAGAAAACGTTTATTATCAAATCAAGTTTCAAACTCGCTGGCAAGGTTACTACAATATTTTGTACCCGTTAGTTCACACATAACATCCAGTCACTGAGATTACTCCCTCTAATCATAAATTCTTTAAAAAACCTGTATAATATAGGTTACTTAGCGATAGAATTTATATTAGTAGGCGCCGAGCGTGTGATGTGAAAAAAAAATATGTCGCGGAAAGTAGAAAAACACTATACCTACATATATACTGCTGACATAGAACATACATTATACATACCTAGTGAGAGAACATCCTGGCTGGTAAATATTATTGCCTATCAAATCTTACGTTTTCAAATGCCAACATATCGTCTTCAATAAATATATCATTGGCGCCACTACAATACAAGAGCGGCGGATATTTCCAACCAAGACGAGAATTATTGACACAGTACACATTTAAGTTTTGTTCATTACTGTCATTGAGGTATTATGAATAGATATATCGAAAACAAAATTATTATTTGGGCGAACCAGACAGTTTATTGCGAAGTCCAGCATTTTAGCCACATACATTTATGCAAACGTAAGATAAAAGAAATTTTGCTAAAAATCATTTGATAAGGAATTAAATGTTTATGCTGTGATGTTCTCTAGTTAATACCTCAATGATCACTACATAAAGTTTCGCATTAACAGTCTATTTAGTCACACGGTAGTGGGAATGTTTGACATTGACACAACAATGATACTTAATATTAAATCTTATGTAAATAAGTACCAAAGCAAATTACACAATTAGTTTAACCGAAGGTGTTGCTGGGCGAATGTTGTTCATAAAAACTAAATACAGGTAAATAAATGCTTTAGCTAAATCAACATTTTGGTACAATTTATTACATATATTTTCTAAAATGTATATAGTTAAAATTAAAAGTATAACTAGTTTGAACTGTTGCACTATGCTTTATCACTTTTTAATGGCTATGTCAGTTTGGAACTTTTGATACACACCTGAATTTAATTTTTATCAACAGGAGCGACGTACGCGCACTTCACATCGTTTATATATGTATATATATAGTAACATTGCTCTAAGTCAAGCTCTTTTTATGCACGCACAGCGCTCTCAAACAAATAACCTTTGTTACAAATACAAAAATACTCATCCATATATCCATAAACAATTGGCTTGCAGTAAAAAAAGTTTAGTAAAAATATTTTGGTACAAATATAGAAACAAAATTATATATATCAATAAATTTCGATAACGCGTGCAATGGTGCACGTGAATCGACCGTTCGGTTAGTTTATAATTAATCTTATATTTAAACCTTAACCATAATCTTACATCTAATAAATAGAAAAAAATGGAAGGCGGACTTGACGAGCGTTCACAGTACATCAATATAATATATATTTTGTTTAATTGTATCATAACATGGTACTAGATATATAATTACGAATGATAAAATAAATAAACAAATATAAGTTACGGTCATCAAAAGAAATCACGGTGACGGCAACTTAAAATAAGTTACATTCTATTGAAGTAAAATAATGCACCTTGTTAGTTTAAGTTAAACAGAGTCCAGAAAAATGTACAGATGCATTAAACATTGCTTGTAACCATCTAGCAGTTGAATATAGATATTAAAAATAATAAATAATAAGCATGTAACACATTTAAAATGGTGAAGATCATAAATGAGCTTAGCAAACATATTGGGCAGGCATTATAATTGTATCAGCCCATATTTGTCCCACTGCTGGGAACGGGCCTCCTCTACAATCGAGAGTACGATCGAGAGTGGTTAGGTCATATAGTCCACCACACTGGCCTAGTGCGGTTTGACGGACTTTGACATACCACAGAAATTTATACAAATTGCTATGGTATGCAGGTTTCCTCACGATGTTTTCCTTCACCGTTATAGTGCGTGGTGATTGGTATCAATACACACATGACTGCGAAAAGGCAGAAGTGTGCCCTGGTATTTGAACCTGCGACCACCGTGAACATGTAGGCAGCCGCGTCTGGCCAGTTACCAACAGGTCAACACGCACATAGGCATAATAAATTTAAAAAAATCTGTAAACGCTCGTTTCATCTACGCACTTAAGAACAGGAAGCAATAGAGCAGGTCCAAATATTCTGAAAGCACAGCAATACTGACATATTCGAATTTATCTTGAGATTGCAGATGATTCGTTTCCGATCAACAGAATGTTAAATGCACGAAGACGCTTCCAAAATGGCTCCCGCTATATTTTATCCTGTTTATAACTTATATTTTAAATCATGATCAGTTACAATAGTAGATTTTTAATATTAACTCGTATACTAATGTGTTCAATGGTGGGCATTCATATAATTGGGATTGGGGATGAAAGAGATTAACATTTTTCTACATTAGGAATAGTTTTACGCAATATTCGACACACGTCTATGGTGATTTCAAATGTCTAACAAATATTTATTTACATACAAATAACATTATTGCCTAGTGTAAAAAGTAAATATATATATTGTTCATTTGCTATATAAATGTAAATAAGTGGACAATAGTAATTTTTCATTGGTTGAAAACAAGTGCAATGAATTCTAATAGTTAAAAGAGTCAAAAGACATCATAGCCCCTATCCCAATTTATTTATATATGAGAGTGCCTAAAGAGGCTAAGAGAAGAGACGGATTCTCATATGTGCTTGTACAATAACACATTTTATATTTGTTATTAAGACGCCAAATACTGACCTCGACATGTAGAAACTCGAAACCAACATCCCCTAATATTTGAGCTACGTCACAATGAATTACAAAAGTTGTGATCCACACTTAATTCACACCACAACCTCTTCGATGTACTTTGAAAAATAATTTGCTATATAAGTAATAACCTTTACATATCAATTTGTCAACTCTTAACAAAACCAATTCAGTATTTATGAACCAATACTTATTTATAAAGTATAGTCATGTAAAATCTCAAAACATATTAATTAAAATTCAGTAATTTGTTCGTTGTATAGATTCCAGCGTTATTTGAATAAAGAATTCTTTAGCTACAGCTGAATGGTCAACATGGCCAATATTTTTGAAGGCACATCGAAGTAAGTCATTCAATACGGCGCGCAGGATGCCAACATCCACAATACACTCATATTACGTCATGAAAAAATCCTCAGACTCAGTGGACAGTCACTACGATATCGGCTATTAAAGAATTATCATACATTGTATATACCACCTAATTCACAAAATAAAAATATATATTTAAACTATACTGGTTTACAGTCCTAGTGTTTGCAATCAGAAAATATTGAAGCCAAATGGTGTAATATTTTACTAATAGTATGTGGCATTGAGTTTTACTAAGGCAATGGAGAGACTGCAAGCATACACAGATATTGCGTTTCATTATTAATATACATTACTAGTAATCATAATCTATATCCCATATTTTCAGGGTTTGGGAATTTTTTATTTATTTTTTATATAAGTATTTTTATTGATATTTAAAAATATGCACTTTGCAAGCTATATAAGCCAAACTCATTTTGGTGGCTTTGGTAACTGTTGTAACTGACATCCTGGTTTAAAAAAAAACAATAATTGGTTAATTGTTCCTAGTTTTTTCTTTCTTTTTGAGATAGCAGGTCAGCTAATAAAAGGTATAACGCGCATCACAATTTACATTTCTTAAGTACATTTCTTGCTCTACTGGCCATCCAAAAATTAAGTCAGCATACATAGTTGAATGTTGGTTAAAAACAGCTTGCAGTCTCCCATAATATTTAAAAATGTTTTGGACCAAATTTATCGTATTGAGGTGGTCAGTCCAAACTACAACCAAATGAAAAATTGTGAACAAATTAAAACTACCTCATCCAGTGATTATTGTATACAAACATTAATTCCAAAAAATAACTATGTACAGTCTTATTTTGTTTAAGAAATTTGCTTTGCGTTGTGGTGTATATACTTTGTGGTAATACGAGTAGAATGTTGGGTGGCAGTGTACGTTCATGTGGATCGAAAAATTGTAAATTCCTATAGATAAGATAAATCTAAACATATGTCTGTATCAGGGACGGGTCCAGCAGTAATCATATATGAGATTGTAGCATTGAGATTGCACTTAAAACTTATAATAATCTTTGATGGACCACCAATGTCCAGAGATCATGTTGTAACTGTTTTTAAATGTTGAAATTTTTCTTTCAAATCTAAAAAATATTGTGAGGCAGTATTCACTGGTTGTGTTCTACCTGGTTATCTAAATTGGATACTGGTATCCTGTACCCGTCCCTAAGTAGTAAATTGCAAAGTGAAAGTGAAAAAGAGTCGTAGACTCAGTCGGCAGCATTGCTGGTCGATGGGCCACTGCAGGTGTTTCGCGGGCCACGCGGCACGGCACGCACCAGCAGTACAAGCTTTTTTCAGGGCTCGAACGCGGGCATGTTGGCCAGCTTCTGCTGCACCTCCTCGGACGAGTCGTTGCACAGCAGCAGCGTGTGCGAGTAGCCCATAGCCACCTGCGAGATGCCCAGCCCGTCCATGCGGCTCACCTCTTTCGGCTTCGCTGACGATTTGTTTATCTCGCCCATGCCCTGTAACCATGGGGTTGTTATGCCAAATTATAATAATACTCTATCGCAAGAATTAAAATGCTGCATAAAGACCTCTTCTAAATATTTACGGGACAACTTTGTTTCCGCTATACTTTGCAACATCAAATGATCTTTCTCAAAGTTATCATAATATTCTTTAATCTCAAGAAAATCTACAACGTTTTAGTTGGTAAAATTAGAAGCCAATAGAAAACACAATAATGTGATTATTTTACTAAGTGGGGTTTAAGAAAAGTGTATTAAAATCAGTGTATTGGTGTTACCAGTTCTCCGTATGTGGGCGAAACACCCCAAGCGATCAGCGAGTCGTCTGCGGCGATGACTATGGACGTGTTGCTGGTGCCCACGCTCTTAATGTTCCAACCTGTTAGAAACAGCACATTAATACTTCAAAACTAGCTCTATCTTTGTCTTCTGTCACGGACGGTCCACTGTTGAATATAGGCCACCGCTAAGGATTCTCTTGTGCATCCAGTGACTTCAGGCAGCCTTAGTTCTCCGCCAGCCCACCTTGTATGTGGATGTCCGACGCTTTTCGTTTCTCCGAGTGTGGACTTAACACTATAAGTTTTTTATCCATTCAACCATCAGTTCCTTGCGCTTTGTGCCATGCCCCCTGCCACTTTAACTTGTTGATCATAACACAACACACAAACCAAATTGATTAGGATAACAAGGAAGGAACTAATAATACAACCTGAATACTCTCCTAAATGTTACTGAAGCTTTAAAATACAACTATTTTTACAGCTCTAGGCAAAAAACACAAATATATTTCCTAAATCTATTTCTGGCCCCGTAATTAAAGTTAACTCATTCATCATGCAAATTTAAAGATAAGTTTAATGTCAATTTATAATACTATGTTTAATACACACCAGTGAGGTCATGAACAGGTTTCGGATACATGTTGGCTTCTCCAGTCCTTTTAGTCTGGCCGAACATGAACAGTGCACCTGTTACATATTTAAATGTTTGAATAGGACACTTTGTGTAATATAGACAGATGTTAAAATTATATTAGATAGTGAAACATCAATTTCTAAAATGATCATTGGGGAATCAACTAAAACAAAATAAAGTTTATTTTGTTAAAAAACTGTTTTTGAAAAGCCTTTATTTATTTATTTTTAGCACTTTATACAAATTGTGTATAGGTGAACATAATGCCCGAGGCATTAATTAGCATACCATCGTCAATCCCAGGGAGACATAAAAATGCTTTCCTAAAGAATTTCTGTATTAATCAGCTGGATGTCGGCTGATGATAAAAAGCCGAACAATATGAACGTGCTAATGTAACTAATTAAAAAAAAAAGTACTTGTTCAAATTGAATAAATATTTTAAGATAAATATCACATATAATAGCACAATAAATAGCACATTAATCGAAGATAGCTATAGTAATTGATAGAATAAGACTTTATTTCTACCGATCCTTGTATACACAAACGGTTTGTTACCATAGTCGTTGACGGCGAGGCTGTAGGTGCCGCCGCAGTGCACGGAGCGCACGCCGCGCGCCACCGTGTCGAAGTACTTGATGAGGCGCGGCACGCACTCGTCCTTCTGCTCGGCGTGGCCCAGCCGCCCGAACCCGCCGAAACCCCAGCTGAACGCACGCTTCTTCGAGTCAATCGCCACCTACACAAGCGGATAAAATCCATTCGTTCTATAATACTGTAACAGCCCATATACGTCCCATTGTAGGGCTCGGCTCTCCTCTACAATTGAGAGTACGATTGAGAGTATTGAACAGTACTGTATCAGCTCTTATACGTCCCACTGCAGGGCACGGGCCTCCTTTGTAATTGAGAGTGGTCAGTTCCACCTCGCTGGCCTAGTGCTGGTTGGCGGACTTTACATACTACAGAAATTTATACAAATCGCTATAATTGGCAGGTTTCCTCACGATGTTTTCATTCACCGTTATAGTGTGTGGTGATTGACTATCAAAACACACATGACTCCGAAAAAAGTTTAATACACTATTTTAAAAATATATCGACAGCTTTGGTATCTCAGTTGTGCTACGGGGCGATAACAAGCTGACATCTCGGGTTAAAATTTCAGATCAGGCAAAGTGATATTCGATGTTTTTATTAATTATCTGCCCAGAGTCAGAAACTTACATATCCGATATGGCGATAGGCTTGCCCTCTATCACATCATGGAACAGAACACACAAGACAAAACGAGGGTGACCTGGCAGCATCTCTGCTTATGTTTACAGTGAAAAGGACGTGAGTTTATATATAAAATGTGTGTAAAAAATTGATTTCTTCTCTGCTATAAAAGCGGTCTGTATGTGCTATGTTCCATAAAGACTCCAAAACATCATAAAAAAAATTAAAGAGGAAGGTTATACAGTTCTAAGGTTGAGTTTTAATATGGCTAGGCGATTGTCCCGCGCTCACACCCACCACTGCAACTCCTGCAAGCCAGGATCAACAGTGTCACGCATTTTAATGACACCATGCATGGAAGCTCAGCGAGTCTCTGGTAATGTCTGCCTCGTCTTTAACCCACAACGAAATCAATCATCAAGTTAAAATAATTGAAGTAAAAAAAATATTTTTTGTCCACTTCCCTCCATAACAAAGCGTGTGACAAAGCGATGAACTAAAGAGATAAATAACCTCCGATAACGATTTTTACTGCCAGATAAGCCAGCTGTAAAGCACCACGGATTAAATTATTATTATCTTTAATTGCACTTATTATGTGTCCATTATATTTGATTCCAGTAGTAGGAGTGACAAAAACGCCAGAAATAACGGAAATTCGTCCTAGTATCTACTAGGCCCATATAGAATACAACTCCACATTATATTTTCATACCATTCCACATGATTTTACGCTCATTTTGCCAGACTAAACTCCCAAAGCATATGATGGTATTTGAAAATGGCTAGCACGATATAAGATGTTTGTGATGTAGAGTGGATTCAAAAATTCTCCACCCTTAGCTACGCCAAACCGCGTACGTTATAAGTACGTTTTATACAGACCTGACCCTACATTTTGATCAACTTTGACTTGTGCCGTGGGAATTAGATACTACTTTTCTGAGATTTTATGGCCTTGCGAACACCCAGATTGTTCTGTACTAAGACGGACATAGTTGCAGCTTCATACAGGCTTCGCAGCAACTCGATGTATCGAAAGTCAATCTGGCACCGCTGCAGCAACGTAACGTGGGACGTCCTCTGGCCAGATGGCTGGACGACTTGCACAAGAGGGCCGGCAGCGACTGCATGAGGGGCCTATGTCCAGCAGTGGACTGCAACGGGCTGATGATGATGAACACCCAGACCCGAAACAAATACTTGCGAACGCAATTTTTCTTGGAACAGGGATAGAATATGTGGCCCCTAGTCTCACATACATTTGTCGACCAGTCAGAAAATAACGGTCAAACACAACAGTTTTAATTTTATATTAATTTGTGCTATTTAAAGTCTGTTATATCAACATTATCAATTAATGTTCTATTTTTGTCACAAAATTTATATGCGGATAAATAAATTGCATAATAGCAATTATGCAATTTACTACATCTTATTAGATTGCCAACAATTAACAATAATACCATATTAAATAATTACCGTATGATTATTGCCACAGGAGAAGTCGACAATGGCGACGTCTTTGATTGGCGCCACATAACCGTCCTTAGACTTCTGCACGAACAGGACAATCTGCTTGGGAACTACCTCGAAGTGGAACGACAGCTTGGTGGAAGTCACGAAGAACTTGCCGTTCGTGTTGTGCCCTGCAGACAATCATGTTCATATTAATAATAAACGCACCCAACAGCCACACTCATCATCCCCACACTATGATACAAATTGTGCTGACATCAAGGAAGAGAATATATCATGAACATAGCAAGTCGCTGAGGCAGCACAAGAAATGAGAACATCAAGACGTGACTACGTACCCGTAACATTGTGTTTCTCATCTGAGCCATCAGATGTTGATAGTATATAAGTATTAAGTAAACATGAAATAATATATATTCAGTTCAGTAGTTCAGTGTGAAGCAAGACGCAGTTTTATCATATGCTAACCAGCTCCAACCCAAGTCTTGTCGTGGGTATCAAGGGCATTACTGTATGATCCGAAACGACACTCGAATGTTCGACGTCTGAGGTAAGTTATAATTTTTCCACATCTAAAAATCAAACACTATTCTTTAAGATACTTATCATTCACTCCGAACTAAATCTATAGTTAAGTCGTACGATATAGGATTTGAACATTTTGTGGAGTACCTAATCACATTCGTACAGTTTTACGTGCAACGTCCGAACATTCGAGTTTCGTTTCGGATCATTGAGTAACCCCCCATATAAAGAGACACTTTTCCGTCTCATAAACACAGAGCTGGCACAAATACTTGTCACAGTAAATGCATTTTGAATAATGGATGTATGATGATTTATGTATTATTTAAAATTCGCTTACACTTTTGTGGCCTTCTTGATATTATAGCATTTAAATATGTCTGAATTGCTAGGTCTTGGTTTGCGTTGAGTTTTCGATACGAAAATTACATTTGAGATGACTAAGAGGTACTTTAATTCAGCATAACGATAGATTGGCGTTCTATTACATATTGGGATGGAATTAAAGGTGAACTATGGTTGGCACTCCTCTGCCCAGTCATTGAGAGAACAGGCGTGAACTTAAACATGTACATATATTTCGACACATTGACAAGACTTTATGGTGATATAGGCAGAACGTAGAAATGAAATATGCATACAATTGCTTTTTGAAGGACATACTTTTCCAATATATTTAAATTATTGCACATAAGCAATTGCGTTTATATAAATGAATTTTATACATAAAACCGTCGCTCGGTAGCAAATGTTTATGTCGCTTTGCAACTACTCTCAGTTTTAGATCATACTAATTCCATCACGTTAGCCTATAGGCTACAGCTAGTTATTATGTAGGCAAATCTCACAAATGCTTAATCATGTGATGACTTGGTATAGAGGATTCAACTCTCTCTAACCTCTCTCAATCGTACTCTCGATTGTAGAGGAAATTCGTGCACTGCAGTGGGATGTATATGGGCTGGTACAGACATAGAGGATTTAACTCAATATAATACAGTATATTGATAACGCACAGCCATTTCAGTATGCAGTAATAATTGCACCATGCACACTTCGCAATAAGCAAACAATAGTATGAATACCTAAATATAACATAATAAATAAAGTAATTCAACAAATAAAATATTTCTCTGAATTCTAGACAAATTCACGCCCAGCATATGGTAGTTAAAAGTTCATAATTCAACTATATACTACAATTAATCATAAAACTACACATACTAACTGTAAATCTAGTGAACCTAGATCTATTTCTGCATATGCATTGGTCTTATATTTCTAATAGTTGTTATATTCATAATATATTTTACCATCAATTAGAAATTAGTATGAATGTTAAAACACATCAGTTTAAAATAGTCATAGAAAAACATCATGTTGTCTTGCCTATCTCTGTCTTATCGTTGCATGTAAAAATGTTGTTAGAAATAAAATAAATACACCCAACAGTCACATACATAATCCTGACCCCACACTAAGATCGAGTCTTTCATTTATGTCGTGGGTATCAGGAATTGCGTGACACTCAGTTCTCACAAACACCCAGACCCGAACCTAATTCACACAAACATTTACCTTGGTACGGGCTTATAGTTTGTAGCCTCTCGTTTCACAGCCTGCCTCAACCAACCGTGCCACAGAGGCTGTTAAAAGTCAAACAAGAACATATCTTACCCAGCTGTCCATACTCCGGCATGCCAAAGGAATGCAGGGTCCCATTGCAGTCGAGTATCATGGAGAACTCTGCACCGCAGCCCACCTTCACAATCGGAGCACCACTGTAACATATATTTCAATTCTTATTACTTTATTTTCTGATAATTTTGGCAAGTAAGCAACTGTTATCGTTAAGTACGTGGTAGCCTGTTGGTAACGGGCCAGGACACGTATTCGCAACTTCAACGCAGGCAACGTATTTCTTTGCTCTATGGTATTGCAGATGTTTATGGGTGGCGGTGATCACTTACCATCAGGTGAACCGTATACTCGTTTGCCCTGTATAATATAAAAAAGATTCAACACTAGTACTCCACTGCTAGATACTGTTTATATGAAGTAAAATGGCGTGGAATGTGATTAAGTCCATGTTGGTGTACTCACCCGTATTTGATGCGCGTCGGCGTCAGTACCTGCTGCATGTTGTTGCCGACGCCGCACTGTCCGCTCTTGTTGTCCCCACACGCGTACACCGTGCCGGTATCTACACAAGAAAGACGATATACTTTGTGTAAATATTAAATAAAGGCCATTGTGACAACAGAGTAATCTCTGTCGGATTATATTAAAGGAGACACAAAATAAATTTAGTTACATCAAAGTATTAAATGCGTCAGTATTTTCATCAATTGTAAAGAACTTTGTGTATGTAATGTAATGTTAATTCAATTAACGTTTATTATGGCAACTGTTAAACTTAATTTAAATAATGGGTATAGAAAATAGCCATAAAGAAAGATTGTCAAAAACTAAACACTGTGTGATATGTGTAAACTATTTTTTTTTAAATTATTGTTTCTTGAAATATTATTGTTAAAAATATATAATCTTGTAGCGCATTACAGAGTAAGCGTACGAAAGAGTAACACCCTTAATTAAAATGGTAAATTTGGCTGATTAAAGTGAAATTTGGGAAACGCTGCTCTGTTTATAGAAATACGTGAGGGATTGTGGGGTGTATTTATTACAAAATAAATAATATTAAATAACAAATACACCCCATAGTCACATACATAATCATGACTCTATAATATGATCGAGTCTTTATGTCGTGGTTATCAGAAACTTTAAGAGACTGTTTGGTCCCACAAACACCCAGACCCGAAACAAATACCTGTGGATCACGCAAATATTTGTCTCGGGATAGAACCTGCAGCCTTTGGTTTCATAGCCGGAGTCAAACTGACTGCGCCACACCGGCTTTTGAATAGAAGGTAGGATGGCAAGTATAGTGTTAAGTATAGTGGTGACCAGTGACGAAGAGCGTGTGGTGTCTGCCGACGGCGGCATGGATGATGTTCTTGCCGCGCAGCACCGGCACCGGCTCAGGCGCGTGGCGCGTGTTGGTGTCGCCGAAACCCAGCTGACCGCACGTGTTGCGACCTGCACAGAACATACATACATATATACATAAACAACACGCTATTTCCCATAAGGATGAATGTGCAGGCTCGTTCGGGGCGGTACCACTGTCTCACAGAATATTGGCGTGAAGCAACAGCTTCGCTGTCGCGATCCGTTCGGTGAGTGAGATAGCCGGATGCCCAATATCCCTTTCCTCTTCCCATACCTTTTCCTCCGTTTTCTCTTCCTAAATTGATGAGCCGGCAACACATCCATAATCCACCGTTGTGGATGTTCATGGGCGACAGCGATCACTTACCATCAGGTGACCTGTTTATTGGTTTGCCGGACTGCAATAAAAAAAGATGAAGTAGGCGGGGGTGTTATCAGGTCTCCCACGGCCGGCCTTATGTGGTTCGTTCCGTGGGACAATATACCTTTAATATCGTGATATTAATACCTATCGCCATATCGGGCTTGCGATGTTCATCTTCACCCATTTAAGTGCTCAGTATTTGACTATTATTATATTAGTATTCGTAGTTTTGTATTATTATACTAGTATTATATTAGTATTAGTATTGACTATTAGTATATTTGAGTATTTGACTACGACTTTTCGACTCCGAAAAGTCGTAGGTGTGACCAAGGTTTCGACTCCACGACTACCGTCTCAGCAGACACGTCTTGTCCGTTACCAATAGGCTACTACGCACTGTTGGCTTTATTTATATCCTGTATATTTTATGTGTACACGTTCGCAATACCTGCGTGAGTAGTTGCGGGCAAAAGCTAGTTAAAAATAACACTTACCGAACGTATACGCTTCTCCGTCTTCAGAAACGAGCACCGAGTGGCCAGCTGTACACCCGCTTACAATGAGCCGGTACTGCAACAAACAGTATCATTCAGTATACTGGTATGGCATATTACACAGTTCTCTCTGTGTCTCTCTTTCTCTCCAGCCCAAGGAAGTCCACCGCTAAACATAGGCCTCCCCGAGGATCTTAACATCGACCTGTTGTAAGCAGTTACCTGTTGCTCTCACCTGCATCTACTGGTGATAGAATATAGCATATAATTATCTTTCTGGACAGCGACCGCCATGCACGTTGGTGGAAAGCATGTAGGATTAAGCGATTAGGTATATATGCTTATGAGAAGGCCAGATTATCTGAGAAATTATTATTTCTTACATACATACATAAACTTCACGCCTTTATCCCAGAAGGGGCAGGCAGAGGTACAACCAGAACACCCACATTTCGCCTTGTATGGGCATTCACACGCTGTGATAGGTGACGAGCCTATGGCCATATCGGGCACAAATTCCTGACTCCGGGCTGATATATAATGAATAGAAAAATCCAATATCACATTACCCGACCCGGGATTCGAACCCGAGACCTCAGCTTTGTAATCGTGCCGTAGTACAACTAAGCCACCGAGGCAGTCGGTAATTATTTTATGCCTTTGGGTTGCGCGAAATTAACATAAGATGCTTAGTAGTCACTTTCTCGTGCTTGTATGAAAAAAATAAAGTAAGACGTTAATAATTATCTTACCAAAAATGTACCACGAAATATCGTGTAGAGACATAAGCTATCGAGATACACTTCGATCGATACAGGAATAGACCAAAAAATAATAAATTAAAACATAAAAATACAATGTAATAATCGCAAAATTTCATATTTCGTATATCTCAATTCACTATTATATAACGGTTACATAACTAAGTTTACGTAAATTATTAGCAGCGCTAAATACTAAAAATGAAACGTTTACTGAAAACATAAACAGTTTTAAAACGGCAGGCTTTTGTCACGACGTCGTGGAAGCAGCACTGAATAACTAAAATATTCAACGTAGGGAAATCGATACGACATTGGCGTGTATACGGGTTAACCAGATACATAATACAGCATACATAATGAGAGGCGTAAGACGTAAAATCGATGAGACTGTATGTATTTTGAAGCCGTTTCCATCAACTTCGGCCGCAGTAAGTGTTATGATTTCTCAAAAAAAATCCACAGGTCTTGGGCGCTGTCTGCATACAGTGACTTTCTATAACTTTTGCTAGGTCGTCTGACCACCAGGCTTTCTTAACTTCGACTTCTAACTTTGTGATGACCCAATAATGCCCAATTTAAGATTTTATGAAGAAAATTATTTACGTTGGTGAATTGGTGAATCTTTTTAAAGCTAAGCTTAAGGCTCGGGGATCTTAGATCTTGAGTGCGAAAGTAGGTGAAGTCTTGCACGGAGTTACTCACCCGTCCGTCGGTGAATTTATGGAAGGTGTACAGATTGGGGTGGGTGCGCTTGGCCGGGTTGTTGTCTCGGCGCGCCACCATGTCCCACGACACCAGCCCCGCTATCAGCAGCTTGCCTGGCGACTTGTAGAACGACTGCAGCAGCTCCTGTTTATCACGAGTTCGATATACTGTCTAGAAATGCCAATATTACCTGTAAAGTGTACTTTTTTTTTGGATATTATCACGCCCGCACACTGCTGCAACTCCTGTACACCAGGATCAACTGCTGCACGCTTTTAAATGACACCGAAGAACGACATTGAAGCTCAGTCCGTCTCCGGAAATCTATAACTTGTCTTAGAAATGTGTTTTACAGACATCGAACCAAGAACTTGGAACACATCCTGTATTCAAAATGAGGAGAAGAAAATATAGTTAATGGCTACACTATCTACATAGAATTTACCATCTAGGTGTATTGTTTGCTGCCGGTATACAAAAAATAAACATAATTGGACAAGTGTAGATTATACCTCTGGCAGCTTATCGGTTGTCTCTTCAGGCTCGGGCGATGGAGTCCTGGGAGGCTCCTGTGGGGGCGGCGACTGCATGGAGTCGTTGCTGTCCTCGTCCTCCGACACCACGGGCTTCTTGCGGCGCGGGGCCTTCCCACCGCGACTCGACGCCGGAGCGACGCGCTTACGACCCGCCGTCGACATATTCACTGTACACACATGCCATAGCCTCTTAGTCTCCGCCACGCAGCGGCAGTAGCCAGCTGAGCGACGACAAATCAAACACGATTACGAAAATAATCTCTAGTTACATACGGAAACCTCAGCGAATTGGATCAGTAGTTTTTGAGAAAATTACGGATATACAAATTAAAAGTCCGAAGATACCTTTTAAAGATGGTTAAAAACTTGACAAGTTTTTAATTGAAATAAAAACGAATGCTTACGGATTTTATCCGGAATTTGATTTAATTTTTACTTTTGTAAACTTCCTGACGTTTCCCTCAGAGCCGTCTTTAACCTATTGGAGGCCCTGGGCTCAATAAGATAATGGGGCCCCTATGACTTTGACAGAGCAATATATTGTGAGGATAGACAAAGTAAGCAGCGGACATCTTGTGGCTGAAGAGAGTGAGACAAAGAAGTCGCAGTGTTCCATTTATTTTTATTTATTTACAGTTACATTAAATTAATCGTGATATAATATAATGAAAAACCGAATTGACTCAAAATTGTAATGTATTTAATGATTGAACCTATAATAATAATATTTTACAAGAGAAACATTTGGATTTTTGTTTGTTAATAATATAAACTCAAAAATTACTGGACCTATTTTAAAAATTCTTGCACCATTATAAAGCTTCATCACCTCTGAATAAAATAGGCTATATTTCTTCCTAAAGGGATTGAAATAACGATTTAAATTGAAAAATAAATTTGTAAACACTGTTATATTTATTAGATACTTTACGAGTATATTATACCTCCTTTTTAGAAACGACAAATAATGGCATGCAACAATTTTGGAAAAACCGTATTTTGGGTATGAAACAAGGGATGAAATATTGCACGGAAAATCAAAACCGCTGAACCTATTGATGTAAAAACGTCATAATTGGGTTAATCACCAAAAATTAAAAACAATGTCATGTACAATCTTTTTAGGTGCTGAAGGGGTGAAAAGGGGTTGATTCTTGGAAACGAAGTTTCTTAACGCCATTTGGGGTAGGAGTGTATTAATAGAAATCAATAGAAAGTAATATAAACAAAGAAAGGGGAGATGTAGATTATAGGAAACACTTTCTACTTGTATTGTATTTCATTCTCTCGTAGGCTAAATTATTTTTTGAATATGTTAGTCCCTTTTTGGCGCCGCTTTTTCAAAATCTATATTTCTCTCATTTTCTAGTAGGCTACTTTTTTGAAGTTTCACTTCTGCCGTGTGTGAATTGCACATATCTACACACACGCTCACTTATCTATACTCGAAAAACCCTAAATTCGTAGTCAGAATTGAATATGGTTGCCGCCATTTTGAACCTTTTAGTTATTGATCCGATTGTTCTCAAAATCGTTATCTCCCTCAAGTATGTTTGTTCTGATAACCTAAATTCATAGAAATGAAAATTGTGGCCAAAATTTAGATTTATTTTACAGATCTCGTTGGTCTCATAATCGATATCGGAAGGTTCCTTTGTTCTAATTTCCTAAAATGACAGGCGGAATTGAAAATTTAGGCTGCGATTTCGAAGTTTTTAGTTATTACTCGGATTAAAATAAAATAAATAAATACACTTAACAGTCATACACATAGTCCTGACCCCAAACTAAAATCTAGTCTTGTGTTCTGGGTATTAGAAACTAAGAGAGACTTTTCCGTCTCACAAACACCCAGACCCGAAACAAATACCTGTGGATCACACAAATATTTGTTTCAGTGCGGAGATCGAATCCGGAGCCCCACGTTTTACAGTCGGACATTAACCAATTACGCCACGGAGGTTGCCAAATCATTATGTTCTATTGTGTCGATGATTAAAAAGTGTACCGCAATTATAGTTTCTTTTAGGTACTAACACTCCGCGTAGGTACACAACCACGAACTTTCATAAATTCGTAAATATTAATTTCAAATATTTATTTTATTTTCCCATGGCTTTTGGATGGATTTTCTGACCAGAGTAGAGTAGCTTCTAAATATAAGTATCGGGATTGGGGTCCTTATCGATCGCGGGGCCCTGGGCACGTGTCCAGAGTGCCCAGTGGTAAAAAGTTTTGCGTAAAGTTGCGCAATGAAATCCGTAAGAATTCGTTTTATTTCATTGTGTAACTTTCGCGTAAATCAAAGAACGTTTTTAATTGTAAGTATACTTTTGCCGCAGGAAATCCCATGCTAAACATAGACCTACTGACCCTCAAGGATTTCCACAGCGACCTGCTGAAAGTGTTTAGCGACAGGAGGGTAGACATCACGTACTGCGCTTATCAGTTAGTGGCCCCCAAACCATAATTTTTCGACCTTATTAACTATCACTCATATACTAATTTGTTTCAAAAACAAACATGTGGGTAAAACATTTTCTGTGAATGTTTCTATTATGATATAGTGTAATCATGATACTTAAACCATGATCTTTTGAAAAATATCTTAAAAAAATATTTATTTTAACAAACCTTATGAGATATCTTCACAATTGGCAATTATAATATGTATATTTGAATCCAGCGCATTTGCACATCATTAATACACTTTAATAATTACAAAATATTTATCTTGCTTTGAAACAGAGGACAATAATATTATAAGTATTTGAGCTGAATACAATTCATCATATGTTTAATATGATTGAGACAGTGACTAAAGCTGTCTTGATAAAGATATAACACTTATAGGGCAAAATGTGAGGTGTTTGCCCAATATGCACTTGTTTGTGACTTTGTAAAAAGTAATTTGTTGACTAATACCCTTTTAATAATATTACCTTTCACTTGCAATAATGAGATGTGTAATGCTCAACATTTATACAAAATATTATGACCCAAATTAATCTATGACTATGCTTTTTATGAGACTTTTAATTAATATGTCAAACAAATATTATTTGAGTCACCAAACGGCTTAATTTAATATTTTTATTTATTTGCCAAAAAATGAGAAGATGACTTTCTGAAATAAATGGGACATATATAAATTATAACTGTAAATGACCTTATAATTAGTCTCTATGTTTAGTCACATGAAGTATATAATATTATTTTCTATAAAGCATATTATATCCATTACTTGTACTAAAAATTCTACAAAATAAGAAGCATTACTAAACATTAAAATGTAAATGATGTTGAAAGTGAAAATAATGACTTATAATTGTTTTAAAACCTGTACCTAATATTTGAACTAAATAAATAAGCTTATGGGAATATGATTAAATTAATAATTACGATTTGAACGATATGAAAAAGAAGAATGATATGGCACATTTTATTTCACAATTAACATGGAATGAAAATGACATGGAAATGTTACACAAAGATTATTTAAGACACCTAAACAATATACAATAACAATAATAGACTCGGCTGCCTACATGTTCATGGTGGTCGAGGGTTCAAATCCCAGGGCACATCTGTGACTTTTCGGAGTTATGTGTGTATTGAGAGTCAATCACCACGCACTTTAACGGTGAAGGAAAACGTCGTGAGGAAACCTGCATACCCTAGCGATTTTAAAGAATTTCTACGGTATGTAAGTCCACCAACCCGCACTAGGCCAGCGTGGTGGACTATATGGCCTAACCACTCTCAATCGATTCTCTCGATTGTAGAGTAGGCCCGTGCCTTGCAGTGGGACGTATATGGGCTGATATAAATAAAATAAATAAAAACAATATGGTAGTGAAAGTTGGGTGTGGCAGAAGAAGCATGAAAGTAAAATTAGGGCAGTGGAGTTGAGATCATTAAGAGGAATGTGTGGTGAGTTTACATGACAGTGCTGAATAGTGTGGTGATGAAAACTTTTGGTGTGAGAGGAATTTATAAAGGAATGTTACGAGAGTTTGGTCATGTAGAGAGGATGGATGAAAGGAGACGAAACAAGCAAATATACAAGGCGAGTGCGGATGGAAGTGTCGGTAGGGTTCGACATCACCGAACTTACACCATTCAAATTAGTGATACCATCAACAAGGGTCAGGTCAAAAGTACCCTGTACCAACGAGAATATGGGAATGTATGTATTCTAATATGAATAATGATTTGTCGCTCATAAAAGACAAGAAAAAGAAAACTGTTTTCCGAAGGTTTCTACAAGGTAAGACCAAACATAACAGATGCCATTAATTACCCCAGTAGTTATTAAATATATATAATCAGAAAAAAAAAATTAACTGAAAATTTAATATACAGATATATTTTCTTTATATGAAACTTGTTATGTCATAACATTAAGATAATTTAACTGTTTAAAATGTATTAACATATATAAAATTTTAAAACATTTTGAATTTAAGCATTATTAAATAATCTTAGACTATGGCACACCAAATCTCCCACATGGATAACAATTAATTTGTAAGGTTTATAATTCCATATGATATACAACCGGCAAGATATGTACAGATCAAAGAAGTGGAGGGCCGGTGTCTTAATCATTGTAGTGGGAATAATAATATAGCTTGGATAAATAAAGTTGGTTGGTTGAGTGTGTTTATTTCTAATTACTTATAATACACAACACACTTAAAATACTACCTATTATTTCATTGCTGCTAAAGTATAAGTATTGCTCCAAAAGTATAATGGAAAATCCCTGAGGGAGCCTGCAAGATCTCCACAAGAATCATAAGGATATACAAAGTATGCCTACTAAAAGGGCCTAGTGACTGTATTGCACATGGTGGTAAGTACTATTACCATCCAGGCAGTATCAAATGGCATCAGAAGGCAGTCTCATGTTGGCCCACTGAGATGCCTCTTCACACTATGGCATAAGGACCCAGGATTATAAGGTGTAAATAGTCATATGGTGGCAAACCATTCCACAGCTCAAATGTGCGGCAGATAAAAGAATTGGTGAACCTTTTAGTTATATGTGTTAAAACATATATTACGTCTTACCTAAATTGTATTTTATATAATTTGTATTTTGTATAATATGTTTTATTTGTAAAACACTATTTTTTTGAATAACTCTTCCCTCAGCAAACCAACAATCTAATATGGCATTTTACCTACAAAAGTATACTCATATTACATACTATTTGATTCTGTATCAAACAAAAAAAAAAGCAGAGACAAAGACATCACAAGTAGCAAATAGGATGTTGGTTAATGCATGATTGCTTGTCGGCACTGTTATGCATTATTGAAAGATTGCACGGCTTTGGTACTCAGCCCAGTTAAAGATTCATGAACCTCTGTATATGTCTTACTCATATTATGCATGTATATACCACAGGCCGGTCATGCTGTTAACAAATTAACAAATAATAATCTAGAGAAAGTAACACATATATACTTAATCTTTATTTTGAGATTTGTATATTTCTAAGGTGCTATTGAACATATTGTTCATAAAATAAATCGAAATGTCGTACCTGCAGGCATTATTAAAATATGCACATAACAATGCACCGATATTTATATAATTTCATTACTTGAAATGAATAATAAGTTTACCTGGATATGAGTTCGTTTTAATTCAGTTGCACAAGACACTTTTGGTAACTGTAAATATCAAATCGAAACGAACGTCGAAAACGTTTATGTTGCAAAGAAAAAAATAAGTATGCTAAAATATCCAAAAATTATAGAACGCGATTTAACATTCACGACTCCGATAGGTCAAGCAGAACAATAACGCAGGTAGGGATATATACGAGCTATAACAATAGAAAAACCGTTATACAAAAATGTTTTTGTTATTACTATGTTACCGCGGCAAATCTTCTATCAAACTCGTATATGAATAAGTAGCATTAATTAACAGTATCTTTATGGTCAAACATAAACATTTTTACAACTAACGCTACCTGTGACCTACGCGTATTACCTTACACGTGCAATATTATATTCCAGTGTTTATTTACAAATCACATGTCAAAAAGCCAATATACATTATTGTAACAGTATTTTGAACTATAAAAACAACTTACCGCAATTAATCAGTGAAAACAAGTTGAATAAAAGAATTCAAAAATGTCTCTCCAGCTACACGATTGACAAGTGTGCGGGGATGCCGCGAAAAAATTTGTTATGCGATCTTTTTTCACTTCATGAGTACTTCATAAAAACATTATAATGTTGCCAATAAAATAACTTATGGAATTGCCATCCTTTTCTTTAATTACGATGTTTGCGTGTGAAAAAATGAGAAAGATATATGTTTATTGTAATGTCTATTAGGCTCAGGTAAAAATCAATGATTTGGGAAAGAAATTAACGTTGCCAGTTAATATTTCATTTACTATATGTGCTTTTAATTAAAAATATTTCTTTATGTAAACGAAAACAAAATGTCTCAATGAAAATATACCGATGTATCGTCATGTAATTAAATGAGGTAGGATTCAAAGAACGTGTTACGATTTCTGTTTTACTGCTACAAATGGCCACGAGCGTGTTTGATTGTTACAAAACAACTGAAAAACTATTTGTACATGAATCTGATTTATTAAATAAATAATTATTAACAAAATTTATAAATACGAAACTATATTTGTAAAAAAAAAAAACATTTACAATATCAACAGGCGACAGCAGTGAACACTAAAGTTAATTTTCGTTACTGACAACAATTGAAATACTATGTGAGAGTACAGTGACATTAAATTCCTAAGAAACGTAATAGATGGCGCTATAGCGCCAGGTTGCTTAAAATGTGGGGCTCTTGAATCATATCGAAACAACAAATTCCACTTAAGCCTTTAGAACTGGACCCTTTGGCTCCAATTACGAATTTAAGTCCTCTTAATGGTTCTTCCTCTTTAGGTTCTATTGTGATTTCCGGTAGTTCTATTTCAATAGGTTCATAAGGACATTCACATTCGACATCCTTTTTCTTTACCTTAGTTTCTGGATTATCACAACGACAAGAACCCTGATCGAGTGCTTCTTCTTCTTCAATAAACGCCTTGTAATATCTTAGTGCATCTTCAAAACTTAATTCATCCTCTGGTGGCGATTGCTTTTTTACATATAATTTAAAACCAGAAGTGGTTTGAGTCAAATCTGACTGCATTTTCATTTTCTGTTGTTCAGTCATTATGGGTTCTGGTATTTCTTCCTCTAGTACGGGTAATTCCTCTTCCGGTGGACATTCACATATTACCTTTTTCTTTCCTTTCTTTTTATCACTGCACACACAAGGTACTTTTTCTTTTGGGGGAGGAAGAGGAAGTGTGTCTTGTTTGGGTATCATTTTTGGGTCTTCACAGTTGCGGCACTGGCAGCCGACAGACCGGTGCATCTTGTGGGTCTCGCTGGAGGGCTCATCCCGTGGGGTACAACAACACGGTGGTGATATTTTCACTTTCTTTTCCTTTCCTTTGCAGAGGCAGGTGACTTTTTTACCATCAATAACATTGGGAAAACTGCAAGTGGGGCACAAGGAATCGCCGCCCGTCCGAACTGTAATGAAATGTTTTACTATTTTTAATTTACCTTTTTTTTATTTAATACCAGCGCTTATAGCGGACTTTCAAGAAAGCGTGACTAATAGTCATTATAGACAATTCAATATGAATCACCAATCATTTAGTGCAATCGAGGCGAGTTTTATTTTTCACAGTGAGTAAAGTTCACATTAGTTCCGCTAGAGGCGCTTTAGAGAGGTATCATGTATAGAAACAAGAAAAAATGCGATTCATTTAAGAAAATGACATTGCTTTGTGTATGTAATACCCAACAAACACGATTTGTTTTATAGATAGAAATGAATAAAATATAGCTCTACATTATTACACTATCTAGGAACATTCAGGTTTTTGTGTGAAGTATTTCCTCAATTTATTAACGGATATTTTATTGATGAATTTCGTTTGTGAGCTGCTGTTCGTAATCTCAATTGTTCGAGACATCCTTGCTATACATCCAATAACAATGTCGTTAATCTTTAATTTTTGTGTAATAATATATTGAGAACTATGTATGCAGGCGGCAACTCGTAATAGGCCAGCGTGGTAGACTATACCCTAACCTCTTTCTCGAACTCACGGTTGTAGTGGAACCCCGTAGTCCGTAGTCAGCAGTGGGCGACTATCGGCGGATACACGACAGTTTATTATTGCACTTACTTATGGGGGTGATAGTAGGCAGGTTGTCCACGGCACAGGGCGGCGTTTGCGTTTGCACTGAAAAGGGAATCACAAACTATTATCGCAGTAGTGCAAGGCCCCCGCTGTTGGGCAAAGGATTAAACCCTTCCACCTTTGTCGATTGAGGGCAATTACTGGCTATCTCTATATTATAAATAAATAAATATTTATATTATATCTCTATATTAATTAGCCATAAAACTCTTGTAGTAACATACTAATCGGATGACTATCGTTAACGGGGTCAAGCTTGTGCGCGTCGAGACACCCATCAGCGCATTTGCTTGTGTGCCTGTCGACTTGCCCGGCCAAAATAAATTACACACTTTCATGTAGTACCAATGACTTAAACTGATTTATAAACTACAGTCGCACAGAGTTGTGAACTGAAAGTTGTGGAGTCGCTTTCCGTTCGATCCGAATACATTGTTACATTTTAACATCCCATTTGTTATGTCTATCGCTTCCTTATTAGTGGTGGAGCATTTACGATGTCAATTAGCGCGGATATGAGCGATGGTGCTTACCAACAAGTGTCAAGTGACATGATGACATGTTTGCTCATCTGTCCAGTCAAAGCCATGAAGAGGGACATACTTTACTGTATTATTGTTATTAAGGAGTTAGAATATTATTTTTTGATATATTGATGTAATAAAAAAAATCGAGCCGATTTTAAAATTGATAAAAACATTATGAACATTTTAACACATCGATCGACGCGTCTAGTGAGAGCGTGTATCCGCTATCCGCTCTATGTAGGTAAACCTGATAGTTAGTACTGGTATTTGTGCGCAGTCTGACAATAGGCTTGTCTAACATACATATTACATATTAGGATGGTAAAATTGTCGTGATAGGTAGGCAGGGATGTACTGTCTACCTCCTCGCGGATTCGAGTGTTAGCGTATGTAAATTTAGTTAATAATCACTTATAAGCTCACCAAAATGAAGCTTACCAGGGACTCTCCTAGTATTAGGAGTTGTTGGAGGGACTTCAAACTGGTCGGGGTAGCAGCCGCAGCTCTCGTCCCGCATGCTGGTCATCATCGCGCCCCGCATGAAGGCGGGTGCGGGTGGAGAGGGCATGTCGTGGCAGCTACTGTGGCCCGTGCAGGGAGGCACCACGCAGTGCCGCACCGGAGTAGACTCCACGGGCACGCGGCGCGGCGGGAACATACGGAAACTCATGCCCGGCACGTTTTTATACGCTTCCTGGCTGAGACCTGGTGGGGCCGGAAGTTACGGTTAATTAACGTTTCACCTTCTTGAGGCAGTTTTGGATTATTTTGTTTTTTAAGATTATTATATTTTTAATAATTTGCTCTCGAAAGTGTAAACAAGACGCGTTAAGATGATATGTTGATTTATATTGAATATTATAAAATTCATACACTTCGACCGTATTTCGAGAGCGTTCAGATATTTAACGAGTGTTTGTATACAGGTTTCCGATGGGTGTTGCAGCCAAGAATCACAATGAGGCGCCTGAAAGAGCGCCTTTAGCAATGACGCAGTGAAATGTCACGACGGCGACGTCAAGGACTTAGTGCGTAATGGACTTCTATCGAGCTAACAACGAGTTATTTTTTTATTTTATCTCTGTATTTTCTACTACCATTAAAATCATTGTAATTATTCGAGAAGTCTCATTTCAAAGTCCCAAAAGAGGACCAGCGCATTCAATGGGCATGGAACGCCTAACGAATATTTGTTTCGGGTGTTGGTGTTTGTGAGACGGAAAAGTCTCTCGTAGATTCTGATACCCACGACACAAGACTCGATCTTAGTGTGGGGTAGGATTATGTGTGTGACTGTTGGGTGTCTTTATTTATTTATTTATTGTTGCTGTGTGTGGACATGCATAATATCGATATGAGAACAACCTGCTCTTTCCGCTTACCTTGAGCAACTCCTTGTTTGGCAATAAGCGGCGTGAGCAGCTCCGACATGACGCTGCTGACACGTGGCACCTCCGTGTCCTTGGCGGGCTCCTCGCTGACGTCACAGCAGCACGGCCGGTCAGTAGTCGTGTCCATGCTCACCACGTTGGTCGTGATCTTCCGCTTCAACTTCGCTTGACACATCTTATCTTGAGACATCTCGCGATAATCATCCATGTAGCGTCTCTTCCCCCTTGTTGAGATTTTGAATCCCATCGCCGATATTCTCATGCCTGGTTGATCTGAAATTGATTTAATTAATTGAGTATTTTTTAATTGAGTAATTTAAGTATGATTTAATTTGACAGCCTCCGTGGCGCAGTTGGTTAGACATCGCCTGTGAAACGAGAGGCCGCAAGTTCGATCCCTGCATCGAGACAAATGATTGTGAGGCCCACAAGTCTTTCGTAGCTTCTGATACCCACGACACAAGACTTACTTGATCTTAGTGTGGGGTCAGGACTATGTATGTGACTGTTGGGTGTATTTATTTATTAAAAAAATATTATTTATTAATTATAAATACGTACATTACGTAACTGTCATACAGTCACCACGATCGAAACTTCATAATAGCTGATCGTGTGATGCCTAAGTCAGAGACATGCGCAGACAAAGTTTAAGATTTTATGAAATTACGAAGTTCTGGCGGCCACGGGCTTTAGGTCTATAAGTACGCTTGCTATTATGTATTCTTCCAGAGTTATATACTCTGCCGATCAAAAGTTTGAGACCACTATATTAAATACAGGTAAATTAAATAAAAACCAGTATGTCCAAAAAGTTATAATGAAATGGTTTTATTTTCATATTACTACACTAAATTAAATATCAAAAAACATTTAAACACATTGATAACAGGGGAAAAAAAAGAACAAGAAAAAAAATGTTTAAACTGATTTTTATCAAAATAACCCCCTGTGCATTTGATCACGCTTTTCACTAATCTCGGCATGCAAGCGATTAATTTATTAAGTGTCTCTTGTGTTATATTCTTCAAGCTCTCTTGCAAAGCGTTCCACATAGCCCGATGCGAAGAAGGACATTGCTCCCGTACATTTCTATCAAGCTATTCCCATAAAAGCTCTATAGGGTTAAGATCAGGGCTCTGCGGTGGCCATTTCATATTGACCAACACCCCTTCCGTCTGATTCTATTCGATTCTAAAAAGCCTCTACACAATTTTGAATTGTGCTTTGGATCGTTATCTTGCTGTGAAACAAATCAGTGACCGATTAATTTTAGCTCGGAAGGAATGGCATTATTTTCCAAGATTACTTTATAGTGCTCTTTTTTCATAATTCCTTCGATTTCCGTTAGATCTCCAGTGCCATAGCCTGAGAAACAACTTCAGACCATAACAGAACCACCACCATGCTTGACGGTTGGAATCACGCAATGTGGCAACATTTTTTCTTCGGCAGAACGTCGAACGTAAATTCTTCTCCTTGGACCATATAATTCAAATTTGGATTCGTCAGTCCACTTTTTTGATATCTTCTTCTGTCCAGTCTCGGTGGGCAAGGGCCCATTGCATCCGTTTTTTCTTATTTCGTGGCTTTAACAGGGGTTTTCGGATAGCGACGCGACCAAATAATTTAGCGTCTTGCAAACGTCTCTTGATTGTACACACTGAGACAGGTTTTGTCCGGAATTTGTTCACTTCAACACGAATTTCCGGTGCTGTTAGGCGTCTATTCCGCTTACTGGTAACAACAATAAAATGATCCTCACTAGAAGTGGTCGCTCTTGGTCTTCCGAAGCGCGGACGATCTCGATTAGTACCAGTTTCCTTGTAACGTACAATAGTGCGATGAACTCCAGTCTTCTATAACTTTAGGTGAGATCCAATCTCACGTTCGGATTTGCCTTCGTTATGAAGAACTATAACTGCAAATCGCATTTCAATGGTAATTTCACTAACTTTTCCCATTTTAAACACGTCTTGACAGCCGGTACAACAAATTTAGACTAGATAGAGTTATTCGAAAGCAGTTATTAAAATACGTTGTTAAAATAACGATAATAACATTTCTAAGAAGCCAAAACAATCGTAGACTTAAAGTTAATAAAAAACTAAAGCAATAATAATGAAATTTATGAGGCTGTGACAAGTTAACAATCAACAAAAGGATTAGTTATTTTCCGGCAAATATTGAAGATGCGAATCACAGCTTTTTTATTACCCTTTAGATGGCTGATATACAAAACAACTGGCCTTTGGATAATGCTCATGAACTATAGAATGTGGACTAGTGCGGATTGCTGTTATATTACTCATTTAAAAAAATATATGCAATTCCGCATAATTGTAATGAGTGGTCTCAAACTTTTGATCGGCAGTGTACATAGAACTTTTAGACACTACACTAACATACAACTGCCTCGGTGGCGTAGTGGTACGATGGTACGATTGCAAAGCTGAAGTCTTGGGTTCGAATCCCGGGTCGGGCAAAGTGATATTGGATTTTTCTATTCTTTATCAGCCCGGAGTCAGGAATTTGTGCCCGATAATGCCAAAGGCTCGCCCCCTATCACATCATGGGACGGAATACAAGGCGAAACGTGGGTGTTTTGGTAGCACCTCTGCCTACTGTGAAAAAGGCGTGTGTTTATGTATGTATGTACGTGTCGTGGGTATCAAAACCTCTGAGTGTTTACGGCTTTTATAAATTTCTAGGCCCGCAACAAATACGTCCGGGTCATACAATTTTTTTCTCGGTGCGGGGATCGAACCTTAAGCCTCTCGTATCAACAGTTGCCGTGTAACCTTCTTATCAACTGGAACATGGACGCTATCAAAATTACTCATTTATTTTTCTATGCTAGTGTATTTCTATCCCGAGTGAGGAAGGAGAAAAGAGGGAGGCACGGGGTGCGTAGCCCAGCAGTTGGAAATATTTAAAAAATCTAGTAATACCCTCGGCTGTCCAATGTCGTTCTGGCGGCAACGTTATGAAATGGCAAACTAACGCCCCAGTACTCAAACCACATTCAAATATTAAGTTGCACTTAACTACCCACGTCCCACTTAGTCAGAACAATTAAGCGGGACTTTCGTAGTTAAGTGCAACATCATATTTAACTGGCGTTTGAGTATTCGGGTGTAAGAATATAAAATAAAGACACAAGTAGCACAACTTACACTCTTCCCGTATTTTCTTGCTGAACCTACTACTATGTCGTGACATTTCAATGTATATTGTGGAGCTGAACTTTGAATCTGGGTCGCGCTCTGACGTAGGCACGATGACAAAGATCGAGGAAGCGTCGGACACCAGTTTCTGAGAGAGTATCTGGTCAACCAGGCTAGCCACGTCTTGGTCGCTGTTCAAGTAACTTATGACGACAATAGGGTCTTTCCCTTTGCCCTTGATTTCTTCTTTCGTATCTTCGAGATGGACGTCGGACATTCTAAATATTATAGTGTCATTCAGTTTTCTTCTTCCCGCTCGCAAATTACGCTCGTAGGTGATGTTCGTGTTGCTGGAAATGTACATAATTAAAATTCTCTAGTTTTCTATGATTTCCGAACAGTTTCATTATTTGTAGGTGTAAAATGGAATAAAAATCATTATAATTATAGTTTATGTAAAACTTTATTACAGGGTGAGTTTTGCGAGAGGGATGCATGGCCAAAATCGAAACTATAAGGAATAAGAAAAAGTAATAATCAATGGTGTCACGAGCCCGACATTGATGTACAATAAAACTACTGCATAACTACTTGTAAATCTCAAAAATCAATTAAAATATGCAATGTAATGGCACAATAATTTCACCAATCTATAATGTTGCTAATGACGATACAATTCTGCGAAGTATTGACATACCTTAATTTTTTGATTTTTTTTTGCTTTCGTTAATGTAACTTAAAAATGGTCGGAACAGTTATTTCTAGCGCTTTATCATACGAGTTTATTTATACCGTAGTTTACATTGATGAAACTGCCTCCTTGTGTAAGATTATTATTTTGTTTCCGGTGCGGTTTATCACTCAAGAAATCACGTGAAGTACATTTGTTTCGATACAAAATCGCGGTTGACACTTCACATATTATATCCAGAGCGATGACGTGCTACGATATCAAAGCTATCATCATGTATTAGATAATATATCCATATTCACAGCACAGAATCGTACATTTTAGTATATATATTTTTTTAAATCATTAATCTTTAAAAAAAATATATACTAAAATATTCCACTCGCAACGCACGGAGATTAGGTGTAAGGGAAGAAAAAAAAGTATTTTATAAAATTACCTTTTTCCTTTAGTTTTCCGTATGTCATTACTTCTCAAAATTTAAATATTTATATCCAAGGTATAATTACATAATAATAAATGTGCAAGAACTACTTATACATAAATTAAACAAGCAGCAAACAAATGCCTATCACAAAAATGAGGATCTGTATTCAAAAACGAATTGTAAATGTAAGATAATAAAAACTATAAGATACGCACCTTGTTTCAATGTGCCTACTGCAATGCATTAACTTCTGAAGGTATTCACTTTCTTCAATACTGTCGCTGCTATAGTACGTTTCAGAATGAGAGTAACACAGATAGTGACTGCACCGGGATGGATTACTCGTCTCGTCTATTGATATTACACTGATTGTCGCTACTTCATCACCCGTCGAGAGACTTAAAGAGGACTCCGTTTTTATTATAAATATAGAGTTCAAACTAGATTCTGTCGATTCGTTGCGATTTTTTGTCAACACAGACATCGACCCCAATGACCTTTGGATTGATGATTCGGACATTTTGTAATTACTTTTCATATATTCACCTAAGAGTTGTGATTTTAATTGGTATGTGTAATCATAAATACATGAATATTTGTCCTTGTCATTGTCCAGGTTTTTTGGTTTATTTTGAATACTTTCGGAGGAATGATTTGAGTACACAGGACTGTAGAATATTCTTTGAACTTCTTTCTGCGGTCGTTTCTTTTCGTTCATTGTTGTTTCATTCTTCTTGATAAATGAATTCTGCATTAAATTGTCGATTGAGTTTGATGACGTGAATCTGTGATTAAAGAACAGAGCATTTGCTGATTTGCTGGATGTTTCTCGAATGAATGATGGCACGCCGACTGCGCTTCCGACGGTAACCTTTATACCTTCGTTATCAGTAAAAACACCGTGCTTAACTCCTGGAATACATTCGTCAGGACATGGGCAAAGGGACGAAATGTCTGGAGATGTGACTCTAATTTTGACATAACTGTGTTTAAATCTAATTTTCTTTTTGTCACAACCACAAGCTCGGTCGCAAACCGTAGTTTTTGTTATCTCTTCGAGCTCTTCCTCGATGCCACCCGGTCTTTTTCTTTTAGTTCTTATCTTTCCTGCTTTTTCAGAAGGCGTAGGTTCTGGCGGCAATCCAGCCGCCGCACGTACTTTCTTGACAAGAGCCTTTTCGGATGCTGTTTTTCCTACAGGCAGAGGCAAACCGGCTTCAGCTAGACCTTTAAGTATTCTTTCTTTTTCAGCTGGCGTTTTTCCAGTGAGTGGAGTAAGTAATCCAGCGGCTTTTGCTCTCTTTAAAACTTCTTTCTCTGATTTTGTCTTAGGCACGGCAGGTACACCATATTCTGCTCTTACTTTTTTAATCAATGACTTTTCTGATTTTGTTTTACCTTCTGGTAACGGTAGCCCTGCTTCAGCTAATCCTCTTACTATTCTTTCTTTTTCAGCGGGTGGCTTTCCTTCAAGTGGGGTAAGTAGTCCTGCGGCCTTTGCTTTTCTTAACTTTTCTGAGGGGATTACTGAAGGAATGGATGGTTCCGGTTTTACTTCTGTTTTTATTCTCTCAATTAATGCTTTCTCTGATGGGGTTCTTCCTTCAGGTAAAGGTATTCCAGCTTTAGCCAGTCCTGTAAGTATCCTTTCCTTTTGTGCTGGGGTTTTGCCTTCTAAGGGTGTAATCAAACCAGCCGCTTGTGCTCTACGCATTTTATCCGCAATAGCCGGTGTTTTAGGGGTTGGTGGGAGACCCATTTCAGTTCTAACCTTTTTAATTAATTCCTTCTCTGAAGGAGTTTTTCCTTCTGGTAATGGCAATCCTGATTTAGCCAACCCTTTTAATATTTTTTCCTTTTGTGCAGGCGTTTTACCTTCCAGTGGTGTAAGAAATCCAGCCGCTTTTGCAGCTCTAATTTTTTCTGATGGTATGCGAGGTGGTGGCACTCGCGGCGTGGCTTTTACTCTACGTACCATTTCTTTCTCAGATGGAGTTTTACCTTCTGGTAAGTCTAGGCCGGCATCATGCATTCTTTTCAAAATTTTTTCCTTTTCCGCTGGTGATTTACCTTCTAATGGAGTTATGATCCCGTCTATGTGAGCTTGTCTATGTCTCTCTCTCATGGATGGTGTTTTCGGTTCTGGCGGTAAACCGAGTTCATCGCGGACCTTGCGTATTATTTTTTTTTCTGAATCTGTTTTTCCTTCAGGCAGAGGTATACCTGCTTTGGCAAGACCTTTCAAAATTTTCTCTTTTTGTTCAGGTGATTTTCCCTCCAATGGTGTTAGAACACCAGCTGCTCTTGCTTTTCTAATTTTTTCTGAGGGCAAACCTTTGTACGGCGGACCTAACGCCATATCAGCGCGTACTTTTTGAACTAATGCCTTGTCCGATGGAGTCGTTCCTTCAGGCAGTGGTCTTCCTTGTCTCGCTAAACTTCGTAAAATCTTTTCTTTCTGGGCAGGTGTTTTCCCTGCCAGATCTGGTGGTGGTGCAGCAGCAACCAATTTTCTTATCATTTCTTTTTCAGATGGCGTTTTACCTTCCGGGATTGGAAGTCCTGCTGCAATTCTATCTTGAATCAATTTCATTTTACGCGCTTTGGGTTTACCTTCTAAAGGAGTAAGCAAACCGGCAGCTCTAGCTTTTTTAAGCATTTCTTTCTCAGAAGGCGTTTTGCCTATTGGTGATATGTAACCGGTTTCAGCTTTTACTTTTTTAATTAATTTTCTTTCTGACGCTGTTTTCCCTTCAGGAAGAGGCAAGCCAGCTGCCACTCGCCCTCTCAAAATTTTCTCTTTTTGTTCAGGCGTCTTTCCCTCTAAGGGAGTCAATAATCCAGCTGCTTTTGCTTTTTTTATTACCTCAGAAGGTAAACCCGATGGGACTGGTCCGACAGCAGCCTTTATCTTATTTATTAGCGCTTTTTCTGAAGGAGTTCTTCCTTCGGGTAGAGGTAATCCTAGTTCGGCTTGACCTCTTAATATTTTCTCTTTTTGCGCATGAGATTTACCTTCTAATGGCGTAATAAGACCGGCAGCTTGCGCTTTTGCATACTTTTGTTTAGTAGACGGTGTTCTTGGTTCAGGTGGAAGTCCCATTTCCTTTCGAACTTTTTCAACGAGTTTCTTCTCTGATGCTGTTTTACCTACAGGTAACGGCAAGCCATGTTTTGCCAACCCTTTCATTATTTTTTCTTTTTGTTCCGGTGTTTTACCCTCTAGTGGGGTCAAAAGACCTGCTGCTTTCGCAGCTCTGAGTTTCTCAGACGTAATTATTGGCACTTTAGAGATTTTTCTTTCTGATTCTGGTGTTAATAGATCACATATACATTCGTCTACTGGACCTTCACCTTCTGTCACGATTTTTGCGGTAATTTCATCCAATTTTTTAGCTTCTTGAGGTGGTAGTGCTGCCCTAAGAGTTTTTCTCTTGGGTGTTGTTGCTTTTATATTTTGTATCAAAGCTTTTTCGGAAGGTGTACGACCTTCTGGAAGCGGAATACCTAACTCAGCCTGTGTTCTAAGAATTCTTTCTTTTTCCAACGGGGTCTTACCTTCTAGAGGTACCAAGACTCCTGCGGCTGCTGCTTTGGCGTATTTTTCTTTTTCTGAAGCTGTTTTTGGTGCTGGAGGAAGACCTAGTTCTGCGCGGATTTTGTCTACAAGTTTTTTTTCTGACGGTGACTTTACTGATGGAAGTGGAACGCCATGCATTGCCAAACCCCTGAGTATATTTTCCTTCTGTTGTGGAGTTTTACCTTCCAGCGGAGTTAAAAGACCGGCCGCTTTTGCTTTTCTAATTCTTTCTGACGGTACTCCAACTAGTGCCGGAGCTCTAGCAGCTGCCTTTACTTTTGCAATAAGAGATTTTTCAGATGGTGTACGTCCTACTGGAAGTGGAACTCCCATATCAATCATTCCTTTTAAAATTTTCTCTTTTTGAGCTGGTGTTTTTCCTTCCAAAGGAACAATCAGACCGGCAGCTTGAGCTCGTTGATAATTTGTCTTATCTGCCGACGTTTTAGGCTCTGGAGGTAGACCAAGCTCAGCACGCATTCTGTCCATAAGTTTCTTTTCAGAAGGTGTTTTAGGTTCCGGTAACGGAACACCATGCATAGCTAGACCTTTTAAGATTTTTTCTTTTTGCTCCGGCGACTTACCTGTAAGTGGCGTCATTAGTCCAGCCGCTTGTGCTTTTCTCAGCCTTTCTGAGGGCGGTGGTAAAATAGATATTGCCCTAGGCGCTGCTTTTACTTTAGCAATAATTGCTTTCTCTGATGGCGTTCGTCCTTCAGGAAGTGGTATACCCATGTTGGCCATACGTGTCAAGATTCTTTCTTTGTCTAAAGGTGATTTGCCTTCCAAGGGAGTAATAAGGCCAGCAGCCAAAGCTTTTGAATATCTTTCTTTTTCGGATGGCGTTTTCGGTTCAGGTGGCATACCTAGTTGTGCACGAACTTTATTAACTAATTTCTTTTCAGATGCCGTTTTTCCTTCGGGTAAGGGTAAACCATGCATGGCTAGACCTTTTAGAATTTGCTCTTTCTGTGCAGGAGTTTTTCCTTCTAGCGGCGTTAATAGTCCGGCTGCTTTAGCTTTCCTTATCTTCTCAGAAGGAATTCGAGGGACTCTGGGAGCAGCTTTTACTTTAGCAATGAGAGCTTTCTCTGACGGTGTTCGCCCTTCAGGTAAAGGAACACCCATATCGGCCATATCGCTAAGTATTTTTTCCTTTTCTTCAGGTGTTTTTCCTTCTAATGGTAATATAACTCCAGCTGCCATTGCTTTAGCATAATTTTCTCTTTCTGATGGAGTTTTTGGTTCAGGTGGAAGACCAAGATCACCACGTACTTTCTCGATTAATTTCTTCTCTGATGGTGTCTGTCCTTCAGGTAAAGGTATTCCATGCATAGCTAAACCTTTTAATATGTTTTCTTTTTGAGCAGGAGTCTTGCCTTCAAGTGGAGTTAGGTACCCTGCAGCCTTAGCTTTTCGAAGCCTTTCGGAAGGTATTGGAGGAGCTCTCGGGGCAGCCTTGACTTTTGCAATAAGTGCCTTCTCCGACGGTGTTCGGCCTTCCGGGAGTGGAATGCCCATATCTGCGAGATCGCTTAAAATTTTCTCTTTTTGTGCTGGCGTTTTTCCTTCTAATGGCACAATAAGTCCTGCTTCTACAGCTTTTGCATATTTCTGTTTTTCAGCAGATGTTTTGGGTTCTGGTGGAAGACCTAATTCATTACGCACTTTATCAGCTAGCTTTTTTTCTGATGCTGTCTTTCCCTCTGGCAGCGGTATGCCATGCATCGCTAAACCTTTAAGTATTTTCTCTTTTTGTTCAGGACTTTTGCCTGCAAGTGGAGTTAGCAGTCCAGCAGCTCTTGCTTTGCGTAGTTTTGATGAATGTACCATGGGTGGTCTGGGAGCTGCTTTTACTTTTGCTATGATGGCTTTCTCTGATGGCGTGCGTCCTTCAGGAAGTGGTACTCCCATGTCAGCCATATCATGTAAAATTTTCTCCTTTTCAGCTGGAGTTTTTCCCGCTAAGGGTAATATAACACCCGCGGCCATGGCCCTTGCATATTTTTCTTTTTCTTCTGGTGTTTTAGGTTCTGGGGGAAGCCCGAGTTCAGCACGTACTTTATCGACTAATTTTTTTTCCGATGTTGTTTGGGCTTCAGGAAGTGGGATTCCGTGCATTGCTAATCCTTTGAGTATATTTTCTCTTTCTTCCGGACTCTTCCCTTCGAGCGGTGTCAATAATCCAGCAGCTTTAGCCTTTTTTAATCTTGCCGATGGGACTCCCACTAAGGGTGGTCCTCTTCGAGCAGCTTTTACTTTGGCAACAATTTCTTTCTCAGATGGTGTTCGACCTTCCGGAAGTGGTATACCCATATTAGCCATGTCTGTAAGTATTTTTTCTTTTTGTGCAGGTGTCTTTCCCTCTAAAGGAACTATAAGACCTGCAGCCTGTGCTCTATCATATTTGTCTTTTTCTGCAAGTGTTTTAGGTTCTGGAGGTAAACCAAGCTCTGCGCGAATTTTATCTACTAACTTTTTATCTGATGCGGTTTTTGCAACAGGAAGCGGCAGACCTTCCATCGCTAATCCTCTTATAATGTTTTCCTTCTGACGTGGTGTTTTACCTTCTAATGGAGTAATAAGACCAGCGGCTTTTGCTCTCTTCATTTTTTCAGAAAGAGGGACACGTTCTGATGGTGGTCGAACACTTGCTCTAACTTTGGCTACAAGAGCTTTTTCGGACGGTGTCCGACCTTCTGGCAAAGGCACACCCATTTCAGCTTGAGCCCTTAGAATTTTTTCTTTTTGTTCAGGACTTTTACCTTCAAGAGGAGTAATTATTCCGGCGGCTATCGCTTTTCTATATTTTTCTTTAGCTGATGGAGTTAACGGTTCAGGTGGTAGACCAACTTCAGCGCGTACTTTATCGATCAATTTTTTTTCTGAAGGTGTTTTAGCTTCTGGAAGTGGAATTCCATGCGCTGCTAAACCTTTTAAAATCTTTTCTTTTTGTTGTGGTGTTTTACCTTCTAATGGAGTTAAAAATCCTGCAGCCTTAGCTTTTCGAAGCTTTTCAGATGGGATGACAATAGGTGGGAGCGGTTTGACTGTGGCTTTTATTCTATCTATTAAAGCTTTCTCTGAAGGCGTTCTTCCTTCGGGTAAAGGTAAACCTAGCTCGGCTTGTCCAGTTAAGATTTTTTCTTTTTGTGCTGCTGTTTTTCCTTCTAAAGGAGTCAATAAGCCCGCAGCTGCGGCTTTTGCGTGTTTTTCTCGTATTGAGGGAGTTTTAGGTTCAGGTGGTAGTCCCATTTCTTTTCTAACTTTATCGATTATCTTTTTTTCCGATGCCGTTTTCCCTTCAGGAAGAGGAATACCATGTTTTGCTAATCCTTTGAGAATCTTTTCTCTTTGCTCCGGTGTTTTACCTTCCAAAGGCGTTAAAAATCCCGCTTCTTTAGCTTTGCGGAGTTTTTCTGATGGAACGCCAATAAAAGGAAGGGGTTTAACTTTAGCCTTTATTTTATTGATTAAAGCTTTTTCTGAAGGCGTCCTCCCTTCTGGTAAAGGTAAGCCGAGCTCGGCTTGGCCAGTTAAGATCTTTTCTTTTTGTGCTGCAGTCTTTCCTTCCAAAGGTGTCAGTAAGCCTGCCGCTGCGGCTTTTGCGTGTCTTGCTCTTATAGATGGAGTTTTAGGTTCAGGTGGGAGTCCCATGTCTTTTCTCACTTTATCTATTATCTTTTTTTCGGATGCCGTCCTTCCTTCAGGAAGAGGGATACCATGTTTGGCTAAACCTCTGAGTATTTTTTCTTTTTGTTCTGGTGACTTGCCCTCTAATGGTGTAAGAAATCCTTCAGCCTTAGCTTTACGAAGTTTTTCTGATGGCACGGCTATAGATGGAAGTGGTTTAACTGTGGCTTTTATTCTATCTATTAAAGCTTTCTCGGAAGGCGTTCTTCCTTCGGGTAATGGTAAGCCGAGTTCTGCTTGGGCAGTAAGGATCTTTTCTTTTTGTGCTGCTGTCTTTCCTTCTAATGGAGTCAGTAAACCTGCTGCTGCGGCTTTTTCCTGTTTTGCTTTCATGGAGGCAGTTTTAGGCTCAGGTGGAATTCCCATCTCTTTCCTTACTTTATCAATTAACTTTTTTTCCGATGGTGTTTTCCCTTCAGGGAGAGGAATACCATGTTTGGCTAAACCTCTAAGTATTTTTTCTTTTTGTTCTGGTGGTTTGCCTTCTAAAGGAGTAAAAAGTCCTTCAGCTTTAGCTTTGCGGAGTTTTTCCGTTGGAACGATGCCCGCGTGAGGAAGTGGTTTAACCGTGGCTTTGATTTTGTTTATCAAAGCTTTCTCTGAAGGCGTCCTACCTTCTGGTAAAGGTAAGCCGAGCTCCGCTTGACCAGTTAAGATTTTTTCTTTCTGCGCTGCCGTCTTTCCTTCTAACGGAGTCAATAAGCCCGCCGCTGCGGCTTTTTCGTGTCTTGATTTCATGGAAGCAGTTTTGGGCTCAGGTGGTAGTCCCATTTCTTTTCTTACTTTATCAATTAATTTTTTTTCCGACGTCGTTTTCCCTTCGGGAAGAGGAATACCGTGTTTAGCTAAACCTCTTAGTATTTTTTCTTTTTGTTCTGGTGGTTTCCCCTCTAATGGAGTTAGCAATCCCGCAGCTTTAGCTTTGCGTAGTTTTTCTGATGGAACAATTCCTACGAATGGGAGAGGTTTCACTGTGGCTTTGATTTTATTTATCAAAGCTTTTTCTGAAGGCGTTCTTCCCTCGGGCAAAGGAATGCCTAGTTCTGCTTGGCCAGTTAGGATCTTTTCTTTTTGCGCGGGCGTTTTTCCTTCCAAGGGTGTCAATAGACCTGCTGCTGCTGCTTTTCTGTATCTTTCTTTCTCAGCAGGAGTAGCAGGTTCAGGTGGCAATCCCATTTCTTTGCGTACTTTGTCAATTAGTTTTTTCTCAGACGCCGTCTTACCTGCAGGAAGCGGTATTCCGTGTGTAGCTAAACCTTTAAGTATTTTTTCTTTTTGTTCCGGAGTTTTTCCTGCCAAAGGAGTTAAGAAACCAGCTTCTTTTGCTTTCTTTAATTTCGAAGGATGCACTGCTGTTAATGATGGTAGCGATGCCTTGATTTTGTCTATTAACGCTCTTTCCGATGGAGTTCGACCTTCTGGCAGCGGTAATCCTAACTCCGCTTGTTTTCTAAGTATTTTTTCTTTTTCTGCTGGCGTTTTTCCTTCCAATGGCACGATTAGACCAGCCGCTTCAGCCTGTCTTAGTTTTTCTCGGTCAATCGACGACTTTGGTTCTTGTGGTAAACCAAGTTTGGTTCTGATTGTTTTGATCATTTCTTTTTCGGATGGCGTTTTTCCTTCAGGTAATGGAGCGCCGGCCATTGCCGCTTTCTCCAAAATTTTTGCTTTTTCTGATGGAGGTTTTCCTTCGATTTCTTTTTCTAATCTCTTTATTTCTGCCTTTCTCCTTTCCTTTTCAGCAACAGTGGCAACTGCGATAGAGGCAGCAGATACTTTTCGCAATTCCCCAAGCCGACGTTCTTCTCTTGGGAGATGTCCACAAAGGATGCAATTACAGTGATCACAGTTTTTCTTCTTGTAGCAATCATAAAGACTCTTCATGACTTCAAACATCGCGTCAGAGTTACATTGGCAGCAGCAAGATTCCTCTTTTGTATTCAGCTGACATCGATATATTCTCCATTGCGGTTGAAATGGGCTTTTTTCAGTCTTCATACATTCTGGTGTCCTGCGTTCTGACATTAAATTTACTACATAATCTGAACGGTAAGGTAGATTTTCTTTAGTTGGAAATACATCAGAGCTTCTAACTTTTATTTTAGTTTTCTTCTTGTGGTCAATTAAAGGCTCGCTGGAGTGTTTTTGAACTGCGACATTCTTAGAGACTCTCGTGTTAGTCATTGAGAGAACAGCAATCAATTGCTCTGGTTCTTTGTAGGGTTTAATTTTTTTACGTTTTTTATTTCTGCTATATTTTCTCTTATGTACTATAATAGTTATGTTCTCCACGCCATTACAAGGGCTGTCCTCTTGGATGAATTGAGGATTTTTGTTGTATATCGAATACATTTTCTCAATTTTCTCCCTATTTAAAATTTATTATATATTTCTCTCACAATATTCCTTAACATGCCATGTGTTCGTGCCGTCGTCTGTTTGTTCTATTAGTTAGAACACATTATAAATTTTATGACTCACATCACACGCCCTCACATTGCTACTTCGCAATGTGTAGAGAACTTGATATTCTGCAACAAAATGTTTTACTTAGTATATTTTTTATATCGGCGCGATAAAGTTATTGCAGAAACTGATGAAATGAAAATACTTTATTGAATCATTAAAATGTTATACATAATTTAGATTCAGTCGCATTTTTTTGACCACTCAATTCATAAGGTTGTTTTCCTAGAAGTTTTGCGTGTCGCGAACTTTACGCGGGGATCGTACGGGTCATTGCCCTTTATGGCGCACCAGTCTGGGCGAATAGCTGCAATGTTACACCGGCCACAAAGGGCAATGGCTGTCAGAGCCATTAGAGGTTACCGAACGACCTCCTACGAAGCGGCCACGGTATTGGCAGGATTTGCACCCTGGGATGTAGAGGCGAAAGCTGTTGCGTCGTTGTACCAATGGCGCTGTAATGCAAGGCTTACGAGCAGCAACCAGCGAAATCAAAATTCAAAAATTAATACTTTATCAAACGCTGATTGCACAATGGAGTAGACATAGCAACAATGACAGCAATTGGGCCTATCTTGGTCGAGTGGCTTCAAAGACGGCATGGCACACTGGCGTTCCGAAAGACACAGGTACTTACAGGACACGGTTCTTTGGTAAATACTTGCATCGAATAAGACGTGAGCAAACGCCTGTGTAAGTGTAAGTATGTGTGTAAGTGCGTGGTGGCCTCGTGGTATCGGACCAGACTCGGCTGCCTACATGTTCACGGTGGTCGCGGGTTCAAATCCCAGGGCACATGTCTGACTTTTCGGAGTTATGTGTGTATTGATTGTCAATCACCACGCACTTTAACGGTGAAGGAAAACATCGTGAGGAAACCTGCATACCGTAGCGATTAAAAAAAAAAATCTACAGTGTGTAAGTCCGCCAACCCGCACTAGGCCCGCTTGGTGGACTATATGGCCTAACCACTCTCAATTATACTCTCGATTGTAGAGGAGGCCCGTGCCCTGCAGTGGGTCGTATATGGGCTGATACAATACAATACAAAAAACGCCTGTGTGTGTGTTGTGGATGAGTGTGACGGCACAACATACTTTAGGTGGTTGTCAGATTTTTGACTCGTTTCATCGCTATCTTGTGGTAACGATTGGGAATGATCTTTCTCTCCCGGCTGTGGCTCAGGCTATGGTGGTAAGTGACAGAGGGTACTGTCGCCTCATTTTTCGAAGAGTTTATAGTACTAAAACATGCAGCGGAGAGGGAACGAGGACGGATAAGCAGAGCCTTGCCTTGTACGCGGCGTACTCGCAACCGGAGAGATGATCTCCGGCCTCCATAAGTCAGATTAAAAGAGTCGCTACTTCACTACGCGCGGTATTTCAGACTTTTTCAACATAAATGTGCAGGTCGGTAGAGTTAACAAAACCTCGATATGTAACAGGTCCTCTTAGGACTCCTAGGGCGTTGCGGTTGCATGCTCAGGCGTATCCCACGCCCCCTGTTTTAAAGGAGATTAGTGGTATATCACGGTGTTTCAGTCGGCAGGACGATCTAATTTGTATTACAAGGGTGAGTCCGACATGCCTGTATGGATCCGTAAAGGGATTTCCTCGTGTGAGAAAAAAAAAGAGACTAACGCGCAAGACACGGGCGTTGCTCTTTCAAAACAAGTTTTATACAATACAGCGATTTAAGACAGTAGTCGCAGCTAGTAATTCAAGGGAGTTAATTTAAATGATTTATAATAAACATCAATTGAATGACTATAATAATGCTTATGTCATTTTGTACGGCGGCAGTATACACTGTTCCGCCAATGCAATAAACAGAAAAATTTCAAAGCAATTAAAGTTATCATTAAAAGTCAATCGGGCGGACCAATCGCCACAAGCAGCGCTCGTTTACGAGTAAGGCGCATGTGCCAGTCATCGGCCACCTCTATACTACAGGGAACTGACCGACCAGACACACGACGCCACCGCAAGCACAGACGAGTTAGCGAGCATGATGGTTAGTAAAATAAAATCTAAATAATGGATTCATCGATAGTAGTGCTGACCACACGAGAAGATACAGGTACTGTGTCGTTAGTATCCAACTACGACAGACTCGTCGGTCTCACAGAGTAGTACTTTCATCAACACCAACATTAATCTCGATGCAGGGATCTAAACCGCGGCTTCACTTTAACAACAGGCATATAACTACTGCAAGTTGAAGTGGCAATGGGCGGGGCACATAGCACGGAGAACTGATGGCCGATGGGGCCAAAAAGTTCTCGAATGGAGGCCACGAAGCGGAAAGCGCAGCGTGGGACGTCCACCCACTAGGTGGTCAGACGACCTGGTAAAGGTCGCGGGACGTCGCTGGATGCAGGCTGCCTCCAACAGGTCACTGTGGAAATCATTAGGAGAGACCTATGTTCAGCAGTAGACTTCCTTTGGCTGATGGATGGATGATGATGATATAACTACTCGTAACTGCGCAATTGTGGATGAAAAATGTATGGAATTTGTACGAACATAATATCAGTTTCATTATTAAATTAAAAAATGTAAACGGTTCATTTTATACTTATGTTTTTGCTTAAAAATACCCGCTCTAGCAGTTACCATGAACACTGTAAAAAGTTCCATATTCTCCCATTTGAAAAACGTCGCGAAATACCAGACTGTACTCTGTTTTTAAAATTAATATCTGGGGAAATGAATTGTCCAGCCCTTTTGGGTAAAGTCTCGTTTAGAATCCCACGTAAGGTAATTAGGTTCAATCCTCCTATCCAAGTCCCACCAGCCTCCTCTAATTTTAGATAAAATATTTACACAGTGCGAGCAAGCAAGAACTTAAACACAATTTGAGAAAAAATCGATGTAGACCCTTTTAATACAAGCATTGCTTCGGTACGACGGTTGCTAAGCCTTTTTTTCTTTGCGGATTAGTTTATCTTAAATCAGTAACGACTTACCATTTCAGTGTTACTCTTATTTATTTTGTACTATTTTAGCACCTAATCGTGAAAGCCTGTAATTGGCTATTACATACTTTTTTGTCACCTATTGTGTTGTATGTAAGCTGTAGGTTTTCCAATAAATATAAAATAAATAACATAAAAATTAACACGTATTTGTCTACAAATGCACGGTGGCCTGTTGGTAACGGGCCGAACGCGGCCGCTAACAAGTTTACGGCGGTCGCAGGTTCAAATCCTAGGGCACTACTTTTTTTTCTGAGTCATATGCGTATTCATAGTCACCACGCACTATAACGGTGACGGAAAATATCGTGAGGAAACCTGCATACCATAGCGATTCGGAATAATTTCTATGGTATGTAAAAGTCCGCCAACACGCACTAGGGCAGCGTGGTGGAGTATACGACCTAACCCCTCTTAATCGTTCTTTTGATTGTAGAGGAGGCTCGTGTCCTACAGTGGGCCATATATGGGTTGATACAATTTATGTACAAAAGCTGACGCATCAATTTTTTTGTAGTTGAACTAATAGTTCAACTCGCAGCTGCGATGAATACGCTTAATAAGTATTTTGAGTCGACGCGGCGAATTGATATTTTTTTTGAAAATTCTAAATCTAATATGCTGTGAGTGTACGATGTACTGAAATGAGAAACATTTTCGTTTTTATGTAGGGCTAAATGAAAAAAAAAACTAATTTTAACTCTGGCCTGTTATGTCAATGTCAGCTCCATTAAGCATCGTATAAAGAATTAAATTATTTACTCAGCAAACGTAAAAGTAAATACAAATTGTAAGAATTCGGGATTCATCAATTATACTGGGTATTCGAAATTTAAAATTCTTAACGTGACATCTGGAATATAGAGTACCGTAAAACGGAGTGGATGGAAAAATTTTTGATTTTCAAACTTAATTTGTTGTTTAAATTTCATATAGGCGTAAGGTGAAAAATTTATCACTGTTCCATTACTTTTCTGTAGTTATTGTAGTAAGGAAACGGTTGAGCCACATTTGGCAACCGCCGTGGCGTAGTTGGTTAAACGCTGGTTGTGAAACGAGAGGCCACGGGTTCGATCCCCGCACCGAGACAAATGTTTGTGTGAACCGCAAGTATTTGTTTCGGGTTTGGGTGTTTGTGAGACCGATGTCTCTCGTAGTTTCTGATACCCTCGACACAAGACTCGATCTTAGTGTGGGGTCAGGACTATGTAGGTGTTTTTTGCGTGTAAAAAATAAAACAATAGACAAACATGTTTTGACTAAAGTACCGGTAAAGTGCTCCTAGTTTGCTCCAAATTAAGAAATTACGAATATTTTTTAAACTATTACTTATGAAATATATTCTGAAGTATTTATATAAAGAATAACATTTTATCTACATTTTTATTGGTTAATCGAAATTATGAAATATTTTAGTATACATACAGGCTATATCAAGACTGCTACCGGAAACGAAGCCAGGTGTTAGTTTTACTGATTACAAACACGATGCAATTAAAAATGTTGCATAAAAACGCGAGCGTTTTTTTTTGTAATGTTTTAAGTATCATTGTGTTTGGGTGGTAAATCCATAGTTTTTGCTAAAATTTTAATTCAAAAATAAAAGGGCGTACATTTTTTTAGGAAAATGTATTTCCTTACCACGCAAATACGATACGAAAAAAAAACTATGCTACATTATCGATACGATTTACCTTTTTGTTATTATTGATTGACCGAAATCGTTTAAAAATGATAAAAGTAAAGTATTAAAAAATATACAGTGCTTATATTAATTTTACCTTTTGTTACAAATTCACATATTAGGCGATAAAATATTTAACAGTATCGGAGCATAATTACCTATAGGGGAGCAAAGTAAACTTTACGGTATAGTTTGTGAAGTTGGACGTTGTAGAGTTAGGGCGTGAAGAGTAAGAGGCTTGGCTCTATTTTTGGTAGGATTTTATTTTTGTAAGTTGTTAGGACAATATTATTAATTTTTTTGGGGTTCGTGTTTTTTTATTTTGACAGCCTCCGTGGCGTAGTTGGTTAGATGCGAATGTGAAACGAGAGGAAGCGGGTTCGATCCCCGCGCCAACACAAATGTTTGTGTGCCCCACAAATATTTGTGTTGGGTCTGGGTGTTTGTGAGACCGAAAAGTCTCTCGTAGCTTCTGATTCCCCCGACACAAGGCTCGATCTTAGTGTGGGGTCAGGATTATGTATGTGACTGTTAGGTGTATTTATTTATAATTATTTATTTTATTGTTTGTGAAAAGTTACGTCAGTATTTTGTTATATTATTTATAACAAGGATGCCTATGCCAATTTTCATACTTCTAGCATCGAAATTTTACAAACTTCCATCTCTTAGTTTGAGGGGTGTGGAGATAAAAGTTACAAGTCGTATGCAGTAGAGAGCCCTAGTATTATTGTACATGATGTTGCAAAAGAATAGACGAAATATGGTTATACAATCGTCGTATTATTTGGGGTTTTACAATACATCATCCTCATCAGCGCAATACATACCATACATAAACTCACGCTTTTTCCCAGAAGGGCAGGCAGAGGTGGTACCAGGACACTCACATTTCGCTTTGTATGTTCCGTCCCACGTCATCACGTCATCTGCAAGGACTCTGACGGTCGACTCCCTAGTGGTTATTAAAGACGACAACATGCCGCCATTCAAATGGAAGTTGGGTCGAGTGATCGCGTTGTATCCTGGCAACGACAATGTATGCAGAGTAAAGAGAGCTGCATCAAAAATCTGTCCACTATTAGAGTCTTCTGGTTGAATTCCACGGTATTCAACGGCTAGAGGCATGTTGCAGCATCTTAGTTCATAACTTGGACCTGATAAATTTGTGTAATTAAACAAGACATCAAGAATCCACTAAAATCGTTGTTGTTTGCATCGTGTAGCGCCTTTTAGTTAAATTAGCAATTCGTCCTGAGACACGCTTTGTTGTGATTTCCGTAGGCGCCTGTTATAAATTAATTGTAAATTTTTGTTAAAATTAAAACGTCATTACGCTGGATATCACTGCTGTTGAAGTTTCATTTTTTAAAACCTCTTCATCCGATCATTTAAAGTTCCTCAATTACCACAAAAATATACAGTGATATTGGATTTTTCTATTCATTATCAGCACAGAGTCAGGAATTTGTGCCCGATATGGCAATAGGCTCACCCCCTATTACATCGTGACACGGAACACATAAGGCAAAATCTGTGTTCCCCGGTTGCACATCTGCCTACTCCTTCTGAGAAAAGGCATCATGTTTATGTATGTATATTGAAATATTAAAAGTGGTGATGCTATAGATGGATTTCTTCGACAGCTCTACCACAGCCGAAATAGCTCAGCGGTCAGAGCACTAAGTTGAAAAACCTAGCGACCCTGGTTGGAATCCAGGTTTCGGCATTTCCTAGGACTAAAATACTTACATTTAGGGTTGCGGTTTTCAGAGGACAAATTTTATTTTTTGATGTAAAGGGGTTAGTATAAGCTTAAGTTCAAGTTTGTGGTTTCGTTACCCTTTTCCCCGGCTGCCATCTTGAAAAAAAGGGCTGCAAAGGGTTTTCGCGCTGTAGGTATCTCGTAAACTAGCAAACCTACACATTCTCTACAATTTTATTATTTTATATATAAATTCTCTACAATTTTATTATTTTATAAATAAATTCTCTACCATTTTATTACCATTTATCGTAGAATGGAAAATAAAAAAGTCATAAATGAATTTTTTTTAACAAATTTTCTTTTGTTTGCATCGATTAATTTCGATATTTCTCTAATGTTTCACCACAACAATTACACATACTTCCACAGAATCTTGCATCTGCAGAGCTTCAATTTCAGAAGTTCTGGTGCTGGAGGCATATTAGAACAGAATTTCGCTTCATGTTCAAACCGATTACGTTTTATCCGATTATATTTTAAAATTGGTTTGTATGGATTTCGCATGTCTTCAAAATAAGTTTCTGTTATCTAGAGTACACCAATTTAAAATGTGTCTTAATCTATTAATTATCCTTTCGTGAAGTTTGTAAAATTTTATTCATTACGACTCCGCGTTTGTTTCACTTGTATTCTGCCTCTTACTTTAACCTCTTTCAATCGACGAGTTTCCTCGCACTTCAAATTTCCCTCCCAATATAACTTATTCCGAGTTTGCGCCATTTGGATTTTGTGTCTCACTCTATCGCAAAGTTTAAGCTTCCTGTGTTGCTAGCTTAATGGTTGAAAGAACGTAACTGATAGCAAAATAAATAGATTTGTAATAATCTTCATGAAAATAAAATCACAGTAACTAATGACAAAGCAAGGAATAGACTGGATTATGAGAGAGAGTTAAAGCTCGAATCAATTGCATCATAGATCAAGAGTCCGTGGCCGCCAGACTTTAGTCATTTTATAAAAGCTGAAAGTTTATCTGCGCATACCTGTGACATAGGCATCACACGATCAGCTATTATATTTATTTTGATCTGATGGCTTTAGAAGTTATTAGCTTCTATGTGTCTGGCAAGAAAGTAGTACCATCAAAGTCGTAAGTCAAATAATTACAGCTAAATAATATTATAACATAAATATGATAATAAACCCTTTATTTTTGAAAGGCAAATACTGCACAGAATTTGCGCATAAAAATATCGGGAATTTAAGAGGTTTCTCGAGCTTCATAAATTAGCAACATTGCGCGAAACAGTTCTATTTTCAACCAGTGCCCGCTACGTCAGCGTAGCGTTCAGACGTATGGACGTACTCATTTTTTCTCTTACCTCTCACTCTAAAAACTTCTCTTTCCCTCTAGAATGTTGTTCGTTGTTGTTTACATTGAAGAAAATTCCACACCCATGTAACATTCATTTTTCGTCAGTTCCCGCTACGGCTTCGTAGCGTTCGGACGCACGGATGTACTACGTTTTATTTTGCCTCTTGCTCTAGCAAACTTCTCTTTCTCTTCCGTAGGGTTTTATATCGAGTAACTACGATTAAAAACAAGACGCATTGCGGTTAGGTCACCTACTTAAGCTATTCGATAGGATGGTGTTCAAAATTAAGGCTTTTATTATTTAGACATGATTTAATTTTTTTGTACATAATTTAACTGTTGGCCCACTAATATAGTTGCAACATATACGTTCTCCCAATTTGAATGAGTGTCACATGAGATGCGGTTTCAATTCCCAGATCGCGGAACAAATATGAATTTAATAAATTTAAAAGGCTTGCTCGGGTTTTTGTAGCTAGCCCTGAGTGGTGACTTCGAACAGTATGGTTTAGAATCACTTGGGGAGGGGTGGGTGGCTTTGTCCCGCTGACCGCACCGCAGTGAATTTGCTGTGACTCATGATCATCATTACAACTGCCTATTATTTACTTATAAAAGTTATGTTTCTCTTACATGACAAGGCCCTAAACATAGGCTAGTATATAACATTATTGCTACAGGAGCATCATGTATATTTCAGCTTATTTAATACGTCTGATACATAGTTGTATATACGCGAGGTTTAATGCCAAAGGCTTTTTCTAACAGCCAACGTTAGGGTGATGCAATGCATGTTTATCTATTATGACGGTAAATGTATTATTACATAGTGTAAAAAGCAAAATGTTAAGTACAATATGATTTAACACAGGAGTAAGGAATAATAAAACACACGTTCGTCGATTCAAATATACACAAAGTACACACACAAAATGTACTATTAAAACAATATTTGTATATTGAAATAAATATTTAAAAATTAAATTAACGGTATTTAAAATGTTTAGGTTGCTCTGAAATTTATCAACGTAGAATATAACTTTGACAAAACATCACACTTGTAGTATGGCCATGCTTACAATTTTATAATGTTACACACTTAATGGTTTCTTAGATTTACGCAAATGTTACACATTGAAATAAAACGAAAACGTCGGCTTGTTAAAAAATGTAAACATTAAATCAAATTCGCGATAAAATCCGTAAGAATTCGTTTTATTTCAATGTTACATACTTGTCATGAATCTGTTGTAAAATTCACAAAGGAATGCGTACTTTATTTAAATATTAAAACCACACATAGAATATGATTACTGACTCGAGTATAAAATTCACCATACCTAGACTTCTTCAAGGTTTTTATAAACGAGAGAAACCGCTTTAAGTCGTCTTTCCGATACCTAGAGGAAAGTCGGATGGATCATGTCGGGATCTCCGCTCTTCCACCGCGCTGATGTTGCGGCCAGGTTGGGTCCCCACCAAGATCCAAGATCTTTTACCAACTAAAACCTCGACAGCCGATGTGACTGGCGAGTAATATCCAATTGGTTCGCCGTGCCGCCCGGCGCACTACCTTATATAATCACAAATTGGGAGGGCGCAGATGCCCCCACTTTATTCGGACAGACGCCTTCTGCTTACTTACTTTTATATGGCACACAAGATATGGGCTTGGGACATGTTGCAGAAAGATCATTAAATGTTTAGGACAGGTATGTGAGTCTACCAAACTGGCCTATCGTGATTTGTAGACTTCACACCTTGCGGTTGTTGTGAAGAAATCTACATCAAGCAAGACATATTTAAAAGTATTTAAGCGAACTGACTAGATACGACTGCCTCGATGGCGTAGTTGTACTATTGTATGATTACAAAGCTGAGGTGTCGGGTTCGAATCCCGGGTCGGGCAAAGTGATTTTGGATTTTTCTATTTATTATCAGCCCGGAGTCAGGAATTTGTGCCCGATATGGCGATTGGCTCAGCCCCTATCACATCATGGGACGGAACACATAAGGCGAAACTTAGGTGACTTGGTTGCACATCTGCCTACCCTTTTTGGGAGAAAGGCGTGATATTTATATACGTATGTATTTAAGCATAACGAGCACGGTGGATGTGAAGGTGAAACGACCGGTTTGGTTTGCCTGATATTTAACTGACACGACGTCTAATCGCGGCCTATCAGTGATACAAATAAGGCAGCGTTATAGGCAGCAGGTTGGCAGCACTACATGGTTTGCACATGTATATTCAGCTTGAAAAAAGATTGATAGCAACTTGATGCTTTTGATTACACAGAATAAAATTAACAAAAACATACAAAATAATAGGACTTCAGTGGAAAACAATTTGTCACTTGTCATGCTCGTTATGCGGGCATCCATAGCAGCGTGACGGATTACGTGAATGATGATATATTGCAACGTGATGAATTGACGTGCAAACTATCTTTAATAATTATAGCAATTTAGACTGAGCTTTATACGGTTTCCGGGTCGCGCACTTTATGACAATGGGATCGTGTTTAGAAAATAATCTAAGGCTTCGGTCTCTTGATCGAAACGCAATCCGCTGCAGTATGCGTCAGACTCGGTGTTATAAGAATGACGTCAATAGCCATTTTGTGTTCCGTCGCAGTGCGCGTCGTTGGTTAAAAAACATTTATGACTTCACGTCGTGGATTCCGAGTACAATACCAAAGTTTATTTAAAGTATTGCACTACTATGATATGTATGGTCGCATGTGCTGTAAATTTCTTTTTATATTTTAGGGGGCAAACGAGCATACGGTTCATCTGATGGAAGCGCTTACGTCTCTCTGCACTACCTTAAGGTTACTGGGAGAAAATGCCCTTACGTATTAAGTCCATCTGTACTATTTAATTGTACAAAGTGTTAAATTAGTAGGTGATCACCGCTGCCCATGAGGCGAGCGAGACGCGTTGTCGGTCTTTAAGGTGGGAATGCGCTCTATTTTTGAGGGTCGCCTGGTCGTACTTTTCCGCAAACGCCGCTGTGGAGAATTGGTTCTACAGGCTTGTAGTACGTGGGAGGGGGGGGGGGGGGGAGGGTGGCGACGGGTCTTACTGTGGTGGATTTCCAACCTCCGAGGAAATCTGGATGGTATTTGGAGGTTTGCCGCGTTGTATGGTGGCGGAACTCAGCAGCAGGGAAAATTGAGTTGATATAATAATAATATTTATAATAATGATACCAAAGACTGCTGATGAGGTAATGCTCATGGGCTGATACCAAAGAGTCTCAAAGAACATTTTCAGAGGCTCTCAATGGGCCCTTGGGTCAAGAGCCAGATTCAGAAGGCAGTATTGCTTGACACGGCAATTAGTATTGTGAGGCGGTTCCTCATTTTGGGGTCCTAACCACTGGTCTCTTGGGTCTCGAGCCTCGCCATTCTTGGACACCTTTTTTATATTTTTGTATGTATTTTGTTTTTTATATTACATGTATAAAAATGTTAAGAAAAAGAAGATTTAAAATAAAGAGACATTACTAATACCATTATTACATACATACACACGTAACTACACATCCCATACCGTTAGCCACACACTATGGTTCTCCGCTTTTCTCGATTTTGACATACACTTTCGCTTCCACGATTCAAAGAGGTCTTTTAACGTGTCCACTATTTTATTCGGGACTGTCATAACTCGCGATGTCTCTTAAACGTTTTTATTACAAAAGAATGCACTCCGATTCCGCTCGCAAAGGTCAGAATGCTTGCGGAACAATGTACACGTTGTGATGAATGCAGGGAAACGCGAATTCCAGTGAGAACTGTAATAAATACTAAGAATACGCCGCTGAGGGAGCATTACTCCGAGTAAAAATGGTGTAGAATAAATACCAAACGGTATTTGCTTATATTTGTGACTAAAATACATTTCATTTTATAATATTTATTCATGTGGCGGTTTTGCGGTGTTCATTATGTGACCTGTGCCATTAAAGACCGTATTTGATTCAAAATATTAAGAGCTAATAATTATTGCCAATAAACTTGTTTCTAAGGTCGTTTCTCTTAAAGTAGATAAGTGGAGATTAATGGATGCTGAAGCAGAGAAGCGCGCATATAAGAATACATTTCGTAATACTTCTTGCTTGGAGCCTTCTGTAGCATGTAGTGTTGGCTGTTGGCACTCCTACAGCTCACAGATGTTACTTGAGCGTTGTCATAATTTGAAATAATAATTTCTTGAGCATCGTTTGATAAATCGTTCCTTAATTATTTATTTCAGTTTCACTCGCAGACCATATTACGGATATTTACACTTTTCATGCACTTTTCACATTCATCAACATATAGAAGTTACAGAGAGCTCCATGTCTTATGCAGCGCGATAATAGACTCTATTCCGTGGTGTGAAAGGTGCCATTATTCGCTGGTTTTATAACATCCAGCCTTCTTACTCAACCTAAACTGCTGGTTGTAGCATGCACTTATCTGTTTGCTCCGAGCTCAGACGACTTTCGTATCTTTTCGTTTAATATAGCCCTTAGCTCAACTGCAATGTCGAGTCCTTTGAATTATATGATTATTGCTCTTATAAATATATATTATGTTGGGCGCAAGAGAATATGTTGGTTTGTAAATACAAAAAAAGAAAATCCTTAAACACAACATAAAATATTGAATGTATAAAATATTGAATGTTGATATTGACCTTATTAAAATAAATCATGTGACATTGATAGTCTAGTCGTAACAGACGTGTTCTGTTTACTAGTAGTATCGATAGCAGGTTAATTAAATTGTTTGTTCCCTGAAGTCGTCTCCCTCACCCAACCCCTACGCGCCCCCACCAGGGAATCCCACGGCCAGCTGTCAGCGTTATGAATGAATTACCGGCACACTGCGCAGGCCCGCACTCCGCGGCACGCCTCAGTCTCCGCTACGCCAGCGTGGCGGTTGGACCTAAGAGTATACTTCTTTAGCATTTTCTATCTCGCTCTAACAGTGATTCTCTTCCTCAGGTTATGTTTTATACTTTGAGAAAGTACATAGGAGTTGTATATAAATAGATAGTGGTCGCGCTGCGCATTGCGCTTTCACTTTCAGTGCCCGCTACGCGGCCGTAGCGTCTACACTGAAGGCCTGTATTTCATTTCGCCCCGTCCATCAACAAAGCTACGTCCTTGCTTACGTCACTGCACAAAGGTAATTATTGTTTCATATATAAATTAATTTGTACTCTTCAAATTTAACTTGGGACTGACGTAATGTTAGATAATGGTGTGTAGAATTCTGAACTCTATTTATATTGCGATGGGAAAAATGTTTTCACAGCTACGAGGATTTATGCGGCCGGCAAGGCAGTATGGGGTGGTAAGCGGAGGACCCATCTAACTGAACGTGATGTCACGTGACTATTTTGTGGGTGCAATGTGGGGTGACCATTAATTTTTTCTCCTGGCGATATTGCAGGCAATGGGAACCGACCGTAAGGCAACTTTGTTCTACATCAAATTTGTCTTTTGGTGGGTTACCAGAGTGTGTGATTACCAGAAAGAGCGACTTCGTAGTATTTTTATTAAATGACGTCATGTTATGTCTTTGTATTGCGTGGAATATTAATGTGTTTTCGCCAGTGTAATCGTGTTGAAACGACTTCGTACTCCACGGTTGTAACAATGAGATGTCTAATAATAAAATTTCAAAGATTCGCTGAGCAATTAATCTGTGATTGTACACCTCAATGTATTATTTATGTCAATGTTGTATTTATAATAAAACTGATCATAAACATGTATCTAATTCCTGTATGTTGATATTTTTAGGTAATTTCAGTGTTAAAATTATATTTAATCAGTAAGATGAAAAAAATTGGAACAATACTGAGATGAAGAAAAATTTACTAGAAAATGACCCTTATTGTTGCATAACTTAAGTTCCAAAAATAATAGATTATGGATGTCCGGAATCCATTATATTTCCCGCGATGGATTATTCATCGACAACAATCCAACCAATACATCGAACCTCACTGAGCCTGAGCCCTGAACGCAAAATTAGATATTCGTAAAATTTAAATACAAAGGATTTTTGTTATCAGTTTAGTCAATTAATATATTCTCGAACAAATGAACAGCTATTTTAAACAGCTAGGCATATAAGATAGCTTCGTGGCGCAGTTGATCCGCCACGTAACGAGAGGCTACGGGTTCGATCCGCGCATCGAGACAAATGTTTGCGTGAGACCGAAGAGTCAATTTTTATTGATGTACTGTATCAGCCCATATACGTCCCACTGCAGGGCACGGGCCCCTCTACAATCGAGAGTAGGATTGAGATTGGTTAGGCCATATAGTCCACCACGCTGGCCTAGTGCGGGTTGGCGGACTTTTACATACAGGTATGCAGGTTTCCTCACGATGTGTTCCTTCACCGTTAAAGTGTGTGGTGATTGAGTATCAATACACACATGACTCCCGAAAAGTCAGCGGTGTGCCCGGATTTGAACCTGCGACCATCGTGAACATGTAGGCAGCCGCGTCTGGTCCGTTCCCAACAGGCCACCACGCACTTATTTATGTACTTTTGTTCTATTATCGTTAGAGGTAAGATTAAAGGATTAGACGCAAAATAGAGCAAAACTAAATGCGTCATTTCAACATCGGATTTTTTTTTACAAAGAATACTGTTGATTAATCATGCCCAAGTACAGGACAAAGTGACTGGATTTTATATATAAAGAGAATATTTCTTTATTGTGCGCCGCCACCTACTTCTGATACTATACATACAAAGGTTGTCTGGGAGAGATCGCTTTAAGGGATAAGATAAGATTTTTTTCTGTTTTTGTTTGGTTTACATTAAAGAGTTTTGTATTGTATTGTGAAATGGAATCTGATTTCTAAAACTAAAGTATTTTTTTCAAAGATGAAATATTTTTATTATAATGTAAAATATATAGCTTTTTAAAATGTTGCGCCATATGAAAAGTGTTTAACGCCTCATTGCGAAAACAAAAAATCTTCAAATTAATGTTTTTGTTGAAGATTCACTTGACTGTCGTGTGTAGCTTCAAAAACTCTTTGAGAAACATAACATAGGTAGTTTACAGGAATACCTGGGAAGGTATGCTTGTATAACAGGGATGTTATTTATAAAAGAGCATCTTAAATATTTCGATCACTGACGAAAGTATAAGTAAATATGTATTTACTGTCTGTGTACTGTATGTGGATGTCCACAGCAGCACACTTTACTTATCAGAGGTATCGTAAATGTTCCTTTGAGCCCCCGTGGCGCAGTTGGTAACACGCCGGCCGCGAAACGAGCGTCCGTAGGTTGACCCCCGCACTTAAATGAACTGACTGAAATGTATGAATCACAGATCTTTTTTCATGGATTTAGTAGGGCCGAAAATACTCAAATTCCTGACATTCTATGATGACACAAGACTAGTCTTACCGTAGTTTCCGGATTATGTGTGACAGGTGTATGTAACTGAACAATAACAGAAAATACTCTTTCCGATTTGTCCAAGGCCAGTTACGTAAACAAATAAACGTTATATTTAGTATTAACGCTTGAAAATCAATATACCGGTCACTGTTTCATGCATTACCATTTAATGTGCAATAATGGCGTTGATATAATTATAATACAGATGCAGAAGGCAGTGTTACTGGACACGGCACGCATTGTGAGGTTCCTCACTTTGTCTCCCTAACCGCCGGTGACTTGGGTCAACTTGAGCTTCACCAGCGGAGGATAAATCACTTTTATATTTTTATATGCGTATTTCTTTAGATATACATATGTAAAGTTAAAATAAGGTAAAAAATAAAATAAAGATAATAATAATACAACAAATATGAAGTGCGTGGTGGCCTCGTGGTATCGGACCAGACTCGGCTGCCTACATGTTCACGGTGGTCGCGGGTTCAAATCCCAGGGCACACCTCTGACTTTTCGGAGTTATGTGTGTATTGATAGTCAACCACCACGCACTTTAACGGTGAAGGAAAACATCGTGAGGAAACCTGCATACCGTAGCGATTTTAAAAAAAATCTACGGTGTGTAAGTCCGCCAACCCGCACTAGGCCAGCGTGGTGAACTATATGGCCTAACCACTCTCAATCATATTCTCGATTGTAGAGGAGGCCCGTGCTATGCAGTGGGTCGTATATGGGCTGATACAAAAAAATAATAATAATACAACAGTCACATATATAGTCCTGACCTCACACTAAGATCTAGTCTTGTGTCGTATATATCAGAACTACGAGAGACTTTTCGGTCTCAAATACCCAGACTTGAAACGAATACCTGTGGCTCACTCAAACATTCATCGATCGAACGCGCGGCCTTTGGTTTCACAGCCGGCGTCTAACCAACTGCGTCACGGAAGCTGTCGTAATATCTAGCACAAACTAGAGCGGTTATCACGAACATGTTTATCAATAAAGAGCGGTTACCTTACCGTTATTAGTTTTTGTCTCTTTCACTCCTACACAGATATCTCCCCTCTCGCTCACCTGGCTTCCCGAGTGCCCAGTTCGTGGGCAGTGGGTATAGATACGATGCTTCAATTATCAAGAATATATGAGTTTATAAATAGTACTTACCTCTCATATCTTCAATAGTTTTTCACCAACGGCTTCAAGGAAGTCGGTTATTTCCAGTGCATCTGTTACATTGTATTTATATAGATTTTTTAATAATAATTATACGCAAAATTTCGACTTTTCAGTGTATGGCAGCGTTTATTTTGAAGTATACGGTTTTATTTTTCGAATTGACAGTTACGTCGTTTTGTATTTGCGCCTTTGTGGTAAAGCTGCTTAGGTGTATCCTGCTTAGAAAATGTTAATATAGGATATATTTGAATATACTGTGTGAATATACGAATCAATATCATCATAGTTATTAACAAGGCTCGCCCCTTATCACATCCTGGAACGGACCACATATCGCGAACGTGGACGTCCTGGTTGCACCTCTGCCTACTCCTTCAGGGAAAAAGGCGTGATATTTATGTATGTAGTCACAAGAACTGATGGCCGATGGGGCCAAAAAGTTCTCGAATGGAGGGCACGAAGCGGAAAGCGCAGCGTGGGACGTCCACCCACTAGGTGGTCAGACGACCTGGTGAAGGTCGCGGGACGTCGCTGGATGCAGGCTGCCTCCAACAAGTCACTGTGGAAATCATTGGGAGAGGCCTATGTTCAGCAGTGGACTTTCTTTGGCTGATGGATTGGATTGATAGTCACATGAAGATTATTATTAAACAGAGGCATTCTAGAGATATTCTTACTTAACAGGATTTTCCCCTAGTCGTGTAGGAGGCGTACTGCATCCAGCCTCTTCCTGCGACCTTCAATGTCACCCGTCCGTCTTGTAGGAATATAAAATCAAGACACTTAGTTTATTACTCCATCTTTCTCACATAATATATAGTCTTGTCGTCTTATTTATTAAAAGTAAGCGCGACGTAGCCTGTTGGTAACGGACCAGACGCGACTGCCAACATGTTTACGGTGGTCGCGGGTTCAAATCCTAGGTCGCACCTTCGACTTTTTGTTAGTCATGAACTTATATATTGTATTTATAATCAATTAGCACGCACTACAACGGTAAAGGAAAACATCGCGAGGAAACCTGCATTCCATAACGATTCGGAAGAATTACTATGGTACGTAAGCGTCTACCAACCCCTCCTAATTGTACTCTCGATAGTAGACGAGGCTCGTGCCCTGCAGAGAGACGTATATGGGATACAGATACTGAGAAAAATAATTGTGAACACGTATATGGGCTGATAAAGTTAGTGAAATGAATCCTCTTCCTTTTTTGGAGTTGATTGGGAAAAAGTCCCGTAGCAACGATCCCAGGTAAGTGTGGGGTGAGGGTAAACATGAGAAAATGTGTTCCTAAATGAATAATTAGACACTACAAGACATTAAATTGCCAAAACAATATTATCTGTCATCGATATTTGAAACTCAATCGATACTTTTTAGTCAAAAGCTCTGCCTTGATCTAGCAACACTACCTGACAGAGAGTTCAATAGCATTTCAAACAGAAAATTACAAAATTATTTGGACTAATCTCGTCGTGTATACTTAAAGAAGGGAGCATTCAGAAATGAAACCAAATCCAAAATGCCGTGCAGGTGTACCGGAGTGAAGTTGAACAAGTGCAAGTGTGTGTTGGACGCGGTGTACCCCCTCAAGCGGAATGGGTCCAACGTTGTTCTCGTCGCGAGGAACGAGAGCTTCTGCCTACAGAGTAAAATGCCGAGACGAGGTATCTTCTGCCGCATTATAGAGGCATTGTATGGAAAGTGTGCTGAATATAATTTACGGTAAGTTTTGCATACTAGTGTGTAGTGCCTTGGTAACGAGACGTGGCAGGTTAGACGATGCATAAGTAGAACTATTCCCGAAGTTCGGTGGCAATATGAAGTGATTAATTTCATACGGGTAATACCTTAACATAATTTGCGTGGTCTCGAGTTCGAATCACAGGACACACCCACACTTGATTAATAAACAATAACCACTCACTCTAATGTTGAAGGAAATCATCGTGAACAAAACCTGCATAATGACTTACGCAGACAGGCATCGAGAAATACCTTTCGATGCCACGGCACTAATTTAAAACATCGTAATTTATGTCGTATTCCTACCAGATAAGTTTGAATATCCCCTGGTAAAAAATTAAATCCCTTGCTCGTGTCCCGGTCTGCGTAGGTCCTTACATAGAGATCTTACCAAGATGTTTTAGATATGTGAAGTCCGTCAACCCGCATCAGGCCAGCGTGGGGGACTATGGCCTAAGTCCTCTCAACAGAGCTCTCGGTTGTAGGGGCGACCCGTGCTCTGCAGTAGGCTGTTATGGGGTGATATAGGGACTACAAATAGAGACAACCTAGATAAGGTTGCTGAGTCGTAGGACATAGGCCTTTTCGAAAAACCTTAATTAATGATACATTATTTTTTTCACCATACAAAGAATCAGTAACAAGTAAGAAATAACATAACTAAAATGTACAAAAGACGGCCTTATCACACTAATTTCTACCAGGCAACCTAGGGATGGATAGACAGGTTTACGATCAGCTTTGATTTTCCTGTGGCTGAATAAAGAAGGAAGATGGTAAGTGGTGCCCCTGATGGTAAGTGCAGTGCCAGATAGTGTTCATTACCCCGCATTAATTGACATAATTGTGATAGGAAACTTGAAACCGGATATATATCCGTTGTCGTCAATCAGTGCGATATTATTTATTAAGGAATTAAGGTGCATCCACACCGCAGCTACTTGTTTGGAGCAAATTTCCAAACGTTACCGTGTTTTTAGTGGTGCTCCACAATAGATAACCGCAGTGCGGATGCACCTTTATTCATCAGTTTCGAAATATTCTAATTATTTTTCGTACTTAACAATTCGGACGATGTATTTGTTCTTTCATAGGTAATATAATAGATGTTTGTTTAATATTATGACACGTCGCATACAGCATAATATGTTAAATAGTCCACTGAATTGAGTACATGTATTAAAATCTTGTTGGAGGCAGCCTGCATCCAGCGACGTCCTGCGACCTTTACCAGGTCGTCGGACCACCTAGTGGGTGCACGTCGCACGCTGCGCTTTCCGCTTTCTCGCATTTAGTTGGGACTCCACATGAAGATTTCTCTTGAGTCTCGGACATTAGTAGCTCAGAGACATTCATAGTCCCATAATATGCAAAGCCATACTTTTTGTGCCTACTTATCCTGTAGTATGGTAGAGTAAAGCATATTCTTAAAACGGTGCCTGTTAGACAGGCAGTCTGTCGTAAAATGACAAGTTGGATGGTTTTTTAATACAGTTAAAAAGTTCAACCAAATTTTGACAGCGTCCGAGGCGCAGTTGGTTAGACGCCGCCTGTGAAATGTCAGGCTGTCAGGCATGTGCGGGAATTGAACCCACAGGTTCAATTCCCGCACATGTGTTTGTTTCGAGTCTGTGTTTGTGAGAGTGAAAAGTCAGAATAATCAGAATCCTCACAATAGTCTTATAGTATATTTATTTTATTTGTGTATGATGATATATATGCACATATTTCGTTTAACATTTATTTTTGTACATATCGACGGTGGAATGTAAAAAGTTACCAAGCGCCATTTTGTTAACTTTACAGCAGAGCGTTTAAAGATTAATTTTTTCTTTAAAAAAATCGTATAAAATTGGCTATTAGAGATATCTGAAAAAATCCAACGGATTTTAAAAGTATTTTAATGCCTTTATAAATTGGCTTTATCAAAAAAAAGTATTTCTGTATATTTTGCAAGGAAGTGGCGTTTGGTTACAATTTTACTTGAAATTAGAAGCAAGTAAAAGTTACCAACCGACAAAAATTTTAACTTTGAAGCTGGTAAAGATATCTAAATATTTTTAAATTTTCAATAGATTCCAAGCAAAAGGGGACAAGCGTAGAATTATTTTTTTAGTTGAACAAGCAAAGATGTCTAACTTTCATAAAATTGTGGTTTTATACCAAGCAATGTTTACTACACAATAAATCAAATTATGTTAATGTAAGTAGTAATTAACCTACCACCAAATAAATTTGATCTAGAACTCAAAATTTTTAGATTTAGTAAGTAAATTTGCTCAGTATAGTTTTGCTGCAATCGAAAATAACTGAAGTGAAACTTTAGTTTTAGTAGGTTTTTTTTTTCAAGATTAAAATCTTGAAAAAAAAACTCTATCAAGTATAAATTTGAAAAAGGTAGGTATGTCTTTGAAAAATAGAAAGACGGTTTTTATTTGTTTTATAAATTCGTTTATTATATAAGTAATCTACTTTAGCTAAAGAATCAGTATTAATATAAAAACAACCTATTTGGTCTTTTAGCATTTGGTCCTTTTCTTCAGAGATTTTCTCGTGCTAAAATGTAAAACACAACAGACGTCACAATCTACCTTCCTATTTGTAAGTATACAAATTAGGTAAGTAAATAAAATATAAATATGTGAACTTACCGATGCTGAATCCTTAGTTTCCACACCCGAAATTAATAAAGCTCGGCCAATTATGTCATCTATTCGCCGACCGCGATTCATGTTGAACTAAAATATTTAATTATTTTTCAAAAATGTATAAATCAAAAAACAAAAACACAAATTAGCTTAAAAATAATATTTTCAATACTTACCAAGTGTAGTATCACACAAAACAGAACTGCGTAAATGCGCGAGAGTGCGCACGCGGGGTTACTTAGTGACAGTGGAACTACGACTAATCGATAAAACCGTTACCATCCACCATACTTAGTATGATTCAAAGCGAGGACGAGCGACAACGCGTCAAGTGTTTGTTTGGGATAACCACATGTAAAAATTAATAACTATTTCAGTAATAAGTATCCAAGTAACACAATTTATAAATAAAACGGCAGGTAAAAAGTTACCAAGCGTTACTTATTATCTTATTTTCGGCGAGTAAAAGTTACTATATCGAATTTTTTGTATGATTACAGTTTGTTAAAAATTACCTCAATACAGATAAAATATTTTTAAGATTTGTAAAAGAGTCCGAAATACCATACAAAAATAAATGTATTCCAGGTAAAACTTCCGAAGTACATAATTGATTCCAACAGTGGAAAGGCAGAAATTGCTTACTGTAGTATAAATTAAAATCGGGTAAAGGTTAAAATTACCAAATGAAAATAAAAAACAAGTAGATATTACCAAATACCTACTTTTTTAAAACGTGTCAAAATGTTGTCCCTTGGTTGCCAAAAACAGGAAAAATACCCGTTGTTACGGAGTTCCTAAGCGACATCAAAAGTGCTCGTAGAGACATGGGACTAGGACTAATCGATAGAGAAAAATTCGCTGATTCCGAATATATAAAAAACTCATTTTGGCCCCTAGTGTCGCTTGGTAACTTTTTACATTCCACCGTCGATATGTATAATTTTACCTACGATATGATTTTTATTTCTTTTTCCTTTCTTTTGAATCTTATTGTTTACGTACTTATCTCTTCTCATCTCTGAATCATCTTAGCTTCGACTGTGAGAGAATGCCTCGGGCATTAAGTCCACAAATACAATGTATTTGTATGAAGTGTAAATAAATAAATAAAAGTCTCTCGTAGCTTGTGATACTCACGACACTAGACTCGATCTTAGTGTGGGGTCAGGACTATGTATGTGATTATTGAGTGTATTTATTTATTATAATAGTGTATTTTTACTGGTGGTAGGTATCTCATACGTGAGAGGCCGCGTGGGTAGATACCACTGCAATGTCTATTTCTTCCGCCAAACAGAATTGTAAACGCATTGTTGTGTTCCGGTTTGAAGGACATTGTGGCCAGCGCAACTATTGGACATATTGAGACTTAACACCTTATGTCTCAGGATGGCGAGCGCAATGGAATGCCAAGCATTGCTTTATAATTAATAGTGTTGTTTGGTTTTGATAGTGTCCATGAGCGGTCGTATCGCTTACCATCAGGCGAATGGCATGCTCGTCTCGCCATTCATCGCAATAAAATAAGTAGTATAAGAGGGATGGTATCAGTATCGTTTATATCCTTAAGCGTGCTCCTGTATCCCACAAGAGGTACCGAAGAACGACTAGTCCAACTCCAATGTTATGGGGGCGGGTTTATCGCTTTACACAAGTTTCTGTCTCGACCAACTTGTTTGTTTTTGTTTTGCACTACTGAAGCCAAGTCACATCGTTTTCAATAATCAACAGAATACATCACTGACTTCTACAGAGAGTTTGATCGATGTATTTAATACCAATAATATAAATAAATAAAATAATTTTCACCAGATAAATACACGAATGTCAACTGCTGTTCAGGTAATTATTACGAATACAGCTGTCATAATAAAACGAAAATATGTTTAAATGTTTGTTTTCGACGGAATGGAATGAAACAATTCGTTTGCACGTAATATTTTTTATTTAAAATTAGAATTCATAATATATATTTATCAGTACACGTTGAATATCAATAATTAATAATTGAAAATATTGCTTATTTAAGTTTACAGTTGTCAGGTGCGCTTACAATAATTATTACACAATTAGGTTGGTTATTTAATAAAAACACACACACAGAAACACGTGTTATACAGCTAATTTGCTCTATACATACATAAACTCACGCCTTTTCCCAGAAGGGGTAGGCAGAGGTTTTCCTGGTAATAACCAGGTCACCCGCGTTTCGCCTTGTTTGTTCCGTCCCACGATGTGATAGACGGCAAGCCTATCGTCATATAGGGCACAAATTCCTGACTCCGGACTGATAATGAATAGAAAAATCCAATAGTACGTTGCCCTACCCGGGACTCGAACCCGAGAGCTCCGCATTGTAACCGTAGCGAAATACAACTACGCTACCAAGGCAGTCTCCAATTTGCTCCATTTAAAATTATTTCACGAGTACTTATGATACTCATTTAATTTCTTTAATTTACGTATTTGTTTGTGTATATTTATTGCTATATTTTTAAGCAAGCAAAATATGTTAGTAAATAAAATAAAAATACAATATACATCTATACGCCTGTTGCAGTGTTTTTCGTATCTTTAAAAAATAATTAATATTTATATAATTAAAGCGGCTTTGTTTGCGTAAAATGTTTTTCCCTGATAAAACGACGGGTGCAAAGTAAAATGAGTCATGAACAAAAAACAGATTTTCAGGAGGCTCCTTAAAGGAAAAACTGTTCCCATTTTCTTAATATAATACAAAATTTGTTGACATTACCATTTTATCATTTATTAAGGCATATTCATATATTTAATTTTGTGTTTTTTTATGAGATATTGTAGTTGTCTGCATAAACATTGTAGGTACTTGTAAATATTCCAATTGTGACAACTGCCATAGGGTCATGTGAAAACTCAAAGGCAGCCAAGACTTTATTTTGGATTTAAACAAAATAAATATAATATTGTAATAAAAACAAGTAAACAATACTCAAGATAAGTTATAATATTTTAATTTTTAAAAATAAATCACATCAGTCTTATATTCATAACAATTCACTATATTAATATCATGAGGAAAAGTAAGTATACAACACAATTTTACCTAATATTACCTAACATTAAAACATTTTTCTGAAACAATATTATTAAAATAATGATTAAATAATTACTCATTACTCTATACGCGTGACGCGCGCACCCCGCACGTTGGCGTAGATATAATGCAACGCATTGACGTCGTGCAGGTTTAAAAACGTGTGTAGTTATCTTCTTTTACGTGAAAAAAGAACAAGAAATAAGTAATTGTTACTGCATACATACATACATAACCACACGCCTTTTTCCCAGAAGGGGTAGGCAGAGGTGCTACTAGAACACCCACGTTTCGCCTTGTATATTCCGTCCCACGATGTGATAGGGGGCGAGCCTATCGCCATATCGGGCACAAATTCCTGACTCCGGGCTAATAATGAATAGAAAAATCCAATATCACTTTGCCCGACCCGGGATTCGAACCCGAGACCTCAGCTTTGCAATCATACCGTAGTACCACTACGCCACCGAGGCAGTCTGTTACTGCAATAATAATCAGAAAATAATCAGAAAATCGCCAAATTACAGATTACTCTTTTGCTTTGCACCCGTCGGAAAGGCACCCTTTAGCTTTCCTCGATATATGTATAATCCAACACTAAAATAATTATGCAATTCAAACTGTCCAAACAAACAAACATTTCAGCTTTATTAGTATAGATTATACTATATTATATTATTACAACATTATTACAATTCTCAATGACTACACAAGTTGTAACATTGTTTCAACAACAGCAGAAAGAATAATTAAACAATTTTGGAAGTGCATTCGGTTCAGGGGAGCTTGTTAGAAAACTATTGGAATATAAAATTCTTTTCTTTCTTCACCGTTGGCGATGTCTTTGTACTCGTACTGTAACAAAAAAAAATGATTTTGTAAATAAATTGATGGACATGTGTCATATGCGTTTTTTCCATCGTTTCCTACGACATTCTACATAAAATACACACATAAACACAAGCCTTTTTCCCAGAAGGGGTAGGCAGAGGTGCTGCCAGAACACCCACGTTTCGCCTTGTATATTTCGTCCCACGATGTAATAGGGGGCGAGCCTATCGCCATATCGGGCATAAATTCCTGACTCCGGGCTGATAATGAATAGAAAAATCTAATATTACTTTGCACGACCCGGGATTCGAACCCGAGACCTCAGCTTTGCAATCGTACCGTAGTACCACTACGCCATCGAGGCAGTCTCGAGGCAGGAAATACATAATCTGTGTTTTTTCAATATCTACTCGACACTGGCGGAGTTGTCGCATCTGCGCTAGGAAATCATGTGAACATTATATTATTTATTAACAATTAACAATTACTTTGGCCCACTAAGAATATTCACAGGCTCTGAACGGAATGCAAAACATTATTTCATATTTTCTGTGAGACAGTGGTGTGGGTGCTGCGTCACATTCAGCCGTGTATCGTTAAATGCTTTCATGTCGAATGCAATACAATATTGTATTTTTGCCGGACCTGTTTGTAGCAAACATGAAGTATACCTCGTGGTGTCTGGTTTCCGCTGGTTATTGTCGACGCCTGCCCGGGGCTCTGCAGCTGAATTCGAGTGTCAGGAACACGCGCCGCAGCGCACAAAGCGACGGAATGCTTCTTTACTCTGTAAATATATTATATACATTGTGTATGCTTTTGTATTTCTATCAGGCTGTATACATACTACTGCTGGGCACGGGCCTCCTCTACAATCGAGAATACTATTTAGAGGGGTTAGGCCATATAGTCTACCACGCTGGCTTAGTGCGGATTTGCTGACTTTACATACCGTCGAAATTCTTTACAAATCGCTATGGTATGCGTATGTATTTGTCATCACGATGTTTTCCTTCACCGGTATATAACATGTATAGAGTAAACATGAGCCAATATTCCTAAAAAAAGTCGAAGATTGAGTAGAAAAATGTTAAATTGATTATGAAGACATTTTTTAAGGTCCGTCGCAAATAAAATATTAGTAAAAAGAAAATCTGCGAATAAAATACCAAGTCTAGTATCATTTTAGACATACATACATACATACATAAACACACGCCTTTTTCTCAGAAGGGGTACGCAGAGGTGCAAACTAGAACCTCCTCGTTTCGCCCTGCATTTTCCGTCCCACGACGTGATAGGCGAGCCTATCGCCATATCGGGCACAAATTCCTGACTCCGGGCTGATAATGAATAGAAAAATCCAATATCACTTTGCCCGACCCGGGATTCGAACCCGAGACCTCAGTTTTGCAATCATACCTTAATACAACTACGCCACCGAGGCAGTGATCCTTTTAGAGTCTTGATAAAATGCGCCATTTTTTTATAAAACATGCCATGCGTAATACATATTTTCAGTACGCCGTGTCACTATTGATCAACAAATTATTTAAAAAAAATGTTCTTTATGGAATCCGGAATTTTAGAAATTTTGGAATTCACTCGTCACAATACTACAAAGTGTTGGTTAAATTAGATTTTTTTAAATGTTTACTATAATGGCTCTTTCTCGCAAACTATCGGGGATAGGACTACATTTTCTTTTGTTGTGCCTTCACAGTTTGGTCTATCTCCCGTTGCTGTTTATCGTCTAGACGATAAACCAGTAACGTAATAAACCAGTCCTGTAACTAGTTACAGGACACCCGATATATCAAGACGCGTCACGAACTCTTCTCTATAAATAGAAAAACAAGCCACACCGAACCCCAACGTACCACAACAAAACGCATAGTATCGGAAACCGATGAACAATTAATGTGTAATGAACACGTGTAATGCAGTACAACTTACAAGTACAAACACACACACACAGTAGTACACACAGTAGTAAGTACACACCGCAAATACCACCTCGCCGGCTAATGCACCGCGCTACGAGTATATCCACAGTAGGGCTTTCAACACCTAATTGACACATTGGGGCGCAGCTTCTTCGTTTAATACACTACAGCGCATTAGTCAGCCCATTAAACCTGATCAATAGCTACGTAGGGCTGTCGCCCGACCGAAAAAACATTATTAGGAATTCAACTTTTGTGACTTCTGTGACTCTTAAGTCACAATGTATGAATAATATTAAATTTTAGTATATATAAAGCGATACGTACCTAGAAACTACGAGTCGAACAGACAACCCCGATTAAAATGGTCGCAAGATGTTTCCGAGTGTCGGTTACTGGCAGTTTCCATCAGGGCTTCCTAGAAAATAATGTCATTAAATTAAAAATAATTAAATTAAATTAATATATTATGTAATTTAATTAGTATACACCAAGAACATTTAAAAGAGGTTTTGTTTCCTGTATTGCAATATTACATATTAGATCATAGTTATATATCTATCTTTGTTTATTGAATCATAGAGCATCGACGTATTATTCCAAAGATAGCTGTTGTAGCAGCCCTGCGTGTATAAAATCGTGTCCATACATACACATGTGACGTCAAAGTGTTTGTTATTCCAGGATTAATTAATCAAATATTTTTGGTGTTGGTAGGATGTGTATCGTGGATAGCTATCATTACAGACATCGGTGCAAGCCCTGTAATAGTGAATTACATAAGACTATGTTTCGACTTTCGGGTTTGGCCTGTGCAAATCAAGATTCAAGCAAACTAACATAATTATGATGTCTACGGACGTGTTATTAACATCTCTTTATATTTCATAATTATCTTATTTGTTTCGGTTCTGGGTTTAACTGTAAGATCGATAAATCTCAAGTAGTTTATGATACCCGCGACGCAAAACTTAATTGATTTCAATGTGGGGTCAGGTCTACGTGTGTGATAGTAGGATGTATTTATTTATAATCACTCACCGACGACAGAATCCTTAGAAAATACTTTAAATCAAGGCTAGTCCACCAGTACCTTTGAGATTCGAAGAATGAAGGTAAGTGTGGCATAAAAATCCATTGAGCCTTCAAACTGTCCAGGTACTGTCCCCTACGTGGGTTCATCAAGTCCGGCAACCACCTGGGCAACACGCTGAAAGATCTCCTCGTGCTGGCGTGCTTCATGGTGGCCAACTTCATTGTGTTCATGACCATCGTCTGCAAGCTGCTCATCCACATGTCCTTTGGGATCAAGAACTCTGCCTGCTGGCTGCGAAGGTGGGTCGCGTAGTCCATACTAATATATGTTTCAAGATTATCTAGACCCCGATAGGACATTTGGGAAGATCTCAATAGAGATCAAAACTTTTTTCAATGCGAGGTAGTTTAAGGATTTTTAAAAATCTTTTTATAAAAGACGGCCGAAATTGAGCTTTACGTTAGAGATCATCTATACAAGGCATATGAAGACTGCTGCTGAAAACGAAGCTAGGTGGTAGTTTTAATGACTACAGACACGATGCAACCGAATTTTTGGCAAAAAAACGCGACGATTTGTTTGTTGTAATGTTTTAAATATCATTGTTTGGGTGATAAATCCATAGTTTTTGCTAAAATTATAATTTAAAGCCTTGCGCACTATAGCGTCTTTAAAAATAAAAGGGTGTACATTATTTTTGTAGGAAAATGTATGTATTTACCACCCAAATACGATGATAGGAAAAATACTACAAAAAAACTCGTCGAATTTTTTTCAAAAATTTTAGTTGCATTGTGATTAAAGTCGCTAAAACTACCACCTGACTTAGTTTTCGGTAGCAGTCTTGCCATAATCTGTATATATAAGTACTTGGCGACCTGCCTTCAATATGTTACGCATATATTTTCATTTGTTGGCTGGTCAAGTCAATAAAAAAATTAATCAACGGGTACAAGCACAATAAAGTAGATATTATTTGTTACTTTGTAGTGTATTTTAGATTTTCTACTCTGTAGTGTTTTTTTATGTCGGTTTTTATTTTTGATTATTTGTTTCTTCTCTATCAAATACCAATAGGATGCTTGAAGATGGAAAATAAAATAATTTACGACAAGCAGGGGCTACCGTGGTGCAGGTCTAACGCTCCCTTGCCACAGGGCAGGTTCTGTCGTACTTGCTCGTGATTGGACGCCCAGCAACGGTTATTGCAGTTTTTTGTCGATAAGAAACAATTGTTGCATTGCATCTCGGATCAATAGAAGAGCCGACAAATATAATAACGAATTGTTTGTAGCAAATCACTGAACGATCCTGAATAGGGGACTTATGGGGCTGAGAATGATGAATGTAAAGAATGTAGCTTACAATCAATGTTCGTGTCCACTTCTGGGAAAAGGCCCAATTTTATCATACAGCATTTTTTCTGTCCCTTTAGTAGCTAGTCTGAATAGTTACCTCTTGGGTAACCCAGTCACCTTGGGAATGAATTTGATTGGAATATTCATTGGCAGGTCGTGGAACGGCAGGATGTGTGACACGCAGCAGGGCGTGATATCCGCCGGCAGACACGACTACTCACCGCCCACTGCCCGGCTCTTTTACTAATCTATACATTGTGCGAAGATTTTTGTTTATTTATATAACTATTTGAATATATATGTATATATTATTCATTTTATAATAAGTTGTTGAATAAATATTGGTGTTATCATGTCATTGTCATGCGAAAGTGATTTTGGTCAATTAGAAATAAACATTTACGGTTGTTCGTATAATTCTTTCAACAAATATAAATTACTAGCGGCCCGGCCCACCTTCGCCTGGGTGCTTAGATGTTTAGACTCCATTTCACACCTGAAACATCTTATTCCCATTTAAAACTTTTGTATTCCTGAACTCAACCTAAGTATCTACTATCCCTTTTCCTTTCCTATCCCGTCCCGGCACATCTGGCTCCTTTTCTTTCTGTTACATCCTGTCCGACTGGATTCGACCGGTCTCATCGCGTTCGTCCCACTTTACCCCATTACTAATTGCTTTTATTTTGTAGTTAGAAGTCGTATAAACACGAAAATAAGACGGATATCATTTAAAAAATACGTTTACAAAAATAATTTACAAAATTCCAGCTAAAACGCTCGGCTCAGTTAAAATTCTGACTACGTAATTAAATTTTTGAAGTATAGAAAACCACTTATATCTCTAATGTAAATAATTATAACGTTTTACCCATCTTGGTGACTTCTATTAATTAATTTCTACCTGTAACAGCGCTAAGAATCTTCGTTCTAAACAAACCCCTTTTCGTCCCTTCTGAAAGAAAACTATGCATTACCTAAGATGTTTTTTTATAGTGCATGACATTATTTTTCTTTTCTGGTAATGAGTCAAATGATGATTTTTTAACATCAATAACTTTAACGGTTTTGATTTTCCGTACAATATTTCTACGCTTATTTTACCCCCATAATGCTGTTTTTCCAAAATTATTGCACGTCATTATTTTTCGTTTGCATTAGAGAGCTGAAATATATATTTTAATAGAAATAGCTTCAGCTGGTTCGATTTTTAATATAAAATTTTAACCCCTTTAGGGTTAATTTTCTGAAAACAAAGTATGTAAATATATTTGTATTTAAATAAGTAACTAAAGTGCTAAGTTTGACATCTGTAACTTCAAAGGTTTAGATTTTTCCATACAAACTTTCATCCCCTATTTCAGACCCTTCAAGACTTTCTTTCACAAAAAAGAAGCCTATGTCCTTTCCCAGAGTAAAATTTATCATTGTATCAAATGTCATTAAAATCGGTTCTGGGGTTTAGGCGTGAAAACGTAACAGACAGACAGAGTTACTTTCGCATTTATAATATTAGTAAGGATTATAAAGGCGTATTACAAATGGTCTTTTGATGGATGGTGAAAGGGATAATAGGTATTTTACATTTCGGCGTGATATTATTTAGCTTATTTATAAATTTCTATGGTATGTAAAAGTCTGGCTAACCCGCACTAGGCCAGCGTGGAGGACTATATGACCTAACCACTCTCAACCGTACTCTCGATTGTAGAGGAGGCCCGTGCACTGCAGTGGGACGGATATGGGCTGATACAAATTATTTAGCTAGTAATGTTATTACTGCGTTCAAATATTATTATTGTATTGCAAAAGTGCGTGGTGGCCTGTTGGTAAACGGACCAGACGCGGCTGCCTACATGTTCACGGTGGTCGCGGGTTCAAATCCCAGGGCACAACTCTGACTTTTCGGAGTCATGTGTGTATTGATAGTCAATCACCACGCACTATAACGGTGAAGGAAAACATCGTGAGGAAACCTGCATACCATAGCGATTTGTATAAATTTCTATGGTATGTAAAAGTCCGTCAACCCGCATTAGGCCAGCGTGGTGGACTACATGGCCTAACCACTCTCAATCGTTCTCTCGATTGTAGAGGAGGCCCGTGCCCTGCAGTGGGTCGTATATGGGCTGATACAATACAATTGCAAAAGTGTTGTGTTGATAATAATTGTACAATTCAGCCTTGCCCGTATTTTGATGACTGATGATCTTTTTTCCATGTAAAAATGTGTTATAGGTTCCTTCGGCCACCTGCCTCAGCCGCTACTGCTCGCGCGGTTACCTATTTCATGTTACAGCGGACGGTGGCTACTCTCCCTCCGCGCCTTCGGCTTTGTATATACATTCTAGGGGTGGTAGCCAAAAGACTATATGAAGTCGGGGTGCCCCGAGTCAGTTTTGGGGCATTCGACCTATTTTAACCATAAAGTGGATACACAAACATCCTTCTGAACATAATTTCTAGAGATAAAATATGTCTATGCTATGGTTGCTATGGGAACGGAACTCAAATTATTTCTGTGGATGCATAGTTTTCTAGTTGTTTACGATTATTTAATAATCTTAAAAAAAACAATAAAAATTAATAACGGTGACAAAGTGGTACATATATAAATTTATACTATTACTTGAATTACAATTTCCTAATAATATTCCACTTCAGCAAAAATATGCAGTAGAAATACCTTTTAGAATGAAGCTTACATAATAATAGATTTCGGTAATTTTAAACCGGCAGCTTCTTACGATATATAAATATAAAGATTTATTATTGTTAAAATCAGTTATATATATTTTTGAATCAAAACCGGTATCCTGCCGTTTTGGTGCCCTTCAGATATATCCCTTTCAGCTTTTTAGATATAGTAGTTTTAACAGTGCGTTGATATATTCAACCAGAAAGAACGAATGTATAAGAAATGTTTATTTTCACTGATTCTTCGCTCCTATTAGTCATAGCGCGATGTTATGTAGCTTATAGCCTTCCTCGACGAATGAACTATTCAACAACAAAAGAAAACTCGATCCAGTAGTTCATGAAATTAAAACGTTCAAATAAGCTCTTCAGCTTTATATAATTATGAAAAGTATCTTTATACAAACAAATAAAACCTTCATGCTGCCATAGTCTATCGTCAAGACACAATATGCAATGTCGACCAGTCGCCGGCGTCCGTGACTTCCTATAGTTTGTATTGGAGAATACGCACTGAGTCGCCGGTCGCCCGGGCAACTTGGCGACCCGCCGCGCTGTGGCGACGCACAAGCGACTGCTTGCCGGCGACTACTAAAAGCACGAGTCCAAATGGAAACGTTCGCACTGAGAGCGACTGTTGAAGCGACAGGACGTCGAGCACAAAAATGGTTCAATGTTCCCATATTGATTTGATATCGGAAATACAATTCCGAAAATTAGCGCAGTTATATGTAATGGTATTATAAGACACAATAGGCCATGAAACGAACGCACAGACATTCTTGCGTACTAAAAAAATACTAGGGTATTTTTTACTCTTTATAAAATATTTCAAACATTTCTTAAATCTGCGTTCTTGCAACAAAGATGTACCATAATAAAGTAGATGTATTAGATAAAATATTATTTTACGTTTCTTTATTTTGTTCTCTGTATAATGATTAGTAAGTATTCTTCGAAGACCATTCCCCACGAATGTACAAGAAACGCTACGCTCGGCTTGATCTCCCGGCCTTGGTCGCCTATGTTCTAGTCGTCCTGCAACTCTGTCGCCGGTCGACCGGTCGACAGTGCGCAATAGCTCTTAATTACAGATGACGTAGGTAATAAAACAAAATTTAAACATATAAAACTGCAAATCATTTAATTATAATGTCTAGATACGGCATCGACGATCCAATATACTTTTTATATATATTTTTGCTGAAAATAATACTGATGTTACTTAAATGTGTCCCCCAGCGCACCTTTTTTTTTCAAGAGGAAAAGCTATTAAGCTCCCCTTTCGTTACCCTGGGGGAGGTGAAAAGGGGTATGTCAGTGTCTCTGCCCTTCCAGCCCGGCACAATGCGGATTTGTGGCGAAGCTGGCCTACCAAGCCTACGCCAGCATACTGACTAAAAACCTCTTGAAAACCGTCACACGCTTTGTGGGCGGCACCGGACAACCCAGGGTGAAAGGCACACCGATTTACGTCCGCGTAACCGCCCCGCGCAATAACCATTGCTGGTCCTTCTTTGATGTGGGGCCCGGATGATCCCCACTTTTGACTATTTTGGATGCCCTTTTAGGTCTTACGGGCGTCCATGACAGAGACGAGGCTCTGTCGTTCGTCTCAGAGCCGTTACAAATCAGGGCACACCGCCCCCGCAGTGTTCCCTAACTCTGATGACCACTTTAGGTCGCCTCTTACGCTAATGGGCAGGGGATACCGTGGCAGAATTCTTACATCCCCGGACTACAGGGCGAAGGCGTCGGTGCAGCCGTTTATCACCCGGTGCCTTCTTCTTTGCAGGCGGCGGCGATCGGGATCTTCCGCTCACGAACCCGGACCGCGCTCACGTTTAATTCAGCGTTTAATTCTGTAATTAACATTTACAAAAAATCCAAAGTGTCTCACACAATAAAATGGAATTAGAAATGGTATTCCGGCGGAAGGCGCGCCTGTATGCAGCTGCTGAAATAAATTAATGTAACGTTTATTTAATAAATATTAACTGTACGGGCTAGCAGGTACGATATTGTTTGTCAGCAGTTTACGCTACCATGCATAATTTTAAAGCAATCGACAGTACGCAAATACAGTACGTAACAATCGGTAACGCGTGCTCATATCATTCTATCATATATAATTAATCTATCAACTAAACATTTATTTCCGCGTCGGACTTTTACTATCATCCAAACTGTACGGGTATCGTCTCAGCCCATACATTAACAAGCAACAAACTGTACTATAAGCAGTAAACTACTACTATAACTATACTACTAAACAACAAACAACAAAATATGGTAAAAAAAATCTTCGATAACACTTATACATTCCGAGATATTAATTTTTGAAGCAAGCTTTGCGCGCGATTTCTTCGCTAGCCGCGGTGACGTCATTTTTCAGTTGCGACTCGGTACGCGCAGCGCTCCCGACTACGTACTTATGTGAAGTTTGCGTCGCACAATTATTTAATGCGTCGAATCCAATGTGACAAAACAATTCGATGACATTTTACTTGTACCGACAAAATATCCCAGTCCCTAGAATTACCCTTTGTATTTTGTGTAAACGAATAATAAACTACCGAGTGCAGTGCGGTCCTAATACAGTATCCACCGGAGAGGGATGGCTGCATTCCGCTCTAATGTAGCTTTTCATATAATTAAAATTATTAATATTCTTTGAGTCGCTCCTGGAGCCAACTCCAATGAAATTCTTCCTGCGTAAAAAGAAATAGTATTTTCAGATCTTCACAAAGCGTGGTGTAGGTTCGGCGATTTGGTTTTTCTTAGAAAGTAATGAATTGGCGGGATGACAGGAGGTATTTAGTTGTAAGACTGGTTATTTATAGGATTTCGCAAATTTTGGGCAAAGGGAGAGGAGACAAAGGTGCAGGACGCCAGAGCCGCGGAGAGACTGAGGGCATGCGGCGCTGGCGGCTCGAGGGGCCGGGCCGCGTGCCCGTGCCATGCTGAGAGACAACCGGATAGGCCTCTCCAGAATGACCCTCTGACCTCAACTGCTACTCCTGATCAACAGACCCATATATGCAGAACATTATGCAATATTAACAATACGTAATAATCGTAAATTAGAGTAACTATACTCTGAGCACAAGATAATAATTATTTGAGCAATATTACATTTCATGACATAATCATAGTACCGTATCTCAGTGTACTCGTCGCTTGCTGCGGAGTGTTCACACACACTGTTTACCAAAATCAAATCAGCACATTTGTATGTATCATTAACAAATGTACCCAGTTGATATTGATTACATTGAGTTGTCACTGTGATGCTCCGGCGGGGAGTGAGCTGTCTGTCGCTGCTGGTGTCGCTGCTGTTCACTGCCCTAGTGTGTTCCCTCACGCTGCTGGCGCGGTGACGTCATTCTTTTGTGTGGTATTCATAGAGAATCTTCTACAGGCGCCAACAACTCCTGCTTGCAGAGTCCCCACACCTCCTAGATTGCCTTCAACAACCGAATTAATTTTCACAAGAAGCAAATCATGCCGGATGTAAGCGCAAGCCCAGGCGACATGGCACCGGACGATACGTCCCTAGGCAGCGACAGCATTCCATTGTACGAGTATTGTAATTGTCTTCTAACCTCCCAGAATATTTTAATCAGAAATAAAAGTTGTAATTTTCAACTGGAATTGAAACATATTGCAATTATATGCGGATTATTGACGATCAAATATAGATTGTCTACGATGTTTCGGCGTCAGAATGCGTTGTTGTCAAAATACATATTAGGAACAGTTTTTCTCTGTTTACATGATGTTTTATACTAATGATACTAGTAGTAAAAGCGAAAGTTTGTGTGTTTTGTTACTTTTTCACGCTCAAACGGCTGGACTTTATTAAATTGCATACTTATAAACAGTTTACACTTTACACGCTGCGATATTCATTACACCGTCGATCATACACATTTTGTTTATAAAAGTGTCATCTACGAAATATCACAATTTTGCAATGAATAAGAAATTTGCATTGCTCGTATAGCATAAAAATACTTCGATATTTCTGCAATAATATCATTCCCTTAAAATATGACTTAAAATTTACATTCGTTTTTACTTATCGGTAATTATTGCATGCAGGTATGTCAATGTAGAGAGAATAAAACATAAGACATCGTGCGATGCTCCATCACAGCCACTATCCATAAAACCTGTAACATATAGAAAGTGTCACCGAATTCACAATTCATTTCTTAAACTATCATACATAATATTAGCACTGTATAGTAGGACATGTATTTTTCTTCTACATCCAACGGAAAACCGATTGCTGTAACATGGGGCATTAATGCAGAAATAATCCCGAGAAACTACTAGCACGCGTCCGTTTCCCGGGTGTTCGCAGAGAGTTCACACTAACTGCTAGTGATAAACCGAGGTAACTTTTTGGATTTAACGTTTACACAAAAGTTCAAAGGAATATCACGCACAGTAAAATGGAATTTACAACGGTATTCCGGCGGAAGGCGCGCCTGTATAGAGCTGCTGAAATAAATTAATATTTACAAGCAATAAGGAATTTCTCCATGTACCATGAATACAAGTTAGTCACGATTCCAGCTTGTAATCGGGGAACGCAATCACGTCGGTGGTGACGTCATCCTCTTCTGTGGTATTGTTCGAGAGTCTCCTACACGCACCAGCAACTCCTTCTGCTCGCAGGGTTCCCACACCTGCAAGATTATATTTAACATTTAATTGAATCTTTAAACTAAGCAAATCAAGTCAGCTGTAAATGTCACACCAGGCGACATGGCACCAGACGGCACATCCATGGCTAGAGACAGCATTCCATTGTGATCCGATTGTCGCCAGCACTGGGCTCGTCCAGTCTGCTGCGCCACTGCTCCGCGGCGGCCACGCGCGGGGAGAACAATTTAATATTATTTGTGAAACATACATTATATTCATTATTATATCCCGTCCTGTCCCGTCTCATTCTAACTCAAGGCATGTAATCCCGTCCAACTATCTCTTCCGAAGGTAAAAAAGTAAGAAATACAGTTGATTTCCTTGCCAATCCAATGGGAACACTACTTTTTCGGAATGAAAAGTAACCTATGTGTTAATCCAGGGTGTCATCTACCTCCATACAATTTTGTTTCGAAATCTGTTAAGCCATTTCTGAGATCGTAGTGCACAACCGCACAGACAAACAGATAAATAGACAACAATGGAGATCACTCCCGAATTTCGATTTATACCGCATGGGCTGCTCTATTAAAAACAAAAAAAATATGGTAAACAAAATCTTCGATACCACTTATACATTCCGAGATATTAATTTTTGAAGCTAGCTTTGCGCGCGATTTCTCCGCTAGCCGCGGTGACGTCATTTTTCAGTTGCCACTCAGCACGCGCAGCGCTCCCGACTACGTATGTGGAGTTTGCGTCGCACAATTATTTAATGCGTCGAATCCAATGTGACAAAACAATTCGATGACATTTTACTTGTACCGACAAAATATCCCAGTCCCTAGAATTACCCTTTGTATTTTGTGTACACGAATAATAAACTACCAAGTGCAGTGCGGTCCTAATACAGTATACACCGGTGAGGGATGGCTGCATTCCGCTCTCATGTAGCTTTTCATATAATTAAAATTATTAATATTCCTTAGAGTCGCTCCTGGAGTCAACTCCAATGAAATTCTTCCTGCGTAAAAAGAAATAGTATTTTCAGATCTTCACAAAGCGTGGTGTAGGTTCGGCGATTTGGTTTTTCGTAGAAAGTAATGGATTGGCGGGATGACAGGAGGTATTTAGTTGTAAGACTGGTTATTTATAGGATTTCGTAAATTTTGGGCAAAGGGAGAGGAGACAAAGGTGCAGGACGCCAGAGCCACGGAGAGACTGAGGGCATGCGGCGCTGGCGGCTCGAGGGGCCGGGGCCGCGTGCCCGTGCCATGCTGAGAGACAACCGGATAGGCTCTCTCCAGAATGACCCTCTGACCTCAACTGCTACTCCTGTAATAACCGTAAATTAGAGTAACGATACTCTGAGCACAAGATAATAATTATTTGAGCAATATTACATTTCATGACATAATCATAGTACCGTATCTCTTTGTAATCGTCGCTTGCTGCGGAGTGTTACTCACTGTTAACCAAAACCAAATCAGCCTTTTTGTATGTATCATTAACAAATTTGCTGAGTTGCTTATGATTACATTGAGTTGTCACTGTGATGCTCCGGCGGGGAGTGAGCTGTCTGTCGCTGCTGTTCACTGCCCTAGTGTGTTCCCTCACGCTGCTGGCGCGGTGACGTCATCCTTTTGTGTGGTATTCATAGAGAATCTTTTACAGGCGCCAACAACTCCTGCTTGCAGAGTCCCCACACCTCCTAGATTGCCTTCAACAACCGAATTAATTTTCACAAGAAGCAAATCATGCCGGATGTAAGCGCAAGCCCAGGCGACATGGCACCGGACGATACGTCCCTAGGCAGCGACAGCATTCCATTGTACGAGTATTGTAATTGTCTTCTAACCTCCCAGAATATTTTAATCAGAAATAAAAGTTGTAATTTTCAATTGGAATTGAAACATATTGCAATTATATGCGGATTATTGACGATCAAATATAGATTGTCTACGATGTTTCGGCGTCAGAATGCGTTGTTGTCAAAATACATAGTAGGAACAGTTTTTCTCTGTTTACATGATGTTTTATACTAATGATACTAGTAGTAAAAGCGAAAGTTTGTGTGTTTTGTTACTTATTCACGCTCAAACGGCTGGACTTTATTAAATTGCATACTTATAAATAGTTTACATTTTACACGCCGCGATATTCATTACACTGTCGATCATACACATTTTGTTTATAAAAGTGTCATCTACGAAATATCACAATTTTGCAATGAACAAGAAATTTGCATTGCTCGTATAGCATAAAAATGCTTCGATATTTCTGCAATAATATCATTCCCTTAAAATATGACTTAAAATGTACATTAGTTTTTACTTATCGGTAATTATGGGATGCAGGTATGTCAATGTAGAGAGAATAAAACATAAGACATCGTGCGATGCTCCATCACAGCCACTATCCATAAAACCTGTAACATATAGAAAGTGTCACCGAATTCACAATTCATTTCTTAAACTATCATACATAATATTAGCACTGTATAGTAGGACATGTCTTTTTCTTCTACATCCAACGGAAAACCGATTGCTGTAACATGGGGCATTAATGCAGAAATAATCCCGAGAAACTACTAGCACGCGTCCGTTTCCCGGGTGTTCGCAGAGAGTTCACACTAACTGCTAGTGATAAACCGAGGAAACTTTTTGGATTTAACGTTTACACAAAAGTTCAAAGGAATATCACGCACAGTAAAATGGAATTTACAACGGTATTCCGGCGGAAGGCGCGCCTGTATAGAGCTGCTGAAATAAATTAATATTTACAAGCAATAAGGAATTTCTCCATGTACCATGAATACAAGTTAGTCACGATTCCAGCTTGTAATCGGGGAACGCAATCACGTCGGTGGTGACGTCATCCTCTTCTGTGGTATTGTTCGAGAGTCTCCTACACGCACCAGCAACTCCTTCTGCTCGCAGGGTTCCCACACCTGCAAGATTATATTTAACATTTAATTGAATCTTTAAAATAAGCAAATCAAGTCAGCTGTAAATGTCACACCAGGCGACATGGCACCAGACGGCACATCCATGGCTAGAGACAGCATTCCATTGTGATCCGATTGTCGCCAGCACTGGGCTCGTCCAGTCTGCTGCGCCACTGCTCCGCGGCGGCCACGCGCGGGGAGAACAATTTAATATTATAGAATTTTAATATTATAAATGAAATGAAATGAAAATGAAAATAATTTATTGAATCCATTAAAATGTTCAACATTATTTAGATTCAGTCATTTTTTTTTTCTACCACCCGGTTCGGAAAGCGGTTTTCACTAGAGAAGAACGGGCAAGAAACTCTAGTGTTGCTCTTTTCAAAACCAGTTTACAATATCGTGATTATTACAAAAATTACAAGTTGGTCCAAATCAGAGCAGTTCATTAATAATTTGTTATAATTTGCAAGTGAAATATATTTTTAATACAATATTGTTTATATTATGTTTAATATGGCTGAGTGAAGTGAAGTAGGCCAGAACGAAGAATCAGTATGTTTCACCAACGCAGTGAATACTCGTGAAAACCTTATGTAATCTATAAATCAGTTACAATGTAAGCAAATCGGACAGACCAGTCCACACAAGCAGCACCCGTTCACGAGTATGACGCATGTGCCAGCCATCGGCCTCCTCAACCATGCTACAGGGAAGTGACCGACCCGGCACACGACGCCGCCGCAAGCACAGACTTTTAAGCGAGCATGACATACCCAATCGCTTACAAAGTAAAATACAATGTGTAAAGTTACTTAATATAAATTACAATATACAGAGCACACCGATACCTCCGCTCCGAAATACTATCTATATGTTTAATTTTATTCTATTCCCAAGCCTTATTATCATCTAGATATTCAGAAATTTTATAATAAGCTTTATTGCATAATTGTTTCTTGATAGTAGCTTTGAATTTTTTAATAGTTAAGGCTTTCATATGAGTGGGAACTTTGTTATAAAAGTGTATACAGTAACCCTTAAAAGATTTGCTGATCCTGTGGAGTCTGGTCTTATGACTAGCTAGATTGTTCTTATTCCTAGTATTTTTGTCGTGAATATCGCTAATCTTTCGAAAATTTTCTTTATTCTTATGGACATACATTAAATTTTCATAAATGTATTGTGACGCTACTGTCATTATATTTATTTCTTTAAATTTATCTCTAAGAGAACATCTGGACCCTAGCGAATAAATTGATCTTATAGCTCTCTTTTGGAGAACAAAGATAGTATTAATGTCAGCTGCGCCACCCCACATTAAAATTCCATAACTCATCAGACTATGAAAGTAGGCAAAATAAACCAATCGAGCTGTATCTATATCAGTCAATTGGCGAATTTTACCCACCGCAAAGACTGCGGCGCTCAGCTTTTTAGCTAGAGCGACTAAATGAGGACCCCATTGAAGTTTGGGATCTAATGTAATTCCCAAGAACTTAGTGGAATCCACAAGGCTCAACTCATCCCCATTCAAAGAAATGTTAGCGTTAACTTTTTTTACATTGGGTGTCACAAATCTTATACATTTAGTTTTTTGGCTATTTAATAGCAAATTGTTAACGCTAAACCAATACACTATTTTTGAGAGGGTGTGGTTTACATCGTCAATATCTGGTTGGCGTCGATTTAATTTAAATACTAATGAAGTATCATCAGCAAACAACACTACCTCACAGTTGTCCCTTATAAAAAAAGGTAAGTCATTAATGTATATTAAGAAGAGAAAGGGTCCAAGAATTGAGCCTGTATATGGTATTGAGATTGTATATGGTCTAACCACTCTCAATCTATTCTCTCAATTGTAGAGTAGGTCCGTGCCGTCCGGGACGTATATGGGCTGATACAATACAATGTGCAACATACATAATATTTATTATTATATCCCGTCCTTTTTTTTTTTTTTTTTCTCGCGGGGAAAATCCCTTTACGGACCATCCCACCCCCGAAGGGGCGAGGGTGTGTCGGACTCACCGGCGCCTTCCGAGCCCAGCGAGATGTTGTGCCGCCCGTGGATGTGGACGGGCGGCCGCTGGGTCGGGTCCCTACCATAAGCTACGCGCCGAAATACCGACTAAAAGCCCCGCGTCGGCCACCATCGGTGCACTTGAGAGACGGCCCCGGGATACCGATGAACGGACGCGCCAGGACCGCCTCTTTGTGCAGTTTCGCCGCTTTAGCGACGCGGCAAATGACGCGTGTAGCGTCACGTCTCGGGGGCCGCCAAGGTAGGGACGGCGGCCCCGCGTGGCCTCTGCGGCGCCGGGTTAGTTGTTGTCCCGGCGCCTCCTACGTCTCCTGTGGCGACGAGCGGGATCGGTCTGCTCCCGATCCCGCTCAGCGCTCTCCTTCTGTGACATGACACGTTCGCAGAAGGAGAGCATGGCTCGCCACGAACTCCGGCTGCCAACCATGGCGGCGACCACGGCCGGCAGCGATAGGTCGCTTCCCACGACCGCGATGAGAGCGCTGCGCTCCTCGTCCCAGGCTGGGCACTCCTCCAGCGTGTGCTGGGCCGTGTCCTCACGGCAGTTGCCACAATGGTGGCACACGGCGGACTCCTCCGCTCCGGCTATACGACACAGGTACGCACCGAAGCAGCCGTGCCCGGTGAGCACCTGCGTCAGCCGGTATGTCGGCGCACCGTGGCGCCTGTCAAGCCACTGTTCGAGGACAGGTCGCACTGCCGCGACGGTCCTCGCACCAGCACTAGGGTTCTCCAGCCTGGAACGCCACTCCTCCACAGCGGACCTGCGGAGGGAGGCCAACATGGACTCGACCTCTCTGGGGACCAACCTCTGCCCACGCCCGGACGCCTCCTCTCGCCGGAAGAAAGCCGACGAGAGGGTCTTAGCGTCCAGCACCCAGGGCAGAGTTCCCGCCAACACGCAGGCCGCCTCATGCGAGACCGTGCGGTAGCCCCTGATTATTCGCTGCGCCACCATGCGCTGCGGATGATGCAGCAGGCGGACGCAACGATCGCCCAGGGACTCGGCCCAAACGGGACACCCGTAGAGGGCCATGGCCCGCACGACTCCAGCATACAGGTTTCGGCAAGGGATGCCAGAACCATCAGTGTTGGGCAGCAGGCGCCCCAGTGCGCCCGCCGCCCTCACCAGCTTCGGCGACAACTCCTCAAAGTGCGCGCGGAAATCCCATCGACTGTCGAGGACGAGACCGAGGTATTTCATCCTCGAGCCGATGGGAATCCGCACGCTCTCCACCGTGATGTGGGCCCCAGGCGGAGGCCCACACCGAGGACCGTGGAAACACACGGCCTCGGTCTTGTTGAGGGCCACCGTGAGGCCCAGTCGCCGAATCCTGCCCACCACCAGTCCAGTACCGAACGAGGCGAGCAGGGCGGACCTCTGGAATGTCCTGGCCGTCGCTGTCACCAACGTGTCGTCTGCATAGCAGACGACAGCGACGCCCCGAAGGTTGGTACCACGCAACACCCAGTCGTAGCCGATGTTCCACAGGAGCGGCCCAATAACCGAGCCCTGTGGAACACCGCACGACACTTCCCTACGGTGCCACCCGTCGGCGCCTGGATACACAACGTACCTGTCAGAAAGGTACGAGTGCACCAGACGCCGAAGGTAGGGCGGCACTTTGTGGTACCGCAGTGCTTCTTCGATGCAGGCCCAGGGCATGGCGTTGAACGCGTTGGCGATGTCGAGAGACACCGCCTCCACGACCCTACCCCGGGACACCGCACGCTCCGCTTGTGCCTTCACCCGCAGAATCGCGTGGACCGTCGACCGGCCCCGCCGGAACCCGAACTGACAGTCTGCCAAATCCGGGCCCGTACCCTCCAAATGCTCGACGAGGCGCGCGTGGATTACGCGCTCGAAGAGCTTGCACACCTCGTCGAGCAACACGATCGGCCGGTAGGCCGAGGGCGAATCTGCGGGTCGCCCCTCCTTGCGGAGCGGGACAAGCTTGCCCGTCTTCCACCGCGACGGGAAGATGCCCTGCTCAAGGCACGTGGAGAAAAGGCCGCGGAGCCTCGTACCCAGCGACGCGACGGCCAGCACCCAGACACGACCGGGCACCCCGTTGAGACCCGGGGCCGAGTTCTTGCTCCGCAGCCGAAGCACTGCCGCCTCTAGCTCTTGCGGCGAAACCTCCGGGATATCCCTTACCGAAACCAACGACGATGGCGCCGGTGGACGTGGCACCATCGGTGGAGGAGTGAACTCCTCGGTGGCCGGAAACAAGGCCGCGACGACATCCTCGACATGATCGGTCCGGAGACTCTGTGTCAGAGGGGGCGCCCATGGGCGGAATTTCCGCATCGCCACACGGTATGGACGCCCCCATGGATCTCTGTCCAGAGACCTCCGGAACTCCTCCTTCGCCGCGGCCTTCGCTTGCGCGATGGCCACCCGCAGCGCTCTTTTCGCTTCTCTGAAGGTCGAGAAGAAGCCGCTTCTGCTCATCGTCGCCGGGTCTACGGGTCCGACGACGACGGTGCCTGGCGAGTCGGCGGCGCGCGATCTGGCAGGCCGCGCGCAGCTCAGTGAGCTCGGCCGACCACCAGTACACCTGGCGCTTCGCTGGGAGGCGGGTGACCCGGGGCATGGCCGCGTCGCAGACTCGTGACATCGCCACCCCGAACCATTCCGCCTCTTCCTCGACCCGCACCGGCCCGTCCGGTACGGGGAGCCACGCCTGAACAATGGCAGCTTCCTTCGCGGCCTCCACATCGAGGCGCTTCGCGGCCCAACGTCGGCCGCCCGTGAATCGGGCAGTCGGACCCCCACCGGACTGGCGGGTGGAGACCTGGGAGGATGAGACGCTGAACCGAATGTAGAGATGATCGGACAGCGTCTCCTCCTCAACCAAAACCCTCCAGTCCCGAACACGGCGGGCAAGGGCCGGGGTGGCGAACGTGACGTCCACCACCGAACTGCCGTTGTGCCGCACGCACGTGTTCTCCGACCTCCGATTCAGGACGACCAACCCGATGGAGATCGCCCATTCCTCCAGGGCCTCGCCCCGCGCGTCGGGCACCGACGAACCCCAAGCCGATGATTTGGCGTTGAAGTCGCCGGCTACAAGCACGGGGCGAGGCTGGCTGTCATGCTGTACCTGGGCCCCCAGGCGCGCGAGGAAACTCTCCAATTCCGCCTGGGACCTGTTGGGAGAGAAATAGACTCCCACTATCCACACCCCTCCCAACAGGACCGCCACGCATCCCGCACCCTTCGCTACTTTCTCGAAGGGCGGAGAGCCGGCGGCGCCCTGGGTGAAGACGGCCACCGAGCCATCAAGGTCCCCTGCCCAGTCGTCGCGGGCAGGGACAGAGTATGGCTCGGCGATCACAGCCACGTGAATCAACCGCTGCGCCAGGGACTGTTCGAGCATGTGCTGTGCTTCTTGGCAGCGGTTGATGTTCGCCTGGAGCAAATTAAGATCCATGTAGTTTTGGGCGATCTCCATCGCCTCAGGGCGGGACGGTTGCGGCCGCGTCGCAACCTCGGCTCCCACACCGCGTTGTGTACGGTGCGGCATCGAGGAGGCAGCGCAGGCCTTGCCGCCCACCCGGTGGCCCGCGGGTTTCCCGGCATCTGCGCAGATTGCGCAGTGTGGGTCCGCGGAGCACTCCCGGGACTTATGTCCCGGTTGATCGCAGCGGTAGCAGAGCCCGCTGCGGTCGCACTCGCCGGTGCATTATACTCTCACATGCCCCTTGTAGAGGCATCGGTAGCAGCGCAGGGGCCGGGCCTCAAGCAGCCGCACTGCCGCTGCCACCCAACCCACGAGGACGCGCCCCGCCTTCACAACTTTCTCCGCTGCCTTCGCCAGGCGTAACCCGCCAGAGGGTCGGCCGGTACTCTGGCGGGGGTTGCACTAGAGACTGAACTGCCCATCAGCCATGCATCCCCTCGCGGTGCGCCGCCACTTGGGATTCGGGGTACTTTTTATAGTGGTCAGGGATGCTCCTATCTAGTGGTCATGGCCTGTCCTAGAATAGGTGCTACGAGTACGCGACCTCGGCCTCCCAAGCTACGGCAGTCACTACCAACCTTACCTTCCGTGACTGCAGTATCCACTCCTCCTCCAGGCCATATTTTCCCTTCCCATAATATCCTTTATCAACAAACTCTATTTCCTTTCCCCGGTTGATGACGGGCAGCAGCGTCATCAACTCGAGTCCACTCCTGCGCTCGCCAACCCGCCTGCCAAGCGTGGCGAGTATCGGCATAAACCTACTATGCTAAACAAATCCAGGACCAGGTCCCCAGTCCCCGGCAGCCCCGCTATTCCTGGCTACGGTAGCGGCCATGGTTACGGCGGGGCAGGGGGTGCTAAGAATCCCCGGGTTGGCCCCGGCTACCACCCCCGACGACGACTGGCCCTGGTAACACACAACATACGCACGATGAGGACAGACGAGAAGATTGTCGAACTGGAAGAAGAATTGAGTGGGTTACACTGGGACGTTCTGGGGTTGTCGGAAGTCCGAAGAATCGGGGAGGACACGATAACCCTGAAGTCCGGTAACCTGCTTTTCTACCGGGGGGACGACCAACAGTCCCGAGGAGGTGTCGGATTTCTCGTCCACAGGTCTCTCATAAACAACATCGTATCCATCGAAAGTGTGTCGAGCAGGGTAGTGTACCTTATACTCAGAATATCAAAAAGATATTCGCTGAAGGTCATACAGGTATACGCGCCGACCTCGACACACCCAGATGAAGAAGTAGAGGAGATGTATGAGGACATAAGTCGGGCCATACATACTTCCAAAACCTACTTCAATGTTGTTAGGGGGGACTTCAACGCAAAGTTGGGCATGAGAAGCGATGCAGAGCTGAAAGTGGGGCAATTTGGACATGGGCAACGGAACCTCAGGGGTCAGAGGCTGGCCGACTTTCTGGAGAAAGAGGGACTCTTTGCGATGAACTCTTTCTTCCAGAAGCCGCCTCACAGGAAATGGACCTGGCTGAGTCCTGACGGTTCTACGAAAAACGAGATATATGAATGAAATTGGCCCGTTTGGGCCAATTCCCTTGGCGGTCGCTGCGTCCGCTTGCTGCATCGTCCGCAGCGCATGGTGGCGCAGCGCATCGTCAGGGGCTACCGCACGGTCTCGCATGAGGCGGCCTGCGTGTTGGCGGGTACTCTGCCTTGGGAGCTGGACGCAAAGGCCCTCTCGTCAGTATTTTTCTGGCGGGAGGAGTCGTTCAGACGCAGGCAGAGGCCGGCCCTCCGAGAGGTCGAGGCCATGAAGGCCTCCCTCCGCAGGGCCGCCGTGGAGGATGGGGCGTTCCAGGCTGGAGAACCCGAGTGCGGGCGTGAGGACCGTCGCGGCAGTGCGACCTGTCCTCGAACAGTGGATGGACAGGCGCCACGGCGCGCCGACATACCGGCTGACGCAGGTGCTCACCGGACATGGTTGCTTCGGTGAGTACCTGTGTCGCGTAGCCGGAGCACACGGACACACAACTGCCGTGAGGACACGGCCCAGCACACGCTGGAGGAGTGCCCAGCCTGGGACGAAGAGCGCAGCGCTCTCGAATCGGTCATAGGAAGGGACCTCTCGCTGCCGGCCGTGGTCGCCAGCATGGTCGGCAGTCGGAAGTCATGGCGAGCCATGCTCTCCTTCTGCGAATGCGTCATTTCGCAGAAGGAGAGCGCCGAGCGGGATCGGGAGCAGTCCGATCCCGCTCGTCTCCTTCGGAGACGAAGGAGGCGCCGGGATGTCATCTAACCCGGCGCCGGAGAGGCCACATGGGGTCGCCGTCCCTACCCTGGCGGCCCCCGAGACGTGACGCAACATGCGTCCCATGCCGCGTCGCAATGCGGCAGTGCACATAGAGGCGGTCCCGGCGCAATCCATACACGGTATCCCGGGGCCGTCTCTGAGGTGCACCGATGGTGGCCAACGCGGGGTTTTTAGTCGATATTCCGGCGCACAAGGTATGGTAGGGACGGGTCGCTGGGTCGGAAGGCGCCGGTGAGTCCGACACACCCCCGCCCCTCCGGGGGTGGGATGGTCCGTAAATGGATTATCACCGAGAAAAAAAAAAAATGTGTCATCTACCTCCATACAATTTTGTTTCGAAATCTGTTAAGCCATTTCTGAGATCGTAGTGCACAACCGCACAGACAAACAAAACAATTCGATGACATTTTACTTGTACCGACAAAATATCCCAGTCCCTAGAATTACCCTTTGTATTTTGTGTAAACGAAAAATAAACGAATAATAAACTACCAAGTGCAGTGCGGTCCTAATACAGTATCCACCGGAGAGGGATGGCTGCATTCCGCTCTCATGTAGCTTTTCATATAATTAAAAATATTAATATTCTTTGAGTCACTCCTGGAGTCAACTCCAATGAAATACTTCCTGCGTAAAAAGAAATAGTATTTTCAGATCTTCACAAAGCGTGGTGTAGGTTCGGCGATTTGGTTTTTCGTAGAAAGTAATGAATTGGCGGGATGACAGGAGGTATTTAGTTGTAAGACTGGTTATTTATAGGATTTCTTAAATTTTGGGCAAAGGGAGAGGAGACAAAGGTGCAGGACGCCAGAGCCACGGAGAGACTGAGGGCATGCGGCGCTGGCGGCTCGAGGGGCCGGGGCCGCGTGCCCGTGCCATGCTGAGAGACAACCGGATAGGCTCTCTCCAGAATGACCCTCTGACCTCAACTGCTACTCCTGTAATAACCGTAAATTAGAGTAACTATACTCTGAGCACAAGATAATAATTATTTGAGCAATATTACATTTCATGACATAACCATAGTACCGTATCTCTTTGTAATCGTCGCTTGCTGCGGAGTGTTACTCACTGTTAACCAAAACCAAATCAGCACATTTGTATGTATCATTAACAAATTTGCCGAGTTGATGTTGATTACATTGAGTTGTCACTGTGATGCTCCGGCGGGGAGTGAGCTGTCTGTCGCTGCTGGTGTCGCTGCTGTTCACTGCCCTAGTGTGTTCCCTCACGCTGCTGGCGCGGTGACGTCATCCTTTTGTGTGGTATTCATAGAGAATCTTCTACAGGCGCCAACAACTCCTGCTTGCAGATTCCCCACACCTCCTAGATTGCCTTCAACAACCGAATTAATTTTCACAAGAAGCAAATCATGCCGGATGTAAGCGCAAGCCCAGGCGACATGGCACCGGACGATACGTCCCTAGGCAGCGACAGCATTCCATTGTACGAGTATTGTAATTGTCTTCTAACCTCCCAGAATATTTTAATCAGAAATAAAAGTTGTAATTTTCAACTGGAATTGAAACATATTGCAATTATATGCGGATTATTGACGATCAAATATAGATTGTCTACGATGTTTCGGCGTCAGAATGCGTTGTTGTCAAAATACATATTAGGAACAGTTTTTCTCTGTTTACATGATGTTTTATACTAATGATACTAGTAGTAAAAGCGAAAGTTTGTGTGTTTTGTTACTTTTTCACGCTCAAACGGCTGGACTTTATTAAATTGCATACTTATAAATAGTTTACATTTTACACGCCGCGATATTCATTACACTGTCGATCATACACATTTTGTTTATAAAAGTGTCATCTACGAAATATCACAATTTTGCAATGAACAAGAAATTTGCATTGCTCGTATAGCATAAAAATACTTCGATATTTCTGCAATAATATCATTCCCTTAAAATATGACTTAAAATGTACATTAGTTTTTACTTATCGGTAATTATGGGATGCAGGTATGTCAATGTAGAGAGAATAAAACATAAGACATCGTGCGATGCTCCATCACAGCCACTATCCATAAAACCTGTAACATATAGAAAGTGTCACCGAATTCACAATTCATTTCTTAAACTATCATACATAATATTAGCACTGTATAGTAGGACATGTATTTTTCTTCTACATCCAACGGAAAACTGATTGCTGTAACATGGGGCATTAATGCAGAAATAATCCCGAGAAACTACTAGCACGCGTCCGTTTCCCGGGTGTTCGCAGAGAGTTCACACTAACTGCTAGTGATAAACCGAGGTAACTTTTTGGATTTAACGTTTACACAAAAGTTCAAAGGAATATCACGCACAGTAAAATGGAATTTACAACGGTATTCCGGCGGAAGGCGCGCCTGTATAGAGCTGCTGAAATAAATTAATATTTACAAGCAATAAGGAATTTCTCCATGTACCATGAATACAAGTTAGTCACGATTCCAGCTTGTAATCGGGGAACGCAATCACGTCGGTGGTGACGTCATCCTCTTCTGTGGTATTGTTCGAGAGTCTCCTACACGCACCAGCAACTCCTTCTGCTCGCAGGGTTCCCACACCTGCAAGATTATATTTAACATTTAATTGAATCTTTAAACTAAGCAAATCAAGTCAGCTGTAAATGTCACACCAGGCGACATGGCACCAGACGGCACATCCATGGCTAGAGACAGCATTCCATTGTGATCCGATTGTCGCCAGCACTGGGCTCGTCCAGTCTGCTGCGCCACTGCTCCGCGGCGGCCACGCGCGGTGTGAACAATTTAATATTATAGAATTTCAATATTATATTGCCTAACCACTCTCAATCTATTCTCTCAATTGTAGAGTAGGCCCGTGCCAAGCAGTGGGACGTATATGGGCTGATACTATATAATGTGCATCATACATAATATTTATTATTATATCCCGTCCTGTCCCGTCGCATTCCAACTCAAGGCATGTAATCCTGTCCAACTATCTCTTCCGAGGGTAAAAAAGTAAGAAATACAGTTGATTTCCTTGCCAATCCAATGGGAACACTACTTTTTCGGAATGAAAAGTAACCTAAGTGTTAATCCAGGGTGTCATTTACCTCCATACAATTTTGTTTCGAAATCTGTTAAGCCATTTCTGAGATCGTAGTGCACAACCGCACAGACAAACAGATAAATAGACAACAATGGAGATCACTCCCGAATTTCGATTTATACCGCATGGGCTGCTCTATTAAAAACAAAAAAAAAATATGGTAAACAAAATCTTCGATACCACTTTTACATTCCGAGATATTAATTTTTGAAGCTAGCTTTGCGCGCGATTTCTCCGCTAGCCGCGGTGACGTCATTTTTCAGTTGCCACTCAGCACGCGCAGCGCTCCCGACTACGTATGTGAAGTTTGCGTCGCACAATTATTTAATGCGTCGAATCCAATGTGACAAAACAATTCGATGACATTTTACTTGTACCGACAAAATATCCCAGTCCCTAGAATTACCCTTTGTATTTTGTGTAAACGAAAAATAAACGAATAATAAACTACCAAGTGCAGTGCGGTCCTAATACAGTATACACCGGAGAGGGATGGCTGCATTCCGCTCTCATGTAGCTTTTCATATAATTAAAATTATTAATATTCCTTAGAGTCGCTCCTGGAGTCAACTCCAATGAAATTCTTCCTGCGTAAAAAGAAATAGTATTTTCAGATCTTCACAAAGCGTGGTGTAGGTTCGGCGATTTGGTTTTTCGTAGAAAGTAATGGATTGGCGGGATGACAGGAGGTATTTAGTTGTAAGACTGGTTATTTATAGGATTTCGTAAATTTTGGGCAAAGGGAGAGGAGACAAAGGTGCAGGACGCCAGAGCCACGGAGAGACTGAGGGCATGCGGCGCTGGCGGCTCGAGGGGCCGGGGCCGCGTGCCCGTGCCATGCTGAGAGACAACCGGATAGGCTCTCTCCAGAATGACCCTCTGACCTCAACTGCTACTCCTGTAATAACCGTAAATTAGAGTAACGATACTCTGAGCACAAGATAATAATTATTTGAGCAATATTACATTTCATGACATAATCATAGGACCGTATCTCTTTGTAATCGTCGCTTGCTGCGGAGTGTTACTCACTGTTAACCAAAACCAAATCAGCACATTTGTATGTATCATTAACAAATTTGCTGAGTTGCTTGTGATTACATTGAGTTGTCACTGTGATGCTCCGGCGGGGAGTGAGCTGTCTGTCGCTGCTGTTCACTGCCCTAGTGTGTTCCCTCACGCTGCTGGCGCGGTGACGTCATCCTTTTGTGTGGTATTCATAGAGAATCTTTTACAGGCGCCAACAACTCCTGCTTGCAGAGTCCCCACACCTCCTAGATTGCCTTCAACAACCGAATTAATTTTCACAAGAAGCAAATCATGCCGGATGTAAGCGCAAGCCCAGGCGACATGGCACCGGACGATACGTCCCTAGGCAGCGACAGCATTCCATTGTACGAGTATTGTAATTGTCTTCTAACCTCCCAGAATATTTTAATCAGAAATAAAAGTTGTAATTTTCAACTGGAATTGAAACATATTGCAATTATATGCGGATTATTGACGATCAAATATAGATTGTCTACGATGTTTCGGCGTCAGAATGCGTTGTTGTCAAAATACATGTTAGGAACAGTCTTCTCTGTTTAGATGATGTTTTATACTAATGATACTAGTAGTAAAAGCGAAAGTTTGTGTGTTTTGTTACTTTTTCACGCTCAAACGGCTGGACTTTATTAAATTGCATACTTATAAACAGTTTACACTTTACACGCCGCTATATTCATTACACCATCGATCATACACATTTTGTTTATAAAAGTGTCGTCTACGAAATATCACAATTTTGCAATGAATAAGAAATTTGCATTGCTCGTATAGCATAAAAATACTTCGATATTACTGCAATAATATCATTCCCTTAAAATATGACTTAAATGACTTAATGACTTCAGGTTAGGACATAATAAAATATATATGCACTTGAGTAAGAATTCTTTTAATCCGTTTCTGCACACGTTACAATTTCAAACAGTTTAAACAAAAGGCACACGACACACTATAAGTGTCAAAACAGATTTTCTTCTAAAATGCACAAGGTAACAAATCATACTGCCTAAAGTAAAATTTACATTCCAACACTCCCACTTAAATTTTATAATAGACAACATTTAAACAATATAACTTCAAAACAATACAACACAAAACTCAACTCAACAAAAGAAAAACTCAATAATATCTAACAAGTAATACATACAAATAATTACCTACTCTAAGTTTAACACCTTCTCTCTTTTATTCATAAACTTACCAGGAGGTAAAGACTTAGTTAGAAAATCTGCAAGTTGAGACATACTCTCAACATATTTAATATGAATTATATTGTTTTCTATCTTTTCTCTTATGAAATGATACCTTACCTCTATGTGTTTTGTCCTTTTGTGATACACAGGATTATGAATTAATTTAATAGTACTTTGGTTATCTACACATAAAGTAATCATTAATTGAGGTTCATTTATATCTATTAATAACTGTCTAAGCCATAAAATTTCTTTGGCAGCATCGCTTGCAGCCATATATTCTGATTCTGTGGTTGACAAAGCCACTGTATTTTGTTTCTTACTTGCCCAAGTAACAGGCCCCCCATTAAACATAAAAATATATCCAGTATTAGATTTCCTGCTATCAATGTCTGAGGCAAAATCAGAATCAGAATAACCAATTAACTCACTATTACAATTATAAGTAATACAAATATCTTTTGTATTTATTAAATACCTAATTATTCTTTTAACTGCATTTACATGGTTCTTACTAGGGTTATTTAAATATCTACTAACTATATTTAAAGCATATGAAATATCAGGCCTAGATACAGTTGATAAGAACATAAGGGCTCCCACTGCTTCTCTATAAGGAAAATTTATAAAATTTTCACTATTAACATTTTTCATCAATATAACATTATGATCACTAGGTGTACTACAAGGGTTGGCCTCTAACATATTAAATTTCTTTATTATATGTTCTATATAATGTTTCTGACTAATAATAATTGAATTATTATTTCTTACTATATTCATACCAATAAAATTATTTAATTCCAAGATTTTTATCTTAAAATTTTTTTGAAGATCATTTAAAATATGTATTAAGGAATCTTTACTCTTGGATAAAAGCAATGCATCATCAACATATAATATCAAAATAACTTTACAATTATTAAAGTATCCAACAAAAATACAATTGTCTGAAGGACATACTTTAAAACCATAGGTAGTCAGAAATGAAGTGAATTTTCTGTTCCAACAGCGAGATGACTGTTTTAAGCCATACAAAGATTTAATCAACTTACAAACTTTTCCTTCTTCGGATTGGACTCCTTCTGGCACGTCCATATAGATATTTTCTGGTAACTCACCATAAAGAAATGCCGTTTGGACATCAAATTGCTGGATCTCATAATTTTCCCGAGCTGCAATAGATAATATAACTCTGATAGAGTCATATCTGGTAGTAGGGGAAAAAGTTTCATTGTAGTCTATGCCCTTTACTTGTGTGAATCCACGAGCACAAAGACGAGCTTTGTACCGGTTAATCTTACCATCAGGGTTTCTCTTCAAACAAAATACCCATTTCGAAGTTACAGTCTTCTCATTGTTTCTATCTATCAGCTCCCATGTTTTATTTTCTTCATGTGACTTTAATTCTTCCTTAATAGCTTCCTTCCATTTAGAGCTCTCTTTACATTTCATAGCTTCTTGATATGTAGTTGGTACTTCAAATTCACAAAGATTTGCTACTTCATTTCTGCCTCTTCTGGGCCTCAGTGTAATGATTCTTTCATCATCACTGGAAATTATTTCAGAAGGCTCATAAGTGGGATCATCTTGGCTTTTTGTGCTTTCAAAACTAGTATCTGAAATAACTTGCTCCTCCAGCTGATTTGTATTTTCATTCTCTCCGGGTAAATCTTTATCATCAGAAATGGAGACTGATGTAATATTTTTCCTTAACACTGGTATATTGCTTTCATTAAAAATTACATTTCTACTGATTGTAATTTTTCCAGTATCAACATCAAACATCCTGTAATTTTCATTATCATATCCTACTAACATCAGTTTTACACTTTTTCTGTTGAGCTTCTTTCTTCTTTCATCAGGTATATGCACATAACCTTCTGACCCAAAAACTCTTATGTGGCCAAGATAGGGCTTACTTCCATGCCACAACTCATAGGGAGATATGTTTTTGGTTTGAGTTGATGAACTTCGGTTTAATAAATATACAGAACAATTCACTGCTTCAGCCCATAAATTCAATGATATATCACGAGAATACAACATGGATCTTGCACTCTCCATGATTGTACGCATTTCCCGTTCAACCTTTCCATTCTGTTCAGGTGTATAGGGTGCAGTACGTTCATGAACAATCCCTTCACGTTCTAAATACTCTTTAAACTCATTATTAACTTACTCCCGTCCATTGTCAGTATGAAATATATGAATACCAAGCCCAAACTTATTTTTTACTATTGCATTATATTTTCTGAAGCATTCAAAGGCATCACTCTTATGCTTGATTATAAATACATGTCGGTAACTGGTTGCACCATCCTTGAATAAAATAAAATACCTTCCACCAGATATGGATTCATGTTCTATAGGTCCGCATATGTCACTGTAGGCCAATTCACCAGGTTCACACTGTCCTCTGTGGGATTTATAGAATGGTAAGCGACTTTGTTTGCCATAATGACATGCCTCACAAGTAAACTTGTTGTCATCAGTCAAGGATACTGGAATTGCTCCATTTTTGCTCATGTTTTGCACTTCTTTCACATTCAAGTGCCCCAAACGTTCATGCCATACTTTCAAACTGGTTTGTACAACATTACAGTTTTCTTGAATTATAGTTTTAATATCTACTTCATATAAGTTACTTTCTTTCAATGTTGCAGTCATAACAACATTGTTATCTTTCAATATTAAGGCATCTTTGTTTCTTTTGACAATAACATAACCTTTTCTTGTAACCATGCCTTCTGAAAACAGATTCCTACGCAAATCTGGCACATACAGAACATTTTCCAAAAGTACTTTGATGATACTGACCGTTTATATATCTCTTGAACATTATGTTTCCAAATCCATGTACTTGAAGTTCACTTTTATTGCCTAACTTTACCTTTCTTTCACTGTTCTGACCATATTCTTGTAGCTCACAGAAGAAATCACGCCTATACGTCATGTGTATAGATGCTCCGCTATCAAGAATCCATTTGTCTGTGTCAATTTCAGACTGTAAACATTGCTCCACACTAAAAGCAAGCGGCTTCTGCTCATGAGGTTTCTCTCCCTTTGACTTCTTTGGGGCTCGACAATTTCGCGCAAAATGCCCTCTCTTACCGCAATTGTAACACATGAAGCGATGGTTATTTTGTTGGCCGGACTTCACATTCACATTATTATTTTGACTTTTGTGCTTTGTTGTTAATAAGGCAGTCTCAGCTTCTTCATTGGTTAAGCTGGCTTCTTCGTCCAACAACCATGCAGTCAAATTGTGAATCGTTTGCAACTTGGGATCCAAAGACAACCATGCCTGTCGCAAAGATCTATATTTCGCTGGCAACGTGCTTAAGATTTTCGTTATTATTGCAGTGTTGCTTATTTCTTCACCACTCTCCTTTAATTGTTTCGCTAGATTTTCAACCTTAGAAATATGTTTGGCAACGCTGTCAGTCGGTGACATCTTATACTGATAGAATTTTTCATGCACCATCATTTTGTTTTATTCGGACTTGGCTTCATAGATGGATTCCAGCTTAGACATTATTTCCTTTGCTGACTCGCAATTTTCTATTAAGAAAATTTGGCTTAGGTGCATTGACGACGTAATTATGAACATTGCCATTCCATCATTTTTCTCCCATTGCGAAATATCACCCGTGTTGGGTTTTTTAATATTAATATTTAGCCCTTTCGCTTTTAAGGCGCAATTTATTTGGAACTTCCATTGTCTGAAGTCTGTTCCCATGAATTTTTCGATTCGCATAGAATTTGTAACTTCCATTTTGAATATGCGAAACAATGGCGAAACACAATATTTTTCAAAACAGCGTAACGTGATTTTCTCTGCTCTTTACTCCATATATATTATTAATTTGCGTCCTGGGCCCATAACCTAATGACTTCAGGTTAGGACATAATAAAATAGTACCTGGATGACCGAGCTTTGCTCGGTATTTTTTTTTTTTTTTTTTTTTTACGAATTGTGTTTTTTGGAAATTATCGTTATTTTCATTAGCTACACGTTGGGCCGCACGCTCTCGTGAAACATCTATATCATAAGACCTTGTAATGTCAGTCAAATTTTGCAAGCATCTTACTTTAGCAGCACGTGTGGGACGAGCAGAAACCTGATTTTTATGACGGTATCCTTGAAATGAGTCTTCACTGTGAGAAGTTTGAGAATCTTGATCAGTTTGATGACGATGCTCTTCTAGGTGTTCTTGAGACGAGTTGCGGCTTCGTGAAGTTAATTGTTTATAAGCGTTTTTTTCCAAGATCGTTTAGGCATTTTTAAGTGAACACGTGCATTAAGAAGACATATAATATAAATAAACAATTGATTTTCTTAGTCCAACCTCAAATCAAACACTCATTGACTTCGTGTTACTTAACAACGCCATCTGCTGGAATAACTTTATTGCTCACAAAAAATAGTATTATTATTCGCCAATAGATGTCAGGAAGTGTCATATTTTTCAGTTTAAAAACGATCGATAAAACACGAATAAAATGACATTTTTTAAAATGACTTTGTGGCTCACAAAAAATAGTATTATTATTCGCCAATAGATGTCAGGAAGAGTCATATTTTTCAGTTTAAAAACGATCGATAAAACACGAATAAAATCACATTTTCTAAAAATGACTCCTAGCTAGATCGATTTATCGCCCCCGAAACCCCCTATATACAAAATTTTATGAAAATCGTTGGAGCCGATTCCGAGATTCCAATTATATATATATATATATATATATACAAGAATTGCTCATTTAAAGATATAAGATAAACAATTGATTTTCTTAGTCCAACCTCAAATCAAACACTCATTGACTTCGTGTTACTTAACAACGCCATCTGCTGGAATAACTTTATTGCTCACAAAAAATAGTATTATTATTCGCCAATAGATGTCAGGAAGTGTCATATTTTTCAGTTTAAAAACGATCGATAAAACACGAATAAAATGACATTTTTTAAAATGACTTTGTGGCTCACAAAAAATAGTATTATTATTCGCCAATAGATGTCAGGAAGAGTCATATTTTTCAGTTTAAAAACGATCGATAAAACACGAATAAAATCACATTTTCTAAAAATGACTCCTAGCTAGATCGATTTATCGCCCCCGAAACCCCCTATATACAAAATTTTATGAAAATCGTTGGAGCCGATTCCGAGATTCCAATTATATATATATATATATATATACAAGAATTGCTCATTTAAAGATATAAGATATATGCACTTGAGTAAGAATTCTTTTAATCCGTTTCTGCACACGTTACAATTTCAAACAGTTTAAACAAAAGGCACACGACACACTATAAGTGTCAAAACAGATTTTCTTCTAAAATGCACAAGGTAACAAATCATACTGCCTAAAGTAAAATTTACATTCCAACAATTTACATTCGTTTTTACTTTGTATTGTATCAGCCCATATACGACCCACTGCAGGGCACGGGCCTCCTCTACAATCGAGAGTACGATTGAGAGTGGTTAGGCCATATAGTCCACCACGCTGGCCTAGTGCGGGTTGGCGGACTTACATACCGTAGAAATTCTTTAAAATCGCTACGGTATGCAGGTTTCCTCACGATGTTTTCCTTCACCGTTAAAGTGCGTGGTGATTGATTATCAATACACACATAACTCCGAAAAGTCAGAGGTGTGCCCTGGGATTTGAACCCGCGACCACCGTGAACATGTAGGCAGCCGAGTCTGGTCCGATACCACGAGGCCACCACGCACTTTTTACTTATCGGTAATTATTGCATGCAGGTATGTCAATGTAGAGAGAATAAAACATAAGACATCGTGCGATGCTCCATCACAGCCACTATCCATAAAACCTGTAACATATAGAAAGTGTCACCGAATTCACAATTCATTTCTTAAACTATCAAATCTTCTTAAATACATAATATTAGCACTGTATAGTAGGACATGTATTTTTCTTCTACATCCAACGGAAAACCGATTGCTGTAACATGGGGCATTAATGCAGAAATAATCCCGAGAAACTACTAGCACGCGTCCGTTTCCCGGGTGTTCGCAGAGAGTTCACACTAACTGCTAGTGATAAACCGAGGAAACTTTTTGGATTTAACGTTTACACAAAAGTTCAAAGGAATATCACACACAGTAAAATGGAATTTACAACGGTATTCCGGCGGAAGGCGCGCCTGTATAGAGCTGCTGAAATAAATTAATATTTACAAGCAATAAGGAATTTCTCCATGTACCATGAATACAAGTTAGTCACGATTCCAGCTTGTAATCGGGGAACGCAATCACGTCGGTGGTGACGTCATCCTCTTCTGTGGTATTGTTCGAGAGTCTCCTACACGCACCAGCAACTCCTTCTGCTCGCAGGGTTCCCACACCTGCAAGATTATATTTAACATTTAATTGAATCTTTAAACTAAGCAAATCAAGTCAGCTGTAAATGTCACACCAGGCGACATGGCACCAGACGGCACATCCATGGCTAGAGACAGCATTCCATTGTGATCCGATTGTCGCCAGCACTGGGCTCGTCCAGTCTGCTGCGCCACTGCTCCGCGGCGGCCACGCGCGGGGAGAACAATTTAATGTTATTTGTGAAACATACATTATATTCATTATTATATCCCGTCCTGTCCCGTCTCATTCTAACTCAAGGCATGTAATCCCGTCCAACTATCTCTTCCGAGGGTAAAAAAGTAAGAAATACAGTTGATTTCTTTGCCAATCCAATGGGAACACTACTTTTTCGGAATGAAAATTAACCTATGTGTTAATCCAGGGTGTCATCTACCTTGGGGTGCGATGTCGGGAACCTCCACGTGGTGCACCCTGGGCAACGTGGGTCATCGGAGTTGCAGTTCTGCAACTACTATGGCCGACGGCGAATATCCGACGGGGAGGGCAGGGGGTTTGGCGGTCGCTGTCTTTTGTGGCGGCCGCCTCCATCTGTCGTTTTTAGGTGGGGCCCATCTCAGGGCCACCCTCCGGTTCTGTCCCGGAGGCATCGGCGGGCCCGGTGTGCGCTTACCCCGCCGCCGGGCGGGCTGTGGGAGTGTCCCTCCCACGGTCGCCGTCGCAAATCGTAATCCGGTTGTGAGGTTTGTGGTCATGTCTCGCACTCCTGCCGGACCGAGGGTCTTGGCTTAACCGCCCGGACCGCGAGGGAGGATGCCTCTATAAAAAGTACCCCGAATCCCAAGCGGCGGCGCACCGCGAGGGGATGCATGGCTGATGGGCAGTTCAGTCTCTAGTGCGACCCCCGCCAGAGTACCGGCCGACCCTCTGGCGGGTTACGCTAGGCTTACCCAGGTACAGGGGGCACTGCCTGGGCGGACATTCCTTTCCCCCATACTCGTGGGAACATTATGATTTCTAAAAATAAAATAATTTCATGTTCTGTGGTGGTAGACAGGCTCGACTCGGACACTTCACAGGCGTCCAGTCGGGCAGTGTCTTTGATGGGACCGCCTGCGGAGAGGACCGCGCAATCCCGTGACTTCGACTCGGAGTCCGGGATGAGCAGCGACTCTTCGCATGCGAAGAAAAGGCGAACAAGGCAGAGGAGAACTTGTTCTGCCGAAAAGCGGCAGAGGGCCAGCGATGGTGGCAGTACGGTGGAGACGGACTCCCGTACTGCTACCAAAAAGATTAAACGCCGGCCCCAGGCTTCAGCAGTGAGGTCAGGCGCGGATGACGACGCAGTCGACAGGGCGAGGACGGCGTACGAGGTTGCTCTGCACGAGGAGCGCATCGCCGAGGCGGAGATGATGGAGGCGGATGAGGCTGGTCTGCGGAGGGCTAAGGAGGCTCATCCGTACAGTAAGCCAGCTCCGAAAGAGGCAGCCCCGGTTACCCGAAGCGAGGCCCTCACAAAAATGGCGGAGCGGCTCCGACACGTTTCTCGAACGGCCCGAAACTTGAAGGGCACATATGTTCGGGACCTGAACGAGAGTGTGTCGGAGCTCCTAACGTTGGCGCAAGAACCGGCCTCTGCGGAGCTCGCTAGGGTGGAGGCGGCTAATAGCGCACTCCGCGAGAAAGTGACGGCGCTGGAGGCTGCTCTCACCGCCCAAGCGAAGGTGCTGGACGAACTTATGGCCACGGTTCGGTTGCAGCAGCGGCCAGTGCCTGAGTCGGAGGCGACCTCTGGCCCACCGGAGGCCGACGTCGTGAAGAGGCTCCTGGAGGTGCACATGGCGAAGGTGGACGCAAGGCTCGAGGCGATCGCCATGCGACTGCCTCCAGAGCCGATTCTCCGCCCGCCGCTGGCTGCCGACCGGGCTCGAACCCAGGCGGTTTCGAAGCCGCGGTCCCTTGTCCTCGGAGCACCGAGCGAGTCGTGGCCCACCCTGAGAGCGGCAGGGGGAGGAGTTGCCCCAGCGGCTGCTGGCCGTCAAGCAGCAGCAGCCCGGCCGACCGCGGTTGCACCGGTCCCGCCACAGCTGGCTGTTCGGGAGCCACGTGGGCGGCGCCGGGGTAACCGTAAACGTGCCCCGCCTCGGTCGCAAACGCCACACCCGCCCCCAAAATCCGCCATTTCCACGGAAATTCCGTGGACTGTGGTGGCCAAAAGGGGCAAGAAGAAGTCCCGGGCGGCTCCACAGGCGGTCCAGACCTCACGCAGAGCTGCTCCCCAGCTCCGTCTCCCCCGTAAAGCCGCCGTCATTCTGACGGTGACGCCGGAGGCGTTGAAGCGGGGAGTCACATACGCGGAAGTCCTGCGTGAGGTCCAGATGAGGGTAGATCTGGCGAGCCTTGCCATCACAGCCGGGTTGAGGCCGAGGCGGGTGGCCACGGGGGCTTACCTTTTCGAGGTGCCTGGGCCCGAGTCGGAGGCGAAGGCCGACTCCCTCGTTAAGAAAATGAGGGAGGCTCTGCACGGGTCGGAGGAGGACGTTCGCGTCACTCGGCCTGTAAAGACTGCGGAGCTGCGAGTTTCGGGGCTGGACGCCTCAGCCACCTCCGAGGCAGTCGCAGCGGCCATCGCCCGTCTCGGCGCTTGCTCCCCTGACGAGGTCAAGGTCGGGGAGATTCGCGTCGAGCGCTCGGGCCTGGGCGCGGTGTGGCTCCGCTGTCCGGCTAAAGCAGCGGACAGCGTGGTGAAGGCCGGACGTGTCCTCGTTGGATGGGTGGCAGCGGGAGTGCGGCTCCTCGAGCAGCGGCCGATGCGTTGCTTCCGCTGCCTGTACAGGGGACACGTCCGGGTGCAATGCACCGGCGAGTGCGACCGCAGCGGGCTCTGCTACCGCTGCGATCAACCGGGCCACAAGGCCCGGGAGTGCTCCGCGGACCCGCACTGCACGATATGTGCAGCTGCAGGGAAACCCGCGGATCATCGGGTGGGCGCTAAAGCCTGTGTTGCCTCCTCGGTCCCGCCCCGCTCTCAACGCGGAGTGGGCGCCGGAGTTGTGACGCGGCCGCAGCCGTCCCACCCCGAGACGATGGAGATCGCTCATTAATCAATGGCGCTTAATTTCCTCCAGGTGAACATTAACCACTGCAAAGGAGCACAGGGCATGCTTGTCCAGTCTCTGGCGCAGTGGTCGATTCACGTCGCTGTGGTCTCCGAGCCGCACTCTGTCCCGGCCACTGATGAGTGGGCTGGGGACTTGGATGGCTCGGTGGCCGTCATCACCAGGGGCGCCGTCGGCTCCCCGCCCTTTGAAAAAGTGGCGAAGGGTACGGGATGCGTGGCGGTTCTGTTGGGAGGGGTTTGGATAGTGGGTGTTTATTTCTCTCCCAACAGGTCCCTGGCGGAATTTGAAAACTTTCTCTTCCGTCTGGGAGCCCTGGTGGTACAGGACGGTCAGCCTCGCCCCGTGCTTGTCGCCGGCGACTTCAACGCCAAATCCTTGGCTTGGGGTTCGCGGGTGACCGACGCACGTGGCGAGGCCCTGGAGGAATGGGCGATCTCCATCGGGTTGGTCGTCCTGAATCGGGGGTCGGAGAACACGTGCGTGCGGCACAACGGCGGTTCGGTGGTGGACGTAACGTTCGCCACCCCGGGCCTTGCCCGCCGTGTTCGGGACTGGAGGGTCCTGGTAGAGGAGGAGACGCTGTCCGATCATCTTTACATTCGGTACAGCGTCTCTACCTCCCAAGGCTCCATCCAGTCCGGTGGTAGTCCGAATGCCCGATTCATGGGCGGCCGACGGTGGGCCGCAAAACGCCTCGATGTGGAGGCCGTGAAGGAAGCCGCGATTATACAGGCGTGGCTCCCCGTGCCGGACGGGCCGGTGCGGTCGAGCAAGAGGCGGAGTGGTTCGGGGTGGCGATGTCGCGGATCTGCGACGCGGCCATGCCCAGGGTCACCCGCCTCCCAGTGAAACGCCAGGTGTACTGGTGGTCGGCCGAGCTCTCGGAGCTGCGCGCGTCCTGCATGGTCGCGCGCCGCCGACTCGCCAGGCACCGTCGTCGTCGGACTCGTGCACCCGACGATGACGAGCAAGAGCGGCTGCTTCACGGCCTCCACAGGGAGGCGAAGAGAGCGCTGCGAGTGGCCATTGCACGAGCAAAGGCCGCGGCGAACGACGAGTTCCGGAGAACTCTTGACAGTGATCCATGGGGGCGCCCGTATCGTTTTGCGATGAAGAAACTCCGCGCATGGGCGCCCCCACTGACGCAGAGTCTCCGGACTGACCTCGCTGAGGACGTCGTCGCGGCCCTGTTCCCAGCCATCGAGGATTTCACTCCTCCACCGATGGCGCCACATCCACCGGCGCCATCGTCATCGGTTTCGGTAAGGGATATCCCGGAGGTTTCGCCGCAAGAACTGGAGGCGGCAGTGCTTCGGCTGCGGAGCAAGAACTCGGCCCCGGGGCTCGATGGGGTGCCCGGTCGTGTCTGGGTGCTAGCCGTCGAGTCGCTGGGTACGAGGCTCCGTGGCCTTTTCTCCGCGTGCCTGGAGCAGGGCATCTTCCCGTCGCGGTGGAAGACGGGCAAGCTTGTCCTGCTTCGGAAGGAGGGGCGACCCGCAGAGTCGCCGTCGGCCTACCGGCCCATCGTGTTGCTCGACGAGGTGTGCAAGCTCTTTGAGCGCATCGTGCACGCGCGCCTCGTCGAGCATTTGGAGAACACGGGCCCGGATTTGGCGGACTGCCAGTTCGGGTTCCGGCGGGGCCGGTCAACGGTCCACGCCATTCTGCGGGTCAAGGCACAGGCGGAAGATGCAGTGTCCCGGGGTAAGGTCGTGGTGGCGGTGTCTCTCGACATCGCCAACGCGTTCAACACCATGCCCTGGGCCTGCATCGAAGAAGCACTGCGGTACCACGAGGTGCCGCCCTACCTTCGGTGTCTGGTGCACGCGTACTTGTCTGACAGGTGCGTTGTGTATCCGGGCGCCGACGGGTGGCATCGTAGGGCAGTATCGCGCGGTGTTCCACAGGGCTCGGTCCTCGGGCCGCTCCTGTGGAACATCGGTTACGACTGGGTGCTCCGTGGTACCAACCTTCGGGGCGTCGCTGTCGTCTGCTATGCGGACGACACATTGGTGACAGCGACGGCCAGGACTTTTAGGAGGTCAGCCCTGCTCGCCTCGTTCGGCACCGGACTGGTGGTGGGCAGGATTCGGCGACTAGGCCTCACGGTGGCTCTGAGTAAGACCGAGGCCGTGTGTTTTCACGGACCTCGGTCTGGGCCACCGCCAGAGGCTCACCTCACGGTGGACGGCGTGCGGATTCCTGTCGGCTCGAGCATGAAATACCTCGGGCTCTTTCTCGACAGCCGATGGGATTTCCGCACGCATTTTGAGACGTTGTCGCCGAAGCTGGTGAAGGCGGCGGGCGCACTTGGGCGCCTGCTGCCCAACACCGATGGTCCTGGCATTCCTTGCCGAAACTTATATGCTGGAGTCGTGCGGTCTATGGCCCTTTACGGTTGCCCCGTTTGGGCCAATTCCCTTGGCGGTCGCTGCGTCCGCTTGCTGCATCGTCCGCAGCGGATGGTGGCGCAGCGCATCGTCAGGGGCTACCGCACGGTCTCGCATGAGGCGGCCTGCGTGTTGGCGGGTACTCTGCCTTGGGAGCTGGAAGCAAAGGCCCTCTCGTCAGTATTTTTCTGGCGGGAGGAGGCGTTCAGACGCGGGCAGAGGCCGGCTCTCCGAGAGGTCGAGGCCATGAAGGCGTACCTCCGCAGGGCCGCCGTGGAGGAGTGGCGTTCCAGGCTGGAGAACCCGAGTGCGGGCGTGAGGACCGACGCGGCAGTGCGACCTGTCCTCGAACAGTGGATGGACAGGCGCCACGGTGCGCCGACATACCGGCTGACGCAGGTGCTCACCGGGCATGGTTGCTTCGGTGAGTACCTGTGGCGCGTAGCCGGAGCGGAGGAGTCCGCCGTGTGCCACCACTGTGGCAACTGCCGTGAGGACACGGCCCAGCACACGTTGGAGGAGTGCCCAGCCTGGGACGAAGAGCGCAGCGCTCTCATTGCGGTCGTAGGAAGGGACCTCTCGCTGCCGACCGTGGTCGCCAGCATGGTCGGCAGTCGGAGGTCATGGCGAGCCATGCTCTCCTTCTGCGAATGCGTCATTTCGCAGAAGGAGAGCGCCGAGCGGGATCGGGAGCAGATCGATCCCGCTCGTCTCCAAAGGAGACGAAGGAGGCGCCGGGATGTCACCTAACCCGGCGCCGGAGAGGCCACATGGGGTCGCCGTCCCTACCCTGACGGCCCCCGAGACGTGACGCAACACGCGTCCCATGCCGCGTCGCAATGCGGCAGTGCACATAGAGGCGGTCCCGGCGCAATCCATACACGGTATCCCGGGGCCGTCTCTGAGGGTGCACCGATGGTGGCCAACGCGGGGATTTTAGTCGGTATTCCGGCGCAAAAGCTACGGTAGGGACCCGACCCAGCGGTCGCTCTGCAATCTCGCTGGGTCGGAAGGCGCCGGTGAGTCCGACACACCCCCGCCCCTCCGGGGGTGGGATGGTCCGTAAAGGGATTTTTCCCGCGAAAAAAAAAAAAAAAAAAGTGTGTCATCTACCTCCATACAATTTTGTTTCGAAATCTGTTAAGCCATTTCTGAGATCGTAGTGCACAACCGCACAGACAAACAGATAAATAGACAACAATGGAGATCACTCCCGAATTTCGATTTATACCGCATGGGCTGCTCTATTAAAAACAAAAAAAAAATATGGTAAACAAAATCTTCGATACCACTTATACATTCCGAGATATTAATTTTTGAAGCTAGCTTTGCGCGCGATTTCTCCGCTAGCCGCGGTGACGTCATTTTTCAGTTGCCACTCAGCACGCGCAGCGCTCCCGACTACGTATGTGAAGTTTGCGTCGCACAATTATTTAATGCGTCGAATCCAATGTGACAAAACAATTCGATGACATTTTACTTGTACCGACAAAATATCCCAGTCCCTAGAATTACCCTTTGTATTTTGTGTAAACGAATAATAAACTACCAAGTGCAGTGCGGTCCTAATACAGTATACACCGGTGAGGGATGGCTGCATTCCGCTCTCATGTAGCTTTTCATATAATTAAAATTATTAATATTCTTTGAGTCGCTCCTGGAGTCAACTCCAATGAAATTCTTCCTGCGTAAAAAGAAATAGTATTTTTAGATCTTCACAAAGCGTGGTGTAGGTTCGGCGATTTGGTTTTTCGTAGAAAGTAATGAATTGGTGGGATGACAGGAGGTATTTAGTTGTAAGACTGGTTATTTATAGGTTTTCGTAAATTTTTGCAAAGGGAAAGGAGACAAAGGTGCAGGACGCCAGAGCCACGGAGAGACTGAGGGCATGCGGCGCTGGCGGCTCGAGGGGCCGGGGCCGCGTGCCCGTGCCATGCTGAGAGACAACCGGATAGGCTCTCTCCAGAATGACCCTCTGACCTCAACTGCTACTCCTGTAATAACCGTAAATTAGAGTAACTATACTCTGAGCACAAGATAATAATTATTTGAGCAATATTACATTTCATGACATAACCATAGTACCGTATCTCTTTGTAATCGTCGCTTGCTGCGGAGTGTTACTCACTGTTAACCAAAACCAAATCAGCACATTTGTATGTATCATTAACAAATTTGCCGAGTTGATGTTGATTACATTGAGTTGTCACTGTGATGCTCCGGCGGGGAGTGAGCTGTCTGTCGCTGCTGGTGTCGCTGCTGTTCACTGCCCTAGTGTGTTCCCTCACGCTGCTGGCGCGGTGACGTCATCCTTTTGTGTGGTATTCATAGAGAATCTTCTACAGGCGCCAACAACTCCTGCTTGCAGATTCCCCACACCTCCTAGATTGCCTTCAACAACCGAATTAATTTTCACAAGAAGCAAATCATGCCGGATGTAAGCGCAAGCCCAGGCGACATGGCACCGGACGATACGTCCCTAGGCAGCGACAGCATTCCATTGTACGAGTATTGTAATTGTCTTTAACCTCCCAGAATATTTTAATCAGAAATAAAAGTTGTAATTTTCAACTGGAATTGAAACATATTGCAATTATATGCGGATTATTGACGATCAAATATAGATTGTCTACGATGTTTCGGCGTCAGAATGCGTTGTTGTCAAAATACATATTAGGAACAGTTTTTCTCTGTTTACATGATGTTTTATACTAATGATACTAGTAGTAAAAGCGAAAGTTTGTGTGTTTTGTTACTTTTTCACGCTCAAACGGCTGGACTTTATTAAATTGCATACTTATAAATAGTTTACATTTTACACGCCGCGATATTCATTACACTGTCGATCATACACATTTTGTTTATAAAAGTGTCATCTACGAAATATCACAATTTTGCAATGAACAAGAAATTTGCATTGCTCGTATAGCATAAAAATACTTCGATATTTCTGCAATAATATCATTCCCTTAAAATATGACTTAAAATGTACATTAGTTTTTACTTATCGGTAATTATTGCATGCAGGTATGTCAATGTAGAGAGAATAAAACATAAGACATCGTGCGATGCTCCATCACAGCCACTATCCATAAAACCTGTAACATATAGAAAGTGTCACCGAATTCACAATTCATTTCTTAAACTATCATACATAATATTAGCACTGTATAGTAGGACATGTATTTTTCTTCTACATCCAACGGAAAACCGATTGCTGTAACATGGGGCATTAATGCAGAAATAATCCCGAGAAACTACTAGCACGCGTCCGTTTCCCGGGTGTTCGCAGAGAGTTCACACTAACTGCTAGTGATAAACCGAGGAAACTTTTTGGATTTAACGTTTACACAAAAGTTCAAAGGAATATCACGCACAGTAAAATGGAATTTACAACGGTATTTCGGCGGAAGGCGCGCCTGTATAGAGCTGCTGAAATAAATTAATATTTACAAGCAATAAGGAATTTCTCCATGTACCATGAATACAAGTTAGTCACGATTCCAGCTCGTAATCGGGGAACGCAATCACGTCGGTGGTGACGTCATCCTCTTCTGTGGTATTGTTCGAGAGTCTCCTACACGCACCAGCAACTCCTTCTGCTCGCAGGGTTCCCACACCTGCAAGATTATATTTAACATTTAATTGAATCTTTAAACTAAGCAAATCAAGTCAGCTGTAAATGTCACACCAGGCGACATGGCACCAGACGGCACATCCATGGCTAGAGACAGCATTCCATTGTGATCCGATTGTCGCCAGCACTGGGCTCGTCCACTGCTCCGCGGCGGCCACGCGCGGTGTGAACAATTTAATATTATAGAATTTTAATATTATATGGTCTAACCACTCTCAATCTATTCTCTCAATTGTAGAGTAGGTCCGTGCCGTCCGGGACGTATATGGGCTGATACAATACAATGTGCAACATACATAATATTTATTATTAAATCCCGTCCTTTTTTTTTTTTTTTTTTTTTCTCGCGGGGAAAATCCCTTTACGGACCATCCCACCCCCGAAGGGGTGAGGGTGTGTCGGACTCACCGGCGCCTTCCGAGCCCAGCGAGATGTTGTGCCGCCCGTGGATGTGGACGGGCGGCCGCTGGGTCGGGTCCCTACCATAAGCTATGCGCCGAAATACCGACTAAAAGCCCCGCGTCGGCCACCATCGGTGCACTTGAGAGACGGCCCCGGGATACCGATGAACGGACGCGCCAGGACCGCCTCTTTGTGCACCGCCGCTTTAGCGACGCGGCAAATGACGCGTGTAGCGTCACGTCTCGGGGGCCGCCAAGGTAGGGACGCCGGCCCCGCGTGGCCTCTGCGGCGCCGGGTTAGTTGTTGTCCCGGCGCCTCCTACGTCTCCAGTGGCGACGAGCGGGATCGGTCTGCTCCCGATCCCGCTCAGCGCTCTCCTTCTGCGACATGACACGTTCGCAGAAGGAGAGCATGGCTCGCCACGAACTCCGGCTGCCGACCATGGCGGCGACCACGGCCGGCAGCGATAGGTCGCTTCCCACGACCGCGATGAGAGCGCTGCGCTCCTCGTCCCAGGCTGGGCACTCCTCCAGCGTGTGCTGGGCCGTGTCCTCACGGCAGTTGCCACAATGGTGGCACACGGCGGACTCCTCCGCTCCGGCTATACGACACAGGTACGCACCGAAGCAGCCGTGCCCGGTGAGAACCTGCGTCAGCCGGTATGTCGGCGCACCGTGGCGCCTGTCCAGCCACTGTTCGAGGACAGGTCGCACTGCCGCGACGGTCCTCGCACCAGCACTAGGGTTCTCCAGCCTGGAACGCCACCCCTCCACAGCGGACCTACGGAGGGAAGCCAACATGGCCTCGACCTCTCTGGGGACCAACCTCTGCCCACGCCCGGACGCCTCCTCTCGCCGGAAGAAAGCCGACGAGAGGGTCTTAGCGTCCAGCACCCAGGGCAGAGTTCCCGCCAATACGCAGGCCGCCTCATGCGAGACCGTGCGGTAGCCCCTGATTATTGGCTGCGCCACCATGCGCTGCGGACGATGCAGCAGGCGGACGCAACGATCGCCCAGGGACTCGGCCCAAACGGGACACCCGTAGAGGGCCATGGCCCGCACGACTCCAGCATACAGGTTTCGGCAAGGGATGCCAGGACCATCAGTGTTGGGCAGCAGGCGCCCCAGTGCGCCCGCCGCCCTCACCAGCTTCGGCGACAACTCCTCAAAGTGCGCGCGGAAATCCCATCGACAGTCGAGGACGAGACCGAGGTATTTCATCCTCGAGCCGATGGGAATCCGCACGCTCTCCACCGTGATGTGGGCCCCAGGCGGTGGCCCACACCGAGGACCGTGGAAACACACGGCCTCGGTCTTGTTGAGGGCCACCGTGAGGCCCAGTCGCTGAATCCTGCCCACCACCAGTCCAGTACCGAACGAGGCGAGCAAGGCGGACCTCTGGAACGTCCTGGCCGTCGCTGTCACCAACGTGTCGTCTGCATAGCAGACGACAGCGACGCCCCGAAGGTTGGTACCACGCAACACCCAGTCGTAGCCGATGTTCCACAGGAGCGGCCCAAGAACCGAGCCCTGTGGAACACCGCACGACACTTCCCTACGGTGCCACCCGTCGGCGCCTGGATACACAACGTACCTACGCGTACGTACGCCTCTAGCTCTTGCGGCGAAACCTCCGGGATATCCCTTACCGAAACCAACGACGATGGCGCTTGTGGACGTGGCGCCATCGGTGGAGGAGTGAACTCCTCGGTGGCCGGAAACAAGGCCGCGACGACATCCTCGACAAGATCGGTCCGGAGACTCTGTGTCAGAGGGGGCGACCATGGGCGGAATTTCCGCATCGCCACACGGTATGGACGCCCCCATGGATCTCTGTCCAGAGACCTCCGGAACTCCTCGTTCGCCGCGGCCTTCGCTTGTGCGATGGCCACCCGCAGCGCTCTCTTCGCCTCTCTGTGCAGATCGGCCTCATCCGCCTCCATCGCCTCGGCCTCTGCGATGCACTCGCTTTCAAGCGCCGCGTCGTACGCCGCCTTCGCTCTTTCGACGGCGTTGTCGTCCGCAAACGAGCTCTGCGCTGGAGCCGGGGGCTTCCGTTTCAGCTTTTTCGTGGCAGCACGGGAGTCCGTCTCCGCCGTACTGCCACCATCGCTTGCTCTCTGCCGCTTTCCAGCAGGAAGTGTCCCTCGCTGCCTTGTGCGGCTTTTCTTCGCTCGCGATGAGTCGCTGCTCATCCCGGACTCCGAATCGAAGTCGCGGGAAGGTGCGTTCCTCATCGCAGGCGGTCCCATTAGGGAAGGTGCCCGACTGGACGCTTGTGAAGTGTCCGAATCAGGCAGCCTTTCCACTACCACGGAACATGGTTTTGTTTTTGCAATTTTTTTATCCATTTTGTTCCCACGAGTATGGGGGAAAAGAAGGTCCGCCCAGGCAGTGCCCCCTGTACCTTTTTTTTTTTTTTTTTTTTTTTTCGCGGGGAAAATCCCTTTACGGACCATCCCACCCCCGTAGGGGCGGGGGTGTGTCGGACTCACCGGCGCCTTCCGACCCAGCGAGATTGCAGAGCGACCGCTGGGTCGGGTCCCTACCGTAGATCATGCGCCGGAATACCGACTACCGACCACCATCGGTGCACCCTCAGAGACGGCCCCGGGATACCGTGTGTGGATTGCGCCGGGACCGCCTCCATGTGCACTGCCGCATTGCGACGCGGCATGGGACGCATGTTGCGTCACGTCTCGGGGGCCGCCAGGATAGGGACGGCGACCCCATGTGGCCTCTCCGGCGCCGGGTTAGGTGACATCCCGGCGCCTTCTTCGTCTCCTTTGGAGACGAGCGGGATCGGTCTGCTCCCGATCCCGCTCGGCGCTCTCCTTCTGCGAAATGACGCATTCGCAGAAGGAGAGCATGGCTCGCCATGACCTCCGACTGCCGACCATGCTGGCGACCACGACCGGCAGCGAGAGGTCCCTTCCTACGACCGATTCGAGAGCGCTGCGCTCATCGTCCCAGGCTGGGCACTCCTCCAGCGTGTGCTGGGCCGTGTCCTCACGGCAGTTGCCACAGTGGTGGCACACGGCGGACTCCTCCGCTCCGGCTACACGCCACAGGTACTCACCGAAGCAACCATGCCCGGTGAGCACCTGCGTCAGCCGGTATGTCGGCGCGCCGTGGCGCCTGTCCAACCACTGTTCGAGGACAGGTCGCACTGCCGCGACGGTCCTCACGCCCGCACTCGGGTTCTCCAGCCTGGAACGCCACTCCTCCACGGCGGCCCTGCGGAGGGAGGCCTTCATGGCCTCGACCTCTCGGAGGGCCGGCCTCTGCCCGAGTCTGAACGCCTCCTCCCGCCAGAAAAATACTGACGAGAGGGCCTGTGCGTCCAGCTCCCAAGGCAGAGTACCCGCCAACACGCAGGCCGCCTCATGCGAGACCGTGCGGTAGCCCCTGACGATGCGCTGCGCCACCATGCGCTGCGGACGATGCAGCAAGCGGACGCAGCGACCGCCAAGGGAATTGGCCCAAACGGGGCAACCGTAAAGGGCCATAGACCGCACGACTCCAGCATATAAGTTTCGGCAAGGAATGCCAGGACCATCGGTGTTGGGCAACAGGCGCCCAAGTGCGCCCGCCGCCTTCACCAGCTTCGGCGACAACGTCTCAAAATGCGTGCGGAAATCCCATCGGCTGTCGAGAAAGAGCCCGAGGTATTTCATGCTCGAGCCGACAGGAATCCGCACGCCGTCCACCGTGAGGTGAGCCTCTGGCGGTGGCCCACACCGAGGTCCGTGAAAACACACGGCCTCGGTCTTACTCAGAGCCACCGTGAGGCCTAGTCGCCGAATCCTGCCCACCACCAGTCCGGTGCCGAACGAGGCGAGCAGGGCTGACCTCCTATAAGTCCTGGCCGTCGCTGTCACCAATGTGTCGTCCGCATAGCAGACGACAGCGACGCCCCGAAGGTTGGTACCACGGAGCACCCAGTCGTAACCGATGTTCCACAGGAGCGGCCCGAGGACCGAGCCCTGTGGAACACCGCGCGATACTGCCCTACGATGCCACCCGTCGGCGCCCGGATACACAACGCACCTGTCAGACAAGTACGCGTGCACCAGACACCGAAGGTAGGGCGGCACCTCGTGGTACCGCAGTGCTTCTTCGATGCAGGCCCAGGGCATGGTGTTGAACGCGTTGGCGATGTCGAGAGACACCGCCACCACGACCTTACCCCGGGACACTGCATCTTCCGCCTGTGCCTTGACCCGCAGAATGGCGTGGACCGTTGACCGGCCCCGCCGGAACCCGAACTGGCAGTCCGCCAAATCCGGGCCCGTGTTCTCCAAATGCTCGACGAGGCGCGCGTGCACGATGCGCTCAAAGAGCTTGCACACCTCGTCGAGCAACACGATGGGCCGGTAGGCCGACGGCGACTCTGCGGGTCGCCCCTCCTTCCGAAGCAGGACAAGCTTGCCCGTCTTCCACCGCGACGGGAAGATGCCCTGCTCCAGGCACGCGGAGAAAAGGCCACGGAGCCTCGTACCCAGCGACTCGACGGCTAGCACCCAGACACGACCGGGCACCCCATCGAGCCCCGGGGCCGAGTTCTTGCTCCGCAGCCGAAGCACTGCCGCCTCCAGTTCTTGCGGCGAAACCTCCGGGATATCCCTTACCGAAACCGACGACGATGGCGCCGGTGGATGTGGCGCCATCGGTGGAGGAGTGAAATCCTCGATGGCCGGGAACAGGGCCGCGACGACGTCCTTAGCGAGGTCAGTCCGGAGACTCTGCGTCAGCGGGGGCGCCCATGCGCGGAGTTTCTTCATCGCAAAACGATACGGGCGCCCCCATGGATCACTGTCGAGAGTTCTCCGGAACTCGTCGTTCGCCGCGGCCTTTGCTCGTGCAATGGCCACTCGCAGCGCTCTCTTCGCCTCCCTGTGCAGGCCGTGAAGCAGCCGCTCTTGCTCGTCATCGTCGGGTGCACGGGTCCGACGACGACGGTGCCTGGCGAGTCGGCGGCGCGCGACCATGCAGGACGCGCGCAGCTCCGAGAGCTCGGCCGACCACCAGTACACCTGGCGTTTCACTGGGAGGCGGGTGACCCTGGGCATGGCCGCGTCGCAGATCCGCGACATCGCCACCCCGAACCACTCCGCCTCTTGCTCGACCCGCACCGGCCCGTCCGGCACGGGGAGCCACGCCTGTATAATCGCGGCTTCCTTCACGGCCTCCACATCGAGGCGTTTTGCGGCCCACCGTCGGCCGCCCATGAATCGGGCAGTCGGACTACCACCGGACTGGATGGAGCCTTGGGAGGTAGAGACGCTGTACCGAATGTAAAGATGATCGGACAGCGTCTCCTCCTCTACCAGGACCCTCCAGTCCCGAACACGGCGGGCAAGGCCCGGGGTGGCGAACGTTATGTCCACCACCGAACCGCCGTTGTGCCGCACGCACGTGTTCTCCGACCCCCGATTCAGGACGACCAACCCGATGGAGATCGCCCATTCCTCCAGGGCCTCGCCACGCGCGTCGGTCACCCGCGAACCCCAAGACAAGGACTTGGCGTTGAAGTCGCCGGCGACAAGCACGGGGCGAGGCTGACCGTCCTGTACCACCAGGGCTCCCAGACGGAAGAGAAAGTTTTCAAATTCCGCCAGGGACCTGTTGGGAGAGAAATAAACACCCACTATCCAAACCCCTCCCAACAGAACCGCCACGCATCCCGTACCCTTCGCTACTTTTTCAAAGGGCGGGGAGCCGACGGCGCCCCTGGTGATGACGGCCACCGAGCCGTCCAAGTCCCCAGCCCACTCATCAGTGGCCGGGACAGAGTGCGGCTCGGAGACCACAGCGACGTGGATCGACCACTGCGCCAGAGACTGGACAAGCATGCCCTGTGCTCCTTTGCAGTGGTTAATGTTCACCTGGAGGAAATTAAGCGCCATTGATTAATGGGCGATCTCCATCGTCTCGGGGTGGGACGGCTGCGGCCGCGTCACAACCCCGGCGCCCACTCCGCGTTGAGAGCGGGGCGGGACCGAGGAGGCAACACAGGCTTTAGCGCCCACCCGATGATCCGCGGGTTTCCCTGCAGCTGCACATATCGTGCAGTGCGGGTCCGCGGAGCACTCCCGGGCCTTGTGGCCCGGTTGACCGCAGCGGTAGCAGAGCCCGCTGCGGTCGCACTCGCCGGTGCATTAGTGCCCCCTGTACCTGGGTAAGCCTAGCGTAACCCGCCAGAGGGTCGGCCGGTACTCTGGCGGGGGTTGCACTAGAGACTGAACTGCCCATCAGCCATGCATCCCCTCGCGGTGCGCCGCCACTTGGGATTCGGGGTACTTTTTATAGTGGTCAGGGATGCTCCTATCTAGTGGTCATGGCCTGTCCTAGAATAAGTGCTACGAGTACGCGACCTCGGCCTCCCGAGCTACGGCAGTCACTACCAACCTTATCTTCCGTGACTGCAGTATCCACTCCTCCTCCAGGCCATATTTTCCCTTCCCATAATATCCTTTATCAACAAACTCTATTTCCTTTCCCCGGTTGATGACGGGCAGCAGCGTCATCAACTAGAGTCCCCTCCTGCGCTCGCCAACCCGCCTGCCAAGCGTGGCGAGTATCGGCATAAACCTACTAATGCTAAACAAATCCAGGACCAGGCCCCCAGTCCCCGGCAGCCCCGCTATTCCTGGCTACGGTAGCGGCCATGGTTACGGCGGGGCAGGGGGTGCTAAGAATCCCCGGGTTGGCCCCGGCTACCACCCCCGACGACGACTGGCCCTGGTAACACACAACATACGCACGATGAGGACAGACGAGAAGATTGTCGAACTGGAAGAAGATTGAGTGGGTTACACTGGGACGTTCTGGGGTTGTCGGAAGTCCGAAGAATCGGGGAGGACACGATAACCCTGAAGTCCGGTAACCTGCTTTTCTACCGGGGGGGGACCAACAGTCCCGAAGAGGTGTCGGATTTCTCGTCCACAGGTCTCTCATAAACAACATCGTATCCATCGAAAGTGTGTCGAGCAGGGTAGTGTACCTTATACTCAGAATATCAAAGAGATATTCGCTGAAGGTCATACAGGTATACGCGCCGACCTCGACACACCCAGATGAAGAAGTAGAGGAGATGTATGAGGACATAAGTCGGGCCATACATACTTCCAAAACCTACTTCAATGTTGTTAGGGGGGACTTCAACGCAAAGTTGGGCATGAGAAGCGATGCAGAGCTGAAAGTGGGGCAATTTGGACATGGGCAACGGAACCTCAGGGGTCAGAGGCTGGCCGACTTTCTGGAGAAAGAGGGACTCTTTGCGATGAACTCTTTCTTCCAGAAGCCGCCTCACAGGAAATGGACCTGGCTGAGTCAGGACAGAACCGTTAGGACGGTTCTACGAGAAACGAGATAGATTTCATCTTGACGACGAATAGACGGATGTTCAGTGATGTCTCTGTGATCAACAGGGTGAAAACCGGCAGTGATCACCGAATGGTTAGAGGCACATTGAAAATGAAAATGAAAATGAAAATAATTTATTGAATCCATTAAAATGTTCAACATTATTTAGATTCAGTCATTTTTTTTTCTACCACCCGGTTCGGAAAGCGGTTTTCACTAGAGAAGAACGGGCAAGAAACTCTAGTGTTGCTCTTTTCAAAACCAGTTTACAATATCGTGATTATTACAAAAATTACAAGTTGGTCCAAATCAGAGCAGTTCATTAATAATTTGTTATAATTTGCAAGTGAAATATATTTTGAACATCAATGTCCAATTAGAAAGGCGTCGCTTGATGAAATCTACGCTCCGACCTACTCCCGCCCATATCCAAAACCCCGAGAGCTTTCAACTTGAGCTGGCAAATCGCTTTGATTGTCTCAAAGAAAACCTTGCAGTGGACGAGCTAAACAGCGGTTTGGTAGAAGCTGTCCATACGGTGGGATCTAAGTATTTTAGACCTCGCCGTAGAGATAGACCACAAAAACTCTCGATCCACACTCTTGACCTCATGGCCGAACGTCGATCTATGGCGCTGCAGTCTTCCGATGACGCCGAAGCATATAGTCGGCTCAATAGACGGATCTGGAAGTCCTTGCGACACGATGTCCGTGCTCACAATACTGTGAGCATAAAAGAGACAATTGAGCGGAACGGAGGCTCCAAAGTGTTTGCAAGAGACTTGTCTATTGGGCAAAGCCAGTTGTCTAGGCTGAAGACGGACGGCGGCAGCGTAGTGTCGACGAGGGCAGAGGTATTAAGGGAGATCGAGAGGTTCTACGGACAGCTTTACACCTCGGTTGCCGAACCTGCTGTTAGCTCGGCCGAAGACCCGAGAGCCGAGTTGATCCGACACTTTAGCGATGATATCCCGGACATCAACCTGTGTGAGATTGAGATGGCCCTGAAACAGCTTAAGAACAACAAGGCGCCAGGTGAGGACGGAATCACTTCAGAGCTTCTGAAAGCGGGCGATATGCCGATGCTGAAAGTCCTTCAGAAGCTCTTCAATTCCGTTCTCCTCGAGGGCTCAACGCCAGAGGCATGGAGCAGAAGCGTGGTGGTACTGTTCTTCAAAAAAGGTGATAACACTTTGCTGAAGAACTAGAGGCCCATCTCGCTCCTGAGCCATGTCTATAAGCTGTTTTCGAGGGTCATCACAAATCGTCTCGAACGCAGGTTTGATGACTTCCAGCCTCCCGAACAAGCCGGTTTCCGAAAAGGCTTTAGTACCATAGACCACATTCATACGCTTCGGCAAGTTATACAAAAAACCGAGGAATATAACTTGCCGCTTTGCTTAGCGTTTGTGGACTATGAGAAAGCCTTTGATTCGATCGAGACCTGGGCTGTGCTACAGTCTTTTCAGCGGTGCCACATTGACTATCGGTACATCCAAGTGTTGAAGTGTATATACAACAACGCCACCATGTCGGTCTGAGTACAAGATCAGAGCACGAGGGCTATTCCACTACAGAGAGGCGTAAGACAGGGAGATGTCATATCTCCGAAACTGTTAACTGCCGTGCTGGAAAACGCCTTCAAGCTCTTGCAATGGAAAGGATTCGGCATCAACATCAACGGCGAGTATATCACTCACCTTCGATTTGCCGACGATATTGTAGTCTTGGCAGAATCACTGGAAGACCTTAGCACTATGCTCGAAGACCTAAATCGAGTCTCCCAACAGGTGGGTCTTAAAATGAACATGGACAAAACGAAGATAATGTCGAATGTCCATGTTGTGCCCACCCCCATCGAAGTTGGGGGCTCGAATCTCGAAGTTGTAGACGAATATGTCTATTTAGGACAAGTGGTCCGATTAGGCAGGTCCAACTTCGAGAGAGAGGTCAATCGTCAAATCCAACTCGGTTGGGCAGCGTTCGGGAAACTACGCGATGTCTTCTCGTCCAAAATACCTCAGTGCCTCAAATCGAAAGTCTTCGATAGTTGTGTGTTACCAGTGATGACATACGGCACCGAGACGTGGCCTCTTACTATGGGCCTTATTAGGAGGCTCAAAGTTACTCAACGAGCTATGGAGAGGGCTATGCTCGGGGTTTCCCTACGTGATCGAATCAGAAATGAGGAGATCCGTAGGAGAACTATAGTAACCGACATAGCCCAGCGGATTAGCAAGTTGAAGTGGCAATGGGCGGGGCACATAGCACGGAGAACTGATGGCCGATGGGGCCAAAAAGTTCTCGAATGGAGGCCACCAAGCGGAAAGCGCAGCGTGGGACGTCCACCCACTAGGTGGTCAGACGACCTGGTAAAGGTCGCGGGACGTCGCTGGATGCAGGCTGCCTCCAACAGGTCACTGTGGAAATCATTAGGAGAGGCCTATGTTCAGCAGCGGACTTCCTTTGGCTGATGGATGGATAGATTTATAGAGGCATCCTCCCTCGCGGTCCAGGCGGTTAAGCCAAGACCCTCGGTCCGGCAGGAGTGCGAGACATGACCACAAACCTCACAACCGGATTACGATATGCGACGGTGACCGTGGGAGGGACACTCCCACAGCCAGCCCGGCGGCGGGGTAAGCGCACACCGGACCCGCCCAAACCTCCGGGACAGAACCGGAGGGCGACCCAAATGTAGGGTCTCGCCTGCAACGACAGATGGAGGCGGCCGCCACAAAAGACAGCGACCGCCAAACCCCCTGCCCGCCCCGTCGGATATTCGCCGTCGGCCATAGTAGTTGCAGAACTGCAACTACGATGACCCACGTTGCCCAGGGTGCACCACGTGGAGGTTCCCGACATAGCACCCCATTATATCCCGTCCTGTCCCGTCTCATTCTAACTCAAGGCATGTAATCCTGTCCAACTATCTCTTCCAAGGGTAAAAAAGTAAGAAATACAGTTGATTTCCTTGCCAATACAATGGGAACACTATTTTTTCGGAATGAAAAGTAACCTATGTGTTAATCCAGGGTGTCATCTACCTCCATACAATTTTGTTTCGAAATCTGTTAAGCCATTTCTGAGATCGTAGTGCACAACCGCACAGACAAACAGATAAATAGACAACAATGGAGATCACTCCCGAATTTCGATTTATACCGCATGGGCTGCTCTATTAAAAACAAAAAAAAAATATGGTAAACAAAATCTTCGATACCACTTATACATTCCGAGATATTAATTTTTGAAGCTAGCTTTGCGCGCGATTTCTCCGCTAGCCGCGGTGACGTCATTTTTCAGTTGCCACTCAGCACGCGCAGCGCTCCCGACTACGTATGTGAAGTTTGCGTCGCACAATTATTTAATGCGTCGAATCCAATGTGACAAAACAATTCGATGACATTTTACTTGTACCGACAAAATATCCCAGTCCCTAGAATTACCCTTTGTATTTTGTGTAAACGAAAAATAAACGAATAATAAACTACCAAGTGCAGTGCGGTCCTAATACAGTATCCACCGGAGAGGGATGGCTGCATTCCGCTCTCATGTAGCTTTTCATATAATTAAAATTATTAATATTCTTTGAGTCGCTCCTGGAGTCAACTCCAATGAAATTCTTCCTGCGTAAAAAGAAATACTATTTTCAGATCTTCACAAAGCGTGGTGTAGGTTCGGCGATTTGGTTTTTCGTAGAAAGTAATGAATTGGCGGGATGACAGGAGGTATTTAGTTGTAAGACTGGTTATTTATAGGATTTCGTAAATTTTGGGCAAAGGGAGAGGAGACAAAGGTGCAGGACGCCAGAGCCGCGGAGAGACTAGGGCATGCGGCGCTGGCGGCTCGAGGGGCCGGGGCCGCGTGCCCGTGCCATGCTGAGAGACAACCGGATAGACTCTCTCCAGAATGACCCTCTGACCTCAACTGCTACTCCTGATCAACAGACCCATATATGCAGACCCATATATTTACAATACGTAATAATCGTAAATAAGAGTAACGATAATCTGAGTACAAGATAATAATTATTTGAGCAATATTACATTTCATGACATAATCATAGTACCGTATCTCTGTGTAATCGTCGCTTGCTGCGGAGTGTTACTCACTGTTAATCAAAACCAAATCAGCCTTTTTGTATGTATCATTAACAAATTTGCCGAGTTGATGTTGATTACATTGAGTTGTCACTGTGATGCTCCGGCGGGGAGTGAGCTGTCTGTCGCTGCTGGTGTCGCTGCTGTTCACTGCCCTAGTGTGTTCCCTCACGCTGCTGGCGCGGTGACGTCATCCTTTTGTGTGGTATTCATAGAGAATCTTCTACAGGCGCCAACAATTCCTGCTTGCCGAGTCCCCACACCTCCTAGATTGCCTTCAACAACCGAATTAATTTTCACAAGCAGCAAATCATGCCGGATGTAAGCGCAAGCCCAGGCGATATGGCACCGGACGATACGTCCCTAGGCAGCGACAGCATTCCAATGTACGAGTATTGTAATTGTCTTCTAACCTCCCAGAATATTTTAATCAGAAATAAAAATTCTAATTTTCAACTGGAATGGAAACATTTTGTTAATATATGCAGAATTGACGATCCTTTAATAATAATTTGTGAAGGAAAATCTTTGTACGCAGTTTTACAAAAATCGCGCGGACGGAACACATGTAAATAATATACGGAAGAGTAGGGCAGAAAACTAACATGTTATCAAAATGTGTGCTGGAAACTCATTAAATTAAATTAATTTAACACTTTAAGCATGAGACGGTCAAACAAAATACACGTAGTCTGTCTTTGGTTGACAGGAAACGTAAACGAAATTCAAGCTTGAGGGACCAACCAACATAAAATGATCTTTTTTTCATTGATGGTTAACGTAATCAAATAAATATAAAAAAATCTTTATTTATATAATATCTATAACATACGGCATATTTTACATATAATCAATTTATAACTGATCGATAGTATGTACATGGAAGATAAATGAGAAAAACTAATATGGGGGGACTATTTTAACGTAATACTCGTAGAACCCAAAACAATGATTTTTTTGAATTTTTGTATGTTTTTCTGTGCGGTTGTGCGCGATGGGACTGGATTTCATATCTGGAGTGAGAATGATACGGGACAAGGCGGGATATAACGGGAGGGGACGGATTGGATCTATTTTAATAAAGATAACCACGCAAACGGAATTGCGGGCAGAAGCTAATTTACATAATGTGACAACTGCAAAGGCAGTATGAAGGTTTCACATTTTCGTATGTACATACTTTTCTTAAATTAATAACAATAGTTTTAAATGCGTGGTGCTCTATAGGTAACAGATCAGAAGCGCCTGGCAACATGTTTACGGCGGTTGCGGGTTCAAATCCCAGGGCACACCTCTGACTCTTCAGAGTCATGTGTGCATCGAAAGTCAATCACCACGCACTATAACGGCGAAGGAAAACATCGTGAGGAAACATTGCAAACTACAGCAATTTGTAGGAATTTCTACGATGTATAAAGTCCACCAACCAGCACTAAAGTCATCTTGTATTAGCCAATAATATTGAAAAATTGTATGTACGTTCCAATTGTTATATAGTATATACGAGTATATAGAATTTTTCAAATGGGCGTGGAAAGTCAAACCTATAACTATGAGGAATAGCGAAAAAATAAACTGAAAGGAGTCACGTGCCCGATTTTAATAAAAACTAAAATTGCATACCTGAATTTTTGAATAATCAATAATCCTAGCGAGGAATCGAATCAGATGATTTTGAAGAAAAAAATAACAATAGCTGTATTAAGACACTATTCGATAAAGTTACTAACAAAGAACAAATTCTGGAAACGTAATGTCTAATGTAAGAGGTAATTTTAGGCAAAATACTATTTTTCTTTTTTGTTCGATTCCTCGGCGGAATTACTGATTTATCAAAATTCTAAGTATGCAGTTTAAGTTTTCATCAAAATCGGGCTCGTGACTCCATTTGACCATCCACGCCCTTTGTAAAGTTCATGCTGTATATTAGAAAAAAAATATCACTAAGAACTCTGTGTAAACTTCACTGCATAATATAAACGAAGTCGATTACCGCCGCCTGTCCCCTATTTATGCTCAGATCTATAAAACTACGCAACGGATTTTGATGCGGATTTTTTAATAGATAGAGTGGTTCAAGAGGATATAAACCTATATTATATATAAAGAATATAAATGGTTTCCCAGTTAGTACGAAAAATAAGATGTATCTGGTGTGATGTGGAATCAAAATACACAACACACAACAATAGTAATAATGATTGCAGAACATATTGAGTGATCATTATTTTATAAGTAAATAATAATGATTAACTTAGGTTGAAGTGGTCCTTTTACAAAGCATGTAGGTACTCAAACACATATATTGATTACCAGGCACTCTCACACACATTATAAGGTTTCTTGAATATCTGAAATACAAGGCGTTTTAATTCCACAATCCAAAATACTAATTTGAAATAATTATCATCAGCCAACAAACAAAAATCTATTCTTCGGCGCCTGACAGTATTGTCGGTCCAAATAAAAATAAAAGTATGTGAATAAAACTACGGATCAAAGTAAAATTTATGTCAGCTTAATTTTTATACAATACGCATTCAAGTCTATGTAATGTTTGAATCCAAAATGTCGTATTTCAATTGAAATAAAACGAATTCTTACGGATTTGATCGCGAATTTGATTTAATTTTTACATTTTTTAATTCTCCGACGTTTCGATCACTTCACAGTTTTCGTGGTCACGAGGCGGTATGTCCGCCCCGTGCCCCGATAAAATCCGTAAGAATTCGTTTTATTTCAATGCGTAACATTCGCGGAAATCTAAGACACCATTATGTTATATTTCAATTAAAAATTTACGTAAACGTACCGTGACGTGCGATATATAGTATGTAACAAATTTGATATGGTTTCAAAGTGTGTGTGAAGTGTGAGCCTTGGAAGTACAATTAAATGTAGTAAATAGGAAGTAAATAGCCTGCGCATGCTTGTAATTATTATTAGCAGCTTTTCGTAATGTACTAGAGCTGCTTTAACTTCACCGTTTGAAACCCGGTCGACAAATATCCTCAGTTGACGAAGTGGGTAGGTGGGACACGGACTCAGCTCGCACACAATATTAAATAGCAAGCTATAGCAAGGATTTGTGAAAAATTCTATTGAAAATCTTTACAATTCGTGTTCAGCTTGTAAACAGGTTCTATGCAGCGGGCAGTAATTGCACATTCTATTGTGTAAGAGAGCTCCGCTATTTTCACATTATGGATTCGGTTTTGAGGAAGTGCTTCGACGGCTGATATCGGATTAATGCCGGAACGTTCCGCTTATTTGTGGCTCGAGTAAACACCAGTCTAAACGGTCGAGCACATTAATGTCGCGGGACATTTAACACAATATCTGTTAATTAATTATTGCAAACTGCATTTCAATATTGAGCTGAACAATAATGATTTGGTTATTAATACAACGGCGATTGCAGCCTTCGGATGCACTTTTGTTAAAGGTTTTTGAAGGACATAGTAGCCAGTGTAACTGGACATAATGAGGCTTAACACCTTATATCTCAGGTTGGCGAGCGCAGTGGAATGCCGAGCATTGCTTTGTAATTCATGATGTTTGGTTTTTCTACGGTCCATAAGCGGTCGTAACGCTTAACATCAGGTGAATGGTATGCTCGTCTCGCCATTCATTGCAATAAAAAAGGTACGACAAGTGACTGCCTTATGGTAATTGTAGTTTGACACGGTAATTTTTTTGATAATTGAAAATTAAGTTTTGCTTATAAAATTATAAATCAGTGAATTTAATAACATCACAACAAAGGCTTTTGAATAGAGTGTCGATATATGTAATTTGTTGCTTAATATTTGCATATCATGATCAATATAACACTAGTCATAACTACAGAAAATATTCGTCGATATTTCTGCGTATTTTTGGCCAAAACGACTACCATGCCCCGATAGTAAGCAGAGAGTTCACACTAACTGCTAGTGATAAACCGAGGTAACTTTTTGGATTTAACGTTTACACAAAAGTTCAAAGGAATATCACGCACAGTAAAATGGAATTTACAACGGTATTCCGGCGGAAGGCGCGCCTGTATAGAGCTGCTGAAATAAATTAATATTTACAAGCAATAAGGAATTTCTCCATGTACCATGAATACAAGTTAGTCACGATTCCAGCTTGTAATCGGGGAACGCAATCACGTCGGTGGTGACGTCATCCTCTTCTGTGGTATTGTTCGAGAGTCTCCTACACGCACCAGCAACTCCTTCTGCTCGCAGGGTTCCCACACCTGCAAGATTATATTTAACATTTAATTGAATCTTTAAACTAAGCAAATCAAGTCAGCTGTAAATGTCACACCAGGCGACATGGCACCAGACGGCACATCCATGGCTAGAGAAAGCATTCCATTGTGATCCGATTGTCGCCAGCACTGGGCTCGTCCAGTCTGCTGCGCCACTGCTCCGCGGCGGCCACGCGCGGTGTGAACAATTTAATATTATAGAATTTCAATATTATATTGCCTAACCACTCTCAATCTATTCTCTCAATTGTAGAGTAGGCCCGTGCCAAGCAGTGGGACGTATATGGGCTGATACTATATAATGTGCATCATACATAATATTTATTATTAAATGCCGTCCTTTTTTTTTTTTTTTTTTTTTTCTCGCGGGGAAAATCCCTTTACGGACCATCCCACCCCCGAAGGGGTGAGGGTGTGTCAGACTCACCGGCGCCTTCCGAGCCCAGCGAGATGTTGTGCCGCCCGTGGATGTGGACGGGCGGCCGCTGGGTCGGGTCCCTACCATAAGCTACGCGCCGAAATACCGACTAAAAGCCCCGCGTCGGCCACCATCGGTGCACTTGAGAGACGGCCCCGGGATACCGATGAACGGACGCGCCAGGACCGCCTCTTTGTGCACCGCCGCTTTAGCGACGCGGCAAATGACGCGTGTAGCGTCACGTCTCGGGGGCCGCCAAGGTAGGGACGCCGGCCCCGCGTGGCCTCTGCGGCGCCGAGTTAGTTGTTGTCCCGGCGCCTCCTACGTCTCCTGTGGCGACGAGCGGGATCAGTCTGCTCCCGATCCCGCTCAGCGCTCTCCTTCTGTGACATGACACGTTCGCAGAAGGAGAGCATGGCTCGCCACGAACTCCGGCTGCCGACCATGGCGGCGACCACGGCCGGCAGCGATAGGTCGCTTCCCACGACCGCGATGAGAGCGCTGCGCTCCTCGTCCCAGGCTGGGCACTCCTCCAGCGTGTGCTGGGCCGTGTCCTCACGGCAGTTGCCACAATGGTGGCACACGGCGGACTCCTCCGCTCCGGCTATACGACACAGGTACGCACCGAAGCAGCCGTGCCCGGTGAGCACCTGCGTCAGCCGGTATGTCGGCGCACCGTGGCGCCTGTCAAGCCACTGTTCGAGGACAGGTCGCACTGCCGCGACGGTCCTCGCACCAGCACTAGGGTTCTCCAGCCTGGAACGCCACTCCTCCACAGCGGACCTGCGGAGGGAGGCCAACATGGCCTCGACCTCTCTGGGGACCAACCTCTGCCCACGCTCGGACGCCTCCTCTCGCCGGAAGAAAGCCGACGAGAGGGTCTTAGCGTCCAGCACCTAGGGCAGAGTTCCCGCCAACACGCAGGCCGCCTCATGCGAGACCGTGCGGTAGCCCCTGATTATTCGCTGCGCCACCATGCGCTGCGGACGATGCAGCAGGCGGACGCAACGATACACACAACACAACAACACAACGTACCTGTCAGAAAGGTACGAGTGCACCAGACGCCGAAGGTAGGGCGGCACTTCGTGGTACCGCAGTGCTTCTTCGATGCAGGCCCAGGGCATGGTGTTGAACGCGTTGGCGATGTCGAGAGACACCGCCACCACGACCCTACCCCGGGACACCGCACGCTCCGCTTGTGCCTTCACCCGCAGAATCGCGTGGACCGTCGACCGGCCCCGCCGGAACCCGAACTGGCAGTCTGCCAAATCCGGGCCCGTACCCTCCAAATGCTCGACGAGGCGCGCGTGGACTACGCGCTCGAAGAGCTTGCACACCTCGTCGAGCAACACGATCGGCCGGTAGGCCGAGGGCGAATCTGCGGGTCGCCCCTCCTTGCGGAGCAGGACAAGCTTGCCCGTCTTCCACCGCGACGGGAAGATGCCCTGCTCAAGGCACGTGGAGAAAAGGCCGCGGAGCCTCGTACCCAGCGACGCGACGGCCAGCACCCAGACACGACCGGGCACCCCGTCGAGACCCGGGGCCGAGTTCTTGCTCCGCAGCCGAAGCACTGCCGCCTCTAGCTCTTGCGGCGAAACCTCCGGGATATCCCTTACCGAAACCAACGACGATGGCGCCGGTGGACGTGGCACCATCGGTGGAGGAGTGAACTCCTCGGTGGCCGGAAATAAGGCCGCGACGACATCCTCGACAAGATCAGTCCGGAGACTCTGTGTCAGAGGGGGCACCCATGGGCGGAATTTCCGCATCGCCACACGGTATGGACGCCCCCTTGGATCTCTGTCCAGAGACCTCCGGAACTCCTCGTTCGCCGCGGCCTTCGCTTGCGCGATGGCCACCCGCAGCGCTCTCTTCGCTTCTCTGTGGAGGTCGAGAAGAAGCCGCTTCTGCTCATCGTCGCCGGGTCTACGGGTCCGACGACGACGGTGCCTGGCGAGTCGGCGGCGCGCGACCTGGCAGGCCGCGCGCAGCTCAGTGAGCTCGGCCGACCACCAGTACACCTGGCGCTTTGCTGGGAGGCGGGTGACCCGGGGCATGGCCGCGTCGCAGACTCGCGACATCGCCACCCCGAACCATTCCGCCTCTTCCTCGACCCGCACCGGCCCGTCCGGTACGGGGAGCCACGCCTGAACAATGGCAGCTTCCTTCGCGGCCTCCACATCGAGGCGCTTCGCGGCCCAACGTCGGCCGCCCGTGAATCGGGCAGTCGGACCCCCACCGGACTGGCGGGTGGAGACCTGGGAGGATGAGACGCTGAACCGAATGTAGAGATGATCTGACAGCGTCTCCTCCTCAACCAAAAGCCTCCAGTCCCGAACACGGCGGGCAAGGGCCGGGGTGGCGAACGTGACGTCCACCACCGAACTGCCGTTGTGCCGCACGCACGTGTTCTCCGACCTCCGATTCAGGACGACCAACCCGATGGAGATCGCCCATTCCTCCAGGGCCTCGCCCCGCGCGTCGGGCACCGACGAACCCCAAGCCGATGATTTGGCGTTGAAGTCGCCGGCTACAAGCACGGGGCGAGGCGGGCTGTCATGCTGTACCTGGGCCCCCAGGCGCGCGAGGAAACTCTCGAATTCCGCCTGGGACCTGTTGGGAGAGAAATAGACTCCCACTATCCACACCCCTCCCAACAGGACCGCCACGCATCCCGCACCCTTCGCTACTTTTTCGAAGGGCGGAGAGCTTGCGGCGCCCTGGGTGAAGACGGCCACCGAGCCATCAAGGTCCCCTGCCCAGTCGTCGTGGGCAGGGACAGAGTATGGCTCGGCGATCACAGCCACGTGAATCAACCACTGCGCCAGGGACTGTTCGAGCATGTGCTGTGCTCCTTGGTAGCGGTTGATGTTCGCCTGGAGGAAATTAAGATCCATGTAGTTTTGGGCGATCTCCATCGCCTCAGGGCGGGACGGTTGCGGCCGCGTCGCAACCTCGGCTCCCACACCGCGTTGTGTACGGTGCGGCATCGAGGAGGCAGCGCAGGCCTTGCCGCCCACCCGGTGGCCCGCGGGTTTCCCGGCATCTGCGCAGATTGCGCAGTGTGGGTCCGCGGAGCACTCCCGGGACTTATGTCCCGGTTGACCGCAGCGGTAGCAGAGCCCGCTGCGGTCGCACTCGCCGGTGCATTATACTCTCACATGCCCCTTGTAGAGGCATCGGTAGCAGCGCAGGGGCCGGGCCTCAAGCAGCCGCACTGCCGCTGCCACCCAACCCACGAGGACGCGCCCCGCCTTCACAACTTTCTCCGCTGCCTTCGCCAGGCGTAACCCGCCAGAGGGTCGGCCGGTACTCTGGCGGGGGTTGCACTAGAGACTGAACTGCCCATCAGCCATGCATCCCCTCGCGGTGCGCCGCCACTTGGGATTCGGGGTACTTTTTATAGTGGTCAGGGATGCTCCTATCTAGTGGTCATGGCCTGTCCTAGAATAGGTGCTACGAGTACACGACCTCGGCCTCCCAAGCTACGGCAGTCACTACCAACCTTACCTTCCGTGACTGCAGTATCCACTCCTCCTCCAGGCCATATTTTCCCTTCCCATAATATCCTTTATCAACAAACTCTATTTCCTTTCCCCGGTTGATGACGGGCAGCAGCGTCATCAACTCGAGTCCCCTCCTGCGCTCGCCAACCCGCCTGCCAAGCGTGGCGAGTATCGGCATAAACCTACTAATGCTAAACAAATCCAGGACCAGGCCCCCAGTCCCCGGCAGCCCCGCTATTCCTGGCTACGGTAGCGGCCATGGTTACGGCGGGGCAGGGGGTGCTAAGAATCCCCGGGTTGGCCCCGGCTACCACCCCCGACGACGACTGGCCCTGGTAACACACAACATACGCACGATGAGGACAGACGAGAAGATTGTCGAACTGGAAGAAGAATTGAGTGGGTTACACTGGGACGTTCTGGGGTTGTCGGAAGTCCGAAGAATCGGGGAGGACACGATAACCCTGAAGTCCGGTAACCTGTTTTTCTACCGGGGGGACGACCAACAGTCCCGAGGAGGTGTCGGATTTCTCGTCCACAGGTCTCTCATAAACAACATCGTATTCATCGAAAGTGTGTCGAGCAGGGTAGTGTACCTTATACTCAGAATATCAAAGAGATATTCGCTGAAGGTCATACAGGTATACGCGCCGACCTCGACACACCCAGATGAAGAAGTAGAGGAGATGTATGAGGACATAAGTCGGGCCATACATACTTCCAAAACCTACTTCAATGTTGTTAGGGGGGACTTCAACGCAAAGTTGGGCATGAGAAGCGATGCAGAGCTGAAAGTGGGGCAATTTGGACATGGGCAACGGAACCTCAGGGGTCAGAGGCTGGCCGACTTTCTGGAGAAAGAGGGACTCTTTGCGATGAACTCTTTCTTCCAGAAGCCGCCTCACAGGAAATGGACCTGGCTGAGTCCTGACGGTTCTACGAGAAACGAGATAGATTTCATCTTGACGACGAATAGACGGATGTTCAGTGATGTCTCTGTGATCAACAGGGTGAAAACCGGCAGTGATCACCGAATGGTTAGAGGCACATTGAACATCAATGTCCAATTAGAAAGGCGTCGCTTGATGAAATTTACGCTCCGACCTACTCCCGCCCATATCCAAAACCCCGAGAGCTTTCAACTTGAGCTGGCAAATCGCTTTGATTGTCTCAAAGAAAACCTTGCAGTGGACGAGCTAAACAGCGGTTTGGTAGAAGCTGTCCATACGGTGGGATCTAAGTATTTTAGACCTCGCCGTAAAGATATTATTTGTGAAACATACATTATATTCATTATTATATCCCGTCCTGTCCCGTCTCATTCTAACTCAAGGCATGTAATCCTGTGCAACTATCTCTGCCGAGGGTAAAAAAGTAAGAAATACAGTTGATTTCCTTGCCAATCCAATGGGAACACTACTTTTTCGGAATGAAAAGTAACCTATGTGTTAATCCAGGGTGTCATCTACCTCCATACAATTTTGTTTCGAAATCTGTTAAGCCATTTCTGAGATCGTAGTGCACAACCGCACAGACAAACAGATAAATAGACAACAATGGAGATCACTCCCGAATTTCGATTTATACCGCATGGGCTGCTCTATTAAAAACAAAAAAAAAATATGGTAAACAAAATCTTCGATACCACTTATACATTCCGAGATATTAATTTTTGAAGCTAGCTTTGCGCGCGATTTCTCCGCTAGCCGCGGTGACGTCATTTTTCAGTTGCCACTCAGCACGCGCAGCGCTCCCGACTACGTATGTGAAGTTTGCGTCGCACAATTATTTAATGCGTCGAATCCAATGTGACAAAACAATTCGATGACATTTTACTTGTACCGACAAAATATCCCAGTCCCTAGAATTACCCTTTGTATTTTGTGTAAACGAATAATAAACTACCAAGTGCAGTGCGGTCCTAATACAGTATCCACCGGAGAGGGATGGCTGCATTCCGCTCTCATGTAGCTTTTCATATAATTAAAATTATTAATATTCTTTGAGTCGCTCCTGGAGTCAACTCCAATGAAATTCTTCCTGCGTAAAAAGAAATACTATTTTCAGATCTTCACAAAGCGTGGTGTAGGTTCGGCGATTTGGTTTTTCGTAGAAAGTAATGAATTGGCGGGATGACAGGAGGTATTTAGTTGTAAGACTGGTTATTTATAGGATTTCGTAAATTTTGGGCAAAGGGAGAGGAGACAAAGGTGCAGGACGCCAGAGCCGCGGAGAGACTAGGGCATGCGGCGCTGGCGGCTCGAGGGGCCGGGGCCGCGTGCCCGTGCCATGCTGAGAGACAACCGGATAGACTCTCTCCAGAATGACCCTCTGACCTCAACTGCTACTCCTGATCAACAGACCCATATATGCAGACCCATATATTTACAATACGTAATAATCGTAAATAAGAGTAACGATAATCTGAGTACAAGATAATAATTATTTGAGCAATATTACATTTCATGACATAATCATAGTACCGTATCTCTGTGTAATCGTCGCTTGCTGCGGAGTGTTACTCACTGTTAATCAAAACCAAATCAGCCTTTTTGTATGTATCATTAACAAATTTGCCGAGTTGATGTTGATTACATTGAGTTGTCACTGTGATGCTCCGGCGGGGAGTGAGCTGTCTGTCGCTGCTGGTGTCGCTGCTGTTCACTGCCCTAGTGTGTTCCCTCACGCTGCTGGCGCGGTGACGTCATCCTTTTGTGTGGTATTCATAGAGAATCTTCTACAGGCGCCAACAATTCCTGCTTGCCGAGTCCCCACACCTCCTAGATTGCCTTCAACAACCGAATTAATGTTCACAAGCAGCAAATCATGCCGGATGTAAGCGCAAGCCCAGGCGATATGGCACCGGACGATACGTCCCTAGGCAGCGACAGCATTCCAATGTACGAGTATTGTAATTGTCTTCTAACCTCCCAGAATATTTTAATCAGAAATAAAAATTCTAATTTTCAACTGGAATGGAAACATTTTGTTAATATATGCTGAATTGACGATCCTTTAATAATAATTTGTGAAGGAAAATCTTTGTACGCAGTTTTACAAAAATCGCGCGGACGGAACACAGATAAATAATATACGGAGGAGTAGGGCAGAAAACTAACATGTTATCAAAATGTGTGCTGGAAACTCATTAAATTAAATTAATTTAACACTTTAAGCATGAGACGGTCAAACAAAATACACGTAGTCTGTCTTTGGTTGACAGGAAACGTAAACGAAATTCAAGCTTGAGGGACCAACCAACATAAAATGATCTTTTTTTCATTGATGGTAATAATTAAATAATAATAATTAACCATCAATGAAAAAAAGATCATTTTATGTTGGTTGGTCCCTCAAGCTTGAATTTCGTTTACGTTTCCTGTCAACCAAAGACAGACTACGTGTATTTTGTTTGACCGTCTCATGCTTAAAGTGTTAAATTATATTAAATTAAATTAAATTAATAATTTGTAATCAAATAAATATAAAAAAAAACTTTATTTATATAATATCTATAACATACGGCATATTTTACATATAATCAATTTATAACTGATCGATAGTATGTACATGGAAGATAAATGAGAAAAACTAATATGGGGGGACTATTTTAACGTAATACTCGTAGAACCCAAAACAATGATTTTTTTGAATTTTTGTATGTTTTTCTGTGCGGTTGTGCGCGATGGGACTGGATTTCATATCTGGAGTGAGAATGATACGGGACAAGGCGGGATATAACGGGAGGGGACGGATTGGATCTTTTTTAATAAAGATAACCACGCAAACGGAATTGCGGGCAGAAGCTAATTTACATAATGTGACAACTGCAAAGGCAGTATGAAGGTTTCACATTTTCGTATGTACATACTTTTCTTAAATTAATAACAATAGTTTTAAATGCGTGGTGCTCTATAGGTAACAGATCAGAAGCGCCTGGCAACATGTTTACGGCGGTTGCGGGTTCAAATCCCAGGGCACACCTCTGACTCTTCAGAGTCATGTGTGCATCGAAAGTCAATCACCACGCACTATAACGGCGAAGGAAAACATCGTGAGGAAACATTGCAAACTACAGCAATTTGTAGGAATTTCTACGATGTATAAAGTCCACCAACCAGCACTAAAGTCATCTTGTATTAGCCAATAATATTGAAAAATTGTATGTACGTTCCAATTGTTATATAGTATATACGAGTATATAGAATTTTTCAAATGGGCGTGGAAAGTCAAACCTATAACTATGAGGAATAGCGAAAAAATAAACTGAAAGGAGTCACGTGCCCGATTTTAATAAAAACTAAAATTGCATACCTGAATTTTTGAATAATCAATAATCCTAGCGAGGAATCGAATCAGATGATTTTGAAGAAAAAAATAACAATAGCTGTATTAAGACACTATTCGATAAAGTTACTAACAAAGAACAAATTCTGGAAACGTAATGTCTAATGTAAGAGGTAATTTTAGGCAAAATACATACTATTTTTGTTTCTTGTTCGATTCCTCGGCGGAATTACTGATTTATCAAAATTCTAAGTATGCAGTTTAAGTTTTCATCAAAATCGGGCTCGTGACTCCATTTGACCATCCACGCCCTTTGTAAAGTTCATGCTGTATATTAGAAAAAAAATATCACTAAGAACTCTGTGTAAACTTCACTGCATAATATAAACGAAGTCGATTACCGCCGCCTGTCCCCTATTTATGCTCAGATCTATAAAACTACGCAACGGATTTTGATGCGGATTTTTTAATAGATAGAGTGGTTCAAGAGGATATAAACCTATATTATATATAAAGAATATAAATGGTTTCCCAGTTAGTACGAAAAATAAGATGTATCTGGTGTGATGTGGAATCAAAATACACAACACACAACAATAATAATAATGATTGCAGAACATATTGAGTGATCATTATTTTATAAGTAAATAATAATGATTAACTTAGGTTGAAGTGGTCCTTTTACAAAGCATGTAGGTACTCAAACACATACATTGATTACCAGGCACTCTCACACACATTATAAGGTTTCTTGAATATCTGAAATACAAGGCGTTTTAATTCCACAATCCAAAATACTAATTTGAAATAATTATCATCAGCCAACAAACAAAAATCTATTCTTCGGCGCCTGACAGTATTGTCGGTCCAAATAAAAATAAAAGTATGTGAATAAAACTACGGATCAAAGTAAAATTTATGTCAGCTTAATTTTTATACAATACGCATTCAAGTCTATGTAATGTTTGAATCCAAAATGTCGTATTTCAATTGAAATAAAACGAATTCTTACGGATTTGATCGCGAATTTGATTTAATTTTTACATTTTTTAATTCTCCGACGTTTCGATCACTTCACAGTTTTCGTGGTCACGAGGCGGTATGTCCGCCCCGTGCCCCGATAAAATCCGTAAGAATTCGTTTTATTTCAATGCGTAACATTCGCGGAAATCTAAGACACCATTATGTTATATTTCAATTAAAAATTTACAAAAAATTTTACGTAAACGTACCGTGACGTGCGATATATAGTATGTAACAAATTTGATATGGTTTCAAAGTGTGTGTGAAGTGTGAGCCTTGGAAGTACAATTAAATGTAGTAAATAGGAAGTAAATAGCCTGCGCATGCTTGTAATTATTATTAGCAGCTTTTCGTAATGTACTAGAGCTGCTTTAACTTCACCGTTTGAAACCCGGTCGACAAATATCCTCAGTTGACGAAGTGGGTAGGTGGGACACGGACTCAGCTCGCACACAATATTAAATAGCAAGCTATAGCAAGGATTTGTGAAAAATTCTATTGAAAATCTTTACAATTCGTGTTCAGCTTGTAAACAGGTTCTATGCAGCGGGCAGTAATTGCACATTCTATTGTGTAAGAGAGCTCCGCTATTTTCACATTATGGATTCGGTTTTGAGGAAGTGCTTCGACGGCTGATATCGGATTAATGCCGGAACGTTCCGCTTATTTGTGGCTCGAGTAAACACCAGTCTAAACGGTCGAGCACATTAATGTCGCGGGACATTTAACACAATAACTGTTAATTAATTATTGCAAACTGCATTTCAATATTGAGCTGAACAATAATGATTTGGTTATTAATACAACGGCGATTGCAGCCTTCGGATGCACTTTTCTTAAAGGTTTTTGAAGGACATAGTAGCCAGAGTAACTGGACATAATGAGGCTTAACACCTTATATCTCAGGTTGGCGAGCGCAGTGGAATGCCGAGCATTGCTTTGTAATTCATGATGGTTGGTTTTTCTACGGTCCATAAGCGGTCGTAACGCTTAACATCAGGTGAATGGTATGCTCGTCTCGCCATTCATTGCAATAAAAAAGGTACGACAAGTGACTGCCTTATGGTAATTGTAGTTTGACACGGTAATTTTTTTGATAATTGAAAATTAAGTTTTGCTTATAAAATTATAAATCAGTGAATTTAATAACATCACAACAAAGGCTTTTGAATAGAGTGTCGATATATGTAATTTGTTGCTTAATATTTGCATATCATGATCAATATAACACTAGTCATAACTACAGAAAATATTCGTCGATATTTCTGCGTATTTTTGGCCAAAACGACTACCATGCCCCGATAGTAAGCAGAGAGTTCACACTAACTGCTAGTGATAAACCGAGGAAACTTTTTGGATTTAACGTTTACACAAAAGTTCAAAGGAATATCACGCACAGTAAAATGGAATTTACAACGGTATTCCGGCGGAAGGCGCGCCTGTATAGAGCTGCTGAAATAAATTAATATTTACAAGCAATAAGGAATTTCTCCATGTACCATGAATACAAGTTAGTCACGATTCCAGCTTGTAATCGGGGAACGCAATCACGTCGGTGGTGACGTCATCCTCTTCTGTGGTATTGTTCGAGAGTCTCCTACACGCACCAGCAACTCCTTCTGCTCGCAGGGTTCCCACACCTGCAAGATTATATTTAACATTTAATTGAATCTTTAAACTAAGCAAATCAAGTCAGCTGTAAATGTCACACCAGGCGACATGGCACCAGACGGCACATCCATGGCTAGAGAAAGCATTCCATTGTGATCCGATTGTCGCCAGCACTGGGCTCGTCCAGTCTGCTGCGCCACTGCTCCGCGGCGGCCACGCGCGGTGTGAACAATTTAATATTATAGAATTTCAATATTATATTGCCTAACCACTCTCAATCTATTCTCTCAATTGTAGAGTAGGCCCGTGCCAAGCAGTGGGACGTATATGGGCTGATACTATATAATGTGCATCATACATAATATTTATTATTAAATCCCGTCCTTTTTTTTTTTTTTTTTTTCTCGCGGGGAAAATCCCTTTACGGACCATCCCACCCCCGAAGGGGTGAGGGTGTGTCGGACTCACCGGCGCCTTCCGAGCCCAGCGAGATGTTGTGCCGCCCGTGGATGTGGACGGGCGGCCGCTGGGTCGGGTCCCTACCATAAGCTACGCGCCGAAATACCGACTAAAAGCCCCGCGTCGGCCACCATCGGTGCACTTGAGAGACGGCCCCGGGATACCGATGAACGGACGCGCCAGGACCGCCTCTTTGTGCACCGCCGCTTTAGCGACGCGGCAAATGACGCGTGTAGCGTCACGTCTCGGGGGCCGCCAAGGTAGGGACGCCGGCCCCGCGTGGCCTCTGCGGCGCCGGGTTAGTTGTTGTCCCGGCGCCTCCTACGCCTCCTGTGGCGACGAGCGGGATCAGTCTGCTCCCGATCTCGCTCAGCGCTCTCCTTCTGTGACATGACACGTTCGCAGAAGGAGAGCATGGCTCGCCACGAACTCCGGCTGCCGACCATGGCGGCGACCACGGCCAGCAGCGATAGGTCGCTTCCCACGACCGCGATGAGAGCGCTGCGCTCCTCGTCCCAGGCTGGGCACTCCTCCAGCGTGTGCTGGGCCGTGTCCTCACGGCAGTTGCCACAATGGTGGCACACGGCGGACTCCTCCGCTCCGGCTATACGACACAGGTACGCACCGAAGCAGCCGTGCCCGGTGAGCACCTGCGTCAGCCGGTATGTCGGCGCACCGTGGCGCCTGTCAAGCCACTGTTCGAGGACAGGTCGCACTGCCGCGACGGTCCTCGCACCAGCACTAGGGTTCTCCAGCCTGGAACGCCACTCCTCCACAGCGGACCTGCGGAGGGAGGCCAACATGGCCTCGACCTCTCTGGGGACCAACCTCTGCCCACGCTCGGACGCCTCCTCTCGCCGGAAGAAAGCCGACGAGAGGGTCTTAGCGTCCAGCACCCAGGGCAGAGTTCCCGCCAACACGCAGGCCGCCTCATGCGAGACCGTGCGGTAGCCCCTGATTATTCGCTGCGCCACCATGCGCTGCGGACGATGCAGCAGGCGGACGCAACGATACACACAACACAACAACACAACGTACCTGTCAGAAAGGTACGAGTGCACCAGACGCCGAAGGTAGGGCGGCACTTCGTGGTACCGCAGTGCTTCTTCGATGCAGGCCCAGGGCATGGTGTTGAACGCGTTGGCGATGTCGAGAGACACCGCCACCACGACCCTACCCCGGGACACCGCACGCTCCGCTTGTGCCTTCACCCGCAGAATCGCGTGGACCGTCGACCGGCCCCGCCGGAACCCGAACTGGCAGTCTGCCAAATCCGGGCCCGTACCCTCCAAATGCTCGACGAGGCGCGCGTGGACTACGCGCTCGAAGAGCTTGCACACCTCGTCGAGCAACACGATCGGCCGGTAGGCCGAGGGCGAATCTGCGGGTCGCCCCTCCTTGCGGAGCAGGACAAGCTTGCCCGTCTTCCACCGCGACGGGAAGATGCCCTGCTCAAGGCACGTGGAGAAAAGGCCGCGGAGCCTCGTACCCAGCGACGCGACGGCCAGCACCCAGACACGACCGGGCACCCCGTCGAGACCCGGGGCCGAGTTCTTGCTCCGCAGCCGAAGCACTGCCGCCTCTAGCTCTTGCGGCGAAACCTCCGGGATATCCCTTACCGAAACCAACGACGATGGCGCCGGTGGACGTGGCACCATCGGTGGAGGAGTGAACTCCTCGGTGGCCGGAAATAAGGCCGCGACAACATCCTCGACAAGATCAGTCCGGAGACTCTGTGTCAGAGGGGGCGCCCATGGGCGGAATTTCCGCATCGCCACACGGTATGGACGCCCCCATGGATCTCTGTCCAGAGACCTCCGGAACTCCTCGTTCGCCGCGGCCTTCGCTTGCGCGATGGCCACCCGCAGCGCTCTCTTCGCTTCTCTGTGGAGGTCGAGAAGAAGCCGCTTCTGCTCATCGTCGCCGGGTCTACGGGTCCGACGACGACGGTGCCTGGCGAGTCGGCGGCGCGCGACCTGGCAGGCCGCGCGCAGCTCAGTGAGCTCGGCCGACCACCAGTACACCTGGCGCTTTGCTGGGAGGCGGGTGACCCGGGGCATGGCCGCGTCGCAGACTCGCGACATCGCCACCCCGAACCATTCCGCCTCTTCCTCGACCCGCACCGGCCCGTCCGGTACGGGGAGCCACGCCTGAACAATGGCAGCTTCCTTCGCGGCCTCCACATCGAGGCGCTTCGCGGCCCAACGTCGGCCGCCCGTGAATCGGGCAGTCGGACCCCCACCGGACTGGCGGGTGGAGACCTGGGAGGATGAGACGCTGAACCGAATGTAGAGATGATCGGACAGCGTCTCCTCCTCAACCAAAACCCTCCTGTCCCGAACACGGCGGGCAAGGGCCGGGGTGGCGAACGTGACGTCCACCACCGAACTGCCGTTGTGCCGCACGCACGTGTTCTCCGACCTCCGATTCAGGACGACCAACCCGATGGAGATCGCCCATTCCTCCAGGGCCTCGCCCCGCGCGTCGGGCACCGACGAACCCCAAGCCGATGATTTGGCGTTGAAGTCGCCGGCTACAAGCACGGGGCGAGGCTGGCTGTCATGCTGTACCTGGGCCCCCAGGCGCGCGAGGAAACTCTCGAATTCCGCCTGGGACCTGTTGGGAGAGAAATAGACTCCCACTATCCACACCCCTCCCAACAGGACCGCCACGCATCCCGCAGGGACAGAGTATGGCTCGGCGATCACAGCCACGTGAATCAACCACTGCGCCAGGGACTGTTCGAGCATGTGCTGTGCTCCTTGGTAGCGGTTGATGTTCGCCTGGAGGAAATTAAGATCCATGTAGTTTTGGGCGATCTCCATCGCCTCAGGGCGGGACGGTTGCGGCCGCGTCGCAACCTCGGCTCCCACACCGCGTTGTGTACGGTGCGGCATCGAGGAGGCAGCGCAGGCCTTGCCGCCCACCCGGTGGCCCGCGGGTTTCCCGGCATCTGCGCAGATTGCGCAGTGTGGGTCCGCGGAGCACTCCCGGGACTTATGTCCCGGTTGACCGCAGCGGTAGCAGAGCCCTCTGCGGTCACACTCGCCGGTGCATTATACTCTCACATGCCCCTTGTAGAGGCATCGGTAGCAGCGCAGGGGCCGGGCCTCAAGCAGCCGCACTGCCGCTGCCACCCAACCCACGAGGACGCGCCCCGCCTTCACAACTTTCTCCGCTGCCTTCGCCAGGCGTAACCCGCCAGAGGGTCGGCCGGTACTCTGGCGGGGGTTGCACTAGAGACTGAACTGCCCATCAGCCATGCATCCCCTCGCGGTGCGCCGCCACTTGGGATTCGGGGTACTTTTTATAGTGGTCAGGGATGCTCCTATCTAGTGGTCATGGCCTGTCCTAGAATAGGTGCTACGAGTACGCGACCTCGGCCTCCCAAGCTACGGCAGTCACTACCAACCTTACCTTCCGTGACTGCAGTATCCACTCCTCCTCCAGGCCATATTTTCCCTTCCCATAATATCCTTTATCAACAAACTCTATTTCCTGTCCCCGGTTGATGACGGGCAGCAGCGTCATCAACTCGAGTCCCCTCCTGCGCTCGCCAACCCGCCTGCCAAGCGTGGCGAGTATCGGCATAAACCTACTAATGCTAAACAAATCCAGGACCAGGCCCCCAGTCCCCGGCAGCCCCGCTATTCCTGGCTACGGTAGCGGCCATGGTTACGGCGGGGCAGGGGGTGCTAAGAATCCCCGGGTTGGCCCCGGCTACCACCCCCGACGACGACTGGCCCTGGTAACACACAACATACGCACGATGAGGACAGACGAGAAGATTGTCGAACTGGAAGAAGAATTGAGTGGGTTACACTGGGACGTTCTGGGGTTGTCGGAAGTCCGAAGAATCGGGGAGGACACGATAACCCTGAAGTCCGGTAACCTGCTTTTCTACCGGGGGGACGACCAACAGTCCCGAGGAGGTGTCGGATTTCTCGTCCACAGGTCTCTCATAAACAACATCGTATCCATCGAAAGTGTGTCGAGCAGGGTAGTGTACCTTATACTCAGAATATCAAAGAGATATTCGCTGAAGGTCATACAGGTATACGCGCCGACCTCGACACACCCAGATGAAGAAGTAGAGGAGATGTATGAGGACATAAGTCGGGCCATACATACTTCCAAAACCTACTTCAATGTTGTTAGGGGGGACTTCAACGCAAAGTTGGGCATGAGAAGCGATGCAGAGCTGAAAGTGGGGCAATTTGGACATGGGCAACGGAACCTCAGGGGTCAGAGGCTGGCCGACTTTCTGGAGAAAGAGGGACTCTTTGCGATGAACTCTTTCTTCCAGAAGCCGCCTCACAGGAAATGGACCTGGCTGAGTCCTGACGGTTCTACGAGAAACGAGATAGATTTCATCTTGACGACGAATAGACGGATGTTCAGTGATGTCTCTGTGATCAACAGGGTGAAAACCGGCAGTGATCACCGAATGGTTAGAGGCACATTGAACATCAATGTCCAATTAGAAAGGCGTCGCTTGATGAAATTTACGCTCCGACCTACTCCCGCCCATATCCAAAACCCCGAGAGCTTTCAACTTGAGCTGGCAAATCGCTTTGATTGTCTCAAAGAAAACCTTGCAGTGGACGAGCTAAACAGCGGTTTGGTAGAAGCTGTCCATACGGTGGGATCTAAGTATTTTAGACCTCGCCGTAGAGATAGACCACAAAAACTCTAAATCCACACTCTTGACCTCATGGCCGAACGTCGATCTATGGCGCTGCAGTCTTCCGATGACGCCGAAGCATATAGGCGGCTCAATAGACGGATCTGCAAGTCCTTGAGACACGATGTCCGTGCTCACAATACTGTGAGCATAAAAGAGACAATTGAGCGGAACGGAGGCTCCAAAGTGTTTGCAAGAGACTTGTCTATTGGGCAAAGCCAGTTGTCTAGGCTGAAGACGGACGGCGGCAGCGTAGTGTCGACGAGGGCAGAGGTATTAAGGGAGATCGAGAGGTTCTACGGACAGCTTTACACCTCGGTTGCCGAACCTGCTGTTAGCTCGGCCGAAGACCCGAGAGCCGAGTTGATCCGACACTTTAGCGATGATATCCCGGACATCAACCTGTGTGAGATTGAGATGGCCCTGAAACAGCTTAAGAACAACAAGGCGCCAGGTGAGGACGGAATCACTTCAGAGCTTCTGAAAGCGGGCGGTATGCCGATGCTGAAAGTCCTTCAGAAGCTCTTCAATTCCGTTCTCCTCGAGGGCTCAACGCCAGATGCATGGAGCAGGAGCGTGGTGGTACTGTTCTTCAAAAAAGGTGATAACACTTTGCTGAAGAACTACAGGCCCATCTCGCTCCTGAGCCATGTCTATAAGCTGTTTTCGAGGGTCCATCACAAATCGTCTCGAACGCAGGTTTGATGACTTCCAGCCTCCCGAACAAGCCGGTTTCCGAAAAGGCTTTAGTACCATAGACCACATTCATACGCTTCGGCAAGTTATACAAAAAACCGAGGAATATAACTTGCCGCTTTGCTTAGCGTTTGTGGACTATGAGAAAGCCTTTGATTCGATCGAGACCTGGGCTGTGCTACAATCTCTTCAGCGGTGCCACATTGACTATCGGTACATCGAAGTGTTGAAGTGTATATACAACAACGCCACCATGTCAGTCCGAGTACAAGATCAGAGCACGAGGGCTATTCCACTACAGAGAGGCGTAAGACAGGGAGATGTCATATCTCCGAAACTGTTTACTGCCGCGCTGGAAAACGCCTTCAAGCTCTTGCAATGGAAAGGATTCGGCATCAACATCAACGGCGAGTATATCACTCACCTTCGATTTGCCGACGATATTGTAGTCTTGGCAGAATCGCTGGAAGACCTTAGCACTATGCTCGAAGACCTAAATCGAGTCTCCTAACAGGTGGGTCTTAAAATGAACATGGACAAAACGAAGATAATGTCGAATGTCCATGTTGTGCCCACCCCCATCGAAGTTGGGGGCTCGACTCTCGAAGTTGTAGACGAATATGTCTATTTAGGGCAAGTGGTCCGAGTAGGCAGGTCCAACTTCGAGAGAGAGGTCAATCGTCGTATCCAACTCGGTTGGGCAGCGTTCGGGACACTACGCGATGTCTTCTCGTCTAAAATACCTCAGTGCCTCAAATCGAAAGTCTTCGATAGTTGTGTGTTACCAGTGATGACATACGGCACCGAGACGTGGCCTCTTACTGTGGGCCTTATTAGGAGGCTCAATGTCACTCAACCACCTATGGAGAGGGCTATGCTCGGGGTTTCCCTACGTGATCGAATCAGAAATGAGGAGATCCGTAGGAGAACTAAAGTAACCGACATAGCCCAGCGGATTAGCAAGTTGAAGTGGCAATGGGCGGGGCACATAGCACGGAGAACTGATGGCCGAAGGGGCCAAAAAGTTCTCGAATGGAGGCCACGAAGCGGAAAGCGCAGCGTGGGACGTTCACCCACTAGGTGGTCAGACGACCTCGTAAAGGTCGCGGGACGTCGCTGGATGCAGGCTGCCTCCAACAGGTCACTGTGGAAATCATTAGGAGAGGCCTATGTTCAGCAGTGGAAGTCCACTGCTGAACATAGGCATCCATCAGCCAAAGGAAGTCCTTTGGCTGATGGATGGATGGATTTATAGAGGCATCCTCCCTCGCGGTCCAGGCGGTTAAGCCACGACCCTCGGTCCGGCAGGAGTGCGAGACATGACCACAAACCTCACAACCGGATTACGATATGCGACGGTGACCGTGGGAGGGACACTCCCACAGCCAGCCCGGCGGCGGGGTAAGCGCACACCGGACCCGCCGAAACCTCCGGGACAGAACCGGAGGGCGACCCAAATGTAGGGTCTCGCCTGCAACGACAGATGGAGGCGGCCGCCACAAAAGACAGCCACCGCCAAACCCCCTGCCCTCCCCGTCGGATATTCGCCGTCGGCTATAGTAGTTGCAGAACTGCAACTACGATGACCCACGTTGCCCAGGGTGCACCACGTGGAGGTTCCCGACATAGCACCCCATTATATCCCGTCCTGTCCCGTCTCATTCTAACTCAAGGCATGTAATCCTGTCCAACTATCTCTTCCAAGGGTAAAAAAGTAAGAAATACAATTGATTTCCTTGCCAATCCAATGGGAACACTATTTTTTCGGAATGAAAAGTAACCTATGTGTTAATCCAGGGTGTCATCTACCTTGTGCAAGCTCTTTGAGCGCATCGTGCACGCGCGCCTCGTCGAGCATTTGGAGAACACGGGCCCGGATTTGGCGGACTGCCAGTTCGGGTTCCGGCGGGGCCGGTCAACGGTCCACGCCATTCTGCGGGTCAAGGCACAGGCGGAAGATGCAGTGTCCCGGGGTAAGGTCGTGGTGGCGGTGTCTCTCGACATCGCCAACGCGTTCAACACCATGCCCTGGGCCTGCATCGAAGAAGCACTGCGGTACCACGAGGTGCCGCCCTACCTTCGGTGTCTGGTGCACGCGTACTTGTCTGACAGGTGCGTTGTGTATCCGGGCGCCGACGGGTGGCATCGTAGGGCAGTATCGCGCGGTGTTCCACAGGGCTCGGTCCTCGGGCCGCTCCTGTGGAACATCGGTTACGACTGGGTGCTCCGTGGTACCAACCTTCGGGGCGTCGCTGTCGTCTGCTATGCGGACGACACATTGGTGACAGCGACGGCCAGGACTTTTAGGAGGTCAGCCCTGCTCGCTTCGTTCGGCACCGGACTGGTGGTGGGCAGGATTCGGCGACTAGGCCTCACGGTGGCTCTGAGTAAGACCGAGGCCGTGTGTTTTCACGGACCTCGGTCTGGGCCACCGCCAGAGGCTCACCTCATGGTGGACGGCGTGCGGATTCCTATCGGCTCGAGCATGAAATACCTCGGGCTCTTTCTCGACAGCCGATGGGATTTCCGCACGCATTTTGAGACGTTGTCGCCGAAGCTGGTGAAGGCGGCGGGCGCATTTGGGCGCCTGCTGCCCAACACCGATTGTCCTGGCATTCCTTGCCGAAACTAATATGCTGGAGTCGTGCGGTCTATGGCCCTTTACGGTTGCCCCGTTTGGGCCAATTCCCTTGGCGGTCGCTGCGTCCGCTTGCTGCATCGTCCGCAGCGCATGGTGGCGCAGCGCATCGTCAGGGGCTACCGCACGGTCTCGCATGAGGCGGCCTGCGTGTTGGCGGGTACTCTGCCTTGGGAGCTGGACGCAAAGGCCCTCTCGCCAGTATTTTTCTGGCGGGAGGAGTCGTTCAGACGCAGGCAGAGGCCGGCCCTCCGAGAGGTCGAGGCCATGAAGGCCTCCCTCCGCAGGGCCGCCGTGGAGGAGGGGCGTTCCAGGCTGGAGAACCCGAGTGCGGGCGTGAGGACCGTCGCGGCAGTGCGACCTGTCCTCGAACAGTGGATGGACAGGCGCCACGGCGCGCCGACATACCGGCTGACGCAGGTGCTCACCGGACATGGTTGCTTCGGTGAGTACCTGTGTCGCGTAGCCGGAGCACACGGACACACAACTGCCGTGAGGACACGGCCCAGCACACGCTGGAGGAGTGCCCAACCTGGGACGAAGAGCGCAGCGCTCTCGAATCGGTCATAGGAAGGGACCTCTCGCTGCCGACCGTGGTCGCCAGCATGGTCGGCAGTCGGAGGTCATGGCGAGCCATGCTCTCCTTCTGTGAATGCGTCATTTCGCAGAAGGAGAGCGCCGAGCGGGATCGGGAGCAGACCGATCCCGCTCGTCTCCTTCGGAGACGAAGGAGGCGCCGGGATGTCATCTAACCCGGCGCCGGAGAGGCCACATGGGGTCGCCGTCCCTACCCTGGCGGCCCCCGAGACGTGACGCAACATGCGTCCCATGCCGCGTCGCAATGCGGCAGTGCACATAGAGGCGGTCCCGGCGCAATCCATACACGGTATCCCGGGGCCGTCTCTGAGGTGCACCGATGGTGGCCAACGCGGGGTTTTTAGTCGATATTCCGGCGCACAAGGTATGGTAGGGACGGGTCGCTGGGTCGGAAGGCGCCGGTGAATCCGACACACCCCCGCCCCTCCGGGGGTGGGATGGTACGTAAAGGGATTATCACCGCGAAAAAAAAAAAAAAAATGTGTCATCTACCTCCATACAATTTTGTTTCGAAATCTGTTAAGCCATTTCTGAGATCGTAGTGCACAACCGCACAGACAAACAAATAAATAGACAACAATGGAGATCACTCCCGAATTTCGATTTATACCGCATGGGCTGCTCTATTAAAAACAAAAAAAAATATGGTAAACAAAATCTTCGATACCACTTATACATTCCGAGATATTAATTTTTGAAGCTAGCTTTGCGCGCGATTTCTCCGCTAGCCGCGGTGACGTCATTTTTCAGTTGCCACTCAGCACGCGCAGCGCTCCCGACTACGTATGTGAAGTTTGCGTCGCACAATTATTTAATGCGTCGAATCCAATGTGACAAAACAATTCGATGACATTTTACTTGTACCGACAAAATATCCCAGTCCCTAAAATTACCCTTTGTATTTTGTGTAAACGAAAAATAAACGAATAATAAACTACCAAGTGCAGTGCGGTCCTAATACAGTATCCACCGGAGAGGGATGGCTGCATTCCGCTCTCATGTAGCTTTTCATATAATTAAAATTATTAATATTCTTTGAGTCGCTCCTGGAGTCAACTCCAATGAAATTCTTCCTGCGTAAAAAGAAATAGTATTTTCAGATCTTCACAAAGCGTGGTGTAGGTTCGGCGATTTGGTTTTTCGTAGAAAGTAATGAATTGGAGGGATGACAGGAGGTATTTAGTTGTGAGACTGGTTATTAATAGGATTTCGTAAATTTTGGGCAAAGGGAGAGGAGACAAAAGTGTACCGCAATTGTAACACATGAAGCGATGGTTATTTTGTTGGCCGGACTTCACATTCACATTATTATTTTGACTTTTGTGCTTTGTTGTTAATAAGGCAGTCTCAGCTTCTTCATTGGTTAAGCTGGCTTCTTCGTCCAACAACCGTGCAGTCAAATTGTGAATCGTTTGCAACTTGGGATCCAAAGACAACCATGCCTGTCGCAAAGATCTATATTTCGCTGGCAACGTGCTTAAGATTTTCGTTATTATTGCAGTGTTGCTTATTTCTTCACCACTCTCCTTTAATTGTTTCGCTAGATTTTCAACCTTAGAAATATGTTTGGCAACGCTGTCAGTCGGTGACATCTTATACTGATAGAATTTTTCATGCACCATCATTTTGTTTAATTCGGACTTGGCTTCATAGATGGATTCCAGCTTAGACATTATTTCCTTTGCTGACTCGCAATTTTCTATTAAGAAAATTTGGCTTAGGTGCATTGACGACGTAATTATGAACATTGCCATTCCATCATTTTTCTCCCATTGCGAAATATCACCCGTGTTGGGTTTTTTAATATTAATATTTAGCCCTTTCGCTTTTAAGGCGCAATTTATTTGGAACTTCCATTGTCTGAAGTCTGTTCCCATGAATTTTTCGATTCGCATAGAATTTGTAACTTCCATTTTGAATATGCGAAACAATGGCGAAACACAATATTTTTCAAAACAGCGTAACGTGATTTTCTCTGCTCTTTACTCGATATATATTATTAATTTGCGTCCTGGGCCCATAACCTAATGACTTCAGGTTAGGACATAATAAAATATATATGCACTTGAGTAAGAATTCTTTTAATCCGTTTCTGCACACGTTACAATTTCAAACAGTTTAAACAAAAGGCACACGACACACTATAAGTGTCAAAACAGATTTTCTTCTAAAATGCACAAGGTAACAAATCATACTGCCTAAAGTAAAATTTACATTCCAACAATTTACATTCGTTTTTACTTTGTATTGTATCAGCCCATATACGACCCACTGCAGGGCACGGGCCTCCTCTACAATCGAGAGTACGATTGAGAGTGGTTAGGCCATATAGTCCACCACGCTGGCCTAGTGCGGGTTGGCGGACTTACATACCGTAGAAATTCTTTAAAATCGCTACGGTATGCAGGTTTCCTCACGATGTTTTCCTTCACCGTTAAAGTGCGTGGTGATTGATTATCAATACACACATAACTCCGAAAAGTCAGAGGTGTGCCCTGGGATTTGAACCCGCGACCACCGTGAACATGTAGGCAGCCGAGTCTGGTCCGATACCACGAGGCCACCACGCACTTTTTACTTATCGGTAATTATTGCATGCAGGTATGTCAATGTAGAGAGAATAAAACATAAGACATCGTGCGATGCTCCATCACAGCCACTATCCATAAAACCTGTAACATATAGAAAGTGTCACCGAATTCACAATTCATTTCTTAAACTATCATACATAATATTAGCACTGTATAGTAGGACATGTATTTTTCTTCTACATCCAACGGAAAACCGATTGCTGTAAAATGGGGCATTAATGCAGAAATAATCCCGAGAAACTACTAGCACGCGTCCGTTTCCCGGGTGTTCGCAGAGAGTTCACACTAACTGCTAGTGATAAACCGAGGAAACTTTTTGGATTTAACGTTTACACAAAAGTTCAAAGGAATATCACACACAGTAAAATGGAATTTACAACGGTATTCCGGCGGAAGGCGCGCCTGTATAGAGCTGCTGAAATAAATTAATATTTACAAGCAATAAGGAATTTCTCCATGTACCATGAATACAAGTTAGTCACGATTCCAGCTTGTAATCGGGGAACGCAATCACGTCGGTGGTGACGTCATCGTCTTCTGTGGTATTGTTCGAGAGTCTCCTACACGCACCAGCAACTCCTTCTGCTCGCAGGGTTCCCACACCTGCAAGATTATATTTAACATTTAATTGAATCTTTAAAATAAACAAATCAAGTCAGCTGTAAACGTCACACCAGGCGACATGGCACCAGACGGCACATCCATGGCTAGAGACAGCATTCCATTGTGATCCGATTGTCGCCAGCACTGGGCTCGTCCAGTCTGCTGCGCCACTGCTCCGCGGCGGCCACGCGCGGGGAGAACAATTTAATATTATTTGTGAAACATACATTATATTCATTATTATATCCCGTCCTGTCCCGTCTCATTTTAACTCAAGGCATGTAATCCTGTCCAACTATCTCTTCCGAGGGTAAAAAAGTAAGAAATACAGTTGATTTCCTTGGCAATCCAATGGGAACACTACTTTTTCGGAATGAAAAGTAACCTATGTGTTAATCCAGGGTGTCATCTACCTCCATACAATTTTGTTTCGAAATCTGTTAAGCCATTTCTGAGATCGTAGTGCACAACCGCACAGACAAACAGATAAATAGACAACAATGGAGATCACTCCCGAATTTCGATTTATACCGCATGGGCTGCTCTATTAAAAACAAAAAAAAATATCGTAAACAAAATCTTCGATACCACTTATACATTCCGAGATATTAATTTTTGAAGCTAGCTTTGCACGCGATTTCTCCGCTAGCCGCGGTGACGTCATTTTTCAGTTGCCACTCAGCACGCGCAGCGCTCCCGACTACGTATGTGGAGTTTGCGTCGCACAATTATTTAATGCGTCGAATCTAATGTGACAAAACAATTCGATGACATTTTACTTGTACCGACAAAATATCCCAGTCCCTAGAATTACCCTTTGTATTTTGTGTAAACGAATAATAAACTACCAAGTGCAGTGCGGTCCTAATACAGTATACACCGGAGAGGGATGGCTGCATTCCGCTCTCATGTAGCTTTTCATATAATTAAAATTATTATTATTCCTTAGAGTCGCTCCTGGAGTCAACTCCAATGAAATTCTTCCTGCGTAAAAAGAAATAGTATTTTCAGATCTTCACAAAGCGTGGTGTAGGTTCGGCGATTTGGTTTTTCGTAGAAAGTAATGGATTGGCGGGATGACAGGAGGTATTTAGTTGTAAGACTGGTTATTTATAGGATTTCGTAAATTTTGGGCAAAGGGAGAGGAGACAAAGGTGCAGGACGCCAGAGCCACGGAGAGACTGAGGGCATGCGGCGCTGGCGGCTCGAGGGGCCGGGGCCGCGTGCCCGTGCCATGCTGAGAGACAACCGGATAGGCTCTCTCCAGAATGACCCTCTGACCTCAACTGCTACTCCTGTAATAACCGTAAATTAGAGTAACGATACTCTGAGCACAAGATAATAATTATTTGAGCAATATTACATTTCATGACATAATCATTGTACCGTATCTCTGTGTAATCGTCGCTTGCTGCGGAGTGTTCACACTCACTGTTAACCAAAACCAAATCAGCACATTTGTATGTATCATTAACAAATTTGCTGAGTTGCTTGTGATTACATTGAGTTGTCACTGTGATGCTCCGGCGGGGAGTGAGCTGTCTGTCGCTGCTGGTGTCGCTCCTGTTCACTGCCCTAGTGTGTTCCCTCACGCTGCTGGCGCGGTGACGTCATCCTTTTGTGTGGTATTCATAGAGAATCTTTTACAGGCGCCAACAACTCCTGCTTGCAGAGTCCCCACACCTCCTAGATTGCCTTCAACAACCGAATTCATTTTCACAAGAAGCAAATCATGCCGGATGTAAGCGCAAGCCCAGGCGACATGGCACCGGACGATACGTCCCTAGGCAGCGACAGCATTCCATTGTACGAGTATTGTAATTGTCTTCTAACCTCCCAGAATATTTTAATCAGAAATAAAAGTTGCAATTTTCAACTGGAATTGAAACATATTGCAATTATATGCGGATTATTGACGACCAAATATAGATTGTCTACGATGTTTCGGCGTCCGAATGCGTTGTTGTCAAAATATTAGGAACAGTTTTTCTCTGTTTACATGATGTTTTATACTAATGATACTAGTAGTAAAAGCGAAAGTTTGTGTGTTTTGTTACTTTTTCACGCTCAAACGGCTGGACTTTATTAAATTGCATACTTATAAACAGTTTACACTTTACACGCCGCGATATTCATTACACCATCGATCATACACATTTTGTTTATAAAAGTGTCGTCTACGAAATATCACAATTTTGCAATGAACAAGAAATTTGCATTGCTCGTATAGCATAAAAATACTTCGATATTTCTGCAATAATATCATTCCCTTAAAATATTACTTAAATGACTTAATGACTTCAGGTTAGGACATAATAAAATATATATGCACTTGAGTAAGAATTCTTTTAATCCGTTTCTGCACACGTTACAATTTCAAACAGTTTAAACAAAAGGCACACGACACACTATAAGTGTCAAAACAGATTTTCTTCTAAAATGCACAAGGTAACAAATCATACTGCCTAAAGTAAAATTTACATTCCAACACTCCCACTTAAATTTTATAATAGACAACATTTAAACAATATAACTTCAAAACAATACAACACAAAACTCAACTCAACAAAAGAAAATCTCAATAATATCTAACAAGTAATACATACAAATAATTACCTACTCTAAGTTTAACACCTTCTCTCTGTTATTCATAAACTTACCAGGAGGTAAAGACTTAGTTAGAAAATCTGCAAGTTGAGACATACTCTCAACATATTTAATATGAATTATATTGTTTTCTATCTTTTCTCTTATGAAATGATACCTTACCTCTATGTGTTTTGTCCTTTTGTGATACACAGGATTATGAATTAATTTAATAGTACTTTGGTTATCTACACATAAAGTAATCATTAATTGAGGTTCATTTATATCTATTAATAACTGTCTAAGCCATAAAATTTCTTTGGCAGCATCGCTTGCAGCCATATATTCTGATTCTGTGGTTGACAAAGCCACTGTATTTTGTTTCTTACTAGCCCAAGTAACAGGCCCCCCATTAAACATAAAAATATATCCAGTATTAGATTTCCTGCTATCAATGTCTGAGGCAAAATCAGAATCAGAATAACCAATTAACTCACTATTACAATTATAAGTAATACAAATATCTTTTGTATTTATTAAATACCTAATTATTCTTTTAACTGCATTTACATGGTTCTTACTAGGGTTATTTAAATATCTACTAACTATATTTAAAGCATATGAAATATCAGGCCTAGATACAGTTGATAAGAACATAAGGGCTCCCACTGCTTCTTTATAAGGAAAATTTATAAAATTTTCACTATTAACATTTTTCATCAATATAACATTATGATCACTAGGTGTACTACAAGGGTTGGCCTCTAACATATTAAATTTCTTTATTATATGTTCTATATAATGTTTCTGACTAATAATAATAATTGAATTATTATTTCTTACTATATTCATACCAATAAAATTATTTAATTCCAAGATTTTTATCTTAAAATTTTTTTGAAGATCATTTAAAATATGTATTAAGGAATCTTTACTCTTGGATAAAAGCAATGCATCATCAACATATAATATCAAAATAACTTTACAATTATTAAAGTATCCAACAAAAATACAATTGTCTGAAGGACATACTTTAAAACCATAGGTAGTCAGAAATGAAGTGAATTTTCTGTTCCAACAGCGAGATGACTGTTTTAAGCCATACAAAGATTTAATCAACTTACAAACTTTTCCTTCTTCGGATTGGACTCCTTCTGGCACGTCCATATAGATATTTTCTGGTAACTCACCATAAAGAAATGCCGTTTGGACATCAAATTGCTGGATCTCATAATTTTCCCGAGCTGCAATAGATAATATAACTCTGATAGAGTCATATCTGGTAGTAGGGGAAAAAGTTTCATTGTAGTCTATGCCCTTTACTTGTGTGAATCCACGAGCACAAAGACGAGCTTTGTACCGGTTAATCTTACCATCAGGGTTTCTCTTCAAACAAAATACCCATTTCGAAGTTACAGTCTTCTCATTGTTTCTATCTATCAGCTCCCATGTTTTATTTTCTTCATGTGACTTTAATTCTTCCTTAATAGCTTCCTTCCATTTAGAGCTCTCTTTACATTTCATAGCTTCTTTATATGTAGTTGGTACTTCAAATTCACAAAGATTTGCTACTTCATTTCTGCCTCTTCTGGGCCTCAGTGTAATGATTCTTTCATCATCACTGGAAATTATTTCAGAAGGCTCATAAGTGGGATCATCTTGGCTTTTTGTGCTTTCAAAACTAGTATCTGAAATAACTTGCTCCTCCAGCTGATTTGTATTTTCATTCTCTCCGGGTAAATCTTTATCATCAGAAATGGAGACTGATGTAATATTTTTCCTTAACACTGGTATATTGCTTTCATTAAAAATTACATTTCTACTGATTGTAATTTTTCCAGTATCAACATCAAACATCCTGTAATTTTCATTATCATATCCTACTAACATCAGTTTTACACTTTTTCTGTTGAGCTTCTTTCTTCTTTCATCAGGTATATGCACATAACCTTCTGACCCACAAACTCTTATGTGGCCAAGATAGGGCTTACTTCCATGCCACAACTCATAGGGAGATATGTTTTTGGTTTGAGTTGATGAACTTCGGTTTAATAAATATACAGAACAATTCACTGCTTCAGCCCATAAATTCAATGATATATCACGAGAATACAACATGGATCTTGCACTCTCCATGATTGTACGCATTTCCCGTTCAACCTTTCCATTCTGTTCAGGTGTATAGGGTGCAGTACGTTCATGAACAATCCTTTCACGTTCTAAATACTCTTTAAACTCATTATTAACGTACTCCCGTCCATTGTCAGTATGAAATATATGAATACCAAGCCCAAACTTATTTTTTACTATTGCATTATATTTTCTGAAGCATTCAAAGGCATCACTCTTATGCTTGATTATAAATACATGTCGGTAACTGGTTGCACCATCCTTGAATAAAATAAAATACCTTCCACCAGATATGGATTCATGTTCTATAGGTCCGCATATGTCACTGTAGGCCAATTCACCAGGTTCACACTGTCCTCTGTGGGATTTATAGAATGGTAAGCGACTTTGTTTGCCATAATGACATGCCTCACAAGTAAACTTGTTGTCATCAGTCAAGGATACTGGAATTGCTCCATTTTTGCTCATGTTTTGCACTTCTTTCACATTCAAGTGCCCCAAACGTTCATGCCATACTTTCAAACTGGTTTGTACAACATTACAGTTTTCTTGAATTATAGTTTTAATATCTACTTCATATAAGTTACTTTCTTTCAATGTTGCAGTCATAACAACATTGTTATCTTTCAATATTAAGGCATATTTGTTTCTTTTGACAATAACATAACCTTTTCTTGTAACCATGCCTTCTGAAAACAGATTCCTACGCAAATCTGGCACATACAGAACATTTTCCAAAAGTACTTTGATGATACTGACCGTTTATATATCTCTTGAACATTATGTTTCCAAATCCATGTACTTGAAGTTCACTTTTATTGCCTAACTTTACCTTTCTTTCACTGTTCTGACCATATTCTTGTAGCTCACAGAAGAAATCACGCCTATACGTCATGTGTATAGATGCTCCGCTATCAAGAATCCATTTGTCTGTGTCAATTTCAGACTGTAAACATTGCTCCACACTAAAAGCAAGCGGCTTCTGCTCATGAGGTTTCTCTCCCTTTGACTTCTTTGGGGCTCGACAATTTCGCGCAAAATGCCCTCTCTTACCGCAATTGTAACACATGAAGCGATGGTTATTTTGTTGGCCGGACTTCACATTCACATTATTATTTTGACTTTTGTGCTTTGTTGTTAATAAGGCAGTCTCAGCTTCTTCATTGGTTAAGCTGGCTTCTTCGTCCAACAACCGTGCAGTCAAATTGTGAATCGTTTGCAACTTGGGATCCAAAGACAACCATGCCTGTCGCAAAGATCTATATTTCGCTGGCAACGTGCTTAAGATTTTCGTTATTATTGCAGTGTTGCTTATTTCTTCACCACTCTCCTTTAATTGTTTCGCTAGATTTTCAACCTTAGAAATATGTTTGGCAACGCTGTCAGTCGGTGACATCTTATACTGATAGAATTTTTCATGCACCATCATTTTGTTTAATTCGGACTTGGCTTCATAGATGGATTCCAGCTTAGACATTATTTCCTTTGCTGACTCGCAATTTTCTATTAAGAAAATTTGGCTTAGGTGCATTGACGACGTAATTATGAACATTGCCATTCCATCATTTTTCTCCCATTGCGAAATATCACCCGTGTTGGGTTTTTTAATATTAATATTTAGCCCTTTCGCTTTTAAGGCGCAATTTATTTGGAACTTCCATTGTCTGAAGTCTGTTCCCATGAATTTTTCGATTCGCATAGAATTTGTAACTTCCATTTTGAATATGCGAAACAATGGCGAAACACAATATTTTTCAAAACAGCGTAACGTGATTTTCTCTGCTCTTTACTCGATATATATTATTAATTTGCGTCCTGGGCCCATAACCTAATGACTTCAGGTTAGGACATAATAAAATATATATGCACTTGAGTAAGAATTCTTTTAATCCGTTTCTGCACACGTTACAATTTCAAACAGTTTAAACAAAAGGCACACGACACACTATAAGTGTCAAAACAGATTTTCTTCTAAAATGCACAAGGTAACAAATCATACTGCCTAAAGTAAAATTTACATTCCAACAATTTACATTCGTTTTTACTTTGTATTGTATCAGCCCATATACGACCCACTGCAGGGCACGGGCCTCCTCTACAATCGAGAGTACGATTGAGAGTGGTTAGGCCATATAGTCCACCACGCTGGCCTAGTGCGGGTTGGCGGACTTACATACCGTAGAAATTCTTTAAAATCGCTACGGTATGCAGGTTTCCTCACGATGTTTTCCTTCACCGTTAAAGTGCGTGGTGATTGATTATCAATACACACATAACTTCGAAAAGTCAGAGGTGTGCCCTGGGATTTGAACCCGCGACCACCGTGAACATGTAGGCAGCCGAGTCTGGTCCGATACCACGAGGCCACCACGCACTTTTTACTTATCGGTAATTATTGCATGCAGGTATGTCAATGTAGAGAGAATAAAACATAAGACATCGTGCGATGCTCCATCACAGCCACTATCCATAAAACCTGTAACATATAGAAAGTGTCACCGAATTCACAATTCATTTCTTAAACTATCATACATAATATTAGCACTGTATAGTAGGACATGTATTTTTCTTCTACATCCAACGGAAAACCGATTGCTGTAACATGGGGCATTAATGCAGAAATAATCCCGAGAAACTACTAGCACGCGTCCGTTTCCCGGGTGTTCGCAGAGAGTTCACACTAACTGCTAGTGATAAACCGAGGAAACTTTTTGGATTTAACGTTTACACAAAAGTTCAAAGGAATATCACACACAGTAAAATGGAATTTACAACGGTATTCCGGCGGAAGGCGCGCCTGTATAGAGCTGCTGAAATAAATTAATATTTACAAGCAATAAGGAATTTCTCCATGTACCATGAATACAAGTTAGTCACGATTCCAGCTTGTAATCGGGGAACGCAATCACGTCGGTGGTGACGTCATCGTCTTCTGTGGTATTGTTCGAGAGTCTCCTACACGCACCAGCAACTCCTTCTGCTCGCAGGGTTCCCACACCTGCAAGATTATATTTAACATTTAATTGAATCTTTAAACTAAGCAAATCAAGTCAGCTGTAAATGTCACACCAGGCGACATGGCACCAGACGGCACATCCATGGCTAGAGACAGCATTCCATTGTGATCCGATTGTCGCCAGCACTGGGCTCGTCCAGTCTGCTGCGCCACTGCTCCGCGGCGGCCACGCGCGGGGAGAACAATTTAATATTATTTGTGAAACATACATTATATTCATTATTATATCCCGTCCTGTCCCGTCTCATTTTAACTCAAGGCATGTAATCCTGTCCAACTATCTCTTCCGAGGGTAAAAAAGTAAGAAATACAGTTGATTTCCTTGCCAATCCAATGGGAACACTACTTTTTCGGAATGAAAAGTAACCTATGTGTTAATCCAGGGTGTCATCTACCTCCATACAATTTTGTTTCGAAATCTGTTAAGCCATTTCTGAGATCGTAGTGCACAACCGCACAGACAAACAGATAAATAGACAACAATGGAGATCACTCCCGAATTTCGATTTATACCGCATGGGCTGCTCTATTAAAAACAAAAAAAAATATCGTAAACAAAATCTTCGATACCACTTATACATTCCGAGATATTAATTTTTGAAGCTAGCTTTGCACGCGATTTCTCCGCTAGCCGCGGTGACGTCATTTTTCAGTTGCCACTCAGCACGCGCAGCGCTCCCGACTACGTATGTGGAGTTTGCGTCGCACAATTATTTAATGCGTCGAATCTAATGTGACAAAACAATTCGATGACATTTTACTTGTACCGACAAAATATCCCAGTCCCTAGAATTACCCTTTGTATTTTGTGTAAACGAATAATAAACTACCAAGTGCAGTGCGGTCCTAATACAGTATACACCGGAGAGGGATGGCTGCATTCCGCTCTCATGTAGCTTTTCATATAATTAAAATTATTATTATTCCTTAGAGTCGCTCCTGGAGTCAACTCCAATGAAATTCTTCCTGCGTAAAAAGAAATAGTATTTTCAGATCTTCACAAAGCGTGGTGTAGGTTCGGCGATTTGGTTTTTCGTAGAAAGTAATGGATTGGCGGGATGACAGGAGGTATTTAGTTGTAAGACTGGTTATTTATAGGATTTCGTAAATTTTGGGCAAAGGGAGAGGAGACAAAGGTGCAGGACGCCAGAGCCACGGAGAGACTGAGGGCATGCGGCGCTGGCGGCTCGAGGGGCCGGGGCCGCGTGCCCGTGCCATGCTGAGAGACAACCGGATAGGCTCTCTCCAGAATGACCCTCTGACCTCAACTGCTACTCCTGTAATAACCGTAAATTAGAGTAACGATACTCTGAGCACAAGATAATAATTATTTGAGCAATATTACATTTCATGACATAATCATAGTACCGTATCTCTGTGTAATCGTCGCTTGCTGCGGAGTGTTCACACTCACTGTTAACCAAAACCAAATCAGCACATTTGTATGTATCATTAACAAATTTGCTGAGTTGCTTGTGATTACATTGAGTTGTCACTGTGATGCTCCGGCGGGGAGTGAGCTGTCTGTCGCTGCTGGTGTCGCTCCTGTTCACTGCCCTAGTGTGTTCCCTCACGCTGCTGGCGCGGTGACGTCATCCTTTTGTGTGGTATTCATAGAGAATCTTTTACAGGCGCCAACAACTCCTGCTTGCAGAGTCCCCACACCTCCTAGATTGCCTTCAACAACCGAATTAATTTTCACAAGAAGCAAATCATGCCGGATGTAAGCGCAAGCCCAGGCGACATGGCACCGGACGATACGTCCCTAGGCAGCGACAGCATTCCATTGTACGAGTATTGTAATTGTCTTCTAACCTCCCAGAATATTTTAATCAGAAATAAAAGTTGTAATTTTCAACTGGAATTGAAACATATTGCAATTATATGCGGATTGTTGACGATCAAATATAGATTGTCTACGATGTTTCGGCGTCAGAATGCGTTGTTGTCAAAATACATATTAGGAACAGTTTTTCTCTGTTTACATGATGTTTTATACTAATGATACTAGTAGTAAAAGCGAAAGTTTGTGTGTTTTGTTACTTTTTCACGCTCAAACGGCTGGACTTTATTAAATTGCATACTTATAAATAGTTTACATTTTACACGCCGCGATACTCATTACACTGTCGATCATACACATTTTGTTTATAAAAGTGTCATCTACGAAATATCACAATTTTGCAATGAACAAGAAATTTGCATTGCTCGTATAGCATAAAAATACTTCGATATTTCTGCAATAATATCATTCCCTTAAAATATGACTTAAAATTTACATTCGTTTTTACTTATCGGTAATTATTGCATGCAGGTATGTCAATGTAGAGAGAATAAAACATAAGACATCGTGCGATGCTCCATCACAGCCACTATCCATAAAACCTGTAACATATAGAAAGTGTCACCGAATTCACAATTCATTTCTTAAACTATCATACATAATATTAGCACTGTATAGTAGGACATGTATTTTTCTTCTACATCCAACGGAAAACCGATTGCTGTAACATGGGGCATTAATGCAGAAATAATCCCGAGAAACTACTAGCACGCGTCCGTTTCCCGGGTGTTCGCAGAGAGTTCACACTAACTGCTAGTGATAAACCGAGGAAACTTTTTGGATTTAACGTTTACACAAAAGTTCAAAGGAATATCACGCACAGTAAAATGGAATTTACAACGGTATTCCGGCGGAAGGCGCGCCTGTATAGAGCTGCTGAAATAAATTAATATTTACAAGCAATAAGGAATTTCTCCATGTACCATGAATACAAGTTAGTCACGATTCCAGCTTGTAATCGGGGAACGCAATCACGTCGGTGGTGACGTCATCCTCTTCTGTGGTATTGTTCGAGAGTCTCCTACACGCACCAGCAACTCCTTCTGCTCGCAGGGTTCCCACACCTGCAAGATTATATTTAACATTTAATTGAATCTTTAAAATAAACAAATCAAGTCAGCTGTAAATGTCACACCAGGCGACATGGCACCAGACGGCACATCCATGGCTAGAGAAAGCATTCCATTGTGATCCGATTGTCGCCAGCACTGGGCTCGTCCACTGCTCCGCGGCGGCCACGCGCGGTGTGAACAATTTAATATTATAGAATTTTAATATTATATGGTCTAACCACTCTCAATCTATTCTCTCAATTGTAGAGTAGGTCCGTGCCGTCCGGGACGTATATGGGCTGATACAATACAATGTGCAACATACATAATATTTATTATTAAATCCCGTCCTTTTTTTTTTTTTTTTTTTTTCTCGCGGGGAAAATCCCTTTACGGACCATCCCACCCCCGAAGGGGTGAGGGTGTGTCGGACTCACCGGCGCCTTCCGAGCCCAGCGAGATGTTGTGCCGCCCGTGGATGTGGACGGGCGGCCGCTGGGTCGGGTCCCTACCATAAGCTATGCGCCGAAATACCGACTAAAAGCCCCGCGTCGGCCACCATCGGTGCACTTGAGAGACGGCCCCGGGATACCGATGAACGGACGCGCCAGGACCGCCTCTTTGTGCACCGCCGCTTTAGCGACGCGGCAAATGACGCGTGTAGCGTCACGTCTCGGGGGCCGCCAAGGTAGGGACGCCGGCCCCGCGTGGCCTCTGCGGCGCCGGGTTAGTTGTTGTCCCGGCGCCTCCTACGTCTCCTGTGGCGACGAGCGGGATCGGTCTGCTCCCGATCCCGCTCAGCGCTCTCCTTCTGCGACATGACACGTTCGCAGAAGGAGAGCATGGCTCGCCACGAACTCCGGCTGCCGACCATGGCGGCGACCACGGCCGGCAGCGATAGGTCGCTTCCCACGACCGCGATGAGAGCGCTGCGCTCCTCGTCCCAGGCTGGGCACTCCTCCAGCGTGTGCTGGGCCGTGTCCTCACGGCAGTTGCCACAATGGTGGCACACGGCGGACTCCTCCGCTCCGGCTATACGACACAGGTACGCACCGAAGCAGCCGTGCCCGGTGAGAACCTGCGTCAGCCGGTATGTCGGCGCACTGTGGCGCCTGTCCAGCCACTGTTCGAGGACAGGTCGCACTGCCGCGACGGTCCTCGCACCAGCACTAGGGTTCTCCAGCCTGGAACGCCACCCCTCCACAGCGGACCTACGGAGGGAAGCCAACATGGCCTCGACCTCTCTGGGGACCAACCTCTGCCCACGCCCGGACGCCTCCTCTCGCCGGAAGAAAGCCGACGAGAGGGTCTTAGCGTCCAGCACCCAGGGCAGAGTTCCCGCCAATACGCAGGCCGCCTCATGCGAGACCGTGCGGTAGCCCCTGATTATTGGCTGCGCCACCATGCGCTGCGGACGATGCAGCAGGCGGACGCAACGATCGCCCAGGGACTCGGCCCAAACGGGACACCCGTAGAGGGCCATGGCCCGCACGACTCCAGCATACAGGTTTCGGCAAGGGATGCCAGGACCATCAGTGTTGGGCAGCAGGCGCCCCAGTGCGCCCGCCGCCCTCACCAGCTTCGGCGACAACTCCTCAAAGTGCGCGCGGAAATCCCATCGACAGTCGAGGACGAGACCGAGGTATTTCATCCTCGAGCCGATGGGAATCCGCACGCTCTCCACCGTGATGTGGGCCCCAGGCGGTGGCCCACACCGAAGACCGTGGAAACACACGGCCTCGGTCTTGTTGAGGGCCACCGTGAGGCCCAGTCGCTGAATCCTGCCCACCACCAGTCCTGTACCGAACGAGGCGAGCAAGGCGGACCTCTGGAACGTCCTGGCCGTCGCTGTCACCAACGTGTCGTCTGCATAGCAGACGACAGCGACGCCCCGAAGGTTGGTACCACGCAACACCCAGTCGTAGCCGATGTTCCACAGGAGCGGCCCAAGAACCGAGCCCTGTGGAACACCGCACGACACTTCCCTACGGTGCCACCCGTCGGCGCCTGGATACACAACGTACCTACGCGTACGTACGCCTCTAGCTCTTGCGGCGAAACCTCCGGGATATCCCTTACCGAAACCAACGACGATGGCGCTGGTGGACGTGGCGCCATCGGTGGAGGAGTGAACTCCTCGGTGGCCGGAAACAAGGCCGCGACGACATCCTCGACAAGATCGGTCCGGAGACTCTGTGTCAGAGGGGGCGCCCATGGGCGGAGTTTCCGCATCGCCACACGGTATGGACGCCCCCATGGATCTCTGTCCAGAGACCTCCGGAACTCCTCGTTCGCCGCGGCCTTCGCTTGTGCGATGGCCACCCGCAGCGCTCTCTTCGCCTCTCTGTGCAGATCGGCCTCATCCGCCTCCATCGCCTCGGCCTCTGCGATGCACTCGCTTTCAAGCGCCGCGTCGTACGCCGCCTTCGCTCTTTCGACGGCGTTGTCGTCCGCAAACGAGCTCCGCGCTGGAGCCGGGGGCTTCCGTTTCAGCTTTTTCGTGGCAGCACGGGAGTCCGTCTCCGCCGTACTGCCACCATCGCTTGCTCTCTGCCGCTTTCCAGCAGGAAGTGTCCCTCGCTGCCTTGTGCGGCTTTTCTTCGCTCGCGATGAGTCGCTGCTCATCCCGGACTCCGAATCGAAGTCGCGGGAAGGTGCGTTCCTCATCGCAGGCGGTCCCATTAGGGAAGGTGCCCGACTGGACGCTTGTGAAGTGTCCGAATCAGGCAGCCTTTCCACTACCACGGAACATGGTTTTGTTTTTGCAATTTTTTTATCCATTTTGTTCCCACGAGTATGGGGGAAAAGAAGGTCCGCCCAGGCAGTGCCCCCTGTACCTGGGTAAGCCTAGCGTAACCCACCAGAGGGTCGGCCGGTACTCTGGCGGGGGTTGCACTAGAGACTGAACTGCCCATCAGCCATGCATCCCCTCGCGGTGCGCCGCCACTTGGGATTCGGGGTACTTTTTATAGTGGTCAGGGATGCTCCTATCTAGTGGTCATGGCCTGTCCTAGAATAAGTGCTACGAGTACGCGACCTCGGCCTCCCGAGCTACGGCAGTCACTACCAACCTTATCTTCCGTGACTGCAGTATCCACTCCTCCTCCAGGCCATATTTTCCCTTCCCATAATATCCTTTATCAACAAACTCTATTTCCTTTCCCCGGTTGATGACGGGCAGCAGCGTCATCAACTAGAGTCCCCTCCTGCGCTCGCCAACCCGCCTGCCAAGCGTGGCGAGTATCGGCATAAACCTACTAATGCTAAACAAATCCAGGACCAGGCCCCCAGTCCCCGGCAGCCCCGCTATTCCTGGCTACGGTAGCGGCCATGGTTACGGCGGGGCAGGGGGTGCTAAGAATCCCCGGGTTGGCCCCGGCTACCACCCCCGACGACGACTGGCCCTGGTAACACACAACATACGCACGATGAGGACAGACGAGAAGATTGTCGAACTGGAAGAAGATTGAGTGGGTTACACTGGGACGTTCTGGGGTTGTCGGAAGTCCGAAGAATCGGGGAGGACACGATAACCCTGAAGTCCGGTAACCTGCTTTTCTACCGGGGGGGGACCAACAGTCCCGAAGAGGTGTCGGATTTCTCGTCCACAGGTCTCTCATAAACAACATCGTATCCATCGAAAGTGTGTCGAGCAGGGTAGTGTACCTTATACTCAGAATATCAAAGAGATATTCGCTGAAGGTCATACAGGTATACGCGCCGACCTCGACACACCCAGATGAAGAAGTAGAGGAGATGTATGAGGACATAAGTCGGGCCATACATACTTCCAAAACCTACTTCAATGTTGTTAGGGGGGACTTCAACGCAAAGTTGGGCATGAGAAGCGATGCAGAGCTGAAAGTGGGGCAATTTGGACATGGGCAACGGAACCTCAGGGGTCAGAGGCTGGCCGACTTTCTGGAGAAAGAGGGACTCTTTGCGATGAACTCTTTCTTCCAGAAGCCGCCTCACAGGAAATGGACCTGGCTGAGTCAGGACAGAACCGTCAGGACGGTTCTACGAGAAACGAGATAGATTTCATCTTGACGACGAATAGACGGATGTTCAGTGATGTCTCTGTGATCAACAGGGTGAAAACCGGCAGTGATCACCGAATGGTTAGAGGCACATTGAAAATGAAAATGAAAATGAAAATAATTTATTGAATCGATTAAAATGTTCAACATTATTTAGATTCAGTCATTTTTTTTTCTACCACCCGGTTCGGAAAGCGGTTTTCACTAGAGAAGAACGGGCAAGAAACTCTAGTGTTGCTCTTTTCAAAACCAGTTTACAATATCGTGATTATTACAAAAATTACAAGTTGGTCCAAATCAGAGCAGTTCATTAATAATTTGTTATAATTTGCAAGTGAAATATATTTTGAACATCAATGTCCAATTAGAAAGGCGTCGCTTGATGAAATCTACGCTCCGACCTACTCCCGCCCATATCCAAAACCCCGAGAGCTTTCAACTTGAGCTGGCAAATCGCTTTGATTGTCTCAAAGAAAACCTTGCAGTGGACGAGCTAAACAGCGGTTTGGTAGAAGCTGTCCATACGGTGGGATCTAAGTATTTTAGACCTCGCCGTAGAGATAGACCACAAAAACTCTCGATCCACACTCTTGACCTCATGGCCGAACGTCGATCTATGGCGATGCAGTCTTCCGATGACGCCGAAGCATATAGTCGGCTCAATAGACGGATCTGGAAGTCCTTGCGACACGATGTCCGTGCTCACAATACTGTGAGCATAAAAGAGACAATTGAGCGGAACGGAGGCTCCAAAGTGTTTGCAAGAGACTTGTCTATTGGGCAAAGCCAGTTGTCTAGGCTGAAGACGGACGGCGGCAGCGTAGTGTCGACGAGGGCAGAGGTATTAAGGGAGATCGAGAGGTTCTACGGACAGCTTTACACCTCGGTTGCCGAACCTGCTGTTAGCTCGGCCGAAGACCCGAGAGCCGAGTTGATCCGACACTTTAGCGATGATATCCCGGACATCAACCTGTGTGAGATTGAGATGGCCCTGAAACAGCTTAAGAACAACAAGGCGCCAGGTGAGGACGGAATCACTTCAGAGCTTCTGAAAGCGGGCGATATGCCGATGCTGAAAGTCCTTCAGAAGCTCTTCAATTCCGTTCTCCTCGAGGGCTCAACGCCAGAGGCATGGAGCAGAAGCGTGGTGGTACTGTTCTTCAAAAAAGGTGATAACACTTTGCTGAAGAACTAGAGGCCCATCTCGCTCCTGAGCCATGTCTATAAGCTGTTTTCGAGGGTCATCACAAATCGTCTCGAACGCAGGTTTGATGACTTCCAGCCTCCCGAACAAGCCGGTTTCCGAAAAGGCTTTAGTACCATAGACCACATTCATACGCTTCGGCAAGTTATACAAAAAACCGAGGAATATAACTTGCCGCTTTGCTTAGCGTTTGTGGACTATGAGAAAGCCTTTGATTCGATCTAGACCTGGGCTGTGCTACAGTCTTTTCAGCGGTGCCACATTGACTATCGGTACATCCAAGTGTTGAAGTGTATATAGAACAACGCCACCATGTCGGTCTGAGTACAAGATCAGAGCACGAGGGCTATTCCACTACAGAGAGGCGTAAGACAGGGAGATGTCATATCTCCGAAACTGTTAACTGCCGTGCTGAAAAAGGCCTTCAAGCTCTTGCAATGGAAAGGATTCGGCATCAACATCAACGGCGAGTATATCACTCACCTTCGATTTGCCGACGATATTGTAGTCTTGGCAGAATCGCTGGAAGACCTTAGCACTATGCTCGAAGACCTCAATCGAGTCTCCCAACAGGTGGGTCTTAAAATGAACATGGACAAAACGAAGATAATGTCGAATGTCCATGTTGTGCCCACCCCCATCGAAGTTGGGGGCTCGAATCTCGAAGTTGTAGACGAATATGTCTATTTAGGACAAGTGGTCCGATTAGGCAGGTCCAACTTCGAGAGAGAGGTCAATCGTCAAATCCAACTCGGTTGGGCAGCGTTCGGGAAACTACGCGATGTCTTCTCGTCCAAAATACCTCAGTGCCTCAAATCGAAAGTCTTCGATAGTTGTGTGTTACCAGTGATGACATACGGCACCGAGACGTGGCCTCTTACTATGGGCCTTATTAGGAGGCTCAAAGTTACTCAACGAGCTATGGAGAGGGCTATGCTCGGGGTTTCCCTACGTGATCGAATCAGAAATGAGGAGATCCGTAGGAGAACTATAGTAACCGACATAGCCCAGCGGATTAGCAAGTTGAAGTGGCAATGGGCGGGGCACATAGCACGGAGAACTGATGGCCGATGGGGCCAAAAAGTTCTCGAATGGAGGCCACGAAGCGGAAAGCGCAGCGTGGGACGTCCACCCACTAGGTGGTCAGACGACCTGGTAAAGGTCGCGGGACGTCGCTGGATGCAGGCTGCCTCCAACAGGTCACTGTGGAAATCATTAGGAGAGGCCTATGTTCAGCAGCGGACTTCCTTTGGCTGATGGATGGATAGATTTATAGAGGCATCCTCCCTCGCGGTCCAGGCGGTTAAGCCAAGACCCTCGGTCCGGCAGGAGTGCGAGACATGACCACAAACCTCACAACCGGATTACGATACGCGACGGTGACCGTGGGAGGGACACTCCCACAGCCAGCCCGGCGGCGGGGTAAGCGCACACCGGACCCGCCCAAACCTCCGGGACAGAACCGGAGGGCGACCCAAATGTAGGGTCTCGCCTGCAACGACAGATGGAGGCGGCCGCCACAAAAGACAGCGACCGCCAAACCCCCTGCCCTCCCCGTCGGATATTCGCCGTCGGCCATAGTAGTTGCAGAACTGCAACTACGATGACCCACGTTGCCCAGGGTGCACCACGTGGAGGTTCCCGACATAGCACCCCATTATATCCCGTCCTGTCCCGTCTCATTCTAACTCAAGGCATGTAATCCTGTCCAACTATCTCTTCCAAGGGTAAAAAAGTAAGAAATACAGTTGATTTCCTTGCCAATACAATGGGAACACTATTTTTTCGAAATGAAAAGTAACCTATGTGTTAATCCAGGGTGTCATCTACCTCCATACAATCTTATTTCGAAATCTGTTAAGCCATTTCTGAGATCGTAGTGCACAACCGCACAGACAAACAGATAAATAGACAACAATGGAGATCACTCCCGAATTTCGATTTATACCGCATGGGCTGCTCTATTAAAAACAAAAAAAAATATGGTAAACAAAATCTTCGATACCACTTATACATTCCGAGATATTAATTTTTGAAGCTAGCTTTGCGCGCGATTTCTCCGCTAGCCGCGGTGACGTCATTTTTCAGTTGCCACTCAGCACGCGCAGCGCTCCCGACTACGTATGTGAAGTTTGCGTCGCACAATTATTTAATGCGTCGAATCCAATGTGACAAAACAATTCGATGACATTTTACTTGTACCGACAAAATATCCCAGTCCCTAGAATTACCCTTTGTATTTTGTGTAAACGAAAAATAAACGAATAATAAACTACCAAGTGCAGTGCGGTCCTAATACAGTATCCACCGGAGAGGGATGGCTGCATTCCGCTCTCATGTAGCTTTTCATATAATTAAAATTATTAATATTCTTTGAGTCGCTCCTGGAGTCAACTCCAATGAAATTCTTCCTGCGTAAAAAGAAATAGTATTTTCAGATCTTCACAAAGCGTGGTGTAGGTTCGGCGATTTGGTTTTTCGTAGAAAGTAATGAATTGGCGGGATGACAGGAGGTATTTAGTTGTAATACTGGTTATTTATAGGATTTCGTAAATTTTGGGCAAAGGGAGAGGAGACAAAGGTGCAGGACGCCAGAGCCGCGGAGAGACTAGGGCATGCGGCGCTGGCGGCTCGAGGGGCCGGGGCCGCGTGCCCGTGCCATGCTGAGAGACAACCGGATAGACTCTCTCCAGAATGACCCTCTGACCTCAACTGCTACTCCTGATCAACAGACCCATATATGCATACCCATATATTTACAATACGTAATAATCGTAAATAAGAGTAACGATAATCTGAGCACAAGATAATAATTATTTGAGCAATATTACATTTCATGACATAATCATAGTACCGTATCTCTGTTTAATCGTCGCTTGCTGCGGAGTGTTACTCACTGTTAATCAAAACCAAATCAGCCTTTTTGTATGTATCATTAACAAATTTGCCGAGTTGATGTTGATTACATTGAGTTGTCACTGTGATGCTCCGGCGGGGAGTGAGCTGTCTGTCGCTGCTGGTGTCGCTGCTGTTCACTGCCCTAGTGTGTTCCCTCACGCTGCTGGCGCGGTGACGTCATCCTTTTGTGTGGTATTCATAGAGAATCTTTTACAGGCGCCAACAACTCCTGCTGGCAGAGTCCCCACACCTCCTAGATTGCCTTCAACAACCGAATTAATTTTCACAAGAAGCAAATCATGCCGGATGTAAGCGCAAGCCCAGGCGACATGGCACCGGACGATACGTCCCTAGGCAGCGACAGCATTCCAATGTACGAGTATTGTAATTGTCTTCTAACCTCCCAGAATATTTTAATCAGAAATAAAAGTTGTAATTTTCAACTGGAATTGAAACATATTGCAATTATATGCGGATTATTGACGATCAAATATAGATTGTCTACGATGTTTCGGCGTCAGAATGCGTTGTTGTCAAAATACATATTAGGAACAGTTTTTCTCTGTTTACATGATGTTTTATACTAATGATACTAGTAGTAAAAGCGAAAGTTTGTGTGTTTTGTTACTTTTTCACGCTCAAACGGCTGGACTTAATAAAATTGCATACTTATAAATAGTTTACATTTTACACGCCGCGATATTCATTACACTGTCGATCATACACATTTTGTTTATAAAAGTGTCATCTATGAAATATCACAATTTTGCAATGAACAAGAAATTTGCATTGCTCGTACAGCATAAAAATACTTCGATATTTCTGCAATAATATCATTCCCTTAAAATATGACTTAAAATGTACATTCGTTTTTACTTATCGGTAATTATTGCATGCAGGTATGTCAATGTAGAGAGAATAAAACATAAGACATCGTGCGATGCTCCATCACAGCCACTATCCATAAAACCTGTAACATATAGAAAGTGTCACCGAATTCACAATTCATTTCTTAAACTATCATACATAATATTAGCACTGTATAGTAGGACATGTATTTTTCTTCTACATCCAACGGAAAACCGATTGCTGTAACATGGGGCATTAATGCAGAAATAATCCCGAGAAACTACTAGCACGCGTCCGTTTCCCGGGTGTTCGCAGAGAGTTCACACTAACTGCTAGTGATAAACCGAGGAAACTTTTTGGATTTAACGTTTACACAAAAGTTCAAAGGAATATCACGCACAGTAAAATGGAATTTACAACGGTATTCCGGCGGAAGGCGCGCCTGTATAGAGCTGCTGAAATAAATTAATATTTACAAGCAATAAGGAATTTCTCCATGTACCATGAATACAAGTTAGTCACGATTCCAGCTTGTAATCGGGGAACGCAATCACGTCGGTGGTGACGTCATCCTCTTCTGTGGTATTGTTCGAGAGTCTCCTACACGCACCAGCAACTCCTTCTGCTCGCAGGGTTCCCACACCTGCAAGATTATATTTAACATTTAATTGAATCTTTAAACTAAGCAAATCAAGTCAGCTGTAAATGTCACACCAGGCGACATGGCACCAGACGGCACATCCATGGCTAGAGAAAGCATTCCATTGTGATCCGATTGTCGCCAGCACTGGGCTCGTCCAGTCTGCTGCGCCACTGCTCCGCGGCGGCCACGCGCGGTGTGAACAATTTAATATTATAGAATTTCAATATTATATTGCCTAACCACTCTCAATCTATTCTCTCAATTGTAGAGTAGGCCCGTGCCAAGCAGTGGGACGTATATGGGCTGATACTATATAATGTGCATCATACATAATATTTATTATTATATCCCGACCTGTCCCGTCGCATTCCAACTCAAGGCATGTAATCCTGTCCAACTATCTCTTCCGAGGGTAAAAAAGTAAGAAATACAGTTGATTTCCTTGCCAATCCAATGAGAACACTACTTTTTCGGAATGAAAAGTAACCTATGTGTTAATCCAGGGTGTCATCTACCTCCATACAATTTTGTTTCGAAATCTGTTTAGCCATTTCTGAGATCGTAGTGCACAACCGCACAGACAAACAGATAAATAGACAACAATGGAGATCACTCCCGAATTTCGATTTATACCGCATGGGCTGCTCTATTAAAAACAAAAAAAAATATGGTAAACAAAATCTTCGATACCACTTATACATTCCGAGATATTAATTTTTGAAGCTAGCTTTGCGCGCGATTTCTCCGCTAGCCGCGGTGACGTCATTTTTCAGTTGCCACTCAGCACGCGCAGCGCTCCCGACTACGTATGTGAAGTTTGCGTCGCACAATTATTTAATGCGTCGAATCCAATGTGACAAAACAATTCGATGACATTTTACTTGTACCGACAAAATATCCCAGTCCCTAGAATTACCCTTTGTATTTTGTGTAAACGAAAAATAAACGAATAATAAACTACCAAGTGCAGTGCGGTCCTAATACAGTATCCAACGGAGAGGGATGGCTGCATTCCGCTCTCATGTAGCTTTTCATATAATTAAAATTATTAATATTCTTTGAGTCGCTCCTGGAGTCAACTCCAATGAAATTCTTCCTGCGTAAAAAGAAATAGTATTTTCAGATCTTCACAAAGCGTGGTGTAGGTTCGGCGATTTGGTTTTTCGTAGAAAGTAATGAATTGGCGGGATGACAGGAGGTATTTAGTTGTAAGACTGGTTATTTATAGGATTTCGTAAATTTTGGGCAAAGGGAGAGGAGACAAAGGTGCAGGACGCCAGAGCCACGGAGAGACTGAGGGCATGCGGCGCTGGCGGCTCGAGGGGCCGGGGCCGCGTGCCCGTGCCATGCTGAGAGACAACCGGATAGGCTCTCTCCAGAATGACCCTCTGACCACAACTGCTACTCCTGTAATAACCGTAAATTAGAGTAACGATACTCTGAGCACAAGATAATAATTATTTGAGCAATATTACATTTCATGACATAATCATAGTACCGTATCTCTGTGTAATCGTCGCTTGCTGCGGAGTGTTACTCACTGTTAATCAAAACCAAATCAGCCTTTTTGTATGTATCATTAACAAATTTGCCGAGTTGATGTTGATTACATTGAGTTGTCACTGTGATGCTCCGGCGGGGAGTGAGCTGTCTGTCGCTGCTGGTGTCGCTGCTGTTCACTGCCCTAGTGTGTTCCCTCACGCTGCTGGCGCGGTGACGTCATCCTTTTGTGTGGTATTCATAGAGAATCTTCTACAGGCGCCAACAACTCCTGCTTGCCGAGTCCCCACACCTTCTAGATTGCCTTCAACAACCGAATTAATTTTCACAAGCAGCAAATCATGCCGGATGTAAGCGCAAGCCCAGGCGATATGGCACCGGACGATACGTCCCTAGGCAGCGACAGCATTCCAATGTACGAGTATTGTAATTGTCTTCTAACCTCCCAGAATATTTTAATCAGAAATAAAAATTCTAATTTTCAACTGGAATGGAAACATTTTGTTAATATATGCAGAATTGACGATCCTTTAATAATAATTTGTGAAGGAAAATCTTTGTACGCAGTTTTACAAAAATCGCGCGGACGGAACACAGATAAATAATATACGGAGGAGTAGGGCAGAAAACTAACATGTTATCAAAATGTGTGCTGGAAACTCATTAAATTAAATTAATTTAACACTTTAAGCATGAGACGGTCAAACAAAATACACGTAGTCTGTCTTTGGTTGACAGGAAACGTAAACGAAATTCAAGCTTGAGGGACCAACCAACATAAAATGATCTTTTTTTCATTGATGGTTAACGTAATCAAATAAATATAAAAAAAAACTTTATTTATATAATATCTATAACATACGGCATATTTTACATATAATCAATTTATAACTGATCGATAGTATGTACATGGAAGATAAATGAGAAAAACTAATATGGGGGGACTATTTTAACGTAATACTCGTAGAACCCAAAACAATGATTTTTTTGAATTTTTGTATGTTTTTCTGTGCGGTTGTGCGCGATGGGACTGGATTTCATATCTGGAGTGAGAATGATACGGGACAAGGCGGGATATAACGGGAGGGGACGGATTGGATCTTTTTTAATAAAGATAACCACGCAAACGGAATTGCGGGCAGAAGCTAATTTACATAATGTGACAACTGCAAAGGCAGTATGAAGGTTTCACATTTTCGTATGTACATACTTTTCTTAAATTAATAACAATAGTTTTAAATGCGTGGTGCTCTATAGGTAACAGATCAGAAGCGCCTGGCAACATGTTTACGGCGGTTGCGGGTTCAAATCCCAGGGCACACCTCTGACTCTTCAGAGTCATGTGTGCATCGAAAGTCAATCACCACGCACTATAACGGCGAAGGAAAACATCGTGAGGAAACATTGCAAACTACAGCAATTTGTAGGAATTTCTACGATGTATAAAGTCCACCAACCAGCACTAAAGTCATCTTGTATTAGCCAATAATATTGAAAAATTGTATGTACGTTCCAATTGTTATATAGTATATACGAGTATATAGAATTTTTCAAATGGGCGTGGAAAGTCAAACCTATAACTATGAGGAATAGCGAAAAAATAAACTGAAAGGAGTCACGTGCCCGATTTTAATAAAAACTAAAATTGCATACCTGAATTTTTGAATAATCAATAATCCTAGCGAGGAATCGAATCAGATGATTTTGAAGAAAAAAATAACAATAGCTGTATTAAGACACTATTCGATAAAGTTACTAACAAAGAACAAATTCTGGAAACGTAATGTCTAATGTAAGAGGTAATTTTAGGCAAAATACTATTTTTCTTTTTTGTTCGATTCCTCGGCGGAATTACTGATTTATCAAAATTCTAAGTATGCAGTTTAAGTTTTCATCAAAATCGGGCTCGTGACTCCATTTGACCATCCACGCCCTTTGTAAAGTTCATGCTGTATATTAGAAAAAAAATATCACTAAGAACTCTGTGTAAACTTCACTGCATAATATAAACGAAGTCGATTACCGCCGCCTGTCCCCTATTTATGCTCAGATTTATGAAACTACGCAACGGATTTTGATGCGGATTTTTTAATAGATAGAGTGGTTCAAGAGGATATAAACCTATATTATATATAAAGAATATAAATGGTTTCCCAGTTAGTACGAAAAATAAGATGTATCTGGTGTGATGTGGAATCAAAATACACAACACACAACAATAGTAATAATGATTGCAGAACATATTGAGTGATCATTATTTTATAAGTAAATAATAATGATTAACTTAGGTTGAAGTGGTCCTTTTACAAAGCATGTACGTACTCAAACACATACATTGATTACCAGGCACTCTCACACACATTATAAGGTTTCTTGAATATCTGAAATACAAGGCGTTTTAATTCCACAATCCAAAATACTAATTTGAAATAATTATCATCAGCCAACAAACAAAAAACTATTCTTCGGCGCCTGACAGTATTGTCGGTCCAAATAAAAATAAAAGTATGTGAATAAAACTACGGATCAAAGTAAAATTTATGTCAGCTTAATTTTTATACAATACGCATTCAAGTCTATGTAATGTTTGAATCCAAAATGTCGTATTTCAATTGAAATAAAACGAATTCTTACGGATTTGATCGCGAATTTGATTTAATTTTTAAATTTTTTAATTCTCCGACGTTTCGATCACTTCACAGTTTTCGTGGTCACGAGGCGGTATGTCCGCCCCGTGCCCCGATAAAATCCGTAAGAATTCGTTTTATTTCAATGCGTAACATTCGCGGAAATCTAAGACACCATTATGTTATATTTCAATTAAAAATTTACGTAAACGTACCGTGACGTGCGATATATAGTATGTAACAAATTTGATATGGTTTCAAAGTGTGTGTGAAGTGTGAGCCTTGGAAGTACAATTAAATGTAGTAAATAGGAAGTAAATAGCCTGCGCATGCTTGTAATTATTATTAGCAGCTTTTCGTAATGTACTAGAGCTGCTTTAACTTCACCGTTTGAAACCCGGTCGACAAATATCCTCAGTTGACGAAGTGGGTAGGTGGGACACGGACTCAGCTCGCACACAATATTAAATAGCAAGCTATAGCAAGGATTTGTGAAAAATTCTATTGAAAATCTTTACAATTCGTGTTCAGCTTGTAAACAGGTTCTATGCAGCGGGCAGTAATTGCGCATTCTATTGTGTAAGAGAGCTCCGCTATTTTCACATTATGGATTCGGTTTTGAGGAAGTGCTTCGACGGCTGATATCGGATTAATGCCGGAACGTTCCGCTTATTTGTGGCTCGAGTAAACACCAGTCTAAACGGTCGAGCACATTAATGTCGCGGGACATTTAACACAATAACTGTTAATTAATTATTGCAAACTGCATTTCAATATTGAGCTGAACAATAATGATTTGGTTATTAATACAACGGCGATTGCAGCCTTCGGATGCACTTTTCTTAAAGGTTTTTGAAGGACATAGTAGCCAGAGTAACTGGACATAATGAGGCTTAACACCTTATATCTCAGGTTGGCGAGCGCAGTGGAATGCCGAGCATTGCTTTGTAATTCATGATGTTTGGTTTTTCTACGGTCCATAAGCGGTCGTAACGCTTAACATCAGGTGAATGGTATGCTCGTCTCGCCATTCATTGCAATAAAAAAGGTACGACAAGTGACTGCCTTATGGTAATTGTAGTTTGACACGGTAATTTTTTTGATAATTGAAAATTAAGTTTTATTTTCCATTGCTTATAAAATTATAAATCAGTGAATTTAATAACATCACAACAAAGGCCTTTGAATGTCGATATATGTAATTTGTTGCTTAATATTTGCATATCATGATCAATATAACACTAGTCATAACTACAGAAAATATTCGTCGATATTTCTGCGTATTTTTCGCCAAAACGACTACCATGCCCCGATAGTAAGCAGAGTAGTTCAAATCGATTGTCTATAGGCGCAACGTACCTACGTACACGTACCTAGACTGGGTGAGCTCTATACTGGTCGCAGCCTACATAAGGTGTACGAACAAAGGTTTAGAATACACTAGGGCTTGATTAGTTAATTAATTTAACCCCTTTTTGCACTATTCAGAGATACAATTTACACATAAATTACAAAATAAAAATAATAGTACAAGTGGCGGCCTTATCACACTAGGTAATTTATTAAAGGCAACCATGGAATGCCTTTATATGCCTTTATGGGCGGGGCACATAGCACGGAGAACTGATGGCCGATGGGGCCAAAAAGTTCTCGAAAGGAGGTTTCGAAGCGGAAGGCGCAGCGTGTGACGTCCACCCACTAGGTGGTCAGACGACCTGGTAAAGGTCGCTGGACGTCGCTGGATGCAGGCTGCCTCTAACAGGTCACTGTGGAAATCATTAGGAGAGGCCTATGTTCAGCAGTGGACTTCCTTTGGCTGATGGATGGATGGATGAACCATGGAATGGATATATAAATATGAGAAAGAAAGGGCAGTGTATTATATGAATTCCTTGATATAAAAGAATACATATAACACTACACCTCCATCGTATCCCTAAAAATAATACAAAGTTTTTTAATACAATCGATTTTTTTTTTCATAAATAACGATACTTGTATATTTTATTTTATTTCACGATTGCAGAGGATCCCACAGCAACGTTAATCATCAAGTGCATTCTACACCAACTTAATTTTGATTTTTTAAATTCGAATGCAATGCAATTGTTAGTTTCTTTAAAACATAGTTAAACTTTAAATCGGTTTCGCGCAGAGTTAGCCGTCAGACATCAGTAAATTACTGTTGTGACGTCAAATAGATAGCAAAAACCTGACACGCTTGGTCTTCATAACTCTGAAGGGCCTTCTGTCATCCTCTGGGCGTCATCTACTTAGATTTAACCTATGGATTTAACTGTGGAGTACCCTATTACGAGTATATCATTTTTGTCCAAGATATTTTGTGCGACGCTTTGGTAACTAACAACAAAGCGCCATTTAGACGGGAAGAGTTTCTCGCCTCAAAGATACGATTATCGTAAGGATATAAAAAAGTAGCATCGTGTAAACATTGGCAGAACACGATAATCATATGGCGACTGTGTAATGGCATACGATTCTCGCCGCGAGTAACTCTCCCCGTGTAAATGGCGCTTTATTGTTAGTTATCGCATAATAAACGAGTATCCAGTGGATTGAAAAGCTTTGTGATGAAGTGAAAATATTTTACTGAATATCGGACGTATGACAATGCTGGCTTTTTTATATTTTAATTGGGTGTCGTGAGTACAATGGTTGTTTGCTGGCCGTAGCCGTTGGCAATTTTGACAGCTCTGTTAGTAATATTGTGTGATGTTTATAATAAAGTTGTGGGTATAGAATATATTCTCGCTTGTGGTCCCTCCACCCACAAGCGAGAATTTGCAATTTGCTATTGTGTATCAATACGCAAAGCTTAATTCTTCCAAGGTTTTATATAGGCCATTAATATTGCTATTTCATAAGAGAAATACCTACTGCCGGTTAATACTCTATTTGGATCGCACTACACTAACCACTAAACTTTTTAAAAATGATTTGGTCATCTTGCCGCTCAAACGTTTGCACGGTCTAAGGAAGTCAGATACGGCTTTGCGGAAACCAGGATGCATGCCATTTTAAAACGGATGATGTTGAAATCTAAATCCATTTACAATGAAAAAGCGTGAGGTCGCTTCAGGGGAAAGCTACGTTTGAAACAGCCAGACCCACAGCGAAAACGCACCGTTGTGCACGTTACAAGTGCAAGCAATCGGTTTGAAAGCCGCAGCGGAGCCTATTTGCCCACGCCTGCAGTGTATTGAAAAACAAAAATAGATAAATACACTTGTGCATTTATTTATTACCAAACTAACATACATAATTAAATACTTTTAGACCTAAGCGATGCAAAACTAAAAATAAAGGAGTGTAGTTAATATTCCTCGCCGCCTTCGCCTTCTCCCTCGCCGGAGTCCATGCCCACTTCCTCGTAGTCTTTCTCGAGCGCCGCCAAGTCTTCGCGGGCCTCGGAGAACTCGCCCTCCTCCATGCCCTCGCCGACGTACCAGTGCACGAACGCGCGCTTCGCGTACATCAAGTCGAACTTGTGGTTGAGGCGCGACCAAGCCTCGGCGATTGCCGTCGTGTTGGACAGCATGCACACGGCTCGCTGCACCTTCGCCAAATCGCCACCCGGAACCACCGTCGGCGGCTGGTAGTTGATGCCCACTTTGAAACCGGTCGGACACCAGTCCACGAACTGAATTGTGCGCTTAGTCTTTATGGTGCCTATTGCAGCGTTCACGTCCTTCGGCACCACGTCGCCGCGGTACAACATACAGCACGCCATGTACTTGCCGTGGCGCGGGTCGCACTTCACCATCTGGTTGGCCGGCTCGAAGCAAGCGTTCGTGATCTCGGCCACGGACAATTGCTCGTGGTACGCCTTCTCGGCAGATATCACCGGTGCATAGGTCACGAGCGGAAAGTGAATTCGCGGGTACGGCACCAAGTTGGTCTGGAACTCCGTCAGGTCCACATTCAAAGCTCCATCGAATCTCAAGGACGCGGTGATGGAGGACACGATTTGACCGATTAGTCGGTTTAGGTTCGTGTAAGTCGGTCTCTCGATGTCAAGATTTCTGCGGCAGATGTCGTAAATAGCCTCGTTGTCCACCATGAAGGCGGCGTCAGAGTGTTCCAGGGTCGTGTGTGTGGTCAAGATTGAGTTGTACGGCTCTACGACAGCCGTCGAGATTTGTGGGGCGGGATATATGGCAAACTCTAGCTTAGACTTCTTTCCGTAGTCCACCGACAGCCGCTCCATGAGTAATGAAGCGAAACCTGAGCCGGTGCCGCCGCCGAACGAGTGGAAGATAAGGAATCCCTGAAGCCCAGTGCACTGGTCGGCCAGCTTCCTCACTCTGTCCAGCACGAGGTCCACTATCTCCTTACCGATGGTGTAGTGTCCACGGGCGTAATTGTTGGCCGCATCCTCCTTGCCCGTGATCAGCTGCTCGGGGTGGAACAGCTGGCGGTACGTGCCAGTGCGCACCTCGTCCACCACTGTCGGCTCCAAGTCGATGAACACGGCTCGCGGCACGTGCTTGCCGGCACCCGTCTCGCTGAAGAACGTGTTGAATGAGTCGTCGCCGCCTCCCACGGTCTTGTCCGACGGCATCTGCCCGTCAGGCTGGATGCCGTGCTCCAGGCAGTATAACTCCCAGCAAGCGTTACCGATCTGCACGCCCGCTTGCCCGCCATGTATGGATATGCACTCGCGCATTATTAACTAAATTATCGCAGTTTACTTAAATATTAACTAGATTCTCAGCCACAGACGCCGCCGCTGCACCTGGATCGATTCCAAACTATGAATTGAATAAAAAACAAATGCGCCGCCGTTCTGCGGTTGAATTCGAAATTTATAGTTTCGTTTTATTTTTCAAAAGTTATAGACGTCACGGAAACGGTCGAAAGAGGCGGATCGGTACAAGCCTGCGTGGTTGATTGGCAATCGTTTTAAATACAATTCTATTCGACCTTCCCGAATAAATGTGTTGTGTATTATTTGTATTGTTGCAAACAAGCGGGATTTAGAATTAACCGTTAGAGCTCCAGTTTAAGGAGGTAAATAATTGCTGACTTCTATTATTTTAAAATACTGAACTTGAAACATCACGTTTGTGTTACGTTGGTAAAATAATATTGAATGAATACTAACAGTGAAACGTCGAACTTGACTCGCTTCTCAGCAGTTATTTTGCTACGATATAATTAGAGACTGCAGAAGTCCGAGGTGGACGCTTGTTTCAGCAGCTGATTCCCTGTGATTGAGGATGATGGCAAGGACTAAGGTTTACTCTGTTACAATTTGTTACATGTAATATGACGTCAATGATATGCCATGACACCATAGTCAACAAAGTCTTTCGTACTTCCTGATACACACGACACAAGACTCTATCTTATTTATTTAATTTTATTAAATTGCATAAAACATGGTGTAATTATGTGTTAGCATTATAATTATGTATAGTATTTATATGTTTTGCTATCGTTATAGCATGCAATATGTTAAAAATCGTAGTTTGGGCGTAATTGTACGTTACTGTCGGGAGTATTTATTTATTTATTATTTAAATCTCGTTTCACAACTTCTGTTCACTACTTTATTGTGATTAACAGCTTCATATTGGTCTGCAAACAGTCTAACAATGCGCTGAGGCCTTCTTCCATTTTATTCAAATGTTTTAGGGAAAGCCTTCTCTTATGGTGCATCCACTGCTGTTATTTTTTGTCGAGTAACGTTGTGCAACACGATAACATCACCAACAATGCACAACTTTTATTGTTAATTGTTATTATTTGTTGAATATTTCTAATCGCATCCGCCAACGACAAAAAATAACAAAATTAAACAAAGTGCAAGACATTCTCTCTCAATGTTATCAATTGTTTACAAAATATGTTGATTGTTTTTCAAAAGTGATGCAACATTCCATAGCGTTAAATAACATTTTGTTATCAGATGTCGCAGAGTAACGTTTGGTTTGCATGCACCATTACAAATGGAAGTGCCTTAACCTGACGGGTATCTATGCCCGTGGGGGTACACGTAGCCTATTTCGGGCGTCCATGATGATATGAGCGTCCGCGACAAACATGCGGCCTTTCGATCTGCCGCCCATGTTGGAGTCGCTCCAAACGCAAGCCCACAGCCCCATCTGTGTGCCAAGTGATTCCGAGAGCCCCTTTTAGTCGCCTCTTACGACAGGCAGGTGATACCGTGGTAGAATTCTGATGCCCCTCGACCACTGGGCGGATTTAGGCTTGAGCCTGCAGTTCTTGCCTATGAGGGCAACAAGCATAGATTTTTCTACACGGGAGTACGTCGGCAATAAATGTTTATCTGATTTTCAATTTGGGAACTGTCTGACTCGCGTTTTACCAAATTTATGCTGGATTGTCATCAAAGGATGTATGACAGTCAATGGTCTTACAACTGAGTACACCCAATATCAGGCTTTGTACCAAGGCTATGTAACGCTATGTACAAAGAATAAATAAATAATTACATCTTACAGTCACATGTAATTTGCCCTCGCGTTAAGATACAAATTTTGTGTAGTGAGCATCAAGAGCTATGACAGACTTTTCGGCCCTACAACGCAAAGACCCACCACATATCATCATACCCACCACGTAGGTATCATTAGCAGTAGATTCGGGACGAGTATCGAACTCCGGGCCTCGTTCCCCAGCAGGTTATCCACCGGTACCTTTTGGAAACTGTTAAAATCGAATAAACTCGCTGTGAATTTTTTGCAGAATCACACGAGTCGCAATAATTGGTTAAATGGAAAGATAGTCGTAAATACTTCGCCAATCCCACGCAGGTTCTGAAATTTAAAAAAAAGTAAGATGCAGCTATTTTAATATCCTGTGACATCATACGCAATTTGGACAAATAAACGGCATAAAATAATAATAGAAGAAAATAATCGGCGTTGTATTTGAGCGTGGTTGGAAAATAACAATCGCCTATTATTTGAATAGTAACTAAATTTACTATTGAAAATAAGGCTCTACGGCTTCTAGTTTCTTTGCCGTTGCATTTTGCGAAACAATATTAATGACGGGTGTTAGTTAGTGGCGTGTGACGTCTGTTTTATACGTAGACAGATAATACTGTAGACGAATTGATATCTGTTGTCGCATTCACACAAGAAGAAAAGAACTTATGTCTATGACATATGTATGTGCTAAGAAACGAGACAGACTGATAATATTTTTGGTTGCACGGCGCGTGCCGGTATTTTTTATATTTAGCCTCCTTTTTGGATTAAGGGATTTTGACATTTGACAACGTGACATCTAAAATTGATATCTTACGCAAAATTTGTGTTAAAAGTTGATAAATAAGTAATAATATTTGGACTACGACTGAATGGCAAGTTTTTAAAAGAAAATCTAGCGCGGTGTAACATTATCTTGTGTTAACATATTATTATTATGGATGTAAAGTTATAGGGAAAAGTAAATGACCAGATTTGTCTTTTCATTCGTAAGTTTACCGCGTTTAATTCATTACTTATTTTGTTTTGTTTGTGTCCAAGAGGAAAAGTTACTAAGTTCTCCTTTCGGTACCCCAGGGGAGGTCGAAAGAGGTATGTCAGTGTCTCTGGCCTTTCAGCCCGGCACATTGCGGATGGTGGCTGGGATGGGACCCTAACAAAACCTACGCCAGCATACTGACTAAAAACCCCGCGTTGACCTACACACGCACCGGACATCGCAGGGCGAGAGGTGCCCCGATATACGTCCGTGTAACCGCCCGGCTGACACCGTTACTGATCCTTCCATTGTGGGGGTCTGAATGCTCCACATTTACAACTATTTTGAACGCCCGTTTTGTATGTTGTGGGTGTCCTCGACAAAGGCTAGCCCATGCGCTCTATCGCACGTCTCGAAGTCGTTATGAGTGAGGGCGCACTGCCCCCGCAGTTTGCCCAACGACCCCGACGGCCCCTTTAAGTCGCCTTTTACAACGGGCAGGAGGTACCGTGGCGGAATTCTTGCACCCTCGAACCACAGGGCAAAGGCGCCAGCTCAGCCGCTTATCACCCGGCACCTTCTTCTTTGCAGGCGGCGGCGAGCGGGATCTTTCCGCTCCCGATCCGTGACCGCGCTCACGTTTAATTCATCACTAACTGTATCATCATCATCATCATCATTATTAGCCCGTTACAGTCCACTGCTGGACATAGGCCTCTCCTAAGGTACGCCACAGAGCCCGGTCTGCTGGTTTATGCATCCAGTCGCTGTCGGCTCTCTTGTGCAAGTCGTACCGCCATCTGGCCAGAGGACGCCCCTGACTGTATAATGCGTACCTAAATACCCATATTACTCACTTTTCGGTTGATTCTTTACGATTAACAGAAAAATTATCGATAAATTTAAATTGTAACCTATATGATTCTCAGTTCAGCGTTGCAAATTGTTACCCGTACGTAGAGGAATGTATTTTCTACTACTTTATTTTGTACTCTCGTAGACAGTATTATGTTAATTGGTGCTGCGTTTTATCCTAAGGACATAAGCATTTATTAAACTAAAAAGAACTGATCAATAATATACATTTTGTTTTATTTACTTACAAAGGAAACCTCTTAATTATATAAAATATTAGAGAGCGTAATCTATATGCGTTATAGAAATTAAACTTAATGCCATTGTCTGTATTCAGACAATCAACATTAATTGGCTTATATTTAAGTTTTCCGTAACTTTCAATTAACATTATTATAAGATGTACTGCATTATTATGCACACGCAACACATTTGAATATTTAAAAGTTTTATTTTAATTGTCCTTACACTATGTCTCTTGTACCTGGTATGAATACATTGTTCCGGTGCTGAGAAGCTGTTTATTATTTTGATATATTTTGAAACATCAAGTTTATTGTATGTAGTAAGTCACTTTGTCGTGTTAGTATAAAAAATATGTGGAACTACCTTACACAATAATGAAAAATAAAGCAATTATTGAGGATGAATGCATTCGCCTTTTAGGGTCGGTGTCACGTCTTAGCTGTTTGCTCAGGGTGCGCAGTAATGATTTCTCGTATTTAGGCTACATGTGAAGTTGACGCACCTATAACTTATATGGACTGCAGTTGGGTTGGACCCAGATAATCCATTGACTGCAAGAGACATCGTAGGGAATGAACACAAAATAAACCCAGTTGCACAACGAAAATACATTTTGATTAATTCAATTTTAAATTAATTAAGATCGTCTAATATCTTCTGGCGCCCGAATACGTTGTCAAAATATCCATAAGATTCATTCAATTCACATGCCTTAAATGCAGATTAACAATAGAAAGGTGAGATTGTTACTGATCTGTTGATCAGTAACCAGTATGATGGCGCGTGGATCTTGCTGCGAGTATCATGGCGCGTGGAGTGAGCCGCGCGAGGAGCTTGTGGCTGCGACACACGCTGCTGACGCGCACGTAGATCACAGACACTTATTACATAGATAAGGCTACGAAATTAATATTTAGTAACAACATTTCGATACCAATATCAATGTATAAGTGAACTGGAATTGGAAACGTCCTGACGTCAGGTGCTAAAGGTTCCTAATACACACTTGTATACAAATATCAATAAATTGACTACTAAACTCCAATTATTACCAAACACTTTTATTTTTAATTTCATTGACAAAGATTACAAATGGTATTCCATTAATTAGTGCAAGAAGTGGCAAGGACGGGAGCAGCAGGAGAAGCGCGCGGTAGTGGAAGGATGCAGGCGGCGGGATACTGCTGACTCGGAGTACATGTGCAGTGAGCAGTAGCTCGGGGAGCCGGGCTCGCATACCCGTGCGTCATGCCGCCGCTACCGGACAAGTAGCGCACACGAACGCCCCCTGACTCAGCGCTGGTGCTGTTGTATGACATATTGTACGGACGTATTGACGCATGTTGTGGCCGGGTTACAACCCTAACAGATCTTCAGCACACCGATTAAATTCCGCGATGACCATCAGGCACAGTACGCATATAGGTCATATCAAGAGATACCAGGATGAGAAGACCCCATTTTCACTGGTGGTCTCTCACATGAGAGAGGCTGCCTGGGTAGGCGCCCGAATGCGTTGTTTTCAAAACATGACATGACTTAAATATAGATAAACAAAAGAACGATTTTTAAAAAATATTAACGGCACAAATAGTCAAACAAGATGAATAAAAGCAAAAGAAAATGGGTACAACAAGACTTCCAGGTCTATATTTTAAAATACAATTTCGAATTTAATGGAGCTCAAGGCTTATAATTACAATCACCACAGCAATAAAAACCATATCTACGTGAATAGGTGTAAATAAAGGAATTATACTTATTCTAAAATGTTATACTTGTACGGTGCAACCGTGCATTTTCTTATGTCAGCGTTTACACGCGGCACGTGTAACCCAATTTAATTAACATTTTGTATTATAAAAATGCATTTCTTTAGTTCGCAATTAGCCACCACGGGCCGCGCGCACTCCCTTATCAAATCATAATTATCAAGTGTTACATATCACATTCATCTCATTAGTCTATAGTATATATAACTTTACAAACATTTCTTAGCATTTCAATTGTCATATAAATGTGGACAATTCAACAAGGAAAAGTCCAAACATTTTTTGGTCCTTCGAGCCGGATTCAGGTCAGATCGTGAGATACCAGGCTGAAAAGCACCCTTATTTACTTCCATGTGACTGCCACACGCACAATCTTTACAGGCCCCTTTAATTGAGTTTGAATAGTTGCCCTTCATATACAATTGAATTTGAACACTCATTTGAAGTGTTATGGGCATGTATTGCTAATAGGAGGCCATGTGTTCTGTTCTCCATTTAGGGATCGCAATTAGTAAGAGTGCACCGGCACTAGCAGTTTTCATAGCGATCCCGATGGTCCCTTTCCTGACACACGTGACATGCACAATAGTATGACGACATAACAGAGCAGCAACCAGTATGATGGCACGTGGATCGTGCCGCTGATGCGCACGTAGATCACAGACACTCAATGCACCGATAACGCTCTCAAATGAAGGTTAAAACATTTATAAGACAATATCTGTGTATAAGTGAACCGAAATTTGAAACATTATGACGTCAAGTGCTTTTTACCTTTCTCTTTTACATGGTTTTATTGAGCTAGGATAAGAGGAATTTAAGATTTATCCTCGTGAAAATTTACAAAATCTATCGTTTATTTAAGTTATCTGGTAGCTTTCCCTGGAATGTTTTTCAGAGGTTTTGGAAATGGCTGATTTACAGATTTTGAGGCGCTCTGTTCGAATTTCCACTTTGCGACATCATCTACAAATTGCATACAAAAGCCATTTGTTTACGATGTCTCCTTTTCGAGTCATTTTACGAGGTAAATTTTTCAATACATCAGAAAACTAGGGAAAATTTTCTATAATTTATATCATAACAATATTTTGCGCGAAATCAATCGTTTCGACGTACGAGCGCCGTAAAGTGTTAATTAATACGCGTAGATTCTCGCAAATAAAACAAATTTTCTTTATTAAAAGCCAAGGCTCTACGCTAACGACAATGTAAAACATTACATGTATACTGATGACTTAGACTATAATATATTCTATTGAGTTCTGCCGGCAGATCTTTCGTACAAGCAAGAGAAGGGAGCCCAATACAAAGATGACCCATTCCCTTACACAGTTTGTCCCAGAACTTGAAGGTAAATCTGTAACTATAGATAAACCAAACTATGAATGCGGAATATGGTCAAACTCCTTAAAGAAGGAAATCTTTATTAATCATTGGTCACCTTTGATACTTCATACCAAAAAAAATAATTGTAATATGCATATAGTATCTGTGGCAAGGTTTTTCGTAAATTAGCGCATTTTATCAATATTCTAAAATACTACGACATATGTTCCAATGCACTTGCCCCAATGCACGTGCAATTAATACAAATAAACAACAGCATACAGGAGAAATAACAGAGCAGAAACCAGTATGATGGCGCGTGGATGTTGCTGCGAGTATCATGGCGCGTGGAGTAAGCCGCGCGAGGACCTTGTGGCTGCGACACACGCTGCTGACGCGCACGTAGATCACGGACACTTATTACATAAATAAAGGTCCATCATGAATAATTAATAAAAACATATGGGTACCAATATCTATGTATAAGTGAACCGGAATTTGAAAGGTTCTGACGACAGGTGCTTTCTTCCTTTGTCTTTTACATGGTCTTATTGAGCTAGGATAAGAGTATTTTAAGATTTATCTTTGTGTCATTTTAAAAAATCTGCCGTTTAATCAAGTCATCTGGTAGCTTTCCCTGGAAAGATTTCCGGAAATGGCTGATTTTATAGATTATGAGGCGCTCTGTTCCAATTTCCACTTTGCGACCTCACCGAAAAGTGGCGTCCAAAAGCCATTTGTTTACGATTTCTCCTTTACGAATCATTTAACGAGGTAAATATTCCAATACAACATTAAACTACAGAACATTTTCCACAATTTATGTCATAAAAATTTTTTTTTGCAAAATCAATAGTTTCGACGTACGAGCGCCGTAAAGTGTTAATTAATACGCGTAGATTCTTGCAAATAAAACAAATTTCCTTTATAAAAAGCCAAGGCTCTACGCTAACAACAATGTAAAACATTACATGTAGGTATACTGATGACTTAGACTATAATATATTCTATTGAGTTCTGCCGGCAGATGTTTCGTACAAGCAAGAGAGGGGAGCCCAATACAAAGACGACCCATTTCCTAACACAGGTTGTCCCAGAACTCGACGATAAATCTGTAACTATAGATACACTATGACAGCGGAATATGGTCAAACTCCTTAAAGCAAGAAATCTTTATTAATCATTGGTCACCTTTGACACTTCATAATGAAAAAAATAATTGTAATATAGTATCTGTGGCAAGGTTTTTCGAAAATCAGCGCATTTTATCAAAAGTCTTAAATGCTACTACACTTGGGATTTTCGCCATCGATTTTCTTTTTATTGAATTTTTAGTGGCGAATGACTTTATTTTCTTAACTAAGTGTTCATGACAATTATTTTTTACTCAAACATCAAATTTTCAGGAATATTGTATTGGGTCATAAAAGCGAAGGTATAAAAAGGAAACAATAAAAAACATAAACACATTACTTCCTTGGCGGCGTAAATGTATTACACTACGATTGCAAAACTGAGGTGTCAGGTTCGAACCTAGGGTCGGACAAAGTGGTAATGAATTTTTCAATTTATTATCAGCCCAGAGTCAGGAATTTGTGCAAAGGAATGACGACATAACAGAGCAGCAACCATTCTTGCTGCGAGTATCATGGCGCGTGGAGTGAGTCGCGCGAGCGCCTTGTGGTTGCGACACACGCTGCTGACGCGCACGTAGATCACAGACACTAATTTCATAAATAAAGGTCCGTAATTAATAATTAATAAAAACATTTGGGTACCAATATCTATGTATAAGTGAACCGGAATTTGAAAGGTTCTGACGACAGGCGCTAAAGAGTCCTACTGTACACTGATATACAAATATAAATAAATGTACTACTCAAATACAATTCATATCAAACATTTTTGTTTTAAATTTTGTCGACAAAAATTAGGCGTAGAGATATTAAATTGAAATTAATATCAAATACTCAGGTCTATAATACCATTAAGCTGTAATGAAATCAAACTTTTATGTCCACGCACTCAAAAGAAACAGCAATTTATGGCGCATCTTTTGAAACTTGCATCTACTCCCAGGAGAATCGAAACTTAAAGGATACTTCCCATCGACCTAGAATCATGAAATTTGGCATGAAGCAACGTTTTATAGTACAGATAAACGAACAATTGCGAAATGCATACATTTTTAGTTACATTATATAGAATAACAAAAGAAAGGTGAGATAACAGATCAGTAACCAGTATGATGGCGCGTGGATGTTGCTGCGAGTATCATGGCGCGTGGAGTGAGCCGCGCGAAGACCTTGTGGCTGCGACACACGCTGCTGACGCGCACGTAAATCAGAGACACTTATTACGCGAATAAAGGTCACCAATAAAAATTAAATATAATTGGGTCGCCAATATACGTGTATAAGTGAACCTGAATTTGCAACCTTCTGACGTCAGGCGCTAAAAGTTCCAAAGTTCCATTATCAGCACACTGGTATACAAATATAAATAAATGTACTACTTAAATACAATTCATACCAAACATTTTCGTTTTAAATTTCGTCGACAAAAATTAGGCGTAGAGATATTAAATTGAAATTAATATCAAATACTCAGGTCTATAATACCATTAAGCTGTAATGAAATCAAACTTTTATATCCACGCACTCAAAAGAAACAGCTATTTATGGCGCATCTTTTGAAACTTGCATCTACTCCCAGGAGAATCGAAACTTAAAGGATACTTCCCATCGACCTAGAATCATGAAATTTGGCATGAAGCAACGTTTTATAGTACAGATAAACGAACAATTGCGAAATGCATACATTTTTAGTTACATTATATAGAATAACAAAAGAAAGGTGAGATAACAGATCAGTAACCAGTATGATGGCGCGTGGATGTTGCTGCGAGTATCATGGCGCGTGGAGTGAGCCGCGCGAAGACCTTGTGGCTGCGACACACGCTGCTGACGCGCACGTAAATCAGACACACTTATTACGCGAATAAAGGTCACCAATAAAAATTTAAAATAATTGGGTCGCCAATATACGTGTATAAGTGAACCTGAATTTGCAACCTTCTGACGTCAGGCGCTAAAAGTTCCAAAGTTCCATTATCAGCACACTGGTATACAAATATAAATAAATGTACTACTTAAATGCAATTCATACCAAAAATTTTTGTTTCAAAATTTGTCGACAAAAATTACGCGTTTTATTTTTACGCGTTTAATTATTAAATTGAAATACATATTAAATACTCAGGTCTATACCACCATTAAGCTGTAATAAAATCAAACTGCTATGTCAACGCAATTAAAAGAAACAGCACTTTATGTCGCATATTTTGAAACTTGCAAAACTCGCAGGGGAATCAAAACCTAAAGGATACTTCCCGTCGCCCTAGTATCTTGAAATTTGGCATGAAGCAATGTTTTATACTACAGATAAAGGAACAATTGCGAAAAGCTTACATTTTTAGTTACATTATATAGAATAACGTCGGATCAACTCGGCTCTCGGGTCTTCGGCCGAGCTAACAGTTGGTTCGGCAACTGAGGTGTAAAGCTATCCGTAGAAACTCTCGATCTCAATTAATACCTCTGCCCTCGAGGACACTACGCGGCCGCCCTCCGTCTTCAGCCTAAACACTTGGCTTTGCTCAATAGACAAGTCATTTGCAAACACTTTGGAGCCTCCGTTCCGTTCGATTGTCTCTTTTATGCTAACAGCATTGTAAGCATGGACATCGTGTCGCAAGCACTTCCAGATCCGTATATTGAGCCACCGAGGACTGCAGCACCATAGATCGACGTTCGCCCATGAGGTCAAGAGTACGGATCGACAGTTTTTGTGGTCTATCTCTGCGGCGAGGTTCAAAATACATGGATACCATCGTATGGACAGCTTCTACCAAACCGCTGTTTATCGGTTGTCACCCTGTAGATTACAGAGACATCACTGAAAATCCGTCTATTCGTCGTCAAAATGAAATCTATCTCGTTTCCCGTAGAACCGTCAGGACACAGCCAGGTTAATTTCCTGTGAGGCGGCTTCTGGAAAAAAGAGTCCATCGCAAAGAGTCCCACTTTCTCCAGAAAGTTGGCCAACCTCTGATCCCTGGGGTTCCGTTGCCCATGTGCTAATTGCCCCACTTTCAGCTCTGCATCGCTTTCATGCCCAACTTTGCGTTGAAGTCCCCCATAACAACATTGAAGTAGGTTTTGGAAGTATGACTTGTGTCCTCATACTATATCTCCTCTATTTCTTCATCTGGATCTGTCGAGGTCGGCGCGTATACCTGTATGACCTTCAACGAATATATTTTTGATATTATGAGTATAAGGTACAATACCCTGCTCGACACACTTTCGATGTATACGATGTTGTTTTTGATAGACCTGTGGACGAGAAATGCAACACCTCCTGGGGACTGTTGGTCGTCCCCCCGGTAGAATATCAGAATACCGGACTTCAGGGTTATCGTGTCCTCCCCGATTCTTCGGAATTCCGACAACACCAGAATGTCCCAGTGTAACCCACTCAATTCTTCTTCCAGTTCGACAATCTTCTCGTCTGTCCTCAACATGCGTATGTTGTGTGTTACCAGGGCCAGTCGTCGTAGTAGTTGGTAGCCGGGACGAACCCGGGGATTCTTAGCACCCTCTGCCCCGCCGTAACCATGGCCGCTACCGTAACCAGGAATAGCGGGGCTGCCGGGGATTGGGGGCCTGGTCCTGATGTTGAGTAAACATTGAGAGGGTTTTGCCGATACTCGCCACGCTTGGCGGGAAGCTTAGCGAGCGCAGGAGTGAACTCGCGTTGATGATGCTGCTGCCCGTCATCTACCGGGGAAAAGAAAATAGGGTTTGTGGATAGAGGATATTATGGGAAAGGAAAATATGACCTATGGGAGTGGATACTGCAGTCACGGAAGGGAAGGTTGGTAGTGACTGCAGTAGCTCGGGGGGCCGAGGTCGCGTACTCGTAGCACCTATTCTAGGACAGGCCATGACCACTAGATAGGAGCACCCCTGACCCTTACATATTAACAATAGAGTAACAAAAGAAAGGTGAGACAACAGATCAGTAACCAGTATGATGGCGCGTGGATCTTGCTGCGAGTATCATGGCGCGTGGAGTGAGCCGCGCGAGGACCTTGTGGCTGCGACACACGCTGCTGACGCGCACGTAGATCATAGACACTTATACATCATATAAAGAGGACCAATGAAAATTAAAAACATTTGGGTGGCCAATATATGTGTATAAGTGAACCTGAATGTGAAACATTGTGACGTCAGGCGCTAAAGGTTCCTATTGTACACTAAAAACACTAACAAATATCAATAAATTTACTACTTAAATAAAATTTATAACAAATACTTTTATTTTTAATTTCATTGACAAAGATTACAAATGCTATTTCATTAATTAGTGCAACAAGTGGCAAGGACGTGAGCAGCAGGAGAAGCGCGCGGTAGTGGAACGAGGCAGGCGGCGCTGGTGCTGTTGTATAACATATTGTACTGCCGTACTGACGCATGTTGTGGCCGGGTTCGAACCCTACCAGATCTTCAGCACACCGATTAAATTCCGCGATGACCTTCAGGCGCAGTACGCATATAGGTCATATCAAGAGATACCAGGATGAGAAGACCCCATTTTCACTGGTGGTCTCTCACATGTGAGAGGCCGCCTGGGTAGGCGCCCGAATGCGTTGTTTTCAAAACATCTATAATTTCCATTCAATTCACATGACTTAAATATAGATAAACAAAAGAACGATTTTTTTAAATTATTAACGGCACAAATAGTAAACAAGATGAATAAAAGCAAAAGAAAATAGGTACAAAAAAACCTCCAGGTCTATATTTTAAAATTCAATTTCGAATTTAATGGAGCTCAAGGGTTATAATTACAATCACCACAGCCCTAAAAACCATATCTACGTGAATAGTTGTAAACAAAGGAATTACACTTATTCTAAAATGTTATACTCGTACAAAATTATAACAGTTACTATAAAGTATTGTAAAAAGAGATAAACCACGTGAGATAACAGATCTGTAACCAGTATGATGGCGCGTGGATGTTGCTGCGAGTATCATGGCGCGTGGAGTGAGCCGCGCGAGGACTTTGTGGCTGCGACACACGCTGCTGACGCGCACGTAGATCACGGACACTTATAACATCGATAAGGGTATACGATGAACAATTGATAAAAACATTTGTATACCAATATCTATGTATAAGTGCACTGGAATTTGAAAGGTTCTGACGTCAGGCGCTAAAGAGTCCTAATGTACACTAATATACAAATATAAATAAATGTACTACTTAAATACAATTCATACCAAACATTTTCATTTTAAAATTTGTCGACAAAAATTACGCGTAGAGATATTAAATTGACATTAATATCAAATACTCAGCTCTATAATACCATTAAGCTGTAATGAAATCAAACTTTTATGTCAACGCACTCAAAAGAAACAGCAATTTATGTCGCATATTTTGAAACTTGCATCTACTCCCAGGAGAATCGAAACTTAAAGGATACTTCCCATCTACCTAGAATCATGAAATTTGGCATGAAGCAACGTTTTATAGTACAGATAAAGGAACAATTGCGAAAAGCATACATTTTTACTTACATTATATAGAATAATAATAGAAAGGTGAGATAACAGATCAGTAACCAGTATGATGGCGCGTGGATCTTGCTGCGAGTATCATGGCGCGTGGAGTGAGCCGCGCGAGGACCTTGTGGCTGCGACACACGCTGCTGACGCGCACGTAGATTACAGACACTTATACATCATATAAAGATGGGCCAATGAAAATTAATATCATGTGGGTCACCAATATACGTGTATAAGTGAACCTGAATGTGAAACATTGTGACGTCAGGCGCTAAAGGTTCCTATTGTACACTATTAACTCTAACAAATATCAATCAATTTACTACTTAAATACAGTTTATACCAAACGCTTTTATTTTAATTTCATTGACAAAGATTACAAATGGTACTCCATTAATTAGTGCAAGAAGTGGCAACGACGGGAGCAGCAGGAGAAGCGCGCGGCAGTGGAAGGAGGCAGGCGGCGGGATACTGCTGACTCGGAGTACATGTGCAGTGAGCAGTAGCTCGGGGAGCCGGGCTCGCATACCCGTGCGTCATGCCGCCGCTACCGGTCAAGTAGCGCACACGAACGCCCCCTGACTCAGCGCTGGTGCTGTTGTATGACATATTGTACGGACGTACTGACGCATGTTGTGGCCGGGTTTCAACCCTAACAGATCTTCAGCACATCGATTAAATTCCTCGGTGACTATTTGGCGCATTACGCCTATAGATCAGACCAGGACTGTGACTGCTAAATGCATAATCCTTGCAGGCCCCTGTGATTGAGGTGGCATATACAACTGAATTTGAACGCTCATTTGTGGTGTTATGGGCATCTATTGTAAATACGAGGTCACGTGCTCTGTCCTCCATTTTGGGATCGCAATTAGTAAGAGTGCACCGGCACTAGCAGTTTTCATAGCAACCCCGATGGTCCCTTTACTGACACACGTGACATGCACAATAGTATGACGACATAACAGAGCAGCAACCAATATGATGGCACGTGGAACTTGCTGCTGATGCGCATGTAGATCACAGACACTTAATGCACCGATAAGGCTCTAAAATCAACGTTAAAACATTTATAAGACAATATCTGTGTATAAGTGAACCGAAATTTGAAACATTCTGACGTCAGGTGCTTGCTTCCTTTCTCTTTTACATGGTCTTATTGAGCTAGGATAAGAGTATTTTAAGATTTATCTTTGTCTCATTTTACAAAATCTGCCGTTTAATCAAGTCATCTGGTAGCTTTCCCTGGAAAGATTTCTGGAAATGGCTGATTTTATAGATTATGAGGTGCTCTGTTCGAATTTCCACTTTGGGACCTCACCGAAAAGTGGCGTCCAAAAGCCATTTGTATACGAATATCTATGTATAAGTGAACCGGAATTGGAAAGGTTCTGACGTCAGGCGCTTAAGAGTCCTACTGTACACTGATATACAAATATAAATAAATGTACGACTTAGTTACGTAGCAAAGGCTGAAGGACAATCGCTGATGTTGCAGCGACACTATAAAAAGCAATTATTGATATATGAAATCGCTGATGCAGCTATGACGTCAATCGAAGGCACATGCTAATTTCTATTGTAAGAATAGGCATTCCATATTCCTACTTCGAAGTGAAATGATTATTCATAGGGTTAATTAATTGTAATTTTAATTTTCATTAAATATAGTTTTATAAAATCATTTCGGTTTTTTTTCGAACCTACGTCTGTGGCAAACGTAATTACTTAAATACAATTCATACCAAATATTTTTGTTTTAAATTTTGTCGACAAAAATTACGCGTAGAGATATTAAATTGAAATTCATATTAAATACTCAGGTCTACAATATCATTAAGCTGTAATAAAATCAAACTTCTATGTCAACGCAATCAAAAGACACAGCAATTTAAACCGCATATTTTGAAACTTGCAAAACTCGCAGGGGAATCAAAACCTAAAGGATACTTCCCATCGACCTAGAATCTTGAAATTTGGCATGAAGCAACGTTTTGTAGTACAGATAAACGAACTATTGCGAAATGCATACATTTTTAGTTACATCGTACATATTATATATCGTACATTATACCTTTAGGCTGTTACAAGTTCTATAGCTGTTCCTCTGGACGCCCGAGTGTTCCGTATAAATCTGTATTTGTACGGAACAGTCGGGTGTCCGACTCGCACTTGGCCGGATTTTTTCAAACCAAATGACTGGACTAAACTACTAATATCTAAATTAGTAATACCTTATTTGGCTTATATTTACGTTTTTCATAACTATGAATAAACATTATTAAAAATGTACTGCATTATTCTGCACACGCAACACATTTGAATATTTAAACGTTTTATTGTAATTGTCCTTACCCTATGTCTCTTGTACCTGGTATGAATACATTGTTCCGGTGCTGAGAAGCTGTTTATTATTTTGATATATTTTGAAACAGCAAGTTTATTGTATGTAGTAAGTCACTTTGTCGTGTTAGTATAAAAAATATGTGGAACTACCTTACACAATAATGAAAAATAAAGCAATTATTAAGGATTAATGCATTCGACGACATATGCATGTCAGACGACCTGGTAAAGGTCGCGGGACGTCGCTGGATGCAGGCTGCCTCCAACAGGTCACTGTGGAAATCATTGGGAGAGGCCTATGTTCAGCAGTGGACTTCCTTTGGCTGATGGATGATGGATGAATGCATTCGCCTTTTAGGGTCGGTGTCACGTCTTAGCTGTTGGCTCAGGGTGCGCAGTAATGATTTTTCGTATTTAAGGCACACGTGAAGATGACGCACATATATCTTATATGTGCTGTAGTTTGATTGGAACCACATATTACATTGACTGCCAAGGGACATCGTAGAGAACCAACACAAACAATCAATTTTCAATTAATTTAGGCATAATATCGACAATTTCACATTCCATTCACGGGCCTTAAATACAGAATAACAATAGAGTATCAAAAGAAAGGTGAGATAACAGAGCAGTAACCAGTATGATGGCGCGTGGATCTTGCTACGAGTATCATGGCGCGTGGAGTGAGCCGCGCGAGGACCTTGTGGCTGCGACACACGCTGCTGACGCGCATGTAGATCACAGACACTTATTACATAGATAAAGGTCCACAATGAACAATTAATAAAAACATTTGTATACCAATATATATGTAAAAGTGAACCAGAATGTGAAACATTGTGACGTCAGGCTAAAGGTTCCAGTGGCGAAGCCTCTATATATGCCGATTCGTTCCGGCTTCCCTTTTGTAATTTATGTGTCATATAAACTTACATATTTCATATAACATATCATGTTGATTAACATTAAAAAAAACAGTAAATATTGATAATACAAAATTATAAAACAACATCAAACATCATCTTCTGGCGCCCGAATGCGTTGTTGTCAAAATATCCATAAGATCCATTCAATTCTCATGACTTAAATACAGATTAACAATAGAAAGGTGAGATGACAGAGCAGTAACCAGTATGATGGCGCGTGGATCTTGCTGCGGGTATCATGGCGCGTGGAGTGAGCCGCGCGAGGATTTTGTGGCTGCGACACACGCTGCTGACACGCACGTAGATCACAGACACTTATAACACGAAAACAAGTCAGTAATGAACAATAAAAACATTTGGAAAACCTATTTTCGTGTTTAAGTGAACCTGAATTTGAAACGTTCTGACGTCAGGCGCTAAAAGTTCCAAAGTTCCGTTAAGTTAAGTTATAAGCACACTGGTATAAAAATATAAATAACTTTACCACTTAAGTACAATTTATACCACACACTTGTGTTTTAAAATTTTGTGGACAAAACTTACGCGTAGACGTATTAAATTGAAATCCATATCAAATACTCAGGTCTATAATACCATTAAGCTGTAATAAAATCAAACTGCTATGTCAACGCAATCAAAAGACACAACCATTTAAAACGCATACTTTGAAACTCGCAACTACTCGCAGGGGAATCAAAACCTAAAGGATACGTCCCGTCGACCTACAATCTTGAAATTTGGCATGAAGCAAGGTTTTATAGTACAGATAAAGGAACAACTGCGAAAAGCTTACAGTTTTAGTTACATTACATAGAATAACGTCGGATCAACTCGGCTCTCGGGTCTTCGGCCGAGCTAACAGTTGGTTCGGCAACTGTCCATCGGAATGAGTCCCGCTTTCTCCAGAAAGCCGGCCAGCCTCTGATCCCTGGGGTTCCGTTGCCCATGTCCAAATTGCCCACTTTCAGCTCTGCATCGCTTTCATACCCAATACACTACCCTGCTCGACACACTTTCGATGGATACGATGTTGTTTTTGATAGACCTGTGGACGAGAAATCCAACATCTCCTGGGGACTGTTGGTCCCCCAAGGTAGAATACCAGGTTACCGGATTTCAGGGTTATCATGTCCTCCCTGATCCTTCGGAATTCCGACAACCCCAGAATGACCCATTGTAGCCCACTCAATTCTTCTTCAGTTTCGGCAATTTTCTCGTCTGTCCTCAACGTGGGCATGTCGTGTGACCAGGGTCAGTCGTCGCCGAGGATGGTAGCCGGGGCCAATCCGCGGATTCGTAGCACTCCCTGCCCCGCCATAACCATGGCCACTACCGTAACCAGGAATAGCGGGGCTACCGGGGACTGAGGGCCTGGTCGAGGGGCCGAGGTCGCATACTCGTTGCACCTATTCTAGGACAGGCCATGGCCACTAGATAGGAGCATCCCTGACCCTTTCAGATTAACAATAGAGTAACAAAAGAAAGGTGAGATAACCGAGCAGTAACCAGTATGATGGCGCGTGGATCTTGCTGCGAATATCATGGCGCGTGGAGTGAGCCGCGCGAGGAGCTTGTGGCTGCGACACACGCTGCTGACGCGCACGTAGATCGCAGACACTTATTACATAGATAAGGGTATACAATGAACAGTTAGTAAAAACATTTGTATACAAATATCTATGTATAAAAGAACCGGAATTGGAAAAGTTCTGACGTCAGGCGCTAAAGAATCCTACTGTACACTGATATACAAATATAAATAAATGTACGACTTAAATACAATTTATACCAAACATTTTTGTTTTAAATTTTGTCGACAAAAATTACGCGTAGAGATATTAAATTGAAATTCATATTAAATATTCAGGTCTACAATACCATTAAGCTGTAATGAAATCAAACTTCTATGTCAACGCAATCAAAAGACACAGCAATTTATGTCTCATATTTTGAAACTTGCGACTCCTCGCAGGGTATCGCTAGGAGGGTAATATTAGAAAAAATTGTACAGTCACCAAAAAGAAACAAATATGATTTTCATAACAAAAATGAGAAGTGTTATAAAAGTGAAACAAAATGGAAGTAATAGGGTTATTTCACAATGTAGTAAATACAGTTTTTTTATTAATTAATGAACTAATAAATTACTAACAAGATAACTTGGTTCATTCTAATAAAATTCTTAAGTAACACTACAAAATTCTTGAAAAAATAACAATCAGCTTTCAAATATGGAAATAATCAGTGAATATCTATTAACAGTCTCATAATTATATATTGGCACATTATAACATTTCTGTAGCCACACTGAAAAAGTTCTAAATAGATGCTTTAACAGTTTTTAACAACTTATAATTTGCAACGGGGCAGTAAAAGCACATATCCTAAACATTATAACTAGGGAAAATAATTTTAGTAAATTATCCATCTGATAAACCTAACTTATTGCAAAATTTCGGTAGTTGGAAGGGTTAATAAGAAACTGACTTCCTTATCTGTTAGGTTAGTTTAGCCGCGTCTCAACAAAAACTATAAACAAAGATGTGACGTCACAGACAGGCAACGTGAAAGGTTAAAATTTAAATTGGTGTAAAAAACCCTTTACTTCCTTTTTGTTGCCTCATTTTTATTACGAGACGAATAAATTGTGACAAAAGGAATTAAAGTCACATGTTTAATATAACCTCAAACAAAATATAATCTTGCGAAAGGTGTTTTGATTATTTTCGCGATTACATTTATTTAGGCGATAATAATACTACATTTATACAGCTATACAGTATTTACTTCACTTACCGTTTTGATATCCAGCTAGGACACAAAAGGAACTTTGTAATGTTGAATGTATTCACCACAGCAATAAGTACACAACTCTCAGTAAAAAGCACGCCGCAAAATTGCTGACTGTTACTATTTGACGTTATTTGATTGGTTGTTGACTACAAACGCACGGTTGCCGATAAAAAAATTAAAACCTATTAAACATTATTGTTATAAAATAGAATAACAAAAATGAAGAGTCGCGAGGATGCAGATTTAATGTAACTTAAATCATCCAATTCCTTTTTTTTTCGAAAATCTAGGAGTTCTAGATAGTTTTAGTAAAACTGAACCTAATTTTAAATTAAATGTAGAACGTAAGTAACAAGTCAGAAAATAATTATTGTTTTGTAAAGCGCACGTTTTTGAGGACAGGTCTTTTACTATGGGAGAAATACGGTACCTGGAAACTAAAACGTGAATTTAAAAAACTACAAGTGTAATCTAGAATGGATAATCATAATATACATTCAGAGTACAATTATAACTTAAGGTAGACATTAATAACAAAGAAAGATTCACATAAATATTGCCAGAAACTAGCATGGACATTTATCACGTAGAAATGTACAATTTTTTTTAATATTACCCAGGAATCAAAACCTAAAGGATACTTTCCATCGACCTAGAATCTTGACATTTGGCACGAAGCAACGTTTTATAGCACAGAGAAAGGAACAATTGCGAAAAGCATACATTTTTAGTTACATTATATAGAATAACAATAGAAAGGTGAGATAACAGATCAGTAACCAGTATGATGGCGCGTGGATCTTGCTGCGAGTATCATGGCGCGTGGAGTGAGCCGCGCGAGGACCTTGTGGCTGCGACACACGCTGCTGACGCGCACGTAGATCACAGACACTTATTACATAGATAAAGGTCCACAATGAACAATTAATAAAAACATTTGTATACCAATATATATGTATAAGTGAACCAGAATGTGAAACATTGTGACGTCAGGCTAAAGGTTCCAGTGGCGAAGCCTCTATATATGCCGATTCGTTCCGGCTTCCCATTTGAAATTTATGTGTCATATAAACTTACATATTTCATATAACATTATATCATGTTAATTAACATTTAAAAAAACAGTAAATATTGATAATACAAAATTATAAAACAACATCAAACATCATCTTCTGGCGCCCGAATGCGTTGTTGTCAAAATATCCATAAGATCCATTCAATTCTCATGACTTAAATACAGATTAACAATAGAAAGGTGAGATGACAGAGCAGTAACCAGTATGATGGCGCGTGGATCTTGCTGCGGGTATCATGGCGCGTGGAGTGAGCCACGCGAGGACTTTGTGGCTGCGACACACGCTGCTGACGCGCACGTAGATCACAGACACTTATAACACGAAAACAAGTCGGGAATGAACAATAAAAACATTTGGAAAACCTATTTTCGTGTTTAAGTGATCCTGAATTAGAAACGTTCTGACGTCAGGCGCTAAAAGTTCCAAAGTTCCGTTAAGTTAAGTTATAAGCACACTGGTATAAAAATATAAATTACTTTACTACTTAAGTACAATTTATACCACACACTTGTGTTTTAAAATTTTGTGGACAAAAATTACGCGTAGACGTATTAAATTGAAATCCATATCAAATACTCAGGTCTATAATACCATTAAGCTGTAATAAAATCAAACTGCTATGTCAACGCAATCAAAAGACACAGCCATTTAAAACGCATACTTTGAAACTCGCAACTACTCGCAGGGGAATCAAAACCTAAAGGATACGTCCCGTCGACCTACAATCTTGAAATTTGGCATGAAGCAACGTTTTATAGTACACATAAAGGAGCAACTGCGAAAAGCTTACATTTTTAGTTACATTATATAGAATGACAATAGAAAGGTGAGATAACAGATCAGTAACCAGTATGATGGCGCGTGGATCTTGCTGCGAGTATCATGGCGCGTGGAGTGAGCCGCGCGAGGACCTTGTGGCTGCGACACACGCTGCTGACGCGCACGTAGATTACAGATACTTATTACATAGATAAAGGTCCATAATGAATAATTAATAAAAACATTTGTATACCAATATATAATTATGTATAAGTGAACCAGAATGTGAAACATTGTGACGTCAGGCTAAAGGTTCCAGTGGCGAAGCCTCTATATATGCCGATTCGTTCCGGCTTTCCTTTTGTAATTTATGTGTCATATAAACTTACATATTTCATATAACATATCATGTTAATTAACATTAAAAAAAACAGTAAATATTGATAATACAAAATTATAAAACAACATCAAACATCATCTTCTGGCGCCCGAATGCGTTGTTGTCAAAATATCCATAAGATCCATTCAATTCTCATGACTTAAATACAGATTAACAATAGAAAGGTGAGATGACAGAGCAGTAACCAGTATTATGGCGCGTGGATCTTGCTGCGGTTATCATGGCGCGTGGAGTGAGCCGCGCGAGGACTTTGTGGCTGCGACACACGCTGCTGACGCGCACGTAGATCACAGACACTTATAACACGAAAACAAGCCGGTAATGAATAATAAAAACATTTGGAAAACCTATTTTCGTGTTTAAGTGAACCTGAATTTGAAACGTTCTGACGTCAGGCGCTAAAAGTTCCAAAGTTCCGTTAAGTTAAGTTATAAGCACACTGGTATAAAAATATAAATAACTTTACCACTTAAGTACAATTTATACCACACACTTGTGTTTTAAAATTTTGTGGACAAAAATTACGCGTAGACGTATTAAATTTAAATCCATATCAAATACTCAGGTCTATAATACCATTAAGCTGTAATAAAATCAAACTGCTATGTCAACGCAATCAAAAGACACAGCCGTTTAAAACGCATACTTTGAAACTCGCAACTACTCGCAGGGGAATCAAAACCTAAAGGATACGTCCCGTCGACCTACAATCTTGAAATTTGGCATGAAGCAACGTTTTATAGTACACATAAAGGAGCAACTGCGAAAAGCTTACATTTTTAGTTACATTATATAGAATGACAATAGAAAGGTGAGATAACAGATCAGTAACCAGTATGATGGCGCGTGGATCTTGCTGCGAGTATCATGGCGCGTGGAGTGAGCCGCGCGAGGACCTTGTGGCTGCGACACACGCTGCTGACGCGCACGTAGATTACAGATACTTATTACATAGATAAAGGTCCATAATGAATAATTAATAAAAACATTTGTATACCAATATATAATTATGTATAAGTGAACCAGAATGTGAAACATTGTGACGTCAGGCTAAAGGTTCCAGTGGCGAAGCCTCTATATATGCCGATTCGTTCCGGCTTTCCTTTTGTAATTTATGTGTCATATAAACTTACATATTTCATATAACATATCATGTTAATTAACATTAAAAAAAACAGTAAATATTGATAATACAAAATTATAAAACAACATCAAACATCATCTTCTGGCGCCCGAATGCGTTGTTGTCAAAATATCCATAAGATCCATTCAATTCTCATGACTTAAATACAGATTAACAATAGAAAGGTGAGATGACAGAGCAGTAACCAGTATGATGGCGCGTGGATCTTGCTGCGGGTATCATGGCGCGTGGAGTGAGCCGCGCGAGGACTTTGTGGCTGCGACACACGCTGCTGACGCGCACGTAGATCACAGACACTTATTACATAGATAAAGGTCCATAATGAATAATTAATAAAAACATTTGTATACCAATATATATGTATAAGTGAACCAGAATGTGAAACATTGTGACGTCAGGCTAAAGGTTCCAGTGGCGAAGCCTCTATATATGCCGATTCGTTCCGGCTTTCCTTTTGTAATTTATGTGTCATATAAACTTACATATTTCATATAACATATCATGTTAATTAACATTTATAAAAACAGTAAATATTGATAATACAAAATTATAAAACAACATCAAACATCATCTTCTGGCGCCCGAATGCGTTGTTGTCAAAATATCCATAAGATCCATTCAATTCTCATGACTTAAATACAGATTAACAATAGAAAGGTGAGATGACAGAGCAGTAACCAGTATGATGGCGCGTGGATCTTGCTGCGGGTATCATGGCGCGTGGAGTGAGCCGCGCGAGGACTTTGTGGCTGCGACACACGCTGCTGACGCGCACGTAGATCACAGACACTTATAACACGAAAACAAGCCGGTAATGAACAATAAAAACATTTGGAAAACCTATTTTCGTGTTTAAGTGAACCTGAATTAGAAACGTTCTGACGTCAGGCGCTAAAAGTTCCAAAGTTCCGTTAAGTTAAGTTATAAGCACACTGGTATAAAAATATAAATAACTTTACTACTTAAGTACAATTTATACCACACACTTGTGTTTTAAAATTTTGTGGACAAAAATTACGCGTAGACGTATTAAATTGAAATCCATATCAAATACTCAGGTCTATAATACCATTAAGCTGTAATAAAATCAAACTGCTATGTCAACGCAATCAAAAGACACAGCCATTTAAAACGCATACTTTGAAACTCGCAACTACTCGCAGGGGAATCAAAACCTAAAGGATACGTCCCGTCGACCTACAATCTTGAAATTTGGCATGAAGCAACGTTTTATAGTACACATAAAGGAGCAACTGCGAAAAGCTTACATTTTTAGTTACATTATATAGAATGACAATAGAAAGGTGAGATAACAGATCAGTAACCAGTATGATGGCGCGTGGATCTTGCTGCGAGTATCATGGCGCGTGGAGTGAGCCGCGCGAGGACCTTGTGGCTGCGACACACGCTGCTGACGCGCACGTAGATTACAGATACTTATTACATAGATAAAGGTCCATAATGAATAATTAATAAAAACATTTGTATACCAATATATAATTATGTATAAGTGAACCAGAATGTGAAACATTGTGACGTCAGGCTAAAGGTTCCAGTGGCGAAGCCTCTATATATGCCGATTCGTTCCGGCTTTCCTTTTGTAATTTATGTGTCATATAAACTTACATATTTCATATAACATATCATGTTAATTAACATTAAAAAAAACAGTAAATATTGATAATACAAAATTATAAAACAGCATCAAACATCATCTTCTGGCGCCCGAATGCGTTGTTGTCAAAATATCCATAAGATCCATTCAATTCTCATGACTTAAATACAGATTAACAATAGAAAGGTGAGATGACAGAGCAGTAACCAGTATGATGGCGCGTGGATCTTGCTGCGGGTATCATGGCGCGTGGAGTGAGCCGCGCGAGGACTTTGTGGCTGCGACACACGCTGCTGACGCGCACGTAGATCACAGACACTTATTACATAGATAAAGGTCCATAATGAATAATTAATAAAAACATTTGTATACCAATATATATGTATAAGTGAACCAGAATGTGAAACATTGTGACGTCAGGCTAAAGGTTCCAGTGGCGAAGCCTCTATATATGCCGATTCGTTCCGGCTTTCCTTTTGTAATTTATGTGTCATATAAACTTACATATTTCATATAACATATCATGTTAATTAACATTTATAAAAACAGTAAATATTGATAATACAAAATTATAAAACAACATCAAACATCATCTTCTGGCGCCCGAATGCGTTGTTGTCAAAATATCCATAAGATCCATTCAATTCTCATGACTTAAATACAGATTAACAATAGAAAGGTGAGATGACAGAGCAGTAACCAGTATGATGGCGCGTGGATCTTGCTGCGGGTATCATGGCGCGTGGAGTGAGCCGCGCGAGGACCTTGTGGCTGCGACACACGCTGCTAACGCGCACGTAGATCACAGACACTTATAACACGAAAACAAGCCGGTAATGAACAATAAAAACATTTGGAAAACCTATTTTCGTGTTTAAGTGAACCTGAATTTGAAACGTTCTGACGTCAGGCGCTAAAAGTTCCAAAGTTCCGTTAAGTTAAGTTATAAGCACACTGGTATAAAAATATAAATAACTTTACCACTTAAGTACAATTTATACCACACACTTGTGTTTTAAAATTTTGTGGACAAAAATTACGCGTAGACGTATTAAATTTAAATCCATATCAAATACTCAGGTCTATAATACCATTAAGCTGTAATAAAATCAAACTGCTATGTCAACGCAATCAAAAGACACAGCCATTTAAAACGCATACTTTGAAACTCGCAACTACTCGCAGGGGAATCAAAACCTAAAGGATACGTCCCGTCGACCTACAATCTTGAAATTTGGCATGAAGCAACGTTTTATAGTACAGATAAAGGAGCAACTGCGAAAAGCTTACATTTTTAGTTACATTATATAGAATAACGTCGGATCAACTCGGCTCTCGAGTCTTCGGCCGAGCTAACAGTTGGTTCGGCAACTGAGGTGTAAAGCTGTCCGTAGAAACTCTCGATCTCCCTTAATACCTCTGCCCTCGTCGACACTACGCGGCCGCCCTCCGTCTTCAGCCTAAACAACTGGCTTTGCCCAATAGACAAGTCTGTTTCAAACACTTTGGAGGCTCCGTACCGTTCAATTGTCCCTTTTATGCTAACAGCATTGTAAGCATGGATATCGTGTCGCAAGCACTTCCAGATCCGTCTATTGAGCCGCCAAAGACTGCAGCGCCAGAGATTCGATGCTGCGCTTTGCCTTGTGAGCAGGTAAATATTTAATTTGTAATTTGTGGCAGATCTTGTTATAAATATATGGTAAGATAAATTATGGTAAGATAAAAGGAAACCAAAACCATCGACCCAACAACAAAATTTAAAAAAAATCTTAGTTTTATTTAAATACGTATATTTAACAAGTCATCCCTAATATCCAAATGTTTAAAAAAAATAAGCTTAATACGCAAAAATTAAATTAATATTTAATTAAAATATTTCATTTAAAATATGAATTCACGTATGTGGGAATGTCCACAATCTATTTCGCATCAAATTTTCAGAGAAAATGGCCGCCCAATGACACGGCAACTCGCTCGATTGTACACCTCGATTAGATTACATTTTATGCTGTTTTTTCTAGAATTGACCCAATATCAGTATATTATATATACTGATATTGGGTACTTATATCAGTGCGTTAAATAAACCACCATTTAAATGCAAAATAATAGAGTAATCTCGTAAATTTATATAAAAAACTAGCGACCCGGCCCGGCTCCGCCCGGGTGTTGATAGTTTTTGAATTGAATTATTTCGAGTACCTACTAACTGTTTTATATTTGAATCAAATATGACCGCCGTAGACTATATTGCTTTTCCCGTCCCATCCCGTTATATATTGTTCTGTCTCGTCTCATTCTGTCCCATGACGAAAAGCATACAATCCTGTCCCGTGCCATCCACTTGAACTTGAAAAGTAGCAAATACTGAAATAGATATTTATTCAAATTTTATTATTTAAATTTTATTCAAATTAGGAATTCTCCTTACTCATCCCAAGGGAACACTACATTTTTTGGGGATAAAGTAACCTGTGTTGATCCAGAGTATCAACTGTCCCCATACCAAATTTCATCAAAATCGGTCCAGCATACATACATAGACTTTCCGAGTTTATAATATTAGTAAGAATCCTTTATTTCACCCACTGAGATTACAAAAATATCTAATTATCTAAATTAATTAATTCTATTATATTAACACCAAAAATTTAAAAATTGGAAATAATTGAATTATACGGTATTTCGTTCACTACAAAATAAATTTAATTAATTTTATAGCGTCAACAACACGTGGTAATTATACTGTTAAAATGTAGCTTATATGACACGTTCGTAGATTTACCATAGCAGCGCCATCTATTGATTACTTACTCAACCCAGTCGAAAGGTATCGACATCTGTTAGAATCATTTGGAGTTAACAGATGATTGTGACTGTCAAATAATAACAGACAAATAATTAGCAATAAATTAAAATTGCGACTATAATTTGAGATTTAAACTATCCTATCTCTCAAGTTGGATCGAACTGCACATGGTGTGCAAATTTTATTATAATCGGTTAAGTAGTTTAGGAGTCCATTGAGGACAAACATTGTGACACGAGATTTATATATATTAAGATGTTTAAATGTTTGAAAAGACGTTACAATTTTTTTAACCAAGCTATGCAATAAAATTAAACTAAAACTTAAAAACACACTAAACACCACATAAAACAATGAAATATGATGAATTACTAACATTTCCATGATATTTACTGGTCTTGATCTTCAATCCACCACGATAAATAATTTTATTTATTTATTTCTGTTACGACCGCTTCGTCGAAAAAGTGACGCTTTATTTATTTTTTCACTATGGGACGATGTAAGGAAATCGAAGCAAATAGCTAGATTGACTCTTTACGATAATTTTGATGCACGTGTCAACGTGATCCGTGGAAAAATGTTTTGTCTGAGCTTAATTAAAGTAAACGATACCCAATCGGCCCTAATTGGGGCGATGGACAGTTGAAGCACGTTCTGACAGTTTTGACATCGGCCCTTTTAGGGCCGATGGACAGTCCGGGGGTTATATAGATGGAGCTAAAGAAGTTTTACTTCAGTCGTGTGGTCCAAAGCACACTCGTTTGTTTATGGTCTATCTCTACGGCGAGGTCTAAAATACTTAGATCCCATCGTATGGACAGCTTCTACCAAACCGCTGGTTACCGGTTTTCACCCTGTTGATTACAGAGACATCACTGAACATCCGTCTATTCGTCGTCAAGATGAAATCTATCTCGTTTCTCGTCGAACCGTCAGGACACAGCCAGGTCCATTTCCTGTGGGGCGTCTTTTGGACAAAAGAGTTCATCGCGATGAGTCCCTCTTTCTCCAGAAAAACCTCCAGCCTTTGACCCCTGGGGTTCCGTTGCCCATGTCCTAATTGCCCCACTTTCAGCTCTGCATCGCTTTCAAGCCTAACTTTGCGCTAAATCCCCCATAACAACATTGAAGTAGGTTTTGGAAGTATGACTTGTCTCCTCATACATCTCCTCTACTTCTTCATCTGGATGTGTCGAGGTCGGCGCGTATAGCTGTATGATCTTCAACAAAAATCTTTTTGATATTCTGAGTATAAGGTACACTACCCTGCTCGACACACTTTCGATGGATACGATGTTGTTTTTGATAGACCTGTGGACGAGAAATCCAATACCTCCTGGGGACTGTTGGTCCCCCCCCCCTAGAATACCAGGTTACCGGACTTCAGGGTTATCGTGTCCTCCCTGATTCTGAGGCGGGTTGGGCGGGACTCGCGTTGATGACGCTGCTGCCCGTCATCAACTGGGGAAAAGGAAATTGGGTTTGTGGATAGAGGATATTATGGGAAAGGAAAATATAGCCTGTGGGAGTGGATACTGCAGTCACGGAAGGGAAGGTTGGTAGTGGCTGCAGCAGCTCGGGGGGCCGAGGTCGCATACCCGTTGCACCTATTCTAGGACAGGCCATGGCCACTAGATAGGAGCACCCCTGACCCTTACAGATTAACAATAGAGTAACAAAAGAAAGGTGAGATAACAGAGCAGTAACCAGTATGATGGCGCGTGGATCTTGCTACGAGTATCATGGCGCGTGGAGTGAGCCGCGCGAGGACCTTGTGGCTGCGACACACGCTGCTGACGCGCACGTAGATCACAGACACTGATAGATAAATGTCGTAATGAATAATTAATAAAATCATTTGTACACCAATATCTATGTATAAGTGAACCGGAATGTGAAACATTGTGACGTCAGGCTAAAGGTTCCAGTGGCCAAGCCCCTATATATGCCGATTCCTTCCCGCTTCCCTTTTGGAATTTATGTGACATAATATCTACTATATAAAATTCTCGTGTCACGATGTTCGTTCCCATACTCCTCCGAAACGGCTTAACCGATTCTTATGAAATGGTCTGAGAATCGGCTACTATCTATTTTTCATACCATTAAGTGATAAGGGTTGTCCACCCCTAACATTTATTTTTTATTTTTTAGGCAAATTTTATTTTTTTTATTTTTATGTAATTTGGCATTAAAAATACATACAACCCTAAATTTTCACCCTTCTATCACCAACCCCTAATTTTTAATAGTCGTTTTAGTAATTAATCATTTTTTATCCCGCTCGATAACTTATCAATTATCACTTGGTAAGTTATCCCCTCCATGTGTCTACCGGTGTCACTTCTCACCCTGTACAGCACGAAGTAGGGATGTTACCTCTACAGTTTTCGGCTATTATTAGTGTTTATGCTTCAAGCGTAGTAGTTAAACATTTTTACTATCTCAGTGTAACTCTTATATCAAATATATTCTCGAGTAACTTTATTATTTATTTATTAATAACTAATATTTTTGAATATAATTAATTATTAATAACTAATAAAATTATTAATTTTGAGTGTAAATCGCACGATCAGATAATTAAGTGACTTACATAACCTCTAAAATACTCAACACGTGTCACGAGTTCCCGCAAACAACGGCTATTGAGTTGCAAGTATACATTATTTTTTACGTTAATTATAAAATCAAAAATTATTCTTTCTTATTTATAACGAAAATATTGTTGGGAATGGTGAAAAACGAATTCGGTAAAAGTTACATTTTTATTACAATTGGGATTTTTTTGTGTTTACTTATAAGAGCTCTAACTTCGACAGAATTTTATTTTCACTATTTCTAACAATATGTGTTTTCGATATAATTAAGAAACATAAACCTTTTCGCTTTCGTGAAACTATCTAATTTTTACATGTATATTCAATGTAATCCAAGATAAAATAAATGATTAATATAATAATTAAATAACTCAATCAGTTCTATTCATTTGTGTTTTGTATTGTACAGTGAACAATGCCAACAAAACGCAAAGGGGCCAATTTGAGCCGTGATACAAATAAATCTAGAAGCATTCGTAATATAAGAGCCCGAAGCACCGAAGAACAAGCTCAGGAAGAAAATACTGGAGCGCGTGGGAGAATGGCGCAATTGCGTCAAGAACAATCAGACGATACACGAGCTGAACGCAATGAAGTCATGAGATTAGAACAACGACAATCACACCGTTTTACTGTCAATAGACGCAGAGCGAATAACCATCACCGCCAACAGCCACATCGAGTATTTCTAGCTAGGTACATTATTTCTGCGTCTAGCATTCTAGTATGAGCCCGATATTGAATATTATGCTCATTCAAAAGTAGTAATTGGTGGTATGGACAAAGAATGCCCGTATTGTCATGCTTTGAAATTCAAAAATGAACCAGCCGGGATGTGTTGCGCTTCAGGGAAGGTACAACTACCTGTAATTGAAACACCACCGGAACCATTGAACGGTTTGCTTATCGGCACAGATCGAGATTCTAACGTGTTCCTGAAGTCCATTCGAACATTCAACTCATGCTTTCAAATGACATCGTTCGGAGGAACAGAAATAGTTCAAAATACTAATGCAAATGGTCAACAATACAATTCTACATTTAAAATCAGAGGCCAAGTTTATCATCAAATAGGCTCATTGCTGCCAATGCCAAACGAACCACATAAATTTTTACAAATCTACTTTATGGGCGGCGAGGACTTCGGAAGCGCACTAGCCAATCGAGTGGATGCACGTTGTGGCTACAATAACCTTGATTCATTCTTTGCCAGACGCGTCGTCAGCGAGCTGGATGCTCTATTGAATGAGCATAATGAATTGTTGAAAATATGCACAAATTAGAAAGCGATAATCACGCTATTGTTATTAATCCTGATAAAACACCAGCTGGAGAACACATTCGTCGATTCAATGCACCTGTTGCTGACGACGTTGCTGGAATCATGGTTGGCGATCGTACAGGTGCACGAGAAATTGTGATTCGTAGGAGAAATAATAATCTTCAGTTCATTGCTGATACACACCGTTCACATGACGCTCTCCAATATCCGCTAATCTTCTGGAAGGGACAAGACAGATATAGCATAAATATTAAACAACGAGATCCCGTATCAGGTACTTCATTTATGATGAATTTAATCATTACACTTTTAACAAAACAATTAAATTATTAAACGCAATTAACTTAAATTAATATTTATGAATATACTATTACAGGAGCCGAAACAAACAAGAACGTTAGCTCGAAGGATTATTATGCGTATAGATTGATGATTAGACGCGGGCTGGATAACGTCGTTCTACGACTTCGAGAGCTTTGTCAACAATTCATGGTCGACATGTACGCGAAGATAGAAGGCGAACGACTACGATACTTACGATATAATCAACTCAAGCTACGTGTGGAAGAGTACATTCACTTGCGAGACGCTATTGTCAACAACGCCGACGCCGCCGAAATTGGTAACTCTGTCATTCTACCATCATCGTACGTAGGCAGTCCACGTCACATGCAAGAGTATATACAGGATGCTCTGACTTTCGTGCGCGAATATGGGCGACCGTGTGTATTTATCACGTTCACATGTAATCCAAAATGGCCAGAGATTACATCTTTGCTGTTGCCTAGCCAAAATGCAATACATCGTCATGACATTACAGCACGTGTGTTTAGACAAAAGCTGAAGTCATTAATAAATTTTATTACTAAATCACATGTATTCGGTCCCACACGTTGCTGGCTGTATTCGGTTGAGTGGCAAAAGCGAGGATTACCTCATGCCCACATTTTGGTTTGGTTAATCGACAAAATCCGTCCTGAAGAAATAGATAATATAACTTCTGCAGAAATTCCCGCTCCGTCTACTGATCAATTGCTGTTTGATATTGTTACAGCAAACACGATTCATGGCCCATGCGGTACTTTTAATCGTTCATCGCCTTGCATGTCAGATGGAAAATGTACAAAAAAATTCCCTAAAGATTTCACTAACGATACAATCACAAATGTCGACGGATATCCAATATATCGTCGAAGGAATCCAGGTAATGGCGGACAATCATTTATTAAAAACATCAGCAAAACAGACATTGATATTGACAATCGTTGGGTCGTGCCATATTCGCCCCTGCTAAGCAAAACACACAATGCTCATATTAATGTTGAGTTCTGCAGTACTGTGAAGAGCATCAAATACATTTGCATGGCGGTGTTTAGAGTGGAAAATACCAATGTGAATGCTCCTCCAGTAAATAAAAACGATGAAATAACGCTCTACCAAATAGGTCGGTACATCAGCTCCAATGAAGCTGTTTGGCGTATCTTTGGTTTTCCAATTCATGAACGGGATCCAGCAGTTGTTCAGTTAGCCGTTCATCTTGAAAACGGTCAGCGTGTATATTTCACGAACGAGACAGCGATTGATCTTGCTATAAATCCACCAAAAACTACACTCACTGAATTTTTTGAATTGTGTAATCGTGCGGATGATTTTGGTGCCTTTGCACGTACTTTACTCTATTCACAAGTACCACGCTATTTCACATGGACTCAAATAAAACAATGGATACCCCGCAAGCCAGGCTCACCAGTTGATGCATGCCCCAATTTATTCAAATCAAACGCTTTGGGGCGAGTATTTACAGTGAATCCAAGACAGACTGAGTGCTTTTATCTTCGACTATTGTTGGTTAATGTTATTGGCCCATTGTCATTTCAAGATATACGTAAAGTGAATGGGCAACTGTATACAACGTATAAAGATGCATGCCTTGCACTCGGCTTGCTAGAAGATGACAATCAGTGGGAATGTATGCTTGCTGAAGCAGCATTGAACTGTACAGCAATACAAATTCGTCTACTATTCGCTATAGTGTTGACTACATGTTTTCCAGCCCGAGCAGAGATATTGTGGGATTATCACAAAGATTCAATGACTGATGATATATTGCATCAACATCGTACACGGTGTAACGATCTAGCGATAACATTCAGCGACGATATGTACAATGAAGCATTGATTGCTATTGAGGATCTTTGCATTATCATAGCGAACTTACCACTCAGCCATTTCGGTATGAATTCGCCAAATCGAGGTGCAACTGATTTAATGAACACTGAAATGAATCGTGAAAAGCAGTACAAAACCGTAGAAACGGCGGCGATTGTTACTCGCAATGTCCCACTAATGAATGAGGAACAAAGAACCATTTCCGACGTGGGTTCTTCTTTTTAGATGCACCAGGTGGAAGTGGCAAGACATTCCTTATTTCGCTAATTCTCGCCAAAATACGATCCAATAATGGCATCGCATTGGCCGTTGCATCACCGGCATTGCGGCAACTTTATTGGATGGAAGCAGAAGAGTTCACTCAGTATTTCAGCTACCACTAAATATTCAAAATAACCCTGAAAAATTAGCGAATGATTTCTGCACAATCATTGATTCGCAAGATGCTCTTATTGCCAGGGGACTTGGCATCATATAAATCTATTGATGCAGTTTGCGATGACACTGAAGCTGTAAATTTTCCAACAGAGTTTTTGAACTCACTGGATTTGCCAGGCATGCCACCACAAAACTTACAATTGAAGGTTGGATCTCCAATTATTTTGCTTCGTAATTTGAACCCGCCACGGCTATGCAACGGTAAAATTAATGAAAAACGTTATCGAAGGCACCATTTTAAATGGCAAGTTTCGAGGTGAAAATACACATATATTGATACCACGAATACCTATTATAGCCACAGATGTGCCAATTCAATTTAAGCGTATTCAATTTCCGATTAGATTGGCATTTGCAATGACTATTAATAAGTCCCAAGGCCAAACAATGTCTGTTTGTGGCTTAGATTTGAGCACACCATGTTTTTCACACGGACAATTATACGTTGCATGCTCTCGAGTGGGTAAACCATCAAGTTTGTTTGTATTAGCTAAAGACGGGCTAACAAAAAATATTGTACACGCTGCAGCATTAAGAGATTAATATTATGTAATTAATTAATTATATAAATAATTATTACTTTTAATAAATTAAAACAATTAATGTTTAGTGTTTCGTTATTTTTAAACAACATTCCCTCATCGTTCACAGCGCTCCAGGCCTTTTTCACTCATATTCCACATCCTTATACACTTCCAATAAGTTAGTATTATTTTTCCACACTAGAAATTCTCTAGAAATTATTCATAGGGCAAAACAACGTTTGCCGGGTCAGCTAGTATAATACAAAATTATAAAACAACATCAAACATCATCTTCTGGCGCCCGAATGCATTGTTGTCAAAATATCCATAACATCCATTCAATTCACATGCCTTAAATACAGATTAACAATAGAAAGGTGAGATAACAGTGCAGTAACCAGTATGGACTATATGGCCTAACCACTCTCAATCGTACTCTCGATTGTAGAGGAGGCCCGTGCCCTGCAGTGGGTCGTATATGTGCTGATACAATACAATACAATACAAACCAGTATGATGGCGCGTGGATGTTGCTGCGAGTATCATGGCGCGTGGAGTGAGCCACGCGAGGACCTTGTGACTGCGACACTCGCTGCTGACGCGCACGTAGATCACAGACACTTATTACATAAATAAGGGTAATCGAATGAACATTTTATAACAACATTTCGATACCAATATCTATATATAAGTGAACTGGAATTGGAAACGTTCTGACGTCAGGCGCTAAAGGTTCCTAATACACACTTGTATACAAATATCAATAAATTTACTACTAAACTCCAATTTATACCAAACACTTTTATTTTTAATTTCATCGACAAATATTACCAATGGTATTCCATTAATTAGTGCAAGAAGTGGCAAGGAAGGGAGCATCAGGAGAAGCGCGCGGTAGTGGAAGGATGCAGGCGGCGGGATACTGCTGACTCGGAGTACATGTGCAGTGAGCAGTAGCTCGGGGAGCAGGGCTCGCGTACCCGTGCGTCATGCCGCCGCTACCGGTCAAGTAGCGCACACGAACGCCCCCTGACTCAGCGCTGGTGCTGTTGTATGACATATTGTACGGACGTACTGACGCATGTTGTGGCCGGGTTTCAACCCTAACAGATCTTCAGCACATCGATTAAATTCCTCGGTGACTATTTGGCGCATTACGCCTATAGATCAGACCAGGACTGTGACTGCTAAATGCATAATCCTTGTCGGCCCCTGTGATTGAGGTGGCATATACAACTGAATTTGAACGCTCATTTGTGGTGTTATGGGCATCTATTGTAAATACGAGGTCACGTGCTCTGTCCTCCATTTTGGGATCGCAATTAGTAAGAGTGCACCGGCACTAGCAGTTTTCATAGCAACCCCGATGGTCCCTTTACTGACACACGTGCCATGCACAATAGTATGACGACATAACAGAGCAGCAACCAATATGATGGCACGTGGAACTTGCTGCTGATGCGCACGTAGATCACAGACACTTAATGCACCGATAAGGCTCTAAAATCAACGTTAAAACATTTATAAGACAATATCTGTGTATAAGTGAACCGAAATTTGAAACATTCTGACGTCAGGTGCTTGCTTCCTTTCTCTTTTACATGGTCTTATTGAGCTAGGATAAGAGTATTTTTAGATTTATCTTTGTGTCATTTTACAAAATCTGCCGTTTAATCAAGTCATCTGGTAGCTTTCCCTGGAAAGATTTCTGGAAATGGCTGATTTTATAGATTATGAGGTGCTCTGTTCGAATTTCCACTTTGGGACCTCACCGAAAAGTGGCGTCCAAAAGCCATTTGTATACGAATATCTATGTATAAGTAAACCGGAATTGGAAAGGTTCTGACGTCAGGCGCTTAAGATTCCTACTGTACACTGATATACAAATATAAATAAATGTACGACTTAGTTACGTAGCAAAGGCTGAAGGACAATCGCTGATGTTGCAGCGACACTATAAAAAGCAATTATTGATATATGAAATCGCTGATGCAGCTATGACGTCAATCGAAGGCACATGCTAATTTCTATTTGTAAGAATACGCATTCCATATTCCTACTTCGAAGTGGAATGATTATTCATAGGGTTTTTTAATTGTAATTTTAATTTTCATTGAATATAGTTTTATAAAATCATTTCGGTTTTTTTTCGAACCTACGTCTGTGGCAAACGTAATTACTTAAATACAATTCATACCAAATATTTTTGTTTTAAATTTTGTCGACAAAAATTACGCGTAGAGATATTAAATTGAAATTCATATTAAATACTCAGGTCTACAATATCATTAAGCTGTAATAAAATCAAACTTCTATGTCAACGCAATCAAAAGACACAGCAATTTAAACCGCATATTTTGAAACTTGCAAAACTCGCAGGGGAATCAAAACCTAAAGGATACTTCCCATCGACCTAGAATCTTGAAATTTGGCATGAAGCAACGTTTTGTAGTACAGATAAACGAACTATTGCGAAATGCATACATTTTTAGTTACATCGTACATATTATATATCGTACATTATACCTTTAGGCTGTTACAAGTTCTATAGCTGTTCCTCTGGACGCCCGAGAGTTCCGTATAAATCTGTATTTGTACGGAACTGTCGGGTGTCCGACTCGCACTTGGCCGGATTTTTTCAAACCAAATGACTGGACTAAACTACTAATATCTAAATTAGTAATACCTTATTTGGCTTATATTTACGTTTTTCATAACTATGAATAAACATTATTAAAAATGTACTGCATTATTATGCACACGCAACACATTTGAATATTTAAACGTTTTATTGTAATTGTCCTTACACTATGTCTCTTGTACCTGGTATGAATACATTGTTCCGGTGCTGAGAAGCTGTTTATTATTTTGATATATTTTGAAACAGCAAGTTTATTGTATGTAGTAAGTCACTTTGTCGTGTTAGTATAAAAAATATGTGGAACTACCTTACACAATAATGAAAAATAAAGCAATTATTAAGGATTAATGCATTCGGCGACATATGCATGTCAGACGACCTGGTAAAGGTCGCGGGACGTCGCTGGGTGCAGGCTGCCTCCAACAGGTCACTGTGGAAATCATTGGGAGAGGCCTATGTTCAGCAGTGGACTTCCTTTGGCTGATGGATGATGGATGAATGCATTCGCCTTTTAGGGTCGGTGTCACGTCTTAGCTGTTGGCTCAGGGTGCGCAGTAATGATTTTTCGTATTTAAGGCACACGTGAAGATGACGCACATATATCTTATATGTGCTGTAGTTTGATTGGAACCACATATTACATTAATTTAGGCATAATATCGACAATTTCACATTCCATTCACGGGCCTTAAATACAGATTAACAATAGAGTATCAAAAGAAAGGTGAGATAACAGAGCAGTAACCAGTATGATGGCGCGTGGATCTTGCTACGAGTATCATGGCGCGTGGAGTGAGCCGCGCGAGGACCTTGTGGCTGCGACACACGCTGCTGACGCGCATGTAGATCACAGACACTTATTACATAGATAAAGGTCCACAATGAACAATTAATAAAAACTTTTGTATACCAATATATATGTAAAAGTGAACCAGAATGTGAAACATTGTGACGTCAGGCTAAAGGTTCCAGTGGCGAAGCCTCTATATATGCCGATTCGTTCCGGCTTCCCTTTTGTAATTTATGTGTCATATAAACTTACATATTTCATATAACATATCATGTTGATTAATATTAAAAAAAACAGTAAATATTGATAATACTAAATTATAAAACAACATCAAACATCATCTTCTGGCGCCCGAATGCGTTGTTGTCAAAATATCCATAAGATCCATTCAATTCTCATGACTTAAATACAGATTAACAATAGAAAGGTGAGATGACAGAGCAGTAACCAGTATGATGGCGCGTGGATCTTGCTGCGGGTATCATGGCGCGTGGAGTGAGCCGCGCGAGGACTTTGTGGCTGCGACACACGCTGCTGACACGCACGTAGATCACAGACACTTATAACACGAAAACAAGTCAGTAATGAACAATAAAAACATTTGGAAAACCTATTTTCGTGTTTAAGTGAACCTGAATTTGAAACGTTCTGACGTCAGGCGCTAAAAGTTCCAAAGTTCCGTTAAGTTAAGTTATAAGCACACTGGTATAAAAATATAAATAACTTTACCACTTAAGTACAATTTATACCACACACTTGTGTTTTAAAATTTTGTGGACAAAACTTACGCGTAGACGTATTAAATTGAAATCCATATCAAATACTCAGATCTATAATACCATTAAGCTGTAATAAAATCAAACTGCTATGTCAACGCAATCAAAAGACACAGCCATTTAAAACGCATACTTTGAAACTCGCAACTACTCGCAGGGGAATCAAAACCTAAAGGATACGTCCCGTCGACCTACAATCTTGAAATTTGGCATGAAGCAAGGTTTTATAGTACAGATAAAGGAACAACTGCGAAAAGCTTACAGTTTTAGTTACATTACATAGAATAACGTCGGATCAACTCGGCTCTCGGGTCTTCGGCCGAGCTAACAGTTGGTTCGGCAACTGTCCATCGGAATGAGTCCCGCTTTCTCCAGAAAGCCGGCCAGCCTCTGATCCCTGGGGTTCCGTTGCCCATGTCCAAATTGCCCACTTTCAGCTCTGCATCGCTTTCATACTCAATACACTACCCTGCTCGACACACTTTCGATGGATACGATGTTGTTTTTGATAGACCTGTGGACGAGAAATCCAACACCTCCTGGGGACTGTTGAGGGTAGAATACCAGGTTACCGGATTTCAGGGTTATCGTGTCCTCCCTGATCCTTCGGAATTCCGACAACCCCAGAATGTCCCATTGTAGCCCACTCAATTCTTCTTCAGTTTCGGCAATTTTCTCGTCTGTCCTCAACGTGGGCATGTCGTGTGACCAGGGTCAGTCGTCGCCGAGGATGGTAGCCGGGGCCAATCCGCGGATTCGTAGCACTCCCTGCCCCGCCATAACCATGGCCACTACCGTAACCAGGAATAGCGGGGCTACCGGGGACTGAGGGCCTGGTCCTGGATTTACTTAACATTGAGAGGGTTTTGCCGATACTCGCCACGCTTGGTAGGCGGGTTGGGCGGAACTCGCGTTGATGACGCTGCTGCCCGTCATCAACTGGGGAAAAGGAAATTGGGTTTGTGGATAGAGGATTTTATGGGAAAGGAAAATATGGTCTGTGGGAGTGGATACTGCAGTCACGGAAGGGAAGGTTGGTAATGACTGCAGTAGCTCGGGGGGCCGAGGTCGCATACTCGTTGCACCTATTCTAGGACAGGCCATGGCCACTAGATAGGAGCATCCCTGACCCTTTCAGATTAACAATAGAGTAACAAAAGAAAGGTGAGATAACCGAGCAGTAACCAGTATGATGGCGCGTGGATCTTGCTGCGAATATCATGGCGCGTGGAGTGAGCCGCGCGAGGAGCTTGTGGCTGCGACACACGCTGCTGACGCGCACGTAGATCACAGACACTTATTACATAGATAAGGGTATACAATGAACAGTTAGTAAAAACATTTGTATACAAATATCTATGTATAAAAGAACCGGAATTGGAAAAGTTCTGACGTCAGGCGCTAAAGAATCCTACTGTACACTGATATACAAATATAAATAAATGTACGACTTAAATACAATTTATACCAAACATTTTTGTTTTAAATTTTGTCGACAAAAATTACGCGTAGAGATATTAAATTGAAATTCATATTAAATATTCAGGTCTATAATACCATGTTAAGCTGTAATGAAATCAAACTTCTATGTCAAAGCAATCAAAAGACACAGCAATTTATGTCGCATATTTTGAAACTTGCGACTCCTCGCAGGGTATCGCTAGGAATCAAAACCTAAAGGATACTTTCCATCGACCTAGAATCTTGACATTTGGCACGAAGCAACGTTTTATAGCACAGAGAAAGGAACAATTGCGAAAAGCATACATTTTTAGTTACATTATATAGAATAACAATAGAAAGGTGAGATAACAGATCAGTAACCAGTATGATGGCGCGTGGATCTTGCTGCGAGTATCATGGCGCGTGGAGTGAGCCGCGCGAGGACCTTGTGGCTGCGACACACGCTGCTGACGCGCACGTAGATCACAGACACTTATTACATAGATAAAGGTCCACAATGAACAATTAATAAAAACTTTTGTATACCAATATATATGTATAAGTGAACCAGAATGTGAAACATTGTGACGTCAGGCTTAAGGTTCCAGTGGCGAAGCCTCTATATATGCCGATTCGTTCCGGCTTCCCTTTTGTAATTTATGTGTCATATAAACTTACATATTTCATATAACATATCATGTTAATTAACATTTAAAAAAACAGTAAATATTGATAATACAAAATTATAAAACAACATCAAACATCATCTTCTGGCGCCCGAATGCGTTGTTGTCAAAATATCCATAAGATCCATTCAATTCTCATGACTTAAATACAGATTAACAATAGAAAGGTGAGATGACAGAGCAGTAACCAGTATGATGGCGCGTGGATCTTGCTGCGGGTATCATGGCGCGTGGAGTGAGCCACGCGAGGACTTTGTGGCTGCGACACACGCTGCTGACGCGCACGTAGATCACAGACACTTATAACACGAAAACAAGTCGGGAATGAACAATAAAAACATTTGGAAAACCTATTTTCGTGTTTAAGTGATCCTGAATTAGAAACGTTCTGACGTCAGGCGCTAAAAGTTCCAAAGTTCCGTTAAGTTAAGTTATAAGCACACTGGTATAAAAATATAAATTACTTTACTACTTAAGTACAATTTATACCACACACTTGTGTTTTAAAATTTTGTGGACAAAAATTACGCGTAGACGTATTAAATTGAAATCCATATCAAATACTCAGGTCTATAATACCATTAAGCTGTAATAAAATCAAACTGCTATGTCAACGCAATCAAAAGACACAGCCATTTAAAACGCATACTTTGAAACTCGCAACTACTCGCAGGGGAATCAAAACCTAAAGGATACGTCCCGTCGACCTACAATCTTGAAATTTGGCATGAAGCAAGGTTTTATAGTACAGATAAAGGAATAACTGCGAAAAGCTTACAGTTTTAGTTACATTACATAGGATAACGTCGGATCAACTCGGCTCTTGGGTTTTCGGCCGAGCTAACAGTTGGTTCGGCAACCGAGGTGTAAAGCTGTCCCTGGAAACTCTCGATCTCCCTTAGTACCTCTGCCCTCGTCGACACTACGCGACCGCCCTCCGTCTTCAGCCTAAACTGGCTTTGCCCTATAGACAAGTCTGTTGCAAACTCTTTGGAGCCTCCGTACCGTGCGATTGTCTCTGTTATGCAAACAGCATTATAAGCATGGATATCGTATCGCAAACACTTCCGGATCCGTGTATTGAGCCGCCAAAGACTGCAGCGCCATAGATCGACGTTCGGCCATGAGGTCTAGAGTGTGGATCAAGAGTTTTTGTGGTCTATCTCTACGGCGAGGTCTAAAATACTTAGATCCCATCGTATGGACAGCTTCTACCAAACCGCTGGTTACCGGTTTTCACCCTGTTGATTACAGAGACATCACTGAACATCCGTCTATTCGTCGTCAAGATGAAATCTATCTCGTTTCTCGTCGAACCGTCAGGACACAGCCAGGTCCATTTCCTGTGGGGCGGCTTTTAGAAAAAAGAGTTCATCGCGATGAGTCCCTCTTTCTCCAGAAAGTCGGCCAGCCTTTGACCCCTGGGGTTCCGTTGCCCATGTCCTAATTGCCCCACTTTCAGCCCTTCATCGCTTTCATACCCAATACACTACCCTGCACGACACACTTTCGATGGATACGATGTTGTTTTTGATAGACCTGTGGACGAGAAATCCAACACCTCCTGGGGACTGTTGAGGGTAGAATACCAGGTTACCGGATTTCAGGGTTATCGTGTCCTCCCTGATCCTTCGGAATTCCGACAACCCCAGAATGTCCCATTGTAGCCCACTCAATTCTTCTTCAGTTTCGGCAATATTCTCGTCTGTCCTCAACGTGGGCATGTCGTGTGACCAGGGTCAGTCGTCGCCGATGATGGTAGCCGGGGCTAATCCGCGGATTCGTAGCACTCCCTGCCCCGCCATAACCATGGCCACTACCGTAACCAGGAATAGCGGGGCTACCGGAGACTGAGGGCCTGGTCCTGGATTTACTTAACATTGAGAGGGTTTTGCCGATACTCGCCACGCTTGGCAGGCGGGTTGGGCGGGACTCGCGTTGATGACGCTGCTGCCCGTCATCAACTGGGGAAAAGGAAATTGGGTTTGTGGATAGAGAATATTATGGGAAAGGAAAATATGGTCTGTGGGAGTGGATACTGCAGTCACGGAAGGGTAGGTTGGTAATGACTGCAGTAGCTCGGGGGGCCGAGGTCGCATACTCGTTGCACCTATTCTAGGACAGGCCATGGCCACTAGATAGGAGCATCCCTGACCCTTACAGATTAACAATAGAGTAACAAAAGAAAGGTGAGATAACCGAGCAGTAACCAGTATGATGGCGCGTGGATCTTGCTGCGGGTATCATGGCGCGTGGAGTGAGCCGCGCGAGGACTTTGTGGCTGCGACACACGCTGCTGACACGCACGTAGATCACAGACACTTATAACACGAAAACAAGTCGGTAATGAACAATAAAAACATTTGGAAAACCTATTTTCGTGTTTAAGTGAACCTGAATTTGAAACGTTCTGACGTCAGGCGCTAAAAGTTCCAAAGTTCCGTTAAGTTAAGTTATAAGCACACTGGTATAAAAATATAAATAACTTTACCACTTAAGTACAATTTATACCACACACTTGTGTTTTAAAATTTTGTGGACAAAAATTACGCGTAGACGTATTAAATTGAAATCCATATCAAATACTCAGGTCTATAATATCATTAAGCTGTAATAAAATCAAACTGCTATGTCAACGCAATCAAAAGACACAGCCATTTAAAACGCATACTTTGAAACTCGCAACTACTCGCAGGGGAATCAAAACCTAAAGGATACGTCCCGTCGGTAACTGAGGTGTAAAGCTGTCCCTAGAAACTCTCGATCTCCCTTAGTACCTCTGCCTTCGTCGACACTACGCGGCCGCCCTCCGTCTTCAGCCTAAACAACTGGCTTTGCCCAATAGACAAGTCTGTTTCAAACTCTTTGGAGCCTTCGTACCGTTCAATTGTCTCTTTTATACTAACAGCATTGTAAGCATGGATATCGTGTCGCAAGCACTTCCAGATCCGTCTATTGAGCCGCCAAAGACTGCAGCGCCATAGATTCGATGCTGCGCTTTGCCTTGTGAGCAGGTAAATATTTAATTTGTAATTTGTGGCAGATCTTGTTATAAATATATGGTAAGATAAATTATGGTAAGATAAAAGGAAACCAAAACCATCGACCCAACAACAAAATTAAAAAAAAATCTTAGTTTTATTTAAATACGTATATTTAACAAGTCATCCCTAATATCCAAATGTTTTAAAAAAATAAGCTTAATACGCAAAAATTTAATTAATATTTAATTAATAATGAATTCACGTATGTGGGAATGTCCACAATCTATTTCGCATCAAATTTTCAGAGAAAATGGCCGCCCAATGACACGGCAACTCGCTCGATTATACACCTCGATTAGATTACATTTTATGCTGTTTTTTCTAGAATTGACCCAATATCAGTATATTTTATATACTGATATTGGGTACTTATATCAGTGCGTTAAATAAACCACCATTTAAATGCAAAATAATAGAGTAATCTCGTAAATTTATATAAAAAATGTTTAAATGTTTGAAAAGCCGTTACAATTTTTTTAACCAAGCTATGCAATAAAATTAAACTACAACTTAAAAATACACTAAACACCACATAAAACAATGAAATATGATGAATTACTAACATTTCCATGATATTTACTGGTCTTGATCTTCAATCCACCACGATAAATAATTTTATTTATTTATCGTTCTGTTACGACCGCTTCGTCGACAAAAGTGACGCTTTATTTATTTTTTCACTATGGGACGATGTAAGGAAATCGAAGCAAATAGCTAGATTGACTCTTTACGATAATTTTGATGCACGTGTCAACGTGATCCGTGGAAAAATGTTTTGTCTGAGCTTAATTAAAGTAAACGATACCCAATCGGCCCTAATTGGGGCGATGGACAGTTGAAGCACGTTCTGACAGTTTTGACATCGGCCCTTTTAGGGCCGATGGACAGTCCGGGGGTTATATAGATGGAGCTAAAGAAGTTTTACTTCAGTCGTGTGGTCCAAAGCACACTCTTTTGTTTATGGTCTATCTCTACGGCGAGGTCTAAAATACTTAGATCCCATCGTATGGACAGCTTCTACCAAACCGCTGGTTACCGGTTTTCACCCTGTTGATTACAGAGACATCACTGAACATCCGTCTATTCGTCGTCAAGATGAAATCTATCTCGTTTCTCGTCGAACCGTCAGTACACAGCCAGGTCCATTTCCTGTGGGGCGGCTTTTGGATAAAAGAGTTCATCGCGATGAGTCCCTCTTTCTCCAGAAAGTCGGCCAGCCTTTGACCCCTGGAGTTCCGTTGCCCATGTCCTAATTGCCCCACTTTCAGCTCTGCATCGCTTTCATGCCTAACTTTGCGCTAAGTCCCCCATAACAACATTGAAGTAGGTTTTGGAAATATGACTTGTGTCCTCATACATCTCCTCTACTTCTTCATCTGGATGTGTCGAGGTCGGCGCGTATACCTGTATGATCTTCAACAAAAATCTTTTTGATATTCTGAGTATAAGGTACACTACCCTGCTCGACACACTTTCGATGGATACGATGTTGTTTTTGATAGACCTGTGGACGAGAAATCCAAACCTCCTGGGGACTGTTGGTCCGATTCCTTCCCGCTTCCCTTTTGGAATTTATGTGATATATCTACTATATAAAATTCTCGTGTCACGATGTTCGTTCCCATACTCCTCCGAAACGGCTTAACCGATTCTTATGAAATTTTATATGCATAGTCAGTAGGTCTGAGAATCGCCTACTATCTATTTTTCATACCATTAAGTGATAAGGGTTGTCCACCCCTAACATTTATTTTTTATTTTTTAGACAAATTTTATTTTTATGTAATGTGTCATTAAAAATACATACAACCCTAAATTTTCACCCTTCTATCACCAACCCCTAATTTTTAATAGTCGTTTTAGTAATTAATCATTTTTTATCCCGCTCGATAACTTATCAATTATCACTTGGTAAGTTATCCCCTCCATGTGTCTACCGGTGTCACTTCTCACCCTGTACAGCACGAAGTAGGGATGTTACCTCTACAGTTTTCGGCTATTATTAGTGTTTATGCTTCAAGCGTAGTAGTTAAACATTTTTACTATCTCAGTGTAACTCTTATATCAAATATATTCTCGAGTAACTTTATTATTTATTTATTAATAACTAATATTTTTGAATATAATTAATTATTAATAACTAATAAAATTATTAATTTTGAGTGTAAATCGCACGATCAGATAATTAAGTGACTTACATAACCTCTAAAATACTCAACACGTGTCACGAGTTCCCGCAAACAACGGCTATTGAGTTGCAAGTATACATTATTTTTTACGTTAATTATAAAATCAAAAATTATTCTTTCTTATTTATAACGAAAATATTGTTGGGAATGGTGAAAAACGAATTCGGTAAAAGTTACATTTTTATTACAATTGGGATTTTTTTGTGTTTACTTATAAGAGCTCTAACTTCGACAGAATTTTATTTTCACTATTTCTAACAATATGTGTTTTCGATATAATTAAGAAACATAAACCTTTTCGCTTTCGTGAAACTATCTAATTTTTACATGTATATTCAATGTAATCAAAGATAAAATAAATGATTAATATAATAATTAAATAACTCAATCAGTTCTATTCATTTGTGTTTTGTATTGTACAGTGAACAATGCCAACAAAACGCAAAGGGGCCAATTTGAGCCGTGATACAAATAAATCTAGAAGCATTCGTAATATAAGAGCCCGAAGCACCGAAGAACAAGCTCAGGAAGAAAATACTGGAGCGCGTGGGAGAATGGCGCAATTGCGTCAAGAACAATCAGACGATACACGAGCTGAACGCAATGAAGTCATGAGATTAGAACAACGACAATCACACCGTTTTACTGTCAATAGACGCAGAGCGAATAACCATCACCGCCAACAGCCACATCGAGTATTTCTAGCTAGGTACATTATTTCTGCGTCTAGCATTCTAGTATGAGCCCGATATTGAATATTATGCTCATTCAAAAGTAGTAATTGGTGGTATGGACAAAGAATGCCCGTATTGTCATGCTTTGAAATTCAAAAATGAACCAGCCGGGATGTGTTGCGCTTCAGGGAAGGTACAACTACCTGTAATTGAAACACCACCGGAACCATTGAACGGTTTGCTTATCGGCACAGATCGAGATTCTAACGTGTTCCTGAAGTCCATTCGAACATTCAACTCATGCTTTCAAATGACATCGTTCGGAGGAACAGAAATAGTTCAAAATACTAATGCAAATGGTCAACAATACAATTCTACATTTAAAATCAGAGGCCAAGTTTATCATAAAATAGGCTCATTGCTGCTAATGCCAAACGAACCACATAAATTTTTACAAATCTACTTTATGGGCGGCGAGGACTTCGGAAGCGCACTAGCCAATCGGGTGGATGCACGTTGTGGCTACAATAACCTTGATTCATTCTTTGCCAGACGCGTCGTCAGCGAGCTGGATGCTCTATTGAATGAGCATAATGAATTGTTGAAAATATGCACAAATTAGAAAGCGATAATCACGCTATTGTTATTAATCCTGATAAAACACCAGCTGGAGAACACATTCGTCGATTCAATGCACCTGTTGCTGACGACGTTGCTGGAATCATGGTTGGCGATCGTACAGGTGCACGAGAAATTGTGATTCGTAGGAGAAATTAATAATCTTCAGTTCATTGCTGATGCACACCGTTCACATGACGCTCTCCAATATCCGCTAATCTTCTGGAAGGGACAAGACAGATATAGCATAAATATTAAACAACGAGATCCCGTATCAGGTACTTCATTTATGATGAATTTAATCATTACACTTTTAACAAAACAATTAAATTATTAAACGCAATTAACTTAAATTAATATTTATGAATATATTATTACAGGAGCCGAAACAAACAAGAACGTTAGCTCGAAGGATTATTATGCGTATAGATTGATGATTAGACGCGGGCTGGATAACGTCATTCTACGACTTCGAGAGCTTTGTCAACAATTCATGGTCGACATGTACGCGAAGATAGAAGGCGAACGACTACGATACTTACGATATAATCAACTCAAGCTACGTGTGGAAGAGTACATTCACTTGCGAGACGCTATTGTCAACAACGCCGACGCCGCCGAAATTGGTAACTCTGTCATTCTACCATCATCGTACGTAGGCAGTCCACGTCACATGCAAGAGTATATACAGGATGCTCTGACTTTCGTGCGCGAATATGGGCGACCGTGTTTATTTATCACGTTCACATGTAATCCAAAATGGCCAGAGATTACATCTTTGCTGTTGCCTAGCCAAAATGCAATACATCGTCATGACATTACAGCACGTGTGTTTAGACAAAAGCTGCTGAAGTCATTAATAAATTTTATTACTAAATCACATGTATTCGGTCCCACACGTTGCTGGCTGTATTCGGTTGAGTGGCAAAAGCGAGGATTACCTCATGCCCACATTTTGGTTTGGTTAATCGACAAAATCCGTCCTGAAGAAATAGATAATATAACTTCTGCAGAAATTCCCGCTCCGTCTACTGATCAATTGCTGTTTGATATTGTTACAGCAAACACGATTCATGGCCCATGCGGTACTTTTAATCGTTCATCGCCTTGCATGTCAGATGGAAAATGTACAAAAAAATTCCCTAAAGATTTCACTAACGATACAATCACAAATGTCGACGGATATCCAATATATCGTCGAAGGAATCCAGGTAATGGCGGACAATCATTTATTAAAAACATCAGCAAAACAGACATTGATATTGACAATCGTTGGGTCGTGCCATATTCGCCCCAGCTAAGCAAAACATACAATGCTCATATTAATGTTGAGTTCTGCAGTACTGTGAAGAGCATCAAATACATTTGCATGGCGGTGTTTAGAGTGGAAAATACCAATGTGAATGCTCCTCCAGTAAATAAAAACGATGAAATAACGCTCTACCAAATAGGTCGGTACATCAGCTCCAATGAAGCTGTTTGGCGTATCTTTGGTTTTCCAATTCATGAACGGAATCCAGCAGTTGTTCAGTTAGCCGTTCATCTTGAAAACGGTCAGCGTGTATATTTCACGAACGAGACAGCGATTGATCGTGCTATAAATCCACCAAAAACTACACTCACTGAATTTTTTGAATTGTGTAATCGTGCGGATGATTTTGGTGCCTTTGCACATACTTTACTCTATTCACAAGTACCACGCTATTTCACATGGACTCAAATAAAACAATGGATACCCCGCAAGCCAGGCTCACCAGTTGATGCATGCCCCAATTTATTCAAATCAAACGCTTTGGGGCGAGTATTTACAGTGAATCCAAGACAGACTGAGTGCTTTTATCTTCGACTTTTGTGGGTAATGTTACTGGCCCATTGTCATTTAAAGATATACGTAAAGTGAATGGGCAACTGTATACAACGTATAAAGATGCATGCCTTGCACTCGGCTTGCTAGAAGATGACAATCAGTGGGAATGTATGCTTGCTGAAGCAGCATTGAACTGTACAGCAATACAAATTCGTCTACTATTCGCTATAGTGTTGACTACATGTTTTCCAGCCCGAGCAGAGATATTGTGGGATTATCACAAAGATTCAATGACTGATGATATATTGCATCAACATCGTACACGGTGTAACGATCTAGCGATAACATTCAGCGACGATATGTACAATGAAGCATTGATTGCTATTGAGGATCTTTGCATTATCATAGCGAACTTACCACTCAGTCATTTCGGTATGAATTCGCCAAATCGAGGTGCAACTGATTTAATGAACACTGAAATGAATCGTGAAAAGCAGTACAAAACTGTAGAAATGGCGGCGATTGTTACTCGCAATGTCCCACTAATGAATGAGGAACAAAGAACCATTTCCGACCGCATTATGCTCGCAGTTTCAGCAGGACAAGGTGGGTTCTTCTTTTTAGATGCACCAGGTGGAAGTGGCAAGACATTCCTTATTTCGCTAATTCTCGCCAAAATACGATCCAATAATGGCATCGCATTGGCCGTTGCATCACCGGCATTGCGGCAACTTTATTGGATGGAAGCAGAAGAGTTCACTCAGTATTTCAGCTACCACTAAATATTCAAAATAACCCTGACGCAGTGTGCAACATAAAAAAACAATCGTCCAGAGCCACAGTGCTGAAACAGTGTAAAATTATCATCTGAGATGAATGTACCATGGCACACAAACATTCGCTTGAGGCGTTGAACAGGACATTGAAAGATATTAAAAACAACGACAAACTATTTGGTGGCACTCTGTTAGTCCTTTCAGGTGACTTCAGACAAACACTTCCCGTCATTCCACGTTCAACATACGCTGATGAAATCAACGCCTGCATTCGACATTGTGGCGTAATGTTGAAATAGTACAGCTGAAAGTAAATATGCGCGTTCAAATGCTTCAAGATTCATCCGCTGAAACATTCTCAAAACAACTCTTAGATATCGGCGATGGAAAAGTCACTATAGCTGAAACTGGATACATAAAATTAGCGAATGATTTCTGCACAATCATTGATTCGCAAGATGCTCTTATTGCCAGGGGACTTGGCATCATATAAATCTATTGATGCAGTTTGCGATGACACTGAAGCTGTAAATTTTCCAACAGAGTTTTTGAACTCACTGGATTTGCCAGGCATGCCACCACAAAACTTACAATTGAAGGTTGGATCTCCAATTATTTTGCTTCGTAATTTGAACCCGCCACGGCTATGCAACGGTAAAATTAATGAAAAACGTTATCGAAGGCACCATTTTAAATGGCAAGTTTCGAGGTGAAAATACACATATATTGATACCACGAATACCTATTATAGCCACAGATGTGCCAATTCAATTTAAGCGTATTCAATTTCCGATTAGATTGGCATTTGCAATGACTATTAATAAATCCCAAGGCCAAACAATGTCTGTTTGTGGCTTAGATTTGAGCACACCATGTTTTTCACACGGACAATTATACGTTGCATGCTCTCGAGTGGGTAAACCATCAAGTTTGTTTGTATTAGCTAAAGACGGGCTAACAAAAAATATGGTACACGCTGCAGCATTAAGAGATTAATATTATGTAATTAATTAATTATATAAATAATTATTACTTTTAATAAATTAAAACAATTAATGTTTAGTGTTTTGTTATTTTTAAACAACATTCCCTCATCGTTCACAGCGCTCCAGGCCTTTTTCACTCATATTCCACATCCTTATACACTTCCAATAAGTTAGTATTATTTTTCCACACTAGAAATTCTCTAGAAATTATTCATAGGGCAAAACAACGTTTGCCGGGTCAGCTAGTATAATACAAAATTATAAAACAACATCAAACATCATCTTCTGGCGCCCGAATGCATTGTTGTCAAAATATCCATAACATCCATTCAATTCACATGCCTTAAATACAGATTAACAATAGAAAGGTGAGATAACAGTGCAGTAACCAGTATGGACTATATGGCCTAACCACTCTCAATCGTACTCTCGATTGTAGAGGAGGCCCGTGCCCTGCAGTGGGTCGTATATGTACTGATACAATACAATACAATACAAACCAGTATGATGGCGCGTGGATGTTACTGCGAGTATCATGGCGCGTGGAGTGAGCCACGCGAGGACCTTGTGACTGCGACACTCGCTGCTGACGCGCACGTAGATCACAGACACTTATTACATAAATAAGGGTAATCGAATGAACATTTTATAAGAACATTTCGATACCAATATCTATATATAAGTGAACTGGAATTGGAAACGTTCTGACGTCAGGCGCTAAAGGTTCCTAATACACACTTGTATACAAATATCAATAAATTTACTACTAAACTCCAATTTATACCAAACACTTTTATTTTTAATTTCATCGACAAATATTACCAATGGTATTCCATTAATTAGTGCAAGAAGTGGCAAGGAAGGGAGCATCAGGAGAAGCGCGCGGTAGTGGAAGGATGCAGGCGGCGGGATACTGCTGACTCGGAGTACATGTGCAGTGAGCAGTAGCTCGGGGAGCAGGGCTCGCGTACCCGTGCGTCATGCCGCCGCTACCGGTCAAGTAGCGCACACGAACGCCCCCTGACTCAGCGCTGGTGCTGTTGTATGACATATTGTACGGACGTACTGACGCATGTTGTGGCCGGGTTTCAACCCTAACAGATCTTCAGCACATCGATTAAATTCCTCGGTGACTATATGGCGCATTACGCCTATAGATCAGACCAGGACTGTGACTGCTAAATGCATAATCCTTGTCGGCCCCTGTGATTGAGGTGGCATATACAACTGAATTTGAACGCTCATTTGTGGTGTTATGGGCATCTATTGTAAATACGAGGTCACGTGCTCTGTCCTCCATTTTGGGATCGCAATTAGTAAGAGTGCACCGGCACTAGCAGTTTTCATAGCAACCCCGATGGTCCCTTTACTGACACACGTGCCATGCACAATAGTATGACGACATAACAGAGCAGCAACCAATATGATGGCACGTGGAACTTGCTGCTGATGCGCACGTAGATCACAGACACTTAATGCACCGATAAGGCTCTAAAATCAACGTTAAAACATTTATAAGACAATATCTGTGTATAAGTGAACCGAAATTTGAAACATTCTGACGTCAGGTGCTTGCTTCCTTTCTCTTTTACATGGTCTTATTGAGCTAGGATAAGAGTATTTTTAGATTTATCTTTGTGTCATTTTACAAAATCTGCCGTTTAATCAAGTCATCTGGTAGCTTTCCCTGGAAAGATTTCTGGAAATGGCTGATTTTATAGATTATGAGGTGCTCTGTTCGAATTTCCACTTTGGGACCTCACCGAAAAGTGGCGTCCAAAAGCCATTTGTATACGAATATCTATGTATAAGTGAACCGGAATTGGAAAGGTTCTGACGTCAGGCGCTTAAGAGTCCTACTGTACACTGATATACAAATGTAAATAAATGTACGACTTAGTTACGTAGCAAAGGCTGAAGGACAATCGCTGATGTTGCAGCGACACTATAAAAAGCAATTATTGATATATGAAATCGCTGATGCAGCTATGACGTCAATCGAAGGCACATGCTAATTTCTATTTGTAAGAATACGCATTCCATATTCCTACTTCGAAGTGGAATGATTATTCATAGGGTTTTTTAATTGTAATTTTAATTTTCATTGAATATAGTTTTATAAAATCATTTCGGTTTTTTTTCGAACCTACGTCTGTGGCAAACGTAATTACTTAAATACAATTCATACCAAACATTTTTGTTTTAAATTTTGTCGACAAAAATTACGCGTAGAGATATTAAATTGAAATTCATATTAAATACTCAGGTCTACAATATCATTAAGCTGTAATAAAATCAAACTTCTATGTCAACGCAATCAAAAGACACAGCAATTTAAACCGCATATTTTGAAACTTGCAAAACTCGCAGGGGAATCAAAACCTAAAGGATACTTCCCATCGACCTAGAATCTTGAAATTTGGCATGAAGCAACGTTTTGTAGTACAGATAAACGAACTATTGCGAAATGCATACATTTTTAGTTACATCGTACATATTATATATCGTACATTATACCTTTAGGCTGTTACAAGATCTATAGCTATTCCTCTGGACGCCCGAGAGTTCCGTATAAATCTGTATTTGTACGGAACTGTTGGGTGTCCGACTCGCACTTGGCCGGATTTTTTCAAACCAAATGACCAGTCATTTGGTTAGTCCAGACTAAACTACTAATATCTAAATTAGTAATACCTTATTTGGCTTATATTTACGTTTTTCATAACTATGAATAAACATTATTAAAAATGTACTGCATTATTATGCACACACACAACACATTTGAATATTTAAACGTTTTATTGTAATTGTCCTTACACTATGTCTCTTGTACCTGGTATGAATACATTGTTCCGGTGCTGAGAAGCTGTTTATTATTTTGATATATTTTGAAACAGCAAGTTTATTGTATGTAGTAAGTCACTTTGTCGTGTTAGTATAAAAAATATGTGGAACTACCTTACACAATAATGAAAAATAAAGCAATTATTAAGGATTAATGCATTCGGCGACATATGCATGTCAGACGACCTGGTAAAGGTCGCGGGACGTCGCTGGGTGCAGGCTGCCTCCAACAGGTCACTGTGGAAATCATTGGGAGAGGCCTATGTTCAGCAGTGGACTTCCTTTGGCTGATGGATGATGGATGAATGCATTCGCCTTTTAGGGTCGGTGTCACGTCTTAGCTGTTGGCTCAGGGTGCGCAGTAATGATTTTTCGTATTTAAGGCACACGTGAAGATGACGCACATATATCTTATATGTGCTGTAGTTTGATTGGAACCACATATTACATTAATTTAGGCATAATATCGACAATTTCACATTCCATTCACGGGCCTTAAATACAGATTAACAATAGAGTATCAAAAGAAAGGTGAGATAACAGAGCAGTAACCAGTATGATGGCGCGTGGATCTTGCTACGAGTATCATGGCGCGTGGAGTGAGCCGCGCGAGGACCTTGTGGCTGCGACACACGCTGCTGACGCGCACGTAGATCACGGACACTTATTACATAGATAAAGGTCCACAATGAACAATTAATAAAAACTTTTGTATACCAATATATATGTAAAAGTGAACCAGAATGTGAAACATTGTGACGTCAGGCTAAAGGTTCCAGTGGCGAAGCCTCTATATATGCCGATTCGTTCCGGCTTCCCTTTTATAATTTATGTGTCATATAAACTTACATATTTCATATAACATATCATGTTGATTAATATTAAAAAAAACAGTAAATATTGATAATACTAAATTATAAAACAACATCAAACATCATCTTCTGGCGCCCGAATGCGTTGTTGTCAAAATATCCATAAGATCCATTCAATTCTCATGACTTAAATACAGATTAACAATAGAAAGGTGAGATGACAGAGCAGTAACCAGTATGATGGCGCGTGGATCTTGCTGCGGGTATCATGGCGCGTGGAGTGAGCCACGCGAGGACTTTGTGGCTGCGACACACGCTGCTGACACGCACGTAGATCACAGACACTTATAACACGAAAACAAGTCAGTAATGAACAATAAAAACATTTGGAAAACCTATTTTCGTGTTTAAGTGAACCTGAATTTGAAACGTTCTGACGTCAGGCGCTAAAAGTTCCAAAGTTCCGTTAAGTTAAGTTATAAGCACACTGGTATAAAAATATAAATAACTTTACCACTTAAGTACAATTTATACCACACACTTGTGTTTTAAAATTTTGTGGACAAAACTTACGCGTAGACGTATTAAATTGAAATCCATATCAAATACTCAGATCTATAATACCATTAAGCTGTAATAAAATCAAACTGCTATGTCAACGCAATCAAAAGACACAGCCATTTAAAACGCATACTTTGAAACTCGCAACTACTCGCAGGGGAATCAAAACCTAAAGGATACGTCCCGTCGACCTACAATCTTGAAATTTGGCATGAAGCAAGGTTTTATAGTACAGATAAAGGAACAACTGCGAAAAGCTTACAGTTTTAGTTACATTACATAGAATAACGTCGGATCAACTCGGCTCTCGGGTCTTCGGCCGAGCTAACAGTTGGTTCGGCAACTGTCCATCGGAATGAGTCCCGCTTTCTCCAGAAAGCCGGCCAGCCTCTGATCCCTGGGGTTCCGTTGCCCATGTCCAAATTGCCCACTTTCAGCTCTGCATCGCTTTCATACTCAATACACTACCCTGCTCGACACACTTTCGATGGATACGATGTTGTTTTTGATAGACCTGTGGACGAGAAATCCAACACCTCCTGGGGACTGTTGAGGGTAGAATACCAGGTTACCGGATTTCAGGGTTATCGTGTCCTCCCTGATCCTTCGGAATTCCGACAACCCCAGAATGTCCCATTGTAGCCCACTCAATTCTTCTTCAGTTTCGGCAATTTTCTCGTCTGTCCTCAACGTGGGCATGTCGTGTGACCAGGGTCAGTCGTCGCCGAGGATGGTAGCCGGGGCCATCCGCGGATTCGTAGCACTCCCTGCCCCGCCATAACCATGGCCACTACCGTAACCAGGAATAGCGGGGCTACCGGGGACTGAGGGCCTGGTCCTGGATTTACTTAACATTGAGAGGGTTTTGCCGATACTCGCCACGCTTGGTAGGCGGGTTGGGCGGAACTCGCGTTGATGACGCTGCTGCCCGTCATCAACTGGGGAAAAAGAAATTGGGTTTGTGGATAGAGGATATTATGGGAAAGGAAAATATGGTCTGTGGGAGTGGATACTGCAGTCACGGAAGGGAAGGTTGGTAATGACTGCAGTAGCTCGGGGGGCCGAGGTCGCATACTCGTTGCACCTATTCTAGGACAGGCCATGGCCACTAGATAGGAGCATCCCTGACCCTTTCAGATTAACAATAGAGTAACAAAAGAAAGGTGAGATAACCGAGCAGTAACCAGTATGATGGCGCGTGGATCTTGCTGCGAATATCATGGCGCATGGAGTGAGCCGCGCGAGGAGCTTGTGGCTGCGACACACGCTGCTGACGCGCACGTAGATCACAGACACTTATTACATAGATAAGGGTATACAATGAACAGTTAGTAAAAACATTTGTATACAAATATCTATGTATAAAAGAACCGGAATTGGAAAAGTTCTGACGTCAGGCGCTAAAGAATCCTACTGTACACTGATATACAAATATAAATAAATGTACGACTTAAATACAATTTATACCAAACATTTTTGTTTTAAATTTTGTCGACAAAAATTACGCGTAGAGATATTAAATTGAAATTCATATTAAATATTCAGGTCTATAATACCATGTTAAGCTGTAATGAAATCAAACTTCTATGTCAAAGCAATCAAAAGACACAGCAATTTATGTCGCATATTTTGAAACTTGCGACTCCTCGCAGGGTATCGCTAGGAATCAAAACCTAAAGGATACTTTCCATCGACCTAGAATCTTGACATTTGGCACGAAGCAACGTTTTATAGCACAGAGAAAGGAACAATTGCGAAAAGCATACATTTTTAGTTACATTATATAGAATAACAATAGAAAGGTGAGATAACAGATCAGTAACCAGTATGATGGCGCGTGGATCTTGCTGCGAGTATCATGGCGCGTGGAGTGAGCCGCGCGAGGACCTTGTGGCTGCGACACACGCTGCTGACGCGCACGTAGATCACAGACACTTATTACATAGATAAAGGTCCACAATGAACAATTAATAAAAACTTTTGTATACCAATATATATGTATAAGTGAACCAGAATGTGAAACATTGTGACGTCAGGCTTAAGGTTCCAGTGGCGAAGCCTCTATATATGCCGATTCGTTCCGGCTTCCCTTTTGTAATTTATGTGTCATATAAACTTACATATTTCATATAACATATCATGTTAATTAACATTTAAAAAAACAGTAAATATTGATAATACAAAATTATAAAACAACATCAAACATCATCTTCTGGCGCCCGAATGCGTTGTTGTCAAAATATCCATAAGATCCATTCAATTCTCATGACTTAAATACAGATTAACAATAGAAAGGTGAGATGACAGAGCAGTAACCAGTATGATGGCGCGTGGATCTTGCTGCGGGTATCATGGCGCGTGGAGTGAGCCACGCGAGGACTTTGTGGCTGCGACACACGCTGCTGACGCGCACGTAGATCACAGACACTTATAACACGAAAACAAGTCGGGAATGAACAATAAAAACATTTGGAAAACCTATTTTCGTGTTTAAGTGATCCTGAATTAGAAACGTTCTGACGTCAGGCGCTAAAAGTTCCAAAGTTCCGTTAAGTTAAGTTATAAGCACACTGGTATAAAAATATAAATTACTTTACTACTTAAGTACAATTTATACCACACACTTGTGTTTTAAAATTTTGTGGACAAAAATTACGCGTAGACGTATTAAATTGAAATCCATATCAAATACTCAGGTCTATAATACCATTAAGCTGTAATAAAATCAAACTGCTATGTCAACGCAATCAAAAGACACAGCCATTTAAAACGCATACTTTGAAACTCGCAACTACTCGCAGGGGAATCAAAACCTAAAGGATACGTCCCGTCGACCTACAATCTTGAAATTTGGCATGAAGCAAGGTTTTATAGTACAGATAAAGGAATAACTGCGAAAAGCTTACAGTTTTAGTTACATTACATAGGATAACGTCGGATCAACTCGGCTCTTGGGTTTTCGGCCGAGCTAACAGTTGGTTCGGCAACCGAGGTGTAAAGCTGTCCCTGGAAACTCTCGATCTCCCTTAGTACCTCTGCCCTCGTCGACACTACGCGACCGCCCTCCGTCTTCAGCCTAAACTGGCTTTGCCCTATAGACAAGTCTGTTGCAAACTCTTTGGAGCCTCCGTACCGTGCGATTGTCTCTGTTATGCAAACAGCATTATAAGCATGGATATCGTATCGCAAACACTTCCGGATCCGTGTATTGAGCCGCCAAAGACTGCAGCGCCATAGATCGACGTTCGGCCATGAGGTCTAGAGTATGGATCAAGAGTTTTTGTGGTCTATCTCTACGGCGAGGTCTAAAATACTTAGATCCCATCGTATGGACAGCTTCTACCAAACCGCTGGTTGCCGGTTTTCACCCTGTTGATTACAGAGACATCACTGAACATCCGTCTATTCGTCGTCAAGATGAAATCTATCTGTTTCTCGTCGAACCGTCAGTACACAGCCAGGTCCATTTCCTGTGGGGCGGCTTTTGGATAAAAGAGTTCATCGCGATGAGTCCCTCTTTCTCCAGAAAGTCGGCCAGCCTTTGACCCCTGGAGTTCCGTTGCCCATGTCCTAATTGCCCCACTTTCAGCTCTGCATCGCTTTCATGCCTAACTTTGCGCTAAGTCCCCCATAACAACATTGAAGTAGGTTTTGGAAATATGACTTGTGTCCTCATACATCTCCTCTACTTCTTCATCTGGATGTGTCGAGGTCGGCGCGTATACCTGTATGATCTTCAACAAAAATCTTTTTGATATTCTGAGTATAAGGTACACTACCCTGCTCGACACACTTTCGATGGATACGATGTTGTTTTTGATAGACCTGTGGACGAGAAATCCAAACCTCCTGGGGACTGTTGGTCCGATTCCTTCCCGCTTCCCTTTTGGAATTTATGTGATATATCTACTATATAAAATTCTCGTGTCACGATGTTCGTTCCCATACTCCTCCGAAACGGCTTAACCGATTCTTATGAAATTTTATATGCATAGTCAGTAGGTCTGAGAATCGCCTACTATCTATTTTTCATACCATTAAGTGATAAGGGTTGTCCACCCCTAACATTTATTTTTTATTTTTTAGACAAATTTTATTTTTATGTAATGTGTCATTAAAAATACATACAACCCTAAGTTTTCACCCTTCTATCACCAACCCCTAATTTTTAATAGTCGTTTTAGTAATTAATCATTTTTTATCCCGCTCGATAACTTATCAATTATCACTTGGTAAGTTATCCCCTCCATGTGTCTACCGGTGTCACTTCTCACCCTGTACAGCACGAAGTAGGGATGTTACCTCTACAGTTTCGGCTATTATTAGTGTTTATGCTTCAAGCGTAGTAGTTAAACATTTTTACTATCTCAGTGTAACTCTTATATCAAATATATTCTCGAAAAACTTTATTATTTATTTATTAATAACTAATATTTTTGAATATAATTAATTATTAATAACTAATAAAATTATTAACTTTGAGTGTAAATCGCACGATCAGATAATTAAGTGACTTACATAACCTCTAAAATACTCAACACGTGTCACGAGTTCCCGCAAACAACGGCTATTGAGTTGCAAGTATACATTATTTTTTACGTTAATTATAAAATCAAAAATTATTCTTTCTTATTTATAACGAAAATATTGTTGGGAATGGTGAAAAACGAATTCGGTAAAAGTTACATTTTTATTACAATTGGGATTTTTTTGTGTTTACTTATAAGAGCTCTAACTTCGACAGAATTTTATTTTCACTATTTCTAACAATATGTGTTTTCGATATAATTAAGAAACATAAACCTTTTCGCTTTCGTGAAACTATCTAATTTTTACATGTATATTCAATGTAATCAAAGATAAAATAAATGATTAATATAATAATTAAATAACTCAATCAGTTCTATTCATTTGTGTTTTGTATTGTACAGTGAACAATGCCAACAAAACGCAAAGGGGCCAATTTGAGCCGTGATACAAATAAATCTAGAAGCATTCGTAATATAAGAGCCCGAAGCACCGAAGAACAAGCTCAGGAAGAAAATACTGGAGCGCGTGGGAGAATGGCGCAATTGCGTCAAGAACAATCAGACGATACACGAGCTGAACGCAATGAAGTCATGAGATTAGAACAACGACAATCACACCGTTTTACTGTCAATAGACGCAGAGCGAATAACCATCACCGCCAACAGCCACATCGAGTATTTCTAGCTAGGTACATTATTTCTGCGTCTAGCATTCTAGTATGAGCCCGATATTGAATATTATGCTCATTCAAAAGTAGTAATTGGTGGTATGGACAAAGAATGCCCGTATTGTCATGCTTTGAAATTCAAAAATGAACCAGCCGGGATGTGTTGCGCATCAGGGAAGGTACAACTACCTGTAATTGAAACACCACCGGAACCATTGAACGGTTTACTTATCGGCACAGATCGAGATTCTAACGTGTTCCTGAAGTCCATTCGAACATTCAACTCATGCTTTCAAATGACATCGTTCGGAGGAACAGAAATAGTTCAAAATACTAATGCAAATGGTCAACAATACAATTCTACATTTAAAATCAGAGGCCAAGTTTATCATAAAATAGGCTCATTGCTGCCAATGCCAAACGAACCACATAAATTTTTACAAATCTACTTTATGGGCGGCGAGGACTTCGGAAGCGCACTAGCCAATCGGGTGGATGCACGTTGTGGCTACAATAACCTTGATTCATTCTTTGCCAGACGCGTCGTCAGCGAGCTGGATGCTCTATTGAATGAGCATAATGAATTGTTGAAAATATTCAAATCCCACATGCACAAATTAGAAAGCGATAATCACGCTATTGTTATTAATCCTGATAAAACACCAGCTGGAGAACACATTCGTCGATTCAATGCACCTGTTGCTGACGACGTTGCTGGAATCATGGTTGGCGATCGTACAGGTGCACGAGAAATTGTGATTCGTAGGAGAAATAATAATCTTCAGTTCATTGCTGATACACACCGTTCACATGACGCTCTCCAATATCCGCTAATCTTCTGGAAGGGACAAGACAGATATAGCATAAATATTAAACAACGAGATCCCGTATCAGGTACTTCATTTATGATGAATTTAATCATTACACTTTTAACAAAACAATTAAATTATTAAACGCAATTAACTTAAATTAATATTTATGAATATACTATTACAGGAGCCGAAACAAACAAGAACGTTAGCTCGAAGGATTATTATGCGTATAGATTGATGATTAGACGCGGGCTGGATAACGTCATTCTACGACTTCGAGAGCTTTGTCAACAATTCATGGTCGACATGTACGCGAAGATAGAAGACGAACGACTACGATACTTACGATATAATCAACTCAAGCTACGTGTGGAAGAGTACATTCACTTGCGAGACGCTATTGTCAACAACGCCGACGCCGCCGAAATTGGTAACTCTGTCATTCTACCATCATCGTACGTAGGCAGTCCACGTCACATGCAAGAGTATATACAGGATGCTCTGACTTTCGTGCGCGAATATGGGCGACCGTGTGTATTTATCACGTTCACATGTAATCCAAAATGGCCAGAGATTACATCTTTGCTGTTGCCTAGCCAAAATGAATTACATCGTCATGACATTACAGCACGTGTGTTTAGACAAAAGCTGAAGTCATTAATAAATTTTATTACTAAATCACATGTATTCGATCCCACACGTTGCTGGCTGTATTCGGTTGAGTGGCAAAAGCGAGGATTACCTCATGCCCACATTTTGGTTTGGTTAATCGACAAAATTCGTCCTGAAGAAATAGATAATATAACTTCTGCAGAAATTCCCGCTCCGTCTACTGATCAATTGCTGTTTGATATTGTTACAGCAAACACGATTCATGGCCCATGCGGTACTTTTAATCGTTCATCGCCTTGCATGTCAGATGGAAAATGTACAAAAAAATTCCCTAAAGATTTCACTAACGATACAATCACAAATGTCGACGGATATCCAATATATCGTCGAAGGAATCCAGGTAATGGCGGACAATCATTTATTAAAAACATCAGCAAAACAGACATTGATATTGACAATCGTTGGGTCGTGCCATATTCGCCCCTGCTAAGCAAAACATACAAGGTTCATATTAATGTTGAGTTCTGCAGTACTCTGAAGAGCATCAAATACATTTGCATGGCGGTGTTTAGAGTGGAAAATACCAATGTGAATGCTCCTCCAGTAAATAAAAACGATGAAATAACGCTCTACCAAATAGGTCGGTACATCAGCTCCAATGAAGCTGTTTGGCGTATCTTTGGTTTTCCAATTCATGAACGGGATCCAGCAGTTGTTCAGTTAGCCGTTCATCTTGAAAACGGTCAGCGTGTATATTTCACGAACGAGACAGCGATTGATCTTGCTATAAATCCACCAAAAACTACACTCACTGAATTTTTTGAATTGTGTAATCGTGCGGATGATTTTGGTGCCTTTGCACGTACTTTACTCTATTCACAAGTACCACGCTATTTCACATGGACTCAAATAAAACAATGGATACCCCGCAAGCCAGGCTCACCAGTTGATGCATGCCCCAATTTATTCAAATCAAACGCCTTGGGGCGAGTATTTACAGTGAATCCAAGACAGACTGAGTGCTTTTATCTTCGACTATTGTTGGTTAATGTTACTGGCCCATTGTCATTTCAAGATATACGTAAAGTGAATGGGCAACTGTATACAACGTATAAAGATGCATGCCTTGCACTCGGCTTGCTAGAAGATGACAATCAGTGGGAATGTATGCTTGCTGAAGCAGCATTGAACTGTACAGCAATACAAATTCGTCTACTATTCGCTATAGTGTTGACTACATGTTTTCCAGCCCGAGCAGAGATATTGTGGGATTATCACAAAGATTCAATGACTGATGATATATTGCATCAACATCGTACACGGTGTAACGATCTAGCGATAACATTCAGCGACGATATGTACAATGAAGCATTGATTGCTATTGAGGATCTTTGCATTATCATAGCGAACTTACCACTCAGTCATTTCGGTATGAATTCGCCAAATCGAGGTGCAACTGATTTAATGAACACTGAAATGAATCGTGAAAAGCAGTACAAAACTGTAGAAACGGCGGCGATTGTTACTCGCAATGTCCCACTAATGAATGAGGAACAAAGAACCATTTCCGACCGCATTATGCTCGCAGTTTCAGCAGGACAAGGTGGGTTCTTCTTTTTAGATGCACCAGGTGGAAGTGGCAAGACATTCCTTATTTCGCTAATTCTCGCCAAAATACGATCCAATAATGGCATCGCATTGGCCGTTGCATCACCGGCATTGCGGCAACTTTATTGGATGGAAGCAGAAGAGTTCACTCAGTATTTCAGCTACCACTAAATATTCAAAATAACCCTGACGCAGTGTGCAACATAAAAAAACAATCGCCCAGAGCCACAGTGCTGAAACAGTGTAAAATTATCATCTGAGATGAATGTACCATGGCACACAAACATTCGCTTGAGGCGTTGAACAGGACATTGAAAGATATTAAAAACAACGACAAACTATTTGGTGGCACTCTGTTAGTCCTTTCAGGTGACTTCAGACAAACACTTCCCGTCATTCCACGTTCAACATACGCTGATGAAATCAACGCCTGCTTAAAATCATCGACATTGTGGCGTAATGTTGAAATAGTACAGCTGTAAGCAAATATGCGCGTTCAAATGCTTCAAGATTCATCCGCTGAAACATTCTCAAAACAACTCTTAGATATCGGCGATGGAAAAGTCACTATAGCTGAAACTGGATACATAAAATTAGCGAATGATTTCTGCACAATCATTGATTCGCAAGATGCTCTTATTGCCAGGGGACTTGGCATCATATAAATCTATTGATGCAGTTTGCGATGACACTGAAGCTGTAAATTTTCCAACAGAGTTTTTGAACTCACTGGATTTGCCAGGCATGCCACCACATAACTTACAATTGAAGGTTGGATCTCCAATTATTTTGCTTCGTAATTTAAACCCGCCACGGCTATGCAACGGTAAAATTAATGAAAAACGTTATCGAAGGCACCATTTTAAATGGCAAGTTTCGAGGTGAAAATACACATATATTGATACCACGAATACCTATTATAGCCACAGATGTGCCAATTCAATTTAAGCGTATTCAATTTCCGATTAGATTGGCATTTGCAATGACTATTAATAAGTCCCAAGGCCAAACAATGTCTGTTTGTGGCTTAGATTTGAGCACACCATGTTTTTCACACGGACAATTATACGTTGCATGCTCTCGAGTGGGTAAACCATCAAGTTGGTTTGTATTAGCTAAAGACGGGCTAACAAAAAATATTGTACACGCTGCAGCATTAAGAGATTAATATTATGTTATTAATTAATTATATAAATAATTATTACTTTAATAAATTAAAACAATTAATGTTTAGTGTTTTGTTATTTTTAAACAACATTCCCTCATCGTTCACAGCGCTCCAGGCCTTTTTCACTCATATTCCAAATCCTTATACACTTCGAATAAGTTAGTATTATTTTTCTACACTAGAAATTCTCTAGACATTATTCATATGGCAAAACAACGTTTGCCGGGTCAGCTAGTATAATACAAAATTATAAAACAACATCAAACATCATCTTTTGGCGCCCGAATGCATTGTTGTCAAAATATCCATAACATCCATTCAATTCACATGCCTTAAATACAGATTAACAATAGAAAGGTGAGATAACAGTGCAGTAACCAGTATGGACTATATGGCCTAACCACTCTCAATCGTACTCTCGATTGTAGAGGAGGCCCGTGCCCTGCAGTGGGTCGTATATGTGCTGATACAATACAATACAATACAAACCAGTATGATGGCGCGTGGATGTTACTGCGAGTATCATGGCGCGTGGAGTGAGCCACGCGAGGACCTTGTGACTGCGACACTCGCTGCTGACGCGCACGTAGATCACAGACACTTATTACATAAATAAGGGTAATCGAATGAACATTTTATAACAACATTTCGATACCAATATCTATATATAAGTGAACTGGAATTGGAAACGTTCTGACGTCAGGCGCTAAAGGTTCCTAATACACACTTGTATACAAATATCAATAAATTTACTACTAAACTCCAATTTATACCAAACACTTTTATTTTTAATTTCATCGACAAATATTACCAATGGTATTCCATTAATTAGTGCAAGAAGTGGCAAGGAAGGGAGCATCAGGAGAAGCGCGCGGTAGTGGAAGGATGCAGGCGGCGGGATACTGCTGACTCGGAGTACATGTGCAGTGAGCAGTAGCTCGGGGAGCAGGGCTCGCGTACCCGTGCGTCATGCCGCCGCTACCGGACAAGTAGCGCACACGAACGCCCCCTGACTCAGCGCTGGTGCTGTTGTATGACATATTGTATGGACGTACTGACGCATGTTGTGGCCGGGTTTCAACCCTAACAGATCTTCAGCACATCGATTAAATTCCTCGGTGACTATTTGGCGCATTACGCCTATAGATCAGACCAGGACTGTGACTGCTAAATGCATAATCCTTGTCGGCCCCTGTGATTGAGGTGGCATATACAACTGAATTTGAACGCTCATTTGTGGTGTTATGGGCATCTATTGTAAATACGAGGTCACGTGCTCTGTCCTCCATTTTGGGATCGCAATTAGTAAGAGTGCACCGGCACTAGCAGTTTTCATAGCAACCCCGATGGTCCCTTTACTGACACACGTGCCATGCACAATAGTATGACGACATAACAGAGCAGCAACCAATATGATGGCACGTGGAACTTGCTGCTGATGCGCACGTAGATCACAGACACTTAATGCACCGATAAGGCTCTAAAATCAACGTTAAAACATTTATAAGACAATATCTGTGTATAAGTGAACCGAAATTTGAAACATTCTGACGTCAGGTGCTTGCTTCCTTTCTCTTTTACATGGTCTTATTGAGCTAGGATAAGAGTATTTTTAGATTTATCTTTGTGTCATTTTACAAAATCTGCCGTTTAATCAAGTCATCTGGTAGCTTTCCCTGGAAAGATTTCTGGAAATGGCTGATTTTATAGATTATGAGGTGCTCTGTTCGAATTTCCACTTTGGGACCTCACCGAAAAGTGGCGTCCAAAAGCCATTTGTATACGAATATCTATGTATAAGTAAACCGGAATTGGAAAGGTTCTGACGTCAGGCGCTTAAGATTCCTACTGTACACTGATATACAAATATAAATAAATGTACGACTTAGTTACGTAGCAAAGGCTGAAGGACAATCGCTGATGTTGCAGCGACACTATAAAAAGCAATTATTGATATATGAAATCGCTGATGCAGCTATGACGTCAATCGAAGGCACATGCTAATTTCTATTTGTAAGAATACGCATTCCATATTCCTACTTCGAAGTGGAATGATTATTCATAGGGTTTTTTAATTGTAATTTTAATTTTCATTGAATATAGTTTTATAAAATCATTTCGGTTTTTTTTCGAACCTACGTCTGTGGCAAACGTAATTACTTAAATACAATTCATACCAAACATTTTTGTTTTAAATTTTGTCGACAAAAATTACGCGTAGAGATATTAAATTGAAATTCATATTAAATACTCAGGTCTACAATATCATTAAGCTGTAATAAAATCAAACTTCTATGTCAACGCAATCAAAAGACACAGCAATTTAAACCGCATATTTTGAAACTTGCAAAACTCGCAGGGGAATTAAAACCTAAAGGATACTTCCCATCGACCTAGAATCTTGAAATTTGGCATGAAGCAACGTTTTGTAGTACAGATAAACGAACTATTGCGAAATGCATACATTTTTAGTTACATCGTACATATTATATATCGTACATTATACCTTTAGGCTGTTACAAGATCTATAGCTATTCCTCTGGACGCCCGAGAGTTCCGTATAAATCTGTATTTGTAAGGAACTGTCGGGTGTCCGACTCGCACTTGGCCGGATTTTTTCAAACCAAATGACCAGTCATTTGGTTAGTCCAGACTAAACTACTAATATCTAAATTAGTAATACCTTATTTGGCTTATATTTACGTTTTTCATAACTATGAATAAACATTATTAAAAATGTACTGCATTATTATGCACACGCAACACATTTGAATATTTAAACGTTTTATTGTAATTGTCCTTACACTATGTCTCTTGTACCTGGTATGAATACATTGTTCCGGTGCTGAGAAGCTGTTTATTATTTTGATATATTTTGAAACAGCAAGTTTATTGTATGTAGTAAGTCACTTTGTCGTGTTAGTATAAAAAATATGTGGAACTACCTTACACAATAATGAAAAATAAAGCAATTATTAAGGATTAATGCATTCGGCGACATATGCATGTCAGACGACCTGGTAAAGGTCGCGGGACGTCGCTGGGTGCAGGCTGCCTCCAACAGGTCACTGTGGAAATCATTGGGAGAGGCCTATGTTCAGCAGTGGACTTCCTTTGGCTGATGGATGATGGATGAATGCATTCGCCTTTTAGGGTCGGTGTCACGTCTTAGCTGTTGGCTCAGGGTGCGCAGTAATGATTTTTCGTATTTAAGGCACACGTGAAGATGACGCACATATATCTTATATGTGCTGTAGTTTGATTGGAACCACATATTACATTAATTTAGGCATAATATCGACAATTTCACATTCCATTCACGGGCCTTAAATACAGATTAACAATAGAGTATCAAAAGAAAGGTGAGATAACAGAGCAGTAACCAGTATGATGGCGCGTGGATCTTGCTACGAGTATCATGGCGCGTGGAGTGAGCCGCGCGAGGACCTTGTGGCTGCGACACACGCTGCTGACGCGCACGTAGATCACAGACACTTATTACATAGATAAAGGTCCACAATGAACAATTAATAAAAACTTTTGTATACCAATATATATGTAAAAGTGAACCAGAATGTGAAACATTGTGACGTCAGGCTAAAGGTTCCAGTGGCGAAGCCTCTATATATGCCGATTCGTTCCGGCTTCCCTTTTATAATTTATGTGTCATATAAACTTACATATTTCATATAACATATCATGTTGATTAATATTAAAAAAAACAGTAAATATTGATAATACTAAATTATAAAACAACATCAAACATCATCTTCTGGCGCCCGAATGCGTTGTTGTCAAAATATCCATAAGATCCATTCAATTCTCATGACTTAAATACAGATTAACAATAGAAAGGTGAGATGACAGAGCGGTAACCAGTATGATGGCGCGTGGATCTTGCTGCGGGTATCATGGCGCGTGGAGTGAGCCACGCGAGGACTTTGTGGCTGCGACACACGCTGCTGACACGCACGTAGATCACAGACACTTATAACACGAAAACAAGTCAGTAATTAACAATAAAAACATTTGGAAAACCTATTTTCGTGTTTAAGTGAACCTGAATTTGAAACGTTCTGACGTCAGGCGCTAAAAGTTCCAAAGTTCCGTTAAGTTAAGTTATAAGCACACTGGTATAAAAATATAAATAACTTTACCACTTAAGTACAATTTATACCACACACTTGTGTTTTAAAATTTTGTGGACAAAACTTACGCGTAGACGTATTAAATTGAAATCCATATCAAATACTCAGATCTATAATACCATTAAGCTGTAATAAAATCAAACTGCTATGTCAACGCAATCAAAAGACACAGCCATTTAAAACGCATACTTTGAAACTCGCAACTACTCGCAGGGGAATCAAAACCTAAAGGATACGTCCCGTCGACCTACAATCTTGAAATTTGGCATGAAGCAAGGTTTTATAGTACAGATAAAGGAACAACTGCGAAAAGCTTACAGTTTTAGTTACATTACATAGAATAACGTCGGATCAACTCGGCTCTCGGGTCTTCGGCCGAGCTAACAGTTGGTTCGGCAACTGTCCATCGGAATGAGTCCCGCTTTCTCCAGAAAGCCGGCCAGCCTCTGATCCCTGGGGTTCCGTTGCCCATGTCCAAATTGCCCACTTTCAGCTCTGCATCGCTTTCATACTCAATACACTACCCTGCTCGACACACTTTCGATGGATACGATGTTGTTTTTGATAGACCTGTGGACGAGAAATCCAACACCTCCTGGGGACTGTTGAGGGTAGAATACCAGGTTACCGGATTTCAGGGTTATCGTGTCCTCCCTGATCCTTCGGAATTCCGACAACCCCAGAATGTCCCATTGTAGCCCACTCAATTCTTCTTCAGTTTCGGCAATTTTCTCGTCTGTCCTCAACGTGGGCATGTCGTGTGACCAGGGTCAGTCGTCGCCGAGGATGGTAGCCGGGGCCAATCCGCGGATTCGTAGCACTCCCTGCCCCGCCATAACCATGGCCACTACCGTAACCAGGAATAGCGGGGCTACCGGGGACTGAGGGCCTGGTCCTGGATTTACTTAACATTGAGAGGGTTTTGCCGATACTCGCCACGCTTGGTAGGCGGGTTGGGCGGAACTCGCGTTGATAACGCTGCTGCCCGTCATCAACTGGGGAAAAGGAAATTGGGTTTGTGGATAGAGGATATTATGGGAAAGGAAAATATGGTCTGTGGGAGTGGATACTGCAGTCACGGAAGGGAAGGTTGGTAATGACTGCAGTAGCTCGGGGGGCCGAGGTCGCATACTCGTTGCACCTATTCTAGGACAGGCCATGGCCACTAGATAGGAGCATCCCTGACCCTTTCAGATTAACAATAGAGTAACAAAAGAAAGGTGAGATAACCGAGCAGTAACCAGTATGATGGCGCGTGGATCTTGCTGCGAATATCATGGCGCGTGGAGTGAGCCGCGCGAGGAGCTTGTGGCTGCGACACACGCTGCTGACGCGCACGTAGATCACAGACACTTATTACATAGATAAGGGTATACAATGAACAGTTAGTAAAAACATTTGTATACAAATATCTATGTATAAAAGAACCGGAATTGGAAAAGTTCTGACGTCAGGCGCTAAAGAATCCTACTGTACACTGATATACAAATATAAATAAATGTACGACTTAAATACAATTTATACCAAACATTTTTGTTTTAAATTTTGTCGACAAAAATTACGCGTAGAGATATTAAATTGAAATTCATATTAAATATTCAGGTCTATAATACCATGTTAAGCTGTAATGAAATCAAACTTCTATGTCAAAGCAATCAAAAGACACAGCAATTTATGTCGCATATTTTGAAACTTGCGACTCCTCGCAGGGTATCGCTAGGAATCAAAACCTAAAGGATACTTTCCATCGACCTAGAATCTTGACATTTGGCACGAAGCAACGTTTAATAGCACAGAGAAAGGAACAATTGCGAAAAGCATACATTTTTAGTTACATTATATAGAATAACAATAGAAAGGTGAGATAACAGATCAGTAACCAGTATGATGGCGCGTGGATCTTGCTGCGAGTATCATGGCGCGTGGAGTGAGCCGCGCGAGGACCTTGTGGCTGCGACACACGCTGCTGACGCGCACGTAGATCACAGACACTTATTACATAGATAAAGGTCCACAATGAACAATTAATAAAAACTTTTGTATACCAATATATATGTATAAGTGAACCAGAATGTGAAACATTGTGACGTCAGGCTTAAGGTTCCAGTGGCGAAGCCTCTATATATGCCGATTCGTTCCGGCTTCCCTTTTGTAATTTATGTGTCATATAAACTTACATATTTCATATAACATATCATGTTAATTAACATTTAAAAAAACAGTAAATATTGATAATACAAAATTATAAAACAACATCAAACATCATCTTCTGGCGCCCGAATGCGTTGTTGTCAAAATATCCATAAGATCCATTCAATTCTCATGACTTAAATACAGATTAACAATAGAAAGGTGAGATGACAGAGCAGTAACCAGTATGATGGCGCGTGGATCTTGCTGCGGGTATCATGGCGCGTGGAGTGAGCCACGCGAGGACTTTGTGGCTGCGACACACGCTGCTGACGCGCACGTAGATCACAGACACTTATAACACGAAAACAAGTCGGGAATGAACAATAAAAACATTTGGAAAACCTATTTTCGTGTTTAAGTGATCCTGAATTAGAAACGTTCTGACGTCAGGCGCTAAAAGTTCCAAAGTTCCGTTAAGTTAAGTTATAAGCACACTGGTATAAAAATATAAATTACTTTACTACTTAAGTACAATTTATACCACACACTTGTGTTTTAAAATTTTGTGGACAAAAATTACGCGTAGACGTATTAAATTGAAATCCACATCAAATACTCAGGTCTATAATACCATTAAGCTGTAATAAAATCAAACTGCAATGTCAACGCAATCAAAAGACACAGCCATTTAAAACGCATACTTTGAAACTCGCAACTACTCGCAGGGGAATCAAAACCTAAAGGATACGTCCCGTCGACCTACAATCTTGAAATTTGGCATGAAGCAAGGTTTTATAGTACAGATAAAGGAACAACTGCGAAAAGCTTACAGTTTTAGTTACATTACATAGAATAACGTCGGATCAACTCGGCTCTTGGGTTTTCGGCCGAGCTAACAGTTGGTTCGGCAACCGAGGTGTAAAGCTGTCCCTGGAAACTCTCGATCTCCCTTAGTACCTCTGCCCTCGTCGACACTACGCGACCGCCCTCCGTCTTCAGCCTAAACTGGCTTTGCCCTATAGACAAGTCTGTTGCAAACTCTTTGGAGCCTCCGTACCGTGCGATTGTCTCTGTTATGCAAACAGCATTATAAGCATGGATATCGTATCGCAAACACTTCCGGATCCGTGTATTGAGCCGCCAAAGACTGCAGCGCCATAGATCGACGTTCGGCCATGAGGTCTAGAGTGTGGATCAAGAGTTTTTGTGGTCTATCTCTACGGCGAGGTCTAAAATACTTAGATCCCATCGTATGGACAGCTTCTACCAAACCGCTGGTTACCGGTTTTCACCCTGTTGATTACAGAGACATCACTGAACATCCGTCTATTCGTCGTCAAGATGAAATCTATCTCGTTTCTCGTCGAACCGTCAGGACACAGCCAGGTCCATTTCCTGTGGGGCGGCTTTTAGAAAAAAGAGTTCATCGCGATGAGTCCCTCTTTCTCCAGAAAGTCGGCCAGCCTTTGACCCCTGGGGTTCCGTTGCCCATGTCCTAATTGCCCCACTTTCAGCCCTTCATCGCTTTCATACCCAATACACTACCCTGCACGACACACTTTCGATGGATACGATGTTGTTTTTGATAGACCTGTGGACGAGAAATCCAACACCTCCTGGGGACTGTTGAGGGTAGAATACCAGGTTACCGGATTTCAGGGTTATCGTGTCCTCCCTGATCCTTCGGAATTCCGACAACCCCAGAATGTCCCATTGTAGCCCACTCAATTCTTCTTCAGTTTCGGCAATTTTCTCGTCTGTCTTCAACGTGGGCATGTCGTGTGACCAGGGTCAGTCGTCGCCGAGGATGGTAGCCGGGGCTAATCCGCGGATTCGTAGCACTCCCTGCCCCGCCATAACCATGGCCACTACCGTAACCAGGAATAGCGGGGCTACCGGAGACTGAGGGCCTGGTCCTGGATTTACTTAACATTGAGAGGGTTTTGCCGATACTCGCCACGCTTGGCAGGCGGGTTGGGCGGGACTCGCGTTGATGACGCTGCTGCCCGTCATCAACTGGGGAAAAGGAAATTGGGTTTGTGGATAGAGAATATTATGGGAAAGGAAAATATGGTCTGTGGGAGTGGATACTGCAGTCACGGAAGGGTAGGTTGGTAATGACTGCAGTAGCTCGGGGGGCCGAGGTCGCATACTCGTTGCACCTATTCTAGGACAGGCCATGGCCACTAGATAGGAGCATCCCTGACCCTTACAGATTAACAATAGAGTAACAAAAGAAAGGTGAGATAACCGAGCAGTAACCAGTATGATGGCGCGTGGATCTTGCTGCGGGTATCATGGCGCGTGGAGTGAGCCGCGCGAGGACTTTGTGGCTGCGACACACGCTGCTGACACGCACGTAGATCACAGACACTTATAACACGAAAACAAGCCGGTAATGAACAATAAAAACATTTGGAAAACCTATTTTCGTGTTTAAGTGAACCTGAATTTCAAACGTTCTGACGTCAGGCGCTAAAAGTTCCAAAGTTCCGTTAAGTTAAGTTATAAGCACACTGGTATAAAAATATAAATAACTTTACCACTTAAGTACAATTTATACCACACACTTGTGTTTTAAAATTTTGTGGACAAAAATTACGCGTAGACGTATTAAATTGAAATCCATATCAAATACTCAGGTCTATAATACCATTAAGCTGTAATAAAATCAAACTGCTATGTCAACGCAATCAAAAGACACAGCCATTTAAAACGCATACTTTGAAACTCGCAACTACTCGCAGGGGAATCAAAACCTAAAGGATACGTCCCGTCGGTAACTGAGGTGTAAAGCTGTCCCTAGAAACTCTCGATCTCCCTTAGTACCTCTGCCTTCGTCGACACTACGCGGCCGCCCTCCGTCTTCAGCCTAAACAACTGGCTTTGCTCAATAGACAAGTCTGTTTCAAACTCTTTGGAGCCTTCGTACCGTTCAATTGTCTCTTTTATACTAACAGCATTGTAAGCATGGATATCGTGTCGCAAGCACTTCCAGATCCGTCTATTGAGCCGCCAAAGACTGCAGCGCCATAGATTCGATGCTGCGCTTTGCCTTGTGAGCAGGTAAATATTTAATTTGTAATTTGTGGCAGATCTTGTTATAAATATATGGTAAGATAAATTATGGTAAGATAAAAGGAAACCAAAACCATCGACCCAACAACAAAATTAAAAAAAAATCTTAGTTTTATTTAAATACGTATATTTAACAAGTCATCCCTAATATCCAAATGTTTTAAAAAAATAAGCTTAATACGCAAAAATTTAATTAATATTTAATTAATAATGAATTCACGTATGTGGGAATGTCCACAATCTATTTCGCATCAAATTTTCAGAGAAAATGGCCGCCCAATGACACGGCAACTCGCTCGATTGTACACCTCGATTAGATTACATTTTATGCTGTTTTTTCTAGAATTGACCCAATATCAGTATATTATATATACTGATATTGGGTACTTATATCAGTGCGTTAAATAAACCACCATTTAAATGCAAAATAATAGAGTAATCTCGTAAATTTATATAAAAAATTTTTAAATGTTTGAAAAGCCGTTACAATTTTTTTAACCAAGCTATGCAATAAAATTAAACTACAACTTAAAAATACACTAAACACCACATAAAACAATGAAATATGATGAATTACTAACATTTCCATGATATTTACTGGTCTTGATCTTCAATCCACCACGATAAATAATTTTATTTATTTATCGTTCTGTTACGACCGCTTCGTCGACAAAAGTGACGCTTTATTTATTTTTTCACTATGGGACGATGTAAGGAAATCGAAGCAAATAGCTAGATTGACTCTTTACGATAATTTTGATGCACGTGTCAACGTGATCCGTGGAAAAATGTTTTGTCTGAGCTTAATTAAAGTAAACGATACCCAATCGGCCCTAATTGGGGCGATGGGCAGTTGAAGCACGTTCTGACAGTTTTGACATCGGCCCTTTTAGGGCCGATGGACAGTCCGGGGGTTATATAGATGGAGCTAAAGAAGTTTTACTTCAGTCGTGTGGTCCAAAGCACACTCTTTTGTTTATGGTCTATCTCTACGGCGAGGTCTAAAATACTTAGATCCCATCGTATGGACAGCTTCTACCAAACCGCTGGTTACCGGTTTTCACCCTGTTGATTACAGAGACATCACTGAACATCCGTCTATTCGTCGTCAAGATGAAATCTATCTCGTTTCTCGTCGAACCGTCAGTACACAGCCAGGTCCATTTCCTGTGGGGCGGCTTTTGGATAAAAGAGTTCATCGCGATGAGTCCCTCTTTCTCCAGAAAGTCGGCCAGCCTTTGACCCCTGGAGTTCCGTTGCCCATGTCCTAATTGCCCCACTTTCAGCTCTGCATCGCTTTCATGCCTAACTTTGCGCTAAGTCCCCCATAACAACATTGAAGTAGGTTTTGGAAATATGACTTGTGTCCTCATACATCTCCTCTACTTCTTCATCTGGATGTGTCGAGGTCGGCGCGTATACCTGTATGATCTTCAACAAAAATCTTTTTGATATTCTGAGTATAAGGTACACTACCCTGCTCGACACACTTTCGATGGATACGATGTTGTTTTTGATAGACCTGTGGACGAGAAATCCAAACCTCCTGGGGACTGTTGGTCCGATTCCTTCCCGCTTCCCTTTTGGAATTTATGTGATATATCTACTATATAAAATTCTCGTGTCACGATGTTCGTTCCCATACTCCTCCGAAACGGCTTAACCGATTCTTATGAAATTTTATATGCATAGTCAGTAGGTCTGAGAATCGCCTACTATCTATTTTTCATACCATTAAGTGATAAGGGTTGTCCACCCCTAACATTTATTTTTTATTTTTTAGACAAATTTTATTTTTATGTAATGTGTCATTAAAAATACATACAACCCTAAATTTTCACCCTTCTATTACCAACCCCTAATTTTTAATAGTCGTTTTAGTAATTAATCATTTTTTATCCCGCTCGATAACTTATCAATTATCACTTGGTAAGTTATCCCCTCCATGTGTCTACCGGTGTCACTTCTCACCCTGTACAGCACGAAGTAGGGATGTTACCTCTACAGTTTTCGGCTATTATTAGTGTTTATGCTTCAAGCGTAGTAGTTAAACATTTTTACTATCTCAGTGTAACTCTTATATCAAATATATTCTCGAAAAACTTTATTATTTATTTATTAATAACTAATATTTTTGAATATAATTAATTATTAATAACTAATAAAATTATTAACTTTGAGTGTAAATCGCACGATCAGATAATTAAGTGACTTACATAACCTCTAAAATACTCAACACGTGTCACGAGTTCCCGCAAACAACGGCTATTGAGTTGCAAGTATAAATTATTTTTTACGTTAATTATAAAATCAAAAATTATTCTTTCTTATTTATAACGAAAATATTGTTGGGAATGGTGAAAAACGAATTCGGTAAAAGTTACATTTTTATTACAATTGGGATTTTTTTGTGTTTACTTATAAGAGCTCTAACTTCGACAGAATTTTATTTTCACTATTTCTAACAATATGTATTTTCGATATAATTAAGAAACATAAACCTTTTCGCTTTCGTGAAACTATCTAATTTTTACATGTATATTCAGTGTAATCAAAGATAAAATAAATGATTAATATAATAATTAAATAACTCAATCAGTTCTATTCATTTGTGTTTTGTATTGTACAGTGAACAATGCCAACAAAACGCAAAGGGGCCAATTTGAGCCGTGATACAAATAAATCTAGAAGCATTCGTAATATAAGAGCCCGAAGCACCGAAGAACAAGCTCAGGAAGAAAATACTGGAGCGCGTGGGAGAATGGCGCAATTGCGTCAAGAACAATCAGACGATACACGAGCTGAACGCAATGAAGTCATGAGATTAGAACAACGACAATCACACCGTTTTACTGTCAATAGACGCAGAGCGAATGACCATCACCGCCAACAGCCACATCGAGTATTTCTAGCTAGGTACATTATTTCTGCGTCTAGCATTCTAGTATGAGCCCGATATTGAATATTATGCTCATTCAAAAGTAGTAATTGGTGGTATGGACAAAGAATGCCCGTATTGTCATGCTTTGAAATTCAATAATGAACCAGCCGGGATGTGTTGCGCTTCAGGGAAGGTACAACTACCTGTAATTGAAACACCACCGGAACCATTGAACGGTTTGCTTATCGGCACAGATCGAGATTCTAACGTGTTCCTGAAGTCCATTCGAACATTCAACTCATGCTTTCAAATGACATCGTTCGGAATAGATAACAGAAATAGTTCAAAATACTAATGCAAATGGTCAACAATACAATTCTACTATTTAAAATCAGAGGCCAAGTTTATCATAAAATAGGCTCATTGCTCCCAATGCCAAACGAACCACATAAATTTATTTGCGTTTGCGTTCGCGCGCTCATTGAGACAACACCTCATTTGTTTCACTCCGCGTTTTTTGCAAGTTTTAATTAGTTTATCGTTAGTTATTGTATTGTTCAATACTCTAAGTACGTGCCTTGAGCATTTTCGGAAATTTTTAAAGTTATATGATCTAAATTGGTGCAGAATAAGTCGAGTAAATCGCAAATTAATTTCAAAATTTTTTGTCAAAGGCTGAGAACTGACCTACAGCAACTTAGGCACCGTCGACGCGCCGCCGTGGTGACTCATCGCATTGCACCTGTTGCTAAGCGTATTGCTCACGCGCCTACTACTCACGCATTTCACGCACATTGCGCTACCGTGCAATATGGATTGTTCAGCGTGCAACAATATTATTATCACCAATGAAATGCATTTAAGATGCACATATGGAAATTGCGGTAAACTTTACCATCGCCTGTGCATTGGAGAGAAAAATCTTACAAGGTCCGACATCGGATCATGGATATGCCCTGAATGTTGCTGTGCGAACAAAAAAGGTGGTGACAACTGTCTCACCCCAGTAGGGTCAGTAAAGAAGAAGAATAATTCGAATCTTCCAGCGAAGGAAACAGCGACCGCGAATACCGCTGCGGCAAAAGAACTTGCTGACGCCAATGATCTTATATCTGAAGTTCGGACCTTGCGGTTAGGGATGGCTAATCTCGGTAACCAGCTTGCTAAAGCCATCTCTATAGTCGTTAGTCATGAAACTAAACTAGACAAATATGCCGTGGAAGTTGATAAATTAAACCAGATTATTGAAATATATAAAACTAACGACTACTTCATTAAAGAAATCGCTGACAATACCATCGAAGATCGATCATGTTCGCTTAGCGACACACTAGTTTCTCCAATTTGTGACAAAAATACCAGCAAATTCAAGATGGCTAAAAACCAATTGAAGCCAACCAACAAAGGTAACTTGAATATTTCGTCACGACAGCCTGAGAATGAATCTCCCCCTACCGCCAAATTAACCAACAACGCAAAATCGAATATTCATTCACAATACCCGGATATAGACCACCCACCTACTCCAACCCAGCTGACGAGCAACGAAATAACACATAATGAAATGAAACCAAAAAGACCCGTGAACAGACGACCGTTGGTTCTACACGGGACTGCTGACCCTGCATCTTTATACGTAAAGGCTGTTGCAGAGCGCAAGTTTCTTCATCTATGAAATATGGCTTCGAGCGCGGATGAAATTGGTCAATATTTATTGCAACTATGTCCTAATGCCGAGTGCTCTGTAGACGAACTTGTTACTCGTGGCGATTATAAATCTTACAAGATTGGTGTTCCCATAGCCTACTTTAAAACATGTTACTCAACTGATGTATGGCCAATTAATGCTAAAATAAAGCCTTGGATCAACTACAAGAAGTCATCGAATACCACAAAGCCTATGTTTCCTACAAGAGTCTCGTCGAACTTACATCCATTTCGTGAGTCCAACCAATAAAATCAGCCATATTGATGTTTTCTACCAAAATGTTCGTGGTCTGAAAACTAAACTTTCTATTTGGCGCAACAACCTCGCCTTATCCGAACATGATTTGGTAGCCGTGACAGAGACCTTCCTGGATTCATCTGTGTTGGATTCAGAACTCGAATGCGGCGACTGGAGTATAATTCGTCGTGACAGAATTACGCCCTGCGGGGGCGTGTTATTAGCATCTCGTGCACCCATCGTGCTGCATCGTCAACGTGACCTTGAGACTGAGAATGGTGAGGACCTGTGTGCAAGTTTCTCGTGGCGTGGTAGGTGCTTTTTCACGTGTGTCGTTTATATAAAACCGACAGCCAGTGACGACGAATATATGCGTTGGTTCTCTAAAATTGAATCTTTTGTTAACAGCCTCAATGGACCAGTTTTAATTCTTGGTGACATTAACCTAAAAAGTGCTTCGGCCAATGTACAGTATTACTATTGTTATTTTTTGTCTTTTTGTGGCCTAGTGGATACAAATGTTGTTAAAAATAAGCACGGCGGTATGTTAGATATTGTATTGGTGCGGGAAGGCTTCCAGAATGCAATAGTTAAAAACATCGATGGATTGGTGCCACTTGATGCTTATCATCCAGCTCTTGATATCGAGGTAAGAGCGAAAGCATCGAACCTAGCAATATAAATCATATCAAAGACTGGAACTTTAAAAAATGCGATTTGAAACTGCTCTATGATATACTGTCACAGGAATCATGGGTTTCCCTCTTAGAATGCAAAGATATTTCGAATGCAGTGAGTATTTTCTATGACATCATTTATAACGCATTTGATTTATGTATGCCTAAAAAGCGCCGAGGCAAATCTACTTGTAAGCGTTATCCAGTCTGGTTTACGCGTGACATTATCCTGGATACCAAACGTAAACTGAAACTACACAAAACATGGGAACGCACAAGTTCTCTTCAAGCTTATGCGTAGTTTTCTGAACTTAGGAAATGTTTAATGCACAGAGTGGCAGCGGCATATAAATCGCATATATCTCACATAGAGAATTCTATTTTAAGAAACCCTCGTGAGTTTTGGGGTCACATCTCTAACCTACGGTCGAAAGGTGGATTTGAGCCTAACGTAACCTATCAAGGACAGGAGCTTACTGGAACAGCTGCCGCGGAGGGGTTCGCAAGTTTCTTTTCTAGTGTATTCCAGGCTGAAGTGCCGCAATTAAATTCCTCACTTATTAACAGAAGTGATACGAGTTCCAATAGCAATTATGTCAATATTACAACGATCACAGAAGACGATGTATCATATGGCAGAAAAAAGTTAAAGCCTAATAGCTCTTTGGGTCCCGACGGTGTTCCGCCTTATATTATTAAATATATGTGCGAACCACTTTCCCCAGCTCTCCATCACATTTTTAACTTGTCGATAAAATCAGGTTTCTATCCTACTACATGGAAAACTACTCGAGTCACACCCATACCTAAAAGTTCTAATAAATCTGCTGTCGAACAATATAGACCTATCGCCATGCTATCAGCTCCTGCGAAGATTTTCGAAAATAACTTACATCAAAATTTCACTACCAAGTTGAAAAGCACATCACTGATTGTCAACATGGATTTAGACGTAAGAGGTCAGTCAACACCAATCTTTTAGTACTCGTTGATTATATTTCATCGCAGCTCGACCAAGGGTCTCAAGTTGATGTAATCTATTTTGATTTCGGTAAGGCATTTGATCGCATTAACAACGATATTCTGCTTTCGAAGCTCTGTGATATCGGCTTCTCGCCCAATCTTCTTCGTCTTTTTGCCGACTACCTCCGGGACCGTCAGCAGTTTGTAAGACTCGGGATTTACGAATCCTCTCCTTATCACGCTCGCTCTGGAGTTGGTCAAGGTTCAATCCTTGGACCTTTATTATTTCTGCTGATGATTAATGATTTACCAACTTTTATATGCCATGCATATTGTCTCTTGTACGCAGATGACATAAAATTATACAAAAACATCAACACAGAAGCAGACTGCATAGCTCTTCAAGCTGACATAGACGCAGTTTATAACTGGAGCGTAGTAAATAAGATGGAATTTAATCCAACAAAATGTTTTGTCGTGAGTTTTGGTCGCAAACGACATGCTATCATCTTTGATTACAACATCAATGGCAATTCTATTACTAGTCCACGCTTATGAAAGATTTAGGAGTCACTTTCGACCAAAGTCTTACATTCCACAATCACATCATAACTGTTGCTAAGGAATCCTTTAAGCGCCTCGGTTTCGTCCTGCGCAATGCCCGTGACTTTCAGAACACTCACATCATTAAACTCTTATATAGCACATTGGTACGTAGTAAGCTTGAGGCAAGTTCATGCGTATGGAACCCGCACGAGAAAACCTATGCACTAGTATTAGAAAAGGTACAGAAGGCCTTTCTACGATTTCTTTTTAAATTTACCTCTGGTTACTATCCATATTTGTATCCAACAAAATACCTGTCGGGTTGTCTAGGATATAATATGCTTGAGACAAGAAGAACTTACGACCAGTTGAATTGTATGATAAAAATATACCGTAGTATGATCGATGCGCCCGAGATCCACAGTGAGTTGATCCGAATCTACACTCCCAACAACTATCTTCGAAATAGAAGACACAAGTTGTTTGCGACGCCTGCTTCTCGTACGGTGGCGCTTATAATAAATAATAAATAATAAATAATAAATAATAAATAATAAATAATAAATAATAAATAATAAATAATAAATAATAAATAATAAATAATAAATAATAAATAATAAATAATAAATAATAAATAATAAATAATAAATAATAAATAATAAATAATAAATAATAAATAATAAATAATAAATAATAAATAATAAATAATAAATAATAAATAATAAATAATAAATAATAAATAATAAATAATAAATAATAAATAATAAATAATAAATAATAAATAATAAATAATAAATAATAAATAATAAATAATAAATAATAAATAATAAATAATAAATAATAAATAATAAATAATAAATAATAAATAATAAATAATAAATAATAAATAATAAATAATAAATAATAAATAATAAATAATAAATAATAAATAATAAATAATAAATAATAAATAATAAATAATAAATAATAAATAATAAATAATAAATAATAAATAATAAATAATAAATAATAAATAATAAATAATAAATAATAAATAATAAATAATAAATAATAAATAATATATAATAAATAATAAATAATAAATAATAAATAATAAATAATAAATAATAAATAATAAATAATAAATAATAAATAATAAATAATAAATAATAAATAATAAATAATAAATAATAAATAATAAATAATAAATAATAAATAATAAATAATAAATAATAAATAATAAATAATAAATAATAAATAATAATTTTTCACAAATCTACTTTATGGGCGGCGAGGACTTCGGAAGCGCACTAGCCAATCGGGTGGATGCACGTTTTGGCTACAATGACCTTGATTCATTCTTTGCTAGACGCATCGTCAGCGAGCTGGATGCTCTATTGAATGAGCATAATGAATTGTTGAAAATATTCAAATCCCACATGCACAAATTAGAAAGCGATAATCACGCTATTGTTATTAATCCTAATAAAACACCAGCTGGAGAATACACTCGTCGATTCAATGCACCTGTTGCTGACGACGTTGCTGGAATCATGGTTGGCGATCGTACAGGTGCACGAGAAATTGTGATTCGTAGGAGAAATAATAATCTTCAGTTCATTGCTGATACACACTGTTCACATGACGCTCTCCAATATCCGCTAATCTTCTGGAAGGGACAAGACAGATATAGCACAAATATTAAACAACGAGATCCCGTATCAGGTACTTCATTTATTATGAATTTAATCATTACACTTTTAACAAAACAATTAAATTATTAAACGCAATTAACTTAAATTAATATTTATGAATATATTATTACAGGAGCCGAAAAAAACAAGAACGTTAGCTCGAAGGATTATTATGCGTATAGATTGATGATTAGACGCGGGCTGGATAACGTCATTCTACGACTTCGAGAGCTTTGTCAACAATTCATGGTCGACATGTACGCGAAGATAGAAGGCGAACGACTACGATACTTACGATATAATCAACTCAAGCTACGTGTGGAAGAGTACATTCACTTGCGAGACGCTATTGTCAACAACGCCGACGCTGCCGAAATTGGTAACTCTGTCATTCTACCATTATCATACGTAGGCAGTCCACGTCACATGCAAGAGTATATACAGGATGCTCTGACTTTCGTGCGCGAATATGGGCGACCGTGTTTATTTATCACGTTCACATGTAATCCAAAATGGCCAGAGATTACATCTTTGCTGTTGCCTGGCCAAAATGCAATACATCGTCATGACATTACAACACGTGTGTTTAGACAAAAGCTGCTGAAGTCATTAATAAATTTTATTACTAAATCACATGTATTCGATCCCACACGTTGCTGGCTGTATTCGGTTGAGTGGCAAAAGCGAGGATTACCTCATGCCCACATTTTGGTTTGGTTTATCGACAAAATCCGTCCTGAAGAAATAGATAATATAATTTCTGCAGAAATTCCCGATCCGTCTACTGATCAATTGCTGTTTGATATTGTTACAGCAAACACGATTCATGGCCCATGCGGTACTTTTAATCGTTCATCGCCTTGCATGTCAGATGGAAAATGTACAAAAAAATTCCCTAAAGATTTCACTAACGATACAATCACAAATGTCGACGGATATCCAATATATCGTCGAAGGAATCCAGGTAATGGCGGACAATCATTTATTAAAAACATCAGCAAAACAGACATTGATATTGACAATCGTTGGGTCGTGCCATATTCGCCCCTGCTGAGCAAAACATACAATGCTCATATTAATGTTGAGTTCTGCAGTTCTGTGAAGAGCATCAAATACATTTGCATGGCGGTGTTTAGAGTGGAAAATACCAATGTGAATGCTCCTCCAGTAAATAAAAACGATGAAATAACGCTCTACCAAATAGGTCGGTACATCAGCTCCAATGAAGCTGTTTGGCGTATCTTTGGTTTTCCAATTCATGAACGGGATCCAGCAGTTGTTCAGTTAGCCGTTCATCTTGAAAACGGTCAGCGTGTATATTTCACGAACGAGACAGCGATTGGTCGTGCTATAAATCCACCAAAAACTACACTCACTAAATTTTTTGAATTATGTAATCGTGCGGATGATTTTGGTGCCTTTGCACGTACTTTACTCTATTCACAAGTACCACGCTATTTCACATGGGCTCAAACAAAACAATGGATGCCCCGCAAGCAAGGCTCACCAGTTGATGCATGCCCCAATTTATTCAAATCAAACGCCTTGGGGCGAGTATTTACAGTGAATCCAAGACAGACTGAGTGCTTTTATCTTCGACTATTGTTGGTTAATGTTACTGGCCCATTGTCATTTCAAGATATACGTAAAGTGAATGGGCAACTGTATACAACGTATAAAGATGCATGCCTTGCACTCGGCTTGCTAGAAGATGACAATCAGTGGGAATGCATGCTTGCTGAAGCAGCATTGAACTGTACAGCAATACAAATTCGTCTACTATTCGCTATAGTGTTGACTACATGTTTTCCAGCCCGAGCAGAGATATTGTGGGATTATCACAAAGATTCAATGACTGATGATATATTGCATCAACATCGTACACGGTGTAACGATCTAGCGATAACATTCAGCGACGATATGTACAATGAAGCATTGATTGCTATTGAGGATCTTTGCATTATCATAGCGAACTTACCACTCAGTCATTTCGGTATGAATTCGCCAAATCGAGGTGCAATGATTTAATGAACACTGAAATGAATCGTGAAAAGCAGTACAACACTGTAGAAACGGCGGCGATTGTTACTCGTAATGTCCCACTAATGAATGAGGAACAAAGAACCATTCCGACCGCATTATGCTCGCAGTTTCAGCAGGACAAGGTGGGTTCTTCTTTTTAGATGCACCAGGTGGAAGTGGCAAGACATTCCTTATTTCGCTAATTCTCGCCAAAATACGATCCAATATTGGCATCGCATTGGCCGTTGCATCACCGGCATTGCGGCAACTTTATTGGATGGAAGCAGAAGAGTTCACTCAGTATTTCAGCTACCACTAAATATTCAAAATAACCCTGAAAAATTAGCGAATGATTTCTGCACAATCATTGATTCGCAAGATGCTCTTATTGCCAGGGGACTTGGCATCATATAAATCTATTGATGCAGTTTGCGATGACACTGAAGCTGTAAATTTTCCAACAGAGTTTTTGAACTCACTGGATTTGCCAGGCATGCCACCACATAACTTACAATTGAAGGTTGGATCTCCAATTATTTTGCTTCGTAATTTGAACCCGCTACGGCTATGCAACGGTAAAATTAATGAAAAACGTTATCGAAGGCACCATTTTAAATGGCAAGTTTCGAGGTGAAAATACACATATATTGATAGCACGAATACGTATTATACCCACAGATGTGCCAATTCAATTTAAGCGTATTCAATTTCCGATTAGATTGGCATTTGCAATGACTATTAATAAATCCCAAGGCCAAACAATGTCTGTTTGTGGCTTAGATTTGAGCACACCATGTTTTTCACACGGACAATTATACGTTGCATGCTCTCGAGTGGGTAAACCATCAAGTTTGTTTGTATTAGCTAAAGACGGGCTAACAAAAAATATGGTACACGCTGCAGCATTAAGAGATTAATATTATGTAATTAATTAATTATATAAATAATTATTACTTTTAATAAATTAAAACAATTAATGTTTAGTGTTTTGTTATTTTTAAACAACATTCCCTCATCGTTCACAGCGCTCCAGGCCTTTTTCACTCATATTCCACATCCTTATACACTTCCAATAAGTTAGTATTATTTTTCCACACTAGAAATTCTCTAGAAATTATTCATAGGGCAAAACAACGTTTGCCGGGTCAGCTAGTATAATACAAAATTATAAAACAACATCAAACATCATCTTCTGGCGCCCGAATGCATTGTTGTCAATATATCCATAACATCCATTCAATTCACATGCCTTAAATACAGATTAACAATAGAAAGGTGAGATAACAGTGCAGTAACCAGTATGGACTATATGGCCTAACCACTCTCAATCGTACTCTCGATTGTAGAGGAGGCCCGTGCCCTGCAGTGGGTCGTATATGTGCTGATACAATACAATACAATACAAACCAGTATGATGGCGCGTGGATGTTACTGCGAGTATCATGGCGCGTGGAGTGAGCCACGCGAGGACCTTGTGACTGCGACACTCGCTGCTGACGCGCACGTAGATCACAGACACTTATTACATAAATAAGGGTAATCGAATGAACATTTTATAACAACATTTCGATACCAATATCTATATATAAGTGAACTGGAATTGGAAACGTTCTGACGTCAGGCGCTAAAGGTTCCTAATACACACTTGTATACAAATATCAATAAATTTACTACTAAACTCCAATTTATACCAAACACTTTTATTTTTAATTTCATCGACAAAGATTACAAATGGTATTCCATTAATTAGTGCAAGAAGTGGCAAGGACGGGAGCATCAGGAGAAGCGCGCGGTAGTGGAAGGATGCAGGCGGCGGGATACTGCTGACTCGGAGTACATGTGCAGTGAGCAGTAGCTCGGGGAGCCGGGCTCGCATACCCGTGCGTCATGCCGCCGCTACCGGACAAGTAGCGCACACGAACGCCCCCTGACTCAGCGCTGGTGCTGTTGTATGACATATTGTATGGACGTACTGACGCATGTTGTGGCCGGGTTTCAACTCTAACAGATCTTCAGCACACCGATTAAATTCCTCGATGACCGTTAGGCGCATTACGCCTATAGATCAGACCAGGACTGTGACTGCCAAATACATAATCCTTGCAGGCCCCTGTGATTGAGGTGGCATATACAACTGAATTTGAACGCTCATTTGTGATGATATAGGCATCTCTTGTAAATACGAGGTCACGTGCTCTGTCCTCCATTTTGGGATCGCACTTAGTAAGAGTGCACCAGCCCCGGCAGTTTTCATAACGACCCCGATGGTTCATTTATTGACACTCGTGACATGTATAATAGAATGATTACATAACAGAGCAGCAACCAGTATTATGGCGCGTGGAGTGAGCCGCGCGAGGACCTTGTGGCTGCGACACACGCTCTGACGCGTACGTAGATCACAGACACTTATTACATAGATAAAGGTACATAATGAATAATTAATTAAAACATTTGTATACCAATATCTATATATAAGTGAATCGGAATGTGAAACATTGTGACGTCAGGCGCTAAAGGTTCCAGTGGCGAAGCCTCTATATATGCCGATTCGTTCCGGCTTCTCTTTTGTAATTTACGTATCATATAGTCTTATATGTCGCTATGTATGTCGCTGGAAGACCTTAGCACTATGCTCGAAGACCTCAATCGAGTCTCCCAACAGGTGGGTCTTAAAATGAACATGGACAAACGAAGATCATGTCGAATGTCCATGTTGTGCCCACCCCCATCGGAGTTGGGGGCTCGACTCTCGAAGTTGTAGACGAATATGTCTATTTAGGACAAGTGGTCCGGTTAGGCAGGTCCAACTTCGAGAGAGAGGTCAATCGTCGAATCTAACTCGGTTGGGCAGCGTTCGGGAAACTACGCGACGTCTTCTCGTCCAAAATACCTCAATGCCTCAAATCGAAAGTCTTCGATAGTTGTGTGTTACCAGTGATGACATACGGCACCGAGACGTGGCCTCTTACTATGGGCCTTATTAGGAGGCTCAAAGTCACTCAACGAGCTATGGAGAGGGCTATGCTCGGGGTTTCCCTACGAGATCGAATCAGAAATGAGGAGATCCGTAGGAGAACTAAAGTAACCGACTTAGCCCAGCGGATTAGCAAGTTGAAGTGGCAATGGGCGGGGCACATAGCACGGAGAACTGATGGCCGATGGGGCCAAAAAGTTCTCGAATGGAGGCCACGAAGTAGAAAGCATAGCGTTGGACGTCCACCCACTAGGTGGTCAGACGACCTGGTAAAGGTCGCGGGACGTCGCTGGATGCAGGCTGCCTCCAACAGGTCACTGTGGAAATCATTGGAAGAGGCAAGTTCAGCAGTGGACATCCTTTGGCTGATGGATGGATGGATAGTCTTATATATTTTATGTAATATATATTATTAATTAACATATTATTAAAAAACAGTAAATATTGATAATACAAAATTATAAAACAACATCAAACATCACCTTCTGGCGCCCGAATGCGTTGTTGTCAAAATATCCATAAGATCAATTCAATTCACATGCCTTAAATACAGATTAACAATAGAAAGGTGAGATAACAGAGCAGTAACCAGTATGATGGCGCGTGGATGTTGCTGCGAGTATCATGGCGCGTGGAGTGAGCCGCGCGAGGACCTTGTGGCTGCGACACACGCTGCTGACGCGCACGTAGATCACAGACACTTATTACATTAATAAGGCTAACGAAATTAATATTTAGTAACAACATTTCGATACCAATATCAATGTATAAGTGAACTGGAATTGGAAACGTCCTGACGTCAGGCGCTAAAGGTTCCTAATACACACTTGAATACAAATATCAATAAATTGACTACTAAACTCCAATTTATACCAAACACTTTTATTTTTAATTTCATTGACAAAGATTACAAATGGTATTCCATTAATTAGTGCAAGAAGTGGCAAGGAAGGGAGCAGCAGGAGAAGCGCGCGGTAGTGGAAGGATGCAGGCGGCGGGATACTGCTGACTCGGAGTACATGTGCAGTGAGCAGTAGCTCGGGGAGCCGGGCTCGCATACCCGTGCGTCATGCCGCCGCTACCGGACAAGTAGCGCACACGAACGCCCCCTGACTCAGCGCTGGTGCTGTTGTATGACATATTGTACGGACGTACTGACGCATGTTGTGGCCGGGTTACAACCCTAACAGATCTTCAGCACACCGATTAAATTAAGCGATGACCGTCAGGCACAGTACGCATATAGGTCATATCAAGAGATACCAGGATGAGAAGTACCCCATTTTCACTGGTGGTCTCTCACATGTGAGAGGCTGCCTGGGTAGGCGCCCGAATGCGTTGTTTTCAAAACATCTATAATTTCCATTCAATTCACATGAATTAAACATAGATAAACAATAGAACGATTTTTAAAAATTATTAACGGCACAAATAGTCAAACAAGATGTATAAAAGCAAATGAAAATGGGTACAACAAGACTTCCAGGTCTATATTTTAAAATACAATTTCGAATTTAATGGAGCTCAAGGCTTATAATTACAATCACCACAGCCCTAAAAACCATATCTACGTGAATAGGTGTAAACAAAGGAATTACACTTATTCTAAAATGTTATACTTGTACGGTGCAACCGTGCATTTTCTTATGTCAGCGTTTACACGCGGCGCGTGTAACCCAATTTAATTAACATTTTGTATTATAAAAATGCATTTCTTTAGTTCGCAATTAGCCACCACGGGCCGCGCGCACTCGCTTATCAAATCATAATTATCAAGTGTTACATATCACATTCATCTCATTAGTCTATAGTATATATAACTTTACAAACATTTCTTAGCATTTCAATTGTCATATAAATGTGGACAATTCAACAAGGAAAAGTCCAAACATTTTTTGGTCCTTCGAGCCGGATTCAGGTCAGATCGTGAGATATCAGGCTGAAAAGCACCCTTATTTACTTCCATGTGACTGCCACACGCATAATCTTTACAGGCCCCTTTAATTGAGTTTGAATAGTTGCCCTTCATATACAACTGAATTTGAACACTCATTTTAAGTGTTATGGGCATCTATTGCTAATAGGAGGCCATGTGTTCTGTTCTCCATTTAGGGATCGCAATTAGTTAGAGTGCACCGGCACTAGCAGTTTTCATAGCGACCCCGATGGTCCCTTTCCTGACACACGTAACATGCACAATAGAATGACGACATAACAGAGCAGCAACCAGTATGATGGCACGTGGAACTTGCTGCTGATGCGCACGTAGATCACAGACACTCAATGCACCGATAACGCTCTAAAATGAAGGTTAAAACATTTATAAGACAATATCTGTGTATAAGTGAACCGAAATTTGAAACATTCTGACGTCCAAGTGCTTTTTACCTTTCTCTTTTACATGGTCTTATAGAGCTAGGATAAGAGGAATTTAAGATTTATCCTCGTGAAAATTTACAAAATCGATCGTTTATTTAAATTATCTGGTAGCTTTCCCTGGAATGTTTTTCAGAGGTTTTGGAAATGGCTGATTTACAGATTTTGAGGCGCTCTTTTCGAATTTACACTTTGCGATATCATCTACAAATTGCATACAAAAGCCATTTGTTTACGATGTCTCCTTTCGAGTCATTTTACGAGGTAAATTTTTCAAAACATCATAAAACTAGGAAAAATTTTCTATGATTTATATCATAACAATATTTTCCGCGAAATCAATCGTTTCGACGTACGAGCGCCGTAAAGTGTTAATTAATACGCGTAGATTCTCGCAAATAAAACAAATTTTCTTTATTAAAAGCCAAGGCTCTACGCTAACGACAATGTAAAACATTACATGTATACTGATGACTTAGACTATAATATATTCTATTGAGTTCTGCCGGCAGATGTTTCGTACAAGCAAGAGAAGGGAGCCCAATACAAAGATGACCCATTCCCTTACACAGTTTGTCCCAGAACTTGAAGGTAAATCTGTAACTATAGATAGACCAAACTATGAATGCGGAATATGGTCAAACTCCTTAAAGAAGGAAATCTTTATTAATCATTGGTCACCTTTGATACTTCATACCAAAAAAAATAATTGTAATATGCATATAGTATCTGTGGCAAGGTTTTTCGTAAATTAGCGCATTTTATCAAAATTCTAAAATACTACGACATATGTTCCAATGCACTTGCTCCAATGCATGTGCAATTAATACAGATAAACAACAGCATACAGGAGAAATAACAGAGCAGAAACCAGTATGATGGCGCGTGGATGTTGCTGCGAGTATCATGGCACGTGGAGTGAGCCGCGCGAGGACCTTGTGGCTGCGACACACGCTGCTGACGCGCACGTAGATCACGGACACTTATTACATAAATAAAGGTCCATGATGAATAATTAATAAAACATTTGTGTACCAATATCTATGTATAAGTGAACCGGAATTTGAAAGGTGCTGACGACAGGCGCTAAAGAGTCCTACTGTACACTGATATACAAATTTAAATAAATGTACTACTTAAATACAATTCATACCAAAAATGTTTGTTTTAAATTTTGTCGACATAAATTAGGCGTAGAGATATTAAATTGAAATTAATATCAAATACTCAGGTCTATAATACCATTAAGCTGTAATGAAATCAAACTTTTATGTCAACGCACTCAAAAGAAACAGCAATTTATGGCGCATCTTTTGAAACTTGCATCTACTCCCAGGAGAATCGAAACTTAAAGGATACTTCCCATCGACCTAGAATCATGAAATTTGGCATGAAAGCAACGTTTTATAGCACAAATAAACGAACAATTGCAAAATGCATACATTTTTAGTTACATTATATAGAATAACAAAAGAAAGGTGAGATAACAGAGCAGTAACCAGTATGATGGCGCGTGGATGTTGCTGCGAGTATCATGGCGCGTGGAGTGAGCTGCGCGAGGACCTTGTGGCTGCGACACTCGCTGCTGACGCGCACGTAGATCACAGACACTTAATACATGGATAAAGGTACTTAATGAATAATTAATAAAAACATTTGTATACCAATATCTATGTATAAGTGAACCGGAATGTGAAACATTGTGACGTCAGGCTAAAGGTTCCAGTGGCGAAGCCTCTATATATGCCGATTCGTTCCGGCTTCCCTTTTGTAATTTATGTGTCATATAAACTTATATATTTTATATAACATATCATGTTAATTAACATATTATTAAAAAACAGTAAATATTGATAATACATAATTATAAAACTAAATTAAACATCATCTTCTGGCGCCCGAATGCGTTGTTGTCAAAATATCCATAAGATCCATTCAATTCACATGCCTTAAATACAGATTAACATAAGAAAGGTGAGAGATAAGGGTATACGATGAACAATTAATAAAAAACATTTGTATACCAATATGTATGTATAAGTGAACCGGAATTTGAAAGGTTCTGACGTCAGGCGCTAAAGAGTCCTAACGTAAAAGCTCCTATTAACGACCCCCTAAAATGTGACTCTATTAACGACCAAATTTTTAAATCACTCATATTAGACATAATATAGGGTTCCAGAAAAGTCATACCTTAAAAATTTGTTGCGTATTTTTGTTGGAAACCAAAAAGAGTAAAGTTTGTGTGTTTAAATAGCCAGTGAAAGGAATAATTTGACAATGAGTGGGACGCACTCGAAGCGGACGCACTGTTCATAGTGATGCGTCTCCAGCCACGTAAGTACACCTTAATATTACTTAAGGAAAATAACACACTAAAAATGGATTTGTCTTCTTGCTATCACATTACAACTGTAACGTATATATTCGTTTTCTAAACTAACTTTTAATATAATACTTTTTATTGGTTTTTGTGTTATAAAATCATGTTATAATTTAAGGCGGTAATAGAATCCAAATTTCAAAACTTGCTTCTAATAACGACCCATGGCGTTGTTAAATTTTGAGAACATTTAGTATTTTTAAAATAATATCTATTATAAACTACCTCATTTGATTTTTTTTGTTGCTTGTTCAATTCTTAAAATTATTTTACTTCGTTAGATCTATTAACGACAAAACTATTTGTTAAAGTTATTGTGTAAAACTCGATTCAACGTTAGACAATAACCCTATTATTATAATGATATTATACTGTAAATAACCTTTATTATCTGAATTAAAGACTAACTGACATTAAAAGAAATAATATAGCAATGAGATCGAATTTAACAGTATTCCATAAAGCGGATATTTTATCTGTTTATTGCTGATTTTATTAGTCGCTAATAGAATATTGTAACCTTCATACTATACTTCATACCGACTCACAGCTGTGACGATATTTTTGGTAATATTACAGTACACAAAAACAAAATGTATATTTTTGAACAAATTGGCTTATTTCTTGCATACGTGACGTTTTGAGAGATTTTGTCACAGGCCATATTATTAATGTAAAATAATATTTGCTATCCAGTTTCCTTCATGGCTTCATGGCATTGGAATCTTCTTGCAATTGGCATTTTCTTGATATGTTTTCAAATCAATTAAAAATGGGCGCGATGTAACTTATTAAAGCTTCTTTCGAAGAATGAAATTCTATATGTCTTTAAAGATTGTGTTCTTATATAGAATCATGGAGCCGCAGAAGTGCAAGCAGTACGCCTCTGCTCAACTAGAAGCTGCGCTTCTAGCTATAAATGAAGGGACCAGCATATACGAAACTCCAAAAACCTATGGCATACCGAGGACAACTCTGCGTGATAAAAGACTTAAGAAACCATCCTGTTCCGGGAACACCATCTTTAAAAGGATTAGAGCGATTTAAATTTTCCACCAATTTTGCTAATGTTTCCAGCAATTGGTCTTTAGTTACAGGAAAACCTGACTTCCCGAGATAGAAAATCCAGTCTACCAGTCTTTTTTCTTCCTCCTTCGTTAAAACAGCTTGTTTTCCACAATGTTCATTTATATGTTTATTATTTCTCTTTTTCATTTATATATTTTTTATTTGCCTTGGTGTTTTAATTATTTGAAGACTGTTTTCTGAGACTGATTATATTTTTTATTAATTCAAATAACAAAAAATAAGTGCTCTTAGCGTCGCAATAAATAATTATGTTCATATTGTAATAATGTTGATCTCATAACTATTGTTATTATATAATAAATACCTTAAAAACGATTTTATTATTTTATTTAATAGTACAGAAGTAGTGACAATTTCGTAGCGGTCGGTAATAGAATCTTGCCGCATTCTATGGGTCAGTAATAGAATCAACTACTCTTTCGGATTAAATAATTATTTATTAACTATTGTTTTATTGAATATTGAATTTAAGTACTGAATTGCAAAGAATACTTCGTTGAGATTAATTATAAATTATAACATCTTTCCTAACATAACAGCTTATATCTATTTTTTTAAAGTGAATCCTAATACAGCAAAAACTGTCGGTAATAGGAGCATTTACGTTACTGTACACTGATATACAAATATAAATAAATGTACGACTTAAATACAATTCATACCAAACATTTTTGTTTAAAATTTTGTCGGCAAAACTTACGCGTAGAGATATTAAATTGAAATACATATTAAATACTCATGTCTATAATACCATTAAGCTGTAATAAAATCAAACTTCTAGTCGTATGTCAACGCAATCAAAAGAAACAGCAATTTATGTCGCATATTTTGAAACTTGCAACTACTCGTAGGTTATCGCTAGAAATCAAAACCTAAAGGATACTTCCCATCGACCTAGTATCTAGAAATTTGGCACGAAGCAACATTTTATAGCACAGATAAAGGGGCAATTGCAAAAGCATACATTTTTATTTACATTATATAGAATAACAATAGAAAGGTGAGATAACAGATCAGTAACCAGTAAGATGGCGCGTGAATCTTGCTACGAGTTTCATGGCGCGTGGAGTGAGCCACGCGAGGACTTTGTGGCTGCGACACACGCTGCTGACGCGCACGTAGATCACAGACACTTATAACACGAAAAAAAGTTGCCAATGAACAATAAAAACATTTGGAAAACCTATTTTCGTGTATAAGTGAACCTGAATTTGAAACGTTCTGACGTCAGGCGCTAAAAGTTCCAAAGTTCCCCTATAAGCACACTGGTATAAAAATATAAATTACTTTACTACTTAAGTACAATTTATACCACACACTTGTGTTTTAAAATTTTGTGGACAAAAATTACGTGTATTAAATTGAAATCCATATCAAATACTCAAGTCTATAATACCATTAAGCTGTAATAAAATCAAACTGCTATGTCAACGCAATCAAAAGACTCAGCCATTTAAACCGCATATTTTGAAACTCGCAACTACTCGCAGGGGAATCAAAACCTAAAGGATACGTCCCGTCGACCTACAATCTTGAAATTTGGCATGAAGCAACGATTTATAGTGCAGATAAAGGAACAATTGCGAAAAGCTTACATTTTTAGTTACATTATATAAAATAACGTCGGATCAACTCAGCTCTCGGGTCTTCGGCCGAGCTAACAGTTGGTTCGGCAACTGAGGTGTAAAGCTGTCCCTAGAAACTCTCGATCTCCCTTAGTACCTCTGCCCTCGTCGACACTACGCGGCCGCCCTCCGTCTTCAGCCTAAACTGGCTTTGCCCTATAGACAAGTCTGTTGCAAACTCTTTGGAGCCTCCGTACCGTGCAATTGTCTCTTTTATGCAAACAGCATTGTAAGCATGGATATCGTGTCGCAAGCACTTCCTGATCCGTCTATTGAGCCGCCAAAGACTGCAGCGCCATAGATCGACTGTGGAGGTCGAGGTCTAGAGTGTGGATCGAGAGTTTTTGTGGTCTATCTCTACGGGGAGGTGTAAAATACTTAGATGCCATCGTATCGACAGCTTCTATCAAACCGCTGTTTACCGGTTTTTACCCTGTTGATTACAGAGACATCACTGAAGATCCGTCTATTCGTCGTCAAAATGTAATCTATCTCGTTTCTTGTAGAACCGTCAGGACACAGCCAGGTTAATTTCTTGTGAGGCGGCTTCTGGAAAAAAGAGTCCATCGCAATGAGTCCCTCTTTCTCCAGAAAGTCGGCCAGCCTCTGATCCCTGGGGTTCCGTTGCCCATGTCCAAATTGCCCCACTTTCAGCTCTGCATCGCTTTCATACCCAACTTTGCGTTGATGTCCCCCTTAACAACATTGAAGTAGGTTTTCGAAGTATGACTTGTGTCCTCATACATCTCCTCTACTTCTTCATCTGGATGTGTCGAGGTCGGCGCGTATACCTGTATGATCTTCAACGAAAATCTTTTTGATATTCTGAGTACTTAGTACACTACCCTGCTCGACACACTTTTGATGGATACGATGTTGTTTTTGATAGACGTGTGGACGAGAAATCCAACACCTCCTCGGGACTGTTGATCGTCCCCCCGGTAGAATAGCAGGTTACAGGACTTTAGGGTTATCGTGTCCTCCCCGATTCGTCGAAATTCCGACAACACCAGAATGTCACAGTGTAACCCACTCAATTCTTCTTCCAGTTCGACAATCTTCTCATCTGTCCTCAACGTGCGTATGTTGTGTGTTACCAGGGCCAGTCATCGTCAAGGTTGGTAGCCGGCGCCAACCCGGGGATTCTTAGCACCCCCTGCCTCGCCGTAACCATGGCCGCTACCGTAACCAGGAATAGCGGGGCTGCCGGGGACTGGGGGCCTAGGCGTGGATTAACTCAACATTGAGAGGGTTTTGCCTATACTCGCCACGTTTGGCAGGCGGGTTAGCGAGCGCAGGAGTGAACTCGCGTTGATGACGCTGCTGCCCGTCATCAACCGGGGAAAAGGAAATAGGGTTTGTGGATAGAGGATATTATGGGAAAGGAAAATATGGTTTGTGGGAGTGGATACTGCAGTCACGGAAGGGAAGGTTGGTAGTGACTGCAGCAGCTCGGGGGGCCGAGGTCGCATACTCGTTGCACCTATTCTAGGACAGGCCATGGCCACTAGATAGGAGCATCCCTGACCCTTACAGATTAACAATAGAGTAACAATAGAAAGGTGAGATAACAGACAGTAACCAGTATGATGGCGCGTGGATCTTGCTGTGAGTATCATGGCGGGTGGAGTGAGTAGCGCGAGGACCTTGTGGCTGCGACACACGCTGTTGACACGCACGTAGATCACAGACACTCATAACACAAATAAAGTAGCCTATGAACATTAAAAACATTTGGGTCTCCAATATTTGTGTATAAGTGAACCGGAATGTGAAACATTGTGACATCAGGCGCTAAAGGTTCCAGTGGCGAAGCCTCCATAAATGCCGATTCCTTCCTGCTTCCCTTTTATAATTTATGTGCCATATAAACTTATATATTTTACATAATATATAATATTAATTAACATATTATTAAAAAACAGTAAATATAAATAATACGAAATTATAAAACAACATCAAACATCAGTGGCGTGCCTAGTAGTGGCGAAGCCTCAATATATGCGAATTATTCTCGGGTTACCTTTTGTATAAACAGAGATTACTAATAAAAAAATATGAATTCAAATTATCAATATAACACCAAAACAAATCATTTCGTACTCAACAAAATATAAACAAGTAGCGACATCTATTGATGATTCATGTTCCTAAGCATCGGCATTATGGATATCGATGCGCCGCAACTGAAACTTCGTAAATGCGAGAATTAAAACCGTTTCTTTATATTTGAAATATCGTCGGACACACGTAAATTTGAACCTTATTCGCACTAAATTTTAAGGTTTAATTTGGCGTGTTTAAGACGCCCAAATGCTGGTTTAGATCAGCATGACTTATAACGCTGCCATGTAACGTGAACACTTAGCTAGTCTATTGACTTATAAATTGCGAGTCTACTTTATTTAGAAGCGTTATCTCTTAATATGGCAGTTTAATGACAGCTTTGTACTGTAAACATCAGTTCCCGCTTTTTGTTTCTAATTAGAAAGTAATAAATATTGGAGACTGCAGTGATTAGTGAGTGTACGAGTAGTGTATGTTAGTGTATTTCAGTGTAGTGTAGTGTGGTGTCTACTTTTAGGTATGTACATGATTAACTTGTGTTTTCAGACATTCATAATTTACATACATATTTTTTTATTCAATAACAGCAATTAAAACATTTTTAACAATTAATACAATTATGGCTGCGTTGATACACATCGACTGTTGCTTGACAGACTATTTATTATCTGAGGAAACTTGTTTTAGAAAATTAAGTTTTGAAAATAAAAAACATGTTATTAGTTTAGGTCGTGCTCGTCCAGACATAACAATTGATTATAAACGATACGACGGTTACTACAAGCGTTTTCATAATTCTTTGTATGAAAAATATACATGGCTAACAGCTAGTTGTAAATTGAATAGATTGTTTTGTTTTCCTTGTTTATTATTTTCAGACTCACATAGCGTTTGGAATAGTACAGGATTTTTAGATATTAATAACTTAGCCAATTCAACAAAGAAACATATCCAAACTGAGAAGCATATACGTAGTTGTTTATCTTTGCATGATTTCGGGAATAGTAGAATAGAGTTATTTTTTAACAACTCATTTGAAGTTCATAATAAAAAAGTAGACCGTAATCGTAATTTAATGAAACGTTTCATTGACACCGTAATATTGATAGGTAAACAAGAACTAGCTTTCCGTGGCCACGACGAAAGCCGTGATTCTGATAACCGCGGTAATTACATCGAAATATTATCATACTTAAGTACATATGATTCAGTGATCGATTCACATTTTGAGCAATGTTCATCAATGCAAAACCCCGTTTTTTCTGGCATTTCCTCGGATATACAAAATGACTTAATACATTGTATTGCATCGGTATTACGCGACGAGATTAAATCACAAATAGATACGGCTTTATTTGTGTCTGCCATGATTGACGAAACGCCGGATGTCAGTCATAGGGAGCAATTAACAGTTATAATTAGGTATTTGACAGAAAGTGGCCTTGAGGAACGTTTTCTAGGGTTTTATGATGTTAGCGGCAGTCGGACTGCCGATGTTTTATCTCGTCAGCTTTTAGGAATCCTTGATGAGTATCGCTGTAGGACTAAGTTAGTAGGTCAGTCATATGACGGCGCGGCTGTTATGTCTGGCGAGCACGGAGGGGTACAGGCAAAAATTCGCGAAGTATGTCCAATGGCCTTGTTTGTTCCTTGTCATGCACATGTGCTGAATTTAGTTCTTAGTCGTTCCTTAGAAAACGTTCAGGAATTAAAGATTTTTTTCGCAAACATAAACAGTTTAGTTCGTTTTTTTAATAAGTCAACAAAAAGGTCTCATCTTTTAAAAGAAATAGCTGACCGCCGTTTACCGGGGGTTTCCGATACGCGTTGGCAATACCACTCTCGCATTATAAATGTTATTTTTAATTGCCGATCCGATATTATTAATACATTCAACACAATATTAGACGATCCTCAGTCTTGGGATAGTGATTCCATTTCCTTGGCAGAAAGTTTCCTCATTAAGTTAGAAAATATGCAATTTTGTTTTTTCCTACATATTCTATCTGACATTTTCGAAAAAACAGACGTTTTGTTTAATTTTATCCAATCAAAACAAATCGATATCGATGTTGCAAAACAACATATAGACAGTTTTGATAATTGGTTATTCAATGATTTTAAAAGTAACTTTGATTATTATTATAACAGCATTCAGGAATTTAATGAGCCACCTCAACGACGCCGGCGTCTGAATTCAGACTTAGATCCAAAAACTTCGTATAGGCGCATTTTTATTGAGATTATAGACAATATTTCATTACAAATAAAGAGCAGGTACCAACCATTAATTCAGATGACATTTCTTGATTTGCTTAATTATACTAAATACAGCTTATATAGTCGATCATTTCCAGAAAATAAAATATCTAATTTACTAGTAATGTTTCCAGGAATATTTGACTTTACTGCAATAAGAAATGAGCTTAGGGTGTTATACACGACGTCATCTTTAAACAATTTAAACGTATATCAACTTTTTCTTCATTTAAGGAATTCTTCATTGTGTGCCACTTTTCCACAGACGATATTATTGTGCAATATCATTCTTACCATTCCCGTAACAGTAGCATCCGCGGAGAGGTCGTTCTCGGCCTTGAAACGCATACATACTTATTTACGTAATTCTCAGAAACAAGACAGACTCTCTGATTTGGCTATTATGTCAATAGAAAAACAATTATTAATGAAATTAAAGCAACAACCCAATTTTTATGATAATGTGTTATCTCATTTTGTTAAAAAGAACAGGAGGCTAGCTTTGGAATATAAATAAAATTAATTCGATATATTACTAGTGATTTGTGACCCAATGGTAGACATCACATATTTTATTTAGTAGTTATGTTCATTAGGTGTATTTTTTAAACTTTATATTATATTTATGTATTACGTTGTGTCCTATTTATGTCATGTCTTGTTTATTATACACATAGTATTCATGAGCGGTAGCAAAAATACATTTGGTATCAGTAGTTATACGAGTAGGAAGTATTTAGATATATTGTTATGTATTTACATTAGTTATTGTTGCTTTTAATCTTTCTTTTCTATAGTTATTGCGTTGTTTCTTATAGCATGCACCTTTATTTTGCTGTCAAAGGCTTTTTTCAAAGCCGCCTTTGTCATGCATGAAAGACATTGTATTATCATTTAATGCTTACATGCATAGTAAAGGTAGCTTAAAACCTAATCATCAGAACGTGATATGGACTAAAGTGAGTATTCCATTACAACAACTGCGCAGCATGTGCAACGCTACGCGAGGTAAATACATGATTTTTTTTATCGGCTTCCCTTTTTTAAAAATCCACCCTTCGCCACTGGTGCCTAGGGTTTTGAAGTAGGGCAAGCCCAATTTTCTTAAATGTATAATACATATTGATTTAAAAGGAAAAATACTAAGAACGAAGAAAATAAATGTACGTCAGCAGACCTAACACACAATCTATACATGCTAAGATTATTAAAATTATAGATTACATGTGGACATGTAACAGTAACTTGTTAATGCACTAACTGCTGAGCACTGCTAGTAGGTACACTAGCACAACGGTAGCTACTATGGTGACGTGTTTGTCTTCGCAGTTAACCGAAATTGCGGACAGAAAATATTATTAACGCATTAGCATTAAGTTTTTATGAATGACAAGTAATAACATGCCTATTGAAGGACCACCAAATTTATTAAAATCATTATACTTAATCCAAACATTCTAATACGAGTATACGTACAAGTGTCGCTTGAAAAACATATGAAACACGACTGTTTAACCTATTTGAAGGGGAGCATGTAGAAATCAAATTACGTAGGTAGTTTTTAAACTGAACTGATAAAATGCCTCTTGTAATTTACCACAAATTTAAGAAAAGCACAATCCCGGCGTTGTTTTCGCGCCAGTTTTTTTCAATATAATTGAATTAAATTACCTTTATACCGGCAATGAACACTTTTATCATCACACTTAAACCATCACAGGAAACAATACATCTCATTTTAGAATCAAAAAAGCCTAATGAACATAAACCACTAATAATTAACCTAAAAACAGAACTATTTACAATTGCACAATGCCAAAATACTTATGAAGTTAGTAGGAATTCGTTCAGAATTGCGAAACGAAACGTAAAAACATTACAACATGCTATTACAATTTATTAAAAAATATATAAATACCTCATTATTTTTACCTAAAAATGAATAAATAATTTAAAAAAAAGAACAAACATAATTTAATAATAATGAATATAATTTACTAAACGAATAATGTTACACGTGACGACCTTCAAACGTACGATGTTCACAGTGCGAAGCCGGGCTTAAACGGTTTGATTTTTTAGTACAAATTGCTATAGTTACATACCTGTAGCATACATTCGTAGTGACAGAGTGTAGCATTTCACCCGTAAGTGTGAAAGAGACAGCATGAGTTTCCAAAAGCCTCGTAAAAGCACACGAGAGAGAAAAAGACATTCAAGTAATGATAGTTCCGTCTTTTATAAAATGCGCGGAGCGAATGAATGAATTTAATTTAACGCTTGTATTGAATGAATTTAATACAAGCGTTGCGAGGCGCGGGCGGCGCTCTGTCGCTCGTAGCTGCGTTTCATTGAAGCGTGCCGTGCAGCGACGCGACAGAACGCGGTAAATTCAAAAATGGTATATGTGTCGTAATAAATTACTGTAATGTATTGAATGTAATGGTTTCTGTTCATTATCAAGTATTTGCGTATTAAGTAGGGCAAGCCGGGCTTTTGAGCTTCTATGGAAGTACCGCCACTATCAAACATCATCTTCTGGAGCCCGAATGCGTTGTTGTCGAAATATCCATAAGATCCATTCAATTCACATGCCTTAAATACAGATTAACAATAGAAAGGTGAGATAACAGATCAGTAACCAGTATGATGGCGTGTGGATCTTGCTGCGGGTATCATGGCGCGTGGAGTGAGCCGCGCGAGGACCTTGTGGCTGCGACACTCGCTGCTGACGCGCACGTAGATCACAGACACCTATACAGCGTGTAAAGGGGACCAATGAAAATTAAAAACATTTGGGTCGCCAATATACGTGTATAAGTGAACCTGAATGTGAAACATTGTGACGTCAGGCGCTAAAGGTTCCTATTGTACACTAATAACTCTAACAAATATCAATCAATTTACTACTTAAATACAGTTTATACCAAACGCTTCTATTTTAATTTCATTGACAAAGATTACAAATGCTATTCCATTAATTAGTGCAGCAAAAGGCAAGGACGGGAGCAGCAGGAGTAGCGCGCGGTAGTGGAAGGAGGCAGGCGGCGGGATACTGCTGACTCGGAGTACATGTGCAGTGAGCAGTAGCTCGGGGAGCCGGGCTCGCATACCCGTGCGTCATGCCGCCGCTACCGGTCAAGTAGCGCACACGAACGCCCCTTGACTCAGCGCTGGTGCTGTTGTATGACATATTGTATGGACGTACTGATGCATGTTGTGGCCGGGTTACAACCCTAACAGATCTTCAGCAACACCGATTAAATTCCTCGATGACCGTTAGGCGCATTACGCCTATAGATCAGACCAGGACTGTGACTGCCAAATACATAATCCTTGCAGGCCCCTGTGATTGAGGTGGCATATACAACTGAATTTGAACGCTCATTTGTGATGATATAGGCATCTCTTGTAAATACGAGGTCACGTGCTCTGTCCTCCATTTTGGGATCGCACTTAGTAAGAGTGTACCGGTCCCGGCAGTTTTTATAACGACCCCGATGGTCTCTTTACTGACACACGTGACATGCACAATAGAATGATGACATAACAGAGCAGCAACCAGTATGATGGCACTGATAGAAGGGCCTTAGCTGAAGTCTCTGCAGTAATATCAGCGATTGGTATTGCCTCAGGCCAACGCAAAAATCTATCGATGGCTGTAAGGCAGTATCGAAATCCGTTTGATAAAGGCAGTAGTCCAATAAGGTTAATATGGATATGAAGGAATCTGCCTGCAGGTAATGCAAATATGCTTAATGGTGAAGAAACATGCCTCGAAACCTTTGCGCGTTGCCATGGTATACATGATCGGCTCCAATCACGGCAATCTTTCTTGATGCCAGGCCAAACAAATCGCTGAGTAACCATCTTTATGGTGGCATTAGCACCAGGGTGGCTAAGACAGTGCATCACGTCAAAAATTTGCTGTCTCATTGATTTCACCACGAATGGCCTTAGAACATGTGTGCTAGTGTCGCAAATAAGGCAGTTTCTTGTACCAGGTAGAAGTAAAATTTTCAGCTTCAATGAACTACCGTCTCTCAATAACCTGTTCAATTCAGGGTCATTCTTCTGCTCTTTGGCTAATCTCTCTAAATAACAACCAGCTAAGACTTCGTCAATTCTAGAGAGTGGGTCTGCTACGATATTCTCTTTACCGGATATGTAGCGAATATCAGTAGAGAATTGCGAAATATAATCCAGGTATCTGAATTGTCTAGGCGAACATATATCACGGTGTGTAGTGAAAGCGTTCGTAAGCGGACGGTGGTCAGTGAATATTGTGAACATTCTTGCTTCCAACATATGCCGAAAATATTGTATAGCTTTATAGATGGGTAATAGTTCGCGGTCGTATGGGCTGTATTTAATTTGAGAGGGTGTTAGTTTTCTGGAGAAGAAAGCTAGTGGTTGCCAACAGTCTCTTTGCCATTGTTGTAATACACCTCCAATTGCAGTGCTTGAGGCGTCGGTTACTAAAGCGAGCTTAGCTCTTGGATCTGGATGAGCTAATAATGTCGCTTCAGCAAGTCCCATCTTACACTTCTCAAAAGCTTTTTGTTGCAATTGAGTCAAATCTATGGCTTGTGAAGGTTTCGTTACATTCTTCAGAATTTCGGTTAAAGGTGTTTGTAATTCTGCCGAATGAGGTATGAAACGATGGTAGAAGTTATACATGCCGAGAAAACTACGCAACTGCTTCACTGTTTTAGGTTCTGATAATCTGTGATTGCACGCACTCTGTCGTTGAGCGGTCGTACACCTTCTGCTGATACATGGTAACCGAGAAAAGTAATTTCAGCTACTCCAAAAACACATTTCGCAGTGTTTAATAAAACGCCATACTTTTGTAGTCGCTTAAAAAGTTCATGAAGGTGACGTTCATGGTCTTGTGCTGACTTTGAGTAGATTAAAATGTCGTCCAAGTAACCATAACAAAAATCTAGGCCTCTAATGACCTTGTCTATAAACCTTTGGAAAGTTGCACCGGCGTTACGTAAACCGAATGTCATCAAAGGGAATTCGTACAGACCAAATGGTGTTGTAATGGCGGTCTTTGGAATGTCTTCTGAGAAAATAGGTATCTGGTGGTAGGCTTTCACAAGGTCTATTTTGGAAAATATGGTACATCCCGAAAGATTGTAGTTGAAGTCATGGATGTGTCTTATGGGGTACTTGTCCGGTATTGTCATGGCGTTCAGTGCACGGTAGTCTCCACAAGGGCGCCAACCGTTGTCCTTCTTCGGTGCCAAATGAAGTGGTGATGACCACGGGTTGTCAGATGGACGTGCTGTACCATTTTTGACCATCTCGTCAAACTCTCGCTTTGCGATCTGTAATTTGTCCGGAGGTAAAAGACGTGGGCGACAGGAAACAGGAGGTCCCGGAGTAGTTTTGATATAATGCACGGTGTTATGAAGACATTTTTAGAAAGTCCAGCTCGTTTTGTTATATCAGGATAATGTGACAAAATGTTCTGATACTTGCAGTCGGTTTGGCAAAACGTTTTGATGGATAAAACGTTCACGGTAGGATTAACGGAACAAGCTTTAGTAGTCAGCGACGTCATGCTGTCTATAAGACGTTGATGTTTGCAGACAACTAATATGCCGAAGTAAGAAAGAAAATCCACTCCTATTATGGCTTTGGTTACATCGGCAATTACGAATCTCCAAGAGAAATCTCGGCGGAGACCTAAATCTAGTGACAAATGTGCAAATCCTTACGTTGCTATCTCCGTATCGTTAGCAGCAAAAAGTTTGTAACCAGTCTTACGGCATTTCTCCTTGGCCGCGGAGCGCGGGAAAACACACAAATCTGATCCTGTATCGACCAGGAATTGCATCTTTGTCTTGCGGTCTGTTGCGAAGAGGCGGCCCGAGGATTGTAGACAGTCGCTGGCCGCTACTGACGACTGCCTTCGGCGTTTTCCGCAACAAAACTGCACGGTTTGGTGCATTTGTTGGAGTTAACACCAAACTTACGGTGATACCAGCAAACTTCATGTCTTGAAGGAGAATGTTTCCTGAATGACTGTGATGAGCTCCTGTAGCGACGTTGGTGTGCTGATGGACGATGATGACGATGTGATCTAACATCAGCGGTTAAAGCAGTTATTTGCTTCGCCAAAACAGCCATATGTTCAACCAACGAATTCAGAACTGATCCGTTAAGCGCCATACTAGGGCCTGCCAGTTTTTGTTTAATACAGTACTCTTCATATAATAATAATAATAAATTATTTATTTGCATCATATTACATACGTACAAAACAATTAAAATAAATCGTATGACAATATTTACTTAAGAAAAGTGTTTGATTGAACTCTGATGCCCAAATAAAGATTTAACTGCACCAGTGATTCAGATCGTACATAGCATTTGTTTATAACAATTGGTTAAGCTATTCAGTAGCATGTTAACAATGCAAAAATATCTAAATTAGTAACAAAACTTATTCTATCATCTCTGTATGTAAATAGAGGTATTTGTGTGTGTAGGTGTGTGTGTGTGTGTGTATCTGTTTGTGGGTGTGTGTATGTTAGTTTTTGAGTACTTATAAACTTAAAATGTTAAAATGTTTTCCGTCTCAGACTAATCCTTCTCTAAAAGCCATTTCTTTACTTTATTTTTACATTCAAATCTGTTAAGTGAGTATATGTTACAAATTTTATTTATTTTATTGTACATGTGATTACTAGAAATCTTGTAGCTTCGTTTAGCAAGGGATGTTTGGAACGCTATAGTGGGACAAACATCGTAGGTGTGACGCTTCTTTAGTAGGTATATTGTAGTCAAAACTTAAAGTAGAGTGCTTACGTAGGATAGTTTGATGTATATATAGTTGTCTTACTGTGAGGACTTGGCATTCTTTATATAAGAGGTGTGTCGGCTATCCAAATGGCCTAGAAGTCAAAACTTTGAGCACTGCCCTTTGCGCGCGCTCCAATGGAAGAAGAATCGTTTTGTGCGCGCTACCCCATACAGATATGCAGTAGGTCAAAATGGATTGCGCCAATGCATAGTACACAGTATAGAGTGTATTCTGATCGGCAGAGTGTCGAAGATTTTAAAAAATGTTTATTAGTTTTCTTGTCCTTGAAGTAAGAGATTCTAAATTAACTTTCCAGGTAAGAAGGTTATCTATATGTATTCCTAGATATTTAACTTTGTTAGATCTGATTAATATATGACAGTCACATGTGGAGTTAGATGTCAATGCTATACATGAATACGCTTTAAGTACTAAAGAGTCTATTGAAGGTTGATTAAGAGGTTTTAAGGAAAACATTAAGTAGGTCGACTTGCTTAGATTAAGGGTCAGCAAATTTCGCGAGAGCCAAGTCATTACTTGCTTAAGGGCGTATTCAGAGTTAAAAAATGCCTCTTCCCAGTTACCTTCATGAATAACCAAGGTAGTGTCGTCAGCGTATGTGAAAATAGAGCAGTTAGGGATCGAGAGACTACATAAAGAATTGACGTATATCAGGAATAGAGTGGGACCCAAAATAGAGCCTTGTGGAACACCATATGTAAGATTAGAGTAGCTGCTAGTGTGTGAGCCAATTTTCACACATTGACTACGGTCAGTCAAATAATCTTTAAAAATAGATAGAGCAGTTCGTCGTATCCCTACTCTTTCCATCTTATTCAAGAGAAGCGAAATTGAGACTGTGTCAAACGCTTTCGAAAGGTCAAGAAAAATTCCGAGGCATTTTTCACGAGCATCCATCTTCTCAGTGATATGCTCAACCAAAGAGCTCACAGCGTCTTCCGTGGATTTTCCTCGTCAAAAACCGAATTGGTTAGGTGCTAGGATATGATGTGTCTCTAAGAAATTAATTAAACAGCTATTTAGAACTTTCTCCAATAATTTAGACATAGAAGGGAGGACTGAGATTGGCCTGTAGTTGTTAACGTTGTCTCTGTCTCCGCTCTTAAATATAGGGTGAACAATGGCTTTTTTAAATGGGGAGGGAAACGTGCCTGAGGAAATAGAGATATTACAAATGTGTACTATCAGCGGAGCCAGTTTAAAAGAACATAATTTCAGTATCTATGGAGAAATACCATCCCAACCAGTAGCACAGTCAACTCGTAATCCATTTATAGTCTAACTATTTCCAATTTATCTGTGGGAAGAATAGCAAATGATTTTGGTATGCCATTTTCATGGAACAACTGAATTGACAATTGGGAGACGGGTATGAGTTTTTCTGCTAGGTCCTTACCAATACTAGAAAAAAATTCATTCACTTTATTGAGTGATGAAAATACATTAGGAGTTAATGTTAACAATTCCGTAGGGGAGCTAGTTGTACGATGAGATTCTGTAATGTTTTTGATGACTTTCCAAGTAGCTTTAGGGTTGCGTTTCGCTTTATCAAATTGAGATTTTTCATATGCATGTTTTAGCCTGTTGAGCAGTTTATTACAAAAATTACGGTATTTTAAATAGGTAACCTTGTGGATATAGTTAGTAGGATCTTTTTTTAATTTTTGGAACATGTTATCCCTATTACGAATACAACGTAACAGACCCTGGGTAATCCATGGTTTGAACACTTTGCATTTAGAAGAAACTTTAACTGTTTTCGAATGTTTTTTTATAATGCAGTCAAGAGTAGAGATTAATAATTCAGCCGACAAATTTGCATCCAATGTATTTGTAACCTGGCTAAAGTCGGTGTTTAAGATTTCATCACGAACGGCGACATAACTTATTACAGTGCGTGTAGATAAAGTTTTAGAGGACGAACGTTGAGTATCAATATTCAGTAGGACAGGATTATGGTTAGTAATTCTAGTGTCAAAAATTAAGGTGGTAGTGTTCAGATTTGCTTTTAATAGGACGTTATCCACGCAATTGTTTTCGCGAGTAGGGAGAGTGTGTGTAGGTAAAAGCCCATGAGAGGCTGTAAGGTCGAGGTATACATTTGCCCTCTGGTTCTGATGGGTTGGATTGATAACGATGTTCAAATCACCCATTATAACAATGTGCTGTTGGTTAGAGTTCGTAATAAGTATATTATCGAGGGAGTTAAAAAAGTTATCCAAATTATAGAAAGATGGTGGGCGATACAATGCTATTACAGTGATATTAAAGTACTTAATTTTACAAACTAAGCAATTAGCGTCTACAAAAGTGGGTTCGGTTACCAAATGTGATAGATTCGATTTTATATATAATGTAACCCTATCATTTTGATTTATTTCTCTTTATTTTGTTGTTAATTTTTTTTTACCTTTTTATACATATATATAATAAAAACAATATATATATATATATATATAAATATAAAAAAAAAAGATTAATCCTTCAGTGGCGAGGCTTAAGACCCAAGCCACCGGTGGTTAGGGATTCAAAGTGAGGAACCTCCTCACTATGCGTGCCGTGTCCAGCAATACCGCCTTTTGAATCTGGCTCTTGACCCAACGACCAATAGAGAGCTTCTGGAGATATTGGTCGAGGCTCTTTGGTATGAGTCCATGTGCAGAAACAACAATCGGGACAATAATTGTTGAGTCCACTTCCCACATGTCAGTAACTTCGTGGGCCAAATCTAAATATTTAGACAGTTTGTCTTTTTCAGCTTTCACGAGGTTACCGTCATGCGGAACGGAAACATCAACAAGTATTGCCTGACGTGCTAATCGATCTATTATCACAATATCAGGTTCATTGGCAACAATAGTCCTGTCTGTGATAACAGACCGATCCCAATCCAGCGTTGCATGACCATTTTCAAGAACTGGTTGGGGAACGTATTGGTAATATGGCACTTCAAGGGTCGCAAGTCCATATCGAAGAGCAATTTGCTGATGTATGATCTTGGCTACTAAGTTATGCCTATGCAAATACTCGCCGTTAGCAAGATACGAACAACCGGAGATAACATGCCTGATTGACTCGCCAGGACGGTGGCATGCCCGACATTATGTCGACCGTACCGTCCTTCAGGATGTATTTCCTATAGTTGTTCGTCTTAACAACTTCGTCCATAATTGCAAAGATAAAACCCTCAGTTTCCCCAAAGAGGTTACCGAAACGTAGCCAAGATACAGCCGCAGGCCGGTCCACATCAGGCCCATAGAGAGCCCGAAAGAATCGACCGTGCAGCTCCTTGCTCTTCCATATTTCCTCGCGATCCTTAACGCTCATTACCAGCGGTTTCCGCCAGTTCTCATTCGCCAATGAAAGTGGGGTAAATCCTTTATCTACTGTAACTACAACCCTATGCATATCCACGTCGCTGTGAAGGAAATAATCCCTGAGATTGCACACCTCGCGATTATGCAAGTCCTTAGCATTAAGCATGCCTCGGCCTCCACATCTTCGTGGGATGTACAATCTCATCACTGACGAACGTGGATGATGCATACGATGTGCAGTCAGTAGAGTCCGGACCTTACGATCCAGGGCGTCCAATTCGGTTTGAGTCCATCTGAGTATGCCAAAGGAGTACATAAGTACAGGCATAACCCAACCGTTGAATGCGCGAATCTTGTTTCCACCTGATAAAAAACTGTTGAGAACTTTTGTCAGGCGGCCAAAGAAACGCTACTTCACCGATTGTTTTACATCGGCACTCAAAATACCCAGTGCCTCTGGCATACCCAGATATTTGTAAGTTTCCGTCTCAGAGAGGGATCTGAATCTTACAGTCTCTGAGACTTGTATGCCTTCAGAGACTGCGACTTCCCCACCCTTGACATGGGTAGCCGCACATTTATCTACACCAAACTCCATATTGATTGAGTTGCTAAATCTTTCAGTTATTTTTAACAACTCAATCAATTCTGTTTGTTTTGATGCAAATAACTTGAGATCCTCCATGTAAAGCAAGTGAGAAATAGGCTCAGACCCTCTCCGCAGACGGTAGCCTAATACCGAATCTAACAACAGAGTGCTGAGAGGATTCAGGGCCATACAGAACCACAGTGGACTCAAACTGTCACCCTGGAATATACCCCGCTTAATTCTAATCGGCTCATCACAATCAGAAGGCACCGTACCACCTGGATATCTAAGCACAGTGGTCCACATTTTGATTATTATTATTCTTAGTAAAATATGAAGTGTATCCTTCAAGAACTGGTATATTGGAGATATCATGTAGCCAACATTCTGATAATATCAGAACATCTGGGTTAATCCTAATATTTATTAAAAATACTCTCAAGTTCATGGAAGTTCCGATTTATACTACGAATATTAACATGTAGAAAGGTGAGGGATTTACTAGTATATTTAAGGTGTTTCGTACAATCCTCTGGTTTGCAAATGGTAGATTTACAAGTTCTTATTGAATCAAGTTCATCCGTTATAGAATTTAGATCAAGCATGTTGGAAACAGAAAAACAACATAATTAATAGTCGCCAATAAGGACAAAAGGTACGAAGAGAACACTATTTCTTTGCGTGTACTAGAGGCTAGAGTATGTAAAGGTAAGGTAACAAATATATTTATGGAAAAATAGTTGTTGATCAAAGAATAGAGTAATTTGAAACGGAATAATCTATAAAAACAAAAGAGTGTATAATCGTGCGTGCGCTTTAAAGTGTGTGTAGTGTAATTGTGTGTATTTTGCAATGTGAACTATAAAGTAATGAAATCCATTCATAAACTTAGTATAATCTTTGGGCATGAAATAAAATATTGTGTAATAGTTTAAATTACATAAAATAACAATTAGAATAAAATTTACAAACAAATATGGTAACTTAGTTTACTGCTGTTGTTTGAGACAATTGTTTGAGACTTGAAAACGAATGGATATTAATGTATTTTGATTCTTCGTTTTCACGAAGAAAACTTTTTAAGTTTTGTACCCAGCAAAATTTATAATTGTGAGTTTTTGCAAACTTACGGGTTTCATAGAACAATTGTCTCAATGTAGCTGGGAGATGTTCTGCTATAAAAATAGGAACTTTTTGCCCATTCAGCTGAATATGAGTGGTGTTTAATTTCTCAGAGATGTGTAGACTCTTGTTGAATTTGCGCGAACATTCGATCACTGCTTTTACTGAAAACAGTTTGGAATTCTGCAACTGTAGGTCTGTTATCTTCTTTTCTGCCAGGCAGACGATAAACGTTACGTAGATCGGTTTGGCTTGTAAGATTGTGAGATGTTGCATGTTTTTAGAACTATTGAAGTTAGGTCTTCCGTGGATTCTTTATCTCCGACAGGAACATTTCGTATTTCGATGCTGGCAGAGCGGGAGGCATGCTGAAGATCGTTCACTTTCTTCATGCACGTAGTGCTCGTGCGGGGTCACCAATATGTGGCGTAATCAAACCACATGTACGAGTGTGTACAATAGTATATTTACAAAGATTTTACAAATTAATAGTTTTACAAGACAAAATATTTTACAGATTTTTACAAGTGACGTATATCATGTTATTAAAATCGACTGGCCGTTTAGTGCTGATTTATTGTAGGACTCTCTAACCACTCTCAATCGTACTCTCGATTGTAGAGGAGGCCCGTGCCCTGCAGTGGGTCGTATATGGGCTGATACAATACAATACAAATATTGTAGGACTCTTTGGTCCACAGACCTGTGGACGAGAAATCCAACACCTCCTCGGGATTGTTGATCGTCCCCCCGGTAGAATAGCAGGTTACCGGACTTTAGGGTTATCATGTCCTCCCCGATTCTTCGAAATTCCGACAACACCAAAATGTCCCAGTGTAACCCACTCAATTCTTCTTCCAGTTCGACAATCTTCTCGTCTGTCCTCAACGTGCGTATGTTGTGTGTTACCAGGGCCAGTCGTCGTCAAGGTTGGTAGCCGGCGCCAACCCGGGGATTCTTAGCACCCCCTGCCCCGCCGTAACCATGGCCGCAACCGTAACCAGGAATAGCGGGGCTGCCGGGGACTGGGGGCCTAGGCGTGGATTAACTCAACATTGAGAGGGTTTTGCCTATACTCGCCACGTTTAGCAGGCGGGTTAGCGAGCGCAGGAGTGAACTCGCGTTGATGACGCTGCTGCCCGTCATCAACCGGGGAAAAGGAAATAGGGTTTGTGGATAGAGGATATTATGGGAAAGGAAAATATGGTTTGTGGGAGTGGATACTGCAGTCACGGAAGGGAAGGTTGGTAGTGACTGCAGCAGCTCGGGGGGGCCGAGGTCGCATACTCGTTGCACCTATTCTAGGACAGGCCATGGCCACTAGATAGGAGCATCCCTGACCCTTACAGATTAACAATAGAGTAACAATAGAAAGGTGAGATAACAGACAGTAACCAGTATGATGGCGCGTGGATCTTGCTGTGAGTATCATGGCGGGTGGAGTGAGTAGCGCGAGGACCTTGTGGCTGCGACACACGCTGTTGACGCGCACGTAGATCACAGACACTCATAACACAAATAAAGTAGCCTATGAACATTAAAAACATTTGGGTCTCCAATATTTGTGTATAAGTGAACCGGAATGTGAAACATTGTGACGTCAGGCGCTAAAGGTTCCAGTGGCGAAGCCTCCATAAATGCCGATTCCTTCCGGCTTCCCTTTTGTAATTTATGTGTCATATAAACTTATATATTTTATATAATACCTATACACAGTCAGGTCATAAGTATTGTCACACATTAAAAACTTTTCTTTTAGAATGCTGGCCACAAAAAAGTTTATTGAATTCGAATTTCGAATTGTTCATGAAAATAAAAATGTATACTTGTTAGAATTTTACTCATTTTTAAATATGGAGTGGACGCGTAAAGAAGACCGTGTTGCAGTTATTGCGTTGCATCGTTGCGGTTACGCGCCAATTCAAATTTTTGACATACTGAAAAATTTGAATATAACCAAAAGATTCGTTTATCGTACCATCAACCGATACAATGAACACTGTAGTGTAGATGACAGGTCAAGAAGTGGTCGCCCTCGGTCTGTTAGGACTCCAGCAGTGATAAAAGCTGTGAAGGCGCGAATTCAAAGAAATCCCAAAACGTAAGCAGAAACTGTTGGCCCTTCAGATGGGGTTAAGCAGAACCACGGTGAAAATGGCTTCGGGCATATCGAAGAAAAACAGGACATTGTTTGAATGCTCGTCTAATGGACCTGAGACTGAAGAGATGCCGCGCTTTGTAGAAGCGGTACGCGGGAAAAAAATATCGGGAAATTCTTTTGCGGATGAAAAAAATTTTACCGTAGAAGAGAGCTACAACAAACAAAATGATAAGGTGTACGTACACAGTAGTGAAGAAGCGAGCAACCGTATTCCGCGTGCCCAACGAGGTCATTTTCCATCCTCGCTCATGGTATGGTTGGGAGTTTCTTATTGGGGCTTAACAGAGGTACATTTTTGTGAGAAAGGTGTAAAAACGAATGCAGTTGTGTATCAAAATACAGTCCTTACGAACCTTGTGGAACCTGTTTCTCATACCATGTTCAATAACAGGCACTGGGTATTCCAACAAGATTCGGCGCCAGCTCATAGAGCGAAGAGCACACAAGACTGGCTGGCGGCGCGTGAAATCGACTTCATCCGGCACGAAGACTGGCCCTCCTCCAGTCCAGATTTGAATCCGTTAGATTTCAAGATATAGCAACACTTGGAGGAAAAGGCGTGCTCAAAGCCTCATCCCAATTTGGAGTCACTCAAGCATCCTTGATTAAGGCAGCCGCCGATATTGACATGGACCTCGTTCGTGCTGCGATAGACGACTGGCCGCGCAGATTGAAGGCCTGTATTCAAAATCACGGAGGTCATTTTGAATAAACTTTAGTGTCATAAGAATCTATCTTTTGTTAAGTTCATTTTGGTATATAAATGGTTACATAATTAATAAACTTGTTTCAATTATTTTATATTAAACATGTGACAGAATTTATGACCTGACTAAGTATAATATTAATTAACATATTATTAAAAAACAGTAAATATAAATAATACGAAATTATAAAACAACATCAAACATCATCTTCTGGCGCCCGAATGCGTTGTTGTCGAAATATCCATAAGATCCATTCAATTCACATGCCTTAAATACAAATTAACAATAGAAAGGTGAGATAACAGATCTGTAACCAGTATGATGGCGCGTGGATCTTGCTGCGAGTATCATGGCGCGTGGAGTGAGCCGCGCGAGGACCTTGTGGCTGCGACACACGCTACTGACGCGCACGTAGATCACAGACACTTATCACACGGATAAAGTACACCAATAAAATTAAAAAACAATTGGTTCGCCAATATACGTGTATAAGTGAACCTGAATTTGCAACCTTCTGACGTCAGGCGCTAAAAGTTCCAAAGTTCCGTTATCAGCACACTGGTATACAAATATAAATAAATGTACTACTTAAATGCAATTCATACCAAAAATTTTTGTTTTAAAATTTGTCGACAAAAATTACGCGTAGAATTATTAAATTGAAATACATATTAAATACTCAGGTCTATAATACCATTAACCTATAATAAAATCAAACTGCTATGTCAACGCAATCAAACGAAACAGCAATTTAACCGCATATTTTGAAACTCGCAACTACCCGCAGGGGAATCAAAACCTAAGGGATACTTCCCATCGACGTAGTATCTTGAAATTTGGCCCGAAGCAACATTTCATTGTACAGATAAAGGAACAATTGCGGAAAGCTTACATTTTTCGTTAAATTATATAGAATAACGTCGGACCATCTTGGCTCTCGGGTATTTGGCCGAGCTAACAGTTGGTTCGGCAACTGAGGTGTAAAGCTGTCCGTAGAAACTCTTGATCTCCCTTAATACCTCTGCCCTCGTCGACACTACGCGGCCGCCCTCCGCCTTCAGCCTAAACAACTGGCTTTACCCAATAGACAAATCTCTTGCAAACACTTTGGAGCCTCCGTACCGTTCAATTGTCTCTTTCATGCTTACAGCATTGTAAGCATGGACATCGTATCGCTAGCACTTCCAGATCCGTCTATTGAGCCACCGAAGACTGCAGCGCCATAGATCGACGTTCGGCCATGAGGTCAAGATTGCGGATCGAGAGTTTTTGTGGTCTATCTCCACGGCGAGGTTTAAAATACTTAGATCCCGTCCTATTCGTCGTATTATAGCTTCTACCAAAACGCTGTTTATCGGTTTTCACCCTGTTGATAACGGAGACATCACTGAACATCCGTCTAATCGTCGTCAAAATTAAATCTATCTCGTGTCTCGTAGAACCGTCAGGACACAGCCAAGTGAATTTCCTGTGAGGCGGCTTCTGGAAAAAAGAGTCGATCGCAAAGAGTCCCTCTTTCTCCAGAAAGTCGGCCAGCCTCTGATCCCTGGGGTTCCATTTCCCATGTCCAAATTACCCCATTTTCAGCTCTGCAACGCTTCTAATGCCCAACTTTGCGTTGAAGTCCCCCATAACAACATTGAAGTAAGTTTTGGAAGTATGACTTGTGTCCTCATACATCTCCTCTACTTCTTCATCTGGATGTGTCGTGGTCGGCGCGTATACCTGTATGATCTTCAAGGAATATATTTTTGATATTCTGAGTATAAGGTACATTACCCTGCTCGCCACACTTTCGATGTTGTTTTTGATAGACGTGTGGACGAGAAATCCAACACCTCATTGGGACTGTTGGTCGTCCCCCCGGTGGTAAAGCAGGTTACCGGACTTCAGGGTCATCGTATCCTCCCCGATTCTTCGAAATTCCGACAACCCCAGAATGTCCCAGTGTAACCCACTCAATTTTTCTTCCAGTTCGACAATCTTCTTGTCTGTCCTCAACGTGCGTATGTGGTAAGTTATCAGGGATTGTCGCGTCGAGGGTGGTAGCCGGCGCCAACCCGGGGATTCTTAGCACCCCCTGCCCCGCCGTAACCATGGCCGCTACCGTAACCAGGAATAGCGGGGCTGCCGGGGACTGGGGGCCTAGTCGTGGATTAACTCAACATTGAGAGGGTTTTGCCGATACTCGCCACGCTTGGCAGGCGGGTTAGCGAGCGCAGGAGTGAACTCGCGTTGATGACGCTGCTGCCCGTCATCAACCGGGGAAAAGGAAATAGGGTTTGTGGGAGTGGATACTGCAGTCACGGAAGGGAAGGTTGGTAGTGACTGCAGCAGCTCGGGGGGCCGAGGTCGCATACTCGTTGCACCTATTCTAGGACAGGCCATGGCCACTAGATAAGAGCATCCCTGACCCTTACAGATTAACAATAGAGTAACAAAAGAAAGGGGAGATAACAGAGCAGTAACCAGTATGATGGCGCGTGGATCTTGCTGTGAGTATCATGGTGCGTGGAGTGAGCCGCGCGAGGACCTTGTGGCTGCGACACACGCTGTTGACGCGCACGTAGATCACAGACACTCATTACACAAATAAAGTGGACGAATGAAAATTAAAAAAATTTGGGTCTTCAATATTTGTGTATAAGTGAACCGGAATGTGAAACATTGTGACGTCAGGCGCTAAAGGTTCCAGTGGCGAAGCCTCTATAAATGCCGATTCCTTCCGGTTTCCCTTTTGTAATTTATGTGTCATATAAACTTATATATTGTATATAATATACACATATAATATTAATTAACATATTATTAAAAAACAGTAAATATAAATAATACGAAATTATAAAACAACATCAAACATCATATTCTTCTGGCGCCCGAATGCGTTGTTTTCAAAACATGCATAATTTCCATTGAATTCACATGAGTTAAATACAGATAAACAATAGAACTACTTTTAAAAGTTTTTAAGGGCACAAATAGTCAAACAAGATGAATAACAGCAAAACAAAATAGGCACAAAAAGACCTCCAGGTCTATATTTTAAAATACAATTTCGAATTTAATGGAGCTAAAGGCATTTAATTACAATCACCACAGCAATAAAAACTATACATGCGTGAATAGGTGTAAACAAAGGAATTACACTTATTTTAAAATGTTATACGTCTTGTACAAAATAATAAACAGTTACTTTAAAGTATTGTAAAAAGAGATAAACCATGTGAGACAACAGAGCAGTAACCAGTATGATGGCGCGTGGATCTTGCTACGAGTATCATGGCGCGTGGAGTGAGCCGCGCGAGGACCTTGTGGCTGCGACACACGCTGCTGACGCGCACGTAGATCACAGACACTTATTACATAGATAAAGGTCCATAATGAATAATTAATAAAAACATTTGTATACCAATATCTATGTATAAGTGAACCGGAATAAAAGTACATTTATGTTTGTTTTGGAAATTCATAGAGATCCGTTTATCATCCCAGTCCACGTGGCATCTCAATGCCTGTTGCATGCGTATAGCAATTAAGCAACATACACCGGACAGGCGATCATCGGGACAATTGTAGGGTGTATCCCGCGAGGAAAGCGTTATTAAAGAGGGGTGCTGGCGGAGTGAGTTGGCGGAATCAAACGCGATCGCATATCACTGCACACGAGCGACAGAAAAAACAACACTGGACTATTATGCGACGTGCGGCGATTTTTGTACAAATAAAAATTATTTGTCGAATGCAATTCTTTGTCATGGTGAAAAAATTTTGAAGTGACTTGAATACAGAGAGATATACAACTTTATTTTTAGTTTTTAGTATACAATAAAGCCGAAAGTGGTTTGTTGTAAATCAGTAGCACAATCCATTGCACTGATTTTTAACATACCTTATAATTTTTATCCCAAAAACATTTAAATTTCGCGCAGTTGGTAACGCGGTTGATTAATAAAAATCCGGCGCATGTTGGTCGTTCATAGATACCTTTTTATTTATTTATTGTTGACGCGGGGAAACCGAGTTACCTCTATCATCCCACCTTGGGGAAAGTGGAGCGATTATGTTGGGTTCACAGGTCTACGGCATACCAACCAAAACCCCGCGTGGCCCTCTTCGGCACAATTGGAACGGCCCCGGGGACCCAAAGCAAGAGCGCTTCAACTTCTACCGGAACCGTTCCTGCACACTGCCGCTTACTTTGCGGCTGTTACCCTGTGCTGCTGAACATCTCGGGGTGGCATTGTATCTGTGTACAAATGACACTAAGACAGTCCGCCACTGCGCGCCCGCGACCCCCAGATCCCCATTAGTCGCCTTTTACGACAGGCAGGGAATATGGTGGGATATGGTGGCGGAATTCTCGAAACGCCCCCATACCACAGGGCGACGTTCATTGATACCTACGACTACAGCCGGTCTTTACAAGTACACCCGTCCTCGCCATGAAGAAGAATCAAAAAGTCAGTGCATCATTCAAAAGACGGGATTATTTGTTGTGTCCGTCACCGCGTGGGTTATTATTATTATTATTATTTCATATTTTTATCTGGTCTTTTGAACCAAAATCTAATATGTGTCTTTCGCCTTTATGGTATATAAACACTAATGTTGTCTATGTGAAATTAACCAAATCACAAACTTAGTGGAGGAAGCCTAAGCCCGCACAATCAGGTCCCTCAGCATCCGTGTACAGCAGAGAGTGATTGAAAGCTGATAATTTTGTTAAACAGCACTATACTAAGAGTAAAGTTTTTGAAGTGGTAGGGCCACGCTATTATCAGTCATGACTCAGCATGAACGCAGGCTCGTCCGGGCCGGTGCCACTGTCACACACGAGATCGATGTGAAGTGACAACTTTACTGTCGCGCTTCGTTGGATGATATTGCCGAATGCTCGACACACCTTTCCTCTTCCCACTCTTTTTCCTTCCCGCTCCTCCCCCGATTTGATGGGCCCCCAATACATCTATGATCCAAGTGTTGTGTATGTTAAAAGGCGACAATGTGTAATTATTTACCTGCGGTTTACCTGTTGCTAGTTTGCCACAAGTATTGAATAAAAAAGCCACCTCGTGACCGTATTAAGGGTGCATTACATATTCATATGATAATCATATTCTCGTACTGTCGAGGCTGTACTCGAGGCTGTCACACTACGGGATTCAGATTGTGTTTCGCAAGCCAATGATAACCACCTGTACCTGTGTAGCTGCGAGAACATGGCGAAGGACAGTATTGAGGTCGTGATCCGTTTGAAACCGGATCCTGTTGTGCTAACTGCTAATAGATCATGCTTTGGAATATCGGAGATGATTGATACTGGCAATGTGTGAAATTGTATCCAAACTGGCCCGTACTGTTTATATAGCAATACAAACACACACACGCAAATATTAACTCATAGTGATGATATTATTAGTTTATATGGTATACTGGTGAAAAATTTTAATTAGCACAGATCTTATTTGTCTGTACATCGTCCTCGAATAAATAAAATAATTTATCTATAAGAAAGCTGAATTATGAATGTCATACAAACACGTTCTTAAAACACGCCCAGGAAGATTGTACCTTGTTATTGTATTGTATTGTATCAGCCCATATACGACCCACTGCAGGGCACGGGCCTCCTCTACAATCGAGAGTACGATTGAGAGTGGTTAGGCCATATAGTCCACCACGCTGGCCTAGTGCGGGTTGGCGGACTTACACACCGTAGAATTTTTTAAAATCGCTACGGTATGCAGGTTTCCTAACGATGTTATCCTTCACCGTTAAAGTGCGTGGTGATTGACTTTCAATACACACATAACTCCGAAAAGTCAGAGGTGTGCCCTGGGATTTGAACCCGCGACCACCGTGAACATGTAGGCAGCCGAGTCTGGTCCGATACCACGAGGCCACCACGCACTCTACCTTGTTAAATCAGTGCTAATTATAGCAATAGGGTCCAGATATTCTATTATCTTATACTAGCTCCTTTCCACTGGGGTCAGCTTTTCGGTTGAGCAGTAGTATTTCGGAATTATTACAAAGCTGAGACCTCGGGTTAGAGTCCCGGGTCGGGCAAAGCGATATTAGATATTTCTAATAAATAATTAATTTGTGCTCGAAATGGCAACAGGTTCGCCTTTTTTTTTTTGTTCAAGAGTGAAAGCTATTAAGCTCCCCTTTCGTTGCCCAAGGGGGAGGTGGAAAGGGGTATGTCAGTGTCTCTGGCCTTCCAGCCTGGCACAATGCGGATTTGTGGCCAAGCTTGGTAATTGTGGCATACTGACTAAAAACCTCTTGAAAACCGTCACACGCATTGTGGGCGGTACCGGACATCCCAGGGTGAAAGGCACCCCGATTTACTTCCGCGTAACCACCCCGCGCATAACCATTTCTGGTCCTTCTTTGATGTGGGGCTCGGATGAACCCCACTTTCGACTATTTTGGACGCCCTTTTAGCTCTTATGGGCGTCCATGACAGAGACGACTGTCGTTCGACTCAGAGCCGTTACAAGTCAGGACGCACCGCCCCCTCAGTGTTCCCAGTGACTCTGATGGCCCCTTTAGGTCGCCTCTTCCGACGGGCAGGGGATACCGTGGCAGAATTCTTACACCCCCCTACTGAGAAAAAGGCGTGAGTTTATATATGTATAATAAGTAAATGGATTTATTAATGTATTTAAGTATAAAAAACCGTAAAATTCAAAATCAAATTTCTTAAGCCGTAAATAGCTAATGAAATGATCGATTTTCCAAATTAGGCTCTCAAATAGCCGGTGAATCCCGGCCTGTGTAGAGCACTAAAGCTTAAGCGGAATGTTAAGTCCATTGTACATTAAACATACGCCGCACCTGCAACGGTTATTACGATGCGGACGGGGGGGATTAATCTGCCTGTGCTGTATATCCATAGATATATAATTATATATCGATTGTAAGAAGCATTAGTGTACCCTTGTCGCGCGCGGTGCGACTCAACACCATCGCAGAGGAAATTGATCTGAATTATTGCAACCTGCCCAAATTCATGGAAATGGCTCAAAAATGTTTAGAGAGATGTTAAGAATATTAGAATAGGTTTTAAATTTTTATTATTTGTTTTGTTAATTCTATTTTGTATATTTTTAGGTTTCCCTTTGTTTATTTCAATATAGTGTCACATTGGCCTCGGTTTTTAAGATGTTGTAAATAAATAAATATTACATGGTCCTGTAATGGATTCGTTCGAGCTCTTTCCCGTGTGTTTTATTTTAAAATTGTTTTAGGATTTGCTTGAACGTATGTTTCAGAAGTTATGTGTCTTTTGGCGCGTACGGAAATAATATGAAAGTATTTTTTTTACGATACGCACGCTCACCGTCGGCCTAAAGTGACATGATGAAGTTAGCTGTTAACTTCTGAGAATTTTCCGAGACAACTAATAACTATATTCAAAGTACTAGGGCGGGTCAATAAGTCCGTGACTTTTTGAATTTTCGGCATCTTTACCGATAGAAAAACAATGCTCATGTCAACGCGCGTCTATCAGATGACTCCTGACGAAAATTGAACAAATTGCGTCCATAACTTTGTGTTTTATAGCCATTTAAAGTCGACTACCGATTTGACGAGAAAATGGAAAGAGTAAACGTGTGCTCATCAAGCATTATTTTTCGCGGGAAAATAACATTACTCAAAGCAAGGCTAAGCGGATGGAGATTTGACTCCAATGATAAAATCATCTCGCACATCTATTTTGAGGGCCTCCTGAAATCCTATTCTTTGGAAGGGTAAAAAAAAATTGAGAAACGCTGGATGAAGTGTATAAAGCTGAAAGGTGACTACGTAGAAAAATAAAATGATTTTTTACCAAAAAGCATGTGATTCATTCAAGAAGTCTCGAACTTATTGATCCGCCCTCGTAGCTTCTTAAATATTAAATCTACAACACGTGTTTCATATTAGTGAAGATAAAGAAGAAATATTTATAAAAATACAAATATTAAAATCATATACAGACAGTAAATGATTTAAATATACGTTGGTGAATTGCCATTGTAAATATTCGTGATAAAAGTGAATTATCTTAAAAATAAGTATAACTTATTACGTGTGTACATAAATACACACACGCTTTTATACGGTATGATCATAATATTTTATCATCATCATCAACCTACAGTTCCTATGTCCACTGCTGGACATAGAGGAAGACCACTGAATGCAGGGAAAATTCCAAGCATTGCTTTGTAATTCATGATGTTATTTGGTTTAATTACGGTACAAGAGTCGTCGTATTGATTATTTTTTTAAATAAGAGCATCATTTGTATAGGTACTTATAATTGATAGTATTATAATGCACTGTGCACTATCTTTTCCGAAAATAACAAAAACCGTATCCGAATTAAGTTAGTATTTTTTTTAGAAAAATCGCGGATATATAAACAAACACATACATGTATACACACGGATCGCATACAGAACCTCATTTTCAACGCGATTAAAAAGACCAAAAATTAAAAATATTTCAGTTTTTGCTAACCGTCAACACAGAAATGGGTTTTTGCTTTGTTAAACGAAATCCACCCAGAGCGGGTTTTATTTGGAAACGAACGCGTCCATAAGTCGACTCGACTTTTTTTTTCAAACTAAAACTTTTTAGGAAATGAAATATGTCACCGGAACAAACCCTAACAGCGGTGCATTTTGCCGGCTCTGTGTTTTTAAATAATTTTATTTTTGTTTGCAGAAAGCGGGTTATGTCGCGAGCGTGCAGTGGACAGTGTTTTATAGGCCGGCAAAATAAATACATTAGGTAGTATGTATTAGGGTACATAAACATACAAATTATTCTACTGGTTTCATCTCAGTGAAACGTACATGTTTAAGTTACAGAAACATCCGCATTTCATTTGTTCCAATAGAACAGGCATTTTTTCAAAAGGTACGCTGAAGTTCTTTATGGCCTGTTTTATTAAATTATGATAATGATATTTTAACTTTTATAAATATTCGTTTCAATATACACTAATTGCAAAAGAGAAGGCGGTGGGAATCGAGTAGTACATTCCGCTACTGGTACATAAGACCATACTTGCGTCTTCGATGTGGTAAGCACACCTGTTACTTGCGTCACTCACAATTATTGGCTCGAGATATTTCGTCGATGTGATACGGCACCCATCGGCACGTCGGGCACAAATTCCATTCTTAAAAATATAGATAGAGTGCGTTGGCTGCCATTTTTTGGTTATTAGAAAGCAAGTTTTACGGTTTACGAATACACGCATTGCCCTTTGGCCAGGTGATTTTAAATTATAATATGTAGCACATTTAATAGTTAAACAAAAATTATAAAATTCAGCAACAACTAAAACATTTATTTGGTTACAAAACAGACAATGAATCAACATAAATTGCTAAACCCGATGAAATATTTATTACTATAAACGTAAATATTCATAATAAACTGAAAATTCCTTTGACGTTCCGTGCATCGGCAATGGTGGATCTGATAAAAATCCGGTATTGCATGTCTTAATGCGATTCCGAGGGCGAGCGCTGCGTCGATTTAATCTAGTTGCCTTTACAATTCTACCAAGCCGGGGACAGCTGGGCTGCAATCAAATATAATCTACATGGCACTTGTAGATCAGCACGGGTAGGAGCTCAGCGATCTGCGTTGGAGTAGACATGTACATAGTGTTTGTGAGGATATTTGATGAGTCATTTTGTTTTGACATACATAAACTCACGCCTTTTCCCAGCAGAGGTACCCAGAAGTACTGTCGTTTCGCCTCGTGATCCGTCCCAATGTGATCGAGATCGAGACGGCGAGCTTGTTGCTATATTGGCTTCCTGACACCGGATTTTGATTTTGAGCAATGAGATCAAAAGTTGATTTTTCAGTCGAGAAATAATGCAGCTGGGACATTTTTTATAAAAAATATTATTATAGAACTTATGTGCCGATCTTAATTTTTTTACCCCATAAAGTTTGGAGCGCTTAGATGCCCTAATATTTTTCCAGCGTATGAAAGTCATAGGTGCCTTCTCCTGTTTGTACAGGACTTTTGTAAGTCCTCCATAAACAAGCAAGATATCACCCTCAGTAGTAACGTATTAATTACGTAACGTACTACGTAACGTAATTTATATGCCTATAAATTACTACCTAATTTCACTGTATCGAGTAAGCTAATGTAAATAAATTTACAAGTGTGATTATTCCTCTCCAAGGCGACCTTCATTTAAGCAAACATTCTTATGAATAAATCGCTATCAATTCCCGGAGATGCTCCGACTGATAAAATATTCAATAGAACCGCTGAAACTTCGCACTTGCCATAACTAGTTGGCGGGAATTTGAAGCGTACGACAGCGGCCCCTTCGCTTCAATAAAAATGAGAGTAACTCTTTGCAGCGATTTGTTGAATTTGTTGGACTTTTATTAGGAACACGAGTGTCTTGTGTCAATAAACAATTTTATTTTATGATTTACATAAAAATTGACTTGCTTGCTACATTTTTTATGTTTATAATTATGGTTATGATAGTCTAGAGTATAGTGTTACAGTATAATGTATGTAATGTTACAGGTTCAATGAATTTTCATTTTCATTTGGGCAGAAATAAGCTCAGGGACATATATATGACTAGTGGCACCTCTGCCTACCTTTAGGGAGGTAGACGTGAGCCGTCATCTGTAAACTAAATGCACACGTGACGTCATCATAATCCGCCCGAGTTTCGCTCACACAAGCGTAAAATAACTCAAAATAATCCGGTTAATGCACTTAACTAATGATCGAAGCGCTTAATTCGCGCTGTAGCAAATGCAACACAACGCTTACAGCGCTTGAAACGCTTGAAGCGCTCGTAAGCCGATTTACGAAACACCTTAATTAAGCCCCATTTACATGAGGAGAGTTTCTCGCCTCTGAGATTATCGGAAGGATATGAAAAAGTTGCATCGTGTAAACATTGTCAGAATACGATAATCTTATGGCAGTTATGTTATGCGATAATGGTATACGATTCTCGCCACGAGGAACTCATCCCGTGTAAATGGCGCTTTAATGTACAATCGGATGAGTCCTCGCATGAGCGGAGCATGGGTTTTGTGGCGGACTCGCGGGCCGCTTGTCTTGTGAAGTGATTCTGAAGTTGGATTTCAGTTTTAAACAATTCTTTTCTATCTCTTCTCGACTAAATGACAGCCTCCGTGGAGCAGCATGTTAGATGCTACCTGTGAAATCAGAGGTTACCGGTCCGATCCTTGTATCGGGACAAGTATAATATATGACCCACAAGCATTTGTTTCCGGTCTGTGAGGCCGATAAGTCGTAAGACGCAAGAGGAAGCTTTTATCTATATTTTTATCTTCATTTTTTATATATTTTTTTATTTATAATATGGTGGTATTACTAATTATTGTGGTAGTTTTTTTTTTTTACTTCCAAGCAAAGCTCCACAAGTGTTGTACTTGAAGAGTGAATTCCTGATATGTCTAGATTGCGCGCTGTGGGAAGCCGCATCGCGACGGGCCTTTTTGCTCCCGCTGTTGCCGTGGAAATTCAAAATATGAGAAATATTTCATACACTCGACGCAAACATTTCATGTTTTATTTTCGCGCGGGAAAGGAGCGAAAGATTTCGTTATTTGACAACACTTTACACATGAAGCTTTGTGGTACATGTTTTTAAAAATATCAAAGAGATGATATAAATATCAGTAAACTAGTGGCCTGGCCCGTCTTCGACCTGGTGCAAATACTTTTTGATTCCAGTCCTTATCAGAAACACACTGTTTCTCATACTAACTAATTCATATTTAGATTCAACAGGACTTTCGCTATCTTTACTGCTCTGTCCATCACGTTTTCTCTTATTCTGTCCCATGACTTGTCATTGACATGACATTTCTGTCATTCTGTCTGTCTATGCCCTCCATACCCAAAGCATTATTAATTTGCTACAATTTTTTTTAAAACTGTTTTTTATCTCCTAAGATATTCAAATCATATTATGTTAGGCCAACTTTGTTAAAAATTGAGTATTTCTTATGAATAGATATCTGATATTTCAACAGATATGAGTTTTCTATTTAAAAATGAAATTCTAAAACGAATTCTTTGGGATTTTATCGCGAATTTGATTTAATTTTTACATTAAATTTTGTACATCAAAGAAACCATTATCTGATATCTCATCTGATATTCTTTATTTTCAACCCGTTCAAGCTTTTTTGGCAATCAAAGGTGCCCTTTGTCCTTTGTATCACTGTACCCAAAGGCATGAAATTTGGTTCAATGGTCTAGGTGGGAAATCTTAATAGACACACAAGGATACATTCGCATTTATAATATCAGTAGGGATTAAATAAAATGGCTGCCTCCAACAGGTCACTGTGGAAATAATTAGGAGAGGCCTGTGCTCAGCAGTGGACTTCCTTGGGCTGATAGATGATGATAATGAAATGAAACGCATTAGCCTCATTGCAGTCAGATATCTTTTCGCCAACGTATATGTGCCAAGAACGGGCGAAGTCCTGAAATCAAGACGCATACGAGGATACCTATTGTACTCTGATAATAGCACCGTTTATAAGCACAAACTTCTTCAGAAAGATTATTCGGATATCGTCCAACCATTGTAAACGTCTTCTCGTCCTTAGAATTTTATGGTTCTAGACCTACTGAAAATGACCAATAGCTTATGTTTCACTTATCATAAGTAATAAGGCCCCTTGCTCACACAAGGTTTTCGGCGTTAAAATCGACAGTTCCAATGCTGTCGGTGATCAACACACTATTCATTGTATTATGATATACAAAAGAAATATAAACTTATCTTACTTAAAATATCTTACCACACTTTTTTTTATTTTATAGCCTAGAGGCTGTACTAGTTTGGGATAATTGGCCCACACTGGTCCGCCCGCACCGTCACTATGATACACAAGGAATCCATCAAAGGGCTTGCGGTTAAATGGCGAGCGGGCACATCGAGTTAACGTTGACAGGGTTTGCACGATGCAACGTCCATCGTTCTTATACAGAGTGTTCCAGATTTAAAATACTCTAACATAATGGGTTTTATACCCGTATAGGATCGATAGATGTTAATAAATACTTGCAGGTTAGTGAGTAAATTTATAAAAACTGTCAGCAACAGACAGGCTGATATAGAATGTAGGAACCTATTGTGGACCAGGAGGAATGGTGCACATTTGGCCTAGGAATATATTATTTTTGTCCAACTGACGGAGCTGAGTCACTTTCAAGAAATAAAAAATAATAATAAATACACCCAATAGTCACATACATAGTCCTGACCCCACATTAAGATCGATGAAGTCTTGTGTCGTAAGTGTCAGACACTACAAGAGACTTTTCGGTGATGAAAAAAGATGATGTTAAGATGTATGCGGTGTAACACATAATTGCGATTTGATTCTTCATTTATTTAAACTGAGATAAATCACAAATGTATGTAATTCAACAAGTCGCGTAATTTAACAAATTAATACTTTAACAAAAGTATACTTTTACAATACGGCTTAAAAGCTAAAGGAAAGCTATGTTCAACTGTATCGGCTACGTTATTATCCAATCTCGATACGAAATGTCTATAAATAATAACAATAAATAGACCAACAGTCAGATACATAGTCCTGACCCACATTAAGATCAATCTAAGAAACTACGAATAAGATAAACTTTTAGATCTCACAAACACTCAGACCCAAAACAAATACTTGTGGGACTCACAAACATTTATCTGGGTGCGGGGATTGAACCCTTGGATGCGGAGATTGAACCCTTGGCCTCTCGTTTCACTCGGCGCCTAACCAACTCCGCCACAGATCAATAGATTTGTTGTTAAAAAAGCAACGCCCTGTATAACGAGGAGTAATTTATGTCTGTATCTATTTCCATCCTGATATTGGGTTCGCTCCCATACCGCTTGATGTGGTCGCTCACTGCAAGAAATTCTAATGCCTTTGGTTGCATCGAGATGCGGGACGAAGTGGCTATTAGTCTAAAATGTTCGCTTTGCACACTGAAACATATCGGTTTAAAACCGCATATTTATAGGAAATAGGCACGCATAGTTGAATGAGGATTGCAATTTTAGTTTTACAATTAAAGTGGACTTGATTTGTGACATAATTGACAGCACCCGTTAAACGGTCGCGCCACAATCAAGCTAATAATTAATTTGTCTTTCTGAAATTAGGAAAGCACATTGTTTGTCATACGATTATGTCATATAACATAGTTAAAAACTCACTTCCGACCATAAATTTTATATTACTTCGTACAAATTTACCCCGTTTGCATATTATAATCGTAATCGTTCCATTTGGCCGCATCCATACCGCAGTAGGTTAAACGCCGGCTGAGAAAAAAGAGACCGCGGGTTCGATCTCGGCACCAAGACGAATGTACGTGCAACTTATTTATACTGGTATCGTGTCTGATTATTTGCGAGGCCAAAAGTCTCGCGTAATTTTTGATACCCACTATGTATGGGTCAGGACTATGTGTGTGACTGTTGAGTAGTTACTTATTCTTTTGTATTTATATATTAATAAATGTTTATGTTACAGGCGTATTATTAAGTTTAATATTATTTTATAAAGACGTAACATTACCTTATAATTTTAATCGTTTCCAAATATCCAGGTAAAGGTTTACGAGTATTAATGTCGGCTTTCAACAATCATAATTAGAGCAATCAAAAATTTAAAATATTTCAGATAACCTTTGGTATTTCATTTGTTATAAAAGTTTATAAGAAAACAACGCAGACAAAAAAGAAGTTGGTGTGAATGTTCTTCAAAAACTTTGATAATGAGTGCTTAGTTAAAGTTTACGTTTTAATTTATTTTAGAGTCTTTTGACAATAAATAAGTTTCAAAAAGGCCTTTAAATTGTCGCCGCAATATATTTAAGTTAAAACACATTTAGAAGTGAAATGTAATTAATCTTTAATAAATATTCTAGTTCTAAACCCCAGGTAATAACAAATACTACCTCATTAGGTAATTTTTACAAAGAAGATATCTTAAAAATGTCAACAAGAACATATACATATCTTTATAACAATATATGTATATGTACACCTCAATTTCAATAAACGTATTAATATAATAATAGTCCCGGATCGGGCAAAGTGATATTGGATTTTTCTAGTCATTATCAGCCTGGAGTCACAAATTTGGGCCCGATATGGCGATGGGCTCGCCCTCTATCACATCGTGGGACAGAACATACAAGACGAAATGTAGATGTCCTGATTGCACTGCTGCCAACCCCTTCTGGGAAAACGCGTGAGTTCAAATCGAATAGCTTCTGAGCAGTTCACCAATTGATTTTTTAAGTCCAGTCAGAAAAGAAAATAACTTAATTATATATTAAACGCAATGAATACAAAGAGGACCAATATATTATACAAAATATCAGAACATGACATTCATAGATCTACAGAAACTGTCGGGTCAATCATAGGCTTCGTAGCTCGGTGTGCGCTACGCGATCGCAATTGTACATAATACGAGTACTAGACATCAACGCGCCCCGCACAGCTGATGGCTGATAAAACCTCACTCTAGTTTTGGCAACTTAGTGCATTACAGTTTTGTCCTTAATAATTATCACCGTTATCGTCATCATCATCATGGCTACCTACAAAGTCTTCCATGAAAGGAAGCATTTCTTAACTATTTTAAGAACACCAATACTCAACAAACATTATTTTATACTTCCCAGTATTAAGTAACGCACAAAAAACAAAGTCGTTTCAAACATATTTTCGTCAAACAACAAAACGCTAAAAATAGAACCTTCCCTTTACAAAGAACGCGTGAACTTCACCTAATTCCTACGACAGTTTTCATCCGAATATTAAATAAACAGATCGGTAAAAATTCATAATCCCTGTACAAATGTCTAGTAAATGCATTCAGCAATGCTTCAATGTGTGCTAAGACCGCCTCTCGCATGCCAATACCTCGGCGCACCGCGACTATGTCAGCACGGCTTATTGAGTTATCTCGGCGTTTATGCCCTCTTTGTTAGCTAGAAGGTCGCATCTGACACCACACAATAATGCACATAAGACGTTTTGAGCCTGTACAAGAGGTTCGCATTTTTCTCCGCGGTGGAACTGGACAAAGTTTTATTCTGGGAATTATTATAATTAGAATGCCAAGAAACACTTTTCAAAAATATATCAAAAGATTTTTTTTACCAGTATAAAAATATTTAGAATCCAACTTTAATACATTTAACATTACTTTCCCGGCTAAATTAGTTAAACGAACTCGATATAGAATTTGGGAGAAACATGAAAAAAGTTCAATTTGTTAAATCTGGAGTTCATTCACTAATGAGTAATTACCATTAGAGCATTAACTTTGTCGAGCCATTTTATAAAAATACATTATCGTGATTGACTTCAATAAGGTCTATTATGGAATACACTTCTCGTAGAAAGTTTCATTCATTACGAATGCAAGAAGTTTACGTATGATTTTCGGGCCATTTAGTTGGTTTAAATATTTTATCACAAAACATTTAGTTTAGCTTTAATTTATTATATCATTTTGAAATGTAGTTTATTTATAATATTTTGAAGCGAGCGGCGAGCTATTAAGCTCTTAATAGGATTGACGGCTGGAAAAGCTTGGTTTTCAAATAAATATTACCTTTAATGTATTTTAAAGATCAGCAGTTTATTTAGGTTTATATTTGTACTGTTATTTTTTGTCGTTTTGGGCGGGATTTGAGCGGGAGATTTGTACATAACTTTGTTACAAAACAACTCTTTTAAAAATAGTGTATGGGATGTGTGAAGTAATATAAATTGGTATTTTTAAAACAGTTTTTATTTCGGTCGATGTCATTTAACCTTGCAAATAACATCGGTAATGTAGTAATTAATATTTACAAGCATAAACATAGATCGGAACTATAGAAATGGAATGTGAAGATAAAAATGATTTATTTTATATAAAGTCATTTTCATTTTTATTAAACTCTACCGCAGAATGTGTGAAATAAGTTGTTACAAAAGTAGAGTAACTTTTATTACTTATTCATTACGAACAATAATGTTTGTGCTATCTTTTGAATAATCCCAACCAATATCGAGTGTTGTTTATGTTTGCGAGGCGTCAGTCGACGACAATACGTGTAGTATTACACAATAATAATACACGTGAAACAGGTTGTAGTAAACGTAAATTATTTCGTAGGATGTCGAGTATGGCGCTTGCAACGTTCATGATAGCCAGCCGACCCATGCCCTGGGCTTTCTGCTTCGGTATAATTGACTGACGCTTTACTGGAATCTGAGTGGATCGAGTTCGCTTTGTGATCGGAGAAGTTTGCCTAACTGAGTTGTGATAGTATTTGCGTGCGGCGGGTGGCGGGGGGTGGCGGGAGGGTGGCGATGCAGCGGCGAGGCGGCGGCGGCGAGTGTGTTCGCATGGCGCGGGCCGGCGAGCAACTGGCGGGCGGGCCCAGCGCGCATGCGCGTGCCGACTTGCGCCCGCCGCCTCCCGCTGCCACAACCATTGGGCCGCGCGCGCGCCGCTAACTCGCCCGCTTCTTCATTGTGACGTCGCGGGTGAGCGTCATCACATAAATTAGGGGTTGCTGAGGGTGTGCGTGGACTGTGCTGTGCGGTAGCGGAGAGAGGGGCCCGTAGCGCAAGTCCCGTTATATCGATCTCGAGCATTCCGTGCGCGCGTTTCCCGCACCGCGCTTGCCCGCTTTACCAGGAATTCCGACCGCACGACGTAGTCATGCGCGAGACTCCTTCGAAGTCACATCGACCGACACCCCCGCAGCGAGTTTAGACGCGCGAGTGCCGCGGCCGCGCTCGCCAGGCCCGGACTCCCCACGCACTCGCTCGAATCGAGCCCATGTGCGTCCGCTCCGCGCTGCGATCGATCCGAGACGGGTGTCGCGGGCCGGCGGTGCTCTGCAATTAGCCGCGCAGCGCACGCTCGGCACGAGGCGGGGCGGCGGGCCGGCCGCGCACCGTCGCATCCACGCACCGAGACGCTCCGACCCCCCTCCAGCGCGCTCGCACTACAGGTACGCTATGCCGCATACACATTATACACATGACGTCACGCGTGCACCACCATGCAGTACGCCGCCCGCCGCCCGCCAACGGACACGCATCGAGCGTTTATGTAAGCGCATCGCACTCGTCCATCTCATCGGATGGCGGCGCGGGACAGGAACAGGAAGATGGGAGGGATGTTTGGTCACCTGACATGGACACTCATTACCATGTACTAATGCTCCGCATTGCTACACGCTGGCGCTCCTGTGCTGGCGAATGTATAGCAAGGGCGACCGGATGCATTTCATGTTTTGTTGTAGCGCAGAAGCCGGCCGGAGCGGAGGGGACGCGGCGGCGACGCGGACAGCGGGATCGGCCTTCACTTCCTCAACGCTTTAAAGCCACTGCGAATATCTAATCATTTGAATGTACCACGCGCCGTACATTCCTGTACCAGGAAATGAGCGCGTCTTGCGTACGATTATATGGCCTCGACCGATTCTAAGAATCGACCCACATAATCGCACGTGTTTACATAATTATTTAACGAATGTGTTTATAGTAAACAATTACTAATGAAATAAAGTTAAAGCGTCGTGTTATATAATTTCCCCTATTAACAATCAAAACATGGAGTTGTTTATTAACACTGCAAGGCCTGTTCATGTGAGCAGTCGATATTGAACATCATGTGATAGTATCACTATCTCGCAAAACACTTCCTACTCAGCGCAACTTCACGCAAGTCCAAAATCGATACGGAAATCGCCCCAAAAACCCCAAGTATGCGCGTAGCGTCGCGAGGACCCCGTAGACAACGTAGTGTTTCGTAGCTCATTGTTACGCGCGTAGCCCTTTCAAATGTCGATTATAATGCAATACAAGCACTTCGTAACATTGTTTTATTTACATATTAAGACATATTCCGCCAAAAAGGACTTAAATGACAAAACAATGTAGACATGACAGTAAACAAATAAGCTTAGCCCAATGCAATGCACCCTTGCATGATTGCATTTTGATTAATTTATTTAGACAACTATTAGAATATCGTAATTAATAACATTACGCGCCAAATTTAAATAGCTGTCATAAACATCAACCAACGGTCTGAATATCAAAACAAATATAAAATAACTTTATGAATTACTTCATCTTTAGTTTAAATGAGACACTTTTAAAAATTCAAGCAAAATATCCAGCGTGTATAGAATAATCCTTATCCTAGACAAACAGGATATCATTCACGGTTTAATAGGGGCAAGTCCTTAAGGGATAGCTATTAAAAGTACATTGAGCGGGACGAGCCGAGCCAGCCGCAGGTGCTTCGGCCGTAAATAATGCTGAAGTGAGGATACGAGGCTTTTCAAAAGACTCCTGCCTTGAGGCCAACCTAACAGGACTCAAAGAGGATCATGGAGTGAGAAAAAATGAAATAAATAACGATTAATTTTAAATTAGCCGAGGATCATAAAACTACAATCAAGTAATAAATCATAATTACACTTTACTTAATTAGTCAAGACTCAGATGAGTAATGAAATGCATAGGGTTGTAGCATTTATTTTTGCGTTTTGTAGATAATCGATCTTATCCCTAATATATCTTAGTGTCTCATCTAGAACCATATAACTATCACATTATAACATATATTAAAAAATACTAATTTAAAAGTACGCAGTTTATTCATTAATGAGAAAAAAGGTCTAATCTATTTAATAATTAGAGCTAACCCTAATCTCCCCTCGGCTTAACTCACCTCTTTGCAGTGATTACAAAAAACAGCAACTGATTTACATTTATTAAAGATTCAAGTACAAGTATTCGTGGGAAATTTAATAAGTTTGCTTTTTTATGAAATTAATTAGAATTTTAATTTAATTAAGTTATTTGAAGTCTTGAAACGGAAATTTAGTAGTAATTTAGCGAAAAATAAAGACATTAATATAACAACAAACCAAAACTATAATTATTACAGTTTACCTAATTATTGCCCTAATTATTATAGAAAAAACACTGTACATTTAAAAGATATTCTCTATTAACTACAACGGCTAATCTTCAAGATAACATCACATAAAAATAATTAAAATTTGAAATGATTCTCACAAAATACGCGAACTTTTAGTGCGGCATGCGTTGATGTTTTTACAAGGGCGGAATGCTGAGGCCGAAAATCGATAGAGCGTCCGCCCGTAAAGACTTCGCGGTGCGAGCGCGCTACACCCCGGAACACTGAGATTTACTCAAAAAATACTTTATCTTATTATATTTTTTTTAATGAGATTTCATTTACACAAATTACTAAGCACAGTGACGTTTTATGTCAATTGAATTGTTACTTAGTATACTTCACAAAATGAAGATTAATTTGGTTGTAATATTGGAAAATAAGACGCCAAAAAATAATATAAAAATATGTAGCGATATTACATTTTGAACTGTCATTCAGGCTTATTTCTAAGGGCTATTAATTTCGTAATAATACTTTATGATACAAATAGTTGCTGATATCAGTTTTTTTCACTGATATTATAATACATTTTTGTAAAGAGACTTACTTTACTGGGAATTCATTAATTTTTATAATATTATATTCAAGATATTCAACTAAATAAGCAAATTAATAAACGTGTGCAAGTATAATAAAAAAATATTATTTATTACTTTTTAGCGGTTTTTATAAAGTCATTTTTACTTATTCAAAATTTCAGTTATTTATTAACACTACTTAGCAGTCATTATTTCAAGACTCAGATAACAGTAACACGCAGGACACAGTTCCGCATCAACCTAGTGACACGCTAGCGTCCCATGACGCAACAATTAATGCACATACGAATTAATTGCGCCCGATACCGCAAGGTCACCAACGCAGATCAGCAATACGCCTAAACTGGCCCCAGATACATAACCGCTCTCGCTCCTACGCACCGAATTACAAACGGTCAGAGAGAGACGGCATCATCTAATGATATTTACTACAAAGCGTACTAGATAAGTGGGTGGTACTAAAGGGGGGTTTGTGGGCGCTGTGTAGGCTCCCCTAATTCGCCCACGCTACTGTCGCGTCTACACGCGTCTGTCGTACCGTAAATAATGTTATTTATTATTGTTCGGCCATTGTACCTGAGTTAAATATAACGTGAATGTCAATTTTGCCGCGCGGGAGGAACTTTGACTTCGATTATAAACGAGCATATATTATTAGCGTTGATTGGTCGACATAGGCTGTAGTAACATTCTATTGTTTTCTTTTTTAACTAACGATACTGTACAGTTATTAATGTCACTGTATATTTATATAATTCATGTCATGTACAATCAAATATATTTAAAAATGGAATGTATGTGAAAAGCTCCAGTGATGCCCGCCTTAGCCTTAATAATGTCATTATGGTTTATTTACCTAATTTTGTTACAAGAAAGTGATGCCGTCTTGTTTGTACTGTATTTAGCTTTACCTAATATATTTAGAAACTACCAGTGTTTTTATAGAATAACTGTATAGAGACTGGTACCTCACTACAGCTGTTTTCTTATTTTTGTGTAATAAAATATGTTATATTCTTTCTATAAAAAGTATTAAAAGGAAAGAAAAAAATATTTACAATTGAATTTTTGTTCCTTCCTAGACCTGGGTATGGCGTCCTTTAGCAAACAAAATCGAATTATACACTTACACTTATCAAAAATAAAAAAATCTGAAGCCCAATCAAATATGTGAAAATGTCCATTATTCTACCTGCTGTTATTCCGGCCTATATCACTATATAGTTTCCTTCTCTATCTTTGCTAATTTTCCTTCCCTTTGGTATTCTCGGTTTTCCGATCAAATGCACTCATGTCTATCCTTGGTAATCAAACATATTAATTAAATATTTACAATAGGCAAATTGTGAATCCATTGGTAAATATGATTAAGGCCTATTTGTGATGACGTTGCAGATCACTTACTAAAACAAACAACTATACAATAAAAGCATCATGGTTCCGCAAACATTTCCTCAGACTTTTTGAACAAATTTGATAAAGAATCTTGCTTGGTCACCTAAACTCTATCGACATGTGGCCTTTGGAACAACAAATAAAATTAAAAGATATATATATATTTAACGCATTCAAATCCCATGGTTTTAATCCCAGGGCACACTTCTGACTTTTCGGAGTCATGTGTGCATTGATAGTCGATCACCACGCACTATAACGGCGAAGGAAAACATCGTGAGGAAACCTGCATACCATAGCGATTTGCAAGAATTTCTATGGTATGTAAAGTCCACCAACCCGCATTAGGCCAGCGTGGTGGAGTATATGAGTTAACCGCTCTCAATCGTACTCCCGCTTGTAGAGGAGGCTTGTGTCCTGCAATGGGGCGTATCTGGGCTGATACATTACAATAATGTTAACATGTCCAATAATATTATAATATGTAAAAGAAAACATATTTTTATTATCTCAACAACAGCAGTTTCGGCGCAGAAGATCGTAGACGAGCTCTATCTTAGTTCACTGCTCGAGTCAGATATCTTAATGTTTACTCACAGCGTTCAATGTCAGACTGGTATTTTTATTTACACTCCAATGAAAAGCGTAACTAAGTCAAACTTGTAGGGAGTCTATTATTAGAAAAAAAAACTTTACTCCAAAGTATTTATATGGATTCAGGTGGAATTCTTGGAAATCAACTTTTCAATCGGAGTCGGGCGTGGGAAGTTTATATCTCGAACGGAATTTGTTTGTATTTCAAGGTGAGTCGTCCCTGCGTTCCCGGGAAGTGCAACGCTGAGGAGAGGGGGAGGGGAGGGCGGATAGACGCCGAGACGCGAAGCAACACAGTCACGTGACTTTCACAAGTTTGCCTCGTCTATCCGAGGGGAAAATATGTGATTGCAGTGCAATTTAACTGGTTTAATTTGCAATAATAATTTGAAAGATAATATTATCGAAAACATATACCAAACAGGCAAGAGAATTCACCCATACGCGATATATTATACCCAAGGCAGGTATAAAACAGAAACATAATAGTCCTCCATTAGCGTCAGGGTAAAGGGAACGACAGTGTAAAATCGTAGCTTAAAATAACATGATATAAATCACAGTAAATTATCAATAACGTATGATAAAATATTTCATAGTCCCTATGAACGTTTCATGATCATAATACAACTATTGAATTATGAATTTAATATAAGTGTCCACTCGCGACTTGGTGAGGACGTCTATACCTTGGTATTCTGTATTTGTATCAACCCTACAATTGAAAGTAGAATTGAGAGGGGTAAGGCCATATAGTTCACCAGGCTGACCTAGTGCGGTTTGGCGGACACCTTGTTAGTACGGTATATTAAATATGTATATTGATTATGTACTTGGCAAACAGCTCACGGACATTGCCATGTTAAAATATTGATACACTAAAGGCCCCTAGAATCAATATTCAACTAAAGTAACGGAGTAGACCAGCAAATTCGACCAGAGATGTAATCATACGTATAATTTAAAAATATATACATATTTCTGTAACAAAACAAGAATTAAACAATAAAAAGTTTACCATAATAATACTATTATTAGGCTCCGTATTACAAAAGTTCTTTTTAGATTTCTTGGGTTTGATGGTTAAATTAGCACAATAAAAAAATAAAAACAATTAAAATTGGACACGCTGGCTTAATGCGGAATAGCAGGTATTTAACTTGAATCGAATATCCCAACCCCTAGAACTACCCTTTGTGTTTTGTGAAAGAGTGTTTCCGCATCGCGTGTGTGGCCGGAACTAGGTCTATATTTGCAGAAATAAATCTGTTAATGTATATTTTTTCACATTTTCGTGTGTTATTAAATTAATTTATTAAATTGAGATTAATTCATATGTGTATTAACTTATTACAAGAGCTATTCAATTTTCTACGTGACCAATAACGAGACTTCATTACGTATTTGTATGCACAATTGTAACACCGACTCATATAAAACTTCACTTAAAAAGGTTATTGTGGCACAAACTGAGGGCATTCATCCGATAGCATTGAATGAGCGAAACAGTATTATGAGAGCAGTGGAGCAACCCACTGTGATATGACGTCACGCGGGCATCGCGCGCCGCACAAACAAAGCGAAACTAAAATAATCGTAACTTCAAAACTACTAGCCTGGTTTAAATGTAACAGGGGTATTTCTAGACACACAAGTTATGCGGCAAAAAAGTTTCAAGTCATTTTACGGACTTAGCAACATTCTCCGTTGCCTGTCTATATACGTATGATTACGAAAAGGTCAAAAGTATAATTTTGACTTGAAGAAATAAATCATCACGTACACAACTAAGTATGTATAATGGAATAAAATAAAATACAAAAGTATTCAAACATTAAAAAAAAAACAATCCGAGCCGACCCGTGTCCCGCTCGAACTAAACCGGTCCACGCCGGATGACTGTGACGTCACACTCGTCAACAATGCATGCGTTGGGCGCCCAGTTTGTACAGCACTTTGCATATAAAAGACCCTTTCAATGGCATATTCGGACGTTCTGACTTATACGAGACGGATGAAAATGAAAATATGATTTGTCAAGGCTTTTGTTGAGTGAGACAAACGAATTTTATTGAAGAATAGTTGGAGTTTTAAAAGGAAATGATGGTATGAAACTTGATGACCGGTGAGAGATGGTTACTATTGGATACAGTAATGCAGGCCTTGTCGAAACTAAATACATAGGCTAAATCCAAAGTGCGGCTTACGTTGGCAACTAGCGGTCAGAGACAAAAAATGCTTCATATATAGGCTACTTGTCATTTATGATTACTTTTTAGAATTCAGAATATAGTCTTTATTAGTAGTGACCGCCTCGTTGGCGTAGTTGTACTACAGTACGGCGATAAAGCTGTGGTCTCGAGTTCGAATCCCGGGTCGGGTAAAGTGATATTGAATTTTTCTATTCATTAACAGCACGGAGTCAGGAATTTGTGCTCGATATGGCGGTAGGCTCGCGAAACGTGGGTGTCTTGGTTGCTACCAAGGGAACCTCTGCCTACCCCTTCCGGGAAAAAGGCGTGAGTTTACGTATGTATGTCTTTATTAATGACACAATAAAATGGTGTGATATTATAGGATGTACATTTTTTAAATTCAGTTCGATTGCTACTTAAAAAAATCATTATCCAAAAATCGTAAAATGCTCGTATATACTGGTCGTTATACTCGTAGTTTTCATTAAAATCTTCTCGTGGCTGAGCATATTTTGTCTATTCCAGATAGTGTCGGATTTGGCCGTGCTAACACATTTTAAAACTCAGCCTGTATAGTTTAGTAGCAGTTAGTTACACGTACTAATATTCAAGCTCCGACGGGAGCGTAATCCGCATCGTCGGGGGGACTACTTATACCCCTCCCCTCCGCAAACCTCACTCTACATTTACCCAGTAACCCATTTACGATGCGCGTCTGTTTTTAGGGCTCCGACAGACAAAGCGGGCGCCGGTGCGTCTAGTTTTAACGTAGTGAGACGCTGAACACAGGCAGTGTGAGTACCTACGTAACTATAGCGACCGCGAGAGCGTGTGGCGGGAGGGGTCTTGTTGTTCAGAGAATAATAGATTTACCTTGTAGTAAATAGTGTAGTAGGCTTTGTCAACCAATTTGGTATGTTAGCACGGGAAGAATTAATATAAGAGCTTTTTTTAGCTCATAAATAGCATTTGTATATACATGAACCTTATACCAGCGTGGTGGACTATATGGCCTAACCACTCTCTATCGATTCTCTCGGTTGTAGAGTAGGCCCGTGCCCAGCAGTGGGACGTATATGGGCTGATAAAAATAAATATACATGAATGTCCTATGTCCACTTTTGTGCCCATGATAATATTAATTTTTATAATGATACACTGAGTAATCAAGGAACAAAAACATAACAAACTCACATTGGCAATAATATTACTAAATTGGAAACATCTTGCAACTCAAGCATCACCTATCCGACCAAAAAGGCACATGTGACGCCAAGAACCGCGTGTCCAGTATGTTCACGCCCTTACACTGCGCTAACTCGCTATAAAAATAACTAGCACGAGGTTAGAAAGCGGTATTACCGAAAGTGCATCTCAATTTATTTGCACTGCTCCGCGGAAATGCCAGACGCAATTCGTAGTACTCAGAGGTACCCCAGAAGTGTTAGGTACACTTTTCACTCGTAAAATATTTAATATATGCATTGCAAGGCCATACGGGAACTTGTACATCGCGAAGGAACGCAGGAGCTTGGGATTTTGTACCAGAAATTTTATTTAAAGAAAATGTTTGGTTTTATGGAAGGAAAACGTGGTGAGGAAACCAACATACTATAATTAATAAGGTTTTCTATGGTGTGTGAAGTCCACAAACCTGCATAATGCCATCGTGGTGGAAAATGGCCAAAGCTCTCTCAATCAAAGTTTCGGCTGTGGAGAAGTCTCTTGTTCAATAGTGGGCTATTGTGGGCTGATACAGTACCATAAAGTAGATTTACATGAAAGTTCGGTAACTTGGTAATTGCTAAGGTTCCAATATATTTTACATTTACAATCCTGCCGCCTCATTGTCTAGCGGTATCCCAACCGAAGGTCTCATGTTTTATCGTCAGGTCAAAGATACAATATATGACCTTTTATATTACAATCGCCCGCGTCTTAAAGAAACAGTAGATATCAGACGGGCGATTATAAGCTGAATGAATCTGTAGAGTTATTGAAACATGATTGACAGTTATAAGGGTATGTAAAGACAACGAAAATAGTAAAATTGTTTCTATTATTCATGCAACAAATCGAAAGATCAGTCAGGTCCAGCAGGGCGATGTGGACATCTTAGGGGAGGCCTATGTCCAACAATGGACTTCATGTGGCTCTCAATTATGTAAGGTTAATAACAAAAAGGTTAATGTAGAAATCCTTAGGGAAGGGTTAAGTTCATCAGTGGACGTCCTGTGAAGGAAAAGAGAAGAGAAAGAGAGAGGCCGTTTATTTCAAACTGTTATTTATTTATCTGCAAAAGTGTGATACTCAATTATGTAAGGTTAATAACAAAAAGGTTAATGTAGAAATCCTTAGGGAAGGGTTAAGTTCATCAGTGGACGTCCTGTGAAGGAAAAGAGAAGATAAAGAGAGAGGCCGTTTATTTGAAACTGTTATTTAGTTATCTGCAGAAGTGAGATAGTCAATTATGTAAGGTTAATAACAAATAGGCTGATGAGGAAATTCTTAGGGGAGGGCTATGTTAGTCAGTGGACTTCCTGTGACTGAAAAGAGGCGAGTGATAGAGAGGCAGTTTATTTGAAACTGTTGTTTATTTATCTGCAGAAATGAGATAGTCAATATGTGAGGTTAATAACAAATAGGTTGATGTTTAAAGCCATAGGGGAGGGCTATGTTCGTCAGTGGACTTTCTGTGGCTGAAAAGAGGAGAGCGAGTGAGAAACAATAACAATTAATATGGGTTGGCGTATCTACGATTTTGGATTGTAATATTGAGACCGGAGTAACGCTACTAAAATCCGTCTGTTGTGTTGTCGAAACAGCCTCTGTGCCAGTCATCTGTTGTCTCTTTTTAGGAAAAAGGTTCGAAGATAATACCTTCAAACAAAAGCGTTCGTGTTTTCGATATATTTACATAAACATCTGTATAATATAAATACGTTCAGGAAAATCTTTGTACGCAGTTTTACGAAAATTGCGCGGATGAAAATTGGCAAGTATGAAATATGGCAAAAATGTAGATTATATAACGAGAAGAAGTGCAGAAATCTAATATTTGATTAAAATTTGTGCTGGAAATTCATTAAATTAGATTAATTAGACAGTTTAAGCATGAGGGGTCCAATCAATATACGATGGTCTGTCTTTGGTTGACAGGAGATGTAAAAGACGTTCAAGTTTGAAGGACTAATCAACGTAAAATGATCTGCCTTTCATTGACTGGTGACGTAATAGAACGAAATTCAAATATGTGTATATTGATTGTGTAATGCCTGGGTACGGCATATTTCGCACAGTTTTGTTAGTGTCAAATAAAATTTTGTCCGTGTCTTCTAAAATAGCCCAAAATGTTTTGAGTTTGTGACACCACATTTACATGAGCTATTGCTTAGATAGCAGACCGGGCTCTGTGGCGTACCTTGGGAGAGGGCCTTTGTCCAGCAGTGGACTTTAACGGACTGATCATGATGATGATGATGGCTTAATTGAAGTTTTTTGCCAGAGTGTAATTACTATTTTTAGTTTAATAAACGACATTGTAAAGATTTATTTTAAATATTGGTGTTTTACCTCAGAACAATAACTAAAGCATCATGTTCCGAGTCTTTCACGCTTTATCGACGGTAAAGGCAGTATGGAGGTTTTATTTACTGATATACATACTTTTTTAAAATAAATAATAGTAGTATGCAGAAGCGCGTGGTGGTCTGTTGGAAAAGGTCTTTATAATGGTCATGGGTTCAAACCCTACGGCACACCTCTGATTTTTGGAAGTCATCTGTGCATGCATAGTCAATCACCACGCACAATGACGGTGAAGGAAAACATCGTGAGGAAACCTTCCATACCACAGCGGTTTATAAGAATTTCTATGGTACGTAGAGCCGGGCAACCAGCACTAGGCCAGCGTGGTGAACTATATGCCTTGACCTCTTTCAATCGTATGTTCGATTGTAGAGGAAACTCGTGCCTTACAGTGGGACGTATATGGGCTGATACACATACATCCAGTATACGGTGGAATTTCGACCGCTGGGTGATCCCTAGTGCATATTATAAAATCATTATTCACAGCGCGTAGGGTCCCACTGCTAAGTATATTTTATTTTTGTCTGTTTTTTACCAGTCGCATCCAAGTTCGGTCAACGACCCATGTTGCTAACGTAATAGGAATAAACCTCGCAAAGACGCTCTACCCATTGTGGCCTTGGCTAAACCCTCTCGTGAGATCTTTAGCACTTTTTATTTGATTGCACCCGAATCGGATATAAAAATGCTTGACTGGTAGAGGAATTCCACGGAAATCCCTAAATGCAGGAGTATTTCAGAGTATATTAGCGGAATCCACGTGCAATGTGACTAAGTATTTATATTCTACTATCTTTTATATTACAATGTAGTTAGTACATATTCGTTTAAAAAATAAAGGGAAATACCCTCTCAACAATTATACATGTGTGGCAAATATAGTTATTACAGAAATGTGGAATAATTAACCTTCTAAGGTTGTTTTATCCATTATGAATAATGCACCAACTCATGCAAGTCCAGCTACACCAATCACAATTACAAAGTTCAGTTAACGAGGTGTAATTATTGTCTCCAATGCGGCGTCGCTCATTAGCTAACGCGCTGTATGTTTGGAAGCAAGGATGCACGGTGGCATGGATGTTTGGAAGTGAGGAAACGTAGTGGAATTGATGTTTGGAGGCAGGGATGCACGGCACGATGGATGTTTTAAATGCAGATGCGCCAATTAGGCCGCGAGCCGTGCTTTTGTGGATTTGGATTCGTTGAGTTTATACGCGGGACACGTTTCGCAGATATTGGGGTTATCCAATTTAGAATTTGCATGTATAAACCCGCGTCGGATGTTAATGGTCTCAAACGGGGATACTATGGACTAGGTGGAATGGCCAACGTTGCGTAGGAACGCAGATACTGGCATAGACAGAGATAAGACTAGTAGAGAGGACGATGCGCTGTTGTATTTTACTAATTTTAAGGTGAATGTAAAATGAATACCCTGTAGGGTATAAGGGTGGACTGGTACTGAGAAATAAATGCAGGTGAATAAAGTGTAAACAGTCATGGTAAAATAAAATGTAGATAAACGGAAAAAAATAATAATAAAAGTTTATCATATAAATGTATTGTATATGCGATAAACTTATTTTTTTCTTATATATGTATCAAACATAAGAGTAAAATAGTACTTTCTTTGATTAATCAATTTAAATTTTTAAGTATAAAAAAATGAAAATTTGGACACACCGTGCGCGGTGTGTCCAAATTTACACCGCATTACTTGCGAGTAATGTAGATAAATAATATAAAGCAGCTACCGATCTAGCGTTAAGAGTTATATATCCAAAATTCAATAACATATCATTTTTCATGAGAACTAGGGCAAAAAGTGACAAGTTTTTTTTTCCACAAACTCTAGTGACGGATTTTAACTAAAATAAATTCTATGAAATTGTATTAAGAAACGTTATCATTCAAAACCATATTCGACATTTAAAACCCTTCGCTACCACCGCACTCTAAATTCAGAACATGAAGCAAAAATCGAAAACACGCTGCGTAACGTTGCGTACATTATGCGTATTACGTTGGCAGCACTGCAAGCCACGCAAGAAAAGTCGATAAGTGCAAACGAGACGGGAGATGTATCCGGCTAGAAAGAAAGAGACGGGTATAGCGCGCCGTGTTGCGGTTCATAAGTGTTGAAACTTGAATATCGGCTGTCAGCGACACGCGAACACCAAAAATAAGATTTTCTCTCTGAATCGGGCTTTTATAACTCCGGTGCCGCGCGGAAGAATTCTCGCTTGTTGTAGAGTTAAAAATATTTTCACGATAGCACCTGTGTTTTATATTTGCGAATGCATTTCAAGTACTTCAATATTAGTACTTCAAGTATTTCAATAGGTACTAAAATATAGAGTTCATGTAGTAGTAAAACATGGATAGAACCATGATTAGTGGAATATTATTTGTTACAAAATAGTATAGAGTTGCTGTAGTTAGTGCATTACGTAAAACATACTAAAAAGATTTAAATCCTATTTCTTTAAATTCCTTTAACATTTGGCATTTATATGAAGCCAAGATGAGTGTAGTATCTTTACAATATTTTATTAATCCATAACTTCGAGGATGAAACAAGTCGTATAAAAATTATATGAGATTCGACAAATCGATAAACATGTAAAGGTGTAAAAGAAATAGCCGATGATAGAGCCCTAAACCTCACAAATGCCACTCCATACACGCTAGCAACGAGCTTAACGACGATGCAAAACACTTACGACAATGCACCAACTTCCAAAACTTGGCCGGCAAAGTTGGTAACAACATAGACGCTGCGACAGACTCGCTACCAACTCCCCAGTTAGTCTAACAGGCCAATCTGTAACTATAAATTGCTGTAATTGGGAATAATGATGTTAAGCAAGTTGTGATTGAAGTGATTAGCATAGTGCTGCAAGCACGAATATTCTCCTATAACTTTTGTGCCCGTAGCACTCTACGAAAAGGTTTGCTACGAGGCAGTGCTACGGAGCTATGCTACGAAAGTATACGGAGGGAGTTAGACTTATTATTCCTTCGATTCATTATATGACTGGATTAATTTCGTTGCGGGTTTAAGAGAATTTATTATAAATATTTCTTGAGTGACTTGAGCTTGAGTGCTGGGTATAATTAAAATTGGTGCCACTGGTCTAATAGGTGGCCCGTCTACTCCTTTCCCGTATATTCTATAGTAATAAAAACAACAGCTCCACGCGGGCTGTAATAATGTGTGTAATAGAATCAAAGCACAGTGAGGCAGATTTAGTTATAAATAATCTTTTAAAATACGTGCGAGCTAATTGGGATCTAAAAAATCCTGCCTCTACGGCTGTTCGAATAAACAAATATATTGGTTCAGGAATTTAATCACAACTTTTAATTAAAATTGTTCAGTGTTCACGGAACAAAAAATATCCCTACAGAGAGCCCCTCAGCAGACTATTTGTAAGAAGTTTGTTTTTAGAAAGCCACGCCATTTGAATTCTGTAGCAAGTGATAGTTGAAAGCGAACCGGATTTATTTATTTCACTCATACAATTATACTTAATCGGTTAGAATTTGCAATAAACGAAGAAGATATAAGTTTTTTTTTATTGTGTAAAAGGTTCCCTATGCCCTTTTTCGTACCCCTGACAACTAGTATGCAAAATGTGATAATGATTGCTTGAGTATTCATACGATGAACGCGTAATAAACAAATACTGCCACAGTGGTGTAGTTGTAATACGGTATGATTACTAAGCTGATGTCTCGGGTTCGAATCCCGGGTTAGGCAAATTGATATTGGATTTTCTATCTATTATCAGCCCGGAGTCAGAAATTTCTGCCCGATAGGCGATAGGCTCGCCCCCTATCACATCATGGAACGGAACACGTAAGGCGAAACATGGGTGTCCTGGTGAAGCTTTGCCTACCCCTTTTGGGAGTAAGGCGTGATGTTTATGTATGTATTAAGATTATGATTAAAGGAGCAATGTGGAGCTGAAAGACTATATTGTATATAAACGGGTCGAGAACAGACACTGCTTTTTGAAGCCGGTTAAAATAGCACATGAACTGGGCCTAAAAGAAGCGCCGTAATAAATAGTTAATAGTCAATTGACAGCCTTTGTAGTGCAGTTGGTTAGACGGCTGTATAACGAGAGGCCGCGGGTTCGATACCCGCACCGGCACAAATGTTTGTGGGCCCGCAAGTATTAGTCTCGGTTCTGGGTGTTTGTGACACCGAAAAGTCTCTCGTAGCTTCTGATACCCTCGTCAGGACTGTGTATGTGACTTTTGGGTTTTTATATATCTATTGAATGTAGCTATTCACTCACATGTAATTTGATCTGTATACGAGTCTGAAACTGGGTTATACTGTCATTAATCCGGCAAATTCGAGCTATTCTCGACGATTTGTTTTGCGATGTATGGCGAGACGAACATGCTATTTGCTATGCATTTTAACATACCCAGGCGGCCTCTCACATTTGCGAGACGTACTACCGGCAGTAGGTGTAATAATGCCTAATTAGTGAGCCAATAGACAACGCCGAGCGCTGTTATATTGAACTTTAATTATGTCTGTAATGGACATAAATGAGTGAAAACCCGATATTATATTACTAAATGCAAAATTGAATTTGTCGGTCTATTTCACGAAAACACTAGTCGAAATTAATGTTAGTTTATTCTCTGTGCACATAAACACGTTTGTAAATTGTCGATACAGAATATAAATCATATGTATCATACATTTTATATCTCCTTAGAGGAAAGTCGAGCCACTAGACTTCCTGTGACTAAAATGATGACACAATATTTAAATAGTATTATTATATGTATAGATATAAAAGGGACTGGACGAAACTTGCTCTCATTAGAGATATATGGAAGAGCTTAGGCGGGCCTTTGCCCTGCAGTGGGTTTTTTTAGGCTAGTGTAATAATAAGTGTATGTTTTCATAAAACAAAAAAAATATATGAAAGTAAAAGTTTTTAATATTTTTTTTTTCATGGAAATTTATTTTTATATGGATCGTTTCACATAGGACAAATATAGCTTGGTTGTCCCGGAATAAAGCACGCAACATGACATCCACCGATACAAAAATATGTCAATAGATGGCGCTATTTAATTTCGCGAACATGTCCACTTCCGAATCGTTTCGAGCCTTTTTTTGAGTCGTTTTTTATTAATGAAACCAAGACAAATAAGAGATCATAAACAATTAAAATAAGCAGAAAATAATTAAAACGAACGAAGTGAAGAAAATTCTAGTAGAACACAATAAAGTGCAGGAAACCGATGGATTTTAAACACATAAAGCATTGGTTACGAATGTCGCTCGACCGCCCTCGGTTTTTTTCTTTTCCCTGTCTCTCATTTGCACCTGTTACGCGAATGACTATGGAAACGACTGAAATTTCCTTTTATTTCAAAGCGACCGGTGTCCATTTGATTAATCTTTCACATGCAAGTGTAGGAGTGTACATTTGTTGCTCATTTTATGTTGTAAACGTGAGGCAACAGTTTTGCTGGAATTCTTTTTAGTTGTATTATACAATCGAATGGGGTTTAATTACTATTAAAATTCCTCATTCGTTTTTGATGAAACGTTTTGGGATTTTCAATGTTCTTCTACATCCCAGTATCACCTTTAACATACATATGTACAATTAATTGAACATGACTAGCAAAACTTAAGTTTAAGTCCTCAACCAGCCGCTTTTCTCAATTTTATAATTATTTATAATAATTTTTAATAATCATATTGGGTGACACGGTGAACGTACGACACTTATTACCGGAGCCGTTTGGTTAAGTTAACTTAACGTATTATATAGGCTATGAAGAATATATAGGTCCTATATATTATTTTAAAAGACCTGGCAACATCACTTCGCATTAAATTTTTTTTTGAATCAAAACAAATTTTTAAAACAATTTCTTCTCATTTCAACAGTTGAAGCGCACGGTCTGAATAGGCCGCAAACAACTTTGAGAAATAAATCAACCCAACTCAGTTAACGAAATATAAAGAAACATGCTATTTCCATTTTTCGTGTGAATTTTAGACATGGTTCTAATAAACTCGCAGCACAACGGGACCAACAATAGTGCGGTTGAATTTTTTGCTTTTTGGTTCTGAGCTGGACGGGAAAAAGTGGACCCAATGGCTTATTGTTCTACTCATATCGGACACGCGTATCGGCGGAACACGTAGACATCACAATTCACAATACAGTTGGTGGTTTTATCCAACAATAAAGGTTTACTAAAACTATGTTTTCCGCGAGGAGGAAAATGATTTTTTTCTGGTTATTTATTTTTAAAACGTGTAAAATAACTACAATACTATTTTACAGCCTCCGTGGCGCAGTTGGTTAGACACCGCCTGTGAAATAAGAGGCCGCGGGTTCGATCCCCGCAACGAGGTAAATGTTTGTGAGGCCCACAAGTATTTGTCTCGGGTCTGGGTGTTTGTGAGACCGAATAGTTTCTCGTAGCTTCTGATACCCACGACACATAACTTCATTGATCTTAATGCAGCGTCAGGACTATGTATGTGATTATTCGATGTATTTATTTATTTATTTATTATGGTAGTTTTGCGTAAAAAACTAAACCTGTAAGGCAATAGCATTTTTCTTTGAGTTGTAAGAAAATCATTGACACAAAGTATCAGAAAAAAACTAGAAATAAAATAAGTAATCAAACGACGTTTTAATTTTTATTTTATATTTGCTGAAGCCCCAATGTTACCAGCATGAACAAATATCAATGTCAAAATAACATGTTTTAAATAAACGTTTTGTTACTCCCCTCAAAACCCATTCGACATTTATCAGTTAGGCGATTTCGGAAAGAGTTTTCCTAAAAGGGGATAAAGGGGAGTGTAGGTGATCCGTGCTAATCCGTCGATCACATGTCGTGGCACAATCCGTTGAAATTGACACCCACTATTTCGCCTGCACTCACAATTCTCACTGAATATCCAGAACGGATTTTTTGTAGTAGCACTACAGAGCTCTACCTGGTGTTGCCGACCTTTCAAAATGGCAAGGAAAAATATTGAAAGACAAATGTGGTTTTGAGCCCAGAGTCTCACTCACCGCGTCATCCGAAACACAACTCTCATGAAGCATTATTATATCATTATTCGTACAGAACAATAATATATAACAAAAAAGTAAACCGACGAGCATGCATGAAGAGATTGATGAACATGGATGAAGTGAAAGTAGTATGTCAGGATCGAGCACAGCGGCGATCCATAGTCTCTGCCTACCCCTATGGGATACAGGCGTAACGATTATGTATGTATGTAATAAAGTAAACTTCGAGAGACAAAGAAAACGTTGATATAGCCAATCGATTTAAATAAAATGTATGTTGCTTTTAACCGCTATCAAGTTAATAATATTGATTATTCAAATGAGAAACGAAATTTAATTGCAAAGGGCGATGAAAATATTCGCACAAACATTTGTCCTCGCTTAAAACCGACGTGGGCATTGGTTAGTTCGTTGTGCGCAAATATTGAACCAACGCTTTTCTGGCAACGCAGAATTCGCCTGAGGTGGATATTTCGTTTATTTGTACGCGCTTCGCTAATATTGACGGTAAAATAACGACAATCAGCCCATGAACGAAGTATCAACAGTCAACCGGATTGAATGACGTGGTGAAATTGCTGCAGTCCATGTCACATGTTCTGAAATGAGGTTTCGTTTTAATAAAAAACAATTCAATTTTACGCAATCACACCTTACTTGGCACGTAATACGTGCATCATAGGTTTGCCGGCCTCTCAAAATGAGAGTAAAAGGACGACGGGACGAAAGGGGCATACGGCCTCCGGCAACTTCCATCAGGAGACCACTCTCCCAGTAGCTCAAGTAAACTATATGTAACTAACACTTTAGAGAAACTTTTACGGCAAATTATAATAAAACATACCAAAATTAAATATGAGACACTGTGGATGTAATTTTCTATCTCTGTTTTAATTTTTGTGTCAAGAGGAAAAGGTGTAACGCTACTCTTTCGGTACCCCGGAGCAGGCCGAAAGGGATACGTAAGTGTCATTGCCCTACTAGCCCGGCACGCCGCGGATATTTCGGCCGAGTCGAGTCCCTAATAAAAACCTACACCAGCATACTGACTAAAACCCCCTCGGTGGCCGTCGCGCGCATTTCGAATCTATAATATTGTCTTTATAGACTAATAATATGTAAACTAATCATCAAAGGATAGATATTTGCATTCATGCCAAAAGCATCAAAGCAAAGCACTTCATACTAAAATAATACGTCAGCAAAATTCCTCTAGTGTCATCGAGTTGACACTGAACAGTCGCTAATTGATTAAACGCGCCTAGATACACAAACAATGTAAATATATTTGCTCATTTGCAGCGCTCCCATCGCTTTGTGCAAGTGAGTTTCCACACAAGCGATGTGTAAAAGCGCTTTAGGCTTTATATTCAAACGGCTCGGGCACACGAGCGACTGTTAGCATGATTTAATAGATTTTACGAAGCTTTACGCGTGATAAACGCTTCGCAACACGATCGAAACGCTTCGCAACACGATCGAAACGCAACATTTTTTTAAAATTGCAATGAATGAGAGACTAGCATACCATTCGCCTGATGGTAAGCGATACGACCACTCATGGGCAGTATCAAAACCAAAAAACACCATGAATAACAAAGTAATGCTCGGCATTCCACTGCGGTCGCCATCCTGAGACGTAAAGTGTTAAGTCTCATTATGTTCAGTAGTTATTCCAGCTATAATGTTCTTCAAATCGGAACACAACAGTGCATTCACACTACTGTTTGGCGGAAGGAATAGACATTGCGGTGGTACCCCTCCAGGCGGCCACTCACATAGACCTACGTAGTATTACGAGAGACCTACAACCAGTACAATTCAAATTCAAACCGATAGAACTCTATTCGCCACAACGCGACAGAGCATCGATACATTCACTAAATCACACAATATAGAGACCGCGAGCGAATAAAAGTCGCTGAAAAACAATACAGCATTATCATATAGTCGCCAAATCGCTGATCGCTGACGCTAAATCGTTAGTGTGCCTGAAGCCTGGCCGCCACGCCCAACGGCGGTTTATTAAATAATAATGCCTTTGTCCGGTGATGTGTCGTTTTAATACCTGTTATCGATTGTGTATCGCAGTGGATTTTGGTTTAAATTGTCATAAAGGCAATGTTTTGTATATTTTTAATGGCTTGATAATAAACAGCACAATGGTAGGAAATACGTCATTATGTCACGCAAGGGCATGGTGTGTTGTATTTCCACCAGGACGGCATAACTGAGTTAATTAATATCATCTCGAGCCATAAAATTAGAAAACAGAAGCATAAAAATTAAATAAAGCTTGCAATCAAGTTTTCTATTACTTACGATATCGATACAAACAACCCTCGACGATAAAAAAATATAGAAAAAAATCACTTACAATTCCATCAAAAGAAACCGCGCTGATAGGACTCAGTTAAACAACTTTGGCTTTGACAAAGAACCGCTGCAATCTAGTAAACTTCACCGCCGGTCTAGTTCAAGACCACTCGAAGCGAGATTAACCGAGAAATGAAATCTCAACTGCGGTGAAAAATATGATCATAGCTCTGATTGCGACTTCGATCGCGCCGCAATGTGGCCCCGGTGACTGATTAATTCTAGACTCGAGAGTACTTAAAGATGCCGACAAGACTCATCGTGAAAATAAAATCAAAGGCCTTTGAAGAGACCATCTGTTGAAGAGGTCATGTGAAGTTTCACTGACCGGAAAAAATATACACATTGGTGGTAAAATTCGTTAGAAGTTAGATATCCGGTAACTTTAATCTGATTAAATTAAAATCGATGGTGATAGGATAAAGGTTTTGTTTATAGCAGTCACCGCACGCAATGGTAAAACCACATCATAGCGACAAACTAACAATGCATCTGATGGTAAATTTAATGCGATTGAAATTGTATATAATTACGTCATAACACTGGCTATCCATCGTCGTCTATGCCAGTTTTTGTATAGCATAGATCCGGCAAACGAGGTGGCAGGTCACCTAATGGTAAGTGATCACTACCGCCCATAAGCATTACAAAGCTTTAATCACGGATGTGTTCCTGGCCCATCGGATCGGAAGGGAAGCGGGAAGGAAAAAGGATGGGAAGAGGAAAGGGGTATTGGGCATCCGGCAGTCTCACTCACCGAAATAAGCGCGACACAGTATGAATAAGGATGTTCTCGAATGTTACGTTTCGAGCGATTTTGTCTGCCACGCACGTCCAAGCTCTGGAACGATCTCCCCGCTTTAGTGTTCCCTGAGCGCTATGATCTGTCCCTTAAGACCTGTGCTACATACTTGACACTGCTTAGATCCATGATCGGCGGTGACCGCTGACCATTAGGCAGGCCACATGATCGGCCTGCCTGCGTAGGCCATAAAAATCCTGGAACCAGTATTCGTCTAGCACCATTTCTTCTCTGTAAAGACGTCACACGTCAAAAGTGCTGCCATCTCGGTTAGTTTGTATTACTATATCAAACTGGCAAACCTGCAAATGGTTCACCTAATGGAAAACCTATGACTGGGATGCTGACGGCCTCTCAAAACAAGAGAAGAAAGCCAAAGGAAGAGACAGGAGTCTTAAGCCCCATGGCTTTCAGAAATCTTACCCATCCATCAGCCAAAGGAAGTCCACTGCTGAACTTAGCCTTCCCCAATGATTTCCACAGTGGCCTGTTGGCGGCAGCCTACATCCAGCGACGTCCCGAGGCCTTAAACTTAATCTTACTAACTAAACAAAAAATTACAACAAATCGTCGCTTCTCCTTGGTCATCTGTAAGATACCACCTCGGTTGATACGGTCCAACCTATAATATGGCTCCACGTCAACAAATGACCATAAACTAATTTAAAATACAAATCGGATGTCCACACAAAAATGTCACAAATATAATTGATGAATTGTAAAATGTCAACTTGGTACAATTTGTTACCGCGTACTTATTTACAGTTCATTTGTGGAAATTCCAATTTCGGTGTATCGATGTCATACGAGTACATCGGAAACGAAGAGCCATTGTTTGCATTCATATCTCATTAACTGATTATTTACTGGACGTATTACGTTTTATTAATTAATCTTCGTGTGTTGGGTCAACTGGTCATTCGACACAATTCGTTATAGTTGATTGTTGATAATATTTTAATTGCAAGTTATTTTCTCCAGCGATTAATTACTGATGGTAAGTGTCACGCACTCCGCAGAGCATCCACTGAGCGATGGGTATACTCCTTGAAATAATTTTGCCGGCCTGATTAAACTCGGAGAGATACAACCCGTAACGTTACACTTGTGTCCACGACGAGTTTTCAACCATCGTGTACGGTGATCAGTGTCGCTCTACGAAAGTACCGCCAGCAAATTTATTAGGAACTTTTTTCCGTTTCATTAGTTTAATATTTTTACCGTAGTTTAAGTTAAGACGCTTACACCGGCAAGCTGTAAGAAAAAAATACTAATTTAAGCGTGTCCGGGAGCTCTGCCGCGCCGTAGAAACTTACAGAATGCCTTAATTTACTTACGAAACTGAGCTTGAATATGCGTAGCTCAGTGGTAGTAACCGTGGTACTGAAGCACGTGGGTTCTTACAATACGAGAATGTTGACAAAATACGCTGGCGTTGAGAATCTGATTAGGTTAGGTTGAAAAAACTTATAGAAATATGAAATAGATTTGGAAATGCAATCAAAATACGTCTTATTGTCAAGAATAACTATATAAAAATGCAATCGATAACTTTTTCTATGAACTACTTGAGAGATATTATAGTTGATTTTAAATAGGCAGTCTTTAATACCAAATTCTTTTGATTACAGGAGTAGTTAATAGGGTGAATAGTCAAGAGGGAGGAGTGGGAACACCTCCCTCCCCAACAGCGAAGAGGGACATCCTAATAAAATATGGCCTTGATACAGAAATCGTATACTCATATTTTCAAACACTGCGTAACATTCTCTTTCCGTTCAGTGAATTCCACTTCTAATCTAAACCTCGATCAATTGTAACAAACTATTTTTGCCACCTAATCCAGGGATGCTAAAAGCGAACCGTCTATTTCTACTCAAAACACTAAAGTGCTAATTCAAATAAGGTGTCTAAATTATCGACAGCTTTTACCGCTGACAGTCCACAATTATAGTTTGTCGAAATTCAACGTTAATTTTGAGCGAATACACGAAAATGCCATTAGTTAATCTGGAGCCGAGAGAAACTAACTGAAACGAAATTATTTATGCACCGAAATTCAAAGAGAAAAAGCCCGTAAACTCGAAGACTGTCGGTGAGACGAGACTGAATTGCTTTACTAGTTATAGTTAAGGCTACTGATATGACGGGCACTATCACGCGAGGAAATGACGAAATATATTACATACTTTCCTAGTTATACATAGTTAAAGCTACCGATATGACGGGGACTATCACGCGAGGAAATGACGAAATATATTACATACTTTCCTAGTTATACATAGTTAAGGCTACTGATATGACGGGCACTATCATGCGAGGAAATGACGAAATATATTACATGCTTTTCTAGTTATACATAGTTAAGGCTACTGATATGACGGGCACTATCACGTGAGGAAATTACGAAATATATTACATACTTTCCTAGTTATACATAGTTAAGGCTACTGATATGACGGGCACTATCACGCGAGGAAATGACGAAATATATTACATACTTTCCTAGTTATACATAGTTAAGGCTACCGATATGGCGGGCACTATCACGCGAGGAAATGACGAAACAATGTAAAATTGGCCCTTAAATATTATTTAAACAATGTGTACTCGTAATCAGAATTTCCCTGGGAAAAGAACAGTTAAAGAAATCGTCGGGAAACCTGCAAGCGATAGAGATCTACTGACAGCCTCCGTGGCGCAGTTGGTGAGACGCCGGCTGTGAAACGAGAGGCCGCGGGTTCGATCCCCGCACCAAGACAAATGTTTATGTGGTCCAGAAGTATTTGTCTCGAGTTTGGGTGTGTGTCAAAAAGTCTTTCGTAATTTCTGATACCTACAATACCAGATATAATTGGTCTTAAATTAAGGTCTACGTATGTGAATGTTAGGTTTATTTAGTATTATTTTCTTAACTAGATTTTCTGTGCTATGTGAATGACTATGGCCTAAGCTCTCTCAGTCAAACTCTTACCTGTAGAAGAGCCCTAAGCCCAGCAGTGGGCGATAATAATTATTTAATTAGCCAATAAAGCCACTGTGATAGTAGTAATAATACTGGTAAAGGTCGCGGGACGTCGCTGGATGCAGGCTGCCTCCAACAGGTCACTGTGGAAATCATTAGGAGAGGCCTATGTTCAGCAGTGGACTTTCTTTGGCTGATGGATGGATGATGGATGGATAGTAGTAATAATTATTAATCAGTCAAGTAATTTTGTTTAGTTTATTGAAATAGTCTTTCAGAAAATATTTTTTATCATTTACGGTTATATCTGTTGGTTCTCCACTGTCGCATGTATGAGACGTTATGTATGAGGATTGAGGATACGATTATCCATAAGTTATTATACGCCTGCAATTTCATAACACAGATAATGCGTAATAGATTAATATTAACTTTAAAAAACGTATGTTATAAATGTGCTGTTGATTTGCTAAATAAGATAAAATAAAATTAAAATAACTCAACAGCAAAGTCTATTACACAACAGACCAAATTTACCTCAACAAAACCACGGTATGCCGATATAAATTAACCTTACAAGTCGCAAATAAAACACTCACTGTAAGACGAGCCACGTATTTCAGTACAAACCAAAATAAACCTCAATTTCAGAAGTGCCTTTTGTAATTCAGACTCAATACAAACAATGTCCGCTGTCAACCTTTGGACGGGCGTCGCGTACCACAAACTTTCCTAAATAGATTTTCTTGAAATTCTAAAAATACCACAATTCACGAGACTGGCAACATACGGACAGTTCAATAACTCGGCTACGTGGACTATTCTTGGCCGTTCTGTATTTCAGGTTTCGCATTGTAAACATCGGCTATATATTTCGAAGTTGAGTGTGTATTTTAAGTTCGGAAATGTTTATGCTTGAAATTAAAGAATGCATTTGTCTTTTTAGTTTTTGTATATTCACTTTATTATTGTACATTTGACGACTATTTTGCTTTTGTGTCTTTCTCTCTCTCTCTTCAGCCACAGGAAGTCCACTGCTGAATATAAACCTCCTCCAAGGATCTCCACATTGACCTGTTGGAGGTGGCCTGCATCCTGCCGCAAACCTAAGCAGGTCGTCCGTCAACCTTGTAGGCTTTGTGTCTCTATATTTTATTTTTGCCTTACATTAAGGAAGAATTGGCTATGACTAATTATATAATGAAAATATGCATGGAATTCAAATTACTAAGAGGACAGAGAGCAGTATACATAAACGATTAAAATTTAGGAAGGTAGTATTCAGGCATTTGGAGAATTTAAAAATAAACAGCTTATTAAGCGCAAAGTGTGATTGATGAATACAATATATGATATTAGATCGCAAGTTAGAAAAAAACCATTCGTGAGATAAGTAAAGACAGGTCGGTTACAATTATAGAAATAATTCATTGCAGAGTGAGGGTATAACAACGTTTAAACACAACACGATCGTTAATAAATAATTTGAATAAGCTAAATAAATTACATGAAATTGAACTATTAATAATGTGGTTACGAATATCCAGTTATTTTTAATATATTGACATCACAGCAGACATCATAAAATTCTATATTTCTGCAAAACCGATATAAAAGTCAGTTGTAAACAACCTTGTCGCATTCAAATAAAAAATGTCAAAAACATTGGAACGTGCAAATAAAACATCTTTGAAAGAGGCAAAGGAATTAATCTTCGTTCGGACACGTGAAGCGTGTATATGCGACACTTATTTACATTTATGCCTCTGTGGCCGGTCTATTTGCGAAAAGTTGGAGCTTAATTTTATTGGCGTGTTTCGTTTGGAACTATTTTTTTTTTTTGAGAATATATATTTACATACATACATAACCACACGCCTTTTTCCCAGAAAGGGTAGGCAGAGGTGCTACTAGAACACCCACGTTTCGCCTTGTATATTCCGTCCCACGATGTGATAGGGGGCGAGCGAGAATATATATTTAACATTGTTTAAGTTATGTTTTCAGAATATAAACAACATTTATACTCGTAATGTAATATTATTATCACGTCTAATTCTTATCGATTACATTAACGGCGACGAGAAACATTCAGAAAAAATCTGCTTGGCAAAATATTCAAAAAAATTCTAATGTATGTGAAGTCTAACAAGTTGACAACAAATACTAATGTTTGTCCCCTGAATTCCTCCCCGTAGATGGCCGTGCCCAGGTGTTGGGCTTTACAAGTATTATGCATAAAGTTGGTATAGAACATAGTTAACATAATTTTTTTTATCTGGATGGCGACCCAGTTGTCGAATGTACTGGCAAAGTGATAAGTTATCGAATACACAATGGCAAATAAAGTTTATGACTCACATTCAGGGTTCGGCCTGTGCCATATCATAATAATTGCAACCAAACAACATACTGGCCTCTCTGTGGCTTCTAGTATCAGGTGCATGTCTATGTCATGCTACTAGCCAGTATAAAAGAAAACTAGCATCATTTTGTCTTTACTAAAAGCGTTCTCATTTTAAAATCTAACGTCTATTATACTCAATAAATGGAACAAGTTGTAGCGAGCGCGCGACGGGATAATAACGTAAGCCGCGTCCATGGTGTTGCGCGTTCTTATTAAGCCGTGCTTAAGCCTTGCCGGGGTTTAAAATTGTGACAATAGCGCTACTGGCAGGTTGGTTTAATAGGAAAATTTGGAGATATTTCGTAAATAGGTTAGCGCGGATGAGTGATCTATAATCCCGTGGGTTACGCCGCATCTACGAGTATAATGGAAAACGCCGCTGGAGCTCACCATCAAAGCTTTATTTGAGCAGGAACGTGGGACGTGCATGCACTGATTACTTCGCTGTGTTGACGGGCGCGCGTGTTAATTAAATTCACCTAACAGATACTCCAGGCCCATTAAAATAGATAGCTTGTTCTATACCAGGTATGTGTTGTGGATTGCGATGGTTTTAATTCTAACCAATTGCACTTTGTGTATTTTTTTCGTTTGAGACACCTCGTCTGAGTCAATGAATTGATTAGTCGGTTATATACCTAACTATTGATTAGTCGGCAATAGTTAGGATTTTTCAGCCACATTGCAGAAATGTCATTATAGTGGTCAAATTGCTGCGACATATAAAGAAAAAAATATTCATCCAGCGAATAAAATAAATAATTTGTCGCCCGGCTGCCTGCCCGATATCAACGCTTTCGTATGTAGACCTATATGGCCTCCACGTTGACCCAATCTAGTTTGTAGATTTAACATAATATTGACTCTCCAAATTCTAAACCACCAATTCTCGGCTACGCACATTTCCCCGCGACGAAGTCCTTCACCGTTAAAGAAAGCGATAATAAGAAAACATTCGTAGTTGCGTTACTAAGGAGGGAATATCTCGAATAGGCAGGGAAGGGGAAGTAGAAAGGACGGGAAAAAGAAAGCTATATTAGGCTATCTCACTCTCCGAACGAAACACGACAACAAAGCAGTAAGTTAACATCGGTTTTCTGTGAAACAATCGTACTGCCAGTTTACCCGCCCTTCCTCATATTAATGTTAGATATCTTACAAAACTTTGTCATTTTAAAATCTGCGCTGCGCTAGTAATCAAGTGTAGTGCAGCGCTTCAAAAATCTGCATAGACCAACAGCAATTTTATTTTCCACAAGTTATTTGCGTTTCAATAGAGCAATCAGGCCGAAGTCGCAGCGCGTTACTAATGTTTACTTTAAATTAACTTTTCACGCCATGTCATCAGGTCAACAGGGGGAGGGAGGTGGAGGGAGGGGGTAGAGGGAGAAGGGGGTGTGCACTTGCCGAGGGAAATTAGTAACGAGGGTGAGCTTTCTTGCAACGATATTTATTTTTATGCATGTGTGTGTTAATGGATTTATGCTCTTGTGGAAATCTGTGTGTTGTGCAAATGTATGTTTCTGTTTAATTAGACTGTGTGCCGGAGTACGTGGCCTGAAACAGGTGCAGGTTCGATGCTAGTAATGTAAATGTGTGGTTTCAATCATTGGATTTATGCAGTTTCATCTTCATCTTAAGGATAATGGGATATGATGAAGTAAGAAAAATTATCTGTCTCGACAATATATCATCCACTACCACCTGCAATGCAGATCTTTACCAAGCGAAGATAAAATACAAAAACAAATTGAATTGGAAATTGTTTTCAAACACAATAACAACCTTGAAATAAATTATGCTTATTCATTGCTTATTCATTGAATTGTAAACAAAATTGGAAAACTGCACCGAAAAATAAACACATTGGCTAGTTCTTCATAAATTTCGTTCGAATATGTAAAATTATACTTACTGTTTTATTTGAATAAAGTTCACAAAACTTACTACAAAGTCCTTACTCGCCGTAGCCAAGAAATATTTACGTTTCTAACAAATCTATTGTTCTGTAAATTACACCGAATACAATAGATTCAAATGTAGGTAGATATTAGTTCATATTTTGGTACATTTCACAATTCGTAAGTTTGTTATAGTCAAATTGCTGCGACAAATAAAGAAAAAAATATTCGTCCAGCCTAACGACGCCACGCCGTACACATAAGTATATATATATATATATATATATATATATATATATATATATATATATATATATATATATATATAAGACTTTTCAAGCCTAGCCCACATATTTAATTAACTGACCCGGCATTTGAATCTGTGATTTCACTTTTCACATTCCGTAGTCTATTAAACCAATGGTTGACCAAACGTTACGAATTATACTAGCACACGTTACGAATCGCTGAATTTCCAACTGGCGGCGTATATCCACTACATTTCCTGCTCAGACGAAATCGATTATTAGGAAATGGCACGGCGGAACACCATTTCCTAGTGTAGTGTCTAAGCCGGTGTGTGTTCCGTCACCCAGATGTAGGTCGGCTTGAATGTCATTTCAGCGGACATTTTACAATTTCATTTCGCTATAAATCTACAGACAATGGAGATTTGCGCGTTCAGCGTTCGAATAGAAATTATCTGTTTGAATTGCTCCTTACGCTCAGTGCTGCCTACGCTAAATTTGATTGATTTCCGTCGAGTTAGCTATATCGAATAGAGGGATATCTATATACGTATATATCTATACGTTCGTGTATTTTAATAAAATGTGACTAAATTGGTCCTGAGCTGAGCTACACGCAAATATAAAAATCATAAAAAATAATTATCTACGCAAAAATATAATTGAGCATAATACGTTCTACTTTTTTAAGGCGGTAAAATTGCTTAAGACCAATATTGTATTTTACATAAGGGGCCTCTAAACATCTAAAAATTATTGTTTATTAGTATGTTTGTACGTGAATGGCGCCAGAACCACTTCACGAAATTGGATACGGTTTTTACAGTGTTGTTGTTGCAGAAATAACTTGAAAATGGTATAAGTTTCAACTTGATACGCTGCCTAGAAATGACTTCATCAGAGTGTTTTTATCAATAAGTGTTTTTTTCTAAATTAACCGTTCGAGTTCCACTCGGAAGAAGTCTCAGGCAAAAACTAGTCAAGAATAAAGTTATTGATAGAAGTAAAATAAAGTACTTTTTATTCATTGCTCTGGAAAGCGACTGCTGCCATGCACTTGCACAATGGCAAGTGAATAGTACAATAGTAGAAAAATAACCGTATTTTGCAACAATTCATTCCAGGCCAACAAAGGATAATAGCTTCGACATTTCTTCAATAAATAAAGAATATTTTTAGTGAACAGAAATTGCGCACAAATATTTATTGGAATGCCACCTCTAGTCCGTACGATTGTAAGTTCTATACCCAAAGGAATAGAACACAATATGTATATTTGAAATAAAACACAATATAATACATGAGCAATTATGCCTTCCGAAAGAAAAACATCGTAGGGAAGCATACCCGAGAATCATCTATTTAAATTTCAAAGGTATGTCAAGTTCGCTAGATCAACCTGAAACTAAAACCAGGTTCCTCAGAATTTAAAAAGCAAAAGTAAAAAAACATGTTAATAAGACAGATGTATCAGCTCCCATGTATGATACTACTAACTAAAATTTGTAGTACATTAATCTTCAGTATCTGTTTGTTTTCTTTTTATAATCAATTTCAATGCGGCTTCAAGACATGTGACAACCTCTAGTCCTGAAGAGCCTCGCCGAGCGTAATCAGTATTCATTATTTTCGCGCCACTGTTGATACTGGCTGACAAGAGTTGTAGTGTGAGATGTGTGTGGGTGGGAAAGCCTCTAGCATTTTCTTTATCATTACAAAATGACGTTAATCTCGCCTTTAAAGAAGTGTCAATGGTTTTACAACTTAAAATACCGAAAATCAGGCGGATAAATAACACTTTGCAGACAGGCCGACTTTGGCACCAACCCGGATAATGCTAGGTAAAATGAAAACGGCTAGACAAAGTGACAGCTTGTTTTGTTTTTCTTGTTCAAGAGGAAAAGCTATTAAGCTCCTCTTTGGTAGCCCCGGGGGAGGCCGAAAGGGTATATCAATCTCACGCGGTTTATGATAAGTGTCGTGGAATTCAGATAGAGTTTACACCAATATAACGTAATAGCTCGCTACCAGTCACGATTATACTGGTCGAAACCAAGTACACGGATTTCCAAAATCTGTATTACAAGCTGATTTTCATCATCGTAAACGCCGGTAGCTATCCAAGCGGATACGAGAACCTCACCAACAATAACTTCAATTTCCGACACACTAGAGCCGTCCTTGCCAAGATTCTCCGAAATTCCGGTGAGTTTCATATTCCAGCTAAAATAGAGTGCATTATGTAGTCTCAGATAGAAGGTGTCAGTTGGAGGATTTCTCGAATCCCCTTCCATTTCATGACGTGTTCAGCCGAATGAACGGGAATAATAGTGAACATAATTGAACTATGTGGAATTCACAATACGATACGATAATCCATGCGGGCTTTCAATTAATACAATGCCTCCTTTATGCTGCATCGGCTTTTGTTACTACGCGATAGTACTGAATTGATATTGCTGATTCGTGATAATTCGGGGAGACTGAGACATTGTGTTTTACAGATAAAACATCATGTTTATTTAAAAAACAGATTATAAGATATAGTGTAAATAAAACAAAAGAGGTCGGTTGTATCAGCTCTCGAGACTCTGCGAGAAGCATTAGCGTCCCACTTAGTCCGATGGCGATGGACTATTACACTGTAGGCCTGGAATTTTCCGTCTTTCACATCGCGCGGCTTACATTTTCCACTCGAGTTGAAACGTTCAATTTATATCACTTAAAACTCTTGCGCCAACCTCCTTAGACTACAGGCTACTCAGATTTTTTAAAAGTATTGGAAAAAATGTTTCGGTTAAAAATGGAACGTACCCTGCTTGGGATAACGCTACTTGATCGAATCACGAATATAGAAATTCGAGGAAAAACAAAGGTTTGAGATGTGTGCGAACGCATCGCCAAGTTGAAGTGGAGTTGTGCAGGGCATCTGGCTAGACCTTTAGACGGCAAAGGTAAAGACAATGATAACCAATACAGGCATGCACGGTTAAGAGGCAGACCACCTGCTCGATGGTCGGATGACATCGTGAAACTTGTAGGAAAACCGAGGATTCGCTTGGTAAAGGATCGAAAAATATGAAGTGCAAATGAGGAGGCTTATACCCAGCAGTGGGTTAACGTGGGCTGATATAGAATATAAATTTTAAGAATACATTCCAAAAACTATGAAGATTAAAACGATAGTTTTCGTGTACATTATTATACCATCAAAAAACTTGTTTAGTACTCAAATAATGTAGGTACCGAAATCTTTTATTAAACAGAAATTATTAAAGAATGAAATTATTGGCTTATCATACAAATGACGCCGAATGTTATTATAAATATCAGATTTTCGTCCAAGATACTACAAATATCATAGTCGAATATATATGATGTAAAATAGTATTAAGTAAATACATAAATACACCCAACAGTCACATACATAGTCCTGACCACACACTAAGTTCGACTCTTGGTTCGTGGGAATCAGAAAATCGAAAGACTTTTCAGTCTCACAAACACCCAAACCCGAATCAAATATCCATGGTTCACACAAACATTTGTCTCGGTGCGGGATCGAACTCGCGCCCTCTCGTTTCACAGCCGGCGTCTAAACAACTGCACTACAGAGGCTGTCAAACAAAACATCAATCATTTTCAAATGGACGCGGATACTCTCCTCCAAACTCACATTTCACAACGACCTAGATTGATAACAAGCACACTAGTGGACTTTTGGGTTGTCATGCAGAAATAATGCACAACTATGTTTTAAAGCCAGCGGTGACCGAAATTGCCGTAATTTACATACACTTACACACACAGCGTGCGTCCTGAAAATACTGCATCCAATAATTTATCTCCACGCGGCAGCGGCGGGTATTTCACGTCATAAATTAAAAGCGGTGACATTAAGCCGATACAAAGCCCTATTACATCACGTACTGGCTTTTTTGAACAATCTCAAACCGACAAGATACATTTAAAAACGTTTTAAAAGAAAATTAAACCACTTTAGCCGGGATGCACGCGGCAATGCGTTGAGGGTGCGGGGATCGTGGTAGGGGAGAGGCGCGGGGGATGCGGGTGGGTCGTTCCCCGTCCTCAACCCGAGAGCGAGGCCACGCGGGCAAGTCCGTATAAATATAAAGTATTGGAGCGTCATTGAGTGACGTCACAGGCTCATCGATCGCCGCGCCGCGCCGGGTGGCTCCCGGGCGTCTACGTTGCGCGATACACACGACCGCCGCGATAGAGCAGCGTAATAGGTTTTATGATATACAGCATACATTATATTTTTTTTTTATCAAGATTTCGAAAGACCTGTTTTATACCGGAACCTATTGCGGTGTAAAAGGGTGAGCCAAATGCTCACACCGTGGTAAGGGTAGGGTGGCGGAAGCGGTCTTCATCTGATTTTCTACAACAATTGTTATTTTTTCTGAGTACATAATTGACGTCCGAATGATATACCTACCTTGTAAATTATTTAAAAATTTGAACCTCCAAAAATGCAACTATAACCCACATATTATTTAGTCCAAAAAAACTTTAGAAACTATTGGTCAATTCATATAAAACTCGGATTCGTACGAACTGCAGCGAAGTGTGTCGGCCCGATTCATGGTTCAAAGTTCCCCGGCGCGCCTTATCGGGAGACTAATCGCATCTTTTTATACTGAGAATAACTGCTTATTTTCTTGGAAAACGTACGCTCTTTTGTGCAGCTATTTATTCCCAGTAGTTCATAATGTCTATTTTTATAATACAATATGAAGGTTTTATTTTTCGACATAATATGTAATCCTCACGCTTATATTAGGAGATATGCCTACTAAACAGACTATTTTCATCCCACATAATGCTGGGACTCGATAATATCGCTATAGACACTATCACTCCCAAGCAATTTAATTTTTCGACCAAAACATCAGCCCAAAATGCTCTACCTGATATTCGAGCCAAGCATCACGAATTATCGATGTACGAAACAAGACTAGAGACTAAATTGTGCAAACATAATATACCTCTACGTACCTTCGGCTTTGTTATCATGTTTGTTATAGTCAGTGATTGACAAGCCACGAGAACATCGGTCGAGTAGCTTCCCGTACCGAGACGTGCAGCAAGTCACATGCAACATCGTGTTGCGACAGCTTCCTACCGCTTTACAAAGACGTAACATCTGCTATCTATATACACGTGCCAGTCAGAGTATAATTCAACTTTATAGATTCCAAAGGAGTTAAACATGGGATTTGCTTGATTTTCTATTCATATGCAATTGATGAATAAATTCATATTCGCCCGTCGCTGGGCTTGGGACTCCTTTCCAAACAAAAATTTGGAAGAAGTTAGGTGATTGCCTACCGCGCTAGCCTTATGCGGCTTGGAGGTGTTCATACGCGATAAAAAGTATCTATGGTATGCACACTTTACGATGGTTTCCTTCATCGTTAAAGAGCTTAAATATGACTCCCAAAAAGTCAGATGTGTGGCCTGGGATTTCAACCCGCGATCACCGTCTCGGCAACCGTGTCAGGTCGCGCTCTCTTGGCAGTTGGGCCTCTCAACTGACCTATTTAAATAAACACTGCTCCCCATAGTTTCATTCACGAGTATAAATATTCGTTCCGCAGGAGTTTTCAGTGTCCGGTCCGAACGCGTCAATGGTTCTATTTCGGTAAGTGCAGCGGGCTCCGAGCGCAGGTGACTGACCCTGAATCGTTGATAGTGGCCCTGAACTGTAGTGTTACTTTATAAATAAATTGTTTGAAGAGTTTAATTCAATTTGTTTGGCAAATTTTAGCCTCGTTATAAATGTAAATAAATAGTATTCTGTTTTATAGAAAAATCTCAATTAACACAGTAATAAGAAACCGCGCGTCGGCGCGCAGAATTAAAAAAGAAAGAGTTGGCAAATGTTTTTGATATGATGACAAAGGTTTATACAAATAATTGCGTCGGTGTGAGGATCGAAACCGCGACTTCTCGTCTCACAGCCGGCATTTAACCGACTGAGCCACGGACGCTGTCAAACTTAAACAGTTTCGCAAACAAAATTTCATGAAATCGTGACGCTACAGTAGATAATAAACCGACACGCTTTGTTTTCATACATAGGAACTTGCATCATGTATAAAATTCATATCTCTGGGTAATACAGACACCTTTTGACATCTTCAGCTACTGAGCTACGCGCAGCTTCGCAATTTCTAATTAAAGTGGAGAAGTTGCTCAAATCACTCAGCACAAAGCTTTACGTGCTGCGGCGAGTGATATTAAATTTAACAACTCCTTCGCACGCTGTCGGAAATATGAATTTCCATATGAGACTTGTGCGATGCAACTTTGTCTATTAAAGTGTATTGCTCTAAAGGATGAAGCGTAGAGGATGTTATATAACGTCGCTTGGTTTGATATATTAATAATCTATTCTATACATCTAACATATAATACATTTTTGTTGATATTTTTTTGTATTTTAGTTATCAAATGTGCTGGTCAGACGACCTGGTAAAGGTCGCGGGACGTCGCTAGATGCAGGCTGCCTCCAACAGGTCACTGTGGAAATCATTGGGAGAGGCCTATATTCAGTAGTGGACTTCCTTTAGCTGATAGATTGGATTGGATTGGATTGGATATCGAATGTTTTGTCCCTTTATAACGAGTTTGAATTCAGTTTGAGCGGAGAAGATAAAATAAAATATGTTTGAATCTGCCCATTAATAAGCCCATTACACTATAAAATAAGATCCAATCTCAATCTCAATTAGTACCAGACCCCAAGGAGTTGTATCTATAATAAATTTGTATTTTTTGTATTTTAGTTATCGAATTTTTTGTCCCTTTCTAACGAGTTTGAATTCAGTTTGAGCGAATAAGATAAAATAAAATATGTTTGAATCTGTCCATTAATAAGCTCGTTACACTATAAAATAAAATCCAATCTAAATCTCAATTAGTACCAGACCCCAAGGAGTTGTATCAAGTTAAGGATAACGTTGGCGGACGTATTCACTCGCCTGGGACGTGATTAACACGGTGCAGTGACTAGAAACTACAACACTCTCGATGTGCGACCCTTGGGACCACTCAATTTATTGCGATCGCATTCTGGGATCGACTAAGGGCCAGTTTTATTTTCCATCTTGGAACTCCTTGCTTTAGAAAATGTAAAATAAATTAATGGTAGCTTGTGATTGAAGAAAAGAGATAAGTATAGAAAACTGCGATAGAAATACTTGCTTTCTCGTTCTAATAGGGACCAGTTGAAGCGTTTAATAATTTTTTTGTTGCATTTTTATCTTCCAGTCAGCTCTTGATCGTCGAAATCAGCGTTCTGTCACGATTGACCGTGAAACTAAAGTGCTCGACTCACTTTATTTCGCTTTCGTAAATATTGTTCTAGATTAATAGTAAACTTTCAATAAGCAAAAAAGCCTCGAACCTCTGCGAACGTCACGTCTCGGGGATCATTTTGTCTGTCTTATAAATCTCACTACTCAAAATGATTATATTACATCGCTGTGCGGTGAAAAGTCAACTGCCATCCTATGCGCCAATTTTTATTGAAGGAAACACTAGAGCCAGGAACAATTGGCAGAAATTAACAAGAGAATGATTCGCAAAATATTCGGAGTTATCAGAATAGAAAATTGCCTTTTGTCTTTAAATGTTTGTAATTTCCTTTATTGTGGTTTCATACCGTATTTCAATGACAAATTACTTTGAAGGATTTTTTTATTGAGTGTATTGTGTCAATCACCACGCACTAAAACGGTGAAGGAAAACATAGCGAGGAAACATGCATGTCGTAGCCATTTTAAAGAATTTCTACGGTATGTAAATTCCGCCAACCCGCGCTCTCGATTGTAGATGATGCCCGCACCCTGCAGTGGGGCGTATATGGGCTGATCCAGCTACAACTAGAACACTTTGTGCTTGCTTGTTTCAAACATGATACACAGGGGCTAAACTGAGAGCAAGATAAACTACCATAGATCAATAATATAATAGATTTCCCGCCATTGCTCGTTATTGTCACTCTCTTAGTGCACACTCCTACCACCACTGCCAGAATTGTTAAAACAAGATAAATTGATAAATCTAATACCTTTTTCCAATAGGTATAAGATAAATTTGAAAAATCTATACGCGTTTCAAAATATTAAACTGCTAATAATGAAAAGTTTACAAGGAAGGTTTTTTATTTCACCAGGTACGGCAAAGCGCTAGACTGCACCTTATGGTAAGTGCATTTTGTCCAGGTAGATAGCCGAGATGTGATGACCACGAGCCGGTCAACACTACGAGTATAAGCGGTATCGTTCGTAACTATAGATAAATTAAAGTCAATACTCATCGCAGCTTTTACACATCGTGTAAGACGGTCGCTACCCGATCGTATACGAATATCAGAAAAAATGAAGAAAATAAAATAACTAGAGAAGAAAAAAAAATAAAAGGTTGAAAATCCTCTCTATAATTGTAAAAAATATAAAAAGAGAAAGTCTTTGTATAGGAAGGTGGAAATTACATTTCGCAAAACATCAGGACTTAAGCCCCTAGGAACGACAGTAGCCATTAGACATTTCCGCGGGCAACAGAATCGCATTAAGTCTTATTTGCCCGGTCGGCATGGCAACGGTAAAAACCCAAGGCAATTTCCCGTTCAAAGCTCATAGATCAAAAGTAAAGTGGAATTTATCAATAACAAACGCAAATGTTGATTTTTCCATTTCGCTGTAGTGCGATTGAAAGTCAATCTTGTGCGGTGGTACTAAGTGCTACATTGCAATGTCACTATTGAGGCATAAAGAAAATATTAAGCGGTCTAATATGGATGTTGCGGCCTCGTTTATTTTAGTTGGAATTTGACTGGTTTATTGTTTTGTGCGGTTTGGTACATGCAATCGTGTTCTGCCGGCTGTATCGTCACGAAGGCTATGAGGATTGTTTCATTCCTAACTTTCCTTTGTTTAACCCACAATGCAGCCATGCAGGCGTGTGAAGCTGTAAACCACAGTTGGATAGTCCCCACTATCTTGGCCCTATGATATAACATTGTTTGCCAAACCGCTTGTTTCTTTTTGTCTTTAATCCTGGGTTCTATTACTTTAGTGAAAAATCATTAATTGAGATAATCACGAAAAACGTCTTTACACGGGTAAACATATCGCAAGAATTTGAAAAAATAATTGATACTAATAAGGTCATATTTATGAGTATAATTATATTTGTGCAATCCACAAACATATTTATAATATAGTTACGAGAATTAATTGAGAAAACGACTCAAAATTCATAACATTATGGTAAAAAGCTATTTCATATATCTGATAAATAATATCAGGCAGATATGAAAATCGGTATAGCTAGTAGTAAGTCGTGCGAATACGAAGGTCGCGCTTCATTGGTCCGCTGTCGAATGCGGATTGGGAGAGACCAGGTCTGTATAGTCTTACAACTGCGTGCACGTCTCTCACGACACAGAGGATGAGGGGAGGGGGGAGCAACATATTACATTACAAACTTATTACCAAGTATTTATTTTACTTTTAGATTTGATTTGGGGGTTAGAGACCAGTTGGGCATTCCCGGACTCGTTAAGCGTCAACGCTTGATGGAATAAAAAGTGTTTTGTGGATCCTGGCCTACAGAAGTTGCAGTGGCGGGTGTCAGGGAAACACAGTTCATAAAGACATTCAAGTGAACTTATATTCCTCGCGCAATCTGTATTAATTCCTATTTTACTTACCCCTCCCTTTCCCCCTCCCCCTCTCCCCTCAACGAGGGGTATTGCAGAGGTCTCGCATTAATATGTCATCGTATAGTAAGCGGGATTAAGACCGCCGGGGAGCACGTTAACCCATCGACCCCGATTATTGCCAATTAACGGGTTAAGCCAGGTCTGTGCGGTAACCTATATGAAGCTGGTCAGCGGGCTAGGCTTGCGCCCTACTTCGGCTTATCAAGTCACACGAATGTCCACATGAATCGAAAGATGACACAAGTACATTCAACTATGGAAACCAAGTGTGTCAATTTTTGGCTTGGACACTCAGCTTACTAACCCGATCGACTTAAGGGCAAATATTTTGTAAGTAAACCTCCTTGAAGGGTTATGTCCTACGGACCATGAGATATTATATCTATTGTATCTTATGTATACTAGCCCCGAATGATACTGTGCAATAGTATCATCGTATCATGTATCGTATTAAAGCAATTGATCATGAGCCATAAGGTCAGCCAGCACAAGCAAATGTTTTTATAAGATAAAACTATTGTGCCAGAGCTTTTAAAAAATAGTCTGTCATAAAATCATAAAAAAACATTCCGCAACGTGCATAAAATTGTGTTTGTATTGTTTACACCTGACAGAGCGCAGAAAGAAAAACAAACGTGAATTTCAGTAATATTAAAAAAAACAACGGCACTGACAAAGCGAAAAGCACACAACAAATAAAAACAAATTCAATCTATTTTCGCTCAACGTTTCCATAAAATATGTTCCTACATTGTCTATAGAAGGCTGACACGGCAGTTACAAAAATACCCGCAGGCAATATCCAGCGTCGATAAAAAAGGGAATTAAGCTGAGAGCAATGAGGGGAGGCGGGGAAATGCAGGCTTTCCGACGCCGAGACCTGCGAGCGTTAACCCAAAGCATGCATCTACCGCGACAATATTTTACTGTAAAAATTTTGCCGCCGGTCTCCGAGGCCCGGCCATTACGCCCGGGGCAATCTCTACACCGACTCGATTTTATATTGCAGCAGTTATTCTGGACATTGTTCGGAATCGGCGAGGCGTCTTTTTTTTTTGTCTGCGCAAACAGTGCGAGTGTTCCGACAGCTTATATATATATTTTCATGCATTTACGTATATGCAGTGCATTGAACGGTTAAACCGTACGGTAATGCCGGCTTCCTGATCAAAGCAATGTTTAATGAGATTCTGTTAGGATTCGTCCTTTTGTGTATTGTAGTTGTACATGAATAAAATTAATCATAATGAAGAAATAGCGTTCTTGGGTTATCCGGGTACCTGTGGTTTCAAACAGATTGGTGTAAATAAGTCGATCGGTGTGACACTGACTCTCTGCATTATACACTGACTCTAATACCGAACGAAGGGTGCGATCATCTGAGGTCATATTGTATAATTATGTCGGAGGAGTGCTAACGTATCATTGGGGGAGGCCTATGTTCAGGTTGTCCACATTGACTGGTTGTTAGCAAATAAAAGTAGAACTAGGCGAGAGGCACTCAGCGCCGACAACTGATAGCCGATGGCACTAAAAAGGAAAGGCGGAAGGAATAGTCGAGTGCAGGCCACGTTCTAGAAACAGAGGCCAAAGTAATCTTGGTGTACTTGGTTCAACGATGTTTTATTAAACTCCGCCATTTTCATGCAATGGCGTTCCGATAATCAGGTTCTATAAAACAGACTTAAATCATTTTCTCGCTTTAGAGAATCACATTACTAAATTACTATTTTGACGCTACAGTAGATTGTAAAACTGATATATACATATTATACATTTGAAGTCAATTCATGGGTAAATCGCCGTCGAAGGCATAAAGTATTCAGACTGATTTAAAGCTAGCTAGGAGCAGAACCACAGACGATGTGTCGAAGCATGTTTAATTGGCTGCATTGCGACTATTAACCGTTGCAAATTCTAGTTTCGCGGAACTCGGAATTTGCTAAACAAAGCTTCAGCTAGCGCAAATGGAGACGCAAACAAGGTTATTAAAACTTGCCGACGCGGTAAATCCAACTTGTTATCAAAACAATTACGTATATATGTTTGGTACTAATTTATTTTAAAAATATATTGTTTTATTTAGTCGCGTCACTAGAACTCTCGAAGTACAGCGGCCGGTACATATGAGCAATTTTAGGTTAATATAGTACATTATTTTATTAACTACACCGGCTTGGCTCGACTGATGTCAGCATTTATAAAATGCTGAGTCTGGCGGCCACGGGCTGTTACTCCAATACCTATCACTGTTGTAGAAGTTCTGTCATAATGACACAGGCAAAAAATAAAAACCGATTCGGAAATATAATAAAGAAAAGAACAGTGACTGTTGATTTAATATCCATCATTAATTGAGCATTCATGGATATCCTGGTTCAATTATAAACATTCCCACTTATTTGTATTTGCTTTCAAACGGAAACGACCCTCAAAAACAATGCATCATCGTGACTAGAATAAAACGGCACATGGCAAGAGTTATTGATTCCCATCGGAGCCTTTTTATCTATTAGACCGTGCTGACTCGTTGTTAAAAGACCAGACGTGGCCGCTATTACTATGGTCGCGGGTTCGAAGTACAAGGCACACCTCTGACATTTCGGAGTCATGTGTATCCGGATAATTAAATTCTACGCACATCAACAGTAAAGGAAAATACCGTAAACATACACTATAGAGATTTTATAAGAATGTATAAGGTATGGTAAATTTACCTGCCAGCCAGCAATAGCACAGCATGATGGGCTAAGCCTTAACCCCATTCAATTATACTCTTGGTTTAGAGAGGGGCCGAGCCCTACGCTGGGACGTATATGCCGTCGATTATAATGATTATTAATAGATATATTGACACGAGAAAATGGCTATGATCACTGACAACCACCGTGGCACAGACGCATGTTAGACGCCGGCTGTGAAACAAGAAGCGGCGGGTTCGATCCCCGCACGGAAACCAATATTTGTGTGACGCACAGGTACTTGTTTCGGGTCTAGGTGTTCTCGTAGTTTCTGTTACCCACGACATAAGTCTCGATCTTGTGTGGGGTCAGGACTATGTATATGACTGTTGGGTTACTACCAGAAGCACCCCTGGTCGTAAGTGCAGTGCAGCAGAGTATCTGGTGGTGAGAGATGATGCACAAGATTAACCCGAAACGTGATACGTCTAAGAATGAATGAGAGGCTTTCAATTTATTTCTTTCAAGCTCCTCCTACGTGAGAAGCCGCCCGGGCTAGTACCACCGCATTGTCTATTTCTTCCGCCAAACAACACTGCACTGTTGTGTTCCGGTTTGATGAATATTATAGCCAAAATAACGACTGAACGTAATGAGACTTAACATCTTATGTCTCACGATGACCAGCGCAGTGGAATTCTAAGCATTGTCTTTTAATTCATGATGTTTTTCTGGTTTTGCTCCTATCCATGAGCGGTCGTATTACTTACTATCAGACGAATGGCATGCTCATCTCGCCATTCATTGCAATAAAAAAATGTGTACAGTGAGCGCTATTTGATTACCGCAAATAGTTAACTCTCATTTCTTTACAAGTAGACGCCAGTGAGTCCGTACTCTGTACGCCATAAGTATTAACGATGGTATGATATGACGCGGTTGGTAAAGAGCCGGCTGTGAAAGTACTTGATCCATTATGAAAACATTTGTATGATCCGCAATAATTTTTTGGGTATGCAGGGACCCAGCCCGGACACAATCCGCAGCGTTCTGTGCTGGAAGGCCAGACACACTGACACACTTTCGGCCTAACGGGGTTCCAAAACCCCTTTTGCTTAAGCTCCCCAGATTAATAGCTTCGTCTTGGATAAAAAATGCGTTTCTTGTGTGACTTCGGATCACAACGTCTAAAAATAAAACTGTGACTGTTACTTGTTCTTGTCATACTTGTACATCAATGTAAAGGTAAAGATAGTCATTACACCAAGCCAGAAGCAAGCTGCAAGTCGTTGCCTAGCAACCATAAACAAGTACAAAAACACCCGGTTATCTTTCAATAGACTCGACGTCACAACTAGAAAGCGAAAGTATATCGATTAGCTATCGAGGAAGTTACATGACAGCGTCGACGTAGCTCGGCTCGAGATTAGATTAAAGCTGTACATCGCGTAGTATGTATGACATGCGGGATGGGTGGACAGAGTACACGGCGCATTGTGTTTGCATCAAGTGTCACATGTATTCACTCATGTAACTACAAACTGCAATGCAAATGTTACACGTGTCTCAATGATTGTTTGATGTTATTGAGTATTATGGTCAAATTCTATTCCGGTTGATTGGAAATCATTTTCAATAAAAATGTGTTTTGTGCTAGCATTCATATCCGTGATGTGCACTTTGAATAGAACAATAGATTCATTAAAAAGCTTTTATTGGTTTTCATACTTTAGGTTGATGTAATTAGGGACATATAAAAAATATACGTGCTATTAAATCAGGATCAATAAATTGGTAATATTAGTTTATTTTTACTAAATGATTTACTACCGGCCCATAATTTAGAAGTGATGTTATTTTTTTAAGGAGGTTTTGATTCACGGATTCCTGTGAAAAACTATATAGAAATGTATTTTTAACCAAATATTCTCCTACTAAAATATACAGGATAAAGCTCAAAAACACAAAAAATAACCTAAAACATTCAAATTGTTACGGTTCTACGAAATTGCGACGGCTCTACGATTTTGCTACGCCGATTCGTAGCGTAGTCGCGTACCACTGGGCTCGGTACGCCAACTAAAACAGTAACTGGGCGAACTAGCAAAACCCAAAACAAGACTTGCGCAACGAGTCACTGCGGGTTTTCCGTGTGTAAATTGATAACGATCCACTTGGGTATTCATGGCGGACTGAAAAATAAAAAATCTAGTTCCCTTTTGAGTGTGGTTTAATTAAAATATGTGTAGCTGGGCTATCTATACGCGTTGTCCGATGTAGGTTGAAATTAGGCCGTGATTCATTTGATATTTGTAGTTTGGGCGTTTGAGAGTTTTATCTCAAAGAGTATTTTATTATTCCGATACAATCATTCTTTTTTGTTTTATTACGTTATGAAATAAACTATAGCCATTGATGTGACCCACGACACAAGCTTCGTGTAAACTATGGTTCACTAAAGAGCAATATAATATGTAATATTACAAATACATATAGGACATCCTGTACGAAAATAGTTTACATTATGTGTAATAAATATATTCTAAGTAATATTGTGTAGTTGATGTCTGCTGTGTTATAAAAAATGGTAAATAATAAAGATTATTATTGAGATTAAAATTACTTTTATTTATTTATTTTCACATTTTATACATATTGTGTATGTAAGTGCGTGGTGGCCTGTTGGTAACGGACCAGACGCGGCTGCCTACATGTTTTCGGTGGTCGCGGGTTTAAATCCCAGGGCACACCTCTGACTTTTGGGAGTCATGTGTGTATTGATAATCAATTACCGCGCACTATAACGGTGAAGGAAAACATCTTGAGGAAACCTGCATACCATAGCGATTTGTATAAATTTCTATTGTATGTAAAAGTCCACCAACACGCACTAGACCAGCGTGGTGGACTATATGGCCTAACCACTCTCGATCGTACTCTCGATTGTAGAAGAGGCCCGTGCCCTGCAGTGGGTCGTATATGGGCTGATACAATACAATATAAAAAAATACATATTGTGTATTGGTGGACTTATTGCTTGGGGCATTCTCTACCAGTCGACCCTAGGGTGACGTACAGATGAAAACAGGTAGGTGCTTAAATAAAAACAATCATATTATACGTATCACTACACGCCTTGGTAGCCCAGTTGTACTACGGTATGATTTCAAAGCTAAAGTCTTGGGTTCGAATCCCGGATCGGGTAAAGTGTTATTGGATTTTTCTATTCATTATTAGCCCAGAGTAAGGATTTGTGCCCGATATAGGCGATAGGCTTGCCCCCTATCACATCGTGGGACGGAACATATCAGGCGAAACGTAGCTGTCCTTGTTGCACTTCTGCCTAACCCTTCTGGGAAAAAGGCGTGAGTTTATGTATGTATGTATATTACTATGTATAATAAATATAATATAATACAAAAATATATAAGTTTCATGCATACATATCAATGAATCGTACACTCGATTGTAGAGGAAGCCCGTGCTCTGCAGTGGGACGTATCCGGGTTAATACAGTACAGTACAATGCAGTATACAAATGGTAAATTTTATTACATTTCTTCAAATGGAATTTAACTATGCCAAATAAATCACTCTCCTTGTGCATAATATTCTTGAAAGAGAACTCCACGTAGTGTTACCGGTATATATATGATTTGCCTACACTATTATATGTATATTTTTTACAAAATATATCTCTCTTTTTCTCTCTCTTCAGCCACATGAAGTCACTGCTGAACATAGCCTTCCCACAAGGAACAAAATATATAATTTTCAAAAAACATTTTTGCTGCACTTCACACGAGAATTCCACTGCGAATTCTTCCAATTCTATTTGTATCGCAGATGATGCAGCAAGCAGAATGTACAAATAACTAAGCCATACAAAATCGTCGCTGTAAAAACATCTGCTCATTATAACACTCGTGTGGTCGGAGCGTCAGCGCACCTCCGTCATTACACGCGTTAATGACGTGCACCCGAGCATGAACCCCGAATGGAGTGTCTGACTCGTCTAGTCAACGTACTGATTTGTCAGTTTTTAGTTATTCCAAATGATTCTCAGAAAGCAGAAAACGCTGCTTTGGTCAACTCGAGACATCAGACTAAGACTTAGGGCCAATTGCACAAAGTAACTTTAATTTTGACAATGTCATCGCCATACATTTGTGACATTTTCAAAGACAAAGTTAGTTTATGCAATTGGTCCTAATTGGTTTTAGGGCATAGGGTTCAATATCTATTAATCACGCATACACGCACAAAGAGAACACGAATGAAATACACTAGATTTATCTAGTATTTTTTCGCAAAAACATTGCCAGTGCGCAAACCGGTCGTCAATATAAACACTCGGTATGATTTTAACAACCACACTCCGTTTCAAAGCGGTAAACGAAGGTATTGGTTACTCTAATAGTACGTATGCAAACAGAAAAATCACCGGACAGAACAGTTGATGTAAACACGACACGGGTTTGGGCGCTCTTTTACAGAGCCACCTATTGACAAATAGTTGTAACTTAAAATATCGGAATACTGATGTTCTATAAAAGCATAGTTTAATAAAACCTATTTTTACAACCGATATTTACATACTGTGATTAAAATTATGGTTATGTTCTGAACCGAAACAGATTATTTTGTAAAAAAAACGAAGTCCCATCGAGGACTATTTTATTTATCTCCTAAGTCTAAAAGTATGTTATAAAATTGAGAATAAATAAAATAGTAGTTTCAGTAATAGTTTAATTGTTAAAGGTTAAATTCAGAAAGAATGACTACATAGAGACGGATTGGCCATGACCAGATTATTAAAAGAGAATTTTATTGTAATTTTATTGGTCTTTGTGTCTACGAACTAAGGTTACAAAGAGGACTCGATGCAGGTCGCTATGGAAATACTTGGGAGGCCTAAGTTAAGTAGACTTCCTGTGGTTCATATATGAGATAGACAAAAGTGGGTCATCCCAAAATGAAGTACTTATTGAACAAATGTCTATATTGTGATTGATGTGCAGCGGCTGCCGAGGGATTGCGGCGCGATCAATAGCACTCGAGCAACCTGCCATTTTATGTACACGTTGCCGAAATTACGTGTCGATATGTGTGCGTGTGTGTGTGTGTGTGTGTGTGTGTGTGTGTGTGTGTGTATGTGGGTATCTGCTTTACGTCAAATTATTTTAGTCTTCAAATTATTATGTACGAGAGAGATGGACGAAAGTATAAGCAAAAGAGATATATCATGTGACAGTGAGTATTTGTACTACGGTACGATTACATTGCTGAGGCATCAGGTTCGAATCCCGGGTCAGGCAAAGTAATATTGTATTTTTCTATTCATTATCTGCGCGGAGTCAGGAATTTGTGCCCGATATGGCGATAGGCTTTCCCCCATCGCAACATGGAACTGGAAATGTAAATAAATACGTGATGTTTATGCATATATGATATATCAAGACCAAGCAAAGACGAGTTCCATAGACCCTGCCTACCCTAGTAATCTTTATAAATAAATAAATACTCACAACAGTGATATTCATAGTACTGAACCCATATTACGATCATTTAGGTCTTGTGTCGTGGGTATCAGCCTATCAGGAACTAGGAGATATTAACAGCCGGGGTCTAACCAACAACGCCACGGACGCTGTCTACAGATGTATGCAAGTATATATTTGTAAGAGCATGTAATTAGCATCCTCAACCCGTAAGAGAAAGAACATCACGAAAATGGTAAACGCGAGAACACGCGACGGAATATGTAACATATGAGTTGGTGTGAATGGGCCCAATTAAAAGCGTTGCGTCACATCCGCATCCAGCGCACGCTTTAATTAGGGTATAAAGTGCCAAATGGATAATGATACAGAGTCACAGACGTGCCCTATTCAACGCTTGTTTGTATAGCCATGGGTTATGCAGATAGATTATTTTCATACAATCACCTGGCATTAGCAAGCGTGGTGGACTCATAGATACATAGACCTGTTGGAAGTCTACATCCAGCAAATTCCTGCGACTTTAACCAGGTCGTCCACCTTGTGGGTGGGCGTCCGATACATCGCTTGGTTGTACATGGCCTCCACCCCAGAGCCTTTCGGCCCCAGCGGTTTTCAGTTCTACGGGAACGTGGTGGACTATGCCCGCTTAATCGACCTCTTGGTTGTAGAGCTCAGCAGTTGGTGATTAGGTTCATATAGGACAGCACAGTTTCAAGTAATAAGAAGAAAAAATAGAACGAATGATGAGAGGAGACGGGATGATGTATTAGAAGTTTTTTTTTATTTTATAAAGCAGACAGCAGTGTCATTTCACTGTTGTGTTCCAGTTTGAAGGACATTGTAGGTAGAATAACTGCTGGACATAATGAGACTTAACATCTTATATCTCAGGATGGTGAGCGCAGTGGAATGCCAAGCTTTTCTTTGTAATTCATATTGTTTGATTTTGGTACTGTCCATGAGCCGTCGTATGGCTTACCATCAGGCGAATGGCATGCCCGTCTTGCCATTCATTATATAAAAAAAACGTTAATTGCAAGACACTTCCAACAGGTTACTATAGAAATAATTAGGAGAGACCTTTGCGCAATTCTGGACTCTGTGACTATTTTTATTATTAAACAATTTTTTTTGTGAGTGGAGAGGAGCATAAGGCCTTTAAGGCGCAAATGTTATTATACAAGTGGCGTAATTCCCCACAAAAAGTGAATAAAGCTGTCGAATTAACCGTAACTGATTTTCAATGTTTGGATATACTAAAAACAAATATGGATAAATGTTAATTAACTCTTCTTTAAATACAATAAACCACACACAGTCGAGAGCATCTGCTAATAAACGTATTTACTGAAATTTACATCGTTGCAAATAAAATCGTATTAAAGTCTCTTCATTCTTTGTAATAATATTCGGAAAACGATTATTTCGAATTTCCAAACAGCCGACTTCATATAACGCATATTTGGTAATATTTATTTGTAATTGAATTTACGATAAATAAATCTGGTTCGACTGCCTCGGTGGCACAGTTGTTCAATGGTACGATTAAGACGCCGAGGTCAAGGGTTCGGAACCTGAGTCGGGTAGTGATACTGGATGTTTCTATCCTTTACCGGCCCAGAGTCAGGAATTTATACGCCCTATCACATTTTGGGATGGAAAAAACAAAGCGAAACGCGGGTTTCCTGGTAGTACCACTATTAACCCATTCTAGAAAAAAGGCGTTAGTTACGTTTGTATGTATAATTGAATTTAAGATAAGTACAGTTGGTAACAATGTTATGTATAGTTTTGTGTTAAATGTGGCATTACGAAACACGTGATAGATTTCATGAAGATTACAGGGGGTCTAATGCAGGCTGATTTTAAAACAAATATTTTATTTCTATGTTATGTAAAGTGGTCCAACCCGCACCAGCGTGGTGGATTATATAGCCTGGCCACTTTCAATCGTCCTCTCGATTGTAGAGGGGGCTCGTGCTTTGCAGTGGGGCGTATATGGGGTGATACAGTACAGTAAAATATTAATATTTTATGAAGGCCTGTGCTACTACGATTTATCTAAATAAAAAAACATTAAGAGAGCGTGTAAGATGAAGCCTAACGCCACATCATAGCTGCTTTTGCTAAGCTTTGAGACTGTATTTAAACCCTTTTCTTCCCTTTTGAGGCTGAAGTTTCGTGTAATTTGACGGTCTCCGTGGCGCAGTTGGTAAGACGCTGGGTGTGAAACGCGAGGCCGCGGGTTCGATCCCCGCACCAAGACAAATATTTGGAGGCCCACAAGTATTTGTTTCGGGTCTGGATGTTTTTGAGACCGAAAAGTCTTTTGTAGTTTCTGATACCCACGACACAAGACTTAATTGATTTTAAGGTGGGGTCAGGACTATGTGTGTGACTGTTGGATGTATTTATTTATTTATTTAATATAAGTATTGATCTCCATACAAGATTTAATATCCTAATGTGAAATCAGAATTATCTGTGTGACTGTAAAGTGTATTTTATATAGCATAGATATTTATAAGAAACGAAATAATAAATAAAGCGATAACAGGGCCATTTGTATTTTTATTCCCCGTATTTTTTCATTATTGATTCTTCGATGTTCAATTGCAAATTAACAAAAATATAATTATTGGTATTTCTAAGCCTTCTAAAGTCTACATATAGAGAACACACAATCTATAATCCATACCAAATCAGTACAATTAGATGCAGCCAACCATTGCACCTTAATTGGAACTGTTGACACAAACAAGCGACTGCGCCCTGTTTATCGTGTTTAATCATGTAGTATCAGAGCTGTGACGTAAACAACAGTACCGCTGACATGACGTAATCAACTGCATTGCTAAGGGGCCTTTTACACTAGCACGACTAAGTCACCTCATCGACACCTAATGTGTATTGCTTAAGTAGTTTCGACTGACGAGAAAGTTCAAGCATCGGTTGACACAATGTAAGGCCAATGAATGTTTAGAAGAATCACTATAGAGGGTTTAGGCCAGTGTATAAGCAATGCCATTTTTTAAATTCTGCCACGCACAGTGAATGCATGCACCTGGTGGTAAGTTTTAATGCCGTTCAATGTATCGAATGGCATCAGACGGCAGTCTCATAACATTCGATACAATCGTGCCGGCCTGCTGAGATGCCTCTTCTCGCTACGGCGGAAGGATCCAAGATTATAGGAAGGGGGGAACACATTTGATAGCGAACCGTTCCACAGGTTAACTGTGTAACAGAAAAAATAATTGGAGAACCTTTTGCTTCGCCCCGAGATGGATTAAACAATTGCCACAAAGATCTCTTGTTTATGCTTCCTTTCACCGCTGAGCGCGAAGCACTTGAATATTTAAATATATCCCACACCTCAATTACCACAAACATAATAACTTGATACAATTCAAAATTAACTCTATTTTGTACGGGTTAGAGTCAATTTGCAGTGCAGTGTAACATTACACGAGCCAAATTGGATAATATTGCATTCTCGGCGCGGACTATTCAGCAAGTGGTACATCATGTCACGTGCGCGGACGGATCAGAATGTAGATGAAACGGTTGACTATAATGAAGAAAGACGTGTCGTTACCATTAGACTGGGATGTGTTTCTACCGAAGCTCTTAATATGCTTGAAGGGATAGACATAAAAAAGACACTCGGACGGGTACGGATTTCGTAACATCAGCAAATTGCTTTCCTCTCTTTCACTCTCTATCGTGAGCCATAGGAATTTTTTTTTCTCACTCACTCTTCAGCTACAAGTCCACTGCTGATGTTGTTCATAGAGAACTGTTGGAATTGCATTTTACATTAATTACTAAATGTTTTATCAAGTTTCGTAATGCGTGGTGAACTAAATTAACCGCGCGATTCAATTCACACACATTGGCTTTGAATAAAGGGTAAATAAGAGCCCGTTACGGTCGGACTAACTTGCGTGTATTTCCAGTGCGTCCAAAACTGTTATAGAACTTATTCCGGGATTATTTGTGTAATAAATAAAATACTCCCAACAGTCGAAAACAGTCCTGACCCTACACTAAGATCGATTCTTGTGTTGTGGTATCAGAAACTACGAGGCACTTGTCGGTCTCACAAATATCCAGAACCGAAACAAATACCTGTGGATCAAACAAATATTTGACTCGGTGCGGGGTTCGAACACGCGGCTTCGCGTTTCACAAACGCCGTCTAACCAACTGCGCCACGGAGTCTGTCTAAACAAGAGACAATCCCTCAGCGAAAATATTATGTTAATATTAATTCTAATTATGATATATATAAAAGGTATCTAGGGGGACATATACCGACACCCACGGGACAACAAAAACTTTCAAGGTCGTTCAGTAAAACATAATTACGGCATCCCCGAATATTTTATCTCACCGTGACCATTTCTTCATAAACTAACATATCCCCACGCAAATCCTTAGAGAGGAATAGGTGTTCCCAAGGAATGCTGAATATGTTCAGCATTGGACTCCCTGTGGAGGAAGAGAAGGATAGTCCTGAAGACTCCTACGTATTTGGATGCCCCTTGACACGGTCTTAATGTGTTATATGCTTATTTTTTAAACATCTTCTACAAATAACTTTCCCTATACATTTATACTATCCTACCTATACATTTAATAATGGATGGAAGATAAATGAGAAAGTCTATTATGGGGGCCTATATTAACGTAATAGAACCTAAAACAAAGACTTTTAGAATTGTTGTCTATTTGTATGTGTGTCTGTTTGTCTGTGCGGTTGTGTGCGATGAACTCCGAAACGGCTTAATGGATTTCGATGAAATTTGGTATGGAGGTAGCTGACACCCTGGATTAATACTTAGGCTACTTTTTATCCGAAAAATGTAGTGTTCACGTGGGATGAGGGAGGAATTCCGATGTATTTGTTACTTTTTTTGTACTCAAATGGATAGGATGGGACTGGATTACTTATCTTGGGTGAGAATGAGACGGTTCAAGGCGTGATATAACGGGACGGGACGTGATGGGATTTTTATATAAAGATAACCACGCAAACGCAGTTGCAGACAGAAGCTAGTGTATAATATGACTTAAACATACCAGCGCATTTACCATTACAGTGTTGCCGTCAATTGTTGTAACCGACATTTAACGTCAACATGACATATTAACTAGCCAACAGGGGCGTAGTTGGTGACGTCATATCACATGACGCCTCGCTGCAACCCAATTAGGGCCGGAGGGGTTGGAACGGGACCGTTCATGTTGATTGACTGCATTTAGTTTTATCTATTCATAGTAAGAACTAGGAAGGTGTAGAAGGGTCAATATTTTCAGCCCACAGATTGTCTACATAATGACCGTTTACAATACGTCGTCGTGATGTCAACTGTGAAATAAAATTAGGTTGGACTTCGAATCCAACATCTAACATGAAAACGGATAATTTTTGTGTGGTTCATAAAATAATTTTCGGATCAGGGTGTATCAGTGTCTGACAGTTAGAAAGAAGATGAATAAGTAAAATTTGTGACTGTTTAATGTATTTATTTTTAATGAAACATTAATTGTTTAATTCTTATTTTTCTAATCATACAACACGTGATAAAATTTTGCGTTTAATTTAATTGAAATGAATTTTCAAAAAAATATTGACACCTAAATTCTGAATTAATATATGAGTATTATGGAAGGTAGTATTCATTAAAATCATAAGTCGCATGTTCCATTTGTATGTAAGCAGCATAACTGGTTTTCACGCTTAAAATCCAAGGCTCAGTCGTAAAGTCCACTGTACTATGTTTGTTAGTTTATTTATTCAAGAAACAGTAGTACGCGAATAGTTAAAATTCTTTTGTTATGTAAAGTGACTAGATAGCAGAACAAAAGAAGCGCTGAGTGTGCACCTTTTATATTTAACAATGAAAATACGTAGAAATACAATCAGAGAATAACAAAGGGAGAAAATCATAATATCCAACGATGTATATGTCCTTCAAATTTTGCTGCAAGCCCAGCCTATCGATGCTCTATTAATAACCTTATGTTGTCTTTGTGTTCATATTATAATTTGTTATGTGTGTTCTTTATATTTTAATACTTTTAATTGATTAGTTTAAATGATTTTGTATAATCGTACTATTCAAATAAACAAATAAATCAACTAAGCAACTGGTCATATACAATAAAAAAACCGCTCACAACTATGCTAATGTCACACGATTATAGTAAGATATTAGAGACAAAAATAGCCGACTATAAGATCGGGAGAAATGGCGAATATTAAACAGAAGAGCAGACCCTGGCAATGGCCGGGAAAAAAAGTGTCAATTTTTTTTGACGTGTCTTTATTTCTTTTGTCTATAGTAGACCCCCTGTCAATTTACTGCAGCAATCACGCCGTAGACAATTACATAATCATATGGTGGCTTTCATACGCCAACGCAGACATTTAGAAGGTAATCGCAGGAAGGGGAGAAATGAAAATTCAAGTAGACGCATCGTGGATAATAAACGACTCCGAACAGGATGCTTGAATAAGCGATTGGAAGCAATCCTTTTCGTACTTAATTATTTAACATAGCGTGTTGAACAACTGACGGTTGCCATTTAGCGATCGGCGATGGAAAGGGCCAGCTTGGAGCAAACCTTGACCGAATTAATGAAGGGGGCAAACTAAGGGTGGCAGTGAATGCTGACGGAATCAAGTATGAGGTTATAAAATATTTGGATGAAAATTGTGACACCTTTTTAATATTGTACTTTATCAGCCCAGATAAATCCCACTGCAGGGCACGAGCCTCCTCTATAATCAATAGTACGGTTAAGAGGGGTTTGGCCATATAGTCCACCACACTGGCGCAGTGCGGTTCGGCGGACTTTAACATACCATAGAAATTTATACAAATCGCTATGGTATGCAGGTTTCCTCACGATGTTTTCCTTCGCCATTATAGTGCGTGGAGATTGACTATCAACACACACAAGACTCCGAAAAGTCAGAGGTGTGCCCTGGGATTAGAACTCGCGACCACCATGAGCATGTTGGGAGTCGCGTCTGGTCAATTTACCAACAGGCCACCACGCACTTCGCTATCCGGATACTGGATAAGTCATCGCATTGACCCACGCAATTAGTGATACATACTCTATTTTGGGGCTATAGTATATATAAAATGAGTAAAAAGAAAAATAGAATAAAGATGTAACGAAAGTCTTGAACGAAAATAAAATTGACGAAACTATCCGTAGCTATACCTTGCTTTCGCTATCATATGTTGATAAAGGGACCAGAGTAGTAGGTCATCCGATCATTCATGTTTGAAATGGGGTGCGGGAAAGAGAGGGAAGACGTGGTTGTCCTGTTCCTACCGGGGTGCGGTTCGCGCCGTACCCGGACGAGGTTTTCGCGTGGCCGCCAAAATGAGGATCGATTTTAAACGACCCAGTATGCGGGTGAAATTCGACTATAATAATTTGAGGACTGATCATAATAATTTTACATAGAAAAAAATATTACACAATACTAAAAATTCCAAAGTTGGTGACAATTTATGTACTGGCTATGATGGATTTTTTCGAAAACAGTCTATTGCGAGACTAACATATTTTAAAGCCGAAAGCGGTATCTCAAATAACATAAATAAAATCGTAATGCTCAATAATTTCAATTACTTGTATTCAAATTATTACATAATCAAAAAAGATATGTACGAAATTCTTCATTACATAAACCACTATCTATTACTCGTCGCAATGTTTCAATTCATCTCTTTTTCAAACAAATAAGGTTGCAATGGAATATTTTAAATAGACGAAGACATCCTATTTAGAATCAACGCACAGTATAATCAAAACTATACTTCTCTATACATATTAAATAATATTTAATCGTTGCAGAGGGAACAAAGGGCGCGAAGGCGAGGAGGGGGGAGGGGTCGTTTTCGTCTCTAACCGCGGTCGATGCCACTCCGCGTTCGGCCCCTTAGCCAGCTCAATACGCACCACGGTTGTGTAACGTTGGCTCAAAACGACAAACGTTGGCCAATGTTTTTTTTGGTTGTCGTGACGTTGGGTTAACATTTGAGCCAAGTGTTGTTGGGTAATGCCAGCACGATTCTTTTTGGCTTATGACATAATTTTATTTTGTTGCTATGTGTTCTATTTTAATAAATAGGTACGCAACTTTACTACACTAAAAATACTTATTCAAAACAATAATAAGAAATACAATATAATTTAATGAATATTGTATTGTGAGGAGTTCTAACAAACTACTTTATTAAATTAATTAGTTGCTGCAACTCGCCGTAACAACAAGGAAATCTTTGAAAAAGGTTCTTACAAAACATCGTTCATTTTAATACTCGAGAATAAATACTTCAAAGATACTGACGTAATTATCTTGACCGTCAAGATATGATTATATATTTTTTAAACCTGGGTCAATAAAATAATAAGAAATACGAGTGCAAATGGCGATCTCATCAGTTTATATGCAATCCCTTAAGCGTTGGGATGGCAAAAGGAGAGAATGAAAGTAGTCTAACGTTGAATATAAAAATAAATAAAAAAATGTATGAGCAACCTTTGCCCAGCTGTGGGACACTTAAAACAATCAAACTGATAAATGAAAAAACATTGATCAAATTGATCAAGAAACAATATTTTTTGTTGACCTGCACTTATCAAATGTAGATACTTTGGTGAGTTTAGTAAGTGCGTAAAGATTCATATTTAATATGTAGTTTATTACATTATTAATTCCGATACTGGTCTATCTCCAGTGACCAAGTGACCGATGACCAAGTGGTTAAATCAGCAATAAAAATGGAGTGTCCGCGAAAATATTCATTTTATCTCCAATTTTGCCTAGCAAGCTGTTACTCTCCCTCTTTCTCTCTCATCAGCCACAGGAAGTCCAGTCCTGAGCATAGGCCTCCCCCAAAGATAACCACATCGACCTGTTGGAAGCGGCCTGCATCCAGCGACTTCCTGAAACCTTAACCAGGTCGGCCGTCCACTTTGTTCTTTCCTTGCAAGCTTTCACTGCCGGTCGTAAATATTGGTACCGACAATTCGCTCTATAAGGTGTAGATACTCTATAAGCGTCGCCAAAATAGAAGTTATTACTATAACAAAAATGTACAAAGGCATTACCGTGACGCCTTTTAGACAGACCTGTTTCAAAAACATTATAGTTTAAATCATGTAGGTAATTGCTTGTGGTCTACTGTATATTTCAATTAGCATATAGTTAAGAAAAAAATGCTTAAATAATTCAGCATTAATAACATATTATTTTGTATATTCTTTTTAATGATTTTCTTTTGCATGAAAGGAAAGGGTAATTGAAGCATGTTAAACTCACAATCACACAAAATTATCATTAAAATACGCAACTATCCAGACAGTCTAAACTATTCCGACATCAGGGTTTTTGCACGTGCATTCCCTTTTCCAAATTGACATTGCAGACAATTTGCGCCGTGGTCGGAGCCTTCAGCGGCTCACCGCAGCCAAATAATTAACGTACAGCGCTTCAGCGCTTGTTACTCTTCTGACAACGCTTTACAACCACTGCCAGCTAAAATTAATTGTAGAATTCTAATCTTTAAGAGAATAGGTAGTGGCCTGTTGGCAGAGAAGTGACAGGTGGGCTTAGTTGAAATGACAGGGCATATTTTGAGTTTGAATTATGAGTATTGTAAGTTACTAGGATTTAGATAATGACGGAAAATATGGCTGTTTGTTTTTTTTATTGCGAAGGTCGGGCAAACGAGCAAACAGGTCACCTGATGGTAAGTGATCGCTGCCGCCCATAAACATCCACAACGCTGGATGATAGATGTGTTGCCGGCCCAATAGGGAGAGGAGCGGGAAGGAAAAAGAACGGGAAGAGGAAAAGGGTATTGGCATCGTTTGTGAGGCCAAAATGTCTCACCTAATAACTTACACCTACGACACAAGACTCGCAATATAACAATGAAAGTTCGGTGTAATTATTCCTTAACAAAAATATACTGTTAAGGTCATCTAGAAAAACCAAGTCCGTGGTAATGAAGAAAAATGGGTCCCTTTCCTCAGAGCAATCAATAACCTCGAGCCAATCATTAAAGATCCCCGGCGTACCTTAACTTGTAATAAATGCGCGCTTACTCCCACCGACATCACTATCAACTCTCAGCCTTCTATCGAGCAATCTATTTCACTTTTCCAGTTTATTGGATAAACCTTGGTAAGTGAATGGAGCTTGTTTTTCTTTGTTTACCCGTCTGCCCTCGAAGGATAAATATTGCACCTTCCCGCCGCAGTCGCGTCAATACCGATGCGGATGTTTATTGTTGTGGCTCGCTCGGTAGACTAAACAACTTCGACTCCAATGCATTTGGCATTAATCCTTTATCTGCATTGTGATAGTGAGTTTTACGCGTGTGGAGACATCAATAAATACTCCTTTTAGAATTGGAGTTGGGGTGACCGAATCACAGCTTTTTAAAATTTTGAATTTGGAATGGTAGAAATAAGAAGATAAATTGTATTTTGAAATGGCGTCAAATGTTATTAGAGCGGGAAAAAATACATTTACAATTGAAATATACCACTGCGAAATGGTTTCTTAGCCTTACGCGAATCTTAGAGTTAAACATTGAAATAAAACTAATCCAGACTCAGTCCGCCCCGTGACCACGAAAGCTGTAAAACGATCGGAACTCCGGGAAGTTAAAAAAATTATAATCAAATTAAAATCGCGATAATATACGTTAGAATTACTTTTATTTCAATATATCTCTGCAAATCGGCTGGAATTAAAAAAAATATTATTATTGATGCTTGTACATTACCAGCCGCCCGGCCTCCGACCGCCGATGGGGTGATGCAAAACCCGTCATAATGACATGCAACCAACCGCCGACCCATAGTCGGTTTCAGGCTAACAAAATTATATCTACTGGTAACGTAAAGGCGGTAGATACTCTATTAAAATTACCCTTCATTGCTTCATTTTAGTATATCATATTTGTATCAGCCCACATCCCACTGCAGCCCTCCTCTACAATCGAGAGCAGTTGGGCCATATAGACCAGCACGTTGGCCTATTGCGGGTTGGCGGACTTTACATACCATAAAAATCCTTTCAAACCACTATATTTTGCAGGTTTTCTCACGATGTTTTTCTTCACCCTTATAGTGCGTGGTAATTGACTATCAATACGTACAGTCATAAAAGTCAGAGGTGCCCCTGGAATTTGAACCCGTGACCAACATGAACATGTTGGCAGCTGCTGTTACCAACAGGCCGCCACGCACTCCCTGCAGTATATCGTGTAATTAAAAAAACTCATACACAAAATCTGTACTAAATCAGGAATACATACAAATATCGTGGACTTTAAAAGGCATCGCATTGTTCAATTTATTGGTATACAGACCGAATCAATCTTGAAGACCTAGATTCTATTGTGGTCGGCCAATTGAGCGCAAGATTCGATATCCGGAATTGGTTCCGAAACGGGAATATTGTTAGAGAAATGTTAAGGCGAATATTCTCTCTCTGAAGCTGTTGGTATAAAAATGCGGAGTATTTTTAAGCAAAGTTAATCTATATTTATGGCTTCATAATAGAATTCTCGGTTACAGATTAGTGCCCTGCTCACTAGCAAGCGTTTATGGGCAATATAAAGTTACATATACAGGATTATATTGACATATGGTACTGTACTGTATCAGCCCATTTACGTCCCACTGCAGGGCACAGGCCCCTTCTACAATCGAGAGCACGTTTGAGAGTGGTTAGGACATATAGTCCACCACGCTGGCTTAGTGCGGATTGGCGGACTTTAACATACCATAGAAATTTATGCAAATCGCTATGGTATGCAGGTTTCCTCACGATGATTTCCTTCGCCGTTATAATGCGTGGTGATTGACTATCAACACACACATGACTCCGAAAAGTAAGAGGTGTGTCCTTAACCCTGTGGTTTAACCCTGGGGTTAAACCTGCGACCACCGTGAACATGTAGGCAGCCGCGTCAGGTCCGTTACCAACAGGCCACCACGCACATATGACATATGGTATTTAATTTAGATTATATATATATATATATTATACATGCTTACAAACTCCTTCAAGCCACGAGTAATCAATATATTGTGCAAATTAAATTCTTCTTAATGAGACTGATGAAAAAACAATAGTTATACACTCTATCCCCCACTTCAATCCTCAAGGGTCCTTCCTCTAGTTCTTCACCAATAATCTAACAATAAAAAGAGCTTAATTGCAACAGTGAGACAATGGAAATACGCCCTTTTGACTCTGCATCGTTGCGCTGTTCTATAAATTGGCTTCGAACATAATTGATTGAATGTCTGAAGTGATTTAGATCATTCAATTGTGGATACAAATGAGGATGTGAATTTGTATTGGAAATAACAATTATATTCTATGATTGTTGATGCGTTTAGTGTTTATAGGAATTTATGTAAAGGGGAAAAAGGAAAATTGTAGGAATTATTTTGATACATGTTTATGGAATTATTATGTTATTTTTCTTCTCAAATCCTCTTCATAAACATAGTCTAAAGGCGACTGTTCTAGACTTTATCAAATAGGTGATATCAATCGTAAGAGATTTATAATGACCCGAAAATATTTCAAAGGGTTTGACGAAGAGTTGGTGTCAAGCCATGACTAAAGAAATTAAGTATGCCATTATCGCATGTTATTTATTATACATTTTCGTGTTCTGACAATGTATACACGATGCAGCTTTTTATATCCTTATTTATTTATTGAATTTATGTTCCCCAACAGTATATACATTGGAAAACAGATTAATTAATTATTATTTAATTATTATCCCCACGATAATCTTTGAGGCGAGGACCTCTCCCCGTGTAAAAGGGGCTTTAAGATATCAGTTTTATATCACGAAGTATTAGAGGCTTATCGGTTTTAAACGTCTGAGGGCAGCCAGTGAAAAAATCGCTCACTTATTAAAAGCACCAGCTTGAAAAAATAAAAGTTAATTGGTTAAAATGATTACTATAGCAACTTTTAAAGTAAAAATCGGCTTTATTTAGCTCATGCAAGTTGAAGGAGAAACAACTTAACTTAATACTTGAATTAATAAGATGCAACCGAGTAACGGGAGCCAATGCTGAGCGGCTTACCAGCCAGAATAATTGGGTATTACTCGGAAAATACTAGGTGGAAATTTGCGAAAAACATTGTCCATTTTCCTGATCTAATTGTAATAGTTTAACATTATTTATCCCTATGGGACAAAAAAAAGTCCGGCAAAAGAGCAAACAGGTCACCTTATGGTAAGTGAGTATGCTGGCGTAGGCTTGGTGGGGACCCAGCTTGGCCACAAATCCGCGTTGTGCCAGGCTGGAAGGCCAGAGACACTGACATACCCCTTTCCACCTACCCCGGGGCAACGACAAAAAAAAAGAAAAAAAAAAGAAAGTGATCACTGCCGCCCATTAAAATTAAAAACACTAATTAATAACTGCGGCTCTTAAGCGTCGGGAGCAGTTAAAGCAGATAGGTTTGAAAAATATTTAGTTTTTTTAATGATGTTACGAATACAACTAATACAAATACATGTAACTGCCACATACATAGTCCTGGCCCTACATTAACATCAATTATGCGGTGTGACGTGGGTATTAGAAACTTCGAGAGACATTTCGGTCTCACGAAACACTCAGACCCGAGACAAATAATGGACAGTTGTTTTGCGTGATAACGACAAATTAGTTCATGTATTTTCTAAGAGACATAAATTAAGTTTGGTAGTTGTCGCATAGAAAAGGTTCCACGAATTCGCTATTGACATCCTCAGGCCTTTGTTCAGCAGTGGTCTTTCAGTGGCTGTAGAGGGCACGAGAGAGAGATGGAAGATTTGCTTGAGATAATTAAATGCTTATAAAATTAAAACGACGCGACGTGAAATCAAAATTATGATAACCCTGGTTGGCACAAATTCGCCCGATTATTATCGTCAGATTATTTAGATGATGGGTGCCTGGAGTGCCTCGGTGGCATAGATGTACTACGGTACGATCACAAAGCTAGGGTCTCGAGTTCGAATCCCGGGTCGGGCAACATGATATTGGATTTTCCTATTCATTATCAGCCCAGTCAGTAATTTGGGCCGATATGGCGATGGGCTCGCCCCCTATTACGTCGTGGGACGGAACACACAAGGCGAAACGTGGGTGACCTGGTTGCACCTCTGCCTATCCCTTCCGGGATAAAGGCGTGATATTTATGTATGTATGTATATATAAAATACACACACCATATGTATAAATACACACAACACTAACTATAGACAATTTAGAACAATTTAGAACCTCGTGAAGCACAGATAAGCGCGCACAGATAAGCGCTTCGAAAACTAAAACAATAGCTTCCTCTGTATATCAAATGCGATATATCTGAAATATTAATCCCTTAATCCGCTCTATAGTTAGCCATACAAGCACATACACCCATCGTACGCGTCTCGAGACTGATTCGTGATGTCACCACATCATGCGATAGGCTTGTGATCCCTATCTTATTGTAATTTGTTCATTACAAGGACCGGCATGTGACAGGCATATCTGTGCCTAGTTTATGCCATAAATTGGCATGCCAAATATACAAGAAGGTACCCGACAGACCTGCCTGACAGCCATGCCAGATGAAACAGGAATGTCGAAAACAGGCAAAGATATCATGTGTATCGAATGCATGGTTCACATGGCTGCATGTCCATAGTCAAAAACAATGAAATAAAATACAATAAGGACCTCGACTGACGCCCGAAGCTTTATGCGGTGAAATCACGGATCAGACTTGAGACGTGTCCGTACGATATATCTGTGCGTGTATAGCCGGCTATTGGCAGTTTGGCTCACCAGGCAATTGTGTGTTGTGTCACTTAAATGCATACGTAGGTATATAGCTATCTGTTTTAGGTCTCAGATATAAAGTATTTATAACATAATTGTTCAAAGAGACACACTTTTCGAATGAGATGCGGTCTCGACTGGGTTCATTAACCAAGGGTATAATTAATAAATTAATTAACACCGGCTCACGGGATGCGATAAATTCACCGACGAATTTCACGATAATCCCAATCAGCTATTATGTTTGTTCCTCTAATTGAAATGTTATTCCATAGTTATAACGCATAAAATTATTAATTTGTACCCGAATTGCCTAATAGCGTGATATACGGAATTAATCCGCTAATGCATATTTTATTGAGTTTGTATAGTTATGAAAATCCGCATTAAAATGAACCCGACAGTGATTCCGTTTGTTTGTTACGCTTTCACGCTTTGAGTATTCAGTCGATAATCGTCCAATTTTGCGTACACGTTGTCGTGGGTACAGAAATTGATATAGGGTACTCTCCATCTAGAAAACAATTGCCATTCCAGAAGGATGGGTACGTAAGTATTAGACGGTCCTCTGAAATATCGCGGTTGCTCGACAAAAGAACGCGGTCCTCTGCCAAGTGGAAATTGCACCTTAATGCTTGAATGATAGAAATCACGTTTGATTGTATCTTGGAAGAAAATCTTATATCTAGGTAAACTGTCCTCGCGTAACCTTAATGGGCGAGAGAAGCCTTTAACAAAATCTAGTGATTTATCAAATCAGTGTATTTTTCTTGTTTGGCTTGTTACGTAAAGACCCTCGAGTATTCAGCTTGTGTACATCTGATTTAGAAAAAGCGGCATTATTTGTTCAACCGGCAATACATAATCATAAAATGTCGTCTGTGAGTAATTAATCCGGATAATACGGCCCAAGTAGTGTCATCCAGGGACGAAAAACAAAAAAAAATTGTAATTTTGAGCTCACGAAGCATCTGTTCAATTATTCAGCAAAATAAAATATATAGATATTTAACCGTCAACAAGACCGCAACTGTTAATTGAAATTCGGAATTCATTGAACGAAAAATCCTTTTACACAATTTGGAACATGTCAGACTAACAAAAAAGTATGAAAAGAATAAATGAAAACCGCATCGGAGTACGCTTACAGGTTTGCAGATTAAACGAAAAAAGTTATTTGTAAGCGCACGCACGTCGAACAAAAAACTTCAATTTTTTAACAAAAAATATATATTGGATGTAATTGGTACCAATCAGAAAATCTGTATAAACGAAAAACGAACGGCAAAGGAGTATACGGTTCATCTGATGGTAAGTGATCACCGCCGCCCTTGAACATCTGCGACACTATAGGACATAGAGATGAATTGCCGGCCTTTAAGGTGAGAATACGCTGTATATATAAATAGGAACATTTCTGTCACAGATCCGATAAACAAGACAAAATGTTTCGCGTTTCGGGTTTGACTGCTCATAGATTACAATCAGCTGGCTAATTCACGTAATTTTTGTACGCGCCGATCAAGTTGCGGTGCAGTTGCAATGAAGTTTACGTGTTAGTGCAAAATGGTATTCTTGTAATTGTTTAGCTGCGCGTGAACTGCACCTACGCTATGCGTAAACTGCGCGTGTGCTGCGCGTCAACTGTACGTCAGTCGTATGCAAGAAGCTTATACGTGAATACCGATCAAGTTGCGATCTGAATCACGCACATAAAACACACAGCAGTAGAATACATTAAACCGCTCGCGTGACGCGGACTTGACGCGAGCGTATCTGACAGCGGTTGTCAAAATTATGAGAATACAAAAAGGTCTGTTTTGATCGAAACTTAACTGCAACTGCACTGCAACTGAACTTATTTAATTACGTGAATTACCCTACAGATCGCAACTTGATAAATTTTGCATACAGCTAACGTATAGTTGACGCGCAGTTTACGCATAGCTTACGTGCAGCTCTCGCGCAGCTAAACAATTACAAGCATACCATTTTGCACTAAGACAAACTTAATTTCAACTGCACCGCAACTTGTTCGGCGCGTCAAAAAATTACGTGATTAATTAATTAATTAATTATTATCACACAGGTACATTTTTTCCGACAGTTGAGATATCCATCGCCGGTGGGTGCTATATCGTGTATTGCAATATAATTCAGTATTGTAGGCCGATTATCATGGCACTTTCAAAACTAGTCAATGTCTTATCCGATTGTAAATAATCACTGCCGTACACCGACAATGTTAAATTAAGGATAAATGTAGAAGAGACCTTTAAGTATATAGAATAAACTAGGGAAGTCAAAGAATATACGACCATTGAGTTTTAGTAAACTGAAAATAATGTGCTACAATCAATGCAAGTCTCGTATCGAAGGGTCAGAAACTTCAAGAGACTTTCTGATCTCACCTTTATACCAAATACTCGTGGATCAAACGGAGTCGTCTTAGCGCGAATATTATGAAAATATATTGCCTTTAATCAGCTCAAAACAAATTAAATTGCCAAATTAGAAATAGAAGCCGATTACAATTAAGTAAAAGTTAATTGTTATATTAATAAATGATGTTATGTTAAAGGATCGTTGAAAGTTGCGCGCCTTTCTTCCAAGGAGCGTCGAGTTTCTCATTATTTCCAGCAATTCGATCAGAGGATTTTGTCCCAGACTGATTAATATCTAAATATTGTAAAAATAATTATTAATGTATACAAATTATTCCAGTATTTGTTTATTTAGACATGTTTTTCGTTTTAGAAAGCGAATATGATGCCTTTACGCCTAGCAATTTGAGTAACTACTACCAGTAACAAGAGTAAAGTTTCTAGTCTTTAATGATCAAAGTTGTGTGTAACCTTAACGACCTCTCTGATATTTTGGGTAACACCAAACACTTTTTTAAAACTACCTCTTCAAGGCAAGGAAAACTTCACGAATGAAGTGTAAAAAAAGGCATAAAAGATTTAAGTCTTTTATTACAATTCTATCCTAACTATGCTGTCAGCGACAGCGCGGTAGCCGGACGCGATCAATTTTTCCATCTCCCATCTACGTGTTGATCAAGTTACCGGCGAACGGAAGATAGTTACCGCCACGGAGAAATATCTAGCCGCTTTAAAATTTATATTGAAGATACAATTTTATTGATAGCTGGCGATAGATCTACTTCAAGATAGTAAATAGGTAAATATGGATAAGGTAATATCGTCGATTATCTCATATATAATTATAAGATATTCGACAATATTCGTATGATGGCTGGTAGCGGTTGGAGACGATGTAATAAGATCGAGCCCAGTGGCGTGCTATAGGAGAGGCCTATGTCCAGCAGTGGACGCGCAAGGCCTGATGATGAGGATGATGAAATATGGATTTCTTTAGATGGAGCGTTCAAATGTTAAGCAAACTGTATACTGCCTAAACCTTAATGTCTATGGTACTCGCATTTAGAGACTTAGAGAACTTTTTAAATACAAATATGAATTACCCGATTCTACATTCACGATATTATGATATAGTATGCGTAGGAATTTCGAATATAATAGACCATAGTCCTCTACGCTGACCTCTAGAAATTCTTGAATATGTCCGATATACTGATATCGGATCCACAAGAAGTTTTCCTGACATAACAAAGCCTTTGAGCATCTTATTTTTATTCCCGATCAATACCGTGCATGGTACCAAGGAAATATGAAAGGTCAATCGTTAAATGCACGCAAAGATTTCCCTTTGAACAGATTTACTTGGAATAATCCGGTTTGAGATGCTCTTATGTGAAGCGCCGACGTAAGATCAGGTCAATTCTAAAGAGAATTTTTATATTCCTTTCATATAAAATTTTCAAAGGGAAGCAACCTTGGCGTCTTTGCGTATCTTTATGAAACTGACATTCGCCTCAAGGTAATGAATAACGGAAGTATCTAACCAACTGCGCCACGAAGGCTGTCGTTATCTTACTTATGAGAGATTTATCTTATACGTACCTTTTGTTAATAACTCAAGTACTCATTACTCTCAAATTCAAAAGCCCATTCTTTACAGAAGTCAAGATTGTCGCTTTCAATTAATAACCGGATACTATGAAATATTTCAGAACTGTCTGGAAAACAATACTAACAATATCTGAATTGAAACCGACAGAAGCGCTGCCAATCGCCTTAACAAAGCTGGCAGAGCGGAATAAAATAATAACAGTATTGGCAGACAGGTTTGACTCAAGTGGCTTGAAGACCCGATCTTATCAATCGTGAAACCCCATTAACTTGTATTGGAAATACGAAGCGCTAGTAAAATGAATTTCATTTCGATTTATTGCAGTATTCTTTTGTTGTACAAATCAAGCGTAGACTAGACTGAAAGTGGTCTGGGATAAAGATGGTTCGAGGGCATTTCAATGAGGCATAAGGCAGAATTTGATATTAACGTGAGCTGAATAAAAAATAATAAGCTAGACAAAGGCCACTTTTACGTCTCTGATTGTAAGTCAGAGACCCTTGATAAGGGCTTATGTTGAGCAGTAGTTGTTGAGCTAGTTTGACGTCCGTGCGTCTCTTAAAGTGGCCACTAAAATTCAGCGATGTTCTGTGGTTTGCAAATTGCACCACATCACAACATTACGCTGAGTGGCTGCGTACCGGTCACAGCTGCGACACGCCATTTTTCATTGCCTATTATGATTTATACTTTATATTCGTCTATATTTATGTACGATGCGACTGTGATTAATAAATATTTTTTCTTTCTTTCTTTCCCTAGAGTTCTTTAAGCTGAGAGAGAAACAAGAAGTAATATTGACGCGGAGGAGGTTAACTGTGATCAAAGCTTTAAAGTATTAATTCGGGGCCGTGGCGGTACCTCTATATTATAAAAAACTGACAAAGCAACAGCTTCGTTGTTTTATTCAATAAGTGAGATTAGCAGACTTATAGCTAATGGATATTTCTATACGCCTATATACCAATATTCACAATGGTAAAAAATGTCAGTGACTTAAGTCTCAATTACAGGGAGAGATTTTCTCGGGGCGAGAATCGTATGCGCTTATCGCATGACATAACCGCAATAGAGTATCGTGTTATGACAAATGTTTACACGATGCGACTTTTTTATATCTTTACAATAATCGTATCTTCTAGGCTAGAAACCCTCCCCGTGTAAATGGGGCTTTACGAAAAAGTTCGGGCTAGGCCTATGTATATCCGATTCCCAGATAGACGTATGTATGTAGATGAAAGCCATATAGATTGCACATCACTTACCGCCAGGTGCACAGTGGCCACTAACGGATTATTACAAAAAAACCTTTGGAAACATTCATTTAATCCATCAAGTTAGCCCGTTCGTTTGTACAACGCCAGAATAAAAGCATTTTTAAACAACAGGCAGCAATCTATCGAAGAGTACAGTCGGAGGCAACAAAACGTCGAACCGATATTTTGAAGTGAGTAATTCCATTACGCGTACGTTCCGAAACGGAATCGAGCAGGAACACTAAAAAATCAGAACTCAATAACGCCGACGATCCAATTGGAACCATATTGGAAAATAGAAAACTTCATTGATTCCCAACCGACAAACATTATCACTTGTATTTGAGCAATAGATCTGGAAATCTGGGGTTAATGGATGCGATGCCTGCGGCAAAGGGTGAAATAATTTTGTTATATTGAATTTTCAACGTAATGTCCCGAGGACATACTGTAGACAACTTTAATAAAACCTTCAAAATAGTCTTATTTTGTACATCTCATCCAATAAAAGAAAATAATAAAAAAGAACGGCTATTATCTACTAAGTACATGTAGATAGCAATCGGGGCTGTGACATGTAAGTGACCATTCAGTATAATGTTGAACTGCGGCATGGAGCTCAGTCCACAACACACCGCTGAGAATAAAAGACTTAGGATTAATGATTAATATGTGCGTTCGACAAGGCATTACGGCTACTTAAGATTTAGCTATTATAGATCTTATGATGCTGGTCATATTGAGAGCCTATTAATTAATATGGTACTTGAGTTGATTTTATTAATACCACCATTACCTCTAGATTCTAAATTACTATTTTTAACTGTGCTTAAGTTACAATTCAGTTTGAATTTATGTCGTTTAAAATAAACAAAGTAATGTTATTTTAAAATACGTTTTACAGAAAAATACCCAAAATATTTCCCTTTACAAATGCTGTGTACACTGACGTCAAACTGACGTGCACAATACTAGACCGGAAGGTAAACATACGCGGGCAAACATCCCGCATGCTCGCTCAAAGGGATAAAATACCAACGAATAGAAAAGATTACAAAAAACATGATTTTTGTTTTTGCAAGGAGCATGTGAAATTTAAAAAATATATATTGTTAGTTGTTGGTATTGCTTGCAGATGCACTTGTTTGCGAGATAAAGTTATCTTATAATAATTCGGTTTCCTTCTCCAGTTCATACCAGTCCATCCAAAGGTTGTCTGGAAGACTTCGCCATGAGCGATAAAACCGCCGTTTGTAATGATATCTAGATTTAAGTCCCTTGTCTGTATTATACCTTTATTTATGTTTTATGTAAAATAAAGAATTATAAATAAGTAAATAATAAGTACCTTTAGAGGGCTACTTATTTTCTAGATAGATTTGCGTCTGAGATATCACAGAGGCATATCATATCAGTCAATCAGCTATTACTTTGCAGTAAGTTCACGTCGGTCGACTGACAAATGTTTTTTTTAATCAAAACCATGAATAAAGGAATTACAAAAACACGCACAAAGGAAAACGTGACTATCTTCTTTTTAAGCTGGAGGCTGTGGGACCAAAGAGACCTTTGTAGTTTGTGATAGACACGACATAATACACAGATCTAATTAGTTACGAGTATTTGAATAATTATAATTATATATAATATGATATGATTGACGATGGATGATATGATTATTTAAAATTATGATTTATTCTAAATCAAATCACATATAGGCAGTCTTATCTGTTACCCCAAAGCCTACAACAGTAAAAATATATATGAGATTCCTCTAATAACCAGAACGAACATTAATCATAAAAACCACAGCGTTTTTTACTCATTATAACCATGTAAAACCCACTCAAGCTAAATCGATTGAATAAACCCTGATTACACAAACAACTGAACAACTGTTTAGTCATTCCGTTAAAGCTTTGTAAAAACAAGCGAAGCCCGGCATGCAACGGAAATCGCCCCCCTCTAAATCCGTCCCCACTTAGTTTTGCAATACCGTGCAATGACGCATGCATAGTTGACACTAGGGATGTAGCGAGTCTTATCGGCACGAACTTTAAGTTGGCCGTTTGTTGTGTCGCCACGTGGAAGTCGGCCGGACGGGGATTTGCATAACTATAGCGTGGGTGCACTCAGGGTGTCGGCGGGAGGGCCGCCCTCCCCCGTCAGTTTTACTGGGGCGGTGTATTTTAATAATTCATATTAGCGTTGAGTTGTCGATTCTGAAAGGAAAATAACGAGGTAATATTTTCTATTGAGAATATTTAATTGGTCCACTGGAAATGAGTGGTCGAGTGGAAAATCTGAACTAGATTTTGCCTATTCAGATATAATGGAATTAACTTTCCCCAATAAGCATTTCTATTGAAGGTTTTAGATATAATAAACCGTGACTACAGTCAAATTAATAAATTTAAAGTCACCTTGCCTACACCGTGAGGTACATCACAGTTAATTAAACAAAACGTCCGAACCTTTATAGACAACCGAATCTAGTCTAGTTTATATTTCTGAATGCCAGCTTAAGTCCCTCAGTTAAATTCCTTTGACTGTCTCTTTACAACAAATGTTCAACCTAGCGTTCAATACAGTTGTGCCACAAAGGGAATCGAACTCGCAATCAAGCGAAGTGGCTTCAAACCATTAATTGAGTTAGGGAGCCGTGGAATTTCTGGAGATTGTAACCGGGCGAACACTGCGTCACTACCGCTGAACACCGCTGGAGCCACAAATACTTGGCAGCAAAAGCTTTGGCAGTACAACTGCCAATATACGGTTTGTTTACGTATTATAATAACTGAGTGGGTAGAATATTACAGTAAGAAGTACTCACCGATGTTACGGGGCGTAATGTAACTAACATATCACAAAGCGAGAAATCGTGCAGTCAGTACGGAGCTCGCTTTGTTATTTATTAATAAAGTAACCGATCGATGTCTGTACATGGAAGATAAATAAGAAAAACTAATATGAGGGACTGTATTAACGTAATGGAACCCAAACAGTGATTTTTAGAAATGGTGTCTGTTTGTCTGTGCAGGTGTGCGCGATGATCTAAGAAACGGCGTAGTGGATTTCGATGAATTTTTGTATGTAGCTGACACCCTGGATTAAGACTTAGACAACTTTTTATGTTGCTGATGTGGAAAGTATCAGCACTCGAGTTGAGCCGGGCCCGCCTTTAGTCGTTATTACTGATGATTTTAGCACACGGCGTAATATTTTAACTCGCTGCGAATGTCACATTAGCACCGATTAGTACCAGCCTTAAGAATCGTCTACTCAAGAAAAAAAAGAATCAGTTTAACAGGTATCCAAAATTCAACTATAATAGGACAAAGGGAATCCGACCAAATTATGATGGCAATAACAAAAAACTGGGTTCCATCTATGATAGTCGTCAAGTAGCAGCCCTTTCAGTTAAAATTTAATATAATCAACATTGGCAAACATTATGTGGCAATATAACTTATGATTAACAAAGTTGGTTTGGATCTGGTGCTGATTGACCAATAATTAATTTTTAAACTCGTCTATTTGCAACTTGTAACGATTTTTGTGGCATTTATCTAAAGGAATTCGAATACCTGAGTATTCGGAAAAGAAATCCTATGGTACGTGTCGGTAAACCTATATTAAAATCTACAAAAGGGTTAATGACAATCAGGTGACTAAGAGGAGACAATTTTAAGGTGGAAGAGCGACTTAGGCCACTTCCCTCCTAAAGGGACACGGTATTAATAAGAGTAATAGTTGGTTCAGCTGACGGATCAGTGTCATAGTTCTAAACAATAGGAGTATATTTCCAAATTCAACAGTTCTTATCGCTTTTCTTATTGTCCTCGCGAATCAATATCTAAATTTGAATTAGTCTTAATATTTTTCGTAATTTATATTAATTATTAATCTTTTTTCACACGTGCTGTGTACTCCTTTAATAGGAGAGACTTCAGAATGTGTCTTTCACAGTTTTTGGTTGCTAATGTACATTTAGAGAACCCTGTTAAATAAATAAAACAAATCCAATATCAGTCTGTATAGCTAAGCTAATCAGGAGCGTCACTAAACTGAGCATACCAGATATTTTCACGAACCCATTCGCATTCCTCATTCAAATCTCCACTCAATCTATAACCCAAACACGTCGCAGTAACTGCAGTCGTCATGTGCTCAGCCGCTGTAGTTTATTAGCGTAGAATTGTCGGCTAATCAGGATACAGCCTACACGGATGACTGGCTGGTAAATTGTTGATTCAAACGCACGGTTGGACACAAATACTAACAATCAAGTGGCTGCGCGCTCGCTACATTGTACAATCGGCTAACCGTCGTGCTAACTGTTTCAATCGGTGGGAGGCTGTTTATATTCTCGATTATCGAATGGGTGATGATTTTATGATGTTGGGTTGTGTTAATATGTGATGTTGTGCGGAGAGCAATAAAAGTTATTTCTTTTTATTATTTTCTTTAACTCTTCGATAAACGGCCTAAAATTATTAATCGTCTTACTCGCTTGCGTCTTTCCACCATTCCGCCATTCCTCTACTCTTCCATTCACTCATACTTTCTCATATCTATACTCACTCTCACTACGTTTCGTTATTGCCAACATTTACTCCTACATTAATGATGATGGTCGTGTATCGACGTTGTGTTACAATTATTGCCATGTTTGTGTCTCCCCAGAGCCTCTTTTCATGAAATAATTTAATACAATAATAAATAAATCATATTAGGCTTATTAACTACCTTACTCTATCACGGCTACTGCCAGGAAGCCTCGTCCTTCTTAATCTTAATATAAGGGTTATTACCGAAATCACATCAAAATCTTAGCTGCGTTTTGAACCAAGTTAAACGACATGAGTTAATAAAAGAATACAAACAGTAATAAATACTTAGTATAAATCGCGCTATTATACTAAAAAGGTAAAGGGAGGGAAAAGGGTGGTAAGGGGAAACCTATTTCGGCTATCTCGCCCATAAGAAAGACGACAGCAAAATCGTTTTGCTTCCGTTTTCTCGTACAAAGTTGCATCGGTTCGATCGATCCCGACATTCCTGTTGTAGTCCAATGGAACTACCGTGGGGTTTTTCCGTTTCTCCTCATTAATGTACACTCAGCGTTTGTGCACGTCATATTCATGGTATAAGTGTAGCTCCTATTCTCCTTTTTCATGCTAGGTGTCACACCAGATGGTGACTACAATATTATTATGAGTATCATTAGCAATAATATGATTTTTCGAGACATTCCCACCCACACACCCGCCACTTCCTCCTGTAAGCCAGGTGGATAGCGGCACACAAGAACACCGAGCTCTGAGGCTCGGCGAGTCTCTGGGGACCTCTACATGTCTTTACCCGCTCATTTAACTTTAAGAAGAAAATAAAAAAGCAAAGCGGGAGACGTTCACTGAGCTAAAGAGATTGGTATACTCAAATTGACATCAATAAGTGTAAAGCACCGGGGTGATTTTAACGGGACCTATCATATCAGTAATATGATTAAAAATATTAAATAATATATCAAAGGTAAATCACGTGACTCCGTGATCATTACAGAACGCATTTGAAAAGTTGCGTTACATGGACGTCCACACTGCGAGTGTGACGTCATGAAAAGACGCCCGTGAATATAGGCTGATTAAAGTGGTGCTTCGGAGTAGTCGTGTACTACTCGGGTAATTGAGTTGACTTTGTAAAGTTAGATGTCACTAGATGCAGGCCTCTTGCAACAGATACGTAAGTAATAAGAGAAGCCGCAAGCAATCGGCTCGCCTATGGTAGATGAAGATAAGTAATTACCGCGATCCATGAATATCCACATCTCAGGACGTAGACGAGTTGCTGGCCTCTCAAAATGGAAAGGGAGGTGAAAGGAACGGAGGTTAAGGGATGAAAGAGATATTGGGTTTCCGGCAATCTAACTCATAACAAGAGAGCCTGTCATATACCAATGCACGGCGTTAGTTAAGATCTCACTCGTCCATGGCACGATCAAGGTTTGATACAGCTTTATGTCTATACAAAAGTAAAACGGCTTTGTCCACTCCTAATAGGGTACTACTTCCGAGTTGGATATTGGGTAAAAATATTCCCTGTGTGAATTACTGTGGAATTCCCACTTAAGCATGAGTAATTGGTGACATTTCATATTCGCAAGACATATTCTCCTTATACATAGCCCGGTTATAATAGGTTAGGAAGAGATCCCATATCTAGGTCATGTCGTCGTTGCAGTAAAATGTACTGTAAAATAATGTATATGAAAATAATACTTTAAGGGCCTTATTAATAAACTCGGATGAGTGAAGGCTTAACTTTAGTCAAAGGCTTTAGAATTGACTTCAGTTGAGACATGAGACTTGATTAGAGACTTGAGTTTATTAATAGGGCCTCAAAAGGTGGAAACGAGATAAATGGATTGACAGTTCCCTGTCAGTCTTTACATCTGTTACATGGAGCAGCCGTGGATGCAAGCAATACTCCGATTTCTGAATCCCGATTGTCGATTTTCCGGTCTTAGACATATTCGACCTTTGTAAAGACTTAACTAAAGTAAATCTCTTTACCGCAACACATTCTGATAAACGTGACGTAACGTTAATACAAATACCGCACAATTGTTCCGTACACGCAACTTCCATACCGTTAAGCAAATATAGCCCTTAACTCTACTCAAAAGAGTCCAACTTACTTGCAATAAAGCATTAGAACTCCATCCCTCACCGAGTTTCTGAAATGTTTATTTATCTTTGTAGTCCGAATATAGGGTCGCCAGCAAAAATAAGACGTTCGACTTTCGATGTTTTGTAAAATTGTATAAAGATTTGCTTGCGCAAGCACACTTAACTATATTAATTAATTATTATTAGTTATTTCTAATACTAAACTATAACTTAAAATATAATCTAAATAAATTAAATAATCTTTCTAATATTATAATATATATTATTTTATGTTATTAAATCTACTTACTATAATTATTTGTTCTAACTACTTTTCTAACTACTTTCGTATACCCTTAGACATAAGTATTTAAAACTAACACGTTCACCGCGTACGACACCGACTTCCATTTAAACAGCTGAATTACGGACTCGCGTTTATAAGTTAAAATGAACTGCTAAAAAGTTATCGTCACTGGAAAAACTCACTTCTAAAGTCGGGGTCGCTTGCATCCAGCTCCTCCTTAATTAGATTTAGTATAAACCAGTGGCGAAGGGTAATTTTTAAAGGGAAGTCGATGTCCCGAATGTTATTGTCAATTACGTGAATGATCTCTGTTGTGATTTCGTATGCTTTTTTCAATGTTCTAGTAAAAACAGCGGCTGGCAATGAATACTGTTAATATTTTTTCGAATTGTTATAAATTGCAACACGACAAAGAAAGAAAGAAAAACGATTTATTATTAAGGTACCCACTGTCCTTCCCACAAAATATTAAGTTGAATACAGAAATTATAATGTCCTTAACATTGAAATATGAAAATGGTTAAATTCTGTTGTTTTTCGAAACTGACAGATATGTTATGGCACAAAAAGTTATTTTACAACGAGAATAAAAAAAACGAAACAATTGATTATGTTTGCAATGACCATTGAATATTATAAGACATCACAACAAGAACTATTAAACTAATTACTTAGTTTATTCCTATAAAAACAATAAGTAAAATAAACATATTTTTTACAAACCAATTAAAAATGCGCGCATTATAACGATTTACTTAAATCAGACTATAAATGCTAATATGTATTCTAATTTGTAAATAGATCCCGCAAATAACTAGTCATCATAACCGCTGAGTATTTTTTACAATTCAAAAAGACGACCCGAGTATAGCCTATTCATCGTATTTCACCCGCGGACGAAATTGGACCCAAATCGCAATAAACTTAAGGTACAATTTTGCGTGCAGTTCTGAGCAACAGATGTGTAACAGAGATAGCAAATACTACGTTGGATTTGCGCGCGAGTACATCGGCATCTCGTGCTATTCATTTCGAGCATACGTGACGTCATTGGGATCTGGGTACCCACGCCGCACCGGCCGGGCTGGGCGTAATGTCGCGCTTTAAGACACTGTTTAATATCGAACAGTATTTGTTTATTGTTTAGTTAGTTTATATTTTATTTTAATTTGTTTATTTTCTTTATATAATTTGTTAAAAAAATGTAAATGGTTTAGGTAAGTAGTAATTTGTGATTTGTTAGGCGTGCTGCTAGGAGTCGGCTTGTTAAACCCTTCGCCACTGGTATTAACTATCAGATGCAACTTCGCAGTGGGCAGTGGCATATGCCGCGGGTTGGAATGTAAATCTCTGGAACGCTCAGCCTTTAAAATTCATTATTCTTTTACCAACTGTAAGGTATGAAGTTGCGTTAGTACGTCAATCACGCGTTAAGGTTAATATAATATTTATATCAATAAATATTATTATAAATTAATCAGGAATTTACATTTCACCCCGTAAGGAGCTTTGGCTAACTTAGTCTACTATTACTACTACTAGGTCTAAAATAATAACTAGGTTTTAAAACTAGTAAATTGGTCATTATCATATACAGGGTATATCAAGAATGCTATTGAAAACGAATCGTGATGGCTGTTTGGAGACTAAAGACGCGAAGCAACTAATTTTTTTTAAAAAGCGTCCATTTTTTTGCATTCTTAATACATTGCCACCAGAAAACGGCTTGGTATATCAATACCCTGTATATGAACCATGAGAATAAATAATAACTTAAAACACTAGTAATGTCACAAGATTTGCAACACTACAGAGCGTTATTTAACCTCTACTAACTTGCGCAATGATTACTACCCTACATAACTACCCCGTTCCTCCCTCCCCATAAACATCTAACAAAGTGTTGAGAATCCATATCGGGCACAAATTCCTGACACCGGGCTGATAATGAATAGAAAAATCCAATATCACTTTGCCCGACCCGGGATTCGAACCCGAGACCTCAGCTTTGCAATCATACCGTAGTACAACTACGCCACCGAGGCAGTAGATTGCAATAGCTGGCACTAACAAGATATTATGATCATTTTGAAAAATGCTGTATTAACAAGTTCGCGTTGCGCTAAAACTAGCAGCGGCCACAACTGATAAACATTAAGAGACCGCGTTTCCAATGAAGCGGAGAGTGTTAGACAACAGATCTATGACGTCAATCGATCAAAAACACCGCTTGAGTAGAAACGCAGCCTACTACCTACTCTATTCAGAATTACCACCAGCGTCGTTGTGGACAAAGCTTCAAAGGAGTCACCCACTCTGCTTTCGAAGAGTAGACGAATTCCAAGTGAAGTTTAATATAAATAAAACTCGGGTTCTGCAAGAAACGACACCATTTTTATAATACAAGTATATCGAGCGTAGAAAGCAATGTCATTAAATTGGTACGGTCCGTTGCGTGTACGTTCTTGTTGTGGAACACTCAATTTTATTTTATATTAATGTAACATCCCCCACGAAGGGGTTACATGTATCGCTCTTGACTTTTGTGTAAGTCTGAATCATGTGTGCTTCACCAAAAGACAGACGGCCTTATTCACTCAGTTTTAAAACCTATTTTAGCCATCGAATGTTTTGTCCCTTTCGAACAACTTTTGAATTCAGTTTGAGCGAAGAAGACAAAACATTCGATGGCCAAAATAGGTTTGAAATTTGTATGTATAAGGCCGAGACTATTTTCAGGACTGCCTTAGGCATTAAGTACGCATTAAGTATATTCTGCCGCGAGAAAGTCACTGCAACGCATTATAACTTAGGTTACAATGCCGTCCAGATGTGTTGTCGGTTAGGCCAGCATCTCTCTCCCGTCGAGACAATCATTCCACCTAAGATTGGCAGAATCCGAAACGCGATATGATTTGGTCGAACACTATTATTAGTTTACCATGATTGTGAACGATGGTCGTCATTCCAGTGGATGTGACCACCTTCTATAGATCATAGAGTGCCTAGCCCACGCATGTTATAATAAACAGTAAATTGTACATAGTAATTAACATCATATCCTCCTGCCTACCCTTACACACAGATGAAGTCAGCGCAACATGATTATATTATTTCTAGAACATTAATTATAGCAAACACAATACAATATCCACAGCGAGAAACATCTATCTTTATCAGCTTAATAATGGTGAAGGAAAACATTGTGAGGAAACCTGCATACCATAGCGATTTGTCAGAATTTCTATGGTAAGCAAAGTCCGTCAGTCCGCAATTGGCCACACTGGTGAACCATTGGCCTAACCCATCTCAATCGTACTCTCTGTAAAGGAGGCTCATGGGCTGCAGTGGGACGTATATGGGTTGATGTACATAGGTACGAAGATGTAACAGTTAACGTTTTGTTTCCATGTTGCAGAGTGATATGGCTTATAATTACAACAGCAGGTTGAGCCTACCCTATTGCCCTAATATGAGTTGGCAGATATGTATTTAAAAATATATCAGTTAGTTACGCAAGGTAGGCCATAAAGTAAGAATTTAAAAAAAAAGTTTATTGATAGGTTTGAAAAAAGAATAAACAATTAATGGCAAATCGCAATACTCAGGTCGTAGACGCGTTGTCGGCGTCTCAAAATGGAAAAAAGAAAAAATACGAAAGAAGGCGAGAACAGATTTCACTCTAAGTTATTGATATAAAGCCAATCGCTCGACTTTCTGAAGATGCATTGAAGTGGAGAAATATCAAGTTAAGAACAACTTAAGTGGCGATCTTAGTTGTGAGTTACTTCAAAGGGCTTCGAGTAGTTGGCATAAGTTTAATTTGTTGTATTTTGTGCACTTGAGTCGGGACTGTTGACCTACACTTATTTAATATTTATTTATAAAGTTATTTTCACCTTGACGGTCTAGAGGATCGTAAAGGGTGTACTAGCGGATTATTTATTTCTGTACATTACCGATTTAAGGTTTTTATTTTTTTCTGGTTTAATGGATGCTACAAGATTTCACATTTTCCAGTTTAATTTTTTCGAAAGAAATTAAAATCGCGTCTTTGCTGGTACCGCCTGCAACGACGAGATATTTTTCCGATATGCTATTCGTAATTTACCTGATAGATTCTTAAAAGTAGCAACTTATGAAAATCTCCAATTTGACTGAACTAATTAATGTTCTTCTATAAATGCACTTTTGGGCATAATAAAACAAACCAAATTAATTTGTACTGCAAGCAACTGCTAATTTATAATATTGGTTGGAGATTCTAGTAAATAATCATTTGAAAGTACTGTCGAGTACAGTTCTACACATTTATTGTGTATCTCATTGTACCTTTGTTAGTGGATCTATTGTGCGGCGGTGAACAGGACAACAATCGAAGAATCGGTGTCAATGCCGCAGAGGTCTCTTGTTTGCGCCAACCTTTTCATGCCGAGCCTACTTAGAAACTTTATGAGAAGAAAATCCATTATGTACATAATACGTACTATCTAGCCTATATACCATAAGGATTAAGCATAGGGCCTCTTTTGTGAACTATTCATTTCGCTAGGATTATTTCCGTTCATAATAGAGGATGATATTAGAATAGGTCCAGCTTTAAGTACAAAATTATTGAGTCGAACACAAAATCTAGTCATAGCGTAATATTATATTTTTCAAACCAATAATGTTAATAGCTCCTCGCCTACCGCTTCACAACGTATTATAGTTTTCATACGTAATTTATATAATGTAAGTGATAAAACAAAATAACGATAACGACTCCACACTTCACGCCAAAGGCAAATAGGCCACGCGGCCAATCCATACGATAATTTAAAAACTTCTGCCTTACTCTGTCCGAACTTTGCCAAAGATTAAAGTTTTATTCGACGATATTTGGCTTCGGAAGCAAATTAGAATGTAGTTCCATTGAGATCCGCAATCAAGGGGCTGGCGGGAGGCCAGCGGGACCCCGACACCTACGACGCGCTAAACGCGATTCTAAGTCATACGCAGAGATTAAGATACGTAATACTCATTTACTGTCCAAGGCTAACCAATATAAGCAACATCTTCGGCTTGTAAAATAATAAATGTCAAATTATCATTGTGTCATATTTATATGGGCAAATACGCATTGAAATAAATCTTTAAAATAATAAAAATGTTTAATGTTTATACCCACTTGATGTCACTATCGTTCGCCATACGACACAGCTTTAGGGACCTGTTTTCTCATTTGTTATATTTTATCCACTATCGTACCAAAAAATAAAATCTCTAAACAGATGTACTGAGACACTAATATCACCACAGTCAAAGGGATTTATACGTGGTCTAAACAAAGTAGATACCTACAATTTCCAAATTGAAACGCTACTGATCATTAGTAATTTGTCGGCCAAAACGTAATTAGTAAAATTTACATTCAGTCCGGATTAAAACCCATATTTCAAATTGAAATTAGTTCTGTTCAATATTGGAGTATCAATCCGGCAAAGCGATTGGTGAGCGCTTTGACAGGAATTTCACGGCGCAGTGCAAATTCCCCACACGTTTACATTACATTTTAAGCGCAAACATGATGGCACTCCGAAATTACATTACCGCCATTTGTAATTCATTTAAAATATTTTGAGTTGAAATATTGTGTCCCCATAGAAATTTGCACTTTTAGAGTGGAGTTATAATTATATATGTACATGTTCAATGATTAAAGTTGCATCGGTCGTCGGTATATCGTAACATCTTATAATCATTCATATTTATAATACGATTAAATATTATACATATATATATATATATATATATATATATATATATATATATATATATATATATATATTTAATTGTATTATAAAGGTAAGTCAAAGGATAAACCATACTCCGATATTTCTGATTAACGACTTGTAATTATGAACTAAGCATTATTTATTTAAATATTCTATTAGAGATCGTCGAAAAATAATGATAAGTGTTTCTACATTTTATTTTGGACATGTTAATACCATTAGATTACGAGTATAAATACTTGATTTTTTTTAATCCGCCCATATACGTCCCACTGCTGGGCACGGGCCTACTCTACAATCGATAGAATCAATTGAGAGTGCATACCGTAGCGAATTTTAAAGAATTTCTACGGTATGTAAGTCCGCCAACCCGCACTAGGCCAGCGTGGTGGACTATATGGCCTAACCACTCTCACTCTCTGCTTGTTATTTATATTATAAAATATAACTCAAATAATAAGTCAAATATACAGGTTTATTTTTTAAAGTCTGAACAAATATTTTCATTGAACTCAAGAGAATAACACTGATTAAAACATGATGGAAAATATTCAAATTTAAACGTAACAAGCAATTTATTTCCAATTCATAATATCCTAATCAATGTTCAATACTCAACATCTGCTACAAGCACGGTCGTCGGTCCTTTTTATATACACGTGCGCGCGTTTGTAGTTTATCAATGGGCTTAGTATGATCGTGCGTATTGTCTAAGTATCTTGCTTTGTGAGAATAAACATTATAGAATATTTTGAAACAATTAAACATTTTACTTTATTAATAGACTATACTAATGATTCTGAACATCCTGTTAGAATTTGGATTTAGATCAAAATAAACCAGTATTTTTTTTTATTTTACCTAATTCCAAATTTTACCACAGGCCAACAGAAGACAAATGATTTGTAAAAGACTCTTATCATATCCAATCCTACCGCGTCGGAATGTGTAATAACTAAAAAAGTTGGTATGGGGCAATGTCAGAACATGCTTATTTGCGGAGGCCTGCTTCCTACAGAGAACTTTGATAGACAAAGTAATAATAACAACAGATCAATCAAAGATGTATCGACAAATATTTAACAGCCTCCGTGGCGCAGTTGGTTGGACGCCGGCTGTGAAACGAGAGGCCGCGTGTTCCAGCCCCGCACCAACACAATTATGCGTATGGTCCACAGGTATTTCGGATCTGGGTGTTTGTGAGACCGCAAAGTCTCTCGTAGTTTCTAACACCCACGACGCAAGACTGGATCTTAGTTTGGGTTCAGGACTAAGTATGTGACTGTTGGATGAATTTGGTGTATTTATGTATGTACCTTGAATTAGGATCGTATAAGACTTAGATAAACACCGCACAAAAGTATAAAACCAGTGCGACCTAACGAGGTTTGGATACTTGACATATCATCGAAATTCTTTAAGTGTTTTCTCAGGTAGACGGGTTCCCTTCCTCATCCTTCACCTTGCAAGCGGCGATAAGGTAGCAAATAACAAAGGCAAAGAAAGAAAGAGGAAAACAACTGCATAACAATCCGTCTCGAAAGAAATTTGCGATGGAAAAGTCTAACGCTTTAACGGTGGCGAACCGGATTTCAATTTACTATTCACTTCGTTGTTTTTTTATCTCGGCCGTGTTCTATCGAGTTTGTATAACTGGCCAGTACTGGCCTGTACCTTCGATCACACTAAAGTGACCAACATTTACCATCGATGCAAATTAATCCTCGTTTTCACATAGGGATTTTAAAAAAAAGAACCAAATGTTCACCTAATAACGCTTTAGTTTCGACAATTCAGATTGTGTGCCGCTACTGGCCAGATTCACAATGTGTAAGCCAAATGGCTGCAGGTTGACAAGGCGAAATGGGCACTATGTAACGTTTCAATAAAAGCCTTTTTACCGTTTTGATATAGAACTATATTTTGAAGATACAACTTCTATGGCAGATACGCAACGAGTGGGATTTACAATCTCTGTGAACTATTGAATTTTTTTAGATAGCACGTGTACTCTGCACGTGTTACCTAAAAAAATACAATCACGACCCTCATAAAGAATGTTACACCGGTGACATTCACCTAATTACTGAAGCAAGAGTTTCACCTTTCGTGGCCTTTTTTCCTTCGGCGTGGCCTCTATAAATAGTTGCAGGTGGGTCAACTACTCCCTTCTGTTCTGCTTGTACGGTTCACTGCGCACAACCGTGTTCTAATAGCTTACATAGGGGAAGCTGCTGACGTCACTGGATAATCCACGCTCAACTTTTAATAGTTTAGCCGTTTCGAGGCTTTTGGAAATTCCTCAATCAGTTTTCGACTTTATGACGCTCACTTCAAAGTATATTTTTCTATACCGTTTTTCGTAAAAATTAGGGTGATAGTATTTGAGTTTTTTATATCTCATATTAGTTATCCGGGATTGAAAGTTGAGGGCATGGCGATAGGTTCGCCCTCTGACACTGTTAGGACGGAATTAAGCAAAGCGAAATGTGGCTAGGAACCAATTTCAACATCTGTAAGGTGCCTTTTGCCCATAAGATAAATACATAGTTCTGTAGTATTTACCCATAAGATAAATACTACATAGTTCTGTAGTATTTACCTTCTGGGCAAAAGGCACATTACAGATGTATATAATACTTACTAATATGAACACTATTAGACTTCGTTTTCTACCTATAACGAGTCTTCTAGTGCAATCAGGTCATTTCAGTTTAAATTTATTTTTATTAAATAAGCGTTCATTATGCATTAAATTTCGAATTGATGTCTGCCGTTTCGCGTAATAGGTAATCGAGTTAATTACATTTCATTTAACTTATCACAATGGTTGTCACTCAACACAAATTTGATTGAGTGAATTATTATCATATATTCATATTTCAGCACGGTTAGTCATTCGTTTAAGTTCAATAATTACGAGTATAGCGCATGAGAGCTCGTGGAAATGTCCTGTATTTTTGTACTGGCACGGCAAATTAACTACAATACAGCATATGGTTAGTGCATTTCAACGCATTTAGTATCCGTCGACTACACGGATATCTCTTACTGATCGACAACTGTCCCGCACGTTCCGAACATAAATATAACACACGACCCAAAGCTACAATTGGTTTTACCGCTGTTTTTTTCTACATTTATCGAATGAGTGAGGAAGGAAGAGCGGCTTCAGGGATACAAGGAATACGGAAGGGTGAAGGGTAAAGGATACTGCAGTTACGGAAGGAGGTTGTAACTGCAGCAGCTAGGGTAGCCGGGAGCGCGTGCCCGTGTGTCTCTCTACGACGGGGCAAGTCAGTAGAGATAACACCCCTTGACTAAACGTAAGGTACCCGCCCATAATAAATAAAATAAATAAATGAATACTCCCAACAGTCGCATTCATAGTCCTGACATCACACTAATACCGATTCTTAGTGTGGGTCAGGAACTACGAGAGACTTTTCGGACTCACAAACACCCAGACCCGAAACAAATACCTGTGAACCACACAAACATAGGTTTTGGTGCAGGGTCGAAACCGTGGCCTCCCGTTTTACAGGCGGCATCTAAGCAACTGCGCCGCGGAGGATGTCTTAATAATCATCATCGATTTCCTACGGGAATCCTCTACAATCAAGAGTTTGAAGGCGTAAGCCATAGTCCACCACGGTGACTGCGGGTTGGCGGACTCTATACTACAGATCATTTTACTAAGATCTCGATAGTGTATAAATAGGAATCGCAATGTTTTCCTTCAACTTCAAAGTGCCTACAACCATCAGTTCACCAAGAACTCCTTTTGGTTCTTTCGGCAGAGCGATGTCACTGCACTTAATGATAATATTCTATCTAAAAAGGGAGTATTAACATTAGGTCCTTCGACATAGTTATGTACTTCTAAGCGACTTTTTATACGTCACGGCAGAAGAACCGAGAATTAATCTCTAACTTCTTTTCTAGAAAATGTACTACTAAATCACTAATTTACGTCCCAAACATTTAGTTAATTTTAAAGCTTTGGTCTAAACTTAATCCTTCGCTCATCCGAGTTTTTTAATAAGGCCCTTAACGTATGTTACCAGGTGTCACCTTGACGTCGAGTCTAAGGACTTGGATTTTAAAAACATCGACTAAAAGTACATTGCCAATATAAACCGTTTAATAATACAAAGTGAAATGTTCGGTAAACAAAACCTCAATATGCATTAGCAAACAGGCTTATGGTATTAAATTATTGCAACTGATTACAAATTACAAATTAGCGAGCCAATAATAGCATTATCGATAAAAGCTTTTGTTTATATTTTACGGTGCAATCTAGAAAAGTGCCTTTATAGCGTAGTGAACAAATATGACATTAATTTTCCTTCACCTTTATTGTAACTGCAATTCATGGTAAGCATAACTTGAGATAAAATATCGATTTACAATAATAACCGCTGGCCATCCGGCAAAATCTTGACGGCTTTAATAAACAGTTTGACAGTGAAGAAAAACATCTAGATGAAACTCACTGACATGGAATATCTAAATATAATCTAATATCTCAACAAGGATTTCAAAGACATGTAAAGTCCAATAAAACTGATCTTATTTGGACTAAGGCCTAAATTCTTCTTAATCGTAGATGAGACCTGTGCCCACCAGTAGGTATTTTTATATTGCAATGAATGGCGAAAGGAGCATGCCATTCGCCTGATGGAAAGCGATATGACCGCTTATGGACAGTAGCAAAACCCAACAACACCATGAATAACAAAACAATGCTTGAGACATAAGGTGTTAAGTCTCAATATGTCCAGTAGTTACGCTGGCTACAATGTCCTTCAAACCGGAACACAACAATGCGTTTACAATGCTGTTTGGCGGAAGAAATAGATATTGCGGTGGGACCTACCCAGGCGGCCTCTCACATATGAGAGACCTACCGCCAGTGAAAATCATCATAAACAACCCACATCCACCCACTGCTGGGAATAGGCCTTTATTATGTTCGTTCACGTCTATCTATCCTATTTTATTTAAGTATTTCCAGTTAATTATTTAAAATCGTCAGCCCGCCTGATGACTGGTCTGTCAGCACTCCGTTTATTTGACTTGGGCAGTCAAACAGCACTTGGCCAGCGTGCTGGATTACGTCCAACTCCTTTCAATCAATCTCTGGATTGTTGAGAAGGCTCATGATCTATTGCACTGTGCTGTATCAGCCCAGATACGTCCCACTGCAGGGCACGAGCCTCCTCTACAATCGAGAGTACGATTGAGAGTGGTTAGGCCATATAGTCCACCACGCTGGCCTAATGCGGGTTGGCGGACTTTGCAAGCCATAGACATTCTTGTATATCCCTACGGTGTGCAGGTTTCCTCACGATGTTTTCCTTCACCGTTATAGTGCGTGGTGGTTGATAATCAATAGACACATGACTCCGAAATGTCAGAGGTGTGCCCTGAAATTTGAACCCGCGACCTCCGTGAACATGTTGGCAGCCGCATCTGGTACGTTTATCAACAGGCCACCACGCACATCATGGTCTACAGTGGGACGTATTTAGGCTGGTCAATCTACGGCTCTCCTCAATCTATCGCATTTTGCAACGTGTCCTGTCTATTGCCATTTCAGTTTCGCAATCCTACTGGCTACTAACATATACATGTACTGAAATAAAACGAATTCTTACGGATTTTATCGCGAATTTGATTACATTTTTTAATTTCCCGACGTTTCAATCACTTTACAGTTTTCGTGGTGACCACCTTCAATGTGTAACTTTCGCGTAAACCCCAAACACCATTATATACATGTACTGTTATTAAATATATACAATATATTTCTGATTGCCCGCGGGACGACAGTAAATCAAATGCATCCAATATTCATATATTCGGATGAAAAAGCGGGGATTAAATATTATAAAAATTGAGAATACAACGCGGCAATCATATAAATTCTAGTTTGGAATTGAAAATGAATTGCGTTCGTACAATAGCCGCTTGTATCGGGTTTTGTATGGGATTGTGGAACTGGCGAATGTTTGCGTGCTGATAGGTTATCGGCATAGCACAAAAACACATTACTACTCGTATAACTATTGTAGATGAGAATACGTATATGTTATGAAACACTTTGATCACGATTTATAATAATTTAACCTTAGCTACCAAATGCTCTTTTTTGTCCTTTAATGACATTCTAAATTACTGATTTTAAAATAACACTTGTTAAAGCCGCTTTTAATTATTCCTTTAATTAATTTATTTATTTTTAAACTATATTTTGCCCGCAACTTCGTCTGCGCGATATACATTACCTGGGAGTGGGATAAATTTACTCGGTCCAAAAAAATGGAGGTCCTTATATGCTGACGTTAATTTAAATTTGAAGTATCTCGAAACCCCGGGCGCAGCTCGCATTAAAGGCAAGAAAATAACAATTTCCTACAAAATAAATCAGTATTTTAAAAGCAAAGCACGAAGATATATCGAGTTACTTTGTACGACGGCACTTGATGCACCTCCGGGACAGAGTATACTTCAAAGATTGCGATTTATGTGAAATAGCCCTCTAAGAAAAATCAAGAACCCTCCTTTTCGCAGCACTTCAGAATATTGCATTATTCGTGAAAACATGCTTTCAAGAGCAAAATATATACGACCCAGAATGAATTCTCGGAAAATTTATATTAACGCTACAAAGAAAATTTTATATTAACTTGAGAAATAAATTGCTCATAAAGGCAAGTGCTCTTTAATAAAGTAAAGGGGTAGCGAGAGATAATGAGAACCAGGTAGTATTTCGCAGGAATCAACTCTTAAAGAACAAGTAATAACTACGCCGGCGCTCTCAGAACCATTATATTGACTGATCATTAAATTTGAAACCTTTACATTAGTCGTTAGTGCGTGGTGGCCTGTTGGTAAACGGACTAGCGCGGCTGCCAACATGTTCACGGTGGTCGCGGGTTCAAATCCCAGGGCACACCTGTGACTTTTCAGAGTCATGTGTGTATTGATAGTCAACCACCACGCACTTTAACGGTGAAGGAAAACATCGTGAGGAAACCTGCACACCTTAGGGGTTTCCAAGAATTTCGCACTAGGTCAGCGTGGTGGACTATATGGCCTAACCTCTCTCAGCCGTACTCTCGATTGTAGAGGAGGCTCGTGCCCTGCAGTGAGACGTATCTGGACTGACGACTAATGTACTGTACATTAGTAGACCTTATTCATGGTGGTTTGTACCTAATAATCCTGTCTACAAGATTTCCACAGCATCCTACCAGGAGTGTCCTGCATTTAGACACTTCCCTCCACTTTTAGTTAATCGTCCACCTTATGGTTGAACTTTTTTTTATTGCATATGTTCTGCAAACGTGTAAACAGGTCATCTGATGGTAAGTGATTACTACCGCCCATGAACTACCACAACGCTGCATCATGACTGTGTAGCGGCGCAATTGGGGCGGGGAGGAAAATGATGGGAAGAGGAAAGGCGTATTGGGCATGTTGGAACTGTCGTACTAAGCCGGTACGTGACCTTCACTGGAGAATCTTTTGTCTCTATTGGCCGTCACTTCTCCGCGCCGTATTTACCCGTTGCCACTTCAACTAAGTAATCCACTGGCTATAAAATATTTTAAGCAAAATTCGAGAGCGTTCTTAGACTTATCTTTTGCTATTGTATTTGCTCTCCAGTCAACAAATTAACTCCTCTAAATTATTTTAACGATCGCCGTTGGGGATTAGCGCAAAACAAATATTAGATTCCTACCACCTGGAAACTATGCGTCCCCGAACGGTACTTTTCCAGCGTTCTTTTTTACCCCGCTCATGCAAGATCGCGAATGGACTCCCTGCTTCAGTATTCCCTGAACGCTACGACCAGTCCTTCTTTGAACGACGCTTAAAGAGATTACTCTCTTTACGTTCAGCAGTGACTTTTTTATGCTGGACCCACTGCGAAGGTCCAGGAGCAGCGCTTCCCATCAGGTGGGTCGCATGCTCGTCTGCCCACGAAGGCCATAAAAAAGATGCCTTCGCGAACCGATCGCGATTTATTTTTAAACCGATACAGTCGGTTCAGCTCGTTGTAAACGAAGCTTTTATTAATTCCGCCTCTATTATTAACACTTCTTTAATTCCGGATAAAATAGCATTTAAATTACAGGTTGATTCCGGAGGTATTGAGAGCATTTGCTTGCATTCGATAATTTAAATTGATTTTCAGTTATTCTGGGGAGTTGCTATGACCACCCCGTACTTCGTTTCGCCCCACCCCAATTTTCCCCTACCCCATTTGAATATAGCTTTTATTCAATCGATACATATTTCGATGTATAGAATACTATTACCTATATCTTCTATGGGTAAGTAGGATTTTAGCTTAACTTTAAAAAATTAAGATTGTTAGTCTTATTGCTAAGAGTTTACTGAATATGATGCAATAGTCAGATTTAGATTGTCGTGTACATTAATTGCGTGCAAGAATACTGGTATGCCTCCGAATACTATCTTAATGGTCACATGAACACCAAAAATGACTGGATCATTAATTTTTGCTCCAGCCTCTGTATCACCGACTCCATCGGGCTATCATAATTGTGTCGAGTAACAACGGATAGCTATCTCCCGGATACTTAATTTAGACTATACATTTATATATCCACCTACATCAGCTGCAATACTCATTTAGCGAAGCCAATTTGAATAAAACTCTTCAAAGTTCTCCTCCCGTTCATTTAACAATTATGAAATGACTTAGTAGGGGTTATTGGCTACTTTGATTACACGCTGACTGTGACTGTTCACGACAAACGCTATCGAACTTCCGCACAATACGACCAGTACAAGGCTCCGCCCTCTCAGCACGCCCAGCGCCCGCCCTGGTCAGCTGGGCGTACCTGGCCTGTCGATCAACAATAACTGGGCCGAAGGCTGCGGTCAGCGTACATCTCCCCCCAAAGTTGACCAGTGTCAACCATCATTATCCGTGCGGATCTTGTTATACTGGTTGTCGTGGTTAGCGCTTGACTCGTGTAAGGACGCTCTACATTACCAGTTTCACTTGAGCTATGCTCTTTCTGTCGATAGTTATCATGGCTTTTCTTCTTCATTTATCGCCCTATATTCCGGCGTCATGGAGGGCTTTGTGCCAAGATTTAAACAAGATTGGGTACATAAACGTCGCCCATCTATCTATACTGTGGATCTTGAGTTTATACGCTCCTGACATTATTCGCTTCATCCATTTTCATTAATCCTGACATTCGCCTTATTGAGGGTACTTCTCGCTAGAACTTTGTAGGTATCAAAAACGATCGAATAGGGCAATTTCTATTTCCAAAACTGGGTTTTCAAAAATGCATTTGAGCACTTAAACGCGCAGTGATGTAGGCGGCACGAACGTAATCCCCTAGAAGAGAACGCAAATGGTTTGAAATGGATGTTTGCATTGGCCGCAAGCGCACCGCCGCTTGCAGGCTTTACTTCCACGACCCACGTGTCGGATGATATAAGTGTAATAGCTCATAACAAAATCTCCTAGACTCTGTGGCACAGCACAGTCTACATTGGAACATTTTTATAAGCTAATAATATGTATTTGATGTTATTATCTCACGCCTTTGTCTAAAATGAGGTGGTTGTACCACGAGTACCGTGTTTTATAGGCTTGTTTCTGATGGATGATGACTTATAGGACGAGCCTGTTGGTAAGCTATGCTTAAAATCCAGGGGCATTACAAATTAAGTCGAAAAACTGAGAAATAACTGCACCTTGAAGCCTTGATGTAGACCATACCCGATATATAGCAATGAGATGACCAGTTACAATTAATATACTTCGTAAGACGTTTTTAATGAGCAAGTTCGACCCTTTCCTAATACTAGCGTGACTGCCGACGGATCCTTAATTACGATTTATAGCCCAACATTAAATTTGATGATTTTTAAGTAAATAAAACTGTTAAAAAAGTTTACGGTTTTACTATATCGATGACGATTTAAAAGTAAAAACCAGTTTTGTTTTGTTTTAAAAGACCACTTTGTTTGCCATTTCAAGTTTGTTCAGTTATATCCAACTCGGGATTTTGTTTCAAATGTTTTGGAGAGAAATTAAAAGGACAACTAAGAGCTTTTTAAGTGGATTAAGTTATTTTTGATAGAATTACATGCTATCTCGACATATTGTATGCAGATAAGCAGTTAGATTTAAATTTATCTAATACTCGGATTCAAAGACTCTAGGGGAAATCGAATTACGTAGAATTGATGTATACGGAACTATAACATGGTAGGATACATTTTCTTAATGTTATAAACGAAAATTAGTTTTACGATCAGTCGCACATTTGTATGTAATTTTTTGCTTTGGAAAGATATCAACGCACTGCATCGCCCGATTGAGCACTACATTGGCCTCAGAAGCGAAATGACGTATGTGATATGACTTTTTAGGGGCTTTTGTACATTTCTAAATTTAAAAGAGAATATTCTTGACGCCTTCGGAGGGAAATGTGATACAATTTTTTTGATACATTTTATAGTTAAATAAAATTTAAAGTTCTTAGTTTTAAATTAATGATGTATAGTGTTACAGCACAAAAAAATAGTTGTTGTTGTTGTTATGCCCTTAAAAGTTCAAAGAATGTTTATCACACAAAATAAATTCGTAATATTAATATAATATCGTACAAAGTTATCACATGGTGTAGATAGAGGCTATTTAGCACCGGCTCGACGGACCTGACCCGTTACCGCTCGCCGCGGAGAGCACGAACTCGAATTTCCCCCCGGAAAAATAATAAAGCGCGCGAGATTTGGACACTCGCCGAGTGTACGCGGCGGGGGCGAACTTAAGGAGAATACTCACTAAACCATCGACCCCTTATGCGTACAAATTCTAGAGTGTACAATAAACGTGATACTCTATTTAAAAGTTTGTTTAAACTTTATAGACGTAAATTGACGGAGTTTTGGTAAGAAACTTTAATTAATAGTAAAAAAAAATTAAGGGTTAAAAAATACCTCGACATCATAGCAATACGACGCAGGTTCTTTTCCACTGCCAAAAAAACATCCTAACAAAGAGATAGTGCTTTTTGACAATTTTCTCTTTTGCACGATCATATAGGATTTTTCCGCCCGTTTTCGGTGATGAAAAACACCGTCGTCATATTATGCGGTCAAATTTCGTCCCCATAAATGGTAAGAACCAAAACTTAGATTTGTTGGCGAGATCCCTCCTGCTGAAAACGCCGCGCCCACCATTTGCAATTGCAAGGTTGGCGGGGTTCGGGGGGGAGGGGGTGGTAGTGGATGGCGCAAGCGCGAATCTGGCTCCCGACCTAGCCCCACTCCCCCGAAGGAGCTGTCGCAAGCTGCACGCTTCGCGCCGCACTCCGCTCGTAAAAACATCACGATAGTCACCGATTTTCAAAGTAAAAGGTGAATTTGCTCGCGGAAAGTGCCACAAGTGTTGAAATTCATCCACTCTCGGTCTACATCCGGACTTTCAGCCAGTTTCGTCCGCGTTTTCGCCGTTTTAATCGCGTTCCAAAAAGTTTTCGCAGTATTCAGTTACGAGTTAGTTTACGTAAAAAGGTTTTGCAAAACTTGTGTCGCGCGACTGCGGGCTTCAGGATGTCTCAAACGGTTGGTATTTAATTAGATTTAATTAGTTATACTTAAAAAGCAACTGTAAAAGTTTTTAATTTTGTTTTAAAATATTTTTTGGCCGCGTTGCGTGTTTAAAAAATTCAACCTTCACATACGAGCTCTAAATATAATTTTTAAAAAGTTGTGTAGTTGACATTTTGAATATTATTTAAGTTATTAAATTTAAAAAAATCTATCTTAATTTTTTATATGTTAAGAATATTTTATTGGGGTACAGAATTAGAAAAATATGCTCCTATTTGTTCAAAGTGGCAAGCGCGAATTACTTACGCGGCGCTCCGCATTCTAAAAGTGCCGTTTAAAAATATTTTTGAAATAGTTGCAAACTGCTTTTTACCGTGTATATTATTTAATTTTTGGTATTCCCTTATCCACCAGTGTAATAGCTTTTTAATTTCAAACGGGCTAAGTTTTGCGCCTGTCCTACGTTAGAAAATTCCTTCATATAATTTCAAATATAATAAATTTTAAAGTTTATAAGAATAAATGTAAAACAAATATGCAAAACAAAGTGCTGTGCTTCTTATTTCTTACCCTACATTTTTTGTATTCTTTCGGATAAAGTACGATGAGCAAGACGTCTTGGGAAAAAAATGGCAGTAGTTATAAATTATAATATTTTAAATTATCAACGCGAATAGACGGACGTTTTTCTTTGCCTATTATTTCTAATTGCGTACACAACAAAAAGAACCCTGCCGTATTCAAGTTTTGGATTTAAGGACGTCTTAATGGCTGACCCGACGGCTTTTGTTCGATTAATGATCCAACTTCAGTGACTTTATATGTTGTAAGATTTATTTCATATTTATTCAAAATCACCGGAATAAAAAAAAAATTAATACACGCCGCGCCTTCCCAATTCTGACCTCACGCCTTTTGTTAACTAATATCGTCAACTTCTCTAATTATAATAAATTGAAAATTCATTTTATCTAAAAATTTACTCAAGATAATTATAACAAGACGCTGTATGTTTTAAAACCGAATTAAACGGCCTAAGTGAATATCTCTGTATACTCGTTATTAACGTGTGCGAAACGCAGAAATTAATGACTGCTCTAGACTACGCGCAATTACTAGATACAATTATAATATATTAAATTTAATTATAAATATAATAACTTATTTTCTTTGTTTCAGAAACATGACATCGATTAACCCGCAAACTGTCGTAGTCAAATGACAATAACTAGAATAAAGGTAAGAGTCTTAGGATATTTTTATTAGAAATATTGTTTCATACATAAACACTTAAATTTGCGAATATTAACTGCGAAAACTAAGAGTAACTTCGAAAATCTACCATAATGCGCTCTACACACCAAGCCCAGCCAGCGATCCAACCCGCCTGCCAATACAACCCGGCAGCCTATAAGAAAAGCAACATGTCGACGACAAGCACCCGCACGTGTTGCCCACCGACATGACATTTCAAGCGCCCTGCTCGTCAAAGTCATAAAATGTTCCTTATTATGTCAAGCCGCTGTAGTCTTCTCTACCTACGCATGTTGCCGTCAAAGTTTTCCGACTTGCAATGACTGAAGCCGTCGGCTAGCCCACTGCCAAATATCGGCGACATACATTTGCCAGCGTGCCAGCGGCTTTACTGTGTAGTGCACTTATCACGACACGACACACATATTGACAAAATACTTATAATAATCCAAAAACAAGAACATTAAACCAATAAAAAATAGAATAACTAACAAATTTGCAACAAAACAGACTAAATAAGAGCTACTTCAAACAAATACGAGTATGTTGAATATATTAAACTTTCATTTTATTAGGGACGTAATGTGCAAATATATTTACACAGTAAAATGAAAATGATATCACTTTAAAATAATATAAGAATAAGTTCGTGCCGACGTGTTTTTGACGAATTCAGAGTTCTAAACTTAAAGTAAATTTCGCGAAAAGTGAACGGAATAGCGGGCGAGTTATTTCTGAATAAATCGCCAACAACTAAAACAACTATTAACAACAAGAAAGAAAATCGTGAAAATAGTATTAAAAATATTATATTTTTCATTATACGAGTACATACATAAGCGCGACCCAAAATTTTGTTTCTGATACTGACGGAACAACACTTACTTTTTTTTATTCGCCGGATGGTAACCAATATGACCGCTCATGGACAGTAGCAAAACTAAACAATACCATGAATTACAAAGCAATGCTTGGCATTCCACTGCGCTCGCCATCCTGAGACATATGTTAAATCTCATTATGCCTAGTAACTCCTGTGGCCCAATATCCTTTAAACTGGAACACAACAGTGCATTTACACTGCTGGCGGAAGAAATAGAGATTGCGGTACCTACCCAGGCGGCCTCTCACATAATATGAGAGACCTACCATCAGTAAAACTGTAAATGTTACATGGATACGTACGTGGACGTGTTTCGATCTTCATAAAATATTTTTACGACGGGAAAACCTAGCTCACGACTTTCTCTAAGCAATTTAATAAATATCTTCTATAATAAGACTTAAAACATTCTGGTAGAAATATTAGTATTCACGTTAATTGTACTTCTATTAAAACGTTTGCCAGCAAGCTTCAAATAAAGGGGTAAAATAACATACAGCTTTGCCGAAGAACATTATGACAATAATTAAAATAATTGCCTTAATATCTGCCGATTTATTTCCACAGAAAATATCATTGATCGCAAACAGCGGTTGAAATTAGACCTCACGGTTATTAGTCTTATGATTTACTTCGTAATAATTATGTTTGTTACAGCTCTTTTAGTCCGCATTTGATAAAAAATCCACATATTTTTCTAATTACGCAAGACTTAAACGGGTTGCATTATCATTTTATTTCAATCTCTTAAAGAGACTAAGCAGGCGGGTAATCCATTAAGCTCGGATATAAAGATTAAAATAAATCTTTGTGATACTAAAACCTCTATACGGAAACTTTTTTGGAACGGCTTAAATATAGACCTCTGTCGAACCACTTGTATAACAGACAGTTTGAAAATGGAACACATGTATCTTGCGATTTTAAAAATAAAAATACAACGTTGAACAAATTTCAAATACCGCCTTGTAAGATATTCCGGCGTGGAACAAAGATAGACTGACCGACTTGCATACGTTATCACATCAAATCGAATGTCGGTTTCACCTAAGTCTACTCTCGTTTCGACAGTAACATTTCTACTCTTGTACCTTTGAATACTGACACGATAAAAGAACTACTAGTACAATAGTACAATGGTAAATTGCCAAGTTTGTTTGCAGTACAAATTTCCCACTGGTAGGTGATGTTAAAACCGCGTACACTTGTGTTAGATAACACGATAAGATGTATCAAATCAGCGAAATTACTAATCTTACTCATAAATTATGAAGAGAACTTCTCAAGAACGTGTGTTTATAAGGGTAAACATTTCTTTGCTTAAAAGTACACACTTAGACGGATTAACACAGAGTTTCAGATAGTATTTGAAGCTCTTTAATATTTGAGATCGTGAGAAAAATAACATAGAAAAATTACAACAAAATAACAAAAGAAAGAAAAATATTTTAGTTCCTCGTGAAATTAACGAAACAACTGTACAGTAATGGGAATCAATAACCCAGCCTAACAATACATTGATAACGAAATTTCATGCGAAGACTTACCTGAAAAGTCAGCTCAACAATAATCCGAAAAGCAACCAACAACTCACATCTACCCTAAACTGACGGTTAAAATCATTATTCATCTTATTGACTGCCACACAACACATCCATCACACAAAGACGTCGAAGCGCCGGCGATACAATACCCAATCAAAACGACCACAACGCAGAGACAAAACTGAATGACGTTGAAAATCTGGCCAAATTTGCTCCGTGCGAACTGAACCTCGAAACGGCACCTTTAATATGACAAAGAATCTGACTGTGCTTTTATGCCTTTAGACTCCCAATCCGCTTTATGCCGTGAATCCGCTGCGGCTTTAGCTTTCGACTTTGATGCATTTCCGACTTGAATAGGATATCTATGAGCAACGGAGCTGCGATTAATAACAGGGAGGGGCGACTACACTGAGACTTTAATTAATCCCGACGTGGTACCGAACCTTGAATAGCTAGCTGCTTGTGTGACGTTAATTTGTGATGCGACTCAAGATTACTTGTATTGAAACGTCATGGGTAGGAATTGGATGTTTGGAGTCAAAGGTTGGATAACGCAATACATCTGATTAAATGATGTACTCGTAATCCATGGTATAACGTTAATACGTGAAGGGAAATCTTTGTATACAGTTTTACGAAAATTGCGCGGTCGGAGAAACATGAAATTTTGCACGAAAAAAGATTATATGGAGGCGAAGTGCAGGATCCTAATGTTTAATTAAAATATGTCCTGGAAATTCATTAAGCCAACGTAGAATGATATGTCTTTCAATGACGAGTGGGTGGGAGAACACTGTTCTATTGTCTATTAGGATGCTCGTTTTAGGTCTATAGTTTTGTTTATCCAAGGGTCAAAAATAATCAAAGGAACTGAGTTTTTGTAAGGCGGCCGGGACATGTCTGCGCTGTAGTAACCGCTCGACTTAGAGAAAAACACCCCCTAGGAGATTTAAATCAGTATGGAATGCCGGAGACCAGACATATCCTTTCCTTTAAGATTTCCTTAAAAACTCAAAAACGTGAAGTGGCTTAGGTCCTATGCTAAAAATAAAGACATAAGTTGATTTTTACGACTTCACTTTAAAAGCTGTTTGATAACTTTTACCGGATTTTATAACTCAGACCAGCAGTAAATTATGAAGTTCGCATTACTGTTAAACAACAATAAAAGTATTTTTATATTGGAGACGAATGGCATGTTGCGTGTGGCCTCGCTGACCTAATGATAGCGTATCAGTTTTGATACGTATACGCATGCGGTAAGGAATACATTGTGAGGAAACCTGCATACCATATAGATCTTAATGAGATGTTTTATGGTATACAACATTAGAAATTTACACTACACAACATAAGCCACCGGCATATCTCGGCGACATTTTTTCGGCGGGCTAGCCGGCGGCTTCACCATTCAGTGATTGCAAGTCATAATAATGAATAATTAATGACGTTAACGACCAGTGCGCTTGCGTTGTAAAAATGTCATGTCGGTGGGCAATACGTGCGAGGTTGCTGCCGACAAGATGCTTTTCTTATAGGCCGCCGGGATGTGTCGGCGAGTTGTGTCGCCAGGCCGGCGGGTTTGGTGTGTAGAGCACATTACAACAGTCATGATATCTCACGACCTTAATGATCTTTTGCACGAGATACAAACTACGAGTACTAATCTGAACATAATGGAATTTCTGTATGATTTTAAATAAAGTAGTTTTTTTTATATATCATAGGTCCGGCAAACGCGCAAACAGTTCACCTGATGGTAAGTGATCACTGCGGCTTATAAACATCCACCACGCTGGAACATGGATGTGTTGCCGGCCCAGTTAGGTGGGGAGCGTGAAGGAAAGAGAATGGGAAAAGGAAAGGGTATTGGGCCTCCGGCAATCTCACTCACCGAACGAAACGCGACAGCTGACTTGTCACGTCGATTTCCAGTGAGACAGTTGTGCCAACCCGGATGAATCATGACTGAAAACGATGTGGCCCTACCACTTTTGTTATTATTATTATATATACAAACTTTAATAATAACACAATTGCCCTGTAATGCATCTACATCAACCACTGCTGAGACCCACACCACTATAAGAGAGGAGTTTGTGAGGACTTAGGCTATAGTCCACCACACTAGTTTAGTTGAGTTGGCAAACATCACACGCCATAGAAAATGGTAAAATATCTATAGTAAGCAGGTTCTCAAATGATGTTTTCCTTCACCGTCAAAGTGCGTGATTAACTCGCGTCAATATAATTGGAAAATTATAGTTACATGTTTTTTCAACGCGTGCTAATGTTGTGCGTATGTAATTATTCATGTTTTATCTCAACTAGGACAATGGTTGCGACTTATTTGTTGTGTTTGTGTGTGCAGTGTCGGGAGCGCTCATGAGACAATCGTGCCATCGCCTACTAGAACATCAGCACGCGGGGGCGGACGAACCCCCACTTTATTCGCCAATCGATCAAATTTCAGGTAATTTACTTTTAAATACCACATTTAGTATTAGTCTCCTACACCCCTTCAAGGTCTGCAAGTCTCCTGGTTTCGTCTTGGTTATAGACTTATAAGTTGTTGCGCGCCCTGCCTAAGAATTGAGAGTTGGAGTGAGGGGGGTATGCTAACGATATGAGTAGTCATGTTAATACAGTTTTGTTTTGTTACTGATGATGATCAATTATTATAAATATGTACATATATTTGCAACGGAAAATATATTACGTGGTTTGAATTATATCTAAACTCGACCCGCCAAGAATGTCTGATGTTATCATCAGACATTACATGTAATAGTGTCTTACGCACTTATGTGCGAAAGACACTATTAGACACAATTGACATACATCTGAGCATCAACCTGTATGCAATAAGTTACAACTACACGCGCCTATGCCTGCGTTTGAGCAAACCAAGATTGCGGATTAAAGTTGTCAATCACTAAAATGACCTATCACCTTTTCTTAAAACCCCTGGTTCCGTAGGACGGTAGTGCACCAACTTGTCAATCTATACACCTGCGACATAAAGACGCTACATCGATAATACAATTTTTTGCACTAAGCACAAACCACAATAACTGAAAATGCGGTTTATTAATCCCGTTTTTAATATAGATTAAGCCATGGACACAAAGCCTACGATGTTATTAAGTAGCATACTTGTAGCACTACATTTTTGGACGTTTTTTAATAGCCAGAAGATTTACTATTTTAATATGTAAGATTATGGAGATTAAGGTCTTGTTTGGAATCACGCTATAACTGAAAATGCTTTGTTGAGCAGTAAATGCCAGCGTAGATCAAAACAGCACTTAGTATTTCTTCCCTACCTGGAGTTTACCTAGCTGATGTTAGGATTCGCATAATGCAAATCCGTTTATAACTCGCCCGGTCTTGATAATTTTAAGTCAAATCATGTACTATGTTTATATATACATATATATAGACTGACTGTACCTTAATCCTTACCTACAAAACAAATAAATAATGGCCGCAAGTATGCAAGCCTGAGTTTGCACCACTATAAGTATACTTAAACTTGTGTGGGCAAATAACTGCGCAAACTTTAACTACGACGCTCTCTTTGATAGAAATGATGTTTGCGCGAGCCACACTCGCATAGTTACATCGTTACGTGTGTGGCGGCCATAAAATACCACCTCTTAATGAGCACTACCCAACTGAAATAACTAGATAACAATCAAAATTAATATTATTTTTTGGACGTAGAGGTCAGACGAGATATTGCGCGTATTTTAGGTATCAATCCTCATTCCTATTAAAATACTTTTAGCTAGCGTATCAATGTCATAGAAAAATATATGTTTTCAAATATCATCAATCATATGAAAGGCAGTTTTTATTATAAAAGTCGTCGAAATGGATATTAATCAGAATACTAATGCAATATAGGTATTACAGAACTAAAAAAAACGACGAAGTACGAAACGGACTCACGCACCTAGGGTTCCGTACGATACAAAGATTTACCATTTTTCAATGGGAAGTACAGGTATTATACTCGTATACACATGTGAATATCATTTATTGTAATAACTTAAATTTGACTTGAAGCTTATTTATTCTTCTCCAATAAAGCTTTGTCACAGATTAACATATTTTATAATATAGATTTACACGTTCCCGAGAAAATGTTTTAAAAAAAGAGGCTGACAACAAAATGATCAAATAAAAGATTCGTTAGACTTTGCGGACCTCTAAAATACTGCGAAATTGGTCCCGTGCTCGGTGTTTCAATCAATGCGTTTTGCGTGCAAAAAAGAATCCCTTTCGATATTAAAAATATGTTTCCTCTTTTCCGAAAAATATAATCCGGTTGTAAACGAATTTTCCGACAGACGCCAACGTTCCACTGCGTTTCATTATATTCCGACTTTTAATTAATTTGTTGTTGTTAAACCTTTTCGGTACAAAGATGATTTTATTAACGAAATATATTGTATCGGAAGACCTGACATATAATTACTGCGAGTGTAAAAGACAGATATTAAAGCTCTTGCAATATTTAAAAGTAAAATATTATTGGAGTTTAAGTTCAGTTTAATTACGTTTTGTTAGCGTCAGTGGGCTGTGGTCAGGTAGGGGGGCAATTTAGTTATCTTATAACGAAGGGGGTGCGTCAGGTTTCATAGCATAATAGGTTTTAATAAACTTAGTTTAATAATAATCAACAAATTCTATACTCTCATTGAATAAAAATAATCCGAGTTTCCTTGAATTGTCAATATAACTTGAGCTTAATGTTCGTTAACTTTAAAGTTTGTACTGAGTTTGGAGTTGGTAACTTAGACGTGACGTTATATCTATTGAACTTTTTACTTATAGTATGAGAGAGAAAAGTTGCCTCTCACTGTTACGGAGCATAAGAAAAATAGAGCGAAGATGAAATGAGTTTAAGACTTCCATAGGCATAGACTAAAGACTTCCTTGCTTTTACCTTGGAAGCTGAAACTGCAGTCCAATAGGCGTATATCTAAGTCCCATGCAAAATGTAGACTTCTTCTGTGAAAGGCTTGTATTCCACCACGATGCCGACCTTTATATTCTTTTAAAATACATATGAAGATCCCTTTTTGGCCAAGCGGAAAGCTACTGAGCTCCCCTTGCGGTAACCCTTGGAAGGCCGAAAGGGGTATGTCTATGCCACTGGTCTTCCAACCCGGCACACTGCGGATGTTATGGAGATCCCGAAAGTATGCAGGTTCCTTTACAATGTTGTCCTTTAATAAAGGGCGATCACTATGAATGCACACGTGACTTTTTAAGTCAGATGTCTGTACCTTGGTCTCGAATCACTAAGGTTAGGTTTTTCATAAACTGATTAGCGACATAGGTTGGTTGGTGTTATTATTTGAACAGATTATCAAGAGATAGCTCAGTATGACGTAGAAAGGTATGTTGACAGGAAATTTTATTCCCTTTAATTTATTACTCTATGAGGCTATGATTCAAACTGCTGTCGGCAAGTTGAATTTAAAATGGTAATGAAAATAAATTTGATGACCGCGAACTTTGAGCTGAATTGTTTCAATTAGTAGTGATATTTTTATAATAATACATTTAAATATATGCACGTGAATTCATACTATATCGACATATTGAACCCATAGTACGTCCTTATTATTTCTTGGAAATGTTCGAATACACAACTCCAAAAATCACTTTTCCTATAAAAATACATTTTTTTTTCATAGTCGCCTAAACTCATAAATCTTCAGGACGCTCACAGACTTGCAACCATTATTAATTTTGCAGGAGAATTATATGAAAGTTTTGAAATGAGCGACAGTGTGGTGGAGACTTCACCCTCCAATGCCCCCCCTCGGCCCCCAATTATAGTTTTGCTCATAAAGAACGTATTTTAAACGCTTGCATTTTAAAACTTCAAATATTGTGTTTCAAATTAAATCGCTTTTCGTGGAATAACACCGAAATGAATAATGTGTGAAATGAAACCTCGATCGTAAAATGAAACAGTATCGGTTTATCTACGTTGCAGTTAAAAAAAATTGTTTGGCTTCGGTGGAATTTTTCATATATGCTGTGTATTATAAAAAATATACCGTCTTGGTTTATTATCCAGAACCATCTATATCTATATCGATATTATCTACGACCACGCTTCTTATGTCGCGCCTGTGTGTTGTGCTCTGGAGAAATTGAAAAGATTCGTATCTCGAGGAAAGAACAGTTTTAAAACACTAAAACATCGCTGAATAAATCAATCATCACGAAAATACGAGGAGTTATATATAAATAAATCATTTATTTTCAGAAAACACAATCCAGTTTGTTAGTAACTTAAGAACTATGTTAGTATCTGACGAAAATTGATGGATGTTTTAAGATGTTCTGATCTAAGATTAGAACTTTGATCATTAAACGGACAAAACTGATAGATGTGCGTTATAAATAACTCCGTATTAGTCAGTGAGAAATCATATTATCAAGATACTATTAATCACGCACGTCAGAGCTGCGTGATAGTTGGTGCACCATGGCAACATCCAAATCTGGCAATCAAACCTGAACCCAGCATTGAACCGCATCAAAAATGAACTAGCAGTTTCGGAGATAAATGGCAACATTGGTTTGCACAAACATTCCCCCAACCCAAACGCATAGCCATTCTCCGTATCGTTGTGAGTAAAAACTGACCCGAATATGAGACTTAGGCTGATAGTATTTCTCCTACGGCAGCCTATTGGCGCAATTGACGCCGGCTCTGAAACGAGAGGCCGCGGGTTCGATCCCCGCCCCGAGGCAAATATTTGTGAGGCCCACAAAGATAATAAACGAATCGGACCTCCCGTTAGTAGTTCCTAAGTGACCCATGGTAAGCTAGCTTCATAGACGTTACGAATCACATATCAAGTGACCCCTCATTTCAAGTCATCTTTAAAAGACCTAGGTTAACAACAAACGCAATCATTTTGAATTTAATGTGCATGTTAATTCAATATTCAGCGTCACTTGAGTTGCGCGGAGGCCGAAAGAATTATAGCATTTGGGTCATTGACGAAGTGCTGGTTGCCGTAGCAGGTCCAAAGCGATCAATCCGATTGATTTAATTGTACACTGACCTCGTTGCTTAAGTTTAGCTTCGATTTAGTCGGTATCAGCGGTTGTTTCAATGTAAAACTCGCATTTTGGTACAAATCGTAGCGTATCGAGTCAGCCCATTTACGTCCCACGCAGAGCACGGGCCTCGCTACAAATTAGTAGTACGATTGAGAGGGGTTAGGCCATATAGTTCACCGTGCGGGCTTAGAGATGGTCGGATGAATTTATATACCATAGAACATCTTACAAATGTTGATGTTTTATCAGTATAAAAAGAATGTCTTGCTAATGTTGATGTTGAAACTTTTTTATTAGTATAAAATTCGCAATTCAGATGTTTTGCGAGCAGCTCTAGGTGTCGAATAAAAGTTGCGCGATAATTGTTGTAACATTTTAAGATATTATTTCTCTTATGTAAAGGGGAAATAATCTTTCAAATTACGCATCTCACATTATATTTGACAATCAGGATTAATCCTTGGGTTGTTCGAATGTGATTTTTCAAGAAGAAAAAGCACGATAGTCGATTACCACGTTCTTAATGGTGAAGAAACATCGTGTAGAATTAATAAATTAGTACACCCACCAGGCACATACATAGTCCTGACCCCACACTAAGATCGAGTCCCGTGTCGTGGGTATCAGGAACTACGACAAACTCTTTGGTCTCACAAGCACACAGACCCGAAAAAAAAGTACTTGTCGTTCACACAAACATTTGCATCGGGACGGGGATCGAACCCACGGCCTCTCTTTTCACATCCGGCGTCTAACCAACTGCGCCGCGGAGGGTGTCTGAAACCAGCATATTCGAGATGTTGACACACATTCCAATGGTACGTGAAAGCCATCAATAGACTAATCAAATGCATTTTGGCCTAACTCCTCTCCATCAAACTCTCGATTGTAGGAACCCCGTGCTTAGCACTGCAGGTACATATATATATATATATATATATATATACTGACGCAGAATACACAGTTTTACAATTTCACATATGTATAATGCAATATAATTGTATAGTATAAATTGATTACATATAAAACAATGACATGCATTAGTGATAGAGTTAGTCCCTTGTCAACGTCACTGTTTTACTGATTACTATCAAATTACGTAATCAGATCGCGATTGGTTGTGTAACAGCTTGTAATTACATTAGAACCTGTGATTAGAACTGATGTGTCGTAACAATAAGCTAAACTTGGATAAACGTATCTATCAACCTGTTATGACAGCCTCCCCGTGTGGTTGGTTGAACGCCGGCTGTGAAATGTGAGGTCGCGGGTTCGATCCTCTTACGGAGACAAATGTTTGTGTGAGCCACAAGTATTTGTTTCGTGATTGCATGTTTGTGAGACGCTAAAGTTTCTTGTAGTTCCTCATAACCACGGCACAAGACTCGATCTTAGTGTGGGTTCAGGACTATGTATGTGACTGTTGGATGTATTTATTTATCATTTAGAATGTGTTTTTAGGTAGAGAACTTTTTCATTACAATTTCATATTCATAATTTATCAATTTAATATAATATATAATACTCCATATATTATATTAAATTAAAAGAGATGTCGATAATTATGAACTCCCTGAAAACTATTCGATTGGTTAATGTTAAAAGTCTTTTGTTAATTCTCGCTAAAGAATAAAGCACTTCGCAGTAAAAAAAGGACGAGTCCTCCTAACACATTTAAAAAAATACACCAATACTTCAATATCAGCAGTTTTAAAAATACCTCGTCATATTTCTGACATCGTCTACGATATATGTAATTTAACAAAATCTACACAAGCATTGGTATCCAAGCGTTTCTCCCATATATTCTCTTGAGGGAATCTACCAAGGCACTCGGTTGCCAACTAAGAAAGAGCATTAATACTAAGCACAAACCATTAAGTTTAGATTCCACTGAACGACTAGCTAATGCGCTTATCAGTTAGACGGAACAGTGTTGTAAGCCCTGGCTCCGCAACAAAGCATTATGCAACCGAACTGCTCATTAAAAGAGGACTGTGTTTGTTACGTGACCTCCCACTGTGTTAATTTAGAATAAAGTTACTCGTGGATATTATAATTAAAAGCCTCATTGTGCAACAAGGAAATAAAGAATCGAAAATAAATCTAGGAAGAATTCGCTGAATGAAATATGGTTGCCATACACCAAATTCATTTTTATGATTAGTATATTAATTGTGATATAAGTTATAGTTTAAATAAAATCATGTTGCGCCAACCCCGTGACAAGTTACAATAAATGCAGGCAGAATTCGATATAAATTAACATTAAATCATAATATTATTGTAACACTTACCCATGTCCAATTTAAGCTGATTAAATCTAGATTACACTTAATAGAATATAAAAGAAATGTCTAAAGAATTAATTGAGCAAATTGTTGGTATTGTAAAGGATGCTGAAAATAGGAAATTGTTCGTATAAATAATATCTTAATGAAATGTATGGCGGATATGGGTGAATTCAATGAGTGTATGATTTGGTTAATTATTGATTGTTATTAATAATTGATAATACCTGAAAATTCATGTAAAGAATTGACGAAATCAATTTTTGAGACGCGGTTGATACTAATGGAGAAAGAGTTTTTAAGATATATTTTCCTATAATGATTACGCGATTACGCGGCCGGTAATTTTATAAAAAAAATCTGTGAATAATTGTTATACCTGTAAAAACACGTCATCAAAACACAATCAATAATAAAACAACATTTCAGATCCAGCAAGCATTCCAATCCCCATTCATATTTGTATGCTTATCAAAATATTTGATATTTCAGAGTTCTAGAATTTTCTATCTCTCTCATATTCCTTGCATTCTGAGCGTACTTACCGATTCAGCTTCACTTTTCATCTGTGGACAAAAAACATGACTGTTAGTTGACTGTTGACTGTTAAAAAATGTTAGTTATAAAATACTAATAATCTAATATTGTATTATAATTATAGTCTGGTTTAACTGGACTTTATTTATGGAAGTAGAAAAAAAATATAGATGTCTATTCCTACAACTAATTCTTATGTATTATCAGCGACTATTTTTAAATGAATAACAATAAATTAATAATACGTTTTAAAAACTCTATTACAAGAGCACTCATTGCCTCAAATATTTTGACAGCGTCCATGGCGCAGTTGGTTGGACGACGGCTGTGATACGGGAGGCCGCGGGTTCGATCCCCGCATTGAAACAATTTTTGTGTGAACCATAAGTATTTGTTTTGTGTCTGGGTGTTCGTCAGACCGAAAAGTATCTCGTAGCTCCTGATACGACACAAGACTCGATCTAAGTGTGGGGTCAGGTCTATGTATGTGAATGTTGGATGTATTTATATATATTTATGAAGATAGAAAACTACGGTTTATTAAGAAACGATAAATCATCCCAAACTTACTACCATCATTATTTCATAAAATTACAAAATTGCCGCATTTTTTTCGAATTCAAAAATGTTACAAAACCTACGCACAACGCTGAAAAGTAACATTATCCAAAAGGTATAAAGGCATAGTTTATGTCTTATAAACATTGGAACCAAGGTATGGATTTAGTTGCAATATGTATCGATTTGGCGCAACATTGTTGAAGGTGCCGCGGTTTCAGTGGCGAGCAGCGAGCGCGAACTATGCAGCATGTGGGCGACCCGCAGAACGCCACATGTGCCAGAACTGTCGCTTTTCAATTTGAAGCGACAGTTCGTGTACATATAGATATTTCAAATATAATTTTCGATTCCAACACCTAATCCGGGTTAATTATCATAAAATCTGTTAGAAAAAGTATAAAAACTATATTCTGTACTCTCATTTCTAGTGTTATAAAAGGTTTTGTTTGTTATACTTCCATGCCTTAAACTCCTCAACGAATTTGTATCATATTTTGCATACACATTTTCCGGTTACGGAAAATAATATAGAGTATTTTTCCATCAGAAAAAAACACTATTCCCAATAGAAAAGTAACTTTTCGTGTTCACGTATTGCTTCCTGTGTAGATCGACAACATAACTTATAACAATGTGAGCGGGACTACGGGAAAACCTAGTTGTTGAAAAGGCAATCAATACAACATTAAATTATTAATGAAGTTACTAGGCGCTATAGTCAGGTTTGAGACAATGTACCCACAAGGAGCCTTCATTCACTACGCGATGTTAACGGAATAATTGGATGACGCCCTCATCGATGGGTCATTAACCCGATCTGCACGTGACAATACCACAGACATTCGTGTAATTATGTCTTGTAATTACTGTAATTATCGTTGTATATTCAAAGCAATCGCACAATGAACACTACGCCGTAGGCAGAATAATGTATGAGCAACCCCTTGCGCCTAGACAAATGTTTGTCTAAAGATATCTCATTGCAAAAAATAGGCATTTTTACATTGGCACGATACACTGCATTTCATATACGATGTATAATTTTAAATTAATAAAATAATACTCGGGTTTCCTGGTAGCACCTCTGCCTCCCCTTCTGGGAAAAAGGCGTGAGTTGATGGATGTATGTACAATAATAATATAATGCAATCTCCTTTTCTCATACCTATCCTATTGCTGTTGGTAACCTTAGCGGAGTTAAACACTTTGCTATGCCGAGTTTTATAAAGCTAATTAAACCATTGAAATAAAACGAATTCTTAAGAAATTCATCGCGAATTTGATTTGATTTTTACATTCTTTCGACTTCCCGACGTTTCAATCACAGCTACACTACAGCACTACAGCTTTCTTGGTCACGGGCAATCCGACCCACTTTATTTCAATGTGTAACATTCGCTTATTGAACCATAATTAATTCCGGGTATAACTCCTCAAAGGGAAATGAATTTCATTTGATAAATATCACTTCCGTAATGTACATAAAACGGTTGCGAGAAAATTTACTTGTGATGATGAAAATGACTTATTTCTGCAAAAGTAATGATTTCAAAAAGGTACTCTTTGATATTCGCCGTATATGCAAGTTGCTGTATGCTGTTGCTGAGATCTTACTTAAAAGTCTCTAAGTCCAGCAGTGGGGATAGGCTCAGTATACACCTATCTATATGTAAAGATGGGCTCTAAGACGTGATCAAAAGGAAATTTAAAAATATGGACAAATGAGTTGGTACAAGACTTAATCGTTTGTATAACTGATAACGTCTTAGATAGAGCTATGTGGAAAAATACGAAGAACCCAGATATCACGTTACGTGTGTGTTCATCTATCGTGTACGGTTTTCGCTATTTCGCCAGATAGAGGATCCCACGAGGAATCAAAGACTAATGTTCATTAATATCAAATATAAATTAGAAAAAGGAAGTAATTAAAACATCGCGTCGATTAAAATTTTTAAGCAGCGCTACGTCACTAAGCAAGTAAAGCAGGACTACGGATCGTATCGCCTTACTGGAAAATTCCAATGCTCGAATATACAAAGAACAACTATATTCGATATCTCCATTTTAATTTCACAGTAGTAATTCGAATCCAACGGCTGATTCGGACGAAACACGAGTTTATCGGAATTGCGAAGTTGATATAATATAAAATATGAGATTTTTAGTAAAATGAATAGAAATTCGAAACAACTGAAACTGAAATATTTAGTATATAAAATCACGCACATAGACCTGGACATTTATATACAATAATCGTGTGGTGGGTATCAAAAACACCAGATGGTTTTCGGTTTCATTATTCCCAGATCTAGAATAAAGACTTGGATAATACAAACCCGCCATCTTTCATTCCATCTCGGAATCTATAAAGGACTTAAGGCGGTCCTACGCATAGAATTATAGCTGTAAAGGGCGAACATCTAACGTTAGAAATGACCCACTGCTGCCCACACAGGCTTTCAGTAATCTCTATGTACTAACCTCTAAAATCTGTCGAATACACGTATATACAATATGTCATATAAATTCCATTGACGTGGCAAAATTTGGAACTGCAAAAATTTTTAAAACAACTATTTAACGCAATGTTTGAGATATGTCTTTTTAATATAAACAACAAGCATTTATATTCGTAATCTAATAGAATTAACGTGTTCAGTATAATAAATTGTGAAGAGAGAATAACTGTTCCTTATATTTTGACAACAGCATGACAACAACGCATTTGGACGCCAGAGGATCGCAGACGATCTATACATATGTACTTATCGGGTATACCTAATCTTATAGTGGTATGTGCAACTTTGAATCGTTAAACCACACACTCGATTAAAATGTCAATTCCATAATTACTCGTAGTTCTCGGCAAATAGCTTTTAATTTCCAACCTCAGTGTTTGAAACATTAGTAATTAAGTTACTCAAACCAAACGTATTAATTAATTTCTTTTCCGAGTATTCTGTAAACGAACATTTTATTCCATTAAATATATTTCTCCGCCTGCACATTCCGACAAATTGAAGAATAGCAGAGCCAAAAACATGTTATTCGGAAACGCGAAGTGAAAATTTAATTAAACGCTTCCCAAAATAATTTGAATGGTTTTCGCCAGTCCAGGTACTGATACAACAAAATTGCGAGATTGAGTATAAAGCGAAACGTCGAGTGTAATGCAATGTGCATTTGTTAATGAAATACAGAGGTCGCTGGAGTGGAAGGGAAACACGAGGAAATTAAATAACTGACACAGCTTTGTTGTTCCTTCAATAATTGGTACGAATGAGTGAACGAAACAGACTAACTCTCACACTCACACCACTGCAACTCCTGCCAGCGAGGATCAACAGAACGCAAAGAATTGGCGCCGAACTCCGGAGCTCGGCGAGTCTCTTAGGGACACTGGCTTGTCTTGAATGGAAAACTCAACATATAGAATTTTCAAGTATGGTATAAGTTTATCTTGTGTATTCAGTAAGCAAAAATAACGTCAATCGGCAAGGGCTGACCATTTCGCTCGTAGCACTAGACTACACCGCGCTTACCATAATTACACCTGATGGGAGATAAACTGCACTAGTACATTTAGCAACGAAAAAGGATCTTTGTGATATATAAATCTTTTTACCATAACCTAGATAAGTTCATTATAGATTGGCCACTACACACCCAACCCACTCCGAAAAAGTAAAAACCCTTATAGATATAGCCCACCTTATTTATAGACTTTAAAGATCTGATAATAAAAAATATATTCTAAATATTAAATTCTTTAAATTAATATTCGTCGCCGATTTCGAATATCACAGATGTAAAATACAATTTAAAAATGGAATTCGAAGCGCTGCGCCGCGGACCAGCGCCGACAATCCGATTAGCCGGCGCGGCGCGTCGATACCGAAGAAATCTACCATCCGGCAATACCGGAGCATTTTCTTCCGGCAATATTATGCCGGCTTCAACATCGGTCTGCTTATTTTACACATTTCCGCAAGGCGTTTGATTCACTTATTGAGAAAGGTCTTTTGGAATAATTTATTTCTTGTTTTATTTTTTATAAAATATTATAATTATTTCATGTTAAATTTGCAATATTTTAGTGTATTTGCTCGACCTACGGAACCTATTACAGAAATTTAAATAAAAAAATAACATTTGTTTATCCACATAATATTTATTCCGAATGCGTTTAAAAAAGAAAATTAACATTTTCATCGCACTCTTTTTACAGTTCATTCGCAACGGTGCTAAGCGAACTGTAATGCTAAAAATGAAAAAATATTTTGTTTTTTCATCGCGGTGTACATCGACAGGAAAATATTTGTTTTTTTATTCATTGAAACGTTCCTAGAACTGACTTTGAGCGTCAAATAGCATAGAAATTATTTGAAACAGAACTATAGCCGTCGCCTGCCGGTTCCCTTGTTTTTTCAATGCATGGTGAGACGATAATGCCATGCGCCTGATGGTAGGTGATTCGACCGCTAATGAACAGTAGCAAAACGAAACAACACCAAGAATTACAAAGCAACCCTCGACATTCTACTGCGCTTGCCATCCTGAGACATAAGATGTTAAGTCTCATTATATCTAGAAGTAACACTGACTACAATGCCCTTCAAACCGGAACCCCAAAGTGCATTTAAACCGCTTTTAGACAGGAGAAATAGACATTGCGCTGGTACCTACCCAGGCGGCCTCTCACATATAGAGACCTACCATCATTAAAGGATTTATCGTCACACGAATATTCCGCATCCATTTGCCTCGCATCTGCATCAAACGACTTACTCCCGTTTTTGTCCACATTCGTTACAAAATCCGATTACACCTTTAGTAGCATATTTTAAGCGCGCTGGTGTTCGCCCAGGATTTTGGCTCATTTTCCCAGGTCACTGAGGAAATCATTAGGAGAGGCCTATGTTCAGCAGTGGACTTCTTTTGGCTGATGGATTGGATTAGTGTTCGCCCGGCGATCGATATTCGTCATTAATGGAATAATCATGATTCGACAGCTATACGAAAAAAAAAAATAGTTCAAAATGCGGCCACAAATTTTGAATCTATTATTATCAGTGTACGGTCAGAGTAGTATCAATCACTACGCACTGTAACGGTGAAGGAATACATCGCGAGGACACCTGTATACTATAGCGATTTGTAAGAATTTCTGTGGTATGTAATGTCCGTCAACACGCACTAGGCGAGCGCGGTGGACTATGGCCTAACCCCTCTCAATTGTACTCCCAACTGTAGAGAGGACCAGTGCCCTGCAGTGGGACGTATATGAGCCGATACAATACAATACAATATTTTTAAAATTTAAGCTCAACGGATCGTTACCTAAAAATCTCACGTTTCTAGATTAACTTTGAAAGCAGCTGACGCTATCACAAACTGATTGTGACTTATATAAATAATCAAGATACTTTAAAATAAATACATTTTCTCTATACATTAACCAACAGTTAATTTGTGTTTTGTTTTTCTCTCTCTTCAGCGCCAGCATGTCTGAACATAGTAATTTAAATTAGCAATTCAATTTAAGTTTATTAAGTTGACATTAAAATGAAATGAAAATTTGTACAGCCATTTCAAACTAAACACGGAATTTACCGTCAAACACTAAAACATTGCTCAAAGTAATACGAGTACATTGCAGTGCCGGGTCGCGCATTTAATATTAATATTTTCACTTCCACCCAGTGTAAGCTATCTCGGTCAAAAATCACGTCACCGAATGCATTTGAAACACTGCGAAATGTCCGCATAGCAATTTAATTTCCACCTTGACAAAATATAATAACAATTTCGAGCGCGAGACTGCCACGGTGGCGTAGTAGTATTAGTGTATTATAGCAAAGCTGAGGTCTCGGATTCGAATTCCGGGTCGGGCAGTGATAATGGATTTTTCAATTCATTATCATGGCGATAGGCTCGCCCCCTATCACATCGTTGGACGAAACATACAAAGCGAAATGTGGGTGTCATAGTGCCGCCTCTGCCTACCCCTTCTGGGAAAAAGGTGTGAGTTTATGTATGTAATTACGAGCGAGGCACTCCTGTGGAATTACAGTCATCGGGAAAGGGGGCGATAAGGTAATACAAACGTTAGAAGGCAGAAGAAAAACGCGCGCAATAGGTTAAATAGCTCATTTTTTAAATGCTTAAATTTCTCATATTCCAAATAATTAACAGACAAGAATATAAATACACTCAGAAATATGCTAGGTTGAGACGTTTGAAATGTGGTAGTGGAGGTAGTTGTCAACTAACAGAATAGAAAGTAAGATAGCGAGATGTCCCCACTATCCTCTTCTGCTTATCTTCAAAATTATAATTGCTGGCTCTTTTCACAAGCAATTTTAATGCTGCTTGGAGAACAATATTTCAATTTAGTGTCTTTGTTGTTGGAATAATAAAATATAATATTAGAATTCCAATTACAGGGTTTTGTCCGTGTCGAGCGGTACAAAAACATGCGCCCGCCCCCTCTCCTGTTCAATGTAACAAAAGAAAGCAGAACACGAAATTGTCTGTCTATACAAAGACCAGGCGACAGTTCTTGTTCACATTTCAATTCGATCGTTAGGAAATGTCATGAATTTAAATTGAATACAAATTACCTCCCTGCGGCCCGGCCATTTTGCGAACCAATATTTTGGTTTTCCATACCCGCCATGCACGCTACAATTTATTTTTAGCCGACTACCATAGATACGGTCTGATCATGTCTTGTGTGTTTCGTGAAATTTTATCGCACAGTTTCGAAGTATGTTTTAATTGGAGTGTTAGTTGTCTATAATCATAATTATAAGGAAAAGAATGCCGTGAATTTTGGAATAAACAAGGACAGTAACACGTCTTGGAGTGGAAAATACATTGCAATACATAATAAATGTAATGACTTCTAGATAAATCAAAGACTGAATGCTTCCGTAACCGTATATGACCGGGTTGACTGTAAATGACGTCATGGAGGTTACGGCATGTCTCGACCAATCGCCAAATAGTACTCTAGCAGCTCGGCGTGACGCCAAAATAGGGGAAGACTGGGACGTAGAAGACAGCGAACTTGACTTATGAACAGTGTTACCGAATATGACGAAAACACGGCACAATGCGTCGAATACACTACCGCTCCACCGTTAGTTCGTTAGTTCCCTTGTTTTAACAGATCGATACGTGCGGACAAACAAGCGCGGTTAGCGCAGTTGTGATATATTAATGGACGATAATTATTCAAAATACTCGGCCGGAGTACAATGTGCTTTGTTGCGGCGTGAAGTTTAACAATACAGCTGTGGAAATATCTAATGTAATATTGTTTCATGCAGTATAGGCACTAATTGATGTATTATTCAGCTAATTAATGGTAAACATTTTACAAAAAGAGAGCAATTTTCAGTCGGGTGATGATCGAAAATCACAAAATATAGGGTGTTTATTTATCTTCTAGTTGATGATCCTCAATCAAAATGGAACAGACGCGGCTGCCAACATGTTCATGATGGTCGCGGGTTCAAATCCCAAGGTACACCCCTGACTTTTCAGAGTCATATGTGTATTAACAATCAATCATGCACTATAACGATGAAGGAAAACATCGTGAGGAAACCTGCATACCATAGCGATTTGTAAAAATGTCTACGGTAGAGTCAAAATGTCGGGTGACCTAAAAACTTAACATATTCTATGTATAACTGTTCTCGCCTATTATAATAAAAAAAACATAGGGTAATTTTTCAGTTACATCCGATATAAAATCGTGTCCGATCTAACTCGGTAACGAGTTCATAGACTCTTTGTACATTTTATGATTTTATCGTAATATCAAATAGCATCCTATTTTATCGCCTATTGGATTAGCCGTTAGAAATAATACAGCACTACTGACCTGTTTTAAATATATTGAAAACAGAGATAACGATTTTGCTCGTTTAATTTTTTTACCGTAAAAGGCCGTGGTTCGCCGCAAGGGACACTCACCAACGTTTGAAAACTGTTGAAACTAACAACTTTACGGCGTCATGTCAATCGCACGTATATATTTGCTTTTGCTCTATTCCTTCAGCCACAGGAAATTCGCTGTCGAACATAGGCTTGGGATAAGGAATTCTAAATCTATTTTCATAGAGACTAGACTAGAACCGACGCACGTGTGAAAATCGACTACGTTTCAACCCGAAGCGGTGATTTATTTACCCTTTTTTAGTTGCCTAACTTTTAGGTTTATTCGGGGAATATTTTTGACGAAAAATGTAATATTTATTTTGTATATAAAAGGATTTTTTTAGCCATATTTCAAATTCTCCGTGGAATAGCGGTTTGCTTTGACACGACGGGAAAAAGTGAATTCAAACATATCGGAATATTTTTTTTTTTTATTCTGCTTCAAAGTGTTCCTTTGACTGTTGTTTGTATAGTTGTTATCCGATTTATTGCAGCAAATATTAAAATACGGAAACCAGCGATCGTACGTTCCGCTTGCGTGGTCACTATTTAGCCAGATACGGATATCTTAATTATTTATTCCATTAATTATTTACACAATTTAGAAGCAACATGGTTTATTTATTGGAGTATATGTGGTTTATAATTTTACAAAGAACCGCCTTTTAACTTACACGAACCAATAAAACGTAAACGACAAAAGGATTTTCAGTCTGTAATTAACGTATGTGTGTCGCAAATTGCCAATAATTGTCAACGGTCTCTGTTTGTACATTGTAGCCTGCATTTATTTCCGCCAGCCTTCAATTTTCTGCTATTGGACTTTTATTTACAGCCAGTACTTTCCCGTTTAATTTTTGAAAATGGAATGAATGTTGTGTGTGTGGCAAAGACTAATAGTTCGGTATTTAAATATTTGAATATCAAAATTAACTTCTCAGCTGTAATTATTACATAATCGATTTCAGTATGGTGCTAAGTTTGTGTTAGTGTATTTTTATTGTCCTTATTTCAAGCAGCACAGGAGCAACGGATAATATTAAAATAAATTTATAAAATGAAATGAATAAAATTAATTGAACATATTTTTTAAATTTATATTTGTAAAAGGTGAATCAAAATTAATAAAAAACGACAGATCCATACTGATGCATAATACTTTACAGTAAAAAACCGCATTAACAGCAACAAAATACAAGAAAAACTAATCTCAGAGGGAAACTTAAACCGGGAATGTAATTAAGCAGCCGTCGTGTGCAGAAAAACTGAATCTGTTCCGCGGCACTGAAGCGCATGCCGCCACTTCAATTAATATGAGGGCTGCGCGTTCATTACCGGTCGAAACTTCTCATCTCGAGATGCCAAGGCATGGCCAGCTCTCTATATCTTAAAATGTCCCTTCCACATTGACGTTCGTTTATTACATTTTATACCCAAAACAGGCTTTGTATTTTACAAAAGATATGGCAATACACATTATATACAATTAATAGATAAAAAAAATCCATCCATAATCATAGTTAAAGTTTCAGAATCTCGATTTCACACGATTGCACACGAACTACGAAGCTGGTAAGATAATTATTAATTTACGCACGAATAATTCTGAACAGGACATATCGAGTTATTTACGCGATCATTGACAATATGTGGATAAGGACAAGTAATATAACCGAATATGTGAAGCGTAAGTAATTGAACAAGCCGGGAGAATCATGTATGAGGTCACCTGACATTCGTCTGTGGCGATTAGATACTCTAATTGAACTGCACGGCATTTACCGCCAGGCTGCTAAGTTACTGCACACTTATAAATATATATAAAAATATGTCTATATATCAACCCATCGAGATTTTATAACAAAACCGACCCTTATTTCCTCCCACAAACAACATTTTATCGTTAACAGTAAAAACTAGCAATTTTAGTTATTACGAAAACCCCACGACCTGTTCTTTTAAACTGTTAACTACAACTGAAAATAGCCACAACATTGTTGTAATACTAATATTACTCTAGCAACTATCCCCCGGACGCTGCGAACTTGGTATGGTTGAAAACAATTGAATTGAATTAATGAGTTGACGTTAGCAGGCAAGAGATGGCGTTAATTGCAATGGTTAGACGCGGAGGGACAAGTTACGGGCACACTAACACGCAGCGCGACGCGTGCATGCTACTCGTAGCTGTAGCGACTAGAAGCACTTTTTGCACCGCCGTTGATATTTCATTTGCGCCAATAACAGCATGTAGTTTGTTACAAATGAGGTCAACGTGAAGCATGCCACTGTAACCGCGTAATTGGCTTTCATTATATTATTTCAAAGAAATGTCGAAGGATTGTTTGTCTAAATTGTCGATTGACACGGGCCACCCTGGTTCACGGCCCCACGAAGAACCATGGTGACTCGCAATCATATTCAATTAAAGTTCAGTAGAGTGGTATTTAGTCCCGATATGTTTTGGACCGATGTAACGCTTTGGGTATATTTAATTTTTTTCAACACCCGTATCGATACCGCTGTAACATCAAAATTGATTAGGGACCGTTATGTCGTGGCCATTGAAGCTTATTGGCTTTACGGTGCTTAACATTGGTTCGGCGTCGTGTAGGTACGCCTACCGCGAATGAGAGCCACGCACATGAAACTGAAGGCGACGGCGCACTGGGACTGAGCGAGTGAGTTAGTCAGTCAGTCAGTCAGTCGTCACCTTCGATAAGTAACGAACCGAGCCGCGCCCGCGTGCAGGAGAGTAGGCGACCGGTGAGGGACAGGCGATGTCCTGAGTAGGTCGTCACACAAAAAATAAATAAGGAGTTTTCACACAGTGGTACCTGATCATGTGGCCCGGGAGGGCGGAGGCAAGCTGACACGATATGCGACGACGGAGGAGGACGAAGCCACTCTCAGGGAGCTTCTACTTAGGTACGTGATTTAGAGAGAGGACTAGCTTTCCGCCTTTATTACTGGCTTCATTTTGCATTGTCGATTCATAAGGATTCTGTGTGTTATTGTGTCTATTACATATTTTTCACCTTGGCTTGGCATCCCAAGTATCTTGTATTGCAGATATAAGGGTGCGTCCGACGCGCGACCGGCGACCGGGCCGGTGCTAATATCATCTCACTGTCCCTTCCATGACATCGGACCTGAGCACTCCGTGTTGCGTGTAACGTGCCTAGCGTCAATGGCCATGACGATCTCTATGCTATTATATCATCAAGTCTCGCAGCTCGCTTGACACTTTGCTAGCACCTTCGTTAGGGCGCCCGGGCGGTAAGGAACGTGTGCATGTGTTTCATACTCGTACGTGACGTGTACTGTCGTAGTGTGTGTTTCCCGGTGTTTGTTTTGTGCCATTACTGTGTGGATAAAGTACACATGCTTCGCTGCGTTCTATCGTTGAGGCAACGCATCATCACGCCTTAGAGGACGGCTCACCGCATTCACTTACAAAGACAATCACTTGACTTTTAGAACTGTGTGTGTAGATTTTTTATGTCGATTATATACATTTCATAGAAATGTCATCTTATCACGCGTAGGTTCAACCGTAGTGACTAATGCGAAAACTGTCATACTAATGACAATTGGACGAAAACGTTTTTCCAAATTTAAAACTATAATTCAAATTGTATAATTCACTGAAATATTAAAATTATTATTCCAAATTTAAAACGCGCCGTTCCCGTCGCGGTGGGGATTTCGGTTGTGAATGAGACGGCGCGACACCGAGGCAGTTGCGGCGGCCGCGCGCTCGCGATAGTGTGTGACGAGCTGGTAATAAGTATGTTTTGTCGTTCAGCCTTCAGAGACAGGTGAGCGTGATGAGCATGAATCTATCCGCCAAGCTTGACGAGCTACAGCGAGGCGACCGACAGCTGGAGACGACGGTCGCTCTCTGCGAGATCAGAACTCAACTCCAGGAGCTGACTAAGAGCGTCGAGTCATGCCAGAGTGAAGTCTCGGAGGTAAGTTGCACTATATTTCTCCTAATTTTAATTCCTATGATTTAGCCATATATTTTGACCATATATTGTGCGTTCGATACCGAAGTTTCCAGTATAATTTTAGGTTTCAAAGACAAAATGATAGAAGCATTAACCATTTAGATCCACATTAAAAATTCAAACTATTAAGTGACTGTATTCCGAATATTTATGCGACGTAATTAATTTTATGGATATATAGAGTTCTCATTTGTATAAAGGGTATGTAAAAAATAAAGGCACATTTACAAAGGCTATGCTATAATCATCGTTACTCACTTTTGCATTTTTATTACGTAAGTGCTACAAGAAATTGAATTTTCCCTCTTTTATTAATGTAAAAAGTATTCCTTTGTCTTTACGAAGGTTTAATGCATAATTTCTACCTACTTTATCTCGGAGCAATTTCTTAAGAAAGAGAAAATAAGCGTTTGAACGTCACACAGCGTAATATAGTTCAGGAAAATAGCTTAGCTTTTGTACAAAGATTTACAGAAAACATTTCCTATAAAAATACATATTTCTTTCTCGTTTAAAATATTATTCCACTTGTTCCCCTGTTTTGCCTCGAGATATAATCTTGTACATTCTTTGTTATTCTCAAAGGAGTTAAAGCATTCTTTTAAGATAGCGGCAAGGGAAAAAAATTAAGTGTCTTGTAAAATGCATTCAATTGCATTACAGCCAGTGGTACAAAAGAAAAACATTGCGATTTATTTGTTTTGTAACCTTTTTAAACGGAGAAACTCCTTTGTGAACGCTAGGGAAATACAAATTTGAAATTCGAACAATGACGAATCAAGATGCTTCAGTGGAGGTTTACAATGGACGATATTGTAAAGTTATAAATAATGTTATAAAATTTAGGTAAACGATGAAGTACGCAACTTCTTCATTATTTAGCTCACGAAGAAAAAAAATATACAATTAAAGATTACGATTTTTCTTACCGGTATACAGAATATAAATTACGTTTATACGTCATATCTTGATGTAGCCGAAAATTATCTATTGAACATTTAAACAGTTCCACAAAGGAATAGGGTGGCATAAATATGACGATCAGTGAAAGATTTAATGTCAGTAGACACTATCTGAACTTTTCCGCTCTTACCTTAAGAGTAACAACAGGACATAATGAGACTTAACATCTTATGTCACAGGATGGCGAGTGCAGTGTAAAACCAAGCATTGCTTTGTTACTCATGGTGTTGTTTGGTTTTGCTACTGACCATGAGCGGTCGTATCGTTTACCATCAGGCGAATGGCATGCTCGTCTCACCATTCATTGCAATAAAAAAGCCTTCAAATTAAACTTAGTATGAAATTCCTATATATTATGACAAATCTCCAAAAATGTTATCATCCACCACTTTAATTTTCTGAGACTGCCTCGGCGGCCTAGTTGTACTGCGGTACGATTTCAAAGTTGAGGTCTCGAGTTCGAATCCCGTGTCGGGCAAAGTGATAATAGATTTTTCAATTCATTATCAGCCCGGAATCAGGAATTTATGCCTGATATGGCGATAGGCTCGCCCCCTACCATATCGTGGGACGGAACATACAAGGCGAAATGTGGATGTCATGGTGGCACCTCTGCCTAACCCTTTTGGGAAAAAGGCGTGAGTTTATATATGTAAGTAATTTTCTTCTGACTCAATTAGTGTTGAAGCTACCTCAACGCCAACTTTTACTAGATATTTTAATTATATTACATTTAATCAATACAATGGTTTTAATATTGAAAAAAATCTGAAAGTATAATTGACTGCGCGTTAAGTACTTTACTCAATCTTGTTAGTGGTTTTCTCGTGTTAGGCGACGTGTATTCAAAGCATGACAAATATGTTAAGAAGGCATTAGTATGATTACGAATAATAAGTACTTAACACATTTAAATGGAAACTAAAATGATTGAGAACTTTTGAACTTTTAGTAAAATTTGGTTTCATTTTATTTACTATTGGGGCACCCCAACACCTACTTTAAAAATCGGAATCGCAAATCTGTTAATCAGATTTTTTTCGAAATATGTATTTTTATGAAAACGTTTGAATTCCATTCACATACCTATAAATTCATAATATAAAATGCACACTTGTAAGTTTTACATAGTCCTAACCCCACACTTAGATCGAGTCTCGTGTCGTGGGTATCAGAAACTACGAGAGGCTTTTCGGTCTTACAAACACCCAGACTCGAAACAAATACTTGTAGTTCACGCAAACATTTGTCTTGGTGCGGGGATCGAACCCGCGGCCTCTCGTTTCACAGACGGCGTCTTACCAACTGTGCCGCGGAGGCTGCATAGAAACTGTAGTAGGAGGATACAGTAACCGTTTTAACTTTTACAAGATAATCTAAAATTGTTCACACAAACTGTCCGTATTTGATGACAATACCTAAATATGCATGCAGTCAGGGCGGTTACTCTATGATCTGAAACGAAACTCGAACGTTCGGTCGTCGCACGTGAAACGTACGAATGTGCCTAGGTAGGTACTCCACAAAATGTTCGAATCCTCCTCCTCCTCCTCCTCGAATCCTCTATCGTAACCATAGACTTAGTTCGGAGTGATTGATAAGTATCATAGAGAATAGTTTTGATTTTTAGAAGTGGAAAACTTATAACTTACTTCAAACGTCGAAGTCATAACATAGTTTCGTATCGGATCATAGACTAACCCCGAATGTTGTTATGTCGGGTCTGCTGTATCGATCTTGTATCGAGCTGTTCTCACGTATTTGTTAGTCTCGTATCGAGCATTAAGTCAGGAATATGATAAATAATAACTACCTGCTATCCTCCCGTTCCTCTCCTTGATGGTTTTTTCTTCTGCTAACCACGTTCCACTTACTAAAAATAAAACGAAAAAATAGGGTTAATTATGTTAGTTATTTACAGAAATGAAATAATATTAAAATAACTACTGAAAAGTTTAGGCAAAATAGCCGGTCGGTAATTTAAAAACCCTAATCTGAATTTCGCATAAACAATATATAATAAAAGTATATCATCAAATATCGACGGCGAATTACCAATAATACCTAACTGACATGATCATAAATTTACTACTAAAATATTTTATTTTTGATACCCAAGTTAAAATATAGCTTATACTTACATTACTGTATATGTTATACTTAATAGATTTCAATTAAATTCAAAACGATAAGAAAGTAAATTTCCCAAAAATGTCAAGAGGTACTTCACCGTCGACTTGTAAATTATCCCTTTGTAATCATTTTCACAAGAAAATTATTGTTTGAATAATTTGCAGATGTTACTGCGTCACTGACAAGAGAGCAAATTATATTTTCTTTCAATCCCTTATGCTGTGGTGGAAAAACCCTTCTTGCCATCAGAACTGCCATCGTGGTCGAGAAAAAATGGCTATTACTCCGCAGATACTCTTTAAGATTCGTAGGTAGTTTTATCCTGCATCTGTACCATCCCGTATAGTCCTATTGAAGGGGGTTAGGCCATATAGTACACCACGCAGCCCGGTGTGGGTTAGTGAACTTTACATACCATAGATGTTTTTACAAATCGCTATGGTGTGCAGGTTTCCTCACGATGTTTTCCTTCACCGTTATAGCGGGTGTTGATTGACTATCACTACACACAGGACTCCCAAAAATCAGAGGTGTGCCCTGGGATTTGAACCCGCGACCACCGTGAACATGAAGGCAGCCGCATCTAGTCCGCGTCTAGTTTAGTTTTATCCATCTCAGAAAAATGACAATACGCCACTAATTGGTTTGTTTGAACGCCTGTGGCAGCCATAAGTCATATTAGTGGTCTCTTTCGGTGAATCATATTATATCATGAATAATCACCTGCTATCTCCCACGAAGTCGCCATGACGATTTTTTCTACTGCACTTTAACTGCTATCCGCAAACTGAAAATAAATAAGATAAGCAATTTAAAATATTGTCAGGTATTAAAAAATATATTGAGAATGATCGATTTTTCAAATTGCAATTTAATATTTAAGAGGTTAATAAATATTTTATTTTATTCTATTTAATTAATGGTAATGTAAGCTACCTGCTGTGGTCCTCTTGCTCTCCCTGAAGGCTTTTTCTTTGTTCTCCGTTCGGTATCTTCGTGGCACTATCTGTAAATGGACATAAAAATACATGATTCATTTTTTACTTTTGAAACATATTTTTATTTTTCTAGAAATAGTCAACAATATTAAATTAATTTGTTTATTGATGTAATTTTACCTTAATTTTTTAAATCTGTCATTAGGAACTTCTTCATTTGTAGACTGCTTGATGTCCAAGAAGCACTGAAAATAAACAAATATGTTAGTTATGCCTCAGGAATTCTACTGCTAATAATAGGAACTACACAGAATTCGATCTACAGTTGAATTTCGAACGTATTCTAAATACGACAAAATTTAGGTTTCCATAAGGCTGGGCTTAAAAATTGAACTTTTTGCCAGTCTTACGTCAAAATGCCAGACGTAGGCTTGTGACGCGGCTTAACGACGGCTTCCATTTGCCACATGGTATCAACCGGGGGTGTATAATGAGCTCTCAGGAGGCGCGGAGCACGATGTGCGGTAATTGGCAATCAGTTTTCGCGCCATGATCATGTGAATAAGATACGTCTCGATCTAACGACTCGAGGTTATTGAAATTAAGCTAGAAATGATGTCTAGTATAGCATATATGTGTAGGCTGTTTAGTTAATTTGGTGAAACTAGAAATCAGACCGTTTGGAGTGTTGGCTAAATGACTGGCTTGGTTGGCTTCTGAAAAATGCAGCAATCAAATGTTTTAATACGAAATTAAATCGCAGTCTTGGATTATTTTCTTAAGTATAATATCAAAACCCGCGTTGAATATTAATTACTATTTACTAGAATAGCCTTTACGTGGTTTTGTATATTTTTTTTACAATCTGTATATTTCAAGTCAAACATTACTGCACTTGGATTACAATTTGCAAATAACAAGCTTCGCACCTTATAAGGAAACAGCTTGTAATCGACTAAATGGACACTGCAATATTCAATATGCAATTAAAACATCGGTCATCCGACCGTTTCGCCAATATCGACCTGTTTGTTAATATTTCAATATGTTTGTATAGTATAGTTGGGAGCGGGGGAAGTAAACTCAACTAAAACTCAGGATCAGTAAGCCCAAGCGCCAAGACTGTTTGTGTTAGCTACAGTATTGGTAGCTTTGGAACAAACTTGTTCTATATACGAAGGTAGATTAGATATGGTCTAGCGACCTAAAGGTCGCTTCTTGCGCGTCACATCTTGGTAAACCAAGATGTGTCGATTTACCTCGATATAATCCAGCTAATCTGACATTAGTGAATGCTTTCGCAGAAAACTCCAAACGTGTCTGAACAGTCATTAAATGTAAAATATTAAAAGATACAGAAGATTCTATATTTTCATTTTAACATCAAATAATCTTTCAGTGATATATAAATTATTTATTGCATACTTCTGTTTCTCTTTTCATTTGGGAGATGTTTATTGAAATTTGCACATATGTAAATTCAGAACGATATAAAGATTTTGCGACATGAAACAACATTAATCCGTTTGCAATGAATATATTTCGTGATAAATGCTACAACTTTAATACGAATTTTATCAAAAGAGAGCGAGGGTGGGTAAAATATATATCTGTGAGAGGAATTATACGATTGAAAGTATAGGTAGGTTCTTTGATTTCTTTATGTGCGTCGTTATGAATAGAGTTAAATCTGGCGTGATGTTTTCACGTGATTGAAGATTATAAATGTGGCGAAAAGAGATATTCACCGTTCTACGTGTTTTATATAAAGCATTTTAGGGATAAAAAATGCTTAGCGAATATTAAGGTAATTACTTTCGTCGTACTGCGAAAAATTATTAACTAGGGCAGCATAATTGTTTAGAACGGCGAGAAATGCTCGCCTGTAGTCAATCGATACACATCGTGACGTCACAGTACTTCAACATAGTCATAGCACGTCACAGTATAAGCCAGTATAAAAAATGAAAAACCGATGAACCATAACGAATTAGAGGTCGATATAATAGGAGTTTCTTCAGAAGGGCTAATCTTTCAGGTGAAACGCGACATGGTGGCCATCAAACAGGAACTAGACACGGTGCAGCAGGTGAAAGAAGAGATCGAGGAACTGCGGGAGTACGTGGACCGATTAGAGGAGCACTCACAGCGACGGAAACTGAGGCTCCTTGAACAGGTAAGTAATCGGTGCAGTAATCAGTGCTGCTCTTCAAGCTTGCAGATAGGCATATATTACCCAGAACATTATGAGTGAGGTGTGCAAACATAAAATACCGTCTCATAGCATACGTAAAAGGATTTAAGAAAACGCGAAGGACCAAAAATAGAATTGGGATAAAATTTAATTGGGAATCGTGAGCAACTCGATGTGCAGTTCAATCGTGACTGTTGGCATGAAGTAAATTTTTAGGTACAATTGCATACAATTGAATAGTCTCCGTAATCTACATAAAGCAAAAGTTAAACACTGAAAAACCACTATATACCCGGCGTCTAGTTCTAGCAGGACAAACTATACGAAGCTGGAAATACTCAAGTTTATATTTACTCGACAAACACAAACAGGGGAGTCTCACTGGGAGCTTAGTTATGGTTGCTGATGCGGTTTTGAAATCTGTATTAAATAATAATAATATGGTTTGCGAGGCCAGCACGTGACCGAGCGAATGTCCAACGGATAAGGGGTATTCTGAATAGTGCTAATACATTAAGTTTTAACTGAGCGGTATTCCTGATGATAGTATGATCTAACCTACTATGTGAAAGATCCAGCTTTCAAATTGGGTTGATGATTTACCCGCTATTATCATTAGGAATAATTAGGTGATCTGGTTTTAAAGCGTAATAGCTTTGAATATCACAGGGTCTTACGTTCTTCCTGTCATACGCCATCTTGGCTGCGGTTTTGGGCATGCTCCAGTTTGGCTACAACACCGGTGTCATCAACGCTCCCGGCAAAGTAAGTAAAAACCATACTTTTAGTCATCATGTACTATTAACCATCAATGCTTCATCTTTCAAACGACTTAGATTTTGAAAAGAGATATTGTTTGGCGAAATCTACTTGCTCTCCAACTATGATCAACTCATGTTTAATGATGAGGTACTCGTATAAGGGGCTATAATTTATTTTATTGTCCAGAATATCGCCAACTTCATGAAAGACGTTTACAAGAACCGGTACGGCCTAGATTTGCAAGACGACACGGTCAATCGCCTCTACTCTATCGCGGTGAGCATCTTCGCCATCGGTGGCATGCTGGGTGGCTTCTCGGGCGGAATGATAGCCAATCGGTTTGGAAGGTAAGTCAACTTAGACACATAGAATTTGATTCCTCCTTTGTTGGTTTTGTGTTGTAGATTGGTAGTCAATCCTATGCGAGTCAATAGAACCAGAAAAACCAGTTTATCTGGGAAGAGGCTTTACAAAATTTCTTGTTGAGTTTGCTGATATCATTTACATCTGAAAGATTCAAGGCTATGATTTAACTGAATAAACTTTTAATAAACACAGATTGTTTACACCTACCCAACCTTCTATTATAAGCAAACATCAAGATGGTCATTAGAATCGAAACAAAAGATTTTTTTTCAAGTGGTAGAGCCACGCTGTTGTAAGTCATGACTCAGCATGAATGGGCAGGCTTGTCCCGGGTAGTATCACTGTCTCACAGAAAATCGACGTGAAGCGATTGTGTTGCTGTCGCGTTTCGTTCATTGAGAAAAAAAATATTCAAGGGCTGGCAACTCATCTATGATTCTGGAATCATTAAATCATGACCATCTACAACTCTTGAGTTGTACTTGGTCATGGGCGGCAGTGATCACTTATCAGGTGACCTGTTTGCTCCTTTGCCAGACTTTTGCTATAAAAAAAAGAGATAAAAGTCACTACAATAAATAGAAGAGCAGACAAAAGTCAACTGAGTTTACGAGATAGATAATGCAAATCCGCAACGAATTTTAATGGATTCGTTGAATTAAACAAATAAATCAGACGCTAGAAGTAAACATAGACATGGAACGACAGATTATAAACACGCGCTCTGGTCCGCAATGCAGTGTTTAAAAACTTTATACTTTAGACTCGCCTTTGACATTTATCTCGGGGGAATTTTCCGGCTCGGAAACTTGCGACTCTTGAAGAGCACGTAAACTTAATTTGAAACGATTGGATGTTGAATTTCTCAAATGACAATGCACAATGTTTTATTTTGTTGACCCGAATTGGATAGTTGGACGGCATCCATAATTTTTCTGCGTATTTGGAGTAAAATAATAACCTTAAAGTAGGTATATGATTATAAAAAATATAAGTCTAATTAAATTATATCTTCACAGTAGATAAAAAAACAGTCACGAATATTTAGAAGATACCTAAAGATTATAAAACGAAATATTTTTTCATAATACTAATTTATCTTACAATCTTAAATTACCTATGAAATGACCAGATAATATTTCGACGTATATGACGTCATACAATGTTTCTATAGGAAAGGAGGCCTCTTGCTGAACAACATTCTCGGTATAAGTGGAGCCAGCCTGATGGGTTTTACCAAGATATCCCACTGCTACGAATTACTCATCTTCGGTCGGTTCATCATTGGTGTCAATTGTGGTACGTACGATATTATACTTATTGTTTTACGTCACAAGGTCGATTTTGGCTTACTTGATTGTAAATTTTCATCATGTGGCATGAACACTATTAATAGTTAAAACGTAGTTAATAAAAATATAGATAACCCAACATTCCACTTAGACTAACGTTTTGAGCTATATTATAAAAATCCGTTGCCCTAATGCGGAAATTATAAGAGCAGACAAAAGCGTTGAAGGGAAACCGATAATAGCTTGCAAATACGGTATCGATTCAAGTGTGATATAGGTTTTCGAATACCACACTAACAAATAAGTACGAGCCGCAAGCTTACGTAAACACTTCGTTCATTTACCTCGCGCTGATTACAGCAGTCCCATTATCAATGCAAAATACGTTCGACAAACATACTGAACTATAATTTCCATCCTCAGTTAGATGTTTGTGCAACGTTGCAAGTTTCCCTGTTCAAACGATCTATAAATTGAGCTTAAATTAATTCTCGCTACAGAAATACTGCCTTCGGGTAAGTCAGACGCGTTTAAATTCATTATTATTTTTACGCGACACGATTTCATAAAGTTAAACACATATTTCTGATCTTATCGCGTGTTTTTTACAAATTGTTTTCGGACACGATTCGGATTTGTCTGAGTACGGCTTCAAGCTTGGATTTAACTGCGAATAACGTCAAATAAATTATGGTATCAAGATTCTGTGAAAATTAATGGACTGTTCGATGTATAAAACAGGTTGTAAGGAGTAAGACGGAATAACATGAAGGAACAAAAACAATGGTAGAGTGAACATCGAAATAGAAATCTGGTATTAACAGTCATTTCAAAGAAGAGGCCTCAAAATTTTACCAATAAAACATTTGCGATATAGTTAGATTCAGAACGGAAATATACATTATCTGACGGAGCATTATATAACGTATATTCTAAATAAATGTTACAAATGTTCCCAAAAGATATAGAAACTGGGATAGTATATTTGTAATGTTTCTAAAACGTGTGTCCACAGGTTTAAACACTTCGCTAGTGCCAATGTACATATCGGAGATAGCACCCCTGAATCTACGCGGAGGCCTGGGCACGGTCAACCAGCTAGCGGTCACTGTCGGTCTACTACTGTCGCAAGTCCTGGGCATAGAACAGATCCTCGGCACAGATGAAGGATGGCCCATATTACTCGGTAACTTTCACACTAATATAAACTCCCATTCGAAAGGTTATAGTCCACAGATTCCATAGACCGGTGTTGATTATCCATCTCATAAAATCGGCTGATATTTATTCTTTGAATGCAAAATTTGGCACAAGTGAAGAATTAAAATTCAAACTCTAGACCAAATAAGTAATTGATACTGTTACATTACTAATTTTGTTTTAGCATCGAGCATATTGAGAAAATATTACAACGTGATCATAAAATAAAAATCAAATGACTTACCTTAAGAGCGCTTCAAACAATAATATCTACACTGGGTTAGAATACAAGAACATCATTACTAAAGCGCGTGAAATGCTATGTTTCAGGTTTGGCGATCTGTCCAGCTATATTACAATTGCTTCTCCTGCCGGCGTGTCCTGAGTCTCCACGGTACCTGCTAATCACGAGGCAGTGGGAAGAAGAAGCAAGGCGAGCGCTTCGCAGACTTCGGGCTAGCAACCAGGTCAATATCAAAATGTGACAAGCACTTCCATAAAATTTAAGCTGATGTTTCTTGCCCATAACGATACAAATAATGACCATATTCCTTCAAATAGTTGTACGTAACGTGATTTAGTAACTCGTCCTAATAATCCAAATGCAGGTAGAAGAAGACATCGAAGAGATGCGAGCGGAAGAGCGGGCACAGCAGGCGGAGGCTTCCATTTCAATGCGCGAACTACTTTGCTCCCCAACTCTTCGGGCCCCACTATTGATCGGCGTGGTGATGCAGCTATCCCAACAACTCAGCGGAATAAACGCGGTATGCCAGTTGACTCATTATATGGTAAAATATAACATATAAAACTGAAATGTGCTATTTGTATCAATGTATCTGCCTATATCTATCTGTAGTTGATGGTCTTGTCTTACTATGATGTCCTGGATTTTTATATGTGCTAGGTATGGCGTTCATAGATATGCTCGTTCATACTATATTTTGAGATAAAAAGAAGCTCGGCGAATTTTTGTATTAAGTGACATCTTTTGGTGATTGAGCGTTTATTTTATGCATGTACCTGTGTGTTTGCTTCAGGTGTTCTACTACTCAACGTCCCTGTTCACGTCATCCGGCCTCACAGACGAGTCGGCGAAGTTCGCGACAATGGGCATAGGTGCCATCATGGTGGGGATGACCCTCATTTCCCTTCCGCTGATGGATCGGACCGGGCGGCGCACGCTCCATCTCTACGGGCTCGGCGGAATGTTCATTTTCTCTATCTTCATCACAATATCTTTCCTTATAAAGGTGTGTCTTATATATTATCGGTTTGACACATCCTGATAATTGATGCTGATTCTAAGACGCTGATGTTGCGAAGGTCATGTCCAATTTGATGGAAGCTATGCGAAGATCTGTTTCTTATTATAGCTATATTTGTAGTTCTAAGATGTATTTATTATTGTGTATGGACCTGTGTTTCTTGTTGGTAATGCTTTGCAAGATTTCCTTTGGTAATTTACTTGTTGTTATCATTCTGTATGAATAATTTGGGCATGAAACACAGGTCCTAATTGTTTATCGGTTGACACGATGTGATGCGCGAAATATTTGCGACGAAATCAATATTTTTAGTTGTTGGCCTTTATGTTTTATTACTTATGTACCAATAGTTAATATCGACATTGTGTCTACTGATGTACAGATTTATATTGCTTACGCACGCTATACATCGCTTACTTCGCCATTTATGTCTCTATGTATAAGCATTGGATATACTTGCAGTATTCTGTAAGCGCTCCATTCATTTCTTTAATTTTTATTATTCAATCAACTTTTCCTATATCTTCTATCATCTTCCGCTTTGATTCTATTTGTATCTGCCGATGCATGCACCTGTTATTTTTCCATCATCACCATCTCATTGGCTTTAACGGATGCTATTGTTTTCAACTTTACTTAAATTTCGTAAATGTTTCCTTGAACATTTTTTTCTTCAATCGAAGACAGTTGGGAACGAACGCATCCGTCGCTTCGCTAGAAGCCCTCCCCTGACTACGACTTTCCTGTTTCCGGTACCGGTCTCTCGGTAGGAAATATATGTAAATATGAAGGAATAAATTCTCAAATATAGGTACATCACTCACATAGCACTGGACACGTATTTGTTCACCACTGACATGTGAGGGGGGCGGGGACAGATTCACGAGGAGCTCTAGCGCACGCGTACTAACGAAGCGAGATTATTCACACAAAACCTGCTCAAAAGCAGATGGCACTTTTCACTACTAATAGCATACGCAATACATGCGATAGATAAAATACACACCTGCTATGAGCACTACACGGGCCCGCGGCCGCGGCACCGGCGCGCCGACGCGGCCGCACACAGGCAGACATGTGTGTGATGTGCATTTATGTTTGCGATTTATTTCTCCTCCGGTCGGTAACGGGAAAGGACACCATTTCTATCCGCTGATAGGAGTTTTTCGGCTATGTGCAGGAGATGATCGACTGGATGAGCTATTTGTCTGTGGTGTCGACGCTGAGCTTCGTGGTATTCTTCGCCGTGGGCCCCGGCTCTATCCCATGGCTCATCACCGCCGAGCTGTTCTCCCAGGGGCCCCGGCCCAGCGCCATGGCCATCGCCGTGCTCGTCAACTGGATGGCCAACTTCGTCGTCGGCATTGGCTTTCCTAGCATGAAGGCGAGTACTACTTTTCTTCTTATAGTCCCTGTAATAAAAGAGATTTGAAGATATTATTTACTGACAAATAACATTTTCTAATTTCAGGCACTACTGGAAAACTATACATTCCTGCCTTTTAGTGTATTCCTTGCAATCTTTTGGATATTTACGTATAAAAAAGTTCCTGAAACAAAAAATAAGACCTTCGAAGAAATATTGGCATTGTTCAGAAATTCAAACGGAAGGTGAGTCCCTTTTTTTTTAATTAATTTTTATTGTGCACCACCCGTGACCTGTCCCATGATGGCCCATGTTTTATCACACTACACGTTCAATATAAGGCACTGGACAATCATGATCATTAGCACGCGTGAGTGGTCAGGGCATGACGCGTAAGTGTGTGCAGGGACAGTTTCCGAGACAGTCGTCTCTACGGCAGCATGATGAACTGCGTCAACGCGCTGGAGCAGCAACTCCCGCCTCCACCACCCCCGGCACCAGTCGATGAGAAACACGATTCCCGTAAGTCATCTACCGCTTGCCAAACGGGGTCACCGCTAGCATCGCCATCCACCCACCGCGAGCGGATCCCGGCGTTTGACTCGGAAGCCGAATATTACGAAATGCATTCCATGCAATCTCGACCAGGCCGCATCATAGAACCATTTGTTCATATTAAATGTTCAAATGTACTGTTGCATAAAACTGAATCCCCTTAAATTTCCTAATGTACTTTGGAAGACGTGGTCTTCCCTAGTTGGTTTGCCTGGGATCCGCTCTATCGCGATAAAAGATATGGTGCCTACATTACTGTTTGTATGACTGAAACACAATCAACGTTGTGAATATTTTTGTAGGCATCAATATGAATATACATTTTTGTATGACGTTTACACTTTACCTTTTTTGCACTCTTCTTCAATGTGAATTACACACGAGGTTACATGAAGCTCAATGGACGAATAGTCAGACTGTTCGGAATACGGTTCGTGAAAAACATAATTTTATGAATATTTTAAAACGTTTGAGGTTGAATTATTATAATTTTATTTCCGATCAATCTCTACAACAATATACGAGTAGTATTTGGAATACAATTTTATTTGGACGAGAAAGCTTTACACACTCAGGAGTCATAGAAATTACCTACAAACAAAAACGCGTGTGAGATGAGACTTTCGTCTGTTGTACATCACATTTGAATATATACTCGTTCATTAAATCTTTAGATAAAACTTTACAAATACCATATTAATTTTTATACATTTGATGAGACAGATACTATTAAATTATACGTTTGAAACTATACATTATTTCGTCGTCTATGAATTTTGAATCGGGATGATCAGTCATAAGCGCTCAGTCAATACAATAGCTTTGCCGTTCGGTTTTCTATCTTCAATATTTATATATTATACAGTCAAAGGCACTTCAATTGGGTGATTGCTACTTCGCTTTTCCGGGCAAACGAATTACCTATCTAGGTCTGCTACGGCTCGAGCACACTTCAAACGCGTAAGTAGAAAGCTTAGTGACAAAACAAATAATACTTTGAGGCTTAAAAGATGTTTAGATGTAACAATCTTCCCTAATTCTATGCCGCATAATGGTTTTAAATATACAGTTAATACGCGTAAATAAAGATAATTGAATGTTGGTTAGATACTCTCACGTAGAACCCGTCAACTCCAATAGGCGACTTCATTCCCTGCGTTATGAGACAAAATTTAGAAAATACTATTTTAAGTTGTTACTGACAACCGAGGCAACGGCTTTTTAACCTTTTGCCCAGTTATACCCTCCGCCAGATGTCGCCACGGTTGTCAGTACACGATTATTTAATTTCACAACGAAAATATATGATAATAATGCGAAGAGTTTTAAGAACACAATCGTATACTATCGGAAATATTATATTTAATATACATATTAATTCTGAAAATATCAATTTCTCATACGATTTTGTTCTTTGGATCGGTCGGTACACTTGTGTTAGTGCTGTTTAGATCCAAGTTATCGTGTTTGCACGCAATACTGTTGATGTATACTTTAAATATTGTTGAATGGAATACTTTGTAATAGAGGCGCAAATTTGCATCGTGATATAATCCTTAAATTTTATCATAGAATTGAACGAGTTTAATATCTGTAGGTAATTTTAAAGTTTCTTAGCTGTAAGGTAAGAATCATTGTAAAATGTTTGTTATTAATAAGAATAAAAAAAATATGAATTCTGAAAAATAAAATACCTAATATAATTGTTAAGTAGAAAAAGATTTTGTTTTATTTTCTTTTTCTACGATAAAATCTTTCTCTCCCACTTCTACCATAAGCAATGACTCTAACAAAAACTTTTTAAATTACCATTATTCTATATTTACCTAGGACTAAGTTCTGAAACACGACAATGACTTAAACGCCATAACCTTTTTAAAAATATCGCTGAATTCTTAAACCACGCGAAATTACCACCGAGGTCGAAAAAACGGGTTCCACTGAACAAACGCTACCGAATTGCACAAATTATACCACGATTTATTTATCTAACCATATTTTAGAATTAAGTGGCTGTCTGAATTGCAATTTGCGCCTAAAAATTGTAAAATTGTATCACAAAAAAATTAAGAATTTATGTAATATCAATATATTATGTAATAATGTATTGTTAATTATATATTTATTGTATAGATGATGTGGCTATGTATCTAGCGTCTAATGTTTGTGAAAACCGAATGTTTTTGTACCGTCGCGTCGTCTCATAAAAGGGAATGAAGTATTGAAAGCGCGGAGTTGAGGGGTTGCGTGCGGGGCAGTGGTACAGCGTGGTGGTTGACCGTTTCCAGTGTCGGAGCAGTCGTCGGGTGGGGGCGAAGCGGGCCGACCGCCGCCACCCCTGCCCCCGCCCCGGTTCCCTGCCACCGGCAACGTCTGACAATGGGAGTCCGCTGCGCGTGCACCCCTAGTCGCGCCACTGAAAGCCGCCGCCAACTTCTTGTTTCATGGACTCAAGCGTCAAGCCGGAGGCCGAGGTCCTATCACTACCACACAACAAATGTTCTAAATCGATGTGATTAGGTTAAACGAAACTAGTGTGTAAGTCACGGCGTAATGTTAACATAGTCGTTTAGTCTGTCATTTTATGACATAATTCGAAACGCATAGGTACAATGTAAAGTGCCGTCGGTTTCTATGTACCCATTTTCCAGGTCGGTGATGTTTTATTGAAACGAGGCTAGGCCCGCGTCGTCATAGCTTGAGGCATTATGTATTAGTATGTAAGCGCGGCGAGGATGCTCGGCGAGGCGCGCGGGACGACGCTCCACCGGCGGCGCTCTCAGAGAGTGGCGACGGGACGCGGCAAACCGGCACGGAACGCGAGCAGCGGGACCCGGGACGCGGGACGCGAGCAGCGGACCCGCGACGCGGTACGCGAACAACCGGACCCGGTACGCGGGACGCGAGCAGCGGACTCGCGACGCTGAACGCGAGCATCGGGACCCGGAACGCTGGACGCGGCGCGCCGAGCGCTGCACGGGACACGAGCGTCAACTACGACATCACGGACGAATGCCAACTAATCTATGTAGAGAAAATATTAAAATAAATTAACATAATAAATAAACATAAAAGGGTGCGGAGAGAATGTTGGTGCCAGAGGGCACGGGCGCAGTGTGCGCATACATTGTAAATAAGCTACTTTATCGTATTGTTGATTTTTTACCGAATTGTATTTATTATTTTACAATGAGACGTATGTAATATTTTTATCTTTTTATTGTTGTATACATATTGATAATGAAAGTCATATCTTTGAATGACCGATGTTATGTGTTATTGTATGTACTTGTAATTGTATTGTAAAGAGTTAGTGGCGCGAGGGACGCGGTTGCCGGTCGCCGGTCGCCGGTCGTCGTCGGAATTGATTACCACAGTACCCCGCTAATGATAATTACCTTCGTTTTGTTAACAAACACCACACCAAACGATTCTATTAGAAAGGCAGTGCCATCGCGAAGCTTACGGTTCTACAATCGGTTGGAGCGAGTCACGTTATTATTTGTAGCATAAGTGATAATAAATAAACAAATTATCTTTTTAATTGATGAATAACATAGCGTTATGGTAAGTTATACAATTTTGTGGAGACTTTTAATAATGTAAAGCTTTTAACTTATACGCCCCTAGTGAAAGAGAAAAAAAATAATTAATTAGGGTTCAGTAGATTTAACAGGGTTGTAGTCAATTTGTTCGTCCGTGTGTTCTTACACTGCTCAATATAAACATAAGTGTTTTGTAGCGTTTCGTGGACACGGCCTAATGTGAAATTATGTGAACTGACTCATTTGTTGAATGCTCAACGGAACGCGGTACTGCGTAGTACACTTCTCTAACCAACCACTATTATTCCTATGGGTTCATCACTTGTTTCGTATTCCATACGACAATGTAATACATAAACCAATTAGTCATGTATAAATGGAGCTGGTTTGGCGGTGTTACCAGAGCGACTCGTCCTGCGCGTGGTTATTGAGAACGTAAGTAACATTCCCCCAATGAAAGGCTCATCATAATTCCTACCATACAAAAACCTAGACGATTCCCCTCAGAGTTATAAATGATCATAACATCAACAACGATAACAAACATAAAACTCAATGACCCGTGACTTTCCTGATAATACAATCTCTTGAATTCTTGGGTGAAAAACAACGCAATTTCCTTTATATTGTCATTTCTGCGCAGCTTTGACAAATAGTCAAATAGTCTTACTACCTGACAGTCTTCCATTGCTCACAAAATTGACTACTTGACGTGTATAACCAAACATATCAATATAACCAAGTAAACTGAAGGCCATTACTATAAATGTTCACACAAAAAGTGGGAATGAAGCTTTTTTGGCCACCATGAAACGTACTGGGATAGAACTCCTGTGGAACCACTTAATCAAAAATAGGCATTAAGACAAAGATATTAGTAAGATCTAGCTTTCTGACGAGAGAGATGAAGCGACATGAAAGAATAGGACAGGGAGTGTACGAGTAGGTTGTGCGCATGCGCAGGTATCTGACGGATGCTCGCATGCGCAAAAACCCATAGACTGGGCGCATGCGTGTTTTTAGATATGGTGCGCGTGCGCCGATATCTGACGATTATACGCTTGCGTATATCCGGACACAGTGCGCACGCGCAGGTATCTAGCGTTTGTATGCATGCTCAGGAACCTTAAGATTGTACGTTTGCGTGTTTGTAGGCACAAAGCGCAGTCTCACGTATCTGACGGTTGTGCACGGGCGTATATCGGGATACAGTGCGTATGCGCAGGTATCTAGCGGTTGTACGCATGCTCAGAAACCCTAAGATTGTACGCATGCTCAGGTACTTTAAGATTGTACGCATGCGTCTTTCCAAACACTAAGCGCGTGCGCACGTAACTGACGGTTGTGCGCATGCGTATATCGGGATACAATGCGAATGCGCTGATATTTGACGGTTGTGTGCATGCGTATATCGGGATACAGTGTGTATGCGCAGGTATCTGACGGTTGTGCACGTGCGTATATCGGAATACAGTGCGCATGCGCAGGTATCTGACGGTTCTGCGCATGCTTATATCGGGATACAGTGCGCATGCGCAGGTATTTGACGGTTCTGCGCATGCGTATATCGTGAGACAGTGCGCGTGCGCAGGTATCAGACGGTTGTGCGCATGTGTATATCGGGATACAGTGCGCATGCGCAGGTATCTAGCAGTTGTACGCATGCTCAGGAACCCTAAGATTATACGCATGTACGTATCTGATGGTTGTGTGTATGCACAGATACCCTTCTAATTGAGCGCATGCACTGGAAAGTATGTATAGTTTGTGCTCATCTGCAGGTGTCCGACTGTTGTGCGCATGCCCTGGTATCTGAAAGTTATGCGCATGTGTGTCGTATTTCGTATAATTGGGTAAAAATGTGCGAATATCTCCCTGTGGACCTAGGCTAAGATAGATCTGCTAATATCCTAAAGTCGATTCCTTGCAAAAATTACAGCGTCCGCCAGTTACAGCGTCCCTCAGACTGCACGTGAGCGTGGCTTGCAGATGTACCCGTATAGTGATGGTCGAATTAGCTCTACCTTATGTCCATATCCTTTCCAAAACGCCATAAATAGCACCACAGAGAGTTGGTTACACTTTGCACACGTCCTTCACAAGTTTTTTCTTATAATTAAGAATATGTTTGTATACCTACCAATTAATTTGTATGTTGTAATATCTGTTGTTGATTTATTTTTATAAATGAATAAATGTTTGCATATACATTTCGGAGTTATTTTTGTCTCTTTGTGTAGTTTGTGTCAGTACCATTTTTATTATTTTATTAATGCAGGGCCTGAACTACATATGTCCCAGTAATGGGGAAAGAGCTCCCTGTTTTTTTTTTGTTGTCGCGATTTACAGCAATTTCTTGCAATTTGGATATAAATCCAATTCGTCTCCCCATCTCTTTACCCTGTGTCAAAGAAACTATGTCAAAGAGGTTTCACTCCTAGAGCATTGAGTTCTCTATCCGAACGTAGGGTGAATCGCCCTGAGCCCCGCCAACACCGCCGCCAGAGCTCCTGTGATATCTGCCCAGGCATGTACGCCCTAACAAACTGATTGTAGATTATACATAAATGATGTTTTTCTACATTTAGGATATATTATTTGTTGTGAAGTTTTAAGTATAATAAATGTTTGAGAATATTGTAAAAGGTTCTTGTTTAATATTTTATTGTATTTATGTGGAAGTGACCGCACAACGTGTACGCACAAACAATGACAATGGCTAGGCTACCTCGAAGGGAAATAGACGCGCACGCGCCGCCATCTTTGCAAATGGCGACTGAAAATTACGGTCAGTTTTGATTTTATTATAAATCACCTAATGTATGTTCTTCGATATGATATTGATCAATTTAATTGTGCACATCACTGCCATCTATTGGATGAATTAGATGATTAAATTAGTACTAAATGTTGTAAGACTTTTAGCAATTAAGTGTTTTGTCATTGTGTTGTTTGTTTTTCTAGAACAATACTGAGGAAACGAGCGGTATTGACGCATGTAAATATTATTTATAGGGTTAAATGTGTCGAACTAATGCAATAGATCCACACGTAAATTAAGACAATTTTAAGGCTTGTGAACATTTCTAATGGACTAATTAATAATTAGCTTCAAATTTATGTTTTAAGCTTGCCAATTGTTGATTATGGAGATAGATTGAGTTTTTGCACCATGTTGTTGGCTGTGTTAATACTCGTGGACGCAGCTAGAGCGTTACAGCTGCGCCCATATCAGACGATACGGGCGGGGAAATATGGCGGAGCAGGGTCGGCAGGGGAGGACAATAAGCAATACTAATACACCAAAAGCTTCCGCGCACGAGGCCCTGCTCCGCCATACAGCCCCGTCTTACTATAATGGTGCTTACGTGTCAATCTAAGAAGTTTATATTAAAGTTATTCGTTGTTATCTCACATGTTCTTATAAGTAGTGTGTATTTTAATTGAAAAAAAAATATCTTTAAATATTAATCATTACATCTGTGTTATTAATATAGAGAAAGTACAAATAAGCATTAAAGTTAAATTGAAGTATTTAATGTATTGCATTAGATCGACGGTGTCCGTGATCCCGTTACGATTTATTGCTTTGCTTTTATATTAAGAATAAGTTTAAGCATTGTGGAAAATTATTCTAAAATATATTAAGTGAGAATTGATATTGTTTTTATTATTTAAAATTGGTTCCTTTCAATGTGTTTAGAAGTAATAAGTACCCAAGCGCCATGAGATATTTGCTCACTATATAAAAGACATTGGATTGACCATACAAATCAAGTAGAAAAAATCGTGTTCATTAATTTATATAAAATGCATATTTTAAGGAACCAATTGTGCGAACATTTACTTTATTTTATAATTTGCAGTGTCGTACAGATCCGTGACATATACGAGTAGAACATGATTTATTATAATATCGAGCTGGTATTTTTAGCCCCACGAGTCGGGGATACTGATAATGTAATTGACGCTTTGTTTTGTACGATCGTAACGGGTTCACAAATATAATCTGAATGTTCGCACACGTTCACGGCGGACGCTAAAATACACGGACGGACAGATTCGCCGGGCACCGACGGGCACCCCGGACGGGCGGGTCCCATGGGCCCTGACGATAGAATACCCTGTCTCCTTCTAAAGCACACTCCACATTATGCCACTACTACTATCTGAGTGAAATCGTTTCATTGCGCGGAGGTTACTCCGTTCTTGTACAAACAACTTGTAAAATTTTATTGGAACTACTTGTTATAAAAACAGTCGAAAAATATATTTATGAAGTTTTTTTTGTTATTCCGATCTACCTTTGTACCCCATACACACTCGCTCCCTTCCTGATAACATTTGACATGTGCACATTACAGCGTTGCAATGAGTCGCATTCAAATTAACTATGTAAACTAAAGGTAGATAAACTTTATATTAATAAACAATCTTTCCACTTGAAATAACTAGGGCATAAGTGAATGCACTATTGTTGATATTTTTTCCGAGTACACGAAGATAGTAATCCAAGTGCAACACATTACGAATGAACAATTTTATAATGATTTTTTTTTCGTATTTTGTAACTTACAATATCGCTTTTTTTGACCACAATCGAGTAATATATTTTGCCTAAAATATTACACCGGTTAGCTAAACAGTTGCATACAAAAATAAATGTTTTTAAGTATAATTTTAATATACACAGTGCATGGTGGCCTGTTGATAACGGACAAGACGCAGCTGCTTACATGTTCACGGTGGTAGCGGGTTCAAATCCCGGGGCACAACAGGCTTTTCAGAGTCACATGTGTATTGATAGTCAATGACCACGCACTATAACGGTGAAGGAAAACATCGAGATGAAACCTGCATATTATAGCGATTTGTAAAAATTCTATGGAATGTAGAAGTTCGCCAACCCGCACTAGGCCAGCGTGGTAGACTACATGCCCTAACCACTCTCAATCGTACTCATGATTATAGACGAGGCCCTTGTCCCGCAGGACGTACATATGTGGGCTGATCCAGTACAGTACACTTTGGTAAGTTGGACCCGTTTTTTTTTATTTTACAGGGGGCAAACGAGCATACGGCTCACCTGATGGTAAGTGATCAACGCCGCCCATGAACATCTGCAACACCATAGAGCATGGAGATGCGTGGCCTTTACGGTGGGAATACGCTCGTATTTTGAAGGTCACCAAGTCGTATTTATCCGGAAATGTCGCGTGAAATGTAATGAATTAGATAGATTACCGATAGACAACAGAGCATTGGATAAAAATATCAAGGACAAAACGTTTAGCTATTTACTGTACTCAGATATGTTAATTTTAAGGGGTTTATGTCGGCATGCAGTATGGCAGATTGATACGATAATTATCCATGAATCAGTGGCGCATTACTTGATAAATTTATACCGTTTACCGTGGCCTACCACGACACACAATATTATCATGTAAACGATAAAATCGCCACAAATAGTTAAAAAATAATCATAAAGTAGTACGCTCAATTTCGTATCTAAAATACCATTTTTAGTATAATATAAATTTATAAAAAATAAGACTCACAGTGGGCGATTACTTCAACGCAGTAAGAACTTTTTGATTTTTTTCACTACACAAATGATTACGTTTTATAGGTTTACAACACCGAAGAGAATTAATCAACTTAGGCGAAAACAGCCGCTTTTTCAAAATCTATATTTATCCCATTCTGTCGTAGACTACTTGTCTAAAGTTTCACTTCTGCCGGGAGTGATTTGCAAACACACACACACTTTATTGTTCGCAGCTCTTGTAAATACCTACGGGATAATTTTTAATACACAAAAATGTGTATAAAACTGTTTTACAAAATATCCATATTATAACAATCGATTTTGATCCATAAAGCGCACTGCGCACAAACCCGCTGGCCCGCTGGCTTCTCTTATTGCCAATCGGAAAAATATTTTAATTATAACATTTTAATGACGTTGTTGAGTATCACTAAACCTACCACCTGACTTCGTTTTCAGTCGCAGTCTTGATATACCCACATTGGCACATTTGGCTACAATATCAAAATAAACTCGAGATGTAAGAAAAAAGTTCATTTTGCATTAATATGATACGTAATTGATATGACTTGAAAAAAATAAATTTTACACTTGATCGATAAATACAAATAATAATAATGAAAGACAAGGACAATGCTATTGCATCTCTTTCGATACCGTATTTCGTTTTTCGTTCTAGTGGTATGTTAGTTATGTATCAATTGCACATAACAGTCGTACATTTGATTCAAATGAAAATTCTAGAAAAAACCCTTAGTAGTCGTTTGGTTAAAAGTCATTGGGTTACCTGGGAAGTTTTCCGGGAGTTTTGAAAATGGGTGATTTAAACATTTTGGGACGTTTTTTACGAAATTCCACTTTGCGACCTCGTATCTTAGCAGCAGTTTTTTGACGATATCTCCTTTCCGAGTAATGTTACAAGAAACATATCTATATACAAAATTTTACTGAAAGAAAACATCCTAAAATTTATGTGTTGACAATTTTTTCGTAAAATCAAGTTTCGGCGTACGAGCGCCGCTAAGTTTTATTCGGAGCATCTCAAAATCTATATAATAATCCATTTCCAAAACACCCGGAAAACTTTCCAAATAAAAGTACCAAATAACTGAACTATGTATCTTTTCAAACACGGCTTTCCTTAAACTATCATACTCGTACTAACACATTCAAAAGTACGGCGGCACATTTTATGCATTTAAAAATTATAGTATGAAAGTTTATGTCATCAAATATCTGAAATTTCTTCGAAGGTCTAATTGACGAGCGACCATTAACCTCACAGACATAAAATATAAACAACATTCAGATATGCCAAAAATAGCAATCTTTATTTTTTATACTAGCACATTAAAATGAAATGTACATAAATAGACATTATATGTATGTAGCAAGAAATAATGTTCACTCGTCACGCTATATTACTGTTTGCTTATTTGGTAATTCACACTAAAAGGTTGAGAAATAAAGAAAATAATAGTGGAAGGAAACCCACAGGCCGGCAAACTGTTCAACAGTTCAATGGTATCGGAAATTATTATTGTTGCTTAAGAAAGATTTGGTCTCGGTGGACAAGAAGTTGGTAAAGAGACGAGAATTGCTGGGCTGGTAGATGAAGAACACTTATAAGGCGCGAACTTGGCTTGGTAATTTACTATAATGCCTGGTTTTGATATCATCTGCCAGACAACATCTAGGTGAGAAAAATGCGGAGTTCTCGTCGATCAGGGTCTAAATCCAAGGTCTAATGAGTCGATTAGGTAGAATGCAGTCCAGATAAAACATCCTCCGGGAGCGAAGACTTAAACTGGATAAAGCATTGCAGGGGCTTTTAGGTTCATATTGGTTTGCGTGGGAGCAAATAAAGAAGACTGAGTAATTACCAATGCTGTGTAGCACTTCCTGGCAATATCGAGAGGTTCAACCCCCAAGGGGCTATCGTTCAAGCGCTTACGCAACAGCTTGCCTGACCTATGGTTTTCATAGAAATTTCGTACAGAAGTTCTCTAACACGGCGAAAGACTAACGTCGGGTTTTTGGACTAAACGGGGGTAGAATGGAGTGCTTGTGGGCAGAATGCTAGATTGAAACAAACAAAAGAAGATTAAAAATGGACTGGATTGAAGCGAGTTGAGATTTACGCGGAAGAGAAGATAAAGACCTAGAAAAGATCTGATTGGAATTGATTAGAGCTATGTGAAATGATTTAAACCGGAATGACGGCGGAGGATAAGATCTAAAAGAGTGAAAACAGGGACGTGAAGTTCATTATTGAAATTATAGTAAAAAAAATTAGAGGGACAGGTTTTTAGCATTATATTTACATACAAAAATAACGAAAACTAACCATACGACAGTGACGATGTCCTGAGCTGTAGAAAATTCCCAGCCAACTGCAGGCACGCGCGCCGACGCGACGTTTCACTTGAAGGTAGTTTGTACGAATCTTCATCTGAAAACGAATTTAAATATTAATACAAAAGCAGTGAAATTAAATAAGTAAAGTAAATTTATATACTATTTTAATAATAATCATTTTGGAATATTTTACTTGAAAAAAGGAGAAAGTGAAGAGGACTTGATCGTGCCCAGAGTAAAAAGTAATTAAAATAAATTTAATATGTAAGTTTACGTGCAAGTAATACTGTTACTTTTGCTATACTTTTTAAATGTTTAAGAAAGCACAAAACAGTTTTATGAATACTATTTTTTGTGTATAATTTATTGGGTATACCTGTGATGAGTGTGTTTGTTAAATAAATAAATATGTATATAAAAAATGAACAAATAAATAATTTTAATGCAATGCCCTCTAGCACCTAAACCAAGAACTATAACACGTCGACCATACAAAGTTTGTTGCGATGTGGGAATAGTACCCCGAGTTCCGTTTCCCAGTTATCTCCCCGCTCGCGCTATTCCGCTACGGAGGGTGCGGCGGGCGGAGGTGAGGCGAAACTCGCCTCATTTTTAATGCGTACCCTCGGGAACTTTATTGTGTGACTTTCTAAGACCTGATTTGGCCGTATACCGCGAGATGGCATTGCCAAAAATTATAATAAAACCTTATTTTTCCACACTCGTGTTTTTATGATAGGCGTTTCACTTTTTTTATTTGCTCTATCATTTGTGTTGATCTACGCAAATTATTATAAGTGAGTAAGTGAAAGTCTGTGATTTTGTAGTTTGTAGAAAGAAAGGAAATAGAGCAGAATTTAGAAATGATTTAGTTAAAGAAATATTTAATTTAAGAAGTAGGATCAAGAAATCTTTGAGCAAAAATACCACATGCCCATTGTTGCGTTGGAAGTCTTTACGGAAACTACATAAAACTTTTTGGTACATTGTATGGAATAAAAATGATTTTTTTAATGTTACAGTAATTGACTTAAATGTTTAATCAAAACTAGCCGCCCACCCGGCCCTTTTTGTATTGGAAAATACGCAATGTTCGATGCGTAAGTGCGGGAAGTCACGAGAAGATGGCGCCTCACACTTAGCATAAACAAATAAGCTTTTAACCGCGTAGTTAAGCGAAAATTTAATAGATGGCGGTAGTCTATTTTGATTCCTTATTTTAACGAATGTCAATAATAATACCTCTCACGATCACCGAAGGGTCTTAGAACAGTTTAGGGAACCAATGGGACTACTGCATGAAAAAAACTGATATATATACCCTTATGGAGGTTGGTAGTCCTAGTATTCTTTAAGATCTAGATTACTATTCAACTAAAAATGTGTTGTGTGTTGTTAGTGTAAGGTAAATAATAGGGCATATTAAGTAGAATAAATATTATAAAATATAGAAACAAAAAAAAAATTGATGTATTTCTTTTTATTTATTGAAGAGTGCTTTATTTAGCTATGGAGTTGATACACGCTACAACGCTACGCTTACAAAGAATTTGTTACAGAACAAGTAAATTAATACACAGGTTGTCTTATCATAATTTTATGTGATGTTGTCCAATCCTTTGTAGTAACTCTAACTAGCCAAAAATACTGAATGAACTGAATGGATATGATTGTGTAATATCTGTTTCCAAGAAATCTGCTAAGTTTACTCCTAGAAATGGATCATTTTATGAGTATAGTTCAAAAGTAACGGTCTATCAAATTAAAATTATAATGATAGTAATTCCACGGGTCATAGACGAGGCACGGTCGATAATACACTTATACCAATAAGCAGATGTTTTATAGGTTTATTCCATCCAGTCTAAAGATTTCCATGGTCCGGCACGGTCGCGTCGTTTATCTATTGTTAGATAACCCACAATACTATTGAAGAATTCAATATCTTATATGTATTATCTTATATTCTCCTTATATCTTATAATCTTCCTATCTTAGAAACACGTAAACCCGATGCAAAGTTGAAAAGCGGACCTCAATTGCTCTGAGTGCTTAGGTACAGTCTAAATTAAACGGAGGAATGATACAGGCAAATGCAATTCAACAATTTTGCAAGTATTTTTATATCAGGGGCACGACAGCGGCCAGGCTCCGACCAAGGATATCGGAAATACCGCCCGCAGGTAGAGAGAGCAAGTGGGGTTCAAAAATTCGTGAAGGCAATAGAAGTGGCGTCACAGCTGTTGATGGATTCTTACTCCGAGTGGTGATGCAGCCGGAGCGATGGTCGAACATGCGCCTAGAGCACGGCGCGACGTCCTGACAACAGCTACGATCCACGGCGACCTTTGAACAAAAATGTATTTAATAATATTTTACATTAGCTAGTGACGGCCTCATTCATAGACAGTTTTAAAACCTATTTTAAGAATTGAATGTATTAACCCGTTCGTACCACTTTTGAATTCAATTTGAGCGAAGAATTGGTAGAGCCAGGCTGTTGGTCATGACTTAGCATGAATGCACAGGCTTGTCCAGGGTAGTACCACTGTCTCACAGAAAATCTACATGAAGCGACAGCTTGGCTGACGCGTTTCGTTCGGTGAGTTAGATTGCCGGATGCCCATTAACCCCTTTGCTCTTTCCATCCCTTTTCCCCCTCCTAATTGGGCCGGCAACACATCCATGATCCAGCGCTGTGGATGTTCATGAGCGGCAGTGATCACTATTAGGTGACCTGTTTGCTCGTTTCCCGGACTAAAATAGGTTTTAAAACTGTCTATGAATGAGGCCGTTACTTAGAGTACTTATTTATAATATAGAGAGAGCGCTTGCATACATTTGCATCTTCGAAAACGTATTTTCTTGTTCGTAATTGTAGTAGTACTGTTTTTTTTTTATCAGGCCATATAGTTCCACTGCTGGTCACGGGCCTACTCTACAATCGAGAGAATCGGTTGAGAGTGGTTTGGCCATATAGTCCACCACGCTGGCCTAGTGCGGGTTGGCGGACTTACATACAGTACTGTTATATTAGTAAAAAATAAACTAATTATTTAACAAGAAATTTCTACCAATCCCGTTGGTAATGGAAATTAAACTGATTTATTATGTTTTAAAGGAGTTTGAGTGAAATTTAATAGCTGTATATTTTTATTTTTTCAGATAATTCGTGCATGTTGGACCATCTATCAAACATCAACCAATAGGAGGGCGGAAAAATGTGGCCCGGTACCTCTATACCTAGTCGGGTCATACGTTCTGTCAAAACCTTATTATTTTTAGGGCCTTATTCACCACTCCCAAGTAAGTCGTCAAGTAGGCTATTCATCAGTTAAAGTGACCCGTAACATCACGTTTCGATTTCACGGCGCTCCAGTAACACTAATCCTATGATTACACTAATCAGTACCTTACTGGTCACATCATCTGCCAATTAGCGTATTTACTTGATGGCCATAATAAGGTTCGACTCTCAACCTCCTTTCTTATTTTTGAGGAAAAATACGTCGCGGTAGACAGGGCAGGGGACATTTGACGTAATATTGAACGAATTATTCTTTCAATTTCGTATGTTGTTACTCGATACTTTGTTTTCACTTGTGAAATCGACGGAAGATACTCGGCAATTTTACTTGGCAATTAACGTTAATCTAACAGTAACTAATAATATAACTAAGTTTACTTGAAGATGGTGAATGGAGCTCTTAATTATCAAATACTAAAGAGATATACTTCGACTACTTTTAAAAATAGAATTCATGCTTGCCTAATGAATGCCGTCCTGATGAACATAATGGAACCTCTTTCTCAAACAATCTTCAAAAATAGAAATTGGATATTCCAACAGAACTTTGCGCCGGCTCATAAACCACGAAGCATGCAAAACTGGTTAAAAGCCCGAGGCACTTAATTGGGCATGAAGACTGGCCCTCTTAAACCATATTAAACCCACTGGGCTACAAGATCTGGCAGCATTTGGAGAGCAAGTCTGCGCTAAACCTCATCAGAATTTGAAGTATCTCCGAGCATCTCTGGTTAAAGCATGGGTAGAAATAGATATGAATGTGGTGCCTGCTGCGATCGATGACGTCGCGGCGTTTACGGGCATTCATTCAAAATAAATTTGGAATAATGTACATAAAATTGTATTGTACATTAAATTACCTTTCTATACATATAGGATTCTTAAATAATTATTAAAAAGTGTATCATTAATTACATCCCAAGTTTTTGACAGAATTTATGATCTGACTAAGCATTGTGTGTATTGATAGTCAATCATCATGCACTATAGTGGTGAAGGAAAACATCGTGATGAAACCTGCATGCCATAGCGATTTGTATAAATTTCTACGGTATGTAAGTCCGCCAGCCCGCACTAGGCCAGCGTGGTGGACTAAATGGCCTAACCACTCTCAATTGTACTCTCAATTTTAGGCCCGTGCCCTGCAGTGGGACGTATATGGGCTCATACAGAATTATTATAAATAATCTAAGGTCCGTTAGTATTTAGCGGAAAACATCTCTAGAACATAATTGCACTCACCTGATTTTTTTTTGTGACGATGGCTGTACTTCGCAACCTAGACGGAGTAAAATGTTAGTCGCGAGCTTATAAACTATAATTATTAGATTTACCATACATTAATTAATATTACCACCAACCTGTCATATTCCTGATACCTGTTAATTGAAATATTAATTATGTTATATAAATAATGTTTATGATAAACGAAGTATTACATAAGAACAATACAATCACCTAATTAAGAGTGGAAGGGAACCACCGTTAACAAAGCAATTAGTAATGTTAGAAAATTGATAATGGAATGGTACATAGTCTTAAAATTAATACATAGTTGGTTATTTCATATATAAATATGACACTAATTTAATATTATATAAAGTTATTTCACGCAGCAGGACATTCACAATGCCAGTGTGTGTATGTGTGTGTGTTTGAAAGTTTATGTTCTTTAATTTTTGAATATCTTATAAGTTATAGTACATGCAAAATATTTAACTTCAACGCCGTATTTTTTATATGTATTACTCGAGTGGTCTTGAAATAGCTATTCTTCCATGTTTGTAATGTTACTGTCATAAAATTGTGTGTAAGGATGCTGTGTACCTGTCAAATACTATAATAATTAAATATTTGAAGGGTAATATTTTATTTACTACCACTTTAAATGATATTTTGAAACATACATGGTGTCAGAAATAATAAACCATTGTAATTGATTGTTATTAATGAGTGTGTGTGTGTGTGTGTGTGACATTAAAAACACCTTTATTTTTATTAATTTATTTTTTATTTTTACTAAGCTCCACAAACATTGAAAAACATCAAAACAAACAACAACAAAGAATAAAAATCAACCAAGTCAAATAGAGGAGACATCGTTTATTGAAATAAGAAGCATACAGAATAAGCTATAAGTTCTACTTTAACTGTGAATATCTATCGAGTATAAGCTAATCTTTAAATGTGTAGATAAGGAATAAAAATATGAAATGCAATCCCCCATTTTATACCGAACCCCGTGTCGCATGCGAGTTTTTTTTGAGTTGACTTTACTAAACAAATTTTGGAAATAGCATAGATGCAGTATGTGACTTTACACGAAATGTAGGAAACATAAACAACGTCCGTTTTGCTTTTCTGTGATTGGACGTGGGTGGAAGGTCTCTCTGCAAGCTTGAAATTAAAAGTAATTTTCATAACAAAACAAAATGTAAAACTAAATTAAAATAAGAGATAAATTATTAACATAACTTAAAAGAAAAATATAAAGCTCTATACTAAACTTAAAAGCTGGTGTTCTAAGTTTTTTTTAACAGCTTGTTCGCATAGTGGGGGATACACATCGATAAATGCATTAAAAAGGTTACATAGTTCAGCATTGGCCACACGAACATGTGGTTGGTTAAAATGTTTCAAGGTAACGCCTAAGCGTTAGTCATTTATCCATGTGACCTCCGCCATAAGCCTCGATTACATATATAAAAATCGAGTGATAAGAAGTGAATACATTGAACCTACATACACATTGCACACTACTATACTGCGGTGTAGCACGGATCCGTAGGTACCATAAAATAATTTTTGATTGACCACGTCACTGAATATACATACTGTAATAAATTTTGGATCTAAAGTCGGTCGAAAGATTTTTAATATAATTTGCAGCCTGTTCTGAAAATTACAGAAACACCCGATATTAGTTGGGCAGCTGTGTACATAAAACTGACAAGTTAACTGCAGAACAATTAATTAGCAAAGTGGTTCTTGTTTTTAGCTCTGCAAAAGAATCTTGTGCACTTCTGCCGGAGTGTGACGTACTCAATTTTAGAAAATATTACAGGTTTGTGCAACACTCCTATGCCACTGCTAGTTGCGTTTTCATACAAGATTAAGATGTACTTGCAAAATCACCAAAAGATGGCGCTGTATGTATATACCGACGAACTGAGTCTTTCTTAGGCAGTGGATAGATGGCGCTGAATTCAGTTTGACGCTGAGGCCATAGTCGCCTATTTCGGTCACGTGAATATCTACTGTTCATAATTGTAGCCATCAAAACGGTACGTACCACACCGAGCATCTACGACAGCTATACGAATATGCTCTTAACTACAACATATATGCAAATACGTATCTAAATCTGATCTGTTATTTTGAAATAATATTCATACCTTTCTTTTTTGAAGAGTTTTTGGCATTCAATTTATTTGTGACCTGTTTTCTTCTACCTGCGTCTATTCCAGATTTACTTAAAGATGACGCCACATATTTCAAATATTATACTATTATTTCTCTATATAGCGAAGAAACAGACATGAAGCTCAACATTATCATATCAATCTATCAATCGTGTTATCAGGTGCAGCGAAAATGTAGTCGCTTTCTATGTTTTGACAGACCGGTTATAATCCTTCTAGAATACATAGGGGCTTAGCTACTAAAAACTTAGGGGAATCCCCAAATATGCACCGTCTAGATGATTTTGCCTCTCCCTTAAGGCAGCTGCTATACCTATAGAAAAATGGGAGGTGTAGTTTTTATATTCAGCTTTCTTTTGTCATAACCCTTCAGTTTTCTTTTGTCAAAGCCCTTTTGTATTAGCTTAATTTTTTCTTATGACGCATATTTAAATATAAAAATTATGTCGCCTAGAACCCCACAGTTGCATGGGGGTGGGTAGAAGAAAATCTGGCCCGAAATTCTATGAATATATATTTTTTTAAATGTTATCAAATAGTCAGCGCACTGCACTGTAGCCATAGAACAAATTTAGACACACGCGAAAAAAAAATTGCAACAAAATAGTACACCAAACAAACATTTCACATTTTTTTTAATCGTTTAATCAAACATTCGACCAGACGAAGCCCTTTAAGGTGCTGTACATTAAGAGGCCATCAGGGACGAATTCGTTGGTCTTCTTAGGACGGCGCTTTACTTGTCTTCTAGTTCTTTGAACCGAGCCTTCAGCTGTTTCGTGTACGCGTCCAGACGATACGCGTTCGCCTCGAACTTTGTGACGTGAGCTTCGATTACGTTGATTTGCTCGAGCAGCGGCTTTGTCTCTTGCAGATCTGAAATCAGAAAATACAACTTTAGTGAAAATATTCCTTTTTTATACTGGCACGATAAAGGGTATACATGCGCTTGACGGTAAGCACAGTGCAGTCCAGATATAGTGTCAACCAGTCGATACAATTATGCTGGCCTGATGTAAATGCCTACACAGAATAAACCCGAAACGCGGCACACTTACGTAAGTCTCTATGACGGGTCTTTAACCACTATGCATGGCGGTCGGTATGCGGGCGGTTATCTTACAACCAGCGCTAATTTGTTACTTTTATACTGGCACCACAATGGCTACCATTTACGAACAAGCCTACCATTTAGTGCAAGTGGTCTAACCTTGTGGGATATACTAGAGGTTTTGGCCACTGGCGAGAGATAATTGATCGACAATATTACACCGGCCATCGAAATCAGATGTAAATACTGTACGCGAACAGCAACACAATTACGTATGGACGTGATAAAACCGTATTACACAAATAACAATGTGAGCGGGATCGAAATCGATAATCGCGGTCGATGCAGACTCGTGCAGCACTAAGACTAGGACTGCGCGGGGAATGTGCGGGGCGTCCCCTCCCCCACGCGTCATGTCATACCCCGATTGGCATCTCGACATTCTCGACCTGTCACGTACTATACGTAGGCCAGTAGCACATTTTGCATCATATTGTACGGCGGATACGAAAATCCAATGCATTCTATATTTTTTTATTGTGTAGTACTTTCTTGACTCCGTATTTTTTTATTGCCGTCGCTGGCGGCCCGTCTGATGGCAAGCGGCTACCGCTGCTCATGGTTTCCACAGTGCTAGGGCTAAGGTGCGGTGAAAACTATCTTTAAGCCCCGTTTGAAGGACAAGTCATATTAGTCGAGAAACACTGAAGCAGGGAGTTAATTCCAGCGCTTGTACGAGCGTGGTACAAAAAAACTTCATAAACATACTGTTCGGAAACAAATAGTTTCCAGTTGGTAGGAATGAACTTCTACTGCCGGGAAAAGGCGACGGTGGTACCATATTAAACAATTCTTCAAAGCACTCCCCGACAAGTTCGTCTATGTAAGGAGTCAAGTGAGTCAAACTGGTATTTTGGGGCACCTGGTCAGAGATGAGAACAGCACTCAACGTGGCGCCGGATTTGCGCTTTGTAGTACGTCAACCTATGACTTGACGTGAACCGCTTTGCTCTGTTCAGGATACCAAAATTGTTGCTTGGCAGTTTGGCTTTATCCTCCAAATTATTACTAAATCCGACGTTAAATATTTCGACGCCGAGGATCCCAATACTCTCAGATACTTGCAGAGTAACTCGTTGGGTTTGGGGCGCCATGACAAAGCGGTCTTGAACCCACAAACTTGTGTCTTCTAACGGTTAAATGGATTAAATTAAATTCACCCCATTCAAAAACCCGCCCTAGAGGTCTCGATTTAGTCGCATCTAATATTTAAATAGGTAAGGGCGTTTTGTTTTGTATCGAAGTGCGCATGTTAATGTTGCTTCGCCGGCCAATCGTGACTCAGAGGCGGGTATATGTTTCACAGTAGCGGGCGGAGCCGCAATATTTATGGAGCAACAACCAAAGGCGACCTCCCAGTAATGACGTATGGAGCCGAGACATGGACACTGACTATGGGGCTAATCCTTAAGCTTAAAGTCGCTAAACGTGCTATGGAAAGACCTACGCTCGGATTTTCTCTGAAGGGCTAATTCGGAACCAATTAATCCGCCAGAGAACCATGGTGACCGCCATAGCCCTAAAAGTTAGTAGGTTGAAATGGCAATGGACTGGCCATATATGTCGCAGAACTGATAACTACTGGAGTGAGCGTGTTCTGGAGTGGAGACCGCGTTTTGGTAAACGTGGAACGTCCTCTGGCCAGATGGCGGGACGACTTGCACAAGAGGGCTGGCAGCGACTGGATGCATAAAGCAGCAGACCGGGCTCTGTGTCGTGCCTTGGGAGAGGCCTATGTCCAGTAGTGGACTGCAACGAGCTGATGATAATGAACATCGTTAAAAACACCTCTGGTGTTGGTTTGCCGGGTTGTGTAATATTTTGAAAGATTTCGGATTTAAATTTCCTCTGTACTATTGAGTATTATACTATTCTATACTATTCCAATGAGTTCATCTGTTTCCAATAAAACAGAAGAACTGCGATCATAAAAAGTGGGTGACCGGTGCCGTTCAGATACATGTGGCGGGTGGCGAGAAGGAAAGAATGCATCATGATCATCGTGGCAACTAATCGGAGTACACAGTCCAGCAAACTCTCCCCGAGTGTCCAGCCTGGGAGCAAGCGCGCAGCTCTCCGTACAGTCTTTGGAATGGACCACTCGCTCTCAGTCGTAATTCCTTCCTGGCCGAGAGTCTGAGGCCATGGCAGGCCGTGCTCACCTTCGGAGGAAAAATTATCTCGTAGGAGAGCTTGAAGCGGGATCGTGAGCACAACGATTCCGCCCGCCGCCGCTAACCGAGAAGAAGGCGCCAAAGGAAAGACAATGGCTGACCCGGCGACCCGCCCAGTGGTCAAGGTGCGTCATTATTCCATCATGGTTTCCCCTGCGTATCTTAAAAGACGACTTAAAGTGGTCATTGGAAACGCTGGGTACACGACGCTGAGATGGGCAGCAGAGCGCGTGGCCTCGTGACCGTTTCGGACACTTATCACACCATTGGCGTCTAAAATACAGTGAGTGGGTGGCACCGACGCTTTCATAGTTTGGGATGAACTATATTTAAGCAGTGTGCGTGGTGCACGGCATGTCTACTGGGCGCTGCTTGCTCATCCACCTTGCCTGCCTGAGTCACCATCGAGAGGTTTAATAGGTAGGTAAGTGAAATATTATAGATCTCGGTAGGATCCAGCTGAGATGTCACAAATATACAATATGTAACCTAAGGAAATAAAAAGTGGTCAAAAGTAGGGCTACGTAAAGAAGATGCATGTGGCTGTCAGCCATGCCATCACCATATCAGCGTGTCCGTAACATCTGCGCAGCGCATAGTTGTCCCTGCGCGCCAGGCTAGCAGGCCAGAGACACCGACATACCTCCTCTGACCTCTCTAGGACGGGACTAGATGCGGCTGCCAACATGTTCACGGTGGTCGCGGGTTCAAATCCCAAAGCATACCTCTGCTTTTCGGAGTCACGTGTGTATTGATAGTCAATCACCACGCACTATAAAGGTAAAGGAAAACATCGTGAGGAAACCTGCATACCAAACCGATTCGCAAGAATTTATATGGTATGTAAATCCGCCAACACACACTACCGTGATGGACTATCTAGCCTAACCCCTCTCAATCGTATTTCAGATTTTAGAGGAGGCTCGTGCCTTGCTGTGTGACGTATCTGGGCTGATAGACAGACAGAGGTTTACTTATTTTTCCTTTGAATGGCAATTTAGAAGCTCGAAATATCTTAAATCACTAAACAAAACAACAATATAAAATTTTATCTGACTAAAAAGACCCTTGGGAAAAAAGTTTTATTGAGAAAATAATCTTTTTGTGCTAAATTAATGATAAAATAAAAAAATAATAATGCGAAATTATTCAGAAACTCTAGTTAAGAACATATTCTTTTTACCAACTTATCTTAAATAATTTAATATAATACGAGTATTGATTTCTATAATAGAAGAACATTTTCTTAAAAACTTTCATTTTTTATTTCAACAAAGTTAATTCTCAATTTTTTGTATAAATATATTAGAACCACAATAAAATCACCTTCATGGCTTCGCAGCTGACTAGTTTGGCCACGGACTTGTTTTTTAATTCTTCTTTACAAATTATTCTTTTCAATATTGTTTTGATGGACAAAAATGGGTTCTAAAAGTACTGTTTTTGAGCCCAACAGCGCACGGAAGGCGTAAACGCTCTTAAGGTGTATTGGGCATACTCGACAGCCACGAACACACCCGCTCGCTAGTCCATTTTGGGATCGTATTCGATCGTCGCTATTCTAATGACCCCTTTAGGTTGCCTCTTACGACGGGCAGGGGATACCGTGGCGCAATTCTTACGTCCCCTAAACACAGGGCGGTAGCTTCAAATTCCCACGACACGACGCTTGCTATCTTATGGTCAGAGCTATGTGTTCCGTTGGCTGTATTCACACAATAGTACATAATAGTGTTTGTAAAGCCTATTAAACCATTTAAAGCCTAATGGACAGAAATATTGTTATAAACTTTTATACTCGTACGATCTAAATGCAACACATAAAAATAATAAAGGCGATTTACCAGATTTGAGTAATCCGGCTTTACTTCTCTGTTTTTGTTACTTTTATTTACTACACAAATTATTCGTGGAAAATTTTATGAAATATGATGGGTGCACGAGAGTTGGTTGTTGTATTTAAGGCTGTGTCACACAGAATGCGTAGGTACGTAGCACCGCGCCGAGGCGCTTCAGCACTGGATGTGTACTATCATCATCATCATATCAGCCTATATAGGTTAATGTTTATTATTGTAGTAATTTTTTTTGTATTGTATCACGACCCACTGCAGGGCACTCTCAATCGTAATCTCGATTGTAGAGGAGGCCCGTGCCCTGTGTACTATAGCCGTACTATAAATCGCACCTGTCGAGCAGAGCGTCAGAGCGTTGTGTGGATCTATCATCGGCGGTCTGTTTAACATTGTAGTACCATCACAGTAGAACATAACGCGGGGTTGGAGCATGGTGACACTATTTAAAATTCATGCTTTAGATCTCTAACGCAAGATGTACGCAATAATATAGTTAAACATGAATATATGTGGCCAACCCGCACTAAGACAGCGTGGTGGCCTAACCACTCTCAATCGTACTCTCGTTTGTAGAAGAGGCCCGTGCTGTGCAGTGGGACGTATATGGGCTGATACAGTATATGTAGCTGACAGTTTTATTCTAGTGTATTACTTCAATTAAAGACTACAACATTCTGAATAAAGGAGACTGAACTAGGACAACAAACATCATAGCATGCAGCGCTATGACGCGGTGCTACGCACTCGTTCTGTGTGGTATGCCCTTAATGGATTTCAGCAACCCGGGCCCCGATTGTTAAAATAATATTTTTCACTAACGATTTTAGTAAAACACTCAGGCTCGCCGAAATATTTTGATGGATAATAAATTGCAATCAGGGTTTGTGCGCAGGTTTATTTTGTTACGGCGCGTCAATTTTACAGAAGTAGATAAACTTATTGAAGAGCAATAAATGTATACATAAACACACGCCTTTTTTCCCAGAAGGGGTAGGCAGAAGTTCTCCTGGTTACTACCAGGATCACCCACGTTTCGCCTTGTCTGTTCCGTCCCAGAATGTGATACGGGGCGAGCCTATCGCCATATCGGGCACAAATTGCTGACTCCGGGCTGATAATATATAGAAGAATCCAATATCAATTTGCCCGACCCGGGATTCGAACCCGAGACGTCAGCGTTGTAACCGTACCGTAGTACAACTACGCCACCGAGGCAGCAATATGTTTCCATTATCCCAAGACCTACACTAACGCGCAGCCCGAACAAGGTTTAATTTTAATTTTGAAGAATTTTGAAGATGTGTAATTTTATTTATTTAAAACCATATATATATATATATGCAAGATTCCAATACGTTAAATACGTCGTACAACAACAGGTAAAAAATCTATTTTCATACACTATTTCCTTTGTCTTTATGCCTAATTTTAAAGGATTTTATTTATTTGGACAGAAATCTAATTTTCCAAAAATTAAAGTAGCCTGTAAGTTGAGTGACAGCCACTAAAACAAATATTAGCTGCCTATCGGTAAAACATTTCCTGTTACATACAAAAAGACGTTTCAAATGAAATACGATTAATTGAATAAAATTGTAATAGATGACTAATCCCCACTAGACCGACTACAATCAAACTTTTCATTATAACTATTCATTATAGCGAACGTTATTCACAGCGACAAAATACCTGTTCCATACAAAAGCCAATACCAAACCACAAAGAGTACAAATGAATTTCATTATTATACATCAAATTAATATTAAAATAAATTTTACTAATTTAATTAATACTCATTGGAAACGTATATGCTGGATACATTCCAGGAACAAATTTCCAGTTCGCAGCACATTTGCTCCGTGCATTTTCAATATAAATTCAGAACTGACGAATTCCACGACAATACGGATATTTTGAATAGGCAGTTGTGAATACGAAATAAATATACTAGTCCCAATAATTTCATTCGAGGAATACAATTAAATATTGCTCTTTGACCAACCAGTACAGATTTATTCAGTGTAAGCTACCAATGAGTATTTCGGAAAATTCTGTTTCCTTTATGTGACATGTCCTTTATGTGCATATGTAGGCTACATATGCGTGCTTTGCACTGGCACGACAAAATATTTATTATAAATATATAGTATATACGTTGGGTGTACAGTGTACAGGTGTAGTCACAAACATAGTCTTGATCCCAAACTGAGATCGAGTCTTGTGTCGTGGATATCAGAAACTACGACAGACTTTTTGCTCTCAGAAACCCAGACCCGAAAAAAAATCCGTACTTGACACAAATATTTGTCTCGGTGCGGGGATTAAACCCGCGGCCTCTCGTTTCACAGCCAGCATGAATAAATGTCCCGAGTTCCTTGAAATGTATGAGTATTAAGTGTGTTAGTTTATTGATTTAGAGATGTAATTCTATAAGTGAAACGATTTAAAGTTCAACAATATATTGAATAACCTCATAATCGCGACGCAATCGAATGAAAAAATGACGAAAAATGCGGATGGCGACTAAAGGAAACACCGTTGTATTAAGTGAATTAAGCTTCGTTCGAACAGGTAAAGCGTATATACGGGTATGTACTAGCTTCACTCTCATTAATATATATATAGGGTAAGATATATACACGAACCTACGGGGCCTATGTCTTGAACGATCGATTTCATCGAGGCATAGAGATTAAATCAGAATATGTAGGTAACCGCGATGCGCCTTATCATTGTGGCCAAGCTTAGCTGCTCAGCACTCGCACTAATACTAATATAAAATGCCTCTGGTGCTTTACATTAGGCTACTCCAGTTGCGTAACTTTATAAACGAAAACCAGTCCGAAGTCATTGAAGGTTTGATTGAGTCAATTTGTATCTGTATCAGCGCATATACGTCCCACTGCAGGGCGCGGGCCTCGTCTGCAATTTAGAGTATTATTGAGAGGGGTTAGGTCATATAGTCCACCACGCTGGTCTAGTGTGGGTTGGCGGACTTTACATACCATAGATTTTTTTAATTCGCTATAGTATGCAGGTTTCCACACGAAATTCTCCTTCACAATTACAGTACTATGATGACAAGAAGGATTATATGATACCTTCCACACACCCACCAATGCAACACCTCTCAGCCAGGAACAACATCACGCACAGAATTGGCATCGAGCTCCGGAGCTCAGAAACTATCGTAGGGAAACTAAATAAATAACAAAAAGGAGGAATTGGAAGCAAATAATTATCTATTTCTAAAGATAATTCATATGTTATAGTCAGGGTAGCCCTATGTTCAGCAGTGGACTTCCTGCGGAGAGACGAGAGAAAGATAATTCTAAATTCGGAAGACACGCACAAGACAGATATAAAGATATAAACATGCATCGTCAAGAAAATATTCTTCCTTCATTGGCGCAGTGCAACAAGAATTCCTATTTTACATTTTCACAACATTGAAGTCGAAGTACATCGAAGTAACGAGATTTTTCCAATAACTTAGTTTATTTCCTATTTGACATCAATCTATTTACTTTATCGAGAAAATATAGGAACATCATTTATTAAATGCAATTCAGGATTTCCCTTTTCAAGCGTTCGACCTGAATTAATTTAGTTCAACGAAAGGTACGACGTCACGGAAATTTATTTATATTAATTGAGTCACGGGTATTGTATACCCTACCCTTTCAGTTGTTTACTCAAGGTAAGTTAAAAAACAATAAAAAACCTTGGAAGCCAAACAAACTATTTGTTCAGAACCTGTGTGTTGTGGGTACGACACGTCTCGTAGATTCTAGTACGCACGACACGAAACGTGGCTCTTAATATGGTTTATGTGGCATGGCTCATTATATCTTTCATCACATTCACCCGGTTAAATAATGCAGTAATTTAGACATATTTTTTCTCACGAATAGTTTGACGAAAGTGGATGAGACGAAAGTACAATGCTTGTAGCATATAATGCGTAGTTTCTACCTACCCTATAGTACCTATACGTATGTAAATTTTTTAGTGCTCGGATTAAAAAAAAAGGAAATGTTGAACGCGCAGCGTACCACTTTCATACACACACGTGGGTCACGGGCGCTGAAACCGAGGCTCTGATCAAACAAGCGGCGACGTTTTTTCGCTAGGCATTAGGTTCACTCTATGGACGTAATCCACACACTATCGGCTTTGTTTTTTTTTTTGAATACACTCAACCCATACTTTTATGTAAAATACTATCGATTTTGCTTTGTACATTGCCTGATGTAGAAACGATTTTAGTGCTTACATATGTATGTATATATAAGTATGCCTGTACCCAAAGGTGTTGGCAGAATTGCTACGTGTATTTCGCCAGTGAGAACAAAAAAAAAACTTACAAAGATTGGATTACCCGAACTAGGAGTCGATCCCAGATGTCAGTCACCGCCCATACTATATACCATTGATAGATGATAAGAACGAGGTGATATACATTTAAATTAAAGTCAGTACATAGTAAATAACATTTGCAGAAACCGAGCTACAGTAAAACACAAGTTTCAAATAACGTAATAACAAGCGACGTGTAAAAGTTTCGTTTTACTCGGGACTGTATATTTCCACACAGATTAAACTACTGACGGAGGGCCACAAAATCAATAGCCATGTTCTTTAGTAAAATAACATACAAATCGCGTTTATTGTCAGTAACATTAAACTTTGTCCAACGATTCATCGACGATGGTACAATATATTGACAAAACATTATTATGCATAGAAATTACTCCATCCTTACACCCGCTACTGCAACTCTTGTAAGATACGGTCATCAGTGCTCGCGAGAATTGAAGCTCAACGAATCATCAAGTCTAATTTTTCTTAAACCCTCAAATAACAGTAAAAAGGACCTCAACACAGCGAGCCTCTTCTAAGTAGATAGGATCACAAGCCACTATCTCTTTAAACCTAATATTTACTTATACTTATTAAATTATTATAACTAAAAATTAAGATAGTCATTGTAACATTAACTTCGCGGATGACTAACATATAAAACATCCCGTCACCACAGAAGCTGTGAGATCTTTGAAATGACGAGAATTTAATTAAAGGCAAAAAGCAATAAAATATAAAAATTAAATCGTTTTATTGAAATACATTTTATAAAGCAGATAGTCTTAAAGTAATTAAAGTCCAATTTGGCATTGTTAAACTACCTATCGGATCCGCGGTAATAAGTAATGTTACATCCAAATAACGACATCACATCGCTTTTTATATTATACGAAACGAACACATGGTTCACCTGATGGTAAGTGATCACCGCCACCCATGAACATCTGCAACACCATAGGGCATAGAGATGCATTGCCGTCTTTTAAGGTGGGATATCTGATAGAACATCTTATACTCGTACAATATAGATGATTTTTTGTGTCCCATCACTTTTTAATGATTATTGCATGCGGTACTTGTAAGCGCAGACGGCCATTCGAATAAATGAAAATTGTTAATGAAGTCTAAAGGCTTGCGCACGCCGGGGACGAACGGCAGGGGATTTTGCCACTGACAAGCCGCGCCGCTTACATATTGTTGCATTCCGGCAGCCCACCAAGGCATCCCGCGACACGGCGCGGCGTACCGCGGCATGCCGCCGGGAACCCCTTAGCGCGGCCTCCGGTGGCATCCCAAAAAATGGCTTTCAAGGCAACCCACGGCATCAATTTAAAACATCGCAATTTATGTTGTATTGTTATATGTTTGCGTGGGCCTTAAGATGTCTAGCAAATTAAAATCGTGTTAATTTTATTTCTATTATTATTTTATACCTTCTGAGCGGATTATCAGCTTGGAAGTGGGATTATAGCAAAAATGCACAGTTTTCTAACCCCCACGAATAGCCAGCGAACTAAGGAATTAATTTTTTTATTATTGTTTTGAAAATAAATTATAAATCCAAACTAATTAGCCTTGTAGATGAATCATGTCATTACAATGCGTGCCACTGTTGATCCTGGCTTACAGGAGTTGCAGTGGTGGGTGTGAGTGCGGGACAGTCTTAAAAAAACCAGTATGCGTCGTGGATAAGGATATCATTTATTATCCACTGTAGCCACTTTGCCAACCCGCACTAGGCCAGCGTGGTGGACTATATGGCCTAACCACTCTCAATCGTACTCTCGATTGTAGAGGAGGCCCGTGCCCTGCAGTGGGTCGTATATGGGCTGATACAATACAATACAATAGCCACTTTACCGTACCATTATAGAGAATGTGAAAAAGCCACCCAGGTGCTTAATAATAGACTAGCAGGAACTGTCAGTGTAAATAGACAGAAAGCCGCATCGGCAACTAACTTGATCGATACACTACCGCGAATTCAGATCTAGGACAATGTTATAAATAACCCTTGCTTAATCTGCCAGGCAGCTACATTTCGTATACAAATTGTTTACGGATCAGACAATACGGGGAGTATTAAGACTCTCGATAGAGTATTTTTAACTTTGTGGATGGTTGTATAAATCGGTAGCAACGTGGTGCCTACGTCGAAGGCGACGGCGTGCTCTGGTTATAGCGGAGCCAATTAAAAGTACTTATCGGGTGGCTGTAGACTATCTCTCGCCGTTTCCACAATTATGTCGGTCTACAGGAGCACGTTTAATAATCGCTTCGGACTTCCAATTAAGCAAAAAATAATTTAGATATGTTTTCGTAGTTTTAGAAAATGATTTTTGTAACGAGGTGGAGAGCACATGATAACTGAAACCAATTGTGATAACGTACACCGGGGTAGTTAAAAAATATTCATAGTTACTTAATTAAGTACCAAATTTTACGAATCTTTTGTATCAGTGGGAGTCTTTCAACTCCGCATTCAATTTTAAAAGTGACCCGTCCGTATAATTGAGTGCTGGTGATCAGAAACTAAGATTTACTTTAACTATACTCAAACAGCAATATGAATGCACTGTTGCGTTACGGTTTGAAGGACATTGTAGCCAGAGTAACCACTAGATAGTATATATCTTATCTTAATATATATAAATCTCGTGTCACAATGTTTGTCCTCAATGGACTCCTAAACTACTTAACCGATTATAATAAAATTTGCACACCATGTGCAGTTCGATCCAACTTGAGAGATAGGATAGTTTAAATCTCAAATTATAGTCGCAATTTTAATTTATTGCTAATTATTTGTCTGTTATTATTTGACAGTCACAATCATCTGTTAACTCCAAATGATTCTAACAGATGTCGATACCTTTCGACTGGGTTGAGTAAGTAATCAATAGATGGCGCTGCTATGGTAAATCTACGAACGTGTCATATAAGCTACATTTTAACAGTATAATTACCACGTGTTGTTGACGCTATAAAATTAATTAAATTTATTTTAAAGTTTTAGCAGGAATTTTGCAAAGTATTTGTGTTTGCGTATTTTTTTAATGATATTCGTCGTAGTTTGTGTTTCTATCTACAAAATAAAAGCAATTCCAAAAAATTGTCAACATGCCTATTTAGGCATTAAGGGATGAAATGGGATAAAGTGGGACGAACGCGATGAGACCGGTAGATGGGAAATAATGGGACGGGATGTAACAGAAAGAAAAGGAGCCAGATGAGATGGGATGGGATACGATAGGAAAAGGGATAGTAGGTACTTAGGTTGAGTTCAGGAGTACAAAAGTTTGAACGGGAATAAGATATTTCTGGTGTGGAGTGGAGTCTAAACATCTAAGCACCCAGGCGAAGCTGGGCCGGGCCGCTAGTAGATATATATAGATAGTATATATAGATCCATAGTCTGTGCCTACTCCTATGGGATACAGGCGTGACGATTATGTATGTATGTATGTAACTACTAGACATAATGAGAGACAGCACCTTATGTCTCAGGATGGCGAGCACAGTGGAAAGCCAAGCATTGGTTTGTAATTCATGGTGTTTGCTTTTGCTACTGTCCATGAGCGGTCTTATAAAATTACTGCATTGGATATTAAATTCAAGTCGAGAAAACTGAACAGCATTTGCGGCAATGTTTCAGCGACGCTGTAAGGGTCTATAAATAGAAGGAGTGGTTTTATTTATTAAAGACGAGGTGCGCGGGTCAGCGTTGCCCTAGAGCAGTCACTTTATTAACTCTATTTCATTTCCGATCTAACTCCAACAATATCAAATGGCAAAATTAATACTAATATACTGTTCTGGCCCTTTGGGACAGCAAGCAATCAAATCAATTTGAAAAAAAAAAGTCTATGTACATTGTACATGTAATATTTGTTGGACCAAATATTAGTATTACAGTCCAGTCTTGTTGTTTTAGGGCAATAATATTATATATAATATCCAGCCGGCTATATTGTTTTGTCCTAAAATGTGATATAGGGGGAATATATCTTGAGACTTGAGACCCAAAACACTCATATCAATGGCTCGACAAGACATATGTTACTAAGTATATAACATATATACATAAATTCAGCCTTTTTCCCAGAAGGGGTGGGCAGAGGTACAACTAGGAAACCCACGTTTCACCTTGCGTGTTCCGTCTCACGATGTGACAGGAGCCGGAGAGCCTACCGCCATATCGGGCACAAATTCCGGAATCCGGGCTGACATTGAATATCACTTTGCCCGACCCGGGATTCGAAACCGAGACAGTCTAAGTATATAACAAGATGGGATATTCTGATACCGACTGCGCCACGGGGCTATCAGTATACAGTGTTCACAATATACGAATACATGAACATCTGCGACACCATAGCGCTGGCCACAATTGCTGGCTTATAAGGAGTACGCTCTTTGTTTGAAGGTCGCTAGGTCGTGTTTGTCCGCAAAGCAGTAGATGTAAAGTACAGCACGCGAGAAAGTAAGCACAAAAGGCCTGATGGGAAGTGCAGAGCAAATAAAGTAGCCATTGCCGACAGAATTCAACATGCCAGCCACTCGGCCCAGCCACCCGACACTTTAAATATTTACATCGTAACAACAGCGCGGACCTTCAAACCACAGCAATTACTTTTATATTACGCCATCGTGGACTTGCTCGTTTATTTGTTTATGTAACACAGCCTCTGTAGCGTGGTTGGTTAGACGCCGACTGTGAAACGAGAGGCCGCGCCTTTGATCCTCGCACCAACAGAATATTTGTGTCCGGTCTGGGTGTTTGTGAGACCGAAAAGTCTCTCGTAGCTTCTGATACCCACGACACAAGAATTAATTGATGTTAATGTAGAGTCAAAACTATGTGTGTGACTATTGGGTGTATTTATTTATTTATTTATTATATAAACGTTGCAACGGCACATAGTTAAGATAAAACATATATAAACACACGCCTTTTTCCCAGAAGGGGTAGGCAGAGGTGCTACCAGAACATCCACGTTTCGCCTTGTATATTCCGTCCCACGATGTGATAGGGGGCGAGCCTTTCGTCAAATCGGGCACAAATTCCTGACTCCGGGCTGATAATGAATAGAAAAATCCAATATCACTTTGCCCGACCCGGGATTCGAACCCGAGACCTGTGCTTTGCAATCGTACCGTAGTACCACTACGCCACCGAGGCATTCTGGTCGAGGCCCATGGTTAAGAGCAAAATATATAATCTTTTATAAAATAATTCTACACAAGGTACGTAGAACATAAATTATGGACTGAAATTGAGAAGAAGTCAAATGGAAATAACATACGTCTAGCATGTTTGCGAGGTAATACGACAAGATTGTGACGGCTGGTTATTGGGTTGATTTCTGCATAAATTTCTCTTCGAATAAGAATTAATCTTTATAGTCTCTCTAGTCCAGTTGATTTCACAGCCGACTATGAAACAAGAAGACGCGAAGTCGGTTCGATATTTTTTTGCGATCGACAAATATCCATGTTTTTGTAATGATACCGTAAATAACTTCTGATACCGTCGATACAAGACTGTTATATATAAAGTAATAAAGAAGTTGGCTTACGCTACAAAAACTATACAAGATAACGCGAAGAGTTGTGGACCCTCTTTGCAAATAAGCAGGCATTTTACATTTCCGAAAGACGCAGACCCATGATAAATTCTATTTGAAGCTGGTTTTCACAAGCGCGAGAGTCGGCCTAGAAAAATAGGTAAACTAATAGACGCAATCGAGTTCCGGCGCGACCCGTTAAAGGGCCAGAACCCAACAACTTTTGCGGTTACCGTCAGTTTACATACAAATGTTATCTTGGAATAGTAAGTTTCTAAAGAGAAAGTTTACTGGTGGTAGGTCACTCTTATGTGAAGGCCGCCGGGGTAGGTACCACCGCAATATCTATTCCTCCCGCCAAACAGCGGTGTAAATGCACTGCTGTGTTCCGGTTTCAAAGACATTGTAGCCAGATGAACTACTGGGCATAATGAGACTTAACGCCTTATGTCTCAGGATGGCGAGCGCAGTGGAATGCCAAGCATTGCTTTGTAATTTATATTGTTGTTTGGTTTTACTGTTGTCTATGAGCGGTTTTATCGCTTACCATCAGGCGAATGGCATGCTCGTCTCGCCATTCATCGCAATATATATGTATATTTATATAAACAAGTAGCACGCTTTTGATTATTGAGTTTTCTCATTCTTCCACAATGCAATTTCATTCAGGTGCCCGGAGAGGAAACTTTGTTAGCAGTATCCTGCGTTGAAACATTTTATTCCACGGAGAAAAAATATACAACGTTCAAAGGAAATCATATAGACAAGAAAATGTTCCTCTCTAAAAACCCTACTTAACAGATTTAACCTTTTTTTACAAAGTGTTTTCATTCTTGGTGGACGCCTGTATGCAGCCACTAGGTGGTCAGACGACCTGGTAAAGGTCGTGGGACGTCGCTGGATACAGGCTTCTAACAGGTCACTGTGGAAATCATTAGGAGAGGTCTATGTTCAGAAGTGGATTTCCTTTGACTGATGGATTGGATTGGATTGGTTGAAATTAATCATCAGTATATACTAGTCCAATTGTACACATGTACCACAACACACTTAGTTCCAGGAATCCACAGTGGCGCCATCTCGATACGCAGCTGTTATAAGCTTTTGTAATGCAGTAATAATGCAGATGACCGCGCTGTGATTGTTGTATTTCCAATAATTATAGCGTATAATTACAGACGTAGATTAATATCTGACTGCCTTAGATTAGACTGCCTCGGTGGCGTAGTGGTACTACGGTATGATTGCAAAGCTGAGGTCTCGGGTTCGAATCCCGGGTCGGGCAAAGTGATATTGGATTTTTCTATTCATTATTAGCCCGGAGTCAGGAATTTGTGCCCGATATGGCGATAGGCTCGCCCCCTATCACATCGTGGGACGGAATATACAAGGCGAAACGTGGGTGTTCTATTAGCACCTCTGCCTACCCCTTCTGGGAAAAAGGCGTGTGGTTATGTATGTATGTATGTAGATTAATATCTGCTCGACATCATGCTTGATCGAAACGAACTCCTTTGATATCGCAATTTGATTGGTTAATCGAAACCTGGCTCGTCCCTGGTAATCCCATCTTAAAATCTGTACTATATCATAATGGTCCACTGTTGGGCACGGGAGTCCTCTACAGCCGAGTGCGATTGACAGGGGTGAGTCTACAGACTATAGTCCTCCACGTTGGCCTAATGCGGGTTGGCGGAGCTCATACACCACAGAAAATCTAGTTACGATCACTATTGTTTGCAGATTTTGTACGATGTTTTAGGTTTAGTTGGGTTTCAAAAACAGGTTCAAAGATTTACAGCCAACACGTTGACAAAGAACTCGTAATAAAACTGTGCTTGTGCGTAGCGGCCTGTTGGTAAACAGGCAAGACGCGACTGCCCATATTGTCAACGTGGTCGCGGGTTCTAACCCCAGGGCACACCTCTGACTTTTCGGAGTCATGTGTGTATTGATTGTGGTATTGATAGTCAATCACCACGCACTATAACGCTTAAGAAAAACAATTCGAGGAAACCTACATTCCGTACGTGATGTAAAAAAATCTATAGTATGTAAAGTCCGCCAACCAGCACCAGGCCAGCGTGGTAGACTAAACGGCCTAACCCCTCTCAATCGTACTCTCGATTATAGAGGAGGGTCGTGCCCTGCAGTGGGACCTATATGGGCTGACAGACTGATCGATTTCATAGTTTTTCAATATTTGAAAAAGTCGTTGTACTACACTTGGCAATTGGCATCCCTAAATAAAAAAATACATTCTGTTGTCTACATGATATTTTATACTCTGTTTACGATATCATGTTTATGCGAATATCGGGTGTATTATAAAACAAAAACATCGCTAATGACAGAAAACAAAAGAAAACAAACTATTATAACATTGAGATAAAGAGTAAACAATAAAAGCAATAACAATTATGAGGGGAGTACAAAGCTTGGGAGAATAAAAAAAAAACAAAAGTAAATTGTGATGTTATTCCGATTACTCGCTTATCACGAAAAAAAAACAGTGGCTGTGTTGTTTCCAAGACACACCTACAACCTACTTGGGAGGACTCGGCTCTAGAGTGGTGTCCACATTAATTCGACGATGCGCAGTTAGGAAATCAAACGATTTTTTTAAAATTTAATAATTGTAAATGAAGGGTAGTTAAATTGTAACAGTCACTAAGCGGATGGCTAATACCGCAGTCCGCCTCGTGACCACGAAAACTGTAGTGTTCGAAACGTTGGCAAGTGAAAATTAAATCAAATTCGCGATAAATTCCGTGAGAATTGGTTTTATTTCGATGTGTAACATTCGCGTAAATAAAAAATCATTACAGAATGAGGGAAGCCACGCGAAGCCGAATGTCAGAGTTTATAACGTGAACGAAACCCCAGGGCTCCAAAAGTAGTAGACGCCAACCTTCTGGGATGTGGAAATGTCCCGCCTGGTCTTAGTCAAGAATTCAGAGAGAGTGAAACTGGTCCTTAATTAAATTTCTACGGTATGTAAAGTCCGCCAACCCGCACTAGGCCAGCGTGGTGGACTATATGGCCTAACCACTCTCAATCGTACTCTTTGTTGGAGAGTGGGCCCATGCCCTGCAGTCGGACATACATGGGCTGATACAATACAATACAAAAAAATACTGGTCCCTTATCAATTATCACTACCACCGCCATAGAACATATTAAAATTGTTAAAAGAAAGTGCAAAAAACACTTTAAAAACGTTGCAGCATCAATAAAAAAATGAGTATTGAATATTACCTCCAGCAATTAAGTGCCTTTCACTATCAACACAATACTGTAATACCTTTATACAAAGGCTCGGTTCGACGTATTAATTTAAAACCTTTTACGAGTACAACTCATTACCAATTATCATAAAGCATATACATTTCGAGGTAACATTTTAATTCTGTTGAGAGGAGCGCGCACAACGGGATTACGTTCGTTCCTGTTGCAGTATTCCTGTCAGCGGCCACGTTCCTGATCGAATGTAGTTTGACACAGAAGCTGCCCTACCGACGGTGTTCCGGGAAACGCACAATACAATTATCCTCTTCACATATATCATTGAACTATCGATTAATATACATCTATACTATCTATTCAGGTACTACTACTCTGCATTGAGTATATACTCTGAACTAGCTTTTGATGGCAGGCTTACGGTACATCCACGCCGCAGGTACTTATTGTGTAGCAACATTGTCCATCACGGCAACATTAGGCAACAATCTGTTGCTGTTGTATATTGTTACTACTTGTTGTATGTTACTCACCCGCAGGTTGGTTTAATTCAGAGCATAAATAACATTTTTTCCCCGGAAGGGATAGGCAAAGGTGCTACCAGGACACCCTCGTTTCGCCTTGTGTTTTCCGTCCCACGATATGACAGGGGAGGAGCCTATCGCTTTATGTAGCACAAATTCCTGTCTCGAGGCTGATATTAAATAGAAAAATCCAATAACACATTGCCCGACTCGGGATTCCAACCCGAGACCTCAGCTTTGTAATCGTACTGTAGTACAACCATGTAACCGAGGAAGCCTAATAAAAACAAAATTAAAATGTATAATAAATTTAAACGAACGTAAACAATTAAGCTGAGCTAATACAGCATCGCATTGCTCTTTTTGCCGTGTTTTATATCAAAAGCGCAATCAGTCGGTACTCATACGGTATTTTTTCATTTGTGATAAAGAAATACCAGCACATTTCACTCGATTACTGAGAATTCGTGTTGGATCCATTCCTACTTTATGTACCTTTTACTTTTATATTGGCATTGAGGATGCCAACGTTTTCGCAGCGCATAAAAGAAAATATTATGAAATAAGAAAATTAAAATTTGCGCAATCTCTTCAAAATATACTCTCGCACATTAGTACCTTAGGCGAACAAGAGATTTCAATTCGATTATCAAAAAAAACGTGGTGCCAATATATAAAAAAATTTAAATTATCGATTTTTAAAATTATTCCTATACTATTAAGACTGCTTATTACCGAAATTTAATTATTCTAAATGAGTGTCCGTTATGGGTATCTTTTATAAGAGGCTTACACATGTGCATCAGTAGAATTTGACCGAAGAAGAAGAGAGGTCGATGTAAAGACCCCTTAAAGTGTACCTTATAACCTTGTAAGCCGTAACACAGTCTAGTACTAGTACGGAAGGTAAAGATTTTTTTGTCCATCCACCTTTTTTATTTTGTTTTTCGAACTACGACAATTTAAAACGAATGAATTTAGGTTATTTTACTGTTAAGAAGTGTACAAAATGTAAAAGTATGCACAATAAACTATTTATAAGTTAACAGTAACCTATGAAGGTTTAATCTTTGTATGGGATCCTTATAAAACCGATAAATAGCGCGCCGGGTCTGCACCATTGTTACGTACGTCGGCGCGCGAATCCAACAAGCCCGCATGAAACATAATATTTGCAACAAGCATTGCTGTATAATTGAAAACATTATTTGTTTCATAGCACACCGCAAAAACAGAAGAAAATATCAGATATCCAAACTAAACAATAGTGCCTACAGCTATGTTGCCATGGTTACATCAGATTCTATTTGTTTTATGTGAGCAACTCTATATGATTTAAATAGTAATTAACGTTGACAGTATTAAGATTGTATTACAAAGTTATTTGATATCGGACTTGATCGAAGCAAAATGATACTACGGCGTAGCGGCTACGAAAGGTCTACGCGAAGTTCTTGTGCACGATGGTCGTCGATAATTTTATTTCGATGTATTTTCTATTTGCATTTTTTAAGGATTAGTAGAATAAAATCTTCAGTATTTATCATTTTTATTTCCGATAATGTATTACAACATGCCTGTTTCCTAGTACTAAGCTAGCGAGTAAAATAAACACATCCTTAACACTTTCAACATTGTTATGCCTTGTATTGCGATCGCAATTGCTATTGCCAATTACCGTTGGAATACAAATAAAAGAGGCGGCGTAAGTGCAGATATCAAATGTACGTTGTTTATCTTCCAGTTCAGTTCACTGATTTCCAGTAAGTCTGTAAATGTGTGCGTTTACATGTAACTCTGTGTATGTACCGGGTGGAGGCTGCATGACGTCATAAGTGTATGAATACAGGGGCATACGTGACGTCATAAACTATACAATCGCTACCAAATATTTTAAAATTGTAAATTCACATCGAAATACAAATATGTTATTTTAATACAAACAAAATGTAAGTATTTGCATTGGTGGAAAATGAATGACGTCATAAGCGTGTATGTATGCGTGTGTGTGTACACACTGAACACGTCATAAAATATGCAATCACTAATGTTCGAACGATTTGGAGTTATTAAGTTACATCGAAATACAATAACAATATTTTAATATAAATTAAGGTCTGGTTTTGCAATAATTACGTGGCTTTTACCGGGAGCTCTACCGGGAGTATTGACAAATACCTTAAACAATTCGAAATGGAAATGTCAACATTTCAACGTCACGCGTGGAATAGAATTTACTTTCCAACTATAAATGAGATTATAGACAGCCAGTGCATGTGTTCAACGTATACGTCGCCGCAGTCCCGATTTTAATCAATAATTAAAATATCACAAGTTGATTAATGACTATTAATTAACTATAAAAAAATATTTAGAAACAAAAACTATTAACGGTTTCTTAGATTTCCGCGAATGTTACACATTCTGGACGTTCAGATTTCGTGGTCACGGGGCGGACAAAGGCCAGTCTGCCCCGTGGCCGAAACGTGGGGAAGCTAAAAAATGTAAAACTTAAATCAAATTCTATCACAAAAAATATTGTTAAAACAATCTGCGGGTAGTTGTAGAAGTAATTTTACTAAAGTATTCCCGCTTATGGTTGTATTTCTATACCCACATTTAGAGTAAGAGTGGGAGCAGAGACAGTTTGCAATATTTCCTTGTGCTGTCATCGAATTGAAATCCTCCTGATTGAAATCCGCGGAACACTTCGCCAGCGCTCTGATATACTTGTTAAGTTACATTAAGTAATGGTAGATAGCCAGTTGCGGTTTGAATGTAAGGTGGTTCACATTATAAACAAATGATTTTACAATCCAACTAATTAACTTCTGATTGACTGAACCGAACGCGCAGACACGTGTTTAATGGAAGGTTAATAGAGAACGAAAACCCAACTAAATATGTATATTGTATTATAATTGACCCGCCACGGTCAAACCTGTATAATTCAGTAAGGTGTCGAGATGAATTAATGTAATGCGGTCATATGCAAATATGAAATGTCACTTTCGCCACATACCAAAGTCATGGGATCGTATGGTAAAAGCGTATTACACAACGAAGCCGCCGACCCGCCGACCTTCGTCGGCATCTCGTCGGCGGCTCGACATACGTCCCCGGGCAACTGAGCTTAGCAGTGTGTCGCCGACATTCCGCCAAAAAAATCATGTTGACGGGCGACACGTGCAGGCTCTTGTTGCCAACATCATTATTTTCTTATAGGCCGCCGGGTTTCGATTGACTATCGATTGTTCTAGAATTTAGAGGCTAAGGTGACGAAATCCCAACGAAGGTGTGTCGTATATATTCCAGACAGTCGAGGATCGGGTCGAAAGTGGTTTCGGAATGGCGGAATATTGATTGTCTGCCGATTGTTTTAGAATTTAGAAGCTTAGGTGATGAAATCCTTACGAAGGTGTGACGTATGCAGTCCAGACAGTCGAGGTTCATGTCGAAATTGTTTTCTGAAGTTACAAAGGGGTTTTGTTGTAACAGAAGTCACGCGCCAGACGTCCCGCACCTACGCATTCCGTTGACATTATCAAGCGGTTCCCGTGGTATGTTTGTGTCCTAAGCCATAAACTTTCTGCGCCTTGCTTTCCTACCGACTTCTTACACGGAAAAAACGTTGTTAACGTACAAACATTTTTATGAGGAAAATTTCATACCATACAGATTTGTAATAATTTCTATATGTTGTTGAAGTCCGCTAAACAGCAATAGGCTAGCGTGGTGAACTATGGCCTAACCCCTGTCAATAATATTCTCTCTTTTACGGAAGTCTCGTGTTCAGCACTGGACGGTTATGGGCTTATACATTGTGCATGTGTGAATGAATTTGTGTCTCAAAAACGCAGTCTCTGGCAAAAGCGTAAGTAATTCCCAATGTGAGGCAAAATATTGCAAGCATAGTTAATTCAATATCGTACGTAATCGATATTTTTCTTTGCTTTTAGGATGATATTGTAAGTTGTTAACACATGGATATAAAATGTCACCTATTTAAAAATGTCCGTGAAAGGGTAGGTATACAAAGGCGAAATATGAGACTATTTTTAGCATTAAGAAATAAAAAAGGAAACCAGACATTTGTTTAGCAATGAAAACAATTGACAAATAAAAGCAAACAACGAAAACTCTTGTAATGAGTATTCTAAAAAAGGCGCCCCATTTAGCCTTATGTTGCAACGAGACTAAAGCCATACCTTACCGCCTCTGAATAGTAAGCTCAATAAACAGAACTTTTTCAGAAACAATTTTATACAATGAAGTTTTATAAATGCATATCATCTTTACTTTACGGCATAAAGGACACGGCAGACTAGCGACTGGATCGCGAATATTACACCAATGTTTCAACCTGACGACGTAATAAGACGCCTTATTATGTTTCTCCGATGGGTCGGAAAATTCATAGGAAACGTGCAGTTTATAAGGACACAATGTCGGAATTAACAGCAGTTTGGAAGTGTTGAAGCAGTGTTGGAACAACTCAACTAAGTATTAACAATGAACAAGAAACGACTTAAAGTGTGTTTTGTAATGCATTTCCTTTATTTTTTCATGTACAATGTATTTAATATAACAATCGATCGTTCGTATGTCACATACAAGTCCTAATGTCACACTAAGGTGCCAGTCTTGTGTCCCGAGTATCAAAAACTTGATTTGGGCCTCACAGACTCCCAAAAATTGTTACGTTTCACACAAATATTTGTGTTTCTAACCAACTGCGCCACAGAGGCTAAAACTACTTGTCAAGTTTTTTTTCAGAAGTCTCAGAATTCCTACAGCAATCATGGCAATACCTACAAAATGGCAGAACGTCATCGAACAATATTGGGTATATATACTGTAATTAAAGGTAAATAATGTCTGAAAAAAGAAAAGGTTAGGGTTTTCATATGATATACAAACAATTATTTCCACAAACTAAATTACATTTTAGCAATTGGCCAGGTCTTTATGTACTTACAATTCTCTAGTGGCCATATGTAATCACTACAGCCAGGTATTTCAATCAAGTGAAATGTTTGCTTCTAACAACGAACCAATCGTTCTATTTTGTTGATTGTTTTTATTGCATAGGTCCGCCAAACAATCAAGTGAGAGCCGCCATACATAAACATCTACAATAGTTCGTAGGTACTCTGGAGATCTTGCAAAATGTCAGGTGAAAAGAAGAAAAAAATAATCGAGAGAAATAACCTTTGTTATATTATATATAAGGACGGTTAACTTCCAACAAATTCCCTATAAAATATAAGCGTAAAGTTACGTACAATATAATGAAACCTACCACAACTTTAAAATAAGTAAATGTACAATACAGAGCTCAAGAAAATAATAAGGTACATTTGCAAAAAGTTGATACAATACTTTATTTATGGAGACTGCCAACAAGGAAATTGTGAGAACGAAGAACGAAGACAGTGCAGATACCATTGTCTAAAAGTCTTTCTATGAATAGTCACTGACAAATCACGTGACTTCACCTAGCAATCAAGATCTAAAGAATTTGAAATAAATTATTTAAGCAAATTCCGCTGTACCTTCATGGCATAGGACCGCGTCTGATGCCATTCGACCCTTTGTTTGTACGGCATTTGCGCTTACCATCAGGTGCAGTGCAGTCATTATGCCGTGCCAGCATAAAAAAAAATAAAAAGTCTGTGAATCGGACTATCTGATGTCGAGGAGTCTAGTGCTTAGCAGTGCTAATGGGCCAGTACTGTTGTGTCTAGAGTGGTAGCGCGGGGGAGGAGCTTCGTCAGAATCTCTAGGTCCGTTGTATCCTCCGTGTCGTTTATGATTTAGGCATCAGCTTTGTAACGGAATATCGCTGACCGCGCGCTTCATACCGCTTTGAAGCAAAGTCGTGTATCTCGGAGTTAATACCTACAATATTGCAAAAGCAGTACGTATTACCATATAAATACGATATTATAGTGTTACCTAGTATTTATGAAATATAATTGGCAATAGAGGCGTACATCAAGCGAGAATCCGCCCTGGTTCTGCGAATCGAGACTTCCTGTCAAGTGACCCGTACTACCGTTTATTACGTGGGATATTTTCCAGGAGACTTAACTAGATTATATCTGGATCCTTAGACCGGACGTAGCATCTGCGCTAAGGACACAATATCCGCCACTCTGAAGGCTAGCAACAGTACTTAGCTGTGCCTTTTTTATATTGCGTTTGATATTAAGTGCAGCGCGTTCGACAGTATCCACCGTAGCGAGATGTCTCTCTTACCGGTGGATAATATTGTGACCGCCTCCGTGGCGCACTTTGTTAAATGCCGACAGTAAAACGATAGCCAGCTGTATCGATCGAGACAAATGTTTGTATGATCTATAATTTTTTTTTCGATTTACATGTTTGTGAGCCCGCAGTCTCTGGCAGTTCATAACACCCAACACGACGCTAGGTATCTTAGTGTCGGCATGCGACTACGTATGTGACTGTTGGGTGTATTTATTTAATTTTTATATCAGCCTGATTCTCCTCGCATACCAGACTGTGCTCAAAACAGTTCTCAGTAACCATGAGTTCGCTATCCTTACGGATATTAATATCATGCCACCAACAAAAGCCAGAGAAAATGCTTAAATATAATTTAAATTAAATTTAATATTGTTTGGTTTTGCTACTTTAAGGTTGTATCGCTAACCATCAGGCGAATGGCAAGCTCGTCTCGCCATTCATTGCAATAAAAAAAATCATTTAATAAACAGTATCTTGTTTTATGTACAGCTAATTAACCGTTGCCGACGTCCGCCAACCCACACTATCTCAGAATCGAAGACTAAAACCGTCTAAATAGATTCCCGGGCTCTTGAGCCCGCAGTGAGCGATTATACTGTACAGATAATTAAAATTCTATTTCTGTATTTTTATCGTTAGGTTTATAGATGACTTTAGAATATATATTGGAAATATGTACACATAAGTAATAATGAAAGGTATGTAAAATGACTGCCTCGGTGGCGTAGTGGTACTACGGCGTACCGTAGTATTGCAAAGCAGAGGTCTCGGGTTCGAATCCCGGGTCGGGCAAAGTGATATTGGATTTTTCTATTCATTATCAGCCCGAAGTTAGGAATTTGTGCCCGATATGGCGATAGGCTTGCCCCCTATCACATCGTGGGACGGAACATACAAGGCGAAACGTGGGTGTTCTGGTAGCACCTCTGCCTACCCCTTCTGGGAAAAAGGCGTGTGTTTATGTATGTATGTAAAGTCCGCCAATCCTTACTAGGCCAGCGTGGTGGACTATATGGCCTAACCCCTGTCAACCGTACTCTCGATTGTAGAGGAGGCCCGTGCCCTGCAGTGGGACATATACGGACTGATACATTTGTAAGTATCGCGGATAGTCTGTAAAAAATGCCTTTAAAAAAATACATTTATTTACTAAAATAAATGTCGTTTTCACCAATTATGTACCTTATGAAATTTATATCTGTCTGAAACCACTTCCTTCATCGAGAATAAAATACAGCCCCCAAAGTATAGATTATATTATTAATCTTAAAATAGTAATATCGTTTTTCTTTAATGTCTTCCCGTGTCGACTACCAACCTCAATTCATTCATCCATTATTAAAACCTACTTCAAAAGAAAGAAGCCAGACAGCATCTAGTTTTATAAAGAAGTTAATTAATTTTAATTCCAACAATTTTATAACAAATTTTTTCACTCTGATCCCGTTTGTGGGTACATAATTAAAGTCATATAAGTATGATGAAAATGTAGAAACGTCGACAATTCCGTTTTAAACGTATCAAATTAATTAAAATCGGAGTCCTAAACTGATAAAATCGATCGAATACTGCCATATAAGCGACGTGCATATTTGTGGGCTAACCTCGCATCAGAGAACGTAATAATGAGGGCTGTCCAATACAAATAGAGTATTGAATACCACCGCTGTCAAACGTTATATTGCAACACAAAGTGAATGAACGATCATTAATGTGTTTCACATATATTAAAATCGTGAATCCTGATTGGTTATATGGCGCAATTATAATACGGTACGATTACACCGGTGAGATCTCGGGTTCTCGGGTCAGGCAAAGTGGTTTGGATTTTTCTTTCTTCATCCTGAGACGGAACGAACAAGGCGTGAGTGTCCTGGAGCACCTCTCCTTACCAATTTCAGGAGAAAGGCGTGAGTTTATGTATGTATGTATAAAATAATATAGAAATCACTGTATGGTAAACTGGTTTTGAAAAGAGCAACACTAGAGTTTCTTGCCCGTCCTTCTATAGTGAAAACCACTTTCCGAACCGAATTGTAGAATAAAAATATGACTGAATCTAAATTATGTTGAACATTTTTACAGATTCAATAAATTATTTTCATTTCATATTAAAATCGTCTGGGTAACGAATTAAAGATCAATTAATGTGTCTTTTTGAGTCAATAATAAGTCTTCTTTCCTTTTAATAGTTGAAGAATATTATATTTTTTATAATCTTTATTTTTACACTGCCCTCTCTTTCTCCTTCTATTATATCCATACAAAGGTTGTCTGGTAGAGATCGCTTTTAAGCGATAAGACCGCCTTTTGTACTTTTTTCATATATATTATGTTTTTATAAAGTTGTTTTTTTCTCTTTGTGTACAGTAAAGATTAAATAAATAAATAACAATAGAATACGCCTAATTTACGCGCCTACGTATCAATTGGAATATAAATTTTCGATAAAGTAATTTAATTTTACTCTTTGGCAATGCGCCTGCTCCTGGTTTGTGCCGTTTAGAGCAATAAATGATTAATTAACTCGACATTCGCGACTATCGACATAGCATTAGGCTAAATACTATCACTTTCCATATAAATATTCCGTGGCCGGCATTTAGCCCATAATAGGTATTATATTATTTTATTTCTGAATTATAGATTACATTTAGTCATGTGGCCCCCATTCGAGAACTTTACTCTTTTAAATAAACGAATTATGAAATCGCGATCGCAAGTGTTCCGTAAGACCATGTGGTCTGACATTTTGAATCACATTTGAGACATGTATAGTGGGTGAAGTGCGTGGTGGCCTGTTGGTAACGGATCTGACACGGGTGCCTACATGTTCACGGTGGTCGCGGGTTCAAATCCCAGGGCACACCTCTGACTTTTCGGAGTTATGTGTGTATTAATAGTCAATCACCACGCAATTTAACGGTGAAAGAAAACATCATGAGGAAACCTGCATACCGTAGCGATTTTAAAGAATTTCTATGGTATGTCCGCCAACCCGCACTAGTCCAGCGTGGTGGACTATATGGCCTAACCACTGTCAATCGATTCTCTCGATTATAGAGTAGGCCCGTACCCATCAGTGGGACGTATACGGGCTGATACGATGCGATATGATTTTGAAAAGGTATGGCCACTATTTGGATTTTTTACTTTTTATTTATCGATCTGTTTGGTCTCATAGTCGATATCTGAGGGACCCCTTCGTCCGAGATTCTAAATTAATGTTTAAAAATTTTCATTTTGTGGCCGCCATTTTGAAACTTTATAGTTATTGGTCCGATTGGCCTCAAAATCGTTATGTGAGGGAACTTGTGTTCCGATAATCTACATTCAGAGTCATAATGGAAAATTGTGGTCGCCATTTTGAACATTTTATTTGTCAATCCGATTGGTCTTAAAATACATACTTATATTTGTTCCTTTGTTCCGATAATCTAAATTCCGAGTGAGAATTGGAAATAGTGGCCGCCCTTTGGAACTTTTTTGTTATAAGTCCAAATGGTCTCTAAGTCGATATTTGGGACACCCGCTTTGCTCCGAAATTCTAAACTGATAGTCAGAATGGAAAATTGCAGCCGCCATTTTGAACTTTTTATTTATTGGTCCGATTGGTCTCAAAATCGATATCTGAGGGACCCTTTGCTATGATAAACGAAATTCAAAGTCAATGTTGGAAATAATATTGATTCTAAATTAAATAAAATAGTGATTAATGAGAGGCCATTGTAAAAATAAATGACTCTTATCTAAAACTGCCTCGGTTGCGCAGTTATACTACGGTATGATTACGGGGTCTCGGGTTCGAATCCCGGGTCGGGTAAAGTGATATTGGATTTTTCAATTCACTATTAGCCCGGAGTCAGGAACTTGTGCCCGATATGGCGATAGGCTCGCCCCCTATCACATCGTGAGACGGAAAATACAAGGCGAAACGTGGGTGTCCTGGTTACACCTCTGCCTACCCCTTCTGTGAAAAAGGCGTGTGTTTATGTATGTTTTATCTAAAAAAGAAGTACTGCTTTTTACATGTGTACGTATAATTACACACACGCGTTTTTTGTTATAATTAAAAATATTTAATCGTCTCCACCAATATAAATATATGGGTTTCCAGTTTTGCAGTACGGTTCCAAGTTGCAACGTCCGTTTAAATTATCAGTGAGAATGCCGATTCGTCGCTGTAACCGGTTGGTCCTTGTAATGATGTGCCCACGATGGCAGTAGAGCGGTAACGTCGAGCGGGACGGCAGCAGCAACGCGGTTAGGGGGGCGCGGTTGACGCCTGAGGACCACATCCCCCGACCCGCGCTGCTGCTGCTGTCCCGCTCGACGCTACCGCTCCACTGCTATCCTGAACGCAGCCTAACGATTCGACGCTATAACGCAGATCGTCCTTATGAACGATTCGTCGGTGTAACCGTTTCGTAGGTATAAGCTATTCGCCGCTGTAACCGATTCGTCGTTGTAAATGATTCATCGCAGTTCATCGTCATAGTAGATGTTGACTGTACCATTACAGAAAAGTCAATATCCCACAAACTGAGCGTAGAAATTTAATATATTAAATTATAAATTATTAGATATTTTAATAATTTGTTTGTAATTAAATTAAGATTAAAGTAGTAATGGAAAAAAGGAGACACTTAAAAGACGGTCGACTTAATAATTTACTTGTTACAAAGGTATAAAACGATTAATATAAGTTTCAAAAAGTGTTAAAATCATGCACCGCGTTAAAAAAGTTAATAAAGTAACAAATATGCATTATTAAATAAAATAGTAATATTAAAAAATATAAATATATTTTTTTTAATAACTTAATTTAATAAAAACTAAAAAAAACGTCAACTAAAATAAAAAAAAACCTTTCATATTATTTTTTGAGTATCTCCTTTTCCCAAAAAGAAATCAAATGAATAAATACGAACCTATCTGCAAAAAAAAAATTCGTACTTGAACACCCACACACTTCACACAAACATTAAGCGCCGACTCGCGATGCAATCGATCACGGCAGCCGCACGCGGGCGGCTCGGGAGCGGCGGGACACGTGCAGACATCGCGAGCGGCGCTGGTAGACTGACGCAGGGCGGGCGGCGGAGGGGCCTAGATGCCCTAACACGCCACCACCTGCCCGCGGCCGTCTAGGCCCCGGACGGCTCGCGCCGACTCACTCATTTATACACCGGGCTACTTGACGCCAGTTACACTTTGATAAATTCGTATGTACATAAATACAGTGAACACTCACGTACTCCTAACGATACATTATGATCGATTACGTCTTGTGTCGTGGGTATAAGATACTACAAGATACATAGTCACGAAACAAATACTTGTGGGCCACACAATAATTTGCTCGCCAGCCTCGCAGCCACTTGTGGCACAGCCGGCGTCTGGCCGAGGTACGGGGGTTGGCAAAACTTCCGGAGACTCGCTGAGCTTCTGTTTTCAGTGTAAAAAATGCGTTCAGCTACTGATACGGGGTTACAGACGTTGCAATGGCGGGTGTGAGAGCAGGACGAGCTCCAGACCAAGCTACTTAATAGGCTTGTCGATAAATCCAACCCGAAAGAACTTTGATGAAGTGATTAGGCTTGCATCTATGACGATGATCAGTGATGACAAAATGGGGAAAATAGAGATGCTTGAGCACTAATGAGGACGTTGACCGAGCTATTACTGCAGAATAAAAGAAGGGCGGATCGATAGTGTCGACGACGTGAAATATTACATTTTTTTAATTTTCACTTTGCTTTGGAAATGTATCTTGTTTTTCAAGCTAGCGCGCCTTTTAGATGTGTTTTTTTTTTTATTAATACATAAATTTATTATTGCCGACTAAAAGCTGGGGAGGTTGATCATTGTTATTCATGGTAGGATTAAACGCAAATTAGATTGAAGTTCTCCAGCTTCAAAGGGATGCTCAACCTTAAATATCAATAAATTAATTGATATTACTATGATTTCTTTGGTGGCGCAGTTGTACTACAGTACGATTGCAAAGCTGAGGTCTCGGGTTCAAATCCCGGGTCGGGCAAAGCCATATTCAATTTTTCTATTCATTATTCGGGGTCAAGAATTTATGACCGAAATGGCGATACGCTCGCCCCCTTTCACATCATGGGACGGAACATACGGGGCGAAATGTGGGTGGCTTGGTGGCACCTCTGTCTACCCCTTTTGGAAAAAAAGCGCGAGTTTATGTATGTGTATGCACGAATTGATATTATGAATATGTTAATTTAAGGATAAAAGGGGCCAATGACAGCCTATGTCTAGACGTTACGCATGAGTCTCCAAGGAGAGCACATCATTGTCATATACCTTTTAAAGATTTGAAATAATGAGGACAAGGCTTTTATTGATTCCCGTAACAAACTTCCTCATGAAATGTAAAAAGAATCCTTTTATGTCTACCAAAATGCTTGGATGAGTCGTAGGTGCCACTCTCGTGAGTATTTAATAAATAAATAAATAAATACACCCAACAGTCACATACATAGACCTTTTTCGGTCTCACAAACGCCCAGACCCGAGACCAATACTTGTGGGCCTCACAAAATTTTTGTCTCGGTGCGGGGATCGAACCCGCGGCTTCTCTTTTCACTGCCGGCGTCTAACCAACTGCGCCACGAAGGCCGTCGTATTATTATTATCAACTACAACCTGTAGGCCAGCGTCGTCGACTACGACTTAACTCCTTTCAATAGAATTAGATTGTAGAGGCGCCTATACAGGCTAGATTAAAATACAAGCAAAGATTTACCCGCTATACTGTACTGTATCAGCTGTTGTACGTTCCACTGCAGGGCACGAGCCTCCTCTACCATCGAGAGTACGATTGGTTGTCCACTATACATGTGTCAAATGTGATCCGACATTTCAGATCACACGGTCTTACGGAACACTTGCAATCGCGATTTCATAACTCGTTGATTTAAAAGGGTAAAGTTTTCGAATGGAGACCACGTAGCGGAAAGCGCAGCGTGGGACGTCCACCCACTAAGTGGTCAGACGACCTGGTAAAGGTCACGGGACGTCGCTGGATGCAGGCTGCCTCCAACAGGTTTCTGTGGAAATCGTCGGGAGAGGCCTATGTTCAGCAGTGAACTTCCTTTGGCTGATGGATTGGACTGGATTGGAAAAGAGTAAACATCCAGCAATCATATTGGTACCTAGCCGCAATAAAAAAGAAATTTTCCCTGCAGGCGTAATTGCCAATATAATCAGTGTATGGCGAGCTAATCACTTTACGAGTACATGATAGCATTGACATTAATAAAATCAAAGGGAAGTACGCGTATTAAAAGCGCCTTTAATATTATAATTGGAGTGCGATTGTTTCATCAGATTGAGTCGCGTTGTGGAATTATTGTAGAGAACTTATATTACGGATGTTCCCAATGTTTAATTTTGAACAGTATTTAATGATCACTGCCAAATATCCTTTACAGCACACATTAATCTAAAACAGAGTCAAAATTTGTCGTAAAATGGCGGAGATATTAATATATTTAGTAGTGCAAAGAGAAACTCGCTTTTTCTTTCGCACCCACGCGCCTTGTGACGTCATTGGGCAACATTAAGCCGATAAGCATCCTTTTATGTTCCAACAAGTGTAACTTGTTTATTATTAAACGGATTTTAAACTATTTTTGTTTACAATTTTGCACAATGTTATCTTTCCATAGACATCATAAAGAAATTAGAATCAACACTCCTATTGGTTAGTCTCGGATGAATAAATAAAAATTTAAAACGTAAGATACGCCATTGTGTTAGTGACGATGCTAGAGCGGTGCGAGGGGTGCTCAGACAGGCAGGGTAGTTAAAGAGCTTAGCGACACCAGTAACTTTTCCCACATTGGTATTTGTTCAAGGACAACTCTGACAAAGTGATTACAGTCCACTGCGCATTTTCTTTCAGTTTGCGACTTACAATACGAATACCATAAAAATGTAATAATTTAATTTAACTATACAACCTTTGCGCCATTATTCAAATAATGCGTCTGCGATACGATCATCTTGTACAGCTTCATTTATATATCTACTTTGTAATTAACTTTATTTAACTGTTTTATAACATGTAACATTACTTGGTCAAATCATTTGTTCGAGTAGCGCATATACGAGCCAAGCGTTGTAGACGTTCGTAGGCGACGGTAGACACGTAGCACTCGTAGCACCGACAGGCCGTGCTTAAACTCTACTGGGTCGATATAGTTGAAAAACCTTATTGCAGCTATGAGCTTTGGGTCCTAAATAGATTATTATTTATTCATTTGTATGTATTATAATAATAATTGGAATCAAAGGACTTGTTTCCACTGCTGCAACTTTTAACCGGAATATTTAGTCTTAAAGTGATAACGATTATCTCCGAAATTTCTTTTACTTCACTGGCTTTAAAAAAATGCTTTCCTATACACAATTTGTACAAAAGTGTTAACAATAAAATAAATAAAATTTACGTTGCATTAAAGAACATACTATTGATGAAAAAAAAAACCGAGTGCATTTTTTTTGATTCAACATACCGCCATTTTACTTTAAATAACCTATGACTTTTAAAACATAGTGTATTTATTTTTCCGTCCCCACCTATTTACTCTTTACTTCTTATAAACCACTACTATTTAGTTTTAAGACTGTTCTTGTGTTGTAAAGCAAAGTTATTGTCTACGGATAAAAGTTCTTTTTAATAATTTGTGAATATTTACAAAAATAGGTATATAGGGGAAACATGTAACCTACAATACATAGATAAAATCCCTGCCCCCATCTTTCAAGACGCACTCCCGCGCACGCTGCTCCGCCCGCAATTATTAAACATCGTTACTTCCGCGTGCTTTGTTACTTCCGCCGCGCCGACACGAGACTTCGTTTTGATAACCCCGCGCGTGATAAGTGCTGTCGCGTAATATATGTCCATGGTTCCGTTAACACGTCGTATCAAATCCAAGTAGACTCTTTGGATATATGTGGATCGATCCTGGAGACTACTTGCCTCGGCCGGCCCGCTCTCCCGGTCCCACACTGTTGAACTTTTATTTATGAAGTGTAGTCGTCACTACGAGTCTTCACTCGTATACGCTACAGAATATTCTAATAGGGTTATATTCCTATATAACCCCATTAGAATCCAAAGCATTTGCAATACACACCCTTAACAGGAGTTAAATACAATTAAAATGACGTATTCTTATTAAACGGATTCAAATACAATATTTGTAAACGTACCGAACTATACATTACGCGAGGAGATGCTAATTTTTAGCAATTGTTAAGATTACTTTTAATATGAAATAATCGAAAATTACCTTGTAATTAAGTATGATTCAATTTCTTAAGATAAATTTCTAAGATGCATAATTGTTTTTGTCATCATTACATCATTTTGTTTGCAAGAATTTACTTGATTTACCACCTAGGTATTTTTGCATGACTTGAGCCATGTTGGAAGTATGAAGGGACACCGGATCATACTTAAAGTCGTTTTTCATATGCAATGACCAACAAGATACGGTAGGTAAAACAAGAAGCTAAGTTACCCATACACAAGGTTACCCACACTGTGGGAGACTTTTTAAGTAAAAAGAATTGAGATTTACATACATACATACGTTCACGCCTTTTTCCCAGAAGAGGTAGGCAGAAGTGCAACCATGACACCCACATTTCGCCTTGTATGTTCCGTCCCATGATGTGATAGGGGGCAAGCGTATCGCCATATCGGGCGCAAATTCTTGACCCCGAATAATGAATAGAGAAATCGAATATGGCTTTGCCCGACCCGGGATTCAAACCCGAGACCTCAGCTTTGCAATCGTACCGTAGTACAACTACGCCACCGAGGCAATTGAGATTTACTCTATCATTTATCATTATAATTTTTTGCCCATATTTTTACAAGCTGAATACACCCAACAGTCACATACATAGTCCTGATCCCGCATTAAGATCAATCAAGTCTTGTGTCGTGGGTATCAGAAGCTACGAGAGACTTTTCAGTCGCACAATCATCCAGACCCGAGACAAATACTTGCGGGCCTCACAAACATTTGTCTCGGTGCGGAGATCTAACCCGCGGCCTCTCGTTTCACAGGCGGCGTCCAACCAACTGCGCCACGGAGGCTGTCAAAGTTACATGCCAGCAAGACCTGTAGTGTGTTTATATAGGTCATTCGACTAAAAGTACACGCTGTATAAACAAAAACCTGCTGGCCGTATCTACTGCGCCTGCGTTATTAAAAATCGATAGCCAAACATAAACAACGAACTGCCGTGAGAACAACAGACATGAAAATAGTGAAATAAATACGAATTGAATTTGTTTCTGAGCAGAAAAATGAGTGTATAATGTGTTGTTTATCGAACCGGACGCCGCTGTCGAGACATTGGTCGCGGGTTCGAAATTCAAGGCACACCTCTGAGTTTTCGGAGTCATGTGAGTGATTCAATTACTATCACTTGAATAGTGCGGCAAAACATCGTGAGGGAACAATTGGAAAACCTATGAACTAAACCTATCAAAGCGATCTTTTTCTTTATTTTTGAATTGGAAGGAAAGCAGTTGAGCTTTTGGTAATCCACGGGAGGCCGGCAGGTGGCCTTCCAGCCTAGCCCTTCCCTACCTGACAAACGCCAGCATGGCGACTAAAACTCCTCGATGGCCGTTGCGCGATGCTGAGGTCCGGATGCATACCAGGGACATGTCACGATGTCCCACATTAAATTTATAAAAGACGTCAGGCGACCCATTTTCTGATAAATGTTCGGTTCAAAAGACATAATTACTCCGAAACTAATTAGGATATAGGGTTGAAGTCAGGCAAGCACCGATCGCAAATTCTCGAATGAAATATTCCAGCTTATTCTACGAGTACTATTCACTAAAATTTACAAACACCTGCATTGCTATGAGAGGAATATAAAATACGAGTATATAAATTACAAACATCAGACAATACACTTGCTCGTGGCGAGCCTTTGACATGGATTTCTCCAATATTTGATTCCCTGGAAATCCGGAATTAAGTTGAAGCAACGCCAAAACATAAAAGCGCACCCATTCGCTTCAGCGCAACACAAACAAGGCACGGTTTCCTGGAATTCGTTCGCATACGGCCGCTCAAAAAAGAAATAAAAATAAATATTCGCGGAATAAAACACAAAATATAGAAAGGGATTTTTTTTTTGTATATTGTATCAGCCCAGATACGTCCTACTGCAGGTCACGAGTCTCCTCTACCATTCACAGTACTATTGAGAGGGGTTAGGCCACCACCCTGGCCTATTGCGGGTTGGCGGACTTTATATACTATAGAAATTCTTGCAAATCGCTATGGTATGCAGGTTTCCTCACGATGTTTTCACCTTTATAGTGTGTGCTGATTGACTATCAATACAGTAATGACTCCGAAAAGTCAGAGGTATGCCCTGGGATTTGAACTCGCGACCATCGTGAACATATTGCCAGCCACGTCTAATCCACCATCCATCCATCCATCCATCAGCCAAAGGAAGTCCACTGCTGAACATAGGCCTCTCCTAATGATTTCCACAGTGACCTGTTGGAGGCAGCCTGCATCCAGCGACGTCCCGCGACCTTTACCAGGTCGTCTGACCACCTAGTGGGTGGACGTCCCACGCTGCGCTTTCCGCTTCGTGGCCTCCATTCGAGAACTTTTTGGCCCCATCGGCCATCAGTTCTCCGTGCTATGTGCCCCGCCCATTGCCACTTCAACTTGCTAATCCGCTGGGCTATGTCGGTTACTTTAGTTCTCCTACGGATCTCCTCATTTCTGATTCGATCACGTAGGGAAACCCCGAGCATAGCCCTCTCCATAGCTCGTTGAGTGACTTTGAGCCTCCTAATAAGGCCCATAGTAAGAGGCCACGTCTCGGTGCCGTATGTCATCACTGGTAACACACAACTATCGAAGACTTTCGATTTGAGGCACTGAGGTATTTTGGACGAGAAGACATCGCGTAGTTTCCCGAACGCTGCCCAACCGAGTTGGATTCGACGATTGACCTCTCTCTCGAAGTTGGACCTGCCTAATCGGACCACTTGTCCTAAATAGACATATTCGTCTACAACTTCGAGAGTCGAGCCCCCAACTCCGATGGGGGTGGGCACAACATGGACATTCGACATGATCTTCGTTTTGTCCATGTTCATTTTAAGACCCACCTGTTGGGAGACTCGATTGAGGTCTTCGAGCATAGTGCTAAGGTCTTCCAGCGATTCTGCCAAGACTACAATATCGTCGGCAAATCGAAGGTGAGTGATATACTCGCCGTTGATGTTGATGCCGAATCCTTTCCACTGCAAGAGCTTGAAGGCGTTTTCCAGCGCGGCAGTAAACAGTTTCGGAGATATGACATCTCCCTGTCTTACGCCTCTATGTAGTGGAATAGCCTTCGTGCTCTGATCTTGTACTCGGACCGACATGGTGGCGTTGTTGTATATACACTTCAACACTTCGATGTACCGATAGTCAATGTGGCACCGCTGAAGAGACTGTAGCACAGCCCAGGTTTCGATCGAATCAAAGGCTTTCTCATAGTCCACAAACGCTAAACAAAGCGGCAAGTTATATTCCTCGGTTTTTTGTATAACTTGCCGAAGCGTATGAATGTGGTCTATGGTACTAAAGCCTTTTCGGAAACCGGCTTGTTCGGGAGGCTGGAAGTCATCAAACCTGCGTTCGAGACGATTTGTGATGACCCTCGAAAACAGCTTATAGACATGGCTCAGGAGCGAGATGGGCCTGTAGTTCTTCAGCAAAGTGTTATCACCTTTTTTGAAGAACAGTACCACCACGCTCCTGCTCCATGCCTCTGGCGTTGAGCCCTCGAGGAGAACGGAATTGAAGAGCTTCTGAAGGACTTTCAGCATCGGCATACCACCCGCTTTCAGAAGCTCTGAAGTGATTCCGTCCTCACCCGGCGCCTTGTTGTTCTTAAGCTGTTTCAGGGCCATCTCAATCTCACACAGCTTGATGTCCGGGATATCATCGCTAAAGTGTCGGATCAACTCGGCTCTCGGGTCTTCGGCCGAGCTAACAGCAGGTTCGGCAACCGAGGTGTAAAGCTGTCCGTAGAACCTCTCGATCTCCCTTAATACCTCTGCCCTCGTCGACACTACGCTGCCGCCGTCCGTCTTCAGCCTAGACAACTGGCTTTGCCCAATAGACAAGTCTCTTGCAAACACTTTGGAGCCTCCGTTCCGCTCAATTGTCTCTTTTATGCTCACAGTATTGTGAGCACGGACATCGTGTCGCAAGGACTTCCAGATCCGTCTATTGAGCCGCCTATATGCTTCGGCGTCATCGGAAGACTGCAGCGCCATAGACCGACGTTCGGCCATGAGGTCAAGAGTGTGGATCGAGAGTTTTTGTGGTCTATCTCTACGGCGAGGTCTAAAATACTTAGATCCCACCGTATGGACAGCTTCTACCAAACCGCTGTTTAGCTCGTCCACTGCAAGGTTTTCTTTGAGACAATCAAAGCGATTTGCCAGCTCAAGTTGAAAGCTCTCGGGGTTTTGGATATGGGCGCGAGTAGGTCGGAGCGTAGATTTCATCAAGCGACGCCTTTCTAATTGGACATTGATGTTCAATGTGCCTCTAACCATTCGGTGATCACTGCCGGTTTTCACCCTGTTGATCACAGAGACATCACTGAACATCCGTCTATTCGTCGTCAAGATGAAATCTATCTCGTTTCTCGTAGAACCGTCAGGACTCAGCCAGGTCCATTTCCTGTGAGGCGGCTTCTGGAAGAAAGAGTTCATCGCAAAGAGTCCCTCTTTCTCCAGAAAGTCGGCCAGCCTCTGACCCCTGAGGTTCCGTTGCCCATGTCCAAATTGCCCCACTTTCAGCTCTGCATCGCTTCTCATGCCCAACTTTGCGTTGAAGTCCCCCATAACAACATTGAAGTAGGTTTTGGAAGTATGTATGGCCCGACTTATGTCCTCATACATCTCCTCTACTTCTTCATCTGGGTGTGTCGAGGTCGGCGCGTATACCTGTATGACCTTCAGCGAATATCTTTTTGATATTCTGAGTATAAGGTACACTACCCTGCTCGACACACTTTCGATGGATACGATGTTGTTTATGAGAGACCTGTGGACGAGAAATCCGACACCTCCTCGGGACTGTTGGTCGTCCCCCCGGTAGAAAAGCAGGTTACCGGACTTCAGGGTTATCGTGTCCTCCCCGATTCTTCGGACTTCCGACAACCCCAGAACGTCCCAGTGTAACCCACTCAATTCTTCTTCCAGTTCGACAATCTTCTCGTCTGTCCTCATCGTGCGTATGTTGTGTGTTACCAGGGCCAGTCGTCGTCGGGGGTGGTAGCCGGGGCCAACCCGGGGATTCTTAGCACCCCCTGCCCCGCCGTAACCATGGCCGCTACCGTAGCCAGGAATAGCGGGGCTGCCGGGGACTGGGGGCCTGGTCCTGGATTTGTTTAACATTAGACCACCACCACCACTACGCACATATACAGTAAAAATACACTTAAGAATATTTTTAAAGAAATAAAATGATAAGTATCAGTTATGACAAGTGAAAGACTATGGTCTATAATTGACTTTTAAGGCCCCGTTGTATCACCTTATTTAATCCCAATCCTAACTCGTTTTAACGTCATACATTTGAGAAGCCAACACTAGCTATGGCGTTGATAAAGTTAAAGTTATGGTGAAATTTTGTTTACGCAACTCGGCTCTAGTTAACAATATTAAAAATATATAATCAAGAAATAATAGTAAATGACTCTTCATTTAATATTATTTGTTGTTCCTCTTTAGGATTCCTCTCTAGGAAAATGCCCGCTTTACCGCTAAGTTTCAGTCATTTCGGATCTTCTGCGACACTATCCTTGTCGTAAAGTGAATTTATTGACTCAAGAGGTAATAAGAGAACAAGCCTATTGTCAAGTAGGGTACTAATTCAAGAACCTGACCACGTGTAAATTTTTATTTTGAACCGATGAACTGATATAAAGTTAATTGCGCGACCTGGGAATCTAATCCAGCTTCCCTGGTTTAATATTAATAGCCTATTCTCAATATCACTAGAATTAAAACGTGACGAAAAATAGAAGAGACCAGTAAAGTTAAGGTATAGTACTTGCCTTTATTTCCGAATGTAAGCTTATTTTATTACACGGAAATTATAAAGGCTTACCTAACGCAGGCTGAAAAGTGCCAGCTAATCGTTTTATACTGTGAAAAAACGTGACAGTCGGGGTTTGAAAGGTTTTCAAACGGTATAGCATAAAATACCTTTGCAGCTAAAATAGAAAAATTGCGTCAGGGCTGGACTTTGTGATTCGTGTGAAAGCAAAGCGGCGGAGTGGTGTGAACAACAAAGCCAGTATGGAGCTCACAAAATCTTGAGTGCTGTGGCCTCAAAAGCGACAATGTCGGGCAAAACTTTCCTCTCTCACCTTTATAAAATTTTACCACAAAAAATTTACTCCATTCCGGTTCGATTTACTCGCATATCTCTGGACTTTATCACAAGCAGACAGATTCGACTTCGCTCGAGTAAAATTAATGCATCAATGCACACTAAAGCGAGGGATGTTAGAGGTCCATGGAATAGACGTATGTTTATTTGGTTCAACCATTGGAGTATTTCAGATTAATTCCCTAAAGGAATATGTGAAATTTAAACTTGAACATTGTATTATTATTATGAAAAATAGGTGTTGCAAGTTCTAATCTATTCAGTGTTGTCACACCATAGGGGCATTAAATCAAACCACATGTACTATGCATCATATCTAACCTACATCCAAAAACTCAGTCAAATCGGAGCAGTCACTAATTTACTCATTAGGTTTTTAGTTTTGGTATTTTTAAAACATTATCCATCTATCCTGTGCTAATCGTGTTACTATATGAAAGGTCCTTACTCTAATCGACGTATATGAGACGTTGCCACTTGACATTATTTGATATTTCGCATTTATACATTGTATGTTGATGATTGTTTTGATTGGTTTGAGAAGCGTATTTTTTTTCACGCATTTTTAACCCCCCGCTTGATCATATGACGCAGGCATCCGCTGGGAATGGATGTTTGAAAATTGTTCCTTACATGAAAATAATGGGGGTTCAAAAATTGTATGCAAAAAACTTTACAAAACTACGTGTCAATCATCTAAGCCTTTCACTTTATTAACACGCTATACCTTAACTTTAATTGTATGTATCTATGTATGGAATCTTTCGACTTAATTTTTAAGACTTATAAGTCATCGAACAGACCTGAAAACTAGCACACGTGCGAGTAATCGATGACCATACCACGATGCCTTAGTTTCTACCATATGTGCTAATTGATGTTCATCAAGATCATAATAATTTTTGATATATATGTCTGATATTATTATTTTCTTTTATTATAATTTTATGTACATCATTACATGAACATTACCAGAAACTATTTTAAAATTAAAATTAAATGTTTTCAAGACGATCCATTCAAGAATCACGCCTGCGCTTCAGACGAACCCAAACAGCGTAACAAAAACAAAGTTGTCCTTAAACCCGGCCGTATGAGGGGTGAGGCGATCAGATAATACATGAGCACGGAATTTGGGTCAATACCAGCGGTATACCCTAGTGAACTCGACTCGTGAACAGCGATAACCGCTCTACGGTCGTTAAAAAACAATTGTTGAGCCATTTTTTTTGGGTTCAAGAGGAAAAGCTATTAAGCTCCCCTTTCGTTACCCCGGGGGAGGTGGGAAGGGATATGTCAGTGTCTCTGGCCTTCCAGCCCGAGACACACACACACACAGCCTACACTTGTTGAGCCTAGCGCGATCAATATTCTCTGGATCAAGGAATTTTGATTTTATGTGTAGAAAAAACAAGGGCACTTATTCAAGGAGTTCTTGAAACAAATGTACAATTATTAGCAACCGCAAATGCTCGGGCTGTACAACGTTATTTTCAGTATACTACAAAGCCGATAGTAGTTTGTTGGGAATCAGTGGCACAATCCATTGAATCAATTAACATGCGTTATATTTTATCCCAAAAACATATTAAAGGTTCGTTAAGCTGGTTACCTTTTTCATTAAAATTAATTAACTCCATTTTGTAGCCAACCGCGTACTTTTAAACACTTTACCGCTATACTTTAACCATTCTCCATATTTTGATTCGGTCCAAGTAAAATATGGCATTATAAGCCGCTGACTGACTGACTGCAGTATTTAATTTTTATATCACTCGTATAGAGAGCAAACGAGCGTAGGGTTCACCTGACGGTAGGTCATCAGCTGAAGGATACGCTCTCTTGTTAGGAAATCGTAAAACGGAAAGAACACGTAGCATCTGTGCTTAATTACATTATCTGCTTATAAGTAACAACTAAACCATAAATCGTGAAACTCGGTGACAAATTATATGAGGGGAAAGACGTGGCATTCGAACAGACCGCGCAGGATTTAGTGGCGTGCCAAGCGTTGAATAAAATCGCAAACTGTGGGCGACGAGCACATCCAACAGGTTGCCTACAAACCGAACACAGTTTTCGAGCACCCGGCCCGATTTCCCACTTTCAACGCTCTCAAGGCTCAGACACGTGCGGCGGCCGCGTGAGCGTATAACTTGTTGTTACAAGTTGGCTAACCCAAGTATAGGACATTGAACTTTCGAAAAATAAAATTCGGTGCGTTTTTTATTCAACAAGTTTTCGCGGCGCGCGTAGGCGGTATAATAGACTTAAAAACGGTACGTGGACACATTTTCACGAGTGCTTTTCACACATTTAAGCTGGTCAGGTCGTATTACATAACCGCGGTAACTAAAAGTAACTTATTGTGCAAAGTAGTGTAAAGCCTCGGGACGGAGGGTCCTAGGTCTGCTGTTTTTACAGGAATTTAAAGCAAATATGTCAATTAATTTGGCCTACATAGAAATTACAGTAAAAACACTTAAACTACTGGTATCGAGGAGACCACGAAAATTCTTATACTCCCTTATACCCGACGATCGTTTCGATAATGACTCCGTAAATCAAACGCAAATAAAACTCAGGGCCTCGGAGCTACCATCTACCCCAATGCCAGATCATGCATCAATTTATGAATTCCTTAACATATTAAACTCGTTGCCGTTTAACATAGCTTCCAGGGAAGATAAAATATCGAGTAAAATTATAAAAGAGACGAGTAAGTTATCGTACGACTCTATACTAAAAGTTTTTGATCGATGTATCGATGAGTGCATTTTTCCTCGTGTTTGGCTTTGCGGTTTTACTCGTGTCATACCTGAAAATGGCAATAAGCCCCCGGAATACCCTAAAGGGGTCAAGTATTTGAAAGGCTTAATGGCTATTAAGGCTTATATGCCCTCGTGTGTTACCTGGTAGTCCAAAATTTCATGACCAATAAAGTTGCATTCAGTTATACAAAAGGTAAATCTACTGTGGATGCGGCTTTATCGATTGGAAAAACAGTTATCAATTCGGTTCACAAGCACGTTTTGGGAATTTTCTTGTTCTTCTCCGGCACTTTTGATAACGCCTGGTGGAAAGTATTACTATTGAAATTAAAGATTATTATTGCACCACGAATATTTATTCTATGATATATTCTTATTTTCGCTACGAGTTAATCAAATTAATTAATCAATTTAGCCACCTTGCAGTGTCGAAGGCGCTGACTATGGGTTGTTTGGTTACCAGCTTGTAACAGTGAACGCCGGCGTGGGAGCGTCCCACAAGGCCTATCTTTGCCTCTTGCCATGTTTGTAAATATAGACAAAATTATCTTTAGACGCATTATCGTGCGCCCACGCACATTTATCACAAAATATTATTATTCAGTTTTATTCCTCAGACAGTGCGTGTTCGTTTATTACGCTTTGACGCTTTAACTTTAAGCAATCGTCATGAAATTTAGCATACAATTTGTCAGGACTACAGAAAATGAAATAGGGTACCTATTATCCATAGAAAGTATTATTATCGTATTGATTCGACCATATATTTTTTTCGTTTTTATGTCATTTCTTCCTGTTTTGACCAAAAACCTAAATCTATTGACAAAACTTACATGAATACGAGCAAAGTCACTAGTTTAGAGTTAGTTTCTAGTCTTCACTAATTCAAGTTTATTAAAGGTTCTACAATTTTATTAAACGATTAACATAGTATACGACGACAAGGGGACAGAATAATAGAGACATCTTTGTAAACCTGTTGTTGTTATTGCTTTTTTTAATGTTCTTTATGCGCTACGTTTTTATTATACTTTGACTTTGCTAATTTAATTTATTTATTTTAGTTACAAACTAATAGGTAGTTATGTATGTAGTTAGTTTTATTTAATGCTGTGTCTGCTTTGGTATAATCATGTATATAGAAATAGTTTTTTTTTATTTGTTTTCTTTTAAGTATTGGTATGTGATTGTTAGTAGACCTAATAAATAAAAAAAAAACATTTTTACGTCACTTTACGCCTGTTAGTAGTTTCATAAAATATCTGTTCAGTTTAACACAATCGGCCTAAGATTATTATGTAGTCTCTGAGCAGATTTTGCTTTAGCGGAACTAATATTTAGAAGGACTCATGTATCACGAAACCCATCGTGATAATGAATGTATCAGTAATCTACACTCGCGTCCCCATATGCTTTAGTCCACCAATATGGGCCTTATTGCTGATAAAAGTCCGGTCTACACCGGTTCAACATACAAATATATTACGAGTATATACTAATTTAAATCGGGCACAATCGTATCGACCGAGGAGGACACCATATCATAATGTTCATCACAGCACTTACTATTACCTGCAACGTAGTCACTTTTTCGTCCCAATATAAAAAAAATATCAGGTATGTTCAGGGCGATGGTAACTTTCCATCAGTTGCGCGGAAAAAGAGCCGCTAGCACCTCATATGTTATAAAAAACGTCGGAAGCAAAACCAGGACGCCGATAATCCGATTTAAACACGTTGCCGTTAAAAATTTAAAACACCACTGCACCAAGAAAACTTCATCCATCCGGCAATATTGCTAATTAGATATACTAAGAGTATTTCAATAGAACGTGAAGATTATTAATAAGAATTACGCACGAGAACAATATTCTTGGGACTTAAAGCCTTTCCCCGGATTTCCTGATCGCCTGCCCAGAGGCTCCCAGGAAAAAGTCTCCCCATAGTCTCAAAGTGTAAAAATTTTAACATTTACAAGTTTATCTATTATTATCGAAGATTCGATATCTGCATGTTGCTGTCGGAAATATTGTTTTAAGCTTTCTATATTTCTTACCACTTGTCTTGTATACCTATCCGAGGTATGGAAAATATAATTATAATATATAATGGTCCGATAATTCCTGGAGGGGCGTGTATGTTGTGCAGATGACTCCTGTGGCTGTAGAGAGGGATAATAAATGATTTTTACCGACACATTTCGAAGTGCTCGTCGAGCGTCTTTTTCACGTTGATGGTGAGTTGGCGCAGGTCCGCTTTCTTGATGATCGCCTGCCGATTCATCTCCTCCAGCAGTTTGTACTGGTCCTGGAACAAAATATATTCTTCAGGTTTCGTACACGAGCGTATTTTTAACTCTTTATAATAGAGCAGACACAAATAGATTTTGTTTTTTGCTTATGTAGGCAGACGCGCTATTAAGATGGTTTGGTTTTAAGCCACTTTTAGCTAAAAACCAAACCATCAACCAACCAACCAAACAAACAAACAAAAACCATAGTTTTTTACCAATACAGTGAGTTAAAACCTTTCGAACACTAAGTTAATCAAATCGGAACAGGTTGAAATTTTTAGGGCGTCTTCAAAATACTTTAAGGTTGAAAAGTTACCGACGATATTCTTCGTTTGTCCATTTAATCCAAATATACAAAATTTTCGTTCGTTCGTTCAAATCGTTAAACCACTGTCTAATCTTTTCTTTAGCCAACAATTTCACTTAGAAATACTGTTTCATTATAAGACTTTAATAACATATAGCGTATGTTTTGAAGTTTACAAAACCCCATTTTTTCTGCTTGATTAATATTTCTAGAGTAATCCAGTATCAAATAACTTTATGATGATGGCACCAAAAACACATTACCCAATTGAATGCACTGCTTTAAAGACGTGTAAAAGTTTGGATTTGTTTTTCTCCTTGGCGTTCCTACAATCGCTTATTTACCAGGCGTGTAATAAAGAAATGGAGTGCAGGTCTGAAAAATAATGTTGTCAAGCGTCCAATTTTATTTTTTCAAATTTCAGCCATTAATTTTCACAAAGATACAGATTGTCAAAAACATATAAAAAATCCTGCAATTTTTGTGACTAGTATATTCACCTCGAATATTTTTAAAAAATATGTATAACGCAAGCCATTGTAAACTCCATTTTAACAGTCATATTTTGAGCAATACAGAACCATTTCCAAACAGGCAAGTGTTAATGGAGAACAATCACTTATCCCTATATTATATATTATTACAGAAAACAATTACGCAACATAATAATGGAATACAATTACAATAATCTGCGTATACAAGGTTATTCCAGCATATCTATCAATTCCAGCTATACGTGCGCATACGAGGTCATAGTTAATATAGGTCGAAGCAGGAACATTGAAATGTCAAAGTGCAACTATATATAGACTGAGCTCCGGGCTCAGAGGGGCAGGCGCAAAATTCGTGACATTACTTGCATTGACAGTCTCCGTATCACAGTTGATTAGACGCCAGCGGTGATATGTGTAATTGTATTGTGTATTCGCTGGCTGGATGTCTAAAATTTCCCACGGATAAATCAATACGAGCGGCGCCACCACACGCCGGCGCCGGTGAACCTTCAGGTAGCCTAATTGTAATTAAATAGCTCCAATGAATTGAATCCGACGGCGGCTCTGTGGATAAATGTCCCTCCCACGAAACTGAGTTATGCGTGTTGGTGTTTCATGTGGACTGGATTGACGGAGACGCGTTGTGCGCCGGCTTGACCATCCATTTGCATTGGACTCGTGCAGACTTTGCACTTAAATGGATTGACACAACCCATTAACAATAGCCGGCGGTGACTTCGAAACGCATTAAGAGATTCATTAATTAATTATCTGTTTGTGTCATTATCGAACGAATTTATTTTATAACACAATGTAATTAAAATGCTACATTTGTTTTAATGTGGCGCAGTTGATTTACGGCTGAAGACAGAGTGAGGGAGAGAGAGAGAGTATTGATTCAGGCATTGGCTGTGAAATGACGCCTCGGTTTAGACCGCTGCGCCCCACCACGCCGTACTGAGACAAACGTGGGATCCACGAGATTTTGTTTCGGGTCTAAGTTTTTGTAAGACCGACGTCTTGTTGTTTCTGATACCTATCCGAGACTTTTATGTGTGGCACTTTTGGGTGTTTATTCATCTATTAGGAGGTCATAATATTATCGGATAGAGGCCAGTAACAACGTCGTTTAAGTATTAAAAAATAATAAGAAAATCCCTACGGCAGCGTTCATGGTATTTCTTCCCAGAGTAGCAGGCATACTACAACTCTAGTTGAATTTAAACTTACGTTCTTGTCGACAAGTGCAATAGCCTTACCTTCCAATGTTTATAACCCCCGGACTGTCCATCAGCCCTAAATGGGCCGATATCAAAACTGTCAGAACGTATTACTTCAATTAGGGCCCAATTAGGGCCGATTGGGTATCGTTTACTTTAATTAAGCTCAGACAAAACATTTTTCCACGGATCACGTTGAGAAGCGCATCAAAATGATCGTAAAGAGTCAATGTAGCTATTTCCTTCGATTTCCTTACATCGTCCTATAGTGAAAAAATAAATAAAGCGTCACTTTTGTCGACGAAGCGGTCGTAACATGGCGCTCTACAGAAATAAACAAAATTATTTATCGTGGTGGATTGAAGATCAAGACCAGTAAATATTAGTAAAGTAAGTAGAAAAGTTAGTAATTCATCAGTTTTATGTGGTGTTTAGTGTGTTTTTAAGTTGTAGTTTAATTTTATTGCATAGCTTGTAGTAGGGGAGCCCAAGCGGGGATTTCGGGATTTACTACAGCGCGTCAGATTAATATACAGGGGGATACCTTGTACCCGGTTAAGTACCTCCACAAAACATGAGGCCCATATATAAGGCCGCCCGTGAAGGATACAGGATCAGATTAGTAAAAAAAAATTGACCATCAGAAATTCTCGAGCGCGTCAGATTAAGGTAGGGTGAGTTAATTACATCCTAAAAAGTGTATATTCCACTAATCTGACAATTTGAGAGTGACGTAAAAAAAGGGGAGGGCAACAAAGTTGTAAAAAAAAAACGTCATCTCGACATTCTCGAGCGTAGGTAATTTTTTTTTATTTTGAAGGAAATAATTCAAGAATAATGAAAAATATATAATCTGACGATTTCCGCAAGCCGATATAACAAAAATTCGTCGATAAAGTTAAATGCGTGCAGCTGCGTGATGCCTACATTTCCTTCTCCGCGTTTCTATTCCTCTCTCATCTTTCTCTATCTATTACTCTCTCACTCCGTCCCCACTCTGGTTTCTGTTGCCATCTCAAAAAAAATAAGAATTTTTTTTTTTTTAAATTGTTTTTCGTTGGAATAACTTTTAACCGGCTTTATCGATCAACTTCAAAAACTAATCCACCTTTGAGCTTGAAAAACCACGTCGATCGCCACCAAGCTGGTCAAAAGCGGTTGATTCGTTCGAGAGATATCGTGAACGAAAGAAACCCGAAAAAGTATTTTTTCGGGATTACTCCGAAATTTGTGGTTCGATGAATTAAAATTGAAAAATTACTTATGAGGATGATAAACTGCGTCGAATGCCGCCAACCGCGTGAAAATTGGTTGATCCATTCAAAAATTATTGCGGTTTGAAAATTCCAAAAATAGTGTTCTATGAAACTTCTATCAGACTTTCGAGCTGGGAGAGCTCAAATGCATAGAAATATTATTTCTTTGTACTCAGCGAGCTCAAAATATCACATAAATTATATTTTGAGCTCAAAAATGTCAATTAGCGGGAAGTTGCAGGGATGGCCTTTAAGATGAACCGTTTTTCAAATATTTTTTTGTCAGATCAGGCGAATCCCTCTAGATAATCGTCAGATTATGAGACAGTGCGTTTAGAACATAAAGATGAACCATATATATCTTAATCTGACGCGCTTGAGTATTTCAAAATGGCGATTTTTTTTTGCACATTATGAAAATGGCCGCGAGTTTGCGTCCCATCGAAATCGTCAGATTAGTGAATGAGAGCTTTTTTTTAGTGCACTTAACACTCCCTTAGAAAATCTGACGCGCTCGATTAAATTATTTTTTTTTCATTTTCTACCCTTAAATACAACCACCCGCATCATGCAAACGATCAGATTAACATACGTACATTATTAAAAATACGTAGGGCATTGATGCTATCAATATCTGACGCGCTCGAGGATGTCCATGCAACAGTTTTTTTTTACATATTTAAAAATCTATAGCCGCTTACCCCACCGACGTAAAGGTATATATCATATAACATTTTTTTCTTCTTATCATCTAAGCTTTGCATCCCAATAGGTCTCTACGACGCTCGAGTAAATCCCCATTTAGCATCGTGGGCTCCCCTACTATTGGTTAAAAAAATTGTAACGTCTTTTCAAACATTTAAACATTTTTTACGGAAATTTACGAGATAACTCTATTATTTTGCATTTAAATGGTGGTATATTTAACGCACTTTAAATTAATATACTGATATTGGGTCAATTCTAGAAAAAAAAACAGCACAAAATGTAATAAAACCTAATCGAGGTGTATAATCGAGCGAGTTGCCGTGTCATTGGGCGGCCATTTTCTCTGAAAATTTGATGCGAAATAGACTGTGGACATTCCCACATACGTGAATTCATTATTAATTTAATATGAATTTAATTTTTGCGTATTAAGCTTATTTTTTAGTTAGTGAGGATAAAAGTGGAAAATTTACAAGGGGATGTAATAAAGAAGTACGAAATGATATTAAATGAAAAGTTTGAAGGTTTGGATGATGTTTGTGAGGTTGAGGAAGTATGGAATACGAGGGCGGTCCGATAAGTACTTAGCCACATCGCCTGATGGCGCCATTATCGCAACAAAAAAATTCTGTTGTATAATACATTCTTGTAGATGGCCACCCTTTAAATTTCAGGCCAATCGGACTTGTAGTTTTGTTTTGACAGCTTGTGGCAGCGGACGTGTTTTCAAATTTTAGAACAATGGAAAAAGAGCAATATCGGTCGGTGATTCGATTCTTGTTTTTGGAAGGAAAATCGCGCAGTGAAATCAAAAAACGCTTGGATGCCGTATACGGTGACTCTTCTTCTTCGATGGCGACCGTTAAAAATTGGTTTTACAAATTGCAACGTGGTCGTACGTCGGTTTTTGATGAGCCACGCCCAGGTGCCCCGAAAACGGGTACCACGGAGGACAATGTGACGAAAATCCACAATTTCGTATTGGCAGACCGCTGATTGAAGGTGCGCGAGATAGCTGAGACAGTAGGTATCTCAAAAGACCGCGTGGGTTACATCTTGCGCGAAATTTTGGGCATGGAAACTATCCGCGCGATGGGTGCCGCGTTTGCTCACTCCGGACAACAAACGCAACCGTGAGACCACTTCAGAGCAGTGTTTGGCGTTGTTTAAGCGCAATCCGAAGGAGTTTCTTCGTCGTTTTGTGACCGTTGAAGAAACATGGATCCATTGGTACACACCAGAGACCAAGGAACAGTCGAAACAGTGGACTTTTCCCGGTGAACGTGCTCCGAAGAAGGCAAAGACTGTTCAATCGGCCGGAAAAGTGATGGCCACCGTTTTCTGGGATTCGCAGGGTGTGATCTACATCGATTACCTGGAGAAGGGCAAAACGGTCACAGGGCTGTATTATGCCGAATTATTAGGCTGATTCGATGCCGAGTTGAAGAAAAAACGGCCTCATTTGGCAAAGAAAAAAGTGCTCTTTCACCAGGATAACGCACCGGCGCACACCTCCGCTATCGCCATGGCCAAATTGGTCGAATTGGGCTACGAACTGCTACCCCATCCACCGTATTCTCCAGATTTGGCCCCGTGCGACTTCTTTTTATTTCCAAACTTGAAAAGATCGCTTGCCGGGCAAAAATTTGAGTCAAATGAGGAAGTCATCGCCGCCACGGAAGCCTACTTTGCAGACCTCGAGAAAAAGTATTTTTCAGACGGGTTAAAGAAGTTGGAGAATCGCTGGTTCAAGTGTATTGAGTTAAAAGGAGACTATGTAGAAAAATAAATAGCAATTTTTCCAAAATTTTTCGTTTTTCTTATGTAGGCTAAATACTTATCGGACCACCCTCGTAAGTTTAAAAAGGTGGTTGTTAGTGTCGCAATTAAAACACGCGGAGTGCGTAAAAGGAAAAATTATAAAGAGATGAAGAATGCTTGGTGGGACAAGGATGTGCAAAAAGTAGTTAGCGAGAAGAAGAAAGCATGGAGAGACTGGTTAGCTATAAGAGCTGATCAAAGAATATTAAAGGCAAGTGAAGAAGATGTATACAAGGCAAACTTGGAATATAAGAGGATAAAAAGTGTAGTGAAAATGATAGTAAAAAAGAAGAAGGATGAAGAAAAAGATATATTTGACGAAAGTTTGAATGAAAATTTTCAGAAAAACATTAAGTTTTTCTGGAAAGCAATAAAAAGTGTCCGGGGAAAGTTAAGTACCTCGGAACTTAGTAGTGTGAGGGATAAGAATGGGCAACTTGTGAATGGAGAAGAATGTGTGCTGAAAAGATGGAAGGAATACTTTGAAGGGTTATTTGAAAAAGAAGAACCACAGCAGATTGCAGTGACGGATGAAAGTGAAGAAAATGAAGATAAGATTGATGTGATAGAAGTAGTGAAAACATGAAAATGGGCAAGGCTGCTGGGTATGATAGAGTATCAGTCGAAATGCTGAAGGCTGGACAGGCGGTGGTGGCACGCCTGCTTTGTTATCTCTTGAATTTGTGCTGGACGAATGGTGTAGTGCCAACAGATTGGTGCAATGCTGTTATTGTTCCACTATACAAGGGCAAGGGATCGAAGCAGGAATGTCAGAACTACCGAGGTATCAGCCTTCTGAGTGTTGTCGGCAAATTGTATGCTAAGGTACTGATTGAGCGAGTTGTGAAAGAGACTCATAACAAGATATGGGATGTGCAAGCGGGATTTAGGAAGGGTATGGGATGCACGGATCAGGTATTTTCTCTACGAAGTGTTGCTGAGAAAAGTTTGGCTACAGGACAAAAAGTCTTCTGCGCCTTCGTAGATTTAGAAAAGGCCTATGATAGAGTGATGAGGAATGAGTTGTGGGCAGCACTGTCCAAGTTTGGGTTGAGCAGCAACCTGATTCGAGCACTGCAGTCCTTGTATAAGAACTCCAGTGCTTGTGTTAGGATAAACGGGGCCTACACGGATAGGTTTCGCATCGATAAGGGTGTGAGACAGGGATGTGTAGCGTCTCCGTGGTTGTTCAATCTCTTCATGGACAGTTGCCTAAAAGATCTGAAAGATAGTGAATATGGGATAAGAATGAATGAGTTGTCACTAAAATGTCTCCTCTACGCTGATGATCAAGTTGTACTTGCATCATCAGAGGAGGAGTTACAAAAAATGGTGACAATTATGCATGAAGCTTTTGAGAGAAAAGGAATGAAAATAAATGCGAGTAAGACGAAAGTTATGGTATTTGAAAGGGAGGAGGGTATGACAAAATACGATATTATGATAGGTAATGAACGAATAGAACAAGTGAATGAATTCGAGAATCTGGGCTGTGTATTTACAAGTGATGGAAAGCATGACAGTGATATTGAAAGACGAGTGAATGCAGGAAATCGAGTAAATGGCGCGCTACACTCCTTTATGGGGAGTCGGAAGGTCTCTAAAAAGGCTCGACTGGCTGTTCATGAAGGAGTGTTAGTGCCAACACTCATGTATGGTAATGAAAGTTGGGTGTGGCAGAAGAAACATGAAAGTAAAATTAGGGCAGTGGAGATGAGATCATTAAGGGGAATGTGTGGCGTGACCTTGCGTGACAGAGTGCGAAATAGCGAGGTGATGAAAACGTGTGGAGTGAAAGAGGATGTAGTGATGAGAATTGATAAAGGAATGCTACGATGGTTTGGTCATGTAGGGCGAATGGATGAAAGGAGACTAACCAAACAAATATACAAGGCGAGGGTGAATGGAAGAGTCGGTAGGGGTCGACCTCACCGAACCTACACCATCCAAATCGGTGATATCCTCAACAAGGGCCAGGTCAAAAGTACCCTGAACCGACGGGCATGCATGAAGAGATTGATGAATGTGGATGAAGCGAAAGTAGTATGTCAGGATCGAGCAAAGTGGCGATCCGTAGTCTCTGCCTACCCCTATGGGATACAGGCGTGATGATTATGTATGTATGTATGTAAGCTTATTTTTTTTTAAATTTGGATATTAGGGATGACTTGTTAAATATACGTATTTAAATAAAACTAAGAATTTTTTTTAATTTTGTTGTTGGGTCGATGGTTTTGGTTTCCTTTTTTAATGAATGTTTTATTTATTTTTCAAAAGCCTAAACATCAGGGAAGTAGCCACATGGAGCCGATGTGTATACACTAAGGAGGCAGTGGTCATATTCGGGGGGGACACCACCATGCAACCCAAGATCGGGCACCTCGCCCCTTAGACCATACATCAGGGCCTTCCAAATTTCCTGAAGAAATGCGTCATCACTTCCCGGCCGAACATCAGACTACTGCGAGAGGCAATGCTAAATTACGGCGCGTGTGTGTGCAAAAAACGGACGCACACATATTGCCCCGCTTGCAACGTGACTCTATGCGTGTTTAAGGGGGGCCAATCAAATAATGAACCTTGTTTTCTATCTTTTCATTCGTATTTAAATAAATAAATACACCCAACAGTCACATGCATGGTTCTGATCCCATACTAAGATCAAGTCTTGTATCGCGGGTATCAGGAACTATGAGAGACTTTTCGGTCTCACAAACACCCAGACCCCGCGGCCTCTCGTTTCACAGCCGTCGTCTAACCAGCTGTGCCACGGAGGCTGTCAAATTATTTTCTTCTAGTCTTTTTAATCACCTGATACACACGACAGTGAAAACCGCTTCCCGAACCGGTTGGTAAAAAAAATACTGAATCTAAACGATGTCAAACATTTTTACAGATTCAATAAATTATTTTCATTTTACGAAATCATATCCATGTTAGCCTAGACGAGGAACTTAATTTATTCAAAGAAATTGTGTCTTTTTTGATGCCCTATAAATTATGTTTTTGAGTATATTTTGTAATTCTTTATATATCATTGAATTGTACACTTATTGCACTTTATATTAATATGCATCTTACACGGGACAGATAACAATAAGTTGCTTTTTAAGCTGTTTTCAAAGGCATTGAAATGTATATAGCTTAGTAATTTGCTTCATATTCAAAAATCTAATCGTAATAGTTCATATTTTATGTTTAAAATGCTTGAATTATAGTCCTACCTTCTTTATAACATTAAAACAATTTACCATTTCATCATAGTACGCTGGTAAACAGATGGTACAAATTGGCAATTTTTTGCGATAGTCTGATGACGTCGAAAATTTATATGTGACTTTGAACGCTCATAAAAAAGTAGTTGATGTGAAATATATCTTTGTTTTTTTTTCCCTTATTCCATGTATACATGTTTATCAAATAAAAGTATTTCGAAGCAAAAAAATATATATATTTTGATGTAGAAAAAAAATATATATTCAATAGGAAAGTGAAAAAAATCCCTTTTTATCGAGTTTACCGTCCAATAACACAAAACTGGTTATAATGATTGCTGTTTAATATGATTCAGAAGTTAGTAAATATTGTAATAATACCGATTATAACCAACAATATATAACTTTCATTCAAGAATCTCGAGGAATATTATTTTATGTAACCGCGAGTCGACCGCGCTAACTCGCGCCAAAAAGGCCGTGACAGTGGAGTTACATTCGCGTATTCTGTCATTCAAAATGGTGACAGACCGGGGGTTATGCCATGTATACATGTTTATCAAATAACAGTATTTCGAAGCAAAAATATATATTTTTTGATGTAGAAAAATATATATACTCAATAGGAAAGTGAAAAAAATCCTTCTTTTTCGAGTTTACCGTCCAATAAACCAAAACTGGTTGTAATGACTGCTGATCAATATGATTCGTTGACGGACACGCTTCGTCGCTCATGTCGGTAAATGCCGGAGTTCCACAGGGCTCGGTACTGTCGCCCACCCTGTTTGTTCTGCATATCAATGATATGTTGTCGCTCGGCAACATTCATTGCTATGCAGATGACAGCACGGTTCATGGGCGATACTGCTATGGGCCCCCAGGTTGCCGTGACGACACTGTGAGCGGGCGCGAAGATCTTGTCATTGAGCTCAACCAGTCCTTGGATCTCATTTCTACATGGGGTTCCAGGAATATGGTTGAGTTCAATGCCAGGAAAACCCAGGTGTGTGCGTTCACGTGCAAAAAATCCCCGTTCTCTCCCCTCCCCAATCTTCAGGGTATTCCCCTCTCAATGCGGAATGACCTGAGTATCCTTGGTGTGGATATCCGCTGTGATCTAAATCCAAGGAATCACATCGAGGGCGTAATATCTGCCACATCGCGCAGGGTCGGAATCCTGAACAAAGTGCGTCGGTTTTTCACGCCCGGTCAACTATACCGCTTGTATAAAGCGCAGGTTCGGCCGGGTATGGAATACTGTTTGCACACCCTGTATAAACGAGTAATTTACAACAATACATCTACTTTAAAACTGAAGTAAAAAAATGTTTCGTTGTATTTCAATGACGCGTGTAGTGATGGATGACCCTGGACTTCCTAATCTGTAATCTTTTCACATTAAGCCTAAAGAGCTTCTATCTTTTGTTTAATCTGAGCTTATAGCCGCAAAATATAAAGTTTTAGACGAAGCCAGTAACCTCGCCGCCAGTCCTCAGACAAGCCTGCGCTGGCTTGGCCCGTGTTGTTTAGATGAGGCCAACTGAATTCATTTCATTCCTGGATTATTCTTGTGGTAAGTACACATTTTGTGTTTAAACAAAATAATTCGATACAAATACCACGGCGGATGAAAAAAAAAATCGTTTGAAAAGAACATCTCAGCACTACGTATTAGACCAAGAAATCGTTAACAATAAAAGATTTTGGGTGAGAAAATGTTAAGCGATAGATCCTTGGAGCTTCCGCTTTGTTGCTAAAACAACTAAGATTAGAAGATCCTTCCGAGTATAAATTGGCATTGCGTGTTACGACTGATAACTTTGACGAGTTGCTCTCTATATAGTTGAACGAATCTTAATGCTCAGTCTTCATTAAATTTTCTTGCCATCGCAGAAATTCTTAACAAAAACAAATGTGTAAACAGTCTACGGATATTTGACAGTGACTCGCGCGACACGTCTACACGCGTCCTGACATTGGCGCCGGGGTTGAGGAGCACGCGGGCGAAAGTCACTGGCATGAAAAATCGCTCTAATCCCGCCAGGGCTGGCAGCCAGCGCTTGCTTGTCAAACTGTGTATACGAGGCCAATGGTGAACACACGCTGACTTCTTCTTAAGTCTAAACCACAATGCTTAAATCGCGTTTTGACATCGCAACTAAAAATAAAGTTACGATTGGAAACAAACAGTAGTTTGTTCACACGAACATCATTCATCGTCTATCTTCGTTTCGTCACAGCGCTATATATTTCCCGCTGATATGCTCTCTAATGGATAGATTAACGAGCACAGGTAATGGTATCTCGCTGTACCCTTTACTCTTTAATACTTTAAGAGCGATTCTTCAGATATTCTACAGAAATAACTTCGCTTCGATACAACGCCTACATTGTGTTCTCTGCGCTTTTATACACTTCAGTAGCTGCACTTGTTAGTCAAGGCAATAAAATCCAAGCAGAATGTCTATCTAATATAATAATATAAATAATCGAAAGATTACCGTCTTGTCTGCACATTTATGCCGGAGTGTTAAAAATGTGTGTAAGTGTACTCAGGCTGAATTTGCCTACAAAATTCCGTCAGGCACTATGACGGGTTTTGACCACCATGTACGGCGCCATATGTTCATCTCACGGCGGTTGATAATCTACAACGCACTGCGCTTACCACCAGCTGCATTATTACTTTGCCAGGCAACACATATATTAACATTTCAATGTTCATAATATTGTGAATTTTTAGCTTAATTTGCGTGAAAATACATCATAGCGAATATTTTGCTTTGACTGAGTACATACGTTTTAACTGTATACCGTGTAAATATTTGTTAAGCCTGGTTTTGCAGAGTAAAATATATTTTCCGGAAACATTTCCATTTTGTAAACATATTATATGAAAAATTAAATGAAATCGAGCGTTTTAAAACTTCAGGCTAATTGGACGACGGGCGACAAATATTTTCAAACATTTATTGGTACATAAACGAATCAACAAATTAGCAAATTATGTTTGTGTACGTCACCAACTGCATCAGTCCGTTAGAACTGTGTCGCAGTCTGTTAAAAATGTATGAACACAAACCCCTGCTAATATCTCAAGAGCAATAACACTTTGATTAACACATGAGTCGTGACGCGTTTTGTGGCGCTCTCTCTGTGATATACGAGTAGCCTTGTCACGTTACGATGTACTCCGTAGTTTCTTTTGATTTCAATAATGTTGCGTATTATACTCGTCATTGACTTGTTCTTTCCTTTTTTCATCACAGTCAATAGCGCAAACCTGAGGGGAGACGACCGCGTCCCAACTCTTACATGTTAAAAATAATTAAACTCTAACCAGCGAAATCACAACTAATATTATTTAACAAAGAAAGGAGTTTTATTTTTATAATTTTTCTTTTTGAATTTAAAGCAAGTGTAAAAAATAATTTGACATCCTCCGTGGCGTAGTTGGTTAGATGCCGACTGTGAAACGGGAGGCCGCGGGTTCGATTCCCGCACCAACACAAATATTTGTGTCGGGTCTGGGTGTTTGTGGGACCGAAAAGTATCTCGTAACTTCTGATATCCACGACACAAGACTTTATTGATCTTAATTTGGGTCTGAACTATGTATGTGACTGTTGGGTTTATTTATTTATTTATTGGTGTGTGAGTGTGGATAATATGTGGTGGTGATTATGAGATTAGGTATGTATGTGTGCGTGGGTGAGCGATTGGTGTGTGTGTGTGTGAATGAGTGATGATATAATATGTGTGATGTATGTGGTGTACTCGGAAGGTAATAAATAGTTCCGTTTTAGCTGTATAAATTCATTAACTTTTAATAAAATCTGCTAGATCTTCATAGCTTAGGGAACTGAGCCATTTACTCATTACCAGTTTACATTCCCTTAATGATAGCGAGTAAATATTGTGAATTTTGTTTATTTTAAGGTATTTTGTCTTCTTGCTATCCCAACAAAAGTTGCCACCGTCTGACAAACTCTATTCTATCTGCGCATCTGTCTACTAAGTTGCACGTCGTAGGGAAATTCAGAATGTTTGCGTAGGTTTGTATTAAGAAGAAAAATCTGCCTAACCGTGGGCAGTTCGCGAATGGCATACAACTCTCTAGTGGAAAAACGACAGGGTTTATTTATCATAACCTTTAGGACCGCTCTCTAAGCTCGTTTTAGTCGGAGTAACAAACTACACAACTACCCCATGCTGAGATGCAGTATTTAATAATTGAGTGCGCTATATCCTAATATACGTTTTATGAGTGGAGAAACTAGCAGAGATTCATAGAATTTTTTTAAACATATATTATTTTTCTGATTCTAGGGACTAAAGAAACATTTTTTTTTTGCACTGGCACGGCATAATGACTGCACTGCACCTGATGGTAAGCGCAAATGCCGTCCAGACAGAGTATCGAATGGCATCAGACGGCGGTCCCATGCCATTCGACACAATTATGCCGGCCTTCTGAGATGCTTCTTCACACTACGGCGGAAGGACCCAGAATTATAGGAAGGAGGGAACAAGTGTGACGGCAAACAATTCCACAGCTTCACAGTGCGGCACAAAAAAGAATTTGGTCATTCCAGGAAATAATGCTGTCAATAATCACGCCCAGATATCTGAAATGACTCGGGCGCGAAATCATCACTTTTGCGTCAGAATCAATTACAGTACGCTTGTGCGCAATTGGGTATAAGGAAATTCAGGTTGTAATGCTATTCTGGGTGAAAATGTAATGAACTTAAGTTTGTCCAAATTCAAAGTGAGGAGATTATCTGACAGCGAGTCCGTGACTATCTGTAAGACTAATTTCCTGAGGATCCTGGAGATCCTGAAGGGATCCGGAAGGAAGTTAACCCCCTTTCATCCGTGCAATATTTCTCATTAAGGTGACGTCACAATTATGAGCGTTTTCGCGCCTTACTCTAATGAGAAAAATCATAATTAAATTACTTTCGTCAACATTTATTTTATTGTTAAAACAACGTATCTTTCGGGATTAATATACGGGTACGGTCTACTTCACAAAAGATGATTTCATAATTCGCCATCCTGTCTATGCTTGCTACTACATCCACCTTTACAGCACAAAGGAACCAATTAATTATTAATTAAGTTCGCTACGTGGAAAAAGCAATATCGACAATATAACGCGTCGCGTCCGGCAGTTCAATAGTAGCTTCTTTTCATTTTATGTTTTAGGAATATAAATAGCATACGACCACGACATCGATGCAAAGATTTTATGAAAGGAAAACTCGAGTATTTCAGACATCGTGAGGTCCAACTCACAAGGTCCTAGCAGGTATAGACGGAGAATCTGAACAAACTTATTCAAAGCGTGGCCATAGAGTGGAACTAAATAAGATCTTATAAACTCGCCTTTTATAACGTCAGTCCATTAATTTCCCCATTACATAAAATGTAGAGTAATCATTATTGTAAATAAGGTATTTTACTTAAAAAATAAATCTACATAAAATAAATCTGATAAAATACGCGTATTGCACATTATGATGTCACGACTGTTACAGTGCGGACTGCGGGCTTCTAAGAGGTCTAGTGAAATGCTCACCCTACCCCCCCACTTTTACTTATAGGTTTATTCAACAATCAGTTGCCAAAACATTACTGTTAATAGACTATTTGTGGACCTCATATATATTTGCAGTTATTTTTAAATATAATGAGATCGGACTCCTGGCCATCGATACAGTCTACACATACAATAATGAAAAGCATCTTAGAATCAAACGTTTTTTTTATTGTGCGACCCATAAGTAAATGGCCAGCGTGGTGGACTATAGACTAAGTCCAATCTTTTTAACTATCGGTTGTAGAGGAGCACTGTGCTCAATAAAGTCCCATTTACACGGGGAGAGTTTTTCACCTCAAAGATACGATTATCTCGGCGCGAGAAACTCTCTCCATGTAAATGGGACTTAATGGGCGCTTACAGGCTGATACAGCAAATACAGAATCCATTGATGGCACACAAATAACCGTACTTCTATAGCCCGAGTATTGGCAACTATCCTGTCAATTCACATTCCCAATTTGGGCGAAAACATTTCACTTTATTTTAGCATTGATTGGCGTGCACTTTTAGTCCGACCAATCAAAATGTATTCTGGTATTGTGTTTCAAACAATATTTTAGTTTTGTGTTTCTGCGAACGACGTAATTAATGCATATTATTTTAATTTCCGGATTACATATAAATCCGTGCAGTTTCTAGTGTTTTCGGCTTAACGCTTTACCTCAAATAGGCAATGTTCGGACTATTAAAACCATTCCGAGTAAAACCTATTATACAGCGAATTCGTAATTAATAAAGCACCTTTTGTATTTATATACTAATAATTCCAAACATTGGAAATAATTATTAATTTTGATACTGTATTTTATTTAACATATAAAATATTCCAAACACAAAAAAATATTCTGCACATTGTTGTTCAATGTATTACTCGTACTTAAATTAAATAATATTATATTAATGGTCAGACGACCTGGTAACGGTCGCGGGACGTCGCTGGATGCAGGCTGCCTCCAAGAGGTCTCTGTGGAAATCATTAGGAGAGGCCTATGTTCAGCAGTGGACTTCCTTTGGCTGATGGATTGGATTAGATAAAGAGGAAAGATTTGATTTTTTGTTTGCATTGAATAGGCTCTGAAACTACTGCACCAAAACGAAAATTTTTTTCAACATTAGAATCCTACATTATCCCTGATGAACATAGGCGATAGTATATTTTCAAAAAATGAATCCGCACCCGGGATGGGCCTGACCGGGCCGCTCCTAGTACTTATAAATTAATTGATGGATACCGGCCGGTTCAAACAGGACCCTGTGAAGATTTTTGGGGACGAGGGGTGCTCTATGTTCAGCAGTGGACATCCTGGGGCTATAAAGAGAGAGAGAGGGAGGGAAATATATCCGATTTTCGGAGATATATTTTCCAGCGAACTTGCGCCTCATAGCATTCAATAGTATTAATTAAAAAATATTAAATTTTACCACGTAGGGGACAAATTTACGTGGAGTATCGGAATAAAAATCTGTATTATCAGGAGCCTCATAATACGCGTATGTATCTCCCCTGCAATATTTTAATATTGGTTCGACAACGTCCCCTGTCAAATACATGTACAAATTGCTAAAAAGGTACATTGGTCGCCGGATTTATCAAGCAGGAATTGTCTGATACATAAACACGGCCATTTGCATTGCCCACTAGCTAGCTAAACAGCGTAAACATTAATCCAACTCACAGACATATATTCATACATATATACATCTAATTATGGCGCGAATGGTTGTTAAAAAACTACAATCTTTAGATCATTCCAGCGACTAACTCTTTTTGTAATACCTAATACTGTATAATGTTTTTCCTTTCTCTGATGCGCGTGGTTTTGTTTATGTACTCTTTTATTAATTAATTACGTGGACATTTGTGTTGGTTATATATTAAGTAAGATTAGATTAAGATAATTTTAACTGCAGTATAAATATAATGTATAATTGTTTTTGTCCCAATAAATAGAAAAACAAAAAATGTATACGCTTTATGTCTCCATAGTAAGCTCAGTTTACCTACTTCAATGATGTCTCTCATTAATTAATCGGCTTCTGACGATTTTTGATTTTTTTTTCTTTTAATGCGATGTGATTATAAAGTTCTTCATTCAATTCATTTACTGTGTACATATCCTTTTCAATGGGCACAAAGTCATATTTGTGGTGGCATATAATTATATCTGTATAACTCTGCCTTTACAATGAAAGCGTTGACCAGACTTCGTTGTACAAAGAAATAAAACAATTGGAATAAGGTTCAGACGAGAGCTTTTGTCAATACCTTTGTGTTTTAACTCATACGTTTATGAATTACAGCGTAAAATCCTTTGAGAGTTGAATTCTGATGTCTTTTTCTTTCTTTTTACTAGTTAAGCAACAGACCAGGGTCGATAATTTAAAAAAAATAGTAGGTTGAAACCCATTGGAAAAGGGAAAGAATATAACAAAAATGGAAGGAAAAATCAATTACAGGCTGTCTGAGGTCGGGAAGTTGAACGTGGTGAGTTTTTAAGGGTAAAATACAATTTATCTCGATTTCCGGCGAACTACAAGTCCTATGGAATAAAGTTAAATGGCAAGGTTGTAGGTAATAAAAAAATCTACAACTTTTGTATTTACTGGAACATGGAATGTTACGAAAAATATCGATATAAACTACATCGAACGTGAGACTACATCACTAGAAAATTGCCATCCCGACCTGTCGCGTACCATAAGTAAACAACTATAATTACCGAGAAATAAAAAAAATAACTATTAGACGTCCGTTAAAGTGCATGAATAATTGAATATCTCTCAAGACTTCGAAAAGTCACAGATGTGCCCTGGGATTCGAATCTGCACCCACCGTCACGGCAGCCATGCCCATATGTTACCAACAGGCCACGTCGCACTATTCGCAAACACTCGCAATCCGTAGCTTTGCTAGCTTTTCGCATCGCCAGTGGTGGGACTGTGTCCTGTTTATTTGTATACGAGTCTGCCTACAGGGCAGCAGGCCGTGCATGTTGATATTAATTTTGCGCTATTCGCTTTGAGTCATTAATCAAACAGAAGCGGGCTTCATGTAACTTTGACTAGCCCGTCACCCCAGCTCTGTAAACATTGTCAGTATGAAGGATTTTTAATAACAAAGGTCCAATATGCAGCAATTTTTTGTTAGTGAAATATTTTTTTAAAGATTCTTTTATTACATTTATCTAGCTGTATAGCAGTGCCTACCTTACTGCAGAAGGCATGATAAAATGTTATATTTCTATACTAATGACGATGGTAAGCCAATCGCTCTTTATTACCCACAGAGTAGTGGGGGGTTCGATTCCATATACCCTTGCCACAGGCTAAGTCACCACAACCTAGATAAGCAAGATTGTCATTTCAGCCTAAGTTTCGAGCAGGTTGCGTATTTGTGCCGGCCCGCAAGACGGCTCTTTCTCCCACTGATGGATACCCTATACACTTACCATCAGATACATCCTTACCCCTTCTACCTCTCTATTACTAAGTTCTTAAGAAATCTACCCAGAGAATAATTAAACTGGCTTATTACTTACGACTTAAACTAATTGAGAGACTTTTCAGTCTCGACACCCAGATCAACATTTACGGATCACAAAAAAATCACTCGGTGCAGGGATCGTACGGGCGCGAGTTTTAAAAAATTGCAACACCGAGGCACCTAATATTCTGAGTATATTATAAAATGATGTTTACCTGGTTAACAGACGCTTCTCCATGCAGAAACTCATGGGTCACCCTGAAGAGACTGGTGGCAAGGCGGCTTATGACCGGATCATGAGGGTCTGGCACTTCGAAGCTTGAGCAGCTTGGAGACATGGGCAGATCTGTGGAAAGAAAACTGTTTACAATATTTATAGCATTTGGCATAGTCAACTTATATCTCAAGCGATAAAAGTCAAATTTTCGCTTCAAAATCGGTTCTAAGCGGGGCCCCGGCCGTTAATTTAATTGGTCGATCGGTATTCAGATCATCGTATGATACCTACTTAAAAAATGTAAAAAATAATCGACGCTTTTCAAGTCTCAAGTCTCTTAAACTACTAAGTGACTTCGTTTTCGGACGCGATATACCCGATTTATACTGTTGGGGACAAAAATAAAGAATGTATTTATTTGCAGTATATGCAATATATATATATATATATATATATATATATATATATATATATATATATATATATATATATATATATATACTGCAAGTGCCTTCCAGAAGCAGCAACGTCTCATACAACAATTTTGCCGGACCATGAAATCCAATTTGTGTTGTTACGTGTGAAGTGTTTAATTCAACGCCAACTGTCACACTGTCAGAACTTACTCCCATTTTAAGACTAGTAACACAGTTATACAATTTCAGAATTGAAACTTTAACTATTGTCCCGTGGAGAATTAAATGGGTACTATTAATGCATAGTGGTGAAAGGCCGAGGATAATAAAATAAAATTAAAATAAGAAAACTAGAGGAGACGGTGGTCGTAGGTTAGAAACACAAAGCACACCTATCACTTTTCAATCAATCTCACAGTACACTTTCCAGAAATCGTTTCTCTATGGATATCCGGCCTAGTAGTGGAAACATGGTGGACACGCATGAAAAAATAAAACTATTCAATTTTGAACAATGTTGCTCTAACATCATTTGATTTCACAATGAATATTTTAGGAGATTAGTTTTAAAATAATTTATAAATATTTTTTTAAGAGTCGGTAGGGGTCGACCTCACCGAACCTACACCATCCAAATCAGTGATATCTTCAACAAGGGCCAGGTCAAAAGTACCCTGTACCGAGGGGCATGCATGAAGTGATTGATGAATGCGGATGAAGCGAAAGTAGTATGTCAGGATCGAGCAAAGTGGCGATCCATAGTCTCTGCCTACCCCTATGGGATACAGTCGTGACGATTATGTATGTATGTATGTATGTAGTTTTAAAATATCTCCGGAGCAAAATCATGTTTAAATACTTTAACGTGCTCGCATTTTTATTATGAAGAATGAAAAAGACGGGACAGGGCGGAATGTAATGGGACGGAATGGGATATAACAGGACAGGATGGGAAAAGCAGTAAAGAGGACGGTAGTCAGGTTGAGGTTAATTACAAAGAGTGCACGGAATAATGTGATTCTAGTGTGGACTGAAGTCAAAAAGTATTTGCACCTAGGCGGAGCCGGACCGGACCGCTAGTGTAACTAGTATAAACACCAGGAACTACAACACAATACGTTTGTCAACAGTCTAATTTAATCCGAAAGACAGCACTGTTCCATAACAATTATTATTTCTCGACTACTGCAAAGCTTTATTAATTCAAATTAATGAATACGAGGAAAAGCATTTATTTCGAAACAAAGAAGTGACTCGCTGCAATATTGGGGGAAATGTAATATTATGATAGTAATTAATTAACATACAAAAAATATTTGCGTGGCCGAGACTCGATAGACTTATTTTAAAACATTTTCAGACACCCTTCAGGTGGAGTAACATCACCGAGAAATGACCGGGTAATTGCACAACAATGTTTATTCATTTTAAAATCACAAAACCACACGAGCTCATTCGAAAAACAGCCTCGTTGTACGCGGCGTGAAACAAAGAGAAATGAAATAATTCTTGGTACAATGTGTTTGGTTTTATTAATTTCCCAGCGTCACTGCGAGAACTCTGGTAATGGACGTGCACAGGCAAAACATTATGAAATGCAAAAGCATTATGAAAATTAATTATGAAATGCTCAATTGTCTTACTAATGAAACGGCTTGATTAAATTTCTCAACTGTACCTATTCTATGACATCTTATTTGTAGGTGCATTTATTGCGCTGGTTTCTCGTCATGGCTATAAAACATTCCGAAGTGACAATTTTAAAAAGCCGTACACAGGTAGAATACCCGCCACAGGAACCACAGCTAATGTACCGCATTTCGGGATCAACCTATGTATATCCGGGTTCGAATAGTGTTTCAGGTTAAATTAAACCTTATTTTTGTGATAATAAAGAGGAGCGGAGTAATTGCATTGGGATGTGGGTAAACGTAGCTTCGGGCGTGCCCTTACAAGGTGGACGGATCGACAACGCAACCAAGATTGCAGGAAGGAGCTGGATGCATGCCGCTTCAAGCAAGTCCCTATGGAAATCTTTGGGAGAGACCTATATTCAGCTATGGACCTCCTGAGGTTGATGTCTTGCAAATTTTTATAAACTAGCTATTACCCATACTAAGATTGAGTCTTGTGTACTAGGAGAAACTTTTCGGTCTCACAAACACCCACACCCGAAACAAATAAGTACCCGTAGATCTCACAAACATTTTTCACTGTGTGGTGATCGAACCGGCAGCCTCTCGTTGCACAGGCCGCGTTCATCCAACAGCACCACGGAGGCTGTCAATGAATTACACTCGAACGAAGCAAGTTACTTATAGGTTGACTTGATTTAATTCGGACGGATTGCCAGAGTTCACACACAAATAAGGGGAAATCCTTTGACATATTACAGGTAAGACGATATACGGAGAATGCGTCTCGTGCTAATGAATTACGAACTATTTAATACTATACAATATACATGTTCGGTGAGCAGTCATACGTCATACGTGTATGTCATATAAAGCGCTCTACACACGAAAGCTACCGGCCCGGCAACACAGTCCGCCGACACTACCCGGCGGCGTATAAGAAAGTAATCGTGTCGGCAACAAGCACCCGCACGTGTTGCCCGTCGACATGTTGGGATTTCAACAACGCAAGCGCTCTGCTCGTCATAACTTCACAAAAAGTTCCTCATGTCATATCGAGCCGCTGCCATGTCGCCGACAAAGCTTTATGACTTGCAATTAATGAAATCGCCATCTGGCCTGTCAACAAAAAGTTGCCGACACAGGCCGGCAGGTCGGCGGCTTTGGGGTGCTGTGCTCTTAACAAATTACACTGACTTCATCGACTTACAGCAGAGCCATTAGCGATGGCAATCCGGATTAAAATACCTCGTTAATCAGGGGCAAAATTACATTACATACATACATAAACACACGCCTTTTTCCCTGAAGGGGTAGGCAGAGGTGCTACCAGAACACCCACGTTTCGCCTTGTATATTCCGTCCCACGATGTGATAGGGGGCGAGCCTATCGCCATATCGGGCACAAATTGTCGACTCCGGGCTGATAATGAATAGAAAAATCCAATATCACTTTGCCCGACCCGGGATTCGAACCCGAAACCTCAGCTTTGCAATCATACCGTAGTACCACCACGCCACCGAGGCAGTCGAGCAAAATTACATTAGCCCGGGCTATAAACTAAACACACTGATCTGTGAACAACCTACATTCTTAAGGCTAAAGTTAAAAGTACCTTCAGCATAAAGCAGAAGATGTCCAAAGCAATGTCGCGTCTGGAAGGATTAAACACCTTTCCTTCATTGACAAGTATAACTATACATACATACACTCAAAAGTCACAAATCGTTCTGTCCTTACAACGATATATGTACCTGTGTCTATCACGGGCATTATGAGGCGACTTTTTTGGCTCAACAACACCCACAATCACACATACTTGGTCATTGAAACAATGATTACGTGGGAACATATTGTGATTCCAGTGGAAACACTAAATATTCGCTCAAACTGAATTCAGAAGTCGTTCGAAAGGAACAAAACATCCTATAACTAAAATAGGTTTAAAAATGATCAACTATTTATGAACTGCTCTGATTTAAACTTGTAACATATGTAGATAATAATCACTGTATTGTAAACTGGTTTTGAAAAAAGCAACACTAGAGTTTCTTACCCGTTCTTCTCTAGTGAAAAGTGCTTTCCGAACCGAGTGCAAGAATAAAAAAATGACAATCTAAATGACGTTGAACCTTTTACAGATTCGATAAATTATTTTCATATTTCATAACAAAACTGTCTGGGAATAAGGCCGTAAGGCAAAGACTGCTCGATGTTCTCACTTACGCATGTATCTTGTTTCATTTCTGCGTCACTAGGTACTCGACAGGTAGAAAATGCCTCAAGCAATTAAGTCCACCTATGTATGTAGAAAATGTAAATAACTATGTTATCTTTCTTCTGTAAGCGCTTACACTACTCTTATACGGTGTAAAATCTTACTTACTTATATCAACTGATGCCAAGTGCCAGCCTTATCCCAATTGTAATAATATTCTGTATTAAATTGGACCCTGATCTTTCCCTCCGCTTGCAAAGACGAATAAACGTGTTTACTAAAATATTTGTACCTATCACGGTTTAAATCTCGGTAAATAAAAATAGAAAAACTGGTAAAATCTGTTTATATTGAAGAACCTTCGGCGCAAAACTGGGTGATGTAATTTCCGTCGCGGTGCGCGGAAATGTACTGAGTAAAATATAAACCAGTGTAGTTCTTATATCTTTTGCATATTTCAGCTATATTTTCTCTAAACTAAAATCTATTTGAACTGAGTGTCTAACAATGGATATCTGTGTACTAAATTTCAAATTAATCTGATCAATTTAAGTACTCGAAATTCGAGTTCGAAGATATGGCGATAGACAGTATAAGGCGAAATGTGTGTGTCCTGGTAGCACCTCTGCCTACCCATTCTGGGAAAATATTGTACATACATTTTAAGTAAGATAATAATTAAATACACTTGCCAAGTTGTAAGAGCAAAAATATTTATTTTTGCAAAGAAGGGTGGTTGTAATATTTTTCGATACATATTAAATACCATCGAGATTTTTTGGAACTTTTGATTGTATATACCAACCGATTTTGCGACGCAAACTTCACATACGTAATGAGGAACGCAGCGCGTACTGAGGCGCAACTACAAAATGACGTCACTGTAGATAACGGAGATTTTGTTCGCAAAGCTAACCTGAAAAATTAAAGTATGAGTGGAATCGAAAAAATAATTATAGTGTTTTTTGGTATTTAATAGAGCATAATATAACTAAATATGGGAGTTTTCTCCATTGGCTAATGCTGAGCACGGCTCTCCTTTACAATGGTATTCGATTGACAGGGGTTAAGCCATAAACCACCACGCTGGCCTACTGTCGGATAGAAATCTTGCGACATAGTTACCCAAATGTTTTGATTAGATGTAATATTTTCCTTCTAGTTACCTTATAAGTTGTTTGTTACTCTTAGGGTATTTGATACTTTCATGTTTGTTTTTCTCATAATTATTTGACGTAATATTGAGTTACCTTTTATGTTACGCAATAGGCAGTTGCCAATTAGCTAGGGAGCGGATCTGACATTAAAAAAACCTACATTCAGCTAAAGAACCTACTCCGTTTATAAGTCAGATAAAAACAGAACTCGTATCCAGTGTATACGTATTTGACTCTTTACAAATAAATACACCCAACAATCACATACATAGTCCTGACCCCACACTAAGATCGAGTCTTGTGTCGTGGGTATCAGGAACCACGAAAGACTTTTCGGTCTCACAAACACCCAGATCGGAGACAAATACCTGTGGATCACACAAGTATTTGTCTCGGTACGGGGATCGAACCTGCGGCTTCACATTTCACATCCGGTGTCTAACCAACTGCGCCACGGAGGCTTTAAGGTTTCATTTTATAATGAATTAAAAGAATGTTAAGTATTTTTTAATGTTTAATTAATTATTTCACAATATAAAAAGTATATAAACGGCATATTTATCCCTATTCACGATAAAAACATAATGTTACTCGTGTTTCCCTAATGCTGCCGGTGTAGTTTACAGGAATTAATAATAATATTGAAAGCTCTATAACTTTTTTACGTATAAATAAATATCAGTATCATTTTCGCGGAAAATGCGGTAATTAAATATCAACTCATATTATATTATACAACCGGGCGAATCTCAACTTCTGCGAATCTGTGATTCTCCGTAACCAATCGATAGACTCGTCGAAAAGTCAAACCAAATATCAAGCTGAAATTCGGAGAACTGCAAGCGAAACAAACATGGCAGTACGGTAAATAGCTCAGTACGGGTTGTCAGTTTCATTTACTCAATGCGAATACACTGAAAACGGATTTATGAGTTGGGAAATGTTACTATTGCCTGTTTTAGTAGGTAAGTAGTAGCTGCGCTAAATTGTTTCTTTTATAATGTGTCATTTTTAACTGACTTCAAAAAAAGGAACAGGTTCTCAATTCTACTTTATGTTTTTTTTATCTGTAATATGAACGTTTATTCGTTTTTTATGCGTTCCGATAGCATTCATCAGATCACAATGAAACTTTGCCGATTTGTTGCACCCGAGAAAGTTTTTGTCTTAATAGGTACTACTAAAATGCCGAGGTGTAGATAATCCTATGATGAACTTTGTAAGTAGAATATCAACTCCAAAGGGCAACCCACCTGACACCCCTAAGAATATTAAAAATGCGAAAGTGTGTATGTATGTATGTTTCGTTTTCACGCTAAAACGACCTGAACTGACTGAACCGCTTTTTACTCTTATATCATAGCATTGCAAAAAAATATCGATATAAACTACTTAGTAGGTGATACACATCACTAGAAAATTGCCATGTCGACCTGTTGCGAACAGTAAGTAAATCCGGATCGCATCATTACGTCATAGCGCAACGTGAAACCTAAAGGCACAATTTAATTAGTAGAGTTGTGGGCTGTTGAATTCGGATGCCCGTCGCCGGTGGGGACGTTGCACCGCTATGGAGAGTCTAGTTCACCCTGCATCAAATATCTGTATAATATGGACAGCACCAATAAAGCATAATCACAGATTATCTTGAAACAGGGATTATCGATACAACCACATACAGCACGATTGCTGTAAATCGTCTGTATCTCGTAACTGCCTACTGAGTACAAGACTCCTCTGCAATAGAGAGTTAGATTAAGCCGGCTCGGGTTATACAGTCCATCACGCTGGGCTATCCCTGATTAGTGGATTTTACACACCGTAGATTTCTTACAAGTCTGTTTGAAATGCACGCTACAAATACATAACAATTGCCTATAACTTTTGATTCCGAAAAGTTGTGAGGTGTCATTCGAACACGTGACATTCATTTAAACATATCGCGTCCAGTTCGATAACAGCAGTCTACCACGGTTATAGCAGAGCGCTAATACTTTATTTCTAATAAGTATTGCAAAGTGCAAACGTTGGGTTGAAAAGGATTATATTCCATCATAGTGCTTTATAAGTGCTTAAGCTTTATACTCCAAAAACTAATATTAGCGAAAGTTCTCTGTAATCTGTATTACATTAACAGGCTCCAGTCTGGCCGGTTTCTCGGATGCCTCCAAAGTGTATTTAACTACTAATGCGTATTAGTTATTAGCTTTACGCATGGTTTATTCAGAAGACCTAAAAACGTACATATCTTATCGGCTTATCTCATTAGGCAATTTCTCAGACATCTATGAGAAAAATCTGCGTAATATAAGAGTAGTAGGTATATTAATTGTCTGTGGCGCTTTAAATTTTTGAACGTTACGACCGCTATAGTAGTTTGTTAAAATGACGTCGGCTTTTAATAAATATACCCTATTAATACTAACATTAAGGCTCTCATTACATTGACAGTAAAAGTTGTTGTTTTTTCCATTTATCTCATCGGAAAGTCAAAGGTCTGAGCCATTAACAGAAAAAATATAACCTATTTAACCTGACATTAAGTTGACATTACATTGACAAACCTCTATGGAGGTCCGGGCGTCGAGTCGAGTAGTTATGGGTGAGTACAAGATAGATAATACATTCTCTTTCACGACAGTCCTACAGTATCCCTAAAAAATCGAAGTTTGAGTAAAAAATATTAAATTTATATCAAGGCTTTATCAAAAAATTTGCTCATTCACAACTAAAAACTTTATTAATACTCTGGAAAAAATACCTACCAAGTGTTTTAGGATCTTGATAAAATGCACCAATTTTTGATACAGCTTGCCGCGAACACTAAAGTACATATTTTTTTTCAGTAAGTTATTTAGTAAGAGTCTGCCTCGGTGGCGTAGTGGTACTACAGTATGATTGCAAAGCTGAGGTCTCGGGTTCGAATCCCGGGTCGGTCAAAGTGATATTGGATTTTTCTATTCATTAGCAGCCGGAGTCAGGAATTTGTGCCCGATATGGTGATCGGCTCGCCCCCTATCACATCGTGGGACGGAATATATAAGGCGAAACGTGGGTGTTCTGGTAGCACCTCTGCCTACCCCTTCTGGGAAAAAGGCGTGTGTTTATGTACGTATCATGTAAGTTATTTCAATGTTGATCAATAAATAATTGAAATCATCTCTTTTGAGGGATTTCATCATCTTTCTTGGAAATAGACTTGTTTTAATTTAATTTGGTTTGTAGATTTTAAGCTTAGATTTTTAACATTGCAAAATATCGATTGAAATTATTTATTATGAATATCACTGGTTACAATGCTATGTGTTGGTCAACGTACCTAGATGTTTTGGAATGTTTACAAGAATGGCTGTTTCTTGAAAATATCAGGGATTAGATATCTTGTTGTTGTTATGCGGTCATTGTTTGTTTTATCTCCCGTTACCTTCTGGCTCTGGGACACGTGTATGATGGCCGTTGTAAACAATCGTGACAAAAGTGATTTTTTTATGATCTGATGGGTCTCAAAGTCGATAACTGAGGGACCCTTTCTATCGATTTTCGATATTAATAGTTAGAATTGACAATTTTAGACGCCATTTCTAACTTTTTCGTTTTTGCTCCAATTGATCTCAAAATCAATATCTGTAGAATCCTTAGTTCGTTTAATCGAAACTGATAGAACTGAACATTTAAGCCGCAATTTAGAACTTTTTAGTTTTTGGTCCAATTGGTCTGAAAATAGATGTCGAAAAATATGAGTTACATATTTACGAGGCGCGCGCATACCAATAGCCCAGAAGCGACACGACGGAGTTAGCTGCAAACCAATTGTCATGTTTCCGTGACAACTCATAACAACATTCAAAGTAGTTTCTTAAACATTCATAAATTCACTTTTAACTAACTTTATCCTTAAAAACAAGTAAGAACTTATAACTACTTACGTGTGTACGTAAGTACACTCTCACAGGTTTTTAAAATATACTTTTGAAGATAGTGAAGATATTCTAATCCGACCCTTTGTCTTTGCGGTCCAGTGTAGTTACCATCACACCTAGTTACCACGATACCTAAGCGGTGTTATGGGATTGGCATACTTCAACTAGCTTAAGTACATTTAATTTAGAATTTGTTTATTTCTTCTATTACATACATTACTATAGTTTGTTATGTTTGCTTATATATTATACGAGTACATAAAAATCAAAGTTTATAAACATAGGGTTGGTGACTTTCGATACGCAGTCACAAAATTGATACACGGCGCTAAATCCTTTACGGCCAGCGGTATGAGTGAAACAAAATTATTCCGCGAGGCTGGCGCCGCAACCCGAGGCGAGCCGTGACAACTCATTTAGAGGCACGTGCTGTTAATTATCATGTCCAGAGATGTTTTGCGGTAATAGACTAAAATTAGGTCGCTACAGTGAGGTGTGCATTTTCTTGTGAATAAATAGTACACTTTGCTGAAGAACTACAGGCGTATCTCGCTCCTGAGCCATGTCAATAAACTGTTTTCGAGGGTCATCACAAATCGTCTCGAACGCAGGGTTGACTTGATGACTTCCAACCTCCTTGAAGTAGCCGGTTTCCGAAAAGGCTTTAGTACCATAGACCACATTCATACGCTTCGGCAAGTTATACAAAAACCGAGGAATATAACTTGCCGCTTTGTTTAGCGTTTGTGGACTATGAAGAAGCCTTTGGATTCGATCGAGACCTGCGCTGTGCTACAGTCTCTTCAACGGTGCCACATCGACTCCCAATAATACAGTCCCATCCCATCCCTTTGAGTTTAGAAAAGGAACAAATATAACGGAACTCCTTCCTCATTCTACGGGAGCACTATATTTTTCGAGATAAAAAGTAGCTTAAGTGTAAATTCAGTGTCAGCTACCTCCATACCAAATTTTATCGAAATCTGTTAAGCCGTTTCGGAAAACATCGAGCACATCTCGCTTACAAATTTATTTCATGTTTTAATATACATAAGTAGAAGAACTTTCCATGTTAGTTACATTAGAAAATTGACTGTTTTTATATTTAACAAGTGTTCATCCTTCAAGTACAAGGAATGCATAAAGGTGACGGAGATACCTTTCTCGTGCCTAATATTTTGGGTCTTTCATCTCACTATACTCGTAAATGAGTCATCTACTTAAGTTCCAACTGGCCAGTGTCTTTCCCTCAGTACTGTAATCAATACATTTGTCTTTTGCACACATCACCTTGGATACGTCTTGACAACTTAGAAGTCTTTCTTAGAAGGCATTAGGTAGAGTATCAGCTTCTTAGTTAAATAAAACCGTAAAACATAACAATCACGAAAATATGATGCGGTTACATGTCCTGTGTCGTGGGTACCCAAAACTAAAGGATTAAAGACAACTTTTTGCTCACTGCGCCAAAGAGGCTGACAAATTACCGGCAGATTAAGGAACTCAGCATCTTTATATCTTTAGAAGTATCATCAGCCTACGCTGTAAGGTCTTGTAGACATGACTGATGAACACTGACATGTTAGCAAGGTGGTTTGTAACATACATGTAAAAATGTAATAAAATATAATAAAATAAAAATGAATAAATTTTATTAAATGTTATCAATTTAACTTCAGTTTCAATGTAAGTTTAAAAGGTGACATCATTTTGTTTGATAGCAAGCTGTGTGTAAAAGGCTAGCAGAATTTACATAAGATCTCCCGCGTGCTACGCATGACTATGGCGCCGTAGCTATTGCTACGACAATTTGTCTACGAACAGAAATGTGAATGTGGATGGTGGAATAAATAAATTTTATTTGTATGCTGTTGATGACTTTTAAAAATACTCATGAATGAGACAATTTCTTCAACGTTATTTAACGTTGAAATCTTTCCTAACATGTATTAAAAAGCTGGTCGGTCGGTCGGTTTGTTTGTTACAATTTAACTCCTTAACTACTCAACCGATCGTCATGAAAATTTGGATATACGTTGTCAGGGGTGTAGAAAAAGAATACTTATCATCCAGAACACAAATACTGTTTCCGAGACATAATAAAACTATTAATATTAAACAGTAGAAAAAATACCAAAGACCGGTATAAAAAATCGGCGTATCGACATGAATAAATTGCAGCATAATACCTTAAAACACAAATAAGGACTGATATTATTTATTTATTAACACTTGTACTTAATGCCTGAGACATTCTCTACCAGTCGAACCTAAGGTGATGCAAAGATCGTAATAATACTATATACCTTCTGCCCGCAACTCCGTTTGCACGGTTATCTTTATAAAAAAATCCCCCCGTCCTGTTATATCCCGCCTTGTCCCGTCTCATTCTCACTCAAGATATGTCATCCAGTCTCATCCCATCCATTTTAACCAGGAAAGCAAAAAAAAATATCGGAATGATTCCCTCATTCCACGGGAACACTACATTTTTCGGGATAAAAAGTAGCCTAAGTGTTAATCCAGGGTGTCAGTTACTTACATACTAAATTTTATTGAAATCCATTAAGCATTTTTTGAGTTCATCGCGCACAACCGCACAAACAGAAAAAAAACTCTAAATATCATTGTTTTGGGTTCTATTACGTTACAATAGTGTCATGTACAGACGTCGATCGGTTACAAATTTATTATATGTATAGATTACCCAAGTCCGCCAACCCGCACTAGGCCAGCCTGGTGGACTATATGGCCTAACCACTCTCAATCGTACTCTCGATTGTAGAGGAGGCCCGTGCCCTGCAGTGGGTCGTATATGGGCTGATACAATACAATAGATTACCCGTCCTTTAGCAAATCGATTGTTAGTCTTAGGTGTAACGAACAAGAGCGAGACTTCTTAAAAGCAAAGTTGAATTGGAAGTTTTTTTTCGAACTTGCTGATACACGTCCGTCTCTTTTGTTGCGTTTCTGGTTCAGATTATTTTTAGTCGGGTCCAAGCAGGTCGTCTTTGTTGTATGGCCTAAGTGTGGCTGGTACATGCACGTGTGTACTTGATTAAAAATAATATATGGTAGTGAAGGATAGGCCATTGTAATTTTTTTTTATTGCCTGATGGAATGCAGCTACCGCTGCCCATATACCTACGCAGTGCCAGAGGTCCAGCACAACAAAGTCGCTGCCTACCTTAAGGAAAGTACTCTCTTTAAGCTTCGTTTGAAGAAGGACAGGTCATAGCGCACAGGAAACACCGATGCAGGGAGCTAATTCCAGAGCTTGCACGTGCGTGGTAAGAAAGAACGCTGAAAACGTACTGTTCGGAAACGGTACCCTTCCAGGTGGTAGGAATGAACTCTGCTGTGGTGACGGGTGGTGCGATGGTACCATCTCAAACAATTCCTCGGAGCACTCCCCATGGAACAGACGATAGAACACACAAGGAGACCCGAAGTCTCTCCACAGTCCTAACGGTTCCAATTTGTCCGTGTGATTGGGGTCATCGACTATTCGACAAGCACGTCGCTGTAAGGAGTCAACGGGGTTGAGCTGGTATTTTGGGGCACCTGTCCAGAGGTGAGAGCAGTACTCCACGTGGGGCCGGATTTGTGCTTTGTAGAGCGTCAATCTATGACCCGACGTGAAGGTTCAGGATACCCAACTTCTTGCTCGCCAGTTTGATTTTATCCTCAAAATGGCTCCTAAACTCGACCTTGCTCGATATTTCGACGCCGAGGATCCCAATACTTTCGGATCTTTGGAGAGTAACTCCTTGGAATTGTGGCGCCAAGACAAAGGTGTCCTTCTTCGCAGTGAATGCGCAAACTTGTGTCTTTGAGTTGTTAAATTGAACTAGGTTCAATTCACCCCATTCGGAGGCCCGCCCCAAAGAGATCTCGACTTCAGACACAAGTTGAGACCGACTTTCCTCAATGGAATCTCAAGAGAGACTCTGATGGCCGATGTATCACGCGTCACTCGTACTATCATCTGCATAACAATGCATGCTGTCGATAGACAACATGTCATTGATATGCAGGATAAAGAGTGTCGGCGATAGCACCGATCCTTGTGGAACACTAGCATTAATGGTTTTGGTCTCGGAGCAACAGCTGTCCACCACGACTTTTATGCTCCGACCATCCAAAAAGCTGGCGATCCACTTGAAGAGTGCCTCAGGGATTCCACACGCAGGTAGTTTCGCCAGAAGGGCACCATACCACACTCGATCGAACGCCTTCGCTGTCAAGGCCGACCGCAATCGCCTCACCCCCACTCTCTAAAGCCTCCGCCCAGCGTGCGTAAGGTACACGAGAAGATTCGTGATAAAAGTCACTTTTATCATATACATAGATGGAGCTAAAGAAGTTTTACTTCAGTCGTGCGGTCCAAAGCATACTCGTTTTTTTTTGTTAATCAATCTTTTACTATAGCCAAATTATCTTAAAAAAATTATTTTCACTAAGCAAAAAAATTAAACATTTCTGGATTTTTTGGATCTAAGTTTTTCGTTTTAGTTTTTAGATCTCAAGCTTGTACCGAGTCTCATTCTTTGTTGGTGTTCTGCCCTGTCTAACCTGTCCATTGTTCATCCTTGATTTTAGCTATTAATACTTATAAATATAAAAATGAAATGCTTTGCGATTATACGAACATAATTGTATTAAGGAATGAAAGTAACAAGTTGTTACTTTCGTCCCTACATTATAATTATCCAGATTTTGACAAACACAAGCCCAGATCCTTAATAAATAGTTTGATAGTCATCATTGCTTGGGCCGTTGTGGCAAGAGGAATAGTTGTGTTATTTTACAGCCACATGACACGCAAGATTTAACTTACCATAACAAAAGTAAACGCGGTTCAAAGAAATCGACGAAAAGTTACTATAGGGGTACTTTTGCAGTATCGACTCGCTACAACCAAAGCCCTATGGCACAGTTCTGTGAACGCTACTTAGGTTAAGGGGGGGTTCGATATGCCTTATGTCCGTCATACAGCATATCAGTGTACATAACATAGGCACATCTTTCACAAATTCATTTGTTACTTTCATCCCGCATTCCTTTCATCCCTATAAAAAGCCGAAGGCGCCGAGTGAGACTGGCCCCCGCCCGCTGTAATAAAGCTCACCTCTGCAGTATCGGCTTGCTGGTCACCTACGGCGACCACACTCAGCCGCTAGGGCTCGCACGGTTGCCTATCCTTGGTTACGTAAGGGCGAAGGGACTGCACTTCCTGCAGCGTCGGAGACGTTGCAGAAGCATCAAGCATGTTTATTTTGAAAACAAGTGTTTTTAGGTTAGGGTGCAGTAATTGTGTTTTCTCCAGAATGGTGCATTACCATAAACATATGTAAAATTAATTATTCTGGACTATTTAAGCATAAGTTATAATTATTAGATTAGGACATAAGTTTGGGAATCGAATCTAGTTTTTGTACTTCTAGCATAATATTTTTGTATTGGTGTTTAATTGTATTCTGTTTTATATAAATGAATAAATTCTAAAATATTTTTTTTTAATGGGGTGGTACAATTTTTGTGAAAGTCCCTAAATGCGGGAAACCAACTTCGGCTGGAAATTTTGTAGACTAATACTATGAAAAGTTAATAATGTGATTACTGTAATTTACCTATAATTAAAAGAATGCGAATGCATCTGCGAATACTTTAATATATATTATATACATACTCGGTACGACTGCCTCGGTGGCGTAGTTGTACTACGGTATGATTAAAAAGATAAGGTCTCGGGTTCGAATCCCGGGTCGGGCAATACGATATTAGATTTTTCTATTATCAGCCCGGAGTCAGGAATTTGTGCCCGATATGGCGATAGGCTCGCCCCCTATCATATCATGGGAGGGATCACACAAGGCGAAACGTGGGTGTCCTGGTTGCACCCCTGCCTACCCCTTCTGGGAAAAAGGTGTGGTGGTGTGATGTCTATGTATGTATATTATATACAGGTTGACAAAAAAACTGTCTGTTAACAAACGGGTTTGTAGCAAGCAAGGTGGGGCGCGACTTTTCAGATTTATCAAAATGTATGTTATTGTCAGAATTTAAAACTTTGCTATATTTTAGGGTAATATTGATACTAAAATGTGTATTAAAACTTACGATAATGTTATGATATATTATTCTTTATTATATATTTATTTTCGTATTTTTAAAATACTACAATTAAGATACCCCAAATGCGCGTCTTGGATCGGACAAGGCTTTTCGTCATACTGTATATTTGCCGTCTTATTTTTGGGTGACAATTGCAATTCAATGCTTCAAGGGCGATTGTGACTGCTTTCTTCAGCGAGCAGAGTACAGAAAAGTGTATATTTATGTAACATTGCAATCAATGGTTTACGACCTTTGCATAGTGTGAAAACTCCGACGCAAACTATGATTCGCCATTTATAATAAAGGAGAGGAGAGGAGATGAATAAAGATATCTCACTTTATATTAATTATTAATGGTGTTTGTGGATCAATAAAGGTGTACAAATGATACAACTGTTTTGTTCACATCAATTTATTGGAATATAATATTAAGAAGATAAAAATGACAAATAGTAAAAAGCTAGCGTGGGGATAAAAGCACAATGTAAAATAAAGTTTAAAACCATGCATTCACGGGACAACGCGACGTAGCTTAGCGACGCGTAACTTTGAGTAAGTTAACTCTTCATACACGATCGTTTTCCGACAACTTGTTGCGCGAAGAGCTAGTTACTTTCGAAGGTTACTGACCTCCTAAGTTTTTTTAATGCAGTGAATGGCGCGACGAGCATTCTATTCTCCTGATGGTAAGCGATACGACCGGTAATGGACAGTCGCAAAACCAAACAACACCATGAATTACAAAGCCATGCTTGGCATTCCATTGCGTTCGCCATCTTGAGACATAAGGTATTAGTTAAATCTCATTATGTCCAGTAGTTACGCTGACTACAATGTCCTTTAAACCGGAACAGAACAATACGTTTACACTGCTGTTTGGCGGAAGAAATTGCCATTGCGATGGTACTACCAGTAAACCAGTTAAGTTCATCAATTTCTATCACGTAACCTACGGAGGAGGGTGGATAATATTTTATTTCCAGCTCCATGGATAGGAATCCATTTCACTATTTAATTTGCATTAAAATAAAATATATGGATAAATCCATATATGATATAATATGGCTTATAGAGTTGATTGATCATCCAATTGACAAAATATTACGGACAACCATATTATTAACGACAATAAGCATGAAATTGCTAATCGTCTTTCGGATAATCTGATTCTACGGCGTGCTTGCAAGTTGCACCCTTCTCAAAAACAAGTGCGCGTCGATGACCACGGGTTCAAAATCTAACATAAAGGTAAGTACATTATAAGATACATTTCGGTCTATGAAGAAACACGGTGAGATATTCAATGTGCCTACTTTTCTCAGATTTTAATGTACCAAATTGCTGCCTTAATCTAAGCCTACTTAGCCTGTATTGAGAAACAAGTTTAACGCAAATTACTCGATAAATCTTATGAAAGTACTCTGTCGCTGGCTGAATACATGGCTTAATTTAAAAATGCAAATAAGACGGAATAAAGCATTGCCAATCTACAGGGAATATTTTGCACGTGTACAATCTTCTTCAAATCACTCATTAACATCAAAAGCACACACCAAGTACTTATACAGTAGTACTGGTACATTTAATACTGCAATGGTTTACATATTACACACTTGTAAAATATTTAAGAAAATTTTATATGAAAAATAACTACAATCGTATGCAAATATGCGAAAACGATGTTATACTGTATTTCCATACGCAAAGTATCCTTTATATCGTGAAGCGAAACATAACTCACAAAGTACCGTGTTTATCCAGACTGCGAAAGAAAACGAAGCAAAGTGGTTTTAGTGACTTGAAGACACAATGCATCTAAAAATTTCGCAAAAAAAAAATAACGACGACTTTTTCTGTCGTATTTGGGTGGCAAATAGCTTTTCCTAAAATAATAATGTACAACCTATTATTTTTTAAGATGAAATGGTACGCAAGTGCTTATATTATTATTTGGGACAAATTGTGTATTTACCACTCAATCACGACGATAGGTAATGGGTAAAAAATTACAAAAAAAAATCGTCGCTTTTTTTTTGGAATCTTTAAAGATGCTTTGTGCCTGAAGTCGGTCGCAGTCTGTATACACTGCCGGACAAAATAATGATTTATTTAATTATCATCCCTAACCATTGTAATGTACCAGCCCTTACGTAAACAACCACTATTGAGCATCGGACTCCTTTATAACCGAGAGTTCGATTAAGGGAGCTTAGGCCATAATGCACTAACCTAGCTTAGTACGTGTTTGTGGAGTTTACAAAAGTTATTGACATTATCTATGCTATGCAGGTTTCTGTACGATATTTTTCTTCATTATTCAACAGCGTGGTAATTGACTGTCAATATGCACGTAAGCCAAAAAAGCCCTGGGACTCGAATGGGGAAATTTTTAGATTTAGTATTCAAAACCCAGACCAGAAATTACAATTTGTGGATTACTTTAAAAAAATACCATAGTGCATAGATCGAGCCAGCTCCCTCACATTGCCAGCCAGTGTCTTAACTAATTACCCCTCGGTAGCTTTCAAAGAATATTATTACATTGCATTCGGTTCTACGAGGTTGTCATACCATGGCTTTTTGCTCTAAATACCCCCTGAAAAGTTAAAAATATGCTTCAGATTATTAAATTGTCAAAAACAACCTTATTATCATTCATTTAATTATATTAAAATATGCGAAAAATAAAATCGATTTTTAGTATTAATACTGTTGGTACTTATTTACTTTAAAATAAGGGGTATTCAACTTTTGGCCGGCAGTGTATAAGCTATATAATTAAGTAATAAAATCGACACACATATATTCTAAAATCGATTCACATTCTACATATCGCATACAACATACATTGTCCTCTTATTTTAATCATATTTGAGATTAAACAAACACAAAGTTTCAACCAAGCCGTTTGGTTGTGCTTCGCTCATAATTACAACCTCTATAGCTGACATAAAAGATACCCAGAGCAATTATTCAAAGTTTTCTGAGTGCTTGAAAATATTTCTAAAATGCTGTATTTCAAATGCTAGCGAAACATAAGTGTGGCGTTCATACAATGTGCGCAAATGTTGCGTATACACCGCTTTGCAGTTTATTTAATAATTAATTTTTTAAAAAATATACATATTTTTTTTCATGAATTGTTGTGTAATATATAATTTCGTCATAAGAAAATAGTAATTATATTATAATAGAGAATATAATTTTAAATTATAAAATCACATCGAGAGTAGGATACTGATTTTAAATCAGCAGTAATTGTATAATTAAATTACATAAAAAAATTAGTATATTTAGTATCAAATACAGAATTATAAAAATATTATACGTTGGGATACAATTTTAAGGTACATTAAATAATACTATTCCAAATAAAATGAGATCTTTAAAAAGGTATCTTATATTTATGGACACGCGGTCCGAGCTGACGTCGCTTAAGCGCTATATACCACTCGTTGATATACAGTTTATAAATTCAAACTATCCAAAAAAATATTTGTTTTACAAATCACGGTTTGGATAGCAAATTGAATAAAATTTTAAGTATTTTTAGAGGACGATTTCTAATTACTGTATACAGTAAATGTGGAAACATTCTACTGAAACGCCACCCCGTCCCGGCGCGACGCGTATTAAGTAAAATCAAATCGTACTATTTTATGACCAGAACCACATTGCGAACACCCGACGCTACGCGACGCACGCACACGCTACGCGATCCCACCGTTTTAGATCTCCGTGTTGCCGATGGTGGGGGGAGAAACGACACCCGACGCGACACACGCAGTGTGTTTCTAAACAACACCTGATGCCACGTCAATCATGCGAAAATTGAAAAATGACAACCTCTTTGGCATAGTTAATAGGACGCCGGTTATGAAACGAGAGACCGTCGGTTCCATCCCCGCATCGCGACAAATGTTTTTGTGATCTACAAGCATTTGTTTTAGGTCAGGGTATTGAGAAACCGAAAAGACTTGCGAACTTTCTGATATCTACGACACAAGACTTGTATCTTAGTGTGGCGTCCGAAATATGTATGTGACTGTTGGGTGTACGAATTTATTTATTATTTTTATAACCTCTTCACTCAATATTTATTAAATCCATTGCACACACGTGCTAATATTGTAAATTCTATTGCTGTCACCACAGTGATTAAGAATTGCTAGTGTTGACGTGTGGCATGGCGTGTTGGCAATGTGCATAGTGCACGTCTGGTGACCAAACGTCGGGTCGCGTAGCGTTTCAGTAGTATGTTTTCGCTTTAAATGATATGTTTAGTTTAACATAAATAATATTACCAAATACGAGTAGGTATAGTTCTCGCCTAACTTTCAACGTCAATTATTTTCTGCGGCTGTTTAACCCCATATTATAGTGTCCCAAAGCGTGTCGTATCCCTTATACATGTATCTGGTTTCCAGACTAAATAATAGATAGCAATATGTAGTATAAATCGACTGCCTCGGTGGCACAGTTGTATTACGGCATAATTGTAAAGCTGAGGTCTCGGGTTATAGTCCCGGGTCGGGACTGATATTGGATTTTTTTATGAATTATTAGCCCGGAGTCAGAAATTTGTAATCGATATGGCCATGAGCTCGCTCCACCACATCGTGGGGCGGGACACACAAGCCGAAATGTGGGTGCGCTGTTGGCGCCTCTGCCTACCCCTTCTAAGAAAAGGCGTGCGTTTATGTATGTAGTACAAATATTTTAACACGTTTTTCATTTTTGGCACGACATTTAGTCTTAATACTTAGTCACTACTTGACAATCGTATGCTTGAAAGTAAAACATAAATACAAAACTTATAGTGATTGAGCAATATTTTTTTACACTAACTCATTAAAATTATATTAAAATTGGTATCAAATACACAAAAAAATAATATATTAAAAAAAATGAGATCGTTGACGTATCATTATAATTAACTAAAATAATATAATGGAGTAATAACATAGCATCTATGTTATCGCCTTATGCCTATTCACATTTCGGTCGAATATGTTACCAGCCAAACCCTATTTTAGCATGAGCTAGTTTCACCCACGCCAAATCAATTCTCCCTACACGCGATAGGACAAACCAGTATAGATTACGTCATACTAGTTCATCCTGTTACCGATATGATAAACCAGTTAATCATCCTAAATCGGATGTCAATGAGTGCTAATAGAGGTCTAGACAAATCGATGGTTAGGATTGAAATAAATCTAACGAGAACAGAAGTGGATGAAATTAAAAACTGTATATTAAAAAATGGAAATAGACTAACCTAGTATAACGATAGATTCGGTGCGGTCGAATAATTTGATTCTCAGTTTACAAGTGCGTTTTGTTTGCTTTATTCACAAGAGCATTCATTTTTCATGTATTTCTTAGCATCATCTCGGAATCGCATACAATTTCTAGGAAATATATACAACGTGTATCTAGTTTGCGACCGAAAACGAAGCCAGGTGATAGGCCTACTAATTGCAGGCACAATGCAACTAAAAAATGTTTTGTGTTTGGATGGTAAATGCCTAGTTTTTGCTAAAATTATAATTTAAACCCTTGCGTATCATTGTGTCTTTCAAAATAAAAAGGTGTGCTAGTACGACGATAAGTAAAAAAATTACAACAAAACAATTGTTGCTTTTTTGCGCCAATTTTAGTTGCATTGTATCTGAAGTCACTAACACTACCACCTGGCTTCGTTTTAGGTCGCAGTCTGGTTATACCTTGTATGTTACAGTGGATTGGCCTAGGCTATACTGGTGTGTTCTATCGCCTGTAGACAGAACTGGTTTGAGACCTTTGGTTGGTGAGAACCCTAGGCGAAAGTAGTAAATTTTAAAATCGGGTTTGGCCGGTAGAATACAAATGAGTTTAAATGTTTTCATTACATTTTCTGCGCATTTCAAGTAATATAACAAGTTCAAACATTATTTTTAAACCGTGTTGTCCATGAATACAAATATTTAAAATTCGCTTGTCCTGATACAAAATTAAACTTATCTTTATTAAAGTGCTAGAAAGACATTTTTTTTATTACTTTTGTGGGATAACTTTCGGTAAGTTTTATTTTCTCATATAAAAATCTGTGTCGCTTTTGGTTAGTACCCAATATCTGCACCACAATTTCATTAATTATAATAGAAGTCATGTTGACTTGTTGAGTCGAATTATTTTAAAATATTAAAATATTAGTCTTTTAATTTTTGGCATTCGGCTTTTTCCTGTACTTCCATTTGTCTGATAATTGTTTTTTTAGGTTTCAAATATGTAAGAAATTTTGGCGTATTTGTACTTTGATAACCTGTGTTTTTGCGGTTTAGTTGTTCAGTTCAGTTGTTACTTCGGAGCGCGCTTTAGGGCTGCTTGTTTTTTCTTGGGTTGTTTCGACACTTTATTCCGTTCCGCTTCGCGAGCTTCTTCCTCACGCTCTTTTTTAAATTCGTCAATCAGGCGAGCGGCGTCCCATTTAGCGCCACTTTTGATTGCCTTATCCATCTCTTCTTTATTAAAGCGGTCTTCTTTGTTGAATTTCGTTTTGAGCTCATTGCGGGTCCTGTCGGGGAACATCAACTGCATCACGGTAAAATCCGTACCAATTGTACCAACAGCCCTAAAGAAGCGCGCTGTCTCCGCTTGCGTCCAAGGAGCTGCGCGCTTGGCACGGCGGTAAGGGTTGAACTTTGTAGTATCTTGACAGATGGGGGAAGGACGTGCAAAGCTTGTAGACGGGCCATTGTCGACTGTTGAACATTCGCCACCCTTGGAGGGATCCACTCTCTGTTTTGTTGGTTTTATAACTAAACTATTTTCATCAATAACAATCTGTCCGTCTGGGCCTATTTTGACCTGCGGGACGGGCGCTGCATTCTCTGGTTCCGCTTCGCTATTTTCATTAGTTACTTCTTTCTGGACCAAATCATACACCTTTTCGTCTTCTTTATGCTTCATGGGGTTAGTCGGAGGATTATAGTATATAAAGTCGAAAAGTAAAAGTTTTCTGGGATCTGTTGTTTCCTTTATTCGTCGCAAAGACTCCATTTTGCGAATTGCTCGCTCGCTCCGCGTATCTCCAGGCATAAACTTATGAGACAGTCGCGGATTACCGCTGTCAGACGTCGAACCTCCAGTCGAGGTGGAGGGTTGGGGTTCCAACTGCTCCTGAATTGCGGCTGGCGCAGCAGAATCAACATTTTGCTTTGTTGTAGGCCGTTTTCCTTTATTTTTCATTTTGCTTGCACTTCCCTGAATCCGAAAATATATTAATTTAGAATTTCTATTTATAATTTGACGTCCCAAATAATTACACAACAGAAATACTTGATTGTTCTTCCGGACTTTGTGCTGATATACTTTGCGCTGCATTGTTGACTAAGCAACGATACGTATGAATCTTTTTATTACTTATATAACTCACAAAACTACTCTCGGCTCGCGAAATCAATTGATGTCCAAAACCTCAAAAACGATGAATGCGCTCAAATTGAAGTCTAAAGTAAAACAACATATCATAATAAATTGCGGTGTTTAATTAATTGTGGTTTACAGTCTGTATTTATAGTCAGTAAATCAATCATCACCATCTTATTCTCAAATTTTGGTGACGAGAGACAGACGGGGGTACATACACATCGGGTGGCTCAATATTATGCCGGCACGGAAGTGACAACGAACCACCGGAACATTCCCTCGGTGGAATACTTGCTCCAATTGGGGGAATTTTGGGCGAACTTCATAGTTATTTCCAATAATTTATCTATTATGTTATTTGCCACACTCTTTGTAGTAAAGTAGAATATCATGGTGGTACCTAACTGCCAAAAAACTCAACAAGAATGTCAAAAGTATATGCACCTTCTGGGAATAAGGCGTGAGTTTATGTATCTATGTCAATATATACAAATGAATTTACAAGAATATAAAGGCTTTAAGACAAGATTTATGTATGTTACTATTATACTCAATATCAGAATCCCAAAATTTTGTTGATTGAATAGTACTCTTGGCCTACCTAATGTCAGGTTTTCATCAATTTCAAACTCTTTATAAGGAATACTGTTTAATATTACAAGGTTCATAATTTAAAATTAAAAAATAAGTCTTGTCGAAAGCGACTTGTTTTTTTTGCAGAGGTTCATAAAATCTATCACATTTTAAGTTCAATCTATTAGATGAGCCTGACACATACCGGTATTACAGATCCGTCTACTATCTTCTGGCGTCCGAATGCGTTGTTATGATGTTGTCAATATATTATATACAGTAATTCTCTCTTCACATTTTATTATATTGGACATGTCAATGCTACTTGTATTACATTTCAAGTATAAATGCTTGTTGTTTACATTATGAAAACATATCTCAAACAAAGCGTTAATTTCTTTAAATTTTGATGAAGTCATCATCATCATCATCCATCAAGGAAGTCCACTGCTGAACATAAGCCTCTCCTAATGATTTCCACAGTGACCTGATGGACGCAGCCTGCATCTAGTGGGTGGACGTCCCACGCTGCGCTTTCCGTTTCGTGATTGATGACTTATAATAACCTTATGCAATATTTTCAGAGCATTATAAGTGCAGGTCATTTAATAAAATGTTGAAAAACTATTCTTAAAATTTTGACATCAGCACTTTCGGCGACAGGACATCGTAGACGACACGTATAACGCATTCCTACCACTATGTATAACTAAACAACGAAAGGTGTCTGTTTGATATAACTTGATATTGCGCGTCGAAAAAAAATTCCAACCAGTAAATCTAAAACGTAGTTTATGAAACACAGTCGCAAAGTATCGGACTATTTTTGATAGCAGGTACCTAGGCTATATAACTAGCGCTCATACTTTTAAAGCAAAAATATAGTATAGTATACATTGGCCACATGAGGACCAAACATAGAAAATCTAAGAAGCCGAAAGCGGCTATGTATACATATATGTATATCCATTCTGGGGTTGTCTTTTATCACACTGGCACGTGAGCTTTCAGTTGCGAAACCGGACGGGGCTGCCGAGAGGGTGGTGGCGGATTCCGAACCAAAGGCAATCGGGCTTTTCGGAATCATGTTTATTGATAGTCAATTACTGCGCACTTAACGGTTAGGGAAAACATGATGAGGTAATCCGCAACTTTGTATAGAGACAATTACATGAATTCCTATGGTTTCTGAAATCCCCCAGATAGTAACAGACCACCAATTGAGACTATTAATTATCATTACTATTACGTTTTATTACTATTATTGAGACTTAACATCTTATGCCCCAGGATGGCGAGCGCAGTGGTATTCCAAGCACTGCTGTGTAATTCATGGTGTTGTTTAGTTTTGCCATTGCCCGTGAGCGGTCGTATCGCTAACCATCAGGCGAATGGAATGCTCGTCTCGCCATTCATCGTAATAATAAAAAAGACTGTGACCGTGAAGAGACTGTGGCCTAAACCCTCTCAATTGTAGAGGTGGCCCATGTAGGTGATGTAGGATGTACATATATGGGGTAGATTAATTTACTGACACGACAATATGACGACAATGTCCCGCACAGTGCAGTACCAACACCGGTGGAGGATCCACCAGCAACACTTAGCCCATACAACAAAGACGACCTGCTTGGACCCGTACAAAAATAATCTAAACCAGAAACGCAATAAACGAGACGGACGTGTTCGAAGGTCCTACAAATTCAACTTTACTGTTAAGAACTCTTGCTCTTGTTCGGTACGCCTTAGACTAACAATCGATTCGCTAAAAGACGGGTAATTATTTGTTTTCTAAGCATTGCCTATCTGCAAGTCGCGTCATTCATGAATATCTCTAGAATCAGGCAATAGTAAAACTATACTTATAAAACTTTACTATATAAGAGAAATAAAATTTAAAATATATAAATAGGAAAAAAGATAAGAAAACATTATACCTAGGTACTATACACTGAAAATAAAAAAAGTATTGTACAAAAAAATGCATAAAAAAAACAATAAAAAAAAATATAATACTTACCAGGACAACAAAAAGTTTCGAAAACTACAAAAAGCTGAAAAAAAAAACTAAAAAGTAAAATAAAAGCACATCTTAACTATTTATTTATGTAGTTTGTCAACTATTGTCTACACTGCTTTATTACAACGTTTACATATTCTTAAATTAGTGTAACAATTATTGACAAGCAATCATCGCATGCACAGCTCTATTAGAGATAAGGGTATTTGCACATCTGTCGTAAAATGGGTTGCGTATCGGAATGGAACAGAAAAGTAGGTATAAAAAACATTCAACCTTATGGTGCATCCAAACTGCTGTTATTTTTTGTTGAGCCACGTTTCCAAATTTTACTCAGTAAAATCTAATAACAAATTGATATTTAATGTTAGAACATGTTGCCGTGCTGTTGAGTGTTAAGGAATGTGGCCTAACTTTTGAAAAAAAGTTAACTTTGTCAGCAATCGATTACACTGTGATAGAATATTGGTGTTCTTTGTTTAATTTTATTATTTTCTGTTATTTACGGTATTGACGCGATTAGTATTGAAGCATTAAACATATAATAACAAGTAGCAACAACTTTTGTTGCTAAATGTTATCGTGCTGCACAATGTTGTTCAAAAAATTGATGAAACTGTATTGCGTCAATCGTACTAATGCACCAGACGCGTAGTATGGCTGTTCCAGGCTGTTTCACCTCACAGTCGTGATCACAGATACGCTCAACACATTTTCCCTCTAATGTGCAAGAAGCTTTACACTAAAATAAAAAATAAAACACAATCAACATAATCTAACTACAAAAAACAAAAAAAAAGTAGATAAATAAAGAAAATAGTCGTAAGCTTAATATAATAATAAACGCACAGCAAAGATAACATATATAAATGTTTAACATAAAAATAAAATTATTAATGGGGTAAAACGGAGATTTTCTAGCAGATATGTCACTATAAGTTATAGTCGAGCATAAGAATATATTGTTAATCATTAAATAATATTTTTCTTTTCCAACATAATATCAAATATTTTATGACAATTTTGCCGATAATATTGGATCAACAAATAAACAAAATCTAAATGGAAATTCATGTTTTCGCAATAAAATTGTATTGTCACTCCACCCAAATAAAGTTTACCGGGTAAATTAATTTTTGTATCATTCATTATGAATCAAAGTAAGCATACAATGCCCAGCGCCATGCGTCCGACAAGCGTGTTTATTAAATATAATTTAAATTCGCTCATTGCTTTCTCATTTACTACATTCAGTATATACACTATGTCACTGATATTAAGTAAATAATACGAGTTAAGTCTTTGTGATTTCAAAATACCATTTGCACATTAAACCAATGACTGTTCGACCATCAATGTGGACAAAGATACGCAATAGGCTAATTGGGCTCCAAAACGGAGTCACTGCTTAGAGCCCAATGCACGCCCTTCAGATTTTTAAAGGTATTAGTAATGTATGGGTTATTTTAAAAATGAAGGAGTACATCGCGGTTTAAACTGCTGAACCTGACAGTATAATTACAAGGTTTACATATAGTTAAGAAGCAAACGCAAATATGCAGGCTGGTACGAGGTACTAACCCATCCCAACGTTGGGGGAGATCAGTGCTCAACAAAAGGGTATGTAGGTGATATAGGTAAATAACATATAGCTTTAATTAATGATAATCCAATGAATTTGAAATTCGAACAGCGCGGCGGTTCAACATCGTTTTCATTTTCCGAACACAAAAAAAAGCTTGCGACCTACTACATTTTGGGATTACCTAATAGTCTAGACTCTAGTCAGATGGTTCAAAAAAGGGGTTACATGGGAACTTTTCCGGGAGTTTTGAACATGGGTGATTTTATAGATTTTGTGGTGAGACAATTAACAGCTAACTGCCTCGGTGGCGTAGTAAAACTACCACCTGGCTTCGTTTTCGGTAGCATTCTTGATATACCTTGGTATAGTCTAAGTCAACAGTATAAGTACGTCTAACGTTTTACAGTGGCGTTAGCGTCCATAGAGCCTTGGCTTCTTATAAAGGAAATTTATTTTATTTGGGGGAATCTACGCGTATTAAGTAACACGTCGTACGCCGAAACGATTGATTTCGCATAAAAAATTGTTATGACCTAAATTGTATGAATTTATCACTTAATCAATTTTTTATTGAAATGACTCGTAAAGGAGATATAATAAAAAAACTGTTTTTGGACGCCATTTTTCCAATATGGCGGCGCAAGCGGCAAAAAACACGAGATCGCAAAGTGAAAATTCGAAAAGAACATCTCAAAATTAATAAATTCACCCATTTCCAAATCTCCTGGAAAACTTTCCAGGTAAAACTACCAGATAACTGGGCTATAAGGAAAAAATAAGTTTACGTTGACTTTCGCGACTGAATTGACAAGTATACGAGTATAATATGAAGATAATGATGAAAGTTGATGAAGCGAAAGTGAACCGTCACGATTGCGTCAAATGGAGAACCAAAATGCAAACAGAATTGTAAACATGAGTGGCGATATGATACAAATATGAATTATATCCAAACAACAAATTATGATGATAAATTAATACACATAGCCCCACTTTAACCCCACAGTAAGATAAAATTCTTGGTCATGGGTATCAGAAAATGCGAAACTGGCGTCATAATATAACGTTAGTAACAAACATTTGACTAGGTGCGGCCTCTCTTTTCACAGCCAACGCTCACCTACTGCGCCACAAAATATCGGTGATGGAATATTTAACCGACTGCAAAGAAGGCGGGTTATTATTTTCGCGTGTATGTATGTATGTATATTTCTTTGTCACGCCCTAGAGCTTAAACGGCTGGTCGTATTTGTATGTGAGTGGTATCATTAGATTCATCTTTGCCGTGACTTGTGAGAGTGACTATGGATACATCAGAATAAAAAAACACTATATAAAGTATTTAAGGCGCCAAAATGTATTCTCAAAATATTAAATGTTTTCGAAATACGCCGAGTGTGGTATCAAAATAAAGGCGTTTGTGAACACAGTCAGCTAAGATCATTCAAAACCAAAAGAAAATATTCAAATTAAAATCTTGTTTCTACCTTTTCAGTTATTCTATTAATATAATTTAATAAAGATGGCAGATATTGACGCAGTCGGAGTTTTTATAAATTTTTTTTACTTATAATGGTAAAGTCTCTCGTAGTGTTTGATACCCACGACACAAGACTTAATTGATCTTAATGTGGGGGTCAGGACTATGTATGTATGACTTTTAGATGAATTTAAGATAATACACAAGTAATAATATTATTGTAATGCATGTGTATCCATGCATAGTTATCTCGAGATATCGTCATAGCTATATTGCCTCTAGAATCCTCAAGTTGCGTAACATATTTTCCTCTGCAGTTTGTAAGATGAGTAAAGTTTCCAAAGACTTTAAACATCTTAGTTCAAAGGATGCTAACGCGTCTGCATTTCGCTTAACTTGAATGAACGTCGCACTAGATGCATCTCTCTTTGACGCTTCGTAGTAATGTACAGAATATGAAAAGAGAATTTTTAAATCTTATAACTTGTTACCTAGCTGAAATCAAAAAACGTCGACTCTATGGGCATACACTATTTTAAGTATACCTGCTATTATGGTAAACGAATTGAAACCTAGACTTAAGCTCAGTTGCTTTAACTAATTTTGACCATATCTTTGACTTAACAATTTGATTCGGTACATAAGTCAAATTTATGTATATTGACATTGTCAAACTCGAAAGTCATATGTACCGGAAAAAATAAAGCAACCTTTAATATACCACAATTTCCTATTTTGTGTTTCAACATGTATTCAGTCTTAATAACTGTTATTAAAACATAGCAAAAACTATGAATACAGAACGAATTGGTTATTTTATATATTTTAAAGAGGACGTTATATAAAAGTATTTTCTCTCCTATATTTTTTATATAGGAGAGAAAATACTTTTATATGACGTAGTTGATAGAAATTTTGTATTGACAATCAATTATAATTGTTTTATTTTCTTTTAAAAACATTTTCGTACAATGGTTAAAATTATCTCAAGATTGTTCATTAAATAAATATAAAATAAATAAATAAATACACCTAACAGTCACATAAATACATAGTTCTGACCCCATACTAAGATTGAGTCTTGTGTCGTGGATATCAGGAACTACGAGAGACTTTTCGGTCTCGCAAACACCCAGACCCGAAACAAATACTTGTGGTTAACACAAATATTTACTTCGGTGCGGGGATCGAACCCGCGGCGTCTCGTTTCACAGCCGGCGTCCAACCAACTGCGCCACGGAGGCTGTCAATTTTTTTTTTATCAGCCCATATACGTCCCACTGCTGGGCACGGGCCTACTCTACAATCGAGATTATCGATTGAGAGTGGTTAGGCCATATAGTCCACCACGCTGGCCTAGTGCGGGTTGGCGGACTTACATACCGTAGAAATTCCAGAAAATCGCTACGGTATGCAGGTTTCCTCACGATGTTTTCCTTCACCGTTAAAGTGCGTGGTGATTATTGATAGTCAATTAGTTATTACTGTTAATAAAACCTTAAAGGGTGGTGATTAAAACCACCTTACGTCACTTTGCGACTCCTATGATTAAACGCATTGTGTTGTAAACTAACGAAATGTTACTTGATTCTCTGGCAATAAATTGAATTTTTGTGCTTTAACGACTTTAGGAGAAAAGCGAGCATACGATACAAGCGACTTCGATTACGAGTAGAAACATCACAGAGGAATATGTAATATGCAATTTTAACTTGATGCAATATGATATTACTCTTTGAATACCGGCACAACAAAGTTAGCTAGGGCTCATAACACACTCAACAGACTACGATGTTCAGGTTGTTCGGAATTATTCGACATTGGAGAAAATACGCGACATAACACCTTTATGTCGTAGAGTTCCTTTTTTATTAGAAATGTAGGAAAACGTTTGGCGCTAACGTATAGTATATTGTCATAATTTTTATTCGGTCCATTCAAAAGTTAATTAGCCAACTTAAATTTAACTTACTTAAAAATTTTAAATATATTATCGTTTCTGTCGGTTTCGTAGGGAGCGATAGAAAGAACTACAAAATTCTTCAGTGACCAAACCTGAGATTATGCGAAGTTACTTGTGTTCGTTAATATGGAAATTCTGTTTTAATTACTGAAAGAAGAATCGGTTAGGACACGTGTGTTTCTGGGAATTATCTGCATTTCTTTTCTTCTACAGCTCTTAACTTAGTCCGCCAACCCGCACTAGGCCAGCGTGGTGGACTATATGGCCTAACCACTCTCAATCGTACTCTCGATTGTAGAGGAGGCCCGTGCCCTGCAGTGGGTCGTATATGGGCTGATACAATAGAATACAATACAGCTCTTAAGGAGCGTGGGGGAGTTTGAAATTCGATAAAGTCCATTAATTCTTATTTCAATGAGTAATGTTTACTTGGTAAATTAAAAAAAAAAATTGGATGATTAAATTGCGAAGTAGTCGCAATATTTTTTGTACATAAAACACGTGTTCAGTCGAAAAGTGACGAAACATTTCATTTCAAAACATCCTGCTTTATAATATAGCGTAAAAAAGCGTTTGTGAGACCTTGCACACCGACTTTAGACATAATGCAACTAAATTTTTTGCAAAACAAGCAAGATCTTTGTTTTTTATTTTTCCTATCATCGTATTTGGGTGGTGAATACATATCATTTTCCTAAAAAAAATATTATATTATATTATACCCTTTTATTTTTAAAGATGCTATAGGGAATACTAATTTATATGTATAAGGATTCATAAAATCGAATAACTCAAAACAGATCCATCAATGTAACTCGAATGACCCTATGACGTGCGCGGCGTCATCCGCGCTTCCCCTATCCGGATCGATACGATAGGTACCCAAACCCTGCCCAATTAGCCGCTAAACTATAGCTACATATACTGATGTTTGTATATCGTTGGGGTTGGCAGGGACTATAGAGCTATTTGCAGCACTCGTGATATTTTTGCTTTCCCGTGTTTCTGGCCCCATGACTGATAAATAATTCAATGTAATTTTTTATCAATAAATAATAGTAAATACTAATAGACTGCACTTGTTTGGAACGAAGGCAACAAAATCAATTGAAACGCTAACTGGTGCATCGGGGCGTAGAAGAAAATCGCAAGTCGAGAGGTGCAACTCGGATGCTCAGTTTTCCGCTAGGTTTATTTCTATTTCAATAATAAAATAATCCGACCATTTTCATTACGTAGAATTGTAGTAACTTCACAATTCTAGCGCTATATTATTAACGAAGACTTATAACGCTACGACTTATTGCTAAGTTCAAATTCAATTTCACGTAAACACTAAATATATTATTAATCGTTTACTTTTGAAATTGCGTTTACGTAGAAAATTTATTTGCATCTGTTATTCTAATTGGGTGCATATAACTCTTTAGATGACAACATTTTATGAAGTTGTTACCAAATAAATTTTCCTGTAAATATTTTTTGATGGATAAAAAATAGTTCGAAAAGTCCAGTTCTTGAGCGAAAAAGCGCACGAAAGGCGTAAACGCTCTTAAGCATAAATACTAAGGAAAACCGACGTAATCTCCCTCGAATATTGCTAAAGTAGCAAAACGGCTTTCCTCAGTTCGATTTTCTCCAACATACGTTTTATGTTATATTTCATCATCCATCCATCCATCAGCTAAAGGAAGTCCACTGCTGAACATAGGCCTCTCCCAATTATTTCCACAGTGACCTGTTGGAGGCAGCCTGCATACAGCGACGTCCCGCGACGTTATGTTATATTACTTTAAATTAATTATTTATTACTGTAAAATCCCAAGAACGGTAACTCCTAATCCAAACAGCGCCCTAGCCGCACCTATACCTTGTTGTATACTTTTAATGATGACATAATAATTTTAACGAAGAGTATTGTGGATAAACAATTATCAATAATCTTCGGCCTTTTACCGCTAAGAGTTGTTAACTCTTAGGTAGCATATACCCGTGAATTGTGGGTGCCACGTAGAATCTAAACTTCTAATACGACTCATACTATTTTCCTTAAACTAAATTCTGTACTCTGTATCAGCCCATATACATCCCACTGCTGGGCACGGGCCTAATCTACAATCGAGAGAATTGATTGAGAGTGGTTAGGCCATATAGTCCACCACGCTGGCTTGTGCAGGTTGGCGGACTTACATACCGTAGAAATTCTTTAAAATCGCTACGGTATGCAGGTTTCCTCACGATGTTTTCCTTTACCGTTAAAGTGCGTGGTGATTGAATATCAATACACACATAACTCCGAAAAGTCAGTGATAAACTAAATTACAAAGTACCTAAGCCTTTATATTTCGTTCTACAAAGACTACGTTCATTTGGCGAATGCCTCATTATTTAATGGTAAAATAAGAGCTTGTCGGAACCCGGCGAGACTGCATTATATTAAATTTCTCCGTAAAAACTACTCACTGTGCTTTGAGACTTGACGCTGTAAACTAGGCACAGTGTACATCACAACGGACATTTTAAAATTATTAAAGGACGAAATAATTAACCTAGTATTTCACTACCTACACTATCATCAAGCTAGTCGTATGTATTCTACTACATTTGAAAAATAAAGTGTTAGAAAACTCATATTTATAGAATAATCAATATTTATAAAATATTAGTGTAGAAACGGTTTCGAATGTTTATAAACGTATCCGGCTCGGTTCGCAGAAAGATTTATATTCAATATTTTTGATATTGGTAGTACTAGTATCTAAGCAGAAAAGAAAATTTTCACATCACCATTAATTTACATGTTATGTCATCTGTTAACCAACTACATATTTTAAATTATTACAGTAGAAGCAAAGATCCAAACAATTCATAATATACTTTAAGTTCTTATCAGGCTGGAATGAGCAAATAACAAAAAAAAAATCAAAATCTACATGGTGATTCAGAAATTCAGATCAGTGAGCACTAAAAGCATTTGCGCGATGCGCTGTGCAGTCGCTACACGTACATAAATTATACGCACGAATTTCCCGACAGATCTGCCCGGCAAACGTGCCTGGTCATAACGCATGGAAAGAATATGCATAGGACGCCTACCTGCTGCCGGCGCTAAACCAACGGATTGTGATAAAATCAGGAGATTTTTTCGCTCGATAGACAAATATCTCCCTGATGAGCTCGTATCCGAGGACTTAATCTCCCACAATATATTAAGTCTCTACTAATCTTACAATCCGCATGACGGGTAGTATAAGTATAACTTCTGACGTGCGTACATAAATAAAAAATACTACAATAACACGTGCTATAGATTTATGAATATTTAAGAAACTTCTTTGAATATGGTTATGATTTTTGAGGGAAATCTTTGAGAAAGTCAACAGCTAACTGCACCATGTCGGTTTTTGGCTGTCGGTGTGCGCGTATCGTAAATTTTTACGTCTCATATTTTTTTCAAGCGTCCCAAAAGAAGTATAACTTCAAAAATGTTGCGTTTCATGACAAGCCTACACCCGCGCTCTCACTCTATCCCCGCATGGCAGTGTATACAATGTGTGTATACATCGCAATGTTATACAGGCACCAAAATATTCCCAATCTCTGCTCACCGATACCACAAAGCCGTCCCTTTGTGGGCTCCATTTAGGAGATCACGTTTCTACGCTAGCACTGGCCTTTGATTATCGACGGCCTGTCAATTTGATCTGACTGCTGTAGTAACGTATGCTTGATACCCCGTAATACGCAGTTGGTTAAAAAGCCGGTTGTGAAACGAGAGGCCGCAGGTTCAGTCGCTGTGTCAAAACATATAGTTGTGTTATCTACAACTTTCTTAAATTCCAGTGAGTGTCGATACTAAAAAGTATCTTATTCTGATGCCGGGACATAAACCTGTATCTCATTAAGGGAGCAAGTCTGTGTGTGTGTTTTTTATATATGTATAAGATACACACTGTTTCTTGTTTTTATGTACCGGATTTTAGTATTTCGATTTAACGTACTATTATTTCCTTTCTTTATACTTAACAGCATTTACGCCTTCTGTGCGCTGTTCGGCTCAAAAACAGTACTTTTCGAATCAGTTTTCATCCACGAAAACATTATTTAAAAGAAAAATTATTGAGTAATAATTTTAGAAAATGACTTATCGATCAATTACAAAAAAGGTTAAAATGGTGGCCATAATTTTCAATTCCGTCTCTAAATGTAGATTGTACGAACTAAGAATGCCTCAGGTATAGATTTTGAAATGAATCAGATCAATAGAAAGAATTCAAAATGGCGGCCACAAATTTCAATTTTTAGATTATTGAAACAATGGTTGCTACAGATATCGATATGAGGATCCATCCGATCAATAACAAAAACGTTCAAAATGGCAGCCACAATTTTCAATTTTCAGATTATTTGAACAAAGGGTGCCTCAGATATCGATTTTGAGACCAAAGGAATCGATAATAAAAAAGATTAAAATAGCGGTCATTTTTTCTAAAAAATTTCACGCCATTATTTTTCGTTTGTAATAAGGAACTAAAATATAAACTTCCGTAGAAATTGCTGCAGCGGTTTAGATTTTCTATATAACATTTCAACCCTAATTTTAACCCCATTAGGGTAAATTGTAAGAAACAAAGTATGTTGATGCTGTTATTATTGTTTTTATATGAGTAACTAAAGTGCCAAGTTTAACATCTGTAACTGCAACGATTTAAATTATTATATGCTAACTTTCATCTCTTATTTCAAGTCCTAAAGCCTTTTCCTCACAGTAAAAGGTAGCCTAAATCCATCTCCATGGTTCAATATATCTCTATGTTAAATTTCATCAAAATCGGTTCAGCCGTTTAAGCGTGAAAAGGGAACATGCATACCATCATACTTAAATACATACATACTTTAGAATTTATAATATTAGTAGGGATATGGAGCTGTTTAAACAGCGCGAGCGGATAAGCACCTCATAAGGTCGTTTTACAGTTATTTAAAAACTACTGCACCGCTGTGAAAAATATGTCTCGAGCCATAATACATTCCCGGCATCGCATGGAGCTTTGCACTCGTGAAAGAATTTTCAATATCAGACTAGTAGCTTCAGGTGTCATACTTTCCATAGCTATCGTAACCTTTGTAACAAAATATTGTTATACTTCCATGCCTTGTCTAGCCTTTCCCAACTTTGGGTAAAACATAATATCCTTGAGCTACTTATATTTTCATTAACTATACATTTATGTTGTGGTCTAAGAGCCGGTGAAGATCGACCTACACCCATCTTATAACTAGATGAGATATATTTTTTATCAAATAATATTAATTAACAAACATGCCTAAGATAACTTGCCTGTCGAAAAGTATCCATGGCTATTTTAATTGCATTAATTTTTAATCAATTTTCTTTCATCACTTTCACTTTTTTGATAACCGAATGAATTTCATCTTCACCAATTGTTTATAGGCATGTTTGGTAACCAATAATATTTGATATTTTTTAACAATTTTTCATCTGGTTATCAGATGGGTGAAACTGGATCTTCCACGGCTCCTCTGTTATGCATGGAATATAAATATGAACTATAAAACAAATATTTGAAATTAACTGTAAACCATAAATAATTAATGGTGTTGTTAATTCGCGCGACTATTTGCCTATCGTCACCTGTCCACAAGCATCAGCTTAAATCAATAGAACAATAAAATCCGTAATTTAAAATAAAATCGCTGTTGTGCAGTTATTTCGTAGACATGTTATTTAATTAAATGCCAATCAACCGCCATAGCCGTCATGAGCGTTGTATTTGGAAATTAACCCCAATGCGAAATTAGATTTAAACATAATGTACCAAAGTACATTTTACTACAACCGAGTGTTTTGTGTAGTCACCAATATTGGACCACGTTATAGTGGTTGCCATAGCCTATGGACTTCGCAATACCAGAAGTATAAATTGCGGCGGCGTTCATAATAAGTTTTTTTTTTTTCTTAGTAGGTAAGTTTATTTACGTGTCAGGAAAAAATCTTTCTTAAGCCTGCCACACACGTTCAAGTAGGTTTGAGCAAACGCGAGTTGCAACAGTCTCGAATCGAAAATTAGAACGAAGTTTGCACAGTTACTTGCACACACACGTTCAAGTATACCGATGCAAACTCAGACTTACACAGTTATATCGTTACGTGTGTGGTGGCCATTAGAAAGACCTTCTTGACACCTTCCCCGAAAAACATGTCAACAATGGGGAAGAGATTCCATTCCAAGGTTTAAAAGTGCGTCTGGCAGATCACTACGAACGCAGTGTACTAGGAAATTCTAGTATGAATTGGGTTAACTATAATTCTTTTTTATACCGACATTACAAAATGTTTGCAATACACCTGATGGTAATTGCATTGCTGTCCACAATCAATAATATGATTATCCTTGGCCGGTAGCCACAAGTATTCGAGTCTGGTCGAAACCATGTACACTATACAAATGCTAAAACCATAATGCGTCCTTAGAGTGTATCGCGCCATTAGGCTGTGACCACACGGCGTGTTGCGTCTTCGCAACGCACCAATTTTGACGCATTGTCGGCCAAACAGGCGCTGTGTCATCGCAGCGTTGCTACAACGCGGTCGTACCGTTTTAACCACGCAACTACGACGCAGTTACGGAGGGCTTTTGTTGTGAAATGCAATGTTCAACGCACAAAACAACAGTGCGCTGCCGCTCCGGCGAAGCAATGAGTACACTCCTCCTGCTTCACCACAGGTGCTGCAGTCCTAGGTGCGTTGAGTCGACGCAGAGCACCCTGTGTACATTACGGTTTTTTGTATGTAAAACGACGTATTCCGATTCCCATGTGTATGAGGTAGTAATAATCTACCAAATACCACCAATAAATGACAGACAAAGAATTCCTGTCATCATTCAGTATGGATGCTGAAAGTAATCAATCTTTTGATTTGATCTCGTGGAACCAACAGAATAGCAAATTTCGAGAACCAAGGCCTTCAACCAATGCATAAGGTTCGAGCTAGCAGAGAAAACGTTGGCTTGCGGTTCACCTCCTCCTTAGTATAGCATATGGGCCATCATAACTGTCTCTCTTTATCTATATTTGTTTTATACAATAGGTTCACGAACAAGCAAGGCAAATGAGCAAACAGGTCACCTGATGATAAGTGATCACTGCCACCCACAAACAGCTATATATGCTTGAGTCATAGATATGATGCCGGCCCATGAAATTGGGAGGGGAGCGGGAAGAAAAAAGGTTGGGAAGATTTGTTGGCATCCGACAATCTCAGTCACCAATGGAAACACGACAGCCAAGCTTTCACTTCATCGCCTGTGAAACAGTAATACTGTTCTTGGCGAGCCTCCCTATTCATGCTGAACCATGTATGACAACAGCGTGGCTCAACCACTTTGAACAGCATGTCTAGTTTTTATAAGGCCAGATTGACATTACTTTCCAAATAAGAGGGGAACCGAATGTCACACTACTGCAATAATCACAAAGATACCAAAACGATGGATATCTTTCCAATAGATGATATATTTTAGTAGTAAACACGAAAAATTATATTCTCTAAGGACCTGTAGATAAATGTGGTGTAATGGATTCATTTTTTAAAATTCCATTATATCTATAGCAGCCAAATGAACAAGACTAAGTACGGAAAACTCCACAGAGTCCGGAAAATAGTGTCAGGGGAGGTAAGTATCCCAAAGGTCTGCCTGTTCTGCGTTATTATGATTAGTATTACATCAGTATAGTGTTTATGTGTTAGCTATAGTGTTCTTTATAAGTGTTTTATTACTACAACATCTATGGTGTCTGCCATATGGTGTGATCCATACTTTAAAAATGCTGATATTCAACTCAAGGAGTCCTTTAGAGATTATATATAACTGAACATTCTATGTAGACAATGTGTCAGACATTCTTAAGGTTGCTTGCAATTTCCAAATTTATAATTGAAGTATGTATGCAATGGCAAACAGTGGCAAAGTCCAACGTGGCATCCACAAGTAAATCAAACAATGAGATATTTTGAAAATTTTAAGTACTCATTGAAATGCTTCACCTCAACAGCTCAATCTAAATAATTTGCTTGACTATCTGTAACCGGGATTGTCCAACCAGCCATCACCTTTAAGTGTTAGTTATATTATGATGAAACCTTTTTCAATATGCCCAACAGTTGTAAGTCTATCCTCATTCCAAAATAATACAATGTTGTGTGGCTCATGGTGTGAATATTGGAAACAAATACTTTTTTTAGCCCATAACAGCAGTGTACCATAGTAATATGGTAAACATGTGCCTTAGAGCCTCAGAAAATCTTAATTGTTTTATTTTATAGCGGCCATCTTGTACACTCAAACACAGTGGCTGCTGTTACAAGTCCATTTCAAGTATTGTAAGGCCAGGTATACAGAAATACATGTATACAGCTAAGATGTAGAAAACCTGTATTTGTATTAGAATTCACCACCCAAAATCATATTTAAACCATATAAGTACAAGAATTGTACATTTGGTATATATACATTTAGTTATATGTATCCATGATAACAAGATGGATCCTAATACAACGGCCATGACGCTAGACGGACAAGGGGTTTGGGAATAAAATCAATACTGCATTGAAACACAAGTACACCTATGTATATACTTACAACTGGACAAAACCGCGAAAAATCTCATATACTACTACAAATTCCTTCATATATCGTGCAGAAAGTTGATTCTAATGTTATTATCTGCTCTTTTGATAAGTTTTTAATACAAAAATTCGAGTGTTTCAATACAAATCGATTAAAAACATAAATATATATACGCACCTTTGCCGCCGCCTTCTTGGTTGGTTTTTTCTTGTTCTCCGTCGGACATGGTTCGGACATAGACTTACTGGTTGATTTACTGAACACGAAGGCCGCTAAGCAAAACGAAGCAGTTATTTGCTGGATATTAGCTCTCAAACGTTTTAGAAACGCGAAAACAAGATTCGCGACGCAGCTACCACGGAGGAAGCTGGACAATACTTTGACAAGGGGCAGTATTACCAATAAATTTTTCGACAAAATAGTTGCCAACCTAATCAATAACGTAAAATGGGGTGGATGGAAACAGATTTGATTTTCATACTTAAGCTGCATCTAAATAATAATCTGTACGGATTGGGTATTGATAAAATCAAATCTCATGTGCTTTTACGACTTCGCCCCTTTTAGATTAACAAATGTTTACTCTTCTTTGGGAAAATCTCGAAAACATCCACTTCTTTGCTTTATCTGGTTTCAGGGCAAATATATTTTTTATTTGTAAAGAATTTTATTAATATGGAAAAAACACAGACAATACTATGTGCATATTTAAAATATAAGTATTTATGTATATCTAGTGTATATGTGGGTCCTAAAGTAGGTAAGCCCGTGTCTTAAATACGTATCCTAAAATTATTGCTACCAGTGTGAAAATTAAAAACAGAAACAAAAAATAGTGAAACATTTAAAGAACAGAAAAGTTATGTAACAAAATAAAATAAATTAAAATTTAACGCATAAAAATAATTAATGAATCATAGTTCGTATGTGTGTGTGTTTTCTCTAGTTGGTCATAGAATAATTTTAATTACATGTTTTTCACTTAGTTCTTGTTTCCATGAGTGTGCAATTCTTTAGTCACAATTTTAATTACAATATTAACGATACATAGATCGGCAATGTGAAAGAGATAAAACAAATTATCTCACATATTAAAGCGAGATGCATGATGTGACCATACATTTACACACAATAAGCTCTTTAGGCATTAGTTTCAAAATATGTCAAATAAGCGAGCGACGAAGTGGAAGTTTTGGATGTGGTAGAACCATGTTGTTGTCTGTCATGACTCAGCATGTATGGGCAGGATCATCCGGGGAGGTACCACTGTCTCACAGGAAATCAACGTAAAGCGACAGTTCAGCTGTCGCGCATTGTTCGGTGAGTGAGATTGCCGCTTGCCCAATACCCCTTTCCTCTTCCCTTCCTTTTTCCTTCCTCCTCCCGTCCCAATTAGGCCAACAACACGTCCATGATCCAGCATTGTGGGTGTTTATGAGCGACAGCTATCACTTGCCATCAGGTGACCTGTTTGCTCGTTTGGCGGACCTATACAATAAAACAAATCGCTTATTTTAATTTATTTATTTCATATTTCAGTACTTAGTTATTTTTATTTAACGTAATACATTTTGGTGAGTTGTGCAATGCTTGAATGTGATTCATCTTAGTGTAAAAATCGAATAATTACAGTTTTCGTAGATAACGGTATTTTTTTTTCAAAAAAGTTAAATAAAATTGGAGTGTCTGTTAAGTCGAAATTGCCTTTTTTCTACAAGTACATATCATTATTTACTCGATAGCTATACCGAAAAGGCAGTTTCAAATTGTTTTGTTGGTCTGTTTATTGCCGCTAATCTCGAGACCGGCTAGACCGATTTTGACGTGACTTTCACTGACAGGTAGCTAATTTTTGTGCGAGTAACTTAGGCTACTTTAATTTTGGAAAACTAATTAGGGTTCCGCACAAAAAAATAAAAACCCTTAAAATTTGAGGATTTTTTTAGGATGGTATTATAACAAGCTGGTGGCTGAGTTCATTAGGTTTCTTAGGTTTATTTTGAAGTCAAAAATATTTAGGGTTCCGTAGGTTTAAAAAATCCCTTAAAAATGGAACCTGATTGTATAGTTCAAGTCTCGAACAAAGGCAGGGAAAGCAATATCTGAATCGTAACTGATTTCGTAAGTGGTTCTTTGGTTTTAGAATTTCACATTTTTGGGACGGATGCGGGGAGAAGTAGGTGGAGTAGATCTATTTATTATAATATCAGGTTTTTTAAATATGAATTTCGAAATTTGAATTGTATCTCCTTATCACAAATGTAAAATGAGGTGAATCACGGTTTTTTTGTTTTTTGGATATCCACAATTTATAGGGAGGAGACAGGGGTGATGTAGATTATCTAACAAGAACTTAAATATTTATTTTAACAGCATTTTTTGAATTTTTATGCGAATTTTAATTTCACAAATACATAGGGTTCCGCACAAATAATATATAAATATTGTAAGTAGTTCATGGTTTTGAAATTTTACATGCTGGTGGTGGAGGGGGTGGTGAAATTTAAAAAATAAAAATCATATCTACTAGATTCATAATGACGAATTATAAGGATTTAGTATTTCTATATTTTAAATAGGTATTTTTTTTTTGTATCAGCCCGTATACGTCCCACTGCTGGGCACGGGCCTACTCTACAATCGAGAGAATCGATTGAGAGTGGTTAGGCCATATAGTCCACCACGCTGGCCTAGTGCAGGTTTCCTCACGATGTTTTCCTTCACCGTTAAAGTGCGTGGTGATTGACTATCAATACACACATAACTCCGAAAAGTCAGAGGTGTGCCATAGGATTTGAATCCACGACCACCGTGAACATGTAGGCAGTCGTGTCTAGTCCGATACCAACAGGCCACCACGCACTTTTAAATAGGTATGCGGAGGCAAAATTGTTGATAATAAAGTAAGTAATTTCAAATAAAGAAAATCGCGCAGACGAAGTTGCGGGCAAAGTCTAGTCAAAAATACATACATACATAACCACACGCCTTTTTCCCAGAAGGGGTAGGCAGAGGTGCTACTAGAACACCCACGTTTCGCCTTGTATATTCCGTCCCACGATGTGATAGGGGGCGAGCCTATCGCCATATCGGGCACAAATTCCTGACTCCGGGCTAATAATGAATAGAAAAATCCAATATCACTTTGCCCGACCCGGGATTCGAACCCGAGACCTCAGCTTTGCAATCATACCGTAGTACCACTACGCCACCGAGGCAATAATAATATCACATAATATGTGAATTGGTATTAATTTCGACCAACATTTGCTAGGGGTTGATTCACAGTTTTGATCAATAATATGTTGTCGATAAAAATAGTCGATGAAAATTCATATTTCGCTACTATTTTATAGTCTTGAATTATATATAAATAATAATACATAAATATTTATTAATTAACCAAATTTGTTTAACAATATTACAAGGTTTCTTCCTTCTAATAAGTATTGAGATACTTACTATTAATTCTACAATATCAGTTAATTTTATATTATTAATTGTAAAGTAAATTGCACATTTCTCGTATAACATTTTTTATTACAATGACAAATCACAAGGCAGACCATACATGTATTATTTTTCAGGGGCCATAGAGTGGCCAGATCTTCACTTTATTTTTACACTTTTGATATGTTCCAAATATTTATAATAAATCGGGTGCGTGATTTACTATTTTAACTAACTGTCCTATGGAGGCTGTACATGTAATAAAACAATAGTATATAAAGCATTAATAGAAGAAATCGATAGGTAGGTACTTCTATTCACCATTTTATCATAGTTGCCTTAAAATGTGACATCGAAAAACCTGAAACACTTCTTTATTTATTTATAATATGTAGATATTTTTAAATACAGTGTAATAAAATATCGCTTACATGTAAAAAAAAATCCGAGCTTGATACCGCCAGCTATATCGATATCGATGTGATAAAATCCATTGTGCATGGCGCAGCGTGATCTGTCAAGCACACATGCAAACTTCACGCACACTATCACAACCCCGTTTTGGTTACACTCAAAATGTTTCATTGCCGATCTATGCTATAAACTGTATCTATGGTTCTGACAGCAATTGTCGGTACTCTGAAACTACGTTTATTTTGTATAGCAGCCTCTGTAGTAAGATTTTGTATGATACTGATATCCATTTTGACCACGGGCGGTGTTCAAAATGTAAAGTTTGCGCACACCACAGACATACAATAAAGAAGCAGACTAAACACATTTGATTAGCACACATTGACAATAATAACAAAATAGTCTATCCTGCTCATGATTCTAATTACAGCATGACTTTGTCTCTGTTTGTCCTAAGTACTGTAGCAATAACCACTACATTGACATATTAGGCAGCGTGGCAGGTCGCCATTGAAAATTGCATCAAGTAAGCTACATGTCATGGAGTCATCATTTGTGATTTTCGTTATTTTTTTGTTAATCTATTGTTATTCACAACAAAAATGGTTAAAAGCAGAGTGAACAAGCGTGAAAATGCTACTTACAAAAAATTGCTAGGAATAACTTTCCACCGGTAAGTAAAATAGAAAGATTTGTTGACTTGCCTATTAATGTCATATTTTTGTAAAATTTCTGCAATAATGAGTATTCTTAGGTCTTTGAAATGGCATTTATACGTTATTCCGAATATCTCTTACTTAAATACTCCATAAATTATAAACCCCTTTGTGAATAAACTTGTTTTATTTTAATAATTTGGAAATAACCCATGACATTTGACAGATCAAATACTTTCATAATATAAAGGGGACGTATTAAGGGAAAAGGATATAATAGTGTTTAACAATTATTGTTTCTTTAAGACCACGTCGTAATATATAGTTTTGTTTTTATAATATGTATAATTATTTCAGGTTCCCTAAGGATAAGAATATGTGTGATGCCTGGCTTAATTTAGCTTTTCCTAATGAAATTGACCGTTAGTTGTTAGTAGCTTATAAGGGACATTTCCGAAGTTCGGCCCATGGTAGCGTATCTGTGTGCCACCTCTTTATCTGTGTGCATATATATTATATATGTCTGTGGCGTACACTCAATACAGCAGCTTTTTCGTATTTATTTTTTTGTGGGGAAGCAAAAAGTTTTATGCAGCATTGTTTTAAGGCCATTTATACGTCGGTCTATATGTATATACGTATTTATTTATTCTATGTAAACTAATTGTTGCCCGCAAAATTCATCTGCGTGATTAACTGTATTTGCAATACCTGTGTTTTATATTATTACTTATAACAATTGGAGCAACTCCTCACGCAGTCGGCAGTATGTTTTATAATTTTAATGCTTGGAATTATATTGTACTTATTATAGGGTTGATTAAATATATTAGAATTATAGGGTACCAGCGACCCAGCCCAGAGTGTTTAGATGTTAAGTCGCCATTACACATCAGAAACATTTTATTTCCGTTAAAACTTTTGTATTCCTGAACTCCATCTAACTAAGTACATGCTGGCTCCTTTTCTTTTGTACATCCTGTCTCATTATTTCATATCGAATGCAATCCGGATCGGAGAGGTCTCTTCGCGTCCCTACATTTTATCCCATTTCATCCTTTAATGTCTATATAGGGATGTTAAATATTTTTTGTAATTGCTTTACTTTGTAGGTAGACCTTATATAGATACGAAAACAAAAGAATTTCATTAAAAACACATAAATAAAAGTACTTTGCAAAATATCAGTTAAAACGCTCCAAATTGTCACGTGACTATGATCACCGACGTCACGTCACCAACCGACGAGCGAATCTCGCGTTCTATGAAAATGAATTGCTATTAACCCTTTTAATGTATCCGGTCTCCATTGTAGCCGGTGACACTGACATAACCCTTTCAGCCTCATTCGGGGTACCGAACAGGGAGCTTTACAGCTTTCCTCTAGACACAAAAAGGTGACGTAACCATATCCCTACTCAGTAAAATAAACATATATTACAAATATATCACTTGGACTTTTGTAATGATTTCTAGTGGTGGGTGAATGTACCCATGTAGTATAGTTGTGGAATTGAGTACACACCGAAATATCGCTTTCAATTCATTTTTGCAATCCTGTAACTTAGATGAAATACTGTTTAGATGGAGTGTTCGAAGTTCGAAAACGAGGACAAAAATGGTCGCACTGGGCGCCTTTTTCTTCCCATCAAATGTGGCAGGTTGGAATACGCACGAATTATATTTTAAAAAAATGTAGTTTAGCGCTATTGAATTCCACTCAAACTCACATTGGGCGGATAATAACGAATTATACTTTCATTTATGAACGTTGTAGTTATTTGTTATTAAATATGATGAAATCAATAACACCATTCCGAATAAAAATTAAAATAAGGTGATGAGATGACTCGAATGTTTAACACAGCTCCATCTACACATTATTTGTCTTTTGACATTTGTATTACAGCAAAACTGTCAACTTGAATGTCACTACACTGGGTTGCACGTTGACGATTATTTGATATTTTCAAACAATGAGGCTGAAACTGAGAAAATAGTTAAAGCACTAGGCACTAGTTTAAATAAAAAGATTTAGTTCCAGTCCGTAGATATCTGGGAAAGAATATCAATAAATATCAATTTATATTTTTTTTATTTGAAAATCGTCAAATATTCTTCATAACATTATTCTTTATTTCCGTGAACAGAGATTATTTAGTCACTGCATTTCGGCTTCGTTCTGGTCACATTCCTTTAAATAGTTTCGGTTATTTGATGGGAAAAAGAAATTCGCCAAATTGTGACGAATGTGGAATAGTTGAGGATGTGGTACATGTATTAAAGGAATGTGTTCGGAATAAAGGTGAAAGAAGTTCTTTTTATAAAAAAAAATATATTAATTTATGTTCAATAGGTTGTCTTAATTCAACTTTGTCCCATCCATTATCGGATGAAGCTAAGTCCTTATATAATTATAGTATACTAGGCATTAAGAGGAGATGATAAATGTACGTGGTTAGCCCAATGAGGGGGGCATAAATATTTACATTTAAAACCCTTTTTTTAAATAAAGAGAAAAAAAATATTGTTCTTTATGCATAATAAGAACACATTAGGTTAAACTAACTTATATAATTTCGCTCCTACCAAACACTGAGTATCAATTATGATGCAAATTCAATTCGTTAATTTATTGAACAATATGTTTGACTCGGTTGGCATTGAGTGTAGACCCATCGGCGTATTAAAACAATGTCAATGTCTAATCTAAACTAATTACTATAGGAATCAGAATTCAAGTATCAGAACAGAAACACAAAAAGTTGTCGACTTATGTAATATACCAGTAATTTTTCTACTAGTACGTTTTTTATTATTTGTATATGTCCAGGAAGTACTTATTATAATTATGTACAGTGTGTAGGAATCTCTGAAAAACGGTTAAAACAACAGCGAGTATCATTGAACTAGTCAGATATAACTATGTCATTAACAAATATAAATGGTTCAAATGTTGATTCATAATATACCAGCAGTTGGCAAAGATGACATCCAGACGAAACTTGCGAGCCCTTTTATATAATTCATTCAATAATGTATATGTTAACGGAAATGTCTGCAATCCGTCATTGTATACAATTCCTAGGAAATGTGTATTGTATTATATTCAATCAGCCCATATACGTCCCACTGCAAGGCACCGGCCTCCTCTACAATCGAGAGTACGATTGAGAGTCGTTATTCCATATAGTCCACCACGCTGGCCTAGTAGCCATGCGACCTAGGAAATGTGTACAATTCCAATAGTTGATAGAAAATGTATGATTATTTTTACAATATCTTCTTTTCCTGGGAAATCTATACATTTCCTGAATAGCCAATAGCCATCGGAAATGTTTTAAATTTGGGATTTCAATGAGTACAGTGGGTGTGTGGAGCATTCCTTTCTACATTAAGTTAAGCTTTAAACTGCCCTGTGTTAATCCTTTTCAAACATCCATCCCATGGTTTTCTGTAAGATATTGCCTATGAGCGATAAGACCGCCAATTGTACTTTTTATGTATGTAATTTTCTTTTTATTTGTATTTTTTGTGTGTGTGCAATAAAGTGTATATAAATAAATAAATAAGCTAACTAATAGAGAGGTCTAGACAAAAGGATGTTTAGGTTACATTAGGTTAGTAATATCCATTGTTTATAAACTTATTTTATTTTATTTTTTTCCACATTTTTCTTGTATAATTTGTATGCGGCAATATCTCGGTATTCATTTTACAATTGATTTATTTGCCCACTGCACTATGATGGCTGCCAATACAACAATATGCAAGAAATTAATCAGCTCTAATGTGTCTTAGAAGAAAGAATAGTCGAGGATATACAGTTCTCATCAGAAAAATCGAAACACCTTGCAAGTTTATGTTTTGTAGGGATTATCAGAAACATGTGTATATTTAGGAATATAATATGTCAAATGTCGTTTAATAGTGAATAGTATAAGGTTTTCAAATTCCCTCCCCGAGCTCTTATTACTGCTTCCATACGGTTCTTTATCGATCGGATGAGAGTCACGATCAAATGTTGTGGCATTCCATTCCTCTTGGATTGCATTTTGCAGCTGGCTAAGTGTTTCTGAGGCGGGATCTCTTCCACGAATTCATCTCTTTAATTCATCCCATAGATGTTCAATCGGATTCATGTCCGGGCTTCTTACTGCCTATTCCACTGACTTCGGTAACATAATCTCGTACGACGCTCCCGTTGTGAGCCCTAGCATTGCCGTGCATGAATATGGAACCGTTGCCAATAAAATGTGCATAGGGCATCACGTGAGGCTCAATACACTGTTCAATGTACCGATGACTGTTTAGTCCAGGCAGACGTGGCATAGACAAGAAGACAAGCTCTGTCTTACCGTCGGCGTTGATTCCTCCCCAAACCGTCTACGAATCGCCAACATAGCTAACCTTTTCTTCAATGCAGCATTGTGCAAAGCGTTCTCCATCTCTTCTGTAGACTTTGTTGCTTCCGTCGTTACCATACAGCATAATTTTATACTCATGAGAAAAGAGGACTTTGTTCCACTAGAGGTAAGACCAATTTGGGTGCTCACGTGCAAAGTTAAGGCGCGCTCTTCGATTTTCGGCCCATTAACTGGTTTTTGCGGTACCAGTCCACGTTTCTACAACATTCTTATAATTTTAAAGTCACTTACAGCCACCTTACGAACAACATGAAGCTGCTGCTGCAGTTGAAAAGGCTTAAGGCGTAGATTTCGTAAAGAAGTTGTTACAATAAATCGATCATCTCGCTCAAAAGTGACCCGATTCCTGCCAGATCCTGAACGGCGGGTGAACAGTCTCCCGATAGCGTTTGTAAACTCTATGAACAGACGACAGGCCCACATGCAATCTTTCAGCCACAACACGCGGACTAAGTCCAGCAATGCCACCACTTGGGCGGCTTCTGCGGGCGAAGTATCCATATGTTTGAGAAAAAAACTTATTGAGACGTCCCATAGTCATAGTAAATAAACAGTAGAACAAAAAGTTTTAAGATAAGCGGTAATTTTTGGTTTTCAAAGGTGAAATGTATTTTAACTCTTAAACACACACTTGTCTCAAAAGTCAAAACAGTGAATCATTTCATTTTAGGATACACAAATTAAATTCTAATTTGAATTTTCGCTTACCACTGTAATGGCCAAACTTCCAGCTATACAATCATATATCTATTTTTAATTCATGGAATGTAAACTCTTTTGTGTTAAATTAGTACAGAAACCATAAAAACGGAAGTGTGTCGATTTTTCTGATGAGAAGTATATGAAACTTACTATTTTGCTAGCAATGGAATACTATATAATACTATGACTTTTATTGACCTTTAATATACAATGTACATTGCACTAGATATTATTATATTCGTACTAAAAAACGACAATTATTTTGGTGCCCATTTGCAGCGCCGCCTCAAGCGTCATCAGAACTAAATACAAGATTTGCATCTAGCAAATTTCGCGCTTGTGATCTGTCCTGTTAGTTCAGTGGACACACACCGGCTTCACTTCTACTGCGATTATCAAATAGACACACAAATAAGGTATTTAATTCTAGTCCAGCGGTTATTTATAGAAGTCAGAGATGACTACCGATCGTAATTCTTTAATTTGTGTCTGTCTGTGTGATTGATTGTATTTATAATAGGCTTCTGCCTTTAACCGGATAAGAGAACATGTACCACCGACAGCACGGCTGTTGTATATAATGGTACATGTACATCTAGCATGTATTTGTATAAATCAAATTATTAACACACAAGAAACAAGAGTAACAGACAAGTCGCTATGCTATTGTAAATTTGTTATGATTTTTTAACGTCAAGCGATGATCGCATGTACGAGCCCGCACAGCAAAGTGTGGATGTCACCAGTGAAGACATAGTCAGCGACAGAACAAACATTACTGTACTATGTACACCCAATAACTATAAAAGATAAACAATATGCCAATAGCTTCAGCGCACGCCACATAAGACAATTGATACTAACATCTTAACATAATTGTACACGTCGTAGGTAATTACTTCTAATTTAACATACATACATACATAAGCTCACGCCTTTTTCCCAGAAGGGGTAGGCAGAGGTGCTACCAGGACACCCACATTTCGCCTTGTATGTTCCGTCCCACGATGTGATAGAGGGCGAACCTATCGCCATATCGGGCACAAATTCCTGACTCCGCGCTGATAATGACTAGAAAAATTCAATATCATTTTGCCCGACCCGGGATTCGAACCCGAGACCTCAGCTTTGCAATCATACCGTAGTACAACTACGCCACCGAGGCAGTATAATTTAACTCTATTTTAAATAAACTGCACAGAACCTGTTCTAATCAGTGTGCTAATTCACGTAGTTTTTTGAGGCACCGATCAAATTGCGGTGCAGTTGAAATTAAGTTTATCTTAGTGCAAAATGGTATCTATGCTTGTAATTGTTTAGCTGCGCGAGAGCTGCACGTAAGCTATGCGTAAACTGTGCGTTTGCTGCGCGTCAACTGTACGTCAGTCGTATGCAAGAAGCTTATACGTGGATACCGATCAAATTGCGATCTGAATCCCGGACATAAACGCGGAGCAGTAGAATACGCTAAAGCGCTCGCGTGACGTGAACTTGACGCTAGCGTATCTCGCAGCGGTTATCAAAATTATAAAAATACGAAAAGGGCCGTTTTGATCGAAACTTAACTGCAACTGTACTTATTTTATTACGTGAGTTAACCCACTGATCTATTCGCGGGTATAGAAGGTGCGGTTACGTGGAGGCGCAGCGCTCGTGTGCTGCGACCTGCAGCAGTTCAAGCACAGGTACTCCTCGGAGACATTCCCTGCAGCTCCGCGACTGCAGCTCTACAGCTGGCCCTTGACCTGGAATCCATTTAGTCGGTGTTACAAGTCTTAGCATAACAGTGACATAGCGTCCGAATAACTCAATTCCCACCGGCTTTCGCTTTATACGTGGTTAGAACTTAGTTGGAATTGAGTCACAGATTTTATTAAACACTTCGCACAAATAATGTATGTGTAACGAAGGAGGAATTTAATACTATAAGTTTACAAACACATACATAATGAAAGTCTATACACTTACCACAGAACGGCTTAAATTCAAATCTGCGTTCTGGTGTCTTCTAACTGCATCGTAGCAGGAACCTTTTATCTGAAACAACACATGCCTCTGAAAGAATGTTATATTATTTTTTTATTTTATTACAAATTATCTTAATTTTCACTTTCAACGATCAATGCCCCACTAATAACCAAAATGCCATCCGTGAATTATTATGATAGTTATATTATCATAATAACTATTTATAATTTTTAAAACGATGCACTTCGCTCCAACTGTGTGTGTTACGCATGCGTGGTTACACTGGAAGTCACTGCAATGTGTAGTAATAACGATCAATATCCAGGTAGGACGATTAGAAATAATGTGTCCGGAATGTCATTATGAAAGCGGAGAGTGATATACTCTAAGCTAATGAGGATACAAATACAAAACAATTGTTGGAGTGGGCCAGCCGCATAGCTGTTACATTGAACTACAGTAGAGACGAGCCAGCTCGACAGGGGTGGTACTACTACTACAGTCCCACGGAATATCGACGAGAAATGATGGTTTTGCTGCAGTGTTTCTTTCTGTGATTGAGTTTCTCGGAGGTTCAATGCCCCTTCCCTCCTTCCATCCTTTTTCCTTGCCTTTTCTCTTCCGTTTTGGGAGGTCGGTAACCCACCTATGATTTAAGTGCCGTAGATGTTAATGGGCGGTGGTAATCACTTACCACCAGGTGAGCTTTGCTCATTTGCCGGGCCATCCAATAAAACAAACACACAATAAATTGGTGTTTAAACACTTACCGTAGAAACGTTGATGTTTCAATCCATGTTTCTTCTTCTCCACTACCTCGTGTCTTCTACCCGTCACTATCTGCATCGTAGCAGGAACTTCTCCTCTCCCAAGCATAGTTCTTATGTTATTCGAGAATCTTCAACACAAGTTCTGCCTCTGAAAAATATAAATTTTACTTTTTATGTTTTGCAGTCATAGTATTCGTTTCTTTTCTTAATAATTTTAAATATTTTATCATTGCTACATTACTTGTGATAAATATTTGCTATTTTCATATAGTGAGTTGTTGATATTTAAAAAAAAAATTATATAGTTTTAGCCTTGTTGATTTAAATAAATATTATTTACGCGCATTTTACTTACGCCTGGTACGTCGCACAGCTCCGGCATAAAAAGTCGAAGGAGCGAGTGCGCATGCTCCCGCCGCGTATATTGATTTTCACTCCGTATATGAACAGCGCCATCTATGTACCCACTTGTGTACTAAATATCGTCCTCGCTTCGTATCTCATAGGCTTTTGAACTACCTCATTTAATGATAGTTAAATCTTTATTTGACAGCCTCCGTGGCGCAGTTGGTTAGACGCTGGATGTGAAATGAAAGGCCGCGGGTTCGATCCCCGCATCGAGACATATGTTTGTCGGGCCCACAAATATCTGTCTCGGGTCTGGGTGTTGGTGAGACCGAAAGGTCTCTTGTAACTTCTGATACCCACGACACAATTCTTAATGTGGATCCATGACGATGTATGTGACTGTTTTGTGTATAATTTATTAATTAAATTGTGTTCATTTTGTATAAAATGTGATAATACATAATTATGTTGACTTGTATGACTTGTTTGCCAATAATTTACGACAATTACCTATATATAGAGTAAATTATAATAAATGAATTCATTCAATTAATAAATAGACTTCGGTCAAGCAAATGTGTTCTATTTTAATCTCTTTTATTATTTTTTCTCTGCCACCAGATTCGGGAGGTTTTTTTCACTAGAGACAATTTTTAATAAAGTCTATGAGTTATTTCGGGGAAGTAGCATCCTAATAGGCCATTCCACAAAAGGATTTAGCCACCCCTGTTGTACAGTAGTATCTGATTTAATGTACTTAATTACATAAGAATTGTCAGAAACCTTTATTTTTTTTAATACGTATTTAAAATTCAACAACAGGTCACTGTGGAAATCATTGGGAGAGGCCTATGTTCAGCAGTGGACTTCCTTTGGCTGATGGATGGATGGATGATTTAAAATTCGCTTACCATCAGGCGAATGGCATGCTCGTCTCGACATTCATATATACATTTTAAATTTCATTTGTAGTTCCAACTTTCTCCACACGCCAATAGATATTAGACGAAATAAACAAGATATTCTTTTCCATTTGACATTCATATAAAAGGATAAAACAGAATGCTAAACATTTTGCATTGTCATCGTCTAATAAAAAGGTTAAAGACTGCAGACCGTAGTAATCGATTACCACCGCTTTAATGTATCAAAATAGGATGTGCGAGCCCCATCTTACGGTAGAGCCTACTCTACCGTGAAAAATACATAAAGTCAGTGACAAAAGACTGCAGAAATTCTCCATTTAGTGTTTTTGTCACAGTCGGGTAAATATGGAATTGATAAAAAATACAGGCATTTGATTTTCATTAGCGACTTATATGGCCTCGCTTTCCTGAACAAATTATTCTAGCAAAAATATTTTATCGAGTTAAGTATGAATATTTTTATACATTCATGATTATTAATCATATTCGAAAATCTCTAGTAATTAATGCCATCACGAATTTGAACTGGATCCATTATTTCCCAAAATATTATGTAGCCATATTAGCTCAGCTGGTAGAGCGTTAGACTGCCAAATCTAGAGACCCCGGTTCGAAACCGGGATATGGCTTTATCTCAATATATATTATAAGTTAATTTTTTTATGTGCATATTGTCTTTTTTCCATGTTTAAGGGATTGAACAAAAAAAATTTACAAATAGGTTTAAGAAAATATTTGATGAATAGTCTTTTTAACTTGTTTGTACTTTTTTGTAAATTACTGAATATTTTACTTTTAGTAACAAAAATATTCGAGGGTATCTTTATTTACATCTACCTCATTATACTCAAATATGATATAAAGGGTGATATTGAGACATGTTACTTAATTTAACCTACATGTTTCTCATCACCCCAGGTGACAGTGCAAAAAAATTGAAAAAATTGGCGATGATTTTTTATCAAAAATCGTACATACATAAACTCACGCCTTTTCCCCAGAAGGGTTAGGCAAAGGTGCTACCAGGACACCCACATTTCGCCTTGTATGTTCCGTCCCACGATGTGATAGGAGGCGAGCCTATCGCCGTATCGGGCACAAATTCCTAACTCCGGGCTGATCATTAATAGAAAAATCCAATATCACTTTGCCCGACCCGGGATTCAAAGCCGAGACCTCAGTTTTGCAATCATACCGTAGTACAACCACGCCACCGAAGCAGTCAAAAATCGTAATTTTAGTTTTTACAATTTTTGGCTACACTCTATAGATACGAGTATTTTTATCGCTTAGCTTAACATCAGTTCGGTTGAGGAACTTACCTGAGCCGTTAAACGAGTAGTACCTATACGGATTGATCAAAGGCCTTGGAAACTAAAATCGCGATTTTTGACAAAATTACCAGGCAGCTCTTTTCGAACTTGGTACAATGTTACCTGGGGTGTCTCTTCTTTAGCATCGAATGAATCTTCAATTGTTGGTGATTCAACATTGGAGCATGCCCGGCCTTGACAATTTGTACATGGTACAGAATAAAACAGTCAAACTTTTTTGCAACCCTATATAGTTGAAATTGTGTTAAGCAGTTTTTCTGGCGCACGTGGGAGTAAAGTTTGAACTGATTCAAATGAGTTGTCGACCAACTTCCAACTCCAGTCTTGTGGGTCTAGCTGATAACCAAGCCACACAAACAAGCACCTATGTCAATAAAGGCCATCTATGATCTTTTGGCGCCCCAAGCGTTGTTGTCATGCTGTTCTCTCTTAACATCTTATTATATTGGACATGTTAAAATTATTCGATTACGAGTATAGATGTCGCTGGGTGCATGCTGCCTCCAACAGGTCACTGTGGAAATTATTGGGAGAGGCCTATGTTCAGCAGTAGACTTCTTTTGGCCGATGGATTGGATTGGAAAGACGCTTGCTGTTTATATTATGAAATGCGTTAAAAAAAAAATTATAAGCTTTTATTCAACTTGCTCTGTATGTATGTTCGGGTGGAATTTTGCAACAAAATTTTAAATAAGTATCTTCTGTTGAATGGTTAAGATCTGACGAATATCTTCGGACCTGGAGAGTAAAACTCCTCTAAATGGGGTAGGATTCTAGTGGTTCTTTTTCCAATAGGTATACTACAAGAGTATATACTATAAGAGTTAAAGTACAGTGGGGTGAGGTAAAGGGGTGGGGTGAGTTGGGTTGGGGTTGAAATTTAATATAGATATTCAATATCTTCGACAGCTTTGAACGGATTTTAGTAATTTCTATTTCATCGGAATTCGGAAATAACATGCAACGGCTGATTTTTATAAGCGATGAGTAAAGCCACGTATTTAGCATGACGATGTTGCTGGCAGTTATATAAAGAAGAATAGAATAAGAATTTGAATACAGAACGGCTTGTCAATGGCTGATGTGACGGATGGCCGAGTCGGAATATTATCACGCCACGATTATTCAAGTTGTAATATTTTACACAGTTTTAATAAAAGAGTTGTATGTGTACAGAGCCCTGGTATATATGTACATGATGTTGGAAAATAATAGAGGAATTATGATTACACAATCGTCGTATTATTCGTCTTAATAAACACATTGTTTTCTTATGTGACCTCTCCATAATTTAAATGCTTCTCATCAGAAAAATCGAAACACCTTGAAAGTTTATGTTTTGGAAGGATTATCAGAAAAATGTATATATTTAGGAATATATTATGTCAAATGTCGTTTAATAGTGAATTATATGAGGTTATCAAATCCCAATCTTGATGTTCTAAGCTCAAATTAAATTTTCATAGCTTTCGTATTTTATTTAACGAGTCATTTCGACCCTGTAGTAGTAGGAGTATGAAGGAAATTGATAAAACAACACACGTAAATAAAATAAAAGTTAAGAAACGTTTATTTAATAACTAGTATTCTCTGTCCGAGCTCTTATTACTGCTTCCATACGGCTCAAGACACTGTTCGATGTACCGATGACTATTTATTGCAGGCAGACGTGGCCCAGACACGAAGACAAGCTCTGTCTTACCGTCGGCGTTGATTCCTTCCCAAAGCGTCTACGAACTGCTACCATAGCTAACCTTTTCTTCAATGCAGCATTGTGCAAAGCATTCTCCATCTCTTCTGTAGACCTCGTTCCTTCCGTCGTTACCATACAGCATAATTTTATATTCATGAGAAAAGAGGACTTTGTTCCAATGGAAGTATGACCAATTTAGGTGCTCACGTGCAAAGTTAAGGCGCGCTCTTCGATGGTTTGCAGTTAATTTCGGTCCATTTGCTGGTTTGTGCGGTTCTAGTCCACGTTTCTTCAACCTTCTTCTAATTAAATCGATCATCTCGCTCAGAAGTGACCCGATTCCTGCTACATCATGATCGGGCGTGAACAAACCAGTCTCCCGCTAGCTTTTGTTGACTCTACAAACAGACGACAGGCTTAGATGCAATCTTTCAGCCACAACACGCTGACTAAGTCCAGCAATGCCACCTCTTGGGCGGCTTCTGCGAACGAAGTATCCATATGTTTTATAAAAAATCTTTTTGAGACGTCCCATAGTCATAGTAAATAAACAGTAGAACAAAAAGTTTTAAGATAAGCGCTAATTTATTGTTTTCAAAGGTGAAATGTACTTCAACTCTAAACACACATTTGTCTCAAAAGTCTAAACAGTGAATCATTTCACTTTAAGATAAACAAATTAAATTTCTAATTTTGAATTTTTTTTACAGTTGTACAATCATGTGACTTTTTTTCAAGGAATGAAAACTTTTGTGTTAAATTAGGACAAAAACCATAAAAACGGAAGTGTTTTGATTTTTCTGATGAGAAGAAATATGCGTAACATATTGAACGCGGGCCGCTAAGTGTCAATCACGTAGGACCTATGCCTTATATTAATTTAAATTTCTACGTGTTTGGCATATGGATAGCAAACGAAAGGTTTAGCTGAGAGCAAGAAGACAAATATAGTGACTACAGTCTGATTTTAATATGGAAGAATTGCAACTTGTGGGACTAAATTTTTTATATTTTCCTACAATATGGATAGCAAACGAAAGGTTTAACTGAGAGCAACAAGACAAATATAGTGACGACACCCTGATTTTAATATGGAGGACTTGTAACTTCTGGGACTAAGTTTTTTATGCTTTCCTACAATATGGCTAGCAAATGAAAGGGCTAGCTGAGAGCAATCAGACAAACAAAGTGACGTCACTCTGAATCCCGTAACAAGCATTTATTACATAATAAATTGTGTATCTAATAACGTTTTATGTTGATAGTGAAAGTTTTAAAGGAAAAGTTTTTATTTATTCTTTTTTAGTGAATTTAAATAAAAGTTTCCAATCCAATCCAATCTATCAACCAAAGGAAGTCCACTGCTAAACAAAGGCCTCTCATTATAATTAAAAGTTTATTTTAAAAAAAAAATACTCTTTTTACTACATTCTCTCTCTTCTCTCAATCTCTATTTATTACATCGGCCTATCATCATTCACCACTTAAATCACATACACATATAAGTACATATATTTACGAAAATATATATGTTACGGTAAATCTGATTAATTGATAATTATTAATAATTTTACAAAATTATTAATAATAACCACATGTTTTGGTAATTATTAATAATTCACGACACATATTGGTGAAAGTTATAAAATAAATAAAAACTCAATGTTTTTTGACCAGCAGGTATTTATTTATAATATTAAACACAGTCTTACAATTATATTAATTAGAGATCACACAAACAAGGTTACTTGTGGCAGTGTAAGGCAGAGTGATGTAAAGCGAATCAAAATCAAAACAATAATGAGCCGAAGTGGTAGAATATAGAATAGGGCAGCACGAGGGGGTGGGTTGGGAGGAGTGGAAGGAGAGGGGAAGTGGCGCACCTCCCCTGGTACCACTCCCATGAAAAGGTAACGCACCATTCCTGAGAAATATCTATTATAACAACCTAACCCTTAAAACACTTGTTGTCAATACAAATTAGCCTCTGCATCGTCTCCGGCGATACGGGAAGTTCAGCCCCTTCGCCCTTGCGTAACAAAAGATAGGCACCCACCCTGCTCCCCCTCCGCGCCTCCGGCTTTTAATATACACTCTAGGGTCGGTAGCCAAAAGACTACGTGAAGTCGGGGTGTTCCGAGTCGGTTTTGGGGCACAGTCGACCTAACTGATCCATAAAGCCCCGCAACCCTTGGCCACTTATTACATTTATCACTACTAGGGTCAAATTATTAATAAAAACCGACAAATGTGATTAATTTATCACTTTAACCTCGACTTTCGGTAATTATTAATCATCTTCAATTATTCACTCTTACCGTAACATATATATATATATATATATTTATCTCCACTGTTATTATTTCCAATTCTGATTTTGTATTTAGATTGTCGGAACATAGGGTTCCTCAGATATCGATTTTGAGACCAATCGGATCGATAAATAAAAAGTTCAAAATGGCGGTCATAATTTTCTGTGCTGACTCAATTTAAAATCTTGGAGCAAAAGCTCCCTCAGATATCGATTTTGAGGTTTAATTGTAGATGGTAATCGGATATACATTTAATTAATAGTCCCTAAAATAAATTTGGGTGTAATTCGAAGGCGCTAAACTACATTTATTATTTTTCTTTTTCATGTAATTCATGCGTATTGTAAGCTGTCACAATCAAGGAACATAAACTCAAACTGGATTGCTCACATAGATAATACTATATATATGAGACACGAGCACTTCAAAAGCGTTCCAAAGAGTACAGATTCAAAAGGGAATATGTGTTTCATTCTATTGGTGTGACCATACATGGCGTATATAATGGGACATTTCTAATTTATGGTTTCAAATAGTTCATTCAAATAATTTATTCTTAAATAGATACATAACTAAACTTCTTGTAATGCGATAGCCGAATGAGAAGATATATGAATTGCGAAGTCACATATATCTGGGATTCGACCCCAAGGTACACACGTTTAAGTCACCTTAGTTTAATTAAGTTTTATTACCTCTTATTTCAAATTTTTCTACTCGGGGCTAAGCCCGCGTCTTGTGTGCGCGTTTTAACAGTCCTATATAACGCTCACTTATAGGTGAATAAAACACACATGTACAATAGATCATCTTAATGGTCTTGAAGCTGTGTGAGTTCGAAGTCAGTTTCCATAAACGAATTTTGATAAAATAAAGACATTGAATGATTTCTGATTAAATACATTACGCATTGCCAATTAAATGAAATTCAGATCTTTGTGTAGTCCTTGGCGCTTATTGGGACTGTTTCATATTAAAACTAGCTATAGCTTTTTATTACGCCTGACACTTATGCCTGACAATTGACAGGGACAGGATCCCTCAGTCTCGCTGTCCTACTCGGAACGTTTTCCCTTCCTGGAGTATACAAACAAATATAAACCTAATCCTTTTTGGAATAAAGTATATTTTACAATGAGTATTATTATGTCCAAAGCATTCCAGTCAGAGTTTATGTTCCTTGGTCACAATTCATACTGATGTATCATGTAAGGAAGAAAAAGGTGGCCTTGGCACCACTAATTTTATCTACATTTTTGAAGTATCAGCGCTCCCTCTATCCTAAATATACTCTCAGTTTAATTAATTAATAAAGCTTGTTATAATTACAGTGAAAGAGAAAACACATTGAATGTTGAAGATCTGAACATACTCTCTTTCCGTCAATTTGACATAAGAAACAAAGGTTGCCAATCTAAAAAACAATATTTTTCACCGGACGCAAGCCAGCGTGGAAAAACTTTAAAATTGTCACTTGTTTCGTCCGTCGTGCAGCTAAATGACGTTCGCAAGTGGTGGCTAAAAAATAAATCGTCCATTCATTATATTATTTTATTGTGACAAAAAATGGATCGTTTACGTGTGGTAGTGAGTTTCAAATCACTCTCAAATATATTCTTGGTTCTGCTGTTAGTGAGCCAGTGCAGCGATGGTAAGTACCGTTTTCTTAGTAAAATCTTTACGAATTCTTATGCATTTGTCCAAAGATGAGCAAGCGGATGACGTACCACAAACTGGAGTCGATCCGGGTAGTTTCTCGAAGCCTAGATCGGTGGAACGGGTGGCTGGTACACAAAAGATTTTTCTAGGTCATACCTTTATTTTCGTGACGTAAAGTGAATAACGTCTTGGTTGTTTGTTAGCGTGCGTGTTTTTTACTGTTAGTTCGTATGTACGTAATAGCCCGTGACTAATGCATAAATGTTATGTATTCGATATAGTATTTTTTGCATTATTTTCGGGGATATGCGTCGTTCGAATCTGTATAAGTTAGTATTTACATTAAACAGCGGTTTGTTTGAGCTACCATCATGCTCTTGAGCACATCGTCGACACTCGAGACTTTCACTGGCGATTAGGTGCAACCTTTGCTTGCATAAAAAAATAACATTGTAAAAACTAGAAAATATATTTGGTGATGTACCGCACACTTTTAGGAAGCACAAATTTAAGTGTTACGATATTTTTTCAGTCACAGATGAATTACGCGATATGTAAGTGTATTGAGTATTACTTAAACAATATTTATAGCTGTGGATATTATTTATTAGGAAAGAAACTATGAAATAAACCATAAAGAATATAGATTTCGCTAAATATATTCAAACAAATTATTCCATATATTCATAATAATTAATTATCATTATACAAAAATAAAAATATATAAACATAAAAATTTAATTAAACATTATAAAATTAAACAATTATAAGATCAGTAGTTTTCAATTATACAGTAACCATTGTTATGTTAGTGATTTGTAATTTGTATGTTGATAACAGCAGATTAGAGACTGAACACTGTAGTGACTAGAAACCAGTATTAAGTGGCTACATATATTTTCCTTATGCATAACTAAATACATTTTTAAAAGCTCCCTAAGCACATCTTTTAATTGGCATACTCTAGTATTGAGAAATCTGAAGTAGCTGGTCTGATCACAAAAACTATGATATACTGCTATGTATGCACAGGACAATGATTTTGGATCTTTGGTGGTTTTTCACAATATAAGGTATGCTGAATGCTGATTTATAAGTAAGACTAAAATTAAGTTTTATTTATTACATGAGATCAGATGTCATAAGTTAACCTTACTTGTCCTCTTAAATTAAAATCATGTGAGACGATTGGCTTAGTGACAATACCTTTTCTTGGTGCATTTCTTTTAGTTTCACATATAGAACACGCGAGACACAAAAAAATCTACTGCTTTCTTGGGAATATAATATTAGGTGAAAACACCATTTCGAATATGAGAACTAAGGGCAACCTCTTGTCGTTCAGTATGCATAATCACACATTCCTCATTGATTTCGAATCGTTTTGCACGAAAATGGGTTGGGAGGGGAGGGGGGAGTGTCCCGCTGGTACTACTACCAAGAAAACGTACTACACCATTCTAGAGAAAACCCAATTAAAGTACACTAATCTCAAAACACTTGACCTAACTTAGCCATATGGCTAAGTTAGATCGAATCACCATATGGTGGGTACGCTAACTTATTCATTCATATACTCATTACACTCTCCCATTGTACTATTCTTCACTGAATATTGGAAAACACCATCAAAGTTGTTGTTTGCCAACGAATAAAACTAAATATTTGTAATTTTATATAAACAAAGCATTTTTATCCATATAAAATTATATTGTAGATAGCATGAGACAGCAAACAATTTCACATGGTTTCTGAATTGTTCATTGCCAGGTCATCATCAGCATAAATCCATTATAAAAAAAGGAAAATGCACCAGCATAAAATGTACAAGTTTTTAAAACCGACAAGAAAATATCAAATAAAACCAGTAATTTTATCCATAGATCATAATTATAATGTGTATTACTAAACAAATATTTGCAAGATTGTATGCTGTGCTGGTTACCTTGTTAAATATTAAGGACAGTGTTATTACACAAAAAATAAGTAACAAGCACTTTGTGTGATGTTTGTTTATGATATTTGTGTATTCACTTGGTTATAAATTTTCCACTGTGATTCCTATGTGCATACTGAGTGTTTATTTTAACATATTTACTTTCGTGACGCGCGTTTTTCGCGACCCTTCCATGTCTGGTGTATTGTTGTTTCCATATTTACTTATACGCATTATGTAATAGGCACAGCATGTACTGATGTTTGTTGTTTCACATTCAATTAAATTTGTTATTCTGTATATTATATGCAATGTGAAATACAGCGGCTACGGGATGATATCCGTCTAGTTATATTTCTTCTCAAAAACTATTAGTACTCGTATTCGATTAAATTATTAGCTTTAGTTTTTAGTGTCTTGGTACCAAAAACAGCATTTTCATTACTACACCCAACGGTCACTACAGAAATTAGAAATAAGTCCCTACTTCCCATTTCAATTACAGTCGCTATAGATCTCGTACCTTAAGTAGCCACACCTGCACATATTTACGTGACGCACGTTTTTTAAACTCGATCTGTGATGACACACTACCCTGGCCCCACTTATCCTGTTTTCTTTCTATAATCGTTTTCGTATAATACATTGGTTTTGAGCAAAGATAGCAGCATGCGTATATTGGTTCCTATCCTGATCATACATTTGCAGGTTTTCCCACCAGGCATAACTGTCAAGGCTATCTACAGGGTAATGCCGCGCATGTTTATCTGCTAGCTACCCATACTAAAGATAGCTGCCCATATAGCTACTCGTATGAATTGGAAATTGGCAATCGTCATCGTCGTAACTACAAAAAAGCCATTATTTATTAGTAATATAGTTATTTTCCTTCTCCGTTGCAGAAATAAATTAGTACGTGTGTTTTTTCTTGATGGATTTACTAAGAATTGTAGTTGTTTTATGTTTTAATTTCTTTTTTTTAAATTCCATTAGAATTCTCGTAATCGTAACGTCTTTTTTAAAATTATGCTTATTTCTGTAATATTTTATAGGTATTCTATGAAACTTTGAGTAAAAATATATTTTCTTTAATTTTTAAAATTTTTGATGAAATGCGATTTTACTTTGCAAATTACGTTTAATTGACTATTCTATATAAAATACGTTTCCAAAATAGCCAAAAGGATCCATAAGTGCATGAGACAAAGTAAAGTCGAATGTATTAATTCATATTCGGTGGTTGCCCGCATATAACCTTTTACGGTCTAATTCGCAGATAGTTCATAAACCTATTTTAATTAATGAATTATCTTCACTCAAACTGAATTCCAAAGTCGTTTGAAAGGGACGAAACTTTCGATAACTAAAATTAGTTTATAAATTAAGGCCGTTATTGTTTTAACTTCAGTACATTAATGGCCATTAATGAGTTAAAAGCTGGTCCTCATATTAATGTAGTCCGTCAGGTTTATATATTGTTGTGCTATTACATTGCCGCATTAATGAGATTGATGTTGGTACTAATTTTAGACAATTTACGCAAACCTGTCCACGCCGTTTTTTGTAACATAAAGTCGTGGCGATACATACCTTCGATGAAAAATGACCATATTATTATATTATGCTGTGTTAAAGTTGATTTACAAAGCGTCAAATTAAGACCCAGTTGACTGAGGGCCGATGGGGCCAAAAAGTTCTCGAATGTAGGCCACGAAGCGGAAAGCGCAGCGTGGGACGTCCACCCACTAGGTGGTCAGACGACCTGGTAAAGGTCGCGGGACGTCGCTGGATGCAGGCTGCCTCCAACAGGTCACTATGGAAATCATTAGGAGAGGCCTATGTTCAGCAGTGGACTTCCTTTGGCTGATGGATGGATGGATGACTGACTACCTTTAATAATAACTTTGACAATGTCAGGCCCAATTGCACGAACTAACTTTGCCCATAACATCGAGTTTGATAATGTCAATTCCATAGGTAATCAATTCAAATAAGTCACAAATGTATGGTGATGATATTGTCAAAATTAAACTTATCGTCAAAGTTATTTTATCCAACTAGGTCTCAGTGTCGTGTATTTACATGGCATCCATATAGTTCGAGTCAAAGTTACTTTATGCAGGGGTGTGCAGGCAGTGTAAATAAGAACCAAAAAAGATTTTGACGAATTGAGAACTTCCTCATTTTTTGAAGTCGGTTAAAATGTCTACATTAACCTCAGACATTTCATATTGTATACAAATTTTAAGTTGACCTTGTTTTTATTACCTTTCGGCTTGTTGGAAATAATCGCTTACAAACGCTTCGATATCAATATTTTTATAAGGTGTTTGGCTGTTATTACGTTGTTTTATGAAAGGATGGTTTGAAGTATCAATTCGAGGCTTACCTACGTATCCGAAAAATATGCTTGTCGACTCACTCCATTGAAGGTTAGCTGTATTTCTTACGTCGTATTAAAAGAAATTTATTTACGTACTGGTATTTTGTCAACCATCTCAATGATGAAAATAAAAAGTACATTAATTTTTTTCATCGTGTCATTTCTTTTAATGGAATTGTATATTTAGGTGTCGTAAACCTGATGGATATGAATAACTAAATATAGTTCATAAAACTGGTCCTATTTGTAAACCTTGTGTGACACCATGTTGCTCAACTCGTTCTCGCAGATGCTTCTATGGTTAACAACTTGATACAACCATCAAATTCATATGCGCCACCGTGCGAACGTACGAATATGCTACATACATTTACAGTATAGCGATTGGAACAAAATTTACACCAAACTCATGTTCTTTAAAAAGCTTGGTAAAGGAAAATTTAAAACCGGTTTGTGGGATCGCAACTGCGATATCGGATTTCTTTGTTAACCTGATGAGTGCATTGCAGTCCAAACAGAATTCATTAGTAAGATGTCTCATTTGACATATCGTTCCGTTCCAATACCCCTTTCTTCTTCCCATCCTTTATTCTCCCGCTACCGCCCCCCCCCCCCCCCCTCGCGCACTGGGCCGGCAACACATCCATGATACAACGTGCAAGCCAGCATTACTTTATCTACGTATTACGCGTCCTAACTGATGAGAAATGGGACTTTGGAAGTGGCTCTAACTCCAATTATGTAGCAGTCATGTTCAATGTAGACTGTTATATTACTTGCCAAAGTCCTTAACAGTTGCTCCTCAATCCAAAATCTTTGGTATTTCTAAATAATCTTATACTATTACAGAGAAAGAAATCTACTTATGAATCAACATACTTTTAAACATGCCCAACATTAAGATACAAAATTCTTAATATCAATATTAAAAAAAGAAGAAAAACGATACAGCACAACCAGATGAATGTGGCGTATTTGATACACGGTTTTATTTGTTATCTCGTCGCACGTAAACGCCTCAATAAATAAGGTAATAAGCGCTAGTTGTTTATCGTGTGAAGCGACTTAATAACAGTGAACTCTCGCAGCTCCCGATACCCGCGACACACGATCCTTACAATTTTTTGATGACTGTTCCGACTGTTCATCATAGTCACACTTAAGAAGAAATGCCGTTTTCTGCATTACTAGCAGACATGAACCATCCCAGTAAAACGAGCAATCAGTATAGCGAGCCAGTTTACAAGTAAATTAACCATAATTTAACATACATATTTTACAGAACCGTTTTGAAATGTTTATCTATTACGCCCCGCGCGCTTCGCTGTCCTTCTTGAAACCCTCTCCAGTGTAAATCTCAAAGTTCCAACCTGGTTTTGACCGACTTTGAAAAAGGAGGAGGTTCTCATTTCGAATGTATTTCTTGTAACATGATAGGAGCCAATAATAAATCATACATCTTGCATGTCAAGGACAGTAGTCACGCTTCACAAGTTGAACATTACACCCATCAATATGTCACCTTTGACACGTCGCCACCGACGAGGCTGAATCAATGTTCCAATTGCTGCCTGTTATAGCTGTTTCCAATCATTTACATAGAATTGTTTTATCAATGTTCAATTGCATGCATTAGTGGCGAGAACAACAAATAAACGCACCAATAAGCACCAATGAGCGTCGAATAAATGCGTTGACCCGTGGGTCTTGTTACGTGTTTTATTATACTGGACACTCATACGTTTAAATGGCAGACAGATGAATTCTTCGCTCTTATTTCTCTTTTCGCCTTACATTTTAAATGGCAACGTTCATACAATCCACGAGTAATTTAGTGTTTACTGAATAAGGAAACCCAGGTCACTGTGAAAGTCATTGGGAGTGGTCTATGTTCAGCAGTGGACTTCCTTTGGCTGATGGATTGATTGATTGATTGAATAATAAGGAAATTAACTGGGTCAGGATCAGCCTGTGTTATTCCGTGTTCGAATAAACCAGTATAAGGTTGCCGTATTGAACCATCCTGCCAAAAGTTGCTCTTTTTTTATTGCGCTTCACTAATCATCTGTTTGTCGCAGTCATTTTGCACTGCTAATATAAAAAGAAGTTAAGATTAAGGTGTTTGTAAATTTTTGTAGGGATTTTAAATGGGAAATAAACTACCTCTATAGTGCTACTTGTGAAAACAATCCATAGTAAATATTTTAATATGTATAAGAAAGTTTCATTTAGAAGATAGCATGAAACATGTTTTTATCAGACAGTGTTTCGTCTTATCATGCAATGTACTCACTTTTATGTTTGTTTTGTAGACAGACGTATTAATTTTAGCTTTTGTATGTATGCGTTTTGTATACACAATATCAGACAAACGAGCAAGGCCACAATTGCGTTGAAAGATGAGCTAAAGTTGCGCAATACAAAATAGCAATACATTGCGAAAAACTTTTACGCGCAAGTCAACAGGAATGGGGTTTGACCAGCAGCGAGCTGTGAGACATATTAAAGGAGGGAAACACAGTTGGTTAAAAAGAAGTCCCGGATTTGATCTCAGCAAAACAAATATTTTTTGGCGTTACAAACATTTCGCTTCTGGGTGTATGTGAGACCGAATAGTGTAGTAGCTTCTAATACCCACGTCATAGACAAAATTGATCTCAATGTGGGGTCAGGCTGTACATTTATTGACTGTGTGTTTCAAAAAATAATAATAAAAATATACTATTGCAATGATAAGACATAGTATATGCTGTGCAGTGAAATATAGATTGCGCTGGTTTGTTCGTAGCTGGATGTACACTGGTTGATCGTGGAACGCAACAAATTTGCTTAACCCCGTCTGACGGATTTTCTACTTTGTGTAATCTGTTCTATAAAATGCAAATATGTGGACACTAGTTGTGGTACTTAAAATATTAAATAATACAACTATTGTAAATGCTAAAGTGAGTCAATAGATTCGAACTAATTTCGCACAACGATTGACAATAAAATAAAACAAATGATGAGCATGATTTTGCTCAACAGATTAGTATTGTATTTATATAGTATTGTCGTGTGTCCTTGATAAGTACGCAAAATTTGAATTCAATCCGACGTTTTGAAGTGCTTGAAAAACGACTTCAAAGATTCCGTTACATATGTACATACATACAGGGGAAGCTAATAAAAGAGTGTTAAAAAATAGTAGAATTAATTAGTAGCAGTGACGTTATCTAACGTCACAGACGCCTAATCGGTCTTACCCGGCTTAATCGTCTCCCGCATGCGTTAATTGTCCACGCGAACAGTAATGTTTGGTAAGTAAATTGCTTCATCCTGGTGTTTCAATTAAAACCAATAATGTGTAAACGCGCAGCTTCATTTGACAATTGACTTGGCCACCGACGCCCACCGCCGCGCCGTCTGAGTGTAAGGGAGTGGACACAAACTCGAATAAATAATTATTTTCTTCATAATTTCTGTATGTTGGTATTGCAATTTAGCTGAAACCCTTACTGGCGAGTGATGCGGTTTATTCTCTTTCTTTTTTGTTAATTATTGTGCAAGTAATAGAAACTCGTTGGCTTTCCCACTCCTTGGCTATGTCTGGCCTTTTTTCAGTTCTGGAAGGCATGTTTGCATCAGATCGGTTTAGGTCTAGTTCCTTTACTGGCATGATAAAGTTATACTACATATATGTATGCACATAGCGTAGACTGTATAGGCATTTCATTAATAAGAGATAACCGTCTGTCGCCGATCCACACCCAACACACTTAAGTTCAGCGATAGCCTCGCGTGGGTCATGATGGGTTTTCCACAATTGTGAGTGTTAACTAATTTAAATAATACACAACATCTACAGTGCCTTGCGTGCTTAATTAGTCCATGCAGTTGAGTGATTCCAGGGGTTCGGTGTGAGATTCCCGTACCGAGACAAACGTTAAAATGATAATTTTCACCCAGACAAACTTCAGATAAAATAGGTATTTTTATAAATAAACATTGATTATATTAAACTTTACAATTTGCAACCCATGTAAGTAGAATCAGGAAACACTCCTAAAAATAATGCAGAGTGGACATCGCGAGTAGATTTAAAATGTCCATATGTTCGCTACACATGTAGGCGTTGATAAGTTACACGAGGATATCGATGAACACGTTTTGATCGACGATTATTGATTCCGAATTGCTTCCGTGGAAGCTGATAGGCGATTACTAAGCGTGCGCAGTATTTATTTCAATATGATAACGGTGTCGCGAGCCTCATTCATGTTATACATTATTGGTATGTTTTTTACGTCTACTGCCAAACGTATGTAAAATTGTCTGCCCAATAACATAGCATACCATGACCGTGCTATAAACGTATGTATGAGTTATAATACTTGAGATGAATTGCTATGGAATATGGAACGCTGCACACTAGATAGTTGCGGGATAGGCCGGTAAAGCTCCATAGTATTATATTGCGAAGTTTTTTCCTGGTAAGTTCATAGCACGGTCATGGCATACAGCGTTTTAGTGGGCACATACTATCATGCCAAAGGTTTGAAACCTTACAAGCCTCTAGAAATTTGAAATGGGAAGTGAGAAATTGCTTATCAATTCAATTGAAACGAATTTGGTTAAAATTGTGTTTAGTTAATAATAACTACTCGTACATTGTAGGTTCCAACTTGGAAATGTTTTGAAATCGTATTGTGCACAACACTTTACATCACTGAAAAAAAATTATTCTAAAGTTCATTGAAAAATAAAGAATTGGCATATAGTAATAATTATGTTCGGCAATGGAATTCCTATAGCTGAAAAGAGAGAGAGGAGAGAGGGATTAGGCGTATAGTTTTTATTTTTATTTTATTTGTTTATTTCATTGGCACATACATACATACATTCTTTGATTGTAAACCTTATTTTCTTAACTCACGATTACTCGTACATACGAATGATTGACATTACGTGGCGCGTATAACCCTATACTGGTATTACATATATTTGTTTTCGCGTCACTGACTATTCCCCCACAATGGCTCGTGTCAGATGCCAGTACAATTATGTGAATTACGCTAGAGCCATTAGCGGCCACACAGCGAATTCTAAAATTATTTATAAGTCGTTGACCCCGGTTATTTATGGATGTAATTGGCTCAGTCCAGGAAACGAGTATTTCCCTGAGGTAACCCTATTTTCGTTTTGTTTCAATGTTTACCTCACGAAGTCAAATTTGTATAACAACGTTTTTGAACTTGATATTTCAGATTCCTACTCATATGCATTTGACAGGACGTTGCCAAAGTGCAAACGACAAATCAACAGAAAGTAGTTTTGATGCAGTTTTACAGTCATTTAAGTTCAACGCATTAAATTTTTTTTCCATTTTGCTCGTTTGTTCAAATTATCACTGACCTCGGGAGGTACTACATCTCGCAGAGGACTTAAAAATATTGAGTTCATACAAATCGAATGTTCTGGAAGTGTTGTTGCAATTCTGGTCGTTTGTTCAAATTATCACTGACCTCGGCACGTAGTCCATCACGCACAGGATGTAAAATTAGTGAGTTCATACAAATCGAATGTTCTGGAAGTATTGTTGCAAACCGTCAATTGAGACCCTTGCAAACGCAAGTTGCGGCCGCCTACGTGATGCCACTTATTGTCAGCCGACGCCCAACAACGGGTCGATTGTGCTTTCATCCTTAACACTCTTGTTATGTCGCGACGAAGCCCGCTGCAGCTCGTTTATGTCTGTATTAGTTAACAAAGGCATTGTGCGTCTCGTAATAGAGTCACGGTCCAGTGAACTCTTCGTAAACATACCACGCTTTTACAGCTAATCCGATGTGACAAATCAACATTATTGTTGCTGATTTCGTCGGAATTATGCACTCTTTGCGTCATAACTTAGGGAATTTCATTTGCAAATCGGTTATTTCAGTCCCGTTCGCAGTAATTGGTTTTGTATAAATAAACACGGTTTATTTTGTACACTACCGTGCTTTTGGTAAATTAAAATTATATTTGACTTACGGCCTTATTCAGAGACAGATTTAAAACCTATTTTAGTTATCGAATGTTCTGTCTTTTTCGCTCAAACTGAATTCCAAGCTCGTTCGAAAGGGCCAACATTCGATAACTTAAATGTATTTTAAAAATATCTATGAATAAGGTCGTTAATATATAGTATAATGAGAAAATTACCGCTATTTTATCTACAGGCCAGTTAAATCGAGGTTTCAATACATCTTGTTTGAATCAATTAAAGAACCAAGTGAGATACTCGTATAAGGCAATTAATTTTTATTCATGCTACACGACCCAACCTTTCTGGTTCATAATCATAAAAACAACGTGTTGTAAACGATTGCTTATATAATTTGTTTAAATGAAACACAATTATTTTATCAAAATTATAAGTTTTTACGATTGTGATGTTTGGCTGAATCATATTTATCAATGTCGGGTACAAACTAGATTTTAATGTTAAAAGCCCTTTGTAAAATATGTTATAGATTTGTTCATTTAAAGATTTGTTCTTTATTCTTTGTTGTTATTATGCCCAGTACATTATATAATTAGATTGGCCTTGTCCGTATGCGTAACAATGTGTGTAAGTAATGAGGCCTGTGTTGCGCGGTTGGTTAAGATACCGACTGAGAAATGAGAGGCCGCGGGTTCGATTTCCGCAGCCTAATAAATATTTTTGATTTTGAAATAGGTAGTTATTTCGGGTCCTGTTGTTGTGAGGCCGAAGCCCGTCATAGATTTCAAAACTCCACCAAGATTTGATTGAGTTTACTGTGGGGCAGGCGTATGTGTGTGACTTTTTTGTATTTTACGATGCTTTCATATTTATTACATCAGTTAATAACATGAACGTTTGTGAGAATGCATACGCTAAGAGGAAATTCATGTGCAAAGACACGTCGACATAATTTATGTTGTCTAGCACCAGCCGACAATTATCCTCGTTAATTATTCCTTCCCTTTATCTCTCTCTCTCTCTTCAGCCACAGGAAGTCCACTGTTGAACATAGACCTCCCCCATAGATCGCCACATAGACCTTCTGGAAGCGGCCTCCAACGCTAGAGGCTCTGGCGTCCGACAGATGGCGGGATAACCATCCTTATACATGACGTAGCCAAATTAAAAGCTGATGATGAGCAGCATTGTCATATAACGGGATGGGAAAAGCAAAATAGCCGACGTCGGTCGCATTGAGATTAAATATAAAATAGTACCCGAAATAATATTTTGTTGATGTCGACTGGACTCAAAAACTATCTGGACCCGGGCGAAGCCGGGCCCGACCGACATAAAGAAATATATTGTAAGATTACTCAAAAAACGAATAAACAAATGCCCACACTATAGAAGATTCTGGTATGAAATCGTGTGGTGAAAACGACGCTTCAAGGTCGCCCGATCAAGGTCTTTCGATGTTGATAGTGACAGGAAAGTAAAACAAAAAACTCGCCGAGAGCCTTGTCGCACTGCTGTCATACTGCACATCTGTTTTTGCTATACCTTTGTAAATTTAAACTTGTGTAAAGTACGTTAAATTTCCGCGCAGTGGCCATTGTTTGTATTACATCTACTGTCGCATTAAATTGGTAATTCTGATGTTGTATTAATTTAATTTTCACTTAAACGAAAATAATTATTAAATGATTTGATGAGTCAACCACTCATAATACTCAAAGTACACGTATTGCTATACCAACATCTATTATTTTTTTAACTCGTCAATTCTTAAAGTATTAAATTTAATAACGAATTAAATGCTATACTGGTGTACTCGAAAACAGTACCTGTCGTTTTATCTTAATTACTTCCATTCACAATGTTATCGATACGTAATTAAGTAACAATTATGTGTTAGTATGTATGTATCGGTTTAGTTGCATGAACTTCTAATCGCTTCATGGCCTCATAAACACCATATTTCGGCGCGTCAGTTATTATAAAATATTCTAAATAATGAGAAATCTATATCGAAACAGTATTACTAGATATTTTTACTTGAGCCCTATATCTCTGTAACAGGGCGTATTGATCGGGCCTAAGATGGTGGAAATATTTTATGAAACTCTAACACCATCGGTATGACAACCAAATTATTTTAAAATGGTCACAAAAAATCCAAAACATTTAAATATAACCTAAAGGAATAATAATATAGCTTAAACAAATCAATTATAAAATATCGATTTGCTATACCGTTAAATATAATTTATTTTTTGATGTACGAACTGACAGTAATGTGTGTCTATTAATTTCCATTAATCTACCGTCCAAGCATAACCATATTTTTTTTGTTGACAGCATGGAACGAGGAGTACCTAGTATCAGGCAGCAGCCTGAACCTGCGTCCGTATGACATAGTGACGTTGGACAGAGAGCGGCGCGACGCCCCTGCGCCATCCACCGCGGCACCTGCGGCTCCTGCAGCACCCGCCGCTCCCGCAGCCCCCGCGGCCTCAGCGACGGTGAACGTTAACTCCACAACCCCTGCCCCTTCACCCACGCCCACGGTCCAAGTGGTGGCCAACGTGACCACAAATGCTACCATCGACGCGAATAACACCGAAAGTGCTGATGAAGGTAAGTAATTTGAGATTTTTTGACAATTCTTTGCAGAATATGCGTTGTTGATTGAAGGGAAGAGATTTTATAGTAATTTACTTCTTTTTAGTCAAGTAGCTAATGTGGTTATGTGGGATTTAGAAATGGCCGCTGCTATTACCGTGTCTGGCTGAGCGTTATCGTTAGACGTTCCCGCACACAAACCACCACTTCAACTCCTGACAGCCAGGATGAACAGTGGCTATCTTACAATTAGTTATGGAATTTCATTAAGTAAAATTGGAATCTGTTGTGTATTGCCTTTGCTGAACGCGATGAATTTATAAATCTATTAGACACATCCGCGAAGTTTAAGTTATTGAATTTTACGGAGTTGGTGCTAAATCGCCAACTAGTTTTTATCTGATTAATTAATATTTAATCTCTAAAAATAACGAATTTTTATGTTGTCTTTTGTCTTTACATATAAGGCGTTCACTGTAAAAAATATTACAAGTACAAAAGCTCTGTTTAAATAAATTGTTTTTGCATAAGTAGTTGGCAGATACCTGTTTCCCATGTGCACTCTCATTGTACCTCAACAGTTTCATATACATGGTGTAACTTTAATCGAAACATGCAAACCATTGAGAATAAATAATAATGTACGGAAAAAACAGTGATATTTTTTTATTAAGATTAATAGCAATACGAACATGCCATTCGCCTGATGGTAAGCGATACGACCGATCATGGACATGCTTATGATAAATAAGAGAAATCCTTCAAAACACGTTCGATAAGTCTCACAACGGGCGGATACCCTTGTGTTCGACGTGCTTTATCTTACGTCATTGCTCGTATCATAGGCCGATACGTTCATACTTCATATGATCGGTGCCTACCATACTAACTAAGGGGGAGAGGAATTGTTTTCGCAATGACTTATATTTGTAAAGGGACACAATTTTGCCGACATATTAAAACAGACAATTTAGTCATAACTAAGGGCCGGTACCTTCAAGTAATTATGAGCATTACTCGAACAGTGAAACACACTGGTGTTTCTTCTACTGAGAAGAGATGCCAAACGTATGGCTTTGACATTGCCAGTTAAAATAATAATCAAAGTTACTCCATTCAACCTGAACCTAATATGCATATTGATGTAGAATCTAGAATGAAACACTCAATACCTACAAGTCATATAGTCAACCTTGCACCCCGTATTAATTGTATACTTTCAGGGTTGCACTGTGACGTCAAAGCCTTGTAGGCGTAATCGCAAGTCGTGTCGTCGAGTAAATATTTAAATGTTTCATTCATGAGGTCACGTGGGGGGTGGCATAGGCGAGGCGAGTAAACACGCACGTCCTTGGTGCTCGGCCAATTTAATGATAACGATGACTTGCAAAGGAGTGGCCGGTGTGGAAATTTTCTTTATTGCGTTGCACAGGGTTGAGGTATGTGGATCGACATTACTCACGCCTTATGCTCGGTAGTAGGTATTTAGAGCTTTCCGTCTGTAGATATTTCCTATATTGTCGGTGGTATATGAGAGTTGCAGAGGACGGAATTCATCCTAAGCTTCATGCTCGGTGGCTCTAAACGGCCTGTGCTGAATATTTTAACACTTAATCGACTTTTATATAATACGAAATCCTTGGATCCATTATTATGAATAAGCTCGCGCCACCCAAAGAGACGCCGTGGGCGATATGTTTTAGTTTCGTAACTAAAATGCGATAAGATAAGCACAGATTTATATGATGACTTACACGTGTTTAATGCAGCTTCGGCGATGAGAGCTATCACTTTTGCGCCATATAAAAGAACACAGAGGCCATCAAATAAGCTCGACAGTTGTGCGGCAATATTAGCACTTCTGCTTACCTCTTTACCTATTAAGGCGTGATCTTATCCATTTATGCCTAACAGTACATGTCGACAAATCCTTGTTATTATTTATAGGATTCAAACATGAATAAGTACTAGCAAGCAGAATCTATTGTATAATATGAATTTACTACTCTCTCTCTCTATACCAGCCCATATACGTCCCACTGCAGGGCACGGGCCTCGTCTACAATCGAGAGTACGACTGAGAGTGGTTAGGCCATATAGTCCACCACACTAGTAAATTATAAAGACTAGTAAATTAGCATAGACAGTTGTATTTTTAATCGACTCAAAAAAGGAGATTATTTTCGTAGGTATTGGTCGTTTGCAGACGCGCAGTTGTATTTTTTTACGATGTAAATAATGCGCGCAATGTTCGCCTGTCACAAATACTGGTCGATGTTTTAAAATTTTATTTTCCTTCGTGTCAAGCGCCGTTGGATTTTTTGCATGAGTCACCTTTATAAAGCTTTTGGGAACGCATAAAACCCGAACCGCGTAAAAGCCGTACGTACTATCTACTTGTATAAAATTGAATTAAAAAAAATCAACTGAGTATATTGGGAGTTTTAAAAATTGTGAATTTTAGTAAAAATCTGCTGGTACGTGGCCTGACGTTACTAACGTTAGGCTTAACGGAGTGTTAGTCTGTGGTATTGATATAGCGTTTCCAAAGGGGTTTTACACAAAAAAAACCCAGACATAGTTATTGCTCGCAATGTATATAAGTTCTTTGTTTGCGGTCGAGCTTGTAATGTTACTTATATAATTATTAATCATTTATTTTGATATTTAAGCCGCTTGCCTGACGGTTAGCGACACGCTCGCCCATAAATAGAACACCACACCGAACTTATAATTACTAAGCACTGTACGGGGTGAAGATATGAGATGTTGGGTTTTTAAATACTTCCTTGTTATTCATAGACAGTTTTAAAACCTGTTTTAGCTATAGAACGTTTTGTCTTCTTCGCTCAAACTTAATTCAAAAGTCGCTAGAAAGAGGCAAAACATTCAATAACTAAAAGAGATTTTATAACTGTCTATGAATAAGGCCGTTAATGGTTTTATTGGCTACAATGTCGTTCAATCAGGAACACTACTATGCCAACACACTGCTGCATAGCGGCAGAAATGAGCAAAGCGGTGGAACCACCCAAGTAGGCTTTTCACATACATAGTTTGGGCTCCCACCTATATAACATCTATTTGCAGCCTCCGTGGCCTATTTAATTAGAAATCAGCTGTGAGACGTGAGGCCGCGGGTTCAGTCCCCGAGCCGAGACAAATATTTGTGTGATTTACGGGTATATGCTTCGGGGCTGGGTTTTTGTGAGAGTAAAAAGTCTCTTATAAGTTGATACCCACGACACAAGACTCGATCTTAGTGTGTCAGGACTATGTATGTATGTGTGATGTGAGTAAATCATCACCATATGAAGCCACATAAATTAAAGTACTCTCGAAACTCCGTGTATCATATTTCCATATACATATGTACAAGTGTTCTTTATTATTTTATTTATAGTATATGACGGTTACAGACACCACATAAACTATTCAATGAAAAGTTTACGTTATCATATAAGATAACATTATTAATCTAATATTTTTTTTTAATACTTAGCAAAACCTCAGATACTAACATCAATAATGTTGTCACTTATAAATACGTGTGCTATATCGGATTTCAGTACATTATCAACACAAATTACTCGTAATTTTACACCATTATTAGTGATTACACAGCTGGCGCGCGGTTTTAATTACCGGCCACTGTACACACATTCCGATAATGCCAATATAACTGATACCATGACACATTTCGTGCTTTGTATACAATACGCACTTGCTGTTTGACGGATTTTGCAAAGATTCTCCACCAGCACGCACTAGGCCAGCGTGCTGGACTATACCTAATAATAATAATAAATAATAAATACACCCAACGGTCACATACATAGTCCAGACACCACATAAAGGTCAATTAAAATCTTGCGTTGTGGGTATCAGAAGATACGAGAGACTTCGGTCTCACGTGGTGCGCGGGAAATACCTGAGACAAAACGACTGCCTTACTTAGTATTTGAGATTTTGCATTTATATATAACAATTTTATTTATTTTACGCCTCATTATGAATACGATTCCGAGTTTCACTTGTATCAATTTCGTGTAGTTAACTCAGGGTCGGCAGCGCGCGAGTGACACCTCTGGTGTTGCAGTCGTATAGGCTACGGTGACTGCTTACAATCAGGCGGGCCGTATGCTTGTTTGCCTGCTTAGTTGTATAAAAAAACTTCGAAAGACTTTTCGGTCTTACAAACGCTCAGACCCGAGACAAATACATGTGGGCCTCGCAAACAATTGCCTCGGTGCGGGAATCGAGCCCGCGTTCTCTCGCTCCACAGGCGGCGACTAACCAACTGCGCCACCGAGGCTTTCTAAACTTATGTGGCCTAACCCTTCTACTGTGGGATATATTTGGGCTGATACAGACGCAGACTAAGATTTCAAATTTTGGGCCAAGTTTTGTTCAAGTGAATTTCACTAAGCCCATTGTCAATGGACACACGTGACTGAAACACAGGCTTATTAAAAAAAAAATATATATATATATATATTATATATATCTATCTATTCAAAACACAGCTATATGCGTTTTGAACAGGGCTGTCCAAACTAAGCTAGGCCTGCATCTTGGGTTACCAATACACAGTTAAAAAATAAAAAAATCCACCATAAAGTAAAAAATAATATCTATTTTACTATACTTGTACACGTTGACTAGTTTTCTCATTGACTTGACCAGCCAAGAAATCAAAATATATGATTTACATATTGAAATAAAAATTGAACACGCAGAAATTTAAATTAATTTATGGCATAGGTCTTATATGCTTTGACACAAAAAAAATATTTTCCAAGTCGGTTCCGGCGTCTTCGAGTAATCTAAAAACATACATAAAAAAAGATTCCGACGAACTCAGAACCTGCTCCTTTTTTGAAGTCGGTAAAAAAAAATACAGAATATAAATACAACAATATTAAAGGTTACTCAAAACCATATTAAAAGTTACGAAAGAGAAAAGAATCTACAGTTAGTAGTATTATTTGTGAGCCACAGAAACACTTGTCACTTGTGTCAACTGCCGATGCAGGTATCGAACCGGCGGCTACTCGTTTCACAACCGGATCGCGACCAACTGCGCCACGGATGCTGTCATGTCTATGATTCAAACGACCGACCAATGCGAAACTAGTATTTCCCATTCCACATTATCTCAAATATTAGGTATTGTTTGTATACTCGTAGTGTTATTTCGGGATTTTTTTATATCAGCAAGGAAATGGGGTCCACCCATTAAAACTGATGCAATAGCAACACAAAGCGACTCATCGCAAAATTTTATCTCGGATGACACAACTAATAAAAATATTTTTTGTCGAAAATCGCTTGTCCATATCCATGTGAATGTATATTTGCTATAACCGAGATAATGCAATGAATCAAGTGTTCTTGGTATGCAATGGTTTTAATCGATCTCAAAATAATCTTTGTTTTTTTAGAATCAACTTTAATACTTAGGACCAGCTGCGTCCCGCGGTTTTACCCGCGTAGTTGGTAGCGTGTTGTTATGTAACTCATAGTCTTACAGCTGGCACCGACCTCAAAAAAAAATAGTTAGCATTTAGGTATTTAAGAATTTTAAAAGTTTTTTTTATTTCTCTTTTTAATTACAGATTTGAAGTCGGTTCAATTTTTTTTTTTTTTGTCATATGCCTGTGAAAACGAGGGCACTAGAAATAGGATTTAACACGCAGAATTGTATGAAATATCGAATATCCTTGTTTGTAGTAGCGTGTAATTTAACGACGGACAAGTTCCTATCATTCACTAAAATTTGGGTGACAGTAGTTGTTGTACTGGCACGACAATTATATCGCTTCTGTCCGGTTGTCTTTATAAACCCCGTTGCAGAAAGTAGACAGACGTCCTGGCTAAAGCTGCCTAAAGTCGATGCTAGCTGTCGCAGTGCAAATCCCTGCGAGAGGCCCATCAGTGGCGTTTTACATTTCATTTGTCAATAACGATGCAAGGAATTTTCCAAGTACAATACTCGCGTGTAAAGGCTCGAATACGTCACTTCAACAGAACTTGCTTGTTGTCTTTCGCTCGTATCACATTGTAAACGTGCTCGCGCCGCCATTATCTCGGCTTACTATAAATAAACACTAATTATAACCTAACTACGAGTAGTTGCAATTATCTCGCCATCGCCGCGGGAATGTCAAATGAACAAGGTCTAAGGCGGGTGTTTGTTTGCCGGCTCATAGGACCTTTTAGCCCTAAGTGGCACAATTGAAGATGTTAATGGGATTGCATTGTAGATTGAGGTGAAGTAGCTTATATTCCGTGTTACTATCGGTAGTCGGTACTCTTTATTGGTGGGATAAAGATAATGATTTTCCTCATATGAAACTAAGAAAACGTTTCAATTGATGGTAAGGGGTTGTACGGTTCCTCAATGACACCTAGCATTGAAACTATGGAGGATGTACTGACATTGTATGTACTAAATTACTATGTAGTGTCGTGGCACCCAAACACCTACACTGTATTTAGCCCCAGGTGCATAAAACTTTCCAATCCAATCCATCAGCTAAAGGAAGTCCACTGCTGAACATAGGCCTCTCCCAATGATTTCCACAGTGACTTGTTGGAGGCAGCCTGCATCCAGCGACGTCCCGCGACCTTTACCAGGTCGTCTGACCACTTAGTGGGTGGACGGCCCGCCCACGCTGCGCTTTCCGCTTTGTGGCCTCCATTCGAGAACTTTTTGGCCCCATCGGCCCTAAAACTAACGATAACTTTAATTTTGACAATATCATCGCCATACATATGTGACGTATTTGACATTGCTAATGTATAGGATTGGCATTTTTCAAAGTATCAGTTATGGGCAAAGTTAATTTGTACAATTGGCCCTTGTTGACAGTAATACTTTCAGTTTAATCTGAATTACTGTGAGACTAAATTGTATTCCAAAAATAAATTCCTTTTTTGAACCCAATTGGAATCTCGCTTCGGCGGATGAATCAAATAACAAGATCCTAAGCACACAATGGGCTGTGGATGCCGCTGATTGCGCCTTCACTGCAAGAGATATGTTACATACACTCACACATATGACATACATATATAAATATAGGGTTCCACCATCCATGTGCACTCATTCAGACTTCGCCGTCGAGAAATGTGTAATGGGATTCTCTCGCGAAATATCGTACACATGGAATCCACTGCACGATAGAGCGCAGTTTAGTTGATGTGCTATTTGTAAAAAATGTCAGAATAGCGTGTTATTTATTACATTAGAGAATACTTGGATGTTTTCACTATTTTTATGAATATAAATTGAAGATCAATGTTAATATTTATAGGATGAGTTTTTCGGTTCGTAAAACGTATCATAATAGGGTAGTTAATATGTACAATAAAGAGTATAGGTAAATAAATTGACAGCCTCCGTTGCGCAGTTGTTAGACTCCGGCTGTGTAACGCGAGGTCGCGGGTTTCATATCCGAACCGAGACAAATGTTTATGTGTACCTCAAGTATTTGTTTCGGGTCTGAGCGTTTGTGAGGCCGAAAAGTCTTTCGTAGTTTTTTATACAACTAGCAGGCCAACAAGCATACGGCCCGCCTGATTGTAATCAGTCACGGTAGCCTATACGTCTGCAACACCAGAGGTGTCCAGGAGACACCCTGTGTCTATCTATGTATATATTTATTCCGGTTCAGCTAATCTGACTCATGATTCGCAACACGGTTTCAATCTATACCCAAAACGCGCGAAAAATAATGTATTTTGATCGGTTTTTAATGAATTTCAGAGTTAACTACACGAAATTGATACAAGTGAAACTCGAACCGTATTAATAATGAGGCGTAAAATAAACAAAATTGTTATATATAAATGCAACATCTCGAATACAAAGTAAGGCAGTCGTTTTGTCTCGGGTATTTCCAGCGCACCACGTCGGCACCTACTAGGAAAACTGACTTTGCCTTATACATTACTCGTGGGTACAGCCGTTCATACTTAATGATTTAATACTCTAAAGGCACAGCGCTTGGCGCCAATTTGTAACAGTAATACGATGTAATGATTAACTTTGAGTGGTGTTAACAAAACCAAGACAAAGATCTCAAATATTTTTTTATCTACTAAAAAAATATTATTTTTCAAGTTCTCAAGCATCTTAAGATTTTCTCTTCATATAATATCATATTCAACGTACTTTTTTAGCATTAATTAATCCTACTATCTAATAATGCTCAATACAAAAATGTGGGAAGTAGATAATATAAATTTTACAACTACGAGTATACCTTAATTTTAAGTGAACACTAAAAATAAAAAGTGTTTTATCATTTTACAATACGAAAAATTAATTGATATATTCTTTGACATGCAAAAATAATAAAATTTCACCACAGTAATTAACAAAACGTAATCTTCTGACGCAATCGATCCCAACTGAGATGTAAACGGGAACGCGTACGTATCAAAAATCATTATTAAATTTAAATTCCACAAATAGAGATTTGCAATTGATAATTAGATAGATAATTAAGTAGCTAATAAAATTACAACCAATCGCCGTCTTTGAACACCCAAAACATCACACGAATCTCCGGTGCTTCTGGTTCCAGAAGATTAATTAGTTTAGTTAATAAGTTCCTAGAATGAGGAGATTCGTTATCAAAATTAATGTTATTACTTATTGTCTATGTTCCATCTTTACCGTGTGGAGGGTTCACTGTCATCTTCAGTGTGATTTATGCAGAATTTACATACCCTTAATCTTTAATATAGAATAATCTTTAATATAGAATTGTGGAACGATATCTCTTCCGCGGTACTTACAGTTCGATATACGGACGTTTAAAAACGGGTCTATAGTTTCCCTACGCACGATGCCGCTTATAAAATAATAAAAATAAATTATTTATTACCGATTAAACGTATACAAATGAAGCATAATCTTACGAGTCTTAAACTAAGCATGTAAGCTTGTGTCTTAAGACCCGAGAGTGGAAACTTACAATAAAATACTCAGTAAAAGAAAATAACGGATGTTCATATTAAAGAACTACGCGAATGTGTGGGTATTTGTGTGTAAGTGCATCTGGAGTCGTATGTTTATAGGCTACGGTGACTACTTACCATCAGATGGTCGGCGTGCTCATTCAATACCTACTCCATTAAAATATTACAAGAAATAGGTATTCGAGCTAAAGGTCACCTTGATTCTGCTGCGTGCCCTCTCTTGTTGTTCAATAACAGGAAGGGCACAGTTAAGCCGTTGCTCGCAGTGTGATGAATTCTCTTTTTTTTGCTTTCAAAAGGCAAGATTATACCGCCCGGGAATGACCGAAGGAGGGTCAAGGCTACCGTATAAAGTGGTCATATCCACCGGGTTGACACCACTATATCATGACCGATCAACATGAAGTAACAGTTTATTTTGGTGAGTGAGAAAATAATCGAAGTGCTCATTCTCCGTCGTGTCTCGACACGATTCGAGTCAATCGAAACTTTATCGCGAATGTTGGTCACAACGCGGGTTCAGTAAACTTCTTTATTCGCCGACCTTCCGATAAATACCTTTATCGTCTGTATTAACAAGGCGTAAACACGACTTAATGAGTTCCACACGAGGTCGCATTGTTAAAAATTATTTATCCAATAATTTTTATCTTGTAATATAACTTCCAAGTGACCACAAGCACACCATTGTTCTTTTTATTACTAGTTGAAAATTAATTGGATACCACCGATAAATATATAAAGCGGACAATAAATTAAGCGAATATAATGATATTAGGCGTGGACTGGTACGTTATCGTTAAGTTTGTTTGTATTGTTTTATGAGTAACTGATTGCTAGAGGTTTTTAAAAACATTGTCCTACATACGGTTCGCTGTTGTGTCTAGAGGTTTAATTAGTAAAATAAATAGGAGTTGATAATATTTTAGTCTTGGGAACACCGTTCGTTCTAGTGTGCTAACAATCAAACCGGCCCAATTAGGCGTTGCAGTACTGTGTCATTCCAATACCTTCCTGCGAACACAACTCACATTACATACAATTGTTGAATAATACATATACAAAGCCGTACTGTGTCGAACAGTGACCGGCGGGCGAGTAAGTACGAACAGCTTTGCATGCCTCGCCCGTACAACAAAGAAGTAAGTCATTAGTATGCGCGGATTGTTTTGTATGATTAGTTAAAGTACGGACGCGGCACGCTATACTTCCACTAAACACGTCAAGGACGATGCCAGGGTGTAGTGCACGCATTACATATATTTCATTTAAACACTAACAAGTCTGGACAAGGGATTGACCTACAACGAGTACGTTTGAGATACGGAGGCAGATGATTGCAAAAATGCCAATGCATTGGGCCAGCGAGGAGGACTATAGCATAACCCCTTTCAACCGATTAGAATATTACATGTATACTAATAATTTTTTTTTATAGAAATGCCGATTGGAGCAACAGTTATTTTAGTTTTTTTAATGATTTTATTAGATCAATATTTATTATTTTAACCTACATTTACCGGGTAGTGGAGAAGCGAAAACATTAATTTATTATTGAACTCAGGGTATCGCGGCAATTTATATACCAGAAATCATAAATTGTTCACAGACTTTTTTACAAACTAAATAATATTCTCATTTAGTTTTGAAAATATCGTGTTTTTAATTTTAATGTAAATAGTTTTATAGTGTTTTGACTAGCTCGTATGATATCATATATGTAAATATACACAATATACTGCAAAACCGCGTCATTAATACACGAGTCACTTTGAGGTTTGTCGTTATAATGTAATTTCTTTGTTATTCTGTGGTCACATTGGTTAAATACTACATACGTTGTTAATAGTGGTTTCGGTGACGCGTTCTTATACGAGTAGAACTTAATAACATGGGAATACTGGTTCAATATCATAGCGTTACCAGATGCTCTTATAAACATAATAATTCTCTCCATATAGAGTAGAATCGTAATTGCTTATTATTTATTCTTAATTATATTGAGGACGGACTCGGTCATAGTCTATGCTGTATAGAGTAACATAAAGTTGGCTCTCAAAATATATAGTTGGTGTATAAATTATAGCTATATATATTGTTATTTCAATCGTATTTGTAATAATTTCGGCCCAATGCGCACTAGGCCTGCGTGGTGGACTTTATGCCCTAACACCTCTCAAACTTACTCTCGGTTGTAGATGAGGCCCGTCCCTACCAGTTTATACTAGCTGATGTAGATCCTCTCATGATATAACATGGATTAACACTATCCTAATATTGTTACCGGCACTCTTATTGTCATTCTCTCAAACTCCACTCGTGAAGATTCAAGATATCCAAAGTTTTTCAACATGCATGTTGCACAATTATTTCTAACTTTAGTCAACCACGCTGCCGTCTTACGGGTTGGTAGTATGAATGCCTTTGAAATTCTTTTAAAGAAACAAAAGCTACGCATGTTTCATCAACATGTTTTTCTAATTGGTTTTAGTGTCAGCAGTGTGTACATCAGTTATGAACCTGCGACTCCATTGTCATCATCGGATTCTGAAACAAGTATACTTGATGTTCTCAGGCTTTCTCTGCCCGGGCCTAAACCAAGACAAGTCACCAATGTTGTGATAAAGAGTGTTATTTCAACATTTGTGAGCCACCTCATTGTGTTTTCATTCCCACGACGAATGCGCGTTTTGGTCGCGCTCGCTCGGGTGACCGAACGTCCCGTGCGAAAAACTAGCTTGCGTTATTATGTACTGCTGTGATGCTACACTCTGCACGTAGAATGCTTATGTCGTGCGTTACTTACGTCGTCTGCCGCACACAAAGATGTGTAATGTCAATCATAGTTAGTAAAGATGTTCAGATCGAAATCTATTTTTAGACATATGTAGCTTAACATGAATAGGCCCTTTGAAGTACGGTACGAAAAGTATTTATTTCTCTAGAAAAATCTGTTCAAGATTATACAAAAAAAATCTAACATCACCTACGTTTCCAATTCTTTTAATCCCTTGAAATAAAAAAATATATATTTTTACACTATTTACCCTTTCATATTCTTTGGTGCTATAAGAATCGACTGCCTCGGTGGCGTAGTGGTACTACGGTATGATTGCAAAGCTGAGGTCTCGGGTTCGAATCCCGGGTCGGGCAAAGTGATATTGGATTTTTCTATTCATTATTAGCCCGGAGTCAGGAATTTGTGCCCGATATGGCGATAGGCTCGCCCCCTATCACATCGTGGGACGGAATATACAAGGCGAAACGTGGGTGTTCTAGTAGCACCTCTGCCTACCCCTTCTGGGAAAAAGGCGTGTGGTTATGTATGTATGTATAAGAATCAAGTAATCCGCTAGTTCTTTCTGTTTATACTCGTAAGTTTTCTGAAATAAATGTACAGAAAGGATTTAATACGATACTATAATAGTCCAAACTAGTCTGCTGCTGAGCACGGTCTCCTCTACTACCAAGAGTTTGATGGAGAGGCGCAAACCCAAAGCAATCGAGCTAGCTGGCATAAATGTGTTGAGAATAATTTTCAGTGCTCAATTTTCTTCCATCTGTACTATACAGATTCCGGTTATCATCAAGGCCCTTTGGCTTTCACTCAGTCGATAAACAGGATACATCGAAATAAACATTAATGCAAAATATTTCCTGCACCCAGCACGGGATCCGATTGATCAAAATTAGGCTTCTGATATAGAAAGTCCTTTGCCGTTCAAGTAATTAAAAAATATCCAGTTGGCAGATACTTGCGACATTGATTGAAGAAAAATATTGTGCCCCTACGACTTGTACTTGCAGTTGATGTGTCGTAAAACTTCGATGTTCATCGCCCGTTTAGTTACGTCGCAATATACATGTCCCAGTACATAACAGCAAACGTACACTAGTGTAACAGATTGAACCATCTTTTGTCTAAGGTTTTTCCAATCAAAGTGACTCACCTATGATTGGTTTGTTAATTGATTTGCTCGATGTTGCGTAAAACTCGTCTAATGCCCTATCAAAGAAAGGGATTTTTTTACAACTCGTCTCATCAGTATATGTACATAATATATGTACTAGAATATATTTTATTGGTAGGTGTACTATTTTGCGTTGGCAATATCCATACGCGCAGAATCGAGTAATCTACCGCCGAATGAAAATGAATTATTAAAGTCAATTAATTATAAACCTTATACCTATTTGTGTACGATTTAGTATTGCAATAACAGATTCACGTTTTCAAAGTAATAAACACATGACATCGTTTAAAATCGTATATAGTAGATTACAAAGATACGTGCGAAATAACCAATATATGAAAAAATCGCTCGTGAGTTATGCTCGTCGTGATTGAATAAATCAGATCCCTTGTATCCAAAACTCATTTGTGCTGCTTTATTGTAAGTTTCAAATTGTTATACAATATATCTGTATGTGTATGTGCTCTTATACATACAGATATTAACATATATATCTGTATGTGCTCTTACAGCGTCGCCGCTTTCCATCACCATGATTGGCACATTAACTAGATTAAAATATCGTACACGCGTGATTCTATTAACCCCGTCACTACCTCGTGTCGTCCGCTTGAGGGATATGCCTTTACCGCCCAGGTCAATGAAATAGCCTTCCCTTTACACAGTTTAATATAGTTTACTCCTTTAGGCTTTGTAAAGAGGTTTCATAACAAGATCAAATTCAGGCCCTTGGAAACATAGACTGAATTTATACGCGCGTCTACAGTCGGCTTTATATCTCATTTGTTTTTCAAACGTTATGAATTTATTACATTTTGTTTTTTATAAATTTTTTTTATTTAGCACATTTAAAAAAATACATTTTTGGCTCAGTAGCACAATCGTCCACGATTGTACCCGTTATGCAATACACATTAAATAAACTTGTCGCCAGCCGTATTTTCCTCGACACCCATCAATGGAAAATTCCATGTGCGTATGAACCTTGTCTCTGTGTAACATAAAATGTGTAAATTGATTAATTAATTTTCCGATAACACAATTTTGCTCTGTTGATAAGCGGTGAACACCGTCGCCCTCCCGGCTAATAATCCCTACCCCATTTCCTCCTCACGGCTGGCGATTTAATACGGCCAATAGGGGATTTGTGATCACGTTGCTGGGTGGATAATATAATCGATCGAAACAGAAGAATATTTTGATAGCTGTACACGGAATCATGTAACAAACGTATTTATTGAACCGTAAATATTGTATTGCCTTGGTGGCTCAGTTTCAGTACGTTACGGTTGCAACGCTGAGGTCTTGGGTTCGATTCCCGGATCGGGCAAAGTGATATTGGATTTTTCTATGGATAGTAAGTAAGGTGGGAGGAATATGGCGATAGGCTCGCCCCTTATCACATCGTGGGGTGAAGCACACAAGGCGAAACGTGGGTGTCCTGGTAGCACATCTGCCTACTCCTGGGAAAAAGGCGTGAAGTTTATGTATGTATTATGTAAAGTATTGTACGATATCAACTCTACCTGTGAATCGAATCATTGACGCCACACTTTCAACCCCCACGCCGTCCGCCACGACCAGTAAGAGGGGCATTATACTTAATTTATAACTGGTGCGATTTGAATTAATAAAATAAGCCGCAGTAAAATGAACGGCAGAAAGTCACGACATGGCCTCCAAATTGTCTAATTGGGTAAAACTAGGTATTGTCATAGTGTTGTTTGATTTTTTTCCAAGTCGAATGGTAACGTGCACGAGCAGTGAACTATGACGAGGTTTTGTTACCGGATCGATAAATATCTGAAATTGTCAACTCGACAGCAAAGACCTAATAAAAACATTTATTTGTAGGCAACACTAACGTAGAATAAGAAGAACCATGTAGTGTTGGTCTCGGGCCCAGGGACGCAAGTCGGTCACAGTGAGGATCTGTTTGAAAATTTCGTATGTGTGGCCCGGAATTGGTATTTCTGTAAGATACAGCGGCACATAATATGTAATTTGTCGAATGTTGGTAATTGTGCAGGGATAAGATCCATCTTATCCCCGCACAATTACCAAGTGATAAAGTCCACCTTATCACTCTCTGGCTACAGAGTACAGCCTCAAGGTTATGTGCGCAATATAATACAGGATAAGAATTATTTTTTACCCTAAATCGATTTGTTGTTAAAAGGCACAAGTTCAAAGCTACTGAACTTTGTACCGTGCCTTATTAGTCCTTAATCATAATCTAAAACGGAGGGTTCCATTGAGAGGGCTATAGTGCGCCATCAGCCATTTTCGAGACTTTTAAATTAAAACTTAAACACCATGCCATACATAAGCGACTCTGTAAGCTACGGGTACGGAACTACTGACAGCGCTGCTGGCCAACCTTTGATTATGGTACGGGTATGGTAACACATCCTGGTACGCGATTACAGTTGCTCCGATTATTGAAATGAAATGAAAATGAAAATAATTTATTGAATCCATTAAAATGTTCAAAAATTATTATTTTTTGTATTGTATCAGCCCATATACGACCCACTGCAGGGCACGGGCCTCCTCTACAATCGAGAGTACGATTGAGAGTGGTTAGGCCATATAGTCCACCACGCTGGCCTAATGCGGGTTGGCGGACTTTTACATACCATAGAAATTTATACAAATCGCTATGGTATGCAGGTTTCCTCACGATGTTTTCCTTCACCGTTATAGTGCGTGGTGATTGACTATCAATACACACATGACTCCGAAAAGTCAGAGGTGTGCCCTGGGATTTGAACCCGCAACCACCGTGAACATGTTGGCAGCCGCGTCTGGTCTGCGCACTTATTATTTAGATTATTTAGAAATAACTCTACCATGGAATATGATTGTATTTGGTGTGATTCTCTAACACACAATAGTGCCGAGTATATTGCTTAAATATTTCTGTGTTGTAGCAATGCAGTGTTTCCATTGGGTATAATAATATTAAGTGTATATTTTTTTACATTGCACTTATATTTGATTCTTGTGGTCAGAACCTTCGTCAGGAATATTATGTGCGAACTTTGTCATTTGCAAACGACACCGACCAAAGCGTCATTTACGCTGGTCAGTTGTTCTCGATGCGGTTAAATGGTGGTTAAAATCGATTTCATTTGTGATTACGCGTAGCCTCAGCGGCTGTGCGAACGTCCGAATTAATTGCCTTTCAAATCGTGTAGGTCGGCGACAGGTCGCGTGTGGTTGGCATGACCAGTTGATATCTAATAATGATTATGTCTACCCATTCCTTTACAGTTTACTAGTGATGCGACAACGTACTTTTCAATTGTTATTGATAATTTAATTGGTTCGTAGGAAAGGGCGAAATCAGACGAGAGATCATTCCTTAGACGAAGGCGAAAAACAATTATGTTTTGACGTAAATAAACTTGTAAATATTGCGTTGTTTAATTATTGTTTGAAAATAATTTGAGCATAATTTGTTAGACCATAGATTAACGGTATTTATTCAATTCCAAAACTATGAAAACGTGCAGGTATTAAGGATTATTTTATTTATTTTATAAGTAGTTGTAGTAGTAGTTTTTGATTAACTTTTAATTACTCGAGGAATGACGTAAAAAGCACACTATACATATTTATGTGTTAAGTATGGTTTATTGTTCGAGATGTGTATCTGCACAGTGGGCTAAAATCAAATCAGGGTATGGGAGACTGTGGATATGATTCTTGTAACAAACTATATTTATTTCTATTTGTGTGTTGTAGCGTTGCAGTGTTATCATTGGGTATATTTATATTGAGTGTATAATATACACTAAAAATATAATTTTTTTACATTGCACATATATTTGATTCTTGTGGTCTTATTAAATAAAACCTTAAATCCAGAGGTTCGCTCAAATAATTATTCGCTCAAAGCGACTAGGCTCCATGTATACCTTTTTTTTTATTTGTATATATGTGATAAAAACTGCTTTGTCTTGGGTATCAGTAAAATATGCAATTCTAATGAGCGTGTTATCTGCTTAGCGCGGCTAATACTTGTGCTTGTAACATAATCGCGAGTCGTAGCGAATGTATTTATCTTAGCAAGCTTTCAAAAACTGCTGGCGACTTGATTTCGTGTTGGTGTCAACAGCGATTGTACTTAACGATTTGTTTGAGCGAATTGTTTTGTTTAATTGTTGTTATTGCTGTGCGCATATAGGTACTCGTACATATTTTATAAGTACAATTGTGTATTAATATTTTATGCTTTATTTTGTACCTCTTCATAAGGTAATGCAACTATTGTGAATCCACCGGATAGTGAATACTTGGTACATTTCTATAAATTATATCCTTAGATACTACTATGTCTGATACAAATGAATAAAGTTAAGTTTACAATAGGCATTAGGTAATGCGGAATCTTCGATAAGGCCGCGAATACAAGTGCCTACAAAGAAAAAAGAGTTATCCACAAAAATTCTCCGCAAAAACTGTCCCTTTAGGTACCAAAATTTCTGCAAAATCGTCAAACACTGCCAGATGCAGAAATTTGTATCTCGTCATCTGTTTCATGAAGGCCGTCGATGCACGTTATGGGTTGCAGTCTCGAGCGCATCGCAGTGTGTCAAGACTTTGTCCCGTTCGTGCGTAAATGGCAGCCGTCGTTAAACCAAGGGCGTCGGTGCCACGATAAGGAAAATAATGCGTTACTTGCTGTTTGTCCACTTTTTTTTATCATTAAGAAGCGATCATCTGACTCGGCATACCTCAAGATCGTTAGTCATTATTTTATTCATATATTAATTTGGTTTCCCAGATAAACAAAAGACCCCCCGATATCCCTCTGTAAGTAATTGGAGACAAGGCGCCACATGTTCCATGTGAGCATTTCTTCGAAAGCGGACACTGCGCTCTTGATGTCGTGTCATCATTTTCCCAGGCGCGATTGTTAGAACCTTCGTCAGGAATATTATGTGCGAACTTTGTCATTTGCAAACGACACCGACCAAAGCGTCATTTACGCTGGTCAGTTGTTCTCGATGCGGTTAAATGGTGGTTAAAACCGATTTCATTTGTGATTACGCGTAGCCTCAGTGGCTGTGCGAACGTCCGAATTAATTGCCTTTCAAATCGTGTAGGTCGACGACAGGCCGCGTGTGGTTGGCATGACCAGTTGATATCTAATAATGATTATGTCTACCCATTCGTTTACAGTTTACTAGTGATGCGACAACGTACTTTTCAACTGTTATTAATTTTTTTAATTGATTTGTAGGATAAGGCGAAATCAGACGAGAGATCGTTCCTTGGTCGAAGGCGACGAACAATTATGTATTGACGTTAATAAACTTGTAAATATTGCGTTGTTTAATTATTGTTTTAAAATAATTTAGAGCATAATTAGTCAGACCATAGAATAGCAGTATTTATTCAATTTCAAAACTATGAAAACGTGCAGGCATTAAGGATTATTTTATATAGTTTATATGAAAACGTTCTTGTTGCATGCGATATGTATTACTTGATATCGATTGAATATGGCTGCGCGACAGTACCTGTCAAACTCACTGCGACTGCACGACGGAATTTAATATCCGCCGCAATGCTTTGCGAAACTGAATATATACATATTTTTTTTCATAAGATAAACCTATTGCATGCGTCGTTCCATCTCAACAAAACGTGCGTTTTTAAACTATGACTGTCAAACACATTTGGTAAAACATTTAACAATAATCTTGAAATGAATATTGAAATGGTTTTTCTAATTGCCTTTGTTGTTACCATGTGAGATTATTCTTAAGTTGCCTCAATGGTCTCTGGTTAGCACGTGTGGCCAGTAAAATGCGATATTCCTGGATCTGAGACCCAGATGGAGTCAATTTTGTGCCAGTTTGAGCGTGTAAAAAAATTCCTCATTAATTGCATGTTACTGGACTTTGTGCCCGGCGTAGCAATATACTCAGCATTCCACTTCCAAATGTATAAGCTTTGCGAACTGTGCCTTTCTCCGTAAAGTGAAGTATATATTTTTAAAACAATTGAATATAATTTTTCAGCGATGCAAAGGCGCGCAGAAGCAGCGGCTGAGGTAGCAAAGATATCGCTCCTGAGCAACCTCGGAGAGGACGGAGCTGGCCAGAGACAAGATATCACTACCAAGGTCAGCGACCCTATCGACCCCGATGACAGTAAGTATCAGTGCCAAAGCGCCTCACCCGATTCCTACCGGCTTCTCCTTTACGTGTGGGTAGAACGTATTTTCACTTATTTTTTTTGTTTTTTGCTTGCTTTTTTAACAAATTATGACATGTTAATACTATTAGATTACGAGTATAGATGCTTGTTTATATTAACAAAACATATCTCACACACGTTAAATATAAAAAAACCTGTTTAATATTTTTACAACAGCGCATTCGGACGCCAAAAGATCGTATTTAATATATAAGGGCGATGCTGTCCAGAAATAGTGTCAGTGCAACAGATTATCATCTCTTGAATTGTCACAATAATGCCAACTTAAGAGCTTTTACGCTTTCCGTGCGCTGTTCGGCTCAAAAACAGTACTTTTCGTAGCAGTTTTTATCCGTCAGAACATTATTTATAAGAAAAAAAATAATTTTAGAAAATGTTGTCATCTAAAGAGTTAGGTGGAGAACATTTTAGATTAATAGATCATTTGTGAATATTATGAGGATTACTGGACAGAGGTTTTCTCATTTTGGTTCAATTGGCCATTTAGAAGATCAAATATCTCATACACAACTTGTTTTATTTCATTTAAACATCTACCCACCCTTATTGAAAATCCCTGTGTATAAAAAATGGTATCTATATAAATTAAAATTTACTTTCAATATGAGACGTAGGAGGTTCTTTTATTTTCCATTAATCGACATCATAACATTTAAATAATTGTATGCAGTATCAGACAAAACTCTTAAGCATATCGATAAAATTAATTGTGATCCTATAACAAAGACACATTTCCATAATTTTATCGAAATTTTAAATCGACTATTGCAAGCTTTGTTTTATTGCTTTTGTGTTTTGAAAACGACGAAGCTGTGTTTACTTCACTTTCACGGCTAATGCCTTTCTAACCATATTCAACTGTACTGTAGATTGGTCCATACCTAATAAAAAATACTTTTTTTTTATTATTTACATAGAGCGAATGATTAAGTACATGAATGTTAATTTTTTTATTATATTAATTTTCGTCTATAATAAGCCAAGTAAATAGTTTATTACATAAAACGTATTGTTTCAGTACCCGAGGTGTTCAACGAGACGCCAGAAAGAATTAAGTCTGAACACAACCTGACCAGCCTGACAATTGTAAGTGTTTATTGTAATACTACCGCACTAGCGCGTCGTGGACTATGGGTAGGCCGTCTCAATCGAACTCGGTTGTAAAAAACTTCAAAAAACTTGGTTCTGGAAGAGTATTAACGTACACTTCCACCCGTAAGTTGAATAGTCGACGTAATAAAGATGGTGGGATGTCTGCAGTTGGAGCTGGTTTCTTTGAAGATCCTAGAGAGGCCTAAGCATGATCAACCTTCTTAACTAGCACGGAGACTACCCCGCCAATGCACCTATCAATGCATGACGACAGTAACTGACTTGTAAGACAGGATCGGTAGCGGCACGAAAGTATTTCACACCGAGCAAAGTAGCCTTAGTCTTTCATACTCGTTGTCTGAATATTTATTTAATAACTTCTAATAAAAAAAAAAAAGTAAACAGAGTTGAAAATATATTAGTGCTAAGTGATATTGTGCAGTATCCTCTATGAGTATTCAATATTCGGTTGAACGACTTCTGCTGAGCCTATAGAAACATTAGAGCATTACTTATCGAGTAAAATGACTCCATGGTGTACGGTGGCCATCAATATATTATTAAGTGGCATTTGTCATGGCCAACACGTGCAAGTACGAGTAGACCAGAATATTGATTCTGGTCTTCTAGGTACCTATCTATACCTTTTATTTAATTATATTTATACATAATTATACAGGTACACTGATACATTAACTGCAAATGTATATATATAGCTTTGTAATATTATATATTTATATGGGATTACAAAGTTATTTATGAAGTTGGCATATGTAGAAAACTGGACGGAAATTGCAAAATATTTTAGTTTTTCCTTGATTTATTATACACTAAATACTAATAGTATTCTAAATTTGAAGATTCTATGTTTGCTAGAAATGCCTTAGAATTTTGATGATCAGTCTAGTCAGTCAGTGAGTGACAAAATTAAGAAACTTTGATTTGATTAAGATAATTCTTAAAGAGGCTTGTCATGGTAGGTTAGCATTTTTTTATATTGGGCCAAACAAATGCCAAATAATTTTACTTTAAAATTATACTGTTCGCCACCGTTACGTGTTAGTCAAAAGTGTTATAATTAAGGACGTTATTAAGATAAACCGATATGTTTATCTCTCTCTCTCTCTCTATCTCTCTCTCTTCGGCCACAGAAGGCCTAATGCTCAAGATAAGCCTCTCCCAATGAATGGTACTAGATGCAGGCCGCCTCCAAGAGGTATCTACGGAAATCTTTGAGGAGTCATATATTTAACTGCAACGGTAAAGTAACTTCACCGCACCTGATGATAAGCGCAATACCGTCTAGGCAGTGTCCCATACCATTGCGACGTAACTATGCCGGTCTGCAGAGATGCTTCTTCTCGCTACGGCGGAAGGACACAAGATTATAGGACAGATGTTAAATCTCAAGAATCAAAAGGGACCGCAGGAAAATGGCGCACTTACTCAGTTGGATATAAGGGCATAATATTAATACGATAATAAAAAAATAATATTTGGAAAATACCTATCCGTTTTGGAGTTATGACCTTATAAAGTTTTAAGAATTACCACCACCTTTTCGAATAAAACTTAAAAATTGTTAACGAAATAAACAGTGAAAATCATTTTGAACAATAACAAAAATGTCATAGACTTCCCCTTAACATTTCTTACAGAGGTACATAGGTATCTTTTTGGCGTAATACGTTAAGGGGAAGCACGTGTGTTGTTAATTGTTAATTTCTGGGCATCTTTGTTATTATCAGAATACGCTATGAAAATGCATTTTAATCTAAACGCAGTCACGATTTACTAAAATGTATATTAGCAAGAGCGCCGTTTGTTTGCACACCCTGTATATTCAATATCTTTACAGCATACCACATGTTATGAAGATGTTACAATTTTATAGGTATGTACAATTTGATTGGAGGGAGCTACAGTATCTCACAAACGTTTGCCCCAATGCAGTTGGAGTCCTCAACTGTTTCCCTACCGACCTCATCTATCATCTATGTTCTAGGGACCTAGACTATAACCTAATGCTTGCGACAGGACCACCACGAGTTCTACAACAGCACGTTCATCGGCAACGTGACGTACTTCAACGAGTACTGGGCGAACATCACCAAGCCGGAGGCGAATGTGCACGAACTGCTCAGCAACTCGTACAGGCGAGCCAACGTGAGTACCAGCGTTCAACGCTTTATTGTTAAGTAACCCTTACTACAGTACTTGTTTCTTATTACTACAGTACTAGTTAAAGTACTTTGGGACTACTTTTCATATATAGGTCCGGTACAAGAGCACACGGGTCACCTGATGGTAAGTGATCACTGCCGCCCATGAACGTCCACAACGCTGGGATTATATAAATATTACTGGCCTATCAAATCGAGACTGAAAGATTTACACGAGTTTTTAATTGGATTTTTCATTTCCTCCCTAAAATTGGGTAGTGGTTTTAACTTGCAACACTGAGCGTTGCATTACCTGTTATTCGTAAATTCTCTATCTCTCTTGGTCGTTGATTGAAGTATGCCCACTTCAAGCCCTGGCTCTAAATAGTTGGGCTATAGTTCAGTATGTCCGTTTCAGTATAGCATCTCAATAGAAAAACGTGTAAGCGGTTAGTGCTCAAGATTTGAGGCAATTTGGTCATATTATCGGCTGACGATACAGTGATCAAAAGCTTCAGTCCTCCGACTTACCGGAGTCTCATGTGTATTTATACTCAATTACGTTGAAACAGTGGGGGAAAACATCGCGAGGAAATCCCATACACATCTTAAAAAGATTTTCTTAAGTGAATTCCACCTCAGGCCAAAATAGGTTATGGCCTAACCTCTCAAATAAAATCTCCGTTGTAGTGTAGTCGCGTGCTTAATGTTTGTCGGTTGAGGCTTGATACAATAAGGTACAGTGTCCATTGATGCAAACATATCGCCATCCATATCCCCAGTGTTGCACCTATTGAGGAGGACGGCTTGTCGGCTCAGCAGTGGGCGGCTATAAACAAGTTTATAAATCTAATAAAGGGAATCTGCCATCTCAGGCCTTTGGATGAGTGGTTTGACATAAAGTATGATGATGTATTTTTTTGGAATTGCCTGATTTATCAACTGCGGCGTCGATGTGGTGAATCACATAATGTGTAGTTTAGAGCATCTTGACATACTTCAAATAACAGCTTAATACGATTCATATACAATTTTATTGTTTTATTTAATATTATAATGTCTTAAAATTTATAAATTCCTACAACCGTATGATAATAGTCGAGTATTTTTAGGTGTAAAATATCTAAAACGCAACTCGTGTGCAATTAAAATGCCTGACGTAATTAGCCTTAGTCCCATACAAACGACAATCTTGCAAAAGCGCATGATTTAGACATCTCGGACATTTTAGGGAATGGGAAACAAGTCCTGCAATTGTTACGTAGGGGAGTGGGGGGCACGTTCTTACAGGGGTTATAAGTCACACGCCTTTTTTTACCGCGATTTTAAACTCTTTGGTGGACATAATTGGACTCATTTGTTTTCTTATAACATCGTGCATTACATAAAACCAATCAGTGACCCACCAAGCGCCGAGCTGCTAAGTTGTGTGCATGTGTCTCGATTTCAACCAAGTAAATAAAAAAATCCTTTACGATTTTTTTTATTTTCTCAAAATGTTTAACCTTGAACGTTCATATTATATCTAACTAGTTTGTAATAATATTTTTTCTACTATCGATATCTATTAATGGTGACCTCAATTTATATTAAAAATGTGCCATGGGCAAGGTAGTTACAATTCTTTGGGGTACGTTGTTACATGTAACAATTTACCCCAAAAAATACCATACCTAATATTGTACCGTTCGTCTGCATATTTTAAAAATTCTTAATATTCTTTCTTCTGATTATTTCTTATGAGTTAAAAAAGCTCCTGCCAAAGTTGTATTATTTTTTTGCCAAAAAATCTTAAAAAATTACGATATAGGTATTATTATTAGTCATAAATGTTAGAAAATTCTTTAAACTGATCTCTTTTGTTTTATAAACGTTCTTAAAAGTAACAAAAAAATATTTATCACTGATGATTTTGTTTATTTATACCGTAACATCGTGCCCTAAAGATGTAACAATAGACTTTTTAAATTAAATTTTGCACTGAAAAAGTTACATAAATTTTAATAATTTTTCAATTATATTTTAATAGGTGAATGGACATACTTACGATATAAGTAATCGAATGTATAAATTATTTGATAGCTTATGTCATATTGACAGTTATCTAAAAATTGTAACAACGTGTCCCCCGCTCCCCTACCTCTAACAAATAGTAATCCTTAGTTAATTAATCACCTTTATCATTATGTTACAATAAGATACAAGATACAATACGTTTTAATATTATGTTTGCCTCTTTCCATTTACTTTGTAATGTATCGTAACTATTACATACATAAACACACGTCTTTTTCCCAGAACGGGTAGGCAGAGGTGCAAACTAGACACCCTCGTTTCGCCTTGTATTTTCCATCCCATGATGTGATAGGGGGCGAACCTATCGCCATATTGGGCACAAATTCCTGACTCCGGGCATCAGCCCGGATAGCAGTGGCGTGCCTAGGATTTTGAAGTAGGGCAAGCCCAAAACTTTTATTAAGTATAATACATATTGATTTAAAAGGTAAAAAATACTAAGAACGAAGAAAACAAATGTACGTCAGCAGACCTAACAAACAATCTATAAAATATTAAGATTAATAAAATTATAGATTACATGTGGATATGCAAACGTAACTTGGTAATACACTATATAACTACTGAACACTTCTAGTAGGTACACTAGCACAACCGTAGCTACTATGTTGCCGTGATCACTTCGCAGTTAACCGAAATTGCGGACAGAAAATATTATTAATGCATTAGCGTTAAGTTTTTATGAATTACAAGTAATGTAATTAAAAGGCATGTTGCCTTTTGAAAGGTCCACCTAAGTGATTAAAATCATTATATTATACATAATACAAACATTCTAATATACAAGTGTCGCTTGAAAAACATGTGAAACACGACTGTTTAATTACCTATTTGAAAGGGAGCATGTAGAAATCAAATCACGTAGGTAGTTTTTTAAACTGAACTGATAAATGCCTCCTGTAATTTACCACGAATTTAAGAAATGCACAAACCCGGCGTTGTTTTCGCGCCAGTTTTTTTTTGTCAATATAATCGAATTAAATTACCTTTATACCAGCAATTAACACTTTTATCACCACACTTAAACCATCACAGGAAACAATACAACTCATTTTAGTTTCAAAAAGCTTAATGAACATAAAAACTAATCATTAACCTAAAAAGAGAACTATTTACAATTGCACAATGCCAAAACACCTATGAAGTTAGTACAAATTCGTTCAGAAATTGCGAAACGAAACGTAAAAATAAACATTACAACATGCAATTACAATTTATTAAAAAAAATATATAAACCACATTATTTTTACCTAAAAAATGATAAAATAATTTCAAAAAGGAATAAACATAATTTAATAATAACAAATATAATTTACTAAACGAAAAATGTTACACGTGACGACCTTCAAACGTACGATGTTCACTCCGCGAAGCTGGGCTTAAACGGTTTGATTTTTTAGTACAAATTGCTATAGTTGCGTATCTGTAGCTACACATTCGTAGTGGCAGAGTGTAGCATTTCAACCGTAAGTGTGAAAGAGACAGCATGAGTTTCCAAAAGCCTCGTAAAAGCACACGAGAGAGAAAGAGACATTTAAAGAATGCGAGTTCCGTCTTTTAGAGCGGGAAGCTACGCGGAGGTTAAATTATTGAATGAATTTAATATAAGCGTTGCGAGGCGCGGGCGGCGCTCCGTCGCTCGTAGCTGCGTTTCATTGAATTGCGCCGCGCAGCGACGCGACCGAACGCGGTAAATTCAAAAATGGTTTATGTGTCGTATTAATTTACTGTAATGTATTGAATGTAATGGTTTCTGTTCATTATCATGTATTTGCGTATTAAGTAGGGCAAGCCGGGCTTTTGGGCTTGTATGGAAGTACCGCCACTACCGGATAGTCGGCTTGAATGAATAATCCAATATCACTTTGCCCGACCCGGGATTCAAACCCGAGACCTCAGTTCTGCAATCATACCTTAATACAACTACGCCACCAAGGCAGTAACTATTATTTGAAATTAATTACTATAAATTCAGTCTAAATAATGTATAAAATGTTGATATTTTATAAATACATAAATATGCGTGCTGTCGTCTCCTATAATTGAAGAACGCCTTACAATGTAAACTGTAATAATGCTTCACCATAGTCTTTATTATATATAATGTATCCTTCGTTGGAGGAGCTCAAATCAATCTATCAGTCAAAAAGAGTCCACTGCTGAACATAGGCCGCTCCCAATCATTTCCATAGTGACCTGTTGGAGTTCCTCAAATAAAATATATAAAAATAAAATAATACCGCTTGCAGACGATCCACCTTTCGTTCCCGTTCCCGTACTACGGGCACTACATACGCAACGTGACGCTGGCGACGGGCGGGTTCATGTTCACGGGCGACCATGTGCACAACTGGATCGCGGCCACGCAGTACATCGCGCCGCTCATGGGAAACTTCGACACCTCCATCTCCAACGACAGCGTCGTCAAGCTCTATGATGATGGTGAGACTATTATAGAGTATAAAAAATATGATTAGTGACGTCACGAAGTGTCGATCGCCCATCCACAAGGTGGACGGCTGACCTGGTTACAGGAAATTATTGGATGCGGACCGCTTCTAACAGTAAATGTGAAGATGCATGGGAGAGCCCTATGTTCAGCAGTGAACTTCCTGTGGCTGAAGAGTGATGTCACTAAAAAAATATTTTAAACTGGATTTTCAACAGTGGATTACGAGATGTTAATTTCTCGCCGGTCGATACAAATATGCTGACATGATTGTGACACGGCTATGCGCAGGATGAACCCGAAATGTGACACATGTGGGCCACTAGGACGGATCCTTAACCACAACGGTGGTAAAGAGACCCGACAGCCACATACATAGTCCTGATCCCGCACTAAGGTTGAGTCTTGTGTCGTGTATCAGAAACTACGACAGACTTTTCACTTTCACAAACAGCCTTGTCGCTCACACAAACATTTGTCTCGGTGGCAACGAACACTTGACCTCGCGTTTTCAAGCCTGTGTTTCGTGCGCCATGGAGGCTGTTTAAAATCTTTCTGGCTTATGAGTAAATGTGTGTGGATATGTGTAGATTATGTGTATATAATTTACCATTGCTCACAATGATTCCAATAAAAATAATGTTTGGAAACGGCCCAACAGTACCAATAATAGTACAGAAAAGAGGATTGTCTCGTCATCGCAGACAGGTGTTGCTTGGGACAGTAGCTGGCGCGAACAGACCGCTCGCAAATCGCAGCTTCGCTACGGACACTGTGTCAAGCGAGATCTGATCACTACCCACGTCAGAAGATATAACAAACAAACAAAAACAATTTATTGCTTCAAATTTGTTACAAAAGACAAAACGATTACCTCAATAATTTGGACAAATTGCACCTGTAGTGCTATAGGAAATGACTCAGCTTATATTGATCCCCAACTTAGCAACGAACAGCGCTGATTTACAGCCACCCCTGTCTCCCTATGGTGTTATGTGGGAGCTGGGCTCAAATAACACATTAAGTGGAGATTTCTTAGTACTCTGTAGCAACTCGTTGGTGCCACGAGCAAGTCTTTTGAAACAAATTGTGACACAAACGCTTTGTGAGCTTGGTTGTAGCGTCCGTGAAGTTTAGTTTTAAAACCTACTTGTGGTGGTAATATATGTATTCATACATTCATATTTATTTAGAAAAGTAATTATTAGGCAATTATTAACTGAAATCCCCGCACACAAAATAAATTAAAAGTGACAACTGACAATGTTTCAGGCGAGAAATTCACCGTTTTCTGGGAGAATGTGGCGCTACTAGAGGACAAGACAAAGAAGTTTACGTTCGCGTGCACCCTGTATAAGAACGGTGACATCGTGTTCGCGTACAAGACGATGCCGATGGACGTGCAAGACATCATCGACCGGAACCACCCCGTCAAGGTCGGCATCAGCGATGCCTACGTCGGCGAGAAGAACTTGTTCAGTGAGTACTTTTATTTACACACGATTTTTCAGACATACACAAACATCTCGCCTTGTGCGTTCCGTCCACGATTTCATAGCCCAACACCACAGATCACTCCCAATAGATACCGATAAGTCAATTTTATTCGAATTCAAACATGCCAGTTTAGGCTACAAGAGAGGTAAGCGGGGGGAAGTATCAGCAAATTTTAGTGATGTGAACGAAATATTATTGTATTAAACAATGTCGATAAGCTTATCGATAGGTTGAATATAAATTATTTGATAAACTATTTTGTTATTGTTTTGATATAATATTTTGATTGATCTTTTCAAAGGAAATAATAAAAAAAAAACAATGTTTTTGTAAAATATTTATGGAGTTGAGGCCTATAATAATTTTTGTCTATACAATTATACATACTAAAATTGGCCAATGCAAAGTAGACTCAAACCTGTTTCTTGATGTCATATTATATCTTTCATACAATTAATACTAACTATCAAGAAGTGACTAGAATAAATAACTCTGATAGATCGGGAACCATTCATTACCAAGACGTGTAAGTAGCATACATTTATTATTATTTTGTTTCAACACGTTTTGAAAACTTTATATAAAATTTACTAATGTAATTTATGGTTAATATATTCGTTTATACCTGACGAAAACATTACATATCATATTATACATTTGTTTAGACATTGGCAGGATCATTGATCATCATTTTGAGAGCAATCGTGTCAATAACATAAAAATACTAAACAGATATTTTATCACGATTGCAATATGGACATATATCTCAATTAGAATGCACGTGGTAGCAACACTAATGTAAAGCGTGTTATTGAGACGTTTCCAAGGTGATGTGTGCAAAAGACAAATGTATTGATTACAGTAATGAGGGAAAGAGATAACTTTCAAATTGTTTTTATTTGTCCATCATAACTTGAGCTCGAGTCACATGCATTTAGTAAAATGTAATATTTCTTACGTATGAAAAATTATATCATGTTTTTTACAATGGATCACCAGCTGTTCTTTCTATGCCATTTAACACTGCAGTTGGTTTCTTTTGGTGTATTTAAACATATTAAACAATAAAAACAATATGAATTATATTTGCGCAATGACACTGACAGAACAAAAGAGTGGACGTTACTGACGTTGCGCGTAGATGCACTGCGCTAATCTGTGAAAATCAATAGACGTATGAACACGCATCCGTCACCTTTGATGTGGTATCTATTGGGAGTGATCTGTGGTCAACACCTATGCAACTCAACAGAAAAGCTCAACAGCTTATCGCCATATTGGGCACGAATTCGTGACTCCGGGCTGATAATAACAGAAAAATTTATATCACTTTCCCCGACCCAGGATTCGAACCCGAGACCTCAGCTTTGTTATCGTACCGTAGTAAAATTGCGCCACCGAGGCAGTTTATTTTTCAATCAAATAATATTTACTCAGATAAAATAACAATATCAGCCCATGTTTGTAAAGCTGACACGACATAAAAAATAATTTGGAAAATTTAACCAACTTCAACGTTGTAACAGAAAGAGATAAATAAAACTAATCTTTACTGTATCAGCCCATACACGACCCACTGCAGGGCACGGGCCTCCTCTACAATCGAGAGTACGATTGAGAGTGGTTAGGCCATATAGTCCACCACGCTGGCCCAGTGCGGGTTGGCAGACTTTTACATACCATAGAAATTTATACAAATCGCTATGGTCTGCAGGTTTCCTCACGATGTTTTCCTTCACCGTTATAGTGCGTGGTGATTGACTATCAATACACACATGACTCCGAAAAGTCAGAGGTGTGCCCTGGGATTTGAACCCGCGACCACCGTGAACATGTAGGCAGCCACGTCTGGTCCGTTACCAACAGGCCACCACGCACTTACAAACTAATCTTTTAATAAATATAAAATACCTAAATATGTCAACAATTTTAATGAGGTCTGTGCCAGACTTAATGTTTTGGACCAGCTTTGCCCCACGATTTTACTCGCATAGTTCGTGATGTTAGATAGCTTAATAGTCGTCCAGCTGGCACGATCTAAGGGTATAAGTATTACTTATACGTGTACCAGAATAAATTTCTATTAGGTTGCTTAATGCGTGGTGGCCTATTGTTTAGGGACCAGACGCGACTACCTTCGTGTTTATAGTGGTCGCGGATTCAAATCCCAGGGCACACCTTTGACTTTTCGGAGTCGCGTGTGTATTGATTGTCAATCACAACGCACTGTTACGATGAAGGAAAATCATTGTGAGAAAACCTGCATACCATAGCGATTCGTATACATTTCTATGGTATGTAAAAGTCCGCCAACCTGCATTAGGCCAGCGTGGTGGACTATATGGCCTAACCACTCTCAATCGTACCCTCAATTGTAGAGGAGATCCGTGCCCTTCGGTGGGACGGATATGGGCTGATACAGTACAGATTGGTTAAACTTTAACAAACTCAACGTTCACAGGACTATAGAATCACTACTGCTTGTCATATTTTTTATTTCGATGAATGGCAAGACAAGCGTGCCATTCGCCTAATTGATAAAAGATATTTTACACATAGTAAAATAAGACCGCCATTTGTATTTGTTTTCTTTTGTCTTCTTCCGTATGTCTTTATTTTTCTATGCACAATAAAGATTTCAATAAATAAATAAAATATACAATACAACATACAGATAATAAATTTAGAAATGTACGACGTGGATGATCGACACATCTAGCGTTGAGATGGCGTAAAATCAATTAATATTGATATAAAATAATTTTAGTAGAAGAATTATAAAAGTGTTTGATAAGGTTCCAACATATGTACAATTTGATTTGATTTGATTTTTTAGATGTAAGGAGCAAGACTATATACGAGTACCACCGCGTGTCGTTCAAGAACCACGCGATTGCCAACAACACGATCCTGCGGCTGACCGCACTGCCCACCTGTCTGCAGTACAACTCCTGCGACGCCTGCCTCAACCACAACACCGGCTTTAACGTGAGTATTGCCATTAAACAAACTACAACTATCTATAGCGTTGAAGTTGATAACAGAATCTTAATGTTAGAGCTTGCTGGAATACACATGAAACTGCGTCATGGCTGACACTGTACCACTGAACTCTTATTTATTTATTTACAGAATTAAGTTTCTCCAACAGTATACACATTATTACAACTAACTCAATTCTTTGCTACTGTTATATTCTGATGTGTGTACCACGTAAAAGAGTACACAACACTTTAAATAAATTACACACACGTAAACAAAAACAAGGAAAATATATAATTAATGAACTCTTTATTATTTAATGGTCTTACTATGCATAATGTATTTGCGTCGCTGAGGTCGGCACACTTATAAAAATACATCAAAATAATTAGCGCTATAGCTGGTAGGCTAATCTTGAAACTAATTTCAATCTTGAAAGAACAACCTCTAACCATTTTGTAAATTACTGATATTCTTGACAAACTCATGTTCACAAAAATTAATAAAGTGAGCACAGCCGCCATTGCGATAGTCTTATGTCGTGGGTATCAGCACCTATGAGAGACTTTGGTCTCACAAACCACAAATATAATATTTCGTCTCAGTTCAGAGTTGAAACCCGTGGCTAATCATTTCACATCCAATGTCTAACCAATTGCGCCACGGAGGCTGCGGGTATGTGACGTATTTAACTTTTATCCCAGGGTAGATTAAATTTATCACGTCACACGTTCGTTTCTCACCCGCCGACACAATTATGCACATCAGCAACATATTATTTCCCATACTGTTTTATTTATATTCAAACTCGATGCCGTCCTCTGTACTGCTTTTCCAGTCCTGTCCCGTCCCGTTATATCCCGCCCTATCACTCAAGGCTGTAATCCTATCCTATCCCTTTCAAGTTTAAACAGGTAACAAATATATTTGAATTCATTACTCATCCCACGGGAACACTACATTTTTCGGGATAAAAAGTATCCTATATGTTAAACCAGGGTGGCATCTACCTCCATACCAAATTTTATTGAAATCAGCTTAGCCGTTTTCTAAGATCATTGCGCACAACCGCACAAACAAACAGAAAAATAGACAAAAAATCTAAAAATAATTGGATTGGGTTCTATTACATTAATACAGTCCCCCCACATTAGTTTTTCTCATGCAACCCGAAACGCGACAGAATTAGTGGGTTGCCATGACGGCTCCTTCTCTATACAGTGTTAATAATAATCCTTTTCGTTGCAGTGTACATGGTGTCCTCAAGTGAACAAGTGCTCCAGCGGCACCGACATCAACAAACAGAACTGGAAGATACGACGTGAGTTCAACATTACACGTTACATTGTGGTAGTTAGCTTTCCTTAGAGTAGCAACATAATACTAGCCTACTCGAGACAACCTGTATACAAGTTATTATAGTTATACAATACGGCAAATGTATTGTAGACTTATATTAGAGTATAGTTGAACGGCAGGGAAAGATCAATTTTACAGTTGATATAGCAGATACACCCTTTATTCACAACGTTAGGGATATGTTTGTCGAAAGGTTTAGCTTCGTCGCATAAAGACCTATTTTTAACCGACTTCAATAAAAGGAAGAGATTCTGAATTCCAATGTATGTTCTATTTTTTGCATAACAAAAATTGTTGCCAGATAAGTAAGTAACAATGTTTTAAAAAGGCGTTGCTTAATTAGGAGTGTTCCCGATGACCTGAAAAAATAACAAAAACTGCAGTCGTATTAATTAAAAACTTAATTTATTTTTCTTGAACTTAAATTTTTTGAAACAGCATATCTACTGCAGTACAGTGGAACGTAGATGGTGTTATTTAGTTCGAGTATTTTTGTTTTAATATGCGGCTTCTTAATTCTCAAATGTTATCGTTTAATATTAAGCGGATTAATTACGCTCATATTCATAGACAGTTTGAAAACTTATTTTGTTATGGAATGTTTTATCTTCGCTGAAACTAAATTCTAAAGTCGTTTCAAAGGGACAAAACATTCGTTAACTAAAATAGGTTTTAAAACTGTGTATGAATAAGGCCATAAATTGTTTGTTGCGAAATTAAAATGTGATCGATATTACAGAATGCCCGGAGACGTCTGTGTCGGAGGCGAGTGCGTGCCCGGCCGTGTCCAAGATGGAGGGCGGCGCGGCGCGCGACATCAGCGACAGCACCGCCTACACTACTGATGACAACAGCCACCACACGCAGAACACAGGTACATTACGTCAGCCTTCGTGGCGCAGTTGGTTAGACGTCGGCTGTTAAACGAGAGGCCGCGAGCTCAATCACCGTGATTGAAACAAATATTTGTGTGATCCACAGGTATTTATTTCGGGTCCGGGTGTCTGTGAGACCAAAAAAGTCTCTCGTAGTTTCTGATACCCACGACACAAGACTGGATCGAGTGTGGGGTCAGGACTGTGTATGTGACTCAGGATTCAGCGCACTGTTAACCTAACCTGTTTGAAGCATGTGTCATTAATTTGATTCGTATAGGCTCAGTAACTTCGACGCATGCCAACCGTTCTTTTTCCCCTCTTTTTTCTTCTTTTCTATAGCTTATGCAAAGGCTGGATTCATTTTGCATTTGGATTGGATGCATTCGAACCAAAATGGCAAGAGCTCGCAGAAGACAGAATCGAGTGGAGGAAAAAAGGGAGGCCTTTGCCAAACAGTGGAACACATTATAGGCTACAAAAAAATGTAAAGGCTATATTCATATACAATGTGAATTTCTCAAATAGGCTTGGATGGCCAAATCCGAAATTATGAGGTATAACGACACGCGCTGAAAGAAGTTATGAGCCCGTTTTTTATGAAAACGAAAACTGTGTACTTGGAGTTTTGGTAAATCAATATGCCTAGCTAGGAATCGAAGCCTATGATTTTGAATAAAAAACATGCTGTATACGGAAGAAAGAATGATGTTTTCTAAAAATGAGCCCCTTTCTTAAGTTTACCGTATGGCATTACTTCCCAGAAATTGATCCTTATTGGCAACATTATCAATTGGTGTGATAATAAGCATGTGCTTTTCTTTTTCAAAATCTCGGAGTTTGATTCCTAACTAGGCGTATCAATTTATCAAAAATCTAAGTATGCAGTTTAAGTTTTCATCAAAATCGGGCTCGTAAGTTCTTTCAGCATCTTTTGCTATACCTCGTAATTTCGTATTTGGCCAGCCACGGCCATTTGAAAAATGTATCCTGTATACGAGTACGACTGCCTCAGTTGCTTAAACTATCGTCTGTGAAAAATCTGTTAAAATCGTATTGGAAGTGCTGGTAATATTCCTATATCCTGTAAAGTTTCGGTGCAATCAAATAAAATCGAGTTTAAATGTAAAAAAAAACGCTTTTTTCATATACGTTATAAAGTGACTAAATAGTAAATTATAAAGTACCCAGACAACATGACCTATTCAATGGGGTGTTTAAAAATACCACGCATGGTTACAGGGGGGGGGGGGTCTTAGGTTTTCACCACGTAGTTATTAATCTCTAAAACATGTCACGGAGATAAAAAAACAAATGTGAATAAAAGAAAAGAATACTTCTATGTTAGTAAACTAAGTTCCTCTTACTCTTGCAATATGTTTTTTCTTCTTCATAATATTTTTTTCACTTGAAGGTATAGGTAAGCACGCATTCTGGGCGTCACGCGGCAAACGCCGTTAATAAACAAAAACGTGAGCCAAAACATATTTTTTTAAACTTTCTGCTTGCAAAAACATGTTTAAACCATACTTGTGAATTATTACGTGAAAACTCTAAGGCGACTGTCTTATAGCTCTCCAACTGTTCAGAGAGCCCGGTATTTCAGATGCGTGGCGTGTAGGGGAAGTGTCAGTCGCCTCTTGATTTTTTTGTTTCTAAAAGCAAATGTAAATATCGACGTGGTATGAAAAAGATAAACCGTCCATTTGTTATAAATGTCGCTATACTCGTTGTCATTGTGTCATGATGTCATTGCAAACAAATTGTAAACAAATCTGACGTTTGACAAATCGTAATAAACCAACTATTATATTTTATCATATTTAAAGTATTTAAAAGTAAAATAAGATAAAGTGAAGTGTACTCTATAATATTGTCGATAACTATTTGTATATGCAACAGTATAAACTAATATTGCGGTATGGACTGGTGCTAGGGAGCCAAAGAACACAGGGCTTCCTTTTCATGCGTCTTTACGTGATTTTTCATTCATCTTACTTGCAGAAAGAATGTTTTTGGTATTTTTGTTTGTTCGGGTCCCATTTAAACTCGCAGTATTTGTGATGAATATCATATATAAGTTTTGTGCAAAAAATATATAATTACGTATTATCATTGCCAGCATTAAATAGCTAATTTCCCACGCGCGTCACTTCATAAAATACGATTTGAACGGTTTTTGATCGAATATTACTTTCGGATAACACTTAATTGTTATGATATATATTTTTACAGCTTCCAACATAAAAACTGGTTTTCGTAATGGTAAAAGAAGACTCATACCGCCTCCCGAACATGTGGAAATCAGGAAGAACTTGATATATTTATAGCAATTAATACATGTTTATCTACAGGATATTTTAATATTAATAATTATTATTGCCTTGTTTACTCTCTTTTACTAAAATATTTTACAATGTAAAATACATATAATTAGCGACTTAAGGTATCTTCAACCAAAATCTGATATCTAGAAAAACACTTTCACTGACTTGTTTTAAGTACGCAAGCGGGGCCGCGGCTAAAGTGTTCTTTAAATTGAAAATTCAACGTTTCTTTAAATGGTATTATTTCGAGTTCTCCCCTAAAGTTGGGTAACGGTTTTAATCTTGCATCATTATATTTTTTATTACCTACATTTTGTTCGTAAACTCTCTATCTCACTCGATCTTTGATTAACAGCTGTCCCTGCACATCTCTCCTCACTTCATGCCCCGGCTCTCTGGATAGTTGGAGGGCTATAGTAATCATAGTAATGCTACGGTGGTCATCAAGGAGGGGGAGGGGATTAAAAAATTGTAAAAACGGGCCACCTAGTATGGGTACAGTTAAGACAGAGTATGCAACAAATTCGAAATAGCTGTTTATCTCCTGTCGATACTATTACGCCTGATGGTATACCGACATAGACAGAATAAATTCCAAACTTGTCACTTATTTATCTCAATATACTGTACTGTACTGTACTGTATCAGCCCATATACGTCCCACTGCAGGGCACCAGCCTCCTCTATAATCGAGTGTACGATTGAGAGTGGTTATGTGTGTATTGATAGTCAATCACCACGCAATTTAACAGTGAAGGAAAACATCGTGAGAAAACCTGCATACGCTAGCGATTTGCAAGAATTTCCGTGGTATATAAAGTCCGCCAACCCGGACTAGGCCAGCGTGTTGGCCTATATCGCCTAACCACTCTGAATCTCAATATAACGCGTTTTTAATCGGGTGCCGGGTCGCTTTATCAAAGTTAATGTTGCGCAGGCGCAGTAACTCCCACCCAAGGCTCGGCGAATGCAAGCTCAGCGGTGGGCACGACAGCGCAACAGCAGTCGCCGTTAGGGGGTGTGGTGGTGGCATTCGTGGCGATCGCGCTCGTGTGCAGCGTCGGCGCGTGGGTCCTCTACGCGTTCAAGAACCCGCACACGCGCAGCGGTCAGCTGCTCATCAAGGTAAAACAATCACAAATAACATTAAAAATACGAATTATACCCAACACAAAAAAATCTCTAATAAGACGCCTCAACAAATCTTTATAAATTGTTGCAAGAACCATATCGATCACTCTAGCTTTTAAATATAAAAACGGATCATAATCGAATTTTCGTTTAATAGCTAAGATGCCACAGACAAACACGTAAAACTTATAACACTCCTCTTTTTGTGTCGGGGGTCATCAATAGTGATATTTTTAATGCTTAATTTTGAACTGTAATTATCACTGTAGAATATTCTTGATAGCAAAAATTTTTTTGAAAATCAAAATTGCTTGTAAAATGTCGGAGATATATCTATACATATTTTACATAGTATGGTGGGAATGCTGCAATCACGCACCTTATGGAAGATGGCGTCATGACGTTCATTACTTTCGATATAAATAATAAAAAAAAATATATATTCAGCTACCCTATTTCATCCAACTTCCTTTAGTACAAGTTAGACATACTCGGATACTCACTGAGCTTCCATACTCGGTGTCGTTAAAATGCGTGCCACTGTTGATCCTCGCTTACAAGAGTTGCAGTGGCAGGTGTGAAGACTGTCTCCAGCTTTCTGAAATATTAGGAAGTATTTTTATATTTACATACATTTAAATAATTGGGGATTTGTAAATTACTTATGATTTAACAGCCTTCACGCAGTTGATTGTACATCGGTTACGAAACGAAAGGCTTTGGATTCGATCCCCACACCGAGGCAGATGATTCTGTGACCTACAAGTATTTGTTTCTGGTCTGGGTGTACGTGACAGTGAAAACTCGTAATTTCTGATACCAGACACAGGGTTTCTTAATGTGGGGTAAAAACTATATCAACAGACTGTTGTGTGTATTTATTATTATTGAATATATTTTTCCTTACAGTACCGACCATCCCAATGGAACTGGAGACGCGGCGAGGCTCGTTACACCGCCGCCACTATACATATGTAATGTAGCACGCAACGCAACGCGCGCGCTGCAACGCGCAACGCAACGCGCGTGCTGCAACGTGAGCGGTCGTAGTGTAGACAGCGCAACGGGAGGCCATCAACAGATGGCGCTAGTGCGGCCGGTCCACTGGACCCCAACGTCGTAGGGCTTAGATACCTCAGTTCCATAATATAACTAAGATAATCTAACCACACCCGACTGCTTATTATTGTTAAGGAATTTTTATATCTCCACTTGTTTATGTAATAACCGTGTGACTGGGACACAGATCCTGACGAACAATAATTTTTGTACAATATACTCATACATGTAATTTTGAGAGTTGTTAAATTTTGGAATTTAGGTGTCGATAGGACTGCTCGGCAGGTCGCCATTTTGTATTTTATCTGTAGGGTATCCTGGACAAGGTAAATTCGGGACCTGGGATCGTTCCCTCACCGCCATATAAAGGGAAGGGCTTTTATAAGTGTAATTAAGTATGTTTATTCCCTCCCTTTGCTCCCCCGCAGCCTGTCTCCCCGGTATCAGGCCGCGTCATGTAGGTGTATATGTGTTGTTGTCTGGGACAGTCGCTATATCACCGGTAATAAGTGCCTTCAGAGTTCCGTAAGATTCGTATCCGTCCCATACATATCGCCGCCCTAGCTTCTATACCTGTACATTGTAAGTATTGTTTTATCGTGACCCTACAGTGAATTTACAAAAAATTTAACTAACTGGAATTTATACGTATAGTTAATATAATGCACGCGTACACGCACGTCACCTCCTGCACCAGGTGAGCGGTAAGGGGAAAGGGTATTTACAAATTAAGTTACATAATTATACCAACACACACTAGTTCCAATAATATACTTAGTAAGGAATGTATGTATAACGGCATTATTCATAGACAGTTTTAAAACCTATATTAGCTATCGAGTGTTTTGTCCCTTTCGAACGACTTTTCAATACAGTTTGAGCGAAGGAGACAAAACATTAGATAGTTAAAATAGGTTTTAAAACTGTCTATGAATAAGACCTTAAGTATTAAAGAGGCCTTTTATATACCGAATTTACAATGCAAGAATATTTAAGAAACTTCACTTTTCCTTGACCTGGCAATAATTAAGCAATTTAGAAGAAACGTAACATTATTTACACAAGTTTTTGCCAAGTTGACCAGGACAATAACATGTGTTTATTTGCCTCTTGGTAATACCCTGCGCTTCCACCCCGCACTCCCCACCCGCCCCCTAAAGCAGGTGGTGACAGACACGCGAACATTTCGCTACATACGTAAATATATTGATACTGTTTTATGGACTATATATAGATGCTATGTAATATATAAAGTGTCTTGTAAGAAAACATTGACACTATCTGAACATTTACATAAAACCTTATGTACAATACAAACTAAATATTCAAATGATCTGTAATAATATTAGAATGACGTAATCTCTTTATTAAGATCCATTTTTATAATTTATAAGTGTACACAAACAGATATGTCGGTTTAATGTTTAACTGGTTTTTGACTCACACATTCTAATAAATAATTACCTTAGGTTTTGAAAGGTTTGGTTAGTATATTTAACTAAAAAACTAAGATGACAAGCAAAAATGAATGGTTTATTATATTGAAATTTTAAAATGTGGAAAAAGTATTGTTCGCTTATCGTAGCACTCGTCTATTAAGTGCAAAGTACTACTATACTTCACTGACACACAAATTGTTAAATATATCAAATATATATCACTTACCTATATTAGTATTTACATAAAAATATATATTCTATTTCATTGTTAGATATTTTGGCAACTTACGTGTTTAAACAGGCACAAAATAAGGTATTGGACTTTGCATGCAACTTAGAAATTTAATTTGTTTAAAATATAGTTATATTATTAAGATTTATTTGGGTGCATGTAATTAGTTTAACGAATTGTTATTTTCTAAATTTTTATGTTTCAAAGTTGTTATTGTATTCTTTATTCTATACACGTTCTGCCAAAGAATTGTGACACCGGGCTTATAAGAGCAATCTATTCGGGTAATAGACCCTGTGCTGTTTTCTCCACATACCAATCTTGCACTAAATTTCTCTGCTCAATTATTTTATTGAACTTCCATATACTATAAGTCAAAAAGAGATAATAACTGAATAGTAGAACTTGTTAGTATTATGTAGATATGTGAATCTCTTTACGGATCTCAAATTTAATTCAATAGGGTAGTTTCAGTTCTTATTTGATTTGTCACTGGCGCGAATGACTTTAAAACAACTGCCAAACACCATAAAAATAGGTTGTAAAATAGGCAGCTATTTCAATAATTAATTAAGTAAAAGTGGGAATGTAGTGTGAACATCATACTGTCTCTTTCGGACACCCGCATTGCAATAGCAGTGACGTCACAATTTATGAACTGAGCTAAAAATGTGCAACTTAATTGCAACTGAATCAACTACCCTATTTTTCCTGTCTGCCAATAACAGTCTTCGGCGATATATTATGTCATAGTTTACTATAAATTTCTTTACCGTATGTTTATGCTTTAAGATATCTCACTACACTATATATATGTACTGATTTTATTCCACTTTAATATATCGACGTGATTTTTATCGATTTTATACGTAATATGAATTGGATCGAGTCTTTTTGACTTCAATTGCACGATAATGGAGACAAGCGACTTAACTATTATTTAAAATTGTTTATTGTATCGAATTGGCGGTGTATTAAATGAAAAAGGTGCTTGAATTTTATAAAAACGGCGAAATGTCAAAATTTATTTGTTGTATGAGATATATGAGGTTTTCGAATTATGTACATGTATTTTAAGTGAACTTCCGGAACTCTTTCGTGTAACAGGAGTGCGCGCATAACAGGCCGCGCCATCGGCCCTAGCTTAGGTTTAATGTTAGTGATAACCATTGTATAAATATATGAAATTATATTATGTTTTTATTTCATTATTTTAGTACGGTAAGGTTAGTGTTACAGTGCCGTGGGTAAGGGTTATCAGTGTATAGAACTTGGAATTATTTTGCACGCTGACTGCGGCGTACGCACACGTTGTGTAGCGCGCCTGACGCGTGCGTCATTACACGCCAGGTGTGTCCAACGTATATAATTCAATCTGAACTAACAATTCATTTGACCGTCACAGTCATCGTGTCAGAATATTTTTTCCCAAGGCTTTATCTCCGATACCGTTCCTTCGCGGCGCCGCTCACGACACCCGTTGTACAAACATCAGTTGTGGCCACGCTCGTACCATTTCCATACTATCGGGGACCATAACGTTACAAATAAAACCTTGCCCTTTCATTGGTTTTTTCTTTTGCACCCTAAAATATATTTGGTATAGAGATATTTTAATAGTTTCGATAAAATGACTACAGTGCACCTGATGATAAGTGATGTGTTCTTCAGACAGTATTCAATGATGCGAGATATTCTAGAATAAACCTCAAATGACAAGCAATAACCTACACGGTTGTAAATCACACACATATACTACATACATAAACTCACGCATTTTTTCCCAGGAGTAGGCAGAGGTGTAACTATGACACCCACCTTTCGGCTTGTATTTTCCGTCCCACAATTTGATAGGGGCGAGCCCATCGCCATATCGGGCACAAATTCCTGACTTCGGGCTGATGATGAATAGGAGAATCCAGAAAATCCAGTATCACTTTGGCCGACCCAGGATTCGAACCCGAGACCTCAATGCAATCATACCATAGTACGACTGCGCCACCGAGGCACACACATATACTGAAATCTAATAAAATAAATGTACAAGTGATAGACTGAAAATTATCTCTTAGCGTCAGAAAAGCAAATACACAACTATAAGGACATATAGAGCTGGAGCTGTATACCACTGGTCATTGTATTTATTCATCTTTATTATAAGGAACTACTGCTGAAATTATTCAACGCTTACATTCACGTAATTATTCAATAATTTACATTTCTGTATAAAAGATGAACACAAATCACCTGCTAGAGCAGTGATTTAGTTGAAGTATCAACAAATTAGACACAAATACAGGCTCCGAGGCGCAGTTGGTTAGACGCCGGCTGTTAAACGAGAGGCCGCGGGTTCGAACCCCATATTGACACAAATATTTGTATGAACCACAAATATTTGTCGACACAAATATTTATACCATATAATATACCCAGACCCGACGGTCTGGGTGTTTGTGGGACCGAAAAGTCTCTAGTAGTTCCTGATACCCACGACACAAGACTCGATCTTAATGTGGAGTCAGGATTATGTATGACTGTTGGGTGTATTTATTTTAAAAAGAAATTATGCCAGTATGCTCGACACAGGTTGAACCTGTATCTCTATCAGCACATATACGTCCCAGTGCATAGCACGGGCCCCCTCTACTATCGAGAGTACGATTGAAGCTTATTTTTTTTTATTGCATGGGTTCCGGCAAACGAGCTAACAGGTTACCTGAGTAAGTGATCACTGCCGCCCATGAACATTCACAACGCTGAATCATGGATGTTTTCCGGCCCAATTGGGAAGGGAGCGGGAAGGAAAAAGGATGGGAAGAGGAATAGGGTATTGAGCATCCGGCAATCTCACTCACCGAACGAAACGCGACAGCGAGGTTGAACCTGAAACACGGTAAATGCGCGTGGATGACGATGATCGATTCTCTGATGGAGACTTAGATGTCTTCTGTGATCTCACCAACTGAACGCACACTTTTTCCACGATGCGAATATAATATAGATATGTGATGATCCGAATATTTTATCAACAAGGGCTTATCATCATCAGCACTTCAGCGTCCACTACTAGACATAGGCCTCTCCTATGGCACGCCACTGGGCTCGACCTTCAGCCTATTGTCTCCAACCGCTACCAGCCATATTAAGAATGTCTTCGCTCCACCTGACATCATATTATTTTAAACGCCAATAGAATTTAAATGAATTTTGCTATGGCTCAAATGTCACGAAAAATTGAAGAAAAGATTTAAAAAGAATATTTATCGATGAAAGACCCATGCGGGCGTCGAACCCGCGACTTTCGTGTAAATATCACGACGCTCTACCCAGCTGAGCCAATAGGCCTTACAGGGAATCTGGTGAACATCTTATGTAGATACCGCTGTCAGCCATTATTTGGTATTGGATTTATCGTACATGTACTAATTAACATAAGTAATCACATAGATTTCAGCACATTAATCAGTGGCGTAGCGTGCCTTGGACGGGCTCTGTATCAAAATTACTTGGAGGGCCCAAATGTGTATGTAATGTAGCATGTTGCCAACTTTTGGGCGCATGCTTAACCCGGAAGAAAAGGAGATTGCTGTTTTGATTTTTGTCATTTCTGACGTGAAAATTATAGGCACGTATGACAATTTTTTCCCCGGGAAGCACAAGATTAAATGACACTGGATAACATTTTACAATTATTTGCTTACACACGTTAGGGGCCTCTGTAGACCGGGGGCCCCATATAATTGATACGGGTGATACGGCGGTAGTTACGCCCCTGACATGAATTGGAATGGTAAGTATTTGAAATGAGAAGGCACGGGATATAAAGGAAATACTGAGACTAAACCATCTAAGTATGTTTTTTCCCCAATTGCCCAGCAGTAGGATGAAATAAAGTGCGTGATGGCCTGTTGGTAAACGGACCAGACGCGGCTGCCTACATGTTCACGGTGGTCGCGGGTTCAAATCCCAGGGCACACCTCTGACTTTTCGGAGTCATGTGTGTATTGATAGTCAATCACCACGCACTATAACGGTGAAGGAAAACATCGTGAGGAAACCTGCATACCATAGCGATTTGTATAAATTTCTATGGTATGTAAAAGTCCGCCAACCCGCATTAGGCCAGCGTGGTGGACTATATGGCCTAACCACTCTCAATCGTACTCTCGATTGTAGAGGAGGCCCGTGCCCTACAGTGGGTCGTATATGGGCTGATACAAAAAAAAAAGGATGAAATAGCTTAATTTATAAATTCGGAAATGGCGAGGTGCGTATTATACGCACTGTACGCGACACGTCGACATGACAATTTTTTAGTGATGTAGTATCATTTAATCAGTAATTTACATCGATATTATTTTTTGCAACGTAATGACTGACATACAGGTAAAAATGTTTAAGTCAGGTTTATTATATGCAATATGACAAAATATTAATTTATCTACAATTTGTAATATACATATGTCTGCACATAGAAGATATGTGAGAAACACCATTGTGGGGGGACTGTATGGTCGTAATAAACCCGGAAGAATATGAATAAATTATGGTTTTTCTTTAGCTTTAAAAGCGAACGCTGTCATTTTAATACATAGTAATATAATACACAAAGAACAATGAGAGCAGGATCGAAATCAATAAACGCAGTCGCAAACGGACTCGTGGCGGCGCGGGCGATGTGCGGGTGTGCGGACTGCTAACGCGTCACATACCTCGATAGTTATCTCGACCGCGTAGAATAAGTATATTATGTAATTCTGAATAAGTAATTGCCAACACCGCAATATATGTAGTGTCGCTCAGTGCAATCTTGGACATAGAAACCAACAGTTTCCGCTTAAAATACGCCCCCGCAAGAGAAAAGTTCAAACGATTTTCACAATTGGTTGAGGCCGCTGTTCGAAACTACAATACTGCAACATCTATGAGTGCAACTAAATATTGCCCCGGCATCGTTCGTGATAATGTAGGCTTTGTCAATGTATTTTCTTGTCTGTCGCCACAGAAAAGTTATTTCATGTCTCCCGAGAACAGCACTTACATATATGTATGTATATTATGTGGAAACTTGTAATTAGCAATTTTGCTTTTTATGTTGTATGTTAAATTGTTGATATTTTATAGTTATTATTTTGTCGATAGCTTTCCTTAAGATTTGAATTTTTTTGGGGTCAGTGTCAGCCTAAATGTTTGGGACCAGCTTTTTTTTATAGCTTAGGTCCGGCAAACGAGCAAGGAAGTCACGTGACCGTAAGTGATACTGCCGCCCATGAACATGCACAACGCTTGCATCATGGATGTGTGGCCGACCCATCAGATCGGGAGGGGAGCGGAAAGGAAAATAGAGGGGAACAGGAAAGGGGTATTGGGCATCCGGCAGTCTGAATCACCGAACGAAACGCGACAGCAAAGATGTCGATCTCCTGTGAGACAGTGGTACTATCCCGGATGAGCCTGCCCATTCATGCTGAGTCATGACTGACAACAACTCTACCACTTTTGAAAAATGCGCCGCATCTTTACCGCATAGTTCGTACCGTGATGTTATGTTAATAGCACCGACCTCAAAAATAAACTTGGGATATTTAGGTATTTTAGATTTGTTAAATTATTAGTTTTATTTTTTGTTTTTATTACAACTTTGAAGTCGGTTTAATTTTTTTCTGCAATTCATAGGAACATATATGAGTATATACAAATTTGTTTTTACAATAGGGAACAAGATATCCGCGCTATAAACAATAATGTTGTTAACAACCATACCTTACAAATAAAAAAAATAAAAAAAAAATTAAACCAACTTCAAAAGTGTAATAAAAAGAGAGAAATAAAACTAATCTTTTAATAAATCTATAATACCCAAATATACAAACAATTTTTTGAGGTCGGTGCCAGCCGAGTTTCTGTGCCTCGCGGTTTTACCCGCATAGTTCGTAGCGTGATGTTATATAGCTTATAGTCGGCCAGCTGGCACCGACCTCAAAAAAATTGTTTGTATATTTAGGTATCATAGATTTATTAAAAGATTAGTTTTATTTCTCTCTTTTTATGACACTTGGAAGTTGGTTTAATTTTTTAAAATTATTTTTATATCTTCATTTTTTAAATTTCTATATCAGCAATTAAAACTATTTTTTTTACCATTTTTTATGTTAAGACAACTATCTACATTTTTCTTCTAGTGAATGATACAAACTTTACTCTTTATCTCACGCTGTCCTAAATTGTGCGCCCTGGTGCGCCGCGCCGTAGAAAGTGGAGGGCGCCGCGAAGAAATTTTCTATCTCTGAATTTTAAGTTTTGAGCCTATTTACCTAAATAGTATCATTATATATTTCAACCAGCTGGATAGATTAGGGTGCCACGACAAAATAATGAACATGGATGTGCGCCGCGGATTGAAAAAGGTTGGGTACCCCTGCTACATCTCAAAAACTACTGAACCGATTTCTATGAAACTTACACAGCTCCTAAGTTGGACTATACCTAATCCAACGCAAAAATAATATTTGAAATCGGACTTATACTTTTTGAGATATGCGTGGACAAACATACATACCTTTATGAAATTTTGCACACGTGTTCAGACGCTGGTATAGACCAACATATCCAAAAATCGTGCAATTCTGACAAAATTACATACATACACATTGAATTGATAATCTTCATTTTTTTAAGTCGATTAAAAAGACCCCGTAGAATTCTCAATTACATATTTCCCGTACCATGTACCCGTACCGCACCCATGTCTGTACTGTATCAGTCTATATATATCCCACATAGACATAGACATAGACATAGAGCACAGACCTCCTCTACAATCGAAAGTAAGATTGAGAGGGGTTAGGCCATATAGTCCACCACGCAAGCCTAGTACGGCTTTACATACCACAGAAATTCTTAGAAATCGCTATGGTATACAGGGTTTTCTCATGATGTTTTCCTTCTCTGTTATTGGTTGACTATCAGTACACACATGTCTCCGAAATAGCTAGACATAGACTCTAGTGGAAATTCAAAAAATGTACCTTGACCCAGATTTGTATCAATTTGACTTCTGTAATTTATTGTTTGAATTGAAGTTTTACATACATACATAAACACACGCCTTTTTCCCAGAAGGGGTAGGCAGAGGTGCTACCAGAACACCCACGTTTCGCCTTGTATATTACGTCCCACGATGTGATAGGGGGCGAGCCTATCCTATTCCTATGGAATAGAAAAATCCAATATCACTTTGCCCGACCCGGGATTCGAACCCGAGACCTCAGCTTTGCAATCGTACCGTAGTACCACTACGCCACCGAGGCAGTCGAATTGAAGTTTTACCATGTTATTATCAGATAAGGACTACATACCAATTTAAATCCATGATTTATTGGTCCTTTTTGACCCGTCTTACTGAAAAACATATGTAGGTACCTTACAAGTAGCAAGTTCTATCGATAAATTGCGCATTTTATCATTATTCTAAAATGCTACTGCATATACGTGGTTACTTTTTTCCTACGGATTTCCTTTTTATGAGATTTTTGAACTGCAAATGACCACATTTTTTTCATCGTTTTAATCAAGCTTCGTAACAACATTGAAAGTTTTATTACTCAAACTTTGAATTTTATGTGGGTAGTCATGTGTGTATTGATACTTATAAATAAATTTATTATAGGGCTCTTTGAGTTATTGATAGGGTATGATATTTAAGACAACCGAAGCTATCAACAAACAAATACCTACACATTATTATTTGAAAATGTATCTTCAGATTGCAAACAATGCATTTTTGTTTATTTAAGGTTCCAATCAATCAATTGCGACTGCATACGCACTATCATACCCAATGTCTATCGCACCCAAAAGTATACCATTCTAATATAGTATGCCAATTCTACCGTCCATTTTCACATAATATCTACCAATTTTCCTCTTCGTACCTTTGCAACCCCATGCTTGCTATCGATCGGGGCGCGCAGAAGGGTAGCGCATTGTCCGGGCAGTTGTCAGAGGGAACGGTCGTCGTACTAAATATTTTTACGATGGTTTTATTAAAGAGCAATGGCGACATGTCTGCCATTTTAATAATCGGTAATACGCGCGTAATTATTGCAATGTTTTGAACATTTTCGTGTTAATAAACAATTCGAGAAGCAATTGTGGCTGACTTCACGCTGTATCTTGAAGAAGACGAGGGCAAGATGTTCCACAAGCACGTGTCACCCTGATCTGAAGTGAGTAACAATTTTAATATAAGCAATTAGTCTTCAGATGCGAATTGTAATAATGAAATCTGCTCTACGCGAGGGCTTTTGTTACAAAAAGTACTTATTTAAAATGCTTGCTGTTCTATGCTTTGCGCCATAAAGTTTGACTAGTTAAATTAAATTAACTAGTTTACAACAATTGCATTATATTTTAGCGTTAAAATATAAAAAATAAATCATGCAATTATTGTGCAAATTGGCGATAGCATTGTATATTTCAAAATGGCGTCGCGCACTTAAATCGATACCCTAGGGCTGTAGGGCGGCTTCGGTGCGGCGGCGCGAGGCGAGGAGCGCGGGGAGGGAGGGGACATCGGGACGACTTAACAACGAGGTTTTACTGTAGGTACGAAAAATGTATAGCATAATAAGAAGTCAATCCCAATGTGGTGTAGTTTCGGTATTATGTAAGCATGTACGAACGTTAGTAGCTCTCCTACATATTTACATAGTACCGGCGCTATGCACGCGGGGCTACAGAGCCAGCCATCAGCAACGTGGGAGCAACAGTGAACAATTTGAAAATAATAATAAGTTTATATATGTTGCTTAGTTGTAAAATATTTTTATTGTTAACGCTAGGTATGTATGTGTCCTCCGACATAATCGATGATCCCGCTCATCCCCTCTTCACCCCTGCCATTCGTAACTCGACAGGCTGATCGAATAGCCCTCTAACACACGTTTTACGTCCATCATGTTACCTTTTTAATGTATATCACGTTGTCGTATACACAACGAAATATAATACTGGGCATAAATTATATATATCTGACTAATTCGCTAAACCAAGTGAACTAAGTGACAAATAAATTTCATTTTATGACACCCACGTGTTCCAAAACTATAGAAATAAATTTATGTGTAAAATGTATATTTCCTTTGTTACCTGAAAGCTACTTTTCCCCCTTGCACGTCACTGGGAGACTTCCCCCCTCTCCCCTTGCGCGTTGCACTTTTGCCATGCGCAGCCGAGATCCGTGAGCACAGCGAGCCGCGGCTCACTCCCGGCTCTACAGGGAAGCCCGCTGGTCGCGCGGTACCCTGTAGATCCGGGCGTTGAAAACTCTTGGAAAACCTGTGAGCTACTACTCACATGTGGTATAGCTTACATGTATGTGGACTATATGTATGTGTACCTATATGTGTGGTACAACTAATCAATTTATACATGGCACAGCGTTGCAATACTTAAAACAAAGTTGAGAGATTTATTTTTATATTCTTTTTTAATGCGATATATTTTAAATTAATTAAATAACAATCATTTTTTTAAGTTGAAAGATTTCTTAATATATTCTTTTTTTAATGCGATTGATTTTAGATTAATTTAATAACAAATATTTTATTTTAAGTTGAAAAAAATATTATTATATTATTTTTTTAATGCGATAGATTTTAGTATAATTAAATTACAAATAATTTTGTTGTTGTTGAAAGATTGATTATTATATTATTTTTTTAATGCGATAGATTTTAGATTAATTAAATTACAATTATATTTTTTTATTATTATATAATCGGCAGTCAGTCCCTAGACTATAAGCATCTGACATACAGACGATGACAGCACATTGTCTATCTCATCAGCAAACAAGTCTCCATTTGAAACTTATAGGTGTAGGAGATGGGTTCAAAAGTTAAGCCGCCATTGGGATGAGCCGCAGACGTTCCGCATATTTAATTATACCTTTCAACCTGATTGGACTGCTGGAACATTCAGATATTCATGGATTTCGTCAGCTCGAGAAAACCATGGGGCATTTGTGATAGTGCGAAGGATGTAATTTTGAGCTGTTTGTAAGCATAGTGGAATAAAATTATAAATAAATATACTGGGTGAATTTTTCAAATGCGCGTGTATGACCAAATCCGAATCTTTGAGCAATAGCGAAAAATACACAAAGGAGTCACGAGTTCGATTTCGATAAAAACTAAACCGCCTTACCTACTTGGGTTTTTAAAATATTAATATTTCTATCGAGGAATCGGTATCGATGATTTTGAACAAAGAAACGCATGATGTGTACACGCCATCCGATAATGTCGCTAATAGGAAATTTCTACGAAGCTATGACAAACGACAAACTGAAGGATACAGGTTATTTTAGGCAAAATACTATTTTTTCTTCCTTGACCCTAGCACCTAGTCTTCCAGGTTCGGAAGTGTTACTAAACTCACAAAATAATAAACAAACCTAGTTGGCTTATATCGATTCTTCCGACCTCATCTATAGTCGTGGCAAACCGGCATATAAGTAATTCGTTTTTGCTGGCAAAGTGACCACGAAGGTGGACGGACTACCTCGTTAAGTTTGCAATTGAAGAATACAATGGCACTAGATTTAATGCTGGGCTATGCAAAGCAAAAAATCACTTATCAAATGTGGCAATACGTGGCACTCCCCCCTTACTCCCCCCTCTCCTTTGTCCACCTCCCTTCCCCCACTCCTCCCTCCTTGGTGGGAGCACGCCCCCATGCGCAGCGGGGCGGCGCGGCGCGACGAGCTGGCGAAGCTGTCCCGGTAGCGTCACTCCTGGTCCTACAGGGGTACCCGCCGGTTGGGCGGTACCCTGTAGTTCCAGGCGTAGAAAAATAACTATCAACACACGCATACATATGTATACACATACATATGTGTACATGTATATACAATATACATATACTGTGTACTTATATACACTTAAGTAGACATGTGTTAAAAATATCAATTAATCATTTAATTTAATAAATGAAATAAACATTAACGGAAATCTCAATAGAACTTATAATTTTTACTTGTGCACTTTAAACATTAACATTATTAAAATTATTTATTAACTTTTTTAATGGGCATAATATTAAACAGTAATTTAACAATTCAACACATTTTTAAAAGAACATATCTATATCCCAAATAGTGGCGACTGGTAAATACTTCTTTGAGTGCATGCAGCAATAATTCATGCAGGAATATAGCAAGGCGTTTAAATATAACAAATTAAGATTGATATTTGCAATTCGAAAATAGTCCATAATAGTATCCTTTGCCAAAAGTATTGCAATGCGCTGAATTAAAACATACAAGTGTCTCAATTATTGAAATAACTAAAACTAAATTCTCAACACGCCTGAAAAATTACTGCTCACGAATTATGGCATGTGTTTTTCATGAACATGCTTTATCTATGATCTAAAAAATTTACTTGATTTTTAAAAGTATAATTAAATAGTATTCAAACAAACATAAGTAGCATATAACTACATAGACATAAATAAATATCACGATTTTTTCCCGGGAGGGGTAGGCAGAGGTGCAACCAGGACACCCACGTTTCGCCTTATGTGTTCCGTCCCATGATGTGATAGGGGGCGAGCCTATCGGGCACAAATTCCTGATTCCGGGCTGATAATGAGTAAAAAAATCCAATATCACTTTGCCCGTCCCGGGATTCGAATCCGAGACGTCAGCTTCTGTAATCATACCGTAGTACAACTACGACACCGAGGCAGTCAGAAGGTTCAAAATGTTTTTATTATTCTCGATTTATCTTAAAGTTTGTTTTCTTATTTTATTTCACTATCGCCTTCTCATATATACGACAATTTTAGCATAATTTATTTGTTAAAAAAAAGCAACTTCAAAAAAACCACCACAAAGTAAAAAATAATAATAAATTGAAAAACACTACAAAGTAAGAAATAAAATCTATTTCATTGTACGTTGTACACGTTTATTAGTTTGCTTACTACCCAACAAATCATAATATATGGGTAATATATTGAAGGCGCGCTGCCAAGTAGCAAAACACCTGTGAAGTTTAAGCATTGAAACAAAAAAAGAATTCTCCAAATCGGTTCAGGAGTCTTCGAGTAATGGATGAAAAAAAAATGATAAAAAACAAAAAAACACATGAAAAAGATTCCGACGAATTGAGACTCGTCCTTTTTTTGAAGCTGGTTAAAAATACAAATAGACAACGTCAAGTTGAAATGGCGAATTCAATGGCACTTTAAAATCAGAGTTAGTATGGCCGGCGGATGCACTGATTGGCCACTTGTCAGTTCTCAACTAATAAAGGGGCGAAGTCGAGGGCAACGACACTATGTTCACAATTGTAACTCAAAAACTAAAAAACAAGTTCACGAATGGACTTATACAGTTGACAAAAAATCCTTGTCTGATCCGAGACGTGCATTTGGATATCTTAATTGTAGTATTTAAAAAATACGAAAGAAATATATAATAAAATATAATATAATTATCGTATGTTTTAAAACACATTTTAGTACCAATATTAACCTAAAATCACAATTCTGAAACGTCAAAACGTAAAAAAAAATTAAATCATTTTATTAAGGATTTTTTTAAATCATATTATGAAAATTTGCCATAATATACAATTACTTCCCACAATTTGATCTTTATTGGCAACATTATTGAATGGTGTTATATAGCATGATTTTTTCAAAATCATAGTTCCTCATAGTTTCAGATTTGGCCATCCATGCCCATTTGAAAAGGCCACCTGTATATACATAATGTTGTGTCCACACAGACTAACTGTGCAAGTTAAACGCTTGTAAAAACAAAATATTGCAGCACATTTTTTTATAGGCTAAACTAATTGCCTAATACTCGAGAGACATTAAACACTACATGGACCGTACCATGTAGTGCACTGCGGTCGTCACAGAGACATTAGGTGTGAAGTCTCCTAATTGTTCTTCTTAATTAATCATATTAGTCGCTACTCGCTGGCTATAAGGTCCTTCAATTATAATTTGTGTGCAAATTGACAAAGTGGTAATAAATGGTCCATACGGCACCTCGCATAATTAAATATGAAGGTCGCGCAACCCAGTAAATTTAATTAAATAATAACATCCAACAGTCAAGTACATGACTGTAGTCTTAATCTCACATTACGATACAAATCTTATATTGTGTGAATTATAAGACAGAAATTACGGAGGACTTTTCGGTCTTACAAACAGACAAAGCCGAAACCAATACCTATTTGCGATCTGCACAAACATTTGTCGGAGATAAAAAACGACCGTAAAATTACTAAGAAAAGGATATATTGCTAAAAAACTACTTTTCGATGCCAATTTTTCAAAATGGTGGTGCGAGTGGCAAAGATACGAGGTAGCAATATGGCAATTCCAAACGAACACCTCAAAATCTGTAAAATCTGTCATTTTCAAAACTCCCGGAAAACTGTCCAGATAATTGGCACTAACATATTTTTTAAGTGCCAGTACAAAACCACCATAAAGTCAAAAATCACTGTACAAAGCTTAAATTAAAAAACATGTGAATTATAAATGCGAAATTCGTGTATTACATTTTCAACTGAGAACGGCCACACCCATTTTGTTGATTGGAAATTATTACTAGTTAGTCAGATTTTCATGCTGGGGCTGCAAAGAAATGGTACCGTAACTGCTTGTAAGTGCTATGTCCTCAAGTTAAAGGACTCAGGCTTATCAGGATTGATTGGGGGTATGGTGTGGAGGCGAGCAAGCTGAATTATTAATATTTTCTCTCGGCTTATGTGGTTAACACGAAACTGTGCCTTTTTCGAAATATTTATTGTCCATGAGCGTTCTTATCACTTACCATCAGATGAATAAAATGCTCGTTTCGCCAATCATTAAAAATTATTTATTACAAACTGCTTAAATTTTAACTGACAATTGACGAACTTTGAAAATCTTGAATATGTTCAATAGATCTCGACAGATTTTGAGTAATTGTCTAAATAGTAAGAATTAAAAAAAATAGACTATTTTGTAAAAGCGTGAAAATTTGTCTTTGTCCTAACAATTTACTGGATAATTTACTGTATACTGTTCTTTTAATTGCAAATCAATACATAGCACATCCAGTGCCATCTCCAGACTCAAATGTTGCCTAGCTCCTCGCACATGCGCGGCGTCTAGACAATCTTAAAATTCCCGAGGGACGCCAGTCTTCGTTCCACAGGGTAGCCGGCACTTTGTGTACTACCTGTAGATCGAGGACGCAGAAATAATATATTTTTTAATATGTCTGCACTTAAGTACATTGAGTATTAATGTAACATAGAAGCCGCGCTAATTTGTATTGTGTTTTGTAATGGATATTAAAGTAATTAAATAATTACGATAAGTGTAATTTGGTGTACAGTCATATTGTAATATAAATTGAAGTGTGCAATCAAAAAAGAGGTTCGTTCACATTCTACAAGATGCAGTACCTCTGAAGAACCTAAGTAAGTCATAAATGTCTCGATCTTATATAATACAGGTTGATGACGACTAAGACAACGTTTTCAAACAAACTAAATATGTATAATTCTTAATACAAAGTAATATTCCATGATAATTTATCTCGTCAAGCCTTCACCACCCTGTATTAGAACTTTAAAACTATCCTTGTTAATGCGCGTTATTTTCATTTTTATAATAATCTAAACTAGCACTTAAGAAATCAAATGTTACCAAAACAAAATAAGATACTTGTATATTACGAGTATAATGTTATGTAACGAGTTATCTATTGTGAAGAACTAACCTATTGTGAATTTGTGTAATATTAAAATGAAATTTACGAAATTTGAAGTTCGCAAAGTGTGAATATTCATTCAAAATGGCGGACGCCGCGCCGGGTCAATATTACCGCGCAACCGCAGTAGTACTGTGCCCGGTACGTGTGGGGAAGGGGGTACATGAGGGGGCAGACGCCGAAATTGAAGACAATTGATCCTAAATGGCCTCGGAACTTTAAACAAAGATTATACGCAACATACAAAGAAATACTGAAAATAAAAAGAAAATTCGAAACAGTCGTGATATTATGTAGGTAAGTATCGATATTAGCAAATTATCATAAATACGTACATAGTATTAGCGCTTGTTTCCTCCCACGAATATCAGCAAAACACCACATTGAGAACAAATTAAATTATGAGAAGAATTTGATTGACACGCCGGAAATTCAGAATTGTATTAGCGGCATAGAAGAGACTTATTCACCGCAACCGAGTAAGAGATTATTGTAAATACTAGCAATGAAAATACAGTCTTAAATATTACTCCAACAAGTTGAAGATAAAAACCCCTTCCCATGCCTTCAATAAGTCTAGTAAAAGCTGTGAAGATAACTGACAAGACTGGAAGACTACTGTCGATTTGAAAACAAACAATATTTGCAAATTACTATTTTTTACACTTGTATTTTTTTACAGCAATTCCCAAATGTTAAGCATACATTTAAGTATATGTTTATTGCAATTCATCGCTGATCCGGGTGAGTCCACCCTCCGCCCAACTACACATGCGTTACATTACCTCCCTTACCCCGGCTGGTTCCTCCCCCTCCCCTGCGTTGCCCCCCGCCCGCCGGAGTGGCGGCGCGGCGGCGGAGACCCGACGTGCGACGCGTCAGTCTTGGCCTTACAGGTGAACACGACAGACGTGTTACCCTGTAGTCCCAAGACTCGGAAAATAAATTATCAACTGCGACACAGCAGTCAGCTACTTGGTGCACACCAGGTACTATGCTGTAGTCCGTGTGTGTCCCGTGGTTAATTTAACTGTGTTTGGTGTCAATATATGTATTGCATACAGGATTATTTTTAATAAATATCTGCAAATTGTGTATAAGTGGAATTAATTCATTAATGATAGTTGTATTTATATATTGTAGGTATGGTGGATGTAGGTATTGGTATTTAATTATTAAATTTTTGTGTAATAAATTAAATACAATTTAATTTTTATGTTTTATGTTACTGAAAAAAATAAGCAACATGTTTAGCAGATATTGCAGAATGCACATACATACATACATAAACTCGCGTCTTTTCCCAGAAGGGGTAGGCAGAGGTGCTACGAGGACACACTTTCGCATTGTGTGTTTCTTCCCACGGTGTGATCGCGGGCGAGCCGATCGTCATGTTAGGCACAAGTTCCTGATTCCGGGCTGATGAATAGAAATATCACTTTGTCCAACCTGGGATTCGAACCCGAGACCTCAGCGCTGTAATCGTACCGTAGAACAACTTTGCAACCAACGTAGTCAATATGGAATATATTAAAGTTTAATTTATATTCGTTTTCAAACCTTAGTTCTAGATAGGGTATTATGCAATAGCGAATGATGTTAATAATTAGACTTGTCTCTCCAAACTTAGTTAATATATTGATTAGGTGCTATACTTATCATTTTTATAATTTACGAAATCATTTTAACGAATTTAAATAGAACTGATGTTTATTTGCTGATGGCCCTAAAATAAAATCCTTGACAGTCGAATCAATAAAAATCTTTATAATTATTTTAATCTATTACTACTAGGTACTAGGTACCTACTAGTTATTCTAAAGCGACAGTGCCGCACTGCAGTACAAATAGGCCGACTATACTGGAGTGGTGCTGTCTCACAGACCACACTATGAACCAATGCTTTGCGTATGACAAATAATTTATTTTTCGAAACAAAGCTCTATGCACCTCTCTCTCTTCAGCCACTGGAAGTCTCCAGATCGACCTGCTGGAAGCGGCCTGCATCCATCCTTTGCATCATCCTTACGGTACTTTATACTAATTAAATCGATGGCAATACCTGCATGCATGGAATACCTAATAGACAATGATTTTATTCATTTAGTCGGTTTTTAAGTAGTTATGTAAAATTCAACTATAAAAAAAATTTTGTAGTCAAACAATTAGTCGCTGGATGCAGTCTTCCAACAGATCAATGTGGAGATCCTTGGCGGAGGCCTATGTACATCAGTGGACTTCCTGTGGCTGAAGCGAAGAGAAGAAGGAAATCAATTTACACCGAAACAGAATGATGGAAAATACTCTTTTCTGTTCAAAGCTATATCATTAGCAGCGCTGCTCGCTGCGGATGCATACATGGCTGGCGAAGATGCATCAAGCTGAGTCGAGGACAGCTCACGAAGCGGCGTACCAGACTTCAAGATGGCCACCGTCGGATGCGTAAAAACATAACCAAAGTAAGTATTAATTTAAGAATGATGTATCCTAATAGCCTAGAAAAACATTATGGTTTCTTAGATTTACGCGAATGTTCACATTGAAATAAAACGAATTCTTACAGATTTTATCGCGAATTTGATTTAATTTTTACACTTTTTAAATTTCCCGACGTTTCGATCTCTTTACAGTTTTCGTCGTCACGGCCAGACCTCAAGACACAGTGAGCTCCTTCTGCGTAAATGGGATCGCAGAAAACAATTAGCATTTTGAATTAACTTTTTAATTAAATAATTGTAAATTAAGGGTAGTTATTGGGTAGTGTAATTAAGGGTAGTTGAAGTGCGTGGTGGCCTGTTGGTAACGGATCAGACTCGGCTGCCTACATGTTCACGGTGGTCGCGGGTTCACATCCCAGGGCACACCTCTGACTTTTCGGAGTTATGTGTGTATTGATAGTCAATCACCACGCACTTAAACGGTGAAGGAAAACATCGTGAGGAAACCTGCATACCGTGGCGATTCTAAAGAATTTCTACGGTATGTAAGTCCGCCAACCCGCACTAGGCCAGCGTGATGGACTATATGGCCTAACCACTCTCAATCGATTCTCTCGATTGTAGAGTAGGCCCGTGCCGTAAATGGGCGGATAGTAGTTAAATTCTAACAGTCACTAAGCAAATGATTGATTTCGTTGCGGGATAAAGACTAATTATACATTTCCGGAGACTCGCTGTCATTACAATGCGTGCCACTGTTGATCCTAGCTTACAGTTGCAATAGTAGGTGTGAGGGCGGGACAGTCTCCAAGTCTAAACAACAGCCGCGGTGTGAACGAGAGATCGATATAAATGCCGCCATTTTCAATCCCATTCTTTATTTGTACAAGTAATTTGTATTTCTCTTCGTATTTTTTTTCTCTAGGCGCCATAGTATTGCCTCTATGCCAGGCCATTAATAAAACACAAATCTATATATATATATATATATAAAAGAAAGTCGTGTTTGTTACACTATTTATAACTCAAGAACGGCTTTACTGATATGGCTGAAAATTGGTGAGAAGGTAGCTTAGAGCCAGGAGACGGACATAGGCTACTTTTTTTGTGAAGAAAAGGCTTGAAGGGGTTGAAATAAGGGATGAAAGTTTGTATGGAAAAATCTAAACCGTTAAAGTTAAGATGTTAAACTTTGCACTTTAGTTACTTATTTAAAAATAAAAATATATAAATTAACCCTAAAGGGGTTAAAATAAGGGTTGGAATTTTATATGCAAAATCGAAACAGCTGAAGCTATTTCTATAAAAATATATATTTCAGCTCCTTAATACAAACAAAAAATAATGGCTTACAATAATTTTGGAAAAACATCATTACGGGGGTAAAATAAGGGAAGAAATATTGTACGGAAAATCAAAACCGCTAAAGCTTTTGATATAAAAACGTATAATTTGACACCAGTAACGAAAAATAATATGCACTATAAAAACATCTTAGGCAATGCATACATAAACACACGCCTTTTTCCCAGAAGGGGTAGGCAGAGGTGCTACCAGAACACCCACGTTTCGCCTTATATATTCCGTCCCACGATGTGATAGGGGGCGAGCCTATCGCTATATCGGGCACAAATTCCTGACTCCGGGCTGATATTGAATAGAAAAATCCAATATCACTTTGCCCGACCCGGGATTCGAACCCGAGACCCCAGCTTTGCATAGTCTTCTTTATTAGCCTAAAGCGACGAAAAGGGGTTTGTTTTGACGAACATTCTTAGCGCTGTTTCAGGTAGGAATTAAACAACAGAAATCACCAAGAAGGAAAAAACGTTATGACTATTGCATTGTTTACGTTTGAGAAATAAGTAGTTTACTATACTTCAAAAAATCAATTTCGTAGACAGAATTTTGGCTGAGCGGAAAGTTTTAGCAGGAATTTTGCAAAGTATTTGTGTTTGCGTATTTTTTAAATGATATTCGTCGTATTTTCGTGTTTATATAAGGCCTATCTACAAAATAAAAAATAAATCCAAAAAATTGTCAACATGCCTATTTAGGCATTAAGGGATAAAGTGGGACAAACGCGATGAGACCGGTCGGATCCAGATTGCATTCGATGGGAAATAATGGGACGGGATGTAACAGAAAGAAAAGGAGCCAGATGAGATGGGATGGGACACGATAGGAAAAGGGATTTGGGAGGGAGTTTGAACGGGAATAAGATATTTTTGGTGTGGAGTGGAGTCTAAACATCTAAACACCCAGGCGAAGCTGGGCCGGGCCGCTAGTATATTATAATTACAACTACATACGCTTTGCAGGTATCCAAGAATAATGCTCTTGTCAAGAACGTCGGTTCTCCGAAGTCTCCCGGATATAAGAAGAAAAATGAAGTGGTCCTGCATCGTTATTACTATCAATTAATTCGATAATTGAATGTCTAAATTAGACCGGAGTAACCAGAGTGCGACCAAAAACGAAGCCATAAATTAGTTTTAGAGAATTCTGAGTCAGACACAATACAATTTAATTTCACAAAAAAAAGGGAGGATTATTGTCAGTTTTTACATATCCACGAATTTAAATACATAGTTTTAGCTAAATAATAATGTACCTACATCCTATATTTTAAAAGACGCAATGATACGCAAGGGTGTAAATTATTATTTTAGCAAAAAATATTACAAAAAAACGCGTTTTGTGTTGCAAAATGTTTAATTGCATTGTATACGAGTATGAACTCTGGTGACTAACTGCCACCTGGCTTTGTTTTTGGTCGCCCGGTATATAGGTACTACATATCTCAAAAATATGTACATCTTGTTCTTTAATAAACTTGGTAAAATAAACTATAAGAACACGGTATAAAATGTTTGTGCCTAATTAAATAAATGACAGCCTTTGATAATATAAAGTGTTCATAAAATATTACTCTCCATAATTTAAGGAAAAATTTTAAATAGCTAAAATTATATACCTACATATTTTAATATTAAGTGTGTAAATAAATGTAAAATGATTTATAAAATGACATATTTTTATATAAAGTTTTTTATTATGTTATTTCATTTATTATTTGGGTTATGTTTTATAAAAAGTATTAAAAATATATTTGCAATTTCAATTTTTATTCCTGCACGCAAGTTTACCTGAAGTGATAATGGCGCCACCTCAGGATGACAAAGCTATGAGCTGCTGTGGGTAAAGTATAGGCGAGTAAAAAATCAAATAGGAAATAATGCTACCAAACAATTCCTGTTAACTCACCAACCAAGGCTCATACGATTTTTATTTTTAAGACTTATTAGGCTGAAGTTCTATATTATGCTAGATATTGGCAAATAAATATGGCTCGATCATATTACAGCCTTGGCAGGGCCACTGCCATAATTAATACATAGACTGAATTTTTCAAGTGGGTATGGATGACCAAATCTGAAATTAAGAGTACCTAATATCGAAAAATGTTGAGAGGTGTCACGACTCCGATTGAGATAAAAATTAAAACTCCCTACTTACTAAGATTTTTGATAAATCAACATGCTTAGCGAGGAGGAGAACCAGATGGAATTTTGAATTTTTCGTAATTTGATAAATAACTCAATAAAAACATAGGCACAAAGAAGTGGAATTATGTAATTTGAATATATATGTAATTAACTCGGATAGTTAAGATCTAATGGAGGCATCTGGAATGTGTCACTCGTGCTTTTAATCGTCTTCTAGAAATATTAATATTCTTAAAAAAGGAGGTACCTAGCTTTATCAATGTTAACTAATAAAGCCAAGCATTCATAAAGACGTGTTAGAAGTAACAGTTCCATTCCCAACTCAAGGAGACTCTGTGTCAACGAAGAAAAGAAATAATATTAATTTTATGATTACTAAAAATTACCTCTTTCCATTAGTTTGCGGTTTCATTACTTCCCAGAATTTGATCTCGTTAACAACATTATCAAATGATATAATAATACATCATGTGTTTTTTTTTTTTCAAAATCAAAAGGTTCAATTCCTCGCTGGGCATATTGATTCATCAAATAATTAAGTATACGGCTTTAGGTTTTATCAAAATTGAGGTCGTGACTTTAAGTATTTTTTGCTATACGTCATAGTTTCGGATTTGGTCAACCACGCATTTTTGAAAAGTTCACCCCTATAAAAGCCTTGTATAATTCGAAGCAAACATTTTTTTACTAAAATGCCGGGCATATTAGGACTGCGACCAAAAACGAAGCCGGGTGGTAGTATTAGTGACTTCAGACACAAAAAATCCCAATCAATCCCAATGGTTCAGATCCCAGGGCACACATCTGACTTTTCGGACTCATATGTGTATTCATAGTCAATCACACGCACTATAACGGTGAAGGAAAACATCGTGAGGAAACCTGCATACCGTAGCGATTTCCAAGAATTTCGTGGTCATGTAAAAATCAGTCAATGAGCTATGGAGAGGGTTATGCTCCGACTTTCCCTACGAGATCAAATCAGAAATGAGGAGATCCGTAGGAGAACTAAAGTAACCGACATAGCCCAGCGGATTAGCAAGTTGAAGTGGCAATGGGCGGGGCACATAGCACGGAGAACTGATGGCTGATTGGGCCAAAAAGTTCTCGAATGGAGGCCACGAATATTCCAGGTATATAGCGATGGTCCGATTAGCAATTAAAACCATAATTAACACAACACTCGTATATTAGCAAATATGCCCATTGAAATTTATAAAATCTAATTTTAAAGAACACACATCCCTAACGCGATTAAGAGCAACTTATCTAAGCATTGTGTTTGTACAATGGACGCAGGTGCACCATTACACAAGCTACTACCTCCATTCACTGCTCGATCACCTGTCGCGCCAACAACATGATAACCGCGACTTTATTCAACATCGCTACGTTGCTGACCGTGGAGTCTAGAATATTCTGCGAGGTGACCAAAATGCCGCTCGAGGTAGGGATTTGGAGGAGCAATCTAAGGCACATGGACTCAGCGGTGGTGGAAAATACTCCAGTGTCGATCAGCGAAGGTCAAGTGTACGTGTACGAGAATTACTTCCCAGGACACACCATCAAATACATACACGTGGATAACCTGGCGACCAAGACTTGCGGCGCAAGTGCAACTATCAGGGACGGCGGGATCGGATCCCCCTCTGTGCTTATAGTGCTTCACGCCGACACCAACCAGGAGATCAGGTCTATTATAGATATTTGGGGCGATAAGAAGTTCACTAAAACCACCAAGCGGCCGCTCCTTAGTGAGGACATGAAGAATTTAACATCTTTGTACTTGTTCAAGGATTTTAGAGCTGTAAATCATAATAGAGGGTTCTGAGTTCGAAATTCGAATTGTTAGCATGGATAGATTTGGACGCAAAAATATTTTACCATCCTGTACCTTAAAGTATGCAAGTTATGAGTATTTTCATGTTTTTTTGATTTTGTACGGATTTTTAATTAATAAACTTTTTTGTATTTACTTATTTTTTTATGTTATCCAATATTACCTGTAGAGCAGGCTTAATCACCCTTTATAACATAATTAATTAAACCCTTCTGTCTCCCTGTGTTAACTGCAGAATTATCTAGCTTACCGCCTGCCCAAAGTTCTTTTAGGAAATTATATAAAATATATATTTCATCATCAATATTCCTTTATGCCATTTTAAACGAGTCGTCAGGCTGTCAAAGAACACCATAATATGATTATTTTTTGTGTTGTAAAAACTGAGAAGCCCCTAGGGCATCTTTAAAATTATTGGCATAATTTATTCAGCGTCTGTTCAGTATAGTTGACCAATCATACTTTAAAAGCGTTTAAACAGCGTGATTTCAGCCTTCTTAATACATCGGGCGGATCAGCGGGCTGCGGGCCACCATGTTACAAGCGACAAGCGTTTTCACATTCACAATCAACTCAACAGACATCATCTACAAACAACAAAAACTCTGTCAACTGCAAATGTTTACAGGATAATAATAAATAAAACAATTTGCTATAAAATGAGAGATTTATTTAAACGATAATAAAAATATTTTCATATCCATTGATCATAACATCAATTCTTTACCTATCTATCACTTCAAGTTTATTGTATAAACCTACTACAAATAGAGAAATCATCACATTTACCCACTGAGCCACCATCTCAGACACAATCCTAGCTCCACATTTATACATAAACTTAACGCCAATGATGATCATTTTTGTCATAGTCAGTACATTACTAGGGCTTCTGACGGATAATTACGTCTCGACATGGTCTTCTACACTACCATCACGTGTTTATCCGTCACTAAAGTTTTATGTTAGAAAATTAATAAAGGCCTCTTAAATATGAATTTTATCCATAAAAACGATGCGCAATTGCGACGTAGAACTATGTTCATCCTTAATTAACAAAAGTATATCAAATTGTGAGCAAATTTTCAAAAACATTTACTTACGTAATATTATAAAATCGTTCCAAACTCTTGAAGATATCTTAACAATATATAAATATTCGGAAATTCATATAGCAAAGCGAGACATTTCATGCAAGTTTCATATAAATATTGTAAGAAATCAACTGAAACTACATACACATTACAGCGTCTGCAGTTCGCAGTTCGATAAATAATATGAAACGCTTGAAATAAAATATATTATTTTCAAGATATATTTCTTTTGAATAAGTTATTTTCTGTATGTGTTAATAGAAAATATTGTTATATGAATTTCGATGTAACAACTTACGTAACGTATTGTAGGTTAACATGTCTGCACCAACCTGTATACTCAGTTATAAACATTGTTAGATTACTTAGTTCTACGTCAAAATAGTATCTTAAACAAAAGAGTGACAGGAGATACTAAAATTAATTGTGCAAAGTTAAATTGGTCGCTGATAATATATATTAGAAAAACTTTATTTTTCAAACAAAATATAAGGTTATAACTGTCTTGAAACCAATCGGATCTCACCAACATGCACCTTTGTTAAACTCTTTATGTAAAGCCTTACACAAAATTATACTTCAAACAATTTGACTCATCAGCAACGTTCATCATAACTTTGACCTTATCCATTAAGAAAAACCAACAATATGGTGTACTCAATATACTGACCTGGTCTACACTACAAAAAATCTGTTTTCTAAGCATAATGGCATCATAAGAAACACAAATTAAATACCATATACACGGAGCAATAAAATCTAATTATTTTCCTATTGATTTGATTGTAGCATTATTTATAATGCCAATATGCTCAACAGCAATAGTTTAGACTACGTGCACAGAAAATTCTTGTTTGACTGCTATCTGAAACCAGTGATATAATAATCAAAATACAATAATACACTCCAATTTTTACACAAAATACATAGCGGAATAATCCGCCTAAATAAACGGACGTGTATTTACGTCCTAGTACCACATAAAGTTACTAAATATCACGTCAGTATAAACTACTAATATCTTAACTTTCGCAATGATAGTCAGCCCTAGTAGCTAGAGAAACGAATTTAGATCCAATGAGCTGAACACTGACTAAATATACTGCATATTTGTCCAAAACTCAAATCTTTACACTACATCTGTTCAACATCAACGAAGTCTGTTGTTTATGATATAACAATAGTCGAAAAGTATGTCGGTCTGATTGCATCCAGATATACAAAGAACTAGACACGGCGCACACCATTAGTCACGGACAGGTCCCTACCGTTGTACTAGGTTGTTAATTTCCGCGCGGAAACGAATTACCTACTACCGGTACAGTGATATTTGAATATAGCTATAATACGTATAGTTATGTCAATGTTCCGCTGTCTCTTAGTACGCTTATGGTAATCTCTAATAAGTGGCATTATATACATTTATCCAAGACGTATGTACGTACAGATAATTCTAAGAGGTACCTACTGGCATTTACAAAATATATTGAATGCATAAATGTTCTAAGATATTGGCTCTTCGCCTGTACTCAAATACTATAGTATGAACTATGAACCATTACTAAAATATCTCTAAACTTATGAAAATTATACTTGTCACATTGTTTCTTTGAAAAGTTTTATTTAAACATGGATGTCAATTTGAAGGATGCCTTTACGTTATATCGATGTCATAACTTTTAATTATAGATTGCTTCTCTGTATACACAGACGATAAATTATGTGCCTCTCATTAGACAATAGGCTATTAAAAAAACTTGATCATAATAGGCCATTCAACAAGAAATAGTTATACATACATTATTAATTTTCCTAAAAATATTATCTATAAAATTGTAAAAAATCATTGCAGTACTGATATGAATGAGTCAATGCAAAATTTATTTGTATCCAACGCATCCTTTTAAAATAAATAAGTACTTTGAGTACAGGCAGAAGGAACATTCACTAGACAGCACATTTTTCTAACGTTTACAAATAGAAATCCCAAAGCTACGTTTCTACCCACACGTAAGATACATTTAAAAGTATTGAGATGATATGTCCACAGTAATATATGTGCATTCATTCAAAGATGATATCTTTTAAAACCATCTACAACACCTATAGAAATACGCAGATGCTCTTACTATGGAAAATTATTATTTCTTAACATATACTTTCAGCCTGAAATGACACCTGTTAAACGAAAGGTCGCGGGCTTGATTCCCGCGTCGAAGCTAATTTTTGTGAGCAACATTTGATGTGTTTGGGACTGTGTTTGTGAGAGTGAGACATAAGACTTGTATCTTAGTGGCAGAACAACATATGCCCACTGTTGAGTGTATTTACTAATTTATTTCCCACAATAAAAGCAACCATAGTGACTCCTGCAGCAAAAGCTTTAATTCAACACTGTCTGTTGTTGCTATTAGTTACTTTTCTACATTTTGTAGTTGTTTAATTTCTACAGTATATAAAATCCGTCAACCCGCACCAGAGCAGCGTGGGGGGCTATATGGCCTAACCTCTCTCAATCGTACTCTCGATTGTAGAGGAGGCCCGTGTCCTGCAGTGCGACGTATATGAGCTGATGATACAGATCGTGTATGTCAACTACGGCTCCTTACAAATCACAAAATATATATTTTAAGTAGATCAAACGAATATCAAGTAGGTTCGAACTACGCTCCTTAATAGCTCATGTTGGACAACTCGGTCGATACACAGCATGCGAGATGCGAGTAAAGAAATGTAAATTTTCGGAGTCAAGTGTATTAGAGACTTTCCCACACACACACCCATACCTTCCTTCTGTCAGCCTTCTGACAGCCAGGAGCAACAGTGGCACGCGAAGAATAGGTACCGAGCTCCGGAGCTTGGCGACTCTCTTGGGGACACTAGCCTGTGTTCGTGTTTAATCAATTACAATGCATTTCAACGGTGAAGAAAAACATCGTGAGGCAACCTGCATGCCATAAAGTTGTTGACAAAATTTTCCATGATATGTGAAGTCCGCACCCGGAATAGGCCAGCGTGGTGAATTATGGCCTAAGCCGAGTCTTTCAAACTTACGGTTGTAGCGGAGTCCCGTGATCGATTATAAGCTGATATGTTCCAGCACTGTACTCGCACCTACATAGCGTGGTTCTTATCGACTAATACAAACGAGCCATAAGGACTAAAACTGTGTTTCTTTCTAATTTATAGTATTGCACATTTTGTTACATGTACCATGCCAAAGTTTTCTTGATTAAACATTAGATATGCATATAAAACTATTACTTTTTAATATAAAAACATGAATGATTATTTGCTATCAAGAATATAGATATGTATTCAACTGTTATATGATTCGTGCTTTGCCCGAACAATCAAGTAGCCATTCTTTCCTTATATCAATATGAATAATGCTTTTCGTTTTTAATAGCTACACTTTTGTCACTGATTATTATGAAATCACAGAGAATTTGAAGACATATTTTGTGATAGAATTATCATTTTATGTAGTTAACTGTTAGAACCCTTTTACGTTGAAAGGGACGCTACAGAATCTAAGGGGCGGTATTGGCCCGAGTTAGGGGCCAGTACGGTGTTATGAATGATACTCCTATACTCATTATGTGGCTTCAAAGAAAAACTATGATTTCGCCTCTGTGCATTGTGTAGTACCAAGCCCAGAACGACAGGCGTTAACTATAATATTGTATATTTAGAAATAGTAAATTTAGTAATACTAACACGTATAATAATGTTTTTGTTATAAAAATATTTTTAAATTTTCGCGTCTATGACAGATTTAAAAAGATATATAGTTTAAAAATATAATAAATATTTGTCACGTCTGAAAAAAATACTCCTAAAGGCAAATCACTCTGACGAGCTCGTATTTTGTCACTCCCAAACATATTATAAAAAAATATAGCCCTAAAATCAACCAGGCCATCATTTCCAATCTTTATAATAGATATACGTCACGATATATAATTAATATACATGTCCACACGGTAAAAAAGTTTAAAAAGTATTCATACATTGTATCATTCCCAAAAAATCGAAAAAGGAGATGTTTCAGAAATGTATGGGATTTGGGCCATTACTTTTTACAGATAAAATAACATTAATAATTACATGAACGAAATATAGTTTGTTAATTTGGTATTCGGTTTTCTTTATATTTTTTGAATGAAATGCAATTAGATATCATGGTTGTCAAAGTATGCAAAAATTAATGCTCCCGAACTAAAATAAATAATAACCTTCCTCAAAAAATCCCACGTTGACCAAAAAATCGAAATGTATTTTTTATAACCATATTTTTTCAAAAATTTGTGCACCATCTATTAATTTATGACCAAAAATGAAACATCTCCTTTAAATGATAACGAAATATTTTTTACCAAATTCGTCAGTTCACTATTATCATAGTCGTCTATGTTACCGTTGTAAATATAATTTTAAATGACGTATTTACACGTCATGTCAATAAAGTGGACGTTGCCGGAAAAAAATACCAATCAATCGGCTGCGGTGTGAAAAACGCAGATAATTACAAAAATATACTCTCTGTACACTCATGGACCAACCGAAACATCAATTTCATTGAAGTTCGTATAAACTATTTACACACATATACACATGAAGCGCCTACGTACCTACAAAAACGACATAATACAAAACACAGCTATTAGACACACAATATCATGCGCGACCGTCCTGCGGGACGAAACTGAAAGGGGAGAGAAACGGACGCCATTGTATTTTTTTTTGTCATTACATTGAACCTCAAAATATGAAATAATTTGACGCATTAAGACGGAATATTTATAAGCTGCCGTTGTTTGTGACGGCAAGAGTGTTATAGCATCAGGTTTCTCAGCGTAGGTCATTCCGCAGGACGGTCGCGCACCAACTTGTCAGTCTACAACGCGTAGAATCCTGACAAATATTGCTTACGTCATTACAGACAATAATATATCCACGCAACGTCGATCGCACCAAGTTGAAATGCAAGAATACGCCGATAGGCTTTGACACGTGAGAAAATAACAATTTTCAATAAACATCCATGGCCACGGAAACCTTAACATACAAGTTTGATATCACGATAAATTAACGGTTAGCTGCGTAAGAAATTCGGTGGAGTTGAAAAAACGATCACCTGTACCTGTATTAAAATCAGTGAGATATTATAGAGTTCTTCCCTTTTTTTCTATTTTATGCCCAATTTGTCTAGTAAATGTACCGTAAACTATGAAGCCTTGCATGCAATACCCGACATTTTGTATACATTCCTCGCTTACTAAAAAATGCCTTACAATTTGGCGAATTATATAATACGAAGAGTTTTAGTTCAGAAATTACAAAAAATATTTTTTCTTGGTATAAATTCTTCGTGCAAACGACACTACACCTACGTGCACACTTATATGACTCAAACTAAAGAACCACGTCGGAAAAATACTTAACTTATAATACAAACTGAACATCTTCGCAGACACACCGCCATTCTGTTATCTTAACCGTACTACTCATAAGGCTTCATTACTCATATTCCCCGACTATTGGGGGTATATAGAATTAATTTAAGGTCTAGACAAACAGCGGACGGGTCGAGACGGCGACGCGACGCTGACGGGACGTGAACAGCAATGTATTAATAGAGAACACGTCACAAACACACTTTACTAGGGTACATTGATTCAGTCTCCACGGAACATCTGACGCAGCCCCGTTGGGAATTAACTAAGGGCAGGTGCGGCGGGCGTTCACCTCGCGTTGGCGGCGGCGTCCTCGGGCCCTTCGTGGTACTCGTGGAAGCACGGCACGATGCACAGATTGGTGCGGCACTCCGGACAGTGGTACTGCGTCTTTCTGCAACCGACCAATGACAACACAGTAAGCTTATTTTTTTTAAATATAACAACAATCACATAAGTGCGTGATGGCCTGCTGGTCATGGACCAGACGCGGCTGCCAACAAGTTCACGGTGGTCGCGGTTTCAAATCTCATCACCTCTGACTTTTCGGAGCTATGTGTTTATTGTCAATCACCAAGCACTGTAACAGTGAAGGCAAATGTCACGAGGAAACCTGCATACCATAGCGATTTTTAAGTATTTGTGTGGTATGTAAAGTGCGCCAATCCGCAATAGTCCATTGTTAAGCTATATAGTCAAAGGTTAAGACAATGCTCTATAAAAACGAACCCAGCCGCTCTTTGTCATAAGGCTGCAGTGGCTGCAGGGGGCTAAAGAAGACTGAAGGCTGCAGGGCGCAACCTATTTGTTATCTTCTGCCGTATTATTCAATTTTGTCCATCATGTGTGTGTGTACCTGCGCAGTATCCTGCCGCACTCGTCCACGGTGTTCCAGCAGAAGTTGCAGCTGAGCGGCGGGCCGGAGCGCACGGCGGGCGTGTGGCTCGCGCGTTGCGTGCCCGCCTCGCCCGCCTCCAGCGACGACGACGACGCCAGCGACGCCAGCGACGCCTGCCGGTCGATCACCGTTACCGCGCGGATCAGCAGCGAGCCCACCGACCGCTCCTGCACCTTCGCGCGCCGACTCTGCCGGCACATTACAAACACTATCGTACTTTACTACTGTCTGCACCTCGGGAAGAATATGTGTCGAGTGTCCAGCCTGCCAACCTGCACTAGCCAGCTTAGTGGCACGCAAAGAATTGACACGAAGCTTCTGAGTTCAGCGAGTCTCTTAGGGACTATCGGTGTAGAGAAATCACGTGCTCAAGGCTTAGTAGGGAATTATGACTTGAGACAGTGCACAAACGATGCAATCTGTCAGCCGAGATGAATTCACACCAAATATTGAACCTCGGTTATTCTCTTAGGCATCTTTAGAATGTGATACAGCCGCACTGCAGTTGCCTGTGTGTGACGTCATGTTGTGTTGAAAAACTTTTCAATAAACAATTAATACATCAACAGCCACAGTCCACACACATAGTCCTGACCCCACACAAAGGTCAAGTCTTGTGTCGCGGGTATCAGAAACTACGAGATACTTTTCGGTCTCACAAACACCCAGACCCGAAACAAATACCTACCTGTGGATCACACAAATATTGGTGGTGGCGCGGGGATCGAACCGGCGACCTCTCTTTTCACATACATAACTGCGCCACTGAGGCTGTCACACATTTGGTATTAAACAAAAACCAGCAAGGTACCTTAGCGGCGGCGTACTGCGGGTAGGACTCGTGCTTCTGCAGCGGTGGCGGGGGCGGCGGCGGCGTGGCCGTGACGCCCGGCTCGGACGCCTGCTTGCGCACCTCGCGCTCGTCCGGCACCCGGCTCTGCCGCTTGAAGAGCTTCGTGCGCCGCAGCTTCAGCCCCGACGCGGAGCCTGTGCCCTCGCCGGACACTACACATATACCTCACGTTGTTTTAACAAGTACTGCTTGTGCTACTGCCCCACCTGCGCATTACTTGTTCATTTACATCACACTCTTGTGGCCAGGACTTAGCGTCAATAGACGCAATCTATTAATTCAAACGGCGGTTTCTTCGGCTCATCAAAGAATCACTAAGCGCAACACAGGTGGAGCTGGAGCAATAAAGTACCTTATAATCGCTGGTATGCTTGTATTAGAGTAGTCACAAAACAACTTGTTCGCTGTGAAGTTGAAGGGCGATTTTATGGGTCTTACACTTAAGTTCGTATCGAGTGGAGCAATACGCCTCGACTTCACTTCGGACAAGTTGTTCTGCGTTTACTGCACTGTTGTACTTTGCTCAATATCATGACATATTTGTCAGGAGCATTTTAAGGTATAGTTAGGAATGCCAGTTGCGGAAAGGAAGATTACATTTAGTTAGTGGAAGGTCCTCGTGTTTAGGACAGCGGATCTTGTGGATAGTAAATTGTATGTAGTGACAGAAGTAAAACTGGAAGTAGCATGACGTGTTGAAATTAATTTATTGTTAAACTCGTGCTTTATCAAAGTCAAGTTAGTACTATGTTAAATATTTTTATTACCAAAAACTATGTTAAAAATTGGCGGTGGAGATATTATGACATAAATTCTAGGCTTTTGGTGTACCAATAGTTTTAAAATTATACAAATTGGTAACCATCAATAAATAATTTACTTCATGAACACATTATTTTATCGCCAGATTTATTTGTAAATATTGATATTTAATTAAATAGATATTTGATTCGCTATCCGAAGCAACGAGACGTACTCAGGACTCCCATAAAGCTGACAGTGCGAGAGCCCGTAAGGAGATACTTATTATTGTAAAACTGCAAGATGCCTACTAGACATGTACTTTAGTACACTCATCGAGGTATTACACCACAGCTGGCAATGAATATCAGCGCGTGTTCACACCACGCAGAAAACCAGTGGAGGGTAGGGGGAGGTATTTTTGACAGACTAATACAGACGGGAGTCTGGACAGACGTTCACAGATACAGTTACATTTTACTCCTCTCCTCTCAGGTAGAATACCTCAATGGATTTGCTAAGATATTAGGCAGGGGCTTTACATATTCCATTTCTAGGTGTCTCGAGAAAACTGTCCCGGAATTGTAAGACTAAACGATGCGCACTGGTCCAATAAGATATGAATTTCGTCAAATATATTTACTGTGTGCTTGCAGGGAGCCCGTTGCCATGGCAACTAAATGTAATCTGGTTACAACGCACAACTTGCGTAGGTACTAAAATATTTCACAATGAAAGTATACGAGAACGCATGCAAATTTAGATGAATGTGCATATGCTGAACATATGTACCAATTGTTTACCAATTATAAGGAACTAACATCGTAAGGTTTCATTATAAGAAATCACCGATTCAGATGTGACTTCGGTTTTATCCCCCACTTTCCACCTTACGTTACATACAAAAAAAACGAAATAAATATTTTTAGTATAAATAATACAATTACCTCGACACTTTCCCTCGTAGTGCGTTAGAATGAACATTACAAAGAACAAGCCTTTATTTAAATGTGTTAATAAAAATCACACATCAGTAATCAATACAATTATATTATTTACAAAAACATGTATATTTTTAATTAAAATATTTACCTTCAATAAATTACCAAGTTATATTTCACTATGCATTTTTTATTAAATTACCAATTTATTCTTGTTTTGTTATAACAAGCGTAATTATCTATGCTATCTTTAATTTACTACTAAATGCTTGAAAGAAAACAAATGTCATTTGTAGCTCTATTAGATGTATTTAACATGCTACAGTGTGATTTTAATTAACACAAATGATTTATGAATAATTTTGACAACCAGTACGTAAAATTTTTGGCCTCATAGAATCGAATAGGCATTGTCTACAACACACTTGACCTTGCTACAGATAGGAATTTATCAGCACGTTTTATTCACTACAAAACTACCAGTATATGTAGCTTTACTGTTAACCTATATTTATATATACGAATATTGCTAATTATTGGTGTATCTGTATGGTACATGTATGTTCTATAGTATACAACTGGAATGCTGAAATGTGGCGATACAAGTTGCATTCCACAAAGGAGGTGACAATTAGACACTGGCCTACGTTTAAGACGAAAACCGCCGTATTGAAGGTTTCTCTATACCATTTTTATTTTACGTGTATTGCAAAATGACATATATAATATATTGAAGCATGAAGGTTTTTTTTATGCTTGTAAACTGTAAGCGTTTCATTTCATTTTTGATGTTGAAGTCTAGTAATAAAAACAGGCATTCACCCATGATTAAACGAGTTTTAATTTTTTTTTCTGGAAAGCACTGATATTCGAAAGCACAATGCTTACTGTGAGAAAAATGTAGTGACTGCAGCATTAAAGATATTAAAACTTAACAATAAAAGTTTGTCATATAAAGTGATAAAAAAAAAAGTTAACATGTTTCTGAACATGAACGTGTAGAAGTTACGAAAATATCTAACCTTTAACAAGACTAACAATTCACATTTTATATTGTAATTGCATCTTAATGTAAGAAACATCACAGTATTATAATTTATTGACAATTAATTGAATCAAAGCTTAATTATAAGCTTATTAGCTGAATTAATTCTATTAAAACACGATTTTGAATTATTTACATAAAATATATAGATCAAATAAATTAGAATCTGACCAAACATGTGTTCATACATTAGATTAGATGTTTAGAAAAAATATATTAAATGCATTTTGGTATAAGAAATGCCAAATGTCGACGGGATTACCCGCGTGTGATTTTCATTTCTGTACTCGTGTCTATCCACCCCTTATATGAAAGGGCTTTATATCTGACTTATCAACTATAACACGTTTGATATTAATAAAATATGTTTTATTCAAACAGTAATATGTTTTCAAATCTAGTGTTCTAAAAACTGAACACTGATCTGTCTCATAGTTTCTGATACAATAACACAACACGGACATCGTTTTTACTTACATTAATTATTCCTGTTTTATCGGGAATTATATTCCATTGCAACAATTATTTTGTGATGTTCCTAAACAGTCGTAATGGTAAGTAATAGACAAAATGTCAAAGTTCGATTCCAATATGAAATTCTAAAGCATTGAACATGAATGTCATACCGTTACAAGTGTGCTAGTGAAAACTATGTGTTCTCTGTATTTAATATAGCTTTTTTATGACAACAAAACACAAAATAATCGGGATAATGAAACGAAACAACTACAAAATAATGAAGTTTTTATTGAAACTATTTTGGTATAGACATTTATAAGTGCTACGCACATTGCATCCAGATTCCGTACATGGTGTGGATCATACCAAAATAATCATATTATTGCGTTCATATGCGTACGCGACATGGAATACACATTAATGTTTCACAATCGATTAATACGAGACAGAAAAATACTTGACTTGGTAACATGCTCCAGAAACACGTTTACATTATGAGAGAAAAACATCAATATCGATTAATGGCACATTAAACAACTGACAATGGGTTACAGTGAGTGGAGCCGCCGAGAGCGACCTCCGGAAGCGAGTCGAGTAACGTCATAACATTTCTCCTACTGTGTATATACATACATTTATTTACAATTAAAACTTGCTTCGCAGCGTCTACTCTAACACTACTATTAAAATTTTAAGTATACATGTGAAAAAAATCAGTCAATAAAAAAACATATAGAGATCGTACAAGAAAAACTTATCGTTGTAAAACTCTACACGAATAGAAAAATATAATACTCCTTACGTTAGACGATTGAATTAAAAAAAATAATAATACTTATAAATTGTTGTAGACAGTGTCTATCAATCACAAGAGTCCGGCGCGAGCGTGACGACACAGACTCCGTTCCGAATCATTATAATCACTCCCATGAATCATTAAAAATCACCATACCTCGCTTGAAGAATGAAAACATCGACAGACATCGAACCGCGGCTCCCCGCAGAGAAAATATACTAGAACGCCTCGAAGCGCGAACTCTTCTTACGGTCGTCTCTTACAAAAATATCTAATAGACCCGAATATAATGGGTCATACAAGACATATAATAGGGAAGGAGAGACCGCTCGCGCACAGACATAGTTACACTTACGCTATACTTCAAGAATACCAATACTGGCACCGTAATGTAATGATACGTAATGCAGCCGCGCGCGCACTCATGCGCGTCCTTAGCCGCGGGAAATGCGAACCAAATCACAAGCCTGAGTGACGAGATCATCGATTAAGTAGATACTTCAATGTGATTGAATAGCAGCGATAGAGAACTGGTTTGTTACTATATATTGTAAGATTGGAAGACACAGACATAAAAGAAATGTTACGTAAATTGTCAACTCAGTAATTTTAATTATTGTGCTAAAATGATTTAATTCTTTAAATATAATGAAATTTTAATAAGCTGCAGTCAATCAGTTCACAGAATGTCAGTGTCGCAGTTGAACGACGCCACCGACACTTAAGACCAATATATATTAGAAAAAAAATTAAGTAACGTGCCAAACGCATGGATGCAACAATCGGGACACGCATCAGTGTGCGCTCGGCCTTATCTCCCTACGCTATAAATGCATCATAATCTAACACTTAGCAACTACACGCTATACATAGACGAGATCTATTATATTTTAATGATATATTGAAAATTAATTTTACCGACTGACACGGACCGGACTTCACCGGCCGACAAATCTACGCACGGTCCAAAGAAATCAAGAAACTTACACCAAATTAAACTCACTGGGAACTGTGATGTGATCCGTAGGTAACTAATACCGACTTAATTTAAAACTTTACAACACAAAAATTCTGTTGTTTGTACAAAAATAATATAGCATATAAAAAAAACAGTAAAATATTGTATAAAAAAGTATACAAATAAATGTAATAAAAGAGAATTGTGATCGTAATCGGTTGTACAATGCAAGTACACGTTGTGGCAAACAAGAATAAGATTAAAGCTATTTAATTAATATATATCTCATTAGGCATCATCAGTACAATAATAATTAATAAATGCATTACATGTAATACCAATATAAAGTTGCGTAAAAAACCTTAGTACGTCATCACATATGGCGGCGTATGGAACTTAAAATGTGCAATTTACAAATTCCAATAAAATGTACAAAGATACCTGATCCTAAAATCAATTTAGAGCTATGTACAATTAAGTTAAACATTAATACCAGGAAATATTATTGCAGTAGTAACATTCCGTTTAAATCAACCGGCTTATGATCAGATACCGCCATATGACCTCATAAATGACCACGGTATGTTTCACAAATAACGTGAATAAAATCTGTACCAAAAGATGTTGAGAAAATTTAATTTGATGGTCCAAAACAATATTTTTACAACATCACTTGCTATTATTTTATTACTTTCGAAATTAAACTAGTGGTCTCAAAAGAGTGTATTTTTAAACACGGTTATGGTACAACTTATTACTGAACATTAAACTGTGTATATATAAAAAATAATAATACTAACTAAATATTTTTGGTGGCAAAAACGCGTAAAACATTTTTCAAAAAAGGAATTTGTAGACTTGAATACTTACATAGAGGTAGCTGTATGTAACCTGCCATCGGAACATTCAGGCCTCATGTCAGAGGCCCTAGTGCAGAGTTACCGTACCCACCGCCAAGTTTAAGTTCGATCTCTACTATTGATTTGTTTGACATTCCATCGAAACTAATAAACAATCTCGCTCGCTATCTACGGCTCGACCATGAAAATAGACCAATCACATCAAAGGTTTGCTGACACGCCCACATTTGAAGAGTTTTGATTGGTTTATTTTCCGGATCGATTCTTGGATAGGGATTTGTATTGCTTATTAATATCGACCGTGAGAATTATATGCAAATACAAAAAAAAAACGATAAAAATCTGTTTCATTAAAAAAGTTTGGATATGCAATTTTATTTTAAAATTAGTGTGATATGACTTCACCCAAACTAGTCAGTGGACACGCGGCGCTTAAAACTAACTCAATTAAAGAAATCAGTACCGTTCACGTAAACCTGTATGTAAACAATTTATCACATAATAGTCGCGAGCTGTAACATGCAACACCACTGAATATCACTCACTCCAATAGGATAGTTTCCTACAGTTGGTTTTATACACAAAATCAAAAGTATTAAAAATTATACCAAAGCAGTATTAAAATAGGCTCATTTTGCAGAGCCAGGAAGAAGCATTTCAATATTTTGAAGTAAGAGTGCGATCGTAGTACTCTCTCATTTTCTCTCTCGCACACCTACACAATAATACCGATGACGTCATCCTGTGCAATACACATCCCTTTCATTTGACAATTTACCCCCCCAGATTTCAAATATACCAACTTCCGAATTTAAAAATGGATTAACATGTCTTTTTTTTTAATTTAAGATGCTTTCTGGTAAAAGTGTAACAAAAATCTGCTACCCTATGTATTGAAGCTGCATAAAAAGAAATATAATTTATTTTATTCAATTTCCCATTGACTTATTTTTTTAATCAGTTTCGCGTGACGTAGACAACACGGAAAAATATTTTCACAGTTAAGCTTTTGGTAACATATTATAGGACTTATCTAAATCCTTCAAAAGTATTTGACCATTATGTTAAAAGTAGGAAATAAATCTTTCAAAAATACCCGATTAAGATCAATATATAATGGAGAATATCAGAATTCCAGGGCGTCGATGTTTGCAGCCAACGACGTACAAAATTGTGCACAGTTTTAAAAGCGACAAAATAACCGAATACATATAGTTTGATAACTTAATCATTCTATTGAGATCTACAAAAATACGTTTGTTATATTTTAATAAACACATGGCATTGTGGCGGTGTCGAACGTCATTCAGTCGCGGACACCGGCGTTACACTTACACTGATATACCAAGTATATAGTATACTGAATGGAAATTACCTCTGGATCCAGACCGTTCACGATTGCCACCCAACAGCCTTCGACAACATGCACAAAACATTGCGCGAATATACGCACAATGTCAACAGTAACATGAGCATAAACGCAAATAAAACACTTCGCACAGTTGCTATATACGCCGCCGAACAACCATCGCCGTACTATATACCTTAATGATTAAATACAAAATTAATTAAATCGCACCAACAGCGTATTGCTTCAAACATCTTAACGGCTAAACATCCAACGTCGCCCGCGCCGCCGCTGCATCTCTTCTCGCAAACGCTGCGGCGCAAGACAACACGCGCGGGCGAAACTGACGCGTACGAATACACTACGACGACCAAAATGAACTACAACACTGTTCCACATACGATAAGTTGTTATATTATAATACGAGTAGTATAGTAGAGTCAAAAGAGACGACCGCACGCGCACGCCCACACACTTCCGCTCGCTTACTTGAGCTGTATGAGCCTGTCGTCCTTGAGGGCGAAGAGAGCGGAGCGCATGGTGCACCACTTGGAGCCGCCTACGTTCATAGCGAACCGTGCATATAGATACTCGGGCGTGGGACGGACGCCGTTGCGGTGGCGGGCGGCGCCAGCGGCACCGGCAGGGCCATGGGCATCTGCGCGCCGGACCAGTCGTGTCACAAGGAATATGTGTCGCTGACTGCTGACGGTGCGCAAGCCGTGTTCTATTGTATCGCGTTGAAATTCACACCCAAAATGTTCAGTGGTGAAGTATGGGTGACGCCTTGCAAAGGGAAGTCGATAGGCCGACTGTCGATAAATCCTACTGGTACTGAATGCGGCGGACAAATCAAAGCCATTTGTCTCTCGGGCTGCGCCGTCTCCTCTTTCTGTTCCGGTGGGGGGGAAGTGTGCTCCCGCTTGATCCGGCTCTTGATGCTGGGCCTGTTGTTGGGGTAGCCCTTCTTTTTGTACTCTAGCCACAGGGTTCGGTTGTTGACGCCAAACATCCTTGCAGCTTTGCAGAACCCGATACCACCAAAGCGGACAGCCTCTAAAGCTCGCTGGAAGTTCTCCTCGGATTGTGGGTTGGTGGCGCGCCGCCGCTTGGTTTGTACGGGCGGCGCTGGGTCCTGGGCCGCTTGGCTCTCCGCGAGGCAGCTGGGCCCCGGAGAAGGGCCCGCGACGCCCATAGCCTGCCCGTAATCGTTCATATCAGGGTCCATGTTTGGGTCCATCACGTTGTTCATGTACATGCCGGTGTCGGGCTGCAGCCCCGCGCCGCCGATACACGCGTTCGTATACCGCGGATACGCGTGCTCCATCATACTCCACTGTGCTCCTGGGAAGAGAGATAAATGGTTTTGTCATAAGATTCTCTATGCAACAACATTTACTTCTTTTTTTATTTGACTTTATCTATTTCATTGATCTCCCTTCCCTGGAAAGCAGAAAACGCGACGTTGTGACGTACCAGCATATACGGCAAACACTTCCCCGACGTGGGTCCGCGTTTCGATCAAAAAAAAATTTGTATATAAAAACGATACGGTAACCCATCGAAAGTAAAAAAAGGTATACAAAAACATACAAATTAAACATAAAATTGTACTATGCATACAAATAAACGTAAAGTGGTATGAACACATGCGATGGATTCGTATTTGTTAGGCATAGAACAAAAGGAAGCGGTCAAAATAATAACATCGAATATCACTAGGTGTCTACGTTAAATGCATATCCAGGGAATGACGGAGCAGCTCCGTCGGAGGGAAGATCAATAAAACGTCACAGAATGAAAACAAAATGGATGCGATACTAAAATAAATGAAAGTAAAAAAAAAATGTAAGCATCTATCACCCCCCTGGTTTAGTGCGATGTTAGTCGTTACGAACGCAGTGCGTGGCGGGGCGGGCCCGCGGTACTGCACGCAGCACCGAGCACGGCATGTACACAGTACTCAAGCAACGGCCGAGTGGTGCGCGGGGGAGCAACGCGTCGCACTCGTCACACACGTCACGAGCGACGCGGTGCGACGCCTTCCTCCACCGCGCAAGGGACCATTAACACGGATGGCGGAAAGTGGGCCAGTTGGGGATGGTTCACATTAAATTCTTTACTACATATTATACTCCTAACTCTCACATAATTCGCTTATATCTTTACTATCATAAGGTGGACTAATGTTACCCTACACTAGATTTTTATTCCAAACTAAACAATCGTTCAAAAATACTCAAGAAATAAAAATAATCTATAATCTGAAAATGCTTAACTATCTTTTTGAGCTTTAAATTTTATTTAAATGAGATGAACCTTTTTTGTGAACAAATGCGAAAATATATTAATTGATCCTGGACCTGAGCTGGGCGCGGGGCCCGTGAACCGGGATGGTGGGTGGTGGGGGTGTAAAAGAAAACTTATGACAACTACACCTTGTCGGACACAGTGTAGGTTGGTGATAGACGTGGATCGAGGCCTACCTTGTGGGATACCGGACGCATTCTGTTCCATTCCAACAGGTTCCACGTTCATGTTTTGTGCTTCAGCATTCTGTTGATTAAAAACGTATTACACTTTAGCTGCGTGTTTCCAAACATTACCAAATTCCAGCCCAAGTTGGAACTTGCAATCGCATTCCGTTTCACTTTCTTCCTTTCACATCAGTGCCATTTCTTCATACTCTTCATGTCTAAGCGACCATGCCATTCCGTTGCGACTTGAAGTTCAATGAATTACTCAAGCTTTAAAAAAAAAATCAACTAAACCTATAGTATTAGTGAAACACGCCACAGAGACTCGTTTCGGCAAGCGAACGCTTTTAAGTCAATTCACACATATATATATTTTATGAACTATTATCATTGTTAGGTCTAGTGCACATGGACAAATGTAAACGACTAAGATCTGCGTGACACGGGAAATGCCAACTATCAACCAAGACAACATATCTCTCTAACTAATGAGACTGCCCACATCACCGGTCGCGGCGCGCGCTGCGGACCAACATCCTTGTAACAATAAACATTTTATTCAACATTTAAACTACACATTGCGTCTGAGCACATGACTCCTATTTGCTCTCACATTTTACTTAGAAACTTGTAACAACAGAAATAAACATACTCGATTTTACAGATATTTGTTACATCCGCTAATTATATTGATTAACATGTAGGTTTGGTATTTTAGTTCAGAGCTTGGCTCGCTTGAGGTCGCCACATCCAGTCGCCGGCCGCGTCGCAGTCGCTCGCTCCGGTGGTCGTGACTCGTGGGACGCCTACTTGTAACATTACAACCAACGCGCCACACATACACTTCAATGTCCGTGGCACAGAACACAAAAAAAGGGACGCAAAAATCGTCTCAGAAAAAGTAAACGAAAATAACTCTTTATTGAAAACAAATAATAAGTTTAAAATGGTATGCTACTACAACCTCTTCGGTACATGTTTTAATGCGTCTGCGCTCGGCGACGATCGCACCCGGGCCCGCCGTACTCTGTACTAACTGATACGTTAATAATAAAATATATTAAAAAAGTAAGTTACATTTGACACGAGGAATGGGCATTACCTGTTCTCTCTCTCTGGCACTTCATTCACTCCTACAAAACTCACAAACGGAATGCAGCAAACAGTCATCACCTCAAAGCTTTTGAATAATATAACACAACAACCATGCATTCGTCGTCCTTAGAGCTTGATTTTGTTATAGGTTTCCGTATGAGCCAGTGTTTTTGTGTTGGTTCGTAAGTACAGCTAATCTAAACCCAGATAACAATATTCTCTCTAATTTTTTTATGACTTTTATAAATTAGTGTCTCGCAACACTCATAGATTATATTTCATCATACTGACACTGAATATAGTCTCCAAATGAAATCAGTTCTTAAGAATTTAAATATAAATATCCCATTAGCCAAGTAAATTCCATATAATTTAGTCCTTTGGACATAGGCTCCTTAGAATTGAGATGGTTATAATAGGGCAGGTAAAAACGATTTCCTTTTATAAATGTCCAACACCATCAGTTTTTACTTTCCTAAATAGCGTAGTGGTATTTTCTATTCCTGCGTCGAGACTATTTTTTTATATTGCGCATTTTTTTTTATATAATAGGCGCCAAACGAGCATACGGTTCACCTGATGGTAAGTGACCACCGTCGGCTATAAACATCTGCAACACCATTTGCCAGCCATTAAGGTACGAATACACTCATTTTGTGATATCTAAATATGTATGAGCGTAATGCGTATTATTCACTTGGCTTGATACTATATGTGTGTGTATGTATGTATGTATGTATGCAAGTGATAGTATACCGGCTGTCCGCCCTCTATGCCGCGGTCGTCGGGGTAGTCGCGGCGGCGCTGCGGCACGCTGCTGAGCGTGATGCTCTCGCGCATCATTTCCATGTGCTGCACGTCCTCGGGCCGGTCCTCGCCGATCACCATGTTGAGGGACGTCGAGCCCGTCGAGCTCTTCCTACGCCTGTAAGCACCCGAAGGACACGTTAAAACGGCACGTCACTTCTGATATTGTGTATTGTTTTAGGTTGTGTTGAGGTGTGGTGTTTGTGTCGCTGATGAGAGATAAAAGGTGTGCGTCTGTATTTTTTTTTTAATTATAGTACAACCGCACATATACCTCAAATCATTGTCCGTTGTTCGGAGCATTGAAATATATATAATGTCGTCTCTCATTTTGTATGAACCGAGATATCCCTATTTCTAGCCTACTCTAGCATTCCAGTGTAAAAATGTCATATGAATCGCCCGGGGCACATTTCAAATTGTAAATTAATAGTATGGGCAGTAACAATGCCTCTTGTGCTAATCCCTTCAGGGCTAATGACACGAGTATTTCTTGCGAAAGAATCAAATTTATATTGTCATATAATTCAGTCTCTGAATTATTCCATTTGCATTTCTTTCGACATTAGTATTCCTTTGACTCACCTTTTACATCAAACGCTGCTTTTTAATATCTTAAAATATCGAAAAGAACCGAAGCTCGAAATTAGATATTTTTTTTCATAAGACGATTTAATTGAACATAAATTTCTTTTCATAAATACTATATGTTTGTTTTAACAATTAAGTTTTATATATTCAGGTCGTAAAATACTGTTTTAATACGACACATGTCCACAGTTCAAGTATTTGTGCCATTAATATTTAGGTATTGCGAAAGCCATTTGATATATTTTATAATAATAATGTAATTGAGATTGATTTTTGTTTCCACCATAGTAATCTTTATGAAAATTTAACAAAACAAGATTTAAAAAGCAATTAAATCAAAACTTCTATTTCCCTCTTAAGTTCAGTTTTTAAAAAAGGTGCACAATGTTTGCAAAACAAAAGCGCCCTTATGAAAAGTATAGCCAAATACGAATGCAAATAATATCTCGGTGTTGTGTTATTTTGTAAAATATAAGTAAATGTGAGTGCCCGTCCCAATATATCCCTTACACGAAACGTTTCCTTTTATTTGAGGGTGATGTGGAGGGCGACGCGGACTGCCGCTGAGAGTCTACTGATTCGCCGGGCGATTGGAAGTCAGCTGATGTTCCCTGAGACCTTGTCAGGGAAGTCGAATCTGGCATCTCAGTCAGACCCTTAATTTTGAGGAGCTTGGCGGTGTCCAGCACCTAGAAAATACAACAACTTCATAAAAGACTAGCTGAAACTTTTGCGTCGATTCACTTGCGCTTGCCAACTAGTGGAGTGAGGGGACTGAGTTAACACGTGTAGTTCTTTATTGCCTGGTGATGGAAATTGATAGCAATGGGAAGGGATAAAGCGATAGAGGGCAAAGTGGGGCAAATACCGAGGATATATTTTTGCCCATAGACGCTGTATGTGGGTAAACCTTGTATGATGCGGGTGGCGCTAGCAAGCAGTGGCCCGCACTATGATGTACCACCTGTGGATCTGCCGTGGAATACCTCTTCTTCTCGCTAAACAAGGAAGAATTCATTACATGTCCCTACGTGTGAGTAGGGACTCGCCGCTTTCAATACTGCAGTCGCTATGCTTCAATGATCTCCATGATTTATTTTAGAAATTTTACAAGTAGCTATCAATTTACCTGTCGTATTAAAATGTTTCTCTATACGATACAGATAACCAACCGTAAATTTCTCAGTATTAAAGATTCTAGAAATATTCATTTGTTTACTTTCTAACCCAAAATCTAAATTCCCTTAACGTAAGCGAAATCTCAATTTGTATTTACCCTAAATGATAATAAGTTGAAGGGTTGATGGGTGGTGAGTGTACATGACGATGGCAATTGAAACATGTCAACCAACCTGTGGCAGTTGTTCCTCTGTAACATTCACTTCTCCATAGTACATAAAATCTACCATAGTACGCAGGTCGGCGAAGCTGACATCCTTCAGGATCACTATCGGGTGGCGCGAAGGATTATCCACGAACAACGACTGGAAATGAAAAATACATATTTAGTGCTCCATGAAATATGTTCAAAATCATGTAAAAACATTGGGACAAGTGGACCATTAGTAGTAGACTTATATCTCATGATCGGCCTAAACTATACTTAAACAAAATGATTCTGTGTAATTAAGAAATTGGCAATAACTCATTGAGATATTATACTAGTAGGGATACTGTAATCAAAATGTTTGTGACAAAAATGAACGGTACTGTACCGCTCGTTCTGTTTCTGTCTCCGTCACACCTAAGCAGTAACATTATCTTCGCCCTCGCTTTGGTAAAATGCGCAGATTAATTGTTACCGATATCCGCTCCAGTATAATACCTCAATACAAGAACTTTTTTTTTCTATTTGTATTGTTTCGTAAAGAAACATAATTAATATGTTTTTATTTAAGTAATTGAATATGAAAACGAACTTAAAAAATGTTCATGCCTAAAATTAAATTACGATTCTCAGATATTTTCAATATAAATTGTCAACTCAACATTTCTTCCCGATAGACAAAGCGTAGGTACACTGATATTAAGTTGGCCGCAGCAACACTATATAACGGACCCATGCGCAGTAGACATTCCAGTGCATAGATTTTCCTGCGAGCGGCCGCGCCCATCAATATCTAGGTATGCAGCTTCAAAACCCCTTCCCGCGTCTCATCCCCCTCTCGGCCGTAGCCTAGCGCTCGAATTACTCCCCCCACCCCTTTCCATCTCCCCTTGCCACCCCGTCCCTGCTGCACCGCGCATCTCTCCCCCGCTCCCGTCCCTCCGTGCACTAGGTGTCTAAAATCAATCACGTTTCTAGAACTTTCCTAGAGCCCCGTGGCGCTAGTGTAGCACTGATTTACGTATGAGTTATGGCGTGTTTGATTTAATTGCAGATGACCATATATGTATTTTTATACAATGCTATGAATAGATTTACCGGTTACAGCGACGAAATTATGTCGGATATAATGACGGGCTATGTCCAGGGTCTTGGCATGCGCAGATGCAATATTTCGACGGAATAATTACCGCTTATAACGACGGAGAAAAACTTACTATTCTAACTCGAAGATCATAATGTCAACGTGGATATTATTATACTCGCTCTAGTGTCGAAATTTACCAGGTGTAATGACGCATTAAATAAGTAATATTATAGATTAAGCAATAATATTTAACAAAATAATACGCTCGCAATAACTTGACTAACGTAATAATTGACTGAAAAGTCAATGGCTCAATTTATCGTCTTTTACGATAGAAATATACTCAATATTCTTGTCATTGATAATATAATAAAATTACTACCCATATCTATAAAATAGGGTGAAAGAAAACAACGAAGAAATTTTATCAAACATCAGTATTCTTTGAGTACGCAGAAGCAGTTTACAAATTGTAAGACAAAGCCCTTTTTGACAAAGAGTGCAAAAAACAAGTCGTATGGCGCAGCCCGCCTACCTGCCTAAACCTTAGCGAGGGTCCGCGCCATTTAATTCTGAATATAATTCGGCAACACTCACCGCACATCGTAGCCGACGCCGGCGGCACCCCGGCCGAGACGCACCAGCCCAGTCTCCACACGCAACAACACGACAATCGGATAGAAACAATATTCAAATCAAATCTATATTATGATTCCAACTTATTCCAGCAAAATTTATGACTAATCAATATTTTTACATTTATTACACGAAATTTATGCACGAACCGTTAGGACTCACTATTGCGATTGCGAGCTATTGAGATGAATCTATTCGTTGGCCCGTTGCACATGCGTACAGCGCGCCCGGGCGACGATCGATTGCACGTTTGCGCAGTTAAGATGTGGCGACGCGACGAGTCCTCCGATACCTGGCTATCTAGGCGACGATTTATTACCTGACTTATAACATTTTACATTCGCGTACAACGCAATTAAAAATACACGCGAACACTTGTTGTACTAACTATTCAAGTAGATATTAATTGACGTCAATTTAAGTTGTTATGATGAATGAAATGAAATCATAAAAAATTACCTACATGCAACCGAATTACAAATATAGTTAGTTTATTTTTCTTTCTTTATTATTGACTTGATTCAGGCAGTCTATGTATCAAAAAAGACCCACAACAACATACTGATTTTCGTAGACATTACAAAGCGACATTACATACTCATCGAAAATTCAAAACTGTGCAAAGATCTGAGTATTATTAATATAATGTCCAAGACAGACACACATCAGCGACACGAGTTCCACGTAGCGCGTCTCATACACGCAAACAGTTCGTTTTCATAATCATCGTGGCCCACATTTCAAACAAAGATTGACGTCAATCTGAGAGCAATCAGTGGCAGCAGATAAATGTGATCCCGGTCACAATAAGTTGCCTGGACGTGCGTGCCACCAATTTGACTATCAAATAAAGTGGATCCCGAGTGTCGGACTTTGAATCGTTTAGCATACATAACGATGCACGACAAAGGCAACGCACTTATAAGCATCGACCCCGGCGCGAGACGCTGCGAAACATCTGCGTTATATTGCATCTGAATATTTTACGAACACCTAGAATACAAATTAGCAATTAATTACAAGTTAACTGGCATGTGCGAATAATTTGAATTCATGCCAAAATTAGATCACCGCAAACAAAATTTTAATTTTCCATATACAATAATTATTAATATTGAAAAAAAAACTGTTTAATAATTTTTTTTTTGTTTTTATCATATAACTAAAAAAAACTTTAGTGCTCAATTATACAAGTAGTACAAGTAGTTAGAAGTTTGGACAACAGCATTAGAAATAATCAGTTGTATGCAAAAACAGAAAGTATTATCAAAAACCTTCGCGTAAAGCGTTAAACAACGTTTCCCAACAGGGTACCAAATCAAGGCTATCGGCAAAACCTGATGTCCACATGGCAGGGGACCCAACCGCAAACATCCAATTTAACCGCACAAAAGATACACGCAACAACAAAAATACAATCCCAAATTAAATACAGCGACTCCTAAAAATAAAGCAACAAAATAAAAGAAAAATAATCTTTATTATACTTTCTTAGTTACAAAATAGGAACAACTGTGAAGCCCACACTAGGCTATGCCTGCCACGTGGCCATCGAGATAGAAAATTAGGATGGTGTAAGTACAATGGATTATCGTAGAGTTATACCTGACTTTAAAAACAAATGAATTAAAAATTAAAATTAAGAAGAGTTAACACATACAAATTTAAAGACAAGGAATAGTTAATAACAGTTAAACTTGTAGTAAATGAGTAACAAATATTGCATATGAGCGGCCTATACATAATACAATGCCTAAATGTGAGGAGGAGGGGAGGTCTATGTTCTGCAGTAGAGTTCCTGTGGCTGAGGGATGAGAGAGAGAGAGAGAATTAGGTGTGTAATAATAGGTGGTGTCTGGTGATAGGAACTTGATAGATTGGGAGTCTATTGTATTCTATTGTATGAGCCCATATACGGCCCACTGCAGGGCACGGGCCTCCTCTACAATCGATAGTACGATTAAGAGTGGTCAGGCCATATAGTCCACCACGCTGGCCTAATATGGGTTGGCGAACTTTTTACATACCATAGAAATTTATACAAATCACTATGGTATGCAGGTTTCCTCACGATGTTTTCCTTCACCGTTATAGTGCATGGTGATTGACTATCAATACACACATGACTCCAAAAAGTCAGAGGTGTGCCCTGGGATTTGAACCCTCGACCGCCGTGAACATGTAGGCAGCCGCGTCTGGTCCGTTACCAACAGGCCACCACGCACTTAGGAGTCTAAATGGTATGAAACTGCTTTGGTGCAGGTCAATATCTGCACCAAAGCAGTTTGCTATCTTGCTATACAATATAGCAAGAGCAGTGGACCAATGTTTCACGAAGTATTATGTGAACAGTGTTATTATAACTGTTAATTAGTTTATTTTAAAAAGGCCCTCGCTATAGTAGACCGAAACACACTGACCACATATCAGGGAAGATATGAAAGTCAATAGCCATACAACTGACACTGAAAATCGATCGATGCTGAGGAAAGTCGGTAGGTATCCATTATCGAGGCACCGGCCGGACGACTCCAGGCAACAGGGACGCCTTGGTCAGCTATGTACAGGGACATGAGAGCAAACGGTTTAGAAAACGACGAGCAAGACGCAACCAATGGGTAAAGTCATAGGATGGCGGATCTTCCCGGGTTATCGTAAAGTAGTGAATGATTTTGTAAATAGGAAACTTAAGTTGCTTTTGAAAATTAAACAATTGCAGTATCATTGCACAACATTTTATAATTCGTCCTCAATGTTCTGTTTAAAAAGTTCTAAATTAAATTATGAAACTTGATATTCATGTTGCAGCCATGGTTATTTCAGACACCAGTGACGTCATTGAAAAATTTAAAATAGGATATATAAATAAAACAAATAAATGAGAAGAAAAACAATTATTATTATTTCAAAAGTCGCAGTTTTAATATTTAGGGCCACATTATAATTAAAGCAGAGTAGTGTAAAACATATGTTCATATCCTGTATCTGTTACAGCCCTTATACGTACGTCCCACGATTGAGACGTTAGGCCACATAGCGCACCATGCTGGCCTAGTGCGGGTTGACGAACGTAACATATCATAGCAATTCTCACTTTTCGGATTTTTTTATTGTCAATCAATACAGACATGACTCCGAAAAGAGAGGGTTGTGCCCTACTGACTAAAAACCTCTCGATTACCGTCACACGCATTGTGGACGGCACCGGACATCCCAGGGTGAAAGGCACCCCGATTTACGTCCGCGTAACCGCCCCGCCCACAACCATTGCTGGTCCTTCAATGATATGAGGCCCGGATGATCCCCACTAGCAACTATTTTGGACGCCCTTTTAGGTGTTATGGGCGTCCATGACAGAGACGAGGCTATGTCGTTCGCCTTAGACTCATTATAAGTCAGGGCGCAACGCCCCCGCAGTGTTCCCAGTGACTCTGATGACCCCTTTAGGTCACCTCTTAGAGGTTGTGCCCTATGATTTGCACTCGCGACCACTGTGAATATGTAAAGTGCCGGCTCTGGGTTACTCTATGATCCGAAACGAAACTCGAATGTTAGGACGTTCTACGGCTGTAGTAAATTTTTAATTTTCTACGTCTAAAAAACCTTAATAAAACGTGATGCAAACTCAACTTACCTTAAGTAAATACCAACTAAACTTTCATTTACTACGTTTACGACGTCATTGCTGTCTCAATATACAGGTGACTCCTTACAGCATTGAAGATATATTGCACATTAGGGGATCTAATCAGGAACGTAAATCGTACACTAAAGCAAAAGTCGCGGGAATGACGCTAACTTCTTTTTTACTATTTTGCCGTCCTAATTTTTACGCTTAGCTTCGTAATTAAAAGTCGAATTAAACAATATTATGTGCTAAGCTTATTAAATTGTTTTCCATTTTTGTCCGTAGGAAATAGTTCATCTCAATTTTTTAACAGAAAATGAAAACCGCCTTCAAAAAAGACACTAATAAAGTAATAAATACAAAAAAAAAAAAACACTGCAAAGTAAAATATTATATCTATTTCATTGTACTTGTACATGTTGATTAGTTTACTTATTGAATGGACTAGCCAACAAATCAAAATATATGCGTATTGGAGGTGAGCCGCCAAGTACCATTTATGTTATTCATTACCAGTTTTTAACGATAAATAAAGTTGCCCTTATATAATTTGACTTCAATTAGTATTTTAGGAGATATAACAGTTTTAAAATATGTTTGCAGCAAAATAATGACCAAATACCACAAGTGCATTTTTATTTTGCAGAATGAATAAGACGGGTCAGAACGGGGTGTAACGGAATGGGATAGGAGAAGCAGTAGATATATAGGAATTTAAACATAAAACAGTACACGAAATAACCAATATATTGTTGATGTGGACTAGACTTAAAAACTATCTGCAACCGGGCGAAGCCGGGCCCCACCGCTATTAAAATATACAGCTGAGATAAATACTTCCTAAAATAATGTTGTCGAAATGCAGTCTAACACGGAGCACGCCTAAGGCGTTCACAAAATTTCTTATGACTGCTTGACATGTAAAGTTGGAGAGCGTCTGTAATTTCACTATAGATATATTTTGTAATGCATCTGGATAGTTACATCATTCTCGGTATATTTTACATAACCCAACATGAAGTCACCAGAACCCCTCGAACTTCAGAAATAAATTTCTGCAGATGCATGGGAATATGTGGAAGTATGTGTGGTTGCCGAAAAGCAGAGCTCAAACCTTCTGCAGTGTGCCTCAATTGTTACGATGAAAATTAAAAAAGAAATGGTCAAAAAAATTAGTTATTTTTGTTTATAACTTTTTTAGGTTCTATTTTACGATAAAAATGGTAATAATATTATGGTAATAAAGTTGTAGACTCTTTAAATGTCTTATACCATTTTTGTAGGGTTAGTAGTTTACAAGATACAGCGCGAAATCTCTTTGCACCCCTTTTTCCAAGCTAGGCTTCTTTAAAGTGGTGACAACAAACTTGAACCATAACTTATACTAACCCTCCTTAAACATCATAAAAATAAAATAGAGTCCTCTGAAAAACGTAACCCCAAATGTAACTTTTTAATGAACTAATTGGTCTAAGAGCCAGTGAAGATCGACTTTCACCCATCTGATAACCAGATGAGAAATATTTTTTATCAAATATTATTGATTAACAAACATGCCTATGATAACCGTCCTATCGAAAAGTATTCATGGATGTTTTTTAATTGAATTAATTTTAATTAATTTTCTTTCATTACATTAAGGTGGTTTTAAAAGGTGATAGTGATGTCTTCTAATTGTTTCCGGCAACTGTTCTAATGTAGACTGAGTTTTACAAAGTATATAACAAAGTGATTGTGCTCTCTGTTGTGCCCAATCAATTATATACCGAATCCTGTTACAAAAAGCGCCATCTAGTGAGAATGGAAAACAATGACACAGTATACTACTCGTAGTATTGAGCTGCGATAGTTACCACTCACCTGGAAGTAGGTGCTGCAAGCTGACAGAACGACTTTGTGGGCCTGCAGGTGCTTGCCTTCAGCAGCGAGGGTCACGTCTACCAGCGTCTGAGTGTTCAGCAGAGTAGTGAACATCGATATGAAGTTAGGCTGATGGTTGTTCCACCGAAGGCTGTACTGCTGCGACATTTTCTTGGATTGCTGAGCTACAAGCACACATATAACCGCATTAACATCAGGACACATCTTATAGACATAAGACAATAAAAGGGAAGAAACAAACAAATAAAAATTCAGCTATTTACAAAATTCATTGTTTTGTAATTGGAGAATTAGGAAATAAAAAAATTGCCTTTTGACAATATACATACACAAAATCTATATACTAGTCAATAATGTAACTGATTTAAAAATATTTTGATCTCAAAGGTGATATGTCTGAATATTTAGTTATCCACACAGACTTCTATGTTTTTGGATATGCATAATGCAGTAGTTTAATCCACATTAACATCAGACTTTATCATCATCTCAAACTTAAGAGTATAAACTCAAACAAAAGTATAAAATGATGTTGAATATTTTAAGACATCTTTGTGGTTGCTACGGTGATGGAATACAAAATTAACTTGTTAATATTGTAATAAAACATACATTCAATATAAACAAGTGTATGATATAGGATAAAAAACCTTTTTTTTTTGTGTAGAGTTGCTGCCCACAACTGTTTGATTGGTTATCTTTATAAAAAAATTCCCATCCTGTCCCTTTATATCCCACCTTGTCCCATCTCATTCTTAGTCTATATATGAAATCCAGTCCCATCAAATATATCGAAATTCTACCCTCATCCAGTATTAATCCAGTGTGTCAACTACTTCCATACCAAATTTCATCAAAATCCATTAAGCCGTTTCTGAGTTCAACCCGCACAACCGCACAAACAGACAAAAATTCTAAAAATCATTGTTTAGAGTTCTACTATGTAAATATAATTCCCCCATATTATGTTTTCTCATTTATCTTCCATGTACAGACATTGATCAGTTACAAATTTATTATATTTATAGATACAGATAATGTTTTATTTAAGACATCTATGTTTAAATACAATTAGTATGACTCACCCCTATGATTAATCTGAATACAGCCGCCTAGTCGAGCAGTTTACTGAAACAATACAAGAACATTTTTTCAATATAAATAGTAATGTTATACTTGTAAAAAGACTTAGTCATATTTCGCAAGCTTTATAACTCTTTATTATATTAAACACTGCTTTTTCTGATTCTATAGGCATTATCTTTAGTATGTTCTATCTCTGACTTACCTGGCTGGCCTAAATACATCCTGGCAAATTAATTGGTATATAGAATGTAGTTGATACGCTCAGCTTTTTGTCATACTATTTTATTAGGGATATTGTATTTAATTATTCTTTTAGTTCTTAAAAAAAGAAATAATTTAAAACTCTTCAAGTTACTATAAGCAAAGCAATAATATGATATAGATAGCACAACACATTTCAGAGAGTAAATATATTCGCTTAGCAATACATTCTAGTTAACATACTGCGGTGCCAATGCAACTGAAAACGAAAATGGAACCAATAAATCTGCATGCCAAGCATTTACTGAAATCTACTTTGAATAATCACATGCATTTACTTCGACATTTGCACATCCCAGGTATGTGTGTACACATGTATGTGTATGTATGTGACCAAGTAAATACACATCTAACTGGTGCAAACAGTAATAAAAAGTAATATAACACTACCCTGTCACATACATTAGGTAAAGCACATATAACTACTGAATCTGGACTGAGTACTGACTTAGTACAGTACCTAAAAAGTTCCTTATCTATATTTGAGAGTTTGATCTCTACATATTATACATATATTTATCTCATCTATTGAAATTTGTCCAGATCTGAATCATACACTCCATGTTGATTCTAGGCAATATTTATAAAACAAAATACAAAACGACAAGTGTGTATAACATTAAAATTAATATATTGAAAATTTAAAAAAAAGTCAAGTATGTTTTAAACACAGGAAAAAAATACTAAGAAATCCATCACCACACCATGCATTTTTAACTATACAACACCAACAATATCAAAGTCATTCGCATGTGCATTCAGCATTTTGCATACTGTATATAAAGGGATAAGCAGTAATATAAAGATTTGAAATATGCATTGGCATTTCCAAAAACTTAATTATGCACATCTCAAAGAAAAATATTATTTACAAATGAGATTGCCCATTCATGGTATCAGTAAACAAAGCTAAATATACATTTTAAACTGTATTTATTGGTAAAGAACCACGTTTGTTTTGACTCAAATCATCATGATCATCATTTTCAGCCACATAGTGCCTACTGCTGGACACAGATCTACCTGTAACTCCCTGCAGATTTATATAGAAAATATTGTAAGAGTACTCTAGCCTTTTCGGCAGGCGACTTGTGCTAAAAATATAAGATATTTGAATTTGTTTAAAAACTAAAGGGTAACAGTTCTCCCCAACAAAGAATAATATCTTAAGTAGTGATTCTACGTTTTCTCTACCTTGTTTGTTAGCCTTAGAGTCAAGTGAGGCTGTACCAAGTAATTTCAATTCTTAATCAGCCTTGACCAAATATCAGTATAAATAACACAATTGTTTGAATCAATCTTTGTTTTTGTATTAATTCATATATTTTATTAAATTTCAATGTTTCTTTTATTTCCAAACATAACCTTATTTCAAAATGAAATGTTTACTTTACAACTACAATATTATTTATTCCTGGCTTCAAATGTTATTATTTATTTAAAACACCAATATTTTTAAAAAAGATTTTCAAAACTATTTCGAAAATACATACAGTCTTGTTTACAATATTGTTTATATTTACATATAGGTACATAAAAGGAAACTAAACACTGGGCACTTGTATACAACTTCTTGCTGGAATCATGGAGGTGATCAAGCAACTCCCCACACCTACACTGGCCACAGACCCCCTGCCCCTCTCTCTACCTCCCACCCTCAGACTCACTGCACAAAAATCAATGTTGCACCTCTGACATCCATCTTGTGCGCTATTTGATGTTATTGATTAACACCCCCGTACCTCTCGACCACCCCCGCTAACCTTGCACAAACACTTTATACAACACGTACGTGCATATATTCCGATATTATCATTCTAAATAGCAAAATATTATCAATAACACCGGGGGACTTAATCAAAATGCATACTGTACAATACGACAGCCATTACTCGCTCGCGCCCCTTGCTCCGGCTCCACTTCAAACAATGCAACCTAATGCAATTTTCTTGCACAACACATTCCGCGGCACTAGATGCAGTTTACGACCAGTTCTAATTCAATAATACATTTAGAGAGCTCAAAAATCTCGCAATGCTATCATAACACCCGTTTCTATATCACCTGCACAAATAAAGAAAATACGCAGGGACGGCCGACGGAGCCACCCCGCGCGCAAGATGACATCAATCAATAACAATAGTCTTGTGCGAATGCGTTACACCACTATAAAAACACTGAAAATACTCACCCATACTGCGATTGCTTAATTAGTAACACCACTCTTTACAATAATTTCCGATGAGGACACATGTAAATACTTAAAATAAAACATTCGACCCACGCTAACTATTATGCACCGAGACCCACGCCGACCTGGGTTGCCAGCGAAAATAAAATTCACGCAATCGCTAATCCACCACAATGGGGACTATCGTTTTTTTGCTCACCAGTTGGCGCCACTGACTAAGGTCCCGAGGTATACTCGCAGCTGTCAAAGGCGACTTTAATGATCGGTGCTAAAATATAGTTTTGAATCTTGAATCTCATTAATTAAATATAAATAATATCTCGTTTATTAATTATAAATAACTATCATCATATCAAGTAGCGATGCCGCAATGCTGTGCAGTTCCGTTTTGTTTGGAAAAAAAATAATTCCGTTTTCAAAGCATTCACATTCATCGCCAAATAATCTATATTTGCGATAAATTTCACGTAGGAGGATCACTTTGCAACAGGTAAATTGAAGAAATTACAATTTATCACGAAGCCCGCTAGAACCTGTGAAAATTGAATTATTTTGGTCCTTACGCGACACAAGCGCCTCTAGAGGCAAATTTACACGCGATAGTAGCAAGAAATTTTGAATATAAAGAATGAAAATTGGAACCTCCTCTTTTAAGAGGTCCGTTAAATTGATTACAATTATTTTTCATAATATTTTGCAATGAAACACTTAAATATTATGATATAGTATCAGATAAAATAATACGAAACCACCACATAACTCTGGGGTTTTTTCATTGGTAGGTATTATACTTTTTTTCTATAAAATTTACTTTGGTAGTATAATTTGAATAGCTATTGAAATCGTTACCTATTTAAATCATACAATTCAATTATCCTACAAAAATATTACAGAAATTCAAAGATATCCTGAATAATATAAATACAACATTTTTGGTTTTAGATCTTGTGTTACCAGCGACGATATTGGACGCACATTTCAATTCACGCATTGGTGTGCGTTTAGATGAAACAAGACTAGCCTAAAACTTTTTGTTGTGAACAATGATTAATTAAGATAACGGATAGAGGATACCACACAATAGTAAATAAACAATCAAGTTATAGAAATGTTAGGGTTTCGACGCAGAATTGTATATTTATTTATTTACGATACGTAATATAAGACACAGATAATAACAATTTCATTCGAATATGGCAATATTTCGTTCACTAACCACACTGACACGCAACACCGTCATTCAACCAAGATGTCAAGAAGGCGCCATTTTGCTCAGTTCAATGAGTACAGCGGGTATGTGAGGGCATTCCTTTCCACCCTTAATTACGCTAATGAATACAGGGGTCTAGACTAGAGAAAGAGAAGCTTAGGTTGGGTAAGGATTAAGACAAAATACAAGAAAAAAGTGGATTAAAAATGGATATGAACTAACCTTAAGATTTTTCGTTACGGTCAGGTATTTTAATTGTCATTTTACTAGCGCGTTTTATACACAGAAGTATTAATTTTCATGTATTTACTAGCATCATCTCGGAATTGTATACAATTCCTAGGATGTGTATACATTTCCGAGGAAATGTTTATGTTATAGGATCTTCAAATCATACATTTTTACACATTTCCTAATAACCACGCTCGAAATTGTACAAAGTTCCTAAATTTCATACATTTCCGGTAACAAATTAATAATAACATCACAATCAAAGAATGTAGACTAAGTTATTTACGTTTATTTACGTTACTATTTACGTTTATTTGTTTAAATAAACATGAAACAAATAAATATTCGTTTCCTTGCTTTTTTTAAATGACTGTGTTGTTAGGGGCGTAGCCGTCGCCATTTTAGTCATTTGAAGTGCCGCATGTCACGAGACCCTATGCGTTATCCTCTATAAATTCTATATTCATTGTTTGTAAAGCATTGAGTAGCAGGCATTAGACGCAAATTATAGTGTATTTTTTGTGCGTACCTACGGAACGTTTTAGGAAACGTCAGTGACGTCATTCAGCTGTCATATCCTTGTAAATAAAAAGAACTGAACTGAACTGAACTAGTAAATAATAAAAGTGAATTCAAAAATTATACGTGAAGCGAGCGAACGCAGTGTGATTTCCAGAAATCAAATTACTAAGAAGGTAGTTTTATTCCATATATTTAAACCTATGCTATAGCGCCGAGACTGGTAAACATTTTAAGATTTATAAGGCGTATTTTATGTAATTGCCCGCGCCATCCGATTTTCGATTTAAGACCACGGTAGCAGACTGCGTATTTTTAGTGCGCTTACCTGCCGGCTGCCCCCGTTCGGTGGCCCTTAGCCGGGATTGTTTTTTGTTATATTGTATGACCTTCGTGGCATAGGAAGGTCATTGTAGTCGGATGGTTTATATAATAATTAAAATATGTTTATGACTAGATTTTGCCCGCAGCTAAGTCTGCGCGATTGACTTTATTTGAATATACTTAAGTAAGTAGGTACTTTATTACCAACAATTATCCTCCTAATACCTACTTAAAACATAAAAATACAAAATCTTCATATTTTGTAATTATTAATCTACGTTAAGTAGATAAGATTGTTATTAAGTCGCTATTTCTAAAGTCGGCATTTCCGTTAAAAATTTCTCCACTCCCCTCCAACACCATAATGTAAAATTTCAAAACCCTGAACCAATTACAATAATTATGACTATTATTTGCGTGGAACCCTATGTATTTATTAAAATGAAAGTCCATTATGCCTGTGAATTCGCATAAAATTTGCTATTAAATTGAATATTTAAGTTCTTGTTAGATAATCTATATCACCCCCGTCTCCCCCCTCTAAATTGCGGATATCTAAAAAATAAAAAAAACCGTGAGTAACCTCATTATTTTTTTGTGATATGGAAATACAATTCCAATTTTGAAGTCCATATTTAAAAATCCCCATATTACCACACATAGTTCCACCCCTCCTTCTCCCCGCACCCTTTCCAATAATGTGAAATCTAAAACCAATGAATCACTGACGAAATCAGTTATGCTTTAAATATTGCTTTCCCCGCCCTGTTCGAGACTTTGATTATACCATCAGGCTCAATTTTAAGGGATTTATTGTGCCTAGATGTATAGATGTGTTCGCTGTCCTTGGTCGTTGATAAGACGGTAGTGGCGGTGCGTGTGGCCGGGGTGTGGACGGCCGGCGCGGGCGCTGTGTGCATCGTCCTCGCTACATGTTTACGCCGATGTTGAAAACAACTATATTTTATGCGTTATCACGCTTGTCACACATCCATGTGTATACAAAAGTGCTGAGACTACATCACGCCATCGACGCATGGACAAACATTCCAAAATCCACGCGACGGCGCAATGCTGACTACACATGGGCCACGAGTTCGACTCTGCGTGATCGCCAGCAACTCCGCTTTTTGATCAACCATCGATCGGGTCACTAAGCGTAAGTTTTAATGAATACATTAATTTAATTTCGGATTTTTTTGAGTCCTCCGGCAGCGATTTACATAATTGGCGCAGTCGGTAAGATTCCCGAGTCGGGTTCCGAATATCGCACCACGTGGTCGCGCTCTGATCAACTTTCAACGTTGTACCGGGAAATCCTGAACGTCGATACCGCTCAAGAAGAACCGTCATGTGTATGTAAGCACACTGAGTTGTCTAGTGGTTGCTTGTCTTTCCTTTCCCATAATCTTTAAGTAGTTTATTTTATCTCCAACATTTTTTCCAAATCGAAATCAAGGAAACCTAGGTTAGCTAGTAGAAGGCTGTCATTTTTAGACGTTAGGAGAAATACGAGTATAGATTACTCGAACGTAGAAATGGCAAGTTTAGTTAACATCTATAAAGCTCTCCGCTTACTTCCAGAGTTTGATGGAATACAAACGTCTTAACAAGAGTTATTGAATTATGTGAGGAAATAGTTGAAGAGATATAGTTAGGATGTCGATGAGCTAGAAAAGGTGTCCTTAGAAAACGCTCAATAATTACTAATGATATTCCTACTGATTGGTCAGGCATCCGTAGTGCTGTTGTCAATATTTTTTCCGACCAGAGAGATGAGACCGCGTTGTACAATGATTTACATTGCTCTGTTAATTCAAGGTTCTAGTTCACCACAAGACTTTTATGAACGTTGTCAAAATCTTTTTAGCACCCTCATGACATACATTTCATGAAAGCACCATAAACGCAAAAAGGGAATTATATAAAAAACGAACACTACAATGTTATTTGCGCGGACTAAAAGATCCTCTTGGGCCCAGAATTAGGTTATGCGACCAAAAACTATAGAGAAGGCATTAGGATTTGTTCATGAGCAAATGAACACTAAATTTATATTTAAAGCAGAAACGAGCATCATCAAGAGAGGAAAACGTTGAGTGAAATGCTTTCTAAATAACCAAATAACCCCTGATTTTAAAATGCTTAACCACACCATTACACACATGCATCACCCACCTAAACTATTTAATTTTACAATGCCCGGTCCTAGTCGTCCTCAACACGGAATCGAAACCGCCTCTATTTCCACCTTGCATATCAACGCGCACTCAGCTAACGTTGTTAATATTAACGAATGTTCAAATAAAATAAATACACCCAACAGTCACATACATAGTCCTGAACCCACATTTAGATCAATTAAGTCTTGTGTCGTGGGTATCAGATACTACGAGAGACTTTTCGGTCTCACAAACACACATACCCGTGACAAATACTTGTTGGCCTTACAAACATTTGTCTCGGTGCGGGGATCGAACCCGCGGCCTCTCGTTTCACAGTCGGCGTCGAACCAACTGCGCTACGCAGGCTGTCAAGTGTCAAATTACGACGATGGTAGTTATTATACATCAGGCGCGTATTACGAACCTTATTACTGGGATGAATATGACGATGTTAACTATAATGATTATTACACTTGTCTCGATGTATGAGATAATTTAATCTTAATCAAAGGCTCCGGAACGCAATCGTTTTAAGAGAAGCTTCATAGACGGTCTTGGATCTGTCATTGAGATCATAAACGGAAATCTAGTTTATTCAGATGCTATTAAGTATAACAACGCACTTAAAAGTCGAAAAGATAATCAGAATAAAATAATTAACGAACAAAACCAGTATACTAGTATTAATTCGGAATTGATGAACGAATAAACAAAAGTGATTTCGAAACTTGTAGAGAATCAAATTAAATTAAATAAAACGTTGCATATTTTACTTGATATCGAAGCATTTGCGCTATACACAGTTACACACTTTTAAAGTTAGCAAAATTTGCTCAAATTTTAGCTATAGTTCTTGATAATATAGATAGCTTAGCAAGCGAATTAAGTAGGCTATAGAATGCGTTAGCATTTTGTGGTCAGTCATGTACTCACCATTCTATGCCATCTTTAAAAGTAACGAATAGTATGTTAGTCATATTAAGATCAGTCTAAAGTAAAGACCAATTATAAGATTTACAGTATAGTATACTACGACGTCATAAAACCCGCGTCACACTTTAGTGAAGATCAAATAGTTTTCCTATTTAAATTTCCTATTCTATCACCATTGAACTTTTCCTTATATAAATTAGTAATAGTAGCAAACAGGAATAGGCTGGCTATTATCCCTCCTGTCCCTTTCCTTGCAATCACTGGAATTATTCATGTGTACATTGCGGCAGAATGCCCGAAGGTAGATTCCGTGTATCTCTGCGAGGAAACTTTTAATCATCACCTGAAATCTAACTTGGGCTGCATCTGCAACATAATTGAAGGACGAACCGCGGACGAGAGCTGGAAAAAAATCACCATCGATTGCAAACCTTTCGTCGGATACAGAGACAAAAGCTCCTGGCACATATCTACCTGTGAAAGTCAACTCCATTAACTTGGAGACGTTACATAGCATCCAAGATAAAATAAATCTACATGAAGCTATAAAAATCAGCGAATTTCATATCATTTACCACACCACGATCGCATTGTACTGCATATTATTCGGTGCATTTGCACTTGGAATATCGAAAATCTGTATTGAAAGTATCTTCACGGATCCAAGGAGAGGGAGATAACACCTGAAAATGACGGCATATATGCAAAACTAGAGACTTCCCGCCAGAAGTCGCAGTCGAAGTATAATTTCCCGCTTCTCAGCGACATTTTCTCTAAACAACACAAAACAAAAATAATCGCTGAGCTGAGGGGGGAGGTGTTACATATGCACGTATATACAAAAGTGCAGAGACTACATCATGCTATTGACGCATGGACAAAAATTCTAATATCCACACGATGGCACAATGCTGACTACGCATCATGGGCCGCGAGTTCGACTCTGCGTGATCGCCAGCAACTCCACTTTTTGATCAACCATCGTCCATCGCGTCACTAGGCATTAATTTTAATTGTAATTTTTAATCAATAAATTAATTACAATTTAATTTAAGTTTTTTTTAGTCCTCCGACAGCGACTTACATAATTCACTTCTGTCGCTCGTGAACTATTTATAGATGTATAGAAAATTCAGAGTGGACTTTAGTACGAACGCGAGCGCATGTCGGACACGCGTGATTTTTCGATTCAAAACATTGGAACAGTTTGTGGTGTGCTGTTTTTTAGGGCACTCTTTGTTCTTTGTCTTGGAGGTATGTATGTGTCTTTGTTTGTTTTGTACGTGATTATTTTGATGTTGTTGGGCATACAACAATTTTTATTATTGGTAACAAAAACATTTATTTTAAGTGATTATTTTTTTAAACAAATTTTGTACTTTTTCCTATTATGTAATACATTTATTTCATTTAAATATCATTAATTTAATTTAAAGATTTAGTTTTAGCACTGTGCTGCTTTAAATAATAGCATAAAAATATATATTTTTTACAAATTTAAATAAATATTACTTGTTAGATAATGCCAAAACAGTACTTTATTTGCCGATCATGTAATTAAATTAATTAATAATTCTAATTATAAAAAAAAACACAGTTAACAATTTTGTTTATTTTAGAGAAATCAGATTTTTAAATATTTTGTATTTTATTTGTATAACTTTCGTGGCTGAATCTATTTTTATGCAAAGTCCTAAATATTTTAATAATAATTTGATTTTATTAAGAGGATACTGCAGTTAGCGCTGGGTTTACTTAAGTATATAATATACATATAAAAATATTTACTTGATTGATATTGGAGATAAAAAAATACAAAAGGCTTCATCAAAATTATTTTTTATAATATAAATTATGCTTTACACAAAAAAAAAACACTTTTTGTAACGTGTTTTATGTCCATAACATATTTTATATCGACAGAATGATATAACATGTTTTATTTAACATTTAAAATGATGCGCAGAAGAAAATACAAAGAAGGAACAAGGAATAGTAAATTTATGTCTTTGTTTTTATTCCAATGACCCAGTTCGGGCGGAGCCGTATAGGTTTGTTTACTAATATCAGTGCCTTTTTATAGATACTGGGAATTAAAAACATAATAAATCGTAATAAAAAGAAAATATTATTTAAATTGCAATTGTTACTCATTGCATTATTGATAATTGTCAATAGTTATTTATAACTAATGCATAATACAGAAATATGTATTATGCATTAGTTATTAACTATTTAAACAAATAAAAAATACATGAATAATTAATTTATTGTGTGGTAGAAATATCATGCAGTTGTTTTTTCTTTGTCTCTTCAGCCAGAGTTGGTAAACTACTGAGCAATTAGCATAGGGCTTAACCCTAGTAATTATTGGTATCGTTTATTACCAAAAAGTAACATGCATTAGATTATCTATTAGGTAAAAATATTATTCAATTTAAGCTAAATTGTAATTTTATCATGCCATGCAAGAGATCTGTAATTAGTGAGACTGAATGTCTCCTTTAGCCTGTTGTGAGTTGTCCTTAGTGCTTAGAAAACTGATTTGTGGTTCTGGGTTCACCCTTATTAATTATGAATAATCATGATCCCATAGTATACATATTGTTCTACCATGAATTATAGAAAAAATGCTGTCCCATGTCCCACAAATTTTGACCAAATGTTTGCTCATCTCATCATTGGGGCCAATTTGATTAAAACTGCGACACTCACAATCTCATGTTTACTTTGCTAGTGACCTTCGCATAATGTTAACAGTTATGCGCCATATAAAAGCAATTAATTAATCACTTATCGTTTTCCGCGCAAGCAGCAAAACAATATGTCCAAAATTAATGTTTATTTTGTAAACATTTGATAATTACAATATAAACAGACACGAGTTCAAAACATATTTTCGTTGAGCCAGTTCTGACTGGTTAATGTTATTTTTTTCAATTAGTATCTGTCGAAGCTGGTGCGATCCGCGACTATCTATAACGAGTGTACCTCTGCGAACTGCATACCGCGAATTGTTTATTTCCTTAGCTGTTTGGATACTAAATCTATCTACAAACATCGTGATAAGCTATTGTTTTCGTAAAATATTCGGCGCCTCTAAAAGGTATGTACACTAATGTCATGTATTGCGTATGTTTAATTCTAGCCGCGTTTTTGATACCAATTGGAATTGTCAACATCTCAAAATCTTAACCAATTGACGAGATACGAGTGTTGTTACTTTTGGTCTCCTATGTGGCCTCCCAGAGTCTCAAAGTATTTTTTATTAAAGATACCTATCGAAACGGTAGACTATAGAAGTCTTGAACAAGACTTATTGTTCTGGAATCTACAGTTTCCGCTGAGAGTTTTTGTTAGGCAGCCACACAGAGACAGACATAATGTTTTCGTAAGTAGATTCCGTCTCGTGTTTTTATAAACTAGTTACATATTAGAATATTTTATAAATATCCTTTATACGTGCTATCGATCGTAGAATAAAATAAATGCGATGTCTGATGTCGTATTGTGTTTAGATTTCGGTGTTTGTAAGAGATTACATTTAAATAAAAAACTAGCGATGCTATTATAAGTACAAATTGTATAGAAAGTGATCTCGCAATAACCCCAATTTTTGTAATGTTTGAACTCGTAAATCGGCGCGAGTGGTGGGCGATGGCCAGTGTACAGACAGCGGTATGTGGCACTCATTTGACCAATTGTGATCATCGACCGAAATAAATTGTTTGCCAGCGAAGGTGTGATGTTTAAGAAAACATTTGTCTTCGTACAACTCGGACACGAGTATTGTCTCCTTGATTTTGCTGCATTATGTTTGCTCTGTACTAAAGGTAGGTACATACGTAAGCCTGCTTTGTATGGCAACAGTGGGGTGATGAAAACTTGACTTTGATAATAAGATCGTATTGAAGTGCGGGCACGCATTTCATATGATAGAGCGGGCGACGCGGACATAAAGAATACGGGTGGCCCCTTTCTGCGTATGATATAAAAGATGTACTCTACAAGGTCGACGAAATGGAATTTTAACGCATATAGATTTTATTGAAACAACTGGATTAAAATACTGTAGGAGCAATGCCTCAGTGCCTGGTTAGATTCTCAGTCCGTGAATTAATTAATAGATCCACCCATCAGTTATACATAAAGTTTAAATCTTCCCTAAGACAAGTCTCGTATCATGCTTGTGGTCGGCAAAATCTCTAGAGAGATTTACAGGCTTACAACCAGACTCAAAACAAATATTTGTTAGTCACCAAACGTTTGTTTCAGTGCGTGGGGCGTAACCCTGGCCTTTCATTAACAACAGACTTCTTAACAAACTGTCAAATTCAATTGTCTGTCGCTACTAAAATTAAAGTACAATAATATTTTAGACACGTTGAATTAAAATAACTACTGTACTAACATAATTTTATATGTTACACAAACCAAATCAAATGCCGCTCGTTAAATGTTACTTAACAAGTAAACACTTAGTGATAACGCTGATAGCGCTATAATTACGTTATCACCTGTTTGCTACTGTTTTGTTTACATTTTGTCGCAGCTCAGGGTTGCCACAGTAAAATAACTTATAACGTGTTTCCACAATAGGTCCTGTTATAGTATCATAAGTTACTAGTACGAATACGCACTAATCATTATTTTTCTATACAAGGGGTATAGAAAAATAATGATTAGTGCCTTACAATCGTTCATTCAGGTAAATTGCGCCTATTACCTGTTCTTCTGGCTGATTGTCTGTAATATTTTCTTTATAAATAAATACATCTACACGACGGTGCAAGTCTTGTGACGTATCAGACGAAATGAAAGACTTTTCGGTAGCACTAACACACGAATCAGAGAATTTGCTCAAATGAGATGAATAAGGAGAAAATCTTTTTAAAATTAACGCTGCAATAATTTTAAAGTCATCAGTTAGGCATCGGCGCCTCGTAATATTGCGGGGTAATATTGTCATCTAAAGCGCACTAGGCACCAAAGCCGGCGGCCCGCCCGCATATTATGTCGGCAACATTTTATTGGCGGGCTAGTTGGCGGCTTTAGTCATTGCAAATCGGAACACTTTGACGGCGACATGGGAGCGGCTCGGCATAAATTATGGAACATTTTATGACGTTGTTTACGTTATGACCAGAAGAGCGCTTGCGTTGTAGAAATTTCATGTCTGCCGGCAACACGTGCGGGCGCTTGCCATCGCAATGATGTTTTTATTATAGGCCGCCGGGTTGTGCCGCCGGCTTTGTTGTGTAGTGTGCTCATCACAATTATACCTATTGGTTTGTCTTCATATTAAATAAATTAATACACGGCAAATATAATGTTTTTATTCGACAAACCCACAAATATTGTTAGTATAAATTTACATTGAAGTAAAAACCCGATATTGGTTGCGAGTTTTATATTGGCCGGTCTCTTTAAAGATAGACAGGTACATAGCCTTACTGACCTGCAGCAAGGCTCATCAATTTCAAGATTTGAACATACCAAACATTTGGCTTTTTCCTAATAAACACGTCGAACAGTGCCAGGTATTTTTATACCATTGCCATTCGCCTGATGATAAGCGATACGACCGCTCATGGACAGTAGCAAAACCAAACAACACCACGAATTACAAAGCAATGCTTGGCATTCCACTGCGCCCGCCTCGCCTGAATGTACTGCACACGCAATGGTACTGAGTACGACCCACAGAAGTAGACCCCCGAGCCCACAGTTGTGTGTACGCTTATTAATAGCCTCAAAATTTATTCATAGCTTTGTTTATTTTTTTCCTTCCTACAACTTCTTGTTGAGGAAAAATCCTTGTATATTTGTGGCGCCATGCTGTACTGCGATCGAATGTATTCACCATGGGATGCTTATTTATTATCTTGTGAACATTATTAATGTTACATTATTTTTAAAACGCTATTTGCTGTGCGTTCTCATATTTATGTACCGGCTGTCTCTTCTATTTTAATCGCATTGTTGACTCCAACTAGTGCAAATATAAAGTTTGTCAGAAATAATCTTGCTGTGCGTCGTTAATGTGTCGATGACCTTGTACTGACGTGTACGCTTTGTCCGACAGATAAGAAGCAGCGAAGATGAGCAAGTTGTGCAGACAGGTGTCGATCGAGTCCCCCGGGCCGACGCTGAAGGAGTGCGTGTTCAGCTTCGACGTGCCCGTGCCCGACGTGCCCATGTACGGCGCCAGGATCCGGGTGGTGTACGCGGGCGCCTGCTACCGAGCCAACCGCACCAGATCCGCCTCGGTGTGCAGCACCTCCTCCGTCTCCTCCATCGGCAGCATCACGGGCGAGCTGGAGGGCTTCAGCATGCATTCTCCCACACCAGCGCACATCGGCCTCCGAGATGGAGCGCTATTTCCTGGCTACGAAGTGGCGGGCGTGGTGGACGCTGTCGGCAAGGCCGCTGAACGCACAGACGACATTAAAGAAGGCACGAGAATTGTGTTGTACCCTTACGAGGGTGTGCCCCATGGTTATGCTGATTACATAGTGGTGCCCGATTTCAAATGCTTGGTGAAGGTCCCTGACGAGCTGCCGCTGAGTGTTGCTGCTATGTTGCCTACTGGCGCTCTCCTCGCTATGAACACTGTGAATACAGCCGGTGACTGTCTAAAGAGAGTATTGGAAGGCCCCAATCACAAAGATAAGGCGACGGTATTGATAGTGGGCACTGGAGGGCTCGCACTCTGGGCGCTGCGCATAGCAACGCACTACTTTATCCACGGGAAATACAATGATCGAATCAGTATATCCGTGGCGACGCTCAAGGACGAAGGATTTGCCCTCGCCAAGGAATATGAAGAGTAAGTGGTACATCTTTTAGGTTTGTAATAACTGATAATGATCGAGCCAGGCGTAGTCAGTGTATCACTACATGTATGGACTGGCTTAGCCCAGCGACACCACTTTGTTGTGTGAAAAATCTTTCTACGGAACGGAGTAGTTGTCTTCATCCAAAATGTTCATAATAGGCGGACCAACTTCACTTGCTCCCGGTGCGCTCCGCTAGCCAACAACTGTGGCCACCGACCGATGGCGTCATAACCATCATAATTATGCGGTAGTCAGATGACAAGCAAATGACGGACAGAAGTGTCATTAGTGTAAGAAATTATATTTCGCTTTCGTCAAGCGTGGCGGAAATTGGCAAACTCCTCCAAAATGATCCTTGGGGCAGATGCATGTTTATCCGGAAGATTTTAATGATGATGATAAGTAACTTTCTCACTTTAAGGAGTTTGTCCCGTCCGTGCAACTCCCGTAAGCCAGAATCAATAGTGGGGCGCATTGAAATTACATTGCGCATTAAAGCTCAGCGAGTCTCCAGGAATGTCAAACTTTTCTGTAACCTGCAAATCAATCAAATAGTAATATGAATAGAGGGGGTTGGAAGTAAGCTTGTGTTTTGCTTATTCAGGGTGAACGTGGTGCAGTGGACCGAGGACCTGTACGAAAAGCAGCTGATCGAGCGCACGACGGACGCGTGCGGCGGGCCCGTGGACGTGGTGCTCAACTTCGGCACCACCTCGCGCTCGCTGCACCGCTCGCTGCAGTGTCTCGCCACGGTCTGATCTCTACTCTCATATATCGGCACATATAGTCAAAATCTTCTTCGGCATTATGATAAACAGTAGTGTGAGAGCGAAAAGAGCTCGCGGCATATCGGGAAAAGTAGAAAATATAGGAAACCTGTATTTACTGGTGACGATGTAATTTAGGCTAGAAAAAAGGAGACATAGGTTTCCCCCAAGGACCGCATTTTACATTGAAATTGAAGTTTGCTGTGAGGGAACCGCTTATTTATTTATTTGTTTATTTATAATAAGTCGATGTCGAAAACCATAGGGAAGACATGGGACGGTTTCAGCAGAGCAGTTCAGAAGGAAAGAAAGAAAGAAAGAAAGAAAACACATTTATGTGATGGACATGTTCTGTTGTCCTAGAGTCAGGTTTCCATGATATATTCAGTTATTCACAGTTTTAACAATGCTGCCAAAGATTTTCTGGAGTAGTATTTTTCTCAAAACCTGGATGACGTTTTGACCAGCAAATTGAGGGGTTACTCACGATGTTTGTCGGCAGGGTGGAGTGGCGTTGGTGACGGAGGACGTCGGGGAGAGGCTGCTGCCCAAGTTCTCGAAGAAGGCGGAGCAGATGAACGTGAGCGTGGTGGTGGTGCCCAACGGCTCCATAGAGCAGCTCAAGGAGCTCGTCGGCCTGGTCGCGCGCGGAGAGGTGAGCTTCACCAAGCATGTCAATACACAAGTCGCTCTGAAAAACCAACAACTAGTCTCCTTTTCTACTTATTTTATTTGGAGATTTTTGTTTACATATATGGGTTTGATTTTAACAAAATCTATGTTATATAGAAACATCGTAAACTGTCTTACATATTGGGTAGTAACCAGACCATACGGCATACATATTTGGTTGAGCAAGAGATTATTTTTTATAAAGTTATAATTGTCATCTCCCCATTTGGTATTAAGGGATTGACTGATAGTGGTATACTGGGCTCTTAGTCCAGGACACCTGGGAATGTTTCCATTGTAATAGGCCCCTAAGACGATCCCCACTGGGATACAGAGAACATAGCTATACAGTGCGCGTGCCAATTTGCACTAACCACCTGGGATCCTGATGATAACTACAACATAACATAAAAACATAAATTTGAGTTTAGATCTTTAAAAAAACTTTCTTATTTATGTGACAACGCGATTTTCCAGTCGTGGTTTGGAATTCCTTTTTTGCCACGTTCATATTTTTGCCAATCATGCTGATTTAATTTTGCGAACAAAATTCAACGATCATTTATTACAATGATAATTGAATGTTATCAACGGAAATCAGAGCGATCGTTAAATCAATCAGCGTGTCACTATTTATCTTATCAAGGATTGCGAAAACAAAATAATCAAACCAATTGAAGGCAATTGTAATGTATGGACTATGTGCGTGATACTGTAGTCATTGTTTTTGGCGCACTTGATTTCACTAGTTCTCGTATGACGCCATGCGTTTTTATTGTATTAAATTCTTGTGTATTTAATGAAACACGAAGCTGCAATTTATATTAAACTATAGTCCTGGTTAAGGTCGCAGGAAGTCGCTGGATGCAGGCCGCTTCCAACAGGTCCATGTGGCGATCCATGGGGGAGGCCTATATTCAGCAGTGGACTTCCTGTGGCTGAAGAGAAAGAGTGAGAGAGGGAGAGGGGGGAGAGAGAGAGAGAGAGAGAGAGAGAGAGAGAGAGATAGTCGTGGTACGAAAAAAAAACTACAAGCGGGTGGATGAAGTCTATCGGCGAGATAACCATTTATTATTCGCTTTACTCCATATTAATTAAATTAATTATACGTACCGGCACACACATAGTATCAAATATTTGTGGGTCACACAAACATTTTTATTTCTAGATAAAAATCAAATGACATGTAGTCACTTATGTCGCGGAGGCAAACTTATCTACTCATCATTTTTACAGCTGCACTATCCCTCTACCTGCTATCTGTATCTTTACATGTCAACATTTGTTTGTACGCCGCATGCGGTGATTATATTTTATTTTACTTCACCGCAATGGCAAAGGAACTAAATGAAATCAAGTTGACATATTAATCCATATTAAAAGTAGCCGAGTTAGAGTGAGTATTGTTATCGACTACTAAGCCACGCCACCCACAAGCCCCTAGTCTTGAAATATTCATTATTGCTTCTTTACTTGGAGCCACGTGATGAGTCTTGGACTGCGACTGACCTACTTGAAAATGCATGTGTACATGCATAAACACCAAGCATATAAAAGCTACCGATGGGTGTAAAAAATAGTCTTTTAGTTTAGTTTTCGAAGTGGTAGAGCCTCGCTGTTGTCAGTAGTGACTCAGCAGTAATGGGCAGGCTCATCCAGGGCGGTACCACTGTCTCACAGGAAATCGACGTGAAGCGACAGCTCAGCTGTCGCGTTTCGTTCGGTGAGTGAGATTGCTGGATGTCCAATACCCCTTTCCTCTTCCCATTCTTTTTCCTTCCCGCTCCCCTCCCAATTGGGCCGGCAACACATCCATGATCCATCCTTGTGGATGTTCATAGACGGCAGTGATCACTTACCATCAGGTGACCTGGTTGCTCGTTTGCCGGACCTATGCAATAAAAAAAAGTCTTCTTTATTCACTTGATGTCTCGTTATCGGTACAAGGTAATCTTTTCCCCACCAAATGCTAACGATGTAGAAGTGTTTGTTTTGAGACAGTATCTCTATCAGACCATATACGTCCCACTGCAGGGCACGGGCCTCCTCTACAATCGAAAGTACCATTGAGAGGGGGGATTGAGACACTATGTTAAGAGGAAATTATTTTTCTCTCCCTGGAATATTAACTGTGTCTACTGTATCAAATCTTATCAAATGTGACATTTCCATCGAAGGAAGTCCACTGATGTACTAAGGCCTCCGCCAAGGATTCCCGCAGTCGCTTGTTGACTGGCTTTAAGCGGAGGTCGTGAACGTGTCTATCTGCCCTTTTTTACCCCACTATTGGGCTAAAGCCTCCCTCATTCTTGGAGAATTCGATCTCGGTCAATCTGTAAGGTGCTTATACTTGTCAAATTCGTCTCTCCCAAATTAAAATTGTAAATCTGCTGTTTTCTAATTTCTACATTTGTTCGTTACAGATCGAGCCACCGCCCCACTCCGTGTTCCCGGCCGAGGAAGCTCCGGAGGTGGTGAGGAAACTCTGTAATTCCGAGATCAAAGGGCGCGCCATCCTCAAATTCCAAAATATCGACTAAATCGTGCGTCTCATCGCATTCGGCAATATTCGGCAATGCTCGACTGTACTACCATTGGTAGGTTTCATTTTCAGTGTTGACCGGGTGATAAACCAATAGGATAGCTTTATTTTTTTACTGTTTTTTATTTGACTGTCATTTTTTATTATTTTTCTTATTATTGGCTTCTAGTATGTGTTGTAGCCAAAAATGTTTTAAAAGTGGTACATATAAAATTGTCACTACATAAAATAACATCAAGGAGTATCCAATAATTGTGATATGAGAAAAATCCTTTATCACTTATTAACGCTATATTAGGCTTAGATGTGTTTACTGCAATATGGCTTGACTAACTGTGATAAGGTTTTCAGCCTTGGAAACAGCACTTGAACGTTATATCACGCTTTATCAATAACAAGTGTTTGCTACTTATGTGGACGTGTGCCCTATGCACGACAGATTAATCATTTATTATTTGCGTAAACAACTTATTGTGATCTTATGACATTTTATTTAAGTCTTCTAAATGAGAAAAAACATATCGAGAGATGAAAATTTCACAAAATTTCACTAAATATACAGTGAAAGGTCGAAAAAAATCGATTAGGCGACCAGTTTGGTTTTTTCGTATCGTAGTATTATTAGTCTCTTTAATATAAATTTAAAGATTAAATATCACCCGATCGCACATTTTGTCTTTTACAAAAACTTTACATGAAGGTTTTGTGTATTGATGTCAAGATGCCGAATATTATTTACTATATGTAAGAGTCTCAAATTGATACCAAAATATTTTAAATAATATTTTTTTTGTATGATAACGGTTGATATTTTGTATCTACGTACACGAATATACAGGGTGAATGTTACAAATGGGCGTCGTGGGCCAAATCCGAAACTATGAGGAATATCGAAAAATCGTCAAAGAAGTTACGAGCCTGATTTTGATGACAACTAAAACTGCATACTTAAATTTTTAATAAATTAATAGCTAGGAATCGAACCCGATGATTTTAAAATAGAAACACATGCTGTATTATCACCATTCGATAACGTTGCCAATAAGGATCAAATTCTGGAAAGTAATAACACACCCAGGTCAACCAAAAGGAAGGAGGCACGTAACTCCTTTGACGATTTTTCGATATTCCTCATAGTTACTGATTTGGCCTTCCACGCCCATTTGAAAAGTTCACCCTGTATATTCATATGTGTCGGGACGGGCTCTACTTGCCAATTGGAAGTATTTACAACCAAAATTGTTATTTTATTTAGTTTAAGAATTTATGTTTGAGTCATGTATTGCATGGCTCTTATTCACTGCGTTGTCAAGAAGGCAATAAGATGTTGGTAAATGTTTTATTGAAAAGAGATTCAAACCAATTATAAGCATACTTTTTGGACAATTGTTTAAAATAAAGCGTTTTGTTATTGCTGCCTTGTCGCCGGTGATGAAAAGCCTTTTATAAATTCGTGTAGTCGGTAGAATATTGTTTTAACGACCAAAAAAATTTTTTTAGTTTAGTTTATGTCATATATTTTCGTAGTTATAGATCTGCTGATATATTCATAATTAAGTTAGTATTGCGTGCTTGTTTGTGCTTTCTATGTTATTGGTATGATGAGCATATTTGTTTGCAAGATTTCCCGAGGTTGCCAGTCACGCAATAATTATAGTATTAAAAAAATAAAATAAAAAAGGAGATTGGAGTAAAGCGACGCACTTTAGGCTCTCTTTTTTATTTGACGCGTTGTGATTTCTATGTTAGTTTTTGTTATTGGTAAATTTAATGTTTGTGTTGGCAATCTCGGCGGGCAAGTCGTATTGTGAGATGTGTAGTTATATCATTGTCTACTTGGATGTATTTTATCAATGGATTAAAAACTGTTTGCAAGGATTTTGTACGTGATAAAAGAATTTGAAGAGATTTCGTCTTACAGTCGGCAATATGCTTACTGGGCAAAAAGATATGAGTCTGCTGAACCGTCATACGCAGCTCGACACTTTTCATACATTTTTCGATTGTCTTTGTATGATATCCTTTTAAAATTGTACACAGATGTCTATTAACAAGTTCCTGAAATATAGGGTAACAGCCAAGTCCATCCTGAAAACAGATATATCTATTATTAGCCCAAAATAACCTAACATTTTTAATATTAATGTTTGTATTGAGACATACCTATTTTTTATCATATAGTGGGCATTTTAGCGGCCCGTGCCAAATATAATTAAACACACATATAGGTGCACGGAATTGAAATAATTATCATATGTCTATATTTCGCCTCTAAGGCATGATTTTAAGGAAAACAATACTGGCGGTTTTTTGTCTATGTAAAGCGTGTGGATATATTTAGAGGACAATATATTTAGATATGTATGTCTTTCATATTATACCTTTTAGTGATAAGAATATTTACAGTTGTATAATCGATTCGCACAAATGTCTAAGATAAAACCTGTTTCCACTGTCCGCGATATTGTATCTTCACTGATGCGATATTTTATTTTTTTCTTTTTGGTTTCTTATCCATTATTTTTATTTTGTTTGTAATCACAATTGCTGAGGTCACAATTTTTTGTTTATTTTTTAGGCTAGAATTAGAAGAGGACGTTTATTGTTAAGATCACAAAAGTAAGGTTTCACTCATACAATTATTTTAAGTTGCGCAGAGAATTTTAGTGATAACAAGTATAGTATTGTCTTATTTGGTGTCTGTGTTTATATATCAGGTCTTGTAATATTTTCCCGTATGAATTCAAATATAATACCTATTCGAGTTTAACATAGCCATAGTAAGTTGAATAATATGGTAACATTTTTTGTTTAATTACAGTCGGTTGTATAAAAATATTTCATGTTTCACAAATTATCTTTACCTGGCAGCCTCTTTTGCCCCAGGTAGATAGAAAATAATTATTATCCTTCCCTGCTAATTTGTAGAGATACCAATTTGAATCCCCTTGTTAATAGAAATTAACTAATCATGAAACCAAATAACTGCACCAATAATGTTCTTGTGTCATAATATATTTCATGTAATTAAATTAAATGTTTCCTTCGTTTATCTAGGTCTACCTTTTTCACTTACATAAATTATATCAATCATCAGATATTTTACGTTCTAAAAATTATATATTTAAGAATTTGTGTTTATAGCTTCATATATCAGAGCGTCGCCGTAGCATAGTGATGTACGGCGGCCTTAACCTTGCTGACAGGCGTAACACGTCTATAAATATACTGTAAACATGCGAAATTAAGATAAGGACGGACGCGCTGTGTAAATAACTGGCGCGTCGCTTCACGTTATTTGCTAGTTACTTTTATGACGGTCTTTTGGGACTCGTTGAGTACAGGAAGCGCTGCGGAAGTTGTAATAAGGCTGTAGGAAGTTACTGGGTGCAGGCCTCTTCTAGTAACTCGTAAATCTACAAGAGACGTGTAAGCTATGCTGGATCGATGAATTGAAGTTACTAGATGATGGCGAGCCCCGGGAGAATAAAATTGTTTTTTGTGGGTCATGTTTATTGTCTAATGTATATACGACACGCGTTTCTGTCAGATTTGAAGGAGTTGCTTGAAACGTCTTTAAAATATTGAATATGTTTATGTTCATCTATTCGCTGTCATATTGATATTTAAGAACAAAAATTCATAAGTTACCAGTATAATTTGAGATTATGTAGAGTTAAGTAAGGTTGTGTCAAAATAGACACAAAATAAAGGATGTTTATGCAAATATAAAATATTTTTAAGTGGCTTTCACGATTTAAACGTTTCTAAGATTGTAAAATTAATTTTTGAAAATAAAAGGAAAATGCCCATTTGATCTCAGTATATCTATTTAGGTGTAAATATTTTCAGAGAAATTAAACCGTATTTGAGTTGCATATCAATGAAAATTGTATGTTCAATCAGTTATCAAACCTGTTTTATTATTTGATTTGATTTTTTTTATTTTTATAAGCGAACAGTGGAAAAGCAGTGAAAATAATTTAAAATAGCTACTGTCGTTGATATTGCAATTCGTGGTATGTAAAGTTATTATTTTTCGTGTTTAGTCGTTGTTTATAATTTTGATCAGGAAATCGGAGATCCTTTTTTTTCACTTCTATATCGTTCGTGTAGTTGGATACTCTGAAGTAGTAGTGCCCATCCTCTTGACATAAAACGCGTTGCAATGAGAACAACGGTAAAAGATGAAACATTGGTGTTCAGTCAGCTCAAAGTGGAAGGAGTAACAAACTTACCTCATTGATGAACAATTAATCTTTGGCCTTTTGGTCTCAAAATTTATCTGACCTTTTGGTTTTTATCCTCCCCCTCGGTCATTAAGTCTTAACTGTTTGTGCGTACCAAATGTAGGATTTTCAGGCTCTTGAGCCAAAATGTTTTTTTCTGGAAATACAAGTCGACCATCTACGACAGCGCACGATTTAGTATTCTAAAAATTATTGTATTGAAACGTTTAGTGTGATTTAGGTTAAAATGTTTTTTTTTTAGTATTATATAAAATATCCGAGATGATTTGTTTGTATCATTGAAATTAAATTGTGCAAGACTGAAATAGCTATTGTTTTGTTTAAAATCAATTTGTTTTTGTATAATTGCGTTGTAAACACGCGCCCACTGTGCGATCAAACATATATAAAAGAGAATTGTCCGTAAATATTTTAAAACTATGTTGTGTAAACTGTAAACACGAAAGAACATATATACTAGTTACACTAGTTCAAAAGCTATTTTTATATCAATTTTATCAGTATTAGAATTTAAAGTAAATATTACTTTATGGAATTAAAATTATGAAGGTAGTATTCGTGCGTTGTCAAAGGCAGTGGTGTTTGAATTGGAAAAAATGTTGATTTTACTGTTTTATTGCAAACGTTGCACGGAGGTCTAGTCAGCTGGTCCACACAAACTGTCAGGGCGCAACTTTAGACCATATTTTAATTCTATTATCCATATGAATCTGTGTCGTATTGGACAGGCGTGACGCACTTCCATTCGTGTTTTAAAATTCAGTCTATGATAGTTGGTTTACAGAATTGAATGTGATTTTTGCGTCCCATATTGAGGTGGACTAGACCAGACATAGCATATAATAGTGATCTTTGCCGACGTCGGTAAGAGGATAGATGAAACAGCAGACGCGAGACTTTGTATACATGTGAACCGACTAACTTGAGGCTCAAAATTTCTTTTCAGTGTGTGCTATATTTTATATTCCTCAATGTCAATTGAAATGAATAGATTGAGTGCGATGTACACGATATTGCAGTAGTTGTAAGCCGAGTCACAGTTAGAATAAGAAGTTTACTAATGTCGTAATATATGATAGTATTGTTAACGTAATTTTAAATAAAGAGTAAAAGTTGGTTGATATTTTATTTTAGATTACTTAGTTTTCCTGTTTGATTAAGCGATATTTTTTCCTATCTTATGTGCGATTGATATAAATGCTAGTGTGATGTTTGTTTGCACTTATATTTGTTATGCAGGAACTGAGCAACGGATCGAGTATTGACATAGTGTTTGGATAGAGTATAGAAATCTACTTTTTGTCCCAAATCATCTATAACCCATGTTGAGTCGCAGTTAAAAAAGGAGACTAACCAAGCGAGTGGGGATGGAAGAGTCGGTAGGGGTTGACCTCACCGAACCTACACCATCCAAATCAGTGATACCCTCAACAAGGGTCAGGTCAAAAGTACCCTGAACCAACGATCATGCATAAAGAGATTATCAAAGTGAATGAAGCGAAAGTAATATGTCAGGATTAAGCAAAGTGGGGATCCATAGTCTCTGCCTACCCCTATGGGATACAGGCGTGACGATTATGTATGCATGTATGTATATGAGTCACAAATTGCTTTTTAATAATATTACTCTCGTCTACATTTGCGATCAGGCAGGCAGGCTACTATCAATATTATGCCGGGAGCAATCATATTTTACTATACATTACCTGGAGACTCGACACCTGCTGTTACGGGTGATTTTAATTGACGAATAGCCTACTTGGAGCTATACTTGAGGGTGGTGATCGCAGCTCAAAGCCTTATGGATAGGCATAGTGCGTGCAATTTGTCCAGATAACTATTTTATTAATACTCAAAATAATACGACGATTGTGTTATCATAATTCCTCTATTCTTTTCCAACATCATGTACATTCATACAAGGGCTCGCTACACACAACTGGCATATTTTAATGCCTACAACGTTTACTCTTGAACAATCACAGCGTAATACATCTTCCGACTCGGCCGTCCTTCCCATCAGCCCTTGACAACTCTGTTCTGTATTCAAATCCTTATTATATTCTTCTTAATATAACTGCCAGCAACATCGTCATGCTAAATAGGTTGCTTTACTCATCGCTTATAAAAATCATCCGTTACAATTTAATTCGATCCAAATACTTTATAGATAAGTTCAAATGCGTCGATGCAATGTTATTACATGCATTGATACAAACAGATCCGGGCCGTGACCCCGTACTTAGAACCAATTAGAAATACAAAGGGCGCGACATGCAGATTATATCGATGGCGTCAATCGACTAATCTTATAAATTGACATTAAATAATAAATAAATACACCCAACAGTCACGTACTTAGTCGACACCCACGTTGAGATCAATTAAGTTCCGTATCGTGGGTACCAGAAGGTACGAGAGACTTTTCGGTCTCACAAATACCCGGACCCGAGACTAATACTTGAAGGCCTCACAAACTATGTCTCGGTGCGGAGATCGAACCCGCGGCCTCTCGTTTCACAGCCGGTGTCTAACCAACTGCGCCACGGAAACTGTCAAATTCATCGAAGGAAATGTTTAACACAATACTGATATGTATCTATTGTATCAGCCTATATAAATGCCCAGTGCTGAGCGCAGACTCATCTTCGATACATAGGTTTAAAGCGTCTTAATCTACTGAACCACACATTATCGAAAATATCTTGGCTCTGTATCACTAACTTGTGTTCCTTATAATCACATTGTTGTGTTTTTTTATTTTCTTTAATTGTATGTATTAATGATTTATATTTTTGTATAAATACCCACTTGCGCTCACAAACTCAAATCGTAGATGTAGCTTCGAGAGCCGCAAAATTGAAGTGGGAGTGGGCTGGCCATGTCTGCCGCATGCACCCACAGCAATGGGCTAAAATTTCCACTCAATGGCGTACCGATCACCCAAAAAGACGACGCGGTAGACCTAGGCGTAGGTGGAGAGACGAAATCGACAGATTTCTTCAGGATTGGCTCCAAATCGCACAAGACCGCCAAATCTGAAAGGAAAAGGAGGCCTTTACCCAGCAGTGGGGCATTAACGGCTGATAATAATAATAATATTTTTTGTATTATTTTTATAATTTTTAATCATATCAATTAGAGATGTACAATAATTCATTAATCTATTCGCCCAAAACTAGGCAATCCTGTATTTTGAGAATCAAGAAATATTAGGCAGACGTGGCCCAGACACGAAGACATGCTCTGCCTTACCGTCGGCGCTGATTCCTTCCCAAACCGTCCACGAACCGCCACCACAGCTAACGTTCTCTTTAATGCAGCATTGTGCAAAGCGTTCTCCATCTCTTCTGTAGACCAGTGGTACCAGTGCACGTTCCTTAAACCTTCTTTTAATTGTAGAGTCACTTACACCCACCCTACGTACAAATTAAATCAAATCATAATTTATTTCAGAATAACAAGTTCCATAGAATGTTAGTGACACAATTTATTAAGCTACTTTACATGACTATGTTAGTCATAAAATAAAGTACTATTTTATTAAGCCTATAACTCGTTCCACCCACATCTTTTTAGAGGATAGTCACAGCGGTCCATAATTATTATCAGAATACTGTTAGTGCTGCACAAAGTCTGAATAAGAGCGATGCAGCTTTCCTCCGCATTGTTGCATGAAATCCATCAACACGTGCGTTTGTCATTACATTGATGACGAACTACACTATCGCTGCAGCCTCAACAGCATTCTAAAGGCATTATTATAATACACGCGCAGAACTTTATATGCTCGTTGCGTATACCGAAACCATAAAATGCTTAAAATGCTTGTAAAAAGATTGACAATAACAACAAATGACAATAAAAATAATAGCAACAAACAGAGTTATTTTAATTTGTTGTGAAGCTCTTTAACCCCAAACTACCTGGTGTTTCACGGACATACCATCTACCACGTTTGACGGATAATGAACCTAAGTCACATGTTGTAAGACGGCAATGATCAGACCAATACACATCATGTTTAATAATTACATCACGAATAGTGTTTTGGGCACACTTTGTTACAATACAATGATCCAACCATCCTACTACCATGAACTTCAAAAATATATGTAAAAGTATTAGACTATAACTATTTAACATTTCTTCATAAAATAGTTCACTTGGGTGGACGTTAAAGTCTCCCAGCACAAAAGCTGCCTCACAGTCACTATTTTCTTCTAGGATGGAACTTATCATCCCAAGACATTCAGAAAATTCGAAAATGTTCTCAATAGCATTGACTGGCCTATATACACTAAAGATCAAAACTGAACTATTTTGCGTTATTAATTTCATAACGGATCTACGAACATGGCCACTATCTATCAAAGATACACTCTCAAACACACTTTTTCTCCACAATATTGCCACCCCTCCATAAGATCTGCCAAACAGAAATTCATCAGAGGTGTCCTCCGCAGAGGTACCCGTGCAGCCAAAATCATCATAATTATGTAGTATTTAGCAATGGCAAATCATGCGGTAATAACCAGGTCTCTTGTAGTGCAACTATATGTGCATCATAGCATACCTTTCTTATTTCACCAATGAAACGTTACAAAGATTTGCAATTGAAAGTAATTAATTTATTTAATGACTCCATTTTATAATATACATTGCTGATAATTTTCACTTTGTACTCGCTGGTCATTTTGTCTCTTTGCACTGCAAAATTGATAAAACGCCTACAGGTTCTTCGAGATGGCTACAAGTTATCATGAAGGAAAATGTCATGTGTATGTTTAGTAATATAGATTTTATAAGAATTGTAACCCCTTTGGTACTTCATTTGAATTTTTACTGACGTTACTTTCTCATTTCTTTTCTAGTAAATATTTTCTATTATGTCTGACTCAGTGACATCTGTATGTACATTTGACACAAATAACGGTATTTTACTATCAGCTGCTTTGAACTTGTTGTTAATGTCTAACTCAGCTTTCCTCTTATTTCCATATAATTTGTTTTTACTACATTTCTTTCGTACTTCAGTCCAGTTATCATTCTTTATACACTCAGTTGGTTTTTGTACCTTTTCTACAATACAGCTGTGTTGACGTTCTACAATTATTTGCTAGTTGTTTATTCGTAGGCGCTAACGTTGTCCGATCATTAATTGCTTGTTGTTTACGTTAAGGCGCTATGTTGTCTTGAACACTCACATCTGCATTGTAGTTTATAACATACAACATGAAGCTGCTGCTGCAGTTGAAAAGCGTCAAAGCGCCGATTTCGGAAAGAAGTTGTTACAATAAATATATCATCTCGCCCAGAAGTGACTCGATTCCTGCCAGACCCTGAATGGCGCGTGAACAAACCAATCTCCCGATAGCGTTTGTAGACCCTATGAACAGACGGCAGGCCTAAGCCTAAGATTGCATCTAAATGCAATTTTTCAGTCACAACACGCTGACTAAGTCCAGAATCCAGCAATGCCACCACTTGAGCGGCTTCTGTGGGCGAAGTATCCATATGTTTTAGAAAAAAAAAACTTTTTCAGACGTCCCAAAGACACAGTAAATAAACAGTAGAACAAAAAAAATTAAGATAAGCGCTAATTTTTGGTTTTCAAAAGTGAAATGTACTCCAACTCTACACACACATTTGTATCAAAACAGTGAATCATTTCATTTTAGGATAAACAAATTAAATTCTAATTTTGAACTTTCGCTCGCCACTGTACCTAATGGCCAAATTTCCAGCTATACAATCATGTGATTTTTTCATGAAATGAAAACCCTTTTGTGTTAAAAGAGGACCAAAACTATAAAAACGGAAGTGTTTCGATTTTTCAGATGAGAAGTATATATTTAATTAAACGATAAAATAGTAGTAACTCACAAACTAAAATTAGCGCAAGAAATAAATTTATAATCAAGACAAAGTAACGTCATGTGAAGAATTTTTAACATAGTATTAAAATGTTTGAACTTTAATTTAGGGAAACAAAACAAAATTTGTTTACAAATAAAACATTAGAAATAAAAGGAATAGCATCAGAAAAAAAGCAGGTTGAACAAAGTATATAATATAAATATGACGTAATTAACAACTTAACAAAATACATTGCTGATAGTGGAATTTTGAATATACGCTTAGAATTGAATATTTGCAAGTCTGGTCTTTTTTGCACGTATTTACGTGTGTGAATAGTGGCGCTTAAGACGTATAACTGTCTAAAACGGAACACTGCAAATTCTCTACAAATTGCGTCTGTAGAGTGTAAAAATTTTTTTTCAGGAAAACTTTGATGATTTCTCTCTGTGCTCTTTCAGCCTGAATGAGTACCGTTTTCTCAGCTCCGCCCCTGACAGTAACACAATATTGCATGATTGGTTGGCAGATGGCGTTGTAAATCATGCGTTAGATAGGAATTTATGTGCAGTCTCTAAGTTTTTTTTATAATGGAAATAAGTTAGCGAGTGCTATTGGATATGATGTATGTGTGGTTTGAATGAGAGGTTTTCGTCGATTATTATTCCAAGATATTTAATTTGTTGTGTGCGTTCTAGGGATTCACAGTTACAGCTTTGTTGGATCGGGTTAAGGTCATACTGGCACGTGTGATCATTGAGGGATAGGTATTGTGGTGGGCTCGAGGCGTGTGTTTTATTTATTTATTGTCTACATGACACACACCAGTTGATAGACAAACATGCATCATTAAACGTGTACATATTAGATCAGGTCTATTCACCAATTATAGGTGTGAAACAACATTCATAATAGAAGTTAATTAACTAATTAATTATACAATAAAATAATCTAACATAACAATCATAAACTTAAAAATAAAATAACTGCAGAATAGAATAACTCATCATAATAAGGACAAAACACGTAAACGCAAAAAGACAGATCAGATAAAATCGAATTCAAATATAAGATAAATTTAAATTACGCACAGATGCTCGTTGTTTATATTATGAAATATATAGAAAAATAATCTAAATTCAAACAGAATTAAATTAATAGTAAATCAGAGGAACAATTAAGTGTAGCAATAAAGACTATTAATTCCAACGGTACTTAATTAATGAAAAGTAATGTATTTGGATTTCTTAATATTCAGAGTGGGAAGGTTTGTGTTTTCGCCACTGTCATTAAAGCAGTTTCTGCGTAGTAGTATGCTTGCTCCCAGGTGTGCTCATGTAATATTAATGCTGAGTCGTCTGCGTAGGAAATTATAGAAGCACTAGCGGCCCGGCCCGGCTTCGCCTGGGTGCTTAAACATTTAGACTCCACACCAGAAACATCTTTTTCCCGTTCAAACTTTTGTATTTCTGAACTCAACCTAAGCACCTACTGTCCCTTCTCCTGTTCTATCCCGTCCCGTCTCATCTGGCTCTTTTTCTTTCTGTTATATCCCGTCCAATGATATCCCATCGAATGCAATCCGGTTCCGACCGGTGCCATCGCGTCAATCCCACTTTATCCCATTTAATTACTTAATGTCTAAATACGGATGTTGACTAATTTTTGAAATTGCTTTTATTTTGAAAATAGACCTTCATATAACGACCTATAAACACGAATATACGACGATTAAAAATATGCAAACAAAAGAACCTAGCAAATTCCAATTTCCAGCTAAAACGCTCCAAATTGTAACGTGACTATGATCTAACCGTAGGCTGTCGCCTAAATTGAGTCAGAATTGAAAAGGAGAATGCCCATTTTACTATTAAAATTGGTATCGGTGCGAAGATCTTTGTCCCCCGATGAAACCTACTTTTTTTGTGTAGCGAAAAAAATATTTTCGATAACAATAAACATAATGCGACCCAGGCCCGGAGTTGTTGAAGAAATGAAAGTCGAATAAAAAATATTTTTTTGTCTTCCGCTCTGTGAAATGTGATGATAATTACTTTATTTTATAAAACTCTGTCGCCTGGGATAAAACAGGAAAACGTTTAAGGACAAACCATAAAAAATGCTATAATGAATTTTAAGCAGTATCGGTATCGGGGTCAACGATGTTTTGTACAGATACGATGAATTGATTGATATTTTGAATTCGATTGGTCTCAATATATGCGAGAGTTCCTTTGTTCTGTTATTTAAAATTTATAGACGGAATTAACATGACGGTCGCGATTTTGAAGGTTTTAGTTATGGGACGGATTACAACAGAATAAATACACCCAACAGTTACATACATAATTCTAACTCCACATTAAGATCTACTCTTATGTCGTGGCTACTGGCTACTAAAAACTACGAGAGACTTTTCGGGCTCACAATCACTTGGACCCGAAGCAAATACGTGTGGATCACACAAATATTTGTTTCTGTGCGGGGATCGAACCCGCAGTCTCACTTTCCACAGTCTGCTTCTAACCAACTGCGCCACGGAGACTGTCAAATCAATAACATTGAATTGTATTTTTTTGATGATAATACCATATTTTAACGACCCAAGTAAATGCACGGTGTCAAACACGAGTAAAAGTTTAGATTTTTTTTGTCGTTGGTTTTCCCACGATTGCTTGTTAACCAGGCATGCAATAAACAAATAGAGCGCAGATCTGAAAAATAGACATTTCAGGCTTCCAATTTCATGGTTTCAAATTTCTTAACGATCATTTTTCTCCAAGGTACAGATTTTCAAAAAACACCTTTAAAAATTGATAAAAAAAATATATTTTAATTATTGTGAGTTTAATACTAGAAGAAAAAAATATTATGTTATGATTTGTTTTATTTAGTAATTTTGATTTTGATTTTGTATCTTCCTCCTGATACCACGGGTAAAGCTAGAAAGGTTTAAAATCTAAATAAATGGATTGAAAATTATATTCATAACTTACACCGCATCTACTTTTAAGGCAAAACTGAATTAACTCGAAATAAAGCCCCATTTCTAATGAAACAGTTTGAAGGAGGCCAATGTCCAACAGTGGACAATAAAAGGCTGATGATGATGATGAACCCATTTTACTGACCCTTTTTGAAATAAAGAAAATAATCTAAAAACAAAACCCTTTTTACTATTGAACGATGTTTAGGAGTTGCCTATACCCAAGTAAAGAATCATTACAGGGTACACCAATTGACTTGCCGGTATCTTTTTAATTTAAGGAGAACCTGTGTCTAGTACTTAATTTGACCGGAATAGCACGACCGTCGCATTACACCTATTCTTTACACAATTTAAGTGTACTTTATTAGTAAAATCTCCAAAATCACATATTTTAAGTTACATCAGAAAAACTACTTAGAACATTTGTCTGATTGCCTTTGTACGCGCTAATCATAGAAACTTCTTATAGGATTTGGATGTGGTTTTACTTAAGTTTTGTTACGTTCATTTATAATATACATACATAAACGTCACGCCTGTATCCCATAGGGGTAGGCAGAGACTATGGGTCTCCACTTTGCTCGATCCTGACATACTACTTTCATGAACCTATTCATGAATTTATAATTTAGTGTTGTTTTTATTTTAATCGGTTCATAAATAAAAGTTTTTTTGATTTAAAGAGTTACTTCGAACAATCGTTTGTTAAAAATGCTAAATAACTATACAGTGTAGGTACTGGTACATTAGCTAATAGCTATCGTAAGCAATTTAGTAATTGGTTGAAATGCGTCCCACTGCTGGGCACAAGACCCTTGTTGATTACCAAAAATGTTTTTTTTTTAAAGGTTTATTATGATTCTTCATTCCTCATCATTGTAGCGCCTGAGAAAGTACCTAAGTACATAAAACCCGCGTCGCAGGCCGCAGCACTACTTCTCCGGAGTCATCTTATTTTTTCTATCATCTGGCTTGTTTCATATTATCTTCAATTCATTTCGTAAAAAAATTGTTTATCTTCTCAACAGAAGGTAACTAAATATTTATTAGGAGAAATATTATTCCAACTGCATAATACATATGTTCCGAGATTTTGTGCGCAGTTGGACACGCAAATAAGCTGTCAACACTATAACAATATGTACATACATAATCGCTGAAGGCAGACAATACTTAATCTACGCTCCGACCTATATAGAGACTTGTCAATGTAATGTCAACTCAATGGCAGTTTAAATACGGTATATTTTAACTGTCATTGTCAATGTAATGTCAGTCTTAATGCAAGTATAAATAGGGTATATTTAAAACAGGCTGACGCCAGTTTGACAAACAACTATAGCAGTCGCGTATGTTCCTTATTCCTCAAAGAGATAGATCACTCCATTCCACTCCACAAAGAGCCATTCTCTAGGTGATGACTAGCAATCCCTTTAGATATCCAACCGCTGAACTTTATGCACTATGCAGATTGTCAAGTTCTTTCAGTACGAAAGCTATTCCGCAGCAGACTGTCCTTCGTAAACACGTCACAAGACCACATAAAGAACCAGAATATATGAATAATATAGCATGTGAATAGCGGTCGTTCACGTATATGAATTGCAAATTATAATATAAAAGACAAATTCAGTTTGAATTATAGACTTGATTATTTTGTTTTGGAGGTTTCACTGATATCGATTACGCAAGTTCTCCTAGCATAGGTATTAGTAGATCACGGTTTCATAAAGACAAATGTACTCGTTATTACTTTAGGCTGAATATTTACTATAATATAAATTGTATCTGCTATATGTTCTGTTTGTCTAGTTTTAATGAAAATAAACTTTTATTTTTTACATTTGCTATGTTTGTTAACTCAATAATATTTCTTGGTTCCCAAAATACAAGCTTACTTAGTTTGGGGTCAATAAAGTTATGAATGATTGTACGTCTCTAATTGATATGAATAAAAAATATTATTATTATGTTTCTTATCTTAAATTAATATCGTAAGAATAAAACATACGAACCAAACCCATGTACGTTTCATTCTTCATTCGTTTGTAGGATCTTTTTAACTATCCTAGATGTATTCAAAATAGCTGCCATTTGTAGTGATCTGTAAAAATTATTTTTATTACTCCCAATAGATACCACATGAAAGGCAGTTGCCTTTAGATCGTGTTAATACGTCTAAGATTTTTCATTGATTAAGATTATCCATTAATACTCGTAATATTTATAATGATGTTCAGTTTAAAGTTTTCAAAACGTGTTGAAACAAAATAATAATCACTTTTTGCTACTTACACGTCGTGGTAATGAATGGTTCCCGATCTATCAGAGTTATTTATTCAAGTCACTTCTTGGTAGTTAGTATTGATTGTATGAAAGATTTAATACGAGTTCAAGTAACTGGGCTATTTTATATTGACCAATTTTAGTGTGTATCATAATATATAGACAACTCAAGTTTAATAAATAATACGAATCTCCATACATATTTTATAAAAAACACTGAATGCCATTTTATTATTTCCTTTGAAGAGCTCATTTCAATCCATCAGCCAAGGGAAGTTCACTGAACATAGGCCTCTCCCAATGATTTCCACAGTAACCTGTTGGAGGCAGCCTGCATCCAGTGACGTCTCGCGACTTTTACCAGGTAACCCGACCACCTAGAGGGTGGACGTCCTACGCTGCGCTTTCCGCTTCGTGAAAGAGCTCAATTACTATAATAAATTAAATTAATAAAAAAAATACTTTGTCAATTAATATATTTAATCTATCGGCTAACTTATCGACATTGTTTTATATAATAATATTTCATTCAATCACTAAAATCCGTTGGTAAGTCCCTCGATTATCTCTCTTGTTACCTAAAATAGCAGTTTCGCATTCGAACAAAATTGACTTTATGCGGTATCTACGAGTATTGGGAGTGATCTGTGATGGTACCTAATTGTACGTGCAAGCGCGAGCATTTGCAATTTGTATCATCAGAATTTTACGCCATATCGCATAATTTTAGCAACATGTTCAATCAGTTCGCATTCACCAGCCATACCGCGCGCACTCATTATATCATTTTTCCATAGTATCAAAGTGTTCAAATATATCCTTTTTTATATCAAAAAGACTATCATTTATCAACTTGTGGTCTACATATCTTGTGATCACTACATATCTTGTGGTCCTCAGAGTATTAGGGACTTTCGCGAAAAAGCGCCGCGAGTGAAAACGTGGACTTAGCACAAGGTAACTGTGTTACATGTGAGTGGAACAGACATTGGACTATTCGGTGATCTTATCAGCGTCTATTAATAGCATCTTCTATCAGGACCACGTGTCATCCCAAGGGAGTATTCAGCAGTCTAGGTCCAAATCAGCAATCAACGTATTTCAAGTAAGATCTTACCAATTTAATTATCATATCGCAATATATCAAGATGTCAAGCATGAAGGATCTATTGTCAACCCAAAAGCAAATTTCCGCTGCCATTGAGAAAACTTACACTAATTTCAAAAAAGATGGGCCAGGGCGGAAAAATGCTGAGTACATTAAACGCCGCATTGAAACACTCGATAGGTACTGGCATGAATATCAAACGAATCATACCAAATTGTGTGGATTAGGTATTAAATCTCATATTTACTTTACCTTTAAACAATACGAATTAACCAAAGAAAGGTTCCTCAGCATAAGAGGAGTGATAAAAAACTATGCACTCAGGGAGGAAAGTACGCCTTCAAACCCTCTTATCCAGCCTGCGACACCACTGGCTGTTCCAAGCAGCCAGCCGTCTTTCGGTCAAGGCTCATCATCACAGTCTCGCGGTATCAACAGCAAAACCGATTAATTGCTGCGCAAACAGGGCAGTAATTTTAAGGCGTTAGAGCACACTATTTCTAATATCAGGTTTGATAAAATATCAGAAAAGCGGGAGTTTGATCATTTTCTTCGCTCTATAGAATCTCGTTGGTGAGCCATAGATTCCGCTCATTGGGATCTAGATAGCGAGTTATGTGGTAGAGATGTAGAGTATGACGCAACCTTTTTAAAATATGAAAAATTATATTCAGACATTATTAAATATATCTACAAAAAGATGGGATCCGTGTCGCATACAGAAAAATCGACACCACAATTAGATGTACTGAGTTTCAGCGGTAATTATGATCAGGGGACATTATTCAAAGATCTTTTTACGGATTCGATCCACTTTAATCGTACACTTTCCAATGCGCAAAAAATGCAATTGCTCAAGTCGAAAGTGCGAGGAGAAGCCGAGAGACTAATTCAGCATTTATCAATATCGGCAGACAATTACTCTACCTGTTGGAAAAATTTAACCGCAGATATAACAACAGATTAATTTGAGATTCACTAATTGAACTCATGCTTAGTATTCCAACGTTACCAAGAGGATCATTATATCATATTAAGAAGATGCACGATACTACACTTGAATGTCTCAACACTATCAAAAACTTTGGAGTAAACGTCGACTCATGGGATCCGTTACTCATTCATCTGGTATGTCAAAAATTGGATGCAGATACTCATAGCGAATACCTCGCTTCGATAAAAAATCCCAGGGAAATCCCAAAATTACACGAATTCTTATCATATTTGGAGAGTACTTTATAACCCTGGAGTCCTCAAGTCGCAAGCAAAATAGCAAGCCTATTATTCGCAACAGCGATCAAAATTACCGAGCAAACCCGGGGCATAAATACAATACAATACTTCAAATAATTATAACATGAAGGAATCAATATCAACGCGTGGACGGAGCGTTTCGCAACTTGTAAACAACAAGAATGTACATTCTCAGTCAGAAATGCCAAGGTGTGGTCTTTGGAGTCGGTGAGAAGCAGAGAGACTGCAAAGCAGTCATGCACATTAAATGCGCGGTAATGAAAAACAAGTTTAAATTTGATACCGAAGATTACATAATGAAAATTTTTATCAAAAATCTACCAAGCCAATCATTCATCAAACCAACATGGGCGTACTTGAATAATCTTACATTGGCAGATCCCGAATTCAACAACGGTCGTCCAGTCGATCTCCGCTGAGAAGCAGACATTTATTCAGTGATCTTGCTGGATGGCATTTGTAAGGCCGATCAAAACTCGCCCATCGCACAAAACACGCGCTTAGGATGGATTTTAAGCGGTAAAGTAGTCACTTCAATGTAACGTCATCTTAAATAATATAGAAGAAATTCAAAAATTTCGGGAGATTGAAGATATTGCCGAAGACTCAAACATAACATCAGAAGATCAGCAATGCCTCGAATACTATAAGAATACAACTATCAGAGGAGAAGACGGCCGATATGTAGTGAGATTACCGATGAAGAGCAATTATGAAGAAAATTTGGGTACATGTAGAGGAAAAGCCATCGCTCAGTTCCGATCACTAGAGAGAAAATTTACGCAAAACGAAATCATGGAAAAAGATCATAAATTATTTATGCGAGAATATCAATCGCTAAACCATATGACGCCGGTCGACGGTAAAACGAAACCCGAATGCCATATGACGCATCATAGTGTACAACGCATCGAGTCAACAACTACAAAATGTAGTTGTTTTCAATGCATCACTTAAAACGTCTTCGGGACACAGTTTGAATGACGTCATGCTGTGTGGTCCTAACCTTCAACAAGATTTGCAATCTCTTATCATTAAGTGGAGACAATATCAATATGCATTAACAGCGGACATAGAAAAAATGTATGGCCAAATTTGGATGCATGAAGTTGACCAAAAACTACAAAAAATAATTTGGCGCGAATCAAGAGAGAAGCCCATTAAAGAATATAAATTGACTACAGTACAGTACATACGGAACTAAATCGGCCCCGTTCTTAGCAATGATGACATTGAAGCAATTAACAGTCGATGAAAAATCAAACTTTATACATAGCCCAGCTATTGATGTTCTTGATCAATCCTTTTACATTGTTGATCTTTTGCATGGATCACATACTGTCCACGCAGCAATACGACTACACGATGACCTCATAAAGCTTCTAAAATCAGGCGGATTTAACCTTAGGAAGTGGAGGTCTAACACAGCCGAAATTTCAAACATGAGCAGCAAATCGAGTAATCAAAATAGTTTCATTTTCAAGCAATCCGAATGTAACCGAATCAAGATGTTTTCACGCTCCAGAACAGTATAGGATATTCAACAAAATTGGAAACAAAAAGATCACTTCTTTCCGATATCTCCAAATTATTTGATCCGCTAGGTTGGCTGGCACCGTTATCAACTAAAATTAAAATATTTTTTCAAAATGTATAGTTACCTAATATTAGTTGGGATGACCATTTACCCGAAGATATTCAATCGGAGTGGGTAAAGTTGAAAAAAGATATTAATAACATTAACGGAATACAAATTCCACGGTGGATTAATACAAAGCAAAATTACAACATTGAATTACACGGGTTTTGTGATTCATCACTGAAAGCATATGCTTGCGTTATATACTGCAAAGTTAATGAAGGGGATAAATCAAACACAACCCTGTTAGTCGCCAAAACGAGGCTTGTTCTAGCTGGAAAGAAAATCTCACTGCCGAGGTTGGATTTAAGTGGAGCTCTCCTGCTTTCAAAATTAATGTCAAAATTCAGCGATTACGGCTGGTCAGATTCAATTTTTAGGCTGGCTCAACGGCAATCCAGGTAGATGGAAAACCTTCATGTCCAACAGGGTTCGTGAAATTATCAACACCATGCCAGGGTCATGTTGGCGTTATATCAATTCGGAGGAAAATCCAGCAGCAGACTGCGCTAGTCGAGGATTAACTGCGTCACAGTTCACAGAGCATAAGTTGTGGTGGCAGGGACCGACTTTATTGCAAAGCAACAACTACCAAGAAACTCAACCAAATTACTCGACAGATCAAGAAATAAAAAAAATACATCAAGTAAACGTCGTCATCGAGCAAGAAATAGAAAACAGCATTATACATACATCAGTTATTATCAAAACATAGCTTATTGAAATGAGTTATAAGGATTTTATCATGGATGTTGAGATTGGTGTACAAACAAAAATATAAGCAGCCATTTTTATCAATCTCAGAATTAAAAAGATCAAATAGCGTTATCATTAAACACGTTCAACAATTTTACTTTTTAAGGAAATTATTAGTTTACGAGACAACAACAGGTTGCATTCGAAAAGCGCAATCAATCAATTAAATCCTTTTTTGGACGAGAACAATCTTCTTCGAGTGGGAGGGCGGTTCAGAAATGCGCCGTTATATCCCCTGATGAAATATCCTATTATCATTCTTGGTCAAAGTCGTTTAGCAGATCTTCTTATTGATCAATCTCATAAGCTCATGTTTCACGGTGGAGCCAGATTGACTGCCGCGTACTTGAGACACTACTATTGGATCGTAAGTGGTAAAAGAGCAGTGAAAAAACGCTTACGCGGGTGCGTAACGTGCAGACGCCACCATCCCATTAAGCATATCCAAATAATGGGTGACTTTCCTGCAGCCCGCACTAGTCCAACAAGACTATTTCATCAGACTGATGTGGAGTATACAGGATTTGTAGACGTCAAATCAAGCAAAGGTCGAGGTATCAAAACTACGAAAGGCTACATCGCTGTATTTGTTTGCATGGTGACAAAAGCCGTGCAACTTGAACTGGTATCAGACCTCAGTTCATCTTCATTCTTGGCTGCTTTACGTAGGATGGCAGCTAGAAGAGGAGCCCCGCGCCACATCTACAGCAACAACGGGACCAATTTTGTCGGAGCTAACCGAATGATAAATCAGGAATATTTGGATTTAAAAACAACACTGGATGAAAGTTTCTTCTCGGCTATCTCTGAAATGGAAATTAAATGGCATTTTAATGCCCCGTCGTGGTCGAGCGCAGGGGATCTTTGGGAAGTTGCAGTAAAAATTCTCAAATACCACCTCAAGCGAGTTATCGGCGGTCAGAAACTAACTTACGAAGAATATTGCACGCTGTTAGCTCAGTTGGAGGCCTGATTTGAATGTACGACCTTTATAGAGTAAGTAAGTTTAGAGCACATTCAGCACTCAGGGGAGTTTATATACGAAAAATTGTTTAATCTTTGTGTTAAATACTCATATATACCGGAGGAAATGATGCGAACGATTGTAGTTCCAATTGTTAATAATAAAACGGGAGACTTTGGAAGTTCGGCGAACTATCGGCCCATTTCCTTAGAGACAGTTGTCGGCAAAATATTTGAGCGACTTCTACAGCCTTTGCTCATGAATGATATAAAGATTGATGATGCACAGTTTGGTTTTCGTGCCGATCTCTCAACGGACTCAGCAACTTTTAGCCTTAAATATACTGTAAACTACTATACGACTCGAGACACATCAGTCTACGCCTGTTTTCTGAATTTGAGCCGGGCGTTTGATCAGGTGAATTACAATATTCTCTGGAAAAAATTGCGCGGCTTAAATGTTCCGCTGAAGATTGTTGAGCTGTTGAGGTACTAGTACGGCAATCAAAAAAATTTACTGAAATGGGGTGACACGACATCCAGCGAATATAAGCTGGAATGCGGGGTACGCCAAGGAGGGCTTACTTCTCCGGATCTTTTCAACATATATGTAAATGGGTTGATTGAGGAGCTAAGGGGCACCAAAATCGGCTGCCACATCGGCGATGTTTGTGTAAATAACTTGAGCTATGCAGACGATATGGTGCTTCTCAATCAATGGTCTTAGAAAGCTCTTGGCTATATGCGAAAAATATGCTGCAATGCATGGGTTAAAATATAATGTTTCAAAATCTGAAGCTTAAGTCTTTAGAGCAGGGAAGGGTCCGGAGATAGTCCCGGATGTATATTTAAAAGGTCAAGTGGTAAAGGTTGTTAAGAAATTTAGATATCTTGGACACATTATCACCGAAAATCTAAGTGACGATGAAGACATCGAGCAAGAAAGACGGAGCCTGTCCATCAGATGAAATATACTTGCAGGCGTTTTGCGAGATGCAGCGAAGATGTTAAAATAACCCTGTTCAAGGCATTTTGCCTATGTATGTATACCCGTCAGCTATGGTTTAAGTACAAGCGAAAATCGTTCAGTACTATAAGGATACAATACAATGATGCTTATCGTATGCTTGTGAATACGTCTCGGTTTTGTAGCGCATCAAACATGTTTGCTGAGGCAGGGTTTCCGGACTTCGTTGCCATTATCAGATCGCGGATAGCGTCCTTTTGGACTGCTGAGAAACACTAAAAATAGCATTATCCGGTGTATGTCCGATAATCTGTATAGTCCAATGTACAGATTCTGTCTCTCATTGCACAGTAGTAGGAACCGGAAGTAGTTTTATTAAGGATGCATATATACAATAATATTTTTTTATCAAATCCTACTATTGTATAATTTAAGACTTATTATTTGATTATTAATGTACTATGGGTTATTGCCTGAAATAAAATGATTGATGATGATGAATGAATTTGATGATGTATGGAAAAGGTGGCGGCTGGAGTACCTCTGTCAGCTATCAACACGAAGTAAATGGCGTCAACCAAAAGAAAACTTAAAGATCAATGACGTTGTAATCATACATGACGTCAATCTACCCGCCGGAAGGTGGGCGCTGAGAAAATAATTATAGTACACCCAGGCAACGATGGCTACGTTCGTGTCGTTTCGATAAAATAAAAAACGGTATTGTTAAGAGGCCCGTTAATAAAATATCAAGACTCCTTGTCAACCAAGAACGATCCAAAAGTACGCAATCGATGCCAGTACAGCAAAAACCAGAAGTAACCACAGCATCTGCAACAAATCACAAGGGTGCTGCCTATAGAAAAACTAATAAATATACTAATTTCATATTTTCAATGTTTATGTGGTTAGTTATGATCAACTCTTCCGTGCATTGCCAATACTTCGATAAAATCACTAAGATGCTTCTGCAGCGAGATGAATGGAAACTTGTAATTTATTACGCCATGGCTCCATACTGGCAAGGGACAGAACTACTTAATAAGTATGTTAGTCATTTGGATGAAATATATTCTTACACAAGCAATATAAAGATGGAACAATGCGACATCGTCCTTCTCCAGTTACATCACGGGTGTGACGGCCTTGAGCATTACAACAGCATTCTACTCGGTCAGCAGTTCACACCGAGTAGTGCGCGCACGCGACTCCAACGAAGCCTTATCAACGGTGTCGGAGACATAGCTCATAGCCTTTTCGGCGTATTGGACGAACAATTCGCGGAACAGTACAAACGCGATATTGAGACCGTCAGAGACAATGAGAACCATTTAGCTATTTTGTGGAAAAACCAGACGTCGGTCGTCGAAGCAGAGTTCAACTTAATAAAAATGGTCGAAAATAGTATGAACAAACAACAAAATCTTCAATCAATACTTGAATAATTTAGAAACAGCCATTAAAGTCCAAGGAGAAGAAGTCGAAAATTTTGCCAGAATGCATGAATTTGCAGTATCGTCAATAATCGCCAACAATATTCTAACGAATCTTCAAAATATCCAGGATACACTTATTGATTCAATCACTAATGTCTACGTTGGAAAATTTAAGACCATCTATTAACTCCCGATCAGCTACGGGATGAATATAATATTATCGCAGGATTATTGTCTAAAGATTTATCGCTGCCGCTTGAGAATGTAAATTCTTAGTTATCAGAGATATACCACTTGCTCAATGTAAAAGATAGGACTTCCAAAAAGTTCATTATATTTGAAATAATAATTCCACTGGTTAGCAGAGACAATTTCGATATTTACAGATTGATACCTATCCCACAGTTAATCGAAAGAAATGCCATTACCATTATACCATTATTATACCATTACCATCGTACATTATATCATTATATCAGATTATGTAGCAATAAACTTACAAAATGATTCATATATTCCTATGTCAGGTAAAGACACACAACGTTGTATAAAATACAATTCTGACACACAATTGTGCGCATTAAAACTGCCTATCCATCAATTGAGATCAGAAGAGAATTTGTGCATTAAAGATATATTATCTGAAAAATGTCAAACAGAAAATTCAATTTGCACAGATACATGGATAGAGCTTAACAACATAAATAATTATTTATTTTATGTTGTGGTCAATGCACTGTGGGAATCATATGTGAGCGTCGGGTTACATCAGAGCTATTACGTGAAGTTGGAATTATAGCGTTTAGCGACAAGTGCATAACCAAAGGTTTTACAATATTTTCACACAGAGTTCAATCAAACATTTTAAACGAAGAAGCAGATGTAACAAATATAGTAATTCCACCCATCAATAAAATTATCAATTTATCAGTACCAAGTTCATCTGTTGAAAATGCGTCCATATTGGATCATATCCAACGATTTGAGGACGTCGAATAACAAATCAAACAGTTGAAATAAGCATCAGATGGAGTCCTCACGGAGCACGTTTCACATCATGACGTACATCAATCACTACACGGCTATCTACTTTGTAGTGTTGGTAGCTGGAGTGACAGGTGCGGCCGAAAGACAAATCAAACAGTTGAAACAAGCATCAGATGGAGTCCTCACGGAGCACGTTTCACATCATGACGTACATCAATCACTACACGGCTATCTACTTTGTAGTGTTGGTAGCTGGAGTGACAGGTGCGGCCGAAAGACAAATCAAACAGTTGAAACAAGCATCAGATGGAGTCCTCACGGAGCACGTTTCACATCATGACGTACATCAATCACTACACGGCTATCTACTTTGTAGTGTTGGTAGCTGGAGTGACAGGTGCGGCCGAAAGACAAATCAAACAGTTGAAATAAGCATCAGATGGAGTCCTCACGGAGCACGTTTCACATCATGACGTACATCAATCACTACACGGCTATCTACTTTGTAGTGTTGGTAGCTGGAGTGACAGGTGCGGCCGAAAGACAAATCAAACAGTTGAAACAAGCATCAGATGGAGTCCTCACGGAGCACGTTTCACATCATGACGTACATCAATCACTACACGGCTATCTACTTTGTAGTGTTGGTAGCTGGAGTGACAGGTGCGGCCGAAAGACAAATCAAACAGTTGAAACAAGCATCAGATGGAGTCCTCACGGAGCACGTTTCACATCATGACGTACATCAATCACTACACGGCTATCTACTTTGTAGTGTTGGTAGCTGGAGTGACAGGTGCGGCCGAAAGACAAATCAAACAGTTGAAACAAGCATCAGATGGAGTCCTCACGGAGCATGTTTCACATTACGACGTACATCACTACACGGCTATCTACCTTGTAGTGTTGGTAGCTGGAGTGACAGGTGCGGCGCTCCTGCGGCGCCGATGCCGTGCACGACCGTGGCCAGTGGCCCCAGCGGGTCGAGCAGGAGGAACAGATGTAGAGGCCCAGACAATGGGCCCCAAGCGACACATGAGTCGTGGTGTTAGTGAGTGTGCAGTGAATCAGTGTAGTGAGTTCAGTGTCGCAAATCAGTGTCGTAATTTAAGTGAAATAAAGCAATTTAAAAGTGAATCCAATTTAAGTGATCGTGTAGAACCTGGTATAAGTGCGCGAGTCGTAAACAAATCGACATCTCCTGCGTTTTATAGGCATTCGTGCAATCCTCTTAGCATTAAGTAAACATTGTCTATCACCTTGTTAATCATTTAATTTTAGAATCTTTTGTTGATCACCTTGTAACTCACGTCACTTACCTATTAATCATCTCATCAATCCATTACTCTCATCTTCTGGCTCGGGGGTATGTACGAGCAAGCACGTACACATGCAATTTGTATCATCAGCATTTTACGCCATATCGCATTATTTTAGCAACATGTTAAATCAGTTCGCATTAGGTCATCAGTCACAGCGCGCGTACTCATTACATCATTAATTTAGCATAGTTACAAAGTGTTTAAATATATCCTTTTTTATATCAAAAAGACTCTATCATTTATCAACTATCATTGTATCCACAGACATATAATAGTGATTGTATCATATACTGTACGCACCGTACACTCATTATTATCTTAATTTAATCGTTTGACTGATTTGAAAGTATCTGATTGTGGTTTCAGAACATATAAGTCACTGTTTCAATGTCTTTTATACGCCGATGATCAGGTGCTCATCGGCGTGTGATATATGTGATATCGTTTTGAGAGGGATGAATCGAGAACAGAATGCAAGTTTACAATAGAAGTGGAGCAAGTAGATTAATTTGTGTATTAGGGCAGTTGGTTTACGAGAGATGGAAAGTGTGAAAGGGATATTAAAAGAAGGGTAAAAGTGGGAATTAGTGTAAATGGCGCCTTGTACTTAATTACGACTAATAAAAATATTTCACACCGTGCTGGATTAGCAATACCTACACTAAGGAATATTGGTGCCAACACTAATGTATGGCAGTGAATCTTGGGTGTGGCAGAGGAAGCACGAAAATAGGGTTGATGCTGTAGAGATGAGAGCATTGAGCAGTAAAATATAATGTGATGTGAAGTTGTGAAATATAGTGTGATGAGGGGGAAATGTGGATTGAAAGAGGATGTATTGACTAAGATTCAGGAAAGAATGCTTCGATGGTTTGGCCATATTGAAAGGGTGTATGCAAGGATCAAAGAGATTAATGATGCGAACATGGGCGGTGGAGTCGGTCGACGAAAGGAAAAATACAGACTCCTCGAAACCGACGAGCATATATGAAGAGATTAATGACAATTGATGAAGCGATGGACGTCCTCTGGTCAGATGGCGGGACGACTTGCACAAGAGGGCCGGCAGCGACTGGATGCATACAGCAGCAGACCGGGCTCTGTGGCGTACCTTGAAGATGCTTATATCCAGCAGCGGAATGTAACAGGGTGATGATGATGATGAAGCGAAAGAGGTATGTATAGACCGTAGCACTTGGTGCTTAATACTCTCTATCTGCCTCAATGGGACATAGGCTTGAGTTTATGTATGTATCTTAATTTAACTTCTTACGACACTCATGTGTGATTATTTTGTCTTATAATTTATAGACATCTTATTACCCATACTTACGTAAATTTGATTTCAGCGTGATGAGATGTCGCTTAATGGTGCTCTAGATACCGGCAACGAAATTAAGCAGGATCTCGGTATTTTTCGTGGATGATTTCTTATCTCCTTGCTAGAACTCCACACACAATAGCATTATATTAAGGCCTGGGGTTTAAAAAGTGCATTAAACGACATGCGCTTTTTAAAGGAGACTGGCCGAACTTCATAGAACCTTATGTTTAGTTATACACAGTCAGACAAGTATATCCTGTATATACTTGTCTTGAATTTTTCAAATGGGCGTGGCCGGCCAGATCCAAAACTATGAGGTTTAGCGAAAAATACTTAAAGGAGTTTCTAGCCCGATTTTGATGAAAACTAAAACTGCATACTTGTATTTTTCAATAATTAATATGCCTAGCTAGGAATCTGTAACCTATGTTTTTGAAAAAATGCGCTGTATTAGCTTTTATTTCAGCATTTTTTGCTATACCTCATAGTTTCGGATTTGGCCATACAAGCCCATGTGAAAAAATCATCCTGTAGATAAAAAAAACTGTCCGCTAAATGGGTGTAAAGAAATTATCGCTGAGGTATTGCGCCTAAATACATATTTTTGCACAATAACTTATATGGCATACTCCTTCGTCTTCAAAGACGACGCATTACTAACAGGAAGTATACAAACGCTATGGCATATTATCTAAATATAATTTTTGATATAGTTTTATAATATAACTAATTATAAAATAAATACCTAAAAATCTACACCGATGCGAAAAAAGCGTACAATCGCTAATATTTATTCAGGGTATTAACTAGCTACATCAAAAGAATATGGTTTATTCTTAGGGTTTATTGATTCCGTGAAAGAACATCAAGTAAGGAGCTATTAATAAAACTTAGTTTTATTTTCCATCGCCTAACACTTTATTATTTCTGTGTCTCTTTTTCAGTCACAGGAAGTCCACTGCTGAACATAGGCCTTCCTCAAGAATCTCCATATTGACCTATTATTATTTGACAAGAAACAAAGAAGGAAAAGGATATTGGTAAACATTTCATGTGTACAAATCGTCTACGATTTTACGGCCCGATTGCGTTGTCGACATAATAATAACAGTTTTTCTCTCTTAAAATGTTGTTAGGGTAAAATCTAGAATCGTTTGGCATGAGATGGGGGTTTAACGCATGATCTGAGATAAAACAAAATAAAATAAAGTTTATTTCTAAACCAACAAAGAATGTAACAATAAAAATGTTGCCATAATAACTGCAGTACTGCCCTCCTTATAACATTAGTTTTCATAGGTTTCATAAAATATGAGAGTTAAATTAACGTGATAAAATAATGTGACAAAATCTAAAATCTAAATATAAGCAGCCAAGAAAGTATGATGATATGAGATAGGTTTTCAATTTTCATAATATAAACCACAAGCATTTATACTCCTATTCTAATATTAACATGTTCAATATAATGAAATGTGAAGAGAAAAACTGTTCTGAATATTGTGAAAACAATGCATTCCGACGCCAAAAGATCCTAAAAGATCTTTAGCCGTATTTTCGTGACAAGGTATTAATACGGCACTAAATAGCCACGTATTGTACTGTATCAGCCCATACACGTTCCACTGCAGGGCACGGGCCTCCTTTACAATCGAGAGTACGATTGAGAGTGGTTAGGCCATATAATCCACCACGCTGGCCTAGTACGTGTTGGCACTTTAACATACCATAGAATTTATACAAATCGCGTTGGTATGCAGGTTTCCTCACTATGTTGTCCTTCATCGTTATAGTGCGTGGTGATTGACTATCAATACACACATGACTCCAAAAAGTCAGAGGTGTGCCCTGGGATTTGAACCCGCGACCACCGTGAACATGTAGATAGCCCCGTCTGGTCCGTTACCAACAGGACACCACGCAATTCCATAGCCACGTAGTCTCCAAACATCCTCCTTGGCAAATTATTATACGCTACCGTCCAAAAGTTTGGAAGCACATCTGTTTTATTGAAAACACAAAAGGTCGTCCACTATTTCTTGTAGAAATTTGCAATAAAAACAATTTTACGACTTTATACGACATAGAATTTTCTTCCTGAATTCATATTGTTTTAACAAACTCATTGATTTTGGTGGAACGCCTGTTTTATGACTTAATCCTTTGGACTCATTTTTTATATAATTGTGTGGTTATATTGTGGGTATATTTGGTCATTTTCTTTTTTGGACCCTGTGGGCATTGGCACGCAAAAGTTGTGATATTAATATAAACTGTATTACACCTTTCGACAGCTTCTATGACAGGACTTTTTCTATTGAAAATGGGCAAACGGAAACAACTGACGCCAGAACAGCGTGAACGGCAAATTGCAAAAAGGCTCGGAATTTCATGTAAGGGTGTCCACTACACCCTTGCCAGAAAGCGAGAAACTAGGAAAAATGAAGATAGAAAAAGATCGACGTTTAACTGCACGACAAATTACCATAGCGGTGAATGAAACGCCCGTTTTGATAACTACTGTAAAAAGACGTCTGCTGTCTGCAGGTTTAAGAGGACGTGTTGCGGTGAAAAAACCAAAACTAACAATTAGACATAAGTTAAATAGACTTGAGTAGGCAAGGGTGCATAAAAACTGGACAATAGGCCAATGGAAAAATGTTTTATGGAGTGACGAATCCAAATATCAGATATTTGGATCTAATAGGCGAGTGTTTGTGCGGCGATCTAAAGAAGAAAGGGCTTCAGAAACCTGTATAGTGTCCACTGTCAAGCATGGTGGTGGTAATGTGGTGGTTTGGAGATGTTTCGTCAACAATACACCCGGAACCCTTGTAAGGATAACAGGAAAACTAAACAAAGAAGGTTATTTGAAAATTCTTCTAGATTCCGCTGTGCCCAGTAGACTGAAACTAATTGGTCCTCGGTTTGTTTTTCAACAGGACAATGATCCAAAGCAGTCGTCTAAGATGTGCAAGAACTTTTTGAACAAGAAAAATGATGAAAACCTTTTAAATATGCAATGGCCATCTCAATCGCCTGACCTCTCTCGCATTGAGCTTTTTTGGGATTAACTTGATAGAAGAGTTAAAAGCCGATCCTACGAGCTCAGAACCTACGAGCTCAGAACATTAGTGGAAACTATTACAGACCGAATGGGGAAAATTAGATGCAGATTTCAATAAATTCATTAATAGACTGCCTAGAATATGCGAGAAGGTAATAAAAGAAAAAGGTGGACACTTCGATGAAGCTAAAATTTAATATGATTTTCATGTTATAAGTTAAATTTGTGTTTATTAGGTTTGTGTAAGTGTAATTTATAATTGTATAATGAATGAAAAAAAAAGATATCCGAGTTTTGTTTTATTTTAATTTACTGTGCTGCTTCCAAATTTTTGGACGGTAGTGTATATTTATCCAATGAATAAAAAGAAATAATTTTCTCGATATAATGAACCCACATAGTTTAGGTTCTAGGTACACCGTTATATATATTTTTAGTGTCAAGTAAATTAATGGTTGCAAGGAATAGGATAGGATGAGGATTTTGCGGTCTGGAGCAAATAAAACCACGCATTTTACATTTTAATTTTATTATTGTATACATGCACACAAAATACTACAAACATTTAAAGTGAAAAGTGATTACGAAATGGGCACGCAGGCCATCTTACATACTACAAATGCCGAAAGTGGCAGACATTACATATTATGTCTTATCTAATGGCTTCAATGCCGGTTATTCTTAATTAAAAGTAGCACATAGACATCTGCACGAAATACAATGGGGTGTACTGAGACCCCGACGTCGCCTAGACACTGGCGACGTCGCTACAAATACGCGTAAGGCGCATACAAAACTTATCCTAATATCGATTTCAAATCGATCGTGTGCGTTACGATGGACCGCGTTCGAAATTATGATTTTCCCTGACGTGTAAAATCATAATGTATTTGTTTACCTGTCTTTGTGACTGCGTTCCTTTTAGAAAATGTTGTAGCATATTTTATAATTAACAAAAATGTTTTTTGGAATGTCATGTTACGAGTTGAACCACAGAATAAATGCATTAATGTTTTGAACAATGTTGACGGCGCGGTAATCGTGTCGCTACGTACCTGTGCTACTCACGGTCCAATGAGATGAATCACAATAATAGATATATAAATCACAGATAAAATAGATACTTAAAAATTAAAAGTTAGACGCATGTAAACTCTGTAACCTGTCTATGAAATTGTCGTGGCTAAACTAAAATAAAAATACGTAATTTTCCGGGTATGGTTTATGCAACAGGGTACTTTACTATAAGTGAGAAAAAATATAAAAACAATAAACTCTATATGATGAATATGAATATGTTCATTTCAATTTACAATTTTAAAAAATAAATTTTATAACTACACGAACATTCCGACCTCTATAGAGATTTGTCAATGTCATGTCAACTTAATGTCACTTAAAATAGGGTATATTTTAAAAAAAGCTAACGCCAGTTTGAAAAACTACTATACGAGTAGCAGTCGGGACGTTCGAGTAGATAATTCGTCTTATTTATTTCCATTTTTTTAATCGACTTCAAAAATAGCAGATTATTTTATCTGTCATACAAAAATGCGAAAGGGTTGCCGCCATGATGGATATTGAAATGAGGTAAATTCGTTAGAAAATAGTAAAACTTGTGTGTAACAAAGACCTTCTGACACTATTCTTCCCGTACATTATTTTTTGAATAAAATTATATAAGAGAGGTAACTCATGTAAATTGCAAAAAATCACTCTTCAGTCCAGCGTCGTCTATAGAGGTTATGTTATAGCGGAGTGACGTTATCACACGAAACATGGCGTCTAGCGTTTTCTTACATTTACGCGTGGAAGTTTAAATTGCTCATTTAAAATGGGTTATTATGGGACTTCTCGATCGAATATAAAATTTAACACTTTTTTTACTAGTTTGTGTTTACCTTGTGAACAAATTAGAATCCTTTGAAAAAAAAAATGGAATGCCTTATGATTGTTGTAAAGGCATAATGACAATAACTGAATATAATTAAAATTATCTATCTGTTTGATGAGACTTGAGTTTTGAATTTTGAACACATTTTTTTTATTAAGAGCGATATGGAAATTATTTTTATAGAATCAATCTACAAACTTTGAATGTCCGCCATGTTATACTGAACGGCAGTCTAATGGCCGCCACATACGTTAAGATTGAATTGTTTCTTTTCTTTCACCCCCTTTCTTTTGACTCTTCTTTCACAGGAAGTCCCCAACTGAACATAGGCCTTCCTCGTGTAATCAATTTAACTAATCTAGGAACTAAAATGTACTTTTATTCCTACTAAAATTTATTTGCAGAGATATGGTGTCAATCGTAAAAAGTACACGTTTCAGAACATTGTAGGACAGTTTTTCAAAAATTGTCATTATGCCTAATATCATGAATGTTATGGAAATTTCGAATTTATACGGTTGCGGATATTAAATTATTTCGGATAATTCGTTGGGTTCGGATACTTTCTGTTACGGTTATTATTTTGATAAAGAATTTTTAAAGTTAAATATAATTTTGTAACGTAATCTCAATATTACTAACTGGCAAAGACCAAGCAAGAAACCTACTAATAATTTTACAAAGGCGAAAGTTTGTGTGTTTGTTACTTCTTCGCGCTCAAATGGCTCAGATGGGCAAAAACAATAACTTGTCATAACATGTATCATTTAGACTCCGCTCCTCTTCGAAATTATCCGAAACGTTTACTATTAAGTTACGGCTAGGGATATTTTCTTATTTCGGATATCTGAAAGGTTTGTTTACGATCATGGTGGTACATAAAATCCCTGCGTTACATTATTATGTTTGTTCCTGTGAGACATAAGATTCGCGGAAAGAGACAAAAAAAAATATTAACTAAAAAAATTCAAAACAGTTGACAACCTCAGTTCTGATATGGGTGGGTTATTACCTAATCTTAAACTATTGTTTTTGTTAAGTATTTGTACTTTAAACAGTAATTACTATTTTTTGATTTTAAAATAATGCTATACCTAATATTATGTACAGTGATTAAAACATACTTCTTAAATATTCTTTAACATATAAACACGGAAACAAATCACCCATATCAGTACGATATCTTGTTATTAGAAAATAATTGCGTAGTGACAGAGTTTACACGTTTAAACCTTAGTGCTTTTTAGATGAGAAAATATACAAATTATCGCACAGTTCAATTTCTTATTAAAATAAACATACCGAGTCAAAATATTTTTCCTCAGGAATTATTGTTTTCTAGCATTATCAGTCTCTGGGGTCGCTGGTTTACCAGAACATTACATTAAGTTTTTAAAACAATTTTCTTAATTTTTTTAGGATTAATATTGATTAAATTACATTTCTTTAATATAAGGAATTTTAATCTGCCTTAATGTATATTTTTAAATTGTAAAATAAGGTAGTTGACAAAGTGAAGGAAAAATGGAATGATTAATTAGCCACAGTGAAACGAAATAATAGTGCTCGAGCATTGAACTACAAAAAATGTGAAGATTTATTTAGTTTTCACAAGTGTATTATATAATGTGTTTTCCAAATTGCCGAAAAAATCATGTTTTCATATTAAAATATCAAAGTTGTTGACTTTAATATTAGAGAGCATCAATTTTTTGTTTTGTTGAACTCTTTCATTCATAATCACCACATTTAACAGAATGTAAAATGTTATAATAATTTCATTTTTGATATTGTAGGTTTACCATAAAAAGAACCCGTCGCTTTGTTATTTTTTTGACCTCTCATTCCTTTAGATTTTAATAACTTCATGATGCTCCATTCAACATAGTTCGACTGTACCTCTCGGTTATAAAAATGTGCATGTTTTATATATTCTACTACTAGAGACTACTTGCCAAACACATGCGACTATTTATATGAAAACATTAAAAATAGGTTTACTAAATTTTGTGAAATTAATATTTGAATATTAAAAAGAAAAGCCAACTACCCTTTTTCGTGATAATATAATACAACGTGCATTTGATTTGAAAACTAAACCTAAAATGTACCGTTGTGATCAGAAACATTATCGCCTGTACTTAATTTTTAAAGACTGCCTAATACGAATTTTACTCTGTTAAGTTATACCCGGGCTTAAAATAAGTTTTTCAAGCAATAAAAATAGATAAAAAATTTATCAATATTCGATATCATTCTGGTTGTCGAACATGAAAGTAGGACCGAAATATTTTTAAAATACTACCAATACTTTATTAAAAAATACAAGTCCTTTAGTAAATAGGAAAATGTGATGTTCAGAAGTGCCAATAAGCCAATAGTTACTGTCGAAATACGTATTTCTTTATCTCGTACCGCATGTGATCAAAGCGTACTGTATATATTGTTATTTAAAAATTCAATTTTATTCAATACTTTTTGATTATTTTTTCTATATTACATATTCGAGTTCTGTGTAAAAATGAAATATGTTTATGTCAAGAAATATTGGTGTTCTATTAATGGATTAAATTAAATGCCTGGTCAATTGAAAATTCTGCGCTACGTGGACCGTAGCAAGAATAAGTAGTCTTGACAACAAACCATTGGCTCGGTGACATCTTCTGAACTGTGGTGGCCACAAGGTGGTCGTCGGGCACTCGCATGTCGCGCGACGGGCCGCAACCCACTTTATACAGCAGTAGGCTGGGCCCGCGTGGCGACTGAATACTTAACATTAATAGCGTCGCATGAATCCCGGCCTAAACTAATTACAACTAACACCGATCCTCACATACTGGTAGAGGCGACAAGTGATTTCCATGAAGCAAGTGATATATACGCTAAGCTTACTCAGTCTCCAGACTTGATCTTTGGCAATACATCTAAAGCATATAGCAAGAGAGTTCGGGAAGATTCATTACACGATATGATTAATAATATGTACGTGTCTAGTCATTATCCTAGTCATATAGGCGAGTATCGGGCACTGTTCTCCATATGAACACTACTCTTAAACCTAACACAATTAATGAAACACTTATCATACTACAGGTGAATACTATGAGAAAAGTATCATAAACGGATGCGGCTCTCCTAGAAGCAGAACGCTTATACCGTCTTATTCTATTAATTTGGATTGAATGGTAAATTATTGAAATGTAAGCGATGGCAAGGAATGATTCTAATGGTGGCTCCGTTTAGTCGCAGAAACGACTCTATCCGACGAACCAAACATTCCAAAGAGAAAACAAATGTCGCGACCACAACGCAACGGAGCTACTTAGCTATCACTTAGCTTTGTAGTTAGTGGTTAACTATAGAAACATATACGTTACAGACATCCACCGTACATCTACACATACATGCATTGTACTATGTGGCATTGGACGCCCGACCCTCGGACACATCTAACTCTGTCGGTTTTGCACACTACCCGAAGAAAACATAAAATAATCTTATGAGTTCAACACATTGATGTCGGTCAAAGCGAAATTGATTTTCCGAATTAAACAGACCCCCTTATACTCCGACCGTTTTCAATAGAGTATCTTATAATCCGACAAGTTACTTATAAAATTGGTAAGATTTTATCTGAGATATAAATTATGACGAAACAAATAGTATATGTATGTGTATATTAATCAAATCCATAATTATTACAAAGTTGTGTGATATTCTGATGCTAAATATGAATTCCATTCTGAAATGCATTATCTTGGTCAAATTAGTCACAAATGTGTCATGCCGTCAAAGTGGCGGTTAGCACAACTATTGCAAGAAATTTATTGTGGTCTAAAAAAGAAATCATTCAATTATTAACAAAATAAATAAAAACACAATACGTAGAGAATTTTGTTGCGCTCATGTCCACGATTATAAATTTTTCCTACCCTTCAAGCGTATAAGGTGAGTTGCAGAGTATAATTTGGTTATTTTTGATTTCGTAAATTATTTTCTATTGTTTTTTTAGTATGTGGATTATGAGCTTATGGCAATGTCGCTCATCGAAGGACGAGCAACATTTTAAGTTAACAAATGTTTAGCATTTTAATAGATAATGATGTGACAGTTGCTCAGAATCGTTCCGTCTAGTTAAAATCGGTAGTGCATGCAAATCCGAATTAAAAAAAAACTGTTTCCACTGATATCATGACGTGGATCCAAGGATGTCGTTTTTACTGTACCAGAGTACATTAAAACAGATTTTATTAGTCTATCATCTGTTCAGTTGCCAAACTATAATTAATATGGATAAATTAAAAAGTCAGATCAGATTGAGAATAGCCCCTACCTAAAGGTCGTTATTACTAAAAATACTTGAATAATTTTCGATATTCAAATAATTTTCAGAAGAATAAAATAATTCATGTAACTATCGAATAACCGTGAGAAGTAAAACGAAGTATAGGGAATAGAAATTGTAGACGAGTAAATAAACAAACCGAAGATACAATTAATAAAACGTTGCAAAAATACTATATAGATAATGCAAATGCAAAGAAATGCGATAAGTGTTGTGCGTAAAAGAAAAAATCCATCCCCTTTAACGATTGTGTTCCCGATGTAGCAAGTATGCTGGTAAATAACATGACACTGGACCACAGATATTTCTACACCGAGAGATAGAATACATACATACATACATACATAAACACACGCCTTTTTCCCTGAAGGGGTAGGCAGAGGTGCTTCTAGAACACCCACGTTTCGCCTCGTATATTCCGTCCCACGATGTGATGGGGGGCGAGCCTATCGCTATATCGGGCACAAATTCCTGACTCCGGGCTGATAATGAATAGAAAAATCCAATATCACTTTACCCGACCCGGGATTCGAACCAGAGACCTCAGCTTTGCAATCGTACCGTAGTACCACTACGCCACCGAGGCAGTCGAGATAGAATACAAAGAGTACATTATTGAAAAAAAATAACAAAAATATAACATCGGGAATCATTTTCGATTACATTGTCGTCAGTACTCAAACACAAATAAAAAAACAGAATAAGAATAAAACAGAAAGCATGTTTGAGACAATTGCCAAAATCATTTTAGCGGTGTGTGTGGCGATTATTTTATATAATTACCACAACTATTAAGTAACGATATAGAAGAATAGCAGTTAAATATAAATGGAGAGGAAAAGGAAAGATGGGCTCCGGCAATCTCACTCACCGAACGAAACAACAGCAGAACTGTTACTTGACGCTGTTTTTTTGTGAGACGGTGGCACGGCACCGGGCAAGCCAACCAACTGATACCGTCCTCAAATGATTACGGCGAGGCTTGGCTCTACCACACGAGGTATATGGATATCTATTGCAACACGTAGATGATTAAGCAAGGTTGTACTCAAGAATTACATAAACTGTGACGAAAAGATTCCTTTCAAAAAATCATATAACGGGTGATATTGACATATGGTATTCAATTTAATCGACGTGTTTCTCATCACCCTTGGTGACCAGGCGCGAAATTTGAAGTAAAAAATCCAACAAGATTTTCCTATATAATGAGAATGGTCAATTAGGATTAGTTAACTAATCTGTATAAATAATATGTTTTAAGAGTTAGAACCATTATTTTCATATTTTCGATTTTTAAATTTTGATTCACATACAGACGAGTATATTGATTTAGAGGTTATTCAGGTTGGTTTTTTGGAATAGTTTTTAAAGGCAAGCTAATGACAACTGTTAATATAAAATAAATATAAAATTCTGATTGAGTTCTTTAGAATTCTACTGGCACAAAGAGATGAGGAAAGTGCGCTTTTTGCCATATATACTGCATTTTTAACCAACTTCATTTTTCTTTGTATTTCTTCTCCTATGTTATTTCCGTGTTGTATTTAATGAGTTATTACGTATATGTGAATCAAGTCGTATATTTCTGTATGGTTAAGTAATATTTGAACCTATTATGCCAAAATATACCTTATTTAGAATACAACGTCCATAAGTTTATGTTTTTTATGATTTCTTTAAATTTAAATTCATACACTATGTATCTTCAAATGTGAATAAATGTTTTTGGCTGTATTTGCTGAGTAGTGATTTGTCGCGTTTTTATTCATTTGGTGTCGTTAAACTCATTTTAGAATAACTTGTATTATTTATTTGTATATTTTTGCATACCAGAGTCAATTCAATACAGTTTCTAGTTATGGCTTTGTCGCATGAGCGACAAATCATCCTATGATTAATAAATGATTGACAAGTATGAGAAAAGCTTGGCCGTTTGTTAGAAATGTATTAAAGTTTGGCAACTGAACAGCGTTTTTTATCATCATAACTGCCGGGGATAATGGATGGGTAAAGACGCCGAGTTAAAATTATTGAGCGTATTTTTCCACCTGCTTACTAACTAAGACCACCCTAATTAAAAACGCTTACGCTAATACACTGTCTATTTTATATAGGATGTTTACACGATCAACATCGAGGCGCAGATCCCAACTGTTCTAGTCAAGAATGAAGATATACCCCTCATAATATTGAAATATATTTTTATTAAAACATGGTTGATGGGCTGATCTTGTAATGAGTCCCAGGCTTTGACCTATATGCCGAAATTAGCATAATATTATTTTAAATAAACAGTACCTACAATGTAATTAAACTTAATCCGGCGTTAATGATTTCCGCGTATATTGGTCTAAGAGCCGGTTAAGATCGACCTGCACCCATCTGATAACCAGATGAGACTGAATTTTATCAAATGTTATTGATTAACAAACATGCCTATGATAACTTACCTATCGAAAATTATCCATGGATATTTTTAATTAAATTATTATTTTTATTTTTGCAGGCAAGTCTATACGATTGTGAAATATAGTGATGTGAATAGCCATGACCACTTTTCGATAGACCGGTTATCATAGGCATTTTTGTTAATCAATAATGTTTAATAAAAAATGGTGAAGGTCGATCGTCCTCGGCTCCTGTACTATATAATCATCCTATATAATCAGAGTAGTTTCCTACAACACCACAACTATTACTACGACTAAGGGACAATCCAATTAATTTGCGGGAAATATTCGCTATTTCGCAAAAATCATTTCAATTTTGTTCTACTTTTGGAAGAGAATGGATTCTTTACTAAACAATAGTAAAGGTAGAGAACAAACTAAATATATTATAATTAAACATAATAACATATGGTGATTTGCGCGGGAATTGGACAAACTATTACCTACACAAACTATGCTCAGGTACTGAAATTAGCAGAGTTGTATCGTACACTCGTCGATATGTGAACGTAGTAAGGGCGATGTCACAACCGGCAATTATAAGCTATATAAGTGAATCCTGACTCAGTGTGATATATCAAATACATATTTAAAATCCATACAATATATTCTACGTGTCCCTTTATATCAATCGATGCTTACGCTACTATATTAAATTTTAATGGCCCTTCAAAGTACGCTTATTTAATTTTTAGGATAATTGAGACTTTAAAACTCCTCAGTTCGGTATTTGGATCCAGTCATTAGACCCCACCGATGCTGACACAACACGCTGGTGTCTATTCTGTTAATTTCATGAAATGTTTTTAGTCAGGTTTTCTTTTATTATTTACGTATAATATTTTTTTTTTATGTAGTGCATTTAAAATACTTTTGTCTGAAATTATCTTAAAGAAGTATAAAGGAAAAGATCAAAGAAATTGATTTATTTTTGAATATTGTAAGCTATCCAAATGCCTGCTCCATTCATATAATATGTCTTTTATAATTTTTATAGCGCAATAATTAATTTCGATTATTTATCAAGGAAATATTTAAATATAGTACACTGGCGTGTTGGAAAGCTGGTATCATCATCGAAGTCGTAAAGTATAACATTTTAATATATTTTTTTAAATATTCCAAATTATACATATCAAAATGCATTTATTGCATAAAATACCTAGAAGGGCCCTTAATTATATCCTGCTGAATATGTGCCTACGAGTAATATGAGATTAATATATCATTTTTAATTAGAATATTAATGAAACAACAATAAGTGAGCATGACGCGTTGATTTAGACAGTGTTATTAGACTCAATGATATTTTGATCCTCAATAATCCTTTGATTTTACTGCTAAATAAATCACCTACCCCTGCTGTTTCCGATCGGATAAAAATATCATAACGCAAAACTTAATGTAATAACTAAGTGTATATTAAATCTGAAATGATTTTCGATTATATTGTCATCAGTACTCAAACACAAATAATAAAGGGGCGTATTAAAACAGGGGACATGTTTGAGACAATTGCCAAAAGTATTTTAGTTGTTTTGAAATTATTATAAAATGACATAAGGGATAGCTAGGGTAATCCGGTCTTACAATGTACCAAAAGCATTTCAGTTCATCTAATTACTGTAATATGTGAAACTATTTACTAGACAATTTAATCATTTTGAATTTTGAAGGCATATCTTTGTCTCGAGGTGAAAAGTTATTCAATTATAAAATAAAAAAATATGTTTAGTTTTGAAGGTCGATATTTGTTACTCGCGTGCAGACTTATTGTTGTTATAAACTTATCTATCTCCAAAATGTATAAGTGATTTCGCGGCGTACACTAACATCTAATCATAAATGTGTTCATGTACTAACGCTAACACATATCAATGAATACAAATTTTACGAAACCTAATCTAACATATAAACATATTTATTTCCTTGAATATAGGTACTGTGTCTTACCATTAATTAAGAAAATAATAAAAGAAGCGAACATCATTCAGCAAAGAAATCATAATGGTATATGCAGCGGGCATGTCGAGCCCACTGTCCTGTATACCAATCTACGAATCGAAGGCGCTAGTGGTGCGCGCTCATCCTTACCTCACTAAACCTTATCTATCCACGCAAATGCGGCGGGCTCGCTTACCTAAATATCATCGAATTATCTTATTTACACTATGATCTATTAATCTTCCCGCCCTCTCTTTAATAGCTTGCACTTTATAACTCTTTCAGAAAGAAAATAATCTCGTATCAAAAACTCAATTACGAAAATTAATTTTGAAAAATAATTAACATGAGGCTAATATATACCGCAAAGAAAAACAACAACTGACGAGTACGTCCCGTCGGTTGTTGGATAACAAAGAAGCTGCCGCGGCTTCTTTGGAACTGGCTCTTCTGCGCTGACACTGCTTCATGCTTATATCTAGCATATATGATAAGCAGCAAGTTTCATCAGAAGGGTGGTCGCTAGCCAGGCGAGCGGATGGTCTGCCCTCCCACCAGCACTTTGCGGCTTAAAATATCATAATATAATAATACCAAGTCTATTTTAACCATATTATCAACAAAAAACAAATCAAATATGTTTACGAAAATGTTAACTCAGCATCACACAAAGTATAACCGAATGGATGTTGAGGAAAGCTGAAAGAGTTAAAAAGTAGTCCCTAAATTATTACATTATTTTTTTGGTTTACACAGGGTCCAGTTTCCGAAACAGTCCTTTTGATAATTTTTGATTTACGTTTAGTGCAATTGGGGGCGGTGACTGGCTGTACTGGTCAAATGACGAACTCAAAATGCCATGAGGTACAATTACAAAAATAGGCCAACATTACTGATTGTAACATGTATACAAATCAGAAGAAAAAATTTAATAAAATATACCATACTTTGTCAAACATGTGACCCCAAATGATATGGCATTTTGATTTTGAAAACAGTTTAAAAATAGAATATTTTTTCTAAACATATTGCGTTGTAAAGTTCGATGCGGAGGAGCAGATGTTATTTTACGTATGATAGAACTCATTTTTTTAAGACGCAAATTGAATTGATTGACGTGTTAGTGGTGGATAGAAGAGCAAGTGAGTTGGCGTTGCTCGCTTTAGAATAGTGTCATGTCAGATAAGGTTAAAATCAACCATTACATTTTATGGAATATATGGAAAAAATAAAAATTGTTTTCATCGTTGTTTTTTGTTTATTGTGATAAATGGCGAGACGAGCACGCCATTCGCCTGATTGTAAGCGATACGACCGCTCATGGACAGTAGCAAAACCAAACAATATGAATTACAAAGTAATGCTTGGCATTGTACTACGCTCGCCACCCTGAGACATAAGATGTTAAGTCTCATTATGTCCAGTAGTTACTCTGGCTACAATGCACTTTAAACCGGAACACAACAGTGTATTTATGTCGAAAGCGCATTGTAGAATCTTTCGTATTACACAGCAGCGCGGCAAATTGTAAAACGTCGTTATTTTATACTTCGCCATCCCAACATTCAGGCGGATTGTAATTGTGACACGTCCTACAAAGCGCCGTTCGATGTTTAGGCGGATTGTAAGACGGAAACAATATACTAATACTGAGGTCTAGACAAAGGGTAGTTAGGTTAGGTTAAGATTGAGGTAGATTATACAAATGTAGATAAATTTAAAAAAATATATATAACTACTAAAAAGTTTATTAAAAGACAGAAATAAGCTAACCTAACAATTGATTTTGTGCAATGGGGCGTAATGACGTTGCGTCCTTTTACAATGCGGCGTAACCTTAGTTAGGCGCTAAGACGAACGCGATTTGCTCTTACACTACGCCGTAAGTTATTTCCGTCGGATTGCAATCCGCCTGAATGTTGGGACGACGTCATTAGACAATCTGCCGCGCCCTTATGTAATACGGCGGAATCTACAATGCGCGTTAGGCATTTACACTGCTGTTTGCCGGGAGAAAAAGACATTGCGGTGGTGCCTACCCAGGCGGCCGCTAACACATGAGAGACCTACCACCAGTAAAACTTTACGCCATCACCAATTTTCAACCATGATTACTTGTCTTTATGTCAGGAATGAAAATAATTGATTTTTTAAATGCCATTTGGTGCGTATTCGTATTTTTTTGCCAACATACTATATTTTACTGATTTCATTAATAGGATAGTATTATCATTCACCTTGATATTGTCATTAAAATTCATTTGCAAATAAATGTTATATTAAACCTACATTGTGGAATGCTTAAGTGTTTTAATATTTTATTTATTGAATTTTTATTGGCTGTCAAATAAATGTTGAGTACTTCAAAATTTATAAAAAAGATCGTATGGGTGATCAGAGCCATTTACGATTTTATCGAGTTCTATCATACAACACCTACAGTTAATTATCCATTATAAAAATTAAACTGTTAAGTTTTTTAAAGTTATCAATTTACTGCGTCATAAGCGCCCCCAACAGCAAGTCGTAAATAGTTATACAAATGATTAGTATCACAAACGGTTATTTTTTTGTAATTGACTTGCTTTTTTTTATTAAAGACATGGCGTGCTATAATATTAACTCTTAAAATCTACTCAAAGTGACTGATATCGTCAGTGATGACAGATCAGTTCCAACTACGTTTCCCTAAAACTAGTGAATACTCGAGGTGGCTTATTCCATGAGGTACACAGGAAATAAAGCTTTTTTCTACTCACGACCTGTTTGCGCCTATGGAACAAGTCCTTTCAGTATCGAGTATCTTACTACCCTAAATGCTAAGTACGAGGTCGAATAGTCCTTATATATAAATTGCGTCCCGACCAACAACAATCGAATTAAATGTAGGATTTTAAAAATACAATATGATGATATTTTTACATTAAGTTTAATGCCTTAGCTTTACGAATGATTATTTCTAATGATGAGCCAATTTTGTATACATGAATTTGATGTACCTTTACGTCAAAATACAGCCAGCGTTGGAATAAAATTGCGGTAGATCTGCAAGTTCCTGTTATCTTTGGCTCAGTCAAGAGTCAGAGTAGAAAAAAACAGCATTTGACATACTGGTAGACCCCATTGTAAAATATTTACACACGCAATCATAACGTGAACACAGGGAACGCAAGGGAATAATGCAAATTAATGTCGTCCTAATATATATACGACGACTTAATAGAAGCTTCTAATAATCTACTATAATTGTAATACGTGAAAATTTCAATACCTGAATTCAATAATTCGGCCGGTCATAATTTTAAACCTAATAATAATACAATTATTAATTTAATACTATACGGATGACCGGCAGAAAAAAATGGCAAATTCATCTCCAAATATATAAAATGAAATTTCATACCCATCCTAGCAAATTGCTGAAATATACTTTTTATATTTGCTAGGAGATAAAAAAAAACATTGTTAGTATAAATTATTATGTGGGAAGGTGACACAGGTCTGCATTGAATTATCATATTTCTGTGCTTCTAGTACAAAACACGTCTTTACACTTAACATAAATTTCGATTGGAAACCAGCTCAGGTTTATTACCCATGGCTTTATATTTTGAATATCCATTATAGTATATAATAGATGTTCAAATACAAAAGGTAACCTAATTTAATAACTTTGTATTATTATTTGGATACATAAGTGAAATTGTTATGTAAAATAAAATCTGTCACCGAAGTTCATAGTGTACGCAATGACTTTTGACCATTAATAAAAAAATGTGTATCCAAAATTGAAAATATCATTTCATTAATTTACTTAACTAATCAATCAATGTAATTTTTAATCCCGTACCAATGTAGCATAATGCAAATATTATATCACTTAAAATATTTTTACGATTTCTAGGCAAATGAACTAGAGCTGGAATGTTTGTCAATAAATTTCTTTACAAAGATTTTTTTTAAATGACAAAATTAATATAATTGCGAATGTAAAAGTTCCCACTTGGCCGTGTCATATATTTAGGTTTGACCGTATACATCAAAAACATTTATACATTTTAATTCATAATAAATTAAACATTGTATTAAATGTGCTGTAAATGATGTCTGAAATGATGATCTAATGCGGTCATTTCATGGCGTCGCGTCATTGCTTCTTTGGAGTGTATCTCCGTTAAATTACAAATACCTTTATATTACGAGTATAACCTATCTCGCGAGACTGTGAACCGTAACATACTGCTTACAAATTAACGCATTATTTTTCAGAACATTATAATTTATGGTATTGAAACTGTTAAATTAGTACAGTAGACCGTTCTGTGTCCATAGGCTTAGGTTAGGTTAGGATATAAAATAATAGATTATAATGTATCGAAAAATAATGCGTTAATTATAAGCAGTATGTTACGGTTCACGATCTTTCGATAGTTCACAATCTCGCGAGATACATTATAATCTAACAACGGTATTTACAATTTTACGGTGAGATGTAAATTTTTTCTATAGTCACGTTATAAAGATCATAAATTACTTAATGTAAATATTACTTTTGTTATCGTTCTTTGTATGAGTAGATTATGTAATAAATCTACCACAGGATATTATCATTGTGAATTTTTTTAATGCAACGGCCAACCCGGTTTGTGTAAATATCTGCAGACCTGTGTTTAAGGCGCTGTGGTTAGCCATTAATAAAAGAGGAACAAAATATAGCCATGCTGCGATGATGTTTAATTTGACTCGTTAGTTATGAATGATCTATACACATAAATAAAATCGAAGTGTATGTTTGTAAAGTCAAAATATCTTTTGTTTTTAAGGATATATCGTTATTTACACGATACCTATACCGAAAATCCACTTTAATTTTTTTCGTCTGTCTGTGTGTCTGTCGGTTGGTCTGTCGAGAAAAGCTGGACCGATTTTTATGAGACTTTCACAGACAGATAGCTAATTTTTGCGGGAGTAACTTGGGCTACTGTTATGTTGGATGTTCGGGAGTGCCGAGTTTTTCGTATCTATTTATCCTAAATAAATAATTACTGTGAAATACGGTATCTAGCGATTTTCAAGTATATATATAAAAAAATATATATACAGTTAATCACACAGACAAAGTTCCGGGCAAAATCTAGTATTAAATTTTTTTCTTTAAATTGATTCGTAAAAACAAAAGTTCCCTTTTGTTATAAATTATATAAGATTTGTTAATAAATAACACAGTTATAACTACATTTTCAATTTAAATGGTTACTTTATCGGAAAAAATTAACGAATATGTGTTTTGAACACAATGGTCCACTCATAAATACATACAGATAGATCTGGTCCAAAATGTACACATTTGGCTACAAAAAAAAACTGTTTTAAAGCCTATTTTGACAATGCGCAGCGCCTTAGGGGTTCATACAAATTAGGACGACCACTTTTTTTGATTAATTGAAATGGAATAAAATTCGTACAAGACTCTGTGGACATGATTAGCCATTTTTTGTTTCATGGAACTAGTGATTGAGGCGACCTTCCGATTGATGTTATTTTTTCAATAGCTCCGACAAAAGAGCCAGCGGTTCAGATGATAAGACGCTGCCCTTAAACACAATTTTTGATAAGTGTTCTGTCGGCCATTGAAAATGGGTGGGGAAGGAGGAAAAAGGAAGGAAGAAGGGATGGGAGGGGGAAGGGAGGGGTTGTTGGGCCGCCGGCTATCTCACTCACCGATCGAAACACAACAGCAGAGCTGTTATTTCACGCCGATTTTCTGTGAGATCGTGGTACCGCCCCGGTTGAGCCGACCCATTCATGCCGTCTACGGCGTGGCTCTACCACTTTAGGTTATTTTGTAGGAAATTTCATCGAAACGTCACCAACCACAGGGTTCCATGTCAAAAAATGACGAGATTAAATGTAACGAAAAAAAAATTAAGTATTTATAGGGTCGTTTTATATCCCAGAATAGCCACAAACTAAATCGGTAATGCCATTGAGATTCAGATTTCTTTATAAATTAAAATGTATATGCTGTAAATGGTGGATCGATTTACTTTATTTTAAAAATGATTATATATGATTCATTAATTATTATTAATAAGTATTATAAAATAATGATGTCATGCTGAGATTACTATTTCCAATTATAAACAGAAACGCATATCTTATGAAAATTTATCTGAATCGTTAAAAACCGAAATCTCGATGGACAAGACTACAGTCATCATCCGACTTGGAATACATGAATTCACATAAAGACTTCCTAATGTAACGATTGAATTTATTCTAAGCTATACCGGACTGCTAATACATCGATTTACGGCTACACATATAGTATTAAATTTACGACACAAAATATTATATTAAAAAGAGAATATACGACATCCTAACTTACTTATTTTATATGATACGTATTATCTAGGGCAGGTGTGTGAAACGATGTTCACACACACCTGAAGAAAATTGAGCTACAATAGTTGCTCTTTTCACTCTATTCAGGTAACTTTGAGCCGCTTTCGCTGGTTCTAGCCTACTCATGTACTTCGAAGTATATCTACGAATAGTTTGTTCACTTCGACGGCACCAGATGGCGCGAATTAGTTTATATTTATTTTCATCCATCATTTGTAATTTCGAGAGTGGATGAAGACATATTTCGTGTACTTAGATCATATATTTTAGGTTATGTCGTGGATAGAACACTTATCTCGTAATTACATCCTACTTAATATGTTACAAATATTTTGTAGGTATTTTCATTTTGGCAGATTTGTATTGCATTATTCATATTCGTGTTATGAAAATATAAATGAATAATCGTAAATACTGGTCTAAACAATAATAGCAATTCTTAGCAAGAAAATATATAAATCAGTGCCTACTTCGAAATCATAAGCACATTTCTCAAAAAGTCTAAAATAACAAAAATCATTTGGTTTTATTTTAAATTGACGCAATTAAAGATATTTAATCAGCTCACACTGATCCATTGATATTTCTAATATAATATATTCCGAAGGAACAAAGATTAAAGACATATTGCGCGCAACCAGTGTGACCGTTTTTAAATACGGCGAGTAATATGTCAGTGATATTATTGGATAAAAAGACTAGTTAAATTCAGACAAATCGACAACGGAAACATATCCTGTCATCCTGAAATGTATGTACTCAATTGTATATAAAATGCAAAATATATTTTAATAGTAAATCGATATCTTTATCATCTTTAAACAGAATATCATGAACAGCCTATATTTGTGCTGTTGTACACTGCTGTACTTGTCAAACTAAATATATCATACAGTAATTATTAATAAAACCTACATTTTAAAAAATATTCACATAATTTCTAATTATCAAAATTGTTAGGCAATCATAAACTGTAAACTCATGGCAGTAATTTTAAACTGGACGATTAAGTTATAATTTAAGAATCTATAATAATCGTATATAGGACTGAATGCATATGTGATATGGAACATTAAACCTGGTGATAGTTTAGGGGGATAGTTCCTTCTGTATGTTGGTGAGTAGGGTCTGTAGTTCGGCGTCGGGGAAGAGTTGCACCAGCTGGAAGGAGGAGGCGTCGACGTCCTGGTACTTGGGCAAGTCGATGAGCTGCAGGGCATGCTGCAGGCACACGCAGGTCTTCTTGCCCGTCAGGTTGCTTACCTTAGAGAAGTACAGCGTCGTGCGGCAGATCTCGCACTCGTCCTGCTCGCGCACGTTCCACGCGCCGGCGCGCCGTCGCGGTTGCTGCTTGCGCGTGGGCGGCTACACCAACATAACCCGCGGTAATTGTATTATAATTAATAACTATACACACGACCTGTCACCATTCACATCCACATGTTTGTGACCAATCAATGTCTAACTGCCCCACCAATAATCACATTATCAGTCCATAATTTCTCACCTCTTAGCAGGACTGACCATTGCTAATTTCGAAATGAGTCGACGTGACAACCGTAATGCACTATGCTGTGTTCAGCAACTGTGAATTCTGAGTGGTGGTAGTGCTGTTTATGGGTAGGCGTGATACATCAGGCGAGCGACTCGCTAATTTCATTATTTTCGACTTGGCTGGATAAACGTAATTTACTACAAACGCAGATTTGTCGCAACTTTTATTTTTGTACAGAGCTAGGAAGCCATCCTAGCCAGCTCTACACAATTCCATTCCTGTCTTCTCTCATACATTCCTACGTACGAGAGAAGACAATAATGGGATGGTGTGAAGTACAATATGAATGTGTGTTACCTGTGTGTTGATAACGGTGAAGCCGCGCGAGGCGAGGGCGCGGCGGTTGGAGAGCTCCTCGTTGACGATAGTGCTGAGGTGCAGGTGCACCTGCTGCAACACGGCCAGCGACACGCGTGGATCGCGCGCCACGCTCACCAGCAACTGTTCGAGGGAGAACATCGTCGGCTCGCAGCTCTCGCGCACCTCCTGCCGCCAATACAAACTCTTACTTCGACACCCGTCTGCACTACTACACTTCATAACAAATAATAAATTATCATCCATCCATCAGCCAAAGGAAGTCCACTGCTGAACATAGGCCTCTCCCAATGATTTCCACAGTGACCTGTTGGAGGCAGCCTACATGCAGCGACGTCCCGCGACCTTTACCAGGTCGTTTGACCACCTAGTGGGTGGACGTCCTACGCTGCGCTTTCCGCTTCGTGGCCTCCATTCGAGAACTTTTTGGCCCCATCGGCCATCAGTTCTCCGTGCTATAAATTATAACTCTGTCTAATTCTCCTTTCTGGCCTTCGTTTTAGTTTTTTTTTTCCTTTCCCTTTTATTTTGAAAGGCTGGCAAGGCAGTTACCCTTCAATTGCTTAAAGTGTCTGCTAGGACGATGGAACTCCCTCACCATTCCACCCACCATTTTTTCACATTAAATGCCGCCGCCTAGATAAGGTTATCTGTAAATGAAATAATGTATTTTACCTGGAAGATATGGTGCACGGAGTTGAGCCAGGAGTTGGTGGCGAAGTAGACGCTCTCGGACTGCGTGTAGCCGGTGGAGATGGAGCATGAGTAGGCCTTGGGGAACACGATGATGAACTCGGACGGCTCCTGCGTGACTCGCGACAACGACACGTTGTGCTCGCGCAGCAGGCTCGGCGGGATCATGGCGATGTCAGAAGGCAGCCAAATTGATTTATTCTGGCACGAAGTGGGACAAAGCTTCTCCACCGCTTTGCGGAAATTGTCACTCTGCTCGTTCGGTATGCCATACCTAGTGCAAACAGACGCTGTCTATTCACCATTTTTTATGAACTCAACTGTAGTAGTGTAATATACATAGCTATACGTGAGGTAAGCAGAGATGAATTTTACAATTGATAATCGAATATAGAGCGGATATGGAAACGGAGACTTGATGATTCAGAGTTCGTACAATGTAGCCAGTATTTATATACAATATTTCGCAGTGGTTTTCGCAATGCAACCTCGCCAACGCTATATAACCAGATAATTCAATATCAAAAATATAAAGTCTAAAATGTTGTGGATGCATATCGATCGGTGCTAAGTTTCACCTCCTTGCAAAGTTACCTCGTCTTCATACTATTTACTTATTACTTGCCCTCAAGCCTACGTTTTTTGGTCAAGAAGATCGATATCGCGCTTTTTTGAAGCTCGCCTAACTCCTGTAGTTTAACACACGACCAACTTACAGTTGATCCAGTGTATCAAAACCGAACCTTGGTTAATATAAAATATAATATTTTATATATATTGTATACAAAGATTCGCTAACTGCCGCTATTGTAGGAGTATACGCACTGTATCCGTGGACTGGAACTCACCAAATCTTGCCGGGGCCGTTGTGCAAGTACTCGATCCAGGGCAGGCCGTGCGGATCGCGGTGCCAGCAGCTGGTGGAGTACAGCATGCCGAGGTGCAGCGTGGGCACAGTCACACCCAGCACTGGGCCCAGAGAGCGCAGCACGTTGCCCGGGTTTTGGCTCAGAATCTGCACGAAGCGCTCATATTTTTAAACCTCAAAAGAACCCCAGACGTACGTGTGCAATAACACGTACGTCTGGTAAGATTGTGACAGAGAAATCTATTAAAATGTACCGAGCTGATTTGGTTGCGGTTTATCGTTATTTAATGATTCATTTACTTATAAAGGTACCTCATCGACAATTGCGCTGATGCAGTTAGTGATCGGGGATGATTTCTCACCATCAGTTATTCCGCTTACTTATTCACCTCCTAATTTATAAATAAAACGGTAAAGCGACCCAATTTTGTCTGCTAACTAACTAATGAAGACCAGTTTCGACAAGATGCTATGAAAATCCTAGTTTGATATCCATGTTCAGCAAAGATGTTCCTGTGCCTAAAGATGGTGATGAATATTTTGGATGCAGTTCAATGACAGTTCTCATCTGATTAAGGTGCCATCGGTGAAATTCTTTGAGTAAACCTAAAACCCTTACTTTATTACTCCATCTATTCGCGGAGACTGAAATAGAAACTGCGATGGTGTTTATGTAGCCCTAAGCTTAATTTGAAAAAAAAAGCCGCAGCCCTGATCCGAAGAACGCTGTCGTAGGTACCTTGAGGTTCCAAGGGTGTTTGCCGTAGGGATCGTTTTTGTTCTTGGTGAAGCCGTAGCCCTCGGTGCCGGTGTCGATGGAGGCGGAGTTGACGCACACATGGTTTGTGCCCAAGAGGACGATCTTCCAGTACTCAGCCTCCACCTCGGCGGCCGTGGGCGGGCCGTTCGCCGGCGGGAACTGCACCGTCATCATGTTCGCCGCCGTCTACACAAATACACACATCTATAGGTAAGATAAACGCTCCTCCCGCTGTCCTTAGGGGATATCCTGGTTTACAAGAGTTGCAGAGCCGGGTGTCAGGGCGGGACAGACTATATCTCTCTATAAATCATTTAGACTTAGATCATTTAGAGACATATCATTTTAGAGACTTAGACATAGCTTATTTAGACTCCGCAACGTATTTTCATGCCCATAATTTCATTTCTTTTATTCTTGCATAGGTTTCTGCTGTAGAGAGATTGTGGGACCGAAATTTAACGTAATTTCTGATATCCCTGACGCTTGTATCTCAGTGTGGTCATATACCCACATTATGTATCTTTAGTGTTATTTGTTTCATGAGTACTGACCCTCTTAAACATGGCGAGATTCATGTGGCGGCCTACAACGACGCAGTCCTCGGCCTCCGTGAGCGCGAGGGTCACGTTCTCGTCCTCCTCCTCGTCCTCGTCAGCCGAGGAGTCCGACTCGCCCAGCAGCTTCTTCTGTCGGTGCAACGGGTTCATGGCCCGGTCCAGCATCTTCTGGTTCTTCTTAAACCAGCACCGCTCAACCTTGCGAATCATCTCCTGTCGCTCTTCTGTTAATAAAATACATATATTTGTTGCTTATCTGTTGGTAAAGCCCCGGATGTGGCTACCGAAACGGTGCTCGCGTGTTCAAATCAATACACCTCTAAATTTTTGGAGTCATTTTGTAATCATAGTCAATCATATTATAATTATTGGATTTTGCCCGCAACTTCGACTGCGTGATTAACTGTATTTAAAATATGTTTTATATACTTAGAAATTGGCAGATGAAATGAAATAGGTTGAATTAAAGTGTTTCACCCCATTACACCCAGCAAAATAAGAAAAACCTAAAACCGCGAATCATGTCATTATTTATTTGTGACTAGCGGCCCGGCCCAGCTTCGCCTGGGTGCTAAGATGTTTAGACTCCACTCCACACCAGAAATATCTTATTCCCGTTCAAACTTTTGTACTCCTGAACTCAACCTAAGTACCTACTATCCCTTTTCCTATCGTATCCCATCCCATCTCATCTGGCTCCTTTTCTTTCTGTTACATCCCGTCCCATTATTTCCCATCGAATGCAATCCGGATCCGACCGGTTTCATCGCGTTCGTCCCACTTTATCCCATTTCATCCCTTAATGCCTAAATAGGCAAGTTGTAAATTTTTTCTAATTGCTTTTATTTTGTAGATAGGCCTTATATAAACACGAAAATACGACGAATATCATTTAAAAAATACGCAAACACAAATACTTTGCAAAATTCCTGCTAAAACTTTCCGCTCAGCCAAAATTCTGACTACGAAATTGATTTTTTAAAGTATAATGAACTACTTATTTTAAATTTAATTAATTTTATAGCGTCAACAACACGTGGTAATTATACTGTTAAAATGTAGCTTATATGACACGTTCGTAGATTTACCATAGCAGCGCCATCTATTGATTACTTACTCAACCCAGTCGAAAGGTATCGACATCTGTTAGAATCATTTGGAGTTAACAGATGATTGTGACTGTCAAATAATAACAGACATATAATTAGCAATAAATTAAAATTGCGACTATAATTTGAGATTTAAACTATCCTATCTCTCAAGTTGGATCGAACTGCACATGGTGTGCAAATTTTATTATAATCGGTTAAGTAGTTTAGGAGTCCATTGAGGACAAACATTGTGACACGAGATTTATATATATTAAGATTATCGCTTTGGCTAATTTATATAACTTATTACTTGGGTACTTTATCAACAATTATCCCTTTTTGTATTGTATCAGCCCATATACGAACCACTGCAGGGCACGGGCCTCCTCTACAATCGAGAGTACGATTGAGAGTGGTTAGGCCATATAGTCCACCACGCTGGCCTAGTGCGGGTTGGCGGACTTACACACCGTAGAATTTTTTTTTAAAATCGCTACGGTACGCAGGTTTCCTCACGATGTTTTCCTTCACCGTTAAAGTGCGTGGTGATTGACTATCAATACACACATAACTCCGAAAATTATCCCTTATCCCAATTGAAACATAAAAGTTCAAAATAATTATAATTGGGCATTATTTATCTACGATACGTAAATACGACAAACTCGGCACTCCCGAACAAAATTTCAACTCTCTCTTCGTTCCCGCAAATGTAAAATTTTTAAAGCCAGAACCACGTTACAATATTTATCTATGACTATTTTTTACGCTAAAACCTATGTATTTTTAAATGAAGTTCCTTATACCCTGTTACTCCCCACACAATTAGCTATTAAATTAAATACTTACTGAAGTTCTTATTGCATATCACACCTATATCACCCCCATCTCCTCCCTATAAAATGTGGTTAGGTATCCTAAAACCCTGAGTCAAGATTTTTTTGTGTTAACGAGATACAATTCCAAGTTGGAAGTTTACCTAGTCAATTGATCAAGAAGTTTATGGATAAGGTGACTACTGTTCTAGTAAATTCCAAATTTGAGTATATCATTACTTAAAGATATAATTAACTGAACTGTGTATCCCTTAGGTATCCAGTGTAAGAATTCTGCCACGGTATCCCCTGCCCGTCGTAAGAGGCGACCAAAAGGGGCCATCAGAGTCACTGGGAACACTGCGGGGGCGGTGCGCCCTGACTTATAACGGCTCTGAGGCGAACGACAGTGCCTCGTCTCTGTCACGGACGCCCATAACAGCTAAAAGGGCGTCCAAAACAGTCGGAAGTGGGGTTCATCCGGGCCCCACATCAAAGAAGGACCAGAAATGGTTATGCGCGGGGCGGTCACGCGGACGTAAATCGGGGTGCCTTTCACCCTGGGATGTCCGGTACCGCCCACAATACGTGTGACGGTTTTCAAGAGGTTTTTAGTCAGTATGCTGGCGTAGGCTTGGTAGGGACCCAGCTTGGCCACAAATCCGCATTGTGCCAGGCTGGAAGGCCAGAGACACTGACATACCCCTTTCCACCTCCCCCGGGGCAACGAAAGGGGAGCTTAATAGCTTTTCCTCTTGAACAAAAAAAAAAAAAAAAAAGGTATCCAGTGCGCGCTCGCTTGATTCTCGAAATTTAAGAGTTGCACCAGAGTCTACTAACAGATTTACACTTCAAGACCCGACAACAGGTCGGCGACTAAGCAAAAGACGTGGACAACGTCAAAGGTATTCAATTTGTCAATTGATGCTACAATAATAAATGAAAGGTAATGATGTATCAACTTGTACCTTTTTTTACAGAGTGCGTTATGACAATGCAGAGTGAAGGATTTTTATGATCTGATGTATACCAAAAGTTTTCTGCATTTTTTAATACTTTTACGAACAAAAAAAATATTGCTACCTAGTCAGGTCATAAATTCTGTCACATTTTTAATATAAAATAATTGAAACAAGTTTATTCGTTATGTAACCATTTATATACCAAAATGTGCTTAACAAAACATAGATTCTTATGACACTAAAGTTTATTCAAAATGACCTCCGTGATTTAGAATACAGGCCTTCAATCTGCGCGGCCAGTCGTCTATCGCAGCAAGAACGAGGTCCATGTTTATATCGGCGGCTGCCTTAATTAAGGATGTCTTGAGTGACTCCAAATTGGGATGAGGCTTTGAGCACGCCTTTTCCTCCAAATGTTGCCATATCTTGTAATCTAAGGGATTCAAATCTGGAATGGAGGAGGGCCAGTCTTCGTGCCGGATGAAGTCGATTTCACGCGCCGCCAGCCAGTCTTGTGTGCTCTTCGTTCTATGAGCTGGCGCCGAATCTTGTTGGAATACCCAGTGTCTGTTATTGAACATGCTACGAGAAACAGGTTCGTCAGGACTGTATTTTGATACTGAACTTGAACTGCATTCGTTTTTACACCTTTCTCACAAAAATGTACCTATGTTAAGCCCCAATAAGAAACTCCCAACCATACCATGAGCGAGGATGGAAAATGACCTCGTTGGACACGCGGAATACGGTTGCTCGCTTCTTCACTACTGTGTGCGTACACCTTATCATTTTGTTTGTTGTAGCTCTCTTCTACGGTAAAAATTTTTTCATCCGAAAAAAGAATTTCCCGATATTTTTTTCCCGCGTACCGCTTCAACAAAGCGCGGCATCTCTTCAGTCTCAGGTCCATTAGACGAGCATTCAAACGATGTCCTGTTTTTCTTCGATATGCCCGAAGCCCTAAGTCTTCATTTAACACCCTTTTCACCGTGGTTCTGCTTAACCCCATCTCAAGGGCCAACAGTTTCTGCTTACGTTTGGGATTTCTTTGAATTCGCGCCTTCACAGCTTTTATCACTGCTGGAGTCCTAACAGACCGAGGGCGACCACTTCTTGACCTGTCATCTACACCAGAGTCTTCATTGTATCGTTTGATGGTACGATAAACGAATCTTTTGGTTATATTCCAATTTTTCAGTATGTCAAAAATTTTAATTGGCGCGTAACCGCAACGATGCAACGCAATAACTGCAACACGGTCTTCTTTAAGCGTCCACTCCATATTTAAAAATGAATAAAATTCTAAAAATATACATTTTTAACTTCATGAACAATTCGACATTCGAATTCAATAAACTTTTTTGTGGCCAGCATTCTAAAAGAAAAGGTTTTACTGTGTGACAATACTTATGACCTGACTGTGTAATATAATCGTGTGTACACAACCACACAGCCCAGTTATACGTTTCATAACTTTTAACATGAAACTTTCGAGTTACATTCCCTTTTTGCTAGTTTAATTGTTGTAGCTTGGGTACACACCTACCTTTAGACACAATTTGAATCTTTTCACTTAATGACAATTGTGAGAACTTGTTTTTTTTTAATTTTTAATAAACACACATTTTCAACACAACCCTAACAATCAAATAAAATTAAAAAAAAACGTCAACAAACGCACTAGTAAAAGCAAATCACTACAATTATTATAGAAACTCAGTTATAAGCTGTTAAATTTACACACTTTCAAATGTTAAAATGAAAAATCTTTTAAGAAAACTATAAATATACTGGCGCAAAGAAAATAGTAAACAATGCTTATCACAAGAAAAAAGCAAAATGGCCACCGCGAAACACAAAACATTTCTGCTATTTAAACAAATAAAAGCTTACTAAACAAAAATGCATAATGTGCGTACGTGATTTATTAGATTTCCGTCTATAATTTTTACTCGGATTATAGGCAACGAACATTTCCGATTAATTCCGACAACTGCCGAACTTCCGTAGCCTGCCGCTGGAGTCGCGGCTTTCGGTATTCATGGTGGTGTGCGTTTACGAACTGTGCATGGACACCAAAATTACTACACACACGCGAACAAATGTACTGCGGGACGCGACGGCAGGAGTTGGTTGATTAGGCACATTATTTTTTGTTTGTGTGCTTGCTATTAATAAAATATTAGGCGTTTTTAAGTTATTATATTTTGTTTATTCATTTATTTACTATTAATTATAGTCATCTAAAACGTACGAACGTTTTATTAAAATATCTGTGAATGGCAAGTAAAGCACTGCATTTCTGCCTACAAAGAGCTCACGCCCCTGGCTATCTATCAGTGGAACTCCTGCGTGTTATACTCGTAATACCCTCTTTAAAAAAATTACCTCTAATTTTAAGTGTTTATTTTTTGTGCGGTACCCTAATTAGTTTTCCAAAATCAAAGTAGCCTAAGTTACTTCCGAAAAAATTAGCTGTCAGTGAAAATCCCGTCAAAATCGGTCCAGCCGTTCTCGAAATTAGCGACAACAAACAGACCGACAGACAAATAAAAAAAAAATCAGTATAGGTATCGAGTAAATAACGATATGTACTTGAAGAAAAAAGCAATTTTGACTTTACAGACACTCCAATTTTATTTATATGTATGTATATATAACGCATACAATGCACGCAGAATACGAGACAATGTTATGACGAAATTTACATTTACTTTATAGGTTTTCAGGTAATTTACTCCGTCCACATCGGTCGCAATCCGGTAGTGCCCAAGTATTTACTGGGCAATATGGGTAATTCATAACGAAACCCACAACTAGTGAGCGTGGATACAGTCAGCAGAACCCAGCAGTGTTGGGTAGTAAATAAATAAATACTACTTACGATTTGAGAGCGTTCCGTACGGCAGCAGATACTTGACGTAGATGAAGTCGAGCTTCTTGCCGGGCGAGAGGCAGCGGCTGTTTCTCAGCTCGTCGGCGACGCGGGACCATCGCTTCTTCTCTATTACCTTCTTTAAGCCACCGTTATGCTGCACCATGTGCAACAATTTGGGAAGGTCTATCTCCATACAATCGAGCTGTTGGCAATGCTGACAGATAAGTTTATCACCACGCGTCACCCAAAATTGAAGCTAATACCACCACCCGACCTAGTGTCGATAGCGACCGGATTATATGCATATTGTTTTTTTTTGCTTTTTTTCACAAAACAGGTTACAATGATGCTAAGAAGTAGTACGATCCAAATAGTGTATCCAAAATCAGGACATGGCGTACTCTGGCGGTCAGCGTCATTACTCGTAACTCGTATATCTCGAAATTTTTAAATGAATTTCAATACCATTTATTTTCCATTATATTATTATCCATATGTATTCCATTAATTGAATATGCTAATTTAACTTACACTATTGTTCGATGGGGTAAATCTTTACTTCGACGACCTTTTGGCTCATTTGATCGAGAGCCAGCGGTAAAAATAAGGGGCGAGGGTTAATTGCTTACACCGACACAAATGTTTATGGCTCACCAATACTTGTTTCTAGTCTGGTTGCTGTGAGATCACTAAGTCTCTCGTAGTTTATATTCCTGATATACTACACAAAACTTGGTATCTTACTGTGAGGTCAAAACTATATGATTGTTGAGTGGATTGAGTATAAAACTTAGTAATGCATGCTGATTTCACTTGCTTTAGGCCTAATTAAATTGTGTTCTATAGCATATAATTCGGTCACTAATTTAGAAATATAAAGATACATACCAGCGGCGCTCGAGTGAAGACTACGCTCTGTGAGGCCAAGTAAGCTTTGATGGCGGACATCTCTCTGGCGGCGGGCCCCCAGCGGCTGTACATGCGCGCCACGTACTGGTTCATCACGTTGAACCGGATGTCCTCGCTGCTGTTGCACGGCGGCTTGAACCCGGCCGGAGCCACTATCTTGCACAGCCCGAACTTCGCAGCAGCTGGCATTATTTTCTCAAAGTAAGCTATGGGATCCTGTCAAACCACAACGTTCCTAAATTCTTGTACATGTGTCGAAAATGAAAGCAAATCAAGAAAAAAAGTTACCGAGAATTCAGCTTCAGTGGGATGGAAGATGGGCGCGTCAACTAACTGCGCGTCATCCACAACCTTGGGGAAGCTGGCTTTGCTAGTAGTCGGCCTGGTGTCCGCGCTTCTTGTCTCTCTGTCTAGATGCAAAGTAGGCTCACTGGTCGAGGCCCCACTCGCAGCGCTGGCTGCAGCCGCAGTAGCGTTCCGGCTGCGATTAGTCGACTCGTCATTTTTCTCCGCACCGCTTGACGCGCTCGTTGCTTCTGGTCCCGAACTCGTATTCTTTCTGTTACCAGATGTTTGACGATCGCTCTTACTGGTGTCTTTGATTAAGTTTACACGTAGTTCTAATCGGGGTCTATTCGCCAATGGGTCATTCTCAGCAGTTTTTTGTCGTGTAATCATGGTAGTGCCACCCTGTACCACACTTACAGGCACAGGTCTTGAACGAGATGGAATGGAAGTGTCGCTTGTTGTGGTTTTTTGCTGCTTCTTTTTTGCAGCTCTAAGATTCTTGCGGCGTGTAGTGCTGGCATTTTGCAAAGAAGCTTCTTGTTTCTTTGTCTTAACTCCTTGGCTGCGTGTGCGAGGTGTATTATTGGTGCAAGGGGCTTGCGTGGATGTGGATGGCTGAGGTTCACCGACTTCCATAGAGTCATTAGCGCAGTTGCTACTGTTCGCATCGATAGCGCTGGTGCTGTTTTCTTCATTGATTCCGTTACTCTCGTCAGGTTGGTTTACGCTGCCCGCGCTATTAGGTTCGTTGGTGCTATTGGCGTCGTTGGCACTGCTAGGTGATGGGGTCACGTTAACCACATAATTATTTTGTTCAAGGGCTACTATGAGTTGATCTAATAAACTTTCGTGTTCAATCAACGATAGCTCAACTGCGGAGGCGGCATTAGCCTTTGATATCAGCCGCGCCCGCACTATTTCTTCTTCATCGGGTAAAATTTGTATGAGATGTGGGGTGTCGTTGACTAATATATCAACAAACATAGGGCCGTCGGCGGTGGTAGAGGCGTCGGCGGTGGTAGGTGCGCCGGCGGTGGTAGAGGCGTCGGCGGTGCTAGGAGCGCCGGCGGTGGTAGGAGCGCCGGCGGTGGTAGAAGCGTCGGCGGTGGTAGAAATGTCGGCGGTGGTAGAGGCGTCGGCGGTGGTAGGAGTGCCGGCGGTGGTAGAAGCGTCGGCGGTGGTGGGGGCGCCGGCGGTGGTAGGTTCGTCGGCGGTGGTAGGAACGTCGGCGGTGGTAGAAACTTCGGCGGTGGTACGAGCGCCGGCGGTGGTAGGTTCGTCGGCGGTGGTAGTGCTAGTAGTCATGGTGGCAGTATCGCTAGTAGCTGGGGTGGCAGAAGCATTCGCGGGGGAGCCTGTCTGTCTGGTGCCGCCCTTGTAACGCTCCAGCTGAGTATTACTGCCTGCTACGTCATCAGTAGCTCTGAATTCATATACATCCCCAGTTAAATCTATACAAGTGCCGTCAAAATATGGCGTTTTAACGAGGGTCGCTATCTTGTGGACTTTATCGACTCTTGAACACGGTCTGCATTTTTTGCACCTAGCGTTTACTTCTTCTGCAGGAGCCTCCAGGACATCTTTAACCGTTATATATTTTGAAGAGGCACAAGCTTCATTCTCAGCGAATGATTGTACGGATACGGTATCATCATTATTTAATCCTTTTGCAATAAAGTCTAAACTGGGCCTTTCCAATCGCTTGGACAGTAACGCCGGGGGTGGAGGCAGCGGCGCTTTGAACATATCATTGGCGATTTCGTTTCGCGCGGGTGTATTGGTCTGATGACGACAAGCGTCTACCCAACGCGCAATCTGGGAACTACTATAGTAAGGGCCCTTAAGCCTCATCAATAAGCTTGAAGCTTGGCTTTGGTCGATAGGCGGCAAGCCATTGTCAGTTAACTTTTTGTTCACATCATTGGGCGTCCCGCAGGTAAAGTTCATGAGGTCTGCAAGCGAAATTACGCCCTTGTCCATTGCCGATGACATGACAGCGAGTAACTCCTCAGAGGGTGATTCAGTACGGGGCCCTGCAAAAATATTCTATGCTAAATAATACCGCTTAATGATTCCCGCGTACTTATAGCGCTTATGAGTGTGTTTAAAGAAATCATAAATTATATCGCATCTAACGATAAACAATCACCGTCTTTCCTATCATTAAGATGCCCTTTAGCATGATCACGATTATGTAATTAATTAATAAAAAGTGATATTGATACGTACGTTCCGGTTTCGTCTCCATAGCATCGGTCTCGGAAGCACCATCATCTGTAAGTGAATCACCAGTCAGGACTGCGAGAAAGTCATTATAGCATAAAACAATAGGTTTTGGATTTTACACTTAACGATACAAACGTATTAATAAGTATTTTTTGTCCTACATACACAGCGCAAAAACTAAAAAACTTTCGAATATTTTAATTACGAGTGTATTCCTAGTTAACTACATATCATTTGCTTCAACAATGAAGAACCCATTGACAGGAATAGTTCATAGTTTCCCACAAACATTTCAAGGATATATATTGTAACTAGCGGCCCATCCCGGCTTCGCCCGGGTGATAATAGTTTTTGAGTCCAGTCCATATTCATTATTTACTTATTTAAACTCAATGTGACCGACGTCGACTTATTGCTATTTCCGTCCCGTCCCGTTACATCTTGTTCTGTCCCATCTCATTCTGTCCCATGATGAAAAGCATGCAATCCTGTCCTCTCTTGTCCCGTGCCATCTATTCAAGTTTAAAAAGTAGCAAATATACACTACATTTTTTCGAGATAAAAAGTAACCTATGTGTTAATCCAGATTTTCTGTTGGCCCTATACCAAATTTCATAAAAATCTGTCCAGCATACATACTTTCGCATTTATAATATTAATAAGGATCCTTTTTTTCACCCAATAATGCCTCTTGTCCAAAAACAAAGCGTACTATGACCTATATCATTTTGTAGCATTACAAGACCGTATTGGTAAAAACGTTCGAGATAGCAGTCAAGTAACTATTTAATTTCGACTATAAATTAAGATTGTTCGAACAAATTCCTCAGATATCGATTCGAACAATCGGATCAATAAATAAAAATGATAAATGGAGGTCAGCAATATTAATTCAGACTACTAAATTGAATTTTCAAAGTATAGAAAACAAAAAAAACTTATGTCTTAAATGTAAACAATGCTATAATTATAACGTTTTTCTCATCTTGGTGATTCCTACCTGAAACAACGCTAAGAATCTTCGTTCAAAACAAATCCCTTTTCGAACCTTCATGGCTAATAAAGAAAACTATGCATTACCTAAGATGCTTTTTATAACGCATGACATTGTATTTCATTACTGCTAATGAGTCAAATTATGAATTTTTGACATCAATAGGTTTATCGGTTTTGATTTTCCGATCAACATTTCTACCCTTATTTTACTCCCATTATGCTGTTTTTCCAAAAATATTACACGCCATTATTTTTTGTTTGTATTATAGAGCTTACATATTATTTTTTATAGAAAATGCTAAAGTGTATGTAATGTAACTAAAGTGCCAAGTTTGACATTTGTAACTCCAACAGTTTTGATTTTCCAAATATATTTTTATCCCTTATTCCACCCCCATAATACTAATTTTCCGAATTTATTGCACGCAATTATTTTTCGTTTATAATAAGGAGCTAAAATATAAAATTTCGTAGGAATAGCTTCAATGGTTTCAATTGTCCATATAAAATTCCAACCATTATTTTAACCCCTTTAGGGTCAATTTTAAGAAAACAAAATATGCAGATATTTTTGTTTTCAAATGAATAACTAAAGTGCCAAGTTTGAATTTGTAACTCCAATGGTTTAGATGTTCCAAGTAATAATATTTCATCCCTTATTTCACCCTCATAATACTATTTTTCCAAAATTATGGCACGCTAGTATTCTTCGTTTGTAATAAGGAGATTTACATTTTCAAAGAAATAGCTTCAGCGGTTTCGATTTTCCATATAAAAAATGTTTGTCCATACATATCTCGAAAAGAATATGTCAGATTTATAAAACATATTTTGAGTTGGATAAGATATAGTCCAACTTAGGACAAGTGTAAGTTTGAAGTTTCATCAAAATCGGTTCACTAGTTTTGGAGATAGAGCTCGGGCGTCTAACTTTTTCAGACCGCAGCGCATATACATGCTTACTATTTTGTCTCGGCACCCTAGCGATTTGTATAAATTTCTATGGTATGTAAAAGTCTCCCAACCCGCATTAGGCCAGCGTGGTGGACTACACGGCCTAACCACTTTTAATCGTACTCTCGATTGTAGAGGAGGCCCGTGCCCTGCAGTGGGTCGTATATGGGCTGATACAATACAATACAATACCCTAATCTATCTAGCTGTTTGAAATATACAATGATACTTGGTAGATCAAAAGGCATAAAACGTTAAATTCGGAGAGAGAAACTTTCTTTGCGGCGGCCTTCTCTGAGACAAAGAGTAAAGATTGTATAATTCACTAAAAAAACGTGTAGACACTTAAATAATGTTGTGTTGTGTGACCCAATGGTATTTGTTTCGGGTGGGTGTTTGTGAGACCGAAAAGATCCTCGGAGTTCCTGATATCCACGACACAAGATTCGATCTTTATGTGGGGTCAAGACGACGTACATATATATGGGAGTGTTGAGTGTATTTATTATTATTATAATATTTCTCCTTTAGGTTTTCTCAGGTTAAACCTGGGATTTATAGTGTCCTAGGAACGGGCAGAATGCCAATGAACCTATTTCACAATATTTATACATCGGTGGTTTCTGTGTTAGGCAATTGGTGGTTGAAGCTTGTTTTATTATTAAGAAATCTTCGTACGATGGCACATGTATCTAAAATGATTGACTTTTGGAGTGAGATGTAGCTTAATTTGTGTAGCCCTAATTCTGCTAAACCATTATGTAAAGATCTGCGGATAACGCCTATTGAAGATATGATGATGGGAATAATTCTAATTCGCTGCTGATACTACATTTTTTTGTATTTCATCAGCTAACGGTAAACATTTCTGAATTTTATCAACATGTTTTTGCCACAAGTTATCAGTGTTGTATAATTATATGTATTTATTATTGTACGTATATGGGGTGAATAATAAGGCCAATGCAAAAATTCGTGATAAAAGTAACTTTTAACTTGAAAAGACGTATAACTTCTTACGTAAGTACACACACACTTTTATCTATCAAACATTTAAATTCTATATCCGATTGAAATACAGTCAAGAGGATAGACAATCACTTTGCATTTTCTACTAGAAAGTTATTAAAATATTGCCGCGATTATAAAAGGTACTTACCGATTACGATGACAGGTACAGGCGGAGAAGATACCGGCGTCGGCGACCTTTGCGGGGATGATATAGGCGTTGCTTCCGCGGCCGACGGCGGCAGCTGTGGCTCCTTCGTGAAATACGCGAGCGGCTTGTAATCATCGACACTAAATTCGGATATCGACGGCGCCGCCACGCGCCTCCTCTTCGCTCTAATTGCTACCGAGTTACTGGTAACTTTCCTCTTATTTTTCAACCGCTTCTTAGCGCCCTGACCCTGTCTCGATCTCAACTTCATCGTGTGCATGGGTTTTGGCTTTGGCGGGTACAAGTACTTCGGCCGCGTGTATCGACGGACTCTAAATAAGCTTGGTGTTTCATGACCTGCATAATCAGATTCAGACTCTGGCGGCTTTTCTTTGGCTGCCGAAGTTGGACCATTATCAATCGGAGATTCGGGAAGTCTTTTTAGCAGAACAAATGGCTGAAGGTGACTGTGCATACCTACAAAGAAAATACAGGAATAAAGGTGGAAAAATGAATACTTGTTCAGTTCGTAGCATGTGAATGCACAATATATGGATAGAGTGAGCAAATACATTTATAAATCACAGTAAGCACGCAAGCACATCGCCAGAAGAGCTGTTACCGAAAGAGCATCAGCCCCGCGACAGATTTCTAACCGACTTCCTTTGAAATTTCTCACCCTTTAGATCCATTTACTACGCATTAATAATAAGACCATACTGTCTAGTTTGCCCTTTGGTACATGAATGTATAAAACCTGCTTTTTTGTTTGATCTCAAAACATAAAAGGGGTTAATACGTCTTGTCAGAGAAATATCAATGGCGAGCATTCTTGACAAATCCAGATGCTACTGGATATTGTGCCGAATCCTTGATGTAATAATATGAACGGTGATAGAACATTACATATAAAGCTCGTCACTTAAAATTTGATTCGCTACCAAGTTGCTTGTTATCCATTAACCATCTATCAACACATTTAGCAATGGACAAATTAACTGTTAAATCAATATTTTCTAACTATTCGTAATATATTTTAAAACTTAATTTACAGTCTGTTCTAAATACGCCGTGGTATTCGAAGCTAGATTGCCACGTGATCAGTGCCAATACTTATATTAGTAATATAACCAGTATAACCTACAAAACACGAATAACAATGACTCACCGTTTATTCCAGGATTCCCGTGATATTTGTTTAAAGTATTAATGTGAGTGTCTAAAGTGTAGGTAACCCTTGCTGATGGCTAGTGGTTCTTCTCGGGGAGGGCCACACAAGAGCTCAATTCCAGTGGTGACGGAGCTTTTCCGCGCATCGACTTAGAAGTCGCGAACCAAATCAATCGCCCGTGATAGCTAGCACTATTTCACCGCGAATCACTACAAACTGCACACGATTGCTTCCATTCTATAGTATTAATTAACAGCTGTTCTCAAAAAAACAACGCACGGCGTGTTGTCTATTCAAATCGCTGGTGCCAAGAGCGAAAATTGACAAGGGATTTGTTAAACGCCAAAAACGGGCTAAAAGTTTTGCCATTTCAAGATGATATATTATCGAATTTAAAAGACAGTTATTACGAAAAAAACAATTAAGCTAGAATCTATACGCAGAGCTATTTTTTATAGTAGCTATAACTATCTTAGTAGGTACTGTATGGCAAGACCTGTGCTCAGCGGCGAGACGAATACAGACTTATATTAAATTACAGGAAGAATTTTGTAAATATCTTTCGCATTTGATCGCCTTAAAACGTTCAAAGATTAATAGCAAAGCAATTTGTGGGGAAAAACAATAGGCAATAAATATGTGACATAATATGAAGTTATAATCTCGATCAATTCTCCAAAGCCAATACTCCTGGAGCGAATTATCACTACATACACTGATCCAAGAATTGTAGGCAGGCGTTACTAAAGTTCTTCAAGGGTAGTCCTCTAGCAAACATAGCGGCTAAGGATTTACATAGTGATCTGTTAGGAACAGCCCGCGTCGAACACTTTCTTGGACCGTTTGTTATGTAGTTTTCTATCAAATAAGACTTACTTTTAAAGGAGACCACGTCCAGCAGGCACCTAGCAGGCATCTTCACCATGGTATTCTGTGAGTAACGGAGTGGGTTGTCTTCCTTAGAGATGATTTCTCGTCTTCGCTCCGGTGCGCTGGTGGACGGGGGCACGAACGCCCCCTGCGCGAACTTACGCTGCGCCTGCACCCTACGACTGCAAAGAAAAAATATTTCACAATGCGGCTCACTACCGATGTCATACCTATTACCAAAAAATAGTTGAATATGGCTACAATAGTAACAATCGCCGTCAGGGGGCAGAGGTTAAAAAAGTAGCTGGTATATGGCGCGAGGCGGATCATTCGTTGGTTTAGTACTCGTAGATTATCAACTGCATTGAATATTTTTCTTGCTGTTACCAACTATAACTTTCAACCAAATTAAGCTGTTCTGTGCCTACTGTTGAAACCGGACGTAAACATTTAAAATATGTCAGTGGCGCTCATGCGCCTAGCTTAATAAGTACATACGGTGTGTTGAGGCAAATAAAATACGTGAAACTCGTAAAGTATATAGGGATAAGTTGACAATTATTTGTTCCTAACTTCCCTTCCTTATTTTATTTGTATTAATTCAGTGGCAGGTTAGAGATAATCTAGAGGTTTGCAGACTCGCGGAGCTGTAATGCTCAAAGATCATTCGTTGCGTGCTTTTAAACTTGGTTTACTGAAATTAAACTTGTAGGTGTGTGTGTAGTCTCTCCGAATTATTTTTTTAATCTTTGTTCCATACCCTCAGTAGCCAATAGATTAATGTTAGCAATTCATTCTGTACATAAGTCGGTTATCGACAGTATTGACGATATAAAGAAAACATGCTACGAGTATTAGCCGTATATTCAGCATATGGAACTATTATTATATTAAAAATACCATTGAGAAGTAAATATGAATGGGGTTATTACCACGTGTCCACACATTACATGGTCAACTGTCTTTGTTCGACCGAAATTTTAACAAAAAGAGCTTTAAAAGACCCCTCCTTAACTTACGTAACTCTAATCCCATTTACCAGTCTTATGAACAAACATGGTATACAATCATAAGGAATGGAAACATAATTTGTAGACATACGTTGCCTTATTAACATTCATAATAAAATCTTGAAATATGCCTCTTATAAAAGTTGCATGTACTCGTATTCGGAATCAACTTTGTACAAAGAGTAAACATTAATCGTCAAAATAATAATGCCACCATTTGCAGTGCTAAAAAAACATCCCGACTTAAATTCCCTTTGGAGGCATTAAGCCCAACAAAATGGCGTATAGCTAACAAGCACCCTCTCCTCTTGCCTTTGTTTGTGTTAGGCCAATTAAATGGCGAGCACTACCTAAAAGCACCCTTCAGTAATGGTTCGAAACCAATTTTACTATGTTCAAATTTAATCTCGAAAGGGGGTGTCATGTGTCAGGTACAATGTTCAGTATACAGTCATTGATTTCCCCGTGGCACCCACCGCCCGCTGCTGCCGGGCAGGTCTTAATTAACGTCCATCATTACAACGCCATCCCGAATTCCACCCTCTGTCTGCATACATAACAGCATCCGACGTATAAGTTAATCAAAGGCACAGCGCGACCGTGTACATAGTGCACTCAGCTCGGACAAACCTCGTTATTAATCGAGGAGTCGAGTGTAAAGTGTGTTTCTTTATTAAAATTTTAATATCTGAATTAATACCGTGTTAATTTCACAATAATTAAATGTATATTAAGGAAAACTTCCATAAGCGCGACTAACTTGCGATTTTTTTATAACTTGAGTAGAAACTTAAGTTTAAATCTACGCGACGAAGTTGGCTGATAACAAATTTATTTATTTTGACCCTCGCGATATTTTTACGTCGAAATATTTTGTTTCATACAGCGAATCGAGATTTCTTGCCAAAGAAGAAGTTGTAGAAAATGAAGAGAGCTTTCGAATGGCATATGGCTCGTCGTTATTGGTCAACTATTGGTGACTTAAATGCAAATATTGATAATAACATTCAAACCTAAGGAACTAGTAGTAGACACGCAGAAACAAGTTATAGTTTCATGGCGATAACACCTTGGATTATGTGGAATTTAAGAAAACTGCTTTTATTGTGTAGGTACGTTCCGATGGATGGTAAGTTTGAATAGGTCCATCGAAAAATCGAAAGATTTGCTGAACTTCAAAGCATCAGATACGTCATAAAATTCGATCCATTTTATCAGTAAACCAATGTGTATGAACCATTGGCATTAGGAATTTCCTATTGGAATTTCCACATTCCCTTATTGGGAAAAATATATTACGCAACGTAAGATCTTAACCTGCGGTGGCTAACTGATCATGTTTAGGCGCATTTATAAAATGTTTTTTTATTTGAATTAAAACTTCGAATGGCAGTTGAGAAGTATTATCATAATAAAATTTTAAGCATGCGAAATTTTAGTGTAAATTAAGTTGTGTTTTATTAATACTTAACCATACTGAATAAGATATAGAAATAAAAGCACATTATCTTGCACTTTTTTAAAACTTAACTTTTTTAAGTACTTTTTTTAAGTTAGGTCTCGGAAAATATAAAGTAATGCACAAAAGTGTGTAAAATAAGATCAATTTCGTATACAAAATAATTTCTAAAAGGCGAATAATTTATAAAACGATCAAAAACCTAAAATTAGTGTCAGGATGTTCAAAAATATAAATACAGTAGGTGACGTCACAAGTAAGCAATATTAAGTTAAAATCGATTTTCACACGATAAGAGTGTAAATGCATGAAATGCAAACTTTGTCAATTTATCAAACCTGCTGAAATATTTTTGTTGTAATAATGTTTTGTTATAATTTTTTTGTTGTTGTTATATATTTTTTTTAATATACTGTAACACTTTGCATTGTTTTAATTAAATTTTATATTTAAGTTGTTTAATTTGTGCTTTAATTTCTTATTTATGAAAATTGATAGAATAGAAGTGAAATAATTGTAATTTCATTGTTTTTTGTTTTGTTATTATAGTTTTATTTTATTTTATTTTAATGTTTAACATTACTACATGATTAAGTTATAGTTATAGTTTTTGTTGTTATTTAGTTGTTGTTTATTTTGGCCAAAGCTGTGTACGCCTATAATGGGAATTTACATTTAAACACAGTCATAAAATCTATTAAAAAAGTAAGCGATCTAACGTATTATGCTGTTGGTGTACCATTTTTAAATAAATAATAAAAACCTGTATCCTTAATTATCTACCAAACACGTCAGATAATGTATTAAATATGAGTTTATATTAGTTATTATAGAGCTCCGAAACTGTAACCGAAACTATCTTATATGCGAGATAAAAACTATTCGACGCAGTCCAGTCGCATTAAAAAGGCACAAAAATATTAAACAGGTATGTCTATTTGCATGGTTCTTTTAGAATGCCTAAAAATTCTAATATCCGTATCTAAAAAATATTCCAAACTGAATTGGCTGTTGTAAATGTGCGTCCATATCCGGATCGTTAATTTCATATCGATGACGTCTACATGTAGTGCACTATATGGTGGAACCACCCCCATTCGACGGGTAGGCAATCCGGAACGACAATTTAATTGAACCACCCATTTCAGATTTCCATGGACTGCCGGACAGACACCCTCTCGGGGGGAGTATTAATTTAGTAAAGCTTCATAGGAAGCCACGCAGCAGGTACACGTCGGCGGTGTGTGGTACACCCCTTGTTGCCACCCGTCCGCTCGCTGCAGCCCGGGCAAGCTTTAATGAAACCGTCGATTCCAAATATTATAGGGTTGCAGCGGACTACCGCGCCGTGTCAATATCAATACACATAACACTGTCCGTCGCGCCGCCACCCGGCACCTACCCACTACAGCCCGCACGAGGCCGATAATCAAGCTTTCAAAGGGTTGTCTGCCATGCGTTCCTTTATGAGGCTTGCACAAACATAATACATTTACTATGTACGTGTATCAAACCAGTATTACACACTAAATTGAAAAGGGGATTGCTATTTGGACGGCTTTGATTCACGTAGTCTTTACTTTTTTAGTCTGTGTGCCGTCCTTTGACTGACCAAGTCCGAAATTTTAAAATATTGCAGCGGTTCGCCAGAGGGATTAATTAAACTTTACTGATTGATTTTAGGGTGCTTTGATGTCCACGTCGCTCGTTTATGACTGTTAGCAATATTATCGCAAGATATTACTTAGGATCGCGATATTAATAAGGCCTCTTTACATAAGTCATACATTAGATCATGTACATACAACTAGTGATCGATTACTAAGAATTGAAAACAGCTTCAATTGCACATCTTAGTGGTGTTATGCTGTTGTAGGTTATATGAAGAAATAAGCGTTCAGATAAACACCGCATACGAAACAGCACCGATACTTCTTACAATTTACTTTTAATCTAATTTAAATTTAAGTCCCATTAATACCTAAATGTCAAAGCAAAAAAAAATTAGGGCTACATCCTAAAAAACTTTCTTTTTGAGATGATGTTACGTAGAACCAAAGTAAAAACATCTTAGCATTTTAGACTTTGTAAAGTTAAAACATAAGCGTTTTTAAAGAACTCAACAGAGTATTATTAACAAAAAATTCACATATCAATGTAACTATGTTTATTACTTTATATGCAATACAGTTAAATTTCAACAAAACATTATTAATACTATTCATAAGGTATTGCATAGTGCCGCAACGTCTCTTTGTAAACTTAATTTCAATTTGAGCAAACGCTTTGGCGGGTGATTTTCTGTAATATTCCGTTCGCAGACTTTCTAAAGAGAAATATCGCATAACCTAGACGTATATATCAAAGAGCCAAAACAATTTTGATGGAGAGGCAGGGCGGGTGTGCGTCCCGGGCGGGTGCGCGTCCCGGGCGGGAAAGGTCGTTGAGCCGAGCCCGGCAACTGTCTGCCCAGGTCCGATCGATTGAGGTATTATTTTCGTTACCTGCCACCTTCCACCTGCCACCTTCCACCTACCGCCTACCGCCTAACACCCCGCCCGCTTAATATAATCTGTGATTAGAGTGTGCGAATTGAGTGTTCCTACTGCATACTCGGATTAATTATCAAACGTTACAGTTCCATTAGCGAATATTGAGTATGGACATCGCGATCCTTTCGTATACGGTGTGTTGCTCGCCCTCGCCGTTCCTACACAATGCAATGTACATAAACATTATAGGACCATTTACTTCTATCTAGCTAATGGATAGTAAATCCTTACTAATTGGAACTTCCATCGACAAAAAACATCGAAGCGATGCATGCTTCGGAGATAAAAACTGAACATAATCTCATTTTTGTTGAGCGTTCATATTGTAATTTCTAACAAAAAAGAAATTAATTTTTACCATTTTATTTCATATGCACAGATTAGGTATTCATATTTTCATCATTCGAGCTAAATATTGATAAGTTCCAAAATGAATAACTATAGTAGAGCGATTAAAGATTGCGGCAAATTTCCCAAGTCCGCTGTTATCAGTAGATTATTCAAAAGAGCGCAACAAGTTTCTTAGTTTCTAGTCTTTAGAGATACTTGTTGGTCGGAAGTGGGTGTCATGCTAAGCCCTAGCGTACTATAATAGTATTCAAATAATAACTACTGTAGGGAAGCGCAGCCATACAAATGTTGTTCGCCAATTTGATAATAAATCACTAAATCAATTGAACTTAAAGATTGCCTCGGTGGCGTAGTGTAATCGTACTACAGTACGAATACAAAGCTAAGGTCATGTGTTCAAATCGTGTTTGTCTTGGTTGCACCTCTGCTTTCTCCTTCTGGGATAGATACGTGATGTTTATGTATTATACATTTAAATAGTAACATCATTTATAAATGGATAGACATTACAGATAGACAATCAAAAGTACGAATAACAAATATCTTTGAGTTAATCAAATCAATGACCAATACATTGTTCCAACAGTCGTGGAAGTGCATTGACCGCCGCGCGGTGCGCTCTCTGTATCTGTTCGCGGTCGTCCCGGACACACAGACGAGTGGTAAACAAAATCTATCTGGTGTATTCGACAATTAAATAGTATCGATCACCCCGCACCGCAGGGTGGGGTGCAGACGGGAGGCAGCGGGAGGCAACGGGAGGCAACGGGAGGCAACGGGAGAACTTGTTGGTATGGGAGCAGGCGACACCCACGCCTACCCCCGGAGGGGTGAGATCAATACCATACCCATGATTCACAACTACAAATATGTATATATCTTTTCGGGTACATTTTATTATACTGGTACTCGTAATATAGTTTATTAAATGCCAATTGTGAGAATTATTTGTATAGCAAGAAAAGATTAACATGTGCTAAAGAAGTATTGACCTAATATTTATTTTTATGATTTTTATTATGTAGTTTTAATAATTTCGGAGTCACATGTTCACATGAAATTGTCATAATTTTTTAGAAGCTTAAAGGTTTGTTATTTAACTTCAATAATAAATTGAGTAATAAGTACTCGTAATAGCGGAGGTGCCAAAAAATCCAATTGCGAATAAAAACAAATTTAAACATTTATGGTGATTATGCTCACGTAGTAAATAAACATTACAGAATTGTAATTATATTGATCGCTTTAGACATTTTTATGTTGACTTGAAGCGAAATTGAGAAGTGATCCATAATTGGTACTAAACGTATCTGAACTTGTGATTATATATCGTCTATGATATTCTTTCGGAAACAAAGTTGTGCAAGTTGGTATTGAATTTTTTATAAAATAATGATATAATTAATTTTCGGTTTTTAGAAATGTTCTTTTATTATAGTAAGTCAATACTAAACTAAATTATGTAAGACGAGTTGGTAAAAAAATATGCTCTTGATCAGAGTTTCTGAATAATTTCGCATTGTTTAAATTTTTATTTCACATGAATTAAATACAAAAAGATTACTTTCTCAACACAATCCCTTCCTAAAGACCGTTTAGTCAAGTAAAATTATTATTTTGTTATTTTGTTCAGTGATTTAAGATATTTCGAGCTACTAAATCGCCATTCGAAGCTAAAATACGAAAACCTCTGTTCAGTAATCCTTCACTACTACTAGTATTCACAAATTATCTGTTAATTTAAAATGTTGTCCACCAACTCTTTAGATGACAACATTTTGAAAAATTATTACACATTCATTTTTCTTTCAAATAATGTTTTCATGGATAAAAAGTGGTTTGAAAAGTACTGTTTTCGAGCCGAACAGCGCACGGAAATCGTAAATCCAGCTAGGAGTAAAATTGAGCGTGTCGATTTTTAAAATGTGATTATACTCGCTCTTTCTCATATCGTCGGACGGAAATTTTTAAATTATTGCGCTCGCATTGATGATTTTTATTCGCAACCGAAACCGATTATTGCGTTTAGCTTAGTGCATGGCTTAATAATAAAACCTTAACAAACATGTCGCCATACTCACCGCTTCGGCAGCAGAGGTTCTAGCTCGGAGTAACTTGTCGACGGCAATACTGGCTCAGCGTAACTCGTTGTCGGCGATTCTGGCTCTCCGTTACTTGTCGAAGGCAGCTTTATGTCGGCGTAACTCGTCACCGGCAAATTTTGATCGGCGTAACTCGTTGTCGGCGATTCTGGTTCTCCGTTACTTGTCGAATACATATTTAAATCGGCATAACTCGTTGATGGTAGGTCTAGATCGGCGTAACTCGTCGACGGCGACTCGGACTTGGCGTCAATTACGTCCAATATATCGACATCTGCATAATTCGTTGATGGTAGGTCTAGATCGGCGTTACTCATCGACGGCGACTCAGGCTGGGCGCCACGTACATCCGTTATGATTATATTGCCATAACACGTTGATGGTAGGTCTAGATCAGCGTTACTCGTCGACGGCGACTCAGGCTTGGCGTAACACACATCAGAATCGTCGAGTTCTGCATAATTCGTTGATGGTAGGTCTAGATCGGCGTTACTCGTCGACGGCGACTCAGACTTGGCGTCAATTATGTCCAAAGTATCAATTTCTGCATAATTCGTTGATGGTAGGTTTAGATCGGCGTTACTCGTCGACGGCGACTCAGACTTGGAGTCAATTATGTGCAAAGTATCCATTTCTGCATAATTCGTCGATGGTAGGTTTAGATCGGCGTTACTCGTCGACGGCGACTCAGACTTGGAGTCAATTATGTGCAAAGTATCCATTTCTGCATAATTCGTCGATGGTAGGTTTAGATCGGCGTTACTCGTCGACGGCGACTCAGACTTGGAGTCAATTATGTGCAATGTGTCCATTTCTGCATAATTTGTCGATGGTAGGTATAGATCGGCGTTACACGTCGACGGCGACTCAGACTTGGAGTCAATTATGTGCAATGTGTCCATTTCTACATAATTCGTTGTTGGTAGGCTTAGATCGGCGTTACTCGTCGACGGCGAATCAGGCTTGGCGCAACATATTGTAGTTATTATCAAATCGGAGTAACGCGTTGATGGCACGTCTAGATCGGTGCAATTCGTTGACGGCGATTGTGGCTGGCCATAACTTGTTGAAGACAGCTCTAAATCGGGGTAACTCGGCGACGGCGGCCCTGGTTCGCGGGCGCTCGTCGACGACAGCACATCATTTATATTATTGTTGCTCTTATCTTGGTTTTTCTTCGCCGTTTTCTTCCCGCCTTTATGGGCTCTTGTGCGGCGTTTCTTAGCCATCAAGGCTGTTATTGTAAGAGTTTTTTTCTTCACACGCAGCTGCATGATTTAAGCTTCTTGTATTACCTGTATTGTTAATTTATTGTTCTAGTAAATGTGTTAAGGCAATAGGTTGGCTCGAGTGGCACATTGATGATTTGTAATTTGTGAGCGAGTGCACAAGCTGGAGGTGCGTTGCGCATGGCGATGAGGAGCACAGTGCTCGAGCCGTGGGGTGGCGCGGGCTTATATAGCGCGGCGGCGCGGCGCGGCCGGGGGTGCGCCGCCACGTATTGCGCACAACTAACTTCCAAGGTACGCTGTACTAAAAATAACCCGATCGAACACCACCCTTTTTAAAAATTTAAAATGCCTTGCAGTGGGAATCGTTGGCCATAACTTTGGCTTACAATCATAATTCGAAAGTATACATAATATATTTATACTACTACTACTTGTACTTGCAAATGTTAAACTCTAAAGATACAAGTCTTGAAACAAAGAAAGAAAGTATGAGTGACTTCGGACTCACAACATCACAACATTTTGAAACAAAACAAATACACACAACAAATACTTGTCGTTCGTATGAACATTTCTCTCGGTCCAGGGTTCAAACCTGTGGCCTCTTTGTCAAGGACATCGTCCTAACAAACTGCGCCGCCAAGTCTTTCTGTTTAGAAGTGGATTTTACCAGTTAAGTGAGTTCGATTGTCTTTAACTAATTAATTCCTTTTTCATGTCTAACACTAAGTTGTAAGATATTGAAAATAAAATAGACATGAGGTACCTACTTTAACATTTAAAAATACATTTCAGATTATATTGAGAAAATTGCATGTGCCTGCCTCGGTGGCGAAGTTGTACTACGGTATGATTGCAAAACTGAGGTCTCGGATTCAAATCCCGGGTCGGGCAAAGTGATATTGAATTTTTTTATTCATTATCAGCCCGGAGTCAGAAATTTCAGTCAGAAAGTCTCAAAAATTATTACCTTTTTTTTTCTACTCTTTAAGTACATAATCGTCAAAAAGAGCACTGTAATGCAATAATAAAAAAAATCTGTTAGTAATACGTCACAATCAGGAACTAGAGTAAACAGGGACTTGAGCATGGTGTTTACAGTGCACGCAGCGAGGTTCGAAGGCGCACTCTCGTTTTTCAATTGGACGGATGCCAACTGGGCCATGCGCGACACGTGCCATTGTTTTGTATTCCGGTAATTTCAATGAGAACCTTCATTTCTTTGTTTATACTCGCCACCCGTATTAGGTAGGTATACTATTAGATGAAATTCACATAATATTAAGGAGTTTTACACATCGTCGCCTCCGTCCATGAAATCACTACCTAATAGATACGAACTATTATGTTCGTGAATCCGTAACCCTCATGTATTTGTCCACATTTGATAACACTCACAATAATATAAATACGCACAAGGTTTATAAATGTTTTTATCGTAGGTTAATGTATGGGTACATTATGAATGTGATGTCATGCCTGTGAGATGTACAGATGGTGCAGTCTGCGCCATGCAACGCTTGTCTGGTGCAAATGTAATAATGAAAACATAAGCATACATAGTGAAAACAGCGCGGAGGCTGTCTAGCGCCCCCGCAATGCCGCCGGGGCAGCAGACAGCCACCCCGCCCGCCGCCTTTACCCTCGCGGCGGCCGATACCTCCAACGTGCTAATTGACTTCGCGAGCAGTAATGTCATTCGTTCTATTTATTCATAGGGATATCTTGTCTTCTATTAAATTTACTATTTATCAGACGCTTAACACTGCAAAATATGGCGTCTGCAGTTTTACGAAAACACGTTTTGTTTAAATTAAATATTAGCCAGCCCCGACATTTTTGTATTGAGAAATAAATTACGACCTAGCTTGTGGTACACAGACGCCGGCGTCTTTTATATCTGTCTTTACGATTTTACTCAAATACAATTATTCGCTATCATAAAATTTAATATCTTTAGTCTTAACATATTCCAGGTATTATTGAAATTTACTTGGCAAAAGCTCTACGTGATTCACCATGAAAGCTACAGACGAGATTAAATTCCAATCTAAATGTCGTATTTTATAAAATATCGCAGGTCCGCGATTGTCGAAATTCGCGGAACGCACATGGAGATCACCACCCCAGGCACCCTTATGTGTCTGCTCCGTTTGATCCCCCCGAATCGCGGCCCCATCAGTATATAACAAATCGGGCGGAGTACATTCATCCATAAATAATTACGCACCGACAAAGCAAATGAAACATTTTACATTGATCTTGGATCGTGTTTGCGGCACTTGAAGACTAATAAGTGTCTTATTATACTGAGATAAAAAAAACTCAAAATATTCACGCGTTTGACTAGAATAATGCACGGGGCAAAAATAAAAAAAAAACAAAGATTTTAAGTTTTCTTATTGAAATATTGAAATAGGTACCGGTGAATTAGCATACCTACTCGTAGTATGCCTGTACTATGCTAATTCACCGGTAATATGTGTATATAATGGTAGCACGTATATCATGCAGATGTATTGCGCATTCGCTAAAGAAAGCATAACAAAGCAATAAATTACGTTATTTTTATATCGCATTGAAAAAACAATAACAAGTCATAGGGTATCAAAAGATTGTCATGAGACATAATAATAACAACAAAAAATCATTGAACCGACTTAAGAATAAGAATCAGGGACAGTAATAAACAGCCGCTTAATATTTTAAGGTGGGAAATAATGTTACAAGGTATACAATTCGAACCCGGACCGCCCGCGTGGCGAGCAACTTAGCCACAAACTTTTCTGCGGTGTCAAGGTTCCAAAATAATTCCTACATAATCTCAATAAATATTAACTCACCAATGGTATCACAAATCAGGCATTTGGTAAAACATAAAGTTTTTAAAAAGTCTTTTCAATTTAAATTATGAAATCTCTATATGCACTGTACGCAACAGGTCGACATGGCATTGTCTAGGGATATAGATAGCATCACGTTCCAAATTGTTTATATTTTTATGTTTGTTTAAGTTTTTTCAACGCAACGACATAAAATTAAAAATAATTAAGTCAAGTTTATTATCTATTCATATAATAAATTTGTAACCGATCGATGTCTGTGCATGAATGATAAATGAGGAAAACTGATACTATATTAACGTAATAGAACCCAAATCAATGATTTTTAGAATTTTTGTCTGTCTGTTTGTCTGTCAGTTGTCGCGCGAACTCAGAAACGGCTTAATGGATTGCGATCAAATTTGGTACGGAGGTAGCTGACATTCTGGATTAACACCTAATTCAGTGTTTCCGTGGGATGAGGGAGGAATTCCGATATATGTTACTTTTTTGTACTCAAAAGGATGGGATGGGACTGGATTACATATCTTAAGTGAGAATGAGACAGGACAAGGCGGGATATCCGGACGGGCGGGATAACCACGCAACCGGAGTTGCGGGCAGAAGCTAGTATGCAATATGACAAAATATTTTATCTGCAATTTCTAACTGATCGATGTCTGTACATGGAAGATTATTTTTTTATTCCATATAGGTCACCTGATGGTAAGTGATCACTGCCGCCTATGAACATCTACAACGCTGGATCATGGATGTGTTGCCGGCCCAATTGGGAGAGAAGCGGGAAGGAAAAAGGATGGGAAGAGCAAAAGGGGTACTGAGAAATCTCACTCACCGAACGAAACGCGAATCGAAATCATAGGAATTGCACTAGACATAGATCGAGATCTTTGCGCTCATCAGTCAGAAGAACCACACATGGAACACATGGAACCTACGTTTTGTTTTGTTTTCAGATGGCAAAGCGAAAATACTGATCATATAATTTAGTTACTGATGAACAACAACACTAAAACACTATTTCCATAACAAACAGAATGAATCACATCTCCATAAAGCAACAGTATTGATACCAAGTCAACGCATCTAAGTTTACGTGCTGTAACTACACAACCAAATGAAACTCAAGTCTAAGCACCACAACATATCACAAGTGCATGTAAAACCATAGTCCAAACAGACTACAAAATATATAGACACGATCAGGTCGCTCAAATAATGCACCAAAAAAAATAGTAAAATACCACCTCATACCATCTACAAAACCTTATTACAAATATACACCTGAAGCCATATTAGAGAACTCAACGCACAAACTTTACTTTGACCGTGCCATACTCACCGACCGAACCATACCCTACAATTGTATTGTATTGTATTGTATCAGCCCATATACGACCCACTGCAGGGCACGGGCCTCCTCTACAATCGAGAGTACGATTGAGAGTGGTTAGGCCATATAGTCCACCACGCTGGCCTAGTGCGGGTTGGCGAACTTACATACCGTAGAAATTCTTTAAAATCGCTACGGTATGCAGGTATCCTCACGATGTAACAATAGACCATACTTATAGACAAAATACAGAAATCCGCCCACATCATAGATATCGCAATACCGAACACACTTAACTTAAAATCCACAATAGCTGAGAAATTATTTAAATACATACTCGTAGAACTGAAGGAAGAAGTCAGCCGAATGTCGCGTCTGCAAAAAGCAACCAGTTGATAACCCTATTGCTACACAATAGGGTTATCAACTACCAGCGTCATTCCTGTACAGCTCCACAACTCTTTACTCCTAGATAGATCCTCAGTCTTCCAAAATTTACCTATATTGCCCTCCAAAAGGCTGTGATCCCTACCACATGCCGAACAGTAAGAAAATTCAAAATCAAGGTATTCCTTCTGTCAGTTATACTCAGGATAACCACGTTTCTAATGCTGGTCAAGACTTGGCTTAGGCCCGTCTGTGTCTGTAGCATCGGCTCTAGAGCCGAGATTCAACAAAGATAAATAAATAACAATAACATTAGTTACTTTCTTTTTAATCAAATGCAAATTCTTTGTGTATCTTGAAAATCGTTATAAGAGTTTATTTCTTATGTTTTTGGAACACTTTAACCCCTTCTACTACTTGGAGGTGAGCACTACTGCGTGTGAGTCAGATTTTAACTAATTCAAACGTTAGCACATGTACATAAACTTTATAAAAAATAGCAAACAATGGGTTTTGAATTAAATTGGCAAAATAATAGTAAAAATAACGTTTTCACTGCATTAAAAAATAGTAAGAAAGATAAGAGTTAAAAGTGGTAGAGCCACCCTGTTGTCAGCCATGACTAAGCACGAATGGGCAGACTCGTTCGGGATGATAAATAAATAAATAACAGGTTATATACAGATATAGGTTCAACCATAGAAAGACTGCATTGCTTGCTGCATAATTGTGTGAGGTGCACATTCCTCCCTAAGCCTATGTAACATGTGAGACAGACTCCAAGTTACTAATTAACCACTAACCTAGTGAAGGGCCCAAACACATGCGGCTAACCTTATTATACACGTAGATTATACCAGTAACATGTTTAACTATATAGTACTATGCTGATGCCATCGCAATCTATGCTATTTCTAAAGTGGTAGATCACGCTGTTGTCAGTAATGACACAGCATAAATGCAGGCCCGTCCGGGGCGGTACCACTGTCTGACAGGAGATCAACGTGAAGCGACAGCTTAGCTGTCGCGTTTCGCTCGGTGAGTGAGACTACTGGATGCCTAATACTACTTTCCTTTTCCCATTCTTTTGACATCTCGCTCCCTACCGATCTGATGGGCCGGCAACACACCCATGATCTAACCGTTGTAGATATTAATAGAGGGACAGTGATCACTGACCATTAAGTGATCTGCTTGCCCGTTTGCCGGACCTATATTAATATATGTAAACTATTATTGCCCTGTGCATATAAAGTAGCACAGGTAAATCTTGGAAAAGCGCCGGTAATTACTGAAGAAGGTTCAATGAAAGTAGGGCAATCAATAACCTGTTTTACGTTAAAATATACCTAACTCATTTCAATTTCAATTGGAAATTTCAATCGATTTGTAATTTGTGCCCTTATTTTGTTATATGATGGCATAAAATACTTAATAATATATTTTCTCACACTTTTATCCTCGAAAAGCGCCTTCAAGGGAGTTTCAAGAGCAACCATGCAGACAGTACAAGGAAAGGTTGGCGCAGACATTAAGCATTTCACTTTTTGAACTGCAAGTTGCTGGTTTAAAGTGGAGTGATCCTTTAGATTGTGTGCGGATGTGCCCTTTGTGCAAAATACAGCTCGTTTCCAATGCAGTTAGTCCACGGAAAAACCAATGATTAGTTTAAATTTCTGTAAATACTATTGAACGGCATACGGTTAGAATTGACAACACAACAAACGTTGAATATTCGAATAAATAACGATGTTTGACAGGCTCACCTTGAACACGCGAACGGGGCTTTTAACCAGAAAAAGAAAGAGTTAATTTACTTTACTTCTTAAGCATACGCTAAGAACTAAAGTTACTAATCTAGTCAATAACAACCTAATGTCTAAATTTGGCGCAAGAATTCAGTTAAAAGAATCTTTATTGTCTTAAGAAATTTTACAAATTCACTTAATGCAGAATATAGCTGCTTTATAGTATAAGTTATGGAATTATTCTCCGGCGAGTTAAACGTAAACAACTCGGCAACAAAAAGTCGTAACTGCTCTGTTAAAGTAAGACTGTAACGAAACAAGGACTGTTTTATTGTCCTTGTACGATTGAGGACAGATACATTAAGACAAATGAATATTGTATATAAATCCTGCATGTTTTTCGCTCGGATTGTTTACACATATCAATATTAAGCGTAATGGTACATGTTCGGTACTTGGCGACCCGCCTTCAAAATATTACGAATTCAAGATTTGTTGGCTAGTCAAGTCAATGACAAAATTAATTAATGTGTAGGTACTAGCGCAATGAAATACAGAAATATTTATTATTTATTACTTTGTAGTGGCACTTTAAAGTCGGATTTTATTTTATTTATTTATTAAAATTTAATTTATTTGCAATTTTTTTTTGTTTTATTAGACATTGATATGGGTTCAACCTAACATAATTATCATGCTTTCTGATAAAAAAAACGTTTTTTGATCCGTTAAGTATTGCCGGGGTAATTTAGTATGTACATTTGTATGTAATTCTCCTCCCCCCTACATTCCTTTCCTCTTTTTAATCCCCCTCCTCCCCTTTGTAGTAATATCTTTACACGGAACCTAATGCAAAAATAACTATTGTTGTACTGTTCAATTTTGAGGAGTTCTGTTCTTCAGGTCCAAAGATATTCATCAGATCTTCAGAAATCTTTTATGGGACCAACCCAGCCTTTCAAGTTTTCCGATAAAAAATAAATTAAAAAAATCAGTTCCCGATTGATGGCGCGATTGCGTAACATACAAAAAAAAATCAGCCGAATCAATTACCTCCACTTAAAAGTCGGTCAAGAACAGTCGATATTAACAATTGCCGCCGTCTCAAAACTAACGTAAAAAATTGAGACACGTGTTAGCAGTTAATTTGAGTCAATGCAAGTACCAACGACAAATAAAGTGAGTCTTCTCAATTAACAACTTTACCATTGCGGTGAGTGATATTCCTAACTATACCACCCGTTACCACCCACCCTGCACGTAATATAAAACGAAGGCTGTGAATTCTAACATACGCCAGACTTCACGACGCCTAACTAAACTGGTGCAATCAATAAGCGATGAATATTTTAGTACCTACTGCAAGGAAAGGTAAATTATTTTTGTAAGCGCCGCGCCGGCTAGGCCTTCCAATTAAACAAAGAAAAGTAGAATAATAAAGCCTGATAACTTTGGTATTACGATATTTTTATTTGGGAAATTATTTCAAAAAAAAAAGACGCCGATGGGGTCCGACATGGGCAAATGGTGTTTCCAACTTCCTTACTTAAGATACATGCATGAAAAATAACATGATGCCCTATCATACTTTCATTATGGCAATCCTTATTTATGAACTTACATAACATAATGCATAACAATCACTTGTAACCCTCGGTTAAAACATTACACATTACTGATGAGTTTTTGTATGGACAAAAGCTCCATGAACGTCAACATACACTACTCACAAAAATTTAAGAATATTTTTTTTGACAAATTTTTAAGCGTAACTTAGTTTAGATTTCGTTATTTCATGGCTAATAAGCAATTGTAGGAAAACCCACGAGAAAAACAAATTCTAACTTTTACTCGTGTTTGGTGGGTTGGGTGTTAATTGGTGACGTCATCATAAAGCTTTTGTAGATAATTTAATTCGTTTTAATTTGATATACTAGAGAACTCCGTAACATGATTTGGAGCTGACTTATGGTAAAACAAAGCAAAAATGGCCTTACTGATTTTGACACGGGATTACTCCAGAAATATTGATCATGCCGAAAAAATAATTGATATTTTGTAAATTTCAAACATACTATATAAGATGTTACTAAAGTTTTATGATGTAAAACAGTATTAATGATTGAAATTGTTGACTGCAGAAAAGGTAAAAAAAAAACGGTTTTAAGGATATTCGGAAAACTTTGCAAATCTTTAGATAAAATGAACAAATTAAGAATATACTTACATAGTTGGTAATTTTCAACCTTAGAATATTCTACAGACACTCTAAAAAAATCAAATTGCTACGATTTGATTATGTTAGTATTCGAAAGGTTAAAACTTACTGTATTCGCCAAAAACCATCGTAATGAGCATTTTTAATTTCTTACTCACTTATATTAATGAAAATTTTGATTTTTATTCCAAGGGTTCAAGGGTGACAAAAATGCAATGTTTTTTTTTGAAGTTAACAATTATAGCTTAATTTTTTGCAAAAAATAATAACGGCAAACTGTAATTATGACATGATGGTCGCATGCATGCACTCTCTTTTGTGAAATACTTAATTGATGGATGTGCATTTCGAGCACGTCTTCAGAAGTACTCATTTAAAGAATGTTTCTTAATTCTTTTATTGATACACCTCACTAATAAAGGGCAACTTGTTTGCAGAATTACGTAATTTCGTATATGTATACATATACCAAAGAATTTAATTTATTTGCAACACTCACTAGAAGTAACTTACATACACACGTAATATACTTTGAAATTATTTCACAAAATACGCGGCAAACGCGCACCTTACGTGCCGCTCAAATTATGACTGAATAACAACGAATATAGGTTCATACAATACACACCTTAAACGTACAGTCAGCGCCAAAAGTAGCTGAACATATTGAAAACGCCAAAAGTCAAACACACATTAAACATCAGACGTAGGTGACCAGTGTCGGCCACAAATATTCATGAACATACTAAGGTTACAAAAGTTGGTGAACAGCAAAAGCAATAACATTGATAAACACGTCAATTGTACATAAGTCAGTGAAAACTTATAAAAACTAAGATTGCCGTAGATGTGTTCACCTACTTTTTTTGTTTTGTTATGTATTCGTTGTTATTTTTTTCTCACAGTATATATTTTTAGCGTCTTCTCTGCATTAATGTATTGTTTTTTATGTTTTTGTGAAATACCTAACTAATATTTATTTTCGTAGAGTTTAAATGTCGTGTTAGTCTGTTATTGGCGTGTGTGCTTGTATTATACAATAAATTGTCATTCTTATAGGTACCTAATTTTATTTATACCATGCTGTTGGTGTTCCAAATATTTATTTTATTTTTTATTTTTTTGGGTAACATACAGAACAATAAACAAAATAATCACAATACTATTACTAACACACAATCCAGTGAAGTTTCCACAGTTAAATTATACATAAACAAAGCGAGTGTACGAAACAATTAAAATTAAAAAAGAAAAACTTAAAAACCAAAAATCACAACGAGTTTTTGTAAATAAATATGTAAACAAAAGTATGAAATTATAAACAAACGTAAAAACTAAATAATAAAAAAAACAAACAATAACATTTCAATTAAAATACGAGAACAAATCAAAAATAAAATTAATTTAGGTGACAATTCTAATCTACTACAACTTGGATTTAATTACATTAATAAGTGAATGCTTAACTTTATTACACGATAAAAAGAATATGTCGATATCGGAGAAGTTTCGATTATAGTTATTGCAAGCTCTTCTAATGAATGAATTAAGACTATAGTTGGTACGAGCTGTTGAGGGTTGAAAAACTGATCTATTTCGTGAATGTATTCGAGGACATTTAAATATAATCTTGCTCATAATATAAGGAGAAACAGTGAGGTTATGGATAATTCTGAAAAGGAAAATTTGATCTCGTATACTTCTTCGATCAGCCAATGACAATCTTAAAGATTCAGGTAGAGAAGGACAATTGAAGCGATAATTCAAATGTTTTATAAATTTGTTTTGTATATGTTCAATTTGGCCAATGTATAAATTATAATACGGATTCCAAACAACTGATGCGTATTCTAAGGTAGAACGAACAAAAGAATTATACAAAAGTATCATTGTTGAAGGTTTTTTAAAATCTCTGCCCACTCTAAGAATAAAACCCAATTGACGATAAGCTTTAGCAACAATATTATTAATATGTAGATTAAACGTGAGTTTAGAATCTAAGTAGACACCCAGATCCCTGATAGTTGTAACTCTGTTAATCGATACACCGTTGACGCTATAACCATAATTTATGTTTAACTGTTTACGAGAATAAGTAATTATGTTACATTTATCAAAGTTTAAGAAAAGTTGATTAGTATCGCAATATTCAGATAGTTTATTCAGTTCCATTTGTAAATGTAAACAGTCATCAATAGATCTAATGACCTTATGGGTCATACACAAAACAAGGCAAAAAAATGTATAAATAAAACTTGTTCGGTATTTTCACAAAATCAGTCTCATTTAATAATATATAATCAGAATACAAAAATTAAAACATAAAACAAGATCGTTTCTCGGTTTTGGCTAAAAAAATTAACTTTAAATATTTTTTTTCGTCCACAGAAGGGTCTTGTGTCCATAGAAATGAACAAACATATCAAAAAGAGTTACAACGAAAATAAAGAATGTCTTCATCACTGAAATTAAAAAATGAATTGACTTTTTGTTTTTTCGGTGGTGCAATTGAGTCATCTGAATCACTAAATTCAAATAATGATGAACGGACTCTGGATTTTTTAGGCTTCGAGTTGTCAGAGTGAGTAGAGTTGTCAGATTCAATATTATGGAAATTTAGCTTTCGCGGGGTGAGTGGTTGACGGATGTCTGGAGAAGATTCTAGAGATGGTGTTTGTAAAAAGCGTTGAAGCAGTGTTGGTGTCCTCGGTCCAGTAACGGTAGATGCTGATGCAGTACTATTTGTGGATGCTGATGCCGGGGTAGTTGCACGTGACGTAGAAGATGGGGTTGCAGGCAAAGAGTGTGTTTCTCTATCACATGAAACAATTTTAACCTCAATCCTTCCAATTTCAAAATGTGTACATTTAATATGGGGTGCACATAATAAACAGCTCAGTCTTCTACAGTGAAGTAAGTTCGGCTCTTTTGCACTCCACGTAATCTGGTGTATCTTAAATGTCCCTTTAAAAGGACGTAATTTGTTAGCATTGGCGATATCCTGTATTTTGGTCACATCATTATCGATACGAGTAATATCAATCCCTTTACAATTGACTTTTACACATTGAATAAAACTATCAATGCCTGATATGTCTTGGCCATTTGCAACAGCTTTATCACATGTCCTTTTTACACAGCCACCTTCACCGTCAGGCGCACCTTTTCCATGTCCCGCCTCACTGAAATGCCAGGTGATACTTTCTACTCCTGAAATTTTGCTCACATAATTCGTTATCATGTGGAACATAGTTTTGTTCCGATACTGAGTACTAGGTCCATCACTCAGTACATGCAGCTGTTTTAAATCTGGCGTGATTAACTTAATTTTTTCAATAACAAGTTTTAAGTGTGCACAAATGAATACAGGGTCGTGACGTAAATTTTCAGATACGGTGCAAAAACATATGGTTTTGGTAAGATTTGTTGGCTGTCAGTCTACTATGCTCATCGTCAGCTAAAACATCATGTATTTTTTGTTTTACACTAACATTATCAGTAGTATGTTTCAATTTTTGATTGTTTTTAAACCTCAGCGCGCGCATTCTGTATTTAGCTAGCATTCGCTCCAATCTAATATTTCTGTTCAACAAATATTCCATTTTGGCTTTCATTCTTCGTTTATTTCGGGCAGCTACTGATTTTCCTGCAGAAATTCGTGAAAAAGACGATCTTGGCGATGGTCTTGGGCTTGAAGGTGGAGTGTTTTCCTGTAGTATTTGTTCAGTCCTTCTTTTTATTTTTTCTTTCTCACGTCTGACTTTAGCTTTTTCACGCCATATTTTTCTTATTTGTCGCTGTTCTCTGGGCTTAAAGTCTTTGATGGTCTTTATCAGACCTTTTTCTTTTTGACGATAATATCTTTCCCTATCTTTTTTTCAAGCAACACACTGCGTTAGTTGTTAAATCATTAATAATCTTTTCTGTGCACATTGTCTTTCGTGTGGACGTATAAGTGCACAGAAAAGATGTCCACAGAAGAGACATTCAATATAAAAGTTAGCAATGCTGGTTTAGTTTTGAGGTCAGACAAGTAGGTAAATTTATTACAAAACCACTCCCTTTAAGCTACTTCGGCAATAGGTGAATTAATAAAACTAATAATTACTTACGCAAGGACACCAGGAACAGAAAAGAAGCACCGATCTTTGACAATAACACTATTTAACAAATAAATTTCGGTAAGAACAACCTACGCTGCGCTCAGTCGACGAATCCAAAATGGCAGACGCCACCCATGTAGTGTGGCCAGTGTAAAAAATATTTTGTTAGATATTATTTTATTCAGGCTAATTTATTCGGCTGAAATTTAGGTCCACAGGAAAGTCGCAGTAACCAATAACCAACTGTTTATTGAGTTTTTTGTTGAGTCTCTATAACATAGATTATTTTACTTGATAAGATTTTATTATTCAATATATATACTAATGATATTAATCATTACTTACATGATTAAAGCATATAAAGTATGAGAAATATCGATCAAAATGTGCCAAGTGCGTTTACGAACAGCCCACAGAAGGGGACATCTGAAGCCATTTTTATTTTCTATTTATTTATTGCTGAATGTAAGTCAATATTTGGTATTCGTCTTTAAAATAATACTCGTAAGTTATATACTAGAATATTAGTCAGAATTTTATTATAAAATTTTTAAGACAATATTCATTCTGAACATGCGGATGTGTTTGACCCTTATAAATCTTCATATCATCGGCGTATAATATGAAGGAGTTGTCAAAAATATTAGCTATATCATTTAAAAATATATTAAAAAGCAATGGTCCCAAATGGGAGCCTTGTGGGACACCTGAAGGGACGGGTGTAAAAGAGGAGCAGAAGCCTTTAGCTGTAACAGCCTGACTACGCTGTCTTAGATAAGAGTCTAGCCAGCGGAGTAAATCACCATGTATACCAAAATTATTTAGTTTGGAAATTAGGATATCATGATTAATTTTGTCAAATGCTTTAGAGTAGTCCGTATATATTACATCAACCTGGCAACGATTCTCCATGGCATCTGAGATAAAGTCTAAAAATTCACAAAGATTGCTTTCAGTGGATTTTTTCCGCAAGAAACCATGCTGTTGTTCAATAATGTGAGGCCTTACAATAGGTGCAATAATGTCATAAATAATCCGTTCTAACATTTTAGGAATAGTACTTAATTTAGAAATCTGCCGATAATTACATATATTACGATTGTCTCCACTTTTAAAAACTGGAACTACATAAGATCGCTTCCAATTTTCAGGCATTGTAGCAGATTCTAAAGATTGCTTAAAGAGAAGGTAAATAGGAAAGCTTAACTGTTTATGACATTCACGCAAAAATAGTGGTGGAATTCCATCGGGGCCCGCACCTTTAGATACATCAAGCGATTTTAAATATTTTTCAACCATTTGTTTGGAAATTCTTAAATTCGCAATATCAACATGGTTTGATCCTTGATTATAACAACTCGGCAACGCAGCACTAACGAGGGAATATGAAGAATTAAAATGATTATTAAATAGCTTACAAATAACACTTCCTTCAGAGGACGACATATCATTTAAAAATAAGCGGCCAGGTAAATCTCCCGACTTTTCTTGGATTTGATAAAAGACCAAAAAAGTTTACTACAATCTAGTATTTTGTTTTCTGAAAATTCAATATATGCATCGTAGCAAGATACTTCTAAAGATTTTTGCCGGTCCCGTAGTATAGCAAAAGAGTGATAATCAGCGTAATGACCGTAACGCTTCCATCTTTTATGATATTTGAGCTTTTCTCTGACTACTTTAATTAATGAGGAAGAGTACCAGATCGGAAAATTACTATTGTTACGCAACAATCTAGTTGGGACATATTCGTTGATTATTTTATCTAAAATTCTATAAAAACTAGAAACAGCTGATTCAACAGTAGCGCTCCGTAACGATTGCTCCCAGTTAATATTACCAATAGCCTGGGTAACAGTGGCGAAGGCTCCATATAACTCGATTCCCTGCGGCTTACCTTTTGTAATTTATCATTACACTATAAACAAGCAAATTTTTCAAAATTATTTATGTAATATCTAAACTCATTTTATTCAACGACATCTGTCGGCCACATAGGTAAATATTACTGCGGAGGCGCATAGCAAACATGTAATTAGATTGCGCCGCGTTGCGACCTCTGGCGAATTACTGCCAAAATTGTTCGGCTTATTGAATAACACTGGCGCGGCCCGTGCGCCGACCGCCCGCGTCGGCTGCATGTTACGCATTGGTGTGACATGGTTGTGTAGTTTGCAACAAATCACGCAAAATTGTACCTTAAACTTATAATGATTTAAGGTTCAATTTCCGTTAAAAAAGCAGGAGGCATGCTGCGGCTCTTCAGCATTTTGTGTGTTTATGTGTGTATTTGTGTAGATATCACTGCATTTGTAAGTGTTGTATTAACATTTTGACAGTATACGAGTATTAGCTGATTCACGCATTTAGTTTATAATGTTTTAAATTACAAAATGTACATAAATATTAATAGTATTATTATGTTGTAATGGAAATTAACAATCGTGAGGGACGTACATGTTTAGATTGTCAATTTCGGAAATAACGTTACTGTTTAGATTTTAGGAAGTGCTCGACTACTAACAATACAACTAATAAAAGCGCGGCTAACGTACTTGTTAACATTGTATCTCGATCATTAATTTTTCTTTATTAATCTTTTATTCACGTGCGGTTTAAAAATATACTTTTTTAATTTTCTCATGATGACATTGCAACTTTTGTACATTGGAAATATTAAAATATAATTGACGACCGCAGTACGTAGATGCCATCATACGAAACGCAATCGTTTCGTTTGGTGAGTGAGATTGTCGGAGGAATAATTTGCTGGCGGTTGGATATTCGCAAACGTCCGGATATAAGGATACACGTACATATTATGTAAATGTGTCGCGTTTCGGGCTCATTCTCTGAAGCATCTCACGATAAGTTGATCTATTCAATCCGGACTGCACTATGTTTACTATCAAGTATCAGTCGCATTGTCTTCCCTATGTAGGGCCAGTAGGTATAAACAAAATAAACACACTTATTTAGCGTATTGAGCTTCGGCTTCCCTTTTTAAAAAAATCACCCTTCGCCACTGCTGGGTAATCTGAGAATAATCACATTTGTGAAATAATTTTAATATACGAGGCGGTGATCGAAGAAATATACAACTAGTATCAGGAATAGTAATATCTAAAGAAGGATGATGGTCATCCTCAGGAACTAACGATTTTAATGATCGGATAACATTACAATTAGCGATAAGAAGATCCAAATATATGTAATTTACATTAAAGGTTGTATTAAATTGTTCAAAATTATTAAAATTTAAAAAGTTATATAATGCCATTACTTGTACATCGTCACAGTCATCGATGTTAATGCTTGAGTTGTTATAGCAAATTGAATATTTCGAGGCGTTTTTAATGTTAAAGTCACCGACAATAACGTATTTATCATCAGGGTTGCGTAGCACACATTCCAAGACACGTTCATAACAATTAAGTAAGTCACGAGATTGCATGGGGCACTGTGGGAAATAACAACAATATATATGAAATCTTTTAACTGCTCCATGCACTTTAGTAGATAAACATAATGAAATAATGTCAGCGATATGCTCACTATTGGATGCCACAACAGATACATCGGTAACGATTAATTCCTTTCGCACCGCAATAAGTACGCCACCACCCTTAGAGTCATTTCGAGATTCATATTCCCGATCACAACAATATACAGTGAAAAATTCAGAGAAAAGTTCAGAATTAAAAATACTTGGGGTTAGCCACGTTTCACTTAAACAAATAATGTCATGTTCATGAGATCATACGTTACGATAAAACAAGTTGGTTTTAGTGCGTAAACCCCTAACGTTTTGATAATATAAGGTTAGATTAGCCATTATACAATAAATTGTAAACAATAAAATTTATAAAGTAACGAATGTAGATTTCATATATATTTTTAAATGTTTTATGTATTTGTTTAAAAGCAAACGTACCATAAAAATTATTAAATAAACGTTTTCGAAATTCTACGAATAGACCATAATAATCTCCAAGGCTATAACATAGATATTGAAAAAAAAATTCTCCGAAATCAAACAAAATCGTAATAAAATAATAAAACCCTACGCTTAGATTAGGTAAACATTCTTGGAAATGACAAAGGTTACAGTTATTCCTTTGACAAATCAAAATTACACATATTAATTTTTTTTAAAATCATCCTGACATGAAATGTGAAGCACAGGACTAGTGTCTGTTTTACGCATCATTATACTGCAATTTCTCACCCATACATATTTATATAATTTATCAGCAGCAGCTTTCTTGGCATTAAATAAAAGCGACTTATTAGTTTTCGTGAGATGGTCGTTGAAATATAAACGAGATAAGTCTTGAGAGTACCCGATATCAGAGGCTCGAAATTCCTTGATTGCTCGAAGCTTTGCTAAGAAATCATCTTTCCTATACCTTGAGATGAATCGAATGATTATGGGCTTAGGTTTTCTAGAGCTCTTGTCCAGGGGAGTAACCCTAGTAACGAAATCAATGTCGGCTTCAGGATTAAGTTGAAAATCTGCAAATTTCGCTATTTTGGCTGTTAATTCCACGAGATTTTCTCCCTTTTTTTCAGGAAGCCCTACTATTTCAAGATAAATACTAAATAAATAAATACATAAAATAAGAAAATAAAATATATCTCTGTGGTCTTGTTTCGTGTTAATAAATGATAATGTATGACAATATTGGTAACAATTTATGTAAGTATGTGCGTTATTTCAATTTCTGATGTACCTGCATGGTGTGTTCGGTTTTGGTGATAATTAAAAAAAGTTAATACAAAGTGCGTGGTGGCCTGTTGGTAACGGACCAGACTCGGCTGCCTACATGTTCACGGTGGTCGAGGGTTCAAATCCCAGGGCACACCTCTGACTTTTTGGAGTTACTTATGTGTGTATTAATAGTCAATCACCACGCACTTTAACGGTGAAGGAAAACATCGTGAGGAAACCTGCATACCGTAGCGATTTTAAAGAATTTCTACGGTATGTAAGTCCGACAACCCGCACTAGGCCAGCGTGGTGGACTATATGGCCTAACCACTCTCAATCGATTCTCTCGATTGAAGAGTAGGCCCGTGCCCAGCAGTGGGACGTATATGGGCTGATAAAAAAAAATACAAAGAAAATAATAAAATTTATTAAACAAAAAACAAATTCAACAATAGAAATAAAAATATTAAATTGTTTTAAATCTTGTGTGGCCTCCATTTGCATCGATGACGGCCTGTAGTCAGCGTCGCATAGAAGATACAATATTAGCCCATACATCTCCATCTCTGAATGTGTCCCACATGCGTTCCACGTGCCTTACAATGCCTTCTTTTGTGCGTGGCGTGTCGGGCTGCCAGGCCTGGACAATGAGACCCCATAGACCAATTAACACTGGTCAGAGATATAACCCGGAAAAAAATAGGAATAATCGATCAGCAGGCCGTATTAACGTTGGCTTTTGGGGATGGATGAGTGCATCATACCCCGGTGAGCTGTCGGAAATATTGAATAGCAAAGGCTATTTAGATTTGTTGGAAAACACATTACTTCCTGCGGCCAGAATGCACGTATCGGAGCCAATACACCTCGTCCACGATAACAGCCCCGTGCATAAAACTAGAAGATGTCACGCGTGGTTCCGCAATAATGAAAATGCGATTATCGAGATGTCGTTCCCACCGAAGCGTCCAGACTTGAACCCCATAGAAAATCTATGGGTTCTCATTGTCCAGGCCTGGAAGCCCGACACGCCACGCACAAAAGAAGGCATTGTAAGGCACGTGGAACGCATGTGGGACACATTCAGAGGGGGAGATGTATGGACTAATATGGTATCTTCTATGCGACGCCGACTACAGGCAGTCATCGATGCAAATTGAGGCCACACAAGATTTTAAACAATTTAATGTTTTTATTTCTATTGTTGAATTTGTTTTTTGTTTAATAAATTTTAATATTTTCTTTGTATTAACTTTTTTTAATTATCACCAAAACCGAACACACCCTGCAGGTACATCAGAAATTGAAATAACGCACATACTTACATAAATTGTTACCAATATTGTCATACATTATCATTTATTAACACGGAACAAGACCACAGAGATATATTTTATTTTCTTATTTTATGTAATTACTAGCAGCCCGGCCCAGCTTCGCCTGGGTGCTTAGATGTTTAGACTCCACTCCACACCAGAAATATCTTATTCCCGTTCAAACTTTTGTACTCCTGAACCCAACCTAAGTACCTACTATCCCTATTCCCTTTTCCTATCGTATCCCATCCCATCTCATCTGGCTCTTTTTCTTTCTGTTACATCCCGTCCCAATTTTTCCCATGAATGTAATCCGGATCCGACCGGTATCGTCGCGTTCGTCCCACTTTATCCCATTTCATCCCTTAATGCCTAAATAGGCATGTTGAAAATTTTTTGGAATTGCTTTTATTTTGTAGATAGGCCTTATATACACACGAAAATAAGACGAATATCATTTAAAAAATACGCAAACACTAATACTTTGCAAAATTCCTGCTAAAACTTTCCGCTCAGCCAAAATTCTGACTACGAAATTGATTTTTTGAAGTATAGTAAACTACTTATTTCTCAAATGTAAACAACGCAATAGTCATAACGTTTTTCCTTCTTGGTGATTTCTGTTGTTTAATTCCTACCTGAAACAGCGCTAAGAATGTTCATCAAAACAAACCCCTTTTTGTCGCTTTAGGCTAATAAAGAAGACTATGCATTACCTATTGACTGCCTCGGTGGCGTAGTGGTACTACGGTACGATTGCAAAGCTGAGGTCTCGGGTTCGAATCCCGGGTCGGGCAAAGTGATGTTGGATTTTTCTATTCATTATCAGCCCGGAGTCAGGAATTTGTGCCCGATATGGCGATAGGCTCGCCCCCTATCACATCGTGGGACGGAATATATAAGGCGAAACGTGGGTGTTCTGGTAGCACCTCTGCCTACCCCTTCTGGGAAAAAGGCGTATGTTTATGTATGCATTACCTAAGATGTTTTTATAGTGCACATTATTCTTCGTTACTGGTGTCAAATTATAAGTTTTTATATCAATAGCTTTAGCGGTTTTGATTTTCCGTACAATATTTCTACCCTTATTTTACCCCCGTAATGATGTTTTTCCAAAATTATTGTAAGCCATTATTTTTTGTTTGTAATAATAAGCTGAAATATATATTTTTATAGAAATAGCTTCAGCTGTTTCGATTTTGCATATCAAATTTCAACCCTTATTTTAACCCCTTTAGGGTTAATTTATATATTTTTATTTTTAAATGAGTAACTAAAGTGCCAAGTTTAACATCTTAACTTTAACGGTTTAGATTTTTCCATACATACTTTCATCCCTTATTTCAACCCCTTCAAGACTTTTCTTCACAAAAAAAAGTAGCCTATGTCCGTCTCCAGGCTCTAAGCTACCTCCTCACCAATTTTCAGCCATATCAGTAAAGCCGTTCTTGAGTTATAAATAGTGTAACTAACACAACTTTCTTTTATACAGGGTGGAATCGCTTAGCGTTTTGAAAATTGCATAGTGTATTGTGTGTGAGAAATTAACGTTATATACAAGATTAAACATTGAATACTACTTAGTTTACAATGGTTCAAGATATCTCCAAAATACATATTAAACTTAATCACCCTACACATAAAAGTGCAACGTACCGATAAATACACGGCGGCGCGCATTTATGAGTCATGCCGCGCCACAGATGACTAGCGAGGAGTGACCTTGAACCTACTTCGCGTCTATTTATCGGTATTATTATTCTTAATGTTACCATACATCATTTGGATTCATGTAAGCACATGTAATTATTGGTAGGTTGTTAAGATTTGCATTTTAACATATTATTTTCATAACGTACCTATCTTAAAAAAGCTGGATTTGTTTTTATTTAAACCTTTGAATACATTAACCAAGACGTATTTATTAAATCTACTAAGTTACAAATTACAATGATCAATGTTTACAAAAAAAGGAAGTAAATACCTTTTAGTGATATTGGAGTAAATGTTCAAAGTGTCCACCACTGTTTTCCAACCACAGCCTTGCACGTTTCAATAAATTGTTTCTGAGACGACCCAGCGTGTCTTTGTTACTTTTTAAAATATCAAAAGCATCAACAATGCGTTGCTTCAACTCCCTCACATTTTGGGCGTCTTCGGTGTACACCAAACGTTTTAGTTCAGCCCACAAATAAAAATGGCGTTAAATCCGGTGACCTCGCTGCTCAGACCCCCGCGACCTATCCACCTACCACTGAATTCACTGTCTAAGTATTCGCGCACAGAGCGTTCATAATGAGCTGGACAGCCGTCGTGCTGGAAGTACATCCCTCTCAGATAACTCAGAGGTACATCGTCTAACATCGTTTCTACAACAGAACGTATCATATTCAAATACGTGAGTCCTGTGAGGCGATCCGTAATCCATACTGGACCGATTATCCGATCGTTGATAATTGCGGCCCAAACACTGACATTAAATCTTACTTGGTGGGAGTTTTCCTTTATTTTATAAGTATTTTGGGAACTCCACCAGTGTTCATTGCGTGCGTTATAAACTCCAACACGCGTAAAAATCGATTCGTCACTCCACAAGATATTAGTTTCAATGTGCTCCTGTAGCCAACGACAGCCCTGCAGCCCGTGCAGGGCTTGAACGCGTATGTGGTGATATGGATGCATGTTCCTGGACCGAAGTACCTTCCATATCAAATAGTGGCTGACGCCAAATCGACGAGCCGCTTGTCATGTACTCCTCCTTGGATCTCTTTCAAAAAACTCCAGTATATCGTCTTCCAAACGAACGTTTCGTAGTGGAAGGCCACGGATTCTTGCATGACTAGGAAGTCTGAACTGTCCATGGTCGAGCAACCTCTGATAAGTATTTAAAATAAGTCTTGTGCTGGTAACTCGTGGATTCAAGATCCCATTCCTGCGCAAAGACTGCAGATGTTCTGGATCTGCATACATACTTCTTGCACGATCCAAGTTTTCATTGGATCGGACATAGCATTTCATCATTGCCACATACTCAATGTGCGTGTAATCACTCATTTTTACCGCAAAAACTAACCAAAAAACTATCGTACATCGTCACTTAGTGCCGAATTTCGCGCGACTGGGGAAGTGGCGAAATCCCTGGAAGGCGTCAGCGGCGCGGGAGCGGGCGGCTGGACGCGTTGTACTTGCGCTTGTGGCGAGGCGCGGCGGCTTCATCAAAGGACAGTTTTATTACCTAGATTTAGAAATTTCTACTCGGATTCAAATTTTATAAAGTAGGGTAACAATGATGTGTATTTGTGGAGATATTTTTATTTATTTTCATCTCTCTCTGAAAAACGTTTCTTTATGAATAACTAATTATAAATTAATAACTAGTGGCGGTAAATTAATTTTACACTACATAAAAAAAAAAACAAAAAAAAATAAAATAAGTATGCCAAAGGGTTCTAAGTCATGTACTTGCCATACACATTTTTTTTCGTGACGTTAAGCGATTGCACCCAGTATATATAGATTATACTAGCGGCCCGGCCCAGCTTCGCCTGGGTGCTTAGATGTTTAGACTCCACTCCACACCAGAAATATCTTATTCCCGTTCAAACTTTAGTACTCCTGAACTCAACCTAAGTACCTACTATCCCTTTTCCTATCGTATCCCATCCCATCTCATCTGGCTCCTTTTCTTTCTGTTACATCCCGTCCCATTATTTCCCATCTACTGGTCTCATCGCGTTCGTCGCACTTTATCCCATTTCATCCCTTAATGCCTAAATAGGCATGTTGACAATTTTTTGGAATTGCTTTTATTTTGTAGATAGGCCTTATATAAACACGAAACTACGACGAATATCATTAAAAAAATACGCAAACACAAATACTTTGCAAAATTCCTGCTAAAACTTTAAAATAAATTTAATTAATTTTATAGCGTCAACAACACGTGGTAATTATACTGTTAAAATGTAGCTTATATGACACGTTCGTAGATTTACCATAGCAGCGCCATCTATTGATTACTTACTCAACCCAGTCGAAAGGTATCGACATCTGTTAGAATCATTTGGAGTTAACAGATGATTGTGTCTGTCAAATAATAACAGACAAATAATTAGCAATAAATTAAAATTGCGACTATAATTTGAGATTTAAACTATCCTATCTCTCAAGTTGGATTGAACTGCTCATGGTGTGCAAATTTTATTATAATCGGTTAAGTAGTTTAGGAGTCCATTGAGGACAAACATTGTGACACGAGATTTATATATATTAGATTTGGAACACCAACAGCACGGTATAAATAAAATTAGGTACCTATAAGAATAACAATTTATTGTATAATACAAGCACACACGCCAATAACAGACTAACACGACATTTAAACTCTACGAAAATAAATATTAGTTAGGTATTTCACAAAAACATAAAAAACAATACATTAATGCAGAGAAGACGCTAAAAATATATACTGTGAGAAAAAATTACAACGAATACATAACAAAACAAAAAAAGTAGGTGAACACATCTACGGCAATCTTAGTTTTTATAAGTTTTCACTGACTTATGTACAATTGACGTGTTTATCAATGTAATTGCTTTTGCTGTTCACCAACTTTTGTAACCTTAGTATGTTCATGAATTTTTGTGGCCGACACTGGTCACCTACTTCTGATGCTTTATGTGTGTATGACTTTTGGCGTTTTCAATATGTTCAGCTACTCTTGGCGCTGACTGTACATCGTTTCTTCGACATCAATGACTTTAATTGCTAAGCCGCACTCTCCGCGTTGTATATGTCGCGTATTTCACTCACTCCTTCATAGATCACACGAGACCACATAAAAATATTAACCAATCGCCTTGTGAATTACAATCGCACTTCGCATATTTTAGCAAATGTATAGTGTGTATCACTTGTGATATGCTACTATCGATTTCATTTACTATTTGTGATTGCAAATGCTATTTCATCCTACATTAGCAGAGACGAGATGTACTTTCAGATGAAAAAAATATTTATAAAATTGATAAGCATAATATCCATGGACCCCACAGTGATTGAAACACTACTTCTCCATGAGTGAAATCAAGTTACAGCACCAAAAAGTTTCCTCAACCTCTTCTATATGAAAACAAACAGGAAAGGACGAACACTCAACGAAAAATAATTTGAATATGAAAAACTTGAATGGTTAATTTTTTCGTAATATATTTCATCTCTTAAATCACCCAACAAGCAGAGTGCATGGAATGTGTGAAGAATGAAGCAAGAAAGAACTGGGTTGCGAACCAGCCCTCAAATAGTGAAAATGATCTAATTTTTTCATTAATATTGAATTACCACAATGTATTACCTTAAATATTGTAATGATGTTAAAACTCAAATATTCAGTATGATCACTATCATAGACATCGATTGATACATTATTACTCAAGCAAACAAGCAAACAGGTCATCTAATGGCAAATGATGAATGATGCTTGGATCATAGATATGATGTTGGCCCATCAAATTAGGCGGGGAGTGGCAAGGAAAAACCATGGAAAGAGGAAACAGGGAAGTGGGCATCCAGAACCGCATGTTAGGTCTATAAATAATAGCCCACAGTTAACGTTATAAAAGATTTACATATTTGATATAGTAGCCCAAATGATAATAACTGTCCAAAAATCATTCGAGCCACAACCATTCACAAACGTGCATTAGCCATTCATAGATTCAATAGTGAATGTGCCACAATGGAAAAACCAAACAACGCATTTCAATTTTATTCATCTTAACTATTGACCGATGTACCCAATTTTAGCTGTAAATTTTAATTGAAGCAAGAAATGTGTCTATCCCTTGGGAGAAGGTTACATTTAAATGAAAGCTTTCTGTTACTAAAAGGCATGATATTTTACTAATGATTTGAACATCAAAATGAATCTATTTTATTATTACTGGAAATTTGCATAATTACATTTCTTGCCTCCAAAGGGTGATTGCAAGAACTTTAGTCTGCAACAACAGCTATGTATTGTGACAATTCAAAAGTTGTCTTACTAGGCCAGAGCCAGCAGTATGAAAAAGAAACAGGGAGTAAATATTACGAATATTTACCCTCAATCACATTTCAATACTAATTGTGTGGGCATTATGATGCATAATGATTAACAAGTCAATTTAAAAATCTTTATTCAATGCTGTACAAAAGTCTCGACGCCCCAATATACACAAGTACTTTATATCGATTCGACCCTGAACAATTGAATAATTGAACCAATATATTCGAGTACGACAGCTAAGGTACTGTGTCACGTTCATTTGATAACTGGAAGGAATATTTCTATCATTTACATTGTAAGAATATCCATACAAAACACGCTTTGAGTTTAAAATAAGCAGCAGAATAGACCGCCATGCTGGATGGATTTGCGGGACAATAGTTTCAATGAAAACATATCTATTTATGAATACGACGATTGACGATGTATTAAAATTTACTCACGGTTTATTCTTCGCCTTCATACTCGCGTTTCGTCGAGAAGATAATCTTCTATCTCAACTTTCGGTACTCAAGACACAATATTATTATCACCTTTCTAAATTCAGATAAATCAATACATTCCAAACCTCAGTCTCTATTCTCTAGACTTGAGAGTCGACACCAAAGATTGAGGAAATACAGAGGATGCCGCACAAAACTGTACTGTACAATCAAGTTAAAGTTGTGTTGGGGGTATCGACGCAGAATGTACTTTTATATATCTGTCTCATTCACACAAAAATTACACGACACGTGATAGAAAGGGATACATAATAACTGCTTGCTTCGAATATGGTAATATTTCGTTCACTGCCCATACTGAAACTAAAAAGCTTGAAGCTATAAAGACGCCATTTTTTGAGTCACATATCCACAGAATATTTAGAGATGTTACGGTCAGTCTCACTCCGCAACTGCATCACTCTTCTTCACTCTTCTTGGTCTGTGGCATTAATACATGTAGTGTCAATTGTATACAAATCTTCACAAATATAAATAATTAAGAATGATTTGATCTTGATAAATCTCGTTTGTTATGATACTATAATAGTATCTTCGTTAAGTTTTTAAAACGACTCGGTGTTGTGTTGAAGGATGTAAGCCGTATATATGCAAAAAGGACCCCTAAATATATTTTCATAGGTTAGTAATTGTTTTTGCGGAATCCTTACAAATATTATAAATGCGAAAATAACTCTGTCTGTTACCTTTTCACACCTAAACCACAGACCCGATTTTAATGAAATTTGATAAAGTGATAAATATAACCTTGGGAAAGGACATAGGCAACATTTTTTTGAAGAAAAGGCTTGAAGGGGTTGAAATAAGGGATGAAAGTTTGTGTGGAAAAATCTAAACCGTTAAAGTGACAGATATGAAACTTGACGCTTTAGTTAGATACCTATCTGAAACATCCTTTGTTCGAACAATCTTAATTCATAGTCGAAATTGAATAGTTACTTGACTGCTATCTCGAACTTTTTATTAGTATATTAGGTCTTGGAATGCTACAAAATGATATAGCTATAGTATGCTTTGTTTTGGAATAAGAGGCCTAAATGGAGAAATAAAGGATCGTTATTAATATTACAAACGCGAAAGTTTGTATGTATGCTCGACAGATTTTGATAAAATTTGGTATAGGGCCAGCAGAAACCCTGGATTAACACATAGGTTACCTTTTATCTCGAAAAAACGTATTGTTTATATGCTACTTTACAAACTTAAATGGATAGCACGGGACAAAGGAAAAGAGGATTGCATGCTTTTCGTCATTGGACAGAACAAGATGTGACGACTAACGGGACGGGAAGGGAATAGCAATATAGTCGACGGCGGTCACATTGAGTTTAAATAAGTAAATAACAAATAATAAAATAATGAATATGGGCTGGACTCAAAAACGATCTGCACCCGGGCGAAGCCGGGCCGGGCCGCTAGTAATAACATATATCAATGTAAAATCAAAATATATGCGCAATATATTAAAGGTGAGTCGCCAACTGCCAAGCATGTAGAAATTTAAATTAATATAAGGCATAGGTTTTTTTAACGGACGACAAACACCCAGACCCGTAATAAATACCTGTGGTTCACATAAGTATTTGTTTCGGTGCGGGGGTCAAACGTGCGACCCCTCGTTTCACAGCCGGCGTATAACCAACTGTGCCACGGAGGCTGTCAAATTGGCTGTCTTGTCAATTGGCTTCACTGTCAAATCCTAATACCTCCTGTATATAATAAATTGGCCTATAAAGCGAAAATAGAACTATTACATAAGTTTGCTTAATCCATATCTAAATTTAAAGTTTTTCAGGCGTATTCATCCCACGGTTGATGCATCGATGTCAATACAAAGTTCCGTACTAGATTAGAAAACTATTGTTAGAGGCGGACGAACACTGTGGGCGCGGAGCCGCCGCCATGTTTTTTTTCGCAGAGTGCCTCATGTCACGTGACCTTATGCGTTATCCTCTTTAGTTTTTTCATTGGTCGAAACTCATAACCATAGATATTTTTTTCTATTCGTACCGGCTGAGGTCAAGGACCATGCTGCCAAATCTTAAGTAATTCTTGTTTCTTGAGCATATTATATCTTGTGATTAAGATTAGTTTTATTTTTCTCTTTTTATTATAATTATGAAGTCGGTTTAATATTCTTCAATTATTTTCTGTTTCTTAATTTTTTAAATTTCTATAGCAGTAATTAAAACTAATTTCTTTCCATTTTTTGCTAAAATAGCTGTCTACAGATCTTCGTAGTGAATTGTACAAACTTGACTAGTTATCTCACGGTGTCCTAAAGTGTGCACCCTTGAGCGGCGTCCTGTATAAAGTAGAGGAGGGCACCGCGAAGAAATTTTCTCTTTCTTTACTTTAAGTTTCGTGCCTATTTACCTAACTAGTATTATTCTGCATTTTAACCAGTGAGATAGATTAGGATGCAGCGCCGCGACAAAATAGTAAACATGTATGTGCGCCGCAGACTGAAAAAAGTTGGACAGCCCTGCTCTATCTCAAAAACTACTGAAACGATTTCTATGAAACTTACACAGCTCCTAAGTTGGACTATACCTAATCCAACGCAATAGTAGGGGAGCCCAAGCGGGGATTTCGGGATTTACTACAGCGCGTCAGATTAATATACAGGGGGATACCTTGTACCCGGTTAAGTACCTCCACAAAACATGAGGCCCATATATAAGGCCGCCCGTGAAGGATACAGGATCAGATTAGTAAAAAAAAATTGACCATCAGAAATTCTCGAGCGCGTCAGATTAAGGTAGGGTGAGTTAATTACATCCTAAAAAGTGTATATTCCACTAATCTGACAATTTGAGAGTGACGTAAAAAAAGGGGAGGGCAACAAAGTTGTAAAAAAAAAACGTCATCTCGACATTCTCGAGCGTAGGTAATTTTTTTTTTATTTTGAAGGAAATAATTCAAGAATAATGAAAAATATATAATCTGACGATTTCCGCAAGCCGATATAACAAAAATTCGTTGATAAAGTTAAATGCGTGCAGCTGCGTGATGCCTACATTTCCTTCTCCGCGTTTCTATTCCTCTCTCATCTTTCTCTATCTATTACTCTCTCACTCCGTCCCCACTCTGGTTTCTGTTGCCATCTCAAAAAAAATAAGAAAAAAATTTTTTTTAAAGTGTTTTTCGTTGGAATAACTTTTAACCGGCTTTATCGATCAACTTCAAAAACTAATCCACCTTTGACCTTGAAAAACCACGTCGATCGCCACCAAGCTGGTCAAAAGCGGTTGATTCGTTCGAGAGATATCGTGAACGAAAGAAACCCGAAAAAGTATATTTTCGTGATTACTCCGAAATTTGTGGTTCGATGAATTAAAATTGAAAAATTACTTATGAGGATGATAAACTGCGTCGAATGCCGCCAACCGCGTGAAAATTGGTTGATCCATTCAAAAATTATTGCGGTTTGAAAATTCCAAAAATAGTGTTCTATGAAACTTCTATCAGACTTTCGAGCTGGGAGAGCTCCAATGCATAGAAATATTATTTCTTTGTACTCAGCGAGCTCAAAATATCACATACATTATATTTTGAGCTCAAAAATGTCAATTAGCGGGAAGTTGCAGGGATGGCCTTTAAGATGAACCGCTTTTCAAATATTTTTTTGTCAGATCAGGCGAATCCTTCTAGATAATCGTCAGATTATGAGACAGTGCGTTTAGAACATAAAGATGAACCATATATATCTTAATCTGACGCGCTTGAGTATTTCAAAATGGCGATTTTTTTTTGCACATTATGAAAATGGCCGCGAGTTTGCGTCCCATCGAAATCGTCAGATTAGTGAATGAGAGCTTTTTTTTAGTGCACTTAACACTCCCTTAGAAAATCTGACGCGCTCGATTAAATTATTTTTTTTTTCATTTTCTACCCTTAAATACAACCACCCGCATCATGCAAACGATCAGATTAACATACGTACATTATTAAAAATACGTAGGGCATTGATGCTATCAATATCTGACGCGCTCGAGGATGTCCATGCAACAGTTTTTTTTTACATATTTAAAAATCTATAGCCGCTTACCCCACCGACGTAAAGGTATATATCATATAACATTTTTTTCTTCTTATCATCTAAGTTTTGCATCCCAATAGGTCTCTACGACGCTCGAGTAAATCCCCATTTAGCATCGTGGGCTCCCCTACTACAAAGAGAATTTTTGAAATCCAACTTCACTTTTTCGTTTGTGTGAACAAATATACAAAGATACATACGTTTATACGTGTTCAGAAGCTAGTATAGACCAACCACAAACATATGTATGTGAGATCAACATATTCAAAAATCGTCCAAAAATCGTGCAATACTGACAATATTGCATACACATCTAATTGATAGTCTCCTTTTTTGAAGTGTAATAAAAATGAAATTTGTTTGGATGATGTTGATGTAATAAATGGCCACTCTGTTGTACCAGCTATGGTTAATATAGCAGTTAGCAATGATTGATTTCACTTTATTTTTTAAATTAGCCGTAGTGATTATAATACTACATTCAAATAGGTATTAAGCTGTTATATGCAACAGAGCCATCTGTCATCGATTAGATTAATCAAATTAAATATTTTTTACCAAATTCTACTAGATACCGCACTTTAATCGCGAACAACACTCGTGAGTAAGCGCCAAACATCCCGCCATCCATCCACGATGACCAAAAGTATTGTACAATAGTTAAATCACAAATTAACTATGAAATATGAAGAACTGTATCAGTATGTATCTAGAGTTGAGAGTGGTTAGGCCATACAATCCACCACGCTGGCCTAATGCGGGTTGGCGGACTTTACATGCCGTAGAAATTCTTGCAAATCGCAAAAAGTGCGTGATGGCCTGTTGGTAAACGGACTAGACGCGGCTGCCAACATGTTCACGGTGGTCGCAGGTTCAAATCCCGGGACACATCTCTGACTTTTCGGAGTCTTGTGTGTATTTATAGTCGATCCTGTGATCAATAGTGAGGAAACCTGCATACCATTGCGATTTGCAAGAAATATGAAGTGTCAAAGTCAAATACAGTCAAGTACGTACATTTTGGTGGCGGTTCTGCCCACGTAATTAAGATCACTTGGTGAAAGTGATTTTCTAGTTATCTGATTTTCAACTAAATAAAATTTTTACATACTTCAACTTCCTATTTATATTTGATGACGTTGTACGATATTTTAATAAAACAAACAAGGCAATTATAATCGTTACTTTATTGTCCTATAAATATATATTATTTGTATTAAATATTCCGAGTCGTTCCTGCTTGCGAATGTGTTTTTATTGCATTTTTGGTGGAGGTAAGAATTCTACTTTTATATTCGGCTAACCGGTGTAAAGCTCTTTTTGCTTTAGATGATATTCATCAATGTTAATGTATTCGCCATGGTGACGTTTAACGGCCTGCGCCACGGCAACTCGTGCTTCATGCTTGTAGGGGAAGATGGGCAATATATGCACCAGGCATAATTAACTACTATTTTTTTTACTATAATAACACTGTACGATGTATGTATTAGGTAATAGTTAAAATTAATACATCAAATACTTGTAAATATTTACTAATACATATTTTGCTTTTATTTGATTTCTGACTCTCTCTACAGCCACAAGAATCCACTGCTGAACTTAGACCTCCAGCAAGGATCCCCCCAGTGACCTAATGGAAGCGCTCTGCATCCAGCTACTTCCTGTCACCTTACCACTAAATCGTCCAACTACCTTGTAAGCGGATGTCCGACAATTCGCTTGCGTATACGTGGCTTTTACTTCATAACTTTTCGGCTGCATTTTATTCTAACATTAAATGTAATATGGGTTCAATGCCCAAAGTTGTTAGAATGATCGGATGCCAAATACTTATTCGACGATCTGTTTGGATCGTTTCTACGCAAATTATTTATATGTGGCAAAAAAATAATAATATCGGAAGATAAAAAAGACTGCAGTTCCTGCAATTAAGATAAGCAAAAGTCATTGTTTATATGAAATAAATATTAATAGTTTGTATAGTTCACATAGTATTTAAAGTTTCCTAAGTTATTCATACAATAAATCGTTTTATTAATTCATCACATTACATACACTTACCTAAGTATATTCATAAATAATAATTTATTTTAAAAGAAAATTAATTGATCTGAAAAAAATGAAGTGTCTAGTTTTGCAGATATTACTCTACGACGCGCACGCGTTTTAGCCATTGCGCCATTTTTTGTGCAATTATGTTTAGTGTATGAGTTATGACGTGTCCATGTGTATAACGTCATTGTTTCCACGAGTAAAATTAATCAACATACTTGTATATGCGAATGAAAATGAATACTGTATTATTTTGCTCCCTGAAACTTAAAGCCATTAAAATTCTTTAATACGGGTGCTTATACAAATAGATTATCGACTTCACTTGATCTTATTACACTTATAAATACTTTAAACATGCGAAAATTTTATAATTTGTTTATTACGATGTGTCCTATGTCAGATTTGTTATAAATTATTACCAATGACATGGCATTTACATTACACAAACACGAAGGACGGATATAGCAATATTTATATATAGCACAAGGAGATACTTTTTTTCTATTACGTTGATATATATATTTGCTTGTGGATACAAAATATTCACCAGGCTATTTATAGTTCCCCTGCACGCTGCATATCTGGAATATAAGGCTCTCTGAATAGTTGAAGGGCCATACTTTATCTCATTTATCTTTCATGTACAGAAATCGATTGGTTACTATTATATGTTTAGATTATGTAGTATTCTCTATCTAGACTCGTCGCCCCGTATCTCTGCGCGCAGTTCGAAATGGGAATAATTATGACGTCATGGAATGTTACCTAGTGGACTTATTTACCATAGATGTGGACTGTAGTATAAAACCTAGATCGGCAATGGAACATTTGAGTGAAACCAAAACGGGGTTGTGATACGAGTAGTGTGTGTAAAGTTTGCATGTGTGCTTGATAGATAATACGGCGCCATGCGCTATCGATACTATATCGATATAGCTAGCGGCCTGAAGCTACGAAATAAAATTTTATAGACATACGGGACGTTTCACTGAATTTTAAAATGTTAACAGTAAAATAATGATTATGTTTGTTTCAAAACAAAGTATATCTTAAAATTTATTTAAATTTATTGCATATGATACGTAAATATCGTGCTAATCAGATTATAAAAAATATTATTACTTGAGAAATGTAAGACTTGATTATAGAACTGAAAAAATAAAAAAAACAGTGTGCTTAGGACAACACGGCTGAAGTAAAATTTCTTTAGCTCTATCTATATAGATAAAAGTCACTTTTATCCCAAATTTTTACAATAGCCTTTTCACCACCATATATTATTTTTAATCACGTGTATACTCGTATTTATGGATAAATATTAATTAAAAATAATACGTACTGACAATTAACTACAAATATATAATAATGCATCTTTATTTTGTGTTAAAATTACTTTTGTCAAGAATTTTTCTCTTATAAATGTGTTTTCTTTTGGAAATTGGGCGTAGTAGTGAAATCACAGTGGAGACAGATGGAATTGAATAGTAATCAGTCTTCTTGAGATAGGATATACGATTTTTAAGATTTATCCTCTTAAAGTTTTACAAAATCTACCATTTTCTACCATCTGAATACGTAGTATTTTAATGAACTTATATTTTAAGTTTGGCATAACTATCAAAACAAATTATTATTTAATGAACTGTATTTTTATAAACACGCTGAATAGAATTGACGACACTTATACTGAAACCTTTTTGTCGACAGAAATATCCATGTAAAATGTGTGTAAATCTATCAAGAAAAACACATTTGATTAAGGTTCCTTGTACCTGGTATTAATACATTATCGAGGGACAGTGCACGTGTTTATAATTTTGATACATCAAGCTACCCACTTTGTCGTGTTAGTATGAAAAATACCAAAAGAGTATGAAATATAATGTAATCAGAAATTACATTATACAACAATGAAAAAGAAAACAATTATTGAGGATGAATTAATACAGGTTTCACGGTCGGTGACACGTCTAAACTGTTGGCTTCGGGTTAACAGCAATGATTTCTCGTAGTTATTGCATGCATGGCGATGACAAACATTGTAACTTATATGTGCTGCAGTACGGCTGGATCCAGATATATATCACTATACAAATGTAGGGAAACGTGTGGTCATCGACAATTTTTATCGACATTATATTATTGATCGAATTTGTTAATCAATCCCTAACAACTGTTGGTTTAAATTAAAATAAAATTAGGCGTATAAAAACTATAACGTATTACGCCAAATAACTATTTGGCGTAATACGTTAAGGGGAAGCACGTGTGTTGTTAATTGTTAATTTCTCGACATCTATGTTATTATCAGACTACGCTATGAAAATGCATTTTAAATTAGACGCAATCACGATTTACTAAAATGTATATCAGGAAGTGCACCGTTTGTTTGCACACCCTGTATAATGAATTATCATATTATTTTCTGCGGGTATTGATACAAAGTTTGTCTTTTAATTCTAAAATATTGCCACTAAACAGCATTGGAAAAAAGTAAGCCGTACCTGTGAAAACTATAATTATTCGGATTTTTACGCCTGCACGAATCACACCCAAGCATTGCACAATTCACCATAGTTAACTACATTTTATACAAATAACTAAGTACTGAAATATGAAATAAATAATAAAAACATGCAAAATTTGTTGCTCGCTCATTTGACATATTTTGAAACTGATGACTAAAGGGCTAGTTGCGTGTAAATGTATGGTCACATCTTGCATCTCGCTCTAATATATGAGTTAAATCATTCTATCTCTTTCACATTACCGATCTATGTTATACTACATCTATGATCCTATGTATTTATGGAACGAATGAAACTTTGTTTATTTAATCTGTGCAACCCAAATCGAACCATTCGTATTTCGTTCACCAGTCATTACAGAGCGTTTTGTCACTGGTGTGGCGTAAGCGTATCTGTTCAGTGAAAATATTATTGGGTGTCTTCTAATCTAATCTTGATTCTAGTGGTGTAGTAATAAATTTTGGAGGCTTAAATGCCTGCCGTCGATGTGACGATGCCGCCGGGGCAGGGGATGGACGGGCCTAAAGAGGCGCCCCCGGCGCCCTACGCGCCCCCGCCGTCTGTTATCGGCATCATGTGGGTATATGAATACCCACCGCCTAATGTTAGAAGTATCCTTTTTATAAAAACTAAACAAAACTACATAAGTTCATTTGTGTGGTGGCTTGTTGGTAACGGACCAGACGCGGTTGCCGGATAAAGTTCCGAAATACCTCACCGCATACCTCCGATCGATATGAAATTTGGTATACTGACGTATTTTTACCACTTAATCACGAATATTAGAACGAAAATTGGCGCAAATGCTATTTCGAATATGACAACCTCAGGTGAACCTCTTTTCGTTCAGTTTGCATAATCACGCATTCCTAACCGATTTAAAATCATTTAGCACGAGAAGGGGATTGGGATGAGGGGGGTGTGTCCCATCCCCCCTGTTATCACAACCATGAAAAGGTAATGCATTATTCTCGAAAAATCCCAATTCAAGTCACCTACGCCTGAATACTCAAATGACTAAACTAACGCTACACTCTAAACACTTGCTGTCAAACAAAACATCTTTTTGCAACGTCTCCGGCGCTGCGGGAAACGCAGCCCTTTGACCTTTACGCAACAAAGTATAGGGATCCATGCTCACCTCTGCAGCTTCGATTTAGTGCCGCTACGGCTCGCACGGATGCCAATCCTTTGTTACAGTGGGCGGGGGCTGTTCTCCCTTCGCGCCTCCGGCTTTTATTAATTTGCGCCAATTTTCGTTATGATATTTGTGATAAGGATTTCAAAATACTTTATTATACCAAATTTCACAGCGATCGGAGGTATGCGCTTTTTGGAAGTGCACCCCAGCTTCCTACATGTTTACGGTGGTGGTGGGTTCAGATCCCTGTGCACACCTCTGAGTTTTTGGATTTATGTGTGTTTTGATAGTCAATCACCACACACTTTAACAATGTAGGAAAACATTGTGAAGAAACCTGCATACTGTTGCAATTTTAAAAGAATTTCTAGTCCACCAACCTGCGCTTAGCCAGCGTGATGGCCTAACCACTCTCAATCGATTCTGTCGATTGTAGAGTAGGCCCGTGCCCAGCAGTGGGACGAATGTGGGCTGATACATATATAAATAAGTTCAATAGTAAAAATGAAAACAAATTTTGAATGACACAAAAACATAACCTAAATTTGTTATGTACAATTTCCTGACATGTCACCTATTCTGGCACGTTGTGTGCTGGAATCTATGGAACACGGAAAGGGGAATATCAGGGAGATGCCCATGTCTCTGCATTTATTTATTCCTCAATATCTTTGCCAATGGGTCAGCTTGGCCAAAGCGGTACCACAGCCTCAAAGAAAATCAATATGGTGTAACAGCTTCGCATTTGTATATCATTCGGTGAGTGCGACTGCCAAATATCCTATATCTACTGCATGGATATTCATATCCACCTTGATAGCCACCGTGGGTATTAAAATCTCTTGCTGCGGAAACTAACATTTCACAAAAATCATAATATTATGGAGATAATTTATTTGTGAACAATTTATTGCCCAACAGTTATAATAAAACTATCATTGTGGAAATGTTAATTTATATCAAGAAAGTGGCGGTGGGAAACTCAACTCAATAGAAATGCTTAATGTAAAATTGACAAAAGAGAAATCTGAGTGATAACAATTTAATCCATGCAACATTTACTAAATTATTTATAAGATTTATTTTCAGAGACAAACAAATAATTTCTTTAACCACTCCTAACAGATTTTGTTGACAAGACCGCCGTTTTCGTTGCAAGAAATGGACCGGGATTTGAGGAAAAAATCCGACAGAATGAACTCAACAACCCTAAGTTCAGTTTCCTCAATTCTGGAGACCCACACCATGAGTATTACCAGCATAAAGTAAAGGAATGTGAACGATACAATTCCAAATATATTGTTGTTAATTAAACATTTTGAGTTTATAATAGATTGTTTTATTTTTGATAAGTTTTTTTAAAGATTATTTTAGATACTTTACGCAGCATTGTTATGTTATAGTGTGGTTCAAGAATGACAAAAAATTCCATCTATTGAAAATCTTATAAACATTCTTAATTATAATATTTGTAATTTTCATGTGAACTTGATTATAAGGCAGATCTATAAGAAAGTTCGAGCTCCTATTTTCAATTCGACAACAGTTTAAAGTGTCTGCCGCATTACATTTTCCAGGCATATATTCGAAACGAATGTCGAAGGCTTGTAGTTTCATAGACCGTCGTATAAATGGTTCCGTAGGCATTTTCCGTGGGGAGCTGCACGTGATAGCTTGTAAAAGTGGTTTGCTACTGATCTGTGCTTTGTTATAGTTGCCATTAAGAGAATCGAAGAGGTTTTCGAAGAAATGTAATATCGATGCTGTGTCCATACACTCTCTCGGTAGCATTCCATTATCTGAAAACACAAAGATAAGATTGTAAAATATATTCTATATAGTGTTTTACAGACAGATGAAATTAGTTTAATATAAATGATTTGAATTTTTAATGTTGCATTTGGCAGGAGAATATATAATTGCCTGATGTGATAACATAATATGAGTAAAAATTGTCTCATTTTAATACTTTTCACAGCTTTCAATTAGACTCATACATTTTCTATATACAAAAACGAATGAATAGGAAACATGTTTACGAATGTTATTGTTACTATTAGTGGGTAACTATTACGTAACAAACAAACTACCCCACCCCCACTTTATTCACTCAATGCCTATTTCAACCAGCACTTTGATTCCCTCTTTTTGACTTGTTGGCGGGCCTTCAGACTGATTACATCGTGCTCGACGAAATTTGTGACTCATTATTCATTTTCCTACATTTGTAATTATTTGTGATGTTATTTTGTTCCTTTGTAATTATGTGTATTTGTTAACAATTAAAACCATTGATAAAATAACCTAATTAAAGTTTATTTCTGTGCGTGTGTCCTTTTATTTTATTAAATACCTACTTCTGGTGCTAAAATTACTTTAAATTTTAGTACCGTTAACCTTAATACATTTATAAAAAAAGTTTACAAATGGAGTAGATGTGAGGGTAAGGAGGGTTTTCATGCAGGTTAAACGGGGAATTTCAGGAGGAAGAATATCATATAGTGAAAATCGTAACTTAAAAATAGTGCAGTTAAAAAATATATGGCCAGGGTCGCCTTCAGCCAATTCGTATTCACAGAGGGAATGATCTCGAATTCTAATTTTGGCTAAGTGAACTGGAGTGTGGAGGAGTGATTAAAACGCATCCGACTAAATACAGAGTAAGAGGATGTTTAGACACGGACATTTAAAAAACCATGGCTTTAGTGGGATTTCTGGTTGAATAGTGCCATAGATTTTTTTTTTAATAGTAACTTATTCATATCAATTAGATGTACAATCATTCACAAATCTATTGGCCCCAAACTAGGCAAGCCTTTATTTTGGGAACCAAGAAATATTACTGAGTTAAGAAACATTTGAATAAAATATCTTATGAGATGACATAGATTTACAAGAATTACAATAATATATTATATTAAACTAAGGCTATTCCACTACAGAGAGGCGTCAGACAGGGAGATGTCATATCTCCGAAACTGTTTACTGCCGCGCTGGAAAACGCCTTCAAGCTCTTGCAGTGGAAAGGATTCGGCATCAACATCAACGGCGAGTATATCACTCACCTTCGATTTGCCGACGATATTGTAGTCTTGGCAGAATCACTGGAAGACCTTAGCACTATGCTCGAAGACCTCAATCGAGTCTCCCAACAGGTGGGTCTTAAAATGAACATGGACAAAACGAAGATCATGTCGAATGTCCATGTTGTGCCCACCCCCATCGGAGTTGGGGGCTCGACTCTCGAAGTTGTAGACGAATATGTCTATTTAGGACAAGTGGTCCGGTTACGCAGGTCCAACTTCGAGAGAGAGGTCAATCGTCGAATCTAACTCGGTTGGGCAGCGTTCGGGAAACTACGCGACGTCTTCTCGTCCAAAATACCTCAGTGCCTCAAATCGAAAGTCTTCGATAGTTGTGTGTTACCAGTGATGACATACGGCACCGAGACGTGGCCTCTTACTATGGGCCTTATTAGGAGGCTCAAAGTCACTCAACGAGCTATGGAGAGGGCTATGCTCGGGGTTTCCCTACGAGATCGAATCAGAAATGAGGAGATCCGTAGGAGAATTAAAGTAACCGACATAGCCCAGCGGATTAGCAAGTTGAAGTGGCAATGGGCGGGGCACATAGCACGGAGAACTGATGGCCGATGGGGCCAAAAAGTTCTCGAATTGAGGCCACGAAGCGGAAAGCGCAGCGTAGGACGTCCACCCACTAGGTGGTCAGACGACCTGGTAAAGGTCGCGGGACGTCGCTGGATGCAGACTGCCTCCAACAGGTCACTGTGGAAATCATTGGGAGAGGCCTATGTTCAGCAGTGGACTTCCTTTGGCTGATGGATGCATTATATTAAACTATAAAATAATACCTATTCACAAAATAAAATAAGCGCAAGAAATACAACATTTATAAAGAAACAGACAAGCAAAATGAAGATTTTTTAATACATAATATTAAAATTGTAGACCTTAAATTTAGGGAAAAAAAAACAATTGTTTACAAATAAAACTTACATTAGAAATAATCAAACAAAGTAGCATCAGATTAGAGATATATACGGTTAAATAAACAGTACTAAACATTTTAGAATAAAATAAACAGAAACAGGTGAACAAAGTATATAATATAACTAGTTAAGAACTTAAAAAATACATTGCTTTTTGTTTGAAAACTATGCAAGATAAAATTATAGTGTTTTAAGTATGTTCCTTAGGTCTAAAGTTGAGATCAATAATTAATATCTGTGTATGTTAGTGTGTGAGTGTGTGTGAGTGTAGGTGTATGTGTGTGCACTCTCATGAAGCTCTGTAATATTTTATCAATTTTTCAGATTCCTCGTAGTTAAGTGTTAGTAACCATGATTTAACTTTCTTTTTACATAATGCGTAAGTAAAGTTATTGATGTTGCAATGGCTGTTTACATTATAGTATAGTGCAGCCGGCGAGTCATGGCCGGCCTAAAATTCGCCCAAATGAATTTCCTTTCGTTTCGTTGTCGCTATTATAATTTAATATCTTATGACAACATTAACTATATTTGGTTCTTTTAAAAGAATGTGTTCTTATTCGTCAGTTTTTGTATTCAAGTATTTGCTTCCTGAGTGTATGTGCGCAAACATTGTTCTGTTGCTATGTTCATGGCGGCCATGACTCGTCGGCCGTACTGTAGACGAGTGGGTGTTTAATGGTTGAACAGCGTTTAGTTAGCAGTGAGAGAGCTCTAGATAGTGGAATGTTGAATATACGCTTAGAGTAGAGTATTTCTATGTCTGGTATTTTTTGCAAGAGTTTATGTGTGTGAAGAGTGGCGCTTAAGACGTATAACTGTCTAATACGGAGCACTGTAAATTCTTTAAAAATTGCATCTGTGGGGTGTTTATCAATTTACTATTTATATTTTTGGAAATTTCCCACTCCCTTATTTCCGTCATCCGATCCTTTACTGTACAAAAGTCAAATCAAAAATGAACTGTGAAGTGTCAACTGTCAAAGCTAGGCTATATGGCTCAGACCTTTGCCATTCCGATGGGATAAATTGAAAAAACATCAACTGTCAAAGTCAAATACAGTCAACAATAGCCAAGTAATACCATAATCTTTTTCATTATTGTTTTATATAATCTGTTACTGATAACTACATTAATTCTTTTTATATGTATTGTAATACGCGGAAATACGACATTAGATATATCAGCTAGGTAACCTACGAACATCAATATGAGTTCGAGACTAACACTTCAACAATTCTTCGCTGCTTACAAAAAGTGGGTGATTAACAATCCAAATGTAGTGACTGATGTTGAGACTGTGGCGACGTGGTCATCCTATTTCGTCGTCGGTAAAATCAATAAATCGCCAATAGTTTCCGAATTCGTATACACATTGTCGAAGCTGCTATCTCTGTTCAACGACCGGCTTCTCAGAGACGCTTACGGGTCAGAACTGCACTATTACGGATTCCGCGAACAGCTAAAGCTGTGGATGACGATACTGCACTACTCCGAAGTATTTGTAGAACTCTTCGTAAGAGATAAATGGGGAACCAAGGGTAAGTGGACAGTAGCCACAATACTACAACTATTCAAATGTTCCTCTGCACTGTTATTATTGTACAGATTTAAAGAATTGCCTATATCACATCCTCCAATTGCTGCACTACACAGAAAGAAGTTTATGGAGGGTAAAGAAACAGATGAGAATGCCAATGCATTCTTCACACTGCGTAGATCTGGGCGAATTGTGAGACGCGTGGAAGGCGCGCCACCTGTTGCTTTCAGAGACTGGGCACCTGTGAAAATTAAAGATGACCGTCTAGTACCAGGTCCAGACAATAAAGATTTGTTATTAGCTGAATTGTTACATATAATGAAACCATTGATGCATTTGGCTGCAATGAAAGTTTTTGGTACAAAAGCATGGAAGCAGTGGCTTGTTGCCCTAGGAGTAGACATAGCAAGCATGAGGCTGTATAACCGGTACATGAAAGACTTGTCATACGACCAAAGATTAGAGATCAGCAGGAGAAAATTAGGTTTGGTGTTATACTTACTAAGAAGTCCAATGTACAATGGATATTCCAAAACTATTATAGAAAATATGTTGATGTCTGCATCTAAGAAGATTCCTATGATGTCGTTTATCTGTAGGCCCATTATCCAGTACTTGAGTCATTGGCAGGAGATATATTTCTACATGTGGGCATCATAAATACATATACCACTATGTATGTGGTAATTTGCCAAGCCTGCCTGGTTTAGATGTTTTATTAAGTGGAAAAGTCTTATTTATTAAGTTGAAATTATTATCAATCTTGGGGAATTCCGGTAATTACTAAATTCTCCTAAATATTGCACTATATTTTGCTTCAACAACGGTTAACTTAAATTCCTTTAAAGGAATTAGAGTTAAGAATATAGTGATTATTGGAATTTCCCGATGTTCAGATTGAGCCAAATAGAGTATGTATTTATTAACATGGTGATAGAATATTACTATTAATATAAATAGAACTTTTTAAAACATGACATGGGGCAAATTTTAAAGCACTGCAAGGCACAGGTAATAACATTGCAACAGAGGAATGATTGTCACCTCAAAGTAATGTTCAATAATGTTCAACCTCTGAAAAATAATTAAAGTTTCTCCAATGTTAGTTAGTATGAATTGTTTTAGAAGAAATATTTTTGATTAATCTTTCTGTTATGCCAAACCAAAGTTGAAAGGTACATATATAAATATTATTTCCATTTGTTTGAGCAATCAATGAAAGTATATTACAGACAATTGTACAACTCACACGAAACAGTGGAGAACATAAACACACATCTATGCCTACAATTTATACTAATTCAGGTAGTAAAACAATGTATCAATAGATTTTAATATATTTGCATGTAAGTAAGCATTATGTGAAAACATTTTAGGCTATTTATTCTATGATGGTGCAGTCACTTCTAAACATGTGAAAGGTTGAGTCTTAGTCCATAACTCTGGCTTATTGCGAGTTGGTGGATGCTATGATTATTGTGTAATATTTTATATTTGTACTTACAAAAACAAACATTACATAATATTTGATTATGTTTGCTGTTGTACATGATGTGCAAATTAAAGCATAGATGTTAGCTTAGCCATCTAAGCTAACATCTATGCTTTAATGGTGATGAAGTGAAAATTGGGTCCTGTGTATAATGTGTCTATAATCATGGTAAAACATAAATGTAAAAATTGACATTCCTTGTGAATATTTTGCCCATTGCAAAATTATGTTTACTGTTTATCTTTGCGAAAAACAATTTGTTTAGATTTCACAGATGTATGACATGTAGATGATAAAGGCAAAAAGATGTTTGAACTATTTATAAAGTGGTAGGTGTTTTATGTAAAATGGATTTTTTAAATGTAATTTGACTAGGATAATTATTTTTTATATTAAACTTGAAGGATATGGTGCTTCTGTAAAACCATATGTTACCTTGACTATGAAAAATATTCCTGTGTATGCTATATATGGTGTTTCTATTGCATTTTATGCATATCAAATTGAAGAGAAACCAATAAGTCAATTCCAATTATGACATTACAAGCAAAAGTCAAATTTTTAGATTACCAATCTGATATTTTGGTTTACATTGCCCTTCCAAAACAGTGTCAGATCCATTAATAATGTATTAACTGTTATGTGATGCATATAATTTATTGTACGGTAAGGATGTTGTTTAAGTACAGGTGATGGATGTCGCAACTTATTATAATGTTAGTGAACTTGTCAGTGATTACATGCATATGATTTAACAACTGTTTTATTTAAAACAACTCTTGCCATTTGGTGTTCTGAGCTAAATGTTACCTACAGCTATTATTTATCATCAGCCTATATAGCCTCATCATTGAGTTATAATGAAGGACACGGAAAACTATATTTTTGCGCATAATGTCATTTTACTGTTACTTATAGTTAATATGCTTTATGTAACAACTTTTTTTTATCACTATAACCTTTTTATTCCTCCTTAAGTTACTTGTGCTCATTTTTTATTTAAATGTACTTTTACACAAGCAAGTGCAAAATGCGTGCTTTCATACTCGAATATTTAGATTGCCTTTTTTTTAGGGGAATACTAATTAGGGCTTCCTTACCGCAGGCCTTGGGATAGGGGCGGTAAGGGTGTGTCGGGGTCACCCGCCTTCCAGCTCAGTGTGCGGATGTTAATGCCGAGCTAGGTCCCTAACGCTAAACCCTACGCCGGCATACCGACCAAAACCCGTCGATGGGGCCCCCTTTATGCATATCAGGGTAACTGCGGTCCCTGCTAGCGAGGCTCGCCCACTATTGTTCCGCAGCCACCTTATGCTCTACAGAGACTCATGGTCTCGCCAGTAGTATTAAGATGGAGCGTGTTCGCGCCCTTATTTGCCTTTTTTAGGCGGCTGCCTCGGGATCACTTTTAGTAAGAGCGCGCCCCAAGTGCACTTAGTGATCCCAAAGGCCCCCTTTAGTCGCCTTCTACGACAGGCAGGGGGTACCGTGGTGGGATTCTAAATGCTTCTTTTCACAGGACTATTTGGATTGCCTGACACATTTTTATGTCTTCCCTAAGTCATAGCCGTAAGTACATCAGTGGCGAAGCCTCCATATATGCCGATTCCTACCGGCTTCCCTTTTGTAACTTATGTATCTTATAAACTTATATATTTTTATTGTATAAAATATTAATAAAAAACAAAAAATTTAATTAATACAACATTATAAAACAACACCAAACATCATCTTAATATGAGTTATCAAACAAAATATATGAACATAAAACACACTGCAACGCGTTAAACGTTCAATGCTAACGCAAACTAAACGCACGGAGCAAGCGCAATGCAAAACAAAGTACAACACGCCTCAACAGTACGCGATTCCTAAATTTTTTATCGGCTTCCCCTTGCATTGCGCTCGCGCTCATATACGGTACGGTATTTGCTATCTCTGTAATATATTTTAAGGTCAGAGCTACACGCAAAATTGCACCTTAAACCGTGTAGTGTTTAATGTCTACATTTATTTGTAGGTGATATGCGATGATTTTTGCGGTGGAGTATGCTGCCGGCCTGCGGCTTATAAAGTAATTTGCTAGTTCGCGCCTATTTTTTTTCGTGTTTGTAATTAGAAAATATTATGTACTACTTTATTGTTTTACTGTTTCTGTATAATGTCGTGTCCACTTTTGGGTTTGTATATAATTAGTGGGCAGTATTTGATATTTTACCGTTTTCGAAGTGGAAATGTATACGTACTCGTACATATTTAACAAAATTCTTTAATGACGAATTGATTATAGTGATTTGATAAGTGATACACGTAGACTCCTGCGTGATGGATCATTTTTATATCATGAATTGCATTTTTATAGTTAGATTTAAAAAAACACAGGTTGAATTTACACAAATAAAATCACACGGGATATCATATTAACCTTTATACTACCTACATTTAAGTACCGGGAAAAGGACGGCAACTGACAATGTTTAATCTTTTAATAAATATTGTTATATTTAAGTGCTGTTTAAAGTTTGTTTAGTCTAATAGGTAATCTCAAAACGCAAAACAGCCTGAAAATGTTTGGAATTTAATCGGAGTTATCAAACCTACGCAACGAGAACAGTGCAATGCCATGCACGTTTGTAGCAAGTGGAAGAAAAAATATAGCTAATATTAATACACAAATATGTCGCGAAATATAGGGCGTACATAACGGAGTAAAAATATTGTTGTTAATTTGATAAAACTAGTAACCAGAAGTGTCGGCTTCCCTTTTGAAAAAAGTCACCCTTCGCCACTGAAGTACATATAATATGGATGGAGGATGCTGGCTATAATAATTAGCAGAATAAATCTTCATTCTGCTAGTTATTATAAGAATTTGTTATTTTATTAGTGTGTAACAAAAGGATAAGCTTATAATCCAATGTGATGTAACACAAAACTGGGCAGAGAAGACAGAGAGTTTGACTGTAGCATCAATATTAAATGTCGCACATAGTAAATATTTCTTCTCATGCGCAAATACCGGATACGTAAGTATTTATATAGGCGGCATTAGCATACTACATCCATGCTGGATCAAAGAATTTGCAAGTAAGCCTTATATGGATTTTGTCGCCGGCCCATGTTCAACAGTAGACTTCCTATAGCTGCAAATGTATGAAAACATAAAACTACCAAAGCGGGACTTTTTACAAGCCTTCGTTTATTCTTTAGATTTATCTCTCTGCTTACGAAGGGAATCTTATTTGACTTATTGCGCAATCTGTACAAAGTTTCATCTGGTTTTAAATAAAGTCATAAAATACATATGTAATATTACACATTAGCGCTACATAACTTGTAAGTTTCATAGTGTACGCCGAAGACGGGCCGGTAAGTGGACATTGGACCATGCTAATAAGTAGTAATAAGACTTGTTGACTGTCGTCTATTGCGTCAACGCGTACCCGGACGGCTGACTGTAATGAACCGAGTCACCTTAGTCCATAACATTGTATTTATTTACTTATTCATTTACAATATCTTCACTAATGCTGTTAGTGTCAAATTAGGTAGGATAATTCTTGCATTCATATTGTTCTCATGTGACTTTAGTGCGAGGAAAGAACGACGCATTGCAAGAAATCATCCTCAATAAATTAGCCTATCGCAGTGGTCCATTGTTGTAGGTACATGTGACGGACGTGTGTGGATAAGAGAAGACGAGTACCGAGCCCGATGCTACCAATTAAAAAGCAAACAAATAGCGTAAATTATGATTAAATGTTTGTGCCTATGTAGGTAGCAGCCCACAATGGCCTACTGCTGAGCCACCCCTATAACCGAGAGTTTGAGAGGGCCTAAGGAAGTGCCGGTTGGCGACTTCTCACAGCATGGATGGTAGCAAATCTTGTCAATTAAAATAAAACTAATTCTTACGGATTTTATCGCGAATTTGATTTAATTTTTACACTTTTTAATTTCCCGACGTTTCAATCACTTTACAGTTTTCGTGGTCAGTCCGCCCCGTGACTACGAAATCTTTCACCGTCAATGTGTAAAATTTGCGTAAATCTATGAAACCATTAAATATTGTTAAGATATTTGGTATGCAAGCGCCCTCCGTTCCTTCTCTGGTAACGTGCGTGGTAATTGAATCACTGAAGTCAATTATTACTTGGGATAAAGAAACTTAACACGTATTCTTTCGGAGTGACGAACAAGGAATGGATTCAACCTATATCTACTATTGAATAAAAGCTGAAGGGTTAAAACGTTAAAACGTTAGTAAACGCGTTAATCGAGGAAGTCAAGTATATAATATCAAGCTATAACCAATACCACCGGAGCAGTAGGTAGGTAATAAAAATAATTACAAAAATTAATTACAAATATACATATCCAAATTTATTCCATTTAAGAACTTTGTGGCATGTTCTGTGCAAATGGTTAAAGTTACGCAATAATCATGTAAGACGGAATTGCTTTTCTTCAAAAAGTAGGTACTAAACATGGGAAAAGGTATTAAGCTTAATAGCTCCGCTGGCGCTACCCCGGGAAGGCCGAAAGGGGAATGCCAGTGTCATTGGTCTTCCAGCCCGGCACGCTGCGGATTGTAGCCTAGCTGGGTTCCTAACCAAACCTACGCCAGCCTACTGACTAAAAACCCCTCGGTGACCATCACATGCATTATGAATGGTATCGTACATCCCAGGGTGAGAAGCCCCCCGATATACGTCCGCGTAACCGCTCCTCCTCATTCCATAGTGGATGCCTGAGTGCCCCACACTTACCACTGTTTTTGGAGGCCCGATTGAGATGTTGTGGACGTCCACGACAGAGGCCAGTCCGTGCCCTCTATCGCATTTCTCGGAGTCGTTGTAAGTGAGGGCGAACTGCCCCCGCAGTTTACCTAACGAGTCCGATAGCCGCATTAAGTCTCCTCTTACGACGGGCAGGGGATGTGGGAACACAGGTTGTGTGGTCTGGTCTGCTCGATTTGCTTTTAATGATAACTTTTAATTATTCTGAGACTTTTTACTATTACATTGCTTTGGCCCAACAGTGCATTCCGAGTTCTGGGTGATATCACTTAACTTAGCCGTACAAAATAACTTAACCAATATTATTATTAAGCAATTAGTATCATAAATTATTTAATGAACTGCTCTGAATTCAACTAAGCTAAATCACTGTACTGTAAACTTGTTTTGAAAATAGCAACGCTGGAGTTTCTTGCCCGTTCTTCTCTGGTGATAACATCCAAGTGAACCTGGCGGTAGTGAAAAAAGTGATGGAATGTAAATAATGTATGACATTTAAAAGATTAAATCAATAATTTCATTTCATTTGTTATTTTGAAATGTATTCTATGCGTTATCGCATAGACTACTTTTTATCCTGAAAATGTAGTTTTCCTGAGAGATGAGAAAATAGTTGAAATATGTAAGTAAGTACTCGTATATGTATTTGTTACTCTTTCAAAATTCAAAGGGATGGTTTGAGATAGATTATAGGGCGGATGAAATGGGATATAAGAGGACAGGATTACATGCTTTGAGTCATTTTGAGACGGGGCATTTAGTGTTCCCGTGGGATGAGAGAGGAACTCCGATATATTTGTTACTTTTTTTGTACTCAAATGGATGGGATGGGACTGGATTACATATCTTAAAGATCTTAAAGATCACCACGCAAACGGTGTTGCGGGCAGAAGGCCCTAGTATTAATGAATATGTTTACTGACAACATATTATTGATCAAAACTATAAATCTCTAGCAATTGTTGGGTGAAATTAATACAAATTCACGTAATTGATATTATTTTTTTTAGGCAATGGATGCTTTCAGCGCATAACGGTAATTAAATAATAAATTCCGATATTCTTTTCTACAGTTATGCATACCAGGCTTGTCTTATAATTCAACAATATTGGCACTAAACAGTATTGAAAAAAAGTGAGCCTCACACAGGAAAACTATAATTATTCGGGGTTTTACACTCGGATGAATATCGTTCGTTTAATAAGAATAACTTAGCACTGAAATATTAAATAAATTAATAAGCGAGATTTGTCGCTCCCATATTTTTACACGGGGTCGTAATGGGAATACATGTTGGAGCATAGATGTATTGGTGAGCGTCGTGCATCTCGCTTTAATGTATGAGTCAAATCATTCTATTTATTTCACATTACTGATCTAGGTTATTTGTAACGGGTGATTTTTATAAGCGATGAGTTAGGCCCCCCGCGCACCAGGCAACCTGGCTGCGCAGCCAGAATACTTACGCAGCCAGTTATAACAGCCAATCAACGACAGACGACTAGTCTAGATCCTTCCGTGGAGCAATATGGACGTGGCAGAACTTATAATTATTGCTTACCTATCTCGTAAAAAACGCAAAACAAAGAAAAGACACTGGGTTCATCCTCTTTTTCTAGAAAGACACTCAAAACGCTTAATCCAAACCTATTTCAAAGATATTCGCGCATTCCCAGGCCGGTTTTTTAACTACACGAGGATGTCAGTGCAATCGTTTGATAACCTTTTGGAAAAAATACGAAATTCAATCAAGGGCATTGATACTCCTATGCGAGCTTGTATAAAACCTGAAGAAAAACTGGTGATAACTTTGAGGTGAGTACGAAAATGAAAGATGTTGTTAATTAGTCTCAACATTTATTATTTATTTCTTACATGTATGGTAATGAATTACCTAGTTCAAGTTGTCCTGTGTAGTAAATAATTCTAGTAATTCAGAACCCTGAGACATATCTGTTGCATTTGTGTCAGTTGGTGATAACGCATCAGTATAAACAGTATTGTCTTGCCTGTCTGGAACAGCCGTAGAATACCGTAGCCGTAGAATATGGCGGCCTTCAGTGGTCGAGGCTTCTGGTCTATAATTCGAGTGTGCCGAGTATCCATAGCGATATTGCCCACTGCTTGGTTTCCGGTTCATATTCAGTCGAGTATCCTTGACCTTGGCGATATTGTCCACTGAACGATGTTTGTGGTCTATATGATGTGGCGGCCGATGTCCCTGGTTCATAATCAACATAACGTTGACGAAACGGACTAAATTCGGAATCGCGAGTTTCCATTCCAGCTCTTTTTATAACTTCAATTAACTCCATTTTTGTGGAAAGCTTACGATGTCTCGGGATGTATTTAAAATCATCTAGAAGTGAAAGTATAAACAGTCTATCTGAATCAAACTCTTGCTGTCTTTCACGCTCTTCTCTCATTACAATACTTTCCCTTAATACCTGCACCAAATTATCGTCGTCACTTGTCTTCTTCTTTTTGGAAACAGGTCGTTCACGTGTTTCATCCATGGTATTTTGAATTTCATTAATTACCACGGTAGGACGAAGAAAATGAACTTGTTCGAAATATACGTATGGACTCTTATAACGCGAAGCTGCTGATCCACTTTTAATACCAGCTCTGCGTTTTACTTCCCTGCTGTAACTAGTCCTGATGTTCTTCCATTTGCTCTGTATATATTTACCTGAAAATTATATTTGTTCTTTGTTACAGATATCTTGCTACAGGTGTTCTTTAATGGAATTGAGTCATAATTATCGGATTGGACATACAACTGTCCGAGATATCATACATGAAGTTTGCATGGCAATTTGGGAGAATATGAGACAGTAATCGTTTCCAGAATTAAATGAAGAGAGGTGGCTTGAAATAATAAAAGGTTTCAATGAAATGCAAACTATCCCCATTGCGTTGGTGCCATCGATGGCAAGCATATAAGAGTGATAAAACCCAGCGATTCAGGGTCACTGTACTATAATTATAAAAAATATTTTTCCATCGTTTTACTTGCTTTATGCGATGCAGATTAGAAGTTCACATATATAGATGTTGGGGCTTATGGAAAATGTAGTGACTCATCGATATATAAAAAATCCATTTTGTATCAAAAACTTGACAACAAAGATATACAAATTCCGGAGAAGCGCCCCATAACAAATAATGGAGTACCGATGCCATACGCCATAGTGGGGAATGAGCCATTTGGCTTATGTGAAAATTTAATGAGACCTTATGGAGGTAGGAATTTAACAGCGGAGAAAAAAATCTTCAACTATAGACTGTCTCGGGCAAGGCGGTACATAGAATGCACGTTTGGGATATTAGCCAACAAATGGAGAATTTTTCACCGCCCACTAGATGTCCGATAGGAACTTGCAATAGCCATAGTACAAGCTTGCTGTGTCTTACATAACTACGTGCGCGAAAGAGACGGGTGGGTATAGGTTTCAAGACACACTGTACGTTCCACCAGAACTGGAAATAACCGGTGGACCCACAAATAGAGGAAGCCGATCATTAGCATCCTATAGGGATTTATTTGCGGATTATTTTATTAATGCAAATCCGTTAGAATGGCAAAACAGACATGCATTAGAATAGTGCCTACCTATTTATCTAAATAAAACATTGAAGTGAAAATATCTAGTTAAGTATCAAAAAAGAACAATAACGAATACCAGTACATAGTTATTCTGCGATACTTTACAAAAATATGTATTGGTGTTGCAGAATCACCCTGTATTATACTGTATAATCAAGATAATAAAAATACATGCTTACCAAATTCTTTTTTTTCATTTTCTGATAAACTTTCCGAGCACATTTTGTTCGTGATTTCTTTCCATTTTCTTTTCTTTAAATCCCGATCACTGTATTCTTCCGATGTTATATCCCAAATTGCTTTACGGCTTTCAATTTCCCAAAGAAATTTCTCTGTATCGAAAGTCATCTTATCAAAGTTCGGAACGCAAAATACGTCTGGCTGCTACAACTAGTGCGCGGAGACTGACCACAGCCACATACATTCGCCTACACACGTTCTGGCTGCTCGCAGCCAGCTGGCTGCCGTGCAAACAGGCGCGTTTCATTGGCTGCCGCAGCCGAGATTTCGTGGCTGCCTAGTGCGCGGGCTCCCATACAACGTCATATGTTTGACTGGCTACCGCAGCCTGGCTGCCTAGTGCGCGGGGGCCCTAAAGCAACCTATTTTAGCATGACGATGTTGCTGGCAGTTAAAGAATAGAATAAGGATTTGAATACAGAACGGAGTTGTCATCAGCTGATGTGGAGGATGACAGGGTCGAAAGATTATCGCGCCACGATTATTCAAGTTGTAACGTTTTACACAGTTTTAATATGCGAGTTGTATATCTAGAGAGCCCTAGTATAAATGTACATGATGTTGGAAAAGAATAGAGGAATTATGATAACACAATCGTCGTATTATTATTTGTCTTAATATTTAGAAGTGGCAAAAGAAAACACGCGAAAATCCTGGTAGATATTATGTCCGAACGAAGAGAAGTCGTGTCGACATGGGTGAGGCTGACCAAAACGCCTCTAAACGCGGCGTAAAACAAGATTCATCATCGGATATGAGGTTGGACGTAAGCATGGACAAAGTTAAGCAGATTTCGGAGATACATTTGAAATCATAATCAGAGATGATAAGGTTTTTTTAGAGTTCTAACGTTTTTTTTTCGAGCGTCAATTGTGGCGCAATTGTTCCAGGATGGCCAACTGTAACGGTTATTAGTGGTGACCTGAGTCGGTGTACGGTGTGGCGAGGCAAAGAGTGGAGCAGAGAAGAAAGTAGAGCAGAGGAGAAGAGAGTAGAGCAGAGAAGAGAGTAGAGCAGAGGAGAAGAGAGTAGAGCAGAGAAGAGAGTAGAGCAGAGGAGAAGAGAGTAGAGCAGAGGAGAAGAGAGTAGAGCAGAGGAGAAGAGAGTAGAGCAGAGGAGAAGAGAGTAGAGCAGAGAAGAGAGTAGAGCAGAGGAGAAGAGAGTAGAGCAGAGGAGAAGAGAGTAGAGCAGAGGAGAAGAGAGTACAGCAGAGGAGAAGAGAGTAGAGCAGAGGAGAAGAGAGTAGAGCAGAGGAGAAGACAGTAGAGCAGAGGAGAAGAGAGTAGAGCAGAGGAGAAGAGAGTAGAGCAGAGGAGAAGAGAGTAGAACAGAGGAGAAGAGAGTAGAGCAGATTAGAAGAGAGTAGAGCAGAGGAGAAGAGAGTAGAGCAGAGGAGAAGAGAGTAGAGCAGAGGAGAAGAGAGTAGAGCAGAAGAGAAGAGAGTAGAGCAGAGAAGAGAGTAGAGCAGAGGAGAAGAGAGTAGAGCAGAGGAGAAGAGAGTAGAGCAGAGGAGAAGAGAGTAGAGCAGAGGAGAAGAGAGTAGAGCAGAGGAGAAGAGAGTAGAGCAGAGGAGAAGAGAGTAGAACAGAGGAGAAGAGAGTAGAGCAGATTAGAAGAGAGTAGAGCAGAGGAGAAGAGAGTAGAGCAGAGGAGAAGAGAGTAGAGCAGAGAAGAGAGTAGAGCAGAGAAGAGAGTAGAGCAGAGGAGAAGAGAGTAGAGCAGAGGAGAAGAGAGTAGTGTAGAGGGGAAGAGAGTAGTGTAGAGGGGAAGAGAGTAGTGTAGAGGGGAAGAGAGTAGATTAGAGTAGAGGGGAAGAGATTAGAATAGAGAAGTGAGTAGAGGAGAGGAGAGAATAGTAGTCTGATTAGTTTTTTTTTACAAAAGACGTAACGTCTGTTTTTTATGTAAAGAAGAGCCGAGACGAGTTAATGCATCAATTGCGGTGCAATTGTATCAGAAAGTCAGACTGTAACGGGTGATTTTTATAAGCGACGAGTAAAGCAACCTATTTAGCATGACGATGTTCCTGTCAGTTATATTAAGAAGAATAGAATAAGGATTTGAATACAGAACGGAGTTGCCATCAGCTGATGTGAAGGATGGTCGAGTCATAAGATTATCGCGCCACGATTATTCAAATTGTAACGTTTTACACAGTTTTTATATGCGAGTCGTATGTCTAGAGCCCTGGTATAAATGTACATGATGTTGGAAAAGAATAGAGGAATTATGATAATACAATCGTCGTATTACTCGTATTATTCATTCGTCTTAATAATATAATAGAAAAAGGGAAATAAAACATTGGTGGTATTCTTAGTAACCTCATAGTTTATTTCCATCCAAATACATAGAGTGGTATAGTAACATCGAAAAAAATACTCATTACGTAGGTGCTTGTTATACGCACTGAAGTGTAGAAAACTTATAGGTAACTACATCATACATTTTTATTTGATGGGTGAATTTTATACTTCACGTATGTATGTGAAGTGTAAAATTGTGAATGCATGTACATTCAAGCCTTCTTCCCAGATGGGGTAGGCAGAGTTTTCTACAACAGCCACAATACACTTTATATATTTCGTGTATCCGGCACAAATTCCTGACAGACAGATCAGATGCAACAGCAATAACGTATTTAATACAATCGCATTGTTGGTCAAATGCTTGTAGGTGCTATATCGAATCGGTCAGGCATTCGTTTGGCCGTTTATTAGTCATTAGTAGATAACCTAGATGTCGCTTTCATCAGACATATTTTAGTCAACAAGCAATTTCAATACTACAAATCCATGTCAATTTAGTATTCAGATCGAACTTCGAGAGATTGTAATCTTTAAATTTTAATAACTTTACATAATATTATGTAATAACATAGATCCGTGTTTATAGAACGGATGGCGCTCGAGCACGTTCGCCGGTGGAATGGCGAGCGGCGCGAGACCATTCACTAAAATTACGTGTATACTAACAATGTCACAATACTGAGTGACTGGTAAATACAATTTTATATTAGATTATGAAACAGTCGTCGATCCTGAAGGCATATAAAGTGCAATCAGCATTAGAGATAAAATACCCTTCAAAACCGAACGCTGCGAGCTACACAATCAAAATATACACATCTTGGTATCTAAGTTACCTATATCGTATACTTAATTACAAAGAACTACAAAGAACTTTTACAGTTCATAATCAAGTACATACGCGGATGTCATCGAATACATCGACGTGAAAAGGACCTCATTGACGGAAAGCGAGTGATTAGCTCCAAGCGATACAAGCAGGTCAATGTTAGTGGTTAACTCTCGGTTATTGTGATTTTTATATGAAACACATTTCAAACGGTTATGTCGTGGTTGCGTTAGCCAGCCCCGGGATAGTGGAAGCGTCTCGGCAGTTCTAACAAGGTCGAGGATGGCGTAGGATGTCGCCATGTTTGATACGCGTGATATGTTCCACAAAGACTCATAAATATGCCTCAGCATACAAGCATTACAATCGGATGCGCTCGGGTCGAAACCTGACCCTTATCAGACCATGTCCAGAAAGGGCTAAAAACACGCGTTCACGATCCAGACATACATGGCGTCCAGAAGCATCGAAAATCGCACGAAATTAGCCCCATTCTGAACCAGCCTTTATTGTTAATCTCTCCGCCACAACACACTCGCAGATATTCAATGCATCCAAAATGCCGAGGCGACCAGACTCCCAGGCCTGGTAGTATGCAGTCCTCGTAGTGTCCCAACTCTCACTACCGGTGGTGGGTAGTCCCACGCTGAGCTCAAAGATGGCGTTGTAGCTAGCGGAGGGGAGTAAGCAGATTGCAGCGAGGGTCGTGGAGTATGCACTAACAGGTAGGGATCAGTTGGTATGCGCTGCCCAAGAAACTTCACACATTTTACCCATATTGGTCACACTTCTAATGGGTCATTCAGATCGCTCAACGTTTGAGTCTGTTATTGGAAAGGATTATTTTTATTATAACAATTTCATACCATTTATTATGTGTTTCATATAACGTTTCAGTTAAGTCAATTATATTATTATATTTACAAAAACGAATTCAAAAGCAATTATAAGCTTAAAGCTGAATTCATATATACAGTCAGAAATACGATATAGAGTAACAATTTCCGAATATGTTGTGTTATATATAAAACATTATACATAAGTACCATGTGGTGTTTTACTATTGTCATTGTTTTGTGCAAGAATAATAGAAAAACAACCGCATTAAAAGGAGGTAAATAAAAGTAAATAAAAATAAAATAAACATATATTTAAATAAATATAATAAACAATGTCTTTACTTACGGTGTAGTAGGGTGGCGGTCCGCCGATATCCCGTAAACAAAATAACTTTTTTTTGTATAAATGCGGTTATTTTGCTTTCAGAGCTCTTCACACGTTCAAGTGCGTTTGCGCAAACGCGAGTTTGCACCAGTGTAGAGTGGAAAATTGGAACGAAGTTTGCGCAGTTATTTGCCCACACGCGTTCCAGCACACTGGTGCAAACTCAGACTTAAACAGTTACATTGTTACATGTGTGGCGGCCATAACACTTGGAGTGAGAAAGCATTCTGACTCTCCAAATGCAATGACCAACAGATTTTGCATTGGAATCGGTCTGTTTGATCTTTTCAATATAACAATACCGTCAGAATGCATTCACGCGCCAAGATGTTGAGTACACTGAGAACCCGTTTTTGCGTGCGATTTGAAATCTGTGGGAATATTTGTGACAAAACAGGTTCTTAGAGGCGCATCTCTTTCGGGATATCACGGGGCCGCCACCCTTGGACATACAAAATAACGGTGACACACTGATATTTTTATGACATATATTAATTTAATATCTAAATAGCTGGCGGTGTGAGTTTATTAATGTCTGTAACACTGTGGAGCTGCGCCGTGGATGTCGCGCTGGCGCCCGGAGAGCGATCGTACACGATGCGACTCAACTAAGCGATACTAGAGAATACGACTGAGGTACGTCCGTGCCGATGTTAACATAGCAACGTTCTAACAGCCCGTACCGACCTAATCGGCGGACTCTTCGGGCTTCGAGCCCTCGCTATCGCATTTTAACCTGCAATTAAAACCCCGATTCATTAACGCTCCTCCGGCGTCGTGGCGATCTACACCGACCGCCTGACCACACCATGCATTAGAGTACATTAACATTAGTCATTGTGTATGGGGAAATTCATCTGACACACGTACCAGTACCCCGCAAGTGTTAGCGTTCATAACATCCGCTACATAAACAAGCTCGTATTGTTAACGCCTCGCTGCCGTACTCTACTGACTCGGCTGGCGCACTGCCCCGGCACATTGCTCTCGAAGCGTCTTCATAACTCGACTACGCTTTTATACATTTTTTACTAGGTAAGGGATATTATAAAGGCCTACTACAAATTTAATGTAAATTTAACTACGCCGTAGTCGAGTTGGATTAGTGAAAGAAAAAAAAAACATTAGTAAAATATATATTTTTTTCAAAGATTCCAAGACTGTCGGGGCAGCACGCTTAATCACAAAGTCGTTTTCAATAAAGTCATAATTAATGATAATACGACATTAGTGCTGGTTGTGTCACGGCGTCGGGTACAGAACTGAGTAATGATGTTGTAACATCGCCTTACATAAAGTAGTATTCATACAGACATTTGCCACCAATTTGCCTCAATAACTACAGTCAGTCGACGCCTTCCACAACCGGTTGCGGGTAGTAACGTAACAATACTGACTCATCTTGTTATCGATATACTTGTCAACTCGCTTCGGAACACATCGACTGTACCAACACTATATACTCACATATTTTCACACAATTTTTTCTAATATCAATTTACCTTCCAAAACACCACATTTGTTATAATAATCCCCACATACCAAAACCTCTGTACAAAATTGGCGGCAAACAGTCTGTACGAAGCGGCCTTCAGTTTGCCAACATGAATTCATAATGGTAGCCATGATCTTGGATGGGGGGAGGGGATACTCTCTCAGAATTTTTCTACATTTCATAATATTTTATACAATTGATATATTATTAATTTCAATGTTTTTCAATAATAAAAAACAAACTTTTTGGATTTTTATATGTTTGTTTGGGCGTGTTGCAACATAATTATGAAGTATATACAAAAAAAGCATAACTTCAAAAACACAATAGTCAAATCTCAATTGACATTATGATAATATAACGTATATTTAATGCAATTCTGTGATAAGTTTTTCGTTTGAAATTCCTCCCGCCATCCAAATAATTGATGAGACACTCTTTTTTGAGACACAGCTGTCATGTATATGGTCAACTTTATAGTCATTAACTATCGATAAAAATCAACTTGAGTAAATCCTTTATCGATAGATTGTTAGAAAATCTATATAACGGTTTTATCGATATTCAAAGGTATAGTTTGACTACTAATGTGTTTGATATGACGGCTGTATTTCAAAACGTAAAACGACTTTAATGGGAAATCATTCTGCGTGAAATTGCGCTTTGTGAAACCTCTCAACACTGATGTGAAGCATAACATATCGATTCATGTCATGTCTTGTATAGTTCTTACAATTTGCTCGACCGCGCCGAAAAAATTCTCATTGCAATACGATTATAAAATTGATTTAGTTTTATAGAATTAAATTAAAAATAAAGCGAAAAAAAATTGATAATAAAATATTTGATTTAAAATACAGCTAGAGTTTTACTATCGATAAAATAAACTTACGCTACTGAATAAAGTAATATAATTTCGTTAATTATTGTAAAATAACCTACGTATATGCTGCGTGATAGAATGTGAAGGAGTGTTTAGTCTTACTCATTTCTCCTCTTAAGTTGTAGTGAGGTAATTGTAATTTTTAAGTAAATGTTGACTGGAGTAGGATGGTCATTTTTAAATCCTTTTGGGATGATTGTTTAAACGATCGTTTTATAAACGTCGCTACTCATGCTTGTGACAAATTGAGTATTACTTATTTGATATAGAACGGTAAAAATGCAATGTTATTATAGTTAGTAAATTAAAGCAAGTAATATGGATAAAAGACATAAATACATTTATAAGCGTACAACAAAATGTATGATATTAAATCAAGGTCGTTTGTTTTTACATTTTCTCTGTGGTCGTAAATTCTAATAAAAAAATAAAAAAGATAAAAAATGCATAAATATTATCAATGTATTAAATGAAACATGGTTACAAAAGGCGGCCAATGTAGAAGATTATTTAATTTACTGTGTGTAAGATATTTTTAGGAATAAACATATTGCATGTGTTTCAGGCTCTTTGCCGACGTTTTATAGAAATAATTGGCTAAGAGCGTGCTATAATTTGTTGTTTATATATTTACAATTTACTGAATTTCTATGGATATATTCGGAACAATTCACAAATTTAATTCCATGATTTAATTATTTCATAAAATAAATATAATTGGATTATAATATTTCATGCATTTTTAAGACCGGGAGTTATCGACAGTGTGGGACTATGCTGATTTTGACTCGGAGTGGAGTTGATATACTCTTAAATACATATATTTTGTAATCAATTTAAGAGAACAAATAATTAGTGATTGAAGTTATTATTTTTTAAACATAATTTCACATTACGGATAACACGCATATCGACTTTGTGACACCGTTATGGACATGGTGTGTGTTTATAATAAGGGGCCCGTGTCATTTCGCCCGGGTGCAGATATGATGTCTTATTTCCCGTACAAACATTTTTACCGTAACTCAATTAACTGCCCTACCCATCCCCTATAAGCCTATACATTTTTTATGAAGCTTTAGTATTTAATTGTGCATATTCCTTCAATAGTAAAGAACTCGTATAAAACCATTAGATATTAATTCATTGTATCAGAGGAAAATGTATGGAAACTGTCGATATACAAGCACATTTATTTCTAATTTGAGAAAAACTTTTATACAACCGTTTATTCCTATTCTACCCTATCACGGGTAAAATTACCAAAAATCCTTTCTCAGTGGTTGCTTACGTCAAAGGCATCAACTGCTAAAATGTCATGAGTATTGTCGCAGTGGTTTAGAGTGAGCGTTGATAAATTCGTTTATTTGTAAATCAATCAGTCAGTCAAGACAAGTAATGTAGATTTTCTATTCAAAACGACCATCCTGAGTCCAGTCAATAAATTAACTGAGTATTGTAATATAACCAACCGATCAGCTTTCTAACACTAAGATGGAGCGTATTTTTTTAAATCCATCTATTTGATGCCCATCTCTACGTTTCCATACACAACTCATACAACTGCAGCTGGAACAGTCTATACTTCATGCTCGTAATGTCCAACAAAATACATGTAATAAAAATCGTATCAAAAACGGACGTTTCCGTCGCTATTGTTATCGATAACTTTGGATGGAATCGCGACTTTATCGATGTCGATACGACACCCATTTGAATGTGAAACGATATTATTCGTGTGAATTATTACAAAATTGCACATTTTTCTTTTCATTAACTAAAGTCTAATTAATGTAAAGTTAGAAGATTAACTAAATAATTTCAATTATAAATCGACTACAGCATTATCGCATCTCTAGCTTTTACTCATTACGAGGAGAGAATTATTGCGTTTATAACGTTTTCATCGACATGACTTGTTAGTTTACATAATAATTTTAGTATTAGATGAGTAACATATAAAAAAATATTATACAATATTAGTTTATAACGTGTAGATGATAACTAACCAAATTTAAATTACTTCCGCGAGCGTTGTTCATTGTTGTTTCTCAAACGATCACGGAAACTGCCGACAGTGCGGCGGTGGGGCGAGTACCGTGCGTCTACCCCGCGCCCCCTACGTGCCGCGAGCCGCATCGGACGTCATTATCCGACTGTGCTCGTAAAGCGACTGGCCAAAGAAAACTGACTGAATTTAACGCGAATCTCTGTACATTAAAAACTAAGCCGATCGGAGAGAATGAAGAACGTTCGACAGTGTAGGTCGGCGAGGGCGGAGTCGTTTAGATCCCATTAGAGTCGCTTAGTGCCGCACGTACGAGTAGATGAGTATGCCGGCCAGCAGGCAGCCGAAGGTGATGGCGACGGGTTTGTAGAGCGACCTCTTGAGCGCGTGCCAGCGCTCGGCGTCGCGCGCGCGCCGCTTCATGTGCGACACGCGCGCCGCCAGCTCGCGCGTGCGCCGCCGCCGCACCGTCTCCGCCGGCTCGCCGCTGCTGGAAATGTTACGCAAAAACATATTAATTTATTGAAAAAACATTTTTTTATTAAGTACAGATAACATTATTTTTTGTGTCTGTACTGGGTTTAAATATTACAATAAGAAATTATTTCGTTTAGAAATAAGAATATTAAAATCGTTAATGAAATAATTTAATTTATTTCGCTTCACCGGTTTTAAATATCACTAAGGAAAGTCTTTTTCTAGAAATGAAAAGATAAGATTATTATTTATTTAGGTGAGAAAAATAAGTAAAAAGGTTTGGTATTGTTATTTTATATTACAATTCACAACAAAAGTTAAACGGAATATTTAACTCATCAATGTAAAAACAATTAATTTTTAAATTTTGATGTTAGTAAGATTGTGACTAACAATTTTTATTCATAATAATTGATTTTAACAACTAAGTAACAAAAATGAAAGTATTATTGTTAGTTTTTAGAAACGTCTTTAATATTGTGCAGTTTCAAAACACCTATACATTTTAAAGATTTGACCAAAAAAAAAACACCTGAAAATGTCTTTATCCCCATTTTTTTCTACGCCATTTTACTTTTATTTTAAAAATGCTAAATTTTTTGTAAAATTCATTCATTTGTAATATTTTGCAGCCAACACTACAGTTCATTTTAGCAAAAGGAAATGTTTCTAAATCACCAAGGGTTTACTAAAAACCTAACCTTCTTTAACTTAATCACATACTAACCTTTCCATCTCTGTGTCGTTTAGAAGCTTAGCCACTTGGGGCAACTCGACTCATTTGAGGAAATAATATTAGGGCGTTTGTGACATTTCTTTACCAGATATTTATGTTTTAATTTTCACTGCAAAATTTATTACAATATTCCAAAATACGCCTAATTAATAGTATCTCACTAAATAAATCCTTATTCAAATATGATTTTCTAATCACATGACTATATTAATTTTTCATTGAAAACGTTATTTTATGATTACCCCAATTATTTTCACTATTGCTCGAAATCACTGCAGTTTATGTATATACAGCGTGTTGTTGTATTTTTCACAACACTATACATTGTATGACTTTATTCACAGTTCGCGCACAAAAATTATAAGTTAGTCTTCGTGTAATAAGAATACATTTGCTTTGTAATTCTGAGTGAGGTTATGCCGGTAAAGCGTTCACTCATTGCGCATTGCTCCGAACTAGGTCACTGTGACTTGACATTTGTCTAACTTATCTGTCAATATTTACGTCTAATACTTTCTATTGTCCTTTCACTCCAATATTTAGTATATTTTATATTTTAAGGTTATTAATGATTATGAAATGAAATAATAATGTAAAAGAATGAGAAAATAGACTTTTTCCGTGAAAAATAATTTCGAAGGGTGGTAAAGCACCGATCGTTTCCTTAACTTGATAACAGATGGCGCCAAACAAATTTTCATAGAGATGGACAATGTTTTATTAGAAAGATACATAATTACATTGAGCAAAGAGGAATCAGGGTTTCTTTTAAAACTAATTTAAAGAATTAAGTTAGTTTTCGGCACAAAAATGGTTTGATCCTTTCTACAGTGTGGAGTGTGGACACTACTCCTGTATCTTATGTTATGGTACTTATATCATGTTAGGGTGACGATGCTTTAGTTGCTCGGTTGTCATGGCAACTATTCAATATCCATAGTGACTTCCAGTTAAATGTCATTTTCCTCAAAAATATTCAACACATTTATTAAATTGATAAGAAATTATTTATATTATTTAATTATTGTTTCTTTTTTTGTTCAAACCGGATGTCAGTATAATATTGTTTGAATTTCGACAATTTTATGGGCATTATAAATGAATTATTAATAAGAAACCAGTTCATCCCACTGCAGAACACGGGCCTCCTCTACACGGGAGCTACAACGCCATCATTCAAGTACGCGGTGATTAAATGTTAATACACACATGAATGTGGAAAGTCAGAGGCAACCAGAGGGACTGACCGAGCCGTCGCCAACAGGCTATCACGCAGAACAGTAAAAGCATTCTTTATAGATGAATGCAAGCCCTCTGAAACTGTAGGTTGTAGAGGAGTCCTGTGCTCGGTAGTACAACAAAACAGAATAATATGAGAGCAAATATTCACCTCTCTGGCATAATGACGGTAGGCTCATCGTCTTCGTCATCAGCGGAGGAGGCGGAGGAGACAGTCGAGGGCGGGGAGCCGGGCCGCTCCGGCGGCGTGGGCGGGCCCTCGTCCGAGCTCGACTCGGTCGTCGCCGTTACAGTGATATTACCTGAGGTGCAGGGCGTCGATAACATTCACGTGCAAGCCCACAGGCGCAGCGGCGGAACCCAACTACCCTTGATGCTATAGCCCTCCTGTACGTCTCACAGATACGTACACTCATTGCTAACATTAATATATTCCATTCTCAAAAGCATCGAGCCCGTTAGGTTGCACCGCTGGCACACACTATGCTAACATCGATAAAATAAAACTACCCGCGACAGACACGCAGCTGATAACCCTCCGCGGGGTGCTGTGTTACACCTCTTATCGAACACTAGTTACATTAGTGCGATGTGAAATGAGGTGATTATGGCTGACTAGTATCTCTGCGAGTCCGAAGCGGGTGGCCTAGGCCATTAAAAATAAAATGAAGCACATTTAGTTCGACGTGAAATAAATAAGGTAAGTCGATGCGGGAAGATACGAGCAGTGTATGAACATTTAGAAGGAAACACACTGACGCGAATTAGTTCGTCCGGACTGAGGCACAAAGAAGCGATATGAGCAGAAATCAAGATCGATACTAAGGTTCAGTAAATCATAAAAGGTATAAATAAAAAAAGGATTCTTTTCACTTTTGGAAAATTCTAAACGGATTCGGTTTCCGCGAGTGATGTGGGCACATGTAAACGGATACGAGGAGACGACAATCAAAGTGGTTCAGCGTGAACATTTCGTTATGACTAGTCCAGATTGTCGGTAAAGATTTTGAATAAACCAATACTCGTATTTTTGACATCCGTTCAGATGCGCCTGGAGAAATGGAAGGTAAAGGAAAACGAATCCATTAGGAATATAGATACACTCTCATTAGAGTTCGATTGGAAATAAAATAATCGTTTACTTGCTCAAAATTGACAAATAATCGCGCGTTAAGCTTGTCGAGCGGAAAATAATATAATATTAAAACCAAGCCTCTTTTTTTTTCTGAATGCCAATCTCAATTGCAAATAATATCAAATTGTTTTTGGAGGAAGCATACTCCATACTACATTTACTGTGGCATTCCATTTTTATGTGTCATTTTGTGCCTCCTTGACTTTTTTGAGGCAAACGACACTTATTTAATCATTTTTCACTTTAAATAGATTTATATTTACAAATATGTTCTCTGGATTACATGTTGCATAAAAAATCTTAAAGCGAACATATTTAAAAGCACTAATTTAATGTGCATATTCAATTTTTATTATATCAGTCCAATGCAAAAGAAAATTCAAAGTTTTCGGGGCAAATTTGAATACTATTGCCTCGTCATGCCCAGTGATATTAATTTCGAATTATCACGAGTATATTAATACTCTTAATACTCAGTGTACGAGCATGTCTGAGTGCTGCTCACTGTTATACATTAAGCAATCATTGTCAGTACATAAACAGTCACACATTAATGTATGTGATAAGTTTAAAAAATGTGTGTAGATCAAATCCAGGCCCCTGGACGTCTACCGGGTCTCCGCTGTTGCGTACAACACCGGTTAATGATAGCTTTATTCGGGACTTCGTGATATTTTTTTACATTTATTTAATAATTACTATAGTGTATTTGTTATGAAATAAATTGAAGCGTATTAAATTATATTCTTAATTTGAATCACAATATTGGAATGTTTTGTCAAGTATGTTTGTATGTTTTTTTATTAATTATTATCTTATTAATTATGTATGTTTATATGTTTTACATATATTAAATCCCAGAATATTTACAAAGTGAGCATTCATAATACTAAATAACAGAAGTAATCTTAGGTATAATGTGACTAGATTACTGACTAGAAATCTTTTATTTATTTCCATCCCTTTAAGTGTGGTGTATGGAAATAAAATAATTATAAAATTAAAATAAGGCAAATTAACCGTGTACAGAATTGTGTTCTGGATGCATAACACGTGTGTTAAAATGTTTTGAGTGATAATAAAATAAAAAATAACAACTGTACATTTCAAAAATTTGGAAAAACTATTTCGAATTGTATGAATTTAAGCCAATCAATTGTTGTATGGTATGGTGAAAATAATTGAAAATTCATCGGCGATTATGTTAGACACTTCAAGTGGATTTACACGGCAAGTGGAGGATGCATGATCCCAGACCATTCCTCCCCTCAATACATCCATTCCCACTGGGATGCAACGACCTACTACCGACCTAACATTTGCAATATGTACGCAACAATCATTAATTAAAATTATTTATATCATATTATGTAGGTCCTACTACAATTTACTAGGTATTCCCAATATTCCAATGATATATACAAATAAGCAATCTTAAACTTGCAGAAAATTTAAACCTACATACTCGTATGTAATACATACATAATAAGTCAAGATATTTATATGAAAATGAAAAAGTGTCGATGAATTTTCAATTGAGTATTTGGTCGGGGGTCGATAAGTATTCCAATATGGGATACTTAAGACATGCCCAAGCTGTTCTGGAGCCGTCGGCACAGGCGGCGGATGACGCCTGGCTCGGGCTGCGCGGCGAGCTCGACCGCGGGCGAGTCTGACTCACCTAAAGAGACACTCGACGGAATGGCGGGGAGGGGACGGGCGGGAGCGCGGCCCAGGCTCTCCGAGCGCGGCGGCGGTGGCGGCGCCTCCTCCTCCGCCACGGTCGAGTATGCGCTCTCGGCCATGGCGTTCTCCTCCCCGTTCTCCTCCTTCTACAAGCAATGTGTCGCGTAAGCTCACTTCTCAACTTCTCATCCACAAAAATGTTTACTAATACTTACTTGCACAAACTCACGCCTTTTTTCCCAGAAGGGGTAGACCTTATATTTTCCGTCACGCGATATGAAAGGGGGCGAGCCTATTGCCACATCGGGCACAAATTCTTGACTTCAGGCTGATAATGAATAGAAAAATCCAATACCACTTTGCCCGACCCGGGATTCGAACCCGAGACTTCAGCTTTGCAATCATACCGTAGTATAACTGCGCCACCGAGGCACTCATAATTTGTTCAGGCAATAACAGTTTGATCTTCATAATATTCAAGTATTTCACCACGCGTGATAATTGTCCCCAGGGCTGTACTTACAAAGTCGGGGTCGAGGCGCTTGGTGCCCTCGATGATGGCCTGGTAGGAGAAGCGCAGCTGGTCGGGTGTCTGGATCAGCCCCATGCGGCCCCTGCGGAGGTCCAGCAACACCTCTTGGATGTTTATTGCATCAATACCTTCCTTCTCGATCTGAAATATCAACGTACGGACCATTTCATGCAAACTTATATTTGGTGTCATACAAGGTAATAGTGGCTTGGTACTCGTATAGATAGCTACACCAAAGGGACATCTATACATACTATAATACATTTTTAATCGATCGATGTCTGTACATGAAAGATAAATGAGAAAAACTGATACGGGGGGATTATATTAACGTAACAGAACCCAATACAATGATTTTTAGTCTTTTTGTCTGTGCGGTTGTGCGCGCGGATGAACTCAGAAACGGTTTTATGGATTTCGATGTTAGTATGGAGGTAGCCTACACAAAATCGCTAAAAACAAGTGATGAGGACTCAATTGTAAATAAATAACGTAAGTAACCCGACAGATGTGAGCCGGACACAAGTTTATTAAAAACATCCCTTGCAGAGCTGACCCTTCATAGTGGGTCTTACCTAACCTAGTAAAATAGTTTTAGGAACAAATACACATTATAGAAATACTCAAATATTAATAAGGACAAACCGTCACAGCTCATAATTATGGGAAACACATAATCCAATATGATAAGTCAAGATGCGAGGTATTTTTTGTACGTCGCAAGCAGTACAGTACAGTAGGACAACATTAGTAAGTAAATTGTTGTAGTAAAAATATAGACGCTCAAATCAGTGCGCGGCGAAGGAAAACATCGTGAGGTGAGCTGCACACTCCAGAGGTCTTAAAAATATTTTCAATTCTATGAGATTCCGCCAATGTGCACTAGGCCGGCGTGGTGGGTTTTGGCCCAAGAGTTCTCATTCGAACTCTCGGATCTAGAGTCTCGTTCTTAGTAAAGGGCGAGTAGAGACTGATATAGTACAATATCTACTATAAGTGGGCAGCGAAGCGCGTGCGTGTGCGTGGTGGCCTGTTGGTAACGGACCTGACGCGACTGCCAACATGTTCACGGTTGTCGCTGGTTCAAATCCGAGGACTCCCCTCTGACTTTTCGGAGTTATGTGTGTATTGATAGTCAATGATCACTCACTATAACGGGAAGGAAAACATCGTGAGCAAACTTCCATACCGTAGCGATTTTGAAGAATTTCTACGGTATGTAAAGTACGCCAAACCGCATTAGGCCAGCGTGGTGGACTATATGGTCTAACTGCTTTCAACCGTACTCTCGATTGTTGAGGAGGACGTGCCCTGCAGTGGGACGTATATGAGCTGATACATGATTTCATCCGTTATATTCGCCTTAATGTGTGATTTATTATGTGACTGTCTCGGTGGCGAAGTTGTACTACGGTATGATTACAAAGCTGAGGTCTGTGGTTAGAATCCCGGGTCGGGCAGTGGTAGTGGAATTTCTATTAATTATCAGCCCGGAGTTAGGAATTTGTGCCCGATTGGGCGATAGGCTCGTCGCCTATTACATCATGGGACGGAAGATATAAGGCGAAACGTGGGGGTACTGGTGGCACCTCTGCCTACTCCTTCTGGGAAAAGGCGTGATGTTTATGTATGTTATATTTGATAGGGAGCGACCTATCACCACGCCGGGCAAAAATTCGTGACGCTGGCAACTCGGTGCGATTTCTCAAAGCAATTTTTCGGTAACTATATTAATTGCTCGGCTCGTATGTCAATTCTTACCGTGCAATTTGTTAGTCTATTTAATGACGATGTAAACACTAGTGATATAATTTAATTACGGGTTCACTTCTCTCGCTACTGCAGTCTGAGCCTTTGAGCCGGGTGAAGGCATTTTCTCTCTGTGTCTGTGATTTTTAATTACATAATCCTGTTTTTATTTTGTTTTTAGTCACGTCTTTGCTTTGCAGTCTATGTCAGCTACTGTTAGGTTTATTTCATATATGAATTTCGCTTCTCAGTACTGCTAATTCCTTAGTCAAGTAAAACTTTAATTATCTTTTTTCCTTGACATTTATTTTTGAACTCTAGTGAATATTTTTCCCTTTTCATACACACGACGGATGCTGACGTCACTACTATGTATTTTTCTAGTCAAGTGGCTTACGTCAATGAGAATGCAATATGTTGTTGTTCACCTTTATCAGGTGCTATAACAACATTTTTTTAGAGAAACGACTTCCTAGATTGTTTGATTAAATAATTATCACTGAGCATCGAAGCTCGGCGAGTCTCTTAGGGCCCTATTTAAACTTACATACATAAACTCACACCTTTTTCCCAGAAGGGGTAGCCAAAGGTTCACCTGGCATCAACCAGGACATCCACGTTTCGCCTTTTGTGTTCAATCCCACGATGTGATAGTGGGCGAGCCTATCGCCATATCGGGCGCAAATTCCTGACCCCGGCTAATATTGAATAAAATAATCCAATATCACTTTGCCCGACCCGGGATTCAAACCCGAAACCCCAGCTTTGCAATCGTACCGTAGTACCACTACGCCACCGAGGCAGTCTATAAACTTACAAGAAGGTAATCAAAAACAAAATGTCATATATTTTGCTTGTAGTATATATATATATATATATGGTAAACTCGGCGAACATTCCATTTAGTTATAGAAAAAAGTTGCGCGAAGTGTGGATAGCAGTAGTAGGAAGACAAACCCTAAGTTGGTAAAAGGCGGCAGAACCTTGTTATAGATCTTTAAATCTGCAGTACGGATGGTCCGGCTCCACTGGGATGCTATCGCTCATAGAAAACCGACGTAAGGTAACAACTTCGCTGTTGTGTTTTGCTCAGTGAGAGATCAGCGGCGACTCTACAGCCTTTGGCAGGAAATTAGTATCCACACAAATAGAGACCACCATAACCAGAGCTTGACCACTCATCTTAAGTGACCCACGGAAGTGTTGCGTTTTAGACGGGCATAATTGACCAACCAGCCATTGGTAACTATCTCATGAACTCTTTTGCACTTACCATCACCTGCGTTGTATTTCATCGTGCCATTAATCATAATGCATCGACAGACGTGAGATATTTTTTTATAAAGCGTTGTCACTAAATCCTTCTGCAAAGTTCAGCATCAGACTTGGTGTGGCTGAAGAGAGAGACTTTTGTCACAGCATAAATGAGCCCGCGTATGGAACGCGGGCTGTGTATCAGCTGCAAAGGCATAACAAAACAACTTACGAGTACGAGGCAAGAATCGACGAGGCAGAAAGTTCCGGAGCGGCCGATGCCGGCGCTGCAGTGCACCACGGGCGGTCCAACATCAGGGTCGAGGCAGCCCAGTTCCCGCACCCGCTGCAGGAACTCCAGGAACGCCACCGGCGACGACGGAACCCCGAAGTCCGGCCACGTGGTGTAATGGAACTGCGTCACCTCGCGCACCTCCGAGCTCTCCAGATCTTGGATCCTACGAAAATTCATTTATAAAACATTCGGTAAATCACAATATCGCTCGAAATAATCCCGGATTTATTTCGCGTTATTACCTATAAAGTAGGTCACATTGGCAATTCGAATTTATTGAAAAGTCTCATTTTTTTTACTATTAAGTACCTATAATAAATATTGGGTCATTTACCGAGAATTTGTGTATGATGATTTTTAAAGTAGGTCAGAGATCGAAAAAGCTTTTCTTTTTTCTTTGATAACGGATTTAATTTAAATCCAAATACGAAATAATATTCCGATTTATTACGACCGAGTAAAAAGTGTGTGTGTGTGTGTGGGTCTGGTAAAGGTCGCGGGACGTCGCTGAATGCGGGCTGCCTCCAACAGGTCACTGTGGAAATCATTGGGAGAGGCCTATGTTCAGCAGTGGACTACCTTTGGCTGATGGATGGATGGATAAAGTGATTCACTGATGTAAAGTCTGGTAATGGAGCTTAGTGTTTCCGAAGTGGCATCTACCGAACTTGCCCATGCCATTGATTGCATTAATTAGCGCTATCTCATAATAAAATGTTCACAAATCGGGCTGTTGAATATACAACATCATTTTTTAAATATACTTCGATTAATTCACTAACGGATTAGATTGAATAAGGACAACGATGAGGTTATCAAGTAGGAGTAATCCTTTAACCTTCAATTGTATTTATTTACTAATCACAATACTCGTAAAGGACACTGGACTGCAAAGAAAGGGTCGGTTAAAGATCTCAATATCTTCAAAAGTACCTGACCTCGCTTTATGAAATACAGACTGAATTAAAGAATATTTTAATGCGCTTGAATGAAAATAAAAGAATGAATTCAAGCCTTTTATATTAAAAAATGTAAAATAAAATGTAAAAAATACGTAATTTTCCAATATTTTCGTAAACGTAGATTAGTTACAGGTGTGCCGTTTTCACGCATGTTAGTATTTTACTTTGCCACCACGAGGTTTGGCATATTTTCAATTAGGTTTTTGAGGCGATGCTGCGGAATATTCTGCCATTCCTCTATTAGAGCCTCTTTCATGACGTAGTGTGATTGGCGGCGGATTTCGCTGACGTACACGTCGCGGCATCCCAGGTCGTCCTATGCATGCTCAATGGGGTTTAAGTCGGGGCTGCATGCCACTCCATGTGTGTGATACCGATTTTTTGAAAATAGGCAAACACTATCAGAGCTGTGTGTGTACGAGAATTCTCTTGCATAAAAACGATATTCTCGCCAATATCCACTAAAAGTGGGCCAAGGTAGTCATTCAGTATGTCAGTGAGATATCTTTCTGCAGTTAAAGTTCCATTTTCTATCACCACTAGCTCAGTGCGGCTTTTGGGAGAGATCCCCGCCCAGACGTGAACAGAGCTTACGCCGTAAGGTACTTTTCCTCTATACAGGTTTGGGCATAAACGCTCTCCCGAGCTTCTGTGTTCTTTTTTCTTCTCGTCGTGCTTGTAAAAACGGAATCTAGACTCGTCCGAAAATATAACTCTTCAACAGTCAATCAGAGTTCAATTCTCGTGTTCTCTACCATAACTCAACTTCGAGTTTCTTGTTTTGGGCCATTTGCAGGTCTGCCCTTAATGTGGCAGAAACACGATCTCGTTTAATAAAAATAACATATCTTAAGTTCTGGTCTAATCAGTTTGCGAAAAATAAAAGGAAAAATATAATATTAATAGTTTTTCAGAAAATCAAAGTGCATCACAGAGAACACTGCCTGTATATATCTTCGTAATCACTGTTGAAAACATTTAAATTTTTTTAAGAATATATTTTGTCGTTTTTAAATTTTGATGTACCCAGTGTCACTCTCACGACTAAGGCGAATCTATTGACACCGCTCACATAAAAATACGACAAGCCATTTAGGCGCTAGGGCGTGCCAAAGCAATATAGTACACACATAGATACACTCGAAAACATATACCATCTTCCTTTCGCAATCGGGTAAAAATCACCATTAATTTACATTTTCACTCTTTAACATAATACAATTATTAGAACTAATAAATACGTTTTATATATTATTTAACTTGGCATTAAATATTCTTTAATTCAGTCTTTATTTCATAAAGCGACGTCAGGTATGTTTGAATTTATTGAATTTTATCTAACCGACCCTTTTTTGCGGTGCAGTATATATTTTTACATTAGGTGTTAGTCCAAACAAGTTGTGATTCAACAAGTTTGATGCTGAATTTATATAACATTCCACGCTTTGTTTTCATATGCCAATGTTAAGAACTGTACGTTGAATCATAAATCCAAAAGCGGCGTCAAATTTCAGCGGTTCAGTAAGAATGAGCTTTATATAATCTGATTCTATTTTTAGGCATTAAGATCTATGCATGCAGTCCTGGTCTGTAAACAGCTACAGCAACAAACATACAAATGTGTAAATCACAAATAAAACATTTCATCTATAAAAAGAGACGCGCAAACTACTCCTCCGCTCGTCCGCCTGTCGTAATTAAAAAAATCATATTCAAAATTATATCCCTAAGTCTGGATTTACTGCAGCGTACCGCTCGCCACTTGTAACCAAAAAAAATATCGTTACGTATAAATGTTTTAAGTGTGCGCCTTCCGTGTGTCATGTTCAATCAAACGGGGCGGCGGGATATTCGTATCCGGATATCGTCAGGTGTAAAGTCCTTACAATGATCGAGGTAGGTTGCTTTCAGCCTGACCTGTCCTATAACACACTCCATCTACCGTCACGCGTAAAACTTTTTTTTTTATCAAGAAGAATGCTGTTGAGGTCCCCTTTTAGTACCCCGGAGAAGGCTGAAAGAGGTATGTTGGTGCAACTGGCCCTCTAGCCAGGCGCGCTGTGGATCGTGGTTGAGCTGGGCCCCTAACAAAACCTAAACCAGCATACCAACTAAAACCCCTCGATGCCCGTCGCGCGCTGTTCGGGCGACACTGGATTCCTCAGGGCAAGAAGCTCCCCGATTATTTCCCTGCGATCGCCCGGTTTTCAATAATTTCCCTTTCATTGGGGAATAAATTTATACTTCACTTACATCTCTGTTTGAACGCACCGTTTAAGGTGTTTTGGGCGTCCACGACCGATGCGAGGCCACGCGCTTTGTCGTCCATCTCGGAATCGCATCTAGTGCGGGTGCACCGCCTCGGCACTATGCCCAACGATTCCGATAACGCCTTCAGCTCGTCTCCTACGACCGGCAGGGGATATCGTGACGGAATTCTTAAGCCCCCTAATCTCGGGCCGAATCAGGAGCAGAACCGCTACTTTGCCATGTCAGTACAAAAATCGTGTTCATCGTGTTCATTTGCGTGCATAGTGGATACTGGACAAAAACTCCATTTGTCTTCATAAGTCATAAGGATGACCCGAATTAGTGAATGTACGAACATAAGTTTTTATAACATAGATCGATATAGGTCTATCGACCGGGAATGGTTTCATTCACTTATCTATCTAGGAGTTGTAACTTTTAAGTGTACTAAAATAAATTAATTAATCGATTACGAGTACAATCAACAAATGTTGTCAATGTTAATTTAGACGTCAGTTTTTGCATGAATTACTCCGTTAATAAAATACTGCAACTTCAGTCACGAAATAATGCTCCTAGAAAGTTGAGGATTGAGTGGCGGTTAGCAATTCAGAGAATCACGGATTCATATAACTCCAGAACCAAATGTGTGAAAAAGGTCACGTGGATATGACTCCCTAGATAATTTTTACACGTATTTCAACAACCCAACTATAATGGAGCAGGGATTGGCAGAATATTCATTAAGCGACCTTTGTGTGTGTTTGTTGTTGGCTGTAAGTTATAACTGTTTGTGGTGTGACTGTGAGCAGGATAAGCTCAGTTTGCATTTCACTTTGTGTGGATTTGTCGCGGTCAGACAAAATCATTGGCAGATATTACAATTTAGACCCCAATTAGTTATGCACGTGCAACCGACGCGACGGTACATATTTCTAATATTGCGACTGCAATGATAATGTTCCTTATAAATGACACCATTGCGTGGATCACTGAGACTACACCTGTGTACGATAGTTTCCATCCGGGCAGATGCAAAGGTTTTATCACCACCGGTAAAATTTTATAATTTACACATATATGTTATTGGAAAAGATCCATTTCTCAGAAAATAGATATATGATATATTATACATAATATTTCCTACAATAAACACAAAATAAATGCTTCTGTGAAAATGGAAATAAATCGCTGTAGTAAACTGAGAATCAAAATACCCGACAGCATATTTTTAATATATATTTTCAATTTTATTTCCTAGAAATTTTATGTAATCACGGGTTTGATACATTTCTGTTAATATATACACCTTTTTTCCCAGAAGGGGTAGGCAGAGGTGCAATCAGGACACTAACGTATCGCCTTGTATTTTGAGTTCCGCGATGTGGTAGGGGGCTAGCCTAACGCCATATCAGGCATAAATTCCTGACTGCGGACTGATAATTAATAGAAAATCCAATATCACTTTGCCCAACCCGGGATTCGAAACCAAAACCTCAGCTTTACAAACATACCGTAGTTAAACTATTTCTATATAAATTCACTGATATTAACTGACTAATTATTTTCTGTATACAAATTCGTGTGTATAAACCTTAACATAATATATTAAATCGAGCACAAACATCTCTTCTTCCAAGTTCAAATGTAAGCGTCATTAATGAAAAATAAAAATGAAGTATGCATTAACCTTTAACTATGTTTTTTAAATGCATCGCGTACAATATATCGAGTTTTAAACATTAGATTTCTTGCGGCGTCAAGGAAAATTCCTACTAGAAAATCAATAGCATAATCCAAGCTATACCACAGCACGATGGTGCAGTCGTGGGAGTTACCAGCTGCATCTATTTTTAACTGCTTAATGGCTTCACACACTTATGACGCAGGACATCACATATTGGTGTCTGATTGATATTCGATTTTATTCTGCACCAAGAAGGCGTGATTTCTTTATTATTTAGCAAATAGTGTTGTACCCGGAGGGCGTCATGAAGGGTTATATTAGGTATTTATTGAGTTTCCGTAGCAGGTAGACCAGCTAGCGGCCTGACATATGATACGTATACCGCTCCTCGTAGACTACAATGCCAGGGGCACAGACAAGCCGCTGCCTACCAAAGATAATACGATATATTTTCTGGTTTATAACAGCAACACAAAAATTAACACACGCCTTGTGTTGTTATTGTCTGAAAATTCTATGCAGTTCATTTTAACTTCACCAAGAAGTGTTATTTTTCATTTATTAGATAAAAATACAAAAATAATAAATATTATTTATCTTTTCCGATCTTACAGTTAACTTATGACTGCATTTGGAGAGGTTTATAATAATAATATATTTATTTCGGAATAGATTAAATTATGCCCATATGTGTGCCCAGCAATGGGCTGCTATGTGCTCATAAACTAAGTCAAACTTCAAGCATTATAACATACATTCTATCAGTCGTACGTCCACACTTTAGTAACAACTCCAGAAATTGAAGTAGACTATTGTTCTAGAAATCCGACCAAATGTTGGGCAAACGCGTGACCAGCTCCAATATTGATGAAAGGCTTTTTATCTTCCAACGTGGCAATGAGGCGAAGGTCGATGTGGTTCGAGTTGGTCGTCGTTTGCGCCAATTGCTCGCCGCTGGTTAATTGTTCCATTCGCCTATCCCACGCGCTCCACGTGATTAACATATGCATGTCGTGTGCTCTGTGCGTTCGGAACATTTTAAACATATCAATCTACGCTGAGATTTGTGATGTATGTCCAACTATTTTTCTGCTTGGTATATTTGCAAATATAATACAGGACATTAACACATTGAACTAGAAAGATTAGTTGATGGCGATAAGATGTTAATTTTTTTAATGAGATATCTAGTTGACGTTTGTCCACCAAAAATCAATACTTTCAACGCTGTAGCAGCTGGATATTATCAACACATAACTTATTTTCCCAATTTTTTATGTGAAGTGTAACGTCGTAATTTTAAAATATTTTGACTAATTTGTAGCATATTGTTGTATTTTAATTAAGTAGTGTCTCCATTACTACATAATAAGCCCAACAAATATTTGTTACTGCTGATATAGACAACGCAATCATTTATCGTACAGATACTGCTGACAAGCGGCGCCAATTCAGCGTCAATATTATTCAATTACTCTGGGATTGGTCTATTTTATTCTTCAGTTAGGCACAACGTTTAATGCCTGTAAATCTGAATAAAAGATTTATTTAAAATAGTTTGTTATTCCATTTCGAGTACAATGGTTTCGATAGTAATGTGTCGTTATAATACATACGCCAGCAGTAATAAGGGAGAACCAGTAATATTATGTTTTGTTTTCGTGAAAACGGATAAATTTCCCATTTATTTATTTCCAGTTATTTGCATTATTTTAAAACAATACAACATCATAATAGTAGAAATTCTTTTAATTCATCCCGTATTTTTAGAACTGCGAAAATAAATAAAAGCAGGTACACGTAGCCAGTGCTTGTATGGGGTCTGTGTGTCCATTGATATCATATTTCATCTTCCAACGATGCTACTAATGGGTGCAATCGGTGCAATTTCGGCTCCTCTTTGACAAAGGCTAAATTATTTTTTGGACCTTCCTGGAAGCCAATTTTTTTCCACTTATCCTTCTTAAAATGATGTTCGGAATATCGTTCTATTTAATATTTTTAAAAGATTTTCAATCAATTTAAATTACAGTTCTCATCTCCGTTTCTGGTATTTAAACAAAATCATCATCTTTAAATAGACCAAAAGTACTCGTACTCGACCATAGGACTCGTAAGTCCTCAATAGCGTCTCAGTGTACAGTAAAAGATTCATTTTTAGTAGTGACCAGCTACGTAGTGGTTCCCGAATATTCGCCCACGCCCACGGTAAAAGAAGCTGAAGAGGTTCAGCGCATTCGAGTGCCTCCAAGATCCTGAGGCAAACCGCCATAGCCTACTAAATTTTATATTACACCATATTTTTATATTGTTGGCTGCGGTGCTGTATCCTGCTGTCAATTCATTAATATGTCCATCAGTGATTGTTCTCGTGCAATTTAATTTCCTTGTAACTCCATGGTACGTGAACACTATAATCTGTAGACGTAACCGGGCCGGAAGTCCGGTTTTTACATGTACATGTCGGCCATTTTGATCTGTCGTATGAAGGCGTATGCGCTACATTGTTCACGTATTTTGCATTTGACAATCTCCGTCGCGCAGTTGGTTATACGCGGACTGTGGAACAAGAGTCCGCGGGTTCTATTCCTCACCGAAAGAAACTTTCTAATGATGTGCAATTTGTTTCGGTTCTGGGTGTTTGTAAGTCCAAAAATATCGACTAGGATAGAATCGAAAAAGGAGGCTTGTATATGAAGGTACAATATATACGGCCGATACCCAATAGTATGAAACAGAATTACTTACCGAAAGACCCGGGTGCAGTAGTAGCTGCAGTCCTGCTCGCTGATCTGCTCCACCGTGAGCTTGACGTCGGTGAGGATCATCTTGTGCTGCTCGCCCACGCCGTGCGGCCAGTACCAATGGCACTTGATCTCGTTCTTCTCAATAACCTTGTTGAGCATGAGGATGGCGCGGCTGTCCTGCTCCCACACCATCAGCCAGAAGTGGCCCACGGTGAACGCCAGCGGGCCCTGCGTCAGGATGTACGTGCGGTTCGCCCGCTCCATCTGTTGGCGGAAGGGGGAGTTAACATTGTGCGGAGGGCGGTTGGTGGAATCAAACACTTATTGGTATGCTTGGTACCAATTATAGATTTTTGAAGTTTAGCGATTCGATTAAGATTATATAAACTTACATTATATAAACTTTTTTTTGTTAACCTAATGCACCTGATGGTGCAGTGCAGTTTTAATAGTTTCTCTACACCATAAACCTGATCGACACAATAATGTTGGCAGGTTGCTCAACACTGAATACCTAAGGCTAAGCAGAAACGCGGCGCCCTTGCCTAGGTCATTGTGACGGTTATCCACCATGGACTTTGTTCACTATCAAGACCATGCGAATATACCATCAGCAACAAGTATTAGATATACTATCAGTATTATGGAAGCGCCAAATAGTTGATGAAGAAGTACCTACATAAAATCTCAGCGTTGGACCTAATGAGTTCTCAGTGGAACGACTTTTGACTTACCGCCATTTGCCCTGTCTTAAAAACAACAAAGGAAATGTTAATACTAAAAATTCGCTGAAGCTTGCAAGCTTAACCAAAGCCAATAACACATTTGAAATTAATTTTGAAAGGGGAATGCCCATTTTCCATAGTGGCTTGCTCTGAGAACGGACAGTTATAACGTGGTTCTCCGTAGCTTATTTTGGTCGGAATAATGGTCGCAGCTACTATCACAAAAACATATTAAAACTTATGCCATTGTTTTTTTCAAGGGAAGAAAAAAATAAACACACAACATTTGGGATTATGAAACGTCAACTGTGAAAGTCCGTGACATATTTAATTTCTAATTAATTGAATATTTAATTTTGTTATTATTTCACTTTTTTATTTAACAAGATTATTTAACAACTTCATTTTTCTGTTTATTCCTGTCCGATTAGCACATAGATGGGCACTCCCCTTTCATATTAATTTATATCGTGTGAAAAAAATCAAACACGTGCATTCAGACAAAATTGAAAGCCAACAACAAACGGTTTTATGTATATCACACAATGTTGAACTTCAATAATTCAGAAAGCTTTATGCTTGCTGTCCATTTGACCCGATTGACCAAGCCGGAAGGCGAAATAAATATTCTCCTTCCATAAATTTAATTGAAAAACTTTATCCGCAGAACGAGAGTCGGAATGCGCGAATCAACTTACGTGTAAATGCTCGCCGAAAGTTTTAATCCGGTATATTCCTAATGGACGTCCAGCTCTACGTAGAATTGTAACTTCATTTGAAGCGCAATTTAATTAACTCCGCTGTGACTAATTACCTACTGAGAACATATTCACAGATATATTGTGCACATTGTGCATTATTATATAGATAAATATGAAAACAACGAATAATAAAACATAATAAGAGATTATATTGAGCGCGCTGCATGCCGGATGCTCTCAACGTGTAGCCGCGGAAATCGGTGGGCAGACTTATTCCAGCAGAGGATCTTTTGTATGTTCAAAGGATGACGACCAACCAGTATAAATCTAATTTATCAATTAAAAAATAGATCTCTTAAATTACCTCGAAGTCCAATACTTAGTAGGTGAATGAGTTAGGTCGATACCGATAAGGCAAAAATGTTTAAACGGGGCAATAGTAACAATTCATTTTGTTCGTCTGTTTCGAACAACAATATAATACGTACACAGGATGATAGTGTACAGCATGATAGTAACATTTCTAATGACGCACGGAAACTAATTAGGTAAAAGCGATTAGAAGGTACGGAAAATTTAGTATTTTTGTATACGCTGCGTAAATCCTAAGAAGTGATACTTGGGACACAGCCGATTAAACGTTTTAAACTAGGGGCCCGGCAAGCTCCATCCGGGTCCACTTTTTGAGTCGAGTCCACATCAACAACATATTATTTCGCGTACTGTTTTATTTTCATATAAATTCAATGAACAGACTGTGACTACCGTGCTCTATAGTGCTTTACCCATCCCGTCCCTCTATATCCCATCCTATCCCGTTTCATCCTGTCCCAGGACTCAAGGCATGTAATCCTCTCGTCTCCTGTTTTATCCCATCGCTTGGATTTTAAGAAAAGTAACAAATGTACTTTAATTCCTTGCCCAACCCCCGGGAATACTACATATTTCGGGATAAAAATGAGCCTATGTCTTAATCCAGGGAGTCAACTAACTCGATACCAAAACGCAAAATTGGCTAGCCGTTTCCGAGATAAGCGCACACAAAGACACAGCCAGAGTGAAGACATCGATCAGTTACATTATTATGTGTACAGATATAGATGACGTCGGGGTGCGTTGCCTCGGGGGCACAAGGCCACAAGGCCACCGCGCCTGAACCTGACCCACTTAGAGTAAACACGACCCGCTTTAACTCTTATTATTCTTGAATGAAGTTGTAGCCATTGACGCGATTATACGCTACAGATCGGAAAGGGCGTAAGTGACTAGACAGCGTGGTGCGTTCATGTCTTTCTCCTATTTAGCATTATTCGTGTCAGCGTGGTGAAATGTGGCCTAACCTGTCTTATGCGAACTTCCGGTTGTAGAAGAGCTCAGCAGTGAGCTATTAAGGGCTGATACAGTACTAGTAAAACTATTCTAATTAGTGATGACCCTCGCTTCTGAACACCCAAATGTAGTGTATATTGCAACTTTACTTTTATTCTCAAAGATCGAAATGCAAATCATTGAGAATAAAAGGGTGCGTCAGAAATGAGACGAGATAGACAACAATCATTTGGCCCCACACAGTTTCGCAAAACTAAGAAAGCCGTGGCTGAGCTAGCACTTTCATGTCATCGTCACTGAAAGGTTCAACAAATTTTTTTATTCAAAATTTTAATGAAGTTTTATGACAATGTCACTTCCGTTACATTTACGGCAGTTATATACATACACATTAATTATTTATCTACAAAACAGTAAAGATATACATTTGAAACCATCCTGGCCTCTCGGGATAAAGAAAAAGCCAGGATACTGTTGATTCTGCCAACATTAATTGTAGGATACATCTCAATGCGTTGTAATTCGTTCCGTGCACATTCCACTAAAACATGGTGGACATCTTCTACGACACCACAAACTTCACAATTAGGTGTATCAGATAAACCTATCAAATGCTTAAATTTATTGGTCGGAATGTGTCCAGAACGGAGTCTCAATAATGTGACAACAATTTTACGACTCAGATCGGTCCCCTCGAACCATGGGTAATAAGGAGGTTGACATTGGATTGTTTTGTACCATATGCCTTTAAATCGGGAGCGTTCATCAAAGTGTTCCTTCCATTTTAATATACTTTTAGTTTTGAGATCCGATAAAATATCGTTATATAAAAGTAAACAATTAAATAAAATTCCTTCACTCGTAGATTGTCTCGCAGCCTCCTTACCCATGATACCGATATGGGAAGGAATCCACTGAATAACAACATGTTTATTAGACTTTTGCAATTTCCAGATAGAGTCCAGTATTTATAAGCTATCGGGTATCCTCGAAAATTCGAGGGTAACCGAGCCAAATGTTGAAGACCGCTTTTGGAATCTGAAAGTATAACAAAGTTACTTTGATCAATATACGAAAGATTGAAAGTTTAAATGAAAGTATTCAATATACGATAACACTCACTCTGGTGTCAAAGATATATACATGAGAAGGCATACATATCCCACGGTTTCACTATCCTTCCATTGGCCGTCTTCACTAGATTTTCTTCTTTTTACCCCTATAATAAATAGCGGTGCTACTCGTCAAGCTTTCTAATATCTCCTCTTCCGTTAAGTCAGTTTCTATATTTTTAATAACACCAAAAGAATGGTCCATTTCATATGTCTTTTGACATTTGTATCCTTTGGTTTTAAATAGTTCACAATTAAGTAAGGCAGAGGCCTAGTGCAGAGGCACTTCGTCACTAAGCTGTATTAAAACCTTATAAGCATTTGCGTACTTGACTTGTATAATATTTACTATATTTTGAGATTTTAATAATTTAGCCGATCCAAATTCCTTTGGTAGTGTTTCCGATGATGTGACGCTAATGTCAATTTTGTCTTCCGGTATTCTTTCTTCAGATTGTCCTAAACGCGCAAATCGTTTCCCTCTCCTCTCCACAGTAGTCCAAATTTCATTTTCATCTAACATCCTGCTTCTTTTAATAGGTAATCCCCTACATTTTCTCGAATTCGAATCGTTATTCTCTTCTTCAGTACAAGATCGACGTGATGACATGTTTGCCCTTGTCGCCTCAATGTTGACTTCTATCTCCATATCACTTATTTCGTCCGACTCATTATCTAAACTAAATTCTAAGTTAATCATAACTCCGTTTAGTAAACAACATCGTACTTTCACCGAGTGCGCGTACGCGTAACTCGATTGAGCAAGCGGCGACTCAAAACCAATACACAGATAAGACGCTATGCACGTGCGTGTCCGCGCGCAACTCGGTTCAACATTCAAAATTATTGTTATATCCCGACAGCTAAACAGTGTTGTTCTTCGTTCAGTCAAGCCGTCCAAACCTATCAAGCACTAGGACTCTTATAATATTTGCAAAAATTAACAAACAGTAACACTTACAAAAAGAATAGTCATGTATATCTAAATTAAAAACGAATAGAATATTCATTAAAACGGCAGCGTAGAAGACGATTGAAAAACGTTTACAAAGCACTGACGCAATGGAAGCGACTGTGTAAATTACAATTTAATTTTGCTTTGGCAGTCTCTACTAGTGTTGACTACTACGAAGTAATAAAAGTCATTATGTTCAGCTAAATTGAATGAAACACCCGAGATGGCGGTTTTTAATTTTTTGTTATAGTAAAGAACTTAAAAAGTGCGCGGTGAACTGTTGGTATCGGACGACACGCGGCTGCTAAAATGTTTACGGTGGTCGCGGGTTAAATTCCAGGACACACGTCTGATTTTTCGGAGTCATGTATATTGATAGTCAATCACCACGCACTAAAACGGTGAAGGAATACATCGTGAGGAAACCTGCATACCATAACGATTCATAAGAATTTCTATGGTGTGTTAAGTCCGCCAACCCGCACTAGGCTAGCATGATGGACTATATGGCCTAATCCCTCTCAATCGTAGTCCGATTGAAGTAGGCCCGTTCCCTGCAGTAGGACTTATACGGGCTGATAGAGTTACAGAAAAAACTTCACCAACCTGCAGTGAACTTCCTCTGGCTGAAGAGAGAGATACAAAGAAAAAACTACATCACTTGTATTTTGCGTAAGGCTTGGGGATGGTTCATATATTGAGCATGTGTTAGATCTCTTATGACTGAGGCTGAAATATAGAAAGAGAGGGGGACGGGAGAGACAGAAGGCTCATCGCCCTTGCAATGTAACAGGCTTTTAAGAGGATTAATCTACAACAACATTGCCTCATACTGTGACACGTCACAAGGAATGCCGACATCTGTGTCCGAAAATACAAGGATTCCAGCGAAGGTCTGGAAATATCTAATTTGCACATTTGAGACACTGACACCCGTATTCACAAACAATACTTTACTCAGTGTTGAAGCAAGGCTTTGCTAAGCAAGGCATTTCTCACAGCAATCGTTCCGTCCAGCCTTTTTATTCACAAACAATACTTAAGTTGACCTTTTACTATGCGAACGCACAGCGTCAAATGCAGATCAGTGATAGGCCAATTAGCTTTGCTAAGTTTTCTCTGGTGATGACAAATGAAGCCATGAATACGGTTGACATAAATACAAACAATGCGTTTTTCGCAGTGACGCAGATCTGATAATGTCTAGACGGAGCGCTGGAATCTCAAAGCTGGAGATAATAACGAGGGTGCCAGGGCATTCCTATTTTCTATTTTCTTCAAATTTTGGTAGTATTATGAAATACGTATTATATGAAAGAGAATCTGAAAAACTGTAGTTGAGCGCATTTATATTATATTTAATTAACAAAACATAAATCATTGAATTGAAAAATTATATTTATTTTGACGGAAAATTTATTATTATTAAATATCAGTACTTTATCCATATGATTTCTAGGATTGTCCGATTATCGTAATTTTTATGTTCATTTATTAATGTTAATTAATGGATACACAACAAATAGTTGAAGAGATGTGCGAGAACAATAGATGCCAATAGGATCTGAAAAAATGAGCTAAAATAATCCAAATTTACATGACATCTGACAATGATTGTCATCAACCGACACTATGCATTGCGCAATGCGCTCTACACATCAAACCCGCCGGCTCGGCGACACAACCCGGCGGCCTATAAGAAAAGCATCACCAAGCATCAAGCACCCGCACGTGTTGCCCGCAGACATGATATTTCTATAACGCAAGCGCACTGCTCGTCAACATCATCAAATGTCGAGCCACTGGCAGCCGTCAAATTTTCCGCCTTACACTGACTGAAGCCGCCGGCTAGCCCGCCGACATATGCCGGCGGGCCGGCGGCTTTGGTGTGTAGTGCACTTAAAATGGTCTCTTTAAGCGAACGCATGGAGTTACCAGTCACTCAAGTATTGTTTAAGATTTGAAATTGGCGATTCTGTGCGTTTGGCTGCACTATACGTCCCCGTAGTATTGTTCGTGAATACGGGGATTAGAGACATATTTCGTTGTGTAAACTAAAACCCGTTTCAGTACAAATCCGCGTTGACAGCGCGCGGGAGCAGTGAGAGAGCTTGATTGGCAGCGTCAGGAACAATCCGGCCAGTTACAAATACAATTAAAAACCGCACGTGCCGACGAGCGCACTAGCTGGATTCATGTGAAACCAGGATCGATGCACAAATGGACGCGCGTGACAGTGAACTTGAAAACACTCATGCATATTCGTGGATCCATATCAATTAAACGTATGTGTCCACAACCATCGCACCTGCATAGGAGTAGGCTGTAGGTAAAATTAGATATAATTTCCTACCACTGGCATACAGAAGTTTTGTCAGTGATATAGGTTTTTTAGTTAATTAGGTTTGATGAGTTTAGATGAATAAATAAACTGGCGAACAAGATTAACAAGGATTATATATTATGTACTTATATTTAAACAGTACACACGACAGTATGGAAAACGTATTTCATGTATGACGTATAAACGTATGACGAGCGCAAGGAAGTAAGACAAAACATAGACAACATAATATAAATACTATATACAGTGTTTGTTTAACATATTTGTTTGTGTATGTTTGTGTATGTTGCGACTGTGACAAATAAATCGTTTTTCTTTCTTTCTTTTTCTTCTTTTCTTTCTATATTTAAGTAATACTGGCACTTACTCAATAAACTGCAATATTACTAATAATTTTCTACCACTAGCATACAGACGTTGTGTCATTGATATAGGTTTTATAGTTAATTTGGCTAACGGTTCTATAGATTGTCCTGAACTTCTAGAGGAGATAATATATCTACGCAAAAATCAAATTGGTATAAGACAACGACCTTTACTGCAGGTCCCATCAACCAACACAAAAATAGGCGTAATGTATTCATGACACGGAGTGCCTTGAGCTTCTCCTGACACATCACTTTCGCTTCGTCCAACCAGGATAAATGTAAAAAGATGCGGTTCACAGTAAATGCAGCACCTAACTGTTTTAAAGCAAGAAAATATCCCAGAAAATTGAATATAAAACATATGCTAGAACGCACGCTTTCTTTTATCGTGTTTGTGTGAGAAGAGGGCGGTGTGATGTAATTGAGCCCTTTATCCAGCAACGGCAGATATATGACATAAGAATATAAATGTTATTTACATATAAACCCAGAAACTAAACGCACACACATATTCAGGCACTATTTAACATGAAATGCAACAAAAGCCCCGAGGGAGCAGCGACTTAATAAAATGGCTTTGTTGTTATTAAGAGCTAGTGGGCGACTTCAGCGGAAAACTAAGTTATTGGAATACTGTAATTATTGTATACGGAAATAATAAAAGAGCGCCAGCGAGGAGTAATATTATAAATTAATGAACAGGAATGTGTCTTGCGAATATCAGTCGAGAAGCTAGCTGCAATATATTTAATTAAGAAAATACTGGTTTCAACTAATTGATTAATAAAAAAGTGAAATAAACCGTTGGGAATAATACAAAGATATATAAACTCGTCGCAACGTTCAGCAATGGAGCGTCTGTGGCGAAGATAATATTAATCAGATTATAAGTTGAGATAAAGTATCGATACTACATGCTACTTATTAAATACCCATGAGTATTATTGTAGAGCACGTAGCATCTCTACAATAAAGCGCACTCGCTACGCTCCGCTACGAAACCCTTGGAGCGGTACGATGCTCCTTTCGTAGAGGAATCTACAAAGTGCTCACATTACTAATAAACAAATGTGCATCAAATACTGCAATTTGAAAAGCTTTGCTTCAGCAAATATAGAATTATTGCGTATTTCGGCGAAGTTCCCACTACTTATACAGAAACGCTCTCGTAGCGTCAAAGGCCTATTCATAGAAATAATCAAAATTATCTCTATTCAGATCGGTATTACACAGGTCCTTTGAACAGCTGCATAATACGACTATCGCACCGTAACATCTAGTAGATGTATTATATTATAAACTTGTTTGAAATTATTTATGAATTTAATATTTAAATATTGAATAAAATAAAAAAAATATTTTAATAAAAAAATAAAACTGGCTTCAAAGTAACACTTCAAAGTAGTAAATAATGTCTATTTCATCGCGCTACATTGACTAATATTCTTTTTTACTTGACTAGCCAACAAATCTTAAATTTTCAACAGCCCTTTGACAAACTTTTGGCGCAGTTGGTACACGCGGGCCGTGAAACGTGAGGTTGCGGGTTCAATCCACGCGTCGTAACAAATATTTGTGTGATCCACAAGGTTTTGTTTCGGATCTGGGTGTTTGAGACCGAAGACCCTTTCGTAGTTTCTGATACGCACGACACGAGACTTAATTGATTTTAATGTGGGGTCAGGATTGTGCGATGATTCAATCAAATAATCCCTTCAATAATATAGTGCATATTTAACAGACCAACCAAGTTAATATCTCGAAATTGCTCGTCGCAGACATTGGTCACAAACGTAACCGGATTTAACTCAATTTGCAACTAGGTAATTATCGTGCAAGCGGTCTCAAACACAAAGCATTTCAATTACAGGAGATTAATTACCTTCGCGGGGATTCAAAGCTTACACTCATTGTCATTATAATGCGCATTGCAATGACCATTGAACTGATTACATAACGTTTCTCTGTGGAGGTTTAGGATTAATGGTTGGTGCGGGCCGTTTGCAAACTGTCACTTATGTAAATCTTTGAAAATGAAATGAAATGAAAATTAAAATTAAAATTAAAAAAGGGAGACAAGTCCCTTTTGAAGAACTACCGACCAATCTCTCTTTTGTGCCATGTCTATAAGTTGTTTTCGAAAACTTAAGTGGAATGGACGCGGCATCAACAACAATGGAGGATTTGCGGATGATATTGTCATCGTGGCTGAAACCGTTCAGGACTTATACCACATGTTGACAAGCTCAGCTGATTCTTTAGCACAGACGTGTGAGATGAATTGCATCATTGCTCCTATAGAAAATTTACTGAGCGAATAAAATGCAAACATAAAATGTTTGAGAGACGGCAACACTTCTCAGTCAATTTATAATGCGACCGAAGTTGAATAGAATGTTTTTACCATGGAAAAACTGGTACATGTCATTTTTAACAGGCCACAAGAAATGTTACAAACTGCGATGTATGTACAAGTCTCTAATAAATACAACCAAGAGGCACGTGAGAAAAGTTAACATTTCATTTTACCAAATACGATTTTTTTATATTACTCGACCTCCATCACATCATGAGACGGAACATATAAGGCGAAAGTGGGTGTCCTTGTTGCACCTCTGCCTACTCATTCTGGAAAAAAAGCGTGATGTTTATGTATGTATTTATTTTACCAAACAATTTTCACGCGCACCTACATCGAGGCCTGTACAACTATCCGTAGACCATGACTATTGACTCCATCACCGTCTACTTCATCATCTTCCACCACTGGAGGTATCCGCTGAATAGCGACCTCCAGCAACCTTTATAAAATCGTCTGTCCACCGTGTGTGTGAAGTTCACCTGGCTTCGGAGGTCAATTAATTATCTAAGTGCGCTCTTTGTGTCTATCATAGGATATGAGAAACGGGAATTAAATGCATATTGCTTTGAAAAATGGGATTTCTATAATCCTCTTATGCAATAATATAAAAGCGAAGCCTTTCAAATAAAATGAATGGGCCAAGAAATCAGATTTTATTAGAACGCAGTTCCCACTGTTAGCGATCACTCGGGAAAATTAAAATTTTACACAATACACAGACACCCACGCTATATCGGAAAGCGTAGATGCAACTGCAAATTAACCTAGCCGATGGATGGTTCGTTCTTGCTGCCTTAATGGAAAGTTCTACCCATTATAGGAACGACTTTTATAATAAGCCCAAAGTGACTGCAATATATTTGACTGTAAGTGTTCTCATTCGCCTGTCGATGTAATTATGCCGGTCTTCGAAGCTGAATTTTCTCAAGCTTTATCTCATTTACCGAATGACAGTAAGCCGTAGCATCAACTCGGTTTTCCAGGAGACATTTGTACCAGCCTGGTCGTGCAGGCCCGCTCCTACGGTAGTTCAAGGCAACTATAATGTGGCTCTACCGTTTTAGTCTACCCCCTGGCTGTTTTTACTGTGTGATATACCTACACTTGTGTATTTATCCGCTATATCACACACTTGTAACATGCTATGTGATAAATAAATTCGCTAGGAATAGCACGAAGTGACCATCGAGATCCTTTAGTAGTCATATTACTGAAATAAATTAATCACAAGAGGCAAATCAATACAGGCGACACATCATTAGGAAGGTAATCCAACACCGCATAATCAAAAGCAGCGTTTGAACGACGAAGCGCCTGGCTTGTAGGGGTAGTGTTGCACGTCGTGACATTGACCGTGAACCCGCGCACAGTCGCTGCGACAAGTGAGTTATGGCCGCTCACACGACGCCCGACTAACGATACACAAGTGGGACGCGGACTATCGATATAGGTATCATCATATATTGGACGTGACTGTTACGTCATTAATTCCATTCCATGATGCTGTATTTGAATTAATCTGATATGCGAAATTAAATATTGGACAGTTTTTGTAGCGAAGAGGGTGAAAAAGAGGTGCCTAAGGTGACAATGTCCAAAATTCTGGATGTGTTGTGAGTCATGAAATTTCTTTAAAGTATGACATGTCCACGACAAAAGTTAATTACATTCTTTGAGATTAGGATTGCGTGTATAACTTGTCTATAACTACTCGTATGTACTTAAGCGACATGCATATCAAAGGTTAGCATACAAAAGTTGCGATAAATCGGCGAGGAAGTGGCACGTGAAATCGCTCGGAGTGAACTTAAACTAAATTCTATTTTAGTAATCCTGGGGACAATTTCATTAAACTGAGATCCGCGATATCCGCCGCCCTTATCCACAAAACTTCCCCATTCAAGTTGCAATTCCATATTAATCACATTTTAAAAAGGTCTCAAATGAGAATGGATTGACGTTAAATCTGTGAGATTGTAGAACACTGATACGCCACCGAAGAGAAAAAACAAGTGGATGTGAGACTTCTCCTCACGCCCTGTGGCAATATAATGTATGTGCTGTCGCTCAACATTTCACCCAGTTACTAATAGCCAAGCAACGTGAATATAAAAAAGGGTCTAATTGTCGGAGTTATCATACCATCAGTTAGAGCAAAATTTAATTTATTTTGCCTACAATACAGAATTGTTTCACCGAAACTTGTTATTAAAAAGACAAACGAAAAATGTCCTATGTTAATAAAATAAATTTGAAGTTTGAATCTTCAGCGAACAATCAACAGCGCATAATATTGCCACAGGGCGCGTGCAGACGTGTCACTTCCACTTGTTTTCTCTCTTCCGTGGATACGCTACTGCGGCTGATAATCATCCTATGTTATAAAATGAAATTATCGGCTCGCAGTCGGCAGGCAAGGTCCACACGAATCCTATCCGTAATCCGTATTGAGCCCATCATAAACAACGCGACCTAAATCTATGATACTAATGTTTAGTAAACACATGAAGAGATATTGTCGGTCCACATGATATTTTGTATGAGTATATACAATCGCGAGTAGCCCAAACAAAGAAGTTCTTCGAAATTAAGACGCTAATATTATTATTCCAAATGTCAATCACATATTAAAGTTTCGGACACATTGGGAGTATCAGCGATATGAGGATCAAAGATTGGCCCTGTACGATGCGTGCGACTGGCGTCGGCGACCAATGGTGATCATGTCGGCAACACCTACCATGAATGGATCACGTGAGACGTTGTGATAAATACACAGGTACTTAAATCGCTGAGTGTCAGATATTTCAGTCGACTTGTGTACGAAGGGGTCTTATTATACAGTGTGCAGAGCTGCGATAATGACTCCACTACAAAAGGAGCTTCAGGAAATACAAATATAAATATCTCTCTCCCCAGTCACAGCTGAACTAAGATTGCATTTACGGTGGTACCTACTGTGGTATTAAGTTATATAGAGAAAATACACGTGCCTGTTGTGTTAACGTTACTACAGCTAAATTACTAAACCATGTTCATAAGCACATAGAGACAAGAATTTGTATGGTTTATAGACTGATGTTATCTCAAACAAATACCTAATAAATAAAGGATGACTGGTATTATTGACAGCGTCAGAGGTGTAGTTTAGAGGCCCGGGTTCGATCCGGATGGTTGTGCAATCAACAAATAATAATTGTTGACCCCAATTTTGTGGTTTCACGAGCTTTTAAATATGTCACTACAGATACATTATAGTAATTTATTTGTATTATGTAACCACTACTAGAAAACATCGTGAGGAAACGTGCATATCTTAGCGATTTTAAAGAATTTCTACAGTATGTAAAGTCGACTACCTGAAATATAATTTGTAACCATAACACAGCAACCCAACACATTCTGCCAAAACGTATTCGAAAACGCAATACACAATGCAAAGAAAAAAATGCACGCAAAACCAATTTGAACAGTCAATTTTAGGGTTCGACGAAGCCACTTGTACTTGGCAACTTGTAATTAAACACTTTGCCATTGCACGTGTTTACAACAGATCGCGTGGCGAGTCTCAAATAAAACAATAAGTATTACAGAATCGAAGCGGAGTCCGTATCGAAATATCACTGTAGCAAGACCTATGAAATATCCATTTTCTTTGTCTTGAGAGGAAAACTGTTAAATTCCCTTTACGACGCCTCGAGGGAGGTCCGAATGAGTATGCTGGTATCACTAGGTTTCAGCACTCTTGCGGATATTGTGGTCGGGCCGAGTCCCTAACACATCCTATACCAATCAAAACTCCTCGGTGGCCGTCGCGCGCACTACAGATCCCGATTCCACGGACTACATATCCCGATTCCATTCATGCGACCGCCCGGGAAGAACCTTTACTAGTCAATCTCATTGGGAGACAAAGTTGTACCCACGAACTGGGTTTGAATGCCCGTTTTAGGTGTTACGAGTGTCCATGACATAAACCATGCCACGCGTTCTGTCGTCGATCTCGGAATCGCAGCCATGGAGGGCGGACTGATCTCGCAGTACACCCAGCAACTCCGATGACCTCTTTAGGTCGCCTCTTACGACGGGCAGGGGTTAATCCTTACGCCCCCTAATCATAGGGCGGTCAACTACGCCAACCTGCTTGAAACTAGACATACCAGGTTTGAACTCCACGCGACACACTTCGTGGATAATTATGGCGAATCATTAGATACGAACTATATATTTTCACGCATTTTTATGTGACCGTTATCGACATTTTTGCAATATATATACGAGTATATATATTCCTTTGCAGGTACATACTAATTATGAATGCCTAGTTTCATAACTGCACCAATACTCGTACCCGGGCTTATGTTTTTATGTGATGTACTTATTCAGGTCAAGTTGTTGCGCCAATCTATCAACTAAATGACTAGTGAACTTGATGATATTGAATTTCCCGGTAGTGAAATTCCCTGTAGAACAAAATGACGTCACCATAGAAGCGGCATTCCATCCATGGTGGTCATGTGGCGCACTGTCACATGCATCGTTTATTGAGCGCATATTACTTACTTATTTATTCTTTATTGTACACAAAGAGAAAAAAAACGACGTTATAAAAGCATAATATATAAAAAAAGTACAAAAGGTCTTATAACTTATACGCGATCTTTATCAGGCAACGTTTGGATGGAATAATACTTAATGCAATATCCTTCATCATACGTTTGCAATTTTTATTTAGTCGAGGCTATGGCATAAGGCAAGACTGCATCATTTTTGTGTAAACACTATTTGGTAATAATAATACGTAGTTGATACTATTTGACAGCCTCCGTGGCGCAGTTGGTTAGACGCCGGCTGTGAAACGAGAGGCCGCGGGTGTGATCTCCGCACCAAGACAAATATTTGTGAAGCCCACAAGTATTTGTTTCGGGTCTGGTTAATGAGACCGAAAAGTCTCTCGTAGTTTCTGATACGCACGACACAAGACTTAAGTGATCTTAATGTGGGGTCAGGACTGTGTATGTGACTGTTGGGTGTATTTATTTATTTATTGTTGACTGAAATTGTATCTTTTTATGTTTAACTAATTCAATGAAAACGAACTAAAAGCAAGATCAAAGTTGTTACTTCATGCCATTAAGAAATAATGCCATCATCCCGTTTTAGCCCACCTACTCGTATTGTACCCTTAAACATTCTTATAACATGGTATTTATGTGTAACGAGGCATCAAATAAAATTGATTTCGGAATAATTTCCACCGCATTGTCCTGGAATTCAAGCAGCAGAGCGTTGTTCCAAGGGCATAACTTGGTTAAACATGAGCATTGATATTGGGCGAATCTATCGGTATGCAGTGTTGATTAAACTCGTGAATATAACCGGGTGCTATTCGCGAATACCTCATACGCGGTTGGGGGCACCGATATCAATTAGTTTTGCTTTCTCTCGGGGATTAGTTATAACGCTCTTGATGGAAGTGCACTGCAATTCAAACCGAGCAGTGAGAACATCTATCAGAGACTTTTATAGCAGCCTGTTCGAAACTGTATATACCGGCAGATCGCAGAAGACAACTCTCCCCTGAGGCTTGAAATAGCAGATTTTTATTATTTAATAGGCACAAACGAGCAAACAGGTCACCTGATGGTAATTGATCACTGTCGCCCATGAACACCTACAGCGCTTGGAGTATAGATGTGTTGTTGTACTGCCCCGTACGAGCCTGCCCATTTATGCTGAGTCATGACTGTCAACAGCGTTGCTCTATCACAGTTAAAACCAACAATGAAAACCTTGTGTATGATGGTCTCTATTCCGATGGACATAAATATTCAATAGCAGCTTATCTAGTACCCGTAGAGTAGAGTGACACATTTGTAACATTGTACATACACAATTCGTGCTAGACTTTGGAGTGCGAGCTGGAATCCGATTGAGATGACAACATAACTGATTTAAATGAAGAGTTCCGTCGTACGTTACGATGCTAAATTTAGTTCAGTTGGTTATGGCAACTACGAGTATATAAGCTTTGGTCTAACGAATAGATAATAGCGCAGCGGAACACCCAGACAGAGAGCAGTGCCGATATCAGAGTAGTGTGAGATTTGAGTTGCCAAAGTCATCATATCATAAAACTGACATCCATTTTTTGCATTTATTGTTTTTCCTTAATGTTCTCCTTCATTTGAAGAGGCCGGCAACACATCTACGGCTCAAATGTAATATATGCGCATGGGCTGTAAAGAATTGCTACAGGTGGGCTGTTTGCCGGACCCATGCAATACAAAATAAAACAAAAAATTAAAACTTGTATTTCTAAGTTACTATATTAAGCTATAAATACCTTGAGAATTGTGATAACATATAAGAGATTACCACCTGCATATTTGAAATTAACTTCCCACATGCTTGTATTTGCACCCTTGATTTGTTTGCCTGTAAGCTGTGCATCTCATTCTATGCGCTAACTTACGCTAACAAAGGGCCTTAGCAGGGTGCTCTCCGTAATTTCATAACAGCCCATATACAAATTGTTAATTGCCTGGCCGGCGTACCATGGAGCGAGTTATGCGCGGGTAAATAGCTCGCGTTGTCTGGTTTGATGACAGAATTGTGCGCAGTGCACTCGTGATGTCACTGCGTGACGGCAAGTATCAAACTACAGTAAACGCGTTTATCACTGAAACGTTAATTTTATGGAACAGAAGGTGAGCTAGACAAAAAGGCAGAGAAATCAATTTGGGGAACATGTAGGTTCTTTTTTTGAAGTTACATCTGCCTGGAAATCGAGAACAGATTCCAAAAATATTTTGCAAGGAGAATAATAAGGTATTTCGTATATATATATGCAATTAATACACATATCGACGTATTCGTATGCCAAATTTGTTTTACGCTAATTTAAGTTAAACGTTTGCCTATGCTAGAACACCACGGAACGCCACACTAATGAGACAAATAAATAAAAACACCCAACAATCACATACATAGTCCTGACCCCACACTAAGATCGAGTCATGTGTCGTGGGTATCAAGAACTACGCTAGATTTTTAGGTCTCACAAACACCCAGACCCGAAACACATACCTGAAGATCACAAAAATATTTGTCTTGATGCGGGGATCGAATCCGCGGCCTCACGTTTCACAGCCGGCGTTTAACCAACTGCACCACGGAGGTTGTCAATGTTTTGCTACTAAAAATTACATATCGATATGTTAGCTAACGTGATGCTATTTTTAACTCGTACTAAAAAAAACCGCATTACACAAGTGGTTCATGTAAATGAAAATAGTTTCATAAGTACAACTGGCACATGAATTTGGTCGCTATGCGCACAATGTATGCAGTATTGGTATCTGTTGCGCATAATCTACAAATATTAATGAGGGGTTTTGGTTACAACTGTTAGTAGTTATTTTTTCGAGTGGTTATGGCGAATTGTTTTGACTTTGGAAATTATAGCGTAGTGTAGCGATACGTCGTAACAGCATTGCACTAAATATCAAGTGCAGTGATTTTTTCTTGTTAGTGTGGTGTGGCATGCAAGCCCAAAATTACAATCGCTAAATTATTATATTGTAATAATGGGACAATATAATCGTACCTTTTTTTCACAGATAAATCTATGTAATTCTATAAGTAATCTTAGATTTAACTTGGGGCTTTACAGGTGGATAGGTGTTATTAAACTAGGGTCCAGTTTAATGCCAGATATTCCAATTTGCGTTTACATTGCTGCCATTGTAATGACCATCACAATTCACAGTGCATCATGACTCATTCGTCTCTCAACACAAACATTCCACATTTTATACGGTGGTTATTCCCAAAACCGGATTCTTATTCTAGTGGAATTAAAAAAATAAACAATAAAAATGCAAATTGTCCACAGAGCGCAGCATTCGATGTAGAAAATGCAAATTAAACGTGTTATACTTGTATTTAAAGGAACGTAGCTATGTTTTCTGATCGACGCGACCGTGCAATAACCAATCGACAAAGAAAGTTTTTTATGCGTCATAATAAAGCTGATAACATTTTACAGTAAGATACAAAAGAACAATTCCTTTTTGAGTTATCAGACCGTAGGTATTCGTGAAGCTACTGCGATATTCATTCAGTTTAATGGATAATTTATTTATTTACGTTATAGTTATGACTTTGGTGTACCATTTTTTTAGGTTAGCAGGGTATCCACTATGAATTATAATTTGGCAAAAACTTGCCAGATGACACAACTTATGGGATTGGAACCTCATAGGATATCCTTCAAAGAATATAAACAATAATTTATAATATTTTACTTAACTTAATGTAATTATTTATAGGGTCTCCTGGCACAAGCATAAGCTTAAAACGCGTCCACAGTCCCTTTTCAAAAATTATAAACGTACCGTTAATGAATAATATATTTCTTTTTATTCATAGAACAACACTAGACTGCCTCAGTGGCGCAGTTGTACTACGGTATGATTGCAAAGCTGAGGTCTCGGGTTCGAATCCTGGGTCGGGCAAAGCGATATAAGATTTTTCTATTCATTATCAGCCCATAGTCAGGAATTTGTGCCCTATATTGCGATAGGCTCGCCCCCTATCATATCGTGGGACGGAAAATACCAAGGCGAAACGTGGGTGCCTGGTTGCAATTTTGCCTACCCTTTCTGGGAAAAAAGTGTGAGTTTGTGTATGTATGTAGAACAATACTTTTTAACCGACTTACTGTGTGGTATGGTACAAGAGAAAACAAAGCTATATAACATATTTTCAGCAATATAAGACCGAAATTCAATAGTACCAAACAAACAGGTGACAATTTCAATATAAAAGTCTCAATCGCGAGGCAGACGAGCAAAGCGAGGATTTAGGGTTAAGCCATCGGCGATTGGGATGGCAGGAGGCAATCAATAAGCGCAGCGTGCCCGCCAGGCCAATAGATCTATCACCATAACTAACTTGCATCCGACACCATGTCTGCGACTACATATCGATCCTCACGTGGACATGAGGACGTGTGTACTCACTGACAATTATCAAAACTCATTGTTTGTACATATTGTCGACGCTTGAAGGTCTGCAGCATTCTTTCTGGCCTAAAATAAATTGACGCTATGTTTGTATTTAGTTTCCTAATTGACTATCGGTAATTTTACAAAGAACTTAATTTTATGCGTAGTTTTTAAAATAATTAACTTTGTTTGGGTATCTGCAGCATTAGATTTAGGTTTGCAATGAATAGTAGATATAGCCTATGTCTGGATGTTGAGCGTACAAATGAAGATTGCAAACTCACTCACTATATAAGAATTGTTAAAAAATATACTATTGTGCTAAAATAATTTGAAAAACATTTGAATTGGCTGTGTTAAGTCATTTTCACGGACTAAAGGATAATGCAACCAAAAATTCTTTTTACAGGAATGTTAGATAAATTTACATTACTTATTAGAAAAAAGGCAGTACAATATTTCCAGACATTGGCTGCACCTATGTATTTCTAGGATCATTAGATAAAGAAACTCAGACAAACATAACAATGAAGATCGATCTCCGCTTCGCAAGACGGCTTCCAGCGGCGTTGAAAAGATTACGACGACATCAATTGAAGAAACGACATAATTTACTTAATCCGATTAACTGACTTGTTTATGAAATCTTGTTAGGTTTCATTTGTAGAACTGGGTGTGTTGTTTACAATTCTAGATTTCATCTAAATGGGGCTCGTGACTCCTTTCATCATTTTTATTTTTACTTTAAAATGCATCGACATATAGATTTAACTTCTCATAAGATACAGTGATAGTTTAACTTATTGTAAAACATGTGTAAATAGGTTATAAAGACAAGTGTATTATTTATCGATATCAATATCCATATATTTTTTAGAATACATCAATAACTGAAATTAATTTATAATAACAGGCAAATTGTTAGTTACAGGCACAGCACAACGCATTAAACCTACGATTCGCTCGCCGCCCTAATCTTGCCCAAACTGGTCCTACGCGTCAACACACCGAATTAGCAAGACCCGAATCGACGAACTCGCTTTGCGAGTTGCAATCGTGTTTTGTAACCATTCGTAACCGATGCGTACGGATGGATTCCTTAAATTCAGCGTTTAATTCAGTTCCGGTTTGGTTTATTTTGTATTTATGTTTAGTTGGGTTAAGGCAGTGTTAAGTCACTAGAGAGAGAGAGAGAGAGAGAGAGAGAGAGAGAGAGCGTAGTAGTTATCCTATAGTAAGCGCTGCGAAGCTTTATTGCGCAAAATGCATGCCTTGAGCCGACGCTCAGCCCTGTTTTGCGCTGCATTGCTGGTGCGGCGTAGAACAAGGCTACCGTACTATTTTAGGCAGTCTGTGCTATGACCTTCCAATGCGTTGGGCTATCGACTCCAAGTATCCAGCTTATTAGCACGGGATGTTGTTGGCCTTAAGAGAGATACAGACATAGAAATGCTCCTTGTGCACGTCGGTTGTTGAGGCACGTTCATATTGGCTGAGGAACGTCATTGTTCATAGAATCTACGATTTTACTTCAGTGTATTTTTTATGTCGTGATCAAATTAATGGACATTAATTAAACTACTTTGAGATCAATTCATATTAAAAATTAGAATTAGAAGAAATTCGAGGACTTTCTGCATTAATATGGTATATGTAAGAAATATCTATTGCAAACCTCAAAATACAAATTACCAGAGCCATAGGGATTTACTTCCATAGAATAGTGCACGCCAAATAAGTTTTGTTCTATAATTCACCTTCGACTTTGAAAGTTAGTGGTGACCAATCTTCATTAAAAGCGCACGAGTCGCACGAGGAAGTCTTAGTAAAAAGCAACATGTCGATAGTTTTAAAAAACCGCAGTGACTTTCAAACTTTAAACGTTAGTTTGTCTCGGCTTCTTTGTTAATGGACTTCCTTAATCTTACGTGTATAGGCTATACTAGACGATTACATTTTGCCCGACAAATAAAAAAGGTATACTACAGAAAACCAATATCTTTAGAGAAAAGGCGCAGTGCTATATAATTTTTTTTAAGAGACCAGAAACATATATATATATGGAACGTTTGATAAAACACCACGGTAGGGAGGGCGGGAGTGGTTAACAAGAGCAATTTACAGTGATCAGTATACCTATACACCTTGGCGAAAGCCTCGTTACCTTTTTTTATGGGTAATTATTAGTTTCCATTAGTATTAAATTTATAATTCTATATTCAATTAATCTAATCCATCCCAAGGTTGCCTGGAAGAGATCGCAGGTAGCGATAAGGCCGCCGTTGTAGTCATGTCTTTAGTGTTAATGTGTTTCTATTTCTTTTGTTATTTTTTTGTTGGAATAGAATAATTTATTTAAATAAATAAATACACTTACTATATCATACTACTCATTATTACGTTTCTGGTTAAAGAAAACTCAATATGTCCTTAAATGATTCAAAAATTTCGATTAAGTAATTTAACAACCAAACGTTCGACTAAGTCAATTGTAGTCTTAAAGTGACTACTCTAGCAAAAATAATTGAATTATTATTAATAATCCATTAAATCACGCTTCTTATATCTTATACGTGAATCTATGACATCTTCATCCCTGAGAATTTAAGACGGGCCGAGTGTATGACCTTCTTTAGCCGTGCCCCAAACAACTTATTTATGTAATTTTTCATTTTTATAATTATTCTTATTTGTTTGATTTTGATCAATATCAATTAACACCCAGGAAACACATCGATAACACTGTGTAGTGTTCGTGTGTGATTTTGATGCGGTTAAAGGCGAAAGTTTATATTTGTTACTTCTTCACGCTCAGACGGCGGGACCAATTTCTATGAAATTTGGTATGGAGGAGCAGAAACCCTAGAATAAAATATGGGCTACTTATTATCCCGAAAAAATTTAGTGTTCCCGTAGCGATCATTATTGGCTTTATTATTATTTCCATTTTTTTAAATATACACATATTTACATATACAAATTCTACTATGGGTCACTTTTACAACGAAGAAAACATCGTATAAAAAATTGCATTACCTGGGAGTCCTAAGAATTTATTAAGTGAATGTAGTCCATCATACCAAACTAGGCCAGCGTGGTGCATTAAGGCCTTTATTCCTCCAATATTTGATTATCGGAATATACACTTCCATTTTTATTCACCTGACCTCTGGTAACCTACATAGTTTTATTAAGGCGAACTGTCCACCTCCCTTCGATCAAGTTAGCCTGAATGTTTAAATCTACTTTGATAAAATTGGACTCGACGCATTGTTGATAAATAGAATTAGTCTGCCACGTAAAGGCTGCAACATACCATGACCCAAATTTAAACGGTATTCTGGGTATAGTTTTCGAATATACAATAATAGTAATAGATGACAGTAACCCGAAAAGAGAAAATATCAATGCCACCAGAGTGATTTCATTAATTACGCTTTAATCCGTATACAAAGAGAGGGCGTTCACATTTCTCAACTAACGACTGAACAATTCCATATGACCATTTTTAATATGTCGCACCAGCTTTCATATTCTAATACTTCGATGGGATAAATAAAATCTAATGACGTCACAAACTCAATAAAAAATGCCTGTTTGAAATCAGTTCTAGATATTGTAGTCAAAAAGTCGCGATTGTAAAATAATCATTCTGTGTGAAATAGTACTTGTATATTGCAAATCTACTGATGATATTATATATGTATGTGCTCGGACTGCGATCATCATACAAAATGGTAGAAAACTCCATACAGAAACACAGTAAGCATGTGTGTTTATTTTTATGTAATAACCATAACCTAAAGTAATTAATGACAAAGACAAAGCGAAATGGAGGTGTGGTCTGGCTAGTAAAATCTTTAAAAAATATATTGGCTGGGTCATTAGAAAAATATAAAGCATTTTGTTATTTTCGTCAGATACTAGTTTGTAGCATATAAAATTTCACAAACTTTAAAAATATAACACTATAGAAATGAAATAACAATTGGGCCAATTATCCTGCCAGACATATTTTTCACTCAAAAATAAATTTAAAAAATGTCAAAGCGCTTTAGAGCTGTCTAGGGCGATGTTTGCATCGCGAATGTTAATCAAGATTTTTTTTAAATGCCAGCATTTGGCGAAGTATTTAGCATCTTATCTTCAAAGGTTTCCAGCGAAAACTGCAGCGACATTATCTTAATCTAACAACCTGGGATAGACTCTGAAATTATAAAAAAAATCTTTTGTTTGGTTTTATCCTGCACTGAAATTGGGTCTGCGCAGCGTGATGTCTTTTCAGCCATATTGCAAATTAATATGGTTTGTAATTTTACGACCGTCTGATTGCTCTTCATAACAATTTTGGAGTAACTGATGAGCACGTGACTCCTCTACAAGTAAAAGCTAGATTGAGAGGTCTTAGCCCATTGTCCACCGCGCCGACCTTGTGCGGACGGACAATGGACTGACTTCACAGATCATATTTTGTTACTAACTCAATTGAACTCAATAGTACGGAGATTCGCTCACGATGTTTTCCTTTGTCGTTAAAATGCGTTTGGTATTTGCTTCTAAAATGACCGCACTAGACATTTTGAAACGTAACTAGTCCAAATTGAAAAGACGATCTTGATTGCAATATCCCACGAGCTTGGAGTAATATGATTTATAACGTTACGCGAGTAGTGTGCACGTGTCATATTCCTTAAATAAAAATACTTCAATATATTACATGTAGCAGAGACGAGGAGGATACGTTCTCGAGAAAATTCTAGAGAAACTTAGTTCGGAGCATTTGAAGACCACTTTAAAAGTCCGTCTCTGATATTTTCGCATTACGTTTCATTTTCAAGCAACAGACGTAATTTTTATGATTAAATTCCGATATCATACTTCTACATAGAGGTGAGACGTATTCACTGGAACAGATCCAAGGAACAGGTATTTATCAATACAATGTGGCACCAAAAATTGCTCTGAATAAAGATACATGGAAGAACTTAGGGGAGGCCTTAGACCAGCAGTGAGATCTTTAAGGCTAGTAACAATAATAATGTGGCACCTGATCAAAATACTTGTTCACCTAGTATTACGATACGTGATACGAGTATTCAATACTTTTAGCAGTATTAGGTCCACACGCCCGCGTCGCTACATGCGTTGTCCTGCTCACTCATACGGCGGCGGGAGAACCGGGCGAGACCAAGACGACTGATAGCAAAGTTCTCGGTGGATATCCGAGTTTGAAGTATTAAGATTATTTACGCTTTCAGAAACTGTATGTGCTAGAAATTTCATTTATAAAAGATTTACGCAGTATTTTTTGTTACAGTAGTAAAATAATTAACTTACTGAATACTTATTTAATATCTGTATTTATATATATTTAAAGTAAATACTTATACTTTGTCATTAAAGCACAAGAATAGTATTATAACTTAGTTCAACATAAACAATTCACATCCTTTAGTACATCACACCACATTAAGCACAAAGATACAGAAACTACTTGAATATGCCTGAGTAAATTTAATTAAACGATTTCGACTACAGAGTACCGAAGCGAAATATCAAGTCCAATATTGAAGACTAGATACAACTAATCTCTAAAGTATGCCAGTACGCGGTACGCGTATCGAATCCGATATTCAATACTGCGTAGTATTTGATACTAGGTGGCGTAGGTATTTGGATCGCGTATTTTTATTTACTAGTAACAGGTGCACCTAGTATCAGTTTTACTAAGTCCAACCCATCCCTACAGTTCTACACCTATGTATGTATATATTAGTTTTGACCAACAGATACTTTGAGTGAGCCATAACGGTAATTTTTACCCTTTTTTCCATAATGCGGTACGCTATCTGACGGAGACGAATATTCTACAACTTGCTAGTGGTGGAAAAATAGTAGGTTATTTCTCTTGTATAACTCAATAAACAAACAATAACTGCACAACAATCTGCGTTTGTTACAGCATTCTATTATTGCGGAATAATAGGCGCTATTAGTGAATATCGACATGGCTAAATTACGTGCGTTTGAAACTGTACTCCGCCACTGACCTATATTACGATAGTTGTTTGCATCGTACCCCCGATACTCTCACAGTCGTCCTCGTGTAAATGTGAATAGACACGAATACGATGCAAGTCGAAGAGAATCACGAATGCTATCAGTCGCCCTCGGTACGCCGAGCGCATTTCTGACTCAAGATGTGGTACGGACCAAGTCTGTCACCATGCTCCGTACGTTTTTGAGATGATTATCACTCGCCGGTAGTCGTAACTATGCCGACCAGATACCGCGATGATCATATTAAAACAATTCTAAGGATTTGTTTTACCTCCCAAAATCTATGTTTTAAGTATACATTTTGAATTTAAAAAACTATGGTTAAAATTGACATTTTGAAGGTGCGATGATTGAAAGTAAAAAGGGATGTATGCGTTCTTGATTCTTCCACTCGTATAGTAGGAAGGTTTTAGTTTTTCTTTAAGCGTTTTGCGAAATTGTGGAGTATTCATCCTTATTGGAGAAATTATCTAGCATTTTGGGTTTTATAAAGCGTCTACAAACACGCAAAACGTGAGAGCCGCTTTTAAAAAATTACTTGTTTAATGAACTGGTTTTAAATGTGATAAACGTTATGTAACGTCTATTAATAACGCCGCCCTTATATACTTTCGTTGTGAACCAAACCATACCGCGATTCAATTCGACTGTGGCGCCATCCCTTAACGCGTTTCTGAATTACGCAAGTTGGCGTATACGAATAATGGAAACTCCGGTGTTTTCCGATGGTAAATGAACAAATTTTTTTTTATAATACCTGTTAACTTAATTTTTTTTGTTATATCTTTTGTTCAAAATAAAAGCATGTTAAGGACAAATAATACGCTGCGACAGATAGCAAAAATCTTATCAGAGTATCAGAGGATATTAAATTGCAGCGTTTCACTAAGCTTTAATCAAATATCATTAGTAATAAAGATCTTATGCAACATGAAATTTTGTCAATATTTTTGCGACCCCCTTTGCTATACGTATAAATTAACGACTTTTAAAGTAGCTTTCTGGTTAGCGATGTGCACTGATATTTTTTACAGGATACACAAAAATGCAGTATTTAAGACTGTTTTTTGTTTCAATTTGTCAGATGTCACCCGTAGACCATAAATTAAAGACGAGGGACATTTATCAACTGTGCGATATAGGCCCACTTGTAACTTCGAATAAATTGAGATATGTATGTACTTTGTGTTGCGTTGTTTGATTATTGCTAGCCGTTTTCAGCCTCAGCTACTGATACATCAGACAGGCGCATTCCTAAATATTTCATATCTGCTCCCTCCTCTAATGCGCTCTTGTGTGACTAGTGGGCCCAAGTATAGTGGTTTCTTTGTTAACCAGGTGGCGCGTGTGAATAGAACATCCATGAGCGTGTCACCTCGGTATTGTCAAGGTGCATAAATAATGGTGGCTAACCATCGGCACATCGCCCATGAAGTTGCATGGTCGGGGCCAAGGTTCATATGGATGACGTCAAACGTGCAATTTTCCACATTCCATTTGTATTAACAAGCTTAATAACCGAGATAACACCTACCCATTGCATGAGTGCATGGAAAGTTTTTCACTTGTTTTTGTTTACGTCCCGTGTTTAAAAGTGGATTTTTTTGCTGCAAACCAAATCAGAACAATAGCTGAAGCCCAGTTTCAGAAAGTAGCTTTGACCCTTACACCTGAGTTGCAGTATGTGTGGACTGTGGAGTCGATATGGTTAACGTGGAATTTACTAAAATAAACCTTAATCAGCGATGGTTTAATTGGGCGAGAATTTGTTAAACCAGAGGCCGACAATCACCAGGCCAGAGCACATCATTGGTATAAAATTTTCCAAGTTATGTATTATTGGTATTACTTAAGTATTATTTGTTTTACAATGGTGGGAAACTCCGCAAGGAAACTTGTATAACTGAGAGCTCTGCTCAATCATTTCTAAGGTATATTAAGTGTACCAAATTAGAGCGATCTTTGCTAGGCAACGCTAGAATGAATTATATTAGGAAAATACCTGAGATTTCTATGTGGGAATAAGCAGAGTAATCGCATATAGCTCTACTATCAAATTCGTGTTCTGAAGTTCAGAAGTTTTAAGGGAATTTTCGATTCCACAAGACCCACAGGTGAGAAAAATATAGGTGTATTATGAACATTTGTGAGAATGACATATCGACGAACTCTCATGCCACGGCTGGCCTGCCAACTACTACACTGGGTAAACTATTTCATAAATAAAATACACGCAACATTCACATACATAGTCCTCGCTCCACACTAAGATCGAGTCTTGTGACGTGAGTATTAGAAACAACGAGATACCATTTCGGTATCGCAAACACCCAGACTCTCGTTGCTCAGCCGGTGTCTAATTAACTGCGCCACGGAGGTTGTCAAGTAGGAATATTTAAGGGAATACTTTTAAAAATATGAATTCCTCATTTTCCAATATGGTTATTTCGCTCATCAAGTGCAATAAGGACGATCGACCGTGTATTGGGAAAATTATTGCGTCGACCGGTGACAATGTAGGTAAACTTTTCATCTCACCAAATAAATTTATTCTTAAATGCATTATACAGAGTATGGAATTTTATCTATCAGAGCCAAGCCGCGTGTAAAAGCGAGTCGCAATTCAATTTCAATATCCATACAGCGCAGTACTCGTACAAGCTGCGTCCGGTTTGTAATATAGTCGGTGGCGTCTGTGCTGGACAATAGCTAATACGGCCTAGCTAATCAGAGAAGGCGATTGGCTTCCGTGTTCCATTTGCGACGCGGTCGGTATCGGAAGGAGGTGGGAGTGACGTCGGTGCGGTCAGGCGTACTTCAAAAGAGCTTCTCAATGTACTGGTCAGCATTACCACATCTATATTGTAACAACATCGATGGCTGTTGACACTTTGAATATTGTGTTCCGAGCAGAATGATAATTACTTTTCGCCATTAGAGACTATTATTATGTTGTCTGAGTCTGAACTTACTACATATGTTGTAACAAGAGTTCGATGGAAAACGAAGCCGGATGGTAGTATTAGTGATCTCAGACACAATGTCGCGCGCCAATGTTTTCGTTGGAGCGCCCGAACATGGAGCCGTTCCATTTGGTATCGGCTTTTAACCGCGCATCAAAGAAAGGTCACTTGTGGCGCACGCGCCAGTTAAGACGGACAATTGTAGGTTTGTTGCGTTCCTTTGTTGCCACTTGCTTGTATGATGAACGCTCAAACATTGGAACAGTTGCCACGCGCGCCAGTAGCGCTTAGTTGAAATATATGGATCGCGTACCGCGGAACGCACTCTCGTCGCGGTCATTCATGACACGCGCGCCAGGAGTCGATACATCGCGTACCGCGGAACGCACTCTCGTCGCGGTCAGTCATGACACGCGCGCCATGAGTCGATACGCGGCTTAGCTGAAATCGGAAATGGAGTGCAGGCAGCCGAACCTTCGCCGACCCAGATGGGGTCACCAGATTTTAACTAGCAGCATAACTTGCATAGCTGAATAACTGGGGGATCACTGGAGATGATAGTTCATATCCGCTGAATGGTTTAATTCCAATGCTAATTCTAAACAAGCTAGTATTATACGAGTATATACCGGCTAAATGCTATACGAGTAACTCGTACTAGTTACAAGTTGTAATCCACTATAAAGGTATTCTTCGAATTGCACGATGCTTTGCAGCGGTTACGTCTTTGATGCCAGCCTTCAATAATTCCCATTGCACAAACATCAACGTCTCAGAGCCGTTGAAAGGGTACATTCAGTCTCTGCTTTTAACGGAATTTCGAGAAACTCCGCTTAGGGAAGTCATGTTCTCTATACAACAAAGGTGGTATTCCATTTCTCTCGAACTGAGAGAGGCCTTTGGGTCATATGTCGGCAGTGAAAGAGCCTGTCTACCCAACCAATAGCTCCCTTTTAATTATGTGCTTTTGCGAAATAAGGAATTAAGCAAGCCAGCGTGAGTATTGACTTAACAGCAAAAGATAAGGCGTCTGTTGCTAATCTATCTACCAGAACAGTGCCACATTAAACATCAGGCGCAAGGCAGTCACACCTTTCCGTGCGAAGATTCAATTTAAGTTCAAGATCAATTTATAGTTACAATTCAATTATTTTTAATTCAAGATCTATTTTGTTACATTTTATTGTTTTACATTAACTCATTTAACCCGCCTAACGTTCACTTCCATATCTTGCAACGGCGATGATAATTGGGAAAAAAACGCCTTAACTTAAAATCAGCAGCATGTTTTACAAACTAGTCGTCCGAGACTCGCCACTCTCAAAATATTTGCATTCGATAGCTTTAGCGATTGTTGCAGCACACACTTTTAACAGGACAGGCTCGTACACAAAATTGCGATGCGACGTCGCTTCGTACAAGTCTACGAGCTCCTACGACGCATCGCAAGAACTTGCGAATTGATGCGAATCGCGCATTTAAGCTTCTTTGTTTGTTTTTCCTGTATCTCTTAAGTAATAAGCGTCGAAGGAATGGTCACCCGAATCGTGGAAGGAGAGCGCCATGCCGCCAGAAATCGCAAACAATACGTGGCGCAGTTTTCTGCGTTGCAAATTTGCATCGTGATGATTCCCAGTTTTGTATATAAGCCCTAAAGGCTACTCGAAGAGTCTACAGGACGTTCATTGAATTTAAGGGATGGGCCACAAATAAAATAAGCGGTCACAAATTATATAAAATACGGGGGTGGCAGGTTGCCTCCCTAACCAACCAATTTTTATAACAAACCGCGAAAGCAAAAACGTGGAACACGTGACAGTTGAATTTTCCGTTCAATTTCATCATTTGAAGCCCCTCCAAACATTACTTTCATATTTTTAAATACTTGTTCGGAAATATTAATTAAGCCGCAAAACATCAGTGAGAGGAAATATTTTTGTATGAACTAATCGAACTAGATTACGTTTGGTAACTTTCCACAGTGAAGCTGTATTGGTGTGATTTTGTCTGAAGGGACATGTGGGGTGGTATTTATTTATTAACGTCTCCATTTTTAATAAATATTATTTTCCGGGGAAATTTTAATTTCTAATTAAGCTTCTATTCGTAATGCTATTTTGTTCAATAAAAAAATATAAAAAAGATCACGCTATGACATATAGGCAACAGGCCCGTACTAACTTATACCCCCATATTTCAATCACTTTTTAAACTTGAAAATAAGGCTTTTTGATTGATATCCTTATAGTAAGCCTTAGGTGATAAAAACAACAAACTTTTTTACAAAAACCACTACTAGAAATAATATCGCGTCCATCGAACCTGCACCTCTACCTTCTACTAAGCTACAATCAAATACGAGTGCGACGCAACAGTGCACGCACAAGCGAGCATATCTCAGTATTTTTTACGTGTTACAAGCGCACGCATACTCCGCGACTGTAGGCCAGTGTGGCGCGGCCCAGAATCGAACCGGCACCGGCATTGCGTGCGCTCCATGCGGAACCGTTGCGCAAACCATTAGACAACACTCGCCACGGTTTGACGCCGAACGTACACTATCATCGATTATAATTATTGGCAGAACACTACATGCGGACATTCAACGCTTTGTGAAGTCGAAGCGTTTAGAAAGCCAATGAGAAGGTTAATTAATAAAATTGTCAAGAAATCAGCTTATAGTCTACCATTTCCGTAGCACTAGATAGCCTTCATGGCGCTGTTAGTGTTAGCCGGCTGAGAGGCGAGAACCCGCGCGTTAGATCCTTGCACCGAAACTTATGTTCGTGCTCTACAAGTGTCGCGTTGAGTCTGGGTGTATGTGAGACAGACAAGTCTCTCGCCTGTTTAAAGCATGGCAATCACAACTCATTAAATAATATTTTGAAAACTGCAACATGTTTTTCCACCACTCTATATAAAATCGTTTAAAATGTACCTCGTAATGGATGCGGTTTATATTTAATTTAAAACACCCAATTTTAACTTACTATGAAAACCATATGTTATAAATAATTCGCAACATTTACGTTAAAACACAGACCCTTTAATGGATGTTTGAAACCCGTACAATTAGCAAAACCACAAACAAAACTATAAATATTTACGGCCTTATTTATAGATAGTTTTAAAATCTATTATAGTTATCGAATGTTTTGTCTTCTTCGCACGAACTAAATTCAATAGTCGATAGAAAAGGACAAAACACTTGATAACTTAAATAGGTTTTAAAACTGTCTATTATAAGGAGTGTTAAACACGTAGAGAATTAACAATACAATTTTTTATTACAATTGTATGTTAACGGAAATGTATAAAATCCGTCATACTATAATTTTTTTAGAAAATGTATATGTACATATCCTAAATAGCAGTCGGAAATGTAATACATGCTGAATGTGAATTAGTACGGACGATAACAAATACAGAGGTACACTTATGACAAGGAAATGGATTCTTAGATTAGGTAAGGTTAGGATTGAGATAAATTATGAAATGAAAATATAAAAATTACATAAACATTTTTGGTAACTTGGCACAGTTGTTAAGTTTTTGTTATAATATTATATACTGGTTACTGGTTACCAAACTAGGCCAGAAGCCTGTATCTTGGGAGACAGTGTTCAGTTGCTTCAAAGGTAGAAAGTGTGTACACAAGTTCGTTGTTTATGCGTTGTTTTATTATGTCTAAGCTCTTGACTAAGTATTTAATAACAATAATAAACTTTATTTCTCCTCACAAAATAGTAACATAATAGAATACTAATATTTTAACACACAATATTTGTTGTGACTATATGTGTGTACGTGTGTGTTAATAAATTAATGGGATTTATGTTAAAAAAGTGACTTCACATTTTACACGCACTTGCGTGGTGGCCTGTTGGTAACGGACCAGACTCGGCTGCCTACATGTTCACGGTGGTCGCGGGTTCAAATCCCAGGGCACACCTCTGACTTTTCAGAGTTATGTGTGTATTGATAGTCAATCACCACGCACTTTAACGGTGATGGAAAACATCGTGAGGAAACCTGCATACCGTAGCGATTTAAAAAAAATCTACGTTTTGTAAGTCCGCCAACCCGCACTAGGCCAGCGTGTTGGACTATATGGCCTAACCACTCTCAATCGATTCTCTCGATTGTAGATTAGGCCCGTGCCCAGCAGTGGGACGTATATGGGCTGATAAAAAAAAATGTTAAAAAAGTAAGATATACATTAATCACCTTACTTTCGTCGTGACTAAATCTATCTGTTGGTTCCATTTCAATCGATGGTCTATTTGTACGCCTAAGTATTTAACCTCTTCGACCCGCGTAAGTTCTAGGCAGTTGCATACGTTGCAATTGGAACAAGTGTGAGCTTACTAGAGAAGTTTTTTCCAGGGTCAGTAATTTTGATAAGGGAAAAGGCTATCAAGTTGGTCTTTGTTAAATTTATTGTTGGGAGTTTACTGGTAAACCAGCTCATAACTCTAGATAATGAATTTTCCGCTCGCTCCTTCACGGTTTGCCAATTAGAACCCCAGATGAGGATAGCAGTATCATCTGCGTGGGTGAAGATGTTTGTGTTGGGTAATTGGATTGTGCAGAGATCGTTTATGTGCAGCTGGAATAGGGTTGGATCCAAAATACTACCCTAGGGCACAACGTAGCTTAGGGTTTCTTCGTTACTAATATAGCTCTCAATTTTAACTCGTTGTCTTCTATTTATCAGGTAGTTTTTGAAAATGTCATAGGGCAAGCCTCGTACACCCATCTTTTGTATATTTTCCAGTAGAATGTGGACAGATACCGTGTCGAATGCTTTTGACAGATCTAGAAAGATGCATAAGCATCTGTTTTTTACATCTAAATTGACTGCAACGGTGGTGTTGAAATCCATTACAGCATCCTCTGTGGAAACACCTGGGCGAAAACCATGTTGGTTTGGTGCTTGGGTACAATATCTTACTAGAAACGTCTTTAATGCTCGATATTAGTATTTACTCCAAGATTTTAGATAAGGCTGGGAGCACTGAAATAGGACGATAATTATTTAGGCAGTCCTTTTCTTCATTTTTATAGATAGGATGTACGATCAATTTCATAAATACTTCAGGGAAAGTGCCGTTATTTGGCAATTTTGTTTGTACACATTTCTTAAACATGCTCGGAATTGTATACATTTATTAGGAAGTGTTTACATTACCTAGTTTTTCCACAAATCCGGTAACATACACCGAACTAAGGTAGAGGATCTTGTATTTGGTTTATCCGTGCGGCAACAATAACAGTCCATCTGATATGATTCCGGTCGTCCATTGTTTTTTATTGAACGTTTGTTTTTGTATTGGCAAAGCGATAATACACCTGATAAGTGTAGCAAGGTCAACCGAAGACAAATAATGATGTTCCGCCGAATTACACATTTGTACTGGCCTGGTCGTGGTGTACACAGGCTGAGTCTGATCTAATGGCTGTTATCACGGCTGTTTCCTCACCGAACGGCGCTCGCTATCCAACCGAATGCGTATATTCTACCTCCGCCCACCGGTTTGTCAAACCAAAGGTGTCTAACACAGCTACTACAGCTGTGTTAGACATACACCGTACAAACTAAGAAATAAAATAAATTACGACTATTCATTCAAATCCATCCAAAGGTTATCTGTGAGAGATCGCCTCTAGCGATAAGGCCGCCGTTTGTACCTACTTAAATTTAGCTTTAAATTCCTTCATTATGTTTTGTGTACAATAAAGAATTATAAATAAATAAAGTAAATATAAAATACACTTAACACTTAAACGTAGACTCTAATTGCAATGGCAAAGAAAATAGAATTAAAATATGTGCACTGCTTTAAAATTGTAGCAAAGAATTGACCGTGATCGTTTGTATTTGCAATTTGCATTATTACTCGTCTGTGATGCTTTGTTTGAAAGCGTCGTACTCGCTGAACGTATTGTTTCTGTTAGAGAGGTTTGTTTTTGTACGCCAAATAGACTTACCTAAGCTCTAGTGAATATTGTTTATAGTCATTATATAATCTATCGTGACTCGTGAGTTTTTACTGAAATACTTCGTTTGATTTATATTATTAAAGGTTGTCTGGGAGAGATCCCTTTAAGCGATAAGACCGCCCATTGCAATGTCATAACTTGTTACATTTTATTTGTCTGATTTTGTATTTATTTTTGTTTACAATCAAAAGTATTGTATTGTATATTCCCGTTATAACAGTTTCCAATTCCATTGGACTGTATTTGGCATTTGCCATGATAGTGATATTCAAATATATCAACTTGCACACGAAACACTGACCGAACCCAGATCTCCTTGACGAATGAGGAGCTGGGCTTAGATGCCTAATGCACATAGAAATAACGTTACTTGATTGAATTTTGAAATTATTTTGGTACACAAATAAAACAAGTACAATATTTTCAATACAATATTTTCGTTTATCGTCCTTTTGTATTATATGAAATTTAAGAGAGCACTCGAGAAGAAATCAGAAGTGGAGCTATTTATATCTGGGAACGAATGATGACGCATTAAAATATAAATATTGCGAAAATATTTCAGAAGGTTATAAATTGTAAGATCTGGCTGGTCCAAATTGTTGAGTATTTTAATTAAAATTACTATACGCGTTGATATGACTTAGTGGACGAATTCGACATAAGACAATAAACCTGTGCAACGAAGCAATTTGCAAGCAATAAGATTTACGACCTAATTGAACAGCCATTGTCATTTCCGATTACCGCGAAACAACTAGTACATAATATGATTTGTACATATGAAACTGGCACGATTTCAGCGAAATTCTTATTGGAGTATCGGTGGAGTTCGGAGTATTATTCGTTCAGTATAAGTTCCGATGAAAGCAATAGTGATCTTGGATTGCATGAAATATTAATTGGGTCTTATGACAGCATATTTTGGATTATTAGCTCTGTTTCGATTCTAGGTTTGGTATTCCACATTTTTGCATGGGATTAGGTAATAAAGTCGGTAATGCGGTGTGTTGTATATTAACAAGTCAAATCTTTTTGCAATATGCGTGAAAGCCACGTTGCGCTGACGCGGCCTAATAAAACAAACAAGTGTTCCACAAGTGTATAAGGACTTGTCGTATAATCCATCAGACGTCTTAACAATAACAGACAAGCAAAATACTTCAGAACTTCAAACAAGCCAACGTATCCCAAACAAAACCTACACTAGATACTAATACACGAGCGTATTTCAAACATACTGGTAATAGTTTAATGGATATTAATCCCTACTGAAAGACTGTACGCCCACAGTGCAATCCTAATAGTTGCAACGAGCCATTATCGATATTGTACAATCCCGGACGCCCACGACTATCGGGCTCTCCCACGCGGCTCACTGCGAATTATCTATGAATGAAATAGCCCACACTATCTCACTTGTAAAACTTTAAAATGGTTTAATATACATCTCAGAATCTCCACTTTACTAGATCCGCTCACCGGTCACCGCGCTCGTTTTATCCAATTTGAACAATTTTTAAAATATCAATTCTACAACTAGTTTGTGATATGAGGAGATATGGAGGTAAATAAAGTTTGCCGCCTTAGACTGGACATTAGCAAGTTGAAGTGGCAATGGGGAGGGCACTCAGCGCGGTGAACTGATGACTGAGAGGGAAACAGTTCCCGAGTGAAGGCCACTCACTGGAAACCACGAGTTGGATGACCTAACTAAAGTGGCAGGCATTCGCTGAATGCAGGCTGCCTCCAGCTGGTCTATAAGGAAATCCTTGGGGGACGCTCATGTGCAGCAGTGAACTTCCTACGCCTGAAAAATGGATGAGAGAGGAAATAAAATGTGAAAAACATAAGAAATGCATTTTCAATTATTTATATTTTTAGTTAAAAACACCGTCAGTCCTAACAATTAATGACGTGTTTTAAGGAACTCATAGCACTGCAGGCAGAATGCATTCATATGTAAATAGTTTGATGTATAAACTGACATGCGACTTTATTTACTGGTGCTAGGTTGTAATGACACCGTATAGCTTTTTATTTTCCAACAACAATATTAATACCGCACTGATGAAATACGCAGTAGTGACTAGGTTTTATCATTTATTCCATCATACGGCTTTTCCGAAGCGGAAAATAAATAGGAGGAAAAAGCCGGCATTGATTAAAATATTCGTCGGAATTTTACCTTTACATACAATTATTTATCCAAACAACAACTATAGCTATTTCCAATTAGTGAAATTATATATATTTGACTAATTTTTATTCACATTTGATATATATATATTGTTGAAAAACTAGCTTCAATGTACATTTAATACAAATATAATGCCTTGTCAACAGCCTGTTTACCTGATTAGGTATTCATGAGTTCCTATTTATAACAGCACGGTAAAGTAAACCGGCCCTAATGCAGCGCTCTCCAAGTGTACTATCGACTGGCATCCCAGTTAAAACTACATCGTTTGATGCATAATTAACATTGCCCATAAATAGAACACACAATTACCGCCCTATACATACATACATGCTTCATATGTAGTAGAACTACAAGAAGATTTATTGATTCCATGCAACACCCAATGAAGAAAGATATTTTTTATTATTGACCCACACAAAGAAAAATAACGATATATTCTGTAAATAGTCTTAATGCTAAATGGTATACTTGTATTTGTTACACTATTACAATCGTGACTACTACTGAACATGTAAAAAGTGAAAGATGGCCAGTAGCAAATGAACATTGTATAATAAATTAAAATGTTAGTCCGGTGTGGGGATCAAAACCACAAATGGATATTTCACAGCAAATTTCCGATGTAGTGCTGCGATTCATTGTTACTGACATTAATTATTATCAATAATAATAAAAACAAGTTTGAAAAACAAGCACGCATTCTCCAAAATTTGACTCGGGCAAATTAATTAAATGTATTTTAATTAAGTCGCTTATTATCCAGCTTCCACAATTTCCTAACAAAGCGGAACAATACCGAAAATGCAGCTTTTGTTATTATTACACATACAATATGCGATAATGCGCGTCGTCATTATCGATGAGGGCTTTTAATGAAAACTAGTAATTTAGTTAATAGAACTAGCCTGACGTAATATAAAATATTAGGGGGAATGGTGTTACTCCATGACCCGTGTTCTATTACCAACCAATATATAATTCATTTGAATAAGGAACCACATCTATGCTTAGCAATAAACAATACGTTTTGATATATGACGTGTGCATGCATTCATATTTCTAAAGCTTTTTAATCGAGTAGTGTATCACTTTAGCGCAATCATACTTTATAAAGAATCGATTAATAGGAGCTTGGTTTACAAACTTGTAAGGACTATGAAACATGAAACAATTGGTATGACTGCTGGTCAGACAATCAGCTCTGTGAGTTTTGAAAAATGTCGCAAGTTCTCCAGGGCTGAAATTTGTGCTCGGCATGTTAATAGACTCGCCTACCACCAAATCTTGGGGCCGAAACATACCTGACTAACCCCACCAGGAACAAAGGAAGCTGACATTTGCATGCATGTATTAAAATATCCTTACGGAGTAGTCATATTTCTGCCAAATATATTCATGGTTCACAAAACTAAAACGTTTACAATATGGATTGAAATTTCGACTAATTGATACGTCGTGGGCGTCCGTTGAATGCATAAAGGCTTTTATTTCCCGGAACGCGTTTGAATAGGGACCGCCGGTGTATTCACACGGTGCAATATTTGTTTGAAACAAACGCAATATCTATTGGCGAGCTTCAAGAGCCTTCGATAGCGGTCACGTACCCGCGCTGTGCCGCTACAAACGATATTATTCCTTTGATATATTAGTATTTCGTATTAATTTTGTACCTTGATCCGTATATCGATATTGAATGATATCCTAAATGCTATGTATTTCTATAGTAATTGCAAACAACTTTGGGTCTAAATAGATATTAAAAATTCCTTGTCTATACGAATATATAAATGCAGTCGGGAAGTATATTTGTGTCCTTAAGGATAGTCACCAGCACAGATGCGCGTCACAGTGAGATACGAAGCGTATTTCAATTTAGGACCAGTCTGTTTACACCCAGATTATCCAGCATTAGCGTCGAGTGGCGAAAATAATTCGCCAGTAAAAACTTTATCTTTAGTGCACTGCATTAACCATTAGGGTGCATGTGAAGGAATAAAATGAAAGATATAAACAAGATAAGAAAATAAACTTGTTTACACAGGATATATTAAAAATACTTATCAAAAATTGCTATTTCGCTTTAACCATTCCCCGGGCTTCCACCCTCGTCTGGTAGGTTTGATCTAAGGTATATTTGATATGTCTCAACAGTCTAAGTACTATACGCTGAAAATTTTGACGTGTTACAACTTGTGCACAACTTTTTATTTGAGATTATAAATAATTCCATTTCTATGTAACGTAACATGTTAAAATGAGCATGTAGTTATAGATACTCATCTTACTATATTATGATTCGATATTTGTTTAACTAGCACTTCTCTCTCTCTCTCCCTCTTTCTCTCTCACTCTCTCTCGTCCTCTCTATTTCTCCATCTCTTTCTCTCACTCTCTCTCGTCCTTTCTCTTTTTCTCCACCTCTCTCGCCCTCTCTCTTTCTCTCTCTCTCGTCCTCCCTCTCGCCCTTGCTCTCTTTCTACCTCTCTCTAGCTCTCTCTATCTCCCTCACTTTCCCCCTTATAACTAGCACTTAATCTTCCCTTTTTATGATCACTAGTATGGTAATATGATGTCGATACCAAAAACTCTAACTTGGCTGGTACTATTTATAGTTGGTCCAATTTAAACAATAAACTTATTTAAAGATTTACGTAGTATTTGTTTTTGTACTTATCACGGGACAACCGTTTGCGCGGGCGGTTCCTGTGAAAAGTTCGTTTGTAAACATTACTACGGCTAGTACGGGTAGTAGTAAGTTGTAAAATCTTATGCCCGTGTAGCGACCACCGTTGACCGTACACAATATATAATCTGTCATATTTACATACGCAAGTGTTCCGTGATTCGGGTTCAGCCGCTCTGTATACGGTTTGATTTGGACTGTGCGGTGCACTACAATTATAATACATATGAATTCTCTTGGCCTGTGGCGAAATTTGGAACTGTTTTAATAAAAAAATAATAAATAAGTTATATATATATAACATGTAATCACATATAAGATGTAATCATATTATAAACAACAAGCATTTATACTCGTAATCTAATAGTATTAACATGTTCAATATAATGTGACGACAAAAAAACTGTTTCTATTATTTTGTCAACACCATAACAACAACGTATTGGGACGCCAAAAGATTGTAGACAATCTATACTTTTAATTGGTATGCATTCAGTGTCAAAGAAATCTAATAGTATATTTATGCAAAAGAGTGATTGTAATGGACTAAAGTCTAATCCTCTCGTACGTAGAGAACTCCTGTGCTTGGCAGCGACTATGTAAGCTACATACTTCATATCGCAATACAGATTTTGAAAACTAAGCTAGACTTTGAATAAACATTTTATTGCACGGAATTTGACAAAACGTTTCCGAAGTCAGGCATATGTTTAAAAAATATTTTACATCTATGACATCTAGCTTTAAACAATTACCTAAATATTTCTCGCGCTATTATGCTATTATGAAAGAATACGAGGACTTGTCGATAAAGAAATCGCCTACAGAAGATCCACCTTACTAACTTACTACCTGAAAATAAAGCGTTCAAATATACAGGAGGATTTAAGTAAATACACCCAAGAGTCACATACGTGGCCCTCTCCCTACAATGAGTTCATCCGAGTCCGATTTACAAATACATTTTCCGATAGAAATATTTTGTGTGTACCGCTCCGGTATGCGAGTATCGAGGCGTGCTCGTGTATTCCGGAATCACTTTGTAACGTACAAGTGTAGGAACTAATGCAGCGAGTTACTAAAGCGCAGGAGTCATTGTCGATTCGCAGGATCACGACAATGCGCCAGTGCAGCAGCTCGGCACCGTGTCATGGATATCCCCACATTCCTTTCGATAAACATCACGCGTTTGAAATCGCAAACGAGGACGAGATCCAAGGAGATTTTCCTGCTGTAGACTGTGTCACATGGATTTTCTATATTTCTCACAATATCTATTGCTATCTCAACTCATTTAAGAATTAAAATAATTTTATTAAAATCTTGATCTTTGTACTACTAGCGCGGTGAAGTGAGTGCACTAGATACGATAATTAATTAGGGTAGTTTTTTCCATGTAGATTTACAACAATTTGCTATCATTTAAGACACACGTCGGTCCTATTAAACAAGCATTTGCAATAATACGTGAAAGCCGAGCAGAAAAAATATATTACATATTTATACTCGTATATTCTCTCTTGATCAATCCATTTGGCCATACAAGTCTACATTGATAACCTAGTAATGAATATTGCTTTTCACGGAAACCTTCAGCAGGTATAAACTTGACTTCATAATTACCATACGCGGTATTTTGAGTGCACGCTCGGCGTATATGCAAATGAGGATCGGCTTTGCGACCAATAGTTTCTATTTTGCAACGTTTCAGTATGTTACCTATTTTCGTCACGTGCTGACACAATAAAACCATCCACTTTTATGTTTGCCGCGCATAAATCGTGGTCATAATATGAGGTGTTATTCGAAAATCTCTAATTAAATAAGAGCAACGCATGAATAATAATATATCTTCAACGATTTCTGTAATAAGCTCATGCATGTGACTTAATCACAGCCCAAAAATATACGATGTAAATTATATTAATTTCAGACTGTGTCAGGAACGGAATTTTCAACCGCGACAGTTCCGTTGTGTCATTTAAAACCTACATGAAGTGCGAAGCAATAATTTTACCGGTGCATCTTGGTTGTGAGGCATATTGAAGGCCCGAGAATCTTTACTACCTCTTTAAATAAACTTTCAAAGCCCGATAAAAAAGTATCTTTGGCAATTTGCCTGCCATGAATTATATCTCGCGACGAAATAAAACTACAGTGGCGTCGAGTACAATCAACGAATGCCTCACAGGCGTGACCCTGACTCGAGGGGTTTTAACCGGAATTTAATTGATTTGGAGTGCGTCTGCAATGGCTACGTGTCCGCGTGGTAATTGGTTCGGCGCGTGTGCCGTATATCCACTGCCGAAACCTGTAATTTGCCATTGCGAGTTTTAATTAGGCGGGTAAATTAATTTTAAACCTCTGTTTATTTGGTGATTTACTCTACTTCATTATGGATTGCTTAACGGATGGACTGCCGGAAGGCGCACCCTGGCACTGGCCGGGATAACGCCAAGTAGAAGGAAGGAAGGATGGATTGCTACACCTATTGGAGAAGGATGGTTGGCTAGATGGACTAAACAGTTAGATAACGACGGCGTTGAGGCCACGAGCTGTACAGATCAGCTGTTAGATTGAAGATGTAATTAAGTATCAGGGCAAAGTTGGTTTGGGACTGACGAGAGATTTGGAAAGGGTGTGATGGAGGTATGTCCAGCAGTAGATACCCAGACGACTACCACGCCATTCGATATCATTGTCCAGGTCTCAGTGGCGAAGGGTGATTTTTTTAAAAAGGGAAGCCGAAGCTCAATACGCGAAATAAGTGTGTTTATACCTACTGGTCCTACATAGGGAAGACAATGCGACTGATACTTGATAGTAAACATAGTGCAGTCCGGATTAAGTAGATCAACTTATCGTGAGATGCTTCAGAGAATTAGCCCGAAACGCGACACATTTACATAATATGTACGTGTATCCTTATATCCGGACGTTTGCGAATATCCAACCGCCAGCAAATTATTCCTCCGACAATCTCACTCACCAAACGAAACGATTGCGTTTCGTATGATGGCATCTACGTACTGCGGTCGTCAATTATATTTTAATATTTCCAATATACAAAAGTTGCAATGTCATCATGAGAAAATTAAAAAAGTATATTTTTAAACCGCACGTGAATATAAGATTAATAAAGAAAAATTAATGATCTAGATACAATGTTAACAAGTACGTTAGCCGCGCTTTTATTAGTTGTATTATTAGTAGTCGAGCACTTCCTAAAATCTAAACAGTAACGTTATTTCCGAAATGGACAATCTAAACATGTACGTCCCTCACGATTATTAATTTCCATTACAACATAATAATACTATTAATATTTATGTACATTTTGTAATTTAAAACATTATAAACTAAATGCGTGAACCAGCTAATACTCGTATACTGTCAAAATGTTAATACAACACTTACAAATGCAGTGATATCTACACAAATACACACATAAACACACAAAATGCTGAAGAGCCGCAGCATGCCTCCTGCTTTTTTAACGGAAATTGAACCTTAAATCATTATAAGTTTAAGGTACAATTTTGCGTGATTTGTTGCAAACTACACAACCATGTCACACCAATGCGTAACATGCAGCCGACGCGGGCGGTCGGCGCACGGGCCGTGCCATTTTTATTCAATAAGCCGAACAATTTTGGCAGTAATTCGCCAGAAGTCGCAACGCGGCGCAATCTAATTACATGTTTGCTATGCGCCTCCGCAGTAATATTTACCTATGTGGCCGACAGATGTCGTTGAATAAAATGAGTTTAGATATTACATAAATAATTTTGAAAAATTTGCTTATTTATAGTGTAATGATAAATTACAAAAGGTAAGCCGCAGGGAATCGAGTTATATGGAGCCTTCGCCACTGCCAGGTCTATGCAATTGCGAGTACTAAAGTATTCTGTACTTGCCGTTGGCAATGCTCTATAAAAATATTTGTGCGAATAATAATTGGCATATTTTCCGTACTGCCATTTTAATATTTATATGTTTTCAGATATTCTAATTGATTGGGACGTGCCTTGCAATAGGGATTTATGAGTAATAAGACGTTGAAGAGACGTAAAGGAAACATTGTATCAAGATTGCACTGAATGAGGTTGCCGCGTCGCCAATCACTATCTATGCTCATTAATATATGCGGAATATATTTGTCTATTATTATATCGAAGTAATTATATAATGAAGGTAATAGGAAATACCTTGAAAAAGGCGGCTTATCAGGTCCCTGTGGAATGTGTGGTAATGACGATTATGTGTCGAATGATTTTTTGGCAGATTCTACGTGTCGCGAACTATCGTCACGGCTGACATAAGGTCTCCGCAATCTACAACGAGCTGTTAGAGACGGCTTGCATTCAGCGGCTCCTCGCTTTGGTCCGTCAGACAAACTTGTGCGTGAACACAATCTGATTTTAACAGATCCAAATCAAGAAGACAACGCAGCGCGGGCGCATTGTCGCTTTAAAGTCAATACATATTAAATCTCTGACAGCCTCCGTGGCGCAGTTGGTTAGACGCTGGCTGTGAAACGAGAGGCCGCCGGTTCGATTCTCGCACCAATACAAATGTTTGTGTGATCCACAAGTAAACTTGTGTATGGTCTGAGTTTTTGAAAGACCGAAAAGTCTAGTAGTTTCTGAAACCAACGACACGAGACTTAATTGATTTTAATGTGGGGTCAGGACTATGTATGTGACTGGGTATTTATTCATAATCGGGCAGTCGGTGGGATGTTCACAAGGTATACAAGGTGTACAAAGGCTAAAGTTCAGGGTGCATATAGCCTACATTAATTAGCATGAGCCCGGCTTACATGTTGAAAGCACTTGCAAAAGCGACGATGGACGATGGAATATTATTAATAGCAGTGTAGCACGTGTCTTCCTATGTGTTTTAATGAGTAATGGAAGTTGCCGGTGCAAGGTCGCCGGACACACGACGCCGCTTTATAATGAAACGCACGATAAAACGCTTTCATTATAAACAATTACTCGTGGTGTGCAGTTTTAAACATTAATTAATGAAGTTAACAGGGCATCTCATATTTTGTAACAATATAAAATATTTGACGTAATACGCCGGATACGTTTCACTCATCACTGTATAGTACGGGTTTCCTCTATGGTTAAGATAATTTTAGTCTTCCGCCCAGTGGGCAAGGGTCGTCAGAATTCCACCAGGGTAGGGGATACCCTATCGTGAGAGGCAACTAATAGGGGTCATCGGGATCGCTGGCCACACAGCGGGGACTGTGCGCCCGTGTTAGGAGCGACTCTGAGAAGGGAGGCAGACCGCGTGGCTTCGTGTCTGCCGCGGACGCTCATGTCACCATTGGTATCCGAAGTAATAAAGTGGGCGCATCTCCGCCCTCCCGATTTGCGTGGAGCCATATTTGGTAATGAGCCACGCGGCACGGCGAGTCAACTGGGTGTTACTCGCCTATCCACATCGCCTGTCGGCCATTATGCGCGTGATGGCCACCGAGAGGTTTTAGTCGGCATGCCGGCAAAATATCTTCTTAGATCTCAGTAGGGACCCAGCCTGGCTGCAACATCTGCGCGGAAATCTCGAAATGCCTCTTTCGACCTCCCCCGACATATCGGAAGGAAGTCTTAAATTGCTTTTCTCTCGTTAAAAAAAAGGAATTTTTAGCCTTAGTCCACAACACTGTATTGGGGCGAATGGGCGGATTTTTTAAATTATGTTAAACGAAAAAATGTTTTTTAAAGGATACGGTTTAAAAGTATGCGGCTCTCTAAGTCAGAATTAACTAAACAAAAATAAATATTTTCCTAAAGTTAAACTATTAACATAACAGGTAAACTGAAAGCTACTATTTCATTCAAAGATTGTGCTTTCGTAGCACAATTAGTATGAACAGCGAATGTGCTACAATGTCCTACGATATTGCTACGTATCTGCTACGGCACATCAGCTACAAGCTACAAGAGCTTATACGAAAGTATGTATTTGTTTTGGGTCTGGCGTAGGCTAATCTTATTTCACATCTAAGGACGGATATAAAGCTGGCTATGTTGCCACCTCTGCCTTCTTAATATATGAATGAACTAGATAGTACGAATTTATGTCGAGTATAGTAAAATCGGGACAAAATTAAACAAGAGTCTACGCGGTTTGGCGTAGAATTCGAATCCAAAATTAAAATAGTCAACATTCCATTTGTTTTAAGTAAATATACGCCCCTGAAAAATGTTGTATATACTATGTGCACTATACTATGACCAAGTAAACATTATTAGGTAAAATATTAGGACCGATAGGAAATTCTGATACAAGCGTGATTCTTTGTCGAAGATTCTTTCACTTTCACTTTCACTTCGATTCTTTCTTCGAAGTGTGTGGTAAACTGTCGGTAAACGGACCAAATGCGACATGCGACAACATGATCACAGTGGTCGTGGGTTCGAATCCCAGGGCACATCTCTGACTTTTTGGAGTCATGTGTGTATTATCAGCCACCTACCACGCACTATAACGGTGAAGGAAAACATCGTGAGGAAACCTGCATACCATAGCGATTTGTAATAATTTATGTGGCCTAACCCCACTCAATCGTACTCTCGATTGTAGAGGAGGCTCGTGCTCGTATATAGGCTGATACTGTATACTCGTAGTACAAGTCTTTTTAGTTTCTGGCCAATCTCAATTCTATCAACAATGCATTACATTCATTTCTGGCGTAGAAAATCTTGCCCACGGCATTACTAAAAAATAAAAGAGAAGAACACTTATAGAGTAATTAGAAACATATAATTTAGAGCCAATTTTTTAATTGCTCATGTTGTATTTTATTCCACTAGCTTTTTTAATCTGACGTTCGGAAAATCAACCCTTAAACAGATAAAAGTGCACGTATCGAAAAGGCACCTTTTCAAAATCTCTCGTCATTGAAAGTGTATTGTGACGAGATGCTGCGTCTCGTCTTTTGTGTGGAATTCATATGTAAATATTTTCTATAAAAAAGATGCTTGTTTACCTCATGCAGCTCCGACGGAAAAATATCCTGTGAATTTTTTTTTGCATAAAATTTTATACTGCTAATAATGCTAACGTTTCTAACAGCCTTTGAATGTCGCCTATTATATTACTACATCTTGATTTCGAGTAAAATATTTTTTATAAATAATAACATATTCAATATACAGAATACAACATTAAAAGCTTATAAAATCCAAAATACTTTCCATGAAACCTATAAAAATATACAATATATGTACATTAATTTTAATTTCCAAGGAAATTGCTTAATAAAAGAGCTGGTTATTTGTGCCTTTACATCGACATGTCGTTCGTGGAAAATTCTCGGAAGCTTTCTACAATATTATGAATACCAGCGTATGTCGCGTTCATTTTATTGAAAAACAAAATTCACATGCATTTTTAAATTAAATACCTGCATCAGGTATCAAAACATCAGTATTGTGTACTACATTAATTATAATTAATTAGATGGACATGCGGTAAGTACACAACGTACAAAAATACCGGATTCCGTATCTTTAATTAACTTTAATATAAATTACATTTCATTACTTGTATTTTACCGGGGAGGAAGTGAAAGAGAGATTAAAAGGACTCAAAAGGCCAAAGCTACAATGAGCAAGCTGGCACGTATCTGACTGTGTAGAAATGTATACAATGTCACCAAAACAAGATTAGTCCGTACATTGGTCTTCTCGATATCACTCTACGGTTCAGAATCTTAGACAACTCGGGCAACAGAACGCATGGAGATGGAAGCTTAAGAGATGTAGTGTTAACGTAAAATGCTCTGCATACCGTGGACCGCCATAAGCCGCCCATACATCTATCCTCAAACCGCTACGCATAAAAACCAGACTCTCGACTATCGGTTACCAGAAGACACTTGGTTATTTTGATCATATTGGCTGGCGTCAAACATACGACATTGCCAAATTAGTTATGTTTGGTAAACTCGCAGGGAAAAGACCCGGCGGCCGGGCACCTAGCCTCTAACTCTAGTTGAGTCTAGTGATATAACTCACTGGGACCTCTTTACAACTAATATCATTAATCTGGGGCTTTTTAGCCGATCTCTTGGTCCTAGTTCAATGGTGGTATATGTCAGTTTTAGTACTTTATTCATTAAATTTGACATTAACTATATTAGTCACAGAGATTTTTTTATCTCTCTCTGAATCGTATTCTCGATTGTACAGATAGACAGTTTTTTTTAAATTTTTTTTACATTCGACTATAGAATGTTATGTTAATACCTGCTATATACACACATAAATAATATAATTTGAATGCCATAATTATTATAATTTGATTTTTATATTGTTTTATTTATATTGTAAGGAGTGGCGAAGGACTGGAATAAGTTAAATACTCTTTAAAGTATGCACTCTATACTTTAAGGATTTGAAAATATTACCACTTTCCACTATGTATATTTCAGTATCAACCCATATAAGTCACGCTGCAGGGCACAGGCCTACTTTACAATCACTAATACGACAACACCAAACAACACCATGAATTACAAAGCAATGCTTGGCATTCCACTGCGCTTGCCATCCTGAGACATAAGAATTGATAATTCTGTTATGTTTCATTAATTTAGATTTTTTTGTATTTGTAGTTCTGTTTTTAATTTGTACTATTGTTTTATATTTTTAATTATTTGGTTGTGAGCTGTAAAAGGATTGAAATAAATATTTTTTATTCTAAATTCACCGTAAAATATTTTGAATTTTAATGTAATGAAGCATAAAATCCTATTAGTTATAAAATATTTATTAATAATCACTCTGTACTATACAAAAAAGCCGTCCTACATTTATATTAAACTTTTGGAACATGAATTCATGTTAAAGAGTAATGAAATTGTAACGTATAGATAGTCAATCAGAACGCACTATAACGGCGTAGGAAAACGTCGAAAATCTGAATACCGTAGCGATTTTAAAAAGAATTTCTAAGGTAAGTAAAGTCCGCCTACCCGCACTAGGCCAGCGTGTTGGACTATATGGCCTAACCCCATTCAATCGTACTGTCGATAGTAAAGGAGGCCCGTGCCCTGCAGTGGGACGTATGTCGGCTAATACACTTGTAAAATTCTCAGATCTCTAAACTGATAACTACAATCACCGCGTCATTTACATGTTATCCTATCGGCATAACGCGACGGTGCAATTGAAACGACAAATAACATCCGGAACGCTGCTCGCGTGGTGCCGCTCGAACCGAATTTACATCGCACACCACTCCAGAAAGTAGAGGGATGATTTGAATGCATCGATGCTCATTGTCAATACGAATGTAGGAGGCGTAATTATCTATCACCGATTCAGGACTAACTCTTAATGTATCAAGGTAAAGAGCGTTGCAACTGACATGCTGACATGACATGCATAATATTGCTCATATAAATAAACTCAACAGTTACATACATAGTCCTAATTCCACCATAAGATACAACTCTTGTGTATTGGCGGTCAAAAACTATGACGGTCTTTACGGTCTCACAAATACCCAGACCCGATACAAATACATGTGAATCGCGCAAACATTGGTCTCTAAGCGGCCTCTCGTTTCGTAGCCAACGTTTAACCTACTGCGTCACGGAGGCAGAATATAATTTTAGAATATGATTAGGCGTGACGCCTAGCATCAGGAAAAATACTGTCTCATCATACATAACCACACGCCTTTTTCCCAGAAGGGGTAGGCAGAGGTGCTACTAGAACACCCACGTTTCGCCTTGTATTTTCCGTCCCACGATGTGATAGGGGGCGAGCCTATCGCCATATCGGGCACAAATTCCTGACTCCGCGCTGATAATGAATAGAAAAATCCAATATCACTTTGCCCGACCCGGGATTCAAACCCGAGACCTCAGCTTTGCAATCATACCGTAGTACCACTACGCCACTGAGGCAGTCAACTACTGTCTCATCATTTTAACTAAAAACTGGTTCTACTGTATATGCACTATACGCCCGTACGTAAACAGTCTAGAATGGCTGGCTCGTCTGAAATTCCGGCACAGCGTCGGATTAGGTAATATTCCACTCAGTCAACAATGCAACGCCGACCTTGACCGACAGCCAACCGCCGGCTGATTAATAATCTCTCGGGCATAACACAAATCATATTATTTTCCCCTATAGAGTGGAGTTTGTGCACTCGCTATGTTCGGAGTTTGTTGTTTTGCATTTGCGTACAATGAACATTTAAATTAACTCTACTGGTGTATAAAAATATCCAGAAATAATGAAAGTCTTGAGAGAGCTGTACATCGAAATAATAAACGTATAATATTATTAAAAAAAATGTCCTGTTAAAATAAACTGTTAACAGGTAGACTTGCCCCTTGGACCATAAAAAACAATAATATTTAAAAAAATAAAACCTTTTATCGCGTGAAATTATACGTTTCAGAGTTAAATCACTTTCCGCGTCGAGGCGTCCACGCGATAAAACACTGGACTCTACATTTCTGCACCAATTCCCAGTGATGTTACCAATAATTTCCTCCATCGTCCCAGCTTCAAAAACACTATCGACCGGTAGAATCTTTTTTTTATTGAAATAAACTGCCCTGCATTTGCTCGGTATTGCAAGCACAAGGCTGCGTTTTACCGATATAGTTCAAAAATTGTATGGAGTTCTATTTGTTACCGTTTGAAAAATGTTTGGCCAAAAGAATATACGTTTACATAGTACGGTAGTACATAGCGCTAGTGTGTCCAAATAACAAAGCTTTGCCGTAGGACTGTACGGAACAGAACCGCGCTCCGGGATTCAACGAATAAACATTGTGTACAACGGACTAATGGGTACTTTTTATCGTATCCGCTTTATTAAAATGTTCTAGAAAATATCAGTTGTAACCTAGCCCTTTACTGTATTTATCAAATTATGCTGGCCTAATTGAAATGGGTTAATTGTTATGTTTACTTACTTAAAATTCATCATTAGCAGAAAGTTAGATAACTTCTCAGTGAGCTGTTCATTCTAGAAAATACTTTTTTCTTGCACAATGAAATACAGATAATGACAAGCAAAACTATTGGGTCAATACGTCAATTACAGACACTGCATAGATCCTGTATAGTTTACACTTCTAACACCCCATATGCAGCGTGGTAATATACGCGGTTAATGAACTCACATAATACCCACACTTGTAGATACAATAATCATATACTTATCTCCAATAAGAACCTTGACTTTGCAATGGCAATTCTCATTTAGAGTTTAATTATAAAGATATTCCCATAGGAAATTATCGTTGCAGCGTCGTATCAAAATTTTGAGACGTAAATCGCCAATTATTTTCATACTATGTTAAGTGAAGTGTGAAAAAGTTAACACCTTGTGTACACGACCGGCGGGAATTTTGGCCAGCGCAGACCGGGGTGGCTTGGCAAGAGATTATATTTTTACTAAAGGATATTAAAACTTATCTAGTAGGAATCCGAATAAATTCCAATGTTTTAAGTTGATGCCGCAGCATCGACAAATCCCTTTATGTCGTATTTCTACCAGATAAGTTTGAATATGTTTTGGTGAAACATTAAATCCCGTACCATGCCGACCCGGTTTGCGCTGGTCTTTCGGAGAATTATTGGAAATTTATGCAAATAGCGGCATCCCACAACCTTAAAGTATCTTGCAATTATAGCCTATTTTAGACTAACTAACGAGGAAGCCTGCACTCTATGGGTTAAGCGGGCGTAAACTGAGACAATGGTGTGGATTCAAACCCAGGTCACGCCTCCGACTTTCCAAAGATTTGTTTCGTTATAATTAATTTTAGTTACAATTCTCTCTACCTGTTAAGAATATGTTGCTTCTTCGTAAAGAATTTCTATTGTATGGGAAGGTCGCCGTCAACAGATCAGCATTGTGAAGTTAAGAACCTCATAATCAAACCCTGGCTGCCATTATATCAAAAAGGGCAACCATGTACCAGTACGGTGGCAATAAATATCAACAAAAACAATGTGATCCTATTCGCATTTCCATCCTAGACCGTAGAATATGTAGCTTTTCAATTCGTGAAATTTAAACAAGAAATAGCATTTGCATCTGCAAAAGCAATATGTCCGGCTCGTGTAACGTTATAAACGCAAGTTGTTGGGAAAAATGTAGGATAGTCATTTCTCACTTCTTGGAAACACGAGTGGGTGTGGGTAATTCTAAATGTCGAGTCTGTATTCATCTATGAGCCCACGCGCCCTGGCACTGGCCTCTGCCTTTAACAGGCTTTAATATTAATACTCGTATATGCATATATTGAAACACTTTCAAAGGAAATACTTCACTCATAATATAGCTTTATAATTTATTTTATGTTTGCGTGTCGGCCGCATCGTTTCCCGGTGCCTGAACTATCCGATAATGCAGGCGCCTTTGCGTTTCTCTCAGCAAACTGCTCCGGTACTAATACCTTCGCAGAGTCAAGGGCAAGGCGCGAACTTCGCAACAACAAAGCGTGTTTTCTCCATTCCGACAAGTTTCTCGAACGTTCTACGAAAGTGCGGCGGCGGCTTTGAATATTATACCAAACTTATATTGAAAGTCATGGGCGGTTGCGTATACATGTGCATTATTCAATTGTGTAGGTGTTATGACTTAGCGCAAGATATAACGTAATATATAGGGTGCACAAGCCCTGATGTTAAAGCAACGCATAGAGAACTGACTATGACGACAAAATAAAAAAGAAAACAGAGCAAATAGGTCATACCAAATCTATACTAATATTATATTATTAAAAAGTTTGTTCAACCGCACGAACCTTAGAAATCACTGGTTCGAAATGAATTATTTTAGTGTTGGATAGCCCATATATCGAGTAGCGCTTTATAACCAATACGGATACCATAGCGGAGCAATGAAAAATCTTGCGAAAACGGGAAAAATTTTGTATTGGGAAATTTTTGATGTGTTGCGGAATACAAGAATAACTGCAGCAACCAGACGAAGCTGGACCGGGCCACTAATAACATATAGCAACCGGACAAGTTATAAGAAGAGGTGGCGTCTTGTATCAAAATTCTAATACAACGTTACGATCGCTGGGTATATTTATTTATTCCCGAAAATAAATTAATCTGGATAAAACAATACACTGTGTAGAACAAAGGCATTCAGAAATGGCGGTGCAGGTTTACCTGCGTCCAAGGGAATTACGGCTAGTGACTGGGATACATGACTCTTACTTCGTAGCTCCATTCAATTTGTAACGTAAATTGCAATACCAACTGATATTAATTATGCGTGATTTGTTTCATATTCTAAATAGTTTCCAAGTATAAAACTAGAATATCAAAGACAAAAGTAATATTTTCCAATGAGCGTGAGATATTTTTTTGATACAAATAATTCTTATGTAGATTCATTTTTTATTGGGTTATCGAGGAAAACACACATTAAACAAATACGTAGCAAAAACATTGAGGATAATTAATTAGGAAAACAAATTAAACAATGCACGGTATTCTTTGAAATGGAAATTGATAGTTTTGTTATATTGAGTTGATAATAATATCCTCATTTATTTATAGCTTCCATACAATAGGAAATTGTACGTAATATAATTGCAATTGTTTTTTTTATTTAAGAAACTAACATAAAATTAACTTTACAGTAATACGTACGACACTTCATACCAACAGCATTATTATTTTATATTTGCATTATTTGTGAACGATGAGGCGTAAGGTGGGTGCCATGGTTACTACCGGGAGAACCTCTGCATACCTTTTTGGGAAAAAGGCGTGAGTTTTATGTATGATGTGAAAGATATGTGCTAAAAATTGTTAAGATTTTTTTTTCATCGATATAAATTATTATACCGTGCCGTATCAGTAAATAATCGCTAATTGCCGAGCACGGGACCACTCTGCAACCGAGAGTTCGATTTACAGGGTCTAGGCCCGTATTCCACCACGCTGACCTCGTGTAGATTGGCATAAATTAACAAATATTTATTTAGTTTTAACTGCTATAAAACAGTATCAACGCACAAATACGTTTAAACAACAATAGCCATGCAAAAAAATAATATGCGTAAAAATAAACACAAAAATAATTTCGCGCAAAATTCGCTTTCGCCGCATATGCGTTCATGTACCTGCGCCAGCAAGCTTTATTACTTATTAGTAAAAAAACCTTCAAACAAACTAAAAGAGACACTTTAGAGCCAAAGATTTGAACTTAATGCAACTGCACGCCCGAAAATTGTGTCCACACATTTTATTGAGCAAGATATTATTTAAAAGGGGATATTTTAAATTACTGTTATCTATATTTGGGGTTACAAGGTGTTGGTGCGAACGATTTCGTGGACCGACGACTCGAGTGACGCTGCGGGAAGCGACTGTACGTGGATGGCAGATGATTAAATAATGCCGAAGTTAAAGCGAATTTAAAAACCACATTTAGTCAAATCTCAAAACTGTGTATGTTTCGGAATTAACCAAGATTTCAATTGTCTACACTAGACAAAGTTGAGTTTGAGAAAGAACACGTGATTTTAAAACGACTGTAAACTAATTATACCTATCTTGGAGTTCAAGTGGAACTGGTCGATATGGATCATCAACATTTATCAAGAAACAAGGAAATCACAAAAGATCACTGGGAGTCAAAACAATACTAAACTGCCAATTAGTGTTATGTCAAATCCGTCAAATATGAAACCAGCGCGGTGTCGCGTTCCGAGGCTCAAATCCTATCCAAGCCAGCAAAGAATAAGCTGGTGCATATAAATCTATACGAGTTAATTCAACTTACACGGAAACAGACGACATAGTTAGGGTCACGGGAAGTCGCTGGATGCAGGGCGCTTCCAACTAGGTCAATATTCAAACACCTGTGCGAAACCGATGTATTGCAGTTAACATGCTATTCTATGGTTGAATGGCAAGAGAGAAGTACGTAACAAAGTCATCAACGAACTTGTTTTCAAATATGTCTGAATTACTTCAAGGCGTGAAAAGGTTACAAAGATTGATGTGTCGTTAAAAGAAGCTAAAGATGCGCGCCGGTGTGAGAGCAAACGTCGACACGGAATCTCAGGAGACATCGAACTACAAGGTAAAATACTATTTAATACTATTCCAACTTTATATAAACAATGGCATAGTATTTTCTAAAATATTGAGAAATAATAATAAATATGCCAAATATTACATCTTCATTATGTAATTAGCAGACCTGGTTATAGACCTTGTAAACACAACCCGATATCGTAGGAGTGATTGTATATAAATTACGCGGTTCCGAGTTACTTGGGAAACATCTTTCAAATCTATCGTACCTAAGGCGCAGATACCGAATACTTCACAAACTACACCAAGACAACTTCCACGCTATTTATTATAGAATCTGTTAATTTTCCACAAACGTTCGATTATGTACCTATCGTAACGTATATACGATAGTATATATTTTATTTATCGTCCAGCACGTGAACCTAATCCTAATGCGACAGTCGCTTCATAAATGGTTGAATCTGACAGCAAACTGACTGGTAACACTTCATTAATACTCAAAAATGGAGTAACTAATAGCGAAACAACCCTAGCTCTTTTTCACCTAAAACAGTGATGTGATCAATAAGCCTAGCAATGGCGTGGAACAAACAAATATCAACACACATCAACCAGACTTCTCATTCCAACACCGAAGGCTCACCGAACTCATTCTACGTACTTTTGTTCTAGAGTCGAACTATCTCTTCAGCCACAGGAAGTCCACTTCTGAACATAGCACTTACACGAGGATGTCAATAAAAACCTGTTGGAAGCGGCCTGCATCAAAAGTCTATCTATCCAACAAAAAAATACACATCAAGTACCAACGGAAAATTTTAAACGATTTCAGTGTCTGGAATGTTATTTAGTGCAACCAAATCAATGTTCATTAGTCTGCGTAAACGATTTAATCTCAGTGGAACGATGTTGCGGTATGCAACTGAATACTTTGGATTAGAATTTAGTCACGTCGACAAATGGGCAGCGGTCGCCTTTACAAATACCAATTGCCATTTACATCGATGTCACACCACCATATTAATGGCGGTGCACATTACTGCACTGTATAAGAATTACAGGCATTTTTTTTACTTTTCAGATAAAAGATCCATCAATTAAATAATTAAACTGATGCGATGCCAATCGAGTGTCGAAATAACATTTGCTCCTAACATAAGTATACACACGTGTCAACTCGCTGTTTGTTCAACATGTGTTAGCCTACCAATCCCAGAACAAATAGTAAAGAAGAGCAATAAACAAAGTAAACACATGTCTTAGCCTACCAAGCCATAAAAAACATAAAAAAAATTGATCACCTGTTATGAAATCGATTCCGGCACCTCACGAATCCTTAACCCGTTAACACTAAGGATCTAGTAAAGTCATGTCACTTTACAATATAATTTCTTACTTATTACAAATCTACACTCAAAAAAATCTATTTCATCAGAGAAACCCATCTCAAAGAAACCTAAGAATTTAATTATACAACAATTATTGCCTTATTATTGATACTACGTAGCACAACTTCTCGAATTCAAAGTACACTGTCAACCGATATATAATTAGGAAGGTGCGGCGCTTGAGTTCAACAGAAAGTTACATTTTTGTAGGTCTTCCAGTGTTTCACCGTGACCTCTTCACCCATGTAAACTTCGAGTGTTTTTCAACTTTTTAGGCATTTTTCTGAGAAGTTAACAAGTATTTAATGAAATGAACACATGACCCAAGTCGGAAATTGTTTGTTCTATTTTTATATTACGCGGTATATGTCAAGAAAGACGGGTTGAAAAGGTTTTAAATAGAAACCTTCTACCAGTGTAGTGTTGGGTGATTTATAAAATGGTCAGACGAATTGATAGTGAATTTTAGATATTCTAAAACAGGCTCGTAAGTACGAGTGTACTGGGTGATATGGACATATCAGCATTACTTTACTCATATGTTTCTCATGACCCTAGGTAATATTGTACAAAATTGTAGAAATTCTTCCGAATTTTTATGGTAAGCAGGTTTTCTCACGATTTTTCCTCGATCGTTATAGACTGTTATAATATTATGTCTACATTTTACAAATAATACGTTAGTAAGTACCTCCTACAAATCATATGAGAATATAAGACCTCTTAATATACCGTGCTATCGTCCTTTATGTTCGAAGCCACTTTACTACAAGTATTTATAAGCCACTTATATTTTTCTCACAAATAAGTTAAACATCTTAACTGCTTAAATAAAATACCACTCGAAAACGTTCTCGATTTGTGCTACATTCATGTTTTCGTAAGAAGCCACTCATGTATTCTTAAAAAACATATTCTAAGAACGTGTTTCTCGACGGGAACGGCTATTTATATAGGAATAAAACGAGGTAAAACTAGGTAACAGCTCAAACCGACGTTAATGGAGGGCCGGCGAGACCCAAGCAAGCTAATCTGGAAGAAAAGTGTCGCCGACCGTTCCTTCAAAGCGCTGCTATGCCGAGAGAAATAATTTGAAATGTTGAAGTGGTCGAGGTGTAAATTGAGAAAATATTTTATTTCCATTTCTGTATGGTTAAGAAATGTTTTAAGGATAAATTACTTGACTTTGCTGCAGGAACGCTTGGGGCCTTATTATAAACTCGGATGAGCGAAGTAATAATTTTAATGTAAGGCTTCAGAATTGAGCGATTATTTTGACTAAGATAGTCAAATTAATAATGTAACTACAATACGATGATCACCTAGCTCTCTATGCAATTCAGTGTTTATTGACAAAGTCGTGAATACCTCGCAATTCAAAATAATCGAGAATATACAAAAAACGCTAAAAAAACCCATGAGTCACTTCATTATATTTTGTGATAAGAAGATACAGTACCGATTTTGAAGTTCATATTTAAAAATCCGTTATCACCACACATAGTTTCACCCCCACCCTCCCCGAATCCTTGCAGTAAATGTGAAATTCTAAAACCAATGAACCAATTACGAAATCAGTTACGATTGAAATAACTCTTTCCCTGCCTTGTTCGCGACGTGAATTATACTATCAAGCAATATTTTTAACATCAAAATAAATCGAAGAAACCTAATGAACTCCGCATGATATAATATATATATATATATATATATATATATATCTTTAAAAAATTATCCCTAATTTTAAGGGTTTTATTTCTTCCGCGGCGCCCTAATTCATTTTCCAAAATTAAAGTAGCCTAAGTTAAGTTCCCGCAAAAAGATGCTACCTGTTAGTAAAATTCCCATCAATATCGATCGGGCTGTCGTAATTAGCGGCAACAAAAAGACCGACAAACATTTTTTAAGAGGATTATTGGTACAGGTATCGTGTAAAAAACAACATGTACTTGAAACAAAGGCCTATCTTTCCTTTACAAACAGACACTTCAATTTTATTTATATGTCGTATAGAAGGTAATAAATCATACGCGACCGGAGAAGTTGGGAAGAATTTTGAGTCCTTGGGATTTAATTGGCTATTTATCATTTAAGGGCTTATTTTTCAATCGTGAGCTAATTTCTGTTCGAGGAAAAACCTTTAAATGTGGACATAATATTTTCTATAAAGCAGCTATTAATATGTCAAAGTTACTCTACCGATAGCACATATACCTGACAACTGAAAAACCAGTCCTAAATGAAATGCTTTGAATCTCTCTCTCTCTCTCTTCAGCCACACCAAGTCGACTGCTGAACACAGGCCTCCCCCATAGATCGCCACATAGACCTTTTAAAAGCGGCCTCAATCCAGCGTCTATTACAATACTTTGACTTTTTTTTATTTTTTTTTATTCTGGCACGGCATGATGACTGCACTGCACCTGATGTTAAGCGCAAATGCCGTCCAGACAGAGTGTCGAATGGCATCAGACGGCGGTCCCATGCCATTCGACACAATTATGCCGGCCTGCTGAGATGCTTCTTCACACTACGGCGGAAGACTATTTTCGTTAATATATTATAAGCATTGAAATTTATTGTAAGAACATTAAAGGAAGCTAGCGAGCGGCGGAGAGTCGTTACGTCAAGTACTGCGCAACAGGTGCGTCGCTTCGCATACGCCGCGCCGCCCTGCTACCACACAGTAACGCAGATATATTGGACAACTGCGACGTTCCTGAACTTATGTATAGTGTGGAAGTATAGACTTCAGCTGTCAGTACGTCACTCGGCTCATCCTAAACTAAACAAATGAGTTGACCCCTTATAATTCCAGCCAAGCATTTCATAGCCTAAGTAGGCAGAAGAACAAATGATCCAATTGATGGTATGAACTATTGAAATCGACAATCCGAGAATCACAGCCAACACTCAACCAAATTAACTACAACTAGTAGTTTCAAAATGATATTGAAAAAAAATTCAAACTCAACATTTCACTCATTTACATCGCGTGAAACGACCAAAAGTACCTTCGCTGCAGACAAACAATTCGCTTAGAATTTAAAAAATGATGGAGATTAAACAAATTCGAATATAGCTAGTATTCAAGCAACCAGAACTAGTTGTAAACAATATCGTTAATCCGCTAAACTCTATTACAATTTTTCATCGTAACTGACTATAAAAGCCCTGTTAAATTAATATATGCTGTAATTATAATATTATTCCATAGAAATCTTAAGTAATCAATTACAAAAATACATTTTTAGGGCTCAATGTAACGAGATCACAATTATATACTTCTTATAAAATCAATCGTTTCTTTTCTTCATTAATAAAATATACAATTGCCAAATAAAAAATATCAACCTTTATAGAAACCCGGAATGAAAATATAAAAACATATACATATGTGTTCAATGAGGAAACGAATACGATTAATAACAATATATAACTTATTGTTAGGCGGTACAATCTCTCAGCTGTGATAGGTATCAGAGGAGAGACTGAACACAAAGAACTGTTACAAAAATATTTTTCCGATAATTGAAAAAACACTTCAATATTTACACTTGAAGATGTTCCTCAATACAAACCACGGAATAAAAAATAGTATTTCATTAAAATGTTTGTTTGACCTTGACACTGCGTCTGTCTTTGCGCAGCATTTAATAAACACCCTCCTAGCTCACAAGGGACTTTAGAAGTGGCATTTTCCAGGGATAAAGATTTATTAGTGACGTTATTGAGTTGTCATCTAATTACATTGAGCTTACTCACTTACCTTCACACTCCAGCTTGCAGGTGTCGTCGCTTAAGAAACTTTATTGGTTTTTGCACTATTTATTTACTAGTCTGAGTTTACGCCATTATACTTTAATGTGTGTGGGCAAACAACTGCGCAAAATTCAAGCTACGACGCTCTTTTCGACATCAATGATGTTTGCGCGAGACAGATTTGCACTGTTATATCGTTACGTGTGTGGCGGCCATTAGACACCTACTCTACACAAAGGATTTTCTTTTCTTAATAATTTTGAAACATTCCCTCAAACAAATTAATTAATGATATACACTATCGCATCTAATATAAACTTCGAATTGCAATGGGCTTTGAGATTCCGTTTCTTGGAAAATTCTTTATAAAAATTAATATGATTCTTTGAAGGCAAAGAATATTAATTTTCCTCTTTTGCGCAGACGGATAACGATCCGAGTATGCAATAGGCACATTTCAACGTAATTAATATTTATTGATATTATAACTAGGCAAGAAATCACTATTGGAATTACAGGCTTCAGGTCGAGCACGTCAATTCCGTTATCTTCAAAATCATGTCGCAAAGTGTACGAAAAAATAAATTAGAATGCTTGCTTCTTTTACCCATTAAATGCTTTATAGTTCCTAGAAGAATTTACATTTTTATTCCCCTCTTCTTAGAAAATATATTCCCGACAATGCCAATAATTCTTTTGACCTTTAGAATAATGCTAGAATTTAAAATTTACTGGCTCGCCACGAGTATGCAATGAGGAAGGACTCTTTGTAAGTTCAACATTGCATATTCTCTTTACGTGTTCGAAAATGACGTCAATATTTCTATGTTGCATCAAATAACTTCTGATTTAGCTACAACCGCCCACTCGGGTCTTTAGAGCGAGGTATTTAGCTAAATATTCCCGTACTTTAGGTAGAAATTCCCCGTTTAGAGTTGGAATCTCTTACAATACTCGTACTTAATAAAACACAGTCGTACTTGAAAATGATAATATTGCATGGCGGAGTTATTTTACCAAACATTTACAACATCTGGCTGCCAATATAACTTGAGTTGAGAAACTCTCTATTCATAATGTGTCATGTATATTTCACTTATACACTAAATACCCCAATAGAATCTACATCTGATACGAATGCAGTACATATTATTAGTGATTCATATCGCTACCAATCCATATTTCACCGTAAATATTTAACATATTCCAGAACATTTCTTAAGCGACGAGTAAGAATCGTAAATCAGTTATATGCGTCACATTTAAAAACTGTTTTTATAATCATTTTCCTCTTGCAAAATCTTCCATTGACAAAAGTGCATTACAGCAGGTCACCTGACTACGACCTAAATGATATCCCATGACCTGAATCGCACAGGTCATACAGCGCCGCTCCCGATCCTGTTAGCATTAAGGCTCAACTGCACAAACTAACTTTGCATATAACTTCGACTGTGACAATGTCATCGCCATACATTTGATATGTATTTGACGTTGCTAATGTATGGGATTGATGTTTTCAATGTTAAAGTTATGGGCAAAGTTAGATTGTACAATTAGCCCTAAGTGTTTACAGTACACGACAAAAGTATAGCCTAAACGCATCAACTACGACAAGAACTTTACCTTTGACAATGTCACCGCTATAAATAGGGCCTTTAGAGTTTATGATATTGAATAACTTATAAAGATCAAGTCTGTCAACATTTAAAGTGAGCTATTATCCGCTTTTACTATAATAAGTCGAAAATGTACCGACACAAGGAAACTCGACAAAAAACGGTTAGCGTTAATAAAATTCGTATTATCGTAAAACATGAACAGGTTAATATTTAACGAGGGTGCTATATTCTTGTACCTAACAAAGTCTAAGACATCGAGGAACAAAATGATTTAAATGTTGTTATGTTTAATATATTATTGCGAACAACGGCAGGTCTCTATGATTTTATTTATATAGACAGTTTAGAGACATTGCGAATGCCATCGCGTTCCTGTGTAATGCCCTTTCGGTGTCCGCGCTTACATTCAGACAGTAATTAACCTCAGCGCAGACATTTTTCTTGAAACTGTCAAGCAGCTTAGGGCTGTGTGACCGAACGCAATTTACTCTCGAGTAAACATTTCAATAGAAAAATAATTGCACTTCTTTTTATCGATATAGATGTAATTGGATAATTTACTTCACGGATGAATATAATTGTAGGTACTGGTTTATTAACTCTGTAAAGTTATCTGTCACTATTTTGAAATGTTTAAAGCAAATAGGACATTTTTAGTAATAATTTGGACTTACAGGATTACTTTAGTTGCAAAATAATACAAATTTTCACTTATATAATGTAACAGACACTGTGTATATTGTGATCTGTGCTTGTTTTTTTTTTTTACTTTCAATAAAAGGAAATAAATGACAAAATTTTTGTATAACTGATTTACGCTTCTATTGACGTGTGCTGGGGGAGTTACGGCATCGGCTACGCGTTGGTCTTGAGGCTAACCTGTTAAATTTTCAGCATTTTCGAATATAAATTTTATACAATTTGTATTCTGCCTGCCTTTTGTATTCTCGTGGAAATGAAGCTACAGTTTAAATTAAATGGAAATTATTTCATTGCGTAAATCTTATATAAAACTAAAAACAACGTGTCGTTATACTCGTAAGGTACAACAAAACGAAATAACTCAACTTAAGCTGATCGGATCATAGATCCAAGGAGCGCTAATTTTCAGCCACAGGTGTCGTCCAATTAATTGTAATGTCAAAATGGAATATGAAACTGCGGAATAAATTATAAATTCAAATTTCTTATACCAACAGAAGAAAATATGCGCCTTAGTTCACAAAAATGTATTGCTGTTGGGCTTCCAAGAAGTTTTTATTTGCGGCCAATACGAAATATCACGGACGCCGTAAAAATATCACGAGAAAATTTCCTTTTGAGTTTGAAAAAGCAACTTCAACAGATGGAGGTGCTAATGAGTAATAATTTCAATTAATAAAATACTATGTAGTATTCAAACAGTGCACCTCCAGGAAATTATGTATAACAGTAGCTTTCTGCGACGTGCTTTAATTAATTACAATTTGAATGTTTAGTAATCATAACAAAACATTGAATAATTAGAATTAGCTAATTAATATCACATTAGCATTGAGCCAAACGGGTGTCATAAAACCTAAAGAATACAAAAGTATAGATGAAAATGCTGAAACTTTACTACAACAAAAAAACACACACACATGTTCAAAGGTGACCATCACCCTCCATCACTAAGCCTGTCGACATGTTTCCAATAACAAACAATACTAATGTTATTTGTTACGATACCCAGTTAGAAATCGTAAACAAAAAATGATTTAGCAATTTCTGTGGACCTATTATTTGTTTCTAATTTAACTGTTCGCTTATAAATTTCTTCACAAGTACAACAAAATTTAATGATTCAAAGAACTTTTGTCATACGACGTCACAAAGTTACTTTATAAACTTTCAAAATGTGCATTAATGAAGACTCGTATATATTTTTAATGCCACGCCAAAGCTTCCAATAAAGTGCTCTCTTATTAAATATATTAGTGCTTTATAGTCTAGCGTCGTGACTCGTGTCTCAGAACATTAGACTTTGATTTTCACTTAAAATATTTTTTAAAGTAAATAATACAATAATGCATTTTAAATGCCCCTTTCTTCACTAAATACAATTTACATCTTCCACTCAATTTAATAAAAATAGCACGACATTTTATCGGTGCTCTTTCTCAATTTTCTATAAATGCTAGACACACAGAATATTCTATTGCAATGTTACATTTTTAGGCTTTAGTGTGCGTTTTTCAGAGGAGGCATTTTTATTTTTTTGACCCCACAAACATGAACTTAAGCTTATACTAACCCTCCGTCTTCTGAAAAACGTAACTTCAAATGTAATTTTTCAATGGACAAGAAGTCTTGTAGTTTTCCAATATTGTCCAAAGGTTTAAAAGGAAACTGCATTTGTAATAATTATTTTTTAAATGAGTTTTAAAATAATTACAAATAAAATGTTGATGGTCACCTTTTGCTTCTGCTATATAAAATGGAATCAACTACGAATAGCTGCAGGAAAATATCACACCTTAGCAAACCATGAGGGGATATGTAAGAATTTACATCAAATTTTACAAAGTATGGCACTTTCCACAATCTAGGGATATGAAAAATCTTGTTCAAAGGGGATGAGACACGTTCAGTGTTAAAGTAAAATTTTACGAAGCATGGTACTTATATCAAGTTCACGCGAAAAATACTTTTTTAATTTAGCTGTGCAGTTTTATTACTTCGTGATACTCAGAATTTTTAGAAATATCGCTCTATAAAAAGACGGTCTGGGGAGTTTTATTCATAAGCACAGACACTGATACTAATAACTTCCAACCTAGGTGCCGTAGGACCTCCAAAGAGGAGATGGAGACCAAGTACAATGAGGATATGCCCAAAAAAAAAAAATTTGTGCCTCGCTTTTACTTCGATAGTAAATCCCCATACAGTTTGTGGCGGATAGTCGGACTTACCTTGACGAGGTTAGCGTTGATGTAGTCGCTCTCGCAGCGCCTGAGAATGACGCGGCTATGGTCGTACGGGTTCACGTCCCGGTAGCGGTTCAGCGGCTTGTTCTGCGGCTTGCGCGCCTCGGTGCAGGTGTACGGGTACTTGTTGCATGTCAACCCGATTTTCTGCCGACAAAGCGCATTAATTAATGACATTGCACAACATAAGTTGGGCCTATGTATATGTATTGCCATGTTTTTGATTGATGTCAAAATATGCAATTTTCATTTTTCAGGGATAAAATGACAGATTTTAACGAGCATATATTGGTGATGGTATTTGAACAAGAAAGAAACAAACACTTTTAAATATTTTATGATATTAGGGCTCTAACATGCGACAGGACTACAATAAAAAGATAGATCAGAAAGGAAATGTTGTTGTGAAGTTGTGTGTGTGTGGAATTTTCAACTATCTATCCTTTGCCGAAATTCTTTACTGAATGTCATAAAAATATTTTACACACTCGGAAACTCAGGTTACTGAAACTGTCTCCACTTTGCTATGATAAAAAATAATACGCTTAATCTAAACGAAATTGTGCAACAAATTATGTTTACGGTAGAAACGGAGAGCTGTCGCGCCGTTTTAGTGCGGAAGTAATTTTATTTACAGTTTTTAAAGCCTGTAAAAGGATAAACTAACGCAATTTATCACGAGCAGAGAGGATTTCATCATTTGAAACGAGGGCATCGGGCTCACTGACCTACCGTAACTATGCTCGTACGCACCGCTTGATAGTACGAGTAGTTTCATGCAACATGTCAACGAAATTGACAATATGTTTTTCAAATGTTATCCACTGGGATCAGAGCAATAACACCTAAACATATAGCCGTTTTCGGCTTCGGCGACTGTTATTTGAAAATAATAATTTTTAAACAGGACGTTGCTATTCCGTCCTCTCAAGTGCTCTTGCGTTGATTACGTATCCTAGCTTGTTGGTAAAGGTACGAGCGCATTTTGAACAAGTCTACACCCCGCTGACGTAGTTGTAGTTAATGGCCACAGCCCACAGGTGGCTTTGGCCTTTAGCTCGTATCGTTTCTGTCGAGTCCCTCGCTACACTCAGTTTCAAAGGCGTCTACCTGAAGCTGAACGAGATCTCCGTTCATGGCCTTGTAACTAAACATAATATTGAGCGGACAGATCTATTTGAATATTATTTAATATTATGTGCATCTGCGACATCTTCACCTGATATATATTTATGAGTAGTATGAAACTGCATAATTTATAGTGCGATTTAATCTTTTGTCATATAATAAAAGGATGCGATTAGAATATTCCATATTTATGACGGATCGATTTCTGTAGAAATTCACACTTGTTCCACAATTTTCTCGAAATGATAAATATGACGTTTTCAAATGTGTAATTTTTTGCATACAATTCAGTAAAACGTGGATAATAGGCCGTTATTTTTCATTCAACGTGAAACTGATTTACACCCGTATGAATACTGCGTGGATTAATTTCAATCATTTACAAATAATGTTAATAATATGGAAGGTTGGGAGGAAATTAGCGAAACTCAGCAATTTGTTATTATATTACTTCATACTTTTACATATAAGTATTACTATAGTTGTAATGTATCAGCCATTAACAACAACTACTGAGTGCGGGATTCTTGCACAATGGAGAGTTCGATTGCAAGATATTCTACGATGAAAACCCTTTAAATTTTCTTTGTTGTATGTACCTTTAGACACGCCTGGCATAATCACTTTTTCAATTTGATAAGGAACGAACGAAAACGCCCTTGAAATAGACATAAAATTCTGGAATCTCGCATAGAAAAAAATACAATATAATAAATAATATTAATACATTGCTCAGGATAATGAATACATCTATGTGCCTAAATGTTCTCAACTGCATAAAAATCAAAATATATCCAAATAAAGAATAACGCCTCTTATGAATACAACGTGTGCGCGAGTTGTTGAATTCGCATTCATACCGTGGTTCGGTGTAACAAGTTGGAATATCTTTATCTGCGCGGGTTGAGTTCAAACATTTCAGGCAACGTTCCGAAATGATTGTGTTGTGAAAAGGCACTGCATTCCGCCTCGTTGTGCTCGACATACACCACTAATGCTTTTGCTATGACGTTAGAACACGTTATATTAAAAAAATATATAAACAATTGTGACACCTACCAATTTGTTTGTATTTTTAGCGTCTGCCTGCCTGCGTGTGGACATATGCAAATATAAATGTATGTGTGGGTATGTGAAATATTAACGTCCTGTTTTAATTTAACCTAAGAGTTAAATAAAACGTGTAACATTGCTCTTTTAAGTACGAAGTTAGTTTGAAATCCGTAGGAAAATTACTGACCATACGGACATCCTGGCTAAAATGCGGGTTTATATTCCAATGTCATCCAGTTCTGAGGTATGTTTAAATTTTTTAATGCCCAACTCATACGTAAGTTAGATAATATAGAATTAAAACTTTATACTGTAGAAATAAACACAATAAAAAAAATATATTCCGTTTACCTCATGTTTAGGACTAACTTTCTAGTGACCAGAGAATGCTTCAGGCATTAAGACTACCTATACATCATTTGTATGCAGTGTAAATGAAGAAATAAATAGTTCATAAAAAACTTGTTCATAATTGATTGCATAGTTTGTGCCAGACAGACACAAACTAAGCAATCAGACAGACAAGGAAGTGCTTTGCAACCAAATTTTGATCTACGTTCAAACGTTCAAGTTCCTTGCTCGTCGCGAAACTAGCTTAAAATCAATTACAGAATTTGCACGGAGCAAGAAGGTGAGCCAATATTACCTCGACCCCCCCTCCCCCCACACCGCCTTTTAAGCTATGTTTAAACTTTCGGGGTTCCAGCTCATCATTATGCTAGTTTAAATCAATCACAAAAATTTAAGACTTATTGGCACAATCAATTAATACTATAATGTCGTCATTTAAAGCAGAGACTACCAGATAAGTCATAGCTAGCCTAAGAATGTTCTTGTGTTTTCGTATTGGCAACTAAATCACTCTGGGCTCATTACAAAAAAAAAGGAATCGTAATCACATAAGATATCCCCTCCGACATTTCCTACTGGCGAATAAGTTCTGATCTGATCTAGTGGGATTCGTTGCCTTGGTGGATTTGTACCAGGCCAACCGACACTATCGCCTGTGTCTACTGTGTGTGAACGGAAAGGGGGCAGTGTCAACATACGGCGCTTATTGGCGGATGCATTAACTCCTGCAATGTCCAGGGTTGCCACTTTGCTCTGACCACACTGCCTACCTTACAATACCTACGTTTCATTTTCGACATTTTCACGACAGAACAAAATCACGTACAAATAATATTGTTCATTGACCATGTTATTAAAATGTCAAAATAATGTAATGATATCGCCTATGTGCTCTACAGCCTACCTGAACTATACCACATTTAGCCTCTGGTATTTATACGAAAATTGTTAAATCACTCTCTGACTTATTCAATAAATCTTATTAAGATTTACTAAGAATTCGGGAAACACCAAATAGTTTTCAGCCAGCACTGAATTTCCGATGCAGTTGAGCGGACTCTATCTTGACATGAGGTATGCCTCATGTCGTGCACAAAAGCTTTGTGTAGTAAGTAGCTGGCAATTAACAATATAGAATATTATACTATATTTTCCACTACAAAACATTTATGAAAATTCCATTCACTAACCATTTCGTTAGTAACAATTCTTTATCTGTATGTATGTGAAGTCTCTGGTTTCCTAAGACACAGGTTATATCCTAGTTTAGGAACCAGCGACGTATAAAAATGTATGATGGATTTTTAATAAAGAAATTATTATTATTATTATCAAATAATCTCATTTCATTTTCTGTTGGTAATTAAGACAAATAATGACATATGAGCTCCGTGAGTTTGAATTTTTTTCGGTATAGTAAAAGGTCCATCCCCTATCATTTCATAGGACGTAAATAAGTACAGCAAAATTTTGATAACACCTCCGCCTATGCTTTCAGGTATACAGGCACGGGTTCACGTGTGTATGTAATCAGGCACGGTTTAAATCGAGTATCACTACGATTTATCGTAATTGGCAAATAGTTATAATTGAATTATCCTAGAATCCGCCGTTTTCAAGCTAATTAATATGAATTCTGGTTGGATGTAATGGCTTTTATTTACAATATACTGTGTGTCACAACTTTTGATAACTAGAAACAATGGGCTGCTGGAATTTTCAGTTTATTGAACACAGTCAATTGATATATGGAAAGATAAACACTATTATTCAAATTAACTCGATATGAGTATAATATTTTAATGAATTCTCTGAAACCAGTGTGATTATATTAGCATGGAAAATATTACAATGCATCGGATGGAAAATGCCTTCATCTCCGGCCGGTGGAAAAATTGTGCCGACTTAATGAAAACCAGTTAGGTATTCGGAGGCTGAATCCGGAATGCTATAAACTAGCACAGATGATTGTGTTAAGTATATATACACCATTGCGTACAATGGTGTCTGTATTGGCAGGCACGAATATTCTACCAGCTCACTCCTACCGTTGTATTAGTGCCCAAATATGTGTTAACCAAAATATAATTATTTTTAAAACAATTACCACTCAACTAGCTACTAATAAAATAAATATCAGAATAAAAACAAGCCGTTAAGAAAATTTTAATATAAATATACGTCAAGTTTTTGCAAGTGTGTATAAAGTGGCACGTCAATATGTGCGGAACCCTAAAAGCTTGTATCCGTTGTTAGCTGGCGCACCAGGCATCCCTACGGATATTGTAATGCAGACGCCCACATTTGCACGCAGCGGCCGGTGTTTTGACTAACGTCATATGCGCTTAATCAGGATTAATGCACTTGTAATGTTAGTTCCCTCGTAGCCCGCACTTACATCTTTGTAACGCGATTTAAGCACGGATTGTGTAAGTGCTTCTTAGGTAATCTATTTTTTTTTTTAGAACCTATTTGGTAATAGTGGGCTCTCGAGATTGCAGTTGTACCTGCGATATCTAGATCAAAGAATTGTATAGTGATACTTATGGTGTGTTGAATAAAAATTAAACCGACTTCAAAATTGGACTAAAATATAGAAATTATACTAATCTTTTGATAAATTTAAAATACCTAAATTTATAAACCCCATGAAAGCAAAAATAAATATAATTAACTCAGAACCAAAATAGCTAAAGTTTGATTGATACATACAAGCTGTTTTGTGAATGTTTCTATTTTTTCATATAATAATCATTGTGAAATATGATTAATGTTATTTACAACATTTTATAACATTTTATTTAACAATACAACATTTTAAGACTGAAAGCTTAAAATATAGTCCCTTTGTGAATTCATGTTTAAAATATTCAGACTTTTTCAGTTGCTGGTTTGATTTCACAAGTATCGGAAAAAACTAAATATTTCCGAATACATCATATTTTCAAAATATTTAGTTATAGAGTTTCTTAGGTTAAGTGCTATTTTCGAATTAGCTTTTAAAGTTATAATTGTGATAGATGAATTACTACGGAAAAAATCTGTCTTTAGAACACATTTTCCACTGTATTAATACGGGAATGTTTCGAGTAGTAAAACTCGAGAAATCTTAAGTTATTATTTTTTAGTCAATAAATACGTAGTCAGTGTCATATTTATATTATACAGGGTTGTGTTTCAAAGTTTTACCAAATTCTTTTATTGGCCTCAAGATAATAATACTGATTAACCAATAGTGGAAAATATTCAAATTTACACGTAATAAGTGATTTATTTCCATATTATAATATCCTATTTAATGTTCGAATTATACTCGACATCTGCAATAAGCACGGTCGCCTGTCGTTTTATACAAAGACGCGCGCGCCCGCGCGTTTTTGAGTGTAATTTATCAATAGGCTTATTATTGCGTGTTTTGTGAGGATAAAAATTATGGTATATTAAAAAAAATCATTTTGTTATAGTAGTGGATTATATTCATGATTCTGAACCTCCTATTGAAATTTGGATTCTCAGATCAAAACAACCTTGTAGATATTCAATATAATCCTTAAAAATACTCTAGATTTTTTCATTTCCAATTAGATTCTTAGATTGTAATTAAATATGTGGTTATGTATAGTGCACTGGATCCTGTTCAGTTAATGGACCACATTTTTGAGGTATCACTTCACTGGAGAAACAGTAGACTTCTAGTCCATCTATAAATATGTCAAGAAACAGTTAACATTATTTTTATTTGTATGTCAGTCAAATAAAAAATATTGACATTCATGATGTTTGGTCCTAACTCCTATGAACTTTAAATAGCAGAGGTCTTTTGTCATATGTATTGTAACCCTTTTGACTTGTAAGCCGATATAGCTTTAAAAAATTCAAGGACTCATAAAAAACTTTCCATGTTAGAATCTTAAATTTCAATTTCAATTAAGTTAAATAAAATCTAACTGAATAAAGGCTTAGGATGACTACATTCTACAAAATCACCAGATCTAGAGCATCAATGAAAGTGAGAAATCAGTTATAACTTTTGAATTGTTGGTTAAAAACTTATAAAACATATGCATGGGCTTTGAAATCTAAATGAGGTAATTATTATGCAATTGTGTTAAGGAAAATCTTGATTTGCAAGTTATCGACGCATCCCGCGACTCTTGCGCAATACTACTCAATAGCAAAAAAATCCTGGTTATTTAAGAAAAATCTCTAGCCAGATTTCAGTACTGGGTATTAATAACCCAAAACATTGTGTTTCAGCGTTTCTGTGGTGCTATTTAACCTTTGATTAAATTCATAGCTTATTATCATGTCCTGTCCTGTCCTTTCTGTCTCCAGTCATGCTCTGTGATGCGTTGTGTGTCTGTGCTCTTCTAGAATATAGTGATTAAGGCCGTGCTCACGATGGCAGCGGGACACGAGCATCGAGTGGGACGGCAGCGGCGGCGCGGGTCGGGGGGCGCGGTCCTCAGGCGTCATCCGCGTCCCCCTACCTGTCCTGCTCGACGCTCGTGTCCCGCTGCCATCATGGGTGCACCCTAAGTCCTTCCCCCGCCAGGTGTCATCGAAATTTCGAGATTACAATTTATTAATATAATGGTATAACCCTTTGGTCTTAAAAGAAGTTCACCATCTACAGTAAGCCCCTCGGTATATGATCAAGGTATTTGTGAAGGTAATTTACAGTTCTTTTGTTGCCAATTTTCTTATTGAAATGTAGGACAGTCAAAGTTCTGATATGACACGGTTGCCCCAGAATGTTCATATTCAATTGTAGAATTTATGAACTCAGAATGATTTATAGGAAAGCCTTTGTGGGTAAATGACTATAGACAAAAGTGCATCTGGGTGTATTGGCACTCGTTGAAATGTCTTTTTGCAAAGCATTAAACAATTTTACCCGGATATAAATATTTTTGTAGTATGAATATGCCAAGAACTTTTATGGCTTTCTGTACAAAATATATTTAAATTTCTCAAGAGACAGCTGAAAGTTAACATAAATAAGTATAAGTAAATCTTGTAATGACAAAGGCTAATTATAAAAAAGAATGGAATGTTACATAATAAAGAATAAACCTACAACAAAAACATCTATTAAAGCAGTAATACAAAACAATAATGCAGGAATACAAAACAATAAAAGAATAAAGGAAAATTCCTAATTTATACTACAAAAAAAAATCAAATACACTGAAAATTTGTTGAAAGCATTAAACGAAGCAAAAAATCGCTATTGAGTCACTAAAAACCAAGAAAATTGTCGCTGAAGCAATACATACAGAAAAACTATGTCCTATGCACTTTACGTAAAAGTTTTCGAGGGTAGTACAAACTTTTTTAATTGTTTAATCATAGTAGAAAACTCCGTCAAAGTTTAGTAAAGTTGTATAACCGGCGTAAACAACTACAAAACACCATCACCTTAAGATCGAGGAAATTGTAAACACGCTCGCGTAAGAAGCAGTAATGCGTGGCAAACCAAGACACCGCGACATTCCTAGTACACTTACCTGATAGATCACCGGCCATGAATTTTTGTTCATAATATCCACGTACTCCGCCTCCACCGCGTTCATTTTGAAGTAAGAATACGAAAACAAGACGATATACACTTAAAGAAACCGCTCCGCGCGCCGAACTCTGAACTATCGAGTACCGACAACTTGGCAGAAGTCGGTAAGATCACTACCAGATTTGCTATGTTGTGATTGGTGTTAAATATTTAAACAGTAGTAGCAGTAACGCAAGAGCACTATGCGATTCGACTTCCCTGATCAAAATTCGAGAATGAAGTAAATTGTTGGTGCTGCTTGTTGAATGAGTACACGGCCGTCTATTTTGGTGCTGTCAGACTAAATTACGATTTCTACTATACACACAGTTTCGAGTGTTTTGGTAGAAAATATCTTCCGCGAGCCATTCACTTGCCAGCTTCGACTTGCCAGCGTAAAATATATTGTAACTAAAAATTTTAAAATTAGAATACGGTAATATAATGCAATTCAAGTAATAAGTCCATATTATGAATCTTAATGGTTTGCTGGATTTTCGTGAATGTTACACATTAAAATAAAACGAATTCTTACGAAATTTATCGCGAATTTAATTTAATTTGTACATTTTTAAATTTTCTGACTTTTCGATCACTTTACAGTTTTCGTGGTCACGGGGCAGACTGAGGTATTACTCATAATCTTCCGCTTGGTGACTGTTACAATTTAACTACCCTTACTTTACAATTGTAAATACCACAATAACTGTAAAATGATCGAAACGTCGGGAAATTAAAAAATGTAATAATGAAATTAAATTCGCGATAAAATCCGTAAGACTTCGTTTTATGTCAATTACGAATCTCCTTTTATATTCACTGAAATAATAAATATGTAATAATAATTATTTATTTACTTTATTCAGAATAAATGTCACAATCATAACTTTATGTATTTAAAACAATATAACTGCATTATCGAGTCGTAAAATAGCATGTTAATTAATACTATATGAATATCGGCAAAAAGTGAAAGCTAGGATATCGAGCACAGGACTTGTCAGAACACAATTTGCAAAAAATGTAATACACATTTTTATATTAATAATACTACAACATACAGAGTACAATATATTATTATTTAAAGATTTTGAACACTATGATAATAATAACGCTCAGAAAAAGACTTTTTGAGTAAGTCTTTCTTGGTAATATTACGAGGTATTCCCAGTACGCTGGTTTAATACATTGTCCCATTACGATTTAACATTCAAGAGTAACACAAATATTATATAAATGCTTTTCTTATTATAAAAATAGAAGTGAAACTATCTGATGCGTTGCTGCGTCCCGGAGCAATCTGTTCAGTATGCATAATGTTACTCACAAATATAGCTAGGAATATCGGAATGACAGAAATCTGGCGAGGAACTACATTGTTCCTTGTATTTTAAGATTTTTGAATGAGATAAGATTCATAATTTCAAAGCTGATATTGGTAAGTATAATAATATGGCTGATCGAAAAAGGTCCGAACATTTCTGCATCCCTTTGTTTGAACTTTGAATGATGGCTTGTTCAGAGAGCCTAGTCTGCCCGCTAGACCACGCTTCAATGCTGCCATTAGGGTGGTAAAAAAAGCCTGGTACGTCTTATCTACACCTTATAATTGCAACGTTGGTTAAATGGTCTTAGTGAGATGGATCAGCGCCTTAAGGATATCAATCAGATCGCAGAAGACTGTACTACGCCTCGCATTGGGACTTCTACGATGGACGAACGAGCCAATTCACACTTAGGGGAAGTCAGGTTGCTCTAACGTGCCCAATATGTCTGGTCAATGCTTTGGGGACGTCAGGCTGACTGAACGGGCGGCTTACGGCTTACGGCGTGCACGTATTAATCCTGTGATTTTATGTCAGTATCGATTAGCGAGTACTTCTGAGCTATTTAACACTGAGGTGACTCGCATGCGGACAAGATAATCCGGTGCGGAAAGAAATAATTCCTGTGGAATATTTTGGCAATTATTGTGAGTTGTTCTGACCTACAATTTTCCTGGTATAAGGTATTTATGATTGTATGGTTTTAGAGTAATTTGATTTTAGTACATGAAAAAGTGGTTGGTGGCCTATTAAGTGCGTGGTGGCCTGTTGATAACGGACCAGACGCGGCTGCCTACATGTTCACGGTGGTCACGGTTTCAAATTCCAGGACACACCGCTGACTTTTCGGAGTCATGTGTGTATTGATACTCAATCACTATGCACTATAACGGTGAAGGAAAACATCCTCAGGAAACTTGCATACCATAGTGATTTGTATACATTTCTATGGTATGTAAATTCCGCCAACCCACCCTAGGCCAGCGTGGTGAACTATATGGCCTAACCACGACTCGATCTTACCTTGATTGTGGAGGAGGCCTGTGGCCTGCAGGCGTATATGGGCTGATACGGTACAGTACATGAAAAGTCAGTCGTCTTTATGACGTTCTAAGTGAAGAAATCGTTTGAGAATAATATAACGCATAAAAATTGCTCTAGGAATTTCGAAATATCCAACTAAAACAAATATTATCCAGGAATATGTTGATAATACAGATATCGTTTTTTCATTGTAGATTATTATTTCATATATGCCCTACACTGCCCTTTCTTTGTCCGTTTATATCTCACGGTTGCGTGAATTTCTTAAATTACCAAGTGTGATAAGGCCCAACTGGTGCTATTATTATTATGTAATTTATTTATTGTTTCCCCATTCTATGTTTGCACAGTGTAAACAAAGATTAAATAAATAAGATGATATTATTTATATTATTAAATAAGACCAAAAAAAATTAAAATACAGTTATTACTATTAATAATATTGCTATGGCAACTATCCAATTAAATATTTTTCAAAATTTAAGTGCTTTATAATTATTTTATAACAATATTAGAACAAATTTGATTTGGTTAATGTATTTCTATATACATTTAATAATTATATACTCGTAGATAAAGAAATATATACAAATTGATATTTTTGCGTTGAAATCGTTGTTGCTATTATTTTTGGCAAGAATATTAAATTAAAGCTTTGAACAATAATTTATTACGCTCCCGGGAATGATTATGAATACTTATTTATGAGCTTTTAGACAAATCCTTTTTCTGCAGTATCAAAATCTACTATTTTAGTAGAAAATATATTACGCGTGGACCATAAACACAAGATACTTGACGTATTGCCTATGGTTGCCAAGTGGAACGTCTAAAAATTTTGACATTTCTTAGCAAAGCTGGAATAATTATCCGTAGAGGAATTAGGGCCATTATTCCCATCCACTACAGGGTCAGTGTTTAATTACCTATCTAAAAGATCTGAAGAGTTCTACTGAAGAACATCATGGCTTCTCCGCGCACCAGGCGTAAACTAAACACTATCCGCACAATAGACGATAATCATGTAAGTGACATGCAAAGAATATCATATGGTAAGTAAATAAGTTGTTAAAATGTATGATGATTTGTACAGAAATGCTTCGAGTGTGGCACACTGAACCCGCAGTGGGTGTCTGTTACGTACGGCATCTGGATCTGCCTGGAATGTTCCGGCGTTCACCGCAGCCTTGGCGTTCACCTGTCTTTCGTCAGATCTGTAACCATGGACAAATGGAAGGACATCGAGCTAGAGAAAATGATGGTAAGTGCCCTACCTTTCCATTTTCATTGAAGATTTCATTTTATCATTTCCCTGCACAGTACGTAAATCTATTCTTCTCATATGAATTCCCTGTAATACTACGGCTATACTTCTTTACCGTCTACCATCCGTTTAGCGCGATAAATTACTGCCTAAATTACCGCGTGAAGTAGTGTGGTTACACTAAAGGTTACCAAGATATGACAATGTACTAGGTGGTAAAACAGTCAAGATAAGTCTCATGTTGCACACTGAACAAACTGTAATGTGGCTATACACGTTAAAATTTTTACAGTGAACTTTTTTTATGTGATAAAATACCACCAAAGGTATGACCTACTGTCATATGCTATAATGATTGATATTGTAAAATTTAGGCAATTAATCATGGCCACACCTAGCTGTGGTTTTAATTATGGTCATAATCATTGCCATATTGTGGTAGTGTAGCTGCAGCATTAAAATAGCAAATTCAAACCAAAACACTTTATTGCAAAAACGATTAGTATTGTTTGATCAATACTGGTATATGGATGGGCTACAACTTGGAATATACTACAGGCACTCTCCATAAACCACACATATTGATTTTATTATTATGAGGAATTTACATAAATAATTATGTTCTTGTTGATAATTTGACATATATATTGTAGAAAAAACTGAGTTTCAAGTGACCTGTTGATTTGAAGGATTTAATTTAATGTCATGTCTAACCAACTATCTAATAAAAGAAGTTATTAATAGGTGTTGATATCCCTCACACAAAGATAGTACTAGCAATGGTTCATGATACCTATTTTTAGCAAGTTAATAGGAAAACTTAACCATATCTACTATTTTTTACACTGGTATGACAAAGCAACACATCTGATATGTAATGTGGTTCAGGTAGTGTAATCACTTGCGAGAATTATGTAATTTTTATTTATTTTTTACATATTTGGAAAACTTACAGCTAACATATTACAACTAGAATTAATAGTGTATACTTAAAAAGGCCAATTAAAAGTCTCACTCAACATCATTATTTTGGTCTCCTACAAACTGGGTTAAATAAAATTTGAAATTCCAACACTATGCCCTAGTATAGAGCACAGTGACAGGGTTTACACCATATGGTGGATATCATATAATCAACAAGATTGCAAATTAATACATATCATAAAGCTTAAACTCTAGGAAAAAATCAAGGAATCTATTTAGACAATGGGCCAAGTCATGGATGGTCTCAATTGTAATTAAACACATCCCACAGTCACTTACAGAGTCATAACTCCACATTAAGGTACAAGTACTTTGTTGTAAACTTCAAAATTACCAAAGGTTATTTAGTATCACAATACCCTGATCTGATATGAATATATGTGGGCCACACAAACATTTGTCCCCATCCAAGTATCAGAACTATGACCTGACAGTTGGTACTTCATATTCCTGATATAGGGAATGTTAAATATGTGTTATCTAATTTCCTACAAATTATAATTCTCAAATATTTGATGACTATTACTATTGGATCCTATCAATGAAAATGACATAAATGTTACTTCTGAACAGAGTAGTGTTACATTTTCATTTAAATAAATAAATAAATACACCCAACAGTCACATACATAGTCCTGACCCCACACTAAGATCGAGTCTTGTGTCATAGGTATCAGAAACTACGAGAGAATTTTCGGTCTCACAAACACCGAGACCCGAAACAAATATCTGTGGTTCACACAAATATTTGTTTCGATGCGGGGAACGAACCCGCGGCCTCTCGTTTCACAGGCGGCGTCTAACCAACCGCGCCACGGAGGCTGTCAAAATTTACTTATGTTAAGCAGATTATATTACTTGTTCTTCTTGAAATTTAACATCTTGACAAACTCGTAAACAATGTGCATCTTATCTATGCTACCAATTAAATAGAGAATACTAAATAAGCTCATAAGAATTTGGCTCCTTTGTTTCTGGCACAAAGACAACACAAATATGACTCCATTCGGAGGCGCTGGACAGTGTGAACATGATAACAAATATATGATTCTATAACTAAGGTTATACCACAAGCTCAGTGCTTAAAATCAATATTGTGTAGGCATAAGTACCAAGGCTACTCAATACCGTTCAGTACCTGGTGCATTCAACATTGTAAAGCAAAAACTTATAGATAAAAGTATAAGTATAGCAATGTGTTCACAGTTTAGAGCTGCACATATGCTAATAGAAAACTCAGTTGTTAAACTTATGAGATTTCTGTTTCTATCTTTGCTATTAGTTGATCCACTGCTTTAAATACATATTGTTTTAACTACTATTTGCATTAGTTGAAACCTGACCTATCAATTTATGCCTTTGGTCCAGGCTACATCCAATTACACCAATGATTTGGGCTACTATTATGTGTTGAACCAAATAGAATTATCCGTGCGAGTAAAAATGAATGTGTAACCTTGGTTGCCATTTGATTGCAAATTGTCTATGAATTATTGAACTTTCTATGTTGTTGTGTTTTTGTTGACATGGATATAACCTCATGCTCTAGATTCTACGAGTATTATATTTGAGGAAAAGTATTTCATATAATTTCTTATAGATTATTTTTTGTTTGTTTGATTAAACATAATATATGCTGATGCAATATGTAAAATGTTTAAAAATATTTACTTAAGATCTATGACTTTGTTAGCACACACCAATATTAAAATTTCATAAATACAATTCAATTCATATGCGTGGTGGCCTGTTGGTAGTGGACCAGACGCGCCTGCCGACATGTGCGCGGTGGTCGCGAGTTCAAATCCCAGGGCACACCTGTAACTTTTCAGAGATATATCTGTTTTAATAGTCAATCACCACTCACTATAATGGTGAAGTAAAACATCGTGAGGAAACCTTCATACTGTAGCGATTTTAAAAGAATTTGTACGGTATGTAAAGTCCTACAACCCGCAATAGGCCGGCGTGGTGGAGTATATGGCCTGACCTCTCTCAATCGTACTCTCGATTGTAGAGAAGGCTCGTGCCCTGCAGTGGGACGTATATGGGCTGGTACAGAAATACAATTAAATGTGTATTAAAATCAGTGCTTTAATTATAATTTTGAAATTAACTTATGCAGTTCCAATTTTTAGTATGATTGATATTATCTTTGAAAAATGTGGATAAAAAAGTAAATAATAGTCTAACGACCTCATTCATAGTCGGTAGAATGTTTTAAAACCAATTTTAGTTATAGAATATCTTGTCTTCTTCACTCAAACTGAATTCAAAAGTCGTTCGAAAGAGACAAAACATTCGATAACTAAAATTAGTTTTAAAACTGTGTACAAATTAGTCCATTAATCATTAAAACAAAATTTTGTTTATATATTTTTGTCATGTTACTGCTGTTGCTACTATTAATAAGTGTGTGTTCTTTATTTACAATTGCAATAATGCTCGTGCGAAATTGACTATACAATTTGTTTTATGTTCGGACTTGCTCCTAGCCACTGTATATATCTTGTTTTAAGTAAGAAATGTAACACAAATTTCATATGTATTAACCAGAATAAATTAAGTATTATTAATAAATATTAATTTCCATATTGACTATATTTTTATAATTTTAGATAAATAATTTGTTGATAATATTGTGTTACCTTTGTTTAAAAAGAATTAACAGCTCCAGTTTATGCTGTGCGTTGTTTGTCCCACACTCAGCGGTATTACTGTCAATTAAATAGTTCCTTAGTAATGATTTTAAAAGAAAATCTAAGTTTTAAGTAAATAACTGAACAATTTGAACTGACCTTAAGTTGATGTAGGTTCTACAAACCTTTAGGGATGGCTTAGGTTATATACATGTTATGTCCGATTAAGCGACATTAGGAGAGCAGCCGTTTGTGAAAATTTGAAGCCAGGGTTCGATTCCCTCAGTGAAGTATGTTAGTGAATTATTTTTGGGTGTTGTGAAGCTTCACAACACCCAAAAACACCATCAGCTGATGGTGTTTCGTAAATTCTCATAATCCATGACACAATACCCGCATATTACCATTGAAGTCCCACTGTGTGACTGGTAGCTGTAAACATTATAATCACGTTAATGAGTACTAAGCTAAGCGCGGATCGCGTAAATCGCAAATCTATCATACGAGAAAATAAGCAGTTGATTGAAACTAAACGAGAAGAGGCGTACAAAGCTTTGAAACCCTAGGCATCGTTTATAATCAGTAGGCGCCTTCAACGTTACACATCGTCGCAGTCAATCAATAAAGTTCAATGGAAATTATATCTCGCCTAGAAATGCGATTGTTTATTCCACAGCGACGTATTATTGAATTCATTGTGAGTTAATTTAACAAAAGAGCAAATGTACTTGTGTACATAAACGTAAATGTACATGTAAACATCAGCTAGCGACACGTGTGTTAGAATCACAAGATTATCCTCTTAGAAGGAGCGCGAACATTCGCAGAACGTGTAGGTACTTTGACATTGCAATAGGTTAAACGGCATTGAGCTCCACTTCCTCGAACCACAACAGCGGGAGCAGCAGCAATCTTAGCTCGAAATAGGCACTTGTACTGTGAATTGCATACTGTTGTCAACAATTGGCAATCATACAAAATACATGTTATTGAATCAATTGTTAGCGCACAAGGACGCGCCGCGTGAGTCCTGCTCCTTGTGTATACCTCCATGCGTCGGTGATATAAAGCTTATGTAATCCTGCAGTGGCAAATAACTTTTTATTTTTTTGTAGATGTTTACACAAATGCGATTTAGTAAAGACGTAGTGCTAGTAATTTTGATGTCAGCTTAAGCAGTTGCTGTCGTAACATTGGTCGATGTGGCATTGCTGTATAGCAACGAGTATATACTCGTCTTAGAAACAAAGTAATTACTGCATAAAGATATCGGTTTCTGACTGCCTCGGTGGCGTAGTTGTACTAAGGTATGATTACAAAACGGAAGTCTCGGGTTCGAATCCCGGGTCGGATAATTAAATATTGGATTTTTCTATTCATTATCAACCCGGAGTCAGGAATTTGTGCCCGATATGGCGAGAGGCTCGCCTCCTGGGACGTAATAGACAATTCGAAACGTGGGTGCCTGGCTACTGCCAGCAGAACCTCTGCCTACCCCTTCTGGGAAAAAGGCGTGAGTTTATGTTTGTATGTATATAGATATCGATTTCACGGCTTTGACCAACGACGCGTCATCGAGGCTTCCCCAAGATTACGTGGGAAACTGTTTTGTCCACTTTTGGTGATGGATAAGTCAGTGTTTTGATCCATGTGGTTTCTTTATACTTTCATTTCCTATGCAAATCAACATTTCGAATAGCATTGTTGGACATACATAACTTGACATCTTCATAGTTAGTTTTTGGTCTACTTCGGCTTAGCCCTGCTAAGTTCCACACCCCCAACATGGCAGACAACGACCGTTGAACCCGTTGTATGGTCTAAACAATTCCCGTCCACCAAAGCATCAGCGAATACTTAGTACAGTAAACAATATATTGCAAACGACTCAATGTCAGTTGGGGACCCCTGCCCTGCAGTGCCTAGTGTTTGAACATACACGTTGTATACATTCAATCACGTCCGCCCAACCGGGCGGCCAGTAATTGATGTATACTGGTGGGGATCACGTTTGGTTCCAATTTGCCTGCACAATTGTCCGTGTCATAACAGAGTGAAAGATAACTATGCTCAAATTGCTGCCTGTTTGGACGTAATGTTATGATACATATTTGGATACTAGATCATCTTCTTCACTCAGATATCTGGGGTATAGGTTCGCGAAATTAATATTTACATAATTATATAAGCAGTTATTCTCATTTCGAAACCGAAACTGCTACTATCTGGTTGTATAATGAATATTTGAGATCTTCTAATTACTGTTGTTTGATCGTCTCTTGAGATACACCTGTCGCATAAAACATCAGCCAAAAACAGCTAACATTCGTACTTGTAATCAATACACACCGTTTTTGATCCGGGATTGAAACGTATCGTTGATAATGTAATTGGATGCCCTCTCAATGTTTAATTAACAATAAATTTTGTTGATCTCTTCTACGATGACACTATATGGGTTGTTGGGATAGTTTGTAAGGATTCCTTGATTGAGCTAGGAGAATGATTTCTCGGTTCATTTCCAAGGTTGCTAATTACTTGAGTTTTGAGAGTTGTTTTATGAATATGTTTTTCCTAAGTTAACCTGTCGATGCAATGTTAATTAATATCAACATAATTAACACCTTTACTTTTCTATATTCCTGGTACTTTACAATTATTATTTTTTGTAACTTTCGCAATCAGACGAACTAGAGGTCTGTCTGATGGTAAGCAGCCATTACCGCTAATGAACATAGTTTAGCCAGTGACACAGTGAAATTACTACTATCCGTGATAAAATAACATTTCACAAATCTCGTGTATTCTATAATATCTCTGTCGTGAAAATACTGATTAACTAGGCGTGTGTTTTGTTTTCTTGCCATTTGTCTTAGCCTGATTGCCTCGACTTTTTAAAAACTGTTGCAAATTAGCTACTCAGCGCAATCATTATGCCAGCAAATACTAGGGTTACATTATTTTTAATACAAAATTAAAGCACTGCCAAGGGAGCTGTATTATTAATAAAATGTCTCTAGGAAATTGGATATAATGGAGTAAAAATAGTTGCAACAAGCAGTTTACTCAGTATAAAGCGTGTTACACCAGTCATCTTGCAAGGCTCTGCGATCTGTTACCTTTGAAGCGCGCCATACAAGCTGAGCTATTGTTCAAAGCTTCGCTTCCTAGTATAAGCCAAATGTCATACGCTTGATATAATGTTACGTATGCTTGCGATGCGCCACAATAACATTATTATTATTGTTACAATGAGTTGCGCTACAAAGAAACATGTGTGACGTGACGTTCGTAATGCAATTGTTAAGAATCAGTATTATTGTGTAGGCAAAATTCCATTTCCCTGGTGGTTATTAACAGTCGGTAGTTACTCGCTATCAGCTGAACCGTTTGTTTTTTTGCCGCTTTTGCTGTACCAATATTCGAAAAATAGGAATACGGTTTGCCTTAACAACAAAATATTACAAATCTTCTCTTGGTATTTAACTTCTCTGTGAAACCGGTGGTTGCGGGTTCGACTCCCACGCCAAGAGGAAAGTTTTAATGATCTACAAATATTTTCTTAGAATAGATGTTGTGGAACTAAAAAGACCTTCGTGGTATCTGATACCCACGGTATCTGTAATTATAAGAAGTTGCAAGGCGAATATAAATCAATATTTTCAAGTTCTTTATGAAGAAGTAAATAACTGGCATATATTTATTTTCTTTATTGTAATGCGATGTTGCTGCTTTGCGTTTAGTAATTGACAGATCCTTAAAAAGGAATATTCAACTATGCTAGTGTCTATAATATTGTTTGTACTTTTTATGTATTTATAACTTTATTTACTGTATGGCCTAACCACTATCAATCGTACTCTTGATTGTAGAGGAGGCCCGTGCCCTGCAGTGGGACGTATATGAGCTGATACAGTATAACTTTATTTACGATATCTATCTATTTTTTCTACTATTTAAGTGTTTTTGGGTAAAATAGGCCCTCCTAGGCTCATAACAATAAACGCAAACCGGTGCCACGTTAATCGCGAAGCTTGACTGTTGATGTGCGACGCACGCTCCTACAACAATAACGCTAGTTAATCAATATCACGGCCGAGAATGATCTCTGTATTACAATAACGTGTACGATGTTCCCTCACGCCACGCCCCGGAAAGATCTGATCTGCAATCAAATTTCCCTGCGCAATAAGGCCAGATTATTCGAGACGACGTTCGCATTATGTGATTTTCCAATAGCGTGATTTCCTGTACCGCTCTCATCAACGGTTAGCTACACTCGTACTTAGTTGAAACTTTTATTGCGACTCAATGTCCCCCACTGGCCGGCCAATTGACTCCATCCAGCCGTTGTTTGTGAAGACGTAGTCTCATACAGTCAGTCACACGCGAGCTGCAGCGCAGCGCACTGGTGATAACTCGTGAACGCATCTCTGCTTCCTGCATCATGCGACGCAACACACCTCGACCTATTGTAAGCAATTGCCGCATTGCATCTTATTATCCTAATCCACAATCATAAATTAATCACTCATTTCGACTTTCCAATTTCAGTCCAGAATTTTCTTAGTGTTTCAACGTGTTTCGTGTTTGGTTTTTTTACAAGTTCTACCTGACGTGTCCCCGACCGGTGCTGCCGGACCGAAAGTGCTTAATTTTCTTAATTTCCCCCAATCTTCAGGACCAGTCATAAGGCCATAGACTTTATTTTCCATGACATTAAATCACGATATTTTAGGTCGATGTTGTTTTCAAACAGTTACATGCTCGCTAATAGAAGTTACCCTGACTTGTACGTGATAGTAATGTTGTCTGTGTCCACAGGCTGGTGGCAATGCGAAGGCGCGCGAGTTCCTGGAGTCGCAGCCCGATTATCTGCCCGGCCTCAGCATCCCGCAGAAGTACAACACCAAGGCGGCGGCCATGTACCGCCAGAAGGTAAACACACCGCTTATACTGTCACTCACTTAAGGATATTATTCTCATCCTTTTGTCAATCATCATTTTCATTTATATACCGGCTGAACTTTAATGATGGAATATCTTTCCCTTTAATGTACAATGCAGCATTCCATTCGATCTTTTAGTCAATGTTTTGTTTTTGTGTGTTTGTTTATTTTGTTACGCGGTCGGAAATATCGGCGCAGTGACTCACTCCCGTGTGTCGTCTATTCAGATCTATCGTTGTAGAGTTTTATTAAAGTGAGTGGAGTACAGTGATTGTTCAGTTACATAACATTTACATTCCACAATGTCTGATCTCTAGTACTCTAATACAGAGTTATTTTGATCTGAGTGTTCAAATTTTAACAGATGGTTCAGAATCATGAGTATAGTCCATTAGTAAAATAAAATGAAATATTTTTTTCAATATATTCCGTAATTTTTATCTTCATAAAACAAATTACTTAAGACAATACGCACGACCAAAAGAAGCCTGTTGAAAAACTACACTCAAAAACGCGCGCGCGCGTCTGTGAATAAAACGACAGGCGACCGTGCTTGTAGATGTTGAGTATACTCGTAATAAGAACATTAGGTACGATATTATGAAATGAAAACAAATTACTTATTACGTGTAAATTTGAATATCTCCCACCGTTGTGTTAATCAGTATTATTATCTTCAGTTCAATAAAAAAAATTTGCTCGGTACCTAAAAAATAACCTAATAAAAATAAGTACCTAAAAATACGTCCCTAGAAGAAAAATATATGTTTTGTAGGTTAAGGCGCTTTTTAAGTATCGTCTGTATTTTTGTATCTTGCATTTATACGTTTTGTATTGTAGTCTTGTGTTGTGCGTAAAAGATATCCAAAATGCATTTTGCTAAATGTTATTCCACCACAGTATGCGATGCGTAAATGTTTCGCATTAGTAACTGCATAACATCACGAATTTTTATAATCATTAGCGCAATAATTTATACTTAAACACTTATTTGTAATTTAAATTATTGTACGAATATACGGACTTACGTATATTTGAACTATGGAAAATCTGGAACTATTAAAAATAATTTTCTCAATACAAGTGTTATAATTGAATATTAAAAGATATGAAAAATTAATACCATTTCAATTTTTAAAAATCACCGATGTTCCCGTTTTTGTTACCAATCATAACTTCAAATTGTCTTTTATCAAGTTATTCATTTAAATACATACTCGGTGTAGCGTAATAGCAAATTATCGTTCTGAAGTTGGCACGCTTGGCGCCCCGCTGACTTCCAAATTGCTAATACGAGAAAAGTTCACATCGGTCGGGTTGTTATCGTCGAGTGTATTGTGTCGTGCCTCCCTCCTCCAGTGCATATTCTTAACAAGGCACTGCGCGCTAGCTCGGGCCCTCACTGCTGGCTCTACAGGGATACCCGGCGGTCGTGCGGTACCCTGTACAGCCAAGCGGCTAAAATTATTGATACACCACACAGTATACACTTGTGTGCATATACTATGTGTGGGGTGATGCATACGTTGTGTGCATATACTATACATACTTAGTGCATACAAGTTGCTTTAATAAAGCGGTGCGGGGTTCATTTGTACTAGTGTATTGAATAATAATATGAAAGAAATATTACTTTGACATATTAGTGAAATAAATAATAGTGAGTGAAACCTGATATACATAAATGATTGGAATAAATTCGTTTTATATCAATCTGTAACATTCGCGTAAGTCTAAAAAACCTTTATTCATAAATAATTGTTCTTTTATTATTTACAATCTCAGTATTTCACATTTGGGTTCATTAGGATGTATCATTAGATGCATTAGGCTTTGTTACATTTTTGTCTCAAAATTGAAGACAGGCTTTCAGTTTCCTGATTTATTTAATGTGGAAACGTTGACTATTGCTCAATTATGAATAGATTGATATTTACCCTCTCATATTATTAACTCTAACTTTCTATAGGAATTTTATCAGAGTAATTAACGAAGTGTTGAAAATAAAAAGGGAAATTAAGATTGTTAAAAATAAAAAATAAAATGACAACAAAAAACGCACATTAAATAAATAGAATCAGAGAAAAAAAAAGTATAGTGTAACGAACACGCAAATATGAAATTGTATAATTTATGTAACATTATATTGATTATTAATAAATTGTTCATTAATAAAAATTAATTTCCTTAATATAAATAGCTTTGTTAAGATTAGTAACATTATCATGGAACATGGTAATATATTAATTATTATAATTAGAGTTTCTGAGTGCAAAAGTGATGGTGTGTCTTTTCCATATTTGGTTTTAGTGCTGTTTGAATGGTTGTAGTTTAGATGCCTAGATATGCTCTAGGTACGTAATTGATTGACAAATTATTTATTTATTTGATTAAATTTATTTTAAATAAAACAATAAAATATATAATTAAACAAAATACATTAATCAATTAAAATAAAGAATAAAAAATATTTTATTTTTGTAGTTTAGATGCCTAGATATACTCTAGGTACGTGATTGATTGACTAATTATTTATTTATTTGATTATTTTTTTTAAATAAAACAATAAAATACATAATTAAACAAAATACATTAATCAATTAATTATTAATTACAATCAATTAAAATAAAGAACAAAAAATATTTTAATTTTGTTGATTAGATGCCTAGATATACTCTAGGTACGTGATTGATTGACTAATTATTCATTTATTTGATTAATTTTTTTAAAATAAAACAATAAAATATATAATTAAACAAAATACATTAATCAATTAATTATTAATTACCATAAAGTACAAAAAATATTTTATTTTTGTTGTTTAGATGCCTAGATATACTCTAGGTACGTGATTGATTGACTAATTATTTATAAGTTTGATTAATTAAAAAAAAGCAATAAAATATATAATTAAACAAAATACATTAATCAATTAATTATTAATTACCATAAATTAAAATAAAGAACAATTGTTTTTTTATTTTGTTGTTTAGATGCCTAGATATACTCTAGGTACGTGATTGATTGACTAATTATTTATTTATTTTATTAAATAAAAAAAAACATAATTTGTAATTAAACAAAATACATTAATCAATTAATTATTAATTACATACATACATAATCGTCACGCCTGTATCCCATAGGGGTAGGCAGAGACTATGGATCGCCACTTTGCTCGATCCTGACATACTACTTTCGCTTCATCCACATTCATCAATCTCTTCATGCATGCCCGTCGGTTTAGGGTACTTTTGACCTGGCCTTTACTTTACTTTACTTTTGACCTAATTATTAATTACAATCAATTAAAATAGAAATCTAAAAATATTTTATTTTTACAAATTATAGCATTAATAACAATAAAACATTACAAAAACTGATCAAAATAAAGGACTCTCTTTTAATTAAAAACATCCTATACGAGTACAACTTAAAACTACACTTGTTATAATATGTCATAAATATAATTTTCATTAATGTTTTAACAATTAAACATGAGCGGTTTCCATTCGCAGCCGAAGGCACTAACGAAGGACTTTATGTACTTAAGAAAGGAATCAATACTTCTGTTCATTATCTTTGTAATTAATTATTTAAATAACAACGTACGATTATTGACTGCGAGCTCAACGTCGTATTAAAATGGCGCAGGCTAGTGATAAGTATTTGTGGGGTCTACGTGTCATATATTTATTTGAGTTTGTTTACGTAGGAATTGTGTTTGTGGTATGCAAACACGGCATGACATGAGTAATCTTAAGGAGATAGCAAAACTTCATTTTAAATAGTAATATCCATTTATATAACGCGGCCGGTGGATTAGGCATTGTCAAGACACTTTTTAAAATTATGAAAACATATTTTTGTGATCTGCTTGTGGCCATAATAGTATTAAATACGACTGATAATTATCATATTATGTATAATCTGACGCCTACAGTAATATACATGTTTTGTGAATTAACTGTAGAATATGAGAGGATTTTTTGAGTTCCATAATATTGTAGCCTCTTTTTATGATCGCACGAACATCCTTGCAGCGCGACTTTGGTATCCGGAGCTATATTTTCGTAGGCAGAACTTGAGAACCCTTTAGCCTGTGGCGTCGGGGGTTGTTTAGAATTCCACCACGGTATTCCTTGCCTATTGTTGGAGGAACAAACGGGACTTTTAGGATCACTGGCTGCATTGGGGAGGCGCTCTCACCCTGTGCTGAACGTTTGAACAAGTCTAATGAGGGTACGTACACGCTCCCTCATACTAAGACGGATGAGACCACAGATTTCTGAACTGCAGGGTAGTACTCAGTCTCGCTAGTAGGGACCGCAGTTACCCTGATATAGACGAAGAGTGCCGTCGAGGGGTCTAGTGTTAGGGACACAGCTCGGCATTAACATCAGTGCGCCGAGTTTGAAGACCGATGATATCGACATACCTTTCTTGCCCCGTCCCCCAGGCCTTGCGGGAATTAGTTTTCGTCCTAAAAAAAACTACGAGAGGCATATCGGACTCACAAACACCCCGGAAACAAATACCTGTGCACCACACAATATTTGTCACTACGCAGGGATTGAGCCCGCGGCCTTTAGTTTCATAGCCAGCGTCTAACCAATTGCACCACGGAGGCTGTAGCGTATTTATTTATTTGGGAATTAATTTACCTTCCCCACGGTACTGACAGTCAAGATCAACAGCTTTACCCTTGATACAAAAACGCATGTATAAGTAATGTGGTTCAGTTTGAAGGACAATGCAGCTAGTACATTGCCGGCCATTCCATTCTCGTCCTTCTGGCTAATGAATAAAGCCCTAGTTTGTTCACCACACCAATATAGCATACACTTACACAGAAGCGTTTATTTCATAAATATTTTTTTAAAATACATACATTCATCACAAGTATAAGAAGCTGTCAGTTTATTTATGCACATATCTGAGACAGTTTCATTTTATTAATACGTAATTGATACTCGAGAATAACTACTTTAACAGTGAACTTCATAAGATTCTATGTAACTACATGTTATATATTTCACAAGATAGGTTCATGGGACGAAACTTACAAGGCGAAATGTGGGTGTCCTAGTAGCACCTCTGCCTACCCCTTCTGGCGAAAAAGGCGTGAGTTTATGTATGTATGTAAAAAAGGTACAATAAACAAATGGCAAATTGTGTTTTTAGCATTTGTTTGGACATATCTCCGTACTTGAATATTGCAGATAAGCGCGGCGGCCGAGGGCAAGTCATGGACCCCGGCGGACTACAAGCCCGAGACGGTGGAGAAGTCGCACGATTGGAACAAGTCCCGGGACTTCTACTCCTCGGGCGACAATGCGTTCCACAGCAGCGGCTCCGACAACAACATCAGCTACCAGTAAGTTTCAATACATATTTTATTTTGACAGCTAACTTATAAAAATGATTTCTTAAAGTCACATCACATATAAATACTTAAAAAAAATATTATTAAGTTTAATAAGTAATAGTGGCATGTTATAAACCTAGCGGCCTGCTTGGAGCCGCCTGGGTGCAAATACTTTTTATTTCAGTTCAATACAAACATTATTTCGCGTACCAACTGTTTTATATTTAAGTTCAAAGTGACTGTAGTCCTCCGTACTGTTTTTTACATCCCGTCCAGCCTCGTCACATTAATACCGCGTAATAAAAATGGTACTTGAATGTGACCTGACTAGTATGGGATGTGCGTGGTGGCCTGTTGGTAACGGACCAGACGCGGCTGCCTACATGTTCACGGTGGTCGAGGGTTCAAATCCCAGGGCACACCTCTGACTTTTCAGAGTCATGTGTGTATTGATAGTCAATCACCACGCACTATAACGGTGAAGGAAAACATCGTGAGGAAACCTACATATCATAGTGATTTGTATAAAGTCCGCCAACCCGCACTAGGCCAGCGTGGTGGACTATATGGCCTAACCACTCTCAATCGTACTCTCGATTGGTAAGCCCTTAGAGGAGGCTCGTGCCCTGCAGTGGGACGTATATGGGCTGATACAGTACAGTACAGTATAGCATGAGTAATGTGACCTGATTGTTGCAGTAGCGAGTACGGCAGCAGCCGCTACACCGGCTTCGGGAACACTCCGAAGCAGTCGCAGTCGACGCCCATGTCGCCCATACACAGCGGCAACGAGATGGTGGACAACACTCTCGCCACGCTTGCATCCGTATTTATTCATTTTTTTCTATAGTTGGACAGACGTTGTGGGCACGTCGGCTTGGAATTCAATATATTTTGCTATTATGTCCCGCTTTAAAAACACTTCGCAGCTCTCTATGGAATTCATCCAGGTTCTGGGTAAACAAAATATCTGCTAACGATATTAATTTAAAAAAAGTAGAATTTTTTGTTTATTTATCTCAGAGGATGTTTGATATTATTAGTTATTTTTTATAACGGTATTGTTTTTTTCTTCCATTACATTTTTATTTTATTTTTTGTTTTAAATGTTAACTCTGGGTGGATTTTAGTATCTTCTTTCCCTTTTTTACATTAGTCCCGCTTGCTTATGGTTCAGGCAACTATTAGCTATTACGATGACGGTACTGACGCGATTTAGAAACATCCCTTAATTTAATTCAAAAAATTATATATTCGATATATCCGAATATGCCAGCGCGGTGGTCTTAGCCTAAGCCCTCTCAATATATTGTTGATGTCTGGGTTCAGCAATCACCATGATTCCATGAATTTTTAATTTTAAATAAATAAATACATCCAACAGTCACATACATAGTCCTGACCCCACATTAAGATCAATTAAGTCTTGTGTCGTTGGTATCAGACACTACGAGAGACTTCGTTCTCAGAAATACCCGGTCCCGAGATGAATACTTGTGAGCCGGCGTCTAACCAGCTGCGCCACGGAGGCTGTCAAAATTTTATTTCTATAACTTAATTTACTTTGTAGTTGATTATACATATGTAGATGCGTGTATATCTCAGGGCTGGAACATCTTCACTTCGTCCGTGACTAAAGCGGCTCGCACCGCCACCGAGAACGCCGTTCGCTATGGCGGCATCGCTTCACAGAAGGTCTCCGAAATGGCCTCAACTGTGACCGAGAAGGTACGTGTCTTCGCCCTTAACAGTGCACACCTCACACCTGATCTCGAACTGTCAATCGACTTCTACTTCGCATGTGGCTTGCCTTAATGAGTTAAATGGCTGCATGTAAAGTGTTGAAACATCGGCTAATAAACAGTTATCGAATTCGCCGGTCAGTCTGGACGTACTTTGCTTCTGATGACTTGTCCAGTCATCATTCCTCCTTTCTTCACTTCACCGACTCCGCCTGGTTTTCTCAATACGTATAAATCGAAATAATTTATTTTGCCTAGAGCGCCAAATTCGGTCGCCAACTCGTCCAGTGGAGTAAAAATGGCCGTAAAAGGCTTTCAGCGAGAGTGATTTCTAAAAATAAGCCGAACGTAAGTCGATTGACTTGGTTTTATTTTATTTAGTTATTTATTTTTTTTATATTAAGAACACCGATAGCTCGGTACACATTATTATAAAAAAATGTTACAATCGTTCGTTAAAAATTATGCCATTATCGTTCATTACAAATTAAAAACAAGTGCCAATAACAAGCGCACACATTTATTTTAACATTTTGAACTGCAAAAATAATTATTATTACACAAAAAAAAAACAGAAAGAACATGGGAATGCAGTAAACTGAAAAATGAAATAAAAAAATATATTATTATTATACTAGCCTTAAAGATCCCACTGCTGGGCAAAGGCCTCTCCTAAATTATATAATATAAAATATATAAAATAAATAAATAATAGTTAAGCGTATTGTTCGTAGTATGACAGGGTGTGTATGGGTTGCGTGCAGGTGAACAACCGCGGCGGCTGGAGCTCGCTGGGCGGCACCACGGACGTGCGCCGCGCCAGCAACTCCGGCGGCTACCAGGCCAACAGCTACGGCGCCATGAAGAGCTCCACCTCCGAGCCCTACTCGCAGTGGTATGCATGTACAGCGTGATATGACATATGGTATTTAATTTAAACCACAAGTAACATAGTACAAGTTTGAAAAACTACCTGGTAGTTTTATCAAACATCACGATTTTAAGAGTCTTACGTTATGAGTCACTACGGCTCAGGTTAGCCCCCGAACCGAACTGAAGTCCAGCCAAGCTATTAAAATACTCGTGTACTAAGTATACGGAGTGGCCAAAAATCATAAAAATTAAAATCACAATTATGAACAAAAACCATCTCGAATTTATTAAAATGTTGTAAAATGTCACCTAGGATGATGACAAATATGTGGGTTAAATTAAATACTATAATATGTCAATATCACTCTGTATACAGGTGAATTTTACAAGCGGGTGTTGATGGCCAAATCTAAAACTATGAGGAATAGCGAAAATTACTCAATTTTGATGAATACTAATACAGCATAGCTGGATTTTTGAATAATCGATTTTCCTACCGAGGAACTGACCGCGATGATTTTAAAAAAAGCGACATAAGTTTTATTTACACCGTTCGAAAATGTTCAAATTCAAAGTATTTTCATACGGCAAACTAAAGTAAACACTTCATTTTTACAAGAAGATGTGTTTTCTTCCGTTACCTTGACACCTAGTCTACTTGAAAAATTCAACTGTGTACTATATTTTATTATTTTTTAGCATTTTTGGAACTTGGTCCATCGTAAGCTATGACTTTTCACATCTTTAAGGCAGCACACAGATTGCGGGTTATAACAAAATTTTCATCTCAATGGTCGATTTGAAAGTCAACCTAATATTTAACTTACATTATTAAAAAGCGAAGCTGTACTATGCCGGCATATTGGACAAATACAGGAACAAGTGGTAGTCAAAAGTGGCAATGAATGACGAACACAGCCAGCGGGGTAGGACATCCCATTGAACCTCCAAAGTTTTCTGGAAAGTTTTATAAAATATTACTCTCAAGTTACATGGTAATTAAATATAAGATATAGAACTAAAGTAGTACAATTAGCGGTCATATCGCATTAAGCGATTTCTTCCTGGCAACCCTTGGATGTACAGAAATTGTTGAACTGAAAAATCATTTTGTCAAGTTTCAAAGCTCGGCTTGTTTGCGGTGTTCCTTGTTGGTTAAGTGTAATGAATAGCATCCTGCTGTAGTAGCTTAATCTGGAGCAGCTCGCCAGATGCATAACTTGCCATAGGTATTCCCTTTGACCGTTGAAAGATTTACATGGCCGAGCTAACCTCAAATATGTTTTGTTGGCATATAGTTTGGTATAATTTAAGTACAAAGAATATGAATTATTTACCTTTAACGAAATGACACATACTGATTTTAGAGGGGACAAACAGTTATAACATGAATATAGTTACAATATGTGTATATAATATAATCTTATGCGATTGAATGCTACATAGTACACTATGTTTTCAAAATCCCTCCAAACTTATTTGTAAACCTACAAATTCTGTCGCAATTCTGTATCTGTATCAGCCCTTATACGTCCCACTGCCTGCAATGCCCTGGCACAGGCCTCCTCTATAACAGAGAGTACGATTGAGGGGGTTTATTTAGGCCATATAGTTCAACACACTGGCCTAGTGTGGGTTGGTGGAGTTTACATATCATAGAATTCTTAGAAATCGAAATGGTATGCAGGTTTCCTCACGATGTTTACTTTCACTATTAGACTGTGTGGTGATGGACTATAATTAATACACATGACTCCAAAAAGTCAGACGTGTGCCCTGGGATTTGAATTTTGACACCACGATAGCCGTGAACATGTTGGCAGCTGTCGGGGGATACTCAGGACTGTCCTGTTCATTTCGGAATGTGTATAGTGTATTTTGGCTACTGAAAGTTGATCCTGGCATTAATTGAAAACAATATATATAGCCACACTTTAGTGTGTAAACTACAACAATTTTGATATGAGAATGACATAAATGTCTGCTATATCGTTACACCTTTACAAGTATAGCTTTGGGATTCCGACTTCGGTTAGGATAGAATGAATAATATTTTATAGTAATATATTTGTTTTTTTTTTGTTTATGTTTCTAAATAGATATAAACTTTTTCATCAAAATATTAATATAATCTTAACATAAAGTAAGAAAGTTTGTAAGGACGGATATGTAGACGATTGTTGCAACAGCTTTTGAACAGATTTTACATAAACATATTTTATTAAAAAATAATATTCATGCATTCATTCATGTAATTTGGTTGTTCCAAGTAGTGCCTTATAATAGTTTGCAATAGTTATATGCGTTTTTTCAGTATCAACTTTCGTTAGCCAGACAGTATTAACTTGTGGCAGTGTCTTAAAAAAGCACACTGCAAATTTCAGGAACGAGCAGAGCCAGCCGTGGAAGGAGTCGGTGGCGACGCGCAACAACCTGGACACGCGCGATCTGTCGCAGGTGGGCGTGTCCAGCCCGCCGCCCGACATGAAGAGCATCTCCATCAACAAGAAGGACGATGACTCCTGGGACTGGCTCAATAACTAAACTACGGTGTGTATACCATACTACCGGTCATGTCCAGTTTCACCAGGGTGCAGGCGGGTTACTTTATGATCCGAAACGAATTTCGAATGTTCGGACGTCGCTCGTAAAACGTAAATGATAATCATCAATACTTTATTGACCTGTAAATATATATTATATTAATTCAATATTTCGAGTTATTCCTTCTTATGAATATTTTTGACTGCCTCGGTGGTGCAGTTGTACTACGGTGTGATTGCAAAGCTGAGGTCTCGGGTTCGAATCCCGGGTCGGGCAAAGTGATATTGGACTTTTCAATTCACTATCAGCCCGGAGCCAGGAGTTCGTGCCCGATATGGCGATAGGTTCGCCCCCTATCACATCGTGGGACGGAAAAGACAAGGCGAAACGTGGGTGCCCTGGTCACACCTCTACCTATCCCTTCTAGGAAACAGACGTGAGCTTATGTATTTATGTATGAATATTTTTTATTACATTTTTGGTGGAGGTAGAAATCTACTTTTATATTTTTGCTAACCAATGTAAAGATCTTATTGCTTTTAGAGGATACTCATCAACAGCGACCATATGTCATGTATTTACTGGTAATAAGTCTCTTATATGTGAGAGGTCGCCTGATAGGTACCACCGCAATGTCTATTTCTCCCGCCAAACAGCAGTGTAAACGCATTGTTGTGTTCCGTTTTGAGGGACATTATAGCCAGCGTAACTACTGCACATAATGAGATTTAATAACTTATGTTTCAGGATGGCGAGCGCAGTGCAATGCCAAGAATTGTTTTGTAAATCATGGTATTGTTTGGTTTTGCTACTGTCCATGAGCGGTCTTGTCGCTTACCATCAGGCGGTTGGCATGCTCTTCTCGCCATACATAGCAATAAAAAGTAAAATGTTGGCAGTCGCGCTGGGCCGTTTACCAACAGGCCACCACACAGCTCCTTCTTTCATTCCGTATTCATCAACATAAAATTTAGCAATGCTAAATACTAAATATTTTAAATGGCCACATATCATACTTTTAAGGGCCATACATGTAAACACGCGATTAGTATAGGAAGGTTAAAAATGTTAAAAATATACCGAAATCAAAAACCTACACACATATGTATTGTGCAAATACATAGTATCAGCCCAGCGTGTCCCACTGCAGGACACGGGCCTCCTCTACAATCGATAGTGGTTAGGCCATATAGTCCACCACGCTGGCCTAGTGCGGGTTGGCGGACTTTTACATACCATAGAAATTTTATATATATACATAATAAATATAACATATATTTCTGTGTTGTTTCAGATTGCAGCTATGACGTCTCACTTTTATTCCTAAGACGTTTCCACTTTGCTGGGCTATTATTAAGCTACCAAGTCTCCAATGTAATCAACCACAATCATTTACTTTAGATACTACATATTATTGTATCAGCTGAATGTATGCCTTCGTATATGCTTTTCATTTTATAATTATCAATAAAGTATTGGAATCAACAATTACTTTTAATATGCTGACTGCCTTGTGAAGTTTTTTATCATCGATGTGTAGTAAATACTTTAGTATTCTCATCGTATAGTAATTGAAGGAATTAATCCTCCTTTCTATTTAATATCTTATTTAAACAATAGTTAAAGTATCCAGAACAACAGTATTGATCATTTGAAGTAATTAAAATAAAATAAATCATCATAATTGAAAAAACTTTACCTACTTGAAAAAGCTGGCTAGATCTGTGACTTTTAATTAATGCCAAATTTATGGACAAAGTGCGCAAAAATTTGCCACAAAAAGTACTTTTTTACACTTCACATCATGTGACAGAATACACAAGGTGAGACGTGGGTGTCCTGGTGGCACCTCTGCCTACGCCTTCTGGGTAAAGGCGTGAATTTATGTATGAATGTAAAAGTATTTTTGAAATGCGATATATTCGCTGTGTCAGTAATTTTCTGCACTATATGCAAAAGGCAGTCAGCAAATTAATATTCAAAATGCCAAAGCGAATTGTCAAAATGTAGCAGAAAAAGCGATTTTTGTGAAAAGCGACTGACAAAACTTTGTTTGTTTTAATGTTCAAACGTAGCTTGTATGTCTGTCTGTACGCTTGTAATCTGATGTTTTATATGTCTATATTGTTGTGAAATTAACCTCTTCTGTAACACGTGAGCAACGATTGGTACAGACAACCATTTTCGACAAATTTACTATATTGTCTATTATTGTTTTATACTAAACCAATGTAAATAAATGGTTAGGTATGTCATGATTCTACACCTTGCATCAATATTGCGTTATTAGAAAAACAGATATGCAAGCGAAAACAATCGAATTCGTTAAATAAAAATAACTGAAAAGCTTAAAATACTCCGTGATATACAATACATAGTCGTTGTCACTTTCGCACAGTATAAAAATTACACAAAAACATTAAATTTTATAAAATACATTTTGCCCCTTATTGTTCTTGGAAATGGAAAGTACAGGTTGGGTCAATTCTTTACACATAAGTCATGTTTTTGTAAAAGTGACTTTGTGTCTTCATAATATAATTTAGGACAACAAACATACGACACACAAATATATGACAACAGACTAATGTCTGACGCTCATTCTAACATTAATTTCTCTTGGAGTACTTTACTACCTAACCATTTATATGTACAGAGGGTATTGAAGACTGTTAAGCGGTTATTCTAAAGCTATCTTACTAAAAGTTGTCTTGATTTGAGAGTGTTTTCATTAAAACTGAAATGATCCTTGAACAAGTCCCGCTAGATTGTTCGAGATAATAAATGAAATTCTACTGAAGAGGTTAATACTAATTCTAAGTATTCAGCTTTCGTGACAAACTAGGATTATTACGCGATGTTTCGTTCCTAGTGCTTTTCTCTGTGATTTTTTTGTATCATTGGTGGTATTGTTGTGGTGATACATCGCGCGCCTTTGATAAATATGTATATTTTTGTTTTTGCACGGGTGGCAATGTCTAATCTTGAGAATTTCCGTGCCGTTCTATACGAAACATTGTGATTCAGTCTCTCTGTTTTTGAAACATTAAATACTTCGATATATTCTAATTGAACTTATTTTAAATTCTTGTGAAGGATAGACTAGTTTTAAATATCAGACGATACTCAGTTTTAAAAAACCTGATGCTAAGCGAAAATTGATTAACAATTTATACAATAGCAATTAAAAAGTCACATTGGAATAATATTTCAAAAACCTTCAAATTAATGTATTGAGTTTTTTTCCAATATAACATAAAATAGAAAACTCAACGCAATGTTTCTTAAACTGATTTTCTCAAGGTGTAATGAGATTTAGTCCAAAACTCTAAAGGGACCTTAGCATTTATATACATGCTATCAGCCCTGTATCATGGTATATAATATATATGTAATATACAATTATGTTGGAAACGTCAGGGGTTGTAGAATATTAAGGCATTGTCGGATAAAGGGTTGAGAGGAGTTTTGGTAGGTAATGTACAAAATTGTGTGGAAGGAGTCGACATTGAGCAATGATTTTAAACATCACTGACTTGGTTTGACATTTTTTTTAATTTTTAGCCTACAATTGGCTTGTTTAGTGTTGATTATGGAGACGTAGTTAATAGCTATGTCGAAAGTGTTGTTCGTGTTGATAAATTGACAAATAGTTTCATGAATTTGACCGTAACTGAATATTCTGCTACTATATTTAACTCCATCGTGTAAGAGGACTGATTCCTAAAACTAAGAAGGGAGATCGCTGACCATGTAGACAACACCACTCTAATAACAAAAAGCAAAAATGTTTTCTTTTTTATCATAAAAATAACGTGTTATGTGTAGCCATACACATATACAATTATTGTTATCAAACCTCGCACCAATGTTATTTCATAACGCAATCTAACGCTACTAAAGATGGCATGACGCTAGTCACTGACGTCATGAATTGTACACTTTACATTGCTTGCTTATAAAAAAAGTAACCAAATTAATACTGCATTTTCTACATTTTTCGGCATTTGGCACCTACATTCGGTATTAATTATGAACATTCGTACATAATAAAATGTATCTACTCGATGTCGACTTGTTTGTGAGCATACGTTTGTGTAGAGGTGGTCCATTTCTCTGACCCGTCAGAGATATAGTATAGGTAAGTGCATGCAGTGGTATGTATACTATCGGCCTTTGTGATTTGTGAATACAATTCATTTATAATGTAGGGGCTGCTAGGGACACGGTAAAAAATGACGTGTCGTCGACAAAGTTGTCCGACTTGCAATGAGTGAAGCCGTCGACTATCTCATCAACAAAAAGTTGCCAACATAGGCCTTTTGTGCATAGTGTGCTAGACGTTCTTTATCCGACGCGACGTTTTAAAAACACTCTCAGATAGCATACATTAATAACAATATTGAATTAGCTTGGCCAAAATTGTCCATACATATTATATAATCTGTCTCCCTAGATGCCCCTACATGCCAATATATATTTTGATTATGTACATTACTGTATATTGTATGAAAATTAATATATATTTTCCTATGTTTTTGCAATCATGTTAGTATCAATGGTTTATATAATTTATATTTTGATACTGAGCTTGTTATAATTTCTATGTGTGCAGTGTTAGCAAATTATTTGTCGGAGGTGTTGCGGATAAACCTTTTTCTACAGTTTTCTAAAATAAAAAACATCAAATGCCTAATGGAAGTTGACAACGATACGCATCGATTATTTTTTAAAGTGTTTTAGCAATATTGTTTATAAATTATATTGGTTTATGTACTTGCTCGATCCGTAACATGTCCGCACAACTATAGAATTATATTTAAGCAGTATTTTCAAATGTGTAACCTCAGATTAGTTAAGATATCAATTTATCATGGACGGTATATTTTCAGTCCACGTTTCGTAAGTCTTTTTCTTTATTACAACGATTTATTTACCTTTAGTAATATCGCAAGAGTCTGTCACCATGACCTTTGAGAGAAAATTTAATATAGTAAACATCTCGATGACTGCACTAATGACTGCAGTCTACTTAGCGAAATATTTGAAAAAGAGGTTTTGTCTCTTTCTCTCTCTCATTTATGAATTTGTCTATGGTGACTTCGTACTTTTGCATTATCACGGACGCTAAGCTATTACCAGTGCATTAAAATGTTTTATTGCTTTTCTCTGCATTTTGTCTGTAATTTTATAATTTTGCTTTATCTCCGCCGGTGCAATATTTTTATTAACCAGATTAATACTTTCATATATGTATCATGTACAATTTTAAAATATCGCGTTTGTGAGTAACAAAGGCAGCGTAAAATTGAGCCATATTAGTTTCACGAGATAGGACATCTACACTCGCAAACATTTTTATTAAATTATATGAATAATCTCGCCCATATACGTCCTGCCGCAACGCACGGGCCTCCATGTCCATGAATCTGGCCTACTGCGGGTTGTGCAGCGTAATAAGCAAAGGACAATTTATATCTATATCTAAATTCATTAGGCGACGTCCATAATTGTTTGGTTTTAAAATTACTAATAAAAATATCGTTATCCAACATTTTAATGCACTTGACATTCATTATACAACTACAAATTTAAAATAAGAATAGTGAACAAAATTTTGCCATAATTATACTTTCGATATTCATAAATACGTGAACATGCCCAAGTTGAGAGACAGTCTCCTTCAGACCGTCTTCATTGAATTTAAACTATTTTCAATAAATCTAAATAGTATAAAAGTATTATTTAATTAACTTACAAATTGATTTATTTCTATAGAATTAAAATTTGGGTATGTTCATCATTATGACGGCTTATGTAAATACGACTGCGTTGAACTGTCGGACTTTATTGGTGTCCATGTATCTCAGTATAATAATTGTAGAGATATTAAATTAATAAACTTGTCGGCAATTGTTATAATAAGTAAGTAAAGGTATTGGCTATTCTTCACGATTTCAAACTGTGGTTTAAACAAGAATTAAAAGAGGCTCTACTTTGGGACAAGAAAAAGAATAATATATTTTTACAACGGTTTGAGAATATTAATTGCAAAAAATGTACAAAATTGTGGGGTTACAAAAAAATGTGCAGCTGTTTTAAATTTGCGACGAAAATATGTTTAATTTGAAAACATACAGGTTATCCCAGAACTAGACGATAAACCAAACATGAAATAGACCAAACAATGACGTCACAGCACCATAAATGTTAAAATTATTATGAAGTCTTGTTTAAAAAATAAGATCATCCGGAACTAAAAACTTAATAAAGACAATATCTTAGAATCTTGATAAAAAATGCTATGGGTATTATAGTACAAATTTTTTTCAGTACTTCGTGTCAAATTTGATAAATAAATAATTGATTTTTTTCTCTTTGAGGAATTCGATAAATTTTCTTGCAAAAATAGACTTGTTCCGATTTAGCTTGGTATGCAGTAATTAAGTTTATAAAAAGCTTATAAAATTAAGCTTATACTAAACATTGCAAAACGTTATCTAAAATAATAAATTATGGAAATCACTCGTCACAATGATTCAAAGTATTGGTTAAAGTAGATTTTTTTAAAGTTTACTAGGATGGCTATTCCTTGAAAACTATTGGGGATAGGACTATATTATTTTTGTTGCTATGCCATCATATTTTGTTCTATCTCCCTTTACTGGTTTATCGTTTAGTTCTGGGACACCCTATATATACATGAAGGTTTTTTAGATTTACGCGAATGTTACATATGGAAATACATTTACAGATTTTATAGCGGACTTGGTTTAAGTTTTGATTTTTTTAAACTTGCCGATGCGACGTTTCGATTACCCGTGACAATGAAAGCTATGAAGTAATCGATACGTCGAGAAGTTAAAAAATATAAAAACCAAATTAAATCCGCGATAAAATTCAGTAAAAAATATTTATATTTCAATATGTATATACATTACCTGTCAAATCTGCCATACCTACTGTATTTAGAAAATTATGAAGACATGAAATTGAGAAATTCTGAAAATAACCATTCGTAACATATTTTTATAAATTAGCAAATTTTAGATTAATACATATTAACTTAGTTATTATTTTTATACATTTCTGCATTGCTGTTGCAGTTTATTTTAGTTTAAAAGCATTTAGTCGATTTATATCGATCGATTTTGTCGATTGTTAATTTTATTTGTTAGAAAATATTGTTATTGTATTCCTAAAGGCGTCTAAGATGTATATTATTATTATTTGTCTTATTTTTATGTATAATCTGTGATTAAATTGTCTACACATCGGGACCTGATGTAGCGACTGCAGTTTTAGTTCGAACTGGCTCGAATAATTCAATTTGGATTCTATTTTGCAGAATTGAAAGTCCTGAACTCTATACCTCATTGAACAGGTTGCTACACGGTTTCGACTATTTTATTTTAGAAAATTTAATATATATGAACCAACACTAATGTCTAGTCTAGATTTGAGAATTCTGACTCAATTGAATTAGTTTCAAAACAATTGGATTACATTATGTACTGGATTTGAACGCCGTGAGGTTATAAAATGTTCAAGAGTAATTTAACGAGTCATAATCGCTCAAATGAAGAGATCATAATTGGATACGACCGGCGTACAAAAATCAAACCGAATTTCATGGAATAATACACAGGGCCATAACATATCCCCATCTAAAATATGTACTGTGTATGCTCATATTTTAATGGGTACATTTTAATCCTTTTATTTTCGTGAGCAGAACTATATGTGCTTGTCTGGGTGCTTCTATTTCGAATTTAATTCTTTGCGTAATAATGATTATACAATTCTTAAACTACATTGAGATATTATTTTAGTCCGGGTAAATTACTGTTAAAATATTTAGAAAACGATTTACATATTAAATATTCTTCTATTTTAAGTATGTGCAATTGAATAATAGAAAAAAATAATAAATAATGTGTAACATAATAATATGTATAAGAAAAATGTTAAAAAAAATGGACTCCTACATGATTCTCGTACCTTCATCACAATTATTGATGCTTTAATTCTGAATAATTGGAAGTTCAATAAATTTATTATAATAAAAATAATATTTTTTTTATATTTAGATTTATTTTGTCAATAAGTTGAAAGAAATATGTATTTAGCTATTTTTTAATTCCTATATTATATTCCTTTAGCCATATTTTAAGGATGTTTTAAAATGTTAGGTACAAAAGTAGTGTATCCATTTGGCGATTGTAAAATGATAATTATAATTAAATAATGTATATTTCAAAATTATTCAGTTGTATTTCATTTTCCTAATATTCGTAACCCTGCCTTGGTGTGACTTGTGAGTTCTTATTTAATTAGATTACATTTTAAAGATTATCTACACTGTCCAGTGCTGCATATGAAGTCCTGACACTTCGTGAAGTTCATCAATAGTCTTTGATTAATGCATTTTTGATCATTAAAATATCCCAATCTATACTAAGTACATATAAACATATACCTGCATACAAAATAAAAGTGTCTGTTTTTAAAGTCAATTTTTTTTTCAATTACATATCGTTATTTACACGATACCTATATTAAAAATACAACGCATGCCGCTAATCTCGAGAACGGCTAATTCTTTATCTGTCCCGTCTAAGTATTTATCAAATATTGAGCAGTATAGCACTTATATGTTTTAGTTTCTAACACTTTATATAAATATTTAAAAATTCAAAACTTCTAACAATTCTGCTAACCTTAGTAACAACTAAATATCATAACGAACGAAAATAATTTGGTTTCAAAAACATACTGTAGTGATGAGTGGGTGAATAAGATATATTAATTACCATATTCATACCATAGATGTAGCACATAATATAACAACACCTGCTTAGGATTGCAGTCCCTTATAAAACGATAAGTGTGACCATAATTTAATATGATTGCTTAGTATTTATTCAAAATCTTATCTTAAACTGATCATAGAGTAATGGGCTATGAATTCTGGCGATGCTGTTTGAATAGGACCTAAAATATATTTTTTTTAATGGTTTAACTTTTTCATTTTGTATGGTGGAAAAGTGACTAAACTGTATACGGATATCCGTATACAAAATATATAATCCGTATATAGAAATGGTATATACCATTTTTAGTAAAATGTGTTTGCGAAAATATGCTTGCTGCATTAAGTTTAAGTTCGTGCTATCTGGAGCCGCGCATGCGTATCGCAGTTTGTGTCTAACAGACCAATAGCCAAAGAGTACGAAGGTAGTAGAGTTGTAATTCAAAGTATCAGTAACATGCATAAAATGTAGTCGATTCCATAATCGATAAACTAATTCAGTTTATTCTTAATATACTTGGTGTTTCCCGCAACTTTGTTTTCTTGATTATTTTTGTAACTTTATTTTTAATTTATTTACTGCATCACGCATGCTAGTTGTCTTCATACAAAAAATAACTAACTAATACATATTTTAGAGTTCTTATAAATACAAATTATACAGTACACTATTTCACTACTATAAGTTTCCTGTCCTCTCCTCCACCCCCATTAAATTTAAAAATACAAAACCCTTAAATAACATATTATTATAATTTATTGAAGTTAAACTTCATTTGGCGCGCAGCTAGATTAATGCTACATTCTCCCGAATTTACTTGGTGCTGATTTGTGGAAGACCTCTTTCACGTAGTGTAAATAAAACATAATGCAAAAGGAACAACGTAATTTCACTACTAAAAGTTATTTTTTTATTCAATAATTTCTTAAATACAGTTTGGAAAAATCGACTATAATAACGATTAATCGTCTAAAATTCAGTTAGTCGCGTGCCTTCTACAACTCTAAATTAAAAAGAAACAGGGTTGCGTACCGCTCGGAGCTCCATTATATTTCAGTTTATTGTGGACGCTCGAAAGTTCAGGTTGTCTCTGAAATTATTCTTGATGTCCTCTATTAAATATTTTCTCTATCATCAGTGTTCTAATAAAAGTGGATAGATATTAGGGGGGTGGGGGGGTTGGAGGCTGGAAGATGGAGGAGCGCGAGCAGGAGGACGGGGACGCCGCTGGCGTGGGCTACAAGGACAAGAATCAAGGTCTTAGACTCAAAGCCTTCGAAAAAGATAAAAAAAATGTGTTCTTGATTGGGTCCATCGCAGAATGCTTCGCCAGCGTGAGGATGTTTTTTACGCGCGTCGAGCTCGTAGTACCTGAGCCAGGTAAGTGAATTTTGTAAGAATAAAATATGTTTTGTTAGTGTCTCCTGAAATATAAATAGCAGCTAAAGAAGCAAGGTCGATGCTCTACGAATATTTCAAGGATGCACAATTTATTATTGTGACGCGAAACAAAATTCATCGTCTCGTTTCGCCCTCGGGCTGTATGTCCTCCTTTCTCTGGAGTTGCATTTCCGCGTCACACTAGCGCCGTAGAGCTACTACGGCAGAGTAAATCTGATATTGGCCTTGGTATCGGCGTAACCTTGGCCTGATTCCGCGCGGAGGCTGTCCTTCATTGAGCTGGCTGAGGCCGCGCGTTTCCCAGTAAATTCAATATACCTGTTGCTTTGTGTTGTTGCTCTGTTTATTTTGTTGTAATTGTTGAATAACAGCCTCCTTCATTTTTAACTGCTTTTATTGTCTCTATCCATGTCTATTGCTTATTTAGATTTCAGTGGCATTATTTTATAGTTTCTGGAGATAATCTCCTGAAAATGGAGTTGAATAGCGTTCAACGGTCTTCGTTTGTTTATTTTTTAAGTTTTTATCCTTTACATTGTATACATTTTTTTCATATAAAATGAAGATAAATTTCCATCAAATCTATTTTGCTCTTGTTAGGACTGGGGTTTTATTGATTCTTATTTCATAGCATTCTCGGCAAAAAGTTTGGAATAGCTGTATGTTCCTTGTATAACTCATTATTTTTTGTTCTAATTAATATTAAAATTACATAATTAAAAGGGGATATTAAAGGAGGCCAAGGCTTTGTTCCTCCATAATATAGAATGAGGAGCGGTAAAAGTACCACTATCCCGATGAATTGCAACATCAAGAGTAGATAAAAAAGATTTTTTTATATTATGAAGATGTGACACAAAAATGAGTCAAACCACATATCTATAGAAACAATATTAGGGAAAATAATAGCATAAACATAAATACGTAATAAAATTCCATATTTGTATTTGAAGTATATATCTTGTATTTTCCTTAAAGTAGCAGTCTATTTAAAAATTATCTCTTTATTAAAATGTTTGAGCTAGGTTCATTATTGCGCACGCGCATTCTTGGCATCTGGGTAATAGGTGAATATAATATAGAACCTCCACACCATATGCCACACCCACCACCTTGTCTTCCCTCCCCATACCATCGCTGGCGTCCCACCACACCGCCCTCCCCTCCCCCTCTCTTCTCCCTCCGACCTCCGCCCTCCTCCCTCCTGTCCTCCATTTCCCCCTGTCCTCCCTTACCACTCTTCCCCCTCCTCCCCCTCCCCCGCCTTCCCCTTTACCACTACCCCTCCACCCTGTTCACCCCCCGCTTTCAGAGACAGTACTGGATGTGGTATCTTATAACTTTTATTAGAAATAAAGGTTGAGGTTCACAATATATTTCCCACCTATCACTGAAGGTTGCTAAAGGAATGAAAATTACTTAAAGAATATTTCCAGCCAGCAGAACATTACGATGAGAATAAAAACAAAAGTGCGCAAGAGTTGATTGAACAAATATCTTGACCACTCCGGACATTCAAAGCGCCGATATATTGTATGGATTATGATACTTGCAATTTTGTAAGGCGCATATATCGCACTTTATTGATTCGGTTTAATTTTTTAATACTGCGCGGCACCGCTCAAACGTGTTCCGTCCTGAAGACTTTGCTGACGTAACTTTCCCAGATTTTATTCACAAGGGGTGGGGGAAGGGGGCATCTGACAGGGGGAGGAGCAATTTATCTGCGCACGAGTCTTCATATAATACTTCCATTAAATTGCAATGGTGCTTCAACATTAGTTTAATATTCTGGATTGTAGTTAATGGGGTATTTGACTAAACGCAAATACATTTAAAATAAAACAATTCTGTCAAAACAGTATTAAAGAAGCTTGTAAGTCGAGGTAAATATTGTTATTTTAAAAAGAGAGGGAATGAAGTTCTTATTATATCTTAACGTCTCTATCACACGCCCATACTGTATGTCTGATTCACTTTTAAAGAATCACTGCCACTTATACACATCTACATATGAGGAGCATACAGTCTTTACTGGACTTGGGGTGGAAAAGCGAGCCTTTAAGATTGTAAGGCTCCAGTCGTTTTTTATTTATTGAATTAGGAGTATATTACAATAAAATTGCGACAATTTCCACGTTTAACAGATGATGAGTGGGAGGTGCCGTTTGAGTCGATCACGGACCTGGTCTATCTGGGGTCCGGCGCCCAAGGCGTTGTGTTCAGCGGCAACCTGCGCGGCGAGATGATTGCCGTGAAGAAGCTCAGGGACAAGAGCGAAACGGACATAAAACATCTAAGAAAACTAAATCATGAGAATATAGGTACTTTAAAGGGATGACCAACATTGAACCAACGGTTTCTAAATATGTTTCTTTTACTTTTGTTTGGTAATATTTTTATGAATGGAATTAATTAGTTGCGAAAATATTTAGAAACTACTGGGCTAATGTGACGGATGTGATAAAATGTATATATTTCATATATTTAACACAAATAGACAAATATAGCTGATGTTTATTTTCTGTAGTCCGGTTTCGTGGTGTGTGTGCTGAGGGGCCAAGCCAATGCCTCATAATGGAGTATTGCCAGTACGGGCCGCTGTTTGAGTTCATACATAGTGGCGCCTGCTTTGCTCCTAAGCAAATCATCAAGTGGGCCAAGGACATCGCCCACGGCATGGCTTACTTGCACACGCACAAGATCATCCATCGCGATCTCAAGAGTCCCAAGTAAGTGGAAAATCATACAGGTTGTTACATCGGCACTTCGATGGATACTTATCTTCTCTTTATTATCTTTCGTTTAGCATCCTGATCGCCGACAATCTGGTCGTCAAGGTGAGCGATTTCGGCACAAGCCGCGTGTGGAATGATGTGAGTGCCATCATGAGCTTCACTGGCACCGTTGCCTGGATGGCTCCAGAAGTGATCCGCCATGAGCCTTGCTCGGAACGCGTGGACGTGTGGTCCTATGGCGTGGTCCTGTGGGAGCTGCTAACCCAGGAGGTGCCCTATAAGAACCTGGAGACTCATGCTATAATGTGGGGCGTGGGCACTGCCACCATCTCACTGCTGATCCCCAGCAGCTGCCCTGACAGCTTGCAGCTGCTGCTCAGTCAGTGCTGGAACCGCACCCCACGCAACAGGTCAGTACAAGTACATAAAGATAAAATGTTTTTCACTAATTGATCCAGAAGAGTGAGAAGTATCTCTTAATACTTGGTTGTACGAGACGGACGTTGTCAACAGGCCTCCATTCAAGATCATTGCGGCCCACTTGGAGCTGGCCGGCGAGGAGCTGAGCCTGATCAAGGTTGAGTGCTTCAGCGTGACCCAGGCGGCATGGCGCAAGGAGGTGCAGGATGGCATGGCGAAACTGTACGTTCGCTATTACTAGTACAGTAAATATGTAGCTAGATTTTGTTCATGTCGGGGGTACATATGTGGATTTTGTATTCAGGGGCGAGCAGAGCCAGCAGCCCCAGGAGGTCAGCAGCCAGCGCCGTGAGGAGCTGCGTCAGGCCCGCGATGCGCGCCTCGTGTATGAGCAGCAGCTGTGCCGCGCCAACGAGCTCTACATGGAGGTGTGCGCTGTGCGCCTGCAGCTCGAGGAGCGCGAGAAGGCTCTTGCTGAGTTAGTATTGTTATACTTTGCACCAGTCTAGTTCAATAGATCTGCACATCATCAATACTGTTTAAAGTGCGCCGCAAGCAGCGAATTTCTTATTTTATAATTAACTGCATTACAGTTGTGTCTCACACGTTGAATAGCGCTGCAGCGAATATTATTGCTTTTTGTCGTCAATGCGCTCAGGTTTAGAAATGCATCCACTTTGCTATATAAGTCATACTTGATAATAGGCGCGAGAAGGCGCTGAAGGCCTGCCGCTGCGGACTGAAGAAGAACTTGAAGCAGTTCCAGCGCCAGACTTCCTCGTCGTCTGATGGCGTCCAGGCTCCACTGCAGGTGATCAACGAGGCTCCACTGCGCCGCATCAAGAAGAAGAAGCCGGAGGTAAGTTTATAGCTATTTGAAACAGACAGCAGGCATAGAGGAGTTTTATCTACATCCGGCGTTATTCCTTTAGGTGCATGCTCAGGCACAGGTGATTGTCTGCTACAACAAGGGCCAGACTGTCACCTCGGTAGCTGAGGGCTGCAACTGCAGCGTGGAGAGCCTCCAGAACAACAACCTGGAGACCATCAAGATGCAACCATCCTTCATTGAGAACAACGGCAACTTCGAGGCAGAGAATGTCAATGGCAACTATGTGCCCGAGGTTGCCCATGTCTAAATACCTGGAGGATGTGTTAGGCGCGCAGTATCAGTTCGAGATTCCATAGTGACACTGCTTTAATAGATGAACCTACAACATGCATATTCGATCGAAGTCGCTCCTTTGCATATTGGGGCGGGCTGTATGGACGCGATAACCGTAAATTATTTTTAAAATGTGTACAAGTTAAAATTGTGGTAAATAATTAAATTTCGATATTCACATCAGTTTTAGCGGTATTATATTTTGGCAGGTAGCATTTTGGTAATTCTGCTGTTAAGTTTATACTATCGGTGCTTGTTGTTGAAAAAGCAACGAGAATTGACGGTATTGATTTCAAAAATCCAGGCAGTATTTTACCCAACTCAAACCTCGAGATGTTCTACCGCAATAGGTGTAAAATAACTTTATTTAAAAATTGGTCACAATATTTAGCATTGACATTGACAATAATTTATTGCCTTGAAGTGGTAGAGTCACGCTGTGGCTAGTTAAGCTACAGTACCAATGGGTCGGCTCGCCCGGGGCGGTACCACTGTCTCACAGAATATCGAGGTATGTAACAATTCTGCTGTTGCGTTTTGTTCGGTGAGTGAGATTGCCGGAGACCTAGCTATCCCTATCTTCCCTTTCTATCTTCATTCTCTTTTTCCCAACTTCCTTCCTTTTTTCATTCCGTAATTTCTTTTTTCGTCTTTCCCCTTTCGCTATTTCCCTCCTGCCCCCCTTCCCGTTCTTACTTCCCCTACCTCCTCTCCCCTTTTCGTCTTCCTCCCTTCCTATTTCCCTTCTTTCTGCTTACTTCGTTTTTTGCCTCCTTACCCCTTCCCTCCTCTTCCCCCTTTTCTCTTTTTCTTTTTTCCTCTTCCTTTCTCAGCTTTCCCTCCTCATTCCAACATTCCGTCCCCTCTTTTCTTTCCCCATTCCTTCTCATAGGCCGGCGAAGCATCTACGATTATTGATTATCGTGGGTGTTTATGGGCAGCGTTGATCATTTATTGTTAGGTGAACCGCTTGCCCGTTAACGGACCTATGCTATACCGTCCAAACAGCCCGCCCCATTGTGCGTCGGTTGCCCTGCCTGCCCCAAACAAATGTTGCTACTACGTGGGTGAAAAGAATCTCGCCATTTGCGAAATCCTCAACAATACGGAAGCTCAGAACATATAGCACAGTTTCATAATGAGTTGGCGGCTGTATGTCTCGGTCAATCTGTGGAGAATAAATAACAGTCTTAAACTGACCTCACGAGTGCGGTAGTGGTTAAGAGTCGTAACTATGTTTCACACAACCGAATTTTATCAAACTTATGTCGTTGGATTGTGGTTCACTTTGTAGTATATAACATCTCACTGCCTACTACTTGTTTGCCGCAATGGGTTTAATAAAATCCGCTGACTTTTCGAAATATAGTTACAACCGAAAGGTCAATTTAAAATGTATCCATATAGTTTGATCAGAACATTGCGGTTGACGGAACATTATAAAACAATTGGCAGCTCTGTTTTTCCGTATAAATGAATTCGGATAGCGAGGTACCCTTTTTTACCCAGAATAAGCGTAATTCGTAAAATTTGATTGGGGCCGGCTTAAGTTGGCGTCTCGTGACCCGTGTTTTCATGGGTCGTGCCGCGTTGCCCGCGCCAGCGCCCGGTCCAATACGGGTTCACTGAAGCGGCGCGGGCGGGAACAACTTGCTTGTTGCTTGACATCAAACCTTACATAAAGCACACGCGGTGCCTCTAATGTTACCACGGGACCTGAAGCCACTTGGCGACCGACGGAGTGGTCTTCATGCATCAGTGTCACTATAGGATCTCGAACTATAAGGTTCAGATGGAACGGTCAAATGTTGTTGGTCTTTCGGAATGGTTTCAGTGTGCATGGTTCTTCTTACTCTTGTGTGAATGAGGGAAAGGATCTCTATAATTGATCTCATTATTTAATCTACTAGATATGTAATGTTATATAGGTGCACGCACAGTCATACAAGGTTCCACAAGTGCTTTTCAGCTTCTCCTGCGTAATCGCGAAATTGTACACATGAATTTCTTACGATTAGGCTTAGCAAATTAAATATTTTCCATAATCACCTCATACAAAGTAGCATTTTCGGTGTAGGAGCAAACTTATCATACACCAGACTCTCAGCAGACTTAACCGTCCGATAATGTAGTCGAGACTCTTAAACAGTGCAATGTATACAAGTGCCTCATGAGTATGATTACATCTTCATACTAATTTAGAGCGCGACTAAAATATCGTCCGGATTGGAATCTGTAGTCAACGCAGTCCCAAAATCTTGCACAGTCGGGGTGCCGACCGGCGGCGGTGCGTGCGCGGGTGGCGATCGTGTCGAGTTGTAACACATCGGGACCGTATGCCACCCCATACAGTAACACCATCGCTGTATCGCCGGGGGTACAAAGTCCCCCACACTATCCGCTACAACCCGTTGCGATTCGCTTAGCGTTCACGCATCGCCATCGTTCTATCTCTCTCTTCGCATGTGCGTATTTGTATGTGAGCCGAACTCCCGACACCTGGGGTGCTACTAACTACCACTGCCCAAGTTTATTATGTTAAATAATTAATTTACCGACGTTACAAATGAATTCTATCGTTTTCGTTCACACTATTTTGTTTAAGTAAACGCATCCACCAACTTAAGTAATTGTGCGTGTACCCACAGTTTAACCAAATATATTCGATAATTTTAAAATGTTTAATCAAATGTATAACCGTTATATTCACATTATATGAAGTAGTCGCACGTAGAGTAGGATGTTGATGTAGTGGTTTTGAATATTTAACGTTTGTAGTGTAAGTTTAAGGCCCATTCACATTGCGATTTGCATATTTGGTTTGCATCTGGCTGTCGAATGATAACAGAGCTGTCATTCAATAGGCAGTGTCTACTTCAATTATATTTTTTGAGATTAAATTAATAGCAGAGATAGTACGACGATCTCCCCCTTTAATTATGTATTCGCCTAAGCCGAGACTGTTTCTTTGCCGAATGACAACGGAGCTGTCGTTCAATTATTTAATTTGAAGGTATATTATTTTTTCGCACAGATAAACTACCTTCTCTCTGATTAATTCACGACATCCGACTTGTTTTCCTTGTCAAATCATTTAGGCAATTCTATTTACCGTTTTTGTCTTGATTGATTTGATAGATCGCTGTTTATTATATTTTTAATCTAAGACAGTAATTATTTCTTTGTCTATTTTTAAGGGGGAATCATTGCATTGTGAATGGGCGCCCATATTTAACTTAAGTAATTTCACATTCCAAATGATCCTTTCCCATTATCTGTCACTATCTGTTAGACACTGTATTTCTGTGGGTTCCGAGTATGTATTATTAGGCCACGTTAGATGGCTTTTACGCATATATTCAAAGTTTAGCAGTTAGAAAAAAAACAATAGAATTTTGAAACTTTCCGGTAAAGTGTAAAGGCCATCAGCAAGTTTAAGATCGAAAGGGACCCATTTTACCTTCACTTTTGACTCTGACTTTATAGAAATTTATATTAATCTTGAGGAATGAAGTGGGATTGTAGGTAGAAAAACATGCTTTAAGAATTATTTCATCAACATGGCGCTACGTTAAATATTTCTTTTATAGTTTGTGCTATTTTATTTACTAATAAATATATTTTAATGTAGGAAATTCAAATTGAGCGTGGCGTTATGTTTAATGTTAATTTGAGATAGGGACCTGGTCGGAGACTGGTTGGCAGACATATCTCCGTAGATATCAGTTGGTCGTAGTTAGTACGCAACACAACTTAGTCTATATTTATTTTCTGCTCCCAGTATAAGTATTTTTACATATTTTTTTTATATGAACTTTTTGTATGTTCTTTAGTTTTAGTTGGCCTAAAATATATTTTGATTGTAAGTACAACGCATTATAGTTGCTCATTAGGGATAGGTTTTATTACCGCGGTTAGTATCGTTGCTTATGTCGCTACAAAGCCTCAGGCGTCCGGATTTATATCAGGATTATGATTTCACTTTAATATATTTATATTTACAAAATTTCAACAGACAAGGACTCATTTTGTTTATAATTTAACCTCAAATTTAATTTCAAAAATGATTTCCGGATGATAATTTATTTTTTAATCGACTACTGTCTCGTTTGGTTCTGGTTGACTACTATTTTTTTTTTTATATTCATAAACACGCATTTTTTTCTGGACGCTTGTTGGCTCTCTATAAAAAGAAAGATCGAGTCACTTTTTAATAACTAGCATTTGTTTAATAAATGTTCCTTAATAGCTCTCAGTTTCCTTGAAGTGGGAATCTAGGAACTGGGCTACACGATGGCATACAAAATAAATTTAATCAGAAACAATTGAATCTTATTTTTCAGCAACTTCTATGAAAAGGTTTCTAATTAGGTTTTGTTTTCCTTCTAAGATAATTGCGTTCTCTGAGTGGCATTACAGGTAGGTCGCTAATATACTAGGGGTCCCGGACACAGAGTGGACTTATCCCTGTATTCAGCGAAAGGCTACGACGCAGAACCTTTTGTAATGATCGTATATTAGATACCTCCCTGTCATATACGTCATCCAGGACCGTAACTGACCGGCCCTTAACTTAATTCAAATGTCGTAAATTATGATCTCTTTTTTTTTCTGTGATTTTTCGTTTAAATATATCTATCGAAACAACATTGGAATATCAATATAATTCGTAATAAACTTCGCACAACGCACAATATAAATAGTTGTTAAAAAGTGACCGCCAGTACTTTCTTTATAATTCTGTAATCCAGGGTTACCAAACCGAATTTATTAAGTTTTTGTGCAATGCCTGCCGACGGTTAAGATCGATCAATTGGTTTTTGCGCTATTGATTTTTTTTTAGCTTAATATGACGAAATGTAAATTGGAACGCGGGGAAAGTATATTTTTGTAATGATTACTGCACGGTTAGGACGTCGCTAACGGGTGTGTGTTCTTGTGTGATAAAATATATACGGGATATTATTTTTTTACAAATTGGTATTTTTATATGAAAAAAAAAAACGGGAAAAATTGGCTCTTTGGGTTTTATTTTTCATTTATTTACGAAATAATTTTATTTTTACATCGCCAAAAATTAATATTATAATTTTAAAGACTGTTAATTTTTTTTTATTTAATTAATTAAATTATGATACGAGTATTGGAGTGAGACTAAGTATATATATATACACACGCCCTGTATAAATGTATTATAAAATACTATTCGCGACTTTACAGGAATGTATGTGTAGTAATAACGAAGAAGTATTATTAAAAGTTAATTCGGATATATCATGATATTTTCAACCTGACCAAGGTTAAAAATATTATTATGCATTTTTTTTTGCAATTCATAGTTACAGTGATGGGTGCACGATTGTGGATATTTGCTTGAGACAATCTCATGTGTAGGATATGGGGCTAATGCGGGTTTCTCTAGAATTTCTTTAAACATAATATACGTAGCCGATTTTTTCAATCCTTTGTTTTAAGAAAACTGCAATTTTTAATCATTATTTAATCAATATTTTTCGAAAAATTTAATCGAGAATTTGTTTCAGTATAAAAGTTGAATTAATTTTTTTAATTATATTTTGCAGAGGAAATAATTTTACGGAGGATTTCTTCGAGATTACAGATATTTATTTCGTGATATTTTATAAGTGGAACGGTCCGATGATTTCTTCCAGCATTTATTTATAGTAGCATTTTACTAATACTTTTTCGTGATAATATTTTGTAGACTTTTTTTAAACTAAACGATGGACTTACGAGCATTTATTTTAAAGTTTTAATTGACTGATTTAATTTTTAGATTAATACAAAGAGGATTTCTTTGGTATCGACTCATTTTGTCGTACAATTATTTTGTAGAAGTAATATTCGGAGGATTTCTTCGAAATCGACCACTTTTCGTGATATTATTTTGAAGGAGAAATGCACGGAGTTCTCCGAATCCTCATTACGATTCAAGTAATTTATTTAAACTCAATATTAATTTTATTTAATTGGGGTTCTTTACCCTAGTGTCCAACATATGGATCTGTCCCTGGTTGCGAATAGACCGCATTAGTCTATGGTTTTTGGGCTACTTTACCAATATTTCGACTTTCTATATCTTATTAAGTGTTAGTTACGTAGGATAATATATTCTTCATGCAGTTACTCATAGATTTAAGGATGTAGAAGTTTAGCGTAGTAGTGTCACGATTCTCCAGCCTACCCTGTCCTTCTATTGTGTCTATGTACACGTTGTATCACCCACTCGGATGATGGTTCTTCGCTTGGCCAATATATGTGCGAATGGTAGTCAATACGGGTAGCCAGCGATAGGGTATTCTGGGCCGGTTGGAAGGTGTTAGTGTTAGTCTACATGTTAGCAAGAGGTTTGAATAGAGACTGATTTTCAACACTGATTAAGAGCTTTAGTGGGATAATGTTTGAGCGGTGGCTACCAAATTAACCCGTTGGCACATGCAGGGTTATTTTTCAATGTAGACCCTTTTGTTTTTATTAAACGCAAAAGATTAACAACGATTGATGCATATTATGAACGTAAATAACAACGTATTTAGACTAAATTATTTCCATATAAAAATTATCCGAACAGTTTTTTGTTACAGTAAAATTTATGCGCGCGTTCATAATAACATTCATTGATTCACATACTACCAAGCGCGCGCCTTTGTGTGAGTTATTTACCAAAAACATACAAATTGTAAAAGGAATTAAAAAATAGTGTATGTTTTATTTTAACAGTTGGCTGTACATTGAGTTAGTGTAATAGGCAGGAGTAGGGACATTGCAATCAAAATTTGTGCGCACTGCAAATGTACCAACTAGGACGGTGGGCAAATAGTACAGCGTGAGGAAAGATAGCGTTGCTACGCGTGTGGGACAGAGACAGAAAGATAAATGAAACCCCTTGCTTCACATGATTGTTGTTCGCGGTGTCCCGTCTAGTACATCTCAATGTACAGTATATTTTATTATACATAGAAAAATAACACTGTCAATTGGCCAGCATTAAGAGGAGCCATTATACCATAACAAATCATCATACCAATAGATTATGCATAATCATTTCGAACCCTTAGATAGTTAAGAAATAGATACACCAATAGTAGATAGATCTACCAATAGTATTATTAGATAAGATTGATTTCATTTCGGTATATCTGTTTGAAAATTTGGTTGTGCAATTTTTTTAATTACATATAAGTATACATTTTATACGTTTGACTTTGGTGCTTCAATTAGTTATTAATTATGTGTTTAGTTACTATATTTATAATTGTTACAATCACAGATAAATTACATGGACTACGTAATGGTATGGCAAAATAAAAGCCACACAAAAGTAAAAAGATTGTTCCAAAACTAGATCTATCATTTGCTACGTATTTTGACGTGCTTAATCCAAATACGAAGCAAAAATTCATTCCATCACGCCTTTTTACAACATTTATATGAATTGGTAGGTCTGGAACGAACATTTTTTTATTATTTGAGTAGCTTCTTGTGTAGGCAAGAGGATTGTACAGCTAACATCCATTGGTTGCGAGAGCGTATTCACAGCGGCACATCACACCATCACACGAAGGAAGTTTACTACTGAACTTATTATAACCGCTTGAAAAACGACTCCAGATTACGTAGTCCAAACTCTGTGGTTGCGATATGTTTAGTAATTTTTAATAATTTCTGTAAGACGTGTAAAGGGCCTTTCGCGTATTCGGCGAATGCGATGCGTGGCAGTCTCACAATAATGTAAACGCAAAACATTTCACAATTCATACAAAACTATAATCAATAGGTAAAATTTAAATCGATGTCGATAGATGTGGTTCAGGCCTCACGCCACAGTGTCGATACAGCGATTCGCATATATACGCCGAATGCTCTCGAACATTTCGCGCCTGACAAGTACTAATGTAATAACTCAAAATTAGCCAACAGTGAGAAAACGCGTGCATTAGAACGTCGCGTAGTGCTCAATGCCTCTGAGTACATCACGATGCGGTCTGTGTGGAAAAGCCTTAAGTGTCCGTTCTCATTGGTTGCTAAATTTGAGTTAATGTAGTATAACTTAGGCGCCATTTCAAAGACCCTAAGATCTTGTCCAGAAGCAACGAATTTGCTGCAAATACTCTCGCATGATTTCAAACGATTGCGAGATACTTAAGCCAATGCATCGCGTCTGGCAGCCTCAACCATGGCGCGAATCATTCGCACATCTCATTCAAGCGAATTCGTTTCACTCGGCACAAGTCTTGAACATACACTGACATGTTTCATTGTGTTTTATGAAGTGTATTTCAATGATGTATTAACCAAATTATTGCAATATGTTCAGTATTTTTATTGTTTAAGGCGTAGGAATACGTAACCTATATACTCTGTTTATCGAATAAATCAACGTTTCTAGTCGTAGTAAAAATATTTTAATTTTAAGCATGCATCCATTGGTCCTTAAATAAAGTCGTGACAAAAACTGGTGTTTTATTTTATACCAATTACCTTTATGAATGTAGGTAAAGACATACATTATACATTATAATAAGACATACATACATTATTGCTCAAAACACTTAAAAACGACTTAAAAATCCTTGGCGGACTCTTGCAAAAAATCTTAAGTGCACTTCTTACACTGAATACCGACAGACCGAACACGTACAACATACATACATACACATTCTAAATTACTAATGTTCTGGCTTCGATGCCTTAAAGAAATAAGCCTTGAAAAATGCTTCATCACGTTACACGTATTAGATATGTGGTTCAACAAAAGTATCGCAAAACTTAGGCGTCCGCCCACAACTAAGAAGCCTTGTGATTCAAGCTTCAGGAGAATCATTTGACCCATGAACAAAATGGATAATTAAAATTTGAGACTTCTTTGGCCTTAGGGAGTACACTGCTGAACATATACCTTCCCAAAGAATTTTGACAGCAGCCTGTTGGAAGCAACCTGCACCTAGCGACATACCATATTTACATACGTACTCTATCCGCTTTGTCAAGTGACGTCCGACGCCACGCTTGCCGAGGAGACTGACTCAAGAATTTACTTCAACGCTAATCACAAAATATACCATACATTTTAATCTTGGGCTGAGGGCTATTATGGATAATTGTAAATAGTAAACAGCTCGCCTGATGAACGGGCTTAGTGCCGCAAGTGATTACCCATGTCGGTAATCTGGGACGTCAAAAGACTTGCCATGAACAGCGTCAGCGTTTTCAGCGACCAGCTTATAGCTTTAGTGGTGAACATAGGCCTCCCTTAAATATCTACTGAAAGCATACGAGAATGTTTCTATCACATTGGTAATCAATAATTGGTAAATATTTAGAAAGTAAATTAATAAAAGAAAACAGGTGTACATAGGTAGTTACTAGGTAGTGCAAGCCGCAAGGACCTTATCAATCTACAAATAATATAGAAATCTCTAACAACGAAAGCTTCGTGTGGACTTACATCTATAAGAACAGTTCATCAGTAAAATCTATATAGATTAAAAACGTTCCTCTTTCCTAAAAAATATATTGTGCTGCACACGTAAAATTGTGCATAGCAGTACCGCACGCCAGTGATTACAATACACCTGCTTGTAAGCGCAGATCCGATATGTGCACTGGTGATAGATAAGTAAGGTAATAGTTAAAAAAACAAAAAACATATTTTAGTAAGACTTAAATAAAAAGTAATAAACATTCGTTGTTAATGAGTTTTAAGATTGTCACAATCACATTCATTTTATTGTTTAAAAAGTAGCGTAGGTTGCTGGATGATAATTGTTGTAAGCACGTTTAAAACAAAAAAAAAGGCAGCATGAGATCGTGTTGCTGAGGGAGTTTCCTACGCCGCGACGTGTCTTCTTCACAGCTACAACACGTCACGAAGAGGTGGTGGCAGTAATTAAGTAAAGACTATATTTTTAATAAAGAATATTTTGTTATCTATGTCTTTGTTTTTGGTTGATACAAGCAGGGCCGTCTCAACCTATGCCCAATGCCCTTGCCGATGTCCTTGGACCCACAAGTAATTACGGCCCTTTTGGAAGTAAAGAAACCGAAATATACTAAGATTTTCCTATCATGGTTATTTTATAGGTAATCTACTCTAATCTATATATCTACATATAACTATACTCAAATATATAAAGCTGATGAATTTCTTTGTGTGTTGCCTCTAATCTCAGGACCTACTGGTTCGAATTGTGAAGTTCTTTTTGCATTGGAAACTTCGTTTATCGGGGAAGGTTATAGGCTGTATAACAACACGTCAATTAAAATTTATCAAATTGCCAATAGGAGTGAAGCTGTAGTGAAAAATTTAAAACGGGACAATTTTATTCCTTTCAAAGGCTTCCGTTGCGTGCCTAGTTTAAACGGTTCTTTCGCAACAATAATGTATGACGGGATTGCTCCTCTTAAAAAGATCTAAAAAAGTCTGCGACAGCGTAATGATGTATATCTTTAAAGGTTGGCTCACAATAACCTTTTTACATTTGACATTGGTAGAATTGTCGACATCGGCATCCATTGTCACAGAGAAAGAAAAAAAAACTTTTTAAAATGTATTCTAAAGCAATGCATTATTTGCGAATAGGTATTTATCCATATGGTATTACTTAGTCCTTAACGAGTGCGCTTTTTATTTTGCGGAATGAATGAAACTGGACTGGACTGGACAGTAGAGGATGGCTGTCATGTTGCGTTAGTACGCGAAATAATATGTTTCTGATGTGGACAGTGGACCGGTGTCAAAAATAACTGCACCCGAACATAGCCAGGCCGAGCCGCCAGTTTCTTTATAAAATGCAGATTACATGCATGTTTCCCAGAACGGAACTTAGCATTTCCACCGTCTTTTTCATGACGTGATACTTCACTTTTTCATTAATGCTCCACTCCTATTGATCATAGCGTAATGTTATATACCCTTTCGCGATAAATTAGTTATTTTACACCAAAATATTTTTTCATATCGAACCTCAAATTAACCGTTCCTGAAGTTAACGCGTTTAAACAAAGGAACTGTTCAACTTTTAAAGTAAACAGCCACCGTGGCTCAGTGGGTTAGACGTCGGATGTGAAACGAGAGGCCGCGGGTTCGATCCCCGTACCGAATATTTGTGTAATCCAAAGGTATTTGTTTCAGTTCTGGGTGTATGTGAGACCGAAAAGTGTCGAACTGTCTGATACAGATTTAATCGATGTAACATTCTAGTTCCTCGACCCACGTCCCAACATTAATGTGGGATCATATCGTCACAAGTCTTATGAAATATATGTTAGGTAGACATTTTTTACAAATAGCGGAAATTCGAAAATACAAAGCAGTCAACGTGTTAGTATATCACGCACCTTCGACACCACTTTGCCGACAACATAGTAGCCTTGGCAAAATCGCTGCGGGACCTAGGCCATAGGCTCGACAACCTCAGCACAGTTTCTCAACAGGTAAGTCTTAAAATGAACATGGATCAGACGTAGATCATGCTGAATGTCCATGTCGTGCCCATCTCGATTTGGTTGAACACTCCAATCTCGGAGTTGTTGACGAATATGTCTATTTGAGACAAGCAGTCCGGTTAGGAAGGTTCAAATTCGAGACAGAGGTCAATCGTCGAATCCAACTCGGATATGCAGCATTCGGGATACTACGAGTACATAATGTCTTCACGTCCAATATTCCTCAGAGCCTAAAGATAAAAGTCTTTAATTGTGTGTTAGTGGCACCGAACGTCGTTTTCTGGAGACATTTCATTGGATAATATTAAATAACCCACATTTATAAGATGTTAATAATAGGTAGTCTCAATACACTGACTTTCTTTTGTCTAACTTTTTACATTCAATTTATTTATTAACGCAAGTACACCTAAAATATTCCGATTGTGCAATTTTCTAATTATATATTATTTGTTTATTCTTTACTGCACATAAGAAGAACAAAAAAAGCATAAAAGATATTACAAATAAAAATAAAGAGTACATGTATGGCGGTCTTATCGCTCTAGGCGATTTCTTACAGACAACATTTGGACGGGTTTATGGAAACCAACAGAAGAGATGACAGTCTAGAAATTTAAGGATACTCGCTGTAATAAACAAAATAGACAAACGAATTCTCTCTCTCTCTTCAGCCACAGGAAGTCCACTGCTGAACATAGGCCTTCTCCAAGGATCTCCACATTGACCTCTTGGAAGTGGCCAAAGACAAACGAATTATTTATAATTAATATGTAAACAATATATGATACCTAATTATATATACCTAATGTAATACATAGTTAAATACTTCTATAAATAAAGAAACATATATACAGAGTGTCGGCCCAACAACAAAAAAATTATAGCCCTATCCCCGATACTTTTCAAGTAACAGCCATTCTAGTAAACATTAGAAAAAATCTACTTTAGTGTTGGTTAAAGTAGATTTTTCGTAGCACCATGACGAGTGATTTCCATAATTTATTATTTAAATGTCGTTTTGCAATATTTAATTGATATGCTTAAATACTGTATACCAAGTGAAATCAAAAGAAGTCTATTTGTCAAGAAAAATTATCAAATTTCTCAAAGAACTTTTTTTCAATTATTTATTGAACAACGTTGAGACGACGAACTCAAAAACATAGATATCTAGATTATCAAGAATAAGCGCATATAATCAAGACTCTAAAATCATCCTACACTTGTTAATTGTTATTTTATTTACACATTTTCTTTTTCTTAAGTTTTAATTTGCGAAGTACCTAAGTTTTTAAACAAGTGTTGATAACCATTTTAGCATTGTTCTCCTCGATCTTCGATTTTTTCAGTGTTATTGTATGGTGACTTAAAGAGAAGCTTATAAAAGAGTGAATACTAAAAATAATAAGCACATCATACAGATGGATTGAGACTGAGTACGGACCATCGGTCGGCAAGTTCGTCAAATATAAGTCCATTAGATTCCTTATAAAGCGCGTGGTTGCCTATTGGTAACAGACTGGAACCTGTTGCTGAGACACTGGTCGACTGTGTTCGAATCCCAGGGCACACCTTTGACTCTCCGAGTCATGTATGTGTGGATAGTTAATTTGTAAGCACTTTATATGTGAAGAAAAGAATCAGGAAACATCGGAAAAACGCCAGAAAATCATTATCAAAAGGATTGTTGTATTGTATCAGCCCATATACGTCCCACTGCAAGGCACGGGCCTCCTCTACAATCGAGAGTACGATTGAGAGTGGTTAGGGCATATAGTCCACCATGCTGGCCTAGTGCGGGTTGGCGGACTTTTACATACCATAGAAATTTATACATATCGCTATGGTATGCAGCTTTCCTTATGTAGTTGACTATCAATACACACATGACTCCGAAAAGTCAGAGGTGTGCCCTGGGATTTGAACCCGCGAACATGTAGGCAACCGGGTCTGGTCCGTTATCAAAAGGATTAAATTAGTAAAAAAGGATGCGCTACATTTGTAAAGAGATTGTTTTTCAATAGATGCAGAACAAGCATAAGGGCCGAAGGTAGACAATTCGAGGATTTGCTTTTTGGTATTCTCTTTTATCCCACCTTTTCTTTCTTAACATGATACAATAGTCCCTGAAAACGTTGAAGATTGAGTAGAGAAATGTTAAATTTATTATGAAGATTTGTTTAAAAAATGAGGGCATTCGCAACTAATAAATTTATAAAAAGAATCTGAGAAAAAAATACCAAGTGTCGTAGCATTTTAAAATCTTGATAAAATGCGCCTACTTTTGATTAAAGATGCATGGGTACTACAGTACATATTTATTCAGTACTTCATGTCAAATTTGATCAATAAATAATTGAAAACGTTTTCTCTGAGGAATTAAATAAAATTTCTTGAAAAAAAAGACTTGTTTTATTTAACTTGTATGCAGTACATGAGCTTGTCTAATAAACATAGCAAAACGTGATTTAACATAATAATCTAAAGTATTTATAATATAGAAGGAGCCCTGTAATTCATTTGCGTCTTAAAAAACGTAGATATTTTCCGTAGATATTATTATTATTGACACCTTTAGAGTACTTCTCAAAGTCGTAAAAAAATTAACTCCGTATGTAGTGCACAATTTACATCAATTTTTCAGGGCCCTGTACAGTTGAAAATTGATATGCGAGCTAGACGAAAAAAGAAATGATGTGAAGAAAATAACGTAATAAGATAACAAGTCACCTTAAAAAAATGTCCATGTAAAGTATGTTGCCAAGACTCAAAAAATATTCACGCTTACACTGTTCTAAATACAAGATTGCATATAGGGCCAAGCTTTGAAGTCCAATAACTTTCATCCATCATCCATCCATCAGCCAAAGGAAGTCCACTGCTGAACATAGGCCTCTCCCAATGATTTCCATAGTGACCTGTTGGAGGCAGCCTGATAACTAACTAGCCAATAACTTTAGGTCGGTAAAATGGGAACGTCAGCCGATGTTTTGTTCACGGGGAAAATCCTCATTGGATGCCCAACTTAGTTAGGTAGACCGGCTGAAACCACCATGTTTCTTTCCAGCTGCATTTTAGAAGCTCTTCGTGACCTCAATAAGAACACGCCTCACAGCACGCAGAACAGTGCCTACAGAGGGCCAGGTACCTTCACTCACCTTACAGCTTGATAAATATAATTTGTGACTAACAATCAGCAAGGGCTCAAAGACTACAGCGGGTGACTATGGAATCGTCCTCTTTTGAGCACGGGAATTAAAAGTGCGATCTTATCAATTAATTTAGAATAACATATGCAATTATTAAATAGGTACGAATTAAAATAATAACGACATATCGAGTTAAAAAATAACAAATATGGCAAACTTTGGAAGGGAAGTCACAAATATCTAATTTCGCAAATTGACCAAAATCAGGTCCATTGAGTTAGACACGCTGCATCTACTCAGAACAGCATGGCGTTGCGTAGTAGATATACATAGTACACGTAGTGACGTAGTAAGCCTAAAATTACGTAACGTTTCAGAAATTATCATGGTCCTTATTTTTTTTTTGTATTGTATCAGCCCATATACGACCCACTGCAGGGCACGAGCCTCCTCTACAATCGAGAGTACGATTGAGAGTGGTTAGGCCATATAGTCCACCACGCTGGCCTAGTGCGGGTTGGCGGTCTTTCACATACCATAGAAATTTATACAAACCGCTATGGTATGCAGGTTTTCTCACGATGTTTTCCTTCACCGTTATAGTGCGTGGTGATTGACTATCAATTTAATTAGTCCTGGTCCTATAAGTGGTCCTTATTTAATTAGTAATAAAGATTAATTTTCCTTTTTTTCTTTTGTTTGTGTTGGAGCTTGTCTCTTTTATATTCCAGACTGCCCTGTCTTCTTTTCATTGTGTTATATCCATCCAAAGGTTGTCTGTAAGAAATCGCCTAGAGCGATAAGACCGCCATCTGTACTTTTTTCTTATTTTTATTAATTTTTTGTATGTTTTTCCTTTCTGTGTGCAGTTAAGAATAAATAAATAAATAAAAATAAATAAAGATACATATAAGATAGATAAAGATAGATAAGTGTTCAATAATGTATTGAACGTTATCTTATAGTTTTTATGGTCCAATTGTAAATAGGATAAATAAATTATTAGATACTGGAAATGAGGTTTAGATAATAAATTCAGTTTCTTTACTACTTAAGTTCATCATATCACAGTATCCAACATAGGAAAAAAGTGTAAAAGGATCATCCGTGTAGTTCTGATACTTTGATTACACCGAATACAAATGACTTAATTGAAATGTGGATAGATAATTTGATACCTAAGTATTGGCTTATATCTTATTTTCTTGAGTCTGGGAATCCTACTCTCATAATATCCTACTAATATTATAAAGGCGAAAGTTTATGTTTTTTACATGTTCACGCTCAAACCGCTGGACGAATTTTGATGAAGTTTGGTGTAGAGATAGCTGATGACTTCGATTAACACAAAGGCTTCTTTGTATCCCGAAAAAATGTAGTGTTCCCGTGGGATAATCAAGGAGTCCTCTCGCTCAAACCGCTTGACAAATTTTAATGAAATTTTGTATGGAGGTAGCTTATATCCTGGATTAACGTATAGGATACTTTTGATCCCGAAAAATGTAGTGTTCCCAGGGGACGATCAACGACTATACCCTTTAAACGGCTGGACCAATTTTAATGAAATTTAATAGGATGTAGATAACCAAAAAGGATCCACCCCACAAAATGTTACAATTGAGTTATTGAAGATTGAAGTGTAACTTGTGTTTGCTCATTAATAGACTTGCTTGCGTTTATTGTTTCTTAATGTCATAATATTCGTATTTTACTTGAGATTGTTTTTGCTAATCGAAAATATAGACCTTGACGAGCAGTTTGGTATACTTAACTCATTTTCGGACACGTTGTGGGTTGGATCCTTTTTGCTTATCTACGTCCAATATTGATGTGGACTGGACTCAAAATGTTTCTTATGAAAATCGCGTAGCAATATCCCTATCACGCTAGATGCTATTAGTTTTTTTGTAGGCGCATCGACGATTGCTGTTGTGAAGGGAAACCCAACGCGTGCCTGCCGTTGCCCGCGACGATCAACAAGGCGCGACTTGATCATGAAGTTATATGCTCCGTCATTTACAACTTAAGGTATACTACCAACTAAGTGAGTCTAAGAAACTGGTTCTTTTATACATAAAATGTAGGCCTATTCAACCATGACCGTGACTCTATTAGTTATTACGTCATATAATGAAGTCAAGACGGAAGACGTCATGTCGTAGGTATCCATATAATAGTTTGTTTCAATGAAAATAATGTTAATGACTATATGTCGCTATAAAACAGGAAGCGGGAGAACATCGTCACTCGCACTGTGACGCGCCCACAGGAGACATTCCCCGATAACTATTAACTACCTCAAGTTAATAATTCATAAAGTAGAAAAAAACGCGGGCGATCAGCTGATCATGTGCGAAAAGCGCGCGCCGGCCGCGTCGTTGGCGAAATGTACGCGCCGCACGAAATTCACCGGCGGTCGTTCCTACATTTTTGAGTATTATTTTTAGAAACTCGGCGGACGGGATCGGCGGCGCGCACACGCCGAGGCGCGCGCGGCCCGACAACACTGGAGCCCTATGGAGCCCCCCTCGTTCCCCGCCGGCGGCCCCCAGACCGTCAGAGCGGCCCCCGGCAGCGACGCGCACCTCGTCCTGCCTTCGCCCTCGGGCACACCACCCTTCCAGTACCAATGGTGAGACCTTTCTCTATTTTAACTAGGTTATCTCGTGTAATTTATTGGGCCGCGATAGATCGACGGTCTAACGCGATCGATATTGTGACTTGCGCGGTGGCGGTAGGGTCGGTGGCGGTGCGCCGTGCGCCGCGCCGACCGCGTTGTTTGTTTTTTCGCATGTCGATGTATAAATACAGCACCAGGAAGCTAACCGGGACAACGACGACCGCCGAGACATATGACACGTTTGTTTTACGATATGTGTATGTTGGACGGGGGGTAATGAGCGACGCACAATGGAAATCCGTGGAAAATGCGCACACGAAATTCACGATGGCGAAGCAGTGTTAAACATTCCAGCGGACATATTTCATCATAGTTCATAATCGCACTATCAATAAAATCGGTGCACAAAAAAGTTTCCTTAATATTCTAGTACAATAAATGCATTTACATACGTTCCTGAACATTTTCCATGGCGTTGTGGTGTGTTGGTTTCGTTTGAAGTGCTCTCGCTCGCGGCGTCATGTGGCGTTTACCCTAGTTAGATTTGTTTATGCTTACCTACTGAATTTTATAGCATCCAAATATGCATAGAATACATGCGTATGTAATACTGCAACACTGCATATGTGAAGTCAACTATCTGATGTAACCATCGCCGATGAAGATTTATGTGCCCACATTGTCTGTTATTCATTCTGTCCCATTTAGCCGTCGCGTCGTATAATTTGCTGAATTATAATGTGTTTTCGTATTTGGAGAGTTAGCTTTCCTAGAAATCGTGCCGAATAACCCTAAAATCTAGACTTTAAACAAGATGTAGAATTTTAGGCTACATTGTTTACATGCGCTGTTCAAAATACCTCCCGTCAGAAGATTACTTGAATACAATTTTCGTAACACTCGAATGAAACGCTGAATAAGCTGGCTTTCGAATAAGCTTTACTCTCGCCAGTCAGTTTGAGAAATTTCATAATTTGTTTCTTATATTAACTCTCAATTAATTTAAAACAGCAAATGTCGTGTGCCGTCCGAGTTTGCCTTTTACTTACCAAAAATAAATATGAGGTTATCAGGAATGTCCATATTATGTTTAACAGCGCCATCTGTTGATATTATACATTGTTTTTATCACGGCGATCGATGTATCATTGTACTGTGGCGCCATCTATGTTCCGACAAGCGAAACATCTCGTGGAAAATGTGAAAATTCGTTGTCTGCGACACAGATGGGCCCGGCAGTGATAGATGTTCCAAGAAACTACAATCGTACGAATTTCAGCTGAATACAAAATATATTCTTTACTGGGGCGTTTATTTTAGTGTCCAAAAAATTTTATTGACAAATATATGTACTTATCAAGAGCAAAAAGAAGTAGTAATGAGATCGTGATTAGTGTGAATGAATTACGTATCGGTCGGCACGGGTGGCGGCGCTGGCGTCGCTCATACGAAAATATCCGTTGTGAGGTGCGGGCGCGCAGTGCGCACTGGAGCACCGGGCACGCGGCGTTCCGGCCGGGATGAGCTCCCGGGATGGGCAGCAACTGTTGCAAGGGCGACGCCGCCAGGCCGGTGCGCTCGAGCTCGTCCATCTACACCAGGTATTTGTGGCTGGTTGTGCTGATCTGCCAGGAGCTGCGCGGGGTCCCGTGGACCCTCCGTCCGTACGTAGTGATGTCCCCAGTGCATCCAGTGTAGTGTTGTGATGCTATTATGTAATGTGAGTGATCTCCTGACCCCAGAACGTACGTATGTAGCATTGTTTTGGTCCGAGAAGTAGTGCTCGATGCTCGTCGCCGACACTCTTGGAACGTCTTGTGTAATTTAAACTGAATGATCTCTTGCACTATACGAGTAGTAATCGGTATTTAATATTTATGTTGGAATATATTGTAAGTTGCCACAATATTACAAAGCGACATTGTCAGATGGTTTGTAATTTTAATGCGAACGCGAGCGTTTACCTCTCGAATGTATTTCGACTCGTATTTCCGTTTCCTGGAACTAGATTGAAAATTTGCCTTGCTCCTAAATTGTAGTTTCGCGGTTGTTGCAATATTTCTTATGTATGCAATATGCATTTATACTCAGAGCTGTTTTGACTATTTCCATATTACTTCGATGTATTCAATTCGTGAAAATTGTATCAAGCTGTGAATAATAAAAAAAACGCATTAATTTACAAGTTGCCTGTCTAAAATCCGTAGTTTCCGAATGAGGTCGCCATCCATCCATACTTCATCATAAAGATCGTGTATAAAATCATCAAATCCATTCTTAGATGTTGTACATAATTTCTGTCATGTTTATTCACGGAATCGTTCGTATAAACTGTGTATATTGAATGTTTATTTTGCTTGTTGCGTATGCGTAAGTGCGTTATTTTTATGTGGATACATCAATCAGTTTTTAAGCCCGAATCGAATGGGTATACCACTTAACAATTTAAACGTTGTAATTTTTTTTATGTAAGTACATTCAGGAAAAACCCAACTTAGTATTATTATGTTTGCCTACATTTTACAATATTATTTTGACTTAAAACCGCGTAATCCAAAAACAATGCTTTAATTACTATAAGATAATTGATGACGTTTTAGAAATTTTCTTTCCACATAAAAAGATGTATTTATAATCATTGATCAAAGTTTATTTATATTACGTTTTAAATGCGGAAAATATGGTAACATGCAATTTTCACTAAATCTCATTTTATTTAAGTTAACTTATTGAATTATTTTGTACCTATAGTTAATTATCTTATCTTCCAATCTTCATATTATCAACTGCAAGAATTCTTCTTTGGTTTTCTAGCTTGTTCTGCAAAGAAAACGAATACGAAGTTACGTTAATATATTTAATAAAATCATTGGTACTATTCCGCCTGATCAACATTATACGTGTTTCTGAAATGTCCGACGACGGCCATAATTAACTACGTATACATAAACATATAGGCTTACATCCGAATCCAAGGAAACAGCTTAGATCATCCATAATTTGGCGAACCTTTACCCATCTACCGCCAAAGACAAATGATCCAATCTAGACTAAAACCCAGGCACCCACAGTTCACGATTCAAACACTATAAGTCTATACCAACGACGCAACCCATTCATTCTTCAACAAACACAAAAACCTCAGACTCTCAGTTCTCACGGAGAATTAAGTGCACCATGCAGATTCCATTGTACTCGTACTTGTTCCGACAATAGCGAGGATGTGTGTGTCTGTGAATGAATGTGTGTTTGGGTGTGTGTGTGCGATATAAAGTGTTAAAAGAGGGGTGGTGTCGGGATTCTGTGTAATCCCCCTGTCATACGATCCCGCACGTAAAACTTACCTGGGATGCTCTCTAAGCTGCAGTAAGCCGCGCGCCGTGCTCTCTGCCCACCTGTCTACTAGCAATCTATCCCAGTTGTATCCGGTTCCACTTTTAAAATCTGGATGTGTTTTTTAATTAATTCATCTAAGAGCGGGCTTTTTAATCGTTTACATTTGACGAATAAAGTTGAAATGTTGACATACTTTCTTTATAGAAGCCGTTTGGACATATTTTTATGTCGCTTTTCTCGCGATGAAAAAAGCAGATGGTTTTAAAATCAGTCCTTAGTTTAATACACATTGGAAGGGATGGGAACATGCCGCACATCGGTTTAATAAAATTGTTTGTTTTTTTTTCTAGCCTATACTGTCCCACTGCAGGGCAAAAGCTTCCCTTCTCTCCTTCCACCCCTCTCAGTTTTAGGCTTTCTTCCACCAGTCGTTATCAAAATGTTACCATCATTGTTAGTACTTATTTAAAAATATTTCAAGAATGCCTTGTCTGATTTTTTTTGACTAATTTAGGGACTTTAGCGACAGATTAGCTCTTAAGTTAGGACCTACATTGTCTGCAAGGAGCGCTCGAACTTCAAAAACGTAGACGAAAATTGTAGTTTGGCGACAATGAATTAAACTCGTTTTGGGTGGATAATAACTGAATATAATTTTGGTTACAAATGGAATTTATAACAAATTTTTGAATATTAAGAAATAATCTGCTGAAGTTTCACTAATATCGCAACGCTAGTAACATTGCGAAAAATAATACAGATAATCTAAAATATAGAATTTATGAAATAGTGTGTACCGAAATTTGCAACAACAAATAAAATTATCTTTTCAGTCCATAAGTATTGGTACCACAGTTTCGGGATTGTGTTGCAATACTGAAGAGAAAACGTTGGAATTGTTCAGTAACACTAACCCTCGTTCTTTTTTTAAAGTGTGTTAAGACCAGATCAACACACTACGCATTGATCTAGTCTTAGGCATTCATTAATATTATAAAGATTTTGCTACATACATTAAGTCTTCTTTAAAATGAATTAAATAATATGAACTGTTTCTTGGCCGTCGGTTCCACTTCAAAACTCATTCTTAATTATTTGTTCAAAATAAGTAGTAATGTACTACAATATAATCCTTTAAAATCGCTACTGTATACAGCTTTCCCCACGATGTTTTCCCTCACCGTCATAGTGCGTGGTGATTGACTATCAATACATACATGTCTTCGAAAAGTCAGAGGAGTGCCTTGATATTTGAACCCGCTACCACCGCGAACATGTTGGCAGTCGCGTCTGGTCCGTTACCAAGAGGCCATCACGCACTTCTGAGTACATCTAAAAGCTATTATGCCCAACATTATAATTCTAATAACGTAAATAGACGCAAGTCATAGGATTTTTTTATGAAACATACGACCTTGTGGAATGGAAATAGGTCTCTGGCACTCACGACTCCATGAAGGATTCTGGCGCAAGGTCTTCCAAACATTGAATGATTGTCTCGGTGTGTCACACTCGTAGTTCGTATGTTACTAGTAATACACTAGACATGACAGCGAATCATATGTTTGGATACTAAATTATCTACCAGATAATTTCTCTTTAATTTGTGTTGCACATAAATTAGATCCAAAATTTACAAATTAATAATAATAACTGCCTCGGTGGCGTAGTTTTACTACAGTACGATTACAAAGCTGCGGTCTCGGGTTGGAATCCCAGGTCGGGCAAAGGATTGGATTTTTCTATTCATAATCAGTCCGGAGTCAGGAATTTGTGCCCGATATGGCGATAGGCTCGCCCCCTGTCACATCGTGGGACGGAGCATACAAGGCGAAACGTGGGTGTCCTGGTTGCACGTCTGCCTACCCCTTCTGGGATAAAGGCGTGATGTTTATGTATGTATCTAATAATAAAACGAAATTGTAACATAGTCCTGGTCATTAAAATACTAGTTCAATGTCGCGAGTGTCAGATATAATAAGACTTTTGGTACAAAACAAATATCTATTGGTCTCGGCGCGAAGTTCACGTTTAGCTGCTTCATCGAAAAGGCTTTTAATAAATTGTTCGCTTCATAAATAATCTCATACTACGATTAGCGAGAACACTAAGGCGCTGTGCACACAGAGCAACTTTAATTGAAAAACCCGGTCAAATTATATTTAATTCACAATCCGGATTCCGGATTCAGGAAACTGAAAACTGTAACTACATATGGCAAGTTAAATTTAAAACTAGTAAAATGTATTTACATACATAGTTTCCTTCAACTAATGTTGCTGTATGCACAGCGCCTACCGTCCACATAGAAAGATATAGAGAATAATATCTCGCCATAAAACACTACTATGTCGTATTGCTTTTTCACGTAGTTAACCATCTGGGATTACAAGCAGGAGGGTGCAAACTTAAAAAGACCTATATTACTCATCATAATATTTGCAGTAATTTCTAATTTGGCTGTAAGAATTAAGCTTCAAGCTTTGACAGCCGTGGCGCAGTTGGCTAAACACCGACTGTGAAACGAGAGTCCGTGGGTTCGGTCCCCGCACCGAGACAAATGTTTGTGGGAACCACAAGTATTTCTTTTGGGTCTGGGTGTTTGTGAGACCGAAAAGTTTCTCGTAGTTTCTGATACCCACGACACAAGACTCGATCTTAGTATGGGGTCAGGACTATGTTGGGTTATGACATGACATGACATGACTATGTTGGGTGTATTTATTTAATATAATATAATATGTACTTATGTATGTGACTGTTGAATGTATTTATTTAAGTCGAAATAAATAAAAAAAAAAAAGCGTAAAGAAAAAAAAGCGTATCAGTTAGGAGAGTGCATGGAGTCATCCATGCAGTAAAATGAAATCAATGCGTTTAAAGACCATCTCAAATGTTCTCAACCCAGATGTTATAGAAACTACATTTCCACGTAACCATGTTTGAATAATATTCGTGTGAACGGACCAACGTGGGAATGTTGTTAATAAAGCTGTTGTAATGAGCCAATGGGACAAAGGCTTGCTGTTGTAGCATCCTCAATTAATTTGCATTCACGATTCGCGGAACATATAATATAATCCGTATTGTATCGCAGTCTTCTAGTACCTTTGATGCATTTAGGATTTAATTAAATTTTACTGAGAGATGGCTTGAGTTCCTGCTTGTGTAAAGGCAATTAATTATATTTATATTTTGTGCTTTATTTAAATTATATTGCAAAGATATATTGTTACATTTTATTGATGAAGTAAATGCTAATATATTGTGATCATTTTTAGTTAACTCTTTGATCAAATGAACATCTTTTACAACAAAATATTACAAGGCTGTTTTGCCGGATGTACAATACCCCTTTCCTATCCTTTTTCCTTCCCGTTCCCTTCCGATTTGATTGATATCCCAGCTTTGTAGATGTTCATGGGCGGCAGCGATCACTTACCATCAGGTGACCTGTTTGCTCGTTGCCGAACCTATTGGATAAAAAAATAATTGAATATAATAAATAAAGATGTTATGAAATGAATCGGGAAAACCCAGTTTGATATAATATTTCATTTATACAATATTAAACTAGATCCCAGCAAAATGTTAAAAGAAAGTTTAATTTTACAAAAACCTTACTTTTCAATATAACGACGCATTGGAGGCTCTTGGTCTACATATAGTAAATAGTTACATATAAATGGTAGAGTTGGTTCTCTGGAAGAGATCGCCTCGAACGATAACATCGCCATTGTACTACGAGTATTTTCTATTTTGTTATCTTTTATTTATATTTTTATCACTGATGCAAAATAAAGCTTTGTAAATAAATACGTATGTAGTAGAGCTATCTTATACTCATATGCTTCTACAGTACATTCTTCCGATTTTTTTGTAATAAATAAGCATTCATATTTTGTGTTTAGGTAAATATTTATTTTATGTCGTCGGTAAAATACGCAATACTAGAATATGTATGCAAACATGCAGGCAGCCAATTAATGGTTGACAAAGGGCGGCGAATTTCACGAAAAATATTGAATTTCACCGGCAAAATCCACGTCTACCGACAAATTGACGGGTAATTGCCGGCGAGTCCTGTATCCGTTGTGTTTACGTTTGAACCGAATTCAAAGAGGGTTTTTGACCAATTTGACTCAATATGTGTGTTTTGAAAAACGCTTGAAAAAAACATTCGATGCACTTTTCGTTCTTATGTCATTGTCAGGGAAAGTTATTAAATACATAAAAATATAGTTTTATTTATTTATTTTAAAATATAGCAATATACGGTGCTATAAAAAACTTACTTGTAAATACAGGTATATTTGGAATGGCATATTGTCCATTCACTGAAACTATTTACTGGTCGTAGGTCTCATATATGAGAGGACACTTGGGTAGGAACCACCGCAAAGTATATTTCTCCCGCCAAACAGTGGTGTAAATGCACTGTTATTTTCCGGTTTAAAGGACTTTGTAGCCAAAGTAACTACTGGACATGATGAGACTTAACATCTTATGCCTCACGATGGCGAGCGTAGTGCAATGTCAAGCATTGATTTATAATTGGTATTGTTTGGTCTTGCTACTGTCCATGAACGGTCGTATCGCTTACCATCACGCCAATGGCATTTTCGAATCGCCATTCATTGCAATAAAAAAATCTATATAAAGAGCAGAGAATTTAAAATGAATTCCATATTATTATGTTTATAAAAGTACTAAAATATTCTTTTGTATAAGCTTTCTTTGTCAAAATTTATTTTATTTTAATAATGGTATTTTTGAATAATATTTTTAGCCAATGCAATTATATTCAACATCAGTTTTTAACATAACTGAGAATTTAAAGTTTATTTATACACAGTATACAGTAGACAACCAATTTCAATTCGCTGCTATTCGAAATATCCAAAAGGACGTTCCCATACAAAAAAACATATGAAACGTAGAAATTTTCATCTCTACGGAACTATTTATAAACATTTTCGATAATGCGGGGGCGACGTTGTGTGTGGTTGATACAGAGGGGCGAAATTTGTCATCATTCATTTTGACATTTAAATTGAGTATTTATAGACATTTTAAAAACTCACAAAACGTTGCACGGTTGAGTCCAAATACATGTGTCTATCTATATGTATATTCTTTTTTATACAATTAATTGTATGGTAAAGAATATGGATAGATACTTGGTACATAGACTCTGTATATGATATTGTATCAGCCGATGTGTACGTCCCACTGCAGGGCACGAGCCTCCTCCACAATAAAGAAAGATTGAGAAGGGGTTAGGCCATGCAGGTTTCCTCACGATGTATTCCTTCACCGTTATAGTGCGTGGTGATTGACTATCAATACACACATGACCCCAAAAAGTCAGAGGTATGCCCTGAGATTTGAACCCGCGACCACCGTGAACATGTAGGCAGCTGCGTCTGGTCCGTTTGCCAACAGACCACCACGCACTTTATATGATACGTTTTATATATATTATATAAGTTATTAAACTATGACCGACACGCTTCATCAGGCAAGCGAAGCCTTGAAGAAGCACAAAAGTCGCTGCGTTACTGTGGACTAGAAATTCCTATTGTTAGCCTCTGCAGCGCAGTTAGTCATCAAGCTATCTGTAAAACGATAAATAAATACACCCAACAGTCACATACATAGTCCTGACCCCAAACTAAGATCGAATCTCGTGTCATCGGTATCAAAAACTACGAGAGACTTTTCGGTCTCACAAACACCGAGACTCGATTGAACCTGCGGTCTCACGTTTCACAGCCGGCGTTTAACCAACTGCAACACGCAGGCTGTCAAAGTCAAGCTGCGGAATCGGCCTATACAAATGTGTGCTGAGACCGGTCAAACTCTTGTAGTTGCCGATGTCAGTCTAGGATCCTAGCCGCTTCCACAGAGCCTTTACAGAGATCCGTGGGGTGAGGCCTATGTTCAACAGTCGACTTCCCGTCGCTACAGACATAGCCAGTTACTGACACCCACGAGAAGAATTGACCCTTGATGTGGCTTCAGGTATTCCTGTCATGTGTAGCTGTTGGGTATATTTATTTAATTCTATAACTCTTCTATAAGCGACTTCAGTAACTAATGCCAAAAATAATTACAACCCACACACCCAATGCAAAGTTTGTGGATCAATAATCATAAATGGATGCATCCCGTAATGGACGCAAGCCCGGCGCGACAGTTTATTTTTATTTCTGTAACATACTGCCGGCGGCGATTCAATCAATTATTTTGCGAGCGGAAATATCGGCAGTTCATACGCGAGTATTAATTTTCAATCAACATCCCGATATATCGAAGTTGTTTGCTATTACACAGATTGCAAATAAAAGCCGCTGGATATGACAATTTTGTTGAGCCCGTGGCACACCGGACTTCGGATCGTGTGTATTGATAGTCAATTATCACGTATTTTAACTACGAAGGAAGCAACGTGAAGATACATTGACATGAATTTCTAGGGTATGTCAAGTCCGCCAACCCTCACTAGGCCATTTCACATCTAAATTTTAGAGAGCCATGTTCTGTACTGGAATGTAAATGCTGAATATAATGTTATTAATGTTTTTGGATTTCCATTATTCAGCGTGTCATAAGTTTTCATGATGTGTTAAAGGCCTTTTTCTGTCGAGTGTCTAGATTGTGTTACTTGTCTCCGAGTTTTTCAAAGACATTTTTAGATTGCTAATGTAAGTCGCATTATGAAATATCCATTATTGCGTTTAACTTTTTCATATCTCAAGAGTGTTCGTGTCAAGTTGTCCGACTAAAGTTACATTAGAGAACTTCTTTTGTGAGAAAGCAAATTGAAATACACATATTTTATGTATCGTATCCATAAAAGATATTAAATTATTCACATTTATTTATTATTCTCTAAGGCCGGCTTTGTCTGAATGGAACGAATAAAAAACTTGCTCATTTCGAAAACAGTTTACAATATATTGATTTAAAAATATATTGACGTCATACCAAAGCTGATTTATGAAAAATACCAGATTTAATACTTTATATATGTCCATTATCCGATCACCCGGTCTGGATCGGTCTGGTACATACAACTAATTAATTGATTATGCTCGTGATCCGCTTACAGTCCCCTTTGCAAATTGGATCCTGAGCCACCTTTTATAAAAGCGTTCAAATTGCCTTTCATTTAGCTGGGCTAATATTAATGCGTGTTTATTAATTTATCAATGTGTTGATAAAATAAAAGTGCTTTTTTTAACTGCATCAGCCCATATAAGTCTTACAGCAAGGCACGGCCTCTACAAGCGAGAGGTTTAAGGTTTACAGGGTTAGTCATAAGGGGTATATAAAGCTGAAAGGGGGGTGCTATACTCATTATAATGACCAACTTTTACAATGGGGCCAACTCTGAAATCGCGGTTAGAAAACCAGCTGTTCCAACATTTTGAAGATTCAAACGATTATGTTACCACGCTGGCTCAGTGCGTGTTGGTAGACTTTGCTCATAGAAATTCTTACAAATTGCCATAGTATGCAGGTTTCTTCACCATGTTTTGGATGGTGATTAGTCAATACAAACATGACTCAGAGGAGTCAGAGCGGTGCCCTGGGATTCGAACCCAGGACCACGTTACATTTATAATCACTGCCAAGGCACGTGTGATAATAAGTGGTATAATTCTAATTGACGCTAATTAGCATGTCAAAAGCACTAAAGGTTATAGTTCACTGAAAGGTCAGATTGTTGAATTGATATCGGGTTGTTCGGTGCGCAGTCATTCAAGTTGTGAGTTTCACGACCGCCCACGTCACTGCGTTACCGATGTCGATGCAAACTGACTATGTATCGGGCATGAAATTATTTGTATTCATACATACATAACCACACGCCTTTTTCCCAGAAGGGGTAGGCAGAGGTGCTACTAGAACACCCACGTTTCGCCTTGTATATTCCGTCCCACGATGTGTAAGGGGGCGAGCCTATCGCTATATCGGGCACAAATTCCTGACTCCGGGCTAATAATGAATAGAAAAATCCAATATCACTTTGCCCGACCCGGGATTCGAACCCGAGACCTCAGCTTTGCAATCATACCGTAGTACCACTACGCCACCGAGGCAGTCAATTATTTGTATTCAAAATTATGAATATACGTATCTACCCAGAAGCAGAATGCGATCATTTTGAGAATGAAGGAAAACATCACGACACCATAGTTTACGAGATTTTTATGGTGTGTGAAGTCTGCCAGATCGCACTAGGCCAGCCTTGTCCAGTTTGGCCTAAGCCCTCTGTCGAATTGTCGGTTGTAGAAAGTCACGTACGTCAGCATCATGTTCGTTGCAATCACATTCAACTAATACTCGTATAAACATAGGTAATACACTATACAGTATGACAAAAAAACCCTGTCCGATCCTAGACGCGCATTTGGGTATCTCAATTGTAGTATTAAATACAAGTTGAATCTTTATTCAGGCACCAGAGTTCAATCTAACACTTGCGCCTTATTGAGTATACTATTTTATTTGTTGCTCTTGTGTATTTAGTTTTAGTGTTTTGTATGTCTTATTTTGTTCAATAAAATTTTATTATCATATAATTATTATAATACATATTTTAGTATCAATATTACCCTAAAATCTAGCAATGTTTTAAATTGTGACAACAAGACACATTCTGACAATTCTGAAACGTCACGCCGCACGTTGCTTGTTACGAACGCGGTTTTCAGCAATGAAGTGTGTGTTAAGGATTTTTTTTTATAATATTACATGAAACTGGTTTTTTCAATAGAACACATTAATAATGCCAGTCAACACCATCGATAGGACAGAGTTTTTTTGGCACCCTGTATTGTATTTTATAAAACATTCATATATGAAACAGTCCTGTTATTTTTGTTTCAAAACCAAACAACGGCAACAATAGCTTGCTATATAAATAAATAAATACACCCAACAGTGACATACATAGCTCTGACCCCACAGTAAGATCGAATCTTGTGTCATGGGTATCAGTAACTATGAGTCTTTTCGGTTTCGCAAACACCTTAACCCGAAACAAACAATTGTAGTTCACACAAACATTTGTCTCGATACGGGAATCGAACCCGCGGCCTCTCGTTTCACAGTCGGTATCTAGCCAACTGCGCCACGGAGGCTGTCATATAAAATAACAATATTCTGTTACACTTCACTGAAATTATATTTCGTTAATGTTTTTGTGTTATAATTGAAAGAATAATAATTGTTTTAAAACCACCTGATTTTCTTTTCGGTAGCAGTATTCATATACCCTGTACATTACAACGATCGCTCTCATGGTGACGAGAAAGATCTCGAACGCAAAATGATAATATGTACATAAACGGTAAACAATACACTATAGCTTCGTACGTAAATGAACTTGATATATCGAGAACCCGCAATGCAAAACGAACATGGAATTTGACGCTGATATTTTACTACCGATGTTTAATATTATTTTGTTTGTTTCACATCCAAATACGTGCGTGGGAAGACCGGTCGATATTTGTTGGTGTCCAAAATAGATACTTATAACCTGAATCATGAATGATTCGTATTTGTTATATTTTCATGAAAGGTAAACATATTCGTAAACTAACGAAGGAAATAGACAAATTCAATTTAAATATTCCGGATGTGGGGTTAATTCAAAGTATATTGACCCATTCCACTTCAATCATTGCCAAAAATGTGTTCCCTGATATAAGATCCTTCGACAGTTAATAAGACATTCAAAAGATTCAGATAACTATTAGTTAAGAGTGCTGTATTATTTTACAGTTTAGAATTAGGTACTAGTATATTATGTTATGATGGGGTTGACATATCCTTGTAGGATAAAAACCCCAAATTAAATAAAGGTAAAAAAAACGAAGGAAATAAATTGACCATGTTAAGTAAATCTATGTATTAAACATAAAAAAAGACTTATCTAAAAAAAATTGCGAACAATAGGATAAAAAATTAGTGTGTTATTTCCAAACTCTCGCAACGCCATATTTAGCATTGCGTTGTAACTTTATAAATGATACTTTAAAGAAGCGAAGTTTCCGCAGCGAGGCCTCGACGACATCGACCAATTAGTACTCGTACAAACTTGTTGAGTACTGAAAAGTTCATAAAATGTTTGTAAGAGTAAATTAGACGTGAATGCGTTTGATAAGTTCAAGAAATATGAGTCGGCAGCGTAGAACTCTCCAGGTGATAAACGAACCAGTTACAGTGTAGCTAAGCGTGTCTGTGCCTTTTAGGGCCCCGTAGATTATCTTTTGTTTTTTGTTCAGGGAAACGTAGAACAAATCAATAGTATTTGTCTTTTCAGCTGTTGAATATAAACCATCCCTGAGCATGTCCATAGCTTTTGAAGGCCTCCACCGACTAAGTACTCTTCAAAATTATTGTGTATTTCTTGATTCTGTTTCTGCTATTGGTAAATCCTTCCATTTAATGGAAAATTATTCCCAATAAATAAATGATTGTAACCCTTTTCAACATGACATTATAGGCCTAGAGCCGCAGCCTCCAGAGTTTCGTCATTTAATAACAGCTGAGTTTGTCTGCGCATGCCTGTGACATAGGCGCTACACGATCAGCTATTATGAAGTTCCGATCGTGGTCACTTTGGAAGTTATCAGCTTTAATGTGTAAGGCAATATGTGGTTAAGGCAACTTTCAAAGGGTGTTTCCTTGGCAATCAGACACTTGATGGTTCCTATGTCATTGGCATGCGCAGACAAACTCAGCTTTTATTAAATGATGAAAGTCTGGCGTTCACGGGCTCTCGGTCTATAATATTATAAATTCCATTTCGGTATTAATTTCAAAGTTTAATAACAGACGTAAATCAAATATAATTATTTGTGACGTCTGTCTAATAGACACAATTGTGTTCGTCTACGTTGAGAAGGGCACGAGACGTAAAAGCAATGTCAATACATAATTAACATTTCAGTCGTTTCTAATGAGGGGGTACGTGTCAATGGTTTATCTACTGCTGTGTCTAAATAGTACTCGTATTGGCTGAGAGTCGTATCCTTGTTTGAAGGACATTGTAAGTTAGTTAGTTTCATGAAGAATAGTATTGATTTTTAGAAGTGGAAAACTGTTATTATAAACGTGTACGAATGTTCGAACATTCGAATGTGTCGGAGAATAGAATAATCCTCAAGATCTGGACGCAATTTTTCGTGTTTATTTTGAGCTTCAGACTGGCTCCAAAATACGAATGGAGGGTTAATGAGAGAATCCAATATGCGGTTTTTGCCTGCCGGAGTTCGGTGCACCCCGTCCACCAACTTTAGTCGGAGTTCCAAATATCCCTATGAGTAAAAAATACATAACGAGATTTAATCCATGATGGCTCGGTGAATAAATCACGAATAGTGTTGTCTTTGTTTTTTGACACGCGTGACGCTTGCAGTCAGGCGAGAGACATGACGCTGTCATTCTCGCTAATAAATATACAGATTTAAGAATTTTCTTTGGACTATGAATTAAATGATAATGCCAGATTGATTAACAAAAATCCCCTTGTATAATTATCCGCGTGCCGTCAGTGACTATGGCATTGAAAATACTCCTATTTTTTTTATTTTGTCATGATGTGTCGTTGTACATTGATTAATGACGACTGATAAACGCAAATGGATGTGTGGGTGTTATTTTAAAGGTCACTTTCCCTTGAAATACCAACTGCGTATGAAGTTTATTTAATCATAACAAACACGATCAGGCATTATTTTGTCTGTTGACTAGAGATGCAGGCGCATTGGAGTTTTTTTGTCTTGCCAATACAACAGTGACTTAAAGGCGTTTTCGAAAAAACTTCAATTTTATCCTGAAATCTTGACGTGGTACCTTTTATCTCTTATACTAAACTTAATTCAAAAATAACCACTGGAATCCTACTCAATTTTGAGGAGTTTAACTTGCCAGGTCCGTAGATATTCGTCAGATCAATATTTTATGGGACCACCTGTGAAGAAACAAAAAAATAATTTACCAAATCGGTTCAGGCGTTTTCGAGTAATCGGTGAACATACATTAAAAAAGAATGTGAAAAAGGATTCCAAAGACTTGAGAACCTACCCCTTTTTTTGAAGTCGGTTAAAAATACAAAAAATAGGTTCGGTTGGTCAGACTGTTTATTATTTCACCCATCTTAATACAAGGCCCAAAGAAAAAGAAGAAAAAAATTATCATGTGCTGTACCAGAGCATAGTTACCCACTGCAGGGCACGGGGCGTCTCTGCAATCGAAAGTTCGATTGAGGGGGTTTAGGCCATAGCCCTGTATAAACATATATGGTTTTCATTGTCTATATGGTCAATGGTCCTCGGGGTGTTGCGGGTCGCCAATACCAAGTGTGACTGCGCCCGGAGAGTTCAGGCGACCTAGTTCCAAAGACTCTCATGATAAAACTTATTCCTTGCTATGTGAGACGCCGCCCCGCTCTCATTAATATCCGTTCATAGCTATTTCAACCATCTAAGCGGTACAAGTTAAGGTTTGCAGAAAGTTATAGTCTTAAATCGGGTTTCTTTGGTCGTTCTTGGCTTGCCGTATTTTGTTGTTCTTTGTGTTATTTCGATGTAAAAATGTCGTGTGGATCTTTTTATTTTTGTGTGTTTATTAAAATATTATTTTCAATATTTTAATAAACAGACATAAAAATAAAAGTTGAAAATGAGTTTTATTTGTGACAGCCTCTGTGGCGCAGTTGGTTAGACGCTGACTGTGAAACGAGAGGTCGTGGGTTCTATCCCCGCATCAACACAAATGTTTGTGTGGTCCACAAATATTTGTGTTGGGTCTGGGTGTTTGTGAGACCGAAAAGTCTCTCGTAGCTTCTGATTCCCACGACACAAGACTCGATCTTAGTATGGGGTCAGGACTATGTTGGGTTATGACATGACATGACATGACTATGTTGGGTGTATTATTTATTTAATAATGTTAACATTGTCGGGAGAATAGTGAAAATATAATATTTGTAATGACGATTTAATGTAAAACAATGAGTACAATACTTTCTGAAACAAATTACGATGGTCGATGACGAGAGATACCATATTTTTGTTCTCATCAGACCCGGGGCAAGGTATACAGATAAATAGTGAGATCCTAGATTTAATGCTGACAGCAATCAAGTTCTTGACAGTACTAGTGTTCGATAAAAAAACGTGAGCCCAGGGCCGGACTCATAATCTAATTAATTACGCGTTCTATAAAAGTATAAAGGCGGATGTATGCCTAAGGCATTCTCAGCCAATCAACAGTTGGGTATGTGCGTATCTTTCCGTCCAGGGTGGTCGCAGGTCACTCCTCACGACTGAAATAACCTATGAGTATTAGTAATGAGACTAATGATACTTCTGCTTATCCAGGAATATGGGAGAAAACTCTGACCAATCTACTTGGAACCCTATAATCATGAATACGTTAGCCTACATGCAAATGAGTACTTTGGAAAAAATTCATTCATTCTCATTCAATTAAATGAAATTCGTTTATTGGTCATGTAGGAAATTAAATAGCTCTTATGACAAGTCAATACATAATACTTAACCTGTATTTACCAAACAATAGATAAATAATATACATACATACATAAACACACGCCTTTTTCATAGAAGGGGTAGGCAGGGGTGCTACCAGAACACCCACGTTAGGCCTTGTATATTCCGTCCCACGATGTGATAGGGGGCGAGCCTATCGCCATATCAGGCACAAATTCCTGACTCCAGGCTGATAATGAATAGAAAAATCCAATATCACTTTGCCCGACCTGGGATTAGAACCCGAGACCTCAGCTTTGCAATCATACCGTAGTACCACTACGCCACCGAGGCAGTCAAATATGTAAATATATAAATAATATATTTACATATTTTTTCGGTAGTCTTCTTGTTTATTATAAGAGTATATAACTATTTTATAGTAAGAAAAAAAAATATTCAAGGAAATATATTATTTACGGTAATGAATGTCTGAGTCGACCATGGGTATAAACTAAAACCACGCGCAGCGATTTAATGTTATCACCGGATCCAACGCGGCGCTGCCTGAGAAGTCTCGCTGAAGCGAAGTTCATAATGCATACAATCCTTTTTCAAATCCTGTTTGCGGATGAATGTGTCCGAGTAATATGACAGACGCAATAGAGCAGTCGTGGCCGAGCGGTTAAGGCGACCGACTAGAAATCGGTTTCCCTCTGGGAGCGCAGGTTCGAATCCTGCCGACTGCGTTAATGGGATATTCTCTAGAGGTTTTTTTTTTATTCTCGATGTTTTATTTTAAATGTCGTACACGTTGTGTTTAAACAACTATTATTTTACTTTTTAACTGACTTCAAAAAAAGGAGGAGTATCTCAATTCGTCGGAATATTTTATGCGAGCATTTAGCATTACTATTATACTTAAATTTTGGTTGAGCCATGATGTTGTCAGTCATGGGTGGGACGGAGCATGAAAGGTCAGGCTCGACCGGGGTGGCACCAGTCTCGAGTGATCGACGTGAGCCAAAAGCTTTGCTGTTGCGTTTCGTTCAGCGAGTGAGATTACCGTATGTCCAACACCCATTTTCTCTTCCCATCCAGAGGACCATCCCAGCGGAGAACGGGAAGGAAATATTCTTCCTGTTCTCCTCTCGATTGAATGGGCCGGCAGCACTGTGATCCAAGCTTTGTGGATATTCACGGGCGGCAGTGATTACTTACCATTAGGTATTGCGACCTATTTGCTCGTACCTATGCAATATAAAATATTGTGGGGAGTAGTAGGTACAATCCCAAAGACGATCTGTATTTCCCTTCCTATCGTCTTATCGATGCACCTAGTATGAACATACTAGGCAAATAGAACTCTTTGCCTTGCGGCGTCATACATTTAACATATTGTATTGTATTGTATTGTATCAGCCCATATACGACCCACTGCAGGGCACGGGCCTCCTCTACAATCGAGAGTACGATTGAGAGTGAGATTTTATTTAACATATAAATTATAAGTATTCATGATATAATTACAGATCGAAGCTATAGCTCGTTATCCAACACTCACTCCACTGATACATATATACATATATATGATCCGTATATACATTGACAGCCTCCGTGGCGCAGTTGGTTAAACGCCGGCTGTGAAACGTAAGGCTGCGGGTTCGATCCCCATACCGGGACAAATGTTTGTGTGTTAATATTTGTCCCGGCTCTGGGTGTTTGTGAGACCGAAAAGCCTCTTGTAGTGTCTGATATCCACGATACAAGACTTAATTGGTTTTAATGTGGGAGCAGGACTATGTGTGTGACTGTTGGGTGTATTTATTTATTTATTTATATACATACATAAATAAATAAATCCCTTATAAGAAAAAATCATTACTTCTGAACAAATGTTAATAAAACACGTACCTATATAAATATACATAGATTTAATCCTCACCCTCCGTCGACTCGCAGTTAGGTAAATTTTTTTTGTATTGTATCAGCCCATATACGACCCACTGCAGGGCACGGGCCTCCTCTACAATCGAGAGTACGATTGAGAGTGGTTAGGCCATATAGTCCACCACGCTGGCCTAGTGCGGGTTGGCGGACTTACATACCGTAGAAATTCTTTTAAAATCGCCACGGTATGCAGGTTTCCTCACGATGTTTTCCTTCACCGTTATAGTGCGTGGTGATTGATTATCAATACACACATAACTCCGAAAAGTCAGAGGTGTGCCCTGGGATTTGAACCCGCGACCACCGTGAACATGTAGGCAGCCGAGTCTGGTCCGATACCACGAGGCCACCACGCACTTTAAAATTACCTAACATATATTAATTTAAAGAATTATTTTAAAATTCTTAAATGTTCCCACATTTTCTCGCCTTGTTCCATAAGGTTTAATGAAAGTTTATCGCGTACAAGCACTAAGATATGGTTAGCGCGACGGCAGGGTGAGCTTGAGCCGCGGTGACACGCCGTCCGGTTCGTACCGGACCGCCTGTACGGTCGGAATAACAAGTGAATTTATCTTATCAGAACTTTCTGCTCAACATCTTAGGAAGTTAGGAGCTGAAAACTGCTCGGTACTTAGTCCAGGTCAGTACGAGCTGAGCCATTACCTTTTGTCTTCAGCATGGTTTATGAACTTTAGTTTATTTTCAGATATGTCATTATCTACAATAATATAGAATAACTTAACTGTATATTCACATTTAATTATCCAAAACTTCGATAATATAACTACGATTAATACCATTTTAAAATTTCCATATTGGGTTTTTCTATTCATTATCAGCCCGGAGTCAGGAATTTGTGCCCGATGTGGCGATAGGCTCGCCCCCTATCACATCATGGGACGGAAAATGTATGGCGAAACGTGGGTTACACCTCTGCCTACCCCTTCTGGGAAAAGGCGTGAGTTTATGTAGGTATGTATGTAAAATTTCCATTAAAATCCCCCTCTCAATCGAATTGTCTGTTTAAGAGTTCCGTAAGTAGTGGGCGATTATGAACCGGTACAGTTATTCCCAATATACAAAATTGTTTGAGAGAAGTGCAACGCTATCATAAGTTGACGTGTGAAGAAATTAGAAATTACGAATAAAAAAAAATATAAAAAAAATGTTTTTGTTTGTTTGTTTGCCATATGCTTTCGTGATATAAAGTAATAAGATTTAAACAACGAGAATTTATTTATACTCGTAATTTTAAAGTAATAACGTGTCCCACATAACATAATGCAAGAGAGAAAAACTATTTATATTACTTTGCACTACAACAAAATCAAATTAATTAATTAATCAAATTATCAAAATTGTTTGAGAGAAGTGCAACGCTATCATAAGTTGACGTGTGAAGAAATTAGAAATTACGAATAAACAAATATATAAAAAAAATGTTTTTGTTTGTTTGTTTGCCATATGCTTTCGTGATATAAAGTAATAAGATTTAAACAACGAGAATTTATACTCGTAATTTTAAAGTAATAACGTGTCCCATGTAATAAAATGTAAGAGAGAAAAACTATTTATATTACTTTGCACTACAACGCAACAGCGAAGGCAGAAGTTTGTAGACGATCTATTTTATTTATTTATTTATTTATTTATTTGGAACACCAACAGCACAGTATACATAATAGTGTTATAATAAATGTAACAATTGTTCTATACAAGTGCACGTGCCAATAATAGGCGAACACAACATTTGTATTAACATTAATTATACTATATAAAATAAACATTTTTCTACAAACCCAAGAAACAAAAAGTATGGCAATAGAGAGAATAAACAAAAAATATCAAAACTGTAAAATAAAATGTAACAAAATATTAAGAAACAATAAGACTTATTAACATATGACCAACAGTAATTGCAAAAAAATATATATATATATAAATGTACGTGAATTAGTTAGTGAGATGTTTCAACACCTTATCCTTGAACCTTATCTATTATCATTCATTCTCGACAATGAGTAAAATGAGTTACTTTAATGAGTAAAACAAGGCAACACATTGGAAGAGCCACGCTGTTGTCAGTCGTGACACAGCATGAATTGGCGGTACCAATGTCTCACCGGAGGTCGACCGGAGATCGGTCTTTTCTGCCCCGTTCCGTTCAGTGGGTGAGATTGCCGGATGTCTAATACCGCTTTCTTCTTCGCATACTTTTCCTTCCCGCTCACCTCCAAATATGATGGGACGGCAACAGGATCCAAGGTTATGGATGTTCATGGGCAGCAGTGATAACTTACCGTCAGGTGACCTGTGGCCTCGTTCGCCAGACCTATGCAATAGAAAAACATGCAAAACCCATAATTTATAACTGTATGCACTGCCCCATGCTCAATCCAATTCCAAATTCTGCTCAGACGTATGCTGTTCTTCATAGATAATAAATACACCCAACAGTCACATACATCTTGTGTCGTGACTATCAGAAACTAAGAGAGACTTCAGAGAGAAGGCAGACCCGAAAGCAAATACTTGTGGTTCACGCAAATATTTTTTCGGTGCGGGCATCGAACTCGCAGACTCTATTTTCATAGCCGGCGTCTAACCAAATGCGCCACGGAGGCTGTCGAATTAAAACCCGGCCGATCGGATCCGGCAAAAATCCGGTCCGGTGGCGCCCTCGCTAGAGGTTAGATGTGGGGCTGATTTGTGGCTCGCACGTTAATTGGTCGCCCGGGCTGGTAGTTTATGGGTGGAATTTGCTCGACCAGTGCGTCATGTATTAATTAGGTAAATATTATACTAGTCAATTCAACGTGATTGACCGACTGAATTGGGCGTTAATTGCAAGCGATTATACCAAAATTGTTGACTACTGCGATGTACTTGATCATTATAGGATTCAAAATATGTCGATGAAAATTATAGAGCGATTGTAGACAAGATTATTTAAAAAATAATGCTGGTATTATTTGTATTCGATTATGTTTTTTTTTTATAAACTATCGTTTTTAATTAGGTTTTAGTAAATCATTATATATCGTCATTTTAACGAGCTTTTATTTAACTTTCAAAGCTTGTTTGATAGTTTTTTCCAGTTTAGGTTCATTCTTAACTGCCTCGATGGCGTAGTGCCACGGTATGATTACAAAGCTGAGGTCTCGTGTTTGAAACCCGGGTCGCGCAAAGTTATATTGGATTTTTCTATTCATTATAAGCCTGGAGTCAGGCTGTTTATGTATGTACGCATCCATATTGATATTAGCCACGTTCATCAGTACAGTTCATTAGTCAGCGCCCAAGATTGCAGTAGTATCGGAATTAGCTTCGGCCATGAGCGCTTTCACCATCCCTGGATCAATACTGCGTGTCAATCGGCGTGATTACAGCTTGGAGGGCCGCCAGCCTCCTGTGGACAGTCACTCCGTCAGATCAATCGCTGCCAACAGTTTAATACTAATTTCTAAATGGAAGCGTGACGCCATATCATGTATGTTTGTTGATCAGTGCAGTGCAGTCCAGGTAGAATAACGTGATAGACGGCATTTTCCAGTCGACAACATTATGCCGGCCTGGTGGTATTCGCATATACACAGGGGCGGGGGACCCGAAACGCTACACACATGCCATTTTCACGGATCATTAATCGTTGATCATCTGCTATCCGGGTCGAAACTAATATTGTATCAGAAAATGGTAGCTAGCATGGACGTTCAATTAGCTCGATCCTGCCGTCACTTGTTCATTTTCATCAATATCTTCAGCTTTGTTGGTTCAAAGTACTTCTTGTTCGTCTTTTGGTGATGTCTGTTCATGACACGGGTCAGAACAGGCTATTATAATACTTAATCTGGATTACAATTAACTTGTCTTTGAAATACACTTTCTTTGCCGTGTTAATGTAAACATTTTAATGAAGTATTTCTATTTTTCATTATAACATATTATCTTACAATTTCATTTCATTATCAAAATGACTCATAAAATTAGGAACCCGCGTTGTTGATTCATCGTCATACAAAATTGAGTTCACATTTCAATAATTTACTACTTCCAGTTTTCTGTAACTTCGGTTAAATTTATCAATATCGTGTCCAATATTGAGATGTCCAATGCTGTCTGGAGTCGGAAATGGAACACCTGTTTTCGACACAGATTTTCTAATGTGTACAAATATGAAGTAGGTCGCGGAGAACGCAGCGTCGAATCAATCCTAAAAATGTATGCATATTAATCGACACGGTGCATGTTCCTCTAATTTATCAAAGAGACCTTTGTTATCGATTTCCTTTATTTTAGAACTACCGTCGGTCTTGAACAGCGGCGTATTCATATTTAATTCTATGAGCATTCAACACGAAGGTTTCTTGGGTACATGGTCAAATTGAAAGGAAATTACTGAATCTAATATTCATCATAACCTTTAAAACGGTTACCTTCACTTTAAACTGTGAAGGACAGCATCGTGGGGATACATACATACTTTAAATATCTATGGTGATGAAGTCCAACAACGCTCAACCCTCAACGGCTTAATGCACGCTCCTCTCAGGATCACTGTCAGTCTGGGCAGAGGGCAGACTGACTACCTTCGAAATGCACTCAGTGACCCGAAAGCCCTTATTCTTTGACAGCCTCCGTGGCGCATTTGGTTAGACGCCGGCTGTGAAACGAGAGGCCGCGGGTTCGATCCCCGCACCGAGGCAAATATTTGTGGCACAAGTACAGTGGGTCTGGGTGTTTGTGAGACCGCAAAGTCTCTCGTAGTTTCTGATGCCAACGACACAAGACTTAATTGATCTTAATGTGGGGTATGTGACTGTTGGGTGTATTTGTTTATTTATTCCATAACAGGGAACCCGCAATGGAAATTTGATTGCCTTGCCAGAGGACGGTTGGTGGATAGTCCTAAACCCTCGTAAATCGTAATACAATTCTGGATTACAAAGGGATCGCATGCATGATAATTTTTTTAGAACATGAAAAGTACAAAATGTGTTGAAAACTTCAAATACATATCAAAGTAATCTGTGAGAATGTCGATTCGAAATTACTTATGAGCATCTTAGTTTGTATGATCGTAAGTATTGGTAATATCTGAAGTATTAATTTTCAAATGGAGACAGTCCGTTCGGCATTCATACGCAATTTCTTTACATATTCTGATTCCTTTGACGTCAAAGCAAGCAGTGGAACTTGCATCGTCACAGAGCACGTTATAATTTGAAATTCTGTACAAACATAGTTAAATTTACATCGAGTAGGAAACATTTTCCAGTAAATTTATACGGAACGGTTTGTGCAGTACATCAAATAGTTATGTCATCAAAGGAAATTAATGCTAATAATCTCTTACGAGGATACTCTTGCAATATTGCTAGTATTTACTCAAGAGAAACTTTATTAGACGTTCATGGATATAATTATTTACAAATATTTACTCGTTTATTTTCCAATTTAGTCACAAGTTCGTTTCTGAACATAGCCCTGCCAAGGGCATCCATATCGACCTGTTGTAGGCTTACTATCGCTGGGTTATCTAGATATCAGTAAATACTAATTGCCAGTAATAAAGATTTTTTCGATGGCGCCAAAAACTACTCGAAATACAAGCAAACACATTATTTGAAAAAATTACATTATTTTAGTTATTTCTTGGCACTGGTCTTTGTGCTATGAAAAAAGGGTTATATTCGTAATATAGCTTTTGAACACGACGATTCCAAACAGAATGAAGATAAGAAATATCATTTCACCACACTTTTGTATGTCGAAATGGTTTGATCAAATTCCTACAATTGATATGCAGTGTTTCTTGAAATATAAACAAAAATATTTCATGATTTCTGTTAGTTAGTGTAGTGCATTCAATTTGCGGTATTTCTTTCAGTTTGTTTTTCTTCTTTTCTTATTCTCTAGATCTGAAACCAGTGATTCAAATGAAAAATATCCTCAAAGCTCAAAGCTTAAGTGGTATATTGCGTCGTCATATCCACCCGCAGTGATTAAAAGCCCCAGTGTCTGCACGTTCAAAATAAACGCGAAAAACTTTTCCAATTCTGTCTTTAACTTTACTCTACAACTGAATATAAACCGGTACGTGCGACGAATAAGGTTGAAAATTATTTGGCTATTCAAAAAATATGGTGATTTAAAATTATTAAGTCACATTAGCAATGTGTGGCTTCTTCAGAATATACGTGGGATGGAAATGTTGCTCGCTGCAAAGAGACGCGACGTTTCCCTGCTTCGAAAATTGTTGCAATAGCTTCATGGAAATTCGAATTCTAAAGGCAACGAATTTTTGAAAATTATAAATTTCCTGAAGCGATAGATTCAACCACTGCAATCTTTGAACTTGCATGTTTAAGTTCTGCTCCTTAATAACTGATAATACGGAATAGGCATTCTTTTCTACGATTGAGTGCGGTAAGACTTGAATCGTTATAGCCTAGTGCGGTTTGGTGGACCTTACTAACTTGGAACCATGACAGCCTTCAAGGTACAGAAGGTTCAAAAATCGGCTGTGGAAAGGGAGGCTGTGTTGTTTCCTAAAGTGCCACGTAGTTTCTGCTACCCACGATATTAGTTTTTTCGTAATGTGTGGTCTAGATTTTGTGCGTCTGTTGGGTGTATGTATTATGCGAAGGTTAGTGTGGGTTGGTGGACTTCACATGTGTGAAACTGATAATTGTAAGATAGTTTTTATCGAAATTACTCTTGCATGTAAAGTTATTTGTTATATACAAGTACACAACACCGAAAGCCATCAGACGAAATATTATAATGTATTAAAAACATTCCGCCAATGGTTTAAATAAAGTACATATAGAGCTTTCCATTTAAGTATTAAAAGGTTTTACCAATGAGCAGTGAAATAAAATCCATTTGTAAATTGTACTGGCTTTGTTCGTGTTGTTACAGTGCGGGATGACCACATGCGTGTTTTTTCAATATTTCATTTTTCATTATTCTGTTAATTAATAAAATAATAATAAATACACTCAACAGTCACATACATAGTCCTGATCACATACTAAGATCGAGTCTTGTGTAGTGGGTATCAGAAGCTACGAGAGACTTTTCGGTGTCACAAACACCCAGACCCGATACAAATTTTAGTGGGCCTCACAATCATTTGTGTTGGTGCGGGGATCGAACCCGCGACCCCTTTTCACAGTCGGCGTCTAACCAACTACGCCACGGAGGCTGTCGAATTGCGTATTTGTTGCTATATTTTACGACAATTTTTGATATTAAGTACTACAAAGGTCGGCTTTATTAGAGTACTATTGTATAACTACCAATATGAAGATTTTAATTACAACAGTTGGCTGTTATTAATTTCAGTCTGAATCCGAAATGATGTCAGGAAACCGTCATTTACGGTGTTGCTATCCATGTAGGTGCGACACACCATATAAATATCCTTTTAAACATTGGCAATACTGGTTAAATCGGAGTGGGATGACTGTTTCAAAATTAATTAATTTGATGTATCTTACAGTTACGATTCATTTGGTCTGCAGCATAGCTGGTGGCACGAGGATCCTAAGGCTTCCATTTTGCCTTCTATTCTTCATCCGCTAAAGCTAGTTACACTCTACGGGTTTTATTAATGAACTCGGATGAGCGAAGGATTAACTTTAGTCCATGACTTTAGAATTGACCCGATTATTTTGAATAGCGAGGTATTTACAACTTTATTAATAAACACGGAATTGCATAGAGGGCTATGCAACCATCGTATTGTAGTTACATTATTCAATATTATAGTCAAATTAATAGTTAAAATAATCAAGTAAATTTCAAAGCTATGACCTAAATATAATCCTTCGCTCATCTGAATTTATTAAGAAGTCCCTATTCATAGACAGCTTTAAAACCTATTTCAGCTATCGAACGTTTTGTCTTCTTCGCTCAAATTGAATTCAATAATCATTCGAAAGGGACAAAACATTCGATAGCTAAAAATGAATGAGGTCGTAAGACTATACGAGTGTTCAAGAGGACAGGTCACCTCTCATGAGGTTGTACCGACAACCCTAGGCCTATTTTTTCTCTTCCATTATCCAAAGCTGACATGAAGCTTAAGGCTTAAGGTGAGGCGTTAGCTCATTAGCCTTAGTAAGGGCCAGGGTTGCCCCCAGGAGTGGAACATATAGGTATGATGTTAATAGACGGGCTAATCCCGAAATATCACGAGTGACGCGAGTATTTGGGTCGCAGTGCGCCGGTCGCATCGATTAATGATCTCGATGTTGCAGCCCGTTTTGGATATTGGGAATATTGCGAAAATACCAAAATTCACTTGCATGGGAAAGCGACCGTAGTTAACAGTCGCAAGTGTGGTGCAATCCAAATATTCTCCTGGGCCTTTGTAGCGCTTAAGTGGATTGGCATGATTGTGTTCAATGGCAGAAGATATCTTGCCAAACGATATATAGCCAGAGTAAAAAAATAGAGAATATGAATCCACTTTAAGACAGTTAAGTCCGTTTCGTCGATATTGATAATAAAGATGGCGACCGCAGTGGAAAGCCAAGCATTGCTTTGTAATTCATGGTGTTGTTTGCTACTGTCAATGATCAGTCGTATCGCGTACCATCAGGCGAATGGCATGCTCGTTTCGCCATTAATAGCTATATAAATAAAGGCTGAGTCATAAACGCGACATATGGTTCACCTCAACAAGATTTCCATAGCCTACGGTGATGATCCCAATCTCGACTGTTGCATGTTGTTTACAGGAGTTATTTTAGTTGCGACACAAAAACGCAGCGTGTCGTACCAGCTGCCCGGTGATTTTAAAGCGCATAAATGTTTTGATGTCTGACGTAAATGAAAACATAAAACTGCGCCGAATTGTTATCAAAATATCCCAATTTAGCTACGTAATGAAGTGTTAAAACGTGGATTACTATTACATATGATTAAAGGAAAGAAACCTGCATACCATAGCGATTTGTAAGAATTTCTATGGGATGTAAAGTCCGCCAATCCGCACTAGGCCAGCGTGGTGGACTGTATGTCTTAACCTCGATTGTAGAGAAGGCCGTGCCCTGCAGTGGGTCGTATATGGGCTGATATAGATACGGATATATTAATGTGTTATCGCGCTTGTTTGTCAAAGGTGACCGAGATGCATTTTTTTTACGCCAAGTTTTCCATCTCGTGGGTGATTCTGGTAGTAACTAGGAGTACTTCTGTCTAACACTTGTGGGAAAAAAAGCGTGAGTTTATGTATGTATGTTTTCCATCTCTATAGGTATCTGATATAACCTATCGCCATTCTGTGTAATAAATTCAAATCCCACGCAATTGATCTTATATAAATCGTTTATAATCAAAATCAATAAACCAGTAGGCGGAGTGTTTCGACTTAGTACTAATTCTTGACGTATCATGCAAATCTTCGTTGTGCCATTTCTAAGAAATGTCTTATCACGTACCAAATCTGTTTATACTAGTGTATAATCTTCGTAAATACTTGCGTCCTAAAACATCAATGTTTATTAGGATTTTTTTCATCTATTTCGATACCTGCATATTGATTAAACCCGAAGACAGTCACATGGTCGGTTGGAATTCTCGATCGGTTTTCACGATTTGCTTTCACAGTTGGATTCAGCGGGCACATCCAAGATCAGCCTCGCCTAGACTATCAGATGCGGAGTGCCACATACCTAATACGCAAACTTCACCCTTTCTAACTAAATTAATCCTCCGTCATTAGCCAACAGATGAGTAGACAATCCTTATTTGCCTAATTTATTCTATAAAAATCCTTATATCAGTCGTTGGTTCAAACGTTTGACAAAATTAGACCAGTTACGCTTGTAATTGATGGGTCAATAAATTTCACGGAATATTTAAACCAACAAATGTAGATCAAACGGTTGCTCCAGTTGGCTCTATCAATGAGCTATTTTCGTCGAGTCTATATTTGTTCGGAATCTTGCCGTCGCTCGACCCACCCCATATTTAACTTTAATGGTTATTCATAATTTCAGAGTGTTACCAGACTTAGTGTGTTGATTAAAATGTACGTCTATATTAATCCACATGTTATTTTTTCGGGTAGAATTATATATTCTATATTATACAGGGTATTTCAAGACTGCTACCGAAAACGAAGCCAGGTGGTAGTTTTAGTGATTTTAGCCAAAATGCAACAAAAATTTTTGCAATAAAAAGCGACGAATTTTTTTGTTAATATATTTCCTATCATCGTATTCGGTGGTAAAAATATACATCTTCCTACAAAAATAATGTACACCCTTTTAATTTTATGCAATACTATAGATTTAACACTCAAACTCAATGATATTTAAAATCGGACAAGAAGTCGTCGCGGTTTTTTGAATTTTTTTAATTGCATCAAGTCTGTAGTCATTTAAACTACCACCTTGCTTCGTTTTCGGTAGCAGTCTTGATATAACCTGTATAATCCAAGGTGGACTCTCTGTGGCAGTAGAATTTAAAATTCTTGATGTTACTTTTCAGTAAAAAGTATCCAAAATCGGACACAGTGATACACTCGCGAACACATCTTGAGATGGAAATGAGCAAACGAAGTGTTTGGCTCAAGTGGCACTTCTGCCTCCCCCTTCGGGATACAAGCGCGAGCATATGTGTCTAGTACCGACAACGTCGACTTTATGGCTATATTTTAAAAATAATCTTAATGGAACATGTTTCTCTCGTATTGGAAATGTTTCTGTCGAAATACGTGCAAGTATTTTTCATAAATAAGTTACCATCACAAAAAGCGTTCATTTTATTTCATAGAATTCCACGGCACCCGCGTTACTTTATTGATTCAATTACAGTTGCTCACTTTATAAATTGCTTTAAAAAACAATCTTAGTCCAATAAGCCTTTAAAAAGCTAGGATAAATAATGTTATTATGGTACTTTTCTATACAAAAATTGTACGTGTCAATGTACAGAAACTCAAAACGCTCGGGAGTCACAAGCCGGCGCACTTACAGATGTTACGACCATGTCTAAAAACCTACAGCGAATGTAGAGTCGACGCACACCGTAGTCAAAGCGCAACGGTGCGTCTATCTTAAACTAAACATACCAACTTCACCCCTATCCCAGAGCAGTAATGCACATATTTCTATAAATTAATTTGTGAATTCGCGCTCTATCTATGGAACACTCGCGTCTGGGAGCAACTAGCGCTAATTACTCAGTAGAAATATCTCCCTTATATAACGGAGATAGGAGTGAGTTTGCCATGAAAGGTTTTGGAATGACGCTTCGCCGCGCTTCAAGTCTGCTAGGACGAGGAGGCCCTTACGTTGTATCGGGTTTCTTTGAAATTCCCATTCAGGTTGCGGATTGAAAGAATCGCGACTGCCAGGCTTTACAGCAACATTCTGTTGCGACATCCGCGTGGAAAGTAACATGTTAGTGTGTATGTACCATCATTACATCGTCAGAAAAAAATCTTCCTTATATTTTTGTCCATATACGTCCCACTACAATGTCTCTTCTACAATAGTTTGTGGGATACCTCTTCTACATAGTCCAGCACGCAGGCCTAGTGCGAGTTGGCGGACCTTACATACCATAAAGTTCTTGTGGAACCTCTATTGTAGGTTTCCTCGATATTATCCTGCACAGTTAAAATGCGTGGTAATTGACACTCACATGATTGTGAAAAGTTAAAGACGTGCTTCGGGATTGGATCTTGGATCTCGTCTCGGCATCCTTTTTCATTCTTCACGCTTTATTCTTAATGTATTAAATGGGTGAGGCAGTTTAGCAGTGGACTTCCTGTGGCTGAAGAGAGAGAGAGAGAGAGACAGAGAGAGAAATGCTTTTAATGCTCTAGAAGTTATTTCCAAACGTCCCACGGCACTGTTAAGTCCACATCTGCGTGTTAATTTGATTTGACGTCCAGGTAGTACTCGTATGAGAGTGTGCACGCTGTAATCAAGCTTCAATCAATTTGCGCGCCTACATGCCTGTGGGTGCGGGCGACAATGCCGTCGGCGTTTCCATTAACAGCTGACAATGGGAGTTCAGCACAAAGGCTGACGCTGTGGCGAAAATCCACTGGCGCCGGACACTGTAGCAGCTTGTAACATCAGGTCCAATGTGTCTGTAAAAATAAATAAATCTATATATATAAAAGAAAGTCGTGTTAAAAGTTACACTATTTATAACTCAAGAACGGCTTTACCGATATGGCTGAAAATTGGTGAGGAGGTAGCTTAGAGCCAGGAGACGGACATAGGATACTTTTTTTGTGAAGAAAGGCTTGAAGGGGTTGAAATAAGGGATGAGAGTATGTATGGAAAAATCTAAACCGTTAAAGTTAAGATGTTAAACTTGGCACTTTAGTTACTCATTTAAAAATAAACATATACAAATTAACCCTAAAGGGGTTAAAATGAGGGTTGGAATTTTATATGCAAAATCGAAACAGCTGAAGCTATTTCTATAAAAATATATATTTCAGCTCCTTATTACAAACAAAAAATAATGGCTTACAATAATTTTGGAAAAACATCATTACGGGGGTAAAATAAGGGTAGAAATATTGTACCGAAAATCAAAACCGCTAAAGTTATTGATATAAAACTTATAATTTGACACCAGTAACGAAAAATAATGTGCACTATAAAAACATCTTAGGCAATGCATACATAAACACACGCCTTTTTCCCAGAAGGGGTAGGCAGAGGTGCTACCAGAACACCCACGTTTCGGCTTATATATTCCATCCCACGATGTGATAGGGGGCGAGCCTATCGCCATATCGGGCACAAATTCCTGACTCCGGGCTGATAATCAATAGAAAATTCCAATATCACTTTGCCCGACCCGGGATCCAAACCCGAGACCTCAGCTTTGCAATCGTACCGTAGTACCACTACGCCACCGAGGCAGTCAATAGGTAATGCATAGTCTTCTTTATTAGCCTAAAGCGACGAAAAGGGGTTTGTTTTGACGAACATTCTTAGCGCTGTTTCAGGTAGGAATTAAACAACAGAACAACAAGAAGGGAAAAACGTTATGACTATTGCATTGTTTACATACATAACATACATAACCACACGCCTTTTTCCCAGAAGGGGTAGGCAGAGGTGCTACTAGAACACCCACGTTTCGCCTTGTATATTCCGTCCCACGATGTGATAGGGGGCGAGCCTATCGCCATATCGGGCACAAATTCCTGACTCCGGGCTAATAATGAATAGAAAAATCCAATATCACTTTGCCCGACCCGGGATTCGAACCCGAGACCTCAGCTTTGCAATCATACCGTAGTACCACTACGCCACCGAGGCAGTCTGTGCATTGTTTACATTTGAGAAATAAGTAGTATACTTCAAAAAATCAATTTCGTAGTCAGAATTGTGGCTGAGCGGAAAGTTTTAGCAGGAATTTTGCAAAGTATTTGTGTTTGCGTATTTTTAAAATGATAGTTGTCGTATTTATATAAGGCCTGTCTACAAAATAAAAGCAATTCCAAAAAATTGTCAACATGCCTATTTAGGCATTAAGGGATGAAATGGGATAAAGTGGGACGAACGCGATGGGACCGGTCGGATCCGGATTGCATTCCATGGGAAATAATGGGACGGGATGTAAGAGAAAGAAAAGGAGTCAGATGAGATGGGATGGGATATGATAGGAAAAGGGATAGTAGGTACTTAGGTTGAGTTCAGGAGTACAAAAGTTTGAACGGGAATAAGATATTTCTGGTGTGGAGTGGAGTCTAAATATCTAAGCACCCAGGCAAAGCTGGGCCGGCCGCTAGTAAATAATAAAAGAACTACGGGGCGCCCAGCGGTCGAAATTCGATCGTAATTCAACTGTTTACTGTATGTATCTGTATTAGCCCATATAAGTCCCACTGCAAGGCACGGGCCTCTTCTACAATCGAAAGTACGATTAAAAGAGGTTGCCTAGGCCATGTAGTCCACCACCCTAGCCTAGTGCTGGTTGTCGTACTTTACGTAATATAGAAATTCTTACAAATCGCTGTGGTATGCAAGGTTTCAGCACGATGTTATGCTTCACCGTTATAGTCCGTGGTGATTAACTATCAATATGTCTCGGAAAAGTCAGAGGTGTACCCTGGGATTTGAACCCGCAACCACCCTAAACATGACGGTAGCCGCGTCTGGTCCGTTACACTACTTTCGGAATTTCAGACATTGCGGAATTCGATCATATTTTTTGAAAAATAGACTGGTTTGATAATGGCATACATTCGTTTACCGGCTAGTTCTGGGACACCCTATAAACGCTTGTTGTTTATATTATTGAAACATATCTCAAACATCGGGTTAAATATATGTTTCAAAAATTTTATGTGCAGTTCCCAATTTCGGCACACGCCAATAGACGATATTTAGATGACTCATAACAAAAATCCCCAGCACATTGTGTTCTAGTCACAAAAAAGTACGATTATTTGTAATTTTTAAAACAGGAACGCAGTTGCCAGTACGCGTAACACCTATATGTAAAGTTCACTGACCCGCTCCGAAATAGAAGCAAACTTAATCCAGCGGGTTTGTTTACGGGCGGCGCTAATTTATCGGCCTCTAAGTTATGTGGACGGCATGGCGCGGCTATTCCTGTCCACAATGCACGAAAATATTTTAACCTAAAGTGGAAAGAAGATATTTGACAGAATTTTTCAAATAATAATAGGAGAAACAAAAAGAAGGCAGTGCGTGTTTTTGGATTAGTTGTTTTCGAGCTGTTTCTTATTAACAGCTTCAAGGTGTTTACAAGCGGTACTAGTTTAAAGTTTTCGTGTAATAGCGGACGGGACGGGACGGCGCGGCAAAGCTACTTTGACGCTTTGACTGCATTTGGACGGGACATGACCAGTTGTAATGTACTGGTTGATAAGGAACATGTCACACTGATCCGTCTCGCTGAGCGCGACGAAACCGTCAACATCGCATCGCCGCGCCGTCGCATGGCGCGCGCTGTTTCACGCGATCTTAATGATTCAAAATATGTTGTAAAAAACTATTTGAATAAAGAATATTTTGATTTGATTTGAATAAAATATGTTATGGTTACAAAATGCCTTGCTATAGTAGAGGCCAATTGAGTGTAGGAGCAATTAGACGACGAACTGTAGAGTCCTAGGATCGATTCCCAAGTAGGCTTAAGTCTGTGCGAGCGTTTTTCTTTACCAATTAATTAATGAAATAAATTTTACCAATATTGCTATTGAATTCGTAATATCGCAATGTTGTTTGCGAACATTGATTAAATATAAATCAAAGTTCATTTGATTTGTTAGTTTCGGTCCCCAGGTGTTTCAATTCAATCATATTTATTTGATTTCTATAAACACTGGCAGGGTTTCTCATTAGGGATTCTTTTGAAACAGAACTTTCGTGTATTGTAGGTTCGGAAAATTATTGTTCTCATGTTATTGGCAATTTCGTAAATGTTATTGAGCTTGATTAAATTGTGGACCCTGGGGTATCAATAAGTAAATACAATCAACAGTCACATACACAGTTCTGCCTCCTTAAATGCCAGTCTTTTGTCGTGGGTGTTAGGAATAACGAAGCAAATACTTGTGTTCCACATTGATATTTGTCTCGGTTCGGGAATCGAACCTGTGGTTACTTCTCACAACCGGCGCGGCGTCTAAGCAACTGCGCCATGGAGGTTGTTCGTTCATATTTGTTTTCTATCCATTTCTATTAAGTGCGTGATGACCTGTTGGTTACGGACTAGACGCGGCTGCCAACATGTTCAAGGTGGTCGCGGGTTAAAATCCCAGTGCACACCTTCGGAGTAATGTGTATATTGGAAAACATCGCGACTAAACCTGCATACCATAGCGATTTGTAAAAAATTATATGGTATCTAAAGTCCGCCAACTAGGTCAGCGTGTAAGACTATATGGCCTAACCCCTTTCAATCGTACTCTCGATTGTACAAGAGGCTGATGCCCTGCAATGGTACTATACAGGTTGATACTGATTCATGCGCAGAACAATGTAATCGGAGCGCTGCAGGGCTTTGTGTGGAATATTCACGCTGTGATTTTGATGGATGGTTTATTGGAATTTGGAGTTCTATTGAGGACTCTCGTGCACGGCTTTATTAGGCTTTAGGTCAGTAATTGATTAGCCTCCTATGTTAGGTCTGGTCACTGAATTGCTCGAACGCATTTGAATAGTTCAAAGGCCGGCAACGCATCTATTGGTAATGCAGATGTTCATAGGCAAAGGTAATCACTTAGCATCAGTATGCTAATTTATCTCCAATAACATAAATAAATGAATTGAATCATACATAAACTCACGTCTCATTCCCAGAAGGTGTAGGCAGAGGCGCCACTATGATACCCACATTTCGTCTCGTATGTTTAACTGAAAATATATGAAAATAAATTCGAAATTTTAATAACATGCCGAACTGAGCTGATAATAATCAGTCCGATACGCGAGGTCTTGCGTGAATCTCTATAACGGGTTTTCCATCACCAAACTATTCGGTTGTGAATCTTCAATGTGCTTCATGTTGGTCGATTAGATCTTCCAAATTGAAAACCTGCATGTGTTCTATTTTTACATACATACATACATAATCATCACGCCTGTATCCCATAGGGGTAGGCAGAGACTATGGATCTGTTTTATTATATCTATTTTTTATCTATTTCTATTTTATTCTATTTTACTATTTTTGTTCTATTTTTTATTGATTTCATTACATTATAAGGCAAGTAGAAATGTATTTGTACAAAGAGTCTCGCAAAACCGATTGTTGAGTTTGTCTGCGAGTATGTACGTTTTACATACATTACATGTTTTACAACACATTAATTATTTGTTATACATTTGTTTAATTATATTTTTTGAAACATAATTTTGATGTTTTTAAATATCTTTTTTATTGTCCGGGTATCGAGCTAAGTTTCTCGTCTTTACCCATACCACCACAATGTATATATATGTATATATGTGTATATATTTTATCAGCCCATATACGTCCCACTGCTGGGCACGGGTCTACTCTACAGTCGAGAGAATCAATATGGCCTAACCACTCTGAATGTATATGAAAGCATCGAACTACATTCCTTTGAGCATCAGAAAATGATGTTAATGTAAAATAAGACAAGTGGTGTAGTATAGAACCTCCTTGTTTTTTCTAATTACTATTGCCCACGCGGTAATTGTTATGACGTCATATCCAGTAACGCAACCGTCCTTTATGTTATTTTTACGTCGCATATTGTTTGTAGGTTCAAAAGACTTAAATTTAAAGATTTTCCATATGTAAATTAAGGGCAGAAAATATAATATTTTATCTTATTACTCGTAGAGTGTGAATAAATTCATAATTTGATACTTTGGGTTTACAATATCAGCATAGGTGTCTCAATACCTTTTTATAATATACATATGATCGAGCATCAGGTGTTGATTATATAATAAACGTTGGGTCAAAACCAATATAATTAAGTAATAGTATCTAACTTCTCTAACAGCACTTCAATTACACCGCTACTTTAAGAAAATAGGTAAATAATTAATATTAAAAAGAAGGGGATCTTTACGCTGCAGATGATTTCAGCTGTAAGCTCTTTTATAAAAATAAATTCTTTCTTGTAATAGATACGGCTAGAGTATCCCAGCGTAGTGCCGGTGAAATTACTTCATTTCCATTCTATAAAATGTAGAAATTATTTTAAATCATATTTTATTTAATCTAGTTTGTGCATAGTTTACGGGTCGTAAAAGTAAAAAGAAAAGTGCAAAGAGAACTCTATGTAAGGTTCCCGCAAATTGGAGTTCATAAACAGCTAAACAGCGACGGCATCCTATCTTTTATGTGGCTGAGATATACTCGTATAAAGGTTGTCTGGAAGAAATCGCCGCCGTTAGCGATAAGACAGCCACTTGTACTATCGATAATTTATATTTAAGCCTGTTTCAGTATATTTCTTTTTACTTTTTAATGGTGTACAAGAAAGTATTAAATAAAAAAATATATCTATATTTTTGTTAGATTCCCATAGTGTGATTTTTCTGCCGGCCCAAAAGCCAGGTAGACTCGCTGCCCAACAGCGATATGTATGTAAATATTGTCTCAACCCCTCATTAAAATACAAATCTTGAGTCCTGAGTATTACAAGATCTAAGAGCCTTTATTCACAACACACCGTCCTCAAACAATTTGTTTCGGTGAGACGATGGAACCCACGATTTATTACAGGTACATAGGTCTCTCATATGTGAGTGGCCGTCTGGGTAGTTACCACCGCATTGTCTATTTCTCCCGTCAAACAGCAGTGTAAATGCACTGTTGTGTTTCGGCTTGAAGGACATTGTAGCCAGAGTAACTACTAGACACAATGAGGCTTAACATCTTATGTCTCAAGGTGACGAGCGCAGTGGCATGCCAAGCATTACTTTGTTATGCATGGTGTTGTTTGGTGTTGCTACTGTCCATGAGAGGTCGTATCGCTTACCGTGAGACGAATGGCATGCTCGTCTTGCCATTCACGCAATACAAAAAAGCAAAAAAAGAATCATTGTATTTATGTTATTATATAGTTTTTAAGACTTGTTTTTAACGAAGCGCTCTAAGAATTCTCAGATAAAAGTAATTACTTAAAATTGCCTTATTAGTAATGAAGTCCTGTACAGTTTAGGACAGAAATTAATTAATTCCAAGTAAGCACGAAATCTTTAGTCAAAACAAATTTATTTATAGAAATAGCTTTTATTAATTTCGTTTCAAAGAGAAAGGACGGCAGAAACCAATACTTCAATGGCGAAAGCAAAAAGTAATATTCCAGCGTCGCCCACGCGCGGCTTAATATAGCCCGAGCTTTCTCCACGATTCCACTTTAAATGCATTTTTCTTTTACAAATACATTTTTCTCAGCTACATATAAAGTAAATTTTAAAATAAAACTCTAAGTAGTTTGTACCTCTATAAGATATTTATAAGGTCAAATGCGGTCGATACTCGTATAGGGGTGCCGCAACCGCAGTTCGACAATTCTTATTCGTCTCAAGATGTATGACAATAAAAATAAATAAACCCAACAGTCACATACGTAGTTCTAATTACACTGAGATCAGCTCTTGTGTGGTCGGTGTAGGACTACGAAAGACTTTTCGGTCTCACAAATAGACGCGAAAATACTTGTGGATCGCGTAAATTGTTTTATGCGGCGTTCGATCCCGCGGCATCTCGTTTCCCAGCCGTCGGCAGCGCTGAACCAACTGCATCACGGAGGCTATTTATATTTTCATCATTTACATGGTCCAGTGAAATTGTTGAAAGGATAAATCTCATCAAAACTTGCTTATTTGCTATTTAAAAGCGTTTTCATTCACTTTATTTAGTTCCAATGTGAAAGCGTCTCGAAAGTACATAAACCTTTCGACGGTGTAATTCGTACTCTCGTTTGTAGACGATGCTTGTGCCCCGCAGTGGGACGCATACGGGCTGATATAGTACAGTACAATGTAGTTATGTTGGTGAAAGAAAAGTCGAAACATCACGTTACTTAGATACATATGTGCATACAAGTGAAGATAATATGCTAATAAAAAAATACATTGCCTAACCCTTCTCAATCGTAACCTTAACTGTCGGGGCGGCCTATGCTCTGCTCTGGAGCTTGGGCTAGATTTATTTAGATTTATTTAGCGGGCCAGTTCGCTTTCTCCTGGGTGCAGATACTCTTTGTATATTACACCGAATTGTGAACCTAAATAATTGTCCAATCCATTTGAACACAAACAAATTTTATCAAAAGCGGTCCAGTGTGCGACCGTAAACAAAGCCGGGTTGTAGTTTTAGTTATTTTAGATACCTGTATTATATACAATGCATCTCAAAATTTCGCAAAAAATTAGACCATATTTTTCTTCTGTCATCGTATTTGTGTGGATAAATACATCGAGTTTTTAATGAAATAGTTATTAATTACCATTGCATCTATTGAAAAAAACTAGTTTGGTAATAAAAATTACAAAAAATCATCACCTGTTTTTCCAAAACTTTAACTGCATTATATCTGAAGTCACTGAAAGTACCTTCTGGCTCAGTTTCAGTCGCACTCGATACACCCGGTATATAACAAAATAAAGATTATCATCACCGAGTGGAGCCAAGCCGCGTTTAAATCTAGTATTTTTTTGCAAAAGTCGTCCCATTTAGTGCAGCGGCAGGAGGGCGCGCAACTCGTTCCAGGTGCACGCAGCATTCACTGCACAAAGGAGGTGTAGTGTTACTCCCGCCGCGATGCTCCCCATTGTCGCGCACTGTATAACATTCTCACTGGTCAGAATGGTATAGAATACGGACGTTTACTGTTAACTCCAGCCGCTATGCATATATGTATTTAGATAGCCTCCGTGGCGCAGCAGGTTAGATGCCGAATGTGAAACAAGAGCCCGCGGGTTCGATCCCCGCACCGAGACAAATTTGAGGCCCACAAGTATTTGTCTCGTGTCTGGGTGTTTGTGAGACTAAAAAGTCTCTCGTAGTGTCTGACACACGAAACACGACTTCATTGATATTAATGTGGGGTCAGGACTATGTATGTGACTGTTGGGTGTATTTATTTATATATTATTTATTATGTAGATATATGTATATATGTACTTAGACATAGGTTGAATACTAGAAAGGCGAGATGCCAGTAAGATCGCCCACTGATTACTGATGTAATTTCAAACTGCTGAGCTTATCACCTTACTGGAAAAATATCATATTAGATAAGCAACGACCGGGCTGTGCTAGGTACCCGACATTGCGAAGGTCCATGGGCGGCGGTGACCGCTTACCATCAGGTCGCATGCTCGTCTGCCTGCTAAAGGCCGATAAAAAAACCATTACCTACTTTGACAATCTTATAATCTAAAAAACACAAGCCCAGTTGCATAAGCTAACTTCGACAATAACCTTAAGATTAACGCTGTCAAAGCCATTTAATCACAATCCAAATGTATAGCATTGACCAAATTAAAATTGTGGTCAAAATTAATTATTAAATTAATTTATGTAACCAGGCGAAAAAGTATGTACAACATCAGACTCGAACTCAAGTACTCATAGTTTGCAGTTTGTTTATTTTATCTTAGAAAAGGATTTTGTTTTTTATATTATAAAGATAATAACGAGAAAACAACTAACTAGCAATAGATTATATTTAGTTTCATACCAATCATGGAGAAATACGAAGATCAACGTTATCAGACATTTCAAGCAGGCTAGCAAAACAGTCTGGAATGAACAAAAATTCTAAGAATTATCTGTCACAATCGATACTCTGTCTCAAAGGTTGCACTAAAGGACACAGTAATGATTTCGCCGAACCAAGACAAAAAAAACAGCTTATAAATTAAACATCTTCGACATTTTACGTTCAAAGACATAAATCAATCATGTTTATTTAGTCGCCCATCGTTGTTTTTTACATTTTTAATACCATTGTAATTATTATAAGGTTACACAAAACAAAATTCAGCTTTATCAGCTTGCACACACATGGAATTTCATCCTTGAACCATTGTTGTTAACACCCCAGTAGCAAAATACTGACACAAAATGTTTTCATACGTTAGACAGTCACGTCCGAGTATGGAAGGAAGCAAATTTTCAAAATCAAAATCCAAGTTAAGTAAGTAGGTAATGCTCTGATTTTAACTAGCTTGTAACTTTTGTAATAATGACTATATTGTAAACTGGTTTTGAAAAGACAACAAGAATTTCTTGCCATTTGTTTTATAGTGAGAACCGCTTTCCAAACCGGGTAGATCTAAAATGGCTGAATCTAAATAATGTTGAACATTTTAATGTATTCAATAAATTATTTTCATTTCATTTAGCAAGTCTAAAAATTTAAGCAGATTCACCGTCCCGTTTCACACCAGCTCTGCGTCCAACTGTCCCATTTACTGGTCGGAAAAAATTCTCTTTACTATGAAGCAATAAAGAGTGTCGAAACCCGGCCGCCTTTACAATCTGTTTGGACAAACGCACATCACGATATTTAAACGTAACACATTCGGCTTTTTACAACGCTAGTTCACAGTTCCGTATTCCACGAATACACTTTTACAACGAATGTTCGGTATTTAAATCCATCCATCCATCCATCAGCCAAATGAAGTCCTCTGCTGAACATAGGCCTTTCCTAATGATTTCCACAGTGACCTGTTGGAGGCAGCCTGCATCCAGCGACGTCCCGCGACCTTTACCAGGTCGTCTGACCACCTAGTGGGTGGACGTCCCACGCTGCGCTTTCTGCTTCGTGGCCTCCATTCGAGAACTTTTTGGCCCCATCGGCCATCAGTTCTCCGTGCTATGTGCTTATTTAAATCCACTATCCACTAATGCGTTCCGTAATGAGAAACATTTTGTTATTTTATACCAGTGTGGAACGATAATTAGAAATTTAATAAAAAATATAAATAACGCGGAGAAAGTTCCGTAGTGATGGTTTTTAGACTGTCCTTTTCTGTATTTGCTACTGTTGAGTCAGTGGCAAACCCGTCATGTATGAGTTTAATGGTTTCTTAGAATTACGCAAATGTTATATGTATTTTATCGCGAATTTGATATATATTTTTTTACATTTTTTAACTTTCCCACGTTGTGATCACTTAACAGCTTTCGTGGTCACAGGGCGGATCAGAATAAAAATTAGGTTTAATATAAAATTCGTTTTATGTATAAGCGACTTTCGCGTTTTAGGCTTAATCTATATTTAACCAGTCTAGAGTAAACGGGCATAATTTCTGACCTGTGTTTGGAGGGTGTGAGAATTCCGCTAAGGTAGCCCGTACTTGTAAGAGGTGACCTAAAGGGGTCACATGGTTCGGTGGACATACTGCCTGGGCGGTGCGCTCTCAACTATAGCGACTCTAAGACGGCGACAGAGCGCGTGGCCTCGTGTCTGTCGTAGACACCTAAAGGGACGCCTAGAATCCCCTCACTTCGAGGGACTTGAACTGATTTTGAGGCGGATGGTTCTGCGAATGTAAATTGAGACTTTCTCGCCCTGGGATATCCTCGCCCATATTGTGCATTAAGCCCCATTTACACGGGGACTGTTTTTCATCTCGAAAATACGATTATCGTAAGGGTATAAAAAAGTTGCATCGTGTTAACATTTGGCAGAACACGATAATCTATAGCGGTTATGTTTTTTTATTTTTTTTATAGCCGTTATAGGCAGACGAGCTAGCGGCCCGCCTGATGCGATAATTACATACGATTCTCGCCGCGAAAAATTCTTCCCGTGTAAATGGGGCTTTATGGTCACCGAGAGATTTTAGTACTCGTATGTTCATTTGTGAAGGAACCGGCCCGGCCGCAACACCCGCAAGCGTGCCATGGAACCCCTACGAAGTAAAAAACCAACAATCCTCAAAAAACAAGACGACATAATTTTGTCGACCGGCGTTTTATCCTATTTATACTGCACTGTACTTACCATTAACTGCATTTTGTCGTGTGTATAGAAAAAAAAACAAAAACGGAGAGAAGCTGGTATCATATATTTTTTAACCAATGTTTAACCCCGTTTAACCGACAAATTCATTTAGCATAACCAAGTTGTAATTCGCACTATACAGAGCATCAATTAATTTTAAACAGACAAATGGTCATCGCTTGTTAGTTTACATACTGGTTCATAATTCGTCGTAATTAATCCGATATTATAATTGGGTGTAGCTCTATCGTAATATGAATTTATTATAAAATATTTTTTCCTAAGCTTAACATGGGATGTAATGAAGGAGTAGGTGAGCGAATGACATATACAGGGTATATCCAGACTGCTATCGGAAACGAAGCCAGGTGGTAGTTTTAGTGACTAAAGACACGATGGAACTAAAAATTTGCAAAAAAACGCGCCGATTTTTTTTGTAATGTTTTTTAAATATCATTGTTTTCGGGTGGTAAATCCATAGTTTTAGCTAACATTCTAATTTGAAGCCTTGCGTACTATCCGTCTTTAAAAATAAAAGGTTTTTTAGGAAAATGTATGTTTACAGTCTTTACTATGGTAAATGGTATTATGATACCAGACGACCACCAAGCAAAGCGTCAACCATAATAAATAAATAATAATAATATACCATGAACGGTAACGGTGAAGGACAACATCCTGAGGAAACCTGCATACCATAGCGATTTGTATAAATTTCTATGGTGTGTAAAAGTCCGCCCGCACTAGGCGAGCGAGGTGGACTATATGGCCTAACCACTCTCAATCGTACCCTCGATTGTAGAGGAGGCTCATGCCCTGCAGTGGGTCGTATATAGGCTGATACAATACAAAAAAAAAAAACATAATGAATACCACAAATTGCACAGTATCAGTGACCCCACCCCGTCAAATCTTAAATAATTAACGAGTCTTTCAAACGAATGTCTCAATAATGTATCTGCCGACGCAACCTGCCAAACAAAAGTGAGTGCGGTTTAAATATAAACGGTAATAAATAAAAATGGCAGCCAACTCATTGATGGTGCTCATCAGTTTATTTAGAATGGGCCGCGTTGCGCAACCGCCGCCGACTGCTTTCATTGTGACGGCCGCTGCCAGATATTGCCAATCATGAGGTCACTCTCGCAGACCGTTAAACCTAGTGACTGTCACACGGAGCTGAAGTCGTAGTTTAGTACTAGGGAACATCGCAATGCCGGCCACCAATTCCAAGGAGCCACTCATATTAGACTTAGGAGACTGTTCGGCCCTTACACCCACCACAGCAATTCCTGTAAGCCAGTATCAATAGTAGCACGCATTGTACTGACCTGAGCATTGAAGCTCAGCAGTCTCCGGGAATGTCTAATTTGTATTTAACCCGCAACGAAATCAATCTTAAAGTTAAATTAATAGGAGTTGAAAATAAATATAGACTTATCAAACGGAGAACTCGGATAAAATGACTTGCTCGACTTGGCTCCCAGTATCATGCGATCAACAATCCATAAAACAGCGTAATGACCGGACCTCAGTAAACACAGACAAAGTTAAACGATCAAAAATATACATAAACACGTCTTTTTCCCAGAAGGGGTAGTCAGAGGTGCTACAATGAAACCACCGTTTCGCCTTGCATGTTCCGTCCCACGATGTGATAAGGGGCGAGCCTATACGATCAAAAACAGGTTCGCAAAACATTTTGTATAAAAAAACCCGTTTCCAAATTCCATCTTTTCCAAGCGAACATAGTTTTCGGCGAAATATTTAATTACCCTGCGCTCGAATATTTGCCAGTTTACTCAATACTATTTACTTACGTAGGCGTATAAATGTGACCAAAATTTCAATTTTCGCCGAATCTTGGCTTTTAATTAAACATGTATTGAAGCTATTCATGTTATGCCCAGTATCCATATTAATGCTCGGCTGATGTCAACATTCTCAATAAAGTTATGTTTATTCAGATTTCACTAGAGTCAATATTTTGTAAGTGAGAAAGAGTGCATGGTGGCCTGTTGTTAACGGACCAGACGCGGCTGCCTACATGTTCACGGTGGTCGCGGGTTCAAATCCCAGGGCACACCTCTGACTTTTCGGAGTTATGTGTGTGTTGATAGTCAATCACCACGCACTTTAACGGTAAAGGAAAACATCGTGAGGAAACCTGCATACCGTAGCGATTTTAAAGAATTTCCACGGTATGTAAGTCCGCCAACCCGCACTAGGCCAGCTTGGTGGACTATATGGCCTAACCACTCTCAATCTATTCTCTCGATTGTAGAGTAGGCCCGTGCCCAGCAGTGGGACGTATATGGGCAGATACAATACAAAAACAATACAATAATATTTTGTGTCAATGATAGTTGGATGATGAAACTGTTATGAAATGCCAAAGTATATATTATGTCTTAAAAACTTTGTATACGGGCAATTATGTTCGAACAGTCGATATGCTAATGACGAAATGGCGATGTTGGAGTAGTAAAGCAGACCCTAGTCCAACCCTGGAAAATACTAGAAAGAAAAAAAAGTTTAGGAGTGCAAAATTACCATGTACCTAATTGCGGCATAGAACAGAAAATCAACCAGCGGGAGTCTGTTATGTTTGGCTATTATATATAATTATTAAATCAATAAATTCGAAATTCGTCTCGATACCTAAACAGACAGGACCCAAGACGCGACATTATTGGGTTGACTAATTTGAAAGTCTTGTCTTCGGTGTTCAGAATGACGCGGGGTAACCAAATACCTCAAATTGACGTAGACTTGACGTTCCTGTGCGACCCTTGTTAATTGACAATCTAAAGACTATCCGCCTTATTGACAGAAATTAGACAGATTTAAAGATTGATTTTAGTTATTGAATGTCTTGTCCCATTCGAAAGACTTTTGAACTCAGTTTGAGCGAAGAAGACAAAAGATTTGACAACTAAAATCGCTTTTAAATCTGTTTATGAATAAGGCCGCATAGCTATATTAGCCCACGTCAACCCGATGCGGGGTATACGCCTCCTCATGTGCAAGTCATATTTTTTGGTCCTGTCTTTTTTTTCTCTTTATTAATTTGGGGATTTTGAATCAGTGTTGACTATGCTAGTCCCATAATATTCACAATTTTGTATTTTACAATAACTATTAAACACTATTATCATTTTTAAACAGTTTACTTAAATAACAATCCAGCGGCTTCAGAAGTACTTGCCGCTAGAATAGTTTGGAATATACCTACATCTAAACAATTTATATTTAAGCGGTTGTACAATTCCCGTCTCATATATGCACTCTTTACATACTCCGATAAGAAATGAAAAACATCATCTACACAATTACACAACGTACAATTTGGGTTATCAGGTCCTGTGTCTTAAATTGATAATAAGAAGAGAAAACAAACGACAAGATATTTCCAAGGCTTCCAGAAACCTGGTTAGAGCCGAGAAATATTTTCCGTCATGAGAAAATAATACGAGCATTCAGTGAGGAAATATTAAATTGTATTGTTCATTCCAGGTATTATCAATTTCCTAGAGCGAAGCGTTGGGCGAACTTCCATATTTTCATGGAACAATGGGAGCAATATTGCGAAGTAGGGATGAGCTGCGATGTAACACCGATATCCGCCGCTGACCACTTATCCGAGGTCTTAGTTATGCAATCTAGATCATTTCTCCCGATAAATCGCGTAGACAGTGAATAAAATTTGGCTATGCACGTTTTCAGATTTTGATTCGTGATATAAGGTTGCTATAAACTTTACTAACACCCACACCCGAGTATTTGGACTTTTTTGGAGTTTACGCATTAAGAATAGATTTTATAACGTGGGCTGCCTTGAAAAAGCGGGAGTGAAATTAGTTGTTAACTTTCTCTGTTATGTGTCTTGTCTATTCTTGTAGCGTTCCGAACATTGTGATGCGAAAAAACTTAAATAAATAAAATGTCTAGGATTTTAAACTCACTACTATTAACAATTTTAACCGATATAACAACCACGATATTTTTTATTTTAGTATATTTTATAATCTTTCGTAACAAAGTAAACTCCCGTCGTGCGTCGGAGCTGACACATACACGATTTTTGTTATTAGAAAAACGTATAAAATTAATCTTCGCCCTAATATATATAGGTATGTAGACGAATGCATTACTCTCTAACACGTGTCACCCACAAAGGCTAGAAGGCACCACAAGGCGTATAATATCCGCAGGCGCGGCTATCGTGCCAGAATGTCTATGTCGCTCATCACTACTACATGTGATATTTTCATTTCTTTGCTTTTCTAAGAAAGTACTTGGCCTCGTATTGGTTGCTGGCCGGGAAACGCAGCCTACCGTATTTATACGAACATGTTTAATAGAAGATAAACACGTCTGGCAACTCATATCTGGGCATAGATTTTCACGTATACAAAGGCTATAAGTCACATAATATCAGTATTAATAAAAAACGGATTCCCCGTCGTAAAGTTTTTGCACGCTTGCGAACCCGGGTCGGGGCGCTAGTATTGTAAATTTATATTATAGTACAGCTTGCCTTAGTGTAACATAGGCTGCCGAAACGCGACACATAGGTCACAGGTCAGGAAGCAGTCGCAAGGCTATTGCTTCTCGGGCGGATACCAATAACCGCCCACCCGCACTTAAAAAAAGGTTAAAAAAAGGTCAAAAAGTAAATTTGATTTAAACCGATTGACGTGCCAAATGTATGGCTTTGATATCGTGAAACTTAAAATAACATGCTACAAGCAAACCTCCTTGGCGCAGTTTGTCAGACGGCAATTACAAAAGCAACACATTCTGTGACACAATTAATAAATTAATTATCAGCGTCAACTCAAAATGATAAATTAAACGCAATTAACAGATTTATATCAAATAACCATCACGCGCGATTTCACGTTAAATTATTAATGAATTAATCAGATAACTGATTTGTGACGTGACATTGATTATCGTTTGAAAATTAGTTGTGGCAAGTCTTTAAGCTGGTGCAAGCATTATCAGATTTATAATCCATACTAGACAGTGAGTATACGTACAAAATCAAATAATATTATGATACACTTAGCAAAGCGGATAACTGGAAATCATTTGTTCAAATCAACGTTTTCTAAGACGGTTGCAGTGAATTAATTGAATTGAAGGTCAGGGTTGTTTGGTAACAAGTCCGAGGCGGCCGCCCGGGGCGCGACTCTACTCGCTTCGTTTGTCTTGGGCCGGTACTTTACATTATTACCAATTTCCAAAACACTATTATAAAAAGTGCTTGGTGGCCTGTGTAACGGATCAGGGAGGTTACTCTATGATCCAAGGAAACTCGAACGTTCGGACTTCGACGGTTGAAGTAAGATAAAAGTTTTCCACTTCTAAAAATCAACACTATTCTCTATGATAGTTATTATTCATTCCGAACTAAGTCTATAGTTAAGATGAACGATAAAGGTTTCGAAAACTTTGTGAAGTACTCAATCACATTCATACAGTTTTATGTGCGACGTCCTAACATTCAGGTTACGTTTCGGATCATATAGTAACCCCCCAGACGCAGCTGCCAACATGTTCACGGTAGTCGCGAGTTCCAGGGTACAGCTATGAATTTTCAGAGTCGTCTGTATTGATAGTAAATAACCACGATATAAAACGGTTAAGGAAAACATCATGAGGGAACTTCCATACCATAGCGAATCATAAACATTTCTTTTGACAGTCTGCGAGGCGCAGTTGGTTAGACGCCGACTGTGAAACGAGAGGCCGCGGGTTCGTTCCCCGCACCGAAACAAATATTTGTGTGAAACACAGATTTTTGTTTCGGGTCTGGGTGTTTATGAGACCGAAAAGCCTCTCATTGTTTCTGATACCTACGTCAAGACTCGTTTTTAGTGTGGTGTCAGGACTATATATGTGACTGTTGGATGTACATATTTATTTATTTATTATTATTTATGGTGCGTAAAGTCCGCTAACCCGTACTAGGCTAGCGTTATAGACTACATTGCCTTTATCCTCTCAATTATACTCTCGATTGTAGAGGGAGCTCGTGCCCTGCAGCGGAACGTATATGGGCTGATGCATATACAGATTATAAATAAGTTCACCCAAAAATCACATACACAGTCCTGACACCACATTTAGATCAATTAAGTCTTGTGTAGTTGGTATCAGAAATTGCGAGTTTTTCGGTCTCACAAACACCTAGAAACAAATAATCAACAACACCCTGTTGATCATTGAAATATTTGAGTCCTCAATGAATAAAGCTTAATGATCCACAAGAATAGAGTAGTCCCTTGAAGGTCCCTAGAACTGTGTTCAATAGTAAACTTCCTGAAGAAGCTGCAGTCATTAATCAGTACAAAGCTTTACGCCAGCCCACATAGAAAGAGGATCCCTTACAGGATCCAAGACCTATATTCAGCAGTAGACTTGAAAAGAAAGCATCCTCATGAACACTAAGCTTAACAGCGACCTTAGATTAGTTAATAGATGAGTGCGTGCCAAGGCCGGCCTCAGACCGGGCGGGGGAACTTGGAAGCTGCGTGACCTTGCGCGTTGCAACACGCTCGCGGAACGCCGGCCGGCATAAAAATAGCGCGTCCAGTGTTGCAACATTCGCTATCATCCGCCAAAAGCGTAGCCTAATTATTTACTATCAACACGTTACGTCCTGTGCTTTTCTCTACTTATCACAGTTGTATGTCATTGCAAGTATCTTTGTATTCAGCCCATGTATGATCAACTGCATGGCGCGGAACTCCATTGCAACTATTAAGGGTTGGACTACAGTCCACCACGTTGGCGTGGTGTGGGTTAGAGACTTTCATACCATAGGAATTCATGTTAATCTATATATATAGGTTTCCTCAGGACGTTTTGCCCTAGTATTATGATAACTTGGGAATAGAAAATTACTGGATGTCTGATTTACGTTCTATAGATCCCTATTGCTATCTTTCGGGTATGATGTGGCAATTTTATCATGTCCGTAAACTAAGTTTTTGATGTTATACGATTTCATCGCTTCAGTTAATGCGTCTCGGATAAATTTAGTTATTGTTCACTGAAGTAAGCTTTCGTTCGAACCGCGAGTCAAGCGGAACGACAAGTCACGGTTTCAATACACTGCGAGTATACACGTGTTTATGTGATCAACAAACATTTTGTCGAACAGTAACCTTGGGATTCTTATACTGACGTACTCTGGGATGCAGTTTTCAAAATTATCTCCCAAATCATTTTCTTTTCCGTTATAAGCGTGGTATATAACCACCAATATATGATGTATACTTACATGACTCCGGAAAGGCTAAGGTTTGCCCTGGCATTTGAGTACATGACCACCGCCCGGTACCCGCGCCCTGTTCGCTACCAACAAACTAATGATATATAATACTTAACCTTGAAAACGATGATATTTATATAATCGCTCATTTTTCATCCCTCGTGTAGACGAGTCGAATATGACAAGGTAGGCGTTACAAACTTACACCGAAAGGAGACCCGGGGTTGTCGTTATTAGCTATTTATAACTGCTAAAAATAGTAGTCCCTGGATATTATTAATGGTGGTGCTTACCTGTTGGTGATAAGCTAAAGCTATAATATAGCTATAATAATAATAAAATAAAATCTTTAACTGCAAGAAATAATTGGATACAGACACAAAATATAACATTTAAATTCAGATTGACCAAAATGAGAGTTGAATTATTGTCGTTGAACACAGGTGTCCAAATTTAGACTTAGCTTGCGTTATGGACACCGTTGCTCATAATAGTACGAAAGAGTTGGCCGACCGAGTTATACCACTGTCTCAGGAAACAGAGGTTTAGTAACAATTGCTTCCATTTCGTGGGAACTGAGATTGCCGGAGACCAAAAAGGGAGTGGTAAAATATTCACCCAGATCGCAAATTCCGCGATAGTGGAAGACACGTCATAGACGCAAGTTAAGTGTATCCGATATAGCCTTAGCCGGCATAATTGTGCCAACCGGCGGTAATACAATGCTCTTATCATCAGGCGCAGTCTATATAACAGAGCTATATTAAAAATGGCTTCCGGAGAACAACCAAAACTCAATCAGTGTATTTTAATAACAATCTGTGCAAATAACCTATGGCCAATACACGGAGTGCACGTTCTATTTTGCTTGACTGGCTATCGGGGTCAGGTCTAGTTAATTTCAGTTCATCAAACTACAAATATTGAAAAAGTTTTCACATTGTTTGTATCGTATAATTTGATTGTGCCAGCCAGCAATAGTACGGGAGACGTGGCCCTCAGGATATCAAAATTTCTTTTAAAATATATATAATATACACCACTGCAATTAGAAATTTAAAAAATACTTTAAGGAACAGTTGATATAAAAAAGAAAAATAATTTGAAAAGACAAGGAAATAAAAATATAGAATGTTATGGTTTTTTATTTTGAGTCCGAAAAAATCAGCTTGAAACATCTGCCATAAATTCGGACCGCGCTTTTTCACGTCCAACCACAACGCGAATAAAAAGGCATTCAGTCGAATTTTGAATGTTTTGTTCATTTTGTTGATTCATACACAGCGTGCACATCGTTAACTTCGTGTTTTTTTTTCAATTCCTGTCAATATATAACGTTTTTATATAAAAATTAATTAAAAAATTATTACCAATATTCTGACAGGTTTCGGATTTTTTGGGAGTTTTGATGCAAAGCCTTTGGTATGAATTTAACAGCTAAAAAAAACGCAGGTATAAAAATACACAGCCACCTTTGACATTTTACAGATTAATACGCCCACTCAACAGTGACGCGCAGTTCTGACCTGATATTTCGTCGTATTCAACACCCACACCCGAAACAGATATTTATGGTTCCAACAAACTTTTGTTTCTATGGATCGAAGTCGTGGCCCCTCCTCCACAACCTTCATGACGTACGCCGTCAAAACACCCGACGATATTAAGACAAAAGAATATAACTATTTAAAACTTAGCCGTACATAACATTTTATATACCTCGTCTGGCTCCCGATCGCCCGTTGCTCCCCTATCTGAATCACATTGCATTGTTTGTCTATATTTCGCGGAAACCAACAATTCCGTATGCGAACTAGGGGCGTAATTGGCAAATGTTTTATTTAGATCCACAACGCATTCCGGAATCGAAAGTCAATAAAATAGCTCATAGCGTTTGAAATATGAAAGCGGTTCGGGAAAGCTTTGTTCCGGCGTGGATTTACAGAACGCTTGGCCGGTACTGCTGTGGATGTAGGTCAAATAGGAATTCTAAGAATTTTAGTTTCGGCAATTTTTATAATAAAGAAAAAATATTTACTAGTGAAAAGTACTACAAAAATAAATCTTTTGATAATAATTGTCAAATCATTCATGGAACTTTAATATGAAACATGAGTACAAATCATCGACGAATATAAATATAAATGTAGCCTAAGATGGTATTATAGTCTTGATCGTGGAAATATTATCGTCCCAAGTAAACACTTTGTTTGTGCCAATATTTTGTTTCTTTCAAGCGCAGATTTATTGAATATTATTCATACGAGTATTAATAATTTCAGCGGCAAAATATTTATCTTTCTTACTTTAATTTGTGGGTGTTAGGTACGTTTGTTTATGGATGCGTGAAGTGCCTTAAGCCCTATATACGCAGGGAAAGTTTCTCGGACCGAAAATCGCCATAGATTATCGTGTACTGATAAATATTTACACGATGCAACTTTTTTATATTCTTACGATAATCGTAGCTTGAGAAACTCTCTTGTAAATGGGGCTGTTTATCAGAATGCTAGCCATAGGAAAGTCAATGAATGAATTTAAATGATATTCACAAGGTAAGCGGCTGTGATTGCTGGGCTTAACAACTGTCTCATGTGAGCTGGTTCGTGCTCCGCGACGCGCGTAGTCGCCCGACTTAACTAATGAGAGCGACTGAAGAGCTTTACGTCCTAGTTATTAGTGAGGGCAATTATATATAGTTGCAGTTTTATCAATAATGATAGTATAATTGTATTAGCCCATATAAGTCACATCGAAGGGCACTGGCCTCCTCTACAATCAAGAGCACGATTGAGAGTGGTTATGCCATACAATCCACCACGCCAGCCTAGTGTGTGTTGGCGGACTTTACATACCATAGAAATTTATAAATATCGCTATGGTATGCAGGTTCACAATGTTTTCCTTCACCGTTAAGTGCGTGGTGATTGACTATCAATACACACTTGACTCCGAAAAGTCACATATTATGAACCCGCGACCACCGTGAACATGTTGCCAGGCGCACTGGTCCGTTACCAACAGGCCACCACGCACTACTACGGAAACGTTCCTGGAAACGTACCGTTCGGGAACAGCACTTTACCAGCGTTCTTTTTTTACCACGAATGAACTCCCTGCTTCGGTGTTCCCGGTGTTCTAAGATCTGTCCTTTTTAAGCGAGGGTTAAAGAGAGCACTCTCCTTACGGTAGGCAGCGACCTGGATGTGATGGGCCCCTGGTACAGCGAAGGTTCATGAGCGGCATTAACCGCTTACCAGCAGGCGGATCGCGTGCTTGTTTGCCTGCCAGGGCTTATAATTTTTTTTAAATTAAGGCAGGCGAAAGCAAATATTAAAAGAACGCTAAACGTCAAACAATCACTTCGTAGAAATATAATTCTTGAAATTATTTTTTATGTTATCTCTTTTATTTGTAGGTGTGTACGTATGTATATTTGCTGTTTTATATATAAGTATATACCTATGTTTGGTGGGTAGTGTGTACTGAAGTATCGTTGTGCAGGAGTCGCGCCGGGGCGTCGCTAGAGGGCCGCTTCACGTCGACGGAGGAGGCGGGCGCTGTGCGACTCACCGTCTCCGCCGCGCGGACCGACGACACCGCCCTCTATACGCTACAAGTAAGTACCTTGCATTCTACCTTCAATTATTCTTATTGGATGGATTTCAGCAAAATATTTTGATTTCGCGGATGACTGCGAGAGGTCAAAGAAAATGGCAAAAAAGCCACTATTCATATTTCAGAGACGACCTCATGAAATGAATTGCGTATTTTCGAGTTTTATTTTTCATTACTTAAAAAAATAGCATTTGCGAATTAATATCTCTTATCGCTTCGGTGGCGTAGTTGTACTATGGTACAATTACAACTCTGAAGTCTCTGGTTGGAATCATGGGTCGGGAAAAGTGATATTGTATTTTTCTATTCATAATTATCAGCCCGGAGTAAGGAATTTGTGACGATATGATAATTGCCTCGCCCCCTATCACATCGTGGGGCGGCACAATCAAGGCGAACTGTAGGTGTCCTGGTTGCATCTTTCTCTACCCTATTGGAAATAGGCGTGATGTTTATGTACATATGTATGTAACTGTTAAAGTTACTAGAACAAACAAAAATGCGCCTTTTCTTATGTTTTCTTATCCTAAGTTCTATTTCCTTTGGTTTTGTATAGTATTATAATGAAAGCATGAGTAAGTGACCGCCGATGGGGGCAAAGGCTGTTAGCAGACACGTCCGAAGTTCACGTGGTGGATATATGACCTAGATAAAGTTCCAGAATGTCACTAGATGCAGGCAGCTTACAACACTTCTCTATAAAAATCTTTGGCGTAGGCCTATGTTCAGCAGTGGACTTACTGTGGCTGAAGAGAGGGAGAGAGAGATAGAGAAAGAAAGAGTATTATAAGAGTATAAGTATGAGAAAGAGAGTGCATTATTGACGTATTGTTGCTGTTTCCACCAGGCTAGCAATGCGGCGGGCAGCGACACGGCGCGCGTCCGGCTGGAGGTGGCGGCGGACGAGGCGCCCGTGGGCGAAGACCCCCCCACCTTCCTGCGCCGCCTCCAGGACCTCACCGTCAAGGTGGGCACCAGGACCCGCTTCCTCGTCGAGATACTAAGCAACACCGAATGCAAGGTACGTAATGGTCTATAAAAACCTAAATATGATGTCTATGTACATATGTCCACCAACACACACGCTAGCGAACCTTCCCTTCAAACCTTCTGTGGCTCAAGATACCCGTCAGCAGTGTTCAATTTAAGACTGATACAGAACTTATCCAGAAGACATAAGTAATTAAATAACTACACCCAACGGTCATATACGTAGTTCTGACGCCACACTAAGACCGAGTCTTGTCTTGAACTACGAGATTTTTCGGTCTCACAAACGCTCAGACCCGAAACAAATACTTGTGGCTCACAGCTCTCATCAGCTACCTCCAAACCAAATTTCATCAAAATTGGTCCAGCCGTATGAGCGTGAAGAAGTAACAAACACAAACTTTCACCATTACGAGTATATGATTATTAGTGTAATACCATATACAGTATCTACAATATCACTTTATAGTATAGTCTTCTCACGCATCCCGTAAAGTCAAAGGTCTATGTACGATCATTGAAATTCTTTTTTTATTTTGTACGCGTCAAATAAATTTAATCTATGTGACTTAAAACAACGCAGAAACTACAATAATGAGCCATTCAGAAACCGTGAAATAAATTCTAAAAGAAAAGACATTTTTTATTGTGATAATTTATTTTTATATCCAACGAGAATGAGTGTTCGTTATCATGCGGTCTCTATAACCAGTCTTTCTTGAACAAAAAGTTAAAATGGCTACAATTTGAAAACTTCTATGTAATTTCTATGCAGTTTTATCTGTCTATGAATTTACAGCTTTCAAAACTTTGTTTATCTAAACATAATAACCGAAGATAAAAACGCATCGACATAATTTACTCATGGTACGCCTACTCGTATAATAGACACATACATTGAATTTTGTACTAATTTCAAATATTATAAAATATGATCAAATGTGGTCATACTTTTGGTGTACAATTTTAAATAAAAATTAAATTAAGTGCGTGGTAATTGACTACATACCATAAATAATATTCCGTCGTTGCAGCGCGGCCAAAGACAACTCAATTGTGATTTTCAAAATGATATTTGTTGCGTCATAAATTATTTTAGGTGTATAAATTACTGTTATGACGTTCAAAAAGTCATTGGGAATATAAATATACTAAAACGATATACAAGTTAAAATACTCGGGCGTCATGAATTTCAATTTATAAATACGCGCCATTGACCAGAGATGATTCAGAGGGGTTAGGCCATATAGTCCACCACGCGAGTGCAGGTTGGCGAAATTTACATACCGTAGAAATTCTTTTAAATCGCTCCGGTTTGCAGGTTCCCTTACGATTTTTCATCGGCGTTATAGTGTGTGGTGATTGACTATCAATAAACACATAACTCCAAAACGTCTGAGGTGTGTCCTAGGATTTGAACCCGCGACCACCGTGAACATGTTGGCAGTCGCGTCTGGTCCGTTACCAATCATACTCTTGATTGTAGAGGAGCCCGTAGGTTCCCTGCAGCGGGGCGTATATGGGCTGATACATATACATATAAAGATAAAGGTCAAAGATGTACATACTTTATGCGGGATAATGATTGTCAAAGCCTTAAATTATTATGTCTAAAAAATTTGTAAAAGTCTTGAAATGATTTGTGTATTCTGCGTCTCGCCATAATTAAGCTTTCTATTTTCTCATAGAATCCATATAAAAGCTCCTTTGAGGATTAGTTTTGATATTGCGCGGCGTATGAATATTGCAATTCTATTAATAGATTCACTCAATTCCCATGTCGCGTATATGCAGCTGCGAGCATCAAGTAAGCCCATGTCTACGCTATTATGTAACGAAGACAAAGGCTGTGAGTTGTGACGTATCTGTTAATACCGATATCTACTAATACGTAGTGTAATTTAATATTACCCACTTGCGGCATATTCTCGGAATTCCGTAATCATCGAGCATATTATCATCAACCATATTAATTTTATATTCATGCGAAAGTGTGTATGTATGTTCCGTTTTCACGCTAAAACGGCTAGACCGATTTTGATGTAATTGATTATATAGATTTATATTGGACCATGTATGTACTTTTTATCCCGAAAAATGTAGTGTTCCCGTGGAGTGAGTCGGGAATTCAAATAAACATAATTGCTACACTTTCACGGGGCAGGAGAGGATATGATTGCATGCTTTTTGTCATGGGACAAAACGGGACGGGAAAAGCATTATAGTCGACGGCGGTCACATTGAGTTTAAATATAAAACAGTACGCGAAATAATATGTTGTTGATGTGGACTGAAGTCAAAAACAATCCGCACCCGGGCGAAGCCGGGCCCCACCGCAAGCTATAATTTAATACACTCAACAGTCACATACATAGTCCTCACACTAAGATACTAGTCTTGTGTTATATTTCAGATACTACGACACTTTTCGGTCTTAAGCGCACTACACACCAAAGCCGCCGGCCCGCCGGCATATGTCGGCAACATTTTGTTGGCGGGCTAGCCGGCGGCTTTAGTCATTGCTAATCAGAATTTTTTACGGCGCCATAGCTCGGCTAGCGGCTCGACATATAGAACATATTTTTATGAAGTTGTTGACGTTATGACGAGCAGAGCCCTTGCGTTGTAGAAATATCATATCGGCCGGCGACACGTCCGGCGCTTTCCGCCGACATGATGCTTTTCTAACAGGCCGCCGGGTTGTGCCGGCGGCTTTGGTGTGTAATGTGTAGTGCGCTTTACAAGCACCTGGGCCCGAAGCAAATGCTTGTGGATCACAAACATTCGTTGGTGCGAGGATGGCAGCGGCATCGTACTTCGCCTCCGGCGTTTAGCGAACTGCGCCACGGAGACTTAGTTATCACCGTCCCCTGCCAAAATAAGTTCTCTGTCGAATATAGGGTTGACCCTATTAAATCCTTGAGGGTTTCCACATCAGGCTGTCGAGTGTGCCATACTAGGTATCAATAGTAAAGCCTCCATACATCCGAAATCCCATTTACAATTCATTTATATTGAAATTTATATTTTTACGGCTTATCTGTCTAGTTTATAACCTTTTTTTGTTGTCGAATGTTTTGTCTTTTTTGCTCAAACTGAAAAAGTCGTTCGAAAGGGACAAAACATTTGACAACTAAAATAGGTTTTAAAACCATGTATGAATAAGGTCGTTAGAATATAAATTACTATGATGATATAATCCAATATGTATATTCGTACTTAGATTAACCTTTTGTAAGAATTCACCTCTCGTCCCTGCCAAAATTCTTATACCAAGTGGTTTTCCTGTCCTGGGAATCGAACCCAGGCGCTCTCTGCTCGCAACCACGACTCACAGGAGTGTGTAAAAAGCTATCATATCAATGGCGTTTGAACGACAGCTTCAGCTCTCAGTAGGGGTGCATTTGAGTGTTCACGAGCGACACTATACCGAGAATTAATTTGTATTGACAAAGTGGCCACACTTCCCGCGATAGGGAACACAGTGCCGTCCGAATAGAGCATCGCATCTGATAGGCAAGGCATACATTGGTGTTTAAATATAATATTATATACTTACCCCTCACCAACAATTATAAGTATATTTTTCCGTGTCGGCTGGCGCCATTTACACGGCGAGTTCCTCGTCTTGAAGATACAATTATCGCAACTGTATAAAAAAAGTTGCATCGTGTAAACATTACGTAATCCGATAATGGCATACGATTCTCGCCGCGAGAAACTCTCTCCGTGTAAATGGCGTTTTATATTTATTAGGTGTCTTAATACTTCTAAGTGGAGTTGTGGCAACTTAAAACTTAAATATATGCTTATATATTTATTTAGTTTTGTACTTACAAAACTTGTATAAAATGGAATACGTGCATTGCTGATAGATGTGGCTACCTCATAGTTCATATACCAGCCGGCACTACATCATACAAGCCTACTACGCTGGTAATAAAAAATGATGCCAGTTGCCCGTTAATCCGCCCCGATATCTTTTCATAATTGAATCTGGTACGCACTGATTCTCTCACTATAAGTACCTCGCCGACTGGCAGTTTCACCTCTAAAATCACACGAGTATTCACCTTTATATTAAATTTAATTTATCAGGCTTCAAAATCTTGCAATGAATGATGTTGAAATTTTGACAACTTTGAGCGACAGCCTTTGTGAATTACGTTATAGTTGAATGGAGCTGTTTCGTGCAGGTGTGTGTTAAGCTTTGATATTGGTATTGCATTGTGGCTGATTATTTCGTTTGATGCGTATGGTGATGGCTTCTACCACAGACAGTTTCATTGAGAACGGTTAGGCCTTAGTCAATCACACAGGCTTAGTGCAGGTTGATGGTTCATATATAAAATTCTATAATGTTTCATCACATGTTTCTTCAGTGATAAAGTGCGAAGTAGTTGACAACAATCAGAGGGCACACCTGCCCTGCGATATAAATCCGTGACCACCGTATGAACGGAACGCTGATAAACTTTTGGAAGTTGCGTGTTTATTCTTAGTTTATTACTGATAATTTTAACGGTGAAGGAAACCGTAAGAAAACCTGCATACTTCAGGATTTTCCAAAGGGAAAAATACTACTGAACGACCTCATTGGTTTCGTTAATATAAAGTCTATTATATATTTGCTATTTGTGGAAAATGTGATAGCGTTTGCGTCAATACATATGCGAGTATATAAACTCAAATCTATTATTCTCGCGTTAAAAATAGACGGTAATGTCGCGCTCCGCGGGTCAGCCTTTCAATTTTATATTTCCCAGTCATTCTAAACCGTTGTTTCAAATATAAATTATTTATTGCGACAGCTTATTCTGCGCGACATTCGTATAAACTTTTCGACGTTTATTCAGTTCTTTTGTGGTTAAATGTAACAATGGCGCTGCAAAGGATTATTAAATATGAGTGTAGTTATGCTTCGCTCGGTCAAACATTGTAAATGCTCCAAAATTCTTGTTGTCAACCTGCCAAATGTTTGTGACATTGGTATAGTAATTTAGCTGTGATGACGTAGTTTAACGCGTCACACACTTTGTTTAACACATCGTACGTATTTATACAATCAATGTAATATGTCGTCCTGTTAAGAGCCTACAAAACATATTGTCTATAAAGGTGACAGCCGCTCTGGCACATTGCGCATTTATGCAGCCGGCTGTGAAATGAGAGGTCGCGGGTTCAAACCCCGCAAAGAGAAATGTTTGTGAGATGAGTGATTATTTGTTTAGGCTCTGGTAGTTGTGTGACCGTCATAACATGTTTGTGTGCAGGTGTTGGGTGTAGGTATTTATATTAAACTACATCTTTGGAAACCAATGTGTTTCTCTTTTCGAGCTAAGTGTATTTGAAATGTCCAGAAGGCCGGTTTAATTGTGTCAACGAAGATAACATTTCTCTTCGCTACATCCTCCATCTCAGTTGTTCTTAGTGTGCGACATGACAACTCCTTTTCTTGGCGTTGGGCGAGCAGTGGAAACTGAGTAAAAAGAGGTCTTCGGCAAGCTTGACCATGACCTATAGATAAATTATGTAGAAAATCATTTAATTCAAACTTTCACATACACCGCAGTTTGTAAATAACCTTCTGGAATGCTCTGCACTAACCGCCCGTGAACAACTTATTTTTCACGTCAGTAAATGCGTCATATTTCATTATGCACAATACACCTGGAGAAATTATTCACGTCAGTTTAAATTTAATAAACCGCGTGGCTGTGGCGTCTCATTAGTTCTCGGCGCAGGGAGCGTGCGTCTGATGTGTCAGCGTGTGATGTGCGCCACGATGTTATGGCTGCACGTCATCGGCTTGCAGAGCAATCAATTTGCGATACACCTTAGGTGCTACACAGAGCCTAGTTGAAGAAACTATCAAAATTTAATAGATTTCAACAAAGATTACCCCAGTTGCAGCAACAAAGAGGCTCAATTTACAGTTATCGCGATTGTTAATCAACTTTGTAGTGTCACAGAAATGTCAGACATCTATCTCGAAACATCGAAACACACAACTAGAGTTGCTGTATCTGCGTAGTTTCCTTAAGTTATACATATATGTAAACAGTCAAATGCGCGCTACCTGTTGCCGCAGTACGGAGATCACAGTAGCTCCGTCTACATAACTTAGTATAAAGTACGTGTACTATAATAAAAGATGTAATTATAACGGCCTTCTTCACACTCTGGACGTCGCTGTATTAACCATCCAACCATTGACCAAGTATTAAAAAAAATCCTAACACAGGTCCTGACTCCACAATAAGAACTGCTGTGTATTGTATCAGAAACTGCGAGAGACGGTTCGGTCACACACACACACACCGACACAAATACTTGTGGATAGTATAGATCACACCCGCGGCCGCTTGATTCACATCCGGCGCCTACCCAATTGCTCCCGGAGAAAAACAAAATTGACTTTACCCGGGGTAAAAAAGTTATTTAGAAAACTGCCAATGGACCGAGGAGCAGGGAGTCCGATCCACTGAGACAAACAAGCATACACATCTGCATGATCCACAAATATTAGTGTTAGGCCTGGCCCTCAGCCCTTTTGGTGATGAAACCTATTTTAGTCTTTCACCGCTGCCTACCCCTTAGAGGAAACATGCGTGAGCTTATTTAAACCATATATGACTTGTACGTGGCTGACGTATTTAATAAATGAGATCGGGATTACCATTTACGAGTCTCATTTAACCGGGACGTAAATCCTTGACCGGAATACGCCGGTGCAATGCCGGTGCAACGCCGGTGCAACGCCGGTGCAATGCCGGTGCAACGCCGGTGCAATGCCGGTGCAATTCCAGTGCAATGGCGGTGCAATGGCGGTGCAATGGCGGTGCAATGGCGGTGCAATGCCGGTGCAACGCCGGTGCAATGCCGGTGCAAGTTAGCGCTGGGATTTATAGTCAAGGATCTCGTCTTTATTACTTACTAGCGGCCCGACCCGGCTTCGACCAGGTGCAGACACTGTTTGAGTCCAGTCCACATCAGAGACATATGATTTCCCGTACTAACTGTTTTACAATTTAAATTCAACGTCGCTGCCGTCCTCCGTCCCGTTACGTCCCGTCCTGTAACGTCTCACAATATCTTCCATGATTCAAGACATGCAATACTGTCCTCTTATATCTCATTTCATCCGCCTTGTATTCTATTTCTAACCATCCTTTTGAGCTTGAACGGGTTACAAGTATACATAGTTAAATTGTTTTCTCATCTCACGAGAAAACTACATCTTCGGGATAAAAAATAAACTATGTGTTAATCTAGGGCATCAGCTACATCCATCAAATTTAATCCAAATTGATCCAGCCGTTTGAACGTGAAGAAGAAACATACAAACTTTCGTCTATATAACATTAGTAGGATTTCGAGATTTTCATATAGATGATTGTTTTGAGAAGTAAATAAATGAAAACAATAGGCACACGTATACCTGACCCTACACTAAGAACACGTATAGAGCTGTGGATATTGAAACTAGAAGAGATTTGAGACTCACTTTTGTCGTCTTTATTACAGCCTCATGATGTCATAATAGTGGTCATGAAGTGCGTGGTGGCCTGTTGGTAACGGACCAGACGCGGCTGCCTACATGTTCACGGTGGTCGCGGGTTCAAATCCCAGGGCACACCTCTGACTTTTCGGAGTCATGTGTGTATTGATAGTCAATCACCACGCACTATGACGGTGATGGAAAACATCGCGAGGAAACCTGCACACCATAGCGATTTGTAAAAAAATCTATAGTATGTAAAAGTCCGCCAACCCGCATTAGGCCAGCGTGGTGGACTATATGTCCTAATCACTCTCAATCGTACTCTCGATTGTAGAGGAGGAACGTGCCCTGCAGTGGGTCGTATATGGGCTGATACCATGTCATAATATACAAGTTTTTATTCGCGACGAGTGTGTGACCGTTTAAGTGCTAGTGTAAAGCAAAAAACACGTGAGATTTCGTACCAAATTTAACGGTACTATGAATGACTCACTGCTCTGATTGGATTTCCATCACAAATCCATTAACGTCAATGTATTAACTGGAAATTAACGGATGCCCTAATTAGTCAGTCATTGGTTTATTTCAGCGTATTGTGTTGTGTACTGGTAGTCATGAGATCAATCTGAAGTTGGACTCTCTATTTTACATTTCAGAAAGCTCATTTGAAGTAGTCTGGGACTAGAATTTGTGCTCGGTGTTGAATGATGGAGCCGTGTCGCACTTTTAGATGAAAATAAGCTCGGCGAAATGTAGGTACACTAGTAGCATCTCTGCGAGGCTCCTCGAGTATAATAGCGTGAATGTGTGTATATTGCATACATATTTTCTCCACAAATGTTAGTACAGGCAGGCATGCACAGATGTGATTTAATTTTCGATTATATTCGAGTATGATAATTCATTCCAAAAATCATATCGTAACGTCAGTTACGTTATGATAGGGCGAGTCAATAAGTCTGACTTTTTGAATTTTCGGCAACTTTACCGATAAAATAACAATGCTCCTGTCAACAGCCCTTTATCAGTTGACTCCTCACAAAATTTGAACAATTTGCGTCCATAACTTTCTGTTTTATAGCCATTTAAAGCAGACTACTGATTGATTTGACGAGAAATTGAGAAGAGTAAATTTCGTGTGCCATTAAGCATTATATTTGCGGCAAAAAAACCCACCAGCTAAATCAAGGCTAAATGAAAAGAGATTGGCTACAATGGTAAAATCATCTCGCATAAAATTTATTTTTTGAGGACCTCCCGAAATTCTATTTTTTGTAAGGGATAAAAAAAATTGAGAAACATTAGACGAAGTGTATAAAGCTTAAAGGTGACTTACGTTGAAATATAAAAAGATTTTTTATCAAAAAGCCTGCGCCTTTCATTCAAAAAGTCACGAGCTTGTTGACCCGCCCTCGTAATAGTGAAAGATAAGGGCAAATAAAAAACTACCACAATAAATGATACGCTTTTCAGTCGACAGCCTATTTATTGAACACTACTAACATAGGTTCTAAAATTGTTCCGAATCGGTACAGCTTAGTTAGATTTGGGTTCCTCAAAACAATCGATGTTTCTTGATGGCACACGTGAATCAATGACCCCTAAGCATTAATGTTCGCGTTCTCAACCCTAAACGCAGGTAAACCGATGACTCATCCCACGAAAATGTTACAACAGTAACAAAATCAATGATTAATTAATCCATACTAGTAATTATGTGGAGTTTTTATTACGAATAATAATAACACAAATTGAAAATGCAGTTAATAATGCAATATTTTCTTGATATGTATACTACCGCCATCTGTTATCACAGGTATGGCAACGCAGCAATGACGTACGGCCTAAGAATTCTGAAAATGGCTACAAAACATGTTATGTCTGGAAAGGATGTAAATAAAAACAATCTATTGTCTCGACTCGGCACTGTGTAGGCGACATATTTTGAAGGTTTAAAAACACAAAACGTGTGGAACAAACAGAGGATTTAGTTACGCGAATTTTCTTTTGTTATTCGTGAATTATTGTCTTGTTAATTAATTAGAATATATAAAACCCTTTTTGGTAACTAAAATAGACTGATCTTGTTAATTTAATATTTAATTAAAGTAAAACAGAAAATCAAGATACAAATCCTACGCCTACTAATATTATAAAGGCGAAAGTTTGTGCGTTTGTTACTTCTTCACGCATAAACGGCTGGATCAATTTATTTGAAATTAGGTATGGAGATAGCTCATACCCTGGATTACGACATGGGGTACTTTTTGTCCCCAAAAAATGTAGTGTTCCTGTGGGGTGACCAAGAAGTCTTTCCGCTGAAACGGATGGACCAATTTTAATCAAATTTAGTAAGGATGTAGCTGATACCTGGGATTAATGTATGGGCTACGTTTTATCTCGAAAATGTAGGTTTCTCGTGGGATGAGAAAGGAATTCAAATATGTATATTGCTATTTGTTTACAAATTCAAAGGGATCGTTTAGGATAGAATATAGGGCGGATTAAATCGGATATAAGAGGACAGGATTACATGCCATAAGTTATAACCTTTTCCATGCAACAGGTTAAGACGGGACGGAATGAGAAAAGTAGTATAAAGGGCGGCAGTCACGTTGAGTTTAATTATAAAACAGTATGCGAAATAATGTGTGTCTGATGTGGACGGAATTCAAAAAGTGTCCGCACCCGAGCGAAGCCGGGACGGGCCGCTAGTTGTAAAATATGTCAGAGCTTGTCTGTCTACTTATAACTAAGTAAATTTGCTTTGCAATATTATATTCGTAGCATCGTTAACTTTATATTGACAGATTTCAACAGTAACAAGGGTTTACTCTCATTACAACAAAATATCCACCACACATGGCTTTGCTGGGAGTGAGAACTTAACTTGCCTTCGATTACAATGAAATAAAACGAATTCTTACGGATTTTATCGCGAATTTAATTTAATTTTTCGTGAAAGTCCGCCTTGACTATGAAAACTGTTAAGTGATCGAAACGTCGGGAAATTAAAAAATAGTAAAAATTAAACCAAATTCCCGATAAAAACCGTAAGAATTCGTTTTATTTCAATGTGTAACATTCGCGAAAACCCAAGACATCATTAATCACCTCGATTAATCGATGAATTAAACATTTAAACATACCTATATTTGGAGATTTGTATAGACTTCATTGAATTTACGAATAATTTCCATGAGTTTGCCATTCGCTTGGTCGACTATTGGAAAATTGATACTAGAGGGGAGGAACACGTGAGGTGGTTAACTGTTACGCAGCTTGATGCTACGGCAGAGTTGTTCTTTGTAAAACTATACCGATTCTACCACCACAGATAGTTAGACAACGCGTTTTATTATTTTTATTTCTCTTTGGACACAGGGAGTCCATTGCTGAACAGGCCTCCCCTAGTATTTCCACAGACCTGTTGGAAGCAGCCTGCATCCAATCACTTACTGCGATCTTAGTTAGTTAGAGCATACATACATACAGGCAGAGTCAGTTGAATCTAGCTAGGTAGTCTATCCACATTATATGTATAGTCATCTTTTTATGTACTCTTAATTAAGTTGAGGTTGATAATAATGTTAAATGTGGAGGAATTATTCAGAGTATTTTCCGGCAAAATGTTAACAACTTCTTGGTAGATTTGATAGATATATGAACGCGAGATAAATCTGTGAATTCGTAATATCGCACTGGAGTATCTGAGTAAAGCAGCAGAAGATACGTAGTAAAAATTTAAGTTTATAATGAAATATAGCGAGACCTTGGACCAATGGAATGCGCCCCGTCCCAATGACATAATTGCTCTATTTTTGTCGGCCACATCCGTTGTCCTATATATAAGTTGTTATTGACTCACGCAAGACGCAACGCTGTGTGTAGGTAAACAATTCGATGTACTATAACTATTCATATTTTCAGTAATATTGTGCTTATTCAACTGTGAATGTGAAGTCAACCGAATTAAGGCCAAGATGAGGGGTGCTCAGGCTTGTAATGCGCACATCGGTATAGTCTCGACGCCGACGAATCTATAATGCATTCTCTCAACTGTAAACGATAATTTACATACTCGCATAAGAAGGTATAATTATGTTGCAATTTGTTGCTCGTATATTCATAATTTAATAACATCACAAATTAAAAGCTATTTAATGAACTGGAATCTACGTCGCTTTTTGCGTAATTTCTTTATACGAGTCGTTTTGTCAGCGACAAAAAAATGATATCTATATCTTCTTCTACATCTATATCTATACATATAATAAAATAACCGATCGATGTCTGTACATGGATAATGAGAAAAACTAATATGGGAGACTTTATGAACGTAATAGAACCAAAAACAATGATATTTATAAATATTGCCTGTTCGGTTGTGCGCGATGAACGCAAGGTATCTCACACTCTGGGTTAACATGTTTTTATTCCGAAAATGTTGTGTTCTCCTGGGATGAGCAAGGAATTTAAATATATGTTTTACTTTTTTAAACTCGAAAGGAATGGGATCACATGAGAGGGACTGGATTACATGCCTTGGTTGAAAATTATACGGGACAGGGCGGGGCGGGATATAACGGGTCGGAAAGAGAAAATTACAAATAAATCAAGTAAATCACGCAGGCGAATGCCGAATGACTGGCCAGATGGCGGGACGACTTGCACAAGAGGGCTGGCAGTGACTGGATGCATAAAGCAGCAGACCGGGCTCTGTGGCGTACCTTGGGAGAGGCATATGTCCAGCAGTAGACTGCAACGGGCTGATGTTGACGCAGACGAAGTTTTCGGACAATAGCTAGTTATTTACTATATTCAGTTTGTTTTCCCCGTAGAAAAGCCAAATTTCTCTAATAAATTAAATAAATATATCCAACTGTTGCATAGTCCTGACCCTACACTAAGATACAAGTTTTTTGAGTGGGTATCAGGGCCTGGAAGAGACATTTCGGTCTCATAAACACCCAGACCTGAATCAAATATTTGTCGATCACGCAAACATTTGAAACAAATGAACTATGGACGATATACACAGTCGCATATAGCCAACTCAGGTGTGAACCAACACGATGCATTCGTTAATATTCATTCGGAGGTTTCGATCCGTCTAGCCAGCTGCTATATTTGCACGATGACGTGGGAGCAGTTTGTATGTGCATTCGTGGATTGAATAATTAAATATACAGTGTATTTTCTCATTTGACAGCCTCCGTGGCGCAATTGGTTAGACGCTCCCTGTGAAACGAGAGACCGCGGGTTCGATCCCCGCACAGAGATAAATGTTTGCCCGCAAGTATTTGTCTCGGGTCTGGGTGTTTGTGGGACCGAAAAGTCTCGTAATTTCTGATACCTACGACACAAGACTCGATCTTAGTGTGGGGTCAGGACTATGTATGTGACAGTTGCGTGCATTTATTTATTTATTTAGATATGTTTAACAAACTTTAAGAAAGAAGGCTCTGTATTCGTCTCATGTGTTGTCAGTCATTTGTCGTCATCTGTCAGCGATTATCTCAAAAAATACTGATACGATTTGGATCACATTTCATTTGTTAAAATACATACGTATCAGTTAATCCTACAAGTTTGTCTCCATCACAGATCGTCATTCGGGAAATACAAACCATTCCAAAGCCAAACATTTTCAACGCTCTTACGAGTGCACCCTATTCAATAAGAAATGCTATTAAAACTAGCATCTAGTCTATCTAGAAATTATTTTAAGAACCAGATATTGAAGTTTGAAATCAAGTTTATTTTCTCGGCTCTTCGGAAGTTGAATTCCACTGGAGTCTTCAATTTTCTCGCCCCACATTTTTCCTGTGGCGAATTAACGGTAAATTCGTTGCTCCGCCGAACGCGGAATCAGGTTGCCGCGGCTGGTAATTTCCGCCGACAGGCGCCTGCTGCGGCGCCAACTGCTTCTTATAATTTGATCGATTTCGCCAGTTTTCAAGTTATTGGAAAACTTTTTCTTGGAGACTCGTTGGTGACAGTTTGTACCTACATACCTGAGTGCCAAGTTAGTTTGGGTATTTTTAAACTATAATTTTCTTTACTGGTTTTTCATATAACTACGCGAATGTTATTTATTAAAATAAAACTACCTACTATATTTCAAAACTTCGGGAAGTTAAATTTGAACCAAATTCGTAAACAAAGTAGTTATAATTTAGTGTAAAATTATACAGTTTTATGCGACTTTAAGTGAAAAGCGGTCCAGATAGAACGTTAATTGGCAAGCCGAATTTATTTTCGCGGCTTCACAAAATTATGCCAGCAAATAATGCCTTCCTCACTAGGGCTGACGGACCCAGGATTACGAAGTATGGAATAACTGGTAAACCAACCTAAAAAAGCTTAGTGCGGCAGAAATATGAATTGAAGAACGTAGGAGAGATTAGAAGTCGTAAAGCTAGATATACCAACAACACCAGAACAGCGATGTAACACAAGTGAGAAATACATTCTGAGACTAATGGCCTGCATCAGTATCACCTCAACGGTGTCATCTAAATCATTTTTAAAAATAAACCGTGACACTAACGGCTAAAGTCCAATATGGCTTGAGCTTTTTGGTGACAATTCCGAAACGTGAGACCGACTGTTAGCTTGGCTACTGTGACGCTGTACGTTAAACTAATTGACACCTGAGCAACACTAATAAGCCTTGATGCAGCTGCGAACGTACGCGTTAACTCCTTTACTGTACCGTACTGTAGCAGACCAGAACCGCCCAATACTGAGCACGGAACACCTTTAAATGCGTGAATTTGGCTGACTTATTAACCCTTTAAATTGAAAAACCACGGTTATAAGGATTTCAGAAAATTGATCACCATCTAGAAAGACATAAATTTACTTTGTTGATAATGAAAGACATTCACAAAGTAACGTTACTTTATTAAATACTTACATCAATTAAAATTTAATCTTATCTCTTTCACGTCACTCCATCTCAAATCTACTTGATTTATTAATCTCGACTCAAACCATAAGGATCTGTACGTTCTGTATCAGGCCATATACGGGAGGTATATTAGCTGCAAGGAACGGACTTCCTCCACAATCGGGAGTACGATTTATGTGGTTAGGTTTAATAGTCCACCGCGCTGGGCTAGCGCGGTTCGCCTGTACATACTATCATTGAAATTCATCTTATTCGCTATGGTACGCAGATTCCCTCAGGATGTTTTCCTTCACTGTTACAGCGCTTGGTGATTTATTATTATCAATATACCTATGACTACGAAAAGTCGGACCGGTGCCCTGGATTTTAAACCCGCGACCAGCGTGAACATGCTGGCGGGGTCTGGTCTTATATCAACAGGCCACCGTGAACTTTATAAAGATCACGACGGTCATATACAAGGCTCATCATTAGGCTATGAGATCACTAAAATCCTGACTTGATATCCATAATCGATATTCCATATGGAGCCTATTAGGTGCAGTTTTGAACTTCGCAGTTAGTATTTAAAATGCCAGCCCTTTCCTTAGACCTGGATCGCTGCTGGAGTGATTCGTATGGTGTTTGCAGGTGACGTGGTACCGCAATGAGCGGCGGCTGCTGGACGCGGAGCGCGTGGCGCTGGCGCGCGACGGCAACTTCTGGTGCGCCGACGTGGCCGCCGTGAGCGTGGACGACGCCGGGCGCTGGACGTGCACCGCCGAGAACGCCGCCGGCCGCGCCACCTGCTCCGCGCACCTCAACGTACTTGGTACCTACGCTTATATCTAAGATATTGATTTTTTTATACTGTCCCTCTGCTGATCAAACTCAAAACTGATCAAACGTCCATGCGCTGCTGAAGAGTCCAAGATCGTCGCGCCATATTTATCGAGGTCTGCCTCGTCGCCTCTTGACATCCGTTTGTATCTATTTCGCCATATTGACACATGATCATTAATTATTCAATTCACGTGTTGTAATTACTTCAGAAACCGTTGACAAAAATCACGATTTTGGATTTCAAGATTTTTAACAGACGTATGTGTATTTTTACCGCTCAACTTAACTTCGGTTCAGTTCGGGGTCTCAAATCCTTGTAAGCATAAGGTATTATTATGATTATATTTTGTAAATACTCGAGTCACACAGTATATTGGCACATTGAGTAAAAAGCTCCTTTTTTGACGAAATGAAAACTGCTAAACCTCCTTTCGGTATCTCCAGGAAATACGAAACATATATGCTAGTGTTCTTGGTCTTTCAACTCGGCAAACTGTGGGTATTACGAGCTGACCGGCTCTGTAATAAATCCTACGCCGGCATCGATTAGAACCTGTCGGTGGCTATCACATGTTTTAAAGGCGGCACGGGGATGTCCGAGCGCGAGAAGAGCCTCGTTTGAAAACATGTTATAGTAAATGCAGTCGAGAAGCTGACTTATAATTTCGTTCCTCCTAAAACCCGAAGAAAACAAATTATCTATGTTGTGAAAGATAAATTAAACATTTAAATAGCATAGCCGTAAGTAAATAATTTTGAATTGTATAGCTTTATATAAATTACTTGTCCTGGGAACGATTGCAATCCGTCCAAGCCTTTCCAATCTCAGCCAGTGTTCACTTTGCATGGTATAAATGAATAATAAATATTTACGTTTTGCTCGGTGTTCTTGGAATAGGATCGATATTGGCAATGGCACTGCAGGCCGGATTTACGGGCTTCTGGGAAAACTAAGTTATCTGGCAAATGGAAACTGAGCGATGACAATGAAATTTGCAGAAGGGTTGTGCGTAATTCTACCTTTTCTTTTATTCGTGGTCGTCTGTAGGATATTCACGCTAAACCGCACTTTAAATAAATTATTTTCGACTGCAAATTAAACACTGAGGACATAATTAAGCTGAAAATTTAAATACAATAAATTCAACGCGAAATGGATTACCTTAATGTCAAGTTTTGTTAGTTGAATGCCGTTAATCATATTGAAATATTGTTAATCAGTATAAAATACGCAATCAGTAAATAATCCTTACTATTTTAGCTAGTCTTCGCATCCAGATCGTAAATTTTGCTAATTTGTATTTTTCTTTATCTGGGATAAAGAAGGTGTGTTACAAATATCGTGTTTTTAATTGCAAGAAAAACTGGATCCTTTTCTTATCAACTCAGATCATATCTAAAGGGGCTAACACTCGTGGCTTAAATTATTAAACAAATGAATCCAACAATCCCTCACATAAATCTGACTCCATATTAAGGCTCAGTTGCACCAACTAACTTTGACTATAACTTTCACTTTTACAATATCAGCGCTCCTCAGATGTATGGCGTTCATGTTAAGTCAAAGTTAGTTGATGCAACTGAGCGTAATTTAAAGTTGCCAGTGCCAGCAACAGCAGACGTTGTAGAACTTCTTGTGTAATTCAGACGATTTGTGTAAAACGCCCATAGCAAGTCGATATAATAAGTACCCGCACTAGGCCAGCGTGGTAATATGACATTACCCCTCTCAATCGTACGCTCGATTGTAGAGGAGGCCCGTGCTCTGCAGTGGGACGTATGAGGGCTGATACAATGTGTTTGCTACGGGTGTTAAAGTTAAACCGACTAGCAGAAGACAACTGCAGGTTAAGTTGGTGAACACAGCATAATAGTCAACCGCTGTTGTATGATATATAATAAATAAATAAATACACCCAACAGTCACATACATAGTCCTTACCCCACATTAAGATCAATTAAGTCTGATGTCGTGGGTATCAGAAACTACGAGAGACTTTGCGATGTCACAAACACCCAGACCCGCGACAAATACATACTTGTGGCCCTCACAAATATTTGTCTCAGAACGGGGATCGAACCCGCGGCCTCTCGTTTCACAGCCAGCGTCTAACCAACTGCGCCACGGAGGCTGTCAAAATATGTTAATGTCAATATCTGTTGGTTACAGTACCGAAGGCGTACAAGCGGCCGGAGTTCGTGGAGGAGTTGCGCGCTCTCCTCACCGAGCTGGGCACGGTGTCACTCGAGTGCAAGGTGGTGGGCGTCCCCACTCCTGTGCTGCGCTGGTTCAAGGTAAGAAGGGAAAATGAAGTGAATTACATAATAACGTTTTTTATTACATAAACACAGTGATGTAAGTCCTACAAATAAAAGTTAGATAGACTTAAAAGTCGAGGAAGTCGCTGGATGCAGGCCAATTCCTACAGGTCAATGTGGAGATCCTTGGGGGAGGCCTATGTTCATCGGTGGGCTTCCTGTGGCTGAAGAGAGAGAGAGAGAGAAACATAAAAGGGAAGCCGGTGGTGATCGGGTTGTATACACACTTTGCTACTTCTTAGCTTCTTTTATAAATTGGTGGTGGTGGGATATTTGTCCCTAGATGTCCCCAGTAGGTGGTAGCACCGTATACAATATAGTACAACATGGAAAATCTGAAAGTGGCCCACGCTAGTGTCAGATTTCGATTATTTATATCGGACGGTAAGCTACATACATATATGATAATCTATTTGGACAATATCACATTAAAAATCATCCCATCGATATAGTGTATAACACTCACCCATCACGGGTTTGATTCCGAGGTCGGGGAATTCTCTTTCTGTATGATTTTCGATATTCCATAATTTCTTGATACTAGAATTAGTGCAGTGTATGACTACGCACTCTTGAAAAACACTCTTCGTCGGTTATAATTATCGAATAGGCCTCACGTTTTACTAAACTCGAAAATCATGTAAACTTTTAGTTTATTTAGTTATTGAATTCAGGTTCTCCGACAGTATATATATTAATACTACTTAAAAGAGCACACAACACCTTAGATACATTAGACAGACGTAAACAAAAACAAAGAAAAATTATACTTAAGAATAAATAAAAGAAAAGAAAATAAATCAAAGGCTTCTACAAAACAGTACGAATTAACGAAAGAAAAAATCAATTTAACTAAACAATACAATTTAACTTACAATTTTACCTGTAAAATGAATAATAAAATGAATATGCATAGAGAATTATATGCAGTACACATTCCATGGATTGGCGAATGCAAACCAAGATTGGTTCTTGAAGGTGCAGGACGAAATATATTGGTGATTGGATATCGAGGATTCTTCGCAAGCACAGCAATGTTAATTTTAGATAATAATTAACAAGAGTGGATAAATTTATGTAAAAATAAGACACCGTGACAATATCTGCGTTGACGAAGTGATGTGATAATGAAAAAGGCCAAACGCTGGCTATAAGCTATCCCTGGGCTAGTGAAAGCTAGTGAGCGCGTAAAAGAGCGTTGTACTCTTTCAATTCTTTGTGAATGAGCTTCGTACACGGGATCCAGACAATACTAGCGTATTCCAATGTACTACGAGCTAGCGAATTAAATAAGCACAATGTAGTGGCTTTTTTTTTTAATATTTGCGTTTTATGAATCCTGAAATGTTGGGAGAATTTTTAACTATTCAATATGGCTCGTGAATTTTAGACTACAGTCTAAAATAATGCCTTAGTCTTTTATTTCATTAACTTCACTTAATACACAGCCGTTAACTAAATAAGTGGATTGGATAGATTTCTTTCTTTCTAGTGAATTGAATCGCCACACTTGTCAAAGTCATATAATTACGGTCATCTTGCAGTAACATACTATCATTATAGGAACCAAGTATTTACAGTTGATAATAAAAAAAAAACAGATTTATTTGAATATAATACAGTTGGTGATGTCATCAATAAATAAGCAAAACGGTACAGGTCTTAGGTGCAAGCCTTGTGGTACACCGGACGTGGCAGGATAACTTGGACACTGCAAGGTATTGTGATATGACAGGACATACAAGTGACTCAAAATTTTTGTAAAATGTATATAAGATGGAAATAGAGCTGTAATTATTGACTAAGTCATAAGTTGGTACAACCTTGGCAATTTTCTATTTATCAGGAAATACTCCCGTACGGAGAAAATGATTAATATTTCAACCTAATTGTGAGGTTAATCCGGCAATTATAACAGTTTCAATACAAAGTTTGTAATGCCCGTAAATGCTAGTGCGTGCAGCGAATTATGCTAGATATAAATAAAGCCGCACCAAACAAGTGTCGCTTCTTCAAACCGTTAGTCTTTGATATATTGCGTCGTAGAAATCTATCCTCTTAACAAGTTGCAAGGTTAAACGAAGTGCTTTTCAAATAGGAGATAGGTAAATAAGGTACGCGACGGGTCGACATGGCAATTTTCTAGTGATGTAACATCACGTTCTAAGTAGTTTATATCGATATTTTTTGCAACGCAATGATACACGAGTAAAATAATTAAGTCAAGGTTTTTATATGCAATATGCCTAAATTTTTATCTACAATTTGTAACTGATCGATGTCTGCAGAGGGAAGATATATGAGAAAACCTATTATGGGAGGTCTGTATAAACGCAATAAAACTGTAAGAATGAGAATGATTTATAGTTTTTTTCTTTCGTTTTAAAAGTTACCGCAGTCAATTCAATACACAACAATATTGTACATAAAGAACAATGTGACCAGGATTGAAATCGATAAACAAATACCTGGGGATCACACAAATATTTCCTCGCTGCGGGAATCGAGCCCCCGATCTCTCGTTTCAAAGCCGGCGTCTAACCAACTGCGTTAAGGAGGTCGTCAAGTGACAGTCATATACGCAAAAGTAATAATATAGGTTTAAAAATTATTTCAGCAATTCTCACAACGTGTGGATACCTGTAGGCTTGCTTAGCCGTTCTTATTTTACGGCATAGCTCATTATAATATGCTCGTAGCACATTCTTTCGCATTCCGTAGTGAGCGGCCGACTCGCCGCTTCTGTAGTGAAACATTGGAAATGGTCAACTTCCAAAACCAAAATGTTCTTTTTGATCCCCAAACCAAGTCTAGTCGTTGATATTAAATTTTTTTGTGTAATAAAAAGATATTATTTATTTCGACTTCCAACATACAAATTTCAATAATTACATTTATGGTCCATTTTTAGTAGAATGGCTGGTGACGATGGTGGTACTCGCACCATTATTAGTTATCAGGTACAGTAATCAATCACGACGTTATAAGAGATAGTATGATGAACGCTGGCAAGCCTTATGAAATAAATAAGTAAAATATAAATAGAATTTCCAATGCGCAGTAAATCGCAAGTTCTCGGAATTGTTACCGGCCGTACGGACCAATGAAGCGCATTTAGTTCTAGGAACGGCTCAGTTCTCGCTCGCAGCGTCAGTCCGGGAAACTGTCAAGGACATGGTGAATCAATAGTCGAGAACAGCCTCCGTGGCGCATTTAATGTGCTGTAGAATGTATGAAAATAGCTGATGGATTTATTGGAATTATTATTTGCGTAGTGACACGTATTTTATCGTAGTTTCTGACACAGTATATGCTAAAGTGGGGTCAGGTGTATTTGCAATGTCATCATTAAAAACTAAATTGGTAGTAAAATAATTGATTATTTAAAGTTAATTTCTTTGTGTCACTGAAGTGGTTTGAAACGTTGAGCAATATGCAACAAAGAACCATTTTCATCAGTTGCCCAATTTTCAGTTCCACTATTAGGCAAAGATCTTACTTACTACGTTGGCTCAGTGCGTGTTATTTGACTTCATACCAACGGAGTTCTTGTACCCAATCACCTTTAATTATTGATAGTTAACTAAAATTAACTACGAAAATTCGGAGTAATATATTTTCGTTTTCGAGGCCATGACGTCTCTATCAATTACTAATGGGCTCATGCAGCTCACGTGCTCATGGAAAATAAAATCTAAGTAAATAAAACTTTCATACGGACCCAATATCCGAGGCTCCCGGACGAATCGATATTCAAGGACGTGCTTCACAAGTTTGTCTTTGTACTTGTCTTGTAAGATATGTGAAATCTTGTGTGTCTTGCCAACTTGCCCAACTCGTAACCTGGAGCTTAGTCGGCGTGTTTGCTCAAAGATTTGATATGATGCTCCAATGCATTTGGTCCATTACCACATGCTAGGGCTAGAAGCTTTTACTCATGTATGATGTGAGATAATGCAGTTCGGAATAGTCGAGTGTGTTGTGAACGGCGAAGTTTTGATCCATTACATAGGAGTATAGGTTGTGTGTTGATTTCGAAAAATATTTTGAGCTGGATATTTTTAGAAAGGGTTGTTATGCAGTTAACCTTACACACATAGTCATGATCCTGCACTTTAAGATATAAGTCTTGTTATGTGTATCACAATCTGCGAGAGAATTTCCAACATCCCAAATCGGCATATTTAGGTTGCTAACGTACCTAGTTGTAAAACTAATCACGGTTAACTAATCAATAAACTGAATCACGGTTCAGCAAAAATCTTACATAATCATATCACCATCAGTGGGATGTATATCCAGAAAATATACCACACAGTCGCCAAGACCGAATACGATCGGATATAATATATATATATATATATATATATATATATATATATATATATATATATATATATATGTATCTAGACCATATACATGCAAGACAGAGGCCATCTATACAATCGAGAGCTCGATTGAGATAGGTTACGCCATAGTCCATCATCCTGGCTTGATGCGGAAAAACCATTACATCGACGGCTTTTACAATTCCGTATGCATTTGGAATTAATTAACGGTCCTTTTAGGGAAACTTTGAAAGTGAATCGTATAATTAACTATAACACTAAAAATCTACTAACCCATCTCAGCTTGCGTGGCGGACTAACTTTTATGACTATGCTCGCAGCCCTGTTTACGGCGCACATAGTAAATTGTAAATTAAAGTGCAAATTCACTGTTGTGTTCCGATTTGAAGGGCATTGTAGCCAGAGTAACTACTGGACTTAATGACGTCACATTCTATGTCTCACGATGGCGAGTGCAGTGGAATGCTGAGCATTAGTTTACAATGGCCATGTTTTGTTTTGCTACTGTCCACGAGCGGTCGCATCGCTTACCATCAGGCGAATGGTATGCTCGTCCCGCCATTCATCGCAATAAAAAAATTGTAGTCAAATAAAGTATATGTGGCCTTTAGACTAAACATCACAACACGGAATAAACAACGACGACATCCCATATTAATATCAGCGCACAGATAACTTTGTTACGTGGGCATTGAGAATTCGATCGGTGTTGCCAGCCGCGACGCTCAGAAACCTTGAAAATATTTCGTATAAATCGTTCCAGCTTCAGTGGATAATTTAAAAGATCTCCGCCAACCTGCACTAGATAGATAGACCATGGCCTAACACCTTTCAATCGAACTTTTGGCTGTAGAGTAGTCTCGTGCTCAGCGGTGGGCGATTAAAGGTTGATGCAGTAAATACAAAATTATTTCTGTATGAATAAATTATTGTTTAAATATTTTAGCAAAATAGCAATAAAAAATTATGTTAAAATTTCATTTCATATTTAGTGTCTGACAAAAGTAAAGACACCGCTAACTTTTGCCCGTATTTTTCCGCGACGCGCAATCTCTGAATCGATATTGATATAACTTTTTCCTTTAAACTTTTGTGCGGGATGCAAGTTTTGAAGAATAAACTCGACATTGATAAAACTCATACCTATACATTTGGAAATAACTTGAATAAATTGACAAATGTTCGTCCGGATTGAAATGTACATTTATTCACTTCATTTACATAACTACAATCAACAGAAAAATACAGACAAGAGGACATAAGCTATCTACGCGCTAACATGAGAGCTATTAGGGTAAAACTGATGTATGGAGAAAATAAGCTAGTAAAAACCATCAAGTTCTATTAGTATGTGGCGCAAATTGGAACTACAATAAAATTTGTAATAATATCTATTTAATGCGCTGTTTGAGATATGTTTTCATAATGCGAACCACAAGCTAGTTATTTAAAGGTATTAAACGTCCAATTGAATAAAATGTAAAGAGCAAAAAACTGTTCTTAATATTTTAACAGCATGACAACGCGTTTGGACGCCAAAAGACAAGACAATCTTTACATATAGGCTCACAGATGCGAGTGTCTCGTTGTGCTAACTACGACACAATAACACTATGTATGACTATTCAAATATTCAAATGACTATATAAATATAAAACGGGATATTCAAATTTAGGCCTGAAAATAATGTGAAGCCGCTGGCAACACTGCTCCGGTTCGGCACGTGTCGCCCTTGGAGTGCACCTCAATGTCACCGTTCATGGAACATCCGGCCGATGTAATTGCGTTACGAGGGGCGGCCTCCACGAACCACCAGATACTGCAACCCGTGCCTGTTAATTGAAAAGCGCTACTCCGAAAACATCGATGAGTTACAAATGAGAATTGTTTTAAAACGTGAGATTAAATAACTGACTGCTCAGTGGCGAAGTTTATTTACAAAGCTGAGATTTCGGGTTCGAATCCTAGGTCGGGCAAAGTTGTATTGGATTTTTCTATTTATTATCAGCCTGGAGTCAGGAATTTGTACCTGATATGGCGATAGACTAGCCCCATATCACATCGTGGGACGGAACACATACGGCGAAACGTGAGTGTTCTGGTTGCACCTCTGCCTAATGCCTCTGGAGAAAAGGCGTGATGTTTATGTATGTATTTAATAAATACAATACACCCAGAGAAACTATGAGAGACTTTTCGGTTTCACAAATACCTGTGGATCATACAAATACTTGTCTCGGTGCGGGAATCGAACCCGCGGCCTCACGTTTCACAGTCGGCGTCTAAGCAACTGCGCCAGGAGGCTGTTATAAAATATAAGAATTTATGCTTGCCTTTTTTCTTGCTCTAGTACCCCAGTTTATAGTCTATATACACTGTCACTCCGATACTTACGCAGGCGTGTTGAAATAAGGGACAATAATTACCATAATAATAGTAAACCTACTTTAGAATCTCTCTACCTCTCTTTCTCCAGCCGCATGGAGTCCACTGCTAAAATTAAGCTATGATGATAAAATTTAAATGAAGTAAAACTTTCTCTACATTTTTCTGCAATGTTGATATACACAGTAAAGCTTACTAAACAATTTTGCTTTGAAATACGGCTTCCACCTGTGACTCACTATAACGGGTTTTTCATAAAAGTAACATTTTGTATAGGCGTCTGTACCGTAGACATTCTTGTAAAATTAATAAACAATACTTGTTATACTCGTATGTGTAATAGAAATGTCCATAAAGTGAACTAATACATCTATAACATTCATAAAACGCGAAACATGTACTATATTTTAAATTTTAATTAACATTCCGGTGTGGTTTTGTAATAGCCGGATGAATTGAAACTCGGCTGCGAGCTGCAAGTTTATAATAGCATTTAATTAGCTGCGGATTAAATAGATCTGGATTTATTAACGCTGAAATAATTCATAGCATTTCTCTGCTTATACTGGGCATTAGACGATGAATGTATTAATATTTGTGAACAAATAGACTGTAAAGTGTATTTGGAAGCTGCCAGAGCGTAAAATCAACGTTAGACAGCCGTTCGTTTGACGAATGTTTGACAGCCTCCATGGCGCAGTTGGTTAGGCTCCAGCTGTGACAAGAGAGGCCGCGCGTCCGATTCCCGCACCGAAACAAATGTTTGTGAGATCCACAGGTATTTGTTTCGGGTCTGGGTGTTACTGAGACCTAAAAGTTTCTCGTATCTTCTTATAACCACGACTCAAGATTTGTGTGAGTGTGGGGTCAGAACTATGTATAACAGTATAAGACGGTTGCGTATGTTTAGCATAGAATGTTGCAATAAACTCACCGTTTTGATAAAAATCTCTTACAATCGTGGTAGGGGCAACGCATCTGGATTTAACATTGTTATAAGTTATACAGGCGTACTGTGCCCGATGCATGTTGATACTCTCCGCAACCTCGCCTTGACATTGACTCGACTCTGGAAAGTTCTCGTAAACATCGACCTTTTAATACCGAGAAAAATAAAGTTGTTTACCCGACGTATTTGTACTGGAAATTTTACAGAAAGGGTAAGTAGGAATTTTATACGTATATCATGTGAAATTGTGTAGTACCCTGTTGGTGCCGGTTGGGATGCTAAGAGGGTTGTCGCGCGTGAGGATCCCATGACTGACCTTGAATTTTCGGTATCATGAGTGTATTTATTATTGCGACGCACTTAAACCAAATATTACGTTAAGGTTTTTTTGTTTGTGACACGGTAACAGCGTCAGAATGAAAGGAAGGTTCTAGCAATACTTATAAATAATATGTTTGTTTTCTTAATTTATACATCTGGTGTGCGTGTTTACGTGGTTACGTCATCCATATTCGAGTACTTAATATAAGGGTTTGATGGCTGCGTGATTACGTTCTCATACATTCCTCAGGTATATGTGGCCTGTATTTCTGATGCGTCATCGTGAAACAATGTATGTGGGAATCCTTTAAGCCGTTTCTGAGATTAGCGCGCACAAACGCACAGATAAACAGATGAAAATTCAAAGACTCGGTGAATGGGTTCCATTACGTTATTAAGTCACCCCAATAATAGTTTTTATGGTAATGTATCAGCCCATATTCGTCCCACTGCAGGGCACGTGCGTCCTCTAAAATTGAGTTTACGATTGAGAGGACGATTAATAATTTATTTCATGTACAGGTGGCGATCAGTTACAATGATTTTAAATAATATTGGCGGCTCCCCGGTAGTGCAGTTGTACTACGGTGCGATTACGACGCTGAGGTTTCGAGTTCGAATCCCGGGTCGGACAGAATTATATTGGATTTTTCTATTCATTATCAGCCCGGAGTCAGAAAGTGTCCGATATGACGATAGGCTCGCCTCCTATCATATCGAGGGACGGAACACATAAGGCGAAACGTGAGACTTCAGTGTTGTAACCGTACCGTAGTACAGCTACGCCACCAAGGCGTGAGTTTGTGTATGTGTTATACAAGTTGATATTGACATTTGGTATTTAAATTGAACCACATGTTCCTAGCCACACCGGGTAACATTGTACCATGTTTGAAAAAAAACTGCGTGGTAGTATTGTCAAAAATCGCGCTTTTAATTTCCAAGGCCTTTGATCAACCCGTATGGGTATGATTAATTTTTCCGGCTCAGATAAGTTCCCAAATGGATCTGAAGTTCAGCTAAGCGGTAAAAATACTTGTGTCTATACGAGGTGGCCAGATATCGTGGAAACTAAAATCATCACTTTTGATAAAAAATCACCTTTGATTTTTTTTCAAATTTTGTACAATGTCACCTGGGGTGATGAGAAACATGTGTGTCAAAAGTTACATATGTCAATATCACTCTGTATATATATGTCTTTCTTAATATTTTAGCTCCATGTCCGTTTTCAGGACAGTCGCGAGATCAAAGCCGGGGACGTGTTTGCGCTGACGGCGAACGCTGACGACCCGACGTCGCTGGGCACCTACACGTGCGAGGCGGTGAACTGCATGGGCCGCGCCTACTCCTCCTCCAAGGTGCACGTAGTCGGCCGAGCCAGCAGGGAGGGCTCCACCAGGCCTGTCTCCAGGTATCTCATACAACCTGTCTCCAAGTATCACTCCACATACAAGCTGTGATATGTAACATGATTAATTTACATCCTGGTAGTAGCATGTAGTGAATAAGTAACTGAATAGATTTCAATACGTTTTTCAATGTAATGACAATAACTGCGATCATAAAGAGTTCATCATTGATATTATTTTATTTGCTAAAATGTTTGTTTTTATTGTTGACGTATCCATCAATTAAGTTAGTTTTGAGTGTTGAATTTGAGTATCTCAAAATTAATTTGCGCTAATTTGGCTTCCTGTGGCTAAAGAGAGAGAGATAAAGAGACTTTAAATATATCGAACCCGCTACGTGAGTAGGACGAATGTATTGTATCATATTCTTTGCTCCCAGTGGAATGTCACCCGAGCCGCCGCCGATCTTCACGCGGGAGCTAGAGGACCAGTTCACGAGGATCTGCGAGCCGCTGACCCTCGCCTGCCAGGTCGTGGTGCCGCCGTGGCCCCGCTCCGTCGTCTGGTACAACAAGGAGGGCAAGGTGGAACCTAGCGATAGGTAAGCTTTATAAAGTTGCACGTTCTGAAACGGTAGCGTTAATAGCTAGCTAAGATCTTGAAAGAGACTTGAATGAAGAATATTTTGGTTGCATACGGTGTAGTGGTAAGGTTTAGTTGTTCGCGAGGATGGCAACCGCACATCATTTAAAATGAGTAAAAACGTAAGTTGAGCGAACAAGTTCGACTCAAAACATACATATCTCAAGGATGCGATTGTTGATTTATGGAAACGTAGAAAAGTCATAGTTGATATTTTTCTATGCAAAACACAATATATTTTTGGATTATTACGTGTTATTCACAAAAGGAACGGACGTTTTTCTTCTGAATTCGTAAATTTTTCGTGCATTCGCCTGGCACGAAAATCACATCTTAGGACTGAGATAAGTCAGGCGCAATGCCACGCTATTCTCACCCCTATTGCTTGAATAATAGATTTGTATGTTGTTGATCAGGTACCACGTGCTGGAGGACGGAGTGGGGGGGTACATGCTAGAGATACCGAGCGCGGAATGGGCTGACGAGGGCGAGTGGAAGTGTGTCGCCACCAGCAGCGGGGGCCGCGTCGGCATCTCTACCTGCCTCGTCACTATGGACGGTAAGACCGTACGACTAAACAATTTTTATTTAAATAAATGAAAGAACATTTGGAAAATTTTACTACTTTGTCCTTGGTAAGGTTAAACCGGGCGCACGTAGTTTTCTATTATGACGCATAAAAACTTTACATGCAAGTTTATGAATATACCTGCAGCGTGTAAATGAAGGACAAACAATTTATGACTGAATTAAATCAATACTAGTTTAATATGTTAATCATCATGTTGTTTTGCAATTGTCACTTATCAAAACTTTTTTTCACAGTACCCAAAAACTACAGAAAGCCACGCTTCATGGAGAACCTACAAGCCGTTCTAACCGAAGAGGGCCTGGTTTCCTTCGAGTGCAAGGTCGTTGGCTTTCCCACGCCAGTCCTCAGCTGGTTCAAAGACGGTCAGGAGTTGAAGCCCGGGGACGTCTACCAGCTCACTGGCACCAACTCCCTGGGCTCTTACTGCTGCATAGCGAGGAACTGTATGGGCCAAGCCAGCAGCTCCGCTGAGCTCACCGTGGAAGACATCCAGAACCAGCTCAACGAAGAGGAGAAGTTACAGCTGTTCTCCAAAAACCAGGCACCTAAGTTTGTGCAGGGCCTGAAGAGTGTAGAATCGAAAATCGATGAGCCATTCCGTTTTACTGTTAAAGGTATGATATTATTTTAAACTAGCTTTTACCACCAAAATACAATCATTTCTATAAAATAATATACTGTGTAAAATCAGGCCTGGTTTGTTCAAGAATAATAACAGCTTTTGTCGGTTTCTGGTCAATACAATATTTATGCAGAAAATAACACCGATCGATTGTTGCTGTTGAATAAGTCTAAACTTAGGCACATTTTCGCATTAATTTGTAAGAAGAATGATAATCTTCTTTTATTTTTCCTTTAAAAATATTCACGAGTATGTGTTTTCTTTTAATTTATCCAATCGTGAAAATATGTACTTAAATCGTACCTACAGAGTTGCATTTGTAAAAACTTATATTAAAATTTACTTACATTTCAGTTGCTATTCCGCCCGAGCCATCAGTATTGTGGTACCGAGACGACCAGCCAGTGGATGAGTCCAGTCGCTGTCACCTCGGCAAAGAGGAGCGCGGTGTGTTCTTCCTCGACATACAGAACCTCGAATTCCTCGACCAGGCGGAGTGGAAATGCGTTGCGATGAACGACTTCGGGCACAGCGTCACCTCATGTTTCCTCAAACTTATCATACCAAGACACTACAAGAAACCAAGATTCCTTGAAAACCTTCAAGCTATTCTTTCTGATGAAGGCGCCGTAAACCTGGAATGTAAAGTCATTGGAGTCCCTCAACCAGTTCTTAAGTGGTATAAAGATGGAGAAGAACTTAAGCCGGGTGATATACACAGAATCATTTCCGGCCAAGATGGTACTTGCTGTCTTGGGACCTACACTTGTGAAGCATCGAACTGTATGGGCGTCGCGGCCAGTTCAGCTTCATTACTCGGTTTTGAGGACTCAATGAAAGCAAAGGAGAAGAAAAAAGCAGAGGAACAAGCTTTACAAAGAAATCTATCTTTGAGCACCATACACGAAGAGAGAACTTCGCAAATGTACGACACGCCAGTTGGAGACATTACTCTAGATGATAAGGGAGAGATATCTTTCTCGTTTGACGGCAAGGAAGTTTCTGTATCCCTTTATGAAACTCCTGATTTGACAGAAGAAGAAGCATTACAAATTGTTGAAATGTACGCAGATCAATTATCTGAAAACGTTACTGAACATAACGTAGTTGAACTGCCTCCATTGAGATTTGTTAAAGAAACATCTACATCGGGCAATTTATTAATGGAGGCAATTATTATTGACGTTTCACCAGAATATTTCACATCGCCAGAAGAAGATTTACGAACCGAAGCCGATGTCGATGACATATCTATTGCCGATGAGAACGGCCCGCCGCAACTTTCTCTAGATCAAGATATTGACATAGCCGGTGAAGATTATCTTGAAAAGACGATGGCCTTGCTTTCTGAAGAAAGGGCTGACCCACCATTAAAATTACTAAGAAAAAAGTCTGATTCACAAAGAAGCGCAGAAGATTACTTCAGTCTGTCCAGGGACCAGTCACTCTCTGAAGAGAAGAAAGATGATGATACTCAAGCTCTATCAGAAAGTGAATTGCAAAGTTTTGCTAGTGCCCATAGCTCTGGAAAACCCAAGTCAAAATCTTCAAAACCTTCCGGCGAAGACGGTCAGGAATCCTCAGAGCCCACTAAGACTATATTGTTTAAAGACGACGCTAGGAAATCTATCGAGCCAGAACAGGTTCTGGAGCAACCACCAGCCGTGATAAAACCAAAACGCGAAAGGCGCACCAGCCGAAGCTCAAGACGTTCTAGCTCAGGCAGTGAAAAGTCTTTAAGCCGATCTAAGGAAGAACCAGTAATAGTTAAAACAGAAATTAAAGCGGAAGTAGAAATTCCTAAGAAACCTTCTATGACAAACGAAGAATTTAAGGAACAAATGTCTACTGTCAGTAATTCTCTAACTAAAGTAATTAATGATGTTCAACTCATAGAAAGAGATATAATTTTAAAGTCTGAGTTAATGTCATCTGCAGCAACTGCGTCGAGAAGTTTGGAGATAATAAGTAGTTTAATAACACCTCTGTCTGAAATTCATAGTATAGCTGATGCGGCAAAGGAATCTGCCATGGAATCTAAGGAAGTAAGCAGTACGTTATTCAACAGTCTTCCGCAATCGTTAAAATCTCTTCATCAATCGCTCACAATTATAGAAAAATGTATAGACGTAGAAAGTGACAACAAAACGTTAGTGAAAAAAACCTGCGTTTCCTTTATTGAGACCTGTGGTATCGAAATTCAGAAGTTAATATCTGATATAAAAGCTGTCATAAAAACAGATTATTTGGTCACAAATGATGCGGTTTTGTTAGAGATTGACTCCCTAACTAATGAAATGTCAACGGTTATCAAGTTTTCCGCAGACACCATTAAGGCTAGGAATTTATTAAGTGAAGCCAGTGAAATAAAAGTTGAAGAACCCTCTCTAGAGACAAAGCATTTAAGGGATACTCAGAAAGCAGTATTTGAACTTAGAAGTCCTCTTAATTCTTTGCTTCGCATTACAGAGTGTGCTGATAGTGATAAAATAGTCGAAGTGTCCAAAATCAAAATTAGTGAGGTTATACTTAACGACATGTCCGCATCTATACAAGACTTACAAACGTCTTTAGAACAAATCGAATCACTCTCGGTAAAGGAATCGACATCGCCGTCATTACAAAAGTTCAATACCGAAATAATAGAAACAGTGGTTGAGTCTATTCTAAAATTACGAAATTCTTTTGAGCAACTCTCTACGGATACGAGAATCGATAATAAACCGGCGCTGAAAGAAACTTTAAAATCTATTAAAGAAAATCTGAATGAAATCTCTACGCAAATAGACGTAATTGAGAGAAACGTTGGCACATTCGATATATTACAGAGCGACAATAAATTGGATGTGCTCCAAAAGATGGCACAAATTCTTATTGCATTAGAAAATAATCTCCCAAGATTAGAAACAATGCCAGATGTCAAAACAAACATGGAGGCATTCCATAAAAATTTAACGAAGATTCTAGAAAACGTAATTGAGAGCAATGAAGCCAAAAAATACTTTAATTTGATGGAAATATGCGATGCTGTTAATAGAATAAATACCTCCATCAAGGACATAGACACAGAAAATGTTTTACCTCTCGCAAGTCTTAGTAACACGTTAACCATTATTAAAGACAACTTTGTAAATAATGTATTCGATTCCGAATTAAATTGTTCTGTACTCTCAAATATCACCGATGTATTAGTAGGCATACAGGAAGCTATAAACAAAGCCGAAGAAGTAAGTTTTCAAATCGATTCAGAGCACGTTCAAGATTTATCTGCCCAAGTATTTGATGCTACGAGGGCAAATGTTGTCGTAGAACATATAGACCAAACCATAGCGGCTATAAATACCGTACGAACAATCGAATCTACTAGTGAAACAAAAACAAATGTTGCTCCAGTCCTTGAAAACATACGCCCTGTTTTAGAGGACCTGCGAAAGTATATTGCATCGGTGTCGACAGGAATCATAGAACACGACGAACATATTTCTGACATATCTGAGGCATCATTCGCTGAAACTCTTGCTACCCCACTTTGCGAACTGAATCAAAACTTAATAGTTTTGAATCAAACTATAGTCGAAAATATTGAAAGTTTAAAAGAAAATAGTGTAATAATATCAGCCATAGCTGAGCCATTGCACGAGTTGCAGAAAACTTTGGAAGTTATACAGCAAGAAGTGATATCGCAATATGGGGAAGATTTAACACCTTATGAAATAAGTGTAAATATGGCCAGTGCTGTACAAAATTTACAAAGCTGTATACTGATGATTGAGGAACAGGCAGGTATAGAAGGAGCAGACGACATGTCGACACTAGAAGATATTTCTGGTATTAAAACAACTGCAGAAACAATACCTTCTGATCGACTTATACTTCCAACCGCAGAAGAGACCACGATAGAACAAACTATAGAGCCATTTAGTGAAGAAATGCCTAGGTCTGCTGTAGCTGAGGCTCTGCATACGCTAAACGAACATGTGGCTGTTTTGCAAAATCCTGAAATTCTAGATGCTTTGGATACACTTTCAGAAGTTAGCGACTATTCGAGTCTGAAATCAGTCGCTTTAGGGCTAGGTGAATTACACTCAGGCATCCAAGAAATTCTTCATCCACTTATTATGGAAGGATCCAGCGAGTTTCCGATTTTATTAAACACATCTAAACTGGCGGTCATTGCCGAGCCATTACACGAGCTCCATCAGAGCCTCTCTGTGTTAGAGATGAATAACATTCCAATTTACGAAAATATATTAGAAATGCCGGCGGAAAAATTACATTCCGTTTTTGAGAAAATAACAGACTTTAAGGAGCATTTAGATAAGTGTATGCAAGCTATATTCCCAGCCATAGAGTTGGCCGACCAGTCCATTGAAATATCGAACAAAGTTGGCAATTTAAGACAAGTTTGTGAGCATTTGAAAGACATAATAGCGGTTACCAAAGATCATTCCTTTGACGTACCAACTTCTAAAGAAGTACAAGCCCTTGAAGAAGCAGTTGATAATTTACTTGAAGCCACTGACGTTTCTAAAGGCATTAAAATTGAACAAGTCAAGGTAATTACCGCAGATCTACTGGAAAAGGTAATTGAAGCACGGGAAGAATTAATACAGTTCACTCCACAATCTCCAGAAGTATTAGCAAAAGAAGCAAAATTAATTGATGGAATTGACGAAGTTGAAAATAACATTGCGGTTCTGCAACAATATGACTTTATGGACTTGTCTCGAGTTTCGGATATAACGTCGTGCACTTCTCCTCAGCTCGCGATGGAGATTGAAACTGATTCTCTAATACAATTAGAAGATATCGCCCAAAATGCCGTAAATGTTGTCCAAGATTCAAATCAAGACATGCCAATAGCTGATTTGCTAATAGTCGAAGATTTCATTAAGATATGTAAAAATGAATTTACTATACTACGATGTCTTATATCAAAGGCATCAAGCCATAAAAAAGTAGTAAGACTTTTGCAAGAATTCCACACATTACAGATTACCGTTGAAGAATTTAAGTCTAAAAGACTTAAGCTTAGTCTTTCAGACGACGTCAACTCGTGTTTAGCAGGGTTTTTAATTCATGCCGATGATTGCCTTAAAAGTGTACAAACGTCTTTGGTTAAAATTGTAACATCTCAGTCAGAATTCCTGTTTAAGGAACCAGCTGCAGAATTAGATACCTCGATAGAAATGTTAAACAAACTAATTGAAGATAAAAAAGGGAAACAATTCCAGGAAATGTTACTAAAATTAGCTAACTTGGTTCAGGTAACTAAGCCTTATATGGAAAATATACAATCGAGTGTAGTAAAGGAGTTGCAAAATCCGTCTGACACCCCGACAAATGAAGAGAACACACTTACACAAACAATGGATAGTTTCTCAGAATTTATTGAAGAACAGATAAAAAAGTCATCCAGTACTGCTACAACTGAAACATTAGAAGCAATGTTGAAATGTATTCAAAAGCATCAAGATTATAGAGATGCGACACCGACAGGAAACGTTTTGATTATAGTCAAATGTCTATCAAGATGTGCTAATTTGTTACAAGAAAGAATAATTGGCTACAAACCAATAGACATAGCGGAACACAGAGTGGATGAGATCACGCTTAAAGAAGTATTAACCGAAATGTTAGAACCACTTCATGCTCTTCATAGTCAATTAGTGGACGTTCAAGAACAAATCTTATCGGGAGTGCAGGAAGATTCAATTTCCATTGATGTTGACTCTACTGAGTCACTCGTGAAAACTCTGACAGAGGTGCACAGAGGTATAATTCATAAGATCGAATCAGACACCACGCAGGTTGAAAGTGAAGAATTGACACTTATAATGGAAGTAGATCAAGAAATTAATTCGATTCATGATACTTTAAAATCTGTCAAAACTTTGCAAGCTACACAAGCTGTCGTGGAAATAGTCAAACCCATTGAAGACATCGAAAAGTCCCTTAAGGAAATCATTAACGAAAAGTTAGGTATCGAGAGCAAGGATCAACTTCCGAAAGGTGAGTTTTGCTTCTTTGTGTTATATTCATTGCGTTAGTAAATTGTTTGGAAGCACAAACATTTTAAAGTTGCTTGACTATTTTGTTTGCAACTGTTATCAATTATGTTAAAATGAAATTATTCTTTGTAGATATCAATTCGAATATAGATTCATTGGAATATGCGCTTGAACGTTTTATAAATATTGAAATCGATTTGATGATAGCATCACCAATACTCGACAATGTAGATGTTAACAAAAGCGTGCAGTTGGCTGTCGAACTGAAAAGCTTGTTAAATCTTAGCGCTAAAGAATTGGCGTCCCCAAATGTAGTCATAATGAAAAACGAAATTATTGTATCTCTTAAAGCAAATTTATCTAAATTTGATTGGCTGAACACTGACGAACACTTACAAGGAAAAAGTCCCTTGCAAGTAGAGAAACTGAAACATGTGTTTCTGACTTCCTATCAACTCCTGGCCGAGCTTGGTAAGGTCAACCGATTGGCAGAAACTAAATTTAATGAAATGATTGAGGAAGGTAATCAAAATAAATATTTGTGCTAAACGTCATTCGGCTTCATCAAAATAAAAGCTTTGTAAAAACGCGTCAAGTAATCAAATATCACAAAACGTAATCAGAATTGTCGTTTCTAACTGATATTAAATCATTTTTAGTTCTAACACTCTCCGTTTTATTAATAAATGAGTAGGTACTATCGTGTGGTCTGCATATTTTTTTAATTGTTTTATTTTTAGAAAAATATAACAGAACACGATTTAATTAAATGTCAATTCACTTTATTTAGTGAACTATTTAATTATGTTAAATATTATTTGCTAATGCTATTCCAATTTTACAAAATAAGTGCCTTATGATTTGTTTTTACAGAGAAAGCTGCTGCGCTTGTCCAACATATAGACCAATACATTGAATTGATAGAAATTGTTGAAGAGATATCGGCCATTATTAGGATCGAAGATTTGAAAGAAGCTGTAGACATAGCAAAAGAACTACGTGAAAGTATTTCCACTTCTGAACCTTTGGAAATGGAAGAAACTGGAGAAATGATGCATGCGATTTCTGCAGAACAGTCCCGCCTTGCTCTCAAGCTACAAAAAGCTCTCATGTCATTGCACGTTCAAGTCCTTGATAGCGCTCAAGAATTAACCCCAGAACTTAGCACAGAAGTATTTCAACGAATCGCTAAAGTAACTGCTCAGTTGCAGGCTGATTTAGTGGCTGTAACTGGTGTGCAAGTTGCAGTACAAGCGCCTTCTGAACTTTTACCAATTGAAACAGCAATTACTGCTGAAGTTTTAGTTAAAGAAATATCTGTTAAAGAAACTGAAGCGACTGTTCAAGAACAAGTTGAAGTGGCTTTTGATGCTGTCGAAACTGAGCAGTTAGTTGTAATGGAAGACGCGAGTCAATTAGAAGAGAAACAGTCAGAACTTGCATCCGTTGAAAAAGTGACTTTCACAGATACTGAAAAATTGGTGCCAGAAACTGGAGAAGCAGTTTTATCTGAAGAACTCAGTGAGGCAACAAATGATCAACCACCACTTGCAACAGTTGAAGAATTCATTGTACAAGACTCTGAGAAAACAGTTGCTGAATGTAAAGAGGTTGTTGAAATGGAAGAAGTTAGTCAAGCAATAGATATCCCGACAGAAACTATACCAGTTGAAGAAATAATTGTTCAGGCTTTCGATAAGACAGTTGCTGAATTTGGAGAAGTAATTGCAGCTGAAGAAGTGAGTCAAACAGTAGACAAACAGGCAGACATTACAAAAATTGAGGAAGTTACAATGCAAGACATTGAAAAGTCTATTGCTGAAATTGGAGAAGTAGTTGTTACAGATGGTATCAGTCAAACAACGGAGAAAAAGGCAGAAATGACACCGATTGAAGAAGTGATTATTCAGGATACCTGTAAAATAGTTGCTGAATCTGGAGAAGTAACCATCGAGGAAGATGTCAGTCCGATAGCAGATAAACAAGTGGAAATTGCGTCAATAAAAGAAGGAATTTCAGACACTTCAAAAGGTGTAGCTGAATCCGAAGAGGTGATCGTAATGGAGGAAATTACGCCGGAAAAAGATAAAAAAGCAGAAATCACAACAATTGAAGAAGTTACAATTCAGGCTACTGAAAAAGCTGTTGCGGAATCTGTAGAAGTAGTTATGGCGGAAAGTGTCAGTCAGGAAATAAATAAACAAGTGGACATTACAACAGTTGAAGAAATCACGACACAAGAAACTGGGATGACTGTGGCTGAATCTGCAGTTGCAGTTTTGGCGGAAGAAGCAAATCAAGTAGAAGAGAAACCAGTAGAACTTGCAACAGTTGAAGACATCACTGTTTTGGCTACTGACAAAACCGTTGCTGAATCTGGAAAAGTAGATGTGATGGAAAGCGCCAGTGAGGAAATAGATGAACAAGTAGGAAGTACAAAAGTTGAAGAAGTCTCCCTTAAAGATACCGAAAAAGTGGTTCTTAAAGCTGAAGAAGTAACTGTGGCTGAAGAAGTCAAACAAGCGGAAGATGTACAGGTAGAAGTTACTTTAGTCGAAAAGATTCAGGATTCTGAAAAAACCGTCGATGCATCTGAAGTAGTAGCTGTGGTGGAAGAAATGAGTCAGGAATTGGATAAGCCAGGAGAGATTGCGACAGTTGCAGGAGTTAGTATTCAGGGTACTGAAAAAAATGTTCCTAAATCTGAAGAAGTAACTCTAGCTGAAGAAGTGGATCAGGTCGTAGACAAACAGGAAGAAATTGCGATGGTTGAGGAAGTCGTTACTCAGGATAATGAAAAAACTGTTGCAGTATCTGGAGAGGTCATCTTAGTGGAAGAAGTTACTCAAGTGAGAGATGAACAGGAGGAAATTGTATCAGTAGATGAAATTACTGTTCAAGATTCTGAAAAATTAGTTGCTATATCTAATGAAATAGTAATATCAGAAGATGTCAAGTCATCACCGAAAGAAGAAAAAGAGGAAACCGATGCCACACAGATACAATCGACTGCTGTTGATGTAACAGAAACAGTCATGGTTGAACAAGATGACAAAGCACAACTTTTTACCACTGAAGAAGGTATACTCTCAAATGCGCAACAAACAGCACAACCCGATTCAACTTTAGCAGAAGTAGTAAAAGTCGTATCAACTGGAATCGAACAAGATGGTGCTGCACCCAATAAAGAAACTTTAAGCTTACCAGAGGAAAGAGTTTCAGTTGAAACAGAGACTGAAGCTACTGTTGAAGAAAAGGCACCTGCAGATGTGAAGGTATTGAAGGCGGAGAGTGAAACAGCAAAATTGAAATCTAGTGAAGAACTAACTGCGGTGGAAACTTCTGAAGTTATACCTGTAGAAGAATTTAAAGATATTGACACTAATGAAGCAACAAGTGAAAAAGTTGTTGTCAGTGTTGCGGAGCAGGCTTCTGCTGAGATTCAAGAAGTAGTGCTATCTGAGGATATCTCGGATATGCCTACTGTAGACTCTGCCATAAAATCTGAAGATCAATTAGAAAAAGTCACAGAATCAATTGGTGACATAAAAGATATTGAAGTCCAAGAGGTATTAGCAATACACGCGGAAAAAGTCGAAGAACAAATTTCTGACCAAGCCACTTTAACGACACACGATGTCATAGTGTCCGATTCTGCTGAAATGCAAGTTGTAGATACGCCTGCTGTTGAAATAACTGAACCGGTAATCCTAGAAGAAGTAGCAAAAGTTGAATCTAAAGTGGAAACAGATATATCAGTTGCTGCAATCAGCGAAGACCTTGCTCAATCTGTTCAAGAAACTGTTGCCGTGGAAGGTAGTCAAATTACAAAAGAAACTCCTACTGAAACTATACAAACCCTTGTAACAGAACAAGCGGCTATTGAAACGAAAGAAGAAGTTGTAGTGGAGCAAACAGATATCTCTAAAATAGAAGAAGTAACAAAAGAAGAAGCAAGTGTTGAAGTAGCAGAAGTTCTAAGTGTTGCAGTAGCGAGTGAAGCTGCAAGTTTGCTAGCGGAGGTAGCATCAGAAGCTGAGAAAATAGTGGCTCAAGTACAGGATATGAAGGAAGCTGTCGTTGGAGATGAAAAAGCAGAAGCAGTAGTTGCTGCTCATCCCGTTCCAGTAATCGAAGCTGTCAAGTCTCCAATAGGTAAAAGTTTACTTGTATTTATACTATAATTTACCACCTTTCCACTCAATACTATTAAGTTTTTAACCCATATTCTTTAAAAAAAACACACACACATGCCGTATTATTACATAATTTGATAATGTTGCGAAAAAAGATCAAAATCTGGGAAGTAATTAGTGATTACGTACGGCGAACGGTAAGAGTAATAAGTAATAAGAATATAAAGGTCAGAGGTCACTTTTAGTAAAATTATATTTTTTGTTCCCTTACCTTGACAGAGAATTTCCCAAAATTGGGAGTGGAACCAACGGAAAATAACTTAAAATTCTTCGGAACTGTTATATCTAACACTTATTTCTGAATGCCGGGCTTTATTAGTTTCAATTAATAATGCTATCTACTTGTCTAAGATTATTAATATTTTTTTGAGGACGATTTACAGTGGAGAAACCATATGCACAACATATTTTGTTTCGATACAAAATCGAGAATGACACTTCACACATGCCTCCATTTCTATTAATTAATTATTAATTACGTCTGTGTTACATATAAATTCAACTTCTTTGTAGATTTTTTTATAAGTTATTCAAAATCCAAAATTCTACTTTCAACGCATGGACATTGTGTGTAAGTAAATTAATTTTTCCTTTTGTTTGCCGTATGGAATTACTTCCCAAATTTTGTCCTTATTGGCCACATTACCGAAGACCTTAATAATATAGACTGTTTTGTTTTAAAATCATCGTATTCGATTCCTCGCTAGGCATATTGATTTATCTAAAATATAACTACGCAATATTAATATCAATTAAAATCAGACTCGTGAGTCGTGACTCTGCTCAACATTTTTCGTTATTCCTCATAGTTTTAGATTTGGCGTCCACGCCCATTTGAAAACTTCCCTGTGTGTAATCTACGTGAACAACGACGCTGTACTTTGTGGCGAGTAAATTATTGCAATACACATGAGTTACTCTCGTTTAATGTACATATTTAATCATTTGATAAATCTAAAACCGAATTTTAACATGTATTCTTTATTGTTATAAATTCAAATTAATATATCGTCGGTATAATGGAAGAACTGAATAACTCAAAGTTTCGAGATAATCGCGATTTACTGTTTTTTTGACATTATTAACAAATGGAGAAGAAATTTACTGTCGACAATTTTATATGCTTTAAGCATGTTTGCTGTCGATTCTATCCTTAATCAAACTAAATTCTTTCATAAACCAAAATAATTATAAAAATCAAAAACCAAGTTATCCAATTTTGCCACACCAAGATATTGCAAACATACCGTAATGAGCTAATTCTTTATGGTGGTTATTTAGTTTTCCCTCACATTAGATGGATGTGAATACACGAATTTGGGCCAACTAAGTACACTTATTGAATTTTGAACCAAACGAAGTATTTAAACACGAAAGTTAGGCATTATTAGTGAAAGTTATATATTATATTTTCTCGAAGGAGAAATAAATAATAATTAACAAGTAGAACAAAGTAACTCAATTTAGCTAATTCATTTCTTACTCAAGTGATCAGAGGTCATAGTTAATCATTTATTTATAGAGTTAGTCATTTTTTCTAATAATATTTAGAGTTCATTTAAACATATCTATTTCTACAATTAAAACACGAAAATGGCTTTATTTTTGGATTGGGTTAAGATATGGGAATGTTTGTTAGACCAAAAGATGCGGCACATTTTGGGGTTGACGAAAATGGTAAAAGGTCAATTTGGCCAAAATCAGAGTTATTTAGTTCTTCCAATATACCGACGATATTCTTATTGGTTTATGCTATCCTATATAGATTTATCGTTATTATATGTTTTCTCACTTATAGTAAAGTACATTATTGTCACGGTTGGTCCTAGTTAGAAAGAGATACAAAGGTAGGTGTGTGGGTGGGGAAGTCTGATATATAAACATCCCACCTTTTTTCTCAGAAGTTGTAGGCAAGAGGTGCAACCACCATCTCACTTTTCGCTTTATGCGTTCCGTCCCATGATGTGATAGGGGGCGAGCCTATCGCCGTATCGGGCACATATTCTTGCCTCCGGGCTGATAATGAATAGAAAAATCCAATATCACTTTGTCTGACCCGTGATTCGAACCCGAGACCACAGCTTTGTAATCATATCGTAGTACAACTACACACACGAGCCAGTCAATGTAGTCTTATCATCTTATCGGACGACAGAGCGCGTGGCCTCGCATCTGTCGCGGACGCCTATAACACCTTATAGGGGCGTCCAGATCTAGACGTAAGAGAGAGCAACTTTGTTCCTCAATTAGAGTGACTCGTCTGAGCGCTGGTTCTGCGCCGGGCGCCGATCGCCGCCGGGCGATCACAGGGAAGGAACCACTTCTCGCCCTGAGATATGTAGTGCAACCCAAAATGCGCGCGTAGGCCATCGAGAGGATTTTAGTCAGTATGCTGGCGTAGGTTTTGTTAGGGACACGACCCGGCCGAAATATCCGCCGTGAGCCGGGCTAGTAGGTCCACTGACATACCCCTTTCGGCCTGCTCCGGGGTACCGAAAGGAGAGCTTTATAGTGTTTGCTCTTGACACAGAAAAGTATAGTCTAATCATATTTTCCAATACAGAAATAACCCAAATTACATTTACCTGTAGTGCGCAAACGAACTTACACGATTTGACATTACCACACGTGTAAAAGTACATTTCGCTTTTAAACATTATTTCAATTTACTTTTATTTATACATATACGACTATTAATCTTAATGGCCATATATAAATCTATACCAGGTATATCCAGACTGCGACCGCAAAACGGAGCCAGGTGGTAGTATTAGTGACTTCTGACTTAATGCAATCAAAAAGTTTCGCAAAAGAAGCGACAGTTTTTTTGTTGTAATTTTTTACTTATCATCGTCGTATTTAGGTAAAACACATCGTCTTCCCAAAATATTAATGTACACCGTTTTGTTTTTAAAGACACAACGGTGCGTAAAAGTTTAAATTGAAATTTAAGCAAAAACTAGGGATTTACCACTAAAACACGATGTATTTAATTTTTATTTAATAAAAACCTGTCGCGTTTTTTTGAGAAATTTTTAGTTGCATTGTGTCTAGATCACTAAAACTACTATCTGGCTTCGTTTTCGGTCGCAGTGTTGATATACCCTATATAATATGATTTTTTTTTATCAGACCATATACTGCTGGGCACGGGCCTACTCTACAATCGAGAGAATCGATTGAGAGTGGTTAGGCCATATAGTCCACCACGCTGGCCTAGTGCGGGTTGGCGGACTTACATACCGTAGAAATTCTTTAAAATCGCTACGGTATGCAGGTTTCCTCACGATGTTTTCCTTCACCGTTAAAGTGCGTGGTGATTGACTATCAATACACACATAACTCCGAAAAGTCAGAGGTGTGCCCTGGGATTTGAACCCTCGACCACCGTGAACATGTAGGCAGCCGAGTCTGGTCCATTACCAACAGGCCACCACGAACTTATAATATGATAGGGGAAGAAAAATCTTTGTATACAGTTTTACGAAAATTGCGCGGACGGGGAAGCATGAAATTTTGGCACAAAGATTATATGGAGAAGAAGTGCAAAAACCTAATATTTAATTAAAATATGTGCTGGAAATTCATTAATTTAAAATGTTAACTCCAACCAATATAGGATGATCTGCCTTTGGTTGACAGGTGACGTACAAGAAGTTCAAGCTTATTCGACCAACTAACGTAAAATGATCTGTGTTTTATTGCACACGTATTAGAACAAAATTCAAAAAATGTTTACATTGATGTAATGTCTGGAACCGGTATATTTTGCATAATTTTGTTATTGCCAAATAAAATGATGTCCGTGCCTAAAATAGCCCATAATTTTTGAGATTGTGACAACACTATTAAATAAGGTATGGCTTAGTGATTAATCGAAGGTTTTTGCCAGAGTGTATTATGGACGGCCTCCGTGACGCAGTTGGTTGGACGCCGGCTGTGATACTAAAGGCCGCAGGTTCGATCCCCGCATCGAAACAAATGTTTGTGTGAACTACAGATATTTGTTTCGAGTCTGGGTGTTTGTGAGACCGAAAAGTCTCTCGTAGCTCCTGATACCCACGACACAAGACTCGATCTTAATGTGGGGTCAGGACTATGTATGTGACTGTCGCGTGTATTTTTTTATTTATTATTTATAGTGTACAAATTGCAATTACCATATTTAGTTTTCAGCAACCTTTGATTAATTAATTTTTATACAAAGATGCTGTATCTAGAGATTATATAATCAAAGTATTTGCAGTGATGTAGTTTTCAATGTTGTTCTTTTACATGTCATCTGTAAAGGCAGTATGAAGGTTTTATTTATTTGTTTCCATTCTTTTCTTAAATAAATAATAGGAGTATACAAAAGCGCATGGTGCCCTGTTGGTAACGGACTAGACGCGACTGCTAACATGTTTATGGTGGTCTCGGGTTTAAATCCAAGGGCACACCCCTGACTTTTGGGAGTCATGTGTGCATCGAAAGTCAATTACATAATATACATACATATAGTATATAGATAAATTACGGACGAATTTCGGCCTTTGGGCGACCTCTGGTAATTATAATTGTATCAATAATTTGTTGAACTATGTAAAATGTTGGAGCACATTTTGATGGCTTGCAATTAAACACACATCATGAATTAACGTGGAATTAATTATTAACAAAATTGTAACCCGACCTCGTCTAATTAGGGCTGACTTTTTAATGATCGAAAAACATTTATTATTAACTATACACAATACGAATAAATTAAACATCACAGATATGTTCATAGTTTTTTCTTATTGTGTCATTTTTATATTTATTCGGGGTATAACCATGCGTCTTTTTTTATACCATAGGAAAAAAAATAATAATAATAATATTTTTTATAAATGAGGAAACAGGTCATCTGATGGTAAGTGATCACTGCTGCCCATGAACATTCACAACGCTTGGATCACAAATGTGTTGCCGGCTTGTTAAATCGGGAGCGGAGCGGGACGGAAAAAGCATAGGTATTAGGCATCTGGCTATCTCACGTGCGTGGTTGGTAACGGACCAGACGCGGCTGCCTACATTTTCACGGTGGTCTCAGGTTCAAATTCCAGGGCACACCTCTTACTTTACGGTGTCATGTGTGTATTGATAGTCACACGCAATGTAACGGTGAAGAACAACATGCTGAAGAAACCCGCATACCATAGCAATTTGTATAAATTTCTATGGTATGTAAAAGTCCGTCAACTCGCACTAGGCCAGCGTGGTGGACTATATGACCTAACCACCCTCAATCGTACTCTCGATTGTAGAGGAGGCCCGTGCCCTGCAGTTGGGCGAATATGGGCTGATACAATACAATACTATCTCACTCACCGAACGAAACGCGCTTCACGTCAATCTCATGTGAGACAGTGGTACCGCCTCGAATGGGTCTGTCCATTCATGCTGAGTTATGAATGACAACAGCGTGGATCTACTATTACGAAAAAATCTGGCCCTTAATAGCTTACTATCGCCAAGTCAGTATTTTAATAGGCCGAAGTATATTACGCATATTATGTACGCACTTATGACAACTTATTTTATTCAGGATACTGTAAACGAATACACACCCATAACAAATTATTTAAATGTTAAAAGTATTTTAGCTTTATTAATATCGGTGCGGTTACTTCACATTATAAGACCACACCTTCTTTTATATTAAGACAAATAAAACGATTGTGTAATCGTAATTCCTTTATTCTTTTCTAACATCATGTACATTTATACCAGGGCGTTCTACACATACAACTCGCATATTAAATCTGTGTAAAAGGTTACAAATAGAATAATCGTGGCGCGATAATATTCCGACTCGGCCATCCTTCACATCCGCCGTGGACAACTTCGTTCTGTATTCAAATCTTTATTCTGTTATTCTTAATATAACTGCCAGCACCATTGTCATGGTAAAACGGGTTGCTTTACTCATCGCTTATAAAAATCACCCGTTACATTTATGTTGACAGCTATTCTAGCGGACACGTTTGTCCTCTAGTCTCAATATAATTTTGAGTGATATTGAGTGCATTTGGCAAAAAGAATTGCATCAGCAAAAATATATTGGAAATATTGTATTCATTATCAATTTATTTTCGCTACATTCTCGTATGACAATTTCTGACCTAACCACATAATGGATAAGTCAGTTACATGTCCCGCGACCTTTACCTGGTCGTCTGACCACCATTGATTTACTCAAAGATATTGAATCCAAAATATAAAAAAAGCTTTATTCACATTTCATCTGAAATTTGTCATTTTTATAGCCTTGTAAATTGTGGATAACTTCGAGGTCGCGAAGTAGGCCGTAAAACTACCATGCAATATTTATATTTGAGATATTTTTGTGGCCTCTGACTATAATATCAAAATGTTAGGGATTACTATAAAATATTTATCGAGTTATGATAATCAACTATAAATTAAAGTATTGTATAGAAATTTCTTTAAATAATACGAATTATGTTATCATTTTCAGAAAAATTGTTCCAACATATTGACGAATACTTGTCTGAAAACACCGTTGAAACGGTAGAGGAAATATTCGATGCAACAATTGTTGAAGAGCTTAAAAAATCCATAACCACAGCTAAGGAACTCAAAGAAAGCATTGAAACGGCACAAGCCAATGTTATGGAAGCAACTGGTGAGATGCCTGAAATTGCAGAAGAGCAAACCAAAATCGCGCAACAATTGCAATCGGCCTTATCAGTCATTCATCAGCAAGCACTTGAGAGTTTGGAAAAATGTCAGGAAACGAGTAAAGAGACTTTAGAAAAAATAATTGAAGTCACAGAACATTTGAAAGCTGACTTAATTGCTGTAGTCAGTGTCAAAGAGGTGATGGAACATATAGAAGATCAAGCAACTCATGTTAAAGACAGCAAAGCTGTAGTTTCTGAACAGCCGGCAACTGAAGAACCGATGGTCGTTGCTATACAGCAAACTGCAATTGTAAGTGAAACTCAAAAGGTGGAAGAAGCAAATCAACTTGTTACTGAAGCTAAAGAAGTAAGTAAAATCGACGAAATTGAAAAAGAACAATTAGTAGTACCAAAAGAAAAAACGGCTCTGGAAATCGTTGAACCATCTATTCCAAAACCTGAGGAAATAAAAGTTGAGATAATGGATACTGACAAAGTTACTCCAGAAGTTACAGGACCAATAACAACCACAGAAATTAAATCTATAGAGAGTGGTCAGACACTGGAGTTAAAGAAAGAAGAAATATTGCAAAGCATCGCTGTAAGTCAGGAAGCAGAGCCCGTGAAATTTGAAGTTGTTACCGTGGAGAAGCCTGAGATCGTCGCTCTGGAACAGGCAAGGGAAAGTTCAGAGGATGCCTTAGTGAGAGCCAGTGTTGGTAAGTGAACATTTGTATTTATACACGTCGTTTTAATATAACATTTGAAATATCGAACATATTTTAAAGGGTCAGTTGCATACGGATAATTTAAGTTATTTTTTCAATATTGGTAATGCACTCGAAGATTTACCATCACATTAGTCACAAATTCAGTTTTGGATTAGACGGTAAAGAGTATCATTATAAGTATTTTTTATCCTGATAATAAATTATATAGGAGTACGATGTTCAATGTAATATACGAACCATCAAGCGAATTTCCCGTGGTTCCATTTTAATGCTTTAAAATTTACCTTTACTGGTGGTAGGAATCTCATATGTGAGAGGCTGCCTGGGTAGACTGGTACTACCGCAATGTCTATTTCTCCCGCCAAACAGTAATGAGAATGTGTGTAAATGCATTGTTGTGTTCCGGTTTAAAGGATATTGTAGCCAGCTTAACAACTGGACATAATGAGACTTAACAACTTATGTCTTAGAATGGCGAGCGCAGTGGTAATTTGTAATTGCAAATTAATTAAATTAATAATTCCAAGCATTGCTTTGTAATTCATGTTTGGTTCTGCTACAGTCCATGAGCGGTCGTATCGCTTAACAGCAGATGAATGGCATGCTCGTCTCGCCATTCTGTGCATTAAAAAAAAAAAGGAAAAAAGGAATCAATGTATTTATGTTATTATAGAGTTTTTTAAGATTTCTAGGTTTTAAATGTATTTTAAATATTTCCGTTTTATAGATTTATAAACCACTGGATTATTTTCGAACACATATTACTGCGTCAATTAAAATCACTATACATGTATACCTCACATATATGTATGTTTTCAGAAACATTGTTACAACACATGAATCAATACACATCAGAAGACACAGTACAAGTAGTCGATAAACTATCTTCAGCATTAAAAACACAGGAAATAAAACAAACCGTAAAAATTGCGAATGAATTAATAGATTTCATTACGACGTCAGAAATTCTAACTACAGATAGCGTTACAAATATTGAAACACATATTGATTTAGCCAAACTATCTCAACAATTGTTATATGCACTAACTACGCTGCAGGTCAACATTATTGATAATACTCATGAATTAGCTACAACTGTAGGAAAAGAAGCATTAGAACGGGTTGCTGATATTATAGTTAATTTAACAGCTGATCTTTCAGCAGTCATTAGTCAAAAAGCTGCGCTAGTTTCACCTCCAGACGTTACATCCGATGATACTCAAAATATATATTTTGACAATGACGTTTCGAAGAAATCAGTAACTATAAATGATAAAGAGGAGAAAGTTATTGCTACCAAGGAAAGCCAATTAGAAACTAAATCCAGTGCAGAAACGGAACAAAAACTTGAAACAGCTGAACTCTTGAATATTGACAAAGTAACGCCACAAAGAATAGCAGGAGAATCAAAAATAAAAGAACTTGTAGAAGTAAGTGCTTCCAAATCTCAGCCATTAACAGCCGACCTGGCTACATCTTCCTTGGAAATTCCTGAAGTACAAACACCTTTAATAACTGAGACAGTACCAGTAGAACAAACACGAACACTAATCCAGCCAGATTTGATTGAACAACAAATTATTGTTGGCAATGAAACTGAACTAGAAATATTATCTAGTTCAGAGACAAAACAAACACTTGAAACAATAAAACCGTTAGTTGTTGATGAACCACCGTCACAAGAAATAAAAGGAGAATCTGAAATAAAAGAACTTATACAAGAAAGTGTTTCTGAATCTCAGCCATTAACAACTGAATTGACAACATCTGCCTTGGAAAATTCTGACGTATCAACACCTCTAATAATTGACGCAGCGGTAATAGAACAAACCCAACCACTAAACCAGCAAGAGGTGATTGAACAACCAATTATTGCTACTAAGGAAAGCGAATTAGAAATTGTATCCAGTTCAGAGACAGATCAAAAACTAGAAGTAGTTGAACCGTTAACCATTGATAAAGTAATGCCACAAAGAGTGGCAGGAGAATCGGAAATAAAAGAACTTGTAAAAGAACGTGCTTCCGAATCTCAGTCAATACCAACCGAATCGGTAATATCCTCTTTGAAATGTTCTGAAGCACAGACACCTTTGATAACTGAGGCAGCAGTAGTAGAACAAACACAACCACTCGTCCAGCAAGACCTGATTGAACAACAAATTATAGTTACCAAAGAAAGTGAACCAGAAATTGTGTCCGGTTCAGAAATACAACAGAAACTAGAAGTAGTTGAACCGTTAATTATTAATAAAGTAACGCCACAAGGAATTGCAGGGGAATCGGAAATAAATGAGCTTGTTGAGGAAAGTGTTTCCAAATCTCAGTCATTAACAACTGAATTGGCAACATCTGCCTTGGAAAGTTCTCAAGTACAAACTTCTTTAATAACTGAGGCAGCAGTAGTAGAACAAACACAACCACTCGTACAGCCAGAGGTAATTGAACAACAAATAAAATCTGATGCAATTATTAGTCAATTAGAATTCGAAAAACTAGGAGAAGTTGATAAAGGAAATGAAAACACAGATATTAAAACAGCCCCTGAAATTTTAGATCATAAGCCAATGCATAAAGATGGCACACAAGATAAAGTTCTTAATGAAAATGTATCATTAGACATAAAAGCAGTTGATTCCCAACAAATGACGTCTGAAATCAAATCAGAACAAATTCATACAAACGAGGACACTAAAACCTCTGAAATATTAGTTGCTCCTGTCACAGAAACGGGTGTAGAATTTGTTGCCGAACAACAAGTTATTGTTGCTGAAACCATGAAGGAAATAACTGACCAGAAGAATGACGTGGCTGAAAATATTCAGATTGCCACTTCTATCGACGGCTTGCAAACCACTATAGCAGAAAGGGTCGAACCTTTAACTGTAGAAAAACTGTTACCAGAGATGGTCACAAGTTCTATTCCGCCTGCTTCTGAAGTGATTGCTGGGGAGGAAATTCCCTTTATAGTTGAACAAACAGGTGTCATAGACCAGGTTGAGGTAGCGGATATTACTCAGTCAATACAAGAAGTGGGTTACGCCACCGCTGAAATAGAAATTCCTAAACAATCGGTTTTGCCTGAAAACCTTACTTCTCCTTTAATAGAAGAGATTCAAAATATTCCAACTGAAAACAACACGGAGTTAGCTGTAGCTAAAGCTGAAGAAGTTCAATCTTTAGATGCCGCTGCAGTTTGTGATATTACAGTTCAGTCAGAATATGTTGCTGAGGATACGCAAGAAAAGTCTAGCGACAAGGGTATTGTCCTTTTGTTAAATATGCTTGCTACTTGATATTCCGCTGTATTTTTAAAGTCGGAGCAAAATATATATATTTTTAAATAACAGTAATATGCCTTAATCTTAGTTATTGGTAGATCTACATAAAGACATTTAAATATGGCTTAACTTAGTCATAACAAATAAAACTCAAATGTATTTTCATATTGTAATGTTTATTGTCTATAATTTTTTTATGATCAATTATTTCTAAACACTACTAACAATAATAAACTGATACTTTTTGAATTCCACCAATGTTCATTTTTTAATCTTATGAGGCCTGAAATAATAAAAATTTCATGATGTATGACCATTTTCAGATTCTATTAAGCGTAACATTGAAGAATACGTGACCGGTGATGTTCTTAAAGTTATAAAATGTCTGTCATACATGACTGACAACGAAGAAATCAGATCGTCAATTGCAATCGCCATAGAATTAAAAAATATGCTTGAGGCCACAAAAGAGTTTCGTCCTTCTGAAGACGTGTTGACATTATTTCCACCCATCCAACCTCTTTTAGAAGCTTTAACTAGAGCAGAAATTCAACTTGTTATATGCAGTCCAGATCTGCGAACGGTGTTCAGCGAACAGCAATTGGAAAATGCTCTGAGTGCAACAGAAAATCTAAATATTTCTTTGGGAGGTTTGGTTGCTGGCCAGGAAGAAATAACTCAAGAAATACTGACAATGGATATTACTGAACTAGGAAAAGAGATTTCTGATAGTACAGCTAAAGGTGTCTCTTTGGAATTGAGTGATAAAACTGCCGTTACTGTTGATTTAGGATCATCAGATATAACTTCAACTACTCTATCTATAAACGATAACGTTCTAGTGTCACAACAAGAAGATGAAACACATACTCTAAAACCTGACATTACCCTGCCTGAAATAGAACAGTCACAGACGGCAAAATCAACCGAACATAAAGCTATAGAACCTATTGCTGATTTGAAAGACGAAATTGTTATACCAATTTCCCACAATGAGGGTAATATAAGTGATAAACAAAGATTAGATTTAGTTGATAGTAATATAACCATTCCAGAAATTCCGATACAAGAAGAACCGAAAGAAATAAAGAACACAACTAATGGAAATGACGCAGAAGCATCTGAGAAGTCGTCGAAGTTGGATACGAAGATGATTGACAAAGTCATCGTTAATTCTAAAATAGAAACGCAAGTTGAAAAAGAACCACAATCTACATTAATTGATCAGGATCCGGCGGGTGGTGAAATTCCCGTTGCTGTGCCCGCTGATTTACCTGAAGCAGTAATAAAAGTAGATTTAGATAAAGTCCATGAAGATAATCCTGATAAGATTGAGCACGACCAATTGTCTACTAACGGGACTGTCCTTGATAATAAAACAACAGAAAATACCCAAAATCTAGTTCAAACACTAAATGGTAAAGATGTAAATGATTTGTTTTTGACGCCGCCTTTCTTACAATAACTCTTATTCATTAAATAGTTTTATTATCATCTGATAAAAGCAATTTGTATATACCTAATTTAGTTTATCTTCTTCTGTAATATAGTGTCAAAAGTCATAAAATAAATGTTGATAAATCATTGTAATACGCTATATTTTTTTTCTTATGCATACAATTGCCTATTTTTGTAATCTGTAAAATGCTAAATGGTATGTTTTCGGCTTTAACAGAAACATAGATTAAGCTCTAAATAACATATTTTAAGCTATACTTATAACATTTTTCAGAACATAAACTAACTCGTAAGCACATGTACAATAATCATAATATATTATCTTAACACAACATATTCTCAGTATTCTAATACCTGACCTATTTTCAGAAACATATGCACACACGGACACGGAAAATCAAATCATACTTTCACACGATCAAACACAAAGTTTAGTAAACAATGAAAATGAAGCAATAACGTTAATACAGGATTCTATTACTAATAACCATATTGAGTCTGACGTATCTAAAAGCGATCACATATTATTTGAAACTTGTGTATTAAATGTGGAAAACAAAACGCTCAGTGACAATATTGTTGATAAAGAATGTGTCAGTAACATTGCTAATATAGAGGTCGCAAAATCTACAACTATCGAAGTAACGCCTTGTGCGGCAGCTGATGAATCCAAAGAATGCACTAAAACAATTGTGTGCGAAGACAAAGATACGATAAATGTTGTACAAAATAATACTATCAGCAATACCGATCAAACCACTTTGGAACAGGTAACTTCCCTTAAAGAAATAAGTAATGAAATGCCTTGTACTGAAGTGAAATTTGCTTATGAAATATCTGAGGCATTAGAAACTCTAGCGATCGATGATGCGTTGACAATAGCACAAGTTATAGACGAGGGAAAAAAAGAGGAAGTAGCCGCTAGTAACATATTAATGGAATCTGAAATATTTATTGAGATGGTGGAGCCAATAGTTGGATTATCAACGGAAGTTGAAAATCAAGTTATTGAATATGTGGCGCTAAACTATGAGACAGAACCGGTTTTACTAGAGCAACTCGAGGAGGATACAAAATCGGCAAATAAAATCACAGAATATGGTGGTTTAGATAAGATAACCGTAAACGAGAAAACGCAAAGCATTGAAAGCATTACTCCTTTAAATGAAGAACTGTTAATAGTAAACAAAGTAGCTGCTACAGAAACAGAATCTGAAAATTTGGTAGAAAAGCTAGCTGCTAGTCGTACAGAACAATTACAGGCGGAATCAAAAACGACTCCATTAAAGGAAGAACTTTTAGAGTTAGATGACAGTAGAGAAAATGATAGTCCTGCTATATCAAAAACATTAGATAATTACGATGGCATCAATCAAGATTCTAAAGACAAATACTGTAAAATCGCATCTTCCATGAACTTGAAGAAATACGACGAAAATAAAGAGCAAACCATTAGTGAGCAAAACATTGTAGATGCCTACAGTGTTGCTTGTAAAACTAGTTCACCCTTAATTTTAGAGACGCTTACAAATTTTAGTAGTGGGGTTACTGAAACATCGTTGATAGAAACAAATGAGTGTACTCAAAATATAGTTACCAAACCTGTTAATTGCCAGAGTCTAGGACCCATCTTGCTAGAAGCAGCTGTTATCAATGAATTCCCAGGTAAAGCAACATTGACTGCTGTTGACACTAATGAGTGTATAGCTCCGATTGAAACTTCTACTCCAGTATTTGAGACAGGAACACCAATAAGAGAATATACTTTAGGGATAGTTAATTGTACAGAAGATGCTGGGTCCTTGTTAGTAGCTACTAATCAAGAATCACACCCCATTGTACTGGAAGAAGTATTGGAAAAGCCTATAACAGCAAATGAAGCTGTAGAATTGAGTACTGAAAAATACACCGTTACTGAAAATACACAAGCTTACGTTTTCGAACAAGCGATACCAATTAATCCTAAACTTGAAATGTCTGAAAACAATATACAAAATACGGAAGAAATGAAGGCCATTGAAAGTACATATGAAACCATTCGTTCAGCTGAAGAAGTAATATTAGACTCTGATTCAAATGTTGGAAATGGCTTTGCACCCTCGCTATTAGAATCATCAATATCTAATAATGATTCAGAAAAAGCAATAGTTGATAACGATGTTGTATCTATTAAACATGAATCTTTAGAGGTAGTTAATACTAAAACTATAGACGAAAAACCTGATATCTTAAGTGAGATCACGCAATCTGTAGTGTTGGCACAGTTAACTCCAATTGAAGACAAAAATATTGAGTCTTGTAGGGTATTAACTGAACCTTATTTTAGCGGCACCATTGTTGGTTCAGATTTGGACGTTAGAGACAATAAAGATGCAGTAGTTACAAATGTTAATGAGATAGAATCTCATATATTTACTACAGACGTGTCTGAGCCAATAATTTTGGAAAATATAGCACCTATCGAAGTCCCAGCGCAACATAACATAAATCCCTCGGGTGTTACGGATGTAGAAAATGTTGCATTGAACGTGGAAGCTAAATTAGTGTTTGAGGTCTTAGAAGATGATATGAAAAGTGCGACGGAATTCACCGAAGCAATTTTAGGTAAAAATGCATTGAATGAATGCATACAGCCATTTATATTTGAAGAAGTTTCTACAATATCAGACGTGCAAAATATAGCTTTTGATCCAGTATATAATAGAAAAGTTGTTGAGCAATTGATTTCTCCAACCAAGGATACGATGCCCATCGTGTTTGAACATTTACTTAATGTGGAATTAACAGATAATAGACAAAATGCTACTGAACAATTATCAGAATCACATATATTAGAGCCCATTGAAGTATCAAATCCTATTGTACTGGAGCAAGCTCAATCAATAGTCGATATAAAAGATAAAATCTTAATAGAACATTGTAAAGCAAATGACAATAGTATTTTTGAGAACTATGTCCCAAGTGAAATTAAAAAAGATGTTAAAGAACCATTGATTCTTATGAGAAATAATAATTATTTTCTTTCTATTGATTCTGAAATAGTTAAAATAGAGGACTTGCCTATACAGTCAGTTTCTTATCTCAAACCGGAGTTAGTTTCGCAAGAATCTGTTGTCAAAAATCAAATAGCTGTTCAAGTACAGTCGGTCTTAGTACATGAACAAGTTGGTACTGTAACGCCACAGCCCATATTAAAAGAGACAGTCACGCCTAATCTTGAAATAGATACACAGAATACATTCCCAGTAACTTTTCTAGATATTTCTGAAAAAATTGCGCTCAGTCAAGAAGAATCTATAGCATTTGAGCAAGCAGACGAAAACCTTAAAAAAGCTGTAGAAAAAACTGAGACTATGTTGGACAGTAAGAATATATCCTCAGAAAGTCTGCATCCACTTGTTCTGGAACAAGTTTTGGATATAGAGACGGAAAAAGAAATCGCGACACTTACTGCAGCTACCTTAGAAGAAGACGGCAAATATTGTGTTCCGTGCCAAGATATAGAATCAATATTATTTGAGGGGGTACATTGTGATAATGCAAAACCAATAGATCTTGACATATTAGAAATTACAGACGAGAAAGACGCTAATGAAAGTATTGATATGTCAAATATTGTAGCTACGGAGGCTATTACGGTTATACATCCAGTAGCAAGAAATGAAAAAGAACTTTTGTTACCAAACGTTACACAACAGACAATTTTGGAACCATTAATACCAATAGGGGATACAATAAAAGGCGTTGTGTCTGCTGAAGTAACAGATTTAGTAAATGATCCTGAAACAAAATCTGTAGTGTGTAAAGATATGCCTCCATTTCTACTAGAGATCGTAGAGTTAATAAAACCTCAGTTAACTCAAGATTATCTCGATATTGCAATTGAAGAAAACTTGCTTACTGATCAAACTTCCGAAGCTATAAAAGATAGTTCGGAAAATATTAACGGTCTAAAATCTATATCTGTAACATCCGAAGAAATCAAACAAGGTGATAATGAAGATTCTGAAAATCTTTCATCGGTAAATGAAAATGTTATTACAGGAATCAAGATTGAAGCATCTGACATCGAAAAAGATAATTGTAAAGAAAGTAAAAAGGAAACTTATTCTAGGAGTGACGTTAATATTGTAAAAGAGGTGGTTGCTAGTGATATTGAGTTAATGGGCGTGAATGAAATCACTCATCCAATGACTATTGAGGCTTTAATTCCTGTAGAGCAGAAAAACTATGGTTTTCAGTTTGCGGATATTGTCGGTTCTGATGAATTATCAGCAGAACCAATTGCAGTTGAAGAATGGAACACCATTGTCACGGAAACTTTAACAATAGATACATTGTCTAAGGACAAAAAATCTAAAATAGCTACAGATTTAAATTGCCAAGTCAGCAAAGAAGACTTTTGCCATCCACTAATTGTTAATGAACTGACTACATGTGAAGAAGTAGTATGTTTTGATGACATAGCTGTAAACAAAGATCTGCTTAATAAAAATACAATTAGCTCCAATGACCTGAAATTACATGAAAATGCTTCGGATTTAAATAAAATAATAGATGGAGAAAGCATTGCGTGCATTAAACCCACTAACTATGAAAACTTTCCCGTTGTTGAGATAAATCAAAACCTACCATTGGAAAGTTTTCTGAACATTGAGGACTCATTCAAAGGCGGTTTCGACATACCAGATCAATCTCGTGTTTGCGTTCATATTGAAGAAACAATAATACCTAATACTACAATAGCTTTTGAGGAAGTCTTTACTGCTCTTGAAACAACAATCGTGAACACTCCTGTAATAAAAGAAAGGGTGCTGTATGAAAATAGAGGGAAAATGACAAATATTTCGGAACCAACTACCGGTAACAATTATTGTTCAAAAGCTTCGCGAATTAAAATCAACTCATTCTTCATTTTACACAAACATCACACACACACAAACACGTAACTATAGCGGCTATGCCATAACCGCCACGCTTTCAATGTTGCCTATATGCCGCTTCCTAATCTAATTATATTTATCTTTTCAGAACAAAACCTCATCCAGCACATAGATGAGTTGATATCAAACGAGCTGAGCGAGGCTATCGAAAGTATCTCACGTGTTACTAACAACGAGGAATTGAGAGAATCCGTAGTAGCAGCAAAAGAGCTTCGAGAATGCGTAGCTGCTGTTATAACTACTGCTGGAGAAGAAACGGCTGTTATGCCAGAATCCGGAGAAGAAAAGGCGCAGCTGGCACAAAAATTACTTGACTCCCTTGTCGTTTTGAATATGCAAATATTAGACAACGCCCAAGATTTGGGTCCTATCATTCAAACCGACACTCTAGAAAAGGTAGCGAGTGTTATCACGCATTTAAAAGAAGACCTGCAGTCGGCTGTTGTTATATTCGAGCCCGGTGTTAAAGTTGCGGATATACGTAAGTTTTTTTGTTTTTACAAGCAGTTCAGATATTATTTTAGTCAAACTTGATAATGCTTCAAATTATAAAGAACAATAAACTCGCTCCTTATCGCACTTTGGATGAAAATAACACTCGATGTTCTATAAGTGGCAGTAGCCGGAACATAATAGCTGTTTTTTTGTCACAGGTTACCGGTACAAAATAATTTAAAAAAATGTTAATATATTTCAGAAAAATCAGCACATGTACCTGAAGAAGATTCAATGAAACGGTTGGAAGTTTTGCTTCAAGAAGTGAACAATAAAATTGACTTGACCGCAACTAACCACGATGCAGAAGATAAAGAAGCTCTACGTGACACCTTAGATGAAGTGCAGACCGTCGTCATAAAATTAAAACGAGATTATGATGGGGCAGTAAACGACACTCTCAATGAAACTCTTGAGGATTTAGAGTGCAGTGTGAGGAGTGTTCAACTTCAGATAAATGAAGATAGCCCACCGGAGCTGCTAAAAGAAGCTTGTGCGACGTTACAACTTCTTTTAAATAACATGAATGAAACTCAAAGCATAGAAGTTTTTGAAGCCGTGTTGAAGGATAAAAAATATCAGACCATATTAGATAAATGCTCTGATGAAACACACGAGACAATGTTATTGTTAGAAAAGGCTTGCAAAATCGACGCACCAACTGGTAGCAATCTAAGCAATATCTTGGCAGACATAACTAAACTTAAAGACATAATAAAAGCACTGAGACTTAATTTTTTGAGTGACCCTCATACGTTGATAGATAGAGGCATTGATGTGACACAGAGCTTGGATTACATTGAAGATAAAGTATATGCTTTGGAGAAAGACATAGATGTTGAGAGACAAATCTCTCCAGAAGTAAGAGATTGCGTAATTACCGCAATACATTCTGTTTATGGGAGTATATCAAATATGCGTAGTACAATATCGAGTATACAAAAAAGATACATGTTCGAAAACTACGGACAGCCATCGGAGACTCTTCTACGATCTATTAAGAACGTAACGGAGATATCAAATTTAGACGAAGAGAGTCACAAACAGAACTGGAAAAAGTTTTCAAAATCATTACGGAAGGTGTTAAATCACTTTGAAGATGTGAAGTTTTATATTAATCTAGACAAAACAGCACGGCTTCCTAGTGATGCTGCTTTTACCAAAATTATACTGGAAGATTTAAAAGCGTGCATAAATGAAGTAATTGTAACACACGATATAATGAATATTTCAGAGGGTACCAAAAACGTTCAAGATACGATAAAATGCGTAGAAAAATATTTGCAGACAATAGAGCCCAAGTCAACGCTAGATGTTAAGGAAAAGATACCAATATTTAAAGATATTGCTTCTCGTATTTATAGTGTTTCCGATATTATTAAGAAAAACTTGAAACAAAGGGAAACACTTGCAGTTGAATACGATGCATCTCAAGATGAACAGGTTATTGAAGTTGCTTCTGAAAAGCCGGCATCCATCCAAACCGGAGAATCAGACAAGCAAAAACAACCGACTCCATCGAAGGAAAGTCAGGAAGAAACTAAAACTGAACCTATTTCTGATCTATCGCAGGAGGACCAAAAAGCTCATATAAAATCTGAAGAAATTACAGCAGAAATAGTAAAAGAATGTGCTGCTAAAAACATTGAGACAAAAGAACACGAAGAAGAAATTTCTATTAGACAAGGCATGAAATCTGAAGCTGTACTACAATCTTTAGAACAATCTACCTTACAAGAGATTTTAGAAGAATCTATTGAAGTGAAGTCGGTTGTTGACGAAACTGGAGAAAAATTCGCCTCCAGTAGCGGTGTACAAGAGCTTCAAAATGATCAAAACGTGAAAGAAACTATGCTAAGGGACGACCAACTTGAGCAATCACTAGATTCAAAAGCGGCTGCTGCGCAACCTCAGAGTAAAAATGAAACTAAGGCTACGATTGACCAAGAACCTACAACTTCTAAAGATGCAATATCTTCGGAAGACCTAGCAAAGTCTGAAACAAAAGAGACACAAGTCCATGAAAGCGTTAAATATACAAAGCCTGAAGAATCTGACGAAAAAAGGATTGTCACTAAGGAAATAGAATCAAGAACAGTAATTGATGAAAAAGAAACCGAAAAGACTGGAATTCAAGAAAAATCATTAGCAAACACATCTGTAAAAGTGTCAGAAACTGAGCAAAACGACGAAAAAAGTAAGACGAAGGAACTAGAAATCCCGCCACAGGAACGAGCAGCAGTTGAAAAAGCTTCTGAAGAAGGGAAAGGACAAGAAATTAAACCTAGTGGAGAAAGTGTTGGTAAAACAGAAAAAACAAAAGTTCAAAAGAAGAAATCGCCTAAAAAGAAAACCAAGAGTCAGGAAAAAACACCTCCGAAGGAGGAAAAGTCTGAGCCCGAGCAAAAAGAGGATGAAAAACAGGAGTCGCCAGAAAGCAGTAAAGAAACGACTCAAAAAGATGATGAACCTCATGTAGTAAATGAAGAAAGAAAAGCAAAGCCTGACGGTACCACTTCTCCTGAGAAAGAACCTGAAAAACCCAAGAAACGCAAATTGTCTAAAAAGAAATCTAAAGAAAAAGAGGAAACAACTGAACCACTTACTCTAAGCGGTGATGTTGAAAAAGAAGATAGGCGTGCAGAAATAAAAGAACCATCACCAGAAGGCGCGACATGTGAAATTGAAAAAACTCATGATAAGGATAAAAGTAACACGGAAAAAAATAAAAAAGAGGAGGAGAAATTATCTCAAGAAGAACTTGAAAAGGATAAACTTGAGAAAGAAGAGTTAGCAAAACATAAACTAGTAGAAGAAGAATTTGAAAACCTCAAAAGAGAAGCCCAAGAAAAGGAGAAACTTGAAAAAGAGAAATTAGAAAATGAAGATCTTGAAAAAGAGAAAATGGAAAAAGAAAAGCTAGACAAAAAGAAACTAGATAAAGAAAAGCGTAGAAAAGAGAAATTAGAAAAGGATAAACTTGATAAAGATCAACTAGAAAAGCAACAATTGGGGAAACAAAAACTAGAAAAAGAGAAACTTGAGAAAGAACAACTTGAAAAAGAAAGCCAAGAGAAAGAAAGATTAGGAAAAGAGAAACTTGAAAAAGAAAGACGTGACAAGGAAAAATTGGAGGAAGAGAAACTTGAAAAAGAGAAACAAGAGAAAGCAAAAATAGAAACACAGAAACTCGAAAAAGAAAAGCTGGAGAAGGAAAAAATGGAAAAAGAACAGCAAGAAAAAGACAAAATAGAAAAAGAGAAACTCGAAAAGGAGAAACTAGAAAAAGAAAAAATAGAGAAAATTAAGAGAGAGAAGCTTGAAAAAGAACAGCAAGAGAAAGAAAAACTAGAAAAAGAGAAACTTGAAAAGGAGAAACTAGAAAAGGAACAACAAGAGAAAGAGAAATTTGAAAAAGATAAACTCGAAAAAGAAAAAATGGAGAGAGAAAAACTTGAAAAAGACCAGCAAGAGAAAGAAAAACTAGAAAAAGTGAAACTTGAAAGGGAGAAACTAGAAAAGGAACAGCAAGAGAAGGAAAAAATAGAAAATCAGAAACTTGAAAAGGAAAAATTGGAGAAAGAGAAACTAGAAAAAGAAAAATTAGAACAGGAAAAACTCGAAAAGAAGAAACTCGAGAAAGAGAAACTTGAAAAAGAAAAATTAGAACAGGATAAACTAGCGAAGGAAAAACAAGAAAAAGAAAATCAGGAAAAGGAGAAACTGGTAAAGGAGAAACTAGAGAAAGAGAAACTTGAAAAAGAAAAACAAGTGAAAGAAAAAAATGAACAAGAAAAACTTGAAAAGGAGAAACTGGAGAAAGAGAAACTTGAAAAAGAAAAACTAGAGAAAGAAAAATTAGAACAGGAAAAACTCCAAAAGGAAAAATTGGAAAAAGAAAACCTTGAAAAACAGAAATTAGAGAAAGAAAACCTAGAGAAAGTAAAATTGGAACAGGAAAATCTCCAAAAGGAAAAATTGGAAAAAGAAAACCTTGAAAAACATAAATTAGAGAAAGAAAAACTAGAAAAAGAGAAACTGGAGAAAGAGAATCTTGAAAAAGAAAAACTAGAGAAAGAAAAATTAGAACAAGAAAAACTCCAAAAGGAAAAATTGGAAAAAGAAAACCTTGAAAAACAGAAACTAGAGAATGAAAAACAAGAAAAAGAAAAACTTGAAAAGGAGGAACTGGAGAAAGAGAAACTTGAAAAAGAAAATCTAGAGAAAGAAAAATTAGAACAGGAAAAACTCCAAAAGGAAAAATTGGAAAAAGAAAACCTTGAAAAACAGAAATTAGAGAAAGAAAAACTTGAAAAAGAAAAACTAGAGAAAGAAAAATTAGAACAGGAAAAACTCCAAAAGGAAAAATTGGAAAAAGAAAACCTTGAAAAACAGAAACTAGAGAAAGAAAAACAAGAAAAAGAAAAACTTGAAAAGGAGAAACTGGAGAAAGAGAAACTTGAAAAAGAAAAACTGGAGAAAGAAAAATTAGAACAGGAAAAACTCCAAAAGGAAAAATTGGAAAAGGAAAACCTCGAAAAGCAGAAATTAGAGAAAGAAAAATTAGAAAAAGAAAAACTCGAAAAGGAGAAACTTGAGAAAGAGAAACTTGAAAAAGAAAAACTGGAGAAAGAAAAATTAGAACAGGAAAAGCTCCAAAACGAAAAATTAGAAAAAGAAAAGCTGGAGAAGGAAAAAATAGACAAAGAAAACCTGGAAAGGGAAAAAATTGAAAAGGAAAAACTAAGAAAAGAAAAACGGGAAAAGTTGAAAAAAGGAAGAGAAGAGAAGGAAAGATTGGAGAGGGAGAAGATTGAAAAACAGAAATTAGAAAAGGAAGAGAACGAACAAAACATTATGAGAATAAAAAAAGTAGAAAATGATCAAGAAGAACATATTGAAAAAGAGAAACGAGAAAAGTTAGAAACAGAGAAAGCTGGTAAAAGTGAAATGTTGGAAGAGGAAATAACGAAAACGACTCCCAAAGAGACGGAAATACCAGACAAAAAGAAAATTGTCAAAAAGAAATCGAAAGACGACGAAAAATCTAGATCAGGGTGGGAACTGGAGACGGAAGGGACTAAAAAGATTAAAACGAAAACGCACTCCGAGTCCACTGCGGAGCAGAAAAATTTGGATCAAGACAAAATAGCGACAAAAGTAGCAAAGAAAACAGAAAACGGAGAAGTGTCCAGGCCAGAGTGGGATGACGGTGCTTACAAACATGAAACTTCGCATAGACCTGACGCAAGAGAAAAACTAACATTCGTGGACCACAATCATAGAGACTACACTATGGAGTTCGCCAGACCGTCTGCCTACAGAGAAAGAACCTTTGACGATCGATCAGAAAGTTCGGATCATTTGTCTTTGGGAAAATCTGCCACAATTTATAAGGCGGAGACAATTTATTTGGACTCGCAATTGAGAGCTCCTGCGCCACCATACTCTGACCTCCGGAGTAGTGAGCCGAGGGAACGACGAGAGCTCAGGCAAAGGTCGAAAGCGTTGAGTGAAACTAGGAGTATGGTTTCGGAAAGAAGGACTGGTTCTCGCGATTTGAAACGTAAGCCGGTCTTTTCCACTTATCTGACGGACAGGACTGCAGTGGAAGGCTCCAGAGTGAAGCTGACGTGCAGTGCTTTGTCTTCCACGGAACCTACCATTACATGGTACAAAAATGGCGTTATATTAGATAATAAATTGAAATACAGGACAAAGTTCGTGGACGGCCTAATAACATTGGAAGTTCTGAACGCTGTGCCTAGCGACTCTGCAGAGTATAGCTGCACGGTGGAGAACGAAAATGGTTCTATATCTACATCTGCCAATTTGAAAGTGTATCCTAGTTTCGAGGCGTCCCCAATACCGCCTACCTTCACGAGATCTATCCGAGGTACGTTGACCAATCCGTGACATGTGTATTATATTTAATTTTTCATATAAGACACGCGGAAATATTTCACTACATTCTAGTTCGCTTCTTTGCTTTCGCGACATTCACCTCAACAAGCCACTATTCCCATCCTTTAAGTTTGTTAGTTCCATTCCCTTACTCATAAATATTTATATAGCCGGCAGATACTTAACTAATCTTAGTCTGGGTGTTTATGCAATTAGAATTAATTTGCCATACAAATCTCCGTAGAGTAACATAGTGAAGGAGCGCTGTTCAGAAAAAATGTTCGTGAGATCGTAGATAAAATTATCGAATCAAATCAATCGTCACAGTGTGGGATCGAGACTCAATTTTATGAGACAGGTGGATGTATATATTTATAGAAGTTATTGACGTCAATGTCATGTGAAATAGTTCAAGGATTTCATTTAAACGATGTCCCTAACTTGAATCATATATTGAGAAACGTGACTGAAATAAACTCTAGCGCCATCTCGCAGCCTTTCGGTGGAAGTATTCACTTTGAAGGCGTATTTTATAGACAAATTCCTATTCCTTCCTCATCCGCTAAATAAGTAATAAACTAGTTTATTAAATAGTAATAAATAAATACATCCAGCAGTCGCACACATAGTCCTCACCCACACTAAGATTCAAATCTTATGTCGACGGTATCAGAAATTATAAAACACGCCTCACCATATTAAATCCGAAACGAATTCTTGTATTACTTACATTTGTCTCGGTATAAGGACCGCCCTGCGTCCCATTTCACAGTTTATTAAAGAAAATTCGAGGCATATTAAATTAAATTGAAATTCACGGACTCGTAGTCCGCCCCGTGACCACGAAAACTGTAAAGTGATCAAAACATCGGGAAGTTAAAAAATTTAATCAAATTCACAATAAAATCCGTAAGAATTTGTTTCATTTCAATGTATAACATTCGTGTAAAACTAAGACACCATTACTTTAAAATAACACATAAAACTTCCAGATACCTATCACCTGGCTGATGACGAGCTGATACTGGAGTGCAGGATCCGAGGGCAGCCGCTGCCGACCATCAGCTGGTTGAAGGACGACCGGCCCGTGTCCTCGGAGCGGCACCAGGCGTACTACCTCGCCGACGGCGTGTGCCGGCTCGCCATCCTCCACCCCACGCCGGAGGACAGCGGGAAGTACACCTGCAAGGCTGAGAACTCCATGTGGTCGGATCAGATCACACACATCGTTAACTTTACTGGTAGGTTATAGAAATATGTGGTGCTAGGTGCCCGCGCCTGCTTGGCTCGATTGCAGATACTTTTTGTCGAGGAACCCGTTTTTCCAACATTTTTGTTAATGCTCCAGTCCTATTGGTCGCAGCGTGATGTTATACTGCATATCTCATTCCTCGATAAATGTGCTATCCACTAAAACTTTTTCAAATAAATTCAGTAATACCTGAGATCAGCGCGTACAAACAAACAACCTCTTCAGCATTAATACATTCAGCCTTTAATCGCCCAGTATTGAGCGCGGGGCTCCTCTACAAGAGTTCGATTGAGAGAGGTTAGATCACAGTCTAAACACGTACCTAGTGCAGATGTGCTCGCTTCACATTGTATAGAAAATCGTGTTACGAAATATAGTACACTTAAATTGTACTGGTGTAGCCATTGCACTTCGTATTTGTGGTGCAAGAATAGAGGAAAAATGGCCTTAAATTGTCTCGCCAGCTGACAAAATTTTGCCGGGCATCTTTATATTACATATTCGCCCTGATAGGCTACTGGATGACATGGGCCGATATTATATTCCTATAATCAATTTAATTTCGCTTATATATTTACATTATACGAATAAAGTTTTAAGGAGTTTATATCCTTAAGTCATTGAACCTACATAAATATATGTACATATAATTATAAGAGAAAACCTGTAATTAATATAAACAGCAACTACATTAATTCCGTGGCAAGAACTTCGTAGATACTCGCTACGGCGTAGGCCGACGGTGTAGCATTTACTTCGTTACGTAAAACACGCTATCCTGCGTAGCGTTTTAGTATGACTCATCTACGCGTAAACACTTCGGCGTTGTGCGGAGACCTCATCTAACACTATAATACTATGAACCTTACGTACTGCAGACTTCTTAACTCTAAACAAAATACGAAGGGAATAAACATTACATTTTACGATATCTACCAGGGTAGCAAAATCCACATTTTATATGAGAACTCGTTTATTGTCAGTTTCTCAGTACTAAAGATAGTTTTTCACAATTACCGAGACAATCCCAACCAATATACTGTTTCTTATTATATTTTATATAACAAAATACAAATTAAAATTACATACCTACTTAAATGCATTATTTAAAACTTGTTATTGCTATAAGTTCCGTGTAACAGCGAGTTCTGAAATTACTTTACGCGCTTGTTCGTCGACCTACATAAACAGGGTGAAAACCCTTGCTGACTCATCCGGACAGATACCATTACGGTAAAGTTGCATTTATTCGGACTGATATATCAATTGAAAGAAAATTACCTAATAAATGTCAATAGTGTAACGGTATATAAAAGTGATATAGTTAGAAAATTTCAAAAATGTTGTTTTTTTATTTTTGTTTATCATTCTCCTTTTGTTCGGCGATTAAAATAAACCATAGACGTATAGATTATAAAAGCAATTACCATCCTTACTCTTCTTATTTTATTATAGTCTTTTTACATGTATTCTCATATCGAGCACCTCACATAAAGCAGTAATATTGTGGCAAATATTTTGACGAGGAGGAGGCGCCATCTAGCTGGAAACACTCACAACTGTTGATAAGAAAGGTCTCCAATTGTCCTTGACGTTTCTCATTCGTCACTAGGTGGGCTTATAAAGAATTCACGCAGATAAAAATGTGGAATTATTACATTTATTTTTTACTTTGAAAATTGTATATAAAATCAAATTGTGCTACAGCTAAACTCAACGTGGCTTGTAAATTACTCCACCTGGCTGGTCTAAAACGAGCTGATGGATTTTACATTTCTCTAAAATCCATAGAAAATAATCTAAAATACACGTTTAGTCGCAATATTTCCAATCGCCCATTATCATTGAAGCGGGTTGATATTTCATACATTGTTACTCCCACGTTCTTTGTACTTAGCAACCGAACACCCTTCAAGCTAATGCTGCCCATTATTTCTAAAGTAAATGAAAGTGCACATTGTACTCGTAGAAAAACACCCACGTTGGCAAACCGGCACCAACGCTTGCATCGAACTGAAATAGCCCAACAAAACATGTCACTACACAAAAGCTTCAATACCTGCACGTACTCTGAGCTCCACGCTATCCCGTTTCAATGACGCCCACGCGGTAATCACTCCTCTTGTGCGTAACCCCTATGCGTTCTTAAAACGTATGATCTATCCATAGCACGAGTATAAGAATTGACTGGCGAATAACATTCTAATATTAGAACTGTTATATAACAATTGTTATATTTTTTTATTTGGCGCAATTACAATATACATATTTTATTGAAATATCAACAACAAAGATTTAGAGCTTAACGTGAATTTGTACACAGATATATACCGCGCACAACATTCGTATAGATAATATGGTGGTTTATGTCGTTATGTGGTAGGGGACAATTTCTCCGCGATTATGAATCTAGTTTCCTTTTTATATTCCTTGTTTTTTATAAAAAAATTAATATTAGTAAGAAAACATGTTGTGTTCCGGTTAGAAGGGCATTGTAGCCAGCTTACTACTGCACATACGAGACTTAACAACTTATGTCTCTAGATGCCGAGCGCAGTGGAATGCCAATCATTGGTTTGTAATTCATGGTGTTGTTTGGTTTTGCTACTGTCCATGAGCGGTCGTATCGCTTACCATCAGGCGAATGGCATGCTCGTTTCACCATTCATTGCAATAAAAAAAAGATAGTAAAATTTGTGAGGATTTTAGGTAGAATATTGTCTAAAGTCCCACACAACTAGTGGTTTAGCCTGTACTTCTGGGTAGGCCGGCATAGTTTTGTCAACTGACGGAATGTGGTTATCTCTTATTGGACTGCGTTGTATTGCCCTGTCTACCATGTGCAGTAGGAACTATTACCCACACCGGTATAAACAAAATTAGAATCGAACTGTAGTGATTGAAAATATAATTTGAGATACAGTATTATGGGACGATAAATTATAATTAATAATAACAATTAATCATAATTTGTAACCATTCTGAATACATACACACATAAACACACGCCTTTTTCCAAGAAGGGGTAGGCAGAGGTGCTACCAGAACACCCACGTTTCGCCTTGTATATTCCGTCCCACGATGTGATGTGATGTGAGTAGGGGGCGAGCCTATCGCCATATCGGGCACAAATTCCTGACTTCGTGCTGATAATGAATAGAAAAATCCAATATCACTTTGCCCGACCCGGGATTCGAACCCGAGACCCCAGCTTTGCAATCATACCGTAGTACCACTACGCCACCGAGGCAGTTTATTCTGAATAATATTCAATTATATGTAACTATTCCGTATGATACATTTAATTGCGTATGTTTAAATATGATATTTGGTAGAAAATAAAAATGATATTTATATAATTATATTAAATCACTTTCGCTTCTCTTATGAAGATCTCGTGGTTCTTTTATAGAAAGGTACCGAAACATTATTTTCATTCTAGATCAAAAGTTTACCCAGTTAAAATATTGATCGGCAACGAATAAAATTACTACTGACCATCCACACTGTTATACAACTGTTCCTTTCCAAAAAGTTATTCTTTGCATTAATAGAATATATTGTGAAAAAACTTACTCTTAAAAATACATTTTTAATGTTCATATTCAAAAACAAAAAATTTTGGCAAGATGGATTTATTACAATGTTTCCGCCCGGGATCGAACCGGAGACCTTCTGCGTGTTAGGCAGATGTGATAACCACTACACTACGGAAACCTACATTAGTACTGGCGAATCGAATGATCTCATGGTACCACCAACGCGAAAGCGAAACGCGGCGCGCGACTTGAAAGAGAGGGTATATTGAAAGTTTTCCAGGAGTGAGTGGGATAGCTGCTATCCTTTCTTAAAATGTGCTTTCGATAAATGCTACGCTGACGTGACCTATGTCGCTACGACGCTACGTACTGCAACGCCATATTTGAAATTTCTGACTGTACACCATACAGGTTAATTACATTAAAATGTAGCCCTTTATGAAAAAAATAGTATGCACTTAAAGCAAATTTATCAGGAGAGTGTAAAGACAATTATTTAAAGCGACAAAGGCAAATAAATAAATACACCCAGCGGTTATATGGGTGACTTTTAGGCATGTGTTTTATAATCGTTTAATTCATTTAAGTACATATTTATTTATTTATACACTTCACTGGACGTTCAAGTTACATAGTAATTAAATATAAGAAATAAAATAAAATTTTAATAAAAATAATTAATATTGTGCTATGGGTATCAGAATCTACAAGAATCTTAGGTCTCAAATAATTGTGGCTCACACAATTCTATCTGTGTGGGGGTAGAGCCCCCGGCCTCTCATTTATAACAGCTAATTTATAACCGGTTTAAATGTATTCGTAAAATACTTTTTTATTTCAATGTATTTGCAGGCAGGGAGTCTCGCCTCAGCCCCAACCTGGCCACAGTAGAGAGGTCGCGTTTCAACCGCCACGCGCTAGAGTCCCGCCGCCCGCACTTCGGCAACGTACTCACTGACTATCAAGTCGTCAAGGGCGGAACCATCGGCTTGCAAGTGGAAATCCGAGGCTGCCCCACCAGGGTCGAGTGGCTGAGGGAAGGCCGCTCCGTCACTGACGTGTACCGCAACGCGAGAACCTTCGTAGAGCAGGGTCTCTACACTCTAGCTCTCTCTGACGTCACTGAGAAGGAGAGCGGGCTGTACACCTGCAGGGCTTGGAGCACTCACGGGAACGTTGATATGAATGCCGCCATTACTGTTGTTCAGCCTAACGAACTGGATGGAAAGCCGGCGATCATCATCGGCAGGCCTGAAAAGGACATACTTATATCGGTTGGGGAGGATATTAACATATCATTCAGGGTGCAAGGGGAGCCTAAACCGAAAGGTAATAGTTTTGAAATTAATATTTTCGTACTCAGGTCAGTTACAATTGATGAATGACGACTAGGCACTGTTTCGATTCAAAACCGCAGTACAGATTTTGCGTACGGACGAAATTTATTAGTCGCTTTTGAGAAAATGAGTTTCAGAAAATGAATACATCGATAGTACAATCAAGATTATAAATAGTTGATTATAATATTTTTTAACATAAATAATACACGGCTTATAATGTATTTCCAAACAATTTTAACAATAAGAAAGACGAATTTCTGCTCCTAATCTTATTGTACCAAACACGCTGTATTGGTAAACCTCGGATCGAACGCGCCAATACTCGGAACTACTACCGCTACCTCAGACTTATACTAATTCAACTTGGCAGACGACCTACTCGTAGTAATGGTTATTGAAATGAGATTCGTTTATTGTTCATGTAGGCAATCAAGTAGCTATTTAGTCAATACCTAGTACTTAAAAATAATTAAATAATTCATAATCTCTAAGAAGCAAACAGTTATAATATTATATTTACATTTTTATTTTATTTTTTTCGGTAGTCTTACAGTAATTCAGGCTGCTTTCTTAAAATTATCATGAGAATCCGTCGGAGGCCTGTGTTCAGCACTAGTCTGTGGAAGATTGTAACTAATGGTATACAATTTAATACCACGCTATACTTAGACATATGTCTGTTGTCGCACGGCCGACCTTTATAACTCGTCTATCCTTTTCAAGAAGTTATAACAGGTGCTATTTATACGTAAAATAATTTTTATGTTTCAGTAAACTATGATATTTATCTGTAAATATATACTCGTACATCAGACTTGGGTAGATACATTTATATAGTATATATGTTACCGACCAACACCGATTTTGGGTTAACCAATTTCGCCTTGGCCAAGTCAGTTCTCCCTACATGCGATTGAGCAAACCAGTATAGCCTACTGTATAGTATAGGAGAAATGGTTTGGCCTAGGCGAAACTAGTTCATAGTTCATCCTAAAATCGGGTTTGGCCGGTAAGATATTGTATTGTATTGTATTGTATTGTATCAGCCCATACACGACCCACTGCAGGGCACGGGCCTCCTCTACAATCGAGAGTACGATTGAGAGTGGTAAGATATACATTTATAGATTGATTATCTATCTATCTATATGAGCTGACGTTAAGCCACTGCTGCGTATACGCCTCCTTATTTCCACGCCACATTTTTCTGTCCTATGTCAATTTGATCCACCGTTATCAGACGGCTCTCGCGATGTCATCCGACAATCCGGCAGGTGGTCTGCCTCGCAGCGACCACTCCGTCAGCCTCTTAGTCCATCTGCCGTCTAAACGTCTAGACAGATGTCCTGCGACTCCACTTCAATACGGTGATACATTCTCCCACGTAGACAACCTTCTAAATCATAAAACATATATTCATCTATCTTCATTGATATATGTATCGATACAAATGGTAGCCAGTTTAACTTGTAGTTAAATATACGAGTAGAGTAGTTATAGAGACCGGCCGTGCGCCCGCAACTTGCGTGGGACGACAGGTGTGATTGCATTTGTCTCAGGTTATTATTAATTCCCGTCTCGCAGCCAAATATAGACACATGCTAACTGAATGTGCTATTTCTGAGCCATGAATACTAAATAGACATTTGTTCTACATAATTGTGTATGGTATGATTACATTTATAGTGCCTCAATTAGTCTAAATTGTAAATCATAAGATTTTACATTGAAATAAAACGAATTCTTACGGATTTTATTGTGATGATATATTTTCGGGGTGGACAGTCCGCCCCGTGCTCACGGAAACTGTAAAGTGATCGAAACGTCGGGAAATAATAATAAAATAAAAATTAAGTAAAATTCGAGATAAGATCAGTAAGAATTCGTTTTATTTCAATGTGTAACATTCGCGTAAATCTTAGAAACCATCATGAGATTTAATTGTTATTACCAAACTTACATAAGATGACCCAAAAATCACCATGATTATTCTTATGGAAGTTGACAAAACCTCGCGTAAAATCACACGTGTTTACTAAGTTTTAACTTAGTTATTTTTACTTACCAGTAAGAGCATGTGTCCCCTACATAGCAGTTTGAAAATGTCAGTAAATAATAATACAATTGACGAAGAAAAACTCGCGATTAACTTAGAGCTTATGACGTACTCAACTTATGGAACATAGTAAAAATGTAATAAGTGAGTTGTGATCAATGTGTAATCTAAAACAAATCAAGCAATTAAGTTGTGTAAAGTGAAAGTATCTTTTGTTAATAGAATTTAAGTTTTGTTTTTTTTTCTGTTATATTGTAACTTTATATTATTGAGCGACATGATCACTTACTGATCAAGCTCATTAAATAAAGAAAAAAATGAGTTGGGGTGTAAAAGGACACGGATCATAAAGGTGTTTGTCCACAGTGATCTTCATGAAGGGCATCCGCGACATCACGACGAGCCAGCGCGTGTGCAAGATGACGTCAGACGACTACGTCAAGTTCACTGTGAAGAGATCCGTCGTATCCGACGCTGGGACGTACTGCATCCTAGCGCGCAATGCTTATGGATGCGACAGAGCCTTCGTCACCGTTGTGGTAAGATCCGGCTAATCCGAAATATTGACCGGACTATCCGGTACCCGAAATACCGGTATACCGAAAACTGTGCACGTGTCATCTGATTATTAACAATTTTGACAGCCTCCGTGGCGTGGTTGGTTAGACGCTGACTGTGAAACGAGAGACCGCGGGTGCGATCCCCGCACCAACACAAATTTTTGTGTGGCCGAAAAGTCTCTCGTAGTTTCTGATATCCACGACACAAGACTTAATTGATCTTAATGTGGGGTCAGAACCATGTATGTGACTGTTTGGTGTACATATTTATTTATTTAAATGTTATAAAGAATATATAAATAAATGTTGCCACGATCCGGCCAGTCCAGTATACATGTACTTGTATATACTTGTGTAGCCGAATGCGCGCGGCCTATCTGGCATGCGTTTAATTAGACCTCTAATTTATACGATATCGAGTTTACAAAGCAATTTGTTTCAAACGAAATTTAGCCAACTGGAATTCGATCGCAAAACTAATTGGAAACTAAAATGTACCGCAGATAAATGTGTACGCAGGTTTAGTAAAGGTCCGTAGTGAAATAAAACGAATTCTTAAGGGATTTTATCGCGAACGGTTTGTAGTTTCGGTTAAACTACACTTTTATAATATTTGTTACGCATGAGATTAATGAAAAAATTGCATCAGTAAGATCCGATTTGTCGGGTGTCGGATTTCTATTTTAATTGCATATTGCCGTTTCATTTCCCATAAACCAATGTGAGACGTGAAAAAAGCCCGAGACTGTTCCTACGCGAAATTTCCGCCTGTAATTCTGCCAATATGAACAGCGATATATTATAATTATACTCGCAAGAGACTGATATCTGAAACCATATTTAATGGGCGTGTGGATTTCCAAAATACTCGGTCATAATTGTCGGAGCCGCAAAGAGTCGTATTTCCACCCATCTAGGTAGGTAAACCTTTCAAATGAACCAACCGGCTCCTGGTGTTTGAGATACCTTTACTGCTTACGAAAATAAAAATAATCTAAATGACTACCTAATCAAATAAAATCCTGTCATACTTGGGCATGGATAAACATAAATTACGGTAAAACATATGCATTTTCTGTGTAAAGTTTAAGGCAAATACCTTCTCCATAATTAGAATAGGCATAAGGCAATACCTTGTATTCTATACGTAGATTAATAAAACTTTAACATACGTTGTATAAGTTTTTTCTCACGTAACGTTCCATTAGCTATAATTGGTTAATTTGTTCGAAAATAGATTCACAAGGCTGACAAGTAACTTTACTAACATACTTATGATAAATCCATCTACAAGGAGAGCCGGTGGGAATCGGGTTATATAGCATATGAGAGCCTCCGTGAAGCAGTTGGTTAGACGCCGTCTGTGAAACGAAAGGCCGCGGGTTCGATTCCCGCACAGAGACAAATGTTTGTGAGGCCCACAATTATTTATCTCGGGTCTGGGTGTTTTTGAAACCGAAAAGTCTCTCGTAGCTTCCACAACCCACGACACAAAACTTAATTGATCTTAATGTGTGGTCAGGACTATGTATGTGACTGTTGGGTGTATTTATTTATTTATATGGGCGTATTTTGTGCTATACAAATGCAGGTGAAAAATGTCGTTCGCAGGCTGACAGTTTGAAAAGGTGTAAATTAAAACATGTTACCGGCGTTGATGTGCAGAGGCGTTCCACGTGCCGCGCGTGGGCTGACCTGTTTACTGCAATTCAATCTGATTTATCCAACAAACGAACGGATTCAATTAATTGGAATTTCGCTGGAAATCACAATGATAAAAGAGGTCCGTTGTACGGAGTTCGGAATGAAATGTAATTAAAGATCAGCAATTAAAACAATTAGTTCAGAAAAAACTCGCAGAGAAATAGTCGGGACGTGTTTTGTTAATGAAAAAACTTATACGATAGGGTTGCGACCCCATCAAATCACAAAATAATCTCTCTTTCGTTTTAGCTACAGGAAGTCCACTGCTGAGCGAAGGCCTCCCCCATGTATAGAAAAATACTCGTAGTTAGCTAAAACATTATTAATAAATAATAATTACTGGTTTTTGTAACAGCAATCATGCAACATGTGTTAACAAAATGTTTTAAAATCCAATATTCTTCACGCAATAATTATTAAACAATACTAGAGATTGTGGCTTCACAGGTCGTGTAACTATATTACATTTTTATAAAACTATTTTTTGTGCCACACCGCCAAGCTATGGAATTATTTGCCGTCACACGTGTTCCCTCTTTCCTATAATCCTGTGTCTTCCCGCTGTAGTGTGAAAAAGCATCTCAGCAGGCCGCCATAATTGTATCGAATAGCACGGGACTGCCGTCTGATGCCATTCGATACTCTGTCTGGACGGCATATGCGGTTACCAGTGCAATGCAGTCATTCTGCCGTGCCTGTGTAAAAAAAAAAACTATGATCCCAGGTGCGGCAACGAGCCTCTTCCGAAAATCTAATATCGGACTGGACATATCCGTTGGACGACACAGCGATCTCCATATCCGAGCGTAAATACAAATGTAAGTACCTACATGATTCTAAGTGATTGTCGTCTATTCCTGAAGGTTATTAATGTATCAGATTATTTATAGCTGTCTACAACTAGGGATGATTAGTCAGGGCTTAATTTACTGGAAAACCTTGATGCTGGTAGTTAAACATACGACAATTATAATTTACTAGTAAAAATCCTGTTATGCCCCTACGGAAGAGATCAGATGGAGAAAGAATAAGTAGTGTCGATACCTTATTATTAAACCAATAATAAGTTCAGAAAGAAAGTAAGCGATGAAAAATAAATTCAATTTACTTTCTAGTGCAGTTCGCTTCGTTAGCTGTTCGCTGTGAGTTGTTGTTAGCTTAGAGATTCAGGAAATATTTCAGAGATTCTCCTTTGTGGAATTTGATCCAGTGTAATTGTACCTCGCTCGTAGCTATTGCGAACTTTCAGGGTTGCTTCATCGTACATTCATATTTATTTTTTGCGGATTGACAGACAAAAAGCAATAAAGATGTCGAAGTAAATTAATTTAGAATAACTCAATAATTTAAATGCATTTCTTACTAATATTTTAGCAGAAAAGAATTTTAAAAATACACCGAATTGTTTCCTCTTAGTGAAAAATGTGTAAAGCTCGATCTGGTGACATGAAATAAAAACCAGTGCGAGGTTTTTGCAAGTAAACTCGGGAGGGACTCTTAAGAGGTAATATCTGAAGTATTCGAATGAACGCCCACTGTTGTGAACAAAAGTGCGCTGTACTTTCCACTACGTATTAGTTTAACTTAAACTGAAGAGATGGCGCTTCCTCGTAGCTTGTACTGTAAGTACATGTTTATACACTGCTGAAAATTAGGGCGGACTCCATTTAACCACGAACGGCATGCAGCATTCCAAACATATTGTTTCGTGAATTAACTTTTTAGTGATCTACATCATAAATTCATGATTCGAAGTTGAGCTAAATATATTACAAATTGTTTTACTAAAATTTGTTCATATCAGCTTGGTTATAAATTTAGAGGAGATATAAAAAAAATAAAACAGTGGGAACAATTTTATACAGTATATTTAGCAGTTCCGTCACGTGTACACATTGATTTGTCGTAAATAAACCCGATCGGCGAGCAAATCAATATCTGGCAGTGTCGTCTGGCAGGCCGTCAACAATGCTCGGAGGTCATTGTCGCGTGGACTCAAATGCCGTTTATTTTAGCTGTACCGGAGCGCATCCCGGGGGAGCCGAGCGTCGTGGACGGCGGGAACAACTGGTTATCGCTCGCCTGGCCCAAGCCGGACCCGGGCGCCGTCGCGCCGGTCCTCGCCTACAAAGTCGAGAGCTGGCTCATCGGCAAAGAGGGCGGCGCACGCTGGACCGAGCTGGGAATAACCCCCCTCAACTCGTTCGACGCGTTCAACCTAAAGCAAGGCGAGGAGTACCACTTCAGGGTGACCCCTCGCAACAGATACGGCTGGGGAGAGCCGGTGCAGACCTCCACGCCCATCGGAGTTGGCTTGGCAGGAGCCAGGCCGGAGTTTGTGGATATTTTGCCTGGTCAACTGAAGGTCCTCGCCGGCGAGACTGCCAATTTGAGTTGCAGCGTCAATGGTAAACCCATTCCGGAGGTGGTTTGGATGAAGAACGGGCATGAGATCGAGGAGGAGGCTCGGATGGCCACGTCGTTCAACGGGTACGACTGCTACCTGACTATCAAGGACATCAACACCGAGGACGATGGCCGGTACAGCTGTGAGGCGAGCAACATGCACGGCCGCGCCTCAACCTACGCGAGGCTCGCCGTCGTCACCGACCGTCTCATCTGGGAGGCTGATGTCAAACTCAAAAGGTTAGTTGTGTTTTTGTTTACCGACGTTGTATGAAATGTGTATGTGAATATTGTATTGAAGTTATCTTAAACAATTATTAGATACGATGTTCTTGTTTATGCTATCTTTCGTTAACATAAAATGAATTAGACGATATTATATTATTGATGAAACATGTTAACATGATCTATATATATTTTATTTAGAAATCAATAATGAAGTCGTTTGACATTATTAGTTTGCATATTTTTCACTCACCGATATGCAATATCGGTAAGTCCTGAAGTAATACAAAATCACGAGATTATATTGAGGGATTTCTTGATTTTAAATGGATTTTCAATTAAACCACACTATATCTACTAACGAATCAAGCGTGCGTTTGCAAACATATGTTTGACATTGACACCAACATCAGCACAACTTACAAGTTATCTATCATTTATAACGCTTTATTATGATTAATTTTCAATATATTTCATAATATAAACAACGAGCATATGTGCGTAATTTAATTGCACTACCTTTTATTGATATGTCGAAACATTAATTGAATATAAGCGGTAATATTTTTAAAATGTTAATAGGAGTGTACTTACATTCATATATAATTTTGAAATTATCTGATAAGTCTTTTTGCGTTTTCGTGTTTTGTCCTTATAATGATGAGTTATGTTTTTCTATTGTGCAGTTATTTTATTTTTAAGTTTGTGATTGTTATGTTGGATTATTTTATTGTATAAATAATTCGTTAATTTAACTTTTATTATGAATATTGTTTCACTGTAATTGGTGAGTAGACTAGGTCTTAAATTGTACCCGTTTAATTTTGCATGTTTGGTCTATTAACTGTTCATTTGTCATTTATTAAATAAATAAATAAATAACGCATTGTTAGAGATATATTTTCATAACATAAACAACAAGCATTTATACTTGTAATTAATCTCCAATCGTGTTAATATTCAATGTAAAATGTGAAGAGATAAATACTATTCTTACTATTTTGACAACAGCGCTTTTGGCAGAAGATCGTAGACGACCCACACCCATGTCCATTTGGCCATTATATTTTATTATTTTATTTTCGATATTGTACATATCGCACCTTTAGAATTACAATAACGTAAGCGCAAATAGTATAAACTGGACAAAAACGCATTTGAAACTTGAAAAAAACAAATCTTGCCTTCAAATTTTACTCAAAGCAACATCGAAACTACTCGTAACTAGCAGATTTTTTGGTTCACGGAAGTCGATGTTGCACTCGATTGTTTGTCATTTTGCAAATGTTTGTGGATTATAAAGCGAATTTAACGGTTTTCGGCACTTGCATCATAATAATTCTAAAGGTGCGATATATAAAAGGCTAAATAAAATAAGTCTATAAAGCGAAGGAAAGCGCCTGTGCGAGAGGAATGGCGACGGATTGTAAGGCCAGCCACCACCTGAAAATATGACCACGACCACTCTGTCAACAGTGTTAACGTCTGAGAAGAGAGACTGAACTGAACTATCAAATATGTCTGAACTATCATATATATGTATAAATGATAATTTATGTATTTTAATCTCCACTTAAAAACCTACCCAACCACCGCGTTTATTGCAAATATTTTTTGTACATACACATACTCTGGCCTTGAAAGTCACTAATTGGACCCACTTTACCAACCTTAAACTCAGCTGTGATACGGGATGGTTCCATCATTAATTTTTCTATCTTTCTCTCTTCAGCCACAGGAAGTCTACTGCTTGTCATAGCCCCGTGGATTTCCATATACATAATTTCACTACCAATAGATTTCACAATTATTTGTTTCGGGTCTGGGTGTATGTGATACTGAAAAGTCTTTCGTAGTTCTGGATGGGTATTGTGGGTACGACAGAACACTCGAATATAGTGTGGGGTCAGGACTACTTTTGTGACGGTTGGGTGTATTTATTTATAATTATTGAATTGTTTGATTCCAGAGAGAGGTCCCAGGGCGTTGAGGGAGAGTATCCTCCGCAGTTCACGATGCGCTTGCGCGACCGACGTGTGCAGGCCACGTACCCTGTGCGCCTGACTTGTCAGGTGGTAGGGAACCCTCCTCCTACCCTCACTTGGTACAAGGACGGGCAGGAGGTCGCTACTGATAGTAAGTGTTTTTGTAATGTGTTTTAATTGAATGTGTGTGGGTGGAGGCGGTTGCCTAGACGTACTCCCCGGTTCGATCGAATCCTCGTACCACTGACTTTCCCGAGGTACATGTGTAATGATACTGAACGTTTTCGCGAAGAAAATATTTCGTGAAGGAAATATTCTGCATGTTCTCAACAAGATTACAGTCTAGATAGAGTATTGCCCGGTGATTAATAATTAAATTGTCACTAGCTGTTTGACACAATTAAGCGCACTACAAAGCAAAGTCGGCCGACACAACCCGGCGGCCTATAAGAAAATAATCATGTCGGCAACAAGCGCCTGCACGTGTTGATGGCAGACATTTGGCATGCCGGCTAGCGGCATGCGCTCTGCTTATCATAACGTCTACAAAGTTATAAAAATGTTCTGCATGTCATGTCGACCCGCAGTCCTGTCGCCAGCAAAGTTTTTTGCCTTGCATTAAGTGAAGCCGCCAACTAGCCCGCCAACAAAATGATGCGGACATAGGCGTGCAGGTCGGCGTCTTTGGTGTGTAGCATGCTTTACGCTCCTTCAATTGTTTTTTTCGCGTACCGCTTAAAGTCATAGGCTAGAAAAAAGGATCAGAAGGGACCATAACCCGATGGCAGAGTTAGGAACTATTATTTACTGGCATGATGATGATTACTCTCTAAGTCAGTTTGAAAAAGGCCAGTTTAAAGCGTTCGGAGAAGAAAGCAGAAGTTCATTCGTACATACGTAGTAGTAAAGACGTTAGACTGAGATAGAAACACGTTATTCTTTTGTTCACAGATAGGCACAATAAGTATCAAGACGAACACTTCCACACGCTTGAGATAGCGCCGACTAATCTAGAAGACGGCGGGGTTTACGAGGCCTTGGCTCGAAATCCGTTCGGCGCCGTCAGCTGTCGGTGCAGCCTCGTGGTCGACAAGGGTATCAGGGCCTACGTAGCACCTGAGTTCTGTTGCGGGTTGGAGCCGCTGTATAAACTGAACGAAGGTTAGATAACACATAAATAGTTTTTCTCTGTAATTTCTCGGTGAAAAAGTCTGTTCGGTTTATGTTACTTTTACAGGAGTATAAAAAGCAATTGAAAATTAGTGATAACAATTATTTTACACCAACGCTGGATAAGTATTTTCGTCGTCGCTTGTTTTACTCTCGTAAGTGTTAAACGCTAAGGAATGCTCAGTAGCCACGATCAATATAATCCGATCATTTGTGAAGTTACGAACATTAAATCTAACAATATTCCGTATTTTAAAATATACAACAAACTTTCAGGCGAAGAACTCCGAATATCAGCAGTAGTGGAAGCGTACCCATCCGTGGGTGTGACGTGGTACCGCGACGGCGTGAGGCTGCGGCCGAGCCGGCGGGCCATCATGACGCTGGACAGAGACGGGCAGATTGAGCTGGCGCTGGCGGCCGTGACGCCTCGAGACGCCGGCGTGTACATGTGCACGGCGTCCAACGAGGTGGGCCGCGCCTCCACCTCGGGCAAGGTCGAGGTCGTGGCCGGTAGAAGTGATGCCACTGACAAGAAACCTCCCGCTGTGATCATCAGTTCTGATGTGCCGTGAGTTCTATCTTATTTGTTAAAAGCAGATGGGATTATGTCTTTATTGTATAGAATAATGATTGGATAACTTAGCCTGGAGGTTGGTTTGAGCTCATAATCTGATTTGAAGTTCAAAAAAGTATAATTTTATGGTCTGGGTGGGTCGAGGATGCTGAAGACCGAGGGAAATTGGAAAGGAAACCAGACTCAGATAGCAGCCGAGATAATTTTAGGTATAGAAAACGACTCATATTGAATATTGTATTGCAGTTACTCCAAGGAGCCGATGTTCATCCGCAAGCCGCGCTCCAGCGAGGCTCGCGAGGGTGACACCGTCATCATCGAGTGCGAAGTGGTGGGGGATCCTAAACCCGACGTCTACTGGCTTAGGGACTTCTTGAAGGTACTCATACTTACCACCATATTTAACCACCACTTACTAGGTACCTACGATTTTTGGTGTGACGTATTATTTTAATTTGGGTTTATCGATGGATAATGATTGGATTGGCTGTAATTGGAGCCAACCAGTGCTTATAATTTTTTTTCATACCTAACAATCACAGAGTTCTGACTCTTAGGTCTCAAATAATTTGTATTAAACACAACAGAGAATAAATTTGATCTGGACAGCACTGTTTACCGTCAGTAGTATCCTCTGCTATACCAGCATATACATAAGACTCATATCTGCATAAATAAACTATTGTCTCCCTCAGCCCGACTACTACCGCGACGCGACGCATTTCAAGCGAGTAGGGGACGGGCCGGAGTACCGCTTCGAGATCCCTCACGCCAAGCTGGACTACACAGGCGCCTACTCTGTGGTGGCTCGCAACGTGCACGGAGAAGCCAAGGCTGTCATATCCCTACAGATACTGGCTAAAGGTTGGTGAAGTCACTTACTCCTCTAGTGGCACAGATGCCGAAGTATTGTCAGTGAAAAATTAATATAGTATGTAGTCGCGAACTACAGCTGTGAGATACTCGACTCAAGTAGGATTTCTTTATAATTGCAAACAATAGTATATGAAAACTAGATATGCTTTTGGTAGGTAGGTATATGTAAGCGGCCGCCTGGGTAGGTACCCCAATGTCTATTTCTTCTGCCAAACATCAGCGTAAATGTACTGTTGTGTTCCGGTTTGAAGGACATTGTAGCCAGAGGAACTACTTTACGTAATGAGACTTAACATCTTATGTCTCAGAATGGCGAGCGCTGCCAAGCATTGCTTTGTAGTTTATGGTATTTTTGGTTAAACAACTGTCCAACAAATGTCCAACGGTCGTATCGCATACTATCAGGCGAATGGCATGCTTGTCTCGCTATTTATTTCAATATAAAAAAAAAGATAAATGGTATGAATAATGATAATAATGATGACTGCCTCGGTGGTGTAGTGCTACTACGGTACGATTTCGAAGCTGAGGTCATGGGTACGAATCCCGGGTCGGGCAAAGTGATATTGGATTTTTCAGTTCATTATCAGCCCGGAGTCAGGAATTTATGCCCGATATGGCGATAGGCTCGCCCCCTATCACATCGTGGGACGGAATATACAAGGCGGAACGTGGGTGTTCTGGTAGAACCTCTGCCTACCCCTTCTGGGAAAAAAGACGTGTGTTTATGTATGTATGGTATGGATACTTTTGATAGTAAGATATTCATATTTGATCAAATAGTACTGAACCTACAGAACACAAAACTCAGTCATATATCTAGTTTCGACCAAGCTTGGTTAATTATTTCAATTGGAGAGAGATTATTGAACAATAATTATATCTGATCAGATCAGAACGTGAGAGATCTCTCACGTTAAGGCTGTATCGTGCTAGTATTAATAATTGACAATTTAAAAAAAATAATAATCCGTTACAATTATGATACTATTTTTTTACAGATCCAAGTGCGACAGAAGAAGCTCACAATGTCAGATATGGGTAAGTGGATTTGTATGTATTGTCTGGATGTTTTTGGGGTCCGTACTATAAAAACAAAAACCGTGTTATGTGTAAGTACTTCATTGTCCATCTGTCGTCTATCAAGGCTGTTTTTCTCATGGACACATACCCACGTCTAACGGAAAATACCAAATACATGAACCTGTGGCACTTAGTACCGTAAACAAGTTTCTGGGTCAATTGTATTGTATCAGCCCATAAACGACCCACTGCAGGGCACGGGCCTCCTCTACAATCGAGAGTACGATTGAGAGTGCTTAGGCCATATAGTCCACCACGCTGGCCTAGTGCGGGTTGGCGGATTTTTACATACCATATAAATTTATACAAATCGCTATGGTATGCAGGTTTCCTCACAATGTTTTCCTTCACCTTCTGGATCAATACAATGACATTTTTCAGTCATTTATTACTTAATTTTGGACATTTTTATATAGGCCTCTTCCTACCCCTTCTGCTTCCCCCTTCTGCCCCTCTGGGCAACATATACACTTCGGTTTATGTGTTCCGTCTCATGGTGTGATGGGGGCAAGCCTATCGCCATATCGGGCACAAATTCCTAACTTCGGGCTGATAATAAATAGAAAATACAATATCACTTTGCCCGAACCGCGATTCGAACCCGAAACCTCAATTTTGTAATCATTCCGTTGTACAACTACACCACCGAGGCATTCATTATTGACTTAGATTTATGAAAATTGCAGTGTATTGAATTTGATTCATCAAATTTGGCAAAAAGCTGTTTTATAGCTCAAATATCAGAAAAACTTTGAAAGTTTGTAACGATGCTAAATATGGCAAGTCCGCAGTATTAGTTAAATTGTAATCGATATTCATGGCAATAGTTATAAACAGTATAATTGTTAGAGAAGTCAGTATGATTATAGTTTTAAGTGTTCATAATAAAAAATAATTTCTCGGAGTATATAATTTAGTTAATAATCATGTATCATCCATCCATCAGCCAAAGAAAGTCCACTGCTCAACATAGGTCTCCCCCAATGATTTCCACCGTGACCTGTTGGAGGCAGCCTGCATCCAGCGACGTCCTACGTACGACCTTTACCAGGTCGTTTGACCACCTTGTGGGTGGACGTTGTGCTTTCCGCCTTTCGCTTAATTTAATAATAGCGTGTAATAGTTTGTAATCATTGTGCGCCCATATTTTGAAATAAAATAAATCAATAAGCCCCTTACGGTATAGCCGCGAGGTACTTCGTGTATAATTAATTAATATCAAATAAAATATATAGAGTATAGGCAACACAATTTCATATTTACGGCTTGTATTTTGTAATTTAAAGTGACGTATTTGATTATGATACATATGTGGGAGCATATTTTTCAACTACGAAGTTAATTAGGGGTATCGACCGAACTTTTGTTATTATTTTATACATTTGGCTCTTCTCTCTCTCTCTCTCTGTCCACTGCTGAATAACTTAACCTCAGTGTCGGAAACAAATCTCTTACTTATCTATTTGAACCATAATATGTATACATATGGTTTTATATTAACGGCCTTGTTCATAGACTGATTTAAAACTTATTTTAGGTATCACATGTTTTGTCCCTTTCGAATGACCTTATAATTCAGTTTGAGCGAAGAATACAAAACATTCGATAACTAAAATTGGTTTTCAATTTGATTTATGTTTTTATTATTATTGAATCATCTATTCCAGGCGCGTGGAAGTCATACCACGGTTCGAGAGGAACCTCACAGATCTTCTGTCCTACGACGGCGACGCTGTGGAGTTCGAGTGCCGAGTCTCTGGCAACCCTGAACCCTACGTCAGGTGGTTCCATTACAATGAGGTGAGTCACTTTATTTTACGACGTCCATGCAAAATTGCCCTGCTCCGGTGTAACTTCTGGCTGTGTGACCAAATTATCATTGATGTCCTCACATTTTTTACTGCTTTTATCACACGCCTTAAGAGGTCGGGGTAATGGCATTTTTACTTCAGTCGTGATAAGGCAATTGTATCATTGGTTGCTTGCCTGCCGTCGATGAGAATAGACCTAATTATTTTTATTTCTACTATGGTGGACTATGCTCTCTCGCAATGGTTCTCTCGGTTGTAGAGGAGTCCTGCACTCCGTAGGCGATTATTGGCTAATACAATACCGTAATTTACCGCGATCGTTCCAGATCATACGCGACTGTCCCGACTTCGAGGCGCTGTACGAAGACGGCGCTGCGAGGCTGAAGATAAAACAAGTGACTGCTGAAGACGAGGGCACCTACACGTGCGAGGCGGCTAACTGCCTCGGCAAGGCTAGGTCCAGCGCCTGCCTTGTAGTCTACCGTGAGTACCTATTGTATAGATTGGTTTTTGATGTATTCGCGTCGACAACGATAGTGGCCTACATTGTAGTGAAAAATGGCAATAACGAATTTTTAATTCAGCCTAAATAGGCTGATCTAAATAGATAGGTATTAAGATTTTTCGTATAATAACTGAAGTAATTACAAAAGATTCTATATTTTGTTTAATTTCCTCTGCTTTAGCGCCCGGGGAACCGAACACGCTGAGTCAGCGGCTGCGGCGTCCACCCGCGCTGCTGTCGGCGGCTTCCACTCCTCGCTCCACGCCCAGGAGCACTCCCGCTAGATCCGTTTCCAGAACACCAGGTACTACTCTTAATCAACTATACTTCTAGTTTCAATTATCAACCTTACTTTAAGATTCAACTGGCAATTGGTAGTGGTATAGCAAAGTGTTTTTTTTGGCACATCAATAAACTGTGGATCCAAAACTTGGCGCCGTACGATTTCCCTTCTTAAAATCTTGGTTCCTTCTGTGGTAAGACGATGAAGGTTTTAACTAGATCAGTATTATTGTCAATGGACACTACGTTGTACACAATTTTGTGCCATGAAGTCAAAGCTATTTTGCTAACAAGTAGTTTATGCTTACTCCGCAATATTTTGACATCATATTTAAATGTATGTGTGCGTGGTGGCCTATCGGTAACGGACCAGACGCGGCTGCCTACATGTTCACGGTGGTCGCGTGATCAAATCCCAGGGCACACTTTTGACTTTTCGGAGTCATGTGTGTATTGATAGTCAATCACCACTATAATGATGAAGGAAAACATCGTGACGAAACCTGCATACCGTAGCGATTCAAAATAATTTCTATGGTATGTAAAATTCCGAAACTAGGCCAGCCGACTAGGCCAGCGTGGTGGACTATATGGCCCAACCACTCTCCAACGTACTCTGGTTTGTAGAGGAGGCACGTGCCCTGCAATGGGACGTATATAGACTGATACAAATATAGACTTAAATTTATTCCACTACCTTTATTCAAATCCCAGGTCCCGAACCGCGTCGCCTCTGCAGCCCGGCGAGGCAAATGGCGCCAGCGTTTTACACGTACCCATTCAACAAAGTGGTGGAGGAGGGAGACAGCGTAGTGTTCCAGTGCGCGGTGAAGGGCCAGCCGGCTCCCTGGACCACCTGGGACAAAGACGGCATCATCCTCACGCCTACAGCTCGCATCACCATCAAGGAGAAAGACGAGATCCTCAGGATCCTGGAGATAGATGAAGTAACCATCGAGGACGTCGGCATATATAGGATTACTGTGGAAAATGAGTTCGGAAGGGCAGAGGCGTCCGCTAGGCTGGAGGTGATTACGAGGAAGGGCAAGTTCTACGGAGGTTTGAGGGCGTACAGCGCTTCGCCTAGGCGATCCTTGGGCTACAGACGCAGAGCCTCGACGCCCAGGCAAGACTGACGCGGTGCCATGATAACGTGAGTTTCGGGTATGGTTTCAATTTGGCTTCTTATTAGGATAATGCTAGTTTTCGAATCCGTGTTGGAACAAATGATATGGTGTATTCAAGGTCATATATTCATAATTATGTTTACATTTGAAAATAAAGCCATAAATATTACATGACCCCTGTTACATTGAGGGTAAGAAGCAATGATGGAGGCAGAAACTCCGTGCCCTATGGTGTTGCAGATGTTCATGGGCGGCGGTGATCACTTACCATCAAGCGAACCGTATGCACGTTTGCCCACTAAAATATAAAAAAGTAACTGAATTTTATTAATTAAGTGAATATATGACAGGGATTGACATCTACCATTAAGCCAAAATCTACTAATATTTCAATTTACGCACCATTTGATGCTAAGCGACTTTGGGTACCCAGTTTAATGTATGCTAAGCGATTATAAGAACGCAACATGCGACTTTTCAATGCGATTTAATTGATATAAGCTGCTATGCGTAAGTCAATGATAACTTCCTTGTGCCATCTGATCTTATGTTTTAAATATTTATTTCAGGACACGAATAGAGGAAGCATCGAGAGTGAAATAACGTGAAATAAATTTGTTTTCTTCTAATTTATTTTGTCTGTGCATTTTATTTATTATTTTATTTATTTATTAAGACGCGACGTCGATATGTAACAGTCGAGTTGGATATTAAGTTTTTGTTTTTATAGGTTGTGTTTTAAGGCCGTTTCACACGGCACGATTGTTCGATTGATTATAAATATTTTATTAGGTATAAGATCATTGTTGTTTGTTATGAGTTGATTTTGTTTAATTCTTTACGTACTTAATGAGACCAGGGTATTAATTACTGGTGTAAAATGTTTTTACAGTTTAATTGTGTAAATACACTTAACATTTAATGGGACTTTTCTACGTTGTGCAATTTTGTACCAAAAAATAAATATTGTCGTGACTGTGTGAAATGGTCTATCAAATAAACCAGTATAGCATAGTGTGAGATAGTAAGTTAACGAGAAGTATTAATAATGTTACGTTAAACTTAGAAGACAAATGTAACTAGAGCGCGCCCCGATATATTGTCAAATAAAAAATATAAATATTTGTTGTTTTATTATTTTGTCTGTTATTTCATAAACTGCAGATGATAAGAACTTCGCAGTGGGTTGGTAATATAACAGAATATTAACTAGAGCTATAAGTATGCAGGCTTGTCGTGAAATCATAAAGTATAGATATATAGACAACACTTTATTCGACACTACTTCATACAAATAAAATACAAAAACGTGTATACAGCTTACACTTGTAAGTAGAGAGTGCAGCAACTTTACCTATACCGACTACGCTTTAATACGAGTATAACCCATAACCTAACAGTGTAATAAACCCTAAAAACTAACCACTTTCTGAGTGCTGGCCAATCGTTAACCTCGCGGACATCTACTGCAACCAATTAATAGAAATCATGAGCCATCTGCAGATGAAACAGTCAAAATAAAATAATCCATACCCTTAATTACAAATTTCAAATCGCACTGATAATTCAATGACAATTACATTCAATGACATTTTACAAATAGGCACGTCATACATTAACATAAAATTTACACAAAAAATGCCGCAATGGCCGAAACGCGTGCGCGTGGCAGAGTAATACTCGTATGTGCAAAACTGGATACTTGATTTTATTTGAGTGAGTAATGTGGTCAATCTAAATTGTATTCAACATTAATTATTTATTCATGAATATACTAAGTGTAAATAATGCGATGAATTAATAAAACGATTTATTGTGTGAACTAAAAACCTTTATTTAGATATTAATGTGAAGTACACAATCCAATCCAATCCATCAGCCAAAGGAAGTCCACTGCTGAACATAGGCCTCTCTTAATGATTTCCACAGTGACCTGTTGGAGGCAGCCTGCACCCAGCGACGTCCCGCGACCTTTACCAGGTCAGCTGACCACCTAATGGGTGGACGTCCCACGCTGCGCTTAATATAATATACAAACATACAATATTAATATTAATTTCATTAAAACAATGACTATTGCTTTATCTTAATTACTGGAAATGCTGTCATTTTTTTCCTCCAATAATATATTTTCTTTTTCTTTTCTTAATTTTTTATATATTATTTGCGTAATATGAACAAATCGTAGAATAAGTAGTTGGCATCCAAACATTCTAACAACTTTGAGCCCTAATTACTATTAACCATTTTTCTTTCCCCAATCTATCTTTAGGGATTTTAAAGTTAAAATCAATTAATCGAAAGGTTCTGGAGTAGATGCCACGTATATGCAAGCGCATTGTCGGACACCCGCTTACAAGGTGGTCGGACGATCTAGCTCAGGTTGTAGGAAGTTGCTGGATGCAGGCTGCTTCCAACAGATCATTGTGGGGATCCTTGGTGGAGGTCTATGTTCAGCAGTGGAGTTTCTGTGGCTGTGGAGAGGGAGAGTCAGAAATAAAATAAAAGCAAAATTAGTATTATTAAATATTTCCAAGTATTTGATGTATTATTACATTTACTTATTACTAACACATGCATCGTACCATTTTATTATATTACAAAAACAGTAGTTAATTATGCCTGGTCCATTTATTGCCCACCTCTCCCTACAAGCATGAACCACGAGTAACGTCGTCATGGGTCGGGCAAAGTGATATTGGATTTTTCTATCTATTATTAGCCTGGAGTCAGGAATTTGTAGCTGAACTGGCAATAAGCTCGCCCTCTATCTATCAAGTCGTGGGACGGAACACACAAGGCGAAATGTGAGTGTCCTGGTTGCACCTCTGCCTACCCCTTCTGGGATTAAGGCGTGATGTTAATGTATGTATGTATGTGTTTGTATATATGTATAGTGCAAAAAGGATTTAACAAATAAATACCACACTAGCTGGGGAATAATAATTATTTATTATGCTTGTAACATCTACGTCTACCCTAATCAATTTGTTTTCTGTGTTAATTACTTTTGAAAATTGTAGTTACGTTATTTTTTTTCTATATATACTTACACCAGCTTTGTTATGATGCTTGTGCAATTGTAATATTAATAGTCAGTATTAATTGACTATGTGGCCTAACCACTCACAATCGTACTGTCGAGTGTAGGGTAGGTCCATGGCCTGCAGTGGGACGTATATGGGCTGATACAATACAACTAATGTAATATGAATGAGGTGACCATGGAATTACCAGATTCCGTCAACTGAAATGTTAACCGGTACCGACAAAGGGCTTAGTCAAAATTGATTGGTTTTTGCGCTGTCCTTTTTTATACTAATGTAAGCCGTAAGACAGAGTTACACTATGATTAGGTATATAACATTTGTCATGAGTGAAAGAATAGGTACTGTACGCGACAGTTCAACGTGGCAATTTATATAGATATTTATTTTGCAAAGACTTAAGAGTACAATAATTAAGTCATGTTAACTATAATATAATATGCAATATGAAAAATATTTTATCTACAATTTTCAATTGATCGATGTCTGCATATGGAAGATATACCTTATATTATGAGGAAGCCTATTATGAGGGGACTGTATGAACGTAATAAAACCGTAAAAATGAGAATGGATTACTGTTTTTTATTTAGCTTTAAAAGCAAATATTGTTGTGTATTTCAATATACAATAATATAATCATACATAAAGAATAATGTAAGCGGGATCGAAATCAATAAATGCGGTAAATGCGGGCTCGTGCAGCACTAAGACTAGGACGGCGCGGGCGATGTGCGGGTGTGCGGGGCGTCCCCTTCCCCACTCCTCAGCTCATACCCCGATTGCCATTTCGACCTGTTTCGTACTATAAGTTTCCTTGGTGATCTTTTTGATCGTTTTAATATAATTTTCAAGGATCTTCACTTGTTAGAATTCCACTTGTTTGATAGAGACTAACAATTATAGGCAACCTAATAACTGTAGCAGAATGTCTATAAGCACTAATTTCTGAATAGCCGAGTTGTTGGTGATTATGATGAAGTATGAATCTGAGTGTCTTCAATGCCCACTGGAGAATTACACTCATATAATTTTAAAAAGTAATATAAATGATAACATCTGCTTGTCAGTGTCGTGATAACATGTGTGAACGGTGAATCGGAAGCCACCGGGTTCGATTCTAAGTTGAGCGTTTTTGTGAGGATATTTCCATCCAAGAGGCCTACCACCAGTAGAGCCTATTATTACTTTCTTTACTTGACATATTAACACTTACATCTAAAGGCAGGGTATCAAATAAAAAACACAATATTCAAGACGAGACCTTTATTGAAACCACAAAAATGTCTCTACTATTCTTCCATACAGCGGAAGTTGAACATCGAGATTCGAAACGCTTTTAAATTCGTAATTAACTCTTATGTGCTAAAAACATATAAGCAATAGGCCGAGTACGTATGCCTTCTTGTCACGGAAATTTGGACTGATCAGTACACAGGTGTATTGAAAAATGTATTGAAAACAACCCGATAGTCATACTATAAGAATTCGCGTACGTAGACAGATTAATAAATGATTGTTGGCTGTTTAGGTGACGAGGTATTGGAGACGAATGGGGCGCTCGCGAACTGGCACCGGCACTCCCAGACGCTCCACGGCAAGGAACATCCCGGCAGCGCGCTGTGGACAAAATATATCAATGAATTAATTGGAGAGATCCAAATGGCCCCAACAATATCTTATCAATATTTAAACCGAGGACAGAATTAACCAGGCATAAAAGCATAGCTTCTTCTTTTAGTCATACATTTCTGAGTGTACCTAGTTATCGTAGTTAGTCCACTAGACAACAATGTAAATGCCCTGTTGTGATCCGATTTGAAGAACATTGTAGCCAGATTAACTATCGGGCATAATGAGACATCATCTTATGTTGCAGAGGGTGAACGCAGTTGAATGCTAATTATTGCTTTGTTACAGGTGTTGTTTGGTCTTACTACTGTGCATGAAACATGCATGGTCATATCGCTTACTATCAGGTGACTGGCATGCACGTCTCGTCATTCATCGCATTAAAAAAAGTCATGACAGCCATGAACTCATGACCTACCCATCTATACTTGTGTACTTTCCTTGCTTCCCCTTACCTTCCACTTAGCCTTGTACTCCTCCAGGTAGACCAGCAGTCTCTCGCGGGCGATGTTCATTTCTCCGCTGGAATAGCCAGTGGCTGGCCCGGAGACAATCCAGGGGTGCTTGAGAGCATCTTCAGCCCTGAAGCGGCGACGAGGTTGCGGCAGCAAAAGATGATCGATGAAGTTCTTGGCCGACTCCGAAATAGTCCTGAACGCGATGTCATCGTACGTGTACTCCGCTCTGAGAATCTTCGCCGTGAGCTCCGCCTCTGTGTTAGATTCGAATGGCATTATGCCCGACAACCTGGAAATGGAACGTTTCATATAAAATCTACGTTTATTTAGAATGTTTATAAAAAGCTCATCACTGGCTGGAATTGTAAATCGGCAAGCGTATACGGAGTGGTGGAGACCTGACGACCAGCTACGAAACTACTTCCATACTTTAAAATTATTTAGGAACAATTGATTATTGTTAAACAGAATACCTGAGGAACTAATCTAATGGGTTTTGGTGTACAACCTGCTAACGCGATATGCTGTGATTTCGATTAATGTCGCCATATCTTCACCACGCGGTAAGAGAATGCTGATGGGGATAGGGAAGGGTGTGTCATGATTCTCTTCCCCATATATTTTCCCAGTGACTGAGTAAAAATGTTAAGCTAATAAAAATATGTTTGTATTAAAATGCAATTCGCAAGCACATAGCAGCTACGTCAGACTTTACTTCACTAGTTTCGGTGAATATGCTCATAAAGGTCTACGTTCTATTAGATGATGTGCTAAATCGATTAAACTTTTTCAAAGATGGAGGCGGTCTTGATATAAAATTATTATATGTACATTACGTAATTCAAAAGAGCATCAAAATGTCTACATCTATTGCGCTAAGATTTTTTCGGATATTTATAAAAATAAAGGAAAAATCTCAACGCGTTTAGCATAGCTCCTAGTCTACGCCATTATAATGACAATACACGGACAGATGTGCAGTTACTGACCTGCTCTGTTCTTGTATTGCCAGTGGTGTTATTCACCTTTTAACTCAAGCTGTCTTCTTATTTTTTTTTGTACTTACGCGTATGGAGAAAACCGATTAAGTGAAATAAAAAAAATAATGTTAGCATTTTTTTGTTAATTTCACATGTCAACGAAAACAGTTAATGTACGACTTTATTGCGTATTATAAAATATGTGTTAGAATGTTCGTGTGTTATCAAATACATTTCGAAATCGTAATTACTGATTTAATAAATTCGTACTGAATGGGGTTAGAAACAATTAGGTGTCACGGTTAATATTTGTTAGGACTCTAGAATTTGTTTTGAGCCACAAGCTTATTTTTGCCCCCCGAAGTAGCATTATTATTAAAAATTAAAACTATAAATTATGAAAAGAATAAAATCACAATATTACTTACATCTTATAGATGCAAACTCCGAGGCTCCACATGTCGGAATTGAAGTGGACTGGTTCGAACTTGAGCACTTCAGGGGCGACGTACTCCCTGGTGCCATAGACAGCCTTGATCTTGGAGCCCTCGTACAACACTCTGGACAGGCCGAAGTCCACCAGCTTGACTCGCAGCGAGTTGGGGTGGGAAAACACCAGGTTCTCGGGCTTGAGATCCAGATGCGCCACTTTCTGAGAGTGGATGTACACTAGTCCGTCGAGAATCTGCTTGATGCATGGCGGGATATCAGACTCGTTGATGTGGTGATCACGCGTAATTCTCTCCAGTAATTCCCCGCCCCATGCGCTGAAACAATGTGCCTTGATTTTATGGAATACAACCCAAATTAGCAAGTTAGCCTATTAGTGCTCACTGACGCCTGTGAACAATCACTACTCCAGAGGAATACACCTATGTCAGTAAACCATGATAATTACTTTTGTCATGCAAATAAAATCATAACAAGAAACTTAGTTTAATGCCAAGTAGTATAAACTTAAATATTATTGCTAGCAAAAATACACGATAAAACTGAATAACAAAGAAATTCTTAGGCTTACTAGCTTGAACTATATCAAAACAAGCGTATCAATGGCATAGGATATTCACACAATAGTCAGGTATTGGTTTGCTAAATGGAACTTACTATTCCATCACGATGCCGACTACGTCGTCGCTGACATAGGAGTCGATCACGCCGACGACGTTCTCGTGTTGCAATCTGCGCAACATGAAGAACTCGCGGAGAGCGAAGCCCTGCCTTCCGGGCTCGTTCAATTTCATCACCTTTCCTGCAAAGCTGTCTCCAAACTCGTCCTAGAAAGCATAACGTATTTGCTTGACTCAATAGTTAGTTTAGCAGTGAATTTTCTATAGAAGACAACCTTCTCTATAGAAGATTGTCTTTTCTTTTGTCTTATATAGAAGAAGACAATCTTCTAGAGAAAATTCACTGCTAAATGGTCCGGCGACACATCTTCATAGATGTGTTGCTGGATCATCAATCAAGCGTCGTGGATGTTCATGGGTGAAGGTGACAACGAACTATCACTTGACCTGTTTGCTCGTTTGCCGGACCTATTGAATAAAAAAATATAATTCATTGATTTCACCGTGACATGTTAACAACGATCTGCGTCTAACAACTCCCTATGAATTAGTCTAAGTCGAGTAATTTTGTCATACAATCACGCAAAAAGTAAAAAATAAATAAATAAAAAAAAATGTTTTTGACAGTTACATTTAAGAATTTGAATCAAATTAAGTAACATCGTACAAAAAATGTATTAATGAAATATTATTTGAAATATGAATCATAATAAATTCGCACGTCGCCTGAAGCTGCATTTATTTAGGCATAAGTGAGGTACACGTTAAAAAACTGAAGACTGAACGCGGAGCTACAAACAGATTGATAGTCTAACCGCCTACCTCAATGAGGCATACTCTGCCAAATGCTCCTCCACCAATCATTTCTTCCCGTCGCGTGTATGTCTGTGGCAGTTTGTGGTACTGCCTCACGCGGCGGTAGCGTGGCACCGTCAACTCCAGCTCATGATTCATTCCTGTTGGACCAGCCAAGTATTAACCATCCCAATTAAGACACAAGACATTGCAGAAAGTCTGAGACTAGTCGGTGATGTAACACCATAACAAATGTTTGTGGATCGCCAAAGAATAAAGCGCACAGCAGTCAGCTTCCTAGTCTACGTTGCTATAAAATCTGAATAAACAGTCTCCCATCTTATTCCTAATAATCCCAGTATTTACACTTTATTACCCTCGTGTTGGTATAAAAGGAAAATGCTAAAACTTACTAAAGCAGACCATGGGGCGGTACGTGCAAGCAACGGGCGGGATGGCACGAATCTGGAAGATAAGCATCTTCTCCACTGGCGGGATTTGAAACTCGAACATCGGTCTTCGTGTAATGCCAAGTTCTATAAACGGGCCTTCATCAGTCTGGAAGGCCACGGTGTACCAAGCGCCCGGAGCGCTCTTGTTTTCCCTGTGACAAAATATGTTAAGACAAGTTCCCAGTAGACCTGTTACCTTGTTTCCTGAGGAAAACATAATAAAGAGCCTTGGTGAAAATCAACGCCTAGCTAACATCTGCGTTAAGAAAGATCAAAACAAACCAGCTTATGAAAATTGTCGCTGCGCTGTAAAAGTATTCTTTCGCGCTCTTTGCCTGGTATAAGCAGTAGTACTTACCACCGGAATACGCCAATATCCTTAGTATGGCGCCGAGATGTTCTGATGGGATGATTATAACAAATTTTCACATCAGGTCTTGGTTTGGTGAAGAAATAGTAGTTGCCTGCATTGTCCAACCTGAAAGTTCATTAGTTGTTAGACACCGTTACTACTCACTTACAACTGCAATTTTAAAATATTAACCGTAGCACGCATAGTATATCGAATTGAAACTTGCTAATTTTTATAGGTTCTCACAATGCAAAGTAAATTGTATTCTACTCGTATTACACTCCTGTGTATCTCGCGCCAATCTAGCCACTAACGGGCATATTTACAACAATAGACGAAAAGGGCAGGGAACAGGAGAGTTGTTTGTAAGACCCGAACTAATTTCTCCGTGATTAAAGTGTATTAAAAACTTCGTAATAAATATAGGTTATTTTGTGTGGGTATCTGAATAGAAGAAGGCATTCTTGATCGGTGTCAAGAATCAATCTTTTTTTTCCATCCGGTGATGGGAAGGCAAGATCGATTTTAACTTTCACATCTTTTTGAGGTAACTTCGTTAGAAAATACACAAAAAAATACATAAAATATACTTACAAGCAGAATTTGAACTTTATCGGTTTCATTGCGAGCACTTGCCTTATGTGTGAAGGAGGGAAAGGAGGTTCCTGTAAAAATTTAAGAACATAAATATAATGATCGATAATAATGGCAAACTCGGACAGAACAATCGCAAGAATAATAATAATCAATTGATCGCAAGCAATCATCGCTTGAGCAACTACGCAGAGTGAAATCTGCAAATGAAAAAAAAAACACTTTTGATAAAGGTCATGGACTATGGATATATGGATATATTGGATGTCGTTCCACAACGCGCTGCACTACGGAATGGGTCATTCCCTGCCTTGCTAGGGTACGCCCTTCGGACAAGTCTCGTCGATTCCGCCCGATCTTCGGCATCCTTAATAAGAAGGCCATTGATCCATATCATCCTTGACGACATCTAGCCAGCGCTTCTTTGGTCTACCCCTAGGTCGAGGCTCTGGAATGTCCGGAATGGTCAATTTCGTCCCAAATATTTAACTCCACCAAACTTAGATTTAAGTTTTATGCGCTTTTTATTTTAATGCACTATGAAATGGTTTATTTCACTCCGCGATGCTATACTTAATAAAACTAAAACCCATTTTTTTGTCTATTTTAATGGTTCACTCCGTGCCACATTTATCACTCCATCAAACTGAAATCACATTAAAATGGAACTTATTCAACGACGCGATTCTTCGTGACACAAAGAACTATTCATCCACTTCACTTCACTATGGAATGGTCCATTGCGTTCCACATATAATTATCACTCCACCGAACTAAAATCCACTTCACTTCACTATGGAATGGTCCATTGCGTTCCACATATTATTATCACTCCACCCAACTAAAATCCACTTCACTTCACTATGGAATGGTCCATTGCGTTCCACATATAATTATCACTCCACCGAACTAAAATCCACTTCACTTCACTATGGAATGGTCCATTGCGTTCCACATATAATTATCATTCCACCGAACTAAAATCCACTTCACTTCACTATGGAATGGTCCATTGCGTTCCACATATTATTATCACTCCACCCAACTAAAATCCACTTCACTTCACTATGGAATGGTCCATTGCGTTCCACATATAATTATCACTCCACCGAACTAAAATCCACTTCACTTCACTATGGAATGGTCCATTGCGTTCCACATATAATTATCACTCCACCGAACTAAAATCCACTTCACTTCACTATGGAATGGTCCATTGCGTTCCACATATAATTATCATTCCACCGAACTAAAATCCACTTCACTTCACCATGGAATGGTCCATTGCGTTCCACATATAATTATCACTCCACCGAACTAAAATCCACTTCACTTCACTATGGAATGGTCCATTGCGTTCCACATATAATTATCACTCCACCGAACTAAAATCCACTGCACTTCACTTTGGAATGGTCTAATACTTTCCACATAGCAAAAACCTAATTAAGACCGTAATTCTAATAGATTAAAACATATAATACCTGCTCATCCAAAGGTTGCCAACAAGAAATTATACCATTTTATTTTTTAAATGTTATAATAGAATATTAAATTTTTTTTATGATACAATTAAGGAATAGGTAAGAGCGATGATTAAACCTTATGGTTTTCATACGTACATCATAATTCAGTGACAATTCCTGTAAACTGAAATTAGTACGGGAACGTGACTGCAAAGTGCTGCTAATATAGGTACATGAAAAAAACATTCAAGACTTTCATCGCATTAGCCGTAAACTTGATACAAATTAGACTATCATTTTAAATAACGATCGCAAATGCATTATTTTATATTCTCTGGACGGATACCTGAGCTGGCATCACTTTAGTTGTGTAGTGGCTGCCCTTCCTGAAGTGTTTGGGCTTGATGTCGCCCAGGCTGTCGTCGAGCCACCCCGGAGGCACCACAGTGAGGTGCGCGATGCTCTGGCACACGTGGGCCGCCCTGGGAGAGTGGAGCCAGTGGTGGATCTCGCAAATCACCTCGCCGCTCATATCAAGGCTCATCTTCTTAATATGGAGGATGAATATGCCTCCCTTGCAGATAACCTACAAATACGCCCAGCAGTCAATACAATCATACAAAACTGCCCAAATACGTACATTTGTATGTATTTGTATTATGAATAAGAGTTTCTGGTCATGGATGTAAGTCATTACTCCAATAATTTACTGCATATGTATCGGTATATGGGTTGGATTTGTGGCTTATGGCACCAAAGATGGATTTACGTCTTCGAATAATTCGTTAATCTATTTGTCAAAATATTGACCACCCAAACGTGCCGACTTTCTTGATAGGCGATAAAATCTAGGTGAATGCGATTTTGTTAGTTGACTTTTAAATTAAAGAAGAAAAATATGACAGTTTACTCACGCTGAACAGGCGATTGCTTCGCTCGACTTTGTATCGTCCTACGTACCACACGACTCGAAGTTTTTGGTGGTTGTCGTAACTAAAAGCACAGTCGAATACTACTGAGGACCCGCAAGATGCTACAGCGGATTCCAAAGGCTTCACTACATCAGTCAGTGGGGCTTTCGCCATTATAGACCCTGAAAGTCATTGTGAGAATTGTAGGCAACACAACATTATGCAAACATGATTAGAGAGTTCTGTAAACTGTGTTTTCAATATTGCGGATCATTACCTCAGCGGGATTAAACAATACTATCATACCCAAACGAAATATCATCAATAAATCTTTATAATTTGGTAAATGTTATGTGAAGTCGGAGAATTTGCAAGTGTTATCTTGGTGGTTTTGGCCCAAACCATCTCAATCATAAAAAAATATTTAAAAAAACCTATGTTTCGATTTATACAGTACAATACATCGTGAGATTTGAGTTCAATTCTTATCAAACAAATGTTAAGCTCGTCCCGTCATTCATATTGATGACGTAACGCTCGGATGCAGTAATTTATTTGTATGGATTTGTAAAACGAACCAGCAATCGCGGCATATTTAAAACCGTCTCAACAAATAAAAAGACCCGCAAATTCTATCATGGCGACTAAACTGGAACGCACGGCATCTAATTAAATAATTATAAATAACTTGACAATATTGTCAGAACACTTACGGGTTACGGTCAGTTTGCAAGTGGAGCTGTCTGTTTTGCCAGTCCTATCATTAATCATAAGGACTGTATACTTCGCTGACAGTTCAGAGAAGGCATCGTAAATCTTCAAGGCCATCATGCCATTGCCAAAGTCCTCGTGTATCACCTGGATGTCGTCGATCAAAACATCGTTCATGTACCATTCCACGCGGGTGTCTAGATCATAGGACCCGCTGCAAATCATCTTCATGTATTGATTCTCCAATGCCGACAATTCTTTCGGCAAATGCGTCGTGATGCATGGCTTTGAGAGCTTCATCGGGTCTATATCTTCCAAAACGTTCACACCCGCATAGCTTGATAGCACTCCGTCGCGTGTAAACATCACAAGGACGTAAATACCGGAATCATTCTCTGTAGCATGATCAATTATTAGATGGGCGATATCATCAGTATTGTTCATCGTAATGCGCTCGTTGGGAGATATCTCCACGTCATCTTTGTACCAGTAGTGCCGAATATGCACGTATGTTTCTTTTAATACCAAAAGTTCAATTTTCTCTCCAGGTCTGATGAGGACCGGGTTCATATGGCGCGTAATTCTTGTGCACTCGTACGGATTGATCGTATAGTATGCCACTTCATTGGTCCTGACTATGGGGACGAGAAGGAACGCTTTGCTAACTGCTTGTTGTGATCCATGTTTCGCAATCAGGCAATACGAGCCTTGGTCAACATCACACACGCTCTTGATTTCGAGGCGATGTACAAATTTGCCTGCAAGAAGGCGGAACCGACCCTTGTTGCGTAAAGCGCGGCCGTTCCTGTACCACGTGACGTTGGTGTCGAGTGGTCCATCGAATTCACACTCCATCATGATGTCATCACCACAACTGCACACTAAGTCTTGCAGATGGTGGGTGAACACTAATTCATCCGGTGGTCTAGCGGGCACTAAAATGTTATTATTGTGAAATAATACAAGTCATCAAAGTTTAGACATGGGTGAAGTATGGTTCAGTGATATAATATATTTTAAGTAATTGCTAACTCAGCAGGGTATAGTAAAAATTTGACATATAAACAACGCAGAATATCTATATATTCTGCGTCATGTATATGTAAAATTTTTCAAAACTAAAAGTCTCGTAATATCGCTTGCGGGACGGAATGGGCCGGCGGCGGCGCGGCGTTGACGGACTGGAGTTTTAATGTATTAGTTCGGTATGAAACACGTGACACAGAACTGTCACGCTCGGCGGGACCGCGGTCACCTTGTCCCGCCCGGGTACACGGGTACAGATACGGGAGTTTAGCGGCTTACCTCCCACCAAGAAAAATTCTGTGTCGCCGCGGCCCCTCCCGCCCGCTTGTTGACACCTTAATGGGGACTGGCGTCGCCATCAAAAATATTTATCAACTTTTAAACAATATTTTATGACTAACTTTACAATGGCTTAACTTGTTGGATTTATCCATAGATATAAAAAATGGACAGTTGTAAATCCATACTGAGGATATTAGGGATTAAAAGTTACAATAAATCTAACAGATTAACACCAGGTTTAAAATAAAGATAATACAAAATTATCTGTATACATTTATACATATGTAAAGACTTACCAAGTGGGAGAACCGGTAGAGCGCAAGCCATTTTCGCCTCGTTCGTTTACCTAAGGGGAAAAAAAAACAAAAATAAATAAAATACCTTTACCCAAAAATAAACAAGTACCAGAAAATTACCTTTGGGATCAAAACCGTAAAAACACCATACAATGACCATGTATTTTAATTCGATTAAATAATACAATCAGTTTAACAACATTGACACAACACTAAACAATGAATAAATTGATACATTTGATTTACTTAAGATTAATACAACGTATAGAATTTTTTATTTTAAACTAACAATATTTTGATGAATACACTTTACTGAATCGAGTTATGAAGACAACTCGTGTCTGATAATGCGATACGCTTTCAAGTAACACAACTCGCGCAGGCGCACTGGATATTATAAACGACACGAAGACATTTGATTAATCGATACAAGCTCGGTCTATTTATAATCGTGTTGTTAACATCACATCTATCAAATCTTAAGGAAAACTTATCGTGATTGCCGATTGTAAAAGACACATTTGATTATAATATAGTTACTTCATTTGCTTTAGGGCTTTAAATGCTATACATACTACACATAAACATACGCTTTTTTCCCAGAAGGGGTAGGCAGAGGGGCTACCAAGACACCCACGTTTCGCCCTATGTGTTCCGTCTCATGGTGTGATAGTTGGCGAGCCTATCGCCATATCGGGCATAAATTCCTGACTCCGGGGTGATAATTAATAAAAAAGTCCAATAACCTACACGATAATGATCTTATATACTGTAAATACCATAACGTTTATAAATGGTTTATCCAAGTTTTCTACCACCATCAACCTAGTATTTTCAATTTAATATTATTATAACATGAATATTAAAAATAAGTACTCGATTATTAACATACGCTACACATATTTCAAGGTTAAGTATACAACTTAAAGCCTGCCACATACGCTACACATATTTCAAGGTTAAGTATATAATTAAAGCCTGCCACATACGCTACACATCTTTAAAGGTTTAGTATATAATTTAAAGACTGCCACATACGCTACACATCTTTCAAGGTTAAGTATACAATTTAAAGCCTGCCACAAACGCTACACATCTTTAAAGGTTAAGTATATAATTTAAAGCCTGCCACATACGCTACACATCTTTAAAGGTTTAATATATAATTTAAAGCCTGCCACATACGCTACACATCTTTAAAGGTTTAGTATATAATTTAAAGACTGCCACATACGCTACACATTTTTCAAGGTTAAGTATACAATTAAAGCCTGCCACATACGCTACACATCTTTCAAGGTTAAGTGTATAATTTAAAGCCTACCACATACGTTCAAGTACGTTTGAATCGAAAATTGGAACGAAGTTTGCGCAGTTATTTGCCCACACGCGTTCCAGCACACTGGTGCAAACTCAGACTTGCACAGTTACATCGTTACGTGTGTGGCGACCATAAAAGTGAACAAATCAAGAAAATTATTTACAATGTATATATTTTATCTACCTGACTTTATTGAACTAATTCAACATCATTGTTTTAAGATAATAATCATAATATACTACTATTTAAGTATATATTACTCTATCCTAAGGAATATAGCAATTCTTAATATTTCTCTGCCAAAAACTTTTTACTAAATCTAATAATTATAAAAGCATTATATTTTTAGAATGAAAATAAACAAAAAATACGCATGATGTTCTAGTATTTATGTATATCTTGGTCAAATCTGCTTTATTATAATTACTAAATTATCTATTATAAACAATTGAATCATACGGTTTTTTAATTAAGCACCAACATAATTAAGTTAAACATTCAATAAAATTGTTTCAAACATTAACGATTAATCCTACTTATATTTAGGCCAAAAATTATTATAACTTTGGTAAATAATTTATTAAAGCAAAGTTTGATAGGTAGATTATAGGTAAATATCAGTTTAAACAACAAAAATATATTTTTTATTAATGGGACCCGATGCAGAAGTACCTTAAATGATAAAAAAATAGACCGATTTATGAGAACCTCTGTGGCACAGTGGGCTAAACGCCAGCTGTAAAAAAGAGGTCGCGATTCTATCCCCGCACCGAAACAAATACTTGTACGGCACACAATTATTAATTGTTTCAGGTTACGTTGTTTTCTTTGTAATTCATGGTGTTATTTGGTGTTGCTACTATCCCTGAACGGTCACGCTTACCATCAGGTGAATGGTATGCTCGTCTCGCTATTCATCGCAATAAAAAAAACTGTTGGGAGTAAGTACTTCTTTTATGAATTATGATATGTTGTGTTCATAACAGTTTGATAAAAAGATAATTGAATTACAAACCCAATATACAATATTTTGGAACAATTGGATAAACGTAACAAATTATTATACCCTGCTTCAAGTTTCAAAATTATTATAGGTACTTTAACTTCGTGTCCCATTTGGTATTTTCATTTTATATTTATTTATAAATACAAATTTAAAATATTTCAATATTTGATTTGTAAACATATGTTGATATTTGGTAAATATTTAAAATGTAAAATCTTTAATTGGATACTCTTGTCTTTCCATCAAAAGATTGGAATTTTTCTAATATTGGCAAGTTGTGTTTAAATATTAATTTGTATATAAATATTTTGTTACATAGTTAAATAAATAGTAGATACGAAAAAATGTCCTGATAGTTTTATAATCTAAATTTACATATAAATTAAGATAATCAAAAATCGTCACACAAGTAAAATTGGGCTCAAATTAAACAATTCAACATTTTATTATTTGACTAATATGTAACATTTGACTTGGATCATATTAAGAAAATTTACATGTGATAATGTCTTTTAAAAATCCAATTTTACAATTAATATCCAGGAACGAACACTGTCAAACTATTTCAAAACAATTTGACAAAAACACGCTTAAAAACTACACTTCACTTCTCGTTTGTTTTTAATGTCACTAAAATTTTAGAAAGTGAGTCACGCCTTCTGAGGTACATACTGTGTGTTCACAAACTGATTCCCACATAGGATCACACGGATTCACAGACTACAGATGGAGGTTGTGCATTGCCAAGATGTAACCAGGGTGGTTTGGATTCCACTTTCCTTTATCCTTCTTTTTTTTCCTCCTCTTTTCGTTGTTATTCCGGCCAGCAACTGAAATCAGAAAACAATGTAGATCTCTGCTACAAGGAAGCTTATTACACGTAATGCATAATTGAACTCATGTTTTTAGTTAGTTTAAAAATATTTGTGCATGCTTTTTTCTGGTGAAACTATTTAAGAAATAAAGCATTTTTTTGTTGAGTTAGAATACTTGCGTGAAATCCTCTTCTGTTATTGCACCGCTATGTTAAGCAGAGAAGTAGCCGGCTCAGATGAAACCTGTGACAGTTCTAAACGGTGTTAGTAAAGGAAGATACACAAAATGAAATTAATATGTCAAGTAGTTATTGAAAGCATTACTTACATAGTGATAGATGACTAAGGTTGCAAATTGGTAAAAAATGTTTCCTTAGTTCGTCTCCTGCATTCGGTATCGCATTCACCAAAATGTGCGTGTGTATTGAGTGGTATCTTTTATTCTGTTGAAAAAAGACCTGTATCCCTATTTCCCGTGTGAAACTACTACTTGTTTTTCGTTAATTGGCGGTGGGGACATATGGCATATCACCGGCGCAAAAGTGAAAGTACAATGAGTGAGAGTCAGTAAGTAACAGTACAGTGAGTACAGTGGGTGAGTACATGGTTGAGAAAGTGAGTAAGTAAATGAGTGAGAGGGCAAGTAAATGAGTGAGAAGGCAATTAAATAAATGAGAGAGTGGGAGAGTAGGTGAGAGGGCGAGTGAAAGAGTGTAAGAGTAATTGAGTGAGAATACAAGTAAATGAGTGTGAGAGTGAGTAAGTAAAAGAGAGAGAGTGGAAGCGTAGCTGAGAGGGCAAATGAATGTGTGGAAGAGTAAGTGAGTGAGAGGACAAGTGAGAGGTAAGTATATGAGTTAGTAAGTGAGAGAGTGGGATAGTAGGTGAGAGGGCAAGTGAATGAGTGGAAGAGTAAGTGAGTGAGAGCACAAGTGAGAGGGTAAGTAAATGAGTGAGTAAGTAAGAGAGTGAGACAGTAGGCGAGAGGGCAAGTGAATGACTGGAAGAGTAAGTGAGTGAGAGGACAAGTGAGAGGGTAGGTAAATGAGTGAGTAAGCGAGAGAGTGGGATAGTAGGTGGAGGGCAAGTAAATGAGTGAGTAAGTGAGAGAGTGGGATAGTAGTGGAGAAGGCGAGTGAAAGAGTAAGTGAGTGAGATGGCAAGTGAATAAGAAAGAGAGTGGGAGAGTAGGTGAGAGGGCGAGTGAAAGAGTGTAAGAGTAATTGAGTGAGAATACAAGTAACTGAGTGAAAGAGTGAGTAAGTAAGAGGGTAAGTGAAAGAGAGAGAGTGGAAGCGTAGCTGAGAGGGCGAGTAAATGAGTGGAAGAGTAAGTGGGTGAGAGGACAAGTGAGAGGTAAGTATATGAGTTAGTAAGTGAGAGAGTGGGATAGTAGGTGAGAGGGCAAGTGAATGAGTGGAAGAGTAAGTGAGTGAGAGCACCAGTGAGGGGGTAAGTAAATGAGTGAGTAAGTGAGAGAGTGAGACAGTAGGTGAGAGGGCAAGTGAATGAGTGGAAGAGTAAGTGAGTGAGAGGACAAGTGAGAGGGTAAGTAAATGAGTGAGTAAGTGAGAGAGTGGGATAGTAGGTGAGAGGGCAAGTGAATGAGTGGAAGAGTAAGTGAGTGAGAGGACAAGTGAGAGGGTAAGTAAATAAGTGAGTAAGTGAGAGAGTGGGATAGTAGTGGGGAAGGCGAGTGAAAGAGTAAGTGAGTGAGATGGCAAGTGAATAAGAAAGTGAGTAAGTGGGAGGGTAGTGAGTAGTTAAGTGGGTGAATGGGTAAGTAGGTGGGAGGATAAGTAAATAAGTGAGAGTGAGCAAGGAAGTCGCTGGTTGCAGGCTGCCTCCAGCAGGTCACTGTGAAATAATTGCAGGAGGCCTATGTTCAGCAATGGTCTTCTTTTGGCTCATGGATGGACGGATGGATAGAGCAAGTAAGAGATAATAAATGTGTCAATGAGTATGGGAATTTACAAATTAATGAATAAGTAAGTGAGTACCTATATTAAAAAAAATAACGTGTAAACTGTAAGTGTATTGGTGATTTGGTTAGTCAAAAGATTTATTTGACGATTTTGAAGTCGGCTCTAAATATATGTATATTTTTTTAATAAACCACTCATGTAATAGAGGTTTTTTACTTTGCGACAGCCTCCGTGGCACAGTTGGTTAGATGCCGGCTGTGAAACGAGAGGGCGCGGGTTCCATCCATGCACCGAAACAAATGTTTGTGTAAACCACAGGTATTTTTTTTCGGGCCTGGGTGTTTGTGAGACCAAAAGTCTCTCGTAGTTTTCTCTCTTAGTAGTCGGAGATCTGGGATAAATAACGAGGAGTGAGGGGGGAGGCAGGAGATTCTGAGGCGGCCGAGTCGACTAAGTGGGGTGGGGTATGTAAGTCAAAAGGTATGCAAGCAAAAAGTAAAACAAAGGATAAAGGGGAAGAATTTTGGAAACGGATACACGCAGCGCGACACTGACACCGGATTTCGCATAACGTTAATTAAAATTTGATGACCTTTTAAAAAAAAAAAGTTGCACTATCGCTTTAGCTCGCACAGTCAAGAACACTTACCCAGCGGAAATCTGGAACCAATCCAAAAGCCGGAATGGAAGCTGAAGTTTCCAAGCGGCACTCTGGAAGTCGATGTCTGCAAGTTGCTGCTCGGAAATCACTTCACCACAAAGCACTCGCGAAAGAAACCGGCGCCGGCCCGGGCCGGCGGGCTATTAATAGCCTGGATCGATACTCTATAGGAGCGCGCGAACCAGCCTCCGTAAGAAAAATCCGCCCGCGCCGGTGACGGGGCGCGGGAAGTACTGCCCGGCAGCTACACCGACAATCTCAAAGGCAATTTAAACGGCTTCAGTAGCTACCACTGATGTGCCATGTTGCCTCGAGGTGTGGGAGCAAAGTGGTCGGGCACCGGCCGGCTCAGGTAATATAGGCTCCGAGCCAACTGCATATTGCACATGCGCGAGAGTTTTTTTTTCAATTATCGACCTGCGCTGCAAATGCGCCACGCCCATCTAGCCCTACCAAGGACCTAGATTTCGAAATCACTTCAGGTATAATTTATATTATCGAGATTTTAGTAACTTTTCTTCAACTTAGGACCGATAAATCTACATAATGTATCCATAGCAAAAGTGACAAAGCATAATATGTTTGGATGCACCTTTGTTTACGTTAATAACGATGGTTTCCTTTGAAATTACACCAAATTACAAAAGCTGTCTCCTATTATCATAATAAAGTAATTAAAAATTAGGATATTTAGGTTACGTAATAGCGCTGGAAATCGCATGCTCTAGCCACACCCTAGGTACAGAGTAATGTCGTGTACAGATCTTGCAAACTGCCATGATTGATTTGAATACCATTATTTTTATTTCATGTGTGTAACCTAGAAGACGTCACAATTCACCTGGAGTTACAGTATGCATGAAGAGATGTTACTAGGCAATAAGAAAGTAAAAGAGGTTTGTCAGGATCGTAGCTTATAGCAGTCGATACTCTCTGCCTATCCTCATGGGATGACGGCGTCAGTCCGTGTGTTTGTATGTATGCAATGTTCCGTATGTTCTACTCGACCAACCACAGATACTTCGAGATGAAGTGGGCATTTTTCTTGAATCACCGCCCACACACACTGCTACCAGATTTATGAGGCGATTATTATTTAATTAACTAACACGTATATAACACTTAAAACTCATTGTATTACTAAGATAAAGTTATCAATAGAAAGTTGTGTACATGTAGTAAATTAATTAATAAATTAGTCAACAAAACAAAACTCTATGTGTAAATGATATACAATGATGTTTATTTTTAATTGCGATTTATGGCGAGACGAGCATGCCGTTGCACTGCACTCGCCATCCTAATAAATAAGGTGCTAAGTCTCATTATGTCCAGTAGTCACTCTGACGACAATGTCCATCAAACAGCAACATAACAGTGCATTTACTCTGCTGTTTGGCGGGAGATTGCGGTGGTACAAACCTAGACGGCCTCCCAAACCTTAACGTGGACCGATGTGGTAGAGCACAGAACTATGGAGTAAAGTAATTACCTTCCGGGGCAGTCTGGATGGGCCACTAGCTAAAGAACTACTAACAAGTTGATTTTTTGTTGAGCAAGCAGGTCACCTGATGGTAAGTGATCACCGCCGCCCATGAACATTCACTACGCTTGGATCATGGATGTTTTGCCGGCCCATCAGAACGGAAGCGGGAAGGATAAAGGTTAGGTAGAGGAAAGGGGTATTGGGCATCCGACAGTCTCAATCACCAAACGAAACACAACAGCGTAGCTGTCGCTTCACGTCGATCGTCCATGAGATAGTGGTACCACCCCGGTCCCACCCACGAGCCTGCCCATTCATGCTGAGTCATGGCTGACAACAGCGTTGTTCTACCTCTTATAAATTCATTGTCGTTAGATAAGAATAAATATTTGTGATATAAAAGTCTATCAGGTCGATGTGGAGATACTTGTGGGAGGCCTATGTTCAGCAGTGGTTGATTAGTTACTCCTTGGCGGATTCGATTCCTGCTTCCGACGATTATTCAAAAACGTTTGACTTTAAATTAAAAATTGTTTTTAAAATAAAAAGGATGTCTTTTTTCAATAAAGTTATATATGTATCTACAATATTTAACATACTTTCCGTCTATGTGGCATAGCCGTAGCACGCCCTGTATACTATCACAAATAAAAATTAGTGACGTGCATTGATTTTGAAAAAAATCTCTTCTCTATATCCACAGGAAGTTCACTACTAAGCATAGGTCTCGCCCAAGGACCTAATTAAGGCTGCGGGTCGCTTTCAACACGTCGATGTGGAGATCCTTGGCGGAGCCCTTAAATAGTTATAAGGGGGTGAATTAAGGCAAAAACATTTTGTGGAAAACTAAAATTGCTATAGTTATTACGCCAAAAATACTACTAATACAAAGTGTTTTTATTCATAACACGGTTTGAGTGAGTACGTCAGTAGTGAGTTAATTAAATTGAAATGGTTAAATAGTAATTAATAAATAAATAAATTAATTACTATTAATTATTAATTATTTAACAATGAATAGTAATTAATTATTAAATAGTATGGTATAACTATGTAGATGTGTAAAATAATATACAGGTATACAGAATGCTACCGAAAACGAATCTTAGTGGGAGTTTTAGTGATGCAACTAAATTTTTTGGAAAAAAAGGCAACGATTTTTTTAGCCTTTCTTTCCTATCATCATTATATTTTAGTGGTAAATGCATTTGTCTAAAAAATAATGTAAACCCTTTTATTTTTAAAGACACTATAGTGTACAAGCCTTCAAATTATAATTTTAGCAAAAACTATGGGTTTATCACCCAAACACATGATATTTAAAACATTAAAAAAATCGTCGCGTTTTTTTGCAAAGGAAAATATTGCGTCGTGTTGCAGACACGCCATTAAAACTACTACCTGCCTTCGTTTTCAGAAGCAGTCTTGATTTTATACCCTGTATAATTTTCTAACCGATCGATGTCTGTACATGGAAGATAAATTTCAAAAACAAATATGAGGGACTATATTGACGTAATACTCGTAGAACCCAAAACAATGGCTTTTAGAATTTAATAGATTTTGATTAAATTTGGTATGGAGGTAGCTGACACCCTGTATTATCACTAAGGATACTTTATATCCAGAAAAATGTAATGTTCCCGTGGGATTAGGAAGGAATTCCGGTATATTTGTTACTTTTTTGTACTCAAGTCGTATCCATTTGACTTGATTACTTATCTTGAGTGAGAATGAGACGGGACAAGGCGGAATATAACGGGACGGGATGGGATGGAATTTCTTTAACAAATATAACCACGCAAACGGAGTTGCGGGCAGAAGCTAGTTTATAATAATTGTCTATATTAGACATGGCAAATTTATATACCGAAAAAATTGTATCAGGCAAAATGATTAAGCATATCGATAATATAAATCTCAGTATCATAAAAAAGACACATTCACAATTTTATTGAATCTTAAAGTCAACTCTTGCAAGCTTAAATATTTTAGGGTGTGGGCGTGGGATTGATTAGTAAATGTGCGAGTTTTTTCCTAGAATGGAAAGCAGTAGCAGCGCGTCGCCATCTGTATGGGAAGTGGGTTTGTATACGTAACTGTTTTGTTATACGAGTATTTGTATAAGGGCCAATTGCACAAAATAAATTGTGAGGATGACTTTATTTTTGACAATGTCATCGCCATACATTTGTGACATTCTTGACATTGCTAATGTATGAGATTGACATTGTTAAAAATAAAGTCATCCTCAAATTTATTTTATGCAACTGGGCCGTAGTGTCGAACTGTTTTCGCTACAAGTTGAAGGCCAATACCTAAGCATATTCAACTGCTCTGCGGCTGAAGAGTTGAGACATCTGAACCTACACATAAATCTGTATTGAGGAATAATACCTGAATTCTCTGCATATGTCCTACTCTATACATTCGTGGCTGTGCCCTAGATTTGCGTAGGAGGGTGGGCGATCAATACACTATAGGCTTTTGACCCAACAGAACAAAGAACGGAAGATTTTTATTTTATCTTTGGATATTTAGTCTAAATAATCAGCATTACTGCCGTTAAAACTAAAAGTGACATCTACTAGCAATCAAAATATATGCGTAATAAATCATGAACTTTTTTTATTTGATATTGTTTTTAAATGATCCATGTTGTGTTCGTTGCATCTGTGATTAGTAAAAAGTTTTTCATTCTTTCTTTCTCACTTCGCCAGTATAGCCATTGTCTAGATATTGAAATATAATTGTGACGCTATACTTGCGTTTATTTGCACGATAAAACGTTAAAGCAAGTAGTTGACCCTAGCATATGGACAATAATGCCATGTGTTCTTAGTTATTACGATAGAAATAAATTAAGGCTTATGTGATTAGAATTGAATTCTGGCACGCGACGTCACGTCGCATATTGAAACGAGGATTATCAGGGTACTGAATGATCTACATAGTTAATTGATTAATGATACATAGTTGCTGTAGCGTAATTCTTTTCTTGCGGTGTAGTATTCCAATTTATTGCGCGCTAATAAATTTCTTTGTTCTGGAAGACGCAAATAGGCCACTGTATCTCCCCACACCCTCAATGAAAAATCAATATCCGCATTGACGTAATAGCTCTTCACCAATCCTGAGCCAGAACTTGGACCAATAGCCGCAACACATGTGGCGAGTGAGATAGAATCTACGAGAGGAACGGAGATGCAGCATCAGATGAAGAGGTGAAGTTTCAACCCCCACCCAGCTTTCCACCCGGTTCAGACCTCCACTTAACCCACTGACACTCCTCGGTCATAATCGATATTCGCCTGGACTGATTATACATATTTTCGATGTTTATCATATTAATAATGTAATGATAAACCAGGATCTGTTCTTTGATATGTGTCTGGGAGCTACTCTAGAATACTCTATAATACCACTCTTTGAATTGGTTACTGTATTCAAAATTTTCAAGTCAAGAGGACGGTCAAAATACTAAAGACTTGTTGGACTCCAAATCGCATAGTGTTTAGGCACAACGCCATCTAGTTTAAAAAACCATCTAGTTTTAAAAAACCGCCATTTTGTAATAAAATCACGTCGCATATGATATAAAAAAAGTTAGTCTGTGAAGTAAACGTTTGTCAAACACAAAAAGGGAGTTTTTCATTTCCAACATCTATCCGGCTGCTGGATCGCAGACTCAACCGAAACACATAGCATTATACATAAAATGAGTAGCACGAAATTTTAAATTTACATGTTCATGAAAGTAAATAATTATTTGTGTCAATTTTATTGTGATTCAAACAACAGATTTAGTCACTTTAAAGTACATTTCTTTGAAATTGCCACTATATCTCTGTATTGAAATCTAAATATGTATAATCAAATAATTCATTTATATGAAGGGCATCAGTACATGAAAAGATATTTTGATTTAGGTACTTGACATTTTAAAAAGCGAGATTAATAATATCTTTTCGATGCACTACGCCGAAAACTAACATTAACTAACATAAACTGACGACACCAGCATTCGAAGAGTAAGGGACTATGTTAATGTTATGTTAATACAATTTTCCTTCCTGGATCGGTACTTATGGATCAATTAGATGGCCGTCGAGATCACCAGACCAAACCACACTGGATTTTAAATGGGTTTACGTGAAAGATTTAATTAACAAAAACTAATGTGAAATGTAAAATAGTTGGACGTCTGGACGGCATTTGCGCTTAACATCAGGTGCAGTGCAGTCATCATGCCGTGCCAGAATAAAAAATAAAAAAAAGTTACAAACTTAACTTAGACGTATTCTTTTAAACATTTTCAATGGAATAATAAAAAATCAACAAGGGACGAAATTGTTAACGGTGCGATTTTTTGTACTACAGAAAGGGAAATTGTAGTTGTTCATTGTTCTAATTTTGTTCATTTGCAAATTTTAATGAATTGTAAGCAAAGCGTCATTCTAGACGTGAATGTTTATTTATTATTATTATATGTTTCTTGAAATATTTAATGCCTATAAATTCTACTATAGCTAGTACAAAAGTTATTAATTCTACACTAGATATTTTTACATGTTCTTTTACATGGCAACTTAAACAGGGTATATTCAGACTACGACCGAAAACGAAGCCAGGTTGTGGTATTAGTAACTTCAGACACAGTGCAACTAAAAATTATGCAATAAAAAGCATAACAATTGTTTTGTTGTATTTTTTTTCTTATCGTCCTATTTGGGTAATAAATAACGAAGTACAAAATTTTATTTTTAAAGATACAATGGTACGTAAATGGTTTATATTATAATTTTAGCAAAAACTAGGTATTTACCACACAAACACGATGACATTTAAAAAATTGCAAACAACCTGTTGCTTTTTTTTAAAATACTTAGTTGAATTGTGTCTATAATCACGTAAAACTACCACCTGGCTTCGTTTTCGGTCGCAGTGTTGATATGAAGAAAGATAAATTAAATATAATTATGGAATATATAAAGTGTCATACATTATTTAGATTTACTTACTTTTATATCCACTACCACCCGGTTCACAAGGCAGACTTCGCCAGAGAAGAACGGACAAGAAAATTTAACGTTGCTCGTTTCAAAACAAGTTTACAATACAGGGAACACGAGAACACAAATCGCAGTTTAGTTAAATTCAGAGTCGCTCATAAATGATTTATAATCATACTAACATTGGTTGAGTCATTTTGTACGGCTGAGATATATCGGTTGTAATACATCACAATGACAGAATATACTTAATAACACATTTTTATTAATATTTAGTAGTCTACACAGGTTTTGAGCCAGTTTCGGAATATATCAACATAAAAATCAAACATTTATTATTTTCATGATAACACAATAAGTAAATCGATGGTCTAAAATTGGGCCTCCTGGGAGAGATTTCCTTTTAGATACTTCCACTCCATATGACATCGCCGTGGCACGCTCTGAAGTACAGGAGACGTGGAAAATCGACCTTCACCCATCTGATAACCAGATGGGACGTATTTTATTAACAAACATGCCTGTCATAACTTGCCTATCGAAAAGTGCTCACGGCTATTTTTAATTGAATTAATTTTTAATCAATTTTCTTTCATCACCTTCACTCTTTTGACAACCGAATTAATTTCATCTCACATAATAGTTTTTAACACAAAGAATATGCCTACGCAGGCGTGCTTATTTATTTCTGTTCATGGCTACCTCGCAAGCTGATGAACAGTTTAGTCAATATATACTAATCGGCTGCCTCGGTGGCGTAGTGGTACTACGGTACGATTGCAAACCTGAGGTCTCATGTTCGAATCCCGGGTCAGGCAAAGTGATATTGGATTTTTCTATTCATTATCAGCCCGGAGTCAGGAATTTGTGCCTGATATGGCGATAGGCTCGCCCCCTATCATATCGTGGGACGGAATATAAAAGGCGAAACGTGGGTTTTCTGGTAGCACCTCTGCCTACCCCTTCTGGGAAAAAGACGTGTGTTTATGTATGTACATATGTATGTACTAATCACAAAAAATTATGGTATATTTTTTTGATCAAAATTTTAAGGTGTTTTGATAGTCTGTATCTTATAGAAAAATGATCGTTAAGAAATTTCAAACCAAGAAATTGGAAGCCTGAAATGTCTATTTTTAAGATCTGCGCTTTATTTCTTTATTGCATGCCTGGTTTATAAGTAATCGTAGGAAAACCAATGAGAAAAAAAAATGCAAACTTTTACTCGTGTATGACACCGTGCATTTGCGTGGGTGATGTTTATTTGGTGACATCATCATAAAGCTCCTGTAGATAATTGAATTCCCGAAATGATGATCACGCAGAAAAAAATGGGGTTTTGTAAACTTCCAAATATACTATAAGCTGTTATTAGAGTTTTATTATGTTAAACAGTATTACTGAGTGAAATTGTTGACTGAGTAAGGTAAAAAAAGGGTTATTTAAGATATTCGGAAAACTTTGCATATCTTTGGATAAAATTGTCATTTTTTTTTATTTAACCCAAAACAGGTTACAATCATGAATGCAGTAACATCAAGTATGTATACATTATTTTTCTGGACGATAATTATACCCCAAAAATTTGTGTTCCAGTGAGTAATAATCAAGTTACAAGTAAAAATTGGTGATAACAATGAAATACAGTAAAACTAACAAAATACGGATAAAAAAGAAAAGCCTTAATAACATGTTAACATTAATAACAACAAATGAGAAAGAATTCTTAAGCTATTAAAAGAAAGAAAAAAAAATAATAATAATGAAGAATACAATAAGATAATTACAATAATATGAGGTTACCTGATTTTGATGCATAAATCTCATTGGTCTTTGAGGATATTTTGGATATGCTGTTTATATAAATTGAAATAATTGTTGAATACGTCAAGAGATGGAGTAAGCTTATTATATTCGTTGTATTGTCTGCACATTCGTATGATTGGATTATAGAATGAGGTATTTTTGCGAAAAACTTGAAGATCTAAAATTTATATTTATAATTAGATTAGACAGTAATGAGGGAGAATCAATAATTGAATGTAGAATTTTGTATAGGTAAATGAAATTGACTTTTATACGTTTGGACTCTAATGGTAATATATTGAAGTAAGTTAATCTAGCGTTGTACGATTTCAGTTTTCGGTGAAGATTGTGACGATAGCATATTAATCTTAAACAATTTTGTTGGACACGCTCAATCCGGTCAATATGTAGTTGGTAAAAGGGAGACCAAATCACAGCGCCATACTCTAATATAGTGCGAACTAATGTTTCAAATAAGTAAATTAGACTACGCGGGTTTTTAAATTGTTTGGTTAACTGACAAATGAATCCAAGAATCTGTGAGCCTTTGTTAATAATATAATCGTAATGATCACGGAAGGATAATTTGTCGTCAAATAAAATTCCAAGATCTTTTGCTACAGTTCTACGATCTAAACCACGATGGAGAATTTTATAATCAAATTAAATTTTATTAATTTTACGAGTGAACGAAATGCAAAAACATTTTTGTACATTTAAGATCATACGGTTGACTGAACACCACTCACAAATAAGGTCTAGATCGCTTTGCAAAGCAATTACATCACTAATGCTAGTTTTCGCATTGAATACTTTTAAATCATCAGCATACAATAAACAGGGGCATTTCCGGCGGCCGATGAGGTCATTCATAAAAATAATAAATAACAACGGACCTAAATGAGATCCCTGTGGTACTCCGCTTGTGATGATTACCGGAATCGACATAGCACCCTTAAGCGATACAAGTTGACTTCTCATATAAAGGTATGATTGAACCCACCGCAATAATGAGCCGTGTATACCAAATGATTTTAATTTAAAACAAAGTAAATTATGGTTTACTTTGTCAAATGCCTTTGAGAAGTCTGTGTCCACATCAATAGACAATAGAATCCACTTGCACGTTTCTTGCAAAAGCATTGCACAGGTAATTTTTGTATTCCAAAAGATTGCTTCTAGTTGACCTATTTCTGATGAAACCATGTTGATTTGAAGAAAGTTGAGGCTTCACGTGATAATATATGAAATCGTAGATAATAGATTCAAATAGCTTCGCAAAACAAGAAAGAATACTAATTGACCTATAATTCTCACAAGATGATTTATTACCATTTTTAAAAACCGGTACAACCTGCGCAATTTTCCAGTGTGATGGAAAAAAACCGAATTGCAAGGATTGGTTGAAAATTATATTTAAAGGTTCAATCAGTTCATCAGCACATTGCTTCACAAAATAAGGAGGTATTCCGTCTGGGCCAGATCCTTTAGAAGAGTCAAGTTTTTTGATTTCATTTTTTATTATTAGAGGAGTCACAACGATAGTGCTCAGAGTGCTATTATAATTATTTCCAGTAACCAAAGAAGGTTCATCTATGGTGATACTTGCAGTTTCAAACACGGAACTAAAATATTTTGAGAAAAGCTCACAAATTCCTTTATGATTTGATGCACTTAGGTCACCGTATTTCATGTCTAAAGGAATGCAGTTGCTTATATTCTTTTTGTTATTGTTAATGTAACTCCAGAAAGGTTTCAAGTTAGAAGATAAGGAATTTTTAACAGTCGATAGATAGTGATTATAACATTCATTAATTAAGTTCTTGCTGCGAGTACGTAATAGAGCAAAAGTGTCATAATCACGGGGATTTTTATATTTTTTGTAAAGTTTATGATACTTTAATTTTTAGCTATACAACGTTTTAATGCCGGGGTATACCAGATAGGAAAGCCCTTCGATCCGTAGGTTGTCATGCAAGTGTTGTCGCGAATAAGTTTATTAAGATGAATGTAAAAAACAGTAACATTAGCGTCAATATCCGTGAAAGACAGCAATGAGTCCCAGTCCGTTTGATGTAACTCTTTATTTATCTTGGTATAGTCACATTTGTAAAAGTTGTATCGTTTGAACCTCTTAGTTATACTGTTTACTGGCTGCGAAGGAGACGAAATTATAAAATTGAGAGCGGGATGATGTCGATCTAAACGACTGATGGGGGCAACTTCGGTTACATCAAAATTATCTAATGTAGAGAAAACTAAGTCGAGGCATCGATTGTTGACATTAGTAATAGAATTAAATTGCGATAGATTACATAATTGGGAAAATTCTAATAGTAAATTAGACTTAACGTCGCTAATCGAGGATGGAATGGTAAGAAATGAGTCAAGAGATCGAGTCCACGTAATTTCAGGAGTATTAAAGTCGCCAACACATATGAATTGATTAAGAGAATCACACTGTAAAATAACATCTTGGCAATTAGTATAGAAATCAGTTAGAAATTTACTCGGTAAGTCTGGAGGTAAGTAACAAAGGCAAAAATGAATGATCCCATAATTCGCTGAATCCGGCACAATGCTTATCCAAATATCCTCAAGATTGATCCCACAGGAAAACCGGCGTACCACATTAAACATTTTATTAACGGCAAGAACAACATCACCGCCTTCTTTTTTATTGATACATGTGGTATGTCGATCCCTTCTAAATACTTGATATCTGGAGTCGAAAATTAAAAATATCATCGGTAACTTTTCTACCTTACAGTATTCTAAAGATACCCTGAGCATTTTTAATTGCTACGATTTGATTATGTTAGTATTCGATATGTATTCGCCAAAAACATCTTAATAAGAAATTTTCACTTCTTATTCATTAAAAAAAAAGAGTTCCTAAGAAAAAAAAAAATTAACTTCGCCATTAGACATGCCACGACGACACACAACGACATTCACAAAAATCTGTAATTGTAAAAATGTCTTATTGCTAACTTCGAAAATTAAACAGTAGTTCTCTTAAGAACCCCTTGGGATAAAATTCGATTATTGCAACAGAATAAAAATTGCGATTTGTGTTATGAAAGTCAGCAATCCGTACAATGGAATATCGGTCTTTAATTTTTCTTCAAAATTGAAACTATTTAAAACAAACTGGTTATGGGGCCAGGATATTTTTATTTTTTTTTACAATTACAGACTTTGGTGAATGTGTTTGAGAGAAAGTATTTGATTAAATGAATATGGGTAAATGCTAAAAAAACACAATTTTGAACTAAAAAATGAATAAGAAGTGAAAATTTCTTATCAAGATGTTTTTTGGCGAATACAGTGAGTTTAAACCTTTCGAACACTAACATAATCAAATCGTAGCAATAATTTTTTTTAGGGTGTCTTAAGAATACTGTAAGGTAAAAAAGTTATAGACGATTTTTTTAATTTGTCAATTTTATTTAAAGATATGCAAAGTTTTCCGAATATCCTTAAATAACCCTTATTTTACCTTTTCTTCAGTCAACAATTTCACTCAGTCATACTGTTTTACATAATAAAATTTTATTAACAGCTTATAGAATATGCTATAAAGTTTACAAAACGCCATTTTTTTTTTCTGTGTGATCATTATTTCTGGAGTGATTCCGTGTCAAAGTCGGAAAGGCCATTTTTGCTGTGATTTACCATAAGTCAGCTCCAAATCATACTACGGAGTTCTCTAGTATATCAAATGAAAAGGAATTAAATTATCTACAAGAGCTTTATGATGATGTCACCAAACAAATATTACCCAAGTAAATGCACGGTGTCAAACACGAGTAAAAGTTTGGAGTTTTTTTTTCTCGCTGGTTTTCCTACGACTGCTTATTAACCAGGCATGCAATAAAGAAATAGAGAGCAGATCTGAAATATAGACATTTCAGGCTTACAATTACTTGGCTTGAAATTTCTAAACGATAAATTTTCTCTAAGATATATGCTGTCAAGAACACCTTAAAAATTTGATCAAAAAAATATCCTTTAATTTTTGTGAGTAGTGTATGCAGGTAACTACACCGATCTGATAACCTATCCAAATTAGTATTATAACAAAGATAATTTAATTACAAAACTAATCGTAAAGGCTTGCCAACGAACATTAAAAAATAATATCATGAACACTTCGATTGGCAAGCTATCATAGGAATGTTTGGTAATTAATAATATTTGATTAAAAAATGTAGCTGGTAATCAAATGAGTGAAGGTCAATTTTCAGCGGCTCTTAGAGCTCTATGTGATTAGTTCAAAGATCAGGTGAATAAAAAAATCTACCAAGAAAGTAGCTAAAAAATACTGGATATTCAAGTAGATTTTTACGAACAAAGGCTTCCACATGTCTCATAAACATTAATTGTTTAACTCATATATCCTTCCGTCACTCAACCCCGGCACCCAATCACATAGGGCCAACGATGAACATGCCAGCATGCCTGGGAACTAAGCATTCTCGATCTAACCAGAACCGATAGGATTAGACCGTCAGATATTAGACAACGAATCGAATTCATGGTCATCTTCCAAAGAATAAGAACAATTAAAACAGGTCAGGACTGGTCATACATTATATTAATAAAGAGCCAAGAAATCACAAACCCGTATCCCAGAAACTCAAAAATAAATAAAGGATTCCAAATTTTAGATGAGAAAACGAGAATGAGGGGACAGCAGACCTAATCGAAGACGAGTTATATTAGGGATCACGTGGCATATTAAAACGAGGGTTATCAGGGTATCCAATGATTCTGGCCTTGCGGTGTATTTTACCATATTCAATTTATTGCTTCTAGAAGACTCACAAATGCCTCTGTATCTGCCTACACCTTCGATGAAAAATCAATAGACGCATTGACGCAATAGTTCTTCACCAATCCTGAGCCAGCACCTGGACCAATGGCCGCAATACATGTGGCGAGTGAGATAGAATCTACGAGTGGAAAGGAGATGCAGCATCAGATGAGGAGGCCTTCAACCCACACCCTGCTTTCCACCTGGTTCTACCTCCACATAACCTACTTACTCCTCGGTTATAATCGATGTTTGCCTGGATGTACGGAGCTAATTATATAAATAATTTCGATGACTATTTTAATAATGTATGGACACACCTGGAACTAGTCTTGGATCTGAATCTAGGCATTATTCTGGAATTAATTTAATACCACTCTTTAAATTCGTTATTATATCCAAGAGTTTCAAGTCAATGTGGACGGTCAAAATACTAAAGGCTTACGATCTTCAAGAACAAATCACTCGATTTCACTTGTTATTTGGATTTATTACCTAATTAGAAATCTTCTTTGAATAACTCTTGGCTGCGTGATCTGCACCGTCAATCACACAGGGCTACGCTATCAACATGCCAGCCTGTCTGGGAAGGAAGTATTCTGGACTAATGAGCAGCGAAAGGGTTAGGTGCTTATTTATAATAAGAACAGGTGACTGGTGGAGGCTTGTCTGCAATTTATTAACATTATATTGATTTCTACTCTTCGAATAATTGAAATAGTTTTGTAAGCATTCCTAAAAAAAAAAAACAAAACACAAAGGAAATTAAAATTCAATGTTAAAATGTAGCAAATTAGCCACAAATTGGTATTCTAGAAACTCAAAAAACAGTAGATTCAGATAACAATATAGATGCGAAGATGAATCCAGGAGGTCAGCGAGACTTCACTGGAGCAGATTCACGAGATGAATACTCAGGGGACAGAGCAACAGGAGGCCTTTTTCTTCAGGGACGCTGAGTTACGCTACATTCAGATAGAAAATAAGTGTTCTGTGTTCTGTTCATTTCGTTTTTGTACTTCTTTCTAATCTTTATTAACAGATTATTTATTTGTTTATTAATTTATAGGCATCTATACATTTTCAGCCTGTAATAAGTATTGATCCTACGTGGTTGTCCCACTAGGCTCGATAGCATACAGTCATTAATACCATATGCTATTATAATAGTAAAACATTTTATTTTTTTAGGGGCCTGATGGTAAGCGATCACCGCTGCACATGAATGTCTGCGATACCCTAGGACATAGACATGTTTTGCCGGCCTTTGAAGTACGAATACGGTATTTTTTTAAATTATTGACTAGTATCTGACTGGAAACGCATGTAAGAATTGTTGGAGTAGAATAGAAATCTCACACACGACGGCACGTGGCTTATTGAAACGAGGATTATCAGGGTACCTAATGATCTAACATAGTTGCGGTGTATTCTACCATTTTAATGTTCGTAAAAAAAATTCTTTGTTCTGAAAGACGCATAAAGGCCGCTGTATGCTCATACCCTCGATGAAAAATCAATATCCGCATTGACGTTATAGCTCTTCACCAATCCCGAGCCAGCTCCTGGACCAATAGCGGCAAGAGACGTGGCGAGTGAGATAGAACCCACGAGAAGAAAGGAGATGTAGCATCAGAGAAGGAGACGACCTTCAACCCACACCCAGCTTTCCACCCGATTCAGATCTCCACTTAACCCACTTACTGCGCAGCTATAATCGATTTTCACTTGGGCGTACAGATATTAATATATAAATATTTTAATGAATGTTAATAATGTAAATACACGTCTGGATATTTTCCTGAAACTGACCTGGGAACTACTTTAGAATCCTTACTACATAAATACACATCACACCTTATCTCCAGAAGGGGTAGCAAAGGAAAAACCAGGAGACCCACGTTTCGCCGTACGTATTCCGTCCCATGATGTTATAGGAGGCGAGCTTATCGCCATATTGGACACAAATTCTTGACTCCAATATCACTTTGCCCTACCCGGGATTCGAAGCCGAGACCCCAGCCTTGTAATCATACCGTAGTACAACTACGCCACCGACGCACTTTCGAAATTATAATATTAGAATCCTTACTAATATCATAATTTCGAAGTTTATATGTTAACGTATATGGATGTTTGATGTTTACTCTTTCACGGAAAAACTACTGACTTTTGTGTGGAAGAGATCGTTAACAGCGACAAGACCCCCAATTGTTACACTATTTTAAAGAATGTTAACTGTATTCCTACATGTAACACCTGTTGAACAGTAAAGTCATCTATCCATAAATCATTTTGATTTTTGAAACAATTCAAACGGCGTTCAATGATTTTTGAATAATATTATTTCTAAAGCGGGATTCCCCATCCGAATAGACACGAAAAAACACCCGTCATTTACGACTCTAATCATTAAGCTCGATCATACGAATTGTTTTACTCCAAATAACATGGCATCTTAAATAAAACGAAAATGACCATGAGATTTTAAATTTACTTATTCAGGAAAATAAATAATGATGTTCGTCGATTTTATTGTAATGCAAACAACTGATTTAATCATTTTAAAGTATAATTCTATGATTCTTAGACGTTGCCACTTGAGAAATACATACATAAACTAACGCCTTTTCCTCAGACGGGATAAGCAGAGGATCTCCCGGTTACTACCAGGACTACCCACGTTTCGCCTTGTCTATTCCGTCCCAGAATGTGATAGGATTAGACTGTCAGACATTGGACAACGAACCAAATAATTTGTCTAAGATGACATTTAATTAGGTTCGTTGCCTAATCTCATCGGTTTTGCTTAGGTCGAGAATGCTGCCTTGCTGGCATGTTCATCGTTGGCTCTCTGTGATTGAGTGACGGTCCATGTCTCACAGCCAAATATTATACAAGGAAGGATATATGAGTTGAACAATATGATATTTATGACATACGGAAGTCTTTGTTCGTAAAGATGTACTTGAATATTCTAATATGCTTTCCGCATTTTTTTTTATCTGATATCTGTCATATACAGAGCGTCACACTGCGATGCCATATAGAGCGGTACTATCTTAAAGGGAATATCTAACAGAAGGCCTAATTTTAGACAATTGGTTTACTTATTTTCTAATTCGGAGTTTTGTCTTATTCGCTACGTACCATTTTCTCTCCTGACTGGTCCTAGGATCTTACGCAGGACTTTGTGTTTTGCCATAACGAGCTTATTTTCCTCTTTGACTGTTAGTGTCTTATCCACACAGCTAAGAATACATACATACATAAGAATTGGTCTTATCACAGTGTTGTAGATAAGGATGTTAGCATTTCTACTGATAAGCTTGGACACACCAACACTTTATGTAGAACTGCACAACCTAACAGCATCGGTGAGATAAAGGCTCATTGTTTGCGCTGGCTCGACCATTTCGAGCTAATAGGGAAAGATCGCAGTGCAAGGGAAGCATTAGATCCGCCCAGGTATCGCTGGAGCGATATGGTGGAGGGTGACCTGCGCCAACTTCAAGTCTGTAATTGCAAGAGGTGGTGCAGAATAGAGACAACTGGAGAACTCTCGTTTCTGAGGCTAAGACCCGCTTTGGGTCACTGAGCCGACGGAGTTAGTTAGTTTTAGTTTTGGTTTTCTTTTTATGTTTGTTACTCTTTCACGCAAAAAACTACTTATTTTTGTGTGGAAGTTATCGCTAATGGCGATAAGACCGCCAATTGTTACATTATTTCAAAGAATGTTAACTGTATTCCTATATGTAATACGTGGTGAACAATAAAGTGCCATCTATCCACCTGTCACTTTGATTTTTGAAACAATTCAAACTGCGTTCAATGATTTTGAACAATCTTATTTCTAAAGCGGGAATCGAATCCAAAGGGAAAAAACAATCCTTCATTTACGACACTAATCATAAAGCTCGATCATGCGAATTGTTTTACTCCAAATAACATGGCATCTTAAATAAAACGAAAAGGAAGACCATGAGATTTTAAATTTACTTATTAAGGAAAATAATTATATTCGTCGATTTTATTGTGATTCAAACAACTGATTACTTTACTTTAAAGTTGCCACCTGAGACATAGTATCTCTGCATTTTATTACATGCATAATAAAATAATTCAATTTTATGAAGGGCATCAGAACACGAAAAGATATGTCGAGGTATGTACTTGACATTTAACAGCGAGATTAATAATATATTTTCGGTGCAGTTCGCGGAAATCTCATAACATTCCAAGAATAAGGGACTACGTTAATGTAAATTTTCCTTCCTGATTTTTAAATGGGGTCACGTGAGAGATTTAGTTTACAAACAGTAATATGAAAATGTGAAGTTGTAACGTGTGATTTTTTGTATTACAGACAGGGATACATTTTGTTCATTTAGTCATTAAATTAATTGTAAGCTAAGCGTCACTCTATACGTCAATATTTATTTTGCTATTATTATATGGTTCTTAAAATATTTCATGCCTATTTTTTTTCAATGAACTGCGTGACGAGCATGCCATTCGCCTGATGGTAAGCGATACGACCGCTCATGGAGAGTAGCAAAACCAAACAACACCATGAATTACAAAGCAAAGCTTGGCGTTCCACTGCGCTCGCAATTTTGAGACATAAGGTGTTAAGTCAGTGGTTACTCTGGCAACAATTTTCTTCAAACCGGAACACAACAGTGCATTTACTCTGCTGTTTAGTTGAAGAAATAGACATAAGATATTTCTTACGTCCGTCTCCGCAATACAGTACCGTTTATTTGGGATGCAACAGGTGGCAGCACGTGAGTAAGTACGGCCGTTATACCAGGACATCAAAAGCAGCAGAGAGTGTAACAATGCAGGCACCGAACACATATTTTGTCCCTTATGTATGTACTATACTTATTTTAGTCTCATTATGCCCAGTAGTTGCGCCGACTGGAATGACCTTCAAACCGGAAGAAAACAATGCGTTTACACTAATGTTTGGCGGAAGAAATAGATATTGCGATGGTCTCTAACCAGGCGGCCTCTCACATATGAGAGACCTACCATCAGTAATTTCTATTGTAGCTAGGATAAAACGTATAAATTCAACACTAGCCATTTTTTATTTCACAAAAACGGAAACCGTATAATGTAATGTCTTAAAATCAAATATTTATTTTCGTGATAACATAATAAGTAAACCTATGGTCTTAAATTGGGTCTTCTGGGAGAGAATCCCTTTAAGGTACTCTCCATGTAGCATCGCCGTGTGACGCTTCAAAAGAAAGACTTTTACACTACTCACAAAAATTAAAGGTTATTTTTTTATCAATTTTTTAAGGTGTTTTTTTACAGTCTGTATCTTGGAGAAAATTGATCGTTAAGAAATTTTAAACAAAGAAATTGGAAGCCTGAAATGTCTATTTTTCAGATCTACGGTCTATTTCTTTATTGCATGCCTGGTTATTAAACAATCGTAGGAAAACAAACGAGAAAAAAAAAAATACAAACTTTTAAGGATATTCGGAAAACTTTGCATATCTTTGAATAAAATCGACAAATTAAAAAAATCGTCTTACTTTTCTTTTTCTACCTTACAGTATTCTAAAGACACCCTTAACATTTTAAATTGCTATTATTTGATTATGTTAGTGTTCGAAAGGATAAAACTCACTGTATTCGCCAAAAACAATCTTAATGAGCAACTTTGCACTTCTTATTCAATTTCTTAGTTCATAATTTTTTTTTTGGGTATTTTCCCATATTAATTTGATCAATTACTCTCTCTCAAACTCATTCACCAAAGTAGTAATTGTAAAAAAAAAATATCCTGGCCCCATAACCAGTTTGTTTTAAGTAGTGTCAATTTTGAAGAAAACTGCTTTTTCCTCCGAATCCTTGAGTTTGCTTGGAAACGAAAAATGCAGGTTAATTTTCGAAAGTTAGCAATTAGACATTGTTACAATTACAGATTTTTGTGAGTGTCGTTGTGTGTCGTCGTGGCATGTCTAATAGCGAACTTAATAAAGTCACAGATTTTTCTTAAGAACCCATGGGATAAAATTCGAAAAATTGCAACAGAATAAAATTTGCGATATGTGTTATGAAAGTAAGCAATCCGTGCAATGGAATTTATGCCTTTAATTTTTCTTCAAAATTGACACTACTTAAAACAAACTGGTTATGGGGCCTGATTTTTTTTATTTTTTTACAATTACTTCTTTGTTGAATGTGTTTGAGAGAGTGTAATTGATTAAATGAATATGGGAAAACACAAAAAAATAAAAAAAAAAAAACTAAGAAATTGAATAAGAAGTGAAAATTGCTCATTAAGATGGTTTTTGCCGAATACAGTCAGTTTAAACCTTTCAAACACTAACATAATCAAATCGTAGCAATTTAAAATTTTAGGGTGTATTTAGAATACTGTAAGGTAGAAAAGTTACCGACAATATTTTTAATTTGCCAGTTTTATCCAAAGATATGCAAAGTTTTCCGAATATCCTTAAATAACCCTTTTTTTTTACCTTTTCTTCAGTCAACGATTTCACTCAGTAATACTGTTTAACATAATAAAACTTTAATAACAGCTTATAGAGCATATTTTGAAGTTTACAAAAGCCTTATATTATTTCTGCGTGATCATTATTTCTGGGGTAATCCCGAGTCAAAGTCGGAAAGGCCATTTTTGCTTTGATTTACCATAAGTCAGCTCCAAATCATACTACGGAGTTCTCTAGTATATCAAATTAAAAGAAATTAAATAATCTACAAGAGCTTTATCATGATGTCACCAAATAAACATCACCCACGTAAATGCACGGTGTCAAACACGAGTAAAAGTGTGTATTTGTTTTCGTTGGTTTTCCTATGATTGTTTAATAACCAGACATGCAATAAAGAAATAGAGCGCAGATCTGAAAAATAGACATTTCAGACATCCAATTTTTAGTTTCAAATTTCTTAACGATCAATTTTCTCCAAGATACAGATTGTCTAAAACATCTTACAAATTAGATCAAAAAAATATCCTTTAATTTTTGTGTGTAGTATATATGTCTCATTGATATAAATTGTTCAACTCATACATCCTTCTTTGTATAATGTTTGGCTAAAAGACATGGACCTTCACTCAATCACATAGAGCCAACTATAAACATGCCAGCATGCCTGGGAAAAAAGCATTCTCGACATATGCAGAACCGATAGGATTAGACCGTCAGATATTAGACAACGAACCAAATTCATTGTCATCTTACATAGAATAAGAACAATTAAAGTAGGTGAAAGATGACATATGGACGGTCCATACCGCCCATATGTCATATTACAGAGGAGCCTAGAAACCATAAACCCGTATCCCAGAAACCCAAAACTAAATACGGGCAGGTAACATTGTAAATGGGAAGACCAGAATGAGGGGACTGCAGACGTCATCGGACAGGAGTCACATTAGACATCACGTGGCATATTGAAACGAGAGTTATCAGGGTACCCAATGATTCTGGTCTTGCGGTGTATTTTACTATTTTAAATTTCTTTGTTCTGGAAGACGCATAAAGGCCGCTTTATGCTCTCACACCCTCAATGAAAAATCAATAGACGCATTGACGTAATAGCTCTTCACCAATCCCGAGCCAGCTCCTGGACCAATAGCGGCAAGAGACGTGGCGAGTGAGATAGAACCCACGAGAAGAAAGGAGATGCAGCATCAGGTGAGGAGACGAACCTTCAACCCACACCCAGCTTTCCACCCGGATCAGACCTCCACGCAACCCACTTACTGCGCAGCTATAATCGATTTTCGCTTGAGCGTACAGTTATTAATATATAAATATTTTAATGAGTGTTAATATTGTAAATACACATTTTGATGCTTTCCTGAACCTAACCTTGGAATGACATGATGTGATAGGGGGCGAGCCTATCCTCATATCTGGTTCTGCACAAGGCTCTCGGCCTTTATCGCAGATACCAAAATAGAATTACCATATAATCATATGGTACAAGTAAGGTATGATACAGAAACAAGAATACTTGTTTCTGTTGTGGTAACTGGTTAGGTTTACATCAATGCTAGAAATAACAAAATGTAATCACTAATAAAAAAAATCAGACATAAATCTTATCTTAAGATATTCAGATCAAACGTGGTTTGTAAATTATAATAACTAAGGCAGAGTTTATATAAAATATGTCATGAAATTATTGATGTGCAAGTAGGTCAGTACGCTGATGATTTCTTGGTATATTCTACTATTTAGCCAATTAGGGAAAGTACGGTAAAAGTCCAGAACGTCTTGAATACTATTATTGCACTTTTGGAAGAGGTTGGATTGGAAGTGTCCCCAACTAAGAAGAAATTATGTGTATTTACTATAGATCATAAGCAGAATTCTGTTGTGCTTAACATTAACAATCGTTCACTTGACTCTGTGGATGTGTATCTTGGTATATGGTTGGATAAATCTCTTCGCTGGAGCAACCATATTAATGATATAGTTGATAAAGCAGGAAAATTTGTTTACGTACTTAAAGTCCAAGCTAGCTCCTCATGGGGCATTCATCAAAAGCATGTACGGAAAATGTATATATCTGTTATACGAAGTAGATTGGAGAATGGGTGCTTTTTGTATGACAACAGTGCTAATGTTCATTTGTATAAAGTTGATAAAGTACAGAATGCGTCACTTAGAATATTAGGAGGCTTCATTAGAAGCACCCCAATCCATGTGATGGAATCTGAAGTCTGTGTGTCTTCCCTGCATTTGAGAAGGAAGTGGCTTGCAATAAAGTTTTGTTTAAAGTCTCGCTCATGGGCTGATAATGTAACAAATAGTTTGCTTGGTAAAGTCAATTCTCTAGGATCCATCAGATACTGGTCAAATAAGAAACGCCCTTTACTTGCTACAATGTTTTATGATATTGAAAATGAAAGAGTGATGTCTACACCATTTAAAAAAATGTTTGATTTACAGACATGGATTACGAATATCAATGTTAAAAATATAATTTTACCTTACTTAGAAGCTATTAACAGGCCTAAAAATTCGTATGACCCTAATGGCATAAAACATGGTACGATATATGAAATATATGAAAGATATCATGATTGGCATAGAATTTATAGAGTGTGGACGGTCAAGGTCCTGCATATTATAATCCAACTCATAGAGAAACTAATAACTTTTGTAGTTTTAAAATTATTGGTTCTGTATCTATTATGTCTCTGTAACTTATTGCGATTTCAGAAGCTCTTTCTCATGTAAATGTAATTGAGAACAGGAAAGTTGTGTTTTTTGTTGATAGTAGAAGCGCTTTATTGCATCTAGTTCGATGTGCTTCTGGACACAGAGGGCTATCGATAGCATATGCGCTTCTCTCTAAAATGTATTATATAACATCTAGCGGGAAAGATCTGATATTGCAATGGGTTCCGGCACATATTGGGTTGCTGGACAACGAGGAGGCTGATCGTCGAGCTAAGCAGGGAAGCGTTGAAGGAATAGAAATTAATACGGAATCGGATTATACACATTTGTTTCCTAAATTTAAAAATCATTGTAGTTTCTTTTGGAAATAATATTTTAACAAAAGGTTTTAGGAGAAAGGGATATGGTACAAATCAATCGAAGATGAGCCTCCTCGTATTGGTATACTGAACTGGTTTAATAATAGTAATCTAGGGAGGAAACTTGTAGTCATTGCTTTGAGAGTAAGATCTGGACACCTTCCGCTTAACAACTTGAATTACCTGATTAGCAAAACCAATTTATCCAACTGTACGGTTTGTGGTACAGTGGAAGACGTTATGCATTTATTGGCGGAATGTAGTCGATTTCGAGATGAGAGACAACATGTGATGAAGGAATTGCATGTTAATGAACATGAAGTTGGGTGTTTTCATCACATTTTATCCGAACCAATGTCCGAAAAGGCTAACAAGTTATTTAAGTTTATAATGTTACGATTTTGAATTTTTCAGTCTTTTCTTTTTCTTTTCTTTGGTGTTATAGTTTTTTTAGTTTAATTGGTTGTTGAAAAATGTTAGATTTGATGTACTGTTGGTTATTAAGGGGGATAGAAACAAAATTAACCCCCCTTAATTTTTTGTGTAGATGATTATTTATAAGGTACGATGGGACTGGTATATATTATTTCATAATATAAAAGTGCCATAAATGTTATTGGAATAAAGAAAAAGTCAGGGTTTCTAAATTATAATAAAATACATAAAAATGTGTGTGTGTATGCGTGTGAGTGTGTTTGTATATGTGTGTATATAACTACATATTGTAGTATATGGTATAGCAAGTATAAAATATATATTCCTTATTATAAATACCAATGTTCATTATAATAAAGTCAGTTACTAAGGAGCAGTCAGAGGTTTCATTTCACATCTCAACACCCAACCTTACATGGCGACCCTGCCATGTTTGGCACGGGGCATCGGGTCGCGCTTTGGACGCATTTGCTGCGTGCGCGTGGATAGCAAACAAAGTATTAATTCAAATATTTTAAATATACTGAAGAAAGATGTGCAACTCAAACACACCCAAAGCCGAAGAAGTCATCATTAATCAAAATGGAATCGGATCTACTAATTCAGCTAACACCGAGCAACTGCAATTTATCGGCCATAAGCACGGTTATGATGATAATTCTTGGGTTGGCAGTCATATGTGCAGCTTATTTTGCATATAAGTGCTACAAGGGATGCCACCATAATTGGATTGACAATAGAATAATTCAACAAAACCTTAGAAGATCATTTACTCGACGTAGAGAAGACACGAAAGGAGTCCGATGTGCAGCCAAAGGGATGTCTACCGACGTGTTTGTGCCGAAAACAAGTGCGTGATGATAAAGTAGTGAAAAATAGGCGCGAAAAGTGATCAAATGCGTACATGTGCAACGGAAATTTGACTAGTGACTAGTATACGTGTCCTTATATAAAGAAATTGTGGTTACCCATAGTAATTTAAGGAACTTTTATTATTTTATTATGCTACTGAATTAAGTTAAATAATGTATGATGTTTTGTTATGGCCCTAGAGCTTAATAATATATTCGAAAAATTTTGGGTTATTAAAGAAAATTTAGTAGAGTTGAATTATGAAAAGAGAACTGCAAGTCGCTTAAAAGAAAAGTTGACAGATGCAGATATTGTGTTTAATAGATATACTATTTTCATTTCCAGTATCAATAAACAAATTAGTAAAGAGGAATTTAGTGGAGAAAGTTTATTATTAATACAATATTATAAAGATAAAATAAAAGTATTGTATTCAGATATAAAATAATTTTGTAATAAAAAACATATACATTTGACTGCTAGTATGAGTAGTAGTAAATCAACGGAATCAACTTCCAAAAAGGAATTAAGTTCCAAAATGGAGTTTGATTTAAAAACCGCCTTAAGTTTGTTACCAGGCAGGTTTTGACGACTAAGCAATTGATAGATGGTATAGAATACTATAGCTCTCTTTTGGACAACGAGGCATGTCAAATTAATTTGATAAAGTTTGTTTTAAAAAATCGTCTTTCACATACTGCTAAGTTAAAACTTAAATCTAATTATACATCCATAGATGCATTATTAGCTGACATGCGCGCAATCCTTTTGCCTAAAAAGAGTTACATTGCGTTACAAAATAATTTACAAAATTTGCGCCAAGATCAAAAGTCTATCGATGATTGTGGTAAAGAATTGTCTGAAATATTTATGGATTTGTCTATTGCACAGGCTGATCATCTTGCAATTTAACAACCATTAAATGAAAAACAAGCTATTAAACGTTTTGCCGACGGGTTGCGAAATAGACGGCTTAGTACAATCGTAGCCGCTCGCAATTTTGATTCATTGACGGATGCTGTACAGGCGGCGATAGACGAGGAGGTAACAATGCCATCTCAACCAGGAGAAATGTTGACTATGAGGAAAAAAGGCATAATTATTTTCCGTCGGGTGATAATTATAACTATAACAGTCAATTCAGAGGTAACCGTCAATATCGAGACGCTCGTGCCTACAATAATGGGGGACGCAACTTCAACCGTGGTGCTGCATTGTAACGAGGCCGCGGCCGACCTTATCAAAATAATTCGGGAGGTCAGTCACGGTCATACCGAGGTAGGTACCCTAGTTTTAATAATAATTCTAGAGTATTTCAAAGACAGTCACGTCAAAATGCCAATGTTAATGTGCTAAACAAGGAAACGACTGAGGAAAATTCATTTCATGAACAAAGTACATTTTTTCTTGAATAACTGTTACATTTGTGCAAGCGACAGTACTTGTTGCATTGATTTACAAGTTGCTAATTATAGCTGTTCATTCCTAATTGATACTGGAGCTTCAATTTGTGCTATCAAATATAAACAAGTCAAGTCATTTAATATACCGATCCATATACATAATGTAAAGATAAACGGAATCGGAGGCACAATAGAAGCAATTGAATATGTTAATTTAATAATTAGGAGTTGTTATGATTCATCGGTAAGTTTGTTTACACATAAGTTTTATATTTTTAATTCCTTGCCTTGTAAGGCACATGCCATTTTAGGACAAGATTGTCTTTCTAAATATAAAGCTGTTCTTGATCTTAATTTTTCAACTATTACATTTAAAAATAATCATAATGAAAATATCGTGTTGCCGTTAAAATCACATGAGGAAAGAAAATCAAATTGCTTTATTTTGCCGCCGAGGTCTGAATCGGTACATTATGTGCGGACTGACATAACAGATGAGTGTTTAGTATGTACTTCTGAATTACGCGAAGGATTTTTTCTAGCTAGCAGATTAGTCAAACCTTTAAATGGCATGATACCTATTTTAATTTTGAATACAAGTGAAAATGAGGTTGAAATTGAAGATATTAAGCCAATTTTGCAAAAAGTTAGCGATTATAACATATGTGTTTTTAATGAATGTCCTAATATACACGCCGATCGTGTTAAAAAATTGTTTAGCTTATTAAATCTCAATCATTTGAATAGTGAAGAGCATTTAGCTATTGAAAAAAATTGTGCAAAATTTTCGGATGTGTTTTTGTTACCAGGAGACAAATTAACTACTACAAATATTTACAAGCATCATATTACTTTAAAGTCTAATGTTCAACCAGTGCATAGTAAGCCTTATAGAATTCCGTATACGCAAAAGAGTGAGATAAGCAAACAGATTAGCATATGTTAGCATATGTTAGGAGAAGGCATAATCGCCCTGTGGTCCGGGGGTGTAAGAATTCTGCCACGGTATCCCCTGCCCGTCGTAAGAGGCGACCTAAAGGGGCCATCAGAGCCACTGGGAACACTGCGGGGGCGGTGCGCCCTGACTTATAACGGCTCTGAGGCGAACGACAGTGCCTCGTATCTGTCATGGACGCCCATAAGACCTAAAAGGGCGTCCAAAATAGTCGGAAGTGGGGTTAATCCGGGCCCCACATCAAAGAAGGACCAGAAATGGTTATGCGCGGGGCGGTCACGCGGACGTAAATCGGGGTGCCTTTCACCCTGGGATGTCCGGTACCGACCACAATGCGTGTGACGGTTTTCAAGAGGTTTTTAGTCAGTATGCTGGCGTAGGCTTGGTAGGGACCCAGCTTGGCCACAAATCCGCATTGTGCCAGGCTGGAAGGCCAGAGACACTGACATACCCCTTTCCACCTCCCCCGGGGCAACGAAAGGGGAGCTTAATAGCTTTTCCTCTTGAACAAAAAAAAAAAAAAGGAGAAGGCATAATAGAACGATGTCAGAGTGAGTGGTCGAGCCCAATATTGCTAGTTCCTAAAAAAATGGATAGTACAGGAAACAAAAAGTGGCGTCTTGTAATAGACTATAGGAAATTAAATAATAATATACAAGATGACAAATTTCCACTGACAAATTTCCACACCCTGACAAATTTCCGAATATTGCCGAAATTCTAGACTCTCTTTCAGGATCTATTTTTTTTTCTAATCTTGATCTCTCACACGGATACTATCAATGTGAACTTGATCCTGAAAGCCGAAAATATACTGCATTTAGTACAGGACAATTACGAGTTTCCGAAAATAGTACAGTTGGATCTAATGCTTCGATTTCAGGACAGTATCAGTTGACAAGAATGCCCATGGGGTTAAAAACAAGCCCTAACTCATTTTCAAAAATGATGACGCTTGCAATGTCAGGCTTAATTTTTGAGAAATGTCTTGTATACTTAGATGACCTTATTGTATTTGGGAATAATTTAGAATCACATAACAAAAACCTCATTGACATTTTAGCTAGACTTCGTCAGGTAAATTTAAAATTAAATCCACATAAATGTGTATTTTTGAAAAAAGACATATCGTACTTAGGACATGTTGTTTCGGGTGATGGAGTGTTACCCGACCCTATAAAAATTAAAGAATTAATTAATTGGCCAACTCCAAACAATGTAGAAGAATTAGTTAAATTTATTGCATATGCAAACTATTACAGAAAATTTATTAAGAATTTCGCCTTTATTGCCTATCCATTAACTCGTTTAACAAAGAAAAATTTAAATTGGGAATTTAACTGGGATGATAAGTGTCAAACTTCATTCCACACAATAAAATCCTTAATTAGCTCTCCTCCGATTTTGCAGTATCCAGATTTTTCGGAAAATAATAAATTTGTATTACAAACAGATCGCAACATTCATTGGGTGCCGTTTTATGTAATTTAAATCAAAAGCCAATTGCGTTTGCGAGTAGGAATTTAAACAAAGCGGAGGTTAATTACCCCACAGTGGAAAAGGAGCTATTAGCGATAACATGAGCAGTTAAACATTTTCGTCCATATTTGTATGGTCGTAATTTTATAATACAAACTGAACATAAGCCACTTATTTATCTCTTCAATATGCGTGATCCTTCCAGTCGCCTTATGAAATTTAGACTTTTACTCGAGGAATACGATTTCACAGTAGAGTATATAAAAGGATCAGACAATATAGCAGCCAATGCAATGTCACGACTGCCTATAACTTCGACAGAATTAAAACTTATGCATGAAAGTATTATTACCGTAATGACGAGAGCACAACGTAAACAATACGTTGATTCACAGAGTTCTCGGAGTGCTGGTGTTCCTACCGACGATCGGCCTGCGCAACTGAAAGTTGTAGAAATTCACAGTAAACCGAAAATATCTGTTGAACTCAAGTTTATTGATAGAAATAGCTTAAATAAGCTACGTAGATGTTGTGACAAAGAATTAGAGAATGACGTATTTTATTATTCGTCAGCAAAAATGATATTGTTTATAAGATCCCAATCACAACTGACGCCAGTCGCTTTTGTGAGGGAACTTAAAGATTTTTGTGAGAAAATTAACGTGCACGACTTAATTTTTGTAAGAAGTAGATATTATGATAATTTTATAGAAAAAGGAGTAAATGAAATAAAAAGTTATGCAAATTGGTCCGGACCACGTTTATGCATCCTTAATAATATTAAGAGAATTGAAAATAGAGATGACCAAAAAGTAATATTGAACGACTTTCATCTTTTACCAACTAGTGGCCACGCTGGTATAAGACGAATGTATAACAATATTAAAAAATATTACTTTTGGCCTGGTCTTGAGAGGGATGTGAAAGAATTTATTAGGAAATGCGACAAAATATGTCAGACACAAAAACATAGTTCGCATTACGTTAAGGAACCGTTACATCTACAGCCGTTTCGGCGATGGAAAAAGTTTTTCTTGACTTAGCCTACTAAGTCAAGAAAAACTTTTTCCATCGCCTACAAAGGACCTATCCTTTGGACAGAGATGATCATAATTATTCGTATATCTTAACGATTCAATGCGAATTGACTAAATATGTAGAGGCCTATCCTATGGTAACGAAAAGGTCCGTAGAAGTAGCTCAAAATTTTGTCAATAATTTCATACTCAGATATGGTATACCTGATAGAGTCGCGACTGATAGGGGTACTGAATTTTTATTTTTCACTTTACATTCTACCGCTTATCATCACCAGACAATTGGATCTCTGGAAAATACTCATAAATGTTTGAGTAATTTCTTGCGAATTCAAACTAATAACCATCCAGAGTCATGGAGTACGTGGTTACCCTTCTGGTGTTTTTCCTATAACACGTCAGTTCACACTGCTACAAAGTTCATACCATTTGAATTGGTGTTTGGAAAAAAGTGTAATATTACATCAAATTCATGTAAGAACATTGTAGACCCACTTTATAATTATGGTAATTATCCTTTAGAGTTAAAGTACAGATTGCAAACGTCGCATAAAGAAGCGTACGAAAATTTATTGCAATCTAAATTATTAAGAAAAAACAAATACGACTTGAATTGTAACCCTATTATGTATAAGGAGAACGACTTATTGTTAGTTAAAAACGAGACTGGAAACAAACTCCAAAGTGTTTATAATGGGCCATACAAAGTTATAAAAAATGTTGCGCCAAATGTTGAGATATTAAAATATGGTAAAAGTGATTTAGTTCATAAGAACAGGACTAAGCTATATGTATCTTAATTTTTTTATTATTGTTTTTACTCTATTATACCAATTTTTTTTATTTCTATGCGTTAGAATGACTTATACATTATATATTTTTTACAGTTAGTAAATATATTTTATTGCATGTTGTACATGTTATCGTGTTAGTAAAATATTGTAATTGTTAAAATAAGCATAAAATAATTGTATAACATTATTTTATTTTTCTTTTCGGGTAAGGTGTAGCATATGGTATTACAAGTATAAAATATATATATATATATATATATATATATATATATATATATATATTCCTTATTATAAATACCAATGTTCATTATAATAAAGTCAGTTACTAAGGAGCAGTCAGAGGTTTCATTTCACATCTCAACACCCAACCTTACAATATTGTGTGTGTGTTTTTTTTGTATTGTATCAGCCCATATACGACCCACTGCAGGGCACGGGCCTCCTCTACAATCGAGAGTACGATTGAGAGTGGTTAGGCCATATAGTCCACCACGCTGGCCTAGTGCGGGTTGGCGGACTTACACACCGTAGATTTTTTTTAAAATCGCTACGGTATGCAGGTTTCCTCACGATGCTTGCCTTCACCGTTAAAGTGCGTGGTGATTGACTATCAATACACACATAACTCTGAAAAGTCAGAGGTGTGCCCTGGGATTTGAACCCGCGACCACCGTGAACATATAGGCAGCCGAGTCTGGTCCGATACCACGAGGCCACCACGCACTTGTGTGTGTGTGTTTAGCTATGTTAAATTATTGACAATTATTGAATCGCCGTCAAGAATTTGTTCCGTATCATAACAGCTTAGAGGTTTCAGCCATTGGTCTAACACTGACTTAGCTTTGTAAGTTTCAATAGCTTTGTGTTTAATTTTTTGCTTCTTTTATTGTAAATAAGGGAGTGCATGTATTGTGGTTGGCGTCTAGCAACGGTTGAGCGTACGGTGGGAAGGGGGATTTTATATACGCGTTATGTAGTTAGAGTGGAGTAATTAATTAACATCTTAAATAGAATAAAAACAATTAAAATAGGTAAGGACCGCCCATATGTCACATTAAAGAGGAGCCTAGAAACCAAAAGCCCGTATCCCAGAAACCCAAAAATAAATACGGCCAGGCACCATTGTAGATGGGAACACGAGAATGAGAGGACAGCAGACCTTATCAAAGAGGAGTCACCTTAGAGATCACGTGGCATATTGAAATGAGGGTTATCAGGGTACCCCATGATTCTGGTCTTGCTTTGTATTGTACCATACTAAATTTTTCGGTTCTAGAAGACGCACAAAGGCCACTGTATCTGCCCACACCCTGGATGAAAAATCAATAGACGCATTGACGTAATAGCTCTTCACCAATCCCGAGCCAGTACCTGGACCAATAGCGGAAAGACATGTAGTGAGTGAGATAGAATCCACCAGAGGAAAGGAGATGCAGCATCAGGTATGGAGGCAAACTTTCAACCCATACCCAGCTTCCCACCCGGTTCAGACCTCCACTTAACCCACTTATTGCGCAGCTATAATCGATTTTCGCTTGGGTGAACAGAGATTAATATATAAATAATTTAAAGACTATTAATAATGTAATACACGCCTGGATATTATCCTGAACCTGATATGGGAATTACTTTAGAATGCTTACTACATTAATACATAGACATCACACCTTATTGCCAGAAGGGTTATACGTTATATTAAAACAAAGGGCCAAGAAATCGCAAACCCTTATCCCCGAAACTCAAAAATAATTAAAGGAATGCAACATTGTAGATGAGAAGACGAGAATGAGAGGACAGCAGACATCATCGGTGAGGAGTCACATTAGACATCACGTGGCATATTGAAATGAGGGTTATCAGGGTACCCAATGATTCTGGTCTTGCGGTGTATTTTATCATTTTAAATTTCTTTGTTCTGGAAGACGCATAAAGGCCGCTGTATGTTCTCATACCCTCGATGAAAAATCAATATCCGCATTGACGCAATAGCTCTTCACCAATCCCGAGCCAGCTCCTGGACCAATAGCGGCAAGAGACGTGGCGAGTGAGATAGAACCCACGAGAAGAAAGGAGATGCAGCATCAGGTGAAGAGACGAACCTTCAACCCACACCCAGCTTTCCACCCGGTTTAGACCTCCACGCAACCCACTTACTGCGCAGCTATAATCGATTTTCACTTGGGCGTACAGATATTAATATATAAATATTTGAATGACTGTTAATAAAGTAAATACACATTTTGATGCTTTCCTGAACCTGACCTGGGAATTTCTTGAGAGTCATTGCTATGTTCACATATTATATAGATATCACACCTTATTCCCAGAAGGGGTAAGCAGAGGTGCAACCAGGACACAAAAGATTCGCCGTACGTGTTCCGTGATATGATGTGAAAGGGGGCGAGCTTATCCTCATATCTGGTTCTGCACAAGGCTCTCGGCCTTTATCGCAGATACCAAAATAGAATTACCATATAATCATATGGTACAAGTAAAGTATGGTACAGAAACAAGAATACTTGTTTCTTTTGTGGTAACTGGTTAGGTTTACATCAATGCTAGAAATAAAAAAAATTAATCACTAATAAAAAAAATCAGACATAAATCTTATCCTAAGATATTCAGATCAAACGTGGTTTGCAAATTATAATAACTAAGGCAGGGTTTATAATTTTATTTTATTTATTTAGTTTATTGGAATAACAAACAAGACTACAACTAAATAAGATGGATACAAATATAACATAAAAACAATAATATATGTAGAATCATAAACGCTATTCACAGATTACAAGAAAGAATAGGGTGGTACTGCCTTAATTAAAAAAAGGTATGAAAGTGACAAAATAACAGAAGAGGTCCAAAGGTCTTACACAAATTATCAATGTGAAAAGTACTACAAATATTGAAGAATGAAAAAAAAAGTAATATTTATTGATTAAAAGTTAATGATTAACCATATTAGAAACATTTATTAAAATATTCTTTGTAAATTGAGATTGATTTAACTTAAATATGTCTATATCATCAAAGTAAGCATTATAGTTTTGCACCAACTGCCGAAGCGGAGAACGCACACCAGCATTGGTGCGACACATTAGGGTCGCAAAAAACTTATAGGAACGGGCCCCACGTCGGTTAACAGTTCTAGGTATAACGTATAACAATTGATTAGTTAAAGCAGTCGCATGTAACATGTTGTGACATAGACAATAAATAAATTTTGCTCCAAGTAATAGTGTTCTATTATTCAAAGATATTCAATTGTATTCTTTAAGAAGCTGGTCGTAGGACAAGTAATTATGCTTATATTTTAAGTGTATAGTGCGCAAAAAATTATGCTGGACAGTTTCGATGGAATTAAAGTATTTTTGGTATATGGGATTCCATATTGAAGTTTCATATTCTAATTGAGGTCTGACAATAGATATATACAAATATCGAAGGGTAGAGACACGACGGAAGTTTTTCGAGTTTCTCATAATGAAACCATACATACTATAGGCCTTATTAACAATAGAAGTAACGTGAGAATCAAGATGTATTTTGTAATTGGATTCGAGTCCAGAATAACCCCAAGGTCACGCAGAGAGGTTACTTTCTTTATGGGAGTACTACTAAGGTAGTATGTAGAATTTAAATTTATTTTATTTTTAGAAAAAGTAATGGCGTTGCATTTATTAATATTTAATTTAAGATTATTATTTATCATTACAATTTCCCCAACCTCTTGTTAAAAATAATCTTAAAAAAAAATGTTCTTTAAGTCAGACTTTGTTCCAATAAATAGAAAACTTTCTCTGATTGATTGGGATAAAGAATTCAGAAATATTACTGACGTTAACGCACTCACAGAACGGTTCTACATTATTCTAAATGACGTAGTCGACAGATATGTACCAAGTCGAATCATATCTACAAACTCTAAATACCCGCCGTAGTATTCTAAATCATTAATAAAACTTGAGAAAGAAAAATGAAAATATCACAAAAAATGGAAGTGCTATAGAAACACAAATGACTACAATACTTTTTCATTGTTAAGGAAGAGATTTCATAAGTTACAGTACCAATTACATAATGCCTACGTCATTCAAAGCGAAAAAATAATTTGAGTAAATCCTAATTATTTCTGGGCCTGTGTTAAAAATAAAAAATGTGTTTTGAATGACATGCCAGCCAAGATGCTTTATCAGGGAGAATCTCTAACGGATGGGAAAGATATATGCTACAAATTTAATACATATTTTCATTCAATATTCACACAGTACAAAGATTCAGATTCACGTAATCGCATTAAATTTTATCAGACAGATGGAACTGTAGACATTAATTCCATTAACCTGTTTTTAGAATTAACTCATAAGGAACTTAAATCCGTTAATATAAAAAAAGGTGCCGGGCACGATGGTATTCATCCCATAATTATATCCAAATGCTCATCACAATTATTAGAGCCAGTTTACAAAATTTACTCGTTAACACTCACTTCAGGTACTTTCCCGGATCTATGGAAAAAAACACTTATCACCCCAATTTCAAAGAATTCTAAAACTAATCTAATAACAGAGTACCGACCTATTTCTAAACTTAGTATCCTCGGTAAAATATTAGAAAAAATAGTTACATCACAACTTTCATATCATTTCCGTCATTATAATATATCTAATGAACAACACGGTTTCATGAATTCGCGGAGTGTAGACACGAATCTTCTAACATTCTCAGAATTTTTGTTAAATGCAATGGATAAAAATCTCCAAATACATGCCATTTACACGGATTTTTCCTTCGACAAAATCAACCATGACTTGTTAGTTGAGAAGTTGGTGAGGGCCGGCATACATGGCAGTCTCTTACGCTGAATCGATTCTTACATAAGAAATAGAAGTCAAGCCGTATGTATCAAAGGTTACATATCCGATTTTCTTAAAATATCTTCAGGTGTACCCCAGGGTTCACACCTTGGCCCGGTTCTATTTACCCTCTATATAAATGACATTATCAAAGCCCTCCCAAACACTCATCAATTACTATACGCTGACGATACAAAGTTGTTCAGAGTCGTGAAATCTGTTGAAGACTGCTTTAAAGTCCAATCAGACATAGATAATTTGTCAAAATACTGTGATGAAAACCAGCTTCTCCTCAATAGTGGTAAATGCTTTATAATTAGTTATACGCGAAAACCTAAACAAATACATTTTCACTACAAAATAACTAGCCGTACATTAACTAGAGTAAAAACTATCCGGGATTTAGGTATCACGATCGACGAAAGGCTAACTTTTAATTTCCACATAGATAAAATCGTTGAAAGATCATTAAAAATGCTCGGTTTCATCAACAGGTGTAGCAAGCCATTTAAAAACCTGCACACTATTAAATTACTATATTTTGCATTCGTGCGATCAATTTTAGACTTTGGGTGCATTATATGGAATCCTCCATATAAAATACACGTTGCTCGGTTGGAAAGAGTACAACGAAAGTTCATTAATATTTTAAATTTCAGAAATAATTGTTACTCAAACACCTACGACGAATCACTTGGTTTGTATCATTTAACGTCTTTAGAAACACGCCGATTACAGTTTGACTTTCTTATGTTATACAACATTTTAAACGGACTGATCGATTGTCCGGACATTTTATGCAGAATAAATTTTATTGCAAAAAGTAGATATTTATCACATCCCTCTCGTGTAACTCAACTAAATGATAGACACCTGCAAATATTTATATCATCTTCTGCGAACAAAAACTACACACGTAATCGTTTCCTTGTTAGGACCTCAAAAAATTATAATACAAAATTTTGTAATACACATACCTTAAAATCAATTATTGATATATTATTCAATTCACTCAATACTTTTAAAAAACTTACACTTGTCCAATTACAACCATAAAACAATATTGTACAGTTATGCTTTGAGATAATGTTGTGTTATAATAATTTTGTGTTGTAGATATAACTAGATTTACGAGTATATATGTACCTTTCTTTTTGTTATTTGTTGTAAACTACTAGCACTTTCTTTTTCTACCAGAAACTGTTACTTTAGTAATAACGCAACACAAATGCGTCTCATTATTTGTAGAACACAACTTCTTATTCAGTTAATTTTCTCATAGTCATAAGATATTATATTATGTATCATAGAAAATATACTTTATTACATTGTTCACGGAGACCTAAACTTTTTGTAACTAACTAACTTCTTTTCGGCACTAGAGGTCAATAACACTAGACTTATATTAGCATAAGTTACATAAGTTCTTATTTTTGTAAAATAAATGTATATGACTGTTTGATGCCAAAATAAAAAAATATATATATTTTCACAGTATTCTGACAATCTATTTAGGTCTTGTTGAAATAATTCACAGTCACTAAATGATTTTATTGCTTTGTAAAGTTTTAGGTCATCTGCGTATAAAAGAAAATCTGAGTTCTTGAAGCATTTATTTATGTCATTTATAAATAAAATGAATAGAAACGGTCCTAAGATTGAACCTTGGGGCACCCCTGACGTAACCTGTACCGTTTCAGACTCATAACCATTAATAACCACTTTTTGGGTTCTGTTAGTGACGCAGGAAACAAACCATCGAAACAGATTACCACGACTTCTATTATATTCAATTTCTGCAGAAGTATTCTGTGATCCACCTTATCAAAAGTTTTGCAAAAATCCGTATATACAACATCTGTTTGAAGGCGATTATCCATGTTGTGGAATAACGAATTCGTAAAAATCATTAAGTTGGTCGTAGTTGACCTGCGTGTCATAAAACCATGTTGTTCTGATATGAGTTGATTATGAAAAATTGGATATATTTTGTTGTGTACTAGCCTCACAAAAAGCTTTGGCAATGTGGATAGTATTGAAATTGGGCGGTAATTTTCGACACTGTGTCTTGAACCACCTTTATGTACAGGTGTTATATAGGCCTGTTTCCAAGCATTGGGAAAAGATCTCTCTTTTAGACATTTATTAAATAATATGAACAGGGGTTTATTAATAGTTTCCGCCGTTCTTATTAAAATGTAGTTGGTATTTTATCTGGTCCAGGTCCTTTTGATGGAAAAAAAGGCTACGGTAAGGTACGGTCAGAGATGTTACCGTATCTCTTCCTTCCATTTTTTCCAAAATTTCGTTTTAGATTTAAAAATACGTATAAGTGACCCATCACTATAACATAAAATACATCACATTTTTTTTTCCCCCAGAAAACCAGGATGGATGGAAAAATATTGGATTTGTTTTTCTCTAATACGGAATGTCTCGTCCCAGATTTAAGCATATCTTAAAAATTAAAAATCAAAAATTATAATTATTATGGTCTTCAATTCTTTGGTAATTTCAGTAAGGGAAAAATACAGATCAGACACTACAACACTGCCATCAGAATCATTAAGATTCCATTCCATCAGAGGTTGTTGGACCGTAGACGGCTCATATACCGATTTAAAAAAACAGGAGAATAGGTTACCAATTTCCACTGGATCACTAGTTGAACTCTGATGGAAGTGAATGTTTGTGGGGATTTTTGATTTTGGTTTTATATTAGAAACGTAGGTCCAGAATTTTTTAAGATTGGAACAAATAGTATCTTCAGTGGTTTCTATGTAGTTTAAGTAAACCGTATGACACATTTTCTTAAACCTCCTTCGGAAAACATATAACTTCAGAAAATATTTCATAGTCAGAGATGTTACCGTATCTCTTCCATTTTTTCAAAAATTTAGTTTTAGATTAAAAAATACGTATAAGTGATGGGGAAAACCAGGATGGATAGTTGGAGGTTTTAACTGATGTTTGTGGTGTGTGTTCTTTAATTATTTTGTAAATAGTGTTATAAAAGGTTTCATTGATTGATCTACATTTGCTGTGGTCAAGTTTGCTTCCCAGTCGTAATTAGTAATTTTATCGTTAATTGATTTATAATCAGCTTTGTTAAAACTGAATTTAATATGGGGTCGCAGTGTCATTAGTATAGACATATTAAGGGCGGCATTGATACGGAAAGGGGGATGATGATTGTCTATGGGTAATAAGGGTGATAAAGATATGCTTAAATCTGGGACAAGACATTCTGTGTTAGAGATAAACAAATCCAATATTTTTCCATTGACATTTTTAAATGTATTATATTGTAATGTATCATTTTGCGACATGAAGTTAAACAGCTATATAACTACATATAGTGTGTGTGTGTGTGTGTGTATGTGTGTGTTTAGCAATGTTAAATTATTGAATAGCCGTCAAAAATTTGTTCCGTATCATAATAGCTTAGTGTTTTCAGCCATTGGTCTAACACTGACTTAGCTTTGTAAGTTTCAATAGCTTTGTGTTCAACTTTTTGCTTATTTTATTATAAATTAAAGAGTGCATGTATTGTGGTTGGCGTCTAGCAACTGTTGAGCGTATGGTGGGAAGGGGAATTTTATATACGCGTTATGTAATTGGAGTAGAGTAATTTATTAACATCTTAAATAGAATAAATACAATTAAAATAGGTAAGGACCGCCCATGTGTCATATTAAAGAGAAGCCCAGAAACCCGTATCCCAGAGACCCAAAAATAAATACGGGCAGGCAACATTGTAAATGGGAAGACCAGAATGAGAGGACTGCAGACCTCATCGGAGAGGATTAACATTAGAGATCACGTGGCATATTGAAACGAGGGTTATCAGGGTACCCAATGATTCTGGTCTTGCGGTGTGCTTTATCATTTTAAATTTCTTGGTTCTAGAAGACGCACAAAGGCCACTGTATCTGCCCACACTCTGGATGAAAAATCAATAGACGCATTGACGTAATAGCTCTTCACCAATCCCGAGCCAGCTTTTGGACCAATAGCGGAAAGACACGTAGTGAGTGAGATAGAATCCACCAGAGGAAAGGAGATGCAGCATCAGGTATGGAGGCGAACCTTCAACCCACACCCAGCTTTCCACCCGGTTCAGATCTCCACGCAACCCACTTACTGCGCAGCTATAATCGATTTTCGCTTGAGCGTACCGATACATACATAAACATAAACACACGCCTTTTTCCCCGAAGGGGTAGGCAGAGGTGCTACCAGGCTACTAGAACACCCACGTTTCGCCTTGTATATTCCGTCCCAAGATGTGATAGGGGGCGAGCCTATCGCCATATCGGGCACAAATTCCTGACTCCGGGCTGATAATGAATAGAAAAATCCAATATCACTTTGCCCGACCCGGGATTCGAACCCAAGACCTCAGCTTTGCAATCATGCCGTAGTACCACTACGCCACCGAGGCACTGAGCGTACAGATATGAATATATAAATATTTTAATGACTGTTAATAATGTAAATACACATTTTGACGCTTTCCTGAACCTGACCTGGGAATTCCTTGAGAATCCTTGCTACGTATACATACATAGATATCACACCTTATTCCCAGAAGGGGTAGGCAGACGTGCAACCAGGACACCAAAGATTCGCCGTACGTGTTCCGTGACATGATGCGATAGGAGGCGAGCCTATCCTCATATCTGGTACTGCACAAGGCTCTCGGCCTTTATCGCAGATACCAAAATAGAATTACCATATAATCATATAGTACAAGTAAGGTATGGTACAGAAACAAGAATACTTGTTTCTGTTGTGCTAACTGGTAGGCTTACATCAATGCTAGAAATAACAAAATGTAATCACTAATAAAACAAATCAGACATAAATCTTATTCTAAGATATTCAGATCAAAAGTGGTTTGTAAATTATAATAACTAAGGCAGGGTTTCTAACTCAAAATAAAATACATGAAAATGGGTGTGTGGGTGTGTTTAGCAATGTTAAATTATTGATAATTATTGAATAGCCGTCAAAAATTTGTTCCGTATCATAATATCTTAGGGTTTTCAGCCATTGGTCTAACACTGACTTAGCTTGGTAAGATTTAATAGCTTTAAGTAAAATTTCTTGCTTATTTTATTATAAATAAAGGAGTGCATGTATTGTGGTTGGCGTCTAGCAAAGGTTGAGCGTATGGTGGGACCCATCCTACTATACACTAAAATACCCTTGAATTTTGTATACGCGTTGTGTGATTAGAGTAAACTAATTAATTAACATCTTAAACAGAATAAGAAAAATTATAATAGGTAAAGACTGTCCATACGTTATATTAAAAGAGGAGCCTATAAACATAAACCCATATCCCAGAAACCCAAAAATAAATACGGGCAGGCAACATTGTAGATGGGAAGACCAGAATGAGAGGACAGCAGACCTCATCGGTGAGGAGTCACATTAGAGACCACGTGGCATATTGAAACGAGGGTTATCAGGGTACCCAATGATTCTGGTCTTGCGGTGTGCTTTATCATTTTAAATTTCTTGGTTCTAGAAGACGCACAAAGGCCACTGTATCTGCCCACACCCTGAAAGAAAAATCAATAGACGCATTGACGCAATAGCTCTTCACCAATCCCGAGCCAGCTTTTGGACCAATAGCGGAAAGACACGTAGTGAGTGAGATAGAATCCACCAGAGGAAAGGAGATGCAGCATCAGGTATGGAGGCGAACCTTCAACCCACACTCAGCTTTCCACCCGGTTCAGACCTCCACGCAACCCACTTACTGCGCAGCTATAATCGATTTTCGCTTGGGCGAACAGAGATTAATATATAAATATTTTGATGACTATATATTAATAATGCAATGACACACCTGGATCATGTCTTGGATCTGATGTTGAGAATTATTCTAGAATTATCTATAATACCACTCTTTAAATTTGTTACTGTATCCAAGATTTTTAAGTCAAGAGGTGGACGGTCAAAATACTAAAGCGAGAACTAAGCACTCGATTTCAATTGTTATTTGCATCAATTACCTAATCAGAATTTACTGCTAACATACCTATTATATAAATACGTTAAGGAAATTGTCTACTTGGGACAAATTACTCGTATATAGTCCAAATATCACTTGACGAAAGAAGTTAACAAAAGTATGCCTGCAAAAAACTGGGAATTAAAAAACAAAGACTTCTGTCAATAAACCTAAATTGTTCAACTCGAGTAATCTTCCTTGCAGAACCCCTGGCTGCGAGATATGGATCGTCAATCACACCGAGCAATGCTATCAACATGCCAGCATGTCTGGGAAGAAAGTATTCTCGACTAATGAGCAACGAAAGGTGCTTATATATATCAAGAACAGGGGACTGGTGGAGGATTTTCAGCAATTTTTCAACGTTATGTTGATTTCTACTCATTGAATAATTAGTTTGTAGCCTTCCTAAAATAAAAAAATAAAAAACATAAAGAAACTTAAAAAATCTAAAGTTTAAATGTAGCTATGTATCCACAAATTGGTATTCTAGAAAGCAGCAGTAGATGCAGACAACAGCGTAGATGTGAAGACGAAACCAGGAGGTCAGCGGGACTTCACTGGAGCAGATTCACGAGGACAGAGCAACATTCAGATAGAAAATAAGTATTTTGTACAAATTTATTGATTTATGCAGGTGGCAAGGCTAGGGCAACGTGCAGGTAGCATTGACCCCATGCGGTTGTCCCATTAGGCTAAATATCAAACAGTCATTAATACCATATGCTATTATTAGAGTAAAATTGCACGAAGATTGCACTATTAGAACAACACGCAAGGGATACGAACATTGAAATTCAGAATGTGCCCGAACGCAAAAATGAAAACTTGCTGGCTATTTTAATGAATATAAGTAAAACTGCAACTTACGAATTAAAAGAGACCGAAATCATGTCATTTCACAGGGTAGTTAAACAGAATCGTGAATCTAACCGCCCCCGCAACATTGTTGTAAAACTAAACTGCCAACGAACAAGAGATAACTTGTTAGCCTCTGTTAAAAAGTATAACAAAAATAACAACAACAGCAATTTGAACACTACACATATAGGACTGCCAGGGCCGCAAGTACCGATTTTCGTAACGGGGCATTTGTCTCCGGAACTCAAAAAACTACATGCTGCCACCAGAAGTGCTGCTAAAGAGAAGGGGTACAAGTTCGTATGGGTGCGAAATGGACGTATTTTCGTGCGCAGACATGGCTGCTGATCATATAATAATAAAAACCGTAGATTGCTTGGCAAAGCTCAATTAATTCATTAATATTTCATAGTATAAGAGTGTAATGTATGTCACTAATTTGTCGTTTTATTTAAATTCAAATTAACTATATACTATCAGAACGTAAGAGACTTGAGATCTAAGACAGAAGAATTTTATTTATCCGTACTAAAGAATAACTATATTATAATTATTACAGAGCCCTGGCTAAGTAATGGAGTCTTTGATTACGAATTATTTGACCATCGCTATAATGTGTTTCGTCGCGACAGATTCTCAACTTGTACACACAAAACTACAAATGACAGCGGCGGTGTCCTCATTGGTGTTTTTAAAAAGCATAATGTATTGCGACGTATTCAATGGGAAACACCATGCGTAGATCTTTGGCTTTCCTTAAAAGTAGGCAACTTACTTGTGAATAATAAATACTTGTGAAGTATTAATCGGTTTAGTGTAAAATAACTAATTTAGTGTTAAATATGGCAATTACTTGTTTAAAACTTTACTACCAAAATGTGCGTGGGCTCAGAACTAAGTGCCTTAATTTGTATAATACAATGCGGCTATATGATTACGATATTTTGTTGTTCACCGAGACATGGCTACAGAGTGACATATCAAATTCTGAATTGTGTGATGATAGGTACGACGTATTTCGTTCTGACCGCAATCTTCTTGCCACAGGTAAGAAGACAGGCGGTGGTGTAATGATATGTGTCAAACACTCTTTGGGAGCTACCGCGAATACAATAGTTGCGGGAACAAGCGGAGTTTATGTGCGTCACTTTGTCGTCGAAAGCATTAGGAACTAAATTTGACGCACACTTCCTTCTTGTCTATATACCTCCAGATTCACATAGAAATTCCCCAACAACTCGAAAATGTTAGGAAATCTGTTGAACGTATAAAAGATATTTATCCTAATGACACTGTAACTTTAGCAGGCGATTTCAATATTCCTTGTTTGCGATGGACCAACGATGAGTGTTTCGTGGAACATATTGGTGCTCAAGAAATTCAAATTGCCGCTTCACACTTCAAAGAAGATCTCACATTCTTGGGCCTAAGGCAATATAATCTTTGGGTCAATAACAATGGCCGTATATTAGACCTTATTTTCTCAAACACTCAACTGTCAGTGGATAGATGTAACGATTCCCTACTACCAGAAGATAAACACCATCCATCCCTAGTAATAGAAACTACTGATTTACATATTACTCCCATGCAAGATATTGTAATGCCACGTCGTAACTTCTACAAATGTGATTTTGATGCCTTAAACACACAATTTAGTTCAATTAATTGGGATGCGTCGTTATCTGCCGGCACGATAGACGATGCCGTCGAGAATTTTTATAACCTTCTTAATAGTGTTATAGATAAAGTTGTGCCGTGTAGTTATAAATGTAAAGCGACCAAATACCCACCCTGGTATACCTTCCCACTAATTAAAAATATCAAGAAAAAATCTAAACTGTATAAAAAATGGAAGAAATATTGCAACCCTCGTGACTATATTGAGTTTTCATTGCACCGCGCTAGAATCCATGCACAACAAAAGGAATGCTTTGCACAATATTGCTCACGCACAGAGAATCTGATCTCACAGAACCCTAGGACGTTTTGGTCTTACGTTAAGACCAAAAAGGGTGGGAGTCAATACCCCAAACTCTTCATCAAAGATGGCGTGACATACAGCGATGGAAATCAAATCTGTGGGGCGTTCAACTCTTTCTTTCAAAGCGTATTTCTCCAAGACACACATGGCCAGCATTTGAGGTCGCATGTCGGCAATAATGATTACATCAGCTGTTGTAGTAATGACGGGTTCATAAATAAAATATACATATCAAGGGATGTTGTATTTAAAAAGCTATAGACTTAGCTTTATCCTATATCTATAGGATAAAGCTAAGGGCCCTGGATGTGATGGGCTATCAGCAGTTCTTCTATTTAAATGTGCTAGTGGCCTTGCGCACCCCATTACACTTCTTTACAACAAATCTTTGCATGATTGTGTATTTCTAAATTTATGGAAAAGAGCGCACATAATTCCCATATATAAAGAAGGATCTAGGTCACTTATTAATAACTACCGTCCCATATCTAATTTACACGTAATAAGTAAAATCTTTGAACAAATTGTTTATGACATTATATACCACATATCTCCGCATATACCAGAACACCAGCACGGGTTCCTGCGAAGTTGTTCTACAACAACTAATATGGCGACGTTCTGTAACTACGTTTTGTGTGAAATGGAAAGCACTGGTCAAGTGGACGTGATCTACACAGATTTTGAAAAGGCGTTTGACAGGGTAGACCATTATATTCTAATACTGAAGCTTCAGAAGCTGGGTATCCATGGAGATTTGTTAAGATGGGTTAAATCATATCTATCGAATCGCTCACAGGCTGTTGTTGACGGTGGCTTTAAGTCTAATTTCATCAAAATCCCGTCTGGCGTTCCTCAGGGATCACACCTCGGGCCTTTATTTTATTGTGTGTATTTATATGATATTGGAACGTGTTTTAAGTATGCTAACCATCTGTTGTACGCCGACGATAAAAAAGTATACCTTCGCATACGCTCTAGAACGGATTGTGAACTAGTACAGAGAGACTTAAACGCATTATACATATACTATATTACAAATAATATAAATATTAACATTAATAAATGTCAAGTAACAAGCTTTTCCCGCAAAAAGAAGCCTATTAAATACAGTTATAGGTTTGGTGATGATATACTTGAAAGAGTGGAATTGGTAAAGGACTTAGGTATATATTTAGACTCAAAAATGATATTTTCTTACCATGTCGATTATATAGTTAATAAAGCCTTTCGTAACCTTGGATTTATTATTCGAACCTGCGTACCTTTCAATAACGTTAACACACTAATGACTTTATTTTATGCGTATGTACGAAGTATTTTGGAGTTCAATATTCCGATCTGGTCGCCTCAATATCATGTATATGTACATAAAATCGAGCGTATTCAGAAGTTGCTTATAAAGCACCTAAATATAAAATCTCGCTGACGCCATGACAATTATATTGACAATTGCAAATACTACCGCTTCTTACCTCTTGGTGATAGACGATTAATGCTCGATATGAGTCTCCCTTATGACATATTAAATGGCGAAGTGAGAAGCTCATATCTCTTAGGTACTATTAATTTTTGTGCACCCGAAAAGCGTACACGAAACACACCTCTATTCTCTGTTCCTCACCACCGTACGAATTATGGTAGGAACTCTGTTATTGCGCGTTTACCTCGCATTTATAACGAAGAAATGTCTCACATCGATATTTTCCTGTTATCCAAAGCCAACTTAAGAGACAAATATGCCGTTGCTTAGCTAATAGGTCTTAATTTAGTTAGTAAAATAAGTTTTAGTTGAACATTTATTGTATAATATGTATTATTAGCATAATTTCTTGTTCTTTAAGTATGTATGCGTTTTCAATTTCTGTTATCTAATTTCTTTTTTGTCTTTTTGTGTAAGTACCTTGTAATAAGTATTATATGCTATTCTGTAATCATACCATGTGTTATAGTCCACCTTATAATATTTATAATGTCGTGAAACTCTGTTATTGGCTTTAGACTGTTAAATGTAGATAAAATTAGACGTAACTGTTTATGTATAAGCTGTTGAATTTCCCAATAAATAAATAAATATTTGGTTTTATTAGGGGCTGAAGAGCATAAGGTTCACCTGATGGTAAGCGATCACCGGTGCATATGAATGTCTGCGATACCATAGGACATAGACATACATGCTTTGCCGGCCTTTGTAGTACGAATATGCTTTTTTTAAGGTCGCCAGGACTATATGACTGGAAACGCATGTAAGAATTGTTGGAGTAGAATAGAAATCTGGCACACGCGTCACGTGGCATATTGAAACGAGGATTATCAGGGTACCCAATGATTCTGGTCTTGCGGTGTATTTTACCATTTTAAATTTCTTTGTTTTGGAAGACGCATAAAGGGCGCTGTATGTTCTCATACCCTCGATGAAAAATCAATACCCGCATTGACGCAATAGCTCTTCACCAATCCCGAGCCAGCTCCTGGACCAATAGCGGCAAGAGACGTGGCGAATGAGATAGAACCCACGAGAAGAAAGGAGATGCAGCATCCGGTGAGGAGACGAACCTTCAACCCACACTCAGCTTTCCACCCGGATCAGACCTCCACGCAACCCACTTACTGCGCAGCTATAATCGATTTTTATTTGGACGTACGGAGATGAATATATGCATATTTTAATGACTGTGAATAATGTAAAACACATCATAGCGACAAGACAAACAAAGGAGATGAAGCTTCAGGCGGGGAGATGACCTGAAACACATACCCATCTTTCCACCAAGTTTGGTCATCCAAATAACCTACTTACTTCGCAATCATAATCGATATTCGCCTGGATGTACGGAGCTGAATACATAGTGTGATGAGAAATTTAGGTCCCCTCATGAAATCAAGTCGGAGAACAGTTTTACTATTATCTATAATACCATTCTATGAATTCGATACTGTATTCTAGATATCCACGGTCGTCAATAAACTAAAGTCCCTTGATCTCCAGAGTCCAGACAGCAACCGTGGCGCAGTTGGCTTGACGCCGGCTGTGATACGTGAGGCTGCTGGTTCGGTCGCCGCACCAAGACAAATATTTGTGTGGTCCACAGGTATTTGTTTCGGGTCTGGGTGTTTGTGAGACCGAAAAGTCTCTCGTAGTTCCTGATACCCACGACACAAGGCTCGATGTTAGTGTGAGGTCAGGACTTTGTATGTGTATGAATAAGACGGGACAGAAGGAGATGTAACGGAATGGGATGGGAGAAGCAGTATAGAGGAGTTGAGTTTAAATATAAAACAGTTAGTACGCGTAATAATTTATATGTTGTTGATGTGGACTGGGCTCAAAAACTATCTGCGCCCGGACGAAGCAGGGCCCGACCGTTAGTATTGTTTAAAACTAGAACAGCGTTTCTTATGTCTCCTACATTACTTTTTCATATTAAAGTTACCAGTAAGCAAGTTAAACCTAAGAACACCTCTAGGCATTACTCACGCACCTATAAAATTCAACGTGCACCATATCAGGTTATACTGATCCTGGTGATTATGCTATTAGGCCCGAAAGCATAAGGTCATTATTGACATAATAATATATGCTATTACTAGGGAAATATACGTTAAAATTGTTTGAGTTGAATTGAAATCTGCCACCCGAGGTCACGTGGCATTCGTTTCATTATGTATGCCGTTTCATTATGCATTCCGTTACATTTTGTATGCCATTTTATTATGCATTGGCTACAATGATTTAGCATCTGTGATTTTGATCTCGTCGTATATTTTCCATTTTAATGCGTGTTATTTTAATGCCTTTGTTTCCGACGGCATAAAGATCAGGGTATGTCCTTATACCCTTGAAGAGAGATCAATAGTCGCATTGACGTAATACCTTTTCACCAATCCTGAGCCAGCACCTGGACCAATAGCTGACGAGTGAGGAGTGAGATAGAATCCACGAGTGGAAGGGAGATGCACCATCAGGTATGGAGGGCGAACCTTCAACCCATACCCAGCTTTCCACCCGTTCAAACCTCCATGTAACCTACTTATAACGTGGCTAAAATCGATAGTAGCCTAGACGTACGAAGCTGAATATATATGTGTGTACACGAGAGGCTTTCCTGTAATAGAATCTGAGGATGATTTTACCATGCTCTTTAAGGGCAGTCAATGAATTTGTCAAGCGGTGAATGATCAATAAACTAAAGTAGCATTTCCCAAACTATGGATCGCGACCCATTGGTGGGTCGTAAACCATTCTTACCCCGCCGTCATCTCACAAAAAAAATAAGAGCAACAAAAAACATGTTCTTCTGCTTAGGCCCTGAATAAACTGGAACCTAAAATCAGTGCTAATGTAGTAGTACTCAACACTGCCTATCACGGTATTGTTGGCTATGTCCTACGATTTGGTATTTTTTTTGGGGTAATTCTACGAATAGATCGTTTTTAAATCACAGAGAAGGTGCATTAGAGCTATGCTCGTCCTGATAACAACTGAAAGCTGAAAATCATATTTATTAAGCATAACATATTGAATATACCTTCTTTTTTTAGAGATCCGTACATTAAAAGGAAAAAAACGGTTTCGTTATAGGATTACTTTGTTGTCCGTCTGTCTGTCTATCAAGACTATGTTTACTCAGGAACGCGCGGAGGTATCAAGCTGGAATATCAAATACTCTGATCTATTGTCTCTTGGAGCTGTGAAAAAATCAAACTTCTAAGCCAACGCAATCAAAAGATACAGCCGTTAATGCTGAAAATTTTCGACTCTCGCAAGGGAATCAAAACCTACAGGGTACTTCCCGTGAACTTAGAATGTTGAAATTTGGTACGAAGCAACGTCTTATAGAACAGATAAAGGAAAAATTGTGAAAAGCGTGAATTTTTTGTTGCATCATATAACAAAAATATATTTAATAATTTTAAACTTACTACCCCTTTCCTCATAAACGCGTAGAGATATTAAATTGAAATTAATATCAAATACTCAGGTATATAATACCTTTAAGCTATAATGTGTTGCGTCTATATTACCGTTAGGCCAATTTGTACGGAACCCTCGGTACGCGAGTCCGACTCGCACTTGGCTGGTTTTTATACATAAAAAATAGCTACTTCATATGCTAGTATCGTCCAAAGCAATCGAAGTTATATATGAAATTATCAGATGTGACAATAAGAAATCTTCGCGACAAAAATAGATTGGAAATTGTAAAATCAAACCCGGCATTAAATAGTGAAAGTATATTTGTACGCCACCAATAATTTATAATTAAGTCCCTAACACTATTAAACAACCACCGACCATACAAGTTCGGACAAAAAAATACCTTCTACAGAGATGTTCTACACGTCATTATAATTTTTAAATGATGAGAATTAAACCCTATAAACACATATTTGTATATTTTTTTTATCAGCCCATATACGTCCTACTGCTGGGCACGGGCCTACTGTACAATCGAGGGAATCGATTGAGAGTGGTTAGGCCATATAGTCCACCACGCTGGCCTAGTGCGGGTTGGCGGACTTACATACCGTAGAAATTCTTTAAAATCACTACGGTATGCAGGTTTCCTCACGATGTTTTCCTTCAACGTTAAAGTGCATGGTAATTGACTATCAATACACACATAACTCCGAAAAGTCAGAGGTGTGCCCTGGGATTTGAACCCGCGACCACCGTGAACATGTAGGCACCCGAGTCTGGTCCGTTACCAACAGGCCACCACGCAATTAGTAGTAAGGTAGTATAAAATATTACTCAAATATAATACATTAATTACAATCAGAATAACGGTTTTTTAGTCTTACGCGAATGCTATTCATTGATATAAAATGTTTTTTTACGGATTTTATCGATATTTGGTTTAATTATTACATTTTTTAACTTTAATGTTATTTTAATGCACAATCACGATGTTTCTTCTAATCTAATCATTATACCTGCCAAATGTTTTTTATAATCAATAATATCGAGATTGTATTAGCATTTTATTTTCATATGTTATGCGGCTACCAAAGTCGATGAAGTCGGTTAAGCGCCAACATGCTCGGTATATTATTTTTTCTAATATTAACTTTGCGTAATTTTAATAACATACTGTGGATTTTTTTTACTATGATTATCAGTACTCAAATTTTGATCGCAATGTTTTCGTTTTATTAAAGTCAATCACACAACAAAAGTACATGGTGGCCTGTTGGTAACGGACCAGACAACATGTCCACGGTGGTCGCGGGTTCAACTCCGAGGGTACACCTTTGGCTTTTCGGAGTTATGTGTGTATTGATAGTCAATCACCATGCACTATAGGTGTGGGCTATAGTGTGACTAGAGTGTGCACTATAGGCGGTGAAGGATACGAGCTCCTCTACAATCGTACTCTCGATTGTAGGGGAGGCCCACGCCCAGCAGGGGGTCGTATATAGGCTGATACACATATAGACATCACACACTCGAAACTATTTAAAGTGTGCAAACTAGTTGACACCGTCCGTGGCGTAGTTGGCTAAACGCCGACTGTGAAACGAGAGGCCGCGGGTTCGATCCCCGCACCAAAACAAATGTTTGTGTGGCCCGCAAATATTTGTGGTGGGTCTGGGTGTTTGTGAGACCGAAAAGCCTCTTCTAGCTTCTGATTCCCACGACACAAGATTCGATCTTAGTGTGGGGTCAGGACTATGTATGTGACTGTTGGGTGTACTTATTTATTTAATCGTCAGGAAAATCAGGTCCAGCCAGGCTTCTCGGGGGCCTGCAGAGTTATGAGGGCCTTTAACGTCGACTATCGGTTAACAACACTTAATTTGTAATTATTTTGTATCATATATGTGGTTTAATTTCTCCACAGACAATATTAACTTAGGTAGGAATGATATGACATACTATGACATTACAAATTAAACAGACCGAATGTTAATGCGGACTGTTTTGAACTGTTGTAATTGGTGACATAACTGTAAGGGTGTTACAGTTACTAGTGGAGGTCTCGGTTTAGTTTCTGAGCTAGGCAAGGTATTAAGCCAAATTAAATTCTCTTGCCCAGTTCTTAGACAATATGTTCCCATGTTATTAGGTCGATTAAAATAAATAAATATGAAAACAAAGTGATTGTTTTATTTAAAAACCCTCTTGATAAACATAGCTACAAAACAATTTAAGTTATCTAGACAAATTACTTTATTATTTTTCTAGTTTCTAATTGATAAAGCTAATTATTCCATAAATCGTCATTATCCTCGGTCACTGTTTACTCCCAGGCAAAACCCCATCCAATGTGGACAATGTCTTTTAAATAAATTCTAGAATATTCTACAGATGCTGATGTATGGTTAGTGGAGAGCTACGTGCGTCGATGCAGGAATCGATTTTGAGCCGGGGTTAAATAGGTAATGCAAAGGTAACTGGCATAACGACGTTCATAATATCACGATTGAAATAAAGTGTTATGTATTATTTTTCTTTCTGTTGGTTTCTAACTTTCTCCCATACTATAGCGACAATTTTACACAATGGTGGAATATTCGTCATCGTGATCCACTCAAGAATGCAAAGAGATAGCTGGGTACGAACGGGTGCAGCCAAGGGTCTTACTCGGTGGCTTGACATCGGAGAGCCTTGACCCCAACAGTAGGGCGTTATTGTGGGCTTATGATGGCGTGTATTTTATAAGGCAGAATGGCGAGATAAGCAGGTCATTCGCCCGGTTATGGTTACCGAGTAACACCTATCCGACTTTTTAAACATTTCTTACTGCACGGTTACATCGCTACGGTGTAATGGAGTTTATATCCTGCTGCCTGGCGGCAGAGGTACATAAATATCATATATCATATAAATATGTGGTACATATTTATGTGGTACATAAATATGTACCACAGTACATATCTAATTAGATGGCCACGCTAATTAAATACCAGAGAGATACAGCGACAGAGAGAGATGGGTTATGAATCGTCATCATAACTTACGTAAGGGTGTCTTGTTTCAAGTTCACCTGACTCAATCAGAGATTACAATCTTAAGTCAATGGATACTCTATCTTGACTGCACTGCGCTTATTATGAGGTGCATTGTACGCACTTTGTTGTTCTAGTACAAAACAGTCATGAAAATTTTAACGCAGCTATAACGCGTTTTACTTTATATTGATTTTTCTGTCGCGCACCACGCGTCGAGCCATTAATCAATTTCAAAATATTCTAGAATGTTCTACATATGCTGGCTTGTTATTGGTGGAGAACTACTGCGTCAATGCAAATATGATTGAAGTCCGGGCGACGGGCAAGGAATGCAAAATGTGAACGATATATGAACAAAGTGATCTTTATTCAAATAACTTGTTTTGACTTTATCCACAGATGCATAGGGTCAGCACACGTTCCTTTCGTTAATATTTATGTCTCACGAAACAATATTTGTGTCGACCGGCGGGAGACAATGATCTTTGTCTCTCGATGAATTCACATTGCCGAACCTACATAGATATCAGCCATAGTTATTAAATGAAATGATTAAAAACTTGATGACAAATAACAAAAATGTTGAAATAGTAAACATCAAATAGTTTCTAATAGAATACCAGCTAGTAGCGTATGCATGTTCTTTGTGGCGCTTGTGTTTTTTACCTGTCATGTTAGTTCTTTTCCTCATTATTGTAATTACTTTACCGGTGATTAAACGTTGTTAAACTTGCAATCTCGAGTTCATTCTTTTCCAACAAAAATCATAAAAACTTTTTGTAAATTCTTGTGATAATTCATCTAAACATTTATAAAGTAACTGATCGATGTCTATACATTTACGTAATAGAAGCCAAAATTGTTAGAATGAGGTATCAAAATAATAAAAGTTTATACTCTTTTTGTATTATTGTTTGTGGAATGGTACAATGTAATTTCTTTTTAAAAAATAAAGTGTTGTCTGTTTGCGATATTCACGTGTTTCATTATAGGTTATGGGCTTATCCCGAAAAATTATCAGTATTTAAGTTTAAAATAGATAATTAGTGAAAGTTTAATCGCGGAAACATGACTACGAACTATATTGCCAGTGTTCCTAAACTAAAAGGAAGACAGAACTATGATGAGTGGAGCTTCGCGGCTGAAAATTTGTTGGTGCTCGAAGGTATGGACAATTACATCAAATCGACGCCTGATATAGAAATTAAGCCAGTGGACGATGCAAAAACAAAGGCAAAGCTAGTATTGACTATAGACCCGTCATTGTACGTGCATGTAAAGAACACCAAGACTTCAGCAGAATTATGGTCTACATTGAAGACTATGTATGATGATTCTGGTTTCTCGAGAAAAATAACCTTGCTGCGACATTTGATATCCATACGACTAGACAACTGTAATTCTATGGCGTCTTATGTGACTCAAATGGTCGAGACAGCACAGCGGTTGAATGGCACGGGCTTTACAATTACTGACGAATGGGTTGGCTCATTACTTTTAGCAGGTTTGTCTGATCGTTATACCCCTATGATAATGGCAATAGAACATTCTGGGATTTCGATAACTGCAGATGTCATAAAGTCGAAATTACTTGACATGGAAATGACCAGTGACAATGACAGCGTGGAAACCGGAGCTGCATTTGCCGCGCGAAATAAACTAAACTCTGGCAGCTATAATAAGCCAAAGAAGAGTGACGGTCCCTCAATGTCAAATAAGAAAATAGTGACAGCAATGACAGATTCATCTACGAGAGTAATTACATGCTATAAATGTAAAGAAGATGGTCATTATCGAAATCAATGTCTGTTATTGAAGAAAAATAACAAATATATATTTAATGTCGTTTTCCTGAATGGAAAGTTTAACAAAACAGAGTGGTACGTGGATTCTGGCGCGAGCGCTCATATGACGGCGAATGAATCTTGGATAAGAAATATAAACAAGACACCAAGTTTACCTGAAATTGTGGTAGCAAACGAATCAAAAGTACCAGTTGTTTGTTCCGGAGACGTCGACATTGTGTCTGATTTAAAATTCAACATTACTGTGAAAGATGTGTTATGCGTGCTTAGTTTGACAACAAACTTATTATCCGTAAGTGAACTTATTAAAAATGGTAATAATGTCAGTTTTGATGAAAAGCGCTGTTATATACGAAACAAAAGCAATGTTTTGGTAGCCACAGCTGATTTATCGGATGGTGTTTATAAGCTGAGATTGCACACACAGAGTTGTATGTTGGCTATACTAGCGGTAAGTGGTAAACTATGGCACAGAAGGCTGGCACACATCAATAGTCAGGACATGAATAAGATGAGAAATATGGTGGATGGTATGTCATACGAAAACAATTTTGACATGACCAAGTCTCAATGTATAACTTGTTGCGAAGGAAAGCAGGAAAGATTACCCTTTACACATGTGGGTGAAAGAAGTACAGAGACAAGAATAATCAAGAACAATCCTGTCAAGAAGAATCTTGTTACCAGCAGAGATGTTATCTTTATGGAAGAAGAATTAGATAGTCAAGAAAACAATCAGGAGTCAGCTATCTGGATTTCTAATGAAGAGACACCTGCAGTTGGCATACAGGAGGAGGTGAATACAGATTCAGTGGGGGAAACATTACAGAATGTTTTAGACTCCGAAGACTACCATTCAGACTCTTCTGTGTATGAAGATGGGAGTGAAACACTGACAAAATCTCCAACTACAAATGACTTAGTACAAGAAGTCCAGATGACATCAACCCCAGAGCAGGAGTCGGTATTGCCTAGAAAGAGTCCCAGAAAACAACCTGATCGGTATGGTTATATGTGTCTTTCTAGTACTGTTTCAGCATCTGAAGAAATTGTGCTCTCAGAGGCTCTCGCAGGGCCTGAGAGTGAGCAGTGGAAGCGCGCAATGGCCGACGAGCTGCAGTCGTTTGAGGACAATGATGCTTGGGAGCTCGTTGATAACCCAGGTGATGTGACAATTGTGAAGTGCAGGTGGGTGCTTAATAAAAAGTTTGACGTGGACAATAACGTGCGGTTCCGGGCTAGACTTGTAGCTAAAGGTTTTTTCGCAAAAACCTGGAATAGATTACACTGACACTTTCTCTCCAGTGGTTAGACATTCAACACTTAGATTATTATTTGCACTCAGTGTTATGAGAGCAATCTTCTCTTGCGTGGTATGAGAGAGTTAAAGATGTACTTTGTAAATTGAATTTAAAAAATAGTCAGTATGAGCCTTGTTTGTTCACAAAAACAAAGGGTGAAATTAAAATTATTGTGGCCTTATATGTAGATGATTTTTTAATTTTCTCTAATAATTCTGTTGAAACTGATAATTTGAAACATGTTTTAGGTGCAGAATTTAAATTGAAAGATTTGGGACCTGTAAGACAATATTTAGGCATGAGAATAAATGTAGACAGAAATAAAAATGTTATAACTGTAGATCAACAACAATATATTGAAAAGTTAGCTTCTAGATTCAATATGTCAGATTGTAAAGCTTATAAAACCCCAATTGAATGTAAGTTAAATGTTAACAAAGCTGATGATTGTGTATCTGATGTTCCATATCAAAAATTAATTGGATCATTAATGTATTTGGCAGTACTAACTAGACCAAACATTTCATATTCTGTTAGTTTTCTGAGCCAATTTAACAGTTGTTACAATCATACACATTGGCATTATGCTAAACGTATTTTAAAATATTTGTTAAGTACAAAAACTTATTGTTTGAAATTTTGTAAGGATGATAGCAAGTTACAGGGTTTTGTAGATAGTGATTAGGCTAGTGACGCTTTAGACAGAAAGTCGTATACAGGCTTTTGCTTCATGATGTCTGGATCTGCTATTTCATGGCAAAGCAGGAAGCAAAAGACGGTATCTCTTTCCAGTACAGAGGCTGAATATATTGCTCTGTCTGAGGCAGCTCGGGAAGCAGTATATCTCAGAAACCTTCTTCATGAAATTACAGGTCGTTTTTGTATGATTAAGCTCTATTGTGACAATCAAAGCGCATTAAAATTGTCAGTAAGCAATCAAAGTCACAATACATCGAAACATATTGATGTAAAATATCACTATGTAAGAGATGTGGTTAATAATAAGTATGTAAAAATTCTATATTTATGTACTGAAGAAATGACAGCTGATATTTTCACTAAAGGTTTATGTCCTGTTAAACATTATAAGTTTCTGCATAAATTGGGAATTGTACCAAAATAATTTTATTTGTTTATTTTGATAAGTGGGGGTGTTAGAATGAGGTATCAAAATAATAAAAGTTTATACTCTTTTTGTATTATTGTTTGTGGGATGGTACAATGTAATTTCTTTTTAAAAAATAAAGTGTTGTCTGTTTGCGATATTCACGTGTTTCATTATAAAAATAATGACTTTAATAATTTTTACCAGTCTGTTTATGCTTATAATGCTGTAAACTATAGATGATATAGTCAGTAGTTCATATAGTCATATAACAAATGAAAAGATTGATTATGTAAATATATATATATATATATATATATATATATATATATATATATAGACTGCCTCGGTGGCGTAGTGGTAATACGGTATGATTGCAAAGCTGAGGTCTCGGGTTCGAATCCCGGGTCGGGCAAAGTGATATTGGATTTTTCTATTCATTATTAGCCCGGAGTCAGGAATTTGTACCCGATATGGCGATAGGCTCGCTCCCTATCACATCGTGGGACGGAATATACAAGGCGAAACGTGAGTGTTCTAGTAGCACCTCTGCCTACCCCTTCTGGGAAAAAGGCGTGTGGTTATGTATTCATGTATATATATATATATATATATATATATATATATATATATATATATATATTTAGGACAACTAGTATCTTTCGAAAACAATACACAGAATGACATGCAAATAAGAATAACTTTAGCGTGGAATAAATATTGGAGATTAAGAGAAATAATGAAAAATAAGACTATAATCCTTATAAACTAATATTATAAATGCGAAAATAACTCTGTCTGTCTGTCTGTTACCTTTTCATGCCTAAACCACAGAACTGATTTTAATGAAATTTGATACAGTGATAGATTAGACCCTGGGAAAGGACATAGCCTACTTTTTTTGTGAAGGAAAGGCTTGAAGGGGTTGAAATAGAGGATGAAACTTAGTATGGAAAAGTCTAAACCTTTGAAGTTACAGATGTGAAACTTGGCACTTTAGTTAGACATTTAAACATAAAAATATCTGAATACTTTGTTTGTTTAAAATTAATTTTAAAATAAAGGTTGAAATTTTATATGGAAAATCGTAACCGCTGCAATAAATTTGCATACTTTAATTTCTTAAAATAGCCCTAAAGGGGTTAAAATAATGGTTGGCATTTTATATAGAAAACCGAAACCGCTGAAGCAACTACTATAAAAAAAAATATTTAAGCTCGTTATTATGCTAATATTTCGGAATAATAGTATTATAGGGGTGGAATAAGATATGAAATATCATTTGGATAATATAAACCGTTGGAGTTACAGATGTCAAACTTGGCACTTTAGTTACTCATTCAAAAACAAAAATATCCACATACTTTGTTTTCTTAAAATTAACCCTCAAGGGTTTAAAATTGTATACTGGAAATCGAAAACGCTGAAGCTATTTCTATAAAAAAATATATTTCAGCTCTCTAATATAAACGAAAAATAATGGCGTGCAATAATTTTGGAAAAAACACCATTATGGGGGTAAAATAAGGGTGGAAATATTGTATGAAAAATCACAACCGCTATAGTTATTGATGGAAATAATGCATAGTTTGACTCATTACCAGTAATGAAAAATAATGTCATGCACTATAAATATCATCTTAGGTAGGTAATGCATAGTTTTCTTTATTAGCCCTGAATGGGACGAAAAGCGGTTTGTTCTGAACGAAGATTCTTAGCGCTGTTTCATTAATTGATAGAAATCACCAAGACGGGAAAAACGTTATAATTATTACATTGTTCACATTTTAGAAATGTTATTATTTTTTTAATTATCTATACATCAATAATAATATTTATTAGTGGAAACTTTACTGGATTTTGTAACACATTCTTGTGTAACAAATAAATAAATAAATAATTCAATTGCGTAGTCAGAATTAAAATTCCTGACCTTCATTATTTCATATTTTTTATTGAAACCTTCTTTACCTTTATTGACCTTCATATTTTTTATTGATTCGATTATTGTCAAAATCGATATCTGAGTCATCCTTTGTTCGAACAATCTAAATTCATAGTCGAAATTAAATAGTTACTTGACTGCTATCTCGAACTTTTTTATTATTATATTAGTTCTTGGAATGCTATATAATGGTATAGGTATAGTATGCTTTGTTTTTGGATATGAGGCTTCAGTGTGTGAAATATAGGATCCTTATTAATATTATAAACGCGAAAGTTTGCATGTATGGTGGACAGATTTATAGGTTACCTTTTGTCCCGAAAAAATGTAGTGGTCTTGTGGGATTAGTAAGGAATTCTGATATACGTATTTGCGACTTTTCAAACTCGAATGTGTGGAAAGGTACAAGAGGGGATTAGATGCATTTCGTCAACTTCAAAGAATTGAACTTTAAAATGATTTAATCAGTTGTTAGAATCACAATAAAATCGACTAATATTTATTTACCTTCCCGAATAAGTTAATTTAAAATTTCGTTGTCATCCTTTTATTTAAGATGCTATGTTATTTGAAGTCAAACAATCCGTATGATGGAGCTTTGTGATTAGAGTCTAAGCAAGCTTTATCTGGATTCCCGACCACCCACATGCGAGCCTTGGGTTTTAGTTGGTATGCTGGCGTAGAGATCAATACTGAGCACATTAGATCGGCATGCTCTTTCAATTTGTTCCTAAGGATTGGAAGAAAGTTATAACTAAAGGATAATATATAAATTAGAAAAATCTTTAGTGTGGAAGCTCGTAATTTTAGAGGTTAGAGGCCTCAATATTGGATTCTAAATTTAAAAAAAATATCGCTATTCAATCGCATTGAGCACAACACAGTTAGCAATACATATACATTGCTGATAGAAAGTAATGTAGGAAATATAGCGAGATAAATGGAAGTTTAAAAACAGCCCGTTAAGTGTATTCTCCTGTTTTGCCACCATCTCTGCGTCTCAGTTGCTCTGACTTGCTCCTGCATTTACTGTCCTTATCTAGTAGCCACCTAGAGAAAGTTCCAGAAATTCACAAGACACAGATGGCTGAGGATGATTGGTGGAATCCTTCGTGCGTCAATCCAAGTATTGATTTTTTGTCTGGAGTATGAGGTGGGTGAAGTATCTGATTTTGTCTCCCTTGCTCCAAATGCTTCTATATATTCTATCTCTATCAGCAGCCTACGCAAATAGCCACCTGCCTTCCTAAAATTTCTAGGGTCTAGGTGGCGGCTCTTGATTGGTGGAACAAACTCGTGCGTCAGACGTGACTAGCATGCAAATTATGTTGCCAACAAATAGTGGAAAGATTGTTTTAATTATAAATATATAAATTATGAATATTTATTCCTATAAGTTTTAGTAACTTATAGAAATAAATAAACCACTGATCTTTGCACAACATCACAACACATCCATTAGTACTTAATTCATAATCTGAAGTTATAAGTTATAAGTTATAAAAATTTCATATTTTACGTTGTGGTGGAGCATTATGTAGGACCGAATGAGAAAATACTCTCGTATTCCTTATAATATATAAAGTTAAACATAACTCTCTGCCTCTTGCACTCGAATCATCCGTCCCACCCCATTGATGGGGGAAGGGCATTGATAAATTTCCTAAAAAATTAAAAAAAATCCGATATTATTTAGTAATAGGATGATTGAAATATCGCCAAATCACCGCGAAACGTAAACATCTGGTATCACAGAACATCGTTGCATAGCGAGTACTGTCTCCCTCTAATTTTGTATCTATAACGCTATTGGTCAGATTTACAAAAGCTTTAAAGCATACACCGTGGTGTCGTGGTTCGAAAACATACTTTATTACAACGACTGTAAGGCGCAGTCTGAGATTTATAACACACATTTGAATTTGTGCACACTTGCAGACTTTATCTAATAAAGACACCCTTGCACATTTAGGCTCACTGCAAGTTCAGCGACGAGCGTTACATAGTGTCTTAATTGCTCTGTGAGTGTTCCCAAAAAATCTGAATATGGCGGTGAATATGGCGGAGAAAGGACAATTTAAATACGCCTTACAATGCCAAAACAATAAACGGATAAAAGAAACTAAATGCCATCGTAATTGCAGATTTGCGGTAAGTACCATGAACCTTTACTTGGATTCAAAATTTCAGACATTATAAAATTTGACGAAATATTTAATATTAACTGTTCTTTATTGTTTCATCGAAGCGAATGCCTTTAATTATATGCGTATGTGCGAATGTAGAACTCTCATAAGCGCGCTAGGCTAAGTGCTAAGAACATTGACGAAATTAATTGTAATTTGTGTCCTTAGATTTTTTTATGTTTATTTATACGAGTGTTAACGCCGCAGTAGTGACTAAGTTAAATAAAAAAATGTGTATAGTGAAGTGCGTGATGGCTTATTGGTAACAAACCAGACCCGACGGCATATATGTTCACGGTGGTCCCGGGTTCAAATCCCAGGGCAGACAACTGACTTTTCGGGGTCATGTCTGTATTGATAGTTAATCACCACTCACTATAACGATGAAGGAAAACATCGTCAGGAAATCTGCATAGCATAGCGATTTTATAAATTTCTGGGCTGGCACAGTACAAAATAGATACTCATCAATAAGTTGTGTCTATTCCTAGTAGCTCATAATTAAAAATCATCCATACATCAGCCAAAGGAAGTCCACTGCTGAACATAGGCCTCTCCTAATGATTTCCACAGTGACCTGTTGGAGGCAGCCTGCATCCAGCGACGTCCCGCGACCTTTACCAGATCGTCTGACCACATAGTGGGTGGACGTCCCACGCTGCGCTTTCCGCTTCGTGGCCTCCATTCGAGAACTTTTTGGCCCCATCGGCCATCAGTTCTTCGTGCTATGTGCCCCGCCCATTGCCACTTTAACTTGCTAATCCGCAAAAATAATTAAAAATAAATGTTTTGGTTTTTACAGATGTTGGTGTTCTTGGCAACAACGCTGTTTGTAATTGTTGCCTTCCACCAGGTTATATTGGGGGAAACTGAAGAAGAAAAACCTCTGTCCGTCAGGCGCAAACCTGCAAACAAAGATTATGTTGAGAATAAAGAAGTCATTTGGAGAGAAGTGGTGCGAAATACAACAAAGATCGACAAAGTCTTTTTCTGGCGCCCTATATGGCAAGAAAGAAAATGTTTAGAGTGGAAAGTTGAACTAGTTCCAAAGTGGACAATTGACCACATCGAAGGATGGGAAGTAGTTCGAAGACCTACATGGCACCATGTGAAATTTCCGATGTGGATTGATATAGAAGTACCAGTGATGAAGAAAGTATGGATCCCTGTAGTAAAAGAGAAACAAGTATTAGTATCAAAAGATGTACTTGTTCTTGCATGGAGAAAAGTCATCAAGCCGATGTGGAGAACTGAAAATATTCCTGGAGCAACATACTTGGGTACCGACAATAAGGGCGGGATATACGCCGGCTACGACATCTGGAGGACAAAGTTATTTTGGACGCCAGCATGGAAAATGACCTGGACCATTGCCCAAAAACAAGAGTGGATCGTGGTAAAACAACTGAACTGGCAAGAACAATTTCAACTTGTACTAACTACCAAGAAGCAGCCAGTCTGGGTAATAGATACATTATTAGGATGGATGGACGAATGGATTCCTGTTTGGAAGAATATTGAGAAGCAAATTTGGACACCCGTTCATAGCAGGATGTGTGTATGGAGACCTCATTATATACCAGTATCCGAGAAAGTTCGTGTAACCAAATTGAGTAACATTTGGACGGTGGTTTGGGAAAGGGTTAACAAAACCTACTCGCCGGTAAACCCATGGATGGTCTCAAAACGCAGGGGCAATCTTCCTGAGAAATACTAAGGTATTATGGAAACGGAAGGAGTATGGAAGCAAAACGGACCGCGGCGGGCATTTAACACGTATGCTATTATCTATATTTTTCCTGTTCATTGTTGTTACAATTTATTAATGAATATTAAGATTTAAATAAGTATATAATCGCAAGGATAGAATCAACATGCGTTTCGCAAGAAATCAAGATATTACAGCTGCAGAACATCGCAATTAAATAGTTATTAGACAATAACTAATGGTTTCTTTGTGAAGGCATTTTTTTAAATGTTATAACAGTAATATTACGTAGTAAAAATGTAGATGTGTGGTTACGACTCATGGAGCTTAGTTATGGGAATTATTGGTGATAAAAAAGGTTAACTTCTTTCTAATTTATATATTATTGTTGTCATATATTAAATATAATTGCTATAATTTTAATATTGTATAATATAGGTCGATACAATTGAGACAATAACAAAAACCGCAATATATTGTATTCTGTATTTACATTTATACTAGTGTTTATTTAGTTTTTATATTTATTGAGATTGAGTCGTAATCTTATTAGATGTTTAGTATATATCATAAGAAGACAATAATATGTAGTTTGCGTAAATATAATTACAATTTTATTCTAATATTAATATGTGAATTAACAATAATAAAATTATAAGTCAATAAAATACTTAGTTTTATTTAACTGTTCTATCTGAATATTTTAAATTCGCACACACACCCTTGCAATATGAATTACAACACAATTAGCAAAAAACATTTTCATTTACACTTTTAATCGAATATAAAGATTTAAATGTTTATTTATATTTGGCATATTCCTATAATAAAATCCTACTCATGGTTGTAGAGAAGGCTCATCTTTAGCAAGTTTCATAAAAGTAGTAATAACTTCAGTGCAATCATATGCCTGGAGTATTCTCGACCAGTCAAATACCAACCAGACCAGGGCATTTTGGATAGTATGCTGGCGTGTACCATCACTGGGCGGGCGTAATCTATAAGCCCTTTCAAATTTCAATTTCCTGTTAAAGTTCGAAAAAAAGTTATGCGTAGGAGAGGTTCGTTTGCATGGTAGTTCGTTATTTTGGAAATTAGACACATGAAAGTTGGGTTGAGGCTTCAGATATTTAACCGTAATGAATATATAATTTACAAAAGGTGTCACGAGGAAGTTTAAAAATATTCTATCGAGTTTTTCTAACAGTTTTGCCCCAATACTGTGTCTCAGTTGCTCGGCCCTCCTCTACAATCGAGAGTACGATTGAGAGTGGTTAGGCCATATAGTCCACCACGCTGGCCAAGTGCGGGTTGGCGGACTTTTACATAGCATAGAAGTGGATACATATCGCTATGGTCATACATATCAATACACACATGATTCTGAAAAGCCAGAGATGTGCCCTGGGATGTGCACCCACGACCACCGTGAACATGTAGGCAGCCGCGTCCAGGTCCGTTACCAACCAACGTGCTCTTATAGCGTCAACAAATTAACAACATAAAATAATATCTTGGTAATAGTATTAATAGTAACAATTAGTCAAATTGAATTAGCAAAATAGTGTTTAGTACTTTATTGAAGACTTGAATGAAATTAATATTTTAAAAAAGCATATAAATGAATATTAAAGCATTTGAATACAATATTAGGTAATTATAAAAGCAAGTAGACCATTTATAGGTATTTAAACAATTTAAAATAACAAAAAATTACAAAATTAGTAGGTGAGTGTGTGTTGGCTCAAAGATACTATTTCATTTTCAGATTCGCCATAATCCAAATTAACTAACCAGATTGTATAAAGAATTAGATAATAAATACTATAGCTTAATATAATATATTATAATTTGTATGTGCTATTGTTGTTTGTACTTTAATCTCTAATACTTGTTCTGCTCATGTATTTTAATGTTTTACAGTAGTGTGTAGATGCTGCTATAGGAAATAACTTCTATGTTTATAAAAAGTGTTGTTACTAATCAACAACTTTATATCCTTCAATCTGCACATCCTATCATTCAGTGTTTTAATATTACAATTTCGCCTAGTACTTTTTATTTATAGCATTGGTTTATGGGTGTAACTAGACGCAATATTTGTAATTGGTATATTACACAATTGGACTAGACGCGGCTGCCTACATGTTCACGGTGGTCGCGGGTTCAAATCCCAGGGCACACCTCTGACTTTTCGGAGTCATGTGTGTATTGATAGTCAATCACCACGCACTATAACGGTGAAGGAAAACATCGTGAGGAAACCTGCATACCATAGCGATTTGTATAAATTTCTATGGTATGTAAAAGTCCGCCAACCGGCACTAGGCCAGCGTGGTGGACTATATGGCCTAACCACTCTCAATCATACTATGATTGTAGAGGAGGCCCGTGCCCTGCAGTGGGTCGTATATGGGCTGATACAATATACAATACAATATATAAATATTACACAATTGGTTATTGTTTAACTGGATTACTACCTGGAGATATGGTCATGTAGAATTCCTAACAATTAATGAATTCTATGCGGATTAAAAAAATATTGCATACATGACACGGTTGTCACCAACTTGGTTCACGCCAACCAATGTGACAAAAGAGAACATCCCGCACCAAGACAAATGTTTGAGCTATTTAGAAATATTTGTGTACCAACATTGCTAATACAACCACACAGGTCTCAACCTTGTAAGCTGTTGTCATTCATTTATTAACATTTCAGTCAACTGCATGCCGTTATAAATGCACTTTTCCAGCAGGGTTTGTCAATGGGGATGTTGAAGTTACTTTATTTACCCCTACATTTATTTCATTTCCATTTATCTAGCGTCATATACTTAAGAGTTATAATAAGTTGTATAAGTATGTTTGCCTTGCAGCCACCATTCTTAATGAACAGATTCACCGGAATGCTGATGGTTGGTTATTCGTGGGGTCAGATGATGATGTTTGCTGTACCTCCGGATGAGTTCTGGGGCATCAATTGAGGTAAATTGAGGTATTTAAAATACCTCAATGGTAAGCGCTTTATGGACTCACAACTAGTATATTTGTTGTTGACATATATTTGATAATATTTTACTTTAAATGATTTGCGATAAACTCTCTTGTGTGCATTACAACTTTAGGTGTAGTTGCAACGTGTATGGATCGAGCATTTATTAATTATTTCTCCTTACCCATATTATCCCAGCACCTCATATGAGATGCACTAATATTTTAAGGTCTAACACCGAATATTTGAATCTTGGGGGGTAAATTCAAATGCAGACGTTATTTAGTTGCGTTTTTCTATAAAATAATAATTAGTAGATGTAGACTTGTGAAACTTGCGTCAGTTATTTTTGTATAATTGGTAAAAAAAAGTGAATTTCGGACAGTACGAGTCTTAGAAATAAGTTTCGACATAAATGTAATGTTTTAGATTTATATAAGAATAAAGTATATATAAGTGCGTGGTGGCCTCGTGGTATCGGACCAGACTCGGCTGCCTACATGTTCACGGTGGTCGCGGGTTCAAATCCCAGGGCACACCTCTGACTTTTCGAAGTTATGTGGGTATTGATAATCAATCACCACGCACTTTAACGGTGAAGGAAAACATCGTGAGGAAACCTGCATACCGTAGCGATTTTAAAGAATTTCTACGGTATGTAAGTCCGCCAACCCGCACTAGGCCAGCGTGGTGGACTATATGGCCTAACCACTCTCAATCGTACTCTCGATTGTAGAGGAGGCCCGTGCCCTGCAGTGGGTCGTATATGGGCTGATACAATACAAAAAAAAAAAAAAGAATAAATACTTATATTTTCATTATTGTAATTCACACTTTTATTTATTGTATTGATAATAACGATATTTAATTATTAACCGACTTCAAGAAAGTAGGTTCTAAGTTCGACTGATTTTTTTTATGTTTCTTATTTCTTAACTCTGAACTGGGTGGGAAAGCTGGTTCTTGTCATTTCGTCTCATAAAAAATGGTGAAGATCTTATCAATAACTTTGGACCTAGAGAGTAGATCTTCTCAAAATTGCATAGGATGCCAATATGGTTCTTTTTGCATAAGGGTTAGTAAAAATTATGCTACAGTGGCGGAAAGAAAGGGTAGGGGCGAGGGAGAATGTGTGATAAAATTGATATACACGGAAATACTCAATATTTTCGGCAACTTTTTAACAATTCAAGTGATTTCTTTTACACGGGAAAGAACGCATTGACAGGTTGATCCAACGAATAAATCATATAGATTTGATGATAATTTTCGGACCGGGGGAAACATAAGTCCTCGAATTTCAACAGGAATCCAATGACTATTTTTTATTACGTTCAAATCTTAATATAAAAGTTCACTAAAACGAGAAAATGAAAGAGGGAGGTAAGAGAAATAGAAACATATAACATTAAAAAGATACAAATAAACATTTTAATAAAAAAAACAACTTCACAAAAAAATACTAAAAAGTAGTGCCTTTTTTAGTTTTTTTTGTGTATATTTTGTAAGTTTTACATGACGCTCCATTTGAGGCCCAAGAACATTTTCTTCGAGAGCTTAAATGACGTATCTTTTATGATTTAACCATATTTTCTTCTTGCCGCGTTAAATGTCAACGATATTATATCTATTCTGGAGGCACATAACCATTATATTGCCGGAAAAGAACGCGTGGAGCAATGAAGGTATTTTTTTATAGCATAGGCCCTGCAAACGAGCAAGCAGGTCACCTGATTGCTGGTGATTACTGCCACCTATTAATATCCACAAGACTTCGATCTTGGATGTTTTGCCGGCCCATCAGATCGGGGGGAGGGGGGGAGGGGGGAGGGGGAAACAGGAAGGAAAAAGGATGTATAGTGTGACAGTGCTACCGCCCCGGGCGAGGCTGCCCATTCATGCCGAGTCATGACTGACAACAGTGTGGCTCTACCACTTCCATTCAGGGCATATTAGCAGCCTTACTGGTGGACAATTATTTTTTGAAGCCGAGGTGCGGTATCAGGTAGTACCTACACCTTTTATATATGACTAGGAATCGATATGACGAGCTTCTACGTTACTTTCATGCCTGCGATAATAATTGTTTTCATTCCGACGACAAAGACTTTATATGTGGTAGAGCCACGCTGTTGTCAGCCATGACTCAGCATAAATGGGCAGGCTCGTCTGGGGTGGTACCACTGTCTTACAGAAGATCGACGAGAAGCGATAGCTATGCTGTCGCATTTCGTTCAGTGAGTGAGGCTGCCGGATGCCTATAGTATTTCTAATTCAAGAAGTCTCATTTGACATTTCATACTTTTATCATAAATAACTTTGTGAAGACGTAACTCACACAATTTCAATAAAACTTTCCGTAAAACCATAGAATTATGAAGCTATTCTTATTTTATTACAGGATTTACAATCCATAATAACTAAATTTAAATATAAATCCTTTAAATAAAGCAAAACAACCATTTTAAACAACATACTTTTTTACTAGACGTTACAAAAGTCACGTCGTTAGGTCTTCCATGTGTAGAGTTGAGACTATGCAAACGGATTTGTATACGCATAATCGGTAAAAATATAGAAATAATCGAGCAATTTTAATCCAGTTGTTTTCTAATTTTAAAAAGTAAGTAATGTAAATACAATATATAAACCTAAGAGAATCAGCAATCGAAAAAGGCTTTCAATTGTATCCTTCGTATTATAAATTTGGCACGCACATATACAAGTTTTCCTTGGTATATGTTAATTTATTCGATTAATTTATTTTATTTGTGTCAAATTTACTAAAGATAATCGTAAAAAGAGTTTTGGGAAATATTGATTTTTATCTTTTCTTTCGAACTGCATAACTGAAAAAATTGCAGGTCGATACAGACGTCCGAAGTATACAAATATAGTAGAAGACCAAGATTCAGAAAAATAAGATTTCAACGCAGGATCTAGCAGGATTTCGTAGAAATTTAGGGTTTTATAGTGCGTTCCATACATCAAAAATCAAAATTATTTTTTTTAGCCAAAATTATAGGGTTAAATAAAAATGTACAAAGAATAAATATTGTAAGGAATGATAATATCGAACCGTTGGCGTCAAAATAAATTGGAAATTCCGAAAAAAATCGTGTCACAAAAAATTGCCATTTCGACTCAGTGGGCCGGGCCGCTAGTAATGAATAAATCATTGCTTTTGTTCCTTAATACTAAAGTGACTTATGCAATTGTGGATGTCTCATTAGGATAAAGATGTACATAAAAAAAAACGAAATAATGTAAACTAAAAATATAAACTGTAATCGATTAAGGAATACAAACAAGTAGTATCGATATCTCGTTAATAATCGGATATTGTACTAACCGATTTATTTGACATCATCCCTATTTCACAATTTTGAGATATGTCAAATGGAACTTTTAAAATTAGATAGATTATAATACCCAATAGAAAGAGGAAAGCTCTTCCTATCCTTTATCCTTCTCGTTCCCCTCCCGATCTGATTGGGTTATTATAACGAATCGAGTCCACGTTATCTACCAAAGCTTCTCAAGAAGAAACTATCTTATCCGATCAGACTGACTGAAAAGGGAATGTATTTCGTCAAACATGAGACTCGAACTTGACGTGGTCAATGCCATAAAAGCACTAAGTTTAGATGCAGCAAATGTGGACTTGGTTTGCATCATTATTCACAAGCTTCCCATATTATACTGTATACTGTATCACGCCATATACGTCCCACTGCAGGGCACGGGCCTTCTCTACAATCGAGACTACGATTGAGTGGTTAGGCCATATAGTCCACCACGCTATAATTTTAAAGTGATAATTTAAATAAGTTGGAAATATATAAATTAAATAACATGGGAAGTCCCATATTATTTAATATATGTTTTTCAACTTACTTATGTGCATTCACTAAGCATGTTCAAAACAGTGACTTTTGATATTTTACAGTAATAAAATACTTTGCAAATAATAGTTCTGTTTGTTATTCCTTCATACAAATCTCATTGGCATATTCTACCAGCGCCCCATTTAACGTGCGGTCTGGAAATTATGTATGAGGCATTAAAAGAAATATTTGGCTGTTTTGGAATACCTTTTTCCAAACTTGTTAGAAAAATATGTTATTTTTTTATACATTAGAATAATATGGTTTAAACGCCCGAATACTGAAACGCCACTTAAATATACTGCTCACAAAAATTAAAGGATATTTTATTTGCTAAATTTTTAAGGTGTTTTTTGACTGTCTTTATCTTGGAGAAAATTGATCGTTATAAAATTTGAAACCAAAAGATTGGAAGCAGATCTGCGCGATTTGTGTTATGAAAGTCGGCAATCCGTACAATGGATTATCGGTGTTTAATTTTTCTTCAAAATTAACACTACTTAAAACAATCTGGTTGTGGAGCCAGGATATTTTTTACAATTACAGACTTTGGTGAATGTATTTGAGAGAAAGTATTTGATTAAATGAATATGGATAAATGCTAAAAAAACAATATTTTGAACTAAAAAAATGATTAAGAAGTGAAAATTGCTCATTAAGACGGTTTTTGGTGAATACAGTGAGCTTAAACCTATTCAACACTAACATAATCAAATCGTAGCAATTAAAACATTTTAGGGTGTATTTACAATACTGCAAGGTAGAAAAGTTACCGACGATATTCTTAATTTGTCAATTTATCCAAAGATATTAAAAAAGGGTTATTTAAGGATTTAAATAACCCTTTTTTCCCTTTTTCAGTCAACAATTTCACTCAGTAATATTGTTTCACATCATAAAACTTTAATAGCCGCTTATAGAGTATGTTTCGAAGTTTACAAAACCCCAATTTTTTCTGCGTGATTAATATTTGTGGAGTAATCTCGAGTCAAAGTCGGAAAGGCCATCTTTGTGTTAATTTATCATAAGTCAGCTCCAAATTATACTACGGAGTTCTCTAGTATATCAAATTAAAAGGAATTAAATCATCTACAAGAGCTTTATGATGATGTCATCAAACAAATATCACCCAAGTAAATGCACGGTGTTAAACACGTGTACAACTTTTGATTTTTTTTCTCGCTGGTTTTCCTACGACTGCTTATTAACCAGGCATGTAATAAAGAAATAGAGAGCAGATCTGAAAAATAGACATTTCAGGCTTACAATTTCTTGGTTTCAAATTTCTTAACAATAAATTTTCTCCAAGATACAGACTGTCAAAAAACACCTTAATAATTTGATCAATAAAATTTCCTTTAATTTTTGTGAGTAGTATATTTTAATTAAGCAATAATTGTGTACAAATATTGCTTATGATTGTAACAGAAAGACTTGTATTATTTATCGCTTATCTGCACTCAATGTAATGTATTACTATTGATATTTTTATTATTAGATTCAAATATAGGTGAAGAATTTAGGAACAGGAAAGGCATATATTCCATTAGTGTTCAAGGAGTACGTAATGCACAGCTGTTCTTCACGAATATATTGGTTCGCTGGCCTATATTATGCTACTATATTTCACAAATCAGTGCTAAAACGTATATTATGTTTTATATTTTGTAAGAATGGTTAAGAGAATATAATATATCTAATGAATATTTGTGTAAGTGGTTTCCCATTAATTCCCTAGTCACAAAAGGGTACAAGTGTGTCAAATGTTGTTGTGGATGTTAAATTGAAAATCTCAAAAAAAATATTTTGGCTTCATATCTTGTAATTTTTGTAATAATTATATTATTTTTTCGGAGACTGCCTCGGTGGCGTAGTGGTACTACGGTATAATTGCAAAGCTGAGGTCTCGGGTTCGAATCCCGGGTAGGGCAAAGTGATATTGGATTTTTCTATTCATTATCAGCCCGGAGTCAGGAATTTGTGCCCGATATGGCGATAGGCTCGCCCCCTATCACATCGTGGGAAGGAATATACAAGGCGAAACGTGGGTGTTCTGGTAGCACCTCTGCCTACCCCTTCTGGGAAAAAGGCGTGTGTTTATGTATGTAATATTTTTTCAATACAATATAAAGAAGGGGTATAATATGAATAATATACATGGTATATCAAGACTGCTACCAAAAACGAGGCCAGGTGGTAGTTTTAGTGACTTTAGGCACAATACAATTATTATTTTTTTACAAAAACCAGCGACGTTGTTTTTCGTAATTTCTTTCCTATCATCGTATTTGAGTCGTAAATACATTTTATTATTATTATTTATTTATCAGCCCATATACGTCCCACTGCTGGGCACGGGCCTACTCTACAATCGAGAGAATCGATTGAGAGTGGTTAGGCCATATAGTCCACCACGCTGGCCTGGTGCGGGTTGGCGGACTTACATACCGTAGAAATTCTTTAAAATCGCTACGGTATGCAGGTTTCCTCACAATGTTTTCCTTCACCGTTAAAGTGCGTGGTGATTGACTATCAATACACATAATAACTCCGAAAAGTCAGAGGTGTGCCCTGGAATTTGAACCCGCGACCACCGTGAACATGTAGGCAGCCGAGTCTGGTCCGTTACCAACAGGCCACCACGCACTTTAAAAAAATACATGTTAATACATACATTTTCCTAAAACAATAATGTACACCCTGTTATTTTTAAAGACGCTATAGTACGCAAGGTTTTGAAATATGATTTTTGGCAAAAACTATATATTTACCACCCAAACACAATGATATTTAAAACCTTAATAAAAAAAAATCGGCGCTTTATTTTGCAAAATGTTGTATCGTATCTGTAGTCACTAAAACTACCACCTGGCTTCGTATTCGGTAGCATTCTTGATATACCCTGTATATGGCCAATTGACTCAATGATTTTCTTATTTGAGATCCTATGGTGGTTGGAATAGAAGATTTCCAGTTCTTTCACTAAAAAACTGCCTAAGATTTCACACAACTTTAAACATCATGAGTGCCACAGCGGTCTTGCATAAAATTGGCAGAATGAAAAATATTACATATGCGGGACATTAAATCTACATATTAAATACTGTTAGGTTAGACTTGATCAATAATTATTTTAGTGCATAATATAAACCAGTGGACTTTATGGCCTAATAATAAGAGTTACCTAAAAACGTAAGTTCCTAATGGAGTAACAACATGATCGTTACTCTCCAGAGATATTAATATTATACATACATACATACATAAACACACGCCTTTTTCTCAGAAGGGGTAGGCAGAGGTGCTACCAGAACACCCACGTTTGGCCTTGTATATTCCGTCCCACGATGTGATAGGGGGCGAGCCTATCGCCATATCGGGCACAAATTCCTGACTCCGGGTTAATAATGAATAGAAAAATCCAATATCACTTTGCCCGACCCGGGATTCGAACCCGAGACCTCAGCTTTGCAATCATACCGTAGTACCTCTACGCCACCGAGGCAGTCTATAATATTAATATTATTTCATGTGTTATACGAGCAGTACTAATGTAATGTGATCCAGTCAGACAGGACTGCATAATATTTACATTGCTTATTTATTTAAAAGTTGTTTCAGTTATATTCAATTATATATAATTATATTAATAGTGAGCTTTAAAGTGATACAAAGTCTACTAAAATCTCATACTACTAGCGAAATAAAAAAATACATTGTAGCCTAGAAAATGGTATTTACTTAAGAAATAGCATATTGTGAGATAAAGTTAGTGAAAACAAATGATTATGACCTTAAATACGTATGAATGTGTCTATTGTATACAGGTCTTTATCTTTCTTTTTTAGAAAATAAAAAACATTATTCTTTTATCACATGAATTCGGACTACGTTCGCGTGTGCATGCATATTTGTCGTGTGCATTATAAATTTATACTTTTTTGCACTATAAATATTGTAAAAACATTATAAAAAGTCCAAAGTACGGCCTTATCGCACTGAGCTATTTCTTCCAGGCAACCCTGGGATGGATATAATATGACAATGAGATCATTATTAATATCAACTCGTTTTCAGTTACTTTGATTGAGATCTATCAGTTTTGCCATACGGAATATGCAATGGTATTCATTGTAAAATGTTAGTTCCATAATAACTATTTCCAGCATTGCAATGATGATAATCGGAACGTGGCTAAGAACGGTTCAATACTTAAGCGAATTGTGCAAAATTACGCCAAGTCCAATCAAACACGTTGCATCGGAAGATCGAGCGACTCGCTCTAGTACATAGCATATTTTACGAGGCTAATGACGTGAGTTATAAACGAAAAAGTGTTGCATGCTATCATATTATAACAGTGTTATCTTGCGGGTTCTTGGCAGATCCTGCACATGCCTCCTTTCCCACCAAGCCTTTTACGGCTTAAATTATTAGGTCAGATAATTTTACTCGTGTTCCCCTAATTCTGCCGGTGCGGCGCGTGAATTTTTTTTTATTTATTAGAATAACAAGCAATTATAGAAGTAAATAAGATGAATACAAATAGAACTTAAGCCCACTAACATATGTATAATCATAGACGCTAATAATAGATTACAAATAAGAAGAGGGCTGTTCTGCCTTATTATAAAAAAAAGTTATAAAAGTGACAAAATAACAGAAGATACTAGGTTGTGCAATAATGATATATGCGAATAATATTAAACATTTTCAAAAAGGAAAAAAGAACAGTAATAAATTATATTGATCTTAAATTAATTATTATCTAAGTTTGTAATATTACATACATACATAAACACACGCCTTTTTCCAGAACGGGTAGGCAGAGCTGCTACCAGAACACATACGTTTCGCCTTGTATATTCCGTCTCACGATGTGATAGTGGGCGAGCCTATCGCCATATCGGGCACAAATTATTGACTGCGGGTTGATAATGAATAGAAAAATCCAATATCACTTTACCCGACCCGGGACTCGAACCCGAGACCTCAGCTTTGCAATTGTACCGTAGTACCACTACGCCACCTTTCCCAATAATTTAGCTATAAAACATAGTGTTAAGTGTGGCTTAGTGTGTTAAAACAATACATTTCTAATATTTACTAACATTTCACCAAAAACAGCAAGTGCCGGCAAGTGACATTTGACATAACCTCCAACGGACACTAGTTTTCCTATAATTTGAATTTGTAAGTCACTGTTTCTCTGTTTCTTAATATTTTCTTGTAACTAATATATACTTATAAACTTAGAACAAAGTAATAGTAATCTCTTCGATCAACTTCCTTTGGTAGGTACCCACTTACTTAGCTATTACTTATTTGAATTCAAATTTAACAAATAATTTAAAATGATGACTCGCAAGGTCTATTCTCGTCAGGAGGAGACCAAACTCCAACTGACGCTGAAAGAGTTGAAAGCTACCAAGGAGTTGGTTGAGGATTTATACAGAGAAAGAGATGATAATGAAAGGGTACTGTTGGCGACTTCAGATAAAAATTCTAAGCTGAAAGGTGAACTATCTGAGTTGCACCTGCAGTTAGAAGCATGTCTAGATGATAGGGAGAGGTTACAAACTATTGTAGAAGGGTTTGGTCAATGCAGTGATGAGTATGAGCTAGCACTCAGACGCATCACTGAGTTAGAAATTTCACTTCAGGTGGCCCATAAAGTAATAAATAAGCTAGAATCTGACAAACTCAATGAAACAATTATACAAAACCAAAGTTTGTTCGATGAATTAGTTTTAACCTCTCCGCAGTTGGTTCGTGCTGTTAGTAGCCATAACCCATCGACAAATACTGACTCAACTGTTAACAACAACAGTGATGTACATACTAGTGGAATTGGTAAATGCAGTAGGAACAAACTAAAAAGATATATAAACATAAATAAATACATTAAAAAGACCCAAAAACTCATCAGTAAAAATAAAGCATATACAAAGAAAAAATTGAGACACAGTAAATGTAGAATTAACTTAAAAGAACAACTACAGTCATGTTACAATGAAATTAACCGTAACAAAAATCAGTATGACTGAAATCAGTAAATTGGAATTAGAAATAATAGGCCTTGAAGAGTCTCTGAAATCAATCTCGACTAAATATGAACTTTCCAAAAAGGAAATAAATGAACATGTCCTAGCATTAAGTGAATTAGTAGAACATGTCAATACAATACAGAAAGATTAAATTCCCTAATGAACAATCATACATGCAATTGTGACCGTTCTGTAAAGTTATCCTTATCACCAAAAAAAAATAATGATATACTGAACTTTCCCAGTACCATTAATACTCATGTAGAAAATGATAATGTAGTAATATTCAGTGACAATATTGGGAAAGGGTTAGGTCAGGTGTTGAATAATATGACAGGACAATCAGTTGTAAACTATTGTATGCCAGGGTTGTCCTACCATCAACTTGTGGATAAAATTATTAATTACAAATTTAATGAAAATTCAACATTGATAGTTATTATTGGTAACAGGGGCAATGTAAACACAAGCCAGTACATTAGTAGCCTTAACAAATTAATAACTCTAAAAGTTAAGCATATTGTAATGTTTACATTCCCTTGTGAAAAAGGTTTGTCACATGTGGAAAAAAATATTAGATGTAAGTTAAATTGCATTTTAAAAGAGGCCCATATAAACAATCCTAATTTGACCCAGATTGACATAAATACTTACTACAGTAAGTATAAATTAAATAAAAAAAATATTTCATATTCAATGAAACGACATATTATAGCAAAATTGCTATATTCTTATATATTAGACAAAGCCAAAAGTTTGGCTACTCCACCTGCTTCTATTGAGCAGTTGACATCCCGGACACGGAATAATACATTAGTATATATTCCAAATAATATAAATTATTTAAATTAGATATTCAGACAATAGAGTCTACCTCTAGCAATCAGCAATTGAATACAAATTATAAGAATGAAATTCATGAAAATCACTTACACAATAATACAATATCAAATGACATGAAAATGAATACCCCTCCACCCAATAAACGGAATAGTCCTTACAATATGGGTGACAACAATATCATAAAAATTGTGCATCAAAATAGTCAGGGCATGCTAGGAAAGGAATTACAAATGGAATTGTTCATGAGTTGTCAGGAAATTGATATACTTTGCATTACTAGACCAGGGTAGAAAAAAAAAATAATGAAAAGTGAAAAGAAATTATAGTAGGATGAAACCCATTAGAAAAGGAGGGAAATATTATAAAAATGAAAGGAAAAATAATTTACGGGCGATCTGAGGTCGGGAAGGGGATGGGGGTGAGTTTTTAAGGGTAAAAAACGGTATTTCTCGATTTCCGGCAAAACTAAAAGTCCTATCGAAAAAAGTCAAATGGCAAAGTTGTAGATAATAAAAAGATCTAAAACTTTTGTATTCACACTTTTTTCACATAACCTCAAAATTTATGTGAAAAATTCAAAAAACCAAGTTTTTGGTTTTTTATTTTTATCTTTTACTAATTTTTTTTTTAACGAAATTTTGTGAAAACTTACCTTTTTATGTCCCAAATACGCTGTAATTTATTTTATTAAAAATATTTATTTTTTCACCTTATTTTGAATTAATATCGAAAAAACACCCTAATTTTCAATCGAAAATTCACCCGTCAAAATATCAGCTTTTTTCAAAAAGTTGGTATGGTTTCTGTTCGTTGAAATCTCTACTTTCCGATGGTGAAAAAAAAAAATGTTACTATGGTAAATCTTCTCAGAAAATGCAAAACTTCAAAAAAACCTTGAATTCGAAAATTTTTTTTTAATTATTATAAATAATTTTGAGCTATTTATTAAAATTTACACTTTAATTACTCGAAAAACGTTAGATTACATGTGACGTTGATAAAAAAAATTGCAAATAAAAATATACTACTATAATTAACAAACAAATAAGTTAATTAAATTAATATTTAATAAGACATCTACAATATTTGGAGAAAGTTGTCTAATTTTCTTTAAATTACATACATACATACATAACCACACGCCTTTTTCCCAGAAGGGGTAGGCAGAGGTGCTACTAGAACACCCACGTTTCGCATTGTATATTCCGTCCCACGATGTGATAGGGGGCGAGCCTATCGCCATATCGGGCACAAATTCCTGACTCCGGGCTGATAATGAATAGAAAAATCCAATATCACTTTGCCCGACCCGGGATTCGAACCCGAGACCTCAGCTTTGCAATCATACCGTAGTACCACTACGCCACTGAGGCAGTCTTTTCTTTTCAGTATTTTCTTTAAATTATATGCGTAGATGCCTATTTTGAGATAAATTATATATATATATACCTGAGTGACCTACGAAAAATTGTAGCCCATCAAAAGGTATTTCGTGGAGAAGTGGGGAAGGGGCTAGGCGAGTCTGGGTCTTATTACATACATACCTACTATTATATACTATATATTTCGTAGCAGCTGTTACAACCGCTAGCCTAACCAGTATTCGAAATACAGTACAGTATACAACATCGTTTATAAAAAATATACGTGCACGCTGAGTTTCTTGAAGATAATTGTGACAAGTTTACTTAAAAAAACAAAAAAACCTTTCGAATCTGCATTGGAAGGTAGATACTATCTCTATTTTTATCTGTATCAATCAACTCAACCATAAAAATCGTAATATTTTCTTTAAAAAATAGTATGCTTAATTTAACATAACCTAAAGATTGAAATTAAATGATATTTTAGTACAAGATAAAAGAATAATAATCTCCTTAATTTTGCACAAACAAATTTAGTTAATCGCATGAAAAAAAATATTTTTCAAAATACATAAAAAATATATATCGTAAATATATTTTTAATAAAACAAACTTTTGGCCGATTTTCATATATATTTTATACATTTTTTATAGATTTATAATATATTATTTATACATTTTGACATTTATTTCTTTAATATTTTTTTTTTCATTTATTCACGATTAAATAGTGAAGACATTATTAATTCGATTTTGTCTTTTCAGATTATCAGTATGGATGAATCTGTTTGTATCATTTGCAATAAGGCAGATGATAAGCAAGTGTATGCAATAAAAAAAGCAGCTTTGAATCGTTTAGTGGTATTCAGCAAGAAAAGAATCGACAATAAATACAAAAAATTTGAGACTTTGACATCAGCTTTTATTCATCGAAGTTGTTTTGAATTTTTGCATTTTCTGAGAAGATTTACCATAGTAACTTTTTTTTTTCACCATCGGAAAGTAGAGATTTCAACGAATAGAAACCATAACAACTTTTTGAAAAAAGCTGATATTTTGACGGGTGAATTTTCGATTGAAAATTAGGCTGTTTTTTCGATATTAATTCAAAAGAAGGTGAAAAAATAAATATTTTTAATAAAATAAATTATAGCGTATTTGGGACATAAAAAGGTAAGTTTTCACAAAATTTCGTTAAAAAAAAAATTTTTGGTAAAAGATAAAAATAAAAAACCAAAAACTTGGTTTTTTGAATTTTTCACATAAATTTTGAGGTTATGTGAAAAAAGTGTGAATACAAAAGTTTTAGATCTTTTTATTATCTACAACTTTGCCATTTAACTTTTTTCGATAGGACTTTTAGTTTTGCCGGAAATCGAGAAAAACCGTTTTTTACCCTTAAAAACTCACCCCCATCCCCTTCCCGACCTCAGATCGCCCGTAAATTATTTTTCCTTTCATTTTTATAATATTTCCCTCTTTTTCTAATGGGTTTCATCCTATTATGATTTTTTTTGGTTTTAAAAATTATCGACCCTGGTCTATACAGAGCATTGGCTGTGAACTGAACAGCTCATGTTCAATTTTAAAAATCATATGGTTGGTAGCAACTTTTGCAGGAAAAGTGCAATACATGGTGGCTCACTTATATTAATTAATAAAAATATTAAATTCAAAGAACGAAAGGAGCCTCTCTGTAGAACAAACAGTAGAAATATCATGTATAGAATCAGAGCAGTTTATCATTGTAAGTGTATACAGACCACCCTCCTCATCATATGATAGTTTTGAATATATAATTGAAAATGCATTGAGGAAATTATGTAAGTCAAATAAAAGATTGCTGGTGTGTGGTGACTTTAATATTAATTTGCTAGAAAATAATTCAATGACTATAAAGTTAAAAAATCTGTTCTTGTCGTTTGCCTTAGTCAATCTTTTTTCAGAGCCAACTAGGATAACTAATATCAGTGCAACATGCATAGATAATGTGTTCACTGATATAGTTCCAATTAATAGTTATATTATTAATAAACTGGACTCTGATCATTGTGGACAACTTGTCACATTTAGCAGTGAGTTCCAAAAACAATCCATTGAGAAACTTACTGTTGTTCCAGTAACAAGGGCTCGGTTAGAAAAGTTAAGAAAAAAATTATCAGATAAATTTACTACTATTGTAGAGGGTATTGACCCTAATAAATTATATAATTCTGTATTCAACACATTTTGTAAGGAGTTTAAGTCAATTTTTGCATCCAGATCCATTTCCACTCGCAAAAAAACATGTTTTAGCAGTTGGGCTTCTATTGGTATACATAGAAGTAGGGAAAAATTATATGATCTTTATCATGAAAGAACATATAATCACAGTGAGGAATTTAAAACATATGTCAAAAACTATTCAAATATATTCAAACAAATTTGTCTTAAAGCAAAATCAATGTATTTAAGTAATAAAATAAAAAAACTCCAAAAACAAAATTAAAATGACTTGGAGTGTGATTAATAAAGAAACTGGTAGAGCTAAACCTCGAGACACAGAGTTTAGCTTAAATGTTAAAAATCATACAATTACATCTAATATTGAAGTAGCTAGGGTCTTTGAGAAATTCTTCTCAGATGTACCAGTTTCTGTAACAAAAAGTTTAAATTCATCCCCTAACATAGCAGAAAAGTTGCTAAAAGAAAGTGTGACTGGAGGCAGAAAATCATTTGCATTCCATTGTGTTGATAGTATGGATATTATAAAAACATTTAAATTAATTAATATTAAAAATACATGTGACCTTTGGGGAATCTCGACAAAAATATTAAATTCTGTAATACCTATCTTAGCTCCCCAACTAGCAGTAATTTTTAATGTTTGTATAAACCGTGATATATTTCCTGATAAAATGAAGTTAAGTAAAATTATACCTCTTTTTAAATCTGGTAGTACAGATGACCCCTCTAAATATAGACCTATCTCAGTACTACCTTCATTAAGCAAAATTTTTGAAAAATTAATGCTCTTACGGCTACAAACTTATTTTTTAAAAAATAAAATACTTCATGGTAAACAATTTGGTTTCACGCGGGGTCGCTCCACCACTGATGCTGGTGTGGAGCTTATAAGTAACATATTTTATGCTTGGGAGAAGTCTCAGGATGCCTTAGGTGTATTCTGTGATCTATCCAAAGCATTTGATTGTGTTCACCATGATATTCTTATCAGGAAATTGAGCCACTATGGAATTACTGGTGTTGCTCTTGAATTATGTAGGTCATATTTAAATAATAGAATCCAAAGCGTTGACATCAACGGAAAAATATCTCCTGGGTCTGTTGTTACTATGGGAGTGCCGCAGGGCTCAATTCTTGGACCCTTTCTCTTTTTAATATACATTAATGACTTACCTTTTTTTATAAGGGACAACTGTGAGGTAGTGTTGTTTGCTGATGATACTTCATTAATATTTAAATTAAATCGACACCAACCAGATATTGACGATGTAAACCACACCCTCTCAAAAATAGTGTATTGGTTTAGCGTTAACAATTTGCTATTAAATAGCCAAAAAACTAAATGTATAAGATTTGTGACACCCAATGTAAAAAAAGTTAACGTTAACATTTCTTTGAATGGGGATGAGTTGAGCCTTGTGGATTCAACTAAGTTCTTGGGAATTACATTAGATCCCAAACTTCAATGGGGTCCTCATTTAGTCGCTCTAGCTAAAAAGCTGAGCGCCGCAGTCTTTGCGGTGGGTAAAATTCGCCAATTGACTGATATAGATACAGCTCGATTGGTTTATTTTGCCTACTTTCATAGTCTGATGAGTTATGGAATTTTACTGTGGGGTGGCGCAGCTGACATTAATACTATCTTTGTTCTCCAAAAGAGAGCTATAAGATCAATTTATTCGCTAGGGTCCAGATGTTCTCTTAGAGATAAATTTAAAGAAATAAATATAATGACAGTAGCGTCACAATACATTTATGAAAATTTAATGTATGTCCATAAGAATAAAGAAAATTTTCGAAAGATTAGCGATATTCACGACAAAAATACTAGGAATAAGAATAATCTAGCTAGTCATAACACCAGACTCCACAGGATCAGCAAATCTTTTAAGGGTTACTGTATACACTTTTATAACAAAGTTCCCACTCATATGAAAGCCTTAACTATTAAAAAATTCAAAGCTACTATCAAGAAACAATTATGCAATAAAGCTTATTATAAAATTTTTGAATATCTAGATGATAATAAGGCTTGGGAATAGAATAAAATTAAACATATAGATAGTATTTCGAAGCGGAGGTACCGGTGTGCTCTGTATATTGTAATTTTTATTAAGTAACTTTACACATTGTATTTTTACTTTGTAAGCGATTGGGTATGTCATGCTCGCTTAAAAGTCTGTGCTTGCGGCGGCGTCGTGTGCCGGGTCGGTCACTTTCCTGTAGCATGGTTGAGGAGGCCGATGACTGGCACATGTGTCATACTCGTGAACGGGTGCTGCTTGTGTGGACTGGTCTGTCCGATTTGCTTACATTGTAACTGATTTATAGATTACATAAGGTTTTCACGAGTATTCACTGCGTTGGTGAAACAGGGCATACTGATTCTTCGTTCTGGGCTACTTCACTTCACTCAGCCATATTAAACAGAATATAAACAATATTGTATTAAAAATATATGTCACTTGCAAATTATAACAAATTATTAATGAACTGCTCTGATTTGGACCAACTTGTAATTTTTGTAATAATCACGATATTATAAACTGGTTTTGAAAAGAGCAACACTAGAGTTTCTTGCCCGTTCTTCTCTAGTGAAAACCGCTTTCCGAACCGGGTGGTAGAAGGAAAAATGACTGAATCTAAATAATGTTGAACATTTTAATGGATTCAATAAATTATTTTCATTTTCATTCATTTTCATTTTCACCGAGGCAGTTGTTTGTTTGAAATATTTTTTAAAATACAATTTGTAAACTGAGATTGTTTAAACCTAAATGTGTCTATATCATCAAAAATGTGTTGTAGTTTTGAATTAACTGCCGAAGTGGAGAACGCACACCAGCATTGGTGCGACACATTAGGGTCGCAAAAATCTTATACGAACGGGCCCCACGTCGGTTAACAGTTCTAGGTACAACGTATAGTAATTGATTGGTACGAGCAGTGGAATCTAACATTTTGTGACACAGATAATACAGAAATTTCGCTCTAAGTAACAGTCTTCTATTACTCAAAGATATTAAATTGTATTCTTTAAGAAGCTGGTCGTGGGACAAGTAGTTACGCTTGTATTAAAGTGTATAGTGCGAAAAAAATTGTGCTAGACAGTTTCGATAGATTTTGCGTATTTTTGGTATATAGGATTGCATATTGAAGTTGCATATTCTTATTATGGTCTTACAATAGATATGTGCATGTGTCGAAGGGTAGAGACACGACGGAAGTTTTTCGAGTTTCTCATAATGAAACCATACATACTATACGCCTTATTAACTATAGTAGTAACGTGAGAGTCAAGATGTAGACTCGAGTCCAGAATAACGCCAAGGTCAGGCAGAGAGGTTACTTTTTTAATGGGAGTACCAGAAAGGAAGTATGTATAATCATATTTTTGTTTTGGAAAAAGTAATTGAGTTGCATTCATCGATATTTGATTGAAGACTATTAATTTCACAGTAGCACATGAATTAGACAAGATACAGTATGGGTTTCATGATATTTCAGGATTCCCAAATAATCCGTGGTGCGGTTAATTGCACTCATATTCACCATACAGTCATCTGATTAGTACGTATACAGTACTGATCATTACACATATTTTAATTATGCAAAAGTTATGCACCAATATTGCCTACAATTGTAATAGAGACATTGGTTTTATGTATCGCTTATCTGCTCTTAATGTCATGTATTAATATTACATACATACATACATAACCACACGCCTTTTTCCCAAAAGGGGTAGGCAGAGGTGCTACTAGAACAACCACGTTTCGCCTTGTATATTCCGTCCCACGAAGTAATAGGGGGCGAGCCTATCGCCATATCGGGCACAAATTCCTGACTCCGGGCTGATAATGAATAGAAAAATCCAATATCACTTTGCCCGACCCGGGATTCGAACCCGAGACCTCAGCTTTGCAATCATACCGTAGTACCACTACGCCACCGAGGCAGTCAGTATTAATATTAATATTTTTATTTTTAGATTCAAAAATTGGAGAAGAATTTAAAAACAGGAAAGGCATATATTCCATTAGTGTTCAAGGAGTATGTAATGCACAGCTGTTCTTCATGAATATATTAGATCGCTGGCCTGAGTCTGCTTATGATGCTAGTATATTTGACAACTCTGTGCTAAAATGTTATTTTGTATTGTATTGTATCAGCCCATATACGACCCACTGCAGGGCACGGGCCTTATTAAAAAGTATATTATATTTTACATTTTGAAAGAATGTTAAAAAGAATATAATATATTTATTTAATATTTGTGTAAGTAGTTTCCTATTAATTCCCCAGTCATAAAAGGGTACAAGTGTGAAAATGTTGTTGTGTATGTTAAATTGAAAACCCAAAAAATACTTTGGCTTTATATCTTGTAATTATAATGTTTTAAATACAATATAAAGAAGGGGTACACTATGATAATATATGGCTAATTGGAGATAGTGCACATTTATACACTTCATATGTATTAACACCACTGAATCCAAGGACTGCCGCAAAGTATTGCTACAATGCTACAATAATCAAAACATTGCTACAATAGCTCCTATCAAAACCGAAATACTATTGAAAAATAATGTAACTAATATTTTGCTATTGCACCTTTGAAAAAAAAATATTCAATGATTTTCTTATTTGAGATCCTATGGTGATTGGAATAGAAGATTTCCAGTTCTTTCACTAAAAACTGTCTAAGATTTCACACAACTTTAAACATTATGAGTGCCACAGCGGTGTTGCATATTTGCAGAATTAAAAATATTACATATGCGGAACATGAAATCTACATATTAAATACTGTTAGGCTAGACTTGATCAATAATTGTTTTAATGCATAATATAAACCGGTGGACTGTATGGCCTAACCACTCTCAATCAATTACCTCGATTGTAGAGTAGGGCCGCGTCCAGCAGTGGGACGTATATGGGCTGATACATACATACATCATATTTTTTTTTTTAATACTCAGAACTTTCTCAAATAACAGTTTTATTATAAATGTTCACTAATTTATCTTTAATATCTTGTATATCCATCATACAAAATGTGGTAAATGGGAGTTATTTTATTTCATTTGACAGCATTCGTCGCCCAGTTGGTTAGACCCCGGCTGTGAAACAAGAGGCCGCGAGTTCGATCCCCGCACCGAGACAAATGTTTTTGTAAACCACAAGTATTTATTTCGGGTCAAGGGTGTTGGGAGACCGAATAGTCTCTCGTAGTTCCTGATATCCACGACACAAGACTCAATTTTAGTGTGGGGCCTGGACTATACTTCAGTTGTTATCTGAAGAGCTCTGATATTTTAGACACTTTTCATTCCATGTAAAAATATTTCATATTTATCCTAATACAATTTTATTTATACAGCGCTACAAACTTGTAAAATATCGTAGTACGCATTTCTTATAACTACAATTGTATTTCTTTGAAATTATAATACGAATTTTTACCTGATTACTTGTAATAATATTTTTAAACTTATTTTAAAGCGGTTGCCATGAGAAAGGAACGCAAATGATCAGTGTTGTTGATGCACAGTTTTCTAGTTATTTAAGATTATTTAATAATAGTTAAAAATTACAATAAATATACATTACGTTGACAATGTGACGTCTATTTCAAATTTATAATATTGCTTGAATTACAATTTCTGAATAATATTCCATTTCAACAAAAATATAGAATAAATACCTTTTCAAATGGAGCTTACATTTTAATAGATTTCGGTAATTTTCATTTTTTAAATCTTCAGCGACACGATGTATAAATATTACGGTAATTATTGGTAAATTGTGTTATATTTTTCAATCAAAACCGTTTTCCTGCTGTTTGGATGCTCTCTCAGATATTCCGCTTTCAGCTTTATAGATACAGTAGTTTAATAATACAGTAATTTTAAGTGTGCATTGATATATTCAACCAGGAGAAAGAATTTATAATCGATAGATCTTTATTCCTAAAGTAAATCGATTCTACAAAAACATTTTAACCGATTTATTATCAACCGATAATTCGTTACCGTTTTCGGTAGTTGGGGGAGGCCTTTGCACGCAGAAGTTTCGAAAATTACTAAATCAAATTTAATACTATTATATTTTATCGAATTTGTAGTTTTTTAAACATTATATTATACATAATTATTATAAATCACAATGATAATTAGTATTATAAATATTTAATGTATTACAATTGTATGCAAAATAGATGAATGTCGGAATAAAAAGGCAAAACAACAAAATGAGGAACACGTTACCCATCCTTTCACGTTCCTTTCACGTTACCCATCCTTTCACGTTCCTTTCACGTTACCCATTCTTTTCGACTAAACGTCCCTCAGTAATCATATATGGTAGCAACTGGAGTATAAGTATGTGTCAGTCGGGTGTTATTTTTTTTTATCAGCACATATACGTCCCACTGCTGGGCACGGGCCTACTCTACAATCGAGAGAATCGATTGAGAGTGGTTAGGCCATATAGTCCACCACGCTGGCCTAGTGCGGGTTGGCGGACTTACATACCGTAGAAATTCTTTAAAATCGCTACGGTACGCAGGTTATTTATTATTCATTTATTTATTTGCAAGTACACATTTCCAAGTGTTTTATAAAATTTGTGATAACTGTTTTCTCTATAACTAGCTAATACAATTTCGAATAATTTTAGCTGAGTAAGAGCATCTGAATGCATTATCATTAATATTTTTTTTTATATTATTTTTTCAATATATTATTCCTCAGTATTTATTTGTATATAAAAAACTTAAATGGCTTCAGTTCTTCAAAGTGAGATTGATCACAAGACTAAAAGTAATACAACTAGTACACAATATTTTATTTTACGCACTTTCTTTCTTATCAAATATAATGAATTAATTATATTTAGATGTATGGCTATAGCGGAAATATGGCTGCAAAATAAATCCATTCTTGTGTGTTATCCTTGGTCATTGTACTCGTAAACAATTGTAATCTTTTATATTTGACATATTTTTACATTTGTCATGACCCCGCGGGCCACTGGTTTCGCCACGCAATAGTGGTTTTAAAATGTTTATAAAAAAAGACGAGAACTAATTTTGTTAAAATAAAAAATATATAGTTTTTAAGGAGACGTCCTTCTATGATAGTCAGCCAATACTAAATTAAATTATGTAAGATAAGTTGGTAAAAGAAATATGTTCTTGACCAGAGTTTATGAATAATTTCGTATTATAATTTTTTTTCGGAGACCTCGAAACCAACGAGCGCATATGAAGAGATTAATAACAGTTGATGAAACGAAGGGGTATGTATGAACCGTAGCACTTGGCGCTCAATAGTCTCCGTCTACCCCAATGGGACACAGGCGTGAATTTATATTACTATGTCACAAAATTAAAATCACCCTTCTTACACTTCAAAGTAATACTTGGATTGAAGCATAATAATTTTCAGGATGTCAGGTGCATATTTGCGTAATAGGCAGAGGTCCCCACCACCCACATTTCGCCTTGTGTATTCCGTCCCATAATGTAATAAGGGGTGAACCTATCGCCATATCGGGCAGAAATTCTTGATAATCCTCCGGGCTGATAATGAATAGAGAAATCAAATATCGCTGGCCCGACACGGGATTCGAACTCGCGACCTCAGTCCTGTAGTCGTACCGTAGTACAACTGCGCCACCTAGGCAGTAGTTTTATTAGTTAATAAAAAGTGAGTATGCCTCTTATACTGCGTCTCACTTCTTCGTGTGTAATCTGTATTTGTCACGAAGCCTGCGAACGGTCCAGATATTATTCCTGGAATTTCAAAGGCGCAGCTCGTGATTGGTGGCTCCCCTCGTGCGTCAATCCGACTATTGATTTTAGGTTTGGAGCATGCGAAATGGGGACTAAATTATGTTGCCAGAAATTACACAAAAAAAAATACGTATTTACATAAATAAATACACCCAACAGTCACATACGTAATCCTGACCCCACATTAAGATCAATTAAGGCTTGTGTCGTGGGTATCAGACACTACGAGAGACTTTTCGGTCTCACAAACATCCAGACCCTCACAAACATTTGTCTCGGTGCAAGCATCGAACCCGCGGCTTCTCGTTTCACAGACGGTGTCTAACCAACTGCGCTACGGAGGCTGTCAATATAATATAATATATATTTGGTGTATAAAAAATAAAGTTAAGAGCCAAATGAGAGGAGAAGAGCATTGATAAATTTTCTACAAATTTTAGAAATTCCGATGTTAGTTAGTAACAGAATGACATAAAAATCGGTCAATCACTGAAAAACCTGGCAACACAGGACTGCTTCTTGTTTTTAACCCGAAGCACTGTCTTGCTCTAATATCGATCAACAATGCTATTGGTCAGATTTACGAATGCTTTTCGGAAAAACCCCGACCATGGATGTTGACATTGCTTATCCGCGCCTTGCATGTGATGGTAGATCCTACTTGTAACACACACGTCAGTCTCGTAATTCTAAAATATACTTTATGACAACGACTGTAAGGCGCAGTTTGCGATTTATAACAAATTTGAATTTGTGAATGTATGCGCACTTTATAAAATAAAGAAACCTTTGCACATTTAGTCCTACTGCAAGTTCAGTGACGAGTGTTATATAGTCTCATTGGTGTTGTTACCGGTCCAAAATATGGCGATCCGTGGAAAAATTAGACTCGCACTGGCACACCAGCGCAATAAACGGATAAAGGAAGCAAGGCGGAAAAAAAGACGAAATTTGGTAAGTGCAAATAATTAAATAACCTTTAATTGAAAACACATTTCTAGATTATTTATCTAGAAAAGTTGTCCGTCGTTTTCGGTCGATACCGCGACTTTGATAAGGTTGATTGCATTGTGGATTAAATATATTTATTGTGTATAAATTTAATATATATAAGTGCGTGGTGGCGTGCTGGTAACGGCGGCCTGCGTGGTGGACTATATGGCTTAACCACTCTCAATCGATTCTCTCGATTGTAGAGTAGACCCTTGCCCAGCAGTAGGACGTATATGGGCTGATAACAAAAAAATAGTGATAATTTAAATATTGTGAATTTTTAAATCATCAATTTACTTTTCTATCGGTGATGTTAACCATTTACATTCACATTATATTTGAAAATGTAAAAAAAATCACGTTTCCTACTTACCTATATTTGAAAAGATTTGTTCATCTATTTTACGTCAAAAATCTGAAATTTATTGTAACCTTTTTCATTTTTGCTCGATTTGTATCGTTTTGCTTAATTTACCAATTCAAATTCGCTCAACGAGCTATGGGGCGGACTATGCTCGTTGTTATTCTCGAAGATAAAATAAAAAATCAGGTTGATCGACAGAGAACCATGGTAATCGACATAGCACAACGAATTAGCAAGTTAAAGTGGCATTGGGCCGGTCACATTTGTCAGAGAATCGACAATTGTTTCTGTGGTTGGGGTATACGTGTTCTCGAGTGGAGACTAGGCCTCACCAAGCGTAGTGTAGGGCGCCCCCCAACCAGGCGGAGCGACGATATTCGTAAGATGGCTGGTAGCGGTTGCAGACGATGGGCTGAAATCTAGCCCAGTGGCGCCCCATAAAAGAGGCCTATGTCCAGCAGTGGGCGCGAAAATTCAACAGCTGGATGTAGAGATACTATATCCTTTCTGTACCATGGTTTACAGCTTATGACTTTTTCTCTTTTCTTTTAATTTTTTATAAATATTAGTCATATCCTATCGTTTACAAATCGATACTTTGTATCTCTAAAAAATAATGTAGGTACATTGTTATGGCATATTCTTAAAGCAGCGCGAAATTCATCGGCGGATCAGCTATGCGACATAATTAATAGGAGCGTAGAGTCCAATAGTTTAAATGATTGGTGCTCCTTACTAACTTTTTCCTATTGTGCGCTAAAGGTTCCTGCCGAATCAGGCAAGGGAAATTTAACTCAAAAAGTCAAAACAAATATAATTTCTGAAAATTTGCCCTTTTGTTATGAACTCTTTATCCGTAGAAAACCACTTAGGCGTCGAGCCATACAAAAATATACAGGGAGTGCAGGAAAGTGGCACACTTGCTCAGTTGGATACAAGGGCATAATATTAATAATGATAATAAAGCAGGTTGTAAAAGTGGGTCCCGTGGTACGAAGGAACTCCTTCTCATTGACATGTCTATTTGCCAACAGGCTCATCAGAACCGAAGGAAATTATCAGCTGCCTGGATTGATTATAAAAAGGCATATGATTCGGTGCCCCATACATGGCTCATGAAGGTGCTTAATTTATACAACGTTGAGACAAAATTGAGCACCTTTCTTGGAGCGTGTAAGGGACAGTGGACTACTATTCTTAAATATCCAGGCACTATGAACCCTTCGGAAAGTGATGAGCCAATTAGAATCAAGCGGGGTATATTTCAGGGTGACAGTCTGAGTCCACTGTGGTTCTGCATGGCACTGAATCCTCTCAGCACTCTGTTGTTGGATTCGGGGTTAGGCTACCGTCTACGCAGAGGGACTGAGCTTATTTATCACCTGCTTTACATGGATGATATCAAGTTATTTGCATCAAAACAAATAAAATTGATAGAGTTGTTAAAAATAACTGAAAGATTTAGCAACTCAATCAACATGGAGTTTGGTGTTGATAAATGTGCGGTTATCCATGTCAAGCGTGGGGAAGTTGCAGTCTCTGATGGCATACAAGTCTCCGAGACTGTAAGACTCAGATCCCTCTCTGAGACGGAAACTTATAAATATCTGGGTATGCCAGAGGCACTGGGTATTTTGAGTGCAACGTAAAACAATCAGGTGGAAACAAGATTCGCGCATTCAACTGTTGGGTTTATTCCTGTACTTATGTACTCCTTTGCAATACTCAGATGTACTCAGACCGAATTGGACGCCCTGGATCGTAAGGTCCGGATTGTACTGACTGCACATCGTATGCATCATCCACGTTCGTCAGTGATGAGATTGTACATCCCGCGAAAATGTGGAGGCCGAGGCATGCTTAATGCTAAGGACTTGCATAATCGCGAGGTGTGCAATCTCAGGGATTATTTCCTTCATAGCGACGTGGATATGCATAGGTTTGTAGTTATGTTAGATAAAGGATTAACCCCGCTCTCGTTGGCGAATGAGAACTGGCGGAAACCTCTGGTGGTAGGCATTAGGGATCGCGAGTATATATGGAAGAGCAAAGAGCTGCATGGTCGGTTCTATCGAGCCCTTCATGGGCCTGATGTGGACCGACTAGCGTCTATATCTTGGCTACGCTTCGGTAACCTCTTTGCGGAAACTGAGGGTTTTGTCTTTGCAATTATGGACGAAGTTATTAAGACGAATAACAATAGGAAATACATCCTGAAGGACGGTACGGTCGACATCGGTCGGGCATGCCACCGTCCTGGCGAGTCAATCAGGCATGTTATCTGCGGTTGTTCGTATCTTGATAACGGCGAGTATTTGCATAGACACAACCTAGTAGCCAAGATCATACATCAGCAAATTGCTCTTCGGTATGGACGTGTGACTCCTGAAGTGCTCTATTACCAGTATGTTCCCCAACCAGTTCTTGAAAATGGTCATGTAACGCTGTGTTGGAATCGGTCTGTTATCACAGACAGGACTATTGTTGCCAATAAGCCTGATATTGTGATAATAGATTAATTGGCGCGCCGGGCTATACTTGTTGACGTCACCATCCCGCATGACGATAACCTTGTAAAAGCTGTAAAAGACAAGATGTCAAAATATCTAGATTTGGCACACGAGGTTACCGACATGTGGGATGTCAACTCGACAATTATTGTCCCGATTGTCGTTTCTACTCATGGGTTGATACCAAAGAGCCTCGACCAACATCTACAGAGGCTCTTAATTGGCTGTTGGGTCAAGAGTCTGATACAGAAGGCAGTATTGCTGGACACGGCGCGCATTGTGAGGAGGTTCCTCACTTTTTCTCCCTAACCACCGGTGGCTTGGGTCTTGAGTTTCACCACTGTTTTTTTAAATAATATATATGTAAAAATTTAAAAAAATTATGGAAATAAAATAAAAAGAATAATAAAGAAATAGTCTTTGGAAAATACCTATCCGTTTTGGAGTTATGATCTTATAAAGTTTTAAGAATTACCTTTTCGAATAAAACTGGTTAGGATGCGTAAAGCACAAAATTTTAACATATACATATTATTGCGTTTCGTCGTTTATTAAATAGTTAACGAAATATACAATGAAAACCGTTTTTGAATAGCAACAAAACTTTCATAGACTTCGCCTTAACATTTGTTACGAAGGTACACATATCAATGATCAATGTTTAATTCCTATCGCTTAACTGTGCACACTATGTGGCATGGCGATCATGTAGTTTTAATCAGCAATTATGTAGAAGTATCCCTACTTATCTGTTGTTAAGTTGACCGTTGAGTTGTAAGGTTCAATCTATTTGGCTTAATAAGTTAAGGGGAAGCACGTGTGTTGTTAATTGTTAATTTCTCAGCATCTTTCTTATTATCATACTACGCTATGAAAATGCATTTTAATCTAGACGCAATCACGATTAACTGAAATGTATACTATATATAGCAAGTGCACCATTTGTTTGCACACCCTGTATAGAGTCCAAAGTATAAGAGGGCGATTTGCAGGGTTCCCTACGACTGCTAGTCTCTGACGAGTCGTTGGCTGAGATCAGTGCGGAAAATTTGTCGTCTTTTCATTTGAAACATCCATCACCGTCGCGTACCCTTCCTGTCGTATACATACATAAACACACGCTTTTTTCCCAGAAGGGGTAGGCAGAGGTGCAACCAGGACACTCACATTTCACCTTGTATATTCCGTCCCACGATGTGATAGGTAGCGAGCCTATCGCGATATCGGGCACAAATTCCTGACTCCGGGCTGATAATGAATAGAAAAATCCAATTTCACTTTGCCCGACCTGGAATTCGAGCCCGCGACCTCAGCTTTGCAATCATACCGTAGTACCACTACGCCACCGAGGCAGTCCTTCCGTATGCACCGGACAATTCTATTCAACACCTTATGGTGAAAAGTGAAGAGATGGTTCAAGTCGTGCGCCCCTTCTGAACGGGTTCCGCCGCAGCTCTGGACGGACGTTCGGGGCATATAGAAGAACTGATTTTCAGTTCAGCCAGTGATAGCGGTATTCTATTGGAAAGTCTAACGAAGTAGTCCATCGCTCTGGCTAGTTTCTTACGCAAAGGTTAGCAATCGCCATATAAATATATCACGGTCTTTTTATAGATCTTTTATGATATACAATTCCGTAGTGCATTAATATGGTTTAGCTCGTAAACTTTAGCAGCGTTTGCGATTTAAGCGGACAAAAATATGTTTTGTTATACCACGTATTATGTCACGTTAAAAAAAAAGTAATAAAAAGTATCCTATATCCGTCTACTGATGCTAAGCTACCTCCCCACCAATTTTAAGCCAAATAAATTCAGCCGTTCTTGAGTTATAAATAGTGTAACTAACACGACTTGCAATTAACTGATCATGCGAATTACACTCAAAAGTAATAATTTTATTAGTTATTAATAATTAATAATATTCAGTAATATTGGTTATTAATAAATAAATAATAAAGTTACTGGAGAATATATTTGATATTAGAGTTACACTGAGATAGTAAAATGTAACTACTACGCTTGACGCATAAACACTAATAATAAGCGAAAGTTGTAGGGGGAGAGAAGGAATAATCCTTCTCTCATCAATCAATCTTCTCATACAATAATGTTGGAGAGAAATAGGAGACCATCTTCGTTATCATCCCTACTCCGTGCTGCTTACTGGGTGAGAAGTGACACCGGTAGAGACATGGAGGGGATAACTTACCAAGTGATAATAATTGATGTTATCGAGCGGGATAAAAATAATAAAATTATTAAAATCTCTATTGAAAAATGGGGGTTGATCTTAGGGGGTTGAAAATTTAGGGTTGTATGTATTTTTTAATGTTGTATGATAAAAAAATAAAAGCAAAAAAAAAATTGCCTAGAAAATAAAAAGTTGGGTTGGACCACTCTTAACATTTAGGGGGATGAAAAATAGATAGTAGCCGATTCTCAGACCTACTGAGTATGCATATAAAATTTCATAAGAATCGGTCGAGCTGTTTCGGAGGAGTATGGGAACAAACATTGTGACACGAGCATTTTATATGGGGCATTTCACGTGAAGCGGACAAGCAAAAAACTAATGAGGTCATGAATTTTGTTTATACTCTGGTTAGTTATACTTCTAGTAGACGTGGATGTGTACACACATTTTTTTTGTATAAAGCTTTATTGCATAGTTATGAGCTTTTAAAAATTTGCCAAGAATTAAGTCACGAATTTTTGGATGCTTATTATCTGTATCAATTAATTTGTAAAAAATACTTAAAATATATTGTTTCTTAAAGTTAAAAAGTCGAAGTTTTTAATTTTTTTGTCGAATTCTAACTTTGAATCTTTTTACGTATAGTAAACCAGTAGGTAGTTACGTACGTATAGTAAATATTTGAATAACTTCGACACTTTTTTTTTAATATTTTAACCTTGAATGAAAGTGCTCATAGCTATTTGTATGTACTCTATATGCTCTAAGTCTTAAACTATTGGGGATCACGTTTTCATTTTTTTTTGTGAAGAATTAATACGTTTAAAGCTTTCATTCAAGGTTAAAATATAAAAAAAAAGTGTCGAACTTACTCAAATATCGATTTGAAATTTTCACTTCCGGTTTACTATAACTAAAAAGATTCAAATTTAGAATTCGACAAAAAAATTAAATACTTAGACTTTTTAACTATAAGAAACAACATATTTTAAGTATTTTTTACAAATTAATTGATACAGATAATAAGCATCCAAAAATTCGTGACTTAATTCTTGGCAAATTTTTAAAAGCTCATAACTATGCAATAAAGCTTCATACTAAAAAAAATGTGTGTACACATCCACGTCTACTAGAAGTATAACTAACCAGAGTACAAACAAAATTCATGACCTCATTTTTTTTGGTTGTCCGCTTCACGTGAAATGCCCCATATATTAGATATATATACCTATATACCTATATATATATATATATATATATATATAGGTATATATATATATATATATAGGGTAGCCAGGTGGTAGTATTAGTGACTTGAATGCAACAAAAAAAAACGCAAAATGCGTCAATTTTTTTGTTGGAATTTTTTACTTATCGTCGTATATGGGTAGTAAATACATCGTTTAACTAATATAATAATGTACACCATTTTATTTTTAATGACACGATGGTACATAAGACTTTAAATTATAATTTAAGTAATAACTAGGGATTTACCACCCAAACACAATATTTAAAAACATTGCAACAAAAAGCCTGTCGCTTTCATTGAGAAAATTTTAGTTGAATATGTAATCAACATGTACTAGCGCAATGAAATATCTATTATTTCTTACTTTGTAGTAGTACTTTAAGGTCGATTTTTATTAAATAACTTTTGCAACTATAGTTTCAAGACGTTGTGTCTATTTCTTGTAGTTTCAAAATACTGTGTTCCATAAAATGATTTCAAATTCATGTTTTGATTTTTACAGATATTGCTGACCTTGGCAACATTGCCATGTGTAGCCGTTGCCCTCTACATCATTATCCCGGAGCTTAAGCAACAAAAACCGGTAATCGACAAGAACCCGCTTTTCAACGGTGGTATGAACAGAAAAGTCGCTTGGAGAAAGGTGTGGAGAAACGTTACGACGAATATCGACAAACATCTACACTGGTACCCTTTGTGGCAGGAAAATAGAAGTCCAGTATACAAAGTTGAACAAGTTCCAAGGTGGAAAGTAGTTCGAAGACCTACTTGGCGCAAAGTTCCAAAGCGGATGGATATTGAAATGCTTGAGATGAAAAAAGTATGGAAGCCTGTGATAAAGGAGAAATTAATTTTGGTATCTAGAGATGTCCTAATTTCTGAATGGAGGCAAGTCTACAAGCCAATATGGACAACCGAAATTATTTCTGATACAGGATACATGGGTAAAGACAACAAGGGCTGGTCATACGTCGGCTTCGACGTCCGGAGGAAAAAAATATTTTGGAAGCCTTCGTGGAAAAAGATCTGGAAAATTGCCCAAAAAGAAGAGTGGGCGTTTAAGAAGCTATTGGAATGGAAAGAACAATTTCAACTAGTACTAACCACCAAGAAGCATACAATAGATAAAGTAGAAAAATGGACGCGAGGAATAATTCCAATTTGGAGGTATATTAAAAAAATAGTATCAACCCAAATTCATACAAGGATCTGGACATACATGTGGAAAATATATTATATCCCGGTATTTGACAAAGTTGAAATTACGGAGTGTAAGGAACTTTGGACGGCGGTTTTCGAAAGGGTTAACAGACCCTACTCGTCGGAATATCCTTGGTTAGTCCCACGGGAATGTAGCCAATTCCCTTTCAGATATTAAGCTATTCTCCAAACAAAAGGAGTAATGACCTAAAAGTTACCCAACAGGCATTTAACACATATGTAATTGTCTGTATTTTTCCTGTTCATTGTTATTAACAAATTATTTATTTGTCTTATTATTAATTTAAAATAAGATAAATAAAGAAGTATATAATGGTAAGAACAGAATCAACATGCGTTTCGCAACAAATCAAGATTTTTACAGCTGCAGAACATCACAATTAAATAATTATTACACAATAAATAATGTTTTCCTTGTGAAGGCATTTTTTAAATGTTATAACAGTAATATTAAGTAGTAATAATGTAGATGTGTGTTTACGACTTAAGGAGCTTAATTATGGGAATTATTGGTGATAAAAATCGTTAACTTTTTTTTCTAATTTATACATTATTATTGTCATATCTTTAATATGCTTTAATTTTAATATTGTATAATATAAGTCGATACCATTGAGACAGTAACAAAAAACCACAATGTATTGTTTTCTGTATTTACTTTGATATTTTTTCAGATTGAGCCGTAATCTTAATAGATGTCTATTATTTATCATAACAAGACAATGTGTACGTGGCGTAAATGTGATACAATTTCGTTATAAAATAGAAGTTAGTTAATTAATGCTGTACCCGGCATAGTGCCGGAATAACATTAAAATATTAAACGATAAGAATACAATTATGTCAATAAATAAACTCAGTTTTATTTAACTGTTCTATCTGAATATTTTAAATTTCCAAATACATCCTTGCAATACGAATTACAAAAGACTTAGGAGACTGTCCCGCCCTCACACACACCACTGCAACTCCTGTAAGCCAGTATCAACAGTGGCACAAAATGACACCGAGCATTGAAGCTCAGCGAGACTCCAGGAATGTCTAACTTGTCTTTAATCCGCAATGAAATCAATCATAAAGTTAAAATAATAGGTTGGAAATAAATTATTGTCCACTTCCCTCCGTAACAAAGCGGGTGACAAAAACAATGAACTAAAGAGGTAAACAACCTCGCATACAGACTTTTAGAGCCAGAGAAGCCAGCTGTAAAGCACCACGGATCAATTTCTTATTAAACTTAAATGGGGCCTATTATGTGAGCTGTTATAATGGATTCTTAAAATAGGAATGGCGAAAAAACACAAGAATTAGCATACAAATTAGCTTACAAAAGAATTAGCATAAGACATTTTTAATTGTATATCAAGATTTGAGATGTTTACTTATATTTGGTACTAGGGTTCCGCCTTGTCCCGCCTGGGTGCAGATACTTTTTGAGTCCAGTCCACACCAGCAGCATATTATTTCTCTTACTGTTTTATTAATTATATTAAAACTCAATGCTATCCTTTGTACTGATTTTTCCGGCCCGTCCTTTTACATCCCGCCCTGTCCCGTCTCATTCTCACTCAAGGTATGTAATCCAGTCCCATCCCATCCCTTTGAGTACTGGACTGTATCAGCCCATATACGTCCCACTGCATGGCACGGGTCTCCTCTACAATCGAGAGTACGATTGAGAGTGTTTAGGCCATATATTCTACTACTCTGCCCTAGTGCGGGTTGGCGGACTTTTACATACCATAGAAATTTATACAAATCGCTATGGTATGCCGATTTCCTCACGATGTTAGGAATTTAGTACATGTCAGGTTTTGCCACTGACGGCTGGTAAATTTTGATTTAGGGAATAAAACAATGAGTAATCCTTAATCATTTATTTCAATTATCTAGTAGTCAAAGTCTTAGGTACGTATTTTTATGTAGGTATCATTAGAGAGTAATTAATTAACAAATTTATCAAATCCTTCATTATTTAAATTATCCTAATTTGGGATTTTTATAAAGGGAAAAATTTAGCATCGTTTTTGGGGCTGATTCGACCTATTTCAATCACAAAGTAGGTAAGGTACATTTCGTTATGACATGTATTTTTCAACATTTACCGTGCCTTTGCCCTCTGCAATGGGACGTATATGGGCTGATAGAGATAGATATTATGATAAAATCATTAACCAGTCTATATGTGACCTCAACTTCATTAAAATTAATAAGAGAAGCATACAATAAATATATAATAATATTCACAAAAAGGTACATGAAGAAAATCGAGAATGTAGTAAAAACAAAAAACATTTTTGAATGTGTTAAATCACAATTTGTGATTATTTAAATGGTGTAGAAATTAAAATAAAATCCTAAACTAAAATATAACTCTAGTCTGTTTGCTCAATATTTCACAAGTTACATTGAAGCATGTACATTAAAATAAAGCATATAAAAAAGCATACGTCATAGACACATTTTTACATAGTCTAGAACTCTAGATCAATAATAATGAAGACAAGCCAAGTGCTTTGGTAAGCCTTGTTCACGAAAATTTTGGCGCCCTCTAGGGAATACAGTCTAGACCACGTTGAGAGTAATTTTATAGGTGAGTAAATTAGGAGCAAGTACTGCGTCACTACGATAGATGGCTATTGTGTACTCAGCATACCGAATCTTTAAAATGTGAGCTCACCCTTGGCAGTTTATTTTTTATTCCGCCTTTAGTCTCGTCGCAGAGAAAAGGTTTTATATCAGTGATGATTATCCTTAATAAAGAAACTGACGCTTAACGTCGACTTTGGCAAACCATTTGGTTAATATTTTGATAAGAAAACACGAGAGCAGCTAATGCTATGATATCGACTCCAGGTAACATTTTAAGTTTTTACATTTGAAGGAGTGCAGATTTAAGAATAAAAGCATTCGCTTTTTTTGTATTTCCTAACAAGTTAATACTGAGACCTATTAAATGCTAATATTAGTAGCAAAACCAGTAATTATATAAATGAAATCCTACGGATATTTATAGATTTGATAAGATCGGGTTAAATTTTCCATATGAATTGTTACCTAAAATTAATCTAATCATAAATATATGATTTACCATAAAGACTTTTTGCCCCTCCCCCAGGGATAGTGGGGAGCCATAACAGGCTCTCCCTTCATTAAATTGCGCCCTCGTGAGTGTAATTGCAACCAACGATTCCTGAGTTACATCTAGCGTACGAGTCGGGAACTACTGCGTAACGTAAACTCATTTAGGGACCGTTGTAACGATCCACCACTTGTGAAAAATTGAAACGGTAATTATTTTATTAAACAGTCGGCCCCCTTTGTACAATGATTCAAAGTAACTATTATAATTTTTGTAACATATTTTATAAGGAAATTATTTAAACTTCGGTGTGATATCACGTAACTATTTTATGTAAATTGAATGCAGCGCCACCTAATGGCTGTTGCCAATAACTTTGTAGAGCTGTCTGCATTTCGGCCCTTCAGAATTAGTTTTGAACTGATTTGTTATCCTGGCCACTGGAGGGCGTGGAAGAATCGTAACTATTATTTATTTAGTTTATTTTGCAGCTAATGTGGTCTAAAATGAAGGCTAGGTCTGCGCCTAGCCTAGAAAAATTCTATTAAATCAATAATAAATAAATAAATACACTCAACAGTCACATAGTCCTGGCCCCACATTAAGAATAATTAAGTCTTGTCTCGTGGGTATCAGAAGCTACGAGAGACTTTTTCGTCTCAAAAATATCCAGACCCGGGACAAATACTTGTGGTTCTCACAAACATTTGTCGCGGTGCGGGGATCGAACCCGCAGCCTCTCGTTTCCCAGGCGGTGTCTAACCAACTGCGCTACGGAGGCTGTCAATGACAACTTACAGTCAATAATATCAAGTCTTAAACATTTTCGATCAAAAAGTGAGTTCTTTACTTCCCTCTTCATGCTACAGATATTGTTTCTTATTCATCAATTGAGTTACATAAATTAAATGCTAAAGGGGAATGCCCATTCCTGGTCTAAGCGGACAGGGACAAATAGAAAAATTAAGTAATCAAATAATCGACTTATTTAATAGAGAGTTTTTACAAATATTCAGTACGGCGCCAACATTCTCTTTATATATTTCCTTAATAATATAAAATAGTTTTTGACTAACGCCATGACACCGCAAAAGTTGTCATATAATATTGCCACTTTTTGAATCATTTTTTTTTTCTACTAATATTACTAAAGTCGATTTTGAAGAATCACGATTTGACTCCATATTAATATATTACGAGTATACCCATAACCATTATTCTAGAGACGTTTAAAACATCAAACACAAAAGAATAATTCATAAAAAGCTTACAAATGAAAATAGATAAACAATAACAATATATTTTTTTATAATATCTGTCAATTGAGTTCAATAATCGACTATACAATATTAGGTTTACAATATTTTACACTGGCTACATAACAAAATGTCATGGACGTTGGACGTTGGACGTCACAGTTGACGTTTCATTCAACATTTTTGTTCACGTTCGGGGAAGATATTTTATATTGGATTGAATTAATTGGTTTCGTATTACTCTAAGTAATAAACGGATTCTGCTGATTTCACACCATTGCCGAGGAACATTGGAACAGTGAAACACTGGACTAAGAATAATAAGTATCGAGTGGCCATATTTTTTTCATTGTCAAATTGTTAATAATATTTTGAAATGCTATGTGTTTCTTTTTTTTTTTTATTCTTATTTTTTCTTCCCTTGAAAAGACAATGGCATCATTTTTAATATGTTGTCCTGACCGTAGTTACGATCCATATTTGAGATAAGATAATGTAACTGACCGTTTCTAAACTAAGGTCTGTGAGAAATGGGCATTCTCCTATGCATTAATCTATCCAGAAAAATATTATATCCTAACACTACGTCTCCAATCCTTTTTTCCCTCGTTAACGCCCGCATTAAAAGATAAAAATTAGTTCATTCCTTTACCAGACATGTTGGTCAATTTATTTTAAATTTCATTCGTTTAATTGTGAAAGTTAATAAATATAGATATTTTCATAACATAGAATCGTTAAGGATGATTGTTTGTTTAATGTAATAATAAAATATAACGCCCAGCAGATTTTATTTATTCTTACATATAATAATAAAAAAAAACATACTTACCTCATAGAGATTGAATTTTAACCATGGTTAAAATTCAAACTGTCAGCCTCCGCGGTGTAGTTGGCAGGACGTCGGCGGCGAAACGAGAGGCCGCGGTTTCGTTCCCGCGACCAAGAAAAATCTTTGTGTGAACCTTAAGAGTTTGTTTTTGGGTGTTGGTGAGGCCCAAAAGTCTTTTCTACTTACTGATACCCACGACACAAGACTTGATCAGGACTAAGTATGTGACTGTTGTGTGTATTTATTTAAAATGCCATAAAAACGCTTGCAAATTTTATTTCAGGATCAACTTTTATATTCAATATAATTTACTGAATTTTGTCTTTATTTTCTTGTCCTGTGTTTTAAATTTATAAATAGTAAAAAAAAAAATATATATAATTCTTGTCAATTGAATTTGTTTTCGTGGCATTTCATTTTATAATTGTACATGACCAGATGGTTATTTTTGTTATTGTTCGATGGGGTGCAGTTGACGAGGTCTAGTGCGCTCTATGTTCTGCAGCATGCTTGTGTTGTCGCGATGTTAAAACGTAACAAAATGCTTGTAAAGAGACAAGGTGCTAGTTACTACTTTACTTGACACTATTCACATGAAAAAATCTCAATTTGCTTGGAGTAAATACTTAATACATAAAACAGTTACATACCTCCCATTATGGCACAAATTTTCCGTCGTGGTATCAAAAATTACGGGGTTTTGAGTCTCACAATACCTACATACGAAAACATAATTTTTGGAAAACAAAAAAGAAATATGTGGGGTTCGAACCCGCAAGCTCTTGTTCCACTATCTGCATTCAACGGAGTACGCCAAGGAAGCTGTCACATGGTTGTGGATAATTAATATACCCTTGCAATCGCTACAGCGTTTTCATCACGGGTGTACAGTGTAGACAGGAAATTAAATCACGTGTTCGCGATCATCTCTATTCACCTATCGGAGGTCTCCTTATATTTCGAATTCATTTATGTAAGTTTCATATATGTAAATACGTAAAGGTTACATAGGTCGACTTAATTCCGATCAGCACTCATCCATTAAAGATAAACGCAGCTGTTAGATGTACGAGTAGGTAGAATTAAGTGTTACAAGGATTTTTTAATACTGTTTTTGGTACTCGTTGTATAATATTATATGTAGCGGCCACGCCCGGCTCCGCCCAGTTGCAGATACGCTCTATTGAACAATCTCTATGGCCTATGCTCATCAGGGATAATATAGGATTCTAATGGGGAAAATAATTTCAAATCGGTCTTGTAATTTCACAGCCTATTGCAAACAATCAAATCTTACCTCTATATAATATTAGTTCAGAATTTAGATATATATATATATATATATATATATTTGCCCAGTTGTGGGATAAAATGAGTAAATAATATAAAGTGTAAGATATGTATGTCGCATGATAGGTAATGACTGAAGCTTTTGTGTGTGGGAGTGTCCTTCAAGGTAGCTCGGCTCGCATTGTTCGATACTATTAACTTTCTGTAATGGATAATTCAATAAGTAAATGGTATGAACACATTATTCGAATAATTTTATTGAATAAAAAAATAAAAAGATGTCTTCTATGCGTTGTATAGGCTTCCGATTAATCTCTTCCTGTAACGTAACACGAAAAAAAGTACAAATAAACATTAGATAATTAAATCGCATTGGCATATACTTACTTAAACAAAATATATTTTTTATAAGAATATCTAAAAACTATAGTGAATAATAATTATAAATAATTTATCAAAAAAATATTTCAAATATTTTATTTATTTATAGATATTTTGTTCACTTGAAATATTTTTTTTATAAATAAATTATAATCGAAAAGAAAAATATAATGACTTACAAGTACAGTCCCAATGTAATCCAAATAGGAAATGTCACCATGTCTCACCCACGTTTAGTCATTGCACATCATCACTACTTTATGAAACTATGCACGTGTAACCATACAAGAACATTAGTGGCAAACCATATTCTTAATTGGCACTAATTTAATACATACACTGAGAATTTTTTAGAGTAAGAAGAAAGATGCTCTTTTTAAATTTCTAAAGTAACAAAAGTATATACCAGCGCGAATTCCATAGACAGGCACAGACGGGACAGTTCCATATAAAAATGAAATATTTTTCCTGCGATGGTACTCCGGCACGGTGCGCGCGTTTCGACCGACTCGAAGTTACAGTCACACTGCACCGTGCCGTGAGTCATCCAACTTTGCCGAAGCAATTTCTGTGCACGTTTGAAACAAAACTCTTGATTGGAAAACGAAGAGCTCGACAATTACTCACGGAGCCATATATCTTTATAATTGCAGGATCGTTATATGATACTTTATTACTAGTTATTTTTTATAGATGATTTTATTATGTATAAAATCATTTCACGTTTACGTAATTATATGTATAAGCTATGTCTGCCTTGCAGCAATCGGACTATAGAATGAGGTCACGCATTAATTAGTTCCAATTACTTTACGAAGCTTTTAGTTTAACTTTTTCTTCTGCAATTAATTATTGTCTTTTATTATTTCTTTTGGATCGTGAGGGGCAGTGTATCTTTTGTTATACAATATACTTTTTTTAAAATGAGCAATTAGTTAAAGTGGTAAGGCGTCGCCCGGTCGCGCTGCGGCCTATTGCGTAACGTCTTGTGAATCATTTTTTGTTATTAATTTTTGTATTGATTTGCCAATAAAATACAATTTTTAAAGACAATACTTTCATTGGTCAAGTTTAGATTTTGTATAAACTTGACCAATATAAGTGAATTAAGTATATTTTAATGACTCTTAAATTTCGCGGTATTCGCGAAAGTAGACCACTCACTGGTCTAGTTTTCTGTGCCAGTATTATCCAATTGCTGTGAGGTAGATATTGCTATTGGAGACATATCTCTATCTCACCTTTCCTCTTCGCTCTACTCAAATCTTTCTGGTTGGTATGTTTATGTATGTTGTTTATCTTCGAATAGGGATGTTGGCAGGTGCCCTCAGTGATCCGGCTATTGATTGGCGTCCGCGAAATGTCCTTATTCTGGGTTCAACTTGCGGCCGTGTTAGCGATGGCCGATTTAATCTTACGTAAATTGCCGCCTTTTCTTTCGTCGCTTAAAGCAGCACAGTCTTTTTTTATCTTCTTCACGTTTCTTTTATTTACTTTTAAGGTTTTTACCATAGCGTAAATATGAAATCACGAACTTTAGATAGTCGAAAAAAGTTTAGATCGTCTACGATCATAGGCATAAACACGTAAGCACGCGCGGCGAACGGACTGCGGTGTGAGTGAATTTCATTTAGTGTTGCCATCTAATTGTTTGATAATCCGGAGAAAATTTATATTAGAGCACATGGGCTAAAGACAATAATTGGTAATGCCATTTTAATAGCTATAAACTATAGGAGACAGAATTTTGATCAAATTGATTTTTTTGTAATTTTTTTTGTTTTAACTTTCTACATTGGAATATCTATTATTTTAAAACAAGAAACAATTCTAAATTACATTCAGATTTTTTTTTAACAAATTGAATATATTGAAAATTATGGAGATCCATTTGAACCATACAACACCGACTGAGTATTTGAACGAAAACGGTTTTTCTCAATGGCGGCAACGTATTGTTTCAAATCTATTGTGGCATTTCTAGACGAATTTACTTTAATTTGGTAACACTAAACATACTATTAACATCTACCATCCTGTTCTCCCCCGCAACGCGGCACTCTTTTTAATCACCCTCACTATTTATTTTATTTTAGGGGAAGACGGGGAGTTTCAACCCTTAGGGGGTACTGACTTGGCGCGTAAAGTTTTACAATTAGATTCGAGTTTTGAACAAGTTGTTCCAGCCATAATAATTCAGAAGAACATGGCTTATAGTATTAAAAAATCCTGAACAATAAATAAAATATAATATCAATATTTATAAATAACATCTGTGTGGACACACCGTTCCATTTATAAATAGTAAAAAGAGATAAATTTATTTGTAGAGCTCGGTGGCATTTACATCGAGGCGTGCTGTGTTATTTGATTACCCCGTCAATTTATACAAGATTTTCTCAGTGCAAAATTGTTTGCGCGATTTTATAAAACGTTCGTGATATCAGCTCATATTAAGCCCGTGCTGGGTTCTAATCTTTCCTACTATTTAGAGCAATGTCGTAATATACACTAACATAGTTCAGGTTGGTAAACTTCGCATATCTCATGAACCTATTTATTTGTTTTACTATCTATATATATTTAATAATTGTATTTATTTATAATTATGTTACAAATTAATACAATTCTTCAATTTATATATTTTTTATCGATAATAAAGGTGTCGTTTTCGTATAAATCTGTCTTTACGACTAATAAGTTACGATACACCATCTATACGTTACATTAATAAATAACAGTAAATGCATATTTACCTAAATTCAAGAAAGCTATAAAGGCCTGCGATGTACTACAAATTCTTTGAATATTGAATAAAACAGAGGCGAGTCTCGTTAGCAGGGGCCGCAGTCACTCTGATATGCGCGACGAGGGCCATCGAGGGATTTTAATCGGCATGCCGGCGCAGGGATGTAGCGTTAGGGTCCCAGCTCGGCATTAACCCCCGCGCGCCGAGCAGGGAGGCCGGTGACCCCGATATACCCTTCCTGCCCCCACCCCCAGGGTTGCTGGAAAGATGCCAGTTTTTAGCCTCGGTGGTGCAATTGTACTACCGTATGATAGCTTGATTGAAAGCTGAGGTCTCGGCTTCGAATCCCGGGTCGTGAATAGTGTGATGTTGGATTTTTCTATTAATTATCCGCTTGGAGTCGGGAATTTGTGTCCAATATGGCGATAGGTTCGCCCCCTATCACATCAGCTGGTTGCACCTCTGCCTACCCCTTCTGGGAAATGGCGTGAGTTTATGTATGTAAAAAAAGGATCTGATGGCACAATTCAATTCCTGACAAGGGCATAGAAATATTAATATCGATTAAATTTAAATCTAAAATAACTTCAATGAAGTTCACGGTTTGTGGTAATGGCCACTTATGAATGGACGGGGAAAGATGATCTTTGTATGATCATATAGTATTTATCACGATAAGAACTTGTACATTGGAATGGTACTAAGTATCGTAAATAAATGTATAATATTAATGGCTCCAAATGTTTTAACATTTTGAGGGGAACAATGGAGTTGAAACAGTTGAAACAACACGTTGGAGTATATGTACATCGGTCTTTGTACCTAACAAACGATAACAAAATAAGTTACGCAAACTCCGTTGGCCGGCGAGAGCTACTCTCGAGTAAATATAAAGGTTTTATACAAAAGCGTTTTTATTCCGACCGACCTTAATTTTTTGCTACTGGGGAAATATTCAGAACCATCCGGATCGCGAATACCCTACATAATATTTTAAAACCCATCATAGAAGCTTTGAGCTCAGCATGTGTATACCCAGTTTCAAGCATATCAAATTCATTGTGTATATCGGCGATCGAACGTTACATGTCGAGCGTAAGATACTCTACCTCGAATGCTCTACTCGTCCCTACTATGCAGTAAAATCACACACACCCAGAAACTGTATAATCAATTCCTCGTGCTATCAATAAAGTACTATTGAAAATAAAAGTGATTGAACAAACAATTTTAAAAATAAATGGCAAGTTGGTATACAAACTGAGGATCTGCGAGGGACGTTGGAGGTACAAGGTAATAGACAGGCAGGGGTTTGAAACAAAGAGAGGAGGGGAAATTCACACAACCGTGCTTCACCCCTCCCTGTCATGCGAATAAATGACGTATCACTTCTCCCCTCTTCCCCCTTTCCGCAGTTGGCTTGCGTTATTCTACCATAAAATACGTGCTTATATTTTCTGACGTAAGCAATCGATGTCACGGCTGACAGCTTGTTCAGTCCGCTTGACAGAATTAATGAGTTCTATTTATGGAATATTTTCGTTCTATTGTTCTATAGAACTTATAAATTCCATGGTTCTATAGAACAACTGGAAGGCTTTCAGGTTTTGTTAAAAGCGAGCGGAACATGCCTTGCGCTATTCTTTGAATTTACGTATTTCAATACTTTAATGTAGGGTGGGCCATATTTGTTAGCACTATTGAAACATTAATAGAAAATTCTACAGAGATAATTTTGTTCATTGTTTGTTACATCTGTAGTTTTATTCCTATTTTTGTTCATTGTTTATTTAAGGTAATAAACGTTTAATAAAGTTTTATAAAAAGAATATCGTCGAAATGTGGCTCGCCTCGTCGCTCGCACTCGTGCAACCGAATACGCCCACATTGTAGGGCTCACTGACACAAATATTGCGGGAAACGTAACATTTGCCGCGGCCTAGTTACTGGTATTGCAAGAGATGCCAAACGCGTAGGTGTGGTTGGTTCTACATCGTTCTTTACGGAAATTTCAGTATCCTGAGTTTTTATATGTTATTCGTGAACGTGGCCGCTTTGTTCGAGTATTCGTCGACGATGCCATTGTTCGAGTTTCTTGACCCAAGCTTTGATTAAATTAACACTTGGAAACTCACTTTCATGCATAATCTATATCCAGTTCTAAATAGGAGTCTCACAGTAACGTAAGAATCTTTTTGTAAAACTGTTTTATACAAAACTGTTAAAACACAACTTACTGTAAAGCACAAAAACCCGCTATTACCCGATAAATTGCATCATCGAGAATCAATCCCCCACCACCCGCGTGCCCTTTTCTATAACCGTTTTAAGAAATTCAGTATTGCTATTTGCACAAAGGAGAATGCCCATTCATGATATCGGTAAAAATATCGTTGACCCCGATACCGATACTGCTTAAAATTTATTATAGCATTTTTATGGTTTGTCCTTAAACGTTTTCCTGTTTTATCCGGAGCCACAGATTTTTATAAATAAAATAATTGTCATCACATTTTACGATACGTCAGGCATTATTACCAGATTGAAAAAACATTTTTATGCTAATTAGATGAACCAATTATTCAAAACCATTTATTATTACTACATTGTTTCCTAATACAAAAAAAACGTCAAAGATATTATTTAAATTAATAACAAAAACATAATTTACCTTATTTCCTACTTGTATCAATAACTCGTTATTATTTTTTTTGGACTTCGAGTTAATTTCTCTAAGATTTTTGGCCTGGGTCGCAAGTATATTTATTTTTATTGAATTGTTTTTTCCCTACACAAAAAAGCAGGTTTCATCGAAAGACAAAAATCTCCCCACCGATACTAAGTTTCATAGTAAAATGGGAATTTTCCTTATTGGCCCCGTTGGCATGGCATGTTCAGCTGTTTCCGAGATTAGCGTGCACTAAGGCACAGACAAAAATTACAAAAATCATTGTTTTGGGTCCTATTACGTTAGTACAGTCCCCCATATTAGTTTTTTTTTCGTTTATCTTCCATGCACAGATATCGATCGATTACAAATTTATTATACAGAGTATATCAAGACTGCTACCGAAATCGAAGCCAAGTGGTCGTTTTAGTGACTTCAGATACAGTGCAACTAAATTTTTGCAAAAAGAAGCGACATTTGGGGTAAATACATACTCGTACATCTTCCTAAAAAAAATATGTACATCATTTAATTTTTTAAGAAGCTATAGTACTCAAGGCTCTAAATTATAATATTAGCAAAATCTATGAATTGACCACCCAAACACGAAGATATTTAAAACATTACAAAAATATCGTCACCGTCTTTTGCAAACTTTTTAGTTCCATCGTGTCTGTTGTAACTAAAACTACCTGGCTCTGTTTTCGGTAGCAGGTGATATACCCTGTATTTCATAGCATACAATACATGCAATAAGTGCAAATCACATCCAATACAAGTACCTACAGCGAGTATTTTATTTTCATTTGTTAGGATCTCTAACAAAAAATACACATTACAAGCTTTACTATTGTACTGTTGCATTTTAACATTGTGCTTCTTTAATTATAATACGAGATCACAACATGCGATTGTATACAGGCTGACATTGATATATGTAACTTAATTTAACCCACACTCACAACCCCAGGTGGTATTGTAAAAAATTGAACAAAATCAGAGGTAATTTTGTGCAAAGAACTGTGATTTTAGTTTTCACGATCTTTGGCCACCCTTTATAGATACGAGTATTTTTACCGCTCAGCTGAACTTCAGTTCGTTTCGGGAACGTACTTGAGCTATAAAAGGAATCGTACCTAATGTCTACACGGGTTGATTATAGGCCTTGGAAACTTAAATCCAGATTTTTGACAAAACAGGCATTTTTTTTAACCTTAGATATAGATATACAATGTTACCTGAGATGGCTTGGAACGTGTGGTTTAAATTAAATACCATATGCCAATATCACCCTATATAACAACAACAACAACAATACTATGAAGTAACTCATTCATGGACTATCAAAATAAAATGAAAATTAAGATAGGAACAAATATATTTTTTTTATCACAAACTAAAAGAACTATAAATGTAACAGATATTAATATCGATTATAGTATACTAAATGTATAAAAATAACCAGTCAACGTTGGCAATCAAATAGACAAGCGCATCCTGGTACATCACATATAAGTACTTTTGCAAAAACAATGCTATGTAACGAGTACATTTCTGTACAATAAAACCAATAGAAAGTTTAAGATAGTGCAACTAAGCAAACAAGAATTTAAAAACTCTTAAAAGTTGGCTATTGCAATTAGATAACGTCGAAACTGAATCTCTCTTAATTTAGATCATATAACTTATTCACTTTTTTTAATAAGCACATACGTTCGAATACATAACATACTCATGTACTCACACACACAAGCACGCACGCACACATACACAAATATAAATTACAAACTATTAAAAAAACATGCATATACGTCACGTCATTGTACCAGAAGGAGTAGGCAAAGGTGCAACTACATTTTCCCTTGTATTTTTCCAAATTCCAGACTCCGGGATGATAATGAATAGCGAAATCCAATACCACGTTGCGTGACCCGGGATTCGAACCTGAAAAAAATAAACAAGTATATTACAAGTATACAAGGATTGGATTCGATAGAGGGAGGCCTGTCATACGTTTGCGTCTTCAAAAACATAGTTATTTTCTTGTTCTTAATGTTGGTAGCACTTCTTTATTATGGTTACCAAATTCCAATTAATGACATTTCCAATATAATAAAACATACATACATAAACACACGCCTTTTTCCCAGAAGGGGTAGGCAGAGGTGCTACCAGAACACCCTCGTTTCGCCTTGTATATTCCGTCCCACGATGTGATAGGCGGCGAGCCTATCGCCATATCGGGCACAAATTCCTGACTCCGGGCTGATAATGAATAGAAAAATCCAATATCACTTTGCCCGACCCGGGATTCGAACCCGAGACCTCAGCTTTGCAATCATACCGTAGTACCACTACGCCACCGAGGCAGTCGAATAAAATAAATATAATAAAATAAATAGGTAAATGGAAACCTAAACTCGCCCTTGCCTAATTATAATTTAATTCGATCGAATTCCAATATTTTATATATTCTATTGTTTTTTCCTAAAGATTATTCCAAAATATGTTAGGAATTTAAAATTTTTAATTACTTGTAACACAGAATAAAATAGCGTTTTAAAATTAAAAAATGTGAATATTTTTCAGTAAATTTATGTTGATTAAATATTATAATTTATTATATGTGTATATTAGAAATTTCTAAAATTGTAATTTCTATATACATAAAAAAATTACAAGTATAAGAAATTGCTTTAAATGTCGGTTGTAATCAAATATACATTTTATTATTAGCCCCTAAAATGAATATGGGTGGAATTCAATGACGCTAAACTACATTTTTTTATTTTTCTGTTTCATGTACTACGTGTTTATTCCAAGCTGTCACAATTCATACTGGATGTAGGGAAGAAAAATGTGGCCTCTGCACCACCATTTCGTATATCAAGCCTGCTACCAAAAACGAAGCCAAGTGGTAGTTTTAGTGACTTTAGACACAACGCAACTAAAATTTTTACATAAAAAATCGACCATTTTTTGGAAATTCATTCCCTATCATCGTGTTTGGGTGGTAAATACATACATTTTCCTAAAAAATAATGTACCACTTTTATTGTTAAAGACGCTATAGTACGCAAGGCTTTAATACATAATTTTAGCGAAAACGGGATGTACCACCCAAATTCAAGTTTCTTTGCAAAATTTTTAGTTGCATCAAGTCTGTAGTCGCTAAAACTACCACCTAGCTTCGTTTTCGGTAGCAGTCTTGAAATACTTTGTATATACTTTAAGCAAGTATAATACGTGATTACAACAGATAATGAGAAATGACAGTGGCACTTGAAATCTTTAGGGGGTTAAAATCATAGTGGAGTACTATCTCTAGAGATACAGGCTTTAGATTAAGTATTTCAGGAGATCCATTTGATATTGGATTTCTCAATTAATTATTAGCAAGTCAACAATTTGTGCCCTTTATGGCGATAGATTCGTCACCTATCACATCATGGGACGGAACTTTCAAGGAGAAATTTGGGTCTCATGGTGAGGCAGAAGCACTACCTTCTGGGTAAAAGGCGTGAGTTTATGTATATATGTACTTCAGAAGATAGAATCAAGTATTATCAAAACTCTTTTGCAGCTACATATACGAGAATATAGTCATTTTAATGTAATGTATAATTAAAATACTTTTTGTGCCCTCTAGTAACATTATTGTATTTAACCAGTGGCGACAAATAAACTATTATACTTATTGTTTTATAAAAAAACACTAAATTTAAACAACACACTGTATAGACAATATAGGCAATACAGTATAGGATTATGTGATATAGATTGGGCTTAGAATATTACTCTTCAAATGCTTTTCTTTCCCCTGGCTCCCTTAACAATCTCTATGCAGACTAATTAATCTGCAAACAAATATTATAAATACTGGTTAAATTTTGATTCAAAGCAAAGGTGTTTTTTATCAAAATTCTTTGCTATAGATAAAATCTATATTACAGTACCAAGCAATTGACTTCAGTTGGCACCAGATTGTTGTATAAAAACATTATCCAAGATCCAATACAATGAATAATTAAAAACATCCAAAGACATACATCAAATATTCAAAGAAGTTAATAATGAAGATATTAATAAAAGGGACTTATTTAAACAACAGATAGAGAAAAAGCTATTGTGATTGTCCATTTTAATTTGATTTTTACTGTTACACAGAACTAATTAATTTGTCCCTTTGGATACTATTATAAGGGTCTTGGTAGAACTTGAAAATAGTGGAAGTAATGCAATATGACATAATTTTTAGTCTCTGTATTTCACTCCATATAAAAGCACTTCAAATAAACATCATATTGATTATAATGTAAGCTAACAGGAGATATAAATTAGAAGTCAATTCAAGTACTCAGCAAACATATTAAAACAAATGTAAATTATAAAATCAACATTGGTAAATCATGAAGGAGGTAACATGCAAAGAAGATTCATGTCTAATGAAATGGAATTGAACAAATAAATACACCAACCAATCTCACACTTAAGACTTGTATCTCAATGAGGGACTAAGACATTAAGATGGTCTTGTATCATGTAAGAAACTTCAAGGGACTCTGGGTCTCCCAACACTGACAGGAAACAAATACTTTTGAATCTCACAAACATTTCTATTGGTGTAGGAATTGAATTCACTGTTTTCTAATACCAGCCACTGTTATAACCATCTAAAACATTCACTCCATAAATATTATCCCACCAATAATTGACTTTAATTATATGGAAATTAGTCACTAATTAAATAATGGTTAGAATCAATATAAATGTATCTTGAACTATTACTATATACAGGGTTATTAATACAATATTCTTAATTTCAAAGAATACTTTTTAAAAGCCATCTCACTTGCAGCATACAAAAAATTAATGGATTTGATTCCTAAAGCACAAAAAAGGATTTCCATAGTTACCAATGACATGAAGCTAACAAATTGTAATTCAAGTTTATTTTAAATGTAAACGTTATAAAGTAACACTAGTAGTAGTACTAATAGTAAAAAATCAATATTTTGATAGTGGATTACTAAAGCAACACTAATGCTGTACTTTTATGCAATACATTGATGAACTTGTTAACACTTCTTTGGTATATTATTAATATTAAATAAATAACGTCTTAATTATCATTCATTTAGAAAATTATTATTAGAATGTTTTTAATACAAAAACTGAAATGTTATTTTAATGTTTTTATTATTTTCATATTTATTTTCGTTATCACAAATTTTCATTCGGTTTTTTTTTTCATTAACACTAATTATAAACAAAAGTACTAGTTTTAGTTAATAATCCTTGTTAAACACAGAGATAAATTCTCATACACATTCACACAACAAATACACAACTGAATTTGCATTCACTACCCATGCAAGGCCACGTAAGTTAAAACAAAGATATTTAAAACATTACTTGCAGCGATATGGACTCTAACAACACAGAAATAAGGGCATTTCTATTAAACACTGGCGGAAATTGCGGGGAGCCATACGACATCGACCGGCGCCAAGCTTGTTAAATATTCATGCATTTGCTTAAACAAGGGTTAGAGATCAATAACACAATAACACTTAATGAAAGTTATTTCTACGAACAAATAAAGGCAAACATGCTCAACATGCACTCATTTCTCATCGAAACACTAGCATAATTTTATCAAAACAATGCGGTGGACGAAAATGGCGTCTCCTTTGACAAAAGCTCGTTCGCGAATGTCATAGTGAAAAACAAAAGGCTTGCCGTGTCTCTGCCACCATTGGTTTCAAAGTTAACCACTGCGTTATTATAAGACTTAATTAATTTTATTAAAACCTTACCAGCAGTGTTGCAGTTACATACCAGGACTACATGTTTATCCAAGAGCGGTCGCTGGGGATAATGTGTACCGCGCATGCTCGGATACCCGCGACCTATACGATGTTATTGGCAAAATTCAGCCAACGTATACACTGAAAATAAGCTCTTCAGACCATGAAAATAAAGTTCTATTTAATTAGCATTCAACCGTTATCTTTTTAAATAGCCCAGAGGCTGTGATAACATTTTCATAAAGTTTGATTTACGACTCTGGAACAATGTCGAAAGAGGTAAAGTCGTGTATATTATTGCAAAAAATTGCTTACATTGACTTTGTGATTGTTAAAAAAAACGACTATTTATTATTTATTTATTGGTAGTAGAATAAAATTTACGAGTCACTATTTAATCTAATAAACATTCTGCAGTTTTAGGTCCGACATTCAATTAACCACAAAATTGGCAAAATAGTCAAGTGTTAGTATTTTATTGCTGTTATTATGATATCTTAGGGTAAAGGGATATGGGCACAAATGTATGGAATCTGGTACCGGCATAAATCGGAACACCGTTGGAAAGGTATTTTTATGTAGATAAAGTATTGCCATGGTGCTGGTCTTGATTTACTGTCCGATCGAAGTAATCTTACTTGAAAATAACTATTTTTTAAAATAATATACATATTAAGGAGGTACGCATACTAATATTGTATTTTTTTTCCATTTTGACATATCAATATATTTTTTTCATTATCTAGATTAATAAAACAAGTTTAAGTTAAGTTAAAGTATGTTTCATATTTTTATATGTATGTAAGTATACTATAAATGTGCAGATACAGGAAGTTAAAATAATTAATCATCCATAACGATGCTATTTAATAAAATCCTGGATCATTAAAGACCTCGTGTACAGCATATCCTAAATATCAGGTAATGAATACTATATTGCACACGGAAACGCCCTTCGGCGTCCGTGCGGAGTCCTGTTGAACACGTATGGTGTATCCCCCGCACATTACTAATACACGTGGCGGCCATGATGGTGACGTCAAAATGATTTTGTCGTACACTTTGACGTCAAAATGTACGTCATTTTCACGTCTCCGTTGTTTCGAAACATTAATTTAAGCTGCGTCTAGGCTAGAAGAGCCGTGAACGTGGATCACCATCCGTACGCAAACATCACCCATCCATGTCTAAATTATTTGGACTATGCCACAGAAATATAATCGAGCTTTAATGGTGCTTCTAGAAATTTTACAATATACGCGTGCCACTTTTTTTGACGAGTCGCGCCATTCGCGCCCCACTTCCACATCGCGTGCGAACAAATGGGTGAGGGGACACATTTTTAATATTATCGACAACTATTTATGCAATATAAAACAAATTATTACTACAATGACCAAACGTAAAACATATTTTAATCACGAATTAAGGTATAATCAAAGGAAAACTGTGATAAATTGTTCTATATTAAATATTTTATTAAGTGTGAAAAATGGTATTACAAATAAAAAAAAATACAAAAAAAAATTTACGCCTTTTTTTGCAAAAAATTTAGTTGTATTGTGTCTTAAGTCACTAAAATTACCACCTGCCTTCGTTTTTGGTAGCAGTCTTGAATAAAATAAAAATAATAATAATATAAGATAAAAAAACAAATAAAACGAAGTAAAACTATCTAAAATCGACTAATAAAAACTATCGACACGCGATTGCAAATGACGCGCGCAGTGTCAATCACTAACGGCGTGAACAATTAAAGCAAAGTAGTGGCTTGTATCTATAACTACAACGAAAAATCGATATATTTGCTTTAATGTTCTTTGCGCGTTCACCTAATGTTAGTTTGTTCAAATTTAAACAAAACAACGTAATGGATTTTATTTGTAAACTATGGTAAAAGTAGAAAGATTATTTTGATTATTGCATAATTTCGTGTTTTAAAAAATATTAGAGTATTTGAAAACGATATGAATTACCTCCGTTTTTTAAATTCATATTGCTACTTGTTTTTTTACAGTTTGCAATCGCGCGAAAAGGCATACTGGTGTTTACGAGTATACTTATTACATCGCAAGCGCAAGCACGGGAGCTCGGAACCGAGTACGCATTTTAACGACAATGCGTAGTTTTGCAAAGTTGTGGCACGCGCGCCAGCAATCCTTGACCCTTCTATGTCTATATATATATATATATATATATATATATATATATCTGTGGACTATGCCTTTCTTGATAAATTTTGATATTATTTGCTGTTGTTACCATATTTATGTAAAAATGTTAGGAAAATTATTAATAAAATAATGTTTCAGAGCATGTACTTTTGTATCACTCACTTCAATTTTATTAATTTGATATTTTATTTCAATATAAATAAGAAAATAATATATATAACATATACTACTCACAAAAAGTAAAGGAATTTTTTTAGATCAAATTTTTAAGGTGTTTTTTGACAGTCTGTATCTTGGAGAAAATTGATCGTTAAGAAATTTGAAACTAAGAAATTGGAAGCCTGAAACGTTAATTTTTCAGATTTGCGCTCTATTTCTATATTGCATGCCTGGTTATTAAACAATCGTAGGAAAACCAACGAGAAAAAAAAATCCAAACTTTTACTCGTGTTTGACACCTTGCATTTACGTGGGTGATGTTTATTTGGTGACATCATCATAAAGCTCTTGTGGATAAAATTCGAAAAATTGCAACAGAATAAAATTTGGGATATGTGTTATGAAAGTCAGCAATCCGTACAATGGAATATCAGTCTTTAATTTTTCTTCAAAATTGACACTTCTTAAAACAAACTGGTTATGGGGCCAGTAGTGTATATATTATACACTTAGCCTTACTTTAATGACAATAAGCGGCTGACGTCACTTCCAAATTAATGTGATAAAGTCTCTGCGCATTATTAACTTTCGGGGCTTCGAGATTCAATAAAAAGATCTTGAAGTATTTTTAACAATAATGAACGTTATAACAATTACAGTATAATTCAAAATTAGGTTATAACAATAGGTTGAGGGATTGATTGAATTTAAAATAAATATTACAAAGAAAATAATCTTTACTTACGTTTTTTATTATTTTTATGACCCACATGACATTATTGAGAGCTGTCTCTACTCCGCTTTCTTGTGATTTTCGATGGGTATTGCGTATCTGCTTATGTTTATGTGTTTATATATGTAACTTGGTTTTGATCACACTTTCTTCAAAATTACATTACGTATGTGTTATTATTTATTTTAATATCCTAACCTATAAAGTTACAAATATATGAGTAAATCTGAAATCCTCGGCTTTATAATGGCATTTTTATGGGGCAATATCGTCCACATAAGGAGCGCCTTATGCAGTATTAAACGAAATACACGATATCCCAACAGTGTAAACTGTACTTCTTTGTCATGTCTCAACAAGTATAGGACGTGGCAGATGTTCGATGCATAGTACTCCATGGAAAAAAAATATATCGATTTTATCACGGAACGGAACGCGATTCATTTGGAGCATGCACGGCCTGCTGGGGCGCATTCACTAGCGGATATAGATATTTGTATGGATAAGATCGTTTTCCATTTTAGAAGTAATACTTTTTTGGGGGCATGGGGAAATTGAAGAGGGTTATTTTTTTTACGATGCGCGCGCATCTGACATTGCGACGGTATGAAGTTAGCTGTCACCTGTCTGCCGAATTTCCGTGACAGCTCATTTTTTGCAACACGTGTTTTATGCCAGTGAAGATAAAAAATATTAATAGGTTATTGGACAGTATAGAAATTATTGACTTATTTGTTTCTATCCGCGTAGATTGTATAATGTTAAATCAAGTTTCAATAACTTGCATTTAAAATATTGTATATGTTAGCTAAAAGCGATAAATAAAAATTATTTAATTTTGAGTTGGTGCCACGTGATCGTAAACGGTTCGTAATTCGAGTTCGATCGTAAACTGTCGTAATCATAGCAAATAGTCGATTGACATCTTGCGCGATAAAAAAGTTCGAGGCAGATTTTTTTGTTTAATTTTTAAAGGAAACATTTAAAGATTACAAACAAACATACAAACATTTAAAGGAAAAATTTCAAATACCTTAATTTTTTAGTTACACCACACAATATATTTTATTTAAGTAATTATAAACTTATTACCCGTTTCCTCATGAACGCGTAGAGGTACGGAGTTGAAATGCATATCAAATACTTAGGTCTAATTGCCTTTAAGTTGTGAAAAAAAAAACAAATTTCTAATCTAATCTCTTAAATTTATTGTCCTACAGCTTTCTAAATTGCTTTAATATGCCATACCTTTTTTCAGTTTCTTCCTTTTCCCTTCCTTCTGGGAAGGCCGGGAACGCACCATTGTCCCATATTTTCAAGTTTGTAGATCTTTAATATTTGTGGCTGGCAGGAATAACTTACTATAAGCTGAAAAAAGTACCAAGTGTTATTAAAGGTTCATGCGCGGCGGTAACGGTACACCGTCAAATGAGCTGTTTGCTTGATAGCTGGACTAAACGGCCAAAGTAAAAAGTAAATAAAGCAAATATTATGAACGAGCCTGTTTTACGAGTAATTGATATGGCCACAGCAAATAAAATAAGGTCATTGTAAGTCTTAGTAATAGTACATCGTGTTCACATTTATATGACGAAACTCCTTCTATTTTTATTGGTGATTACTACAAATTCAGCAAGTGTGTTATTTACATACAATCTTAGATTAACAATTACAAGTATCTGGCTTGCATCTTCTCTATTCCTCACCGCAGTGTTAAGATGTAGTTTGACCTTAGGTTGAAACCTATATATCAACACGGCAGCCACCTTAAAATCTATAAAAAGCATGTTATTCACTTCTAAATATTTTAAAGCAGGGTTTAAAAAATTCAATAACTGCCTCTACAACCCGTTTATACATAATGACAGTCCTAGATTTGTTGGCTGTTAATGCTGACAATTTAGTTTCACATTTTTGTAAAGATGCAGGAATGTACACGTCATTATTAAACTGCTTTAATAGAGACGGTCTTTAAAACCCCTATCCAGAATAAAAAACATCTCTTGCCTCAGAATATTGCCTTAGTAGATTTAACTCATTCCTAAATTCATTACTTGATATTATTATAAAATAATAAGAACTTTTTTGGACTTATAAATACGTACCTTCTATTGTTGGAATAGGTTTACTAGTTTCTCCGCCAAAGAGCCCATTAGGGATTATAAGATTCCTCTCAGCAATATTTGCTCTTGACATGTGATTTATTTTTAAATTATTAGGAATAAAATCATCACACAGTAAGTCACGTTTTTTGGCAATTAACTTTTACAAGTTGATCTTGGTAAATTTACCTACTAATCTTGATATACTTTCATCACTGTCTTCAGTTCTTAGTTTAATTAGGTATGCAATAAGATCCAATGGTCCCTATCGCATTCCAAATAATGTGGGAAGTGCGTCTTTTAGTTACAAGAACTTTTTTTTGGACAGACCAATCAGTAATTGATTAACTCTTCATACATTTCCTCAATATTACGAAAATTTAATTTATGTGTATTTTCTTCCACGAATGATGCACATGGCGATTTATCCTGGTAATATTTTGTCATTTCGTCCAGTAACTTGCTAGTCTTTATGCTTAGGAAATAATCTTACCAATATGTGCTTCGTAATATTCTTCCCCTGTGTAGTTATACTCGTCGAGTCGGTTATTCATAGTCCATTTACGAGCTTGGCCACGAAGCTTGTCTTGCAAGTGAAAGGCCTTTACTTCGTTATTCCAGCCGTGTATTTTGCCCAATTGTTCAATTGCCTTCAACCACGCAGATACCGTTCAATTTTCTTTCTCAGAGTCAAACTATACAAAATGAGTAACGCTGCACGGTGGTTGGAATAGCTGAACGGCGAGGCATCTTGATCAAGCTGAGATATATTTCTCTTTATCTAGAATCATAGAATAATTAAGTTATTCAATGTTTATGAATGCTATAGTAAATATTTAGTATAAGTAGTGTGAACTTCCATTGTCCGTTAAAAAATAAAGAACAAATGAATTTTCGCAAAAAGTAAAGTTTCACAGTACAAACTAAAGAACAAAACAAAATTTTCAGTAAGAAAATGGCCCTAGCCGTATATCTATGCAAGTTCAAAAAATAATTCTTCTAAAATTAAAATAGTATAGGTTAATGTGCGCTACTCAACTGTCGATGCGTGAATCCGTCGCCCCTGCCCAGTCATAGTTGTATTACAGTCCTCATCGTCATTATTTTTATTATGATCGCGAGGTGTCACTGTCAACACTGGACTTCCACTAATAATTTCCACAGCACCCTGAAAAGAGCGGCCAGCATTTTATTAAATATTCAAGCAGGACAAAGTAACTGCAATGTATATTAAGATACAAACCTATTTATCCCTACCAGTAAATTATGACCATCTCACCGTCTCTCGCCACTCGAGCTTTCGGCCTTGTATCTAACGCAGTCAGTGATACGTGCTCTCGTGCTGTGAAAACAAACATAATGTTAATATAATCAGATTATTACAAATTGAGAAAATTACACAAAATTGTTGGCATCAGATGATAAACTTGTAAAACGTCTGGAAGCACTAAACTTTCATACGTTTCACACATATAATAATAATAATATTAACTTACTGGAACGTAAATGGTAATTTAATAATAAGCAGAGTATTATAATGTTATGGCTCAGGGCCGCGTAGACCCGTAGCACCAGTGCTACGCGTACCAAACTACAAATGTTAATATGAAAAAGAATAGGTAGATTTGTTTTGATATATGGTAAGTAGATTCCTAATTTTATGCAACACAAAAAGCTCAATATATGCATGCAAATATAAATATTTTTTTAGTAAATATGCATGAAAAATGGTAAAATATGCAACATAAATGTTAAGTTTTAGGAGGATATAAGAGAACAAGAGTGCTATATTTTCTATTTTAAATCAGAAAATTATATTATTTATCCTTCCAAATTTGACAACCTTACAGAATAGAAATTTTACTTTTTAATAAAATGGGCGGACCAGTGAGCTTTACAAAACGTGTACTTACAAATGTATGGATTTGACCGGCAATAACGTAATTTATTTTTGTGCATGTGTACGGACAATAAAATTGTTACAGTTAATTTTACATTTATAAAGAGGGTACCTATCCTACCGAAAAATATAGTAAATATTGCGAAAATATGCATCGATCACTAGATTTTAGGCAAAATATGCAATTACCCCTGGAAATGGGGCAAATATGCAAATGCATATAATCCGGTCTCTAGCGATCAGTATAAAGTGGCCTCACTCTGTCATGGCATTGGTCACTTGGTAATCCTTCTACGATATTGAACAAATTATGTATTAAATCAACATTATAACTTTGTATGAAAATCGCCCGCAGTAATCGCGTTAATATGATTTCCAGCTTAAATGTAATTCTTAAAGACTAAGTGCCCGTGGCCGCCAGACTTTCGGCGGTCATAACAGTCATTTTATAAGAGGCGAAAATTTGTCAGTGCATGCCTCTTACACAGGCATCACACGATCAGCTATTATAAAGTTTCGATCGTGGTGGCTTTTTTTATTGAATAGGTCCGGCAAGCAAGCAAACAGGTCACCTTATAGTAAGTGATCACTGCCGCCCATGAACATCGACAACGCTTGGATGTGTCGCCGGCCTATCAAATTGGGAGGAGAACGGGAAAAAAAAGGATGGGAAGAGGAATGGGGTATTGGACATCCGGCAATCTCACTCAACGAAGACATGCGAAAGTATAGCTGTCGCTCCACGTTGATCTCCTGTGAGACAGTGGTACCCCCCCGGACGAGCCTGTCCATTCATGCTGAGTCATGACTGACAGCGTGGCTCTACCACTTAAACTTCCAGTGGCATTGGAAGTTATCAGTTTCAATGTGTCTGGCAAGATGAAAGGACCATCAAAAGCGTCCGGCTGCAAAGGAAACACCTTTTGATAGTTGTCTTAACAACATATTATATGCAATTCAGCTTTTGTACTACAAAGCTGGCAAAATTATACATAACTATATCTTTAAACTTTAATAACTTGCCAGAGGCATGTAGAGACAAACTTTCAGATTTTATAAAATGACGAAAGTCTGGCGGCCACGGGATCTAGGTATGTATAGTAGGATGATATACGTAAATATCTTATCGTCTAATTATTGTGATATGTGACAGTATACATATATTTATGGATTCACATTATGATGTTTTTTTACACATGAAGATGCGTACGCAACGAGACATGCGAAAATAAAAACGAATTAATTTCTACATACAATAATATTTTGAATCTTGAAAGATGTACTTAAGTTAAAAAGGGTCGGTCCGAATAAAACAACATTTCACATCCAGAGTTTATTATCAGATTGAAAAATACAAGTCAATACGATTACAAGTCCGCTATTATATATCGAGACATCGAGATCGACAAACTACATTACATCATGTTAAGTTTACTTCCATACAGTCAACAGTGTCGGCCTGTCTGCCTCACATGAAAACTGGTTAGTAATATTACAAATACTAGGCCAGTAGTATAGGTAATAAAAATATGGAATGTATCATAAAAAAAAAAATAACGATACCATAAACTATGGTATAATTATATATAAAAAGTTGTTAAATCATCCAATAGATTTAATACCTAAATAAAAAATAATAAGAACTTTTACTGTAGAAAAATCTACGACTTACCTTATGGAGAGGTCTCTAACACGTGTCACTCAATAGGAATCTTAGAAGCACTCAATATCTATACATCAAGTACGTATTATAATATTATATATAGAAAATAACATTGACAATTACGATGTGTATAGTATAATCATATTGTAATATTGACATAGAAGAGTATAATTATTTCGAATTTCACTTAATTACGAATTGATTTAAAATGCATAAAATATTATTGAAATATATTCGAACTACTTAGTTGTGTTTTACTCTGCCATGCACTCTAAACATCAAGCGCGGATATTACATATGAAATTGAAAATTATGCTGGCGATATTGAAATGACATTGAAAAGTATACTATAATTTTGAATTTTATTCGATCCAAATACATTCTAAATGTATCAAGAAATATATGTTATGTATAATATTATATATTAATCACAAGATATATTACAACATATTTTTACAGGTTATTCATTTTTTCAATATTTCCTTTATTTCAAGTCATGTCTTTAATATTTTCTAAACTCGCTCCAAAACAGGAAAAGGGGTGCAAGTAATCTCATAGATTTTTGGACAAACTTTTGTCTCATCTTTGTATGTTCTGTCTAAGAACGAATAACCTGTCGGAATCAATTATAAATTAACCTATACAATGTTTTAACATATATTTTTTATAAGCAACTACATACATCAATCATAATTTCGAGCTGAGACGAGCCATAGTGGAGCATCGGAAATCGATTACTTATATACTATCAAATATTACTGATTAACCATGAAAACTTTTCCATAAGCAAGTAATCATGTCTACGAGTCAGTAATATTTTATAAAAAATATGTCTCATCTGGTTATCTGGTGTCATCTGGTATGTCTCATAGTAACAGCGCAGTTGACTAAAACTCTTCTCTCGAAAGGGTTTTAGCCAAACTGGCAGCCGGTTGGAAACATATAAAAGCCAAATGTTTCGGAGACAAGGCGCAAAACTCATTTTATGCCGACTCAACGTGTAGGGTTAAGAACAGACAAAGGGGAAAGTAGCCATCACCATTTTCTACCTATAAACTCGATAGCTTTAGAACAGCAACATAATATGTAAGATGTAAATGAAATACATTTTCAATTACCTAATACAACTCCTACCAGTCTCAATCGTGGTCACGATTGTAGAGTAGGCCCGTGCCCTGCAGTGGGACGTATATGGGATGATACAGTACAATATAACTTCAACTGATTTTCAATTTGGAAATATTTTAGTTATCAAGTTTATGTGTAAAATTTTGTAGCAAATAAATTGATAAATGGACTTTGTGGGTATAATGAATTGAATACAATGAAAGGTGTAGGATTAATTTTAAGATTTGATATAAATTGAAATATTCCCTCGATATTAATGGAATTCGGTATTATACGTTTATAAATTGTTACTAAAAATCTACAATATCTTATATCTAAACACATATGACATAGACGAGTAATAATGATATTAGTGTAAAAAAAAGTATCATTGAAATGCGAGTATATTTATAAAATTTAATACGTTTTGATTTAATATGACAAAATACTGTGAAAATGGATAGGTTAGCGAAGATATTAAAAATGAAACTGTGAACTGTAATATTAATATTGAAAATTGTAAATTGAGATATGAATTATATTTAAATTTTATTTAAACTTAATTAATATTTAATTATTTTTTTTATTTCTCCTTGAGGAAGGCCTATTTTCAGCAGTGGACTTCCTGTGGCTGAAAAAGAGAATTGGAAAGACTGTTCACGAAAACATATAGCCAATTTGCATCAAAGTAGTTACTTAAGCTTTTTAAACATGAGAAGTTATGAGTTATATTAAAATCTGGGAGTATTATTTGGCCGAATATTAATAACGCTAGTCAATAATTACATATCGACTCTAATAATTTATATAGTACCAGTGCACTACGAGTTCTCAATAATATATCAACTGCTTATAAACCTAATATATTATAATACTACGCCAGTGATTTCAACACTGGAACTTCGCTAAATATGTAGGGCTTTGTCACTTTTCTTTTTTCAAATATACATCTTATATACGAGTATAAACATCTATCGATAACTATTTTTGAAACCGAAATAGCGACATTCTATAAAAATCAAGCGTGCATATCAAAACTGACTATGAAAATAACGATGAGTATTGACCTTGAAAATTATAACGAATATTGTAAAATATCTATTTTTTTAATTTTTATTCCTTGTAAATAATTTCTAAATGGAACAACAATAAATACTAATTAAAACCTAACTTATGTTTGTAATAAAAATATAATATGTAACAATGTAAGATTGTGCTAGAGATTGAACTATTCACTATAGGAAAAAAATAAAATAGACTAGACAATAGTTATTTATCGACTCAGTGTAGCAAACATAATATCTACTATACTACGAGGTGTCAGTATTATATCCGCTGCCCATAAACCTAATATATTATAATACCACGCCAGTGATTTCAACACTGGAACTTAACTAATTTTTTTTTACTTTCTTTTCAAATGTACATCTTTTATATAAAATCTTATCTATAAGTATTTATCTAGAAAAAACAACTATACTCTACACACCAAGCATATATAAACCACACATATTAAAACTGACTTTGAAAATAACGATGTGGATTGACCTTGAAAATTATGACGTTATTGCAAAAAAAAATATATATATATATATATATATATATATATTAAAATTTTGAACTTCATTCCATCTAAACAGATAGTAAGTGGAACAACAAAAAAATACCAAATAAAACCTTCCGATGATAAATCATGTTTATAATAAAAAAGAAAATATGCAATAAAGTAAAAGTGTGCCAGACATTTACTACGAGATCATGCTATCGAAAATTTATACTACTAACCCTAGTCAATAAGTTTACATATCGACTCTACTCATTTCTACAGTACTAGGACACTACGAGTTGTAAGATATCTGCTGACTCATAAACCTTATATATTATAATACTACGCCAGTGACTTCAACACTGGAACTTCACTAAATACACAGGGCTTTGTTACTTTTCTTTTTTCAAATATACATCTATAACTACTTAAATATGTATCGATTAATATTTGTCTTACAGATAGAGCGACGCATGAATTTGAAACTGACTTAAAAAATAACGATGTAGATTGAACTTGAAAATTATAACGAATATTGTAAAATATATTATAATTTTCCTTTTTATTAAATCTAAATAGATAGTAAGTGAAACAATAAAAAATACCAAATAAAACCTTCCGACGCTAAATCATGTTTATAATAAAAAAGAAAATATGCAATAAAGTAAAAGTGTGCCAGACATTTACTACGAGATCATGCTATCGAAAATTTATACTACTAACCCTAGTCAATAAGTTTACATATCGACTCTACTCATTTCTACAGTACTAGGACACTACGAGTTGTAAGATATCTGCTGACTCATAAACCTTATATATTATAATACTACGCCAGTGACTTCAACACTGGAACTTCACTAAATACACAGGGCTTTGTTACTTTTCTTTTTTCAAATATACATCTATAACTACATAAATATATATCGATAAATATTTTTCTTACAGATAGAGCGACGCATGGAATTTGAAACTGACTTAAAAAATAACGATGTGGATTGAACTTGAAAATTATAACGAATATTGTAAAATATATCATAATTTCCATTTTTATCAAATCTAAATAGATAGTAAGTGAAACAATAAAAAATACCAAATAAAACCTTCCGATGATAAATCATGTCTATAATAAAAAAACATAATATGCAAGAAAGTAAGAGTGTGTTAGAGATTACTACGAGATAACGAGATTAAATATAATACTACTGGTTAATAGTTATTTTTCGACTCAGTGTAGCAAACACAAAAACTACTATATCACTACTATACTACGAGGTGTCAGTATTATATCCGCTGCAAATAAGTCTAATATATTATAATACTACGCCAGTGACTTCAACACTGGAACTTCACTAAATACACAGGGCTTTGTTACTTTTCTTTTTTCAAATATACATCTATAACTACTTAAATATGTATCGATAAATATTTTTCTAACAGATAGAGCGACGCATGAATTTGAAACTGCCTTAAAAAATTACGATGTAGATTGAACTTGAAAATTATAACGAATATCGTAAAATATGTCATAATTTCCATTTTTATTAAATCTAAATAGATAGTAAGTGAAACAATAAAACATACCAAATAAAACCTTCCGACGCTAAATCATGTTTATAATAAAAAAGAAAATATGCAATAAAGTAAAAGTGTGCCAGACATTTACTACGAGATCATGCTATCGAAAATTTATACTACTAACCCTAGTCAATAAGTTTACATATCGACTCTACTCATTTCTACAGTACTAGGACACTACGAGTTGTAAGATATCTGCTGACTCATAAACCTTATATATTATAATACTACGCCAGTGACTTCAACACTGGAACTTCACTAAATACACAGGGCTTTGTTACTTTTCTTTTTTCAAATATACATCTATAACTACATAAATATGTATCGATTAATATTTGTCTTACAGATAGAGCGACGCATGAATTTGAAACTGACTTAAAAAATAACGATGAAGATTGAACTTGAAAATTATAACGAATATTGTAAAATATATTATAATTTTCCTTTTTATTAAATCTAAATAGATAGTAAGTGAAACAATAAAAAATACCAAATAAAACCTTCCGACGCTAAATCATGTTTATAATAAAAAAGAAAATATGCAATAAAGTAAAAGTGTGCCAGACATTTACTACGAGATCATGCTATCGAAAATTTATACTACTAACGCTAGTCAATAAGTTTACATATCGACTCTACTCATTTCTACAGTACTAGGACACTACAAGTTGTAAGATATCTGCTGACTCATAAACCTTATATATTATAATACTACGCCAGTGACTACACTGAAACTTCTCTAAATATGGCTTTACTAATAATAGCTTTGCTACTTTTCGTTTTTCAAATGTACATCTTGTATCTAAACATGTACGGATAAGTAATTTCAAAATTGGAATTTCTAAAATCTATTTATGAGTTAATATCTAATAATAGTTTATATTGGCCTTGTAAGAAAGAGAATTTGAAATTGTAAAACTCTACATATCATACCTCGAATCCAATTGAACATTTAAATGAAGTATGAAGCTCATAGTCGAACAGTAAATGAATCTGTATTTCATTATTTATTACACACCTTAAAATATGTTATAGTTGAAAGTTTACATCCAGAGAAGAAACAGATTTCAATTGGGTTATTAACTTTGTATGAGGTGTCAAAATATGTTTAACCTATTGGATATATTTTATCTATTTTAATATGTTTAAATTTCGGTTGCATGTTGCTGATAGTTACTTAGTAGAGTATATTTTGTGCTATCGAGTTTGCTGAAGATAGGATGAAGATAATGTGATTGGCGAAAAGGGAAAAACCCTGGCACCGGCCGAGGTATGCCAGGGAGGGAGGATGCATAACGTTATTTGCTTAACGGCCGAGATGCACTAGAACAAAGACTTCAAACAGGTAAGGTATATAATATGGAAATATTTTATATCGACGCATCACAATTCAACAGCAGTATCTACTAAAATAGTAAATTACTTTGGTAATTTAAAACCCTTCGGTGATCGCGATGCGTGACTATCGAAAACCACCTTGTTTTACTCTGCAACCACTTTGTGCGATTCCTAGACGCATTGTCAATTGTTGTGGAGCCAGTCCACGCAGCTGCCTCTCTTAGATACACTTTTAGTGAAGAAGCGACGCACGAAGTTTCCTCAAGCATATAGACGACCTCGTTTAGTCATCTATGGGCGAGGTTGAGGATTCGGTAGTGGGACTACAACGCCGCTTACCACAAGTCACACGCGTAAAAATTGAAGCATTGACGCCTTTACACAGCATTTTATGATAGGGCAGGTTTCAGGTGAAATGCGGCTCGTCTTAGCCTAACGGACATTTAAACTAAATCTACGAAGTAAGATGCTTATTTTCCTTACTAATCATTAATATCAGTATATAAAGGGTTTTCCAATAGGCGCGGGTAGATTTTGGTGGCCCCGAGCGGACAATTTGTTTTAGTGATATTTTTGGAATCTTTTGTTTTTTATTCAGTAACTTAGGTCTAATCCCCACGATAAGTTATAACATCCTGCATAAGGTTCATCAGGTGATAATGTATCCGCGAAAAATATTTCAGCCGGTGGTGTTATTAGTCCGTACTTTTTCGAAAAGGAAGCTTCCGAAGCGGTCATTGTCAACTGTGAAGCTACATAACGATAATAACCAACTTCTTATGGCCCGAACTGAAGCATAGGGACCTACACGACATTTGGTTCCAGCGGACGCCATAATTGACATTCTGAATAAGCGATTTGATGTTAGCCTGTCACTCTCGCAGAGGTAATGTGAATTGGCCACCAGTCACGCGATTTGACCATAGTAGAGTTTTTTGTGGAGTTTATTGAATTCGGATATCTAAGCAAATTAACGACATAGACCGATGCCGTAAAGGTGCACGTAGCACAGGTTAACCACTCAATTTCGGCTGGATCTATGCGGAAGAATAATCGAAAATAGGGCCACTCGAATCTGTGCCATTGTAAGAAGCCGAGGTAGGTATTTAAAACATTTCATATTTTACACATATTGGTACATATGGGCCTTTAAAAAAAATTGTTACTACCTCACAAACACCTTGTTTTATTTCATTTCAACACCTACTCGGTTTATTGAAAAACCCTATATAATCCAATATTTATTCACCGGTTTGCGTACGCGCTTGCATGTGAGAGATGTAAGGAACCACGTACGGGGTGGATGATGCGTCTGCACGCCCGTGCACGATCCTGGCTGGGCCTATCCTGCCGTCCGGGCCCACTCTGTGCATTAACCGTCAGTCAGGCCGACGGTACAGCTCCACCGGGCGCGAGGAGCCAGACTGCGGGAAGTTCACCAAGAAGGTTGGTTCGCCGAACGAGGTGCTCGCCACTGCGCCATCTTCTCCCACGGACCCAGGCCGCGGGCGCAGGCCATAAATTTGTCCGTTGGCGTGCTCTATGTTGTGGTCAAAGTAAATCTGAAACAAGAACATTTTCATTTAGCTTGTGTCGTAGCGATCGTGTTATCGTTTGATGTCATGATGTCTCCCATCACTTTATGTAAATTGTATGTCATACATACATACATAAACACCACGTTTCACCTTATGTGTTCCATCCCATGATGTGATAGGCGGCGAGCCTATCGCCATATCGGGCACAAATTCCTGACTACGGGCTGATAATGAATAGAAAAATCCAATATCACTGCCCAACCCGGGATTCGAACCCGAGACCTTAGTTTTGTAATCATACCGTAGTACAACTACGCCATCGAGGCAGTCAATTGTATGTCCTTTCGAGTTTATTGTAATAAATTAACGTATTATTCAGGGTGTGCAAGAAAAGGCACACTTGCTAATATGCATTTTAGTGAATCGTGATTGCGTCTAGATTAAAATGCGTTTTCATAGCGTAGTGTGATAATAACAAAGATCCCAAGAATTAATAATTAACAACACACGTGCTTTCCCTAACTTATTACGCCAAAGGGATTGAACCTTGCAACTAAACGGTCAACTCAACAATAGCTAAGTAGAGATACTTCTCCATAATAGCTGATTAAAACCACATGACGATAGGCAATTATGAATTTAACGTTAAACATTGACCTGTACCTTTGTATAAAATGTGAAGGCAAAGTCTATGAAAGTTTTGTTGTTGTTCAAAATTATTTTTACTGTTTATTTCGTTATCTATTTAATAAACGACGAAACGAAAAAATACGCATATGTTAAAATTTTGTGCTTTACCCATCCCAACCGTTTTATTCGAAAAGGTGGTGGTAATTGTTAAAACCTTATAAGGTTATAACTACAAAACGGATAATCATTTTCCAAATATTATTTCTTTATTATCATATTAATATTATTCCCTTGTATCCAACTGAGCGAGTGCGCTATTTTCCTGCGCTCCCTGTATATTTACGGTTTTTAGTATTGTGTGTCTTAATCTTTTTACGTACTTCCTTGATTTTGAAAAACGCTTGTCCAGTGACTTGGGAGTCGGAGCCGGCCTGGTGATGACTGCCGAGGCGCTTTATCTGCAGTTGCTTGGCTACATCTTGCAACCCGCCAGTCAAATGCTTACATTTCTTCATGAGGTGCTGTAAATTACAATTTATCATTATAAAATCTTCCGTAGGTCAAGTTCTGTTTGTTCATATTTTGATAAATGCAAAGTTATTGTCAGCGGGTACCAGAAGTTTATAAAATATGATCCCCAAAACAACCCAGGCATCTTATATTGAATCACATTGAAGGAATATTGAAGCTTATTTTCCATCATGAGAACTTTTGTTAAAAAATAAATCAATACGAGTATATGCTAGACCGACCTTCACATCGTAAATATTCGGGAAGTAGAGGCGAAGTGTAACGAGGAACTCATTTTCATCCAGCGGCAGAGACTGGGTCGTCAGTAGTTTGTACAAATAAGCAAAATCGAACCCAGCGTGGAAACCCAGCCAGGTTATATCTTCGATTAAAATCAAACCTGAAATATCACAAGTATGGATACGTTCAGTAAAAACAAATTAATAGAGTATGCCCATGGGGTAATACGAGTAGTCTGTATAAATACCTGACGTCATCAAGAGCTCGGCAAATTCCGCATGGTCTATGCCTTCCTGTTCGTGTCGTTTGAACTTTAAGCCTGACTTTCGCAGATGATCAATAGACTGCTCAGCGTAAGTGTCTCCGCTAAAATTATAATAAAAGAATAATATACAGGATATTCCTAGACGACAGTATACAATTGAGCTTCGACATAGCAGGACTTCAGTCTCGAGATTCACAAGATAGCGCTGCTTTGACGAAGCTCGGAAGACATGATTTAAAGATTAAAATCGAGTATGGTGAAGAAAAGCAGACTCTGCAGATAATACCAGGTGTTGAAGACGAATTTATAATAAAATTTAGAATACTTTATCTATAAATAAGGAGTACTCGCGAAGTACTCTGTACTATCGAAATAATTATCATAACAAAAGACTGTCATCACAAATATCGTCATTCTCAGTTACCGGACGTCAAAAGGAATATTTCTTGAGTTACCTGGTGGAAGCAGCCAGCACCCCGAAAATTCCTGCAAACTTTATTCCGACGCAAATTTTTTACTGATGGTAGGTATCTAAATTATGTTAGAGGCCGCCTGGGTAGGTACCAACGCAATGTCTATTTCTTCCATCAAACAGCAGTGTAAACGCATTGTTGAGTTCCGGTTTGATGGACATTGTAGCCAGAATAACTACTGGACAGATTGAAACTTAACACCTTATGTCTCAGGATTGCGAGCGCAGTGGAATGCCAAGCATTGCTTTGTAATCCATGAGGTTGTTTGGTTTTGTCTATGAGCGGTCGTGTCGCTTACCATCAAGTGCATGGCATGCTCGTCTCCCCATTAAAAATAGGACAAAGCCATATTTAAAATAAACAAATACATACGTGAGACTAAATTTGAAGTTGAATTGCCATGTGCTTATACCGGGCGGTGTCTTGCCGCTTCCGTCCATAAACGTGATTCCCAGCTGAATAAGACGCAGCATGTCAACGTTCATCCTGAAAAAATAATTAACCAGCGATAAATACGAGTATGACGAAAAAAAATACACCCAACAGTCACATACATAGTCCTGACCCCACACTAAGATCATGTCTTGTGTCGTGGGTATCAGAAACTACGAGAGACTTTTCGGTCTCACAAACACCCAGACCCGAAACAAATACTTGTGGTTAACACAAACATTTGTCTCGGTGCGGGGATCGAACCCGCGGCCTCACGTTTCACAGCCAGCGTTCTAACAACTGCGCCACGGAGGCAGTCAACAAAAGTTAATAAAAAGTCATTTCCACAAGAGCTGACTAGTAAGCTAGATGTTTTTTTTTATTATTTAGACATAAGAGAAGACGTGAAAGATCGACCTTCACCCATCTGATAACCAGAAGATACATATTTTTTTATCATATACATATTATTGATTGATTTTATTATACAAATATTAAATCAAACTTGCCTATGATAGCTTGCCCATCGAAATGTGTTCATGGCTATTTTTGATTGAATTAATTTTGATCAATTTTCTTTCATCACTTGCACTCTTTTGATAACCGAATGAACTTCATCTCAACTGATAGTTATTAACACAGAGAATATGTCTAACTAGCTCCTACCTGGCTACCTTCACGGCTACCTGGTAAGCATATGTGACAGGCAAGTCAATATAGATAGCTAAATCGATCTGAGAACCAATTCTAATGTAACATATAAAACAAAGTCGTGTTTGTTCGAACACTTATAACTCGAGAACGGCTGGACGGATTTTCGTGGTCTTTGATTTGTTGTATTTGTCTCCGTCCCGAATTGCAGAATAACTATTAAAAAAATGCAAACATTGCTAAGAAACAACGCCAATTATTAGATCGTTCAAGTGGGAAGCGTCCAACTAATATAGGATGGTCTTTCATTGGTCGACAGACGTAAAAGACGTTCAAGCTTGAAGTACCGACCAACGTAAAATTACTTTCCATTGTTTTTTAAAATATGTATATATTGAAATAATAATATCTAAATATGGCATCTTTCGCTTTAGTTTTCATTAAGGACGTTACTTTTTGAAGTGATACTTTTTAGGAGCGCTGGGGGACACATTTGTATTCGCCACCAAAATTTAAAAATATATTGGTAACGTACCAATATATTTTTGCCGTATCTAGACATTGTAATTAAATTATTTGCAGTTTATATTTTTAAATGTTTTTCTGTCACCTACGTCATCTGTCAATTAAACGATGTCAATTAAACGTATTTGGCAGCATGAAGGTTTTTATTTGTATGTTAGTTTGTATACAGATACATTTCATAAATCTATACTAATAAATAAAGCTGAAGTGTTTGTTTGAACGCGCTAATTTGAGGAACTCTTTCTAGCTTTTTTATGTTGATTAATAGTCCATTTATCGAGAAAGGCTATAGGCTACCTACACAAAATCACGTTATGACCAATAGAATTGAAGAATCAATAAAAAATGTTGCAAAAACGGGAAGAATTTGTTCCTTTTGAGAGCTTCCATTGCATGGGCTGCGTAAACGATTAAAATCAGGCAACAATAATTGAATAGCGTAATTGTTCCTCTTAAAAAGTTCTAAAAAAACGTCCGCGGTAGCACATGGCAAACTTTTTAGGTTGGCTCATTATTACATTTTTAATGGTAATAAAAAGTTGTTCTGAAGTTTTAAGTAATGCTTTATTGGCGGAGAAGTTTTTATAGACATGGTGCTCGGCTACCATGTACTCGGGGAAGTAAGTGGCGGCTAATTCAATCACCATGCACGATGATATAGTACAGACAAGGTGACGGTACAGTAGTACATCATACGGGAAACCATTGAAAGTGAATATTATACTGTGTGTTTTTTGTAAAGTATTGTAATTGTTTACAATACTGTTGATAACGCGGATATCTTCTTTTCGGCTGTAAGAACAGATCTGTGTACATTTATGTTTTCTATGAACTTTAAACAGTAGACACGTAAAGAGAACGGTATAGTGCTTAGATTGAGTTTAAATACACAACAGCTAACACGGCAGATAAGATGTTTCTGGTATTAAGATGATTCAAGAAATCTCTGCACCAGAGCAAAGCCGGGCCGGGCCGCTAGTAGGTATTATAAGAAAGATAATTTAGTTGCAAAATCAATCTGGGCTTGTTGCAAAAATATAAAAATAGCCATGAACACTTTTCGAAAGTCGATCTTCACCCGGCTCTTAGACCTTAATATTATATGGTATGTTTAAGCATTCTGTAGTGCAATAGACAGATAGCCACAATGTTATGTGGTATAGCGTGATCTAAAATATTTTTATTTTATACTTTAGATTTTAGAATACTCATAAGCCCGTGCCTAACAATGCGTCTATATGAAATTATACGTAAGTTACCTTAATGTATGATACTGCTGTTTCGGTATTCCTTTAACATCCTCGGGCCTGGCCACAACACCAGGAAATTCAGTATCCATCGCTACCCAGCTGTACTCTTGAACCACCTATGGAAATAAATTATTATTGGTAAAAACTTTTGTCACTCGTACTACACACGCATAAGTAACTATGTTTGTTTTAATGTTTTCACAGCTAAGCGTATAAATGTGACAGACATGGCTTTGGACCTGAAGAGTGGTATACACGGTCCTTTTTATTACAAATTTCAAGCTCAGTGGTAAAAAGTGGGATGAAAATTTATGTGAAACATTGTATGATTCTTGAAAAAAACTTGCTTAAAATTAAAAGTTCCTAGGTGACAAACGTCAGTTGTTCTTACCGGTTATAAAACTGGTATATTTATTGCATACACACAAAAACTCACGCCTTTTTCCCAGAAGGAGTAGGCAGAGGTGCTACCAAGACACCCACATTTCGCCTTGTATGTTCGGTCCCATAATGAGATAGGGGCTGAGCCTGACCCCGGGCTGATAATGAACAAAAAATCTATCACTTTGCCCAACCAGGGATTCGAAGCGGAGTCCTCAGTTTTGTAATGGTATCGTAGTACAACTATGCCACCGAAGCCACATTGATCTGTTGGAAGCGGCCTACATTCAGCGACTTCCAACCTTAACCAGGTCGTCAGTCCACCTTGTAGGCCAGCATCCGACACTGCGCTTGCCTGTAGGTGGCCTTCATTCAAGAACCTTTTGGCCCCAACGGCCATCAGTTCTTCGCGATATGTGCCCGGCCCACTGCCACTTCAACTTGCTAATCCTTTAGGCTACGTTGGTAATCTTTGTTCTCCTACGGATCTCGTCATTCCTGATTCGATCTCGTAAGGAAATACCGAACATAGCCCTCTCCACAGCGTCTTGAGTGACACTGAGCCTCCGTATGAGGCCCATAGTTAGAGGCCACGTTTCGATGCCGTATGTCAACACTGGTAAAACGCAATAGTTAAAGACTTTCATCTTTAGGCACTAAGGAATATTAGACAAGAAGACGTGATGTAGTTTTCCGAACGCTGATTCGACGGATGACCTCTCGCTCGACGTTAGCGCTGCCAAAACGGACTACTTGTTCCAAATAGACATATTCGTCAACAACTTCGAGAATGGAGTTTCCGATCGCAATTGAGGTGGGCACGACATGGACATTCGATACGATCTTCGTCTTGCCCATGTTTATTTTAAGGCCTACGTGTTTAGAAACTTCACTGAGGTCCTTGAGCATAATGCTTAGGTCCTCCAGCGATTTTGCCAAAATTACTATGTCATCGGCAAATCGAAGTTGAGTGATATCCTCGCCATTGATGTTGATTTATTTATTTATTTATCCACATAAAATCCACAGCCCTTAATACTCCTATAATACATCTGGTTTATTTATTTTACGGCCAATGGCGGATTTACATTTTAAATATATAACTTATATAACAGGCAGTCGAAACGTTAAATAAAGTTGGGCAAAAACTTAATAAGTAATAACAATAATAAATACTGTATTCTATCAATAATATGGGAATATGTGGTTTAACAAGGGTTCCAGATAATACTGTAGTATTCAAGTGTGCTTTTTACGTGTGAATTATGAAGTAATCTCAAACGACTTATGTCCGTAAATGGTCTACTAACTCGCAAGATAAATCCAAGGTTTTCATAAGTTTTGATATCTAATCCTTTCCATTGCAAAAGATTGAAGGCATCTTCTAGCGCAAAAGTGAACAGTTTCGGAGATATTAGGCCTCCCTGTCTCATTTCTTTGTAGTGGAATAGCCTTTGTGTTCTCGGACCGACATGGTGGCGTTTTTGTATAAACACTTCAACACTTCGATATACCGATAGTCAATGTGGCACCGCTGAAGAGACTGCAGCACAGTCCAAGTCTCTGTGGAATCGATGACTTTCTCATAGTCCACTAACGCTAGGCAGAATGGGAAGTTATACTCCTCAGATTTCTGTATAACTTGCCGGAGCGTATGAATGTGGTCTATGGTACTGAAGCCTTTTCGGAAGCCGGTTTGTTTGGGAGGCTGGAAGTAATCAAATCTTTATTCAAGACGATTCGTAATAACTCTTGAAAACAGCTTGTAGACATGTTGTTTCTTAACTGTACAAGGGCCATCTGAATCTCACACAGACTGATGACCGGGATCTCTTCGGTGTAGCGCCGAATTAACTCAGCTATCGGGTCTCCAGCTGAGCTAATAAAGCTGTCCGTATATTATATTTATTGGTATAGTTTTATTTATTGGAGCCTTTATTATTTTATTTTACACTGTCCTCTCTTCTTCCTTCTCATATACCCATACAACGGTGGTCCGTAAGAGGTTGCTTATAGTGATAAGACGCATTTGTACCTTTATTTAATGTAAGTTCTATTTATTATTGTGTCTAGTGTACAGTAAACAGTAAAATAAAATAAAGAATTATATTTCACGTACTTGGCGTATTGTATGAAATTCCTGGTGTAAATTCTTAGCCCATACGTCTCTAGTTTTCCAATGCGACGGTATCGCTGACGAAGAGCCAAGCGAAGGGCGTTCCAGATGTCCGTCTTCTGTTACTGGCCCTACTATTATCGGCTTGCGGTTCTGGAACAGATGGCTAAAAGAGAATGTTCCGAGTGGCATCAGGCCTGATTGTGGCTCGCTGAAGGATCGTGGCGGCAGGCTGATGGGTGGCGGAGGGGTGTCGAACGGCGGTGGGCGCCGGCTCGTTGTGGGTGCCGGGGTACCAATCGGTGGTTGTGGTGGCGGCCGGTCGTACGGGTCTAGTGGCACGTACGACGTCATTGGTCGGCTAATGTCCGGAGAAAGTGCCTGCAAACATTAATACTTTGTTATTTTCTTCTGTATTAGAGCACTACTAGCAATAAACTAAGTCAGATCACAATGAAAAAAAATAGATTGCTTTGGAGACTAGGACCCCCCCCACATTTCAATTCGTACCGACAAACGATATATACCATTAAGCCTCGAAATCATTAGCTTCCCTTTAATCCGAAATAAAACATATAAGGAACAAATAGATAGGATATTAAAAAATAATAACCGTAAAAGCGCTTGAAGTAGCTTGTTGGGAGTTGCTTACGCCGCTAGTGGAAGGTTCAGCGGCTTGTGAGGTGGAGGCACCATCGTTTACTTTGTGGCGACTCATCACAGCTTGAGCGTAGTTATAGTGCTTCATGGTGTCACTCTTGAACAAAAAGAAAAATAATATTGAGAATTTCGTTATTGAGAAGTTAGAAATAACATTATCGTTTAGTTACATTTCTATGAACATAGGTCTACTCCAAAGATTTTAAGAAAATTTATAGAATTTGCTTATAACCACAAACTCCGAAGAAACCAATTCCTGTTTGCATCAAATCACGTAATATGTAATGTAATTCCAAGTTTAGTAAATATACTAACATAAACGTACAAATAGAAGGTTAAACAGTTAATAATGTGTAGAACTAGAGATCGATTGCCGCAATGTACCCTAAAATTTATCCGAAGGGAGATACCACATCAGTACTCTTTCCTAGATAGGGTCCAAGATCATTATATTTGTTATGTTCCCAATCCTGGGTGTTACTCTATGACCCGAAGCGAAGTTCGAATGTTCGAACGTTCGACGTTCAAATTAACTCATAAGTTTCTATCTTCTATAAATCAATACTATTCTCTATGACACTTATCATTCACTCTGGATTTAGTGTATTGTTACGACGTACGATAAAATATTAATGTCATAATATTATGATAGTCTTTCCAAGTTTGGGAAACGGCAATGAAACAAAGAATAAAACGTTGTTCAAAGCACAAGTACTAACATTAGTTTAAGGCTGCAATTATTTAAAACATTCGTACTGGCATCACACACATCGACCACTATTTAAAAGATTTGCTTAACGCATAAACAAAAAACAAAAAAACATCGCTTGTCTACCAAGGAACACTTTCTAATACAACGCACAGCTTTAACAGATAGTTTCTTCTTCACAACATATAAATATCAACAGCAGTTGCACAAAAATTCAGATAATCCGGGGTAAATCTAAAAGTCACAACATCCTGAGGGCAGGCTGAGATCAAATCTGTGTCGATATCAGAAACTACAAGATAATTATCAGTCTCACAAAACACAAGCACTTGTGGATCGCACTAACATTTACTCGGAACGGGAATTAATTGTGCGGCGTCACGTTTCACAACCGGAGTTTTAGTCAACTTTATGACAACGCGTCTCGAATACGTTTAAAACATGATATATCGGTGTTAAAATATTGAAATCAGTTAAGAGTCAAACTACGCAGGCGTCAGGCGCGCAGGGAATATAGAGAACGGGGCGAGAGGGGCGCTGTCTGGCTATCGATCGATTCAGCACTAGGATACCGAGACGATGGGCGGCGCAATGCAGGCAATCTAGATTTATATATACACATATTTATAGCCTCAACTTTGAGGTTCTTGAATTTATTAATCGGTCCTTTTAGCGAGAGTTTACTGATTTGCAACATGTCGTATGAGTCGTCCAGAACTCGAATTTGTGGTCAGGTGACAATAGTTTCGTACATCGCGATAGGGATCACATAAAAAGAATGGAAACAAACTTTGAGAACTCTCAGTTACACTATAATACTTATAATACTTCTGCCTGCCTATTCAGAGAGACAGGTGTGAACTTATGTGTTTATGTAGGACTAGCGGCCCAGACCGGCTTCGCCCGTATGCAGATACTTGATTCCAGTTCACATGCGCACTATATTATTTCCCGTACTATTTGATTTATATTTTAACTCAATGAGACTGCCGTCCTCTATACTGCTTTTGCCATCCCGTCTCATTCTGTCCCATGACTTAAGGCATGTAACCCTGTCCTCTCCTGCCCTATCCCATCTCTTTGAGTTTGTAATAGTAATAAATATATTTGCATTCCTTGTTTATCCCACGGAAACACTACATTTTTCGAGATAAAAAGTAGCACATGTGTTAATTGAGGATGTCAGCTGCCTCCATACCAAGCCGTTATAAGGTCATCGCGTACAACCGCACGGGTAAAGACAAAAATTCTAAAAATCATTGTTTTGGGTTCTGTTACATTAATACAGTCCCCTCATATTCATTTATCACATTTATCTTTCATGTACAGACATCGATTGGATACAAATTCATATGTATAGACAAAGTTGAAGAGCTTGTTTGTTTGTTCACGTTAATTTCAGAGACTATTGGTTCGAATTAGAAAATTCTGTATGTATTGGATAGATCATTTATCGAGCGGAGCAGTGATGAAAAATTTTGCTATAACGGGGAATTTTTATTGATTGTTCTTCTTAAAAAGGTCTAAAAAAGGGATAGCGTATGTCTGTCTTTCGAGGTAGGCTTACTTTAATCATTTTTTTGTAATCAGATTTGTTTTAAATTATTTGATTTACGAAAGGGTTTTTATTCTTTTGGTATTAAGCTTTATACAAATAAATAAGTTATTCATTAAAAGTATTTAATTTTGAACAATGTTGCCTTGACATCATTTGATTTGAATGAATATTTTAAGAGATTTATCAGTTTTAAAACATCTCCGCAGCAAAATAATGTTCAAATATCGTGTTCGCATTTTATTATGAGGAATGAAAAAGACGGGACAGTACGTAACGTGACGGAATGTAACGGGACGGGAAGCAACTGATCCGGATGGGAAAGGCAGTATAGAGGACGGTACAATTTTAATTTAAACAGTACACGATATAATATGTTTTTGATGTGGGCTGCCAAAAGGTATCTACACCCGGGCGGAACCGGGCTAGACCACAAGTCGCAAATAAACATAATATTACTGCTGCAAATAATCCTCATCTGAGTTTACCCATCGAAACCGATTTAAAAGACCGACGATTGGATATGCAAATTCCCAGGCATGACATGAGGCCCAATGAGTGATGCCTGACATGTTTCCAACAAATTTTTTTCTCTCTATCTTTTCAGCCACAGGAAGTCCACTGCCGAACATAGGCCTCCTCTAAGGATCTCCATAGTGACCTATTGGAGGCCTGCATCCAGCGACTTCCTGCAACTATACAATTTAGATCGTCCATCCACTTTGTAGGTGAGCGTCTGGCACTTGTATTATATATACTATTCACTGTGGCTGTTGATAATTAGCTCCCATAGTTTTTTCAGACTGTTCGAATTCGAATATACACATACTAAACCCGAAATAATGAAAAATTGGTAGTTTAAAACAAATTATGCATACATTTTATTGAGTTGTTTTTAATTCAACTAGCAATTAGTGCAGAAGTCAGTAACATTATCGCGATACGATGAAAATCTGCAGTAGAAAAACGTAAAAAAATATGTTTTCATATAAACGTAACACATAAATCGAATGGAGGCCACGAAGCGGAAAGCGCAGCGTGGGACGTCCACCCACTAGGTGGTCAGACGACCTAGCAAAGGTCGCGACACGTCACTGGATGCAGGCTGCCTCTAACAGTCGTTGTGGAAATCATTGGAGGAGGCCTATGTTCAGCAGTAGACTTCCTTTGGCTGGATGGATGGATGAATACAAAATGTTATAAAGTTAAATACTGCATGGTATAATTATTCCTTAACATGTCCACTTAATATTTATTATAGATTTTTTAGTCTTTTCTCGTATTGTGTATATCAGTTGTCGAGTATTATATTGTACATTATTAGTTAATCATCTATTTATCAAATATAAACATAATCAATACAGCGTATTAAAATAAAAAAGCAGATTAAACGAAATGGGGATTTTACTCATATAATACGACGCAGACGGAATGGGCGGAAAACATTTGTCCAATAAATCCCATTTGAGCGTTTAAAGGGAAAACATTGAAAGCTAACGGAATAGGTGTATTTTATTCTAATCTCTACTAAACCCCAAACTAGGTTAACATTGCAACACAAAAGCAAAAAGAAAACAACAGCAATGTTAAGGATATCCCAGAAGATCCGTAGCCTTAACGAAGGTATTGTTGCCGTCTTGCGCGGTGTTAAATCTGAAAAAGAAAAACATACCTTTTAGTAAAACGTATATATTTTTTCTAACTGTAAGGGTACTATCTAAATTTGAATGTGCAGCAGTGGCTCTGCCAAGTTTAGCGAGCCTGGCCGTACCACTCAATGCGGCGAAACCATACAACATATTTTTAAGCTTTTGTCACTAACACTATTGTTGAAATTAATTCATATTAAGCACTAGCAAGCCGCTGTATTTTACAGTCGAGAGCAAAAGCTTTAAAATATATTACTGCCAAACAGGGTAAAAAGGAACGCAGGGGCGAATAGAAACTGAATTTTTCGAGTATAACACATACATACAATATGTACAATATTTAAAATACAATATGCTGTATTTTTCATTTCAGAGAAACTGATCATAACTGATTTAATAATAAAAATCCAATCCTACAAACTACTGTTGTTATTCACCCCGTTTAACAGTGTAGTACTTGATAGCCTATTTTATATACTAGCACGGCTACACCGCACTCTATGGGAAGTGCATGCAGCCGTGGCTTATCGATTGTGCGTTTGAAGAGGACCATCTCTCGGTATTCGACACACTAATCGACCTAATATAGCGATGGTATATCTAGCAAGTATACTTTTAAAACTGGTATATGTACAAATTTTGGAATGGAAGAAATCATGACTTCGTAGAATGATGTCTTATAAGCAAAACAGAATATAGATTTAGCGAGGAGATTGATCACAAATGTGTACCATAAACCTGTAGTCTGTAGACGCATATTATGGAGCTGTAGCGCATACGCAATGCTTTCGATTCGAAACCATGTCCATGTGAATATTCCGAAGTAATAGTGTAATTTTTTTTGTCAACTCACGCTATAAATCAGAATTTGTATCTTACATTAATACATTGCTTTAATCTGTATTATTTTCTTTTATTTGTATATCGTAGGTAAGTATTCAATGTTTTTATATAAGTTTATTGCAATTGGGCGGATAAGTAACAGGTCCACTTAAAATGTGTATAAAATAAAAAATAAGACTTAAATAATCAGAGTGTCGAGAGTGAACTAACGATAAAGTATATTTCTTTAGAGTTTGTTTTGAATGCAGCCCAAAAGACTATTTGAATTCAACCTGACGTGTCGGGATGGTTGTTTTCTAAGTTTCGAATGGGGACAGTGCGTAAGCGCAAGGTACTAAGTATGGCTCTAATAATATTATCTATTCCATCGATGATAGACATCACTTTTGTCTATAACGATTGTTTAATATATTTATATAAACAGCCAGAAGCTGCCATGTATATTTCATGTCAACGAAGGTGTAAGGTAACAAGCCTCAGTTATACACTTATACACTTCGAGTGAAGGTAGACTCTATTTGTCAATTCGAAAATGTGTTTTGTAAATCCTCGATGAGTATAGAAGCAATTTAAAAGATCCGTAATAAGCTAACCAGTCAAGTAAGAATACAATCCTCAGGAGACGAATACACATCGAGAATAGCTATATTTGAAACTAAATTAGTTTGGAAATTTATTTATTACTTTTGCAATTATTTTTATTATTTCTATGAATACTCTCAATAAAATACAATGAGAGACAATACTCAATGAGATACAATTTATAAAATATACTGTATTTAAAAAAAACGAGTAGAAATTTTTAAAAAGGAAAAACGGGTGGATATTTTAAATTTGTATAAACATTGCGACGAAATGTGTTTCTATGTGGCAAGCAAGGATTAAAGTTTCTATTACACAAATTATTGCAATTACTATAACAGCATTTCGTTATGAGGTTTTTTGCTAGATAATTACACAATTTAAATAACAAAGTGTCTTTAGTTCAGTGAATTTATAAAGTATTTTTACAAAAAAATAAAATAATGTTTTAAATACTGAGCGCAAATAGAGTGTGTGTTACACTTGTAAGTTGAATGTCATACACATATTTTAATATCGTATATAAAATAGATTACAAAGTGGCAGCGTGACTTGGGAATCGTACCTAATACCGCACCATTCACAACACTACCCTTAATACAAACTCTTATTACAAACCCCGAAAATTTACCTAATTCAAATTAATCAACTGTGGTTTTTAATATCCAACCTTTCAAATCCGACCTTTTCATTTTTAAACCTTAGTCAGAACTGAGTGAAGATAAGCTTATAAAGTTGAAACGCAGTGAATCGTCAACATAAAAGTAAAATAGCAAATACACGATTAGATTCATCACGCAAATAACATAGCTTCGAATGTACTTTAACGTGTGCTGTTAAGGTTTATTTTATAATGTAACTTTAAAATTGACGGTTCATTACTTTTCGACATTACGGTATTAAGAAACGACCCTAAAAAATCAGTGTAATGGAGCAAGGCTACTAAAAACTAAGATATGTTTAAACGCGTTATTTGACGTATGGCGAAATAACCATTAATTGATAAAAAGCCGTACACAAAGTACTCTAGTTGGGAATCGAACCCAGGATTCTACGGATCGCAGTTAAGTACTCTGCTACATAGTTGAGGCGATGAAAGCCAATTCGGTAGTAGAAACTCTATAATTATCTAATTTATGCATGTTTCCTAATAACATTTCAAGGGCTAAGTAGATGAAAAGGTATAATTATCAATGTGGGTACTAATCTAATAAGTTGTTGTTACCTACCATGTCGCGGTACTCGGTACATAGGCTATGCAAGTATGCCCATCACAGCAATTCCCGATTTCGAGCTCGCCTGTCAAGCGATATGTCTCGCGATACGATACCTCATGTACACCGCACAAACGGAGCGTGCCCCGAGAAGCATCGGATAAATTCCTAGATGTAAAATAAAAATATACTCGTTTCTGAAAAAAATATTTATAGCCAATCAGATTCATCCGGAAATTTAGACAAAAAATTATAAAATTTATTATTTAACGAATAATGACGATTATTTCAATTGTTTCCTATTTATAACATTATTAATTACACTGGTCAACAAAAAAAAATGTTTTTATCTCAAATTGACGCGTATCTTTCAAATATGTCAACAAATTTTCTCAAACAGATTTTGTTTTTGAGTTGAAGCTAATTAGCCTCATTAACACGCGTTTTGCATATTTATCAAGGAACGATGACAATACAATAGTTTAAAAAGAATGTGACATTACCTTAACATTAACCTTCTGATTTTTTTCAAATTATAATTTAGTAATTTGCGCCCAACTGCCTTCCTTTGATACGATAATAGTAAATAGACGGTTTAAGTGAGAAAAATAAATAATAGTTTAAAAACTAAAAAACACGCTTTAGGAAGAGATCCTACTAAAAAAGTAAAAATAATTAATAATGCGTGAGTTTAACATTAGAAAATGTTTTTTATTTTTTTTAAACTATTATTTTTGCTATTTCTACTTAGTTTTGAGTTTCGATTGGACATTAAAATATTTGTTGTGTTTTTTAGCGATATGGCTTCGTCAATAATATGTTGTGTACTTAATTCCGATTATTTTTGCTGTATTTGTTGTAAATATCTATTTGCAAAAAAAATTGGAAAACTTATACCGGACTATAAGTATTATACCTGTGGACCAAAGAGTCCTTAATGTATCAGCGCTAAACAGCCAATTTTAATATCATGACACACGTCATTGTAAAATCTGTGTAAAAATATGTTGTCATTTTTATTGTAAAGTTATTAATTTGTAATTTTTAAATATATATTCTTGTATATACATGTGGTTTTCATTACCTACAGAAAATAAATATTTTTGATGGGCCACAGATTAGGCTACTCGTGAAAATCTTAACTTTATTGTATCAAAGGCTTAGGTCCGATCTAAACTTTGGAATTAATTTGTTTTGGTTATAAGTAATTTCCTACGCAAAAAGAAATTTGATTACTGCGTCGGGCTTGTTGAGTCCATGCTAACGAACTTGCAAAATGCACTTCGTGCACTCGCATTTACACCAATTTCCATAAAGTCTGGGTGATTTTAGTGAGGAGCAAGGCGAAAGATTTTACCAGGATTATCGGACAATGGAAGAGCTTTGTCAAAGGCGGTGGGACTCACATATGATGGCAGACGATTGCTAGAGTTTGCAACGAGATCTACCTAAAGTCTATTCAAGGAAATCCTATAAAAGGTCACTTGATAGTGTTCTATAGAAATTTTCAGGGGGTCACACTATTATGGCAATAATAGATGGTTATGATTACGCTGCTATCAATATGTTGGATCTGAAAGATTTTTGCCATAAATAAATACACAATACTTCCAATAGATGTCAGCATTAAACTCTACATTCGACATTGCCAAACGAGCGATTTTTCTACTATATGTATTCCTTAATATGATTCGCAACAGTAGAAAATGGATAAATATTGGATATTTTATTTAAAAAGAATATAATCCAACATTACATATGAGTAGATGCTTTAGTTGAATGGAGTAAGGAAAACCACTTGTATTTTAAAATCTCGAAATGTAAAATGATTACACTTTCACGCGTACGTAAACCGCTTGTCTTCAATTATCGCATTGGCAACACGTTGATTGACCGAGTAGACCAGTTAAAGGACCTAGGACTCCTGATGGACTCGCGGTTGGACTTTAAGCCACATTTGCTAGCTACTTGCGAAAATGCCAGTAAAATTTTAGGATTTGTGATGAGTATTTGCTCAACATTTAAAACTATTCACGTTGCGCTGACTCTTTATAAAGCATACGTACTTAGTAGGCTAGAGTATAATGCCATATTTTGGGACACCTACCAAAATACATATGCATTACTAATAGAAAGAGTACATAGAAAATTTGCTCGATATATGTACAAAAAAATATGGGTATTATCCATACTTATATCCGTCCATGTTTGTAACAGGGATAGTTGGTTTGGACACATGGGAGTACAGTCGCAAGTTGCTACTCTTAGTCCACTACTACCATCTCTTAACGAAGAAAGTAGACAATCCGACTGCGTTGGTGATGCTGAGTATCGCGTGCGTACCACCTAGATTATTGGTTGGAGGGGAGCGAGCGTAGGGTCCGCGCCGGCGCCGCAAGCTGTTCGCATGCCCGCGAGGAGTGCGCACGCGGCACGCTGCCGCTGCGCCCACCGCGCGATCGACCGTGTTGCTTAATTCAATGCTCACTTACCACTCAGATCCAGATTTATTTTATGATAAGCCCAGTCAAATATATATTAAGATTAATTTATATCAAAATCATTTATAATAATTTGTTCTATTATCTTTAAATTCGTGTTACTAGTTGTATAAGAAACGTGATTTTATTTAAGTTTTAATTTTTTTATTATGTTTAGCTTTTAGTTAGTTTATTAGAATTTAGAATGAAAGTACATTGGATTTAGTCTGGAAACTTGCATTTTCTTAATAATAAATAAATAAATTACACAGAATAAAAATAAACCTGATTTATCATAATTTAACCGCTCTACGGTTATTATCAAGTTTTTTCAAGTTCAAGTTCAAGTTGGCAACAACGAATAAAGCAAAAAATGGCAAACTGTCAGGTATCTTTAATATGAAATTGACTTAAAACGTAACTGATGTGTTTGCGCAAGTGTTATATTTTGAAGAATTTGTACTGTGCTGTGTTCTTGTGATTGGCGTTGAGTTGCTCTGTATTTATGTTGTAGGGACCCGCCCATAATTTCGCGACGGTACAGTTTATACATATTTTAATTTGTTTGTGAAAGGACGCCATATTATAATAAATATGTATTATAATAGGTTACAAACATATTACATTATAATTGTTACATTATTACATTATAAATATAAAAAATTAAAAGAAAGCAAATAATTTTGTTTTATTAAACCTATTTTATAACTATATTAAAATGTTGCGACTGCCTCGTGTTTGGACTGCCTCGGTGGCGTAGTGGTACTACGGTATGATTGCAAAGCTGAGGTCTCGGGTTCGAATCCCGGGTCGGGCAAAGTGATATTGGATTTTTCTATTCAATATTAGCCCGGAGTCAGGGATTTGTGCCCGATATGGTGATAGGCTCGCCCCCTATCACATCGTGGGACGGAATATACAAGGCGAAACGTGGGTGTTCTAGTAGCACCTCTGCCTACCCCTTCTGGGAAAAAGGCGTGTGGTTATGTATGTATGTATGTATTAAAATGTTACGCGCGACAATATAACAGAACAAAGATTACATTTGTAATTGTCAGCCTTGTAAAAAATTGTAACAAATATTTCTCCACCATTCAATTGTCTCTAATGTTTAAGTTACAGTCAACATATCTATCAAGACATTTATAGTTAAAATTTGTCGTACAAGGTTGATGATTCTCATAAAGCTATATTTTCCCTTTATGTTATGTATACCTATAGATCCATGAAGTTTTCGGAAAAAAATATCAGGTGGCGCTTTATATATGTTGGCACCGAAAACCGCGAGAGGTCTCTCTTTTTTTTATACAGGGTGTTCAAACAAACGGCGCAATTCCTAATATACATTTTAGTAAATCGTGATTACGTCTAGATTAAAATGCATTTTCATAGCGTAGTCTGATAATAACAAAAATGCCGAGAAATTAACAATTACCAACACACGTGCTACCCCTTAACGTATTACGCCCACTAGATACCTATATACCTCTGTAACAAATGTTAAGGCGAAGTCTATGAAAGTTTTGTTGTTGTTCAAAATGATTTTCACTGCTTATTTCGTTAACTATTTAATAAACGAAACGAAAAAATACGTATATGTTAAATCTTGTGCTTTACCTATCTTAACCGGTTTTATTCGAAAAGGTGGTGTTATTCTTAAAACTTTATAAGGTCATAACTCCAAAACGGATTGGTATTTTCCAAATATATTTTTTTTTAATATAAAATATTATGCCCTTGTGTCCAACTGAGCAATTACGCCATTTTCCTGCGCTGTCTGTATATTACTATACTCTTTGGAAATTTTGTCAATATAATGCATTAATTTTCTATATTTTTTTTGTCAAAATATTAAGTCTGTATACTTTGAAAATTTAAGCTGTTAGCAATCTCTAATTTTTTTTCATAGTTAGGGCCATAGAAATACCTGATAACAGAAAAAATAAGAAAACAAGACTTGTGTTGACCAGTGTTATTAATACATACTATTATTTCGCCAAGTACATCGTTTTTATTTACCTGGTAAATTACGAACCTTTGTTAATTTTAAGTACTTTTTATAAAAAAAATAACGCAATGGTATGTAATTGTGTTACACTCTTTATTTGGATGGCTCAAAACTCATTAGGGAGTCATTACAAAGAATACCCCATTCCTTTTCCCTTCCCGCTCTTCTCCCGATTTCCTGAGCCGGTATCTCTTCTATGATCCAACGTAAGCTATTCGCTTGTTGGCCGGACCTACTGATTGCAGCATAAATCGCTCAACCGCCTTCCACCGCATGTCTTGTCAGCCACTACCAACAGAGACTAGCGAAGAATTATCGCCGAGCACACAGCGTTCGTCGAGAGTAGCAAGGGGCTATCAATAAACCGATCTCAGCTTTGAGTAGCTTTAGCAAAGGTTTGATATACTGAACTACATATTTATTAAAACAGTATGGATTTGTAACTTGGATTCCCGTTGTCACTTGATTTGGCGCTGTTTTTTTAGATCTTTTATTAATATTTTAAGTTCATTTAAAATAGGTGTTTATATATTCCATGTATAAATGAAACAAAGTGTACTTAAAAATTAAAATGTGCTATTGCCGTTACTCAGATCTGCCTTTTTGTTTTGTGTTTTTTGTATCAGCCCATATACGACCCACTGCAGAGCACGGGCCTCCTCTACAATCGAGAGTACGATTAAGAGTGCTTAGGCCATATAGTCCACCAAACTGGCCTAGTGCGGGTTGGCGGACTTTTACATACCATAGAAATTTATACAAATCGCTATGGTATGCAGGTTTCCTCACGATGTTTTCCTTCACCGTTATAGTGCATGGTGATTGACTATCAATACACACATGACTCCGAAAATTCAGAGGTGTGTCCTGGGATTTGAACCCGCGACCACCGTGAACATGTAGGCAGCCGCGTCTGGTCCGTTACCAACAGGCCACCACGCACTCCAGATCTGCCTATTACGAGTAAACAGCAAAGACGTTTAGAAAATAAATTCATCTTGAGAGCATATTAAGAAATATAATCTCTCTCCCGTTTTTAAATAATTATTGCTGTCTTTATTAGCATTTAGCACTTACGTTTCTTTTTAACGGGAGTGAAAATTACTCAACGGAATGTATCATGAGACCTAACACTTTCAGTTGTTTACACATTAATGTTGGAAACCTTCATGGAAAAATAAAATATTAATGCACTTTAGGCTTCACTCGAGACCATTTTATTTATATCAACTACCGTTAGAAATTCTGACTTATCTTTAGCTTTTCAGTCATAAGTCCATGATAGGTATTTTCCAAGCTGATGTACTTAATAGAAATCCATCAGATGACTTGTTTTCTCGTTTGATTTATAATATTAGATGAAAGAACCGATAAGCAGACAAATCGTAGACTAAAGTAGCACCAATAGCGGAATAACATTTTATGAAAGAGTACCACACAAATATTTTGAAAGGACCAGTCTCAAGGATGGACATTTTTGAAGTTAATATAAAAACCGATTTAGGGCTTCCAGACGATACCAATAAAATATACATAAATCTTGCGACCTAGCCATCTTCGGTTCTGTCCAATATCGATTTTCACACAGTCCCCGTCCCGTCTGGTTGAAATAGCAGCATGGCGTCACTATCGCTATCTCGTTCCACCTTAGTGTTTGTCACGTAATGTTGTCTTTCTCATTCGACGGCCAAGTTTGTAGGCGGAGTCGTATTGGCTTGTATACATACTTAGTTATACGTCGTCTGCATCTAGAGATTTTAATTACTCAGCATCGTACGGTTGGGTCGAAGTTAGTAATTGAAAATATACGTTCTATCCCGTAGATAGATATGAATCTAATATAAGCATTTGTTTTACATTTGTGTTGTAGGATCGAAAATTACGCGTTGTTTTTTTTAAACAGGCGGCAGAGAGAAGGGCACCGTACCAGGTGGTAAGAGCCGTACAGTTTACTTATGTAAAATTATAAATAAAAATAAATAAAAGAAAGTGATGACTAAAAATAACCAAATATTGTTAACAGCTATTAATATTGAAAGTTGTTTTCAATGTATTATGACTGTTACGACGTAACTGTGGGATAACATTCGACAGGAAAAGTATGGCACAAAACTTTGTTCTAAAAGAGCGGAAAAATAACAACTGATTTCACAACAGCCGCGCTCATTGTCCCACAAATATTGAAGATATTCCCGCAACGCCGGGCCGAGATTCGCGCCTCAACCGTGAACTTGAAACGTAAGCGACCCCATTTATTTCGAGGGGCTCGGTGTTTGCATAACTCAAGTTCTTTGTCAAGGTCAGCCGAAAGCCATACAAACAGAAATATCCCTATAGCCAAATTAATAGATTGTTATGAAACATAGCGAGATTGTGGTTGTTGTGCGAAATATAAATATTTACTTCCAGTCTTTGTGTTATAATTCTCAAGTTTAGCGCAGACGGAGAAAATGAACAAGGCTTACGTTCACATTTTGAAAACATAAATAAATAAGTCGCGAATAAAATTGCTTTCTTTATTTTATTTTCATGTTCAGTTGTTTTAAGAAATTAGCGATTTTTTATCTATGAACATTGAACAACTTTGCTAAGATCTAATAATTCCTTACTAAGACTAGTAAAAAGAGAAAAAATAATCGAGTGAATGCTTAATCAAATGTAATAATAATGCCACATTGCATCAAATTCGCGGGGCGGTGGATGTAGGGACAATTTGAGAGGAAAGGGGATGCCGCCAGCCTGCTGTTGCACATGCGCCCTCACTGCGCCGGCAGACATTTTGCAAATTTAATCGATTCCTCATCGCCTAAATATTATCGCTGGGCTAATTTACAATTTTAATTTAAATATATATCACATTTAATTCGTATATACTTACCAAAGAGCGCAAGTGCCGGCTGGAGAGACTGCGCCTGTGTGGCCCCACGTTGTCCTCCTCATCCGACTCCAACATATCCATGTCACATATTCCCTAACCCATGATACCATTGGCAAGCAATAAAATAATATAACTAAATTGTCCAACAAAGGTATTCAATGCTCACATTTTCTTTCAACGTCAGTGACGTCCACCTCGCGCGCGTTCCGGATAGCGAATACCGTGTCCAGCACATACTCCACCCTTCTACTGATTATCGATTCCTAGCAAAGCTGGCGCCACCGGCGTTTTTCCCGGGAAAAGCGGACTAGCAGTTTAGCAGTCGGTGGAAAATTTGGTCTTCGGACATAAAGCAATGTGAGTTCTTGTTCATATTTATTTATTTATTTATTTTATTTTATGGATAGGGAATATTACCCGAACTTTAAACAGTTACAATATAATACAATCGGAAATTAAAACTATTTATAATAATATTTTTATTCATATGAATGTTCTATTAGTAACATAAATTAACTTAATATGGCGTGTTTTTGAACGGTACTAGCGGTTGACCTTAAGTGATGCTATAACCGCGCGCTCTTCGCCCTCTTATCTAAAAAACGATTCAAAGTTGAAAAAAGTATTTTTGAACAATAGTTGTATGGAATTTGATCCTCTACAATATTAGTTGTTGTGAATCGTTGAATTAAATAATATATTTTGTATTTCAGGCCTAGAACCTTTTTAAATTATTAAGCAGACAAAAAGGGACACTTTTTATTTGGCAGCTGTTATCATTTAAGGTTTAAAAAATGAAGTACATGACATAGGAAACTTTCTGACACAGACTCAATAAAATAGAAGTATGCAATTAATTAGGTTGCCATTTTAACACCCTCCTCAACATAATTATATTTTAAACAATAACAAATATAAGACTAAATATAGATAAATTATTAAGTATTTAGCAAATCACACTTCTTAATGCATTTACGAGTAGTAAACATGTCTTTATTAAGAGGTTTTGTAAAAATATCAACAGGTTGCTCACTTGAAGTTATGTAAACTAGACAATTTCATAACTTTTTTTCAAATCTCTAATAAAATGATAACAGATGCCAACACGTTTCAAACGTTTGATAGCATCCGTTTCTGCAGTAAAGATTGCTGACTGATTATCGCAAGAAATATTTACTGGGTAAACATTTTGAACTCCAAAATCATGTAACATGTTTATTATCCAACATGCTTCACTAGCAGCCATGCTCATAGCAACATATTCTGACTCAGTTGAAGACATACTGACAGAGGATGAGACTGAGGATTATTTTTGTACTCCATACTATTAAACAATTTGAAAATAACCAATAGTGGATTATTTATCCCTTAAAACACCACTCCAATCAGCGTCACAGAATCTTTCAACATTGGTACATTTATATACTAATTTGTAATCTATTGTATGTTTAAGTAACACATTATTTGCACAATTTTGAAATCTACTCAGTATTGATACTTCAAAACATAAATCTGGCCTTGTTCCCTGTACAGCATACATCAAACTTCCTATTATTTGTCTACACAAACTTTTTATGTATTTATCTGCATGTTGATTTACTAAAATCTCAGGGTTAAAATTATTATCCAATGGTGTTGATATAGGTTTACAAGTTTCCATTCCAAACTTACTAAGAACATTTTTAGGTAACTCTGTAGATTAATCTCAGTAATACCTAATTTTATGTCTGGTTTACATTGATACCTAAAAAAATTTATACTAACTCTAAATCCTTAATTTTAAATTTCCTATTTAACACTGACTTAAATTATTTAATTTCTAACTCATTGGTTCCAAATAATAGTATGCCGTCAACGTATAATAACAAAAAGAACTGCCACTGCCACAATATCTTCTATATAAGCATGAGTCACAACTAGATCTATTGAAAACTTCTTTACTTATTCCATCATTGAACTTATTGTTCCAACATTTTTGAGACATCTTCAATCCATATTACGACTAGTTTAGTTCATTTGAAATTTTATTTGACAGCTGTTGACATTTAAGTTTTGAAAAAGAAATTACATAACATAAGCAACTTCCTGTCACAGACTAAAAAAAATTGAATAATAAAATTAATTATGTTGTCATTTTACCATTGGTATTGATATAAAATTAACTTAAATAAATTAAACCTACTTCAAAAGTGTAATAAAAAGAGAGAAATAAAATTAATCTTTTATTAAATCTATAATAGCTAAATATACAAAAAAAAATTTTGAGGTCGGTGCCAGCCGATCAGCTATGCCTCGCGTTTTTACCCGTATAGTAGCTTATAGTAGGCTAGCTGGCACCGACCTCAAAACAAAAATGTTTGTATATTTAGGTATTATAGATTTTATAAAATATTAATTTATTTCTCTAGTTTTATTACACTTTTGAAGTCGGTTTAATTTTTTAATTTTTTTTTTATTTCTTCATTTTTTAAATTTCTATTGCAGTAATTTAAACTAACATCTAACGTTTTCCTAGTAAATGATACAAACTGTACTCTTTATCTCATTGTGGCCTGGTGCGTCGCGCCGCGCTATGGAAAGTAGAGGAGGGCGCTGTGAAGAAGTTCTTTCTCTGAATTTAAAATTTTGTGTCTTTTTATCTAACTAGTATCATATTGCATTTCAACCAGCTAGATAGATAGGGTACTGAGACAAAATAGTAAACATGTACATATGTGCGCCGTGGATTGAAAAAGGTTGGGCCCCCCTGCTCTATCTCGAAAACTACAGAACCGATTTCTATGAAACTTACACAGCTCCTAAGTTGGATTATACCTAAACGAACGCAAAAATTTTTTGAAATCCGACTTATACTTTTTGAGATATGCGTGGACAAACATACAAACATACAAACATACAAACATACAAACATACAAACATACAAACATACAAACATACAAACATACAAACATACAAACATACAAACATACAAACATACAAACATACAAACATACAAACATACAAACATACAAACATACAAACATACAAACATACAAACATACAAACATACAAACATACAAACATACAAACATACAAACATACAAACATACAAACATACAAACATACAAACATACAAACATACAAACATACAAACATACAAACATACAAACATACAAACATACAAACATACAAACATACAAACATACAAACATACAAACATACAAACATACAAACATACAAACATACAAACATACAAACATACAAACATACAAACATACAAACATACAAACATACAAACATACAAACATACAAACATACAAACATACAAACATACAAACATACAAACATACAAACATACAAACATACAAACATACAAACATACAAACATACAAACATACAAACATACAAACATACAAACATACAAACATACAAACATACAAACATACAAACATACAAACATACAAACATACAAACATACAAACATACAAACATACAAACATACAAACATACAAACATACAAACATACAAACATACAAACATACAAACATACAAACATACAAACATACAAACATACAAACATACAAACATACAAACATACAAACATACAAACATACAAACATACAAACATACAAACATACAAACATACAAACATACAAACATACAAACATACAAACATACAAACATACAAACATACAAACATACAAAAATACAAACATACAAACATTTATGAAATTTTGCACACGTGTTCAGACGTTTTTATAGACCAACATATCCAAAAATCGTGCAATTCTGACAAAATTACATAAGTACATAGACATTGAATTGATAATCTCCTTTTTTTGAAGTCGATTAATAAATAGCGTAAAATCCATACGATACGCGATATTTACATTATATATATCTACATATAAAGAATTAGAAGTACTCTCAGTTAGAGCAATTTTTATTTCAAGAGTAACAATAATCACCCACAAAGTAATAATTCATTTACCTAGTTATACATCTATGCTAAAAAACTTTACTTTTTTGTTGCCGGTACCTTCGTTATCACTTCTTTTGTTAGCAAGTTTCTCCATCCCTATATATATATATATATATATATATATAATACATAATAAAGTAAATAAAAGTTGTGACACCAAACACTGTTCCATTAAGGAATTAAAACTTAAAGTATTGAAGTGGCTTAACATAACATAACACTCTGATTACACTCTCACATACAGCGATATTGAAGATATTATTAAAATAATTAAATATAAATATATCTCAATCCACACACAAACATATATTTCACACATTAACTTCTGACACTCAACTTTGTTTATATACTCATAATACATAATACATATACATAATACATCATAGAATTATAATTAATATATTGAGGATTTATACATTTTTTAAAGTTACATATTTCAGGTATGCGTGTTCCCGCTAACTTGTCAATTTTTAAATGGAAATTGGTCACCTACAGTATAGGCAATGCCTAGTGTAGGGGCCGCTGTTATAATAATTCGTTCTTTTTGTTAATAAGTTTATTTTCTTTAAATATTTTAGGATTAAGGAATGTAAAACTAAATGATTAATAAAGTTTTATATTATTATTTATATAATATTAATACTAGAAGAAAAATCTTTCTACACAGTTTTACGACAATTGCGCGGACGGAGAAGCATATGCATAGTTTGGCATAGATGGAGATTATATTATGGAAGAGAAGTGCAGAAACCTAATATTGAATTAAAATACGTGCTGGAAACTCATTAAAGAACAATGGAAACTGTAAATTATTGAAATATGACGAATATATGACGAGTGATATGTAACTCGAAGGCACTTTTCGTTTTCTACAACTTGATTTTTTCTTTTGATGCTGCCTTTAAGTAGCTATTTTTTTTATTACAGCGACTTGGGTATCGTTGCCATAGAAGAAGTTGTAAAATCTGAAAAGATCTTTCCAATGACATATTGCTCGTAGTTATTGGCCAGCAGGCTGGGTGGCCCTTCTTGTTACTCGCACTCCCTTAGCATCTTTCACCTCCCTGTCAAAGACTTATGCTAGCTATAACCGCCTGTCATTGTACCTAACTTTTAAAAATAGTTTAGACAAACACATACTATACAAATTATCTAGCTATTTAAAGTGTACAATATAATTATGATTCATTTTTATGAAGGGCAACACAACACGAAAGATATTTCAAGGTACTTTATGAAGCGGGGTTAATAATACTTGTGGACCAAAGAGTCCATAATGTATCATCGCTAAACAGCCAGTTCATTTTATATCATGACACAAGTCAAAAACATTTTGCCATTATTACTGTAAGTGCGTGGTGGCCTGTTGGTTACGGACCAGACGCGGCTGCCTACATGTTCACGGTGGTCACGGGTACAAATCCCAGGGCACACCTCTGACTTTTCGGAGTCATGTGTGTATTGATAGTCAATCACCACGCACTATAACGGTGAAGGAAAACATCGTGACGGAACCTGCATACCATAGCGATTTGTATAAATTTCTATGGTATGTAAAAGTCCGCCATCCCGCTCTAGGCCAGCGTGGTGGACTATATGGCCTAACCACTCTCAATCGTACGCTCGATTGTAGAAGAGGCCCGTGCCCTGCAGTGGGTCGTATATGGGCTGTTACAATACAATACAATTGTAAAGTTATTAATTTGTAATTTGTAATTTGTAAATATGTTTATATTCTTGTACATACATGTGGTTCTCATTACGCCACATACTTTTCGATGCAGCGTGATGAAATCTCATTCTTCAACAAGATGGGGCTTCATGCGAAGAACAAGGGATCATGAACATTTTCCTTCCCGGATCGTTACTAGCAAGCATAGCAGCATTTAAGATAATATACGCCTAGAAATAATCAGCTGATATCATAAGATAGTGGAATGTATAACTTTGGAAATTAAATTATACAATAAAAGCTCCCTTAGCATCTTTCACCTCCCTGTCAAAGACTTATGATAGCTATAACCGCCTGTCATTGTACCTAACTTTTTAAATTAGTTTAGACAAACACATACTATATAAATTTCAACTTTACAGAATAAAGGTTATTTTAATTTATGTACTTTCGTTTCACCTGTCAGGCACTTGTGCTCATTGAAAACTTCTGTCAAATTATTTTTGAACTTCTCAATGAATGAACGAAATCGTATAAACATTCCAAGCTTACAGCAACAAGTTTATTCTGTTTTTATGTAAATAACTTACACTTTCAAGGGTTGCTGACGTGCAGGGCTGATGCGTGCCAGGCGATAGTTACCATACTTAGCATACTATGACTCATCACAATAAGAATTTCTAGCCTTACCAGACATACTGTTACTCGGAGGGTTCACTAGTTCTAGGTCTATTTTGATGGAAATAAGCTCGTTATTTTACTACTGGCGCCTTATGTGACGTAGGGTGGTACTATTTGTACAGAGGGTTGTACTAGACTCTCGTGAATTATCATTGCTTGGGGTTGTATTTGAATGCAGTTTCGACGTAATGTACAAGTGGACTTCATTCTTCATACACGTTGCTGAACTTGCCCTAAAGATGACAGACACTACAACTGCAACAAGGTGCGAAACTTAACTTTTATGGATTAAGGATTTTATAAAAAGGATACACAAGAGTAAAACCAGGACATACACAATTATTAATGTTTATTGAGTAGGGTTATTTGAAATAACTTATTTCCATTACGGAAATTCACAGCATTTACTCCTACATACTCATGCATATAAACAACAACATAGGTAACCATATAATTTAGATTGAAAATAAAAAAAATTGTACCTAAAATGATTGCTTGTGAACTTTTTGGGATTTACTCACGCTCTTCGTTATTCACATTAAAATTATCACATTTGAATTATTCAAAGCACTTTGTTTTACCAAAAGAATGTCCACCGTTAGCTTTGACAATCAATCGATGCGAATCTGCAGCAGTTTCTTCGAACGACAACAGAAAACCAATGGTGTCGGCAAAATGGTTTTTGGAAGTGGTAGAGCCACGCTGTTGTCAGTCATGACTCCATAAAATAACTAGTTACAACAAGAAATATATATTAAACTATATAAATGGCATCCCACGGCGGTGCTACATGGATGGGAAGTACCATAAATTTTGTATGTTCAAAATGAAAGAAGAAGTAATTTTGGTTTTGAAAACAATTTGAACTGGATTTAAAGTTATTTGAATAAGTGCGTTTCTGAAGCGGAAGTCGAACAAACACCCGTCATTTTACCAATAATATCAATCAAAAGACCCGACCATAAGGATATTTGTGCTCCAAATAACATAACATCTTAAATAAAAAGAAGGCCATGAAATTTTAAATTTACTAGTTCGAAAAAGTAAATAATTAGCCTTTTCTTCGATCTGATTGTGATTCTAACAACTGATTTTACCATTTAAAATACTGTCATTTCAAATTTCCACTTGAGGAATATTATCTAGCTATTTAAAGTGTACAATATAATTATGATTCATTTTTATGAAGGGCAACACAACACGAAAAGATATTTCAAGGTACTTTATGAAGCGGGGTTAATAATACTTGTGGACCAAAGAGTCCATAATGTATCATCGCTAACCAGCCAGTTCATTTTATATCATGACACAAGTCATTGTCAAATCTTTGTAAAAAACATTTTGCCATTATTATTGTAAGTGCGTGGTGGCCTGTTGGTAACGGACCAGACGCGGCGGCCTACATGTTCACTGTGGTCACGGGTTCAAATCCCAGGGCACACCTCTGACTTTTCAGAGTCATGTGTGTATTGATAGTCAATCACCACGCACTATAACGGTGAAGGAAAACATCGTGAGGGAACCTGCATACCATAGGGATTTGTATAAATTTCTATGGTATGTAAAAGTCCGCCATCCCGCATTAGGCCAGCGTGGTGGACTATATGGCCTAACCACTCTCAATCGTACTCTCGATTGTAGAAGAGACCCGTGCCCTGCAGTGGGTCGTATATGGGCTGTTACAATACAATACAATTGTAAAGTTATTAATTTGTAATTTGTACATATGTATATATTCTTACACATACATGTGGTTTTCATTACGCCACATACTTTTCGATGCAGCATGATGAAATCTCATTCTTCAACAAGATGGGGCTCCAGCTTATAACATGCGAAGAACAAGGGATCATGAACATTTTCGGGATGGGATCGTTACTAGCATAGCAGCATTTAAGATAATATACGCCTAGAAATAATCAATTGATGTCATAAGATAGTAGAATGTATAATTTTGGAAATTAAATTATAAAATAAAAACAAAAATATTACATAAAGGTATAATAATAAAACTATTATGGTAAGTACACATCCTGGAATTCGCCACATCGACGTCGCAGTTGATGGATAATATCAATTCATTTCCATTCGAGAAAACTGCGTAATTTACAGAAGTATTCATGGTTGCCGGCACTGTGATGTTAAAAAAGGTTCGTTGTACAAATTACATAATACCGACAGGGTCAACATCCGTTAAACCCGAATAACAGGTTGCTGTAATATTTACAGATGACAATTGACACAATATTTGTTTTATATTAAGAATATTATGTTAACCAAAAGCGATTTAATATAAAACGTATATTATTCAAATATAGACGTAATTATTTATTCTGTTATTAATATAATATGATTCATGAAATATTTAATGTCTATAAATTCTATTGTAGCTAATACAAAACGTATAAATTCAACACAAGACTTCTTTTTATTTCACAAAAACGGGAACCGTTTACGTAATGTTTTACATGGCACCTGGCAACCCATATTAACACATCGAATTGATGGAATAGACTGAATTTTTATTAATATTTATTAATTTACACAGGTTTTGAACCAATCAGACAGCCTCCGTAGCGTAGTTGATTAGACGCCAACTGAGAAATGAGAGGTCGCGGGTTCGATCCCCGCACCAACACAAATATTTGTGTCGGATCTGGGTGTTTGTGAGACCAAAAAGTCTCGTAGCTTCTGATACCCACGACACGACTTAATTGAACTCACTGTTATTATTTATTTATTAAATTTCGGAATATACTCGTATCAGCATAAAAATCAAATTTTTATTGTCATGATAACACAATAAGGAAACCGATGGTCTAAAATTGGACCTACTGGGTAAGATTCACTTTGGTATGTACTATTACACAAACAAAAAAAAAATCTTGGAACTTTTATCTCCCAACCCCTTAAATTATAGTATGGAAATTTGTATATAATATAATACTATAATTCTGCAAATGTTGATGATAGATATCTGAAAATGTATATTGGTAACCTTGTGTAAATAATATAAAAAATGTGATAAAGTACCAATGTAATCCTTTATGAACAACAAAAATAACGCAAACCCCAAAAAAAGAATAAAAATCGTTATCACTATTCTATAGTATACTATACTATACTATCTCGCACTGTCAAAAAGTTATCAGATCTCAAGTAGAGCCAAGCTTCTCACTGTACAAGGCTCAACTTCACAAACTCAATACCTTAGTCAAAATATGTGGCTTGGCCGTCCCGTTACTACAAAAATTATAGTATAACAGAAAAGTATTAAAAATGTAAATACATTTTTCACCTTGCGCCTAGCGGTCCATGGGAATGCCCTCAGTACGCACTATTAGCGCTCACGAATATTTAAATTGAAGCACGGCAAAAAAATTAGAAGATACTCTAATAGAAACAGAATATAATGTGTACCATATTTTCTTACTTAAAAGTCAAAAACATTTTTGATATTTATCAAGAAGTCTCAAGTAAGAAAATATACTAATTAGTATGAATTACTTATAAATATTAAAATATTATATAAACTTGTTGCCTTAAATTATTTGTCATCTGTTTAGATATTAGAGAATCTTCAATTTATTTATAAGTAAATACTTTTCTTCCTTGGATTATTATTGTTATTCCGTTTTAATAACTTCAATAAAAACATTTACTAAAGGATACAGCATTTTAATTTTGTCACCTCTCTGAAACTGATTGTAACTTAACTTTAAGTAATCAATAATATTCTGCAGCAGTTTTCTTCAAATGATAATCAAATACTAATGCTAGTCGTAAATTGTAGTTCGTAGGGCCAATACTACACTTGTTCAAGATTATAAAAAAAGTGCCGGTTAAAGGGAGATGATAAAGTTGCAGAGGCGCTCTTACGGATCGTAAACTGATGGGAAGCTCTGTCAAATATCTGTGTGCAATACGAAATTCAAGATCCAACCAATTTAAAATGATTTAAAACAAAAAAAGTCATCCTTATACGACTTGCGCCAGAACGTGACGTTACATAAATTTCTCACGCATTGGAAAGGCTGGTTGGATATAAATTAATTTGCATCAAATAAATCGGCATCGGTGGGTGTAAAAACTTACGAGCCTTGCGAATCCCAAACGTCGCGAAATTCTGACTTTGTATCCAGAACGCTTGCCGTAATCCATGCAAGACTGTGTGGTAAAAAAACCGTAGTAACCGGAAATTTATTCCCATTCTATTTCACATATGGAAAAAAAACTAGTTGCTGCACGGGTGGTGACGTCAATCAATTTGTATGGAAAGATCAGAATCGCGTGGCTCTTATATGTCGTACCACGGGGCTTCTACCAATCAATGCGACGAAGTTATACAGCCTAACTGCATACATGATCATAATTTGTGTACAGGCTGATATTTTCAAGTGGGCTTCGATTGTTAAATCCGAAACTATGATTAATATAGAAAAATGCTAAAGGAATCACGAGCCGGATTTAGACCAAAACTAAAACTGCATACTTAGATTTTTGATAACCACTCAAACGTGCTGTACTAAAACTATGCTGGATTGTATGCAAATATCATCTGGACTTGTATACTACATGGACCTTGTAGAGACTAGGGGGAATTTCCGTGCTTTCCGGCGTTTTTGCCATACCTATTATTGGAATCCATTATAACAGCTCACATAATAGGTACCATTTAAATGTAAAAATGATTTGATCCGTGGTGCTTTGCAGTGGCTTCGCTGGCTGTAGAAGTCTTTATGCGAGGTTATTTACCTCTCTATTTCATTGTTTTTGTTACCCGCTTTGTTACGGAGGGAAATGGATAATAATGGAAAACTTTATGATCGATTTCATTGCGGGTCAAAGACAAGTTAGACACTCGCTGAGCTTCAATGCTCGGTGTAATTACAATGCGTGCCCCACTGTTGATCCTGGTTTACACTAGTTTCAGTGGTGGGTGTGAGGGCAGGACAGTCTCGTGACCACTGAAACGTTCTAGCCGCCTAGTTTGATATAAGATTGATTCGCAATCGTAATTTTTCAAGGAAAATACACTTGTTATAAAAAAGCGTTCTAAACTCAAAACAACTGAAAGAACGTTATAAAAAAAATGTATATGGCGCTTGAATAAAGGCCCTTTATGGATACCGGTACCGACGAATTACGGTTATTTTTCTGATATTTCACTTATGTTTGTTGTTTACGTATCACTGTAATCGGTTCCCTTTTTCCGGTGTAATTGTGTTGAAAAGAAAAGGAAATGAATAAAGACACTACACGTCGAAAATATCTATGCACCTAGCTGGAATGCTTATTTCAGTAACCGATATAACACCTATTAAATTAGAGCACGGTTTATTTGCACTTTAGATGGAGCGACCAGGACGCAAAGGCCGCCCAGACCGCGGCAGAGGCCGACGCGGCGGCAGCAGTAGACCAGCGTATGTACCTTTTTTCTCTCCCAGCAAAGCAAAATTCCTAGTACTCTATTTTTAAAAGAGTTTTAATATTTGACAAATGTAAAACGTTTTTTTACAGTGTTTCAACACGGGGCCCGATGCCGGATGCGTTCCAGCGAATAAGGCCTGAGCGTGCGGGCTCTACCAGCACGTGGACGATAGCAGCTTGTTCTGATCAGGCAGAGGATTCAGCTGAGCGCATGCTGCTGTTCGATGCGCCTCCGCGCAGACGCCCCACAAAGTACATGATTTATTCACTCTGCTTGTCTATAAAGTAGGAAGGCAGCATAGTAAGAGTTTATCAGCCAATATAAGAATTATTTGCAACCATTTTATAAGCAACAAAATAATAAAACAAATTTCTATTTGCCAGAAAACCTTCGTCGGAAAGGGTCCCGGCTGTAATTGTGCCCCAACCAACGCCCCGAGCGACCCATATGGAGGGTAAGGTTATTATATTGACATCAATAATATTTTTCCTTTTTCGATATTCGTTACATGTATTGTTTGTCTTTTCAGAACACAATTATTGCCTGCCGATGGCGACTCCCGCGGGGGCGATATTTGATGGTAAGGTCATCGCGGTTATTTTATTGCCATTAATAATAATTTTCCTTGGTAAATATTAGTTACATGTATTGTTTTCGTTTTCAGATCACGCGCGGCGAGACTCCATGTCGTCGACGTCGAGGGAACCGCCCGCGGCGTCTCTTTTCCACGGTAACGCAATCCCCTAATTTTATTGCCAATAATAGTAATATTCCTCGTTCGATATTCATCATATGTATTGTTTGTGTTTTCTGATTACCAGCTGTGCCGTGACCCGTCGACATCAGATTATTTTCTTATAAAAAACTTTAAAAAACCCTTTTAGTATGACGTGTTTGTCATTACCCTTGGATGTCATTATTAAACGGATTCTACTGTATTTATTTAACATTTTTTTAACTGTAGGGAGATACAATAACAGCAAAGAAATACAAATGGCGGCCTTATCGCATTAGGCAATTTCTACAAACAACCATTGCATGGTTAAATAGAAAAAGGAAAGGGCAGCCAAGTATTGAAGTATTTTGTCTATTATTGATGAACGCATAAGCTGGCGCAATCACTCAATCTAATTGTATCACGCATTAGAAAACTCATCTGGGTCTTTAAGAACATAAGATATGTCGCTGATTTTAACCTTCTACGTACAGTTTATTTTGCATTAGCACTATCCGTTATCGGATACGTTATGTGGGGTGGGGCTTGTAAATCATACATGATACATTTAAAAAGAGCACAACGATCTTTATTGAAAACAATGACATTCAGCTCCTTTAGATTTCCAACATAGTCCTTGTATACAAAATGTGACGTCATATCGGTTAGACAATTATATATTCTTCAACTAATTGTAAAGCAACACAAAATTGCCACAGTTAACATTATTATTCACAGACCAAAGCGAACGATTTCCAGTAAATGTGTACTTTCAAAGCTTCGTACTGCATTTGCTAAGCGACAGCATTGTTACATGTCAAAATACAGCATGTTACATAGTCAAAGTTTCTAGCTACATATATACATATACATAGGTATATTTTGTTTAAAAAAATAATTTTCATGTTGTTCTATGTTATTGTTTTATTATTGTTTTTTTCCTCACATGTATAAATCTTGGTAAAAGAAGAGCATACTGATTTCTGTAACACAGGTTTAACACCGAACACAGAAGTCAGGGGACTTAGCTAATATTGCGAATCTTGTGGGAAATAAAATATATAATTTTATTTATATTACTCGTATGAAGGAAATTAGGTTCAACGTGGGAAGTTCGCCGAGCTTGCTGCAAATGATTAGACAGCTGAATTTTTGGAACCATCACGGAAGCGCGGCACTGCGCTATTTTCTTTTTCCTGACGGACGGCTTCGTGAACAGGCGCATCCATCGCGTAATGTTAAATTGTAATTTTAGACACCAGAAATCAATAACAATTTGTTACATTTTGTAATAATTATATATGGAGAATTAAACAACATTGTTATTTTAAATCTCAGTCGTTTCACTTCTGACATCAGAAGTGCGACTTGATTTCTGGTGATATTTTTTTTTCGTGTAGCTTCGTGTATGTATTGTGTTGTGCATTATTTTGTTTGAACGCGCGGCTAACAATGGGTAAGCGAAATCGATCATCGATCATGTAGTCATTTACGCAGTTGCGCACATTCTTTAACTCGTAAAGATTTGAAACCTCGATCTAGAAATTGTACTACGAATAGTCCTCCATGTAGTGGTAATGCGTCGGACATACGCGAGTCGTTACAACCCATTATGAATCGGTTGGATGCTTTGGAAGCTAGGTCTTTAGTAACCAATGTAACTAACGATGAAGTACCGTCGCGTCGGCTAGTAATGATTCAATGGAAAAAATGGTTTCTGCTATTAATTCTTTGCAATATAGGAATACTCGCAATATGCTTGCAATATAGGACTTTTACGTATCGAATTTCGATCTTAATTTGTAAACTATACATTGTGTACAATGTATACGATTGGTTTGAAGAGATCACACTAGAGGTTTATCTACTATTTGTGGCCAGTGAAAGCATGAACGCACCTATCATAATAGGTACGGATTTTCTTAATCGAGAGGGCGTGGTGTATATCCGCACCAGAGATAGTCAGTATCTAACGCTTAGTTCAGATCCTATGAGTGTTTGCAGTAGAATCTAATGTGCCTTCTAGTCAGACTTCTCTCGAAGCTGGTGACAAAGAGATATTTGTTATGATTTTAAATGATTTTTCTGAATTCATGATTACTGGAGTTGTTTCAACCACTGTCACTACTGATAGCATGCACATTCGATTGAATAGTGATGCGCCCGTTTACTATAGACCGTATAGGCAATAGTTTAATGAGAAATTGAGGATTCGGGTTATAACAAAAGATCGCTTTAACATTAAAAAATCGGTGAAGTGTTACTTCAGATTTCGAACAGAACGGTATTCAATCTGTTGTAACTTACTATATTCAGGTGACTCATGGGGCTGAGTACGGTATCATTCTTATGAATTAGGAACCTTGGCGGTCGTTAAAGCTGCACGATATTTTCGGCATTATATCATAAGGATAGAGTTTAAGATAATAACGACTTAATGGTTTGGAATGCGCTATACATTATATAACACCTGAAATGGACCAAGCGAATGGACTGGTAGAGATATATATAATATATATGTACTATTCTTAACATGTTGCGTATAAAGACTAACTATAAGAAAAGTGTATGGTCTGAATAATTGTAGCGTCTACAACTTGTCCTGAACATCAAGACAACAGACTACTCAAGCGTCTCCTTTAAGTTTGTTGATTGGTACTGAAGGCACGACTCCAGTAATACAAAAATTAGTTGGTGAGGTTACCATTGATTACTCAGGTAAGTTAGGCCGATCCTTACGGAAACTTGAATGACAACAGGTATCGAGTGGTCTCAAACGCCATCAGATTATTCAGAAACATAAACGGAGGACGTCATCCACCTCGTATCTCTTAAAAAGGCGATCTTGTCTTGTTATTAAGTACGGACAATCGAGAGGGAAGATGGATTCTGGTATGCGTGGTCCATATAAAGTGACAAAATATTAGAGAATGGCCGATACGAACAGCAACTAATCACTGGTGCTTATGGCAAACTGACTTACGTAGCGTCACAATTCATGGTGCCATGGGAAGGTGAATGGACACCCCATGAGTGCGCTGCTTTCTTCGAATGTAAGTAGCTACCAAATATGGGGGTATACTAGACCTCACAGATTATGTCTAGTCTTGGGGGAATACTGGAACTTACTGATTATATTTAGTTCGGGGGAGGGGGAAGGGGGGGGGTATGCTGGACAGACCTTGTTGGTTAGTCTGGTTTTAACGGTGTACGGGTCTTTAGGGCAAGATCTAGTCTTAACGGTGCACTGGGTCTCGTGAGCGAGGTTTAGTCTTGGGTATACTGGTCACTATACTAATTTTTTTTTTTTAAATTCACTTATCAGGTGCAGACCAATCAGAAGAGGCCGATGAAAATCTCTCAACAGGTTCCGATGAGAGTATGGACGAGATGCAAGTGCCTGCAGAATCTAGATCTTCAAGTCCTGCCGAGGACTTCAAGATGTCAGGAGAGGCCGTATAAAGGAAATGAGGTTGAACGAGAGAAGTTCGCCGAGCTGGCTGCAAATGATTTGACAGCTGCATCATCTTTCACCAGATTTCAATAGCAATTAGTTACATTTTGTAATAATACTGAATGGATAATAAAAAATTATTGTTACTCTAAATCTCAGTCGTTTCACTTCTGACAATATTATTAATATTATGCTTTATGAACGGTACATATCAATCGTTTTACAGATGCGGCCCAGCCATACCTGGTATGTTTTGTCCTGTCTATAGACGTTATAATGCACGTCAAGAAAGATTTTGCATGATATGTTTGTTTCTTCAGATTCTCCCGCGTCGGTCGCCACGGAATATGCGAACACGGAGAGCATGCTCAGCTCGCCTTTCACTGCCCTGATACACAGGTATTTATTGCAGAAAACGATGCTTCATTTCGTTGACAACCAGACTGTAAATGACAAGACAAGACTTTGTAAAATAGGTTGTATCGTCGTTTACTTTAACGTCAAGTTTTTAAAATTTCTTAGTCTGGCCATAATATTACTTTTGAATTGGACTCTGTCATTTTTATACGATTATTTATTGTGTTTTCTTATTTTCGCGCCAATATATTTTCTGATATTAAAATAGAGTGGGGTGATAAAGAGAACCGAATCGCTGTGACTGCATTACATAAAGTATGGTTGGAGCAAAATACAATTTTTAAACTCCTCCATACCCTTCGTATTAGTCAAATGTTTGTGTACCGGGCTATTGAGAGGTACAATGATACCTCCTCTGTTTGTGACAGAAAAAGATCTGGCCGTCCACGTAGTGTTCGTACGAAAAAGGCGATCAAAGCAGTAAGGGAAAGAATTCGAAGAAATCCTATCCGAAAGCAAATGATTTTATCTCGGGAGACGAAGATAGCACCCAGAACCATGTCGCATATTTTAAAAGATGACTTAGGAGTTAGAGCATATAACAAACGCACTGGTCATTTCTTAACTGATAATTTAAAAAAGAATAGGCTCGTAAAATTAAAACAACTACTTAAGCGGTACGCAAAAAGAGGTCACAGAAATTTTTTGTTTATGAATGAGAATTTATTTACAATTGAGCAATATGTTGACAAACAAAATTAACATATTTATGCTGAAAGCTCTAAAGAAGCTTTCCAATTAGTCAACAGAGTACAACGTGGGCATTATACGAATTCAGTGAGGGTTTGGTGGGGTGTTAGCTATGAAGGAGTGACTGAGTCATATTTTTTTTTAAACATCGGCACAATTGTATCAAGATACCATTCTTGAGAAGGTAGTTAAGTTAAGCCACTTAACAACACCATCTTCAATATCCACCAATGGTCCTTTAAGTAAGACTCTATAGAAAGTGTGCGTGCTGTTATTGATAACTGGCCTTAACTTCCTGCTGTTGTGATATATTCCTGCGATCACCGGAATATATCACAACGCAAGTTCCGGAACATATTGGTAGAAGAGTTACTTAAAAGACACCAACAACTGGACTTGACGCTCGATACAAACTTTTGCGACCTACCACCAGTACTGGTCAACTTATACTTTTTTATTATAATGTACGTTAAAGATATTGCTCAGTTTGCGTATTTTCCATAGGTTCTGGAGTTACTTAAATTCTTTCATAAAAATAGTAGGTTATGGGCCCAGTAGGTCTGAAAGTTTATAAAACAGTAAGTCGATACTAAATTGCTGCAATTCAATTAGATTGAAATTATTTAATATCGCAACCAACCATTACTGGTGCGGTAATAAATTTAAACAAATTTTAAGATATCGTTTGTTTGAAACAAACACAAAAATTATGTAAAAAATTTAAAATACAATGAAATGAAAAAATTTTGAATGAAGATTGGTTCGACCAAAATAACGAAGTACTCGTTGAAGCAATAACCAAACACAGAAATATATTACACAATAAAGCTAATCACATTACAGGAAATAGTACACACATGCAGATAAGAAACAGTGACCAAAATCTTCGCAAACTCGCAAGAGAAGTCAAAGATAAGTGGTGGCGTGGCAAGGCTTATTATATACAGTGGCTTGCTGACAGTAATCAGATGGGAGAATTTTACAATGAACTTCGCAACCTTATTTTCAGTAGTAGTTTTATAAAAGTTCCGTTGAAGTCAGCTGATGGCAATAATCTTTTAAAGACCAAAGGTGAAGTGCTTAGACGGTGGGAAGAGCACTTCAATACTCTTCTGAATATAGACGGAACAGCAGATTTATTATATATCCATAGTCTACCTCAATCACAAACTGCCAATAAGCTTGATGTGGCGTTGTCCCGAAACGAAGTTGTGTCTGCCATAAAGCAGCAATAAAATAAGCGCGCGGTTGGCGTAGATTTTATACCGGGTGAACTGCTGAAATACGGCGGTGATGAGTTGCATTCTAAGGTCTAGGAAATGTTCGCTCGTATGTGGGAGGGGGAACAGGTCCCTAAAACTTTTAAGTTGTCTCGCATTTAAGCCCTATATAAGAACAAGGGTGACCGAGAAGATTGCAACTCATACCGAGGTATTTCACTCCTCTCAGTTCCTGAGGAAAATCTTTGCTAGAGTTTTACTCAATCGACTTAAGCCACTCTCTGAACGGATCTTGCCTGAAACCCAGTTCGGGTTTCGACCCGACAGAGGAACTTGTGAGGCAATTTTTGCAGTCCGACAACTCCAGGAAAAGAGTAGGGAACAGGGCATATACCTGTGCCTCTGCTTTGTAGACCTGGAGAAGGCTTTTGATTGCATACCGCGCGAGGCTCTCTGGCTAGTCTTAGGAAAACTGGATGCACAGAGAAGTTTGTGACATTCCTGCGACTCCTGCACGACAACATGGAGTGCTGTGTACTCGCCGACGGCGCACAATCAAGCTTCTTCTCGGTAACCTGTGGAGTGAAGCAAGGCTGCGTCTTGGTGCCTACTTTGTTCGCCTTGTATTTCGCATTTGTAGTCCGGGAAGTCCTTAAGTCTTCTTCTGAAGGAGTACGCATTCGATTTCGAACTGACGGCAACTTGTTCAACCTATCTAGGCTTAAAGCCAAAACTAAGGTTTCCTATGCACAGATAGTAGAAATCATGTACGCAGATGACTTGTGTTTCGTGGCAGAATCCCCAGAAAGTCTTCAGCTGCTTGTGACGAGTCTTCACGAGCAATGCTGTAAATTCGGCCTAAAGATCAGCGTCAGGAAGACCGAAGTAATGTCCCTGGATGTTAACGGTCGTGAGGCGCTGACCATTAAGCTCGACGAAGATATGTTGAAGCAAGTCGATACTTTTCGTTATTTGGGGAGCACGATAATAGCTAAGTGTGATATTGACTGCGAAATTAACAGCAGGATCGCTGCTGCGGCCGCGGCGTTTGGTAAACTGAACACCAAGATCTTTCGTTCCCATCACCTCAAGTTATGTACCAAAGTCGCTGTTTACATGGCCGTAGTTTTGCCTAACATACTCTACTCTGCAGAAACGTGGACTCCGTACCGCCGTCACATCAGACAACTTGACCGTTTCCACCTCAAATGTCTTCGTGCTATCCTTAAAATCACCTGGAGAGATTGTGTACGGAACACTGAAATATTGAGCCAATGTAGGTGGCATTGAGTCGTACCTCATGAGGAGGCAACTTCGTTGGTGCGGTCACGTCTCGCGTATGTCTGTAGATAGGGTGGCCAAGCGTATCTTTTATTGCGAGCTAAAGGAGGGCAAGCGAAAGCATGGCGGACAACTCCTGCGATATAAGGATGTGCTTAAGCCTCATATGAAGGGCTGTGACATCGATCCAACACAGTGGGAAGACCTATCCATCTGACCGTGAAAAATGAAGGTCACACGTGAAACACAAAGTACATCAATTCGAATTGCATCGGCGTGCTGAGCTGGATGCCAAGCGAGATCGAATAAAAGCCCGACCACCAGTGGCTATTAACTATAACTATAGGAACGGTGCTCTAACGTGTCCATAATGTGCGCGGACCTTCGCCAACAGGATTGGCTATTTAAGTCATGTTAGAGCACATCACAGAGAATAGCAAAGGAGAAAAAAAAATAAGCGATCGCCATAGCCGAAACCGGCTTGGAGGATTATTATAAAAGTTTCGAAACAAAAGCCTTTACTCACTGACATTTTACGTAACTTGCATAGAAAATTTTTAACTCCTGTCACTTACAAAATTAGTTTGTCAACATTTTGTAGATTCTGACCATTTTATGTTACTTGGGCTAACAATAACGAACGAGACACTTGTAAATGCATTATCCACGGAAAAATGGAGCTTAACGTTGCTAAATTACAAGAAATGAAGGCACTACTAAATTACAGCATTCCGAGAACCCTAGCAGCTATAGCGTGTGATATTTACACCACAAAATGTTTGTTAAGAAAATGTATTGCATGCAAAGACAAGACTAAAGTATTATCTTCCTCAGCCGAATAATCTCGTTACTTATAAGCACAATGGATATATAAAAACTTTTGAAAAAGATGGAAAAACAAAAACAATGCGGGAAACTATAAAGAAGAAATAACTAATACCCTGAAAAAAATTGCTCTGACATTAGTAAATACTTTGGAATCATTTTTTAAACATACAGGTAATATTGCGCACCAGTATTAGGCAATCGCACAGTTAAAAAATAATTTATCAGAAAACGATGTACTGATTAATATAAACTCAATTATAACCTGTTCCATGGTGGAATCAGAGATGAAATAATGTTGTAAGCAATTCGAAAAATTCTTTAAAATCTTATTTTTCGCAACCTTCAATATAAAATTGGATAGCATATTAAAATATTGACACTCTTAAGAAAAGAACATTTAAAGAGGAAAGCATACATTTTTGGCGCAATTGGTATGGCATTTTCAATAGATTGTCACCTATTTCTCTTATATGGAGTTATGTTAGAAAATTTAAGTGGGAAGGAAGTGGTAATAGAAACAGAAACTTTGATGATGATTAGGTACCTGAATTTTTAAAAAACTTAGCAGATGAAACAAGGCTAGAAAGGCCAGACATACCAGTATTTTGAAGTCCTTTAGAGGAAAAGTCTACTGCGCTGCTTGGAACACATACTGAAGTTACGGGTAGGAGTGGCACATCCAAAGCTGAGGTGCAAATAAACCCCTTATCGGTAAGTTATGTACAACTGATATCGGTAATCTTATTCATACGTTTACTCATATATGGCAAATATTTATTCTAAATATGACTCCAAAAGTGTATTAAGTGCTTTGAAGTTCATTATTCTTTTTGTTTTGCAGCCTATTGTCTACAGAACCTTTTTTTCACGTGCACCTTCCACATTTCTGCCTGCACGTGTCTCATCTCCATTGCCTTATGATTGTGGTGAAAATGGACAAAACATAAACAATCAGTGAGATTTTATTTTAAGTTATCCACCAAATATAATATTTGATTTAATGTTATACATACCTACTTAAATTGATTTCTAGATGTGCAGTTGTTGTAGATGTGTCTCATTTTCCATTTACACAAAGCATAGAAAGGTAATATTAATATTTAAAAATAGCAAACAGTCCAAGCACCAATAGTCAATTACTAAATATATTATATTTTGTTTCAATGAGCAAGTGAATGAAACATTTCCAACCCGGCAGCGAACTCGACGACGTCGCAATCGGTTAAATAGGCAATCCATGTACATAATTCTTAATAAATAACCCATTTCATAATTAAATATTTTTAAAGAATGGTATCTTGCAGCTGCCCCAGCATCCTCAGAGCTAGAGTCTTGGCGTAATATGCTGGCCACCATTGAAAAATCTAGAGTAGAGGTAGAGAGGATGATGGCAGTAGCTTGCCAGACAATGGCTGAAGCTACAAATAAAATGGTTGAGACTGCACACAAGTCAGCTGAAGCTCAGGGCCGGATAGCAAAGGCACTTGAAAATATTAGTAAAGCCTTACAAGACAAACACGTATGTACGTATGAACAAGTTTGGTTATAGTGATTATAATTTGAACATCTACTACGAGTATTATATGTATAAATACTTCATTTTATACGCATATGCTAACCATAATCTCAAGAGCTTAAAATCGTAATAAATTAAATATCTTTTTTTAGGCAAGTGCGACAATTGCTTCAGAAGAACATTAATTTGAGATTATATTAAGAAAAAAATATTTGTTTTCACTAACAAAAATATTTTTATTAACGCCACTAACGCCACTCGCCAAAGTGAAATTATAAATAAATATAGGTATAGCCACGGAGTAGGTAAGCTCGGGAAAAAATTACGAAAGCACGGGATCTTCGAGGGACTTCACTATAAGAAAAAGGAAGCCCCAAGAAAAGTACAACGCTACGAAGATATCGCCGCCAAGAATACTCCGCCCACTTTCAAGCGGGCAGAAGACCAGCGACGTCATTACTCGGGGGACGTGCGTAGGGACGGTGGCGAGTGGCAAATTAGCGCATTGCAATATATTGGCTTGTTTTATTTGCTCATCCAACTTCATACAAAATGCATCTTGGCGAGAGAAGAACAACGGGCTGGGTACCGGCGCTCGAGAATTAAACTCGAGTTCACGCCCAGCCCGCCTGTAGTGCCAGTGTGGCCTACAAGAGACACAAACAAGTCGAGTTCACCTAATCTTTGCTTGCACACTTAATCCGTCAGTCCTTTTCTCCTTTGGGACGTAAGCTGCCAAATGATTTATTAATTGCCGCGCCAAGTCTTTGCTCAGACGGTAGCTTTTAATAAAATTCGTATCCGACAAATTGGAGAATGGATCTTCTGCAACTCTATGACTTCTAGCTTGCCGACGCTCTACAACTATTTGGTCTGCTACAGACAAAATGCTCATACCTAGACGAAAACTCATCTAAAGGAATTAAAATGATTTGTTATAATTATCTTGTAGCTAGGAAACACATTTAATTATATATAAATATTTGATTTTAAACACTTACGTTCATAAAACTACAGCTGGATTAAAACAAATATAACAATTACATTTACAAAAGTCAGTGGCGAAGAACTTGTGAATCGAAGCTGCCCATGTGCACCATGTCGATCGGACTAAACTGTCATTTGAGACGTCAAATGAATAGGTGAACAGCGATCAAGTTGCGATCTTAATCACGCACATATAACGCGCAGCAGTAGAATACGCTAAAGCGCGCGCGTGACGCCAACGTATGTGACACCGGTTGTCAAAATTACGAGAATACAAAAAGGGTTGTTTTGATTTTGATGTAACGTTACGATACGTTTAAAAAACAAACGCTGAATTTACATAAATAAAAATCGCACTGGATATTATAGACAAAGGTTATTATCATTTCATGCTTATTAAAAAACAATAAACTTTATTAATGGTTTATCACTTCGATTATGAAGACGGCATTTAGACTAAAGAGAAATGCGAGTTGTGAATAATTTCTGCCAATAACTTATTTATGACGTACATAACAGGTTTCTAATTAGAAAACAAAACCAAACAAACGATAAACCGAGTATGAAACATTATACTCGGCGATGATATAGTATATACTTATATAGTACGATATTTTCGACACGATTGCTGTAGCCGAAATAGCTCAGTTGGTGGAGCGTGAGGTCCTTGAGATCTAAAGGTCTCTGGTTCGTATCCAGAAATCAATAAACACAGAAATTTCGGCTTCCCATTCCAAAAAGTCACCCATCGCCACTAGATCCAGGCTTACATTATTTGCAGTGATGAATGTGAGGTCAGGACAGTTTCCATTTAAACCATATTATACTTCGATTTCCTGCTTTTAGAGTTGCTCGTTTAATGTTAGTAGATGATACATATGACAGCTTAACACAGACTTGCAATATACCAATTAATGTAAACAGTGATACAAGTTTACCCCGCCAAATACAGGATTTGAAATCGAATTTTACTTGCGGCCCCGGTGCAGGTGTTTTTTGATTTCAGTTCGCCAATCTTAAAATAGACTGTGTTTCGATGACTTAGTTACATTTTTATAGCAATTAATTCAATGTGTTGAATTGAAATTTAGGTGGTTTACGAAAGAGTGGAACAAAGTGGTTCGCTTGCTCTTAATACTTTTTTGGGCCCACGATTCAAGATGCAAGTTTTTTATGATGACAACGGGGCTATAAATACTAAAGAACGAGTGAGACAGCTCTTAGCCACGCATATAGCCGAACAACAGGCGCGAAATAAATACAATCCCTGAGACATTTTTGATAAGCTAATAAATCAAACCTCATGCAGTGGTACACCGCTATCAAAAGCTATAAAGAAGTCGATACGTACCCGGCCGATGACACATTACCACGACAGAATTCCAACGGGGAGTGGAACAATCCCCTTCTGTGGCGGAAAAACCACCGCCATATGTACCCTAATTTATTAAAACTATTTATAAAATACCAAAAATAAAATAAATTTAATAAACACCACTCTCAATTGGACTCTCGATTGTAGAAGAGGCCCGTGCCCTGCAGTGGGACGTATATGGGCTGATACAATACACAACAATTTATAAAAAATTGTAACATAGTCGCCATCCGTCCCATACGAATGCAATACGCACATTCTCCAAACCGGGATTAATTTTAAATCAGCGAAAAACTAGATTAACTACCAGCAAAGTAGAACAGCTAATGTTCTTAATTGTGAATTTAAGGGAAGAAAGATTTAAAAATACCTTTAAAAACATATTGAGTAAATAAATACACCCAACAGTAACATATTGTACATAGTCTTGACCCCAAACTAAGATCATAATAAATGAACATATTAAAGTGTTTGTAAAAATGAAAATACGAAGTTTATTATCATTGTACATAAAATGAAATGAACTTTTAAATATGCCAGGTTCATGACATTTAAAGTACAATATTATTATTACCTACATATCTAAAATAAGAAACCTGCCAGTCCTAAAGCCAGGAAAAAAATTATGAAGGGGGGAGTTCATTTCAACATTAAGTTATTATGTATTCGTAATTATTATTGACGTCATATCGTTTTATTTGACGTTTAAATTTATCAATTGATGTTCAAAGCGCTATCAATAGGGATTAATATAAACTACACATCTTGTTTAAGCGTCTACGATATAATGGTCGAAAATCAAACTGTTTTATCAACTAGTCTATACTCTGTCGTCTATGAAAAACGGTCTCGTTGCGTCAACTGCAAGAATAAATTTAATATTGTTATTAGTAAATGGTTATAATTTTGCTATTACCGAAATTCCGATTTGCTTAAGTACTCCGAGGCTATACCGTAAGGAGAGCACTTTGCGGCAGCGCCCAACACTTCACCGACTGCGGACATCATATTTTTGGCTATAGGTGTTATTTATGATTTTCACTATGGTATATGACTCATTCCTAACGGTCATAATATTATATTTAATAATATATTCATAATTCGTATTTAATAGTTATATGTTTGATGATTTATTGATACAGAATTATTAGATTTTAAACTTGAAAATTTTAGTTTTGCCGCTTCTGGTGTTCCAACTCCCGAATACCGATTAGGATTAACGATTTGCTTAGTTACTGTACCGTAGGGAGAGCCCTTCGCGACGTCCTATTTTATGGCTCTACATTTTAGTCCTTCTTTAACTATGACGCATGATTGTTTTCTTGTTTATTATTAAGGATATATTTTTTTTAAGCCTTTATAGGCAGACGAGCTAGAGGTCCGCCTGATGGAAAGCGGCTACCGCTGCCCATAGACTTCCGCAGTGCCAGGGGTCCAGCACAACAAAGTCGCTGCCTACCTTAAGGAAAGTACTCTCTTTAAGCCTCGTTTGAAGAAGGACAGGTCATAGCGCTCAGGATATTATAGACTTATAGTGACGTACATTTTCTATATACCTTTAGATTGGTCTCGTCATGTGCTGTCTGGTAGTAGAAAGATTGCGGTGCGAGAGAGAGATACGTTATTAAAAAAAACTACGATTAAAATTTCGAAAAGTACCGAACCGTCCACACTGGCTTTGTGCTGTACTATCACGGGGACTCGCATTTAATTTTGATGTATTCGCGCGGTGGTTTACCTATTTGTGTCGCCTAGAAACAACAACTAGTGATCTGAAGATTGACTCTCGGCTATATAATATATTTATGCTTTATTGACAGCCTCCGTCGCGTTGTTCGTTACACGCTGACTGTGAAACGGGAGGCCGCGGGTTCGATCCCCGCACACAACACTAATGTTTGTGTGGCCCACAAATATTTGTGTTGGGTCTGGGTGTTTGTGAGACCGAAAAGTCTCTCGTAGTTTCTGATACCCACGACACAAGACTTAATTGATCTTAATGTGGGGTCAGAACTATATGTGTGACTGTTGGGTGTATTTAATTATAATAGAATATGAATAAAAACAAGTTCCGCGGTATGTATTTCCCTATTAAGGATGTACCTTATAGAGTTTTTGTTACTCCCACTAGCTACTTGTATTCTTTTGCAAGTAAAATACAAGTTTACAGTTTGTATCTATTTTCATTTGTCATCATAATCTCGATTGCAGAGGAAGCCCGTGTCCTGCAGTGGCACTTATATGGGCTGATACAGACAGACTTGTATACATCTCTTGAATCAATCAAGCGACCGTTCTGATGTATTCCACATAATTACGGCTAGATGAGTAGCTATAAAACATTAACCTTGTAATTAAAATATTTTAAAAGTGTTGTCAATCACCACGCACTATAACGGTAAAGGAAAACCTGCACATCACTGCGATTTGTATAAATTTCCATAGTATTTAAAAGTCCGCCAACCCGCACGAGGCCAGGGTGGTGGACTATATAGCAGTGCCGAAGGCTCCATATAACTGGATTCCCTGCGGCTTACCTTTTGTAATTTATCATTACACTATAAACAAGCAAATTTTCAAAATTATTTATGTAATATCTAAACTCATTTTATTCAACGACATCTGTCGGCCACATTGGTAAATATTACTGCGGAGGCGCATAGCAAACTCGTAATTAGATTGCGCCGCGTTGCGACCTCTGGCGAATTACTACCAAAATTGTTCGGCTTATTGAATAACAATGCGCCGACCGTCCGCGTCGGCTACATGTTACGCATTGGTGTGACATGGTTGTGTATTTTGCAACAAATCACGCAAAATTGTACCTTAAACTTATAATGATTTAAGGTTCAATTTCCATTAAAAAAGCAGGAGGTATGCTGCGAATCTTCAGCATTTTGTGTGTTTATGTGTGTGTTTGTGTAGATATCACTGCATTTGTAAGTGTTGTATTAACATTTTGACAGTATACGAGTATTAGCTGGTTCACGCATTTAGTTTTTAATGTTTTAAATTACAAAATGTACATAAATATTAATAGTAATATTATGTTGTAATGGAAATTAATAATCGTGAGGGATGTACATGTTTAGATTGTCAATTTCGGAAATAACGTTACTGTTTAGATTTTAGGAAGTGCTCGACTACTAATAATTCAACTAATAAAAGCGCGGCTAACGTACTTGTTAACATTGTATCTAGATCATTAATTTTTCTTTATTAATCTTATATTCACGTGCGGTTTAAAAATATACTTTTTTCTTTTCTCATGATGACATTGCAACTTTTGTATATTGGAAATATTAAAATATAATTGACGACCGCAGTACGTAGATGCCATCATACGAAACGCAATCGTTTCGTTTGGTGAGTGAGATTGTCGGAGGAATAATTTGCTTGCGGTTGGATATTCACAAACGTCCGGATATAAGGATACACGTACATATTATGTAAATGTGTCGCGTTTCGGGCTAATTCTGTGAAGCATCTCACGATAAGTTGATCTACTCAATCCGGACTGCACTATGTTTACTATCAAGTATCAGTCGCATTGTCTTCCCTATGTAGGGCCAGTAGGTATAAACAAAATGAACACACTTATTTCGCGTATTGAGCTTCGGCTTCCCTTTTTAAAAAAATCACCCTTCGCCACTGCTATATAGCCTAACCACTCTCAATCGTACTTTCTACTGTTGAGGAGGCCCGTGCCCTGCAGTGGGACGTATATGACTTGATGCAGATACATAAATATGTTGTAGATAATAATTTATTTACTGACATTAAGCTATATATTTCTTGCGTCACTTACGGCCTTATTCTTAAATAGATTTAAAACCTATTTTAGTTATCGAATGTTTTGTCTTCTTTTGGGATAAAAATATCCCAAGTGCTAATCCAGTGTCTCAGCTATCTCCATACTAAATTTCATCGTAATCCGTTAAATCATTTCTGAGGTTATCGCGCACAACCGTAAAGAAAAAACAGTTAAAAAATCCTAAAATACTTGTTTTTCTTATTTATTTTACATGTACAGACATCGATCGATTATGATTATTAATTTATTATGTGTATAGAATATATATTTTTTTAATCACTTAAAATGTATGGCAACAAATAGTTTAAAAAAATGATGCTCTCATATTCGCATGTAAAAAGGATTAAAATGTGACAAAGGGCACTGACTAATCTGGTGGATCCACCACACATGACAAAACTCTCCAGAAGGTTAGACAAAAGGAGCCTTATACATCACATATTAAAATATCAACAGCCTTATTCATAGTCAGATTAAAACCTATTTTATTTATCGAATGTTTAATCTTCTTCGCCCACACATTCGAAAACTAAAATCGGTTTTAAAACTGTCTATGAATAAGGACGTTAACCTTTTGCTCAGCATAATCCAACATTGAAGCATTCTATTATTTAAATAAACATAATTTTATTCATTTTATATGTAATTGGATTATTATTATTTTTTCGTTTATTTCTTAGTGAATTTATTTTCCAATGAAACCATTTTTAATCTACAGCCGGTTTTATCGAATAGTCTGAGGCTTCAATTATCTTTTCATATGTTTTATATCGAAGATAGTTATATTTAGTTATGGATTATACTTCAAAAATATTAATTAATTATTTTGTTATAAGAACTTGAGTGTGTGTTTGGTAATTACTATGATAAAAATATTTTTTTCTGCAGAACACGGCAGACCAATCTGAGATAATTGTTTTTTAATTGTATGTGGCCGACATATCGTTGCCTTTTTGTACATATTTTTAATCAACAAATGCTTACATAAAGGTCATGCACTAAAACAGCAAGGATTTAATTTGTTTTTTTATTTCACTAGGTTACATTTTCTACATACGAATAAATGTGAAATACAAGCCCGAAATTACACTGGGCTATGAGAAATGGTTAAATATATAAGTGCGATCTACTTGCACAATCAAAGTGGATGGTAAAGTTTGACCCATCACTTAAAACAAAGCTATGTTGTCCTTTTTGTTTTCCTTCTAAAATCTTTTTCAAACATGGTCAAACTGTGAATATAATGGCGCTGGTTCATAATCGCGCTGGCAACATGTTGGGCGTCAACCAATTGCAATTGCATAGTAATGAATTTCTCGCGCTTGACTCCTCTTCTGCAAATAAAAATTTGCGCGTAATTCTTCCTTTTTGGACAAGTACCCAACATCAGCCACACAGTGGTGTTCGTTTGATTACAAACGGTAATTTGGTTGTGTAAGTAATTCACAAAAAGGTAACATCGAAAACTAACACCAAGAAAGATAAAAAATGCCGGCGTATGGCGCCAGGCCACATTCTTTCAGACAGTTGCTCACTAGATGTCGCCACTCCCCAGGACTGTTGGTACATTCATAATTATCTCTGCGGTCCGGGGGAGGATTAGGGAAACTACAACTGATCAGCATATACTCTTGACCATGCCTTATTGGAAAATAAATAGATGCAATAATAATTACGGTCAAATGATACTGATATACAAATAAAATATAATGTAAAATATCACAATTAAAATTCAAAATATCTAAGTATAATGAAATTATTAAAAAGTTAATTCATTTAAAAATACAAATTTAAAATATTGAAATTCAAAATGTCAGTTAAATAATAAATGCAAAACGTGTTTAAAGTAGTGATACATGATTATAATGAAGTGTAAGTAGTAGTACCGAATCAATTGAGTTTCAACTTAAACAAATAATTATACAAAAACGCCGAAAAATATACCTTCGCCAATTATAATCAGATGAAGGAAATGATTCGCGATAGCAATAAAAATAAACAAAAAATGACAAGCAAAGATATGTGATAGTATACAAAAATTATAACCTCGAGATGAACTTAACTATTTTTAGAAAAACGTACAAAAATATATTAGGGGCTCGTTACACGACCTCCGAGGAAATTTTAACAGGCAGTAGCGTAGAGGGAAGACATCCATTAATTACGTTAGCTCAAACGGGGAGAATGGTCCAAAGAATTAAAAAGCATCGAAAAGAGTGGAGGATTCAATAAAAATTCTCTTAACATAAAAATAATATAAAATTTTACTTAAATTAAATACTTGAGGTAATAGAGTGGGTTTCAAATTAAAGCTCACCAAAGGGGAAGATCGTTAAATAACCCGGAAACTGCTGACGTAATTAACGTGGATCCGGTAGGGTAAAATTTTATTTCACAAATAAAATTCTCTCGAAAATGGTGGAAACGGCGCTAGATCCAATAAAACTAATCAACAAAGGGAATAGAAAGCGCCCGCGTGATGGTGTGGACGATGCTCGTTACACGTAGGCCGGTTAGCCCCGCTGCCTGTTCTTGGGGCGGAAGATGAGGTCGCTTCTCAACGCGTTGGAGATGCGGCACATGCGCTTCCAGTAGAACAGCGTACATACCGGGAACCCGCTTGCCAGAAATCTGGAACGAAACGCAGTAATAAGTAAGGGCCAATGACACTGACATAGCCCTTCCGGCCTCACCCGAGGTACCGGAAGGAGACCTTAACGACTTTCCACTAGAAACAAGAGGGGACTTTTTTTTATACATAACACGGCATAATAACTGCACTGCACCTGATGGTAAGCGCAAATGCCGTCCAGACAGAGTATCGAATGGCATCAGACGGCGGTCCCATGCCATTCGACACAATTATGCCGGCCTGCTGAGATGCTTCTTTACACTACGGCGGAAGGACCCAGGATTATAGGAAGGAGGGAACACGTGTGACGTGTGTGTGTGTAACGGTTCACAGAAGCCACAAATTTTGAATGGAAAACTTATTGTTGAACTTCTGTTTGTAAAGTCTTATATGCAAAATTAGATAGAATCTTATTTAAATTTAACAAGATATAAAAAAATATTTACTAACTTCCCGTCTCTGTCTACAAATATATATTTTATTTATTATTTTTTTTATTTAAAGGCGCCAATTTTGATAATTACCTTTAAATTGAATTCTCAATCGTAATGAGACAAAACACTCAAAGTGATCTAATAATTATGAAGTAAGTATAAGACTGAGTTGAGTTTGACCTTGAGTTCACTAATCGGGCACTACACCATGTGGATGTTCTAAAATCTCAAAATAATTCCCAAGACCTGAAATTTGGACTCGGCCTGGTGGCTAGTCCCTACCTAGCCCGACTATTCTTGGATTAATAAGCGGCACATACTAATGACGGCACCAAAACACAACACTTCTACCTACCTCATCATGGTACAGGATACACATAATTTTTAGTTACGGCATAAAAACAAGCCAATCTTTATGTCCGTATTCAATTAGTGTTGGCTGAGGTGACATGGGTCGTGTAAGTACTTCAAGTACGTGCCACTTAATACTTACGACATCATGAATAAGAAGAACTGGTACAGGATCGACATCTTTCACGAAAGTCTTACAAAGGTTTCAGAAAACTTTAAAATTTGTAGTTAAGACTGAATTACGCAATATCTATCCGACGCTGCTCCGTCTCGTTGCAGTACAAAATGTCTGCCAGATTTCTACTGCGCTTGTGCAATCCACACCCACTACGCCTCGTCCAAACTACGCCACTTCACACATAATTTAATTAAATCGATTAATATCCTACGGAGACCAATAAGTAATAAAAGAAAAGTAGTTATAAAAACACACTTAACTTAATACTTGTAACACGTTCCAAAGCTATAGTGACGTGTAATAATCATTCAAAAGTTCTTGTGAAAGACTATTTGAATTTAGAACACTGAGATGGAATAAGTCAAATGTAGTAGAACATTAATAATATGCAAGACAATTTGATCTAAATTCTGGTTGCCTGTAGAGTGTGGACGAGCCTTTAGAACTCGTGTCTAGGTCTTGCACAAGCGCAATAAACACTAGGGAAGACATTTTCTACTGCAGCGTATTGATCGACGTCCCGGTTTATGGCGGGATAGGTAATAACATGGAAATTGCCACACCCTAAATAATACACAAAGAATGATTTTTACAAATTATAATAGGAATAGCTTACATGAATGGCCGTAAGAATTCGTAATAAGGGCTTGTGTCGTAACAAGCGTAAGAAGGAAAGTTTAGGAAATTTTCATGTGTAATCACAATGTACAAACAGGTGCACGCAGTTCGGTCTTATTCTTAAGTCATTATAATGGCAATTTTCGCTCGTTATAAATCTCAGCCGGGGAATGAATTTGCGTTTCAACAAATATCACATTTCCGACAGCCTGAACTACGTAACCTCGCTCAAATTATATCGACAGATGTTAATTCATATACATTAATGTATTCAGAATGAATCATTAACTAATATTTATATTTCTATTTCTATATACTGTTCATTTCACTCCACCCAAGGGTTGTCAGGAATAGATCGCCACGTGTACAACCGGTAGTTTATATTAAGCCTTTCATATAAAGGAATTATGAAAATAATATTTAAAATAGTAAAAGTACGAAGCAGCGCATTGAGATAAATTTACTATACGATAAAATTACAACACATATAAGCAAATTAATTAATTTATTATCTACAAGCAAATTGAGGGTCCAATGGAACAAAGGATATAACTCTAAAAACAACAAACACATGTTACGTCATTGTCTGTTATGACGTTTGTCGTCTGAGGTGTTGTGTTTTGACAGTCCAATACATAATAAAAGGTAAACCACTCACAAAAGGTCTGGTAAAGTTATGTCGTCGAAGTCATCGCCACGGTCGTCCACACCTGGTACCAGGGGTGCATTCCTTTGTTTTTCCTGTTTCGCCACAGCTCGCTCCTGGTACGTCTCGGTTTTCATTATTCTGGCACTTGCGCTAGTCGCTTGTACGAGTAGCAGCAATGTATAATCGGTTAGATATGGCACTCGCCCTAGTTGTCTCGGACAAAGACTTTAAAGTCGGCGGCGACCCCGCCCGCTTCTATTGATCACATAATGGATGCCAGAAGTCTGACAGTCAGCTGGTCGATAATCGACTAAAATTGGATTTAGTACTAGGGCTACGTTTGGTTTCTTGTAGGAATATGTATGTTATGTATTAAAAATGTACCAAAAAAGGTTTTTTTGTTACGATAAATGAATTATTTCTTTAGAAGTGTTGGTCTTAGTTTGTTTTCGTTTTCGGCGAGGCTTAGAATCGACTAAAATTGAGTTTGATACTTACATAGGGGTAGGCAGAGACTATAGATATCTACTTTGCTTATATTATAGATGAATAGATAGTGTCGAGTAAAGTAAAATGTCTAAACTTCTTAGCAACTTTAATAAAGATACAAACGGAAACATTGTCTGTGTAATGACTTCTTAACTAAAAACTAAACTAAACTAAACTAAACTAAAAACTTGATAAAACTAAATTGAGGCTTCTGAGGGCTGTGAACTGTGGATCCTGGGTTCAATTCCTAGTGCAGGCAATCCACCTTTAGTGAACTTTTCCGTTAGAGAAATCTGAAATGTGTTGTTTTATGGCAGAATGCTTTGAATGAGTTACAGCGGTAGGCACTTTCACTATCAATGAAGAAGGCATTAAGCTTATACTATTATAAGTTGCGAATAATGAAAATATGTTTAAAGAAACACATATTTCTCGACAATATTTGGAGCAAATCATTGGATATTTTATTTTGAATATTTTGGTTGCTTTATATATTCATTATTATTTCACATATTAGTTAAATCCTGCCACAACCGATGCTTTATTGCGCACTTGAGGACCAGCTGGAGTCTTGACAAGCCTACACGCTTAAAGTATTAAAAAAGTCTTAAGTATTCGACACAGCAAACTATTGTGTGTTTTGGTGATATCATTGTTTATGATATAATCTGCAAACAGTACCATGTTATGCAGCAACAATAGAGGTATTAATTGATTTATATAAATGATTTAAGTAATACAGATGTAGCCTCTCTATGACGTCTATTCGAACAGCTATTATTCCGGACTAGCTCTTGATCTGGGTTCAAATTATTTAGGAATAAATTGTAATAATTACTAAAAGGAAATTATTATTATTCAAACGATTATATAGTAACAATAGGCAAAATTAAAATTTTTCTTTCTTACTTTCATCATCATCATCATCAGCCCGTTGCAGTCCACTGCTTGACATAGGCCTCTCCCAAGGTACGCCACAGAGCCCGGTCTACTGCTTACTAATATACGGAAATGTACGTTACTATAATTGTAGCAAACTCTGTCATGTAAAATAATCTTTATAATCAGTTAAGTTTCAATGACTCGACATAATACTTTAATAGACACAACTAACAAAATCTATGAAGCTCTTGAAAGTCCAATGTTAGCGCACTTCACAATGTTAAAATGACTTTCACCAGCGAAACCATAGAGCAGGCGAATGTTTTTTTTCTAACGCAAGAATCGACTGAGCGTTCGCTAAGGGACAACCCTTACGACAAGCGTTCAAACGCTTGGCTAGCAATTCTTTATCGTTGACGCTGAAGCGTTAACGTTTATAGAAATAGATATGGAGCGTTTGTCGCTTGTGTAGGCCCTCTCCTTTGCAATCTTACCATAATACTACTACGCCACCGAGGCAGTCAACTACAGCTGATGGTAAGCATAAAATAAACTTGTCAAAGTATAGTTGACCCTAGAGTTAACTATATACGCAGCGCTAGCGCTCCCCACCCCATCAAGGGTACAGCTAGTAAAGTGTATGATTCCATTTCCGAGAAACCCCTTTTAGCCTAAAATGATTTTATTAACATTTAAAGATATTTACAATTTAAAAAAATAATCTCAACACTTTTTTATATGTTTTCAAAGCTCAAATCAAACCCCACGTGGAGTACTGTTCTCACCTCTAGGCTAGTGCCACAAAATACCAGATCAAACCGCTTGAGTCCTACGGCGACGAGGTTGTCGAATAGTCAATGATCCTAACCTTATACAAAAATGGAACCGTTAGAACTATGGAGAGATTTCTGGTTCTATCGTCTGTTCTATCGGAGTGCTCCCAGAAAGTCTTTAAGAAGGTACCACCGTCGTCGCCATATTTCCATCGTACCACCCATCATCACACAAGAGTTCATTTCTTCCACTTGGAAACTATGCGTTCCCGAAGGCTACGTTTCCTGCGTTCTTTTTTACTTCGCACGTGCAAACTTTGGATTGAAACCCCTACTTTGGTGTTTCCTGAATGCTATGGCCTTTCCTTTCCCTCTCAATCGTGATCTCGATTGTTGAGGGGGCCTGTGCCTTGCAGTGGGACGCATATGGGCTGATACAGATAACCTCCTTCAAAAGAGGCTTAGAGAGAGTTTTCACCCCATAGTATGTGTAGTAAGCTGGGGCAGGCGGGCCGCTTGCACGTCTACTTACGATGACATATAAAAAAAAATACATACACAATAGGTAGAGGAGCTACCATAATATCCACGCTTTGCCTTGGATGTTCCATCCCACGATGTGATAAGGGGCGAGCCTATTGCCATATCGGGCACAAATTTCTGACTCGGGGCTAATGAAGAATAGAAAAATCCAATGTCACTTTTACCGACCAGGGATTCGAACCCGAGACCTCAGAGTTGTAAGTGTATTGTTACAACTGCGCCCTCGAGGCATTCGAGGAATAAATATGTGTAAAAAATAGGCATTTTTGATTCTCCAAAACAATTGAATGTTGCACTGAAAAAGGTGTTGCGTTGGGTCCAGAAGCGTATTCCAGCCATACTACTAGCATCAGATTGTACATTTATTATGTTACATGTTGTATAAATAGTATTATCTAGTATGAGGCTTTGATAAACTTTGAACGAATATTTTATTTACATATAATTTCAGTATTTCAAATTAAGAATGACTCGTTGTCGTGGAGATTTTTTTTATAAAAGTTTCAGCGTTACTGAGGAATCAACTGTTATGAAACATAATATTAGGTTTTCAGGCTCGTCCGGGGTGGTACCACTGTGTCAAAGGAGATCGACGTGAAGCGACAACTTTGTTGTCTCGTTCCGTTTGGTGAGTGAGTGAATACAAATTGCAACTGGTGCAATACCGGTGCTTTTGCCGGGACCTGAGTACCGTTATGCCAGTCGAAGTACAGTACGAAACACCGCTACACCACAGCTTTTTTATTATACTTCTATATTTTAATTATTCATCAGCCAAAGGACTTCCTTTGGCTGATGGATAGATACTGCTGAACATAGGCCCCTCCCAATGATTTCCACAGTGACCTGTTGGAGGCAAAATACATCCAGCGACGTCCCGCGACCTTTACCAGGTTTCTATATTTTAATATGTAAAGTATTAGTGTGAGTGTATAGAATCTATATGTCGAGTGTATGGTGTATGGCCTGTATGCACTTTGTAAGGAATGTTGACTACAAACACTTATAGATATTGTTATTTCCCAACATAACAGTACTTTGCATTGAAAAAAGCATCGCGTTCGATCCAGAGACTTATTTTAACAATACTTCTAGTAACAGGGTGCACATTACTTATGTTGCATGTTGTACACATAATACAGACAACACTTTAAATAAATTACACACATGTAAACAAAAACAAGGAAAAAATATTCTTAAAAGTGAAATAAGAAAAGAAAACAAATCAGCGACTGCTACTCAATACATGAGGTTTTGGTGAAAGAAATGCATTGTTTTGGACGCAGTTATGTTTGCAGGTGATATGTTGGAATCACAGCGTGTCGGTGACACAGGTCGTCTGCGATCTTCTGTCGCCGACAGCACTGGTGTCAAAGTAATGAGAATTGTTTTTCAGTCTTTACATTTTATTACATTGGACATGTTAATGCTATTACATTACGAGTATTAATCTAATTGATATTTATAGTATTATGAAAACGTTTCTCAAACAATGTGTTAAATATATATTTTTATAACTCTATCTGTAGTTCCAAATTTCGTCACATTTTGTAAACCTTATATAGGGTATCTCACCAGCAGTTCGTATACCGAATGGTATCAATTTATCATCAACCATAGCCACTATTTTTACAAAGAAGAATCCCGAACTTGGACCAAACAAATTTCGGTGTACACGATTAAAATACTTTTAAAAATGTTTTAATTGTAATTATAATACACATTTAAATAAAACAACTTTAGAAAAAAAGTTGTTATTAAATTCGTAAAAAATATATTTTATTTCAATATGTCACACATTTATGTGCACGATTTAACTTATTTCGCCATAGCCGATTTGTCTTGCAAATAGAGATTTTTAAACCTTTCTAAGTTTTGTAATTGAGCACGATATTTCAGCCCTGTAAGGAGTGGGCCTTTGTTTGTGTTGGAATTGGGTTATTCTTAGCTGCTGTAGTAATTTGGAAAATAATTGACATAAATGGGTAATACACGTCACGTGCAAATATAATATACAACTCGAGTATTATCCGTTGCATAGTAACCAATGATTGATTTTAGACCTAATATCCATGACATTAAAACTCACAATATAATTTATGCACATAGCGTTTTTTGAAGCGCAGCAAGACCTCTTGATATAGTTATGTGACGTTGCCAATTCGACATCAGAACGAGGCTAGAATGGCAGCGACTATTTTGAAAACGAGTATATCGATAAAAAAATATTATTACTATCGATAGAGTTCCAACTTTATCAAAAACCTTTATTGGCAATATTAAAAACAAATGTTTTGGATACATAGAAGGAGACCCAATACTCGTAGGGATTTTAATTCTTACCCAGTTTAATATTGATATGGCTAATTTGGCAACATCAGCATCATTATTCCATATAAATACCGTTGAGGCCCATTTTTAGAAAAGTAGGACTGTAAGTAGGATCTTAATGGTGACACTTTAGGAACCGGCTGCTTTGACAAAATCTTCGAAAACGACCGTTCCTGGTTGGGAACTATGATTTTTTTTTTGTGTCAGTCATCATTTGATTTTTAAGTTAACTTTTTAAATAAATTTGATTTTCTTTCATATTGACTATCCTAAATGTACTAAAATATTGTTCATATTTTATCATAATACGCTATACATCCATTCACGTCATTTATTACACATCGATAAAAATATCGATAACTTAAGGATATTGTGTATATTGCATATAATCATCTATGAAGGTCGCGTCGCCCCCTCCCTGCCACGCTTGCTGTTTGATGCGCCCGGCTTCTAGCGCATGCAAGATGCGCTATAGTTATACTAGGTTTACTGTTTAAACCAAAAGATAGAGATAGGTCTCTACCTACTCTACTGCTCTCTAAAATACTCTCCCTAGAGTATATTTTTATAGCATTGGTCCCACAAATGAGCTAGCAGATCACCTGATGGTAAGTGATCAGTGCCACCCATGAACATCCACAACGCTTGGATCCTGGATGTGTTGCCGGCCCATCAGATCGGGAGGGGAGTAAGTATTAATTGAGATTTTGTATTTTTGTAATTCCACGAATAAAACTACGCTTACAAACTACGAGTATAAAGGGACCGTCAACACATGTTGCCCCTCGCATGTCGTAACGCGACAAAAAAACCGGCGTTGCCGCTAAAGTCTACTGAGATCAGCAGATGCGTTAACAAGAGTGCTGTATTTTACTAAAACTATTGTATGTACCTATTGATTCTGTTTATAAATATGTTATTTGCAATTTGAATATGATATTATGAAATTAATTAATTATAAAATCAATAAAGACCGATCGATTTTGTTGTATTTTATCAGACTTTTACCTCCTACACTCTCTTATTAAAGACGTGGCTGGTTTTAATTATTGTCGAGCAATTGTAACTCGATATTCGAAAATAATTTGGCTAATTCCAACTTAACGATGGCTTGCTGTCGCGGCGGAAACTTTTTAAATGTATCGGCGTAACTGAGGAATAAATTGTCGACGACATCATATTCTCTTTTCTTTTTCGCTTTTAACAATTGCAAGAGTCTTTCAAAGTCATCGCCATCTCTTCTATTTGATGATCGTTTGTTATTGCAATACGAAACTCTTGATGATGATATCTCGGCTGGTGATTCTGGAGGCAGGAGCTGCACCGATAGCGGCACCTGGGTGGACGGCGATGATAATGTTGGTGTTAAAGGTGATGATTTATATTTTGATGTCATATCTTGTGTATCCAGTTCTAAGTAATCTAAGATTTGTGTATCAGACGCTCGCGGCCCATTGAAGTCGTCTAAAAATGCAAGTTGTGACGCCCATGTGTAACTGACATTTTTTCTGTTAGCCCCTGTTGCACTTTTCAGTTGCTTTTTATATTTGGTGTAGCCGTCTCTCACTGTCTTCCATTTAATCCTCGCGGCGTCACCTGTAACAGCAAAAACATTTATTATAATAAACAGTAGAAAAAAACTATCGACTTTCAGGGCAAAAGAAATGTTGAAAACGGATTTTTTTTGCCAAAAAACCTACATATTACATAAAACGTAGATAGCGACGTTGATACTGCTGTACTAATGAGTCATTACTGACAACAGCGTAGATCTACCACTTTCAAATGAACAATATGTAAAGTTCCTCTACCATACGTCAGAGAAACTTTTACTAGGTATTTTCTCCCTTTTGTAATGGCAAATGTCTATAATAATATCACGAAGTTATGCGACTTTAGAAGATGTTTCATGCGAGAAATCAAAAATGAATTACAGTCCATGTTTATAAATGTTGCACATGAAGTAACAGAAAACATAAAATTTTCTTAAAAACCATAAATTCTCTGAAAATGCTAAGATTAAATGTATTAATGTTATGTATTCAGATATTTCATGGAAAGCGACGTTTAATATTGCTATAGATGTTGTTCCTTATTTTACTAATAAATTAATATTTATGCACCCAACAGGCACATAGACCTGACCCCACACTAAGTTCAAGTTTTGTGTCATGAGTATGAGGAAACACGAGACTTTTGGTGTCACAACAACCCAGACTCAAACAAACAAGTGCTTATGGTTCACAGAAACATTTGTCTCGGTGCGGAGATCGAATCCGCGACCTCGTTTCTCAGCCGGCGTCTAATTGACTGCGCCACAGAGGCTGTCATAACAATAATCCAATAAATTACTTTTAAAAGCTAAAACTACAATTGCTTTTTCACTTAACTTCATTCATAATAAACAATTTTATCTCACCACTTAAATCCAAGTCGCTTCCTATAGATTCCCAAATCGCGGATTTTAAGCTGGCGTTTTTATATTGTTGATCGCTCACGTCATACAAAAGACTGTGACCTCGGACAATTTCAATGAGTCTTTCAACCTTCTCCATGTCCATTTATGTAATTGGCCACGAATCAAGTCGGGAGTGACGTGTCCCGGCCCGCCGCCGCGCCGTCCTCGTCTCGTCAGTGTGACTCGTAAATGTTAATACGAATATGCTCAAAATACAACTGGTAGAGTGACACGTCGAGACCTGCTCGCGCCGCGTCCCGCCGGGCTACTGATGTATTCGCGCCGGGCTCGACGGCGACTCGACGCTACCGCACGGCGGGGCCGGGCGGCACGGCGTGACGCGGCGGGTCGATCATCGAGCACGACAGTGCTGAGAGACATGCTCCATAATAACCAGCGCATCACGCCCCGCCAGCGTCGCGTCGCCGCCGTTTCCCCCCGCCAGCTGCTTGGCGAGGCCATAAATAGTAAAATAGATTACCCAAGTGAAACGTGTAAAGGCTTGTACAGTCGTCTCTCGATAAGTTGGATCTTGTTAATTTGAATAGATCTTCAAATTAACAAAATAATCGAGATTGAATATAAGATTATTTTCCCTAGTCCCTTGGAAAGTACTGGATAAATTTATGACACCAATATTAATTAGTCCCCTCAGTAACTTGAACTTCAAAGAAACTATTCTTTGAACTAGAAAAGATCCTAATCTTGCCCACTAATACGCAATAATTTGAAGTCCGAACTTTCTTATTCTCCATAATTTGAAGCATTAGTTAACTGCGGTCCTCAGTTACATTGTTTAGAAACATTTACAGATCTGTCGACTCATGAGTAAATTAGCAGTTCGCAAACTGGACTTCCTTCACACGACAAATGATTAATTAAATTAAATCAAATTATTCATTTATTAAAAGTGCAGGGTTACAATTGTCAGGTTTCCAGCGGTCAAAACGATTTACAATTATTAGTGATCACCCTGAACGGTAATAATTAAGTTTAATGACATAAACAAAATAAAGAGGTAATGTTTAAAATTTCAGGAATACGATACCAAAGTTAATTATGTATATTAGAGACCCAATATAACAATAATGAAAATAAGTACTGTATACATATATACAGGGTGTCCTAGAACCAGACGGTAAACCGGTCCCGGGAAATAGAACAAACTATGTTTAAAGTAATAAATGTCGAATCGTGATCAAACTCATGCTCTTTCAGTCGTCTCTCGATAAGTTAAAACTCTTTTAATGCAATCTCTCGATTATTGGAATATTTTCATCGGTTCCTTGAGATTCAACTTATCCTAGTACAATACCCAAACCCGAAAAAAATATAAGCCATACATATTACCTAGTATTAATGTACTACGATCGACATACTACTAGTCCGTGTCGTCTGAGTTTTTGTGTTTAATATTCATCGACGTAGGTAAGGAGACATAAAAAGTATTTGACGAAGGAAAGTTAGGTACGCGTAGCTCCCCTCGGAATTGGTCAAGGTGTATCGGTACAAATTACAGTAGAATATCAGCACAGCAATGTTATCTATAACATTACTTTGATATAAGTAATTTTTATTATGCGACATCATTCAATTGTTTATTTATTTGTATTTTAATCGAAACAGTCTTAATTATTATTATAATTATTCAGAATATTTTCTTTATTTTATTTTCATCATTTTTTTTATAATTTTTACATATATATTATAAAAAAAAACACATGCGTATAAAAATGATAAAAAAAATATTATTATTATTATTCAGAATATTTAAATAACTGAGCTAATTGCTGGGCTTATTGAATATACTCATATCATCATTTATCTTTTATTATAATAGCCTCTGCGGCGCAGCTGGTTGGACGCCAGGTGTGAAACGAGAGGCCGCGGGTTCGATCCCCGCACCGAGACAAATATTTATGTGACCCATAATTTTTTGTTTCCAGTCTGGGTTACCTACGACACGAGATTAAAACTTTTTATGGGGTCAGAACCTACATATGTATGTGACTGCCGGGTGTATTTATTATTATTTTTGTTACTATAGTCTATTTTTATTATAGCACTGTTTTTTATTTTTTATTATTATATATTGTTTATATTTTGTTGATTTTGTCTAGATTTAGTATATTATATATAATTAGATTTAAGCATTTAATTAATGTAATTGGTGTATGCCGTTTTAATTAAATTAAAATAAATAAATAAATTAAATAAAAACATATTCCTTGAAGAAAAAAAATATATGTCACTTGCAAATTATAACAAATTATGAATGATGATGATTTAAACCAACTTGTAACTTTTATAATAATCACGATATTGTAAACTGGTTTTGTAAAGAGCAACACTAGAGTTTCTTGCCCGTTCTTCTCTAGTGAAAACCGCTTTCCGAACCGGGTGGTAGAAAAAAAAAGACTGAATCTAAATAATGTTGAACATTTTAGTGGATTCAATAAATTATTTTCATTTTCATTTTCACTTGTATACTAAATTATTTTGTCTGTAAAACGATGAACCTCCGGATAATTTTGCAAATCTCATGCAATATTAAATGTGTGATAATTTATAACTATGAGGTGTGCCACCGTCGGAGTTCCGACCGCAGGCAGAAACTAGTATTCCGAGAGTTCAGAGCAACCAACAATACGTTACAGCAAAGCTGACGAGATGATTTGTAGTTTAAATCTGAAAAATATAAGTGTGCTGCTAGAATTCCATATTACATAATTTAAAATAGTTATACCTGTAAAATAGTTATCATTTGCAGGCCAGTCAAGTCAATAAGTAAATTAATCAACTATTACAAGTACAATGAAATAGACATTATTTGTTACTTTTTAATGCTTTATTTTAAGTTGTTTTAATCAAATGTTTATTTATTTGTATCTTTTTAGTGATATATGTTTCTATTTCTCTCGCCCCCCTCTTTCACTTTCTCGTTTTTGTGAACTTTTACATTACGATTTAAAGTTACTAAAAATAATCATTGGATTCCTGTTAGAATTCGAGGACTCCCGGACCGAAGTTGATCATCAGATCTTCATGTTTTATTCATGGGATCAACATGTCAATACGTTCTTTCCGGTGAAAAAGTAATGAATAAAATCTGTTAAAAGCTGCTGAAGATATTGAGTATTTATTTATTTAAAATGGTACGCCAACATCACAATACATTAGATCATATAAATGTATTTGCCTATGATAGGCGTTCACAGCTTTGGCCAAAATAAACAATAACTATAACTATAACTTAATTATATGGCAATATTAAAAAATAAAACTAGAATAAGAAAACAAAAACCAATGAAATTACAATTATTACTCTTCTATACTATCAATTTACATAAATAAGAACTTAAAGCACATTGGAATAGTTTTTTTTTTAAATTTACGTTTCTATTTTCTTAATTCTATTAATTTTCTCACCCCTCCGCCTCGCCCCAACCCCTTCTTCTTTCCGCCACTGTAGCTTAACTTTTAAACTAATGCTAATGCAAAACGAATTATCGAAATCCTAAAAAAAATACCTCTTTTCCGTATGTCGTTACTTCTCCGAAATTGTATCCTTATTAGCAACATTATCGAATGGCATAATAATAATAATACGGCATGTGTTATTATTTTTTAAATCATCGAGTTGGATTATTGGCTAGGAATATTAATTTATCAAAAATCCAAGTATACAGTTTTAGCTTTTAAGTATTTTTCGCTATTCCTCATAGTTTAGAAATTCGCTACCCAAGCCCACTTGAAAAATTCACCCTGTATACATTTTGAAAATCAATAACTCAAACAACATATTATTGGATTTGGGATATTTTACTCAAACAACTGCTACAATATCAAACAATCTAAGTAAAATATTATAAAAAATAAATCTAACTTGCTGCACTACTGAATACATTATATTATACTCGTAATTTATTGTTTTATTCTTTAAAAAATTGGTGGTTATAGAAAAATATAAAATAAAAAATTTCTCACTGATGTAGACAAGACAGGTTTAGCCGCAGCCCGGACTCGAACCGGGGTCTCTAGATCTGGAGTCTAGCGCTCTACCGTTGAGCTACATCGGCTACAGTCAGTTTGACGAAATAATGCTTCCATTCCATACTTATACTCAGATAGAAATACAGGAGATTTTTTATTACATTTCTTAATAATTTTGATTCTACTATGCCTGTATTTTGGTGCCAGTATACTACCTACTATACAGGTGTCCTACAGCGATGTCACATGGAGTATGTATTTTAAATATTTTAGATAAACATTTTAATTAAAAGAGGACTTATTTTAATTATCATAAAAACAATTTAAACTACATTCAAACATTTTTGAATAATCGCATGTCAGAAGCGGGAATCGAACCAGTCATATTGCAAAAATACTACCCATAATTTTACGATAATCCAATCAAAAGGCTCAATCATAGGGATTGTTCATCTCCATGTAACATAGCATCTTAAATAAAAGGAAGACCATGAAATTTTACATATATTTAAATTTTATTTTTATTATATTTCAGCTTGAAACCTTCATTTAAATGCTTGTAAAATTGTAATTTATTTAATAATTTCCGTTTTCGAGTTGGATTAAAGCAATACCAATATTAGCCAAGGAATTTACCAAAAATAAGACTATAAAACCAGCAACCGGATATTACCTCTATGGTATAAGTTCTTAGTCCTCCCACCAGGGGCGCTCTTTGCGTGCGCACTGAGAATTCTATGAAGTGTTTGCCAAGGCCACACCCAACTTATTACAGCCCTAAGTTTCATATCCTGGTTTTCACTTCCACCAAGCCAATATGGAAATATATGTAATACTAAAGTTAGCTTTCATTAGTATAAAATGTGTTTAACATTTTAAATATACCATAAATTAGTAAATTTTAAATAACACGCATTTTTGTAAAATTCAATCGGTCCTTAGTTCGCTAAAATTGCATAGATGGCGCAAGTTGCACTTAAGCCTTAAATCAATAGTCTGACTCAGCGCGGCACTTGGCTTCTATTTCTGGTGGAAGGCGGCTGTTTGCATTCGAACTGTTTCGCAAAAGGAAATCTCGTGAAAAAAATAACGCCATGTGGCTGAAGACTGGCATGTACCGGCGTGAGAAGCATCGCAAGCTGGGTATCGTGAACGGGCTGGGCGACGGGACAGTGTTCGAGACCATGAGAGTCGACGAACATGACGGGTGAGTGCACATTCTTAGCTACACCTATTGCGATACATATACTGTTTAATTTGAAATATTGAAAGTTGAGACCAGTAGCAATGGCGAGTGATGTTTAGCTATAGTAGCAGAACTAACTAACATGTCATTTTCATTAAGATGTAAATTGCAAAATTTTATATATCTAAATATTTCAAAACATGAAACTAAAAACATCCCTCTGGGGCCAATATTATATGCGTAATTACATGCCGCGATGCGTAATTACATGTCATGATCTGATACGTCATACATTTGCTACCCTTGGGGTTTGCGATCGATAAGCGTAGCGATTTAAAATGGCCGTCGAGAGCGTCAGTGCGCACTGCGCATGTGCTATCTGAAAGAACGACGCCATTGCAGATAGTTTTAAATGCGCATGTGCCAGCATGACTTGATAAAATAAGATGGGATTTTCATTTCCAGGAACTCGGAATTCGGCCACTTCGCGCTGTACTATAACAAGCGCATGTGTCGCGCGTTTAGACATCTGAGAGCCGAGCCCAAGCCGAAGCACCGCCAATTTGGCTAAGCGGTGGTCTGCGGGGCTTCATGTGCTGCGTGTCAACTCTTCTTACCGCAAAGCATTTCTTACCTTTTCTATTTACAACATTTTAGACTATAATTTTATTTACGAATTTTTAAAAACCTATTAGATCTCATATATTTTTGCAATGTTTTTTAAAAAAATTGTTTGTGTGATGACATCCGCCTTGCTCATTGCTGGCTGTCACTTTTATTGTTTCTTATCTTTATTGCTAATGCGATAATTCTTCATTCAACATCTTAAATCTATTAGCGCTGCGACAATTCTACCTAAATCTTTGTTTATATAACTACAAAACTCGGTCGATTCAATACTGCTGACAATTTAAGTGCATATGATATGTCTCATTGATTGTTATTATTTTATTATTCTCAATCAATTGTTAGCCCTGTTTCATATGAAATATTTTAAATTAATGTTTGGTCCAAAGTAAATTTCTGTTGAACTCACAATGATCGTCAACAGTATGAGTGGATAAATCGTATTTTCCCAAGAAATATCTGAGACCGCAGCACACACAGCAACACTCGTAGTTGCTGTGCAGTAATACTCCCCCGGACAGCGGGGATCAGTCTAGATTGTAACAATAGTCCTGGGGAGAGGCGTCATCTAGTAAGCAGCTTAACTGACAGGGCGTTGCCTGGCTACCTAGGCCGGCATTTTTTATTAATATCTCGATGTTCGTTTTCAATGTTAGCGATAGGTTTACTAGCACAGCTAAAATAAATGTGCTGACATTTATTAATACACCACCAACAGTCACTAAGATCGGCTTTTTTCGTGGGTATCAAGAACTACGCGAAACGTTTCGGTCTCACTTACATCCAGACCCGAATCAAATACCTGTGGATCACACAAATATTTGTTTCGGTGCGGGAATCAAACCCGCGGCCTCCCGTTTCACAGCCGGCCTCAAACCAACTGCGCCATGGAGGCTGACATTCATGATAAGAATCATTATATTGCTGGCATAGAGTTGTGATATGACAGGAATAACATGGTTTTGCATGTGTTGGTTAAGTGCAAGCATATTTTAAAGTTTCTTTCGTGTAAGTGGACCTTAGTAAATGTAATCGTTGTCTATAATCCAGTTTGATTAAACTCTTCATGTCTGTCTTCGATGTTAGCTGTATGTCATCTACTAGCAAATTTAAAATTAATGCAATTATACTAAATCATGGTGAATATCCATCCGCCACTGTCTTTAACGTATCGAATGACAGAGACAATATCATTTTATAAGTCGTGGTAAAGTGTAAAGACATTACAATTTTTTTTCTGCAAATGGATCTCGGTAATTTAATCAGGTTTATAAAAAATTTGATCAACATCTTCATGTCTGTCTTCGATGTTAGCTGTATGTCATCAACTTGCACAATTAACTTTGTGTGTGCACGTTGTTTTCGATATTTTAAAATGTGTAATTCAGTTTCGATCAACATCTACATGTCTGTATTCGGTGTTAGCGATTTATCATCAACTTGCACCGCGTATTAAAATGTGTTTATTTTAAATCATGGGAAATTTTCTCTCTCTGTCATTGAGGTATCAAATAACAGAGAAAGCATGCTTTCCTAAGTCATTATTTGAAATAAATGCATTTATTATCTAAATCGATTTGTGCAAGTTGATGTCACTTTTTTTCGGAATCTAAATGTTCGTGTTCGATGTTATCTTTATATGGCTTACTTGCGCGAATAGAATTAGCGTGGTCACAGTAAATTCAAAAGTTACTGTCGCAGTTGTTGAGACATTCGCCTAGTGCGAATAATTTTGTGATGTGTGTGAAGTATTGGCAGGTTAAGTAACTTTGTTTCTGCAAGTAAGTCCCAAAATATTAAATCCACTCATATAATCAATTTTAAGATAATGTTTTGGCGTAATATTTGGATGTTGCTTGTTATGTATATCAGGTCAGCTTGCATAACCGATAAGTGCATTACAATAATTTTCAAGTATATATAATTTCAATGCATTACACTTTCTTTGTAGTCTGTTTATTTTCATCTTAACTTCCGGTTGTGCAAACTGGCATTATATTAATGAGTTATTTGGTGTATAGAACATTAGCAAAATAAAGTAGAAACAATAGCTTGGTTGTTTTATTTCAAAATACCTAATTTTAGTTAAGAAAATATATATAAAAATCTCATCACAACAAAATAAGTTTAACAAGACTAGATTTCAGATTTTTTATTTTTTAAATAAACTGAATTCATTGAGTGTTTTAATTGTGTTTTATTAAGGATAAAGACCTATTTACGCGGTGACAGTTTCGTATTTGGCGTCTTTTAATATTTGGCCTAAATACTATGTATTCGACTTTTTCTTGAGCTCCAAGAAGAATTGGACAGGTTACACTGGGATATTTGGGGTTATCGGAAGTCCGAATTCTCGGAGAAGAAACAATAATTCTGAACTCAGGTAACCTTTTTTTCTACCGGGGATTGACCAACTGTCCCAAGATGGTGTCGGATTTCTCGTCAACAAGTCCCTTGTTGAGCAGGCTGGTATACTCAGAATATCCAAGAGATATTCGCTGAAGGTAATACAGAATAAAGAGGTGTATGACGATATAATTTAGGCTATACATCATTCGGAAATCTACTTCAATGTTGTGATAAGGGACGCAAAGCTCGATAAACGAAGCGATGAAGAGTTGAAAGTGGGGAAATTTAGATATGGAGAACGGAACCGGAGGGGGCAGAGCCTGGCCGACTTGGAGAAAGAGTGATTCTTAGCGACTCTTTCTCCCAGAAGCCGCTTTACAGGAAATGGACTTGGATGGGTCCCGGAATAGTTACAAGAAATATTCATAGCAGCAATCTCTGCTTCTGCAGAATAATTTATTTTGGAGTCATAGCTGAAAGCACTATTTTATGTCTATGGCCTCACTATGTATCGTCTATTAGTTCTCCTTATTTGGCAATGATTCAGCCGTCGTTGCCTATTCTGTTCATCTTCATTTCCCCGCGCAATGTTTATTGATTGCCTTGTAGCATTGAGACGTCTTACTCGTCTGTCAGTTGTTTGTGATAAGCGAATCATATTTTTGTACTAAGCTGCCTGTTTGCAGTTTTTTATCATGTGATCACGATTGTATTGTTTTTAAGACGCGGATATCATGCTGGTCTTTATTTTCGACATCGCGTTGATTTTAGGGACGACGACGATCGTTTTCCAATCGTAGTTCTCGAGAATTATCTGAGTCTGAATTGCTTAAGATAGCGTGAATTACATGATCATTTCCTAAACGCTGCTTTTACGAATTTTCTGATTCAAGGCTTCTTATGTTGGCGTGAAGGACACAATCATTTTCTTGTCGCTGTGATTTAGAATCGTCAGATTCTAGAATTCTAGAGACAGAGCGTCGCATGCGATCATCTTTTCGTCGCAGTGATGACGATTCTTATCATCACATTCTAAAATTAATGCTATCTCTAGATAGCATGTCGTATGCAATCATCTAGTCATTGCTTTGTAGTGTTTTCGTCGTTGCTTTTAAATAGTTTCAGATTCCAGATTTCTGGAGTCAGAGTGTTGCATGCGATCATCATCCAATCGCTGTGATTTAGAATCGTCAGAGTCTAAAATTCTAAAGACAGCATGTGATATGCGATCAAATTCTAATATCTCTGTATTCTAACTCTCTCTGTATCACCCGATTCTTGATTTCGTGAAACAGTGTGTTGAATACGGTAATTTTCTCGTAGTTTTTCTTCTGAAACGTTGTTTTCTAACAATACATGACGGGTTTTATGTAATTTTAACCGTTTGTTGTCTTTCTTGAGTACGTTTATTTAATCTAGATGTGGACTGTCTTAATTGACAATTTACAAGACGATTTTCTTTAACATCTTAAGATTCATTGTCATGCAACAATCTTTGATTTTTAGCCCTTTTTGTGTTTTGTGATACATTTAACTTTCGTTTCGGCATTACTATTTCGTTATAAATTAATATAAAAAAATTGGTGATTTCAATTGCAAAAATCAACATCGAATAACAATAACTTTAAAATATTATGTAAAATACATTGCGAAAGATGTGTACCATGTAAACACGATGATACTTAAGAAAATCCGTCGCTTTTTTTTGTAAAATTTTTGGTGTTCGTATTCGGTCGCAGTCTGAATATACAGAGTATAAAATATAACATGGGAGACAATAGGAAAGAAATTCTATAGAATTTTAAGTGCGGGAGAATGAGATAGAGTCTATTTCAAGTTCATGGTGAGATTTGAAGTTTATGACTGCCATTTTGAACTTTTGAGTTTTTGATACTAATGCTCTTAAACTCATTATCGGAGCGGTCCCATATGTGGATGATTTAAATTCATAGTCAATTTCAATAAAGATTAAGAAACTTCATTCTTGATGCGGTAGTACTGGTCGCACGCGGTTTATAATTCATAATACTTACACCTGTTACTTAAATATAAAAAATTAATGTCTCTAAAATATGGTGATTCAAAAGCCACGAATTGTTGTAAATTAAGGATGACTTGACACGCATGATATATTTTTAAATAATTTTACACACAGATTGGATATAATATACAACATCTTACCCTTTTTAAAGGAACAATCACAAAAATCTATAAACTAAATGAAAGGTCTAAATTATAACAAACTCAAAGAAATTAAAGATAAACACAAATTAAATTAAGCTAATGATATCTGCTATGATTCTCCACCAATCTATTAATTATTTCCTTTGCCAGCCTTGCAGCTGCCCTTTCTGTACGACTATTTCCAACATTATTATTACAAGTAAACGCCGACATATTTTCAAATGAATCATAATATTCATAATCATCATTAACATTTTTAATATTGTCGTCACTTCGAAATTCAGAAAAATCGGAAATTGATGCATTTTTTGATCCAAGTAACTTAATTAAATGTTTTCTATTCCTTCGCTTCCGTTTCACATAAATATCTTTAACAAAACATAAACGAGGATGCTCAGAACGTCCTACTACGCTCGCCCTATATCTCTCTTGGTTATCCCTAACAACAAAATTATCACCTGAAAATAAATTTGGTAATACACGAAATCTTTTGTAATCCAGATATTTCGTAAGTTGTTTGCGTAGTATATTATTATAGTCCTCTATGTTATCTCTACCAGGAACTAACTTCTCAATTTGGTATGTATTGTATTGTATCAGCCCATATACGACCCACTGCAGGGCACGGGCCTCCTCTACAATCGAGGGTACGATTGAGAGGGGTTAGGCCATATAGTCCACCTCGCTGGCCTAGTGCGGGTTGGCGGACTTTTACATACCATAGAAATTTATACAAATCGCTATGGTATGCAGGTTTCCTCACGATGTTTTCCTTCACCGTTATAGTGCGTGGTGATTGACTATCAATACACACATGACTCCGAAAAGTCAGAGGCTTGCCCCGGTATTTGAACCAGCGACCACCGTGAACATGTAGGCAGCCGCGTCTGGTCCGTTACCAACAGGCCACCACGCACGTACTTCTCAATATGCACTGGCTATCGCGGTTTCAGTCTCCTACCCATAAGTAGTTGTGCTGGCCTTGCGATTCCATCTCTAATTATTATCGAATATAATTTTTAATTTAAATTAAATTTTTAATAATATTCCACACAAGTTGGATATAATATACAACACGAACCACGTTATTATTTACTTGTGTTATGCTAAGATGACAATTATACTAATAAGAAGATATAATTCTCATTATCAATCATATAATATCTTAAGATTCCGATATTCCCCCACAAACTTTCATCTCCCCTCCCTCCTTCCCGCACCCCTCCCGTAAATTTGTAATTCTAAAACCACTGAACCACTGACGGAAATAGTCACGATTTAACTATTGCTTTCTCTACCAACTAACTTAGCCACCCGCATGTTATTATATCCATAAAAAATCACCCTACATTTTACGGGATTCAATGTTTTTGTGCGGAACCCAAATTGGTTTTCCAAAATTAAAGTAGCCTGAGTTAATACCGAAAAAAAAATGCTATAGATAATAAAAAAAACTGCTATAAAAGTTCAGTCAAAATCAATTCGAATCTTCTCGAGAATAGCGTTAACAAACAGAACAGATGGAGAGATAAAACAAAAATTAAAGTGGATTATCGTGTAACAGGTATATTGAAAAATAATATATTTTCACTTCACAAACAGGCACTTCGATTTTATTTATATGTATAAATTAAAACACATACTGCACTGGTTTGAATAAGTCTTTAAATAAAACACACGATCAGATAATAATTTTTAATTTGCTTCACGAATAGTTAATAGATGGATACATGATATAAATAATTTAATAGTTAATATAAATAGACACCAAGTAAATACATTGACAATTGCAATTTAAATATAGGAATCGTTCAGTAACAGAGAGTGAGAGAGACAGAGTTGCTCAAGTGAAACACTAGAACAAACACCCACTAGATACAATAAAGAGTCTATTGTTTACAATATCAGCATAGTCATAAACCTGTATTATTCCAGAAAAATCAGGCTGACCTGTGAGTAAGACTTCTCGCCAATATTATTTCGATCTCAAGATGTCATATTTCAAACTAAACAATCTCAGTTGATTACCTGACCTGTGACACAAATTCGGAACCACTCGATGCACCATATATTATGATAAAATATTTTCAGCCTATCATCGATCAAGTAGATATTTCAGTTGTGGTAGAGCAGGATACGAAACAAACAACTTGAATAGTGAAAGCATCTGTAGTGGAATTGGTTAAGACGTCGGCTGAGAAACGAGAAGCCACAGGTCGAACATATTGTGACATAGTTTGATTCACAAGTAGTTGTTCTGAGCTAGATGTTGTGGGAGTGACTCGTTAGACGTTTCTGAAACCAACGGCACATTGCATCTCAATGTGGGGTCAGGAGTATATGATTGTAGAGTATGTTTATTTATGTATTAAAGTGTATTAATAAAAATATAAAATACTAAACAGTTGTACGTTACTTGATAAATTTATTAAAGATATTTTTTCCAATAGACGTATGTATACGCTTTAAATACAGCTCAGGTTATTATCGACCTGTTATTAACTAAATACATTGACTGATATTCCAAAAGATTACAAGATAAGCATCATTATTTCGGACATTAGTCTAACATCAAGAATCATAAAATACACACAAGCAGAAAGAGAAGATCGTAAATGAGGAAAAAGGTCGAACAGTAGACATCATAGGGAATTAAAAACATTTAGTGGACGAAGAAACAGTAGGAAACACCAGAGGGAATGGTAAAGATAACGACAGTGAGCTTAAAATGTAAACAGAAACCAAATATATTTTAAGAAGAGTACTATAAATGTTATATGGCGGAAATATGTATAAATTATGTTAGTAATATAATATAAAAAGTCAGAATATAAAACATCGAGATTGGAAGTGATTACATGAGCATCTATATTTGTAGAAAATATTATCTTTTAAATATTAAAAATACTAAGACAACCGTGGGGTAAATATATCAGAAAGGGTTGTAAAGAATCGTCCTAAATTCGTTTATAAATATTTTTAACAAAATGAGTTTGAGATTGATATGAGGAAGTACAATAAGAATACTTTAAATAGACCACAACATCGCATAAGAAGTAAATACGAGATTAAATATGTGTAAAAGTTGTTCGTCAGCCCTCCATTCAAATTTTCACATTCGTTGTTTTCATCTGTAGACCGGAATTTTTCTTGCTACTTGTAGCACAGCAATTTGCACAAACTTTGGGGTTTCATTTCCTGAAAAGAAAACGTATACATTGAATAATTTTCTTAGGCATTTATTTAAGTAATGCCAGGAAAAATCGTTTGTGGAAATTCGGGTGAGAATTTCTTTATTCGAGTTAGACGTATCACACCAAAACCATGGGATAAAAGAAAATGCCAAGTCTCACAACGCAGTGCTTTCACTAAAAAAAGTTGTATTTTTTCTATGGTTCTTTATGGACTTAACGTTAGTGTTGAAGTTTGTAGGACTTCTAGAATTATGATGATCGGTATGACGGTAACAAAATTAAAGAACTTTGACTAGGTACTGATAATTCATAAACTATAGGATATAAATATATGGCATTTTTTAAATGTACTCAGTTAAAGTAAGTCTCGTGAACTCAAAATTCAAACATCTAACTTTACACGCAACGAAGTTATAAGAAGTATAAGTGCCGTGAGTCGCTTCAAGAACAAAATCTTACGGATGTGCTCGACTTGGCGGGGCACTGCCGTGCCACCATACTACTCGTATGTATAATATATATATCTACTACACAAATCCGCCAATACTATTATGTATAATGTTAAAATCGTGAAAAATACATAGAACCATTTGTTTGGTGGTGTTTCCAGAATTCAATTTTGTAGATGGTAGCACCGTTTAAAAGAAAAGTCGCTTGTCTTGCCAAAAAAATATTTTAATTTTGCATTAATTTTCTATATATTTCACCAAAATATCGCTTAAAACTCTCAGTTGTACACATAACTAAAAATCCCGTTATGTCGCTGGTTGCACGCAACTTGTCAAATAACTTTTATAAAAAATTGCAATTTGATTCTTTGGGGAGAGCGTTCGCTCAGCATTAGAAATTGCGATTGAAAAATATTTTTAACTGACAGACAAATATAAGACTTAACCTAGAATGCATTGATGCATGACATGCGCGTGGTTTATCATATTTTTTGTATCAGCATAGCAAAAATGACTAGGACGTTCCTGCTGACAAGTACTAAGTACAGTGCTAAGTATCCAAACAGGTTGTTCTATAAAATAATGTCGGCCAGCTGGAATCATGACGTAAACTGGCATAATAACACCAACTTGCGTGGTGTACCATCAGCCATGACCAGTATTTATCATTGCAAAGATTAAGATGCTCGCTAATGGGGCGGATACAACAACTGCAAACATATTTTTCTTAAATTCAGACGAAATAGACTATTTAAGGTTACAATTTTGGAACATAATGTTACGCCTCAGTGACTTTGCCATTACGATGAAAGGTTGGGAGCTAGCAACAATCTAGTTTAAAAGGAAATTAAAAATTGCCAATACCTAGTACGATTAACAGTTATGTCTACTTACTCGTACGTTGCATGTGCTTCCCCTTGAGGTGATTCAGTCCAGGATTCCGACTATAACAGATGCCAGCCTCGTAAGATGTTGAACATTTCTGCAACCCAGGGCGATGAACCTGAAAACACATAAAGAACTTCATTAAATCTTGTACTATTTTTACTTTCCAAATTGCTATGTGGGTTGTCAATAAAAATAGTTATTAGAATTGTAGCAAATGTTAAGTATTTCTTTATGAAACTTTATTTAGACTAGATTATCTATTGATCATCTTTTGGACCTTTAATTCAATCAATTTACATATTATATACAGATATAATACTACGTTGGTATAAATTATTAATATAATATTAAACCGTCGAAATGTTTAGCACAGAACCTCAACAGCTTGGACATTGGACCAATTAGCCGTCGTCATTTTGTCTTCATTTTCCCCAAAGAGTATCCAAAATCACTTTCGACAACTTCTGCTTCCCTTAAAACCGGTTTAAAATATCCATTACCTCCCGCTTAGTGCCACTAAAAACAAAATCATGACTCACCTCTTTTACAACTTCCTCACCACTCGCTTCGAGCCTATAATCAAGCTCAGATGATTCCAAAACGTCCAGCAACAATCTGTGCATATGCACATCTTGTTGGTGGACATTTTTGGGCTATGTTTGGCACACGGACGCATGTGGAGGCTGTTCACTACAGGCCAGGCCGCACCCTGACGCTATCGATTTTAGCCGTATGTCAATCCAGCGCCATCTTTAGCTGGTGTGACGAGCAGGATACTTTTTAAAGCAGTGTGACAAATTAATGACTGCACTTAAATTACTATTTATATACAATGAGGTCAAATTATATTTTATTAGTATAAAATATTTATGTCTAAAATTATGCTACAAGATAAGAAGGTTTAAAAGCATCGTAGCAATTATACCGTGATTGTAGCAGTCTACGGCTACGGTTACCGGAGTGCTACGAAAAGTCGTAGAATTTTTTGTACTACTTTACCAGTTCAATAAGTTAAGTTACGCGAGGATTTATAAGAAGTTTACTCCAAAAGTATATTCTTCCATTATACCATTCCATTACATACCATGGTGTATTGTCCCAATGTTGGCTAGATGCTGTCGCAAAACCCCTTTTAATATACGTGACCTTTCCAATTATTTTACAATATCATTTTCAACCCTTTTGGGTAAAAGTTTATAAAACATGCCGATAATCATTTTTGTTGTTATAAGTATCGTAAAACTTTTAATGAAGGAATATAAGACAATAAAATGTAATGGTATGAGTAAAATCTTGTGTATACGTACAATAAAAAAGAAAGATGTGTGTGTAATTCACACACGATAGAAGTGTAAGTTTAGAAAAGAAGCCTACGAGAGAATGAGATAAATAATATATATAGAGTTTGAAAAATCGGTACCAAAAATATACAAAGATATTCATAAATAGGGGCCAGGCTCCGCCCGGGTGCAGATATTTTTTGAGTCCAGACCATATTAGCAACATTTTATTTCCCGTGCTGTTTTATTTATATTCAAACTCAATGTGGACTTTTGTACTGCTTTTCCCGTCCCGTCCAGTCTCATTCCCCATGTAATCCAGTCCCATCCCATCCCTTTGAATATAAAAAGTAACAAATGAAACCAACAAACCTTATGTCTTACTATTTTTTCCTTACTTTTTGTATTATCAATATTATACCCATATTTTGCTTTGTTCATCTCTGCGCAAAGTTTAAGAATCCGATCGAGTAATTATATTAAGTATTTGGGGTCCAGTGCGCGCTCCTGCTTCTGGAGTATATCCCAAAGATGTGGAGTGAAAATTAGCCAATATTTGGACCCATATTAATTTCATAGGATTAACAAAAGGATGCTGAGGGGACGTCTTGCCGGCCAAGTTATAACCCTGAACAATTTTTGTCCTCTAAACATTACAAGAAAGCTAAATGTCGGACGCCCACCCAAAAGGTGGACAGACGCCCTGGTTAAGGTCGCAGGAAGTCGCTGGATGCAGGCCGCTTTTAACTGGTCTATGTGGCAATCCATGGGGAATGCCTATGTTCAGCAGTGGACTTCCTGTGGCTGAATAGAGAGAGAGAGAAACATTTTAAATAGTCCTTAAATCGTTTTGAGACCAGCTTTAGATTCTTTACCTTGTTTTGGAGCCGAGGAATTGGCTTCTTTGCCGCTATTCATCCAAAAAGACCTGCGTCTACGAGTCGACTTTAGACAGTATGCTACTTGCACACTGTCTAAAGTCAGTGGGCTTAGATTAGATTTGTTGAGTTGTGCTGCGGTTTCTCGTGCTCTTAGTTATCGATTGTGTCGGCGGATTAATTTTATGTATTTATCGTCAGTTTTAATTATCTTCCGTGGACGTCTGAAGCGTTATCTCCCAGAATAACAGTTGGTTTCCGAATATTTTTTCAAATTATAGTAAATTTTTTTGGTGTATCTTTAATGTCTATGACTATCGATTTACAATATCGAAAGAAAGATTCCCTTAGATATCGAATTGACTTCAACGAATCAGGCCTATAATAAAAAGTTCAACATAGCGGGCCCAAATTTGAATACTGACTATCATTCGATTATCGGGGCGAAGGATCACTCAGATATCGAATTTTTTATCAATCGGACAAAAATAAATATTCAAATAGAAATATGTATATTTTGATATGTAAGAACTTTCCTTCAGGTAGCCTTTTTAATATATATTTTCAAATCACAACGATTTTATAAAAGTTTCACTTAAAAAATTCGGTAATATTGAGAATATCCACATTATTTCACCCAAAATAGTGAACGGGGTTAATATTCCAATAGTGCAGCTGATGGTGCTGGTAGTTTAATACCATCCGGCCAAGTGTTTACCAGTGATGGACATAGGCTTCGCTTAATTTTTCACACCCGCATGTTGAAAATAGGTACGCCATGTTCTGCCTTGAATTCATGAGAATCGTACTATTTGATTTAAATCGATTCTCAAACGGGTTGTATCAAATTATACCATATAAATCAATTATAAATATTCGTTTATGGTAAATTAGTTACTGATTTTTAAATTATACGATTTTAATTTATATTCACCGTATTTAAATATTTTGTTTATTTTTTTGCAACTGGAGGCATAAAGCAGCAGACCGGGCACTGTGGCGTACCTTGGGAGAGGCCTGTATCCAACAGTGGTCTGCAACGGGCTGATGATCATAATCATGATAATGATGTGTATTTTTTTTTCAAATGACATTATTTAATGTCAATGTTTTTCCCTAACTGTAGTTTGGGCGAACTTTACAACCTTAAGTTGGTTACATTCGATGTTTTAGATTTCCCGATTCTCTCGATTGTAGAGTAGGCCCGTGCCCAGCAGTGGGACGTATATGGGCTGATACAATACAATACAATATTGAGTAGTGCTCCATTCTCGACATTATTTTCTGACTCATTCTCTGGGATATGAACGCTGTGATAAGGTGTTTAAATGTACGAAATCTTTATTTATAATATTTATTAATAAGATGACTATTTTTATGTACTGCATTCAGATTTTGAGTAGACGTATCTGTCACCAATTCATGTTTTGTTTGAAATGCGCTGCACTTTCTATCAGATAAATTGCACATGTCTGTTCTGTTGCAACTGTGTGTTAGTCGACTGAATTATGCTGGCCTGCTTGATATCAAACATCGATAGGGCCAAGAACAAAACTTACAGATAAAAAATGGCATGTGAAAGTCTTCATAACAATAAAAAACGTTTTTTATCTTTTACTTTGCGTAGCAAGACTATTTTTAGTAAAATACACATATCTTCCAATATTATATACTAATATTTTATTTTTATATATTATATTTTTGTGACCAGTCCATAATTTACGCCGAAAATAGATCAGCGTGGTAACTACGGGTATAGTCGTCCCACCATGAAAGTAAATCAAACACAAGAGAGAGGTATATAGTTTTAATATTAAACGATCCACGATGTGTTTAAATATGATTAAAATACAGAGACAATATAGAGTTACAAATACAATTCTTAAAGAGATCGAAAATTACGAGTTCCATACAATGGTACAATCTTACGCTACAGAATCATCCTTAACTAAATCCTATTTTAAGTCCTTTAATGTGATAGCTCAAATGTATATTATTATAGCCGTCCGCACTGACACTTGACAAAAAAAAAAATCTTAATCTAAAGACATTACGCATCAATTACATTAGAATCGTTACAAACTATCGCTGCTTAAACACTTCCCCCAAATCTTAACCTACGCTAATAACTTGCATATCATAGTTCTTATTATTTATTTGTGTTGAATGAGTAAAGGTTATTTAATGTTAAAATTATGCATTATTCTTATCAAATGTTTAAATACTTAAGATCTATACTTTTAAGTTTAATCCTATGAATTAAAATTACATACTAGGAGACCTCGACAACTATTCGAAACTTATTTGATGTTACAGTCACAAGCAATGATGGCAAATCTGGGCACAGGGATACTATGGTTTTCTTACATAAGTCCTTTAAATGCACATATAAATAAAAAATGGCTATATAGTGCCAAACAATCTTCCCAAAATGTAGTTCATTCCTTAGCCGCCCCCAGGACTGGTGGTACCCTCACAATAATCCCTGCGGTCCGGGGACACAAGCCAACAAACTCAAAATACAACCAACAGATGCACACGCAGTTCCAACACCACTGCGACCTGATAGGTTTCCACCTACCTGGTCGAAGGTTTTGGAAACTATCAGGGACCGTGTGGTCCCAAAACACCCAGACCCAAAACAAATTTTTGCGTGAGCTGCAAATATTTGTCTTGGGGCGGGGACCTGCCTCTCGCCCATAGTTGCACGAGGGCAAAGCCATGTACATTCCAAAATATTTGCATAACTTAATCCCAAATATTAGATGGTAAATTCCATGGTGATAACACGCGCTCCGATGACCAGGAGCTATTTTTTCTTGATTCTAACCGATGTTATCTTGACGCAGGCTTTGGCAGGCGCGTCTTCCGTGAGAGATGTTATTAATCTGTGCAAAAATATCGATAGTTAAGTATAAAAATGTGATATTTTGTAATTATCTCGGTGCTTTGCTGCTTTCCTATGCCTTTAAAAGAACAAAAGAAGAAAAGGTGTAAAATAGAAAAGCATTTCTTCGTTTTCAGCCGCAAGAATTTACTTAATCATAGGCCTCCCATATGGATTTACACAGCGCTCTGTTGGAATTCCTGCGTCCAGCGACTTCCTGCAACGTTTGTTACTTGTTATCTAATAGCATTAAGTATCAAGCTGCTAAAGAAGCTTGTTGCTAGCTGTGTATGACTAGGCCTGTAATGATGTTGCAATAAACTACCAACCTGATGTCATGTCACAGCATCGCTTATAGATGTTCTTCGGACTGGGGTGAGTGAGTTGGACACGGCACCTGAAAATTAAACGAATACAAGTTAGATTTTGCACTAACAGTTTGATGGCATTATTTCACAAAAGACCCTACTAAAGCTTCTATGGAATAGACAGAATGCTCTAGAAAAACACGCGGACTAGACAAACACATATTAGTATACATAGACTTTTGAAATTAAGAAAGCAATCATAATATTTATTCTGAAGCTGTAGGCCAGGGTTATAATCATTATATTTTATGATATGTTTAATTTTGTTTTTAGTTTTAATGTCTACAAAAATTGCCCATCGTATTTTGAGACAGTTGCAAGAGGCTGCACGCGGCTCGCAGTCAAGAATTTAATGTACAACGTAGTTGAAGCTACAATATTAACTGGGCCTTACAAAGACGAAGATGTCCTCATTCCTCGAATTCCCATGATCCCTACCGATACCTACACCATTTGAATTAAAAAGATTGCAATTCCAAATTCGATTGGCGTTTGCAATCATAATCTTTAGAATTCGATAGGTTAGATTTAGGTGCGCATTGATTTGTTTCATATTTGTCATCTATGTAATCATATTATGCCACAGGGAAGCGTGGCATGGTACAGCTAGATGTCTATAACAAAGCCTTTATAGTATCTGACGACATACGTGTTGGCGCATGCGCTCTGAGTCTGCGCAGTACCGCAGTGCCAATCGATGAAGGCGCCATTTGCAATTTTCTAGAATAGCGACGTTAACTATTCCCTGAGACACAGTTTTTGATATCAATTACGTTATGACTAATTTATTTTAAGAAACAATCTAAGTATTAAACGATTAACTACCAAAAATCGCCAGTAAAACATGATCCTGCATAATGCGCATGCGTGGACCCGGGCGTGGCGGCCATTTTGTTTGATACTCACATTATGTGGAAAATATTTTCAGACGCAAAGCATCTGTTAGATCCATTGCTCTATTATGTCAATAATACCATTAATTTTGGATGCGAAATCGAAATATTATTTGAAAGTTATATCCTAACAAGGCTTGTCAAATAAGTGATGGTTTAACGCACTGCGCATGCGTGGGATAAGGCGTGGCCCTCGTATCGATCGATGAACGCGCCATTTGCAAAATATTTTCAGAACTCAGAGATCACATCCGAGTATATCGAAGACATCATTGATGGTCGTATCAATTGGGTTGTTAATATTGTTATGCTTTATGTTTAAAAATAATGCTTGTATTATATTTTAGTCTTGATGCACAAATCAAATTACAACTGTAGGATATTATCGAACAAAGATTATCAAGTAAGCCCAGCTTAGGTCGTTGCACATGCGCAGACCAGATTTGGCCAGTCATTGTTAGATACACGAGTTTATGGGTAATATGTTCTAAACTAAGGAATAACATATTATGACATTTTTCATCAAGCGGAAATTAAAATAATAACTGTATGACATACAAAAACTGTCAAGGAAATCGCGACTCAGCAGAAAACAATGCCACCTCAATGCGCATGCGTATATCGATCGAACAAGCGTCGTTTGTAAAATATTTTCTAACAGAATCACTTACCTGATTAATCACGGAATCAGCATAAACTTGCGAGCATGCCTGCCAAATCTTCATTCAGCTCACCACGCCTCGCCAAGCCCTCAGTTGCGGAAAATAAAATTTGTAAAATTGAAATGAAATAAAATAACTTTAGGTAATTGAGCAAAATAATTAAAAAAACACTAAATAAACCGTGAAATGTTCAGCAATAATTTATACACCATTGAGTGAATGTATAAATTATTGCTGAACATTCCGGATACATCCGGCTTTCGATGGAGCGCCGATGCAAGTGAACGAGGCAGCCGATGCACCCCCTCTCCGTTAGTACTTTATTGATCTAGCCTTTCATTGCAGCTAGCGTCATCTAGATATGCGGAGGCGTGGCCACGTTGTACTTTGCTATATCTATACTGTTATTCCATATAACCGCGTGGTACTTTCTTTTGTAATGAAAACCAGTCTGCTATTCTTGCGTCCCACGTCTGCTATTCTGGTTTTCGTGTGAATTTCGCTATTTCACACCCTATCACTCAACCTTATGCTCAGAATGCTGCGCACCATAGCTCTCTGGCAAACCTTAAGTCGGGACTTTTGTGACTATCAAGTCCATGTGGCCTGCTATTTCTTTAGAATGCGAATTGTGCAGAGAGAGAGGGGAGACCTTTGCCCAGCAGTGGGATGAGATAGGTCAAACAAAAAGAAATGGAAACCTGTAATTTTGTATAAATAATTATTCTTCTTGTTGAGCGTAAGATGGCTATTTTTTATTTTTCTCGGACATCCTAGAAAAATACGATTCTTAACGAAGTTGAATTAACTCCGTTTTGAAGAATGATAACAAAATTATACATTTTAAAGTCAACATAACTCAACGCTATTCCTGTACAAATCATAATCATACATTGTAGTATAAAAAAGTGTCTCGTTGATTTTATTATACGGTTATTATCATACTGCTGTGAGACACATTAGCAACCGCTAGAACGACACCACAAAAAAATATTAGCTAAATATACTTTTTAAAAAATGAGTATAATACTATGACAACAATTTTACTACAGTATAAGCGTTGTACCGTCGAAAGATCATCGCATTAGGGGGCTGAATGCAAATAGAAATGACTGGGGTGAACTCCTACCCTTTACAATTTGGCCGATTTCTTTCTTACAAAGCATGCAGTATTACCAGACTAAATAAAATCCTATATATTTTAGGTATTTGTGCCCATAAATGATTTTACTTTACAGAGGCCGCCCAACAAATCTTTTGAGAGCGTTTTTGTCATATTAAAAGTATTGTGAAGGATCAAAAATTATCAAAATGTACTTATTGGATAAACTTTGATGATCCCAATTTAATTGTTTCACCAAAAGCTGATTATGTCGATGAAAAACACATAATATTTGGTATCTATTGACGAGTCTAGAAAAATATAAAGTATGCAATCAATTCTTGTCGTTGTGGCTGGTTTCATGTTTAAATAACTTGTTTAAGGAACTATTTAAATTAATGACAGCCCCATCGATAGTATCCATGATCTCGTATGAGATACACCATTAGTATACTACAAGCATATATTTTCCGAATATCTGGCAAAAAATAATTTTTCGGCAAATAATTCATCCTTCGCCTGGCAACACTGTTTAGTTGAAAGCCGCCCTGTTGCGGGGGCAACGTGTGTTGACGATGTTCTATAATAACCTATTGTTTGGCCGGTATTTATATATTATTTTGCCGAATATTTCAGATCTGGCTGAGGACCAGAGCTACAGAGCACGGCAGCATCCATGCCAGTGTATCGAAACAGCCGAGATGAGGCCCGGTGTTACGTGAGATGGGATGGGTGTAAGATGGGTATGTCAACTTAACGCCCATGTAAGTATTCTTTGGTTTGTTTTTATTATTACTTCCGTAAGACTTTCTAAGCATATATCTATTTATATATTCAGATATACATACATAAATAGAAAGTCTAACGAAACGTTTTGAATTCATGCTTGTTACAAAAACTACAAAAGAATTATCAAACAAAATATAAAGTATACAGATTAGTTAAAACGTAACGTTGTATTGCAATAATTATAATTTATAAATGTAAAAAAGTGCAATATAAATTATAAAAAAAATATATATTTATGCAGTTATGTAATTATTGTATGGACTGCATGCGCTATTTTCGCTGCACCCACAGCAGAGGGTGCAATACGCATGAGCAGGAATTGTGACGGTGCACAATGGAATGTTCATTTTACATTGCCATTTGCTATGACTGATGTTGCCAGTGTTGTCCAGATTTTCCAACGACGTGATATTATAGTTGTCTCGTCGGTTGACAAAATTTAATATTTAAGTTCTTGTTAGGTTATGTATATCACCCTGCGGTGAAGGGGGAGACGGGTCTCCCCCCTCTAAAACGTGGATATCCAGACAGACAAACAAAATGCTTTTAATGTGCATTTTCGGTATAGGTATCGTGTAAACAACGATATGTACTTGAAGAAAAAAAGCAATTTGGACTTTACAAACAGACACTCCAATTTTATTGATACGTATAGATGTATAAATATTGATGTTACCGGAAATGTATGAAAACTAGGAATTGTACACAATTCCTGGGATTTTTTTACAATTCCGAGCATGCTTAGGAAATGTACGAGGACATGTTTCCTACAATACATAAAAAAATAATGCTTCTGTGAATAAAGCAAATAAAGCGCACTAGTAAAAAGTGCGTGGTGGCCTGTTTGGTAAACGAACCAGACGCGGCTGGGTTCAAATCCCAGGGCACACATCTGACTTTTCGGAGTCATGTGTGTATAGATACTCAATCACTAGACGCCATAAGATCGATTCCCGCATCGAAATGTATGTGCATTCCACAAATATTAGTTTCAGGTCTGCGTGTGGGAAGACACGTTGTCGGATGTTTTCTGATGCAAACGGCACAAGATTGTGTGTGGTGTTAGAACTATTGATAAGTACTTATGACTGCTGGGGGTATTTTTTTATTTGTTAGAAGATCTCTGGCATTACTCACAAACATTTCCGTTCTACCGCATACAAGGTTTAATAAATTGTAAAGGATATTGCGTAAATGGATTTCAGGGTGATGCGGAAATGCATCAGCGTGCAGGAACGTGAAAGGACGCCACCGTTGGAAGGTCAAGCGGTGGCTGAGTGCTCCGTCTTAAAGGAGCTACCAACACATCGAACCTGAGCGTCAAGCCTTACATGAAGATTTCCAGGTCTTTAGGTTATTTAACCTAGGTTTATTGTATTGTTTAATATACAGGGTGTGCAAACAAACGGCGCACTTGCTAATAAACATTTTAGTAAATCATGATTGTGTCTAGATTAAAACGCATTTTCATAGCGTAGTCTGATAATAACAATGATGCCGAGAAAATAACAATTAACATCACACGTGCTTCTCCATAACGTATTAAGCCAAAGGGATTGAACCTTACAACTGAACAGTCAACTCAACAACAGCTAAGTAGGTATACTTCTCAATAATAGCTGATTAAAACTACATTATTGCCATTACACTTAGTGTACATAGATAGACAATAGGAATTTCACATTGAACATTGACCTGTGCACCTTTATAACAAATGTAAAGGCGAAGTCTATGAAAGTTTTGTTGCTATTCAAAATGATTTTCAATATATATTTCGTTAACTATTTAATAAACGACGAAACGAAAAAATACGTATATGTTAAAATCTTGTTCTTTATCCATTTCAACTAGTTTAGTGCGAAAAGGTGGTGATCATTCTTGGAACTTTAAATGGTCCTAACTCCAAAACTGATAGGTAGTTTCCAAATATTATTTGATTATTATACTGGTAGTATTAATATTATGCCCTTGTATCCAACTGAGCGAGTGCGCCATTTTCCTGCCCTCCTTATATACGTGCACAAATCATAAAATTTGTGGTACGAAACTTAATCTACAATGACAAAATCCCCATTGTTTTGTAAAATATGAATATTGTAAAATATGACAATGTAGTTATTCATAATTCCCGTAATTATAAGGCGTAAGCAGAATTATTTGTTAGCGCGGATTCAGACAGTATCTAAATATGTTAATGTTAATTACTTATACAGCGCTTATGGAGCCGACTCCAGCTGAACACCGATGAACACTGCTGATTGTACTCGTATATGCAATAATAGCAACGATAAAAATACATTTCACTTCAATTTATGTCTATTACCTGCAAAAGAATAGACTAAAAAAAAATTAACGACCCATACAAAACTGGCGTAGTCCACAGGACAAAATTTGAATACATTTTGATATTCTAAATAAAAGGCTTTAGAAATAACTCGATTATTTTGACTATTAATTTGACTAATGGTGTCTTAGGTTTACGCGAATGTTATACATTGAAATGAAACGAATTCTTACGGATTTTATCGCGAATTTGATTTAATTTTTACATTTTTAATTTCCTGACGTTTCGATCACTTTACAGTTTTCGTGGTCACGGGGCGGACTGAGGTATTAGTCATCCGCTTAGTGACTATTGCAGTTTAACTACACTTCATTGACAATTATTAATTTAATTAACTTTACAAATACCAATTAAATTAAATCAAATTCTCGATAAAATCCGTTAGAATTCGTTTCATTTCAATATTAATTTGACTGTAATATTGAATAATTTAACTACCATACAATGTCTTGTCTAGCCCCTTATGCAATTCCGTGTTTATTATATAGTCGTGAATACCTCGCTATTCAAACTAATCGACTCAATCCTAGAGCCTTGGACTAAAGTTAATTCTTCGCTCATGTGAGGTTTTTAATAAGACCCTTAATGCTTTAACTTTGAAAGATAAATATCATATTAAACAAACAAACATGTTGTCTTAGAAGTTAGGTTTTATCGTATGTATTTACATGACGAATTACTAAAAGTAATGTTACTACTAAACTAATTTTACTTAGTAATTAGTTTTCTAACATATTTCCGATTTAACATGCCGTGTTATAAAGAGGAGGCTTTTTGAGGTAATAACTAATCCATAGAAATCTAAGAGTCATATTAAAAGCGAGCTCAAGTTCGATCTCAAGTGCATTATTTATTACAAGATTCTCAAGATGAGGTGAACATCCCAAGATCATCGCTATTTATTCATTATATGGCAACGTCTCAAGTTATATCTAATAGAGATGTAGGAGTTTCTTTGAAATCATACATTAACTCATAAATGGCTTTAAAAAAAGGAGAAATAAAGAAAAAAACAACAGTTGGTGTTGCTGAATGAGTTTCTTGCACAGTTTCTTCTTCACAGCTACAACGCGTTTCGTACTGTGGTAGTAGTCCGAGAACTGGCACCAATTTTTGGGTACGTATTTGAGGCAAGCTGAAAACTTGTCCCATACCTCTCCTATAATACTTCAACTCGGAGCTGTTAACGTAGCTGGCGATAATCGGGTCTAAATATTTGGGTTAGTTTTAAATATATTTTTTTATAAAATATGTCAAGGAATATGCAAACTTTAATAAGAATAAAATATGTATGAAAAAATAAAAAAAATAATTTAAAATTACCCCTAAAGATTTAGCCCCATAGGACCTAAGTGCGTGGTGGCCTGTTGGTAACGGACTAGAATCCCAGGGCACACCTCTGACTTTTCGGAGTCATGTGTGTATTGATAGTTAACCACCACGCACTATAACGGTGAAGGAAAGCATCGTGAGGAAACCTGAAGGCGATTTGTATAAATTTCTATGGTATGTAAAAGTCCGCCAACCCGCACTAGGTCAGCGTGGTGGACTATATGGCCTAACCACTCTCAATCGTACTCTTGATTGCAGAGGAGGTCCGTGCCCTGCAGTGGGACTTATATGGGCTGATTTAGGCCCTACTCAACAGCTAGGTCTGCAGCTCCGAGTTGGAGTATAATAGGAGAGGTATGTGACAAGATTTCGGCTTACCTCAAATAACTACACAAAAATAGGCGTCAGCTATTACTTTAACAGTTGTTAAAGATTCAAAAGATCTTGTGAAAGACTATTTGAATAAAGAATATTTTGACTTTATCACAGGCGACCCCAGCAATCCGGACATTCGTGCCGAATGCTGTTTCGAGTCTACATCAGCTCTTCTGGGTCCCAGGTGTTTATATAGGATAGATTCATAGTTTAATGGCCATATGCATTAGCGACTCAATATGCGCATTAATGTCATGTCTACATAATGCGATGTAACTATTACCTGCCGCTCAGCCGAAGTACTGAAACTTATGTATGAACAGTATGAACTAATGCAATTTCATTTTATTACTGCCGATGCGAAAATGAAATTTAACGTAACACATGTTGTAGCAATGCGACTGACCTATGTGCTGTTTTATTATTATTATATCAGTTATTTTTATAGTAAATTCAAATAATATATACTGAGTAATGTATACCTTATCATATGTAATTTTAAATGCATAATTGCGAAAATAAATTCATGTATTTATATGAGTTCGTTAAAATCAATTATGTGAGAGAATTAATATGAATGCAATATTTAATGGAATATTCCATAACTATCGTATATATTCCACGTTTATTCAAATTCTTTCTTATATTTACATCGTCTTTTGTATAAATGTTTTAAATTAACTCGTCACAATTTAATCACCAATTTTCCATTCAGATAAAGTATAAAAATTTAGTCGGTATTTTCACATATTTAGATGTATGTAAAAACTTCTTTACTATCTTAACTAATAGTTATGGTAGACCTAGAATCCGTGGCCGCCAAACTTTCGTCGAGATTACATTTTGAGAGTTACCTTAACAACATATTTAAAATTCAGCTATTAAAATATAACGGTGGCAAAATTAAATTTTAATAATGTTTGAAGACATCGTAATATATAATTATAAGGTATTTCCTTGGTACCCGGACTCTTTTGATGTTTGTTTCATCAGCTAGACACATATAAGCTGATTACTTCCGAAGCCGGCACGACCGGAACTTCATAATAGCTGATCAGAGGTCAGAGCCATGCGCAGACATACTTTCAGCTTTTACATAATAACTAAAGTTTGGAGGCCTCGGGCTCTAGGTTTATATAAACTGTTAGGCATTAGCTCGTCGTAACTGAAACTTTCATTCTCTGTTGAGAATTTTACATGAACTCTTATACATCAACGCTTATATACAAGGTTAGTCATAAAGGATATTAATAGCTGAAAAGGGGATACTATACATTTTACAGAATCTAACGATTATTTTTGTATCAGTCAGCTGGTTTTTTTCCCGCAATTTCAAGGTTGGCCCGATAGTAAAAGTAGTTCGTTATGATAAGGATAGCATATTCCTACCTGCTTAACCCTTAACCACTTAACGTCGGTCACAGTGATCCCAACGGATTTAATTTTTTGAATTGCCTGGTTACCACACGACCTATGCACCTGTGACTTCATCTACTTTACTCTCTCGGTCTCCCGTATGCGCTGTGCATTTGACTGGCTCACAGATTCCAGTGCTCAAAAGTTACAGGTATTAATATTTTGTTTGCGGTCATGTTGACCGCTGTTAGAGGTTACGTTATGTATTTATTGAGTTTATTTTTACTTTTTTTACGTTTTTAGTATCTAAAATTAAACAAAACATAGACAGACGATGAGAAGAATAGCATTCAGATACAGAAAGTGAAAAATGTGTGTCAGAATTACTAAATGAAGACTGCAGGACATCAAAGATGACGCAGTGAATCCTATATTTGAAGGCAAAATTTGTAATTGTTTAGACATTGTAATTTTATAAAAGTACCATTTGAATGTGTCTTAAAATAACATTATATTGTAGGCTACGTACCTAAGTACCAAAAAGAATATAATTTTGAAAACTTTATTCAATTGTTTTTAACTGATCTTAGATTTTTTATATATATATATTTTTTTTTCCCTAGGATGTTCAAGCTAATTATAAAAGCTTATTTATTAATATGTTTACGTGTACATGTTAAAAAATATAATAGATAATTACAATAGAAATTCTAAAGTCTACAATTTATTTTTGATTCCAAATAAGTATTCTTTTTTTACCTAAAAATAGAAAACAGTGGTCACCATGACCGCCGTGAGGTGGCTAAGGGTTAACATACCCTCTATGACTAACCTTGTATAAACGTCACGAAGTTTAATAACTAAAACTTATATATTATCTTTATTGATATTACAAAATAAGTACTCTAGAACTCAGCACGCCGCTCGTTTGTTGAGATCAAATTATCAATCTATTTTAATCGCTGTTTAATCGCTAATTCTCTGTTATGATCAAGTAACGAATTTGCATACACTCGAGTATCTGATGAATCTTTATTTAAGAGTTACAAAAATTAAAAAAAGGCGATAATATTAAATGTACTGATTACCTTTGCGTCTTAGATTGCAAAAAAATCAAAATATATTGTAATTACTTTACAAATCGTGAAAACAACTTCGGTTCTGTAAAAAAATTAAAGCTTAATAGTTACCTACTTTGTTCTCCGATTATCTAGTTCTTAATAGTTTGAAAATGCATCTATGTGTTACATATATTTGCCATAAAAACCTCGGCTTCTCAATGGCCACTCAACTAAGCAACTTCTCCGATAATTTAATTAACATTGTCTTAAAACATCCAGTTGACAAAGTAGTTTTTGGTGATTTCAACTTGCCACACATATATTGGACTTCCTTTACTAATTGTAGTAATAGGATCTTAGACTTAATTTTCTCTAGTGATGATAAACGTGTCACAAGCTGTATTGATCTACTTGTTCCTGAAGAGCCGCATTATAAAGCACTATACTCTGTGGTCGACTTTGTGCAACTTCATACGTAATTTGAACATCCTCACATATTTTGTTATACAATATAGCAGATTATGATCCACGACTTTCTTTTATGTCATTCTTTATAGTATGCGTAACTAACTATTGCTCCTAGATGTAAATATCCTATCTGGTATAAAAGCCCTCCTAAAATAATTTTGAAAGAAAAAGCTAAATTCCATAAGAAATACAAAAGGTATGGTAATATTTCTGATCACCATTCCTTTGTTTTGTTACCGAAAAAGCTAGGATTCTTGAAAAGATTTTCGTAAAATATATATTGCATATCGAAAACAGTTATCTTGTGGATCATAAAGAGTTTTGGGTCCTTTGTTAAATCCAAGAAGCAGTGAAATTCTTACCCTTCTGTTATCAAATACGAGGATGGTTCTCGTAGGATGGAGTCGAAATCTGTAATATGTTTGGTGATTTCTTTAACTCAATTTTCTTTCTCATTCGTCTTATACTTACAACACCAATGAGATTGTAGATGTTTGTGGGGATATATAACATCAGTCGACGTGCGTGAATTTGACGTGTATAAACTTTTTGTCGTGAAAATCTACGGTTAATTCGCCATGTCTAGGCACGGTTTTTCAACCATCAGTGTTATATACATAGATCTTCTTCTTCGAGAGAGCTTCTTGAGATACATGGCGGCGCTACGTCACGGCGCCGTGGCGCCGTGTGTACAGGAGGCCTTATATTAATAAAATACGACACTGTTAGCTCTGTGCTTGTAAAGCACATTCATCGATTACCAACTCTAAATTATATTAACTCTTCGTGGTCACAATCGTTTTCACAATCAATTTTGTACCCAACAACTAAAACCTCCGCGGTGCCCCCATTCCTTTTCATTTAAACTATAAATATTGGTTATCAGACGATGAGACGTGACGCCTTATGTTTATCACTCGTAATATTCGAACTAAACTTAGTATTTTATGAAACAAATATTATTACGAAAGTCGCTTTAAGTCAAAATCATAGACTGCGTGAGCATTATTGGATAATATGCTTAATAATACAGGCAGTGACAATATCATAACTAATCAACTAGCAGAACTAATAAGTGTTTTCTGGCAAATTAGATAATTACGGACTGTGGACGCGCCTCGTGGGCCGCATAAACACACCCCGAGAGTTGCCAGAATAATCCGGCGAACCTGGGAAATGGCTGGAATTCAAAAAGTATAATGTAGACATATTATTAATCAAACAACAAAAGATAAATTTAAATAATATTTAGATAAAAAGAAGGGTTAATAATATTATGTGTTAAACAAAAAATTATAATCCCAGAATTTTTCGTTTTCATATTTGAAAAATGAAATGAAAATGAAAATAATTTATTGAATCCATTAAAATGTTCAACATTATTTAGATTCAGTCATTTTTTTTTTCTACCACCCGGTTCGGAAAGCGGTTTTCACTAGAGAAGAACGGGCAAGAAACTCTAGTGTTGCTCTTTTCAAAACCAGTTTACAATATCGTGATTATTACAAAAATTACAAGTTGGTCCAAATCAGAGCAGTTCATTAATAATTTGTTATAATTTGCAAGTGAAATATATTTTTAATACAATATTGTTTATATTCTGTTTAATATGGCTGAGTGAAGTGAAGTAGGCCAGAACGAAGAATCAGTATCAGCCCTGTTTCACCAACGCAGTGAATACTCGTGAAAACCTTATGTAATCTATAAATCAGTTACAATGTAAGCAAATCGGACAGACCAGTCCACACAAGCAGCACCCGTTCACGAGTATGACGCATGTGCCAGCCATCGGCCTCCTCAACCATGCTACAGGGAAGTGAACGACCCGGCACACGACGCCGCCGCAAGCACAGACTTTTAAGCGAGCATGACATACCCAATCGCTTACAAAGTAAAATACAATGTGTAAAGTTACTTAATATAAATTACAATATACAGAGCACACCGATACCTCCGCTCCGAAATACTATCTATATGTTTAATTTTATTCTATTCCCAAGCCTTATCATCATCTAGATATTCAGAAATTTTATAATAAGCTTTATTGCATAATTGTTTCTTGATAGTAGCTTTGAATTTTTTAATAGTTAAGGCTTTCATATGAGTGGGAACTTTGTTATAAAAGTGTATACAGTAACCCTTAAAAGATTTGCTGATCCTGTGGAGTCTGGTCTTATGACTAGCTAGATTGTTCTTATTCCTAGTATTTTTGTCGTGAATATCGCTAATCTTTCGAAAATTTTCTTTATTCTTATGGACATACATTAAATGTTCATAAATGTATTGTGACGCTACTGTCATTATATTTATTTCTTTCAATTTATCTCTAAGAGAACATCTGGACCCTAGCGAATAAATTGATCTTATAGCTCTCTTTTGGAGAACAAAGATAGTATTAATGTCAGCTGCGCCACCCCACAGTAAAATTCCATAACTCATCAGACTATGAAAGTAGGCAAAATAAACCAATCGAGCTGTATCTATATCAGTCAATTGGCGAATTTTACCCACCGCAAAGACTGCGGCGCTCAGCTTTTTAGCTAGAGCGACTAAATGAGGACCCCATTGAAGTTTGGGATCTAATGTAATTCCCAAGAACTTAGTTGAATCCACAAGGCTCAACTCATCCCCATTCAAAGAAATGTTAGCGTTAACTTTTTTTACATTGGGTGTCACAAATCTTATACATTTAGTTTTTTGGCTATTTAATAGCAAATTGTTAACGCTAAACCAATACACTATTTTTGAGAGGGTGTGGTTTACATCGTCAATATCTGGTTGGCGTCGATTTAATTTAAATACTAATGAAGAATCATCAGCAAACAACACTACCCCACAGTTGTCCCTTATAAGAAAAGGTAAGTCATTAATGTATATTAAAAAGAGAAAGGGTCCAATTTGCAACAAATCTTCAATATATCCATATGTTGAGCACATAGCCAATTGCAAGATTTACATATTCTGACAACGGGAGAACGGAGACCAACATTAGTTCGACATTAAGTGGTACAAATAGTTTAGTAATGGGTTTACGAGGTTTATTGTAAGGGTACTGATAGACTAATCTGCTGCATAATATCACTGCAATCATGTCTGCCTTTAACTATACCATGTAAGAACATAGTTTCCTTTATCACGCGACGCTGCCGGAAAGATTTCATTTTGAAAAAAATAAGTCTTTCAATATAAGGAGACTGGTGAGAAATGCCTGGACTTAGGAAGACTAGATGCCTAGTATAGACCCGTTGTATACCTTCAATACGCTGAGAAGAAACTGCATATTAAGGATTCTACGCAACACTGGCAAACTCTAGATGACTTCTGGCTAACGAATTGTAAAAAAATATTTTTATGTGTAAGGAATGGAATGATTTTGTATTGCGCTTGAGAAAACCAAACATTTGAGCATATTATTCTATCTATATAAGATTTAAAGGTTGATTTGCTATCCAGTACACCAAGATCACGTATTTCATTAAATAATGACAAGTTCATAGATTTTAATTGGCATTTGGTCAAATCATTACCATTTCTTTGCAATCACTCGTAGATGAAATAGTCCGGTATATTTTTAATTCATCTGCTAAAAAAAGAAATGTATAATTATGTATTGCCAATCCATTAATATATAATAAAAACAAGATCGGTCAAAATATAAATGCCTGAGGTACTCCAGAAGTAGCGCAGTATATCTTAGACACAAATCCATTAATTACTACAAATTGAGATCTGTTTTCCAGATATGATTTAAACCAGGCCAAATGTGAGCCATGATTACCGCTTGATTCCAGTTTTTGCAGCAGGATTAAGTGGTTGACCTTGTCAAAAGCACTTTTAAAACCTGTAAAAATGACTTACCTGAATAACCATGACTTTCTTTACCTCCAACAAGTTCTCCAGCCAACTCCGAAACACATGAAACTACATAGATTAATTGTAACAGATCGACCGCGGTAAAACCATGCTGTTTCTTAATAATGTGAAAGTATTGGAAACCATGGATTCGGTTTTTTTTTGCAAAACTTGATAATATGGAGATAATTTTTACATCACTAATTGAATCACCTTTTTTGTGAATCGGAACTATCCTAGCCTTTTTCCATTCGTTTGGAAAAGTTCTAGTACATAATAATGAGTAGTTAAATATTATTAACAAAGACAAGGCAAGCGTAGAACAACAGCGTTTTATAAATATAGGGTGTATATTATCAGGACCACAGCCTTTGAAAATGTTTGTTTGGTTAATTTTTTTATACAACTGCTTTTCAGTGAAAACGGCGGCACCTAAGTAGATATTCGCATTCTCCGAATAATCTCTGCTATTATTGAAATTTGTGGAATTGTCTTTCATAAATACTGAAGAGAAGTGACATGCAAACAAATATGCAATTTCATTTCCACCACTTACAACATTGTCATCCATGTGCATTTCGTTCGATATGGTAGATTTATTAGTGTTTTAAGTGTGTCCAGAAGGCTTTGGGATTACTATTTATATTGCTTTCAATATTCCGGTTGTAATCACTAAGACAGTTCTCGTGTAGTTAATGACAACGTTGAAGGATTATATCATACTCTATTTTGTCTCGCGGATTTAAATATTTACGATACCCGTTCCTTAATTTGTATTTTTCATTGAGTAATTTCATCAGGAATTTATTAAACCATGGAGGGTACATTTAGTGTTTTTTTTAATATGTGTTGGAGTGTATTTCTTAGTAGTCGCTGTTAAATTTTTGTAAAATGCTGAGACCGTATCATTATTTTATAATCCATAAGTTTTTGCCATGGAATCAATCCTTAGATCAGAATTTATACAATCAAAATTATCTAATTTAATTAATTATTTTAAATCTTTAAAATAATTAAAATCTTCTTTATTCTTTGGTGACACATAATTGTGAATAAAATTTATAGTTATCAATAAAATCGGATGCAGGGGTTCCAGTTTAGACAGAACGTCAAGTGGCTCAATAACATTAGCATCAGTCATATTAGTCAAAACCAAGTAAAGCATAGATCATCTGGCATTACCTATATTTTTTAGTTGGTGTAAGTTATTACATTACAAGAGAATATCCTAACGGGTTGTTATAATTATATGGAACTGTATAGTCAATATCACTACTAAATGACCAGGCAATGGAAGTTAGGTTAAAATATCCCAACACAATATCATCATTTATACAATTTAAAGTTAAATTAGTAGCGTCAATAAATTTATTGAGCGTTTCCAAATTGGCAGGTGGAGGCAAACACACCGCACAAACCGCGATTGTTTTAAGATAGTTATTGATTTTAAGTTGTATGGTAACCCACAGATCCTCACACTGGCTCTACCAACGATACATACGCATAGATGAAAGATCTCTTGACACCGCATACAGTTCGCCTCCATCATCCATTTGGGTATCCCTGGAACATACGCAGTCACGTCTATAGACAATGTATCGGTTGTTAATAAACTCACTATTAGCTATTGATGAATTAAGCCATGTTTCCGTTAAAACAATAATGTTGTAATTATTTAAACTTATATTATGATATATATCAATTGTTTTGGTACGCATGCATCGTATATTTTGGTAGTATACTCGTACATTTAATAAACTGAATTTTATATGAAGTATTTTAAAGGTATGTTACTATTTTATAAGGATAATAATGAATTAAAGGATAATGATATACTAGACTCTAGATTATATATTTGAGATCTTCAGTATTGCGAATTAGTTTTGCTGGACTCGTTTCATTTTTCCTTTAATACACTCTACATCTCTAACCCAGACAATTTTGAAAGATAAATCCTTGGCTTTTTTACGAGCAGCAGATTGCAACTGTTTGTTAGTGGTAGTTAAATGTTCGGAAATAAATACTGCAGTATCTGCACCACCTATACCGAGTGATGGGAATTAAGCTTCTCTTGTTGAGTTTTGTTTTTGTTAAACTTGTAGACAGCGGATAATACACTGTCACTTTGACTGTGATTTCGCAGTTTAACAAGTATTGCTCTCGGTCTGCTGTTAGTTTGGTCCAATTTGGCAATTTGTGTAGCATAATCTATAGCAGTGTCTTTAATAGAGCAGTCCACAGTCCAGAGCAGTTCACTAACAATATTTACCAAATTCTCTGAGGAATTTTCTGGGACGCCATTTATTTCTACATTGTTCGCCTATATGTTGTTGCCTGAGTAAGTCTCGCTGATAAATCATTCACGGTCTGATTCAGATTAACATTGTCTTTTTCCAAATTTATTATTATGCAATTTTTCTTTTCCATTGCACATTTCAGATCTTCATACAGTTTATTAAAAAACGATAAAGAATCCTGAAACTTATTTAGTATTTCCTGCATATTCGTAAACTGCTTAGTTACGAAGTCCTTGGTAATAGATTTCATTGCTCCCTCCATTTCGTCTTTAACGATGCGACGCAGACGATCCTCATAGCATTTGCTATTTTCAAGACAATTCATAGAATTAATTACCGGTGACTGATTTGATGCGTTATCATGCGTCACACTCTACTTCTATGTATGTAGTTGGGCGAATAAGCGTATTAAAATTATCCGTCTTTCGAGTATTATAACAGCATTCGGTACATTTCCACGTTGCTTTACGGTCTTGATCTAAGGCATAGAAACTTTGAAAACCTTTGGATGATACCTAAACACATTCAATATCATACTTCAAGCCACATAAAAAGCATACCAGGTACTCACGACTTTGTATAGAGTTGTTGCATCCAGAACATTTTCCATAGTTATTTGGAGTCAATTTTTTTTTAATTTCATGTATTTCATTTATTTCGTCTCAAATGTTCGCGTAAGGTAATTAAAAGTATTAAAATACACACAGACACAGACACAGACATTGACACATGCATTATAATATAATTTAAATAAATTAAAATTTATAACTTATTTTTAACTCCTCGTAGAGTGAACTTGTAGCACTTCCAAAAAGCGCTGTTTTATATAACTATATTATATTAATCTAAACGCAATTGGGGCTCAATGCACATAGATTGAAAATATTTTATTGATGAATATTGTTTAGTTTACATTATGAACATTGCTTGATAGTGAATTAATGTTATAAGATGTGTGATTCTAAGTACATAGTAGTTATGCATTGATGTATATTTTTATTGCTCACTTTCTATGATATTATACTCGTAACTTCCTTTTTGCATCTTGCGGGTCTCAGGGCAGCGTGTTGGTACTCGTATTATGAATATTCAGAGTTGTTGGCTAACAAATTATTCTCAACCGAACCTACGGTCAAACTATTTTTTTAAATTACCTTTTGACATTATAAAGGTATGATGTCAAAAAATCCGTTACTTAAATAACTTAATTACTTGAATTGCATATCATGCATCAACACGATTCAGGGCATGTTTCAAGTTTTCTGCAGCAAGAATCTGGAATGCCCCGTCACCTCCTTTGTGAGGGGAAATTACTGTAGGATGCTTTAGAAACAAATACAAATTGACTCTCCTCAAAAGCAACATGCTGCAGAAAATTTTAAACACACTCTTTGGGCAATTTCGAATCTGAGTTAATTGTTCCTATAAATTTAACTTTAATTATACACCTAAAACATCCCATATCAGATAAAACACACACATACATATAACACAAACACTCACACTGACACGCACATACACACTCACGCACACACACACACACACACGCACATATACACACGCTTACACTTGGGATCCATAATTACGTCCCTGTCTTTGTTGTTTTTTCTTATTACTAGATAAGTAGTTATTACGTTTTCGTTTCTGTTACTGTTAACAAAGTTTATTAGTGTTAGTTTATATTAGTCGAGCTCCTGCAAAACACTGTAGGGAGACAGGGGTGGCTGGAAATCAGCGCTGTTCGCTACTAAGTTGCGGATCAGCATGAGCTGAAAAATTTCCTATTGCACTACAGATAATTCTTTATTGTTTTGTCTTTAGTCACTAATTTGAAGCAATAAATTGTTTTTGTTTGTTTTTTTGTTTACTACAATATCCGAATATAAATAGATATTGATACCATTTCTTTGTATTTATTAATAGATGACAGTTTATATTTTTAGTTTATATTCTATCGGTTTTTAACGAACATTTTTATTCTAATAAGAAACCCACCATTGCAAAAGTCATTTTAGCCTTTTGGAATTTAAGTAATGTAATATATACATTCTATTATGTATTAAGGAGAGCGCGCAAGATCTCTCTGCACTTAGATAAGGCGTAACCATACTCCAAACAGTTTTTTTAGATAAAGGTTGTTATTATAAAAAGTTAAAAGATTACTGGATCGAAAACGGCTCGATTATTCATGCATTTTTACCGATTATGCGTATTCAAGTGCGTTTGAATAACCACAACACTATGATAAGGGATCTAACAAGGTGACTTTGTAATGACGTCTATAAAAAAAGTGTTGTATTTCTTTTAATTTACATTTAAGTAAGTGATTCTTTTTCTTCTTTGGGTGCCTCTTCTGTGATGAAGGTCGGCCGTCAGCTTCTTTTTAAATCAGTGATTAAGGATTGTTAAACTTGTGTTAAGATAAAAATAGGTACATTATTCCATGGTTTTATAGAAAATGTTCTTGAAATTCTGTGTTACGCCTATACAAAGATGTTTCTACTTGAAAAATATGAAATGTCAAAGGGTATATATTAGTTTAGATAGGTTTAATGGCTCGAATCTCAAGTCCGTTCCTTTGATTTGGATTCTTATATAGATGTCCAGGTCTGGAATTTGTATTCGATATGGCGATAGACTGGCCGCCTATCACATATTTGACTTATATTAACTCGACCAACACAAAATGGCCGTTGTTGCTACCTTTACCTACCCCTTTGGGGACACAGGCTTGAGGTTATACATGTATTTTACTGTATGTAATTGTAATATATTTAACATAAGAAGCCAGACCCGGTATTGGGTTTTAATGTACCTAAAATAGTTTTCCGTTGTCATTTCAGTCATGGTCTAAAATATTTACTGATGATACTTTGTCATAATCTCTTATATTTATAGTATTAGTTCGTGCGAAAACGGCAATAAAACTTTTTTTATATATGTTGTATTAATTGTGAGTATTTCCTACACATCAACCGTATTCTAAATAACAATAGCAAATACACCCAACAGTCACATATATAGTCCTGACCCCAGGCTAAGATCGAGTCTTGCGTCGTGGGTATCAGGAACTACGAGAGACTTTTCGGTTTCACAAACATCCAGACCCGACACAAATACTTGTGGTTCACACAAACATTTGTCTCGGTGCGGGGATCGAATTCGCGGCCTCTCGTTTCACAGCCAACGTCTAATCAAATACGCCACGCAAAATAAAGTAGTAAAAAAAATATAGTAATTTATTAATTGCTTATCTATTTTACAAACAGTAGATCACAACCTAATTCAACTAAGGATATAAACTAAGCACTTAAATTAATATTTACATTGAATTTAATTCGTTATTTCTAGAACACTTAAGTCTATTTTGGCGTAAGGTGGGCTCCATGTGTTTAAATAAATCATGTAAAATTGACCAAAAAAAATTTAAAACAAAGGAAGTTGTATATTTTATTACCGTATATTTAATTTATCTCATTAATTGGAGTATTGAGGGGTTTATGGCTTAAGTATTTTAATAACAAGACTTTATTAAAAATACCCCAGGTCTTATTATATTCATATATAAAAATTGTCTGGAATAGATTTTTTTTATTATTAAAAATAAAACAAAAACAAAATACTAACTATTAGCATATCTTCAAATGTCGAAATTCTAAGCTTTTATTTGCATGGCAAAGGTATTATTAATTACGTTTTGCGAGGTTTGTCTTTAATGATTCTGTATCCATTTAATCTCTTACAAATATATTTTTTAAGCTACGCAGGTCCTGATAACCACGACACAAGACTCGATCTTAGTGTTGGATCAGGACTATGTATATGACTGTTGGGCGTATTTATTATTATTTATTTAATGAAATTCTTAGTACTCCCAGGTAAGCTCATTTACTCGCAATGTTCCTTCATTGTTATCATCATCATCAGCCCGTTACAGTCCACTGCTGGACATAGGCCTCTCCCAAGGTACGCCACAGAGCCCGGTCCCTGCACTGTTTTAGGAAACGATAACTAATTAACAACACACAGGTAACTTTGAAAAGTCAATAATGTGTTCCACGGTTATGAACAAGCTACCAGTTTACAACTCGATGCTTACCGATTAAACTAACTCGTAAATTATATAGGAACAATCTTGTTGCAACATAGCTAGATAATTAGTATACTGTCATAAACTGGCTGCGGATTTGATACACACTAAATGGATAGATTCGTGTATGATTCTATACGATACCGAAGTTCTCATGGAAGCTAGGTGGTGGAATTCATTTTCAGCCCTCACAAATTATACTGTTCCCCCATGCCGTAACAGGCGTGCGCGAACAAAATGGTCTCCAAGTTTTTAGGCGTGCAGAGCGTCGCGGAACCCTTCAATCTAGATAATATCCCGATACCTAGTCCTGTATAGCTAACGACGCTTATTATACAATATAAAAAAAAACACACTACAAGGTTTTAAGAAAATCGACAGTCGTCACTTCGGTCTTACGTCAACAAACTTAAACAGTAGAGCCCCTAAGTGTAACAAGTTCGTGAATTTGGCAAAATACCTCTTATAATAAAAGTGTGCCAAATTCAGGGTCGCGCCATTGCTCTTACCTCGGCATGGAACGCCCAATGCTTGTAGGTTTCAATTCTTCGGAAAAATGTATTAATTAATTAGTTAATTCAACAGTCCCAGGTTATATTGTAGAGGCTTGAAATGCACGCGTACCGTGAGTCTGAATCCACTTGAAATCCACAATGCAATCCTACTTAACATGGTTATATGCTATCTGCTATCTGCTATATGCTATATATATGCTACCGACGCTCCCGGGGAGCCAGACTGCTGTATTGATTTTACAGGCCTCTGACATTACCAAATATGGAGTCCGCCAACCCTCGTTTGTTTATAGCAATATAAACGTATAAGCTATCTGAGGGACGGAACATTCTCGATGCAAAAAAATGTGCAGGTGCGCAGCGCGTCGCGCACCCTACAACCTAAATATCGATGTATGTAGCTCAATATAGCTTTCGATGCTCTTTTATCTCGTGGATCTTTCACATCCTAAGGATCATGACACTTTTAATTTTTGGGATTGTAGTACAGATTTCATTTACTAAGTTTTCAAATCTAGTCTTTATGTTATTCTTCAAACTTTACATTCAGTTACCACGCTTTATCTGAATTCGAGCCCGCGTCCTTCGGGTAAACATGAGTTTTTTAACTATTTATGGCAGTCATTTCTTTTGTCTTTTTAAAGGCAGGCAGTAGCCGAGGGCCTCGATGTGTGCCAAGTTCAAGGCCGAGCCGCCGTGACTTTTGGCTCGGCTTTGAGGGAACAATGGTTCGTGAGGGTCAACGACCGCTGAGTTTAGTATTAAGACGTATATTTTTTCTTCTCTATATTATCCTACTCGTGAAAGTTATTGCATTGCACCTGATGAACTGAAATGCCGAGTGGATTGAGTATCGTTAGTAACAGAAAGTCCCGTCATTCGATCCAATACATAGCTAAATAATTAATTATACAAGTAAAAACTTGCACTTAAAATATTTAAACGTTATTGAATTTAATATATAGTAACATATTTTGTTGTTGAATATTTGGCTGCAAATGAGCTTGCTTATAAGCAATGGATTAAACCATTCTTTTGAATTTCCATTGAACACCTGCGCTCCAGGGGAAGCCAGACGGCTTTATTGATTTTCTGCCCTCTCATGTTATTTCGCTCTCCCATCCCGTAATTAATAGACCTGCGCGGTCGAAAATTTCCCAATACAACATTGTTTGCAGACGCGCAGGGCGTCGCGTTGCAACATTCTTCAATATAAATATCTAGATAGACAGTTGGGTATAGCTAACGACGCTTATAATGCGATTTCACAGAGCGGAGATATTCAATCTCGCGTCCTATCAGCACGTTGCAAATGCGTCGCACCAACTGAACTTCAAGATTGTCTTAAAAGTATAATACATTTCTTAAAAAAAATTAACCAATTATGCAACCATTACTATAGTACATCTTTCATAATCTTCGGTTGCCCTTGTATGAGAACTTGAGTAATACAAACAGCCGAGCTCCTTTAAATAAAAGAGGAAGTTTAATTATGTCAATTTCAAGGTCGAGGCGCGAATCTTGGCTCGGCGTGGGAGAACGCTTTCAATAATGATGGTGTAGAGACATTCACAACCGAGAAGGGTTTGGTTTATGCATAACGATAGCCTCGTTTCTTTTTTTTGATAATATAATTTGTAATTATATCACAATAAGCAATTACATTATTAATACTCCAAATAATACGACGATTGTGTAATCATAATTCCTGTATTCTTTTCCAACATCATGTACATTTATACCAGGGCTCTCTACACATACAACTCGCATATTAAAGCTGTGTAAAACGTTACGACAGTTGACTGTATTCAAATCCATTTCTTCTTAATATAACTGCCAGAAACATCGTCATGCTAAAATAGATTGCTTTACTCATTGCTTATAAAAATCACCCGTTACAAAATATTATATTTTTATGACATGCAATTCTAGATACCATCTATGTCTTTAAAATACCTACATCACTTTGCTGTATGTTAAATTATTTCTGCATAAAGAAATCGATTAAAGAAGTACAGAAAGTATGGCATATGTGAATGAAAGATTATTATCCAAGCTGAATACGGCTCTGGCGACCATTTACTTTTGTGAGAAGTTATCTATGGGTCTTCACTATCTTATTGAAATATTAACTCTAGGTTTTCTTGAAATAATCACTACTGTATCAGGAATTTACAACTTTTATTACAACACAATCTTTGGCCGTTCCTCGCATCTTTCTGTCTATTCAAATCTATCTTATTATGTCACCGTAGAAAGCTAATTCTGTCTCACCTTAAAAAATCATAGAGTATTAATTAGTTAACATTAAACAATTCTTTTACGTAATATATCGTAAGTTGCGCGCATTATACAATATTAAACGCTTACATGATGTACCCAATTTTAACTGGGAATGATTTTGAAACAATGCAATAGAGGATGACTCGTATCGGTCATCTAGTATAATAATGTTCTGTCTGCGTCGTACAAATACACTCATCCCACTCGCACAGGGAACTTATTTCGAATTCGAGCATTGGGGTGAACTGCCTCACCCCATGTAAATGTCCCTCTCTCCACAACAACACATAGACATGCAACAGTGTCCACACGATGATTGAGACCCTTAAAATTTACTCCTACCTAGTCATGCGCTCTTGGTACAAAATATTCGACATCTGGTGCCCGGAAATTCTCGCCCTGTGAGGATTAAAATTAACTCCTAGCCAAACATGCACTCTTGGTATAAAATATTCGACATCTGCTGCCCGGAAATTTTCGCCCTGTGAGGATTAAAATTAACTCCTAGCCAAACATGCACTCTTGGTACAAAATATTCGACGTCAGATGCCCAGAAATGTTCGTCCTGTGAACAGTAAAGACTCCTAGCTATTCATAGAGTCCTGGTATTGAAACCTCATTTCAGCGTCTATATGTATGCATTAAAAGTCTGGTCTGATTTATCTGATGTATTGAGAATATTTAAATTAAACAATTGGATAATTACAAAACTTGAAAAATTATCAATTCGATATTAGTGAAAGAAACCATTTTTCTCTTTAATCTTAATATACATATATCGTGACTTTGTAGATGTCCTTCAAGAAAGTACGAAGGGACTTTATCTATCATCAGATTATTACCCTTGGTGGCGAAATCGTCAACCTCTAACGTATTTTGCAGCGTAATCTTTTCTTTCATTTCTATTTTTTGCAGGAATTCTGTATCACTAAAATGGCCATTAATTTTTTAATAATAATATCTATGCAGTCGAAGTGCGTGGTGTCCTGTTGGTAAAAAAAATCTATGAGTTGACAATAAGTAACTGGTAATAGGACGACACAAAAACTCCTTATTGCCACGTTTAATACGTCTAGAATTATGATTCTTCGTAAAAATGTGATTGATGTTTATTTAGTGTTCCTGTCCTTGCTATACCTGCATCTTTACTAGTCCTTACTCATATTATGAATCCGAAGGTAAGTTTGTGTGTCCGTTACGCTTTCACGTATTAATTACACAAGCGAGTATCATAACATTTTGTATTCACGTTGTCATGAGTTCGGGAAAAACTCATTGGGCACATACTTTAGAACCTAAAAAAGTATTGCTCCCAAGGTATGCAGACTGACTATTAGATGGACGTCCGAAATAAAGATAGTAGCCCGGTATAAACAGATAGCCTACCGAGTGATAGAAGTAAAGATTTCTGTCATCTTGGATAACATTCTGACAACTAGGGACCAATTGCACAAACTAACTTTGCTAATGGTACCCGAGTTATCTTAAGCACGTGGATGAAGCTGCCGATAGAAATTAATTTAAAAAAATAGGGTGGACGCGTATTGATCTTCACTTGCAACGATGTCCCGTCTGCGTCCCGCAACTGCACCTTTCCCACTCGCATACGAGACCTATTTCTGTCCTATTTTTGACCTATTTGAGAGAGAAATAACTGCGTGCATATGACGATCGGGAACCGGAATCACTCTTAGCTACTCCTGTATTTCTAGTGCAAAAAATCGGCTTCATGGCCCGGGAATAGGAATTTGGCGTTAAAATTGACCCCTAGCTATTCATAAAGTCCTGGTACTAAAAAACCAACTCAATACCACAAAAAATATGCCGCGTCCACGATCGTGAAATTTTACTTTGAGGCATATAATTTATTATAACTTTATGATTGTTACTTTATTCATCAGTAGAAACGTTGCTGTCAATTTTTTTTTTCAATAATCTGTTATGCAAGTGAGTAAATGTACCATTAATCAATAATATTATTGGTAATTAATTTAAAATTTTAGTTAGGGACACGACGCTTAACTTATTAAAAAACTACATTAGTTATATAGCATAATTTTACTGCAAAAACAGGCGAATGAAAATATTACTTCGAGTAGAAAGTACCCTTTCATACAATATTGACGGTCCCATGAATGCCGATTCACCCGATTGCTGTATTGATTTCCTGCCCTCAAAGCTTATTACCTGTGCCTTTTTCACTTGTTTGCAATTGTATGTTTGTCTCTTGCATCAGAGGGAGTGAAATACCACACCCCATGTTAATGAACACGTCTCCCCACATTTAATAGTGCATGCGTAGAAAACGTTGTGTACAGGACGGTAGCAAAACCCGTATAACAGGTTTCGTTCTAGTCATGCTCTCCTAGTACAAAATATTCGGCGCCAAATCCTTTGACTCCTAGCTATTCACAATATCCTGATATTGAAACTCCAGTTCGGCGTCATGTATGCATACAATATGTGGTATCGCGTATATTATGTGGAATTTACGCGAACACTAAGCCAATATTACTACAAAAGAAATGTAACTATCAGTACGCATTATAACTGTTTTTTTTTTTATTATCTTCCTTTATCCTCTCTGTAATAAAACTGTAGAACCGTCGAGTCTATGTTTTAAAATATTTTAATGAGATTTATGATTTCGGGTAAAGATAAGAACACAATAAGGCTCATTTTAAAAACCTTGCTTATCCTTTCATAGATATTACCCGATGTTAGTATTCACTCTGGTAAAAAAGAAATCGGTGGTACCGCATACACAATTGGAGCAACTTTCATGATATACATTTTTCAAATTTAGTTTTTCGCAGATCCTTATTTCGGCCAGGGTATTAGTTGCAGTTTATACACATCGGTAATTGACTAATACACTATACTAATATTATATTGTAGTTTAATAATAGATTACTGTAGTTTTTCGGACCACCGCTTTTTCTATAAATGCATTGATAAAAAGAGGACACGTGTGTGCCAAGTTCACGGTCAAGCCACAATTCTTAGCTCGGCATAGCGGAAATACTTCCTTACTTATAAAGGTTTAGTACGTCGTACGTCATTTGTTGATTCTTCTAGTCACGTAACTACTGTTGAACTTAATTCTACGACTCTCGCACCCCGCTGTCAAATATTGATTTATTATTTAGCCAATGACTGACGACTGCTTATAGCGTTTGGGTGGATTGCCCCAGACCACGCAAATGGCAAACGATGCATTTCGTCTCATGTTACACTGAATATTGCGTGTAGTGAAAGCTAGCACACTGTACTCTTCAAGCCTCGCCTGCGTTGGTGAGAGATGAATATCACCCGTTTCCCTCAGACTTTCCTATCGATTTACAGTGAAGCAACGGGTTGTGTATATTGCCTGCGCTGTTATGACGTCCTGGTATACGCGGTAACGGGTTTCTGCACGTTGCCGGGCAACCGTTAACAAATGTTGAATTCTGTTCGCTTAAGAATTTTCGGACAACCTTCATGAGCGAAATCTAGTTAACTATACAGGGTGTAATACGAGTGCGATCGACAACGAAGACGAGTGGTAGTTAGTTACTCCATTTTTTTTTTGGCAGCTTATTGTGTAATGTTTAAGTTTATCCGTCGACATAAGGAATATTAATTTAAAAAACAAAATATTATTTTTTTATCCTGTGGGAACAGTGCATTATTCTGGACTTAAAGTACCGTGTGTCCTCTTCTGTATCCCTGACAACTTGTATGCTTTTCACGATGATAGATAAAATAATTCACGGGTGAAAGCGTCAAGTTAAAATATTAGTAAGCGAGGATAGTACTGTAATATATATTGATCATATCGTAAAACAGGTACATTATCCATCGGGCGAAGCGCTAGTGTATTTCATTACCATGGCGATGGAAAATTATTCAGCTATTAAAACGAGCAATTTTATGGGTACCCCGAAACGATCAGTGGACTATTATTAGGTTTTATACATTTAAACTAAGAAAATTTAATATTATAGGTATAAAATTAGCGAAACTGAACTGCGAACATTGGTTGAAAATAAACATACCTGGAGAACCCAGACAGTTGTATTGATTTTCGCCCACCGTGAACATGTTGGCCGCCGCGTCTGGTTCATTTACCAACAGGTCACCACGCACTTCAAAGTCCATATATGTAATAATAATAATAGACACATGTTCAGGTCGACTCGCGTTAGCAATGACTATTAAATCAAATGGCGAAGTTTTATATGAAAATCTTACGCGGCGCTTAAAACAAATGTGCATAATTTATTTAGTTCATGAAGAATTTTCAATAGGTGCACTAGGTACCAAGCAATGATATATTTGGGCTGCATTATTTGTGTTTGAACTCTATTCTTATCAGAATATAACATTTAATGAATACATACATCAAAATGTACAGAAAAACATGGTCATGACCCCACGAAACTATTAAATTTTTAGGTCGTAGGTAACTGGTATTAACACATCAAAATTATTAATCATTTTATAACTAATCTGTAGCTTTGTAATTCCCATAACTATGAATGTTGCCCTTTATTAAACGGGGTGGACGCGTATTGATCGACTCGTAGTGCGTTGGCCCTGTCTGCATCCCACGCGTATAACTTTATCTTTCGCACCCCCATTCGAGATATATTTCCATCCCTTTATCACAGAGAGTTGTCTCACTGCATTTAAGTCAATCTACCTTCCCACACCCCAGAAATATAGATGTAGACGTATAACAATCAAAATTCTCATTACAGACTCCTAGTTAGTCATGCGCTCTTGGTACAAAATATTCGGCATCAGATCCCCGGAATCGTTCTCCCTGTAAGCACTACAATTGTCTCCTTACTATTCATAAATTCCTGGTGCTGATGCTCCATCTCAGTCTGTATTGTATATACGTAACATGGATCAGAAAAGGATGTAACGTAATTATTATTGATTGCATTTTTTGTATTGTATCAGCCCCTATACGACCCACTGCAGGGCACGGGCCTCGTCTACAATCGAGAGTGCGATTGAGAGTGGTTAGGCCATATAGTCCACCACGCTGGCCTAATGCGTGTTGGCGGACTTTTACATACCATAGAAATTTATACAAATCGCTATGGTATGCAGGTTTCCTCACGATGTTTTCCTTCACCGTTATAGTGCGTGGTGAATGACTATCAATACACACATGACTCCGAAAAGTCAGAGGTGTGCCCTGGGATTTGAACCCGCGACCACCGTGAACATGTAGGCAGCTGCGTCTGGTCCGTTTACCAACAGGCCACCACGCACTCATTGATTGCATACTTTTAGTAAAAAACATTCACTGTCTTTGTAAACTTTTGTAGCATTTTAATGCTATTAATTTCGTTTGATAGTAAAAACGGATAACGTCACAAAACTTTATTTCAATGCAACATAAAGGTTACACTTGCTTATCCATTGTTTTTATATTTCTTTTATTTACATGCATGTAATGAACATACGAGTACATGAGCCGTTACTGTCCCATTGCAGGGCAAAACCGACACTACCATACTTCCATTACAAGAAAGATCTTGTTCTACACTCTCCTGCCAGTCTTTTCAATACAAATTCCTTATTTTGTATACTCTATTTACCTGAGGTTCTGTCGTCAATTGCAGGTGATGTTTAAATGTAATAAGACAAAATAATATACGTCTTTACAAATGTTGTCTGTTTATCCTTTGATGTAAGGTGTCGGATGTATATGTTCATCATACTATTGCGAAAAAAATACACTTGTGTTGGAAATAAGAAAACAGTGTTCAAGTGATATTTTGAATCAGTGTAAAGGTGCTCAGAAATTAAATAGATAATCATTATTTTATCATTTAAAGATCCCACTGTTGGGCAAAGGCCTACCCTAAATGCTTCCATGTATCTCCATTGAGAGTAATTTTCGCCCAGTCTCTGTTAAATTAAATAATAAACAGTTCAGTGTTGTACGAGTATAGTTCTACGAGTATTAATGGACTTGATTCTATCCAAATTAATATTGTGTCTACACTGAACCGGTCAGTCCAAACAAAACCTAAGTATACAAAAAGAAATGTTTGTATACTATGACTATGTTTTTGCTTAAGTGTGTCATCTGAAAATAATAGCCTTTAAATACTTTAACGAAAATCTGATGGCCACAGCATCGTTTTCTAATATTTTTCATGGCGGCAGAGGTTCCAGTGTGCAAGCGAGAGGCTTGTTTACTGTTGCTTAGCAACGCGCTGAGTCCAGACGGCACGTACCGGGAACGCATAATATTAAAAGAAATCTACAGAACCAAACACAAACGGTCCCCTTCCAAACTACTTGTTGATTTGCTGTGACTGAGGGAGAAGGGAGATCGTCGTGTCGTCAACATTCATTCAAGGTTTTTTTATCAGCGATTTTAGAATTTCACCTACCAGGATGTAATGAATCTCGGGAATTTGATGCTGTGCTGTTTTATTTTACTGCATGTTTTATTTTTATCAAAATATAAAGAATATTTACTTTTAAACTTGTAAACCTTAAGTTACTGATGTCAACATTTGTCTCGGTGCGGAGAACCCGCAGCCCCTCGTTCCACAGCCAGTCTAACCAATTGCTCCACGGAGGCTGTCAAAATAAAAACGTATCATTGGGCCTTTTCATTATGTCAAACAATGAAAAGTCCGTTATTATTATTATTTATGGTTAATATTTGTTAAGGTAGGTACAACAAGGACATGTATATGAGTATTAAACATTTTGTAGTAAATACAAACTACTAATATCCATATCAACTAAAGGTTTACAGCACGGGCGTAACAGCCTATATCGACTTTATAACTCTTTACATTTATGATATCCTAGTATATACAGAGCTTAATATTTTGCTATAATGGATACATGGCGCCAGGCGTGGCAGTCATATTCTGCTGGCGCCTGAGAAGACGAGATAAAACATATAGTAAACGCCCGCGCGAATTTTAATTTAAAAGAAAATTGTATTTACTGTAAACAAAACAGAAATCATTTGGAAATTTAATGATAATATTATTTAAAATTTACATTATCACGAATTTACAACAGAACCTAATACCAGGTGATATTGACATAATATGGTATTAACTCACGTGTTTCTCATCACCTCAGGTGACATTGTACAAAATATGAAAAAAAAATCCGTGATGGCTGGCAAAAGTCAAACATTTATATTTTAGTTACGAAAGCGTTTTTTTAGTTCTCGAAACTATTATATTTTGTAGCAAAAACAGCTATTATATCCAATTTATCTGCGCAAATTACCCATTATTAACATTAAAAAAGGCATTAACTTTTCAAATTATTTCATTTTAATACGTGTGCAATATTTGAAATTAATCCTTCGTTTTGATGTGCACGAAAATTTATTTGAAAGATTATATGACAAAAATGTAGACGAAAAATAAAAGCGTGTAATATCGCATTATATTTTTATTGAGAAAAAAAAAAAAATAACGAAGCCAATGTCGAAATGGCCCCTGAGGGATTCGAACCCGCGACCTCCGTGTTACAAGCACGGCGCTTTGACCAGCTAAGCTAAGGGGCCGTTACTGGAGCTGGCGAATATCTCGTGCAGTTGTTGCAGCCAGACGATATGCAATATAGTATTTATCCTACATGGAGTGATTTAAACATATTGTTTTCAGCACATGAGCTGTAATCGCAGCTTTTATTGCTCTTTCTCTGTCTTCAATTACAGGAAACTCCATTTCGATCACATGTAGACAAGATGCACATTATTGAACACCTTATTTTTTTGAGGAAATCTCAATATTTTCCACAATACAACAATTATATTAACACACTTTTATTTACTTTGCCTGTATGCATGTGTGTACGGATCTTTAATGCCATTTTCGAGTACTTCAAACAACAAACAACTTAAACAACGTATTGACTTGAAATTATGCATACTTGTCAGGGACCGATGATAATATAATAATTTAAATAAATATAAAAACTTATATATATATAGTAAATTGACGTTTTTAAGTAAAGAAAATAAATAATAGGTTTAAAAACCTGATAAACGCCTTAGTAAATGATAGGTTCATTTACTTTTTAAACATAAAATGAATAATTTTCACCCCTGATCTTAAAATCATTATGAATTATTTTTACTTTTTTAGTTGAGTCTTTTCCTAAGCGTGTTTTTTTTCACTATTATTTATTTTTCCATTATGTGCCTGAAGAAGGTTTACTTCAAAAACTTTTGTATTAACACGTTTGTGCACCTTATTATGACTATGTGGAATTTCCTGTGGCTGAAAATTATGATAATTATATCAACACATATGGTTAATTTGCAATATATAAGTGCCATCATCATTCTTGTATTAAGCCCATAAATAGCAAGTATTTTTCGCTACAAAGATATGCGTGACAAACTTCCTGCCACTCATGATGTCCTGGTAGCATGAATTGTATTGCCGACGGTATTGATCGCGGCCCGCCCAATGAACATGTTTGTGAGAGAGGATGAGCTCCCATCTCTTTCCCACTTGTGAATGGTAGTAACAGTTGGATACCTATGTAAACTGTTAAGTTCGTGCGCGAACTTCTTCAGGTCTTGGTGACTTCGTAGAGAAATAATAAAGAGTACCTACAGCTGACAGCGTTAATCACATATGAAACGTATGCGATTATGTTATTTGTCGCTAACAAACCTCCCACCTCGCAAACGTCATTAGGCTGTTTTTAATTGTGATGACCAATGTATACTTAACTACCTAGAAGAAAAAAAAAACAAAAATAAAGTAGTACAGTAGATTATGTACAATTTTTAATTGTGTATGCTGTACGACAATTTCATCTTAACGTTAAAGAAAACTATAAATTTAAAACTACAAGACGTAGGACAATCATTTTCAGTGTTTTTATTGGATATTAATTCCCTCTATTCCTCATACCATGCTGGTTCACTCATTACGGGAAACCCTGTATAGCTATTAGCGGTAGTTTATTTATTTATAGTTGTATTTTCAATCCTGGCTTAAATCATCGATGTCTTTGTAAGTAGTGAATTTGAAAGTCAGTGTCGTGACATTGACTTGCAATTGCAATGGCCGGTGTGCAACTGCCAGATGGTCTCTCTAGCCCTTTTAACTCCAGGAGAAGGTCACGCTCGAAGTTGTCAGTCTATACTTTAAGCACATACTTATATATACATAATTATATATGATGTGTATTAAGTAAACACAGCGCATCAGTTTCAATCTCCCTCGTAGTTATGATGCCCTGGTACTCGGCGTCTGGTGTCAACCTGTTGCCCGGTAAACCGCAAACAAATATTTGTTTACAAAAAACGCAACTGACGCTTTCGATCGCTTTAGTCAAATAAACTGCCCTGTTTATTCAAGGACTTATATAATTAAGTAGCGGTCGGACCCGGCTTTATCTGGGTGCAGATGGTTTTTGAGTCCAGCTCACATCAACGACATATTAGTTATTTCGCGCTCTGTTTTATATTTAAACTCAGCGTTACTACCGTTCTCTATACTGCTTTTTCCATTCCGTCTCGTTACAACCCGCCCCTTTAAACCCCGTCCCACTAAATCCCGTCCCGTTACAACCCGTCCATTCCCATCTTTTTCAGTCCTCATAGGTAGTAAAAATTCATGCACGATGCTTGGACATAATTTTGCCGCGGAGATATTTTAAAACTAGTCTGAAATATTCATTAAAATTATTTTATAATATGTATAAATTATTTTAGGGCAACATCGTCCAAAATTAAATACTTATCAGGATCAATACTATGAGTGTAACCCATTCGCAAATAATGCATTATTTTAAAGCAAATCACATTACCATTAAAAATGTAAGTCAACCTAAAAAGATAAACTCATCTTATCCTGATCTTTTTTGGACGTTTTAAGAGGAAAACTCCCATCATGTGTAATTTTTGCGTAATTTCAACCGTTTACACAGTGTACGTAACGGACGTAACGGAAGTCGTCAAAAGAAATAAAATTTTCTCATTTTTGCAACATTTTTCGTTACTGCTCCGGTCCTATTGGTCATAGCGCGATGTTACATGGCCTATAACCTTCTTCGATAAATGGTCTATCTAAAAAAATACAATTTACTAATTCAAACCAGGAGTTCCTGAGATTAGCGCAGACAAACAAACAAACTCTGCAGCTTTATATATTAGTATAAATGAATCTGGAATGTTTCTTTGTTCCAACGTGTGTACACACATATTATTGTCATTATTTCTTAAAGGATCAAATGTTGTCACTGGCCAATAAAGTGGAACAAGAATATAAGTCAAATTAATTATTTTATATTATACTATACAGTGTATATCAAGACTGTTATCGAAAACTAAGCCAGGTGGTCGTTTTTGTGATTACAGACATGATGCAAACAAAAATTTCTCAAAAAACGCGACAGAATTTTTTTTACAATTCATTTTAAATATCACCGTGTTTGGATAGTAAATCCCTCGTTTTTACTAAAATTATAATTTCAACCCTTGTGTAACATTGTGCTTTAAAATTAAAAGGTATACATTGTTATTTTGGGAACGCGAGGTATTTACTACCCAAATACGATTTTCATCCAAAATAAGTGTCAACGAAGGGTACTGGCAACATAAAAATACGGTTTAAAATATACAGGGTATATCTAGACTGCTACCGAAAACAAAGCCAGGTGGTAGTTTTAGTGACTACAGATACGAAGCAACTAAAAATTTTGCAATAAACACGACGACATTTTTTTGTAATGTTTTAAATATCAATGTGTTTGGGTGGTAAACCCATAGCTTTTGCTTAAATAATAATTTAAAGACTTACATTTTATAACGTCTTTAAAAATAAAAGGGTTTACATTACTTTTTTAGGAAAATGTATGTATTTACCATCCAAACACTATTTAGGTAGGTCGCTATTTTTGCAAAAAATTTAATTGCATTGTGTCTAAAGTCACTAAAACTACCACCTGGCTTCGTTTTCGGTAGCAGTCTTGATATACCCTGTATGTTAACAGTAATTAATTTTTAACGAGTTTAATATTATAGCATAGAGCTAATTATTTTATTTCATTGATACAAAATTGCGAAGGGTACTCGATGATATATTGATGATTACTGTAAGCACCCCACGATTTTCAGCAATAAATTGAATGTAATTGACTCCATTATCTAACCTTAAGCTCATTAACAATAATTATTTTTCATTTTTTGGCGAGTATTTTACGAAACCGTTTTTTTAGTTCTCGAAACTATTATATTTTGTAGTAAAAACAGCTATTATATCCAATTTATCTGCGCAAATTTCCCATTATTAACATAAAAAAAGGCATTAACTTTTCAAATTATTTCATTTTAATTGGTGTGCAATATTTGAAATTAATCCTTCATTTTGATGTGCACGAAAATTTATTTAAAAGATTATATTTAAAAAATGCAGACAAAAATAAAAGCGTGTAATATCGCATTATATTTTTATTGAGAAAAAAAAACAAAAAATAACGAAGCCAATGTCGAAATGGCCCCTGAGGGATTCGAACCCGCGACCTCCGTGTTACAAGCACGGCGCTTTGACCAGCTAAGCTAAGGGGCCGATACTAGAGCTGGCGAATATCCCGTGCAGTTGTTGCAGCCAGACGTTATGCAATAAAGTATTTATCCTACACGAATTGATTTAAACATATTGTTTTCAGCACGTGAGCTGTAATCGCAGCTTTTATAGGTACAGGAAACTCCCTTTCGATCACATGTAGACAATACGCACATTATTGAACACCTAATTTTTTTGAGGAAATCTCAATATTTTCGACAATACAAGAATTATATAAACACACTTTTATTTGCTTTGCCTGTATGCATGTATGTACGGATCTTTAAGGTCGATTTTCGAGCACTTCAAAAGGTCGTAAATACTTGAAATTTTGCGTACTTGTCAATGATCGATGACAATGAAACCTAATTGATTAAAACGACTAATTCGACTATTCTGACCACATGTGTCTATGAAGATTAGCAAAAAAAACCTTCCACTTTGTCTTCTTGTTTCGGCTTTCAAGAGAAAAAAATCTATGGCAATACAAAAACATTATTAAAAACAAAAACAAATATTTGATGTTATGGATCATTTCATTATATAAGGTGCTATGTATCAAATAGTCACATGAATCCTCATTAATAAGCCTCGCGTACCTCATTTACACTTCTCACTTAGACTTACAAATACAACAAAACAATTCATAGGTATTCCATTTATTGTATATTTTTATATTTGGAATATAAACGCTTATGTTACTTAATATTTGCAGTTTTTGAATTAGAATGAAACGGATGCCCTAGCTACAGACATTTTGAAGTATGTCCCCTTTCTCTACAATTGTAACAAAAAATCAGCCCCGTGTTCAATCGATTTCAATACATTCGGGGAACGTTGTTATTACTGAAACTTTAATTTATACCGAATATTGCTGTAACATTTTTATCGTAACATATCGTGACAAATCACAAGGAACTGCAGCAGCTGTTCAGGCTCAGTACAACGAAGAGCATTAGCACTAGACTTCATGGTTTTATCATTAAAACCATGAATCAAACAAACGACAGCATGTTTGCCGCTAATGTCGCATTTGAACAACAAGGCTAGCTATTCGTAATTACTTATATATACCTCTAGTGGTTTAATGTATTTACTCCGTTTTGGAGTATACAGCATGATGCCAAAGTTTTGTTCACGTACATTCGAAAGATTTTCGTTTTATTCAAGCCAACTAAACAAGATATAATGTTCAACTTTGGTCAATCATTGAAGTTTTTGTACAGCAAAGTGCATAGTACGGTCGTCCTAACCATTGACAGCGCCACACACATTTACCATCTTAATTCAAATATCAGCTCTCTGATTCTGAGGCGACGGATCAAATTCCGGTAAAATATATTGATAACTAACATAGTTTTTGTTAGTTATTCCCGCTGTGACTGGTTGGGATTTGAAAGAACATAATGATTTAAAGATATCCTTATACGTATAAAAAGGCTATGTGATCTGTTTTTCTCGTGCGGTGTTCCTGCGGTTCTCTTCTCCTCTATGATGATAGAATCGTCTATGAGATGTCATAGACATTGCTGACTGCGCTGCCTGATGATATTTACAGTTTTAAGGACTCGGTATGTTCGTTTCTTTTAGAAAGCGAAATGAACAATAGTTTGCAATACGATACATTCTTTACAAAATACTCACTTAAATAAATTTTACAATTGCAGATGTTTTACAGTTCAACTTGTTCAGTCAATTCTTTAGAAATTAGAATTAGGAATTATCAATTAGAAATAACTGCAGCGTGTGTTATACTCTTTAGTGATTGTTTGAGTCGGTAGAAAAAACATATCTGACACTTGTCAGTTTGTAAAAACTTCCATTTCAACATTGCGATAGGGCCATAATTATTAAAAAATTGAATTTAATTTCAACATATTTTTATGTGAAGACTGCCTTATAAGACATATTCTACAAAACGTAACTCCTATGTCTTGTGTGGAATGCAAAATGGCAAATCACGGTATTAATATGTTGCTTAAGGCGTCACTTACGTCGACAATCTAAGGCAGAGACGGAACATTTTAAAGCCATTTTTCTTAGGATTTTCTCTGCTCTACTTTGCGACCGATATCAGTAAGAACAATGATGGCCTAAATGAATCAGTATAACACTTGAAAGTTGGCGTCATATTATAAGGAAAAATGGTCTCCGAAAAGGCTGCGTTTCCAATGTAGCAAATATGTGTAGCAAGCGACACAATGTTGGACATCTGGGGTATCAAAGATGCTTTAGTTTTCTACATCCATGATCCATCTATTTTATCTGACGAATATGTTTCATTTTAGGATCGGAAAATAGGCCTGGAGTAAATGTTGTTCTTGGTTTAATATTCCATGAGTTTCATACACGACACCGAGTGTTGAGTTTCGAGTTTTTGTTGTTTTCCTAAATTAACTGTCCTAAAAATATGTGAATTCTGTATTTTCGTCGAAAGTATTTTTATAGTGCCTATACAGTTTACTGGCAATCTTAGTGTTATTATTGTTTTTCACTCCATTATATTTTTTTGAAACCCTAAACAGTCCATATTACAGATTAAAGTGTAATCCACAATTTGCTTAAGTGCACGTGCACTCAGTCTAGAACAGAATGCGCGCGCAGTGTGGGTTGTCTTATTTGCGTCGTGTCGCGTCGCGTCGAAAGTATTGATCGTATCCCAACTGACTGGTACCAGGAGTTCATAACATAGAAAGATTTAACGTACTGTTGCTTGTATTACTTGCTCAGTACTGAGCTGCACACTACTATTGTTTTTCGATAGCTTAGCTCCCAATTTTTCTATGGCAAACTGATTTTATTATGTAAAATATGGGTAAGACTTTCGTAGGAATAACAAAACATTGGTAAAATATTTGTAGCAGAGATAGAAATTATTTTTCAACACATGTCTTGCACGCGTTATGGTAAATTATATCGGGTGTCCCAGAACTAGTCGATAAACCAGTAACGGGAGATAGACCAAACTATGACGGCGCAGCAACAAAAAATATATAGAGTATATCAAAACTGCCACCGAAAACGAAGCCAAGTGGTGGCTTTATTGACTTTAGACACAATGCAACTAAAATGTTTGCATAAAAACAATCGACGAATTCCTTTTGTATTTTTTATTTGAGTGGTAAATATTTAAAACATTACAACAAAAACGTCGTGTTCATTGCAATTTTTTTAGTTACACCGCGTCTGTAGTCACTAAACTACCACGTGGCTTCATTTTCGATAGCAGTCTTGATATACCCTATATAGTCAAAAGTTCAAGAAACAGTATTCTAGTAAACATATAACAAAATCTACTTTAACCAACAATTTGTAGCATTGTGACGAATGAATTACATATTTTATTATTTTAAATAACAATTTGCAATATTTAATAGATAAGTCATAGACAACTATATTTTTCAAGATATATGACAGAATTCTTCAAAGAATTTATTTCAATTATTTATTGATCAACTTTGAGACGACGCGACGTACTGAACAAAATATGTACCCATGGCATCTTTTATCAGAAATTGTTGGACTTCATTAAGATTCTAAAATGCGACTAAACTTGGTAATTTTTTCCCCAGATTTTGTTCTGATTAAGTTTTTAGTTGCGAATGATCTAATTTTTTTAACAATTCTTCATAATAAATTTAACATTTTTCCACTCAATCTTTGACTTTTTCGGTGATATTGTATCGTGTCATAAAAAGAAGATGAAAAATATAGATAATAAAAAATATGCACTTCACACACAGATATATTGAGACTAGGTACGATCCATCGGTCGGCATGTTGGTCAAATATACCTATACATAAGTCCATTAGATTCCTTGTAAAGTGCGAGGTGGCCTGTTGGTAATAGTATGGATGCAGCTGCCGATAGAGTGGTCGCCCGTTCGAATTCCAGGGACAATTCCCACACCTTTAACTTTTCGGAGTCATATTATGTATATGTATGTTAATTTCCAAGCACGTTAAAGATGAAGCAGAACATAAGAAAACATCAGGAAAACGTCAAACCACATTATCAAAAGGATTAGTATAAATAGTATAGAATTAGTATAAAATGATTTTACATTTTTCAAGAGGTTATTCTTGCATAGATCCAGAACAGGCATAAGGGCCCGAAGGTAAACAATTCGCGGAATTGCTATTTGGTATTTTTTTCGACAGCCTCTGTGGCGCAGTTGGTTAGACACCGCCTGTGAAACGAGAGGCCTCGGGTTAGATCCCCGCACCGAGACAATTTTTTTTGAGGCCCACAAGTATTTCTCTCGGGTCTGGGTGTTTGTGAGACCGAAATGTCTGTCATAGCTTCTTATACCCACAACACAAGACTTAATTGATCTTAATGTGGGGGCAGGACTATGTATGTGACTCTCTCTCTTCAGCCACAGGAAGTCCACTCTGAACATAGGCCTCCCCCAAGGATCTCCACATTGGCCTGCATCCAGCGGCTTCCTGCAACCTTAATCAAGTCATCCGTCTGTATGTGATTGTTGGGTGTATTTATATGTATTTATATTTTTAATCCACCTTCTCTTTATTAACATACAATATCCCTGAAAAAACGACGATTGAACACAATGATACTTGGTTTGTTATGAAGACGTTTAAAAATTGAAGTTATTCACAACTAATAAAAAAGAAAATCTGTGGAAAATCTACTAAGTCTGGTAGCATTTTAAAATCTTGATATGATGGTCCAATTTTTGATAAATAATGCCTTGAGTACTATACAGTATTTTTTTTTTCAATACGTCGTGATTGCAACGTTGATCAATAAATAAGTGAAAAATTATTCTTTGAGGAATTCGATAATATTTCTTGAAAAATACGAGTTAATTTTATTTAATTTAGTAGGTATGAAGTTCTTAAGCCTATCTATTAAATATTGCAAAAATCATTAAAATTAACAAATTATGGAAATCACGCGTTACAATGTTTCAAAGTGTCGGTCAAATAAGATTTTTACGAATGTTAACTAGGATTTCTGTTTTTTGAAAAATATCAGCGATACTCGGATAGGACTATATTCTTTTTTATTGCTGTGTCGTTATAGTTTGGTCCATCTCCCGCCGCTGGTTAATCGTTTAGTTCTGGGACAACTGTTTAAGAATTTTAAATGGCTATTGTAATTTTTTAATTCCATTGCAAATTCGAATAGGGCTTTAAAGCAAAAAAAAACAAAGATTTCTCTTCTATTGTAATCTCTGTACCTAGCTCAATTCTGTTATTCATTATTCAATAAGATTATTATCAATTTTTCAAGGGTAGTTAGCAAAACAACGGACAAATTGATTTTGCTCTTAATTCTTCCTAGTTTATTTTTTGTTATTATGTTTTATTTGCCTGAAATTCCTCCAGGGTCATGCAAATTGATGTCGGCGACTGGTATCTACATTATATTCTGCAATTTGCAGTTACATGACCCGTTCTTATTATTTTGCGATTTTTATTCGTCGTCCTCCGTGGCGCAGTTAGCACTAAAAATTTTAGAATGAAGGTGCAACAATAGTTTACAAGTTGGATAACTTAGTTAAAAAAGCTATAAAATATCAAAATTCTATTGGCGTGAGGCGAAATTTGGAACTACAAATAAAACTAAAAAATATATTAACTTCATTGTTTAAAATATGTTTTCTTAATATAAACAACAAGCATTGATACACGCAATCTAATAGTATTAACTTGTCAAATATAATAAAATGTGAAGAGAGAAAATCAGTTTTTAGTATTTTGACAACAGCATGATAACAGCGCATCGGACGCCAAAATACCGTAACGAACTGTAACTATAATTGATGTCGAGCACCCCACGCTTAATTAACTAGAACCACCCTTTTTAAGCAACATTTATTTTCTACTTGTTCGTTGGGTTCAGTATAAAAGCGTGTTTGTTTCTCACAATACTTTGTTTTTTTCGGGACTCATTTATTGTGTTTTGAACTCTCGTTTATTGCTTAATTAATTTATGTTCTTCGTTATATTATATTTTTTTTGTTTTAAGTGTAATGCCATTGGTTGTGGAATTGTTTCAGGTTTTTTTTAATCAATAAAAAATAAATATATAACCATACATAAAAAAATAAAGATTCTGACGCATTGATAACCTCCTCCTTTTTTGAAATCGGCTAAAAAGAAACCTTTAGTAGTTTGTGGAAGATTGGAACAAACTACTTAGTCTTCGAAATATGTACGAGTATATAGTCATATCTCAAATATGTTATACGAGTATCTCAAATATGTATGTCTTCCAAATAAGTTCTCAATTCCGGAATGTTACAATTACATACAAAAAACTTACCCTTTTAAGTTATTTGTGAGAACACTATGTTTGAAGTGTTCATAGCATGGTTACTTCCTACCGCTCCTCATCCTGGAATATTCGATTTCTCCCAAATTGCGCGAGACGGCCACCGATGGGTTTTAACTGGCATGCTGGCGTAGACGCTGTAGCTGGCGTAGCTGTAGCCGTAGACATTGGCATACGCCTAGCCGCCTGAAGAAATAGAGCACAACTCTGAAAAATAGGCATTTCAAGCTTCCAATTTTTTTTTATTTCTTAAGTGTCAATTTCCTCAATGATACAGACGGTCAAAAACACAAAAAAAATCTTATTTTTATGAGTAGCGTATTATTATTTCCGCTTGTAATGTCCCTCCACTGGGCAAAGAGGGGCCCGTAATGCTTACTAATATTATAAATGCTAAAGTAACTCTGTCTGTCTGTCTGTTACCTTTTCACGCCTAAACCACAGAACTGATTTTAATGAAATTTGATACAGTGATAGATTAGACCCTGGGAAAAGACATAGGCTACTTTTTTGTGAAGGAAAGGGTTGAAGAGGTTGCAATAAGGGATGAAAGTTTGTAAGGAAAAATGGTAACCTTTGAAGTTGCAGATGTCAACTTGGCACATTAGTTAGTCATTTAAAAACAAAAATATCTGCATACTTTGTGTTCTTAAAATTAACATAAAAGGGGTTAAAGCAAGGGTTGGAATTTTATATGGAAAATTTATATTTTAGCTTCTTATTACAAAAAAAAAAATGATGGCGTGCAATAATTTTGGAAAAGCAGCATGATGAGGGTAAAATAAGGGAAGAAATATTGTACGGAAAATCAACACTATAGCAATATAGTCGACGGCGGTCACATTAGGTGTAAATATACAACAGTATTATAAGAGTACCGCTCTGAATCGTACACTCGATTGTAGAGGAGGATTGCCCTGCAGTGGGACGGATATAAGCTGATACAGAAGAGAATATAATATGTTCTTGATAAGTACTGGACTCAAAAACTATCTGCACCCGGCCGAAGCTGAAGCTGGGCCGCAAGTAAATAAATAAAAGAAACAATTTCTCACGAAATTAATTATTAAAATATTAATTTTAATGTTTCTTGGTTTATCGGGACTTTTAAAAATAATTTTGTGACAATCCATCAAAGATGTAATTTAGCAATTTGTGTACCCGTTTGTGTAGTTGTTACAAATGAAATCATTATTTATGTTTGTTGAAAATTAAATAAAAAGTGCCTGAGCCAGAAATACTACCGAATTACTTACCATTTATGAGGACAATACAGTTAGATGTTTAAATGTCCTGTATTACTTTTCTGACTAGCATTTTCTATTTAAATTGTCATATTGTTTCATGCATAACCCCAACTTTTGCAAATAATATGTTTGGGAGACACGTAAATGATGGGTAAAACGTTCACCTACAATATGGACACAAGATCTAGTTAAAGTGGCAGAAAGTTGCTGGATGGTTAGTGTTGGCCTATAGCCAGCGCAGACCAGGACGGAATGGTAAGGGATTTAATTTTTTACCAAAGGATATTCAAATTTATATAATTGATATACAACATAAACTCCAATGTTTTAAATTCATACCGGGGGCATCGAAAAGTATTTCTCGACTGTGATTATATTCTTGTATTGTCTGCCACCAGTAGCCTAATATTTTCATAGCTGTATTAGTTTTATTATCAATTAACGCAGAGAGGCAATTTAATATCCGTTATATTTGAATCTGATTCGATCTCCTAGGGAAACCCCGAGCATAGCCTTCTCCATAGCTCGTTGAGTGACTTTGAGCCTCCTAATAAGGCCCATAGTAAGAGGCCACGTCGCTGGATGCAGGCTGCCTCCAACAGGTCACTGTGGAAATCATTAGGAGAGGCCTATGTTCAGCAGTGGACTTCCTTTGGCTGATGGATGATGATGATGATGATGATGATATTTGAATCTGAATATATTATAAATAAAGTTTGCAAATTGCTTTATTCTTTATAAGCAATTAGAATAGCATTTAAAACTTATGACATGAAATATTAAAATTCTTAGATATAAGTAGCAAATCGTAGTTGTTGATTGTCTCGTGTCTAAATGAGGACGTAGCATGTTAAAATACCAGTCGAATACAATGATATTTACTAAGATGACGAATATATAGTTTCATACATGTATATCGTGGGGCTTGAAGCAGATTACTAAAGATCTCCATTATTGCCGGAGTTTCTATCCATACACGTCTGGCATATTTATCTATTTAGACGCATAACATCCTTTCTATATGCCCAATATATCTGCATATTCTTTTCTCAATTCTTATCACTACGCTTCTTTATCTTTTACTCCACAAAGTTACAAAAACACACCGTTTCTGATTACTATTTTATACAAATTCATTCTACTGCAACCATTTTACTCATATGCAGGGAGGTGCATATGGCAGAAGTGCCATTCCTAATTTACTGTCACTAGTAAGCATTACAGTTGCTAACATATTTTTTATACAGCCAGTCGTGTGGTTGAAAAGACCTTCCAACTTGACTAATAAATAAAAGAAAAGCTAAACACCAAAGACATTTATTTCGAAAATTACAAGTATATTGGCGAGAACTACGCAGCAGCCGAAGTGGGTTACTTGTATATATTTTAACACACTGTTTTGTTGTTTAAAAGAATACTATGATATTAAGCTCGTTTAAATATGATTTTCATTTTGGCTGCCGCGTTTTTCCTTACAACCCATGGTTTTGTTACCAGCTCAGTCAGTACCGCTACGCGTTGCCCGTAGGTCTTCCGACAATTATTAAAGCTGATCATATCAGTCCACCTGTATTTGCTTTCACTATCGCCATTCTTAGTCTAATTTCTTATTTATAAATCAGACAATAACATACGGTTGCCAATTTACTACAATTATAATTATAGATCCTCTACAAGTAGTTGCTACATTAATAAAATCAATTTTCTTCTTGCTGTAATTAGTAGAAGTATATATTTTAGCGATCTTTACTAATTCATATTAGGAAGTTTTATAAAAATGCGCCATAGTAAAATAGTTCAGTGACATTGAAGTTGTTTGAAAAATACACCAAATGCAACAGTATCCTTTTGGATTATTTATTTACTATTTCCTTTTGACAATCCAAAATGCAAGTTTTAGGTGAAGATTATTAATTTCTTTAGCGTATTCGTTTTCCAAAAACATCTTTAAAAGACCCTTATAACGAATACGAAATGAGTGATTTGCTTTTAATACGTATCCCATTGGAAGTTCTTCTGAGACTCCAAGAACTTCTGGTTGCTCTCGCATTGATATTTCACCCACTTCTCAATAGCTCTCCTGTTGTCAATAAACTGCAAATTAGTTACCTCGGCCTTAAGTTTCTTTATCTTGCTTTGTATACGAGCTCTTGTTATCACCGCTGGTAGTTTTTGTCTCTTCATACGCGGCGAAGTAGTTGCCGTCGCCTCACCCATTTGCAAAACCCTTTGCATGGCGCGTAATTTCTGAAATAGCCTTTCTGCTTTCGCGATTTCAGAAGTTATTGTCCGGTATTCAACAGGTTGTCCATGTTCGATCGGGTTGTTTTCAATTTCTCCCCTCGCGATCATTATTTCGCCTTTTATAATTATCTGGGTGATCTCAGTTGGTTCTTCATTTTGGTTGGCCAAATGTAGGTCAATTTGTTCTCGGGAACTCGTAGATACCATCTTGCCACGTTGTGGTGTGATACGTGTGGAACTGCACGAAATTTCGCGGTAAAATCACTGACGATCACTCCGCGGGTCGGTTTATGGAGACACAACACACAACAGAAGCTTTACGGGCGTTATATCCTCAAAAAAACTATTAATTATGAGAATTATGCAGAAATGCAGTGAGCGAATCTCGGATAGATAGTAGAATGCATTTGCGCATGTTCTGGATTATTGATCCGTGGCGGCCGGCGCCGCGCGTGTGTGGAACTCACCTCTGCGCTCGGCGCCACTTCACAGAAGTTAGCTCTATATTTCAATCTATAATATTTTTCAGGAATGTCTTGTCACATATAAAAACTAGCTTTTGCTCGCAGCTGGATTGTATTGGTATTTCTATTGGAACGTCAGCAGTGGCAACACACACCATGCGTGCTTGCCATCATCCTTGCTTGTACGGTTGAACCGGCAGTATATACTGGCCTTTGACGGGGTTACCAATTTAATGAAGTCTCTTAGAGGTACAATATTTTTATCAAGGTCTTACAAACTACAATAAATGAAGGAACCATAGCAATGCCATCTATCAAAGTTGTACAAAAACTACTATTAGATTAGTTTTTTAGATTTTATTTACAAAAGAGTACGGACTACTTGCCAAATTTTAGTTTCACGTAAGACTGCTAACAAATGTTAGAAATGCTACGGAGAGTGTGTATAAACGTTTCATCCAGATATATGACGAACACGATTATCACTTCCCTATTCTTCTTAATAGCCTCAAATATCTTCATATTACAATGCCCATATTACTCCATGCTCCAATAACAAATTTGCCTTCTTGTTCTTGTCATCTTCTTCTTAATACATAAAAACATCGTGTCACGTTCGTTGAGTGCGATAAACTCGTTAAACTACTGAACCGATTTTAATAAAATTTTGCAAACTGTGTGTATTTTGATCCTACTTGAGAGATAGGATACTTTGTATCTAATTTTATAGTCGCAATATTTTTTTATTGTAAGTTATTTGTTTAATATATACTTATACTCGTATAGTGACGTACAAGCTTGCAGGACCAACAAAACGTAAAATGATCTGTCTTTTCATTTTCTCTCATTGACGGGTGACGAAATAGAACAAAATTCATAAAATGTATACATAATGAATAAATTATATCTAGATACGGCGTCTCTCGCTTAATCTTGTTAATAATGTTTGTTTAAATAAGATCGATAAGACTGTGTAAAAACCAAGACATGTATTTCCAAGAACAATAGAACATCGTAATATCAAAACGAATATCGAACACATACCTAGCAAACTACCAACCTATACACAAAATTAAAACTTAAATAATGACTCCTACCAACAAAACAGTCAAATAATATGTTTATATTGATTCTCTTTTAACAACCCTTCTCAATAAAAATATATTATAAAAATCACTCTAAAAATCTAACACGCATTCATACTAGTGAGCATTACACCATACTTGTTAAATATTTAATTATATATTTTCATTGAGAAGGGGTGCTAATAGAGAATCAATATAAATATGTTATTTGAAATTATCTTGCAATTGCTTCTAACCACTTTCTTGCATCTGGCCTTTTCATAGCTTCCTTGTAAGTTGTTGGCTCACGACTTTCACTTACAACATTTTGACATTGTTAGCATGATGTATCGTTTTCTCACCCTTCGCCTTCTCTCATTTGGTACTTGCAAGGATTAAGTCTCATCAGATGACCCTTCATTGATTGGTACATAATCGCTGAAAAACTCACTCTCACTTGTGGAAGAATCTATATTATTATTATTTGGTGAATTTTCACTTTTTTCACTCATTGGTATAACATTTTCTGGTGTTGATTGACTGTTTACATCCAATGTTACAGTAGTTGACTCACCCTCTTTATTTCCCTCCGACTTTAAAAAAATAATCTATCTTTTAGTGTTTATACAGTTCTTCTCTAGGAAATATATTTTGTACCCTTTAATATTCTCACCATAACCAACTATGATGCTTTTTCACCCTTTTGATCCCATTTCTTCCTTTTTTCTTTCGGAATGTGTACATAAATTTGAGTACCAAAAACTTTCTGTTCATTTTTGTCATATTTTTTTTTCCACAACTCAAATGGCGACTTTCCATCTTTACCTTTTCCTGCCCTATTCAAGACATAGGTTGCAGTATTTACTGCTTCAGCTCATAACTTCTTAAGTAAATTCTTGGCATGTAACATAGTCCTTGCCGCTTCAATCAGGGTTCTATTTTATTTTTCAGCTTTTCCATTTTGTTCCGGTGTACAAGTTACAGTTGTTTGATGAATTATACCACGTTTAGAACACATATCCATAACTTCTTTATTAATAAGTAAAGTAAGTAAAGTTCTTTATTAATCCAGTCCATTGTCTGTTCTATATAACTTAATTTTGTGGCCAGTTACAATTTCAGCCTTATTAAAGAAATCCTGAAGGCAATGTTTGATTTCATGTTTGGTTTTAACAAAGTAAACAGTTCTGTAATTTCAATAATCATCTTTGAGTGCAACAAAATATCTCGATCCACCGAACGTTTCTTCCTGCATGAGACCACAGGTATCCCCATGTATCATTTCACATGTCCTTGTGCTTACATTCTCCCTCTTCTTAAATGGTAATCTGTGTATTTTACCCTTTAAATAAATTTCACATTAAGACACATCGTGTTGTTTTGTCTCAATTATTTTCTGTCAATACTTTCTCCACGTAGTCGAAATTTTGGTGTGCCAGTTTTTCATGCCATTCGTTCAGATCATTTTCCACTGCTTTGGCAATATTCGCAGCTTCGCATTTAAAACGAAATTCCATATAATAAGAGTTTTCAACTATTTGTGATTGCACAAATAATTCCATTTTTATAAAATTTGCAAAAACTATTATCTGTCAAAATGACGTATCCTCAGTAAGAAACGCATTACTCGCCTTTTTGTTTTCCTTTATCTTCCTAAATTTACATTGCGCCTTGTAGTATCCCAACAATAATAGAAGCACTTACTACCGTTCATCCTTTTCTCACTGTCCTTGTTTCTTCTACACTCAGCTTGGTTATGTCCGGTTTTACCACATTTGAAACATTTCACGGTTCTTTTACTTATGAACGCCGATGAAGATGGAGTTCCTAGATTTCTGTTGTCTTTTCCTTCAAACTCTTCTCCTCTACTAATAATCTTACCAATAGGTTGTTAATTGTTAATCATCAGGTGCGGACTCCCACGCTGACACAAAGTGTTTATATTCGTCCGGTAGGCTCATTGATACTTTTGTGATCGCGAACTTATAAGAAATTTCTTCTCCCATTTGCCTCAATTGATTTTGCATTTCTTTAATTTTGGATAGTAATACCGACATATCGCTGCCTTTTTTATATTTGTATTGAAAAAATCGCTGTTGTACTATGTGTATACTCATTTAAGACCTCTGTTCATAGCACTACTATATACACTATAAAGAACTGACATTATGAAGCTTTTTCCACATTTCAGCAGAACTTGTGCATGTAATAATGAGCAGCATCACCTCTTCCGTCATCAGAGTGACCAGTAGAGTTTGCGCTTTGGCACCTTTTTCTTCCCATACTTATTTCAGCTGCAATCTTCGGTTTTATATATTTTCCTTCCACGATGTCTCCACTTTCCAACTGCGTTCGATTTTCTTCTCGACAATATTTCTTCTGCCTCAATTTCTATCCGTCGATGTGCTCATAGATAACTGTCTACGCCTTACTTTTCCTTCAGAACAGAACATCGAACACCAAACTAGCAAACTACCAACCTTGACACAAAATTGAAACTTAAACAATGACTCCTACTAACAAAACAGTAAAATAATATATTTATACGGGTATATCCTCTTTTAACAGTTAAATGTCAAATAAAATCAACTTCATGTCTACAAATATTGGCCTTGGTTTTTTGAGATGGTTGCACCAGGTTTATAAGTATACTCAATCGAAGCTTCTTGCCGGAGTATACCGAAATTTACCTAATAATGTAATTTTGTGTTCATAAAGGACATTGCTTTTTGAAGTGATACTTTTTAGGTGCGCTGAACCGATTTGAAAAAATCTTTTTTTGTTTCAATGCTTATACTTCACAGATGGTCCCATAAAAAATTGGTCAAGGTCTGACGAATATCTTTGGACCGGAGGAGGATTCTAGTGGTTCTTTTTACTTGATTGTTACTTAATATTACAACTTAGAAAATAACTTTAGACTATAACTTATATAATCTTGGGCTGTAGTCTTCGAAATGTCGCGTCGTGAATTTAAAACAATAAAACATTTCGATATTGTCCTTATATTAGTTATATTTCAATCCCAGAATACCCTAATGGTCAAAATAGACAAATTTAGGTAAGAATCTAGAAATTTGAGATACCAAGCCGTAAACTCGTATAAACTTGTATTTTGACATCCTTAAACTTGTTTCAAAACCTACATATGTTAGATCCGCGACCATTAAAATCTAAGGTCAAAGTTTACAAACATCGGATTTCTGCGAAATTTTTAATTTTCACTATTTGTATCAATGTGGCGTAATTAGAACCATATGTACGAGTATGTACAATAATATATTTATAAATTAATATTTTACAATGAGAATGACAAAATATATTTTTACAAAGATTTACAACGACGTATGTCATTATATTAAAATTGACTGGCTGTTTAACGGTGATACATTTCAGGACTCTTTGGTCCACATCACTCCCCCACCGAAACCGTTACTGCGGGCGATAGTGGAGTGTAAAACGTACTCTTCGACCGGAATGGGTGGTTACACCAGGAGGTATCTCTCGATTCTCGTCCTCCGCATTCATGGTATGATCACTGTTCATCAAATACGCAGGCTTGAGTCGGTCGATGGAAACTGTTACAGATTTAGTTTTGATCAGAATTTTAAAAGTTTTGTCTCCTCTCTCTAGCATAAGGGCCTACGTAAGCAGGTTGCAGAGCTGATCGTAGAGCGTCTTGCCGCAAAAATACATGATCAGATGTTCGTAACTCTTTGAAAATGAAGACAGGCTTCGATGAATGTCGAGATGTTGAGCAGGGCTTTAACTTAGCTGCGAATGATCTCAATCTCGATACGTAATTTGTTAAGTCAGGAAAATCTTCTCTTGGCGAATGAAAAAATTGTCCAGGTAGGCGTAATGGTTCTCCATACAGTAATTCTGCAGGGGATGACTGGAGATCCTCTTTAAATGCGCTACGGATGCCAAGTAACGCTAGTGGAAGAGATTCTGTCCAGTGTTGGTTATTGTGGCACATGATGGAGTTCTTGAGTTGCCTATGGAAGCGTTCTATGATTCCGTTTGCTATTGGATGATACGATGTAGTCATCTTGTGTTGAAAACCAGTAAGCTCGGTAAGAGCTTTAAAAAGGTTGGACTCAAATTGTCTTCCTCTATCTGTAGTGATGGATAAAGGGCATCCAAAACGAGAAATCCATCCTGACAAAGGGCCTTAGCTGTAGTTTATGCCGTAATATCCGCAATTGGTATTGCCTCAGGCCAACGCGAAAATCTATCGATGGCTGTAAGGCAGTAACGAAATCCGTTCGATAAGGGCAGTGGTCAAATAAGATCAATATGAATATGAAGGAATCTGCCTGAAGGTAATGCAAATGTACTAAAAGGTGAAGAAACATGCCTTGAAACCTTTGCGCGTTGACATGGGATACATGATTGACACCAATCACGGCAATCTTTCTTGATGCCAGGCCATACAAAGCGCTGAGTAACCATCTTTATGGTGGCATTAGCACCAGGGTGGCTAAGACAGTGCATCAGGTCAAACATTTGCTGTCTCATTGATTTCACCACGAATGGCCTTGGTACATGTGTGCTAGTGTCACAAATAAGGCGGTTTCTTGTACCAGGTAGAAGTAAATTTTTCAGGTTCAATGAACTACCGTCTCTCAGTAACCTGTTCAATTCTGGGTCATTCTTCTGATCTTTGGCTAATCTCTCTAAATCACAACCAGCTATGACTTCGTCAATTCTAGAGAGTGGGTCTGCTACGATGTTGTCTTTACCGGATATGTAACGAACATAGTAGTAGAGAATTGCGAAATAAAATCCAAGTATCTGAATTGTCTAGGCGAACATTTATCACGGTGTGTAGTGAAAGCGTGTGTAAGCGGACGGTGATCTGTGTATATTGTTAATATTCTTGCTTCCAACATATGCCGAAAATGTTGTATATAATATTTACAAATTAATATTTTACAATGAGAATGACAAAATATATTTTTACAAAGATTTACAATGACGTATGTCATGATATTAAAATTGACTGGCTGTTTAACGGTGATACATTGCAGGACTCTTTGGTCCACATCAACATCAATACTGTAGAGGATTAAATTCCCTACAACTTGCGTTCCATAAGTTTATTAATCGTTGAATCGTTTTCGAGATAGAGAGCGGACAGCGCGCGGTTAGAGCATCATTAAGATTAATCAGTAGTCCCGGTTGAAAACACAACATATGAAGTTTATAAAACTATTTTAAAAAGGCCTTAACTCTTTAAATGACAACATTTTCTAAAATGGTTTCTATCGAATTACTCTTAAATAATGTGTTGACGGAAAAAAACTGCTACGAAAAGTACTGTTTTTGAGCCGAACAGCGGACAGAAGGCGTAAACGCTCTTAAACTATTCTGATTGTGACAAAATACAGCGTAATAGATTTACCTAGGCTGTAGCCCCGAGTGATTTCTTATCTTTAAAATAAAGTAAAAAAAAATCCCTAGACCAACCCAACCATCCAGGACCGATTTTCATGGCTAATAAAATATATTTGTGTATACTCGTAATTACGCATAGACAAATTATGTACCTTGTTTTTGACGTAAGTTAATTTTTTAAGGTTTTTCATGTGGTCAACATGGCATACATTATAATAACGAGAATAATTTGCAAAATATAGCATAATTTTAATGCAGCAGTTGAGCAGATAATTTTTTATGAAATTAACATTTTTATTTGTTTTTTCGTAAAACTCATTGACGCACATATTGTCATTAATAATTATTTAAGTTAATAATTAATATTTCAGGTTTAAAAAGTATACGGATGTGATATAATATTTATTATCACTCTATCTTTACAGTGCTGTGTAATTTGTTTCCTTGGAAAAAACATGTGTCTTAAGATAACTGCGGAATCTTTTACCCGCACAAATACTAGGAGAGCATATACAAAAAGAGTAATTGAACGAGAGAAATCCGTAACGCATACATTGGTACATTTGCGAGAACGAGATAGCAGATAAGGATATTGTGTAGAATGGAAACGATGAGAAGTATTTTACCCACCCCGTATTTCATTCGGCGAACGTTCGTCATTCATTGGCCGAGGAATAAATCAATATTTGCAACAGGGTGAGGGAGCCGCAGAATTAAGTTTAATAGATGTTGCAAGAGAGTAGAAAATCATGGAAACTCTGCTCATGGAGTGCTTCTCGTTTTACGAGTACTATACTCCATTCCTTTTGGAATCACTTTTTTTACATTTTTATATACACATTCAAATAAAACCTTTAAATAAGATCCTTCGATGGCGAGGCTCCTCCTCACTTCGCGTGACGTGTCCAGCAACACCACCTTTTGGATTGGGTTCTGTCCCAACGACCGACAGCCGATAAATTCCTACAATTTTGACAAGCATGTTGGCAAATGGTCAAGTCAATGAGGAATTCTTTAGTACCACGTGACCCACTCTTCCATCCCGTTTGGCCGTAAATAATAATATTGTTCGTCGTTCGAGGTATAATGATTTGAGGTTTTAGCTCTTAGTATGGATGTAAAAAGTTTGTTAATTGTGAAAAGGCATGTGATAGGTGTATAGTTTTTTGGATTCGTGGTACTACTAGATTTATAGAGGAGGAGGATTTGTTGAGGTGATTCACTCTTGCAGTCATTAATGTTGGAAGCGATCCTCAATCAATCGCATCCTGAAATTGTGCTGCCAACTGCTGCTGAGCGTGTGAATATGGCAACTATTTCAACCGAAAATCGTGCAAACCGTTCGGGTCAAGAGTCTTCCAGTTTTGTGCCGGTCGCCGTATTATATGTTTGTTTAAGTTGCCATTTCACTTATTATTTATTATTAACTTGTTAAGAAAATAAATTGAAAACATTGTAACATGTAACTAATTGCAGACAGGAAAAATATTCATTAATAAATAAGAAACATAAAGTAATATCAAGCCACATCTAGATATAACATTTTTGGAATATCTGTAACGCTCACAGAGTAGTCGCTTTTCATATTAGGAAATTTCAGTTTGAAATTTCGTAGATTGAGGCAATTTTATTTTGTATAAAACCGATATTTGTTTCATTAATGACATTGTACATTTGGGTCGTGTGGCACCAAAATCTGATGAGATGTGGAAGACATTTTCGAATACGCGCCCTTGATAACGCCGTAGGATGTGAGTACACTCTTTACATTTATGCGGTCCTGGTACTCAGTGAACAACTTCGCAATTTAGTTTTTACACTTTATAAACTTGCAGAAAAGTTTCTCCTACATCTAAAGTTCGTAGACACATTAAATGTAAATTTAAATATTAGTATATTATTTTATTTTTCATTCGAGGTTTTTTTTTTGTTTTTTTAGTTTTCATTGGAGGCTGCCTCCAACAGGTCACTGTGGAAATCATTGGGAGAGGCCTATGTTCAGCAGTGGACTTCCTTTGGATGATGGATGGATGATATTATTTTATTTTGTTGTTTCGTAATTCATAATTTTAGCTTTTCCTTTGAAATATTTTCACAATCACAGAACGAGAAAAGTACAGTTCATTCGATCTGCTTGGTCTGTGACCTCGATTCTACAAAACAAAATCTATGATAAAAATACACCCGACGGTATAAAATTAAAACTTTACGCGAGAATTATGTTCCTTCTATATCTATCTATATCTAATTGAATTGTGTATGTACTCTTTAAAGGACGTGCTATCAATATATACCGTGATATTGACATATGGTAATTAATTTCAACAACGTGTTCCTCATCGCCCCATGGGACATGGTACAAAGTTTGGAAAAATATCAGAGATGATTTTTTGTCAAAAATCGTAAGTTTTAGTTTTTTCGGTTTTTGGCCACCCCGTGAAGATGCGAGTATTTTTACCGCTTAGTTGAACTTCTGTTTGCGGTAACTTGCCTAAGCGGTAATAAGGCTTGTTCCTTTACGGGTTGATCAAAAGCCTTAAAAACTTGGGCAGATTTTTTTCAAACTTGGTACAATGTTTTTTAGGGCGGTTAGGAACATGTGGTTTAAATTAATTATTTTGTGTTAATATCAACCTGTATACCTTTTTTAACGTTTATAGGCTACATACAGACTTTTTTAAAGTATTACATTTTGTCGTCATTTGTAGTCAAGCTCAAAATCAATATCTTTTATATTGTTATTACTTTTAATCAATTGTAATAACTATGACATATTATTTAATTTTATCTAGAAAATTTTGAGACGCAACGGAATCTTTCACACGCCTAAATACGTAACATAACGCATCCGCATCTAAGAACATATCCGCAATAAATACTAAACACGAGAAATATATAAAACATATATACATGCCTTTGTAGATTAGAGAGAAAGAGAAGGCACGTTGGGATATTTTGTGGAGCGAAAATGTGTGAAATATATCAGTACTTTGCACATCAAACGGTCGTCATTCATTGGTTGATTAATAAATCAATATTCGCAGCAGGATGAGGGAGCCGTAGAATTGACTTCAACGCAGGTCACAAGTGCGTAATAAAAAATATCGAAACCGGGCTCTCTCCGTTCTTATACTTCAATTTCAACAAGTTATGTTCGAAGCTCATCAAATTTATTTTTAGTAACTGTTTGCTAAGAGGTGTGGCTGGACCTATTTGTAAATTATTAATAATCATCAACATACAGTTAAATCATGAGTCACCACAAATTTAATAACAATATATAAAATCGAGTCTATGTTAATTTGAGGTTGATTATAGGTAAAATTCGCACATTAACAAACTCATTTATAACCCCAGGTTTGTCACCATTTTGAATGAAAGATTGCGCGAATATAAGTCTACTGTCATGGCCTTTTTTACGCGAGTTAGCTCGGTCGACACGCGGTTACGTAAAGTCATATGTCTTGTATAAAATTTATATATTGTTGGTTATTTTCGGTATTACAGCAATATTTACTAACTTCTGAATCATATTAATCAACAGTTATTGCAACCACTTTTGTTTTATTGGGCGGTAAACCCGAGAAAGCGGATTTTTTCACTTTCTTATGGAATATATATATTTTTCTACATGTTCCATCAGCCAAAGGAAGTCCACTGCTGAACATAGGCCTCTCCTAATGATTTCCACAGTGACCTGTTGGAGGCAGCCTGTATCCAGCGACGTCAGGCGACCTTTACCAGGTCGTCTAACCACCTAGTGGGTGGACGTCCCACGCTGCGCTTTCCGCTTCGTGGCCTCCATTCGAGAACTTTTTGGCCCCATCGACCATCAGTTCTCCGTGCTATGTGCACCGCCCATTGCCACTTCAACTTGCTAATCCGCTGGGCTATGTCGGTTATTTTAGTTCTCCTACAGATTTCCTCATTACTGATTCGATCTCGTAGGGAAACCCCGAGCATAGCCCTCTCCATAGCTCGTTGAGTGACTTTGAACCTCCTAATAAGGCCCATAGTAAGTGGCCACGTCTCGGTGCCGTATGTCATCACTGGTAACACACAACTATCGAATACTTTCGATTTGAGGCACTGAGATTTTCTACATCAAAATATATATATTTTTGCTTCGAAATACTTTTATTTGATACATATGTATATATGGAATAAAGAAAAAAAACAAAGATTTCACATCAAATACTTTTTTATGAGTGTTCAAAGTCACATACGAGTATAAAATTTCGACGTCATCAGACTATCGCAAAACATTGCCAATTTGTACCATCTGTTTACCAGCGTACTATGATGAAATGGTAAATTGCTTTAATGTTATAAGGTAGGTAGGATTATAATTTAAGCATTTTTAACATAAAATATTAACTATAACGATTAGATTTTAAAATATGAAGTAAATAACTAAGGTAATATTAATAGCGTAGTATTTTAGCATGTTAGCGCATAAACTCGATTGTTTATAAAGTGCTCTTAGCTATGTGTATGTACTCTATATGCTCTAAGTCTTAAACTATTGGAGATCACGTTTTAATTTTTTTTGTAAAGAATTGATACGTTTAAAGCTTTCATTTAAGGTTAATTTTTTTTTTAAAAGTGTTGAAGTTACTCAAATATCGATTTGAAATTTTCACTTCCGGTTTACTCCACGTAAAAAAATTCAACTTTAGAATTCGACAAAAAAATTAAAAACTTCGACTTTTTAACTTTAAGAAACAATATACTTTTAGTATTCTTTACAAATTAATTGATCCAGATAATAAGCATCCAAAAATTCGTGACTTCATTTTTGGTAAACTTTTAAAAGCTCATAACTATGCAATAAAGCTTCATACTAAAACAAAAATGTGTGTACACATCCACGTCTACTAGAAGTATAACTAACCGGAGTATAAACAAAATTCATGACCTCATTTTTCTTTGGTTGTCCGCTTCACGTGAAATGCCCCATATACATTTTAATACCATTGGAAACATAGCTTAAAAAGAAACTTATTGTTATCCCTTATTGTTGTCCCGTATAAAATGCATATTAGTAGAAAGTGCAATAAATGTACAATTTAATGATATAAAAAAAATAACAAAATATATTCAAAAACATAAATTACAGGGCATCAAAACAGACACAATTTCATTGATTAAGTTAAGTTCCTCGTCGAGGCTAACATGGATATGATTTCGCAAAATGAAAATGAAAATAATTGATTGAATCTGTAAAAATGTTTAACATCATAAATAGATTCAGTATTTTTTGTATTTTACCACCCGGTTCGAGAAGCAGTTTTCACTACTGTGTGTATCAGGTGATTAAAGAGACTAGAAGAAATAATTTGACAGTCTCTGTGGCGCAATTGGTTAGACGCCGGCTGTGGAACAAAAGGCCGCACGTTCGATCCCCGCACAGACACAAATGTTTGTGTGAGCCACTAGTATTTGTGTCGGGTGTGGGTGTTTGTGAGACCGAAAAGACTCTCATAGTTCCTGATACCCGCGGTACAAGATTTGATCTTACTATGAGGTCAGGACCATGTATGTGACTGTTGTGTGTTGGTGTATTTCTTTATTTATTTGTTTAAATACGAATGGAAAGACAGAAAACAAGGTTCATTATTTGATTGGCCCCGCTTAAACACGCATAGTCATATTGCAAGCAGGACAATTTGTGTGCGTCCGTTTTTTCCACATATACGCGCCGTAATTAAGCATTGCCTCCCGCAGTGGTCTGATGTTCGGCCGGGAAGTGATAACGCATTTCTGCACGAAATTTGGGAGGCCCCGATGTATGGTGTAAGGGGCGAGGTGCCCGAACTTGGGTTGCATGGTGGTGTATCCCCCCCGAGTATGACCACTGCCTCCTGAGTGCACACACCTCGGCCCCATGTAGGTACTCCCCTGACGTTTTGGCTATTGAAAAATAAATAAAACATTCATTATAAAAGGACCAACCAAAACCAAAACCATCGACCTAAATACAAAATTTAAAAAATCTTAGTTTTATTTAAATACGTATATTCAACAAGTCATCCCTAATATCCAAATGTTTTAAAAAAATAAGATTAAATAATACTAAAAATAAAATTAATAATGGATTCCTGTATGTGCGAATATCCACAATCTATTTCGCATCAAATTTTCAGAGAAAATGGCCACCCAATGACACGGCAACTCGCTCGATTATACACCTCGATTAGGTTTTATTACATTTTATTCTGATTTTTTCTAGAATGGAGCCAATACCAGTATTTTAATATAAAGTGCATTACATATACCACCATTTAAGTGCAAAATAGTAGAGTAATATCGTACATATCTATCAAAAATGTTTAAGTGTTTGAAAAGACGTTACAAATTTTTTAACCAAGCTATGCAATAAAATTAAGTTGTACTTAAAAACACACCACACCCCACATAGATAGAGAATGGTTAGGTCATATGGTCCACCATCCTGGCCTAGTGCCGGTTGGCGGACCTTACATACCATAGAAATTATTGCATATCGCTATGGTATGCAGGTTTCCTCACGATGTTTTCCTTCACCGTTATAGTGTGTGCTGACCGACTATCAATACACACATGACGCCGAAAAGTCCACCACCAGTCACAAGGTATTCCCTGGGATTTAAACCCGCGACCACCGTGAACAAAGCATTTACAATCCTTTCTGAATATTCAAGAAAGGAATAGCCCTTTCTGTTTTTGTGTATAAAAATAAGTCCCATATATTGAGTTCGTCATTTATTGGCTGAATAATAAAACAATATATGCAGAATTAATATTTATTCAACACTAAGAAGTTTTCTTTACATAAACACGATACACAAAGCACATCTCGCATAACAACATCACTAAGTTCAACTGCTATTACAAAATGATATGAAATAGTTAAAACGTACATAGTTATTATTTATTCTTCACTTTCGCAACGTATACTCGCGCAGGATATGCGTAAGAAACAAAAAAAACCTAAGTTTATTTCAATTACATTTTTATAACATTTAATTATTATTTGATATTCACACATAATTATTAAAACATTTATTTTTATTATGTATTGAACTCCAAATTCAAGACATTAATGTTAAAACACAAACACAAAACATGTTAAAACACATTCGTCAGCTGTCGTATGCTAGCCACAGTTTACACACGGTTTATTTTGCTTGTGTTTCCTTTAGCCAAAGGAAGTCATATGCTGAACATAGGCTTCCCTCAATGATTTCCACAGTGACCTGTTGGAGGCAGTCTACATCCAGCGATGGCCCGCGCCCTTTACTACTTTTGCTTGTGTTTGATCCTGACAATTACAATACAATACTACGAATACAATCTAATATATAATACTTTTTATCATTGTAAGCATTCATATTATGAATATTTGATTTCATTTCATATAATGAATATTTCATTTTATTATGATAACGAAATTAAATCAACTAAATTAAATTAATTATATACAATAACATTTTTACAAGATTTACACTTATTGGTAATTATTACAGTAATTGTTTACATTTCACTATATATTTTTGAAAGTGTAAGGGAGCACATCGGTTCACAGCTATATTAAAAGCTTGTTGCATCGCGCATGTGCGGTGCTCTCATCTTGTCGGAAATTCCAGACTCTTTAAAAGGTTAGTTTAGCAGCCTCCCGACTCCGCTCCCTTCCATTGCTTGTAACGTCTCCAGAGTATCGAAACAAGTTCATCGTACGATCGTTATATAATAAAACCTTTAATGACTATAGCGTTTAGTCTCATTCCATTAAAGATTGAAGTGATAAAAGGAATTGTTAAAGAATTAGTACAATTACACTATTAGTTTATTAAACTAAGCTTATATTTTATAATCATATTAACATGTAGTAGGTCTAATTTTTATATGCAATGACAATATATGTACCTAACTTACAATAACAACTCTCATAAACTAAGTGAAAATCTGCGAAAATGAAATTAAAAGAATTTGCACAATTTACCTTACGTACAAATACTACTTAGACATAGACATCGACAACATTTTACACTTAGTACATTATTAAGTTCCTAAACAACAAGAACGGTTTCTGACCGTATCCATAAGCTCCTTTCAATCTCTTCATCTTATAAGAATTATTCTATGATCATGAAGTATGTACTAGCACTTGTTAGTTACCTACGTTTGACAGCTCTTTATTATAACGAATATCATTTTATAATTATAACTTATTATACTCTTTATTTCTTTTGTCTTTGTATTTTTATACAGGGTATCCCAGAATTAGGCGATAATCAAACAGTAATGGGGGATAGACCAAACTGTGGCGACACAGAAACAAAAACAAAAATAGCCATATCCACAATAGCTTTTAAGAAACAACCTTTAATAAATTTTTAAAAAATATCTCCTTTAACCGACACTAAGTAACATTGTGACCAGTAATTTGTATACTCGTAATTCATTATTTAAATTGATGTTTCGCAATGCCAAATACTCGTAGTTAAGCTTAAGTACTGTTTTATTTATTTAAATCTTTATTGCAAACAAAAAATTCAACATAACATGTAAAATCAAAACAAGGCTGTTTTTAAGAATGTGATCAAATTCGGCAAAGAAGAATAATAAAATTATTTATTGATTAACTTACACACTTCCCACTGAAAATATGTCGTATTATGTACGAGTATTTCTAATATTCCTTTTGGTATTATTTTCGCAGTTTTTTTTTATTATGTTTTTTGTGGCGAATTTTTCTACTCTGATATCGTATCGTGTCATAAAATTAGTAGATCAAGCAGCGTGACGAAAATTACGTGTAAAGCATAGTCATGTGTCATCAGTTGTTGAAGCATTACCGGACTATCAGTTAGGTTTTGTGGCTACATTCGTGTTTGTGGTATCTGCGGTGGCGTCTCTGTGAGGTCTTTCTAGATGAATGAGCATCAGTATCAACTCAGATGGATTTTGTCGCGCGTTTGTGCCGGTGAGCGAGGGAGACCCCGCTGCCGCTTGGCTTGACCCTATCCCCCCGAACTCCTTGTGCGTGTCTGCCGCCTGACTCCGTACCAATCCGCCGATTTTTCTTTCTTACGCCACTGTTGTCTGGCTGGTCTTCTTGTGTGAATGTGCTGCTGCCGCCAGACTCATTCCCCGAGGCGTGGCTCTCGCTGCGGCTAGGGCTGCGACTTTCACTGCGGCTCGGGCTGTGGTTTGGGCTGCAGCTCGCACTGAGGCTGGCGCTGCGGCTGGCGCTGCGGCTTTTGCTTCGGCTCGGGCTGTGGCTTGGGCTGTGGCTTGGGCTGTTGCTGGCGCTGAGGCTGGCGCTGCGGCTGGCACTGCGGCTGGCGCAGCGGCTGGCGCTGCGGCTCGTGCTGCGGCTCCTGATACGGCTCAGGCTAGAGCTCGCGCTGCGGTTTGCGCTTCCGCATTCGCTGTATCTCATGTCTTCCAACATTGGCGATAGACGACTATTTTTATCTAAAAACCTCTTCCGTGATGTACGATAAAATAGGTCCATGTGTATTTTTAATAGATTTTGAGCTCTTTTAAGACTATCATCCATCACCGCGAGCTTTTTCCCTACATCTTCATGTATTACTTTCAAATAATTAATGTTCGGTATAACATTATCGATTTGTTTTGTTACCAATTTAATTTGATGATATACATCGGGTATTCCTCTAACCCTCGTATTCCTGTCTCCCTGCGCGCCCTCCATTATTATTAGTATGCACTATTAACACACCCACTACATATAGTTCGATTACGGTACGCGACGCAAAGATACGTGTGACGCTTAAAGCAGCGCGAGCGAAACTGTGGACTGGACGCTGAAACCGTAGAATTAACATCAATAGAAGTTACAAGAGCGTACTACATACATAAACTCACGACATTTTGCCATAAGGGTAGGCAGAAGTGCTACCAGGATACCCATATTTCCCCTTGTGTGCTCTGTCCCAGGGTGTGAAAGGGGCCAGGCTTTTCCCATATCGGGCACATATTCCTGACTCCGGGCTGATAATTAATAAAAAAAAACAATATCACTTTGACCGTCTTGGGACACATTTAGAAATTTAAATTAATCTAATTCTAAAGCATAGCTTCTACGCGCTTGGCACTTGGCGACGCGCCATCAATATGTTATGGCTCGTACACATTGTGGGCCATCGTCGGCCACTATGGGTGATGACGGCTGTTCGGTTTTCTGCGCTGATGTTTGGTGACGTCACAACAGGTTGAGCAGTGTTGTTAAAGACAATATTCCAAATTAAAAATTTTGACGTGACCACTAGTATTCCCAAATGTCGACATTGTAAATATATGGCTACGTCGTATAAAATGCATCACAAAGTGAACTCGTAATCCAATTTAGGTATTGTTACATTTTCAAGCAATAAAAATTGTTTCGGCTGTACATTAATAACTTTTGATCCTTGTTTTAATTTTACGTACATTATATTAATCCCCTTATTTGTTTTTTATAGTGGTAGTCCATAAAATATCCTGCTTGAGGTATTTTATCAAAAATGTACAACTAGTAAAAATTTACGACATTCTATTCGTGGTTTTTAAGCGTTTATTTAAGAGTTTACGGAGTATGTTTACGTTTCGTGAAAATAACTAATTCACACATATACTGAAGTACCACATCTAGAATTAAATATACGTGACACGGTGTGGGACGAGCTTCCAGTACATTGGCATCTCGTCTATCGATTTATGGTCTCGCTTGAAATAAAATGTGTCGCAGTTGTTTTGCTTCCATTATGCCGCTGGGTATTAAGTAAGATGTATGAATTTATCTATTACGTGTAGCGTCTGCATTAACAACTTAAATTCCGCAATAAGTATAATAATAAAGCCGTAAATATTATGAAAAAGATTTTTTTAAAAATCAATCGTACTCTCGATTGCACAAGAGGCTCGTCCCAGCAGTGGGGCGTATACTGGCTGATACAGTACAATATTTTAGTAAAAGAAAATATATAGGGTGTACCAGAAAGTCTGATGAATATAAAAAATCCTGAAAATAAAAAGTCATAATTTTAGGAAAAATATTTCTGGAAAATAAAATGATTAAGATGTTATCCACCTTGTTGCTAACCTCATTGACAAAACCTCTCTGACCTAGTACGCGTGGAATAGTGGCCATTCTTATGCGGATGTTAGCCACTAGCTGGGCACCGGTACTGGAATAATTTTCAAGTATCCGTACGTAAATAGCTATAAAATATTTTCTCTACGCGTCACGTTAAAGATGGCATGTGCTGTCTTGTTGAATCTACTGGGCACCACTTGCAGTTCTTGCAATTTCGGAAAGAAAAAAATACATTTCATATTTGTGTACCGCTCGGATTTGTCGAGTAGAATGTGCGGAATTGCGTTTAATGAAAATATTGCGTTTTTGTCTGTTCCTATTGACATTGGCCCTTCCGCAGATATTTGATTGAGAAAAAAAAAATACAAAATCCCAACTCTAAATTCCTATTTGTACTATGGGAATCCCACTCGGATTTTTTTCAGTTGTATTTAATGTATCATCAGCTTTCGCTAAGCTTAGACTTAACTATTGAGTATTTTATTAAAAATGGTAGATAGAGGTCTGCAGACCAACAAGCGGAAAATAAAACGAGCCTCGGCACTTTAACTTTTTACACTTTATGAACTCCTGGTGACAAGCGGCGCTAGCGTAATCAATAATGTCACGTGATGTCGCTACAAATAGAAAATTGGACTGCGCGCGCATTCTATGTGGTCATATCAATATTATTTAATATTTATTTGGATATCAGACTTTATTAATTATTAGATTGGTTATACATTATAATAAGATGTAGTCATTTAATAATTAATTACAAATAAAACGCTATGCCTCTTAAACACACGCCGCTGCCATCTCCTGTACATTACTCGTCTGATCCGGCCTTGAACAGCGAATGTGCCACTTTCTCTAACGAAAATGAGGCTTAGATGTTAATGCAACTAGCCAAAGTATACGTAAGCGGAGAAACGCGGATACTACTGAAGACAAGATATTGAATTTTATGACTGAAATGAGGAACCTTTTATCGGAATTTAAGATAGAACAAAATAGTAAAATTGATAAAATATGTGCTTTTGAGGGAATAGAAAATCAAAACTCCGCTATATAAACGTCTGTGGATTTCTTGTCACAAAAATATGATGCTCTAAATTTGCAAATAAACAAACTTGAGAAGGAACGACACAAGAACCTAGAATTCACTCAAATGTTGGAGCAAAAACGGCTTTAATAAACAAACTAGTCCAGCTTTAGACTTGGTTTGTCCCAGCATTTACTGTAAATCCATCCCATCTTCTCGCCAATTTTACTATTTTAGTACCAAATTGTATCATTGTGAAGGTCGCGGGACGTCGCTGGATGCAGACTGCCTTCAACAGGTCACTGTGGAAATTATTGGGAGAGGCCTATGTTCAGCAGTGGACTTGCTTTGGCTGATGGATTGGATTGATTAGTTGGTATACTAGGTGAAACAAACAACTAAACAGTTTTCCACTCACAATCCGAGAATGTAAAATAAGTATATTTAACTGGTTTTTAAGTTTATTATAACTGATGCAGTTATTATGGAAAAAAAATAAGTCTCATTTTTTGTTGGTTCCGAAATATTCACACACTTAACATTGAAGATGATGAACAGATAGGATAAAAAAAATGATTAATTGTTTTTAATAAGTTCAATATTAAAATATTTACAATAATATAATTCAAAATTTTAATGACGTAATGCCTAATTCGTGCATGGGCACGAATTCGTCGTCGGTCGTGAATGGTCACGACAGATGCTAAATGAAACAATATTTACATGGCGAAATATAACTACAAGATTACATTTATGGAGCAAATAAACCAAACAAATCAATCGGTAGTTGGATATAATGTATTATAAAAAAAGTATATATATGTTCGATACTTCCGCCCGCTATCGCTAAAGCTAACCTACTGCCCAGCCCATTACGATCTTTATTTCGTTGCCCTACGGTTCATTTTCTTCTGCATATAACCGCCGCGCCGTCGTATTAACTATGTGATCGTTCTTACGCTGACCACACACATACTAGCTGGTCACGTAGACGTGTGTAGATAATTCTTCTACACAACCTCGAACTCACGCCGCTTTGATAAATCTCTTCAATGTCGAAATATACTGCGAAATGCCTTCTCTCCGTTCTTGTCGCCTTAATCGAGGACGATATATTTCAACCACCTATTACCGTTTTTTTCCAATGTTTCTCTGTTGTTGGTACTGTGTCTGGAGAGTGTAGTGAGTAACCGTGGTAGGTGAACTGGCAAAGAGGGTTCCGCTATTGGATACGATTATCACCTTTGCCAGTTTACTATGCGTGAGGAGAATCTTCCTGTGGGTGCGTAAGAATGTTGTGTGTATATGGTGTATTTGTGTGCGTTTTAGTAGGGTGTTGACACAACCAAGGGATCTTTACTTACAAGAGTATAAAATATACAATATTCTGTTTGAAATTACAAATACAATATGATTGTTGAGCAAAGCACCAAGCAAAATAATAACAATTCGGAGCAAATTAAAACTAAATTAAAACTAAGGTAATGATAACAGTAATAATCAAAACTATTCGAGTTGAAGGTGTTTGTCAGATTGAACCTGAATAGGTTGCAACCGCCTTCTTCTCGTCCAGGTGTCAATTCCACGCAATATAATAGCAGTTCAGAGCAAATTATAATTAAATTAAAACGAAGCTAATAATAACAATAAATCTCAAAACTATAAAAAACGATTCAAGCTGAAAGTATTCGTCGAATGGCGTCTAAACAGGTTGCAGCCCCCTTGCTTCCCATCCAGGTATCAATTCCGCGCAAACGGATCCACATATAGGGGTACGGCAATTAGTATTTGTTCAATGATAATTGGTTTACGAGTATAAATAGTAATTGTTAAAATTAACTTTAACTTCATAATATAAAAGTCCCATAATATTATTGAAATAAAAAAAAAACTATAACTAACAGAACTAATAATAATGTAAACAATAAATGAAGTATAAAATATACAATAGGTAAGTAACAGTAATTATAACATTAGCAAAGAATACACAGGCAGAACCGAGTTTGCTGTAGGCTTTCCCAGTCAAGGTGCAGCCAGTGGGGATTCCTTGATGAATTCTTTCAGTGATCATCACCTAATAATGTTTGGGATGCAGATAATCTTTCGTAATGTTTACAACCTTGTTAAATGTCATACCCTACGCACTAACGGACCGGTCAAATAGCTCATGTTGATATGCTCATACATCCCGCGTTATAGCAATTAATATGGGCTTCCATAATCCATATTTTTCTCAGTGTGGGGTTAGGACTATGTATGTGACTGTTGGGTGTATTTATTTATTATTTTCTGTTTATAATACATGCACTGGTTGCACATGCAACACAAAACTGAGCCCTTTGTTAATTGAATAAAGAAGTTTACTATTACTTCTAAGTATACTCTTTACTCCGCCAGCTTTTGGCCAAACGGAAAGGCGGACATTATGATCTCGTTAGTTATTTATTGATAAAAAGATATTAAATGTTTACGGACAATTCGGCATGTATTTAAAAATATGATTATAATTCCTTCTTTGTAATGATGCTCATTGTCAAAAACACCTCCGCCCGTTCCCCGTATAAACTTTAGTTCCCCGACCGCGTATAAAATTCAGTTAACGTGCCAATACTAAATTCCACGATTTGCACACCTAAATCCGAGTGTTCCTTATTGTTAATATATTGGTACCAAAAGAAGAAGATTTTGTTTTGTGGTTTAATCAATGACAGCAATTGAATACATTCTTACGTACAATAGTTCACATCCTGCAGTATATCACAACTCAACTCACTTCACTGCGTTGGTGAAACAGGGTATACTAATTCTTCTTTCTGGGGTACTTCACTTCACTCAGCCATATTAAACAGAATGTAAACATATTGTATTAAAAAGTATATGTCACTTGCAAATTGTAACAAATTAGCAATGAACTGCTCTGACTTAGACCAACTTGTAATTTTTGTAATAATCACGATATCGTAAACTGGTTTTGAAAAGAGCAACATAGAGTTTCTTGCCCGTTCTTCTCTAGTGAAAACCGCTTTCCGAACCGGGTGGTAGAAAAAAAATAATGACTGAATCTAAATATTGTTGAACATTTTAATGGATTCAATAAATTATTTTCATTTTCAATTTCAAGAATAAGATACAGAAGGCAGGATTATTTAGACATGGCACCCATTGTGAGGAGGTTCCTCACTTTGTCTCCTTAAGTGCACTGTGTAAACCGCCGCGCCCGGTGGCTTGGGTCTTGAGCTTCGCCACCGGAGGATAAAACATTTTTTTATGTTTTTTGTATGTATATATTTTTTATAATATACGTATATTTAAAAATAAAAAAAACGACGAATAAAAAATAAAGAGAAATATAAAATGCATTAAAATGTAAACGAAAACGACGTCCCTAAGACCGAAAACGTTTGCAGAATTGATTCTATATCTTAATACTGTGTAATAAGTAAACACAATACATGCTAGAGGGAAATCTACAATTAATATTATTTTTCTTATATGTGTTTTTAATAATATTTTTTATTACTGAGTATGCGTTTAGCTTTTAAGGAACTGCTGTTAGATCAAGATTCTTTCCACTTTACGTTTAATAGGTGCCTTTTCCTTGACTTTGTTTAATAACGTTACTCGTGGAACTCCAAATTTCTTCGCTGCAGAAGCTGTCGGAACGCCCCGCCTGAATTCTTCTATGGCTGCTTCCATATCGGTTTCGAAGTATCGAAACAAGCCCTTTACTGGCGGCATCGTGCTCGAACCTTAATATAAGGTTAATGGATACTAATAGTTGATATCTAACATACCCTAATAATTGACACTGTATTTTTTTAGTTAGGCTAATGTAAAATAAACGGAACTCAGACATAAACTATAGTTTTACAAGATAAAGGCTAAATTTGCATAAAAATTTCCTAATAAATTAATTTCGGTGTAACCCTAGTAGAAGACACACGTGTCATCTTTCAGGTTTTGATTCATTTCAGGTACTAATAGTAGATACCACTTCAAATTTATACGAAAACAAACCAAAATAACAAGAAAATGGTCTGAATAAATCAATAATTTCATACATTTATAGTATCGGAACCAACAGTATCCAATAATCATATAATAAAGACTAAATCATAACTGTTAAAAGTCAGTTCCCTTACGGAAAACAAGAAGACATACGCGCGTAATGTCAACAGACTCACATTGTTTATGTTCAACTGACTCAAATTTTGAAATTTGCTTCTGACAATGTACGCAAGCTTTTGAGCACATCACATAAATGGCATTAGGTGTCTTTAACATCAGTTCTTATTTAAATGGTTAATTTCCTTATTAGAAAAGACTATATTCGAGAATGTCATCTTATAGTTCAATGTCTAATATTAGTGCTTTTACCTTAGAATACTTCTAAACCAAACGCACCAGTAAACTTAATATCGCATGGATTTGTGCACTGTAACCCTAAACTATCTGCTAAGTCCGAGTCTATCATCGACAACTTTCAATGTCACATACCGGTTCGGGGCATGTTTTAGTATTATGTCTTGCAGTTAAACAACAATAACACAATCGGTATTTCTTTACCCAAAGCTATTATTCTTTAGGTAATGCACGTTTAAATAAGCGGCAAATGGGCAACGTGTGCTTGCCTTTTTAACAAAACAGACACATAGCATCATGCCTGCTGGTTACCGCAGTATTACTGAGCGAAGTCGATGCTTGTCTTCGATGGCATACGTCCTTTTATCACAATCATGTAGTTTGCGTGCATTTATTGTTGCTACACAGTTACTGACTTTAATAGCGAAATTAATCAAATCTGGTCGGTAATAATTCGATAACACAGGTAGTTCTTTCAACTAAGACATTATGTTAAAAATGATTAAATGTGATGATTCCTCATACACGTTCCTGAAATCTAACCATTCGATGGAGTCTTCGCTAAATACAGGCAGTTCGCGCGGCGTGGCGAGACAGCTAAGTAGGCGATCACCGTGTTGCGTGCGCGGTTTTTTCATGAGGTCGTTTAATGTGTGGGCGAGTCGGTCCACAATATCGTGTTTTATATTAAGCGATTGATCCTGCGTCGTACACTGCCGATCCAGCCATTTATTTACGCTTTGTTGTTGTACGCCCACAGCAGACGCAATAGACTCAGAAAATGCGTCGTCATTGTGTGACGCACCACTGTAGGTCGCGTTTACTCGGCCTCGACCTCGGCAAGGCCAGCTTCGAGTCATTTGTCGATTAAGTCCAGCTGTATTTTGGCCCTTGCTTCCGCTGCCTGTAGTTCCAGCTTTTTTTGTCGTGCTGTAGAATATTGAGTAGACTTTTTCAAACATGCAGTTCTTTTCGATGCACACATTGAGTTGGGTGCCGTAGCGGGCGGTGATAATTCCGGTGCCATTAGCGTTGCCACGGATCATCCATAGTCCCGTGGCATAGTATCACGATCGTTGCCATGAGAAATTATTGGACTTACTTGCAGGACCCTCCATGTTCTCCATTCGTTTTCGCATGCGGTGTGTTACGATTTTTGATGGTGGTGTGTCGGACATCACAAAAAAACTTCCGATTCACTGATCCGGCTCGAAGGACCATTTGTTGATGAGTGTTATAAAAATCTACAAAACGTAGCCAAATGTTTTCATACACACTGACGCGCCTTCTATAGAGTAAATACTCTAAAGAATAAATATGCTTTTGAATTCACATACCCAAAATACTACTATAGAGGGCGCTATACACAAATTTATAAAACAATCGGAAATATCTACGAAATTACATGTGTCGCCTACATACGGTAATAGCCCTCAAACTTATCTTCACAAGGAATATTAATGTAATTATTTACGATGCGGTAATATTAAAACTCAACGTGGTTAAACCCAAAATGGCGTCTGAATGAAGTACCAATGAATTGGACAAAATTAAGTCCTAAAGTTATTAAATCGCGGGTTTAATAAACGCAATGCGTAATATAAATGTGCGATTAATGCAACTGGACTAAATTAGTCCAATCGCGATTCAAACTCGGTTCGAATTGGACCATGAAATGGTGGCGCGGATAATTAATAAAAATCATTGTTATGAGTGGACTGTATTTGCAGTTTTAGTTTTATGACTAGCACGACACACTCAGAGGGCGGGATGAACTGCCCTTAAGAAAAGGTGGTTCACTAGGCAGTTCTACAAGGAATGGAAAGTGTTCGTGGCGTCAGCGACGGTGTTGACGCGGGCGGCTCGTCTGCTACTTGGCGGAAAATTATTTTCCCTCACGGTTAATGAGCGGGTTTAAGTAAAACTAAACACCGAAATTCACCAATAGTCAAAAAAGCAGTATAGTATTGCGGAATTAACTCAGATGGCGCGCGCTCAATCAACATGTATATTACATATTTTTATTTTTACTCTAACGACATGTATATTAAATATTATGTAGTAAATACAATATAATTGTTGTATTGTCGATAGTATTGAAAGTTCCTCAAACAAAATTAGGTACTTATTAATATGCGTCTTGGTTACATATGATCGAAAGGGAGCTTCTGTATTTCAGCTCCAGCACTGGCCCCTTAGCTTAGCTGGTCAAAGCGCCGTGCTTGTAACACGGAGGTCGCGGGTTCGAATCCCTCAGGGGCCATTTCGACATTGGCTTCGTTAAATTTTGTTTTTTTTTTGTCAATAAAAATATAAAGCGGTATTTATAACACGCTTTTATTCTTCGTCTGCATGAGGTAAAAAAAGAGTGTCTACTCTGACTCCCTGTTTTAATGCCAGCAAGTCTCAATTTTCTTCCATACCATTTCAATGTTAATTATGCTACTTGTTTATTTGCTTAAATTATTGAATGTGAATTATGTAATTCTGCTTCACCAAAATAACATCCTCAATCTAGTTCTTTCTTTTATTCTAATTTCTGAAACAACATGATTGGTCGTACGAATAAATTTCTGAGAAATTTGTAGGGCACATGATTCAACGGCGAATAAAAATGGTGGTGTGTGATAAAAATTGAAAATTAAATGTTCAGCATAAAAATGGCTTTATATATTTATTATTACACTCATGGTTCTGATATTATGTGGTCGATATTTTTATCTATTATATCCTGTTTGTATATTTAATGATGGCGATACGCGAAACCACAAGCGAAACAAAGAAATAAACTTTGTATCAATATTTCAAATGGTGAAACCCTTTTTACACCATCGATAGAGGCAAGTTATCACATCTTTGCAAATATTATATAACAAAACTTTCAAAATAGTATGACATTATGTAAAATATCTGTTCATTATAAAGCTTATACAGAGCTTATTTATTTATTTATTATGGACCATCAAACTGAGACTACAATTCACAAAGTATTATACATTTACATTGTATCTCTTATAATAGATTAACACAACATGAGTACTATACAGGAGTAGCGAAGCATAAAAAACTTCAGAGCTGTAACATAAGTCGCGGAAAATAATGTAGACATCTTAATTGTTGATACAGCAATTAATTAAGAAACAAAAAATGACAACGTTCCACCATACGAGTATTTTTTAAGGTTTTGAGGGTCCATCAAATTTACATACTCAGAGCCAATCCTTCTACTCAAAAATTGACTCTTAACTGCCAAATCCGCGATATTTAACTAACACGCAATGTGTAAGTGACTGTGTCTCCCATCAATTAACTCCAATTTTGCAAAAAGATTCCCATATGGCCTAAGAGCCGGTGAAGATTGACCTTCAACCATCTGATAACCTTGACAACCAAATAGTTCAATTTAAAATAGCCATGAACACTTTTCGATGGGCAAGCTATCATGGGCATGTTTGATAATTCCAATAACATTTTTGATAAAAAATATGTCTCATCTGATTATCAGATGGGTGAAGGACGATCTCCCACGGCTTCTCTGCTATTATTACTCCCAATAATATAAAATACTGTGTTGTACTGTATCAGCCCATATAGGTCCCACGGTAGGGTATGAGCCTCTTCTACATTCGAGAGTATGATAGAGAATGGATAGGCCATATCGTCCACTATCCTGGCCTAGTGCCGGTTGGCGGACCTTACATACCATAGAAATTATTGCATATCGCTATGGTATGCAAGTTTCCTCACGATGTTTTCCTTCACCATTACAATGTGTGGTGATCAACTATCAATACACACATGACACCGAAAATTCAGAGGTATGCCCTGGGAGGCAAGGCCTTTAAGCCCGCGACCACCGTGAACAAAACATTTACGATCCTTGCTGAATATTCAAGAACGGGATACCTTTTTCTATTTGTGTGTATTACAATAAGTCCCATATATTGAGTTCGTCATTTATGGTTGAATAATAAAACAATATTTAGAGAATTAATATTTATTCAACACAAAGAAGTTTTGTTTACATACACACGATACATAAAGCACATCTCGCAAAACAACATCCCTAAGTTCTACTGCTACTACAAAATCGTATGACTATAAATATGACTATAAATAGTTATAACACTCATAAGATACTTTACATATTCTTATAGATAAAATGTTGAATAGTTACATGAGAGATAGTTAGATGAGACAAATGAAATATTTTTTCTACATTTGATTGTCAATTTCTTGTTATCCTAACAAGAAGTTGTTTCGGAAGGAATGCTGCTCATCAAGTATGAGATTTGGTTCTTCTTGGTACATAATATTTAAACGCGCAGCTGCTATAAGTAAACTTACTTCGTTGCAGAGATTTAACGGCTGTCGAAGGATATTAAATTATAACTGGTTTTTGCCTGCAAGGCATAGCCTAAAGTTGGCTCTTAAACGCGAAACTTACCGGTTTTTTCTACTAAATAATATATCAATTTATCCAAATTATTTACATTATTCGTTTATTGAATGGTAAATATAATTTTTTTTAATTTAAAAACAGCTACCGGAAAGAAAGTAACATGACTATTTCTTTTATAAATTCGTAGTAATGATTTGATTAACGGTTAAAAACCATTAATAGTTAAAAGTTAAAAGTAAAGAAAAATAACACGCTTATTTAAACATTATAAATATAACTTTTAAAGAATAGTTACATGAAAGGAGTTAATGTTAAAGGTTAAAACTTTTAACTTGGGTATGCCCTGTGGAGTTATTAGTTATAATTACTCATATTTTCTTAAAAAAATTACATATTACAGATGTTTATGGTAGTAATCTGAGAATTATACATGCTTTGTTCAGCAATATCTACTGACCGACTGAACAAATTTGAATGTAATAAATTTAAGTAATGAAAATTAAATTTTATTTCTAAATTTATTCAAGAAAAATGTATTAGTATTATTATTATTATTTAGTATTAACACCAAAACACTTACATTCTAATTAATAAACACTATAATAAACACATTAATTAACGTTTATGTGCATTAAAAGTTAATAATATTTCAAGCCAAGCAATATTGATTACTTTTTAAAACAATAGACATACATATAAGAGTCAAAATTGTGTAAACTTAAGTTTCAAGCAACTAAAACGAACGATAATGGTTAATAATATTTTAGTCCCAGCAATATTGATTGATCGTCGCTGGATGCAGGTTGCCTCCAACAGGTCACTGTGGAAATCATTGGGAGAGGCCTATGTTCAGCAGTGGACTTCCTTTGGCTGATGGCTGGATGATGAATATTGATTATGTTTTAAGACAACGGGCATACACTGAAAGGTCGTATTTGTATGAATTCAAACAGATCAAAAATACACTATAACGTACGAACGACACGTCGATATAAATTTTGCAATTTTCTATACCATTCTCTATTTGTACAAGTTATACATGAAAATATCATAGATGGCATTATTCATTTAATATTTGTTTTAACTCAAATAGTTCAAATAGAAATTGTAATATGAGATGTCGAAAGGCGGCGTTATTAATTTTAGTTGAATTATAAAAATGTAGATGGCGTGAAGTGGTAATGTTTAAGTCATAATCATTAATGGTTATCACGAAATTGTTCAAACGGCAAGATAGTGCTGCCAATTTCTAATTTCCCCGAAGAACTATGGTTTTAGGTGTAGTTGTGATATTTAGTTAATATTTATTCTTCACTTTCGCAGCGTAGAAAGAATAATACCTAAGTTTATTTCAGTTACATTTTTATAACATTTATTTATTATTTGATATTCACAACATCATTATTAAAACGTTTTTTTTATTATGTATTGAACTTCAAATTCAAGACATTAATGTTTAAACACAAACACAAAACATGTTAAAACACATTCGTCAGCTGTCGTATGCTAGCCACAGTTTACACACGGTTTATTTTGCTTGTGTTTCCTTTAGCCGAAGGAAGTCATCTGCTGAACATAGGCTTCCCTCAATGATTTCCACAGTGACCTGTTGGAGGCAGTCTACATCCAGCGATGGCCCGCGCCCTTTACTGCTTTTGCTTGTGTTTGATCCTGACAATTACAATACAATACTACGAATACAATCTAATATATAATACTTTTTATCATTGTAAGCATTCATATTATGAATATTTGATTTCATTTCATATTGTGAATATTTCATTTTATTATGATAACGAAATTAAATCAACTAAATTAAATTAATTATATACAATAACATTTTTACAAGATTTACACTTATTGGTAATTATTACAGTAATTGTTTACATTTCACTATATATTTTTGAAAGTGTAAGCTTGTTGCATCCCGCATGTGCGGTGCTCTCATCTTGTCGGAAATTCCAGACTCTTTAAAAGGTTAGTTTGGCAGCCTCCCGACTCCGCTCCCTTCCATTGCTTGTAACGTGCCCAGAGTATCGAAACAAGTTCATCGTACGATCGTTATATAATAAAACCTTTAATGACTATAGCGTTTAGTCTTATTCCATTAAATATTGAAGTGATAAAAGGAATTGTTAAAGAATTAGTACAATTACACTATTAGTTTATTAAACTAAGCTTATATTTTATAATCATATTAACATGTAGTAGGTTTAATTTTTATATGCAATGACAATATATGTACCTAACTTACAATAACAACTCTCATAAACTAAGTGAAAATCTGCGAAATTGAAATTAAAAGAATTTGCACAATTTACCTTACGTACAAATATTACTTAGACATAGACATAGACAACATTTTACACTTAGTACATTATTAAGTTCCTAAACAACAAGAACGGTTTCTGACCGTATCCATAAGCTCCTTTCAATCTCTTCATCTTATAAGAATTATTCTATGATCATGAAGTATGTACTAGCACTTGTTAGTTACCTACGTTTGACAGCTCTTTATTATAACGAATATCATTTTATAATTATAATTTATTATACTCTTTATTTCTTTTGTCTTTGTATTTTTATACAGGGTATCCCAGAATTAGGCGATAATCAAACAATAATGGGGGATAGACCAAACTGTGGCGACACAGAAACAAAAACAAAAATAGCCATATCCACAATAGCTTTTAAGAAACAACTCTAATAATTTTTTAAAAAATATCTCCTTTAACCGACACGAAGTAACATTGTGACCAGTAATTTGTATACTCGTAATTCATTATTTAAATTGATGTTTCGCAATGCGAAATACTCGTAGTTAAGCTTAAGTACTGTTTTGTTTATTTAAATCTTTATGGCAAACCAAAAATATTCAACATAACATGTAAAATCAAAACAAGGCTATTTTTAAACATGTGATCAAATTCGGCAAAGAAGAATAATAAAATTATTTATTGATTAACTTACACACTTCTCACTGAAAATATGTCGTATTATGTACGAGTATTTCTAATATTCTTTTTGGTATTATTTTCGCAGGTTTTTTTTATTATGTTTTTAGTGGCGAATTTTTCTACTCTGATATCGTATCGTGTCATAAAATTAGTAGATCAAGCAGCGTGACGAAAATTACGTGTAAAGCATAGTCATGTGTCATCAGTTGAGTGAAGCATTACCGGACTATCAGTTAGGTTTTGTGGCTACGTTTGTGTTTGTGGCATCCGCGGTGGCGTTTCTGTGAGATATTTCTAGATGAATGAGCATCGTTTTCAACTTTGGATTTTGACGCGCGTTTGTGCCGGTGAGCGAGGGCGGCCCCACTGCCGCTTGGCTTGACCCTATCCCCCCGAACTCCACGTGCGCTGCTACCGTCTGACTTCGTACCAATCCGCCGATCATCCCGTACGCCACTACCGCCTGACTTAAACCTTTTCCCCCTTGCGCCACTGCTATCTGGCTTGCCTCCTTGTCTGCATGCGCTGTTGCCGCCAGAATTATCCCCCGACGCGGGTCTTTTGCTACGGCTCGCGCTGCGGCTGGCGTTGCGGCTCGCGCTACGACTCGCACTGCGGCTTGCGCTGCGGTTCGGGCTGCGGCTCGCGTTACGTCTCTCGGTGCGGCTTGTGTTGCGGCTTCCGCTGCGGCTCGGGCTGCCGCTCGGGCTGCGGCTCGGGCTGCGTCTCTCGGTGCGGCTCGCGTTGCGGCTTCCGCTGCGGTTTCCGTTGAGTCTCGGGCTGCGGCTCGGGCCTCGGCTCGGGTTACGGCTCGCGTTGCGTCTCTCGGTGCGGCTCGTGTTGCGGCTTCCGCTGCGGCTTGCGCTACGGCTCGCGCTACGGATCGGGTCTCGGCTCGGGGTGCGGCTCGGGCCTCGGCTCGCGCTGCGGCTGGCGCTGCGGCTGGCGTTGCGGCTCGGGCTGCGGCTTCCGCTGCGGCTCGGGCCTCGGCTCCCGCTGCGGCTGGGACTGCGGCTCGCGCTTCGACTTTCACTGCGGCTCGCGTTGCGGCTTGGGTTTTGGCTCGGGCTTTGGGGCGGGCTTTGGGGCGGGCTTTGGGGCGGGCTTTGGGGCGGGCTTTGGGGCGAGCTTTGGCGCGGGCTTTGGCTCGGGTTTTGGCTCGTGCTTTGGCGCGGGCTGCGGCTCGAACTGCGGCTCGTGCTACCGCTGGTACTGTAGCTCTCGTTACTGCCCGGCATATTGACGTATTTCGACCTGTTATTTAAAATGGTACAATTCCGTGAACTTTGAATAAGTACGTCCGTATTTATTTTTAGTAGATCTTTAGAACTTTTAAGACCCCTAACAGTGGTACGAAGATTGTCAAGAGTCTCATCCATCACCGCTAGCTTTTTCCTTACGTCTTTTTGTTCTTCTTTCAAATCATCAATTTTCGGTAAAACTTTATCGATTTTTTTTGTTATCACTTTAATTTGATGATATATATCGGGTATTCTGCTAACACTTCTTAATATATCTTTTAATATCACATTGTGGTCATTACATTGCTTGTCATCCACCCCCAGCATTATTATTTGTATGTACTTTCTACAGACGCACTACGTCTAGTAGGATTACGGTACGCGACGCAATGGTACGTGTGTCGCTTAAAGCAGCGCGAGCGAAACTGTGGACTTGGACGCTGAAACCGTAGAATTAACTTCAACAGAAGTTACAAGAGCGTACTACATACATAAACTCACGACATTTTGCCATAAGGGGTAGGCAAAAGTGCTATCAGGATACCCATGTTTCGCCTTGTGTATTCCGTCTCAGGGTGTGACAGGGGCGAGGCTTTTCCCATATCGGGCACATATTCCTGACTCCAGGCTGATAATTGATAAAAAAAAAACAATATCACTTTGACCGTCTTGGGAGACATTTAGAAATTTTAATTAATCTAATTCTAAAGCATAGCTTCTACGCGTTTGGCACTTGGCGACGCGCCTTCAATATGTTATGGCTCGTACACATTGTGGCCCATCGTCGGCCACTATGGGTGATGACGGCTGTTCGGTTATCTGCGCTGATGTTTGGTGACGTCACAACAGGTTGAGCAGTGTTGTTAAAGACAATATTCCAAATTAAAAATTTTTACGTGACCACTAGTATTCCCAAATATCGACATTGTAAATATATGGCTACGTCGTATAAAATGCATCACAACGTGAACTCGTAATCCAATTTAGGTATTGTTACATTTTCAAGCAATAAAAATTGTTTCGGCTGTACATTAATAACTTTTGATCCTTGTTTTAATTTTACGTACATTATAGTAATCCCCTTATTTGTTTTTTAAAGTGGTAGTCCATAAAATATTCTGCTTGAGGTATTTTATCAAAAATGTACAACTAGTAAAAATTTACGACATTCTATTCGTGGTTTTTAAGCGTTTATTTAAGAGTTTACGGAGTATGTATACGTTTCGTGAAAATAACTAATTCACACATATACTGAAGTACCACATCTAGAATTAAATATACGTGACATGGTGTGGGACGAGATTGGCATCTCGTCTATCGATTTATGGTCTCGCTTGAAATAAAATGTGTCGTAGTTGATTTGCTTCCATTATGCCACTGGGTAATTTAATGAGATGTATGAATTTGTCTATTACGTGTAGCGTCTGTATTAACAACTTAAATTCCGCAATAAGTATAATAATAAAGCCGTAAATATTATGAAAAAGATTTTTTTTTAAATCAATCGTACTCTCGATTGCACAAGAGGCTCGTCCCAGCAGTGGGGCGTATACTGGCTGATACAGTACAATATTTTAGTAAAAGAAAATATATAGGGTGTACCAGGAAGTCTGATGGATTTAAAAAATCCTGAAAATAAAAAGTCATAATTTTAGGAAAAATATTTCTGGATAATAAAATGATTAAGATGTTATCCACCTCGTTGCTAACATCATTGACAAATCTCTGACCTAGTACCCGTGGAATAGTGGCCATTCTTATGCAGATGTTTGCCACTAGCTGGGCACCTGTAGTTGAATAATTTTCAACTATGAAATATTTCATGTCATGTCATGAGTGATGAGTCATGTTAAAGATGGCTTGTCCTGTCTTGTTGAAACTACTAGGCACCACTTCACTACTTGGCAGTTCTAGCAGAAAGAAAAAAATACATTTCATATTTGTGTACCGCTCGGATTTGTCGAGTAGAATGTGCGGAATTGCGTTTAATGAAAATATTGCGTTTTTGTCTGTCCCTATTGACATTGGCCCTTCCGCAGATATTTGATTGAGAAAAAAAAGATTACAAAATCCCAACTCTAAATTCCTATTTGTACTATGGGAATCCCACACGGATTTTTTTTCAGTTGTTTTTAATGTATCAGCTTTCGCTAAGTTTAGACTTAATTACTAGGTATTTTATTAAAATTATAGATTGAGGACAGCAACAAGGGGCAAATGGAACGAGCCACGGTACTTTAACCTTCTACACTTTATGAAGTCCTGGTGACAAGCGGCGCTGGCATAATCAATAATGTCACGTGATGTCGCTACAAATAGAAATCTGGACTGCGCGCGCATTCTACGTGGTCATATCAATATTATTTAATATGTATTTGGTTATCAGACTTTATTAATTATTAGATTGCTTATACATTATTATAAGATATAAGTTTACATTGTAAAAAATGGCCTTCAATTTGTCTTATGGTCCTCTCTCATTGCATCTGGTAGTTGTACTTATAGGAAAGGGTTTATCTGGCTAAGAATGAAACTCTGTTTCGTTAAATAACAATATTATTTTCCGCTTGTTTTACATCAATTTATATAAATTACACGACATTACACAACACAACACAACCAGACCAACCACAACAAGACATCTGTCCTTTTTTTTGTTTATTTTTTATTTTTTTTATTCCTCATTCCATTTTCCACATTTTAAATCTAATCATTTTCAAAACAGGCCACTTCAATCGTTAACTGAAGTTTAAAAGAGTTTTTAAGATTATTGATATAAATTATAGTAATGTTATGAATTAAATATTCAGTACTAAAATGCGACGTTACAATATTTACTATAATTTAACGAAATCATTACAATATTATTACAAAAGTTAAACTTTGAATTACAAGCAGTAGGAACACTAGCCAGTTGTTCAACGCTTTGCCTTTTGTCTTCTTTTTGTTGCCCACATTCGTGTCCTTACTCGTGGCGACACCTGTTGCGTTCTACGCTAAAAGTGTTACATAAAAACATTCAATGGAAAATGTGTTATAGTATGATACCTATCATGCACTTAACGTTGAAGATGATGAACGAATACGAGTAGTTGAATAATTGTTTTTAATAAGTTCAATATTAAAATATATATATATTTTTTTGTATTGTATCAGCCCATATACGACCCACTGCAGGGCACGGGCCTCCTCTTCAATCGAGAGTACGATTGAGAGTGTTTAGGCCATATAGTCCACCACGCTGGCCTAATGCGGGTTGGCGGACTTTTACATATAAAATATTTACATTAATATAATTCAAAATTGCAGTCACGTAATGCCTAATTTGTACCCATTCCGAACAGATGCTAAATGAAGCAGTATTTATATGGCGAAATATAATTACGAAATTACGTTTATGGAGGACGATATATTTCAGCCACCTATTAATGATTGGGTTGAAGATGATCTTTCATAATGTTTACAACCTTGTTAAATGACATACCCCTAAGCACTAACGGACCGGTCAAATAGCTCATGTCATATGACCTTATTCATCCCACGTTATTGCAATTAATGTGGGCTTCCATAATCCATATTTTTAAAGTACTGTTATATAACTGTTTAGTAAGAAGCACCCTGGAATATTACTCCCAGGTCTGGTCGCCTTTTTATGATGTCCATAAAAATAGAATTAAAAAAGTGCAAAAACGATTTATTTATTTATCTTACATTCAACTACAAGAGTCGCAAAATATTACATCATATGCTATACATTTTTATACATATATAAAAAAAAACAATATACATATAAAAATATTAAAAAATTAATCCTTCAGTGGCGAGGCTTAAGACGAAGCCACCGGTGGTTAGGGATCCAAAGTGAGGAACCTCCTCACTATGCGTGCCGTGTCCAGCAATACCGAGTGCCTCTGGCATACCCAGATATTTGTAAGTTTCCGTCTCAGAGAGGGATCTGAGTCTCATAGTCTCTGAGACTTATATGCCATCAGAGACTGCAACTTCCCCACGCTTGACATGGATAACCGCACATTTATCAACACCAAACTCTATATTGATTGAGTTGCTAAATCTTTCAGTTATTTTTAACAACTCAATCAATTCTGTTTGTTTTGATGCAAATCACTTGAGATCATCCATGTAAAAAGCAAGTGAGAAATATGCTCAGACCCTCTCCGCAGCCTGTTGGCAAATGGTCATGTCGGTGAGGAGTTCTTGTACCACGAGACCCACTCTTACATCCGGTTTGGCCGGGGAAAAGGATATTGTGAGCGGAAAAGTGATTCGAAATGTTGGTTCTTATTATAGATGTAAAAAGTTTGTATATAGTGGGAAGGCAAGTGATAGGTCGATAATTTTTTGGGTCCGTGGTATTGCCAGATTTGTAGAGGAGGTGAGTGACACCTGTAGTCATAAAGGTTGGAAGCGAAACCCCATCAAGCGCCTCTTGGAATTGTGCTGCCAACCGAGCATGCGAACTTGGAAACCATTTCAACCAGAAATTATGCAATCCGTCCGGACCAGGAGATTTCCAGTTTTGTGTCGGACGGATCGCAACCAGAACATCCTCTGGTCTGATTGAAACGGCCTCCATAATTGGAATATGTTCACAAGCTCGGTCGACAACACCAAACCAGTCGGCTTCAGTATGGGAGACAGGCGAAATATTTGTCCAATAATGATGCATATCATGGACACTGGGCAGCCGCCCATCTACCACAACTTGTGGAGAACGCTCCCAACATCTATACACCCTCTTTTGGTCACTTTGAAAAGTACGATTCAGGTGGAATCGATCCCACCGCTTCCTATACCGACGAATGCGGTTTGCCCACGCATAGACTTTTTGTTTGTAGTAGTCTATGCGTTCTGTGATCCAAAGCCCGTAGTCCCGGGAACTTATATTAGTTCCAGAGAAGGTCTGGGTCACAAAACGCATAACTCTTGGCCTAAAGTTACCGCTTCGAAAAGCGGTAAGCTTGCCGATGAGAGTGCGGGCCCATTTGATACGGTCCTCGATCCTAAACTGCCAGGCAGGCACTGTCGCATCTCGAGTGGTAGTAATATTATTTGGAAATTTTACATTAGCCACCCGACATGCTGCGACAGTCGCGCAGTAAAGAATCGAATGCGTATCATGAAGGCCCCGACTGGACTCCATGTATGTAGCTAACATGGAGTCCAATGCCCTCATCAGTGCCAAATTTCGCCTATGAGTTGGCAAACGCGGCACTCGCAGTCTACAGGACGCTGGTACGGATTTATATTCCAAAATCGCACTTTCCAAAGCCCTTCTCAACCGCTGTTCGTCATGGGTACTGACTGTGTTGTCTAAATTGTCCACCAGCTCGATATCAGCATCACGAATAGATGGTGTTTCTGCTACTCGCTGGGTGACAGGTGTGACAACATCTAGAGCAACACACGCTTTAGTACGCAGCTGCTCAAGTGCTTCATCATCCAACAACTTACGTCGTTGAATAAACCGCACTTGATCCGATAGTCGTTGCGCCGGTACATTGATCGTTGGTTCCAGAACCTGAAACATAGACAGCATTTGAGCACGATACGCGGTGAGGTGAATTCCCCCTTTTGTCGCCCCAAAGTAGGCCCGCATGACATTTTGATTTATTTCATTAGTCCATCTCATGCGGCGCACTACTCCACCGGTAGCGGGGATCTTGGGTGCGCGTGTCGTGTTTTGGCGCGTGTCATCATCTCGTGGTTTTCATTTTATTACGAGTTTACACAGTTTTAATATTTTGACATTGTCAATTTTGTCACTTCACTGCATTTTATAAGAAAATAAATCTGAAAATAATCTTGTGGAGAATTTTGAATAATTTTTAGAAACATTATGATAAAAAAATTGTCTGCCTTATAACTATTACCACAAGACTTAAATACAGTAAATATATATTAAATAAATAGTGGAGATATATTTTTTTTATATATATTGGAATTGTTATTATTGTTCTAATATTTATGTTGTTAACTAACTCTGTGCAAGCTGTACTCACCTGTAATTGAAGATGCATGCAGAAGGATAAATATGTAGTTTTATACATATGTTATGTGTTATCTTCGTTGGAGATTCTAATTAATAAATAAAATAAAAATATTTTTCTCAGTGTGGGGTTAGGACTATGTATGTGACTGTTGGGTGTATTTATTTATTATTTCTTATTTATAATACATGTACAGCTACTGACACAAAACTGAGTCCTTTGTTACTTGAACAAAGAAATTTATTATTACTTTTAAGTATACTCTTTACTCCGCCAGCTTTTAGCTAAACGGAAACAGGGAAATTATGATCTCGTTAGTTATTTATTGATAAAAAGATGTTAAATGTTTGCGGACAATTCGGCATGTATTTAAAATATGATTATAATTCCTTCTTTGTAATGATGCTCATTGTCAAAAATATCTCCGCCCGTTCCCCGTATAAACTTCAGTTCCCCGACCGCGTATAAAATTCAGGTAACGTGCCAATACTAATTTCCACGATTTGCACACCCAAATCCGAGGGTTCCTCATTGTTAATATACTCGTATTGGTACCAAAAGAAAAAGATTTTGTGGGGTGGTTTTATAGGTTTAATCAATGACAGCAATTATACGGTGTGTTCTACTGTTATTGTTTGTATCTGAAGGGTTTTCTAGTGGCATTTTGAATTTGAGTACACTGGTCTAAACATGGGTTTTGTACCCTGGCTGTAAGTGGTTTCGGAAATTTTCAAGAATCTCATATTTTACTAAAAAATCAGAAAAGTTTCTTTAACGTCTTATGAGATTTTCTATTTTCTTAATTATTTTGGAACCAGGCCACCAGTGATCAGCCATCATGTGATGATCTCATTTATCCTGAAACATTGCTTCCATCACTTTTGGATCCTGATGGACTCCCACCAGGATCCAAATTCCTTGTTTTTTACCATAATTTCGGACATTCTCTGGAAACGTATCCAGATGACAATGGAGAAACTGCAACTTAAGGTTTGCTGATTTCTGATTCTTTATAATTTGGTGCTTTATACTTTGTCTTCAAGTAAAGCCTGAATCCCAGGGCAATCAAAAATTCAGGTATCAACTTTTACATATTCTCTCCCCTCTCTCTTCAGCCACAGGAACTCTAATGCTGAACATAGCCTTTAAAAATTATTTTAATTATATTTAAAGCATTTCCCATCCTTGTTATACCCGTATGCTACGACTAGTGGCGGTACTTCCATACAAAAAGCCCGGCTTGCCCTACTTAATACGCAAATACATGATAATGAACAGAAACCATTACATTCAATACATTACAGTAATTTATTACGACACATAGACCATTTTTGAATTTACCGCGTTGGGTCGCGTCGCTGCGCGGCGCAATTCAATGAAACGCAGCTACGAGCGATGGAGCGCCGCCCGCGCCTCGCAACGCTTGTATTAAATTCATTCAATAATTTAACCTCCGCGTAGCTTCACGCATTTTCTAAAAGACGGAACTCGCATTCTTTAAATGTCTCTTTCTCTCTCGTGTGCTTTTACGAGGCTTCTGGAAACTCATGCTGTCTCTTTCACACTTACGGTTAAAATGCTACACTCTGCCACTACGAATGTGTAGCTACAGATATGCAACTATAGCAATTTGTACTAAAAAATCAAACCGTTTAAGCACGGCTTCGCGGAGTGAACATCGTACGTTTGAAGGTCGTCACGTGTAACATTTTTCGTTTACTAAATTATATTTGTTATTATTAAATTATGTTTGTTCCTTTTTGAAATTATTTTATAATTTTTTAGGTAAAAATAATGTGGTTTTTATATTTTTTTTAATAAATTATAATTGTATGTTGTAATGTTTATTTTTACGTTTCGTTTCGCAATTTCTGAACGAATTCGAACTACTTTCACGGGTGTTTTGGCATTGTGCAATTGTAAATAGTTCTGTTTTTAGGTTAATGATTAGTTTTTTTATGTTCATTAAGCTTTTTGACACTAAAATGAGTTGTATTGTTTCCTGTGATGGTTGAAGTGTGATGATAAAAGTGTTCATTGCTGGTATGAAGGTAATTTAATTCAATTATACTGAAAAAATACTGGCGCGAAAACAACGCCGGGTTTGTGCATTTCTTAAATTCGTGGTAAATTACAGGAGGCATTTATCAGTTCAGTTTAAAAAAAACTACCTACGTAATTTGATTTCTACATGCTCCCTTTCAAATGGGTAATTAAACAGTCGTGTTTCACATGTTTTTTAAGCGACACTTGTATATTAGAATGTTTGTATTATGTATAATATAATGATTTTAATAACTTAGGTGGACCTTTCAAAAGGCATGTTATTACTTGTAATTCATAAAAACTTAACGCTAATGCATTAATAATATTTTCTGTCCGCAATTTCGGTTAACTGCGAAGTAATCACGGCAACATAGTAGCTACCGTTGTGCTAGTGTACCTACTAGAAGTGTTCAGTAGTTAGTGTATTACCAAGTTACGTTTGCATATCCACATGTAATCTATAATTTTATTAATCTTAATATTTTATTGATTGTTTGTTAGGTCTGCTGACGTACATTTGTTTTCTTCGTTCTTAGTATTTTTTTCCTTTTAAATCAATATGTATTATACTTAAAAAAAGTTTTGGGCTTGCCCTACTTCAAAACCCTAGGCACGCCACTGGCTACGACAAACTGTTTCATCATTCCTAATTTAAATTCAACGAAATAACAATTATTGCCTACCCCTTCCGGGGAAAGGCGTGAGTTTATGTATAAGCGGATGACTAATACATCAGGCCGCCCCGTGACTACGAAAATTATAAAGTGATCGAAACGTCGGGAAATTATAAAATGTAAAAATTAAATCAAATTCACGATAAAATCCGTAAGAATTCGTCTTATTTCAAAAATATAATAGTAATAAAGAAAAAAAGGTGGTTTCCTAATTGATATTGCAATACCAGTGGCGAAATAATTATATGTCCGTACAGTCCCGATTGTATTGTCGACATCTGGACTAATCCTTAAATACCTTCATTATAGCTTTAAAATCCTTCTAATGCTTCCACTCGTCTACACCCTGATGCAAAAAACTGTTATCCTTAACACATGTGGAATATTCTGTAAAGCGTAACATTGATATCATTGTCCGTAATTTTTCTATATCTACTTTTATTTTTTTCTACTATCAGTTACGCTTTGGGCAGAAGCCTGCGTATTTGATTTCTTCCGCCAGAAAGAGTAAAAAACAGTACAAATATATCTATGAGAACAACAATTTATTTATTGACTTAATAAAAAAAATATTTCTCCTGAATTAAACACAAAAAGATTATTTCCTCAACATTCTTTTCTTATGGGTCTTTTCAGTCAGCTGTTTTCATTTATTTTGTTCACTTGTTTAGTGATTTAAGATTTTTCGAGTTTCTAAATTGCCATTGGAAGCCAAAATAAGAAAACCTATGTCCAGTAATCCTTATAGTATTCACAAATTATCTATTAATCTAAAATGTTCTCCATCTAACTTTTTAGATGACATTTTCTAAAATTATTACGAATATTTTTTTCTATTACATAGTTTTTGGTAGATAAAAACTGGTACGAAAAGTACTGTTTTTACGCATAACAGCGCAAGGCGTTAAGACGTTAAGCGTTAAGGCGCTCTTAAGATAATGTTTGCACTAGCATTTATATGTTTTTTTTTTTTTTTATTCTGGCACGGCTTGATGACTGCACTGCACCTGATGTTAAGCGCAAAAGCCTGTTAAAGAAACTTCATTACTTCTAAGTAGCGTGACATTATTACACGAATGAAAGTATTTATCTATAATTCGAATATTTTATATTCCTAGCGGCTTTCGTCCAAGAAATCCAATTAAAAAAATACCAGGAGACTTCTGATTCCTACTAAGGCACAAAATAATACGTGATTTAAAGACCAGGACCACATAGCTTCTGAGAGCTTTAGCACACAGATCAAGCTTGCAGTGTAGTTGCTTTACGTTAAATCATTTTTATTGCAACGGTTAATTAAATGGATCGTACTCGATATATACTTAAACCGATGTTCACAAATAATACTGTGGTCATTGTCAATACTTACATATGTCGCCTTTTGCTATGCAAACACATAGTATTTTTTATAATACTTCGGCTTCTTCTAGTTGTATACTTGTTGATATTCTTATAAAATGGCAGGGAAAAGCAAGCGGCAAATAACAATACAAACCACGGCTCTTCGACTTCTACTATTTCATGTACCCCTGGTAACAATCGACGCTGATACAATCAATATTGCACATGACGTGATTGCAAATAAGAAAAGTGCACTGCGCGCGCATCTACGCGGAGTGTGGACAAATCGTTATTATTTAGAATTGATTGACACTAACAAGGTCTTTTTTTATCATAATGGTTATGCTTAATAATGTGTTGTAATCGTTTTAAATAAATGTATATTATCAATATATAAAAGATTAACTTTGTATAACATACAGTGAAAAGTAGTGAGTTAACACTAGCCAATCGTTGAACTCTTTGTCCGTTATGATGTCTTAGTACTGCATTGGAGCCATTGCACGTGGCGAACGATCTTTCGCTATATGGATAATATATTTTACAATGCAACTAATGTAAACTAGTATTAGTTAATTTAACTAGACCTGAACTAAGGAAAAAAATAATAAACGGACTAGTACAGACGCAGTTAATATAAAAAAATGAACCACATCTATTATCACCAACAATACACATCACTTCGTATATGACCTGTAAATAAGTTTATATATACATACATATATATATTTCTACACCATATCATAAGTTATGCAACAAATTCCTTAGCACATGCTTTATTCCAGACTGCAATATATTAACTTATTTTATGTCAAATGTTAAATTTATTTTTGTATCTAACGCAGAAATACAAGTAATCGCCGGAATGTCTATTGTCTTTGGTCTTTCCTACCTTATACAGAGTACGAGTATATCAAGACTGCGACGAATAACGAAGCCAGGTGGTGGTTTTAGTAATTATAGACACAATGCAACTGAAAATTTCTCAAAAAAGCGATAGGTTGATTTTTGCAATTTTTTATTAAATTTGGATGTTAAATCCCTAGAATTTACTAAAATTATAATTTAATCTCTTGCATACCATTGTGTTTTTGAAAATAAAAAGGTGTACATTATTATTTCGGGAAAACGATTCATATTCTACCAAAAAGACGATAACTAAAAACTAGAACAAAAATATTGTCGCATTTTTTTTTGCGAAATTTTTAGTTGCATCGTATGTTAAATCACTAATACATCCACCTACCTTTGTTTTCGGTCGCTGATTGGATATACTCTGTAGAATATAGATAGTCTTAGTTCTAAAGCAATGGCGAAGATATTAAATTAAAAATATTTGGCCAGTTGTCTTTTTTATAAGATTCTACCAGCAGCCATAAAAAAGTGTAATATTAGTACCTATCCTGAGAGTTACGATGTTTAAGCGACGAATATTTTTATACAGGGAGCGCAGAAAAACGGCGCACTTGCTCAGTTGGATACAAGGGCATAATATTAATATGATAATAAAGAAATCATATTTGGAAAATACCTAGCCGTTTTGGAGTTATGACCTTATAAAGTATTAAGAATTACCACCACCTTTTCGAATACTACCGCTTGGGATGGATAAAGCACAAGATTTTAACATATACGTATTTTTTCGTTTCGTCGTTTATTAAATAGTTAACAAAATAAACAGTGAAAATCATTTTGAACAACAACAAAACTTTTATAGACTTCGCCTTAACATTTGTTACAGAGGTACATAAGTATCTATTTGGCGTAATACGTTAAAGGGAAGCACGTGTGTTGTTAATTGGTAATTTCTCGGCACCTTTGTTATTATCAGACTATGCTATGAAACTGCATTTTAGTCTAGATACAATCACGATTTACTAAAATGTATATTAGCAAGTGTGCCGTTTGTTTGCGCACCCTGTATAGGACGTCCCACGGCTATGCCACAATACAAAACAAAACTTTTTTTGTAAACCAAACAAAAACACAAAAATGCCACGTGGAGAGGATGTAGGTATCTTAAATTGACAATTTTACTGAAAGAATACATCAATTTGATTAAAAAAAAAAATAACTGTATTCAAGGAATTATGGATAATCGCCTGCCTGACGCGGGTATCGACCCGACCAAGTGGTAAGAAAGCACCACTTATATATTTACGATACCAAGCAAAATAATCGAGCACAAGGATTATTTATCTCCAAATGCATTATGACCTGTTGAACCTTATGTGGGGTAGTATAACTTGCAATGGTGATTTGGCATAAATAACTGAATAAATAAAATATTGAACAGATCTCACTAATACAAATTGGCCGCCAGCAGTCGTCGAAATCTACTCGCGTTAATTGGAAAACCCTCTTTATAAAAATATAGTTTTGTATAGCTTAATGAATAAAGGTAAATGAAAACTGTGTAATGTTTATTCATTAAGAAGTGCCCAAAGTGTAAATAGAAGAAGAAAAATCAAATGATATTTTTTTTTGCGGGCGTAACCGTGCACTTTTGTCATTTTGTTGACACAAAACATGCGTATCAGAAACTAGGTACTAGATATATTTCAATCTCATAAATACCCAGTCCCGAAACTTGTAGATCTCACAAATGTAGTTGTCTCCAGGAGTTCGAATCTGTGGCCCTTTCTTTCACAGCCGGCAAATAATCAACTTCGCCAAGATGGCTGACAAAATTGGTTCACAATAGGATGCGCGCGCATGTTTTACATTAATGACGTCATGAAGAAATTATTGAACGTATCCCAAATACGCGGGCGATATTACCAGGGGCGCTCAACACGTAAGATGTTTAAGAGTCGTCGTTTATGTTTACGAATACATGGGTCTCTATCACTACGTGGCAATTACAAGAAAAACGGCTATCAAATTATGATTTACAGGGTGTGGAGTATAGATAATTTGTATTATCGACATGTATTATTTTATTATTATTGTATTGTATCAGCCCAAATACGACCCACTGCAGGGCACGGGCCTCCTCTACAATCGAGAGTACGATTGAGAGTGGTTAGGCCATATAGTCCACCACGCTGGCCTAGTGCGGGTTGGCGGACTTACATACCGTAGAAATTCTTTAAAATCGCTACGGTATGCAGGTTTCCTCACGATGTTTTCCTTCACCGTTAAAGCGCGTGGTGATTGATTATCAATACACACATAACTCCGAAAAGTCAGAGGTGTGCCCTTGGATTTGAACCCGCGACCACCGTGAACATGTAGGCAGCCGAGTCTGGTCCGATACCACGAGGCCACCACGCACTCACTGTATTATTTACATACAAGGTATTATGTGCAAAGTTTTACGTAGGTATAATAAAATCTAGTTGACCTAGCTGTTCAAACTATGACGCTCGCTACAGTTACTGAGGGTTTTCACTGGTACTCTCCCTTAGAACTTTGTAAGGATCTGTCAATAATCCCAAAGCGTGCTGGGCAGAAGGCCGGTGATATCGGCATCGCGCATGTTATGTTTTTCGGGGCGGGAGCTGATTACTCGTATAAACCTAACAGTTTTATTTTCTTGTAATTTTCTTAAACATAATGAAACTATATCAAAATCAATTTTAAAAAGTTTTGATGTGTTACCCAAAACGGAATAGTTAAAAAGTAGGTATTTGCAAGAAATGTGACGTCTGGTATATTAGCAAATCCGGCATTTTTATAGCTGTAAAATGGTCATCTCACTAAGGTCTGGAATTTTCTTCCCTCTATGGGCAAAAGACCTTGTTCGAATATTTCTTTCTCACGCTCTCAGCCACCGGAAGTCCCCTGCGCTATTGTGAAGTTTTAATTGTAAAATATCTTACGTTAAATAATCCAATGGAATCAGCAATAAAATAAAAAAATACATGAAAAATAGACAATGTTATTGTTTTTGTACATAAAAAATAATTGATTACTTAAATATCAATTATGACATTCAGTGGTTATCAGGTAAATTATGTCATAGAAATGATAAACATTAATTACAATATCTCCAGGCGTTACAACATGCAATTACTAAAAAATAACTGCTAAGTTATATACAAATTAAATTCAAGTGGACAGGGCTACAAGCATAAAATTAAACAAAATTAAAAATTAAGGAGAAGTAACTAATAATAAATAGACAAAAATAAACACTGAAAATAAATATGACTATAATCTCAACATTGAATTCCCGTAACAAAATAATCCAACCATGGTAAGGGAACAAGCAACAGCCACTACTCACGACTGACTAATCTTAATTAGCGATTTTTGTTGTCTAGATGCTTGAAATAAAATTAAAATATTTATTGAATCCATTAAAAAGTTAACATTATTTAGATTCATTAATTTTTTCATCTACCACTCGGTTCGGAAAGCGGTTTTAACTAGATAACAACGGGCAGGAAACTGTAGTGTTGCCCTTCGAAACCCCTTTATATTGCCAGTAATACCCCCCTTTAGGTTAGAGTAGTTCATTTATAATTTGTTACAATTTAAAATTAATATATAATTACTTTGTATGTTAATATGTTTACGCTATATTTAATATGGCTATTTGGAGAGAAGTCGCCCGCAACGAACAATCAGTTTAGTCTGTTTTCCCAACGCAGTGAATAAGTGTTTAAAATCTCTAACGTTACGATGTAAAGAATCAAACGTTCCTGTGAGTCGATAACAATTTAATTCTGTACAAACGTACGCAGTGGGGTGCGCGCGCAGGCTGAGTTTTTTATTTTTATGACGTCACGTGGGACCTATTGATCGTATCCACGCCGGTTGTTACCAGGAGTGCATAAATTTACGAAAGTTGTCTTGTAGCACGTTGTACTATTTCCCGCCGCGCGCTCTGTTGCATCATGTTGTAGGGCCCTTCCACTGTTGATGTGGTAATATGACGATAATTGAATACTTATACAGCGATATAATTACGAACTTAGATTATAAATAAAACGTCCGAAGGGAATGCTGATTGAACACTGATTTTAATATGCAACTTTACAATAATTATTGGTAGACGAAAAAGTGAATAAAAGGCAACCTACATTCGTATTGTAACGTTATTCGTACAATCAGTACGGCAAATTAAATATAAAGAGCTCTAGGAATATGAAGAGACGATAAAATGTAATAAATAATACAATTAATTTCTTGTTGTTGGATTCATATTACAACTAACAAAGAATAGCCTTTATTAACAATCTTATGGGTTACATTTCATCTTATTACTATGTTTATTTTAATACTTTTTAAAAAATTTAATATTCATTATATTAGATACCGGTTTGTTGATTCTCTTGCTTTCAGCAGCAGAATAGGCCTCCCCGATTGAAAATGAAATGAAAATGAATATGAAAATGAAAATAATTTATTGAATCCATTTAAATGTTCAACATTATTTACAGTCATATTTTTTTTCTACCACCCGGTTCGGAAAGCGATTTTCACTAGAGAAGAACGGGCAAGAAACTCTAGTGTTGCTCTTTTCAAAATCAGTTTACAATATCGTGATCATTACAAAAATTACAAGTTGGTGCAAATCAGAGCAGTTCATTGATAATTTGTTATAATTTGCAAGTGACATATATTTTTAATACAATTTGTTTACATTCTGTTTAATATGGCTGAGTGAAGTGAAGTAGCCCAGAACGAAGAATCAGCATACCCTGTTTCACCAACTCAATGAATACTCGTGAAAACCTTATGTAACCTATAAGTCAGATATAATGTAAGCAAATCGGATAGACCAAACCACACAAGCAGCACCCGTTCACGAGTATGACGCATGTGCCAGCCATCGGCCTCCTCAACCATGCTACAGGGAAGTGACCGACCCGGCACACGACGCCGCCGTAAGCACAGACTTTTAAGCGAGCATGATATACCCAATCGCTTACAATAGCAGGACATTGCAGGGAATAGGTGGCAGCACAAAATCAACACAAGCGCCCCCGCGCGGATAAAAACAGAAACTTGCCTGTCGTGTGATTGTTGTAGCAATTATTTTAAGTATTCTTACTTCATATCATGATAAAAATATGAAAATGGGTAACGGCAGATGAATGGTGAATAATAACAGGTGGCATGGCCAAAATATATCGAAATTCCAAAAGCTCTTCAAGTCTGCGCACGTTTTAGAAGTTAAAGAAAAAGTAGATCAAAAACACACAGTAATACCTGCTGACTGGTAAAATTCTTGTACGGACTAATATTTCATTGTTTATGGTAATAAAATTAAGGTAAAGTCAATAATGAATGCGTTTTCATGTAAATATCACGTCTTTTAAACAAATTAATTGAATGCTGGTTTATTCATTTTGAGAAGTGTTACTGTCACAAACTTAAGGTAAACGTTGCGTATCTGCACCACCAGATGGCAAAGCTGTCGTCATGCACACTACCTATTCATTGCTATAAGAAACAAAAACCCATGAGGTAGTTTTTTCTGTAGCTGATTGTCAAATAGCGACACCATACGTTTACGGCGTTTAAATGAAGAATTAAACAAGAACACTATTACGTAACACTCTTCATATTAAATTTAAATGTTATGGTAACGTGATTAGAGATGACCCCTCTCAATCGCACTCTGGATTATAGAGGAGGCTCGTACTCTGCCGTGGGAAGTATATGGGCTGATACAATACAAAAAATTAGAGATGACCATTAATGGTTATAACTTTTAATTTAATTCATTAAAATCATAACCTATAATATCATGATCTTTATTATTAACTAAAATTAATAACGCCATCTATGATATCTTATATTGCAATTACTGTTTGTATTTAAACGAATATAAAATTAATAATGCCATCTATGATATTTTCTTGTATTGTATGTAGTTACGTTTTGAGGTGTTTGAGTTCATACGAATATGAACTTTCAATGTATATCCGTTGTCTTAAAACATAATCAATATTGCTTGGACTACAATATTGATAACTATTATTATAATAACGTTCGTTTGAGTTGTTTGGGATTTAGTTTCCACGATTATGAATCTTATAAGTATGTCAGTTGTCTTAAAAAGTAATCAATTTTGCTTGAATTAAAATATTTTAAACTTTTAATGCACGTCAACGTAAAATTTTCAAACTTACAATATATTGAGTTTATGTCACAATATAATATTTATTTCGTGGTTTGAATTTTTTTTTCCAGCGGTTCATCATCGGGTGTTTCGTTTTGTATACTCTAAACCAAGCATTTTTATTTAAGTTTCACACAGAAATAGTTCCTAATCGCACAGTTGCACGGTTCTTTTCTGAAATGTTGGTTTAGTGCAGCCTTGCTTTTATCGTTTTTCGCCTCAAACATACTATTTAAATTTGCTTTTTTTAGATAATGTTTTACACTTATTATGGTTCTACTTTACACTTAAATACTACTCGTATATAGTATATTTTCTCCACATAAATAAAGTAAATCTCAAATAACTCATTTGGGTTCTTATTTCATGTCTAGTAAAGTCTCGATTGAACTAACTCTTCAATATGTGTGTTCCGTAGATATTATTTGCCCGCCAATTTTACATTCTCTTCGTAAATTCCTATGATCTTGACCTGCTGCAAGTATTCATTTATTACTCAGCTAATGAACCACTACTGCTGCACGTGTGAAGTTGTGTAGGCGTGGAGCCGCAGATAAACTAAATTTAGTACGATGCATTTACAACAACTTTCACTCTGATGCAAAAATCAATTTATTACTCAGCCAATTTATTGATTTGGATATGAAAATTGTTTAGTGGAGGAAATCTAGTACACTGTGATCTTTGTGTGTTGGCACCGGCTAATGAATTATCCGTTTCCCTCACTCTTATGTATAAAGGTGGTGTGGTGTGAGGGAGTCCTTTATATATTCTCAGCTGCCATGATGTGCTGGTATTTGCGGTGACTGGTAGGATATACGTTGTCGGGTAACCGTAAAGAAATGTTGTTTACAAACAAAACGGCGTGATTGCCTCAAATTGTTGGCATGTTAAGGTATTTTAGATTAAGTAAAATATTAGTTTTATATTTTTTTCTTCCCATTACAATTTTGAAGTCGGTTTAATTTGTTAACATTATTTTTTATGCTTAGGTTACTATATACGAGTATACGTGCGCTTAACCGTCAACTCTTCTACTGACGAACCCTTCTTACGGTGACGTCTTTTGTTTGACGTATGATGATGAAACAGTACTTCGTGTAATGCTTTGTTTTTGTATTATACTTGTCATAGCAACATAATATGTGTTTCCAGTCTCCCATCGATTTCAAACCGTGGTAAACCAACAGGTAATTCTGACGTGCGCAGCATGAATTTGTTTTGGTACATTTCCTCTGTAATCATGATGTCCTGGTGCATGCCGGCACCTCTCAGCCTGTTGCTCGAACAACCATAAACAAATGTTGTTTGAAATCAACAACGTGTTTGGAGTCTTTTAGCGTCTAGAAGTAGAGGCTCGTACTTGAATCACCGAATATTTTGCACCTGGTAAAATAGCAGAAACGCCCCAGTAGTCAGTGTGTGTTATGAGACTGCTTCAACAATACTTTTTATTTATATCCTCGTGTTATAGCAATGTTATATAGGTCACTCCTTTAGTATTAATGTTGTTTTTAATAGTCATTTCCAATGATGCTGTTTTATTAAACCATCCACTGAATGTTATCCTCATGGCAATTGTCACGAGTAATCCCTTACATCTTTCGTACAGAAAATGATCCATCCAAACATTTTTTGTTTGATTCTTACTAGGCTCAAAAATACACGTTATCAAGTTACTTAGGTAAGACTTTCTTGTTGTTTAATGTATACTAATGTCACATTATATATTTCAATTCTGTGCAGCTAAATTAATGAGATCAATACGGAGGCCCTCCAATCATTTCAATGCGTGGTGAAGCAACAAGTTGTTCTGACATGCGCATTATATATCCTGTTTGGGAGATATCCCCTGCTATCCTTATGTCCTAGTCCGTATTGGCAGCTCTGAGCGCGTTGCCCCGAGCAACCGTGAACAAAATGTAGTTTACTAACATCGAAGTGCTATGCGATTCTCATTGTGCATGGGGGTTTAATAAACACATTGTTATACATAGTAGTACTCAATGCACAGTAAAATATGAAGAAGTTTGCATAGCATATATTTGCATATGTATTCAAATAATTTTATATCATTATTTAGTTTCCAAGAGAAAGAAAAGAGTTTGAAATTTGTTTTTATGTAGAAACCTGACAGTAAATCAATCAGCTGCGTTGCAATTTATAAATTCCGCGGTATTATGAATTAAATATCAACGATAGTTGCAAATTATCTTCGCATGATTGGATTTTTGTAAAGTGCTAAGGAACGTGACGTCCGCTTAACTGTCAACTCATTTACTAAAGAACCCGTCTAAGTGCGGTCTCTTTGATTTGACGTATAATTATGAAACAGTAACTTGTGTAATACTTTAATTTTGTCTCGTAATTGCTGTGATCCAGCAACAGGTCGTTCTGATATGCGCAGTATGAATTGTTCATTTCCTCTACATGATGTCCTGGTCTCCGCTGGCAGCTCTCAACCTGTTGCCCGAGCTTCCATAAACAAATGTTGTTTACAAACAACAATGTGTTTGGAGTCTTGTAGCGGGTGGAGTATAAATGAACCTACTAGCAGTGTTTAATGCATAATTCTCTGCTATGTATGTTATATTCTGGGTACAGCGTAATGAGTTAAATACACCTGATTGTAAATGCACTGCAGATAACGCTGAAACTATGCAGTAGTATCGCTCTGCGTGAAATCACAGGACGCAGCGCACAGTAAAATTAAAAGAGGATTATATATGCGCTTCGTGCAGCGGTGTTCTGCAAAATACTAACGAATAGTTCTTCAATTTATCATAGCGGACTGTATTTTTTTTGGAAAATAACTTTTACAGCGACCTCTTACGAAAATGTTACAGTCAGCAAACTATTGTAGTACTAATTAATGTACCATCGGAGAGCCATCTGTGAAAATTTGCATAAATCATTTGAACGGTTTCTTGGAAGCGCGGTGACGTAGTTCAATCAAAATTTCATAGGGATCAAAATCTCATCCGATAGGGAGAACAAATATTCTGTGAGCTTCGGCTGTGACCCCTGACTCTCAGCAGCGCTAGTGTTCGAATCACGTAGCATTTCACACGTTTACATTTTATAATATGAAATGCTACCTTAGATATATAATGATAGGTATAATAGAGGAAATGTTTGCAGAGTGATTTTGACGAGTAATCTTTAATTTCACCTATATTTATCTAATCAGCCCAGGTAGCTTAAAACAAAATTTAAAAGGAAATCCGCCGTCTTTTTTGGCAGAAATCGAATTTTTAGTTTTTAAGATTTTTGATACCCATACGGGATAGGTACGAGAGTTTTTACTGCTTAGCTGTCAGAAACTGTTTCATTGGCAATTTTGTGCAAATCTTTTAGACTTTGTTTTCATTTCCAAAATGTGAATAATTTTCAGTTTTTTCAATGCTGCCACTCACGTAGATTTGGTGCACATTTGCAATATTTTTCAACTTCTTCGGACTACAACTGGGCATTCGTATCGAATTTCCATCGTATTTAAAATAAAAAAAATTATTCATTTGTCAAAACATATGATAAATAGTTATTAATTCTAACAAAGTCAAACATTTCTGTTAGTTCTAACAGTTTGAAGCAAAGTCAAACTGACGTTGCAATGTTTTTGGCTTTTACACCATCCTGTCATGGGAAGCATATATTTGATACTTTTGTTATTCGCCACTGGTACATCAAAACATTAAGTCTGTTTTAGATGAAATAGCCAGACAACTCTTTGTTGGCCCAATAACCTTGAGGGTTTAAAACTAGCTATTCATACTAATGAATGATTGTGTAGATGTATTTACGACTTGAACCCGTTGTATAAATAATACAAATAACTTCATTCTTTTTGTGTGGATCAGCTCACCGATGAGTATCAAAATTCTGTTTTGATCACAACTCGTACTTCATATTATAGTGTCATTATTTCTTAAGTCATTTTTTACATTTTTAAATATATAATACAGATACAAAATGCATACAGATTATTGACCCTTCAGTGGTGAGGCTTGGGACCCAAGCCACCGGAGTTTAGGACCCCAAAGTGAGGAACCGCCTCACTATACTTGCCGTGTCAAACAATACTGTCTTCTGAATCTGAATATTATTATTATAGATAGATTCACACGTGATTGTATTTCGTGCACTGCCTCAGCGGAAATAGGTCATATGCAATGTTGCTACTCTGTAAGCTTCACTTGTTACGTTCAACTCTTAACAGTTATGCGGTCCTAGTATTTGAATCGCATAATATTTCATGTAATAATATTTTTTTTATAATTTTCTTTACTAAAAATCCATCATACATATTTATAGATCGCTGGTTGCTAAACTAGGATATTACCAGATTATACCAGGATTAGGAAACCAGAGACTTCACATACATTGTTTGGAAGGATTTTATCCTGCTTATACATTTATATAACACAAATTATATGTTAAATCAATAAGGCTTTTGATGTTTCCATCGGATTACCAAACACAAAAAAAAAATTAAAAATAAAATATTGTAATAAAACGAAAGGTTAATCTTAAAAAAACATAACAAACTAGGAGTTACACTAAAGTTACAATAAAAATGATAATAATTGAAATTAAAATTAAAATATGCGTATGTATACGAGAGCTAGTCTGTGTTTGTGTGTGTGTGTGTGTTTATGTGAGTGTGTGTATGTGTCTGTGTTAGTGTGTGTGTTATGTATATTGTTATAATAGTCAACGAATACCCAGTTTAAGTGCATTTTGTTCAACTGTTAAATAGCAGCATAATATGTAATAAATACCATTCCCCCATCGATTTCAAACCGTGGTAAACCAACAGGTAATTCTGACGTGCGCAGTATGAATTTGTTTTGGTACATTTCCTCTGTAATCATGACGCCCTGGTGCACGCCGGCAGCTCTGAACCTGTTGCCCGAACAACCATAAACATATGTTGTTTAAAATCAACAACGTGTTTGGAGTCTTTCACTGTGAAGAAGACTCTAGTACTTGAACTGCTTCAACAGTACTTTATATTTATATCCTCGTGTTATAGCAATGTTATATAGGTCACTCCTTTAGTTTTAATGTTGTTTTCAATAGTTATTTCGAGCGATGCTGTTTTATTAAACAATCCATCGATGTTATCCTCATGGCAACTGTCACGAGTAATCTCTTACATCTTTCGTACAGAAATTGATTGTTCTTAAACATTATTTGCTTGACTCTTACTAGGCTCACAAAAAGACCTTATAAAGTTACTTAGGTAAGACTTTCTTGTTGTATGACGTATATTATTTTCACATTATTGTACCGTGTCCAATTCTGTGCAGCTGAATTAATGAGATCAATACTGAGTTCCTCCAATAATTTCAATGAGTAGGGAAGCAACAAGTTGTTCTGTGACATGCGCAGTATGAATTTGTTTTTGTTCATTACCTCTGTAGTCATGATGTCCTGGTTTTCGCCAGCAGGTCTCAACCTGTTGCCCGAGCATCCATAAACAAATGTTGTTTACAAACAAAAACATATTTGGTGCCTTAGCGCGCGTAGTTGAAATGAACCTACTAGCATTGTTTAATGCATAATTATTCTCTGTTATGAATGTTTTATTACTGGTACAGTGTAATGAGTGAAATACATCTGATTGTAAATGCACTGCAGACAAGGTTGAAACTATGCAGTAGTATCACTCTGCATAAAATCGCAGAACACAGCGCGCAGTAAAATTAAAAGAGTATCAAATATGCGCATCGTGAACCGGTGTTCTGCAAAATACTAACGAATAGTTTCTTATCAATTATTATAATAATAATACATCCCTTTATTATTGATTTATTTATAAGATAAATGATTTGACATGACATGATAAAATACAATTCGCCTGTCCCTATTGTCAGTGTTGGAACTGTAAATCGGCAATTTTATCGTCATTGTTAACCGTAAACCTAGACAAGATCATGTTATTTTATTACCATGAAGTGTTTATATTAGTGTAAAAAAATTACCTTTATTTCATTAAATACTCTTAAATGAATATAAAAATTGAAACAAACATAAAATTATAATTATGCATGTTGAACTGTATTACCTAAAGAAATCGTAATTACAAGCAACGTATTTTCACAATTTAATAAAAAAAGAGATCCATCTTAACAAGGTACTAATCGTATAAATGTCTACTTAAAATATTAATACATACATACATAAACACACGCCTTTTTCCCAGAAGGGGTAGGCAGAGGTGTTAACAGAACACCCACGTTTCGCCTTATATATTCCGTCCCACGATGTGATAGGGGGCGAGCCTATCGCCATATCGGGCACAAATTCCTGACTCCGGGCTGATAATGAATAGAAAAATCCAATATCACTTTGCCCGACACGGGATTCGAACCCGAGACCTCAGCTTTGCAATCATACCGTAGTACCACTACGCCACCGAGGCAGTAAAATATTAATGGCACTTAATAATCACCGTCGAGGATATTTCACATTAGAGATTCAGTCATATTAGCGTTATTTTAATGTATTTTTAGTAAATATCGTTGAAAAAATACATATAGCACATTAAATAGCTAACTTATTCTGGTGTAATATAACAGTGTTATGTGCCTCTTAATCATTGTTACCTAATTTTAGGTTTTCATAGAACTCGTGTTACCTCCGGAATTATTCGTCTCTAGCATAGACTAATCGAGTTTTTATGGTTATTACGATTGATAGGAAGATTGTCATCATAGGCTTAATTCACGAGACAGTCAGTATGCCGTAAGTGTTCTATGCAAACTTCAACATCGAGTCCATTGTTACAACAAATTTTGTTTACTTGCGCCAATTCCTTTATATGTCTATAAATCGTTGCCTTTTTTACAGTCAATTGTTTGTCGGATCTGGTTGACCTTTCTAAAGCTCGCTTGTACATATCATACATATTTCATCATTCTCTATTTTATAACTCGTTCAACCAATAACTTCGCAAACAATTTGCTGACAACACTCAGAAAACTGATATACCTCGGTAGTTCTAGTAGACACTCCCTCTTCGATCCCAGAACATTGCACAACAAGCATTGCGCCAATCAGTTCACACACTAAAAATGCGACTTAAATACACACTGTTTAGGCAGAGGTATTTCCATCACGGACAAGGCTTGGTCTAAGACAGTCGGTAATTCTGAGGCTCTACATTGTGATCTTATGAATATGTTTATGTATTGAATGGCCTTTAAGGCGGAGAACTCCCACACCCGTTGGATTTGTGCGAGAACTGCGCTCACCGCACCGCTTCTTGTTTTGTTTTGCTTATAATTAATTTAATTAACCGCAAATTCCCAAAATGTGTTCCATTCTGTAGTACAAAAATCTCACTCTTAACAATATCGCCATTTATTCATTTTTTATCTTTGCATGGTTAATGTTAAAAATAATACATACATCTAAGTTAAAGTTGTAACGTATCCATATACGCAAATTACTTAACGAGTTGAGGGTAAGTTTTGCCTCAGTATTTTCATATTTGCCATAAACAAAACATCATATTATTGTTTCGATCTCGTTCATACTTTACTGTACTAATGTATATTTATATCTCAAACACGAATACTTTTTAATCGGCGACGCCGATTTTTTTGTTGCTGATTTTAGACCGCATAGCTGCTGAGAGCTGCGGGATGCAACTCAACTTATCTTTTAGTTGCTTTACCTGATGAACCATTTTGATTGCGACAGTAAATCAAAAATATCGTACTCGAAATACTTATTACACTGTGGCCTAATAGGCGACCTCGGAAGACGAACGACGAATCATTCTACTAAGTATTGCGTAAATTAAATATCATACATGCACATAGTAATAGCACGAACCACGACACTTGAACTTCTAGTCTTCTATACACTCCTGGTAACCATCGGCGCAGATGCAATCAATATCTCATGTGACGTCATTGTAAATAACAATGGCACTGCGCGCGCATAGTTATAGGTACTATGTGAAGATAATATAACATTATTATAATTTATTGGTACCGGCATGGACATCTTTTTTATCCAGTTGTTTAAACTTACGTAGGGATTTTGCAGTCTTTTAAAACTTTATCTCACCATAGCTGACTATAAATAACATGCAGTGTCCCTTAAACTCTTTGCACGTTATGATATCCTGGTGCTACATTCATGATATTACACGTGGCGACACCTGTTGCGTTCCACAACGAGTAGTAGTAACTTTAATTTATAGGGTTTTTCAACAAGAACAGATAGATGTTGAAATTAAACAAGACATGTCGCTATGTGGGAACTTAGCGACATCTGTTGTGCATTTCCACAATGAACAATCATGCAGAATGTCATAACAGCTAATTAAAATAAATATGTAAATAATATTAAATGTTAACTGAGAATTATTTGAAGTACGAACTTTATCGAAAATATTAAAGATATTGAATGGATTAGTCAAAAATTATAAAGATTTTTTGGTGTGTTATGTACCGTCGAGGAATGTAAACAGGTGTCGCCACGTGTCCCCCGGTATAAATGTGGTCCTAGGATATTATACCGAGCACAGAGTTTGAGGATTGGCTTTTATGCTAATTTTCACTTACGACTACATGTTATTTGAAGTTTTTATGTTGTTTAATATATAAACAATTAAACGGTTCATAATTATAAATTAAAAACAACCTTTTCTTTTTTTAACATAATAACCATATCTCCAAATAGAATGCGCGCGCAGTGCCCTTTTGAAATTGCAATGACGTCACGTGAAATTATTGATTTCATCAGCGCCGATTGTTACCAGGAGTGCATAAAGTGTAAGAAGTTCAAATACCGTGGCTCGTACTATTTTCCGCTTGATCTCCTGGACCCACTGTAGAAAAATAAATATGTATAACAAATTGTTCTGACATGCGCGGTATATATCCTGTTTGGGAGATATCCCCTGCTATCCTTTTGTCCTGGTCCGTGTCGACAGCTCTGAGCGCGTTGCCCCGAGCAACCGTGAACAAAATATTGTTTACTAACATCAAAGTGCTTTGCGATTCTCATTGTGCTAATTGGTTTCATTAAGAACTTGTAGTAGTACTCAATGCACAGTTAAATAGAAGAAGTTTGCATAGTACATAATATTTACACATGTATTTGAATAATTTTATAATAATTATTTAGTTTCCAAAAGAATGAAAAGGGATTGAAATTTGTTTTTATATAGAAACCTGACAGTAAATAAATTACAAGCTGCGTTGCAATTTACATATTCCGCGGTATTGTGAATTACATATCAACGATAGTTGCAAATTATCTTCGCATGATTGGATTTTTGTATACGTATAAGATATAAAAGTGCTAAGGAACGTCACTTCCGCGTAACCGTCAACTCTTTTACTAAAGAACCCGTCTAAGTGTGGTCTCTTTGATTTGACATATAATTATGAAACAGTAACTTGTGTAATACTTCGATCTTGTCTCATAATTACTGTGGTACAGCAACGGGTAGTTCTGACATGCGCAGTATGAATTTGTTTTGGTACATTTCCTCTGTAGTCTCAGCCTGTTGCCCGAGCATCCATAAACACAATATGTTGTTTACAATCAACAACGTGTTTGGAGTCTAAACGGAGTCTAGCGCGCACAGTTTAAACGAAGCTACTAGCACTGTTAATGCATTCTTTGTTATGATTTTTTTTACCAATTGGAAAAAACGTAATATAATACAATTGTAGTATTTACCTCTCTGTGATTTGTATTTTGCTTTACATTAATTTGTTGATATCATGTGATTATTTTGTGCACGTGTTTTGAAAATTTTACTTTCAGTAAAGTAATGTACTCGTAATTCTGATTTATATATGTTCAGAGAGCCATCTGTGGAGAGTTGTGTAAATCATTTGAACGGGTGCTTGGAAGCGCGTTGACGTAGGTGAATCAAAATCTCATCGAGATCTAAGTCTCATCCGATAGGGGGAACAAATATACTTTAAGCTTCGGCTGTGTCCGCCGACTCTCAGCAACGCTAGTGTTCGATCATGTTTAATTATTGTTATTGTCAATATTATATCAAAATATAGTAATGCCATCTACTGTGTTGTTTGAGAACTATTGTATTGTATGATAAATTGTAATGTTCTGGAATAAATTTTAATTTTCACTGCGTTCTGTTCGTTCAATAATATTCTCAGCGATACAGTCTTTACGTATACTTTTAAGTATATAGTATTTTCGCATAATGAAAACATTGTGTGATTAATAGTTACATTATTAAATGTTTCATATTATTTATAGTTTCATCAGTTTCCAAGTGGTGCGGTAAACGCTACACTTTTGGCTTTAGTTTGTAGAGTTTGATAATTCTGCGACCTCTAGCGATTGCTCTTATTACTTGCTAAATGAATGGTTCCCCATTGGCATTTTGTTTTGCCAACATTGCTCCTTGGCCAGGTATGTAAGTCTTCCTGTCTTCAAAACCGTCTTCAATTTTTACTTCCAACGTGTCGGGTTGTGTGGACATCATCACGGGATTCGATCGAAGCACGAAACATCAAAAATTAATCTGGCAAACTGTATACTTAATACTAAAAAACTTACAATTCATCCATCACGACCAAGTCGATTTCTGTTGGGTCTGCTCCTTCCGTCACGCACGTCAATACTTCGTTTTTTTAGCAACTATGCATTGCTAGCTATAAATGCATAGTTGCTAATAGTTGCAAGGACCAGCTGGTCCTTTTGATTAGTACATAGATTCGTGCAATTTCACAAACACTCGTATCGAATTTTACATTTTTGAATTTTTGTTTATCCATAGCTATTCATACTAATTAATAATAATTTAGAAGTATTTACACTGTAAACATTTTTTTATACAATTTGTTTTAATCAATGTTTTTTTTATTTATACTAATAACTTGATTTTATATTTTCGAGGTTCAGCTCACCGATAAATAACAAAATTCTATTTAAGATACAAAGACATGTGTTATTTGACAATATATGAAAGCGGTGGAGTTAGGCCTTATGAGCGCAGTGCCCGGGGAAAAACTGCGTCAGATATAAGTTTGGGGTTATTTTTTTCCACAAATCCCGGATGACCCCGAGGTTTGCGAAAAACGTCCTGGTACGTAGGCTCTGTTGAGCGCTTTCGTAACGCAACTGCTAGGTGTTCAGGCTGAATCTGCGAGCGCATTTTTTGACATACGATGCCGGAACGCTAAAATAGTCCGGCGCGCGGTGTAGTGTTGTTGCAGAGTTCGCCTCCTGATCGGCCAACTCGTTACCGTGTATCCCTACGTGGCTTCTGACCCATGATATCCCGATGTTGCCAATGGCCTTGTAATCGAAAAGAATTTAATGGATGTGAGACACTAGAGAGTGAGTGTTACTTCTATTTTGAATGGCGGCTAGGGAAGAAAGGGATTCAGTAAGGATTTGTACATCGGGTTATCTCCGATCAGAAGCCCACATGCATGCGTGTAGAATTGCAAGCAGTTCTGCCTGAAAGACCGTACAGCGTAACGTGTTTACGCGTTTTAAGTTTACGCGTGGTGGTCGTGACTTTTCCCCCACCGGGTTGAAAGCACACGAAAGCGGCCCCCATCTTTCCATCGTCCTGTTTATTCCCATCTGTATAAATATGTACTGCTGTGCTTCGTAAGATCTTCTTGACCTCGTCCTTATTGGATGAGGTAATGAGTGGCAAAGTTATTCTATCTGCAGGGTGTAACAAAAGGTGCACGGAAGCGGGCCGTTCGAGGGGGATATCGCTGGGGAGAAAATCAGTGGTTCCGGACAATAGGGTGACCACGACTTTATGTATCTCTAGGACGCGTATGTCCATAGGGATGAATTGTGCAAGCGCTAAAGCGGCGGAGGTGGAGACTGCACCGATATGCACGGATGGACTTTATGGCAAAGCCGCGTTGCATACTTAAAAGCATGCGACTGACGCACTTTTTCGCGGCCACGTGCCCCCAGACACTGGCCGCGTAGGTGACACTTGGTACAATCACATGGTCAGCTTCTTGTCCAACACCACTGCGATCAGTTTAATGTCTTTCGAGAAGCCAATAGTGTTCCCATCCATGATAAGTTCCGCGGCTTTCGCCTTGGGAGTCAACGCAATTGCCTGAGTTTTGGCGGCGCCAAACGTAAGTTTGACGCCCCTCCTCCAAGCGGCTATATCCGTTAAGGCGCTGTTATTGTGCGTTCAAGTATCCCGTGTTCCTTGGCAGACACCAATAGTAGTACGTCATCCGCGTATGCCTGTATGTGGCAACCAGGCGATAGTGGTTTCTCAAGAAGTTCGTCGAGAATGATATTCCAAAGCGTGGGTCCACAAGTGGACCCTTGAACACAACCTTTTTGACATACGCTTGGTAACCCGGGACCCTACGTTGGATTGACGCTACGTTCCGAGATGTAGCTTTGAATAATCTCGAACATATTTTTCGGGCAGTCGATCACTCTGAGCTTATGCAGTAGCGCGGGCCACCAAGTGCTGTCAAATGCCGCTTTTATGTCAAGAGACACCGCAGCGACCAGATGTTTCTGTGCTTTGGCATTCCTAACGAACTCCAGAACGGTGTGAATGGCAGCAGTGGTATTCGTTTCTTCACGAAAACCAAACTGATTGCAATTTGCCTTACCATTTTTTGTTGCTCGATACATTACTTGTTTAATGAATAATTTCCCGAGCAACTTTCCAAATACAGGGAGAAGCCCAATTGGCCGGAACGCACCGATTGATTTGTAATTAAGTTTTCCGGGTTTGGGTATTATTTTAACGTATGTCTCCTTCCACTGCCGGGGATAATGTTGCAATGATAAGAACTGATTAAAGACATCGGTGATGAATTGAGGGTATAGTTTGGTAAATTTATGAATGATGTTCGCTGTGAGGCCCTCAAGTCCCGGGGGCTTTTTGGGATTCATTGAGCTTATGTATTCCAACACCTCTCCAGCAGTGAAAGGAGGATCATCAGTTGAGTTGAGTAAAGCTTCGTACTGAGAGCGCAAGAGGTGGTGGTTGCGCTTAGTGTCGGGGCCGTCGTCGGGGTAGAAGTGATGCAACAGCGCAGTTGCAGTTTCTTCCCCTCTATTCTATTATTAGTGTTACTGACGGTCGTCTAGGTTTGGTTTCTTTTAGGTGACGATTTGTGAGCGACCATACGTTTTCCTTGGTTTGGAGCCCGCAAAAGTCGCGAAAGTTTTGGTTGGACGCAGTCCTTATTTCGCATGCGTACTCGGCTTTAATGTCATGTAATTCGCAAACCAAGGAATCCGGGGGCGGCCCACGTGTCACCGCCGCATGAAGTGGTCGGTTCAGATTAATTACTTGACGGTTGGGCGCCCCGAGCGCTTCCGCTCACCACGGGGGCCTATACCTAGATCCACTCTTTTTGATTTCATGGACTCTGCATGCTGTGTGTATTAAGTGTCATTGATTGTTTTGTCGAGTTGTCATGTGTTCAATGCGTGTATGTCCCTTTCCATCACATCTGAGACAGCGAGTTAGGTGTTCAGCGAGTCGCTGAAAGGAGCCCAGTTTGCTTTAGTGCTCTTATATTGGAAAGTGGACAATGTAGTATGTTGTGTATTGTTATGTGTAAGTGAGCCAATATCAACGCAGAAGGCAATGGCGTTGTGTTGTGAGTTGGGACACAGTGTTAAGTCAACCCGCCACCCTTTTATGGCGTCAACGATGTCGTAAGACGCCATGGTTACGTCTAAGATAGACGTCCGGGGACGCCCGTGTGTTACTGTTTCGAATGTGGGGGCTGTGCCAGAGTTGTAGATGTACAAGTCGTTAGCGCAGGCTAGCTCCACAACTTCATTCCCGCGCGTTCGCAACAGCGCTACCCCATAGAGGGTGCCACCCGGTCAAATCCCCGCCGAGTATTATGGAGCCACCCCGGGCCGACTTGATGAATGTGTCGATGTGTTGTAGAGTGTTGTATGCATCGTGGGCAGACGCTCTACATAGGCGGACGCAACGAAAATGCGTCAACCACCCATGTCAAGCCTAACCACGCTCAGGTTGCATGTGGAATATTGTGTCATGCTCAACACCGTGCCATAGTCGGATTTTACTATGACACAGGCCTTAACTTGCTCTCCGGTACCAAACTGAAAGATGTTTGCACCAGGAATATGTCTGACTTCATTGCGCGAGTCGACGTAGGGTTCCGACACAAGAGCTATCTTGTGTCGTCCCGCCATGAAGAAGGAGACAAACTCCCGCAGGCAACTATCCGAGCGGTCTAAGTTACACTGGACTAAGCCAAGGTGTTAGTAGCCATAGTCAACGCGGTCGTTGATCCTCTCCCTCGTAGCTCGCATCGTGGGCAAGTTCTATGCCCAACGAATATTTCCACATAAGATGTAGCGCGTAGTCCTCTATCACGTTTCCATGCTGGCCGCGGGCTAGCATATATGTTGGAATGCCGAATTTGGCTGCCCACTGCAACATGGCGAAGTATGGCAGGGGTATGCTTAGGGCCCACTCGTTCCAGGTGATTTCGAGGCCATAGTACGCCTGCATGTCATCACTAATTCTTACAGCCCGCGAATCCTACGCGAACAAAGAATCGGCACTCATAGACACGAGATGGAGCAAAGTGATTGATTGCAATTTGTCGTTTGCTGATGACATTGCACGACACCTGCCCTGCGCATACCCGACCACATCCACCTATCCATGTCGTTCTTCGCCAGGAATAGGGAAACCGACAAAGATAAGGCGGACGCTTGCAGCACGACCTTGGAGTTCAGACCAGCGGGAGTTCTCAACTCGAACTTGTAATCGTTCTTCTGAATTAAGCCAAGTGCGCTTAGTATTCTAAACGCTGAGTGTGCAGTATGGCAGCGTTACTGTGGCCTCGGCTGTGTCATGGCAGGGTGTGCCCATCTGCTTGTGTAACCAACCATGTTCTCATGGTCTATCACAGCTTCGTGTATCACGTCGGTGGTACTGTGTGAATACTGTAGCAAGGGAGTTAGCGATGCCAAGTTGTACCCGTTCATGAGAAAGGTGTAGGTTGTGGAACGTGCTTCCAATGCACCCGCGTTGATGTTTGACGATGTGTCTGTCGGGTTATCATTCCCGAAGTTGTGGACTCTTATCGTCCAGGATCCGTTCAGTGGGTCATGTTGGTACCTGTGCGCAGCCGCCGCGCTCACCTCTAGGGTGGGCGATTCAGGTAAGGAGGACGACAATTCAGCTGCTAATGTGAAGGCCATGTTGCAACAGAGATTAGTCTCTATCCATTCCAAAGCGTTGCACATGCGGGCTGCTGAAGCCTGGTGATTATAGAGTAGATCGTGCATCAGATTTGTCAAATCCACTTGGTATTCAGCTTCGATAAATTCCTTCGTCAGTGTGAGGGATGTGGGTGATAAGCTCAACCAATATAGCTTTTTGGTCGTCAATACTCGGTGCACCGTAATTTACTCATCGCATATAAAAACCTCTAATTACAAATTTAAAAGTCTTTGATTCCGTTCTTTCGAAATGTTTTCGGGTTCAAAATGAGTTTGGAATACTCAGACCGTGTAGCTGTTATAGTCAGTTAGGTAGCGTCACAGAAACTTAGAGCGACATAATGTTTTCTCTAAGTCATTTTCAATGACCCAGTTAATTAAACGCACGATATTTGATTCGTATACCTTATAGTATCTCAATCACTCTATTCTTATACATCAAATACACTGAAATAGATTAAGTCAGCTGGGTCACTATTGAATTCGCTCCCTCATTTCAATGTTTAGTGAAGCAACAGGTAGTTCTGACATGCGCAGCATTACTTTCGTTTGGTACATTTTCTCTGCTGTCCTTATGTCCTAGTACACTCACCTCGACGCGTTGCCCCGAGCAACCGTAAACAACATGTTGTGTACAAACAATAAAACGGCGTGACGTCATTAATATAACATGTTAATACGTTATGGAACTGTCCAATCGGTTTCAGATTTTGCCTAATTTTATCACTATTTTGTGGTATCTCAACAGTATTACAATTCTTATAGTTTGGGTTTCTTTCTGGTATTACAACTGATTTATTTATGGAAAAAATATTTTTTGCACTTAGCGCGTGCTTGTTGCGGCTGTGACGTCACGATGCTCATTCGCAACCCATCGTTTTAATATTAACTAAATTATGATTGATAATATTTCTGGATATTAGCAGCGACCACTTCCTAGAATATTCGTCGTCTGTGACAAACTGTAACAAGAACTGTACATTTAACGGGCCATCTCTGGAGATGCATATAAATCTCTGGAATGAGTCCTTGCAAACTATATACATTAATTCGAACAAAATCTGATATGTGGCGTTGTGAATAAAACTGATCGAAGAAATTCCCAGGGATTCATGAACTCTTAGTAACATTTTGCTAGTTTTGTCGTACATTGGAAAATTTGTGGCATTAAAAAATATTGACGTGCTCCCTGCTCGAGGTTAAGAGCTGTACAAAGTTTATACGAACGGTAGCAAGAAACATTAAACCGCCAAAATCGTTTGCTGGTGGGACGCATTGCGTTTCAATAAACTCACCTGATCTCAAAAGTTCACTATCATTTGCAGTATGTTAAGTTTACTGATGGATGCCAGTTTAAAATAAAATAGAGATGATAAAAGAATTGTCGCTTTAAGCTGAAAGCTGCGGGATGCAGCTCAACTTAACAACAACTCTTATAGTTGCTTGACCTGATGAATCATTTTAATTGCGACAGTTAATCAAATATATCGCACACGAAATGCTTACACACTGTGGCCTAATAGTCTTCGTCGAAAGACTAATCGCTCTACTACGTATTGCATAAATGAAATATTATACATGCACATAGTAATAGCACGAACCACGACACTTGAACTTCTTGTGTTCTATACACTCCTGGTAACCATCGGCACAGATGCAATCAATATCTCATGTGACGTCATTGTAAATAACAAGGCCACTGCGCGCGCATTGTTGTAGGTACTACGTGAAGATAATATAACATTATTATAATTTATAAGTACCGACATGGACTTCTTTTTACCCAGTTGTTTTAATATAAGTAGGGATTTTACAGTCCTTTAAAATTCTACCTCAACATAGCTTGCTTTATATAACATGCAGTGTCAATTAAACTCTCTGTACGTTATGATATCCTGGTACACATTCATGATGTTACACGTGGCGACACCTGTTGCGTTTCCCCACGAGTAGCAGTAACTTTAATTGTATAGGGTTTTTCAATAAGAACAGATAGATGTTGTAATTAACAAAATTATGGTTTATTGCAAAGGCTCTTATGTGCACCATTAGATGTGATGTGAAATAATACGACATCGCCCAAATACCCGCCTCAGCTTTTTCCGTGGCACAGATTCGAGTGGTCCGATTTTCAATGATTCTTCCGCGTAGATCCGGCTAAGTTTCAGTGATGACATGTGTTATGTTTTCCTTTAGGGCATCAGTCGACTATATCCTAAGTAAAATATCACAGTGGCACATTGTTCGAGCCCTGTACTAGAACTTCTTACATGTGCTGCGCTCCTAGTAACAATCAGCGTCGAGTCAATCAATATTTCATGTGACGTCATTGCAAATATAAAATGCACTGCGCGCGCATGCTGTGTGAACCATATCAATATTAAGAGCTCATTGATAACACAGAAAGTTATTGATACGTACATTAGGATTTTATATTCGCTTAAAAAACTATTGACACAAATAAAATTGTAAAACAAGCAGTGGGAACAAGAGTTAATCAATATTCGCGGATCCTCGGAACCACGACCCTTGAAGTTCTTATCTTTTATGCTGTCTTGGTAACAATCGGCGCCGATGCAATCAATATCTCACATGACGTCATTGTAAATACAAAGTGCACTGCGCGCGCATTGTTACACTATGTGTACATACTAATATATTATTATAATCTATTTGGACTGACATGGACTTCTTTTTTATTCAGTTGTTCAAACATAAATAAGGATTTTACAGTATTTTAAAGTTTATCTCAACATCACTTCAATTAACATGCAGTGAAAACAAATATTAGTTACATATGACCACGCCACCATAATACCCACATTTCGCCTTGTATGCTCCGTTCCACGATTAGATGGAGGCGAGCCTGCCGCCATATCGGGTAAAAATACCTGACTCCGGGCTAATAGTTAATTGAAAAATCCAATATCCCTTGCCGGACCCGCGATTCGAACCCGAGGCCTCAGCTTTGCTATCGTACCGTAGTACTACTATGCCACCAAGGCCGTCAAATATTAATCAATCAATTAAACTCTCCGTTACAATATCCTGGTGCTACATTCGCGCTATCCCACATAACGACATCTGATTTGCATTTCCACAATGAGCAATCACGCAGAATGTCATACCAACTAAACAAATTAATTTTATAAATTAATTATACTTAATTTTAACTGAGAATTATTTTAAGTACGAACTTTGTCGAAAATACTAAAGGTATTGAATGGATTCGTCAAAAATTGAAAAGATTTCTTGGATTGTTATGTATCGTAGAATCGACAGATGTCGCCACGTGTCCCCGGTATAAATGTTTAACGATTGGCTTTTATGCTCACTTTCATTTACGACTACATGTTATTTAAAGTTTATATATTGTTTAATGAATATATAAGCAATTCAACGGTTAATAATTATAAATTAAAAACAATCTTTTCTTTATTAAAAAATAAAATAATTAATAACCTTACGTCCAAATACAATGCGCGCGCAGAGCCCTTTTTAATTTGCAATGACATCACGTGAAATTATTGATTTCATCAGCGCCGATTGTTACCAGGAGTGCATAAAGTGTAAGAAGTTCAAATACCGTGACTCGTACTATTTTCCGCTTGATCTCCTGGACACCTCTACCGTTTTATGATCATATGAACTGATACTTATAAACAATGGAAATAGACGTTGAATTAAATATACTACTACAGTACGATTACAACGCTCAGGTCTCAAAATGATTAGAAATCATAGTCGTCGCCTCTATTGAATTATTAATAATCCTTGGAAGGCACGAAAACACATGCTAGTTTTGTACTAATTAAAAATTAATTTCATTAAATTATTGGCGATTGGGACTCCAATCAATATGGAAATTATAGTAATGATTACATTTTTCCCGAAATATATAATGTTAGCTTCATAGGATGTCGAAATGTTTTTTTTACGAAAATGTATGTATTTACCACCCAAGTACGATGATAGGAAAAAATACAATTAAAAACGTCGCATTTTTATTGCAAAAATTTTAGTTGCATTGTGTCTAAAGTCATTAAAACTAACATCTGGCTTTGGTTTTGGTAGCAGTCTTGATATACCCTGTATAATTCATATTTTATAAAAATATCATCGTTATTGGATGACATTTTATTTGCAAAAATTCTGTTAATTTGCTATATTTATTGGCACTAACGCGAACTAATTAATTTTAGCAAAAATAGATGACTGACTGGCCGGGCGACACTCATTGTAGAAAAATAAGTATGTACATATAACAAGTTGTTCTGACATGCGCAGTATACATCTTGTTTGGGAGATATCTCCTAGTATCCTTATGTCCTGGTCCGTGTCGGCAGCTCTGAGCGCGTTGCCCCGAGCAACCGTGAACAAAATGTTGTTTACTAACATCAAAGTGCTATGCGATTCTCATTGTGCATGCGGGTTTAATTAACACATTGTTATAGTAGTACTCAATGCACAGGTAAATATAAAGACGTTTGCATAGCACATATTTGCATGCGTATTTAAATATTTTTATAATTATGATTCTGTTTCCAAGAGAGCGAAAAGGGATTGAAAATTGTTTTTATATAGAAACCTGACAGTAAATCAATCAGCTGCGTTGCAATTTTTAAATTCCACTGAATTATGAACTTAACATCAACGGTAGTTGCAAATTATCTTCGCATGATTGGACTTTCGTATACGTATAAGATACGAGTACAAAAGTGCTAAGGAACGTGACGTCCGCTTAACCGTCAACTCTTTTACTAAAGAACCCGTCTAAGTGTGGTCTCTTTGATTTCACTTATAAATATGAAAAAGTAACTTGTGTAATACTTCGATCTTGTCTCATTATTACTGTGGTACAGCAACGGGTAGTTCTGACATGCGCAGTATGAATTTGTTTTGGTACATTTCCTCTGTAGTCATGATGTCCTGGTGTGCGCCGGCAGGTGTCAGCCTGTTGCCCGAGCATCCATAAACAAATGTTGTTTCCAATCAACAACGTGTTTGGAGTCTTAGCGCGCGCAGTTTAAATGAACTTTACTAGCAGTGTTTATGCATGATTCTCTGTTATGATTTTTTTTACCATTTGGACACAACGAAATAAAATACAATTGTAGCATTTGTCTCTCTGTGATTTGTATTTTGATACCAAAATACAAATACAATCACAATGTATACACATCAATTTGTTGATATCATGCGATTATTTTGTGCAAGTATTTTGTAAATGTTACTCTGAGCAAAGTAATGTACTCGTCATTCTGATTTGTATATGATCAGAGAGCTATCTGTGGAGAGTTGCGTAAATCATTTGAACGGGTGCTTGGAAGCGCGGTGACGTATTTGAATGAAAGGGGAGATACAAATATCGCTATTACTATTTAGACAAAAATGCACCATAACGCAGACTAGGTTTGCAGTCTTTTTAGGGACTACTTTATTTATAAATACACATACGCTGTTACGACAAAGTCGCTGCTCTCGTCGGAACTTCGGCACACTCATGCAGTCCTGGTACACGGTGCACAACTTCGTAGCTTAGTTTAACAACACTTCTGAACTGTGGCTCTGGTATATGACGGTTATAGTTCTGTTTTATAACATTTTCTATAGGAGTAATTGTTTTATTTTTAAATTAACATAGTGGCGCTGTATTAATAATAAATAAATACACCCAACGGTCACATACATAGTCCTGATCCCACAATAAGATCAATTAAGTCTTGTGTCGTGGGTATCAGAAGCTACGAGAGACTTTTCGGTCACAAACACGCAGACCCGAGACAAATACTTGTGGGTCCCACAAACATTTGCAGCGGTGCGGGGATCAAACCCGGGGCCTCTCATTTCACAGGCGGCGTCTAAGCAACTGCGCCACGGAGGCTTTCAAAATAAGGAAATGTAACATGTTTTACGTTTGTTGCGAAATACGCCACGTACAAAAAAATGACCAATAAAATAGATCTGAACAGGTGCCAAGTTCGTTAGTACATTAATTTATTTCAAAAATCTTAAAAAAGAAGAATACATTAATTTCAATCACGATAATGCTTCGGTGAAATGTTCCATGAGGGGATTGAACCCGTAACCTCCGATTCAGATTTTGCCTAATTTTATAATTATTTTTCTGAATTTTAAACAGTTTTACAATACTTATAATTTGAGCTTTTTTGTGTTCTTCCAACTAATTTATTTATGGAAAAACTATTTTTTGGACTTAGTGCGTGCTAATTGCGGTTGTGACGTCACGGAGCTCAATTCGCAAGCCATCACGCACGTGTAGTACAGTTTGTCGTGACGGCGCGGTCAGGTAGAGCAACACGATGCTGAGCGTAAGAAACCTTCTACTACTCATGCTGTCTTCCTAGCAGCGAGCTTAATATCAATGGGATTCGCAAGGGATGTAGCTCATGAATGAACAAGGTGAGATCACATGACTACCCTTCTCCCTTGCACCAACGTGGTGTTACTGTTTCCCTACATCTGAGGAGTTTGAAACAATTCTTATTGCGTCATACTTCGTTTCTTACTTCAACAGATGTTCTTTTTACAGATATACAATGTCATGTTGTTTAATATTTAAAGTGAGTTTACAGATGATTTGATATTAACTAAATTATCATTGATATTATTTCTGGACATTAGCAGCGCCCTCTTCCGAAAATATTCGTCGTCTGTGACTTACCGCAACAAGAACTGTATATTTAGATATAAAAGGCCATCTCTGGAGATGCATATAAATCTCTTGAATGAGTCCTTGCAAACCATATACAGTAGTTCGAACAAAATCTGATATGTGGCGTTGTGAATAAAACTGATCAAAGAAACCCCTGCCATCCGTATCATGAACTCCTAGTAACATTTTGCTAGTTTTGTCGTACATTGGAAATTTGGTGGCATTAAAAAATATTGACGTGCTCCCTGCTCGAGGTTAAGAGGTGTACTAAGTTTATACGTTATCAAAAACCGTTAAAACGCCAAAGTCGTTTGCTGGTGGCACGCTTTGCGGTTCACTGATTTCAAAAGTTCACTATCATTTTCGGTATGTTAAGTTTACAGATGGATGCCAGTTTTAAATAAAATAGGGATGATCACTCGATGATCATCACATGATCATCATCGAATCACAATTTAAATCTGAAAAATAGTAAAACGAGAGATATGTTACTTTATTAGCCGATACCAAGATCCGTTAGTTCTTGAGCCCTCGCGCTATACCACTAAGCCATATCGGCTGTGTGAGATATGGAACGTAAATGATATTTTGTGGTGGCGGGTAACAAAATAATAAATCAGTTGTGTCGCAGACTCGGTCTTATTATTTGCGCTCATTACTAAATTCTTCTAAAATCTTACTGGCGACGAGGAAAATTGCAAAATAATACTGTTAAAGTCATTATATTATTAATTACTATCCATTTAAGTATAACTCATAATGCCTATCGGAAAAATTGAACAATTTGATCTCGCAAGCAAAAAGTGGTCGGCGTATATTAGGCGCATCGAACAGTATATGGCGTTAAATCAAATTAAAAGTGAACATGAAGTAGCTACATTAGTGGTGCTAGTTGGTGAAGCCACGTATGACTTGATGTGCGATTTATGTGCGCCTGAAAATCCGGAAACCAGAACCTTTAAGGATTTAGTGAAGATAGTCGGCGACCATCTCGAACCAAAGCGTTCGGAAATTGCTGAACGTCATGTTTTCCGTTTGAGACGTCAGAACATGGGTGAAAGTCTCTCTGAGTACTTACAAGCGTTAAAGCATTTAGCGAGTACATGTGACTTTAAGAATTCTCTGGAAGAAAACTTGAGAGACCAATTCGTATCGGGATTGGCAAGTGAAGAAATGCGATCTCGTCTGTTCGCTGAACCGAAATTGACCTACAAGAAAGCGGTTGAATTGGCGTTGGCGCTAGAAGCGGCTGACCGGCACGCGCAGGCAAGCGGCTCCGGGTATGCGCGGGACAGGACAGCGGAGGCGGCGGCGCGCGCGCCGAGCCCGTGCACCGCGTATCGGCCGCGCCGGGCGCATCGGCCGCTAAGCCATGTTGGCGTTGTGGACGCGCTCATCGGCCGGACATTTGTCGTTTCAGAAACTATTCGTGTGATTTGTGCGGCCAAAAAGGCCATATAAAAGTGATGTGTAAACGGGGTTCTGTGCAGGAAAACAGTGAGGCGCGGAAGTGGCATAAGAAAACTCGTGGCGGACATAATTATATTGATAGCGATGATGAATCTGAATGTGATTTTTATAGTCTAAATGTTTGCGGTAGCAACGATCGACCGTTTCAAGTATTAGCTCAGGTTAGCGGGTGCAAAATTATGTTTGAATTGGATACGGGAAGTAAGTTATCCACTATTAATATGTCTGATTACCAAAATAAATTTTCTCAATTGCCTATTTTGTCAAATGTTAGTTTACGTTCTTATACTGGAACATTAATTGAACCGATAGGATATATAATAGTGGACGTGGTTGTTGGCAAACACTCTGCAAATGAGCTTAAGTTATATGTTATTAAGAACGGAGGCCCTCCCTTATTGGGAAGGACGTGGTTAAGAAAATTAAAAATAAATAATGTTCAAATAAGCGAGCATTTCTTTTTTAAAATGAATGAGTCTAATTTTGTGGAAAAATTACAAGGCGAATTTCCAACAGTGTTTGCCCGCGGCCTAGGAACTTGCACTAAGAAATTGTCTCTTAAGTTACGTGATACTACTCCGATATTTATTAAAGCGCGACCTTTACCCCTGGCTCTGCGTAAGCCGGTGGAATTAGAGTTACAACGGTTGGAGGCAGAAGGTACCATACGAGAAGTGGAGTATTCCGACTATGGAACACCGATCGTACCAGTTATTAAGAAATCTGGGGGTATTCGTATATGTGGTGACTATAAGATAACTGTCAACCCGTTGTTAATCCGCGAGCCGTACCCGCTGCCTCGAATCGAAGAACTGTTCGCCGCTTTAAGTGGTGGCGAAAAATATTCTAAAATTGACCTCACGAACGCTTATCAACAATTATTTTTGGACGAGTCTTCCCAAGCGTGTACCGCAATTACGACCCATGTCGGGACCTTTGTATACGCGCGCACGCCCTTTGGACTGACTTGTATTCCTGAAAAATTCCAAAAATTCATGGAAGAGACTTTAAACGGATTAAAAGGAGTAGCGGTGTTTATGGATGATATCGCTATAACTGGTAAAAATAATGCGGAACATATGTCTAACCTGCGAGCGTTGTTGAAAAGATTAAGTGAGGTCGGTTTAAGAATAAAGTTAGAAAAGTGCTCATTTATGCAGAATAGTATTAATTATGTCGGTTTTATAATTGATAAACACGGCTTGCATCCAGACCCCAACAAAGTAAAAGCCATTGTGGATGCACCTTCGCCCACAGATGTCACCCAGTTGCGATCTTTTTTAGGATTAATTAATTATTATTCAAAATTTATTCGCAATTTAAGTTCAATGTTGTATCCGTTTTATAAATTGTTACGCAAAAATGTTGTATGGAACTGGTCTGTTGAATGTGAAGAAGCTTTTAAAAATGTTAAAATGGCTATTTCGAGCAACGAAGTACTTGTACACTATGATCACAACCTCCCGCTGGTATTGGCGGTAGACAGTAGTTCGCACGGCATGCCGACGGTAGTGAGCGGCCTATTAGTTTTGCATCGCGTACTTTGAATGCGGCCGAGCGGTCATATAGTCAGCTTGATAAGGAAGCATTAGCAATTATTAATGGAGTTATTAAACACCATCAATATTTGTATGGCCGTCATTTCATCATCAAAACGGATCATAAACCACTAACATTCATATTTGGACCCAAGTTCGGTCTGCCACAGATGGCTGCCAGCCGTTTACAAAGATACGCGACGAAACTTGCCGCTTACGAGTTCGAGATTGAATTTATAAAATCAAAAGATAATTGTAACGCGGATGCTCTGTCTCGGTTGCCACTGCCTATGCCGCGCGCGCACGAACGTGATGACGTAACTGGATTTACAGGGCTGAACTCGGTGTCATTTTTAAATTTTGTTGAAGAAACGTTCCCAATAAGTGCTAAGCAGGTAGCTTTGGAAACTAGTAGGGATAAGGTGCTAAAAACGGTTACCGAATATATTTTAAGTGAATGGCCTTTGAAAATACAATCTGAAGATCTAAAGCCATATTACCACCGAAAAGATAAACTCACTATCGAAAAAGGTTGTATTTTATACAACTCGCGTGTTATTATTCCATTAGCCTTGAGGAAGCAAATACTGAATGAGCTTCATGTAGGTCATTTAGGAGTAGTAAAAATGAAAAATGTGGCTAGGAATTTTGTTTATTGGCCTCAACTCGATTCCGAAATTGAGAAAATAACTCGAGAATGTAGTGCATGTATTCAACAGCGTGACGCTCCAGCTAGATCTTTACTACACCCCTGGGTTTATCCATCGCGACCATGGCAGAGAATTCATGTTGACTTTGCCGAACTGCATCGTAGACATTATTTAGTGACTGTCGACGCACATAGTAAATGGATAGAGGTACAGAAAATGGATAGTACTAATGCTAGTGCAACAATTTTAAAATTACGAGAACTATTTGCACGTTTCGGGTTGCCAGCTCAATTAGTTAGCGATGGGGGGCCGCCTTTTGGATCTACAGAGTTTGCCGAATTCATGCGTAAAAATCTTATAGTACATACAATTACGAGTCCATATAGACCAGCTGGCAATGGGGCTGCTGAGAACGCCGTTAAGTCAGTAAAACGAGCTATGAAAAAGGCGGCACATGAAAAGATGGATATTGATACTGCACTGACGCGATTTCTGTTTCAATATCGTAACTGTCAACATGCTACAACTGGTGTGGCGCCAGCCGTTGCCATGTTAGGTAGACCTCTTCGGAGTAGATTGGATGTATTGCATCCAAGGGAAATGACTTTAAGAACTGTCGAGGCAACAGCTGAGAAAGCTGGCAGTTATAGGCCCGGTTCTGAGAGACAAGTTTCAGTGGGAGATAGGGTACTGGCGCGTGACTACAGATCGCACCAGGATAAGTGGGCTGTGGGCTGTGTAACTGCACGTGAGGCGCCGCTTACTTACCAAGTGCGCCTTTCTGATGGTAAACTCTGGAAACGTCATATTGACCAAATATTGCCATGTAACAAAGCGGATAATCGGGGTAGCCTGCGAAACTCTTTAATAGACTATGATCGTCCAATCACCGAAACTGATATCACACCTAGCACGGATGCAAATGAAGTTAAAGAATCGCCCGATAGTACCACAATATCGACCCAAAATGACACGTCAAGTCCAGCCCTGTGTCCGAGTACGATAAATAGCAACACTTTACCTCAAATAAAACTACGGCCAACACGTGCTTGCAGATTTAAAGGAAAATATGGCAAATAATAATAAACATAATATCTATACAGAGAGGTTCCTATAGTTTTGTACTCGTTATATTTATGTATTGTCACACATGTGTATGTTAGTATTTTCTATTAGTAGAATTATAAGAAATGTTATAGGTAGTATTATATTTGTTAAAATTACTTTAGTCTAAGGAGGGAGATGTGAGATATGGAACGTAAATGATATTTTGTGGTGGCGGGTAACAAAATAATAAATCAGTTGTGTCGCAGACTCGGTCTTATTATTTGCGCTCATTACTAAATTCTTCTAAAATCTTACTGGCTGCAATTTTCCTGTCGAATTTATTTATCTATTGATACTTTTCTTAAATTCATATTTTCAAGAACAGATGAATATGGCTAGAAGCGTAATACGAGCGTTTACCATGTACGCGTGGTGGCGCCCAGTGGACTTCACTGCCGCGGAACTTATAATTTGTCAAATTAATCGCAGTCCAAATGCTTTGAAGCGTTGTGCTCCGACGAAATAGAGTTAAAATAAAGATTTGTGCTATTTTATCCTGCACTTCCAATGGTAAAGCGCCAAGACCAAACCAAGAAAGGAGGAATTTTATACCGAAATTAAATCTAATATAATTGATTTTTACCTATATTTCCGAAAATTGCGCTTATTGATTACGACATTTTAAAGAATCCGACAATAATATAGACGACTGATCAAAAATATACATTGCTGATAACGCGTGCGTACAATGCAAGCGAATACAATACTTTCACATAATTTCTATATCGATGTAGTTATAGATTTCGTATAAATCAGATTATCATAGGCGTTAAACAATGAAAACTTTATCAAATCCTTTAATAATTTTTAATTATAGTAATGTTTGATAACGTTGGCGACCTATCTTTAAAATGTTGAATATAATTCATCCGCTTAACGTGAGAACACAGGTGTTTGAGTCTTAATATAATTTATAGTATAATACCTCATTTATATTTTATAGGTTTCCAAAAGTAAGTGGAAATGCAGCCCAATTTGTTCTATTCATTTTCGGGGAATTGCTCACGATAAATACATTGGTCCTTAAATATGTACGTACAAACGAAAAAATTTTACGTGCAACAATTCACTTACAAACATTTAACATGTAAGACTTAATATACTTATTTTTTCTCCACAGGTATAAATAAAAACATTGTTAATCAAACACGCCCAAAGAGCTAGAACTTCAATAGATAGAATTATAATAGACCCAATATTACGTTTTTCAATTGCTAATAAATCGTTTTCATGAATAAATAAGAACCATGTTCTGGACTTGCCTATGAAACCAGACCTGCATTATGATACATTATAATATTGCATCGAAGAAAATAACAGATATTTTTAAAGTGCTTTTTTTTTACAATATGCCCCATTGTCTATAAACATCATCTCGAGTCATATTTATTGCTGAATAGGCTTTCCCCAGAGCTCATAGATGAAAAAAAATCACGAAATAGAAAACTTAAAAAAGAGAATCATATTCGTATTATCACCATGATTTAAATTCTACACGTATTTAAATACTAAGGTTTTATTTATTGTGGAATATTTATTTACGTAAGTGAGTAGGATTCGTCATCTAATTGAAATATATTTTTACGCTACTCGGTTCACGTAGCCGTAAAACGGGATAGCAAATAGACTGCTTAAAGCTGATGGACTTTATTGTCCACACGTTAGAGATCAAATTTATTTGCGTACTTATCGCAGTATGAACCTATAGCCTCTTTTAAGCCATGCGTTCTTAGTACTTGGACGGCGTAATATTGATTTTGCGGATAGAGTCTATACGCAACGGCACGCCTGGTCGCCGTTCATCCGAATTTTATTGCTTTTCATAAAGGAGGAGGGAGTCTACTCTATAGCATATGTTTTGATATTTGAAATATGTGCATTAAAAATCTGTATCTTATCATGTTTAAATTTTTTAAAAGTAATTATATATATCACGACGTGTAGAATATTTCGTGCAGTGAGTGATAAATATAAAATAACTAAGGCATAATGTGCGGACAAATAATTATATTGGGATAAAAATATTTATAGAACGAAAATAAATAAAATAATTTATATTTTTACTATTATTTATTTTTTAGTAATGAGAACTTCCTCCTTTTTTTAAAGTTGGTTAAAAAGGCCATCGTATCCAACGAACGTGAACATAACCACTTGAGTGGAAATAGGCTTCGTCGCTCATTATGATTTTGGTGAAATAATCTGTATGTGTAATAAATAAATGAAGATTAATAAATAATATTAAACAAATATTTTGTAAATAGAGAATAATTTCTATGTGTATTGACATGTCATAAGAGCTATTTACTTGCCTACACGTGACCAATAAAAGAATTTCATTTCATCGATTTTGAAGCGTCGTTAACCAACAGGTAGTTCTGACATGCGCAGTATGAATTTCGTTTGGTACATTCCCTCTGCTGTCCTAATGTCCTAGTACATCCACCGCTACCCGTTGCCCCGAGCAACCGTAAATAAAATGTTATGTACAAACAATACAACGTTATGTTTCATTAAAATAATATGTTTATAACATCATGGAACTGTCCAATCGGTTTCAGATTTAGCCGAATTTTATCACTATTTTGCTGAATTTCGACAGTATTATTATAATTTGAGTTTTTTTGTGGTTTTACAACTGATCTATTTATGGAAAAACCATTTTTTGGACTTAGTGCGTGCTAATTGCGGTTGTGACGTCACGGAGCTCAATTCGCAAGCCATCACGCACGTGTAGTACAGTCTGTCGTGACGGCGCGGTCAGGTAGAGCAACACGATGCTGAGCGTAAGAAACCTAATAGGTACTCATGCTGTTCTCCCGGCAGAGAGCTTAATATCAATGGAATTCGCAAGGGATGTCGCTCATGAATGAACTAGGTGAGATCACACTACTACCCCTCTCCCTTGCACCAACGTGATGGTACTGTTTCCCTACAACTGAGGAGTTTGAAACGATCTCTTCTTGCGTCATACTTCGTCTCTTACTTCAACAGATGTTCTTTTTACTGATATACAAAGTCATTTTGTATTGTTTAGTTAGATTGATAGTTTTTATTTTGTTAATTCGTCCTGTTATGTAGTAGGAGTTGATTTGTTTTTTTTCATTTTTTATTATAATTTTTCCTTGCTTTTGTTTTCGTCAGTTTAATTTATCTACAGTGTTGTGTACTCCTTTAAGCGGTATATACATCCGAATGTAACTGTCGAAAAAGAATTAATCTGTTTTTTAATGTGTATACTGTTGGGGAACCTGAATTCAATAAATAAATAAATATTGTTTGATAATATTTAAAGTGAATTTACGGATGATATTAACCTAATGACAGATATTATTTCTGGATATTTGCGGCGACCTCTTCCGAAAATTTTCGTTGTCTGATGAACCATTTTAATTGCGACAGTTAATCAAATATATCGCATCCGAAATGCTTACACACTGTGGCCTAATAGTCTTCGTCGAAAGACTAATCGCTCTACTACGTAATGTGTAAATGAAATAATATACATGCACATAGTAATAGCACGAACCACGACACTTGAACTTCTTGTCTTGTATAAACTCCTGGTAACCATCGGCACAGATGCAATCAATATCTCACATGACGTCATTGTAAATAACAAGGGCACTGCGCGCGCATTGTTATAGGTACTACGTGAAGATAATATAACATTATTATAATTTATAAGTACCGACATGGACTTCTTTTTTATTCAGTTGTTTAAACATAAGTAGTGATTCTACAGTTTTTAAATTTTTACCTCATCATAGCTGACTTTACATAACATGTAGTGTCAATTAAACTCTCTGTACGTTATGATATCCTGGTACACATTCATGATATTACACGTGGCGACACCTGTTGCGTTCCACAACGAGTAATATAACTTTTAATTGATTTTTCAACAAGAACGGATAGATGTTGAAATTAAACAAGACAAGCTGTGTGAAGTTATTAACAAAATTATGGTTTATTTGAAAGGCTCTTTGTACACCATTAGGTGTGATGTGAAATAATACGACATCGTTCAAATACCCGCCGCAGTTTGTTCAGGGGCATAGATTCGAGTGGTCCAATTATCAATGATTCTTCCGCGTAGACCCGACTAAGTTTGAGTGATGACCTATGCTATGTTCACCTATCAGTCGATTGTATTGTAACTAAATTATCACATCGGCACTTTGTTCGAGCCCCGTACTAGAACTTCTTAGATGTTTTGCGCTCCTGGTAACAATCGGCGCCGATGCAATCAATATCTCACATGACGTCATTGTAAATACAAAGCGCCTGCGCGCGCATTGTTACACTATGTGTACATAATACTCGTAATATATTATTATGATCTACTTGTACCGACTTGGACTTCATTATTATTTAGTTGTTCAACCATAAATAGGGATTTTACAGTATTTTAAAGTTTATCTCAACATGACTTTAATTAACATGCAGTGAAAACGAATATTAGTTACATATTACGTCACTATGACACTCACGTTTCGCCATATCGAGCACAAATTCCTGACTCCGGGCTAATAATCAATTGAAAAATCCAATATTCCTTGTCCGACCCAGGATTCGAACCCGAGTACTCAGCTTTGCTATCGTAACGTAGTACAACTACGCTACCGAGGCAGTTGAATATTAATAAATCAATTAAACTCTGTTCGTTATGATATCCTGGTGCTACATTACATACATTTCACATAGCGACATCTGTTGTGCATTTCCACGATGAAGAATCACGCAAAATGTCACATCAGCTAAACAAATTAATGTTATATATAATTTATCTCAAATGTTAGTTAAGTGAGAATTATTTTAAGTACGAACTTTATCGAAAATATTAAAGTTATTGAATTTGTTAGTCAAATATTAAAAAGATGTCTTGGATTGTTATGTATCGTAGAATCGACAGGTGTCGCCACGTGTCCCCCGGTATGAATGTGGTACTAAGATATTATACCGAGCACAGAGTTTGAGGATTGGCTTTTATGCTAATTTTCACTTACGACTACATGTTATTTGAAGCTTATATGTTTTTTAATGAATATATTTAATAAATATTGGAATAAATTATTGATTGCATCAGCTCCGATTGTCACCAGGAGTGCAGAAAGTGTACGAAGTTCAAATACCGTGGCTCGTACTATTTTCCGCTTGATCCCTGGACACCTCTAGCATTTTATGATCATATGAACTAATACTTATAAACTATGAAAATAGACGTTGATTTAAATATACTACTACAGCACGATTACAACGCTCAGGTGTCAAAATTATTAGAAATCATAGTCGTCGCCTCTATAAAATTATTTACAATCCTTGGAAAGCACATATAAAAACACCACATGCTAGTTTTCTACTAATTAAAATTAATTTAATTAAATTATTGGCCATTGGGTCTCCAATGAATATAGAAATTGCATATTAAAAAAGGACGAATTCTTACGGATTTTATCGCGAATTTTATTTAATGTTAACATTTTGTGTCTTCCCGACGTTGCGATCACTTCACAGCGTTTTATATCACAGTGTGACATTCGCGTAAATCTATGAAACCATTATGGAAATTATAGTTAAGATTCAATTTTGCCAGAAATATTTGTTATGAAGGATGTCTTATACCATTCATATTTCTTAGTTCATATTATGACAATGGATAGATTTATATTCCTCATTATAATTGCCTAATGCCACAGTCTAAGCCAGTCTAGTATGATGTATTTCGTGTACTGCACCAGCGGAAACAGGTCATATGCAATGTTGCTACTCTGTGAGCTTCAGTCGTGTCGTTCAACTCTTAACAGTTATGCGGTCCTAGTATTAGAATCACGTAATATTTTATGTAATGTGTATTGTTATAGTTAACGAAAACCGCAACGAAGGTATAAGTGCGCTTTGTTAAAGTTTTAATTAAAATTAAATAAATCAATATATTTTGTCTAAAGTCTATTGACGTGTGGCGAAATTTGAAGCAACAAATAAAATATGAAAAATATCTATTTAACGCGTTGTTTGAGATAATATTAACAACAAGCATTTATACTCCTAATCTAATAGTATTAATATACTACTCGTATGTATATTGTGTCGCTCAACTCTTAATAGTTATGCGATCCTAGTATTTCAATAGCGTTATATAAGGGACGATCATGATATATATATATATATATATATATGTCGCAGTACAAAATCAACACGAGCGCCACAACGCGGATGAAAACAGAAACTTGCCTGTCTGTGATTGTCGTAGCAATTATTTAAAGTTTATTGTTAGTTAATATAATGTTACAAACTAATATTTTATTGTTTATGGTATTAAAATAAAGATAAAGTAAATACTGAGTTGTTTTTATGTAAATTTTACGTCTATTAAACAAATTAATTAAATGCTGGTTTATTCATTTTGAGAAGTATTACTGTCACGAACTCATAAGGTAAATGTTGCGGATCTGCACCACCAGATGGCATAGCCTTGCTTGTAACACCCGATGAATTTAATTCCACGATTATTTATTTAGGTTTAAAGAACTTTATTCTCATAAGAAATACATATTTCACTTAAAATGAGATACAAAGAGAAAATAAAAATTATGTTAAACTTAATTTAGTCTAGTCTCCGGTACTTTTTGACAGAATATGTTGTTTAAGACTATTTCTAAAACTATTTACATTTTCACAGTTCTTTACAGTTTTCGGTAGTTTATTATAGAGCTGTGCACCCTCATATAAAATTGTTTTTTTCCATAGTTTGTCCTTGGCTTAATTAATTCTAGTAGGTTATTATTACGAAGAGAATATTTACTGAATCGCGTATTCAACTGTATATTAGATTTAATGGTGTTAGTAATGATTTTCTTTATTAAAACGCATGTGTTATATTTATATAACTGAGATAGGTCAAACAGTTCAGTTTTTTTATAAAGTTCTTTGGTAGGCATTTGGAACGGATAATAAAATAAAACTTTGATAATTTTATTTTGTGTTCTTTGCATTTATTTATTATATTTATATATTTATTTATTTATACTCTTGTACTCTCAAGTTACATAATAATTAAATATAAGAAATAAACTTAAAGTAGTGCAATGGGCGGCCATATCGCATTGAGCGATTTCTTCCTGGCAACCTTTATTTAATCTGATTACCCCATCCTACTCGAAATATTGATTAATTACTCAACCAATGAACGCCGCCTGCTCCGTGTAAGGTATTGACGAGTTGCCACAGAAGAACTGAATCAAGTATGACGAATTCCATGTACTGGAGATTTAAAAATTGAAGTAAAGGTATTATATTATTGTGATCATCCATTTCCCTCACTCCTGCTTACAAAGGTGGGATAGCATAAGGGATTTCCAATATTTTTCAACTTCTGCGAACAAGAACACAGGCACTCGTACTGAATTAGCAATTCTTTTGTTTATCTATAGCTATCCATACTAGTGAATTATACTCGTAATTATTTAGACGTATTTACGACTTAAACACGTTGCATAAATAACTTCATTCTATTTGTGTGGATCAGTTCACGGATGATCAAAACCTGCATACCGTAGCGATTTTAAAGAATTTCTACGGTATGTAAGTCCGCCAACCCGCATTAGGCCAGCGTGGTGGACTATATGGCCTAACTACTCTCAATCGATTCTTTCGATTGTAGAGTAGGCCCGTGCTAAGCAGTGGGACGTATATAGGCTGATAAAAATAAAAGTTCACGGATGAGTATCAAATTCATTTTTAGTTAAAACTTATACTACATATTTATTATTCTTCCTTTTTTTACATAATTATACATACATAATAAAAATATTACTTCATATATTTATTATAGATGGATCCACACGTGATATATTTCGTGTACTGCACCAGCCGCCCAGCGGAAATTGGTCATATGCAATGTTACTACTCTGTAAACTTCACTTGTTACGCTCAACTCTTAACAGTCATGCGGTCCTAGTATTTGAATCGCGTAATATTTCATGTTATATACATTGTTATAGTAAACGGAAACCCTCACGTAGATTTCCGTTCGTCTTGTTCAACTGTCAATTAAAATTGAATAAACCATTCAATTTTGTCTAAAGTCTATTGACGTGTGGCGAAATTAACCCACAAATAAAATATGAAAAATATCTATTTAGCGCATTATTTGAGATATGTTGTTTTAATATTTTTTTTTTTGTATTGTATCAGCCCATTTACGACCCACTGCAGGGCACGGGCCTCCTCTACAATCGCGAGTACGATTGAGAGTGGTTAGACCATATAGTCCACCACGCTGGCCTAATGCGGGTTGGCGGACTTTTACATACCATAGAAATTTATACAAATCGCTGTGGCATGCAGGTTTCCTCACGATGTTTTCCTTCACCGTTATAGTGCGTGGTGATTGACTATCAATACACACATGACTCCGAAAAGTCAGAGGTGTGCCCTGGGGATTTGAACCCGCGACCACCGTGAACATGTAGGCAATCGCGTCTGGTCCGTTACCAACAGGCCACCATGCACTTTGTTTTAATATTAACAACAAGCATTTATACTCGTAATCTACTAGTATTAATATACTATGTATATTTTACTCAACCCTAATAAAGTGGAACTCAAATAACCAATTTGTTTCCTATATGATGTGTATATCTAGTCTCTAAAGTTCCGATTGAAATAACTCTTCATGATGTGGCTAGTTAAAATTACTTGCGACCAACGTGTTCCGTTGATATTAATTGTACGACAATTTTACAACCTTGTCGTGAATTCCTATGACCTTGATTCTACAACTTTCACTCTGATGATTAATTTAGTACTCAGCCAATTTATTAAATTTGGATGTGAAAAAGGTTTAGTGGAGGAAATCTTTGTCTGTGTGTTGGCACCGGCTAATGAATCATCCGTTTCCCTCACTCTTATGTATAAAGGTGGTGTGGTGTGAGGAAGTCCTTTGTATATTCTCAGCCGTCCTGATGTCCTGGTATTCGCGGTGACTGGTAGTCTACACGTTGCCGGGTAACCGTTAAGGAATGTTGTTTACAAACAAAACGGCGTGATTGCCTTCATCGAATGATATAATTTTCTGCAGACTTCAATTTTTTTTTGGCACAGTTAGGCATTTTAGATTTATTAAGTGTTTTACAATTGTTTTTTAAGTCGAGGTATAATATATATCCGTCCGCTTAACCGTCAACTCTCCTACTGCCGAACCCGTCTTACGGTGACGTCTTTTGTTTGACGTATGATGATGAAACAGTACCTTGTGTAATGCTTTCTTTTTGTATTATACTTGTCATAGCAGCATAAATATGTGTTTCCAGTCCCCCATCGATTTCAAACCTTGGTAACAATGAGTAGTTCTGTCGTGCGCAGTATGAATTTGTTTTGGTACATGTCCTCTGTAATCATGATGCCCTGGTGCATGCCGGCACCTCTCAGCCTGTTGCTCGAACAACCATAAACAAATGTTGTTTACAATCAACAACGTGTTTGCAGTCTTTTAGCGTCTAGAAGTAGAGGCTCGTATTTGAATCGCCGAATATTTTGCACCTGGTAAAATAGCAGAAACGCCCCAGTGGTCAGTGTGTTTTGATGAGACTGCTTCAACAATACTTTATATTTATATCCTATATTGTACTAAGTTTATACGAACGGTATCAAGAACTGTTAAACCACCGAAATCGTTTGCCAGTTGCACGATAAAAGAATTGTCGGTTTATGCTGATAGCTGCGGGATGCACCTCAACTTATCTTATAATTGCTTTACCTGATGAACCATTTTGATTGCAACAGTTAATCAAATATATCGTACTCGAAATACTTATAACACAGTGGCCTAATAGAGGAACTCGAAAGACGAAGGACGAATCGCCTTACTGCGTATTGCGTAAATGAAATATTATACATGCACATAGTAATAGCACGAACCACGACACTTGAACTTCTTGTCTTTTATAAACTCCTGGTAACCATCGGCGCAGATGCAATCAATATCTCATGTGACGTCATTGTAAATAACAAGGCCACTGCGCGCGCATAGTTATAGGTACTATGTGAAGATAATATAACATTATTATAATTTATTGGTACGCACATGGACTTCTTTTTAATCCATTCTACAGTCCTTTAAAATTTTACCTCATCATAGCTGACTTTACATAACATGTCGTGTTCATTAAACTCTCTGTACGTTATGATATCCTGGTACACATTCATGATATTACACGTGACGACACCTGTTGCGTTCCACAACGAGTAGTAGTAGTAGTAACTTTAATGGTATAGGTTTTTTCAACAAGAACGGATAGATGTTGAAATTAAACAAGACATGTCGCTATGGGGGAACTTAGCGACTTGTGCATTTCCGCAATGAACAATCATGCAGAATGTCAAAACAGCAAAATAAATATATAAATTGTATTAAATGTTAACTGAGAATTATTTTAAGTACGAACTTTATCGAAAATATTAAAGATATTGAATGAATTAGTCAAAAATTATAAAGATTTCTTGGTGTGTTATGTACCGTCGAGGACTGTAAACAGGTGTCGCCATGTGTCACCCGGTATAAATGTGGTCCTAGGATATTATACCGAGCATAGAGTTTGAGGATTCGCTTTTATACTAACTTCCATTTACGACTACATGTTATTTGAAGTTTATATGTTGTTTAATGAATATATAAGCAATTAAACGGTTAATAATTATAAATTAAAAATAATCTTTTCTCTATTAAAAAATAAAATAATTAATAACCTTACGTCCATATAGAATGCGCGCGCAGTGCCCTTTTTTATTTGCAATGAAGTCACGTGTGATTATTGATTGCGTCGATTGTTACCAGGAGTGCATAAAGTGTAAGAAGTTCAAACACCGTGGCTCGTACTATTTTCCGCTTCTCTACCATTTTATGATCATTTGCACGAAATAAACTATGGAAATAGACGTTGAATAGTTCGATTACAACGTTGACGTCTCAAAATTATAAGAAATCATAGTTGTCGCCTCTATTGAATTATTCATAATCCTTGGAAAGCACAAAAATTACATTACATGCTCGTTTTGTACTAATTAAAATTAATTTCATTAAATTATTGGCGATTAAATTATGGTCTCCAATCAATATGGAAATTAATATAATGAATTTTGCCCGATTATACTCGTATAATTATGATGTTATTTCGTAGGATGTCTTATACAGGGTATGTTAAAAAAATCGTCGCGTTTTTTTTGCATAATTTTTAGTTGCGTCGTGTATTTGTCTGTAGTCACTAAAATTACCACCTGGCTTGTTTTTTGTATACGTATAAGATGTAAAAGTGCCAAGAAACGTGACGTCCGCTTAACCGTCAACTTTTTTTACTAATAAACCTGTCTAGGTGCGGTCTCTTTGATTTGACTTATAATGATGAAACCGTAACTTGTGTAATACTTCGATCTTGTCTCATTATTACTTTGGTACAGCAACAGGTAGTTCTGACACGCGCAGTATGAATTTGTTTTGGCACGTGTCCTCTGTAATCATGATGTCCTGGTGTGCGCCGGCAGGTGTCAGCCTGTTGCCCGAGAATCCATAAACAAATGTTGTTTACAAACAACAACATGGTTGGAGTCTTACCGCGCGCAGTTTCAATGAATCTTACTAGCAGTATTTATGCATATTTCTCTGTTATGATTTTTTTAACAATTGGACACAAAAATATATTAGAATTGTAGCATTTACCTCTCTGTGATTTGTATTTTGGTATACATTAAATATATTGATATCATGCAATTATTTTGTGCACCTCTTTTGAAAATGTTACTTTCAGTGAAGTAATGTACTCATAATTCTGATTTTTTGATGATCAGAGAGCCATCGGTGGAGACTTGCGTAAATCATTTGAACGTGTCTTTGGAAGCGTAGTGTCTGGTTTTGTAGTTTAATCAAAATCTCACAATAACTCCCCCATCCAGACGCGAGTATTGATTTGTTACTTAGCCACTAAGTGTGGGACGCTCCATGTTTTAATTCGTGTTGCTGAGATGCCACAGACTAGACAAACTGACTACGTTGCTCTTCATGAACTGTAACACTGAAAGTGGCCGATAGGGAAAATAAGTAATCTGTAGGCTTCCGTTATGACCGTCGACTCTCAACAGCTTTCGTATTGGAATGGTGTATTATTTTAGAAAATATGCGTTTTATTAATATTAAAAAATATCGTTCTTATTTTAGTGGTATGCTATTACATCGGAATGCATTTTTTTAGGAAAATGACTTTTACAGCAATCTCATACGAAAATGTTACCGTCAGCAAACTAATGTAGTATTAATTGATGTATCATCGGACAGCCATCTGTGGAAATTTGCGTAAATCATTGAAACGGGTCCTTGGAAGCGTGGTGACGTAGTTCACATCAAAATCTCATAGGGACCAGTCTCATCTGATAGGGATAACAAATATTCTGTAAGCTTCGGCTGTGACCGCCGACTCTCAGCAGCGCTAGTGTTCGATCATGTTTAATTATGGTTATTGTCAATATTATATCAAAATATGGTAATGTCATCCACTGTGTTGTTAGAGAACTATTGTATGGTATGACAAATAATTACGTTCTGGAATAAATGTTTATTTTTCACTGCGTTCCGTTCGTTCACTAATTTTCTCAGCGATGCAGTATTTACGTATACGTTTAAGTATATAGTATTTTCGTATAATGAAAACATTGTGTGATTAATGGTTATATTATGAAATTTTTCATATTATTTTAGTTCCATCAGCTTCCAAGTGCTGCGGTAAATGCTACGCTTTTGGCTTTGGTTTGTATCGTTTTGTTTACATTCCAAACTGGAATTAATACATCATATCGAATAACTTGAATGCTGACAACGCTTTACAAATATAATGGTTTCTTGGATGTACACAAATGTGACACATTGAAATAAAACGTATTTTATCGCGAATTTAATCAAATTTTTACATTTTCTGAATTCCCGACTTATCGAAACGTATGTATATATATAAAAAATATATTGTAATGTTCGGTAATAAAGTTCATTTCAATGGCTCCAACGTAAATATTATGTTATTAGGGCAGATACAAATATTGCTATTACTATTTAAAAAAAATGCACATTAATACAGAGTAAGGTGCAGTCTGGGACTGTCTTATGTATAGACACACATACGCTGTTACGACACAGTCGCGGTTCTCGTCGGAACTTCGGCACACTCATGCAGTCTTGGTACACGGCGCACAACTTCGCAGCTTAGTTTAACAACACTTCTGAACTGTGGCTCTGGTATATGACGGTTATAGTTCTGTTTTATAACATTTTGTATAGGTGTAATTGTTAATTTTTTAAATTAAGTTTGTGGCGCTGTATTAAAGAAACGTAAAAAGTTTTACGTTTGTTACAAAATACGCCACGTACAAAATTTTGTCAAAAAAAAATAGATCTGAACAGGTGCCAAGTAAGTTAGTAAATTAATTTGTTTCACAAACCTTAAAAAAGAAGAAAACATTAATTTCAATCATGATAATGCATCGGTGAAATGTTCCACGAGAGGATTGAACCCGTCATCGCCGAGTTATTAAATTACAAGTAACTTTATTTTGTAATACCTTTGAAGTCGTATGATTGATTGCTCAGCAATCCACACCGTGTCTATAAAGCTTTTATATTATTCAAACGATAAGGTCAATATTTGATTCATTCATCTGTTTCAGGGCATAATAAAGCAACAGGTAGTTCTGACATGCGCAGTATGAATTTCGTTTGGTACATTCTCTCTGCTGTCCTGATGTCCTAGTACATCCACCGCTACGCGTTGCCCCGAGCAACCGTGAATAAAATGTTGTTTACAAACAATACAACGTTATATTTCATTAAAATAATATGTTGATACATCATGGAACTGTCCAATCGGTTTCAGATTTAGCCGAATTTTATCACTATTTTGCTGAATTTCAACAGTATTATTATAATTTGAGTTTTTTTGTGGTCTTACAACTGATCTATTTATGGAAAAACTATTTTTTGGACTTAGTGAGTAGAAAGAAAGAAACCTACTACTCATGCTGTTCTCCTAGCAGAGAGCTTAAAATCAATGGGATTCGCAAGCGATGTGGCTCATGAATGAACAAGATGAGATCACACTACTACCCCTCTCCCTTGCACCAACGTGATGGTACTGTTTCCCTACAACTGAGGAGTTTGAAACGATCTCTTCTTGCGTCATACTTCGTCTCTTACTTCAACAGATGTTCTTTTTACAGATATACAAAGTCATTTTGTATTGTTCAGTTAGATTGATAGTTTTTATTTTGTTAATTCGTCCTGTTATGTAGTAGGAGTTGGTTTGTTTTTTTTTCATTTTTTAGTATAATTTTTCCTTGCTTTTGTTTTCGTCAGTTTAATTTATCTACAGTGTTGTGTACTCCTTTAAGCGGTATATACATCCGAATGTAACTGTAGAAAAATAATTAATCTGTGTTTTAATGTGTATACTGTTGGGGAACCTGAATTCAATAAAGAAATAAATATTGTTTGATAATATTTAAAGTGAATTTACGGATGATATTAACCTAATGATAGATATTATTTCTGGATATTTGCGGCGACCTCTTCCGATAATATTCGTTGTCTGATGAACCATTTTAATTGCGACAGTTAATCAAATATATCGCATCCGAAATGCTTACACACTGTGGCCTAATAGTCTTCGTCTAAAGACTAATCGCTCTACTACGTATTGCGTAAATGAAATATTATACATGCACATAGTAGTAGCACACACCACGACACTTGAACTTCTTGTCTTTTATAAACTCCTGGTAACCATCGGCACAGATGCAATCAATATCTCATGTGACGTCATTGTAAATAACAAGGCACTGCGCGCGCATAGTTATAAGTACTATGTGAAGATAATATAACATTATTATAATTTATAAGTACCGACTTGGACTTCTTTTTTATCCAGTTGTTTAAACATAAGTAGTGATTCTACAGTCTTTTAAATTTTTACCTCATCATAGCTGACTTTATATAACATGTAGTGTCAATTAAACTCTCTGTACGTTATGATATCCTGGTACACATTCATGATATTACACGTGGCGACACCTGTTGCGTTCCCCAACGAGTAATATAACTTTTAATTGTATGGGGTTTTTCAACAAGAACGGATAGATGTTGAAATTAAACAAGACAAGCTGTGTGAAGTTATTAACAAAATTATGGTTTATTGGAATGGCTCTTATGTGCAACATTAGGTGAAATGAGAAATAATACGACATCGTTCAAATAACCGCCTGAGCTTTTTCAGTGGCACAGATTCCGCGTTATCCGGCTAAGTTTGAGTTATGACCTGTGTTATGTTTACCTTTAGGACATCAGTCGACTATATCCTAAGTAAATTATCACATCGGCACTTTGTTCGAGCCCCGTACTAGAACTTCTTACATGTGTTGCGCTCCTGGTAACTATCGGCGTCGATTCAATCAATATATGACGTCATTGTAAATATGAAGTGCACAGCGCGCGCATGCTGTGTGAACCATATCAATATTAAGAGCTCATTGATAACACAGAAAGTTATTGATACGCACATTATGATTTTATACTAGCTTAAAAAACTATCGACATAAGTTGATTTGAATAACAAGCAGTGGAAACAAGAGCAAGTACCTATTGACTAAATTTGCGGATTCTCGGACCTACGACACTTGAACTTCTTATCTTTTATGCTGTCTTGGTATCAATAGACGCAGATGCAATCAATATCTCACATGACGTCATTGTAAATACAAAGTGCACTGCGCGCGCATTGTTACACTATGTGAACATCCATCCATCATCCATCCATCAGCCAAAGGAAGTCCACTGCTGAACATAGGCCTCTCCCAATGATTTCCATAGTGACCTGTTGGAGGCAGCCTGCATCCAGCGACGTCCCGCGACCTTTACCAGGTCGTCTGACCACCTAGTGGGTGGACGTCCCACGCTGCGCTTTCCGCTTCGTGGCCTCCATTCGAGAACTTTTTGGCCTAAGAAATGTGAACATAATAATATATTATTATGATACATAAATAGAGATTATACAGTATTTTGAAGTTTATCTCAACATGACCTTAATTAACGTGCAGTGAAAACGAATATTAGTTACATATTACGCAACCATGACGCCCACGTTTCGCCATATCGAGCACAAATTCCTGACTCCGGGCTAATAATCAATTGAATAATCCAATATCCCTTGCCCGACCCGTATATGAATATAGAAATTGCATATTAAAAAAGGACGAATTCTTACGGATTTTCACGCGAATTTTATTTAATGTTTACATTTTTTGTCTTCCCGACGTTGCGATCACTTCACAGCGTTTTATATCACAGTGTGACATTCGCGTAAATCTAAGAAACCATTATGGAAATTATAGTTAAGATTCAATTTTGCCAGAAATATTTATTATGAAGGATGTCTTATACCATTCATATTTCTTAGTTCATATTATGACAATGGATAGATTTATACTCGTCGGTATATTTGCCTAATGCCACAGACTAAGCCAGTCTAGAATGATGTATTTCGTGTACTGCAACAGCGGCAACTGATCAGAGGTAAAGTCACTGCTCTGTGAGCTTCAGTCGTGTCGTTCAACTCTTAACAGTTATGCGGTCCTAGTATTAGAATCACGTTATATTTTATGTTATGTATGTATATTGTTATAGTTAACGAAAACCCGCAATGTAGATATAAGAGCAATTTGTTCAAGTTTTAATTAAAATTAAATAAATCAGTATGTTTTGTCTAAAGTCTATTGAGTGTGGCGAAATTTGGAGCGACAAATAAAATATGAAAAATATCTATTTAACGCATTGTTTGAGATAATATTATTAACAAGCATTTATACTCCTAATCTAATAGTTTTACTTGTAATATACTATGTATATTTTCTTCAACCCTAATGAAGTGGAACTCAAATAACCAATTTTTCTTTTGCTTCAACAATGCTTTATATTTATATCCTCGTGTTATAGCAATGTTATATAGGTAACTTTTCTTGTTTTAATAGTTATTTGAAGCGATTTGTTTAACTAAACCATCCATCGCATGTTTTCCTCATGGCAATTGTTATGAGTAATCCCTTACGTATTTCCTACCGAAATTGATCCTTCTGAAACATTTTTTGTTTGACTCTCACTAGGCTCAAAAATACCCGTTATCAAGTTACTTAGGTAAGACTTTTTTGTTGTTTCATTTCATTGACTTTCATGTATTAGTGTCGCATCATTGTACCGTTTTCAATTCTTTGCAGCTAAATTAATGAGATCAATACTGGGGCCCTCCAATGATTGCAATGCGTGGTGAACAACAAGTTGTTCTGACATGCGCAGTATATATCTTTTTTGTAAGATATCTCCTGCTATCCTTATGACCTGGTCCGTGTCGGCAGCTCTGAGCGCGTTGCCCCGAGCAACCGTGAACAAAATGTTGTTTACTAACATCAAAGTGCTATGCGATTCTCATTGTGCATGAGGGTTTAATAAAAAAATTGTTATAGCAGTACTCAATGCACAGTGAAATATTATGTAGTTTGTATTGCATATGTATTTAAATAATTTTATATATTTATTTAGTTTCCAAGAAAACGAAAAGAGTTTGAAAATTGTTTTTATGTAGAAACCTGACAGTAAATCAATCAGCTGCGTAGCAATTTATGAATTCCGCGGTATTATGAATTAAATATCAACGATAGTTGCAAATTATCTTCGCATGATTGGATTTTTGTATACGTATAAGATATAAAAGTGCTAAGGAACGTGTCATCCGCTTAACCGTCAACTCTTTTACTACAGAATACCCGTTTAAGTGCGGTCTGTTTCATTTTACTTATAATTATGAAACAGTAACTTGTGTAATATTTTACAGCAACAAGTCATTCTGACATGCGCAGTATGAATTTGTTTTGGTACATTTTCTCTGTAAACATGATGTCCTGGTGTGCGCCGGCTGGTCTCAGCCTGTTGCCCGACCATCCATAAGCAAATGTTGTTTACAAACAACAACGTGTTAGGAGTCTCAGCGCGCGTAGTTTCAATGAAAATTACTAGCAGTGTTTATGCATAATTCTCTGTTATGACTTTTTTTACCAATTAGAGACAACGAAATAAATTACAATTGTAGCATTTACCTCTCTGTGATTTGTATTTTGCTCTACATTAATATATTGATATCACGCGATTATTTTGTGTACCTCTTTTGAAAATGTTACTTTAAGTAACGTAATGTACTCGTAATTCTGATTTATGCATGATCAGAGAGCCATCTGTGGGGATTTGCGTAAATTATTTGAACGTGTCTTTGGAAGTTTGTAGTTCAATCAAAATCTCACTATAACTGCCCCATCTACACGCGAGTATTGATTTGTTACTTAGCCACTAAGTGTGGGACGCTCCATGTTTTAATTCGTGTTGTTGAGATGCCACAGACTAGACAAACTGACTATGATGCTCTTCGTTAACTGTGACACTGAAAGTGGCCGATAGGGAAAATAAGTATTCTGTAGGCTTCGGCTGTGACCGTCGACTCTCAGGAGCGCTAGTATTCGGATCGCGTAATATTTGACACGTTTATGTTTTTACAGCCTCAGTGGCGCAGTTGGTTAGACACCACCTGTGAAACGAAAGGCCGCGGGTTCGATTCCCGCACTGAGACAAATGTTTGTGAGGCCCACAAGTATTTGTCTCGGGTCTGGGTATTTGTGAGACAGAAATGTCTCTCGTATATATCTCGTAAGATTATAAATTATTTAGAAAAAAATAATAGAACTAATATTGAGGAAATTAAAAAATGATGGCTTTTAAGGTGTTCTTTTGTTATAGTAAACCTAATACTAAATTAAATTATGTAAAATAAGTTGTTAAAAAAAAGTGTTCTTGTCTAGAGTATCTAAATTATTTCGCATTATTAAAATATTTATTTCTCATACACAAGAAGATTATTTCCACCCATAACTGTTTCCTAAGGTTTTTTTCAGTCAGATAATATTTTTATTTTGTTCTTTTGTTTAGTGATCTAAGATATTTCAAGCTTTGAAATTGCCTTTGGAAGCCAAAATAAGAAAACCCATTCCAGTAATCCTTATAGTATTCACAAATTATCTATTAATCTAAAATGTTCTCCACATAACTCTTTAGATGACTACATTTCCTAAAATTGAATGAATAATGGACTAATTACTAATAATTATTATTATATTGTTAGCCTAGGCTTAACCGCCACCGCCGTTGGACTGTATACCGCCCTTCCGCTGCAGTATTCCACCTTATAACCGCTACCTTCCGAAATTTCTAACGTCCCGCGATTACCAAAAATTTTTTAATCGCCGACGTGGCCACCGACCCCATAATTTCAAGACGTGGTATTTAATATACAAGATATAACAAATTTGATTATAAACCGTAGTGTAGTGTGCACATAGCGAATAATGAATATTGAACAAATATAGTCCCTGCATATCAGTTTTTCTCATTTATCTTCCATGTACAGACATCGATCGGTTACAAATGTATTATATGTATAGATTAATTTTTCCTTTGACAACTGGTTCGAAAAGTACTGGTTTTGAGCAAAACAGCGCACGAAAGGTGTAAACACTCTTAAGACATATAAATTCTCTGAATCTATTACAGTATTCTCTTTAACGAACTACTTTTTTATATATATGATGCAATTCTGATAAATTGTATACGAATCTACAAATCAAATAAATGTGTTGCTCTGAAAACCAAAGATTTTATTTTAACATATGGTTACATAGATTATTGTATGACAAAATATTACAAATCATATTGTTATTTCAATTATAAACTATACCTGAAAACCAAAGAAACGACATTTAAAGTAATATAATTAATTTGTCGATTCCTTTCTCTAATTATTTATTTGACACTCGTATTTGACTGCTTCCATATTTAAAATTATTTATTAATGTTGCTAAAATTGCGATGTGACGTCCATGTACTCACATAACGCCATCTCTTTAATACTTAAAGAAATCTATTCCTGTTTTATCAATAATAAACAAGGAATTAAAGAAATGTTATTTCTTTACATATATTACTCTGCATAAGATTCATTCATGAAAACGAATGCGCTGCGATCAGATTTTCCAGTCACGCTTTTGTTTGTAAACAACATATGTCTACAGTCGCTCGAGCAACAGGTTGAAAGCTGCCGGCGCGCACCAGGACATCATGATTACAAAGAAAATTACCAAAAAAAACACACATTTAATACAAAATATTCGGTTCAGTTATTGTTTTAATGCATCTCTTTCGCGTGCATAGTTTCAGAGTAATTTCCAAGTTTCCTAGTTCCAGTTTCAAATTCTTTATCAATTTATTCAACGTGGACATTAGTATTCAGTATAATTTTGTCCGCCTTGATTCAGGACATGGACGCAAATGATACACTCTGTCCTCACAATACGAAGACAGTAGTCTTTAGATGCATCGCAGACACTTCAAACTTCGTAACAGTAATAATACAAATCAACGCGCAATGAAGTATCGCCAGCCACGCTACTGTTGTTTGTAAACAACATACGGTTGCTCGGGGCAACGCGTCGAAGTGTACCAGGACATAAGGATATCGGAGGAAATCTACCAAATGAAATTGATATTGCGCATGTCTGAACTACCTGTTGCTTTTATACGCTTTGGAATGGGTCGAGTCAGTATTGATCCTGTATCGCTGAAGCTACAAGCCTTTTAAACGATTTCAATTATAGCGGCTGCAACACCTAAACGCAACTAAAGCTTCTTAATATTTAAGTAACAAATATAATTGATGAAATTGTTCTATTTATATTGGTTCATGAGAATTTTAATGAAATAAAATAGTCAGAAGGGATGTGTAAAATGCTAGGCCCCATGCTTCTAGGAAAATAACATGAAACAAAAGTCTGATAAATGTCAAAGATTTATGACGTTATCCTCTACTTATTCATTAAGTAACAAATGCGTTTTTTTTTAATTCTGACACGTATCGTAGTGTGCAATAAACAAATACTTTTGACCCTAACATTCAGGCAGTAATCAGAGACGACAAATCTATTTTTAATGGATAACATTTATGAATGTCGTACGAAATAAACAAAATGTTATTAGGGGTTGAAAAAGTTCAAGTTTAGTATAAAATTATTAGGAATATATCGTCTAATAGTACTAACTATTTTCGTAATTAAGTTTAATAAATTTAAAAGTTTACTCAAAAAAATTTTCTTTTAAAGTTTAGTTAAGTTTTTTAAGTTTTTCGATTCTCTCGATTGTAGAGTAGGCCCGTGCCCAGCAGTGGGACGTATATGGGCAGTTGAAAAAAAAAGTTTACTTCGAAGTGAAATCGTTTCTTTTTTTTCTAGATTATAGACACAGTCATAATATAATGAAAATCCCTAAGAAATTGCAATATTGTTTGTATATACTTTGTTGTTAAGGTTTATTATAAGTTTGAGAACGCCTCGCAAATGTAAGTTGGTTCTGGGGTTGCTATGCAGCATTTCCATAGCGTTTCTATGGCGTCTCCATGCGGAAAGGCCTCTCAATCGTACTCTCGATGGTAGGGAAGGCCCGTACCCTGCGAAGGAATGACATATAAAGTACATTATAAAGCTTGCTTATATTTTATGTATTTTCGATGGTTAAGATTGTAGTGCAACATTCCTCAGCATGACATAGCGAACTCTCTAGGGGCACACTGCACACAATGATGAGATATTTCGGACCCTTATAACCGGGTACCAGGGGCGTGCGCTCCTTATAGGCAGAAATGCAGTGCTTTACTTGCCATTCACAGATATTTTAATAAAACGTTCGTACGTTTTAGATAACTGTAATTAATAGTAAATAAATGAATAAACAAAATGTAATAACTTAAAAACGCCTAATATTTTATTAATAGCAATTATTTGCAAGCACAAACAAAAAATAATGTGCCTAATCAACCAACTCCTGCCGTCGCGTCCCGCAGGAGATTTGTTCGCGTGTGCGTAGTAATTTTAGTGTACGTGCACAGTTCGTAAACGCACACACCCATGAATCCGAAAGCCGCGACTCCAGCGGCAGGCTACGGAAGTTCGGCAGTTGTCGGAAGTAATCGGAAATGTTCGTTGCCTATAATCCGAGTAAAAATAATAGACGGAAATCTAATGAATCACGTATGCGCATTATGCATTTTTGTTTAGTAAGGTTTTAAGTATTTGTTTAAATAGCAGAAATGTTTTGTGTTTCGCGGGGGCCATTTTGCCTTTTTTCATGTGATAAGCATTGTTTACTATTTTGTTTGCGCCAGTATATTTATAGTTTTCTTAAGAGATATTTCATTTTAACATTTGAAAGTGTGTACATTTAACAGTTTATTACTGAGTTTCTATAATAATTGTAGTGATTTGCTTTTACTAGTGCGTTTGTTAATTTTTTTAAAATGTTATTTGATTGTGAGGTTTGTGTTGAAAATGTGTGTGTATTAAAGATTTAAAATAACAAGTTCTCACAATTGTCATTCAGTGAAAAGATTCAAATTGTGTCTAAAGGTAGGTGTGTATCCGAGTTACAACAATTAAACCAGCAAAAAGGGAATGTAACTCGAAAGTTTCATGTTAAAAGTTATGAAACGTATAACTAGCTGTGTGGTTGTGTACACACGATTATATTATATTATTATCCTTGCATATTGTTTAGTAATTCTAGTACAGTGCAATTTCTAGTAATTTTACTTATTAGAATTTCTTCCGTCGCGACGATCGATCGCTGTTTTGTCTGCGTTGCCGTAGAAGATGTACATGAATAGCAGCGGCGTGCACAGGATTATGACACTGGGTATGCGGCGGAATACTCGGTCACAAAAACTTTTTCTTTTATAGATGTTTAGCATAGCCACAGCCACGCGACAGATCTCTTAAGTCGGAAACCATGCCAACAGAACAAGTCTTAGATGTACTACTATTCATGTACATCTTCTACGGCAACGCAGACAAAACAGCGATCGATCGTCGCGGCAGAAAAAAATCTAATAAGTAAAATTACTAGAAATTACACTGTACTAGAATTACTAAACAATATGCAAGGAAAACAATATAATATAATCGTGTGTACACAACCACACAGCCAGTTATACGTTTCATAACTTTTAACATGAAACTTTCGAGTTACATTCCCTTTTTGCTAGTTTAATTATTGTAACTCGGGTACACACCTACCTTTAGACACAATTGGAATCTTTTCACTGAATGCCAATTGTGAGAACTTGTTATTTTATTTTTTTAATAAACACACATTTTTAACACAAACCTCACAATCAAATAACATTTTTAAAAAATCAACAAACGCACTAGTAAAAGCAAATTACTACAATTATTATAGAAACTCAGTAATAAACTGTTAAATGTACACACTTTCAAATGTTAAAATGAAAAACCTTTTAAGAAAACTATAAATATATTGGTGCAAACAAAATAGTAAACAATGCTTATCACATGAAAAAAGGCAAAATGGCCCCCGCGAAACACAAAACATTTCTGCTATTTAAACAAATAAAACCTTACTAAACAAAAATGCATAATGTGCATACGTAATTCATTAGATTTCCGTCTATTATTTTTACTCGGATTATAGGACCCGAACATTTCCGATTACTCCCGACAACTGCCGAACTTCCGTAGCCTGCCGCTGGAGTCGCGGCTTTCGGATTCATGGGTGTGTGCGTTTACGCACTGTGCACGGACACTAAAATTACTACGCACACGCGAACAAATGTCCTGCGGAACGCGACGGCAGGAGTTGTTTGATTAGGCACATTATTTTTTGTTTGTGCTTGCAAATAATTGCTATTAATAAAATATTAGGCGTTTGTAAGTTATTATATTTTGTTTATTCATTTATTTACTATTAATTATAGTCATCTAAAACATACGAACGTTTTATTAAAATATCTGTAAATGGCAAGTAAAGCACTGCATTTCTGCCTACAAGGAGCGCACGCCCCTGATGAATAGTAGTACATCTAAAACTTGTTCTGTTGGCATGGTTTCCTACTTAAGAGATCTGTCGCGTGGCTGTGGCTATACTAAACATCTATAAAAAGAAAAAGTCTTTGTGACCGAGTACTCCGCCGCATACCCAGTGTCATAATCCTGTGCACGCCGCTGCCGGGTTCGAAATGAGTCAGACAGGCTTACTAATGGTATAAAATTTAATAGGTTTCAGAATACGCTTAATTTTATTAGTTTCCTGTATTTTTAATTTTAGTTATACATATTTCACTTGGTATAAACTCCACAAAGGATTCATGGTTAAAATATATTAGATCGTTTTTTATAAAAATCTATGTATAAATATAAGGCTTCTAACATGACGTTATAAATATATATATATATTTTCACACACTTCGCGTTATTCTGCGACTTGTTAACTTTCGTTTCCCGTACAATCGTGTTATACGAAGCGGTCAGGTAGACCGACACGAAGCTAAGCGTAAGAATCCTTCTACTACTCATGCTGTCCTAATAGCAGAGACCTATAAATATCGATTGATTTGCAAGTGATGTCGCTCATGAATGAACGAGGTGAGACCAGACGACTACCCTTCTCCCTTGCACCGACGTAATGTTACTGTTTCCTTACAACTGAGGAGTTTGAAACAATTCTTCTTGTGTCATACTTCGTCTCTTACTTCAACAGATGTTCTTTTTACGGAAATATCATATTGTTTCATATTTAAAGTGAGTTTACAGATGATTTGGTGTTAACTAAATTACGATTGATATTATTTCTGGACGTTTGCAGCGGCGCCCTCTACCGAAAATATTCATCGCCTGTAACTTGCCGTAACAAGAACTGTATATTTAAAAGGCCATCTGTGGAGATACATATAAATCTCTTGAATTACTCCTTGCAAACTGGATACCGTAGTTCGAACAAATCCCATATGGTGGCGTTGTGAATAACACTGATCGAAGATAAACCTAGCCATTCATGAACTCCTAGTAACATTTTGCTAGTTTTATCGTAAATTTGTACATTTAGTGGCGAAAAAATTGACGTGCTCCCTGCTCGAGGTTTAGAGCCGTACTGGCTGAGTGTATACGGTGTCAAGATGTATTCAACCGCCAAATACGTTTGCCGATGACGCGCTCTGCGGTTCAAATAAACGAACCTGTTTTCAAACGTTTACTATCATTTCCAATATGTTAAGTTTACTGATGGATGCCAGTCTTAAATAAAATAGAGATAAGAAAAGAATTGTCGGTTTAAGATAAAACCGATTTTTTGGTTAATAGGCCTCAAGAGGTTTCGCTGCAACAATTCTGTTATCTCCTCTTTTTCCGATATTTGCGTGGGAGCTTTGTCAATTTGCTGCGAGTAGTATGGTGCGTTATCTATATTGCAATGTTAAACTTTTTTGCATCGATCTCCTCACGATTTTTTTAAAAAAGGTTAATAAAACTTCGTTATAAAACCCGATGCGTTTCCTTCATGGCCAATTTATTATTCGTTCCCTTTTTCTATAGGAACATGCCCTTACGTGTTTCCATCTATTGAGGTATTTATGTATATAAGAAACCGAGATTACGTGGTACATTACGAAGAGTTGGGTTTGCCCATTCGATGGTCCCGTTTATCTGAGTAACTACCAACACACCTTGTCATCGTGAACACGATTCCGGACAGCCGCAATCGCAAATGAATCGAGGTTGCTTACAGTTCATTTTCAACAATATTTCCAGGGTGGTGCAGCGACCTCTTCCGAATATTTTCATCGTCTGTAAATAAAACTTTCGGACTATTCTGCAGGTATTGAGGATTACTGCTATTTGTAGTAATATGTATGTGAGTGGATGCATGTTCAGAGCTTTGAGACTCGTGTGCTGTGTTTTAGAGATAACTCCAGTGGTAGATATGATTATGGGGGTGATCTTCACCGTTTGAACTTTCCACTGGGTTTTGAGTTCAATAGTAAAGTCGGTATACTTCAATAACTTCGTAGCGTGTATACTCATAAATGTAAGATTGTGTGTATTGGGAATGGCAATGTCAATAAGGCATTATTATTACGTTTATTCGTAGTGAAATCTACAAACAATTAATTATTTAGTAGTATTTACGACTTGCGTCGTATAAATCATACAAATATTAATAATATTTTACGGTTCATTTCGTTTGTTCAGCTAACCCGATGTGTAACAAAATTCTATTTAAAAAACTATCGACGTAACTAATTTGAATAAGAAGCAGTGGAAACAAAAGCTAGTCAATATACCCGGATTCTCGGAGCCACGAGATTTGAACTCCTGTCTTTTATGCTGTCCTGGTATCAATATACGCAGATGCAATCAATATCTCACATGACGTCATTGTAAATACAAAGTGCACTGCGCGCGCATTGTTACACTATGTGAACATAATACTCGTAATATATTATTATGATCTACTTGTACCGACTTGGACTTCATTATTATTTAGTTGTTCAAACATAAATAAGGATTTTACAGTATATCAAAAGTTTATCTCAACATAGATGACTTTAAATAACATGCAGTTAAAACAAAGGTTAGTTAATTAATTAAACTCTCTGTCTGTTATGATATCCTGGTGCTACATTCTCGCTATCCCACATAGCGACATCTGTTGTGCATTTCCACAACGAACAATCACCCAGAATGTCACTCAGCTAAACAAATTAATTTTATAAATTAATTTGTATGTTAATTGAGAATTATTTTAAGAACGAACTTTATCAAATATATTAAAGATATTGAATGGATTAGTCAAAAATAAAAAAAACTTGGATTGTTATGCATCGTAGAATCGACAGGTGTCGCCACGTGTCCCCCGGTATGAATGTGGTACTAGGATATTATACCGAGCACAGAGTTTATCGATTGGCTTTTATGCTAACTTTCATTTATGTCTACATGTCATTTGACGTTTATATGGTGTTTAATGAATATATAAGCAATTAAAAGGTTAATAATTATGGATTAAAAACAATCTTTACTTTATTAAAAAATAAAATAAATAATAATCTTATGTCCGCGAATAGAATGCGCGCGCAGTACCCTTTTTTATTTGCAATGACGTCACGTGAAACTATTGATTGCAACAGCGCCAATTGTTACCAGGAGTGCATAAAGTGTAAGAAGTTCAAATTCCGTGGCTCGTACTATTTTCCGCTTAATCTGGACACCTCTACCATTTTATCATCATATTAACAAATACTTATAAACAATGAAAATAGACGTTGATTTAAATATACTACTACAGCACGATTACGCTCAGGTCTCAAAATTTTTAGAAATCATAGTCGTCGCCTCTAGTGAATTATTAATAATCCTTGGAAGGCACAAAAAACACATTACATGCTCGTTTTGTACTAATTAAAACTAATTTCATTAAATTTAATTATTGGCAATTGGGCCTCCAATCAATATAGAAATTATAATTATGATTAAATTTTGCCCGAAATCTATGTATGATGTTATTTTTATAGTATGTCTTATACAGGGCATATCAAGACTGCTACCGAAAACGAAACCAGGTGGTAGTTTTAGTGTCTACAGACACGATGCAACTAAAATTTTTGCAAAAAAAAAACGCGAAGATTTTTTTGTAATGTTTTAAATATCATGGTGTTTGGTTGGTAAATCTATAGTTTTTGCTAAAATAATAATTTAAAGCCTTGCGTACTATAATGCGTAATATAGCATTTGTAAAAATAAAAGAGTTCACATTAATTTTTTTACTGAAATATATGTATTTTCAACCCAAGTACGATGACAGGAAAAAAAAACAATAAAAAATGTCGCTTTTTTGCAAAAAATTAGTTGCGTTGTGTCTTATGTCACTAATACTACCACCTGGCTTCGTTTTCGGTAGCTATCGTGATATACCCTGTATAATTCATATTTCATAATTAATATTATTGTTATTGTTAGATGACATTTTATTTGCAAAAGCAAAATCTAATTAATTTGCTATATTTATTGGCATTAGCAAGAACTACTTAATTTTAAGCAAAAATAGCTGCCTGACCGGCTGGGCGGGTAGAAAAGTAAGTATGTATAACAAGTTGTTCTGACATGCGCAGTATACATCTTGTTTGGGAGATATCTCCTAGTATCCTTATGTCCTGGTCCGTGTCGGCAGCTCTGAGCGCGTTGCCCCGAGCAACCGTGAACAAAATGTTGTTTACTGACATCAAAGTGCTATGCGATTCTCATTGTGCATGCGGGTTTAACTAACACATTGTTATAGTAGTACTCAATGCACAGTTAAATATACAGACGTTTGCATAGCACATATTTGCATATGTATTTGAATATTTTTATAATTATGATTCTGATTCCAACAGAGCGAAAAGGGATTGAAAATTATTTTTATATAGAAACCTAACAGTAAATCAATCAGCTGCGTTGCAATTTATAAATTCCGCGTTGTTATGAATTAAATACCAACAATAGTTGCAAATTATCTTCGCATGATTGGATTTTTGTATACTTGTAAGATATAAAAGTGCTAAGGAACGTGACGTCCGCTTAACCGTCAATTCTTTTGCTAAAGAACCCGTCTACGTGCGGTCTCTTTGATTTGACTTATAATTATGAAACAGTAATTTGTGTAATACTTCGATCTTGTCTCATAATTACTCTGGTACAGCAACAGGCCGTTCTGACATGCGCAGTATGAATTTGTTTTGGTACATTTCCTCTGTAAACATGATGTCCTGGTGTGCGCCGGCAGGTGTCAGCCTGTTGCCCGAGCATCCATCCATAAACAAATGTTGTTTACAATCAACAACGTGTTTGGAGTCTTAGCGCGCGCAGTATAAATTAACCTACTAGCAGTGTTTAATATATTCTCTGTTATGATTTTTTTCTACCAATTGGACACAACGAAATAAAATACAATTGTAGCATTTACCTCTCTGTGATTTGTATTTTGGTATACATTAAATATATTGATATCATGCGATTATTTTGTGCACCTCTTTTGAAAATGTTACTTTCAGTGAAGTAATGCACTCGTTATTCTAATTTATGCATGATCAGAGAGCCATCTGTGGGGATTTGCGTAAATCATTTGAACGTGTCTTTGGAATTTCAATCAAAATCTCACAATAGCGCCCCCATCCATACATATGTATATACTTAGTTTAATCCCTGATATCACTTCCACGTAACTAAAATTGGTTCGATGAAATTATACAAATGGTGAATAATAAACTTTCCTTATTTTTTAGCTACTCTAAGAGCAATAACCAACTCTCATACCAAAACATATATTTTTTTAATTCCGGAAACCGACAGTGAATAATTTAGCGGAATATAAATTACGCCAAACTATAAGAATAATTAATACTCGCATCAATGAATGATATAACTGCTTTCTTTACGGATTTTTAATTTGTTCTCTTTTGCTATGAATTAATATGCTTAGGGTTATTGGCACCTCTTCAAAGATCAACATTTATACCGACGAAGCTATTATCATATTTTTTGCCATCGCTTCCTTTTTTTTTTTTCAGCTAGCAACTTCCACGTTATTGAAATGATAGGATCAATACTAAATACCCATATACCAGAGCGTGATAAAGCAACAGATAGTTCAGACATGCGCAGTATGAATTTCGTTTTGGCGATTTCCTCCGTAGTCATGATGTCTTGGTACACCCCGGTGCGTTGCCCCAGCAACCGTAAACAAATGTTGTTTACAAACAACAACGGTACTGGCAACTCTGATTCAGTTGTTTACTACTTGTTTTTTTTAATCACTATTACTAACTACTTTTCTCTTTAATTAAAGTTATTTTTATAGTATTATTTACTGTCGCAGCGAAAATATGTTTCCGGAAAAATTACTACAGTGGTACAGTGGTCCGGATGGAATAACGGCGGTGGTTTTAAGGGCTTGTGGAGCGGAGCTGTCTTCTGCACTGACACGCCTCTACCGAGCGTTTTATCGCACAGGTGTTGTGCCGGAATCTTGGAGGGAGGCCAATGTGCAACCGATCCCCAAAAAGGGTGATCGGTCAGACCCTACCAATTATCGCCCTATTGCTATCTATCACCTCAGTGATGTGCAAAGTTATGGAGCGAAAATATGTTTCCGGAGAAATTACTAATCAGCAAGCTTTCTCTATGTCCCACAATGTCCCAATAGCTATGCAATCCTAGTACTTCGATTGCACAAAATTTTGCACTTATTAAGCTTTTGTGATGTCATGTATTAGACCAAGCAAGTCAATAAGAAATTAACATTGACTAAAATTAAACTAATACGATGGCCCTACCACCTATTGACCACAAAAAAAACTTTCTTTTCTAAATTTTTCATCACTTAGAATGTTTAAACAAAGCCTAGTTAATGGCTTATACAAACGGAACGAATCGTGCAAATGATTTCGGTTTTCGCATTAAAACGCAAAATTTTATGCGATCCGATTACTAGGACCGCATAAGTGGTGAGAGTTGAGCGGCACTGGTGAGGTGTGCAGAGTAGAAACTTTAGTTATGATCGACGTTCACTGCAACAGTATATAAAACATATTCTACTAGATCTCTAGTCTGTGGACTGTACTAATTGGCAGCTCACAAACACAAGAACATGGAACAAGGTTCACTCATTGGCTGAAAATTAAATCAATATCCTTTTTTATGAAAACCGAAGGTGTGAGGGAAATGGGTTCCAGTGACTTCTCTCTCCAACGCAAGCGAAGCTGTCAGGAAACAGAGAAGGAGCTTTCCCTACAAGCAATGTCAGTGTTCGAGTGAATAAAATAATCGGTACACGATTTGCGTAGGCTCCTAATAACATTAATCAAAATAATACTTGCATTACGGTGAAGGGCTCGTGGAATAAAGTGTATCACATGTTATATAAGCAATCATATATTAAAAAGTAATTTTCATTGTAAATTTTTGATTGTGAATTAAGTTTTTGTTACTATGGTCCATATTATTTTTATTGCTTCATTGTTTTTGTAATTGTATATATTTTTTGTATTTTCTTGATACTATATTTTTTAAATGAAATAGAATTAGGTTTAGGATTTGTATTAATGTAATTGATGTATGCCGTTTTAATTCATTAAAATAATATATAAAAATCTGCTATAAATTTAGTTCAATTCGGATGTTGTTGCACATGAGACACCTCCGCGCTACTGTTCATATATAAAATGTAAGGTCTCATCTACGGTACAAAATAAACGTGGGCAGTTGGTTGATTTTTTTTTTATGTTTTACGACGAATAGCGTCGTACGCACTGTAGGTACAATTACAGTCTCTGTCCACTGGACTATCGGACAGGATCTCAGGAGACTAATCTAACTGAATAAAAATGGATAACAAATAAATAGGAATGCTATATTTATTATTTCGTAAACATGATTAACGAACTATCAACCAATATGCAAGACGCGGCGAAGTGTCTCCGTACGGTATAGCTTTGAGGTAGGTAAGCGATACAGTTACAAAGGTGCAATAAACAATTTACAAATGACCGGTCTTGACCGTTGAATGAATACTAGTTATGCCATCAGCAGTTAACGTTCTCCAATGTACGTTTCACAAAATACAAATATGAAATAAATATCTCATGGGTTAATAATTAATAAATGTGAAGACAATTACATCTTATTATCAGTGTACGACGAGGCCATGCTGGTCACGCAGTTTGTTAGTAAACAACAACATAACCAGGCAACGCGCGGAGATCAGTCTCCGGGTTACCAGGACATCATGATAGTACAGGAAATATATGATGAATATGAATGCGCTGCGGTCAGATTTCCTAGTCCCGTTTTTGTTTGTAAAGAACATTTGTTTACAGTTGCTCGGGCAACAGGTTGAAAGGACATCATGATTACTGAGATTTTGGACCAAAAAAAAAAAACTGTTATTACAAAATACACAATTCAGTTATTTTATTAATGTACCTCTTTCGTGTGCATAATTTCAGAGTAACTTCCAAGTTTCCTAGTTCCAATTTCAAATTCTTTATCAATTTATTCAACGTGGACATTAGTATTCAGAATATTTTTTTCCGCCTTGATTCAGGACATGGACGCAAATGTTACACTGCGGTCTCACAATACGATACTGTCTTCAAATGCATTACAGACACTTCAAACTTCTTAATATTGTGGTTATTTCTAAAATACCACTAAATTATTTTTTATTAACCAAACCAACGAGCGATGAGTATTGCCAACCACGCTGCTGTTGTTTGTAAACAACATACGGTTGCTCGGGGCAACGCGTCGAACTGTACCAGGACATAAGGATATCGAAGGAAATCTACCAAATGAAATTGATATTGCGCATGTCTGAACTACCTGTTGCTTTTATACGCTATGGAATGGGTGAAGTCAGTATTGATCCTGTCTCGCTGAAGCTACAAGCCTTTTAAACGATTTCAAGGCCTCACATGTAGGTTAGTTCTGGCGTTGCCTGCAGCATTTCCATAGCGTTTATATGGCGTTCCATGCAAAAATGCCTCTCAATCGTAATCTCGATGCTAGGGGAGGCGCGTGCCCTGCAGTGGGACGCAAATGGGCTCACTTAGCTATTATTTTTGTTTTAGTTATTTTTTAGTTCTGCGACTTGTTAACTTTCGTTTCCCGTACAATCGTGTTTTACGACGCGGTCAGGTAGACCAACACGAAACTAAGCGTAAGAATCCTTGTACTACTCATGCTGTCCTAATAGCAGAGACCTATAAATATCGATTGATTTGCAAGTGATGTCGCTCATGAATGAACAAGGTGAGACCAGACGACTACCCTTCTCCCTTGCACCGACGTGATGTTACTGTTTCCTTGCAACTGAGGAGTTTGAAACAATTCTTCTTGTGTCATACTTCGTCTCTTACTTCAACAGATGTTTTTTTTACGGAAATATCATATTGTTTCATATTTAAAGTGAGTTTACAGATGATTTGGTGTTAACTAAATTACGATTGATATTATTTCTGGACGTTTGCAGCGGCGCCCTCTACCGAAAATATTCATCGCCTGTAACTTGCCGTAACAAGAACTGTATATTTAAAAGGCCATCTGTGGAGATACATATAAATCTCTTGAATTACTCCTTGCAAACTGGATACCGTAGTTCGAACAAATCCCATATGGTGGCGTTGTGAATAACACTGATCGAAGATAACCCTAGCCATTCATGAACTCCTAGTAATATTTTGCTAGTTTTATCGTAAATTTGTACATTTAGTGGCAAAAAAATTGGCGTGCGTCCTGCTCGAGGTTTAGAGCCGTACTGACTGAGTGTATACGGTGTCAAGATGTATTCAACCGCCAAATACGTTTGCCGGTGGCGCGCTTTGCGGTTCAAATAAACTCACCTGTTTTCAAACGTTTACTATATTTTCCAATATGTTAGTTTACTGATGGATGCCACTCTTAAATAAAATAGAGATAAGAAAAGAATTGTCGGTTTAAGATAAAACCGATTTTTTGGTAAATAGGCCTCAAGAGGTTTCGCTGCAACAATTCTGTTATCTCCTCTTTTTCCGATATTTGCGTGGGAGCTTTGTCAATTTGCTGCGAGTAGTATGGTGCGTTATCTATATTGCAATGTTAAACTTTTTAGCATCGATATCCTCACGATTTTTTTAAATAAGGTTAATAAAACTTCGTTATAAAACCCGATGCGTTTCCTTCATGGCCAATTTATTATTCGTTCCCTTTTTCTATAGGAACATGTCCTTACGAGTTTCCATCTATTGAGGTATTTATGTATATAAGAAACCGAGATTACGTGGTACATTACGAAGAGTTGGTTTTGCCCATTCGATGGTCCCGTTTATCTGAGTAACTACCAACACACCTTGTCATCCTGAACACGATTCCGGACAGCCGCAATCGCAAATGAATCGAAGTTGCTTACAGTTCATTTTCAACAATATTTTCAGGGTGGTGCAGCGACCTCTTCCGAATATTTTCATCGTCTGTAAATAAAACTTTCGGACTATCCTGCAGGCATTGAGGATTACTGTTTTTTGTAGTAATATGTATGTGAGATTTGTGTGCAGATATGATTATGGGGGTGATCTTAACCGTTTGAACCGTTCCACTGAGTTTTGAGTTCAATAGCTGAGTCGGTATACTTCAATAACGTAAGTGTATAGATGTAAGATTATGCGTATTGGGAATGGCAATGTCAATGAGGCATTATTATTACTTTTATTCGTAGTGTAATCCACAAACAATTAATAATTTAGTAGTATTTACGACTTGCGTTGTACAAATCATACGAATATTTTACGGTTCATTTCATTTGTTCAGCTCACCCGATGAGTATTAAAATTCTATTTAAAAAACTGTCGATGTAACTAATTTAAATAACAAGCAGTGGAAACGAGAGTTGGTCAATATTCGTGGATTCTCGGAGCCACGACACTTTAACTTCTTATCTTTTATGCTGTCTTGGTATAGACGCAGATGCAATCAATATCTCACATGACGTCATTGTAAATACAAAGTGCACTGCGCGCGCATTGTTACACTATGTGAACATAATACTCGTAATATATTATTATGATCTACTTGTACCGACTTGGACTTCATTATTATTCAGTTGTTCACACATAAATAGGGATTTTACAGTATTTTAAAGTTTATCTCAACATGACTTTAATTAACATGCAGTGAAAACGAATATTAGTTACATATTACGCCACCATGACACCCACGTTTCGCCATATCGAGCACAAATTCCTGACTCCGGGCTAATAATCAATTGAAAAATCCAATATCCCTTGCCCGACCCAGGATTTGAACCCGAGTCCTCAGCTTTGCTATCGTAACGTAGTACAACTACGCTACCGAGGCAGTCGAATATTAGTAAATCAATTAAACTCTGTTCGTTATGATATCCTGGTGCTACATTACATACATTACACATAGCGACATCTGTTGTGCATTTCCACGATGAAGAATCACGCAGAATGTTACATCAGGAGAAACAAATTAATTTTATAAATTAATGATAATAAATGTTAATTGAGAATTATTTTAAGAACAAACTTTATCGGAAATATTAAAGATATTGAATGGATTACTCAAAATTTTAAAGTTTTCTTGGATTGTAATGTATCGTAGAGGAATGAAAACAGGTGTCGCCACGTGTCCACCGGTATGAATGTGGTTCTAGGATATTATACCGAGCACAGAGTATAACGATTGGCTTTTATGCTAACTTTCATTCATGTCTACATGTTATTTGAAGTTTATATGTTGTTTAATGAATATATATGCAATTAAACAGTTAATAATTATAAATTAAAAGCAATCTGTTCTTTGTTAAAAGAAAAATAAACAATAACCATATGTCCAAATACAATGCGCGCGCAGTGCCCTTTTTTATTTGCAATGACGTCACGTGAATTTATTGATTGCATCAGCGCCGATTGTTACCAGGAGTGTAGAAAGTGGAAGAAGTTCAAATACCGTGGCTCGTACTATTTTCCCCTTGATCTCCTGAACACCTCTACCAATTTATGATCATATGAACACATACTTATAAACTATGAAAATAGACGTTAAATTAAATATACTACCACAGTAGGAATACAACGCTCTTATCTCAAAATTATTAGAAATATAGTCGTCGACTCTATTTAATTAATAATAATCCTTGGAAAGCACATACAAAAACATCACATACATGTTTTATGCTAATTAAAACTAACTTCATGAAATTATTGGCGATCGGGTGTCAAATGAATATGGAAATTATAATTATGATTCAATTCTGCCAGAAATATATGTTATTGTTACATTCATATAAGCCCATGAACCTGAAGCGAAGAGCTTTCAGCCAATGTGTCCTCCCAGTGATGGTATATGGGGCCGAGACCTGGACGCTCACACAACAAATTGTCAACAAATTCCAAGTCACTCAGAGAGCCATGGGGCGAGCCATGTTAGGCGTTTCTCTCCGAGACAAAGTCCGTAACACGGAAATACGGAGACGAAGAGGACTCACCGACATTGGCACGATTATAGCTCGACGGAAATGGAAGTGGGCAGGCCACATATGCCGCAGAAGTGATGGCAGATGGGGTAGAGCAGTGCTTGATTGGAGACCAAGAACTGGTTATAGAAACCGGGGCAGGCCTTTGACGAGGTGGACCGACGACCTGGTCCACGTGGCGGGAAGGAGCTAGATAAGGACTACCCAGGACAGAACAACTTGGCGTGAATTACAAGAGGCCTACACTCAGCATTGGGTGGATACATAGGCTGAAGAAGAAGAAGAGTTACATTCATAGGTGTCTTATTATAAATATCATGGTTATAAAAATATATATAATGGTTATAAAAATGGTTATAAATAATGGATATGGTAAATATCATATCTTATATAAATAGCATGGTGTTTGGTTGGTAAATCTAAAGTTTTTGCTAAAATAATAATTTAAAGCCTTGCGTACTATAGCGTTTGTAAAAATAAAAGAGTTCACATTAATTTTTTTCGGAAATATATGTATTTTCCACCCAAGTACGATGACAGGAAAAAATTACAATAAAAAATGTCGCTTTTTTGCAAAAAAATTAGTTGCGTTGTGTCTTATGTCACTAATACTACCACCTGGCTTCGTTTTCGGTAGCTATCGTGATATACCGTGTATAATTCATATTTCATAATTAATATTATTGTTATTGTTAGATGACATTTTATTTGCAAAAGCAAAATCTAATTAATTTGCTATATTTATTGGCATTAGCAAGAACTACTTAATTTTAAGCAAAAATAGCTGCCTGACCGGCTGGGCGGGTAGAAAAGTAAGTATGTATAACAAGTTGTTCTGACATGCGCAGTATACATCTTGTTTGGGAGATATCTCCTAGTATCCTTATGTCCTGGTCCGTGTCGGCAGCTCTGAGCGCGTTGCCCCGAGCAACCGTGAACAAAATGTTGTTTACTGACATCAAAGTGCTATGCGATTCTCATTGTGCATGCGGGTTTAACTAACACATTGTTATAGTAGTACTCAATGCACAGTTAAATATACAGACGTTTGCATAGCACATATTTGCATATGTATTTGAATATTTTTATAATTATGATTCTGATTCCAACAGAGCGAAAGGGGATTGAAAATTATGTTTATATAGAAACCTAACAGTAAATCAATCAGCTGCGTTGCAATTTATAAATTCCGCGTTGTTATGAATTAAATACCAAAAATAGTTGCAAATGATCTTCGCATGATTGGATTTTTGTATACTTGTAAGATATAAAAGTGCTAAGGAACGTGACGTCCGCTTAACCGTCAACTCTTTTGCTAAAGAACCCGTCTACGTGCGGTCTCTTTGATTTGACTTATAATTATGAAACAGTAATTTGTGTAATACTTCGATCTTGTCTCATAATTACTCTGGTACAGCAACAGGCCGTTCTGACATGCGCAGTATGAATTTGTTTTGGTACATTTCCTCTGTAAACATGATGTCCTGGTGTGCGCCGGCAGGTGTCAGCCTGTTGCCCGAGCATCCATAAACAAATGTTGTTTACAATCAACAACGTGTTTGGAGTCTTAGCGCGCGCAGTATAAATTAACCTACTAGCAGTGTTTAATATATTCTCTGTTATGATTTTTTTCTACCAATTGGACACAACGAAATAAAATACAATTGTAGCAATTACCTCTCTGTGATTTGTATTTTGGTATACATTAAATATATTGATATCATGCGATTATTTTGTGCACCTCTTTTGAAAATGTTACTTTCAGTGAAGTAATGTACTCGTTATTCTAATTTATGCATGATCAGAGAGCCATCTGTGGGGATTTGCGTAAATCATTTGAACGTGTCTTTGGAATTTCAATCAAAATCTCACAATAGCGCCCCCATCCATACATATGTATATACTTAGTTTAATCCCTGATATCACTTCCACGTAACTAAAATTGGTTCGATAAAATTATACAAATGGTGAATAATAAACTTTCCTTATTTTTTAGCTACTCTAAGAGCAATAACCAACTCTAATACCAAAACATATATTTTTTTAATTCCGGAAACCGACAGTGAATAATTTAGCGGAACATAAATTACGCCAAACTATAAGAATAATTAATACTCGCATCAATGAATGATATAACTGCTTTCTTTAAGGATTTTTAATTTGTTCTGTTTTGCTATGAATTAATATGCTTAGGATCATTGGCACCTCTTCAAAGATCAACATTTATACCGACGAAGCTTTTATCATATTTTTTGCCATCGCTTCATTTTTTTTTTTTTTTCAGCTAGCAACTTCCGCGTTGTTGAAATGATAGGATCAATACTAAATACCCATATACCAGAGCATGATAAAGCAACAGATAGTTCAGACATGTTCAGTATGAATTTCGTTTTGGTGATTTCCTCCGTAGTCATGATGTCTTGGTACACCCCGGTGCGTTGCCCCAGCAACCGTAAACAAATGTTGTTTACAAACAACAACGGTACTGGCAACTCTGATTCAGTTGTTTACTACTTGTTTTTTCTTAATCACTATTACTAACTACTTTTCTCTTTAATTAAAGTTATTTTTATAGTATTATTTACTGTCGCAGCGAAAATATGTTTCCGGAAAAATTACTACAGTGGTACAGTGGTCCGGATGGAATACCGGCGGTGGTTTTAAGGGCTTGTGCAGCGGAGCTGTCTCCTGCACTGAAACGCCTCTACCGAGCGTCTTATCGCACAGGTGTTGTGCCGGAATCTTGGAGGGAGGCCAATGTGCAACCGATCCCCAAAAAGGGTGATCGGTCAGACCCTACCAATTATCGCCCTATTGCTATCACCTCAGTGATGTGCAAAGTTATGGAGCGAAAATATGTTTCCGGAGAAATTACTAATCAGCAAGCTTTGTCTATGTCCCACAATGTCTCAATAGCTATACAATCCTAGTACTTCGATTGCACAAAACTTTGCACTTATTAAGCTTTTGTGATATCATGTATTAGACCAAGCAAGTCAATAAGAAATTAACATTGACTAAAATTAAACTAATACGATGGCCCTACCACCTATTGACCACAAAAAAAACTTTCTTTTCTAAATTTTTCATCACTTAGAATGTTTAAACAAAGCCTAGTTAATGGCTTATACAAACGGAACGAATCGTGCAAATGATTTCGGTTTTCGCATTAAAACGCAAAATTTTATGCGATCCGATTACTAGGACCGCATAAGTGGTGAGAGTTGAGCGGCACTGGTGAGGTGTGCAGAGTAGAAACTTTAGTTATGATCGACGTTCACTGCAACAGTATATAAAACATATTCTACTAGATCTCTAGTCTGTGGACTGTACTAATTGGCAGCTCACAAACACAAGAACATGGAACAAGGTTCACTCATTGGCTGAAAATTAAATCAATATCCTTTTTTATGAAAACCGAAGGTGTGAGGGAAATGGGTTCCAGTGACTTCTCTCTCCAACGCAAGCGAAGCTGACAGGAAACAGAGAAGGAGCTTTCCCTACAAGCAATGTCAGTGTTCGAGTGAATAAAATAATCGGTACTCGATTTGCGTAGGCTCCTAATAACATTAATCAAAATAATACTTGCATTACGGTGAAGGGCTCGTGGAATAAAGTGTATCACATGTTATATAAGCAATCATATATTAAAAAGTAATTTTCATTGTAAATTTTTGATTGTGAATTAAGTTTTTGTTACTATGGTCCATATTATTTTTATTGCTTCATTGTTTTTGTAATTGTATATATTTTTTGTATTTTCTTGATACTATTTTTTTTAAATGAAATAGAATTAGGTTTAGGATTTGTATTCATGTAATTGATGTATGCCGTTTTCATTCATTAAAATAATATATAAAAATCTGCTATAAATTTAGTTCAATTCGGATGTTGTCGATGCACATGAGACACCTCCGCGCTACTGTTCATATATAAAATGTAAGGTCTCATCTACGGTACAAAATAAACGATGGCAGTTGGTTGATTTTTTTTTTATGTTTTACGACGAATAGCGTCGTACGCACTGTAGGTACAATTACAGTCTCTGTCCACTGGACTATCGGACAGGATCTCAGGAGACTAATCTAATTGAATAAAAATGGATAACAAATAAATAGGAATGCTATATTTATTATTTCGTAAACATGATTAACGAACTATCAACCAATATGCAAGACGCGGCGAAGTGTCTCCGTACGGTATAGCTTTGAGGTAGGTAAGCGATACAGTTACAAAGGTGCAATAAACAATTTACAAATGACCGGTCTTGACCGTTGAATGAATACTAGTTATGCCATCAGCAGTTAACGTTCTCCAATGTACGTTTCACAAAATACAAATATGAAATAAATATCTCATGGGTTAATAAATGTGAAGAGAACTACATCTTATTATCTGTGTACGAAGAGGCCATGCTGGTCACGCAGTTTGTTAGTAAACAACAACATAACCAGGCAACGCGCGGAGATCAGTCTCCGGGTGTACCAGGACATCATGATAGTACAGGAAATATATGATAAATACGAATGCGCTGCGGTCAGACTTCCTAGTCCCGTTTTTGTTTGTCAAGAACATTTGTTTACAGTTGCTCGGGCAACAGGTTGAAAGGACATCATGATTACTGAGAAAATGTACCAAAAAAAAAAAAGCAGTTATTACAAAATACACAATTCAGTAATTTTTTTAATGAACCTCTTTCGCGTGCATAATTTCAGAGTAATTTCCAAGTTTCCTAGTTCCAATTTCAAATTCTTTATCAATTTATTCAACGTGGACATTAGTATTCAGAATATTTTTTTCCGCCTTGATTCAGGACATGGACGCAAATGTTACACTGTGTCCTCACAATACGATACTGTCTTCAAATGCATTACAGACACTTCAAACTTCTTAATATTGTGGTTATTTCTAAAATACCACTAAATTATTTTTTATTAACCAAACCAACGAGCGATGAGTATCGCCAACCACGCTGCTGTTTTTTGTAAACAACATACGGTTGCTCGGGGCAACGCGTCGAACTGTACCAGGACATAAGGATATCGAAGGAAATCTACCAAATGAAATTGATATTGCGCATGTCTGAACTACCTGTTGCTTTTATACGCTATGGAATGGGTGAAGTCAGTATTGATCCTGTCTCGCTGAAGCTACAAGCCTTTTAAACGATTTCAAGGCCTCACATGTAGGTTAGTTCTGGCGTTGCCTGCAGCATTTCCATAGCGTTTATATGGCGTTCCATGCAAAAATGCCTCTCAATCGTAATCTCGATGCTAGGGGAGGCGCGTGCCCTGCAGTGGGACGCAAATGGGCTCACTTAGCTATTATTTTTGTTTTAGTTATTTTTTAGTTCTGCGACTTGTTAACTTTCGTTTCCCGTACAATCGTGTTTTACGACGCGGTCAGGTAGACCAACACGAAACTAAGCGTAAGAATCCTTCTACTACTCATGCTGTCCTAATAGCAGAGACCTATAAATATCGATTGATTTGCAAGTGGTGTCGCTCATGAATGAACAAGGTGAGACCAGACGACTACCCTTCTCCCTTGCACCGACGTGATGTTACTGTTTCCTTGCAACTGAGGAGTTTGAAACAATTCTTCTTGTGTCATACTTCGTCTCTTACTTCAACAGATGTTTTTTTTACGGAAATATCATATTGTTTCATATTTAAAGTGAGTTTACAGATGATTTGGTGTTAACTAAATTACGATTGATATTATTTCTGGACGTTTGCAGCGGCGCCCTCTACCGAAAATATTCATCGCCTGTAACAAGAACTGTATATTTAAAAGGCCATCTGTGGAGATACATATAAATCTCTTGAATTACTCCTTGCAAACTGGATACCGTAGTTCGAACAAATCCCATATGGTGGCGTTGTGAATAACACTGATCGAATTTAACCCTAGCCATTCATGAACTCCTAGTAACATTTTGCTAGTTTTATCGTAAATTTGTACATTTAGTGGCAAAAAAATTGGCGTGCGTCCTGCTCGAGGTTTAGAGCCGTACTGACTGAGTGTATACGGTGTCAAGATGTATTCAACCGCCAAATACGTTTGCCGGTGGCGCGCTCTACGGTTCAAATGAACTCACCTGTTTTCAAACGTTTACTATCATTTCCAATATGTTAAGTTTATTGATGGATGCCAGTCTTAAATAAAATAGAGATAAGAAAAGAATTGTCGGTTTAAGATAAAACCGATTTTTTGGTAAATAGGCCTCAAGGGGTTTCGCTGCAACAATTCTGTTATCTCCCCTTTTTCCGATATTTGCGTGGGAGCTTTGTCAATCTGCTGCAAGTATTACGGTGCGTTATCTATATTGCAATTTTAAACTTTTTAGCATCGATCTCTTCACGATTTTTTTATATAAGGTTAATATAATTTCGTTATATAACCCGATGCGTTTCCTTCATGGCCAATTTGTTATTCGTTCCCTTTTTCTATAGGAACATGCCCTTACGAGTTTCCATCTATTGAGGTATTTATGTATATAAGAAACCGAGATTATGTAGTACATTACGAAGAGTTGGGTTTGCCCATTCGATGGTCCCGTTTATCTGCAAAGTAACTACCAACACACCTTGTCATCGTGAACACGATTCCGGACGGCCGCAATCGCAAATGAATCGAGGTTGCTTACAGTTCATTTTCAATAATATTTTCAGGGTGGTGCAGCACCCTCTTCCGAAAATTTTCATCGTCTGTAAATAAAACTTTCGGACTATCCTGCAGGCATTGAGGATTACTGTTTTTTGTAGTAATATGTATGTGAGATTTGTGTGCAGATATGATTATGGGGGTGATCTTAACCGTTTGAACTTTCCACTGAATTTTGAGTTCAATAGTGAAGTCGGTATACTTCAATAACTTAGTAGCGTGTATACTCATAAATGTAAGATTGTGTGTATTGGGAATGGCAATGTCAATAAGGCATTATTATTACGTTTATTCGTAGTGACATCTACAAACAATTAATTGTTTAGTAGTATTAATTTTTATTTAGTAGTATTAACGACTTGCGTCGTATAAATCATACGAATATTTTACGGTTCATTTATTTCATTTGTTCAGCTCACCCGATGAGTATTAAAATTCTATTTAAAAAACTGTCGATGTAACTAATTTAAATAACAAGCAGTGGAAACGAGAGTTGGTCAATATTCGCGGATTCTCGGAGCCACGAAACTTGAACTTCTTATCTTTTATGCACTCTTGGTAACAATAGCCGCAAATGCAATCAATATGTCACATGACGTCATTGTAAATACAAAGTGCACTGCGCGCGCATTGTTACACTATGTGTACATAATAATATATTATTATGATCTATTTGGACTTCTTTTTATTCAGTTGTTCACACATAAATAGGGATTTTACAGTATTTTAAAGTTTATCTCAACACGACTTTAATTAACATGCAGTGAAAACGAATATTAGTTACATATTACGCCACCATGACACCCATGTTTCGCCATATTGAGCACAAATTCCTGACTCCGGGCTAATAATCAATTGAAAAATCCAATATCCCTTGCCCGACCCAGGATTCGAACCCGAGTCCTCAGCTTTGCTATCGTAACGTAGTACAACTACGCTACCGACACAGTCGAATATTGTTAATCAATTAAACTCTGTTCGTTATGATATCCTGGTGCTACATTACATACATTGCACATAGCGACATCTGTTGTGCATTTCCACGATGAAGAATGTTACATCAGGAAAAACAAATTAATTTTATAAATTAATTATAATAAATGTTTATTGAGAATTATTTTAAGAACGAACTTTATCGAAAATATTAAAGATATTGAATGGATTACTCAAAAATTTAAAAGATTTCTTGGATTGTAATGTATCGTAGAGGAATGAAAACAGGTGTCGCCACGTGTCCACCGGTATGAATGTGGTTCTAGGATATTATACCGAGCACAGAGTATAACGATTGGCTTTTATGATAACTTTCATTCATGTCTACATGTTATTTGAAGTTTATATGTTGTTTAATGAATATAATTATAAGCAATTAAACAGTTAATAATTATAAATTAAAAGCAATCTGTTCTTTGTTAAAAGAAAAAATAAACAATAACCATATTATGTCCAAATACAATGCGCGCGCAGTGCCCTTTTTTATTTGCAATGACGTCACGTGAATTTATTGATTGCATCAGCGCCGATTGTTACCAGGAGTGTAGAAAGTGGAAGAAGTTCAAATACCGTGGCTCGTACTATTTTCCCATTGATCTCCTGAACACCTCTACCAATTTGTGATCATATGAACAAATACTTATAAACTATGAAAATAGACGCTAAATTAAATATACTACTACAGTACGAATACAACGCTTAGGTCCCAAAGTTATTAGAAATCATAGTCGTCGCCTCTATTTAATTATTAATAATCCCTGGAAAGCACATACAAAAACATTACATGCACGTTTTATGCTAATTAAAACTAATTTAATGAAATTATTGGCGAACGGGTCTCCAATGAATATGAAATTATAATTATGATTCAATTTTGCCAGAAATGTATGTTATTGTTATAGTCATAGGTGTCTCATCCCCCGGTCTGTCACCATTTTGAATGACAGAATGCGCGTTTTGTTTTTAAGAATTATTACATGAAAATTTAGAACATTCGTATTTAATTTTCTTAAATTCTCACATTTTAAAAGTAGCTGGTTGTGGCGCTACTTTCTATGTACAATTATTGAAAACACAAAGTGGAAGGTTACTAAAATATCATATTCTGAACTGAAACAATTATTAGCTATTAGAATTTGGAAAAAGTTGCACTTTATATGTAGACACACATACGCTGTTACGACCAAGTCGCGGCTTTCGTCGGAACTTCGGCACACTCATGCAGTCTTGGTACACGGCGCACAACTTCGCAGCTTAGTTTAATAACACTTCTAAGATGTATATGACGATTATAGTTCTGTTTTATAACATTTTGTATAGATGTAATTCTTTAATTTTTTAAATCATTTAGCGGCGCTCAGTTAAAAAAATGTAAAAAACTTTAGGTTTGGTACAAAATACGCCACGTACAAAAGTTTGTCCATAATAATAAAATTGATCTGAATAGGTGCCAAGTTCGTTAGTACTTTAATTTGTTTAACAAACCTTAAAAAGAAGAAAATATAAATTTCGACCATTATAATACTTCGGTGAAATGTTCCATGAGAGGATTGAATTCGTAATCTCCGAGTTATTAAATTACAACTAATGTATTTTTGTAGCTGATTCATAGCCCAGCAATCCGCACCATATCATCAAAGCTTCTATATATATTATTCAAATGATAGGATCAATACTTGATTCATTCATCTATTTCGGGACAAGGTACAGCAACAGGTAGTTCTAACATGCGCAGTATGAATTTCGTTTGGTACATTCCCTCTGCTGTCCTTATGTCCTCCTAGTACATCCACTCCGACGCGTTGCCCCGAGCAACCGTCAACATGTTTACAAACAATACAACGGCGTGACGTCGATATTCATCGCCTGTTGTGTTTCATTTATATAACATGTTAATACATTTTGGAACTGTCCAACCGTTTTCAGATTTTAACCAAATTTTATCACTATTTTGTTGACGGAAAAACTATTTTTTGCATTTAGTGTGTGCTTATTGCGGCTGTGACTTCACGATGCTCAATTCGCAAGCCATCGATTTGATATTAACTAAATTATGATTGATAATATTTCTGGACATTAGCAGTGACCTTTTCCGAAAATATTCGTCGTCTGTGACAAACTGTAACAAGAACTGTATATTTAAAAGGCCATCTCTGGAGATGCATATAAATCTCTTAAATGAGTCCTGCTTGAATGAGACATGCTCCCTGCTCGAGGTTAAGAGCTGTACTAAGTTTATAAGGACGGTATCAAGAACTGTGAAACCGCCGAAATCGTTTGCCCGTGGCACTCCTTGCGGTTCAATTAACTCACCTGATTTCAAAAGTTCACTATCATTTGCAGTATGTTAAGTTTACTGATGGTTGCCAGTTTTAAATAAAATAGAGATGATAAAAGAATTGTCGGTTTACGCTGTTAGCTGCGGGATGCAGCTCAACTTATCTTATAGTTGCTTTACCTGATGAACCAATTTGATTGAGACACTAAATCAAATATATCGCACCAGAAATGCTAACACACTGTGGCCTATATACGACCTCGGAAGATGAATGACGAATCGTTCTACTGCGTATTGCTTAAATGAAATATTATAAATGCACAAAGTAGTAGCACGAAACACGACACATGAAATTCTTGTCTTTTATAAACTCCTGGTAACCATCGGCACAGATGCAATCAATATCTCATGTGACGTCATTGTAAATAACAAGGGAGCTGCGCGCGCATTGTTGTAGGTACTACGTGAAGATAATATAACATTATTATAATTTATAAGTACCGACATGGACTTCTTTTTTATCCAGTTGTTTAAACATAAGTAGTGATTCAACAGTCCTTCAAAGTTCTACCTCATCATAGCTGACTTTATATAACATGCAGTGTCGATTAAACTCTCTGTACGTTATGATATCCTGGTACACATTCATAATATTACACGTGGCGACACCTGTTGCGTTTCCCAACGAGTAGTATGTAACCTTAATTGTATAGGGTTTTTCAACAACAACGAATTGATGTTGAAATAAAACAAGATAAGCTGTGTGAAGTTATTAACAAAATTATGGTTTATTTGAAAGGCTCTTTGTACACCATTAGGTGTGATGTGAAATAATACGACATCGTTCAAATACCCGCCCGCCTCAGTTTGTTCAGGGGCATAGATTCGAGTGGTCCAATTATCAATGATTCTTCCGCGTAGACCCGACTAAGTTTGAGTGATGACATGTGTTATGTTTTCCTTTAGGGCATCAGTCGACTATATCCTAAGTAAAATATCACAGTGGCACATTGTTCGAGCCCCGTACTAGAACTTCTTAGATATTTTGCGCTCCTAGTAACAATCGGCGTCGATTCAATCAATACTTCATGTGACGTCATTGCAAATATAAAATGCACTGCGCGCGCATGCTGTGTGAACCATGTCAATATTAAGAGCTCAATGACCACACAGAAAGTTATTGATGCGCACATTGGGATTTCATACTCGTTAAAAAACTATCGCCATAACTAGATTTCAATAATAAACAGTGGAAACAAGAGTTAATCAATATTCGCGGATCGTCGGAGCCCCGACACTTGAACTTCTTATCTTTTATGCTGTCTTGGTAACAATAGACGCCGATGCAATCAATATCTCACATGACGTCATTGTAAATACAAAGTGCACTGCGCGCGCATTGTTACACTATGTGTACATAATAATATATTATTATGATACATAAATAGAGATTTTACAGTATTTTGAAGTTTATCTCAACATGACTTTAATTAACATGCAGTGAAAACGAATATTAGTTACATATTACGTCACCATGGTACCCACGTTTCGCCATATCGAGCACAAATTTCTGACACCGGGCTAATAATAAATTGAAAAACCCAACATCCCTTGCCCGTCCCGGGATTCGAACCCGAGTCCTCAGCTTTGCTATCGTAACGTAGTACAACTACGCTACCGACACAGTCGAATATTGTTAATCAATTAAACTCTGTCCGTTATGATATCCTAGTGCTACATTACATTCATTACACATAGCGACATCTGTTGTGCATTTCCACGATGAAGAATCACGCAGAATGTCACATCAGCTAAACAAATAATTTATACTAAATGTTAACTGAGAATTATTTTAAGTACAAACTTTATAGAAAATACTAAAGTTATTGAATGGATTCGTCAAAAATTAAAAAGATTTCTTGGATTGTTATGTACCGTAGAATCGACAGGTGTCGCCACGTGTGAATGAATGTGGTACTTACTACGAGTATACCGAGCACTGAGTTTGGATTGGCTTTTACGCTAACTTTCATTTACCAGTACATGTTATTTGAAGTTTATATGTTTAATGAATCTATAATCAGTTCAACGGTTAATAATTAGAAATTAAAAACAATCTTTTATTTATTAAAAAAATAAAAATAATAATCTTATGTCCAAATAAAATGCGCGCGCAGTGCTCTTTTTTATTTGCAATGACATCACGTGAAATTATTGATTTCATCAGCGCCGATTGTTACCAGGAGTGCATAAAGTGTAAGAAGTTCAAATACCGTGGCTTGTACTATTTTCCGCTTGATCTCCTGGACACCTCTAGCATTTTATGATCATATACATGAATACTTATAAACTATGAAAATAGACGTTGAATTAAATATACTAATACAGTACGATTACAACGCTCAGGTCTCAAAATTATTAGAAATCATAGTCGTCGCCTCTATTGAATTAATAATAATCCTTGGAAGGCACAAAAACACATGACATGTTCATTTTGTTCTAATTCAAACTAATGTCATTAAATTATTGGTGATTGGGTCTCCAATCAATATGGAAATTATGATAAAGATTGAATTTTGCCAGAAATGTATATATGTTTTTTTTATTTTAATTATTTTAATCCATATTTCATAATTTATAATATGACAATGGATATATTTATACTCCTCGGTATATTCGCCTAATGCCACAGATTAAGCCAGTCTAGTACGATGTATTTCGTGTACTGCAAAAGCGGGAACTGATCAGAGGTAAAGTCACTACTCTGTGAGCTTGGCTTGTGTCGCTTGACTCTTAATAGTTATGCGATCCTAGTATTTCAATCGCGTAATATTTCATGTTATGTATATTTTTATAGTTAACGAAAACCCATCAGGTAGGTCTAAGTACATTTTATTCAAGTGTTAATAAAAATTGAAAAAAATCAGTATATTTTTTCTAAAATCTATTGAGGTGTGGCGAAATTCAAAATTATCACAAGCGCCACACCGCGGATAAAAACAAACGTGGCTGTCGTGTGATTGTCGTAGAAATTTTAAGTTTATTCTTAGTTTATAAATAATTAAAAATAAAAGAAATGGGTACCGGCCGAAGAATTATGACATGCCAAACAATATCGAAATTCCAAAGGCATAAAGAATAAAGAATACACTGTAGTGTTGATTGGCTAAAAATGTTGTACAAACTAATATTTTATTGTTTATGGTATTCAAATAAAGATAAAGTAAATACTGAGTTGTTTTTTATAATATAAATTTCACGTCTTCTAAACAAATTAATTAAATGCTGTTTTATTCATTTTGAGAAGTGTCACAAACTCATAAGGTAAATGTTGCGGATCTGCACCACCAGATGGCATAGCCTTGCTTGTAACACCCGATGAATTTAATTCCACGATTACCTCATTCTACTCGAAATATTGATTTATTACTCAACCAATGAACGCCGCCTGCTCCATGTAAGGTATTGACGAGTTGCCACAGAACTGAATCAAGTACGACAAATTCCATATACTGGAGATTTGAAAATTGAAGGAAAGTTATAAAGGTACACGGTGATATATGTATATACAAATGTCTGTGTATTGGCGGCGGCTAACGAGTATCCATTTCCCTCATTCCTGCGTACACAGGTGGTATGGCAGGAGGGATTTCCAATATTATTCAACTTCTATGAAATACAACACAGACAGACACTCGTACCGAATAAGCCATTCTTTTGTTTATCTATAACTATCCATACTAGTGAATTATAATTGTTTAAACGTATATACTACTTGTAAATTCTACGGTGTGTAAGTCCGCCAACCGCACTAGGCCAGCGTGGTGGACTATATGGCCTAACCACTCTCAATCGTACTCTCGATTGTAGAGGAGGCCCGTGCCCTGCAGTGGGTCGTATATGGGCTGATACAATACAAAAAAAATTATACTACTTGAACACGTTGTGTAAAACGAAAATCAGTTCACGGATGAGTATCAAATTCTTTTTTAGTTACAACTCATACTCAATTGTTTTTTTTTTTACATTAGATTAGATATATATTAAAAAAAAAAAATACTTTGTATTATTATTATAGTTGGATCCACACTTGATGTATTTCGTGTACTGCACCAGCGGAAACAGGTCATATGCAATGTTGCTACTCTGTTAGCTTCACTTATTACGCTCAACTCTTAACAGTCATGCGGTCCTAGTATTTGAATCGCGTAACATTTCATGTTATATACATTGTTATAGTAAACGGAATCCCTCACGTAGATTTCCGTTCGTCTTGTTCAACTGTCAATTAAAATTGGATAAACCATTTTATTTTGTGTAAAATCTATTGGCGTGTGGCGAAATTTGGACCCACAAATAAAATATGAAAAATATCTATTTAGCGCATTGTTTGAGACAATAATATTATTAACAAGTATTTACATTTACTCCTAATCTAATAGTATCACTCGTAATATACTATGTATATTTTCTTCAACCCCAATAAAGTGGAACTCATATAACCAATATGTTTCCTATATTATATCTAGTCTAAAGTGCCGATTGAAATAACTCTTCATGATGTGGCTAGTTAAAATTGCTTGCGACCAACGTGTTCCGTTGATATTAATTATGCTACAATTATACAACCTTCTCGTAAAATCGTCGATCTTGATTCTACAACTTTCACTCTGATGCAAGTATCAATTTATTACTAAGCCAATTTATTGATTTGGATATGAAAATTGTTTAGTGGAGGAAATCTAGTACACCCTGATCTTTGTGTGTTGGCACCGGTTAATGAATTATCCGTTTCCCTCACTCTTATGTATAAAGGTGGTGTGGTGTGAGGGAGTCCTTTATATATTCTCAGCTGTCATTATGTCCTGGTATTCGCGATGACTGGTAGTCTACACGTTGCCGGGTAACCGTAAAGTAATGATGTTTACAAACAAAACGGCGTGATTGCCTTCATCTAACGATATTGATTTTCTACAGACCTCATTTTTTTGGCATATTTAGGTATTCTAGATTCATTAAGATATTAGTTTTAATTTTCTCTTATATTACAGTTTAGAAGAAGGTTTATTTTTTTTAAATTATTCTTTATGTACGTAGAGGTATAATATGTATACGTCCGCTTAACCATCAACTCTTCTACTGACGAACCCGTTTAACTGTGCTGTCTTTTGTTTGACGTATAATGTAACAGTACCTTGTGTAATGCTTTCTTTTAGTATTATACTGCAGTGTTATTACACTGCAATATAATACTATAATATATTATATTATACTTTTTGTTTTATGTGTTTTAACTCCTCCATTGATTTCAAACTCTGGTTAACCAACAGGTAGTTCTGACATGCGCAGTATGAATTTGTTTTGGTACATTTCCTCTGTAATCATGTCCTGGTGCATGCCGGCACCTCTCAGCCTGTTGCCTGAACAACCATAAACAAATGTTGTTTACAATCAACAACGTGTTTGCAGTCTTTTAGCGTCTAGAAGTAGAGGCTCGTACTTGAATCGCGGAATATTTTACACCTGGTAAAATAGCAGAAACGCCCCAGTAGTCAGTGTGTTTTGATGAGACTGCTTCAACAATACTTTATATTTATATCCTCGTGTTATAGCAATGCTATATATGTAGGTCACTCCTTTAGTTTTAAAAGTTATTTCGAGCGATTCTGTTTTATTAAACCATCCACCGCATGTTTTCCTCATGGCAATTGTTATGAGTAATCTCTTATGTATTTCGTGCAGAAATAGACCATTCTGAAGCATTTTTATTTGACTCTTACTAGGCTCAAAAATAGACGTTATCAAGTTACTTAGATAATACTTTTTTGTTATGTAATGTATATTAGTGTCACATTATTGTACCGTTTCCAATTCTATGCTGCTGAATTAATGTAGAAATGAGTCCTGCCAAACATTTTAATGCATGGTGAAGCAACAGGTAGTTCTGACATGCGCAGTATGAATTTGTTTTGGTACATTTCCTCTGTATTCATGACGTCCTGGTGCATGCCGGCACCTCTCAGCCTGTTGCCGGAACAACTATAAGCAAATATTGTTTACAATCAACAACGTGTTTGCAGTCTTTAGCGGGTGGAGTGTAAATAAACATACTAGCAAAGTTTAATGCATAGTTCTCTGTTATGATTTTTTTATCAATAGTATTGAAATAAAATACAATTGAAGCATTTACCTCTCTGTGATTTGTATTTTGGTATACATTAATATATTTATTTTAGGCGATTATTTTGGGCAACTGTTTTGAAAATATTACTTTTAGTAAAGTAATTTACTAGTTATTCTTATTTATGTATGATCAGAAAGCCATCTGTGGAAACTTGCGTAAATCATTTGAACGGTTCCTTGGAAATGTGGTGATTGGTTTTGTAGTTCAATCAAAATTTTACAATAACTCCGCCATCCATACATATGCATATACTAAGTTTAATCCCTGATTACACTTCCATATAGCTAAAATTGATTTGGTAAAATTATGCAAATGGTGAATCTTTCCTTATTTTTAGCTACTCTAAGAGAAAATATCAAAACATTTGTTTTTATTTCCGGATACGGAAAAACTGATGTTATCCGATTTTCTCCATATTTATATAATATATACCTTATTATGTAGGTAAATAATAGTGATATTCAATATACAGTGATAGGTGCCCGCACTAGGCATGGCCTGTCTCGTAAGCATCAACACATGACTATGTAAAAATGTTACAGGGCTACAATTATGAAAGGAAGAATAAAATGAGTATTTTAACAAAACTATTAGAAATATATGTTGTTTTTTTTAAGAGGATGTAATATTGATGAGGCTTAATTCATTACTGTGTTTTAGCTCTTTGTTAGAATTTTTATTAATTTTATGAAAGATTGATTATGTTGACGTACAACAGTCAATCCATGTTATTTAAAAAGATGATAACGAAACAATATAAATTTGTTACATTCAAACCAATTAAATTTTATTTAGCATAACTGAGTTGAATCTGCAGCTTAGAACAAATTGTATGTTGTATTTTTTTTTGTACGTAATTATTAACAATTACAATGGAAACATACAATAAATCAACAAGGGGTGTAATTTTTAGGGGGGTGATTTACTGTAGTTCAGTATGGGAAGCATTTTGTCAATTTGCTTAATTAAATTAATTGTAAAAAGATTTAAAATACACACTCCATGTGACATCGCTGTAGGACACCTGTAAAGCAGGGGCGAACGGTGATTTTTTCCAAATGGAAAACCAATGTTTCTGGTGACGGGTTTTATTAAATTAACAACTATATTTTTACTCCGTTATGTACGTACGATATTGAGCGACATAATATTTGCTTAATTACAAGTGCTTACTATATTTTCACAAACACTTGCTACAAGCTTGCATGGCATAGCGCTGTGCTCGTTTGGTACTTTAAAGTTTAATAATTCCGGTTAAATTCGAAAGAAAGCAATAGGCTGTTTTGAGATTAATAAATAAAAAAACTTCAAACTTTACTTCTACTTTTGATGTGAGTGGACGGAGAGAAAACCACACCAGTATAGTGGTAACTGGAGATCCATTGTCTCTGCTAACCATAATAGGATGAAGGCGTGGGTTATGTATGTATATCCCATGTTGAATTAACGCTAACAAAAATACGTCATTACAATATTTATTTAAGAAATCAAAGTTGTCAGTTGTCGTTCTTTCTCTGGTACTTAAATGTAATATTAAATTTAATATAATATCCAGTGCTACTTTTATTTATGTAAGTGCAGCATTTTTTTTTTTTAATTATCTTTTAAAAATGCAATTCATTAGATCAAAATGATACGTCACGCAGCATCTCGTATCTCGTCAACTTCATAAGTTTGTTGAAAACATCGCTTTCAAACTGTCTTCCTTGATCAGTTGTGATTCTACTAGGGCAAACGAATCTACAAATCCATTCTTTAAAATTTACTTTGGAAACCGTATCAGCTGATATGTCGGAGACTGGAATAGCCTCTGGCCAACGCGTGAAACGGTCCATTATCGTTATGCAATATCGGTAACTATGGTGTGACGTCGGTAGTGGACCGACTATGTCAGTATGTATGTGTTCAAATCTATTGCAACGTGGAAAGTCTGTTAACCCTGAAACCGTATGTCTACTTATTTTTGCCCTTTGGCACGGCATGCACGCTCTAGCCCATGTGTTTATCTCTGTTCATTCCAGGCCAAAAAAATCGTTTCGTTATTAGTTTTCTAGTTATACGAATACCTGGGTGACTTAAATTATGAATACTGTCAAAAGCCAATTTTGTAATTTTTTTGGGTAAATAAGGTCTAGCATTTTTAGTTGTTACTTCGCAATATTTTTTTTTTATCAGAACTTTGATTAAGAATTTTGTCCATAATTTTGTCAACCACTGTGTCTATTTGTGTGTAGTGCTTAAATACCATCTCTTGACACATTTCTCTCATAACAGAGGTAATATAATTTCCCTGTACTTTGTCGTGTGGGAAATCACCATATTCTCTTTCCCATTGTAATCGTTCTACTTCTACTCCTCCTATTGTAATTGTTCTTGCTGTTAAAGTCTTTCTATTGTACTCGAGGGATCTACTTACTGTCTCTGCTACCTTGGGTGCTTGGCTACCATAACCATGAGGTGGAGTTCCTGTGTAAATGTAAAGTGCACTAATAGAGGACATACTTTCTGTAAGTTCACTTTCAAATTTTCTGTCATATGAAGTGTTTCCATTTAGTTTGCCTTGATCATTGGGTCACATTGGGTGGCTTGATCATTGACACCTACAAATCATAATATACGCGTAACATATTGAAGGCGGGTCGCTAAGTACCGAACATGTAGAAACCTAAATGTATTTAACTTAACAACTTTAATCAGCAAGATTTTCTATGTCCCACAATGTCTCAATAGCATTATACAATCCTAGTATTTCGATTGCACAAAATTTTGCACTTATTAAGCTTCTATGAGTAGATCATGTATAAGACCAAGCAAGTCAATGAGAAATTAACATTGATTAAAATTAACCTAATACGATAGTCCTTCCACCTATTGACCACAAAAAACATTCTTTTTTAAATGTTTCATCGCTTAGAATGTTTAAACAAAGCTAAAGTTAATGGCTCATACAAATAGCAGGAAACGTGCAAATGATTTCGGTTTTCGCATTAAAGCGCAAAATTGTATGCGATTCGATTACCAAGACCGCATAAGTGGTCAGAGTTGAGCGGCACTGGTGAGGTGTTCGGAGAGAGCGCATAAATCAGGAGTGCATAAAGTGTAAGAAGTTCAAATACCGTGGCTCGTAATAATTTTCGCTTGATCTCCTGAACACCTCTACCATTTTATAATCATATGCACGAATAAATATAAACTATGAAAATAGACGTTGAATTAAAAATACTACTACAGTAAGATTACAACGCTCAGGTCTCAAAATTTTTAGAAATCATTAATAATCTTTGGCACAAAAACACATGCTAGTTTTGTACTAATTAAAACTAATTTCATAAAATTATTGGCGATTGGGTCTCCAATTAACAGTTCTGGGATCCTAGTATTTCAATCGCATTTTATAAGGGACGTGCATGAAATAGGCGGCAGCACAAAATCAACACTAGCTAGCGTTACAGCGCGGATAAAAACAGAAACTTGCCTCTCGTGTGATTGTCGTACCAATTATTTAAAGTTTATTCTTAGTTTATATTATGTTAAATATAAAAAATGGGTACCGGTCGATTATTTATGACATGGCCAAAATATATCAAAATTCCAAAAGCATAAAGAACACACATTAGCTGTACTGTAGCTGTTGACTGGCAAAATAGTTGTATGAACTAATATTTTTATTGTTTATGGTATTAAAATAAAGATAAAGTAAATACTGAGTTCGTTTTTATGTAAATTTCATGTTTTTTAAAGAAATTAATTAGAAGCTGGTGTACAAGTTCCTGATTAATTTTTATTAGCAACGCACCGCACCGCGTCAATGCATATTTTTTTATAAATAATAAATAAAATTGAGTGTAACGTCAGATCCTGTGCCACGCACGTCGTTTGATTTTCAAAATTCCTTTAATTCCCGAACAGCTGGTTTTTTCATTTTGAGAAGTGTTACTGTCACAAACTCACAAGGTAAACGTTGCATATCTGCACCCCCAGATGGCAAAGCCGTCGTCATGCACGCCACCTATTCATTGCTATAGGAAACAAAAACCCATGAGGTAACGTTGGCCATAAATTATATTTTTGAAATCTATTGTATAGTAGGTACCTATTTCACGGACATAAGTCTTGACAAGATTTGTATGTTGACGGACATTTCTTTTTATTCCCGCGTCATCATTTTTGTCATCATTTAAATATACGAGTAAGGAGAAGTTGAAATAACCATTTGTTTTTTCCCTATTAATATCAGATATAAGAAAACTGATTTATACATATCATGTTTTAAATAACTCTTCCAGATGTAGCTTTTAAAAATTGATAACATTTGTTTATTAGTAGATGTATTCTTGTTTTTTTAGGGAAAGATTTAATTTAATGGTAGTTCTACTTGTTAAAATTGAAAGTAAGTAAGTTTTAAGTTGCTCTCCAAGAAGAGTAATTGTTTGAGAGCTTTTTACTACGCCGGCCTTGGGCATGAATCGCCTATAAAAAAATATCATGTGTAGGAATCGTCTCACGCCTGTAGACAATGGTAATTTAAAATCGCTTCAACCTTGGAATGCAAGCGGCTCGCTATCGCATTCCGAAATATGGTAACCTAGAAACGCAATTTCCGAGACACGGATATCAGAAATCTAAGCCTCACACCACCGTCACTCACAGAGGTTTTTCTAGCTTTTGGTCCATTAATTGTATTTTCCATCCGCTGTTGTTTTCAAAGTAAAATCAAATCTTAGTATCTTTATATTGTTCGAAATATATGCAGAAAATGTTTCATAATGCTATTATTATAATTCTTAACAAAATCAAAATAAAAGACTTAATTTGCGTTTTTGGATCAAGTTAAAGAATTTATTAAACATATTATTTTAAACACTACAACATATTATAAATTTGATGAAATTAAAACGGATTTCATATATATGACTTTTAATAAACCACACGTTGCAGAGCAGATTTTTATGACAGACCCAAATTCAAAAAGACAATTATAAACTTACCATAAACTAATGTATAAACAAGAAACAAAACTTTTAGCTAACATTAGGAACACACAATTTTAATTTTCAACAAAATTAAATATTAACGAACTATAAAACAAACCTGTAACAAATTAAAGAAACAACATTTTAAGCCTCTATTTTGCTATAATAACTAAAATAAATTATATTATCTCATTTTTTAAAATGACAATAAAATATTATTTTTTGTAAAGACATCACTTTAAGAAAAAAGGTTAGTTTTTTTACATGTATTGGTAATCGACCAGCAGGAAGTCCGTACTTAGCTCGTAAATTTCCATCGAGATCTGTTCCAAGCGGTCGCATCCTTGTGTCCTTCATGCTTATAATTTCCGATAAACTTAATTCCACGACTACCTCACCCTATTCGAAATATTGTTTTATTACTCAACGAATGGACGCCGCCTGCTCCATGTGAGGTATTGACGAGTTGCCACAGACGAACTGAATCGATTACGATGCATCTCATATACTCCCCAGTATATGAGATGCGTTTAGAAAATCAAAGGAATGCTATTACATGGCGATGTATTATGTCTGTGTAATGGCGGCGGCTGACGATCATTCATCTCCCTCACTCCTGCGTATAAAGGTGTTATGGCATGAGGGAGTCCTTTAGATATCCTCTGCTGTCATGATGTCCTGGTATTCCCAGTGACTGGTGCCTACGCGTTGCCAGGTAACCGTAAACAAATGTTGTTTACAAACAAACGGCCTGATTACCGTTTCTTCGTCGGATGTAATCTTTACAGTCAAATAATTTACCAGCGCGGTGTCCTGAAAATAAAAAACCAAAAGAAGTTTTCGTCACTATTAAACTAATAATAATAGTCATTGCTTAAAAAAACATTTGAAGATCATTTTGTGCTAATTACGCAAATACTCATCAAATATGATATCAGTTTTTGTGTCCATAGGGAATTATACTAACAAACAATTATTGAGACGTATTTACAACTTGAACACGTTGTGTAGATAATATTTACGAATAATTTTATGCTACTAATGGGCATCTGCTCACGGCTGATTCTCAAAATTCCAGTTATAATTAAGTTAAAAAAGTTGTGATAATTGTTATTAAATGTTCATATCACATACAGTACATATAATCCATACTTCATATTATTATGGATAGATCCACACTTCTCGAGTTTTCGCGTAATGTACAGGTTGACAGATTTTTCACAATCTGCCAGATTGTGGAGAGTGCCTTACCGGTAATGGTGAGACGAACTAAATAACTATCTTTAAAAAAAATGGACAAAGGTCACTATCTTCTGTTTCATTGAAGTCATTGTAATTGTTCGCATTTTCGTTTGTGTTTTGTTATCTAGGTATGTATATCACCTTGATTATGTAGATATATTTTGTATGATTTTACTGTATGTTTATTGGATATATTATATGTATTTGTTAATACAGGGTATATAAAGACTGCGACCGAAAAATAAGCCAGGTCGTAGTTTTAGTGATTACAAATACACTGCAACCATTTTTTTTTTCAACAAAGCGAGTCCTTTTTTTTATTTTGTAAATATCAGCGTGCTTGGGTGGTAAATATCTAGATTTTGCTTAAATTATGATTTAGACTCATACGTACCATTGTGCCTGCAAATAATACATTCGCCCATTGTCCAAGACTCCAGCGGTGATGCTGACGCGTATAATTTAATCGAGTGACATGATGTTATATTATGATGAGCAGCGGCACACAACTTGGGCGTCGAGCGCTTAGGCCTTGCTCTCGTAAGCGATTTTAAACTTTTGAGGTGGATAAGTGTTGTGGGGAGGATATTGTCCAACATCAGGAACTTTAAAGTGCGATGGTACGTGCATTTATATTGGAATTTCTACGAACCCGAAGGGACCCGTTGTGTAACTTGGCTCGGACGCTGTTGAAAAATTGTGTTTCGTTGAATCGTGAATAGACTCGACTAACTTTCTTCCATAATAGCGGTAAGGTAGCTTTGAAAAATAAAACCACCGCTTTATTATTAAAAATTCATTACATACAAAGGAGAAGGCGCAAACATGTATGGACTCCAGCCTATTGACCAATAACGACGAGCTATATGTCATTGCAAAGGTCTTTTCAGATGCTACAACTTCTTTTATTGCAACAAAATCCAAATCGCTGTATTAAAAAAAATACAGCTACTTAAAGACATAACGAAAATCACATGAAAGTGCCTCGGCATAGTGAGCAATAACAACAAGCGACACGTCGTTGGAAAGGTCTTTTGAAATGCTAAAACTTCTTCTACGGCGACAAGTCTCAATTCGGTGTGTGAAAAAAAATATCGCTGCGTAAAGGTAACGCAAGAATGAAAATATGTACATGGACTCGTAGCCTATTGACCAATAACGACGAGAGATATGTCATTCGAAAGCTCTCTGCTTTTTCTACAACTTCTTCTTTGGCAAGAAATCCCGATTCGCTGTATGAAAAAAAATATTTCGACATAAAGATATTTGAAGAGTCATATGTATATGGACTCCAGCCTACCGGCCAATAACGACGAGCTATATGTCATTGCAAAGGTCTTTCCAGACGCTACAACTTCTTCTATGGTAACAAAACCCAAATCACTGTATTAAAAAAAATACAGCTACTTAAAGACACAACGAAAATCACACGAAAGGGCATCGGCATAGTGAGAAATAACAACAAGCGATACGTCGTTGGAAAGGTCTTTTGAAATGCTAAAACTTCTTCTACGGCGACAAGACTCAATTCGGTGTGTGAAAAAAAATATCGCTGTGTAAAGGTAACGCAAGAATGAAAATATGTACATGGACTTGTAGCCTATTGACCATTAACGACGAGAGATATGTCATTCGAAAGCTCTCTGCTTTTTCTACAACTTCTTCTTTGGCAAGAAATCCCGATTCGCTGTATGAAAAAAAATATTTCGACATAAAGATATTTGAAGGGTCATATGTATGGACTCCAGCCTATCGGCCAATAACGACGAGCTATATGTCATTGCAAAGGTCTTTCCAGATGCTACAACTTCTTCTATGGTAACAAAACCCAAATCGCTGTATTAAAAAAAATACAGCTACTTAAAGACACAACGAAAATCACACGAAAGGGCATCGGCATAGTGAGCAATAACAACAAGCGATACGTCGTTGGAAAGGTCTTTTGAATTGCTAAAACTTCTTCTACGGCGACAAGTCTCAATTCGGTGTGTGAAAAAAAAAAATCGCTGCGTAAAGGTAACGCAAGGATGAAAATATGTATATGGACTCGTAGCCTATTGACCAATAACGACGAGAGATATGTCATTCGAAAGCTCTCTTCTTTTTCTACAACTTCTTCTTTGGCAAGAAATCCCGATTCGCTGTATGAAAAAAAATATTTCGACATAAAGATATTTGAAGGGTCATATGTATGGACTCCAGCCTACCGGCCAATAACGACGAGCTATATGTCATTGCAAAGGTCTTTCCAGATGCTACAACTTCTTCTATGGTAACAAAACCCAAATCGCTGTATTAAAAAAAATACAGCTACTTAAAGACACAACGAAAATCACACGAAAGGGCATCGGCATAGTGAGCAATAACAACAAGCGATACGTCGTTGGAAAGGTCTTTTGAATTGCTAAAACTTCTTCTATGGCGACAAGTCTCAATTCGGTGTGTGAAAAAAAATATCGCTGCGTAAAGGTAACGCAAGGATGAAAATATGTGTATGGACTCGTAGCCTATTGACCAATAACGACAAGAGATATGTCATTCGAAAGCTCTCTTCTTTTTCTACAACTTCTTCTTTGGCAAGAAATCCCGATTCGCTGTATGAAAAAATATATTTCAACATAAAGAAAGATATTAGGAGGGTCATATGTATAGACTCCAGCCTATTAACCTATAACGATGAGCGATATGTCATTGGAAACGTCTTTTCAGATGCTACAACTTCTTCTACGTTAACAAAACCCAAATAGCTGCATTAAAAATTAACTGTGCCTCTCGCATTGCAGAAGCCCATAACTGAGGGTGACTGCTCACTATTATGCAAGTCGCTAGCTCATCCTTTCGGTCTTATAACAACCAGATCCGATACAAATATTTGTCTCGGTGCGGTAATCGAACCTGATACCTTTATAGCCGGTAGTCGCGTCATGATGGCTGTCAATATATGTCTACATTTCGTCGCATACAATGGTACTCTTGATGTTATTCTCATAATTTCTAATCATGAGGTCAAAATCCAAGTTCCGAGAAATGTAATCATAACTAAAAAGTCTGTCATTGTGTTTATCGTTCGATATCTTGCAAGATTCAGAAAACTGTGCTGTAACACAATCCATAAATATGTATTTCCTGCACTTGTAATACCGCCCACCGTTTGAAAATGTAATTGTTAATTAATTACGCAAGACGAGAATTTTAGTTCGTATAAGTACCATGTTTATTTATTTTTTGATAAAGACAAACTATTCTTGCAATATGAGCATATAAAGAAATGCAGTTATTGTTATGTCGAAATATTTTTTTTCATACAGCGAATCGGTATTTCTTGCCAAAGAAAAAGTTGTAGAAAAAGAAGAGAGCTTTCGAATGACATATCTCTTGTCGTTATTGGTCAATAGGCTACAAGTCCATATACATATTTTCATCCTTGCGTTACCTTTACGCAGCGATATTTTTTTTCACACACCGAATTGAGACTTGTCGCCGTAGAAGAAGTTTTAGCATTTCAAAAGACCTTTCCAACGACGTATCGCTTGTTGTTATTGCTCACTATGCCGAGGCACTTTCGTGTGATTTTCGTTGTGTCTTTAAGTAGCTGTATTTTTTTTAATACAGCGATTTGGGTTTTGTTACCATAGAAGAAGTTGTAGCATCTGGAAAGACCTTTGCAATGACATATAGCTCGTCGTTATTGGCCGGTAGGCTGGAGTCCATACATATGACCCTCCAAATATCTTTATGTCGAAATATTTTTTTTCATACAGCGAATCGGGATTTCTTGCTATACAAGAAGTTGTAAAAAAAGAAAAGAGCTTTTGAATGACATATTATCTCTCGTCGTTATTGGTCAATAGACTTAAGTTCATACATGTGTGTGTCCCTCGCGATATCTTTATGTCGAAGTATATTTTTTCATACAGCGAATCGGGATTTCTTGCCAAAGAAGAAGTTGTAGAAAAAGAAGAGAGCTTTCGAATGACATATCTCTCGTCGTTATTGGTCAATAGGCTACGAGTCCATATACATATTTTCATCCTTGCGTTACCTTTACGCAGCGATATTTTTTTTCACACACCGAATTGAGACTTGTCGCCGTAGAAGAAGTTTTAGCATTTCAAAAGACCTTTCCAACGACGTGTCGCTTGTTGTTATTGCTCACTATGCCGAGGCCCTTTCGTGTGATTTTCGTTGTGTCTTTAAGTAGCTGTATTTTTTTAAATACAGCGATTTGGGTTTTGTTGCCATAGAAGAAGTTGTAGCATTTGGAAAGACCTTTGCAATGACATATAGCTCGTCGTTATTGGCCGATAGGCTGGGATGCTCCTTCTCCTTTGGAATTTTGAAGAGGAGAACGACCTCAATACAGACTTAGGTGCAATTGATACATACATACGTGTTACGACGAAGTCGCGGCTCTCGATGGAACCTCGGCATATTTATGCTCTCCTGGTACACGGCGCAAAACTTCACAGATTAGTTCAACAACTCTTGTCAACTATGGTTTTATTATGTGACGTTACGTTTGTCTTTTCTAACATTTTATATAAATGTTTTATGTTTTCAATAACTTCATGGCGCTGTAAATAAAAAAAAATAAAAAGTTCCAGGTTGGGTACAAAATAAGCTACGGGCAAAGGATATCCATAAATAAATCATCTTCACTGTCGCCAAGTTTTTTAGTACTTAATATAAACATATCTAAACAATATACATAGATAAACGTAGTGAAAATTTCTGTAACGAAACTTCAAAAAAAGAAAATATTAATTTCGATCATGATAATGCATCGGGGAAATTTTCCGTGAGAGGATCTTCTAACCCGCAACCTCCGCGTTGTTATAATATAACATTTAATATTAGTTTATCTTACGATGTAGAATGATCGATGGTTAGGTAAACTTAACCGTAAACATTCCAGCTTCTACGTTGTTCAAGTGATGGGATCAATACTTGCTTCATTCATTTCAGTGAATAGTAAAGCAACAGGTAGTTGTGACATGCGCAGTATGAATTTCGTTTGGTACATTTCTTTTGCTATTCTTATCTCCTGGTACACCCCGGCGCGTTGCCCCGGGCAACCGTAAACAAATTTTGTTTATAAACAACGGCGTGATTGCCGCGATATTCATCGCGCGTTTTATATGTATATTACTCATATAACATGATAATATAACAGTTAAATTTTTAATTTCGCTTAATTGTATTAATATTATAATTCAAATCATTTGTTTTTTTTTTGTTATATACTTATTGTAAATAGGTACTATTTTTTTTACTCTGCGTATGCTAATTGCGGCTGTGACGTCAAGGTTCTCAAGTCATAAGCAACTACGCATGCGTTTACAGTCTGTCGCATTATATGGCGCTTTCAGGTAGAGCAACACGATGCTCAGCATTATAAACCTTCTATTACTCATGCTGTCCTACTAGCAGAGAGCTATAAATATTGATTGAATTCGCAAGTGATGTCGCTCATGAATAAATAAGGTGAGACAAGACGAACTACCCTTCTCCCTTGCACCAACGTGATGTTGCTGTTTTCCTACAACTGAGGAGTTTGAAACAATTCTCTTTGGGTCATACTTCGTCTCTTACTTGAACATATGTTATTTTTACAGATATACAAAATCATTGTTTGATAATATTGAGAGTGAGTTTACATATGATATTGACATTGATTAAATTATGATTGATATTATTTCTGGACATTTGCAGCGACCTCTTCCGAAAATATTCATCGTCTGTGACTAACTGTAACAAGAACTTTATATTGCCATCTCTGGTGATGCATATAAATCTATTGAATGAGTCTTTGCAAATTAGATACAGTAGTTCGAAAAAAATCTCATGTGTGGCGTTGTCAACAAAACCGATCGTAGAGATCTCTTGCGACTCATGGATCCCTAGTAACATTCTGCTAGTTTTGTCGTACATTTGTACATTTGTGGTATTAAAAAATATTGACGTGCTCCCTGGTCGAGGTTAAGAGCCGTACTGACTAAATTTATACGGTATTACACCGCCAAATATGTTTGCCGGTGGCATGTATTACGATACAAAAAGATTCGCCTGATTTCCAACGTTCGCTATCATTTCCAGTATGTTACTGATTGATTCTTGTTTTAAATACAATAGAAATTGGCAACTAAATCATAAATGGCTATTTAAGGTAAAATCATTGATTTTTTGAAAATGCGCTTATAGATTATATCGCTGCAACTATTCTATTACTTCTGATTTTTTTATATTTGCGTGGGAGCTTTGTCAACATGTCGCGAGTAGTAGGGTGCGTTTTCTTTTATAGTTATGGATGGATCTTTAAACCTGAGTAATAAGTTATTGAATTAAACCTCAAGCAGTTGAGCATCGATCTTTTCCAATTATTTGATGATGTTTTAATGAAAATCCAGTGAAGCTTCGTTATAAAACCCGATGCATTTCCTGCATGATCAATTTATTATTCGTTCCCCTTTTTCTATAAGAACTTAGCTTGATGATGCAATGCTTTATTATTTGTTATGGTTGGCATTAAGCCACATTTCGTCCAGAAACCACACATTGGTCCATTCCGTCTCAGTGTTGTTTTCATTTCCTTAAAAAATTGGCAGCAAATTAACGCTATGTGTTTACGCTCAATTAGTAGTTTCTTTTTATTGAAAATTTTATACAAGGAACCGGGATTATGCAATACAATATGTAGCGTTGATTTTTGCCCATTAGATAATCCTGTTTCTCGCAAAGTAACTATAATTTCACGTAGTGTTGGAAATTCTTTGTGAGTATAATGATGTCGATTTTGAAGTGAGACCACACGACTATCCTTCTCTCTTGCACCAGCGTGATGTCACTGTTTTCCTACAACTAAGACATTTGAAAAAAATCTTTTTTTACAGATGTACAATATCATATTTTTTGATATTTTAAGTGTGTTTACAGATGATTTGATATTAATTTAATTATAATTGATATTATTTCTGGACATTTGTGGCGACCTCTTCCGAAAATTTTCATCGTCTGTAATTAGCTCTAACAAGAACTGTATATTTAAAGAGCCATCTCTGGAGATGCATATGAATCTCTTGAATGAATTCTTGGAAAATATATATTTTGCCCATTAGATAGTCCCGTTTCTCGCAAAGTAACTATAATTTCACCCAGTGTTGGAAATTCCTAGTGAGTATAGTGATCGTGAACATGATTCCGGACAGCCCCAATCGCATATGAATCGAGGTTACTTATAGTTCATTTTCAACGATATTTTCATGGTAGTGCAGCGACATCTTCCGAAAATTTTCATCGTCTATGTGTAGTTTTAACAAGAACTTCTGTATTTAAGGGGCCATCTGTGGAGATGCATATAAATCTCTTGAATGAGTCCTTGCAAACTATATACATTAGTTCGAACAAATTCTCATGTGTGGCGTTGTCAACAAAACCGATCGTAAAGATCTCTTGCGACTCATGGACCCCTAGTAACATTTTGCTGGTTTTGTCGTATGTTTCGTTATTTTGAATCATAAAAAAAATCGACGTGCTCCCTGCTCGAGGTTTAGAGCGGTACTGACTGAATGTATAATGTATCAAGAGCATTAAACCGCCAAATGTGTTTACTAGTGGCGTGCTTTGCGATTTTCTATCATATATAAATATATATATATATATATATATATATATATATATATATATATATATATATATATACACTGATAAGATATGGTAATAAGATATATAAAAGAATATACATACATTTAAATATATATATTTGCGAAACATACTTACAGAATTTATATGGTATCAAGAGCCTCACCCGCCAAATATGTTAGCCGGTGACATGTTTTCATATTTTTACCAGATTTCAAATAAAGGAAGAGGTTCTAATTTTGATGTATGTTTTTTTATTATTTTATGTCTATACAGAATGATATTGATATATGGTATTTAATTGAAACCACGTTTTTTTTTCCATCCCACATAACGTTGTACCATGTTTGAAAAAAAGAACAGACTGATAGTTTTGTAAAAATCGCTATTTTAGTTTTAAAGGGTTTTGATCAACCCGAACAGGTACGAGTCGTTTTATAGTCGGTACGAGTCGGTAGTGTTGTTTGTATACAAGTCGTTTCTAACATTTTGCATATAAAATTGGTACAAAAGTACATTACGGATGGTAGGTTTCTCAAATGCGAGAGGCCGCCTGGGTGGGAACCACAACAAGGTCTATTTCTCCCACCAAAAAGCAGTGTAAATGCACCGTTGTGCTCCGGTTTGAAGAACATTGTAGCCAGTGTAACTACAGAATATATTTAGACATGACATATGTGACTCGCGGGCTAGATCACTATTTCAATGTTTGGGCAAGCAACAGGTAGTTCTGACATGCGCGGTATGAATTTCGTTTACGAGATTTCCTGTGATATTCTTATGTCCTGGTACATCGCGGCACGTTGCCCCGAGCAACCGTGAACAAATGTTGTTTGCAAACAACGGCTTAAACTGTGTGATACACATCACGCTTTGGGTTTGATGTTGTTACAGTAGTTGTTGAGAATAATAACGGACACGTAGATATATTGTAAAGATTAAAACATTTATTTCTTATAACACCACGACTCTGTACAATTTTCTAAGAGCAACAACTAACAGTATTTAAAAAACATAATTCGCGAACCTTATTAGGAAACAGTAGTTACTGTTTTCTAATAAGGACTTTTTAGAAAACAGTAACTAATAAGTATATTTAATTTAACATTGTTTTTTTTTTATTTGACTACCTCGGTGGCGTAGTTGTACTACGTTACGATTGCAAAGCTTGGGTGTCGAGTTCAAATCCCGAGTCGGGCAATGTAATAATGGATTTTTAATTCATTATCAGTCCGGAGTCAGAAATTTGTGCCTGATATGGCGATAAGCTCGCCCCCTATCAAATCGTGGGACGGAACATACGGGGCGAAATGTGTTTCATGACGGCACCTCTGCCTACCCCTTCTAGAAAAAGGGCGTGAGTTTATGTATGCTTTTTAACAGCAGCTCGCTTGAATATTGTAACTGCGGTGTATTGCCGATTGAAAATTTACGAGTATTGGCGAAAAATGGCCAACTCGCACCGGTGGACATAATGATGATCTTTCTGAAGTTGGTTATACACAGGCTAACTGACGGTCTAAGTGGCTTTATAATACGAGTATATGTTTGAAATATTTGTTAATTTGTTTTTGTTATATTAATCTACGCAACAGTGACATCGTGAAGTTACTACGTTGTTACAACTTAAAATCACTCTATGCGATTTGACAGTGTTTGAATCTCAACGTTTCTCAGTTCCTTAATTTCCCGAAATATATTTTTAATTAATTTATTGCAATGTTAGTTCATTTAGAATAGAATTTCCCATATAATTGGGACAAGAAGGCAAATGGTATGGTCACGCCAATGTTTGCAAACAACATTTGTTTACAGTTGCTCAGGGCAACGCACCGAGGTGCACCAGGACATCATGATAGCAGAGGATCTGTACTAAACGAAAGTAACACTGCACACGACAGAACTACCTGTTGCTTTACTAGTTACCTCGCACTGAAATATATGGGGATATACTCATTTCAGTAGACCATCTTATATTTAAGTAGGCAGTTTATTTAATCTCACAAGCTGTGTAATGTGCGTTGTTTTAAATTATTACTAAGATCGCAACGAAAACATAAATGTGAAATAGCCCTAGTTCCTTACGAACAGCCACAAGGTTTGATTGTCAGTCTACTCTTGACTGCGGTGCTTCCGGCGAGAGGACAAGACAACGAATGACTTGAATGTTTTCAATAAGTAACTTTTAATGCATCCATCCATCGTCCATCCATCAGCCAAAGAAAGTCCGCTGCTTAACATAGGCCTCCTCCAATGATTTCCACAGTGACTTGTGGAATGCAATTAATGCATAACGTACTTTAATTGCTTCAATATATCAAATACGATGCATTATGATGCACCGCACAAGCAAACCAACATCATCGCCTCTAGAAATTTAATAAAAATCGTTTACGACATACATTCGCTAAAGTCTGTCCCATATCACAAAGTAATGGCGCTTTAGTTAATAAGGAATGCACAAATTCAGTGCAGATCGTCATCTGCCGACGACATATTATACTTTATGTATATGTTCTGAGCTGGGGTTTCAATACCAGGACTTTATTACTAGCCAGGAGTCTCTGTTACTGTTCCACAGTTTGAGCAATTCCCGAGGACCTCATTCCGAATATTTTGTACCAAGAGTACATGACTGGCTTGAATCATTATATGATGTATATCGACGCTGTGCTGTTGTTTAAATACCAGGACTTTATCTCAAGCTGCTCAATATTTTGTACTAGAAGAGCAGACAGGCCAACTTGAGTCTTAACAAGTCGGATCCCGAGTAGCTCATGACGTGTATTTTGTACTGAGTAGGAATCAATTGAAGGCCCATATCATCGCGTGCACACTGTTGTATATTTTTACTTTATATATACTTGGTGTCCAAAACTAGATGATAGACCAGTTATGAGATATAGACTAAACTATGACGGCATGCGCAACAAAAAGAATTATAGTTCTGTATGGTGTTACTACACTTGGAATTGTTTCGACAGATTTACTGTTCATTCGATTTTTAGTTGCGAATGACCTCATTTTTTAAACAAGTCAAGAAATTAATTTAACTTTTTTCTTCTCAATCAATCAGCAAATCCTCGAGTTTATTTTATTTATTTATTTACAACAAATATAACATCTTAACAGCCGAGGCCAATGTGACACTATATTGAAATAAACAAAGGGAAACCTAATAATATACAAAATACAACGTTAAAAGCCAAACAATGAACATACATGATAGAATTAACAAAACAAATAATAAAAAGAAAGAAACATTATACCTATTCTAATAATCTAAACATCTCTCTAAACATTTTTTTGAGTTGTTTACCTTCGGCCCGTATGCCCCCTCTGCATTTAAGAACAACATCTTGAAAAATGATCAGACCTGACACACGTAGTTTAAATTGTTTTACGAATCTTAAAAAGAAAACATAAATTTCGATCATGAAAATGCATCGGAGAAATGTTCCGTGGGAGGATCGAACCAGAAACCTCCACGTTTTTATATTATACCATGTAAGATTATTTTACCTTACGAAGTAAAATGATTGATTGCTAAGTAAATTTTACCGTAACATTCCAACTTCTACGTTATTCAAGTGATGGGATCAATACTTGGTTAATTCATTTCAGTGCGTAGTGCAACAGGTAGATGTGACATGCGCAGTATGATTTTGTTTGGTACATTTCTTTTGCTATTCTTATATCCTGGTAAAAGCCGGCGCGTTGCCCCGGGCACCAGATACTCTTGAGATGGTATCCGCAACACAATGACCTGATTGTTACCCTGTCCTAAAAGAGAAGCCGTGGTGCCGCAAAGATGAGCAGCCCTCAATATTATGAGGATGGTAGCAAGGGTCCAACCCTTCTGACGCAGGCCCTCCAGCCACGCCTCTGTACCAATCATGCAGCGTGGTCCACCCTCTGGTAGATCGTCAGTGTTCTGTACAGGAGGAGCATATCTATCCTGGAAGAGGAGTGTTGAGATCAATGGGAACAGATGGGTGAAACTGTAAACTTTCTCTAGTGCAAATAATTGGTCAAGACTCCTAAAGAGAGGAGCCAACAGTTCCGCTCTGAAATGGGTACACCTGTTGTTTATAAACAACGCCGATATTCATCGCGCGTTACGTTTCATTTTAATATCACACGTTAATACATTATGCAAATGGATGATTACTTACTAAGAGCTGAATAGGTTTTTAAATTTAGCCTAATTCTATTTCTATTAAAATTCTTATCATTTATATTTTTTTGTGATATATTTATTGTAAATACTATATTTGCACTCTGCGTGAGCTAATTGAGTCTATGACGTCATGGTGATCAAGTCACAAGCCATCGCGCACCTGTAGTACAATCTGACCTGTTACTCGGTGTTTAGTATTATGAAACTCCTATTACTTATGCTGTCCTACTAGCACAGAGCTATGAATATCGATTGAATTCGCAAGTGATGTTGCTCATAAATAAACAAGGTGACACCAGACGACTATCCTTCTCTCTTGCACCAACGTGATGTTACTGAGGAGTTTGAAACAACTTTTCTTGCGTCATACTTCGTCTCTTACTTCAACATATTTTCTTTGTACAGGTTTACAAAATCAAATTAATTCCTATTTAAAGTGAGTTGACATATGAGTTTTCCACGTGGTAGAGCCACGCTGTTGTCAGCCATGACTCAGCATAAATGGGCAGGCTCATTCGGGGTGGTACCACTGTCTCACAGGAGATCGACGTGAAGCGACAGCTTTGCAATACCCGTTTCCTATTCCCATCCTTTTTCCTTCCCGCTCCTCTCCCGATCTGATGCGCCTGCAACACATCCACGATCTAAAGTTGAGGATGTTCATAGGCATATGATATAAAAAATATGACTTGATATTGACAAAATTACGAATGATATTATTTCTGGACGTTTACAGCGGTGACCTCTACCAAAAATCTTCATCGTCTGTGTCTTTGCGTAACAAGAACTGTATATTCATAAGGCCATCTCTGGAGATACATATAAATCTCTTGAATTACTCCTTGCAAACTGATTATAGTAGTTCGAACAAATCTCATATAGTGGCGTTGTTAATAAAGCTGATCGAAGAAATCTCTAGCCATTCATGAACTCCTAGTAACATTTTGCTAGTTTTATCGTAAATTTGTAAATTTAGTGGCAAATAAAAAATTGACGTGCTCCCAGCTCGAGGTTTAGAGCCGTACTGATTGAGTGTATACGGTCTCAAGATGTATTCAACCGCCAAATACTACACTATTAATTGTGTGTGCAATTCATATACGTCAGAAGTGAAACTTTAGAAAAATACCCTACGAGAGAATGAGATAGTTATAGAGTATCGGAAATATTGTGCCGGTGACGCGCTTTGCGGTTCAAATAAACTCACCTGATTTCAAACGTTCACTATTATTTCCAATACGTAAAGTTTACTGATGGGTGCCAGTCTTAAATAAAATTAAGATAAGAAAAGAATTGTCGGTTTAAGATAAAACCGCAACAATTCTGTTATGTCTCCTTTTTTTTATAATTTGCGTGGGAGCTTTGTCAATCTGCTACGAGTGGTAGAGTGAGTTATTCCTTATATCAATTGGTTGATTATATTAAACTGAGTAAAAAGTTTTTGAACCAATCTTTAAACATTTTATCATCGAAATATCATGATCAAATATCATTATTTGAATATAAGGCTAATAAAACTTTGTTATAAAACCCGATGCGTTTCCTACATGGCCAATTAATTAATTATTCATTCCCTTTGTGCCATACGATAAAAAATAAATTATATTTTTTAATCTATACCCTTTCAGCTCTATACACTTCATCCAACGTTTCTCCATTTTTTTATGCTTTCAAAAAAAAAAATAGGTTTTCAAAATAGGTATTTTGCAAATATGCGGAAAGCCTTTAATGGTGGTGCGGCGACCTCTTCCGAAAATATTAATCGGCTATGAATAGAAAATATTCACCATCTGTGAAAAATAACTTCTGTTTATTTAGAGGGCCATCGCTAGAGAACCATAAACCTCCTGAATAAATCATTGCAATATTTAAAATGAGTTTACATATTGATTTGATATTTACTAAATTATGATTGATATTATTTCTGGACATTTGCAGCGACCTCTTCCGAAAATATTTATCGTCTGTGACTCACAAGAACTGTATATTTTAAAGAGCCATCTTTGGAGATGCATATAAATCTCTTGAATGAGTAAGGACTCATTCAAGATTTAACTGCAAAGTACATACCGTAGTTCGAACAAAATCTAATATGTGGCGTTATTAATAAAACTGATCGTAGAGATCTCTAGCGACTCATGAATCCCTAGTTATATTTTGCTAATTTTGTTGTACATTTATACATTTTGTGGTTTAAAAAATAATTGACACGATATAATCACGAGCCATATTAATCCACCAAATATGTTAGTCGGTAGCATGTTTTCAGCTTTTACCCGATTTCAAAAAAAGGAGGAGGTTCTCATTTCGACTTTCGGGACTCGAACCCAATACCTCAGCTTTGCAATCATATCGTAGTACAATAGCGCCACCGAGGCAGGTAAATCTGTTTTTTTTTAAATCTGCAATTATGACTTGTATTTGGTCAAATTATATTTTAAACCCTTGCGTACCATTCTGTCGTCTATACTGACGGTCTAAGCGTCCTTTTATTTTTTGATATATACTCGTATATGTCGCAGATTCAAACGGATTGCCATCTAATCTAAATAGCCGTCGGAGAAGGAGAGAGGGCAGTGTAAAAAAAAAGAACACAAACTAAATAATACTAATAAAATATATAAATACACAAACATAATTTAAGATGTACATAACAAATAAGCACAAATACACTTAAATTTTCTTTTTAATGTTTTAATAATGTATTCAACCAACGCGCGATGAATCTCGACAGTCACGCCATTGTTTGTAAACAACATTTGTTTACGGTTGCTCAGGGCAACGCGCCGAGGTGTATCAGGACATCATGATAGAAGAGGAACTGTAATAAACGGAAGTAATACTGCGCATGTCACAACTATCTGTTGCTCTACCGATTGCCACGCACTGAAATATATGGATATACGAGTACTCAATTCAGTAGACAATGTATTTAAAAAGGCAGTTGATTTAGTCTCTCTATTTACGTAATGCCCGTTGTCTAAAGGACAATGGGCACAAATGTATGAAAACAGGTACCAGCACCAATCGGAATTAATGATACACTGTTGGAAAGGTATTTTTGTGTACGGCGCTAGACCTGATTCACTGTCCAATCAAAGAAATCCTACTTAATAGTTTTACCTTTTTGGTACATCCTATTAAGTACATATACTTTTATTGACATACATTTTTAATTCGGCGTAGTATTATTGTAATCCCAGGGCACACCTCTGACTTTTCGAAATCATGTATGTAGTTATAGTCAATTATCGTGCACTTTAACGGCGAAGGAATATATCTTAGCCGCCACAGTTAAAAATCTATTTTAATTCGCCCGTTAACCACTTCCACTACCCATCAGCATATTGTTACCATTCGGGAATCATTCGCTTGAGGAGTGGTTAGAAAGAAAGAAAGAAAGAAAACTCATTTATTAGCCACAAATAAGATGACGCACACACTCGTTTAACATAAATTTATATATATATATATATATATATATATATATATATATATATATAGCTAACAACAAAAAGACAGTAAAAGGGAGTTTGTACGTCGCATAAATGTGACACGTAGGTGACCACTCAGCTTATTGTTGCACTGCGACGCGAGCCACAGCGCAACGCTGGTTTTCAGTGGTCACCTTAAGTGACATGCGAACGCCAGCTTACATACTAACATAAATTAAAACATATTGTATAATTAATGCTTAAAAAAACAACAATAAAAAAAAATAACAAGTCATAATAAGGATTAATAACCAAGGAAACAAGTAAAATATAAAAAATAAAAATCTACTACACAAACAGTACAACACATACAAAGAAGCTAGCTGTTAATATTCTGAGTTTTCCGTCAGAGGAACGTGGTATTCGTAGCCACATTCTTCGATATTGTCTAAACTGTCTCTAAACCCACTGTCTAAAACAAAAACATCATTACAATGAAGCAATACCTGCAAGGGGTTTTCCTCATCGTGCATAAAATCGCTCATTATTTGGGTGTCAGACTTCGTGGCAGCGTATGGTTCTTTTACATCTACAATGCATCCGTCAGTGGTTAAAATTAAAAATGGCTTTAACCAGTTTTGGAACCTGTGCAAGCTAAATTTGTGCCTCTGAAATAAAAAGTTTCATCTCTCCTGAATATAAGTGCTATCGCAAACAATAATTGCTTTAGTGTTTTACCCACTTCCGAAGAGTGCTTTGGGAATCCTCAGGTTCGTGGTCTGTATCATCAAACACGATTTGGAATTCGGCAATAATAATGTAATGCAAAGAATTCAATACGACATACGTAGACCGACGGGTAGCTGAAGAATACCAAACAATGCTGTGTGCATTGGATGATATTGGATTTTTCTATTCATTATCTGCCCGGAATCAGGAATTTGTGCCCGATACGATGATAGGCTCGCCCTCTATCACATCGTGGGACGGAACACACAAGCCGAAACGTGGGTGTCCTGGTAGCACCTCTGCCTACCCCTTCTGGGAGAAAAGCGTGAGTTTATATGCACCGTCTGTATGCACCCGTACAAAAAAGGAAAGAGAAGTAAAAAGTTCATTGAGAATTAACCTCTAATGAAGCATTTTCTCGAATAAATGTAGCTATACGTGCACGCATTCTTGGTGGGTTTTCCGATTAAATGCGCACTAATATCGGCCTTGGTAAAGCCCTCTTCGGCACATTATGCAGTTACGAAATCGGTCCATCATTACATATGTATGTATGTAAATGCAATATGTATGTATGTAAATATCTTTCGACGACTATATTTCAACGGTGACTGCCTCGGTGGCGTAATGGTACTACGGTACGATTGCAAAGCTGACCCACGGAACGCGAGCCAGTCTCCACGCTCCAACAGTACTATTTTCAGATGATTCTGTTTGCTCCCTCGATCACAACTACCCGTTCTGTTCGCTCACAGACCGTTGAGATGCTCACATTTTTCATGAAACCCCTGACATCTCCGGTCACTATGTAGCGTAGATTATGTCGAACACCTATAGATGGCGTTGGCATTCCGTTTTTGAAAGTCAACTCGATGACGACATATACATATATTTTGGAATACTTTTTAGAGACTTATTATCCATATATTTCTATTCAAATATTTTTTAAAGGTCTTCACCATTCACCATAATGGTAAAAAATACTGGTACCATATAACGGCCGGCATCAGTGTTACCCAAAGCATACCAAAAAGAGGTTGCGTGGTCGCATTTTCGCTTAATGTGTGCGTGTGTTTGTATGAGGGTATGTGTGTGTCTATATTTAAGGGCCATCTTTCGTACTTCTTAAAGCCACTTCTGTTACGAATTACCGGATCTAATCTTTTCTGTATATTGATACACCGCCGGATATCTTGCTGAGTGATTCCGTGCCAATATCGCAATAACGCCGGAGTTAACTGACGCAGAATCTACGGGAGCGGGTAGTCTCTCCGAAATTAACGCTCAAGTAAGGCCCACACATGCTAGATTGGGTTCAAATCAGGACTCCATATGTGGACGATTAAAAGTTATCACATTGTTGGCGCCAAGAAAATTTCGCGTCAGCATTGCGGTGTGAAGTCGATCGTAAATAATATAAAATTATTCCCTGCGGTTGCAAAATTTCGTTGACGTACTTTTCGGTAATCAACTTTCCGCGAACAATTATTAAGGGTGGTTTGTATTAAGGTTGTAGGATACTCCTGCTTACATTATCGCTAATCAGGCATTAAACTCCGTTACTGGTCGCGTTAATATATCGCGATTTTGATCCCCACGACGACGCCTAACAATAAATAGATCGTCCGTCGGTGTCATAGAGAAAAAATCGTAATTTGGCTGTAAATAATACATTCATCCATTGCTTATGACTCCAGCGGTGATGCTGACGCGTATAATTTAATCGAGTGCGACGATGTCTCGGTGTTAGCATCCGTACACGACTTGGGCGTCAAGCGCTTACAACCTTGCTATCGTAAGCGATTTCAAATCGTTGAGGCGGATACGTATTGTGTGGAGGATACTGTCCACTATCAGGAACTTCGAGTGCGATGGAACGTGCATTTATAGAGGAATTTCGACGAGCCTGTTGAACGGTAGTCCAGTCCAGTCTTCGTGTTTGGTAGTGACGCGTCATCCTTGGCCAGGATGCTGTTAAAAAATGTGTTTCGTTAAATCGTGAATAGACTCGACTAACAATTGACTGATTTACTCCCATAATAGCGGTAAGCTTGAAAAAAAAAACACTGCTTTATTCTTAAGAATTCATTACATGAAAATTTTAAATTTTCAGAGGCAGATAATGATGTTTGATCTATTGACACATTTTAAAACTAACTGCTTATAGGGCCACTTGGTGCAAAAAAAAAAGAATAATTATTAAAATAACGTATTCTGAATTTATACAATAAATCAAACGTGGAAAATTTCTCATCACGATGGTTTTTGGTTTTCCGAGATACAATTTTTTTAATTAGTAACTATTTGTATGGGTAGACACGAATATTAAGAGAAAACTGCACCTCAATACAGACATAAGTACAATTTTTAATGTACTGTAATATGTACAGACATACATACGCTGTTACAACAATGTCGCCGCTCTCGATGGAACCTCGGCACATTCATGCTCTCCTGGTACACGGCGCAAAACTTCACAGATTAGTTTAAAAACACTTGTCAACTATGGTTTTATTACGTGACGTTACATTTGTCTTATATAACATTTTGTACAAATGTTTTTTTTTTTTCCATTAACTTAGTGCCGCTGTATTTAAAGCAAATGAAAAGATTAAAGAATTAGAATTGTTCCAGGTTGGGTACAAAAGTAATAAAAACATATCTATAGAATATACAAAGACAAACGTAGTGAAAATTTCTTTTGCGGAACTTAAAAACAGAAAATGTTGGGGAAATGATCCGTGAGAGGATCGAATCCGCAACCTCCGCGTTATTATATTATAATAAGTAACATTATTTTACCAAACGGAGTTATAAGTTTGATGGCTAAGCAAATTTCACCGTGTCATTGCAGGTTATAAATTATTCAAGTGATGGGATCAATACTTGGTTTATTAATTTCAGTGCGTAGTAAAGCAACAGGTAGTTGTGACATGCGCAGTATGAATATCGTTTGGTACATTTATTTTGCTTTCCTGATATCCTGGTACGCGTCGTCGCGTTGCCCCGGGCAACCTTAAACAAATGTTGTTTACCGTGTTCAACTGCGTGTTCAACGATATGCATCGCGCGTTATATATTATTAATATAACATTATGAAAATGGATGATCAATTAATAATTGCTAACAGTTCCTTCCATACGATAGTAAATTTGGCTTAATTGTATCAACATTATATTGCTAATCATTTGTATGAGATACTTATTGTAAATACTATTTTTTGCACTCTGCTTGTATTAATTGCGGCTTTGACGCCACGGTGTTCAAGTTATAAGCAGCCACACATGGGTGTACAGTTTGTCGCATTATATGGCGCGTTCAGGTAGAACCTTCTACTACTCATGCTGTCCTACTAGCAGAGAGCTATAAATATCGATTCAATTCGCAAGTGATGTCGCTCATGAATAAATAAGGTGAGACCAGACGACTAGCCTTCTCCTTTGCACCAACGTGTTGTCACTGTTTCCCTACAACTAAAAAATTTTAATGTTTTTTTTTTTTACAGATGTACAATATTATATTTTTTGATATTAAGTGTGTCAATTGACGTCAATTGTGCAGCGACGTCTTTCGAAAATTTTCAACGTCTGGAAAAAGTTGCAACTTCTATTTATTCACAGGGCCATCTCTGGACACGCATTTAAATCCTTCAAATGACTGATAGCAAACTTGATACAGTAGTTCGAACAAAACCTCATATGTGGCGTTGTGAATGAAACTGCTTGTAGAGATCTGTACCGACTCCTGAATCCCTAGTAACATTTGCTAGTTTTTTTGTACAGTTGTTCATTTTGTGGATTAAAAAATATGGACACGGTATCAAGAGCCATTAAAATGACTGATGATAGTTTAGTCGCGAACTGAAGTTGAGCTAAACGGTAAAAAATCTTGTAACTACTAGTATATAGGTGTTAAACGTCGTGAATAAAAAATCACGATTTTTCACAAATATCATCACTGGTTTTTTTTTAATCTTGTACAATGTCACCTGGAATGAGAAACATGTGGCTTAAATTCAATAACATATGTCAATATCACCCTATATATTTATGGCCATTTTGGAAATATTTAGAACAATAAAGCATATAAGCACAATATAATTGCTCATACAGGGTCCAGTGAAGTTTAGTTCCAGCTTCACTAAAGCTTACAGAGTAGTAGCGTTGTTTGTATACAAGTCGTTTTCAATGACATAGTAAACAGTATTTTATTCGATTTGTGTAGTCACACACGCACACACTGAAATGTATACGTACTTTTATGTCTTTTAATCTATATTGAGTTCATCCCCTTACAGACTAACAGCCCGCGAGCCCCAGACTCACGTCATTTTATTTAAGCTGAATGTTGTCTGATTTTGCATATAACATGGGTACGAAAGTACATTACTGAAGGTAGGTCTCTCAAATGCGAGAGCCTGCCTGGGTACATACCACAACAATGTCTATACTTCAGATACAACTAAAATTTTCGCGAAAAAGAGACTATTTCTTTTGTTGTAAATTTTTACTTATCTATAGTTTTAGCGATAATTAGGGATTTGCCATCCAAACTACAAAAAATTACATTAAAAAAAATTACAAAAAAGAACCTGCCGCTTTGTTTTGAGAAATATTTACTTGCGTCTACAATCACTAAAACTACAACCTGCCTTCATTTCCAGTCGCAGTTTTGATATATATACCCTGTATATACATAGTTTCCCTTAACTAGATAATAAATTAGTAGTAAAGAGAGATAGACGAAACAATGACGGTAAGCAACCAAAATAATAAGGTTTCTGCCGTCGATAGTTTTCAAGAAGCAACCATTCTAGTAAATATTCAAAAAAATCTACTTTGACCAACACTTTGTAGCATTGTGACGAGTGATAGTGATATCCATAATTCATTACTTTAAATATCGCTTTGCAATGTTTATTAATAGATAAGCGTAAAAACTGCATATATAATCATAACAAGTCTATATTTTAAGAAATACGTCCGAGTTCCTCAAACTAGGATTTTTCAATTATTTATTAATCAACTATGACGCGACGTACTGAAAAAGAAAGTACCTTGAAGCGACAGCTTTGCAATACCCATTTCCTATTCCCATCTTTTTTCCTTCCCGCTCCTCTCTCGATCTGATGCGCCTGCAACACATCCACGATCCAAAGTTGAGGATGTTCATGGGCATATAATATAAAAAAATATGACTTGATATTGACAAAATTACTATTGATATTATTTCTGGGCGTCTGCAGCGGCGACCTCTACCGAAAATATTCATCGTCTGTGTCTTTGCGTAACAAGAACTGTATATTCAAAAGGCCATCTCTGGAGATACATATAAATCTCTTGAATTACTCCTTGCAAACTGAATACAGTGGTTTGAACAAATATCATATGGTGGCGTTGTGAATAAAAGTGATCGAAGAAATCCCTAGCTACTCATGAACTCCTAGTAACATTTTGATAGTTTTATCGTAAATTTGTACATTTAGTGGCAAATAAAAAATTGACGTGCTCCCAGCTCGAGGTTTAGAGCCGTACTGATTGAGTGTATACGGTCTCAAGATGTATTCAACCGCCAAATACGTTTGCCGGTGACGCGCTTTGCGGCTCAAATAAACTCACCTGATTTCAAACGTTCACTATTATTTCCAATACGTTAAGTTTTCGGTTTAAGATAAAACCGCAACAATTCTGTTATGTCTCCTTTTTTTTTAATTTGCGTGGGAGCTTTGTCAATCTGCTACGAGTGGTAGAGTGCGTTATTCCTTATATTAATTGATTGATTATATTAAACTGAGTAATAAGTTTTTAAACCAATCTTTAAACATTTTATCATCGAAATATCATGATTAAATATCATGATTTGAATATAAGGCTAATAAAACTTTGTTATAAAACCCGATGTGTTTCCTGCATGGCTTATTTATTATTAATTCCTTTTTGTCATAGGAACTGAGCTTGACGATGCTTTGCTATCGTCTGCTCACATTTTATTAACAGCATGGTTGACATTTAGCCACATTTCGTCTAGAAAACCCACATTTTTCGATTCCGTTTCATTATTTTTTTTCATTGCTTTAAAAATTTTACACCGACTTAACGCTATATCCTTACCAGTTTCCTTCTATTGAGGTTTTTATATGAAAAACCGAGATTAAGTAGTACATAAGGTATTGATTTTTGCCCACTTGATGCTTCAGTTTCTTGAAAAGTAACTACCAACGCACCTAATGATCGGAAACATGAATCAAGGTTGCTTATAATCAATTTTCGGCGATGTTTGCATGGTGGTGCAACGACCTCATCCGTAAATATTCATCGGCTGTGAATAATAATTTATGTTTATTCCGAGGGCCATCGCTGGAGAAGCACGTAAATTTCTTGAATGAATTATTGCAATATTGAAAGTGAATTTACATATAACTTAATATTGACATAATTTAGTCATGTTTGATATTATTTCTGGACATGTGCAGCGACCTCTCCGAAAAAATTCATCGTTTGGCCATCTTTGGAGATAGATATAAATCTCTTGAATGAGTAAGAACTCATTCAAGAGTAAACTGCAAACTACACACAGTAGTTCGAACAAAATCTCATACGTGGCGTTGTTAACAAAACTGATCGTAGAGATCTCTAGCGACTCATGAATCCCTAGTACCATTTTGCTAGTTTTGTGGTACATACGTGTATTTATAGAGTAATTTCAACAAGCCTGTCGAACGGTAGTCCAGTCTTCATGTTTGGTAGTGACACGTCGTCCTTGACCAGGACGCTGTTAAAAAATTGTGTTTCGTTGAATCGTGAATAGATGAATAACAATATATTGACTTACACCCATTATAGCGGTTAGCTAGCGGATAGACAGCTATGAAAAAAAAAACACTGCTTTATTATTAAGAATTCATACACGAAAATTTGCAATTTTCAGAAGCAGAAAATTATGTTTGATCTATTTTGAAATGCAGAAGTACGTAGAATGGAACACCGATATTTATTTTCTTAAATTGACACATTCTAAAACTAACTAGTTATAGGGCCAGTTGGTGAAAACAATATGGATAATTACAAAAAGAACGTATTCTGAATTAATACAATAAATCAAACGTGGAAAATTGCTCAGTACGATGGTTTTTAGTTTTACGACTAACTAACTTTTTTAATTGGTCACTATTTGTAAGGGTAGACACAAATATCAAGAGAAAACTGCACCTCAATACAGACATCGGTGCAATTAATACATACATACGCTGTTAGGACAAAGTCGCGGCTCTCGATGGAACCTCTGCACATTTATGCTCTCCTGGTACACGGCGCAAAACTTCACAGATTAGTTTAAAAACACTTGTCAACTATGGTTTTACTATGTGACCTTACATTTGTCTTTTATAACATTATATTATGTTATAAAAGACCTATATATATGTGTATATATATGTAGGTTTTATTTTCAATAATTTAGTGGCACTGTATTTAAAAAATAAAAACGCTCCAGGTTGGGTTCAAAATAAGCTACGGGCGAAGGTTATCCATTAAAAATATCATCTAAACTGATGCCAAGTTTGCAAATGATTAGTAATAAAAAATCTTAATAAAACATATGTATACAATATAAATAGACAAACGTAGTAAATATTTCTTTTACAAAATAAAAAAAAAGAAAACATTCATTACGATCATGATAATGCCTCGGGGAAATGTTCCGTGAGAAGATCGAACCCGCAACCTTCACCGTGTCATTGCAGCTTCTAAGTTATTCAAGTGATGGGATCACTACTTGTTTAATAAATTTCAGTGCGTAGTAAAGCAATAGGTAGTTGTGACATGCGCAGTATGAATATCGTTTGGTACATTTCTTTTGCTTTCCTAATATCCTGGTACGCGTCGTCGCGTTGCCCCGGGCAACCGTAATCGAATATTGTTTATAAACAGCGGCGTGATTGCCGATATGCATCGCGCGTAATAATTTCATTAATACTCGTAAACATGATTATACAATACGAAAATGGAAGATTCATTACTAACAGTCCCATAGGATTTTAAAGTTGCTTAATTGTATCAAAATTATAATTCTAATCATTTTTGTGAAATACTTATTGTAAATACTATTTTTTGCACTCTGCTTGTGTTAATTGCGGCTGTTTCGTCACGGTGCTGAAGTCACAAGGAACCACGCATGGGTGTAAAATTTTTCGCATTATATGGCGCGTTCACGTAGAGCAACACGATGCTACGCGTAAAAAACCTTCTACAACTCATGCTGTCCTATTAACAGAGAGCTTTAAATATCGATTGCATTGCAAGTGATGTCGCTCATGAATGAACAAGGTGAGACCAGACGACTACCCTTCTCCCTTGCACCAACGTGATGTTAGTGTTTCCCTACAACTAAGAAATTTGATTTTTTTTTTGCAGATATACACTATCGTATTTTTTTTATATTTTAAGTGTGTACAGATGATTTGATATTAAATTAATTATGATTGAAACTATTTCTGGACACTTGTGTCGACCTCGTTTGAAAATATTCATCGTCTTTGACTAGCTATAATAAGAACTGTATATTCAAAAGTCCATCTTTGGAGATAGATGATATAAATCTCTTGAATTACTCCTTGCAAACTGGATACAGTAGTTCGAACAAATGTCATATGGTGGCGTTGTGAATAAAACTGATCGCAGAAATCCCTAGCCATTCATGAACTCCTAGTAACATTTTGCTAGTTTTGTCGTAAATATATTTTGTGGCAAAGAAAAAAATTGACGTGCTCCCTGCTCAAGGTTTAGAGCCGTACTGACTGAGTGTATACGGTATCAAAATGTATTCAACTGCCAAATACGTTTGCCGTTGACGCGCTTTTCGGTTCAAATAAACTCACCTGATTTCAAACTTTTACTATGATTTCCAATGCGTTGAGTTTACTGATGGATACCAGTCGTAAATAAAATAGAGATAAGAAAAGAATTGTCGGTTTAAAATAAAACCTCAAGAGATTTCGCAACAATTCTGTTGTGTCCCCTTTTATTTGATATTGGCGCGGAAGCGTGTATATTCAAAGAGCCATCTCTGGAGATGCATATGAATCTCTTGAATGAATCCTTGGAAATTATATATTTTTGCCCATTCGACAATCCCGTTTCTTGCAAAGTAACTATCAATTTTCACCTAGTGTTGGAAATTCTTTGTGAGTATAGTGATCGTGTACATGATTCCGGACTGCGCAATCTCAAAAGAATCGAGGTTGCCTCCAGTTCATTTTCAACGATATTTTCATGGTGGTGCAGCGACCTCTTCCGAAAATTTTCGTCTGTAAAAAGTTGCAACTTCTATTTATTCACAGGGCCATCTATGGACAACCATTTAAATCTCTTAAATGACTGATAGCAAACTTGATACATAAGTTCAAACAAAACCTCATATATGGCGATGTGAATAAAACTGCTTGCAGAGATCAGTACCGACTCCTGAATTCCTAGTAACATTTTTCTAGTTTTTCGTACATTTTGTGCATTAAAAATATTGGATACGGTATTAAAATCAAGAGCCATTAAATCCGTCAAATATGTTACTCGGTCACATGCTTTCAGTTTTTTACCCGATTTAAAAAAAAGAAGGAGGTTCTCATTTCGACTTGCGGGATTCGAACCCAAAACTTCAGCATTGCAACCATACTGTAGTACAACTGCGCCACCGAGGCAGGTGTATTTGGATATTTTTTTGATTAGCAATTATACCTAGTATTTGGTAAAATTATAATTTTAACCGTTGAGTACCATGGTGTCTTTAAAAAAAATGGTGTCAAATATGACGATAAGTGAATACTTACAACAACAAAAATGACCACTTTTTTTACAAAATTTTTAGTTGCCTTTTATCTACAGTCACTAATACCACCTAGTTTTGTTTCGGTAGCAGTCTTGATATACCCCGTATATACAGGGTGATATTGATTTATGGAATTTAATTGAAGACATGTTTTTTTTCACCATCCCACGTAACGTTGTACCAAGTATGAGAAAAACAATTTTCTAAGAGCAACAACAACTAACAGTATTTAGGAAACATAATATTACATTGCTTTTTAACATTTGTTTTTTGACTGCGTCAGTAGCGTAGTTGTACTACGGTACGATTGCAAAGTTTGGGTCTCGGGTTCGAATCTCGGGTCGGGCAAAGTGATAATAGATTTTTCTATATTTTAACAGCTCCGAGTCAGAAATTTGTGCCCGATATGGCAATAGGCTTGCCCCCTATCACATCGTGGGACAAAACATACGAGATGAAATGTGGGTATTATGGTGGCACCTCTGCCTACATTTTCTGGGAAAAGGCGTGAGTTTATGTATGCTTTTTAACCATAGCTCGCTTGAATATTGCAACTGCGGTGTGTTCCCGATTGAGCATTTATTGGCGAAAGATGTTCAACTCTCACCGATGGACATAATGATGACCTTAAATGAATGAATGAAATTCGGTATTTAAAATATATTTTCGACGCAGTACGACTAAATCTAATTCTACAGCAAGGTGGTTAAGCTCTGGGGGGTTCTCTATGATCGGAAATGAAACTTGAAAGAAAGAAAGAAAGAAAGAAAACTCATTTATTAGCCACAAATAAGATGACGCACACACTCGTTTAACATAAACCTAAATATATATATATAGCTAACAACAAAAAGACAGTAAAAGGGAGTTTGTACGTCGCATAAATGTGACACGTAGGTGACCACTCAGCTTATTGTTGCACTGCGACGCGAGCCACAGCGCAACGCTGGTTTTCAGTGGTCACCTTGAGTGACATGCGAACGCCAGCTTACATACTAACATAAATTAAAATATTTTGTATAATTAATGCTTAAAAAAAACAACAATAAAAAAATACAAGTCATAATAAGGATTAATAACCAAGGAAACAAGTAAAATATAAAAAATAAAAATCTACTACACAAACAGTACAACACACACAAAGAAAAAGCAAAAAATAATATCTAATCTAGTTTATACAAGTATTGTAATAATTATGAACTCAAGGAACTAAAAAACAAGCCTTTGCATAATGCACTGTCCCGCTTCCGCTCGCACAACACATCAGCATTGCACAATAATAATTAATGCAGAATGCTCTCTGCAGTCTGCATTCGTCCGGCGACGGGGACGTGAGAGGACGTTCTTTGCCAATTACAATGCGTAAGACTTGAGCCGTGCGGCTAGTGCTACGCGTCGCAAACATGGAGTGTTGAAGGCACGACTAATTGTCCTGGCGAGTCAAAAGTACCACCAAACTGTATAGCATAAAATGACTGTCTCCGGTAAGTGCAACTTGCGTAATAAGGTTATGGCATAAATATGAAATATCTAATTAATTAGCTTTAGCAATTGTCTCGAGGAAAAATAAAATAAAAATACAAACAATAATAAACAGTAATATTCATAAGATAATTAAAATATTTTAAAGGTGAAAACGACGCGAAGGGGACAACTTGGTAACTAATAACGTTGAACGTTGAACTTGAACGTTCAGACGTCGCACGTAAAATACTATAATAAAATAACGTGCCTAGGTACTCTGCGAAATGTTCGAATCATCTTTCGTACGTCCTAACTATAGACATAGTTCGGAATGAATGATATATATCATAGAGAATAGTGTTAATTTTTAGAAGTAGAAAACTTATAACTTACTTCAGACGTCGAACGTCTGAACATTCGCGTTTCGTTTCGGATCATTGAGTAACCCTTCTGGGTCATAACAGTCGAAGAGCAAGGGGGGCTATGATAATGAATATTTTTCTTCCTGGACATACCCGCTGAGATCCCCAGATCTAACCCCTCTGGATTTATGGCGTTACGTATTCCAGCTTCTACGTTATTCAATTGATGGGATCAATACTTGGTTCATTCATTCAGCTCGTAGTAGAGCAACAGGTAGTTGTGACATGCGCAGTATGAATTTCGTTTGGTACATTTCTTTTGCTGTTCTTATACCCTGGTACAAGCCGGCGCGTTTCCCCGGGCAACCGTAAACAAATGTTGTTTATAAACAACGCCGATATTCATCGCGCGTTATGTTTCATTTTAATATTACACGTTAATTACATTATGAATATAGATGACTACTCACTTATAGTTCAATAGGTTTGTAAATTTAGCCTAATTGTATTTCTCACTGCACTCTTCGTGAGCTAATTGCGGCTGTGACGTCATGGTGATCAAGTCACAAGCCATCGCGGACGTGTAGCACGATGTGTCCTGTTACACAGCGCGTTCAGGTAGAGCAATACGATGCTAAGCGTAAGAAACCTTCTACTACTCATGCTGTCCTACTAGCAGAGTGCTTTAAATATCGATTGAATTCGCAAGAGATGTTGCTCCTAAATGAACAAGGTCGTCTACCCTTCTCCCTTGCACCAACGAGATGTTACTGTTTTCCTACAAACTGAGGAGTTAGAAACAACTTTTCTTGCGTCATACTTCTTACTTCAACAGGTGTTTTTTGTACAGATATACATCATCATATTAATTCCTATTTAAAGCGAGTTTACATATGAGTTTTCCACGTGGTAGAACCATGCTGTTGTCCGTCATGACTCAGCATTAATGGGCAGGCTCACCCGGGGTGGAACCACTGTCTCGCAGGAGATCAACGTGAAGCGACAGCTTTGCAATACCCATTTCCTCTTTCTATCCTTTTTCCTTCCCGCTCCTCTCCCGATCTGATGGGGCGGCAACACATCCATGATCCAGTGTTGTGGATGTTCATGGGCGGCATATGCTATACAAAAAATATGATTTGATATTAACAAACATACGATTGATATTATTTCTAGACGTTTGCAGCGGCGACCTCTACCGAACATATTCATCGTTTGTGATTTGCTGTAACATGAACTGTATATTTTAATTTTAATAAATTTCAGTGCGTAGTAAAGCAATAGGTAGTTGTGACATGCGCAGTATGAATATCGTTTGGTACATTTCTTTTGCTTTCCTAATATCCTGGTACGCGTCGTCGCGTTGCCCCGGGCAACCGTAATCGAATATTGTTTATAAACAGCGGCGTGATTGCCGATATGCATCGCGCGTAATAATTTCATTAATACTCGTAAACATGATTATACAATACGAAAATGGAAGATTCATTACTAACAGTCCCATAGGATTTTAAAGTTGCTTAATTGTATCAAAATTATAATTCTAATCATTTTTGTGAAATACTTATTGTAAATACTATTTTTTGCACTCTGCTTGTGTTAATTGCGGCTGTTTCGTCACGGTGCTGAAGTCACAAGGAACCACGCATGGGTGTAAAATTTTTCGCATTATATGGCGCGTTCACGTAGAGCAACACGATGCTACGCGTAAAAAACCTTCTACAACTCATGCTGTCCTATTAACAGAGAGCTTTAAATATCGATTGCATTGCAAGTGATGTCGCTCATGAATGAACAAGGTGAGACCAGACGACTACCCTTCTCCCTTGCACCAACGTGATGTTAGTGTTTCCCTACAACTAAGAAATTTGATTTTTTTTTTTGCAGATATACACTATCGTATTTTTTTTATATTTTAAGTGTGTACAGATGATTTGATATTAAATTAATTATGATTGAAACTATTTCTGGACACTTGTGTCGACCTCGTTTGAAAATATTCATCGTCTTTGACTAGCTATAATAAGAACTGTATATTCAAAAGTCCATCTTTGGAGATAGATGATATAAATCTCTTGAATTACTCCTTGCAAACTGGATACAGTAGTTCGAACAAATGTCATATGGTGGCGTTGTGAATAAAACTGATCGATGAAATCCCTAGCTACTCATGAACTCCTAGTAACGTTTTGCTAGTTTTGTCGTAATTTTGTACATTTAGTGGCAAAAAAAAAATTCACGTGCGCCCTGTTCGAGGTTTAGAGCCGTACTGACTGAGTGTATACGGTGTCAATATGTATTCAACCGCCAAATGCGTTTGCCGATGGCGCGCTCCGCGGTTCAAATAAACTCACCCGATTTCAAACGTTTACTATAATTTCCAATATGTTAAGTTTACTGATGGGTATCAGTCTGAAATAAAATAATAAGAAAAGATTTGTCTGTTTAAGATAAAACCGATTTTTTTAGTAAATGGGCCTCAAGAGGTTTCGCTTCATCCAGTCTGTTATCTCCCCTTTTTTCAATATTTGCGTGGGAGCTTTGTCAATTATGTTAAACTGAGTAAGAAGTTTTTGAACCAATCTAAACTTTTTAACATCGATCTCCTCATTATATTTGAATATAAGGCTATTAAAACTTCGTTATAAAACTCTATGCGTTTCCTGCATGGCTTATTTATTATTGCTTCCTTTTTGCCAGAGGAACTGAACTTGATTATGCTTTGGTATCGCCTGCTCACATTTTATTAAGAGCGTGGTTGGCATTCCGCCACACTTCAATTAGAAAACCCACATTTTTCGATTCCGTTTCAGTATTTTATTTTCATGACTTTAAAAATTTAACACCGTCTTAACGCTATGTCCTTACGAGTTTTCTTCTATTGAGGTTTTTATGTGAAAAACCGACATCATGTAGTACATAAGGTAGGTATTGATTTTCGCCCACTAGATGGTCCAGTTTCTTGTAAAGTAACTACCAACACACCTAATAATCGGAAACATGAATCAAGGTTGCTTATAATCAATGTTCGGCGATGTTTTCATGATGGTGCAACGACCTCTTCCGTAAATATTCATCGGCTGTGAATAGAAAATATTCATCATCTGTGAACAATAATTTATGTTTATTCCGAGGGCCATCGCTGGAAAAGCACATAAATTTCTTGAATGAATCATTGCAATATTGAAAGTGAATTTACATATAACTTGATATTGACTTAATTTAGTCATGTTTGATATTATTTCTGGACATGTGCAGCGACCTCTCCGAAAAAATTCATCGTCTGTGACTAACTGTAACAAGAAATGTATATTTAAAAGGCTATCTTTGGAGATAGATATAAATCTCATGAATGAGTACGAACTCATTCAAGAGTAAACTGCAAACTACACACAGTAGTTCGAACAAAATCTCAAACGTGGCGTTGTTAACAAAACTGATCGTAGAGATCTCTAGCGACTCATGAGTCCTTAGTACCATTTTGCTATAGAGTAATTTCAACAAGCCTGTCGAACGGTAGGTAGTCCAGTCTTCGTGTTTGGTAGTGACACGTCGTCCTTGGCCAGGACGTTGTTAAAAAAATGTGTTTCGTTGAATCGTGAATAGATGAATAACAATATATTGACTTACACCCATTATAGCGGTTAGCTAGCGGATAGGAAGCTATGAAAAAAAAACACTGCTTTATTATTAAGAATTCATACATGAAAATTTGAAATTTTCAGAAGCAGAAAATTATGTTTGATCTATTTTGAAATACAGAAGTACCTAGAAAGGAACACCGATATTTATTTTCTTAAATTGACACATTCTAAAACTAATTGGTTATAGGGCCACTTGTTGAAAACATTATGGATAATTACAAAAAGAACGTATTCTGAATTAATACAATAAATCAAACGTGGAAAATTGCTCAGTACGATGGTTTTTAGTTTTACGGCTAACTAACTTTTTTAATTGGTTACTATTTGTAAGGGTAGACACAAATATCAAGAGAAAACTGCACCTCAATACAGACATCGGTGCAATTAATACATACATACGCTGTTAGGACAAAGTCGCGGCTTTCGATGGAACCTCGGCACATTCATGCTCTCCTAGTACACGGCGCAAAACTTCACAGAACTTAGTTCGACAACTATTGTCAACTATGGTTTTATTATGGGACGTTACATTTGTCTGTTATGATATATATATATATATATAATATATATATATATATATCTATATATATATATATACATACATAATAATTTTCAATAACTTAGCGGCGCTGTATTTAAAAAATAAAAACGCTCCAGGTTGGGTTCAAAATAAGCTACGGGCGAAGGTTATCCATTAAAAATATCATCTAAACTGATGCCAAGTTTGCAAATGATTAGTAATAAAAAATCTTAATAAAACATATGTATACAATATAAATAGACAAACGTAGTAAATATTTCTTTTACAAAATAAAAAAAAAGAAAACATTCATTACGATCATGATAATGCCTCGGGGAAATGTTCCGTGAGAGGATCGAACCCGCAACCTTCACCGTGTCATTGCAGCTTCTAAGTTATTCAAGTGATGGGATCAATACTTGTTTAATTAATTTCAGTGCATAGTAAAGCAACGGTTAGTTGTGACATGCGCAGTATGAATATTGTTTGGTACATTTTTTTTGCTTTCCTCATATCCTGGTTCGCGTCGTCGCGTTGCCTTGGGCAACAATAAACGAATGTTGTTTATAAACAATGGCGTGATTGCCGATATGCATCGCGCGTAATATTTCATTAATACTCGTAAACATGATTATACATTACGAAAATGGAAGATTCATTACTAACAGTCCCATAGGATTTTAAAGTTGCTTAATTGTATCAAAATTATAATTCTAATCATTTTTGTGAAATACTTATTGTAAATACTATTTTTTGCACTCTGCTTGTATTAATTGCGGCTGTGACGTCACGGTGATTAAGTTACAAGCAACCACGCATGTGTGTACAGTTTTTCGCATTATATGGCGCGTTCAGGTAGAGCAACACGATACTATGCGTAAGAAACATTCTACCACTCATGCTGTCCTAATAACAGAGAGCTTTAAATATCGATTGAATTCGCAAGTGATGTCGCTCATGAGTAAACAAGATGAGACCAGACGACTACCCTTCTCCCTTGCACCAACGTGATGTCACTGTTTCCCTACAACTAAGGAATTTGAATGTTTTTTTTTACCAATGTACAATATCGTATTTTATGTAAGTTGTTTACAGATGATTTGATAATAATTTAATTATGATTATTACTATTTCTGGACACTTGTGTCGACCTCGTTTGAAAATATTCATCGTCTTTGACTAGCTCTAACAAGAACTGTATATTCAAAAGGCCATCTCTGGAGATAGATGATATAAATCTCTTGAATTACTCCTTGCGACCTGGATACAGTAGTTCGAACAAATGTCATATGGTGGCGTTGTGAATAAAACTGATCGCAGAAATCCCTAGCCATTCATGTAGTCCCAGTAACATTTTGCTAGTTTTGTCGTAAATATATTAAGTGGCAAAAAAAAAAAATTACGTGCTCCCTGCTCGAGGTTTAGAGCCGTACTGATTGAGTTTATACAGTGTCAAGATGTATTTAACCGCCAAATACGTTTGCCGGTGACGTGCTTTTCGATTCAAATAAACTCACCTGATTTCAAACTTTTACTATGATTTCCAATGCGTTAAGTTTACTGATGGATGCCAGTCTTAAATAAAATAGAGATAAGAAAAGGATTCTCGGTTAAAACCTCAAGCGATTTCGCAACAATTCTGTTATGTCCCCTTTTATTTGATATTTGCGTGGGAGCGTGTATATTCAAAGAGCCATCTCTTGATAGATACAGTATACAAACTTGATACATTAGTTCAAACAAGACCTCACATATGGCGTTGTGAATGAAACTGCTTGTAGAGATCAGTACCGACTCCTGAATTCCTGGTAACATTTTTCTAGTTTTTTCGTACATTTGTACATATTGTGGATTAAAAAATATTATTGATACGGTATTATAATCAAGAGCCATTAATCTGCCAAAGATGTAAGCCGGTGATATGCTTTCAGATTTTTACACGATTTCAAAAAAAGGAGGAGGATCTCATTTCGGCTTGCGGGATTCGAACCCAAAACCTCAGCATTGCAACCATACTGTAGTACAACTGCGCCACCGAGGCAGGTATTTTTTGATAATTTTTTAATTAGCAATTATCCCTAGTTTTTGGTAAAATTATAATTTTAATCGTTGCGTACCATTGTGTCTTTATAAAAAATGGTGTTCATTATTATTTTGGGAAAACGATGTATTTAACTACCCAAATACGATGATAAGTAAATCATTACAACAACAAAAATTGCCGCTATTTCTTTTACAACATTTTTAGTTGCGTTGTATTTGAAGTCAATAATACTACCACCTGGCTCCGTTTTCGGTAGCAGTCTTGATAGTATATACAGGGTGATATTGATTTGTGGAGTTTAATTGAAGACACGTTTCTTCACCACTCCACGTAACGTTGTACCAAAAACAATTTTCTAAGAGCAACAACTAACAGTATTTAGGAAACATAATATTACATTGCATTTTTAATATTTGTTTTTTGACTGCGTCGATAGCGTAGTTGTACTTCGGTGCGATTGCATAGTTAAGGTCTCGGGTTCGAATCTCGGGTCGGGCAAAGTGATAATGGATTTTTCGATTTTAAAATTATAATATAATGCATTAAGTAGTGCAGCAAGAAGATAGGTTTACTTTTTAAAATATTTTAGTTAGATTGTTTGATATTGTAGCAGTTGTTTGTGTAAAATAAATAATTATTGATTTTCAAAAGTTATACAGGTTGAATTTTTCAAGTGGGCTTGGGTAGAGAATTTCGAAACTATGAGGAATAGCGAAAAATACTTAAAAGCTAAAACTGTATACTTGGGTCTTTGATAAATTTATATTTCTAGAAAGGAATCCAACTAGATGATTTAAAAGAAAATAACACATGTCGTTTATAAAGAACGCCGATATTCATCGCGCGTTATGTTTCATTTTAATATTACACGTTAATACATTATGAATATAGATGATTACTCACTTATAGTTCAATAGGTTTGTAAATTTAGCCTAATTGTATTTCTCACTGCACTCTTCGTGAGCTAATTGCGGCTGTGACGTCATGGTGATCAAGTCACAAGCCATCGCGGACGTGTAGCACGATGTGTCCTGTTACACGGCGCGTTCAGGTAGAGCAATACGATGCTAAGCGTAAGAAACGTTTTAATACTCATGCTGTCCTACTAGCACAGAGCTATGAATATCGATTGAATTCGCAAGTGATGTTGCTCATAAATAAACAATGTGACACCAGACGACTATCCTTCTCTCTTGCACCAACGAGATATTACTGTTTCCCTACAACTGAGGAGTTTGAAACAACTTTTCTTGCGTCATACTTCTTACTTCAACAGGTGTTTTTTGTACAGATATACATCATCATATTAATTCTTATTTAAAGCGAGTTTACATATGAGTTTTCCACGTGGTAGAACCATGCTGTTGTCCGTCATGACTCAGCATTAATGGGCAGGCTCACCCGGGGTGGAACCACTGTCTCGCAGGAGATCAACGTGAAGCGACAGCTTTGCAATACCCATTTCCTCTTTCTATCCTTTTTCCTTCCCGCTCCTCTCCCGATCTGATGGGGCGGCAACACATCCATGATCCAGTGTTGTGGATGTTCATGGGCGGCATATGCTATACAAAAAATATGATTTGATATTAAGATATTATATATCATAGAGATTATTATATATCATAGAGAATAGTGTTAATTTTTAGAAGTAGAAAACTTATAACTTACTTCAGACGTCGAACGTCTGAACATTCGCGTTTCGTTTCGGATCATTGAGTAACCCTTCTGGGTCATAACAGTCGAAGAGCAAGGGGGGCTATGATAATGAATATTTTTCTTCCTGGACATACCCGCTGAGATCCCCAGATCTAACCCCTCTGGATTTATGGCGTTACGTATTCCAGCTTCTACGTTATTCAATTGATGGGATCAATACTTGGTTCATTCATTCAGCTCGTAGTAGAGCAACAGGTAGTTGTGACATGCGCAGTATGAATTTCGTTTGGTACATTTCTTTTGCTGTTCTTATACCCTGGTACAAGCCGGCGCGTTTCCCCGGGCAACCGTAAACAAATGTTGTTTATAAACAACGCCGATATTCATCGCGCGTTATGTTTCATTTTAATATTACACGTTAATTACATTATGAATATAGATGACTACTCACTTATAGTTCAATAGGTTTGTAAATTTAGCCTAATTGTATTTCTCACTGCACTCTTCGTGAGCTAATTGCGGCTGTGACGTCATGGTGATCAAGTCACAAGCCATCGCGGACGTTTAGCACGATGTGTCCTGTTACACGGCGCGTTCAGGTAGAGCAATACGATGCTAAGCGTAAGAAACGTTTTAATACTCATGCTGTCCTACTAGCACAGAGCTATGAATATCGATTGAATTCGCAAGTGATGTTGCTCATAAATAAACAATGTGACACCAGACGACTATCCTTCTCTCTTGCACCAACGAGATATTACTGTTTCCCTACAAACTGAGGAGTTAGAAACAACTTTTCTTGCGTCATACTTCTTACTTCAACAGATGTTTTTTGTACAGATATACATCATCATATTAATTCCTATTTAAAGCGAGTTTACATATGAGTTTTCCACGTGGTAGAGCCATGTTGTTGTCCGTCATGACTCAGCATGAATGGGCAGGCTCACCCGGGGTGGAACCACTGTCTCACAGGAGATCGACGTGAAGCGACAGCTTTGCAATACCCATTTCCTCTTCCCATCCTTTTTCCTTCCCGCTCCTCTCCCGATCTGATGGGGCGGCAACACATCCATGATCCAGTGTTGTGGATGAACAAACTTACGATTGATATTATTTCAAGACCTTTGCAACGGCGACCTCTACCGAACATATTCATCGTTTGTGATTTGCTGTAACAAGAACTGCATATTTTAAAGGCCATCTCTGGAGATGTAAATAAATCTCTTGAATTATTCCTTGCCAACTGGATTCAGTAGTTCAGACAAAATCTCATATGTGGCGTTGTTAATAAAACTGATCGAAGAAATCCCTAGCTACTCATGAACTCCTAGTAACGTTTTGCTAGTTTTGTCGTAATTTTGTACATTTAATGGCAAAAAAAATATTGACGTGCTCCCTGCTCGAGGTTTAGAGCCGTACTGATTGAGTGTATACGGTGTCAAGATGTATTCAACCGCCAAATACGTTTGCCGGTGGCGCGCTTACGATTACGATGGTTTTTGGTTTTACGACTTACTAACTTTTTTAATTGGTAACTATTTGTAAGGGTAGACACAAATATCAAGTGAAAACTGCGCCTCAATACACACTTAGATGCAATTAATACATACATACGCTGTTACGACAAAGTCGCGGCTCTCGATGGAACCTCGGCACATTCATGCTCTCCTGGTACACGGCGCACAACTTCACAGATTAGTTTAAAAACACTTTTCAACTATGTTTTTATTATATGTCTTTTATAACATTTTATATATATGTTATTTTTTTATCAATAACTTAGTGGCGCTGTAACTCAGTGAAAAATTCTTTTACGAAATAAAAAAAAAGAAAACATTAATTTAGATCATGATAAATACATTGGGGAAATGTTCTGTGAGAGGATCGAGCCCGCAACCTCCGCGTTATTATATTATAACAAGTAACATTACTTTACCTAACGAAGTTATATGTTTGATTGCTAAGCAAATTTCACCGTGTCATTGAAGGTTATAAATTATTCAAGTGATGAGATCAATACTTGGTTCATTCATTTCAGTGCGTAGTGCAACAGGTAGTTGTGACATGCGCAGTATGAATATCGTTTGGTACATTTCTTTTGCTTTCCTTATATCCTGGTACGCCTTGTCGCGTTGCCCCGGGCAACCGTAAATAAATGATGTTTATAAACAACGGCGAGTTTGCCTATATATGCATCGCGCGTTATATATTATTAATATACTCGTAAAATTACGAAAATGGAAGATTAATTACTATTAATTCCATAGCATTTTAAATTTGGCTTAATTGTATCAATATTTTATAATTCTAATCATTTTTGTGAGATACTTATTGTAAATACTATTTTATGCACTCTGCTTGTGCCAATTGCGGCTATGCCGTCACGGTGCTCAAGTCACAAGCAACCATGCATGGGTGTACAGTTTGTCGCATTATATGGCGCGTTCAGATAGAGTAACACGATGCTCAGCATTACGAGTATATACCTTCTACTACTCATACTGTCCTAATAACAGAGAGCTTTTAATATCGATTGAATTCGCAAGTGATGTCGCTCATGAGGAAACAAGATGAGACCAGACGACTACCCTTCTCCCTTGCACCAACGTGATGTCACTGTTTCCCTACAATTAAGGAATTTGAAAAAAATGTCTATGAGTCACACTTTGTGTTTTACTTAAACAGATGTTTTTTTACACATACATACATAAACACACGCCTTTTAGGGGTACACACGGGGTAGGCAGAGGTGCTAGCAGAACACCCACGTTTCGCCTTGTATATTCCATCCCACGATGTGATAGGGAGCGAGCCTATCGCCATATCGGGCACAAATTCCTGACACCGGGTTGATAATGAATAGCAAAATCCAATATCACTTTGCCCGACCCGGGCTTCGAACCCGAGACCTCAGCTTTGCAATCGTATCAAAGTACCACTACGCCACCGAGGCAGTTTTTTTTACAGATGTACAATATAATATTGTTTGATATTTTAAGTGAGTTTACAAATGATTTGATATTAACTTAATTATAATTGATACTATTTCTGGATATTTGTGGCGACATCATCCGAAAACATTCATCGTCTGTGACTAGCTCTAACAAGAACTGTATATTCAAAGAGCCATCTCTGGAGATGCGTATGAATCTCTTGAATGATTCCTTGGTAATTATATATTTTCGCTTATTAGATAATTCCGTTTCTCGCAAAGCAACTATCATTTTACCTAGTGTTGGAAATTCTTTGTGAGTATAGTGATCGTAAACATGATTCCGGACTGCGCAATCGCAAAAGAATCGAAGTTGCTTACAGTTCATTTTCAACGATATTTTCATGGGGGTGCAGCGATCTCTTCGGAAAATTTTCATCGTCTGTAAATAGTTGCAACAAGAACTGCTATTTATTCACAGGGCCATCTCTGGATAATCATTTAAATCTCTTAAATGACTGATAGCAAACTTGATACATTACTTGAACAAAACCTCATATGTGGCGTTGTGAATGAAACTGCTTGTAGAGATCTGTACCGACTCCTGAATCCCTAGTAACATTTGCTAGTTTTTTCGTACAGTTGTACATTTTGTGGATTACAAAATATTGTTGACACGGTATATAAGTATATTTATCAAGAGCAATATTAATTCACCAGATATGTAAGCCGGTGGCATGTTTTTAGCTTTTTACCCGATTTCAAAAAAAGGAGTAGGTTCTCATTTCGTCTTGCGGGATTCGAACCCAATACCTCAGCATTGCAACCATACTGTAGTACAACTGCGCTACCGAGGCAGGTATTGTATTATATTTCTTAACTAGCAATTATCCCTAGTATTTGGTAAAATTATAATTTTGACCGTTGCGTACCATTGGGTCTTTAAAAAAATGTTGTACATTATTATTTTGGGGACATAATATCTAGGGCTCGCGGGCTTGAGCACTATTTCAATGTTTGGGAAAGCCACAGGTAGTTCTGACATGCGCAGTATGAATTTTGTTTACGAGATTTCCTGTGCTATTCTTATGTCCTGGTACACCCCGGCACGTTGCCCTGAGCAAACGTAAACAAATGTTGTTTACAAACAAGGGCATGAATTATGAGATACATCACGCTTTGGGTTTGATGTTGTTACAGTAGTTGTTGAGAATAATAATGGACACGTAGATATATTACACAGGCCTGCGACCAAAAAACTGCATGGGATTTTTTTACATTTTCTTACAGATTTTGACCTCCCAAAAACAGAAAAAACATTCAAATTATTATATCACATAAGTTTTTATGCATATTGCAGTATCTATGTTCATTGGTAATAAACCTATATGATTTTTATTTGATAATGGAGAAAAACAATCTGAGTTGTTGGGAGACTGGGAATGTTTTAACATGTTGAGACAAGTCAAATAACGTACATACATCGCTTGAAACAAAGAAAAGCTCTCAGTAGATATACTGATATTCAAGTGAACAGTGCTGTTGTGTCTTAATCATGGCTACAAGGGGTTGTGTTATTTCTCCAATCAGTTTTTGTTACATCTGTAATGAAATAACTATTAAAAGTCAACCAAGAAATATAAGTGATTTTGTAAGGAAAGTTTATTTTGCCTACTTTAAATTAAAACTTGGTGATCAAGATAAACCATGGGCCCCGCATAAGGTGTGTAGAAGATGCGAAGAAGATCTTCGTTTGTGGTTTAAGGGAAAGAAAAATGCATTTCGATTTGGAATTCCTATGATATGGCGTGAGCAGAAAAATCACACTACTGACTGCTATACCAAATACCCATGCTTCTTATGCTTGTGGGATAGTAGAGCCAGAGAACAGCACTGGAAAAAAAGTGATTGGCCATCCCGAGAAACTTTAAAACCTGGAGAGAAAAATGTTATAAACACTACCTTGGTACCACCAGAGAAGGTTTTGTTGCCCACTCTCCATATCAAATTGGGGTTGATGAAACAATTTGTAAAATCGCTGCAAAAGGATGGAGACTGTTTCAAATATTTATGTACAAAATTCCCGAAGCTGTCAGAAGCAAAGTTGAAAGAGGGAGTTTTCACCGGCCCCGACATAAGAAAACTTTTAGTGGACCCTTCATTTGTGGAAACTATGAATGAGAAGGAAAAAGAAGCGTGGGTATCGTTCAAGGACGTAGTGCGAAAGTTTTTGGGAAATACTAAGGATCCTAACTATAAAACCATTGTGCAACGGATGCTAGCAGCATACGAAGCTCAAGGCTACAAAATGAGTTTGAAGGTTCATTTCTTACACTCTCACATAGACTATTTTCCCGAAAACCTAGGAGCTTACAGTGAAGAGCAGGGGGAGCGATTTCATCAAGATGTCCGTGATATCGAGAGAAGGTACCAAGGGCGATGGGATGTGACTATGCTTGCTGACTACTGTTGGCTGCTTAAGCGAGAAACTGAAGATGGAAATCGGAAAAGGACTCGTCAAAGTATGAAGAAAAAGAAGAAGAGGTTTCATAAAGAACATGAATAAGTATATGTATCAAAAAAATCATTCGTTTGCTTTAAAAAAAATACTAATTGTTTAAAAACTTTAAATAAAGGAGTGCTTTAACTAATTTTTTGTGTTTGAATTTGCAAAAAATCCTTATGTGATAGGAAAAAATGGTCATCACTTTTGAAATCAGCCTACTTTAAAACATATAATTCAGTAAAAATACCTCATGCAGTTGACAAAAAAAAATTTTTCGCAGACCTGTGTTATCAATATTAAAACATTTATTTCTTCTAACAGTATCGAGATGTGCTCGGCATCCGTCCTGTTAAGATTCAAGTTGACCCCTAGGGTGGCATGCTCTTCTAGTGCAAAATATACTACTCACTAAAATTAAAGGATATGTATTTTGATAAAATTTTTGAGGTGTTTTTTGACAGTCTGTATGTTGAAGGAAATTTATCGTTAAGAAATTTGAAACCAAGAAATGGGAAGCCTGAAATGTCTTTTTTTTAGATCTGTGCTCTATTTTTTATTGCATGCCTGTTTAATAAACAATTGTAGGAAAACCAACGAGAATAAAAATCCAAACTTTTACTCGTGATGGATACCGTGCATTTACTTGGGTGATGTTTATTTGGTGACATCATCATATATTTTGAGCAACACTTTGTAGCATTGTGACAATTGATTTTCATAACTTATTATTTTAAAAAACATTCTGAAATGTTTAATAGATAAACTCTTTTTCAAAAAATCGATCGAATTCCTCAAAGAAGGATTTTTAAATTATTTATTGATCATCTTTGACTCGACGTACTGAAAAAAATATATACTATTATGTTACTTTTGTAATTCTTATCATTTATGTTTTTTTAGTAATATATTTATGGTGAATACTATTTTTAGCACTCTGCGTGTGCTAATTGCGGCCATGACGTCATGGTAATGAAGTCACAAGCCATCGCGCACGTGTAGCACAATCAGTCCTGTTATACGGCGCGGTCAGGTAGAGCAACACGTTGCTAAGCATTATAAACCATCTATTATTCATGCTGTCCTACTGGCAGAGGGCTATAAATATTGATTGAATTCGCAAGTGATGTCGCTCATGAATGAACAAGGTGAGACCAGACGACTACTCTTCTCCCTTGCACCAACGTGATGTTACTTTTTCCCCATAACTGAGGAGTTTGAAACAATTGGCTTTGGGTCAGTTGGTTTTTTACTTCATTAAATGTTCTTTTTGCAGATATACAATATCATATTGTTTGATATTTAAAGTGAGTTTAGAGATGATTTGATATTAAATCAATTATGATTTATATTATTTTTGTACTTTTGCAGCGACCTCTTCCGAAAATATTCGTCTGTGACTAAGTGTAATTAGAAGTGTATATTTTAAGGGCCCTCTCTGGAGATGAATATAAATCTATTGAACGACTTCTTGCAATTTAGATACAGTAGTTCGAATAAAATCTCATATGTGGCGTTGTCAACAAAACTGATCGAAAATATCTCTAGCGATTCATGAGCTCCTAGTATTATTTCATAAGTTTTGTCGTACTTTTATACATTTTAAGCATAAAAAATTGACGTGCTCCCTGCTCGAGGTTGAGAGCCGTACTGATTGTGTTTATACGGTGTCAAGAGCCATCAGTTTTCCACGTGGTAGAGCGATACTAATGTCCGTCATGACTCAGCATGAATGGGCAGGCTCGTCCGGGGTGGTACCACTGTCTCACAGGAGACCGACGTGAAGCGACAGCTTTGCTAGACCCATTTCCTCTTCCCATCCTTTTTCCTTTCCGCTCCCCTCCCAATCTGATAGGCCGGCAACACATCTGTGATCCAGCGTGGTGGGTCATGAGTGGCAGTGATCACTTACTATCTTGATATTGACAAAATTATGATTGATATTATTTCTGGCCGTTTGCAGCGGCGACCTCTACCAATAATAATAATAGTCTGTGACTTCCCGTAATAAGAACTGTATATTTAAAAGGCCATCTTTGGAGATACATATAAATATCTTGAATTACTTCCTGCATACTGGATACGGTAGTTCAAACAAAAATCTCACATGTGGCATTGTGAATAAAAGCGAGCTACTTAACGCTATGTCCTTAGGAGTATCTTTCTATTGAGGTTTCTATATGAAAAACCGGGATCATGTAGGATTGATTTTTGCCCATTCGATGGTCCCATTTCTTGCAAAGTAACTTCTAACACGCCTAGTGATCGTAAACAAGAATTAAGGTTGCTTACAGTTAATGTTCGGCGATGTTTTCATCGTGATGCAGCGACCTCTTCCGAAAATATTCATCGGCTGTGAATAGAAAATATTTACCATCTGTGAACAACAACTTTTGCTTAATTAGAGGGCCATCGGTAGAGAACCATAAACCTCTTGAATAAATCATTGCAATATTTAAAGTGAGTGAGTGAAAAGTGATTTAAGTGACTGCCTCGGTGGCGTAGTGGTACTACGGTATGATTGCAAAGCTGAGGTCTCGGCTTCGAATCCCGGGTCGGGCAAAGTGATATTGGATTTTTCTATTCATTATCAGCCCGGAGTCGGGAATTTGTGCCCGATATGGCGATAGGTTCGCCCCCTATCACATCGTGGGACGGAATATACAAGGCGAAACGTGGGTGTTCTGGTAGCAACTCTGCCTACCCCTTCTGGGAAAAAGGCGTGTGTTTATGTATGTATGTGTAACAAAACATCTGTTTAAGTAAAACAGAAAGTGTGACTCATAGACATTTTTTTTCAAATTCCTTAGTTGTAGGGAAAAAGTGACATCACGTTGGTGCAAGGGAGAAGGGTAGTCGTCTGGTCTCATCTTGTTTCCTCATGAGCGACATCACTTGCGAATTCAATCGATATTAAAAGCTCTCTGTTATTAGGACAGTATGAGTAGTAGAAGGTATATACTCGTAATGCTGAGCATCGTGTTACTCTATCTGAACGCGCCATATAATGCGACAAACTGTACACCCATGCATGGTTGCTTGTGACTTGAGCACCGTGACGGCATAGCCGCAATTGGCACAAGCAGAGTGCATAAAATAGTATTTACAATAACTATCTCACAAAAATGATTAGAATTATAAATATTGATACAATTAAGCCAAATTTGAAAGAAAAGAAAAAGGCGTGTGTTTATGTATGTATGTAATATTTAAAGCGAGTTTACACATTGATATGATATTTACTAAATTATGATTGATATTATTTCCAGCGCCCTCTTCCGAAAATATTCGCCGTCTGTGACTAAGTGTAACAAGAACTGTATATTTAAATGGCCATCTTTTGATATTGATACAAAACTCTTGAATGAGGAATACTGCAGTTCCAACAAAATCTTATATGTGGCGTTGTCAACAAAATTGATCGTAGAGATCTCTAGCGACTCATGGATCCCTAGTAACTTTTTGCTAGTTTTGTCGTAAATTTCTACATGTTGCGCTTTAAAAAATATTGACGTGCTCCCTGCTTGAGGTTTAGAGCGGTACTGTCTTAATATATACGGGAATCAAGACGTATTATACCGCCAAATTCGTTTGCCGGTGGTGTTTTGAGATTTTTTATTTTCCGTATATGGCTTTTTTATGTACAATGATCTAAACATGTGGATATCTGTTTTAGCTGGTTTTGGGTCTTTTGAACTCTAAATAAGAATACGTTTCGATACTTTTTTTAAATGTGTACTGAAGGCGGATTCGCAGATAGGTTTCACTCTGTGCGTAATGCCGTTGGCCAATGGGAGAACTGTTCGTTGACAAGAAACGTTTTTATGACAATTTGCATTGAAGTCTTTATGAATTTCTATGGCAAGTTCGAAAATATACATAATTTCTTTAAAAAAATGTTTGTGCGTCATTTTGAATGAATTGGGTAAATATGTTAATGAGGCTATTTTCGCAACATTAATACGTGCCAAATGTGGTTTATATCATTCTATAAAAATACGCGCGTATTGAATACACTATTTTTTTGGCTAATCAACATATTGTTTGATTAAATTATATTATGTAATTATATTATGAAATATAATTTAATCAATAAATATAAATATAATTTAATGTGATGCTGACGTGTGTGATTTAATCGAGTGCGGCGATGTCTCGGTGTTAGCATCGACACACGACTTGGGTGTCGAGCGCTTACACCTTACTCTCGCAAGCGATTTCGAATCGATGAAGCAGATACGTGTTGCTGAGAGGATACTATCAGGAAATTCAAGTACAATGGTATGTGCATTTATATTGTAATTTCTACGAACCCGAAGTGACCCGTCGTCTAGCTTATCCAGGACGCAGTTCAAAAATTGTATTTCGTTGAATCGTGAATGAACTCGACTAACAATAGACTGACTTAGTTTCATAATAGCGAGAACTTGAAGTTGCCTTTGACCCACTTGGAGGAGGTTGACAATACGAGCAAGATTTGTGGCAGATAAGTGCAGTCATGGCATGCTTTGAAAAAAGAAACTGTTTTGTTCTTAAGAATTCATTACACGAAACTTTTAAGATTTCAAGAGTAGCACAAAATTTTCGATTTCTATTATGAAAGGCACAGCTACGTAGAATCGAACATTGATATATTTTTTTAAATTGACATATTCTAACACCAACTGGTGAAAACAATATGGATAATTACTAAAAGTACGTATTCCCAATTAATACAATAAATCAAACGTGGAAAATTGCTCATTACGATGGTTTTTGGTTTTACGACTAACTAAGTTTTTTAATTGGTAACTATTTGTAAGGTTAGACACAAATATCAAGAGAAAACTGCACCTCAATATAGACTTAAGTGCAATTAATACATACATACGCTGTTACGACAAAGTCGCTATTCTCGATGAAACCTCGGCACATTCATGCAGTCCTGATACACGGCTCACAACTTCACAGATTAGTTTAGAGACTTTCCCGCCCTCACACCCGCCACTGCAACTCTTGTAAACTAGGATCAACAGTGGCACGTATTTTAATAACACCGAGCATTGAAGCTCAGCGCGTCTCCGGGAACATCTCACTTGTCTTTAACCCGCAACGAAGTTAATCATCATAAAGTTAAATTAATAAGAGGAGTTGGAAACTTTTCTGTCCACTTCCCTTCGTAACAAAGCGGGTGACAAAACAATGAAATAAAGAGAACTGAACTAACTTCGTAACTAAGTTAGTTAAGTAACATAAGCTGTTACGACAAAGTCGCGGTTCTCGATAGAACTTCGGCACATTCATGCAGTCCTGGTACACGGCGCAAAACTTCACAGATATGTTTAACAAAACTTATCAACTAGGGCTTTATTTAGTATGTGTAACATTTTATAAGTAACTTTTTATGTAAAATACTTATATTTATTTTCCATTAATTTTGTGGCACGATATTTAAAAAAAAAAGAAAAATTTCAGGTTGGGTACAAAATAAGCTACGGACAAAGATTTATTCATACAAAGAAAGATCTGAACTGGTGCCAAGTTTGTTAGTACTTACTCAAAACATATCTATATATTATACATGCATAGACAAACGTCTATTTAAACGAATATTTTGATCGATGGCTAATTAAACTTCACCGTGTCATTCCGGCTTCTACGTTATTCAAATGATGGGATCAATACTTGGTTCATTCATTTCAATGCGTAGTAAAGCAACAGGTAGTTCTGACATGCGCAGTATGAATTTTGTTTTGTACATTTCCACTAGTATTCTTATGTCCTGGTAAAAGAGGGCGCGTTGCCCCAGGCAACCGGATACAAATGTTGTTTACAAACACTGGCGCCACTGTCGATATTCACCGCGCATAACTTTTTATTCTAACATGTTTTAATATATTATGAAGATGAGATGGAAAATTTTTACTCTCTAGGCGGTTTAAGATTTTGCTGAGATTCGACAGTATTTCAATACTTATGATTTGGTTCTTTTTCTGTTGTTATAGAACTGATATGCGCGTCCTAAAAGCGGCTGTGACGTCACGGTGCTCAATTCGCAAGCCATCGCGCACGTGTAGTACTATCTGTTATGTTAAGCGCACTACACACCTAGGCCGCCGACCCGCCGGCTTATGTCGGCGACATTTTTTTGGCGGGCTAGCCGGCGGTTTTAGTAATTGCAAGTCGGAAAATTTACGGCGACACGACAGCGGCTCTCCATATTATGGAACATTTTATGACATTGTTGATGTTATGACAAGCAAAACGCTTGTGTTGTAGAAACGTATGCTTTTTTTTGCCGGTCCGGCGGGTATGGTGTGTAGAGCGCTTTATACGGCGCGGTAAGGTAGAGCAACACGAAGCTAAGCGTAAGAAACCTTCTACTACTCATGCTATCCTAATAACAGAAAGCTATAAATATCGATTGAATTGTAAATGATGTCGCTCATGAATGAACAAGGTGAGACCAGACCACTACTCTTCTCCCTTGCACCAACGTGATGTTACTTTTTCCCCATAACTGAGGAGTTTGAAACAATTGGCTTTGGGTCAGTTGGTTTTTTACTTCATTAAATGTTCTTTTTGCAGATATACAATATCATATTGTTTGATATTTAAATTGAGTTTAGAGGTGATTTGATATTAAATAAATTATGATTTATATCATTTTTGTACTTTTGCAGCGACCTCTTCCGAAAATATTCGTCTGTGACTAAGTGTAATAAGAAGTGTATATTTTAAGGGCCCTCTCTGGAGATGAATATAAATCTATTGAACGACTTCTTGCAATTTAGATACAGTAGTTCGAATAAAATCTCATATGTGGCGTTGTCAACAAAACTGATCGTAAATATCTCTAGCGATTCATGAACTCCTAGTATTATTTCGTAAGTTTTGTCGTACTTTTATACATTTTAAGCATAAAAAATTGACGTGCTTCCTGCTCGAGGTTGAGAGCCGTACTGATTGAGTTTATACGGTGTCAAGAGCCATCAATCCGCCAAATATGTTTGCCGGTGCCATGATTTGAGATGCAAATAGATTCTCCTGATTTCCAACTTCATGTCTAAAACTGTCATGATTCGTGATGGGTGCCAGTTAATAATAGAATGGGAAAAGAATTATCGGTTTGAAATAAAAACCGAGTTTTGAGTAAACGGGCCTTTAGATTTTTCGCTGTAAATCATTCTATTATCTCCCCTCTTTTCACTCTTGCGAGGGAGCTTTGTGAACCGGTCACAGGGTGAGGGTGCGTTATCCATTTTGGCTATGGGTGGTTCTTTGAAGCTGAGTAATAGGTTCCTGAACCAATCTTCTAACTATGTAGCATATTCCCTCATTGGTATTTGATGATTTTTTAATAAAGCTTTGCTTATAAAATCTGATGATGCGTTGCCTAGATGACAAATTAATTATAATTTTAATATTTGTTCAGCTATTTTTATGGACATTTTGTTTCATGATGCTTTGCTGTCGTTTGTCCACAGTTTATTTACTTTATGGTTGGCATTAATCCAGTGATATGTTTTGCGATGCAAATACACTCGACACATTTTAAACGCGCGCTACTTAGATTTTGTCCTCTTATTTCGAGTTAATTTTAGTGCTGTGTTTATGGCGACTCTGCGGCCACTGAAAAATAAATATATTTCGGACTACTTTTGTAGTTGTCATCAGTCAAATAAATTATCACACGAGAAACGTACAATTCTAATTAATACATACATACATATATAACCACACGCCTTTTTCCCAGAAGGGGTAGGCAGAGGTGCTACTAGAACACCCACGTTTCGCCTTGTATATTCCGTCCCACGATGTGATAGGGGGCGAGCCTATCGCCATATCGGGCACAAATTCCTGACTCCGGGCTAATAATGAATAGAAAAATCCAATATCACTTTGCCCGACCCGGGATTCGAACCCGAGACCTCAGCTTTGCAATCATACCGTAGTACCACTACGCCACCGAGGCAGTCTAATTAATAGGTCGTCTATAATACATATTTTGGCGTTGAAAGCAGCTTGGTAGCATTTCAATGGATCAATTCTGACTTGACAGTTTGTGACATGCGCACTTTGTATTCCGTTTGGGAGAATTCCTAAGCCATCATTATACCCTGGTAGATGCCGGCTGATCTCGACAGGTTGCCAAGCAACCGTAAACAAATGTTGTTTACCAACAACAGCGTGTCTGGCGATCGAATCACATGTAATTTTTACCAAATTGGTTTATAAAAAAAATATTCCAACGAATTGAGAACCTTCTCCTTTTTTTGAAGTCGGTTGAATAGTTGCACCGACGTACACTATATTAATTACATTTCAGCAACATCCTCTACTATCCTTGCGACCTAGTACACGCCGGCTGCTTTCTGAGCGTTGCCCTGTGCTACATAAACAAAATATTATTTTATTTAAAATGATACACCAACAGCATAACACTCTAGATCTTAATTTATGATTAGAGATTAGATTTACATATTTTAAGGTATTATGCTCAATATAGGGATACACAGGTTGGACCACAAGTGATAAACAATAACTTACACTATTACTTAACTAGGGGCTAATGTTAGACAATGAAAAATAAATTAGGTATATGAACCTGCAACAACAAAACTAAAAATAGAAAGAAACTACAATTAATATTTATTTATTTATACTCTTTATTGTACTCTTAAGTTACGTAATAATTAAATATAAGAAATAAATTCAAAGTAGTACAATGGGCGGCCATATCGCATTGAGCGAAAATACTGTTTTATACTATCAAAATTACATAAATAGGAACATAAAGCAATGAACATATTAAAATTGTTAATTGGGAACAAGACCATAAATTATAATGCCTCCTTTACAAGGGCCAGGTCAAAAGTACCCTGAACCGACGGGCATGCATGAAGAGATTGATGAATGTGGATGAAGCGAAAGTAGTATGTCAGGATCGAGCAAAGTGGCGATCCATAGTCTCTGCCTACCCCTATGGGATACAGGCGTGACGATTATGTATGTATTATGTATGTATGTACATTATGCCGGCAACGCAGGCAGCAGCTGCCGCAGAGAATCATTTCAGTTGTGACAGCCATGTAGAATGCTAGTATTTATTGTACTTTTAACAAGCCGCCGCGCCAGCTCCCCGTGAAACCGGCGGGCATAGTAGAAGTGATACCACTTTATATAGCTCGATAATGTTTTAGCATTGTATCTTTAAATGTATTTGTCGAGTCGAAGAAAATACCTAAAGCGGGTATATATATTTATTTATTAGTATTTACAAAAGAAATCTCCACGGTTCCTTATTATTAATTTTATTCGACTCAAATTTGATTAAAGTTAATTTAAAATAATTACGAGCATTCTTTCATGTGTAAATTGTTATACACCCGATTTTAAGCGGGAAAATCAAGTCATTTTCTTACGTTGACAATAATTATTTTAACTCGTAATTGTAGATTTCTTAATTACTTAAACTTGTGATTTTGAATGTTTTGTGCGTTTCATTTTTGGAGCACAAGCAAGGCATCTAAATCTAAAGTATAGAAATATCAATGGTCGAAGAGGTGGCGGTGTTGCCGTTTGTTTATAAATAAAATTTGTGTACGGTTGCTTGGCAACATGCAGAGGACAGCTACCGCGTATACCAGGACATCATGACAGTAGAGGAAATTTACACGACCTGTTGCTTTATTATGTATTTATACACGGGTGTGAGGGAAATGGCCCACTTGTCGCTAACGCAAACGAACCTTCCATAAAAATAATATTTTGCGTTACAGGCAATGGCAGGTCTTTTTCTTCTGCCACAGGCAGGCCACTGCTGTACACTTGTTTCCCACAAGGATGTAGACAGAAACCACTTGAAATCGAATAAGATATATAGTAATATGCCATTTGCGTAGTCTGTAGAAACTCTGTAACACACGTCATACATGGAATAGTCGTCATTGATTGTCTAAATAATATATCAATATTTGCAGCAGTGTAAAAGAAGCTGTAATAAAATAAATTTCTGGACTCTCTCCTACTGCGGCTTAATTGATTTATTATGCGGCAATATGACAACTTTGCAGTTTGAGATTTTTACTACAGACTAAGTAAAAGGAGTAGGATTTATTTCCTGATCTATGAATTATAATTGGAGTAATTTATTTACATCGCTACAAAAATCTAAGCCCCTTACAATAAAACGAGACGGGCAAGTAATGGTGGCCTCTCACCCATTCTCACACATACGCGCACACTGAATTGTAAACGTACTTTAAAGTCCATTGATCAATACTGAGTTCATCCCCTGACATGCGCTGTATGAATTTCGTTTGGAAGATTCTCACTGCTATCCTTATGTCCTGGTCTGTGCCGGCAGCTTTCTATGCGTTGCTACGGGCAACCGTAGACAAATTTTGTTTAGGGTTCATTAATATAGCGTCTTTATATATTTTGAAGAGTAAATATTATTTTCTAATTCGTTGGCAGAATATATTGGGTTGTGAGTCATAAATTTCTAGGTGGTATGCCCAAATGGGGTAATTCAGTTTGTGTGGGTTTCATTCAATTAAAAAGTTTCACATGAGTTGTCCGTGAATCTAATTAACGTCTGTTATGACAACGACTTCACATTATATCTATATTATGTCGAATATAACTACCATAAACAGCGGGTGCTCTTCATAGAAATTTTGCTTACTCCAGAGAGCATAGAAAAGTGAGCTAAAAAACTTATGATTGTTTTTTTTCTGGAAATATTCGCATTGGCGCTGTAATAGCTGGAACAAGAAATTCTATATATTCAAAGGGCCATCTCCGGACAGGAAAACAAATATCTAGAATGACTCCTTGCAAATTAGATACAGTAGTTCGAATAAAATATCATATGTGGCGTTGTCAACAAAACTGATCGTAGCCACTCATGAACTCCTAGTAACATTTTGCTGGTTTTGTCGTGGATTTGTACATTTTGAGGTAAAAAAAAAGTTGACGTGCTCCCTGCTTGACGTTTAGAGCTGTACTAACTGAGTGTACACCGCGTCAAGTCTTCAGTCTGTCAAATATGTTTTCCACTGCATTGAATTGCAAATAGACTCGCCTGGTGTCAAACGTCCACTACTCATATTATATAATTATTTTCGGTTTGTTATAATTACTGACGGATACCAGTTTTAAATACTCGTTCAATATATATGGGATTGTCGGCTTAAAATAAAACCATCGTTTTATGCAAAATGGCCTTCTAGATGTTTTCGCTGCAACCATTCTATTTTCGTTTCTTTTTTGATATCTGAGTCACCTTTGTCAATCTGCAGCGAGTTGTAGGCAGCGTATTATTATGTTAGTGCAGCGACCTCTTCCGAAAATATTCAGCGTGTGTGAATACTTGTTAAAATAACTTCTGTATATTTAGAGGGCCATCTCTGGAGATGCTTAAGAATCTCTTGAATGAGTCCTGGCAAACTATATACAGTAGTTCGAAAAAAATCTCATATGTGGCGTTGTCAATAAAACCGATCGTAGAGATCTCTTGCGACTCATGGATCCCTAGTACCATTTTGCTGGTTTTGTCGTACATTTCGTTATTTTGAATCATAAAAAAAATTGACGTGCTCCCTGCTCGAAGTTTAGAGCGGTACTGACTGAATGTACTCGTATAATGTATCAAGAGCATTAAACCGCCAAATGTGTTTACTAGTGGCGCGCTTTGCGATTTTCTATTACATATAGATATATACAGGTAAAATATGATAATAAGATATATAATAGAATATACTTATTGTATTTATGTATATTTTCGCGAGACATGGAGACATTTTTTTTTACATTACATGCTTACATAAAGTATGTAAGCACAATTAATTGCTTCGTCACTGAAGCTTACAGGATTGACGCGTTGTATACGAGTACAAGTAGTTTTCAATGACAGTTCATAAAATAGTTAACCAATCAAAAGTTTACAACTAAACTAAATTTAAACTTTTTACCATCGATCTCCTGCAATTATCTGACGGTTTTTAATGAAAGGCCTTATGTATCCAATTTGTTGTTCGTTTCCCTTTTGACACAGTAACTTAGCTTGAGGAAGCTTTGCTATCGTTTGTCCATATTTTATTAATAGTATGGTTTGCATTAAGCCACATTGCATCAAAACCCTACATGCTTCCCTTCCGTCTCAGTATTTTTATCATTTCTTTAATTGATTGTCAGCGACTTGACGCTATGTTCTTACGCTTCATTATGGGTATTCTTTTATTGATATTTTTCTATGAGAAACCGGGAATATGCAATACATTACGATGGGTTGATTCTTGCCCATTAGATAGTCTCGTTTCCCGTTTGAAGTCCATTTCGAGTATTGAAATCGTGAACGTGATTCAGGATAGCCGCAATCGCAAATGAATGAGATTGTTTACAGTTAATTTTCCGCGATATTTTCATGTTAGTGCAGCGACCTCTTCCGGAAATATTGAGCGAGTGTGAATAGTTGTTAAAAGAACTTGTGTATATTTAGAGGGCCATATTTGGAGATGTTTATGAATGTCTTGAATGAGTCTTTGCAAACTATACACAGTAGTTCGAACACAATATCATATGTGGCGTTGTCAACAAAACCGATCGTAGAGATCTCTTGCGACTCATGGATCCCTAGTAACATTTTGCTGGTTTTGTCGTACGTTTCGTTATTTTGAATAATAAAAAAAAATTACGTGCTCCCTGCTTAGAGCCCATGAGATAATCTCATTCCCCGTTGGAAGACCATTGGGATTATTGTGATCTTGAACGTTATTCGGGATAGCCGCAATCGCAAATAATTTGAGGTTGTTTACAGTTAATTTTCGGCGATATTTTCATGTTAGTGCAGCGACCTCTTCCGGAAATATTCAGCGAGTGTGAATAGTTGTGAAAAGAAATTCTGTATATTTAGAGGGCCATCTCTGAAGTTGCTTATGAATCTCTAAAATGAGTCCTTGCAAACTATATACAGTAGTTCGAACGAAATATCATATGTGGCGTTGCCAACAAAACCGATCGTAGAGATCTGTTGCGACTCATGGGTCCCTAGTACTATTTCGCTGGTTTTGTCGTACATTTCGTTATGTTGAATCGTAAAAAAATTTACGTGCTCCCTGCTCGAGATGTAGAGCGGTACTGACTGAATGTATAATGTATCAAGAGCATTAAACCGCCAAATGTGTTTATTAGTGGCGTGTTTTGCGATTTTCTATTACATATAAATATATACAGATTATATATGATAATACGATATATAATAGAATGTACTTATTATATTTATATATTTGCGAGACATGCAGAACCATAAAGTAGGTAAGCACAATTAATTGCTTCGTCACTGAAGATTACAGCATGGCCGCGTTGTATACAAGTCGTTTTCAATGACAGTTAATAAAATGCTGAATCAATCTGCGAACATTTTAACATCGATCTCCTGCAATTATTTGACGGTTTTTAATGAAAGGCCTTATGAAGCTTCATTATAAAAGTATCCAATTTGTTGTTCGTTTCCCTTTTGATACAGTAACTTAGCTTGATGAAGCTTTGCTATCGTTTGTCCACATTTTATTAATAGTATGGTTTGCATTAAGCCACATTGCATCAAAACCCTACATGCTTCCCTTCCGTCTCAGTATTTTTATCATTTCTTTAATTGATTGACAGCGACTTGACGCTATGTTCTTACGCTTCATTATGGGGTTTCTTTTATTGATATTTTATTATGAGGCACCGGGAATAATCAGTACATTACGAAAGGATAATTCTTGGCCATTGAATTGTCCCGTTCCCAGTTGGAAGCCCATTGGGAGTAATGTGATCGTAAACGAGATTCAGGATAGCCGCAATCGCAAATGATTTGAGGTTGTTCACATTTTCGGCGATATTTTCATGTTAGTGCAGCGACCTCTTCCGGAAATATTCAGCGAGTTTGAATAGTTGTTAAAATAAATTCTGTATATTTAGAGGGCTATCTTTGGAGATGTTTATGAATCTCTCGAAAGAGTTCTTGCAAACTATATACAGTAGTTCGAAAAAAATCTCATGTGTGGCGTTGTCAACAAAACCGATCGTAGAGATCTCTTGCGATTCATAGATCCCTAGTAACATTCTGCTAGTTTATTTGTACATTTTGAGGCATAAAAAATATTGTCGTGCTCGTTTGGAGCTGTATTGAATGTATAAGTTATCAAGAGCATTTAAATACCAAATATGTTTACTAGTGGCATGTTTTGCGATATTCTATTATAATAAATAGGCATCACACGATCAGCAATATGAAGTTTGGATAGCAGTGGTTTTGGTAAATTATCTTCATAATTGCTGATTCGTATCCATGTTATAATATGCAAAATCAGACAAACGTTCCGCTTTTATAAAATGCGGGCTGTGTAATGTATGCACATCAGAAAAACACGTAATCTTTTATTCATGTTTCATACAGAACATTCCGTTAGCTTAGTATGAAAAAACTAGTCGGCCAGTAACTACGACATAAGACCTATTTACATGAAAACCAATATACTACGAGCTTGCGGTCTCTTAGATTACTATTTCAACGTTTGGGAAAGCAACAGATTGTTCTGACATGCGCAGCATCAATTTAATTTGGAAGATTTCCTCTGCTATCCTCATATCCTAGTGCGTGCCGGCAGCACCTCAGCACGTTGCATCGAGCAACCGTGTACAAATGTTGTTTACAAACAAAGGCGAGGCTGGGTGAGATTCATCGTTTTGCTAATAAATCGTTATTCACATTTTTAGAAGTGGTAGAGCCATTCGGTTGTCAATCTTGAATCAGCATGAATGGGTAGGCTGGTCCAGGCGGTACCATTGTCTGATTACCGGATGATCAATACCCTTTTCCTGTTCCCCTGCCCTTTTCCTTATCGCTCTTCGCCCAAATCGATGAGCCGGTAATACATCCATGATCCAGCGTTGTGGATGTTTATAGACGGCAGATATCACTTACCATCAGGTAACCTGTTTTCTCGTGTACCGGAAATAAATACTTCTTTAATTAGTTTACCGTGCCCGTTTAGAATAAATTTGTCCATCTTTATTTGGTACAGAAGTTAAACGGTACATTCTGTCTCAACAATACGATACCAAAACAACGACTAAAAATATGCAAACATTCAAACTTCATAATGTTTTGATAACGTGTCAAATGCCACTATTATAGTTTATTAGCAGAATCCTAAGCGCGATGAATATCGCCAGTAACCCTTTTGTTGGTAAACAACATTTGTTTACGGTTGCTCCGGGCAACGCACCGGAGTGTACCGGGACGTAAGAATTGTAGAGGAAATGTACCAAATGAAATTCATATTGCGCATGTCACAACTACCTATTGCCTCACCTCGCTCTGGAATATATGAATGAACTCGGTATTGATCCTATTATTTGAATAACTCAGAAAGTCTAATGACACAAAGATCTGCTCATTAATACATCATAATACAACGCACTAAAAATTATAATTTTATCAATATAATAATAAATGTAAAACGGCTTACTTCGTTACGAACAGCGACACGAGTTGATAGTCGGTCTGCTCTTTATTTATTATTTATTAAATATCACAAAGTATGTAGGTACAAATTCATGCATAGGTCCCACGAAACCGTATTTCGGTTTGACCGTGGAATCATTTGTTAATGTGAGTCGCTGTTTAACTTAAACATTAATTATAATTAAACAACATAAAAAATCTGAATAATTAGTAAGTATAAATTATACATAATTAAAAATAACATTAAGATTATAATTAAACATAAGAACTAAACTACATTATATAGAGTAGGAGTCATTAATCGGTATTTTTTTTTAATTTTCTTTTGAAGGTTGAATACTTGGGATGATACGGTAACCGTTTTTATGTGTTCTGTCGCCGTAGTAATTTGTCACTCTTGGTATTATGTATTTACTACTCGTGACAGACTGCATATTTTGGCTATCACTGCATGAAGTTAAACAATGCGCTCGATTTCGATGGAGATTTGTAAATAATTAATGTATATTTTGTCTCATGGATAGTGCATATATTATTTTGCATTTAATAAACATGGGTAGGAATCAGCAATTATGAAGATAATTAACCAAAGCCACTACTATCCAAACTTCATATTGCTGATCGTGTGATGCATTTATATTTTTTTTTAAATCTTTATTTTACACTAATTTAAACAAAAACACTATACAGAAACAATAATAAAAAAGGAGGATAAGATATTACAGATTTTGAACAATTTAGTATAAGCTGCGGTGCTCGCGACGAGAAACTATAAAGAGTGATTTGATTGTTTTTTATTAAGCAACTTCTTTAATTCACACTGTAGTCCGTTTACGTTGTTTCTACTCCTAAGAATCATATATAGATGTGAATTATCTTATTTGTTGAGCTTATATTAGCTATAAAAACATATTGTCTTACGTCTTAAAAATCAGTTACATCATGCAGAATATGACGAACCACAAATACTAGTACAGCAAAACTTTTGGAAGTTGAGAGACATGCAGCACGTAGGGAAGAGGATATTACTACAATTATTCCTTTTTCTATGAAACGTTATCCCAGTGCTAGGGATCGCTTACCGACTCAACCTGATACCCATAACCCTAGGCTTGTACTGATAGAACCCATGGGCGAATACGACGCAGTCACGCCGCTTGTTTGTAAACAACATTTTGTTTACGGTTGCCCGGCAACGTGCAAAGATCAGTCACCGGGTACACCAGGAGATCATGACAGTCATAGATGCGCGCACAACCTGTTGCTTCACTATGAATTTATTCTAAAGTGCGACGAGTACGGGTGATCGTCGGCTCTCGCTAAAGCAGAATCTTTGGGCACTCAGTTTTAAAGCTCCGCCTATAATCAATACCTGATATGATAGTAAATGAAAATGCATCGTTTTCTCTTTCGCACAGAACCGCACGCATGGCACAGACGTCAGTCATTGGCTAAATAATAAATCAATATTGACAGAGGGATGAGGATGCCATAGAATGAAATTTATTGGAAGTTATACGGGCATAGTAAAATTGTAGTAATTAAGCTCTCCTCTGTCTACACTGTTATTGAGGGTTGTGACATACAATATATGTGGTTCGAGTAGAATTCTGACAGCTGTTCAAGACTGAGATGGTTGGCCCTACCTTGGGGAGGCCTCCGTACAGCATTGAACAGCGATAGATGGAGATCACATGCTTCGAAAAGGTCGCCATGAGAATCCTTGGGGATGTGGATTGCAGACGTTAAGTGAGGACGATGACTTATTAATTCTATTTTATCTCAATAGCAATTTAAGTAAATATATATTTAATATTATGAACTCGTTGAATCATAGCAGAAACGCTAAAACACATCTATAAATGTACAATCTGTGACATTAAGTCAGTAAAGTATTGCGAAGACAATACTATAACGCCTTAAAACACTTGAGTTAATTACGTCTAACTTGAATAATAAATAAATGATGATAAATTAAGAATACACGAAAGGCGGAGAAAAATAAACAATATATTTATCGGAACTGTTAATGGTAAAATATTTTTTTAGCATACCTTTTATATTTACTTTGGATTTAACATCAGTTTAATTTTTATTTATGTTACAATTACGTTCTACCGTTGTATACATAACAATTTATTGGCACATGCGCCGTAAAGGCAAAGTCGCGGCTCACGATGGAACTTCGGCACATTCATGCAGTCCTGGTACACGGCGCACAACTTCATAAATTAGTTTAACAACTTTTAAACCACTTAGCTAATTACCTGTCGGCCTTTTATATATACAATTTTTGTTTCAACTAGTCACAGACGATGAGTATTTTTGGAGGAGGCCGCTGCAAATGTCCAGATAAATATTAATCATAAAGTTATATTATATACACTCACTTTTGTATACTCTGTACAGTAGCATTGTTATTAGTGCAATCCGCTGATCGTGGCATTTATTTTCGACACCATATAGATATGATGTGAAGAAATTGCCATAACGGACAAAATGATATTCCCGGCTAGCTCATATGAAAATTTTACTGCACGAAACGCATATTGAATTATCCCACTTGGGCGTAGCGGCCAAGAACTTGCGCTCACAAGCCAATACATTCCGCCAACGCATTAGTAAGTATTCTTTAATCTTCATAATGTATTATGATGTTGTTATGCTATAATAATGAAGCCTAACGCGCCAGCGCGGTGGACTACGATTTATAAGGATTAGGCCATGTGGCCTTACCCCTCTCAATCGTACACTTGATTATAGAAGAAGCCTGTGCCCTGCATTGGGAGAAATTTGGGTTTATACAATACAGTGCAGTACGTTCTATGAATCTTTCCAGTGTCGCCGTAGTTTGTAAACAACTTTTGTTTACGGTCGCCTGGGCAACGCGCCGAGGGCTGCCTACACGGACCAAGACATAAGGATAGCAGAGGAAATCTTCCAAACGAAATGCATTCTGCGCATGTCAGAATTACCTGCTGCTTTCCCAAACGTCGATATAGTAGTCTAAGAGACCGCTAGCCCTAGATTTACGTCATTTTATAAAAGCTGAACATTGGGCTGCTTTTGCATATAACATAGGTATGAAGGATCAGTACATAAAGATGATTCGCCATAGCCAAACTATCCAAACTGCAAAGTTGCTGATCGTGTGATGCCTATGTTAGAGGCACTTGCAGAATAACTTACTGCTTATATAACAAGACATAAGTCCGGGACTCGCGTGCTCTTACTCTTTTACTCTACAGGTGGATGAACTCAGTATTGATCAATAGACATATGAGTACGTTTACATTTCAGCGTGTGAGAGTGTGTGTGTTTGTGGCAGAGAGGCTCCAGGCGACAGAAACCAAAAATGATGCATTTTATTGTGTCATCGAAAAGGACTTGTAGACAATCCGACGATGCTGTAAGCTTAAGGGGACGCCAGATTCTTTAAAGCTATGCGGTCTTAGTATTTGAACCTCGTGATATTTTGCACCAGACAACTTTTTGAAATAGAAGCAACGACTTTAAATTCTTGTAACGGATTTTTTAATGGAAAATGAGTGAAGAGCCGAGTTTTGAAGAGCAAAGAGTTTATTATAATGATTGACCTGTTTTAAGTATATCTAAATTCCTTATACATACATACATAAACTCACACCTTTTTCCCAAGAGGGGTAGGCAGAGGCCTGTTCATTTCCCCATAGTTATGATTTAGACGTAGAAATAAATTACAGTGAAATGAAATGAAACGGTCACGTTGCCGTAGTTGCCGTTAATGTGCTGATGCTAGACTGACGTGTTTAAATATAATCAAACGAGTTTCAGGTCGAATTCTATCAATTTATTGATTATACCTATATATTTATACCATATTTGATGTTTATAAACGCGAAGAAGCGTCTGTGTTCCTACGAGTATGATCAATCGAATGCTGAATAATACTCGACAGCGCCATGTATGTATATAAGATGTCAAGTTTACTATCAGGCCCATTAGCTCAGTTCGATAGAGCTTCGAACCAATAACGCGAAGGTCGCGTGTTCGTTCGCTTCATGGGCCATTTTATCAAGGCAGTAGTAGTCATCAAAAAGTTTTCTTTTCACTATAGTTTATGACTGTTATAAAGGTATTTTTTTTTACACTTTCCGTTTCGCCTGGCATAATATAATTATAATTCTGGCATAATATAATATAAATATAATTCTCTTATTACTTTGATACACCTTCCTCGCTTACATAATAATAGAAAATAACAAAATACTTTTTTACTTACATTAACGTTTTTTTTTTCGTGACAATTGTAAAGCGTCTCTGCTCCATTCATTTGTATTTAATAATAAATATATATTACTTAGTTTGGAATTAGTTATTGTTTGTGTCACCGATATTATTCTTGACAAATCGGTAGTGTTGTATGGAATTGATAGTTCGCCCACACTTAAGTAATAAGAGAAGTTAAAAGACCAATAGTCCATCCATAAGAATGCATGATAAAGTGACAGGTAGTTGTGACATGCGCAGTATGTATTTTATTTGGTACAATTTCTCTGTAATCATGGTGCCCTGGTGCGCGCCGGCAGCACTCAGCGCGTTGCCCCAGCAACCGTAAACAAATGTTGTTTACAAACAACAGCGGGACTGGAAATCCTGATCGCGACATACCGGCAGAGTTTGGGTGAACACGAGTAAAATTATGTTTATTTTTGTGAATACGTTCAAATATCTCATTTATTTACTTTTATATTAAATTTGAATTGTTGAATACAACTATTTTTTTGCATTGTTTGTATAAACCCATATACGTCCCACTGCAGGACACGAGCCTCCTCTACACTCAAGAGTACAATTGAAAGGTTAGGCTATATAAGCCACCACGCAGGCCTAGTGCAGGTTGGCGGACTGTACATATCATAGAAATTCTTACAAATCGCTGTAGTATGCAGGTTTCCTCACGATGTTTTCCTTCGCCGTTATAGTGCGTGGTGATTAACTATCTACTATGCATATATGACTCCGACCCAAGTCAGGATTTGAACCCACGATCACCGTGAATATATTGGCAGCCTCGTCTGGTTTGTTTACCAACAGGTCACCATGCCTGTCACCAACAAAAATCTATTAAAACATAAAAATAACAGTTGCTATCTGTAAAATACGTAATTGGAAGCATTCTGTAAGATATTCAAATAATGCGATAAATTTTATTATTATATTTTATTCTTATGAAGTTGTCTACAAGTGGGACTTTACATGCACCATGTATGTAAGCTAACTTGGCTATCGCTTCACCAAGAAGTGTATTGGTTCAGTCTCGTCCTGTAATGGCATATAGACTTATGAAGTCACCTGTTTATTAATAGTGATAGAACAGATACTCAGTACTGTTACCAAAATATTTCTTTTAAATTTAAATATTTATGTTTGTTATTTTTAATAATTGTAATAATTGATAGCACAGAGAACTTAAACGTTCTACTTAACATACATTCAGTGGAGTAATCGATACTGGCGTGTGCTGTAAGCAACAGGTAATTCTGACATGCGCATTAGATGTTTCGTTTGGAACACTACCTAAGCATCCTTACGTCCTGGTAGGTGCCGGCTGCTTTCGGCGGGTTGCCAAGCAACCGTCAAATATTGCCGCGAATAAACAACTGCGCTGACATGCGCATTACAAAGATATTTCGAAAACATCCTCTGCTATCCTTATGTCTTGGTACATGCCGGCTATTTTTAAATTTAAATATTTATCTTTGTTTGTTATTTTTAATAATTGTAGTTCATAAATAATTTAAGCGTGAGGGTGTATATGGAGGTTGTGTCAGATGTTGGCGTAATAAATCCATTACCATTATACGAGTAATAAATAAATCTGTTCGCCTCTTAGGACTGGCAAATTCACTAACAATCAAAGTGGGTAGGTAACTTGACTTCTTTGTTTAAATTCTTAACCACAAAGAACACCTCCAACCTCGCGATGTATGAGTGACAGGCCCCAACTTTTCCAATTGTTCTTTTGAAATATTTATAACAACAAGTTGTGAAATACGCGCTACTAGCCCCAATTTTCTTCGTCGCCACTGTAAAATACGTAATTCGAGGCATGTTGCCATAAATTTAGCTCCATATATAAAGGGATTAGGTTGGATATAACCCCATATTTTAAATTTATTTTTATGAGCGATGAGTAAAGCAACCTATTCTAGCAAGACGATGTTGCTGTCAGTTATAGTAGGAAGAATAGAATAAAAATTTTAAACTCCGTTTTTAGCGGCTCATGTGAAGATTATCGCGCCATGGTTAATCATGTTCTATCGTTTTACACAGTTTTTTTTTTTAATAGACGTTATAGGTGGACGAGCTAGCGGCCCGCCTGATGGAAAGCGGCTACCGCTGCCCATAGACCTCCGCAGTGCCAGGGGTCCAGCACAGCAAAGTCGTTGCCTACCTTAAGAAAAGTACTCTCTTTAAGCCTCCTTAGAAGAAGGAAAATTTTAATATGCAAGCTGTATGTGTCAAGAATTCATACATTTAGTGGAGGAATCGATACTCATTGGCGTGTGCTGTAAGCAACAGGTAATTCTGACATGCGCATTGGACGTTTCGTTTGGGAGATTACCTACGCCACCCTTATGTCCTGGTTGGTGCTGGCTGTTTTCGGCGGGTTTCCAAGCAACCGTAAAATGCCGCGTACAAACTAAAGCGTGGCGGGCGGCTCTCCTCAGATGCGAGGTTCGAGAATAGATTTGTAAAACATGTAGTCCTGACATGCGCATTAAAAAAATATTTGGCAAAGTTCCTCTGCAATCCTTATGTCTTGGTACACGCCGGTTATTCTTGATGCGTTGCCCCGAGCAACGTGTTGTTAATACAACATGACCGGGGAGTCTTTTAATTAATATTCGTCAATATTTTACGTTAATTTAAAAAACTTAGCGTTTTATATTTTTAATTAAGAAATAATATATTTTTGTGTTAGAAATGAGTCAAATAGGAAAATTGTTCAACATGTGAAAACACAAAATAAGTCTTTAGACAATAATTTCAAATATAAGAAAAACCAAAGCAGAAGAAGTAAAAACAAGCTAAGTTTTCTCAAAGTTTAATCACTTGTCTTGTAAACTATCAACATTGTCTTAAAAATATAAATACTTAAATATTTAAACTATAAAAAATAGACTTAGTCTAAAATTAATAACGACAGAAATATATATATTTTTATTTGTATTTCATATTTATACTCTTTATTGTACTCTCAAGTTACATAATAATTAAATATATGAAATAAACTTAAAGTAGTACAATGGGCGGCCATATCGCATTGAGCGATTTCTTCCTGGCAACCTTTGAATGAACAGAAATAAACACATACTAATATATTATTTTAGTCAATCGTGTTAGTCAAATTTTTACTTGGAGTTTCAGTATTCAACTTTTTATTATTTGATACGCGAACCAACGAGTTATTTCCCATTTACAATTACCATAGCAACTGAAATGAGAAAATAATTACTATACGTGTATAACCAATGGAGTTCCTTATTTTTAATGCTAACAAAATGTTCCATTAAGATTTTTTATTGGTCTTTAGTACTTTAACTGGCTTTTATTAGAGATGCAAGTTGCGACCAAGCTTCTGTTATTTTCTGGCAATCTTTTGATGACATCCTTTGGATTTCTAATGGAATCTATGGTATGCCTCGAGAAAGGCCATGGTTTTATCTACCGACCAAATATTCATGATGGATGCGCATCTTAGTATAAAGCGTAGCATAAAAACAACGGTGCGAAGCGAGCTCGTGAGTCTCACAGAACAGCACGCTTTAAGCTACCGAAACGCTAGCCTGTAAGACTTATGTCGTCCTAGTATCCGAATATCGTAATATTATACACCTTGATATAAGTTTGTTTATTTCAAGTAGTGTCACATTGGCCTCGGCTGTTAAGATTTTATATTTGTTATAAATGAATAAATAAATAAAAAATAAATAAGATGAAAGGATCGGGGGTGCCAATAATATACATTATTAATTTTCGTCTACAAAAATGAAATAAAGTGAAAGGATTAGGTATTATTGAGTCACTTAACAAAAAAAAAAATCCTGGTCTGGTGCCGCGAGCACCACCGCATCAAGAGAACCTCGACTAATACACTTTTTTCGTTGAAGGTGGCTCTCTGGGACTTTTTTTATATTTTATTAACATGAATTCAAAATTAATCTTATTTAAACTAATTAGCATTACATGCTAAGTAATATTCATTACTGTAATCATATTATAATTTACATTTATACGACCCTTACGTGTATGATCGGTTCTGTTATTGAAATGACAGGATCAATACTGAGCTCGTCCATTCATTACAGACCGCGCGTGAATCAACATCTAGTTCTGACATGCGCAGTATTACTTTCTTTAAGTAGATTTCCTCTTCTATTCTTATGTCCTGGTACATATAGACGCGTTGCCCCGGGCAACCGTAAACAAATCTTGTTTACAAACAACGGCGTACCGGCGAGTTTTACCGCGCGTTGCGTTTGATTAGTAACGTTTATATTATGAACTTTGCTTGAATATTTTATATATTTTTGGTACCTGCTGTGTAGTCTAGTCAGAGGCTTTCGTCGGTAAGAGAAAGTCAATTCCCACCCGTGGACACAGTGACTTCTTTTCGTACCCTGTTTCATACAGGCGGCTTACTAACAATGCAATGGGTTTCAAATTTGGTCTAATTTTATCACTGTTCTAAAAATTTTCTTTGTCATAGACTCATGTTATAAATATTAGAGTTAGGATCCGCAAGTGATGCATAATTAAATATTACCACATTCTCAATGAAACAGTTTTTAAATCTACATATAATTACGTACGTGCGTATCAGTCAGTGAACATGACGTACATTCACAAACATTTATGTTTACACTTTCCGTGTAGTTTTACAACTGTGGCGTCCCGGACTCAAGTGACACTATCAATAGGTAGAGCTACACAATGCTAAGCGTAACAAACCTTCTACTACTCATGCTGTCCTACTAGCAGACAGCTAAAAATATCGATTGAATTCGCAAGGGATGTCGCTCATGAATGAACAAGGTGAGATCACACGACTACCCTTCTCCCTTGCACTATTGTGATTTTACTACGTTCCTACAACTGAATGTTTGTGCGGCCCACTAATATTTATTTCGTGTGTGGTGTCTACGAGGTGTAGATTTAGTACCTTAATTCCTCGTAGTAATTACACGCAAAATGTAATTTGCCCACTTATTTTATTGCTTTTACAGATAATTCATAGATACATTACAGATGTAAACGCTTTATTGCACACACAAAATAGGGACAAATACTATTGGAAATAGCATACATAAAATTTATAATTGGCGGTCTTAACGCTCATAGGCAATGTCTTACAGACAACCATGGGATAGATTTGAGAAAAAAAACAAACAGAAGGCAGTCTAAAGTGTAAAGGATAGGACCAAGGAAGGAAAACTGACACATTCAGTGACATTTCGGTAAGTAATCGCTATTTAACGAAAAAAATCCCGATCCAAATCGGATCAGTAACACAATCCCAGATAATACAAACATAATATTTGCATTGAGATCGAATATATTATTTTCCATTAACTTAGTACATATAAGCTAATACACCGAATTGTCATAGTTCTTTTTATAGAGGATTATAATACTGTTGTCCCTAATGATGTAATATTAACTCCGAGATCATTCCTGCTGCGTGATTATAAGTTGCAAAATATTACGACATTCGAATACTAGGATGACATAAGTCTTAAAGGCTAGCGTTTCAGAAGCTTACAGCATCGTATTCGGTTTACGTGGTCTGTGTCAACTCATCAACACAGCTTCACACACGGAAAAGTGTTAATTGGTTGAGTCTTGTATCAATATTTGCACTAAGACACGAGAGCACTAAAAGCACAAAGTGGATTGTATTCAGATTCAGCTAACGGGATGCGATGCATTTTATTTACTGTAACATTGCAAATTGGTTGTACGAAAAAGCTTATGCTCTATAAACTCGTGATGTCGGCTGTATTGGCGAGTGCTGACGATCACTCATTTTCCATACATCTACGTATGAGTTCATAGAAGAGCAACAGGTTTTGCACATTTCCTCTGCTCTCGTGATATCCTGGTATATGCAGTGTTTCGACTTTGCACGTTGCCGGGCAACCGTAAGCAAAATGTATTTACAAACAAACGGCGTGACTGTCATGCCGCTTCGTTATCTATTATTTTCACGATATAACTTGTATAAATAAAGAATGGAATTGAAAATGGCGGCATTTATATCGACCTCTCGTTCGCACGTTATAGTGTGTGAAAGAGAGATCTTTCTTGTGAAAGAGAATATATTTGCCGCCATTTTCAATCCCGTTCTTTATTTGTACAAGTAATGTACCTATATGTTGATATGTAAATGTTGCACCGATAATGATGCGTACCCACAGAAAGCTACAAATAATTAGTTAATGTAACTATTGTACCTGTATTAAATAATAATTATTTCTGTCAACATAAAAAAATATTAAACAGTTGATTATTTCATAATGTTGATAAAATGTCATTGTCCAATTTAAATCGTGTTTTACTTATAACGAAAACATCATAATTATAAATATTTTTTTCTTCGTAGTCGTGCACTCTTGACAGAGTGGTCGTTGTCATGTTTAGGCCGATTGCTGAACAGCCGTTCTCTCGATGCGTCTCCACGCATCTCGCTGTTTGGCGGAGCGGGAGCATTAATGGGTATAGAGTTGTGCGTCGTCGTCATCCGATGCAAAATATTACGAGCTTTCAATACTAGGACCGCATAGCTGTTAAAAGTATGAAGTACCGAATTCGCTCCATTATTTCAATGTGTAGTATAGCAACAAGTAATCCTGACATGCGCAGTATTACTATCGTTTAGTAGCTTTCTTTTGCTGTCCTTATGCCCTGGTACATCCTGATGCGTTGTCCCGAGCAACCGTAAACAACATTTGTTTATAAACAACGGCGTGACTGGCGAGTTTGGCTCATAACTTTTTCTTCTTCATTTTTTTAACATCAACTTAAAAAAAATATATAAAAAATGAATGACTTCAAAATTGTAATAAAAAGTGTGAAATAAAACTAATATTTTAATAACTATAAAATGCCTATCTATGCTATCAATGTTTGAGGTCGGTCTTTACCCTTTTTATGGGACCAACTTAACATATAATACTTTCCAACAAAGTAGTACGCATCAGGTTTTCACCAATATTTTATGGGACCAACCCTTTAAACCCTACTTTTCGATAAAAAAGAAATTTTCTAAATCGGCTCCAGATTTCCGGCGTAATCGCGTAACAAACATACAAATAAAAGTCTGATTGATTACCTCTTCTTTTGAAGTCGGTCATAAGAACCAATCGAAATCGTAAATGAAAAATACTCTGGAAACACTATAAAATAAATATTTATGTTAAAATATAATCAGAAAATATGAATATTTATAAATATATAATATAATTTTTTTTGATTGCTAAAAACATTATTTTATCGTATATTAATACTTTAATATCAGTAATTATTTAACGTCGGTATTGTTGACTCTGTGCATACAAATGCTTGTTACTTTTTGACATGCACATGAAAATGACCGCCCATCTTCAGCCGCTATCACATGTCACAATAAATTAATGAAATTATATTAAATAAAATGAGTTTTAATATAATATGTTGACATTACTAGTGAAAAGTCACACCTTGACTTTACTTATGTTTTCGAATTATTCGAGCAGTATCTCAATGCATACGACGGCACTTTATCAAACAAAACTTAGATCTGACATATGTCTTGTTGCAACAAGCGCTTGACGTAGACTAAATGAGCTGGAGACCCACTCTAACTCGTGTTACAAAACATTGAGTTGAGATGTCTTCTCTAATACTTTGTACATTAACTCAATGTTTAAGATTAAGTTTATTAAGAGAAGACCTAGATGACATGTTTAAACGGTATCTAAAGGTAGATTTAGACCAAACGAGCGAATGGTGATTCTATCAAATTATTTAGTTTAAACAGACGTAGAGCATTATTTCGTTGTTCTGTCTGCGTATGCTTGGGAGGAAATAGCAAATTTTTTTTTTTGTATTTTATCAGCCCATATACAACCCACTGCAGGGCACGGGCCTCCCCTACAATCGAGAGTAAGATTGAGAGTGGTTAGGCCATATAGTCCACCACGCTGGCCTAGTGCGGGTTGGCGGACTTACATACCGTAGAAATTCTTTAAAAACCGCTACGGTATGCAGGTTTCCTCACGATGTTTTACTTCACCGTTAAAGTGCGTGGTGATTGATTATCAATACACACATAACTCCGAAAAGTCAGAGGTGTGCCCTGGGATTTGAACCCGCGACCACCGTGAACATGTAGGCAGCCGAGTCTGGTCCGATACCACGAGGCCACCACGCACTCATATAGCAAATATACTGAAATGTAATGTCGAAGAAGCGAAAAAAAAGATGTACTTGCTTATTGTCTCTTACCGCTGATAAAGGCATTGTTTATAGATAAAATAATGAATACAGCACTTGCAATTATAATATTGCTGTCAGAGTCCTACATGAGGAAGCACCGGTTGATACCACAGAATTGACATGAATGAGCAATGATCAATGAGCATTCGTTCTGCTGATTTATATGAGTTCTAGCTGTAGCTCCATGTTCGTTTGGTTTAAAGGCGCATTGAACGTTAGAACGTGCTTTCTTTTACACTTATAGATCAAGAAAGAATGCTCTTGTTCACCTTTACAGTCTCGTCGAGACCATCCCTATGTGACAGACTTTTTGCCAAAACCTATACACAGATTGCACTGTTTTAAGTTACACGCTAGATCAATACTTTGAATTCGCAAACCCATTGTGCTGTTAGTTTAGTCCGGTGGTGGGCGTCTTCATGTGCTAGATGTATGTAAATTATGAATATAGATGGCGTTATTCTAAGTTACACACTAGATCAATACTTTCAATTCGCAACTCCATCATACTGGTGATTTACACTTGTCCGTGGCGCCCTCACTAGATGTATATTAAGAATAAAGATGGCGCGGTTTTAACCAATTATTACTTTCCAAACATTGAAAATACTTAGCTACATAAATGCGTTATTCATCAAGTATTTAATTTAAATGGCAAAAAAGTTCTGAAATGGAGGCCACCTAGCGGAAAGCGCAGCGTAGGACGTCCGCCCACTTGGTGGTCAGAGTTTTGTGTTGTGTGTTATTGTCAAGAATTATTGGACGAGGCACTTTACACACCCGTTCTTAATTATATTTGTTATTAAAATAATACGAAGCTTTAGATGTGTCTAAATGTTGCACTCGCTGTAATGAAAGCTGAAAGGATGTTAGGTTGCAACTTCAATGTGACAGGATCAATACTCACTTCGTCTACCCATTCCAAAGCGTGGCTAAGCAACAGGTAGTTCAGACATGCGCAGTATGCATTTTGTTGAGAAATTTCCTCTGTAATCATGATGTCCTAGTACGCGCCGGCTGCTCTCAGCGCGTTACCCGAGCAACCGTAAACAAATGTTGTTTACTAACAACACCGGGACTGGATAATGTTTTCATTAATAAATCATAGTAGTAGAATTCATTCAAAGTAAAATATAAAAAATAGTTAAAGAGAAAATTCCAAGACATCCTGAGAATTTAGTTTAAGTTTCAGCCAAGTTTGAACGTTCCAAAGTTACTTTGCAATAAACGATTAACATCGGACATTTGTTAATCCATAATTTAACAAAGTGTGTAGTGTACTGCAGCGGGTCATTATTTTATTACTGTCGTCTTATATTAATTCGATTGTGTCTTATACTTTTATATTTTTGTAGGATTATTTACTACTATCTTTGTTGTTATTATGGTTAAACGATGAACATTATAAAGAAATAAAAAAATTGTGTGATTGACAGCTCAGATACCGTTGTAGTATCTAATAATTATTTATAGGTAATAAGCTATTTTCACTAAAAAAGTAAATAACTTAATTCTACGATTATCTGTCTTTAATCCAATATTGATGAATTATTCAACCAACGAAATAAGCCTCTTCAATGTTTGGAGTCGTATTTGATTATGTTACCGCAGACTACAAAAATTGAGCACAACGAAATTATTTACTGTTACATTGTAACTTGTATTGGTGACCTGATCACCCACACTGACGAAGGAATTTATAGTAAAGCAACAAGTGGTGTTTATTTCCTGTGCTATCATGATGTCCTGGTACACCCGGAGACTGATTTCCGCGTGTTGCCAGGTTACACTAAACACGTGTTGTTTACTACCAAATTGCGTGACCAGCATCGCCTTTGCATGCACTGATTTTTTTAATAATACCATCCGGCTTTGAATTAATTATCTCCACATTTCGCACTATTACAAGAGTGTATCATCTAAAAATAAAACCTTTTTTCAGACATGAGAGAAAACTGATTACTCACTTCCTGTTAATTATAATAAAAAAGTGAACATTCTATTGAAATTATTAATTAAATTAAGGGGTTTCTGCATTTACGAAATGTTTTAAAGATTGTAGGTTATCAAGTTATATCCAATTTTTGAGTTAATACTGTATTAACACAGATATTTTCAAAAAAATAGAATACATTTCTACTTGTGTACAAATTTGTGAAATATTTTGACGTATTACAATTTGCTTGGATAATTTTGTATAATATTAGCTAACTTTTTTGAATTAATATAGTACGACGTAAGAGCCACAGACTACGCAAATTGAGTACCAATTATTTTATTCGCTGAAACACTGACTATGGCTTGCAGGAATATTGCCCCATTTGCTTGCACCTTCGCCTGTGTTGGAGAGAGAGGTCACTGTTACCCATTTCCCTCACACCTTTGTTCTTTATCAATGAAGGATATTATTGATTTACTTTTCAGCCAATGAATGAACTCTCTGCCATGTGGGTCGTGTTTGTGAGCTGCCAATTAGCACAGTCCACAGTGTAGAGAGATCTTGTACAATGTATTTTATGTACTGTTGCAGTGAACGTCGATCATAACTTAAGTTTCTACTCTGCACACCTCACCAGTGCCGCTCAACTCTCACCACTTATGCGGTCCTAGTATTCGAAACGCATAAAATTTTGCGCTTTTGTGCGAAAATTGGAAACATTTGCGCCACCTTTGCAAACTGTTTGTATGAGCCATCATGTTACACTTTATTTTAATATTTAGCGCTATACACGCTTCAAAGCGATTCAAAATGAAGATAGATTTTTTATGTTGATAAAATTAAGTGTTAGGGTGCAAAATTTTACATAAACAAAGTACTAAATTAAAAATAAATCCATTATAATTCACACGAGTTGGAACTTTGCAAAAATAGGCCCAACTTGAAGCGAAGATTGTTAATTTTTTTATTCGAATTGTATTAAGGATATTTCAAGAAAGAAATATATGAGCAAGTTTAAAATATTATAAGAATTACTTTATTTTGTTTTATTTGGAAAATCTACTGCTACATTTTCTTAACTTGACAGTAAGCCAATTACAGATTTTCACTATCACCAATCAGTTTGTAATAACTTATAATTAAAATTAATCAGAAATTGACAATTATGTTTGGTTATTAAAGGAATTTCTTTTTTTTTAAACAAGTATTAGTTTCTAAACCACATTTCATAATGGTATAGGTAATAATTTGAAAGCGTTTTGCGGTAAATATTTTTTGTTTAATGATAGCAACTTAACTCCCGTAATAAAATAATTCGATGGAAAGGCGGCAGGGTGCGCCTTGTTTGTCAACAACATTTGTTTACATTTCCCTGGCAACGAGAGACCGGTCACTGCAAATACCAGGACATCATACCAGCAGAAGAAATATGCGACGACCTGTTGCTTTGCTATACGTACAGGTGCGAGAGAAATGGGACATCGTCGTGTATCTCTTACACGGCAAGCTTATAATTGAGTAGATTTCCCCACAACATACTACGTATTTTACTATAGCACTGAATGTGTGTTTATTCCTATAACACTGAAATGTTACTGATTTGTGTAGGCTGTGGCAAATAATCACCGTCATTCTATTGCCGAGCTATAAATCAATATTTGCAGCAAGATGGTAAAATGTGATAAATAGATAAATGTAATCCTAACATTAATTAATTAATAAAAATATCAAATCATCCCCAATCGTCGTGCTCACCTATGACCCGCCTCTCGATCCTATTTGGCGCATTTACACGCGCCCTATTATGGAGAGTCGCAGCTGGTACTACAATTAAGTTCTAATCCAAAGCCAGATAAAGCCTTTTTACGGGAAATACGTTTTTACGTTTTTTAGGCATAGTAAAGATAATGAGTCAAAATGTTGAAGGAAAGTTAAAATTATTGTATTGTCATCAGTCCTTAATAATTGTAGTGTGTGAGTGTGTGGGTATCTTAAGTCGTCTTGAAGTGCTTGAATATCGAGATTCATACAGGCGAAAGTATCGAAAATTTGCCAAAAGGTTTTCTTAGCATATAATAAATATTTATGGCCCTACTTGCATTTATAATACATATAACAAATAAATAAGCAAATATTTGTATATATGCAAAATATTACGCGACTCAGTTACTAGGACCGCATAACTATAAAGAGTTGCGCTATATAGACACAGCTAGAGAGTAGGTTAAACCATAGCTTATCTATACGCTCTCCCTCTATAGGTATCCTATCTACACTGCACAAGGTGTAAAATAAATTATAATATCGATTTGTTTAATCTGTGGCAACATGTGACTGAACCAGCATTATTAATATTGATTATTTTGGTAGATTCGGATTTCATGATAGCGAACTTTGAACTTAACATTTTGTTTATTTCAGTTTCTGTGCACTAGTAACATTTCTAGTATATTACACATGTGTGATAATAAATCAATGTACGAAAAGGCAGCAGTCACGCCGTTTGTTTGTAAACAACATTAGTTTACGGTTGCTCGGCAACGTGCATAAATCAAGCACCGCGTATACCAAGACATCATGACAGCAAAGGAAAAGTACACAACCTGTTGCTTTACTATGAATTTATAGGAAGGTGTGAGGGAAATGGGTGATATTCATCTCTCACCAATTCAGGCGAAGCTTGACGCGTACAGTGTTACTAGCTTTCTCAACAAACAATATTCAGTTTAACATGAAATTAAATGCATCGTTTCCATTATCGCTGTCTGTGGCACACATGGAGCTGTCAGCACTCATTGGCAGAGTGTCACATCAATACTTACAGGCGAGAGACGGGGAATGAAATTCATCAGAATTTACAAGACTGTAGGATAATCAATTCGTACTATGCTGTATATTTTCTTATTTTTACGGGCTTATCGCAGTTTATAGGTTACATGTTCACTTTCTGGAAAAGGCTATAGGAATAAAGTTTCATCACCGAACAGGGAATTAGCTGATTGAAAATATTTTATAAAGGGTGAGCTATGTATGCCTTTCCAGCTATCTGAATATCTATATCGGATGAAAGCGCCGTACTCCGCGAATCTGTACATTATACAGGGTATATCCAGACTGCGACCGAAAACGGAGCCAGATAAAAATAGCGATAATTTTTGTGCTGTAATTTTTACTTATAGTCGTATTTGGATGGTAAATACTTCGTTTTCCGAAATTAATGATGTGCACATTTTTATTTTTAAAGACACAATAGTACCCTTATAATTTTAGCAAAAACTAGGGACTTGCCATCCGAACACGATGATTTTTTAAAAAATTGCAAAAAGAACGCGTCGGTTTTGATGAGAAATTTTTAATTGCGTTATGTTTTTAATCACTAAAGCTACCACCATGCTTCGTTTTCGGACGCAGTTTTGATATACTCTGTGTATGACGTATCCTACAAGCTTACAATACGTTTGTATATTTGTATTGCAGCGGATTCGAGCGGATATTCGAAAATTCACACCGCCGCACACAGGCGAAATTTACTAAAAAGTTGTTCAATTACGTTAAGTGTGTCTACGCCTATATATTGCTGTAGTTTGTCTAAAATAATAGTTTGAAGGTGCTTTACAAATATAAACTTTATTGGTACTCTGTTTAATGGATATATTTAATCTTACTTATATTAAAAATAAGAAAGTTTACAAAAATAAAATTACGATAAAGAAGATACTCTACTTCTGTTTCTTTAAAAATATTTATTACATCTTGAGGATAGGACTTAACTTGACTTTGTGGTTATTTTCAGAGACTTGTGATATGAGGATCTGATAATTTTAAAAAATGGTGACACAAATCTTCCATAGTCTATTTCTTGGAAAATTACCGTGTGAAACCTTCACGATAGTTTTTAATATCTTTGTTCTTACTTTTTTGTGCCTCTTCTGATAGAAAACCTATGGGAACTACTGCTTGCTACATTATAATATATCCATATCGATGGATACTACTCTCTAAATGGTAGTTGCCATATTATACCATGGATACCATTCCAAAACCATTTTTTTTTTCTAGAAACACCTTGCCACTTCTGTTTATATTGATAAATAAAATGAAACAACTGTTGTTTGCTACAATTTGGTAATTCGTCTTTACTTTGTGTTATTTGTCTGACTGCCGTGAAGCGGCGGCATCGGAGCACTGCTTCTTTAGGTAATTTTGATATAAATCCAAATACAGATCGTATGCATGAGCCTCCGATCATTAAAAGATCATGAGATAAAAAAATATATAAGTTATCAAAATATAGAGCTCTAAGTGAAATTATGACTTGTTATTTTGTTTGAATCAAGATACACTTCGTGTTAATTATTTATTTTATTTTATCTAGACGTATAGAAGTGAAGTAGCTACACCCCGTTTTAACTTTACAAAACGTTATTATATTTTATTCACAGGTTTATATTACCTCAAATAATAAGTCTTAATTAATAAGTGATTAAAATACATTTATATTCCTCGCTAGTTGTGCGTTTTCGATGCATGATAACAAACTTCCACCATCTTATACAATCAAACACTGAGGCGGCCAGACACGCCGTTTGTAAACAACATTTGTGTACGGTTGCCCGGCAACGGGTAGGTCCTGGACACCGGTTATACCAGGACATCATGACAGCACAGTAGATGTACACAACTTGTTGCTTTAATATGAATTAGTAGCCCACCCTTGTGTGAGGGAAATGGCTAATATTCCTTTCTCTTCCACGCGCGCTAACCAGCGACGCTATAAGGTCACAGTGTAGAAACTTCTCATAAACAACATTCAGAGCTACAATATAGAGGCTGAAATCGATTACAATGTTCCTAGTCTGTGGCATAAATCTCAGACGTACACCGTTTGTCACTCATTGGCTTACAAATAAAACAATAATTGCTGTAGGATGAAGGACTCGTAGAATCAAATTGGACATATACAGAAATAAAAAAAGAAAGGAGAAAGAACATTTTACCCAACTTGTGCTATAGTTAAATAATGAATAACAACACAAATAAAACAATCGAACACGGCGTTTTAAATTAAATTTTGTTCTCTTTATATAGCTTTGTTCTTTCGTTGTGGCCTATAATCGTTGCTGATGTTTACTTCACAGTAATCATTTACCATCAGGTGACCTGTTTGTTTGTTTGCCGAATCTGTTAAAAAAAACACTAAAATATTAAAAAATAATTGTAAACTACAAATGAATAAAATTAAGTAATCAATTAATTTATATCTAAACTAATGCAAATTTAAATCATACGACGACCGATTGGGAAAATAAATAAATAATAATAATAAGGACGGATAACCTGTTTATCAACAACATAAAATCTTAACATCAACCTCCTCCGTTTTTTGAAGTCGGTTAAAAAGCATCATGTTTGAATACTTTCGTTTCAATATGCATTACAAGATGGCACCAGCGGATCTTTATTTTGATATTCACAATAATTTCACCTTATCTTCGCCTTGTTGCATCCAGTTTCTGTTACCAAACGTTCCCAAATAGTTCATCCACCTAGTTGTAAGGCGTACTACGGCTACGCATGACGAATAGCCATCTCCACTCAAGAGATCATTCACCCCAGCGGTTGAGACCTTTCGATATATATGGCCTCGAAAGAATAATGAATATATGTATTTTTCTTTAAATAGAACACTGCAATATTTCCAAGTACGTGATTGTATTATATTATTGTAAGGGACCTACCCACCAAACAACTACCACAGACTAAAGAAATAGAGACCTAGCATTTATAGCATAGCATTAAATATATCCGAAAAAATATCAATAACAGAACTAACAAAATCACTACCTATAAAATAAGCCGCCGGCTGTGAAACGAGAGCCTGCGGGGTTCGATCCCCGCACCGACACAAATGTTTTTGTGAACGACAAGTATTTTGTCGCGGGCCTGGGTGTTTGTGAGACCGAAAAGTCACTACTAGTTCCTGATACCCACGAAGCAAGACTCGATCTTAGTGTGGGGTCAGGACTATTTATGTGACTTGGGTGTATTATTGTTTAAATCGCAATGGAATAGGTGGAACTAAAATAACCCAATTTCATAGGGTTTTAGGGTGAAGTTGTTCAAAGAAGCTACCGACTATCGATCACAAAGTACGAACTCGTTGAAATCTATTCTAGCTGGAAACGAATACCATGTACTAGGAGAGCAGAAACGACTAGGAAGATACGGGATGAACACGTTTACGATTGCGTAAAAATTAACGGATAACAAATTGATATCAATGCATTTTGTTTATGAATTACAAATAAAACCTAAACAATATTTAGTGTTACCCGTCCTTGACCTAATTAAAGTTTGTAAATAGGTTTTCATTGATGTTATTAGTTTAACCACGTTCTCCTGCGGTATAGCGTCTTATTCCTACGAAAACGCACCTTTAAGCTCCTCTTGTTGCTGCCACAGGATTTCTAGTCAGAACTTTCCTTTCGAGTTGATCCAACAAATGTTTAATAGGATTTTAATTCAGGATACGTGCTGGCCACTCCTTATCTCAAAGAGAATCTCTCCCGGTAGTCCCAATTTTAAACCCTTTGTTTACATAATGTGTGATCATGGAAAATATTTAATTTTTATGCCGATATATTCCGAAATTCGTTCAAAGCCTATGTAGATTAATAAAACTAAGTTATTCAGTCTATTCCGTCATTGCGATGTATTAATATGGGTTGTCGGTTGCCATGTAAAACATTACGTATACGGTTTCCGTTTTTGTGCAATAAAAAAATTTCTAGTGTTGAATTCATTCAGTTAACATCATATTTTTGTTACCTAGGAACAATTGTGTCAATTGTTCCCATCTGTCAATAACACAACCAAACTGGTAATCGCTTTAATTCAGTTCGTTTATGTTGCGAATATTAATTAATTGTTCTTGCTTCTTACTTGCTTATAGTTTTTTTTCTGGATTCCGATGCGATGAGACGGCCTTACTGTTGTCTAGTGTTGAATTTATATGTTTCGTATTAGCTACAATATAATTTATAAGCATTAAATATTTCGAGAACGCTATCATCCATCATCCATACATCAGCCAAAGGAAGTCCACTGCTGAACATAGGCCTCTCCCAATGATTTCCACAGTGACCTGTTGGAGGCAGCCTGCATCCAGCGACGTCCCGCGACCTTTACCAGATCGTCTGACGAGAACTGATAATAGTATAATAATAGTAATATATATATATATATATATATATATATATATATATATATATATATATATAATAATAGTCGTCTGAGAACGATATAATGATAAGAAAATAAATATTTATGTCTATATTGCAATAATTAACTTTTTGAATCGATTTTGGTTGACATCACACTTTTGTTACCTAGGAACAATTGTGTCAATTACCATCTGTCAATAATACAACCAAACTGGTAATCGCTTTTAATTCAGTTCGTTTATGTTGCGAATATTAATTATTTGTTTTTGCTTTTAACAAATTTATAGTTTATTTAATGGATTCCGATGCGATGAGACGGCCTAAATGTTGGACACTGAATCTACTACTGATACCAATCGACTCCGTATTTTTTACAATATGACAGTACTGGTCCAAACATGGATACTAACCGAGTATACGTACAAGATTGTCGAAATTATATAAATAATCATTTTTATTTGTGAATATTTTTTGGAGCAGCCTAGCACCGTCTGTTAGTTTAATAAACAACTAATTGGTCTACTACGTAATTACACTACTCACAAAAATTAAAGGATATATTTTTTTATCGCGTTTATTATTATTTAACGCGTTTTTGACAGTCTGAATCTTGGAGAAAAATTATCGTTAAGAAATTTGAAGCTACGAAATTGGCAGCCCGAAATGTCTATTTTCAGATTTGCGGTCTATTTCTTTATTGCATGTCTGGATCATGAACGATCGTAGCAAAACCAACGAGAAAAAAATCCAAACTTTTACTCGTGTTTGACACCGTGCATTTACTTGGGTGATGTTTATTTGGTGACATCATCATCAATCAAAGCAAAAATGGCCTTTCCAACTTTGACTCAGGATTACTTCAGAAATAATGATAACGCAGAAAAAAATGTGGGTTGTGTAAATTTTTAAACATACTCTATAAGCTGTTATTAAAGTTTCATTATGTAAAACAGTATTAATCAGTGAAATTGTTGACTGAAGAAAAGGTAAAAAGAGTGTTATTTGAGGACATTCGAAAAACTTTGCATATTCAATTTTCAAAGTAAACAATTGGATATTTTTACCATTACAGATTTTTGTGACTGTCGCTGTGTATCGTCGTGGCTTTCCTCTCGAGGCATAAAAGGAACCACAAACCTCATAATTTGGTTATTATTATTTCAAAATTAACCAATTAATAAAAATTTTAAAGGAACAAAAAACTGAAACACAGAGGTGCCGAGTGAATATAGTTTATTAATACGAATACGTCGGGGCCCACGACTTTCTCAAGACATGGTTACACGGTTACCGTACAGTCCTTACATTAAATATTGAATAAATAGAGCCGTCGCAAACTAAAGCGACTAGATTAAACATTGATTACATTTTAAAATCACTTACATCTAAAAGATTAAAATACCTTACTGTGAATATTGCGATTGTGTGTGATGTGTAACCCAATAGATTCCTTAAGAGATGTTTAAATAGACACTTACACTACACATATAGAGATAAAATACTGAAATCGAATTAAAACTAGGTTTCTTTATTTCCTACATTTAAGTCGTTCATTCCAAAATGCCGTCACCCAGGACTAGTGTTACTCACAAAAATATCTCTGCTGTCCAGGTCAAGAAAACAAAACTATTCTAACAAAACAAAATTACAAGGATGGTTAAAGTTCAGAAATCCATTAGATCTATGATGAACTTTGTGTATCTTTCTGATGCCATGATGGACGCCGACGGCATACTTCGGAACTTCAAAACTTCAATTTCTGCTTGTTCCTTCGCGCCAATCTAATCAGTCTTGCTCCTCAGTCTGGTAGTGATTGTGACATGAGGACTGTAGTTCATAACCTGTTGGCACAAACATCACGGAATAAATATGAGATATAAGAAATCGGAGGCTGCCGGTCAAACGATAATTTTGATGACGAGTAGGGACGTTAATGGTATAGTCGGCTTTGAGCATTAGAAAAGACAAATAAGTGTTAACGCACCTGCGTTTAATCACTTGGTCATCAGCATCTATTGGCTACCTTCTTCTTTTGGCAATCTGTTGGCACTCTCCGAACATTACTGATGGATACACCAACTGAAACCAAAAATGATAAGGAAAATACATAAAAATATACTGAACAGTTTAATTGGGGAAAATTAACTTTCCCAACATGAAAGTAGTTTTAAAAATCTGTATTATTATAGCTTTTTGTCAATTGTAATGCGTTTAATCAAAGTGTTTATAAACTTTCTAATTAATAATGTCCTGAAAATGGCGACTCTACCCGTCGCGCATGCGCGCAGTCGGGGCGTGGCGCCCGTATTGATCGGTGCATGTCGCAAGTATGCTTTATGTAACGAATAAAATAATAACTTGCATGAATTATTTAATATCCAAACTCAAATGTATTTTGTCACCATCACTCATTCCAAAGGTCTATTCCACCCACCTGAGGGCGCCACAGACTACACTCCACCGAAATTTAAACAACTGTCAAACTAATTCTTATTAATTACTGAAAATAACTTATAAGTTAAACTAAATCACTGTAACTTGTCCAGCAATATTTTATATATGATTATATCACTTCCCTTTATAAACATGTATAGATTATTGCTGGACAAATTGAAGACGCAGCCGACCCCCGCGAGAGTCCCGCTGCAAATGGACGAGGCTGAAGGGCTGCATCGCCCACCTCCTTGTAATATTGATCTGAGTGCAGAGCATGCTCGGTCGATCAAGGGCTTCTCAATGTGACCTAACCTATTACTAATATGCTCAAATAAATTTTAGTGATCTAGGTGCAGGGCGTTGTCCCTCCTACAAGGAATGCCGTCACCTTGCTATACATAATAACGAAAAATAATAAAGACACATATAAAAACATACGTATGACTAGGGGTTATTATGGTATTAAATAATATGTTGAGGATAAAGAAGCCTGGCATTAGATGCCAGAAGAATGCTGCCTGTAGATCTGTGAACATCATTTGAATCCCTGTTACGTGTTCAGCGTTTAAAATAAGATCATCTGCAAATCGTAAATGTGTTAAATATATACCATCCATGTAATGCCTCATTCTCCTCATTCTAATGTTTTCATAACATCCTCTAAGACCTAATTTCTTAGAGGTAAACAAAATACATGACAAAAAGTGGAAAGTTTTCGAAGTGGTAGAGCCACGCTGTTGTCAGTCATGACTCAGCATAAATGGGCAGGATCATCCGGGGCTGTACCACTGTCTCACAGGAAATCGACTGGTCATCTCCCAATTGGGTCGGCAATACTCGTACATCCATGATCCAGCGTTGTGGATGTTCGAGGGTGTCAGAGATCATTTACCATCAGGTGACCTGTTTGCTCGTTTGACGGACCTATGGATAAAAAAACACTAAATTATTAAAAAAATATTGTAAACTTCAAATTAATATAATTAGAAAAATTAAATAATCAATTCATTTATATCCAAAAAATGCAAATTTAAATCATATGACGACCGATTGGGAAATTAAATATATAATCATAATATAGACCGATAACCTGTTAATCAACAACATACATATAAAATCCTAACATCAATAATAAGCAAAGAAATATATAATCACATAAAAGATAGTGGGATAATGGCCCAAGAACAGAAAGATTGTTTTAAAGGAGGACGAGGATGTAAGGAGCAATTCATAAAAAAAATCCCAATTCCACACACAGTGCAGACGAAAGCATAGAAATCTACATTACGCTTACATGTATGACCAGAAGGCCTACGACAGCGTGCCGCATTCATGGCTCCTTTACATATCTGCATTCTGCATATTATGTTATAGATCCAACAAATCTTGTTTTTGAAGACCCTACGAGTGGTCCATTTGTATTTTCTAATATTACTCTGGGTTGTTGGTCCTGTCTTTTGATAACTCTGCGGGAAATCATTGGTAACTATAGTTTCAATATTAAACTGCATATAAGTATGTATAAAAAAAAATTTACTCTATTTTCTTTGTCAATAGGAGGTATGAAACCTTAGGGAGTGAATGTTCTCGAATTCATGGTGTCTTAAGTTATTTATCTTAGTTATAAAATTAATAGTAGCATTAGGGTAAACAAAGTGTTTTGAATTTAAAACTTTATCGCATAGTTTTAAGGCGTCAGCTACGTTCGCGTTTATAAACTGCGTAGCAAGTTTAACTTTCATTACTTGGTGACTTATCTTGGTTTATCGGCGAAACTTAGACTTTCACTTTTTTGAAGGTTACTTAAATTAATAAGTAAATGCCATTTAATTAGTTTTTGTTTTCGTCCAATATTAACCTGTTTCTTTTAAAGGTATTTCTAATTAATTTTACGACATGGCAAGGATCAATGTAAATGCAAACTTTTTCCGATGTAAAAGAAGAGAAGAATTCGTCTTTAAATTATCCATCTCACTTAATTGGCATCATAAAAGTTCAGCCGATTTAAAATATGTCGGGCGGCCGTCGAACGTGACACTAGCACTATTACTCCAACTTCGTTCCATCTTTGTAAACTAATATTTATTAAATTTAACTTCCTTCTGTGGTTATACCATATATCAAAACGTACCCAACGGGTAATTTCCGATTTTCATTTACGAGTAGACAAACTAATAAAAAAATTAAAGAATTGCAGCACGGTTGTCAAAAAACAGTGAATACACTCGTAATGGAATATATTTTCACCGTATCTGTACATGCCCATAAACGTCCCACTGCAGGGCATCGGCCTCCTCTATAATCTAGAGTACAGGTTGGGGCTGAGGCGAGACTCCCTGCCTGCACATACATTTAAATAAAAAAATATTTTATGAATACATTAAAACCGGTTATACATTTGCTGTTATAAACGAGAGGCCGCGGGCTCTATCCACATACTGATACAATTGTTTGAGCCACAAGTATTTGTGACCAAAGAGTGCGGTAGCTTCTAATTCCCATCGCACAATATTAATAAATGTTATCAATTATTTTTATTAAACTATAACTTGAGAGTTCCATGAAGCGTAAAAAAAAATGTACTTAAATGAATGAATCAATTATAATACACTGAGGCCTAAAAGTCACCCACATTACTGTCTTTACACTCTCCTGATAAATTTGTTTTATGTGCATATTATTTTTTTCATAAAGGGCTACATTTTAATGTAATTAACATGTATGGTTAATGACGTACAGTCAGAATTTTCAAATATGGCGAAGCAGCACGTAGCGTCATAGCGACGTAGGTCACGTCAGCGTAGCATTTATCAAAAGCACATTGTAACAAAGGTTACCTTAATAGACGAAAAATTAATAAGTATTTTAAATGATTTCCCCATTCCAATCGCAATGCTTAAACTTCTAGACTCTCAAGAATCCTAAATTAAATCGGTCTTTCATACTCCGCTATTAACAAATGTGTATCATGATAGCAGCTATCCCACTCACTCCTCGAAAACTTTCAATATACCCTCTCTTCCAAGCCTCGCGCCGTGTTTCGCTTTCGCGTTGGTAGTACCATGAGATCATTCGATTCGCCAGTTCTAATGTAGGTTTCCGTAGTGTAGTGGTTATCACATCTGCCTAACACGCAGAAGGTCCCCGGTTCGATCCCGGGCGGAAACATTCAAAGAACCCATAGTACTTGTTTTTGTTTTTGAATACGAATATTAAAATGTATTTCTAAGAGTAAGTGTTTTCACAGTATATTCTATTAATGCAAAGGATAACTCTTTAGAAAGGAAGGGTTGTACAATAGTGTGGATGGACAGTAGTAATTTTGTTCGTTGCCGATCAATATTTTAACTGGGTAAGCTTTGGATCTAGAATGAAAAAAATGTGTCGTTAGCTTTCTATAAAAGAACCACGAGATCTTTATAAGAAAAGCGAAAGTTATCGCAGTGTTGTCGAAAAACAAATTTTTATTTTCTTCCAAATCTCATATATAGATATACGCCATTAAATGTACTATACGGAATGGTTATATATATTTGAAATATTAAACAAAATGGTTCAGATTAAAAAAAAATATATGTTTTATCCTTACACCATGCGATAGTGTCGTCAATAAGGATCAAATTATGGGAGGTAATGATATACGGGAAATTAAAGAAAATACTTCATTTTTAGTAACACCATGTCGCTAGCTTAGTGAAAACCCAGTTTAAAAATATGTTAAATTTATTCTACATAGCATTAACAGCAAATTCCACTATTTTTAATCGACTTCAAAAAAAGGAGATTATAATCAATTCAATGTGTATGTATGCACTTTTTCCAGAATTACAAAGTTTTTGCATATGTTGGTCTACACCAGCTACTGAACACGTCTGCCAATTTTCATACATGTATGTATGATTGTATGTTTTTCCACACAAAAATATTGACATATTTAGCTATTTCAGATTTAATAAAATATTGGTATTATTTCTCTCTTTTTATTACAATTTTGAAGTCTGTATAATTTTTTTCTTTTCAATGCATTGAAAGTTTTGATTACTGAACGACGCGGATATTTGTGGGGGACACTTGTGTTAATGGTTTCGAGTATGTGCGAGCATTTGTATTTTCCTTTTAGCAGTTTGTGCAAAAACATAAGGTTAGACATTGTACGGCGGTTCCAGAGTGTGGGTATTTTGAAAAATCCCAATTTTTCACCGTAAGGGCGTTTGTGTGAAATTCCAGTTGTCATATAGGCGAGATATCTAGTGAAAGCACGCTGAATACTTTCAATACGCTGTGACGCGGTACTGTAAACAGGATTCCACATAGGACAAGCAAATTCTAAGTGGCTGCGTATCAAAGTATTGTATAAAATTTTTCGCGTTATTGTTGATTTAAAGCCTGCAGAGTTCCGTTTCAGGAAACCGAGCATTTGAGACGCTTTCGTGACTATCTTATTAATGTGACTGTGGAAGTTTAGTTCCTTATCAATTATAACACCAAGCTCACGTATTTAATCGACTTCCGATAGCAACGTTCCAGGTAATCGTAGGATCGATTTCAGAAAAGTATTAACAGAGGGCAGTTTAAAGTGTACGGGATAGAAGCTAACACGGATTGGTATTTATTTTTTATTATTAAAAACTATGCACGTTTACAGACTTAATCCAAAGTACTTACATTCTAAATGTTCATAAACTAACTAAAAGCTAAAGGGAATAACAAAATATAAAATCTTCAATAAATCACGTTTCTTATAAAACTAATAATATGAATTTAAACGTATTAAAACAAATTATTATAAACTATTTAAATATAACTTAATTTTAATATATATTTGGGTGAACTTCCGAAAAGCGCATACCTTCGATCGCTATGCAATTTTGGTATAATAACGTATTTTGACCTCCTAATCACGAATATCATAACGAAAATTGGCGCAAATTACATTTTTAATATAAAAAAAGATGAAAACTTTAACCTCGGCTGAACTTTATAATGAATCGTTTGCCACGAGGAGAGGAGAAAAAGTGATCAAAGGTGGTAGGCCCTAGGTGGTAGGTATTGGGTCCCTGATTATAACGTTATCACTCTTATTACAACGTAATGCAAAGTTAGAAGTATGTAGGCGGCTCAATAGATGGATCTGGAAGTCCTTGCGACACGATGTCCATGCTCTCAATACTGTAGGCATTAAAGAAACAATTGAGCGGAACGGAGGCTCCAAAGTGTTTGCAAGAGACGTGTCTATTGGACAAAGTCAGTTGTCTAGGTTGATGACGGACGACGGCCGTGTCGTGCCGGCGAGGGCAGAGGTATTAAGAGAAATCGAGAGGTTCTAAAATTTTACACCTCGTTTACCGAACCTACTGTTAGGTCGGCCGAAGAGCCGAGAACCGAGTTGATCCGATACTTAAGCGATGATATCCCGGAGATTGAGATGGCTCTAAAGCAACGTAAGAACAACAAGGCGCCAGGTGAGGACGGAATACTTTTAGAGCTTCTGAAAGCGGGCGGAGCACCGATACTGAAAGTCCTTCAGAGGTTCTTTAATTCTGTTCTCCTCGAGGGCTCAATGAAAGAGGCATATGGCGCAGGAGCGTGGTGTTACTGTTCTTCTAAAAAGGTAATAATCCTCGTGTTCGAATCCTCTATCGTACGTCCTAACTTAGTTCGGACTAACTTAGACTTAGTTCGAAGTGAATGATAAACTTATCATAGAGAATGTGTTGATTTTTGAAGTGGAAAATTAAAAACGTACTGCAGACGGTGAACGCCCGAACATTCGAGTTTCATTATTTGTGAATACAATATACTTGAATTTGAACTTTAAAGAATTCCTATATATACCATTTTGCTCCTTATTTGTCATGGAATACAGATCGAATTCCTATGCGAATATAAATAATGTATGATATTTTATGGATACAATAAATATTTTTATTGCATTGCATTATTTTCAAATTTAGAAGCCGCAGCTGGGATTCGAAGGTAGTGGGTTGCCGGCTCATAGTTTAGACTAACAAAATACTTTGTGGGTTTTGAGTTGACCCTAGTATTTTACGTACACGTACTTAGAAGCTAGAAGCCCTGGCCCCTGGTACTTAACTTTGAATATTATCTTAAAGTGAAATTTGGCAAACCCAAAATCAGAATTTAGGCTTGGATATTTTTTTATGGTTTCTATGGGCCTAGACCAGACTGTTAGCCAGTCTAAGCCCTTTCAAGAGAAATTGGATTCACCAATGATATTCCATCAACTGACTTATCTCAGAGATAGTTTATATAGTTTCGTTATGCACCAAACCATACCGCGATCTATTTTTCAAGTGGCGCCACCTCTTAACGTATAATGAAAACTTATTTCTACTAGGGAACTTTGTTATGAGTATTTTTATAAAAATAAGCTAGTTTGGTCTAGAAGCCGCTGAAGATTATCCTTCACCCATCTGGTAACCAGATGAGACATATTTTTTCAAATATTATTGATTAACAAACACGCCTGTGAAAACTTGCCTATCGAAAAGTGTTCGAGTGTTTTTTTACATTACTCTTTTTATTTTTAATTTACTTTTACAGACAAGCCTATACGACTGGTTTTGTAATAAAATAATCTTACTTATAATACCAATTTGGATTGGTTATCAGATCGGTGAAGCGTATATTGATTTACATGTTCATCTGCCAGCCAGGTAGCCATGAACGGAAACGTTCTGTGTTAAAAACTATCAGTTGAAATGAAATTCATTTGATTATCAAAAGAGTGAAGGCGATGAAGAAAATTGATTAAATATTAATTCAATTAAAAATAGCCGTGAATACTTTTCGATAGGCAAGTTATAATAGTCATGTTTGTTGACGTCTCCCTGTCTTAACCCACGACGTTGTTGAATTAGTTTTATGCTGAATTCTTGTACTCGGACGATCATTGTGGCGGCTTCATACAAGCATTTCAGCATCTGGACATAGCGGTAATCAATGTGACATCACTGCATGGATTCCAGAACCGTCCGGGTCTCGGCGGCATAGAGGCTGAATATATTCCTCGGTCTTTTGAATTATTTGTCTTAGTGTGTATGCGACTATTTCTACTGTACTAAAACCTCTTAAAAACCCGGCTTGCTTCGGAGGCGGGAGGTTTGAATTCGTCGCATTTTCGGGCGAGACGATTCGAAATTACCCTCGAGAATAACTTATAAACGTGGCTCAGAAGTGATATGGGGCGGGGTAGCTTTTCAAATGGCTGTTATCTCTTCTTCTTGAAGAACAATACCACCAAGCTTCTGCTCCAAGCTTCGGGTGTTGTGCCAGTGTGGATGACAGAGTTGAAAACCTTAACAAGCTTTGTCATCGCAGGTTTACCGCCTGGCTTGAGTAGCTCTGTAGTCATTCCGTCTTCTCCCTTAATAATTGTAAACTACAAATTAATCAAAATTAGACAAATTCAATAATCAATTAATTTATAACTACAAAAATGCGACTTAAATCATAGGACGACCGATCGGCAAAATAAACAAATAATAATAAATATTGCAAATTTTGTAAGACAAGTCATAATGGCGAATGGCGAGACGAGCATGAATTACAAAGCAATACTTGGCATCCTACTGCGATCGCCATCCTGAGATATAAGATGCTAGGTCTTATTATGTCCAGTAGTTACTCTGGCTACATTATCATTCAAACCGGAACACAACAGTGCATTAACATTGCTGTTTGGCGGGAGAAATAGACATTGCGGTGTTACCTACTCAGGCGGCCTCTCACATTTATTAAATACCTAAAATTCTAATACTTCTTTTATTTTACTGATGTTTCTTATGAACAAACTATTAAGTTGTTTACCTGGAATATGAGTAAAATGAAAGAAAAAAGAACAAGCACACTATTTGTTGGTAGTCACAGCCCGCCTGGTTTTGGGCACAGCTATGGTTCTCTTAACTGGCGTCAGCTGGGCAGGTGTGTCAGCGTTGATCTGACTCAGCAGACCAAGCGACATTATGCGATGCCGAACGCCAGAAGTCTCAACATAAACGATACCGACATATTTAAAAGTAGTTAACGTTTCGTCATTCTCATAATAAAGTGTTCTGTCATTCAGTATACCGTGACAAGAATTAAACGAAAAACGCACTTCACGAAGGCCTTCGGTCATTCTTAGCGGGTTAGCCAGTGACACCATACCATCATTGGCAAAGTTCGTTTCATCGCTAAATAAATAAAATATGGGATAAAGATGTATATCGTTGTCAATTTATGTCCGGTATTTTTACGATAAGCTCGTAGTCCCAGGTTTACAGTTAACACTCTTTTGATTGTGGTTCCGCTAAGCCCCGCCCCATCTGTAGAGCTAAGACTATTTGTTTCCGCACGGGATTTCGTTGGATTTGTGCCTTCACTGCTTTAATGACTTCTGTTGTCCTAACTGTGCGAGGTCGCTTGCTCCTTTTACGCTCTTGGAAGCTGGATCTTTAGTGTACCGTTTATTAGTGCGATAAAAAATCCAATCAATCCAATCCATCAGCTAAAGGAAGTCCACTGCTGAACATAGGCCTCTCCCAATGATTTCCACAGTGACCTGTTGGACCTGCATCCAGCGACGTCCCGCGACCTTAACCAGTTCGTCCGACCTTCTAGTGGGTAAACGTCCCACGCTGCGCTTACCGCTGCGTGGCCTCAATTCGAGAAATTTTATGGCCCCATCGGCCACCAGTTCTCCGTGCTATGTGCCCCGCCCATTGCCACTTCAACTTGCTAATCTGCTGGGCTATGTCGGTTACTCTAGTTCTCCTACGGATCTCCTCATTTCTGATTCGATCTCGTAGGGAAACCCCAAGCATAGCCCTTTCTATAGCTCGTTGAGTGACTTTGAGCCTCCTAATAAGGTCCATAGTAAGAGCCTACGTCTGAAAAACGATAAACAAACCGTAGTATTATTTGCAATATTTGCAGAATAGTGAAAATATCTGTTGGCGCGGAACCACAGCGGTACAACCGCGGCTCTATCTTCCTTCTTCGACCTCTCCATATTTGAAAATGAATAAAATCGCATTTCTTTCTGTAGTTTCGACAAGCACGTACGTTGTATTTTTAATAGTAGTCCGAGTATATCTGTTTAGCATTCGAAAATTAAAAATAATAAGGTTTTGACAGAACTCATGACCTGACGAGGTAAAATAAAGAACAATGGCAACCGTCAATACATTATTTTGTTTGAAAATAAAATTAAATGACTTCAGATGACTGCCTCGGTGGCGTAGTTGTACGGTACGATTACAAATCTGAGGTCTCGGGTTCGAATCCAGGTTGGGCAAAGTGTTATTGAATTTTTCTATTCATTATCAGCCCGGTATGAAGTCAGAGTCTGGAATTTGTTCCCGATATGACGATAGGCTCGCCCCCTCTCATATCGTGGGACGGTACACAAAAGGCGAAACGTGAGTGTCCTGTGCGGTGGATGGATGTGTTGCACCTCTGCCTATCCTTTCTGGGATAAAAGGCGTGATGTTTATATATGTATGTATGCCTTTATATGAAAAAAAATCGCTAGCTTGAGTGTTATTTTCTAATTCAACGTATATAAGGATTGTTGTTAAAGAATTATGAGAAAAAATTATATTCACGTCGGATATTGTATGTTTATCCTCCTACGTCACATATTGTTTATAACGGCTGACCATGCTACGACGTATTGTATCTTCGTCTTGTGTTATTATTTTTAATAGAACACTAAGAGTAGGTCTCTTCTTTGACCTTCATGTGATAACTCTCTCACGTCATCAGTGGAATAAATACTCAGCAGAGTTTAAGAATAGCGTTTTATAATGTAAATTACTAAACGTGCATTAGGTAAAACTATAATCACTGTGGTAAGAGCTTTAACAAAATGTAAATGTGAAAAATATTTGTAGTTTATGACATGTCATAAGCTTCCGAGTTTTCAATAACGACTGACTTCCCAAATATTTTTCACACAGTCGAAGTCTCGTGTCATTTTAAATCACCATTCGAAACCAACCAGCTTGTCTCACACATTTACATAAGGTTGGTCCCTGTGCAGTAGCACCTCTTTGCTCTAACAGTTTTTAATAGCGTATAAAATATTTTTACACCTAACACTTAGTTAGCGTCGATCTGCCGAATACTATTTTGACAGTTACCTTCAAGCAATTTATTAAAACGCATCTATATCTACATTAAAAAATGAGTTAAACCATAAAAATATCAAATCTAAATTAAAATCGTATTTACTTTACAATGAATAGCATTTTGTTTTATTGATATTGTTATTTGATTATTTATGTATTTTAATATATTTTACACTTACTTCTGCTCTTTAATATAACAATTATTTTATAATACTATCCTATCCTATCCTATACTAAATTTAATATACTATAGTGTTCTCCAACTTTCGATGATGGACTCATATCAAGCATTGTTGACAAATCTTTGTCGTTGTTTTAATGCTTACTATATGATACGTTGCATGTGATTATTTTGTAAAAACGATAAATAAAAAAAAGTAAAAAAAATATGCGATTTAGGTTTTTCACATATATATATTCGTGATATTTTTATTATTATTGAGTAAACGAAAATTGTTGCTATTATTTTTGCAAGAAAAGGAAATAATTATTAAGTATTATTAGTGACAAAATTAATTGTATTGTATTATATCAGCCCATACACGACCCACTGCAGGGCACGGGCCTCCTCTACAATCGAGAGTACGATTGAGAGTGGTTAGGCCATATAGTCCACCACGCTGGCCTAGTGCGGGTTGGCGGACTTACACACCGTAGAATTTTTTTAAAATCGCTACGGTATGCAGGTTTCCTCACGATGTTTTCCTTCACCGTTAAAGTGCGTGGTGATTGACTATCAATACACACATAACTCCGAAAAGTCAGAGGTGTGCCCTGGGATTTGAACCCGCGACCACCGTGAACATGTAGGCAGCCGAGTCTGGTCCGATACCACGAGGCCACCACGCACCTTTTGACAAAATTAATATAGCTGACGAATTGCGGGAGTTTACCAAACAACAAAATTAGAGGTAATCTTGTCCTCGAGGGAACCTTGTCAATCGGGGGATTGACTTAACTAAATAAATGGCAAACTATGTTGGTAGAATAAATAAAAAATGGCAACACTAAGCCAATAACGGTGTATGAATCCGGAATTACTCAAATTAATTTCCATTTAAAAGGTATTTTTTTCACCAGGTTTGTATAATTCATGTAATTATTAAAAAAATATTTAGAAAATTATTGGAACTTGTTTTGCATGTGTCACATCAAGAGCCTCAAATTAATATCACTCCAGAATTCGCCAATGTTCTTTGTAACCGATTGATGTCTGTACATTGAAGATAAATGAGAAAGCTTGAGTATGTATTAATGTAATAGAACCCAAAATAATGATTTAATAAATTTTGTAAGTTTGTCTGTGCGGTTGTGCGCCATGAACTCAGAAACGGCTTAACGGATTTCCATGAAATTTAAAACGGAGGTAGCTAACACCCTGAATTAGCACTGGCTACTTTTTATCCCAAAAAGTGTAGTGTCCCCGTGGGGTGAGAAGGCATTCCGATATGTTTGTTACTTTTTATTCTTAAAGGCATGGGACGGGTCTGAGTACAAGCCTTGAGTGGAAATGAAACGGGACGGGATGGGATTTTTTTTATGAAGGTAACCAAATGAAGTTGCGGGCAGAAGTTAATTAATAATAATAGTAAAGGATCAAAAAATGAAACACAGAGGTGCCGAGTGAATATAGTTTATTAATAAGAATACGTAGGGGCCCACGCCTTTCTCCAGCCATGGTTACACGGTTACCGTACACTCCTTACCATTAAATATTGATTAAATAGAACCGTCGCAAACTACAGCGACTAGATTAAACATTGATAACATTTTAAAATCACTTACATCTAAAAGATTAAAATACCTTACTGTGAATATTGCGATTGTGTGTGATGTGTAATCCCAATAGATTCCTTAAGAGATGTTTAAATAGACACTTACACTACACATATAGAGATAAAATACTGAAATCGAATTAAAATTAGGTTTCTTTATTTCCTACATTTAAGTCGTTCATTCCAAAATGCCGTCACCCAGGACTAGTGTTACTCACAAAAATATCTCTGCTGTCCAGGGGAAGAAAACTAAATTATTTTAACAAAACAAAATAACAAGGATGGTTAAAGCTCAGAAATCCATTAGATCTATGCTGAACTTTGTGTATCGGTCTGATGCCATGACGGACGCCGACAGCATACTTCGGTACTTCAATTTCTGGTTGTTCCTTCGCGTCAATCTGTTCAGCCTTGCTCCTCGGTCTGGTAGTCATGAGGACTGTAGTTCATAGCCTGTTGGCACAAACATCACGGAATAAATATGAAGTATAAGAAATCGGAGGCTGCCGGTCAAACGATAATTTTGATGACGAGTAGGGACGATAATGGTATAGTCGGCTTTGAGCATTAGAAAAGACAAATAAGTGTTAACGCACCTGCGTTTAATCACTTGGTAATCAGCATCTGTTGGCTACTTTCTTCTTTTGGCTCTCACCGAACATTACTGATGGATACACCAACTGAAAGCAAAAATTATAAGGAAAATACATAAAAATATACTGAACAGTTTAATTCGGAAAAATTAAATTCCCCAAAATGAAAGTAGTTTTAAAAATCTTAATAATTTAAGTATTGGTATAGCTTTATGTAAATTGTAATGCTTTTAATTATAGTGTTTATAAACTTTCTAATTAATAATGTCTTGAAAATGGCGACTCTACCCGTTGCGAATGCGCGCAACCGGGGCGTGGCGCCCGTATTGATCGGTGCATGTCGCACGTATGCTTTATGTAACGAATAAAATAATAGCTTGTATGATTTATTTAATATTCAAAATCGAATGTATTTTGTCACCATCACTCAAGCCAACGGTCCATTCCACTCACCTGAGGGCGCCACAGACAACACTTCACAGAAATTAAAATTACTGTCAAACTAAATCTTATTAATTACTCAAAATAACTTGAAAGTTAAACTAAATCACTGTGACTTGTCCAGCAATATTTTATATATGATTATATCACTTCCCTTTATAAACATGTATAGATTATTGCTGGACAAATTGAAGACGCAACCGACCCCCGCGGGAGTCCCGCTGCAAATGGACGAGGCTGAAGGGCTGCGTCGCCCACCTCTTTGTTGTATTGATCTGAGTGCAGAGCATGCTCAGACGAACTAGCGCTTCTCAATACGGCCTGACCTATTACTAATAACCTTCAATAAATTCTAGTCATCTAGGTGCAGTGCGTTTTCCCTCCTACATGGAATGCCGTCACCTTCCTATACACGATAACGGAAAATATTAAAGACATATATAAAAAAGCATACTTATGGCTAGGGGTTATTATAGTATTAAACAATATATTGAGGATAAAGATGCTTGGTATTAGATGTTCTCTTGCACTTTGCACTCTTCTGGGGCACTGACGTATTTACTTATTACATTCCCATTTACAAAATACATTACTAAAAGTGGAAAGTTTTGGAAGTGGTAGAGCCAAACAGTAAAATGTTTTCAAAAAAATGTAAACTATAAAATTAGAAAAAATAATTAATCAATTAATTTATAACTTAAATATTTCAAATTTAAATCATACGACAAACGATTGCGAAAATAAATAACTAATAATAATATAGACCGAAAACCTATTTATCAACAACATATAAAATCCTAACATCATTAATAAGCAATAAAATATATAACTACATAAAAGATAGTGGGATAATGGCCGATGAACAGAAAGATATAATAGAGGTCGATGATGTAAGGAGCAATTAATAATAGATTCCCGCTCAATACACACAATGGAGACGAAAGCATAGAAATCTAAATTACGCTTACATAGATTACCAGAAGGCCTACAACAGCGTGCCGCATTCATGGCTCCTTCACATATCACATATAGTTGCAATAATAAACTTCATTTAAGTATCTATAAAAATAAATCTGCTTTATTTTCTTTGTCAATAGGACGCGTGACACCTTAGTGAGTGAATGTTCTCGAATTCATGGTGTCAACAAAGTTATTTATCATAAATATAAAATTACTAGTAGCATAAGGTCAGCAAAGTGTTTCGAATTTAAAACTTCATCGCATAGGTTTAAGTTTACCGAGTGTCTTGGGCGGATTAATGCCATCATTGAGGAACAACAGGTAGAATGTTCTATTATATTGGGAGATTTTAATGCGCACCCTAACGAATTGTTTGGTAATGAATTGCAGCAGTTTTGTAATGACCAAAAGTGGTCTTGTGCGGATATGCTTCTTTTGGGCGAAAATTCTGACACGTTTACTTTTATTAGTGAAACACATGGCTGTAAAAGATGGCTTGATCACTGTGTAGTAACTGAGTCGGCATTGAGTTCAATTGTTAGTATAAATGTAGGTTATGATGTATTATGGTCGGATCACTACCCTTTATTCGTTAATTGTAATTTGGACAATATTAACTCAAAATTCTCTTTAAATGAGAAAATTAATTGTAATAAAATTGTGTGGGGCACTAGACATATTGATAAAATAAATCGTTATTATGAATTATGTAATAGTGAATTAAAATGTATTGACTTTCCAGAAGAATTCCATTTTTGTATTGATAGCAATAATTGCAAGGTATCAGAACATCGATATATAATTGACAAACTGTATCAGAATATAATATTGACATTGAAGTCGACAGTTCGACAGTTGAAGTGACTGTGAAGTCGCCACTGGGCCCGTCCTCTTCCGTGATAGTCGATGAGTCAGCAGGAAAGGGAAACCTGACAATAAGGTACACCGCTAAACATGTGGAAAATGTGTTGTGTAAAATGAAGCGCGGTAAGTCACCGGGACATGACGGACTCAGTGTCGAACATCTGAAACATGCTGGTAAGCATTTGCCCAGAGTATTGGCGCTGTTATTTAATTGTTGCATATCTCATTCTTACTTGCCAGTTGATATGATGAGAACAGTGGTTACTCCTATTGTCAAAAATAAAACAGGCAACATGTCGAGTAAATCAAATTATAGGCCTATCTCACTTGCTACAATTGTGGCTAAGATATTTGATAGTTTAATTAATACATATCTAAATAGCACTATCAAATTGCATGATGCGCAGCATGGTTTTAGGGAAGGTTTGTCTACTGAAACAGCAATTTTTTGTTTAAAAAAGACTGTAAGATATTACACAGATAATAGTACTCCAGTTTTTGCCTGTTTTTTAGACCTTTCAAAAGCTTTTGATATGGTATCATATGATAGAATGTGGGTGAAACTTAAAGATGCGGAAGTTCCTACTGAATTGAACAATATATTTAAATATTGTTATAGTCATCAAATAAATTGTGTAAGATGGGCAAACGTGTTTACAGATGACTATGTGATGGAGTGTGGGGTTAGACAGGGTGGCTTGACTTCTCCAATGCTGTTTAATATCTATTTGAATGATTTAATTGTCGAGCTCAGCAGCATGCATGCCGGTTGTTACATAGATGGGGTAGCTTTCAACAATATCAGTTATGCTGATGATATGGTGCTGCTGAGCCCCTCTATTGCAGCCATCAGGAGGATGATATGTGTCTGTGAACGGTATGCTGAGGGGCATGGCTTGAGATATATCTCAAATAAGAGTGAATTCATAATCTTCGGATTAAAAAAAGTCTGTGACACTTTTCCACCTATTACCTTATGTGGCAATGTCTTGAGTCGTGTCCGTCAGTTTAAATACCTTGGTCACATTATAACTGATGACTTAGAGGATGATTTGAATATTGAAAGGGAGCGGAGAGCATTGGCGGTGAGATCCAACATGCTGGTCCGCAGGTTTACTCGGTGCACACCTGAGGTTAAACTCACTATTTTCAAAGCTTATTGTCAAGTATTTTACACGTGTAGCCTGTGGATAAGCCATACTCAGAAAGCCATCAATTCTCTTAGGATACAATATAGTAATGGATTCAGAATGCTGATGGCCTTGCCACGCTTTTGCAGCGCCTACGGAATGTTTGCAACCTTAAATACTGACTGCTTTGCGGCAATTAGGCGCAAGCGTTCGGCATCCTTATTGCAGAGGCTTCGTGGCAATACTAACAGCCTACTGGGTGTCATTATGGACAAATATGATTGTCCTTTAATAAATTCATTAAGTAAACTGCATTGTTAATTGTATCTACACTAACATTGTCTTCACACTATTTCTGTTTTTGTTTTTCTTTTGTATTAATATTGTTACTAACAAATTATGGAATGATTTCTGAAATAAAGTTTTATTATTATTATTATCTATATGTATAACTAATTCTCCCACAACAGTAGGGTAAAACATTTTTCCGCGGGCTTTTGGGCCAGGCAGGAAAAAGCGGTGTTAAGACTAGCCTGTGGATAAAAACTTTCGCACTAGTCTACAAGTGTTTAATAGCGTTGCTTTCTGTAAAAGGATGTAAGACAACTTATGCATGCCAAGCGACCGGAGGCTATCGTGCAAACTATGGGGAATTACGCCTGTGGAAGAAAGGACTACTGGTATTGTTTTTACTGTCTGTACATTCCATTGTTTTTTCAGTTCTATTGACAAGTCTATATATTTGGCAATTTTTTCGTTATATATTGATAAAAGATTATGGGTATTCGGAATAGCTATGTCTATTAAATATACTGTACTATTATTTTTATCATATAGAAGAATATCTGGTCTGTTAAAATGTATAGTTTTGTCTGTTATATATATGTTATATTATTATATTATTTATATTTGTGTTATATTGTTTTGTTTTATAGTTCGGTCCCAGTAAAGTTTATAGTGAGCAGATTCTAATATTGTAGCAGGCGTGTACTTGTAATAAGCGGTTTTATCTTTAATAAGTGAATATTGGAATGCTAGGTGTTGGTGTATGATGGAGGCTACCTGGTCATGGCGGTGCCTGTAATCTGTTTGTGCAATAGATTTACAGGCACCGGTGATGTGTTGTATGGTCTCTGATGCGCTATAGCATCGTCGACACAGATCAGTGGGGAGGTTATGAGGTTTAATAATGAACTTCTGATAGTTACGGGTGTTTATTACTTGGTCCTGGATCGCGGCCACAAAAGCCTCCGTCTCCGGAAACAGTTCTCCTCGCCGTAGCCACTCGTTCGATGCATCTTTATCGACATGTGTTTGGCTGAGATCGGCGAGGTGTCTCCCATGCAGAGACTTCTGAGACCATAGATCCAGTTTATGTTGTATGGTGGTGACACATTGGTTAGGTTGGGTCGTTCTGTCGTGCAAGTTAAGCGGGGTCAATTTTTTATCTATATCTGCTATGAATTTGTGAAGTTCTATGTTTTCGGCTTTAGTATGAAAATATTGTCTAAGTTTAGTAATTAAATTATTGTGTAGGTTGCGTATGTCAAGTAGTCCTCTCCCTCCATTTCGGCGAGCTAAAGTAAGCCGTTGTGTGCATGATTTAGGATGGTGCTTTCTGTATTTAGTTAGAAGGGTATTGATTATTCGTTGTAGCTTATGTAGATTCGATTGTGACCAGTGTATTATTCCAAATGAATACGTAAGAATGGGGATGGCATAGGTATTTATGGCTTTTATGGTGTTACGTGAGTTTAGTTGGGATCTTAAGATTTGGTTTATTCTTAATTTAAATTTTTCAGTTATATTTATTTTGGCTTGTTTCTGTAGAATAAATCTGGACTGATGGAAACCTAAATATTTGTATGTGGAGTTTTCGTCCATGGGTTCTATTAATTCACCTGAATCTAAAATGTATGAATTTTCTTGTATTCTACCACGGTTAACAGATTGGAGTTTACACTTATCGACCCCGAACTGCATTTGTATGTCTGTGGAGAATGACTGAGTAATGTCGGCCAGTTTTTTGAGATCTTTGATATTTGATGCATACAGCTTAATATCATCCATATACATCAAATGGGTAACAATATGGTTTGCGTTATTGTGTTTCAGTTTGAATCCTGCGGTGGTTTTATTTAATAGTTCGGACAGGGGATTGAGAGCCATGCAAAACCATAACGGACTGAGCGCATCTCCTTGAAAAATGCCTCTCTGTATTTTAATTGAATTCGTAGTTACTGTTGCATTATTGAGTTTAACGTTTAATTTGGTCTTCCACTGTGACATTATTGTTTCTAAAAATGTTATAAGTGTAGGATGAATTTTATAATATTGTAATACTTGGATTAGCCAACTATGGGGTCAGTACCCCATAGTCAAAGGCCTTTTTGTAATCAACGTACATTGTATGAATATTTCTATTTCTAGTGTGTGCTTGTTTCATAACTACTGAGTCTATTATTAACTGTTCCTTGCACCCTTGACTATTTTTCTTACATCCCTTTTGCTGCTCTGCTAAGATATTATATTCTTCAAGGTGTTGATATATGACATCACTAATACATCCTGTAATCTAATATATATAAATCTCGTGAGACAATGTTTGTCCTCAATGGACTCCTAAACTACTTAACCGATTATAATAAAATTTGCACACCATGTGCAGTTCGATCCAACTTGAGAGATAGGATAGTTTAAATCTCAAATTATAGTCGCAATTTTAATTTATTGCTAATTATTTGTTTGTTATTATTTGACAGTCACAATCATCTGTTAACTCCAAATGATTCTAACAGATGTCGATACCTTTCGACTGGGTTGAGTAAGTAATCAATAGATGGCGCTGCTATGGTAAATCTACGAACGTGTCATATAAGCTACATTTTAACAGTATAATTACCACGTGTTGTTGACGCTATAAAATTAATTAAATTTAAAATAAGTAGTTCATTATACTTTAAAAAATCAATTTCGTAGTCAGAATTTTGGCTGAGCGGAAAGTTTTAGCAGGAATTTTGCAAAGTATTTGTGTTTGCGTATTTTTTAAATGATATTCGTCGTATTTTCGTGTTTATATAAGGCCTATCTACAAAATAAAAGCAATTACAAAAAATTTACAACTTGCCCATTTAGGCATTAAGGGATGAAATGGGATAAAGTGGGACGAACGCGATGAAACCGGTCGGATCCGGATTGCATTCGATGGGAAATAATGGGACGGGATGTAACAGAAAGAAAAGGAGCCAGATGAGATGGGATGGGATACGATAGGAAAAGGGATAGTAGGTACTTAGGTTGAGTTCAGGAGTACAAAAGTTTGAACGGGAATAAGATATTTCTGGTGTGGAGTGGAGTCTAAACATCTTAGCACCCAGGCGAAGCTGGGCCGGGCCGCTAGTTATTTTATAAATTGTTTGCAAACATGTGATAGGTCTAAAATTAGCTGGGTTTTCATGATCTGGACTTTTTGGCAACATGTACGTAATTCCACGCGTTATGAATGCGGGTACAATTTGTGGTGACTGAATAAATTGTGTAATATGGTAGTGTATGAGTGAGTGAGTACAAGTAAATTTCTTGTACCAGTAATTGTGTATCTTATCAGTCCCGGGCGCTTTCCAGTTTTGTGTACGGTTTATTATGCGTTTTAGTTTGTCTAGAGATATATTATCAAAACTCATTTGGTTTATATGTTCAGTATTGGTAGTTTCAAGCAACCAGTCAGCGCTTACATTATGTTGCACTGGGTTTTCCCAGATGTTAGACCAAAACTCTTGTAAATGTTGTGGTGAAGGTAATTTAGAGGAATGTGGTGTACTGTTTTGTTGGTTATTACCCAACGTTCTATAAAATAACTTCTCATTATTACTAAATATTAAGTTTTGTTGCTTTCTTTTCGTGCAAGTAATATATCCTTTTAACCGGCTTGATGCTGCATTTAATTTTTGTTTAAGAGTATCCAAGTAATGTTGTGGTTCTTTATTTGGCTCTTCATGCTGTGAATGAGTTTTATATTTAATTTTTATTTCTTCTACGGTCTTCAAAATTCTTTCTGTTCTATTACCTAATATGTATTGAGTGAGTCTTCCTATTTCCAGCCTATATTTTTCTATTCTCTGTTCAATTCTTTTTTGCCACAAGGGTTTTCTTTCTACATTATTGTGAACTCTATTTGAATTAATTTTGGTTCCATTACAGGATGCGGCAGTATAAGCTGCTGCGTAAATAATTGTGTGTACGGTGCAAAAATCTAAACCATCGTATAAGTATTTCGGTATAAGGGAACTATTAAGGTGTTGAACTATCTGCGATAATCTGCGTGATGAATGTTGTTTAGGTATATAAGGTCTTTGTTCCGGGTCGGTGTGAGTAAATTGGGATATTGCATTATTAAATTCTTTTTCTATAAGGTTAAAATCTATTACATTATTAGGCACTCCTGTTGAATTATTTTCAATATACCTGTATCTCTGTGAGGGTGCTTGTGTGTCTGGCTGTATAAAGTGTTCCTGTATATCTTGTCGCGTGACCGTTGGGTCTGTTCTAGGTTCAGGATCAATGTTTATAAATGACGCCTGTTCGGTAACTACTGAATCAATATGAGATACCTCTTCGTAAGTCAGAGGCTGATTAAACCGGCTTGAAAGCTTCAACTCTACCTGTGTTTTTAATTCTCTAATTCTGGGCTCTAGTGCTTTATTATTGAATAGTAATCTTCTTTGATCTGCAATTCTCTGTTCTGTGAGGTGTGATAGATGGGGGTATTTACTTACAAATAGCTCATATAACTTTTTACGATAGGCCGTTTTGTTTCTTTCTAATTCGGTTACTTCTAAATAGCAGAGAATAATTTCGTCAATAATTTCCTTAGACCACTTCATTCTAGTATTAGGTATAGGTGTGTGTTGTGAGTTTGTGGATATGTTTGTATTGTATCTCATAGGGGAGTTTTCTACTAGATGGGCATCACTTTCTATTTGGTGTAGAACTTCACAGCGTATTTCATCTAGAGTATTGTGTGATAGCAAATTTCTTCTTAAGATAGCTCTCCTTTGATCGCCTATGCGTTGTCGCATTGCTTGCATATCCGGATATTTATTGTTAAATTGTAGGGTTAGCGATTCCAGATAATTATTAGTTTGTGTTGTTTCACACTTTGTGATGGTCAAGTATGTGTGCCATATGAAACGATTCATATCTTCAGTCCACTTTTTTCGCACACGGGTGGGACCAGCAGTGGATGCAGAATTAGTGGCATGCGCCTCCTGCACAACAACCGCTGACCTTGTCGATCGGGATGAATAAGTGGAAGATGGTGATGAAATAGGAGATCGGAATAAACTATTAGTCGAGGAAGGTGAAGGAATATTTGAGAATTGAGAACGATCAGAGGGTGAAACAGATGAGCGTGGAGGTGATGATGATTGTTCGGCTGTAGTATATTTGTCGAGGGGAACCCGCCTGTTCAGTCCCCCGTCGCCAACGGTTCGCATACTGTGGCATCCAGCGTCGGCTCCAGATGCGCCCCGGCGACCCCCGGGCAGCGACCGTAAACTATATCGTTTAGTCTGACTTTCCATAATATCTCCATTAAATGGGTTGCCGTTGCCGTGTTAGCCGTCAAAGTAATTTTTGTGACGTGTCCGCCCCCCACGTAAATCAGATGGTCGATTTGGACGTACGGTTGGACTTTATTATTATCATTATTATTATTTATCATTGTTGAATCTCAGCTTTTAAGCCGGTGAAGTCGATACAGACGGGCCTAAGCCAAGTCTGCACCAACATTGGAGTGGTTATTGTCGTAAGTAAAATTAACAGATGGTATTTGTTGGTCTGTCTGAAGAAATTTTCTCACTATTCGGCAAGTATTAAGAATTACAGCTTTTTGGAGGGCCAGGTATGTTAATTTTGGAAGGTTCAGGTTCTGTAAGGAGTTGTGGAGTTGTACGGGGATGACGCCGGTAGTAGATAATACTATTGGTACAATAGTTACTTTTTCAAGACGCCACATTCGAATGACTTCTTCCTTTAGTTCTACGTATTTAGATAATTTCTCGGCTATGGTAGACTGTAAGTTATGTGTTGGGTATTGCAATATCTATGATATAAGTGGTTTTCTGCACCTTATTAATAAGAATAATGTCTGGTCTATTGTAATGTATGGTCCGGTCGGTTAGTATAGCACGGTCAAAGTAAAGTTTGTGCGATGTATTTTCTAATATGGTTTCCGGAGAATATTTGTAATACGGCATTGTAGGCGGTATGAGGTGGTATTTAGCTGCTAATTTCTGGTGAATTATGTGAGCGACTTGGTCATGTCTGTATTTGTAATCTGTTTGGACTATGGATTTACATGCACCTGTGATATGTTGTATTGTCTCGGAGGAACTATTGCATCTTCTACACACGTCTGTTGCTAGGTTTGGGGCTTTAATTATGTATTTTTGGTAGTTTCGCGTCTCTATTATCTGGTCCTGAATAGCAATCATGAACCCTTCAGTCTCAGGGAAAAGCTCGCCTCGAACAAGCCATTCGTTCGACGCGTCTTTGTCGACGTTTGGCTGGCTCAGATCAAGGCGATGCCTTCCGTGCAGTGACTTCTGGGTCCACTCTCTTATTTTGGTTAAGTTATCAGTTTGAGCTTCATTGGGTTGGGTGGTCATATTACGTAAATTAAGGGGTGTTAAATTACTATCATTAAATACTATTGCTTTATGAAGATGTGATGTGCAGTCTGTTTGTTGTGGAAATAGTGTCTAAGGGTTGTAATTTGTTTATTATGAAGGTTGTGAATATCTACAAGGCCTCTCCCTCCCTCTTTGCGCGGTAATGTCTGCCTTTGGACACACGCTCGTGGATGGTGTTTTCGGTGTTTCGTTAAAGCTACATTTATGTTTCGTTGGAGGTTCTTAAGATCAGATTTTGACCATCCAACGACACCAAATGAATACGTTAAAATAGGAATGGCGTATGCATTTATGGCCTTAAATATGTTTTTGGAATTTAACTGAGTGTTTAATATTGAGTTAATTCTATGTTTAAATATCTGTATAAGTTTGGTTTTTGTTTCCTTTATGAGAATCCGGCGAGCTTGATGAAAACCTAAATATTTATAAGTCTCGTATTCATTCAGTGGCTGGATGGTTTGGCCTGTCTGTAAATGATAGAAATGTTCATGGATTTGTCCGACTTTAACGGAGTTAGTTTTACACTTGTCAATACCGAATTCCATTTTAATGTCTGTAGAGAACTGTTGAGTTGTGTCCAAAAGTAGGTTTAAGTCTGTAGGTGAGTGGGCATATAGTTTAATGTCATCCATATATAAAAGGTGGTTTAATTTAAAATATTGATCAATCTGTCCGTTACCTTCACTGTATTTTAGCTCATAGTCCTTATCTATAGAATTAAGGAGGTTTGAAAGAGGGTTCAAAGCGAGACAAAACCACAATGGGCTAAGTGCATCACCTTGAAATATACCTCTTTTGATATTAATGGTATCAGTTACTAGATAACCATTGGGAGAGTTCAGTTGCAGACGGGTTGACCAATGTGAAGCTGCAATTTCCAGAAAAGAGATTATCTGAGGGTTTATTTTATAAATCTGTAATACGGAAAATAACCATGTGTGAGGGACAGAATCAAATGCCTTTTTATAGTCTATGTAAGTGGTAAAAAGATCGGTTTTGTTTTTTTGAACCTGATTTAAAATTATTGAGTCAATAGTGATTTGTTCCTTGCACCCCTGGCTAAATTTCCTGCATCCTTTTTGTTGTTCGGTTAGTAATTTATGCTGATCGAGATGAAAGTATGTCAGTTCAGTTAAGCACGCGGTGATAATTTTATAAAAGGTCTGCAGACAGGTAATGGGCCTATATTTTGCCGGATTAGTGGTATCGTTTTGGTCTTTCGGGAGCATATACGTAATACCGGTTGTTATATATGAGGGCATTTGTTCTAGGTTTTTTATAAAATTATTCATGTGGTTATATACGTATGGGTGAATATGTGTAAACTTCTTAAACCAGTAATTATGTATATGATCAGACCCAGGGGCTTTCCAGTTGTGTAGATTCTTAATAACATTATGAAATGTCTCTATGGGGATACCATCATACTGCATATTGGTGGTATTATTATTATTATCTCTTTCAGCTTGTATCCAATTAGCAGCTTCGTTATGCAAAACTGGGTGGGCCCATATGTCAGCCCAGTAATCTCGTAATTGTGTGGGATCAGGTGTTAAAATTTCCGTGTGTGTATTTGTCGCTTGATTACTGGTTACGGATATTAGATTTCGATAAAATTTCTTTTCGTTATTGTAGAAATCGCTATTTTGTGTTTTCCTTAGTGTACATTTCTTGTATCTGCTAAGTCTGTTACTGGCTATTGCAAGTTTCTGTTTCAATGTATCAAGAAAATGAGATAATTGCGTATTTGGTTCTTCATGAATGGTATGTATTTGGTACTGTCTTAATATGGTTTCTATTTGCTTATTTAAGCGATTGCTTTATTATTATTATTATTAAGGCGTCAGCTACGTTCGCGTTTATGAACTTCGTAGCTAGTTTAACTTTCATTATTTGGTTTCGGAAATAAATGTGCCGCGGTGCTAATGTATCGGCGAAACTTAGACCTTCACTTTGTTGAAGCTTATTTAAATTAATAAGTAAATGCCATTTAATTAGTTTTTTTTGTCGGCCAATATAAATCTTGGTAAAAGAAGAAGAGAAGAATTCGTTTTTAAATTATCCATCTCACTTAATTGGCATTATTAAAGTTCAGCAGCCCTAAAATATGTCGGGCGGCCGTCGAACGTGACACTAGCACTATTACTCCAACTTCGTTCCATCTTTGTAAACTAATATTTATTAAATTTAACTTCCTTCTGCGGTGGTACCGTATATCAAAAAGTACCCAACGGGTAATTTCCAATTTTCATTTACGAGTAGACAAACTAATAAAAAAATTAAAGACTGAGTTACAGCACCATTGTTATTTTCACCTTCGATAAATTTGACATCACGGTTCAAAAACAGTGAATACACTCGTTATGGAATATATTTTCACTGTATCTGTATCTGCCCATAAACGTCCCACTGCGGGGCATCGGCCTCCTCTACAATCGAGAGTACGATTGAGAGGGGTTATCACGTAGAGTCTACCACGCGGGCCTAGTTGGATATTTTCATTGTCTATATCCATTACATCAAAAACTAACTAATCAAACATTTCAAATACCATTTGTTTTGCAAAAAAATTGATTTAATACTAAATGTGTCAGAAGTGAAACCTAATTTTGCGTTAACGGTAAAGTACCATCTGCGAATGGTTCTAATGGACGAAATAGCTTTTCTCCTTCTGATATAAGTTTTCTCGCATATTTATATGCAGTAGTATGTAATGCAAATGTTACCGGTAGATTTTTGATAGAAAAATGTATTAAGTGGGGGCGCGGCAGTCCACATTATCGAGAATGTCACCTGGGCGGTTTGCATTTTTAAATTATAAAACCTTTTTGGCCACCGGCCAGCTCTGACATTCTCGATAAAACTAAAAGTACTAGAACGGAGGGATATTTCCTACAACTTTGTGTACCACAATGTCCTCAATCTCCCCAGCAATTCGATGGTCAATTATGCTAAGAATCTGTATTTAGTTTCATCTGTGGTGAAGTGAGAATTAGCTTTCTTTTTAGAATTTTTATCGGTTCTATCTGTACGCCTCCTTTCAGGTAGTAAACAACTAGTGTTATTAAGAAGGAATTTCTTTTTTTCCTCTCATTTTATTATAAGCTGAGAAAATTGATTCAGTTTTTCAACTGTTATTTTTGCTGCATTTGTAAATGGGTCGTTCCACCGCTTCGTGCAAAAAACACAGTTTATAAGATTGATTTTTTTTTAGATATTTTAATTTTTTTTGTTAAAAATTGAATTTAGATCGTTAATAGATTTACAAAAACTCTAAGGCACTCTTTTATCTTGTTTAGTTACGGAAAAAATGATAACTGAAATTTCATGACTGGATGGTAATAATAATAATAATAAATTTGTTTATTTAAAAATCAGATTTACATAGGATTAAACATACACAGATTCAAATAAAATTATAGGAAGTTGTTACATACATCGATATTACCAGGGGCTCCCAAACTAGGCGAAGCCTGTATTTTGGGAAACCAAAACTCTGAGTTACAAGATAGCAATATTATTTTTAGACAGTAATAAAAAATTAAAAGAAAAAAGTCTGTTTACAGAAAGTTGATGTTTGAGACAGGATCACTGATTATAATAGTTTCGGTAGCGCTATAGTCAATGCTTTGCAACCAACACGAGACTGTTTTTGAACACGCATTTACTGACAAGTTTTTAATTTTACATATTTTATTAACTTTGTTGTAAATGGAGCGGTAAGCAAAATATTGAAACTTTTTTCCAAAACTAGATTTGACTGACGGCAATGAAAGGTTGAAGACCCTTTTAGTTAATAGTGATTTATATTCATCAGACTTAATTATAGACTTGTGAGTTGAAACACAAGCTTTATGGATATATAATTGTCGGACTCTTAGAATACCTGCTTCTTTATACAATAAATCCGTTGAATATCTAAAGTCTTTACACAACATGACCTTCAATATTGCACGTTGAGCTCTTTCAAGGGATAGCATCAAAGTTTTCCCTGCCCCACCCCACACACCAATGCAATAGGTCAGAAGAGATTGACATAAAGCAAAATACACTAACTTAAGAATATGTACACTGGCCGAGTTACGTAAAATTTTAAAGATGCCAATTATCTTCCGCATCCTGCCAACAAGAGTCTGAATATGTGCTGCAAAGTTTAAACGTTCATCTAGAATTAACCCCAAATATTTTATTTCCTTGGTTCTTTGAATCTGAGAGCAATTGCATGAAGTGGCCAGTGTTGATTTGCATGAATGAATTTTGAGATCAGGCATTTGAGGTGGTGGCTGAGATGTTGCTGTTTTGTGAAAACAAATATATTTGGTTTTGTCTTTATTCAGAGTCAAGAGATTGGCCTGAAGCCATTTATAGACTAGATGCAGCCCTTTTTCTGCAATCTGCATAGCATCATTCCAGTTTTGGCTACTAAAAACAATTGCTGTGTCATCGGCGTAACACGTAATTTCAGCTGATTCCAATTTTAGGTCATGAATGTCATTCATATAAATAATGAACAATACTGGGCCCAGAATACTGCCTTGGGGAACTCCATAATACGTAGGAATCGCGGTACTCTTCCAACCATCAATCTTCACTAATTGCTCTCGTTTAGAGAGGTAGCTTTGAAACCAGCAAAGTGCCGAGCCCCGAATTCCTATTCGTTCCAATTTCCTAAGTAGGATAGGCATAGACACCGTGTCAAAGGCTTTTGCCAAGTCAAGAAAAACTCCGACACAGCTTTGTCCTTTGTCTAACTGGGTAGCCACGTGATTGATAAGTTTGTGAGCAGCGTCTTCAGTTGACTTCAGACTTCGGAAACCATACTGGCATTCAGAAAGTAGACCATTTTTCTCTAAAAAGTCTGTCAATCGTTTGTTGGTTAATTTTTCCAGCACTTTTGAGAATACGCTGAGAAGAGAAATGGGCCTGTAATTATTTGGGGCAATTTTTGAGCCACCCTTATGTACAGGCGTTATTGAAGCAACTTTCCAGGCTTCAGGAAAACGTCCTGTACTAAAACTCAAATTGAAAATACGTGTTAACGGAGAGACTATGTATTTTTTGACTATTTTTATAAGGTCATTAGTAAAACCATCTATCCCTGGTGCACTATTGTTTTTTAGGCCTGTTATCAAGTTGTCTACTTCATTTGGGTCGGTAGGGGAGAGAAAAAAAGAGTTCTTTGGACCATTAGTTATGTTAACCTTCGATGCTAGATTGTCTTCAGTTTCTTTAGTTTCAGTAAGTATGTTGTTGGCCAGCTTCATCCCTACAGATGCAAAGAAATTATTACACGAAAGAAGAGACTCAGAGAAATTGTCAGAGATGTTCAATAATTCTGTTGCAGGGACATGTTTTTGCTTGAAGTGACAGATCTTCTTGATAGTATTCCATAGAGCTTTCGAGTTATTTTTATTTTTTTCAAGTTCGTTGCTCTCGTAGTCAGATTTTACTTTTCGCAGCAAAGCATTACAGAAATTTCTATATCTAGAATATGAAGTTGTAATTATAATGTTTTTCGGTTGGTTTCTGGCTAATGAGTGCAAACGATCCCTGTGACGGATACATCTGAGAAGTCCAGGTGTGATCCAGGGTTCGATAGTTGCTTTAGATCGGCTGATTTTTACTTCTCGGGTGTGTTTGAGTATTATAGAAGATAGTATGCTTAAAAAGGAACTGGTAGCTTCATTAACTTCTTTTTTTTCGAATACAGGTGCCCAGTCTATGTGCTTTAATTCTTCCCTGACATCTTCAATGTTGATTTTGGATTTTATTCTCAGGGGCTTTTTTTTATTTGTTTTATTTGCTAGGCCCAAAAATACCATTTTATGGTCAGTGATATCAGTTTCACCTACTGCACCAACTGCATGTAGGTTAGATTTAATAAAAATATGGTCTATACAAGAATTGAGCCTGGTAGGCACGGTGATAGCTGGAAGAAAACCATGTGCAGCAGTTACACATAAGTATTCCGAAGCGTCTAGCTTCCTGCAGTCTGTGCTTAGTATGTCGATATTAATGTCACCGGCAAGAACAATATTTCGGCTACCTTTAATTTCTTTTAATATTGTATCGAGTGAAACCATAAAGTTATTCAGACTCTTGAAAGAAGGAGAGCGGTAAACTCCCAAGACAGCAGCAAAGTTTGCAACATTAATCAATAAGCCACACGCATCTTTAAAATCAGGCTCGATGACACTCACATTCCAGATGTCTCGAACATAAGCAACAACTCCACCGTTCTGGTTTAGGTTGCGCTTGGTGGAAAAGGAAGAGTAGCCCGGGATGTTACCTATGACCGAGTTACCATCCAGCCAACACTCGGTAAGAATAATAACATCACATATGATGTTGAGGCGTCGCAATCCAATAAGAAAGGAATCAAAGTTTTTGTTTAAGCTCCTGATGTTAAAACTGAGTACTTTGAATTTAAATTCATCAGTGAGAATATTTCCACAGTCCTCTAGAGCGTTTATCGTCTGACAGTGAATCACCCGAGTCTGATCCAACTGCGAAGCTAGGTCTAAGTTACCCATAGTGGTTTAAAAATAAGTCGCACTAACAAAGTTGAAATGGAAAGAGTTATATGTATATAAGTCTCAAAATTAAAAGTTAAGAGCAAAACGCACAATAAACAGGTGTTGCCATCAAAATTCGACTTAAAACCTGTAGCAATTGTTAAATATATTAAACTAAAATTCAATTGCCGTAGAACACAACAAAAATAAAAAAAGGTAAAATTCAGATTTTTGCACACCCTGAGAATAATGCACTAGTTCACTTAGTTGATACAGAAGTATTTGTGATGTAATATTAAAATAATCATTAAATTTTGGAAATAAAAGTGTGTTGGTTGCCGGTCTAGTTTTAAAAAGTATATAACTTATAGCTAGGAACATTAGAGGTAACAGACTAGAAAAACAAGTTCTACATTCGTCTATATTATAACATATAAATCTAGGTACTAAATCTGAAAGAAATTGAAAAGATACATAACGGAATAAACTTAATATCACATAAAGGAGCCAACAAACAGCCCTTCTATCAGTACTTAGGAACCAAGTGCCCTTATAACTAATGACAAATAACAAAACATAAAATTTAACCAGTGTCTTAACGAAAATGAATACTATATTATAAGTAGTTGTTACATATTTTAGGTGTAATAAAAACATATGTTCAATTGAAGTAAATTTCTCAGGAAAACTGGTTTTTAGGCGGAGTGTTTCCTGAACTAGAGTTTGTGACCGGGACCTGTTTTCCCAGATTATCCAGGATTGTTTCCGAAGTAACTCGCAGTACTGAGCTCGTCTCGGATCTGCGCATAACTATAGATCCGTTTGACGTCCATACGAATTTAAATTTGAGTTGTGTACCGATAGATCGTGCCTTGCTAAAAAGGACCCTGTTTGCCTTTACCAAATGCTCATTGATGTATACTCGCCGAGGACTGCCAGCTACATCAATCATGTCGGTGGTGATGCCACGACGAACTCTAGCAGCGCGCAGCAGTTGATCTCTCGGAGCACGACGAATTAAAGTGACTATTACTGGGCGTGGTTTGTCGAAACCAGGATCCTTGCTGCGCATACCAACCCTTTTGATATCCTCGATGTCACGGCTGTCTAGGCTGATCCCAAGCTTAACGGAAAGGGTAGTGACTATCTGTGCTAGATTTTCTCCTTGGTGTTCTGTGATTCCAGTTATCTCGACGTCTTTCAAGAAGTCCCGCTGTTGTCTAGAATCGAGTTCAGCCCGCAGCTCCTGGACTTCCGCACGCAAATTATTTACTTCGGACTTGTAGCGATCCAGCTCTTTTAATTCCTTTTTGATCTCCAGTATATCCTTGCGGAATTGCTCCATGTCTTCAGAGGTGGAGTTGAGTGAAGAGGTAAAGCTGCGCATTTCGTGTTGCATGGCGTCGAAAGCATTCTGAAGCTGTTGCAGAGATTGGATGAATGTCTCCAGAGTGCTTAAAGGGACCGATTCTGGAGGAGCAGCCATTGCTTCACGGAAGGCCTCGGTCTTTTTTGACACATTGACCACCGTCTCGTTGCTGCGGCTTGCTGGTCGAACTGGAGTGGAATCTGAGTAACGTTCTTTAGTCTTAGCTTTGCAGACTGGACAGCAATAGTTATTTAGCCCGCTTGAACGAGCAAGCTTAAGCTCGTCTTTTGGTAAATTAAGACAGCTCAGGTGATATTTCGAAGGACACGATGAGCAGATAATGGATGATATGCTGTCTGAGTTGCGTTCTTCACGTATAGTCTTGTTACAAGCACTGCAAGACATTCTCGGATAATAGCGCCCTCTCTGAGTTCACAAATCAATATATGTCAGGCAAATCGATGAATTACTATTTGAGATTTGAAGTAATAAATGTAGATGGCGCTAGTGAAGGAGAAATTTGCAATTGATTGGTTATAGTAACGGTCTTCAAGAGATGGCGCTAGTTGTACCGTTGAGTTAAATACAAATACCAAACATTACACTTTTTATCACCGATAAGCAAGTCCCTGTGGACCTATGCAAACCTAGATAACACTTTAGCAGGCCATTTACAGCGAAAGTATCAGAAACCGCGATAAATGACGGAAACACAGGTTTATCGGCACAACACTGTAACGGTTTTTTCGAATCAGTTTTTTTTATAAAAGTCACTCAATTAGCACTGAACCGCCAAGATAACATTCGTACATATACACTGTAACATTACTATGTTAATGTCCACAAAATTTCATGACAATTCTACTTTTTACTGATACTATTTACAAAATCTCTAGAGCTATTTCAAACTGAGTGTGTACTGAGCAACGCCCTCTAGCGAAAAAAAGATAATAGGTAGGTAATGCAACGACGAAGGAACGCAATGAGCTGCAATGTTAATTTTTAAAGCGGATGGTAATAAAATACTTACCTACGGCACAAGAACTGTAAAAATTTAATTTGATTGCGAATAAAACATATATAATATTATTAATCCACATTTATTTCTATTCAGTCTTTAGTTTTCGTTCAATCAATGTTATAAAAATAGGTTAGGCAGGACGTACTGCAATTTAATCATTTGTTTTTACTATAAGTCGCTTAGGTGCTAATAAAAAATAAGAATCTTATTAAATAGGAACAATATTTATCAAAATCACTATAATTATTGAAAACTAAATAAAAAAGAAAAGAAAAAATATTTTAACAAAACATCTTAAAAGTCAAAAAATCTAAAAAACACTTAGTCTCATTTTAGAATATCGATGTATTTGGTATCAAGAAGATTCTGTATTCTCACTTTAATTCAAAATAATATTACTGTAACAGTGATACAAAAAAGAAAAATCAACAAGTTTACGATCCTCACGTAACAATAAAAAAATAAAATCAATCAGAAACATTTATTAAAATAATATAAAAATCCTCACTGTCTTCTAATTCCACATTATATTTATTGTCTTCTTTGATTGTTTTACCAGCCTTATTGAAATTAATAAATGATTCGAATTGCCGTTGATATTCAGAGTTAAATGCCAGTGTCAAACTTTTTGGGATCAGATTTTCGTTTAGTTTTCTGTAATATTTACCATTTCCCCAAGTTAATTTTACGTCTGATAAAATCTTCACTTTACGCGATTTAGCCTCAGTCGTATATGCAGCTACATTTACCAACGGTGATAGCTGTAAATCGGTTGGACCTGCTAAAGGTTGTAAGGTTTTGAAAACATCAGAATCATCTACGTTATTTAAAAATATGGATGTATCTATGCTATACTCGTATATAGACTCATCATCATTGGCACATGTAGCTTCAGTCTGATCACACTGAACAACAGATAAATTAGTCTCATCCTCGTCACAGTTATTAAAACAAAGAAATCCTAAATGCTTATTACGAGTATGTATACAAGAAATGCGGCAATCGCGACACTCGAAACATGTTGTTGTTGTTTGGTTGTTTTATATACTCATACGGTAGTATGAAGTTCTAAAATATTCAGGTTGTGCCTAAGGAATGCGTCTAAAGTTGACTGTAATTTGTGAATAACATTACGCGGATAATCTTCAAATTTCTTTTTTAAAGAGAATTTTTTCTATTGCATTTTTACGAGGTTTTCCCATGTTGATTCTAAAAATGTTAAATAGATTATGATTTCTGAAAATCTACATCGCATTTTTTTTTTATTTTTTATTTATAATTTTTACAAAATAATCACATACAACATATAATATAGTAAGCTTTAAAAAAGACCACAGACTACAGAGATTTGTGTACAATGCTTGATATGAGTCCATCATCGAAAGTTACAGAACACTGATAATATTATAAAATTATCTTAAAGTAAAATTTGGCAAACCCAAAATCAGAATTTAGATTTGGATATTTTTTTATGTTTTCTATAGGCCTAGACCAGACTGTTAGCCAGTCTAAGCCCTTTCAAGAGAAATTGGATTCACCAATGATATTCCATCAACTGACTTAACTCAGAGCTAGTTTATATAGTTTCGTTGTGCACCAAACCATACCGCGATCTATTTTTCAAGTGGCGCCACCTCTTAACGTATAATGAAAACTTATTTCTAGTAGGAAACTTTGTAATGAGTATTTTTATAAATATAAGCTAGTTTGGTCTAGAAGCCGCCGAAGATTATCCTTCACCCATCTGATAACCAGATGAGACATATTTTTTCAAATATTATTGATTAACAAACATGCCTGTGATAACTTGCCTATCGAAAAGTGTTCGAGTGTTTTTTTACATTACTCTTTTTATTTTTAATTTACTTTTACAGACAAGCCTATACGACTGGTTTTGTAATAAAATTATCTTACTTATAATACCAATTTGGATTGGTTATCAGATCGGTGAAGCGTATATTGATTTACATGTTCATCTGCCAGCCAGGTAGCCATGCACGGAAATAAGCATATGCTCAGTTAAAAACTATCAGTTGCGACGAATTTCACGAAAACGAAAAACGCACTTGACGCAAACCTTCGGTTTTTCTTAGCGGGTTAGCCAGTGACACCATACCATCATGTGTAAAATTCGTTTCATCGCTAAATAAATAAAATATGGGATAAAGATGTATATCGTAGTCAATTTATGTTCGGTATTTTGACGATAAGCTTTTCAGTTAACACTCTTTTGATTGTGTTTCCGCTAAGCCCCATCTGAAGAGCTAAGACTATTCGTCTCCGCACGGGATTTCGTTGAATATGCGCTTTCACTGCTTTAATGACTTCTGTTGTCCTAACTGTGCGAGGTCGCTCGCTCCTTTTACGATCTTGGAAGGTGGATCTTTAGTGTACCGTTTGATAGTGCGATAAACAAACCGTAGTATTATTTTCAATATTTGCAGAATACTGAAAATATATGTTGGCGCGGAACCACAGCGGTACAACGCTATAACCGCGGCTCTATCTTCCTTCCTCTCGACCACTCCATATTTGAAAATAAATAAAAACGCATTTCTTTCTGTAGTTCCGACAAGCACGTACGTTGTATTTTTAATAGTAGTCCAAGTATATCTGTTTAATATTCAAATTAAAAATAATAAGGTTTTGACAGAACTCATGACCTGACGAGGTATAATAAAGAACAATGGCATCTGTCCATACATTATTTGGTTTGTAATTAAAATTAAACGTCTTTAGATGACTGCCTCGTGGTGTGGTTGTACTACGTTACGATTACAAAACTGAAGTCTCGGGTTGGCATCTAGATCGGGCAAAGTGATATTGGATTTTTCTATTCATTATCAGCCCGGAGTCTGGAGTTTGTCCCCAATATGGCGATAGGCTCGCCCCCTATTACATCGTTGGACGGTACACACAAGGCGAAACGTGGGTGTCCTTGGGTGGGTGTGTTGTACCTCTGCCTATCCTTTCTGAGATAAATGTCGTGATGTTTATGTATGTACTTATATATGCCTTTGAATGGAAAAAAATTCTTTAGCTTGTGTGTTATTTTCTAATTCAACGTATTTAAGAATTGTTGTTAAAGAATTATGAGAAAAATTTATATTCATGTCTGATTTTGCTATGTTTATCCTCCTACGTTACATATTGTTTATAACGGCTGACCATGCTATGACGTATTGTATCTTCGTCCAGTGTTATTGTGTATACTCGTAGAACACTAAGAGTAGGTATTTGACCTTCAGGTGAGAACTCTCTCCCGCGATCAGTGGAATAAATACTCAGCAGAGGTTAAGAGTAGCGTTTTATAATGTAAATTGCTAAACGTACATTAGGTAAAACTATAATCACTGTGGTTAGAGCTTTAACAAAATGTATATGTGAAAAATATTTGTAGTCTATGACATGTCATAAGCTTCCGAGTTTTCATTAACGACTGACTTCCCAAATATTTTTCATACAGTCGAAGACTCGGTTTCATTTTAAATCATCGTTCGAAACCAACCAGCCTGTCTCACACATTTACGTAAGGTTGGTCCTTGTGCAGTAGCACCTCTTTGCTCCAACAATTTTTAATAGCGTATAAAATATTTTTACACCTAACACTTAGTTAGCGTCGATCTGCCGAATACTATTTGGACAGTTACCTTCAAGCAATTTATTACTACTCGAAATAATACGACCATTGTGTAATAATAATTCCTTTATTCTTTTCTAACATCATGCACATTTATACCAGGGCTCTCTACACATACAACTTGCATATTAAAACTGTATAAAACGTTACAACTTGAATAATCGTGGCGTGATAATATTCCGACTCGGCCATCCCTCAAATCAGTAGTTGACATCTCCGTTCTGTATTCTAATCCTTATTCTATTCTTAATTTAACTGCCAGCAACATTCTCATGCTAAAATAGGTCGCTTTACTCATCGCTCATAAAAATCACCCGATACAAATATATTAAAATGAAATCTAAGCAATAAGATAAGATCGGTGTTCTCAACAAACATAGCTGATTACTCATAGAAATATAAATCTCGTAAGAATGCACGGGTCACTTGAGGCAATATCGGGCTCTTTATTCACCATTATCTTTGACTCAGTTCGGTTCAAATATTTAGATCAACAATTCATGCAACGAAAACGTCAAAACTCAAAAATCTATCAGAAACTTTTATACCGGGCGGGATGTCAATTCTATATATTTGCTTTGATTACGAGTCTTTTGGCCAGAACCACACCATACTTTTGATTTATTTATGTTTTAATGCAGTAAAATATACATTCTTACAAACATGGCACAATACAGTTTTATGTGTATTCATTTATTTATTATGAAACTAATAAACATGTATATACCATAACAATTACAACTAGAGAAAAATAGGTATCGCCTGTATATATTTTTTGATCCAAGTGTCTCTATTTCCTGTGTTTTAAGGTACCCGATAGATACAAAAATGAAGTGATCAAAAAGTCTTCTACCCAGGTCTTCTGCCTAATTTTATTTATATTTTGTGAATTAATATCTAGAATTGCTGATCGATCAAAGATTATGAAGAAATGAGGATATTTCAACATAAGGGTCATGAAATGACATAATTAAATGTATTAGCCTAATAAAAATAATTAATCAAATGTTTAAGTGGTGTTGCACAGCTATCGAAAATCGCGCAAAAGGTGTTCAACACGAGAAAGATTACAGAAAAAACGAGCAAGCAATACGTCCGGTGAAAGGACTACTCACTATTTGCTACTTCGGCTTATCAATGAACATCTTCTAAATTAAAATATGAGTTAACCCTTCAAAATATCAAATCTAAATTAAAATCGTATATCCTTTACAATAAATAGCATTTTGTTTTATCGATTTTCTTATTTCATTCGTTATATATTTAAGTATATTTTACAAGTTTACTTCTCCTCTTTAATGTTGAAATTATTTTATAATATTATCAGTGTTCTCTAACTTTTGATGATGTACTCATATCAAGCATTGTAGACAAATCTCTGTGGTCTTTTTTAAAGCTTACTATATTATATGTTGTATGTGATTATTTTGTAAAAATGATAAATAATAAATAAAATAAAATTATGCGATATAGATTTTTCACACAGATACAAACATGATATTTGTATTGAATAAACAAACATAGTTACTTTTATTTTTTAAGAATAGGAAATATATATTAAGTATCATTAGTTACAAAATTATTAAAACTGACGAATTGCGGGAGTTTACCAAAGGACAAAGTTACCTCGATTGACAGTACTTAACTAAATGGCAAAGCATGTTGGTAGAATACGTATAAAAGGGCAACACTAAGCCAATAACAGTGTATAAATCCGGAATTATTCAATACTTTTCATTTTAAAGTTTTTTTTTCACCAGGTTTGTATAATTCATGTGATTATTAGAAAAATATTTAGAAAATTATTGGAACTTGTTTTGCATGTGTCACATCAAGAGCGACAAATTAAGATCACTCAAGAATTTGCCATTTTTTTTGTAACCGATTGATGTCTGTACATTGAAGACAAATGAGAAAACTAGAGTCTGTATTAACGTAATAGAACCCAAAATAATATATATTTTTTTTTTAATTGTCTGTTTCTCTGTATGGTTGTGCGCCATGAACTCGGAAACGGCTTAACGGATTTCGATGAAATTGAGTATGAAGGTAGCTGACACTCTGGATTAACTATTTGGCTACTTTTTATCTCGAAAAATAAAGTGATCCCGTGGAATGAGGAAGGCATTCCAATATGTTTGTTACTTTTTTATACTTCAAGGCATGGGGTGAGGCGGGATTACATGCCTTGAGTGGAAAGGAGTCGGGACGGGGCTTGATATAACGAAACAGGACGGGATGAGAAATTTTACATCCTTTCCAATAAAGTTAATTACCCAGAAGAAGTTTGAAGTGTGTGAGAAGTGTAAAGGACCGAAAAAATGAAACACAGGGGTGCTGATTGAACATAGTTTATTAATAAGAATACGTCGAGGCCCATGCCTTTCTCCAGCCATGGTTACACGGTTACCGTACACTCCTTACCATTAAATATTGATTAAATAGAACCGTCGCAAACTACAGCGACTAGATTAAACATTGATAACATTTTAAAATCACTTACATCTAAAAGATTAAAATACCTTACTGTGAATATTGCGATTGTGTGTGATGTGTAATCCCAATAGATTCCTTAAGAGATGTTTAAATAGACACTTACACTACACATACAGAGATAAAACACTGAAATCGAATTAAAACTAGGTTTCTTTATTTCCTACATTTAAGTCGTTCATTCCAAAATGCCATCACCCAGGACTAGTGTTACTCACAAAAATATCTCTGCTGTCCAGGTCAAGAAAACAAAACTATTCTAACAAAACAAAATTACAAGGATGGTTAAAGTTCAGAAATCCATTAGATCTATGCTGAACTTTGTGTATCGGTTTGATGACATGATGGACGCCGACAGCATATTTCAGAACTTCAATTTCTGGTTGTTCCTTCGCGCCAATCAGCTCAACCTTGCTTGGTAGTGGGTGTCATGAGGACTGTAGTTCATAGCCTGTTGGCACAAACATCACGGAATAAATATGATATATAAGAAATCGGAGGCTGCCGGTCAAACGATAATTTTGATGACGAGTAGGGACGATAATGGTATAGTCGGCTTTGAGCATTAGAAAAGACAAATAAGTGTTAACGCACCTGCGTTTAATCAGCATCTGTTGGCTACCTTCTTCTTTTGGCAATCTGTTGGCTCTTTCCGAACATTACTGATGGATACACCAACTGAAACCAAAAATTATAAGGAAATACATAAAAATATACTGAACAGTTTAATTCGGAAAAATTAAATTCCCCAAAATGAAAGTAGTTATAAAAATCTTAATAATCTAAGTATTGTTATAGCTTTTTGTCAATTGTAATGCTTTTAATTTTAGTGTTTAGAAACTTTCTAATTAATAATGTCCTGAAAATTGCGACTCTACCCGTTGCGCATGCGCGAAGCCGGGGCGTGGCGCCCGTATTGGTCGGTGCATGTCGCACGTATGCTTTATGTAACAAATAAAAAAATAGCTTGCATGAATTATTTAATATTCAAAATCGAATGTATTTTGTCACCATTACTCATGCCAACTCTCTATTCCACTCACCTGAGGGCGCCACAGAACACACTTCACAGAAATTAAAATAACTGTCAAACTAAATGTTATTAATAATTCAAATAAAATCACTGTGACTTGTCCAGCAATATTTTATATATGATTATATCACTTCCCTTTATAAACATGTATAGATTATTGCTGGAAAAATTTAAGACGCAGGCGACCCCCGCAGGAGTCCCGCTGCAAATGGACGAGGCTGAAGGGCTGCATCGCCCACCTCTTTATAGTATTGATCTGAGTGCAGAGCATGCTCAGACGAACTAGCGCTTCTCAATACGACCTGACCTATTACTAATAAGCTTCATTAAATTCTAGAGTTTTAGGTGCAGGGCGTTGTCCCTCCTACATTGAATACCGTCATCTTCCTAAAATGACTGATATCACCTTCGAAGTATGTTTCATACTTGAACGGTTATGTGACCAAAGTTTCTTGTCTAAGATGTATGTAGTTAAAATAGTTCGCCGTACCTGTACAGGAATTTGGTAATATCTTTCCATCCAGTTGCGGTGAAGGATAAGTCAGAAAGATTTTGCTTCCAAGAAGGTCCAAGAGATAATATACGCCTTTATCAAAGAGAGCCCGAATTTGCACCGATTAATTATTCATCTTTGGCATCATTGAAAGCCTTAAATTAATATCTTCGAGTATAGACACGTCACACCAGCCCCAGGCACTAGCTACCAGTCACTCTTACTTGTTTTTGCAGCACTTGTAGACACGGAATGTCTTTGAACCAACAAAAACCCGTATTTGACTCTTTTAGGTTTTAGTTTTATTTAGGCGCTGTGCCTAGTTAAAATCTATTTATATAAAAGAAAGTCGTGTAAGTTACACTATTTATAACTCAAGAACGGCTTTACCGATATGGCTGAAAATTGGTGAGGAGGTAGCTTAGAGCCAGGAGACGGACATAGGCTACTTTTTTTTGTGAAGAAAAGGCTTGAAGGGGTCGAAATAAGGGATGCAAGTATGTATGGAAAAATCTAAACCGTTAAAGTTAAATTGTTAAACTTGGCACTTTAGTTACTCATTTAAAAATAAAAATATATAAATTAACTCTAAAGGGGTTAAAATAAGGGTTGGAATTATATATTTACAATCGAAACAGCTGAAGCTATTTCTATAAAAATATATATTTCAGCTCCTTATTACAAACAAAAAATAATGACTTACAATGATTTTGGAAAAACATCATTATGGGGGTAAAATATTGTACGGAAAATCAAAACCGCTAAAGCTATTGATATAAAAACTTTTAATTTGACACCAGTAACGAAAAATAATGTGCACTATTAAAACATCTTAGGTAATGCATATATAAACACACGCCTTTTTCCCAGAAGGGGTAGGCAGAAGTGTTACCAGAACACCCACGTTTCGCCTTATATATTCCGTCCCACGATGTGATAGGGGGCGAGCCTATCGCCATATCGAGCACAAATTCCTGACTCCGGGCTAATAATGAATAGAAAAATCCAATATCACTTTGCCCGACCCGGGATTCAAACCGAGACCTCAGCTTTGCAATCGTACCGTAGTACCACCACGCCACCGAGGAAGTCAATAGGTAATGCATAGTCCTCTTTATTAGCCTAAAGCGACGAAAAGGGGTTTGTTTTGACGAACATTCTTAGCGCTGTTTCAGGTAGGAATTAAACAACAGAAATCACCGAGAAGGGAAAAACGTTATGACTATTGCATTGTTTACATTTGAGAAATAATTAGTTTACTTTACTTCCAAAAATCAATTTCGTAGTCAGAATTTTGGCTGAGCGGAAAGTTTTAGCAGGAATGTTGCAAAGTATTTGTGTTTGCGTATTTTTTAAATGATATTCGTCGTATTTTCGTGTTTATATAAGGCCTATCTACTAAATAAAAGCAATTCCAAAAAATTGTCAACATGCCTATTTGGGATGGGATACGATAGGAAAAGGGATAGTAGGTACTTAGGTTGAGTTCAGGAGTACAAAAGTTTGAAGGGGAATAAGATATTTCTGGTGTGGAGTGGAGTCTATACTTCTAAGCCCCAGGCGAAGCTGGTTCGGGCCGCTGGTATAATATAGTTGTTTAGATTTTAAACGTCATCTCACTCCGCGCACCCGAAGCGCGGCGCACTGCGCACAATGACATCAGCCGATACCACAGTTCAAACAAGTATACCATGCTAACTCACAAATACCCATTTTAATAATTTCATACACACATACATACAGGCGAACCTAATAAAAGCTCGTTTAAAAAAATACAACAACTTAATGGTATTGCAAGGGAAAGTATACCAGGTATACACGGAAATTAAGAGATTATGCTAGCTCAATTTTGGTGGCGATAGGCAAAAAATTACGTAGTCTACTCGAATTAAAGGCGGAAGCTTATGACTTATTTCAGCAAGGTGCGGCCTCTATGACATTAACTGTATCGTTTAATTGAATGGAAATTCCACGTCATTTGAGTGTGATGCCAGTCGCTCATTGAGGCCATCCTCGAGCTACCGACATTAATACTTTTGGCTCTTCGTTAGATTAAATCTGAGACGATATAAATGTTCTGTATACACCAGTGCGGTCAAAAAGTTCCTACTGCACATGGTAGACAGGGCAATACAATGCGGTCCAATAAGAGATAACCTTAACCACATTCCGTCAGTTGACACAACTATGCCGGCCTACCCAGAAGTACAGGCTAAACCACTAGTTGTGTGGGACTTTAGACAATATTCTACCTAATATCCTCACTACCTAATAGATTTGTTTATTGCAATGAATGGCGAGACAAGCATGTCATTCGCCTGATGGTAAACGATACGACCGCCCATGGACAGTAGCAAAACCGAACATCATCATGATTTACAAAGCAAAGCTTGGCATTCCAATGCGCTCGGCATCCTGAGACATAAGTTGTTAAGTCCCATTATGTACAGTAGTAAGCTGGCTATAATGCCCTTCAAACCGGAACACAACATTTTTTCTTCGATAGGTTCATCCCTTTTTGTAACATTTGTTATTGATGCTCCGCTCCTTTTCCTCATATCGGAATGTTATATAGCTCATATACTACCCCAAATATTGGGCTATCTAATAATAAATTTTTTTTTATTCCGCACCAGTAGTTTTGAGATAACTGAGTTCAACAAAATATTCAGCTTTAAAATACTGTCTTCGCATTCTGCCTTCCTCGTTAAAGGTGCTATCTAACACTAAAATATTTTTTTAATCCGAACCAGTAGTCCCCGATATTATTTAAGGCCTCATATATTAGTACAGAATATAGATATTGTTTATCTATGTACTTCTTTGTAATATTAGTACAGGGTGCAATATAACGATAATGAATACGTTCATACGCCGATTCCCACTTGATCGATTTTCGGGTGGTCGTGCGCACAACCTTTTTTGAAAGCTGGATCCACGCCTGTCGACATGTGATAATGTGCGAATAATTCCTCGTCAGAGAAAAGGCCTTTTTGGTACTTATAACATGAAACGTTCGCTTCGTCAAACGTTAGGTTTTACGTCCGAGAACGGCGCAATATTTGTATGCAACCACTAATGGGCAAATTTATAATTTTTTTAGAAATATCCATCTTGATACATGTTGAAATTATTGGACGAAAACACAAGAAGAACTTAATTTGAGCTGTCAAAATAACGTCAAGAGCACCGTTTGTATGGGAAACCACCTCCAATGACGAATAATTAACTTGTTTTAATACCGCTAGCCATGGGGCGCCACCGTAGTGCTACAAGAACACGCAGGAGTACGAAAACGAATAATTTACATTGATATTGTTTTTCAAGAGTAGGCCCACAGCTAGGTGGAGTAATTTACAAGCCACTTTAAGTCTAGTTGTAGCACAACTTGTTTTTATATACAATTTTATAAAGTAAAAAATAATGATATAATTCCCACATTTTTTCTCCGCAAATTCTTTATAAGCCCATCTGGTGAGGAATGCGAAACGTGAAGGAAAACTGGTGACCTTTCTTTTCAACAGTCGTCAGTGTTTCCAGCTAGACGGCGCCTCCTCCTTACCTAAATATTTTCCACAATATTAGTGCTCTATATGAGATACTCGATATGAGAATACACGAGAAAAGACTATAAAAAATAAGAAGAGTAAGGACGTTAATTGCTTTAATAATCTATATGTCTATGATTTATTTGAAGCACAATTTTAATTATTGTTATCAATTATTTTTATTATACTTTAATTGAGAGTACAATGAAGTGTATAAACATGTACTTAAATGAAATAATCAATTATATACGCCCAAAAGTCACCCACATGACTGTTGGGTGTATTTATTTATTTGTATTTGCCTCTTTAAATAATTGTCGTTACACTCTCTTAATAAATTTGTTTTAAGTGCATACTAATTTTCATAAAGGGCTACATTTTAAAGTAATTAACCTGTATGGTCAATGAAGTACAGTCAAAATTATCAAATATGGCGAAACAGCACGTAGCGTCGTAGCGAGGTAGGTCACGTCAGCGTAGCATTTATCTAAAGCACATTGTAACAAAGGTTACCTTAATATACGTAAAATTCATATGTATTTTAAATAATTTCCCCATTCCAATCTCAATGCTTAAAGCTAGAGTTTCAGGAATCCTTAATTAAATCGAACTTTCCAACTCCGTCAATACCAAATGTGTATCATGATAGCAGCTATCCCACTCATTCCTGAAAAACTTTCAATATACCCCCTCTTTGAAGACGCGCGCCGCGTTTGGCTTTCGCGCTGGTAGGACCATGAGATCATTCGATTCGCCAGTTCCAACGTAAGTTTCCGTAGTGTAGTGGTTATCACATCTGCCTAACGCGCAGAAGGTCCCCGGTTCGATTCCGGGCGGAAACAATAAACGAAACCATGCCCCGTATTTTTGTTTTTGAATATGAACATTAAAAAGGTATTTCTACGAGTAAGTTTTTTCTCAGTATATTCTATTCATGAAAAGGATAACCTTTAGAAAGGAAGGGTTGTATAACGGTGAGTATGTTCAGTAGTATTTTTTAGTAGTAACTGCTTTGTAAATCATGGCATTGTTTAGTTTCACTACTGTCCATGAGCGGTCATATCGCTTACCAAGGTGACAGGCATGCTCGTCTCTTCATTCATCGTAATAAAAAAAAATGATGATTATACCCTGTACATCTATATCCTATCCTATCTCTTAATAGTAACGAACTTTATACACTTACATAACACCAACGGACCTAAAGTCGCAGAGACGCTTTTTGTTTGTAAACGTCATTTGTTTACGGTTGCCCGGCAACGCGCAGAGACCGGTCACCTGATATACCAGGACATCATAATAATAAAGGAAACATACACAACCGCTCGCTTTACTATACATTTAAATGAGTGTGCGAGGGAAATGCAAGTTAGTCTTCTCTCACCACCGCAGACGAAACCGTGAGAATTCAGTGTAGTAGCTTCTTGCATGGGCAATTTTCAGTTCAGTTCCAACTTCCAAGAGCGTAGTAAAATTATAGAAACTGAGCTCTCGAGAAGACTCACCGCAGTATTGAAAGTGAATCTGAAGCCAAGATCAGCGTCTGATCCGTACACTTGGCACTTACGAGTCCCCTTTTATTCTGAGAGATTCAGGTATTTTTATCATTCAAGTTTTTTTGCCAAAGCTTATTGAAGAGATAACCAAGCCAAATAATAAATTTATGAAAAAGCTCCGCAGCTTTTCAAATCCATAGACGGCATCCGACGTTGTTTGGTAGCTTACCATAAAACAGATACCATCTAGCAAATTGGAGATCTCGACACCAGAAACACAGTCCATACCAGAAACTTGTAATTTCGCGTACTGTTTAATGTACTGTACTATATCAGCCCATATACGTCCCACTCCAAGGCACGGGCCTCCTCTACAATCGAAAGTACGATTGAGAGTTGTTAGGCCATAGAGTCCACCACGCTGGCCCAGTGAGTGTTGGCGGACTTTTACGTACAATAGGAATTTATACAAATCGTTATGGTATGCGGGTTTCCTCACGATGTTTTCCTTCACCGTTTTAGTGTTGAGTGATTGACTATCAATACACACATGACACATACCAGATGCGGCTGCCTACATGTTCACGGTGGTCACGGGTTCAAATCCCAGGGTACACTTAATAGTCTACCCTGGGAGTAGCCTATTAAGGCTACTTAGCCTGACAACAAACATTACCGCAAAAATTTGCTATCTGTCAGTGAAAGTTCCGTCAAAATCAGTCCACCCGTTTCCGAGAGTATCGGCAACAAACAGACTGACACGACAGATAAAAAAAAACACAAACTTAAAATAAAGCTATTTTGACCTTACAAACCAGACACATCGATTTTTTTTTATAAAAAATATAAATAAAGCTATTTTGACTTTACAAACAGACACATCGATTTTATTTATAAGTATAGATATACATCTAATATACATCTAAACTAAAGATAATGAATTCGTAAGCTAAGTAGTTCGTTAGTAGTTGGAACAAAATCGTCCTGGAACGTAATTTAATCAATGAAGGAAACCCCTAAGAAATTTAAAATTCCTCAAAAAATAATAAAGCAACGATTCATATTCAACAATGGAGTAGGTAGAAGAAAAATAACCCAATTTTATAAGGTTTTGGGGAGAAGGTGTTCAAAGAAGCTACCGACTATCGATTTCAAAGTATGAACTCGTTGAAATCTATTCTAGTTGGAAACGAATACCATGTACTAGGAGAGCAGAAACGACTAGCAAGATACGGGACAGACACGTTTACGTTTGCGTAAATACTAAAAGTACGAGCGACAAAAAAAGAGAACAAGTTGATATCAATGAATTTTGTTTATTAATTACAAATTAAACATAATCAATATTTAGTGTTACCCGTCCTTGACCTAATTACAGTTTGCAAATGGGTTTTCATTGATGTTATTAGTTTAACCACGTTCTCCTGCGGTGTAACGTCTTATTCCTACGAAAACGCACCTTTAAGCTCCTCTTTCGTTGCTGGCACAGGATTTCTAGTCAGAAATTTCCTTTCGAGTTGATCCAATAAATGTTTAATAGGATATCGGTCCGTGATACGTGCTGGCCACTCCTTATCTCAAAGAGAATCTCTCCCAGTACGCCCACTTTTAAACTATCCCTTTAAATAATGTGTTATCATGAAAATAAATATTTGATTTTTATGTTTGTTTTGAGTATATTAATAAAATAAATTATTCAGTCTATTCCGTCATTGCGATGTATTAATATGGGTTGTCGGTTGCCATGTAAAACATTACGTATACGGTTTCCGTTTTTGTTAAATAAAAAAATGTCTAGTGTTGAATTCATTCCGTTGACATCATATTTTTGTTACCTAGGAACAATTGTGTCAATTGTTTTCATCTGTGAACAACGCAACCACACAGGCAACCGCTATTACACAAATAAAATATAAATCCCGTAAGAATGCACGGATCACATGAGGCAATATCGGGCTTCTTATTCGCCATTATTTTTGACTCAGTTCGGTTCAAATATTTATCAACAATTCATGCAACGAAAACGTCAAAACTCAAAAATCTGTCACAAACTTTTATACCGGGCGGGATGTCAATTCTATTTATTTGCTTTGATTACGAGTCTTTTGGCCAGAACCACACCATACTTTTGATTTATTTATGTTTTAATGCAGTAAAATATACATTCTTACAAGCATGTCACAATACAGTTGTATGTGTATTCATTTATTTATTATGAAACTAATATATGTATATACCATAACAATTACAACTAGAGAAAAATAGGTATCGCCTGTATATAATTTATGATCCAAGTGTCTCTGTTTTAATATGTAGAATTGCTGATCGATCAAAGATTATCAAAAAATGAGGATATTTCAGCATGAAGGTCATGAATTTACATAATTAAATGTATTAACATAATATAAATAATCAAATAATAATTATAATATTTTTTTTATAATTTATTTATTCACAATAATACACGGTTCAATGCAGCATACATCTACGAGTCTCAAACTAAGCATGGAAGCTTGTGTCTTGAGACTCGAGAGTGTGATTTACAACAAATTTGAAATCGAATATTAAATATATTAATTAAAAGGTACAGAAATTAGTTCTATGAGCTAGCTACAATCTATATATACATGCCAGTGTGTGTGTGTGTATTGTGTATGGGCGTATGTGTGTGTGTGTGTGTGTGTGTGTGTGTGTGTGTGTGTGTGTTGCTATTTTATTACTTTTTCTGTTTCTTCATATGTCAAACTCAGTAACATATTTCTGAGAAGATTTTTTAAAGAGTGCTTTGAGCATCCCTTGATTTGCAATATTTGTCCTACTCTGTTATACGTGTGAGGGTGTGCGAAGCACGGGCAGCGTCTAGCCAGATCGGATTTAAAATTTGGTATTGCGCATCTATATACGCGTCTATTTACTATGCGGCACAGGTCCGGTTGTTTAGTGACATTTTGATGTGCTTTGATAACCGCGGAAAAGATGGCAAGTTGTCTAACCCGAAGCACTTTAAAATCGTTATATATAGCGTCGGTAGGGTATAAGAAAGGTTTCTTAAGGCATACTTTGATAAGTGCCCGTGCGCTCGTTCCAGGATTATCAGCGTGGTTTTCCCAGCGAAACCCCATACACCAATACAGTGTCGTATAATTGACTCACACAGTGATATATATATCATACGCAGTATGTCGTTAGGCGTACAGTCTCTAAGTTTTTTCATAATATGTATGAGTTTTCGGACGCGGCTAGCGACATTTAGTACCTGTTCCTTAAAATTGAGATTTTCGTCAATTGTTACTCCTGGGTATTTAATGGAGTTGGTCCGTTGTAAGAGTTCGCAGTGACAACTGGTTGATGACTGGATGCTATTTGGTACACAGCTAAATGTTTGAATGGTGTTGCACTACTATAGAAAATCACGCAAAAGGTGTTTAAAACGAGAACGATTACAGAAAAACCGAGCAAGCAATACGTACGGTGAAAGGACTATTCACTATTTGTTACTTCGACTTATCAATGAACACCTTCTACATTAAAATATGAGTTAACCCTTCAAAATATCAAATCTAAATTAAAATCGATTTCCAGTACAATGAATAGCATTTTGTTTTATCGATTTTCTTATTTCATTCGTTATGTATTTTAACATATTTTACAAGTTTAGTTATCCTCTTTAATGTTGAAATTATTTTATAAAAATATCAGTGTGCTCCAACTTTCTTAATTTCGATGAAATTTGGTATGGAGGTAGCTGACACCGTGGATTAACACTTTGGCTACTTGTTATCCCGAAAAATATAGTGATCCCGTGGGATAAGGAAGGCATTCTAATATGTTTGTTAGTTTTTTATACTTAAAGGCATAGGATGGGGCGGGATTACACGCCTTGAGTGGAAAGGAGTCGGGTTGGGGCTTGATATAACGAAACTGAACGGGATGAGAAATTTTAAATCCTTTTCAACAAAGTAAATCACGCAGATGAAGTTTAAAGTGCGTGAGAAGTGTAAAGAACCAAACAAATGAAACACAGGGGTGCTGATTGAACATAGTTTATTAATAAGAATACGTCGAGGCCCACGCCTCTCTCCAGCCATGGTTATACGCTTACCTTACAGTCCTTATCATTAAATTTTGAATAAATAGAGCCGTCGCAAACTACAGCGACTAGATTAAACATTGATTACATTTTAAAATCACTTACATCTAAAAGATTAAAATACCTTACTGTGAATATTGCGATTGTGTGTGATGTGTAATCCCAATAGATTCCTTAAGAGATGTTTAAATAGACACTTACACTACACATATAGAGATAAAATACTGAAATCGAATTAAAACTAGGTTTCTTTATTTCCTACATTTAAGTCGTTCATTCCAAAATGCCATCACCCAGGACTAGTGTTACTCACAAAAATATCTCTGCTGTCCAGGTCAAGAAAACAAAACTATTCTAACAAATCAAAATTACAAGGATGGTAAAAGTTCAGAAATCCATTAGATCTATGCTGAACTTTGTGTATCGGTCTGATGCCATGATGGACGCCGACAGTATACTTCGGTACTTCAATTTCTGGTTGTTCCTTCGCGTCAATCTGCTCATCCTTGCTCCTCAGTCTGGTAGTCATGAGGACTGTAGTTCATAGCCTGTTGGCATAAAAATCACGGAATAAATATGAAGTATAAGAAATCGGAAGCAGCCGGTCAAACGATAATTTTGATGACGAGTAGGGACGATAATGGTATGGTCGGCTTTGAGCATTAGAAAAGACAAATAAGTGTTAACGCACCTGCGTTTAATCACTTTGTAATCAGCATCTGTTGGCTACCTTCTTCTTTTGGCAATCTGTTGGCTCTCTGCGAACATTACTGATGGATACACCAACTGAAAGCAAAAATTATAAGGAAAATACATAAAAATATGCTGAACAGTTTAATTCGGAAAAATTAAATTCACCAAAAAGAAAGTAGTTATAAAAATCTTAATAATCTAAGTATTGTTATAGCTTTATGTAAATTGTAATGCTTATAAACTTTCTTATTAATAATGTCTGGAAAATGGCGACTCTACCCGTTGCGCATGCGCGCAGCCGGGGCGTGGCGCTCGTATTGATCGGTGCATGTCGCACGTATGCCTTATGTAACGAATAAAATAATAACTTGTATGATTTATTTAATATTCAAAATCGAATGTATTTTGTCACCATCACTCAAGCCAACGGTCCATTCCACTCACCTGAGGGCGCCACAGACAACACTTCACAGAAATTAAAATTACTGTCAAACTAAATCTTATTAATTACTCAAAATAACTTGAAAGTTAAACTAAATCACTGTGACTTGTCCAGCAATATTTTATATATGATTATATCACTTCCCTTTATAAACATGTATAGATTATTGCTGGACAAATTGAAGACGCAGCCGTCCCCCGCGGCAGTCCCGCTGCAAATGGACGAGGCTGAAGGGCATCGCCCACCTCTTTATTGTATTGATCCGAGTGTGGAGCATGCTCAGACGAACTAGCGTTTCTCAATATGTCCTGACCTATTACTGATAAGGTTCAATAAATTCTAGAGTTCTAGGTGCAGGGCGTTGTCCCTCCTACATTGAATACCGTCATCTTCCTAAAATGACTGATATCACCTTCGAAGTATGTTTCATACTTGAACGGTTATGTGACCAAAGTTTCTTGACTAAGATGTAGTTAAAATAGTTCGCCGTACCTGTACAGGAATTTGGTAATATCTTTACATCCAGTTGCGGTGAAGGATAAGTCAGAAAGATTTTGCTTCCAAGAAGGTCCAAGAGATAATATACGCCTTTATCAAAGAGAGCCAGAATTTGCACCGATTATTCATCTTTGGCATCATTGAAAGCCTTAAATTCATATCTTCGAGTATACACATCACACCAGCCCCAGGCACTAGCTACCAGTCACTCTTACTTGTTTCCGCAGCTCTTGTAAATACGGAATGTCTTTGAACGAACAAAAATCCGTATTTGACTCTTTTAGCTTTTAGTTTTATTTAGGCGCTGTGCCTAGCAAAAATAATATAATATAGTTGTTTAGATTTTAAACGTCATCTTACTCCGCGCACCCGAGGCGCGGCGAACTGCGCACAATGTCATCAGTCGATGCCACAGTTCAAACAAGTACAGCATGCTAACTCACAAATACCCATTTTAATAATTTTATACATACAGGCAAAGCCAATAAAAGCGTGTTTAAAAAAATAAAACAACTTAATGGTATTAAAAGGGAAAGTACGCCAGGTATACAAGGAAGGTAAGAGATTGTGCTAGCTATATTTGCCACAATACTACGGCTCTATATGAGATGCTCGATATGAGAATACATGAGAAAAGACTATAAAAAAATAAGAAAAGTAAAGATGGTCATTGATTTAATAATCTATATCTCTATGGTTTATTTTAATCGCCGAACAAAATAAGCAAGAATTATAAAAATCGTTATTAATATTTTCTAATTAAGTCACTATTATATTTTACTTACTATCTTTAGTACTGAGAAACTGATAATAAACGAGTTCTCATATAAAATGTGGATTTTGCTACCATGGTAGATATCGTAAAATCTAATGTTTATTCCTTTCGTATTTTATTTAGAATTAAGGGGTCTGCAGTACGTAAGATTCATAGACCGGCCGTCAGACAACAGGCATATGTCTAAGTATAGCGTGCTAATATATTGTATAACATTAGTTATAATGTTCCACAGACTAGTGCTGAACACAGGCCTCCGACGGATTCCCATGATAATTTTAGAATACAGCCTGAATTACTGTAAGACTACCGAAAGCTAAATAAAAATATAAATATGTTATAACTAATGTTTTGTGCTTAGATATTAAGTACTATGTATTGACTAAAGAGCACTAAAGGAATTTCATTTGATTAACCTTTAGTAGGTCGTCTGCCAATTTGAATTAGTATAAGTCTGAGGTAGCGGTAGTGGTTCCGAGTATTGGCGCGTTCGATCCGAGGTTTACCAATACAGCTTGTTTGGTGTAATATGATTAGGAGCAGAACTACATCTTTCTTATTGTTAAAATTTTAATTTATATGGAAAGACATAATAAGCTCTGTAAAAGGTACATAAAAAACATTTATAATGTAAGAATTTATAATCTCGATTGTACTATCGATGTATTCATTTTGTCAGACTCGATTTAACGTATTACAAGAGTGACTAATAAATTTCATCCTTGTAAGCAAAATCTGTATTCCGTTTTCGAATCGAAACAGTGCCTTATCGTCATTTATCAATTTTAAGTGACCTGAGTGCGAAAATATTAGTTTGAAAACTTTACCTTTCGGTTTAGGCTCCGCTTGCACCCTGAATGATATGTTAATATCCTCCCCAACCGACAAAAGTATGTCATTTTTAGGCCTGTCGATGATGATCGCCGGCTTTCCATCCAGTTCGTTAGGCTGAACAACAGTAATTTATATCAACGTTCCCGTGAGTGCTCCAAGCCCTGCAGGTGTACAGCCCGCTCTCCTTCTCAGTGATATCAGAGAGAGCTAGAGTGTAGAGACCTTGCACTACGAAGGTTCTCGCGTTGCGGTATACGTCAGTGACGGAGCAGCTTTGCCTCAGCCACTCGACCCTGGTGGGGCAGCTTCGGGTCTTCACTTGCAAGCCGATGGTTCCGCCCTTGACGACTTGGTAGTCAGTGAGCACGTTGCCGAAGTGCGGGCAGCGGGACTCTAGCGCGTGGCGGTTGAAACGCGACCTCTCTACTGTGGCCAAGTTGGGGCTGAGGCGAGACTCCCTGCCTGCAAATAAATTTAAATCAAAAATATATTTTACTAACACATTTAAACTGGTTATAAATTAACTGTTATAAAAGAGAGGCCGCAGGCTCTATCCCCACACTTATACAATTGTGAGCCACAAGTATTTGAAACCAAAGAGTTTCGTAATTGCTAATGCCTATATTTTTTTGTATTGTATTGTATCAGCCCATATACGACCCACTGCAGGGCACGGGCCTCCTCTACAATCGAGAGTACGATTGAGAGTGGTTAGGCCATATAGTCCACCACGCTGGCCTAGTGCGGGTTGGTTAATGCCTATAGCACAATATTAATTAATATTAACAATTATTATTAGTAAACTTTAACTTTAGAGTACAATGAATTGTGTAAATAAATAAATAAATAAATATGTACTGAAATGAATTAATCAATTATAATACACATGGACCTAAAAGTGACCCACATGAGTGTTGGGTTTATTTATATTTTATTTGTATTTGTCGTGTTAAATGATTGTCTTTACACTCTTCTGATAAATTTGTTTTAAGTGCATATAAGACTCGTGTTTTTGCTTTGTGAGGTATTTGAATAATAAACTTGCGTTGCTCTGTAAAACGAAGAAACGACATTAAAAGTTTACTATCCTTACTTTATAGTAATTGTTTAAACTAGATCTCCGAACCTTTTCCCAAATAGTAAAATAGGTAATTTAATTTCACCTAAACGAACATCGACGTCAGATGCCAGATCGGTTCATTTTTTATAACTAGGCCAGTAAAATATGAAAACAAAGCAATGTATTTTCTTTACATGCATACTATGTTTTCATAGAGGGTTACATTTTAATGTAATTAACCTGTATAGTCAATGGCGTACACTCAGAATTTTCAAATATGGCGAAGCAGCACGTAGCGTCGTAGCGACGTTGGTCACGTCAGCGCAGGAATTATCAAAGGTTACCTTAATAGACGTTAAATTCATAATTATTTAAAATTATTTTCACATTCCAATCTCAATGCTTAAATCAATACCAAATGTATATCATGATAGCAGCTACCCCGCTCACTCCTGGTAAACTTTAAATATACCCTCTCTTTCAAGACGCGCGCCGCGTTTCGCTTTCGCGTTGGTAGTACCATGAGATCATTCGATTCGCCAGTATTAACGTAAGTTTCCGTAGTGTAGTGGTTATCACATCTGCCTAACGCGCAGAAGGTCCCCGGTTCGATTCCGGGCGGAAACAATAAACGAAACCATGCCCTGTATTTTTGTTTTTGAATATGAACATTAAAAAGGTATTTCTTAGAGAAAATGTATTTCTAAGAGTAAGTTTTTTCTCAGTATATTCTATTCATGAAAAGGATAACCCTTTAGAAAGAAAGGGTTGTATAACGGTGTGTATGTTCAGTAGTATTTTTTAGTAGTAATTGCTTTGTAATAAGCAATTACTTTGCATAAGCGTATATATCGCTTACCAAGGTGACAGGCATGCTCGTCTCTTCATTCATCGTAATAAAAAAAAAATGTGATATGGAATATGACATTCGCCGATGACATCAAGACTTGTAAGTAAATAAGAATCGTTTATTTACACATGTTAACAGTGACAGTACGAAAAGTTCAAAAATATAGCACAAAGTAATGCATACTAAAAATTTAAACTTATTCTAGGCAAACAGGGTACATCAAGACTGCCATAGAAAACGAAGCCAGAAGGTAGTTTTAGTGTCTGCAGACATGACGATTTTACCCTGTACATCTATATCCTATCCTATCTCTTAATAGTAACGATCTTTATACACTTACATAACACCAACGGACCTAAAGTCGCAGAGACGCTTTTTGTTTGTAAACGTCATTTGTTTGCGGTTGCCCGGCAACGCGCAGAGACCGGTCACCTGATATACCAGGACATCATAATAATAAAGGAAATATACACAACCTCTCGCTTTACTTTACATTTAAATGAGTGTGCGAGGGAAATGCAAGTTAGTCTTCTCTCACCACCGCAGACGAAACAGTGAGAATTCAGTGTAGTAGTTTCTCGCATGGGCAATGTTCAGTATTGCAGTGAAGGAAAGACATCGTTTTTCGATGTGCGTAGACTGTGGCACCTAACAGTCGTCATTCATTGGCTGAATTATAAATCAATATTTGCAGTGGGATGAGGGAGCCGTAGAATTAAGTTCGTCCGTAGTTCCAACTTCAAAGAGCGAAGTAAAATTATAGAAACTGAGCTCTCGAGAAGACTCACCACAGTATTAAAAGTGGATCTGAAAGCCTAGATCTGGATATTAACAAAAATATTACCTTTTTATTTGAAAAGCCCTTACATGCCTTGGGGATTACTTGATCATTATTTCACCATATCAATTATTTTTATTTAATCGTATTTAATATAAAAGTATATCAGATTAATAATTTGCATATTTAACAATTGACAATTGACTTGGACCGCCTTTTATATCGGCGTTCCTGATGACCAATGCAATTAGACGTGTAATCTAAGCTCGGGGAAGTTACACCCTAAAAAAGGAAATGCATTTTCTTTACAATATGTATTATTTATAACAAATAATCAAAATCGGTCCACCTAGCTCAGAGTTGTGAGCTAACAAACATAAAAAACATACATTCGAATTGAGAACCTCCTGCTTTTTCTGAAGTCGGTTAAAAAAACATTGATCCTGCGCTGGAATCATATTAATGTATTAAAATTCTCAAGGTGGCATTAGATCTCATTAAGGTAGATCAAAAGCTACTTTTGTATCGTTTCTCAGCAAAATCTGCTAGTAACGTTATAAGATACTCTTTCACATTATAAATTTATTAAAATCTAGATTCCATTGTGACCAACCTAATAATTTGTAACGTTGTATACGCTTCATTTTCGGTTCGCTAGTAACGTATCTACCTCTAAATTACTAAACTATGAAAGGGTGTCAGTCACGCCGCTTGTTCGTAAACAACATTTCTTTACGGTTGCCCGGCAACGTGTGTATCAATCACCTGGCGTACCAGGACATCATGACAGCAAAGAACTCCTACTCTAAATTTATACGTAAGTGTGCGGGAAATAGGTAATCGTCGACTTTCACCATCTGGTGGAGCTACAAGCTTACAGTGTAGTTTATCAGCTTTTCCAACAAGCAATATTCGGCATTACAGGGAATTCATTTTCACTCCAGTCCGCACCAGAAACTTGTAATTTCGCGTACTATTTTATGAACTGTACTATATCAGCCCATATACATACGTCCCACTGCAGGGCACGGGCCTCCTCTATAATCGAGAGTACGATTGAGAGTGGTTAGGCCAAATAGTCCACAACGCTGGCCCAGTACGTGTCGGCGTACTTTTACGTACCATAGGGATTTATACAAATCGTTATGGTATGCAGGTTTCCTCACGATGTTTTCCTTCACCGTTTTAGTGTTTGGTAATTGACAATCAATTCACATGTGACACATACCAGATGCGATTGCCTACATGTTCACGGTGGTCGCGGGTTCAAATCCCAGAGCACACTTAATAGGCTACTTAGCCTGATGTACTCCCGCAACAACTAGCTATCTGTCAGTGAAAGTCCCGTCAAAATTAGTCCAGCCGTTTCCAACAGACTTACACGACAGACAATATATAAATTAAAGTTGATTTTCCGTATCGGTGTCGTGTAAATAGCAATATGTGCTTGCAAATATAAAGCTATTTCGACTTTACAAACAGACACTTCGATTTTATTTATAAGTATAGGATGTATAAACAAAAGATAATGAATTCGTAAGCTTTTGGAAATTAAAACATTTGAGGAATCTATGAAAGCAACAGGTCTTTCGAGAAGTACTTGGAACAAAATCGTCCTGGAACGTAATTTAATCAATGAAGATAACCCCTAAGAAATTCAAAGAAGCTACCGACTATCGATTTCAAAGTATGAACTCGTTGAAATCTATTCTAGTTGGAAACGAATACCATGTACTAGGAGAGCAGAAACGACTAGCAAGATACGGGACGAACACGTTTACGATTGCGTAAATACTAAAAGTACGAGCGAAAAAAAAAGAGAACAAATTGATATCAATGAATTTTGTTTATAAACCTAATCAATATTTAGTGTTACCCGTACTTGACCTAATTACAGTTTGCAAATGGGTTTTCATTGATGTTATTAGTTTAACCACGTTCTCCTATTATCAGGATTTCTAGTCAAAACTTTCCTTTCGAGTTGATCCCACAAATTTAATTCGGAATACGTGCTGGCCACTCTTTTTCTCAAAGAGAATCTCTCCCAGTAGTCCCAATTTTAAACCTTCCGCTTATATAACGTGTTATCATGAAAATAAATAATTGATTTTTTTGTTTTGTGTAGATCAATAAAATAAGTTATTCTGTCTATTCCGTCATTGCGATGTATTAATATGGGTTGTCGGTTACCATGTAAAACATTACGTATACGGTTTCCGTTTTTGAGACATAAAAAAAATGTCTAGTGTTGAATTCATTCAGTTGACATCATATTTTTGTTACCTAGGAACAATTGTGTCAGTTGTTTCCATCTGTCAATAACACAACCAAACTGGTAATCGCTTTTAATTCAGTTCGTTAATGTTGTGAATATTAATTAATTGTTCTTGCTTTTTACTTACTTATGGTTTATTGTACAATATGAGAGTACCGGCCTAAACATGGATACTATATACATTCAAGATTGTCAAAATTGTACATACATAAACACACGTCTTTTTCCCAGAAGGGGCAGGCAGAGGTGCTACCAGAACACCCACGTGTCGCCTTGTATATCCCGTCCGACGATGTGATAGGCGAGCCTATCGCCATATTGGGCACAAATTCCTGATTCCGGGCTGATAATGAATAGATAAATCCATTATCACTTTGCCCGACCCGGGATTCGAACCCGAGACCTCAGCTTTGCAATCGTACCGTAGTACCACTACGCCACCGAGGCAGTCGAATTTGTATTATAATATTTTTTATTTGCAAATATTTTTTGAAGGAGCCTAGCGCCATCTGTTAGTTTAATAAATTACTAATTGGTCTACCACGTAACTATTTCGTTTTATATTATACGAGTACGATTTAACTGCTTAAAAGTGAATCTGTGTAGAATGAAAAGAAATAAATAAAGTAATTATCAAGACTGAAATTAACGTTAAGCTTATCAAGATTTAATGTTCTGTGTAATAATTACATACAAACGTCATATAAACATAAACATCACGCCCTTTTGCCGCAAGGGGTAGGCAGAGGTGCGCCCAGGACACCCACGTTTCGCCTTGTGTGTTCCGTACCGTGAGATGATAGGGGGCGAGCCTATCGCCATATCGGGCATAAATTCTTGACTCCGGGCTGATAATGAGTACAAAAATTGATAAATGTTCATAATTCCACAGCCTTAGACATGTTTGTGTGATCCACAGGTATTTGTTTCGGGTCTGGGTGTTTGTGAGACCGAAAAGTCTCTCGTAATTTCTGATACCCACGACATAACACTCGATCTTAGTGCGGGGTCAGAACTAAGTATCTGGCTGTTGGGTGTATAAAACAAAAAGTTAGACGTGTAAAGAAAACTTAATAGCAAAATATAAAATACATACCAAGAACGCTATCGATCAATTTGGAGGTTAGTATTTTGAGTAATTTTTTAATGTAATTATCATACCAATTGCTGCGCATACGAGTACCTACTAAAAACACTTTATTCTTGTTCCAGTTCTTAAATGATATTGGAAAGTATATGGAATATCGCGTAAAGCTAATTTAGAGCTATTGGACTGGATGAATCCTCATTCCATGACTAATGTTGGTTATTTGGCCTTTTGGTAGCATAAAATTGATTATATATAATGACAAAATATTTAATAAATTCCACAGATAACAGAGAAATTAGTTAACCTACCGAACGAATTCGTGTCAAGACAAGCAACCAAAGCATTGTTTATGAAAGTGACACGTCACTCGCTTCTGAATGGCGTTTCATCTAATATGGCCGATACTTAGGTTATGTACTTTTATTGTTACAAAAATATACTTAATCTCACTGATAATCTAAAGTTAATGTTTATATGGAGAATCCCTGTATTATATTTTATTATTGTAAACCATAATTTTATTAATTCTTTGTTACTGTTATCATCCCTATTATGTAAATATAATTGCATTGGGAGTAACACCTTTACGAGTATGTTTTGTTTAATAAATAAAAAACAATGGCAGGAACCAGATTTCTAATCTTCGCAAAAAATTGCTTATACGAAATTGAATAGGCGCTAGAAACATAAAACCTCTGATATTATACTTCCATTTAACCCAATTGAACATAATGTCTATATTGGACATGCTTACGCGTCATTGGCGGAGTTATTATAATGTAGAATGGAGGCATAAACGGAGCTCTTGGTGGACATCAGGTGGTGCATAAAAATGCGGAAACGCTTAGGTGAACCCAAACTAAGTTTGCAACAAATACTCGCACGCATACGCAATACGACGTTGCCGCCTTCCAGTGGCACGCTTAGGCAACGGTAGTGACGGGGATACAATACAGCACAGTTGGGAGTCGTCTAACTTTTCGTTCAATAATGAACAATTGTAAATAGTTGAGATAAAGGAAATTAAAGCAGTTATTTGAAGAAGATGTATAAAAAATTTAAAAAACTCGGAAAGGGAACTTTACAACTTTCCTCTCGAGACATAAAATGAACCACAATCCCTATAATTGGGTTATTATTATTTCAAAATTAACCAATTAATAATAATTGTAAAAAATCAAAAAATGAAACACAGAGGTGCCGAGTGAATATAGTTTATTAATACGAGTACGTCGGGACTCATGACTTTCTCAAGACATGGTTACACGGTTACCGTACAGTCCTTACATTAAATATTGAATAAATAGAACCGTCACAAACTACAGCGACTAGATTAAACATTTTATAATCACTTACATCTAAAAGATTAAAATACCTTACTGTGAATATTGCGATTGTGTGTGATGTGTAATCCCAATAGATTCCTTAAGAGATGTTTAAATAGACACTTACACTACACATATAGAGATAAAATACTGAAATCGAATTAAAACTAGGTTTCTTTATTTCCTACATTTAAGTCGTTCATTCCAAAATGCCATCACCCAGGACTAGTGTTACTCACAAAAATATCTCTGCTGTCCAGGTCAAGAAAACAAAACTATTCTAACAAAACAAAATTACAAGGATGGTTAAAGTTCAGAAATCCATTAGATCTATGCTGAACTTTGTGTATCGGTCTGATGCCATGATGGACGCCGACAGCATACTTTGGAACTTCAATGTCTGGTTGTTCCTTCGCGCCAATCCGTTCAACCTTGCTCCTCAGTCTAGTAGTGGGTGTCCTGAGGACTGTAGTTCATAGCCTGTTAATTCAAACATCACGGAATAAATATGAGATATAAGAAATCGGAGGCTGGCGGTCAAACGATAATTTTGATGACGAGTAGGGACGACAATGGTATAGTCGGCTTTGAGCATTAGAAAAGACAAATAAGTGTTAACGCACCTGCGTTTAATCACTTGGTAATCAGCATCTGTTGGCTACCTTCTTTTTTTGGCAATCTGTTGGCACTCTCCGAACATTACTGATGGATACACCAACTGAAACCAAAAATTATAAGGAAAATACATAAAAATATACTGAACAGTTTAATTCGGAAAAATTAAATTTCCCGAAATAAAAGTAGTTTTAAAAATCTGTATTATTATAGCTTTTTGTCAATTTTAATGCGTTTAATTATAGTGTTTATAAACTTTCTAATTAATAATGTCCTGAAAATGGCGACTCTACCCATCGCGCATGCGCGAAGCCGGGGCGTGGCGCCCGTATTGGTCGGTGCATGTCGCACGTATGCTTTATGTAACAAATAAAAATAATAGCTTGCATGAATTATTTAATATCCAAAATCTAATGTATTTTGTCACCATTACTCAAGCCAACGGTCCATTCCACTCACCTGAGGGCGCCACAGAACACACTTCACAGAAATTAAAATAACTGTCAAACTAAATTTTATTAATTTTTCAAAATAACTTGAAAGTCAAACTAAATCACTGTGACTTGTCCAGCAATATTTTATATATGATTATATCACTTCCCTTTATAAACATGTATAGATTATTGCTGGACAAATTGAAGACGCAGCCGACCCCCGCAGGAGTCCCGCTGCAAATGGACGAGGCTGAAGGGCTGCATCGCCCACCTCTTTGTTGTATTGATCTGAGTGCAGAGCATGCTCAGACGATCAAGGGCTTCTCAATATGACCTGCCCTATTTCTAATAAGCTCCAATAAATTCTAGTTATCTAGGTGCAGGGCGTTGTCCCTCCTACATAAATGCCGTCAACTTTCTATACATACTAACGGAAAATATTAAAGACATAAATAAAAAACATACTTATGACTAGGCCCTATTATAGTATTAAACAATATATTGAGGATAAAGAAACCAGGCATTAGATGTTCTCTTGCACTATGCGACCTCCTGGGGCACTGAGGTATTCACTTATGAGGTAAACGTTCCCATTTACAAATACATAACTAAAAGTGACCGAAGGATAAACTATGTCCAAGGTGAATATAGTCATGCACTACATCCACTGTATATTGTCCTTCAATGACCTTGGGTATATCTATGGAATGACTCACCATGATCTTTGTTCTGGACATATTCATCGTCAGGCCGATATTCAAGGATGCTGCTTGTAGACCTTGGAGCATCATATGAATCCCTCTTACATTTTCGGCGATGAAAATAAAATCAACTGCAAATTGTAAATGTGTTAAAAATCTACCATCTATTTTGATACCTATTTTTCCCCCTTCTAATGTTTTCATAACATCCTTTAAGACTTTAGTGAAGAGTTTTGGTGAAATTGTGTCTCCCTGTCGTACATCTCTTTTTAATATTCCCATTTACAAATACATCACTAAAAGTGGAAAGTTTTTGAAGTGGTAGAGCTGCGCTGTTGTCAGTCATGACTCAGCATGAATGGCCAGGCTCATCCGGGGCGGTACCACTGACTCACAGGAAATCGACGGATCATCTCCCAATTTGGTCTGCAATACATCTATGATCCAGCGTCGTGGATGTTTAATGATGACAGTGATCATTTACCATCAGGTGACCTGATTGCTCGTTTGCCGGATATATGGGAAAAAACACAGTTGTTAAAAAATAATTGTAAACTACAAATTAATAAAATTAGAAAAATTAAGTCATCTATTAATTTATAACTTAAATAATACAAATTTAAATCATATGACAACCGATCGGGAAAATAAATAAATAATAATAATATAGACCGATAACCTGTTTATCAACAACATATAAAATCCTAACATCAATAATAAGCAATAATATATATATACACATAAAAGATAGTGAGATAATGGCCGAAGAACAGAAAGATTGTTTTAAAGGAGGACGAGGATGTAAAGAGCAATTAATAATAAGAATGCCAGATTCACACACAATGCAGACGAAACACACGTCACACACGATACATTACGCTTACGTATTTTACCAGAAGGCCTACGACAGCGTGCCACATTCATGGCTCCTTCACATATCACGCATAGTTGCAATATTAAACTTCATTTAAGTATCTATAAAAATAAATCTACTTTATTTTATTTGTCAATAGGACGCGTGACACCTTAATGTGTGAATGTTCTCGAATTTATGGTGTCATAAAAGTTATTTATCATAAACATAAAATTACTAGTAGCATAAGATCAGCAAAGTGTTTCGTATTTAAAACTTCATCGCATAGTTTTAAGGCGTCAGCTACGTTCGCGTTTATGAACTTCGTAGCTAGTTTAACTTTCATTATTTGGTTTCGGAAATAAATGTGCCGCGGTGCTAATGTATCGGCGAAACTTAGACCTTCACTTTGTTGAAGTTTATTTAAATTAATAAGTAAATGCCATTAAATTAGTTTTTGTTGTCGGCCAATACAAAAAATCAGTTTCTTTTAAACGTATTTCTAATTAATTTTACGCCATGGCCATGATCATTTTTTTCCGACGTAAAAGAAGAAGAGAAGAATTCGTTTTTAAGTTATCCATCTCACTTAATTGGCATTATTAAAGTTCAGCAGCCCTAAAATATGTCGGGCGGCCGTCGAACGTGACATTAGCACTATTACACCAACTTCGTTCCATCTATACATATACGGAAGTTTATTAAATTTAATTTTCATTCTGCGGTTATACCGTTTACCAAAACGTACCCAACGAGTAATTTCTATTTTCATTTAGACAAACAAATAGAAACATTAAAGACCGAGTTGCAGCACCATTGTCATTTTCACCTTCGATAAAATTGACATCACAGTTCAAAAAACAGTGAATACACTCGTTATGGAATATATTTTCACTGTATCTGTATATGCCCATAAACGTCCCCCTGCAGGGCATCGGCCTCCTCTACAATCTAGAGTACAGGTTGGGGCTGAGGCGAGACTTCCTGCCTGCAAATACATTTAACTAAAAAATATATTTTACGAATACATTTTATCCGGTTATAAATTTACTGTTATAAACGAGAGACCGCGGGCTCTGTCCCCACCCTTATAGGAAAAAAATATTATTAGAAAATAATCCAATGGTGTGAGGTCTCGTGATTTCGCTGGCAATGGAACAATGAATAACTCTTTCTATAAGACTGTTAGGGGCTGGGGCTTCATTTTGTTGGAAAAATAATTTATCGCTCAGGTCCAATAATAAATTATCCAGCTCTAAAAACAGCTTGTTTAAATTTCGACATTTAAAAAAATATATTAACAAAAAGAAAATCGAACACATAAAAAGCACAACTGGCGGTATTATCGCTCAAAGGTAATACTTTACAAATAATCATGGGATGGATTTCAGCAAAGTATTAACAGAGGGCCGTTTAAAGTGTACAGGATTGAAGCTAACACGGAATATAAATAAATATATTTATTATTTAAAAAATGCACGTTTTCAGACTTCATTCTTAAGTACTTAAAATCGTTTGGTACGAGGAGAGGAGTAAACGTCATTCAAGCATTGGGTCCCTGATTATAACGTTATCACTCTTATTACGAAGTAATGCAAAGTTAGAAGTATGTAGGCGGCTCAATAGATGGATCTGGAAGTCCTTGCGACACGATGTCGGTGCACTCAATACTGTAGGCATTAAAGAAACAATTGAGCGGAACGGAGGCTCCAAAGTGTTTGCAAGAGACGTGTCTATTGGGCAAAACCAGTTGTCTAGGTTGATGACGGACGACGGCCGTGTCGTGCCGGCGAGGGCAGAGGTATTAAGAGAAATCGATAGGTTCAGCTTTACACGGACAGCTTTACACCTCGGTTGCCGAACCAACACCCGTGAACCGAGTTGATCCGACACTTTACTATACGATTGGTTTTGTAATTAAATTAACTTTCTAATAATACCAACTTGCACTTACATGTACACCTGCCAGCCAGGTAGCCATGAACGGAAATAAGCATATTCTCAGTTAAAAACTATCAGTTGACATGAATTTCATTCGGTTATCAAAAGAGTGAAAGTGATGAAAGAAAATTGATTAAAAATTAATTCAACTAAAAATAGCCGTGAATACATTTCGATAGGCAAGTTATCATAGTCATATTATTGATGTCTCTCTGTCTTAGCCCACGACGTACTGTTTTGTTATGAACAAACGACTAAGTGGTTTACCTGACATATGAGTAAAATGAAAGAAAAAAGAACAAGCACACTATTTGTTGGTAGTCGCAGTGCGCCTTGTTTTGGGCACAGCTATGTTTCTATTTTTTTACTACAATTTTACTTCTCCTCTTTAATGTTTAAATTATTTTTAATATTATCAGTGTTCTCCAACTTTCGAAGATGGACTCATATCAAGCATTGTTGACAAATCTTTGTGGTTTTTTCAATGCTTACTATGTGATATGTTGTATGTGATTATTTTGTGAAAATGATAAACAAAAAATAAAAGAAAATTATGAGATGTACATTTTTCACACAGATATAAACATGATATTTGTATAGAGTAAACAAACATAGTTGCTTTTATTGTTTAAAAATAGGAAATATATATTAAGTATCATTAGTTACAAATTTATTATAGCTGACGAATTGCGGGGGTTTACCAAAGGATAAAGTTACCTCGATTAACAGTACTTATGTAAATGGCAAACTATGTTCGTAGAATACATATAAAATGGCAACACTAAGCCAATGACAGTGTATAAGCCCGGAATTACTCAAATTACTTTCCATTTTTAAAGGTACTTTTTTCACCAGGTTTGTATAATTCATGTGAATATAAGAAAATTATTGGAACTTGTTTTGCATGTCACATCAAGAGCCTCAAATTAAGACCAATCAAGAATTCGCCATTTTTGTTTATAACCGATAGATGTCTGTATATTGAAGAGTAATGAGCGAACTAGAGTCTGTATTAACGTAATAGAACCCAAAATAATTATTTTTTTAAATTTTTGTCTGTTTGTCTGTATGGTTGTACGCCATGAACTCAGAAACGACTTAACGACTTACTTTTTTATACTTAAAGGCATGGGATGGGGCGGGATTATACGCCTTGAGTAGAAAGGAGTCGGGACGGGGCTTGATAAAACGAAACGGGACGGAATAAGAAATTTCAGATCCTTTCCAATAAAGTTAATTACCCAGAAGAAGTTTGAAGTGTGTGAGAAGTGTAAATGACCAAAAAAATGGAACACAGGGGTGCTGATTGAACATAGTTTATTAATAAGAATACGTCGGGGCCCACGACTTTCTCCAGCCATGGTTACACGGTTACCGTACAGTTCTTATCATTAAATATTGAATAAATAGAACCGTCGCAAACTACAGCGACTAGATTAAACATTTTATAATCACTTACATCTAAAAGATTAAAATACCTTACTGTGAATATTGCGATTGTGTGTGATGTGTAATCCCAATAGATTCCTTAAGAGATGTTTAAATAGACACTTACACTACACATACAGAGATAAAACATTTAAATGGAATTAAAACTAGGTTTCGTTATTTCCTACACATACTCGTAAGTCGTTCATTTCAAAATGCCATCACCCAGGACTAGTGTTACTCACAAAAATATCTCTGCTGTCCAGGTCAAGAAAACAAAACTATTCTAACAAAACAAAATAACAAGGATGGTTAAAGTTCAGAAATCCATTAGATCTATGCTGAACTTTGTGTATCGGTCTGATGACATGATGGACGCCGACAGCATACTTCAGAACTTCAATTTCTGGTTGTTCCTTCGCATCAATCCGCTCAGCCTTGCTCCTCAGTCTAGTAGTGGGTGTCATGAGGACTGTAGTTTATAGCCTGTTGGCACAAACATCACGGAATAAATATGAGATATAAGAAATCGGAGGCTGCTGGTCAAACGATAATTTTGATGACGAGTAGGGACGATAAAGGTATAGTCGGCTTTGAGCATTAGAAAAGACAAATAAGTGTTAACGCACCTGCGTTTAATCACTTAGTAATCAGCATCTGTTGGCTACTTTCTTCTTTTGGCTCTCTCCGAACATTACTGATGGATACACCAACTGAAACCAAAAATTATGAGAAAATACATAAAAATATACTGAACAGTTTAATTCGGAAAAAATAAATTCCCCAAAATGAAAGTATTTATAAAAATCTTAATAATCTAAGTATTGTTATAGCTTTTATCAATTGTAATGCTTTTAATTTTAGTGTTTAGAAATTTTCTAATTAATAATGTCCTGAAAATGGCGACTCTACCTGTTGCGCATGCGCGCAGCTGGGGCGTGGCGCGCGTATTGATCGGTGCATGTCGCACGTATGCTTTATGTAACGAATAAAATAATAGCTTGTATGATTTATTTAATATTCAAAATCGAATGTATTTTGTCACCATCACTCAAGCCAACGGTCCATTCCACTCACCTGAGGGCGCCACAGACAACACTTCACCGAAATTAAAGTAACTATCAAACTAAATCTTATTAATTACTCAAATAAAATCACTGTGACTTGTCCAGCAATATTTTATATATGATTATATCACTTCCCTTTATAAACATGTATAGATTATTGCTGGACAAATTGAAGACGCAGGCGACCCCCGCGGGAGTCCCGCTGCAAATGGACGAGGCTGAAGGGCTGCATCGCCCACCTCTTTGTTGTATTGATCTGAGTGCAGAGCATGCTCAGACGAACTAGCGCTTCTCAATACGACCTGACCTATTACTAATAAGCTTCATTAAATTCTAGAGTTTTAGGTGCAGGGCGTTGTCCCTCCTACATTGAATACCGTCATCTTCCTAAAATGACTGATATCACCTTCGAAGTATGTTTCATACTTGAACGGTTATGTGACCAAAGTTTCTTGTCTAAGATGTATGTAGTTAAAATAGTTCGCCGTACCTGTACAGGAATTTGGTAATATCTTTCCATCCAGTTGCGGTGAAGGATAAGTCAGAAAGATTTACGCCTCTTTGATACGCCTTTATCAAAGAGAGCCAGAATTTGCACCGATTATTCATCTTTGGCATCATTGAAAGCCTTAAATTAATATCTTCGAGTATAGACACATCACTCCAGCCACTAGCTACCAGTCACTCTTACTTGTTTCCGCAGCTCTTGTAAATACGGAATGTCATTGAACCAACAAAAACCCGTATTTGAATCTTATAGCTTTTAGTTTTATTCAGGCGCTGTGCCTAGGATCATCTCACTCCGCGCACCCGAAACGCGGCGCACTGCGAACCTAATAAAAGCTCGTTTAAAAAAATACAACAACTTAATGGTATTGCAAGGGAAAGTATACCAGGTATACACGGAAAGTAAGAGATTATGCTAGCTCAATTTTGGTGGCGATAGGCAGAAAATTACGTAGTCTACTCGTATTAAAGGCGGAAGCTTATGACTTATTACAGCAAGGTGCGGCTTCCATGACATTAACTGTATCGCTTAATGGAATGGAAATTCCACGTCATTTGAGGGTGATTAAGCCAGTCGCTCTTTGAGGCCATCCTCGAGCTACCGACATTCATACTTTTGGCTCTTCGTTAGATTAAATCTGAGACGATATAAATGTTCTGTATACACCAGTGCGGTCAAAAAGTTCCTACTGCACATGGTAGACAGGTAATACAATGCAGTCTAATAAGAGATAACCATAACCACATTCCGTCAGTTGACACAACTATGCCGGCCTACCCAGAAGTACAGGCTAAACCACTAGTTGTGTGGGTGGGACTTTAGACAATATTCTACCTAATATCCTCACTACCTAATAGATTTGTTTATTGCAATGAATGGCGAGACAAGCATGCCATTCGCCTGATGGTAAACGATACGACCGCCCATGGACAGTAGCAAAACCGAACAACATCATGAATTACATAGCAATGCTTGGCATTCCACTGCGCTCGGCATCCTGAGACATAAGTTGTTAAGTCTCATTATGTACAGTAGTAAGCTGGCTACCACACTATCTGAGACGTCTGGTTCATTCGTACCTGTCTAATAGGGACGTGATGTAGATACATCACGTCACCACCACGTCATCGCCACCCAGATGGGCGCTGATGGGTGGCATCGACGAGCTGTGACTTGCGGTGTTCCACAGGGCTCAGTTTTGGGCCCATTACTATGGAACATCGGGTATGATTGGATGCTCCGTGGTGCCAACCTGTGGGGTGTCAGCGTAACCTGCTACGCTTTGGTTACAGCATCTGCCAGGACTCTCCAGGAGGCCGTGACTTTGGCGGCAGCTGGCACTGGCCATATAGTCAGTCGCATTCAGCGTCTTGGCTTAAAGGTGGCCCTCGAAAGACCAAAGCTCTTTGTTTTCATGGACCTCGAAGAGGGCCACCGGCCGGTGCCTGTATTATTGTGAATAGGGTGTAGATTCCCATCGGTTCCACCATGAAATACTTGGGCTTAGTTCTTGATGGCCGGTGCGCATTTCCTGCCCACTTCAAAACTTTGGATATAAAGCTGTCCCGGGCAGCGGGTGCTCTTAGTACCCAGCTGCCTAATATGGAAGGTCTTGGCGTCCTTTGCCGAAAGCTATATGCGGGAGTCGTGCGGTCCATGGCTCTTTATGGTAGCCCCGTATGGGCTGAGTCCCTGAGTGACCGATGCGTCGCTCTTCTGCGCAAGCCCCAGAGAGTGGTGGCACAGCGGGCAATCAGGGGCTACCGCACGGTTTCCTTCGAGGCGGCTTGTGTGTTAGCTGGATTCTTGCCCTGGGATCTGGACGCCAAAGCCCCCTCGGCTATGTTTTCCTGGCGAGAGGAGGCGTTCAGACTAGGACAGAGACCGGTTTCCAGGGAGGAGGAGGTAATGCGTACCCCCCTCCTCGGAGCCGCCGTGGAGGAGTGGCATCTCAGGTTGTACAACCCGACAGCGGGTGTGAGGACGGTTGCGGCAGTGCGTCCTGTCTTTAACCAATGGCTAGATAGGCGCCATGGCGTGGCGACGTTCCGACTGACACAGGTACTCATAGGACATGGTAGTTTTGCCGAGTACCTGTGTCGTATAGTTGGCGTGGAAAGATTGGCCGTTTGTCACCACTGTGACAACTGTGTAGAAGACACGCCCCAGCACACGCTGGAGGTTTATACATCCTGGGACACGGAACGCAGCGCTCTCACAGAAGTAATTGGCACCGACCTATCTCTGCCGGCTGTGGTTTCGGCTATGGTAGGCAATCCAAAGTCTTGGCGTGCGGTGGCTAACTTCTGTGAGACAGTAATCTCGCAGAAGGAAAGTGCCGAGAGGGATCGAAAGCGGTTGGATCCTTCCCGCCGCCAAGGAAGACATGACGCATGATAGGCGACGCTCGCCCTGTGGTATGAGGGCGTTTCGAGAATTCCGCCACGGTATCCCCTGCCTGTAGTAAAAGGCGACTAATGGGGATGTGGGGGTCGCGGGCACGCAGTGGGGGACTGTCGTAGTGCCATCTGTACACAGATACAATGCGACCCCGAGATGGTCAGCAGCATAGGATAAGAGCCGCAAGTAAGCGGCAGTTTGCAGGAACGGTTCCGGTAGAAGCTAAGGCGCTCTTGCTTCGGGTCCCCGGGGCCGTTCCATTAGTGCCGAAGAGAGCCACGCGGGGTTTTGGTTGGTATGCCGTAGACCGGTGAACCCAACATAATCGCTCCGCTTTCCCCCAAGGTGGGACGATAGCGGTAACTCGGTTTCCCGGCGTCAACAAAAAAAAAAGCTGGCTATAATGCCCTTCAAACCGGAACACAACAATTTTTCTTAGATGGGTTCATCCCTTTTTGTAACATTTGTTATTGATGCTCCGCTCCTTTTGGTCACATCGGAATGTTATATAGCTCATATTCCACCTCAATTATTTGGCTATCTAATAATAAAATATTTTTTAATCCGCACCAGTAGTTTTGAGATTACTGAGTTCAACAAAATATTCAGCTTTAAAATACTGTCTTCGCATTCTGCCTTCCTCGTTAAATGAGCTATCCAACTCTAAAATATTTTTCAATTCGAATTAGTAGTTACTAAGATTAGCGCGTACAAACAAACAAAATATTTAGCTTTATAATATTATATTAGCCTTCCTCGTTGAACGTGCTATCTAACACTAAAATATTTTTTTAATCCGAACCAGTAGACCCCGATATTATTTAAGGTCTCATATATTAGTATAGAATATAGATATTGTTTATCTATGTACTTCTTTGTAATATAAGTGCAAAGTGCAATATAACGATAATGAATACGTTCATACGCCGATTCCCACTTGATCGATTTTCGGGTGGTCGTGCGCACAACCTTTTTTGAAAGTGGATCCACGCCTGTCGACATGTGATAATGTCCGAATAATTCCTCGTCAGAGAAAAGGCCTTTTTGGTACGTATAACATAAAACGTTCGCTTCGTCTAACTTTAGGTTTTACGTCCGAGAATGGCGCAATCTTTTGTATGCAACCACTAATGGGAAAATTTAATTTTTTTTGAGAAATATCCAACTTGATACATATTGAAATTATTTGACGAGAACACAAGAAGATCTTAATTTGAGCTGTCAAAATAACGTCAAGAGCACCGTTTGTATGGGAAACCAACTCTAATAACGAATAATTAACTTGTTTTAATACCGCTAGCGATGTGGAGCCAGCATCGTGTTAAAAGAACATTCAGGAGTACGAAAACGAATAATTTTGTTCTACATTTATATTGTTTTTCAAGAATAGGCCCACAGCTAGGTGGAGTAATTTACAAGCCACGTTAAATCTAGTTGTAGCACAATCTGGTTTTATATACCATTTAAAAAGCAAAAAAAGGTATAATTCCCAAATTTTTTCTCCGCAAATTCTTTATAAGCCCACCTGGTGAGGAATGCGAAACGTAAAGGAAAACTGGTGACCTTTCTTTTCAACAGTCGTCGGTGTTTCCACCTAGATGGCGCCTTCTCCTCAACTAAATATTTGCCACAATTTTACTGCTCTATATGAGATGCTCTACATGAGAATACATAAGACAAGACTTTAAAAAAATAAGAAGAGTAAGGATGGTAATTGCTTTAATAATCTACATGTCTATGGTTAATTTTAAGCACAATATTAATGAATGTTAAGTGCGTGGTGGCCTGTTAGCAACGGACCAGACTCGGCTGCCTACATGTTCATGGTAGTCGCGGGTTCAAAACCCAGGGCACACCTCTGACTTTTCGGAGCTATGTGTGTATTGATAGTCAATCACCACGCACTTTAACGGTGAAGGAAAACATCGTGAGAAAACCTGCATACCGTACCGATTTTAAAGAATTTCTACGGTATGTAAGTCCGCCAACCCGCACTAGGCGAGCGTGGTGGACTATATGGCCTAACCACTCTCAATCGATTCTCTTGATTGTAGAGTAGGCCCGTGCCCAGCAGCGGGATGGCTGATAAAAAAAAAGTTATCAATTATTTTTATTATACTTTAATTGAAGGTAGAATGAAGTGTAAAAACATGTACTTAAATGAATAGTCAATTATAATACACGGAGGCCTAAAAGTGTAATTATTTATTTGTATTGGTAGCTTTAAATAATTGTCTACACTCTCCTGATAAATTTGTTTTAAAAGCATACTGTTTTTCTATGAAGTGCTACATTTTAATGTAATTAACCTGTATGGTCAATGGCGTACAGTCAGAATTTTCAAATATGGCGAAGCAGCACGTAGCGTCATAGCGACGTAGGTCACGTCAGCGTAGCATTTATCGAAAGCACATTGTAACAAAGGTTACCTTAATATACGTAAAATTTATATGTATTTTAAATGATTTCCCCATCCCAATCTCAATGCTTAAAGCTAAAGTTTCAAGAATCCTTAATTAAATCGGACTTTCCAACACCGTCAATACAAAATGTATATCATGATAGCAGCTATCCCAATCATTCCTGGAAAACTTTCAATATACCCCCTCTTTGAAGACGCGCGCCGCGTTTGGCTTTCGCGTTGGTAGGACCATGAGATCATTCGATTCGCCAGTTCCAACGTAAGTTTCCGTAGTGTAGTGGTTATCACATCTGCCTAACGCGCAGAAGGTCCCCGGTTCGATTCCGGGCGGAAACAATAAACGAAACCATGCCCCGTATTTTTGTTTTTGAATAGGAACATTAAAAAGGTATTTCTAAGAGTAAATGTATTTCTAAGAGTAAGTTTTTTCTCAGTATATTCTATTCGTTGTATAACGGTGTGTATGTTCAGTAGTATTTTTAAGTAGTAATTGCTTTGAAAATCATGGTATTGTTTAGTTTTATTACTGTCCATGAGCGTTCATATCGCTTACCAAGGTGACAGTCATGCTCGTCTCGTCATTCATCGCAATAAAACAAAATATGATATTGAACATGACATCAAGACTTGTAAGTAAATAAAAACCGTTTATTTACAAATATTAACAGTGACAGTACGAAAAGTTCAAAAATATAGTACAAAGTAATGCATACTACAAATTTTAACTTATTCTAGGCAAACAGGGTACATCAAGACTGCTATCGGAAACGAAGCCAGGGGGTAGTTTTAGTGATTAGAGACATAACGATTATACCCTGTACATCTATATCCTATCCTATCTCTTAATAGTAACGATCTTTATACACTTACATAACACCAACGGACCAAAAGTCGCAGAGACGCTTTTTGTTTGTAAACGTCATTTGTTTACGGTTGCCCGGCAACGCGCAGAGACCGGTCACCTGATATACCAGGACATCATAATAATAAAGGAAATAAACACAACCTCTCGCTTTACTATACATTTAAATGAGTGTGCGAGGGAAATGCAAGTTAGTCTTCTCTCACCACCGCAGACGAAACCGTGAGAATTCAGTGTAGTAGCTTCTTGCATGGGCAATTTTTAGTGTTGCAGTGAAGGAAAGACATCGTTTTCGATGTGCGTAGTCTGTGGCACCTAACAGTCGTCATTCATTGGCTTAATTATAAATCAATATTTACAGTGGGATGAGCGAGCCGTAGAATTATGTTCGTCCGTAGTTCCAACTTCCAAGAGCGTAGTAAAATTATAGAAACTGAGCTCTCGAGAAGACTCACCACAGTATTGAAAGTGAATCTGAAGCCAAGATCAGCGTCTGAGCCGTGCACTTGGCACTTACGTGTCCCCTTTTATTCTGAGAGATTCAGGTATTTTTATCGTTCAAGTTTTTTTGCCAAAGCTTATTGAAGAGATAACCAAGCCAAATAATAAATTTATGAAAAAGCTCCGCAGCTTTTCAAATCTATAGACGGCATCCGACGATGTTTGGTAGCTTACCATAAAACAGATACCATCTAGCAAATTGGAGATCTCGACACCAGAAACACAGTCCATACCAGAAACTTGTAATTTCGCGTACTGTTTAATGTACTGTACTATATCAGCCCATATACGTCCCACTGCAGGGCACGGGCCTCATCTACAATGGAGAGTACGATTAAGAGTGGTAAGGCCATAGAGTCCACCACGCTGGCCCAGTGAGTGTTTACGGACTTTTACGTACCATAGGAATTTATACAAATCGTTATGGTATGCGGGTTTCCTCACGATGTTTTCCTTCACCGTTTTAGTGTTGGGTGATTGACTATCAATACACATATGACACATACCAGATGCGGCTGCCTACATGTTCACGGTGCTCGCGGGTTCAAATCCCAGGGTACACTATTAAGTGTACCCTGGGAGTAGCCTATTAAGGCTCCTTAGCCTGATGTACTACCGCAAAAATTAGCTATCTGTCAATGAAAGTTCCGACAAAATCAGTCCAACCGTTTCCGAGAGTAGCGGCAACAAACAGACTGACACGACAGACAAAAACAAAACAAACTAAAAATAAAGCTATTTTGACTTTACAAACAGACACATCGATTTTATTTATAAGTATAGATGTATAAACTAAAGATAATGAATTCGTAAGCTTTTGGAAATTAAAACAATTGACGGATCTTTGAAAGCAATAGGTCTTTCGAGAAGTAGTTGGAGCAAAATCGTCCTGGAACGTAATTTAATTAATGAAGGTAACCCCTAAGAAATTTAAATGTCCTCAAAAAATAATAAAGCGACGATTCATATTGACAAATTCAACAATGGAGAAGGTAGAAGAGAAATAACCCAATTTTATAAGGTTTTAGGGAGAAGGTGTTCAAAGAAGCTACCGACTATCGATTTCAAAGTATGAACTCGTTGAAATCTATTCTAGTTGGAAACGAATACCATGTACTAGGAGAGCAGAAACGACTAGCAAGATACGGGACAGACACGTTTACGTTTGCGTAAATACTAAAAGTACGAGCGAAAAAAAAAGAGAACAAATTGATATCAATGAATTTTATTTATTCATTACAAATAAAACCTAATCAATATTTAGTGTTATCCGTACTTGACCTAATTACAGTTTGCAAATGGGTTTTCATTGATGTTATTAGTTTAACCACGTTCTCCTATTATCAGGATTTCTAGTCAAAACTTTCCTTTCGAGTTGATCCCACAAATTTAATTCGCAATACGTGCTGGCCACTCTTTTTCTCAAAGAGAATCTCTCCCACTAGTCCCATTTTTAAACTATCCGTTTAAATAATGTGTTATCATGAACATAAATATTTGGTTTTTATGTTTGTTTTGTGTATATTAATAAAAAAAGTTATTCAGTCTATTCCGTCATTGCGATGTATTAATATGGGTTGTCGGTTGCCATGTAAAACATTACGTATACGGTTTCCGTTTGTGTGAAATAAAAAAAATGTCTAGTGTTAAATTCATTCCGTTGACATCATATTTTTGTTACCTAGGAACAATTGTGGCAATTGTTTTCATCTGTCAACAACGCAACCAAACAGGCAACCGCTATTATACATAGAAAATATAAATCCCGTAAGAATGCACGGATCACATGAGGCAATATCGGGCTCCTTATTCGCCATTATTTTTGACTCAGTTCGCTTCAAATATTTATCAATAACTAGCGGCCCGGCCCAGCTTCGCCTGGGTGCTTAGATGTTTAGACTCCACTCCACACCAGAAATATCTTATTCCCGTTCAAACTTTTGTACTCCTGAACTCAACCTAAGTACCTACTATCCCTTTTCCTATCATATCCCATCCCATCTCATCTGGCTCCTTTTCTTTCTGTTACATCCCGTCCCATTATTTCCCATCTACCGGTCTCATCGCGTTCGTCCCACTTTATCCCATTTCATCCCTTAATGCCTAAATAGGCATGTTGACAATTTTTTGGAATTGCTTTTATTTTGTAGATAGGCCTTATATAAACACGAAACTACGACGAATATCATTAAAAAAATACGCAAACACAAATACTTTGCAAAATTCCTGCTAAAACTTTAAAATAAATTTAATTAATTTTATAGCGTCAACAACACGTGGTAATTATACTGTTAAAATGTAGCTTATATGACACGTTCGTAGATTTACCATAGCAGCGCCATCTATTGATTACTTACTCAACCCAGTCGAAAGGTATCGACATCTGTTAGAATCATTTGGAGTTAACAGATGATTGTGACTGTCAAATAATAACAGACAAATAATTAGCAATAAATTGAAATTGCGACTATAATTTGAGATTTAAACTATCCTATCTCTCAAGTTGGATCGAACTGCACATGGTGTGCAATATTTATTATAATCGGTTAAGTAGTTTAGGAGTCCATTGAGGACAAACATTGTGACACGAGATTTATATATATTAAGATTCATGCAATGAAAACGTCAAAACTCAAAAATCTGTCACAAACTTTTATACCGGGCGGGATGTCAATTTTATTTATTTGCTTTGATTACGAGTCTTTTGGCCAGAACTACACCATACTTTTGATTTATTTATGTTTTAAGGCAGTAAAATATACAGTCTTACAAACATGGTACAATACAGTTTTATGTGTATTCATTTATTTATTATGAAACTAATATAATATGTATATACCATAACAATTACAACTAGAGAAAAATAGGTATCGCCTGTATATAATTTATGATCCAAGTGTCTCTATTTCCTGTGTTTTAATATGTAGAATTGCTGATCGATCAAAGATTATCAAGAAATGAGGATATTCCAGCATGAAGGTCATGAATTTACATAATTAAATGTATTAGCATAAAATAAATAATCAAATGTTTGAATGGTGTTGCACTACTATAGAAAATCACGCAAAAGGTGTTAAAAACGAGAACGATTACAGAAAAAACGAGCAAGCAATACGTACGGTGAAAGGACTACTCACTATTTGTTACTTCGACTTATCAATGAACACCTTCTAAATTAAAATATGAGTTAACCCTTCAAAATATCAAATCTAAATTAAAATAGATTTCCAGTACAATGAATAGCATTTTGTTTTATCGATTTTCTTATTTCATTCGTTATGTATTTTAACATATTTTACAAGTTTACTCCTCCTCTTTAATGTTGAAATTATTTTATAAAATTATCAGTGTGCTCCAACTTTCTTAATTTCGATGAAATTTGGTATGGAGGTAGCTAACACCCTGGATTAACACTTTGGCTACTTGTTATCCCGAAAAATATAGTGATCCCGTGGGATGAGGAAGGCATTCTAATATGTTTGTTACTTTTTTATACTTAAAGGCATGGGATGGGGCGGGATTACACACCTTGAGTGAAAAGGAGTCGGGATGGGGCTTGATATAACGAAACTGGACGGGATGAGAAATTTCAAATCCTTTCCACTAAAAGTTCATCACGCAGATGAAGTTTAAAGAACCAAACAAATGAAACACAGTGGTGCTGATTGAACATAGTTTATTAATAAGAATACGTCGAGGCCCACGCCTTTCTCCAGCCATGGTTATACGCTTACCTTACAGTCCTTATCATTAAATATTGAATAAATAGAGCCGTCGCAAACTACAGCGACTAGATTAAACATTGATTACATTTTAAAATCACTTACATCTAAAAGATTAAAATACCTTACTGTGAATATTGCGATTGTGTGTGATGTGTAATCCCAATAGATTCCTTAAGAGATGTTTAAATAGACACTTACACTACACATATAGAGATAAAATACTGAAATCGAATTAAAACTAGGTTTCTTTATTTCCTACATTTAAGTCGTTCATTCCAAAATGCGATCACCCAGGACTAGTGTTACTCACAAAAATATCTCTGCTGTCCAGGTCAAGAAAACAAAACTATTCTAACAAAACAAAATTACAAAGATGGCCAAAGTTCAGAAATCCATTAGATCTATGCTGAACTTTGTGTATCGATCTGATGCCATGATGGACGCCGACAGCATACTTCGGTACTTCAATTTCTGGTTGTTCCTTCGCGTCAATCTGCTCATCCTTGCTCCTCAGTCAAGTAGTCATGAGGACTGTAGTTCATAGCCTGTTGGCACAAACATCACGGAATAAATATGAAGTATAAGAAATCGGAGGCTACCGGTCAAACGATAAGTGTGATGACGAGTAGGGACGAGAATGGTATGGTCGGTTTTGAGCATTAGAAAAGACAAATAAGTGTTAACGCACCTGCGTTTAATCACTTGGTAATCAGCATCTGTTGGCTACCTTCTTCTTTTGGCAATCTGTTGGCTCTCTGCGAACATTACTGATGGATACACCAACTGAAAGCAAAAATTATAAGGAAAATACATAAAAATATACTGAACAGCTTAATTCGGAAAAATTAAATTCCCCAAAATGAAAGTAGTAATTTGTATTATTATAGCTTTTTGTCAATTGTAGTGCTTATAATTTTAGGGTTTATAAACTTTCTAATTAATAATGTCTTGAAAATGGCGACTCTACCCGTCGCGCATGCGCGCAGCCGGGGCATGGCGCCCGTATTGATCGGTGCATGTCGCACGTATGCTTTATGTAACGAATAAAATAATAACTTGCATGAATTATTTAATATGCAAAATCGAAAGTATTTTGTCACCATCACTCATTCCAACGGTCTATTCCACTCACCTGAGGGCGCCACAGACAACACTTCACCGAAATTAAAGTAACTATCAAACTAAATCTTATTAATTACTCAAATAAAATCACTGTGACTTGTCCAGCAATATTTTATATATGATTATATCACTTCCCTTTATAAACATGTATAGATTATTGCTGGACAAATTGAAGACGCAGGCGACCCCCGCAGGAGTCCCGCTGCAAATGGACGAGGCTGAAGGGCTGCATCGCCCACCTCTTTTTGTATTGATCTGAGTGCAGAGCATGCTCAGACGAACTAGCGCTTCTCAATACGACCGGACCTATTACTAATAACCTTCAATAAATTCCAGAGTTCTAGGTGCAGGGCGTTGTCCCTCCTACATTGAATACCGTCATCTTCCTAAAATGACTGATATCACTTTCGAAGTATGTTTCATACTTGAACGGTTATGTGACCAAAGTTTCTTGTCTAAGATGTATGTAGTTAAAATAGTTCGCCGTACCTGTACAGGAATTTGGTAATATCTTTCCATCTAGTTGCGGTGAAGGATAAGTCAGAAAGATTTTGCTTCCAAGATGATCCAAGAGATAATATACGCCTTTATCAAAGAGAGCCAGAATTTGCACCGATTATTCATCTTTGGCATCATTGAAAGCCTTAAATTAATATCTTCGAGTATAGACACATCACACCAGCCACATGGCACTAGCTACCAGTCACTCTTACTTGTTTCCGCAGCTCTTGTAAATACGGAATGTCTTTGAACCAACAAAAATCCGTATTTGACTCTTTTAGCTTTTAGTTTTATTTAGGCGCTGTGCCTAGCCAAAATAATATAATATAGTTGTTTAGATTTTAAACGTCATCTTACTCCGCGCAACCGAGGCGCGGCGCACTGCGCACAATGTCATCAGTCGATGCCACAGTTCAAACAAGTACAATATGCTAACTCACAAATACCCATTTTAATCATTTCATACATACTGGCAAAGCCAATAAAAGCGTGTTTAAAAAAATAAAACAACTCGATGATATTACAAGGGAAAGTACACCAGGTATACAAGGAAAGTAAGAGAGTGTGCTAGCTATATTTGCCACAATATTACTGCTCTATATGAGATGCTCGATATGAGAATACATGAGAAAAGACTATAAAAAAATAAGAAGAGTAAAGATGGTCATTGATTTAATAATCTATATCTCTATGGTTTATTTTAATCGCTGAACAAAATAAACAAAAATTATAAAAATCATTATTAATATTTTCTAATTAAGTCACTATTATATTTAACTTACTATCTTTAATACTGAGAATCTGATAATAAACGAGTTTTTATATCAAATGTGGATTTTGCTACCCTGGTAGATATCGTAAAATGTAATGTTTATTCCCCTCGTATTTTATTTAGAGTTAAGAGGTCTGCAGTACGTAAGGTTCATAGACCGGCCGTCAGACAACAGGCATATATCTAAGTATAGCGTGCTAATATATTGTATAACATTAGTTATAATGTTCCACAGACTAGTGCTGAACACAGGCCTCCGACGGATTCCCATGATAATTTTAAGAATGCAGCCTGAATTACTGTAAGACTACCGTAAGCTAAATAAAAATATAAATATGTTATAGCTAATGTTTTGTGCATTGAGATTAAGTACTATACTGGGTGGAATCGCTTAGCGTTTTGAAAATTGCATAGTGTATTGTGTATGAGAAATTAACGTTATATACAAGATTAAACATTGAATACTACTTAGTTTAAAATGGTTCAACATATCCCCAAAATACATATTAAACTTAATCACCCTACACATAAAAGTGCAAAGTACCGATAAATACACGGCGGCGCGCATTTATGAGTCATGCCGCGCCACAGAGACTAGCGAGGAGTGACCTTGAACCTACTTCGCGTCTATTTATCGGTATTATTACTCTTACTTGGTCGGAGTTTTCCTTTATTTTATAAGGATTTTGGGAACTCCACCAGTGTTCATTGCGTGCGTTATAAACTCCAACACGCGTAAAAATCAATTCGTCACTCCACAAGATATTAGTTTCAATGTACTCCTGTAGCCAACGACAAAACTCCAACCGACGCGGAGGGTCCGGCCCGTGCAGGGCTTGAACGCGTATGTGGTGATATGGATGCTTGTTCCTGGACCGAAGTACCTTCCATATCAAATAGTGGCTGACACCAAATCGACGAGCCGCTTGTCGCGTACTTCTACGTTGGATCTTTCAAAAAACTCCAGTATATCGTCTTCCAAACGAACGTTTCGTAGTGGAAGGCCACGGATTCTTGCATGACTAGGAAGTCTGAACTGTCCATGGTCGAGCAACCTCTGATAAGTATTTAAAATAAGTCTTGTACTGGGAACTCGTGGATTCAAGATCCCATTCCTGCGCAAAGACTGCAGATGTTCTGGATCTGCATACATACTTCTTGCACGATCCAAGTTTTCATTGGATCGGACATAGCATTTCATCATTGCCACATACACAATGTTCGTGTAATCACTCATTTTTACCGCAAAAACTAACCAAAAAACTATCGTACGTCGTCACTTAGTGCTGAATTTCGCGCGACTGGGGAAGTGGCGACATTCCTGGAAGGCGTCAGCGGCGCGGGAGCGGGCGGCGGGACGCGTTGTACCAGCGCTTGCGGCGCGGCGCGGCGGCTCGTTGTTACGGGCGGCTTCATCAAAGGACAGTTTTATTACCTAGATTTACAAATTTCTACTCGGATTCAAATTGTATAAAGTAGGGTAACAACGATGTGTATTTCTAGAGATATGTTTATTTATTTTCATCTCTCTCTCTGAAAAACGTTTCTTTATGAATAACTAATTATAAATTAATAACTAGTGGCGGTAAATTAATTTTACACTACATAAAAAAAAATTAAAATAATTATGCCAAAGGTTTCTAAGTCATGTACTTGCCATACACATTTTTCTTTCGTGACATTAAGCGATTGCACCCAGTATATTGACTAAAGAACACTAAACAAATTTCATTTCATTAACCTTTACTAGGTCGTTGCCAATTTTAATTAGTATAAGTCTGAGGTAGCGGTAGTACTTACGAGTATTGGCGCGTTCGATCCGAAGTTTACCCATACAGCGTGTTTAGTTTAATATGATTAGGAGCAGAACAACATCTTTCTTATTGTTAAAATTTAAAATTGTATGGAAATACATAATAAGCTGTGTAAAAGGTATATAAAAAATATTATAAACAAATATTTAGAATCTCTATTGTACTATCGATATATTCATTTTGTCAGTCTCAGATTTAACTTATAACAAGACCGACTAATAAATTTCGTCCATGTACGAAAAATCTGTATACCGTTTTTCAATCGAAACAGTGCCTTATCGTCATTTATCAATTGACTGTAACTGACTGTAACTGACCTGAGTACGAAAATATTAATTGCAAAATTCTTACCTTTCGGTTTAGGCTTCCCTTGCACCCTGAATTATATGTTAATATCCTCCCCAACCGATATAAGTATGTCGTTTTCAGGCTTGCCGATGATGATCGCCGCCTTTCCATCCAGTTCGTTAGGCTGAACAACAGTAATGGCGGCATTCATATCAACGTTCCCGTGAGTGCTCCAAGCCCAGCAGGTGTACAGCCCGCTCTCCTTCTCAGTAACGTTAGAGAGCTAGAGTATAGAGACCCTGCTCTACGAAGGTTCTCGCGTTGTGGTACACGTAAGTGACGGAGCGGCCAGCCCTCAGCCACTAAACCCTGGTGGGGCAGCTTCGGGTCTTCACTTGCAAGCCGATGGTTCCGCCCTTGACGACTTGGTAGTCAGTCAGCACGTTGCCGATGTGCGGGCGGTGGGACTCTATTGCATGGCGGTTGAAACGCGACCTCTCTACTGTGGCAAGATTGGGGCTGAGGCGAGACTCCCTGCCTGCAAATACATTTAAATAAAAAAATATATTTAACTAACACATTTAAACCGGTTATAAACTAGCTGTTATAAAAGAGAGGCCGCAGGCTCTATCCCCACACTTATACAATTGCGAGCCACAAGTATTTGAAACCAAAGAGTTTCGTAATTGCTAATGCCCATAGCACAATGGAAGTGCGTGATGGCCTCGTGGTATCGGACCAGACTCGGCTGCCTACATGTTCACGGTGGTCGCGGGTTCAAATCCCAGGGCACACCTCTGACTTTTCGGAGTTATGTGTGTATTGATAATCAATCACCATGCACTTTAACGGTGAAGGAAAACATCGTGAGGAAACCTGCATACCGTAGCGATTTTAAAGAATTTCTACGGTATGTAAGTCCGCCAACCCGCACTAGGCCAGCGTGGTGGACTATATGGCCTAACCACTCTCAATCGTACTCTCGATTGTAGAGGAGGCCCGTGCCCTGCAGTGGGTCGTATATGGGCTGATACAATACAATACAATACAATACATAGCACAATATTAATTAATATTAACAATTTTTTTTTTTAACTTTTACTTTAGAATACAGTGGAGTGTATAAATAAATAAATATGTACTGAAATTAATTAATCAATTTTAATACACATAGGCTTAAAAGTCACTCACATAAGTGTTGGGTGTATTTATTTATTTGTATTTGTCTTTACACTCTTCTGATAAATTTATTTTAAGTGCATATAAGACTCGTGTTTTTGCTTTGTGAGGTATTTGAATAATAAACTTGCGTTGCTCTGTAAAACGAAGATTTTATATTGTTAATACAATTTGTAGGTATGTAACACAAACCTGTAAAACGAAGAAACGACATTAAAAGTTTACTATCCTTCCTTCATAGTCATTCTTTAAACTGGATCTTCGCATTTTTCACTAATTAGTAAAATAGGTAATTTAATTTGACCTAAACGTCCACCGACGTCAGATGACAGATCGGTTCATTTTTTATAACTAGGCCATTGACACACCAAGAAATATCTATGCTGTGTATAACAGCCAATAAAATATGAAAAAAAGCAATGTATTTTCTTTACATGCATACTATTTTTTCATAGAGGGTTACATTTTAATGTAATTAACCTGTATAGCTGGCGTACACTCAGAATTTTAAAATATGACGAAGCAACACGTAGCGTCGTAGCGACGTAGGTCACGGCAGCGTAGAATTTATCGAAAGCACATTGTAACAAAGGTTACCCTCATATACGTAAAATTCATAAGTATTTTAAATGATTTCCCCATCCCAATCTCAATGCTTAAAGCTAGACTCTCAAGAATCCTAAATTAAATTTAGCTTCCCAACTCCGGCAATACCAAATGTGTATCATGATAGCAGCTATCCTACTCACTCCTGGAAAACTTTAAATATACCCTCTTTTTCAAGACGCGCGCCGTGTTTCGCTTTCGCGTTGGTAGTACCATGAGGTCATTCGATTCGCCAGTTCCAATGTAGGTTTCCGTAGTGTAGTGGTTATCACATCTGCCTAACACGCAGAAGGTCCCCGGTTCGATCCCGGGCGGAAACATTCAAAGAACCCATAGCACTAGTTTTTGTTTTTGGATACGAACATTAAAAATTTATTTCTAAGAATAAATGTATTTCGTTTTCATCCATACTAGTACTTCCCTATATCTGCTTTTTTTTAACCTATGTGCTACCAATTCTTTTGGAATAGTATTATTTAAATCTTAATATACAAAGGGGCTGAGTCAGTAGTCCTAGTCTTATGACGCCTGTTCTAAATAATAAAGGGAGACGATTCGAAGTTGGATTTACGCTCCACGCGACCACACATGTGTCGTATTTGTGTTTGTCGGTTTCAAAGGTTCAAGTTTCATATTTCTTATTACCACCTGTGTGAAAAATTCCCGCATCTAAACGTTTCAGTATATTGATACTCCCATAACAGCGGGACTTGAAGTTGTCTTTGACTCGCTTCGAGGAGGCGGGCAATACGAGTCATATCTGTGGCAGATTAATGCCGTCGCGGGATGTTTAATTAGATTAGAAAAACAATATTGCTTTGTGTTCTTAGGAACATGAAAATTTAGAACATCTATATTTATGTTTCTTCAATTGACACATTGTAAAACTAACGGGTTATAGGCCCACTATCTAAGTAAAATTATGGTGAAAACAATATGGATGATTACTAAAATAACTTATTCTCAGCTAAAACAATCAATAAAACACGGAAAATTGCTAATTACAATAGTTTTTGGTTCCAACTTACCGATTTTTTAAATTAGTACCTATTTATTAAATTATAGACACAAATATCTTTATTAGTTTCTAGAAAAATTGCACCTTAATATAGACCAAGATGCAGTCTTTTTCTGTACTACTGTATACGCTGTTATAAAGTCGCGGCTCTCGTCGGAACTTCGGCACATTCATGCAGTCCTGGTACACGGTTCAAAACTTCGCAGCTTAGTTTAACAACACTTCTCAACTTTGGCTTTGGCATTTAACGGTTATATTTCTGTTTAATAACATTTTGTATACGAGTAATTGTTTTAATTTTTAAATTAACTTAAGGGCGCTGTATTAAATAAATGTAAAAAGTTTTAGGTTTGTTACTAAATATGCCACGAACAAAAGTTTGTTCATAAAAATAAAATTGATCTGAACAGGTGCCAAATTCGTTAGTACTTTAATTTGTTTCACAAAGCTTAAAAAAGAAAAAACATTGATTTCAATCATGATAATACATCGGTGAAATGTTCCATGAGAGGATTGAACTAGTTACCTCTGAGTAATTAAATTACAACTAACTTTATTTTGTAATACCTTTGAAGTCATAGGATTGATTGCTCAGCAATCTCCACCGTGTCAATAAAGCTTATTTATATATTATTCAAACGATAGGATCAATACTTGATTCATTCATCTATATCGGGGCATGGCAACTGGTAGTTCTGTCATGCGCAGTGTGAATTTCGTTTGGTACATTCCCTCTGCTGTCCTTATGTCCTAGTACACCCACTCCGACGCGTTGCCCCGAGCAACCGTAAACAACATGTTGCGTACAAACAATCCAACGGCGTGACGTCTATATTCATTTTATTAATAATACACGTTAATACAGTATGGAACTGTCCAATCGGTTTCTGATTTTGCCTAATTTTATCACAATTTTGCTGAATTTCAACAGTATTACAATACTAATTTGAGTTTTTTTGTAGTCTTAAAAGTGATTTATTTATCGAAAAACTATTTATACTCGTAGCACTGAGTGCGTGCTTATTGCGGCTGTGACGTTACGATGCTGAATTCGCAAGCCATCACGCACGTGTAGTACAGTCTGTCCTGTTATACAGCGCGGTCAGGTAGAGCAACACGATACTGAGCGTAAGAAACCTTCTACTACTCATGCTATCCTACTAGCAGATAGCTTAATATCAATGGAATTCGCAAGAGATGTCGCTCATGAATGAACGAGGTGAGACCAGACGACTACCCTTCTCCCTTGCACCAACGTAATGTTATTGTTTCCCCACTACTGAGGAGTTTAAAACAATTCTTCTTGTGTCCTACTTCGTCTCTTTCTTTAACAGATGTTCTTTTTACAGGCATACAATATCATATTGTTTGATATTTTAAGTCAACTTACAGATGATTGAATATTAGCTAAATTATGATTGATATTATACAAATGGACATTGACCTCTTCCGAAAATATTCGTCGTCTGTGGCAAACTGTAAAGAGCCATCTCTGGAGATGCTTATGAATCTCTTAAATGAGTCCTTGCTAACTATATACAGTAGTTCGAACAAAGTCTGATATGTGGCGTTATGAATAAAACTGATCGAAGAAATCCCTAGCGATTCATGAACTCCTAGTAACATTTTGATTTTTTTGTCGTATATTGGAAATTTTGCGGCATAAAAAAATATTGACGTGCTCCCTGCTCAAGTTTAACAGCACTAAGTTTATACGTTATCAAGAACTGATAAACCGCGAAAATCGTTTGTCGGTGGCCTGCTTTGCGGTTCAATAAACGCACCTGATTTCAAACGTTCACTACCATTTCCAATATGTTGTTTTTTTTTTGTTTTGTTTGTTTTTTTTTTATGGGTGCCAGTTTTAAATAAAATAGAGATAAGAAAAGAATTATCGGTTTAAGATAAAACTGAGTTTCTTGGTAAATCCCCCTCAAGAGGTTTCGCTGCAACCATTACATTATCACCCCTTTTTTTCGATATTTGCGTAGGAGCTTTGTCAATCTGCTGCGAGTGTTAGGGTATCTAACTATATCATCCATTTCTATGGATGATTGTTTTAAACGGCGTAATAAGTTTTTTAACCAATCATTAAACTATTTAGCATTGATTACTCATGATTTTTTAATATGGGGCTAATAAAGCTTCATTATAAAACCCGATGCATTTCCTGTATGGCTTATTTATTATTTGTTCCCTTTTACCATAGGAACTTAGCTTGATGATGCTATTCTATCGTCCGCCCACATTTATTAACAGTTTGGCTGGCATGAAGCCACATTTAATTTAGAAACCACACATTCTTCGATTACGTATCAGTATTTTTTTATTATTACTTTAAAAAAATTATCTCTTAACGCTATTTCTTTACAGGTTTCCATCTATTGAGGTTTCAATTTTCATGGCGGTGCAGCGACCTCTTCCAAAAATATTCATCATCTGTGAACAAGAACTTTTGTATATTCACAAGGCCATCTCTGGAGAAGCTCATAAATTTCTTGAATTAATCATTGCAAACTGGATACAATAGTTCGAACAAAACCTCAATGTGGCGTTGTGAATAAACTGATCGTAGAGATCGCTAGCGACTCGTAAATCAGTAACATTTTGCTAGTTTTATCGTACATTTCTACATTTTGTGGCATAAAATAATAGTGACGTGCTCCCTGATCGAGGTGTCGAGCCGTACTGACTGAATGTTTACTGCATCAAGAGCCATCAATCCACCAAATATGCTGCCCGATGGCATGCCCTGAGATTATTTATGTAGGATATGATATATGTATGTATTATGATGTAACAACAACAGGTTGCAACATTGTGCCAAGTTTGGAAAAATACTGCCTGGTAGTTTCCTCAAAAACCGGGAATTTATTTTCCAAGGCCTTTGATCAACCCGTATAGGAACGATTCTTTTTACGGTTCAGGTAAGTTCCCGAACCGAACTAAAGTACAGCTAAGCGGTAAAAATGCTCGTATCTAATAAATAAAGGGTGGTCAAAAATCGTTAGAAATAATGATTTTTGAAAAAATAAACATGTCCATTTTATTTCAAATGTTGTACAATGTCACCTGGGGAGATGAGAAATATGTGGGTTAAATTAAGTAACATGTGTCTATATCACAGCCTGTTTATATCTGTATAATGCCACATACTTCAGCACTCGAGTGCGATATATTTCGTATACTGCAACAGCGGACTCAGGTCATATGCAATGTTACTACTCTGTGAGCATCCCCAATCGCTCAACTTTTTACAGTTATGCGGTCCTAATGTTTGAATCGCGTAATATTTTACGCCACCTCGAATCGTCAATTGAAATTAATTCTCGATTATAACCCGCAAACAGCTCTTGTTGGTATAAAATGTAAAGATTTTTCTAATAGAGGCTTCTTATATTATTTTTTCCAAATATTTTTTTTTATAATTTTGATTATTATTGAATGGTGGTGGTTTGTGTTACTATCCACCTCTTTCGGAATTTTTAAATTTAATGCCATGCCATCTAGCGACAATCTGTTGAATTATTATGAAAGTGCTTACCATTTTTGACAAGATGTGACTGATTGATGGTACTCGTATATTGAATGAATGACAGCTCATTTGCGTTGAATTGAATATTGCGCCAACGTACTTTTATTTGCGTGTTTAATAAAAATAAGTGTGAACCGTAAGTAAGATTTTTTCTTCTATGTTTTATACTCAAGTACCTGGATGACCGAGCTTTGCTCGGAATTTTTTATTTTTTTACAAATTGTGTTTTTTGGAAATTATCGTTATTTCCATTAGCTACACGTTGGGCCGCACGCTCTCGTGAAACATCTAAATCATAAGACCTTTCTGCTCGTGTAATGTCAGTCAAATTGTGCAAGCATCTTACTTTAGCAGCACGTCTGGGACGAGCAGAAACCTGATTTTCATGACGGTATCCTTGAAATGAGTCTTCACTGTGAGAAGTTTGAGAATCCTGATCAGTTTGATGACGATGCTCTTCTAGGTGTTCTTGAGACGAGTTGCGGCTTCGTGAAGTTAATTGTTTATAAGCGTTTTTTTCCAAAATCGTTTAGGCATTTTTAAGTGAACACGTGCATTAAGAAGACACAAATAATATTTAAATAAACAATTGATTTTCTTAGTCTCACCTCAAAGCAAACACTCATTGACTTCGTGTTACTTAACAACGCCATCTGCTGGAATAACTTTATTGCTCACAAAAAATAGTATTATTATTCGCCAATAGATGTCAGGAAGAGTCTAGTTTTCAGTTTAAAAACGATCGATAAAACACGAATAAAATGACATTTTCTAAAATGACTTAATTGCTCACAAAAAATAGTATTATTATTCGCCAATAGATGTCAGGAAGAGTCATATTTTTCAGTTTAAAAACGATCGATAAAACACGAATAAAATGACATTTTCTAAAATGACTTAATTGCTCACAAAAATAGTATTATTATTCGCCAATAGATGTCAGGAAGAGTCATATTTTTCAGTTTAAAGACGATCGATAAAACACGAATAAAATGACATTTTCTAAAATGACTTTATTGCTCAAAAAAAATATTATTATTATTCGCCAATAGATGTCAGGAAGAGTCATATTTTTCAGTTTAAAAACGATCGATAAAACACGAATAAAATGACATTTTCTAAAAATGATTCCTAGCTAAATCGATTTATCGCCCCCGAAACCCCCTATATACAAAATTTCATGAAAATCGTTGGAGCAGATTCCGAGATTCCAATTATATATATATATATATATACAAGAATTGCTCATTTAAAGATATAAGATATATATACAAGAATTGCTCATTTAAAGATATATAAGATGTATTCGCATGTATCTATTTTATACGCGTTCACATAAAAAAGTTATTACTTGTGTGTTTTCAATTTGTATTTCCAACGAAAATTCAGTGGTTAGTAAACCAACCACCGTGACTGTTGCTGAATTATGGTCATCATCCACACGAAACTTATGCATGTAATTATAAGTGTTTTTTTTTATTTTTACAGTATGCGGCGCCGACTAAATGATAGACAGATCGCAGGATACTTGACGGAAGACATTCCTTCAGATAGCGAAAGTATTTGCAGCGAAAAAGATGACGAAGAAGATACAGAAGAACACAAATCCGCTGGTGTTAGGCGATTTGATTGAAGAAATTCAATAAACCGATTGTAACGAATTTGAATCCAACACCGTAGATTCAAACAGACCGACTACAAGAGCACCAAAATGCAAGAAGAATTATAGGATGGACATAACCGGTGAGTTTTCTGAAAGTGTGGGAAAAACTCGTCATATTCTTAGCATAGAAAGTATTACATCTCTTTGGCAACTTCGCCTTTTTGGACAGAGCATTTACAAGACGTGTTATGTTTTCAAACTAAGCTTTACGCTACTCTATCCGGAAAGCCTTATACACCCACCACAACAGAAGAACTTGATGATTTCATTGCTTTGAACTTGGTGATGGGTATAAAATTGCCGAGCTACCGAGATAACTGACCGACGGAGCGGTCTTCCATCAGCCACTCGACCCTGGTGGGGCAGCCTCGGGTCTCCACTTGCAAGCCGATGGTTCCGCCCTTGACGACTTGGTAGTCAGTGAGCACCTTGCCGAAGTGCGGGCGGTGGAACTCTAGCGCGTGGCGGTTGAACCGCGACCTCTCTAATGTGGCCAGCTTGGGGCAGAGGCGAGACTTCCTACCTGCTAATTCATTTAAATAAAAAAATATTTTACAATTACATTTAAACCGGTTATAAATTAGCTGTTATAAACGAGAGGCCCAGGGCTCTATCCCCACACTGATACAATTGCGTGAGCCACAAGTATTTGAGACCAAAGAGTGTCGTAGTTTCTGAGGCCCATAGCACTATATTAATTAATGTTATCAATTATTTTTGTTAAACTTTAACTTGAGAGTACAATAAAGTGTATAAATAAATAAATATGTTCTAAAATGAATAGTCAATTATTATGCACATGAAAGTCACCCACATGACTGTTGGGTGTAATTATTTATTTGTATTTGCCGCTTTAAAATAATTGTCTTTACACTCTCCTGATAAATTTGTTTTAAGTGCATACTATTTTTTCATAAAGGGCTACATTTTAATGTAATTAACCTGTATGTTCAATGGCGTACAGTCTGAATGTTCAAATATGGCGAAGCAGCACGTAGTGTCGTTGCGACGTAGGTCATGTCAGCGTAGCATTTACCGAAAACAGATTGAGACAAACGTTACCTTAATATACGTAAAATTCACAAGTATTTTAAATAATTTCCCCATTTCAATCACAATGCTTAAAGCACGACACTCAAAAATCCTAAATTAAATCGGGCTTCCCTATTCCGTCAATACCAAACGTGTATCATGATAGCAGCTATCGCACTCACTTCTGGAAAACTTTCAATATACCTTCTCTTTCAAGACGCGCGCCGCGTTTCGCTTTCGCGTTGGTGGTACCATGAGATCATTCGATTCGCCAGTACTAACGTAGGTTTCCGTAGTGTAGTGGTTATCACATCTGCCTAACACGCAGAAGGTCTCCGGTTCGATCCCGGGCGGAAACATCCAAAGAACCCATAGTACTAGTTTTTGTTTTTGAATACGAATATTAAAATGTATTTCTAAGAGTAAGTTTTTTCACAGTATATTTTATTAAAGCAAAGGATAAATCTTTAGAAAGGAAGCGTTGTTTAACAGTGTGGATGAACAGTAGTAATTTTGTTCGTTACCGATCAATATTTTAACTGGGTAAGCTTTTGATCTAGAATGAAAAAAATGTGTCGTTAGCTTTCATTAAAAGAACCACGAGATCTTTATAAAAAAAGCGAAAGTGATCGCAGTGTTGTCGACACTCACATTTTTATTTTCTACCAAATCTCATATTTAGACAAACGCTATTCAATTTATTATACGGAATGGTTACTTATAATTGAAATATTAAACAGAATGGTTCAGATTTTGAAAAAAAAGCACATGTTTTATCCTTACTCCATTCGATAGTGTCTATAATAAGAATCAAATTCTGGGAAGTAATGATATTCGGGAAATTAAAGGAAAAACTTCATTTTTAGTAACAACATGACGCCAACTTAGTGAAAACCCCGTTTAAAAATATTTTAAATTTAATCTACATCGCTTTAACAGCAAATTACATTATTTTTAATCGGCTTACAAAATGAGATGATCAATTTGATGTGTATGTGTGTAATTTTGTCAGAATTACACAGTTTTTGTATATGTTGGTCTATGCCAGCTACTGAACACGTGTGCTAAATTTCATACATGTATGTATGTATGTTTGTATGTTTCTCGCAAAAATATATATTATTTTAATATACCTATATTAAAATAATAAACCTTAAATACCTATTTAAGGTTTATTAAAAGATTTGTATTATTTATTTCTTTTTATCACAATTTTGAAGTCGATTAAATCATTTTTTTTTATAATGCATTGACTCGTCGTTTTTAGCAATACAATATTATTCATTTTGTTTAGAATATCCGCCAATTACTGTATTAATGCCGTTGCAGAAGCATGTTTGTTTTGACAACAAGCGGTTTGAGAATAGTTTACTAAAATCGGGTTTTCTCAAGAATGGTGCATTACGTTTTTGTGGTAGAGGTACCTACCAGGAAGTATAGGTACGAAAATGAGTTGAGAGGGGTATGGGGCACTCCTCCCTACCCAAACGTGCCAAACGATTCTAAATCAATGAGGTATGCGTGATTATGCACACTGAACGAAAAGAGGTTACCTTTAGTTTTCATATTTCAAATGGCGTTCGCGCCAATTTTTATTATGATATTCGTGATTAAGTCAAAATAAGTTACTATAATAAATTTCATATCGATTAGAGGTATGCGCTATTCGGGAGTGTATCCTTAATCCTACCCAATTCAGTTAACCAAGCAGAAGAAGGGCAGAAACTAGTTAATAATAAGTGTAAAGGATGAAGAAAATGAAACACAGCGGTGCGGAGTAAATATAGTTTATTATTAAGAATACGTCGAGGCCCACGCCTTTTCCCAGCCATGGTTGCACGGTTACCTTACAGTCCTTACCATTAAATATTGATTAAATAGAACCGTCGCAAACTACAGCGACTAGATTAAACATTGATAACATTTTAAAATCACTTACATCTAAAAGATTAAAATACCTTACTGTGAATATTGCGATTGTGTGTGATGTGTAATCCCAATAGATTCCTTAAGAGATGTTTAAATAGACACTTACACTACACATATAGAGATAAAACATTTAAATCGAATTAAAACTAGGTTTCTTTATTTCCTTCACTTAAGTCGTTCATTCCAAAATGCCATCACCCAGGACTAGTGTTACCTACAGAAAGATCTCTGCTGTCCGGGGAAAGAGAAAAATAATATTAATAAATCTTTAAACAATACTAAAATTATAATGAATGAATTATATGTTTAAATAGACACTTACTCTACACATATAGAGATAAAATACTGAAATCGAATTAAACCTAGGTTTTTTTCCTTATTTCCTATTTAAGTCGTTCATTCCAAATGCCATCACCCAGGACTAGTGTTACTCACAAATATATCCCTGCTGTCCAGGGGAAGAAAACAAAACTATTCTAAAAAAAACAAAATAACAAGGATGGTTAAAGTTCAGAAATCCATTAGATCTATGCTGAACTTTGTGTATCGGTCTGATGCCATGATGGACGCCGGCGGCATACTATGGAACTTCAATTTCTGCTTGCTCCATTGCGCCAATCTGTTCGCGCTCCTCAGCTTGGAAGGTGTCATGAGGACTGTAGTTCATAGCCTGTTGGCACAAACATCACGGAATAAATATGAAATATCAGAAATCGGAGGCTGCCGGTCAAACGATAAATGTGATGATGAGTAGAGACGATAATGGTATACTCGTAGTCAGTTTTAGAGTATTAGAAAAGACAAATAACTGTTTACGCACCTGCGTTTAATCACTTGGTAATCAGCAGCTGTTGGTTACTTTCTTCTCTTGGCAACCTGTTGGCTCTCTCCGAACATTACCGATGGATACACCAACTGAAACAATAATTATATAGGAAGTCCATAATAATTTCCTAAACAGTTTATTTCGGAAAGATTATATCCCCCAAAATGAAAGTAGTTAAAAAAATCTGTATTATTATAACTTTTTGTCAATTGTATCACTTTTAGTTTTGGTATGTATTAACTTTCTAATTAAAATTGTCCTGAAAATGGCGACTCTACCCGTAGCGCATGCGCGCAGCCGAGGCGCCGGGCGTGGCGCTCTTATTGATCGGTGCATTTCGCACGAATAAAATAATAACTTGCATGAATTATTTATTAACCAAAATCAAATGTATTTTCTCACCATCACTCATGCCAACGTATGTAAGGTAATGTATTCCACTCACCTGAGGGCGCCACCGAACAACACTCCTCCGAAAATAAATAACTATCAAACTAAATCTCACTAAGTACTCAAAATTAACTTATAAGTCAAACTAAATGACTGTAACTTGTCCAGCAATATTTTATATATGATTGTATCACTTCCCTTCATAAACATGTATAGATTATTGCTGGACAAATTGAAGATGCAGCCGACCCCCGCGGGAGTCCCGCTGCAAATGGACGAGGCTGAAGGGCATCGCCCACCTCTTTGTTGTATTGATCTGAGTGCAGAGCATGCTCAGACGAACTAGCGCTTCTCAATACGACCTGACCTATTACTAATAACCTTCAATAAATTCTAGTGATCTAGGTGCGAGACATTGTCCCTCCTACATGGAATACCGTCAGGCGTCACCTTCCTATAATGACTGAAGTCACCTTGGAAATATTTTTAATACTTAAATGGTTTTGTGAGCAGATTTTTTTATCCAACGTCCACGTTGGATACGTCCTACTGGATAACGTCCTACTGTTGGATTTACCTCCAGGTAAATTGTCCAAAAAATTACCCAGGATGTCCGTAAATGTACAGGAATTTGGTGATATCTTTCCGTCCAGTTGAAGGGAAGGAAAACTCAGAAAGATTTGGCTTTCAGGAACGTCCAAGAGACATCATTGTAAGCATAGAAAGTCATATCTCACTAGCTACCTCTCACAGCTAGTAATTTTTACTTTTTTCCGCAGCTCTTGTTAATATGGAATGCCTTCGACAAAAATGCGTATTTAACTCTTTAAGATTTTAGTTTTATTGTTTATTTTTGTAGGGTCCATTTGGAAAGTGCATCATTGACATTTTACTTGACTCTAAAAATGTTCGGTTTTCTCACCTACACAAATAAAATCATTTTGTGGGCTCCTCAAAAGTGTCTGAAATTCCATTGATATTAAAAATATGGATGACTAGTTCATATGGCAGTATTTGTTACGCACAAATCTAAAATTCTGAGTAATTGAAGCTCAATTGCCTGAATTGAGAAAAAAATTCAAGTAAATCATTGTTATCCTTTTTTTTCAATAAAACCTTTTAACATATTTTTATTTATTTTGTTTTCAAGTTTTTAGTTTCTACTTTTTTTAATGAGAGACTAAAACGGTTATTATATTAACTAAATGAACTTTTTTTTATTAACTAGTTAATAAAATATACTTATTACACACCTGCCATTACGGCTATATTGTATTCGTTTGATTGTCCTTCGTGATCTTCTTAATAATAGAAGATTCTAAGTCCATCTCAACCAAAATAGAAGTCGATGGCTATGTCAAAAAAAATGGTTTTTCCAGGGTAGTGTTCTTGCATCAGCACTTTTTAACATCTACACAAATGATCAACCTGTCCTTCCACATATGAATCACTTCATCTATGCTGACGACGTAGCTCTGGCTGCACAGACGACTCGGTTTGAAGAAACTGAAGAAAGACTAACGGTAGCTTTACAAATACTCGACAAATACTGACACACATACATTTCTATAAGACAGTGACAATGCTCTCAGACCAAACCCATCCAAGACCCAGTCCTGTGCATTCCATCTCCGCAACCACCACGCTAACCGTGCCCTAAAAATATCTTGGAGAGGAGTTGAGATTGAGCACTGCCCAGACCCACGCTACCTAGGAATTACCCTGGATAGATCACTCACTTTTAAACCATCCCATCCATCAGCCAAAGGAAGTCCACTGCTAAACATAGGCCTCTCCTAATGATTTCCACAGTGACCTGTTGGAGGCAGCCTGCATCCAGCGGCGTCCCGCGACCTTTACCAGGTCGTCTGACCACCTAGTGGGTGGACGTCCCACGCTGCGCTTTCCGCTTCGTGGCCTCCATTCGAGAACTTTTTGGCCCCATCGGCCATCAGTTCTCCGTGCTATGTGCCCCGCCCATTGCCACTTCAACTTGCTAATCCGCTGGGCTATGTCGGTTACTTTAGTTCTCCTACGGATCTCCTCATTTCTGATTCGATCACGTTGGGAAACCCCGAGCATAGCCCTCTCCATAGCTCGTTGAGTGACTTTGAGCCTCCTAATAAGGCCCATAGTAAGAGGCCACGTCTCGGTGCCGTATGTCATCACTGGTAACACACAACTATCGAAGACTTTCGATTTAAGGCACTGAGGTATTTTGGACGAGAAGACATCGCTTAGTTTCCCGAACGCTGCCCAACCGAGTTGGATTCGGCGATTGACCTCTCTCTCGAAGTTGGACCTGCCTAATCGGACCACTTGTCCTAAATAGACATATTCGTCTACAACTTCGAGAGTCGAGCCCCTAACTCCCATGGGGGTGGGCACAACATGGACATTCGACGTTATCTTCGTTTTGTCCATGTTCATTTTAAGACCCACCTGTTGGGAGACTCGATTTAGGTCTTCGAGCATAGTGCTAAGGTCTTCCAGCGATTCTGCCAAGACTACAATATCGTCGGCAAATCGAAAGTGAGTGATATACTCGCCGTTGATGTTGATGCCGAATCCTTTCCACTGCAAGAGCTTGAAGGCGTTTTCCAGCGCGGCAGTAAACAGTTTCGGAGATATGACATCTCCCTGTCTTACGCCTCTCTGTAGTGGAATAGCCTTCGTGCTCTGATCTTGTACTCGGACCGACATGGTGGCGTTGTTGTATATACACTTCAATACTTCGATGTACCGATAGTCAATGTGGCACCGGCCAGGTCTCGATCGAATCAAAGGCTTTCTCATAGTCCACAAACGCTAAACAAAGCGGCAAGTTATATTCCTCGGTTTTTTGGTATAATTTGCCGAAGCGTATGAATGTGGTCTATGGTACTAAAGCCTTTTCGGAAACCGGCTTGTTCGGGAGGCTGGAAGTCATCAAACCTGCGTTCGAGACGATTTGTGACGACCCTCGAATACAGCTTATAGACATGGCTCAGGAGCGAGATGGGCCTGTAGTTCTTCAGCAAAGTGTTATCACCTTTTTTGAAGAACAGTACCACCACGCTCCTGCTCCATGCCTCTGGCGTTGAGCCCTCGAGGAGAACGGAATTGAACAGCTTCTGAAGAACTTTCAGCATCGGCATACCGCCCGCTTTCAGAAGCTCTGAAGTGATTCCGTCCTCACCCGACGCCTTGTTGTTCTTAAGCTGTTTCAGGGCCATCTCAATCTCACACAGGTTGATGTCCGGGATATCATCGCTAAAGTGTCGGATCAACTCGGCTCTCGGGTCTTCGGCCGAGCTAACAGCAGGTTCGGAAACCGAGGTGTAACGCTGTCCGTAGAACTTCTCGATCTCCCTTAATACCTCTGCCCTCGTCGACACTACGCTGCCGCCGTCTTCAGCCTAGACAACTGGCTTTACCCAATAGACAAGTCTCTTGCAAACACTTTGGAGCCTCCGTTCTGCTCAATTGTCTCTTTTATGCTCACAGTATTGTGAGCATGGACATCGTGTCGCAAGGACTTCCAGATCCGTCTATTGAGCCGCCTATATGCTTCGGCGTCATCGGAAGACTGCAGCGCCATAGATCGACGTTCGGCCATGAGGTCAAGAGTGTGGATCGAGAGTTTAGGTGGTCTATCTCTACGGCGAGGTCTAAAATACTTAGATCCCACCGTATGGACAGCTTCTACCAAACCGCTGTTTAGCTCGTCCACTGCATGGTTTTCTTTGAGACAATCCAAGCGATTTGCCAGCTCAAGTTGAAAGCTCTCGGGGTTTTGGATATGAACTGAACATCAGTGAAAATTCGTCTATTCGTTGTCAAGATGAAACCTATCTCGTTTCTCGTAGAACCGTCAGGACTCAGCCAGTTCGACAATCTTCTCGTCTGTCTCATCGTGCGTATGTTATGTGTTAAGAGGGCAAGTCGTCGTCGGGGGTGGTAGCCGGGGCCAACCCGGGGATTCTTAGCACCCCCTGCCCCGCCGTAACCATGGCCGCTACCGTAGCCAGGAATAGCGGGGCTACCGGGGACTGGGGGCCTGGTCCTGGATTTGTTTAGCATTAGTAGGTTTATGCCGATACTGGCCACGCTTGGCAGGCGGGTTTGCGAGCGCAGGAGGGGACTCGAGTTGATGACGCTGCTGCCCGTCATCAACCGGGGAAAGGAAATAGAGTTTGTGGATAAAGGATATTATGGGAAGGGAAAATATGGCCTGGAGGAGGAGTGGATACTGCAGTCACGGAAGGTAAGGTTTGTAGTGACTGCCGTAGCTCGGGAGGCCGAGGTCGCGTACTCGTAGCTCCTATTCTAGGACAGGCCATGACCACTAGATAGGAGCATCCCTGACCAACAACTTTTAAACAGCATTGCATTAATATCAGAAAAAAGATTGGATCCCGGAACAACCTTCTGCAGCGTCTGACCTCGTCTTCCTAGGGAGCAGCCCCTGATGTTCTACGAACAACTGGTCTCGCTTTGTCCTTCTCCGTTGGTGAGTATGCGTGCGCAGTGTGGCATCGTTCTACTCTTACAAAATAAGTAGACGGCGCATTGAATGAGACATGCCGGACAATCACGGGCTGCCTTAAACCCACCCCTCTAAACCTGTTATACCCTCTTGCAGGCATAGCACCACCAGACGTTCGCCGACAGGTAGCCTGTCAAATTGAGAAACACCGACAGGAAACAAATCATCGCCACCCACTGTTCGGCCACGTCATGCCGCGAAAGCGTTTAAAAAGCCGTAAGAGTTTTCTCGAACTAACAGAGTCAATCATGAATCCAAAGTACACAAAAAATCACCTCTGGGGCTTGAAATACCCCGTCCCGTCGGATTTAATCCCACCTTCGGAACATCTGCCCTCTGGCAAAGAACTACAATGGCACTTAACCGCCTTCGCACAGGTGTTGGCCGCTGCAAGACAAATCTGGTAAGGTGGAGTTATCAGTCGAAGTCCGACTGTGACTGTGGCGCCCCAGAACAGAGTATATCCCACTTACTGATGTGCCCATTGTGCTCTACAACCTGCACCAGAAGGGACATCATCAAGGCAACAGACGCTGCAATAAATGTAGCGACCTACTAGTCCGGGAAACTATGAAACTGTAAAGGTTCATATAAAAGTGTATCACATGAGCCATTGACACGAAAGAAGAAAAAGCTATTTCGTTTGATACCCGTGTTCAGTTAGTCATGAAAAAATATGTAATGCGCCATTTTTAGCGGCGGCCATCTCGGATTTACAATGATACAGAATGCATTGAATTGTATAGTCATCAAAACTAAAGGTGTGTTCCAAATATCATATCAATCTGTCAACAGGAAGGGGGTCAAATTTCAATTACTAAATTTAACCCGAAGAAACAAACAAATAAATAAATAAAGCTTAAAATTAACACATTTCCTAAACTCCCGGAACACTTTCCATATAAAACTACCAGATGACTGTACTACATATAAGAATAAGAATACATTTATTGTCCGAGATTGTTCACAGACTCCTTAAATAGTAAGTAAGTATTAACCAATTAATTGATTTGTTTACAAAAGTTGTTAATGAACGCTGAAAATAATGAAAGACTTTTCACACTAGGCAATACAGGCCTTGCCTAGTGTGAAATGCCTTGGCCTGAGATGCCTTTTAACAAGTTGGTTGGTTACTTGATAATGAATGGAAAAATCTAATATTACTTTGCCCGACCCAGAATTCGAACCCGAGATCTCGGTGTTTTAATCGTACCATGGAACAGAGAGCTTTTTGATTTTTCTCTTAAATTATGTTCGATTTATAATTTTGGTACATACACTATTACAATGTAAAATAAAACATTTCTGTTCAAACATTATTAAAACAGCTTGAAGCCAATATTATTTTTTTCAAAAGAAAAAAAGAGTGGGGCCGTTCTTGGGGATAATATATCATCTCTTTCACACGCACACAATTTAATGCACATTAAACATAGTGAAAGCGGAAAGCGCAGCGTCGAACGTCCACCCACTAGGTGGTCAGATGACCTGGTAAAGGTCGCGGGACGTCGTTGGATGCAGGCTGCATCAAATAGATCACCGTGGAAATCATTGTAGAAGCCTATGTTCAGCAGAGGACTTTGGCTGATGGATTGGAAATATAATGACGTCAATAGCTATTGTTTAAGCATACCTTTTCTTTTACTCGCACTACAAGATTTAAAACGCTTTTAAATTGCTCAATTCTGCAAGGTGTCACAATTTTATCATATATCATAATCACATCACATACCCAGTTATTCACGCACGACCTAAGATGTTTCATAGCGTAGATGAGTTGTACGCGCTCTGTAATGGCAAGACGATTGCAAGGTAAGTGCCTGCCATTCAATCAGTCACGGTTCAACCAGTGTCGCGGCTACTCATCTCTCTGACCATTTCATTAGTCGAAATCGAATGCAGAATATTGGCTTCGAGTGATTAAAAACAATGTACAAATTATTCTGAAACTGTAAAACAAAAATATCATTTAATACGTAAGTACACACTAAATTATTTTTTAACAAATAAAACAATTAAATTTTATTCGAATTCAAGATGTCGTCATCGCGACGTTTGCCGTCCCGCGCCACGTGGATTCGTGCTTCATGCTTGTAGGGGAGGATGGGCAATATGCACCAGGCATAATTAACTTCTATTTTTGTATTATAAAAACCCTGTTCGATGCAATTATTATTATGTTTTGTTTTATTTAACAGGTTTACCAACAATTGCTAACTCTAATAATTATTCATAATTATTCATATGAGCAACAATTATTAGACACCATGAACATCATAGTCTGAACTAATTAGCATTATAATATAAAATCAATGAAAATCATAGTAGCATAGTAATTTGAAAAAAAATAAAGAAACGCAAATTAAAACAATTAAAAAATATAATACCAATAATAAAGGACTTAAATAATAATATAAGTAGAACAATAACTACACTCACTACTCACAAAAGTTTTAGGATATTTTTTTTAATCAATTTTTTAAGGTGTTTTTTGACAGTCCGTATCTCGTTAAGAAATTTGAAAACCAAGAAATTGGAAGCCTGAAATGTCTTTATTTCAGATCTGTTTCTTTATTGTATGCCTGATTAATAAGAAATCGAAGTAAAACCAACGAGAAATAAAATCCAAACTTTTCCTCGCGTTTGCCACCGTACATTTACTTGGGTGATGTTTATTTGGTGAAATCATCATAAAGCTCTTATACATAATTTAATTCCTTTTAATTTGATATACTAGATAACTCCATAGTATAATTTGGAGCTGACTTATGGTAAATCAAAGCAAAAATGGTCTTTCCGACTTTGACTCGGGATAACTTTAGAAATAATGATTACGCAGAAAAAAAAATTGGCGTTTTGTCAACTTCAAAAAATACTCTATAAACTGTTATTAAAGTTTTATTATGTAAATCAGTATTACTGAGTGAAATTAATGACTGAAGAAAAGCTAAAAAATGGGTTATTTAGACATATTCGGAAAACTTGGCATATCTTTGGATAAAATAGACAAATTAAAAGTATCGTCGGCAACTTTTCTACCGTACAGTATTCTCAAGACATCCTAATAAAAATTAATTGCTACGATTTGATTGTGTTAGTGTTCGAAAGGTTTAAACTAACTGTATTCGCCAAAAACCGCCTTGTTGAGCTACTTTCACTTCTTATTAATTTTTTAATTCAAAATTTTGTTTTTTTTAGCATTTACCCATATTCATTTAATCAAATACTTTCTCTCAAATACATTCACCAAAGTCTATAAATGTAAAAAAAGTAAAAATATCCTGGCCCCATAACGAGTTTCTTTTAAATAGTTTCAATTTTGAAGAAAAATTAAAGACCGATATTCCATTATACGGATTGCTGACTTTCATAACACAAAACACAAATTTTATTCTGTTTCAATTTTGGAATTTTATTCCAAAGATTTTTAAGAAATTGTGATTATTTTTCAAGTTCGCATTTAGACATGCCACGACGACACACAACGATATTCTCAACAATCTAATGTCTAATTGCTAATTACGAAAACTAAACTGCATTTTTCAACTTTGTAAGTTTTATTTGGATTTATTAACACCAGTCCTGAATCATGACACCGTCTCGCAACGGAATTAAGATCGGATCGCAAATTTCTATGGATGATTCTGAGTCTTTATCAGCGATTACAAGACATGTGTCATCTGCGAATTGGTAGCAAGTGCTGTGTTGGATACATTTATTCATTTCATTAACATATGTCAAGAAGTGCAGAGGGCCCAAAACTGAATCGTGAGCAATTTCCTGGTTTGCTGGTTGAAGATCACTGTACGTATTATTTATTTTAGCTGTAAACGTGCTGCTTTTGAGGTAGGGGTTGCACCAGACGAGGAGGGGACCACGTACACTACAGTTATTCAACCTCTATATTTAATATGTATTAACGCATCAAACACACGCGAAAAATCAATGAGTAAATCCAGTACATAGTTCTTTATTTAGATGGTCGTTAACTTCGCCCGTTATTTTTCATTTATTTAACACACTTAAAAACATACATAAAAACTGCTAGTAAATAACATCGAGAAACCAGTAAGGTTTAGTATTTATGCTATCAGAGTTCACAATGAGTATATATACTGTAGTATTACTGTAGGAATATTAGAAGTTAGAGGTTGATGCAACCAAATTTAAATTATTTAAGAAGTATGTCTTAAGTTTATGTTTGACGTTCACTTAATAGATCTTGTGTACCTTTGCCAGTATTTCGTCGAATAAATAACAAAAAGAGTAAATAGATGCTAGTAGCTAAAAAACAAAGATTCTGAGGAATTAAGAACCTCCTTTTTTTTGAAGTCGGTTAAAAATAGTGTAATTTGCTATGTAATGATAGATTACAGATAATTTGCTATGTCGTGATATGTAGAATAAATGTAAAATATTTTTAGGCTGTATTTCACTAAACTGGCGCCGAGTGGATTGGAGATGTGTAGACACCGTCCAATCATGTAGATATGTTCAATACATACAATGTTGATACAGACATGGATGGATGATTGGTCAATTACTACCAATCCCCGCTTCATTTATTGGTATTAACATTATCATAAATAACTGTAATCGATAACTATCCTTCTGAAATCAAACATACGTCTTAGTCTCTTTATGTTTACTTTTTGTGGATATGTTCACTTTTTATAAGTATCATCCAAATGCAACTCAAAGAACCAGATAACTTATCTTTAAACTTAGTGCAGTCGCGTTCCTAAAAATGACGTATTATTCCTTGAACCGATTAAAGGCAGTATATGACCTATATCTTGTTTACAACGTTGATTAAAAAAAAAATAGTTTGGGTCTACTAATAGGGCAGTTGTATCCAAAGGATCCCGAGCACCTTTGCAAATCTAAAAACAGTTTATATCATCCCCGGAACTAAGTTACTTCGCTGCGTCGATAAAATGTTTTAATTATAAAAAATATCTGCAAGAAATCTATGATATCGCACGCAAAATCCACAAGCCGATAAATTATGGAAATTTCCTCATTTTATATAATTAAGACGTATTGTAAATTCTGTAGTATTAGAATTAGGTAGATAGGTAGTAACAGGTTTTGGGGAGAAGGTGTTCAAAGAAGCTACCGACTATCGATCACAAAGTATGAACTCGTTGAAATCTATTGTAGTTGGAAACGAATACCTTGTACTAGGAGAGCAGAAACGACTAGGAAGATACGGAATGAACAGGTTTACAGCGCATGAGCGAAAACCTCATGAGCGTATACAGATCGGGACGCGCGTAGGTGTAAACTAGACGGCGGCATTTGAGTGCCACCTACGTCACGGTCAAATTGATGTTGACACTACAATGGAAACTATTCAGTCAGTTATTAGTATGCGGTTTTAACTAGATAAAAAAAGATAAACAAGGTCAAGGTAGAGCGCGAATTAGTACTAGGGTTTGGGTCCCGGGACGTCACGTGTCTCGAAGTCCCGGGATTTTCCGTAATTTTAGTTATCTCGAGTTCCAAGACTTTCGGGTTGAGACTCGAGATGAATGATGACAAAATTTTTGAAATTATGATATAATCATTTTTATTTGCAAATAATTACTGAAGGAGGCTAGCGCCATCTGTTAGTTGAATAAATAACTACTTGGTCTACTACGTAACTACGTTGTGATTGTGGCTAATGATTAGATACGAAAACATTCTAAAATTAGTAGATAATAGTAAAGTTTTCCTCTTACGCAGAAAAGATCTGTCCTGCAATGTACGAAAACTCCTTTAATTTTATATATCGTTCGACTGCAAGGAGGCCGTCAACGAAATGTTTTATACACACGTCTTGCTTTTACGAAGATAATACTCTGTTCGGTACACTCCAGGAGTGAGAGTCATAAATATAATTAATAAAGTTGGGCGGAACGCAGATATCTTTAGGTGCATAAATATAATTACGAACGAAGAACGCAGATATGTATCTTTAAGTGCACACTGGCGGAAACCACGAGGGCGTCTATAGAAACTCTAACTAACAATAATGTAATGGCTGTATCAAATACCTTTAATTAGTTGCATAAGTATGTAGATATAATCTCATTGGGTGTAACTCCTTTAATAAATAAACAAAGGAAATATTAATAAAAATAAGTTATTGAGTCTATTCCGTCATTGCGATGTATTACACGTAATATAATATGGGTTTTCATTTGCCACGTATTACACATGGCAACATATATCTTGGCAAAAAAGAGTCTGTTGTGGTGACAGTAGGTACAAAAAAAAAGAATTGTGGCAATACTATGTGCGCTGATAAATTTTAACAAGGATTTCTTTAAATTCTAGTAGGGTTTTTGCTTTTGTGATTTAAAACGAACAAAAGGCCCAATATCAACAATAAATAAAAATAATAAATAGTTAAACATTTCACGTCGTAATGTTGAGTTGCCATATCAATAATAAATTAGAGCTATAAGCGGGCGCTTATTAAATCCGTATTCTTTTTTGCCAAACTGTGCACACGGTTACCAGTTTTGTGAAATAAATAAAATGTCTAGTGTTTAATTTATACGATTTGTATTGGCTACATATATAATTTAAAGCTATTAAATATTTCAAGATCGATATTTTTTTTTTATAGCCGTTATAGGCAGACGAGCTAGCGGCCCGCCTGATGGAAAGCGGCTACCGCTGCCCATAGACCTCCGCAGTGCCAGGGCTCCAGCACAACAAAGTCGCTGCCTACCTTAAGGAAAGTACTCTCTTTAAGCCTCGTTTATATTCATAACGAAATAAATATTTACGTGTATATTTAAATAATTTACTTTTCATATCGACTTTGGTTGATATAATATTTTTGTTAGCTAGCAATAGTTAAGTAAATTATGACACCTGTCAGTAACTCACCAAAACTGATAATCGTTTTAAAGACATGTGTTTATGATGTTAATATTACCCATCGTTCTTGCTTTTTACGAACTTATGGTTTATTGTTATGGATTCCGATACGACGAGACGGCCTTACTGTTGCACACTGAATCCGCTGCTGATGATGACTCTGCCCTTATTTTGTAACTTGTACAACGAACCCCTTTTAAAACAAGGGGTACAAGACAGCACAGTCGGGGTCAGTTGGAAATCGTATTCGATTTTCTTACAATATCGAACAATTGTAAACAGGTTAGACAAAGGAAATTAAAGTAGTTATTTTAAGAATACATATATAAATTCAAAAAAAATCTAAAAAGAAGAGATTGACAACTTTACTCTCGAGACGTTAAAGGAACCATAAACTACATAATTGAATTATTATTATTAATTTAATTAATAATAAGTGTAAAGGATCAAAAAAATGAAACGCTGGTCACGAGTGAATATAGTTTATTAATACGAGTACGTAGGGCCCACGACTTTCTCCAGCCATGGCGACGCGATTACCGTACACTCCTTACCATTAAATATTGAATAAATAGAACCGTCGCAAACTACAGCGACTAGATTAAACATTGATTACATTTTAAAATCACTTACATCTAAAAGATTAAATACCTTACTGTGAATATTGCGATTGTGTGTGATGTGTAACCCAATATATTCCTTAAGAGATGTTTAAATAGACACTTACACTACACATATAGAGATAAAATACTGAAATCGAATTAAAACTAGGTTTCTTTATTTCATACATTTAAGTCGTTCATTCCAAAATGCCATCACCCAGGACTAGTGTTACTCACAAAAATATCTCTGCTGTCCAGGGGAAGAAAACAAAACAAAATTACAATCATGGTTAAAGTTCAGAAATCCATTAGATCTATGCTGAACTTTGTGATGATTTCTGATGCCATGATGGACGCCGACAGCACACTTCATAACTTCAATTTCTGGTTTTACCTTCGCGCCAATCTGTTCCACCTTGCTCCTCAGTCTGGTAGTGGGTGTCATGAGGACTGTAGTTCATAGCCTGTTGGCACAAACATCACGGAATAAATATGAGATATAAGAAATCGGAGGCTGCTGGTCACACGATAAATGTGTTGACGAGTATAGACGATAATGGTATACTCGTAGTCAGTTTTGAGCATTAAAAAAGACAAATAAATGTTTACGCACCTGCGTTTAATCACTTGGTAATCAGCATCTGTTAGCTACTCTCTTCTTTTGGCAACCTGTTGGCTCTCTCCGAACATTACCGATGGATACACCAACTGAAACAAAAATTATATGGAAAATACATAAAAATATACTGAACAGTTTAATTCGGAAAAAATCAATTCCCCAAATTTATTATAGCTATTTTCAAGTAGTTATAAAAATCTGTATTATTATAGCTTTTTGTCAATTGTAGTGCTTTTAATTTTAGTGTTTATAAACTTTCTAATTAATAATGTCCTGAAAATGGTGACTCTACTCGTCGCGCATGCGCGCAGCCGGGGCGTGGCACGCGTATCGATCGGTGCATATCGCACGTATGCTTTATGTAACGAATAAAATAATAACTTGCATGAATGTATTTTGTCACCATCACTCATGCCAACGTATGTAGGGTAATGTATTTCACTCACCTGAAGGCGTCACAGACAACACTACACTGAAAATAAATAACTGTCAAACTAAATCTCACTAATTACCCAAAATTAACTTATAAGTCAAACTAAATGACTGTGACTTGTCCAGCAATAATTTATATATGATTATATCACTTCCCTTTATAAACATGTATAGACTATTGCTGGACAAATTGAAGACGCAGCCGACCCCCGCGGGAGTCCCGCTGCAAATGGACGAGGCTGAAGGGCATCGCCCACCTCTTTGTTGTATTGATCCGAGTGTAGAGCATGCTCAGTCGAACTAGCGCTTCTCAATATGACCTGTCACCTTCCTATGACAGAAATCACCTTCGAAATATTTTTAAAACATAAGTGATTATATGACCAGAGTTTCTTATCCAACGTGGAGTTAAAATTTGGCTTCCAGGAACTTCCAAGAGATAATGTATGCTTTTATCAAAGAGAGATATGAAAGAGAGAGAATTTGCACCGATTATTCATCAGTGGCATCATTGAAAGCATAAAACGTCATATCTATAGACACATCACACCCGCCGAAGGCATTAGCTAAAAGTCACAGCTAGTCACTCTTATTTTTTTCCGCAGCTCTTATTAATATAAAATGCGTTTGAACCAACAAAAATGCATATTTTACTCTTTTAGGTTTTAGTTTTATTTTTTACTTTTGTAGAGTCCATTCGGAAAGTCCATCATTGTCACTTTTACTTGACGCTGAAAATGTTCACAGTTTTCTCAGCTACCCAAATAAAATAATTTTGTGGACTCCTCAAGTGTCAGAAATTCCATGAATATTAAAAATATGAATAATATAGACGACCATTTTGAGCCTGAATTCGAGAAAAAAAGCCAAGTACATCATAGTTATCCTTTTAGTTTTTTATTTTATTTTATTTAAAAGGTTTACCAACAATTGTTTACCCTAATTCTTACATAAACATCTGACTACAATTAAATAATAAATCATAAGAGCAACAATTAATTACAGGCAAACACCACATGCAAAACAAATAAGAATATACATCATGAACATCATAGTCTGAACCAATTAGCGTTACAATATAAAGTCAATGCAAATAACAGCAGCATAGTGGTTTGATGATATTACACAATATAATTAAATGAAACAATTATAACAAATGCAACTAAAAACAAGAATACAGTAAAAAAAAATACTAGTACTACAACAAAGAAAAAAAAACATAAAAATACAATAATTAAAAGAAACAGTAGCTATTTGTAGAGGCTTAAAGAATAACATAACATTAACACTTTAAAACGGCAAATCAGCAAGTGGAAGTAAGTAATATGTGGATTAGGTATTAATTATTTACTCAGTCAGAGGCGGGTAAACAGTTATTTAACGACTGTAACAACGCAGCAGGCGAATCAAGATTGAAGTCAAAGAGATCACTACAACCGTTTATAATTTTGCACAAATTTTCGTAAGGCGAATTCGCACCTAGGATCGTTCGTCTTAGTGGAGGACATAGTGGTGTGATAGGTTTGCGAGGTAGTTTATTTGGTACACGAAAGGAGAAGGCGCAAACATGTATGGACTCCAGCCTATTGACCAATAACGACGATCTATATGTCATTGCAAAGGTCTTTTCAGATGCTACAACTTCTTTTATTGCAACAAAATCCAAATCGCTGTATTAAAAAAAATACAGCTACTTAAAGACATAACAAAAATCACATGAAAGTGCCTCGGCATAGTGAGCAATAACAACAAGCGACACGTCGTTGGAAAGGTCTTTTGAAATGCTAAAACTTCTTCTACGGCGACAAGTCTCAATTCGGTGTGTGGAAAAAAATATCGCTGCGTAAAGGTAACGCAAGAATGAAAATATGTACATGGACTCGTAGCCTATTGACCAATAACGACGAGAGATATGTCATTCGAAAGCTCTCTGCTTTTTCTACAACTTCTTCTTTGGCAAGAAATCCCGATTCGCTGTATGAAAAAAAATATTTCAACATAAAGATATTTGAAGAGTCATATGTATGGACTCCAGCCTACCGGCCAATAACGACGAGCTATATGTCATTGCAAAGGTCTTTCCAGACGCTACAACTTCTTCTATGGTAACAAAACCCAAATCGCTGTATTAAAAAAAATACAGCTACTTAAAGACACAACGAAAATCACACGAAAGGGCATCGGCATAGTGAGAAATAACAACAAGCGATACGTCGTTGGAAAGGTCTTTTGAAATGCTAAAACTTCTTCTACTGCGACAAGACTCAATTCGGTGTGTGAAAAAAAATATCGCTGTGTAAAGGTAACGCAAGAATGAAAATATGTACATGGACTTGTAGCCTATTGACCAATAACGACGAGAGATATGTCATTCGAAAGCTCTCTGCTTTTTCTACAACTTCTTCTTTGGCAAGAAATCCCGATTCGCTGTATGAAAAAAAATATTTCGACATAAAGATATTTGAAGGGTCATATGTATGGACTCCAGCCTACCGGCCAATAACGACGAGCTATATGTCATTGCAAAGGTCTTTCCAGATGCTACAACTTCTTCTATGGTAACAAAACCCAAATCGCTGTATTAAAAAAAATACAGCTACTTAAAGACACAACGAAAATCACACGAAAGGGCATCCGCATAGTGAGAAATAACAACAAGCGATACGTCGTTGGAAAGGTCTTTTGAAATGCTAAAACTTCTTCTACGGCGACAAGTCTCAATTCGGTGTGTGAAAAAAAATATCGCTGCGTAAAGGTAAGCAAGGATGAAAATATGTGTATGGACTCGTAGCCTATTGACCAATAACGACAAGAGATATGTCATTCGAAAGCTCTCTTCTTTTTCTACAACTTCTTCTTTGGCAAGAAATCCCGATTCGCTGTATGAAAAAATATATTTCAACATAAAGAAATATATTAGGAGGGTCATATGTATAGACTCCAGCCTATTAACCTATAACGATGAGCGATATGTCATTGGAAACGTCTTTTCAGATGCTACAACTTCTTCTACGTTAACAAAACCCAAATAGCTGCATTAAAAATTAACTGTGCCTCTCGCATTGCAGAAGCCCATAACTGAGGGTGACTGCTCACTATTATGCAAGTCGCTAGCTCATCCTTTCGGTCTTATAACATCCAGATCCGATACAAATATTTGTCTCGGTGCGGTAATCGAACCTGATACCTTTATAGCCGGTAGTCGCGTCATGATGGCTGTCAATATATGCCTACATTTCGTCGCATACAATGGTACTCTTGATGTTATTCTCATAATTTCTAATCATGAGGTCAAAATCCAAGTTCCGAGAAATGTAATCATAACTAAAAAGTCTGTCACTGTGTTTATCGTTCGATATCTTGCAAGATTCAGAAAACTGTGCTGTAACACAATCCATAAATATGTATTTCCTGCACTTGTAATACCGCCCACCGTTTGAAAATGTAATTGTTAATTAATTACGCAAGACGAGAATTTTAGTTCGTATAAGTACCATGTTTATTTATTTTTTGATAAAGACAAACTATTCTTGTAATATGAGTATATAAAGAAATGCAGTTATTGTTATGTCGAAATATTTTTTTTCATACAGCGAATCGGTATTTCTTGCCAAAGAAAAAGTTGTAGAAAAAGAAGAGAGCTTTCGAATGACATATCTCTTGTCGTTATTGGTCAATAGGCTACGAGTCCATATACATATTTTCATCCTTGCGTTACCTTTACGCAGCGATTTTTTTTTTCACACACCGAATTCAGACTTGTCGCCGTAGAAGAAGTTTTAGCATTTCAAAAGACCTTTCCCACGACGTATCGCTTGTTGTTATTGCTCACTATGCCGAGGCACTTTCGTGTGATTTTCGTTGTGTCTTTAAGTAGCTGTATTTTTTTTAATACAGCGATTTGGGTTTTGTTACCATAGAAGAAGTTGTAGCATCTGGAAAGACCTTTGCAATGACATATAGCTCGTCGTTATTGGCCGGTAGGCCGGAGTCCATACATATGACCCTCCAAATATCTTTATGTCGAAATATTTTTTTTCATACAGCGAATCGGGATTTCTTGCTATACAAGAAGTTGTAAAAAAAGAAAAGAGCTTTCGAATGACATATTATCTCTCGTCGTTATTGGTAAATAGGCTTAAGTTCATACATGTGTGTGTCCCTCGCGATATCTTTATGTCGAAGTATATTTTTTCATACAGCGAATCGGGATTTCTTGCCAAAGAAGAAGTTGTAGAAAAAGAAGAGAGCTTTCGAATGACATATCTCTCGTCGTTATTGGTCAATAGGCTACGAGTCCATATACATATTTTCATCCTTGCGTTACCTTTACGCAGCGATTTTTTTTTTTCACACACCGAATTGAGACTTGTCGCCGTAGAAGAAGTTTTAGCATTTCAAAAGACCTTTCCAACGACGTATCGCTTGTTGTTATTGCTCATTATGCCGATGCCCTTTCGTGTGATTTTCGTTATGTCTTTAAGTAGCTATATTTTTTTTAATACAGCGATTTGGGTTTTGTTGCCATAGAAGAAGTTGTTGCGTCTGGAAAGACCTTTGCAATGACATATCGCTCATCGTTATTGGTCAATAGGCTGGAGTCTATACATATGACCCTCCAAATATCTTTATGTCGAAATATTTTTTTTCATACAGCGAATCGGGATTTCTTGCCAAAGAAGAAGTTGTAGAAAAAGAAGAGAGCTTTCGAATGACATATCTCTCGTCGTTATTGGTCAATAGGCTACGAGTCCATATACATATTTTCATCCTTGCGTTACCTTTACGCAGCGATAATTTTTTTCACACACCAAATAGACACTTGTCGCCTTAGAAGAAGTTTTAGCATTTGAAAAGACCTTTTCAACGACGTATCGCTTGTTGTTATTGCTCACTATGCCGAGGCCCTTTCGTGTGATTTTGGTTATGTCTTTAAGTAGCTGTATTTTTTTAAATACAGCTATTTGGGTTTTGTTGCCATAGAAGAAGTTGTAGCATTTGGAAAGACCTTTGCAATGACATATAGCTCGTCGTTATTGGCCGATAGGCTGGGATGCTCCTTCTCCTATGCTATTTTTTCATACAGCGAATCGGGATTTCTTGCCAAAGAAGAAGTTGTAGAAAAAGAAGAGAGCTTTCGAATGACATATCTCTTGTCGTTATTGGTCAATAGGCTACGAGTCCATACACATATTTTCATCCTTGCTTACCTTTACGCAGCGATATTTTTTTTCACACACCGAATTGAGACTTGTCGCCGTAGAAGAAGTTTTAGCATTTCAAAAGACCTTTCCAACGACGTATCGCTTGTTGTTATTTCTCACTATGCGGATGCCCTTTCGTGTGATTTTCGTTGTGTCTTTAAGTAGCTGTATTTTTTTTAATACAGCGATTTGGGTTTTGTTACCATAGAAGAAGTTGTAGCATCTGGAAAGACCTTTGCAATGACATATAGCTCGTCGTTATTGGCCGGTAGGCTGGAGTCCATACATATGACCCTTCAAATATCTTTATGTCGAAATATTTTTTTTCATACAGCGAATCGGGATTTCTTGCCAAAGAAGAAGTTGTAGAAAAAGCAGAGAGCTTTCGAATGACATATCTCTCGTCGTTATTGGTCAATAGGCTACAAGTCCATGTACATATTTTCATTCTTGCGTTACCTTTACACAGCGATATTTTTTTTCACACACCGAATTGAGTCTTGTCGCAGTAGAAGAAGTTTTAGCATTTCAAAAGACCTTTCCAACGACGTATCGCTTGTTGTTATTTCTCACTATGCCGATGCCCTTTCGTGTGATTTTCGTTGTGTCTTTAAGTAGCTGTATTTTTTTTAATACAGCGATTTGGGTTTTGTTACCATAGAAGAAGTTGTAGCGTCTGGAAAGACCTTTGCAATGACATATAGCTCGTCGTTATTGGCCGGTAGGCTGGAGTCCATACATATGACTCTTCAAATATCTTTATGTTGAAATATTTTTTTTCATACAGCGAATCGGGATTTCTTGCCAAAGAAGAAGTTGTAGAAAAAGCAGAGAGCTTTCGAATGACATATCTCTCGTCGTTATTGGTCAATAGGCTACGAGTCCATGTACATATTTTCATTCTTGCGTTACCTTTACGCAGCGATATTTTTTTCCACACACCGAATTGAGACTTGTCGCCGTAGAAGAAGTTTTAGCATTTCAAAAGACCTTTCCAACGACGTGTCGCTTGTTGTTATTGCTCACTATGCCGAGGCACTTTCATGTGATTTTTGTTATGTCTTTAAGTAGCTGTATTTTTTTTAATACAGCGATTTGGATTTTGTTGCAATAAAAGAAGTTGTAGCATCTGAAAAGACCTTTGCAATGACATATAGATCGTCGTTATTGGTCAATAGGCTGGAGTCCATACATGTTTGCGCCTTCTCCTTTTAAATCATCGGCAAACATGAAAACGTCAGAGTAAAGAAAACAATTAGTAATTATTTTATTTCGATAAAACCTTTACACATATTTTTTATATTTTATTTTCAGTTTTTAGTTTTTTTTTAATTAGAAGCTAAAAACGTTATTATATTAACTTTATGAACTTTCTGTTATTAACTAGTTAACATTAACATTTAAACAAATAATATTAGAAGCTGGTGCTTGTCATTTGGCCCCATAAAAAAATGGTGAAGACCTGATGAATATCTTCGGACCTGGGGAGTAGAACTCCTCAAAATTTAATAGGATTCCAATGGTTCTGTTCGCGGTTTAGTATAAAAGTTAGGCTACAGTGGCGGCAAGAAGAGGTGGTAGGGATGAGGGGGAGGCGCGAGAAAATTAATATACCCGAAAAAACTCAATATCTTTGGCAGCTTTTAACCGATTTTTGTGATCCGATCACAGGTTGATCTCTCGAATGAATCATGAAGATCTAATGATCATCTTCGGACTTGGAGAACATAAGTCTTCAAATACAACACGAATTCAATAAATATTTTTTTATTTAGGTCAAATCTTAATATAAAAGTTCACTAAATCCAAGAAGTAAACAAGGGAGAGAGTGAAATAGGGGCGTTTGAGAGATAGAAACAGTTCACACTGAAAAGATAAAAATAAATAAAACAAAAAATAATAAAAAACAGATTGAAAAAAAGTACAAAAAATTAACAAATATAAAAATAATTTAAAAAAATTAACCAACTTCGAAATTGTAATAGAAAGAGAGAAATAAAACTAATCTTTTAATACATCTAAAATACCTAAATATGGCAATATTTTTTTGAGATCGGTGCCAGCTGACCACCTATGCCCCGCGGTTGTACCCGCTTAGTTCGTAGCGTGATATTATAAAACTTATAATCGGTAGCTTATAAATTGAGCAAGTATTTTTTTTTGTAAATAACTTACTCAATATGTTTTATAAAAAGAGACTTGCTCAATTCTCAATGGTTTTACAAGTTTATCATATATCATAATACGCATCACATAATACCCGGTTATCCACGCGCGAACAAAGATGTTTCATAGCATAGATTTTTTTTTAAGTAAAATATAAAAATATATGTCACTTGCAAATTATAACAAATATCAATAAACTGCTCTGATTTGAACCAACTTGTAATTTTTGTAATAATCACAATATTGTAAACTGGTTTTGAAAAGAGCAACACTAGAGTTTCTTGCCCGTTCTTCTCTAGTGAAAACCGCTTTCCGAACCGGGTGGTAGAAAAAAAAATGACTGAATCTAAATAATGGTGAACATTTTAATGGATTCAATAAATTATTTTAATAAATTATTAATCGGTTTATTTTTTTAATTATTGTTTATTACTTTTTTTTAATTATAGCAGTCATTAAAACTAATATCTTAGATTTTTTTTGCTAAAATAACTATCACCACCTTTTCCTAGTATAAATTATACAAACTATACTCTTCAGCTCACGATGTACTAAAGTATGCGCCCTGGTGCGTCGCGCCATAGAAAGTAGAGGGCGCCGCGATGAAATTCTCTCTCTCTGGATTTTAAGTTTTGTACCTAACTAGTATCATTACACATTTTAACCAGCTAGATAGATTACAACGTCCAATCATGTAGGTTCAATACATAATATGTTGATACAGACGTGGACGTCCAAAATGATTGGTTGATTACTACTAATCCCAGCTTCATTAATTGGTATTAACATTATTATAAATAACTGTAACCAATAACTATCCTTCTGAAGTCCGACATACGTTTTAATCTCTTTATGTTTACTTTTTGTGGACATTTTTACTTTTTGTGTCATCCAAATTCTACTCAGGGAACCAGCTAACTTATCTTTAAAATTATTGCATTCGCGTTTCTAAAAATGACGTATTTATTCCTTTAACCGATTAGAGGCAATATACGACCTACAATTTGTTTATAACGTTGAATAAAGGGATTTTAGTATGCGTCTACTCATAAAGTGGTTGTAACTAAAGGACTCAGAGCACCATTGCAAATCTAAAAACAGTTTATATCATCCCCGATTCAAAATTATTTCGCTGCGTCGATAAAATGATTCAATTATAAATAATATCTGCAAGAAATCTATGTTATCGCACGCAAAATCCACAAGGCGATAAATAATGGAAAATTCCGTATTTCATACAATTAAGACGTATTGTATATTCTGTGGCATTAGAATTAGGTAGGTAGTAAGAGGTTTTGGGGAAAAGTTGTTCAAAGAAACTACCGACTATCGATCACAAAGTATGAACTCGTTGAAATCTATTCTAGCTGGAAACGAATACCATGTACTAGGAGAGCAGAAACTACTAGGAAGATACGGGATGAACACGTTTACAGCGCATGAGCGAAAACCTCTGACCTTTAGTTTACTAAACGCGTATGTGCCAGTCATATACAGATCGGGACGCGCGTAGGTATAAACTAACAAAATCTATACATAACGTGTCATTTACTTGACATTTGAACTTGGTATCTACATATTTACAGGCTGAATTATTCAATCGGCCGGTGGCCAAATCAGAAACTATGAATAATATCGAATAATGCGAATGAAAGGAGTCTCAAGCCCGATTTTGTGGGAAACTGAACAATAAGATTTTTGATAAATGAATATGCCTAGCTCAGAATAGAACTCCACGATTTTGTGGAAAAAAATACATGCTGTTTTATTCTATCATTCGGTAATGTTGCTAATAAGCATCAAATTCTGGTAAGTAACAACTTACAGCAATTTAAAGGAAAGCGGTCTTTGTAGGCAAAATAATATTTTTCCGTGATACTTGAACACCCACTCTTGTATTGGGGAGTGGAATTTTGTAAAATACTTACTTTTTATAAAGAAAGAGCTCGACACGTCTACAGTGGTCACGTAGAAGAAATAATACGATAGTAATGCAGCCACCACTTGCTGCTTTCTCTGCTAATATCTTCCAGGTTTGTATTAATAATAGTTTTAGCTCAACAGAGAATAACAACAATTGTTACAAAAATACTTGTGTTATATTAAATTTCTGTTTAGTGAGAAGCTTCCTGTTAAAAGTATAATAATATTTAAATTATTCTATGGAATTCATTATCCCCATTAAATGGAGAAGCCACTGGAGCATGGAAGCAGGACTTTTCCAACAGTTTGCTGTGGAAACCCTTAAATTCAACAGTATTATTGATGTGACTGAGGATGAATTATAAAAAAATGCATGCTGTATTATTGTATAATAATTGTAATAATAGGCACTGAGAAAAATGGCAGTGATAACTCATAATTACGAGACTGATATTGAAACTTGGCCGACTGCAACAAGCAGAAACTGGGCGAAAACCTACACATTCATTAATTCATTAATGGTTACTTAATAAAGATGCCTTCAAAAGCATGCCAAAATTCGAAATAATTGACTGTATAACATACATTGTAAATAATAGAATAAATCCACGGTAATTTTGACCGTTCGACACGGCAATTTAGCATTTTACTTAATTTATTTAATCCCAGATGTATTTTTTTTTACATCTGGGCTTCTGGCAGCACTGCCTCTCTCCTACTAGGATAATAGGTTTATACGGCACGCACAGTGCGCGCCTTTCCCAAAATTTTGTATTTGAGTGTAATTTATCTTGATGGGTGCAGGAGATACAAAGTAGACGACTTCCGACCTTACTTATACTACTCGCGGAGAATCTTGACACCGCAATGTGGAAAACAAGACGTTTTAGACAACGTCATCCCACGGCAAGTAATGCGAATGATTTCAAAGAGAAATGTTTCATTTGTAACAGACGACTATCGATTAGGTATTTTACGTTAAGATGCAGAAATGTTGAAATATTTTATATTTGTGATTGTTATAATTGAAACAATAATTAAATGCCTAAAAACAATTAACTACCGAGAGGTTCTGAAGTGGGGCCAGTTTCACTGGCAGTAGAGCTGTAATAGTTGAAACTTGATAGTGGTGTGTGATTACAGGTTAGGTTTGCAGTGGCCAGTTCTTCAATAAAGATAGGGGACGAACTGCTAGTGGATAGTCCGGTCGCCGCGTGCCTCTTGACGGACTACAATGGCTCTCATTATCTGCACTGCTTCAAAAGGTAACGTCGTCCGTCCTACTGAATTAATACTAGCCGATAAACCACGAAATTATACATAATAAAAATAATATATTTTGAAAAAACATTAATGGCTTACTATTAATAGAGCAAGAGCCCGTGGCCGCCAGACTTTCGTCATTTGATAAAATCTGAAAGTTTGTTTACACATGCCTCTGAAATGGGCATCACACGATCAGCTATTATAAGTTCCGATCGTGGTGGGTTCGGAAGTTATCAATCAGCTTGCGTCTGGCAAGATGAAAGAACCATCAAAAGTGTCTGACTACCAAGAGTACACTTTTTGATACTTGCCTTGACAACAAATATTAAAATCAGTTTTATACTATAATGCTGGCAAAATTAAATATTATTAAAATTTGAAGATATCGTTATTTTTTATTTATCAATAAACTAAAACCGCAGCATCGGGAAATCCATTTCGATGCTGCGGCATCAATTTACAAAAAATAATGGAATTAAGTCGTATTCTATAGTTTAAATTTGAAAATTTAATCCCTTGCCATGTCGTCCCATTCTGCGCTGGTCCGCGACCTACGCGCCTACGCGACCGTGGTAATAATTTAATTTTCGAGTTCGCAATTCTATTATTTTTCGCTTTATTTATAGTATCTCATAAACTAGAAGATTGGCTGGAGATGGCGGCGGTGTGGTGCCGCAAGTGCTCCGGCGTGGTGTTTCCGCAGCATGCTGTGCCACGACACCGCCGTCTGCACCTACCACGCCTACGAGTACCAGTTCCTCTACCTGCTTATTGGTGAGTACACAATCGCCTTGCTCTCTCTCTCCTTCCAGCCGCAGAAAGGCCGCCATATTACAGCACGATATGGTCAGGGATCAATTCAAAATCTCCTACTGCTGACCACATGACTCCTCTACTCGTACAACTGAGAATACTATCGATACGTCATATTAATGAATAATAAATACCCCAAACGTTCTCACACATACTCCGTTCCTCGTAATAAGTTAAATAAATAATACACCCAACAGTCACATACATAGTCCTGACCCCACACTAAGATCGAGTCTTGTCTCGTGGGAATCAGAAGCTACGAGATACTTTTTCGGTCTCACAAACACCCAGACCCAACACAAATATTTGTGGGCCACACAAACATTTGTGTTGGTGCGGGGATCGAACCCGCGGCCTCTCGTTTCACAGTCGGCGTCTAACCAATTACGCCACGGAGCCTGTCAAGTTATTAGTCTTTTTGGTCGCACAATCCATGCTTGTGACAAATATTTAAGAAAAACAAATATTTCTCGGTATTGAAATGAAACCCGCAAATATACGCCTTACACAAATACACGATACCAGGAGACGAAAAAAGGTTAAGAGTAACATAGATTTCGCTAATTTCATATTGTGCGACAGATGGCGCCAATTTATCCTCGCCATTGAATTAAGATATATTACTGAATTCTATTCACAGAAAAATAAGTTAGGAAATCGTTTACTAAGTCGCCTTAAGTATGTACTCGTATAAATGCATAATAAATATCAAATAAGCGGACAGGACACATGAACTCGCTACGAAAGCGCACTCGGCAACTACTTTCGTTGAAAAAAAATTACAATATATTCTACAATTTTTTAATCATACCTCAAGGTTTTTTTAATTAATGCGTTTCTGCCACGTAATGAATGTATTGTATTTAAATATTTATTTAATTATTTTATTACATACTAGCTGCTCGGACAGACTTCGCTCTGTCAAAAGTTAATAGTAAAAATTAAATAAATGTAAGTTTTTCGAGTGATTACGTTACTTATATCTCAACAATCAACGACAATTACTTACAAAAATAAGTTTTCAATATTGTAGACTGCAATACTTTACAAATTTGATAACACTTATTCTAATGTATGGTATACAGTATTTTTTGTTTAGTTACTTGGCGCGTAAACAAATAAAGCTGATGGTTTCCCAACGCGGGAACAGGCAACATACAACTGTCCATGATAGAAGCATGGGTTTTCCAGATTAACGCCGCAAATGCTTAAAGACTGACCCTGTGATTTATTTATCGTCATTGCAAAAGCAAGCCGCAGTGGAAATTGCAGTCGTTTAAATTCAAATGGTACGTCAGTTGGTATCATTGGGATGCGGGGTATCAACACTTCTTCGCCCTTATATTTTCCTTTTAGAATTGTTGCTTCGACTACATTGTTAAGTAAATTTTTCACTGATAGCCGTGTGCCGTTACAAAGACGCGGTGGGTTAATATTTCGTAACATTATGACTACCGATCCTACTTTCAATTGAAGATTATGGGCTGGCAATCCTGGGAAATCCAATGAGTTTAAAAATTCTAGTGGATAGTTAACGATACATCTTGATTAGTTACGCAATCAACTGATTTGTATGTCTTTAATTCACTGGCAATTTCATTTTGAATTTTGAAGTAGATTTCATCTACATCCGTGTTTTTTGGCAGCTAACATAGCACGTTCGCTCATCCAAAAATGCTCTTCGTAATTTTGAGAGACGTTTGGGAACACTTTATGTATGAGCTCGGTTGTTGTTTCAGTAAACTGACAGAAATTGACACGAAATGTAATGCAGCCAGTCGTATCATCAATAGGGATTTTGCCATTACCAAGGTCAATGAGTCGTTTAGAAAAGATTTCTCCATATTGATCATTTTGCAATTCTACAAGCATATTCTTATTTAAATTTAGTATCTTGACGTATTTCCATAAAACGGAGGACTTTAAACATGCATTAAGTTCATCTGCTGGCGTTGACTGAAGAATCACTGGTAATCCATTCATCAGCCAAAGGAAGCCCACTGCTGAACATAGGCCTCTCCTAATGATTTCCACAGTGACCTGTTGGAGGCAGCCTGCATCCAGCGACGTCCCGCGACTTTTACCAGGTCGTCTGACTACCTAGTGGGTGGACGTCCCACGCTGCGCTTTCCGCTTCGTGGCCTCCTTCGAGAACTTTTTGGCCCCATCAGTTATCCGTGCTATGCTCCGTTATCACTGGTAATGTTTGAAGGAAATTTTCTGCTTATAAAATCATCATTCCACCAAATCGGTTTTGATTGTTTCGTAGATCTTTCATAGTTCTCTCTAATGCCTCCAAAGACTTTTTATGTGCCATCGTGCATTCATCCCACACTATCAACCTTCCTGCAAAACCTTTGCCATTGCTGAGTTCCTCGAAATGTAACAAGTCGGAGTTTCATTGCTTTGAATATTCAATGGTAATTTTAGCGCTGAATGGGCTGTCCGACCGCCTTCCAATAACGTAGCTGCAATTCCAGATGAAGCAAGTGCAAGTGCAATTTCATTTCGTGATTGTTGGTAAAATCAATGAAATCAAAAAAGTTTTTCCTATACCACCTGGAGCGTCCAAAAAGCTTTCATAAGTGAATTAAATACATATTTTTGTTGTTGGTCCAAGAGCGGAACATTTATTCTAACTGATTTCCTTAAAGCATCGAGATCATACAGTTTTTCACGTCGCAACTCTTGATTAAAAGCGTCATGCATTGGGCGATTAGGCACGATCAAGCCTAATTGAGATAATACTTTGTTTGACATCATCAAGCACATGTCTTCAATTATTATCAACGCCTCGTTGTAAATTTCTTCTGTGTATTGTAAATGTATGTTTCTTATTCTAGCGTGCATTTGATGCAAGATATCGTCACACATATCATCTTTATATTTGATCCATAAATCAATTGGTTTTGACGGGAAGCATGTTGATGTAATTATAGAAAACAATGTTCGTATTTGCTGAGGTTTTGAAGAAATTACAGCATCATTTAAGGTTTGATCCCAATGGGAATCATTTTCTAACAGCTGCAAACGCTAACAGGCTTCTCTGTAAGAGCCACATAATTCTCCATTTACAGTTCGTAAATGTTGCAATGATGTTGGGCCCCGAACATTGACTAACAGTAATCACAAATAGAAACATTCATTATTGCTTGGATGGACTGAATAAATTCGACCAATGGCATTAGTGGAATACACATTGCGGTAGCCTGGAACTGGATTTCCTTGCTACCGTCGTTGAAATGTTTTTGGAGATTGATTCCAAGTGTAATATTTTGGCATTTCTTAGTATAGCAGTGTTCGGGCAAAATCATCATTTTGACACATATAAAAAAGACTAGTCAAGGTTTTAGACGGTGGTTCAATAACTCGTTGTAGTACATTCTGTGCAGTAAAATATACTCTTTGGCCATTTTTTAAATGGACTGCTAAATTAACTACAGTGAGGTATCTATCATGAATGGGAAAAGAAAAAATGCGCCAAATTGCTTCATTACTGCTAACGTAACGGCCCATTTGGTATTGGTTAACTTCATTAATAGAATTTTCAGCACTTACTCCAATCACAGCCATATCACTTCCTTTTGTTACATATTTGCAAATATATTTTAAAGATTTTACGGAATGGCAAGATTCAACATTGATGTGCGCCTTGAAAGTCTTTGATAGGAATGGTGAATAAGGAACAATCCAACGATTATCAATTTCGATATTTTGTTGATTTACTTTTACAACTGTTGAGCTTCCATTATCTGCAGTCGATCGGCGACGATAAAGCGGATAGCCATCGTTCCCGGTAATTGTTTCTGCTACTAATTCCTGTGGATACCGTTTCGAACATTTTCCATCTATCATACATGGTGAATTTGGATTAAGATTTCCACATCAGCCATGAATCATGTTCTTAGCAACAACTTCATGTAAACCTGAATCGACTTCATTTGATCTTATTTTCTCAATTAACCAAATCAAGATATGAGCATGAGGCAACCCATGTTTCTGCCGCTCCACATTATACATCCAGCAGCGCGTCTCACCAAACACACTGTGTTTCACGATTAAATCCATGAAAGATTTCAAATTTTGTCGGAAGACTCGTGCAGTAATATCATGGCGATAAATCGGTGATTGGCCAGGTAATAACTCCTGTTTGATTTCTATTCACTTAGGATTGCATGTGAACGTGATAAATAAATCTGCGGTGCCATAATGACGAACATGTGTCATGGCGTCTTCAGCATATTCATGAATGTGCCGAGGACTTCCAATATATGTTGCTGGAAGAACTGTCATCCAACCGACATTGTTTAGATTTCCATCGGTAGTAATTGTATCTCGAAGGTGAATATACTTTTCAGAACGTGGTTTGTAGCATTTCGAGTTCTTCGACCCAAATTACTACGCCCACGCTTTGGCGGCATGGACCTAAACGTAAACACGGAACACATAATTGCTTTTCAAAAGAAGTGAAATTAAAAAAAAAAATAAGAACCGCCACACACAGAAGAATTAGTTTTTATTTATAATCATCCATACATGGATCAGCCAAAGGAAGTCCAATGCTGAACATAGGCCTCTTCTAATGATTTCCACAGTGACCTGTATATATTTTTATTTATATAAATCACAATAATATTGTACTTGATTATTTATTATCTTTACATGCCTAAATTGTATTCAATCAGTCTAATCAACTTGAATGTATTTACCATAAATAATTCAAACGCGCATTTTTTTTGTTTATATTGACGTTGATAATTTACGTCAAATGTTTTACGGCTAATTTTTATATAAAGAAGAAAAGTATTGTTTTTATTATTGCCCACGCAATTTTTTTAGTCTTAAAACCTTCCGTGGACCTTAAGGAACATACGAAAAAAAATTTTGCCGAATTGGCCCAGCCATTCTTGAGTTATGCGCTTACTAACATTCATTTTTATTTATATATAGATAACTAGCGGCCCGGCCCAGCTTCGCCTGGGTGCTTAGATGTTTAGACTCCACTCCACACCAGAAATATCTTATTCCCGTTCAAACTTTTGTACTCCTGAACTCAACCTAAGTACCTACTATCCCTTTTCCTATCGTATCCCATCCCATCTCATCTGGCTCCTTTTCTTTCTGTTACATCCCGTCCCATTATTTCCCATCTACCGGTCTCATCGCGTTCGTCCCACTTTATCCCATTTCATCCCTTAATGCCTAAATAGGCATGTTGACAATTTCTTGGAATTGCTTTTCTTTTGTAGATAGGCCTTATATAAACACGAAACTACGACGAATATCATTAAAAAAATACGCAAACACAAATACTTTGCAAAATTCCTGCTAAAACTTTAAAATAAATTTAATTAATTTTATAGCGTCAACAACACGTGGTAATTATACTGTTAAAATGTAGCTTATATGACACGTTCGTAGATTTACCATAGCAGCGCCATCTATTGATTACTTACTCAACCCAGTCGAAAGGTATCGACATCTGTTAGAATCATTTGGAGTTAACAGATGATTGTGACTGTCAAATAATAACAGACAAATAATTAGCAATAAATTAAAATTGCGACTATAATTTGAGATTTAAACTATCCTATCTCTCAAGTTGGATCGAACTGCACATGGTGTGCAAATTTTATTATAATCGGTTAAGTAGTTTAGGAGTCCATTGAAGACAAACATTGTGACACGAGATTTATATATATTAGATAATACAGTTTGTGTTTTTTTATAATTCATTGGGTTCGATTCCTCGCTAGGAATATTGATTTATCAAAAATCTAAGTATGCAGTTTTAGTTTTCATCAAAATCGGGCTCGTGACTCCTTTCAGCATTTGTCGCTATTCCTCATAGTTTCGGATTTGGCCACCCACTCAATACATACAAAATTTACTTAGTATATATTTAATTTGCTGTTAGTTCTTTATTTTCGTATATTCCATAAATGGTCAAACCACTCAATATTGTGAAAAACAAAAACAAACAAAAAATAATTTACCTCTTAGTGTAGACGGCGGCATTTCAGTGCCACATACGTCACGGTCAGATGGACGTCGACCCATCCACGGAAACTAGTCAGTCAGTTATTAGTCTGCGGTTGTAATGAGATCAAAAAAATTATAAACAAGTGCAAGGTAGAGCTCGAATCGGTACGAGGGTTTGGGTCCCGTGACGTCTCGTGCCTCAAATTCCCGGAACTTTTCGTAATTTTAGTTGTGTCAACTTCCAGGACTTTCTGTTTGAGACTTGAAACGAAACAAGACTGTCAAAATTGGGATACAATCATTTTTATTTGCAAATTATTACTGAAGCAGCCTAGCGCCATCTGTTAGTTTAATAAATAACTAATTGGTCTACTACGTAACTATTTAGTTTCATAACTATACGATTTAACTGCTTAAAAGTTAATCTGTGTGTGATTAAAATGAAATATATAAAGTAATTAGTAATTATCAAGACTGAAATTAACGTTACACTTATCAAGATTTAATTTTCTGTTTAATAAATACATACATTAACATCACGCCCTTTTCCCAGAAGAGGTAGGCAGAGGTGCAACCAGGACTTCCATGTTTTGCCTAATGTGTTTCGTCTTGTGAGGTGATAAAGGGCGAGCCTATCGCCATATCGGGCACAAATTTCTGACTCCGGGCTGATACCCTGACCGTCTCGAATTCCAGGACTTGCGTGTTATGTTTTAGAGTTGTTATATTATCATTTTCATTTGAAAATTATTATTGCATGAGTATCGTCTGTTAGTTTAATGAATAACTAATTGGTCAAGTACATAACAATGATGTGATTGTGCCTTATGATTAGATACTAGAACATTCTAAAATTACTAGACAATAGTAAAGATTTCCTCTCGAGCAAAAAATATCTATCCTGCAATGTACCAGAACTCCTTTAATTTTGTATATCTTTCGCCTATGTGACTGCCAGAAGGTCCACATCAGGATGTGGCGAAGATAAAACTTTGCTCGGTACACGCCAGGAGTGAGAGTCATAAATATAATTACGAACGAAGAACGCAGATATGTATCTTTAAGTGCACACTGGCGGAAACCACGAGGGTGTCTATAGAAACACTAACTGACAATAATCTAATGAATGTATGAAATACCTATAATTAGTTGTATAAGTATGTAAATATAATCTCATTGGCTGTAACTCCTTTAATAAATAAACAAAGAAAATATTAATAAAAATAAGTTATTGAGTCTATTCCGTCATTGCAATGTATTAATATAATATGGGTTGTCAGTTGCCACGTATTATACATGGCAACATACATCTTGGCAAAAAAAAGTCTGGCGTGGTGACAGTAGGTACTAAAAAAACGTCATTGCTATGTGCGCTGATAAATTTTAACACGGATTTCTGTAAATTCTAGTAGGTTTATTGCTTTTGTAATTTAAAACGAACAATTATCAACAATAAATAAAAATAATAAATAATTAAACATTTTACATCGTAGTGTTGGGTTGCCATATCAATAAAAAATTAGATCGATAAGCGGGCGCTTATTAAATCCGTACATACGGTTTCCAGTTTTGTGAAATAAATAAAATGTCTAGTGTTGACTTTAAGCGTTTTGTATTAGCTACAATATACACATAATGTATAGCCAGTCCATATTTCAAAACCGATATATTAATCACACCCACTAGGTGGTCAGACGACCCGGTAAAGCTCGCGGGACGTCGCTGAATGCAGGCTGCCTCCAACAGTTCACTGTTGAAATCATTGGGAGAGGCCTATATTCAGCAATGGACTTCCTTTGGCTGATAGATTGGATTAGATTGGATATTAATAACGAAATAAATATTTACGTCTTTAGCTGAATAATTAACTTCTTATATCGACTTTGTTTGACATAATATTTTTGTTAGCTAGCAATAGTTATGTAAATTGTGACACCTGTCAACAACTCAACAAAACTGACAATCGTTTGGATTACGTTTGTTTATGTGAATATTACCAATAGTCCTTGCTTTTTACTAACTTATGGTTTATTTTTGTGAATTCCCATACAACGGGACGGTCTAACTGTACTGTTGTGCTTGTTGAATCCGCTACTGATGATGACTCAGTCGGTATTTTGTAACTTGTACAACGAACACCTTTTAATACAAGGGGTACAAGACAGTGCAGTCAGGGTCAGTTAGAAATCGTATTCGGTTTTCTTACAATATCGAATAATTGTAAACAGGTTAGACAAAGGAAATTAAAGTAGTTATTTTAAGAATATATATATATATATATATATATATAAATTCAAAAAAATCTAAAAAAAAGAGATTGACAACTTTACTCTCGAGACGTAAAAAGAACCATAAACTACATAATTGAATTATTATTATTAATTTAATTAATAATAAGTGTAAAGGATCAAAAAAGTGAAACGCTGGTCACGAGTGAATATAGTTTATTAATACGAGTACGTAGGGCCCACGACTTTCTCCAGCCATGGCGACACGGTTACCGTACACTCCTTACTATTAAATATTGAATAAATAGAACCGTCGCAAACTACAGCGACTAGATTAAACATTGATTACATTTTAAAATCACTTACATCTAAAAGATTAAATACCTTACTGTGAATATTGCGATTGTGTGTGATGTGTAACCCAATATATTCCTTAAGAGATGTTTAAATAGACACTTACACTACACATATAGAGATAAAATACTGAAATCGAATTAAAACTAGGTTTCTTTATTTCATACATTTAAGTCGTTCATTCCAAAATGCCATCACCCAGGACTAGTGTTACTCACAAAAATATCTCTGCTGTCCAGGGGAAGAAAACAAAACAAAATTACAATCATGGTTAAAGTTCAGAAATCCATTAGATCTATGCTGAACTTTGTGATGATTTCTGATGCCATGATGGACGCCGACAGCACACTTCATAACTTCAATTTCTGGTTTTACCTTCACGCCAATCTGTTCCACCTTGCTCCTCAGTCTGGTAGTGGGTGTCATGAGGACTGTAGTTCATAGCCTGTTGGCACAAACATCACGGAATAAATATGAGATATAAGAAATCGGAGGCTGCTGGTCACACGATAAATGTGTTGAAGAGTATAGACGATAATGGTATACTCGTAGTCAGTTTTGAGCATTAGAAAAGAAAAATAAGTGTTAACGCACCTGCTTTTAATCACTTGGTAATCAGCATCTGTTGGCTACCTTCTTCTTTTAGCAATCTGTTGGCTCTCTCCGAACATTGCTGATGGATACACCAACTGAAAGCAAAAATTATAAGGAAAATACATAAAAATATATTGAACAGTTTAATTCGGAAAAATTAAATTCCCCAAAATGTAAGTAGTAATTTGTATTATTATAGCTTTTTGTCAATTGTAGTGCTTTTAATTTTAGTATTTATAAACTTTCTAATTAATAATGTACTGAAAATGGTGACTCTACCCGTCGCGCATGCGCGCAGCCGGGGCGTGGCGCCCGTATCGATCGGTGCATATCGCACGTATGCTTTATGTAACGAATAAAATAATAACCTACATAAATTATTTAATATCTCAAATCTAATGTTTTTTGTCACCATATCTCATGCCAAAAGTCTATTCCACTCACCTGAGGGCGCCACAGACAACACTTCACAGAAATTAAAATAACTGTCAAACTAAATCTTACTAATTACTCAAAATTCACTTATAAGTTAAATGAAAATCACTGTGATTTGTCCAGCAATATTTTATATATGATTATATCACTTCCCTTTATAAACATGTATAGATTATTGCTGGACAAATTGAAGACGCAGCCGACCCCAGCGGGAGGCCCGCTGCAAATGGACGAGGCTGAAGAGCTTCATCGCCCACCTCTTTGTAGTATTGATCTGATTGCCGAGCATGCTCAGTCGAACTAGCGCTTCTCAATACGACCTGAACTGTTACTAATAACCTTCAATAATTTCTAGTGATCTAGGTGCGAGGCGTTGTCTCTCCTACATGGAATACCTTCCAAAATGTCTGAAATGAACTGAACGTGGAGATAGAATATTGACCCGGGTTCTCCGTAACTGTACAGGAATTTGCACATTGCGGTATGCCACGGCACGCCGAATAACTCCGTGACACGCCGCGTGCCGGGACAGTCCAAACGGTGGTACATGCAGGTGCTGCCGATGCATACTTTGGCGTGCCGCGACATGCCTTGGTTGGCTGCCGAAATGCCACAGTATAATTATTTTGAACATGAACAATAAAATAGCCAGTTGCTATTTATGTATTAAAACTATTAATGAATAAAGCGACGACAACAACTTGCGCATTCATTTTAAGTTGAAACATATATCTGTATATCGTGATTCTTCGTCTTCGGTGAGTCAAAATCAACAGGAATGTTTGCATGGTAATAATGGTGGTGGCTATATAACAAGGGTACTAGAAATTTTGGTGTTGCTCGGGTAACATCGTCAGGTACTGTTCAAGTAAATTGTGACGGACATCTTGTCGCCGGTTCATCAATAACAAATACTACGTAGATTGCTAATGTAAGTTAACTTCAGCGAAAAATGCAAATGAATATAACATCATATTCTATAATCTATACCAATAAAATGCGGCTGATTGAAAATAAATATATAGACAATTGTTTGGTGAAATTAATTGCGTATGATTTCCAGCCTTTCGGCATCGTAGAAGATATAGATTTTCGGACTTCCACACACGCGCTCAAAATTAATTATGAATAGCCTGATGGAAAAATATTTTCAAATATTTTGTATGTCCTATGAGGAAAGGCTCCAATGTTTAAAAAGACATGTCAGTAGAAATGCCGTCAGCATAAGCTTAACCGCAGATAGTTGTCATTTTATTAAAATGCATATTTGAATAAAGTAAGCAAACAGGATACTAAATTTCCCAAGAAATAAAAAATATTGCCGAAATATGGAATCTTCAACAATCAAAGAACTTTTAGTCACTGCAAATGCCTCGAATATGAAAGTAGTTGCAAATTGGAATTGGAATTAAAATGGCCCCATTTTGGGTGCTACGCACATAAATTAAATTTAATAGTACAATATGGATAACTAACAATAAAGTCAACTCTAGACACCGTAAGACGAATTGTTGGAAATTTTAAATAAAGCATTATTGCGAAGGAGAATTTACAGAAATACCAAATCCCCAACCACAATATTACGAAACTGTTACGGGTACGACCGACGTATCTTATTTTGGAGCGATTTATTGCGTTAAAGAAATCCTTAAAAGCTACAATACCTAACTGCAGATTTATCTGTTTTGACGCCAGACCATGTGAAGTATATTAAAGGCCTGCAATATTCTGAAGCCATTTTATGAAGCAACAAACATCGTCAGTGGTGAAAATTACATCAGCGCTGGCGCGTTGCTAGAAAAATAACTTTCTTTTTATTTGTAACGTCCATGTTCTCGATACGTCTACAATCGAGTCAATTGTAATCATGGCAGAAATCTGTCCAAACTTGCTTTCGAGTTATTATTAACTAAATATAATATTTTATATAATGTCAACATATACGGAATTTAAGTGGTTTTGTACTTAAAGAGTTAATGCATCGTTTTGTTTTTGGAGCTATGAGGTATAAAAAACGTAACTACGTAGGAATCTAAATGTATATGACGGAGCGAATCGGATTATTTAATTTTGACACATGGCAATGGTGTTGATTTGTTTGATTTTTGTTGCTGGAAATAGTTGATTTGTGTTCGGAAAATAAGATTTAAAGTAGGCAACACCCGAATGGGGTCTTCCTTGTATCAAAATGTAATTATGACTTTGACAGTGGAGAGAAAACGTTATTCCATTTTGAAAACAAGGCGGAATCGCACCCGTGCCAACCCGTTTACTTTAAATCTGATTTCATCCTAGAAAATCTTTGTTACTTTGATATTGGAACAATAAACCTAGTCGTGGCAATAGAACAACGAGATTAATTTGCTGAAATAGACTACTGGAGACCGCCGGCTATCGATACCAATGGACGACTCGCATGAAATGATGACGGGAGATTTAGGCGATCAGTCTGAGTCGCTGTCATATATGAATTAATATAGTTCTGAAAAAGTCTAATAGATAGTGTGATTTTTGCGGCTATCATTTTGGGCGTTAACGAATTTAATCGTCCCTCGCAACGATTTTGTAAATGCTTGCTTCTATTATAATAGAAATTTAGTAAAAGAAAAAGAGATAATAATTGTTATTACCGAAAATTTTATAGGTTTTTATTTTGTATTAATTGAATAAATATTTTGCATTTCTATTTCAAAGTTTTTAAATCAATGCGTACGATTAAATATTATCTTAACAATTAAAGAACATATCCATAAAAACTATTGCTGGTCACCCGTGTTTGAAATATTTTCACTTACATAACAACTTATCTATGATTTAAATAAAACTGCACATCAAGTTGTCAACTGTCAAACCCCATGTTGCCCTTTAAAAGACCAATCGAAAAATGCGCGGGAATCCAATTTTGGCGGATGTCATTTTTATAGTATTTTTTTTTCATAATAATTTTCTTGTAAATATTTCTATCCGAGGAGTCTTTCGTAGATATTTGTAGTTTATTTCCTCTTTATTATTATTTTTTCATTTTGGTAAATTTTTATATATATTTTAATATTATAGTTAGGAATGAATGATCCACCTGGTGCAGGGGGTTGTGCCCCCTCCCGAGGGCCCTTTTGTTGCAATAGAGTCGAACCCACCGAATTCTAATGCAAAAGTGTGTATTTCCGAGTCATATTATTTTTTATTTTATAGATTTTTTTTCCTTTTCCTTATCCAAATCTCCTGATAGATTAAAAAAATCCTCTTTCATTTAATTATAATTAAGCTTTGGATTGGGAACCTGTGATGACGGCTGACTCAATCGATGGCCAAGTCACATTATTTAATAGCACTGTCATACAGCTGTATCACATTCATGCTCCTTTGAGAGCCGTAAAAATTAAGCACCTGCCTACACCTTGAATTACCAATGCAATAAAAGCTCTCTAAAGGGAAAAGTTAACAGCTAAAACTAAATATAAGTTGCGTCCAACTGAGGCTAATAGAGTTCGATAAGAAATCGCTGCAATTTTGTGTGTAGGGACGCTCAACGATGCCATATTTATGACTCTGTTCAAGTTGAAGATCCACCTTAAGTCTGAAAGTTCCTCAGGTCACTGGATTGGAAAACCTCGTCAAGAGACTTCCTCTAACAATCTGGACATCCATCAAATGAATCTCCACTTTTCTTCTACGCCGAATATTGATAACGCTGTTAAAGCCTCTACTATGAATTCTCCGTTCAATGTTTCCACTCCTGACTGTTCTTCCTTTGTGTTTCGTCAATTTACTGCTTGTGATGTACGGAGGAGCGTCCTTTCAATTGCATCAAACGCAGTTGGGATGGACAGCATAGGCCGCAAAATGCTTCTTCCCATCCTTGATCTTGTTCTTTCCGTCCTATGACATATTCTAAATTTCTCCATTTCCAATGCTGTGTTTCCTTCTCTATGGAAGAAAGCACAGATTATTCCTTTACCTAAAAAACTTAATCCTAAAACCTTATCAAAATACCGACCAATATTCATTCTCCCTTTCCTATCTAAAGTCCGCGAGCGTCTGGTATATAATCAATTAAACTCGTACCCTACCCGCAATGATCTCCTTAATCCCCTCCAATCTGGCTTTCGCCCGTGACACAGCACAGTCACTGCACTTTTCAAAATCACTGATGACATTCGTCACGGGGTGGAAGACGGACAGTTGAGTGTGCTTACGTTACTAGACTTCAGCAATGCATTTAACTCAGTTTATCTTGACATCCTGCTTGCTGTACTTCGCTCCTTCAACATATCTCCAAGCGTGATTGATTGGTTTCAAAGTTACCTGAACGATCGCTGTTAGTGTGTCCGCCTGGGGGAAACTACTTCCACGTGGTGTAACACATCTGCCGGCGTACCTCAGGGTGGCGTCTTATCTCCACTTTTATTTTCAGTTTTTATAAACTCCATTTCTTGTAATCTTTCTTCAGCCTACCACCTTTATGCAAACAATCTTCAACTCTACTGTCATTTTCCCTTCACTCAACTGGACGATGCTATTTATCTCATGAATAGTGATCATGAAAAAATTGCTAACTGGAGTAAAGCTGCGCTTTCCGCTTCGTGGCCTCCATTCGAGAACTTTTTGGCCCCATCGGCCATCAGTTCTCCCTGCTATGTGCCCCGTCCATTGCCACTTCAACTTGCTAATACGCTTGGCTATGTCGGTTACTTTAGTTCTCCTACGGAAGCATACGGCCTCAAATTAAATCCTAGCAAAACCCAAGTTATCATTGTGGTGAGCCCAAAAACCATCTGTAAGGTCGGGGTTGACGGGGTCCATCCCAACCAGTTTAGTGACACCCTGAAAAATAGTGTCGTAATTTTCGACTGCAGTTTGTCTTGGGGGCCTCGGATGGTGGCTGTCAGTCGCAAAATATTTGCGTTTGCGAGGTCGTTGCGTGTGTAGGTTGCGTCATTTTCTTCCGACTGCCACTAAAATTGCGCTCGCACAGTCTCGCTTGCTTCCTATCCTCGACTATGCCGACATCAGCTATCTTGACCTTACCGAGGCCTGAAACTTGAGCGCCTTCAAAATGTTTGCATTAGGTTTATATTTGGACTACGTAAATGACCATGTTTCCGAATCCCGAAATAAGCTCAAGTGTCTTCCTATACGAAATCGCCGGAATACACACATCCTGTGTCTTCTCTACAATATTCTATTCAATCCCTCGGCTCCGCGCTATCTTCACGGACGTTTTAGTTTCCTCCATACTGCAAATTCACTTTCCCTTAGGTCGTCAGAGAATCTGATGCTAAAGTTTACAGCTCACAGGACTTCTTTCTACGACCGCTTCTTTACTGTAGAAGCGGTGCGATTGTGGAATGCATTGCCTCTTAGCATTAAACGGTCGCCCTCGCTGGAGACTTTAAAGACTAGGGTGAAAGCACACTTCCTCGAATGGTAACACTATATCTGTAATACATTATTGATATGTATTCCTCTTTAGGCACGGTTGACTGGAAGAAATCGCTCTTAGCGATAAGACCGCCGATTTTTAGCATTTTAAGTCTTAGTTTATTAATCATTTTTGTTAAAATATCAGGTGCTAAAATAAAGAGTATTTATTATTTATTATTATTATAATAAACTGAAAAGCTTTCCTACTTTTAATCACTGTCCTCCGCTAATTAATACATATTTTAAAGTCCTACTCCTCTTACTAACTTGACAGTGGTGAAATGTACATGAAGTACGGGGCCAATAAAAGGAAGAAAAGACCAGTATTAAAAAAGTCAGTACGCGTCATGAAATTATCATAGCCACAAGTTGTGCTTTTTCTGAGTAAAGGTGACAAAATATTATTACGGTTGGTCTATACTTCTATAGTATTCTCTGTATACGCAACCGATTGTGGCCTCTTTTGTTTAATGGCACCTTATTAGACCAATCGAAAAGTAGAAAACAGTCCGGAATTATTATTCTTTAATCTACGATGACGCATTATATTTATATTTTACATTTGTTGTTGGCATCAGCTGTACGTATAAATGTTTATAATCGGTTTTTGTAAAAAATGGAACGTTTCCGCGAAGGTAAGCGCAAATATAATATATGGCCTAACCGCCCTCAATCGCACTGTCGCTTGTAGACGAGGCTTGTACCCTGCAGTGGGACGTATGTATATGGGCTGATACAGTACATGCATGTAAATTATATCACAGGAGATGTGAATTTTGCTGTAATTCACTGTAATGATCGTTACATTATAATTTTATAAATTTTAAAAACGTACAATTCGATGTACCTACATAGTGGAGAATGTTATTGTTTTTTACCTTTTGTTATTTATTTCTTTATGCTACACTTCTATTTGTGTACACCCGCATACGAGTGCTCTGTCACTGTGCCGAGGCAATATAAAAAATACATTAAACACGTATCAAAAAATGGATCAGGGTTTAGTTATTAAAATATAACAATGTGTTCTATTAAATTCTTATCATCATTTTAAATTAACTCTATGATTGCATTTAATATAATTTGTGATTGAAAAATAACCAATATAAATAAAGTACGTTGTCTGGGATTAAGAAAATAAAACAATGGTGCCGAGTGAGAATAGTTTATTGATGCTGCCTAAATATTTTTGCAATACATATTATTCTTATAGACTATTATTTAACACCACTCTAAACAACGAATCTACAACATCAAGATAAAATGCATTACTGAATTATTAAGTTAAATCTCTTAATTACTAAAGTTCCGTGTGTATATTATTCCCTACTGTAATTGTCTCGAAAGCGACCGTGTCCATGCGGAGTAATGGAATCTGTAAGATATTTAAATAGACACATACACTACACAAAGATAAAACGTTAAACTTTAATTAAGACAAGGTTATGTATTTGATACACATAAGTCGTACATTCCTACAAGCCATCACCCAGGACTAGTGTTACCCGCTAAAAGATCCTTGCTGTCCGGGGGAAGAGGAGAACTAAAATAATTCTAACATATTTTAAACAGATTTTAAATTATAAAGCGTAGAGCTTAGACATCCTTTAGATAAGAGCTGAGCGTGGTGTATCTGTGTCTTGGTGACGTGACGGGCGCTGATGACGTGGGCTCTGCAGCTGGTCTTCGCTGCTGTACATTCACTGAGGGATGCCGTCCTTCCCGTCGCTCGATCTTGTGGTAGCTGTCATGAGACATCCCGTCCGTCTCCTGTTAGCAAAAAGTATCTCTTAATATACATCAAAAGAGAATACTGGTGAACAAAAAAAACATAGAAATTGAGAAATGTAATGATGACAGAAGGGTAAAGATAACTTATTATTTTAAAAGCAGTTATTGTGAAGAATACTTGCTAACCTCTCTTGTTTTCACGGTAGAAGTCGAAATGATTGTTTGGCGTTGCAGGAGCATGCTGCACATCTCATCAGCTGAAACAAAAGCATGAAAAAATATCATAAATATTCCACATAGCCTCACTTCATTTGTTGTCCGTCGTAAACTACCATGAAAGTAACACTTCCTTTCGATGTTTAATTTAATGCATTTAATTTAATGCTGTATCAATGTAAATATATATAAATAAATGTATGTAAATCCTTTGATAAATATGGAATGGCATCTCGCGGCGTCTCATTGTGCAAACTCATTGCGCTTGCGCGCGGACTGGGTGCGGCTCTCGCCCGATCATTGTACGTGCCATATGTCCAGAAGTAAGAAAACACTTATACGAATAATTTAAAACATCTTTAAATACTATTTCCCGGTAACATATTGTTCTACTCACCTTCTACGAATGCCACAGATAACAAACACCTCACCAAATTAAGATTAAATACAGACAAACTTAATCACAATTTACTCAGTAACTAAAATAAATTATTCTGTACGAATTTAATTTCTCTGAAATGTCCAGCAATAATTAATACATGATTATATCACTTCCCAATACAAACATGTATAAATTACTCCTGGACAATTCCGAGATGCACCCGACACCCGCGAGAGTCTCGTTGCAAATGGACGATGCTGAAAGGGCATGTGCATCGCCCACCTTTGTAATATATTGATCTGAATGCAGGGCATGCTCAGTCGAAGACGCCCGGACACCCGCATACCAAGCTGCCTGGAATCAGCTCTGACCTATTTTAAATTAATTTAAAATACATATTATTCAGACAAAGAGACTGCACTGCACCTGATTGAATATACTCGTATATATCGACGTGACGAGCCTTTATACTTATAAAGGCTATTCACCTTGTACAATTCTTATATAAGATACATACATACGTGTAATTTTATCGGTGGCGCACCGATGGCGCAAGAAAATAAATAAAGACAATTGTCCAAATCGGTTCGAAATATAAGGTTAAAGAAAACGAGAACCTGATCTTTACATATCAAACTGAATGGCATATTTCTTCTTAGCCTTTTTACATGTCTGCCGATTTACAGACTACGTCACATGTGTGCCTTAGACGATACCATGTGCGTAGTTCATTAGGACCAGCTTATGCTGAACCTTTTAAGACATTAAAAGGCTTTACGACTGTAAAGCGGCAACCAAAATATTTTACTATTGAAATCAAAGGTAAACCTGTTACTGTTTTAGTTGACGGACTGAAACCTGCGCACGTGATGGGCGAGTCAACTTCCCCAGAAGCTGAACTGAAAGTTAAGCGGAGTGGTCGCCGTGTCCAGCTCCCGGATCATCATCGACCGTAGTCACGGTCTGGCGGTGAATATATAGCGGCAATCACTACTTGAATTCATAGCACCTTACGTCAAAAAAAATGAAATTCAAGAAAAAAGACTATTAACTATTAACTCTATTTTCCTGTACATATAGTTTTACACCTTTGATATTTTATTCCTTTGCGACTACTCTATTGCATACATACACAAATTATTACTACAGTGGTAAGGGTAATTTTATTATAGTAATTGGTCAAATCCGTATTCTAGAAATTTTATGCGATATATATTATAATTGAAACTGTTTCTATTTACGTTGCTGAAAATATATACTAAACATTGGTTTAGAAAACAAAAATAAATATATATACACTTTCTAAGCTTACTGCTTACTTAGGGAACGTACCCATAGTACGTGACTAGTGTAGCACGAGTGACACGTGCATGGTGCTACATTAAACGAGGTGTTTCGGTTGCATGTCTTGTGTGTCATGCAGGAAAGTGCGGAGCGGATAGACGTCGAGGGTATCGATGATTACAAAATAATCAGGTATGAGGAAAAGAACACTTCTACGTTAGTAAATTAAGTCACATTGAATATGTTTTTTTCTTCTTGATGATATTTTTTCACTTATGTTATAGAAGAACGGGTATGTTCCCTTATATGGAGTTGTCAGGCATCTTTATGCAATGGTTTGGCTAGCACCCTGGTTAACAAAAAATCTGAGCATAAAACACTCTCAATATTGTATTAATACTCTAGATACTTTATAAGGACATCGTTGTAAAAAAATATTTTTAATTGTAAAATATAAAATTGTATTTTATTAAAAAGACTGATTTTTTATACATTGTTGTATCATTCCGAGTCCGATAACCTATACCTTTTAAAAATTAATGATCATTTATTTTATTGAAACAACTGCTACAATATCAAATAATCTATTTTTTTTATTTCTTTAAAAATATACGTATCTTGCTGCACTACTGAATGCATTATATTATAATTTATTAATTCTTTAACAAATTGGTGGTTATAGAAAAATATAAAACATTTTTTTTTTTGGAAATGTAGACAGGTTTTAGCCGTAGCCCGGACTCGAACCGGGGTCTCTAGATCTGGAGTCTAGCGCTCTACCTTTGAGCTACATCGGCTACAGTCAGTTTGACGAAACAATGCTTCCAATCCATACTTATACTCATATAGAAATACAGGAGATTTTTGATTACATTACTTAATATTTTTGATTCTACTATGCCTGTATTTTGGTGCCAGTATACTACCTACTTACTATACAGGTGTCCTACAGCGTAGGACATGGAGTATGTATTTTAAATATTTTTGAAAACAATTTAAACTACATTCAAAGATTTTTGAATAATCGCATGTCTGAAGCGGGAATCGAACCAATCATATCGTAAAAATACTACTCATAAGTTTGCGTTTATCCAATCAAAAGGCTCAATCATAGGAATTATTCATCTCCATGTAACATAGCATCTTAAATAAAAGGAACACCATAAAATTTTACATTTATTTAAATAATTTCCTTTCGCTTCTAATAAATTTAATTTAGAAAATGAACAAAATGTGTAGTACACTAAATCACACCCTAAAAAATTGATGTTGATTGTTGATGATTTATTTTATGTTTCCATTTTGATTGTTAACAGTTATAGGTACGTCTAAATTCAGTTTGTAACTGCACATTTCCATCCTACTTTTTGTAAAATAAATCTTTTACGTAACCCCTTAAATCCAGAGGGGTTAGATCTGGGGATCTCGGCGGGTATGTCCAGGAAGAAAAATATTCATTATCACAGCCCCCCTTGCTCCTCGACTGTTACGAGCCAGGGGGGTTACTCTATCATCCGAAACGAAACGCGAATGTTCGGACGTTTGACGTCTGAAGTAAGTTATAACTTTTTTACTTCTAAAAATTAACACTATTCTCTATGATACTTATCATTCACTCCGAACTAAGTCTATAGTTAGGACGTACGATGGAGGATTCGAACATTTTATAGAGAGCCTAGGCACGTTCGTACAATTTTACGTGCGACGTCCGAACGTTCGAGTTTCGTTTTCTGATCATAGAGTAACCCCCCAGAGCTCAACCACCTTGCTGTAGAATTAGATTTAGTCGTACTGCATTAAAAATATATTTTAAACATCTAGTTTTGAAATGTTTGTGGTGCCTGCCGTAGATTAAATACGTAACTTTCGGTTTTTAAGACCGACTATGGTCTTACTGAGCTATAACATTTTTTGTTCAGCCCGGTTACTGAAAAAAAAAACAGCAAATTATTTAAAGTTATTCAATAATAAGTAATATTCGGGCTACTGACACGCCATTCATCAATTGTTGAAAAATAAAATTAGTTAATAGTAAGAAATTCCGGCGTCTCTAATCAATCCAATCGATCAGCCAAAGGAAGTCCACTGCTGAACATAGTCGTCTCCCAATGATTTCCGCAGTGGCCTGTTGGAGGCTGCCTGCATCCAGCGACGTCCCGCGACCTTCACCAGGTCGTCTGACCATCTATTGGATGGACGTCCCACGCGTCCCGGCGTATACCTACATATATTTATTTTTATTATATTTCAGCTTGAACCTTTTATTTCAATGTGTGTAAAATTGTATTTTATTTAATCATTTCCGATTTCGATTTCGATTAAATCAATATCAATATTAGCCGCGGAATTTACCATAAATAAGATTATGAAACCAGCATCCGGATATTACCTCTATGGTATAAGTTCTTAGTCCTCCCACCAGGGGCGCTCTTTGCGTGCGCACTGGGAATTCTATGAAATTTTTGCCAAGGCCACACCCAATTTATTACAGCCCTAAGTTTCATATCCTGGTTATCACTTCCACCAATACTTCCACCAAGTCAATATGGAATTATATGTAATACTAAAGTTAGTACTCACTGGTATAAAATGTGTTTAACATTTTAATTATACTATGACTTAGTAAATTTTAAATAACACGCATTTTTGTAAAATTCCATCGGTCTTTAGTTAGCTAAAATTGCATAGATGGCGCAAGTTGGCTTAAGCCCTTAAACAATAATCTGACTCGGCGCGGCACTGTGCAGGGGCAAAGTGATACCAGACCAGAAATAGGAATTTCTGGTGGAAGGCCATTACAGTGCCCATCTCATAGTGCGTAATATTCTGCATTTTTGGGCATTAAAACAAAATCGAACAACTTGCATGTCGGTAAAAGTCATCGCTTGGGACTCTAATAAATTCATGACGTCCCAGAGTATAGTCAAAGATCCATTTTTAATAAGGACCAACTCTGTAAGGGCTCGCGAATATATGCCATTTAATGGGATAACGGCGTCTGAACTAAAGAATACATTATTAATAAACTTCTTCATTTTGACGTACTCTTCGACTCATCGACATCCAGTATTCTCTCATCTTTAGGATTAAGATAAAAATGACATCAAAAACGTAAGTCTATCTAAATTCGGCGGTGGCGAACCAACGTTAACCTGGCTACTGGACGACTCACTTCGAGACCCAGTACTCCAAGTGGACTCAAGCACCGAATTGAGACTTGTCGTCGTAGAAGAAGTTGTAGCATCTGAGAAGACCTTTGCAATAACATATCGCTCATTGTTATTGGCTAGTAGGCTGGGATGTTTCTTCTCCTTCCCTCAAACAGGCTTTTTTCAACCTTTAATTTCTTATACATTCGATGTTCGTTATACTATGATAGATGAAATTAATTCGTATTTGCTGCCTCTTCCTTCGATGAAGACGTAATTCTACAGTATAGTATAGTTTATTCGGATAGCGAAGAACTAGCTGACTCATATCATGTCAGGCGACACAACAACCTTGTCCAATAAGTTTACTAATGTTTGGCAAAAAAAAAACAAAATAGTGGTATCCGACCATTGGTGGAAAAAAACCCTAACACTACCACAAAGCAAAGAAAACGAATCCTGTGGGTATTCCCTATTCATACCGATGTCACTGTAACTCACAATAGACCCGACATAACCTACATTGGTAAAAGTATCAATAAAACATATTTAATAGAAACTGTAACATCTGGCTATAACATAGGAACCAGGGAAATAGAAAAATTAAGCAAATATTAAATTAGCAAGGCATGAAAATGACAGAAGCATTGACTCTTAATTGTTTTTATACTATGTGTATGGATAACATTGTACATAATGAAAATAATCGGGGATACACACATATAAATACCTTTATTTCAGTGGGTTACAGAACGGGGTATTACTTAAACCGACGCAAGTCGTGAAGGTGGGAACCGAAAAAAAAATCTTTTAACTTCTAAATGATCAAGAAAATGAAACAAAGGGGTGCGGAGTAAATATAGTTTATTATTAAGAATACGTCGAGGCCCACGCCTTTTCCCAGCCATGGTTACACGGTTACCTTACAGTCCTTACCATTAAATATTGATTAAATAGAACCGTCGCAAACTACAGCGACTAGATTAAACATTGATTACATATTAAAATCACTTACATCTAAAAGATTAAAATTCCTTACTGTGGTTATCGCGATTGTGTGTGATGTGTAATCCCAATAGATTCCTTAAGAGATGTTTAAATAGACACTTACACTACACATATAGAGATAAAATACTGAAATCGAATTAAAACTAGGTTTCTTTATTTCCTTCACTTAAGTCGTTCATTCCAAAATGCCATCACCCAGGACTAGTGTTACCCACAGAAAGATCCCTGCTGTCCGGGGAAAGAGAAAAATAATATTAATAAATCCTTAAACAATACTAAAATTATAATGAATGCATTAAGTTGGGACGTAAATTAAATATCAGCCGAGTGTGGTGACGTCACCGGCGCCGATGACGAGATCTTCGCTGCTGTTCACTGAGAGTTGGTGTCCTTCCCGCCTCTGGATAAGGTGCTCGGTGTCGTCAGCCATGCAGTCCATCTCCTGTTAGCAAAAAGTATCACATTGAGAATACCGTTTACATGATTTGGATATGTGCTTTTTAAATGGCAGGCTGTCGATCGTAACGTTTTGAATTATTGAAGAATGAATAAAAAAATATGCTTCTAGAGAGATATTTAGTATGACCATTGTTCTTGGTGTACTCATGAAAGCATTGTTTAGTTATCTCACCTTTTCTTCATCCGCAGTTGTTATCCAGGATTTTTTTCGCATATTACAGAGAATCTCGAACATTTTCGTAACTGAAAAAAAAAATACAAAATTAGTCAGAACTAAAATAATGTTTTTATATCCGTTAGATACCACGACATTTGTCGAATCCTTAAGGTGATGGTTGATTTGGATATAGGGCCGCCTATGTTAACACATTTAATGGAACTTATTAAGTCACGGCGGAAGCACAGTTCTCATTAATTGTAATGTATTTCGCAAGTTTTAATATTATATTAATATATTTGAAAGTTCAACAAAGGAATCCAGAAGTTTCGACGACATACACAAGGCGCATGCGCGCAGACAGGGCGTGGCGCACGTATTGATTGTTGCACCAGCAGTGTACATCTCATGGACTAAAGTAAAATAATACTTTTAAAGAGAACGTAATGTTATACTCGTATGTAATATGGTTCACTACCTTTAAAAACTATTTCACGTACCTTTTCAACAATAGCCGCCACTCAACCAAAATTAAAATAATAGTTGAAAAAACTTAATCACATTTTACTGTTAACTCAAAATGAATTGTTACAAACTTATTCACTGGGAAATGTCCAGCAATATATTTATACATAATGTACATTAATACATCTATATTGTATAAATTATTGCTGGACATTTCCGAGACGCACCCGACGCCCGCGGGAGTCTCGCTGCAAATGGCGGCTGCTAGAGAGAATGTGGATCGCCCACCCTCTTTGTATTGATCTGGGCGTAGCCCTACCCACACTGCCAGACAGCCTTTATTCGCGACCACTAAAATCAGTTTTATACGTTAGTGTTGTCATTACAAATAAAATGGTCAGCACTAAATCATATTTGGCAGAAATTATACTTTCAGAACAATGACATACTTAAATCGAAGCATTATGAAATGGAAAATATACATGGTTACCGTTAGAACAGTGTAAGTTAAAAAATCAAATTTGCTTCGTTCACCCATTACATCCAATTTATAGAAAAAATAATACAATCCAAAAATCATTTTTTTACACTTTTAGCCGACATTTTCACTTGGAAATACTTTTTTGACAAAAATACTTAAATAAAATCTTATTTATAGAGTATTTTGTAGTTTACAAACGATACTTTTATTTTTTTGTACGATCAACACTGCTCGAGTAATCGATTGTCAGAGTCAAATAGTACATTTTAATTTCTTTTTCATAACTCAGCTTCAAATCATGGTACAGTTCTTATGTACATATTAAAAATGAGAAGGAGTTAAGTAATCTACGATATCTTTATTATGATTTATTATTTTATTTATTTGGTATCGATGTCTACGCACCGTTTCAATGACGAGTAAAAGTACTTTGTGTCGCTGGTTTTTTATGATCAATTATTAACGCGCATGTTATAAAATGTCAAGCCCAAATCTGTAAAATTTACATAGTATCCAACAACATCTTTTAAAATTTTCTATACGACTATTTTCTTTCAAAATACAGCCTATTAGAAATAAGCAAAATTATATTTTTACTTTTAAATATCCTTTATTTTTTGTGCCTAGCATTAAATATTTGTATGACAAAAATGTTGCAATATTGTCAATATCTTCGTTTTTTTTATAAAAACGAAGCAAAGTACAATCGTACTCTCGATTGTAGAGGAGGCCCGTGCCCTGCATACATATATGGGCTGATATAGATACAGAAGCAAAGACGAAAATGGTAGAGGTCCTGCTTAATGTTCAAATATGGCGCGTATGATGTGTAATGAATATTGATCCCAGTTTATATTTGTGATATAAACTCGGATCAATACTCTGAGAAGACTTAATCATACTGTATGCACTTGTCTTGTCTTCTATTACTTACAGGTCGGATAGGGGCGCCACTGCAGAATATCATATTCTTTTTACTTTTTATACAGGCCATAGTAGCCGGCTTAGACCAGAGATTATTAGCAAAACGAGTTTGCTATCACATCTTCCTTATTACTTTATTATCAGCTTATTTTAATTGATCAGCAGATCCCTAGTATTCAATGGTGCTGTTGTAATTTTCTAAAGATACTTACTCTTTGTAGGCTAACTTAGATTTGTATGTCTACAATTATGTAATTGTCTCTTGTATTGAAAAATATATTTCTTCACAACTCAACAAGTAGCAAGTTATATTTCATTCTCCTATATATAAATTAATTGGAGGATTGGATTGATTGCCATTTGGAGGATAAAGTCAAACTGGCGAGCAAGAAGTTGGGTATCCTGAACAGAGCCAAGCGGTACTTCACGTCGGGTCATAGATTGACGCTCTACAAAGCACAAATCTGGCCCCACGTGGAGTACTGCTCTCACCTCTGGGCAGGTGCCCCAAAATACCAGCTCAACCCACTTGACTCCTTACAGCGACGTGCTTGTCGAATAGTCGATGACCCCAATCTCACGGACAAATTGGAGCCGTTAGGACTGCGGAGAGACTTCGGGTCTCTCTGTGTGTTCTATCGTCTGTTCCATGGGGAGTGCTCCGAGGAATTGTTTGAGATGGTACCAACGTCACCTTTTTACCATCGCACCACCCGTCACCGCAGTAGAGTTCATTCCTACCACCTGGAAGCGTACCGTTCCCGAACGGCACGTTTTCAGCGTTCTTTCTTACCACGCACGTGTAAGCTCTGGAATGAACTCCCTGCATCGGTGTTTCCTGAGCGCTATGACCTGTCCTTCTTCAAACGAGGCTTAAAGAGAGTACTTTCCTTAAGGTAGGCAGCGACTTTGTTGTGCTGGACCCCTGGCACTGCGGAGGTCTATGGGCAGCGGTAGCCGCTTTCCATCAGGCGGGCCGCTAGCTCGTCTGCCTATAAAGGCTTAAAAAAAAAAAAAAAAATAACAACGGGTTATGGGCCCAGAATCGTTTTATTTTTTCAAAATTAAATAGTAATTAGCATAGTTATTCTGTGTCTGTATTTCCGTGTACTGTGTCAAAAAATGAGTTCTGATTTTCTGGGGAATGTACCGGTGCTGAGAGTTTACCGGTTGCGCAAACGCTCCTTCTTCGCATCCTTGATTGTACTCATAGGTATATATTAGATATGTATACATAACGTAAATATATTAATGGTTTTATTCGCGTATTACATTAGATTCTTTTTTTTATTTTAGGGCATTTATTCTTTATTTTTACACTGCCTTCTCTTTCTCCCCCCTTATATCCATCCAAAGTTTATCTGGAAGAGATCGCTAAAAGCGATAAGTCCGCTTTTTGTACTTTTATAATAATTTATCTCTTTATGTTGTTATGTTCTTCTTAGTGTACAATAAAGAATTAATAGATAAAAAAATGATTGGGCGTTCGCAGTGGAACATTTGCTGATACTTGAACGCGTGGTGAAACGCATAAGAACAACCAAACGAACAACGAACAACCAAACCAAACGAACAAGTAAACAGAACCAGCATCTGAATAAAGAAACGGCTATTGCTGGTGATAGTGCAAGTGCCGGTGGACCTACAGATAAGACATACGTGAAAACACAATTCACCAAGATATCGTATCCAATCCAATCCATCAGCCAAAGAAAGTCCACTGCTGAACATAGACCTCTCCTAATGATTTCCACAGCGACCTGTTGGAGGCAGCCTGCATCAAGCGACGTCCCGCGACCTTTACTAGGTCGTCTGACCACCTAGTGGGTAGGATCCGTAGGAGAACTAAAGTAACCGACATAGCCCAGCGGATTAGAAAGTTGATGTGGCAATTATATAATATATTGATAATTTAAAGACGAATTCTTCTCTTCTTTTACGTCGGAAAAAGTTTGCATTTACATTGATCCTTACCATGTCGTAAAATGAATTAAAAATACCCTTAAAAGAAACAGGTTAATATTGGACGAAAACAAAAACTAATAAAATGGCATTTACTTATTAATTTAAATAAGCTTCAACAAAGTGAAGGTCTAAGTTTCGCCGATACATTAGCACCGCGGCACATTTATTTCCGAAACCAAATAATGAAAGTTAAACTAGCTACGAAGTTCATAAACGCGAACGTAGCTGACGCCTTAAAACTATGCGATGAAGTTTTAAATTCGAAACACTTTGCTGACCTTATGATACTAGTAATTTTATATTTATGATAAATAACTTTTTTGACACCATGAATTCGAGAACATTCACACACTAAGGTGTCACGCGTCCTATTGACAAAGAAAATAAAGTAGATTTATTTTTATAGATACGTAAATGAAGTTTAATATTGCAACTATATGTGATATGTGAAGGAGCCATGAATGCGGCACGCTGTGCCTTCTGGTAATCTATGTAAGCGTAATTTAGATTTCTATGCTTTCGTCTCCATTGTGTGTATTGTGCGGGAATCTATTATTAATTGCTCCTTACATCATCGACCTCTATTATACCTTTCTGTTCATCGGCCATTATCCCACTATCTTTTAATTAGTTATATATTTTATTGCTTATTAATGATCTAAGGATTTCGGTCTATATTATTATTAGTTATTTATTTTCCCAATCGTTCGTCATATGATTTAAATTTGCAATATTTAAGTTATAAATTAATTGATTAATTATTTTTTCTAATTTTATTTGTTACTTTTTTCTAATTTTATAGTTTACATTTTTTTTTAAACATTTTACTGTTTGGCTCTACCACTTCCAAAACTTTCCACTTTTAATAATGTATTTTGTAAATGGGAATATAATAAGTGAATACGTCAGTGCCCCAGAAGATTGCAAAGTGCAAGAGAACATCTAATACCAAGCTTCTTTATCCTCAATATATTGTTTAATACTGTCAATAAGTATGTTTTTTTTATATCTGTCTTTAATATTTTCCGTTATCGTGTATAGGAAGGTGACGGCATTCCATGTAGGAGGGACAACGCCCTGCACCTAGATGACTAGCATTTATTGAAGGTTATTAGTAATAGGTCAGGTCGTATTGAGAAGCGCTAGTTCGTCTGAGCATGCTCTGCACTCAGATCAATACAACAAAGGTGGGCGACGCAGCCCTTCAGCCTCGTCCATTTGCAGCGGGACTCCTGCGGGGGTCGGCTGCGTCTTCAATTTGTCCAGCAATAATCTATACATGTTTATAAAGGGAAGTGATATAATCATATATAAAATATTGCTGGACAAATCACAGTGATTTTATTTGAATTATTAACAACATTTAGTTTGACAGTAATTTTAATTTCTGTGAAGTGTTGTCTGTGGCGCCCTCAGGTGAGTGGAATGGACCGTTGGCATGAGTGATGGTGACAAAATACATTCGATTTTGAATATTAAATAAATCATACAAGCTATTATTTTATTCGTTACATAAAGCATACGTGCGACATGCACCGATCAATACGGGCGCCACGCCCCGGCTGCGCGCATGCGCAACGGGTAGAGTCGCCATTTTTAATACATTATTAATTAGAAAGTTTATAAACACTATAATTAAAAGCATTAAAATTTACATAAAGCTATAACAATACTTAGATTATTAAGATTTTTATAACTACTTTCATTTTGGGGAATTTAATTTTTCCGAATTAAGCTGTTCAGTATATTTTTATGTATTTTCCTTATAATTTTTGCTTTCAGTTGGTGTATCCATCAGTAATGTTCGAAGAGAGCCAAAAGAAGAAGGTAGCCAACAGATGCTGATTACTAAGTGATTAAACGTAGGTGCGTTAACACTTATTTGTCTTTTCTAATGCTCAAAACCGACCATACCATTATCGTCCCTACTCGTTATCACATTTATTGTTTGACCGGTAGCCTCCGATTTCTTATACTTCATATTTATTCCGTGATGTTTGTGCCAACAGGCTATGAACTACAGTCCTCATGATTACCAGACTGAGGAGCGAGGCTGAACAGATTGACGCGAAGGAACAACCAGAAATTGAAGTACCGAAGTATGCTGTCGGCGTCCATCATGGCATCAGACCGATACACAAAGTTCAGCATAGATCTAATGGATTTCTGAGCTTTAACCATCCTTGTTATTTTGTTTTGTTAAAATAATTTAGTTTTCTTCCCCTGGACAGCAGAGATATTTTTGTGAGTAACACTAGTCCTGGGTGATCGCATTTTGGAATGAACGACTTAAATGTAGGAAATAAAGAAACCTAGTTTTAATTCGATTTCAGTATTTTATCTCTATATGTGTAGTGTAAGTGTCTATTTAAACATCTCTTAAGGAATCTATTGGGATTACACATCACACACAATCGCAATATTCACAGTAAGGTATTTTAATCTTTTAGATGTAAGTGATTTTAAAATGTTATCAATGTTTAATCTAGTCGCTGTAGTTTGCGACGGTTCTATTTAATCAATATTTAATAATAAGGAGTGTACGGTAACCGTGTAACCATGGCTGGAGAAAGGCGTGGGCCCTACGTACTCGTATTAATAAACTATATTCACTCGGCACCTCTGTGTTTCATTTTTTGATCCTTTACTATTATTATTAATTAACTTCTGCCCGCAACTTCATTTGGTTACCTTCATAAAAAAAATCCCATCCCGTCCCGTTTCATTTCCACTCAAGGCGTGTACTCAGACCCGTCCGAAAAAGTAACAAACATATCGGAATGCCTTCTCACCCCACGGGGACACTACACTTTTCGCGATAAAAAGTAGCCAGTGCTAATTCAGGGTGTTAGCTACCTCCATATCAAATTTCATGGAAATCCGTTAAGCCGCGTCTGAGTTCATGGCGCACAACCGCACAGACAAGATTTCAAAATTTATTAAATCATTATTTTGGGATCTATTACATTAATACATACTCAAGTTTTCTCATTTATCTTCAATGTACAGACATCAATCGGTTACAAAGAACATTGGTGAATTCTGGAGTGATATTAATATGAGGCTCTTGATGTGACACATGCAAAACAAGTTTCAATAATTTTGTAAATCTTTTTCTAATAATTACATGAATTATACAAACCTGGTGAAAAAAATACTTTTAAAATGGAAAGTAATTTGAGTAATTCCGCATTTATACTCCGTTATTGGCTTAGCGTTGCCATTTTATATTTATTCTACCAACATAGTTTGCCATTTATTTAGTTAATTCAATCCCCCGATAGACAAGGTTCCCTCGAGGACAAGATTACCTCTAATTTTGTTTTTTTGTTAAACTCCCGCAATTCGTCAGCTAAATTAATTTTGTCACTTTTCTTGCAAAAATAATAGTAACAATTTTCGTTTTCTCAATAATAGTAAAAATATCACGATTATATATATGTGAAAAATCTATATCGCACGTATTTTTATTTTTTTTATTTATCAATTTTACAAAATAATCACATGCAACATATCATATAGTAAGCATTAAAACAACGACAAAGATTTGTCAACAATGCTTGATATGAGTCCATCATCGAAAGTTGGAGAACACTATAGTATATTAAATTTAGTATAGGATAGGATAGGATAGTATTATAAAATAATTTTAATATTAAAGAGCAGAAGTAAGTGTAAAATATATTAAAATACATAAAGAATAAAATAACAATATCAATAAAACAAAATGCTATTCATTGTAAAGTAAATACGATTTTAATTTAGATTTGATATTTTTATGGTTTAACTCATTTTTTAATGTAGATATAGATGCGTTTTAATAAATTGCTTGAAGGTAACTGTCAAAATAGTATTCAGCAGATCGACGCCACCTAAGTGTTAGGTGTAAAAATATTTTATACGCTATTAAAAACTGTTAGAGCAAAGAGGTGCTACTGCACAGGGACCAACCTTATGTAAATGTGTGAGACAGGCTGGTTGGTTTCGAATGGTGATTTAAAATGACACGAGACTTCGACTGTGTGAAAAACAAATAATGAATAAAACAAAGCGAATTAAATAGATTTAAAAATAAATTAACACAAATACTCCTACATAAGTTATATTACAACATAAATGATTATTTTAATGATAAAAATATTAATATAAATTAACATTGACATGATATTATTCGTTTTTCGTTTAAACAGCTAATGAAATCTAAATTACGATTATTAAAATTATATTGACATCTTTTAACATTTATTTGATTACATACAAAGTTTTATTTGCTCTATTTTTTTATTTTTTTACTTGTTGTTACTTATAATGCTAACATTAATGTAAACCAATTTCTTAAAATATTTGCACGTCAACTATGACAGATTGTGAGACTCCATGGAACAAAAATGCTATCTTTATGTAACCACATTCTTGCAAATAAATTCTCATTTCATTTCATTTCATTTCATTTCATTTCAAAATATTTGGGAAGTCAGTCGCTATTGAAAACTCGGAAGCTTATGACATGTCATAAACTACAAATATTTTTCACATATACATTTTGTTAAAGCTCTTACCACAGTGATTATAGTTTTACCTAATGTACGTTTAGTAATTTACATTATAAAACGCTATTCTTAAACTCTGCTGAGTATTTATTCGACTGATCACGTCAGAGAGTTCTCATATGAAGGTCAAAGAAGAGACCTACTCTTAGTGTATTAAAAATAATAACACAAGACGAAGATACAATACGTCGTAGCATGGTCAGCCGTTATAAACAATATGTGACGTAGGAGGATAAACATACAATATCAGACGTGAATATAATTTTTTCTCAAAATTCTTTAACAACAATTCTTATATACGTTGAATTAGAAAATAACACTGAAGATAACGATTTTTTTTTCATATAAAGGCATACATACATACATAAACATCACGCCTTTTATCCCAGAAAGGATAGGCAGAGGTACAACACACCCATCCACCGCACAGGACACTCACGTTTCACCTTTTGTGTACCGTCCCACGATATGAGAGGGGGCGAGCCTATCGTCATATCGGGAACAAATTCCAGACTCTGACTTCAGACCGGGCTGATAATGAATAGAAAAATTCAATAACACTTTGCCCGACCTGGATTCGCACCCGAGACCTAAGTTTTGTAATCGTACCGTAGTACAACTACGCCACCGAGGCAGTCATCTGAAGACATTTAATTTTAATTTCAAACAAAATAATGTATTGACGGTTGCCATTGTTCTTTATTTTACCTCGTCAGGTCATGAGTTCTGTCAAAACCTTATTATTTTTAATTTTCGAATGCTAAACAGATATACTTGGACTACTATTAAAAATACAACGTACGTGCTTGTCGAAACTACAGAAAGAAATGCGATTTTATTCATTTTCAAATATGGAGAGGTCGAAGAAGGAAGATAGAGCCGCGGTTGTACCGCTGTGGTTCCGCGCCAACAGATATTTTCACTATTCTGCAAATATTGCAAATAATACTACGGTTTGTTTATCGTTTTTCAGACGTGGGCTCTTACTATGGACCTTATTAGGAGGCTCAAAGTCACTCAACGAGCTATAGAAAGGGCTATGCTTGGGGTTTCCCTACGAGATCGAATCAGAAATCAGGAGATCCGTAGGAGAACTAGCATAACCGACATAGCCCAGCGGATTAGCAAGTTGAAGTGGCAATGGGCGGGGCACATAGCACGGAGAACTGATGACCGATGGGGCCATAAAATTTCTCGAATTGAGGCCACGCAGCGGTAAGCGCAGCGTGGGACGTCTACCCACTAGAAGGTCGGACGAACTGGTTAAGGTCGCGGGACGTCGCTGGATGCAGGTCCAACAGGTCACTGTGGAAATCATTGAGAGAGGCCTATGTTCAGCAGTGGACTTCCTTTAGCTGATGGATTCGATTGATTGGATTTTTTATCGCATTAATAAACGGTACACTAAAGATCCAGCTTCCGAGATCGTAAAAGGAGCAAGCGACCTCGCACAGTTAGGACAACAGAAGTCATTAAAGCAGTGAAGGCGCAAATCCAACGAAATCCCGTGCGGAAACAAATAGTCTTAGCTCTTCAGATGGGGCTTAGCGGAACCACAATCAAAAGAGTGTTAACTGTAAACCTGGGACTACGAGCTTATCGTAAAAATACCGGACATAAATTGACAACGATATACATCTTTATCCCATATTTTATTTATTTAGCGATGAAACGAACTTTTCCAATGATGGTATGGTGTCACTGGCTAACCCGCTAAGAATAACCGAAGGCCTTCGTGAAGTGCGTTTTTCGTTTAATTCTTGTCACGGTATACTGATATTGATATTGGATTTTTCTATTCATTATCAGCCCGGAGTCAGGATTTTGTGCCCGATATGGCGATAGGCTCGCCCCCTATCACATCGTGGGACGGAATATACAAGGCGAAACGTGGGTGTTCTAGTAGCACCTCTGCCTACCCCTTCTGGGAAAAAGGCGTGTGTTTATGTATGTATGTATACTGAATGACAGAACACTTTATTATGAAAACGTTAACTACTTTTAAATATGTCGGTATCGTTTATGTTGTGACTTCTGGCGTTCGGCATCGCATAATGTCGCTTGGTCTGCTGAGTCAGATCAACGCTGACACACCTGCCCAGCTGACGCCAGTTAAGAGAACCATAGCTGTGCCCAAAACCAGGCGGGCTGTGACTACCAACAAATAGTGTGCTTGTTGTTTTTTCTTTCATTTTACTCATATTCCAGGTAAACAAGTTAATAGTTTGTTCATAAAAAAACATCAGTAAAATAAAAGAAGTATTAGAATTTTAGGTCTTTAATAAATGTGAGAGGCCGCCTGAGTAGGTAACACCGCAATGTCTATTTCTCCCGCCAAACAGCAATGTTAATGCACTGTTGTGTTCCGGTTTGAATGATAATGTAGCCAGAGTAACTACTGGACATAATAAGACCTTGCATCTTATATCTCAGGATGGCGAGCGCAGTAGGATGCCAAGTATTGCTTTATAATTCATGCTCGTCTCGCCATTCGCCATTATGACTTATCTTACAAAATTTGCAATATTTATTATTATTTGTTTATTTTGCCGATCGGTCGTCATATGATTTAAAGTCGCATTATAGTAGTTATAAATTAATTGATTATTTAATTTGTCTAATTTTATGAATTTGTAGTTTACAATTATTAAGCGAGAAGACGGAGTGACTACAGAGCTACTCAAGCCAGGCGGTAAACCTGCGATGACAAAGCTTGTTAAGCTCTTCAACTCTGTCATCCACACTGGCACAACACCCGAAGCTTGGAGCAGAAGCTTGGTGGTATTGTTCTTCAAGAAGAAGAGATAACAGCCATTTGAAAAGTTACCCCGCCCCATATCACTTCTGAGCCACGTTTATAAGTTATTCTCGAGAGTAATTTCGAATCGTCTCGCCCGAAAATGCGACGAATTCAAACCACCCGCCTCCGGAGCAAGCCGGATTTTTAAGAGGTTTTAGTACAGTAGAAATAGTCGCATACACACTAAGACAAATAATTCAAAAGACCGAGGAATATATTCAGCCTCTATGCCGCCGAGAACCGGACGGTTCTGGAATCCATGCAGTGATGTCACATTGATTACCGCTATGTCCAGATGCTGAAATGCTTGTATGAAGCCGCCACAATGATCGTCCGAGTACAAGAATTCAGCATAAAACTAATTCAACAACGTCGTGGGTTAAGACAGGGAGACGTCAACAAACATGACTATTATAACTTGCCTATCGAAAAGTATTCACGGCTATTTTTAATTGAATTAATATTTAATCAATTTTCTTCATCGCCTTCACTCTTTTGATAATCAAATGAATTTCATTTCAACTGATAGTTTTTAACACAGAGCGTTTCCGTTCATGGCTACCTGGCTGGCAGATGAACATGTAAATCAATATACGCTTCACCGATCTGATAACCAATCCAAATTGGTATTATAAGTAAGATAATTTTATTACAAAACCAGTCGTATAGGCTTGTCTGTAAAAGTAAATTAAAAATAAAAAGAGTAATGTAAAAAAACACTCGAACACTTTTCGATAGGCAAGTTTTCGCAGGCATGTTTGTTAATCAATAATATTTAAAAAAATATGTCTCATCTGGTTATCAGATGGGTGAAGGATAATCTTCGGCGGCTTCTAGACCAAACTAGCTTATTTTTATAAAAATACTCATAACAAAGTTCCCTAGTAGAAATAAGTTTTCATTATACGTTAAGAGGTGGCGCCACTTGAAAAATAGATCGCGGTATGGTTTGGTGCACAACGAAACTATATAAACTAGCTCTGAGATAAGTCAGTTGATGGAATATCATTGGTGAATCCAATTTCTCTTGAAAGGGCTTAGACTGGCTAACAGTCTGGTCTAGGCCCATAGAAACCATAAAAAAATATCCAAGCCTAAATTCTGATTTTGGGTTTGCCAAATTTCACTTTAAGATAATATTCATAGTTAAGTACCAGGGGCCAAGGCTTCTAGCTTCTAAGTACGTTTACGTAAAATACTAGGGTCAACTCAAAACTCACAAAGTATTTTGTTAGTCTAAACTATGAGCCGGCAACCCACTACCTTCGAATCCCAGCTGCGGCTTCTAAATTTGAAAATAATCCAATGCAATAAAAATATTTATTGTATCCATAAAATATCATACATTATTTATATTCGCATAGGAATTCGATCTGTATTCCATGACAAATAAGGAGCAAAATGGTATATATAGGAATTCTTTAAAGTTCAAATTCAAGTATATTGTATTCACAAATAATGAAACTCGAATGTTCGGGCGTTCACCGTCTGCAGTACGTTTTTAATTTTCCACTTCAAAAATCAACACATTCTCTATGATACTTATCATTCACTTCGAACTAAGTCTAAGTTAGTCCGAACTATGTTAGGACGTACGATAGAGGATTCGAACACGAGGATTATTACCTTTTTAGAAGAACAGTAACACCACGCACCTGCGCCATGCCTCTTTCATTGAGCCCTCGAGGAGAACGAAATTAAAGAACCTCTGAAGGACTTTCAGTATCGGTGCTCCGCCCGCTTTTAGAAGCTCTAAAAGTATTCCGTCCTCACCTGGCGCCTTGTTGTTCTTACGTTGCTTTAGAGCCATCTCAATCTCCGGGATATCATCGCTTAAGTATCGGATCAACTCGGTTCTCGGGTCTTCGGCCGAGCTAACAGTAGGTTCGGTAACCGAGGTGTACAACTTTAGAACCTCTCGATTTCTCTTAATACCTCTGCCCTCGTCGGCACGACACGGCCGTCGTCCGTCATCAACCTAGACAACTGACTTTGTCCAATAGACACGTCTCTTGTAAACACTTTGGAGCCTCCGTTCCGCTCAATTGTTTCTTTAACGCCTACAGTATTGAGAGCACGGACATCGTGTCGCAAGGACTTCCAGATCCATCTATTGAGCCGCCTACATACTTCTAACTTTGCGTTACGTTGTAATAAGAGTGAAAACGTTATAATCAGGGACCCAATGCCTACCACCTTTGATCACTTTTTCTCCTCTCCTCGTCGCAAACGATTCATTTTATAAGTTCAGCCGAGGTTAAAGTTTTCATCTTCTTTTTTATATTGAAAATGTAATTTGCGCCAATTTTCGTTATGATATTCGTGATTAGGAGGTCAAAATACGTTATTATACCAAAATTGCATAGCGATCGAAGGTATGCGCTTTTCGGAAGTTCACCCAAATATATATTAAAATTAAGTTATATTTAAATAGTTTATAATAATTTGTTTTAATACGTTTAAATTCATATTATTAGTTTTATAAGAAACGTGATTTATTGAAGATTTTATATTTTGTTATTCCCTTTAGCTTTTAGTTAGTTTATGAACATTTAGAATGTAAGTACTTTGGATTAAGTCTGTAAACGTGCATAGTTTTTAATAATAAAAAATAAATACCAATCCGTGTTAGCTTCTATCCCGTACACTTTAAACTGCCCTCTGTTAATACTTTTCTGAAATCGATCCTATGATAACCTGGAACGTTGCTATCGGAAGTCGATTAAATACGTGAGCTTGGTGTTATAATTGATAAGGAACTAAACTTCCACAGTCACATTAATAAGATAGTCACGAAAGCGTCTCAAATGCTCGGTTTCCTGAAACGGAACTCTGCAGGCTTTAAATCAACAATAACGCGAAAAATTTTATACAATACTTTGATACGCAGCCACTTAGAATTTGCTTGTCCTATGTGGAATCCTGTTTACAGTACCGCGTCACAGCGTATTGAAAGTATTCAGCGTGCTTTCACTAGATATCTCGCCTATATGACAACTGGAATTTCACACAAACGCCCTTACGGTGAAAAATTGGGATTTTTCAAAATACCCACACTCTGGAACCGCCGTACAATGTCTAACCTTATGTTTTTGCACAAACTGCTAAAAGGAAAATACAAATGCTCGCACATACTCGAAACCATTAACACAAGTGTCCCCTACAAATATCCGCGTCGTCCAGTAACCAACTATTGTACAATCCTTCCTTTCTAAAGAGTTATCCTTTGCATTAATAGAATATACTGTGAAAAAACTTACTCTTAAAAATACATTTTAATATTCGTATTCAAAAACAAAAACTAGTACTATGGGTTCTTTGAATGTTTCCGCCCGGGATCGAACCGGGGACCTTCTGCGTGTTAGGCAGATGTGATAACCACTACACTACGGAAACCTACATTGGAACTGGCGAATCGAATGATCTCATGTTACTACCAACGCGAAAGCGAAACGCGGCGCACGGCTTGGAAGAGAGGGTATATTGAAAGTTTTCCAGGAGTGAGTGCGATAGCTGCTATCATGATACACGTTTGGTATTGACGGAGTAAGGAAGCCGGATTTAGTTTACAATTCTTGAGAGTCTAGTTTTAAGCATTGAGATTGGAATGGGGTAATCATTTAAAATACTTATGAATTTTACGTATATTAACGTAACCTTTGCTACAATGTGCTTTTGATAAATGCTACGCTGACGTGACCTACCTCGCTACGACGCTACGTGCTGCTTCGACATAATTATTTAAAAATTCTGACTGTACGCCATTGACCATACAGGTTAATTACATTGAAATGTAGCCCTTTATGAAAAAAAAAAGCACATAAAACAAATTTATCAGGAGAGTGTAAAGGCAAATATTTAAAGCGACACATACAAATAAATAAATGCACCTAACAGTCATGCGGATGACTTTTAGGCCTGAGTGTATTATAATTGATTAATTCATTTAAGTACGGCAGTACAGTTTCGACTGCCTCGGTGGCGTAGTGGTACTACGGTATGATTGCAAAGCTGAGGTCTCGGGTTCGAATCCCGGGTCGGGCAAAGTGATATTGGATTTTTCTATTCATTATTAGCCCGGAGTCAGGAATTTGTGCCCGATATGGCGATAGGCTCGCCCCCTATCACATCGTGGGACGGAATATACAAGGCGAAACGTGGGTGTTCTAGTAGCACCTCTGCCTACCCCTTCTGGGAAAAAGGCGTGTGGTTATGTATGTATGTATGTTCATTTAAGTACATATTTATTTATTTATACACTTTACTGTACTCTCAAGTTAAAGTTATAAAAAATAATTGATAACATTAATTAATATTGTGCTATGGGCATTAGAGAATACGAGACTCTTTGGTCTCAAATACTTGTGGCTCACGCAATTGTATCAGTGTGGGGATAGAGCCCTGGGCCTCTCGTTTATAACAGCAAATTTATAACCGGTTTAAATGTATTCGTAAAATATTTCTTGTTTTTAATGTATGTGCAGGCAGGAAGTCTCGCCTCAGCCCCAACCTTGCCACAGTAGAGAGGTCACGGTTCAACCGCCGCGCGCTAGAGTCCCGCCGCCCGCACTTCATCAAGGTGCTCACTGACTACCAAGTCGTTAAGGGCGGAACCATCGGCTTGAAAGTGGAGGCCTGAGGCTGCCCCACCAAGGTCGAGTGGCTGAGGGAAGACCGCTCCGTCACTGACGTGTACCGCAACGCGAGAACCTTCGTAGAGCAGGGTCTCTACACTCTAGCTCTCTGATGTCATTGAGAAAGAGAGCGGGCTGTATACCTTTAGGGATTAGAGCACTCACGAGAACGTTGAAATGAATGCCGCTTTTGTTGTTCAGCCTAACAAACTGGATGGAAAGCCGGCGATGGTGATATGGTGATTTTATAATTAGTAATTATTTTTCTCACCGTTTAGAACTAACTATCTACATAAAGCATACTCGTATGTGCGACATACACTGATCAATACGAGCGCCACGCCCCGGCTGCGGATATGCACAACACAATAATTAAAATAAAATATAAAAGTTGAGAGTTAATACATACTAAAATTAAAAGCATTACTATTGACAAAAAACTATAATAATACAGATTTTTATAACTCCTTTCCTTTTGGAGGATATAATTTTTCCAAAATAAACTGTTCTGGATATTATTATGCATTGTCTATATAACTTTTGTTCCAGTTATTCATCACTTTAATCAGACAGATACACAAAGTTCAGCATAGATCTAATGAATTTCTGAACATTACCCATCCTTGAAATTGTGTTTTGTTAGAATAGTTTTGTATTCTTCCCCTGGACAGCAGAGATATTTTTGTGAGTAACACTAGTCGTGGGTGACGGCATTTTGGAATGAACGACTTATGTGTAGGAAATAAATAAACCTAGTTTTAATTCGATTTCAGCGTTTTATCTCTATAATATGTGTAGTGTAAGTGCCTATTTAAACATCTCTTAAGGAATCTATTGGGATTACACATCACACACAATCGCAATATTCACAGTAAGGAATTTTAATCTTTAAGATGTAAGCGATTTTAATATGTAATCAATGTTTAATCTAGTCGCTGTAGTTTGCGACGGTTCTATTTATTCAATATTTAATGGTAAGTACTGTACGGTAACCGTATAACCATGGTTTGAGAAAGGCGTGGGCCCCGACGTACTCGTATTAATAAACTATATTCAGTCGGCACCTCTGTGTTTCATTTTTTTAATCCTTTACAATTCCCACCCACTCCAAACTTCGTCTGCGTGATTAACTTTACTGGAAAGGATTTGGAATTTCTCAACCCGTCCTGTCCCATTATATCCCACCCCGTCCCGTCTCATTTCCACTCAAGGCATGTAATCCAGCCCCATTCCATGTCTTTAAGTATAAAAAAAGTAAAAAAACATATCGTAATTCTTTCCTCATCCCACGTGAACACTACGTTTTTCGGGATAACAAGTAGCCTAAGTGTTAATCCAGGGTATCAGCTACCTCCATACCAAATTTCATCGAAATCCGTTAAGCGTTAAAGTTCATCGCGCACAACCGCACAGACAAACAGAATAAATTTTAAAAAACATTATTTCGGGTTCTAATACGTTAATACCTACTCTAGTTCTCTCTTTCTTCTTCAATGTACTGACATCAATCGGTTACAAAGAACATTGGCGAATTTTCGAGTGATCTTAATTTGAGACTCTTGATGTGACACATATGCAAAACGAGTTCCAATAATTTTCTAATGATCACATGAATTATACAAACCGGGTGAAAAAATATCTTTAAAATGGAAAGTAATTTGAGTAATTCCGGATTTATACATTGTTATTGGCTTCAGCGACGACCCGCGACCTTTACTAGGTCGTCTGACCACCTAGTGGGTGGACGCCCTACGCGGCGCTTTCCGTTTCGTGGCCTCCATTCGTCGCTGGATGCATGGTGCTTCCAACAGGTCACTGTGGAAATCATTAGGAGAGACCTATGTTCAGCAGTGGACTTCCTTTGGCTGATGGATTGGATTGGATATTGGCTTAGTGTTGCCATTTTATATGTATTCTACCAACATAGTTTGCCATTTAGTTAAGTACTGTCAATCGAGGTAAGTTTATCCTTTGGTAAAATTTTGTAACTAATACTAATACTTAATATATATTTCCTTTTCTCACAAAAATAATAGTAACTATTTTTGTTTACTCAATACAAATATCACATTTATATCTGTGTGAAAAATCTATATCGCATAATTTTCTTTTATTTTTTATTTATCATTTTTACAAAATAATCACATATAACATATTATATAGTAAGCATTGAAAAAACCACAAAGATTTGTCAACAATGCTTGATATGAGTCCATCATCGAAAGTTGGAGAACACTGAATATATTATAAAATAATTTTAATATTAAAGAGCAGAAGTAAGTGTAAAGTATGGTAAAATATATAACAAATGAAATAAGAAAATCGATAAAACAAAATGCTATTTATAGTAAAGGATATACGATTTTAATTTAGATTTGATAATTTTGAAGGGTTAACTCATATTTTAATTCAGGAGGTGTTCATTGATAAGCCGAGGAAACAAATAGTGAGTAGTCCTTTCACCGTACGTATTGCTTGCTCGTTTTTTCTGTAATCGTTCTCGTTTTGAACACTTTTTGCGTGATTTACATATACATTTTGCTAAAGCTCTTACCACAGTGATTATAGTTGTACCTAATGTACATTTAGTAATTTACATTACAAAAACGCTTATCTTAAACTTATTTTAGGTGCTTTAACTAATAATGTCGCGATAAATATGACAATACATAGGATGAATATGTAGGAGAGGTGCAATTAGGATTAAATACGTCATTTAATAAATGCACTGCTAAAAGTCCCTCTGAGTTACTATTTGGTTTTAAAATTACGAGTATTTATCAAAACAAATTAAGTGAAGTAATGAATTTGACATTAACCGAGTTAGTGGCTATAAATTAAAAAACATAAAGTATGATAATCTCACTAGGGTGGAAAAGAGCAGAACGCAACAAACGAACATTATGATAAACATAGGAAAACAGCAAAAAAAAAAAATATGGGACCTTGTGAGAGTTGAAAGAGTAACTTTCGAAATAGTACCTAAATCTAAGAAGCTTATGCCTAAATGTCAAGGTCCATATGAAATTGAAAAAGTAGTAAGGTAACGACAGGCATGTACTGAAAGATACTCTATTGACCAAAAGAGGAAACGAAACATATAAACAATATATCCAGAGGAAAGTAGTAGTAATCGTTAGTATAAAATACAGTAATTATTATAAAACTATTTAAATAACAAAACAATACTGACTGACGCATCAACGAACAGCCGTAACTACTGAAGTTAGTAACGTGAAATTTTATAAAGGGGTTCCTATTGTGAACGTAGGGTGGCACTTAGAAGGCATTTTTGGAAATGCATCCTCTAATGGAGTGAAAAGGGTTATAAACTGATGTATGGAAAATCTAAACCTTAGTAAGTCATTTAGAAAGACATTAATAAAATGAAATAAGGAAAAAAAACATGAAATATGAAATGTCAAAACCATTAAAGCTGATTGGTGTCAAAAATTCATAACTAAGCCAATTACCACTAATGAAAAATAACGTCATGAGCAGTTTGTTCTTGACCCTGAAGAGAAGAATAAAGGTTGATTTTTTAAACGGAGTTCCTTAACGCGGTATAGAACTTAGGTGTAAAGTGGTTGAAATTATTTAGATGGCATAGAACCTTATACTAGAATTACTGTATAAATTCGAAGAAATAGCAAAGTTATGTTTGTGTGTTTGTACGTATGTTTGGGTAATTATTTAATTGTAAGAATTAGTTGCACTCAGTGAGTTTGTTCTTTATAGTAAACCTTCAAGTATAGGAAAAGCAAGGGTGTTTTTATTTAATTACCTTAAAATAATACTCGCATTACTTCTGCAAATGAAGCTAAAGATACAGAGAAACATGGATCAGTATTTGCAATCAGTTATTCCCTAAAAAAAAATATAGGTTTTTGATAATTAGAGAGTGTAATTTTACAATATTAGTATTTAATAAATTATTTTTGTCGGTCACACGTAGACCAAAGATTCCGAACAACAGGATCGCATAAAACACGTAATTAACTATAAGAATAAATAAAAATTTAATGTTTAAAGTTCGTAATGAATAATCATATATACCACCGCCACCCCTCCCCTCTAAATTGTGGATATCCAAAAGCCATGAAACACGTCATTATTTATTTGTCTTAGAATAAGACCATACAATTCCCATTTAAAAGTTAAAAACTGATATTCCCACACAAAGTTTCACCCCTCCCTTTTCCGCAGAAACCTTTCAACCTGTTCAACCATTTACGATTTAAATATTGCTTTCCATGCCCCATTCGAGACTTAAATTATACTAACAGGCTCAATTTTCAAAGGATTTTTTGTGCGGAACCCTAAATATTTTTTTAAATATCTAAATAACAATATGAAGTTCAAACAAAAATTTAAATAGTTGATTGATTTTATTGTTAAATATTCAGTTTTCGGTAACACTGATTGTTAGTTGTATTCGATTGAGTGGCAAAAGCGGGGTTTGCCTCATGCCCACACTTTCAGATAATATCCGTCCAGAAGAAATTTATCAAATTATTTCAGCCGAAATTCCGAACCCATAATTGATCACGAATTGTTCTATGTATCGATCACATGATCCACGGGCCGTGTGTGGTTTTAACAATATGACGTCATGCATGGAAAATTGAAAATGTAAGAAGGGTTTGCCAAAGCCATATACGAATGATACTATCACGGATATTGACGGTTATCCAGTGTATTGCCGCAAAAATATATACATATTCACAATGCGACTCTTGACAGCCTCCGTGGCGCTGTTGGTTAGGCGCCGGTTGTGAAACGTAAGGCCGCAGGTTCGATTTCCGCACCGAGGCAAATATTTGTGTGATCCACTGGTATTTGTTTCGGGTCTGGGTGTTTGTGAGACTGAATAGTCTCTCATGGTTCCTGATATCCGCGACACAAGACTCGATCTTAGTGTGGGGTCAGTACTATGTATTAATTATTATTTTTTAAGTAGAAATCAGTCAGTATACCTTAGCTACAGTAACACGTGGCCGGGTCTACTAGTTTTACTTACAAAGAAGAATCAAATAATAGTGCAAGGTGGCCTGTTGGTAAACGGACGAGACGCGACTGCCAAGGGCCAACACGTTCACGGTGGTCACGGGTTGAAATCCCAGGGCACACCTCTGACTTTCCGGAGTCATGTGTGTATTGATAACTAGTCAGTCACCACGCAATATAACGGTGAAGGAAAACATCGTGGGGAAACCTGCATATATACCATATAACCATGCATATAACCTCCTTTATAGCCTTTTGAAAAAAAAAGCTATGGTATGTAAAGTCCGCCAACCAGCACTAGAGGCCAGGATGGTGGACTATACGGCCTAACCCCTCGCAACCGTACTTACGATTGTAGAGGTGGCTCGTGCCCTGCAGTGGGGCGTATATGGGCTGATGCAGTACAGTACAAATAATATCTACTCTATTAATTAGGCCAAACCAATTGTTTTTGTGTGTTATCAGTGATGACATATGGCACCGAAAGGTAACCTCTAACTATGGGCCTCATCAGAAGGCTCAGTGCCACTCAACGCGCTACGGAGAGGCCTATGCTCACCGTTTCACCACGAGATCGAATTGGGTATGAGGAGATCCATAGGAGAACGAAGGTTACCGACCTAGCCCTGAGGATTAACACGTTGAATTCGTAGTGGGCCGGGAAAATAGCTCGCCAAATTATAATAATAAAAAAACAATCAAAACGGAGCAGGCGTCATCTTAAATTATTTAATACTGCCCATTTAAAAACAATTATTAATTTGACCGTGGTTTGTTCACTTCTGATCGAGGTAATGCATTTTCTTTATTGTTCCTTCGCTGTAAGTACCTAGTATAGTCGTTGGCTGCGATTCAATCAGATCAGTCTTTATTCCATGCCCCAGCTGCCGTGTAACTCGTAAACACGTTTAGAGATGACGCCACGATCGAATTGAATCGCGGTATGGTTTCGTTCACAACTAGGGTATATAAGCCCCGCCGTAAGTACGAGACTTTGCAAATATGCCGATGTGTCACTACTCGTAAATTTTTACAAGCGACTCTCACCTCACGGTGTATGTAGGCGCTTTATATAACTTAAAAATATATTAGACTCCTCGGTAGCGCAGTTATACTAAGGTGATATTGGATTTTGCTATTCATTATCAACCCGGAGTCAGAAATTTGTGCCCGATATGGCGATATCTCGCCCTCTATCACATAGTGGGACGGAAGACGCAAGACGAAACGTGGGTGACTACCCCTTCTGTGAAAAAGGCGTGAGTTTATATATTTATGTAAAGAAAATGTGTGTATTATCGTATTATTTTTATTTGCTGTGCATAGTGCTCTTTTGTGTTTAGTACGTACATACAATATATGTATATAGTTGGAGCTAAAGAAGTTTTACTTAGCCGCGTGAAAAGCACACTCGTTGTTTTATTTAACTCATTGGAGTCAAATCTCTTTCACATCACAAAATTCATTCCTTCTTCTTAATAATAGAGTAGTTGAAAAAATAATACTAGACACAAAATTACGAGTTGTTTTGGGAAAACTTTTGAAAAAAATTCTTCGCTGTAGGGGAGATGTAAAGAATTACATTTCTTTAATTCCCTCCTCAAATTATCCTCGATTATCGTCCAAACAGGAATACTTTGATTTTAACATAAGAAAGATGGCGTTGTGTAACAACGGACGTCATCGCATTTCTATCAAAATTGTGTACTCATTTTAAAGATGAATACAGTCAAATTTCAGCGACGATTCTTCAAGCATCTACAATTCAGCAAATAAAGGTGGCTAATAATTATGCTGTCTCCGTGCAAAATATGGGTGAAGTTAACATTCAAACAATTTTTTGCAAAGAAAATTGTGTCCTGTTCAGGTGAGAAATGTCTTGTTTATTCCTGAACTGAGCGTAAACTTGCTGTCAGTTGGCCAACTAACTAAAAATGACTGTAAAGTGGAATTCATCGAAATGGGATGTAATATATACAATGCCAATAAGATCCTTATAGCAACTCCAAATATGATAAATAACATTTACAAATTGACTGTTACTGCGACGCACTTAAACTTGGCTGATGTAAAGAGGTTAGAATCATGTGCTGAGAGTATAGGTATTACTAATAAATATGTTGATACTGTTTGTATACCATGTTGTGAAGCTAAACAAACATAATTACCGTTTCCACTCTATGGTTCGAGGGCAAAGGCATTATTAGAAATAGTACATACTGTGTGGTCCGATGGATATAATTTCAGCTGGTGGTGCAAAATACTTCATAACTTTCATAGATGACCTTTTCCATAAAGTTTATGTCTATTTTCTCAAGAACAAGATGGATATTAAGTCAGTGTTTCAAAAATTTAAAGAAGTAGAAAATGAATTAGATCTCAAAATAAAAATAGATAAAAGCGATAATGGAAAAGAATATTGTAATAAATCATTCTCAGATTTTCTAGTGCCTTCCGGCATCAAACACCAAACGAGTACTCCGTATACACCTGAGCAAAACGGGCTAGCGGAACGGATGAATCGGACGTTGGTGGAACGTGCAAAATGCATATTATTTGAAGCAAAGCTACATACACAGTTTTGGGCAGATTTGCATGTGTGTCCAACAGTATTCAGACCCACTGACTACTGAAGAAGCTATGCTGAAATCGGGCACTGATGCTGAAATCTGAGTACTGGAAATCAGCAATGGATGAAAGAGTAACAATCATTGTTGGAAAATAAAACTTGGGAAATCAGTACTCTTCCATAAAATAAACGTCCCATACCGTGCAAATGGGTTTTCAAGAGGAAAACAAATGAAAATGGAGAAATAGTGAAATATAAAGCACGGCTTGTGATTAAAGGTTGTTCACAAAAACCTGGGGTAGACTATACGGAAGTACTATTTTCACCAGTAATAAGGTACCTCCTTAAGGTATCAGTAGGGTAATTCACGTAATTAAATAAGTTTAGTTGCAGTGCAGTTGCAGTTAAGTTTCGATCAAGACAGACCTTTTTGTATTCTCGTAATTTTGACAAACGCTGTCAGATACGCTCGCGTCAAGTTCGCGTCACGCGAGCGGTTTAGTGTATTCTACTGCTGCGTGTTTTGTGTGCGTGATTCAGATCGCAACTTGATCGGTATTCACGTATAAGCTTCTTGCATACGACTGACGTACAGTTGACGCGCAGCACACGCGCAGGTTACGCATAGCTTAGGTGCAGTTCACGCGCAGCTAAACAATTACAAGAATACCATTTTGCACTAAGACGTAAACTTCATTGCAACTGCACCGCAACTTGATCGGCGCGTCAAAAAATTACGTGAATTAGCCAGCTGGTTGCCTTAGCAGTAAAACTTGACTTAGAAATTTCTCAAATCGTTGCAGTATCAGCTTTCCTTCAAGGAGATTTAGAGTAAGAATTATATATGTTACAACCACATTTATATACCAATGGTAAACAAGTATGTGGATTAAAAAATCTTTATATGGATGGAAACAGGCAAGCCAGCAGTGGAATAAAAAGCTTAGCTCTACACTTAAAGGAATGGGACTACTACAGAACACAATAGATCCTTGTAAATTGTGGACACCAAGAATATGGTTTTCTTAGCTACTTACGTTGATGATATAATTCTTTTTACAAATAATATGGAATCTTAAAATTATATCAAGGGAGAGCTTCATAAGCAATTTAAGATAAAGGATCTGGGTGATATAAAATATTGTATTGGTATACATGTAGAAACAGACAGAAAGAAAGGAGTTATATATTTATATCAGAAAAAAGATACATAAGAGAAGTATGAAATAAATATGGCATATCTGATTGCAAAAGTGTTAAGATTCCATTTAATATTAATACAAAGTATAAAGAGACATCTGGGGCATCAAGTATATTGAATGACATTCCTTCAAGAGATAATAGGATGCTTATTGTACATTTCACAAATTACCAGGCCAGATATAAGTTATGTCAAAAATATGTTGAGTAAATACAACAATAAACCAAAAACCACATTGGATTGCATTAAAGAGAGTTATCCGCTATTTGAAAGGCACTAAAGTTTATATACTGAGCTATAAACAGAATTCAAAGGAAAATATGTCTTATGGCTTCAGTGACTCAGACTGGGTAAGCTCAGACGATGACCGGCGTTCCTGCACTGGTTACACATTCTTGTTCCAAGGAGGAGCAATCAGCTGGAATTCTAAACGCCAGCCTACTGTTGCTCTGTCGACGACCGAAGCTGAGTACAAGTCTTTATCGTCTTGTGTACAAGGGGCTATGTGGCTGAAGCAGCTTCAGGAAACATTTTGGCCTCAACTGAAGAATGATGCAATGGTTATTTAAAGTGATAATCAAAGTTCTATTAAACTTTCAGGTTCCGATGGTTATCACTGTAGGACTAAACACATAGACGTGAGGCACCATTTTGTTCATAACAAAGTGGATGAAGGAGCCATTGAAGTGCAGTACTTACAGACGGATATGATTGTAGCTGATGCACTTGTGGCGTAATCAAACCACATGTACGAGTATGTACAATAATATATTTACAAAGATTTTACAAATTAATAGTTTACAATGAGAAAATATTTTACACAGATTTTTACAAGTGACGTATGTCATGTTATAAAAATCGACTGGCCGTTTAGTGCTGATTTATTGTAGGACTCTTTGGTCCACACACTAACTAAAGCCACAACATACTCGAAACTAGCATATTGTTCTAGCAAGATGGGCTTGATTTCGCCCTGTGGTCCGGGGGTGCAAGAATTCTGCCATGGTATCCCCTGCCCGTCGTAAGAAGGGACCTAAAGGGGTCATCAGAGTCACTGGGAACATTGCGGGGGCGGTGCGCCCTGACTTATAACGGCTCTGAGGCGAACGACAGAGTCTCTGTCATGGACGCCCATAAGACTTAAAAGGGCGTCCAAAATAGTCCTATGTAGGGGATCATCCGGGCCCCACATCATAGAAGGACCAGCAATGGTTATGAGCGGGGCAATTACGCGGACGTAAATCGGGGTGCCTTTCACCCTGGGATGTCCGGTGCCGCCCACAATGCGTGTGATGATTTTCAAGAGGTTTTTAGTAAGTACGCTGGCGTAGGCTTGGTAGGGACCCAGCTTGGCCACAAATCCGCATTGTGCCGGGCTGGAAGACCAGAGACACTGACATACCCCTTTCCACCTCTCCCGGGGTAACGAAAGGGCTTAATAGCTTTTTCTCTTGAACCCAAATAAAAGATGGGCTTGATTGCTGTTTAAAGGAGGATGTTGAAATAGTAAACATCAAATAGTTTCTAATAGAATACCAGCTAGTAGTGTATTCATGTCACTTGTGGCGCTTGGGTTTTTTACCTGTCATGTCAGTTCTTTTCCTCATTATTGTAATTACTTTACCGTCGATTAAACATTGTTAAACTTACAATCTCGAGTTCATTATTTTCCAACAAGTATGTAATCTATATGAAGCATTTATGCAAATGTAATGAGAAAAGTCTTCATCAATGAAAACTCGATCTATCATTGTCACATAAACTTGCGCGCGCAACGCGTCTTTATCACTCTCACTACTACTACTCTCGCATTTTCGTACAAGATCTAGGAAACCATGAACTAGATGAACTTTTTAATAAGGCAACCTAAGCAGTTAAATTAAAAATACAATAAGCTTGCATTTGACATTTTTCAAATAAATAACTGATGAGATAAAAAACATTTATTCACCTGTGTATACCTGGTAACCCCTTAGTTACGCAGTTGTGAAAGTAGGTTGTGTAAGGTCAGGGATGCTCCTATCTAGTGGTCATGGCCTGTCCTAGAATAGGTTCTACGAGTACGCGACCTCGGCCTCCCGAGCTACGGCAGTCACTATCAACCTTACCTTCCGTGACTGCAGTATCCACTCTTCCTCCAGGCCATATTTTCCCTTCCCATAATATCCTTTACCCACAAATTCTATTTCCTTTCCCCGGTTGATGACGGGCAGCAGCGTCATCAACTCGAGTCCCCTCCTGCGCTCGCCAACCCGCCTGCCAAGCGTGGCGAGTATCGGCATGCAAACCTCGTAATGCTAAACAAATCCAGGACCAGGCCCCCAGTCCCCGGCAGCCCCGCTATTCCTGGCTACGGTAGCGGCCATGGTTACGGCGGGGCAGGGGGTGCTAAGAATCCCCGGGTTGGCCCCGGCTACCACCCCCGACGACGACTGGCCCTGGTAACACATAACATACGCACGATGAGGACAGACGAGAAGATTGTCGAACTGGAAGAAGAATTGAGTGGGTTACACTGGGACATTCTGGGGTTGTCGGAAGTCCGAAGAATCGGGGAGGACACGATAACCCTGAAGTCCAGTAACCTGCTTTTCTACCGGGGGGACGACCAACAGTCCCGAGGAGGTGTCGAATTTCTCGTCCACAGGTCTCTCATAAGCAACATCGTATCCATCGAAAGTGTGTCGAGCAGGGTAGTGTACCTTATACTCAGAATATCAAAAAGATATTCGCTGAAGGTCATACAGGTATACGCGCCGACCTCGACACACCCAGATAAAGAAGTAGAGGAGATGTATGAGGACATAAGTCGGGCCATACATACTTCCAAAACCTACTTCAATGTTGTTATGGGGGACTTCAACGCAAAGTTGGGCATGAGAAGCGATGCAGAGCTGAAAGTGGGGCAATTTGGACATGGGCAACGGAACCTCAGGGGTCAGAGGCTGGCCGACTTTCTGGAGAAAGAGGGACTCTTTGCGATGAACTCTTTCTTCCAGAAGCCGCCTAACAGGAAATGGACCTGGCTGAGTCCTGACGGTTCTACGAGAAACGAGATAGATTTCATCTTGACGACGAATAGACGGATGTTCAGTGATGTCTCTGTGATCAACAGGGTGAAAACCGGCAGTGATCACCGAATGGTTAGAGGCACATTGAACATCAATGTCCAATTAGAAAGGCGTCGCTTGATGAAGTCTACGCTCCGACCTACTCGCGCTCATATCCAAAACCCCGAGAGCTTTCAACTTGAGCTGGCAAATCGCTTTGATTGCCTCAAAGAAAACCTTGCAGTGGACGAGCTAAACAGCGGTTTGGTAGAAGCTGTCCATACGGTGGGATCTAAGTATTTTAGGCCTCGCCGTAGAGATAGACCACAAAAACTCTCGATCGACACTCTTGACCTCATGGCCGAACGTCGATCTATGGCGCTGCAGTCTTGCGATGACGCCGAAGCATACAGGCGGCTCAATAGACGGATCTGGAAGTCCTTGCGACACGATGTCCGTGCTCACAACACTGTGAGCATAAAAGAGACAATTGAGCGGAACGGAGGCTCCAAAGTGTTTGCAAGAGACTTGTCTATTGGGTAAAGCCAGATGTCTAGGCTGAAGACGGACGGCGGCAGCGTAGTGTCGACGAGGGCAGAGGTATTAAGGGAGATCGAGAGGTTCTACGGACAGCTATATACCTCGGTTACCGAACCTGCTGTTAGCTCGGCCGAAGACCTGAGAGCCGAGTTGATCCGACACTTTAGCGATGATATCCCGGACATCAACCTGTGTGAGATTGAGATGGCCCTGAAACAGCTTAAGAACAACAAGGCGCCGGGTGAGGACGGAATCACTTCAGAGCTTCTGAAAGCGGGCGGTATGCCGATGCTGGAAGTCCTTCAGAAACTCTTCAATTCCGTTCTCCTCGAGGGCTCAACGCCAGAGGCATGGAGCAGGAGCGTGGTGGTACTGTTCTTCAAAAAAGGTGATAACACTTTGCTGAAGAACTACAGGCCCATCTCGCTCCTGAGCCATGTCTATAAGCTGTTTTCGAGGGTCATCACAAATCGTCTCGAACGCAGGTTTGATGACTTCCAGCCTGCCGAACAAGCCGGTTTCCGAAAAGGTTTTAGTACCATAGACCACATTCATACGCTTCGGCAAGTTATACAAAAAACCGAGGAATATAACTTGCCGCTTTGTTTAGCGTTTGTGGACTATGAGAAAGCCTTTGATTCGATCGAGACCTGGGCTGTGCTACAGTCTCTTCAGCGGTGCCACATTGACTATCGGTACATCGAAGTGTTGAAGTGTATATACAACAACGCCACCATGTCGGTCCGAGTACAAGATCAGAGCACGAAGGCTATTTCACTACAGAGAGGCGTAAGACAGGGAGATGTCATATCTCCGAAACTGTTTACTGCCGCGTTGGAAAACGCTTTCAAGCTCTTGCAGTGGAAAGGATTCGGCATCAACATCAACGGCGAGTATATCACTCGTCTTCGATTTGCCGACGATATTGTAGTCTTGGCAGAATCGCTGGAAGACCTTAGCACTATGCTCGAAGACCTCAATCGAGTCTCCCAACAGGTGGGTCTTAAAATGAACATGGACAAAACGAAGATCATGTCGAATGTCCATGTTGTGCCCACCCCCATTGGAGTTGGGGGCTCGACTCTCGAAGTTGTAGACGAATATGTCTATTTAGGACAAGTGGTCCGGTTAGGCAGGTCCAACTTCGAGAGAGAGATCAATCGTCGAATCCAACTCGGTTGGGCAGCGTTCGGGAAACTGCGCGATGTCTTCTCGTCCAAAATACCTCAGTGCCTCAAATCGAAAGTCTTCGATAGTTGTGTGTTACCAGTTATGACATACGGCACCGAGACGTGGCCTCTTACTATGGGCCTTATTAGGAGGCTCAAAGTCACTCAACGAGCTATGGAGAGGGCTATGCTCGGGGTTTCCCTACGTGATCGAATCAGAAATGAGGAGATCCGTAGGAGAACTAAAGTAACCGACATAGCCCAGCGGATTAGCAAGTTGAAGTGGCAATGGGCGGGGCACATAGCACGGAGAACTGATGGCCGATGGGGCCAAAAAGTTCTCGAATGGAGGCCACGAAGCGGAAAGCGCAGCGTGGGACGTCCACCCACTAGGTGGTCAGACGACCTGGTAAAGGTCGCGGGACGTCGCTGGATGCAGGCTGCCTTCAACAGGTCACTGTGGAAATCATTAGGAGAGGCCTATGTTCAGCAGTGGACTTCCTTTGGCTGATGGATGGATGATGATGAAAGTAGGCAACCTTTACGTGTTCAATTCTGTTGGTATATCCTTTTAATTAATGTATATTTGTTTGAAATAAACAATGAAGGAACTACGTAGATTAAATAAATTTAATTATTGAATAGTATCCGGACGCAATTTAACTAGGCAACCTATATGCAATATGTCAATGTGAATATTATCTATCATTTATCACTAATAAGTAACAGATGAGGCTATATATTTCTTATACTGGATCTCAGACCAACGGTAAGCGCAGCGTCGGCTGTCCGGCGGCAAGATCGGCCGACGACATTGTTAAAGTCGACCGTGACCTTGGCACTCTTACGAGACCCCTTTTATTTTGAGGGGCTCGGCTGTTTCACGACTCAAGTTCTCTGCCAAGGCCACGCCAATCCGTGACACGCAATAAAATGAAGAACTTTTCTGATAGTTAATATACTACTAGAGTATGTAGCTCAATTAATAAAACGCTGTTCATCACACACCTGACTTATCACATAAGCACACTACTAGTTACTGGCAACGATAAGAACTTAAATACCTGCCAGATCCCTACGTGCTGCTGGGGCTCTGTACCAAAGGTTTATACCAAGTTTAGAATATCACAGATAACATCTGTGACGCGGCCGATGATTAATATTGTGCGTAAATGGATTACTATTGAGATGATGTTGATTGGATTCTGATTTCGAATGCAGAGATATCTAAAAACTTTAGTAACGATCCCCTACCTGTCGTAAAAGGCGACTAATGGGGATGTGGGGGTCGCGGGCACGCAGTGGGCGACTGTCGTAGTGCCATTTGTATGCAGATACAATGCCACCCCGAGATGTTCAGCAGCATAGGGTACGAGCCGCAAAGTAAGACCAGTGTGCAGGAACGGTTCCGGTAGAAGCTGAGGCGCTCTTGCTTCGGGTCCCCAGGGCCGTTCCAATTGTGTCAAAGAGGGCCACGCGGGGTTTTGGTTGGTATGCCGTAGACCGGTGAAACCAACATAATCGCTCCACTTTCCCCCAAGGTGGGACGATAGCGGTAACTCGGATTCCACGCGTCAACAAAAAAAAAGCGACGGCAAAAAGAGATAAATGGAATAATATGAGAGAGGCCTGTCCCCAGCAGTGGGACCCTACAGACTGGATAATGATGATATACAAGACAGTACGGCGAATTAAAATTTCATTTTTTTGTTCCGTCGTCCGCGCAGCGCGGTTTAGTGTAACAATTAACTACGCAGAGGCTATACCGTAAGGAGAGCACTTCTCATGATTTATTTTTCAGTTCTATTTCTATTTTTAATATGACGCACGGCTATTTTCCTATTTATTGTTAAAGGGGTTTATCATATCTGGCTGCCTCGTAGGCGCAGTTGTACTGCGGTGTGATTGCAAAGCTGAAGTCTTGGGTTCGAACCCAGGGTTGGACAAAGTTGTATTGGATTTTTCTATGCACTACCAGCCCGGAGTAAGGAATTTGTGCCCGATATGGCGATAGGCTCCGCCCTCTATCACATCGCGGGACGGAACATACAAGACGAAATGTCGGTGTCGTGGCTGCACCTCTGCCTACCCCTTCTGGGAAAAAGGCGTGAGTTTATCTATGTATGGAATTATCTTTTATACTGTTTAAAAAAGTACAGAATGAATTAATTACGTAGATTTTTTGTTTCCAATATCCCAGAAAAAACCGAAAATTCAGTAGAAAAATGTTTAATTAATTATGAAATTATTAGGTATGTAGTTCTTAAGCTTATCTTTTATGATTGAGACAAATAGGATTGAAGGATTGAACAAAAGTAATTATGGAAACTACTAGTCACAATATTACTAAGTATTTGTCAAAGTAGATTATTTGAAATTTTACTAGATTGGCTATAATTTTTTTAATGGCTTGGTTGAGTATGGTCTATCTCCCGTAACTGGTTTATCGTCTATTTCTGGGACACCCTGGATACTCAGCATGTCGCCGTCCACAGCTGGACGTAGGCCTTCTCAAGTAAGCGCCAACAATGCCTTATCTTAAGCAGCCGTCATCCATCAGCTACACTCCGCTCTTTTCAAGCCGTCGGTCCATAAAACATAATAGGCGGAAACTAACTAAAGTTATTAACCATCAAACCCGAAAGCTTTTTAAACAAGAAATAAAATTTTCAGGCGCATATTAGCAAAACCATATCCACGCCCTCCGATCAATACATCGAAGGGATGAAGACGCGCACAAGCTCCCCTGCATCCGCCATTCGCACCGGCCCTGCTGCAGGCGTCGGTCGCGTCGCTGGAATGTCCAGCAATAATTTATACTTTGTATTATTTAATACTCTGTAAAAATTATTGCTGGACATTTCAGCATTAGAGTAGTGATATAATATTTAATCATCATAGTCGTTTAACATAAATGTTTAGTTTAGTCGCATGTTACTTTAGTCATATAAGTGGAGTGTGCATGTGTACGCGTCCGGTATGGGATGGAACAAGAGAAGGGCAGTGCTGGAAGAACGCAGTGGAAAGACGTTTTGAGTGCGTGATTTAGTCCGTACAAACGATGCCCTGCTTCGGACAGTACGACATGGCGCGTGTTACGATCGATACGGGAGCCGCACCCGACCGCGCATGTGCAGTGTGTAGGGCCGCGTGCTATTGGACTATGCCTCCTTGTTAGTGCCTTCACAAAATGGACGCCATCTTAGGGATGCTGCGACATTGGATGCTCTACAAAATGGACGTCGCAGCAAATGAATGCCGCCTTCAACATATTATATATGTTGAATATGGTGCAGAACGATAGATCAATCTAGTTGGCATCAAACTCGGATGTCCAGAGATACAGCTCCTGGATATTATTCACTTGGAACGCCCATATGTCTTCCAACAAATACGAGAAGGTATTTTTTTTATATTGAATAATTATTTCCTTTTATGATTTATTTTGATTCTTAGGGAGTTAATATGTGTTAAAGTTATTGTAGGAGTAATGTAAGACACCAAGAAGGTCAAACTGGGCGTCAGTTCCGAGCATGCTTAAATCCCTTGGCCGTACTTCTGAGTTACAATTCACCTAAATTATTTTTTGCTTAAGTCGTTTTACTTTTTCGCTTTCAATATTGGAAGAATTAAAATATTCGATCTGATTTTATTCCAGTTGCTGGAGATGCACTCCATTCTCCAGAACATCCGAAACTTACCATAAGACTTCTTCGGATTACCTAAAGGTAAGCATATGGCGACATTATGGGATTAGCAACAATTTCTGTTTTCTTTCAGTATTAAGCCTCTTTTTATTATTAATAACCGACTTTGTATGACAGGTACTTGAACTTCTCAACCGAGTGTCGGCTGGATTCTGCACCGGCGGTGTTTGGAGTGAGGAGCTGCAAGGAGCAACGGCCGCGGACCCACGTTGACGGAATGGGCCACGCTGCCACCATACACACTATACTCAGCTTTACCAACATCTTCCATCTAGAATAGTTTTTGTAACAGTTACTTTCGGTTCCTGAGAAATTATTATATTTTTTATGGACGCACTTGTTAAAAATCCATATTAAGGATGAGATATTTTTGATAATGTTTAAATTTCACTCAAATGTTATGGAAATGTAAAACCTTTTCGTGACTTACATTGTATGATACAAAACGACAACATTTACAATAATTTAAAATTAAATAGAAAAATAACTTAATAAAATGAACAAGTGTATCCTGCAGGTTGTGCATTACTAAGTGGGAATGGTAATGGTATGCAGGTATGCTTTCAGCATTATAAATATAATGCAAACTCTGATACATGCTGCTTGGCTTAGCTCACGTGAACTTGATGCCAATTTTTGATTATAGAAAATCCGCTGAATAGTTGGACAGTGAGATCGAGCTCAATACATTAGACAAAAAATTAAGATTAACAAAACGTCAAAATAAACTAACAAATTCCTAACGTAACAAAGCGTTCCTCTTAAATGGAAATTATTTTTTATACTCAATCTTTTCAGCCATAATTATGAACTTGGTATGTTTTGACTATCTCTAATGGCCTCTTCAGATGTAGTGTGTCCCGGACTACAGGAATAATTGGGATTTACAGTCCTGGCGGTGGCAGGGGAATGCGAAATGAGTATTGCCGGTAGAATTTAATCCAATTTTTGAATAATCTAATTAAGCTTTGGGTGTCTATTTAAAAATATAAATAATTAAATTTGATGAAGCCATTCTACGACGTGGACCGACGAAATACATATTGGTCCTGATTATATCTTCTTATCTCAAATCCGGTATTATTTAATCATTATTCATCATTACCACATACGCACTGCAACAAACCAACCTTGTTGATAAGTCTAGTTGTAATCTCAATTTCAATGTGTACTTGTATCTGTGTAATTGCAGATATTTTAGGTAAGAACTTATATTTAATTAAGTGATATTTTGATATTACAAGACGCACTATATGTAATAACTTTTCTATATTAAGAATGCAAACGAGTATCATCGAATGCCTTCGACGATTTATTTTAAGCATCCTAAATGCGAGTGAAACCCAGAAAAGTTTCTCAAACTCGTGTGTGTGTGAAAGCAGAGAAGTACGGCTCCACTGCATTTACGGATGTAATACTATGAAAGGCAACAAGATTGTAGGTTAAGGGAAAATATTATATTCGTATATGAGACTATGAATACGATATGTGACTATTAAAACATGCTTCCAATTTTTGTGTTTTATTTTCCTAATCTATGACTATAAAAATATATAACTTAGCCACAATCCATTTAATGATTCGCTGATGAAAAATAGTTTAATTTAGAAATTCACCATACGTAATGGTCACAGTAGCAAAAATTTATGATAATAATAAGTTCTAAAATGAAACATAAAATGCTGCTGATTACAGTTAATACATTCTTTTCTTAAACAATAAATGTCCAAAAGAAAAATTAAATTATTATATTAATACTCAAAATAATACGACGATTTTGTTATAATAATTCCTCTATTCCTTTCCAACATCATGTACATTCATTCAAGGCCTCGCTACACACAACTGGCATATTTTAATACCTACAACGTTCACTCTTGAACAATCACAGCGTAATACGTCTTCCGACTCGGCCGTCCTTCCCATCAGCCGTTGACAACTCCGTTCTGTATTCAAATCCTTATTCTATTCTTCTTAATATATATGCCAGCACCATCGTCATACTAGAATAGGTTACTTTACTCATCGCTTATAAAAATCACCCGTTAATTAGCAATTAGCAATGACTATTCTCCTCTTTAAAATGTTTATGAAACTTGCTCCCCGACTACAAGATAACGCGCAGCTGAACGCATATTTGTCATTTCCAATATTATTAGCATGGCTATCGTAGATTTTATTCAAATTACGATAGCATTTAATCAAAAATATTGTTTATATGTGAGTAATTAGGAAATGAAAAAGGATTACTTTCATTTATAATCTCCCTTTGATTGCAGGGATAATTTAGGCATTTTAACATGCTTTTATTAGCTCCTCTTGTATGTATGCAGGGGAATCTTTGATGTCGATTTTCGGGCTCTTCAAAACGTCGATTTGATCTGAAAAATTGCACACTTGTTAAGGACTAATGATAATACAATAATGTAAAAAGTTTCTAACATTATCTTTACGAGGATTTTTAGATTTTTGAAAAAAATAAATGTGTTTTATCATCGCGCAGCTGTGTTCCTTAGATATGATGTCTTTTATTTTTAGTAAAGTAAATAAATCATAGCTTAAAAAACACGCTTATGTTCATACTAATGCTTGTTTTTTATTTTCGTTTTTTTGTTGGGTCTTATGAGCCAACTGAAAAAGTAAAAAAAATGTTAATGAGTTTAAGATTAGAAAAAAAAAAGTGTAATATATTCATTTTATTGCTAAAAAGCGTCGGGTACTTACAACAATTACTTATCATCAAGGACCCACGATATTTAACAATAAAATGAATGTATTGCACTCCATTTTCTCATCTAGCGTGTTTTTTGTTTTATAAACTATTATTTATGAAATTAAATGAATTTATAATATTTTAATTTTGCTCATGCTATACGAAATTAATTTGACCTATGATTTTGTGAGCTTGTCGTCTGAATCCCAATGCACATCAGGATGCGTTTACTCTACACATCTGCAGTACAAATTATATGCGCCTACGCCCAGAACATCAACTTATTGCCCATTATTTACACTTTTAAAACAGAAATTATAAAAACATAACTAATATGAGTATGTTTATTTTTATAATGTAAGTCACATCTATGCAAGTAAAATCGTTTGTAACTACGAGTACTAACGATCAAAGTCCAGCAAATACTTCTAACTCTACGAAAATGAAGAAACATATTGCAATTATTGTATGACTTAAACATTGTCTGCGAAAGGACTTTTTAAAATATTTACTGTAAAAAGTTAAATGGTGGAAATTACATGAAATTCGCTCTTTGATATTAGAAGCATGAATAATTTCAATCATAAGGAAAAAAGAAAAAGAGTTCAGAAAAATATACGAGGTGATATTGACTCATGTTATTTAATTTAACGCACAGGTTTCTCATCACTCCTCAAACCGAGATTATTTTTATCAAAAATCCTAATTTTAGTTTTCACTTTTTTTTATACTCGTAGATACGAAATTTTTCCCGCTTAGCTGAACTTCAATTCGGTTCAAAAATTACCTAAATCGTAAAATACTCGTATGTGTACGGGCTGATCATTAGTCTTGAAAACAAAAATCGCGATTTTTGACAATACTAACAGGCTGTTTTTTTTTTAAACTTGGTACAATGTTACCCGGGGTGGTTAGGAACATGTGGTCTAAATAATTAAGTACTTTATGGAAATATCACGCGATATACGAGTAGTATTACCCGGTTTTTTATAGTTAAGGACTTAAAAATTAGATTTGAGTCTGTACTAATATTAAACTATGACGTGTATATAAAAGTCATGTAGACCCGACTCTGGGTAACACAAAAAAACCTTAAAAAATAAATACCTAACGACGTTTCTGTACTAAACAACAACATATAACCGACGTAAACACTAGCCGCGACCGTTCACCGCACTTCACCCTCATGATTCATTCAGAATATTCCCCCTCGCCGAGCCAAGATTCGCGCCTCGACCATGATCTTGGCACACTTACAGGACCCCTTTTATTTTGAGGGGCTCGGCTGTTTTACGACTCAAGTTCTCTGCCAAGTCCACGCCAACCCGACGTGACACGCAATAAAATAAAGGGCTTTTCTGATAATTAAAATACTAGTAGAGTATGTAGCTCAATTAATAAAACGCTGTTCATCACACACCGGACTTATCACATAAGCACACTAAGTTCGTGGCAACGATAAGAACTTGAATACCTGCCGGATCCCTACGTGCTGCTGGAGCTCTGTATCAGAGGTTTATAATAAGATTAGAATATCACGGATAACATCTGTGACACGGCCGATGGTTAGAATTGTGTTTAAATAGATTACTACTGAGATGATGTTAATTGGATGTGATTTCGAATGCAGAGATATCTAACACCTTTTGCAACGATCGTGTCAACTTAAATAACTGTGCGGCACGTAAATAACAGCGTGTGACCTTCGGAAACGCTTACATCCTTGCTGCATTGGTCACTCTCAGAGTAGACCCCTCGATCTTGACCCTAATTCCTTCTAGGGTCGAGAGTCGCAGGTCGCGGTTGTTAAATCAGTGTTACAAGAGGAGGATATCTATGCCTCCTTATAAAAGGAACCACCAGTGGTTTTACCAGTGGTTAACCAGGCGCTAACGCAGAAATAAAACATGATGTTATTTGTCCTTGGATTGTGAATTTAGTTGGTATGCTTACATAGCAATTTGTTAGTGACCGGGCCTAGTTGCAAGCGTGCCGGGTGAATAGACCTCCAGCCTGGTACCGAAAGGAGCGTTAGCTTTGCTATAGTCTTAAAATGTGATGTGTGTGTGAAATAATTTCAGGTTACGGGTAAAATAAATTTTATATCTTAGAATGTCTTTTATTGTTTAATTCAGTGCGCTTGTAAAATGAGCGTGCTGAGGTATACAGAGGCAGGTTTCTATGCATCTAGGTCGGGGGCGGCGCCGCGCCCTGCGCGCTTTCATGCCGTGTTGCATCGAGAACGTTCCGCCGCGCAGGTAGCCTATACGCTTATATTGATATTACTTACCGAGGGATGGGGGAAGCGGCATCGAGAACATGACCATATTTGGTCATGCCTGAGGGCTATAAAATCAATACAGCTCTCAGTCTGCCCCGGGAGCGTCGGTATCATATAGCTAGTTATATGCATAGGTAGTGGCGGGATGAAACAATACTGTGCAATATTCTACGAATGTATGAGTACATCGAATTGAAATCGCTTCTCATGAGTTCTATTGAGACTAATTACTAGTAAAAAGACATGTATTTTCCACCGGAAACGTATTAAAAGTTGGAAATGTATACAATTTAGAGCACGTTTAGGAAATTTGTAAAATAATGATTTGAAGATTCTGTAATACATTGGAATAAAACGAATTCTTACGGATTTTATCGCGAATTTGATTTAATTTTTTAATTTTTTAATTGCCCGACGTTTCGATGACTGTATAGTTTTCGTGTTCACGGGGCGGACTGTAAAGTGATCGAAACGTCGGGAAATTAAAAAATGTAAAAATTAAATCATTTTCGCGATAAAATCTGTAAGAATTCGTTTTATTTCAATGTGTAACATCCGCGGAAACCCAAGACGTCATTCTGTAATACAATAATTTCTTGGGACATGTACATATATGTCAGAGTACAATACATGATTAAGGTAAGTAAACGTGAAAGCACTCAACCTGCATGGTCAACAACCGCTTTATGCTGCTGCAGCTGGTTGGTTTGGTGCGCTTTTGACAGAATCGGGTTGTTAATTGCTCGGAGTGAAAATGCGGGACCTTTATGGAGTCTTCCTGATTTCCTAGAAGTAAAAGTAATGGGGCCTTCGCAAAGTTTGTTTAAGAATACTTACTTACTGTATCAGCCCAGATACGTCCCGCTGCACGAGTCTCTTCTACAATCTAAAATACGATTAAGAGGGGTTAGGCCATATGGCCTATATAGTCCACCACGCTGGCCTAGTGCGGGTTGGCGGACTTTACATATCATAGAAATTCTTGCAAATCGCGAGGGTATGCAGGTTTCATCACGACGTTTTCCATCACCGTAATAGTGCGTGGTTATTGACTATCGGGTTCTTAACTCTGACTTTTCGGAGTCATGTGTGTATCAATAATTGAGACAAATCCAAAAATGTAGCACGATAACCCATTGCCACAGATAATTGGCAACAGTATGAAAGAGGAAGATAACGGAATAAATAATGCAACTCCGATATACAGGGTGGAGTTTTCAAGTGGGCGTTGATGGCCAAATGCGAAACTATGAGGAATAATGAAAAACGCCGAAAGGAGTAACGGAGCCCGATTTTGATGAAAACTGAAACTGCAGTATTTAGAGTTTTGAACATTCAATATGCCTAACGAGGTATCGAACCCGATGATTAAAAAAAACAAGACATTCTATATTATTGTACCATTCAATAACGTTGCTAATAAGGATTTAATTCTGAGAAGTAAAACAGTAACAGTAAGTATACAGCAAACTAAAGAAATGAGGTGATTTCTATCAAATTGCATTTTTTTCTTACAAAATCTACATTAACACCTAGCCTTCCTGCGCTGGGAAAAAATATTTTAGGAAAACTACACATTTGCCACCGAAACAGGATGATACTTTAAAAAAATTGGCGCTTTGTTTTGCGAAAATTTTGGTTCCATTGTGCCTGGAGTCACTAAAACTACTACCAGTCTTAATCTGTCGGGTATATCTAGATGTACCCGGTATATCCACCACAAATATAGCAAACACAGTCGGGATTTTGCACACAACATATTATTGACGAAGCCATATCGAGAAGAACGACAAAATATATTTTAGTGTCCAATAAAACGCGCAAATCTAAGTAGTAATAATAAATGAGAGTAGTTATTTATTTATACTATTTATTGTACCCTCAAGTTACATAATAATTAAATATACGAAATAAACTTAAAGTAGTACAATGAGCGGCCATATAGCATTGAGAGATTTTTTCCTGGCAACCATTGGAAAGTTAGTTAGTTATAATTTAGAACTCAAAACCAAAAGAATTTACTATATTTAAAAATACGCGCCAATTTGAAATAAAAACAAAAACAATCACCGGAAACAAGCAATATTTTTTTTGGTGACCAGTGTTATAGTTTATTCTTAAGCACAGATCAAGTAGAGATGCTACTTCTTAAGTGTTTTTATAAAAATACACAAGCTGTAGACCTATAAAATGTGTTGCTTTTTATCTTTTGGAGTCATTGTCTCGAAATATGAGTATCTTGAAATTGAAAGTTGTTTGTGTCCACATAATGTTAACACTTTAACAGTTGCTCACTTACTTTATCGTCTCAGAACGCTGATCACGCTCTCAGTACGGCATTGATTTTCTTAGCAAGTATTTTTTTTCTATTTATTGAAAAAAACAATTATATATTTTATTTACAATATAGTTTGTTATAACTTAATCTAATCTTACTTAATTTATAATCAACACCAATGTCCACAAAATAAATGCAATAAAAGAGAAAATAGAGAAAACACGCGCATTAGAGAAAAACAAACATTATATCATTTTATGTATTACAAAAATATGAGTAACCTAAATTATGTAGGTATAGATTATGATTTTTTAACCACTATACTTTAGAATTTCGTCTTTGACAGTGCTAAAATATCAATATATATAAATAAATAAATAAATATACGCAACAGTCATATACATAGTCTTGATCCCACATTAAGATCAATTAAGTCTTGTGTCGTGGATATCAGAAGCGACGATAGAATTCTCGGTCTCAGAAACACCCAGACCCGAGACAAATACTTGTGGGCCTCACAAATATTTGTCTCGGTGCGGGGATCAAACCTGCGGCCTCTCGTTTTACAGGCGGCGTCTAACCAACTGCGCCACGGAGGCTGTCCTTCTATCTATGAAGTCATTGTACATATGTAAAAGTCTGCGAAGAGGTACACGCAGACTTGTGTTTGTTCTATACTTGCTTGGTTACAACCGAGTCGCACACGCCTGGCGACGCAGACGTGTGCGAGGCAGTACGTAACACGATTTGTTAGTAAGATTAACACAAACAAATTCACCGCTACACAACCCATACAGCAACGTAACATTGAGAAAATTCCGTCTAGATTGTAGACTGAATAGTTTGTAATATTTTAATAAATCAGTATACGGAATGGGATTTATGACATTAATAATGTACCCAGCGTAGCTATTTCTTTTGCTCCGTTTCTAATCTTTTTACATAAATAAATAAATTCATTCAACAGTCACATACATAGCCCTGACCCCACACTAAGATCGAGTCTTGTGTCGTGGGTATCAGGAACTGTTGGGTGTATTCATTAATTAAAGCGCTAACGGCAGATGGAATAGTGTATAATCGAAAACATAATTATATTTTTTCCTCCTTATATAAGGACGTTCTTTGTCCTTAAAAAAAATAACAATTGCAGAAGGAAACCATATGAGAAAGCGACAATTCTCAAGAACTCTAATTGTAGGTACATGAGATGTAATTTTTGGAGACTATCCCGCCCTCACACCCACCACTGCAACTCCTGTAAGCCAGGATCAACAGTGGCACGCGTTGTAATGACACTGAGCATTGAAGCTCAGCGAGTCTCCGGGAATGTCTAACTTTAACCCGCAACGAAATCAATCATAAAGTTAAATTAATAGGAGGAGTTGGAAATAAATTACTGTACACTTCCCTCCGTAACAAAGCGGGTGACAAAAACAGTGAACTAAAGAGGTAAATAATCTGGCATAAAGACTTTTACAGCCAGAGAAGCCAATTGTAAAGCACCACGGATCAAATCATTATAATTACATTTAAATGGGACATATTACGAGAGCTGTTATAATGAATTCCAGTAATACGTAGTGCAAAAATGCCGGAAAGCACGGAAATTCCCCTAGTATCTATGAGATGTAATAATACAAATAATATTATAAAAGGCATTAACAGCAATATTTAGTACATGAGACAGTGATGACTGCCAGTCAATTTTAGTCAACTCGGAATTTATAGTGACCGTCTGCTTTGTAATAACTGGATTTAGATAATGAGCAATGTTTCAAAGACTTAACATAAATTTCAAATGAGGACCGTATTGAAAACGGTGGATGACAGTCATCAGTTTGAAGGAGGGCTACACATTATTTATATTGGCAGTCAACATTAATAAATACTAAGCAGTTTAAAAAGACAAACTGTCTAAATATTTAGATTTGGCCCATGAAATTACTGACATGTGGGATGTGGAGTCAACAATTACTGTCCCGATTGTTGTTTCTGCACATGGATTGATACCAAAGAGCCTCGACCAATATCTCCAGAAGCTCTCTATTGGTCGTTGGGTAAATAGCGAGATTCAAAAGGCGGTTTTGCTGGACACGGCACGCATAGTGAGGAGGTTCCTCACTTTGGATCCCTAACCGCCGGTGGCTTGGATCTTAAGCTTCGCCACTGAAGGATTAATATTTTTTTAATATTTTTATATGTATATTGTTTTTTTATACATGTATAAAAATGTAAAAAAAATGAATAACAAAATAAGCTTACAAGTTATCTTAAACACTTGCAGCATAGTCAGAAAATTTTTACAGTGCGAGATATCACCTGAACCTACCCCCAATGTAATTTCGAACCAATCCAACATTCATTTGGCCTAGGCCCGTGACTGTTGTTTTCTACCGGTTAAATGACACCAAGTTGCGAAGGAAATTTAAAGAAAATAATTATAATAATACACCCAACAGTCGCATACATAGTCCTGACCCCATACTAAGATCGAGTCTTGTGTCGTGGGAATCAGAAGCTACGAGAGACTTTTCGGTCTCACATACACCCAGACCCAAAACAAATATTTGTGGGCCACACAAACATTAATATTTGTGCGGGGATCCAAACCGTGGCCTTTCGTTTCACAGTCGGCGTCTAGCCAACTACGCCACGGAGGCTGTCAAAGAGAAACAAGTCTAAAATGCGATCCAGGATGTTTTTAAAATAGTCATATTGTAACTCATTAGTCACAGACATAAAAGTAGATAAATATTGACCGATAAGTGTAATTTCCTTCCATTATTTTAACATTAGGTATATTATACGAACCAGCAACGAAAAATGTAAAAATTTTAGGCTCATTAAGAACTTCTTGCAAGGTGCTAAAATGTGATTCATATATGTATATTATATTGATGACAGCCCGGCGGTGTATCAGCCGCACCGATCACGTGGCGCATATGTGACTGAGTAGCAGAAAGAGAAATCAAAACATGTTTAATGCTACACACAGTGAACAAAACTAGTGGCATAGGTCGAAGTAAAGTAATAAAATTTAAATAAAATCACAAACGTCATGTACTTTAAAGTCGAAAACGACGACGTAAATCATAAGAAACAAAACGTTTTATCATAATACATACATACATAAACACACGCCTTTTTCCCAGAAGGGGTAGGCAGAGGTGCTACTAGAACACCCACGTTTCGCCTTGTATATTCCGTCCCACGATGTGATAGGGGGCGAGCCTAAAATAAAATATAGAAAATAAAATATAAAAAATTATATATATAAAATTTAAATAAAATCACAAACGTCATGTACTTTAAAGTCGAAAACGACGATGACTAGTAAATCATAACAAACAAAAAGTTTTATCATAATATTATTATTTAAAATATACTATATTTTATTACAATGAAAATAAACAATAATCTTTAATGTTCAATATTAGTAAGATGATAAAAGGTCGCAACACATTTGGCTCAAAAGGTCAGAGGCCAGATAGTGCGCCGAATCAATACGCGGCGGGACGCGCGCGTGGCGCTCTCGTCTTGTTTCCCGCGGCCGCGCGCGACAGCGCACGTGTCCACTCCGATGTGTGAATTTATACAGAAAATTGTTGCACCTATGAGCCATAAAGGTAAGTTTAATATAATCGAAAAGTTCTCACAATTATGCCTATATTTTTATTTTTCGCATATAAACTAAGTCCAACTGTTTCCTTTACAATTTGCATGTAAAATCAAATAATCAATATTTTCTACACATATATTTGTAAAATATCGCAATATGTTTATATAGTTATCCAAAAACACCAATATATAAACTTTTGGAGAAATATAGAACAATAATCCTCCAAAAAACAGTCGCATAGCAAGCGAAACAACGACATATTATTCGGTAATTTTTGTTTTGTCTAAATTAGACCCGAAACCTATTTAACTTTATTTGGGAATAATCGTAATAAATTAAATTTGGTATTAAATATTCGTATTTATTATTCGGTGCAGAAACATTGTTGTTGGATGGTAACAATATTTTATTTTCCTTTATCCGCGTTTGCCTTAAGTGTCAATCAATAAACCAGTTGAAACATGGCGGACGGTGTTAAGACACGCATGTGCGGTGGAGTCCAACTACAACACCAATAGTCTGAGATCCCATAGTCTACATACTCAGGTCGTTTCAGCAAAGCTTAAAAAATTCTATAGTGTGTTCTGTATATTACACAGAATGTTTCTAGTATCTATAATACAGGCGAGCCCTAGTTTAGATACTAGCTTTAATATGGAAAAAATATGTACTAACAATTAAATTAAGTTATTTGCATTAAAAAAAACTGAAGAGCCACAGTTATAGTGGTTAAACTAATCACATTGTTATTGTAGATTTTTGTATCCGCATTGTACATATAATTACTAGTAAGTTAAGCGTAAGTTAATATCTATTAGAAGTGTTTTCCTCTGTTAAAACACGACGCACGTGTATGGGTTACCTACTGTAACGAGTTTTCAATTATTGTATTTTTTTTTTCAATTGCCTCGGCGGCGTGACTTTGGTGCAATTATAAAGCTGAGGTCTCGGGTTCGGATTCGGGGTCAGGCAAAGTGATATTGGATTTTTCTATTCAGTTTGGTATTTGTGCCCGTTAAGGCGATAGGCTCGTTCCCTATCACGTCCTAGGACGGAACGCATAAGACGAAACGTAGGTCTTGGTTGCACTTTCGCCTACCCCTTCTGGGAAAAAAGCGTGATGTCTATTTATTTTCCAGCGTTCTACTGGATGAACATAGTACACAATAAATATACTACTCACAAAAATTAAAGGATACTCTTATTTATCAAATTTTTAAGGTGGTTTTTGACAGTCCTGTATCTTGGAGAAAATTGATCGTTAAGAAACGTGAAACTAAGAAATTAGAAGCCTGAAATGTCTATTTTTCAGATCTGCGCTCTATTTCTTTATTGCATGCCTGGTTATTAAATAATCGTAGGAAAACCAACCCGCGGCCTCTTGTTTCACAGCCAGTGTCCAACCAACTGCACCACGGAGGCTGTCAGAGTGGAAGAAAGTGGGAAAACTTATAAAAAGATCAAGTGCCTAAGTAACTAAAGTTCAAAATCATTATTAAAGATTACTGTATTAGCCCAGATACGTTGAACTGTAGGGCACGAGCCTCCTCTACAACCAAGAGTACGATTGAGACTGGTTAGGCCATATTCTCCACCACACTGGCCTAGTGCAGGTTGGCGGACTTTACATACTATAGAAATTCTTGCATATCGCTATGGTATGCAGGTTTCCTCACGATGTTTTCCTTCACCGTTATAGTGCATTGTGCTTGACTATCAATACACACATGACTCCGAAAAGTCAGTGGTGTGCCCTGAGATTTGAACCCGCGACCACCATGAACATGTAGGCAGCCGCGTCTGGTCCGTTTACCAACAAGCCATCACGCACCATAAAAGATTACACGCATCATAAAAGATGCTGATGTATTTTTGTTTTAATGAATTTTGAAATCCACTTTAATTTGAAACGGAGAGCCAATGCTCAACGAAACCTTTATAAATCTTTCCATCCTTAAGTTAACACGACAATCCATGTTACCAATTTTCTTACGATTTGCGTAGGACGTAGAACCCATTAGCAAACAAAACCACGATTTGCTATTCAAATACACGGCAGACCTCACATACCAGAATATATAGACCACAAACTAAATATTTATGCGTTTTCTACATCAAATAAATATAATTTCCAGGCGGTGACGTCAACGCTGTGGACGAGTTGGAACAAGACGAAGCATCGACTTCACACAAAATGCCCGCCAACCAAAGTTCTTCCGAACCCCAATCAGGACCTTCGCACGAAAACGCACCACCTGAGGAGGTAAATCTGCTGCGCACCGAGACCCTGGACCGATCCTCATCAGAATTATGGTCCGACAAAGTGCCAGGCATTAGCATCCTATTTCAGTTCAGAACTGTCCGCAACTATGTGACTTCCTGGAAGAGGGAGATTCCCAAACAAGATGTCAAGGAGACGTACAAATTGAGCAAGCTGTAATGATATCATAGGTGAAAAAGCTTCGTGATCTGGCATACCAACTGGGCTTGTATTTGGACAAATTTGAAGACAAATCACAATGCAAGGTGCATATTTAAACTTGTCCCCATTCTTTTCTATGAAGGTTTTCCATTTCTGTTTTATTAGTGTTAATCGAGAAAAAGCGAGAAAAATCTAATATTACTGGGTAGGCATGATATATTGTACTAGAATGACACTTTGCTTGTCCCGATATTCAAGTACTGTACTCGTATTAACTAAAAGTAGATGTGTGTGTAGTTCTGCTAATGTCTTTTGAAACTTTTTGTTCGCGATTTATTGAATAAGTTATGTATAATATTTTAATATTTTACTTTAATATTTTAACTAAAATAACCTTTTAAGAAAAAAACTATGTAGGTTACACTATTAACAGTTATACAGTAGGTTACAGTATTAACAGTTGAACAGTTAACGGCATGGACGCTGGCACCGCTTCCGTGTGGACGAAAGCTTTTCCTCTTGGTTCCAATTGATTTATCAAATTTTAATATAATGCCGGCATTTCCTCAATATTTGGAACAATTTATAAAAGTATGCAATTTAAAATTTCTCAAAAAGTTTAACATCATAAATTGTATGTATTGAAACTAAATTTTTTCAATATATATTTTTAAACATTATGGTATTATATTTTTCTCATAGAGTATGGAATAATTAAAATCACGATAATTATTATAGTTGTCATTAATATTACGTAAAAAGTATATATTCGTGATGCATGAACCTACATAAGTCAAAATCTTTTATATAAATTACTTTACTACATATTGTGTAACTAGGTGGCACTGTAACGTATTAATATGAGTATGCTGTTTATGTTCGAATTTTCGGGATCTTCGTGAACGAGTCTTTAGTTTTAAAGTTTTGCACCTACGTGCTAGGAATGCATAGCCAAAGATAATAGCTTAGTTATTAGAAATATGTATCGTAGTATACAATTGTCGTAAGTAAGTGCTTTATTGATTACTAGCGACCGGAATATATGCAATTGCATATTTACCACATTTTCAGCGATCATTGCATATTTTGCCTAAAATCTGGGGAGTATGCATATTCGTGATGTTAAGAAGAACATAACTCTTTTGTCATCAAACGCAAAGGGTAGCGCCTATATCACCGCAAACGATTCTCCTAGTCTTAGACGAAACCCTTGCTATCGTTTCCCACAGTCTACACCTCTCCGTCTCCACTGGGATCTTTCCCACTGCTTGGAAAGAAGGCCCACATTATCCCCATTCCCAAAATATCCAATGTCTCTCTACTTTCCGAGTTCCGTCCTATTTCGCTTCTTCCTTTCTTATTCAAAGTCCTAGGACGTTTAATGCATACCAAACTCAATGATTTTCTCTCCAAGAATTGCCTCTTAAATCCTCTTCATTCTGGGTTTCGTCTTGGACATATTGCGACTACCACTTTGACACATATCACAAATGGCATGAGATTAGGCATGGATGTAAGCAGGCTGACTGTCTTAGGTCTGCTAGACTTCAGCAATGCCTTCAATGCTGTCGACTATGACGTATTACTTACCATGTTACGTTATCTTAACATATCTCCAATGGCAGTTGAAAGGTTAACGGTATGGACGCCGGCACCGCTTTCGTGTGGACGAAAGCTTTTCCTCTTGGTTCCAATTGATTTATCAAATTTTAATATAATGCCGGCATTTCCTCAATATTTGGAACAATTTATAAAAGTATACAATTTAAAATTTCTCAAAAAGTTTAACATCATAAATTGTATAAATAGAAACTAAATTTTTTCAATATATATTTTTAAATATTATGGTATTATATTTTTCTCATAGAGTATGGAATAATTAAAATCACGATAATTATTATAGTTATCATTAATATTATGTAAAAAGTATATATTCGTGATGCATGAACCTACTACATAAGTCAAAATGTTTTATATAAACTACTTTACATAAAAGATGATCTATGAACCTTCATAAGCCAAAATCTTTTATATAAATTACTTTACTACATATTGTGTAACTAGGTGGCACTGTAGCGTATTAATATGAGTATGCTGTTTATTTTCGAATGTTCGGGATCTTCGTGAACGAGTCTTTAGTTTTGAAGTGAGGTTCACTGCAGTGCTTCATGCAAATCATGAGTGTCTTAGCGTAGCTTCAGCATCTCACCTACGTGCTAGGAATGCATAGCCAAAGATAATAGCTTAGTTATTAGAAATATGTATCGTAGTATACAATTGTCGTAAGTAAGTGCTTTATTGATTACTAGCGACCGGAATATATGCAATTGCATATTTACCCCATTTTCAGCGATCATTGCATATTTTGCCTAAAATCTGGGGAGTATGCATATTCGTGATGTTAAGAAGAACTCTTTTGTCATCAAACGCAAAGGGTAGCGCCTATATAACCGCAAACGATGCTCCTAGTCTTAGACGAAACCCTTGCTATCGTTTCCCACAGTCTCCACCACTCCGTCTCCACTGGGATCTTTCCCACTGCTTGGAAAGAAGGCCCACATTATCCCCATTCCCAAAATATACAATGTCTCTCTACTTTCCGAATTTCGTCCTATTTCGCTACTTCCTTTCCTGTTCAAAGTCCTAGGACGTTTAATCCATACCAAACTCAATGATTTTCTCTCCAAGAATTGCCTCTTAAATCCTCTTCATTCTGGGTTTCGTCTTGGACATATTGCGACTACCACTTTGACACATATCACGAATGGCATGAGATTAGATATGGATGTGGACTTTTCATGTTGCATATAATTCGGTCACTATTACTTAGCCAGTTCGCTATTCTCAGGTTAAATAGAGGAATTATGCTTGAAATATTCATGCTTCATTCAAGAGGTATTTACTACTTCTATTCGGAGTACTGGGAGAGAATCTGTGCTCTCTCTCATTTCGCAATGGCGTTTCTATTTCTAATATGTCTTGATATATTTTTATGCGTTTTTTTTGTATAATTGATGCGTCTAAAAAATATTTATTTAATCCTTTTTTTATTATTACAGTATAATATTTATATTATTTATTGAAAATGTAAGATTATCTCTGACATCTTAATAAGTATTAGAAGTTAAATAAAATCCGTTTAAACTGTGTGAATAAGATTGTAGTACTGTAGTAAATCATGTGGTGTTTAGTGTACATATATGACTGTATTACTACAAATGTTTAAATTGTCGATCTATGACCGCTCAAAACTATTTACTTAAAAACGTTTACTATGTAAGCGACATAAAATTACTTGTGTAATGACACTTTCTTGCTATCTTCATATGTATTGCTTATAGGTATTAGAAATAAAATCAGTGCCACTGAATGTGTAGGAACAGCGTAGGCAGTACTGTAGCAGGGTCTTAGCGCAATATATTAAATATTGAAACGCTACAGACCGGTCAGGAAGACGAGTACCGCTTACACTATTGTGTTAAATTAACCTTTTGTGATGTATGAGGTAAACTTGTAATAGAGAACTTTGATATTGTCGTGGTCAATGGGGCATTGACGTACTTATCTTTAAATTATTAACATATAGATATTTTTGTCGTGATGTTTGTGTCAACGTATTGATGTGATTAGTTTTAACGCTTAAATAAGAATGTAAATCAAAAGTATTTTGTTATGTGAAAGGCAACATTTTGAATGGAATAAAATTGTGACGGTGCTTTTTGTGTATATTGTTTTTTTTATTTCGTAACCCATTTTCATAAAAAAAACAATTGACACTGGCAGATGTACCACACTGGCAGATGTGGCTTTAACCACAAAATACAATGAAGGGAACATGAGTAGCGCCATATGTCTGAAAACATTTACTAACGGTACAACGATTTGGTTAAAAACATGAATAATTCGTCCAGTGATCCCAACGTCCCATTTAGTCGCCTTCTACGACAGGGATACCGTGGTGGAGTTCTAGACTCTCGCTTGCCACAGCGCAGGGTGCCAGGTTTAATTGTCCCAATTAGCCCGGCGCCTCCAGAGTGCCATAATTAAAAGAATATTTATATGGTATCATATATGTTTTATTACCTGGCACGATAAATTTACTGCATCGCGCCCACGATAAGCGCTATACCGTCTAGAAAGAATACCGAATGGTAACATCATTTCTTGCCTCTTGCCATTTGTGCCAAGCTATTTAACAGCTTCCTCACTTTACGGCGAACGGAGCCGGCATTGCAATATCAGGCATTGCATGACATCAACCAGGTAATGTGAGGAGTGCTAGACAGTCACAGTCTTCGAACCGGGGATTAGTTGCGACTAATTCTCGGCTCGAAGAGATTTACCACCGGAGTTGCTTTCTCTTGGGGAATACAGGCCTGATATCCATCCCAACATTATAGTATATCGGGACATTTGACTTTGGCATACAACGCTGCAAACACGTCTCAGTGTAGCGAGACGCATCCCTACTCAGCCAGCCCTAGTTCATGTGTAAACAAATTTAATGCTACGACATTTGTAACAAAAGCCAAAGCATTCTAGAAATTAAAGAATGAGTATTGATTTTATCATATCCATGATGGCCGTCAGATGCGTAACAACAACAGGATGAAACAAAAATATATCAAAATAAAATGTTAGAAAGAGTATACACTCTAGCTCATTTTTCGTAGAGAAGGGAGCGAGGGTTATACACCACCTACACACATGCAAAAGCAGGGGGAACTTCTTATTAACATACTCACACTATTCAAACCGTTGCTAAGCAACCGTAAAATGAGACGAAAATATATCACGCCAACATGATAAAATGAGAAACCTAGCGGACCCATATTTAGTCTAGAAGAGGTGGCAAGGGGTGTGACTTGGGTTCGTAGGGTGTTTAACACCCCCATTGCAGGTGTTGTGAGGTTAAGGGGTTGGTATCCATGAGTTGTCTATCCACCGTTGAATGAAACAAAAATATGAAACTCTAGAATGTTAGATAGAGTAGACAGCCTAGTTCATGTTTTATCGAAAAAGGGTGCGCGGGTTAAATATGTTCATGTAGTGACTTACACACATGCAAAAAGAGGGTGTTTCTCATTATTCACATATACACACTACTAAAATAAAATAACTCTTCTGGTTTATGGGTTCCTGGTGGAAGTGAGCTAAAATGCCAGAATTTGTATGGAGTTTGGAGCTAGCACAATAGGAACGCATAAAAACGAAGAGATCTATTTCTATGTGTATGTGTGCGTTTGTATGAATACTGGTACACTAACACAATCTTTTTTTATAAACCGTTGCCTAGCAACCGCAGGATGAAACAAAAATATATCAAAATAAAATGTTAGAAAGCGTAGACACTCTAGCTCATGTTTCGTTGAGAAAGGGGGAAGGCTTAAACACCACCTCCACACATGCAAAAGCAGGGGGAACTCCTTATTAACATACTCACACTAATACAAAAAATGACTCTGTTATCTTATGGGCTCCTGGTATATGTGCTCCAAAATGAGCCAAGAATGCCAGAATTTGTATGGAGTTTGGAGCTACCACATTAGGAATGCATAAAAACGAAGAGATCTATTTCCATGTCTATGTGTGCGTTTATATGAATACTGGTACACTAACACAATATTTTCTTGGAAACCGTTGCCTAGCAACCGTAAGGTGAAACGAAAATATACCACAGCAACGTGATAAAATGAGACATCTGCAGTTTTAATATTTTGTCCAGAAAGGGTGGCAAGAGGCGTGACTTCTTTTTGTAGGGGGTTTTCCCACCCCATTACAGCTGGTGTGAGGGTAAGGGGTGCATTATGTGGCGATGTGTGTTTCATGCGGGCGTGGAACAGACTTTGTTAAGACCAAAATTATTATTTTAAAACATGATGACTTGAAGTAAAGCCGATTTTCTATTAAATAAAAATATTTTGTTCAAAATCAAAGTAATTTATTCACATGCAGCAAAAAAGAATTCATAATTAATATGTATAAGTTTAACTATGTAGCGACTGATTAAGTTTGATTAAATATGAATAAAAAATTAAAAATCATTTTTCATGACTTATGTGTCTTTTTCGCGATTGCCTGCATAATATAATAACAGCACGCTTGTGTGTCACTGGTGCTGAATGTGAATACGTTTCACCCCATTTTAACACACACTCAAACAATAGGGAGCTTTCAATAATGTAAAAAAAAAACAATTTGTCGGGCGAGAACTTCCGACTGTTGTCTCCCTTTTACGACGAACCATGGCACATGTTTTTGGTTCTTTCAAACAGTTTTAATATAAGTGGTCGATAGAAATCATACATAAATGTTATTTATAGCATTAACAGAAAACATTCTCGTTCTTATGAAGAAAGCTCCTATGAAATTACCTATGAAAAGAAATATAAAACCCCCAATTTTGGCCATCTATGAAGCCCAACTTAGTAAAAAAGTTTGTTTGAGGATACTAGGAATGCATAAACCCGAGGAGTTCTCACACAGTTTTTATGTGTGAGTTTATACTGATAGTGCACACTAAGACATATATACCAGGTGTGACCGTAGCATTGCAAACGTAAGGCGAAATAGAAATATATCAAATTGGTATATCAGAAAGGGAAACAGTTTAGACGTAGGGTCGTACTGAAAGGGTGGCAAGTGGTTCAATTTGTATTTGTACACGTGTTTACGCACACTTTGTATTCGCGGAGTGCGTAATTATAATTTATGAACGGCTGCAAGGCAGATACGATAAAGTAAAATATTATAATTTTGATTTCCACAGACATACACATTTGTCAACACAACGATTTATCTTTTAATGTGTTTATTTAGTAATGTTAAGAGTTAAAAGTCTACACAGCATCTCCAATATATAAATATCTAAGATGGCATTAATATTTTTGTAAATTAATAGAAAATTGAGGATTTTTTCGTTGGGAATACAACTCACCATACGCGTCAGTAAAACCCGCTTCCACGAGGATGCTATGGAATTATGATATTTTTAATACAGGAAAAAAATAAAAACATATGATATACTCTCAAACAAACAAATTTATAAAATACAAGAATACCCTGTAAACGAACAGTTTTAAAAGTATTGTACTAATATAACAAATTCTTATTTTGATAGAAATTGTGAAATTATGATTATAATTTCCTTGAATTAAGAATCATTTTTTGTGTCATAATCGCGTTAGCTTACCAGCCATCGAATAGCTCCCCTTTTGTTTCCATGTGTTCCATTTTATTGGGAGTAAATTGCCTCTGGATAGAAGATTCCGTCAACAACATTTCAAGGCGAAACATGCATCATATTTTCTTCACTTTCTAACACCAGGCTGCAATAAATTTCTATTTCATATAAATTGAACTATGCGACTGTCGACCAACTTGCGCGTATCTCAATGTGAAGTATTAATACAAGTTCACAATTAAAAATCAAAGGAAACTATTCATGTTTATGCATTCCTGGTGCCTAAAATGTATTTGGTGTACAATATATGGATAAATAGCGATAATATACGAAGCGGAAAGCGCAGCGTGGGACGTCCACCCACTAGGTGGTCAGACGACCTGGTAAAGGTCGCGGGACGTCGCTGGATGCAGGCTGCCTCCAACAGGTCACTGTGGAAATCATTGGGAGAGGCCTATGTTCAGCAGTGGACTTCCTTTGCCTGATGGATGGATGATATGGATAAATATGGATCAATTCAGAGAATTTTGTACTAAGATATCATGAAATTGAAAAAGTATTTTGAACCAATTTGTCTGTATACTATTAAACACACTACGATATGTTCATCGTGACTGTCGTCACCAGAACGAGTAATAGACTTAAACACCCCGGCTCTGTACCTGTGTGCGATCGAGTTGTTGCCAGATCCAAGCCACCTCATTTCGACAAATGCACTACTATTGTTTTTACTCTTTCTAACACTTTACTCCATTGTATTTCCATTTCGTTCTACGTATAATAATAATATATAATAATATGTCTACAGAATAATTAAAATACTTACAAAATACAAAAGGTTAAGTATGATAAAATGATTTTTCAGTACAGCTTCATTAAAGTAAAGATGCAATATTTCTAGAAATCAATATATTTTATACAAAATCGTAACACTCCATAAATAGGCTTTTGAAAATGGATGGTTATGATCAAAGTTTAATTAGATTTAAGGCTGAATATCTGATTTTTATCAAAAATGTGTCGTTGTTTAGAATTATGTTTTCTTACATAAGCAGCTCTGCTTTTCAGCCCTCTATACAAATTACCCACCCCTTTTCTTTAGATGTGTGACATTGGAGTGTTAAGTCTTACACACACATGATAATTCACCCCTTGTGTTACACCCCTTGCCCCCCTGTCAAGCCGAAAAATAGGCCTGACTGCTCGTTCTATGACTATCGCGTGACATTAATGTATTTCTATCTCATCCTACGGTTGCTAGGCAACAGTGAAAATTATGTCTTAGTACATTCTTGTCTTAGTATATTCTGTGTTTATACTTTGTGAAGTATAAGAATCCCACACATAGATGTGAAGCTGGGGTGCGCAATTGATCCCAAATATTAAGGCTGGCACCGACCTCTAAAAAACTTGAACTTTTTAAGTATTCTAGATCTTTTCAAAGATTATTATGATTTTTCCCCTTTTATTAGTTATTGACCGAGTTTTCGTTAAGTACTTTAAATTTTGTTCATCTTATTTCATACGCTTAGTTGTTTCGCAGTCGCATTACAGCTTCCTTACGAAATAGACGGGCGTGTGTATTTATTAATTAACAACGTTTTGCACCGGTTGCAATTAACAAAGGGTGACCTTGGTGGGGGCGGACCAACCAGCCGCCGCATCTCGTAATCAACTATCCAATGTAATTATCGAAAGTTATTTATTATGGATATATCATCTGATGATGTCTCGATGGCGTAGTGGTACTACGGTATGATTGCAAAGCTGAGGTCTCGGGTTCGAATCCCGGGTCGGGCAAAGTGATATTGGATTTTTCTATTCATTATCAGCCCGGAGTCAGGAATTTGTGCCCGATATGGCGATAGGCTCGCCCCCTATCACATCGTGGTACGGAATATACAAGGCGAAACGTGGGTGTTCTGGTAGCACCTCTGCCTACGCCTTCTGGGAAAAAGGCGTGTGTTTATGTATGTATGTATGTATATCATCTGATGAACAAGATAACGAACAATAAGATAATAATTAAGGAAAATAAGAAGTCACAAATAACGCTTTAAATCAATATTATGCAGTGGAACGCACAAGTGTACGCCCCAAATTAGCCTCATTAGAAAACATATTGTCACAAGAAAAGATCCACGTCGTCGCTTTAAACGAAACGTGGTTAGAACTAGCAAGTCCACTTAAAATTAGTGGCTGTAACATTTATCGCAATGACCGAAACGACAGCTATGGAGGTGTAGCTATAACAGCGCATTCTTAAATTAAATCGAAATAAACAACTCTCGACACCATCGCAGAGGAAATTGATCTGAATTATTGCAACCTGCCCAAATTCATGGAAATGGCTCACAAACGTTGAGAGAGATGTTATGAATATTGGAATATGTATTACGTTTCTTTCTTTTTATTGTTTGTTTTGTTAATTTTATTTTGTATGTTTATTGTTTGATTTTTATTGTTGTATTTTGCATATTTTTAGGTTTCCCTTTTGTTTATTTCAATATAGTGTCACATTCGCCTCGGCTGTTAAGATGTTATATTTGTTGGAAATGAATAAATAAAATAAAAAAATAAATGCAATATGCTCATTGGAGCCTATTGAGAACCTGTTGAGGTTCTTTAATAGAGGTATTTTTTTTTAAATATTATTTTAGGGATTTAAGTTCTTAATTGAGCGAATCTCTCTGATCTTCTCAATTGATATTGAGCGTGTCATCTCCATTTATTTCCCCCCATCTATTTAAACAAGTCAACAGGACTGGAATTAAGTATTTTTTATATGTGGTAAAAATACTCTATTACTAAGAGATTTTAATAAATAATAATAATAATAATAAATACACCCAACAGTAACATACATAGTCCTGACCCCACATTAAGATCAATTAAGTCTAGTGTCGTGGGTATCAGAAACTGCGAGAGACTTTTTGGTCTCACGAACACCCAGACTCGACACAAATATTTGTGGGCACATAAACATTTATTTTGGTGCGGGGATCGAACCCGCGACCTCTCACTTCACACTCAGCGTCTAAACAACTACGCCACGGAGGCTATCAAACGGATTTAAACGGGCATCATGTCAGCTAGTCATCCAAAACGAACACAGAGGTCTTCAAATTTTTAATGCCATTCTCGATCATCGATTTGTTACATTAAATAACAGCAAATCCACACGCATTCTATTATGTAACCATGTATTACAGCAATTATCTCCAGACAACAGTAATATGTTACATTTGAAATATATTAAATAAAGAATTTATTATGTCAGACGTTTTATCTGTTTTATTTCTGTTACATGGTCACCCTATCATAGGAATGGTCTTAGCATTAGCCAGCCAGTTTATTAAATGTTGTAACAGACGCTACGGCTGAATATCATTCAGACCGATGGAACAGAACTCAAACATCTTTCCAAGTTTTGCGAGTTTGGACCACTGTTAGAAGAAAATATGCCCGAATAATTGGTGTGCGGACTTAGAAGTTATATAATTCGTCAAAGATTATGCGCTGAAGATAGTTTGACACATATCATCGCGGTGAAGTTATCTTGTTCTTTGGAGGCAGCGGAGCGAGACGCCGCTGCAGTGGAAGTACCAACGCTTTTGGTCGTGTAGAGCAATACTATGAGCGTTTCGGGACTCCAGAAGCTGCCGGGTTACATAAGGTGTTTTCTTTAGTTAGGCGATCGATAAAGCAACACCGTGATGGTTATTAGCTTGTTATAACTAAGGAGGTTGGGTCATGCACTTTATGTGGAAAATATGGTCATACGGGTGAGCGTTGTCGTTATAAAAAAAAAATGGCGGCAAATGCAAGGAAAAGGGTCATCTCCAACGTGTGTGCCGGCAAGGTGATTGGTGAAAATCATCGTACAACTAAACGTGTTTTTTTCCTTGCTGGTTCATCAAATGATGTTCGGATTATAAATAAATAAATACACCCAACAGTCACATACATAGTCCTGAACCCACATTAAGATCAATTAAGTCTTGTGTCGTAGGTATCAGAAACTACGAGAAACTTTTCGGTCTCACAAACACCCGGACCCGAAACAAATCGCAAGTATTTGTTTCGATGCGGGGATCGAACCCACACCCTCTCGTTTCACAGCCGGCTTCTAACCAACTGCGCCACGGAGGCTGTCAGTTGGAAGAAGAGTTAAATCAACTTTGATTGAGTGCATACAAACCGGTGAGCGTACCTTTGTTTATTGATGGTCATCAAATTATAATGGAGGTCGACACAGGATCTGCTATTTTCTATGTAAGTAAGCGGACTTATGACAGATTTTTGAGGGCGCATAAAATAATACCATGTGATTTAACGTTAACATCTGAAATGGAAGTAAAATTAAGCCACTTGGAATTATTAAACCCGAGGTTAGATATGGAAGGCAAATAACATTTTTAAAATTATTTATTATCGTCGGAATAACTACTTCGCTGTTAGGTAGACAGTGGTTGAGAAAACATTATAAAAACATCCAGATTTTTCATAACCAGTCAGAAGTAAAAAGTTGACTTCATCATTCATCTAAATGTAATAATAATAGGATTTCGCTACTTCTTTACAGATTTAAAGAATTGTTTAATGGAGGTCTTGGTCGGTTCACGGGTGGCATACATACATACATAAACACACGCCATTTCCCAGAAGGGGTAGGCAGAGGTGCTACCAGAACACCCACGTTTCGCCTTGTATATTCCGTCCCACGATGTGATAGGGGGCGAGCCTATCGCCATATCGGGCACAAATTCCTGACTCCGGGCTGATAATGAATAGAAAAATCCAATATCACTTTGCCCGACCCGGGATTCGAACCCGAGACCTCAGCTTTGCAATCGTACCGTAGTACCACTACGCCACCGAGGCAGGTTCACGGGTGGCAAAGCTAAATTATGTTTACGTGAGGGTGCTACGCCGATATTTTGTCGAGCAACCTTACTTGCATTTTGCGGAGACCGAAATGATATTAGATTATAATATCAAACATCACACGCTTCGCGACCGCTTCTTATGTAGGGTTCTCAATTTTACAAGAAATGGTTGCCAGTCTTGATAAGGTGCCATTACGACCTTTTTACTATCGTAAATCCGAAAAATATGTGTGATGTGAGGACATCGTATTGTTGTTCCGGAGGTGTGTAGAGATAGAGTGCTTTCCGCACTGCATGAATGTTACATCGGCATAGTTAAGTCAAGGGGTTTAGTGCGTAGTTATGTTTGGAGGCCAGATGTTGATGAGGCGTTGGAAAAGATGTACCAGCAGTGACCCATATGTGCGGCTGAAGCGAACGCAGGAGCATCGATTAGAAAATTGTTCAAATTTAAGACGCGCTAGAGCGCTTTAGGGTGTAGTTTTCTCGCGACCAAAAGATCGTAAGCGCCGTGAATTTCATGGCGCTTACGCGTTTCGTTATTGTGCGCGGAAATGAACATGCGCGTTTTTAATTAACTATTACAAAATTTAATATTTGGGGCATTTCACGTGAAGCGGACAACAAAAAAAAAATGAGGTCATGAATTTTGTTTATACTCCGGTCAGTTATACTTCTAGTAGACGTGGATGTGTACGCACATTTTTTTTTAAGTATGAAGCTTTATTGCATAGTTATGAGCTTTTAAAAGTTTACCAAGAATGAAGTCACGAATTTTTGGATGCTTATTATCTGCATCAATTAATTTGTAAAAATACTAAAAATATATTGTTTCTTAAAGTTAAAAAGTCGAAGTTTTTAGTTTTTATGTCGAATTCTAAATTTGAATTTTTTTCGTAGAGTAAACCGGAAATGAAAATTTCAAATCGATATTTGAGTAACTTCGACACTTTTTTTTTAAATATTTTAACCTTAAATGTAAGCTTTAAACGTATTAATTCTTCACAAAAAAAATTAAAACGTGATCATCAATAGTTTAAGACTTAGAGCATATAGAGTACATACACATAGCTATGAGCACTTTCTAAGCGATCGGGTTTATGCGCTAACATGCTAAAATACTACGATATTAATATTTTATACCTTCATTCTAACCTGCAAAAATATAAAAATTAACGATTTCATTAATTCTTCACTAAAAAAATTAAGCATGATCGCCAATAGTTTAAGACTTAGAACAGTTTTATTGAGATTGAAACAGTTTTAACTAAAATAGAGATTTATTTTGTAATTTTTACTATTCACACTGCCACTAATTATATTTACTCATAAGCCCTCATTGGTTTGAAGAAAAGCATGCAGTTGTTTAGTTCCTGGAACGGTGATAGCGGAAGCAAAACGGACTCTTAGAAAATCTCGCTCTTGTTGAATACTTTCCTTCGAGCAGTAGTAACTAGAAGTCTCATTCATATAATATTATAGGTATAGAGATAGCGTTATTCGTGGACTGTAAGCTTGCACGGGGTGCCAAACGTTTAAGGTTTCCCCCAAGACCGTCACATGGCCTTATTCCATGAGCGGTGGCATGGAAGTGTAACTGTGCTTCTATCTTAAAATTTTGGTTGTAGTGAAATAGGTTCACAAAATTCAACCTATTATTAAAATGTTGGAGAGCTCCGTCTGTAATGTATTTCATGACAGAAACCACAATTTTATGCTCATCATGGTTTTATGCGCATAAATTCGATTGCTTATAAAGTGCTCATAGCTATGTGTATGTACTCTATATGCTCTAAGTCTTAAACTATTGGAGATCACGTTTTAATTTTTTTTGTGAAGAATTAATATGTTTAAAGCTTTCATTTGAGGTAAAAATATAAAAAAAAAAGTGTCGAAGTTACTCAAATATCTATTTGAAATGTTCACTTCCGGTTTACTCTGCGTAAAAAAATTCAAATTTAGAATTCGACAAAAAAATTAAAATCTTCGACTTTTTAACTTTAAGAAACAATATATTTTTAGTATTTTTACAAATTAATTGATGCAGATAATAAGCATCCAAAAATTCGTGACTTCATTCTTGGTAAACTTTTAAAAGCTCATAACTATGCAATAAAGCTTTATACTAAAAAAAATAATGTGTGTACACGTCCACGTCTACTAGAAGTATAACTGACCGGAGTATAAACAAAATTCATGACCTCATTTTTTTTTGGTTGTCCGCTTCACGTGAAATGCCCCATTTATTAAATTCTAGACATCCATTATAGTAATTTTAATAAACCATTTACATTGTATTCTTTAATGCTGTTTCGGCTCCACTCAATTTTACTATCTGCTTGACGGGAAAACATCAAAATAAATTATTTTTAAGTGGCGTAATGCGTGCTGCTCATCGCTGTCACGAAGCAGACTGATTCGTGTGCGGTGTATGCACCGCAACTAGGCGGGACACATTTAAATAAATAAATACACCCAACAGTCACATACATAGTCCTGACTCCACATTAAGTTCAATTAAGTCTTGTATCGTGGATATCAGTCACTGCCAGAAACTTTTCGGTCTCACAAACACCCAGACCCGAGACAAACACTTGTGGGCCTCACAAACATTTGCCTCGGTACGGGGATCGAACCCGCGGCCTCTCGTTTCATAGCCGGCGTCCAACCAACTGCGCCACGGAGGCTGTCAAATTTGAATTTCGTTTCGGGTCATAGAGTAAACACCCTGCATCGGTGGCGCTCAGATAGGTAAGTAAATATAGCACAAATCAATATAACGTGTTGACCCTACATATAAATTAATTGAGACTTTAATAGAATTTATATGTTCCTCTACGTGTGTCAGGGCCTAATGATAACTGCATAGGATTGATGGGACGATGGTCAAGAGTTTTAATTTAACGCTACACGTCCGACTTATCGGAGTCCCTTGTGTATCCATGTTCAATTACCGAGCACTTTAACAGTGACAGACAACATAGTGCATGCCACAAAGATCTTTAAGTACAAGAAAGGGTATGTCCAGTATGTAACATTCACTCGATTGCAGAGAAGTCCCATGTTCAACAGTGTATGATCAAGGGCGGATACATTAAGACAAATTAATATTGCGTGTAAAACCTGCGTGTTTTTCGCTTGGATTTTTTACATAAATTCAGCTTATACTACTCTTCGGGTCCCAAGATAATCATCAGATCCTCACCATTTTTTATGACAGTATAGCATGCTTGCCGACAAAAAAGAACATTTTCAAATTCGTCTTTGAATTACGAATATTGAAATGGAAAATTTAAATAATGGTCTATTGTTTGCATAGGATTTCATTTTTAGGACTCGTCTTTGTTTTGGTATTCATTGTACAATATATTTATTTACTCACTGCACTATGATGGTTGCCAGTATACATAACAATATGCAAGAATTTGAGGTAATCAGTTCAAACTTTAGCTCTACTGGATGTTAGAAGAAGGAATAGTCGAGCATATGACACTTACCATTCTGCTAGCAGTTGAACACCCCATGACTTTTACTGATCTTTAATACACTCTGTACACTGCACTGGTATACAGGGTGAACTTTTTAAATGGGGGCGGATGGTTAAATTAGATACTATGAGGAATAGAGAAAAATGTTAAAAAGAGTCACGAGCGCGATTTTGATGAAAACTAAAACTCCATACTTGGATCTTATTGAAAATTAATAATCCTGCCGAGCAATCAAACCCGATGACTTTGAAAAAAAAACACTCGCTATATTATTACACCATTCGATAATATCGCTAATAAGGATCAAATTCTGGAAAGTAGTGACATGCGGCAAAATAAAGGAAAGAGGTCATTTTTAATAAAATTTATTTTTTTAAAACAAACGGAGCAACAGCACGGAGAAGTCGCTATGCTAACGTAGTTTTGTTCAGATTGTTGAACGAAAAGCGATGATTGCATGAACGAGGCCGCGCAGCAAAGTGGAGATGTCAGCAGTGCACACATAGTTAGCGACAGAACAAACATTTTTACTGTACTATTAACACCAAATAAAGATAAACGCTATACAATATGTCAATAGCTTCAGCGCATGCCGCATAAGACAATGATACTCGTACTAACATGTCAATATAATTGTATATTTCGTTATTACTTATAATGAAACTGTATATTAAGTACATTGCATAGAATCCGTTCTATATATAATCAGATCTATTCGCGGGTAGAGATAGTGCGGCGGCATGAAGACGCAGCGCTCATGTGCCGCTGCCTGCAGCTGTTCCAGCACAGCTGCTCCTCGGAGACATTCTCTGTAGCTCCGCGACTGCAGCTCTACAGCTGGCCCTCAACCTGGAATCCATTTAGTTGGTGTTAGTCTGAAAATCTCGATTCCCACCGGCTTCCGCTTTATAAAGATAAAGATGTTTTATTAGTCAGAACATGATTATACACACATAAGCGTGCAAGGTGTTACATTACAAAATAGATAAAGTCATGAATAGCCACAGAGGCGTACTAATACAAAAATTGTTAACAATAAAACTAAAGGACACATATAAAAGCGAGTAACAATAAATTCTTCAGTTACTTAACTACTAAAACTTTATTAAACTGTATTAAATTATCTTTTTACTTTATTATAAGAATAAAACGAAAACAAATATTATATCTATAAATATATGTAGATCAGCTTTCAATCTTAAAAAAACTCATTATTACTATAGTATGCTTTGTTTGTTGTTATACGCTCATAGAAAATAATTGGGATTGAGTCACAGGTTTTATCAAACTTTACCTTCGCTCTTGCAAAACATTAGCCATTACCCTTCGCTACTACATCATGACAATTTTTATAAACTGCACAATTTAGTACTTCGCTCGAGCTTGTGTTTGCACATGCGCGGATGCACTGGAGGCCATTGCTATGTTAACTTAGCGATCAATACACGGCGCAGAAATAATGTGTGTGTAATAATGAGACAAAACTTAATCCAATAAGGATACAAACGCACATATGCATTATGATAGGTTACACTTACCATTGAATGGCTCAAATTTCAATATACGTTTTGGTCTTATAACTGCATCATACCATGAACTTTTTCCCTCAAGAATTGTTCTTAAATAATTCCATGATGTTCGGCAATACATTCCCCTGAAAAATATATTTTTTTATTTTAATAACCAAAATGCCAACCTTAAATTATTATTCTACGTCTGCATCTGTATCAGCCCATGTACGTTCCACTACAGACCACAGGCCAGAATACGATTGAAAAGGGTTAGGCCATATAGTCCACCACGCTGGCCTAGTGCGGCTTGGTGGACTTTATATACCGTAGAAATTGGAATTTTTACTTCATTTATCTCTTTTTTTATTTCTACATGTATTATAAAACCCAAATATGCATATAAATATACAAAAAAAATAGCCTAGAGGTGGTGAAGCTCAAGACACAAACCACCGGTTAGAGGTCCAAAGTGAGGAACATCCTCGCTATGCGTGCCGTGTCCAGCAACACTACCTTTTGGATTGGGGGGTTACTCGATGATCCGAAACGAAACTCGAATGTTCGAACTAAAACTGTATATACTAGGTAAAACTGTACGAATGTGCGTATGTACTCCACAAAATGCTCGAATACTCTATCGTACGTCCTAACTAATCTATTATAATATATTAAAAATGGCAATCTATTTATTTCATTATTTGTTATTTTATTCACGATTGAAACATAATAAAAATCTATTTTGTTTCAGGAAGACGTACCACAGGCAAGTTAACGTAGCAGTCTCCATGTTAATATGTTAAAAATATAAGTATAAAACAAATAAGTTGTTTTATTTGACGTGACCCCTCTGTTTATATCGCTCCGATTCTATGTTTGGATAGCACAACGCTATCTCTTTCTTTCTCGTACTGTCTGTATGATCTGTTTCATTCACTAACAATGTCATAAAATATTGACAATAGGGTGGAATGCAATTATGTTTTAATAAAGATGACCCATATCCAGATTGCGCGACGTCCCACTGTCCCACTATGCACATACACAATTATATGTCAATATTTCATGACATTAATAGTGAATGAAACAGATCATACAGACAGTACGAGAAAGAAAGAGATAGCGTTGCGCTGTTGCTATACGACTAGATAAAATTACACCAATTACCTGAATTTGAACAGCTCAGTTTCGACGCGCTAGTGCAATACCCTTCTCATATAAATCATTGATTTTGTGTACATTTTTTTACAAGTTAAATTAATTTGAGTTAAATTAATTTAGTATGATAGTTGTATTATCATAAGAACTAATGATCAATTCTAAAATTATGAACTTCATTCGAAATTGTGTTTGCGCATGCGTGGCTACATTGCATGCCACTGCAATATTTAGTACCTAGCGATCAATACATATTATAGAAATAATGTGGCCGACGTATAATTAAACCAGAGAGCACTATATTCTAATCTGATAAGGATATAAATACAAACAAATTGTTGGAGGGAGTGGGACAGTCACACTGCTGTTGCATTGGACTACAGTAGAGTTGGGCCAGCTCCACGCGGGTACTACTGCCTCACGGAATATCGACGAGAAATGATGGTTTTACTGAAGTGTTTCCTTCAATGATTGAGTTTGCTAGAGGTTCAATGCCCCTTCCCTCCTTCAGCCCTTTTTCCTTTCCTTTTCTTTTTCGTTTTGAGAAATCAATAACACACTTATGATCTAAGTACCGTAGATGTTAATGGGCTATGGTAATCACTTACCACCAGGGGAGCAGTTTGCTCGTTTGCCGGGCCAATGCAATAAAACGAACACATAATAAAGTGATGTTTAAACACTTACAGTAGAAACGTTGAAGTTTCAATCCATGTTTCTTGTTCTCACTACCTCGTGTCTTCTACCCGTCACTATCTGCATCGTAGCAGGAACTTCTCCTCTCCCAAGCATAGTTCTTATGTTATTCGAAAATTTTCAATACAAGTTCTGCCTCTGAAAAATATTAATTTCACTTTTTAATTTTACATTTATTTACTTCAATTATTTTTTAAGCAATTATTTTTTTTTTGTTATATATTTTTATTATTACCGTGCAATATTTTTTAATATTGAAAGATTGAATTATAGTTGTTCACCTTGTTAGTGATTTAAATAAATTAATGAAACATGTAGTATGACGCTTGCTTGCTTGTAGTATGTATCTTACATTGCAGATGCGCACTTCGACTTACGCCTGGTACGTCGCATAGAATCAGCGCAAAGTCGAGGGAGTGAGTGCGCATGCTCCCGCCGCCCGCGTGTATTGATTCTCACCCCGCATAACAACATTATCTCTTTTTATTACACTTTTGAAGTCGGTTTTTTTTTTATCCGACTTTAAAAGAAGGATGAGATTCTCAAATCGTCGGAATCTTTTTTTTTATGTAAGTTCACCAATTATTCGAAAACACCTGCACCGATTTGGAAAATTAGAATTTTTTGTTTCAATGATTATACTTCACAGTTGGTCGCATAAATAATTGGTCAAGATCTAACGAATATCTTCGGACCTGGAGAGTAAAACTACCTTAAAAATTGAGTAGGATTCTAGTGGTTCTTTTTGCATTAGGTATAAGAGTTAAAGTACAGTGGGGGGAGAGATGAAGGGGTGGGCGGGTAAGAGAATTAAATATTATTGCCAGAATTATTTGTTCAGGAAAGTAAGTTAAAATAGATATTTGCAGCTTCCAATTTCTTCTTTTCAAATTTCTGAACGATCAATGTTTTCCAAGATACAGACTGTCAAAAAAACCTAAAAAAATTATAGGAAAAATATCTTTTAATTTTGGTGAGAAGTGTATTTTTTTTTTGTTTAATACGTTAAAATATGGAAAAAAGACAATATGCACACAAAAAAAATAAAAAGAAATTATCGACGCTAGGATGCCATATCCCGGGTTCGAACCGGGGTATCTAGACTTCGCAGTCTAACGCTCTACCAGCTGAGCTAATACGATTCCTTTGCGAAATAATGGATCCAGTTCAGATTCGTGATGACATATTAATTACTAGAGATTTTCGAATATGTTTGATAATCATGAATGTATAAAAATATTCATACTTAACTCGATAAAATATTAATTCTAGAATGATTTGTCCACGAAAGCGAGGCCATATAAGTCGTTAATGAAAATCTGTAAATAATAAATAATAAATAATAAATAATAAATAATAAATAATAAATAATAAATAATAAATAATAAATAATAAATAATAAATAATAAATAATAAATAATAAATAATAAATAATAAATAATAAATAATAAATAATAAATAATAAATAATAAATAATAAATAATAAATAATAAATAATAAATAATAAATAATAAATAATAAATAATAAATAATAAATAATAAATAATAAATAATAAATAATAAATAATAAATAATAAATAATAAATAATAAATAATAAATAATAAATAATAAATAATAAATAATAAATAATAAATAATAAATAATAAATAATAAATAATAAATAATAAATAATAAATAATAAATAATAAATAATAAATAATAAATAATAAATAATAAATAATAAATAATAAATAATAAATAATAAATAATAAATAATAAATAATAAATAATAAATAATAAATAATAAATAATAAATAATAAATAATAAATAATAAATAATAAATAATAAATAATAAATAATAAATAATAAATAATAAATAATAAATAATAAATAATAAATAATAAATAATAAATAATAAATAATAAATAATAAATAATAAATAATAAATAATAAATAATAAATAATAAATAATAAATAATAAATAATAAATAATAAATAATAAATAATAAATAATAAATAATAAATAATCTAACAGGTCACTGTGGAAATCATTAGGAGGCGCCTATGTTCAGCAGTGGACTTCCTTTGGCTGATGGATGATATTTACACTATGTGTTTATAAACAACAAGCATTTATACTCGCAATCTAATAGTATTACAAGTGCGTGGTGGCCTGTTGGTAACGGACTAGACGTGGCTGCCTACATGTTCACGGTGGTCGCGGGTTCAAATCCCAGGGCACACCTCTGACTTTTCGGAGTCATGTGTGTATTGATAGTCAATCACCACGCACTATAACGCTGAAGGAAAACATCGTGAGGAAACCTGCATACCATAGCGATTTGTATAAATTTCTATGGTATGTAAAAGTCTGCCAACCCGCACTGGGCCAGCGTGGTGGACTATATGGCCTAACCACTCTCAATCGTACTCTCGATTGTAGAGGAGGCTCGTGCCCTGCAGTGGGTCGTGTATGGGCTGATACAGTACATTAATAGTATTACTCCATTTCCAATATGTGAAGAGAAAGAGAGAAAAAACTGTTGCTACTATTTTGACAACAGCATGTCAACAACGCATTCGAACATCAAAAGAACGGCGACAATCTTAGATAGAGCATACCAAATACTCCTATTTAGCGTGCTGCTGGCAGAGACAACAAATAACCTCCATCGCTGTCATTGGAAAAATTACATAATATTCAGGGTGTGATAGAAATTTACCCCACACTTTGAAATTCTCTAGATGCGAATTACTTTGCGCTTTCTGAATGTCCTTGTGCTCCTGTAAGTTTAGTTGGTACTCATATTATCCATAACCTGTGGTGGCCATTTCGTAATATAAATTTAGGGTTTGATATCTTACAAAATCCTTATCTGATTTACAAAAACGTAATGAAATTCGAAATCCTCGGCTACCATTTATAATATTTAGTCATAACTCAATTGCTTTCCGAACTATTAACATCCTGGTTTTGGGTTACTGTTGGTATGCTCTTAAAATGTCTAAAACGATACGCATAACAGAAGACAAGAATCCCATGAATACACAGGAGTATACGCAATACATAAAACTAAATAAAGACAACAGTACCGACCGCACCAGGGTGTTATGAGTAGCTAGGAGTAAACTTTACAGCTTACAGGCTGGAATTTCCGAAGACTGACACTAAATATTTTGTACTAAGACTGCAGGACCAGCTAGGAGTCCTTTTGTCGGGCCTGCAACGTCCTATAGCTACTGTGGAAAACCAATGTATCTGTTGAATGTGGGAAGACGGGTTCATTTATATGTGGTGAGGTATTTCGCTCCGGGTGATGCGAGAGACAGAAATACGTTTCGAATGCGGGTGGAAAAAGTAAGCAGGATGCAGACAGCAACATCGTTGATGATGATGACCAATACGCGCAGAACCCGTAGCATATACTCGTAGCAGTACTAAAAGTTACGAAATAATCGATTAATATTAAGAAAAATATTTTCTGTGTTTTTGTATTCTTTATTGTAAACCAATTAATAAATAAACCTTAACAATTAAAAAAAATATTAAATTCAGGTATAAATTATGGCCGTATCGCTCGGGGCAATTCTTTACCGAATACGATGGTATAGAGATAAGACAAGGAAAGGAGAAGGCAGTCAATAGCGTACTCATCATACATGACTCCTAAACAGGCACACTTGATCTGTATGCCACAAACCCACGACAATATCTGCAAGAAATCCTCTATAAAAATCCCCTGTATAACTCATAATTTAATTAAGTAAAGAAAATTATACACAGTCGGCAAAACATTTCGTTTCATAGCCGGCGTACAACCAACTGCGATATGAAAGCTGTCTGCGTCTAGTTTGCTCTAAGTTTGTGGAGAAGAAAATGGCGCCATGTAGCTGTGGGCACATTCCGCCTTTGCTTAGAATCATAATATAATAATATTCCTCAGCACGAGCACCGGCAAACCAGTTGCTGCATTGACCCGCGTCGCGCGCCCTCGTGCCGTCTCCACACTTTGGGATTAATTTAGTGGAGTTGGAGTTAGGAATATGCATGTCGTTTTTTTTCGTATGTTATTACATTACTGGAAGAAATATAACTCTTTTAAAATACGAACCAAAAAAAATGATGAAAACTGCTATCACTTTAGGAGAATTTAAAAGGCATGTTGGCGCGAACTTTCTGTGACGTCAGCCTCCGCGATATCAAAAACGAAGGGTTTGGATCGTACCTGAATAATATATAATCTATACATTATTTATTTATATAAAAAATAATATTTAACGATTCATTTTTAATATTCTTAATTCTAAAAATATTCCATAGAATCCCTGCGAAAGCAGACAGAACAACGAAAGAATGCTCTATATATTTTTAAAGTAATAGAATTTGATAGATTGGGGATAGAATGAGCATTCGCTCATTTGGTTTAAATTCACCTTCATACATTCGCATCATCAGAAGAGGGTATCATAATTTTTATTCGGAATTATAGATTTCTAATTATTTAACAACAAATAAATACAAATTCCGTTAGTAAATGAAATTACATATATTTGGTTATTATACGCCGAAAACGAGATTGAAAGGAATTCACTAGCGCTAAAGTTCCTTTTTTTTTCTTTATCTTAATATTATGATTCGTGCGTATTCTAAGCTGCTAAAATTAGTGGGAATTAAACCGGAGTCCGGATTTGAGGATTATTAAAAGATTACTTTTATTTCTCTTTTTTTATTACAATTTTGAAATCGGTTTATTAATTTTTTTTTGTTATTACAAAGTGTAAAATTTGGGTATGGTCTATGTGGACGAAATTAACTGATTAAGAAATCAGTGTTGTTATAAAAATTGTGAAAAACAAATATTCAACACTTTATGTCCCTTAGTACATACTGTGTTATAGTTATTAGATCCTTCATACTAAACAATAGTTTATTCACTTTGTTACATTCCTTGTGTATACATTAATAGCCAACCTTGCATATTCCATTAAATAATTATACCGTGCTGTGGCCGTAGGGTTGATCACAAACATAAACCGAGGGACTCTCTTGGTAAAGTACGTTACGGCTCGGGAATCAATACACGCGGTGGGCGCATGCGCAAACATACACAACATACACTCTGCTTCCATGACAGCTAAAAATTGAACTCGACAGTAGTCATGTTAGGAAACATTTTGGATATCAGTAGGACAAATTATTGTGGAAAATGTACAGACAGGAAATAAAGTAACTAACTGGCGAAATTAAATAGATAAAACATTTTTTTTATCGCAGAACCTGTGTTAAAACTTACAGAATAACTCAAGAAAAATTCTTAGGACATGAATATGGGACAGGACACCAGTTACGATCCGGTTCATCTACTTCAGGCAGTGGGATCACAGGCATACCATGCAGTTAGTAAAACTCAAAAGATAGGCGGTAATGGAGAAAAATCACGGATTGGATTGTCATCAGATGAACGGTAAGTGTATACATTCAGTAATCACAAATTTCAGATTGACGTTGTAGTTATTGGTAATTGGTTAAGAGTAATTTAATTTCTCTCGCAAATAAGTCCGCCAACACGCACTAGGCCAACGTGGTGGACTGGTGTGGCCTATCTCAATCGTCGTCTCGATTGTAGAGACGTATAGGGGTTGATACCGATACATAAGTATATATAGTAATTAAACCTTGAACTGTTAAAATTCGGACTCTAGGAGGTACAGTAAATTAAAAAAAAATCAGGTGCAAAACATTTATTGTTGATCTTGTCAAAATAATCACTAGCAAGGTTAACACTTATAATTCATTTAAATATTAACAATTCATTACAACAAAATAGCAAAAAAATATCACAACAACTTGTAGCAATTATACTCGCAACTACTAATTAAAAAGTGAAATTCATTTTTCAGAGGAAGATCTTGTTTCGAAGATTCTCGAATAACTTGAGAACAATGCTTGACAGAGAAATGGTTTCTATACGATGCAGTTAGCAAACCTTAAGGACACGCGGTATCAGAGAAGAAGACCCGTGAACAGTTAAATAACCAGTTCTACGGTAAATGTACAGACTTTCAATATGCGTGTGTATTATGATTGAAATAAATTTCTCTCTCATATTTACATGTCGGACATATTATTTCTCTGTTTCGGCTGTATTGATCGCTAAGTTAACTTTGCAATGACCGCGACTGCAACCGCGCATGTGCAAGCGAAGTGGTCTTCGAGCGAAGTACATATTGTAGAGTTTATAGAAAATATTCACGATGCAGTGGCGACGGGTGATGTTTTTCAAAGAAGAAACCAAAGTTTCATACAACATGTAACTGGATTGAAACTATGTTTTATTTACTTAAAAAGCGGAAGCCGGTGGGAATCTAATTATTCAGATGCTATGTTCATTGTTGTGATTAGATTTGTAACACCGACTAAATGCATTCCAGGTCGAGGGCCAGCTGTAGAGCTGCAGTCGCGGAGCTGCAATGTCTCTGAGGAGCAACTGTGCTGGAGCTGCTGCAGGACGCGGCACACGAGCGCTGCGTCTCCACGTCCCCGCTCCATCTCTACCCGCGAAGAGAACTACGTCATTTACAATTCTGTTTAGAAGTAAACCTATGAGCGATGTAGTACAACTATGAATACCTTTCTTTAATAATACTTTATAATAATTTGATTTTTATTTGTTGAACCTGATGTTATCTGAGTTTCCTCTGATGATATTGCTGCGCGCCCTCACGTGATCATCGCTTTGCGGAAAACAATCTGAACAAAACTGCAATAGCATGGCGACTTGTCTGTATGTCAACTAGTATATCTATACAAATATGTATATTACTGAAGCGAAGTTAACATTTTGTTGAATAGTACAATATTCTGCACATAATAAAACACATATGCATTTTTTACAAAATAATTCATTCCGTACAGAAGACAGTTTATTTTCACGCGATGTTTGGCCTTTTAAACCGAGGTTACTGATTACTGAGGGTCTGAAATAGCACATATACATGCATAAAAATCACGCCATTATCCCCGAAGGGGTAGACAGATGTACATATAAGCAGGACACCCATGATTCGCCTTGTGTGCTCCGTCCCATTATGTGGTAGGGGGCGAACCTACCGCCATATCGGGCACAAATTCCTGACTCCGGACTGATAATGAATAGGAAAATACAATAACACTTTGCCCGACCCGGGATTCGAACCCGAGACCTCAGCTTTGTAATCGTACCGTAGTACAACTACGCCACCGATGCAGTCAGTCTGAAATAGCAACCTTAATAATATTTTTACAATATTTTTATCTTTTACACCACTAGGTAGGTACTTGGTACTTGTTTCCTAAAAGTCTGAGAGATCTCTCAGATCTTGGACTAATATATTATTGACACGTTAGAACTTATGAGGATAAGATAATCTATAAAAACCCAATTATACCTCATATATATCTTGAATTGCAATAGTAGGTAGGTAGCTAATCAATATAAATTATCAACAATCATGTTCTTCTTAATAGACTTAAAAAAAGGAGATTATCAATTTGATGTGTATGTATATATGTATATGCATGTATGTATTCGATATGTGGGCCTATAGCAGCTTCTGAACACGTGTTCAAAATTTCATAAATGTATGTGTGTTTTTCCACGTATATCTCAAGAAGTATAAATTGGATTTCAAAAATTATTTTTGCGTTGGATTAGGTTTAGTCCAACTTAGGAGCACTGTAAGTTTTTATAGAAATCGGTTCAGTAGTTTTTGAGATGGAGCAGTACACACAAAAATTTTAATCCAAAGGGAGAATTTCTTCGCGGCGCCCTCCTTTATTTTCTACGGCGTGACGCGGCGCGCCAGGGCGGACCCTTTAGGAGACCGTGAGATAAAGAGTAAAGTTTGTATCATTAACTAGGAAAACGTGTAGATAGTATTAATTATTCTCTATTAATGCTATAGAAGTTTAAAAAATACAGAAATAAAATATAAAAAAAAATAAACCGACTTCAAAAGTGTAATAAAAAGAAAGTAATAAAACAATGTTTTAATAAATCTAAAATATGCAAACAATTTTTTTGAGGGCGGTGCCTGCTGGCCAACTGAATTAAGTATTTATCTATTAGTATGTAATATGTATATGTAGTATGTATTTTTAATCATCATTAGCTAATTTTTTTAAACAAAGAAATAGACAACAGTCATTTACTTATCGACTATTTAATTATTAATAGGATTAAGTCAAATAACAACATTTCAGAATCAGAACACAAAAATAATTAAAGTCCTTAAGTCATCCGTCGCATTCGAGTTCCCGAGTGAGAAGCGAGATTGTAAAATTGTCCCTGTCACTCGCTACGTCTTTCTGTCATGTGATTACGCGAAGTTCCCGCCTCCTTGCCTGAAATTCTTTAAGACGGCCGTTTCTGACAGCTGAACATCCTCGTCAGCTTTACGGCCTGACGGATCTTCGCTCGGTGGGCCGTCTACAGAAGGATCGCCAAGTCTCTGATCCTCATCGGGTAGAGCATCACCTGGAACATAATTTAATCTGTTAGTCTTAATCTACCCATAGTAATAGTCTCACTAGCATTTTTTTGTGAATGCATTAAAACAGGCAGCAACCTCAGTCATTAATAAAACAATAAAATATCTGGCAAACACTATCGAGGCTATAGAGAGCAAATTCTAAGAGGCAAAAGCCTATTCAAATGTCGAGGTTCTGAAAAACGGACTGCCGCAATATCAGGGCGACGAGTACCATAATGTCGAGTTTGAGCACCACATTGTCGGGGTGCGAGATAGTCACAATGTAGGGGTCGCGAGCACCACAATGTCGGGGTCGCCAACACCATAATATCGAGGTACGAGTACCACAATGTCGGAGTTGGAGATAGCCACAATGTCGCGGCTACTAAACTCGTGTGAATTTAGTGAGGAAGAACGCTTCGCAATTCACCACGCCGCTGAACCATATGTTCTGCAGCGGTTTGGGTTTTCTCCTCGTTCGAACTGACCAGTAATTCCATTTCCGATCGATCGTGTCGCAGCGCCCGCACAACTTTGTAAGGGCCGTACCGGAGTCCAGCTTTCCAGTGCTTGGGGAACCTTAACTGACGAACACAAAACTGTTAATAGGAAATGCACGCGATTGTCGAACTGCGAACATTTCCACAGTGATAGCAATGCTGACCCATTGCTCGTTAACGTAAGCATCTTGTGAGAATAAGAGCCTCGGTAGTTGCTGAAGCCGATGCTGGCGTATTGGTTCCAGTGCAAGGATGCGACGGTAAAGGGGTAGAGGTAGACGTAGCCCTTTGAGGCAACCGTTCCACCAGAGCTTTTATCCGTTCAAGTACTTCATTTGAAAGATCACGGCGAGGACTGTTTCGACACCTATAAGAGCTATCACCACGCCTATGTGGATTTTCAAAACTATCCGACCCATTGCGGCGCCTAGATTTACTACACGTTTCACGATTGCGGTCTATACACACATCATCGCGGCGGCTATGAGAAGTATTACGATTTTCACGTAATGTGCACTCACGGCTCGACATTTTTACTGGAGCAGACAACACTGAACAAATCGTGATTTTAACACTGTTTACTTCAAGGCCCATTCAAAAACAAAACAACTAACACGTGGTATTTACTTAGAGAACCACACTGTCCATAGTAATCTAATTAAATACACACAAAATCAACAAGTATTTTACCCAATTACGAACGAAAGAAGTAATTAACGAGTAGTAGTTTACGAAAAAAAAAACAAAAGAAAAGAGGGAAAAAGAATTTGCAGTTGGAGGGATGGCGAACGATCTAAGTCGCGTGTTTTTAACCGTACATCTACTAAATTATTAATAGAATTAAATCAAATAAAAACATTTCAAAATCAGAACACAAAATTAATTAGTCTCTAAGCCATCCGTCGCATCAGAGCCACTCGAGTGAGAAGGGAGAGTGTAACGTCGTCCCTGTCACTCGCTAAGTCATTGCGTCATGTGATCATGCGATGTTTCGTCTCGTCCTCCTCCAAATCCTCTAAGAGTATTAATATTTGATCAATACATTCTAAATATCTATTAAATACCGGGTATATCCAGACTGTAACCAAAACGAAGCCAGGTGGTAGTTTTAGTGACCATAATGCAACAATGCACAATGCAACTAAAAATTACGCTAAAAACAGTGACGATTCTTTTTTTTTTGCAAAATGTTAAGTATTTTACTTAAAAAAATAATTTACACCCTTTTAGTTTTATTTAGCACCCAAACATGATGTTGTTTGAAATATTGCAATAAAAATCGTCCCTTGTTTTGCTAAATTTTGCGTTGCATTGTGTCTGAAGACACTAAAACTACCACCAAGCATACTTTTTGGTCGCAGTCTGGATATACCTGGTACGTTCATTGAGGGTGTTAATTAAATACTGATTTATCAGAAAAACTAAATATGGATTTAACGTCACACATTTTTATATGTGCAGAAAACTAATCGTATTAATACTATCTTTGATCTCCAAAAGAGAGCTATAAGATCAATTTATTCGCTAGGGTCCAGATGTTCTCTTAGAGATAAATTTAAAGAAATAAATATAATGACAGTAGCGTCACAATACATTTATGAACATTTAATGTATGTCCATAAGAATAAAGAAAAGTTTCGAAAGATTAGCGATATTCACGACAAAAATACTAGGAATAAGAACAATCTAGCTAGTCATAAGACCAGACTCCACAGGATCAGCAAATCTTTTAAGGGTTACTGTATACACTTTTATAACAAAGTTCCCACTCATATGAAAGCCTTAACTATTAAAAAATTCAAAGCTACTATCAAGAAACAATTATGCAATAAAGCTTATTATAAAATTTCTGAATATCTAGATGATAATAAGGCTTGGGAATAGAATAAAATTAAACATATAGATAGTATTTCGGAGCGGAGGTATCGGTGTGCTCTGTATATTGTAATTTATATTAAGTAACTTTACACATTGTATTTTACTTTTTACTTTGTAAGCGATTGGGTATGTCATGCTCGCTTAAAAGTCTGTGCTTGCGGCGGCGTCGTGTGCCGGGTCGGTCACTTCCCTGTAGCATGGTTGAGGAAGCCGATGGCTGGCACATGCGTCATACTCGTGAACGGGTGCTGCTTGTGTGGACTGGTCTGTCCGATTTGCTTACATTGTAACTGATTTATAGATTACATAAGGTTTTCGCGAGTTTTCTGCGTTGGTGAAACAGGGTATACTGATTCTTCGTTCTGGGCTACTTCACTTCACTCAGCCATATTAAACAGAATATAAACATATTGTATTAAAAATATATGTCACTTGCAAATTATAACAAATTATTAATGAACTGCTCTGATTTGGACCAACTTGTATTTTTTGTAATAATCACGATATTGTAAACTGGTTTTGAAAAGAGCAACACTAGAGTTTCTTGCCCGTTCTTCTCTAGTGAAAACCGCTTTCCGAACCGGGTGGTAGAAAAAAAAAATGACTGAATCTAAATAATGTTGAACATTTTAATGGATTCAATAAATTATTTTCATTTTCATTTTCATTTCATTTTATTAAAGTTATTGCACAATAAGCGTATAGATATGATCTTGTCACTTTTAAAACTCATAGAGTTTTGAGTTCTTAATATAATATAGTGAGTCCTTCAATCACATAGCTAGCCATACGATACCGGCGCTCCCGGTCTGTATTGATTTTATCAAATACACGCTGCGATGCCGCGTCCCCCATCCCTCAGTTATAAATATTAATATAAACGTATAGTCTACCTGCGCGGCGGAACATTCTCGATGCAACACAGCATGCAGACGCGCAGGGCGCGGCGTCACCCATACGTAGTTTAAAATGCCGCTAACAAGGACAAAGAATGCGACGTTTACAATCAATATAATTTCTTACAAAAAATTCTAGCCATTTATCCTTACATAAAGTTCTTCTAAGGTCATTCATAAACTTTAATAATCTATTTTTTTGGGAGACATGGATTTTATGAGACTGCGTAAATCATCAGAATTTTCATTTTGTCGATTGGCCTTGGCAGAGAACTTGAGTTATAGAGTCAAGCCCCTCGAAATAAAAGGCGACGTGTTGGTGTGCTAAGTTCACGGCCGAGTCTTCTCAATGTATCTTGGTTGGGAATTATTTCAAAGGATGCAACGCGATAAAGCCTACATCAAGTGTGTTTTGCAAGCACGGATTTTTGCTATTTTAGTAAAAAGAGATTATTTTGTACCTGTTGTGTCATACACTTGCAGTGGATTTACGCAACTTAGCTAGTCACTCCTGTTCCACAATTGTCTACCTTGATACAATCGGCAGCATACCCAACATTATACCTTGCAATTACCAGCCTTTTAGTAATCTAAAAGGCTGGTTTGGTCGGCCATGGTAATCCATAACATGGCTGACTTCTGTTCATGTACCTTCAAAATTCTAGTAGAGAAATATACTGTATACTATATACTGTGTCCTGTACTCAGTGAGAGGATTCGCATACATTCACTCTGCTTCAATAGTGTGTTATATTTTTACAATTATGTTGAATTTATAATTTGATCCCATCGCGCTTACTTATTTTGATAAATAATGTACTTCATGCTCGATCTGCAAATTATATAACAAAAATATGAATTAAGAAGGTTGTAGATATAGCGACGCAGGACGGTGAAAAAAATCATTGACATTTGAGAATGGGAGGACTCCGTTGTCCGATCATTGTGCACAGCCAAGACCACAAAACATCAAACCAGAAAACTTTGCCATCAGAGACACAATTTTCAGGTACATTAGCGGAAACATTGCCACGCCCTCCGATCAATATATCGAAGGGATGAAGACCCGCACAAGCTCCCCTGCATCCGCCATTCGCACCGGCCCTGCCGCAGGCGTCGGTCGCGTCGCTGGAATGTCCAGCAATAATTTATACTTTGTATTATTTAATACTCTGTAAAAATTATTGCTGGACATTTCAGCATTAGAGTAGTGTAATCATATTTAATCATCATAGTCGTTTAACATAAATGTTTAGTTTAGTCGCAAGTTCTTTAGTTATATAAGTGGAGTGTGCATGTGTACGCGTCCGGTTTGGGATGGAACAAGAGAAGGGCAGTGCTGGAAGAACGCAGTGGAAAGACGTTTTGAGTGCGTGATTTAGTCCGTACAAACGATGCCCTGCTTCGGACAGTACGACATGGCGCATGTTACGATCGATACGGGAGCCGTACCCGACTGCGCATGTGCAGTGTGTAGGGCCGCGTGCTATTGGACTATGCCTCCTTGTTAGTGCCTTCACAAAATGGACGCCATCTTAGGGATGCTGCGACATTGGATGCTCTACAAAATGGACGTCGCAGCAAATGAATGCCGCCTTCAACATATATATGTTGAATATGGTGCAGAACGATAGATCAATCTAGTTGGCAACAAACTCGGATGTCCAGAGATACAGCTCCTGGATATTATTCACTTGGAACGCCCATATGTCTTCCAACAAATACGAGAAGGTAATTTTTTAATATTGAATAATTATTCCCTATTATGATTTTAATCTGATTGTTAGGGAGTTAATATGTGTTAAAGTTATTGTAGGAGTAATATATAAAGACACCAAGAAGGTCAAACTGGGCGTCAGTTCCGAGCATGCTTAAATCCCTTGGCCGTACTTCTGAGTTACAATTCGCCTAAATTATTTGTTGCTTAAGTTTTTTTACTTATTCGCTTTCAATATTGGAAGAATTAAAATATTCGATCTGATTTTATTCCAGTTGCTGGAGATGCACTCCATTCTCCAGAACATCCGAAACTTACCATAAGACTTCTTCGGATTACCTAAAGGTAAGTATATGGCGACATTATGGGATTAGCAACAATTTCTATTTTCTTTCAGTATTAAGCCTCTTTTTATTATTAATAACCGACTTTGTATGACAGGTACTTGAACTTCTCAACCGAGTGTCGGCTGGATTCTGCAGCGGCGGTGTTTGGAGTGAGGAGCTGCAAGGAGCAACGGCCGCGGACCCACGTTGACGGAATGGGCCACGCTGCCACCATACACACTATACTCAGCTTTACCAACATCTTCCATCTAGAATAGTTTTTGTAAAAGTTACCTTCGGTTCCTGAGAAATTATTATATTTTTTATGGACGCACTTGTTAAAAATCCATGTTAAGGATGAGATATTTTTGATAATGTTTAAATTTCACTCAAATGTTATGGAAATGTAAAACCTTTTCGTGACTTAAATTGTATGATACAAAACTACTACATTTACAATAATTTAAAATTAAATAGAAAAATAACTTAATAAAATGAATAAGTGTATCCTGCAGGTTATGCATTACTAAGTGGGAATGGTAATGGTATGCAGGTATGCTTTCAGCATTATAAATATAATGCAAACTCTGATACATGCTGCTTGGCTTAGCTCACGTGAACTTGATGCCAATTTTTGATTATAGAAAATCCGCTGAATAGTTGGACAGTGAGATCGAGCTCAATACATTAGACAAAAATTAAGATTAACAAAACGTCAAAATAAACTAACAAATTCCTAACGTAACAAAGCGTTCCTCTTAAATGGAAATTATTTTTTATACTCAATCTTTTCAGCCATAATTATGAACTTGGTATGTTTTGACTATCTCTAATGGCCTCTTCAGATGTAGTGTGTCCCGGACTACAGGAACTATTGGGATTTACAGTCCTGGCGGTGGCAGGGGAATGCGAAATGAGTATTGCCGGTAGAATTTAATCCAATTTTTGAATAATCTAATTAAGCTTTGGGTGTCTATTTAAAAATATAAATAATTAAATTTGATGAAGCCATTCTACGACGTGGACCGACGAAATACATATTGGTCCTGATTATATCTTCTTATCTCAAATCCGGTATTATTTAATCATTATTCATCATTACCACATACGCACTGCAACAAACCAACCTTGTTGATAAGTCTAGTTGTAATCTCAATTTCAATGTGTACTTGTATCTGTGTAATTGCAGATATTTTAGGTAAGAACTTATATTTAATTAAGTGACATTTTGATATTACAAGACGCACTATATGTAATAACTTTTCTATATTAAGAATGCAAACGAGTATCATCGAATGCCTTCGACGATTTATTTTAAGCATCCTAAATGCGAGTGAAACCCAGAAAAGTTTCTCAAACTCGTGTGTGTGTGAAAGCAGAGAAGTACGGCTCCACTGCATTTACGGATGTAATACTATGAAAGGCAACAAGATTGTAGGTTAAGGAAAAATATTATATTCGTATATGAGACTATGAATACGATATGTGACTATTAAAACATGCTTCCAATTTTTGTGTTTTATTTTCCTAATCTATGACTATAAAATATAACTTAGCCACAATCCATTAAATGATTCGCTGATGAAAAATAGTTTAATTTAGAAATTAACAATACGTTATGGTCACAGTAGCAAAAATTGATGATAATAATAAGTTCTAAAATGAAACATAAAATGCTGCTGATTACAGTTAATACATTCTTTTCTTAAACAATAAAAGTCCAAAAGAAAAATTAAATTATTATATTAATACTCAAAATAATACGACGATTGTGTTATCATAATTCCTCTATTCCTTTCCAACATCATGTACATTCATTCAAGGCCTCGCTACACACAACTGGCATATTTTAATACCTACAACGTTTACTCTTGAACAATCACAGCGTAATACGTCTTCCGACTCGGCCGTCCTTCCCATCAGCCGTTGACAACTCCGTTCTGTATTCAAATCCTTATTCTATTCTTCTTAATATAACTGCCAGCATCATCGTCATACTAGAATAGGTTGCTTTACTCATCGCTTATAAAAATCACCCGTGACAATTAGCAATGACTATTCTCCTCTTTAAAATGTTTATGAAACTTGCTCCCCGACTACAAGATAACGCGCAGCTGAACGCATATTTGTCATTTCCAATATTATTAGCATGGCTATCGTAGATTTTATTCAAATTACGATAGCATTTAATCAAAAATATTGTTTATATGTGTGTAATCAGGAAATGAAAAAGGATTACTTTCATTTTATAATCTCCCTTTGATTGCAGGGATAATTTAGGCATTTTAACATGCTTTTATTAGCTTCTCTTGTATGTATGCCGGGGGAAACTTTGATGTCGATTTTCGAGCTCTTCAAAACGTCGATTTGATCCGAAAAATTGCACACTTGTTAAGGACTAATGATAATACAATAATGTAAAAAGTTTCTAACATTATGTTTACGAGGATTTTTAGTTTTTTGAAAAAATAAATGTGTTTTATCATCGCGCAGCTGCGTTCCTTAGATATGATGTCTTTTATTTTTAGTAAAGTAAATAAATCATAGCTTAAAAAACACGCTTATGTTCATACTAATGCTTGTTTTTTATTTTGAAAAAAATACTTATCATCAAGGACTCAAGATATTTAACAATAAAATGAATGTATTGCACTCCATTTTCTCATCTAGCGTGTTTTTTGTTTTATAAACTATTATTTATTAAATTAAATGAATTTATAAATGTTTTTATTAATGTTTTAATTTTGCTCATGCTATACGAAATTATATGACCTATGATTTTGTGAGCTTGTCGTCTGAATCCCAATGCACATCAGGATGCGTTTACTCTACACATCTGCAGTACAAATTATATACGCCAACGCCCAGAACTTCAACTTATTGCCCATTATTTACACTTTTAAAACAGAAATTATAAAAACATAACTAATATGTCAATACAACATCTTTTTTATTTTATAATGTATGTCACATCTATTTTTATAATGTATGAACTTCAATTCGGTTAAAAAATTACCTGAATCGTAAAATACTCGTATGTGTACGGGCTGATCAAAAGTCTTGAAAACAAAAATCGCGATTTTCGACAATACTAACAGGCTGGTTTTTTTAAACTTGGTACAATGTTACCCGGGGTGGTTAGAAACATGCGGTTTAAATAATTAAACACGTTATGGCAATATCACGCGATATACGAGTAATATTACCGGCTTTTTTAATCGACTTCAAAAAAAGGAGATTATCAATTCAATGTGTATGTATGTCATTTTATCAGAATTGCACGATTTTTGGATATGTTGGTCATATATATATGATATAATAAATGTATGTCTATATGTTTGTCCACGCAAATCTCAAAAACTATCAGTCGGATTTCAAAAATTATTTATGCGTTGGATTAGGTTTAGTCCAACTTAGGAGCTGTGTAAGTTTCATACATATCAGTTCAGTAGTTTTTAAGATAGAGCAGGGGTGACCAACCTTTTTGAGTCTGCGTAACGCATACATCTTTACTATGTAGTCGCGGCGCCGTAATCTATTCAATTGATTAAAAGTAAAATGATACTAGTTAGGTAAATAGGCACAAAACTTAAAATCCAGAGAGTCAGAATTTCTTCGCGGCGCTTTTCTCTACTGCCTATGGTGCGGCGCGACGCGGCGCGACGCGGGGTACCAGGGCGCACGCACACTTTAAGACCGTGAGATAAAGCGTGAAGTAGTAAAGTTTTTTGTAATTTACCAGTAAAATTAAGATAGTTGTGTTAGCAAAAAAAATAATGACAAGAAATAAGTTTTAATTACTGCTACGGAAATTTAAAAATGACGAAATATAATAATTAAAAAAAAATTAAACCGACTTCAAAAGTGTATTAAAAAGAAAGAAATAAATCGAATCTTGTAAGAAATTTAAAATACCTAAATATACCCCCCGTATAGTATGCCCCGTGTAGTAGCCACGTGTGCTAATACCGGCTATGTATGCCGGGGACATTCCAAAATGGCGAGCATGGTAAATAGCGACTAGATATGTTTGAAAAATGGAAAAATATTTATTGCAAAATAGTAATTTTAAATAGAAGAATATTGCAAGGGTCCTCAAATTAAGAGTTGTTTGTGTTGAAAAACTAGTTAATTTATTTTATTACTATAATTGTGATTGTGAGAACGTGCTATGTGTGTATTTGTGTGTGTGTTCCAGTGAACAATGGTACCTAGTATTGTTGATGTATAAATAACTTGTATTTAGTATAATGTTATATACTTATTTAAAGGTACAGCGTGTAAAGAAAGAAAATTTATAGTCGGACAATAAATGTTTACTAAAAATGAAAGGTATTTAATTTACGTGGGTATGGGCAATGATTGATAGTTTATGTGGATTTATGTAAGACGAAAGAATATTTTCAGTTTCGTCGTAGTATGCCGTTTGCCGAACTAACGTATTTTAATTTTTTGTAGTATCATGAACTTAAACTAAAAAAATCCTTAATAGCTTGATTGTGGCGCGACCGTTTAACGGGCGCTGTCAATTAATGTTATACTCGCAGTATATTATAACACTGACTTAAAATATGTGAATAAGACAAAGGGCGTGTAAAATTCTCCGGCTAAGTGGTGCGGCGCTCCACTGCATCTTAATTATGAGCGTAACTGAAATATGCTTCATTGTTGTGACAGAAAACTTAGTAAAAAAAAAATTTCTTAGCACCGTTAAGACAAAATCGTTTACATGAGATTAATTTAATATTTAATAAACCATTTTTATTTCGACTAGTTATGAAAGAATCTAACGAAAGGTGCGATTTTTACAGCCATCGTGTATTTACTCTAAATGTACTGAAGGGACTACCCTTAGTTTTCAATTCAATGATGAGGTATAAAATTATTCTCATTCAAATTTTTATTTTGACGGTTATATAGGTAAATTCCGATGGATCCAAGATATCTGACGAAGAGTCATCGGGCCCAACGGACACATGCAGTAAGCTTTAAAATTTGAACTGTAACGGAACTGCGAAGACCGTGCACTTTAAGAAGCGATCAAAGGGATAGCGGAAACGATCTTCGAGTTATTTTACGTCTACAAGTACAGTCTTCTGAATTAATGGCTACTAAATCAAAAGGCTAGTCTACTAAAAAGGTATTCAACTTACTTCGTTCTTTGCGACGAAATGATACATGAAACTCGCATAACTCTAGCAATGCTCATTTCAATAATGTAATACTGGAGTTTGATCCATGTCTCAAAATATCGAGAGTTGGATTATAAAGGTAAAAAAATGTGCCACTTCATATGAATAAAGTGAGAAGCAGACCATACATTTTGTACTATTCAAACTATCTGGCCTGGCAAAGAAATGGTTCAAAGCTCTTTCCAATATAGTATTAACTGGGAGGAATGGCAAATTAAACTTGGAAAAGCATTTTCTAATGAACCAAATTATGGTCGGCTCCTCGAAGAAATGTCAGCCCGATCAATCAATATAAACGTAGAGGCTACCTGCGCGGCGGAACGTTCTCGATGCAACACAGCATGAAAGCGCGCAGGGCGCGGCGCCGCCCCCGACCTAGATGCATAGATACCTGCCTCTGTATACCTCAGCACGCTCATTTTACAAGCGCACTGAATTAAACAATAAAAGACATTCTAAGATATATAATTTATTTTACCCGTAACCTGAAATTATTTCACACACACATCACATTTTAAGACTATAGCAAAGCTAACTCTCCTTTCGGTACCAGGCTGGAGGTCTATTCACCCGGCACGCTTGCAACTAGGCGCGGTCACTAACAAATTGCTATGTAAGCATACCAACTAAATTCCCAATCCAAGGACAAATAACATCATGTTTTATTTCTGCGTTAGCGCCTGGTTAACCACTGGTAAAACCATTGGTGGGTCCTCTTATAAGGAGGCATAGATATCCTCCACTTGTAACACTGATTTAACAACCGCGACCTGCAACTCTCGACCCTAGAAGGAATTAGGGTCAAGATCGAGGGGTCTACTCTGAGAGTGACCAATGCAGCAAGGATGTAAGCGTTTCCGAAGGTCACACGCTGTCATTTACGTGCCGCACAGTTATTTAAGTTGAAACGATCGTTGCAAAAGGTGTTAGATATCTCTGCATTCGAAATCACATCCATTCATTCATTCATTCATCACATCCACACACATTAACATTATCTCAGTAGTAATCTATTTAAATACAATTTTAACCATCGGCCGTGTCACAGATGTTATCCGTGATATTCTAATCTTATTATAAACCTCTGATACAGAGCTCCAGCAGCACGTAGGGATCTGGCAGGTATTCAAGTTCTTATCGTTGCCACGAACTTATAGAGTGCTTATGTGATAAGTCAGGTGTGTGATGAACAGCGTTTTATTAATTGAGCTACATACTCTACTAGTATATTATCAGAAAAGTCCTTCATTTTATTGCGTGTCACGTCGGGTTGGCGTGACCTTGGCAGAGAACTTGAGTCGTAAAACAGCCGAGCCCCTCAAAATAAAAGGGGTCCTGTAAGTGTGCCAAGGTCACGGTCGAGGCGCGAATCTTGGCTCGGCGAGGGGGAATATTCTGAATGATTCATGAGGGTGAAGTGCGGTGAACGGTCGCGGCTAGTGTTTACGTCGGTTATATGTTGTTGTTTAGTACAGAAACGTTGTTAGGTATTTATTTTTTAAGGTTTTTTTTGTGTTACCCAGAGTCGGGTCTACATCACTTTATTAGTTCCCTTTAACAGTAGGGACAATTATTTTATTTTATTTATTTATAACATTGTTACACCATCGGTGCGCCATCGATAAAATTACACATACATATATTTTAGATCAGAATTATACAAGGTCACGAGCCTTTATAGGTGTACTCAGCATTAAATTGCAGCAGCATTGTAACTTTTTTGTACTCAAATGTATGGGGTGAAACTGAATTACATATCTTAAGTGAGAATGAGACGGGACAAGGCGGGATATAGCGTGACGGGACGGGATGGGTTTTTTTTAATAAAGATACCCACGCAAACGTAGTTGCGGGAAGAAGTTAGTTATGAATACAATCAGTCACACAGACAGACGCAAATTAAAGAATTAAGCTGCTTGTTCTCAGAAAATATTCCTTATCAAAAACAATAGCGTTGACAAATTTGCATTTTGGCAATGTGTCAAAAACTCCTTAGTAATGACGAGTCCCAACAATTTTCGATCTTCGTGTAACTTCAAATATATAAAGAAGCTAGTAATGCAACTCCAAATGGAAACAACGATTCTTCCAATAAAGGTCACAATGACCAGAAAAATTAACGATAGTCTTAGTGACATCCAGCCTCCCTTGCCGCCATATCCGCCCCCACCAGACGATCCGGGATACGAAATGAACACGTCCGAGATGTCTGCAGACACGAATACTACTCAACAGGTGTCAACAGAGTTCCAAACGGATCAAACTGGGGGAGGCAAAGGTAAACAAGGTGAAGTAGTTATGTGCCGGGATTCTATTCGTCGTAAATGCGCACAGCCAAAATGCAAATTTCACCACGCTACTGTTTTTTAAAAGGAATATTTTCTGAGAACAAGCGTCTTGCCGCCAGGTACGCTAATTCACTTAAAAGAGAACAACGTGCTACAGCCGCCGCCTCCGCCGCCGCCTCAACCAGGAGGTACACCTGGACTACCATATAGCATGTATAATTAAGTATACTCTACTAGATGTAGTATCTCCTACTAAACCAATGCAATATGTCGAAGTGATAGACAAAGCTAATAGACCGAATTCATATCAAATTGTAACAGAAAGTGGACAATATTTGGATAGGAATAGAAGATACCTTCTAAAATATAAAGATCAAGAGAAAATACAAGTAAGATATTAACATTTGTGCAGGGCGGCGATAACAGTGTGCAGTTATAAGTGATTTAAATTGAACAATAAATTATATACTGTTATATCATTTAAAACCTGATTATAACTTATGTGATTTGGTGCTTATATACAATATGTGTGAAATTGTCTAGTGAGCGATCGCGCGGGTCGTGTTTACAACCAACTATATGTGAGCAGCCCCGCGCACCCCGGAGAACCAAGTTACCACCCCGCGCGTTTTCTATTGTCTATCACTGGTATTATTTTCACACGACCAGCACGTATCCAGAATACAAAGTGAACGTGGACTGATCGAAGGCGGTCTCGTTCATTCTGGTCCTTCAAGTTCGCCGGATACTGTGTGGAATAATGTCAGTGACTAGATCGGTGGGAAGGCATACCGCCCTGGCTTCGGCCTCGGCGTCTGCCACGGTGACATCCGCCACTGCCACGACAGACGTAACAAGTACATCGCACACCGTCACGACTGTCACCGGCACCGATGATACCACCACCTCGGGAACTCAAACAGAACAGTCAAAACAACCCGCCGCGGTCGAACCTCCGTTGACGGAACCCGCCACCTCCGCCGGGATTGAAGACAAACCGAGAAGCAAAACGACGACGGCGCCAAGAAGCAAGAAAACTACGAAATCTCGCCGCCTCGCAAATTCCCGAGCCGAACTCGCCCGACTCAAAGTCGAGCTCGCCGCCGCCCGAATCCAACAAATTGAAACGGACTCGAGCTCCGAAGAAAAAGACAACACGACCGTCACGGAGGTCGAACAAGAATTCCGCGTCCGCATTTGGTTGCGGAATAGTTAACTTCTCGCCATCGACAGCGAGCCGCATCAAGCGACGCCACAGCCGCGCGTCGACGCCGCCACGCTCGCACTGATGGGAGACTCCGCCACACACCCGCCGCAACTGACGTCAACCGAGGACGCCACACCCGTGCCTCCACTCGTCGACCTGCACGCACCTCCGCCAGCGACCACTGCCGAGTCCTGGGGTCCGAACTCTGAAGTCACGTAACAGTTGCCGGCCACCACCGCCGCCGCCGACACCGCCACCGCGACCGCGATATGGCAGCCGAACACTCAAGAAGAACAGCAGCCGCCGCCTGCCCTCGCCGCCTGGTTCACCGAGCAAGCCGTGCATGTCCCTCCGCCAGCGACATCACACATCGAATGCCCCGACCGGAACAAATCAAGACGCGTCAAAAGGTGTTCTCCGCAGCCGTCTCTCAAAAGCCCAACTTTGCCTGCATTCTGTGTAACAGGGAAGAACACGCTGTCACGGAGTGTGCAAGGTTCAAGAACGCAAGTATTGATGAACGGTGGGACGCAGCGAAGAAACACCGTCTTTGCTTCCGGTGTCTACGGCGCCACACACAACAACATACCAAGCAAGTTCAAAAGGTGTGACGTTGACGGGTGCGAACACCCACACCACCGACTGCTGCACTCAACGAAGTGCACGCCACGCAAGACGGAAGAAAACCCGGAATAAGAAAACGTCAACTCCGCGTGGACCTCTTCAGTGTCGTTTTTGAAGATTGCGTCGGTACGAGTCTCAGGACCGGCGGGAGTCGGCGACACGTACGCACTGTTCGACGATGGGTCTACGGTGACCCTTATAGACGAAGAACTCGCGGACTACATAGGCGCAGACGGACCGGATGACCCGCTTCGCATCTGTACATACGACAGGCATACGAAGGAAAATGAAGCGTCGCGTCGCGTGAAGATGAAGATCCAAGGGAAAGATCGCCACGTTCAGTACATACACGCCCGGACGGTGCCCGACCTGCGCCTGGCAGCACAACGTATTTCACAGGAAGCCATTAGTGACTGCCCACACCTTCAAGAAGTCGTGAACACCATCACCACAAGCCAGGTGATACCGAAGATCCTCATCGGACAGGACAACTGGCACCTCCTGATCGCCATGAAGACACGATTAGGGAGGAGAGACAAGCCGGTGGCCTCACTCACGCCGCTGGGTTGGGTAGGGCATGGCAGCAGGACCCGAACCTTCGGAACTTTGTCGGCCACACGACCAGGGACGACGAAATAGAAAAAATGGTGCGAGTATACATCACGGCCGACAACACGTATGTGTCATAGAAGCGCCCGGAAAACGACCCGGAACGGAAGGCTCTTCACATACCGGAAACCAACACGATCCGGTTGCCCGAGGGCGGGTACCAAACAGCTCTACTGTGGAAGTCGGAGGAGGTGTCACTCCCCGATAACTACGAGAACACACTCCGCAGGTTGTACGGGGTCGAGAAGAAGCTCGACAAGAATCCAGCGCTGAGAAAAAAATACAACTCCTAAATGAACATGCTGGTCCAAAAAGGATACGCGGAGCCAGCACCGACCACGAAGACAGCGGGAAGAACCTAGTACCTACCTCACTTCGCCGTTGTCAACACCCTGAAACCCGAAAAACTCCCGAAAAACCGCCCACGAAGCAAGAAGCGTTGAAAATAGTGATGTCAATATTCGACCCACTCGGACTCATCATTCCCACTCACGATCCAGGCGAACCAACTCCTACAAGAAGTATGGCGAAAAGGTTTACAATAGGACGAACAACTCAAAGAAAATCTGGCGGAAAACTGGGATAAATGGGTGATATTGTTAAGGCAAACTAAACTAATAACCATACCTCGCTTATATACCAATTACAGCGCAGCCGAGCGACTAGAACTACACGTCTTCTGCGACGCCAGCGAGAAGGCGTACGCGACCGCACTGTACTGGCGTGCGGTGGACCTTCGTGGGAGCGTGGCCGTCACACTCGCGGCCGCCAAAGCCAAGGTAGAACCACTGAAGCTATTGTCCATCCCACGTCTAGAACTCCAGGCAGCCTTACTGGCGTCAAGAATGGCGGCGGCGCTGAAGAAAGAACACTCCAGAACACCTGACTCGACCACGTACAGGACGGACAGCCAGACCGCACTCGCGTGGATCAGGACCGGCGCAAGATGTTACAAGCCGTACGTCGCGCACCGAGTAGCGGCGGTCGAAGAAACTACACTGACAACTGAGTACGATGGGTACCGACCCGATGGAACGTCGCGGACGATGCCACCCGCGACGTCCCAGAAGAATTTAACCACGATCACAGATGGTCCAGGGTCCGAAATTCCTGCGGCGTGATCCGGAAACATGGCCGGCGGAACAAACCCTGCGCACCACCGATGTCGGGCGAAGAACGCGTGAACCACATACGCCCGGTGGATCGCTCCAGCGCATTACCCGATGTAACACGGTTTTCATCATGGACACGGTACCTGAGAGCCACGGCGAGAGTCCTGCAGGCGGTCGCTGTATTCCGGAGTGTTATAAGAGAAAAAATAAACTACAAGCGGACCGAAAGGGGTCCACGCAGCGACCCCTAGTGGCGGGCCGGCCCGAGAAGAGGCCCCGCCGCGGGAACGCAGAATCAAATGACGGCGCCGACGGACAGGTTTATGACCTTGACGGCAGAATTACAACATGCCGTGGAACGGCTCATCATACAAACCGTTCAAGAAGACGCCTTCGGTGATGAGCTGAAGGCCCCGAAAACGGGAAAAAGAGTCGACAGGCACAGTCGCCTGTACCGCCTCAGCGTGCAACTGAAGGACGACCTAATAACGCTGAAAAGCCGAACCAACGCCACCACAGGAATACCAGAGGATACAAGAAATCCTCCGGTGATGGACGGGAATCATCGCGCCACGCAACTGTGGATACGTCACATCCACGAGACATTGCATCACGCCGGGGTCGAAGCCACACTGAACCGAGTCAAGCAGCGTAGATGGATAATAAGATTACGACCCACAGTAAAAAGTGTAATATCAAGTTGCAGTTTGTACCGCACCAGAGCAGCGACACCACCACTGCCGGCGACCGGGGATATACCAGCGTGCCGACTGGCACATCACCGCTGACTGTTCACGTACACGGGGCTGGATTACTTCGGCCCTCTGACGGTCACAGTGGGACGAAGTGTACACAAGAGGTACGTCGCACTGTTCACGTGCCTCCCGGTGCGAGCAGTGCACTTGGAGGTGGTGTCCTCCCTTGGCACCGAATCGGCGGTCATGGCGCTACGATGCAAGAACGCACGTCGCGGGTGCCCCCAGGTCGGAGATTTGGTCGGACAACGCGACCAATTTCCACGGCGCGGACGCCGAGATACGTCAAACGCTGATAAGGGGCGCCGAACAAGAGGCGTCCAAAAGGGTGATATCGTGGAGGTTCATCCCTCCGGGAGCACCATTCATGGGAGGAGCTTGGGAGACGTTGGTGCGGTCAGTAAAGACCGCCCTCTACGCCGTACTTCACCAGAAGAGCCCGAACGAAGAGACTCTACGCACCTTCCTAACCGAAGTTGAATTAACTTTAAACAGCCGCCCACTGACACACGTATCAGTGGACCCCGCCGATCCAGCCTCTGACGCCCAGTCACTTTCTGCTGGGCGGCCAGGGACACTCCGTCGCCATGAGCCTGCCAGTGGACCACAGCGCAAGTCCGTACGCCAGCTTGCGTGCGACGCAGGCCCTCGCCGACGCCTTCTAGGCGCGTTGGCTCAGAGAATACCTGCCTGAACTCCAAAACCGGCGCGAGCCCCACGGGCGGGGCACTGAACTCCGGGTCGGTGACCTCGTGAGGATCGTCGACAAAAACCTCCCGAGAAACACCTGGGTGCGCGGGCGCATCAGCGCCACCTACTCGGGACCGGATGGCGTCGTGCGGACCGTCGACGTCGCAACAAGAGGCGGCGTCCTACGACGACCATCAAAGAAAATAATCCTGCTCGACGGCGTCGGGGAGGAGTAGCTGTCCTACACAGCCTGAAGATGCACGGTCATTGCAGGACGATGCACGGCTGGAGAAATGTACAGGACGGCGATAACAGTGTGCAAACAGTTACAAGTGATTTAAGTCGAACAATAAATTATATACTGTTATATCATATAAAAACCTGATTATAACTTATGTGATTTGGTGGTTATATTACAATATGTGTGAAATTGTCTAGTGAGCGATCGCGCGGGTCGTGTTTACAACCAACTATATGTGAGCAGCCCCGCGCACCCCGGAGAACCGAGTTACCGCCCGCACGCCACTACGGCGGCGCATCGTGCCGAAACGAGCGGGACCTGACAGTGAGGATTAGTCCGCGCTAAATAAGTAGCGCCTCGAGCCGGCCAAATCAGTTCGCTTTCGGTACGCTCCGGTTCCTGCCTACAATAAGAAGTCAGCAAGTAGTCAGTAAGTTAACCTGTAACGCCCACGTCGAGCCGTCATCGCCGTGTCGTCATCGCTGTGCCGTCATCGCCATGCCGTCATCATCGTGACGTCATCGACGCACTACCGTATTGTTTGTAACAGTTGTATACGGAAAACGCACTTGTCAGTGCGGAATAAAGTGTTTTCTATTGTCTATCACTGGTATTATTTCCACGCGACTAGCACGTATCCAGAATACGAAGTGAACGTGGACTGATCGAAGGCGGTCTCGTTCAACATTGATGAAACTAATATTCTATCTATTGAAAAAAGTGATAGGAAAGTTCTGAAACTATAAAAAAATTTGAATTATTTGCGCAAAAAGAAAATGAAAATGTTTATAGAACTAGAGCAGAAAGACAGAACGGTTAGAAAATCATCCTCTGTTAGCAACCTCCTTTTAGCATCAAGAATTGTGAAAAAAGAAAACAAAATTCTTTTTTGAAGGAAATGTTAGAAATGTTAACATGTTAAGATTCTTGCAATCCCCATTTATCAAGATTAACACATATTTTAGTCGCTGCTCTAAAATGTACACATTTGGCTAAAAACTGTTTAAAGTACCCTGTTTTCACTAGGCACAGCACCTTAATACACTGCACTAGATATTACTATGCTAAAAACGACAATTATTTTGGTTTCAATTTGCAGCGCCGCCTCAAGTGTCATCAGAACTAAATACAACATTTGCTTCTACTACATTTGACGCCACGCCGTTGTGATCTGTCTTTTTAGTTCAGTGGACACACACCGAACTCACTTCTATTAATAGCACCAAAATTGCGATTATCAAATAGACACACAAAATATCTAATTCCAGTCCAGGGGTAATTTATAGAAGTCAGATAACTTCCGATGGTAATTCTTTAATTTGTGTCTGTGTGATTGATTGTATTTATAATATGCTTCTGCCTTTAACCGGATAAGAGAACATGTGCCACCGACAGCACATCTGTTATATAGGGTATATCGAGACTGCAACCGAAAACGAAGCCAGGTGGTAGTTGTAGTGATTACAGACACAAAGCAACTAACATTTTCTCAAAAAAAAAAACGGTCGCAGTGTGGATATACCCTGTATGTAGCTATGCTGTCAATGTACTTGTACACATAGCATGTTTTTTGTATAAATCAAATGATTAACATACTAGAGTACAGAGAATTCGCCATGCTGATGTAAATTTATGTATGAGTTCGCGCAGCAAAGTGTAGTTGTCATCAGTGCAGACATAGTTAGCGACAGAACAAACATTATTACTGTACTATGTAATATGTAAATACAAAAGATAAACAATATGTCAATAGCTTCAGCGCATGCCATATAAGACAATTGATACATACAGGTCAATACAATTGTACACTTCGCAATGACTTATAATTAAACCGTATATTACGTACACTGCAAGGACCTGTTCTAATCAGATCTATTCGCGGTAGAGATGGTGCGGCGGCATGAAGACGCAGCGCTCGTGTGCCGCTGCCTGCAGCAGCTCCAGCACAGCTGCTCCTCGGAGACATTGCAGCTTCGCGACTGCAGCTCTACAGCTGGCCCTCGACCTGGAATGCATTTAGTCGGTGTTACAAATCTAATCACAACAATGACATAGCGTCTGAATAATTAGATTCCCACCGGCTTCCGCTTTATACACGGTTAGAACATAGTTTATATTGAGTCACAGGTGTTATGAAACTTTAGCATCGCTCTTGCAAAACATTAACCTTCGCTACTACATCATGACAATTTTTATAAACTCCACAATTAAGTACTTCGCTCTAGCTTGTGTTTGCACATGCGCGGACGCACTGGCGGCCATTGCTATGTTAACTTAGCGATCAATACACGGCGCAGAAATAATGTGTGTGTAATGAAGGAGGAATTTCATCGTTTCCAAAGTATAAAAGGATTCCTCCTTTTAATCCTATAAGGTTACAAACACATACATTCATAATGAAAGTCTATACTCTTACCACGCAACGGCTCAAATTCAAATCCGCGTTCTGATGTCTTCTAACTGCATCGTAACAGGAACCTTTTATCTGAAGCATTGTTCTTAAATAATTCCATAATATTTCGGAACACATGCCTCTGAAAGAATATTATTTTATTTTTTATTTTATTATAAATTATCTTAATATTCATTTTCGACCATCTATACCCCCACTAATAACCAAATTGTCATCCTTAAATTATGATATTGAGTTATATTATCATAATAACTATTTATACTTTCTAAAACGATTCGACAACTGTGTGTGTTTATCACCCCCGACGGGGGTGATACTACTGAATTACGGAATATCGACGAGAAATTATGGTTTTGCTGCAGTGCTTCTTTCTGTTCTTAAGTTTGTTAGAGGTTCAATGCCCCTTCCCTCCTTCCATTCTTTTTCCTTGCTTTTTCTCTTCTGTTTTGGAAGGTCGATAACACACCTATGATCTAAGTACCGTGGATTTTAGTGGGCGGTGGTAATCACTTACCACCAGGGGAGCAGATTGCTCGTTTGCCGGGCCAGTGCAATAAAACGAACACTCAATAAAGTGATGTTTAAACACTTACCGTAGAAACGTTGATGTTTCAATCCATGTTTCTTGTTCTCACTACCTCGTGTCTTCTAGCCGTCACTATCTGCATCGTAGCAGGAACTTCTCCTCTCACAAGCATAGTTCTTATGTTATTCGAGAATCTTCAACACAAGTTCTGCCTCTGAAAAATATTAATTTTACTTTTAATGTTTAGCAGTTATTTTATTCATTTCTCCTTTTAATAATTTTAAATCTTATATCATTACTACATTACTTGTGATAAATATTTGCTATTTTCATATAGTGAGTTTCTAATATTTAAAAATTTAATAATAACTGTTAATCTTGTTGATTTAAATAAATTAATGAAAGGCATAATATGACGCCTGGTACATAGCACAGCTTCGGCGCATAGTCGAGGAAGTGAGTGAGCATGCTCCCGCCGCGTGTATTGATTTTCACTCCGCATTTGAACAGCGCCATCTATGCACACACTTGTGCACTAAATATCGTCCACGCTTCGTATCTCATTGACTTGAAATACCTAAGTTATTGCTATTGTATCAGCCCATATACGACCCACTGCAGGGCACGGGCCTCCTCTACAATCGAGAGTACGATTGAGAGTGGTTAGGCCATATAGTCCACCACGCTGGCCTAGTGCGGGTTGGCGGACTTACACACCGTAGAATTTTTTTAAAATCGCTACGGTATCCAGGTTTCCTCACGATGTTTTCCTTCACCGTTAAAGTGCGTGGTGATTGACTATCAATACACACATAACTCCGAAAAGTCAGAGGTGTGCCCTGGGATTTGAACCCGCGACCACCGTGAACATGTAGGCAGCCGAGTCTGGTCCGATACCACGAGGCCACCACGCACTTAAGTTATTGCTAGCGTAATATTTATTTTACAGCCTCAGTGGCGCAGTTGGTTAGACGCTGGATGTGAAATGCGAGGAGGTTCGATCCCCGCACGGAGACAAATGTTTGTCAGCGCCACAAATATCTGTAATTCTTGATACTCACGACACAACACTTAATTGATCTTAATGTGGGTCTGACTATGTATGTGACTGTAGGGTGTATAATTTATTAATTAAATTGTGTTCATTTTATGTAATATGTGCATTAGCACATTTTATAACTCATAGAAGAATAATGACTGTTAATACATAATTACGTTGACTTCTATGAGTTCTGTGCCGATTATTTTAAAACAATTTTAATTGAGTAAATTATAATAAGTAATGTAATTAAATTAATAAATAGACTTCGGTCAAGCAAATGTTGTGTTCTATTTTAATCTGTTTTATTATGTTTTCTCTGTCACCAGATTCGGGAGGTTGTTTTCACTAGAGACAATTTATATATCAAATTGTACCAGTGGAAGACTTATAAAAATTCCAACAACGATGAATTTTGATATTTGTTCTTAAACATATCACTGCACTGTGAATCAATAATTTCCATTTTGACTTCCGGAATCAGGGTTTCAATGTCAGAATTAGGATTTTGAAAAAGCTTAAGTTAATTCGCAATGGTATCAAAGTCTGATAAACAAGTATCGAAATTTATGTTTAAAGCACTCAAAGTTTTGACTGCAAAATAGACGGGAAATTCTGCCTCTGTAGTGTGGCTGAATATTTCACATGTTCTAAAATGTATGAAACGTTTTTTGCGTAATTGCGATTGAAATAGTATTATTTTCTTCTTGAACGATTTGATATTGGTGTATAAATCAGGGAGAAGCTGATATTCTCCTTGCAATCTCAAATTCAGTTTGATCATATGATTTGTCAAATCGACAGAATGCTAATTTCCACAGCCATTCACTATTTCCTAAATCGGCACAAGGGCGATGCTTCTCATTCACAAAAATTTCGATCTCTGCTTGTAGTTCAAAAAAGCGCTAAAGGACTTTTCCGCAACTAAGCCAGCAGTATGATATGGTAAGTCGTTTTCTCCAATCTCTTTAATAAACTCGCGGAATTGTTGATGATTCAGCTCCGTGGATCTGATGAAGTTGACAACTGATGTGACTGATTTTAGAACTTCAGACAAATCCAAACATTTTCCGCAGAAAGACAAGATGAATGATACAATGTAAGACTAATGGTTTTGAACCACCATCATTTTCTACAGCCTTTGACACAAGTGTGGCTACTCCTTTATTTTTACCACATCATTTTGCCTCCATCGGTGGTGATAGATTTCAAGCTTTTCCATCGAAGGTTCGTTTTATTAATAGCATTTTCAACTCCCTTAAAAATATCTGCCCTAGTGGTCGTGCCGTGAATACATCGATATCAAGAAGTTCTTCATATACTTCATAGTTTTTATCTCCGCCACGAATAAAAATCAACATCTTAGCAGTATCTGACACATCCGTTGACTCATTCAAGGCCAGAGAAAACCACTCAAGACGTCCATTTTTGTCAGATAGTTGAGATGATATATTTTCTGCGATGTCTTGCACCCTCCGAGCCACTGTGTTTGCTGACAAACTGGCACCTTTCAATAACTTTACGTTTTCGGGCCATATTTCCTGCAATCAAGCATTCTTTTATCATTTCTCCATCGGAGAATGGTTTTCCTCATTTCACGATTTCAAGAGCCACACGAAAGCTGGCGCGAGTGGCAGACTCTTGCTTCGCACTTTCTTTAGTAAACAAAGATTGCTGCTATTTCAGTCCGCGCTTCAAAGCTTCCAATTTTTCCGTCCGTAAATTTCCAGTATATTTCCAGCAATTTTAAATATTTATTTAATTATATTCTTTGAGAACAACTGTGGTTTTATTACAAATTACTGCACTCAATCACAAAATACTGAAAGTTCCATTTATTTTGGAACATTCTGCACTCACTGTCTATTTTCCGCTTCTTTTCGATGCTAATAAATCACACATAAAACTAACTAAAATACACATACAAAAAATTCACACACACACGAGTTTGAAAAACTTTTCTGGGTTTCACTCTTATTTAGGATGCTTAAAATAAATTGTCGAAGGCATTCGATGATTACCGTTTACGAGTTTATTGTTAATATGGAAAAGTTATTATATATCACGCGTCATATAATATCAAAATGTCACTTAATTAAATAATACACCCAACAGTCACATACATAGTCCTGACCCCACACTAAGATCAAATATTGTATCGTGTGATTGAGATTAATCAGGACCAAGATGTACTTTCGTCGGTCCACGTCGTAGAATGGATTCATCAAATTTTAATATTTATATCTTTAAATAGACACCTAAACCTTATTTAGATTATTCAAAAATTGGATTAAATTCTACCGGCAATACTCATTTCGCATTCCCCTGCCACCGCCAGGACTGTAAATCCCAATTGTTCCTGTAGTCCGGGACACACTACATCTGAAGAGGCCATTAGAGATAGTCAAAACATACCAAGTTCATAATTATGGCTGAAAAGATTAAGTATAAAAAATAATTTCCATTTAAGAGGAACGCTTTGTTATGTTAGGAATTGGTTGTTTTATTTCGAAGTTTTGTTGGTTTTGTTATTTTAAATTTTTTGTCTACTGTATTGATCTCGATCTCACTGTCCAACTATTCAGCATATTTTCTATAATCACAAATTAGTATCAAATTTACGTGAGCTTTGCCAAGCAGCATGTATCAGAGTTTGCATTATAATCATAATGCTGGAAGCACACCTGCATAGCATTACCATTCCCACTTAACAACAATGCATAACCGGCTGGATAGACTTATTCATTTTATCAAGTTACTTTTCTATTTAATTTTAAAATATTTTAAGTTATATATATGAAAAAAGGCCGAGTATTATGACAAATTTCCACCGGAATATTTCTTACTCAACTTCTTTTTAAGTCACATTTTACATTTCCATAACACTTGACTGAAATTTAAACAACATTATCAAAAATATCACATTCTTAATACCAATTTTTAACAAGTGTGTCCATAAAAAATAATTATTTCTCAGGAAGCGATGTACGATGGATAGTTTCTACCAGCAATCCAAAGGACAATGGCGAAATTGTATTTGGAAAAAATATTGCAAGTAGAAATGTCATGCTAAATAATCTCAATATTATTATTTTGCATGATTTCTCAGCATACTATTTATAGTTTTTTTAACTATCTATAAGTTTTATAATAAAATAAAACACTTAGACGACTTTTTGTAACATTTTAATGGCCTTAATATTTTTTATCAATGGCTTAAGGTCTTTTAAGCTAAAAAAAAATATTTTTCATCGAAACTCTCAAAAGTTGTTAAAAAGAATATAATTAACTATATAATCAGTGTAAGTGTATGTATCCCTATAATTGTAATATATTAGCTTCACTTTTTACCAGCATAATGAATGACTGGATCGTCTATTATTTGGCTGTGAAGTTACGGTCATGGTTAATCTCATTTTAGAAAAATAAAAACAATTAAATAAAAATAAATCCGATCGACCATCTATGCCTCGCGATTTTAACCGCATACTTCGTAGCTTAATGTTTTACTTGTTTTACTTACTTTAAGTGCGTGGTGGCCTGTTGGTAACGGACCAGACTCGGCTTCCTACATGTTCACAGTGGTCGCGGGTTCAAATCCCAGGGCACACCTCTGACTTTTCGAGTTATGTGTGTATTGATAGTCAATCACCACGCACTTTAACGGTGAAGGAAAACATCGTGAGGAAACCTGCATACCGTAGCGATTTTAAAGAATTTCTACGATATGTAAGTCCGCCAACCCGCACTAGGCCAGCGTGGTGGACTATGTAGCCTAACCACTCTCAATCGATTCTCTCGATTGTAGAGTAGGCCAGTGCCCAGCAGTGGGACGTATAGGGGCTGATAAAAAAAATGTTTTACTTATAATCAGCCAGCTGGCACCGACCTCAAAAATTGTTGGCATATTTATGTATTTTAGATTTGTTAAAAGATTAGATTTATTTTTTTCTCTTTTTACTACACTTTTGAAGTCGGTTTAATGTTTTATTATTATTTTTATTTCTTCATTTTTTAATTTTCTATAGCAGTAATTAAAACTAATATCTTACCAATATTTTCTTGCTATCCCGATTATCTACATTTTACTGGTGAATTATACGAACTTTACTACTTTCTTCTTTATCTCATGGTCTTAAAGTGTGCGCCCTGATCCGCAGCGCCGCGCCGTAGTCCGTAGGGAAGGGCGCGGCGAATAAATTCTCTCTCTGTCTCTGGATTTTTTTGAAGTTTTGTGCCCATTTACCTAACTAGTATCATTTTATTTTCAAGCAGTTAAATAGATTACGGCGCCGCGACTAAATAGTAAACATGTATACGTTCCACAGACTCAAAAAGGTTGGTCACCTCTACTCTAAGTATCTCAAAAACTACTGAACCGATTTCTATGAAACTTACACAGCTCCTAATCCAACGCAAAAAGAATTTCTGAAATCTAACTTATACTTTTCGAGATATGCGTGGACAAACATACAAACATTTTTACAACAAATTTCATAAAACATTTATGTAATGTTTTATGAAATTTGCACATGTATTCAGACGCTGTTATAGACCAACATATCCAAAAATCGTGCAATTCCGACAATATTACATAAATACACATTGAAATGATAATCTCCTTTTCGAAATCTTAAGTCGATTAAAAACCATGCAATTCTGACAAAATTACATACATACACATCGAATTGATAATCTCCTTTTTTTAATCGACTACAAAAAACGAAATGATATTTAACGAATACTTTGTCAATACTCCGTCGTCCGAAATAACTTTTTCGTGGACCTAAACGTCATATATAACCGTAACGAAAGTCCCAATGAGATTAATTTCAATATCGTTTGTTTTGTGTTTGTGGAGTAAAATTAAACCATAAGTATATCAAGTGCTAACTATTACTGAATCAAGAGGCTTCATAAAAATGGCACGGAAATAGTGGTATAGTAACATTTTCTTGCCTATTTTTAATAAATTTAGAGATTTGACTATTTGGCTTTTTAGGTCGTTGACATTCTCTGATCCATACTTTATTGTTTGGCGTAAAAAGGCATAAGGGATGTTTTGTCTCATAATATACCAAAATGTAGGAACATGTAGGAACATTTATGCTTATAGCAATCTCTGTTAATACTACTCGTACTAGCTAAAATAATTAACTACCAACCTAAAAATTGCACCAAATACAACATAAATTTGTTTTATGTTTCTACTATATCAATAACATGACACGTCAATGCTTAATGCAAAATTTCATAAAAATCATTCCAGTAGTTTACAAGATTTGACCCAAATACCGTTCAAGATACTTCAACTGCTCTCCTGTAAGATTTGGTTTTTACAGTTAGGGTAGTTTACATTGGAGCCATCGAAATTCCAAAATTTATTCTTCGTAGTAAAACGCGTCCTATGCTTTAGGACTGTGGATGGATGCCATAGAATGAAATAGAAATACCTATATGAAACGTGAAGTTAGAAAGAGCGCGCGATGTAGTTCGTAGTTCATCGAGAAAGGGGGAAAGTGGGCGGTACTTGCGTCTAAACCATGGTGTGAGGTAACATCCCACCTGATTTTGGGATGGGAGGAAAGTGAGTTTTGGGAGAAAGGGGTGGTTTGTCCTACACATAATTATAAATTGTATATATATCAAAGGGCTCTTGAAGCTTATGGTCTCCTAGTGTTTGCCTCGATTTTGGCAATATGGCGTCGATTTTCTATAGAAATTTGACTTAGGATACTAGGAACGCATAGACATAAAGGGATCTTCTTAGTTTGTATGTGTGGGTTTGTGTATTTATAGTGCACACTAAGACATAATTTTCAAACCCCCCTGTTGCCTAGCAACAGTAGAATGAGACGCAAATACATTCCAGTCTCGCGATAGAACGAACAAACAGTCAGGTCTATTTTTCGGCTCGAAAGGGGGGCAAGGGGTGGTGGTGAGTAAGACCAATGTCACACATTTAAAGAAAAGGGGTGGGTAATTTGTATAGAGAGCTGAAAAGCAGAGCTGCTTAAGTAAGAAAACATGATTCTAAACAACGACACATTTTTGCTAAAATTGAGATATTCTGCCTTAAAATTGATAAAACTTTGATCATAACCATCCCTTTGGAACAGCCTACATGTGGAGTATCAAGATTTTGTGTAAAATATATTTATTTCTAGAAATATTGCAATTTACTTGAATGAAGCTGTACTGGAAAATCACAATATCGTACTTAACCATGTGTATTTTGTAGGTATTTTAATTGTTCTGTAGACACATTATTTCATAGCTTGCGTAGAATGAAATGGAAATACAATGTAGTAAAGTGTTGAAAGAGTAAACGCTATAGTAGTACATTCGTCGAGAAGGGGAGGTTGAGGTCTTGCAACAACTCGGTCGCACACAGGTGCTATTGATGAGTTATTAAATAACTCCCAATTCATTTTACTCGTTCGGGTGACGACAGTAATGATACACATGCAAATCGTAGTGTGTTTAATAATATACACTCATACACGCACACAGACAAATTTATAAAATAACTTTTTCAATTTCATGATATCTTAGTACAAAATTCTCTAATTTGATTCACAATATATATATATATATATATACATCAAAATCATGAATAGTTCTCATTTGATTTGTATTTGAGAACTTATTAATACTTCGCATTGAGATATGCGAAAGTAGGGCGATAGTCGCTTAGTTCAATTATATGAAATATAAATATATTGCAGCCTGATGTTAGAAAGTGAAGAAATTATGGTGCATGGTTCGTCTTGAAATGTTGTTGACGGAATCTTCTATCCAGAGGCAATTTACTCGCAATAAAATGGAACACATGGAAACAAAAGGGGAGCTATTCGACGGCTGGTAAGCTAACGCAAAAAAGACACAAAAAATGATTCTTAATTCAAAGAAATCATTTCACAATTTCTATCAAAATAAGAATTTGTTATATTAGTACAGTACTTATAAAACGGTTCTTTCATAGGGTAGTCTTATGTTTTATAAATTAAAGAGAATTTTTTGAAGTGTTTATTTGTTTCCTGTATAAAAACCGTCATATTTCCACAACGACCAGATGGAAGCGAGTTTTATTGTCGCGTATGGTGAGTTGTATTCCCAACGAAGTACCTTCTACGAAATCCTCAATTTTCTATTAATTTACAAAAATCTGAATCGCATCTTAGATCTGAAGGACAGTGCTTGGTTCCAACTCTCCAGTAGCTAGATTGAGTAGATTATATAATAAATACAGTAATCGCATCGATATACACTCTATGTCATTACACAGTTTTAGAAAACATATGTTGGATGCAATATCAGGTTACATACAGTAGTTCTATTTAGTTTTTAAGTATAAGTACAATTGTTGTTATTTTTTGTGCTTAGTTTAAGTTGATGGTTGTGTTTTTTTTTAAGTATTTGTTATGTTTACCTGTCAGTAATTGTGCAATTAGTTAAGATTATTTTGTTTTATATTTTTAATACAAGCATCATTGTAACAATTGTAGATAGACTTTTGATAATAAATAAATAAAATAAATAAATCTTATCAAATATTGGAGATGCTGTACAGACTTTTTAACACTTACAGATACTAAATAAACACATTGAAAGATGAAAAGTTGTGTTAACTGCATGTCAAAAGTGTATTGGAAATCAAAATTATAATATTGTACTTTATCGTATCTGCCTTGCAGCCGTTCATAAATTATAATTACGCACTCCCCGAACACAAAGTGTGCGTAAACACGTGTACAAATACAAATTGAACCACTTGCCACCCTTTCAGTACGACCCTACGTCTAAACTGTTTCCCTTTCTGATATACCAATTTGATATATTTCTATTTCGCCTTACGTTTGCAATGCTACGGTCACACCTGGTAAATATAACTTAGTGTGCACTATCAGTATGAACTCACACATCTCCTCGGGTTTATGCATTCCTAGTATCCTCAAACAAACTTTTAAACAAAGTTGGACTTCATAGATGGTCCAAATTGGGGGTTTCGGCTTACTTCATAAGATCGAAGTTGTTTTTTGTTAATTAACATTTATGTATGAATTTTTATTGACACTACATTACAAATAATAGCTGGCAGTTACGTATATGATGAAATAGAAATATATTACAGTGTAGTCTTAGGAAAAACCAAAAACATATGCTATGGCTCGTCTTAAAACAAGGATTTTGCGCAATTTCTCAACCGAAAATGTATATTTTTTTACATTATTGAACAGTCCCTGTTGTTTGTGTGTGTTAAAATGGGGTGCAAAGTACATATTCAGTACCTGTGACACACAAAAGTGGTATTATATTACGCAGGCAATCGCCAAAAAGACACGGTTAAGTCATAAAAATTGATTCTTTATTTTTAATCAAAGTTAATCAGTCGCTACATAATTTTGCTAAAACATATTAAATATTAATTCTTTTTTGCTGCATCTGAATAAATTACTTTGATTTTGAATAAAATATGTTTATTTAATAGAACATCGTCCTTTTCTTTGAGTCATCATGTTGAAAAATCATAGTTTTGGTCTTAACAAAGTCTGTTACGCTCCCGCATGACACACACATCGTCACATAATGCACCCCGTACCCTCACACCGCTCGCGACGGGGGTGTGAAAACCCCATACAAAAAGAAGTCACGCCTCTTGCCACCCTTTCTGGACAAAATATGAAAACTGCAGATGTCTCATTTTATCACATTGGTGTGGTATATTTTCGTTTCACCTTACGGTTGCTAGGCAACGGTTTATATGAAAATATTGTGTTAGTGTAACAGTATTCATACAAACGCACACATACACATGGAAATAGATCTCTTCGTTTTTATGCGTTCCTAATGTGCTAGCTCCAAACTCCGTACAAAATCTGGCATTTTAGCTCACTTTCACCAGGGACCCATAAACCAGAAGAGTTTTTTTATTTTAGTGGTGTGCATATGTGAATAATGAGAATCACCCTCTTTTTGCATGTGTGTACGTCACTACATGAACATATTTAACCCACGCACCCCTTTTCGACGAAACATGAACTAGACTGTCTACTCTATCTAACATTCTAGAGTTTCATATTTTTCTTTCATGTAACAAGGGTTGGGAAAATCTAGGATAACAACACCTTACCCTCACACAACCTGCAATGTGGGTGGCAAACCCCACAAACCTAAGTCAAGCCCCTTGCCACCCCTTCTAGACTCAATATGGGTACGCTAGTTGTCTCATTTTAACATGTTGGTGTAATATATTTTCGTCTCATCTTACGGTTGCTAAGCAACGGTTTGAATATGAACACACACATGGAAATTGAAACAGATCTCCTTAAGGTTATGCGGCGCTGGTGTGCTAGATCCAAAGCTCATACAAATTCCAGCATTTTGGCTCACTTCGGAGCACTTACACCAGGAACCCAGAGAATTGAAGAGTATTTTTTTTATACTAGTGTGAGTATGTGAATAAGAAGTTCCCCCTGCTTTTGTATGTGTGTAGGTGGTGTATAACCCTCGCACCTTTCTTGACGAAACATGAGCTAGAGTGTATACTCTTTCTAACATTTTATTTCGATATATTTTTGTTTCATCCTGCGGTTGTAAGGCATCTGACGGCCATCATGGATATGAAAAAATCAATACTCATTCTTTAGTTTATAGAATGCTTGGGCTTTTGTTACAAATGTCGTAGCATTCGTATACACGCACACTACTGCTGGCTGACTGGGGTGTCCCCTAGCATCTCGGTACATCGTGACGTGTTTGTAGAGTTCGGTTCCATTAAGTCAAGAAAGTCAAATGTCCCGCTATGCTACGATATAACACCGTTTGTTTTTATTTATTTCTAGAAAGCCAGTTTTGACTGCGGACGTTAATAAATGCCCAGAAATGATAAATAATAGACTTGTTTTATCTAATTCACTTGTTTTTATTTATAAAGATCTTCTTACTTAAATACTACAACAGATTTCACAATAGTAACAACTGGTTGGTAACATTTTACAACGCTGCAAAAACCTGTCAAATTTTCCGTTCGAAAAAATATAACATAAAATATATTTATTTACAAAATTTAATATGTAAAATAAAAAAAAATTACTCCAAGTAATCTGTAAACATTTCACAACAATCGACTTAAACTCACTACGAAACTTAGTACTCTTGAATGTAATCACGAGATTCGTTCAGTCTTGACATATTGTTCAGTGGTGCTATGGCCTTTGCAAATTATTTGTGAACAATTATCTATTGTATTGTTAAAGCACACGATATTCTGATTAAATAACTGTAAATATAAGAAACAAATGACAATTGCTACGACAAATAGTTAACGCAACTGGTATCTTGGCGGCCGCGCGGCCCCCAACACGTACATACCTGCGTCCAAGTCAGCGACGGGGCTGTAACACCCACATTCCGCCTTGTATTATCCGTCCCATGATGTGATAAGGGGCGAGCCTATCGCCATACCGGGCACAAATTCCCGGCTCTGGGCTGATAGCGAATAGAAAAATCCAATATCACTTTGCCCGACCAGGGTTTCGAACCCGAGACCTCAGCTTTGCAATCACACCGTAGTACAACTACGCCACCGAGGCAGTCATACTCTACTAGTATATTAATAATCAAAAATATCCTTCATTTTATTACGTGGCACATTGGGTTAGCGCGGCCTTGGTAGAGAACTTGAGTCGTAAAACAGCCGAACCCCTCAAAATAATAAGGGGTCCTGTAAGTGTGCCAAGGTCACGGTCGAAGCGCGAATCTTGGCTCGGCGTGGGGGAATGCTCTTAACTATTCACGAGGGTGAAGTGCGGAGAACAACCGCGACTATTGCTTACGTCGCGTCAATAATGTTTTGTTGTTTAGTACAGAAACGTCATTAAGTATTTATTTAGCAAGCTTTTCTCAGACATACCCAGAGTCCGGTCTTTTTGACATACATCTATGTCCTCTATGTATATACCTATATACATCTATCATATCAGCAGCATGAATAATGTAAATTATCATTCAATTTATCTATTCAGCCACAGGAAGTCTACTGCTAAACATAGGCCTCCCCAGGGACCTCCACTTCGACAATTATCATTAGTTTTTATACTTAAGAAGTAGACAATTAGAATTGTGTCCATGCGTATTTTTCCTCGGTGAACTTTACACGCATTATGGGCGGCACTGGACATCCAGGGCGACAAGCGCCCTGATATACGTCCGCGTAGCCGCCCGGCGCCAAACCGTTGCTGGTCCTTCCATTGTGGGGGTCTGAATGCTACTGTTGCAATGCATTTACTACTGTTTCGGACGCCCGTTTCGGATCTTGTGGGCGTTCACGACAGAGGCTAACCCATGCTCTCTATCGCACGTCTTGAAGTCGTAATGAGTAAGGGCGCACTGCCCCTGCAGGTTGCCAACGACCCCGATGGCCCCTTTAAGTCGCCATACCTACTAATCTAGGTAAACTAATATTATAAAGAAGAACGACTTGATTGTTTGTTTGCATTGATTAGGCTCTGAAGTTACCAGACCGATTTGAAAAATCGTACATTTTCCCTGAGGAACATGGGAGATAGAATTGTTTGAAACAAGTGTAATTGCATTTGGGCGGGCCACTAGTTATAAATAAACGATGACGTGCATATTTTACACATCAAAGCCGATGTTAGGATGAGCTAGTTTCGCCTAAGCCATACCAGTTATCACTACAGTCTACAAACGATAGAACAAACCCGTATAGCCAAGGCCAAACTAGTTCACCTGTAGCCAATGGGATAAACCAATTATTCATCCTAAAATCTAGGTCTGAGATCTAGACAATGGGATGGTTCGGTTAAGTTAGATCAGGAGTGAGATAAATTTAAAAAAAACGAGTGTGCTTTGGACCACACGACTAAAGTAAAACAATTTAAAATTCAATTTATAAGAATTATCAATTTCATTTTAAATACACATACTTTTCGAGATAAATTAATATACAACGAAGTTTGACAAATACTTCATACTAATGACTTGACTTAAGTCACTCAACGAGCTATGGAGAGGGCTATACTCGGGGTTTCCCTACGAGATCGAATCAGAAATCAGGAGATCCGTAGGAGAACTAAAGTAACCGACATAGCCCAGCGGATTAGCAAGTTGAAGTGGCAATGGGCGGGGCACATAGCACGGAGAACTGATGGCCGATGGGGCCAAAAAGTTCTCGAATGGAGGCCACGAAGCGGAAAGCGCAGCGTGGGATGTCCACCCACTAGGTGGTCAGACGACCTGGTAAAGGTCAGGTCACTGTGGAAATCATTGGGAGAGGCCTATGTTCAGCAGTGGACTTCCTTTGGCTGATGGATGGATGGATGGATGAATGAGTTGACAGGTGTCAAATATGAATATTGCTTATAATAATGTAAAAATGGTAGAAATATTTGATATGTCCTTATTTTTTTATAAATCTTATTCCAATGGTGAAGGATGAAAATAAAATGAGAAATAAACCTAAAAAAATAAGCCTGATTTTTTAGTCATCATGAAGTTCTTGCCCGTACTTTTACCAAATCGACTGATCTCCTACAATGATTATTCATGGGTCTGTATTGACATTTTCAACTTCCGTTGTCTTCCTCGTGTCACACGACTTCCGTAACGCTCTCGTTATGCATTCACCAGATTCTAAAATAAAGAAGTTTTACTTCAACAAGAACTGCGTATGTGATTACTATCAACTAAGATTATTCAAAACCAAAATAAAATATTCAAATAGAAGTATTGTTTCTTTTCAGTTCTTTAATTAAATTTAATAAAAATTGCAGCTATTGACGTAGTCGGTTTTTTTAAATATTTTTTTATTTCAATCTTTTTAGTTTTTTTTATTATTTCTTTTTCCAAATAAGTTAATATTAAGTTATGTCTTTTCACTTCTATAGTTTTGTTTATTCACGTCTTAGATTATATATACGATATATATATATATATATATATATATATATATATATAAGGAGCCTTGGTACTTCAAAAACGTAGATAAGTGTAGACAAACAAAAATATATCTATGTTCTTGAAGACGCAAATATATGACAGGGTTCATTCTATACATAAATGAAAAAAAACAAAATGTATATATAAATACTCTAAGATACATGTATACATACACATGTATATTATATTTGTTTTATACCATACTGGATGGAATTTAAGGACGAAAATTTAATAAAAAATTATTAAATTTGGCACACGTGTTCAGTGGCTGGTATACCAACATATCCAAGATCGTGCAATTCTGTCAAAATTACATCCATACAGGTCGAATTGATAATCTCCTTTTTGATGTCGATTAAATTTTTTTATATAACATACATGTATTGTATATTACACGTAACATTTGTAAATAGCATTGTTTGTCCTAACGAATAAAAACCTACAAAAAATTATACGACAAACAAGCCTTTGCAGCCAGAAAATAGGGGTTTAAAGTCCGAACTTGGCATGACGATGCCGTATTCTGATCAATAACATATGTAAGGGGTGGGGCCGCGCACAAGCTCCCCTGCATCCGCCATTCGCACCGGCCCTGCCGCAGGCGTCGGTCGCGTCGCTGGAATGTCCAGCAATAATTTATACTTTGTATTATTTAATACTCTGCAAAATTATTGCTGGACATTTCAGCATTAGAGTAGTGATATCATATTTAATCATCATAGTCGTTTTACATAAATGTTTAGTTTAGTCGCAAGTTACTTTAGTCATATAAGTGGAGTGTGCATGTGTACGCGTCCGGTTTGGGATGGAACAAGAGAAGGGCAGTGCTGGAAGAACGCAGTGGAAAGACGTTTTGAGTGCGTGATTTAGTCCGTACAAACGATGCCCTGCTTCAGACAGTACGACATGGCGCGTGTTACGATCGATACGGGAGCCGCACCCGACCGCGCATGTGCAGTGTGTAGGGCCGCGTGCTATTGGACTATGCCTCCTTGTTAGTGCCTTCACAAAATGGACGCCATCTTAGGGATGCTGCGACATTGGATGCTCTACAAAATGGACGTCGCAGCAAATGAATGCCGCCTTCAACATATTATATATGTTGAATATGATGCAGAACGATAGATCAATCTAGTTGGCATCAAACTCGGATGTCCAGAGATACAGCTGCTGGATATTATTCACTTGGAACGCCCATATGTCTTCCAACAAATACGAGAAGGTAATTTTTTTATATTGAATAATTATTTCCTTTTATGATTTTAATTTGATTGTTAGGGAGTTAATATGTGTTATAGTTATTGTAGGAGTAATATATAAAGACACCAAGAAGGTCAAACTGGGCGTCAGTTCCTAGCATGCTTAAATCCCTTGGCCGTACTTCTGAGTTACAATTCGCTTAAACTATTTCTTGCTTAAGTTGTTTTACTTATTCGCTTTCAATATTGAAAGAATTAAAATATTCGATCTGATTTTATTCCAGTTGCTGGAGATGCACTCCATTCTCCAGAACATCCGAAACTTACCATAAGACTTCTTCGGATTACCTAAAGGTAAGCATATGGCGACATTATGGGATTAGCAACAATTTCTATTTTCTTTCAGTATTAAGCCTTTTTTTATTATTAATAACCGACTTTGTATGACAGGTACTTGAACTTCTCAATCGAGTGTCGGCTGGATTCTGCACCGGCGGTGTTTGGAGTGAGGAGCTGCAAGGAGCAACGGCCGCGGACCCACGTTGACGGAATGGGCCACGCTGCCACCATACACACTATACTCAGCTTTACCAACATCTTCCATCTATTCTAGATTTTAGTTAGGTTTTGTAACAGTTACCTTCGGTTCCTGAGAAATTATTATATTTTTTATGGACGCACTTGTTAAAAATCCATGTTAAGGATGAGATATTTTTGATAATGTTTAAATTTCACTCAAATGTTATGGAAATGTAAAACCTTTTCGTGACTTAAAATTGTATGATACAAAACTACTAGATAAGAAATGACGGAAAACGATGATGAATGGATGAACGGAAAATGTTCATAATACTCGGCCTATTTCATATATTTACAATATTTATAAATTAAATAGAAAAGCACCATAAAAAATGAATAAGTGTATCCTGCAGGTTATGCATTACTAAGTGGGAATGGTAATGGTATGCAGGTATGCTTTCAGCATTATAAATATAATGCAAACTCTGATACATGCTGCTTGGCTTAGCTCACGTGAACTTGATGCCAATTTTTGATTATAGAAAATCCGCTGAATAGTTGGACAGTGAGATCGAGCTCAATACATTAGACAAAAAATTAAGATTAACAAAACTTCAAAATAAACTAACAAATTCCTAACGTAACAAAGCGTTCCTCTTAAATGGAAATTATTTTTTATACTCAATCTTTTCAGCCATAATTATGAACTTGGTATGTTTTGACTATCTCTAATGGCCTCTTCAGATGTAGTGTGTCCCGGACTACAGGAACAATTGGGATTTACAGTCCTGGCGGTGGCAGGGGAATGCGAAATGAGTATTGCCGGTAGAATTTAATCCAATTTTTGAATAATCTAATTAAGCTTTGGGTGTCTATTTAAAAATATAAATAATTAAATTTGATGAAGCCATTCTACGACGTGGACCGACGAAATACATATTGGTCCTGATTATATCTTCTAATCTCAAATCCGGTATTATTTTAATCATTATTCATCATTACCACATACGCACTGCAACAAACCAACCTTGTTGATAAGTCTAGTTGTAATCTCAATTTCAATGTGTACTTGTATCTGTGTAATTGCAGATATTTTAGGTAAGAACTTATATTTAATTAAGTGACATTTTGATATTACAAGACGCACTATATGTAATAACTTTTCTATATTAAGAATGCAAACGAGTATCATCGAATGCCTTCGACGATTTATTTTAAGCATCCTAAATGCGAGTGAAACCCAGAAAAGTTTCTCAAACTCGTGTGTGTGTGAAAGCAGAGAAGTACGGCTCCACTGCATTTACGGATGTAATACTATGAAAGGCAACAAGATTGTAGGTTAAGGGAAAATATTATATTCGTATATGAGACTATGAATACGATATGTGACTATTAAAACATGCTTCCAATTTTCGTGTTTTATTTTCCTAATCTATGAATGAAGACACTAGAAACTGAACCATGAGTAACTGTAAAAAATAACTTAGCCACAATCCATTAAATGATTCGCTGATGAAAAATAGCTTTATTTAGACATTCGCAATACAAAATGGTCACAGTAGCAAAAATTGATGATAATAATAAGTTCTAAAATGAAACATAAAATGCTGCTGATTACAGTTAATACATTCTCTTCTTAAATATAAAAGTCTAAAAGAAAAGTTAAATTAATTGCAATGACTATTCTCCTTTTTAAAATGTGTATAAAACTTACTCTCCGGCTACAAGATAACGCGTAGCTGTACATAATTAGTCAATTTCAATGTGCATTTAATCAAAAAAAGTGTTCATTGGTACGAGTGTTGAAGTGTGAAAAAAAAAACTTTATTAGCTCCCTTTAACAGTAGGTCGAATTAGGCTTTACATGTTTTAATTTTGCGATTGTTTTGTTAAATTGACTTCAGAGTACCGTATGATTTTATGAGCTTGTCCTCTGAATTCCAATGAATATCAGTGCACCGAAGGATGCGTTTTCCCTACTCATCTGCAGTACAAATTAAATGCTCAGAACCTAACTTATTGCCCATTAGTTACACTTTTAAAACTGCAATTACAAAAATGTCATTAGTAATAGCTTCTGCCCGCAACTCTCTTTTTGCATTGTTATCGTAATAAAAAAAACATCTCGTTCCATCCCGTTATAAGCCGCCTCGTCCTGTCTCACTCTCACTCAAGATATGTTATCCAGTGTCATCCCATCCATTTGAATACAAAAAAGTTACAAATATATCGGAATTCCTCCGTCATCCCATGGGAACACTACATTTCCGGATAAAAAGTAGCCTAAATGTTAAACCAGGGTGTCAGCTACCTCCATACCAAAGTTCATCGAAATCCATTAAGCCGTTTCTGAGTTCATCGCGCACAACCACATAGACAATCAGAAAAACAGTCAAAAATTATAAAAATAATTGTTTTGGGTTCTATTACGTTTACATAGGTTTTACATACGTTTCCCCCCGTATCAGTTTTTCTCATTTATTTTCCATGTACAGACATCGATCGGTTACAAATGTATTATATGTATAGATAGATAAAATGTATTACTTGTGAGAGACATTATGTTTTATGCGCTTTTTTGCTCAATTTGGCGGGGGCACTGCCGTGTTAAATATACTATGACTTGTACGTATGAGTCATGAACACTTGACTCTGACTAACTCTATGAAAAGCTTCACAAAATAAATACCTAACGACTTTTCTGTACTAAACAACAAAGAATAACCGACGTAAACACTAGTCGTGGTCGATCACCGAACTTCACCCTCATGAATCATTCAGAATATTCCCCCACGCCGAGCCAAGTTTCGCGCCTCGACCTTGAACTTGGCACACTTACACGACCCTTTTTATTTCGAGAGTTTTGGCTGTTTTACGACTTAAGTTCTCGGTCAGGGCCACGCCAACCCAATGTGACGCGCAATAAAATGAAGGACTCTTCTGATAATTTATATATTAGTAGAGTATATTAATAGTCAGCAGAGTCCTATCCTTTTATTTCCGGCTCGTCCTGTTAATTTGACTTTATGATTGATTTCGTTGCGGGTTAAATATAAGTTAGACATTCCCGGAGACTCGCTGAGCTTCAATGCTCGGTAGCATTACAATGCGTGCTACTGTTGATCCTGGCTTACAGGAGTTGCAGTGATGGTTATTAGAGCAAGACAGTCTCCAATACTAGTAGAATAAAAAACTTAAAAACCGCATTTTTTTATTAGCCCTACAAGTACATGTAGCCCTCACATATCTGACGTATCACACGGCACACTACTAGTTAATGGTGAGGATAGGAACTTAAATACCTGCAGGATCCCTACGTGCTACTGAGGCTCTGTACTAAAGGGTTATAATAAGACTAGGAGTTTATCATCGAATGTCTTCCATTGAGTGAGCTTGTAACCCGAGCGTCGTGAGCTACACAGAGCCAGCTTATCTGAGTATGCAGTCGGGAGCGGCGCCGTGCCCTGCGCGCGTGCCTGCATCGGGAACGTTCCGCCGCGCATATAGCCTATACGTTTATATTGATATTAATAACTGTTTTAATAATTAATTCCAATCTGCGTTCTGGTGTCTTCTAACTGCATCGTAGCAGGAACCTTTTATCTGAAGCATTGTTCTTAAATAATTCCATAATGTTCAGCAACACATGCCTCTGAAAGAATATTATTTTATTTTTTATATTATTAGATATTATCTTAATTTTCATAATCAAACCAAACCAATTAATCATAACCAAAATGCCATCCTTAAGTTATTACATTGATTAGTTATATTATGCTTTGCTCCAACTGTGTATGATTGCGCATGCGTGGTTACTAATGATGTGATTAACGGTTAAAAACTATTAATGGTTAAAAGTTAAAAAAAAATACGGGTTGAATTAAACGTTATAAATATAACGTTTAAGGAGTACGAAGTTACATGAAAGGACGTAAAAGGTTAAAACTTTTAACTAAGGTATGCCCTGTGGAGTTATTAGTTTTAGTTACATTTTCTTGAAATATAACATATTACAGATGTTTATGGTATGAATTTGAGATATACATTATACATGCTTTAATAAGCAATATCTACTGAACGACTGAACAAATTTGAATGAAATAAATTAAAATTATATTTTATTTGTTAATTTATTCAAGTAAAATGCAAGTATTCGTGTTTTAAACCAAAACACTCACATTCTAATTAATAAACACTAAAAACAAAGAAACTACATAATAATTCTAAAATCTATACAACAAAGGGCATTTATAGATTCCTTGATATTCGCGGCAAACGGCCAGTTATTCGTTAGTATGGCTTAAAAAATTAACGCTTACGTGCATTAAACGTTAAAAATATTTCAAGCCAAGCAATATTTATTACTTTTTAAGACAATACGACATACATGTAAGGGTCATAAACGTTTAAACTTAAGTCCCAAACGACTCAAACAAACGTTAATGGTTATAAATATTTTAGTCCAAGCAATATTCATTATGTTTTAAGACAACGGATATACACTGAAAGGTCTTATTTGTATGAACTCAAATAGCTCCAAGATACACTATGATGTGCGAACGGGAGGTCTATATAAATGCCGCCATTTTCAATCCCATCCTTTATAAAGTACAAGTTATACATGAAAATATCATAGATGGCATTAATAATTAAATATTTGTTTTTTTTTATTCTGGCACGGCATCATGACTGCACTGCACCTGATGTTAAGCGCAAATGACGTCCAGACAGAGTATCGAATGGCATCAGACGGCGGTCCCATGCCATTCGACACAATTATGCCGGTCTGCTGAGATGCTTCTTCACACTACGGCGGAAGGATCCAGGATTATAGGAAGGAGGGAACACGTGTGACGGCAAACAATTCCACAGCTTCACAGTGCGGCACAAAAAAGAATTTGCGAACTTTTTAAAGTCAAATAGAAATGATAATGCTTCAAAGGTTATAACTGTTAATCATCAATATGGTAACAGTTCAAGACATTAAAGGTTATTTTTTTTAATGGGCTAAATTAACAATTAATGGTCATCACTGGAGGCCACTGCAATGTGTAGTAAAAGCGATCAATATCCAGGCAGGACGTTAGAAATAATGTGTCCGGCATGTCATTATGAAAGCAGAGAGCGATATACTCTAAGCTAATGAGGATACAAATACAAAACAATTGTTGGAGTGGGCCAGCTGCACTGCTGTTGCATTAGACTACAGTAGAGACCAGTTCGACGGGGGTGGTCCAACTGCCTCACGGAATATCGACGAGAAAGGATGGTTTTGCTGCAGTGTTTCTTTCTGTGATTGAGTTTGGCGGAGGTTCAATGTCCCTTCCCTACTTCCATCATTTTTCCTTGCCTTTTCTCTTCTGTTTTGGGAGGTCGGTATCACACCTATGATCCAAGTGCCGTAGATGTTAATGTGCGGTTGTAATCACTTACCACCAGGTGAGCAGTTTGCTCCTTTGCCGAGCCAATGCAATAAAACGAACACACCATAAAGTGATGTTTAAATACTTACCGTAGCAACGTTGATGTTTCAATCCACGTTTCTTCTTCTTCGCATAGTCGCGGGAGTGAGTGCGCATACTCCCGCCGCGTGTATTGATTTTCACTCCGTATATGAACAGCGCCATCTATGCACACATTTGTGCACTAAATACCGTCCTCGCTTCGTATCTCATTGACTTTTGAACTACCTAATTTATTGGTAGCGTAATATTTATTTAGTGGCGCAGTTGGTTAGACGTTAACACACAAGACTTAATTGTGTTCATTTTGTATATTATGGGCTAATACATAATTATGTTGACTTCTGTGACTTGTTTGCCGATTATTTTTAAACAAAGTAAATATAATAGTAAATTATAATGAGTAAGTATGTAGAGTAAATTATAATAAGTGGAGTCATTAAATTAATAAATAGACTTCGGTCAAGCAAATGTTATGTTCTATTTTAATCTCTTTTATTGTTTTTTCTCTGCCACCAGATTCGGGAGGTCGTTTTCACTAGAGACAATTTATAATAAAGTCTATTTAGTCACCCCTGTTGTACAGCAGTATCCGGTTTAATGTACTTTATTACACACCAATTGTCAGAAACCTTTAATTTTTTAAATGGCGAAGGAAGGCTGGTAGCATTTTCCAAATTTCGCCACACTCCAATAGAATTTAGACGAAATAATCAAGTTATTCTTTTCCATTTCACAAATACATAAAAGGATTAAACAGAATGCTAAACATTTTGCATCGTCATCGTCTAATAAAAAGGTTAAAGACTGCCTTACCCAGACCGTAGTAACGAATCGATAACCACCTCTCTAAGTCAGTAACAAAAGACTACAGAAAGCCGTGCTCTCCATTTAGTGTTTTAGTCACAGCCGGGTAAATATTGAATTGTAATTGTATATACGGGTAAATATTGAATTGATAAAAAATACAGGCATTTTATTTGCATTAGCGACTTATATGGCCTCACTTTCCTGAATAAATAATTGTAGCACTAATATTTTATCGAGTTAAGTATAAATCTTTTTATACATTCATGACTATCAAACATATTCGAAAATCTCTAGTAATTAATATGTCACGAGTCTGAAGTGCATCCATTATTTCGCAAAGTATTCCGTAGCCGTATTAGCTCAGCGGGTAGAGCGTTAGACTGCGAAATCTAGAGACCCCGGTTCGATCCCGGGATACGGCATTCCACTATCGCTGGTAGTAGTTTTTTTTATTTTTTTGTGTGCATATTGTCATTTTTCCATATTTTGCGGGATTGAACAAAAAATATATAAATAGGTTTCAGAAAATCTTTGGTGAACAGTCTTTTTAATTTGTTTGCACTTAATTTTTTTTATTTACTGAATATTTTATTTTTAATAACAAAAATATTCGAGGGTATCTTTTTATTAATACTATTTATTTATTTACTAGGTTTTTTTTTTTTAATAAGGAAATAATCTCTTTGTGTTTAATTCGTGAGTAATAAAAATGTTAACAATGCGAAATTATACAGAAGCTCTGGTCAAGAACATATTTATTTTACCAACTTATCTTATATAATTTAATATAGTATTGGCTTTTTACAATAAAAGAACATCTTCTTAAAAAATGTCTCTTTTATTTTACAAAATTAGTTATATTATTTTAGTGGTTTTAAAATATACTAATCACAAAAATTAAAGGATATTTTTTTATCAATTTTTTAGGTGTTTTTGATAGTCTGTATCTTAGAGAAAATTGATCGTTAAGAAATATGAAAAGAAGAAATTGGAAGCTTGAAATGACTATTTTTCAGACCTGCGCTTTATTTTTTTATTGCATGCCTGGTTAATAAGCAATCGTAGAAAAACCAACGAGAAAAAAGAAATCCATGGCCTAACGACTCTTAATCGTACTCTCGATTGTAGAGGAGGCCCGTGTCCTGCAGTGAGACATATATGGGTTGATACAATACAATACAAAAAAAAAACGAGGGTGCTTTGGAGCACACGACTGAAGTAATACTTCTTTGGCTCCATGTACGAGTATATGCACACGAGTTTGACAGCCTCCGTGGCGTAGTTGGTTAGACGCCGACTGTGAAACGAGAGGCCGCGGCTTCGATCCCCGCACCAACACAAATGTTTGTGGGGCCACAAATATTTGTGTTGGGTCTGGGTGTTGGTGAGACCGAAAAGTCTCTCATAGCTTCTGATTCCCACGACACAAGACACGATCTTAGTGTGGGGTCAGGACTGTGTATGTGGCTGTTGGTTGTATCATTTATTATTTATATATGATAAAAGTCACTTTTATCACAAATATGTACAATGGCATATCCTTCACCACCATGTATAATTTTTAATCACATATACACATGTATATTTATGAAAAAATATTAACATTAAAAAAGAATACGTACCGACAATTAACCTCAAATGTATAAATGGACTTTAAATTTATGTTAAAAATAACTTTTGTCAAGAATTTTTTATTACGACTAAACAAACCTAAGACATCCTGATGCCTTAGGTGTATTATTTTATATTGATGACTTAGTAAAATACCCTCTCCTCAGGAGAATAGGGTATTTTACTATAAGCTAAAGACTCATGAACAACTCTATTTGCAATTCTTTACCTAGCATGCCTTGGCTATTTTGATGCACTAGTTTTAAAATATTGTTGTTACCCATATTGTTAACACTATTCCGACTAATGGGTGGAGAGGCATACTTAGTGTGGTAAGTATTCATGTCGTTTAATTTACAATTTAACTTACATCTAATATTTCTTTCCATGTGTGACAATCCTGTTTCTTAAAGGATTATAATCATAACAATTTATCTTTTAGAGATGTCAATTGTTAAGAATAGTAATATACTGGCTTGTGTTTACTTTGCCCCTGTTACCAATAAAGTTGAACAATGTTGAATTTTCATTACATTTATAATTAATAAATTTATCCACAACTTGTTAATAGGAAAGCCCTGGCATGCAATAATTTATAACTTTTTGTCCTGTCTTATTCAAAACTTGACCTAATCTTTACCCAATATTGTTGATGAATGCTATGGTTCTCTACAACAGTATTATTAGTAGTGTGAGAGTTCAGTATATCAATATGTTTTTTTTTTTATTTAACAAAACGGTCGCAGTTGAAAGTGTAATTGTTGATTAAGGAATTGAAACTTTCTGTATTATAATGACATATCTCTACTAAGCTAAGCTATAATTATTTCATTTATTATTCATTTATTTCTTTGTTGGAAAGTTCATGTTCATATCTTGTTGGTCATAGATTTTAATGACTCTTCAAGTCATATTATTTCCAATTCTAATTTGCAAATTTCACAGTAGTACTATTTTTACTTAAGATTTATTTAATTTTAACAGGGCTCTAAGTGTACTCATAAGCTAATACTTCAATTGCCGTGTCTCAACTTTACTTAATTTTTAATTATTCGTTTATGAGTATTCTTTATACTTATTTATGTTAATATATATTTTTAAGTGTTTCTGTTGGATTCACCAATCACACTATTATTCGTATATTCATCGCCGTTGTTGACAGTCAAGTCAAGATGTGGTTACTAAATGTGGAGAGGGTTTCATCAAATAAACGTTGGTTTTGTACATTAGTTTCACTAAGTTTGTCAGCTTCTAACTTATTTATAACCATAAGGGTCACCTGAAGTGAGCATTCTTACTCAGTGATGCCTTTGAAAGCTAGCAGTTAGCTCATACTCATCATTGCATTGGCCGAACTCTTTTCGAATAGTTTTAACCTCTGCCGATCATCTAGACAAGCTTCTAACTGCATGTTCAACTCAGATTCACTTTTCAGTTTAGAATCCGCTGCAGAAACATTCAACTCAACCAAAATATCCCTTTACGAAACAAGGATAATTTCTACGGTCGACATTTTTATTGTTTTGACATTTGAATTTTGACAATCCATTAACGCTCACAGCGACTCTCCTTTTGACATGGGTTATTGTGAGCGCCTGGTGAGCCTATGTCATGACGTCATTAATGACATTTTCGCCGCGACCACAACGATCGTGATCGTTAAGTGGAACGGCGAAATGAGTGTTTTGAGCGCCGTGATCGCCAACTGGAACGCGCCTATACTAAGGACTTGACAGGTGTCAAATGTAAAAATGATAGACATATATTATATATCCTTATTTTTCTTACAAATCTTATTCCGATGGTGTAGGATGAAAATAAAATGAGAAAAAAGACTCATTTTTTTGTCACCATGAATTTTTCGTCCGTACTTTGACCAAATCGTCAATTTTCAACAAATCGACAATTTACTCCATTGACAATTTTTAACTTCCGTTGTACTTATCGTGTCACAGTATTTCCGTAACGCTCTCGTCATGCAATCACTAGTTTACCCCCCAAGTCAAGCGTGCCTAAAGAAGTTTTACTTCAAAAATTGACGCGCTTGTGATTTGTCTCGTTAGTTCCGTGGACACACACCGGCCTCACTTCTACTAATAGTGCAAAAATTGCGATCGTAATTCTTGAATTTGTGCCTGTCTGTGTGATTGATAGTATTTATAATATGCTTCTGCCTTTAACCGGATAAGAGAACATGTACCACCGACAGAACATCTGTTACATATGTAACAGCATGGCTACATATATATGTAGCCATGCTGTCAATGGTATGTCTACATCTAGCATATATTTGTATAAATCAAATTATTAACACACCAGGGTACAGATAAGTCGCTGTGCTAATGTAAATATGTTCAGATTTTTGAACTTAAAGCGATAATAGCATGTACGAGGTCGCGCAGCAAAGTGTGGATTTCATCAATGCAAATAGTTAGCGACAAAACATACATTATTACTGTACTATGTACACCCAATAAATACAAAAGATAAACAATATGTCGATAGTTTCAGAGCATGCCATATAAGACAATTGATACATACAGGTCAATACAATTGTACACTTCGCAATGACTTATAATTAAACCGTATATTACGTACACTGCAAGGACCTGTTCTAATCAGATGTATTCGCGGGTAGAGATGGTGCGGCGGCATGAAGACGCAGCGCTCGTATGCCGCTGCCTGCAGCTGTTCCAGCACAGCTGCTCCTCGGAGAAATTTTCTGCAGCTCCGCGACTGCAGCTCTTCAGTTGGCTCTTGACCTGGAATCCATTTAGTTGGTATTTGCAACACTTATGTCTTAGCATAACGGTGACATAGCGTCCGAATAACTCGATTCCCACCGGCTTCTGCTTTACACGCGGTTAGAACATACTTGAAATTGAGTCACAGGTTTTATGAAACTTTAGCATCGCTCTTGCAAAACATTAACCATTACCCTTCGCTACTACATCATGACAATTTTTATAAACTCCACAATTTAGTACTTCGCTCGAGCTTGTGTTTGCACATGCGTGTATGCACTGGAGGCCATTGCTATGTTAACTTAGCGATCAACACACGGCACAGAAATAATGTGTGTGTAATGAAAGAGGAATATCATGGAATTTAATCCTATAAGGTTCCAAACACATACATTTATAATGAAAGTCTATTATCTATGTATCTAATCACTTACCACGGAACGGCTCAAATTCAAATCTGCGTTCTGATGTCTTCTAACTGCATCGTAGCAGGAACCTTTTAACTGAAGCATTGTTCTTAAATAATCCCATAATGTTCCGGAACACGGCTCTGAAAGTATATATATATATTTTATTTTATTATAAATTATCTTAATATTCAGTTTCGACGATCAATACCCCCACTAATAACCAAATTGTCATCCTTAAATTATTATATTGAATAGGTATATTATCATAATAACTATTTATACTTTTTAAAACGATTCGACCACTGTGTGTGTTTGCGCATGCGATCAATATCCAGGTAAGACGGTTAGAAATAATGTGTCCAGCATGTCGTTATGAAAGCAGAGTGCGATATACTCTAAGCTAATGAGGATACACATACAAAACAATTGTTGGAGTGGGCCGGCTGCACTGCTGTTGCATTAGACTGCAGTAGAGATGGGCCAGCTCGACGTGGGTGGTACTACTGCCTCACGGAATATCGATGAGAAATGATGGTTTTGCTGCAGTGCTTCTTTCTGTGATTGAGTTTGCTAGAGGTTCAATGCCCCTTCCCTCCTTCCATTCTTTTTCCTTGCTTTTTCTCTTCTGTTTTGGAAGGTCGGTAACACACCTATGATCTAAGTACCGTGGATTTTAATGGGCGGAGGTAATCACTAACCACCAGGGGAGCAGTTTGCTCGTTTGCCGGGCCAGTGCAATAAAACGAATACTCAATAAAGTGATGTTTAAACACTTACAGTAGAAACGTTGAAGTTTCAATCCATGTTTCTTGTTCTCACTACCTCGTGTCTTCTACCCGTCACTATCTGCATCGTAGCAGGAACTTCTCCTGTCCCAAGCATAGTTCTTATGTTACTCGAGAATCTTCAACACAAGTTCTGCCTCTGAAAAATATAAATTTTACTTTTAATGTTTAGCAGTTATTTTATTCATTTCTCCTTTTAATAATTTTAAATCTTATATCATTGCTACATTACTTGTGTTTAATATTTGCTATTTTCATATAGTGAGTTTTTAATATTTAAAACATTAATAACAACTGTTAACCTTGTTGATTTAAATAAAATAATGAAAGGCATAGTGACGCTTGTATTGTAAATGCGCACTTTACTTACGCCTGGTACGTCGCACAGCTTCAGAACAGAGTCGCGGGAGTGAGTGCGCATGCTCCCACCGCGTGTATTGATTTTCACTCCGCTTATGAACAGCTCCATGCACATATTTGTGAACTAAATATCGTCCTCGCTTCGTATCTCATTGACTTGAAATACCTTAGTTATTGCTAGCGTAATATTTATTTTACAGCCTCAGCGGCGCAGTTGGTTAGACGCTGGATGTGAAATGAGAGGCCGCGGGTTCCATCACATTTCTGTCAGACCCACAAATATCTGTAATTCTTGATACTCACGACACAACACTTAATTGATCTTAATGCGGGTCTGACTATGTATGTGACTGTTGGGTGTATAATTTATTAATTAAATTGTGTTCATTTTATGTAATATGTGCTGACACACAATTATGTTCACTTCTATACTTGTTTGTCTATTATTTTAAAACAAATAATATTATAAAAAAAAGAAGAAGAAGAAGAAGCTTTTAAAAGAACCCTGTGCCCCCCATAACCCGAGCAAAGACAAAATTGGATATTTTAATATTTGAAATACTTCACGTAAAATGACTAATATTTCAAAATATTATTCATAGATAATCGAATGATCACCAAGAACGCTTTCGAGAATTTATGAAATCCGATGTTTGCATAAATAAAAAGCAATTAAATGAAATTAATTTATTGAACCCATCACAATGTTCAACATTATTTAGATTCAGTAATTTTTTGATCTACCACCCGGTTAGAAAAGCAGTTTTCACTAGAGTCATTATTACAAAAGTTACAAGTTGGTTTAAATCAGAGCAGATTAATAATAATTATCCGTTAAAAAAATTGCTGATCATGTAGAACCTGATCTTATGAAAAGCTAGATTGTTCTTATTCCTAGCATTTTTGTTGTGGATATCGCCTACCTTTCGAAAATTTTCTTTATTCTTTTGGACATACATTTAATTTTCATAAATGTATTGTGATTATATTTATTTCTTTGAATTTCTGTAAGAGAATATCTGGACACTGGCGAAAAAAATTTGATGTTACAGCTCGCTTTTGGAGAAAAATGATTAATGTCAGCAGCACCATCCCACAATAAAATTCCATAACTCAAGCTGTATCAATATCATTCAATTGGCGAGTCTTACCCACCGCAAAGACTGCGACTCTCAGCTTTTTTGCTAAAACATACTAATTAAAACCCCAATCCAAGGACAAAAAGCATCATGTTTTACTTCCGCGTAACCGCTTGACGTACACCCATTGCTGGTTCCTCTTATAGGAGGCATAGACAAACCTCACTTACAAAACTAATTGAACAACTGCGACCTGTGACTCTCGACTTTAGAAGGAATTAGGTCCGAGATCGAGTTGTCTGCTTCGACTGTGACCAATGCTTTAAGGATGTAAGCGTCTCCGAAGGTCACACGCCGTCACCAACGCGCCGCACAGCTATTTACGTCAACACGATCGTTGCAAAAGGTGTTTGCTATCCCTGCATTCAAAATCACAATCCAATTAACATAATCTCAGTAGTAATTCATTTAAGCACAATTTTATCTATCGGCCGCGTCACAGGTGTTATTTGTGATATTCTAGTCATGTTATAACCCTTTGGTACAGAGCCTCAGCAGCACGTAGGGATCCGGCAGGTATTTAAGTCTCTATCCTCGTCATGAATTCTAGTGTGCCTATGTGATATGTCAGGTATGTGATGGCTACTTGTGCATGTAGGACTAATTAAAAATGCGTTTTATTAAGTGAGCTACATTATTGTATCAGCCCATATACGACCCACTGCAGGGCACGGGCCTCCTCTACAATCGAGAGTACGATTGAGAGTGGTTAGGCCATATAGTCCACCACGCTGGCCTAGTGCGGGTTGGCGGACTTACATACCGTAGAAATTCTTTAAAATCGCTACGGTATGCAGGTTTCCTCACGATGTTTTCCTTCACCGTTAAAGTGCGTGGTGATTGATTATCAATACACACATAACTCCGAAAAGTCAGAGGTGTGCCCTGGGATTTGAACCCGCGACCACCGTGAATATGTAGGCAGCCGAGTCTGGTCCGATACCACGAGGCCACCACGCACTTCGTGAGCTGAGTGAGTGACTGAGTGAGCTACATACTCTACTAGAATATTAATTATCAGAAATGTCCTTCATTTTATTAAGTGTCACGTTTGGTTAGCGTGGTCTTGGCAGAGAACTTAAGTCGTAAAACAGCCGAACCCCTCGAAATAAAAAGGGGTCCTGTAAGTCCAAGGTCACGGTCGGCTCTGTATTATTCACGAGGGTGAAGTGCGGTGAACGAACGCGCCAGTCGCGGTTTACGTCGATAGTATATTTTTGTTTAGTATAGAAACGTCATTAGGTATTTATTTTGTGAAGCAAGTTAATCTATATTATTCAAAACATAAAATATATTACAAAATGATATTATGGTCGCTATAAGATGTTGTTAGATTAGGTAACAACTTAAGATATAAGGTCCTTTAAGTAGGGATTGAATAAACTAACCGACTTGGGATTAGATACAAGGATCTCACAACTTTAATGAACTCTCAGATACGAGATCTCGGGGCAATAGTGGATCACACACTTTCAACGTAGTCATTAAACCATCAAACTTACCGGGTTCGTCTCTAGGCAGATAAAATGTTTTCAAGACTCTACATTATCAATTGTCATTTATAACTGTCTGATTCGAAGTATTCTGGAATATTGCAGTCCTATATTGAACCCTCGATAAAAAGTGGTCGGAGGTTCAAAAGCGATTCCTTTATCACTTAACTTTTATTGTATTAAGTGTAATAAACTTGTGAAAAGTCCAAATAATACGACGATTGTGTGATCATGTTTCTATTCTTTTCCTAAATCTTGTGTATATTAATTCAAGGGCTCTCTACTACATACAGCTGGAATTATAAAATGCCTACAATGTTTCACTTGAACAACAACAAGCAATAATCCTCCGGCTCCGCCATCCTTCACATCAGCTATTGACAACCTCGTTCTGAATTCAAATCCTTAATCAATTCTTCTTAATAAGCTGCCAGCACCATCGTCATAGTAAGTAGGTTTCTTTACTCATCGCACATAAAACTCATCCGTTATAGTCCGCCACCGAGCACCAACGAACATTGCCGACACAGTCCGATTGCCGAGCAGTTTTCCTGTTTTCCTACAGCTCGCGAATAAACTACTATAACCTTATTACCCTGCAGAAGCGCAGAACAGTTGCCGACATAATGTTCTTATACAAACTTATAAATGCTCACATAAGCTGTCCGGATATGTTGCAACGTCTAAAAGTTTATACATTTCGTCCTAGGAGTTGCTTAATAAATCGTAAAACTTTTGCTCTTCCCCTAGATAGAACGAATCTAGTCAACATTCACCCCTCTTTCGCATGTGCTCGTCTTATAATGGTATTTCTAATGATTACGACATCTTTTTTGGTTGGGCTGCCTAAGCTAAGATTAATTTATTTAAATATATGTATATTTCACCCGAACACATCATTGTAGATTTTTAATCACTCTTTCTTTTTTGTTAATATTTACTTCTAGTTTATGCATGTTGTGTTCACTTCTAGAAGGTTGCAAATATATAGAATGATAAACTGTATTTCTGTTTTTTTATTAATGTTGTGTATGTAATCAGTTTGTGGAACTTATAAATAAATAAAAAATTGAATTTTCCAAAAATCCTTTCATAGGCGATGTTTACGTCATAAATGAAACGCAATATGTTCCTTCCATCTTTGTAGAGTTAGTATTGTTGGTTTGGCGACAAAAATAAAGATGTATTGACATCCTAATTATATTTTTGTAATTTCAATTTTAAAAGTGTAAATAATGGGCAATAAGATGATGTTCTCGACGTTGGCGAATTTAATTTGTACGGCAGATGTGTAGACAGAACGCATCCTTTGGTGCACTGATATGCATTGGACTTCAGAGGACAAGCTCATAAAATCATAGTTCAAATTCTATTCGATAGATAAGTTATCACAGGCATCTTCGTTAATCGATAATTATTGTATCAGCCCATATACGACCCACTGCAGGGCACGGGCCTCCTCTACAATCGAGAGTACGATTGAGAGTGTTTAGGCCATATAGTCCACCACGCTGGCCTAATGCAGGTTGGAAATCGATAATATTTGACAAAAAATATGCCTCATCTGGTTACCAAATGGCTGAAGGTGGATCTTCCTCGTCTCCCCTACTATCAACTCATCCCTGCTGTCAAACGGAGCTAATAAAGTGCCACTATTTTTATTTTTCAAAAATCACATTAATAAACATTTGTTTATATTAAATGCAATCGTGATGTGATTAAAATCTATGATAGACACTCTAATAACATTGGGAATGACTGTTGAATGTTATATTCTACTTTGTAGTCAGAGTAAATTTTTTAAACATTGTATGAGGAGGATGGCCTCGTCTAGAAATATCTATACATTTCTGAGACGAATATTCTTTTTTTAGACTTTTAATCAGCATCATTTTATGTTTCCTTGTGCAACTTATTATTATCAAGTTTTGCTACTGTGACCATATTGTATTGTGAATTTCTAAATTAAACTATTTTTCATCAGCGAATCATTTAATGGATTGTGGCTAAGTTATATTTTATAGTCATAGATTAGGAAAATAAAACACAAAAATTGGAAGCATGTTTTAATAGTCACATATCGTATTCATAGTCTCATATACGAATATAATATTTTTCCTTAACCTACAATCTTGTTGCCTTTCATAGTATTACATCCGTAAATGCAGTGGAGCCGTACTTCTCTGCTTTCACACACACACGAGTTTGAGAAACTTTTCTGGGTTTCACTCGCATTTAGGATGCTTAAAATAAATCGTCGAAGGCATTCGATGATACTCGTTTGCATTCTTAATATAGAAAAGTTATTACATATAGTGCGTCTTGTAATATCAAAATATCACTTAATTAAACATAAGTTCTTACCTAAAATATCTGCAATTACACAGATACAAGTACACATTGAAATTGAGATTACAACTAGACTTATCAACAAGGTTGGTTTGTTGCAGTGCGTATGTGGTAATGATGAATAATGATTAAATAATACCGGATTTGAGATAAGAAGATATAATCAGGACCAATATGTATTTCGTCGGTCCACGTCGTAGAATGGCTTCATCAAATTTAATTATTTATATTTTTAAATAGACACCCAAAGCTTAATTAGATTATTCAAAAATTGGATTAAATTCTACCGGCAATACTCATTTCGCATTCCCCTGCCACCGCCAGGACTGTAAATCCCAATTGTTCCTGTAGTCCGGGACACACTACATCTGAAGAGGCCATTAGAGATAGTCAAAACATACCAAGTTCATAATTATGGCTGAAAAGATTGAGTATAAAAAATAATTTCCATTTAAGAGGAACGCTTTGCTACGTTAGGAATTTCTGAGTTTATTTTGACGTTTAGTTCATCTTAATTTTTTGTCTAATGTTTTGAGCTCGATCTCACTGTCCAACTATTCAGCGGATTTTCTATAATCAAAAATTGGCATCAAGTTCACGTGAGCTAAGCCAAGCAGCATGTATCAGAGTTTGCATTATATTTATAATGCTGAAAGCATACCTGCATACCATTACCATTCCCACTTAGTAATGCATAACCTGCAGGATACACTTATTCATTTTTTATGGTGCTTTTCTATTTAATTTATAATTATTGTAAATATATGAAATAGGCCGAGTATTATGAACATTTTCCGTTCATCTATTCATCATCGTTTTCCGTCATTTCTTATCTAGTAGTTTTGTATCATACAATTTTAAGTCACGAAAAGGTTTTACATTTCCATAACATTTGAGTGAAATTTAAACATTATCAAAAATATCTCATCCTTAACATGGATTTTTAACAAGTGCGTCCATAAAAAATATAATAATTTCTCAGGAACCGAAATTAACTGTTACAAAAACTATTCTAGATGGAAGATGTTGGTAAAGCTGAGTATAGTGTGTATGGTGGCAGCGTGGCCCATTCCGTCAACGTGGGTCCGCGGCCGTTGCTCCTTGCAGCTCCTCACTCCAAACACCGCCGGTGCAGAATCCAGCCGACACTCGGTTGAGAAGTTCAAGTACCTGTCATACAAAGTCGGTTATTAATAATAAAAAGAGGCTTAATACTGAAATAAAATAGAAATTGTTGCTAATCCCATAATGTCGCCATATGCTTACCTTTAGGTAATCCGAAGAAGTCTTATGGTAAGTTTCGGATGTTCTGGAGAATGGAGTGCATCTCCAGCAACTGGAATAAAATCAGATCGAATATTTTAATTCTTCCAATATTGAAAGCGAATAAGTAAAACAACTTAAGCAACAAATAATTTAAGCGAATTGTAACTCAGAAGAACGGCCAAGGGATTTAAGCATGCTCGGAACTGACGCCCAGTTTGACCTTCTTGGTGTCTTTATATATTACTCCTACAATAACTTTAACACATATTAACTCCCTAACAATCAAATTAAAATCATAAAAGGAAATAATTATTCAATATAAAAAAATTACCTTCTCGTATTTGTTGGAAGACATATGGGCGTTCCAAGTGAATAATATCCAGGAGCTGTATCTCTGGAGATCCGAGTTTGTTGCCAACTAGATTGATCTATCGTTCTGCATCATATTCAACATATATAATATGTTGAAGGCGGCATTCATTTGCTGCGACGTCCATTTTGTAGAGCATCCAATGTCGCAGCATCCCTAAGATGGCGTCCATTTTGTGAAGGCACTAACAAGGAGGCATAGTCCAATAGCACGCGGCCCTACACACTGCACATGCGCGGTCGGGTGCGGCTCCCGTATCGATCGTAACACGCGCCATGTCGTACTGTCTGAAGCAGGGCATCGTTTGTACGGACTAAATCACGCACTCAAAACGTCTTTCCACTGCGTTCTTCCAGCACTGCCGTTCTCTTGTTCCATCCCAAACCGGACGCGTACACATGCACACTCCACTTATATAACTAAAGAACTTGCGACTAAACTAAACATTTATGTTAAACGACTATGATGATTAAATATGATATCACTACTCTAATGCTGAAATGTCCAGCAATAATTTTTACAGAGTATTAAATAATACAAAGTATAAATTATTGCTGGACATTCCAGCGACGCGACCGACGCCTGCGGCAGGGCCGGTGCGAATGGCGGATGCAGGGGAGCTTGTGCGCGTCTTCATCCCTTCGATATATTGATCGGAGGGCGTGGTAATGTTTCCGCTAATGTAGCTGAAAATTGTGTGTCTGATGGCAAAGTTTTCTGGTTTGATGTTTTGTGGTCTTGGCTGTGCACAATGATCGGACAACGGAGTCCTCCCATTCTCAAATGTCAATGATGTTTTTCACCGTCCTGCGTCGCTATATATACAACCTTCTTAATTCATATTTTTATTATATAATTTGCAGATCGATCATCAACTACATTATTTATCAAAATAAGCAAGCGCGATGGGATCAAATTATAAATTCAACATAATTGTAAATATAGCACACGATTGAATTAGAGTGAATGTATGCGAATCCTCTCACTGAGTACAGGATACAGTATATCTACTTGAGATTTCTCTTCTAGAATTTTGAAGGTTCATGAAGATCAGTAACAGAAGTTGGCCATGGATGGTAATCTAAAAGGCTAGTAATTGCAAGGTATAATGTTGGGTAGGCTGCCGATTGTATCAAGACAATTGTGGAACAGGAGTGACTAGCTAAGTTGCGAAAATCCCCTGCAAGTGTCGGACACAACAGGTACAAAATAATCTCTTTTTATTAAAATTGCAAAAATCCGTGCTTGCAAAACGCACCTGATGTGGGCTTTATCGCGTTGCATCCTTTGAAATCATTCCCAACCAAGGTACATTGAGAAGACTCGGCCGTGAACTTGGCACACCAACACGTCGCCTTTTATTTCGAGGGGCTCGACTCTACAACTCAAGTTCTCTGTCAAGGCCAGTCGACAAAGTGAAAATTCTGATGATTTACGCAGTCATAAAATCCATGTCTTCCAAAAAAATCGATTATTAAAGTTTATGAATGACCTTAGAAGAACTTTATGTAAGGGTAAATGGCAAGAAATTTTTGTAAGAAATTATATTGATTGTAAACGTCGAATTTCTTTGTCCTTGTTAGCGGCAATTTAAACTATGTATGGGTGACGCCGCGCCCTGCGCATCTGCATGCTGTGTTGTATCGAGAACGTTCCGCCGCGCAGGTAGACTATACGTTTATATTAATATTTATAAATGAGGGATGGGGGACGCGGCATCGCAGCGTGTATTTGATAAAAGCAATACAGACCGGGAGCGCCGGTATCGTATGGCTAGCTATGTGATTGATGGACTCCCTATATTATATTCAGAGCTCAAAAGTCTATAAATTTTAAAAGTTACAAGATCATAATTATCTATACGCTTATTGTGCAATAACTTAAATACCATTAGTATCTAATTAACACCCTCAATGAAAGAAGGTAATACTAGTTTTGTTTTGTTTGAAGGTAATACTAGTAACTCTAGTTTTGTTTGTTATAGTGTTTGTATAGTTTTTTAAGTTACATTTTTTATTATTATTATTTTTTCGATTTAAGTCAAATTATTGTATGCCAACACGGCGGGTCATAGCTGCTCAAGACAAAACCAATGTAAGACCACTTTGTACCTATTTCCACAATAAAATGTTTTTGAATTTGAATTTGAATTTAATTATTCTGTGTTGTTGGAGAAACTTTTGTGTGCAGAGCCATCTTTAACCTATTGGAGGTCCTGGGCACATTAGGACAATGGAGGTCCCATTATATGACTATACTATGACTATGTCAGAGCAATATATTTATTTATTTATTCTTAACTGCACACAGAAAGGAAAAACATACAAAGATAATAAAAATTAAGAAAAATGTACAGATGGCGGTCTTATCGCTCTAGGCGATTTCTTACAGACAACCTTTGGACGGATATAACACAAGGAAAAGAAGACAGGGCAGTCTGGAATATAAAAGAAACAAGCTCCAACAAAAAAAATGTAGATTAACAAATTGTAACAAATAATTTACATATACACAATATCTGACACATACTTATTTACTCCTAATATACATATACATGTAAATTCTTATAAAGATAAATGTACAAATAAATGCATACATATATATACATACATACTATAAGTGACCTATAGGTTCAAAAGCAGGAAATTATATTAATCAATATGTCTGTTCAGTGAGAAAAGTAGTGGTCTTTTACCATTTTTTTGAACGAAGTCAGTGTTTCAGCCTGTCTTACAACAACTGGTAATGCGTTCCACAGTCGAACAGCTTGTACTGTAAACGACTTATCCATTTAAGTCGTGGCATACACTGGCATTCTCAATTTCAGATTCGCCGACGACCTCAAGGACTTAGAATGAGACTTATGGAGAAATATAAAACATTCTTTAAGAAATGGAGGGGTGAGGGGATTATACAAAATATTGTAAAGAAGAGTACGAATATGAGCATTCCGACGAAGTCGTATGGGTAACAACTTGAGCTTAGCACGGAACTCAGAAACATGATCATATTTGCGTAAACCAAATATAAATCTAACACAGAAATTTTGAAGACGCTCAAGTTTGTTAAGTTGGTCCTCGGTGAGATCTAGATAGCTGACTTCGGCATAATCCAGGATGGGGAGTAGGAGAGTTTGTGCATGGGAAATCTTCGTGGTAATGGGTAGAAAATTGTGCAACCTCCGCAAGGTCCTAGCGGAGACGTAAACCTTCCGGCTAACTTCCCGAAGCTGCGGACTCCATGTGAAAGATTTGTCCATATAAAGGCCAAGGTTCTTGACCGTGTCACTATATGGTACAGTGACACCATTTACAGGACACTGGTGGTAGTTGATCCCAATCAAGTTTTGATATCATCCTGTGGCTGCCGACAACAATGACCTGAGTTTAAGAAGGATTGACCTTCAATCCATAGGCTTTGGTCCATGCGCATATATGCTGGATGTCAGTGTTAATAGATTCAATAGCATCGACCATCTTGTCCAAAGGTGCTCGAGCATAAATTGGCAGATCGTCAGCGTAAAGGTGGTAGGATGTGCGAAGATTATTAGTAATGGAATCAATAAAAACAGCGAAGAGTAAAGGAGATAATACGCCGCCCTGAGGAACACAAGCTGATACAGAGTACCAAGAGGAAAAATAGAAAGGAAGATATTGTGAGAATAGACAAAGAAAGCAGTGGACTTCTTGTGGCTGAAGAGAGATATAATATAATGAAAAAACCTAATTGACTTCAAAATTGTAATGTATGTAATAAGTTAATCTATAATAATAATTTAAAGAGAAGACATTTGTATTTTTGTTTATTACGAATAAAGTCCAAAATTATTGACGCGGTTTTAAAAATTTCTTTAGCATTAAAATGTTTCATTATCTCTGAGTAAAATAAGCCATATTTTTTCCTAAAGGGATTAAAATAAGAATAGAAATGGAAAAAGAAAATTTGAAACCACTGAAGATATTTATTTGAAAATTATTATTACATACGATAACTAGTAATAATAATTACCATCAGCCTTTTATTGTCCGCTACTAGACAATTAAATAATGGCGTGCAACAATTTTCTAAAACGGTATTTTGGGCGTGAAATAAGGGACGAAATATTGAATGGAATATCAAAACCGCTGAACCTATTGATGTAAAAATGTCATAATTTAATTAATTATCGCTAATAAAAAGTAATGTCATGTACAATTTTTATGTGTTCTGAAGGGGCGATTAGGGACTGATTTAGGGAAACGAAATTTCTTAACGCCATTTGGGGTAGGACTGTATTAATAGAAATCAATTAATATGGGAAAAAAAAAATTAAGTATTATTTCTATGGTATGTAAACGTCCGGCAACCAGCGTGGTGAAATATATGGTCTAACCACTCTCAAACGTACTCTCGATTGTAGAGAAGGTCCGTGCCCTGCAGTGAGACGTATATGGGCTGATATATTACAATAAAAATTATTTTGAAATAAGTTTTTGAAGTGAAATCAGAATTGAACATTCTGGCCGCCATTTAGAACTTTTTAGTTATTGGTCCGATTGGTGTCAAATTCGATATCTGAGGAAACCTTCATTCCGATATTCTAAAACGATAGTCAGAATTAAATACTCTGGCCGTTATTTTGAACTTTTTAGTTATGGATCCAATTGGTCTCAAAATCTTAAAAATTATAGGAAACGTTGTATACTTGTATTATATCTCATTATTTTTTAACTGTGGAAACTTCACTGGATTGTGTGTTAGTAATAGTATTGTGGTTATTTTGTTTATTGTTGTATGTTTCCCAAATATATATAAAATAAAAAATAAAATAAAAATTATCTAGTAGGCTAAGTCCTATTTATGTATATGTTAGTCTTTTTTTGGCGCCGCTTTTTCAAAATCAATATTTATCTCATTCTCTAGGTAGGCTACTTTTTTGAAGTTTCACTCCTGCCGTGTGTAAATTGCACACACCTTCACACATATTTTTAGTTTTCTATACTCGAAAACGTAGTGAGAATAAAAAATGGTTGCCGCCTTTTCAATCATTTAGTTATTGATCCGATTGTTCTCAAAATAGTTATCTCCCTCAAATATGTTATACTGTTTGTTCTGATAATCTAAATTCATAGAAATGAAAATTGTGGCCGTCATTTTCATATTTTTTTGTTATGGTCTCAAAATCGATATCCGAAGTTTCCTTTGTTCTGATATTCTAAAATAACAGGTGGAATTGAATATGTAGGCCCCGAATTTGAAGTTTTTTGTAATATACCTATATGTTTATAATATACGGTACCGTAATTATATTTTTTTTACTAACAATCCGGTACACAAGCACGGACTTTTATAAATTCATAAAAAAAAAAAAACAATTAATTATTTCATTGTCCCATGGATAAGCGTCCACAATAAAACAAAGCTATTTTTTTTGTTCTCTGAGTAAAACTTTGCATTTATTTTAAAGTTCTTTTTTGCCATAAATATGCAAATAATAGCTTGCGAAAATTGATTGATAACGACTTGAAATTCACATCGCTACCGACGAAATTAAAATAACTAAAGTTTACTGCTGACTTTTCTTTAGAACATTCTAGGAAAACATGCTCAAACTTAAACGCTTCGTTTTCTGGCCAGAGTAGAGTAGCTTCGACAATGCTATAATCCAATCCAATCCATCAGCCAAAGGAAATACACTTCTGAACATAGGCCTCTCCCAATGATTTCCACAGTGACCTGTTGGAGGCAGCCTGCACGCAGCGACGTCCCGCGACCTTTACCGGGTCGTCTTAGTGTTTGTATTTTTCGGCTATAAATATACTTATCGGGATTGGGGCCCCTAATCATCGTGAGGCCCTGGGCACGTGCCCAGAGTGCCCAGTGGTAAAGACGGGACTGTTTTTGTGGACCGTGTGGCTTTCCCGACACTAACATTACTGGCTCTATATTAAAATACTGAATTCGTTATTTGGATATTTTAGATAGATAAAAATAAAGTTTTATTACTCTGTTTTTATTACACTTTGGAAGTCGTGTTATTTTTTTTTTATTTTTTTTTATTTATATATTTTTTAAACGTTTATAGCAGTAATAGGGAATATTTTTTTTGCTAAGGCAACTATCTACACATTTTCCTAGTTAATGATACAAACTTTACTCTTTATCTCACAGTGTCCTAAAGTGTGCGCCCTGGTGCTCGCGCCATAAAAAGTAGAGGAGGGTGCCGCGACGAAATTCTCTCTCTCTGGATTTTATGTTTTGTGCCTATTTTTTTTTTGTATTGTATTGTATCAGCCCATATACGACCCACTGCAGGGCACGGGCCTACTCTACAATCGAAAGAATCGATTGAGAGTGGTTAGGCCATATAGTCCACTACGCTGGCCTAGTGCCGGTTGGCGGACTTACATACCGTAGAAATTCTTTAAAATCGCTACGGTATGCAGGTTTCCTCACGATGTTTTCCTTCACCGTTAAAGTGCGTGGTGATTGACTATCAATACACACATAACTCCGAAAAGTCAGAGGTGTGCCCTGGGATTTAAACCCGCGACCACCGTGAACATGTAGGCAGCCGAGTCTGGTCCGTTACCAACAGGCCACCACGCATTATGCCTATTTACCTAACTAGTACCATATTACTTTCAATAAGTTAGATAGATTACAGCGCCGCGACAAAATAGTAAACATGTATGCTCTTCGCGGACTGAAAAAGGTTGGTCACCCCAGGCCTATCTCAAAAACTATTGAACCGATTTCTATGAAACTTACACAGCTCCTAAGTTGGACTAAACCTAATTCAACACAGAAATAATGTTTGAAATCCGACTTATACTTTTTGAGATATGCGTGGACAAACATATAAACATACATACATGTATGAAATTTTGGCACACGTGTTCAGAAGCTGGTATAGACCAACATGTCCAAAAATCGTGCAATTCTGACAAAATTACAAACATGCACATCGAATTGATAATTAATTTATGTTTTGAGCTCGGTGCCAGCTGGCCTACTATAAGCTATACGGGTGCAACCGCGAGGCATAGATGATCGGCTGGCATCGACCTCAACAAAAATGTTTGTATATTTAGGTATTATAGATTTAAGAAAAGATTAGTTTATTTCTCTATTTTTATTACACTTTTGAAGTCGGTTTAATTTTTTTAAATTATGTTTAATTTTGAAGTCGATTAAAATTATTGTAATACATATTATTAAGGTTGCTCTTTCAGACTGACTGCCTCGTGTGGCGCGGTTGTACTACGGTACGATTAGAAAGCTGAGATCTCGGTTTCGAATCACGGGTCGGGCAAAGTGATATTGTATTTTCCTATTTATTATCAGCCCGGAGTCAGGAATTTGTGCCCGATATAGCGGTAGGCGCATCCCCTATCACATTGTGGGACGGAGCACACAAGGCGAAACGTGGGTGTCCTCCTTGCATCTCTGCCTACCCCTTCGGAGATAAAGGCGTAATTTATATTTATGCTATTTCAGACCCTCAGTAATCAGTTACACCGGTTTAAAAGGCCAAACATCGCGTGAAAATAAAATGTATTCTGTACGGAACGACCCTTATTAAATATACTACTCACAAAAATTTAAGGATATTTTTTTGGATCATAATTTTAAGGTGTTTTTTGACAGTCTGTATCTTGGAGAAAATTTAACGTTAAGAAATTTGAAACTAAGAAATTGGAAGCCTGAAATGTCTATTTTTCAGATCTGCGCTCTATTTGTTTATTGCATGCCTGGTTATTAAACAATCGTAGGAAAACCATCGAGAAAAAACAAATCCAAACTTTTACTCGTGTTTGACACCGTGCATTTACGTGGGTGATGTTTATTAGGTGACATCATCATAAATTTCTTATAGATAATTTAATTCCTCTTAAATTGATATACTAGAGAACTGCGTAGTATGATTTTGAGCTGACTTATGGTAAATCAAAGCAAAAATGGCCTTTCCGACTTTGACTCGGGATCACGCAGAAAAAAAGAGGTTTTGTAAACTTAATAGCATACTCTATAATCTGTTATTAAAGTTTTATTATGTAAAACAGTATAACTGAGTGAAATTGTTCACTGAATAAAAGGTAAAATTGAATAAAGTGTAATTTAGGGATATTGGGAAAACTTTGCGTATCTTTGAACAAAATTGACAAATTAAAAAAATCGTCTATAACTTTTGTACATTACAGTATTCTAAAGACATCCTATTTTTTTTTTATTGCTACGATTTGATTATGTTAGTGTTCGAAAGGTTTAAACTCACTGTTTTCGCCAAAAACCATCTTAATGAGCAATTTTCACTTCTTATTCAATTTCTTAGTTCAACATTTTTATTTTTTTGTGTTTTCCCATATTCATTTAATCAAATACTCTCTCTCAAACATATTCACCCAAGTCGTAATTGTAAAAATAATATCCTGGCCCCATAACCAGTTTGATTTAAGTAGTGTCAGTTTTGAAGACAAATTAAAGACCGATATTCCATTGTACGGATTGCTGACTCTCATAACACATACCGCAAATTTTATTCTGTTGCAATTTTCAAATTTTATCCCAAGGATTCTGACGAAAAATGCAGTTTAATTTTCAAAGTTAGCAATTAGACATTTTTACAATTACAGATTTTTGTGAGTGTCGTTGTGTGTCGTCGTGGCATGTCTAATAGCGATCTTAAAAAAATCACAGATTTTCTTAAGAACCCTTGGGATAAAATTCGAAAAATTGCAACAGATTATTTTTGGAGTAATCCCGAGTCAAAGTCGGAAAGGCCATTTTTGCTTTGATTTACCATAAGTCAGCTCCAAATCATACTACGGAGTTCTCTAGTATATCAAATTAAAAAGAATTAAATTATCTACAAGAGCTTTATGATGATGTCACCAAATAAACATCACCCACGTAAATGCACGGTGTCAAACACGAGTAAAAGTTTGGAACTTTTTTTTCTCGATGGTTTTCCTACGATTGTTTAATAACCAGGCATGCATTAAAGAAATAGAGCGCAGATCTGAAAAAGAGACATTTCAGGCTTCCAATTTCTTAGTTTCAAATTTCTTAACATTCAATTTTCTCCAAGATACAAACTGTCAAAAAACACCTTGAAAATTTGACCAAAAAAAATATCCTTTAATTTTTGTGAGTAGTATATTTTGTAAAAAATGCATATGTGTTTTATTATGTGAAGATTATGGTACTATTTGAAAAAAAAATAACTTCGCTTCAGTAATGTACATATATACTAGTTGACATACAGACAAGTCGCCATGCTATTGCAGTTTTATTCAGATTGTTTTTCGCAAAGCGATGATCACATGAGGCCGCGCAGCAATATCATCAGTGGATAAGTAGACAACATCAGGTCCAACAAATAATAAACAAATTATATAGGTATTCATAGTTTTACTACATCGCTCATAGTTTTACTTCTAAACAGAATTGTAAATGACGTAGTTCTCTTCGCGGGTAGAGGTGGAGCGGGGACATGGAGACCCAGCGCTCGTGTGCCGCGACCTGCAGCAGCTCCAGCACAGCTGCTCCTCGGAGACATTGCAGCTCCGCGACTGCAGCACTACAGCTGGCTCTCGACCTGGAATGCATTTAGTCGGTGTTACAAATCTAATAAAAATTCAATCCAGTTACATGTTGTATGAAACTTTGGTTTCTTCTTTGAAAAACATCACCCTTCGCCATTGCATCGTGAATATTTTCTATAAACTCTACAATATGTACTTCGCTCGAAGACCACTTCGCTTGCACATGCGCGGTTGCAGTCGCGGTCATTGCAAAGTTAACTTGGCGATCAAAACAGCCGACACAGAAAAATAATATGCTCGACATGTAAATATGAGAGAGAAATTTATTCCAATCATAATACACACGCATATTGAAAGTGTATACATTTACCATAAAACTGCTTATTCAACAATTCACGTATCTTCTTCTCTGCTACCGCGTATCCTTAAGGTTTGCTAACTGCATCGTATAGAAACCACTTCTCTCTCAAGCATTGTTGTCAAGTTATTCGAGAATCTTCAAAACAAGATCTGCCCCTGAAAAATCAATTTCAGTTTTTTATTTGTAGTTGCGAGTATAATTGCTACAAGTTGTGATATTTTTTTGATATTTTCATGTAATGAGTAGTTCATATTTAAATGAATTATAAGTGTTTACTTTGTAAGTGATTATTTTGACAAGATCAACAATAAATGTTTTACACCTGATTTTTTATTTATTTACTGTAGAGTAGATACTTCCTAGAGTCCGATCTTTAACAGTTCAAGGTTTAATTACTATGTATCTATATCTGTATCAACTCCTATACGTCTTTACAATCGTCCTCTACAATCGAGAGTACTATTGGCCACACCAGCCCACCACGTTGACCTAGTGCGTGTTGGCGAACTTATTTGCGAAAGGAATTAAATTACTCTTAACCAATTACCAATAACTAAAATGTCAACCCGAAATTATGTGATTATTAATAACCTGTGATTGTTGAATATATGTATTATACACTTACCGTTCATCTGATGACAATCCAATCCGCGATTTTTCTCCATTACCGCCTATCTTTTGAGTTTTACGGTATGCCTGTGATCCCACTGCCTGAAATAGATGAACCGGATCGTAACTGGTGTCCTGTCCCATATTCATGTCCTAAGAATTTTTCTTGAGTTATTCTGTGAGTTTTAACATCTGCCTCGTAAAATATTGTTTTGTCTATTTAATTTCGCAAGTTAGTTATTTCATTTCCTGTCTTTATATTTTCTACAATAATTTGCCTTACTGGTATCCAAAATGTTTCCTAACATGACTATTGTCGAGTTCTATTTTTAGCTGTCATGGAAGCAGAGTGTATGTTTGCGCATGCGCCCACCCCGTGTATTGATTCCCGAGCCGTACCAATGTATCAAGAGAGTCCCTCGGTTTATGTTTGTGATCAACTCTACTTAAATACATGTTGAATATTTGTTTTTCACAATTTTTATAACATCACTGATTTCTTAATTAGTTAATTTCGTCCACATAGACCATAACTAAAGTTTAAACTTTGTAATAACAAAAAAAAAATTAAGCCGACTTCATAATTGTAATAAAAAAGAGAAGTAAAACTACTCTTTTAATAAACCTCAAATATCTAAATGTCTTACACACTGAAATATCGCTTTCAATTCATTTTTGTAATCTTGTGATTTAGATCATACTCGTATACTGTCTAGATAGAGTGGTCGAAATTAAAAAACGGAGAACAAAATGGCCGTGCCTCGCTCCGGTTTTCTTCCCACTACTCCTAATTTTGGCAGCTTGGAATACGCAAGAATCATATTTTAAAAAAAGAAAACTAAAAAATGTAGTTTTGCGCTATTGAATTCCACTCAATCTCATTTTGGGCGGTTAATATATGTACTTTCATTTATCAACGGAATGTATAGTTATTTGTTGTTAAATAATTAAAAATCAATAACATTTCGAATAAAAATTATGATACCCTCTTCTGATGATGCGAATGGATGAAGGTGGATTTAAACCAAACGAGCGAATGCTCATTCTATCTCCAATCTATCAAATTCTAGTTTAAACAGACATAGAGCATGTTTTCGTTGTTCTGTCTGCGTTCGCAGGGATTCTATGGAATATTATTAGAATGAAGAATTTTAAAAATGAATCGATAAATATTCATTTTTATATAAAAAAATAATGTATGGATTTTACATTATTCTGTTACGATCCAAACTCTTCGTTGTTGATATCGCGGACGCTCACGTCACGAAAAGTTCGCGCCAACATGCCGTTTAAATTTTCCGAAAGTAATAGCAGTTTTCATATTTTTTTTGTACTTTTTAGGTTCATATTTTAAAAGAGTAATATTTCTTCCAGTAATGTAATAACATACGAAATCGATTTAAAAATATAAAAATGACATGCATATTCCCTATCCCAACTACACTAAATCAATCCCAAAGTGTGGAGACGGGACGTGGGCGCGCGACGCGGGTTAATGCAGCAACTGGCTTGCCGGAGCTCGTGCTGAGGAATATTAATATATTATGATTCTAAACAAAGGCGGAATGTGCCCACAGCTACATGGCGCCACTTTCTTCTCCACAAACTTAGAGCATACTAGACGCAGACAGCTTTCATATCGCAGTTGGTTGTACGCCGGCTATGAAACGAAATGTTTTGCAGACTGTGTATAATTTTCTTTACTTAATTAAATTATGAGTTATACAGGGGATTTTTTAAGAGGATATCATGCAGATATTGTCGTGGGTTTGTGGCATACAGATCAAGTGTACCTGTTTAGGAGTCATGTATGATGAGTACGCTATTAACTGCCTTCTCCTTTCCTTGTCTTATCTCTATCCCATCGTATTCGGTAAAGAATTGCCCCGAGCGATACGGCCATAATTTGTACCTGAATTTAATATTTTTTTTAATTGTTAAGGTTTATTTGTTAATTGTTTTACAATAAAGAATACAAAAACGCAGAAAATATTTTTCTCAATATTAATCGATTATTTCGTAACTTCTAGTACTGCTACGAGTATATGCCACGGGTTCTGCGCGTATTGATCGTCATCATCAACGATGTTGCTGTCTGCATCCTGCAACTGTACTTTTTCCACCCGCATTCGAAACGTATTTCTGTCTCTCGCATCACCCGGGGCGAAATACCTCACCACATATAAATGAACCCGTCTTCCCACATTCAACAGATACATTCCACAGTGGGTATAGGACGTTGCAGGCCCGACAAAAGGACTCCTAGCTGGTCCTGCAATCTTAGTACAAAATATTTAGTATCAGTCTCCGGAAATTCCAGTCTGTAAGCTGTAAAGTTTACTCCGAGCTGAGTAGCTGTTATGAGTATAACACCCTGGTGAGGTGGATACTGTTTTAGTTTGTCCTCAATTTTTTTTTTGTATATTTAGGTATTATAGATTTAATAAAATATTAGTTTTATTTCTCTCTTTTTAATTCACTTTTGAAGTCGTTTTAAATTTTTCAAATTATTTTTACACCTTATTTTTTTTATTTCTATAGCAGTAAGTAATGTAAACTAATTTCTTACCTTTTCCTACTGAATTATACATACTGTACTTTTTATCTCATGGTATGCTAAAGTGTACGCCCTGGTGCGTCGCGCCGCGCTGTAGAAAGTAGAGGAGGGCGCCGCGCAAAAAATCTCTCTGAATTTAAAATTTTGAGTCTATTTATCTACCTAGTATCATTTTATATTTCAACAAGCTAGATAGATTAGGGTGGCGGGACAAAATAGTAAACATGTATGTGCGCCGCGGATTGAAAAAGGTTGGGCACCCCTGCTCTCTCTCAAAACTGCTGAACCCATTTCTATGAAAATTACACAGCTCCTAAGTTGGACTATATCTAATCCAACGCAAAAAGACAAACATACAAACATTTATGATTTATGATCAACATACAAACATTTATGATTTATGATCCAAAAATCGTGCAATTCTGACAAAATTACATACATTGAATTGATAATCTCCTTTTTTTAATGTCGTGTATAAAATACAGACACTTGATTCTTATTAGCGACTGATATGATTTCGCTTTCGTGAATAAATAATTCTAGCAATAATATTTTATCGAGTTAAGTATGAATATTTTTATACATTCATGACTAACAAACGTATTCGAGGATCTCTAGTAATGAATATGTCATCACGAATCTGAACTGGATCCATTATTTCGCAAAGCATTCTGTAGCCATATTAGCTCAGCTGGTAGAGCGTTAGACTGCGAAGTCTAGAGACCCCGGTTCGATCCCGGGATATGGCATTCCACTATCGTTGGTATTTGGTCTTTTTTCTTTTTCTGTGTGCATATTGTCATTTTTCCATATTTTGCGGGATTGAACTAAAAAATATAAATAGGTTTCAGAAAAAAATTGTTGAATAGTCTTTTTAATTTGTTTGTACTTAATTATTTTTATTTATTGAATATTTTATTTTTAATAACAAAGATATTCGACGGTATCTTTATTTAAATCTGCCTGATTATACTCAAATATTATATACAGGGTGATATTAATTTAACCTACATGTTTCTCATCACCCTAGGTGATATTGAAAAAAAAAAAAATCGGAGATGATTGTTTATAAACATCGAGATTTTAGTTTTTAATATTTTTGGCCACCTCGTACAGATACGAGTATTTTTATCGCTTAGCTAAACGTCAGATCGATTAAGGAACTTACCTGAGCCGCTAAAAGGATCTTATCCATGCGGGTTGATTAAAGATTGAAATTAAAATCGCGATTTTTGACAAAAGTACCAGGCAGCTCTTTGTCAAACTTGGTATAATGTTACCTGTGTTGGCTAGCAACATGTGGTTTAAATTAAATACCATATATCAATATCACCGAGTATAGATTAAAATATTGTAGCAACTTCATACTTTGTAAAATTAATAAAACTAAAATCCAAAAAATGGTGGATCAAACAAAAAAATAAATTTAATTTAGTTTCATACATTACACACAGTAGGCCGTTATATTCGTTTGAGCTAGTTCTATGTGTGTCACAGATGACAGAGCACAGACTGCAAATCGAGTGCGATGTATTTAGTTTACTGTTTCCTCAGAACAATTACTAAATCATAGAAGTAATGCTAAATCATTTGAGTGTCCACCCACATAGACTGCACATACACAACAAGAAATTGTGTCAACAAAGAATAGTGCTGTGATCCTGACAGCTATCGATATAGATATGTTTGTCTGTGGTATATTCACAGACGTGCTACAATTAAGGTCTTGTCAGTCAAAAAACTAAGGGAGTCACGGCTTTCTCCAAAACGAAAATACATATATCCATAATTTCTTAAAGTTAATAGTCTATACCCTAAACTATTTTTATGTAAACGAACTTTAGGAATGGAAACCGCTGTAAATAGTATAAAAAAATCTAATGAAATTGCATATTGAAACAAGCAAATCGGGCCTCAGTTATTTTTTTACCTTTCCGAGTTGAATGTTAAAATAAAACACAGTGGTATCATTCATGTCACATATAAATTACTAATTACTGCGCCATTCATGATGAGTTTTAATAAAATAGTCATTGATAAAACTTTATTCATAAATAAAACTTAATTAATAAAAATAATTAAAATTATAGAAATAATTGTTTTTTTTGTAAATAGATAATAAGTTTTATGTGTATATACATATCATACATATCATAATAGCTATTTAATTGCCTACATGACCAATAAACGAATTTCATTTCATTTCGTTGTTGAAATATGAAGAGCAAACACGGTGCTGTTTCTTTTTAGTAAGTTTCTTTTGTGTTTTTTTTGTAAGCTGATGGTTTCAGCTTGATTTTATTTGCAGAAAGAATGTGATTTACATCCTATAATAACATTGTTCGTTCGCTGAGCTTTAGTTTAGTCTACAATAGCACTGCGTAATTATCAATATTCACACAAAAACACATAAAAAAACCGGCAGACAACGTTGACACACGCGCGGAAATATAACGTAACTAAATTGTGTTGGCGCATTACCCATTAGTAACGTGTGAAATTTATTCGCTTTTTAATTCGGCATCGTAAATGAATTCAAGGTACTAAATTTGACTTTTCTACATCGGACACGAACCGTGCTTAGCATCATAATATTTGTCTCATTCTTTTCAATGATTTTGACATAATATTGAAAAAACTGTGGAAATCATTGGGGGAGGCCTATGTTCAGCAGTGGACTTCCTTTGGCTGACGGAGGGATGGATGGAAAAAACTGGATAAATATATAAGTGTGTTTTAGACTCCTTCTATGCTTTAGTCATTGCTCTGAGGACACACAATGCGATTAAATTTCCAGCATTACACGCAAAGTAGCTAAAATATTGTATTTGACTGAAATGTTAATTTTGAATCCGAAGGAATTGTTTATAATAATGAGTCTGTTGTACCGACACAGACTATTCATTGAACTTCTTAGTTTTGAAATATCGTGCGATGATTTCTAGTTTCAGAGAGTGTATTTTATAAATATATTCCCTGACAGTCTGGTGCTTTACCAACAACCCTCTACACATTCCCTCATCCTACTGCGAATATTGATTTATTGCTCAGCCAATGAAAGGCGACTGAGTGATGCCACAGACTACATGAACCGAGGACTATTTATTCAATTCACTAGGCACTGAATATCACGTACGGGTTAAGCTGTTAAACTGTGGGCTTGCAATTTGCTGTATAAGTGAGACACGATGGTTTTCTCTTTCTCTTGCAACTGCATGTAGCTGTATTATTATAGACTATCGTCTCGTTTTAATTAACACATGACGTTGGCGCATCAAATATGAAGCATGCAAAACTTCTCATCACTTAGAGCCCTGTATTATTAACTGGTTCTTTCGAGTTAGTACAAATTTATTGAATCTATACGCTATCAGCCCGGCCGGGACATTCCCGACGCTACTTACTATGCATAGGCGCCGGGCGTAGCGTCTCCCGCCGATGTATGTAGACACATATGTAGACATCCAGGTGGCTCGATTTGTGTGGCTATTTTTAATTTTTGACGTCAAATGTTTTGAATGCGCTTCTGGCATTCTGTGTGTGTGTGTTTTGAGAGTTGAGCTGGAGGGATGTCCCGACAGCCCTCGTACGTCACGAGTCTCTCTAATCTTAAAAACATGTACTGTACTGTACTGTACTGTATCAGCCCATACACGACCATACCTAACCTAACCAAGTTAGGCCATATAGTCCACCACGCTGGCCTAGTGTGGGTTGGCGGAGTTTTACATACTATAGAAAATTATAAAAATCGCTATGGTATGCAGGTTTCCCCACGATGTTTTCCTTTATCGTCATAGTGCGTGTTGATTGATTAATACACACATGACTCCGAGAAGTCAGAGGTGTGCCGTGGGCTTTGAACCCGCCACCACCGTGAACATGTAGGCAGCCTCGTCTGATATGTTACCAACAGGCCACCACGCACTACAATTACTTTCCGTGTATAAAAAATTGAATCACATTTATTGACATTTAATGACATATCAAAATTGTAACAGCTGTGCGTCTGAGGTACCAATAATAGTTTTGTGTAATTTCAAGTCGTCGGCAAAGGGGGAAAAAGAGCTATGATGTATTACAGTATTGATGTCATTGATGAATATTAAAAATAGTATAGGGCCAAGGTGGGAGTCTTGAGGAACTCCAGATTGCGCATAATAAATCTTAGAGTCAAACCCGCTCATAGCGACTTTTTGTGGTCGGGGCCCTCATTCGAAGACGGTCCGCGCAGGTGAGGTTCCGGCGAGACTACGGCGTTCTTGCTCCAGGAACACGTAACTCTTCTTCAACTGGGAGTTTAACTAAGATGGCGATTATAGTCCACCACGCTAGCCTAGTGCGAGTTGCAAGACTTCAAATAACACAGAAAAAAATTTAAAGATCCCAATGGTATGCAGGTTTCCTCAGGATGTTCTCCTTCACCGTTGAAGTGTGAGGTAATTAGGTATTAATAAACACGTGTCTTCAAAAAGTCACAGGTAATCCCTGGGCTTGGAACAGCCGACCGCCGCCTCGACAGCTGCGTTCGGTTCGTTTCCAACAGACCACCCACGGCTCCCTCACCCTACTGCTGATATTGATTTATTGCTCAGCTAATGAACGACGACTGTGAGGTGCCGCGGCCTGCGCGAACCGAGTACCAATTTTATTTACTGTGACACTGAATATCGCTTGTAAAGAAAACATTTAATTTATTTTTCCTATGATTATAAATTTCTATATCTACTATACTTACTAAACTATTATTTTTCCATAGAGCATAAATACGGTTTCTTTTTTCTTAATATAATACCAGTAAATCAGACTAGTCAGTCAGATTAGGCATTTACCACGCACTTTAACTGTAGGATAACATCGTGAGAATATTATATTACATAAGTTATGAGTAATGGTCAAATATGAGGGAATAAATTAGGCGTAGTGGAAATACTATGTAAGATAAAATGTCAGGACCAGATTCTGTTTCAAATTTAAAAAGGTACAAAGACAATATTTTACAGAGATTGTATTAGAATATATAATTAGATTAGTAGCATGCCTGATGTGATTAAGGAATATTTTGAAGAATCAAAAGTCTCTTTCTCTCTTCTTTGATCGGAGCTCTCTCAGCTGAAGGAAATCGCTAGGCGAATCCAGTTCGGGTGGACTGTATTTGGCAAGTTCGACAATCTGTTTAGGTCAAAAATCCCTCAATGCTTGTAGACCAAAGTACAACCATTGCGTGCTCCCGATTCACAATTACGGAGCTGAAAGCATCCGTATGTGAACGAAAATATTTGAAGTAATCCTGCATGCTACGAGTATAGGGGTCTTAACAAGAAGAACTTACCTATGGTAAATGAAAACCTTCACTAGCGTAGACTAGCTTCAGCCCTCTCACTGAAGCTCTCAGATGTACAGGAGTCCGGTGCAGTGCGCGATGATGGGCGTCACAGCTACAGTGGGAGTCATAGAACTGTTACAAGTTACAAGAGTCTAGTAAAATAGCTCATCGAGTGCCTACGATGTATATCGTACACTGATTCAGCGAAAACAATTTATAGGGAAGCTGCTGATACCGTAACCAAGGTCTGTGTCGCACAACTCTTTAACAGTCCTGCGGTCCTAGTATTTGGATCGCGTAATATTTTGAATATAAATTATATGTATGCATCTGGACACAAACAAAAAACAATGTTTGTACGATAAAACACGATTATTTCACGGTGTAGGCCCAATGGTGTTAACAACTACTCGTCCTTTTACATTTTTAAGGAGGAAAAATACATTATATGCCATTCTTCAATTTTCAAATATCAGGAATATTCAGAATCATAAACATTAAGAGCTAAGTAAGTAGCGCAGGCGAAGGTCGCAGTGTAGCTGCAGTCGCTACTAACTATGTTCACTGAAACAGTACGTGAAGTACATCACACTCCATTCACTTAGTCTGCAGCATCAGGGGAATGAATGAGGGGAATGAAGCCGTCACAGTGTGTTTTCATACTAGCATACAAGAATTCAGGTTTATGATAGCGTGACATTTTTAAGGTCCTGTTTTTATTATTACGAATAAAATATGAACAATATTTTTTTTCTCTTACGGCACAATTAATAATGTAAGTAAATATGGAGGCCACAAATTAACCAGCACTTTCAAATGAAATGAGCAATAATCATTGAAATTCACAGGAAACAATGGAAGGTTCAATGAAAAGTTATTAGGAAATACTAGGACCGCAGGACTGTTAAAGAGACTGTTAAAGGTGTGCGACACAGACCTAGGTTACAATATCAGCAGCTTCCCTATAAATTGTTTTCGCTTAACCAGTGTACAATATACATGGCACTAGATCTGCTTAGTCAGTGACTTCAGTTCAATAAGTTTGTACAAAAAGGGAAATAATCTTATGAACATATTACTTTTCAATGGTAAAAAAAATATTTTAAAAAAACTTTTCATAATATTATGAAACCAAATGTAATTAATATACTTCACAATCCATAATTAAATATTTTAACTTAAAATTATATAAAAATTAGGGTAAAAATTATATACAAATAAAATAACCGTCGCGCGGATATTCCATTGGTGTAGGCAGAGATTATGAACCTACATTTTCTTGACCTTAAAAAACCATTTTTGCTTCATCCATTGTCGTCAACCTTCTCATGTATTTTTGTCGGATGATAACCAAAAATTGAAACCCACGCCTATTTCCATGAATTAAAAGAAATATTAAAAATATAGTAACCATGAGGAACATGATAAACTACGACGCGCAAGTTTTATAAAATAGTAAGCACTTTAAAATAAAACTAGTTATACAGATTTTCTGCGTAAATCGCATCGCAAAAACCAATTCGCTTTTAAAATATATATATATTTTTTATTTTATAATTGTATATTAAGGGTAGTAAAATTGTAATAGCCACTTAGCGGATGACTCATACCTCAGTCCGCCCCGTGACCACGAAAGCTGTAAAGTGATCGAAACGTCGTCGGAAAGTAAAAAAATGTGAAAATTCAACTTAATCCGCGACAAAATCAGTAAAAACTAGTCTTATTTCAATGTGTTACATTCGCATAATTCTAAGAAACCTTTAGTGAGCACATCCAATGATTTCTAATATGTTCATGGACATTACATTTAGATGTAACCAATTCATTGCAGAAATACGACATAGTATAGCAAAGTGGGCGCATAGCAATACTAAGCTTTTGCAATTGGAGCTATGAAAAAGGAACAATACACATTCGCGCGATTGACATTGCTAATTTTTTTCAGCATTACGCATGTGCAAGTTGCTAAACTATTTGATTGAAATGTTGAATATGAAGCCGACAGAATGGTTTATAGTAGGAATCTGTTGTACTGTATAAGTTTCAAGAACGGGATAGCCCTCGGTTTTTGTGCATTAAAATAAGTCGCAGTAAGGGGTGAGTAGCCACCCCTTACGTCCTATTTAGAGAGGTTATTCATTGGCCGAATAATAAAACAATATTTACAGAATTAATATTTATTTAAGACAAATGTGTTTTCTTTACATAAACACGATACATAAAACACATTTTGCAAAACAACATCACTAAGTTCTACTGCTACTACAAAATGGTATGAAATGGTTATAACGCTCTTAAGATACTTTAATTACTCTTATACATTAAAATATTGAATGTATACATGAGATATAGTTTGATGAAATCTAATTTATAATAATAAAATTCAAGAGACACCGTTAAAGACTATTCTTTTGGAATTATAAACTGGTCTCAATCTGATCTTAATAAATTACATCGAATCGTCAACACACTCATGCCTAAAAACAGAAAACACCATCCAAAATCATGTACACAGCGTCTCACCCTGTCGCGACGTAACGGTGGCAGTTAATTCTCATACGTAACTAGCATAATTACTAATTTCATTATTTTCATCCTAAGTTTAAAACGTTGAACTCCATAAATATATGGTTGAAATAGACAAGAAATAAACCCCACTTAACTTATACGACCGAACCACACAACCAAACCAACGCATCATCACTGTACAGAACAACTAGACACGTGGTCGCAAAAATCTCTGCACAGTAGACACTTCGCCGACCGCGGTCAAACACAGTCATGTCGATAGAAAAGCATTGAACGATTGGCTGAGGCGCGGAGAACTCTTCCCAGAGACAGGCTTTTATGGACGCTATTCAGGATCAAGTCAACGATACCGGCAACTATCAGAGACATATAATATGCCGTCACACCCTCCCTACCGATATATGACAGCCTCCGTTGCGCAGTTAGTTAGACGCCGCCTGTGACACGAGAGGCCGCGGGTTCGATACTCGCACCGTTACAAATGTTTGTGAGGCCCACAAGTATTTGTCTCGGGTCTGGGTGTTTGTGAGACCGAAAAGTCTCTCGTAGCTTCTGATACCCACGACACAAGACTCGATCTTAGTGTGGGCTTAGGATTATGTATGTGACTGTTGGGTGTATTTATTATTTAATTATTATTATTTATATTTTACTTTTAAGTATCTCTCTTTTCAGAGGCTATACTCTACTCCGCGAGCTTTTGGCCAAACGGAAAGAGGGAAATTGTGACATTGTTACTTATTAAATAAATTAGTCATTAAATAAATATTATTGTTGTTTTCATTGTTAATGAAGCTCGGTTTCCTCACCAGTAAAAAATTAAACATGCAAGCCTAAACCAGGTATGGCTCATCAACGGGTTAAAGTTATTTAATGGTTCTCGTCTATTTGCAGAAACTTTCGAACAATTCTGCATGTGTTTAATATAACTGTTTTTTGCAATGATCTACAAATGAATTTTGTTAGTTGTAGGGTTCTAACGGATTCATGGAGCTGTAGTGGGATAACACCGGTGGTTGAACGGACTATTTTAACTATCGTTACTTTATTGAGGTGCCACATGCGAGTTATTACCTCTCTGATGTCTGTATATTTCGACATCTTTTCTGATATTGTACTTTGGAGGTTATGTGTGTTTGGGACTGCTATATCGATTAGTAATGCAATTTTAATGGATTTGTCTATTAACGTAATATCTGGTCTATTATAGTGGGTAGTTCGGTCGGTGAGTATTGTCCTGTGAAAATAAAGTTTGTGTGTCTGGTTCTCTAATACTGTATCTGGTGTGTATTTAAAATAGGGGACTGAAGAAGTTACGAGACTGTATTTAACGGCTGATTTCTGGTGAATGATATGTGCTACCTGGTCGTGTCTATGTTTATAGTCAGTTTGTACTATGGATTTACAGGCTCTGGTTACATGTTGTATTGTTTCAGGTGCGCAATTGCAGCGGCGGCATGTCTCTGTAGGTACATTACGGTATTTATTTAAAAAGTTTTTTTAATTCCGGGTTTCAATTATCTGGTCTTGTATCGCGATCTTGAACACTTCCGTCTCTGGGAACAGATCACCTTGAACGAGCCAGTCGTTTGATGCAGTTTTGTTGACGTTAGATTGGCTAATGTACTGTCGATGCCATGCAGAGACTTCCGGATCCACCCGGTGATTTTTGGCTGCTATATTTATGTGTGCTTCATTAGGCTGCGCACTTGTAACCTGTAGGTTTGACGGGGTCAAATGCTGATTATTCTGAGTGATCGGTAGGTGCAGGCTAAAGTTACTAGCTTTTTCATGGAAAAAATACATCAAGTTACTTACTTGTTTATTGCGAGGTTTGCGATATAAATTATCCCTCTTCTTCCCTTTTTTCTTGGGAGTGTCTGCCGCTATATGCAGGCTCGCGGATGGTGCTTACGATTTTCAGTCATTGTAACATTGATTATGCGTTGGAGATCCTTAAATTCAGTTTTGGACCAGTTCAAGATGCCGAAAGAGTAAGTTAGAACAGGGACAGCGAAAGTATTTATTGCCTTAGTGGTATTTCTGGAATTCCGTTCTGATTTTAATATTGTATTTAATCTATGTTTAAATTCACAGTTAGTTTATGTTTGGTGTCCTTGGAAAGTATTTGCCTGGATTGATTTAAGCCTGAATATTCATTCGTTTCGTGGTCTGCCAATGGTTCAATAGTTTCGCCATTTTGCAATTGATATGTGAGTGGTAATAATTTTCCTGAAGTAAAAGAATTAATTTTGCACTTGTCAATCCCGAATTCCATGTTGACGTCTTTTGAAAATTGTGCACTAAGTTCAATAAATTAATTAAGTTCTATTTCAGTGCTCGCATATAATTTAATGTCGTCCATATAAAGCAAATGGTTCAACTTGTATTCTTTGGTACTACGTAGTTGGTCAGTTTCTATGTATTTAAGTGGGTAGACGGAGTGTACAGAATTTAATGTGTTGAATAACGGATTTAATATTAGGCAAAACCACAATGGACTTAAAGCGTCGCCTTGAAAAATACCTCGCTGAACCTTTATTATTATTGTTATTGTATATAAATACTTTAGCATATAAACAAAAATACATACTATATGCCTGTAAAACCGAATATAGGAAATTGTACTTATCAGTTACAATGTACAGTAAGTTATATACATATTTTTTGTTACTTTACAGTGGTATTATTTACTTGGTAGTGTTTTTTTTTTGTTTTAAAGTCAATTTGTATATATAAAAAAATCGCAATATTGTATTCTCACCTTATAATATATTTAGGTCGTGCCATAATGTATTATATTGTGCATATTACTTTTTATTGATTAACTTTGACACGTCCTACTGATAAAATTATATACTATGATGTACTATTATTATGTCTATGGCAAGTACGACTAATATAGAAAATCAGCGCATTTTATCTATATTTAAAATGCTAATACAGATGGTATTTTTCCACAGATTTTCCAAGTCTTTAGTGACAAATGAGAAATTTTAAACGAATCCTCATTATAAAACATTTACTCGTAGCTACTCGGATATTGACATTTCACGAAAGTAGTAGATCTAGGCGTGTGACGATGAATTACGTGTAAATCAGTTGCGTGAAGCATCAGTTGGGTTTGTATGTGTGCTATGTTTTTGTTTGGGTTGTCAGCGGAAGCGTTTCAGTGAGAAGTTTTGAGACGAACTAGCACTAGGTTCATCTTTGGATATTGGCGCACGTTCGTACTGGTGAGCGACCAAATCGGCGCTGAATCTTAGCTTGTCCACGTCCCGCTGATCCCCTCGTGCACCGCTGCTGCTTAGCTTTGGCTTCTTGCTCCACACGCATGCGGTGTCATCTGAATCCTCCGCCGAGTCCCTCTCGCTGCTTCTTGAGCTGCTACTGTCGCTACCGCCCTGCTCATTGCCTTGTTTCAACTCTGTGTTTTTGAGCAACTCTGCGTTCTGCGTTGGAAGATTTCTTTCACTAAAAATTGCCTGTAAGCCGGGAATTTTACTATTCCGCGATGTACTAATAAGTGATGCCAATTTTTTTTCTAAATGCTCTTTAGATGCTTTAAGACTCTTGACAGTGGTATTAAGACTCTCAAGAGTTTCCTCCGTCTCCGCGAGCTTGCTCCTTATGTCTCTTTGATTGTTTTGTATAGTATCAATTTGCGGTATAACTTTATTTATATTATCTTTCATCACTTTCATGTGGACATATATGGCCGGTATTCTTCTAACATTCATTGCTATATATTCTAATATCTCCTTGTCTTTAGAATCCTTGTCATCCACTTCCTCCATTATTATTTGTACTCACTATTAACAAACACACTATGTCTAGTCGGATTACAGTGCGCGACGCAGATGTACGTGCAACGCTCGCGGCAGCGCGAGCGAAACTACAGACTGGACGTGGAAACCATAGAATTAACTTTAACAGAAGTTACAAGAGCGTACTATATAGAATTATTCGGGTGAAACACGGAGCGAGAGTGGGAACTAGATGGGACATGACACTACGCCGTGCCGCGTGCCACTCACTTTTTATTCACCATAATTAATTTTGAGACTTTCATTGGTAAGTTTTGGTGTTTTGGCAAAATCTGTCACTTCCACGTTTCGGATCAGATATTGATAAATCATGTTTTCTTTGATTATAAATATATTTATGTAGATAATTGAGAAATAATGGTATGCAACAAAGGTTGCCCTCACTATGCCATCTCAAAAAAATAGCTGCATGTCATTATAATGCATACTGACTTAATTGATTCGCAAGTTTATCTTCTTTCATACCTTTTACGAGTATAAGCATGATATTTTATTTGTTACAGTGTCAATATGCCTGGAACATACATACAAGGAAAATCCCTAACTATTACCAATGACATAACATAACATTATGGATTATAACTATCACATAATTCATGATGTATAATATCCAAAATTTATTTTTTAGTTTACCGCGTATGCTTTACGGCTGTGGATACTTTAAAAAAAATCATGTGCTAGGCATTGAGATAATATTACTAGTACTATGGCTGCCGTAGAATGAAAGATAAATATGAAGATAGAAAGAGCACACAATGTATTTCGCAGTTCATCGAGAAAGGAGGAAAGTGGGCGGAACTTGCGTCTAAGCCATGGTGCAAGGTAACATCCCATCTGATTTGGGGATGGGAGGAAAGTGAGTTTTGGGAGATAGGGGTGATTCATCCTACACATAATTATAAATTATATATATGTCAAAAAGCTTTTGAAGCTTATGGTCTCTTAGTATTTGCCTCGATTTTGACAATATGGCGTCGATTTTCTATAGAAATTTGACTTAGGATACTAGGAACGCATAGACATGAAGGGATCTTCTTATTTTGTATGTGTGGGTTTGTGTATTTATACTGCACACTAAGACATAATTTCCACACCCCCCTGTTGCCTAGCAACAGTAGAATGAGACGCAAATACATTCCAGTCTCGCGATAAAACGAACAAACAGCCAAGTCAATTTTTCGGCTCGAAAGGGGTGCAAGGGGTGGGGCTTGTGCCACAAGGGGTGAATTATCATGTGTATGTAAGACTTAACACCCCAATGTCACACATTTAAAGAAAAGGGGTGGGTAATTTGTATAGAGAACTGAAAAGCAGAGCTGCTTAAGTAAGAAAACATGATTCTAAACAAAGACACATTTTTGCTAAAAATGAGATATTCTGCCTTAAATCAAATTAAACTTTGATCATAACCATCCCTTTGGAACATCCTACATGTGGAATATTAAGATTTTGTGTAAAATATATTTATTTCTAGTAATATTGCAATTTACTTGAATGAAGCTGTACTAAAAAATCACAATATCGTACTTAACCATGTCTGCTTTGTAGGTATTTTAATTGTTCTGTAGACACATTATTTCACAGCTTGCATAGAACGAAATGGAAATACAATGTAGTGAAGTGTTAGAGAGAGTGAACACTGTAGTAGTACATTCGTCGAGAAGGGATGGCTGGGGTCTTGCAGCAACTCGGTCGCACCCAGGTACATAGCTTGGTGTTTCGGACAATTTACCCCCAATAAAATGAAACACATGGAAACTAAAGGGGAGATATAGCAGGACCGATAAGCTTACGCGGTTAAGACACGCAAAATGATTCTTAATTGAAGGATGTCATAAATTTCACAATTTCTATCAAAATAAGATTTGTCATATTAGTACGGTACTTATAAACGGTTCTTATGTTTTATCCATTTTTTTGTTAGAGAGTATTTTTTTTTTAATTTTTAAGGTTTTTATTGTTTCCTGTATTATAACCATCATCTTTCCACAGCGACCAGATGGAAGCGAGTTTTACTTTCTCGTATGGTGAGTTTTATTCCCAATGAAGTACCTTCTGCAAAATCGTCAATTTTCTATTAATTTACAAAAACCTGAATCGCATCTTAGATATTCAAATATTGGAGATACTATACAGACTTTTAACTGTTACAATTACTAAATAAACACATTGAAAGATAAAAAGTTGTGTTAACTGCATGTCAAAAGTGTATTGGAAATCAAAATTATAATATTGTACTTTATCGTATCTGCCTTGCAGCCGTTCATAAATTATAATTACGCACTCCGCGAATACAAAGTGTGCGTAAACACGTGTACAAATACAAATTGAACCACTTGCCACCCTTTCAGTACGACCCTACGTCTAAATTGTTTCCCTTTCTGATATACCAATTTGATATATTTCTATTTCGCCTTACGGTTGCCATGCAACGGTCACACCTGGTAAATACATCTTAGTGTGCACTATCAGTATGAACTCACACATAAAAACTGTGTGAGAACTCCTCGGGTTTATGCATTCCTAGTATCCTCAAACAAACTTTTATGCAAAGTTGGACTTCATAGATGGCCAAAATTGGTGGAGCTTTTCATATTAGGCTTTCTTCATAAGAACGAAGATGTTTCCTGTTAGTTCTGTAACATTTATTAATGACTTTTATCGAACCTTTATATTTAAAAAAATAATTCTGAAAATTACAAAATGGAATATAAATATATATTATACGAGTAGTGTGGTGTTAGAATGAAGCAAAACCGTATGCCGTGGTTTGTCTTAAAAAGGAGGCCAAAGGCGGAATTTCTTGCCAGTAGAAGTGTCTTTTTTTACATTATTAAACACTCTGTTGTTTGGTGTGTGTTAAAAGTGGAGTGTAAAGTACTTACATTTAGCACCTGTGACACACGAGTGAGGGTAATTGGTTGTTGTTATTATAAAATGTTATTATATGCAGGCAATCTTCAAGAGGACATGGTTAAGTCATAAAAAATGATTCTTAAGTTTTAATTCATTTTCAATCAAACTTTATTAGTCGCCACATAATTTAACTTTGACATATTAATTATTTATTGTTTTTTGCTGCATCTGAATAAATTACTTTGATTTTGAATAAAATATGTTTATTTAATAGAACATCGTCCTTTTCTTCGAGTCATCATGTTGAAAAATCATAGTTTTGGTCTTAACAAAGTCTGTTACGCTCCCGCATGACACACACATCGTCACATAATGCACCCCGTACCCTCACACCGCTCGCGACGGGGGTGTGAAAACCCCCTACAAAAAGAAGTCACGCCTCTTGCCACCCTTTCTGGACAAAATATGAAAACTGCAGATGTCTCATTTTATCACGTTGCTGTGGTATATTTTCGTTTCACCTTACGGTTGCTAGGCAACGGTTTGCAATAAAATATTTTGTTAGTGTAACAGTATTCATACAAACGCACACATACACATGGAAATATATCTCTTCGTTTTTATGCGTTCCTAATGTGCTAGCTCCAAACTCCGTACAAATTCTGGCATTTTAGCTCACTTCCACCAGGAACCCATAAACCAGAAGAGTTATTTTATTTTAGTAGTGTGCATATGTGAATAATGAGAAACACCCTCTTTTTGCATGTGTGTAAGTCACTACATGAACATATTTAACCCGCGCACCCTTTTTCGACGAAACATGAACTAGACTGTCTACTCTATCTAACATTCTAGAGTTTCATATTTTTCTTTCATGCAACGAGGGTGGAAAAAATCTAGGATAACAACACCTTACCCTCACACAACCTGCAATGTGGGTGGCAAACCCCACAAACCTAAGTCAAGCCCCTTGCCACCCCTTCTAGACTCAATATGGGTACGCTAGTTGTCTCATTTTAACATGATGGTGTAATATATTTTCGTTTCATTTTACGGTTGCTAAGCAACGGTTTGAATACGAACGCACACATGGAAATTGAAACAGATCTCCTTTAGGTTATGCGGCGCTGGTGTGCTAGATCCAAAGCTCATACAATTTTCGGCATTTTGACTCACTTCGGAGCACTGACACCAGGAACCCAGATAATTAAAGTGTAATTTTTTTATACTAGTGTGAGTATGTGAATAAAAAGTTCCCCCTGCTTTTGCATGTGTGTAGGTGGTGTATAACCCTCGCCTCTTTCTTGACGAAACATGAACTAGAGTGTCTACTCTTTCTAACATATTATTTCGATATATTTTTGTTTCATCCTGAGGTTGTTACGCATCTGACGGCCGTCATGGATATGATAAAATTAATACTCATTCTTTAATTTATAGAAAGCTCTGGCTTTTTACACAAACTTCGTAGTATTTAAATTGTATACACGTACACTAAGGCTGGCTGAGTGAGGATGCGTCTCGGTACACCGAGACGTGTTTGTAGCGTTGTGTCCCAGTAAGTCCAGAAAGTTAGATGTTCCGATATACTATGGTGTTGGGAGGGATATCTGGCCTGTGTTCCACAAGAGAAAGCAACTCCGTTTGTAAATCTCTTGCGACTAACTCTCAGCTCGAAGACTATGAATCCCTACAGCTCCTCACATTACCCGGTTGATGTCATGCAATGCTTGATATTGCAATACCGGATCCGTCCGCCGTTAAGTGAGCAAGCAGTTAAATAGTCCGGAACAAATGTCAAGGGGCAAGAAATGATGATGCTATTCGGCATTCTCTTTAGACGGCATGGCGCTTACCATCGGGTGCGATGCAACAAATGTGCCGTCATAGGTAAAAAATACATTTATTATGTCAAATGTGTAAACATTATTTTAATTATGGCACTCCTAAAATAAACTCGAAAAACTGGCGCGACAAACTAGATTATAGAAAGAGGAAGTAGAGAGGAAAAGAGTACAGTGTAGGATTTGATGATAATGAGTCAAGTGTTGGGACATAATATATTTCGCTAGATTCGATAAAAAATAAAACATCATTCAATTACCGTAATGTTTTCAAATGTATCTCCTTAACACTATTTTCTTCTCAATATAACAGAGGAGCCGTGGAAGATCGACCATCACCCATCTGATAACCAGATGAGACATATTTTTTATCAAACATTATTACTCGTAATTGTTAATCACAATAACTTGCCTATGATAGCTTGCCTGTCGAAAAGTGTTCATGGTTTGATTTAATTTAATTAATTTTAATCAATTTTATTTTTGATAACCGATAGAAATTTAATCTCATCTGATAGTTTTTAACACAGAGAATATACCTACCTGGCAAGCAGATGTGAACAGGTAAGTCAATATATGTGTATATAGCTACACTCATCAGATAACCAAATTGGTATTATAAGATAGGTATTTTAGTTAAAAAACCAATCGTATAATAAATACGTTTGCGTGCAAAAATACAAATAAAAATTTAAAATGTCATTTACACTTCGATAGGATAGTTATCACAAGCATGTTTGTTTATTGATAATATTTGATAATAAATATGTCTCATCTGGTTTTCAGAAGGTCGATCTTCACCGACCAATTAGTTTACTCAACAGCCGTTAAGTTACTAGGTTGTATTGTATTCAATACGCAAAAATATACGTGTCTCGAGTACTAGGATCGCATAGCCTCGTAGTAGCTATGAATACGAACCTCTTGCTCCATTGTGTGTGTCCCTATTTGCTACAGATTTGCAAATACACTTGAGCTTTGATTATTCATTTCACGAGTGGCGTACCTATAAAATAAACCTGGGGTGGGTCGGGATTGCAAAATAAGGGACTAGTATTTTTAATAACAGAAATATCGCTCATTTTCAGTGTCCGTAATAAGATAATTTCTGGAGAGGGTTGGCGTTGGATTGTCGGCTGGTCGTAGAAAGCTAAGTAATTCTGTATGATGGATAAAAAAATCGTAAAACGCCGATGTATTAATATGTGTTAAGACGGCCAATATCAGTCTTGCTTAAATTTTGACAGCGTCCGTGGCACAGTTGGTTAGACGCCGGCTGTGAAACGAGAGGCTGCGGGTTCGATCCCCGCACCGAAATAAATGTTTTTGTGGGCCACAAGTATTTAGTCTCGGGTCTTGGTGTTTGTGAAGCCGAGAAGTCTCTCGCAGTTTCTGATACCCACGACACAAGACTTTTTTCACGGTTTTCACGGGACAAGGTTTTCACGATCGCTGATCCATATATTTAATAATAAGGACAAAGCCTGGACTCGATGGAAAAGATACAAAAACCAGTCAGATTACGAGCAATTTTCTCTTTACAGGGCCAGATTTAAATCTGAATGTACTAAATGTTTCTCTACCTATATAAACTCCGTAGAGGACAGTATATCTAGCGATATTAAATATTTCTGGACATTTCTATCAAATAGAAAAGTTAAGTCTGAAATTCCGGCATCTATGATCTACCAGTCACGATCCAGTAAGGACCCACAAGATATTTGCAATATGTTCGCAATCTTTTTTAGCACTGTATATGAGGCATCCACCCTAACAGATACATGGGCCCCATCTGCTGATAACTCGAGCACTGGCGTCCACCTTACTAACCTATCAATCCAATCGGACAAGCTCATTAAAGCACTCAAGTCTTTAAACCATAACAAAGGACCAGGCCCAGATGGGATACCTGCCTTATTCCTTAAACGCACAGCTCTAAGTATCCATAAGCCACTACATATTATTTACAACAAATGTTTATCTGAAGGAGTTTTTCCTGCCTTGTGGAAATCAGCTAACATAACTCCCGTATTTAAAAGTGGGGCAAGAAATAACATTGAAAATTACCGGCCAATTTCTATACTGTGTTCTATGTCTAAACTTTTTGAGACCCTGGTCCATGCTGAAATATACCCGCTCCTACATAATGCTTTACTTCCCCAGCAACATGGTTTTGTTAAGCACAAATCAACTTCTACAAACTTAGTATGTTTCACGAGTTCTCTGTTCGAAAATTTAGATAGAGGGTATCAAACTGACGCTATATATACCGACTTTCAAAAGGCTTTTGATAAGGTCGATCATGAACTGCTCCTGAATAAACTGGCGTTTAATGGAATTAGAGGCGATCTCCTGCGCTGGTTTTCCTCGTACATAACTAATAGAGTACAAAGGGTGGTCTTGAATGTATACCATTCTGGCAACATTCAGGCAACGTCAGGAGTTCCACAGGGGTCCATCCTCGGCCCTTTACTTTTCATACTCTATCTAAACGACATAGATAAATGCTTCCTACACTCTAAATTCCTATTATATGCCGATGACCTCAAAGCGTATCGCTCAATCTCCTCGACCCATGACTCCCATCTTTTCCAACAGGACTTGGACAGGTTTTCTATGTACTGTACCAACAACAAGTTACATCTGAGCATTCCTAAATGTAACGTCATTACATTTACTAAAAATAGGAACATTTTTTATTTTAACTACAAATTAAATAACATTGATATAACTAGAGTGTCGTCTGTTCGTGATCTTGGCGTTCAATTAGATAGCAAGCTACATCTAGATACACACATTAATACCATTGTAAACAAAAGTTATCAAATGTATGGTTTTGTCATGAGAGCCAGTAGGAACTTTAAAAGACCAAATACGTATCTGACGCTGTACATGACTTTGATAAGGTCTCAATTAGAATACGCTAGTTGCGTTTGGAACCCACTCTACGAGAAATACACAAAACAAATTGAACTTGTGCAACGTAAATTTTTGCGTACTATGCATTACAATTGTCACCGCATGCGGCTGACTTATAAAGAGCCACTGAACAGATATAAAATGCTCACTTTAAAATCTAGACGTTCTCAACTAGAAGCAATGATGCTTTATAAAATATGCCACGGTCACATTGATTGCATCGAACTTAATAACAAAATTTGTTACTTAGTACCTAGAACAGTACATCGGCGTGAGGTGAGGGCGCGCCAACTCTTCGCAACTGGTTCCTGCAGGACCAATGCTGGTGTGCGCTCTCCCCTACGCCGGGTAGTTGAATCCTATAATAGTCTCTTTACGGATGTCGACATATTCTCTCTGTCAGCGCACAGCTTTAAGAGGCAAATTGTGAATATACTCACATCAAATGAACTGACGCACTTATAAGATTTAATTACTTAAAGACTTTACTCTGCAAATAATATTCCTATTTTATAATTTATATACTTTGTTGTTTTGTTTCTTTCTTTTATTTCATTAAGCAATTTACTTATTATTATTATTTTTTGGTTTTAGTTTAAGTTTTTGTTTTAAATAAGATGTAAACATACGCCTAACGCCTCCTGTACATATGTAATCCTTACTTATCTATCCGTGGAAAATGTTGTTGATTGTATATTTGCCTATTCATTGTTAATATAACTTTATCCTGTGTACAACTCTGTAATATACAATTGTTTGTTTTCCCTAATAAATAAAAAATAAAATAAAAAAAATAAAGACTTAATTGATCTTAATGTGGGGTCAGGACTATGTATGTGGCTGTTGGGTATATTTATTTATTTAATTATCATATAAATGGTTATGAAATATTTCGATATTGTTCTTAATGGTAATATTCTGTGGCTAGTCTGTGGCGTACAGTGTCGCTATTTATAATGGAAAGTTTACAAATCTACGAAACCATTTATCGTTTTATGTACATTACTTTGACGATGATGTAAAGATACTTTTACGATCATATAACATTTTTAAGGATTATCTGCTATCTATCTATCTTATAAATATTGAAATGGTCGATTTGGTCGTTATTTTTGCATAAGACACAGGATTCTTTCGACGACTTCTTTCAAACTACTTCTAGTTGTGCTACTAGCATTCTTCGCGATTTTGTGATGGAGAGCTTCGCGAACCAATGCAGTGAATTGTTTATAATTTTATCTAGAATTATATTAGTAATTAAGTAAATTCAATTGTTTACAAATCATATTTTCGAACATTTTACCCATTTAAATTGATTAACCGATCCCCTTTTCAAATATTGAATAGCCTTTTTTTGCTCTGAGTTATATAGGGCAGATGATTCTTTCGAAACGCGTCACGTATGCCTGCCATCGTAGCCCCGAATGATGTGTATAGTTTGATACAAAAAAATCGATTGTAGGATAATATAGTAGTGTTAATAAAGAAAAAAATTATTTTACTACAACGTGGCATCAATATAATTACAGAGCAGTCAAACTAAACTGTATAAAATTTACCATCGATAGATCCGCTAATAGTACCACAGTCGGATTGTTCATGTTTTTTTGACAAATCGTTGAACCGTTAGTGCATGTTGTCAGACATATGGCGCTACTCATGTTCCCTTCATTGTATTTTGTGGTTAAAGTTTAAGTGGTGTATTTTGTGGTTTAAGAATTAAATGACGATATAGACAAAAGGCACCGTCGCAATTTTACTCCATTCAAAATGTTGCATTTCACTTAACAAAATACGTTTAATTTACAATTCAAAATCTCTTAAAGTTCCTATGGCGTTGGTGACATAAAAAGAATAAAATTCTGTGACTAGGTGTTATATGTTTATAAATGATTTAGTTAGATCAATTATCTCTACATATACATATACAAGCTTATTATGTTATGCTTTTGCTGCCTACAATGCCCCTAAAATAGGAATATAACAACGCTTACACACAGCTGCTGAGCGGTAGTAATATATAAAGCGGTGGTATTTTAAAGGCACCTTTAGAGAATGTCCCACGCGTGACACCGTGTGGTCTCCTAGGTACCGAAACATTCATAATATTGACATAAAAATATTGAAAATCTGTAGAATTTGCATCCGAACAGATCTTATGAACGACCAATCTGAGTTATCTAATTATTTCTGCGCGACATATTTCAGTATCATTTTTAATTTTATTACAAATACATGTATAGTGAGGTGGTGCACCGGATGGTTAGGTCACAGTGTGTTGAGTGGTAGGCGTAGACGGGTAATATGTGCAAGCACAACAAAACACACAGGATTACCAATATACCATTTAATGCACCCACTATGAAGCAATAGTTTGTACATAGAAAAGTCAGAAATATAAACTAGAACACAGAAGGAAGTATACACCACAAGTAGAATAGAAAGGTAGGAAAGTCCAAGAATAGGTACAGTTTATAGAAAGCACAGCACAAGATAGTCACTACAAAGCACAAGCAAAAAGCATAGAAAACAGTACGGCAATAGTCTATAAACGAGCACTAGGTACACGCATATAATATAGCAGGGTAGGCTCGAGACAAACGATACGTCATCAGTGCGCGGTACGATCGTCCGGTCGGAACTAACTAGCGAGCCGAGAGCTCCGGCGCATAGAACATGCGCAGGCGCAGGTGAGGGGGTCCGCTACCGCGCCGCCCGCAACTACACGTCACCTTTTGTATCGAAGCGGCCGGCCGGCTACGATCCCGGCTCCATTACACAACTCGGGCGCTCATCCGTCATTCTATTATTTTGTTTAGAATGACGTGTGAATATTATCGAATTAATGTTTATTTATTTATTTGATTATTATGATGTTTTATTTAAGTATGTATGTTTGCGAGTGTTTGAGTGAGTGTGTGTGTGTGTGTATGTATGTATGTATATGTGTGTGTATGTATGATATGTATGGGCGTGTATACAAGTAGCCCACACATGTAAATTTCTTATGTTTAAAATACTGATATAATTTGCGTCATCTAATGTTTCAGAAAATAATATTCACAAAGGATCTAAAACAAAATTATGCCTGTATACCATTATCATACAAAGTATATATAATATATCATATATAACATATTTTAAACCGCGACTGTAGGCAATATTACTGATTTTGTAACGTAAACGTGATTACAAACTGCATAATATACCAAGTGTGCATGATATTACTCGCTTTACGCTTAGATTTCATTATTTTTAGACATTCATCATTATTTAATAAATATATACATGATTAACAAACAAATATTTATTTTTTTACGCTGCGATGTATTTTAAAACGGTTCTATAACCTCGAAATGTTTTGTTTCCACGCAAATAATACAAAGTCAAAATTCATACTGTTTTTATTTAAGTTTTACAATGGTGGCCGAACTATATTTCTTTGTAGACCGCAGTTGGTTAAATAGACACATAACAATATATTCAAAACTAACATCAAGAAGTATAATAGTTACAAAACCTCTAATAATGCGAATACATATTTCAACCAAGTCTCCCGAGTTCCAGTGCACCCCGCCAACCTCAAATTTATTGTCACTTCACTTTTAATTTCATTCCTGGGAGAGGAAAACATACAGGATGTAATGAGACTCTTTGAACAGAAGACAGTTTATACAGCTCGTAAAGTACTACAGAAATGTATACAGGGGGGTCAGCAAAAAATCGATCTTGGTGAAAAATAAAATACTATACAACTTTTTATGGCGCGTAAAGTATAAATTCGGCTTCAAAACTAACAACACTTTTTAAAAAGTCATCACGCACTGTTATAAAGAATATTTTTTACCAAACTCATTCCATATTTAAAAAACAGTTTAAACAGTCATTTTGCTTTTCACTCGGTTAATAAATGTTTCCTTAACATCAATTGTACTGTCAATGCTATCGGCACAAGTGACGTGAATGAATTATCTCTCGATCTTCCGATTAAATGCAGTCTTAATGTAATAGGGCATTACGTTGATCGACTTGATTTTACCGTGTGAGCAACCCTTTACACCCTGTATGTTACAGCCAAAAACTTGTTAAAATTATATGGACGAATATATAGACACATATGGAATGTATTCTTAAAACTTATTCAAGTTTTGGTCATCAATACTATTTTTTTTATTACAATGTATGGCGAGACCAGCATGCCATTCGCCTGATGGTAAGCGATACGACCGCTCATGAATAGTAGCAAAACTAAACAACACTATGAATTACACTTACATAAATGAATTAAATTTGCACTCGCCATCTTGAGACATAAGGTGTTAAGTCTCATTATGTCCAGTTGTTACGCTAGCTACAATGTCCTTCAAAGCGGAACACAACAATGCGTTTACACTGCTGTTTGGCGGGATAAATAGGCATTGCGGTGGTACCTACCCAAGCAGCCTCCCACATATGAGATACCAGTAAAATAAAAACAATACCGACGGAGAGTGAAACTGATGTGATCAAATTCACTCTTCTGGACCGATGGCAGATGATGTTATGGTAAAATACTAGTTACAGACACTTAATACTACAACAATAATAACAATATTACATATTGATACATTAGAACAGTTAAATATTTATATGAAAGTTGATAATCCTAAATTGAATAATCCATATTCATATTCAACTGGTTTAGAATTTTGTAAAGTAATTTTATTCTAATATAGAAAGCAACAAGGGGAGCCTCAGTATTAAAAATATAGACCATCTAAGAATTATATTTTTAAATAACCTAATTTTAATGATAGTTTGCAAATAATTGTTAATGCACATAAAGATTTAAATATAATGTTGCGTCTTTAAAAACACATCAATAAATACTCCAAGTCTTTATGAAATTCGATTTGGAGACGATTTTTCAGTGTTAACACATTGGGATATATTGAAATAATAAGTATACTTACAACAACAAAAGCAGACACATTTTCAAAGCGCGAAGGACGGGAAATATAAAAATAGCCGTACTGATCCATTTTAGGACTATACGTGGCGACCGGTATAGAGATTGCCCAGTTCATACTGTTACTAAACATGTCACCCGACTCAAAAATTACAGTCGTAGGTTATTTTGTTCCTATTTCTTCTACAAATCACCACGATCGTTAGAATTATGTATAAGAAGATGCACTAGCAGCACAAGATGACAACGCAAAAAGCATATTTTTCTTAGGGCAGCCGGTCACTACGCACTGGCAATCATAACGTTTTCTTTATTAATGCATTGTAAAAATCGCAGCATAATAAAACATGTAATTTATATACGTAAGTACGAGAATCGTTCGCCACGAGTACATTACATTCTGGAAGGGTCGTACAGCGAATCGCATTATGAATAAAAAAAAGAACGTTGCAAAGTACGCGGCCAGCACAAAGTGCAAATCGTCTATGTCGACAAGCGGTTTTGTGAGGAGTACAAACCCAGACTCCTTACGATACATTACCATACATATCTTAGCTCCCCCAAACATGCTGATGACGTGAAATGGTACTACAAAATTCATTTTGAATAATTTGATTTTTCTTATAAAATGTCCAAGTCTTCTATTAGCAGTTTTATCAGAATTTTGAGATTTACCAACTTAGTATCACTACTCTTAATTGTTTTCTTCAAATTGGTTCTTGATTCTCTCTCAGCGACCAGGCAACTCAGCTTAACCTCACATATATTGTTTAAACTGTCACTTTTCAAGTACAAATTTCACTGATAACAACCGGTGGGGTTCTGCAGTTCAGTGACGATGAAGCTGTAACAATAAATGTTTATTTATTACGAACTGCATTACCATAACAAGTTTACAAGCGCCCTCCTGGTTGAGTGAAGTTAGCTGCACATTGCACATGCGCACAGCCCTCCGGCTCGTAAAGTACAATGACTATTGATCAAAACATTCAGTAGTAGAACGGGATAATTCCAGAGAAAACCAGCCATCGCTTATCGCATTTATCGCTTACTTGATTTGCAAAACTTTGTTCGCAATTGCATTCTTATATCTTTCACCCACGTCTATTGTCAGGCTCTTTTTCTACCATTGATATTAATACAAACTAACCTTAAAATTGATGAAGAGATGTAATGATGAAGTTGATTATGCAGAATTAAGTTATCTCGTCATGTCCAGCAACCATCGGTGCACTGCACACTTGTACCATAATGTAAACACGTCTGCCTCACGCCTGATCGCGGGGCAAATGCCGGCTGTGGATTGCTCTAAGTCGCACGGCACCTTAGACTATTGATCTAATGTTAAAGCGTAATTAGCGCCCTCTGTTGACCGATTTGTGTAACGGTACTGTTGGCATTCTGGTAATATTATTACATTTAGAGAAGCCCATACAAATGTCATGTTCAATTGATAAACGTTGATACTAAAGTTCGGTGCAGCGTAAAATTCCTCTAACAAAACAGTATGACCATGCAAAGCTAGACCGCTTTGGGGGTAAATGTGGTAAACTTACGAATGAAAAGAGAAATCTGGGCTTCTACTTTTCATTATTACTTCACACATAATAATACTATCCCGTGCCAAGATGTCTTGTAAAAACTATTGCTATTCAGTCGGAGTTCAAATTATTGAAAAATTGTCTACGATGTTTTGGCGGGCGAAAGCGTTGTCATGCTGTTGTCAAAACATTACGAACATTTTTCCTCTCTTCACAATTTATTATATTTGGCATATTAATGCTATTAGATTATGAGTATAAACGCTTGTATGCTAGGCCAGCGTGGTGGACTATACAGCCTAACTACTATAAGTCGTACTCTTGATTGTAGAGGAGGGCCGTGCCCTGACGTACATATATGGGCAGATACAGACAGAAATAATTCTTGTTGTTTTATTATAAAAAAACATATTTCAAACGATGCGTTAAGTAGATGTTTTTAAAATTTTAATTGTAGTACCAAATTTCGCCACAGGCCAATAGAATTTAGATGAATTTTAATTTTACCTGCACGTGACGTTGTCAAATGTCAAAATCCCTTTAGCCAAATAGGAGGCTAAAAAGTAACAATGCGAGTCGTCTCGAAAAGCTTGGCAGATGTAACACAACGTAATTGTATATAATTTGTACAAGTAATAAGCTTAAAAAACAGAATACGGCTGAAGCTAAATATGGCACAAAGTAAAAATGAAATATCACTTTTTTTTCAGAAAATGATGACTGTTTATTCAATAAACATTTATTTTCATTAAATATATAAATTAAAAATTCAATAATTTAATTCCAGTTGTCACAACTCCATTCTTTTAATCAATGAATTCGGTAATAGTTACATATTATTACATTCGATGTAGTCACTGACAATGGAGACTATCGTTTTTTTGGCTAACCAATTGGCGCCACTGTTGACTAAGGCCCAGATATATAGCTGTCAAAGGCGACTTTATAAGATAGGTGCCAAAACAATGTTTTGAATCTTGAATCTCATTAATTAATTGTAAATAATATCTCGTTTCATAATTATAAATATGATGATTCATAACAAGTAGCGATGCCGCGATGCTGTGCAGTTCCGTTTTGTTTGGAAAAAAAAAATCCACTTTCAAAGCGTTCATATTCATCGCCAAATAATCCATATTTACGATAAATTTCGAAGGAGATCACTTTTCAACATGTAAGTTGAAGAAATTATAATTTATGCCACGAAGCCGGCTAAAACCAGTGAATTTTTTTTTTTGGACCTTACACGACACTATAGCCCCTATTGATCGATAGTAACTAAGGAATGTTACAAAAGTATTGGAAATAAAATTATCCATACCTGGTAGAAGACTCTCTTGGATTATTGTTAATTTGCAATTGAAATTATTCGTGATGGATGTAATTAATGGCCTTGATTAATTTTTTGCAAAATTTACATTGAAATACTCATATAAAAATGTTAATAGAAGCTGGAAATAAAGATAAATATATTTTGATACTATTAACTGAATAAAAAATCTTTGTCTTGTGTTTAATTCAACGATCTTAGCAAAATACGGCAACTTTTTTATCACGTAAACAATGTGGAATGTAGGAATGTTTTACTAATGTGTTATTCGAGGTCCTGTTTGGCCTGTACTGCACTTAGTACGAGGCGGCACAATTAAGTTATTGTGCAAGTAGGTTTAAAAAACCCGGCCTTATTCATAGACAATTTAAAAACCTATTTTAGTCATCGAATGTCTTGTCTTCATCGTTCAAACTGAGTTCAAAAGTCGGTCGAAGGGACAAAATATTCGAAAACTAAAATAGGTATTAAATTGTCTGTGAATAGAGCTGTTAATTTTTTAGAACTTGGTGTATTGAGCCTTTTCGGAATATATGTAATGTTGAAATAAGTCAGAAAAATGGATTAAAGACTCACGACCTTATTCATAGACAATTTTAAAACCTATTTAATTTATCGAATGTTTTACCCCTTTGGAACGACTTCTGAATTCAGTTGAAGTGAACACAAAACATTCGATAGCTAAATGGGTTTTAAAACTGTCAATGAATAAGGCCGTTAATCTAGCGTCATAGGATAACATTAATTGTATCTAGAGATGTATTTCACAAACGATTTTAAAGCATATATATTTTATTAAAATACGTTTATAAATAAAGAGTAAATCAAGGAACGTAACGAGTTGCGAACCAATGTTAAAAAAGGATATATGCGGTTTCTGGAACGCACGCATTCCTTTGCACGCAATGTTATACGAGTATAAGAAATTCCACATAACATATACAAAATATTAATAGTAAAACCAAAAGCGACGTTTATATTATTTTAATGGATACGATTAATTACTACTCGTATTTAAAGAAATAATACTCAATTAGTGTAAAAAAAATCAACAGATGGCGCGATTTTGACGCGTAGGCTTCAATCAATATTTCAGAAGCCGCCGGGCCCGACCGTTACCGGTCCGCACGGCATTGTTCCCGCGACCACGGACGAGTGGATACGTATCTGCATTATGGTCAAAGTGCGTAGTGTTTCCATGGCTACTAGACATGAAGAAATAACTTAAATTAGGCATTGAAGACGCCCTCATCACCTTGACATCAAATCACATCAAATATTCATCAGTAATAAGGTTAGTGTGTTATTAAATGTTTTTGACGTAATGACATACTGATGGTTTTGCATAAGCGGTTATCATAAAAAACATTTTCAACATAGTTCTCAATGTGTGGGATGGTGATATTATGATTGATATCTGATTTTCCTCGGCATTAGCTCGCATTACTATAGATATGAGATTTGATCAATAACCGAGTTGGCTGTGCGCATGTGCGATTTCAAGGTATCGACGCTCACCCGGGCAAGCTCTACAAGTAGGCTATGCGCAGGTGTAAATTCCAGGTTCTGCCGATGGCTTGCGCGGAGCTTCGTAATTAACCTAACAATAACTGTATTTTTTTATTGCAGCATCATCGTCGTCGGACCGCAGACCTGGTCGGCACAACCCGAGTGATTTTATGTGAGAAGAACTTAAACAGTGGAAAGTTTAACAGTACCGAAACTTATATTTGTGACGTGTTAAAGCCGAGCAGTGTAACTGCGGCGCCCAAACTTGGTGCCGTGTGGATCAAACTACAAGCGTAACTAACGCTTTTGACTTTCGCATTAGACAGCCGTTTAAATTGAAATATTAATTCTACTTATCGATTCTTGACAATTCACTCTGCATCACTTATTTGAAAATGTTGTTTTTACTTAATCTATTCTCGGAGTATGTTAGAGACGTAGACCTCTTCGTGTTGGGCTGCGTTAATAAAAATTATTTATACTACGATGATGAGACTGATTTGTCGTACGCCCTGTTGATGGCTTTCATTACCGCGATGTATGTGATGAATCACATGCATCACCTGACTCCAGTGCTACCTCCGGACCCGATCACAACGCAACTCATGGTGATATTTGTAATTGCGAGCCAATTTTATTTCAAGCAGAACATGCAACCTCTTGTGATGCCGTTTCCACTGCCGCTGTATAGGTCCCAATGACATCTCTATTACATCAGTTTCAACAGCGTGTATTCAATGCTTATTGTGATGCACTTCCCTTGAAACGGTGTATTAAAAATGTCATAAAGGTTTTGAACATTACTCAACACGACCATGGATGCTAAAATGGACAAATCGAGAATTAGATTTAATTATATCGTGTAGTTTGCTTGTAGCATACTTCGACGCCTAGGTTTCTATTACATTCTGACATTATTTCGAAGATGCTATTCTGTTTGCCTCTATTTCATATTTATTTAGCATCTTTTATCGATTTACAATCTGAATCCTGTTTCTTGTATATTTTAACAACTCACTTTCCTTCTCTTTAGTCAGCCTGGGTATCACCTAAGGTGTATAATTCGGCAATCATAGAACGCTTTCACGCTCTCCATCTAAACTCATTTTATCAATCAATTGTAGTGATGTGACTAATATTCTGTAACAATATTTGAATGTGTTGTAACATCGATGTTAGGTTTAGACGATTTTAAATTTTACCTTCAATAATGTTAACGATTATGAATCATTGGTTAGAGTTACTGCTTTAATGCTTTGGACATATTAATTGTTATATTAATATGTCTTTACTTGCCATTAATATTTTGCGAGCGTGAGTTAATTTGTGATGTATATACATTACATATTAGTATATACAGTAATTACTACTTAGTCGGTGGGCAGGGAATTTTGTAAGATTTTGCCCAACATGGGGTGTAGATATAAGACTTTTAAGATACTTTAGTACGCTTACGCACTGCGACTGCTATGTGTCATAGGACCATAACTACAAACTGATGTGAGAATTTGGCAGCGATTGAAAGAAAATAAAATGATTATTGGAGTGGTGGTTTTAAACCAACATTTTGAGAGTAGAAGTGCAAAAGCGATATTTGAGTTATGTCCTAGTTTTCTGAATGTAATATCGAGATCAGAGCAGTGCGTAAGCGACCGTAGCTGGCATATAATCTATGTTTTTCAATTTTTGTGAATCGATGTCTATTATTATCGAATTGTGCGAATGTAATATTTCCTACTATGTAATCAAAATGTAATTCTGATTGGATAAAATAAAAACTGTGCAGCAAGTGTATTTGTATTATTTTTTACATGTTATGGCCTTATTCTCATGGGAAAAGTTTATCCTTTAAATTAAAATACATCAATGATATTATATCCTTGTGTCATATTATCTAATCCCATTGTTATGGCTTTTCTGTATGTTTGTATCAGCCCATATACGTCCCACTGCTGGGCACGGGCTTACTCTACAATCGAGAGAATCGATTGAGAGTGGTTAGGCCATTATGTTATGGCTTAATGACTAAATATGATATTTGTTAGATTTTTCAAAACATATTTTTTAATGATTGCCTGTAGTTTTAAATATTCCATACTTATTGGACTAATTCATACCTTTGAATGACTAGTGGAAATCTCCAAAATACACCCAACAGTCGCTGACATAGTTCTGAGCGCCCACTTGATAGAAATCTTCTGTCATAGACATAAAAAAAATCTAACAGAGATTTAACTATGAGATGTTACCCAGACCTGAAACAAATATTTGGGTGCCTCACAAACATTTGCTTGTCTATAGAGCCAGTTCTCAACCAAGCGAGCTATAACTGTCGATACACAATATTTTAAAATTAATCTTTCAAGCAACATCTCAAGCTTTTTTAGGCAGAATAACGCCGCTATTAGCATTTTTTACACAACTTCCTTTTCTTTCCCAATTAAAAAGTATTTATGAATAATTTTAAAAGATAGCGTCGAGCATTTTGTGTATATTTGAAACAATAATTGATTGAGAGCACCACCAAAACAGTTTTCTTAGATTTTTGCTCTTAAAACAGTTTAAATAAGAGCCACGCTGTTGTCAGTAATGACTCAGCATGAATAGTCACAATAACAGGGATAGGGGAGGGTAAAATCGATACCGTATTACGTGTTTACTCCCCCCTCCTTGCACAATGCAGCCTCCCGAGTGTGCGGCGCGGCAACCTGCCGGAGATCGCGACACGGACCGTCAGTCCTGGACTTACAGGGCGGCCGAGAGGTCGTGCTACCCTGTAAAATCCAGGACTATTAAAACAATTAGATATATACCTGCCTAGGTACATATATGTGTGACATTCTTTAGAGGGCATAGTGATTCTGTAGCATATTTTGGAATATATGTATATATATATATATATATATGTCTTGGAATATATATATGAATCAAACACACTGAAATTAAATAATTCTCTATTTTCTTATTAAGATAAAAATAATTAAAATAAAATTAAACTGACTTCAAAAGTGTAATAAAAAGAGAAAAATAAAGCCAATATTTTATTAAATCTATAATTCCTAAATATACAAACATTTGTTTTGGGGTCGGTGTGAGCCGACCAGCTATGCCTCGCGGTTTTACCCGCATAGTTCATAGCGTGATGTTATATAGCTTATAGTAGACCAAATGGCACCAACCTCAAAACAAATGTTTGTATATTTAGGTATTATATATTTAATAAAAGATTGGCTTTATTTCTCTCTTTTTATTACACTTTTGAAGTCGGTTTCATTTTTTTAAATTATTTTTTATTTCTTCATTTTTTTTAAATTTCTATAGCAGTAATTTAAACTAATTTTTTACGTTTTTCTAGTGAATTATACAATATTTACTCTTTATCTCATGGTGTCCTAAAATGTGCGCCCTGGTGCGCGCGCGCCGTAGAAAATAGAGGAGGGCGCCGCTAAGAAACTCTCTTCTCTGGATTTTAAGTTTAGTGCCTATTTACCTAACTAGTACAATGTTACTTTCAACCCGTTAGATAGATTACGGCGCCGAGACAAAATAGTAAACATGTATGCGCTTAGCGGACTTGGTCACCCCTGCTCTATCTCAAAAACTACTGAATCGATTTCTATGAAACTTCACAGCACCTAAGTTGGACAGAACCTAATCCAACGCAAAAAGAATTTTTGCAATCCGACTTATACTTTTTGAGATATGCATGGACAAACGTACAAACGTACGAGTACATACATTTATGAAATTTGGATTGCAGTCAATCATGCTAAATTTAGTCAAGACCGTTTTGATGTATACACTTTGGTCCATGAAAATTTTATTGTCTTTTTTAGTAATTGTAACGCCAAGAAACAGCTTTATTTTATTTAAATCGGCCATTTCAAACTTGCTCATTAAATATCTTATTAAATTATTCATTGTGTCAAGTTCAGCACATATTACTACTAAATCATCAACATATTGTACCACGTATATATTATCTATCATAACAACCTTATTATCTAACATGTAAATACATCTATCAGCTGCAGAATTTTGAAACCCTCTTCCTTTCAATGATTGCTCAAATTCTTCAAACCAACACCTAGGCGCCTGCTTAAGTCCATCTAACGACTTTTCTAATTTACAAACATAGCCTTTTTTACTTAATACGCCTTCTGGAACTCGCATATAGATTTCCTCTTTTGATTGGCCATTTAAAAAAAACATTTTTTTTACATAAACAACATCATACAACATCGTTTTTACATCTAAATGATGAATCAATAAGTTAAACTGATTTGCAAAGCCAATAATAAATCAAAAACGAACTATTCTAGCAACAGGGCAAAAGTTTCATTGTAATCTGAAAGACATTCTTGACTAAAACCTCTAGCAACTAACCTTGCATTATATCTTTGAAGGTTTCCCAATTCATCACTTTTAATTGTTTAAATTCATTTACAATCTACTATATTTTTATTTTGATTCCGTGGGACTAAACTCCATGTTCTATTTTTATATAAAGAACTGAGTTCATCCTTGACTGCGCTTCCCCTTGACTTCTATCATCTAGAGACTTAATTTCATTATATGAATTTGGTACCTTATGTAAAACTGACTGAGCACACATCAAATAATCATAATCAATTTCTTTATACGTCATTGGAGTTTTATTTTTAGCCTATCACTCCTTCTAAGTTTTGTATTTTTATTAATGTTATTAGTGTCCTCTTTCAATGCATTATCAGATCGCATATCACGTATATTAATATCAGGTTGAACTTAAATGTTATGCCACTTTGCGATTTTTTACACGACCACTATCGTGGACATCAGATGTAGATCTCTCTGATTTAGTACTCTCAACGCTGTCAGAGTTCTTAGACTCGATTGCTACTGATTTCGACAAACAGTAATTATCAGTTTCGTCATGAATATTATGAGAATTTATAATATTCTCTTCAGGCTTTCATGAAGGCCTGGACTCAATAAAATTAGTCTCACCCACTATAACATCTCTGACTATTATAATGTTTCCGCAGTTCGGATTCCAAACTTTGTAACCGTTTGGTTCAAAGCCTATAAGGGTACCTTTTCATGACTTACCACCAAAATTGTCCTTTGATAATTTTATTATGTACTTAGACTGTTGAACCAAAAACCTTTAAATGTTTTATTTGAATTTTTTCATATGCCACAACTCGAGTGGTTTTTGTGCAAGTTTCAGGGCTTTGGTCGGAACTATATTTATTAAATAAACAGCAGTTATAACTGCCTCACCCCAGAAATTTTTATTTAACTGAGCCCCGTTTATCATAGAACGAGCTTTCTCAGTAATAGTTCTCACCATACGTTCAGAAACACTATTTTGTTGTGGAGTTCTTGGATCTGTCAATGGATAAGTCATACCCTTTTCTATTTAGTAACTTTTCATTTCAGCAGATAATTACTCTTCGCCGAAATCACAATATAAATTAGCTATTTTTAAATTGAATTTTGATTCACTTTTTGCAACAAAATATTTGAATACAATAAATACGTCTGATTTACATATATGACAGTAGGTACGTAACACAGTAATGAGTATAGTTATCAATGAACAGAACGTAATATTTTTATATGATATGACCACAAACATCAGAATGAACAACAAATAATGGCTTTACAATATGACTCTTATCTTTAACTGTGTTAAATGGCACTCGAATCTGTTTGCCATTTATGCATGCTTCATATAAGGTACCATCTGGCACCACTAAGTCTATTTGATCCATGTCTTCACACATTTTATGTTGCTTTTTTAAAAAAGAAATATTTTTACTCATGTGTCCCAAGCGTTGATGCCATAATTTGTTTATGTGAACAGTACACCCTTGAAAAACAGAACCGGCCATATTTACAGATGTAATAAAATCTATGCCAGTTAAGTTATTGGTATACGTACTACCCTTGATAACTTTACTGTCTTTATATATGCAAGCGACGTCTGAGTCGAATATAATTGTATATCCGGCACGCTGTATTTTTGGCACTGAAAGAAGATTGTAGGGGGGCCTCACCAGAAAATAGGATATCTTCCAGATTACCTTAGATACCCATATACTGATGACTTATGGAGTACCTCTTTTAGTAGCTGAAATAAATTCACCATTTTTAGCTGTCGAAGCTCCAGAATCAAGCAGAAATTTGTCTTTATTTCCTTGGTCTCATTTCTGGTACTCTCCTGTCATAAAAGCAAAACCAGATATAATATTTGCAGTAGGTGACTTCTTTTCCGAATCATTAACTTCAACAGCTTGATTTGTTATGGTTATTTTCTTATAATAATAACAATATTTTTTCTTATATCTTTTTCTCCCACAGTGGTAGCATTTTATTAGCATCGAACTTTTTATATATGGTTTCTTATTGTATTTAGATTTATTATGAAATGGTTTCCTCCACACATTGTTTTTTACTTTTTGTGTGCAATACTTTTGTACGAGTATCACAAGATTAATTTTTCAATTTCACTTCATGATCTAAGAGTCTAGTTTTAACAAATGCAAGCGTTAAATTATCATCTGATAATGTTTCTATTGCTGTGATACACCATCGAATGTGGAAGGTAAAGTAAGTAATAAATGTGCAAATTTATCATTTTTATCCAGTTTTGCTCCAGCGGCTAGCAAGTCTGTTATGAGATCATCAAAAACAGCAAAGTGTTTGATTAGAGGTACATCACGTTGTTGTTTTAACACCAATATTTTTTTAAAATGCCAATTGTGTTGCAATACTTTTCCGCTCCTTTACAGCGTCCAATTTTCTCAAAATGTCTCTCGCAGAACTGTCTTTGGCAAATCCTAAATAGGAATCTGCCAAATATTCAAATATAATATTTTTAGCAATTTGTTCCGTCTTTTCACAACAGAACTATCTGTTACCGGATGTTCATCAATTTCCAGTTGCTATATTTTGCTCCATCAAATGCTTTTATATTTATTTTGGAATTCGAATTTTCCATTGTGGAAAAACATATTCTCAGCAGTCATTTTTTTTAATTTTACTAGCATGGGCTGGGCCCATAACCTTTTGAAATATATATGTCTTGGATTATATATGAATCAAACACACACTGAAATTAAATAATTCTATATTTTCTTATTAAGATAAAAATATACGTGGAAGAGATAGAATCGAAGTGACCAGCAATGTCATATACCAGTTCAAATAAGAAAAACTGAGGTGGCCAGCTCTTTACTAAAGAGTTCATATAGATGAATTTTTGCATTCATAATAGATAAAACCAACAGCTTAGCCCTCTCCATAGCGGATTGAGTGACATTGAGCCTTCGTATGAGGCCCAAGTAAGAGGCCACGTTTCGGTGCCATATTTCATGACTGGCAACACACAGCTATCAAAGACTTTCGTCTTTAGGCACTGAGGAATATTTGAAGAAAAGACGTGATGTAGTTTCCCGAACGCTACACAGCCTAGTTGTATTCGAATGTTGACTCTCTCGAAATTGGACCTGCCTAACTGGACTACTACCGACATGGTGGCGTTTTTGTATAAACAATTCATCTGCAAAGTGGCAAGTTATATTCGTTAGATTTTTGTATAACCTGCTGGAGTGTATGAATGTGGTCTATGGTACTAATACTGTCACCATTTCGGTAACCGACTTCTTGGGGAGGCTGGAATTCTTAAAATTTGTGTTCATTGATCTCGTCGACTGTAACACAATTCTCTAAGCAGGCGAATTGATTTGCCAAATCGATTTGAAAGTTCTTGGGATTTTGTATATGGCCTCGAGTGGGGCGGAGCGTAGACCTCATCAAGTGAGTAATCATCATTTTGTATAAATTAGCGCTACTGTTGTTGTGTTACCCACCTTACTAACTCTATTCCTATAAATATTTACATGAGCAATTTTAAATTTTAATACCACCCAGTACTGCTGTAGTGGTCTACGAATCTATTGTTTAAAATTGTGCTTCAAAATGTTTTGTATATGAAAATAGCACTGCTTGTTTGTAACATCTACACAACTAAACTTCGTTCGAAGGTCGTTATGTGGAAAATTATCAAAAAACTAAATATGGACCTTGAGGATGTATTAGGCTATTTTGATTATGAAACTCATCTAGAGAAATATGAAATATGTCTCTAGTCACATTTATTCCCACCTTTGTATGTATATTTCATGTCTGTAAAACTGAAAGAAAATACCAATATTAGTATAATAACTTTTCAATGGTAAAGCTGACAATATCAGTAATATCCGTTCCTGTGTTTAAAAGAAGCAATCTTCCAAGTTCCAATATGCCTTATAATTATTGCTCTGTCACAGAAGCCAAAAAGATAAGAAATGATATGTATGTTAAACAAAATGCCCTGCGATGTCGACCCGCACGGCAAATATTTTATACCTAGCTCTCAGACGTAGGCTAGCTATAATTAGTCCGTTTTTGCACATGCGTCAATCTCCACGGCGTAATAAGGCGCGCAGCCCGTATTGATCGGGTACAGCCTCCTCGACAGTAACAAAACGAGTATTACAAAAGAGCGATGTATTCGTGGCAAATTCGTAATTCTCAAATTATAGTAAAATATTTCAATTTGATAACACACATTATAGTTGAAAAACATTAAAAACTACATTTAAAATTGTTTTAAGTAGTCTTTTTTTCGGAGAAGCATGGTTTATTTATTGTTTCCTTCCTAACTTATTAAGCCCGATGCCACAAGAGGCGCCACAATTCCCGATTAAACTTCTCCTTCACCTGATTTCTGTATATTTATTTCTGATATCATAGAATTTAGGAAAAAATAATTGACTAATAAAATAAATAGACTAATAAATACACCCAACAGTCGCACACAAAATTCTAGCCCTACAATAAGAGGTATTTTTTATATACATACACACATAAACTCACGCGTTTTTCCCAGAAGGGGTAGGCAGAGGTGCTACCAGGAAACCCACATTTCGCTTTGTGTGTTCCGTCCCATGATATGATAGGGGGAGAGCCTATCGCCATATCGGGCACAAATTCTTGACTCCGGGCTGGTAATGAATAGAAAAATCCAATATCACTTTGCCCGACCCGGGATTCGAACCCGACACCTCAGCTTTGTAATCATACCGTAGTAAAACTACGCTACCGAGGTAGTCTTTTTGTATCATGAGTATCTGAGAGCACGAAAGACTTTTCGATCTCATATCATCCAAACTCGAAACAAACATTGGCGTGATTCACAAACTTTTGTATTCCACCAATATTTTTAATAAACATTTTTTTATACAGTATTTTTGCGAAACAGGGCTTTAATAATGAAATAAAATGATCTATAAACAAAATATACAGGGTGTCCCAGAATTAGGCTAACTAAATATACTACTCACAGAAGTTAAACTATATTTTTTTATGCAATTTTAATGTGCTTTTTGGCAGTCTGTATCTTGGCAAAAATTGATCGTTAAGAAATTTGAAACCAAAACATTGGAAGCCTCTGAAATGTCTATTTTTCAGATCTGTGCTCTATTTCTTTACTGTAGGCCTGGTTTACACGAAATCCTAGGAAAACCAACGAGAAAAAAATCCAAACTTTTGCTCGTATTTGACAACGTGCATTTACTTGGGTGATGTTTCTTTGGCGACATCATCATAAAGCTCTTGTAGATAATTTAATTTGATATACTAGAGAACTCCGTAGTATCATTTGGAGCTGACTTATGGTAAATCAAAGCAGAAATGGACTTTCCGACTGACTCGGGATAACTTTAGAAATAATGATCACGCATAAAAAAAAATTGGCGTTTTGTAAATTTCAAAACGTACTCTATAAGCTTATATTAAAGTTTTAATATGTAAAACAGTATTACTGAGTGAAACTGTTGACTGAAGAAAAGGTAAAAAAAGGGTTGTTTAAGGATATTCAGCAAACTTTGCATACCTTTGGATAAAATTGACAAATTAAAAATATCGTCGGTAACTTTTCTACCTTACAATATTCTAAAGATATCCTAAAAAAAATTGCTACGATTTGATTAAGTTAGTGTTCGAAAGGTTTCAACTCACTGTGTTCGTCAAAAACCGTCTTAATGAGCAATTTTCACTTCTTATAAAAATTTTCTGTCATAAAACCTTAAACATTTTATCTTAAAATATCCTTTAATTTTTGTGAGTATTGTATTTGGCTGAAATATTGGGTCTCTCTATTGAAGTTCTACATCTTTGACATCAGACCACATTTTGGATAGAATGGCCTATTCTATCATTATGTAACATAGACAAGAATAATGATACGTCCCATACACCTATATTTACTAAACTATTTTACTTTCCATTGTGCTAACATGTAATAGACAAGCAACAGACGTCAAAGGTCTTTAGAGTCGACAATAATTTCCGCATTGGTAACTTTTACGAATTTCCTGCTGAAACACCTGAACGGGGATGAAAGAGTCCCTGTAATATCCCAGCTTTTCCAAGGCAGCCGTGGCCGAGCGGTTAAGGCGACTGACTAGAAATCAGTTTCCCTCTGGGATCGCAGGTTCAAATCCTGCCGGCTGCGTCCAAATCCTTTTCCATTTTTTATGGTTTGTTACCCCATTTTTGGTATTTTGTATATTAAATAGCTTTTATTCAGCCCGATAACAATTTCGTTTGCAATGTTCCAGACTTTTCGTTTATCTTGACATGAACAATTTTCTAACAAATGTTAAAATAAACCGAAATAAAAATTAGAGCTAAAATAATTGTTTTTCATTTCTCAGATATTGTATTTACATAACGATACAGATACGAAGCTTATAAACCCGCATTGAGATGAGGCAGCGCCACGTTAGTTTCCCATACTTAAATCTATCATGCATGTCTGTTTGTCATAGCGATAAGTCAAATAATTAAGATATATTAGAAACAAATGTATTTTTAAAACAAAACGTACAAAGTGTGGATCTTCTACCAATCGTTACTATTCGTATTATATTTATTAATATTTTATCATTCATCCCTTCATTATAAAATTTTCCATACACTATCATGGGTTCAAAAAGGATAAAGGGTTTCTTTCATACTGAACATTGTGATTTGAATTATACTGTCACCAATGTGAAACTCAAAAGATTTTAAAAGCGTTTACGAATTTCATGCGCTGTTCGGCTCAAAAAAAATACTTTTCGAACCAGATTTTATCTACCAAAAAATAAATCTATAAAAGAAGAATTAATTAGTAATCATTTTAGAAAATGTTGTCATCTAAACAGTTGGGTGTAGATTATTTTAGATTAATAAATAATTTATGAATACCATAAGGATTACTGGACGGAGTTTTCTTATTTTGGCATCGAATTGCAATTTAAAAGCTCGAAATATCTTAAATCACCAAACAAAAGAACAAAATAAAAAAACATCTTTAGGAAAGAAATGTGTTGGGGAAATAATCTTCTTGTGTTTAATTCAGGAGTAATAATTTGTTTTATTATGTTATATATTACCAGAGATCCTGAATAATTTCGCATTATTAAAAATTTTATTTGGCATGAATTAAACACATAAGCTTATTCCTCAGCAAACTTTTTCCGAAGGGTCTTTTTAGTAAGATATTTTTTTTATTTTTTATTACTTTTTTGCACTATAATACAATTAACATAAAAATAATAGTACAAGTGGCGGCCTTACCACACTAGGTAATTTCTTACAGGCAACCATGTCATGGATATTTAAATAGGAGAAAGAAAGGGCAGTCTAATGTGTAAATGAAATAATAATCAATATTTTGTACTTTTATTTTGTTCAGTGATTTAAGATATCTTCTAAATTGCCATTAGAGGCCAAAATAAGAAACCTCTGCCCAGTAATCTTTATAGTATTCACAAATTATCTAGTAATCTAAAATATTCTCCACCTTTATAGAATAACTCTTTAGATGACATTTTCTAAAATTATAGGGATATTTCACGTGAAACGTACAACCAATTAATTATAACAAATATTTTTTTAGTGAAGAATTAATTAAATCATTATTTTTATAATTTTGCATGTTAGAATGAAGGAATAAAATATTAATAGCGTAGTATTTTAGCATGTTAGCGCATAAACTTGATTGCTTAGAAAGTGCTCATAGCTATGTGTATGTACTCTATATGCTCTAAGTCTTAAACTATTGGGGATCACGTTTTAGTTTTTTTGTGAAGAATTAATACGTTTGAAGCTTTCATTAAGCTTAAAATATTTAAAACAAAGGTGTAGAAGTTACTCAAATATTCATTTTAAATATTCATTTCCGGTTTACTATACGTAAAACAATCAAATTTAGAATTCGACAAAAAAAATAAAAACTTTGACTTTTTAACTTTAAGATAGAACAATAGACTTAAGCATTTTTAACAAATTAATTGATACAGATAACAAACATCCAAAAGTTCGTGATTTCATTCTTGGTTAACTTTTAAAAGCTCATAACTATGCAATAAAGCTTCATAGTAAAAATATATGTGTGTACACATCCACGTCTACTAGAAGTATAACTGACCAGAGTATAAACAAAATTCATGACCCCATTTTTTTGGTTGTCCGCTTCACGTGAAATGCCCACATTAATGAACATTGTTTAAAAGAAAAGTTAATTTGTTATAATATAACTAATTAACTTTTCTTTTAAACAATGTTTTGGTGGATAAAAACTGGTTCGAAAATAATTGTTTTTGAGCCTAACAGCGCACGAAAGGCTTAAACGCTATTAATATAACTTAATAAAATGGAATATCCAACATAAGGCAAAACTTAATTTACAGATATATTACTTTTTTATCGGGTAAGATATTCATTGCCTTTTATACCTCGCAAACGTAATTCTAAAGCTAGTATAGACTCGAGCGCTAAATAATTATTTTATATTAGGACGGTGAGTTCGCTATGCTTTTTGAAAGTGTTTTAATTAGTGTCCGAACGAAACAAGTTTTTCAGCCGAAACCGAAACTTATTAAAATTATTTAAAATTACGATTATTTACTAAAACTCACTGTTTTTGTCTACATTTAATAAATACATTTATTACATAAATGTAAAAAAAAACAGTGAATTTGAGTAAATAATCGTATTTTTAAATAAATTACGGTTTCGGTTTCGGCTGAAAATCTAGTTTCGGTCGGACACTAGTTTTAATATCCTTTCCAATGCAAATACATTTATTAGCATCTAATCAGTTTACAAGAAATGCGTTAACGTTTACGTAGTAATTATATTCATATTACAGAATAATCATAAGGCATCTGATCGTGTAACTACCTATCCTGCCGTGAAATAAGTTTGTAAAATCCTATAGTCTTATGCCACCGACGCGCCCGGGGCAGCCAGACGGCTGTATTGATTTTCCAGAGCACACAAATAACCAAACCAGGGTATAGTCTTGATTCCGCTTGACCGATCCCTTATTATAAATGTATGTATAGGCTACCTGAGCGTCGGAATATTCTCGATGCAGTACAGTATGCAGGTCGCGCAGGGAGTCGCGCCCCGCCAATCGACGAGCTGCAGATAGATTTTGTAGGCAGATTTTGTGAAGTAATAACGCGGTTGTCTATATAGGCGAGATTATTTTTTATTTTACTTTAGGCTGCTACGTTATTCCTTAAATTAAATTATACCTGAACAGTAAGTCATCTAGATACCTCCCTCTGAGTAGCTAATAATTAGCTATGATATTTAGTTAACGGAATCATAAAAATAATTTTTTTAATTAATTTTTTCATTAATTTTTTTTTTTTTTTTTTTTTATCGGGTATTTGACAAGTAAACACGTAACGGATTTGCTCTCTATTTAATTTATACTTTATCAGTATTATAAACAGTATATAAACAATTATATATATGTTAGTGTAATTACGAGAGTCACCTGCCAGTGTAAAATCACTTTACGCGCACAACACTATTATGGCTGAGACAGTCCAAGACACCATGTCCACACTGAGGGAGGAATTTCACACCAGAATGGCCAATTTCGAAGCTGAGCTCAAGAAAACACCTGCTGCCGCTACTACCACCATCACAGTTCTTTCCACCGAGTTTCAGACCTTCAGAACTTTCATCCTGAATACTTTAAGTATTCTGCAGACTCAAGTCGACTCGCTGGCCCAGACTGCAGACAACTTGGAGATGAGGGGTCGTCGAAAGATCCTGCTTCTACATGGCGTCGACGAGGTGAAGGAGGAAGACGTGGCCCAAACCGTCGTCAAGGTAATCCGCTCGCAGCTCAAGCTGGACGATTTCAACGTCGGTGATGTCAGGCGATGTCACAGGATGGGTCGCCAAAGCAATGCCACGAAGCCGAGGCCGATCCTTTGTAAGTTTGACCGAGCTAATGTCCGTGATAAGGTCTGGTCTTCAAAGAAAAACTTGAAAGGGTCTGGCGTCACACTTTCGGAGTTTCTCACAAAAGCTCGTCATGCCTTATTCATGACTGCACGTCAAAAGTTCGGAGTCACTAAATGCTGGACCAGAGAAGGCTCAATATTCGTTGTAGGGCCGGATGGTACGCGACACCGTATGACTTCCAATGCAGAGGTTAAGTCTCTTGAAGCTGGTAGTCCGAAACCAACTAACGTCGCAAAAGGTAGCTCTGTGCCCAGAACCAGAAGAAATGTGGTCACCAAGAAGTAACTGGTTTACGGTTAACATTAGATACTAATAGTCAAAATATTCACTTAAATGAACTTATTACATGTGTCGTGTCACCATAATGTGTATTTGTTATTGTGAAGCGGATGACAGCTGTCAATTAATAGCCAATAATTTTTATCTATTTTTTTCTCCTTGTTTATTTTGTTTCTTAGTATTGTTGCGTTTAATTTAGTTCAACCGTTAATGTAAAGATGGCATTGTGTTAAATAATCGAATTACATTCATTTAGTTAATATAGGCTCCCATTATTATTTGATTGTTTCAAATTACTCTTCTTTGTTATTATTTTTTTTTACTGAACATTTTCTTTCTATTTTTTAATATTTTTATATTCCTTTTAGTGCTTCATTGTTATTAATTTATAGGTACATATTGATAGCTGTATCCGTTAATTATGATTGTTTCTCATTCTATAGATACTACTTTCCTTGTTCTTCTGTATGTTACTGGCACTGGCAGTTGGACTTATGAATTGAAGAGGATATTAGAATAATAAATTATTCATAATTTTATTTTAGCTTATATTTATTTATAGTATATTTACTACTTTTATTATATTTATCTATGTTATATTTTAATAGTGATAGTGACGATGATAGCTTCCATAGTGCATGCAGTAATAGCAGTTTTAGAAGTATTCCATCCTTAGCAAACATGCTTGACAACCAATTTTCTGATGTTCTCGAGAACTTTAATGTCATTCACATTAATGCCCAAAGTATTCCGGCACATTTCCCAGATATGCTGGCTAGCTTTGATAGTAAGACTATTCATGCCATTCTTGTTTCTGAGTCATGGCTAAAACCATGTCTCCCTTCCGTTTCATACACCCTACCAGGATTTAATCTCATTAGAAATGATCGTACGGCCGGCGGTGGAGGTGGGGTTGCCATATATCTGCGCAGTTATATCCAATTTCGCATAATTGATATGTCACCACAACCAACACCACCAAACGCTGGCGAACACTTGTTTATCGAAGCAGAAATGCGTCATAGCAAAGTCCTGGTAGGTGTCTATTATTGTCCTTCTCTCCGCATCAACTATTTCAATTCTTTTGAAAAACTTCTGGAAGATCTAGTATCTGCTTACAGTCATACAATTATAATGGGTGACTTTAATACTTGTCTTTTAAAAAATGATTCACGTGCTAAGTCTCTTCTTTCGATTGTAGAATCCACTAATCTCTCCATTCTTCCTTTAGGCAGTACTCACCACCTTCCCAATTGTACCCCGTCTTTACTTGACTTAATTCTTGTTTCTTCTTGCGAATATGTCGCTAAACATGGTCAATACTCAGCGTCAATGTTTTCTCAACATGACTTGGTCTTCACTTCCTATAAAATTCGTCCACCCAAGGTAAAGTCAAAAATTCTTCTGCAACGTAATTTTAGTGGAATAAACTTAACAGATCTTTGTGGGGCTGCTAGTAGTATTGATTGGAGTTCCCTTATTGCATCTCCATCAGTTGATGATAAGGTTAACATTTTTACATCTAAATTGCTTCAACTTTACGATATTTATGCTCCTATTCGTGCCATAAAAGTTAAGCATTATCCGGCTCCTTGGCTTACAGGGGAAATAAAAAATATGATAAATCTTAAAGCTAAAGCCAAAGCTAGGTGTAAATATCAACCCACTGCTGCCAATAAAGAAAAGTACGTAGCTATACGGAATCAATGCAATAAGATGTGTAGGAATGCACAACGCCAAAATATCCACCAGTCCATAGTAAATGGAGATCCATCAAAGGTATGGAAATTTCTACGTTCTATAGGAGTTGGGAAAACACGTCAGAATTCTTGTCCTAATGATTTAGACATCGAGTCGCTCATCCAGTATTTCTCCAATTCGCCCTATTGTGTTGGGTCGGCTAAAGATATGACTTTAAAAAATCTCTCGTCTCTTCCAACTCCTAAATATCCACCTTTTGTTTTCAGTAAATTTTCCGGTTGTGATGTTAAGAAGTGCATTATGTCCATATCGTCTGACGCGATCGGGAGCGACGGTCTTAGTCGTAAAATGATAATTCCCATCCTTGATGAAATCCTACCCATTATTTGTCATATCCTCAACTTTTCTGTATCCTGTTGTGAGTTTCCATATTCGTGGAAAGAAGCCCAAATCATTCCTTTACCAAAAAAGATTAATCCCGAGTCCTTTTCCGATTATCGTCCCATATCCATACTGCCATTCCTATCCAAAGTCCTTGAACGACTTACCTATAATCAAATCAATTCTTTCCTTACTAAAAACAATCTCCTTAATCCAATGCAATCCGGTTTCCGTCCTGGTCATAGTACCGTCACTGCCCTGATCAATGTTACAGATGATATTAGGGCTGCCATGGAGAGTGGAAATCTTACAGTACTTACTTTATTGGATTTCAGCAACGCTTTTAATACTGTAGATTTCGACATTCTCCTTGGTATTATGCGCTCTCTTAACATATCTCCAACGGTAATTGATTGGTTTCATACTTACCTGTTTGGTCGCCGACAACGTGTATGTATTGACAACATCTTTTCATCTTGGTGCGATACTACAGTCGGTGTACCGCAGGGTGGCGTTTTATCTCCTTTACTCTTTGCTATTTTTATAAACTCAATTTCTCAAAAACTTACTTCATCCTACCATCTTTATGCAGACGATCTCCAAATCTACTCGCACGGACCTTTAACAGGGTTGTCGGATACTATAGCTAGAATAAATGCTGACCTATCGGAAATTTGCAAATGGAGTAAATCATATGGCGTTAAAGTGAACCCCATAAAGACCCAGGTCATTATTGTTGGTAGCCCCAGAATGATTTCAAAATTGGACTGGGCTCAACTTCCTCAGGTGTCTTTCGATGGAACAATCGTTCCATTCAGAGAGACGTGCGTCAAAATCTGGGGATATTAATGGACCCCAAAATGTCATGGAATTCGCAAATACAAGCCGTAAGTCGCAAGATTTTCGCTGCAGCGGGTTCTTTGCGACGACTGCGGAACTTCTTGCCGTTTGCCACTAAAATTGCGCTTGTACAATCACTTCTTCTACCAATTCTTGACTATGCCGATTCCAGCTATCTTGACCTCAGAGAAGACCAACTAGACAAACTTGAGCGGCTTCAAAACTTCTGTATAAGATTTATATTTGGACTTCGTAAATATGATCACGTTTCAATATTTCGCGCTAAGCTCAAGTGGTTACCAATTCGCTTTCGTCGGAATGCTCATATACTTTCTTTACTTTATAAGGTATTATTCAGTCCCTCTTCTCCATCATATCTTAAAGAAAGATTTAATTTCCTTTGTGAAAGACATGCGAGATCTTTGAGATCATCGGAGAATCGTAAGTTGCATATACCAAGCCATACCACAGTGTATTTCGACAAATCTTTCACTGTTCAAGCAGCTAGGTTGTGGAATGCCTTACCTCTAGATATAAGACTTGCTAAATCACTTAATTTGTTTAAAAAAAAAGTCAAAAATCACTACTTATCCCTAATTAATTAAGAATTATTTTTTTTATTTATATATTATGTATATTATATTGTATAATTGTCAATGTGTATATATGCAAATGTATATGTATTTATATGTGTATGTATGTATATTTATGTGTATGTAAGTGTCTCGTATATACTATATATATTATTTTTGTTTTCTTTTGTTAATGTACTCTTGTTGCACGTCGAGCCCTATTTATCAATCCAACAATTCCTGTTCATCCAAAGGTTGCCAGGAAGAAATCGCTCAATGCGATATGGCCGCCCATTGTACTAGTTTAATATTGTTTCTTTATTTATTTTTTTATGTAACTTGAGAGTACAATAAAGAGTATAAATAAAAAAATAAATAAAATAAAAATAAACCTAAATTGGATGCTAAGAGTTTCCCAATATTTACATCGATGTTTAAAATTATTGATGTCTCAGTGATTGAAGATGTTCAGTCTAGTAGCGAATTTAGTGTTGTAATTATCAATCCAGCCTTGGCATCCTAGCAACGGGAATTTGCATAATTGCTATACTGAGACTGAAGACTCAACGCGGGTCTCTCTATTGTATAGTCTGGGTGTTTGTTAGACATAAAAGTCTCTCGTATTTTCTGATACACACGACACAAGACTCAATCTTAGTGCGGGATAGGACTATGTATGTGACTGTTGGGTGTATTTATTTATTTAATGAACACCATAAACCAAGCTGACCTATACCTATATGTATAAAAGTTTCAGAAAAAGGCAATGTGAGCAACGTTTTTGCTTGATGGCTTGTTTATATTGATCAGTATCTGGGTCGTCATGCAGCATGAGTTACACAACATCACATAAACGGGACATAACATGCACCCCGCATGCTGGCCGCATAGATTCATAGAATTTGTTGCAAAGCATACGGGCTGTATGGCATGCGTAAAGAGAAATATCCTGCACCCCGCTTGCCATTTATCTATATGTATACCAGCCCATATACATCCCACTGCACGTCACGGACTTCCTCTACAATAGAGAGTACGACTGAGAGGGGTTAGGCCATCCACCACGCTGGCGTATATCCATCAATGTAAATTAGCCGTTAGTGTGTACCTCGTCTACATTACATGTGCGCTGATGGAGGTCAACAGACTGTGGCTGTCAACACATTTTGACATCAACGCCTTTACACATGGACAAGCCTGTTTCATGCATGAGGTACTGAACTGCTCAACCAGCTCGACATGACACTAAAGCAGAGAGACGTCGCGTCGTGTCAATTCATTGTGAATTTTGAATATTCAGGCTCCACTGAAGTATGAATAATTATCTGCTTTGCGCACATTATATTGCTCGACTAGTTGGCGGCGTACCTGACTGACGTAAAGTTCTGAATGAAATTTCATCAAAGCCTTCTTTGTTTCCTATTTCATAAAAAATAGTGAGCTTGCTTGCTCCTTTTTTAAATAATTATTGAACAAGGATTCATTTCTAGGGGTCGTCATCATACGTCATAGCTCACAGCAATTTGCATAAAAATGTTGTTGCACCAAATCTATGTGGCCGAGAGATAAGGACACTTGGATAAAGAATAGTGTCACACGAAACAGACTTATCATTAAAAACACTGGCATAGCAATACCTTCTTAATCGAAAATAAAGATAAATTTTGAATAAAAGATAGACATAGCGAGTTATTGTTTCGCGAGAAAACAAGAGCTCGTGGGATTTTTCACGGTTAGTGATAATCGCTTAAATACTTCAAATTCGTGTGCCTTTACACAAAATATCAATGACGAAAAATGACGCATGTTGATACCATCATGACGACATATTCCCGAAATATAGTCAGACTTAATGGTAATAGTACCATATTCCTTTTCACCCTAAACGTATAAACCATTGTACGTAGGTAATGAAAAAATCCGTTGAATGGCCTATGTAAGTGTGACGAGTTTTGGTTTTAGCTTTTGTATTTTTTTAATCTAGCTGGTCGGCACAATTTTTGAGATTAACCAGTGGGAGACCATCATTTTTTTGGGATGGGTACTTTATCTGAAAACTATTTCACTGTTAATGGGATGCATTTAAATCACTTTGTGAATCTGTTAAAAAGTCATACAACTGTATAAACTGTACAGGGTTTAATGGCCTGTGAAAAATCTACGTGACTTGACGAATTGGAACAAATCAAGCGCAAGAACTGCTGTCGGCAATCAGCGAAGCGTTATAACATTTATTATGTATAACAAGGTAAGCCTAATGTCTCCTCAAGTAAGTACTAGGCATTCTTAATAATAACACGATGCTATTAAATTATATCATTAAATTATTTAATAGCATCGTGTCTTTAGTTTAATCGATGATTCAAAAATAATAATAAATGAAAAGAACGCTAAACAATGGGCTTTTTAAATTTTATATTAATTACAAGCAAGTGTGATCGCTAGTTTCATAAGTGTATTCTAAATTAACCGTTTTGTGCTGGGTTTTAAAGCACGGCCTGAGCGAGATAAGCTTTTGAGCGGGACTCGAAGAAACTTTAATTTGGGGAAGCTTTGGAGGTCGCTCAGAAATCGGCATGCGCGCGAGAGGCGCGTGAAACGTCCATTTTCATGAAGGAGGACCCAGTGTTCCGAGCGAGCCAAGCCCGGTGGGGCAGCGTCGCGACGGGCGGCTGTGGCGGCAGCGCGACGGGCAGCGGTGGCGGGGCAGGCAGCGGCGCGGGTTCAAGCGGCGTTGCATATCAACTTGGCCGGAACCTTCAACTCGAGTCATGTTGTTTCGTATGTGGTTTAAAAAGCCATGGCTCATCGGAATGTAAATTTAATAATTATAAATGCATTAAATGCGGTCAAAAAGGCCATCTTAGAAAGATATGTAGTACTCATCAGTGTAAACATAATATCGGAATGGAAGAAACAAACTAGTCTTCAGAAAACACAATTTTTTGCAAGAAATGTGAGCTTTATAACATAAGGTATGTAAATTATAACCCTATTAAACTTGATGTCGAAGTAAATGATATCCTATTGGGCATGGATTTAGACACTTGTTCCGGTACTACCGTCATTTCGGACGATTTATATTTGCGGTATCTTAAAACTTCGCCCTTACATAAAAATAGCATTAAAATGTGTTTATACAATGGTCATAATTTGCTTTCAGGATATTTTTTTGAATAACATTAAATATGGTAATATTTGTAAACTGAAGTATATGTTATAAAAAACGGCGGACTACGCCTTCTGGCTCGCGAATTAATGGCTTAGTCCGAAATGTACTTTTCAACTAAAAATAATAACATATTATCACGTTGAAGAAGAGCAACGGTTACTGCAAGAGTTTCCCTACGTGTGGTAATACGAATTAGGGTGCTTCAATAAGTTTGACGTCGAACTACAATTGAAAGAAAACGCCACACCTCAATTTTTTAAACCTCGATCGATACCATTTGCCCTTAAGGACAAACTTAGCGCGGAGTTAGATAGGTTAGTCAATTTAGGCACACTTGTACCGATGAATCAAGCTGAATACGCCACACCTATAGTACCCGTACTTAAGCAGGATGGTAAGTTGAAAATAGCTGGCGATTTTTCTTGCATTCTTATCCGTTACCGCGTATAGAAGTTTTTTCTGCACTGAGAGGTGGGGAAAATATTAGATTTGAGTAATGCTTAAAAAAATCTATTGTATGTAAGTCCGCCATCCCGCGCTATACCAGCGTGGTGGACTATATAGTCTAACCACTCTCAATCGTACTCTTGATTGTAGAGTAGGATCGTGCCCTGCAGTGCGATGTATATGGGCTGATACAATACAATACAAAAATGTTTACAACCAATTTAAATTGTCTAAACTATCCCAAAAGTTAGCCACAATTAACACACATAAAGGGTTATTTTCGTATACTCGTCTAGTTTATAGCTATGCACCTGCTTTTTTTTTTAAATCGATGGAGACTCTATTGTCCAGCCTAGACGGAGTTAGTGTATGGTTATACGACATTTGTATTACGGGACAAACAAAAGATTTACATTGTAGATTGCAAGAAGCAGGACTGCGCCTACAAATGAATAAATACGTATTGTTTAAAGATAGCTTTAACTATTTAGGTTATGTTATAGACAAAAATAGGCTGTGTACTTGCCTATCTAAAGTTAGCGCGATTTTGGACGCACCAGCGCCCTCTAATGTTGTAGGTGTCAAACGATTTTAAGGTGTCGTGAATTATTATAGAAATTTTGTCCCATCGGCTTCGGCGATTTTGAGTCCAATGTACGAATTAGTGCGCACGGGCTCCGTATGGAAATGGGGTGCGTAGTAGCAGAAGGCTTTTAGGCAAGTTAAGCAAGAGCTGGATAGCGATCGTTCTTCGTCTCATTTTCAGCCGGATAAGCCATTGTTCCTATCCGTCGACGCGGGGCCAAACGGATTAGGAGCCTTGCTGGCGCACCGAGATTCCGATCGTTCAGAGCGATAGCGTTCACTTCGCGCTCATTATCGACAAGCAAGAAAAATTATGCACCTAATGGTAAGCGCAAATGCCGTCCAGAAAGACTATCGAATGGCATCAGACGGCGGTCCCATACCATTCGACACAATGATGCCGGCCTGCTGAAATGCTTCTTCACACTACGGCAGAAAGATCCAGGACCTTTATGGCCGCCAAGATCCTTTTATTTTAAAACTGACCACAGGCCTTTGCTTTCAATATTCGGTTCCGAAAAAGGTATTTCTGTTACAGCGGCATTACACTTACAGAGATACGCAATAACTATGTCTGCTAGTAATTATATTGTTGAATATGTACACGGAAAGGATAATGAAATCGCTGACTTTTTTCTCAGTCACCGCTACCGGTAACGCCGCCAATGAACAAGAAGAACATAGTTCACACTGTTTCCTATTTCTTGAGACTAGCGCGGGGCCGATTTTATTTTAAAATATTAAGGAGGCTACATCAGCCGACAGAGTTTTAGGAACCGTTATTATATATATGAATAATGGATGGCCTAGTAAAATCGCGTGTAAATTGATTGCGCCATATTTCCACTGTAAAACTGATTTGGAAGTTTTGTCGGATGTTTGGTTCGCGTCCATAGAATTGTAATTCCTACGGTGTACAGAGGTAGGGTGTTACTTGAATTGCATGCTACACACCTTGGTACAGTTAACACTAAAAGTACAGCTCGCAGTAGAATGTGTTGGCCGGGAATCGAAGGTGACATCGAACTGTTATAGTTATATAATGTACCCTTTCTCGCACACCTCTCTGTCCTATTCTGCAACGTCAGCATTCCCATGTTAATAAAACCATCCATTCGTCACACAGCTCAGATCAGTCCAGTTCCATATCTCATTCCTTCCAGACGTCCTAATTGACGGTAGTTATTTTATGTAAACCAGTTTTTCTTTTTTTAAAAACCATATTCCGAATCCCGTCATAACATATTGGTGGCAGCGTAAAGGGATTTTAATTATCCCCGGTACGTCTCTGGACATTTAAAAACATCAAGAAACTTTGTGCCTTGTGACGTGTAAGTGCCAGCTCCATTGTGCGCCGAACTTTGCGCACCGAGTTCCGGCCCGGCCCACTTGGTTGTGTCGTCACGTTCCTGTTTGAAGACCATTGCTGAGCAACGTTGTGCTGCAGCCGTCTCCGGAGCAGAGTGAACTACACCCACTGTCACCTGCTGTGACCGTGTGCGTGTTATCTTCCAGCAGCGACGCACCCCGAGGCTTGTCAACAAGCACACATCTCAAGATTCCAAGAAATGTTATCTATCGCATTATCGGCGGCATTCTTGTGAGTAGATTTTATTTATCTGGTCATTGCCATATATCCGTATTCTCTTTTTTTTTCTCTTCTTTTACATCTAATTGTTGTGCAACTGTTTATATTGTTAATAACTGTCGTATAATATATTTGTAAACATGGCTGAGAGATCGCAGAGTCCCAAATTCGAGAAACCCGAAATAGCTATCACTGATACCGAAGAGGAGGGACAATACAATTGTCCTCCCCTCCAAGGACCTGCCACTAGGGCAGCGTCAAAAAGAAAAACGGTCGTAGCGAAACCAGAAATAGACCTCACAACCCTTCTAAAATTTATAAAACCTTACGATGGAAATCGGGAAAAGCTAAATTCATTTTTAGTCAATTGTAACAACGCATTCGACCTGGCCACAGATAATCAAAAAGACATCATTTTTAAATACATATTGTGCCAATTAGAGGGTAAGGCGGAAACCGCCTGCTCGATCAAAGAGTTCGCCAACTGGCAACAGTTAAAAGATTTCTTAAAGACCCAGTTCAGTGAAAGAAAACATTATGCCCATTTAATAATGGAGATGCAAGAGTGCAAACAACAAATTAATGAGCCCGTCAGTCAGTATGCTCTAAGACTAGAAACTTGCTTGTCCCAACTCTTAACTGAAATAGCGATATCTCACGGCCATAAAAACAGAGAAATGGTGGGACGCCAAGCTTCTATGGAAGAATTGGCTCTCCACCAATTCCAGATGGGATTATCACCCAAAATCTCTAACATAGTCAGATGTAAGAGTGTTAAAACATTGAACGAAGCCATTAACTTAGCAATTTCCGAAGAAAAAGTCCAACATTCTCTATCCCGACAAAATCCATCCAACAATTCCCATTATCCTAGATCTGAAAGGTCAAACTTTCAAAAACCCATCCGTCGCGATTCTAATCGTTTCAACTCCAATTATAACCCAAATCCAAACCCACAGCGAAACCCAAATTTTAATCGTCCTTACAACACGAATAACTCGTCCCCAGTAGTATGCAGATACTGCAAGATTCCTGGACACACCATAGAGCAGTGTCGCAAACGCGAATATAACAACAATAGATACAATAACTTCCAACAAAATTCATCACGAGGACCTCAACGTATCCATTTCATTGACGATAATACACCAAAGCCCGATTATTCTGAAAATCCAATGAACCTTGCAGGAGGTTATGATACGGTTGATTCCGATTCAAAAAACGAATAATCGTCTCGTCCCCGTGCCGTACGGGACTTAACGTGCTAAAAATCGGCACTCCAAATTACGTTCCAAAATCCACTATACCCAGGTACACTAACAAACAGGGTAACCAGCCCCAAATTCATAGTGTTACTAATCCTACTCCCAGAATCTCTAACAAACAGGGTAACCAGCCCCAAATTCATAGTGATTCTCATTCTATGCCCAGGTACACTAACAAACAGGGTAACCAGCCCCAAACTCATAGTGTTACTAATTCTATTTCCAGAACCACTAACAAACAGGGTAACCAGCCCCAAATTCATAGTGATTCTCATTCCATGCCTAGGTACACTAACAAACAGGGTAACCAGCCCCAAACTCATAGTGTCACTAATTCTATTTCCAGAACCACTAACAAACAGGGTAACCAGCCCCAAATTCATAGTGATTCTCATTCCATGCCCAGATACACTAACAAACAGGGTAACCAGCCCCAAACTCATAGTGTCACTAATTCTATTTCCAGGATCACTAACAAACAGGGTAACCAGCCCCAAATTCATAGTGATTCTCAAGCTACGTCCAGGCCTACTAACAAACAAGGTGATCAACCTCAAATACCTAATGGCCACACTATTCCCAAACGGCAACACCAAGCCCATTTGCCGAATCCTCCTAAATCCAATGTTTATGAAATAACAAGTAATCCTGAAAAAACGTTATTACCTCATGTCCTAATCCAAACCTCTATATCCGACTTACCGTTGTCTCTATTAGTGGATTCAGGGTCTTCTGTAAGTCTATTAAAATATTCATGTATAGAGAAACATCCTAAATTAGAAAAGGAGTTTATCCAATTAAAAGGTATTGACTCGACAGAAGAATCTATCAGTACCCGTGGTCATTTTAAACTTAAATTACATCTCCCTAAATCCACAATATCCCATAAATTTCATGTCATTGACATTGTTCATCTACCTTATGATGGAATTATAGGCTCCGATATGCTCAATGCATTAGGATGCACTATAAATTACACTGACGATCTGCTCCATGTCGGAAAATCATCCCTTAAACTCTATTTCCATGATCCCGCTTATATAATCCCTGCCAGAACAGAAACTGTAATAGAATGCTCTGTGTCAAATCCTGGAATTAAAGAAGGACTCATATTAGACCAAAAATTGTCTGATACCTTATTGATTGCGAATTGTCTTGTAAGAGTCAAAGAAAATAACAGAGTCAATATTTCTGTTGTTAACACTTCAGAAAAAGATGTTCACTTAAAATCAAATTTAAATTTGAAACTCGATCCTATTGACTCTGCACAGATGAAAAACCACCCTTCTGGTGCAATAAATCATATTAATTATACAACAAACAGCTTTAAACGCACTGAAGAGGTACTAAAACAACTTCGCACCTCACATCTCAATGACGAGGAAAGAGACGTTCTATTACAGCTATGCTCTGATTTTTCCGATATCTTTCATTTGCCTGGTGAAAATCTTACACACACAAACGCCCTTAAACACGAAATCAAAACCACAACGGACATTCCAATACACACAAAATCATATAGATTCCCAGAAATTCACAAAGTCGAAGTTCGCAAACAAATTGATAAAATGCTAGAACAAAAAATAATTGAACCTTCCGATTCCCCTTGGTCATCACCCATATGGGTTGTTCCCAAGAAACTCGACGCTTCCAATGTACAAAAATGGAGAGTAGTGATAGATTACCGAAAACTAAACGATATTACAATCGGTGATACTTATCCTATTCCTCAAATTACCGAAATATTGGACCAACTCGGTAACAGCAAATACTTCTCCACATTAGATTTAGCATCAGGATTTCACCAAATCGAGTTAAACGAAACAGACAAGGCTAAAACGGCCTTCACTGTTCCCGAGGGTCATTTCCAATTCCTTAGGATGCCTTTCGGGCTCAAAAACGCCCCATCAACTTTCCAAAGACTCATGAACTCTGTATTATCTGGTCTTCAAGGCATTCGATGCTTCGTCTATCTCGACGACGTGGTCTGTTACGGCCATGACCTTAAGTCTAGTATTTTTAACTTGGAAGCAATTTTTCAAAGAATCCGAGATTTTAATCTCAAACTCCAGCCAGACAAATGCGAGTTTCTCCGACATGAAGTGTGCTATCTCGGACACATAATTACTGAGCAAGGGGTTATGCCAAATCCCGAGAAGATAAAAGCTGTAGACGCGTTCCCAATTCCAAGAACTCCTAAAGATATAAAATCCTTTTTAGGCCTTGTCTCCTATTACCGTCGTTTTATTCCAGATTTCTCCAAACTCGCGAAACCCTTAACCAACCTCCTGAAAAAGGATACACCATTTAATTGGGAAAACCAACAACAACTTGCTTTCGAAACATTAAAAAATAAATTGACTTGCGCACCGTTGTTGATTTATCCAAACTTTTCCCAACCATTTGTCCTTACCTGTGATGCCTCAAATCACGCCGTCGGCGCTGTTCTTTCACAGGGATCCATTGGTAAAGACCAACCAGTTGCTTATGCTTCACGAACACTTAATAAAAGCGAGTGTAACTATAGCACCACTGAAAAAGAACTATTAGCTATATTATACGGTTGCAAAACCTTCCGGCCTTATCTTTATGGGCGTAAGTTTGTTATAGTCACAGACCATAGGCCTTTAAAATGGCTATTTAACCACAAGGATCCTAGTAGTAAACTCCAACGATGGAGGCTAAAGCTAGAAGAGTATGACTACGAGATAGTTTATCGTAAAGGGAAACTTAATTCAGCAGCCGACGCTCTTTCCAGATATCCAGTGAACCCTATTTTCCCTGAAAATAATGATCCAACAAATACAAACCCTGGGAGTAACGCTAATCCTCGTGATCCCCTTCTACTACGTCCATTACAACCTTTGAGCTCGTTAAATAATGAAAATCAAGACTTACAGAATCCTTTCCCATCCTTATCTCCACCATCCAATGTCTTTGCAGACAATCTTAACCGTGACCTAGACGGAGACCTTCTAGACTTGTTGAACACACCTTCGTATAACTCCCACGAATTATCAACCATAGATCCATCAGATCTAATAACCTTAAATGATATTCTCCAGCCGACGGAAGTCAATCCAACTTCTTCTTCCAATGTCCCTGAAAAAGAAAATGAAACCCATAACTTACCTCTCCACGAAACCGAACCGGAACCTCAACCGTCCACTAGTCGAGAAAATCCTGAAACCTTACCTTATTCGCTTCGCCAGGAAAATCCTTCCACAGCACCTGAAACCTTACCTGATTCGTCTCCCCGAGAAAGTCCTTCCACGACGCCTGAATACTTACCTTTGTCCGACGAAAACTACACCAAATTCCTTAAGTCATCCGGAACGCCATACGATACTTCTATTGTAGAACATAATGAAACCCTACTTAAGGGGACACATAAATTAATTATCATACCTACCTCTATAGACACGGATGAGTCTATACCATATGTCCAAGAAATTTTAAATAACTGCCCAGAACCAGAACGCGACGAATTCCTGAAATTAGAAAGAACATTATATACCTCTTTACCACTCAAAACTTCAGAAAAAATATACCTATTCCTTTTTATAAAAGTCCATCACTTCGACGATTGTTCCTACTCCGATATATTCAAGTCACTTAAATATGTACGTGACGAAATAATGATGTCATATCCCACAGTAACCGAAGTTGGCACATCCGATTTTAAAAATCCTTTCGATAGACATTCTTTTGTAAAAATCTATAATATGTTCGGTTACTTGTTCGATGGCACTAATATTAAGATACACATCTACCATAATAATATCCTCTACCCTTCATTAAGTGAAATCCCCAAAATACTAAAAGAGAACCATGACTTACCCATTGCAGGACACCTAGGATCAATTAGAATGCTAAACCGCATTAAAGAAAAATATTATTGGAAAGGAATGCGTAGCGACATTGATAATTATATTAAAAAATGTAAGTCCTGCCAAATAAACAAAAGCTTACGCAAAATTAATCGAGCACCTATGATTATCACGTCAACGTCCACGGCCCCATTTGAGAGATTATCTATCGATATCGTAGGCCCTTTACCTGAATCTGGAACGGCCAAATTGCGATACATCTTGACTATGCAAGATGATCTCACAAAATTCTCATTAGCATACCCACTTCGTAGTAACACCGCCGAAGAATCTTGCGAGTGCCTCCTTCATTTTATATCCGTGTTTGGATTACCGAAATTAATCCTCACGGACCAAGGTACCAACTTTACCGCGGAATTGTTCAAGAAGACGTGTGAGTTTCTGAGAATAAAACAGTTATGGTCCACACCTTACCACCCACAAACTCAAGGCGCTTTAGAAAGGTCGCACTCGACCCTAAAAGAATACCTAAAACCTTATGTAAACGAAAACCAAGATAATTGGCCAAGATATGTCTATACCGCAATGTTGGCTTATAACACCGCGATTCACACGACTACGCATTATTCTCCTTAAGAACTGTTGTTCGGACATAAGCCACATATTCCAGATTCCATTTATAATGATTCATTCACTACTACATATCCGGAATATGTTAAAATGTTACAACACCGTATGAAACATACTCGTGACAAGGCTCTTGAATATATCCAAAAATCTAAATCAAATTCAAAAAACTATTATGATTCCCATACTCGACCCGTTGAATACAAGGTCGGAGACTACGTCCTAATAAAAAACCATGTAAGATTACGCAAAGCCTTATCACCAGTATGGAAGGGACCATACAAAGTGGTCAAAGTCCATGGTAATCATACACTATCAGTACTCATTAATAGACGACATGTTAAACATCACTTCGACGAAGTGAAACATGCAAACACTCAGGACACACCTGACGCAACCTAAAATCATTAATTATTTTATTTTATTCTTTTTGTTTTTCTTTTAGTTTTAATTCACATTTACTTTTATACACGTAAACTTTATACTTATACACATTATACAATCTTAATTTACAAAACTCACCTTATATACAAATTTAAATATACAATTTATATTCATATAAAATCAATCCCTTATGTCTTTCCTTTCCAGCATACTGGCTCACGGTTATGCCGAATATGTCCAGCAAATCAACACAAGTTCTGGTATCTACTTTGATCCAATTGGCGAACTAAATATTCGAGTAAGCTATTTAGATATAGTGACGCCCTTTGATATTTCCCATATCGATCCCCACATTCAAAATATAAATGCCATATTAGGTACTATACGGTTCATGTGTGGTCAGATCGAGATCGAAACGTCCTACAATTTAGAGTGTCATAACATTTTTCAACCATTGACAATTAGATATAAAGATATAGTTGCCGGTTACTCTGCAATCTCTCACCTAGTAACTAAAAGGTATAGAAGAGCCGCATGGATAGGTGGTATCGGCACTCTATCCAAAACCATATTTGGTACTTTAGACGAGGATGACGCTATCAAATATGATAACGCCATCAGAAATATTCAAGATAATGAAAAAAGATTGAGCTCATTAATTAAAAACAATATTCTAGTAACATCCTCATTTTTGAATAAATTCAATAACACTTTACATGAGATCAAAATTAATGAGGGCAGTCTTAAAATAGCTGTCGACGATTTCTCCTCCAAATTAAAAAACGTGACCTTTATTACCAATAAACTAATAGTCCAAACAAACATTAATTCCATCCTAAACAGCTTAGAGGCCGCAATACTCACCTTATCTTTCCAAGTGGAAGACATAACAAACGCTATCTTATTCGCGAGTCAAAACATCCTACACCCAGCCGTATTACCACCCACATCACTATACCAGGAAATCGTCGATAACTATAGACACCTACCTGTAGGTGTTAAGCTCCCTATTAGTTTATCAATAAATAACATCCATAAGCTAATGAATGTATCTTCTGTTATTTGTTTTAGTTTAAATAATAAAATCATGTTTGTTCTAAGAATACCTCTAGTATCTCCCAAAGATTACGATTTGTTCCACAATATTGCCTTACCTGTACCACACAATGATGTTGACCCTAATTCTTATAGTTTTGTTATTCCCAGCCATAAATATATCGCAATGACCAAAGATAAATCGGATTATTGTAACTTAGACTCACTAAAAGAATGCATTATGATAAGCCCGCGTAACCGCATTTGTGATGTGTCAACCATTTTTACGACCGCCGCAAACCCGAGCTGTGAAAGTGAGTTCATGACGAAAGTGATAAGTGTTCTACCAGCGCAGTGCAAAACAGACTTCATATACGGACATATAGATTTGTGGAAAAAACTGTACGATAATAATTGGATTTATGTACAATCCCAAACGAATAAATTATACATAGAATGTCCTGATAAGGAAATGATCGACATAAATATTCTAGGTACCGGAATACTAACCATTCCAAATGATTGTATCGCATATTGCAAAAACACAAAGCTAATTCCTAGTTTAAACAGTATAAAATTAAATATAAGTATAAATAAATCAGACTTTAGTCTAATAAACGACTCTTGCTGTATTATAGATAAAATCAAATTGTTATTGAACAATGAGCCTCCCGTAAAAATAGAAAACTTAGATTTAGATATCTTTACGACAGAATTAAAATCTAAATTAAAGTCCATGTCAGATGAAGCCGACAAGTTATTGAACGAACCTCATATTATCAAATACGAGACTCATTACTCAATTTTAACTATTATTGTAACTTGTGTAATATGCCTTTTTTGTATTTTCAAATGTTATTTCTTAATTAAATCGAACAACCGTCTTACCCGTTTCCTTCCTAAGCCCTCAGCATCCGCTCCTATAACCTTACCTGAAAATCCATCTCCAGATCCAGAACCTGTTATCCCTGTTAGAACTATTAGAAACATTCCTGAAACCAATAATACTCCATCTCCCAGCATTAGAACTAGAATTTGAACACTCCCTTCCTGTATCCTTCCCCAGATTTCCTAAACATCGAAAATACACCCCGATGTTTAGTCTACCCCAGGGAGGTGTTATAGTTATATAATGTACCCTTTCTCGCACACCTCTCTGTCCTATTCTGCAACGTCAGCATTCCCATGTTAATAAAACCATCCATTCGTCACACAGCTCAGATCAGTCCAGTTCCATATCTCATTCCTTCCAGACGTCCTAATTGACGGTAGTTATTTTATGTAAACCAGTTTTTCTTTTTTTAAAAACCATATTCCGAATCCCGTCATAACAGAACGATGGGTGAAAGCGTGCGCCGCGTGTGCCGCAATAAAAGCGGCCCCGCCGCGTGCAGTGCCAGCGCCTTGGCCGAGCCCATCTAGTCCTTGGCATTGCATACATATTGATTATATGTCAATAGGGCAGACGGTGTATTTAAATGTAGTCGACGCTTTTTCAAAATGGGTGGAATGTATTCCTATGGACCGTGCACTTCTAGAAACGATAAATTAAGAGATCTGTTTTCTCTTTTTGGTCTGCCAAATATTATGATATCAGATAATGACGTCAAAACTAGCTCTTCGGAATGCCACATTTATTGTAGATTGAACGGAATTAAACATTTAACGGTGCCTATTTATCATCCGTGTAGTAATGGGCAAGCAGAAAATTCTGTCAAAACTTGCAAGAAAATGATAAAATGTTTAATCTTGGAATCGAAATCTCAAAAAGATGTACGCAAAATATTGCAGGAGTTTTTGTTTGCTTATCGAAATACATCGATTGTGCAACTGGCGTCACTCTAGCTAAAAGAATGATGAGTCGAGATCTAAGTGTAAACTGGATCTAATCTTACCGACAAATAAGTTCGATAATGTTACAAATGACCAATTATACCCTTGGAGTCGAACAGACGTTTTCAAGCAGGCGAAACAGTCTGAGCTAAATGGTTTATAGCAAGGAAAAGCGATTGGCGTGTCGGCGTCGTTAGCAAGATTTTAGCGACCAGAATGTTCGAAATTTATTTTAAAGGATTTAATACTTCTAGCAATAGGCATGTTGATCAGGCGAGGAAGTACGTTAGGGTTAGTAGTGTTTTATTTTATCAATTGAAAATGTAATTTCAGATAATGTTGTCTTGGGTTTACGCGAATGTTACACATTGAAATAAAACGAATTCTTACAGATTACATCGCGAATTTAATTTAGTTTTTTACATTTTTTTATTTCCCGACGTTTCGATCACTTTACAGTCCGCCCCGTGACCACGAGAACTCTGCTACCATTTTAATTATTTTGGAAATTTTAAACTTACCTGCATATGCTAAAGTTATGGCCTGACATAAGGAGTCAAAAGAACATGTATTAGTGGTTTTATTATTTATTGTTGCCATCATTACATACGTAATTAGTGGGTGCGTTCTCAATTAATGTTAACACGCGGTGTAGAGATACTCCATCATCAACAAACTGCGTCGATCTCCTCCTTGAATTAAAACTTTCATCCCTTTCATCATCATCATCATCAGCCCGTTGCAGTCCACTGCTGAACATAGGCCTCTCCCAAGGTACGCCACAGAGCCCGGTCTGCTGCTTTATGCTTCATCCCTTTAGCACTGCGAATATATTTCTTGTTTGTTTTGCATTTAAATACGCTGCAGCTGGTCGTGGTAAAGAACTTGGGTCATAAAACAGCCGAGCCCCTCGCAATAAAAGGGTCGTGTAAGTGTGCCAAGTTCATGGTCGAGGCGCGAATCTTTGCTCGACGTGGGGGAATGCTTTGAATGATTCATGAGGGTGAAGTGCGGTGAACGACCCCTGGTGTGAAACCTGTTGATAATCTATGCTGTTTACTATTAACAGAGCATTTTTTTCTTCTTCCTGATATTTTTTTATGGATAGGCCATAGACCATCGGTATTGACAACAAAATTTACCTTATTGTAGAGTCATATGGTAATTGATGTGATGTTAAATCCGATTTATGTCACCTACGAATTTGTTATACTAGTTTCTTGAAGACGGTTAAAAATACGGTTTCGTGCGTTTAATCAAGAGAAAATCTATTAAACTTCTCTTTAGTTATCCGGGAGTCCTAACGCTGATAACTAATGTCATCAGTTTTCCGGTCTGGCACACTTGCCGATGTAATGAGATATAAGTGAAATAGGCCTCTGACTAACCCTGCACCAAAATGTCACCTTTCTAAGGTTATTAAATCGTATCATGGTACAGCATGAAACAGAATAAAACTTTGAACGCTGAAACGCCCTTACTACCTTGTATATTAATATAGAAATATTGCAGTAATAAAACAAATTAACAACATCTAAAAAGTTATCTATTATGAATTAATTATAGTAAGCTATATCCTAGTTGTGAGTATCAGACGAGAAAAAAGAAATTCGCAATTTGACCTTCAGGAACAACTGATTTTGTATTTTATATGAGAAAGTTATTCATAATCAAGAGGGGCTATAAGTCAGAAAAAAACCATAATGACGCAAACTGCACATGTTAAAGATCAGAAACGAAAATGTTAAAGCTGTGGGACGATAAGCATAGTGAAAGCCCCAACGTCACCCAACCATCTTTTGAGTCAATGCTGGTACTACTAACACTGATTCAAAGCTTACTTTTTCAAGCAAGGTTACCTTTAAAAATAATATCAGTGCCAGTGCATAGATGGCGCTAGTTCAACTTGTGACGCCGATCAATATAGGGCGCGGCCTGCACTTCGCAGTAGCTCGGTTCAGCCCGCTTCTTTGTTGTATTAGTGTCTCCAAAATATCCAGTAGCAGTTTGTAGAAATTGTTGCCGGATATTTTGGAAGATGTGAAGTGTCTAAGCGAAACTACGAGTGGCAGTTATAAGAATGGTGAGTTTGAGTAGCTATGTAGCAAGTTTAAAGCGTAATGGAGGATTTGGATAAAGGTATTTGAATGTGGGAAGGAATGGAATTGAATAAGTAAATTATCGCTGCGAGTTAAAGCATTTGACCTAATATGGTTTTAAGTTATTGTGATTTAAAATTGTAGACTCGTCTTCATATTCGTCCATTATCACTCAAATCTGACAAACTACGTCGATTACTAAGAAAAATCAATAAAGATAATGTTTTTGTGTTCCAGTTTCATCATCCCTGAGCTACAAAGCAGGCTAGCTTTATAGGCTGAACGAGCCACCAGGTATCCTCAACCACTTCATGCAAATCCGGCGTAGATCAAGTAAGTAGAGAATTATATGTTATTAACTCCTTTTATGAGTATTGTATTGCTCACTACTAGTAATGAAAAGAATATCTGTATCTGTATCAGCTCATATTCGTCCCACTGCAGAGGGCCTCATCTACAATCGAGAGTACGATTGAGGGGGGTTAGGCCATATCGCCATTCACGCTGGCCTAGTGCGGGTAACCGTAGAAATTCTTTAAAATCGCTACCGTATGCAGGTTTCCTCAGGATGCTTCCTTTCACCGTTTTAGTATGTGGTGATTGACTATCAATACGCAGTAAACACATATCACATAAAAATATATACATATAATTATTCCAGTTTCGTAAAGTCGGAGCTCCAGAGATGGTCAACATCACAAGAGTAATGCAGTATCAGGAAAACATACCACCTAGTCCAGAAAACAAACATAGATCAAGTAAGTAGGCAAATTAGCAAAGCACAGTCTTGTCCAGCGAATAATGAATTCACTGCTAGAAGTCTGATTAATCTAGGTGTATTCGTGTTCCAGTTTTATCAATCCTGAGCTGCAAAGACATTCAACATTCAAAAAAGGACGGTCCGTCGCGAAATCTCAACCAACCCACTTCGTACAAGACCGGCATAGATGAAAAAGGTACACAATCAATTACTATTCATTAGGGCAACGTTCACGACCTTCAAGTAAAGCGTCAAGTAGGCTAGTCATCTGTTAAAGTCACCCGTCAGGTTTCGATTTCACGAGTCTCCAGTAACACTAATTCTATGATTACACTAATCAGGACCTTACTGGCCACATCATTTGCCAATTAGCGTATTTACTGGATGGTTAAATAATGTGCAAGTCTCAACCTATTTTCTTATTTTTTAAGAAAAATATACGTGGACACTTTCAGCGGGAGCAGGGTGAGGGATATTTGAAATAATATTGAACGAATGATACGTTAAATTTCTTATATCATTCACTTAAATCAACACGTTGTTACTGGATACTTCATTTTTACTTGTAAAATCGATGGAAGATACTCGTCATTATTACTTTGCAATTAAAGTTAATCAAAAAGTAGCTAATCAACGGTTTACTTGAAGATAGTGAACGAGGCCCTTAGTCTTACGAATACCGTACTGTTAACAGCTAGAAGATGAAATAAAACTTGTACTTCACTGACTGAAACGAAGGTCCGCAGGTGCGACTCTCGCACCGAGACAAATGTTTGTGTGAACCACAATTATTTGTTTCGGGTCTCGGTGTTTGTGCGATCGAAAAGTCTCTCGTATTTTCTGATATCCACGACACAAGACTCGATCTTAGTGTGGGGTCAGGACTATGTATGTGGCTGTTGGGTGTATTTATTTACTTAATTTCGTGCAGGAGAACCAGAATAAAATGAGTAAGTAGAGGACGACTTAGAATGCTAATTCGAACAAAAGACATACATTAACGTCACGCCTGTATGCCATAGGGGTAAGCAGAGACTATGGATCAAGAAAAAACAAACCAATGGGTTAGTTTATGGTAATATAGTATTTTTTTAAACACTTGACTAGAATTTTCACCTCTACTTAGATGACTAAGTCTAAGTAATGGTGAGAATTAAGAGAAGTACACCTGCCGGTTTCAGCTGCCTCAATTACCTTTCTACTTATGTGCTAGCTTATACCCCAGCTTCGATCGCATCAATTGATTTTTTTTTATCGTATTTTTTTACTGGAGAAAAATATACTCCTGTTACAAAGAATCATATTATGAAATGAATACCCTTGTTTATGCAATCATAGTATTTATTAAGCAGAAGGTAACATAAAAATGCAGTCTTATGTATGAATGAACTTTGGCTCTTACTTTTGGCACATGTAACAAAAATAAAATATATTATTATCTATTTGTTCTGGACAAATGTGTCTCTTATAATATTCACTGCACATAAAGGTCGCTTACTCAAGTTAGGGTGAAATCTAGTACAAAGTACATGCTTTTTAGGGTGTATATTTTGCCTTCTTGGACAGAGCGCATTAAAAGCCAGTGGGTCCTGGCTTAGTTTCCACGCAAGGAGGAGGTATGAACCGATTCATTGGAAACTTGAGACCCGAGGATCATGCATTGTTGGTCTTCATGATATACATGGTTTCACCAATTCTACAGCCACAATAATATGTAATTTCTTGAGGCATCGGTCATCCCCATCAACATTTGTAAGCTTTAAATTAATAAACAACGCAATAAATAAAAAATAACATAACTTTTCGCATGTTAGAATGAAAGTGCGCGGTGGCCTGTTGGTGACGGTGCAGACGGAGCTACCAACATATTTTTTATTTCAATGAATCGCGAGACAGACGAGCATGCCATTCGCCTGATTTTTTTGTGAGAGAAATTCTCATACCGCGCCTGCTCATGGGAGAACTATTTTTCTTTGAATAAGTGGGGCGCTGTGTATGTAATATAAAATAATATCCTATATAGTACACGCAATATTTCATTATGATCGATCAAGAACTTTAGAAAGAAAGAAATCATTTATTCGTGATAATCCTGCACGAGTATTACAACAAAAACTATTAATAATAATACAAAAAGATATGACTGTTTACAGTTACATTATAGGTACAATATAAAAGTAAAAAACAAACAATAAACATAAAAAAACAACAGAAAGGACAATAACAAAGGAAAAAATAATCATGAGGTACACCAAGTATTTCTATAATGTGTTAAGTTAGACGGCAAAACGTAACAACGGTATAACATCCGCATATAACTGAAATACACCCACCCAACAGCCACATACATAGTCCTAACCCCACACTAACATCGAGTCTACACAATACTGGGTATCAGGAGCTACGAGAGACTTTTCGGTCTCACAAACACCCACATTTTAAACATATACTTGTGGTTCACACAAACATTTTTTCGATGCAGGGATCAAACCGCGGCCTCACGTTTCACAGCCGGCGTTCAACCAATTGCGCCACGGAGGCTGTCAACTTAAGATTATCATTTATGCTGTACTAATAAAATTGTTTTCTTTTTTCAGAAAATGGAAAACTGTTGTTTCCACACATCACCAGATGCAAGGGGGATTGAATTGGAGTTTGAGGCGGTGGAAAGTAGAGGATAACCTGTAATTAGAAAATGGGACAAGAACCTCAGGGATGATGAAAAACTCTTATAACATTTTACAGCATATGTTTAGATTTTATTATATTTTTGTCGATGTTAGCTTACCTAGTTCATCAATACGTGTTTTACAAAATACGTGCTTTCAAAGTACAATAGGTATTTATAATTATCTACTTTTAACTAAACAAATTGTTCTTTTGTCCATCTTTTCCCTATAAAGTCAGATCTATATATCTCATATTTTTGTACGTAATATCTTTTTTTAATATTTAAACTTGATATTCTCGTCAGTTATCTCAGCGAGTTTACACCTATATTTACCTAAGATTTTAAATACCCTTTAGTTTCTTCCTTATCAAATTGGACGGTCTTCTATTGTTTAGTCTAACACATCCACGGGTTGGCATGACGGCCTGTCCACTGTCTCACATAAAACCACCTCCATGATTTTCTATTCATACTTCTATAAATATTATGAATAAATTAACCCTAATGATTTTATTCTTGTGTGATTGGCATTAAATATCCGACAAACGAGAAAATTTTTACTAACGTACGGCATCACATGGCTTTCAATTCTAATGTATCAAGCCACGGAAATCTTTTTAAAGAAGTAAAATATGTTGTGTTAGCAGTGAGGTTGGATTCTATTAACTAAATATGAACTTAGTCTGTCGAGAGACATATGGAAAACACCCATTGTCGATAAAGCTTATGTGAACAATGTAACTTACAACACGAACAACAACTCAGTTCTTATCGTTGTGAGCTAAACAAGAGTTAATAATCTGATCTGCAAATTCGAGTGATCCGGTTTCTAGTAATTAAATTGACTCTAGGTCTTATAGATTAAAACGTATTTAACCAGCCCCTAGAGGGATAACCTAGGAATTAAGAACCTATATAAAATATATATTACAATGGCTGTCTTTAAAAAAATGAGTTAGATATACTGTCATTCTTATTATAAATCCATCTATATTTTTCTCTTGTTATTTAAAAAAAGTATGAAATCTTGTGTGTTTTCATAACTATGCCAAGGTTTTTTCGATCGCTTGAGTATTCATCGTTAAGATAGTAGTAACAATTATATTGGCCCGAGAAGCTCAATCAGTAACCCTGCTGGCTTCTTTCAAGAGCCAATACAATTGTCCAGCCCCTTGATCTTTTCAATGGGGCTCCTTTTTTTTAAAGTCTTTGATAAGTCTTGTATTTAATCAATTATTATTGGAAAATAGTATTATAGGAAGTAAAATAGGATTAAATGTATGTTACGATCCCGGGATTACATCATAAGTAAGGTAATATTAATATTATACTATAATAACCATGTAATGTTATAATTAATCTTAAAATTAATAAACATATATTGGACATTATGAGAGATCGGATCACGTGCAACATAAGACTCTTGTGTGGTATGCAATATGCAGCTGGACATTTTGATTTCTCTTTGGGTTTCATGTGGGAAAAAATATTTCCGAAATATTGTCACAATCAAATAAATTGGGTTTTATCATCCAGAATATATATTAGTGCATAATTTTGACCGAACTATTTTACCATAATATTATTTTTAAGTACAAAATAATTTACAATGATCCTTAAATAAACTCATCAAAAGTTTAAAGAATAGAGTTCAAAGCGACCTTGGAGGTGTGCTTAGTGTGTCAGATAGCCGAAGACCCAATAATTGCTTGATCTTTCCTTCTTTTTTATATCCTTTACTTCTGTGCTATCAAAATTAGCTGATTAGATTGCTAGCTTGTCGTGAAGTAATAAAAGTGTCTGATGTCCCTTTCCTCTTCCCATCCTTTTTCCTTCCCGCCCCCCTCCTGATTTTAAGGGCCGGCAACACACCTATGAACCAAGCGTTGTGGATGGTCATGGGTGGCACTGATCACTTACCATCAGGTGACCTGTTTGGTCGTTTGCCGGACTTATGCAATAAAAAAGTATATCTCTTTCTATATAAGATATTGTTGGTAGTAGGATGTTCGTATCCGGTTGGATACAAACATTCTGGTACAAAAGCGACTCGCGCTGCGCGACGGGTTTTGGGGCTAGCTTGTGTCCGGTTGCAAGCAGCCTGTTACAACTGCGTCAACCAGCGAGAAGATCGTCGCCAGTGAATACTCTAAGCAGACTACAGTTCGCTTCCGATCAGGTGGACTGTAGTCTGTCATCACGCCAGTACAGAAAAAAATATAATGTATCACTCAATTTGTAATTGTAGTCGATGTTAATGCTTAATGTGTTTTTGATGTATTTAGACATTATCTTCGTTTATTCATTATAGTATGAAAAGTGTAAACTTCTTTGGAAATTAAAATTGTGTATTAAATGTATTTGTGTGAATTTGGTTTTATTTTTTAATATTAATCATAGAGATCTACCCATTATCGAATTACATAACAGAATGAAATACCGGTTATAAACTATCTGACCTGAACCATCAATACACTTTGTACGAGTATTCAACAGCCTTCGTAACGTAATTGGTAAAAAGCCGGTTGTGAAACAGAATATCACTAATGTTCGGGTCTGAGCATTGTTAGACCAAAAAGGCTATATTATGTATCGGTTTCTTAGTGTTACACTTTGAAATAAAACGAATTCTTACGGATTTTATTGCGAATTTGATTTGATTTTTAAATTTTTTAACTTCCCGACGTTTCGATCACTTTACAGTTTACAGCCCCGCGACTACGAAAACTGAAAAGTGATCGAAACGTCGGTAATTAAATAATGTAAAAATTAATTTAAAGTTGAATATAATATCTAGTGCCGTTTTTATTTTTGTAAATTTCTTTACTAAAAGTAACTAAGCATGTAACATAATAATTATGTGAAAAGAAATTGTGTTTTTAATTATAATGACGCCAATACAAGCATATATAAATAAAATCTGAATCGCAATATAAAAAATTGCTGCAATATCATTTAAAACATTCAGAAATATTTGGACGTAACCTAAAGTTATTAAAAAAGATTAACAAAAAACAAAAACAAAAATTTCCGACACAAATTGTACCACTAAGCCGAAACCTGGACTTGAACCAGGGACCTTTAAGGGCTCAAAGACCTCACGCTCTACCAACTGAGCTATTTCGGCTATAGCAATCTTGTCGAAAATATCGTACTGTATCATCACCGAGAATGATATTTCATACTCGGTTTATTGTTTGTTTACGTTATTGTCAGAAATTGTTCACAACTAGCAATTCTCTCTATTCTAAATATCGTATTCATAATCAAATTGGAAATCTATTAATAAAGTTTATTGTTTTTTGTAATCAGCAAACAGGATAAAAGCCTTGGTCTATAATATCCAGTGCAGGGTTTACTTGTTTAAATTCAGCATTTGTTTTTTTACACTTACCTATAAAAATGCAATTCATTATATAAGAATGTCCCGTCACGCAGCAGTCGACGCGTATCACTTTTAAAATTACCATAATATATAAGTTTTATTCCTCATTAAAATCTTTTGCTAAATATACATACATACATAACCACACGCCTTTTTCCCAGAAGGGGTAGGCAGAGGTGCTACTAGAACACCAATGTTTCGCCTTGTATATTCCATCCCACGATGTGATAGGGGGCGAGCCTATCGCCATATCGGGCACAAATTCCTGACTCCAGGCTAATAATGAATAGAAAAATCCAATATCACTTTGCCCGACCCGGGATTCGAACCCGAGACCTCAGCTTTGCAATCATACCGTAGTACCACTACGCCACCGAGGCAGTATCAGAGCCTAGTTATCAGATGGGTGAAAGTTATCTTCTACGGCTCCTTTTCTATGCATGTAACGTCAGGCTTATCTTAGGACGAAATTAAGGTCAGGTATATCAGACCAGGTAGTTATAATTAAATTGTTACATATTACTATTCGAGTTATAATTCCGGTGTAAGTTGAATTATAAACATAAGATCTATTTGTATTCATTGTTATTTCACTTATTTTTTTATGTTAGCAAACGAGCATACCATTCCTAACGGTAGGTGATCACAGCCACCCATGAACATCTGCATAGGGCATACATATGCCTTGCCGGCTTAAGGTGCCCTTAACTCTTATCAAAAGTAAAATAAGAAGTGAAGTGCGTGGTGGCCTCGTGGTATCGGACCAGACTCGGCTGCCTACATGTTCACGGTGGTCGCGGGTTCAAATCCCAGGGCACACCTCTGACTTTTCGGAGTTATGTGTGTATTGGTAGTCAGTCGCCACGCACTTTAACGGTGAAGAAAAACATCGTGAAGAAACCTGCATACCGTAGCGATTTTAAAGAATTTCTACGGGATGTAAGTCCGCCAACCCGCACTAGGCCAGCGTGGTGGACTATATGGCCTAACCACTCTCAATCGTACCCTCGATTGTAGAGGAGGCCCGTGCCCAGCAGTGGGTCGTATATGGGCTGATACAATACAATTAAAAAAAAGTAAAATATACCTTCTTTTTTATTGTATTTCTATTCTACAATTTTTTCCAGCTAACCCACACTGGCTGGCTGACTTACGGTATGGTGGACAATGAACTATGTCGTTTAAGTCGTACTTTCATTTGCAGAGAAGCCCATTCTCAGCAGTGCGAGATTTTAGAATGACGCAACACATTATAGTTCTTGCATAACCAGTTTAACGGAAAGTATGAATAAGCGCTCCAAAACACGTGCATATTGAGAATCCCCTTGACATTGACAATGACCTTGGCGCTTGCCGGCACCCTCGTCTCGCCACCCTTATTTACATGTTCCCCTCAATAAGGGTCGTAATCACATAAGGGGTCTGCGTACATAAGGGTCCCTCTGAAGGGACCTCTTGAAGTTAATTTAACTGTTTACGTTTTTGGTAATATCATTGCAAAACGTGTTCAGGTACTTTTGGAAACTTATTCACTTTATATTGGTGGCAGGTCTTTCATATGAGAGGCCGCATGGATAGGTAGCACCGCAATGTCTATTTCTCCTGAAAACAGTGTAAATGCACTATTGTGTTCCGGTTTGTAGGACCTTGTAGCCAGAGTACTCGTAACTACTGGACATAATGAGTAATCTTATGTCTTAGAATGGCGAGCGCAGTGGAATGCCAAGCATTGCCTTGTACTTGCCTTCTGTCCATGAGCCGTCGTATCGCTTGCCATCTAGCGAATGGTATGCTCGTTTCGCCATTCTTTTTTTTTTATCAGCCCATATACGTCCCACTGCTGGGCACGGGCCTACTCTACAATCGAGAGAATCGATTGAGAGTGGTTAGGCCCTATAGTCCAGCACGCCATTCATGGCATAAAAAAAATCTTGAGCTCGATAGCCTTTATTAGTGCAGTGTTGGTAGATAAATGAGTACTACTCGTAGATTCTAAGAGTACTTATAAAATCCCAGCAAACTCATGTCTCGATTCAGTGGAATAAAAATTATACATGTATTACATAAGAGTAATTTAAATGCCATGACCTAAGGTATGAGGTTTACGACGTCGAATTTTAATTTCGCTTCACAATAGTTAAAATTTCACTTTATAATTTAATGACGCAGCATAAATCACCATTAGGCTTCAGAACGCACCACGACGCGTCAACCAATAGGAGGACGCCACGGCGACGCGATAAAATCCCACCAATAAACAGCACTTCCTGTAGAACTACAGCATTTCCTTTTGCGCGACGCCATTTGCAAATGGTATTCTATTTTCAATATTCCAAGATATTGAAACTTCTAATAAATCATTGCTTCAACGTCTCACTAGTTACCATCAGTTGATATATTATGATTACATTTATTCTAAAACATAATATTGTTGGTGAAAATGTTGATAACTATTAAATATGTACCAAGGCTTTTTCTAATAATATGCAACAATATTTCTTCTAACAGCATTGCTTTATTCATTTCGATACCACGTCGTACTTGACTTGTTTACTTTCACGAGTATTCCGAAATATTATCATATCCACGTATCCGTTATATTACTGCTAATTCAGTTCTTAAAATGCGTTGTTTGAACGTTATTGATTAGTTAGTTGAAAGACGATTATGAAGCGTTTCGAATTAATAAAAAAACGCAAGTCTTCTCCCCCTAGCCAAGACATATGTATATAAATTATTTTATATTCCATTGTTTTAATCCACCTATAATAAGTAAAGAAACATATTACTTGAATAGTAAGCAATATATATTGCCACTACATTGTGTGTAAACTGTCTTAAAAATACCAAGTATTACTCCCGTGGTTATAATATAAAGGAATTTAAAAATAAAACATCATATACATTCACACTTCCATTTATTACGATTACTGGTTACTAGATGATTGTTCTCATAGACGAATACACGTTGCACACACACCCACAGTCACGTTGCATCGACGGTTACATTATCGACACACATTAAATTTCTGGCGTAGTACTGTACATTGATATCAATATCAAGTACATTGAAGAAGTGAAATACACTATAAAGATGAATACATTACGGCAAAAAATTTAACATTAAACATATGAGCTAATTAAATTACGAAGTATAGAATAGAACCGAGATAAAGATTAGTCAAGAAGGTCTTGGAGGTAATCGCCAATTAATTCCCAAAATACACATTAAAGTAGGTTAAAATTAGATTACGATTAATGAGTATAGTAATATATCAAATAGATCAAGCAGTTTAGACTAAGACGATTAAGATATTAATGTATAACAAATAATTAGATTGAACAATTAGGTAGTACGCATTGAAATATAACTGGTATCTAAGTAAATTATTTTAACATTACAATAAGGAATCAAGAAATTCACCATAAGACTAAACATACGTTAGGGTAAATAATTTAAACATCAATTAGGTTAACGACAAAATACACCTAGAAGCAGACAAGTATGAGATTTAGATAAACATTACACCACCCTAACACAATGACACACGAACAGTATATGAGACTTACAGTTAAGTTACAATTGAAGTGCAAGGTATGGAAGATAATAGGTAAGGAGTAACAAGCAAAAGGAGGGGAGATTACAACGTCAGGATTACGATGAATGCGAGGGATCATAGAAGGGAAGTGAACCTTAACCTACTTACACATTCTTACATAAGGTATCGAATACACACACTAACAGTATTAAATGTTACCTAAACAGACATACAATGAAAAATGATAAAATTCCCTTCATTATAAATAGAACATTGACTGTATAAGAATTTTTCGTCAGCCTTTCAGTCTGTTGTTCCCGTCCCTCGTTCTTGTGAAACCTCCCGCAATAGTAGGCACACGCACGAACCGCCGTGTTGGTATTTCTGAAAAAAAAACAAAGTATGAATTATGAGATAGAGACATAATGCATGTACCCAAAAGGTAATTATTATAAAGACTGCCCATTACTTATGATTATCGGCGTAAATAGATATTGCGCACTAACAAAAGGACTGTTAAAGTGAATATGTAAGCTACTTTATTAATAACTTACAAAGACCCCTTTATCGACATTTTAAAATATTTAAACTTTCAGGTATCTGCGAAACTGGAGTCTATTTTTAAATTATTATAACCAATTAAGAAATTAGAATAACGAATTCGGAATCGTTATTAATTATCTAACTCATATTTTGATTGACCCCGTCTTGTGGTACGTGCTGGTTCCATACTTAATACGGACTAATATAGCTGTACTTATTCATAAACGCCATATTGGTGGTTACCAATAAGGCATTAATGAATAAGAAGATATACATATCCAGTAATGCCATATTAGTAGTTGCCAATATGGCATTAATGAATAAGAACAGCTATATTAGTCCGTAAAAAGTTTAGAACCTACCACAAGACGGCGTCAATCAAAATATGAGTTAGAATTAATGACTACTAATTTTCTACTTACGCGTTCACAGCATGTGCTTCTGCATGAGGTGGTATGATTGAGGTCTCCAAGTCGAGTAGCCTCTCTCCAAAGATGTACCTTCCAGCATGCCATGACTGACGAACCTGAAACATTCAAACGTAATTAATATTTATATTTCAACACAAACTAATTTCTTTATTTTCAAATAATGAATGGTCAGAATTTCATTACTTTTCGGACAACATATTTAATTCAGAACTCCTCTATCATCATTCACGACGGATACTTGCGCTATATATTATAAATTAAATAATTAAACACTCACCGCTCTTATAATTGTGACTACTACAATGATGTTACTTAATACTAGGTAAAACTAAGCTAAACTAAACCAAAATGCCCAGCAAAAATTTGCACAAAGAGAATTTGTACAAATTTTCGCTGGACATTTTGGAGACGTGCGTCGCTCGCAAGAGGCTACGAGCAGACTCCCGGAGCTCGGGATTCGCAGCCGACGCCCTGGGTATTGATCTAGGTACGAACTGGAGTCTGCGCGGTCTGCCCCTAGACTCTCAACATCGGTTTAATGTAACAAGAACATGGGAAAATTTATTCTGTTTTCATATTAACGAGTTGGAATAACTCCCAATATTATAACAAATCTGTAGACAATTGTAATAAAGACGGATAATGCTTGTTTATTTTAGAACTCACGCTCCCAGTAAAGTATATAGGTACCCAAAATTATCGATTAAATTAAAATCAACGACGTATGAAGATAATTTAGGGCGTGTCTCATTTAGATTATATAATTTCAGCTTTAGCCGTTAACTAATTATTTATGTTTAAAATTTATTATCTACAATAGCACCTGAATCAACAAACATGGGAGTCACTAATATTGATTTATATTATTATATAATATTACCAATTGCAACTGCATGTGTTAAAAAATAAGATTTTTGTTTAAATTAGATTCATTACAATAACTATTTTGAAGGTATCTTTCATAGGGCAAGTCTGGAAATGTTTGCGGAGGCCTTTGTTTGGCAGTGAGTTTTTCAATTCAAAACCGCCGCGCCAGACAGATGGTAATGAAATTTGGAAAAAAGATTAACTGTGGCCTGAAAAAAAATTGAAGAAAGCTTCTTGCTGAAGATTAATTTGAATTAAAAATGTTCTGGAAAGACAACATTGTTGAATTTTGTGGGTATTCCGAGAGATTAGAGGAACTAAAATTGCAACTAACTAAAAACATTATCCGTTATACAAGTTTACGCACCGACATTTTCCCACAGCGATGCAGAAGTAGAAGACTTCTACGACCTACTTAATAGGGCATGTGGCGAGAATCGTAGCACCTGGAACATCGAACTTGGCGACTTTAATGCCAAAATTGGGACTGGACAAAGCATAGATAAATGCACGGTATTACGACCTTACGGGCTAGGTATCCGCAATGGGCGAGGTGCTCGTCTTATTCATTGTTTATTTGAACAAAAACTGTTTATTGGTAATAGTATGTTGAACAAAAAACCCCTAAGACGTTGGAGATAGATCTCACCTAATGGGCATACAAAAAATGAAGTAGACTATATATACTAAGCTCATATAAACAAATAATTAAAGATATTAGTGTGATAAATAGAAAAAAATTTAATTCTGATCATAGACCTATTGAAGTGCGTGGTGGCCTTTTGGTAACGGACCAGACTCGGCTGCCTACATGTTCACGGTGGTTGCGGGTTCAAATCCCAGGGCAAACCTCTGACTTTTCGAAGTTATATATGTATTGATAGTCAATCACCACGCACTTTAACGGTGAAGGAAAACATCGTGAGGCAACCTGCATACCGTAGCAATTTTAAAGAACTTCTACGGTATGTAAGTCCGCCAACCCGCACTAGGCCAGCGTGGTGGACTATACAACCTAACCACTCTCAATCGATTGTCTCGATTGTAAAGTAGACCAGTGACCAGCTGTGGGACGTATATGGGCTGATAAAAAAAAATAGACCTATTCGTGCTAAGATAAAATTCAATTTTAAAATTCATCGTGCCAATTTGTTTTCCAGAAAAAATCTATCAAGAAGTCATTTTAATAATAACGCAGATATATACATTGAACTCTTTAAATATTTTTTTCTTCTAGAACAGGACGTCTCCGATACCGTTGACAAACAATATGAATATACAGGTAGCGCAGGAAAATGGCGCACTTGCTCAGTTATACTTGCTCAGGATACAAGGGCATAATATTAATATGAAAATAAAGAAATGCTATTTGGAAAATACCTCTCCGTTTTGGAGTTATGACTTTATAAAGTTTTAAGAATTACCACCACCTTTTTGAATAAAACTGGTTGGGATGGGTAAAGCACAAGATTTTAACATAAACGCATTTTTTCGTTTCGTCGTTTATTAAATAGTTAACGAAATAAACAGTGAAAATCATTTTGAACTACAACAAAACTTTCATAGACTTCGCCTTTACATTTGTTACAGAGGTACATAGGTATCTGTTTGGCGTGATACGTTAAGGGGAAGCACGTGTGTTGGTAATTGTTAATTTTTCGGCATCTTTGTTATTATCAGACTACGCTATAAAAATGTATTTTAAGCTCGACGCAATCACGGTTTATTAAAATGTATATAGGTTAGCAAGTGCGCCGTTTGTTTGCACACCCTGTATAGTAAATGGAATTCATAAAGCTAACAATAAGGTCAAAGACAAAAACAAAAACAATAAACTTAAATTAAAACCCAAAACACTTCAGCTTTTACAGAAAAGGTTAGATACAAAAATAAACACTGTTGAATATCGTGAAATCAATAAACTACGCAAGCATAATTGTTACCCAATAGAAATGGCTTTAAAGAAATACACATCACTTTGGCTAGCTAAACAGGGGATATCTATGGGAAGATGTTGGATAAACTGTTTAAGAGACGAAGAAGGAATTAAACATAATAACCACACTAAACTTATTGAAATATGCATAAAATTCTACCAAAAACTTTATTCCAACGATACTACAGAACTCACTTCACACTATTCGAACCCGAATTCGGACACTATTCCCCACATTACTGGCTGCGAGGTTTATAAGGCTTTCCGCAGAATGAAATTTAACAGGAATCCTGGAGAGGATGGCGTCACAACTGAGCCTTTACGAATGAGATCACCAACGCTGCTCCCTCACATAGCTAATCTATTCAAGAATATCCTTACAACCGGAAAACTTCTCCCTCAAATATGTCATTCGAACATAATTCTTCTGCTTAAAAAGTGAGACAAGACTGATATCGCTAATTACAGACCCATAAGCCTTACATCACACATATACGAGTGTAAAGCGTCCATAAAAACAATACAGAATAGAATAGAGGATACACTTGATTCACACCAACCCCCAGAGCAAGCCGGTTTTCGTCCAAACTATTCCACCACTGACCACCTTCACACTCGGAATCAAATTATAGAAAAACACCAGGAATTTCAAAAACCATTATACATTGCCTTTATAGATTATACAAAGGCCTTCGACAGTGTATCCCACTCAGCCATATTCCAAGCATTATATAGACAGGGAATTAATAAAACCTACATAGATTTACTCCAGCATATTTATGATCACAGCACAGCCTCCATTAAACTCGAACGTACAGGTCCATTATTTCGCATACAGAGAGGAGTAAAACAGGGCGACCCATTGTCTCCTAAACTTTTTATAAGCGTATTAGAGGAGATATTCAAGAAACTGACACCACCTTGGTTATCGATGGGTATCGACATCGGCGGCAAGAAACTTACGAACTTGCGCTTCGCCGATGACATTGTGCTGTTCGCATCATCAGCAGAAGACCTCAAACTAATGCTTGAAGAGGTAAGCACGGCAAGCCTTGAGGTAGGTCTATTGATGAATCGGTCAAAGACCAAAGTTATGACAAACAAAACAATAGTAAGCTTCCAAGTTGATAGAGAGGTCGTACATTATGTCGATGAGTATACATAACTGGGTCAGTAAATCTCTTTCCAGGGCCGGCAAGACCAAGAAATTCACCGCCGGATTGAAAAATCCTGGAGGAGCTACTGGTCTATGAAACCATATATGAAGGGCAACCTTCCAATATCCCTAAAACGAAAACTCATCGACATGTGTAGCTTACCTATCTTGACCTACGGAGCTCAGACGTGGTTTTCGACCGAGTCACAAAAGTCCCGACTCAAGGTTTGCCAAAGAGCTATGGAGCGCAGCATTCTGGGCATAACGCTGAGTGATAGAGTGCGAAACAGCGAAATCCGCTCTAAAACCGGGATAGCAGACGTGGGGCGCAGTCACCAATGCTTAAATGGGACTGGGCAGGCCATGTGACTCGAATGCAATCAGAACGTTGGGCAAATATTGTCACCCAATGGGTACCTGATGGTCGACGACGCCGCGGCCGACCTAAGAAACGCTGGCGAGACGACCTGGATGCTTTCGAGCCCATGTGGCCTGAAATTTCTTTAGAGCGCGAACTATGGAGAGAGAAGGGGGAGACCTTTGCCCAGCAGTGGGATGATATAAGTTAAATAAAAAAAAAATCTAACGAAAAGTAATAATATGTAAAACGTTTTATAAAATCTATTGCGCACTACGCACTAATGTCGGTGGGCCATGTGGCGACTTCACTCATTACAAATCGGAAAACTTTGTCGGCGACATTTCAGCGGGTCAAAGTGAGGAGCTATTTTTATGACGTCGTTGCGTGTCGTTTGCAGCTGATCTAAGCGCTTGCGTCGCCAACATGCCGCCAGCATATCAGCGGGCAACACGCGCGGGCCTTTGTTGCCAACATAATTATTTTCACCCACAAGGTGGACGGACTACCAGGTTAAGGTGGCAGGAAGTCGCTGGATGCATGTCCAATTGGTCTATGTAGCGATCCATAGGGGAGGCTTATGTTCAGCAGTGAACTTCCTGTGGTTGAGGTGAGAGAGAGAGAGAGTAACCTCACCGTGACGAAACAATCACATCAAATCACAAGTAGAATGTAAACGACGTAAAAAGGCGTATTAAAAATACACGAACAAATGTTACTACTATACGTTATATCAAGACTGCTACCAAAAACGAAACCAGGTGGTATTAGTGACTACAGACATAATGAATTTTTTTTTGCATTTCATCTAAGGTCACCAAAACTACCACCTGGCTTCGTTTTCGGTAGCAGTCCAGATATACCCTGTATAAATAACATGGCATGTTAATACTTAATGCCTAATTTCATAAAAATGGCCCAGTAGTTTACAAGATATGAACAAAAAACAGTTTTAGAAACTTAACATCGCTTCTCCTGTACAATTATTTTTTACAGTTACGGCAGTTTACATTGGAGTAAAGAAAACGTACTTTTCATCCAAATAAACGTTCTGTCAAAAGGAATTTACTAATGCTATACATTCGGAAGAAACTCTGTCTATTATGTTTTCACGCCTAAACCACTGAGTCGATTTTGATGCGAACCGGAACAGAATAGGATAGAATACAGCATAGAACCGGTACGGCTAGAATGTTCTTTCTCAAGGTGCGAAAAAAGGCTTAAAATGGTGGAAAATTTGGATGGAAGTTCATGATTATCGAAAATATATTCATGGAACTTTGTGTTTAGGCACTTTATATGAAATAATTGTTGAGTCTAGCTCTTAGAAAATATAATAGTCTTAAAACATATACGCAGTAAAGTAATGATTTGGATGTGGATGGATGGGATGGCAGATAAAATTGGGCAAGGGAGGACAAGATTGCATGCCTTGAGTTATGGGACATAATGAGACAGGAGGGGGTGGGAAAGCACTATGGAGCAGGGGTTCCAATGAAGCCATTAAGAACTTGCTATTTTTCTACGACGCCCTCAGACCTGCACTGGTCCCCACCCCTCTCCGACCTTTTAGCCAATAATATTATCTACCAGATTTAATTCTAGCCTGATAACAGGTTATCAGAAAAACTAATATGACATGAAGGTATCATGGTAAAATGATACCTTAAATATAGAAAAAGGAATCTATGGATCACTGCACAAAAATCTTTGATTTAAAAACTCTCTTCCCGAGATATCTTAAGCACGTAAACGAAGCCGTGAGTAAGTTGTTGTATAAAACATTATCATCATGATGATAATCATCAGCCCTTCCGCATCCAGTACTGGACATAGGACTGTTGACTTTTGTATAAATGCTTGCTACTAATATTACACTACTCACCAAAATTAAATGATATTTTTTTTATCAAATTTTTAAGCTGTTTTTGTCAGTCTGTATCTTGAAGAAAATTGATCGTTAAGAAATTTGAAACCAAGAAATCGGAAGCCTAAAATGTCGATATTTCAGATCTGCGCTCTATTTCTTTATTGCATGCCTGGTTAATAAAAAATCGTAGGAAAACCAACGACAAAAAAAAAATCTTTTACTCGTGTTTGACACTGTGCATTTACTTGGGTGATGTTTATTTAGTGACATCATCATAAAGTTCTTGTAGATAATTTAATTCCTTTTAATTTGATATACTAGACAACTCCGTAGTATCATTTGGAGCTGACTTATGGTAAATCAAAGCAAAAATGGCCTTTCCGATTTTGACTCGGGATAACTTCAGAAATAATGATCAGGCAGAAAAAAAATTGGCGTTTTGTAAACTTCAAAACATACTCTATAAGCTCTTATTAAAGTTTTATTGTGTAAAACCGTATTACTGAGTGAAATTGTTGACTGAAGAAAAGGTAAAAAAAGGGTTATTTAAGGATATTCGGAAAACTTTACACATCTTTGGATAAAATTGACAAATTACAATTTTTGTCGGTAATTTTTCTACCTTACAGTATTCTAAAGACATCCTTAAAAAAATTGCTACGATTTGATTATGTTACGGTTCGAAAGGTTTAAACTCACTGTATTCGCCAAAAACCATTTCATTAAGACATGAGCAATTTTCACTTCTTATTGTTCTGTTTTTTTAGCATTTACCCATATTCATTTAATAAAATACTATCTCTCAAATACATTCACGAAAGCCTGTAATTGTAAAAAAAAAAATATCCTGGCCCGATAACCAGTTTGTGTTAAATAGTGTCAATTTTGAAGAAAGATTAAAGACCGATATTCCATTGTACGGATTGAAGACTTTTTTTGTCGTTGGTTTTTCTACGATTTCTTATTAACCAGGCATGCAATAAAGAAATAGAGCGCGCTCTAAAAAATAGACATTTGAGGCTTCCAATTTCTTCGTTTCACATTTCTTAACGATCTACATTCTCTAAAGATACAGATTGTCAAAAACACCTTAAAAATTGGATAAAAAAAAATATCCTTTAATTTTTGTGAGTAGTATATAAAGGCGAAAGATTGTGTCTTTGTTACTCCTTCACGCTCAAACGACTGGAATAATTTTAATGAAATTTGGTATGGAAGCAGTTAAACCAGGGCTGATACGTAGACTACTTTTTATCCCGAAAAAATTTTGTGTCCTCGTGGGATAAGCAAGGAATTTAAATGTATTTGCTATCATTTAAACTCAAAGAAATGGGATGGAACAAAGAACAGGGCCGAAGAAATGGGACAGGACGTGTAAAGCAGTATGGAGGACGACAGTTAAGTTGTCTTTAAATATACACTATTTATTACGCGATATAACACCGTTTCCAAAAAAGCTGGGCTCAAAAATATGCGGATACTATGCTTCGCCCGGGTGCAGACCCCGGTGTAGCCGGACCGGGCTGCTAGTTCAAAATAACGATCTATATTCACCGTCAGTTTACCGACTTTTTATCAGCAGCAATAAATTTCCTGAGTAATAAATAAGCGCAATCTGTTTCAGTTCGCGTAAATCGCAACGTCGGACTTTATCGGCAAATATAGATTGAAGTTTAAATGAAGGTTGCAGGAAATCGCAGGCTGCATGCTGCTTCCTACAGACCACTGTGAAAGACCCTAATTGGATTCCCTTGTTCAGCAGTGGACTTCCTGTGACTGTGATAATGGTGATGAATATTGTACTCTCTCTCTCTTCAGCCACAGGAAGTCCACTGCTGAACTTAGCCCTCCCCCATGGATCGCCACATATACCTGTTGGAAGCATATTTAATATTATAATAATAATAAATATTATATTCTACTATATACTCGTATTATAGAATATTGTTTTATGTAAAACAAATATTTGGTAAAATTGTTAAATAAAACGCTACAACCAGGATTCAATCTTTGCTGTGGGGTGTCGTCCCAGTCATTGCTTAGAGTTAAATAAATATAGCTTTAAACGACATAAAAATAACGTAAATTCTTGAAGATATTTTTCATTTACATAGGTAATGTAAATTCGTATTCGAAATTTAAATATTGTACTGCAAATACTCCTTAATAATTAATAATTACACATGTAACTATTCCATGAAGCAATTTTTTTTATTTTATACGTTTTGATTAAGAATATTACAGAGCATTTTTTTTCAGCTCTTATTATAGAATTTTTTGAATAAAACTATTTTTAAAAGTCTTCTAGGCGTTGTCTTTTAAGTAGCAAATTGAATTATTTGCAATCTTCGTATTAATTTGCAAAGCTTGCGAATAATTGTATTTTAAAATCAGCGTCGAGAAGAATCTGTCTAGGTAATATCCCAGCTATGCCAAGGCAGTCGTGGCCGAGCGGTTAAGGCGACTGACTAGAAATCGGTTTCCCTCTGGGATCGTGGGTTCGAATCCTACCGGCTGCGAATTCTTTTTCGACTGTGATTTTTATTACATGATCTAGTAGGCACAAATATTATTTTTTTAAGCAAAAACTCTCTTCCTAGCCGCCTAGTAATTAATTATTTGCTGTAAAATTATCCTTTGCTTTTCCATTTTTCTTGCTGAAGCATTTAAAAGTTCAAAAATTTTCTTTACTCAATTTTACTTGTTAGTCTCTCACATGTGAGGGGCCGTCTGGGTAGGTACCACCGCAATATCTATTTCTCCCGTCAAACATTATTGTAAATGCACTGTTGTGATTCGGTTTAAAGGACATTATAGCTAGAGTAACCACAGGACATAATAAGACTTAACATCTGTGTCTCAGGATGGCGAGTTTAGTTGTATGCCAAGAATTGTTTTGTTATTTATGGTCTTTGGTTTTGCTACTGTCCATAGAGTGGTTGTATCGCTTACCATTGCAATAAAAAATGCTTTAAACGCTTACTCTTGCTCGTATATAGTTCAGAGGCGGGTATTTTAATTTATAATATTTATAATTGCTTTTATTTGGCTTAAATATTTTTAGCATGTAACATATTTACACATTGTGAAGAGTGTGAAATAATTAGTTCATAAATCTTGGCTTTCTTGGGTTGGCTTTCTATTTATTTTTTCTCCATGAATATCATATTTTATATATGAAAGGTTTTGTAGTACATGCAAAGGAAATAAAGCTTACAACGCAACAATATATTTATTCGTCAACCTGTGATGGATGGTGGAAATTCTAGTCATCTAGATAATCATTTAGTAACTATAAAACACAATATAAAAATAGTAAAAGTTACAAACATTAAGCAAATTCTTTAATAACCTGCCGACATCTGAACTTATTGTTTACCAGATTAATTAATTATTTTAATAGTGCAATGTATCTGTGCTGCAAGTATTAAGAAGACATCATCATTGACTGGTTTCAGATGAGTACATACCTTCTGTTTTCTTGGTTAGCGCATACCTAAAATTGTAAATAGTAATTTAACGTTACATATTTCGTAGAACTAACGCTACATCAAACTGTAGCATTCTACGCATATCGTAGCAACAGCTCGTAGCACATATGTATTCGTAGCGTTTAAAGCTTTGTAGCGCCGTCTTAACTAATACGAGCACATTCTAAATTGGCGTTTATGTGGACACTCGTCGATTTCTTTTTGACATACTTTTTTACCTTCACTTGTATGTACATAGCGGAATTTTCGAACTCATTTTTGGTGCACTTCAAAATGTGTTAACTTGAAACTTGGCGTACTAATCAAGGAAATTCAATAAGTTAAGAAAGAAAAAAACTCATAAAAAGTATGAAAAGTGGATTATTGTTGGATATGACTGTGGTTTTTAATAATAAATAAATAATTGTTAAAAAATGCATTCGTAAAAGGCCCAATCATGAATTAAAAATAATGGATAGCTTATACACTAGTCACAAAAATAAAGGATATTTTTAAGGATCAATTATTTTGAGATCTGTTAGTATGTAGTTGTAGATGTAGGAAATCCAACAAGAGAAAAAATCTAAACTTTAACTCTTCTTTGACCGGGTGATATATCAGCTTGGATACTTTTTTGATGATGACGTCATATTATTTCTTCATCGTCATCAGTTCTTTTAGATATTTTTATTTCCTGTAATATGGTATAATAGAGAGCACACTGCCATGGTTTGGACCTGAGTTAGCGTAAATGAAAGTAAAAATTTACATTGACGCTGGATATCTTTAACAGAAATGTTGCCAACTCTAAAACATAAATTAGACAAACAGCAATTACCGTCCGTACCTTATCAACATTAGAGTATCCTAAAGATACCCTGATTTAAAAAAATAACCTCCGATTTGGTTATATTTGTGTTTGGAAGACTTAAACCTACTGTATATGCCAAAAACCATCGTGTACGATCTTCAGGCGCCCGAGTGCGTTGTTGTCAAAACAACAACAATAGTTTCACTCTCACTATCATTCTTCACTCTATTAAGAGTATCAATGTTTGTTGTTTATATTATAAAAACATTAAAGTTAGGTACAAAATTATTTAACAATTAAATAAATAAATAATAAATGCACCCAACAGTCACATACATAGTTCTGATCCCACATTAAGATTAATTAAGTCTTGTGTCAAGGGTAACGGAAGCTACGAGAGACTTTTTGGTCTCACAAACATATGTCTCGGTGCGGGGATCGAACCCGCGGCCTCTCGTTTCACAGGCGGCGCCTAACCACCTGCCCCACGGAGGCTGTCAATTACAACTTAGATAATTAAAAAGTAAAACTGGTACAGTGATAAATGTAAAATTAAGTTAAATAAAGTAATGTACACAGCATTATTAGACAAAGTTAAATAGATATTTTTAAAATTTTATTTTGTTGCTCCATACTTCGCCACATCCCTGTAGAAATTAGAAGACTTATAACATGCAACTTTCCGCTTGTTCAATCATTTTTTAAATTAAAAATGATGTGATAAATATCAAATTTATTTTCTTTTCATTAAAATTCTTTTTTCAGACGTATCTTCCAGACCCCGTAATTACATAAATATACTGGCCGTATAGTCAGATTTAAAATGTGTCAATTTTAAAATTTGAAAATAGATATTCCATTCCACGGATTGCTGTCTTTAATAACACCAATCGTAGCTTTTATTCTGTTATTGCGATTTTTAAATTTTCACTTATGAATTCATAAGAAAAAGTAGTACTTTTTTCCAAAGCGAGCCATTAAACATGGCAGGACCGCACTTATCTGCTACAGAAATGGCTCGTATTGTCGGCCTTCTCTACGTTAGTTAGAGGCAACTTCAAGTTGCCGCTTTAAGTCAGTCCGTTGTTGGTCGTGTGTATTAGCGATTCAGCGAGACACAATGTTTTTAACAGGGTCGGACGACGTTAACGACTCCATGTCCGGGATATTGTTCGCCAGCCACGTCGACATTTCACCATAAATGCACGTACCATTGCACTTGAAGTTCCTAATAATCGCCAGTATTATCCCCAGCAACAAGTATCGGCCTAAAGGATGCAAAATCGCTTGCGAAAACCAGAGCTACACGTGCCCCATGCCCAAGTCGTTGTCGATGCTAACACCGAGACATCATCGTACTTGATTAAATTATGCGCGTCAGCATCACCACTGGAGTCTTAGACAATAGGCCAACAATTTGTTTATAGACAATTTCCGATCTTGCCTCTTTGATAACAACAGACGATCTCTTGCTTGGCGTTCTCGTGGGCTTCAAAATCGCGATAACTTTACACGGGCGGTAACGGTATTTAATGGCAGAACAGTCATGATGTAGGCAGTGTTGTAACACAACACCAAGACGCCCTTAATAATCGTTCACGGAAGGTTGAGTGCCGAACGGCACGTCTACGATATTTTTCAACCACAGGTCTTGCTTATGCTTATACGAACTATGTGTATATACTATATCAGCCCATATACACATACGTCCCACTGCAGGGCACGGGCCTCCTCAACAATGAAGAGCATGATTGAGAGTGGTTAGGCCATGTAGTCCACCACGCTGACCGAGTGCGGGTTGGCGGATGCTTAGACGTACAGGTGGGAGTAATTTTATTTTTATGCATGATGACGTTCGTCCTCATACCAATGCTTACGCGGAATTTTCTCGGCGCCAACAATGTGATGAGTCTTAGTTGTCCAGCTATGAGTCGTGATTTGAAACTTAGAGCTTGTTTAGAACATGTTTGAGCTTCGACTGCAAAGAGACTACTTAATTAATTAATTAATCACTTAATCTTTTTTAAGATGTCTTAAGAATACTGTAAGGTAGAAAAGTTACCGACGACATTTTTAATTTATAATTTTTTTCCAAAGATATGCAAAGTTCACCAAATAAACATCACCCAAGTAAATGCACGGTGTCAAACACGAGTATAAGTTTGGTTTGCCACGATTGCTTATTAACCTGGCATACAATAAAGATATAGAGTGCGGATCTGAAAAATGGACATTTCAGGCTTCCAATATTTTGGTTTTAATTTTTTTAGCGATCAACTTTCTCCAAGATACAGACTGTCAAAAAACACCTTAAAAATTTGACGAAAAAAAATCCTTTAATTTTTGTGAGTAGTGTACACATATAATTGATTAACAAACACGCCTATGATATCTTGCCTATCGAGAAGTGTTCATACCTTTTTTTAATTGAATTAATTTTTATCAATTGTCTTTTATCATCTTCACTTTTTGATAACCGAATGAATTTCATCTGAACTTTTTAGTTAGTTAACACAGAACATAGTTTGTAACACAGAGAATATGCCTACCTACCTGCTTTCATGACTACCTGGCAAGCAGATGTAAACATGTAAGTCAATAAAGGTTACCTCTCCATATTGGTATTATAAGAAAGATAATTTAATTACAAAACCAATGCCGCTTGCTCAATCCTTCCTTCTCCCCATCTTTGATTATGCGGATTCCATTTATCTCGGTCTCACTGAGGAGCTACTTAAGAAACGTGAGCGGCTTCAAAACTTCTGATTTGTATTTGAACTGCGCAATTATGGTCACGTTTCCGAATTTCACAACAAGTTTAATTAGTTACCTATACGGCTTCACCGGGATACTTGTATTCTCTCTCTTCTTTACTCAATATTTTTTAATACTCTCTCTCCCTCGTACCTAAAAAATCGATTTCAATTTACTCATGTGACGCATTTAAGATCCCTGAGGTTATCAGAAAACTTTACACAGAAGCGCGTGCGTGCGTCCTTTAAGTGCGTGGTGGCCTGTTAGAAACGGACTAGACACGGCTGCCTACATGTTCCCGGTGGTCGTGGGTTCAAATCCCAGGCAAACCTCTGACTTTCCGGAGTCATGTGTGTATTGATAGTCAATCACCACGCACTATTACGGTGAAGGAAAACATCGTGAGGAAACCTGCGTAGCATAGCGATTTGTATAAATTTCTATGGTATGTAAAAGTCCGCCAACCCGCACTAGGCCGGCGTGGTGGACTATATGGCCTAATCACTCTCAATCGTATTCTCGATTGTAGAGGAGGCCTGTGCCCTGCAGTGGGACGTATATGGTCTGATACAGTACAGTACAGTTACACTGAAAATTCAAGCTGTAAGACTGTGGAATGCATTATCAGTCTCAGTGCGGCGGGCAAAGATCATTTTAAAAGATTGCTAAAGCACCAATATTTGTCACCAAAATAGCTGAAGACATTGTTTTTATTTTATAATTTTGTTTTAATGATATATTTTATTGTTACTAAATTCGTTTATTTTGATTGGATGTCAATGCTTATTTTTATTATATGTATTTATATTTTACGCAAAATCTATTTATGTGATGTTATACTTTATTATTTTGTAATAGTTTCGTTATTCAGTTATGATAGTTTTACTTTTTCTTCCCTTTTTTCGTACTTCTCACGGTATCCCATAATTGTTGTCTGTGTCATATACGTCATATTGTTAGTTGTCTGGGAGAGATCGCCTCGTGCGATAAGACCGCTATTGTACTCTTTTCTTTTTGTTATATTTTATTAACACTTTGTTTGTTTGTTCACAATAAAGGTGTGCAAAAAAGTTATTAAATAAATAAATAAGAGAACCAATCGCATAGACTTGCATGCAAAAAATAAAAAAATAAAATAAAAATAGCCACGAACACTTTTCGATAGGCAAGTTATCACAGGCATGTGTGTTAAACAATAATATTTCATAAAAAAATATGTCTCATCTGGTCATCAGATGGGTGAAAGTCGATCTTTGATCATATAATGAGTTTTTTCCTGTCAATCAGTCAATGACATAGCCAGTCTTTGCATACACTTCACACGTGTTTTTCATACACTTTACTTGGCACACATTTACCATTAGCTTTTGATTTTCGTGTTAGTTTTGGAATTACTATATGCTTATTATCCTACGCTATTTTTTTTACGACTGCCTCGGTGGCGTAGTGGTTCTACGGTATGATTGCAAAGCTGAGGTCTCGGGTTCGAATCCCGGGTCGGACAAAGTGATATTGGATTTTTCTATTCATTATCAGCCCGGAGTCAGAAATTTGTGCCCGATATGGCGATAGGCTCGCCCCCTATCACATCGTGGGACGAAATCTACAAGGCGAAACGTGGGTGTTCTGGTAGCACCTCTGCCTACCCCTTCTGGGAAAAAGGCGTGTGTTTATGTATGTATGCTATTTTTTTAAATGTGTATGCTTCTGAAAGTTCCATGAGTTATTTCTGTGGGACTGCGATCAGGATTACACGCAGAAGGTCGAACGACGCCATGACCAAGTTTTTTAATAATATAAATTGTACGTAGCATATTTTGTTCTTTTTATTTAATTTGCAACATATTTTTTAATCTGATTTCAACATATTCGGATATAAAATTGAATGAATGCCCTTCTGATGAAGATCTGTCTGTGTTACAAATTTTTTTAAACTTATCCTCTCTTTTGCTATTTTAAGAGACATTATTCGGTTTCAAAAGTGATCTTTTGAAACATGGAAACTAAGCTCCCACAGGCCACAAACGCTATTTGCTCATAAGCCAGTGAGAACACTTTCACAAACCTTTAAATTCAAACAAAGACACCGGTGTAATAAATAATGGAAAATTCCAGGCACCGACGTCTCGGTGCGAGCCACTAATCAATACTTGCCACGTTTTACTTTAGTTGTGTCAGCCAATCAGGAGCTGAATTGCATGGAAAATTCCAGAAGGTTATTAGTATCGACGAATGAGTGCATAGGTCAGATGTGAGAGAGATATAAGATACAAGAGGGAGCGAGCTGCAGCATATACTGCAAATGCGCCACTGTCTACGTTTAACGTGACTTTGAAATGTCCTTTAAACGAAACGTTGAGCAATATGTGAGTGAACGATATCGTATTGAAAATTATATCAAAAGGTTTTAAAATACGTAATAATCTTTTTAATACAAGTTATTTTCTACATCGGGCATTTAATTACTTAACTTGCCTAATACAGATAGCCATATATATCAGTTATATTATATTTGGACATACAATATTTGGAGAAAAAACTTGCAGCCTCATAGCGCCGAATACTACCCTTTCAATTTCTGTACCTATCAACTAACTTTTTGAAGAGTATATTCACTATAGGCATGAGGTAAGCCTCTTTTACAGGGGTTCGATTTTTATGGCCGCAAAAGTGACATTACTTTTATTTAACGTTACTAAATATGATAAGGTGATGGGCTCGTTCTTTACCACATTGTGGGACGGAACACCCAAGGTGAATCGTGGGTGTCCTGGTAGCACCTATGTACCTTCTGGGATAAAGGCCTGATGTATATGTATGTATGTATCGTTCCTAAAAGTAGCTGGATGCAGACTGCTTTCTACGGGTCATTGAGAAAATCTTTGAGGGAGGACGAATTTTGGAGTGGTGTGCCTGATAATGACGATGACCCCCTCTGTTCTTTCGAGATGTTTGTCGGAGTGCATTTACAAAGAACGTTCCAAAATTCGTCCCACAAACGTCGTCAATATATTTAGATATATATGTAGTTGTTATGGGAATAGGACGATTGTTCAACATCAGGCAATGATATACATATATACTCGTAAATTGCTAATTTTGCCAAAAAATTAAAGCTGGGTGCGGATTGGTTCCAAGAACTCTCTGTATAAATACAAAAATTTTCCTCATATCAACCAGCACCTAATAGCCACAGTTATGAAGTTTGGTACGTAAATCTGTATGGCGCACACTTTGACCTTTTTAAGTCACGTGTTTGTGCGTATTTAATAAATTATGGCTTATTTCTATCAAGATGAACGAGGTGGCGAAACCTGAATTCTTAAGCATTTTGCTGTAGAAAAAACATAGGAATTTAAGGTCTACCAAACTATAGGGCAGTGTAGAGCACTAAGGCTTAAATTACTTTCAACCCTAGGCTATTTAATCGAACTTATATGCCTAATTAAAGAACCCAATATCCAACCAATAACCCAATACCTATAAACTAAGAAAAGAACGTTGTTACGAAAATTATTTCGACACAAAATGTCATAGGTCGCTCCGTGGATGTGCTGAATCGAGATAAAAATCAATACAGGCAACTACGCATTTACCAGTTTTATTAGGTCAACCAATCACGGGACGTGTTGCATGGAAAGTTCTAGAAACTAAAAATATCAGCGAATGGTTGCATAGGTCAGAATCCACGTGGAGGACGTTCGACTACGAGCGAGATGCAAGATGTGCAATGACGTGTAAGGTACACGAGTGCAGGCGAGAAGCAAGATGTATTGACGTTGCAGGCAAGGGGTTTAAATATTCAGGCATCAATTTCGATTATGACTCGCTCCGATTTTATCTTTACCTGAATGCTATGTATATGGACGTTATATGAAAATTTTAGAGGGAAACCTATGTTTTAAATATTATTTTTGTCTGATGGTTGTTACACTGAAATTGGTTTTCCCTTCAGAGTTAAGCAGAAGTAACTGAAATAGTGCTCAGCTTAAATTATTTGCTTCATTATGAAATTTTGAACCTGGCTGACATCACTTATAGAAATGATTTTTTTAATTTATTTTATTAAGTACTGCTACATCATATAAGGGTATATCAAAACTGCTATCGAAAATGAAATTATGTGGTAGTTTTAGTGAATACAGACACGATACAACCAAAAATTTTGAACAAAAACAACGTGACGATGTTTTTAATCATCATTGTGTTTGGGTGGTAAATCCATAGCTTTTGCTCCAATTATAAATTAAAGCCTTGAATACTATAGCGAGTTTAAAAATATAAGGATGTAAATTAGTTATTTTGGAAAATGTATGTATTTACCACCCAAATACGATGATAGGAAAATAAATCGTTGCTTTTTTTTGTAAAAATGTTAGTTGCATTGTGTCTGTGATCACTAAAACTACCACCTGGCTTCGTTTTCGGTCGCAGTCTTGATATACCCCGTATATGACAATTAGACTGTACATACAATATTCCAGCATTATTGGCTAAATCATGGGGACTTAACAATTAAAAATACTGCATAAAGACAACCATTACAAACAAATTTACAATGACAATAAAATGTACAAGATGAAAAAAAAAACACAATAAGTGACAATAATTGGTAAGAATTTATACTAGTACATAAATACAAAATGGACACTATTTAAAACAAATTGATTATCGGGCCCGCATATCTTATTTTTTTTTACAATTACAGACTTTGGTGAATGTGTTTGAAAGAATGTATTTGATTACAAGAATATGGTTGAATAATAAAAAATCAAAATTTTGATCTAAAAAAATGAAAATTGCAATTGAAAATTGCTCATTACGATGGTTTTTGGCGAATACAGTGAGTTTAAAACTTTCGAACACTAACATAATCAAATCGTAGCAATTTTTTTTTAGGATGTCTTTAGAATACTGTAAGGTAGAAAAATTGCCGACGATATTTTGAATTTGTCAATTTTATCCAAAGATATGTAAAGTTTTCCGAATATCCTTAAATAACCCTTATTTTACCTTTTCTTCAGTCAACGATTTCCCTCAGTAATACTGTTTTACATAATAAAACTTTAATATCAGCTTATAGAGTATGTATTGAAGTTTACAAAACCCTGATTTTTTTTACTGCGTGATCATTATTCCTGGAGTAATCTCGAGACAAAGCCGGAAAGCAATTTTTGCTTTGATTTACCATAAGTCAGCTTCAAATCATACTTCGGAGTTTTCTAGTATATCACATTAAAGGAATTAAATTATCTACAAGAGCTTTCTGATGATGTCACCAAATAAACACCACCCAAGTAAATACACGGTGTCAAACACGAGGTAAAGTTTGGATTTTTTTTCTCGTTGGGTTTTCTACGATTTCTTATTAACCACGCATGCAATAAAGAAATAGAGTACAGTTCTGAAAAATACAAATTTCCAGCTTCCAATTTCTTAGTTTCAAATTTCTTAATGGTCAATTTTCTCCAAGATACAGTCTGTCAAAAAACACCTTAAAATTTTTATCAAAAAAATATCCTTTAATTTTTGTGAGTAGTATATAAGTAAAGTAACAAGCGATGTAGATGAGGGAAGCAGCTTGACGAGTTATTAAGAACAATTTACTTTTAATTTTCTTTTGAAAGTGTTTAACTTATGTTTAAATAGTTTTTGTGTAGCTATAGTATGACAATCGTTAATTATTCTAGTTAGAGGGGACTGTAGACTTAGGTTCGTTTTAGCAAGAGGAATGTGGAAAAGCTTCAGTATTTTTATTCCGTGGATATGTCCGAGGGTTCCTTATGGATATATTTTGTAGCAGTTAGGGGCAGCCGATTTTACCTTTAACAAATTATAAAAAAGCAAACATATCTATGGCGCCTTCGCTCGCGGAGAGTGTACATTTTAAATTTTTTCAAACATTCTCCGTAAGGTTGTCGGTGAGAGTATTCAATTTGGCCAAGCCAGATATCGTGTAAATGCTCTTTGTACACCGTCTTATCGTTGCGAATGTGCGGTGTAGAAGGGATTCCACACAGCACTAGCATATTCGAGATGGCTTTCGATTCGTACTAACATTTTAAGAGTTTTATTTTGTGTGTTCATTTTTAAAACCTTTAAGGTTCCATTTGAGAAATCCGAGCATCGGGGCTGCTTTTATCGTACATTGGTCAACATGAGAGGCAAACCTGAGTTTGCTGTCAAGTATGACTCCTAGATCACAAATTTCATCTACTTCCGCCAGTCTCACATCCTCTATTTTGTACACTACATAGTGGGCTTTTCCTTCTCGTAAACTTTATGTTAGAAGTGGCCTGCCTCCAGCGGGTTCCTGCAACCTTAACCAGTTAGCCGCTTCCCACAGGTCAATGTGGAGATCCTTGGGGGAGGCCTATGTTCAGCAATGGACTTCCTGTGGCTGAAGAGAGAGAGAGAGAAACTTTATGTGAAAGCATTTAATGCGATTTAAAATCATGTTCTTGTTCCACCTTGAAATTGAATCAGCACACGATGTAATAGTTTTATAGAGCTTTAAGTCATCAGCAAATAGTGACACGCTACAATGGACCATGAGGTCAGCCACGTCATTAATAAAAACAAGGAATAATAACGGCCCCAAATGCGATCCTTGTGGTACTCCAGGACTGGCGAAAAACGTTTCAGATTCGACCCACTGACAGCAACTGAGTGAGATTTTTTGTACAAATAAGATGTCATCCACCTGATAAGTGCACTACCAACATCAAACTCGCGCAATTAATGTAAAAAATGGAGTGGTCAACTTTGTCAAACGCGCTACGGAAGTCGGTATGAATGGCATCTATCTGCATACCTTTGTCAATACTATTGCTCAATTCGGTTACAAAAGGAACTAAGTTTGTTTCAGTGGACAGGGCAGGTCGAAATCCATGCTGATGATTAGATAGCTCGTGATCCACCATTTCAAATATTATTGAATATATTACTGAATCAAAAAGTTTGGAGAGGCATGATAAAATTCAAATAGGGCGATAATTATGAACATCAGATTTGTCTCCCTTTTTGAACACTGTGACTATTCTTGCCTTTTTCCATTCGTCATGTATTTACCTTTTTTTAATGATCTATTGAATAATATAGTTAAGGGCATAGTAATTTCAGGACCACAATGTTTTATAAAAATTGCAGGAATAGCGTCAGGGCCAGCACCCTTCGTTGGATCCATTTGTTTAATTTTCTTCAAGACTAGTGATTATTCAATTCTAAATGATAGTTGAGTAAATAAGAAATGACTGCCACGGTTCTACATTTGATGACTTTCGATATCAGACTTGTAGGCCGCACTGCTCAATGAGAACACTGAAGAAAATTGCCTCGCGAATAGATTTACAATATCAGTTCCCAATTTTGCAACAATGTTATCAAGCTTAACTGTAGTGGGTATTGATGACGACCGACCTCGTTGATTTTGTATATAGTTCTAAAATCCTTTTGGGTACTTTGGAATGATAGATTCCATTTTATGTTTACATTCGGAAACACATTTATCATACAATTTGTGAAATCTTGCACGTAATAGTTTGTATTCTGTTTGATCACGAGGATTACCCTTTTTTTTTTAACTTTTTCCACCTTTTTCCTTCACTCTCATAATATTAATCAGTGCAATATTAAACCATGCTGGAAATTATTAGGAATGATTAGCAAAATATATCTCAAATTATATCATGACTGGGCGGTGGTACCTCAGAGCAAATTTTGCAATGAGATATTAGCTGACTGACTGATTAATGATTGCTTTGACCAGGGTCGTTATGTGTTGTAGACAACCTTCGTGATTCACATGCTATGCCGTGCGTGACATTTCAGGCACATCAGTCAGATTGCAATTTCAAAAATATTTTACTTCTAGGATGCCCTCTTTTCTAGATAACTAGTGAACCACCTTCAATCTTTAAGTATGGTGAATTATCAACATGTTGATTAAATACCAAGGCTTATTTAATAGTTTCTGCTAAGCTCTTGGGCGATAAAAAACTACATTAAATAATAATGTATTAGTTCGTGTTATATGTGTCCCTGTAAAAGGATTCCATTTAGTCATCATGGTCCATCGCAGTAAAACTTGAAGCTGATCTGCATTTCCTGATAATTACAGTAAATTAAAATAATAAGAAGGCAGTATTTTGTGGGAAGCGGCCTGTGGAGATCCTTGGAGGAGGTCTATGTTCAGCAGTCGACTCCCTGTGGCTGAAGAGAGAGAGAGTATGTTGTTTCTCTTCGATGTTGTCTGGAAGATATCGCTGTCGGCGATAAGACCCCAGTTTGAGCTGATATTTAGATCTAAGGTCCTTGTTTGTGCTGAAAAGTATACTTAACACGGATTACATAATTTAAGTCCAATTAAACCAGGCCCGAGGACTATACGGTCGAACTGGGTGCTACTATTGTACTCTTCTCAACAAGATATTTACCATATATCTCTATCATAGTATTGTATCAGCCCATATACGACCCACTGCAGGGCACGGGCCTCCTCTACAATCGAGAGTGCGATTGAGAGTGGTTAGGCCATATAGTCCACCACGCTGGCCTAGTGCGGGTTGGCGGACTTACACACCGTAGAAATTTTTTAAAATCGCTACGGTATGCAGGTTTCCTCACGATGTTTTCCTTCACCGTTAAAGTGCGTGGTGATTGACTATCAATACACACATAACTCCGAAAAGTCAGAGGTGTGCCCTGGGATTTGAACCCGCGACCACCGTGAACATGTAGGCAGCCGAGTCTGGTCCGATACCACGAGGCCACCACGCACTCTATCATATACTATCATAGTAGATACGTGTAATCAGAAATCCCCAAAGTAATACGTATTTCCAAGACTCAAAGTCTTATGAGCCCTCACAACGTTATAAATGACCAATGAGTAATTCAGATAAAATACTCCATACTAGTTTACAACAAAATTAATAATAGGGAAAAACTGGGGTGTAAAATAAAAACGCAGTTCACTGAATCCTTTATTTCATTCAAGAAATAGAGTGACTATTCTACAATATCCTTACAACATTTCAAAAACACTACGAATTTTATAATATGGTTAAGTTTATTAATTTTTTTAATTAAAATTTGCACGCTCAGTATTCAAGTGATTGCATTCAAAATAAGCCTTAAATAATTTCTGTAATATACCAAAATCTTTTTTTATGTATCCATCTTCAAAATAATTGTATTTTCGTTGTTTTTGTTATAATTGTCCAAATAAAAAACCAAAGTCCGAATTGCAAATGTTTTTGCGTTTACCCGAAACACATTTTTGTGCACTTTAATACTAATCGCGCGTGTTACAAGCATGTAATTCTTACATTAAAAATAGAGTTTAAAAACCAGCTCATAATAAAACTCGTTCTTGTAGCAATACTTTCTTCCTAAACCCGAACCCCCATACAATGTTATTTTTACCCCATACTACGACATTCAGATAAATAGAATACAATTGAATATATAATAATAAACCACGCTTCACTATGCATGTAATAGCTCCGCGTTCATACATAAAGATAGTATACGAAATAGAAAAAAAGAGTTAAAAAGACAATCACAGAAACACTCGTTACGAATGACGTCATTGTACGTTTACAATAAATAATAATTTGGAAATGATATTTCTCCCCAATGAGTATTGGTCACATAATTCCTAACACAAGTACGGTTTTTGTATTGAGATAGAACCGTGTTATTTTCTTTTCAATATACGCAACCCGCTTTAATGGTGTAAAAAGTGATTGAAATTTTAAATGGATATACATATTAGTGAGATTGTTTAAATGTATTTTATCCATACATTTGCAGTGACAGTTTTCCATGTGGGATATGAGACCGTGATGAAACCCAAGCTGATCGCATAGTCGCTTCACTGTTACAAAAAAGTCCTCAAGATTACTGCTGAGTTCGCAGGTTTGTTCAGGACGTAGGGTCACGATGAGTGAGTCGTTTGAGAAGGAAATGGTGTCAAAGGGTCGGATTTTGTAAGGTTAGAAAGTTTGTTTAAAATTATATCGCAACAGATTTAAAAAATTCGCCTTTGCAATAAATACTTCACGAGGACAGTCTTATATTTGTGCTTTTAGTAATGCATTCGAGATAATGGACCAATGCAAAGCATGAGCGTCATCAGTCTCAACATTTCACTGACCTTTGGCCAAAATACGTTTTTAAGATAATTTTATCAAAAATATATATATTAGGACCGTTCGAAATTCTCGTATTGAGAAAAAAATCAACGCCTTAAACGACGTTCATTCCAAAAAAAATCGTAGTCATTCTTACAAAGATACGAATACAAAAACAAATAATATAAAGTATAAAACAAAAAATATCTGAAATCGATAAATACGAGGACAGTAATACAGTAAGTTACGCTATAAATCTGTAACATATTAAGTCCGGACGCAACACAGACGACTTAATATGAAGTGAGTTGAACGCAGCTGCACTTAATCCACCTCATGATTGAGCTTGGCCACCCCGGGGATGTTGATGGGACAGCAGTTGGGCTGGCCCTTGGTGCGCGGAGTCTTCTTGTGGCTCACGCGGACGCGGTAGCCAGCCTGCTCCACCACCTTGCGCAGTTCCTTTACAGAGCCCTTGAACTTGGTTGACTCCTTCACGCTGCGCCAGAGCATCTTCGCAGTCGGAGGCTGCTTCTTCGTGTCATAGTGTTCGTAAAAGGCCTTTCTTACGGCGCTCATGTAAAATTCAGCTTGCTCGTTGGCCTTCGCTACCGGTGGGTTGGGAGGCGGGATCGGATTGGGAGCGTCGTCTGCCATATTCATATGGTCCAACAACGCTATGATGTCGTAGATCGTGGCCTCTGTAACAAGAAAATGTTATTATTGTGATTGTATTGAGTGCGTCGGAGGTCCCTTATATTATACTCAACCCCTTCCACACATCCTCCCCCGTTAAACAAGCGTCTCCCGCCATGCTCCCCTATTTAATCTGATCTGTATATTTTAGGCGAAATTAAAATAAATTATTATTGGGGCGAAAATAAATAGCAAAGTCTAGGGGTCGGCCCGGCTCCGCTCGGGTGTAGATAGTTTTTGAGTCCAGTCCACATCAGTAACATATGTAACTAAAACAATAGGAGCAATAATATTATTTCCCTTATTGATTCAGTTATATTCAAACTTAATTTCGTACTATTTTCACGTCCCACCCTGTTACGAGTATATCCCGCCCTATCTCGTCTCGTTCTCACTCAAGGTGATATAATCCAGTCTCATCCCATCCCTTTCGAGTTTAAAACAGTAACAAATATATTTGAATTGCATGCTTATCTCACGGGAATACTACATTTCTCGGGACAAAAGTAGCCTATGTGTGTGTATTCCACATGTCAGCTACTTCCATAGCAAATTTAAGCGAAATTAATTCAGCCGTTTCTGAGATTAGCGTGCAAGAAGGCACAGACAGACAAAAATTCTAACAATCATTGTTTTGGGCTGTATGACGTTAATACTATCCCCCCATATTAGGTTTTACCATTTGTTTTATTCAGTTTCCGCCACTATAGCTCTATTTTTAAACGTTATGTTGGAATTAATATCAAAATATCGAGATATTGAACCTATTGTGACCTTTGTCTATTCACTATTGTGCCTATGTATCAAAAAATAGGAAAGTGCGTGGTGGCCTGTTGGTAAACGGACCAGACTCGGCTGCCTACATGTTGACGGTGGTCGCGGGTTCAAATCCCAGGGCACACCTCTGACTTTTCGGAGTTATGTGTGTATTGATAGTCAATCACCACGCATTTTAACGGTGAAGGAAAACCTCGTGAGGAAACCTGCATACCGTAGCGATTTTAAAGAATTTCTACGGTATGTAAGTCCGCCAACCCGCACTAGGACAGCGTGGTGGACCATATGGCCTAACCACTCTCTATCGATTCTCTTGGTTGTAGAGTAGGCCCGTGCCCAGCAGTGGGACCTATATGGGCTGATAAAATAAAAAAAAAATAACTAAAATATATTAATTTTTTCTCAACTGCTGTCCGAGTTATTATACTTTATTCATTTTATTACAACCGTTTGTAAAATAATGAATATTTGATGCCTTAACATGGAGAAAAAAGGATGGTAATACCCTTTTTCTACTATTAAAAATATATTAAATATAATAATGAAGAATATTTGTAATCATGGATAATTATCAATTAAACACGTTCACATTTTTAATTTGCCACTTTTAACATTAACTTTAATCATATTTAACTTAAGCTTTACCACTACGTTAAGGTGCGTATATCTTTCAATTATCAATTAAAATTGAACTACGAACTTACTTTGGCCAGAAGACAATAAGTCCACGATCATTCCTTTCATTTCCGGATCTTTCATTAAATCAGCCATGATACATTTTTTCGCTTTGTCAACACAGTCCTCACACATTGTTATTGTTGAAATTCTGTATATCACTGCTAGGAGTTGGAGCGGTACTGACGAGACGCGACCGATACTGACGGAGGACGGCGAGAGAATGACCGAGAGCCCCCGTGCGCCGCCTCATGCCCTCTATATAGCTTAAGTCCGCGCCTCACGATGTTAGTTGCTTTGCTAGTAAATTGCTGCTAGTGACTTGCGATAGACAATAGGTCAGGTCAGTAATTACATTATTCCCGTACATTATGAGTACGAGTATATCCTAAACATGTAAACTAAGTATTTGTTACAAAAAATATTGTTATAAAAAAGTTACGGTAAACAAGGGGGGTACTACCCCACACCATTAAAGAGCAGCTGTTTGCATTTCTGCGGTGAAGTAGATTGTCGCGGTATACTTCATAAACATAATAAAACAAGTCATAATAGCAGGAATAATTAAGCTCCTGATCTATTCCTTGAATAAATATTCCTAGAAAACCTTATTCATAATCAGCTTTGTTCCTTTCTCACTACTAACAAACTCCTAAGCCCATTCCAGTCGGGTTTTAGTCCAGAGCATAGCACCACCACTGCAGTAGCTCAAAACACATATGACATCAGGGCTACTTTGAACAATGGCAAATCGACTGTACTAGTTTTACTATTACTTTAGTAATGCCTTCAACACGGTTGACTGTGCTGTCTTATTAAACACAATATAATGCTTAACATTAACATATCTCCAATGGTAATTGACTGGTTTTCGTAGTTTCGTGATGAGGTGAAGGCAACGGGTACATATAGAAGAGGTATTCTTTTCTTGGTACGGTAATTCTGATGGCGTCTAGAGCGGCATTTTATCTCCCACGCTTGACAGCTTATTTCTTCTTACCATTTGTATGTAGATGATTTACAAGTCTACTAACAAGCTCCAGTAGATAGAATAAACGAGGCAATACAATTAATAAAGATCTCGCATGTATCAGTAATTGGAGTAAGCTGCACGGTCTTAAAGTCAATCCTCTAACATTCAGGTCATTGTTGTTGGCAGCCCTAGGATGATTTCTAACACGAATGTCAAATTTATATCTCGAGTGATATTTGACGGCTGGGTTATCCCCTTTAGTAATCAAGTTAAGAATCTAGGCATAATTTTAGATAATAACTTATCCTGTGGTCCCCAACTATAGGCACTTAATTGCAAGTTTTTCGCCACGGCGGGGTTCTTGAGTAGATTACAGAATTTTCGGATTTTTTTGGAAATATGACCACGTATCTGAATTTCATATTCAGCTCAAGTGTCATCAGTGCATAATTGCGCCTTCAGCGAAATACTCGTATTCTCACGACACAGGACTATCATTAATGGAAATTTGGGATCAGGACCATGTGTGATTATTGTGTTATTGAATTTTGTATATTGGACGTGGATCAAATTGGGCGATAGTATTTGTTGGGAGCCACCGGGACTGTAGAACCACATAAACGTCATTATAATCTTAAGGCACAGAAAGTCGTTTGCTGAGCCTATAGAAAATACAAGGGCTAATGTCTATATCTCATACTATATTCTAAACTAGCAGCCAATTTAGACAACACAAGTCATTAGCTTAAACAGCTGGAACCACTATGTAAAGCAGGACAAGTCACTAGCCCAAGAAACTGTCATTGTATAAGGGAAGCCTTAACGTATTGATCTGCGCGAAAACTTCAAATAGCTGCGTCACCCTAGGGATGGCGCACATATCAAAGTCAGCCAAGGTGACCCCATTATTTTATGAAATCGACTATTGCGTACATTAAAAATGGTAGACTTACAACTATGTAAGTAACGAAAAATATAAGCTTAGTTAGAAAATAAAGCAGTCCTCGCTTATAAAAATCGCATATTTTTTATTAAAGACAAAAATACACTTATCGCATTATATTTAATCATACGACTTAAACGCTATTTATAATATTAGATATCAAATTAAGTATTTTACGTTAATATTATCACAAAAATAGAGACAGTGAAGATTTTCACTTAAATCGTAAACGTTAAACATTTAATTGACATATATAAAAAAATCTACTATTTGGACGTGAGTGAATTTATTTTATTAATGTATGTTTTAATGATCATAACGGAGTTTTTCTCCTATTCTGATGCAATTGTGCTATGGATTTGACTAAGCATTGGTACAATTTAAGCCGTCATACTTGTAATCTCATGTTGGTCTTCTACGACAAGAACTTGCTAGCAATCTCAAAAATCGTTTATCATATCTGGGTAAGACTGGCTTGCTTTCTTTCTTTCTCTCTCTCTCTTCAGCCACAGGAAGTCCACTGCTGAACATGGACCTCACCCATAGATAGACTTGACTTGCTTTACTATACTGCGATTTTACAAGGTTTCGGATATCTATTTTTATGTATGACCAACGAACAGAAAATAAGGATTATCGTCGATGGGCATGAGATACAATATGTCGTAGAGGTAGTGCTTCTGGGTCATGAAACACCACATGAAAGGAACGCCTTTTCCCTTCCTCTTTGTTTGAAACGCAAACTCTTCGACATGTGTATTCTGCCCGTCATTACTTACGGCTGCTATACGTGGTCTTTGACAGAGTGACAGGAGTCCAAACTGAAGGTTTATCAACGAGCAATGGAACGCAGCATGGTGCACTCACCATGCTGCGTTCCATTGCTTCCGTTCCACATGATCTTGTCATTTCACACTTGAAATGACAAGATCATGTCAAAAACACAATGCTGCTTATTTTAACAAAAGTAACAGACGTCGGCATAAGACCACTAGACTCAAGTGGGATTGGGCCGGGCACCTCTGCAGAATGCACCCTGTTCTGAATGCCAAAATAATCTGCGAATGGATGCCGCAAGACGGATATAAGCGAAGAGGCAGACCCCGGAAGCGGTGGCGGGACCATCTCGATAGATTTAACAGAGACTGGACGAAAATTGCACTTAATAGAGATACATGGAAGAACTTAGGGCTTTTGCCCAGCAGTGGGATCTTTTAGGCTAGTATAATAATATTTTTTAAAGTAAATTCAAATATTGTTTTTACGTTATACTACGAGTTTTTATGGACACAGCTGTCAACTACCATATTAAATGTCTTTAATACAAACCAACAGTCCGATTTCTTTTCGTTGCATACCTATTTTTGTCCTTGTAGAATGCTGCCGTCGCTAATCAGGAACTGGTGATCTGTGAATGTGGCCATTCATTTCTGGGCTTACATCGTCCTTTTTTCTCGTTCATTGGGTATTTTATATCGTTCAATTTGTAACGTCTTTGTTGGATAGTAATTTTTGTGGATAACAGAATTCTGGGTTTGATACCCAAGTAGGTTCTTTATGAGTATTTTTATTCAAACACACCTATTGAAGACAGTATTAAACGAAAACGTTAAGACTAATGTCAACGGTATGGAGTGAAATTATGAGCTAAGTTATACTGTTGGGTATTATTACTGTTGGGTGTATTTATTTATGTTTATTCTCGTCTCCGTGTTGAACTAACACCTTTAAAGGATGAAGTTACAGTAGGTCGAAAAGTTGATGAAGTATAAAAATTGCGATTAAAACCATTTTACGCTGCTTAACAAGGTCTAGGGAACAAACCAAGTATATCAACTTAATATTTATGAACTTTCTTTAAAAAAAGTACTGGCCACTAAAATTGTAAAATGGAATTTGAAAGTTCATTGCATATATACGAGTATATATATATCTTCAGCCACAGGAAGCCCACTGCTGAACATAGGCAATCCCCAAGGATCACCACATTGACCTGTTGGAAGTGGCTTGCATCCAGCGACTTTCTGCTACCCTAAGCCGGTCGTCCGTCTACCTTATGGGCGGGCGTCCGACACTGCACTTGCCTTGCCTTCACTTCAGAACCTTTCGGCCCCAACGGCTATCATTTCTTCGCGCTATGTGCCTGGCCCTCTACAACTTGCTAATCCTAATGGCTATGTCGGTAACCTTTACATAAATATAAATGTTCGCAATTAGAAAAAAAAATATTGACCCAAATCTTTTCTAAATATTGGAATACTTCACTTGTTCCCAGGTTATGGGATTTTCTTACGTCAAAAGTTTAGAGATACTTGTAAGTTTTTAATTATTTTTTCTTGTGGAAAATAAATATCTCTACTTCTATTGATGTATCATATCGAAGACAAAAGAATATTAAATAAAAAATTAACACTACCTATCTTTTACTTTGACTTTGTTGAGCAGTGCCTTTAGTAAATGTAATAATGTAGTTTTATTAAAATTAAAAGTGAACTTATTAAAATAAAGTTGACTATGTACCGACTTGTCTGAGGAAGAGTTTTTTTTTAATTTTATTTTATTTGGGAAAGACTAGTTAAACAGTAGAAATAAATGTAATATAACTAAATTGCTGACAACGAGCCTCTACCAATACATATTTTAAATAAGCACCTTATATTATACTAATTAAAAAGTAAATAAATTGCAATGGTTCCAGCCTCAAGGCAATGTCTCCTTTAATTGTGGCTCCTGAATAAGGTCTTCATAAATGTCCCAAAAATCATCTATCGATAGAAAAAAAAAGCATTTTATTGTTTTGAGGAAGATTTTTAAAAATATTTTCATTTCTTCATGTTAAAGCTATAATTTAATGTAAAATAATAAGCTAAGTACACATATCATTTATACAGGGTATATCAAGACTGCTACCGAAAACGAAGCCAGGTGGTGGTTTGAGTGACTATAGACACGATGCAACTAAAAATTTTACAAAAAACGCGAATAACTTTTTGTTTTGTTTTTGTACGAAAAGGGTGTACATTATTTTTTTAGGGAAATGTATTTATTTACCACCAAATACGTTGTATTAAAAAAGATATAAAAAAACCGTCGCTTTTTTTTGCAAAAATTTTGGCTGCATTGTGTCTAAAGTCACTAAAACTACCACCAGTCTTCGTTTTCGGCAACAGTCTTGTTATACCCTGTATATATTATATTGCATTGACAACGTATGGGAAAAGAAAACTTGGATATTTTTACTTAGTATTTTATTCCTTATCTTAATTAATCTTCTTCCGTTAGTATATAAAAGTACCAATAATATTATTGATAGACATTACTCTAACTTTAATTCATTACTATTACTAAATATATTATCGATAAAAGAAGAGACATGTAAAGCTTAAAAAAATGTACCTATGATGATTCACTCACAGTCTCTACACAGACATGCGATGCGGTACATAAATCAAATAAAGTACTATATTTTTCTGCTTCTTCGGCCTATGAAAATGAAAATAATTTATTGAATTCATTAAAATCTTCAACATTATTTGGATTCAGTCATTTTTTTTTTCTACCATCCGGTTCGGAAAGCGGTTTTCACTAGAAAAGAACGGGCAAGAAACTCTAGTGTTGATGTACCCACCCAATGCTGAGTGTAAATCTCTTATAAGTATTTCATTTACTTTAAATACCTCTGAGTGCGACATTCAATCTAGTTAAATATATGTATACCTATATAATAAGTTTGATCACATATTTTCTACTGTCGGCATTATTCATAGACAGTTTTAAAACCAATTTTAGCTATCGAGGTTGGTGTTCCTTTCTAACGACTTTCGATTTCAGTTTGAGCGAAGAAGAGAAACCGTTCGATGACTAAACTAGGTTTTAAACTTGTCTATGTATAAGGCCGTTACAAATTAAGTACTTGTTAACCTTAACTTTACATTGCTATAAAGACTTATTAAAAAGTGTAAAAAATTAGAGCACTGGCGCTTTTCATTTATTTTAATAAACTAAGACCAGCTAAATTTGTGACTCTTTCGTTCAAACCGAACGAAATTGAAAATGAAGTCTAAGGAATAGGCCTATAAATCAATAACAAATATAAACAAAGTCCTTAACATATAAAGCAATAAAAATTGCGAACTTTTTATTCAAGATCATAGAAGATTTTTTAAATTCCTAAGCTAAGTTACTTCGAGACCTCCCTCCACTTAGTCCACTGGACTCATGCAGTAAAGCAACAAGAAGGATCACACCATAAAGTCCCAGCGACTTCCACAACCTCAGTCGGGATATGGTCAGGCCCTACCGCTTTCCAGTTCTTCATACACCAACACTAAGGAGACCTTAGTCTGTAGTAGATGCAACAAGACACTACGCAAAGCTACATTGAAAACAAATATTGGGCATACTAGTATCAAGCTGTACTACTCGTACAGATAGAGAATAGGATTGAAAATAGCGGCGCTTGTGTTGATCTATCGTTTTCACACTATCGCTTTCACACTCGCTGGTAAAGTAACAAAAAAAATCACGGTAAATAGCGTATTTCATACAGTGTGATCAAAAGCAGAACTAGATCTTCGTTACATTGCTTAGCATATGTATCAGATTAGAAAACCTGCGTATTGGGTAGAATCTTAATACAAATCTATCAGAATCAGAGAAATAGTAAACGAAACTAATGGCGAAGTATTTATCAATATTGTTGGTATGAATAGCGACAATGTCAGCGATACACGCACCGAATCACACGAAGCCTATGATCTGATGTCATTGAAGATATGTCAGACCATCCTGGTGAAGACCTGATGAAGAATTTGATGTTAATGTATTCAAAAAAAGTATTTTTTATAGTTTAAAACTATTCCTAAATAATTTCTTAAATGTTTTATATACCTTCTTACATATCAAATTGTAATTGGATAATATTTTTTACTAGACTAAACTTTCTTTTCGATAGTTCTAAGAAAGCGTTAACACTACGTTATACTTCACGTAACGTTATTAGCGATTTAACTACTAATACTAAGCATGCTGACTATACAGGCATAATGAGCCGCCACTGCTAATCCCATTCTTTATCTGTTCGGATAGTACAGCAATTAAGTTATATGTTACATAATCATTACAATATAGATTGCTTAACCTATAGTTTTATTATTACAAAATTAACACACAGTAGTACAATAATTATAATCTAGTGAATCATAAGACATCGCTACACACGACCCTCTATGTCAGTCTAGTTAGTTCTGTGCACGCAACGTGCAAGTCTTTGGCCCTTCATATAGTTTGGGCCAACCATATAACCGTGTCCTGTTCTATCCTGCAACAGCTTATCTTCGTCCACTGCCGTAGTCCATCACGCTAGATTATTGCGGGTTAGCGAACTTCACATACTAGTTGAAATATCTATGTATGTACGTAGATATTTCAACAAGTATATGAAGTCCGCAATGTGGGTTCCTTCACGATGTTTTACTTCGTCGTTATGGTGTGTGGTAGTTGAATATCAACACACAGGACTCCGAAAAGTCAGAGGTTTCCCTGGAACAAAAACCCGAGGCCAACGACTTGGCATTCGAAACAGGCCACCGCGCTCTTTATCCCCACATTTTTGTATATCTTTAACTTAGGAAGATGCATTGCTGACTTTCTCAAATTACAAAGGACGTACATTGCAAACAGTAATGTAATTCCATATTTAGATAATAAATCGGAATTGTAGGTATAATATTTGATCTAAGTATATTTAATACACGAAAATATTCCATTCAAGTGGACATGTTTAGGAAATGGTTTACGACTAAGTATTAAGGTCTTAATATTTAATAACATCTTCTGTGGTACGCGAAGTCCACCAGGCCAGCGCGGTAGATAATGGCCTGAGACTAAGAGCGCAAGAATTCGCTCCCCCGTACCCCATAAGGGATATTCCGTTTATTCAAGAAGCTGATGTTCCATGGGCTGTGAGGTGAACCCCGTCTCCAAGTGTTGATCATATTGCGGCATCGAGGTTAGCGGTTTGGTGATCAGGAAACCTGAAATTAAGAAAAAAATATGTACGCACGTAAGAAATTATACTTCTTTTTACCCGACTGCGGGAAAAGCAGTTCTATGTTTTTCGAGTGTATATAGGTATGTATATATGTATGTATGTATATATGTAGGTGTATATACGCCCTAGGGCCTCAACGGTTTGTCGTATTTTTATGTGAGTAGTGTCAATAGATTCGTATTATTCGTGGGAGTGACAAAATGGTACATAATAATTTAAACAAATAACAACATTAAGGATTTTTGGCGCCAAAACATATTTTCAAAAAAATTAAATGTTTTCAAAATACATCGAGTGTGGTATCAAAATAAATGATTTTTAATGTTTATTACGAATATATATGTAAACGTCGGAATGTACATTCCAAAGGCTGCACAACCGTTTGTACATACGAGTAGTGTTCACAGTCGTAAAGCGCATCGTGCTGATGCAGGTAGACCACGAGTACATCATGCTAATATTGAAGAGCAAGTTGTAAAGCTTTTTTAACAAGATCCCACCAGGAGTACTCGTTCTGTTGCACACCAACTGCACCAGCCAAATGCTAGTGTGATTTTTTAAAAAGAAAATGGCTAGTATGCTTTCCACTACCGTCGCGTTCAATCACCATTGCCCCATGATTATAAGGCAGGAGTGGAATAATGTGCTTGGATTTTGCGAAAAATTTATCGAGGTGGAGATTTCTTGCATCGAGTACTGTCCACAGACGCATGTAGTTTTCAAATAACGGGTGTTTTTAATAATCATAACGACTATATCTGGTTGAGAGAATTTTTTTTGCCATAAAACTAAGCCATTTTCAACACCGAAAGTTGGAAAGTCAATATTTGGTCCCATTTTTCTAGAGCAGTCTTGGAATAGTGCATGCTAATTATAATCTCTTAGAGAAGACCTGGTTGAAGCATTGAAAAATTTAAAAATGGCTACCCATCAAACAATTTCGTTCCAGAATGATGGCGCTCCTCCTCATTTTTCTCGACTAGTGCGTAACTACCTCGAGATCGTAGGATTGGTAGGGGCGGACCAACTTCGTGGCTAGCGCGGTACCCTGATTTGACTTCACTGGTTTATTTGTGGGGTCATATTAAACAACTAGTATACACAAAAATATGTGACACTGAAACTGAAATGCAAACGCGGATTGTAGTGGCTTTTGACAAAGTTAAAAAAACAAACACAAGATTGTTACAAAGTGCTCTTGACAATCTTGTGCGATGCTGCCAGACATTGCGTGGTAGAAAAAAAAATGTCTGAATCTAAATAATGTTTCATTTTCATTTTCATGCAGAAATCATCTCCTATTTGTTCAAAATTTGTACAATGACACCCGAGGAGATGGAAAACATGTGGGTTTCATTAAGTAACATGTGTCAATATCACCGTGTGTAACTGAATATTACATTATTTGGAAAAAAAACTGAAAAGATTGAAGTAAACAATTATAAAAAAGCCCGTCTGCGTCATCTAATCTATCTGTCATCTTTATTAAATTCATTGAAGAACTGAAAAGATAGAAATAAGAATATACGATAACACGATAAAAATGCTGAGTCAGTCGCAACGCTGCTTTAATGACAGTGGAAAAACTCTTTAACACAAACCTCTTCACTCTGAATATAAAGAAATCCAAATACATAACTTAGTTTTCATAAAACACAAGCCTCGAGCGAACACAACACCTATCCCTCAAATACCACACGTGCCAGTATGACCTTAACCCGATGCAACAAAGCTGCAACTGTGAAACCCTAGAACGCACTCAACAAATTAAATATCTTGGAATAATAATCGAAAACCTCTCATTCAAACCACACATACATCACATATCCAATAGCACTCGCAAACATATTTACATTATAAAAAAACTTAAAGTAAAGTGATATTGGATTTTTCTATTCATTATCAGCCCGGAGTCAGAAATTTGTGCCCGATATGGCGATAAGCTCGCCCCCCATCACATCGTGGGACGGAATATACAAGGCGAAACGTGGGTGTTCTGGTAGCACCTCTGCCTACCCCTTTCGGGGAAAAAGGCGTGTGTTTATGTATGTATGTATAAAAAAACTTAGAGACTGCACATCGATTCCTATCCAACGCATGATTTACAACGATATCTGCCAACCAATCATGGAATATTGTATTTCTATCTCGGGCGGAGCTGAGAAAACGGTACTCATTCAGGCTGAAAGAGCACAGAGAGCAATCATCAAAGTTTTCTTGTTAAAAACATTTTTACTTCCCACAGATACAATTTATAGATAATTTGCAGTGCTCCGTGTTAGACAGTCATGCGTATTAAGCGCCACTCTTCATACACATAAACAATTGCAAAAAAGACCAGACATGGAAATACCCTAGTCTAAGCGTATATTCAAAATTACACTTTCTAAAGCTTCCTCACTACTAACTAAACGCTGTCCAACCTTTAAACACCCACTCGTCTACAATAATTTAAATAGCCATTGCAACATCAATAACTTTACTTACGCATTATGTAAAAAGAAGTTAAATCATGGTTACTAACACTTAATTACGAGGAATCTGAAAAATTTATAACAAAATATTACAGAGCTTCATGAGAGTGCACGCAGACACACCTACACACACACTCACACTCACACACACACACACACACACATACACATATTAATTATTGATCTCAACTTGAGACCTAAGGAACATACTTATAACAGCATAATTTTATCTTGCATAGTTTTCAAACAAAAAGCAATGTATTTTGTTAAGTATTAATCCGACATATTATAATACTTTGCTAATACTGATTTTTTTTTTCTAAAATGTTTATTACAGTTAATTTAAGAGTATTAATCTCTAAACTGATGCTACGTTGTTTGATTATTTCTAATGTAAGTTTTATTTATAAACAAATGTTTTGTATCCCTAAATTAAAGTTCTGAAATATTAATATTATGTAAAAAAAGTCATTTTTTTTTTGTTTACAAATTTTGTATTTCTTGCGCTAATTTTATTTTGCAAGTAGCTATTATTTTATCATTTAATTGAATATATTATGGTAATTCTTGTAAATCTATGTCATCTTATAAGACGTTTTATTCATTTGCTATGTTTGTTAACTGAATAATATTTCTTGGTTCCCAAAATACAGGCTTGCCTAGTTGTGCCCATGAATGATTGTACATCTTTAATTGATATAAATAAAAATTACTAATTATTAATATCATCCATCCATCGATCAGCCAAAGGAAGTCCACTGCTGAACATAGGCCTCTCCCAACGATTTCCACAGTGACCTGTTGGAGGCAGCCTGCATCCAGCGACGTCCGGCGACCTTTACCAGGTCGTCTGACTACCACTATTAATATAATTTGAATATTTAATTTTGGTTTGGAATTATCTCAGTTATCGCGCGTATCCGGGAATGTCTAACTTGTCTTTAACCCACAAGGAAGTTGATCATAAAACGAGGGGTTGCAAATATTTTCTGTCCACTTCCCTCCGTAACAAAGCGGGTGTCAAAACAATGAACTAAAGAGGTAAATAACGTCAGATGAAAAGACTATTACAGCCAGGGAAGCCAGCTAATGTACCACGGAACAAATTACTATATTTACTGGGACCTATTATGTGAGCTGTTGATTCCAGTAATTGGTATAGCAAAACCGCCTGAAAGCACGGAAATTGTCCTAGTCGCCACTAGGTCCGTGTGGTATACAACTCCAGCTGATATTTGCATACAATCCAACATAGTTTTACCAAACATTCATTTTGCCATAGACTACACTCGCATAGTATATGATGCGCGGACTGCTCATATTCGCAATTAGGTGTTGAACATGGGCACGCAGACGAAACACAACAAAATAAACACAAAAGGAAACAGTTATAAACAATGAAAGTAGCACTCACAGAAAAAAAAACAGATTCATAATACATAGGTAATTAAAAAATAAATAGCAAGAAAATTGACGCCCCATATTTCGAAATCTAAGAATTAGGATTAATATACCTTTTCATTGTGCGGTTCTAACATTTTGATAAATCTGGAGGTTCTGTGATCAGCGATACAAGTCAAGTTGTATTGTATTGTATCAGCCCATATACGACCCACTGCAGGGCACGGGCCTCCTCTACAATCGAGAGTACGATTGAGAGTGTTAATAAATAAGTCAGTAAGTCAAGTTGAAATATTTTTAAAATTCAACAAAAAAAAAAGACAAGAAAAATAAAATAGTTTTTTTGGTCTAACTCACGACTTTCTATCTCCTACAGTTTCGGAGATAATTTTGTGTTACGTGATATAATTGCTACGATTTTGGCGAAAAAACGCGAATACTGATATATTTCACGTTGTAACTCGTTTCTGTATTCGATTAATACGTAGTTTTTGTGTCTTAGTGGTATAAATATAATTATACTTGTAATTTTTGTAATAATCACGATATTGTAAACTGGTTTTGAAAAGAGCAACACTAGAGTTTCTTGCCCGTTCTTCTCTAGTGAAAACCGCTTTCCGAACCGGGTGGTAGAAAAAAATGACTGAATCTAAATAATGTTGAACATTTTAATGGATTCAATAAATTATTTTCATTTCATTTCATTTTCATTTTCATTTCATTTCATTATAATTATCTTGACATATTTATTTTTTTCGGTCGCAGGACGTCGCTGGATGTAGGCTGCCTCCAACTGGTCATTGTGGAAATCATTAGGAGAGGCCTATGTTCAGCAGTGGACTTCCTTTGGCTGATGGATTGGATTGATTGGATATATTTTTAGTACATTTAACGTGAACTTTGATATATCTAGAGTTATATCGCTTTGAACCATTTTTTCAATATTGACTACAAAAATACAATCCAACATGTACCTTCCAATTAAAATGCGAATGTATGCTTTTAAAGTGCTAAGCGATATATTTCAACATACATAATTCTACACAAATCTAACTTTTATGTGAAAGCACATATACCCCATATGTCACAGGTTTTTCATGAATTAATTCTAAAATATGACATTTATGAAACAAACTAATATGCACAATGATAAAACTCAATTTTATGCACAAAATAAGGTATTCAATTTTAATCTAGCCCATTTAGTTTGCGACCGGGACTTTTTAGATCTAGTTATTGCTGTCTTATAAAATTATGATTTTCGATTGTATCACTCATCACAGGAGCCACAAATGGAATCTTCATACGGTATAGCTGTACGGCATTTAAGGTGTTTTTTAAACAGCAAATATGTCTCCTTACGGTATAGCCGAACAACAATTAGTTGTTTTTAACAAATGTGCTTCCTTACGGTATAGCCGCGCAGCAGTTCGTTGTATTCAACAAGTTTGTTTCTTTACGGTATAGCCACATTGTAGTTCCTTATTCCCACAAATGTGCTTCCTAACGGTATAGTCGCGCCATAGTTAACGTAAATAAAAATCTTACACCTGCCACCCGCACCTTGGGACGCGTTATCGCTTCAATAAAAATTATATTGAAATTCTTTAAAGTGGAATCATGCAGCATGAAGTGTCGAAGGGTTAAGTACTATATATCGATGTTTTATACCACCATTATATTCTTATTTTGATAACATAAATATTTTTTTATTGTATACTCATTTTTAACCGAAAATTAGTTTTAATCAAATATGGACAGATTTAACGTTAATTCCTTTCAAATAATTGAAAATATAAATATCAATGTTGACAACCTCTGTTACCCAGTAAGCGGTTTCTCTTCTGGGTGATTGTAGCTCCAGCTTTAGAGAATAATCGCTTGTACAAGAGAAAAAGCTATTAAGGTCCCCTTTCGTTACCCCGGGGGAGGTGAAAAGTGGTATGTCAGTGTCTCTGGCCTTCCAGCCCGGCACAATGCGGATTTGTGGCCAAGCTGGGTCCCTACCAAGCCTACGCCAGCATACTGGCTAAAAACCTCTTGAAAATCGTCACACGCATTGTGGCGGCACTGGACATCCCAGGGTGAAAGGCATCCCGATTTACGTCCGCGTAACCGCCCCGCGCATAACCATTGCTGGTCCCTTCTATGATGTGCGGCCCGGATGATCCCCACTTAAGACTATTTTGGACGCCCTTTTAGGTCTTAGCGGCGTCCATGACAGAGACGAAGCACTGTCGTTCGCCTCAGTATCGTTACAAGTCAGGGCGCACCGCCCCCGCAGTGTTCCCAGAGACTGATGACCCCCTTAGGTCGCCTCTTACGACGGGCAGGGGATACCGTGGCAGAATTCCTACACCCCCGGACCACAGGGCGAAAAGCCGCTCACTGGGTGGGGGGTAATAAGTGTCGAAGTTACCACGAGTAATTGGGCAAAGGCGGGTATAGAAAGATTTTAAAAATGTATTGGGGGATAAGTAAGAAATATTTTTACGTGGAATTAAATACGTGGTAAACGTCAGAGCTCCTATAATACCAACTGGGATAATGTTTGTGTGTCACTTTAGATAACGGGCAGGATGATAGATGGCGCTACAATAAAACAACGCTCATGAAGAGCGATTTATCATTGATATGATATGATTTTTATGAGTGTTATATCGATGTATTATAAACATCGATGTATCTTTTGCATCCCTACCGGGCCCCACCCTGCTAATTGTCTGGGGGTTAATCTAATCCTCGACACGATGTTCGAAGGTTTGAAGTCCACGTATAACTTATAAGATAAAAGTTTTTCACATCTTTTAACAATTATCAATACTTTTTGCTATCAAAAGTTAAAGTTATCATTCACTCTGAACTTAGTTTCAGGTTACGATGTACCATAGAGGATTCCAACATTTTATTGAGTATTTAGACACATTCGTACAGTTTTACAATTGAATATTCGTCGTCGTGTCACCTTTTTCTTTCGTAAAGTCAATAGTTTCAGTGTACGAGCGCTGCAAAGTATTACATAATACGCGTAAATTATCGCAAACAAAAAACTATCTCCTTTATTAGAAAACATGAGTCTATGAACGCAAATGACACTGTAAAACGTTGTACGGTATACTGATGACTTAGACTAAATATTCTATTGAGTTCTCATGGCAGGAGTTCCGTAGAAGGAAGATAGCCTAACACATAGAGCACGCATTCCCTTACATACGGTATCCCAGAAGTAGACGATAAAGTAGACGATACATCGGTAATAGGACGTAGATTAAACTATGACTGCCCATAAATAAAAAATATAGTCCTATCCCCGATAGTTTCAAAAAACAGCCATTCTAGTGAACACTAAAAAAAATGACTTTGACCATCACTTTGAAGCATCGTGACCAGAGATTTCTATAATTTATTATTTCAAGTGGCGTGTTTTGTATATTAAATAGATAAGCTTTCAAAATTATATCATAATAAGCACGTTTCAAGAAATATACTACTCACAAAAATTTAAGGATATTTTTAGGTCACATTTTTATGTGTTTTTTGACAGTCTGCATCTTAGAGAAAATGGATCGTTAAGAAATTTGAAAAAAATAAATTGGAAGCTGGAAATTTATATTTTTCAGATCTGTGCTATATTTCTTTACTGCACGCCTGCTTAATAAGCAATCGTGGGAAAATAATCGAGAATTTTTTTTCAAAATTTTACTCGTGTTTGACACCGTGCATTTACTTGGTGATGTTTATTTTTTGACATCATCATAAAGCTCTTATGGATAATTTAATCCCTTTTAATTTGATATACTAAAGAACTCCGTAGTATGATTTGGAGCTGACTTATGGTAAATCAAAGCTAAAAAAGCCTTGGCAAAAAAGTTGGGAACTTTGACTGGGGATTACACCAGAAATATTGATCATGCAGAAAAAAAAAGATTAGGGATTTGTTAACTTCAAAATATACTCTATAAGACGTTATAGTTTTATGATGTAAAACAGTATTATTGAGTAAAATTCTTGACTGAAGAAAAGGCACAAAAACGGTTATTTAAGGATATTCGGAAAACTTAACATATCTTTGGATAAAATGGAAAATAAGTTTATCAAATTAAGAATATCGTCGGTAACTTTTCTACCTTAGAGTATTCTAGAGACACTCTAAAAATTTCAAATTGCAACGGTTTGATTATGTTAGTGTTGGAAAGGTTTAAACATACTGTATTTAGCAATTTTCACTTTCTATTCATTATTTTCGTTCAAAATCTTGATTATTTTATAATAATCTACCCATATTCTTTTAATCAAGTATTTTTTCTCAAACACATCCAACAAAGTCAGCAATTGTAAAAAAAAGAAAATATCCTGGCCCCATAACCGGTTTGTTTTAAATAATGTCAATTTGCTTATTACTTGATTGCTTATTACTTGATTGCTTATTAAGCAGGCATGCAATAAAGAAATAAAGCATAGATCTGAGAAATAGACATTTCAAGCTTCCAATTTCTTAACGATCCATTTTCTCCAAGATACAACAGACTGTCAAAAAACACCTAAAAATTTGACAAAAAAAATCCTTTAATTTTTGAGCATTGTATATTCAAATTCATCAAGGAAAGATTTTTTAATTGTTTATTGACCAACTTTGACACATCATACTGAAAAAAAAAATACTACAGTGTATGGCAAGTATTATCAAAAATGCCGCATTTCATCAAGATTTTAAAATTTCAAAAAGATTTTCATTTAATTAAGTTATTAGTAGCGAATGCTCTAATTGTTTAAACGTGTTTTCATAATAAATTTAACATTTTTTAACCTCGTTTCCACACCACCTTGAGGTAGAGGTGACTTGTTTTGATTTAATTTGGTATGCAGTTCTTATTCAAGCTCATCTCCCAAAAACCACTCGTTACAGTACTACGGAGATTCGGTGAAAGTAGATTTTTGTGAATGCTTAGTAGAATGGCTGTTTCTTGGAAACTATCGGGGACAGGACTATAGCTTGTTTTGTTGCTTCCCGTTACTAGTTTATCATCTAGTACTGGAACACCCTGTATACACACATATAGATGGAACTAAAGAAGTTGTACTTCTGTCGTGTGATCTAAAGCACACTCGTTCATTTTTTTTACAAAATTGTGATTGTTTCTTATCTAAGAATATTGATGTTTTCAAAAACTAAGTATAAACACTCCTAGGTTTTCAAATGGCGTTCATTAACACTTAATGTAGTTTTTCCTATTCCTCATAGTTTCGGATTTGGTCATCGAAGCCCACTTGATAAAATCAGCCTGTATTTTATTTAGAACATAAATTATATACCTCAGGATTATAATGAATCGTAAGCTGCGCTGTATCAGAATTATCTTCAACAGCCTCTGTTTCATTTGTCGCCATCTGCGTGAACTGGCCAACGATCTGAAACGAGAGTGAGGACCCTTTATTATAGTCACATAACGGAGCTTCTTCAATGCACCTGGCGTGTAAACGCAAGACACATAAATTTTGATCACTAACATATATTGATCTACCTTGGGAAGTAAATACACACCCAATAGTTTCATACATAGTCCTGACCCCACACTAAAATAGAAGTGTTGAGTCGTAGCACGCATGTAACTTGTATTTCACCCCAAATTTAATTCATTGATTGATCAAGATAAGTAAATACAAGGAATTCGTTATAAATTATCGTTAACTTCCAATCGAAACTCTAATAAGGTGTAGGAAGTTTCAAAGGTTGCAAATTACATGACCAACGCCATCCATCGTGATACATTGGGATTTGAGATCTAAATTCACCTTGATTGAGTATCTCTGAATTGTGACATACATAATATGTTAAATTATTAAAATCGAATGTATATTATAAATTAAACAAATATTTGTGTGCTCCACAGGTACTGGTTTCGGGTTTAGGTGTTTGTGAGACCGAAAGTCTTGTAGTTTCCGATACCTAAGATTCGACCTTAGTGTGGGGTCAGAACTATGTATCTGACTGTTGGGGTGTATTTATTTATTATTATTATTTATTAGATAGTTGATAACTTACCTGATAAGTACCAACAGCTACGAATATCAGCTCTTTGTCCTTGTCGTTTGATACTGTTCTTTAGAGAGATCCTTATTTCATCCCTGGAAAACGATGATTAGACATGATAGACCGATATTGTTGGAAATGTTATCGTACGCTTTAAAATTGCATTAAAATTGTAAATCCAAGTCACGGAACAAAAGTTCTTAGGTATGTGAAGTATATTCTTTGGGTTTGCAATAACTGATTGTTTTTTGTTCCTTGCTTCCCTCCTCTGCTTGTTGCACGGCTTAGGCTTTTCTAATATTAGTGTGACTTATAATTATTAGGTTTGTTTTGAATAACACCAAATTTAGGCGGATTCGATCGCGGAAATGGTTTAACTTCACATTTTCAAATTTTCCGACGCCACATTTCGAATACTTAACAATTTAGTTTAATTTTATTTTTTTTAACTTCATGACGTTTCGAATACTTAACAGCTTTCGTTGTCACAAGGTCCCCGGTGTAGGTTTGTTTTAACAAACACAAAGTCCGCGCCGATGATATTGATGACATAGGGCGATAGACATCAATCCCTGTCTCGCTGAAGTTTTTCAAATTGGGAAACTAAAAACTCATAAAATCGTAGCGCCGTCGTACCATTGATCGTACACTTGAGATCTGATAATACTATTAGGTAATTGTTATCAATAAATGAATATACATACAATTGTAATAAAATAGCGCCGCCAATGGATACGAATGCGGTGTCTTGGGTCATGACTGCACAGCAGATATCAGCTGGATGTTTTTCAACGTGCCATAACCTCCATAACGAAGTCAGTTCTTCCAGGTCCTCTTGAAATTCCTCTGGAACAAGAGAACACTTTTATAAGTAATACAGCTCGGTTCGGAGCAGCTCTAACTGCTGGGATAGTAGTCGTAGTTTAGAGCAATGAAACGATAGCAAGGAAATCTGTCACGTACTTTGCAAAAATATTTGAAAGCTTTGGTAACTCTCATTTAGCCAGCATGTTGAAATAACGCCTTAATCATAGAGTAAGCACATTTGTAAGACGATTATCAACATACATTATTGTTTAATAAAAAAAAAAAGCCGCTGACATTTAAACGCAATCGTTAAACATTAAAATTACCTCACACAAAATAAAAGTGTAGACAGATAAACGGTTCTTGATGAATCGGCAGAGATGGAAACTAGCGAACTCCTTAGTATATGCGGTGACGAATGGGCTCGATACTCTATTATGTGTAAGAAGAAGTTAGTAATGTGGAAATAGTTTTGATGGGGTTAAATGAAAATTGAATTAAATTTCTTAAGTTAGTTTATAACGTCTTAAATTCCGTTCCGCGACGTTTTCCATGCTTTTCTCCATGCTATTCCATCCTTTAACGTGTGAAGCATTCACTCTCTTACTCTTTTCATTCGTGATCTCTTTCACACAACCAGGTGCCATGTCATTTGTCTAACGTTTCATTCTACTCATCTTTCTTTTAAAATCAATCCTACAAAAATACGTTTGGAATAATATGGCGACCGTCGATGCAAAAACGTTGACGTAGCGTCTAGGGTGCGTATTGATTTATGGACCCCTAATAAAAACCATATGCACCTGCATAGTACACTGCACTGAATTATTTAATGGACTCGGACAATATGCTGAAGGGCGCGAGCCGCGGCGTAACGTCCAACCCTTATTTATGCATAGAGAATTGCAATTGCCTGTTTTAATCCAGGGTATCAACTACCTTCATACTAAATTTCATCGAAATTGCGCCAGCCGTTTAAGCGTAAAGAAGTAACAAATACGCAAACCGTCTCATTTATTATACTATTAGGATAAATTCTTATATTCTTTTAAAATAATGTAAATTACATATTACTTTTTTTTTTACTGAGCAAAAAATCTTAAAATAACCAAACGTATAATATAACACCCTTGCATTTTTATTATTCAAATGTTATTACCATGAATAAATAACTATATTTTTTATTGTTGCCAAGGCGGAAACCACAATGTCCCCAGCAAAGGATGGGCGCAATTTTGTTTAAAAGCCGGACAATTAGATAGCCCTCATTGCGTGATATTTTAGAAGGGGAGAAATAGGAAATTGTGGTTTATAACAGTTAATTATGGCTTCATTATAATATTCGTACTGACCTTTCCTAAATTACAAAATTAATATGACATTATAGAGTGGTACGATAAACGCAACAGATGTTACGAGTATGTTCAATGGTACCTAAGGAGTTCTCTAAGATTAAAAAAGTCTACAATTTTGAATCAGTTAATAGGGGTCATACATTTCTTAAGACTAGATGTTTTTCTCTAAATGGAGACACCTAGCCTCTTTTTTATTTCCAAATATTAAATACTTGTGGTCCATTGTACGCAATTTTAATTTTTTACTATTAGATTAGTTTGCTGGTACCTAAATATAGGTAAATATAGTCAAGAAAAGGAAATTTTTAGTGGAGTGCCAGAATCTTGATCTCCAAATATGCTACTAATTTTATAAGTCTGTGCAATATGCATGTGTCATAGACTATTCCGCAATTTTTTTCATGAGAATTAAACTGCTAATTTCCAGTCCGGTACCAGAGTAGATGGAAAGGAAATATTTATCTGACATTATTTTCTTTTTTGGTTTGGAGCTTACAATCGACCGACTGTCTGGGTCGGTTGTAAAGCCCGAACTAAGAGTGCGCTGCGAGCGACTGGGGCAGATGGTCGCGGCACCGACCCGCTTATATGGGCGTGCACAGCAAGAGTGGGGAGACTGGTTACGGTGTGGTATTAGGGCGGTGCTTCGTGAAACGTAATAATTAAACAGGGTGAATTTTTCAAATGGGCGTGGATGGCCAAATCTGAAACTATGAGGATTAGCGAAAAATACTAAAAGGAGTCACGAGCCCGATTTCGATGAAAATTAAACTAAATTGGATTTTTGAAAAATCAATATTAGTGAGGAGTTTGGACTCCTCCCGATGATGTCGAAAAAATAACACGTGCTGTATTTATAAGCACCATTGGATAAAGTTCCTAATACCGGTTCATTTTTGTCATCAGTCATCGGTCCTTGATACGTATGCAAAATTTCAAGTCAATCCGACGGTTTGAAGTGCTCGAAAATCGACTGGAAATATTGTTATATACACACAGGCGAAACTAATAAAATCGTGTTAAAAAAATATCAAAGAGCGTCTTCGTCTTTAAGCGCTTTTGAAATAAAAATTTGTGCCCTTGCCTGTATTCAGACAACCAAATTGAAACAAATATACACGTTTAAAAAGATAGCGTCCATGTCTTCTTTTATAGGTATGACTTTTGATATTTTAAGAGCACACCAACAGTACCCCAAAATCCGGATATTAATAATTTATAGAGCAACTGAGATATAACTAAAATGGCAATCACAGCTTTCGAATTTAATTACGTTTATGGATATCACATAATGATTTTGTAAGTAATCAAATCCTTAATATATACTACGCAATGGCCTCCACAGTTTTTGGATAATATGACAACAACTTAAAATTACTGGTCCAAAAGGACAGGCAGTCTATTATGTTTTTTTCTAGTCTGGGATATAACAGGGTAGTCGGGCTGCCCGCTGCCCTGTACGTCCCAGGCTGACGCTCCTGACTGCGCCTGTTTACCGCGCCGGCAGACTGCGCAGGTGGGTGGACTGGAAATTGTCGATACTTGTCATTTCATACCAATAATTACAAAGGCACTCCCGATAATTGCTCTGTAATAAAATAAAACTGTTAATTATCTGTTCGAAAAAAAACTGGCTGTTTTTCTGCAGAAATTGGTCATAGCTTCGAATCCCCGGACAAAAATTTGACTTTTCAAAGTAAAATGAATATTAGTCGAAAACAACGTCTTTTTCCATTTATTATACGCAACCGTCTGGCTGTGAACACGACATGCATTTGATGCAACATGTCTGGGATAGTTTATGTGATTATTAATACTAAGCCAAGTTATATATGTATAATAGTTTAAACGCGTAACATAAGAGGACATTATTTTTATATTTAAAATCTTCAAAAGTTAAGTGATACAGGAAACGCTTTTATACTCTCACATCACAATTTTATGCCTGGTCCCCTAATTCTGCCGTCGTGTGTAGTTACAATTATTTATTGGACATCACAATAAAATTGGTTATTGCATAATAATTCACATTGTGGTGAAGGATATACACAAAAACATGTTAAAAAGGCGGTCGCTGTATAATATAACACACATATATATATATTATTGTAAATATATTCTTGAGTTGATTTAAATCGCAAAACTAATATCAAAGAGATATGTATTTCACCTCATTTCATGTGATTAAATATGAATAATACAGGGCATCTCACGGCGATGCCACGTGGAGGAGAAGGATCTTATATTTTGTAGTCAATTTTACTGAAAGAAGACATAATTTTAATTTTGAAAGCAACTTAAACTGCATTCAAAGATTTTGAATATTCCCATGTCTGAAACGAGAATCAAACCCAAATCGCACTAAGACATTTGCTTATATGGCCAAAAACCGGGTAAACGATTCTAATCTCAACTATTATACAAATGCTTAAGATTTCAAGATGTAATTAATAGGTATTAGACTGGCCGTAAATTCCTACGTGGTTATGGCTTTAAATCCCGGACGACCCCTGACATTACAGTCATGTGTGTATTGTTACACAAATACCAAGCAGTTTATCAGTGGCGAAAAACATCGTAAAACTTACATACCATAGAAATCTTGAGTGGAATTTCTATAGTATACTCGTATAAGTCTCGTGCTCAGAGGTACATACAGGAAGCATACAGTGATTCAGTTTTCATATCTGAAATGTCTAAAAATAGTTGTCTATTGTTGAACTTGTAGATGTATTATTTATTTTCATAGTATTTTTTTTATTCCTTTTGTTATTCCTTCTTAGTTTCTAATTTTGTTATTATTTCACTTTGATTAATTTTATGATTGTTCTGTTTTTTATGTTTATAAAACTTAATTTTAGTACTACTTAGCAGTTATTTGTTATTCAGTGCATGTTGTGACGCCTGCAGGTAGTACATTAAGCATGTTACTAAATAGTCAATGTATTAGATATAAGAAATAATGTAATTACCACTGGATGTCCTTAAATAAATAAATAAATAACTTGAAGTGTACTGCAATTAAATCTTGCGTAGTTGTAATTTGTTTTATAAAGTATGTGTAATGAGTACAATGGCCAGTCCCACTTCAAAATGGCGAAAATTAAATAAAGCACAGGGACGTTTATTTATTTAATTATTTCGTTGTTTTTGTCCAGCTGAGTGTTCAATATGTTTTATATTAGTCACTGTGTCGTGAACTCAAGTGACCGTTAACAAAAGTTCGAATCGGAGATGTATTATAGCAATCATGGAACCAATATTAGTCATCTAAAAATGAAATGTGGTGTCAACCTAGGCATGTCCATTGTTGTTTTTTCTTGTGAGAAGTTTGTTAATACACAATAACCTAACGTGGTAGTGGAGAGTGCCCTAAATCCTAAGCCCTGTCAAGCCTATATTGTAGCAGCAACATAACGGATGCATGCCATGTGTCAGACAGCTATGTTTCAAATAGTTTTTGTGTCTACCGGGCGGACAGGGTAGCTCGTGTTACCGGCTACCCTGCACCTAGCAGACTGAGGCTGCGATGCGAGAGCACGGCCAGCTAGCCGCGCCGACAGTCTGCGCATGTGGGCGGGGCCTGATTTACCTCGACATGGTCCTAATTAGACAAGGATAGCGTATAGTTACCGAGACGTCGATCGCGACTTTGAATTTTAAGGATACAACCCTGACTTTTCAGGGTTTAACATTTTACCGATTTTAACAATTGTATGGTTACAAGTTACAGGTATACCTTAAAAACTTGTATGTGTTTCATCTTGAGCTGTTTAGTAGCGGAGTTATTTATACATTAAGGTTGTTATTTAATAAATTCATAAGGAACTAACATAAGTACACATGAAATAATGACAAAAATCGTAACTTTAGCCGCTAGTGTCGGTGCATTTTCATATGTTATTGATGCTATCATATGGCCGCGATAGAGTATAGACACGACACGCAGGCATGTCGCGTTCTTTAATTAATTATTAGGTCGTGTATTTCATATAGGTAATAAATCACATTTATCTGACAAACAAAAGAGTAAAATTCAATTAGTTTACAGGATCAATGATTTAGTTTGTCGCTTTCCTGTTATATAAATGCCTCCGTGACGCAGTTGGTGGAGGGTAAAGATTGGGGATCACATTTTGTAACGGATCAGGTAACAGGTTACCTGATGGTAAATAATCCCTGTCCAATTGCGGTCCAATTGGGAGGAGAGTGGAAAGGAAATACTTTGGCATGAGATAAGTTAAAATACATACGTCTATAAAAAAATATTCACAATTTTTCTCAGTGAAATACGTTAAAAATACACTTTTTAGGTACTTCTCACATTAAAAATTTGAAGATTTTACGTTCGTTTGCTTGTCTCTTATGATTGTATGATGGATAATGTCGTGTTGATGCCGAACAAAAATTTGCGAGATATTTCGATCTCCATTTTCCTTACTATCTTTTTTCCATCACGATATCCTGACGGAATCTTTCGCGCTCCTGGCTAACATAAGTTTTTAGAGAAAAAGTTTAGATGGAAATCAAGAAAAAGACTATCATCCTCTTAGAAACCCTCCAAACAGTTTGGTAATTTTGTATATCCTAAAAAAATGTCAATTCTACAAATAAGAAAAATATGTATGGCCTTCGATACATTTTTGTCTTTTGTTTTTAATTTTGATATAAAATTAGAATCTAACAGAAACTCTTCCTAGCATCCCTTTAAAGATTCCTTATTTTGATGAAGCTTAGTTTTTGAATACAAAAAATCTCTAATTCTAACCAGGTTAAGAAGAAGGCATTGATGGATGGGGTACTATTAAATCACCCTTATAAATAACGTACACATCTTAACAAAACTTGTCAATATCTTAACAAACAAAATGACTGATTAATATATCACAGCAATACTCACTTTCAGTAAAGGGTGTTTATGTAGAACATTACTTAAAAAATCAATGAATTTGCATGTGTGCACAACACGAGACAGCCAACGAAACACTGCAACCACACATATGTTAGCGCATCCTTCGTCACCGCCTGTCATTATTGCCCCCACGAATTCATTGGAAATTAATATTTCCGCTCTATAATGAGTATTTAAAGGGACCATTTACGTTTAAAAAATGAAATATCATTTGAATAATTCCTTCGCTCCGACACGTAAGAAGTCTTTTTTGTCAGTCAAGGAATTTATGCGTTAATGATGATGGGAAGTGCCGTGTGATAAAGTTTTCATCATTATAATACTATATTACCAATTGAGTATTCTATGGAGACTATAGAATGCTTAATTGGTCAAATATGAGCTGACAATTGATACTGAGACTCATCGTCGTTTATTTGTAAAGATCTATAGTGATAGATCTCATGCCATAAATACAAAAATAGCATTTATCAGCACCCTCAACAAAAAACCTGCTGATGAATGGGAAAATCCTAGGAAATATCTATGGGCATTTGTGTTCATTAACATTTACTGCTGAATCACCTTAACATGTGTTAAACATGCATGTAAGGCAACCAGCAATGTGGTTTAAAATTGTTTTATAAATCACGGCTACAACAGGTTAGCAGTCTGGACAGACCGTGCCAGAGCATGGCCAGCTAGTCGCGTTGGCAGCCCCCGCACGAGGGCGTGGTGCATTGTGCAAGATGATGAAAAGAGACGGAAGGTGCAGGAGGGAGGGGGGGGGGGTGTTGGGCGGAGCAACGCAACGTCAATTAGCAAATATACTAGTAGTGAACTGTATAAAATGTACGTTGCTTTATTGATCCAATATCGTGATGTCCTGAGTTCGATGACTATGTAGTCAATTTGCTGTTTTTGAAGAAGCCCTTTTTTTCAGGCCCCGTTTTATTAATATTCAAACTCAATGCCCTCCTCAGTCCTGATTTTCTTGTCCCGTTCCGTCCGGTTATATCCCGTATTGTCCCGTGTCATTCTCAATCAAGGCATTTAATCCTATCCTCTCCCATCTCTATCCACTTTAACCAAGTGACAAATGTATTTGAATTCCTTGCTCATCCCACGGAAGTACTATTTTTTGGGATTCAAATACCCGATGTGTTAATCCAAAGTGTCCCTCCATATCAAATTACATCGTAATTTATTTATTAAGGACCATCAAACTGAGAATATAATTCACAAAGTAGTATACATTAACATATATGTATGTAGGTACATTTTCATTGTATCTCTTATAATAGATAGTCACAGCATGAGTACCATGCAGTAGTAGTGAAAGATTAAAAACAAATAATATTACAAAATTCGAACATTATAAATTCAAAAGGAAAACGTAAAAAAATAATAAGAATCCTTAAACCATATTTTGACAGCCTCCGTGGCGCAGTTGGTTAGACGCCGGCTGTGAAACGAGAGGCCGCGGGTTCGATCCCCGCACCGAGAGAAATATGCGTGAGGCCCACAAGTATTTGCCTCGGGTCTGGGTCTTTATGAGACCGAAAAGTCTCTCGTAGTGTCGTGATACCCACGACGTAAGACTTACTTGATCTTAATGTGGGGTCAGGACTATGTATGTGACTGTTGGGTGTATTTATTATTTATTGTTATTACGTTATTTTATTTATTACTACCTATCTTTAACTCAACTAAAATCCGTTAAGGTGTTTCTGAGATCATGGTGCACAACCGCACAAACAGACAAACATTCTAAGAATCAATGTTTCGGGTTCTATTACGTTAATAGAGTCCCCCATAATAGATTTTCTCAAATATATTTCATGTACAGACATCGACAAGTTAAAAAGATACTATATGTAAGTATAGATATACGAGTAGATAATGGAGACCACATGGACACCACCCACCCACAAGGTGGTCAGACGACCTGGTTAAGGTCGCGGGACGTCGCTGGAGGCTGCCTCCAACAGGTCACTGTGGAAATCATTGGGGGTGGCCTATGTTCAGCAGTGGACTTCCTTTGGCTGATGGATGATAGATATAGAAAAGCACACGTAGTTATAGTCATTTCATTTATTTGATTACCTACCTAGGGACTTAATGACCCACGTAATATCCCTCCTATGACCATAGAATTAATACAATGTAGTTAAGATTGTTAAACGACAAAAAATGTTCTCAACTGGTAAATATTTTTCTCTTTTCTCCAAAAGCAGAAAACAAAACTTTATAAAACCGTATAAGCCTACTACTGAGCACGGGACTCCACTAAAATCGAGAGTTTGTTTGCTAAGGTTTAGGCTACAGTCCACCACGCTTTTCTGGCGTCGGTTAGCAGACTTATACTTTATAGCATTATAAAAAATCTTGATTAAAGTGAGTTATAATTAAACACGTTACGTCGAAAATTCAGATATGTGCCCTGATGATTCGATTCCGCGACCTCCGTCTCGGCTGTTCGCGTCTAATTCTTTAACAACTGGGACATTATGCACTTCAGGAAACCCTTCTCCTCATCCAATATGAATACATAATATTTAAAACCTACAACAATTATACCTGTCGGATATTCATTATTTCATTAAAATTCATTGAACTATGGTGAGCAACGAAGGAGAGTACTCGTTATTGCACATGCGCTAAATTAACATTGGACGCCATTGCAGATGCTGCGTATTGATCGATGGACCCGACGGGGATAACATCGGTTATGTAATCTATGTATGTCGAATATGATGAATATGCTCAGTTTGCGTATTTTTCATTAGTTCTGGAATTACTTAAATTCTTCCATAAAAATATTGGTTAAAAAGGCCTATTGTAGGAACAAATCATAAAAACTGTTTTCAATTATATTTCGAACTAAATATTTATTTATTGGAAAATCAACCGCTTAAGTACAAATGAAGAGAGTAACTTAGAAACTAATAATCAATAACACATTTTCAGGTATACAGGGTATATCAAGACTGCTACAGAAAACGAAGCCAGGTGGTAACCAAGCCACCTCCCTCGAGGACATATCGGATTTCTCGTCCACAAGCCTATCATCAGCAACATCATATCCATCGAAAGTGTGTCGAACAGGGTAGTGTACCTTATTATCAAAAAGATATTTGTTGAAGGCCATACAGGTATACACGCCGACCTCGACAATCCAGACGAAGAAGTAGAGGAGATGTATTAGGATATGTCCTCATCGGTCGTTCAGTCGGGCCATACATTCTTCCAAAACCTACTTCAATGCTGATATGGGGGACTTCAACGCAAAGTTGGACATGGGAAGCAATGTAGAGTTGAAAGTGGGGTACCCGCGACATAAGACTTAATTGATCTTAATGTGGGGTCAGGACTATGTATGTGACTGTTGGGTGTATTTATTATTTATTGTTACTACGTTATTTTATTTATTACTACCTATCTTTAATTTAACTAAAATCCGTTAAGGTGTTTCTGAGATCATAGCGCACAACCGCACAAACAGACAAAAATTCTAAGAATAATTGTTTCGGGATCTATTACGTTAATAGAGTCCCCCATAATAGATTTTCTCAAATATATTTCATGTACAGACATCGACCAGTTAAAAAAATATTATATGTAAGTATAGATAAGGATAATAGAGACCATGTAGCGGAAAGCGCAGTGTAGGACGTCTACCCACAAGGTGGTCAGACGACCTCGTAAAGGTCGCGGGACGTCGCAGGATATTCTTGCTTTCATTAAAATTCATTGAACTATGGTGAGCAACGAAGGAGAGTACTCGTTATTGCACATGCGCTAAATTAGCATTGGACGCCATTGCAGATGCTGCGTATTGATCGATGGACCCGACGGGGATAACATCGGTTATGTAATCTACGTCGAATATGATGAAAGGAATATTTGATTTCTATACTAATTATGATAATCTTTTACAAATTCATTTTCTACGTTCGTTTTACAATTCTCATACGCATGATCGGATTATAGAAATCCACGTAGTAACTTTCATAGCACCTATGTTTTACGTTTATATGTATTAATTTATATATTAATATTATTAACAACTCCGGAAATAAATTACGAGTCACACCTAAATTATTGTGCAATGCTATATTCGCTGGTTCTATAATTTTTATGTTTTTATACAAGATTCTTGTCCAATGAAGAATTACAGGTGTGGAAGAGGTTTTCCTGAGCATATTCTGGAACTTCAATCATTTCCAGATCGTTTGTCATTGATAATTAACTGTTCCTGAGTGTTCAGTTCTCAAGTCGAAACACTGTGGTCATCAATTCTGCTATTTCAACATTCGGAACCGCGTTTTTGCATGACTAAGTTCTTTATTAATATATATTTATTATTATGGCTGTTAAAAAGGCCTATCTTTAAAAAACTGGTTTCAATTGAATTACGAACTAAATATTTATTTATTTATTGGAAAATCAACCACTTGAGTACAAGTAATGGGTGCCACCTTAAAAACTAATACCCAATTACAGATTTTCAGGTATATAACAACAACATAAAACAACGATATGTTTTCAACAAATTTTTCTTGTCTTGTTTTGGTAATGCTTGAAAAATCAAAACTACACAGGGTGTACCGAGAGGCTGATCGAATAGGAAGCCGAGTGGTCGTATTATTATCACATAAGCCATTAATTTTGCCATTTAACTGATCACAACATCATACCTTTATACGCAATCATACCATTAACACAAAATACAGGGTATATTGCGAGCGAGCAAGCGACAATTTTTTTGTATTTTTTTTTCCTATCGTCGTATTTGGGTGGTAAATATGTACATACATTTTCCCAAAAAAATAATGTACACCCTTTTATTTCTAATTTAAATACGCTATATTACACAAGGCTTTAAATTATAATTTAGGCAAAAACTATGGATTTACCACCCAAACCAATGATATTTAAAACATGACAAAAAAATCGTAGGTTTTTTTTGCAAAAATGTTAGCTGCATTGTGTCTTAAGTCACTAAAACTACCACCTAGCTTCCTTTTCGGTAGCAGTATTGATATACCCGTATTTTGTGGAAATAAGAAAATCGGTAAAATTTAAATCCTAAGATAGGTGGTGCGATAAACCAATGGTGAAGAACTCTTCATCATTGAATATTATTTCCATTGAGAAGTTAAAAAGTATTGAAAACTTTAGCTCGTGGAAATTGATTACGAAGATTTTACTAATACAGGAAGAACTTTTTAAGACACTTTTTGAAGAACTATAGGAATATGTGAAAATAACAAAAAACAGTAAAAAGCTTTGGCACAAACTAAATAAACTGTTCAACGGTCCATAATATATTTAAGGAATGCAAAGACAGCACAAAGACTCTAGGGCGAATATGTCCAAAGCTTATGAAGACACTTATCAGTGATGACGAAATAGTGGAGCCGTACGTTTCGTCGAGTGTTGCTCCATAAAGTAGTGTAGAAAATGTACAATAATTCAAGTTTCCGAGCTCAATTTATAATGGTATGATATTATGATCAGTCAAGTGGCAAAACTAATGGCCTATGTGATGATAATAAGGCCACTCGGCTTCCTATTCGATCACCCTCTCGGTACACCCTGTGTAGTTTTGATTTTTCAACCATTACCAAAACAAGACGGTTACTGAGTCTTTCTTTCTTTAATTGGCTTTGTATTAATGATTTAAATGTGTTGACAACATATCTTTGTTTTATGTTGTTGCTATATACCTGAAAATCTGTAATAGGTTATTAGTTTCTAAGTTAGCGCCCATTATTTGTACTTAAGCGGTTGATTTTCGAATAAATGTATAAATATTTGGTTCGTAATTTAATTGAAAACAGTTTTTAAGATTTGTTCCTATAACAGGCCTTTTTAACCGCCAAAATAATCAATGTATATTAATAAAGAACTTAAAAAATTGGTTATGTAATCTTACAGTTACGTTATTGGTCGCCCAATCATGCAAAAACGAGGTTCCGAATGTTGAAATAGCAGAATTGATGACCACAGTGTTTCGACTTGAGAACTAAACACTCAAGAACAGTTAATTATCAATGACAAACCATCTGGAAATAATTGGAGTTCCAGAATATGCTCAGGAAAATCTCTTCCACACCTGTAATTCTTCATTGGACAAGAATCATATATAAAACATCAAAATTATAGAACCAGCGAATATAGCATTCCACAATAATTATATTTGCATATTAATTAAAAACATAGATACAATAAAAAGTACTACGTAAAACCAACGTAGAAATGAATTTGTTAAAGATTATCATAATAAGAATAGAAATCAAATATTCCTTTCATCATATTCGACGTAGATTACATAACCGATGTTATCCCCGTCGGGTCCATCGATCAATACGCAGCATCTGCAATGGCGTCCAATGCTAATTTAGCGCATGTGCAATAACGAGTACTCTCCTTCGTTGCTCACCATAGTTCAATGAATTTTAATGAAAGAATGAATCTCCGTCAGGTATAGACGTAGGTTTTAAATATTATGTATTCATATTGATTGAGAAGAAGGGTTTCTTGAAGTGCATAATGTCCTAGTTGGTAAAGAAACAGACGGAACAGCCGAGACTGAGGTCGCGGAATCGAATCATCAGGGTACATCTCTGATTTTTCGAAGTAATGTGTTTAATTATAACTCACTTTAATCAATATTTTTTATAATGCTATAAAGTATAAGTCCGCTAACCGGCGCCAGAACAGCGTGGTAGACTGTGGTCTAAACGCTAGCAAACAAACTCCCGATTTTAGTGGAGTCCCGTGCTCAGTGCTTATACGGTTTTATAAAGTTTTGTTGTCTGCTTTGGGAGAAAAAATAAAAATATTTTCCAGTTGTGACATTTTTTCACAATCTTATCTACATTGTTTGTAGTAAGTCCATCGTCACAGTACATATTACATGGGTCATTAGGTCCCTATATAGGTAATCAAATAAATTAAATGAATATAACTTCTAGTATTTAAGCAAAAATTATGAATTTACCAGTCAAATACAATGATATTTAAAACATTACAAATGAACTCGTCGCGGTTTTTTGCAAAATTTTTAGTTGCATCGTGTCTGTAGTCACTAAAACTACCACCTGGCTTCGTTTTCGGTATCAGTCTTGATATACCCTGTATATTTATGTGTGCATGTAGCTTTGGTCCCCTAACCTGTTGGACTTTGAGTAGTAAATACGTAGAATACAGAATCAACTACGACATATTCAGGAAAAATATCAAATAGAATTAGAAAATATGTAGTTTATATGTTGAGTTAATTTAATGGAGTTAGTGCATTTCATCACTCCTAAGTACAATATCAGGCAGGGCGTGGCCCTACTGCTGCACATGCGCTGAGTCGCAACTGCCGCCATTACAGATGCAGCGTATTGATCGTAGGACCCAGCGGGATGACTGGGCAGTCTCATTTTGAAAATTGGATATATGAATTATTTATCTTCGAGCTGAAAGAAAATGTATCAACTTGGTTGAATCGTCATCATCGTCAGTCATACAAAGTATTTTTAATATGGTTCGTGATGGATTTTTTCAATCAGCTGTCAATCAATCTATACTAAATAAATATTTAACCGATCAATGTATGTACATCGAAGATATAATTTGAGAAAAACTATTATGGGGGTACTGTATTATCGTGATAGAACTCAAAACAATTATTTGCAATTTTTTTCTGTCTTTGTGCGCGCTAATCTCAATAAAGACGGCTGGATACATTTCGCTTAAATTGGTTTGGAGGCAGCTGACACCCTGGGTTAACACAGTGGCTATTCTATATACCGAAAAATTTAGTGCTCCCGTGGGATGTGCGATGAATTGAAATATATTTGTTACTCATTCAAACTCAAAGGGATGGAATGGGAAAAGCAGTATAAAAGACGAAAGTTACATAGAGTTTAAATAAAACAATAATAAATAAAATCCTAAATACATTGCACTCAGGCGAAGCCGGGCTTGGCCGATAGTTAATAATATAAATCAACATGTACATGCAAGCAAGAATATCTCGTCAAACTCAAAAAGTTGCCATTGTTTAAGGATACTTGATGTAATTAATAAGTAACTTTCTTCTTGACGATGTTTATTCACTATTCTCAATCATAAAGTGACCATTTACTTATGGATGGCAACTTGTTAAGCACTTGTTCCAAAAATTAATAAGCCACCAAAAGCTTATGATTTTTTTTCTGGTATTTCCGATAGATGGCGGTAGCAGTATTAAATTCGCCTTTCACTCATCTACGCGTGTCCTTTATACTCGTATTGCTTTATGAAATCCTAAATCAAAAAATGTATGACTATTTTGTTTGTAAAGCGTCCCACAAAAATATAGAAAATTATAGTATAATACTGGTAGGTTTCTCATATGTGAGAGGCCGCTTGGGTAAGTACCAGTGGCGAAGGCTCCATATAACTCGATTCCCTGCGGCTTACCTTTTGTAATTTACCATGACACTATAAACAAGCAAATTTTTCAAAATTATTTATGTAATATCTAAACTCATTTTATTCAACGACATCTGTCGGCCACATAGGTAAATATTACTGCGGAGGCGCATAGCAAACACGTAATTAGATTGCGCCGCGTTGCGATCTCTGGCGAATTATTGCCAAAATTGTTCGGCTTATTAAATAACAATGGCGCGGCCCGTGCGCCGACCGCCCGCGTCGGCTGCATGTTACGCATTGGTGTAACATGGTTGTGTAGTTTGCAACAAATTACGCAAAATTGTACCTTAAACTTATAGTAATTTAAGGTTCAATTTCCGTTAAAAAAGCAGGAGGCATGCTGCGACTCTTCAGCATTTTGTGTGTTTATGTGTGTATTTGTGTAGATATCACTTCATTTATAAGTGTTGTATTAACATTTTGACAGTATACGAGTATTAGCTGGTTCACGCATTTAGATTTTAATGTTTTAAATTACAAAATGTACATAAATATTAATATTATATTAATAATCGTGAGGGACGTACATGTTTAGATTGTCAATTTCGGAAATAACGTTACTGTTTAGATTTTAGGAAGTGCTCGACTACTAATAATACAACTAATAAAAGCGCGGCTAACGTACTTGTTAACATTGTATCTAGATCATTAATTTTTCTTTATTAATCTTATATTCACGTGCGGTTTAAAAATATACTTTTTTAATTTTCTCATGATGACATTGCAACTTTTGTATATTGGAAATATTAAAATATAATTGACGACCGCAGTACGTAGATGCCATCATACGAAACGCAATCGTTTCGTTTGGTGAGTGAGATTGTCGGAGAAATAATTTGCTGGCGGTTGGATATTCGCAAACGTCCGGATATAAGGATACACGTACATATTATGTAAATGTGTCGCGTTTCGGGCTAATTCTGTGAAGCATCTCACGATAATTTGATCTACTCAATCCGGACTGCACTGTGTTTACTATCAAGTATCAGTCGCATTGTCTTCCCTATGTAGGACCAGTAGGTATAAACACACTTATTTCGCGTATTGAGCTTCGGCTTACCTTTTTAAAAAAATCACCCTTCGCCACTGGTAAGTACCACGGCTATGTCAATTTCTCCTAGCAAACAGTAGTGTAAATGCACTGGTAGCCAGAGTAACTACTGGACATAAGTACTTAACATCTATTATGACTCAGGATGTTGAGCGCAGTGGAATGTTAAGAATTCCTTTGTAATTCATGGTGTTGTTTTGTTTTCCTACTGTCTATAAGCGCTCATTTCGCTTATCATCCGGCAAATGGCATGTTCGTCTCGCCATTCATTCCAAAAATAAATAAATAAGGACTTGCTTTACTCGCCCTAATACTATAAATAATAACTAAAATATGTATACTTGTTATTGAACATATACTACGCATTCTGATATGCAAAGTTATAAAAGAACTGGTAAACACATTGCATTTTCTACATCATTCTTCCATTCGATTGGATTAAAACGTCTCTTTATACATTCACTAAACAATGAACTCGTAAAATTTGTGCAAAAATGTGATAAATGCTTACACCCTCGCAGCGGTCGTTCACCGCATTTCACCCTCATAAATATTGAAAGCGTTCCCCCAATGTCGAGCCAAGTTTGTGGCCCCAAACGTGAACTTGGCACGCTTATATATCCCCTTTTATTTTGAGGGGCACCTCTGTTTGTACTGCTCAAGTTCTCTGCCAAGGTCAGTGGAATAACAATGGAAAGTAATGGACTTCACTGCCATTCGTTGTGTTGCTAAAATGATAAATGTTTGTGTGCTGTTAACTGTAATTACATGAAAGAATGTCCACCTCAAAACTGCAATATGGGGTAAATGAAAATTAATAAAGTGATAGTTAATTGTTTTTTAAGATTTCAAGAATATTGGATAGACTCGTCTCACCCGAAGTTCTTTACGCCTACAAGTTTATGTCATGTAGATCTGAATGTCGCAAGAAAGTGCCGGTTGCAGACCGCTTCTAACATGGTGCTAAATAAATATTTTAGTGACTTATCAACCAATAGAGTTCCTATGGCTCAAGGAGAAGATATATTATGATGTCGAAATACTGCGAGAAAAGTAAACCATAGACATCTTTAAAAACAATTCCACGGTATGTAAATTCAGGGCAGCGCGATGGTCTGTGGCCAAAGCCGTCCAACACTCACTGGTAGAGAAGTGTCTTGCTCAACAATGGGTAATAATTTTAGGTTATGTGAAGGGAATTTCCTATTAAATTAATAAGGGGCTTTATCAATATTTTAACATTAAGTTTCTTTGTTCCTATGAGTATGTAAAATCAGCGTCGTTACCCTATAGATGCAACTATCTGAATATCTAGATCGGTGGGAGGTGCCACGCCCTGCGCGTCTGCATATAAGTACTGTATCAGTGTATTACAACGGGAATGTATCGGCCGCGCAGATAACCTATGAGTGCCCTTCAGTACATTTATATTGAGAAATACAGGGTGGGGGAAGGTTACTGAGAGCATCGCCATATTTGGTGCGCAAGACGGCTACAAAATCGATACAGCTGTCTGGCTCTCCCGGGAGCGTTGGCGTCGTATGCTACCTACGCGTGAGATGTAACTTGGTGTATATACCCGTAATTTTAAAATACAGTCTTAACTCAATATAACGAATCTAAAGGGACATAGAAAATATTCCTTATACCAAGAAAATTACAATTAGGTTTTTTATATATACGTAGACTATAGAGGTTAGGCTGCAATACATTCGTTATAGCCAGGTAACAAAACTTGTTTTTCATTTCTTTGCCTTTGCAAGTTTAAAACTAAAGAGTTAAAAATAATTATTGCGACGTACCACGAAATATCCAAATATCACTGCAAAATACATTTTGATTATATTCGGACGTAAATTAATTAAAAGCTCCACTACAATTTGAATGTTTATTGTAGTGGACTTACTGTATACAAACAAACTTACGTACACATAGTATTCCGTGATATTCATAAAAGAAATGTAATGTTATCGTACATAGAGCAGACGCAGGGTGTTGTCGGCGGGGACCGCGGATCAATACGCGCGTCCCCAGACTCTGAGCGCATGCGCGTGGATGCCACGCCGTCTTATAAATTTCATACAACTATTATATTTATACAGCGTTTGCTATCTATAAAATATTTTATTTCACATTACAAATATACTTGTATATAAGATTAATATATTATGTAGTTGTACTATGGTACCATTGCAATGCTGAGGTCTCGGGTTCGAATCCCAGGTCGGGCAGTGACAATGGATTTTTCAATTCACTATCAACTCGGAGTCAGGAATTTGTGCCCGACATGGCGGTAGACTCGCCCCGTCTTACATTGTGGGACGGAACAAACAAGGCGAAATGTGGGTGTCCTAGTGGCGCCTCTACCTACCCGCTAGGAGAAAGGCGTGAGTTTATGTATGTATGTATACTCGTAATACAATTGAGACATTGTGCAAACATGGTACAATAGTAATATATTTTAAGCATTTCGAAACGGACGCAACACGTAACCACCGTTGATTTCGCCAGAATATTATGTTGGTACAATTTCTTTAAAACATTTTCGTCACGAGGTCTATGCAAGGGAGAAACCAATTAAACGCTGTTGGGACACTTTTGCCAACTTACTTTTACAACATTTTATTTTTCTTTTCCACAACAAAAAGGTTATTTTACAAGAGTTATTTACGTCTACATTGTTTAACATTGGCATTGTTATTTGTTTGTGACGTACAAGGAATTACAACAAAGCACTTCTAAACTGAAATGGTGAAATTACGCCACATAACAAGCGCGCGCGGTTACATTTTGCACGAGTTGTTTTATAAATAGCGTCTCACTCACGTTGGACCGTTATTTACCGGTGTTCCATATAATAATATGTTATCCCGGGTCAGACAAAGTGTATGTACATATATATGTGTAAAAGGTAATGAAATGTACAATTCAATATAAGAGTACAATAGAATTTTCCAAGTGGGCGTGGATGAAAATTTGTCCACAATCCCCGAGACTCCCCGAGCTTCAAAGCTTCGGCATCATTAAAATACGTGCCACTGTTGATCCTGGCTTAGAGATGTTGCAGTGGCGGCGGGTGTGAGGGCGGGACAATCTCCACAAATCAATATGCCTAACGAAGAATCGATCCAGATAATTTTGGAAAAAAATCACATGCTTTATTATTACACCATTCGATAGTGTTACTAATATTTAATTTAAATATGCGGTGCAAATTCATGACATTAAATTAATTAAACAGTTCAACAAGTTTGGTGCTTCCAACCAATATAGGATGGTCTGTCTTTGGTTGATAGGAGAAGTAAGAGAAGTTCAAGCTTGATGTAACCAACGTAAAATGATTTCTTTAATAAAGGGGTGACGTATTCGAACAAAATGTAAAAAATGAATGCATTGATCATCATAAATAGATGCGGCATGTTTAGCTTTTTTTTTTTTTTTTGTCAAATCAAAATACATGTGTCGTATGTCTTCAAAAATAGCCCATGGTTTCTTGAAATGCTGGCTTCACTTTTAAAAGGGGTATACTCAATCGAAGCTTTTTGCCAAAGTATGTGAAAATGTGATTGGAATTTTTTGTTTTCATATACATTTCTTTTTGGAGTGATACTTATTAAGTGCATTCGACAACAAATTCTAATTAAGCATCTGCATTGTTTTCAACAATCAAAATAATTTGTATATTTTTTGGTTCTCTGTTGCCGCATCTCGACATTTTATAATTCAAGTATTTGCGATTATTTTTTTTATTTTGTTCTTTTCCTCACGTCATCTATATTGCCAGTACATATGAAGGTTTTATTTATTTGTATACATATAATTTTCGTAAATAATAATTGTAATATGGTGCGCGGTGGCCTGTTGGTAACGGACCATACGCGGCTGCCAACATATTCACGGTGGTCGCGCGTTCAAATTTCAGAGCACACCTCTTACGTTTCGGAGTGTATATTAATAGTCAATCACCACCTATAACGCCGAATTTCTATGGTACGAAATGCCCGCCAAACAGCACTAGGCCAGTATGGTGGAATGTATGGCCTAATCCCTTTTAATCTTATTCTTGATTGTAGAGGAAGCCCTTGCCTTGCAATGGTACGTATAAGAACTGATACAGATACATACTGGGTACTGACCCAGATTATTACGGTCGAATTTCGACCACTGGGCGACCCCTAGTTAAAATAGAAATAACCTTGTCGAAGTAAGGTATCAACAAGTGGCGTCGATACGCCAAGGTGACGGGTTCAGATGTAAGTTAAAAAACACTTGCAACACAATAAACGAGCCCAGTCAAAATAACATGCGCGCAACTTCGTGAAACCTTGAACATCACGGCACCCTCGTTTGCCCTTGACATTGACTTTGACCCTGCGCTCCCCCGATCGTTATTTCCTCAAGGACCCTCATGCAATTTGCCGACATTTGGGGAAGTTTACCGGTGGGGCGCCGTGATAATATATTTTGTCGCTTGTTTTATTTGAAAGGTGTTATTTTTTGCTATTTCAGGACCATGGATGACTATCATAATTTGGACAACGCCCCTATTAAATATATTTCTATATATTAATGTTAGATATACGAGGAGGGAGATAGGGTCGTCCATTCTCATATTTAAGGACGAAAGTAACCACACCGTAAAATATTTTTCATATTAGTATTAGCATAAATTAATTAATATTTTTTTCTAATAGTATTGTGACAAAGCTCATCGTTATTATGCCACGTCTTTTCCATTAGTCCAAGAATATTTTAGTTATAATTTTTATAATTTAAAATATAATGTGTATGTGTATATTTAAATTGTTTCCACCCATAACTTGGAACCACAAGACCAAAGGAAATGGCACAGAAATAAATAATTGGACTTTTATAAAAACCGAAATGCCAGCAATGTAACCCTTGATACATTTTCTAGAGCATTGAGAATAGACCCTTTTACCATAAAAAGTGATATCGTCTTTAGGGACTGGTGTTGTAGCTGTTTCTTTTTATTACTTCTTGTTTGGGTAGAACAACTATAATTAAAACATTCATATAGTGTTGCTGTAAGAGTGTTGCACTCTTACACGCATGTTAGCGATTAAAAACTTGAAATATTGATTATCGCGTACAAGTTCTGTTCACAGGAAGACATTCACAATTGCATGGCGAGGCGATTGTCACGTTGAAATGGATAACAACACCAAATGGTTACTTATACAACTTTATAATAATCTTACGATAATTCAGAATGTCGTTTTTTTTTAAACAGACCATAAAAAATCTTACAATATTTGTTTTAAAACATCAATCCAGACAATTTAATTATGGCTCAGACCCCGAAGCACAGTCAAAGGGACCCCATGTGACGAGGGTAAAAAGTACATAAGGGTGATATTGAGAGGACATGATAGGGGAGCAAAATCAAGGTTACAAGTTCGTTTAAACATAATATAGATGGCGCAGTGTGTATTATAAGTTGCGTTTTGATAGTGAAATGTTATGCAAGTCAGGTTCCTGTGTACTGTCTGAACAGTTACGATCAAGCCGGTATAATTCATCCAATTAGCGATATCCATATCTCGCTCATGTATATACTTGGTTACCTGCTATGCTTTGTAGTAACTTTGTGGCACTAATGTTTCAATAAAATATTCAATCAAAAAAATTGAAGTCAGTTAAAAACAAACAAACAATATAGAAAATAAATAATTACATAGCTTCTTCGAGCCATTGACTCGAAGTAATGGCTCAAAATTATTTGCACTCCTAAAACCTTTACAACTTCCCGGCCCAGTAGCCCTCTACACTTATAAATGATTACACAGCTTAACAAACAATACTTTACTAAGTAATTTCAGACAGCACGAGAAACAAAATATCTATTTGAACGGCTTATTTTATCGCTGCACAGCAGTGGCGAAGCCTCCATAATATATGATGATTCCTTCCGGCTTCCCTTTTGTAATTTATGTGTCCTATAATCTTATATATTATATATTACATATAATATTAATTAAAATATTATCAAAAATCAATAAATACAAAAATTACAAAATTATAAAACAATATCAAACATCATCTTTATTAATACAACTTGTCAAAGAAAATATATAAACATAAAACGCACTGCAACGCGTTAAACGGTCAATGCTTACGCAAAAGCACGGTGTGAGCGCAATGCGAAACAAAGTACAACACGCCTCAACAGTACGCGATTCCTAAATTTTTCATCGGCTGCCTCTTGCCATTGCGCTCGCGCACATATACGTTACGATATTTGCCATCTCTGTCATATATTTTAAGTTCAGAGCTACGCGCAAAATTTCACCTTAATGGTCATGTGTTTAATGTCTTGATTTATTTGTAGGTGATATACGATGATTTTTGCGCTAGAGTATGCTGGCCGGCCTGCGGCTTATAAAGTAATTTGCTAATTCGCGCCTATTTTTTTCTTGTCTTTGTAATTAGAAAATATTATGTACTACTGTATTGTTTTTGTATAATGTGGTGGCTACTTTTAGGTTCGTGTATAATTAGTGGGTATTATTTTATGTTTTTATCGATTTCGTAGCGGAAACAGATACCTATTGAGCAAAACTTTTTAATGACTGATGAATTATGGTAATTTTATAAATGTTACATGTCGACTCCTGCGTGATGGATAATTTTTATCTCATGAATTGCATTTTTAAGTCAGGTTTAAAGAACAAGGGCTGAATTTACACAAATAAAGTCGCATTGGATATCATATTAAACTTTATATTACATTTAAGTACCGGGAAAAGGACGGCAACTGACAATGTTTAATATTTTAATAAATATTAAATATTAATCTTTAAATAAAAAATAAATATTAATATATTTAAGTGATGTTTGCAGTTTGTTTTCTCTATTACGAGTAGATAAACGCAAAACAGCCTATTAGTGTTTCGAATTTAATCGGAGTTATTAAACCGAACGCAACGAGAATAGTGCAATGCCGTGGAAGTATGTTGTAAGTGTATGAGAAAATATAGTTAATATTAATAAGCAAATTTGTCGCAGAATATAGTGTGTACATAATGCAGTAAAAATATAGTTGTTAGTTTAATAGAATACCCAGAAATATCAGTTTCCCATTTCACAAAAAGTCACCCTTCGCCACTGCTGCACAGCTATGCAAGAAAAAATAGTACGTACATACAGAACATTGTGTCACGCTTATGCTTCCCATACAAAATGCAGTAGTCTACGAATCTCTTCTTACAATTAACATTTATTCATTTTTATATATTCTCCTTGTAGAAGATTTAACAACTCGAAAGGTAATAAAAACCTATGTGAAATTTTACTCTAATATATTAGGATGTATTTTCCTATTCTACAGCTTTGCATGTTAGATACAAATAAATAAACTAAACATAATTGCATTTTGTATCTAAAATTGTATTCTGTAGAGTATATTTAGTAGTTTTTGTTTTATTGTGTTAAGAACTTTCACGCTCGCTACGACTCGCCATGCCACAGAGAGCTTTACAATCGCTATTATGCTAGCTCATTAATACATAATTAAGAACAAGATATCGCTTTATAACATTATAACTATACATAAGTAATTCGTAAGAATTCAGCTAGCCTTCCTGCTCTTCGTTGGAAGCGACCCAAAGTGGTCGTTGGAGTCTCGCAACTGTCGTAGACGCCCATAACACCTTAAACGGGCGTCCAAACCGAGATATAAGTGGGGGCAACCTTGTTCCCCAATGGAAGGGACCAGACATGGTTTTACAACATGCGATCTCAGGGAAGCAATCTGGTGTATTCAGTGTTGCCCAAAATGCGCGCAATGGCCACCGAGGGGTAACAGTTGGTATGCTGATGTAGGATCTGTTAAGGTACCGTTTCGGCCGCATTACCCTCAGCGTGCCGGGCTGGAAGGCCAGCGACATTAACATACCCTATCGGCCTCCTCCAGGGTATTGAGAGGAAAGCTGGCAAGCTCATAGTATTCCTCTCGACATAAAAAAGGCAAATGCTACGCAAATCAGTCGCCGAGCACACATTAATTAAATCGCACATAAATTGTTTATAAAGCACTAAGATATGATCCAAATCATAACCTGAGAATTGCATAATGTATTAAATTAATTATTTATTTATACAGGTTATATCAAGACTGTTACCGAAAATGAAGCCTGGTTACCACCTGTTTTAGTGACTTTAGACACAATGCAATACATTTTTTTGCAAAAAAAGCGACGATTTTTTTCCTATCATCATATTTGGGTGGTAAATACATACAATTTCGTACAGAAAACAATATACACCCTTTTTGTTTTAAAGACACTATTGTATGCAAGGCTTTAAATTATAATTTTAGCAAAAACTATATATTTACCACCCAAACACAGTGATATTTAAAACATTACAAAAAAGAACGTCGCGTTTTTTTGAAAAAAATTTAGTTACACCGTGTCCCTCGTCATTAAAACCACCACGTAGCTTCGTTTTCGGTAGCAGTCTTGATATACCCCGTATATGTCAGTCACTTTGAAAACAAAGATTATAACGCCACAGATGGACAAAGGCAATACATCGCACAGCTGAAGTTTTCACTAATAACCATTAATATATTAGCCACAGCAAGTCGACTACTAAACATATTATGTCTCGACTAAAGGTTTCCGACACGACCTATTGGATGCTGCCTATATCCAGTCTAGTATTTGTGTAAATTTTAAACAAACATTGTTTAATATTCGATAACAATGTGTAATTAAACAATGACAATACTGACTTTAAGAGAAACTTTATCTTAGTTATTGTATCAGCCCATATACGACCCACTGCAGGGCACGGGCCTCCTCTACAATCGAGAGTACGATTGAGAGTGGTTAGGCCATATAGTCCACCACGCTGGCCTAGTGCGGGTTATCTTAGTAACTTAGTAGTAGTATCTTAGTTAACTAGATTTTTAATGGGAAAGTGGGCACATGATCAAATATGCAAAACTACTACCTATCATCTATAGGTAATCCAGCGTCGCCCTTGAACGCTCCGTGTGGTTACTCTATGATCCGAAACGAAACTCGAATGTTCGGACCGTTCGATGTCTGAAGTTATAAGTTTTCCATTTCTAAAAATTAAAACTATTCTCTATAATACTTATCTTTCACTTCGAACTAAGTCTATAGTTGGGATAGATTCGAACAGTTTGTGGACTACTTAGGCACATTCGTACAGTTTACGTGCGATGTTTGAACATTTGAGTTTCGTTTCGGATCATAAAGTAACCCGCCTGAAACCAGAAGTTTGCTATCATACTTCTAACCTATGTACGTTCCGGCCTTTAAGGAATGTTTAGGCTCTTTTCTTTAAGTTCACTAATTCAATAATGAATAAATAAATTGTTAAATACCTTATCATTGCTGTGTAACCTTCTGCGATACGCAAATCCGAATGACGTGTCTCTTCAATAATAAATAATCTATACACAAACAACAATTGTAAACACTCGAGACCAACTGTCACTCGGTTTCAATCCCAACTAAGTAAAAAAACCCTGCAGTCACCGTTTATAGAATCTCCCCTTGCAAGTATATAAGGGAGCGTTGGCAACAGGCTAAAGGTGGTCTCGAAGGGATTAGTGTCAAGGTTAAAAAAGCGCTGGGATGAGACCAACCAATTCATATGGAGCTCTGGAGGGTCGCCATGGCAACAGCGATCGATAGCTCTCTGCGTAGTCTCGTCGCTTTTGTAATGATTTGAATACTCGTGTAACGTTCGATGTTTTTAAAAATTGTTCTAAAGCAGCTATACTCAACCTGCTGCCTATCCGAAACACGTGGCGCATACACAATTAAACATAGTATTATAATACTTTTTACAGTTAAACATTTGCACATTTAGAAACTAGTATTAATGATTGAGAGCATATATTTTTTTATTTATTAAAATCACAAATTATATAGTTACAAATTTATGCATAAGTCCCATGAAACCGTATTTCGGTTTGACCGTGGAATCACTTATGCATGTAAGTCTCTCTTTAACTTACACATTAATTAAAAGTAATCTACATCAAAAAATCTCAACAATCAATACGTATAATTTATATATTGTAATTAATATTATAGTCCATCAGTTTTATATTGATGAATTTTTCAAGTGGGCGTGGATGGCCAAATCCGAAACTCTGAGTATTATCGAAAAATGCTAAAAGGAGTTACGAGCCCGATTTTGACGAAACTAAAACTGAATACTTAGATTATTGTTAATCATTATGCCTAGCGAGGAATCGAACCCAATTATTTTGAAAAAAAAAAACACAAGCTGTATTATTACACCATTCGATAATGTACATAGCTAATAAGGATAAAAAGTAATGATATACGGCAAATTTAAAAAAATATTGTAAAAAAGATATAAATTGATTCATATTTTAAAGCAATATCTCTCCTCAAGTAGGTCTCTATTCGAATTTATCAATACGTTATCAATACACATATGACTCCGAAAAGTCAAAGGTGTGCCTTGGGATTTGAACCCGCGACCACCGTGAACATGTAGGCAGCCGCGTCGGATCCATTACCAACAGGCCACCACGCACGCACCAGCGAGATCACCAGACCGCAAAACTATGGATTATTTTCTATATATTTTTGTGTAATGTATACCATTGACCAAAGCTAGTTGCTGTAAACCTAATAGCCTGAAGCTGAAGAGTCGTCTTACAAACTTCAAAAAGTTATGAGAACTACGGTTAGTAGTAAAGTTGAGGACGCTAGAAACCCGACGAAACGGTGAAGAAGTTATTACGACATATCCCATGTAGATAGCTACGACGCCGCGCCGACGCGCTAGGAGCCAGACGGCTGTATTGATTTTCGAGCTCTCAGACATTAACAAAATGGCCAAGCCGTCCATTCCGCTCAATTCACCAAATTATTGAATCGTATAGACTACCTACGCGGCCGAAACACTTTCGAAAACAATACAGTATGCAAAAGCTATCTAGATGGCTGCCCCGCTCTCATCTCACAGACGATATAACACTGGCATGGTTACATATTATTAAATATTATGATATGTTCAAACTTTAATAAAATGTAATTTTGACAGCGTTTAACTATAAAAGCTGAATTTTATTTATGTTATTCAAGTATCAAAAGGTGTTTCCTTGGTCAGACACTTTTGATAATTCTTTCATCTTGCCAAACACATTGAAGCTGATAACATCCAAAGCCTAGCCTACGATCGGAACGTCATAATAGCTGATCGTGTGATGCTTATGAAAGAGGCATGCGCAGACAAACTTTCAGCTATTATATAATGACAAAGTATAACGGCCATGGCTCTTGCTCCCTTCGTTTACCCTTGACAGAGAACTTGAGTTACACAAACAGCCAAAAAGCACAAAATGAAAGGGGCTGCGAAAGTGTGCCAAGTTCACGGTCGATATGCGAATCTTGGTTTAGCGTTAGGGGAAAGCTTTCAATGTTATTTACGAGGGTGCGATGGAAGCGAGGTTGACCCGCTGAAGATTTATTACCGTTTTAGCACGGCAGTTCTTAGCTAATTTTACCTCTATTATTTTTATTACTTTTAATTACTGGTGTAAAACTTAAAAAAATTAAATATAAAAAGTTATTTAAAAGATTAAACCGACTTCAAAATTATAATAAAAAGGGGGAAATAAAACTAATAGACAGATTCCCTTCAATAGCCTGTCATGAGTCAGAAGTTCGGTTCGTTTATGATACGCTCATTGATTTTCTTTTCTTAAATCGCAAGATACTATCCGGTTAAAGTATTTAGAGTATCGCATCTTCAATGACGACAATCGTTGGTTGCGTCGAAGCAACTAAGAAATATATTCATTGGAAGTTCAATATCATGGCTGACTTTACCCAGTTCTTTAAACCTTTCTTACAGAACTCCAGAAGTGGGAGCAAAAAAAAACTGACCGCAATGTTTCTTAGGTGAATAAGTGCCGTCACCTAAGAAACCACCAGTATATTAAGTTCTTTCTCAAGGGTTCTAGTAAACTTCATAGGTTAAAAAAAATCGCCATGTTTGACGTCATTTTGCACTCTAGGTCTCTAAGTCATGACTTAAAAAAGGTTGGTAACGAGGTAGGCAGTGGTGGACATTATAGCGCCACCAACTCCAAACTATTTCCATTCTAAGATATGATAGACGGAGTGACCAATTAATGCCGTACACAAATAACATTAAGTAATGTGTGATTTCTAAAACAGAAGCAGAGCAGTTCGTGCTTCCTTTAAAATTGAACCCAAAACCACACGGTTTATACGCTACACGTTGTCCTTGGCGATTAAAAAAAATTTTTTTGGATCCTATAGGTTATCGTATGGAACACAATTTAAATTTCTGGCCGAAGTAGATGTATTCCTAAACAACTTCAAGAGAAAAGCTCCGTTAACAGCAATCGGCTCCAGATCGACATGTTCATTTCTATGATTTGTTGACATGATTTTGGTTTTATCCAAATTATCCGGAGGCCTATGCGTACTGAAGAATCACCTAAACTGGTCAACATATGGTGTAAATCCTGAACGGTTTCAGCCACGAGGACAATTTCGTCCGTAAATCTCAAGTGTGAAATTCATTAGCCATTGATGTTGATGCCGCGTCCAGTTTCCAGTTTAGGGTCTTGAACATATCTTCTAATGCATATTTGGGGGAAATAACGTCCCTTTGTGTCACACCTCGATGCAGAGGGATATGTTCAGACTACTCATTGTGTACTTGGACGGACATAGTGGCAGCTTCGTACAATGATTTCAACACTTGGATGTATCGCCAGTCGACTTGACACCGTTGCTAAATTATCCAGAACAAACCAGGTTTCAATGGAGTCAAAGGTTCTCTCATAGTCCACAAACGTATCCACAACAATAGTGCACACAGGGGCAGATTATACTCCTCAGTCTTTTGTATAATCTTCCGCAGTGTATGTATGCGATCTATGGTACTATATCCTCCTCGAAACTCGGCCTGATCCGCAAGCTGAATCTCATCGAGTCTTCGCGCTAGACGATTTGACCCTCGAAAACAACTTATAGCCAAAGTGTCGTTGTATTGTTCTTTTTGAAGAACAATATAACTCACAAAATTTGGTCCCTTCATCCCTGAGGATTTCTACCACTTTTTTGAGTTCTTGGTCCATATCAACGCAATCTGTAGTTTCCAAGGCAGCGAATCGGTTCTTCAGGTTTAACTGGAACATTTCAGACCATACCATGGTACGGAGCAGGTTTGGTCGGAGTGTAGACCTCATAAGACGAATCGAAGCTACAATTGATATTTAGTCCGTAATCAATTCCGATTTTCAATTTAGAGATCACTGAGACATATCTAAATATCGGCTTCGTGTTCGTGATTATGAAGTCAATCTAGTTTATCGTCATAGCGTTGTGGCTTTGCCACGTCCACTTCCGTTGGGGCTGTTTCTTAAAGAATGAGTTCATTAAGGAAAGCCTCTCTTTGCTCACGACGTTGATTAGCATCTACCCTCTGTGATTCCTGTTTCCATATCCATGTGGTCCTAGTACCGATTCACCGCTTGCTTGTACTCCTACTTTAGCATTGAGGTCCCCCATGACGACGTTAAAATGAGCGTTTATGGTGGTGTGCAATGCCTTTGAAATGTCCTCGTACATTTCTTCCACTTCATCATCCGCATTGTTAGAGAGGGCCTTGTGGACCAAAAACCCTACGCTATCTAGGGTTCGTAGCCTTCTCTGAAATACATAAGATGGCCCCATTCCAGTGTGGTGGTGTCCTCTCCCTCTCTTTGGACTTCACACAAAACTTAACTTTCCCGCTACTGGTTTATCATCTAGTTCTGGGACACCATGTACATCGATTATTTCTATAATTTAATAAAATGTAATTGTGCCAGCATTATAGTATAAAAGCTGAATTTTACATATGTTGTTAAAACAACTATCAAAAGGTGTTTCCATGCCAGCCGGACACTAAATGGTTCTTTCATCTTACCAGACACATTGAAACTGATAATTGTCAAAGCTACCACGATCGGTACTTCATAATAGCTGATCGTGTGATGTCTATGTTCGAGGCATGCGTAGAGAAACTTTCAGCTTTTATAAAATGACGAAAACCTAGCAGCCACGGACTGCTAGACTTTCGTTTTCGGGCAGATCATAGTCATAACAAAGAACTTACTTGACTTGAAGATTTTGTATATAACCGCATTCGTTCTGCTGCGCTCCGTCGACTTGATTTTGCTTCGATGAGGATTATCAACCGATATGCTATTACTTTAATACACAAAAAAGATTAATATTAAGTATTGTCTTCGCTGGCGTATTACCAGCGCTAACTTGTGTTTTAGTTTTGAATGGCAACTACAATGGCGTCTAGTTCTGCACATGCGCACCGATAGGCTGCCATTTTGTTGTGAAATCCGCATTAATTTAATCGATTTAGCCGTTCGGATATTTAATTGATTTTTTTCTGTTTTTATTATGAAACAATTATTGTTGAAGCAATTTAATAATATAAATCATTTTATAACTGAGACAAGAGCCAAAAGTATATTTCATCGAAAAACTTAAATCGCGCATGAGATACTAATCATTACTTAATTCAAAAACAATGGCTAGTTAGCGAGCATTGTTTTAGTATCCATTTTTATTTATCGCGAGGAGAACATTCCAATATGGAGGCTGCATCGAAGCGAGATGGCTTACTGCACATGCGCAGTAATACCGGCAGAGCGCCATTTTGAAAAGCAATTCGTATCGTTCCAAACACAATCGTGCATTCGAATATTTTACCTTAAAATATAGTTTTTAATAATGCTCTTTCTCAGTACGTATTTTTGACCAGAATAATAACACAATCCACATTAAATAAACAAAAGTACGACTAGTCGAAATCACCATTTGAGTCTTTGTTACTTAATGCTTTGGCACAATGAGTATAAAAGAGATAAAAGACACGTAATCCGGAATACGTCCGATAGATGCGCGCGGGGTTGGAGTACAGGCGGGGCGTATGGAAACCTCCCCCCGACCCTAAGGCTGCCCGAAGAAGAATTCGAATAAATCTTTTTATAATATTTATTTTTCACTTTCTTTCGTACACGTGGGGGTAATACTAGTTTAATTCATTGATTAATGGTTTACGGTTAGCCATTTCTGGTAAACGTCGTAATAGACGTACATAGGTATAATAGTCAAAATGGCTTTTATTGAGCAAAAAAGACGGAAACAAAAATGCCATTTGTTTTATGTTTAAAATAATCAGTAGGAATTCATCTTGTCCTCTTTTTACCGTTGCAGAATATATTAAAACATATAGAAAGTAAAGTATTCTTAGAAACGTTGTCAGTCATGACTCAGCATAAATAGGCAGGCTCGTCCGGGGCAGTACCACTCACTCACGGGGAATCGACGTGAAGCGACAGCATCCCAGTCGCGTTTCGTTCGATGAGTGAGATTGCTGGATGCCTAATACCCCTTCCTTCTTCTCATACTTTTTCATTCTCACTCACCTCCCAATTTGGTGGCCGGCAACGCACCCATGATCTAGCGTTGTGGATATTCATGAGTAGCAGTGATTACTTACCATCAGGTGACTTGGTCACTCATTTGCCGGATCTATGCAATAGATAAGATGATTAATACATATAAATATATTATTTTATATCATATGATGTTGTAATAATATGATTTTATTGAACTAGATATATCAGAAATATATATTGTACATTTTTGTAACATCAAAATTCATTTTCTGCGCTAATTTACTTAAATACACACGCCGCTCCGGAAGAATTAGGGGTACTCGAATAAAACTATGATTTATTCATGAATAGGGGATATAACAAGTGAAAATTGCTCATTAAGATGGTTTTTGTCGAATAGAGTGAGTTTTAAACCTTTCGAACACTAACATAATCAAAGCGTAGCAATTTTTTTTAGGATGTCTTTAGAATACTGTCAGGTAAAAAAGTTACCGACGGTATTTTTAATTTGTCAATTTATCCAATGATATGCAATGTTTTCCGAATATCCTTAAATAACCCTCTTTTTACCATTTCTTCAGTCAACAATTTCACTCAGTAATACAGTTTTACACAATAAAACTTTAATAACAGGTTATAGAGTATGTTTTGAAATTTACAAAGCTCCTTTTTTTTCTGCGTGATCATTTTTTCTGGAGTAATCCCGAGTTAAAGTCGGAAAGGCCATTTTTAAGTCAGCTCTAAATCGTACAACGGAGTTCTCTAGTATATCAAATTAAAAGGAATTAAATTATCAACAAGTGATGATGATGAGATGATAATTAAGATGATGTCATCAAATAAACATAACCGAAGTAAATGTACGATGTCAAACACGACTAAACGTTTGGTATTTTTTCTCGTTGTTTTTCCTACGATTGTTTTATTGATTAACCAATCATGCAATAACGATATAGAGCACAGATCTGAAAAATAGATATTTTAAGCTCCCAATTTCTTGGTTTCAAATTTCGTAACGACTAATTTTCTTCAAGATACAGACTATCAAAAAACACCTTAAAATTTTGATAAAAAAATATCCTTTAATTTTTGTGAGTAGTGTATAATACGTACATACATAAATTCACGCCTTTGTCCCAGAAGAGGCAGGCAGAGATTTTCAATACATTCCATTCATTTTATTCCAAGTTTCAGTGAAAAAAAACAGGCGCAATATGTAGTGCAGTGAAAAAAAAGTTTGATACTCATAACGGAATGAAGACGGGATATAGAAAATTATCACCGGCCGGTATGAGTACCTGCCGGTGGAGCCTATAATCTGATGTTTTTCAACGTGAAAAATGGTATTTGATTACTTTTTAAATTAATAAAACAATTAAAAACTTAAGATCAGAAATGTATATCCTTTTCGACTAGCAATGCAGAAAAAAGGGATATAAAAGGACAGGAAATTATAAGTTTATCTCATATTTATTTTTATCATTAAAAGTCTTTTAAGATAATTATAACATAATAGTTTGCATAATCTATGCAAAGTTAAACCATGCGTCCTATATCACAATTATTAAAAACACAAGCACGTACAATATACCTTTTAAACATTTTAGATATAAGCGAGTCAAGTTTCATTCGAGTAGCTTTGTTTGACGACAGCCTTATTGTATTGATCTAGCCCTCTTCGGGAGCTAGCGTCTAGGCCCCAAGTCAGCGGGCGAGTCGACGAGAGCAGCTCGCGCGTGTCAGACGCTCTCGTCACTTAAATAATTTAATTCTCATATACCAATGTTTGCTATTCAAATATATTACAACGGTACTGTAGTATTCACGAAGGACAAAAGTGAACAGAGTGTTGTATTAAAATTAAAAGACTTCTATTAAAATTAAAATATTATCAGAACATTACCAAATCATGGGATTACAGTTCATTCGTGTTTGTGATCGGTGCTCGGCGCACGTCTATTTGTAAAAATAATTTATTTTAAATGTCTTCAAATTTCAATAAATGTGCTGAGTGTTTATACGTTATAACAGAAGATTATTTTCTCGTGTGCTCCCAGTGCCACGGCGCTTATAATATTAGTTGTACAACCATATCATATAAAGAATTTTCCATCATGGGGAAACCACAGAAAGATGAATGGTTATGCAAATCATGTCTCAAAAAGCAGGAAGAGCAAAATAATAATTCAGAAACGGTTCCGGAGACAGAAACTCACGATGTGAATTCAAGAAACGAAGAGGTCATCAACGATTCAATTTTAAGTCAGCATGTGGAGAACTTAACTAATACTCCGTCCTCCGTCAGCGTCCCAGATACCGCACCCTCAACAACTGAAGTACGTGATGCAGCGGAAGAACCAGTGGAATCTTTAAAAATCTCGCAAAAAGATTTAGAAAACGTGGATGATTCCGAAACAACTTACATGACGCTTTTAGACCACGTTTCATCTTTAACTATGGAGGAAGAACCCAAAACAAATGATGATTCAACACCACCACGCGAAAACGTCGAAAGTATAAATGCCAAGTCACCAACATCATCCTCGGTTCTCACATGTGAACAATCTGCAGATATTTCAACCAATTCTGACCAATCAGGTAAAGGCAAAAAGAATAAAAAACAAACGAAACGTAAAGGTCGCAGTAAACAAAATAATTCAAAGTATTATTCGTCTTCTAAATCTACTCTAGACAAATCTGAAACCACGGATGAACAAACAACTGACGAAAATGTTCAACCTAAAGCTGTGGGCGTTCCGTCGCCAAAGGAAGAAGAACCAAATCAAGAAGTAGAAACAATCACAGTTCCAGAGGAGGACAGAATTATTCCGGAAATTAATCCTATACCGGTTGATATACCCACCAACAATATGGAATGCTGCGTGGCGCTCGTAGCGCACGAAGCTTCAGTTATGTCGATAGGTAATGACAACTCTATCTCAACAGAATCTACTAACATAGATGGTCAAGCAACAACAAGGCCAATTGAAATTGTACGCACTCCCTGCATGGTGCACAAAGGAGGTGCGCGTAAAAAAGAACCAAGTAATATAACACCAAAATCGTCTTCTAAGGAAAATTCTATAAACAATAATCGAAAAAACGAAGGGGGTAGTCGCAGAAAAAAATATCGGGAATTCACTTCCCCAGTCTCAGGCCCATATACAAATATGAATACCACCAACAACTTTACACATATGGAAGGTGATGCAAGAATTGAAACATCCAATAAGATGTCTCCAATTAGCCGCCCTTCGGCAAGAATAAGTCCAACAAACCAATCACAAAATATTCACACAGAAAGAATTTCTCGAAGAAAAAAATTCAGAGATTTATCACCCGTTCCCGGACCGTATACCAATTGTCCCAATACGGAAGAAGATACACAACTGACATCAAATATGTCAGCATGTTATCGTCCTGCGGCTAGAATAACTGCGAATATGGAAAGTCGTATTCGCAGAAAAAAAAATAGAGATATGTCTCCATGTCCGGGCCCATATACAACAAGGCAGTCTTCAGATGATAATGGAAATATGATAAGTGAATCAGCAATGGATTCCCTATCGATTCATGATCTGAGGGTATCGAATCCAAGAAATTCTCCAAGCAGAGAAGCTAATCAAAATAAATCTAACAATCTAAAAAACATTTCTGATCTACCAATTACATCATCTAACGGGGATAACCGGAATAAATTAACTATAAATACTAAATGGATTCCTGTTCCACCAGCAGAAATAAGTCCCTGGGATTGCCCGATCAGCGATGAATTTCATCGGACTAAATCATTCAAAGCCTCGGCCATTCACTCTGACCCGTGGGCAGATAATAGTTCAATGATAAGTTCTTCGAATCTCAATATAGATGGCCAAACGAAAACGTCCATCGATCAAACATCAGATCCTGATCACATAGCATCAATATATCCAATAAAGGCGTCCAAGTACAGCCCAGAAAGAAAATCCCCAGAAGGAGAAAAAAGGGGCGGAACTAAATCATCAAATTTACAGTCAAACCTCGACACGTGGGCCGAAAATAGTGAAACCAAATCAACGGAGAGAGAAAAAAAAAATCAAGTTAAATCTCCTACAAATTTTCTATCAAATGTTAATCCGTCGCAAGGGAGAAATCCAATCCGGATCAATCCGTTGCCAAACGCTCACCCGACAGCTGAAGAACTTAAAATAAAGTCTCCTATCAGAATAAAAGACAACGAAACGGAAAAACCTGCAAATTTCCTCCTACCCATGCCTGACCAGACAACTTCAAAAAACCCAGTAAAGACTGAGATCAGAAAAATTGCGCGAGACAATTCAGTTACGAATACACTCCCGAGACCTGACTCGCCGACAGGAAGAGGTCTTACCAAAACTTCCACAATAAAAAAAGAGACTAAAACAAAATCAACCAAGGACGTAATACATATGTCTCGCATTACCGACTTATTTTCAGGAGATAATTCAAACAGTATGTCTCAGAATGATGACGATATACCCTGCAGGAAAACCTGTAATATATCACCAGTGCCCGGCACATCTGCCACTATATATACTACAAATAATGACGACTATAGCTACTCTATTCCCAGTACCTCAGGTGTGGCGCAGCGTAAACATAAAATGGAAACGAAAGAAAAGCAAAACTTTGAACTTCCCTTGCGGATAGTACGCGCTCCCTGTGCCCCTGGCGTGACGCACCAGCACGGCGCCCGCAGTAAAATATTTGACGATGTAAATCCTTTCCCTGGCACATCGGGCGCCACTCGACGCCTTTCGATAAACCGTTTCGAACGGGGTAACCGCAAAAAGACAATCAATAATATACTACCTCTCGCTGGCACATTCGGATGGACACCGGCAGGAGGTGAAACATCAAGTAGCGAATATTGCAAAAATACAATTAATATTTCGTCGTCTACAGACTCGACCCAACCAAAAAATAATTCAACTGAAAAACAATTTGATAAGGTACATTCCCCGAGTGAACCTGCTGACACAGCTTGTATAGCAAACGACACAGTGATAAAAACAATTGATACCGAAATATCTGCAGATACTTCCGATCTTCTTAACATACCGCGTATGGGACTATTGACATATAAAACTGTCGACCCGAGGTTCGAGGAGATCCAAATTTCTTCCGAAATGCCGGCTACCCCGAGCACATCGGGTGGGACGCAAAACATTTTAACTACCATTTGTGGTGATGCTGAAATGATAATTCAAAGCACACCTGATTCCGAAATAATGCAAAATAACAATTCTGAGTCGCCTCCCAAACCCAAGAAAGGAAAAAAAAAAAACAAAGGAATTAAAAAATCTACGAATACTTCCTTAACCACATCGCTAGAAACTTCGCCAGCAGTCATAGCATCAGACACCCCAACACTAAAAAACGTCCCCGCCACAACCGATACAACAGTAGCAGCCCCTTCTGCTACAATAATTACTCAAGGGTATTTCACTCCGCCGATTCGAAATACCCATGAAGCACATGATATTTCACTGCCATCGACCTCAACATCTCATGAACAGAACCCTCAAATGAGGTGCACCTCTGACGCACCGAACTCATTGTGCAAAGACACTAGTAACGAGCGTGTAGTAAAAAAAAAAACGTCTAATACTTCGCCTATTCCTGGTACGTCTCGTTCGCCACCACCTTGTTACTTAGAGACAAGTACCGGACCTGGTGGCCGGAAAGAACCCACCACTAGTTGTACGGCGCCAACACCATCAACTTCTTGGATGGTACCGCCGACGTACGAGTCCGTGATTAACGAATTGCGTGCACGCTCAAAAATTAATAGTAATGCGCCACCTCGTCCCAGTAATCCTTCTACAACTCAGGATGAGAGTATGTGCATACGTACAATTCATAATCTGACACTCATCCCCGGCCTGTCGTGGATGATAGTTCCCATGACATACACGAGCACAAGAACCGAGCAAGGTGTATCGATAACTACAGTACATGACGTACCACCACCACCTTCCCTATCGCACTTTATTTCCCAAGGATCAATGGAGGGGACTCAAGATGAGAATAATGACAGGTCCCCAACACCAAGTGAAGACTGTGATTGTATTGCTGGTTGCCCCGGATTAGGCGGAGAGTTACATGCAGGCAAAGATTTCAAAACATCCGTCCATTATTTATGCGCCGTATTTAATGAACTAAGGCTTCAATTTGTAGCAGTGAGAATGAAAAAGGTGACGATAATTAAACGTTATCGGGTCTTTAAAATTGGTTTAGAGTTAGTTAGAAAGCCAAAAAAGCACGTCGAAATTGAGATTTATGGCATTCCGGAAAAAAAATCTGAGCACTTAATGGCCATACTAGATAAACTTTTCCGGAAAATTTCCTGCGACGTTGACCATTCAGACATTTTGTCTTGTAAGAGGGGAGCACAAATTAAAAAGAAGCGTCAAAAATTTAAAAAACCCCGCTCACTTATCGTAAAGGTCACTAGTCACGACATACGCGAAAAAATAATTACTACGGTCCTTAACTACAATCGTCAAAACGAAACCGATCGTTTAAATTCCAGTCACCTTGGTTTCACAGGTGAAAGATACCGAATTTATATTCGGTTGAGAGTAAACGAATCTAAATTAATCATTTGGAGAAACGGACAATTCGTATGGGTTACGGATAGCGACATTCCTGATCCCAATAATAGACCCGAAAGGTAAACACATTAGAAAACAACACATAATTTTAAATAAATACGTCATCATATCGATAAAAAAATTTGATCATCGTAAAGAATTCTTACGTAACACATTTATTTTATGAATGTTTTCATTAAATTAAAAATAATCTATTAATTAGACATATTCTGGGAGGTAATGTCACATGGCAAACTAAAGGAAAGAGCAAATTTTTGGTAAAACACTTTTTTCGTTAGCTTAACACCTAGTCACACGTTAGAATTTTGCCGAATGTGAATCTAGGACAAAACCTTAAATTTACACGATAAAGACCACAAAGAAGAAGCGAACAATGAATATTGAATTGTAAGGATGCGAAGTCCGTTCTAATACATTTATAATAGTTGCGGAGAGGACAGGTGTTCTTGTGTCTCACACTTCCTTCATATTATATGGACACTTTTAGAATGTTCCTTTTATCGTATTCTTAGTTTCAACAATGTAATCTAACTAGTAATGAGATAAGAGCCAGTCCGTCATCGATTAAGTGTCAAAATCTAGTAATATTATTGCACAATATTTATTAATCATACTTGTCCATGTTTAATTACGGCTGATTTTTTAATCGTCATTAAGTGATTAAGTGTCAAAATCTAGTAATATTATTGCACAATATTTATTAATCATACTTGATCATGTTTAATTACGGCTGATTTTTTAATCGTCACATAAAAAATTGCAGAAGAAATCCTGACCAATATTATAACGTGAAAGACCAAGACATTACATTTTCATGACTACTGGGAGAAATAATTTGTTAATTGACGTTTGAAAAGTTAGCCCTTACACTATAATAATATGTGTTTAGAATAGATATTGTACCGAGTGAGCTTAGAAATACTGTGTATTTATTAATTAACGGATTTAATGTCATTAAATGTGTAATTGTGTAGATTTTCTGTGAGTTTAACTTTAAGCTATCGATCATGTACCACTTTGTCCAAGATTATTTTTCTATGTTTACAAATTGAATCTACTAAATAGTTTTCAAAATTTTATTATATATAAAACAACTGTGATGTTTAGTAAAATTGTCAAATTAATTGGGGTATGTTTCACAATTTTGTAAATAAGTTGAGTATACTTCTACTTAAATATTAGTTTATATTCTAATAGTTTCTGGAACCCTATGTATACGATTGGAACATATATTTAAATTTTGTATGTAATAACAAGCTATCTAAACTGTTGTGCCATTTTTTTTTTTGTAAAAAATGTTATAATCATGTACATGTAATGTTTAGAAGTTAAGTGTGTATTTGTGAGTGTCGTGCGGAACGTTGCTTTGTTGGAAGGACTTTACGGTTCGAGGGCATGGACAGTTCACCCTCGACTACGCCGGTGTGTGTGATGGACTAAGGCCTAAAGCCTCTGAGGAGGGGTCCCCGCAGTGGGACCGTAAGTTTATACTCTAATACATGTTATTACTATAGGATAGATTCTCCGCTTACCTGATCGTCAGGGCTCATCCTGCTCTAGAACTATGTTTGTAATGTATTTATAAAATCATAATGTAATTAATGTTGCATTTATGAAATATTTTAACTATGACTATGACTTTTCCTAAACTTATTATCGTATTTACAGCTACTTACATGTGTACTCATAACCTAAATGTAAGTGAACGTGTCATGTATTTCGATGTGATTAAAAATCATTAAATAATCTTGACTATTCATTTATCTGCCCTATTTTCCTACCTCGATTCTGAACACACGTACATGAAATTAGTTATACCTAAAGGTGAACACACTCAATTATGAAGTACTTAAATAAACCTGTATAATGACTCAAATAAAAGAAACATTTTTGTTGTTATCAAAACATCATCCATAGAGTATAGACAAAGTAACGACATTTAAAGTTTGCTATTACTTCCTTCACAATAATTCCTTGTTACTTCGAATACATTTTGCACTTTCTACAAAACATTTTTTAAATCGTAAACATAAATTCTTTATTTTTAATAATTATATGCCACTTACACACAAACAATGCACGACAAATAAAAATATGTAAGTATACAAAGTGTTTTTTCTTTACATATTATTCTGAACAATATGGATATATGGTTATATCAGAATCGATCATTTAGGTATCTTAATTGTAGTATTATCAATATTACCCAAAAATCTAGCAGTTTTAAATTCTGAGAACAACATCACACATTCTGACAATTCTGAAATCTCGCGCCACATAAGTAGACAGACCGTACGTAGGCAAAGCTTCCTAAGAACATCAAATTTGTTATCTATGTTTGGCAGGGTTGTCACGATAGGTTAAGACAAATTAAACAAAACATTTGTTTCGAGTTAAATCAATTTTGGATTATCCAGGCGATGGGTCCCTCAGATATCAATGTATTTAAGTAATAAAATAAAAAACTCCAAAAACAAAATTAAAATGTCTTGGAGTGTGATTAATAAAGAAACTGGTAGAGCTAAACCTTGTGACACAGAGTTTAGCTTAAACATTAATAACCATACAATTACATTTAATATTGAAGTAGCTAGGGTCTTTGAGAAATTATTCTCAGATATACCAGTTTCTGTAACAAAAAGTTTAAATTAATCCCCTAACATAGCAGAAAAGTTGCCAAAAGAAAGTGTGACTGGAGGCAGAAATTCATTTGCATTCCATTGTGTTGATAGTATGAATAATATAAAAAGATTTAAATTAATTAATGGGGCATTTCACGTGAAGCGGACAACAAAAAAAAAATGAGGTCATGAATTTTGTTTATACTCCAGTCAATTATACTTCTAGTAGACGTGGATGTGTACGCACATTTTTTTTAAAGTATGAAGCTTTATTGTATAGTTATGAGCTTTTAAAAGTTTACCAAGAATGAAGTCACGAATTTTTGGATGCTTATTATCTGTTGATGCAGATAATAAAAAATACTAAAAATATATTGTTTCTTAAAGTTAAAAAGTCGAAGTTTTTAGTTTTTTTGTCGAATTCTAAATTTGAATTTTTTTTCGTAGAGTAAACCGGAAATGAAAATTTCAAATCGATATTTGAGTAACTTCGACACTTTTTTTTTTAATATTTTAACCTTAAATGAAAGCTTTAAACGTATTAATTCTTCACAAAAAAAATTAAAACGTGATCATCAATAGTTTAAGACTTAGAGCATATAGAGTACATACACATAGCTATGAGCACTTTCTAAGCGATCGGGTTTATGCGCTAACATGCTAAAATACTACGATATTCATATTTTATTCCTTCATTCTAACCTGCAAAAATATAAAAATAAACGATTTCATTAATTCTTCACTAAAAAAATTAAGCATGATCGCCAATAGTTTAAGACTTAGAGCGGTTTTATTCAGATTGAAACAGTTTTAACTAAAATAGAGATTTATTTTGTAATTTTTACTATTCGCACTGCCACTAATTATATTTACTCATAAGCCCTCATTGGTTTGAAGAAAAGCATGCAGTTGTTTAGTTCCTGGAACGGTGATAGCGGAAGCAAAACGGACTCGTAGAAAATCTCGCTCTTGTTGAATACTTTCCTTCGAGCAGTAGTAAATAGAAGTCTCATTCATATAATATTATAGGTATAGAGATAGCGTTATTCGTGGACTGTAAGCTTGCACGGGGTGCCAAACGTTTAAGGTTTCCCCCAAGACCGTCACATGGCCTTATTCCATGAGCGGTGGCATGGAAGTGTAACTGTGCTTCTATCTTAAAATTTTGGTTGTAGTGAAATAGGTTCGCAAAATTGAACCTATTCTTAAAATGTTGGGGAGCTCCGTCTGTAATGTATTTCATGACAGAAACCACAATTTTATGCTCATCATGGTTTTATGCGCATAAATTCGATTGCTTATAAAGTGCTCATAGCTATGTGTATGTACTCTATATGCTCTAAGTCTTAAACTATTGGGGATCACGTTTTAATTTTTTTTGTGAAGAATTAATATGTTTAAAGCTTTCATTTAAGGTAAAAATATTTTTAAAAAAAAGTGTTGAAGTTACTCAAATATCGATTTGAAATGTTCACTTCCGGTTTACTCTACGTAAAAAAATTCAAATTTAGAATTCGACAAAAAAATTAAAATCTTCGACTTTTTAACTTTAAGCAACAATATATTTTTAGTATTTTTACAAATTAATTGATGCAGATAATAAGCATCTAAAAATTCGTGACTTCATTCTTGGTAAACTTTTAAAAGCTCATAACTATGCAATAAAGCTTTATACTAAAATAATAATGTGTGTACACGTCCACGTCTACTAGAAGTATAACTGACCGGAGTATAAACAAAATTCATGACCTCATTTTTTTTTGGTTGTCCGCTTCACGTGAAATGCCCCTAATATTAAAAATACATGTGACATTTGGGGAATCTCGACAAAAATATTAAACTCTGTAATACCTATCTTAGCTCCCCAACTAGCAGCAATTTTTAATGCTTGTATGAACCGTGGTATATTTCCTAATAAAATGAAGTTAAGTTATACCTCTTTTTAAGTCTGGTAGTACAGATGACCGCTCTAATTATAGACCTATCTCAGTACTACTTTCATTAAGCAATTTTTTTTTGAAAAACTAATGCTCTTACAGCATCAAACTAATTTTTCAAAAAATAAAATACTTCATGGTAAACAATTGGTTTCACGCGGCGTCGGTCCACCACTGACGCTGGTGTGAAGCTTATAAGTAACAAATTTTATACTTGGGAGAAGTCCCAGGATGCCTTGGGTATATTCTGTGATCTATCTTAAGCATTTGATTCTGTTCACCATGGTATTCTTATCGGGAAATTGAGCCACTATGGAATTAATGGTGTTGCTCTTGAATTATATAGATCATATTTAAATAATAGAATCCAAAGCGTTGACATCAACGGAAAAATATCTCCTGGGTCTGCTGTTACTATGGGAGTGCGGCAAGGCTTAATTCTTGGACCCTTTGTCTTTTTAATATATATTAATGACTTACCTTTTTTTATAAGGGACAACTGTGAGGTAGTGTTGTTTGCTGATGATACTTCATTAATATTTAAATTAAATCGACACCAACCAGATATTGACGATGTAAACCACACCCTCTCAAAAATAGTGTATTGGTTTAGCGTTAACAATTTGCTATTAAATAGCCAAAAAACTAAATGTATAAGATTTGTGACACCCAATGTAAAAAAAGTTAACGCTAACATTTCTTTGAATGGGGATGAGTTGAGCCTTGTGGATTCAACTAAGTTCTTGGGAATTACATTAGATCCCAAACTTCAATGGGGTCCTCATTTAGTCGCTCTAGCTAAAAAGCTGAGCGCCGCAGTCTTTGCGGTGGGTAATATTCGCCAATTGACGTATAGATACAGCTCGATTGGTTTATTTTTCCTACTTTCATAGTCTGATGAGTTATATAATTTTACTGTAGGGTGGCGCAGCTGACATGAATACTATCTTTGTTCTCCAAAAGAGAGCTATAAGATCCATTTATTCGCTAGGGTCCAGAAGTTCTCTTAGAGATAAATTTAAAGAAATATAATGACAGTAGCGTCACAATACATTTATGAAAATGTAATGTATGTCCATAAGAAAAAAAGAAAATTTTCGGAAGATTAACAATATTCACGACAAAAATACTAGGAATAAGAACAATCTAGCTACTCTTAAGACCAGACTCCACAGGATCAGCAAATCTTTTAAGGGTTACTGTATACACTTTTATAACAAAGTTCCCACTCATATGAAAGCCTTAACTATTAAAAAATTCAAAGCTACTATCAAGAAACAATTATGCAATAAAGCTTATTATAAAATATCTGAATATCTAGATGATAATAAGGCTTAGGAATAGAATAAAATTAAACAAATAGATAGTATTTCGGAGCGGAGGTATCGGTGTGCTCTGTATATTATAATTTATAATAAGTAACTTTTCACATTGTATTTTACTTTTTACTTTGTAAACGATTAGGTATGTCATGCTCGCTTAAAAGTCTGTGCTTGCGGCGGCGTCGTGTGCCGGGTCGGTCACTTCCCTGTAGCGTGGTTGAGAATGGCACATGGCTGGCACATGCGTCATACTCATGAACGGGTGCTGCTTGTGTGGACTGGTCTGTCCGATTTGCTTACATTGTAACTGATTTATAAATTACATAAGGCTTTCACAAGTATTCACTGCGTTGGTGAAACAGGGTATACTGATTCTTCGTTCTGGGCTACTTCGCTTCACTCAGCCATATTAAACAGAATGTAAACATATTTGTATTAAAAATATATGTCTTGTAACTTTTGTAATAACCACGATATTGTAAACTGGTTTTGAAAAGAGCAACACTAGAGTTTCTTGCCCGTTCTTCTCTAGTGAAAACCGCTTTCCGAACCAGGTGGTAGAAAAAAAAAACTAAATCTAAATAATGTTGAACATTTTAATGGCTTCAATAAATTATTTTCATTTTCATTTTTATTTTCATGGAGTTTAATAGTAGTCGGACAGATAGCTAAAATGGTCAAAAGGGTGGCCACAAATTGCAATTCTGACCATCAATTTAGATGAATTTGAGATCAATAGGATAAAAACATATATTTATTGAATATTTATACAGAAGTTTTTCGTTTGAAATTTTCATTTCATAAAATTTCAAACCTTCAAGATTTTATAGAAGTATTCACTTCAATAACAAAAAGGTAAAAACACACGGCGTAATAGGCACCCTCTATTTATAAATAAAACAGGATTCAACAATAAATTAATGGTAGACAAGAATAATATAGTAATAGAATAAGAAAAAGAAGTAATCAAATATTTTCTTATCTATTGTACTCCTTGGGATAGTTATAATATTATGATATTTATACAATAAACAACCATACATACATACATAAACACACGCCTTTTTCCCAGAAGGGATAGGCAGAGGTGCTACCAGAACACCCGCGTTTCGCCTTGTATATTCCGTCCCACGATGTGATAGGGGGCGAGCCTATCGCCATATCGGGCATAAATTCCTGGCTCCGGGCTGATAATGAATAGAAAAATCCAATATCACTTTGCCCGACCCGGGATTCGAACCCGAGACCTCAGCTTTGCAATCGTACCGTAGTACCACTACGCCACCGAGGCAGTCCAAAATAAACAACCATAATCTTTACATATAAATAAAATTGGAGTGTCTGTAAAGCCAAAATTGCATTTTTTCTTTAAGTACCTGCATATCGTTATTTACATGATACCTATGCCGAAAATGCACTTTATTTTTTTTTGTCTGTCTGTATGTCGGTCTGTTTGTTGCCGATAATCTCGAGAACGGCTGGACCGATTTTGACAGCACTTTCACTGACAGATAGCTGTTTTTTGCGGGAGTAACTTAGGCTACTGGAATTTTGGACAATAAATTAGGGTTCCGCACAAATAAAAACCCTTAAAATTAGGGGTTATTTTTTTAAAGAGGTAATTATAACATGCGGGTTCATTAGGTATCTTCGATTTATTTTGATGTCATTTAGGGTTCCATAGGTACAAAAAATCTCTTAAAAATTGACCCTCATGGTATAATTCAAGTCTCGAACAGGACAAAGGAAGCAATATATAAATCGTAACTGATTTTGTTAGTGGTTCATTGGATTTAACATTTCACAGTTATGGGAGGCTAAGGGAGGGGGGGGAATAAACATGATATGTGGTAATATCGGGTTTTTAAAATATAAAGTTCGTAATTGGAATTGTATCTCCTTATCACAAATAAATAATGAGGTGACTCACGGTTTTTTTTAGTTTTTTGGATTTTTGGTTGGTAGGGGGGAGGCGGGAATGATATAGATTGTCTGACAAGAACTTAAATACCTATTAATTTAATAGCAGGTTTTATGCGTAGTCATAGGCACAAGGAACTTTGATTTATAAAATACATAGGATTCTGTAAGTGGTTCAGGGTTTTGAATTTTTACATTTTGGTGGGGGAGTTGTGAAATTTCGTTCGGAGGTGCGGACTTTTTAAGTAGCGACTTAATAAGTCGTATCAACTTAACGTAGTTAGATAAATAGTGTCGAATTATAAGTACTTAGTATTTTTATGTATTAAGTAGGTGTAAGTGGGTATAAGGAAGAAAGTATTTGGTAGTAAAGTAAATCGCGAGGACGAAGTTGCGGGCATAATATAGTTAATAATAAAATGCCCCGTTTTGAATATATTTTTCCAAACTAACGTGACGACGTGAGTCGCACGCACCGTGTGCCAACTTTGCTGCTGTCAGCTGTAACAGCGTAAACCGGTTTTTTCCACTGTCATGTCGCCGCGCACGCGACAAGCGGCCAGTGGTCACGCACACATGCCCTGAGTGCTTATAGTAGTGCGATCGATTTGCGCGGTCTGTATGATGCTTTGCCTCTGTACGGTTTACCTATTCATGTGAACACGCCACACGTTGCTTGTAAGGAACGCGGTTGATAGCATTGTGCTCGTAATGTCACTCCCTTTTTTTTATTTTTTTTATTAAGGGTATTTTTATCACATTATGTGAAACGGATCTTTTAAATAGAACGCATTAAAGATGCTTGATAACACCTTTATCGATCGGACAGAGCTTTTTAGTTGAACTTCCGAGTCGGTTGGGGAACTTACCAGAGGCGATACTCGTACCTATACGGGTTGATCAAAAAGCCTTGAAAACTAAAATCTCTATTTTTGACAAAACTACCAGGCAGTGTTACTCGGGGTGGTTAGAAACATGTGGATTAAATTAAATACCATATGTCAATACCAGTATCACCCGGTATACGGTAATACCACAGGAAAAATAACAAAACAATATATTCACATTTATGGTGATAAGTTTAATACGTACTTTGTATTACATAGTATGAACCAACCGCACACCACACACTCGGTATTAAAGCACACACTTAATATTGGCAAAATACAAAAGTAGTTTTATACAGGGTATATCAAGCCTGCGACCGAAAACTAAGCCAGTAGGTCGTGACTACAGACACGATGCAATAAAAAAAAAATATAATATAATTAGGGCGTCGGCTGTTAAACGATAAGTAAATGTCGCGAAGAGCTTCTATTGCGACGTTGGTGTGCTGATGGACAAAGCAACAACTGGTTTGGTCACGTTAGCCATTTTTATTTCTTATTAACGAGTTCAGAACTGATTCCTGCGGATTTACGCTGCTGCTGGCTACTCCAGAGAAATGTGGTGTTACTTCATGTACCTTATCTGCCAGTACTGCAACTTTGGCCAGAGGCATTTTCGACTGAGTAGCGAGGATGATATGGATGTATTGTGGGAGACGACTGGACCACAACGTACGCGTAAGATCTACACCGGCATTTATGAATTGGTTAAGCCTTGCAAATGCCTCAAAAACTGGGTTTTCCATCGCCTAAATCCCCATGCATTAACAACCGCTTCACCTTTTTCTCTTCAGATGCAGAGGCGCGAGGCGCTTAATGAGCTATTCCTTTAGAATTCCACATCTTTCGTCTCTGGGCGGGCATTTAATGACATCGACCACTTCGGCAGCGTAGTTATTACCCAACTGTGACACCACACATCTGAGCGAACCGGCCAAAAATCACGTAATTTTATCGATACCCGGCACGATTCTGACGACATGCCAGCTTTATGTGGATTCGTCGGGATCGGCGATTCGTTATTCCCGATACTTGTGTCTGCACAGTTTTTATACATATAATATAGTCCTCTTCATGCACCCAGTGCACACACGGGGTCGACAGTATGAAGCGGAATTGAAACCACATGTATGTACAAGAATATATATTTGTAGCGAGTGAAACCGTTTTATGTTTTTGTAAGTAAGATTCGATATTTGATTTATTCCAGATTTTTGTTGTCAAAAATTTTCCTTTCGAAATTGTTGCTCCTTGTCTTTCCCTTGAGTCGTTCCTTGTCTGTGTTCCTTGTTAATAGTTTTTCCTTTTGGAAATATATTTCTGCTTAAATAATATCCTGATTACTTGAATTTTTTAATCTTTCAATTTGTATAATACATCTACATTCAGCACGTTGGTGTAAGCCTCGTCGGCAGGCACACCCCACATATTTACAAATCACAAGTTGTTAATATCACTATAACAATGACAAATAAATTACAAAGATTTTGCCACGATGTGACATGATATGAACTGGCTTTTTACCGATGAGCCATTACAAGACGCTTTGGTCCACAGATATTTCGGTCTTGTCGCCTCCGAATGTACACTGGATGAACCCGAAACGGGTCATACTGGCGGGGGTCACTAAAACGGGTTTGACACCAATGCATAATTTGTCTGTACTTGAAATGAAATGAAAATTGCTTTGCATATGGTTACATAAAGATGTTTACATGTTTTCTATGGAGTCTCACAATATGTCATAATCGACGTGCTAATATTTTGAATTGGATTCAATTATTCTTAGAATTATACATTAGGATAGAAAAAAACATATTGAGCCAATAAAACTTAATTGATTAAAGTTGTTCCACCAGCTGAAATTATTTCATGCAACTCCTTGGTTTCATGTAGGCAAGATGTATTTTACAAGATTTGTAATATAGATTTTAAAACACCTTCAAACAGAGAATCATAGTGTGGGATGGCGTAAACGGTCGCCCACGCTGCCTACGCCGCGCGTCGCTTCTTATAAAAAGCTTTATTCGGTTGCCATAGCAACAGACAGGGGAGCGATCGATCAATATTGATACAAATACGTTGATATTCATTTATGCCTGATCTGCCGGCAGTCATTGCTGTAGATTGTAGAAAATGTGTTTATTTAATATTTGTTTTAAGCTAATTGGCGTAGTGGAGGCATATACGGGTCGTCCAATACGAACTTTGTTTCAACCCCCAGGTTAAAAATTTACTTCGTGTGAGTTTTTCTATTTGAGAAAAGTCTTACATGGTGCTCAGAGGTTCTTTCTATACCGCTTCATGAGCGAAAATTTTCTCGCCGAAATGTTAATGGCACTACAATAGCCTGACTGCCTCGGTGGCGTAGTGGTACTACGGTATGATTGCAAAGCCGAGGTCTCGGGTTCGAATCCCGGGTCGGGCAAAGTGATATTGGATTTTTCTATTCATTATTAGCCCGGAGTCAGGAATTTGTGCCCGATATGGCGATAGGCTCGCCCCCTATCACATCGTGGGACGGAATATACAAGGCGAAACGTGGGTGTTCTAGTAGCACCTCTGCCTACCCCTTCTGGGAAAAAGGCGTGCGGTTATGTATGTATGTACTACAATAGCAACTTATCTTTACTTTAAAAAAAAGATAAGATGCGAAACGAATATAAAAATATACATTGCTGGACTCTGATTTGGCTGTGATACCTAGAATGTGATGATACTCCTTGCGTAAATTAAGTATATCAAGTATAAAAAACCCAAGCAAAGATTAACATTGACTGCATTTTCTCCTTTCTCTTATCTCCATACAAAGTTTGTCTGGAAGAGATTGCCTAGTGCAATAAGGTTGCCTATTGTACTTACTTTATTATAGTTATAACATATTATACCCATACCACAAGTAAATATTTCCTTCGGTATAAGAATTCAACCAAAAGAAACGATCATAATTATTGTTTATAAATATGAGTGGTTTGTATACTCATTGTGTGTCAATAAATTATTCTATTATATTCTTGTTATAATTGTTTTCTTTTTTTGTTTTCTGTTGGTGTATGTTTGTACGATAAAGAAATGAAATAAAATAAATGATTAATAAACATTCGGCAGCCAGCTTTTCCATTGCGTAGTAGAAATTCTTGTTGGAGGTGTATGTTCTGTGTATGTCTTTGAAGAATGGCAAAGCAAAATATCTAATCACAAAACAAAGGACATATTATATGAGGCCGTCGGCGCAAAAGTGGCCTAAACCACAACGTTTATCTAAGTATGGGACACTATGCATTGCGAGATAAAATAGGTTTTGTGTCGTTAATCGATTATTTTCTCATGGTAATTCATTAGTAGCCTACCCCTACTCAAACGTGCGACACGCGAAATTAAAATTCTAACATTCTATTACGGGGTCATTAATCATTACCATTGGCTTTACTATTGGTAAAACCTCTTAAACTCCTAAACATCTGTATTTCTGTATCTATCTGCTTTAGAAGTAAATAAAGATAATTCTTTATTATATTAAATGTTGTGAATATCGAGGTATCAGCCTTCTGAGTGTTGTCGGCAAATTGTATGCTAAGGTATTGATTGAGCGAGTTGCGAAAGAGACGAATGACAAGATATGGGATGTGCAAGCGGGATTTAGGAAGTGTATGGGATGCACGGATCAGGTATTTTCTCTACGAAGTGTTGCTGAGAAGAGTTTAGCTAAAGGACAAAAAGTCTTCTGCGGCTTCGTAGATTTAGAAAAGGCCTATGATAAAGTGATGAGGAATGAGTTGTGGGTAGCACTGTCCAAGTTTGGGTTGAGCAGTAACCTGATTCGAGCACTGCAGTCCCTGTATAAGAACTCCAGTGCTTGTGTTAGGGTAAACGGGGCCTACACTGATTGGTTTCGCATCGATAAGGGTGTGAGACAGGGATGTGTAGCGTCTCCGTGGGTGTTCAATCTTTTCATAGACGCTTGCCTAAAATATCAGAAAGATAGTGAAAATGGGATAAGAATGAATGAGTTGTCAGTGAAATGTCTCCTCTACGTTGATGATCAAGTTATTCTTGCATCATCAGAGGAGTTACAAAAAATAGTGACAATTATGCATGAAGCTTTTGAGAGAAAAGGAATGAAAATAAATGTGAGTAAGACGAAAGTTATGGTGTTTGAAAGGAAGGAGGATGATAGGTATTGAACGAGTAGAACAAGTGAACGAATTCGTATATCTGGGCTGTGTATTTACAAGTGATGGAAAGCATGACAGTGATATTGAAAGACGAGTGAATGCAGGAAATCGAGCATCGGCGCGCTACACTCCTTTATGGGGAGTCGGAAGGTCTCTAAAAAGGCTCGACTGGCTGTCCATGGAGGAGTGTTTCTGCCAACACTCATGTATGGTAGTGAAAGTTGGGTGTGGCAGAAGAAACATGAAAGTAAAATTAGGGCAGTGGAGAGGAGATCACTAAGGGAATGTGTGGCGTGAGCTTGCGTGACAGAGTGCGGAATAACGTGGTGATTAAAACTTGTGGAGTGAAAGAGCATGTAGTGACAAGAAGTGACAAAAGAATGCTACAATGGGTTGGTCATGTAGAGCGGATGAATGAAAGGTGACTAACCAAGCAAATATACAAGGCGAGGGTGAATGGAAGAGTCGGTAGGGATCGACCTCACCGAACCTACACCATCCAAATCGGTGATATCCTCAACAAGGGTCAGGTCAAAAGTACCCGCATGCATGAAGAAATTGATGAAAGTGGATGAAGCGAAAGTAGTACGTCAGGATCGAGCAAAGTGGCGATTCATAGTCTCTGCCTACCCCTATGGGATACAGGCGTGAGGATAATGTATGTATGTATGTTGTAATACCAGCGGTCTAATAATATGCTTAAAATGTACATATGTAATAAAGAGAATGGAGAAATTTTATAGTGTGCTTGCCCTGCCCACTGTCTCCGATGTCAGCATCATCAGCATCAGCTCGTTGCAGTCCACTGCGACTATAGGCATCTCCCAAGCTACGCCACAGAGCCTGGTCTGCTGCTTTATATCAGCCATTAGTGTTATCTTACTTATGATAAATTATATTGTTACAAAAGTAAAATTTAATCAATTTTAATAATGAAATTTCTATAATATTATCTAGGAAAATAATTTAATATATTCGAATTCACACCAATACTGAAAACAAAAATCTATTCTCTGTTTCGCAAGATATTAGCTAAGGAAGAAAATTACCTTACAGCGTTTCAGCTTTTTAAGACCCTTCCAACTCTTGTAATCAGTACAGTTATGTGTTATTATAAACTTCAACTTTGGACATACTACCTGGGAATGCGTAACAAGAAGAAAGATGAGGATTTATATTCAAATAGGATGAAGCATCGATTCGCCTGGCCCGCAAGAAATAATCTTGTGCGTCCTAAAAAATATAGTGAATGGCATACATCTTATAATGTATTCGGATGTTTGTGGTGGGCCAATAATTCTCAGTCTCAGTCTCATAATCAGACTTCACCATAAGCTCCTCGTTACTGGACATTCCTATATGTGCCGTAACCAAGAAATTGAAGTAAGCAAGATAAAAAAAAAAACAATATTTTTGTATCTAGAGATTGGGAACAGGTTATCACAGCCGCTCTTAAAAATATTTCATTATATCACTGATAATACACAATAAGGATACATTTTAATATAGTAATATGTTACAAAACAATATAAAAAATAGGAAAAAAGCGAGTGATGGAGGTAAAGTTAAATGGTTTAATATACTGTGGTTTATTATACTTGTATGTTGAAGCAAATGCATCCTTTGTAATTATATTTTAAATACATCATGGGATGTCCTGGTATGGTATATTGGCGTAGGCTTTCTTAGAGATCAGGCTCTAGTGCGACATAAAATAATAAAAACGAATATGAAAGATCCTTTCAAAAAGTTAATCCGAAGAACATAAATTCTGTGGTTATTGGAAGCCGTAAAGTATTATCCCTATTGGAAATAAAATTAACGAGAACAAAAACGCAATGTTTAGTGTAATTTAAATTTTTCATCAACTATATTTGATGTAATAATTTATGGCACTGAGTAGGAAATGTTAAAACCTCGACTTTTAGTAATCTATTTAATTTCTTAAAAATATATTTATTGATAAATCATAGTATTTTCCAGCGGTAAATATCTGTTCTTGTGTTGACCTCACCTTGTACTCGTACTAAGTTTTCTATATTGATCTGAAAGCAATATGCTAACAACTTAAAACTATCTATGAATAAGGCCATATGTCGTTCGATCTACGAGTATACCTATTTATCAAAAGCCGCTGATTCATTATACACTCACACCCACCACTGCAACTCCTGTAAGCCAGGATCAACAGTGGCACGCATTGTACTGACCTGAGCATTAAAGCTCAGCGAGCCTCCCGGAATGTCTAATTTGTATTTAACCCGCAACGAAATCAACCATAAAGTTAAATTAAAAGGAAGAATTGGAAATAAATTATTGTCCACTTCCCTCCGTAACAAAGCGGGTGACAAAAACAATGAACTAAAGAGGTAAATAACGTCGCATAAAGACTTTTACAGCTAGAGAAGCCAACTGTAAAGCAGCACGGATCAAATCATTATTACATTTAAATGGGACCTAATATGTGAGCTGTTATAATGGATTCCAATAATAGGTATGGCAAAAACGGCGGAAAGGCGAATAAACGAGCTTAAATGAGTACAGTTTAGACTTAAAGTTACCATGGCCCGTGAGAAACTGTGAAACGCAATAATCGACATCTAACCAAGTCTTTGTTAAACGATCAAGCACGCAAGGAAAATAAAAATGGTTCAAAATGGTTGCGGGAAATCACTTTATGCACACGGCACACTCCACTTTAAGTCGGTGGATATCTTTGGGGAAGACTTTGTTCAACAATGGGCTGCCTATAGCAAAACGTGATTTCTTTACTCCTTGCAAGTCAGTGTTTGATCTCAGTTATCGGCAATATCCCCAATAAATAAATACACCCAACAGTTACATACATAGTCCTGATCCCACACTAAGATCGAGTCTTGTGTCGCGAGTATCAGGAACTACAGGAGACTTTTCGATCTCATAATACATGTAGTTCACACAAACATTTGTGTTGATGCGAGGATCGAACCCGCAGCCTCACGTATCCCAGCCGGCGTTCAACCAACTACGCCACGGGGGCGGTCAAATATCAAACAATAATAAAGTTCGATGAAAGGTCATATATTTTTCTCAAGTTACTACTAACGAGACAGATATCACGTTCGAGAAAAATCCGATGTAGTTACCATGACGACGGTCTTATAAAGATGGGGCCGATGTAGATGTCTATCGATCGGAAAGCTCGGTGCTTGGTTGCCATAGTGACTGGTAGGGAGGGGTGAAGATGTCCATACCTGCTGAGATGTTTTCCCAAGCAAAATTTAATTGAGTTGCTATGTCAACACATTTTGTTCTGGTGAGTCGGGTCGATATTTGATGTTTATCGCTCGACGAGGGTTTGTAGGTACTCATGGGAATATACGTAGTGTTGTACAGCTCGAATGTTTTATATCTTTGATGATTTCGAAGGTATATTTCGTATCTTGATAAAATGCGCCAATTTTTGATAAAACTTGCCATGGACACTATAGCACATATGTTTTTCAGTGCGCCATGTCAAATTTGATCAATAAATAATTGTAAATTCCTTCCATGAGGATAAGATCATATTTCTTGAAAAAGTTAATCTATTTAACATTGTAAAACGTCAATTAAAATATTAAGTTATCGACATCATTGGGCACAATGCTACAAATACAAAGTTTTCTGAACGTTTACTAGAATGGCTGTTACTTGAAAACTATCGGGGATAGGGCAATTTTTTTGTGTTGCTGTGCCGTCACAGTTTGGACTATCTCCGGTTACCAGTTTAATAGTCTAGTTCTGAGACACTTTGCATAAATTAAGTATACACAGGGGTCCTGCTCTCATTGTAAGATGACGATTCTATGAGAGGATTTTTAGTCTGATAGTGGGTTCTAATGTTAGTGGGCCACGCACACATTTGTCGCGATGCAGGGATTGTAATCGCGCCCTCTCATTTCACAGCCGGCTCCGACCGCCTGTTCATTTTGCAAGTTGGCATTCTGGCAACCTGTTGGACGCGAACTACCGAGATGGTTGTTCAAGGTTCAAATAAATCTCAGGACAGAGTTCGATTTTCAGAAGTAAATCGTATTCAGAAAACGATAGCCTTTTCGGAGAATAATAAATAAATTAAATCTTCCTTGATAGAACAATAATTTGAATGGATTAGCAACATCAACATTAAGGCTAGTGAATCAGCGGGTAGAAAATCTACTCAATCATAATATTAAACTAAATTAATTGAAAAAAAAAAATAGTAACAAGAAGGTCACGTCCTTATTATATTCCCCCTCGCCCACCCCACTGACTCCCCGAGTGGCTGGGCGCAGAGACTTGTTCGTTATAACAGCCGTGGATATAATACCTCAATACTTAGCAGATGTTTTCCAGACAAATTCAATAAAGTTGCTATGACAACGGGTTCCATGAAGGTGGGGTAAGAAGACGGTGTGCGATGCTGGTACGTACCGCGCCCGGGGATCGGTTGCTATGACGACAGACAGGGTGGCAAAAACGTCCACGTGTATACATAGGACGGTCGTCGAGACTAATTTAATGGAATACTCGAGAGAATATATTTTAGTATTATTCACTACAAGTTTATTGCTTATAACAAAATAAGAAGTATGCTCCCAAATCTCTCAGTCATACCAGCTTGCTTGAAACTGGTAGAATCTGTAACATGACAAATGTGAATGTAATCTGGACAATTATTTCCTTTATAAAATTCATCTAAATTCCATTTTTTTTATCAGCCCATATACGTCCCACTACTGGGCACGGGCCTACTCTACAATCGAGAGAATCGATTGAGAGTGGTTAGGCCATATAGTCCAACACGCTGGCCTAGTACGGGTTGGCGGACCTACATACCGTAGAAATTCTTTAAAGTCGCTGCGGTATGCAGGTTTCCTCACGATGCTAAATTTTATTGAAATGGCGAAATTTGATGCTACAAATAAAATTTAAAAAATATTTATTTAACGCATTGTTGGAGATATGTTTTTATAATACAAATAAGCATATCCAGCAACTCGTAATATAATACTCGTAGTATTAACATGTCGATCATGACAACGCATTCGTCCGCCAAACGACCGTAGACGAGCAATATAAAAATGTATTAGTCTAACTGTGGTTAAAGACTTTATTCTCAAAAGAAATTTTACATTTCACTTTATGAGATATTACAATTCTATAAGTAAAATTATGCTAGTATCGGACAGAACTAATCTTTAATTTAATAATGTGGGTAAGACAGTTACAATGTGTTAATATTGAGTCGATAACAAAATAAAAATACCCACATGTCAACTCACAATCCAAGACTTGCTGCCAGGGCCGCATTCAAAGCTTTGATTTTTGAATAAATAATTTTAATTTTCTCTTATAAACACGGAAGCTATCTATTTCTTTTATGGTTGTGATTAACTGATTTCTTTGTTCAAATAGAATTACGTAAAAAGTACATGCCAGTCAACTACGGTACATCTATTGACAAAAGCTGTGCTATGTCTTCTACTTAGTGAGATATTACGCCGGCCTGCTTGGAATTAAATACGCTAGCTGTTTTCAGTACGGCAAATATTAGCGGTGGTAGGAATGCGATGGCTGCTAAACCCATATATGTAAATCCACTAACTCCTTGCAACGTTATTGTATTTTTTTGTTTCGCAAGAGTAATTATTGACAGTATATCATCTAGTTGTACAAAACAAACGTTGGTTCTGGGCCGAACAAAAACTGCCACGTTGGTGGTCGCGGCTTTCAATACCAGAGAACACTTTTGAATTTGAAGTCATCTTATAGGCGTTACGGTAGGTGGCAAATGTCCATGAAAATATTTTTGGCGTTTTTGCAGAGCTACATCGCATTTTGCTTCTTTGCAACGTTGTAGACTGTACTCAAGTAAAAAAAGTTTTAATAACTTGGTAGGGCGAAATTGTTTTTAATTTCGTGCCACATAGAGGTCGCCATATTTAATTTAATATCACATCACGTAGGCCTATAAATCAGCGGACAAACGAGACGCCTCCAACGACACCTCATTTGTCAAAGTATGCTGAGTAGTTTAGAAGTTATGAGGGAACATAATACACTACTCAAATAAATTAAAATATATTTTTTTTATTAAATTTCTAAAGTGTATTTTGACAGTCTGTATCTTGGAGAAAATTGATCGTTAAGAAATTTGAAACCAAGAAATTGGAAGGCTTAGATGTCTATTGTTCAGATCTGCGTATTTCTATATTGCATGCCTGGTTAATACGAGTAAACAATCGTAGGAAAACCAACGAGAAAAAAATATCCAAACTTTTGCTCGTGTTTGACACCGTGTATTTACTTGGGTGATGTTTATTTGTTGACTTCATCATAAAGCTCTTGTAGATAATTTAATTCCTTTTAATTTGATATACTAGACAACTCCGTAGTATGATTTGGAGCTGACTTATGGTAAAACAAACTAAAAATGGCCTTTCCGACTTTGACTCGGGATTACTCCAGAAATAATGATCACGCAGAAAAAAAAATTGGGGTTTTGTAAACTTCAAAACATACTCCGTAAGCTGTTATTAAAATTTTATTATTTAAACCTGTATTACTGAGTGAAATTGTTGACTGAAGAAAAGGTAAAAAAAGGGTAATGTAAGGATATTTGGAAAACTTTGCATATCTTTGAATAAAATTGACAAATTAAAAACATCGTCGGTAACTTTTCTACTGTACAATATTCTAGACACCCTAAAAATTTTGTTTGCTACGATTTGATTATGCTAGTGTTCGAAAGGTTTACACTCAATGTATTCGCCAAAACCCATCTCAATGAGCAATTTTTACTTATTCATTTTTTTTAGTTCGAAATTTTGATTTGTTTTATGAATGTCAGCAATCCGTACTATAGAATATCGATCTTTAATTTTTCTTCAAAATTGACACTATTTAACACAAGCTGGTTATGGGGCCAAGATATTTTTATTATTTTTACAATTACAGACTTTGGTGAATGTATTTGAGAGAAAATATTTGATTAAATTAATATGGGTAATTACTAAAAAATCTAAATTTTGAACTAAAAAATTAATAAGAAGTGAAAATTGCTCATTAAGATGATTTTTGACGAATACAGTGAGTTTAAACCTTTCGGACACTAACATAATCAAATCGTAGCAATTTTTTTTTAAGGGTGTCTTTAGAATACTGTAAGGTAGAAAAGTTACCGACGATATTCTTAATTTGTTAATTTTATCCAAAGATATGCAAAGTTTTCCGAATATCCTTAAATAATCCTTTTTTGCCTTTTCTTTAGTCAATAGTTTCACTTAGTAATACTGTTTCACATCATAAAACTTTCATAACAGCTCATAGAGTATGTTTTGAAGTTTACAAAACCCCATTTTTTTCTCTGCGTGATCAATAGTTCTGGAATTACCCCGAGTAAAAGTCGGAAAGGCTATTTTTGCTTTGATTTACCATAAGTCAATTCCAAATCATACTTAGGAATTTTTTAGTATATCAAATTAATAGGAATGAAATTATCTACAAGAGCTTTATGATGATGTCACGAAATAATCATCACCCAAGTAAATGCGCAGTGTCAAACACGAGTAAAAGTATGGTTTTTTTTTCTCGTTGGTTTTCCTAGGATTGTTTATTAACCAGGCATGCAATAAAAAATAGAGCACAGATCTGAAAAAAAGACATTTCAGGCTTCCAATTTCTTGGTTTCAAATTTCTTAACGATCAATTTTCTCCAAGATACAATCTATCAAAAATCACCTTTAACATTTGAAAAAAAAAAGTCCTTTAATTTTTGTGAGTGGTGTATATACCGGTCACGAGGATAATCCTCCCTTGTGCTTTAACGTACACCTAAATCACACTCGAAAGATGTATGCGCTAAATCATTTCTTTTAAGTTTAAGCCAAGTACAAACATGTCAACTATGAAGTAAGTAGAATTTTCGGCACAGACTTAGTTGATAAGAAATAAGCGAGCAGATTGCAGATACACTTGTAGGATTCTAATTATGAAAATATTTTCAATATCAGTCCAGGAGTTTCAGAGCTTATTCATTACAAACAAACAATCAAATCTGCCCTCTTTTGAAATTTAAAAATTGGTGTAGAATCCATATATTTTTTAAATTTATTTATTAGGAAAATAAACAAGTATACAAATATGTTATACAAGTAATAATACGAGTATCTTAAGATTAAGTTAGTGTACATTCCACTACGTTTTCACGTATTACTTAGAGTACTTTATAAAACTAATTCACAAGGTAACAGTACAATCTACAATCGCGTTACGTGCTTAGGTGCAACATTAAGACATCTACACTATATTTTTTCATACCGAATATATGTATCTACGATAGTAAAATGGTAATTATAAATTTTAACTAGTCCATGAAGGGGCGCCCGTTGTCCCGAATTTCTGCGACTCGTAGTAGTTGCAAAAAGCCGATAGACGCGCGCCTCTCGACTAATTATAATCTTAGGTACAACATAAAAAATATCGTTAATTAACTCTGGACAATCAATCTTATTGTGAATTAACCTATGTCGCATCATGGGCTGAAGCAGCAAGCGTCTCGACTTCAGTGTCAATAAGTTGTATTTAGCCAGCGATTCATCATAGGGTATAATATTATGTTGTCTTCTATTATGGCATTTATATTGCAAAGTTTTAACAAATTAGCTAGTTGCTAGGCTGATCATCTTCAATAAAACTGTTTTTCCTTTCCTTATTGAAAATTAACATATTTTATTGATTATTTAACGAGTGTCTAGTGCCATGCCAGACAGTAATTGCTTTGCTAAAGTACTGCTCGGCTATACCGTAAGGAGGCATTTTTATTCAAACTACCCTCGTTACCGCATGAGTATATTGCACCGAGGTAAGGTATTTTATACGATTTGAAAATAAGGGCGCACATTAAGATTTAAATTTTCTTGTATTTTTACCTTTTATTTAAACTTTAATACGTCCAATTTTATTATTATTACAAACCATAATAATAAAGGCGTGTGTACTTGCATATGTACATACCAGTGGCGAAGGGTGTTTTTTTTAAAAAGGGAAGCTGAAGCTCAATACTCGAAATAAGTGTGTTTATTTTGTTTATACCTACTGGCCCTACATAGGGAAGATAATGCGACTGATACTTGATAGTAAACATAGTGCAGTCCGGATTGAGTAGATCAACTTATCGTGAGATGCTCCAGAGAATTAGCCCGAAACGCGACACATTTACATAATATGTACGTGTATCCTTATATCCGGACGTTTGCGAATATCCAACCGCCAGCAAATTATTCCTCCGACAATCTCACTCACCAAATGAAACGATTGCGTTTCGTATGATGGCATCTACGTACTGCGGTCGTCAATTATATTTTAATATTTCCAATATACAAAAGTTGCAATGTCATCATGAGATAAGTAAAAAAGTATATTTTTAAACCGCACGTGAATATAAGATTAATAAAGAAAAATTAATGATCTATATACAATGTTAACAAGTACGTTAGCCGCGCTTTTACTAGTTGTATTATTAGTAGTCGAGCACTTCCTAAAATCAAAACAGTAACGTTATTTCCGAAATTGACAATCTAAACATGTACGTCCCTCACGATTATTAATTTCCATTACAACATAATAATACTATTAATATTTATGTACATTTTGTAATTTAAAACATTAAAAACTAAATGCGTGAACCAGCTAATACTCGTATACTGTCAAAATGTTAATACAACACTTATAAATGCAGTGATATCTACACAAATACACACATAAACACACAAAATGCTGAAGAGTCGCAGCATGCCTACTGCTTTTTTAACGGAAATTGAACCTTAAATCATAACAAGTTTAAGGTACAATTTTGCGTGATTTGTTGCAAACTACACAACCATGTCACACCAATGCGTAACATGCAGCCGACGCGGGCGGTCGGCGCACGGGCCGCGCCATTGTTATTCAATAAGCCGAACAATTTTGGCAGTAATTCGCCAGAGGTCGCAACGCGGCGCAATCTAATTACGTGTTTGCTATGCGCCTCCGCAGTAATATTTACCTATGTGGCCGACAGATGTTGTTGAATAAAATGAGTTTAGATATTACATAAATAATTTTGAAAAATTTGCTTGTTTATAGTGTAATGATAAATTACAAAAGGTAAGCCGCAGGGAATCGAGTTATATGGAGCCTTCGCCACTGGTACATACATAGGATGTTATACTTTTTATTTAAGATAAGTCATTTTTCTCACGAAGTATGACTACAATGACCTGTTTTAAAATCACATACACAAATACAGGTTAATATTAAATATTTATACGTATGGAGAAACTGGATCTGCTGCTTCTGAGATTAGCCGCATAAAGGCAAGGATAAACACATAACATACACAATACAATACGATACTCTTTATTGTAAACCAAAGAACAAAATGAATACAAAATCAGGCAAATAACATATGAGACCTTATGATATCACACTGGGCGGTCTTATCGTTTAAACCGATTTCTTCCAGACAAACTTGGTATGGATAGTATCAGAAGAAGGTGGCGGTGTACCATCAAGAAAATCCAAAGAATATTGTACGAAGAATATAATATATACTAATATACGAATACTGAAATAAATATAAATAAACGAATATATACTATTATATATTGAAGATAATAAAATCACAAAGGTTGCGAATAAATTATGAAGTAACATTACAAAGGTAGTGCTTCTTTACGAAAAGTTAAAGTGGTGTGTAGATTTTGCGCATCTGATCATCATCTGCAGTGCGTTCCATAGTCGGACTGCTTGCATAGTATGAGATAGGTAGGAAAACTGGGAAGATTGGTTGGGAGTTTTGAGTTGCAAGGAATTGGAGGAACGTAAGGATTTGGAATGGGCGTAATGCAGAATTTCGAAACGGTGTTTGTGATATTGAGGAGCGGCAGAATTAAAAAGTATACTGCACAAGAGTGACAGGATGTGGGTATTCCGGCGAAGACGGATAGGTAACCATTTCAGCTTCCTACTATTTTACTCACAAAAATTAAAGGATATTTTTTTTGATCAAATATTTAATGATTTTTTTGACATTCTGTATCTTATTGCATCTCACTATTTCTTTATTGCATGCCTGGTTAATAAGCAATCGTAAGAAAACCAACGAGAAAACAAAATCCAAACTTTTACTCGTGTTTGACACCGTGCATTTACTAGGGTGATATTTATTTGGTGACATCATCATAAAGCTCTTTTAGCAAAATTTAATTCCTTTTAATTTGATATACTAGAGAACTCCGTAGTATGAGTTGGAGCTGACTTATGGTAAATCAAAGCAAAAATGGCCTTTCCGACTTTGACTCGGGATTACCCCAGAAATAATGATCACGCAGAAAAATAAATGGGGATTTTGTAAACTTCAAAACCTACTCTATAAGCTGTTATTAAAGTTTTATTATGTAAAATAGTATTACTGACTGAAATTGTTGACTGAAGAAAAGGTATGGAAACGGTTATTTAAGAATATTCGGAAAATTTTGCATCTCTTTGGAAAAATTGACAAATTAAGAATATCGTCGGTAACTTTTCTACCTTACAGTATTCTAAAAACACCCTATATTTTTTTATTGCTACGATTTGATTATGTTAGTGTTGAAAAGGTTTAAACTCACTGTATTCGCCAAAAAACATCTTAATAAGTAATTTTCACTTCTTTTTCGTTTTTTTAGCATTTGCCCGTATTCATTTAACCAAATACTCTCTCTCAAACACATTCACCAAAGTGGTAATTGTAAAAAAAAAATATCCTGGCACCATAACCAGTTTGTTTTAAATAGTGTCAATTTTTGAAGAAAATTTAAAGTCCTATATTCCATTGTACGGATTGCTAACTTATTCTGTTGCAATAACGAGCACAAATAGCATACACAAAGCTGTGCATATCTGGCACAAATTCCTGACTCTGGGCTGGTAATGAATTGAAAAATCCAATATCACTCTCCGACCAGGGATTCGAACCTAAGACCACAGCTTAACAATTATACCGTCGGAAAACTGCGCCACCGAGGCAATCAAAATAAACAAAGCATAGATAAACCGGTAAACAAACAGCAATTATAACAATCATAATTTTAGTTTCTACGAGTATTACGTTACTATAGTCCCGCCCGTAATAGTTTCATTAATGTATCTTCCATGTATAGACATCAAAAATTTATTATGATATAAGAGGACAGAATTGCATGCCATGAACCATGGAACAGATTTAGACGAGACGACAAAGAACAAGCAGTATGAAGGACAGCGGTCACGTTGAGTTTAAATATTAAACAGTTAGTACTCGAAATAACATGACGTGTCTGATGTTGTCTGGACTTAAAAAGTGTGTTCGCCGGGGCGAAGCCGGGTCGGGCCGCTATTAAAAATAAAAACAATAGACATGAATGATGGAATGAATGGTCATCCACCTTCTTCGTTTTCTTAGTAGTCTAGTATTAAATACTAGTCAGTATTTATTTAGTATTTTAGATTTCTAGACGTTTTCTAATTCATTAATGGGATTCCAACAAGGGACTAATACGTTTCCACGCATCGTGTTTTTTTCGTTTTTTGTTTTAATCTTTTGAATTATTATTCCACAAAATCGGTTTCGCTTGAAAATATTCCAGGAATATCAATTCTAATTTATTCATCCAAATCTCGCTCATATTGATGCTCAGTAAATATCACTCACAACTTTTCTAATCGGCAACTCTCTTGCTACTGAGAAACATGCGAGTGTGGAGTGGATGCAAAGTCTCGTCTGTTCTCGCGTTTTTATCTCTTTTATCTCGCGCCGAAAAAACAAAGTTCAAAGCGAGAAGAATATGCAAATCGGCTCCACATTCATATTTCTCGTGTTTATCTAGCGTTCTAGCGAGATCAAAGATTCTCAGTTAGTATATAAAATGAACTCTGTGATTCTCACGTTAGTAAAGAGCGCCCTTCATGTGTGTGGCGGCCATGACAATGAACTTGTCTCCTTACGGTATAGCTGTCCATTACTTGAACAAATCAATAACCATTAATTATTAAACCACTGTATCAGTGTATAGGCATAGACATAGCAATCTTAGTTTGAAAGATGCTTGTCTAAAATGAACGGAAAATAAGTATTCAATTTTATCAAGGTCCAGGCTAGCTAATCATAAATTATTATAATTCATAATTAAAAGTGCGTGGTAGTCTGTTGGGAGCGGACCAGCCGCCTACAAGTTCACAGTGGCCGCGGGTTCAAAAACCTCAGAGTTTTTGGAGTCATGTGTGTATTGATAGTCAATCACCACACACTATAACGGTGAAGGAAAACATCGTGAATAAACCTGCATACCATCGCGATTTGTGTAAATTTCTATTGTATGTAAAAGTCCGCCAACCTGCACTTGGCCAGCGTGGTGGACTATATGACCTAACCACTCTCATTCGTACTCTCGATTGTAGAGGAAACCCGTGCCCTGCAGTGGAACGTATATGGGCTGATATAATACACGATAATTGATGAAATGTTGGACAACGTCCGGTGCGAAAGTAAAAAAGACTGCCCTTTACATGCTCTGCTGCCAGCCGGTTGCTATTGTTCGGAATCACCAAATTAACGGCAGAAGCCACTCTCTAGTCTCTGTGTAGGTTCAAGGTACAGAGGAAAGAAGGTGTGAAGTATTAGATTCGAAAGAACTGGTGTAAAGTGTCTCGTGTCTATCCAAAACTTTATATATATATGTAGATATATAAAATAAGCTATTAATAATTAAAATTTCATCCGCCAGATGTCATGATTAATACCCAATTGGTAATTACCCAAAAAAAAATTACCATTTTTTCTGTTCGATTTGGATTCTAGTGACTTTTGTTAGTAAACTAAGAAAATATGTCGTTTTTGATATTGAATATTTAGTAACGATATACATATTTGATTAAAAATATCGATAGTTTTTCAACACGCCTACCTTCACTACATAATAGACAATCAAAGCCATGATGGAGCGTATAGAGCACAGTACAAGAGTACAAACTGGCGTGAAAAGGTCACCTGTCGGCCGTCACCCGTCGACAATGATATCGACCTGCTCGGAACCTGGGCGCGGAACGGTCTATTATTAGACTTGTTGAACAGTATAATGTACAATTCAGACATTAGGCGTATGTTTCATTGCGGGCTTCATAGTACTATCTATCTGGTATTTACTCAAGCGCCCGCACGTGTCGCTGGCCGACATGACATTTCTACAAACAAAGTGCTCTGCTCGTCATAACGTCATAAAATGTTTCTTATTATGTCGAGCCGCTGCCATGTCGCCGTCAAAGTTTTCCGACTTGCAATGACTGAAGCCGCCGGCTAGCCAGCCGACATAATGTTGCCGACATATGCCTTCGTGCCGGCGGCTTTGGTGTGTAGTGGTGCGAGTAATGGCTCATCGCAGTTATACACGATTGTTGCTAAATCCCAACTCGCTTCTAGTTGGTAGCTCATCGCTCGTCATCAGCGATGGAACAAGCGCCTTACTAATACCGTGCTGCTACGGCCAGTTATTCGTCGCGTTCGATTCAGCTTCGAACAACTCTCATGATTATTTAAACGGAAAACCTTCCTCAAATTGGTTTTCCGAACTGGACATTGATACATGGATCGCGGCTCACAGTACGTGCCGCTGCTAGCCCAATGAGGCAACTAGTCTGATATTATTCGTTTACAGGGTTATTTTTCTAAGTTTGAACAACATACATACACAACTTACGCCTTTTTTCCAGAAGGGGTAGGCAGAGGTTCTCCTGGCAGTAACCAGTCAATAACCTTGTTTCGCCTTGTTCGTTCCGTCCCACGATGTGATAGGGGGCGAGCCTCACGCCATATCAGGCATAAATTCGTAACTACAGGCTGATAATGAATAGGAAAACCTAATATCACGTTGCCCGACCCAGGACTTGAACCCGAGACCTCACCATTGTAACCGTATCGAAGTACAACTACGCCACCGAGGCAGTTAAGAGCTCAAGAGCACAATACTGATGAATACATCGTGGAAAATATTCACATAATATCAATGTTCAAATTATACTCATCGTTAATTTCTACCTGCACGGTCGACGATCATTTTTATACACATAAGCGTGCGCGTATATGTGTGTGTTGTTTATCAATGGCCTTATTATGGTCGTGTGTGTTGTCAAAGTACTTTGTTTTATGATGATAAAAATTATGGAATATTTGGAAATTAAATATTTCATTTATTTTACTAATGGATTATTATTTTCATGATTCTGAACTTCCTGTTAAAATTTTGTCACTGAAATCAAAATAACCCTGTATAAATTTATTTCATAATAATATTACTCAGAGGAGACATATGTTCAACAGTTGACTTTTCGTGGCAATAGTCTATACTCTATACTAATATATAAATCACATCAATCAATCAAATCAATATATCACATCATAACTGTTGCTAAGGAATCCTTTAAGCGCCTCGGTTTCGTCCTGCGCAATGCCCGTGACTTTCAGAACACCCACATCATCAAACTCTTATATAGCACATTGGTACGTAGTAAGCTTGAGGCAAGTTCATGTGTATGGAACCCGCACGAGAAAACCTATGCACTAGTATTAGAAAAGGTACAGAAGGCCTTTCTACGATTTCTTTTTAAATTTACCTCTGGTTACTATCCATATTTGTATCCAACAAAATACCTGTCGGGTTGTCTAGGATATAATATGCTTGAGACAAGAAGAACTTACGACCAGTTGATCTGTATGATAAAAATATGCCGTAGTATGATCGATGCGCCCGAGATCCACAGTGAGTTGATCCGAATCTACACTCCCAACAACTACCTTCGAAATAGAAGACACAAGTTGTTTGCGACGCCTGCTTCTCGTACGGTGGCGCGAGCTATGTCGCCTGTCCCGCGAGTTCTCAATCAACTCAATGCTTTTGTGGAAGCTTACCCACAACTCGATATCTTTACCGACGAATGGAAGCTGCTTATTCGCAATTGTCTAAATTTTAGCGAAAATCATTATATTTCTCAGTGAGTCGTTTATTTTTATTTATGTATAAATTGTGTTTTATTTTTAATTTTATTATTATTATTATTTTTTCTTTTATTGTAAAATTTGTTTCTATTAATTACATTATGTTTTGTTTGGGTTTAATGTTAGAATTTGTTATGTTTGTGTGTTCTTTATATTTAAAATACTAGTAATTGATTAATGTAATTGATTTTGTACGATCGTACTATTCAAATAAATAAATAAAGCTGAAGAATTGTTTGTTTGAACGCATTAAACTCAGGAACTATAGGTTCGAATTGAAATATCATTAATTTATATCAATCAGCGCAAAATTGGCTTGACTCACAATTTTAGGTTTTGAATCTGAGTATGGTACACCATTTAAAATATGATACATGTTATCCCACTGAACTAGTTGTACAATGTATGATGAGATCAAATTAGATTTTGCATCGTTTATTTTTATTATCGTTGTAATGCAAAAGTGACCTACCCCACTTAAGTGGACTATATGCCAGTGGCGAAGGGTGACTTTTTTTCAAATGGGAAGCCGATATTTCTGGTTACTAGTTTTATTAAATTAACAACATTATTTTTACTCTGTTATGTACGCCATATTCAGCGACATATTTGTTTATTAATATTAACAATATTTTCTCTTCCACTTGCTACAAACGCGCACGGCATTGCACTGTTCGTGTTGCGTAGGGTAGACTGGGTACGGTTGTGCCAGGGTACGGTAGTGACAGTCGTCATAACAGCGAAACTATACTGAATGCGGGGAAGTGTTCAAGGGGAGAGGGACGCGGCATGCCACTCTGAACACGTTCCCTAGTATTGCGTCGGCCACCGCGCGACGTTGACATAAGCAGAGGCCTACATTGTTTTTCAACTGTCAAAAGTAAGTTTTTATGTTTGATTTATTTTAATATTTACTATTTTTTGGATAAAGATAAATTGAATCATATTTTTTCTTGCTATAAGTCATTAGTTAGTAGTTAACTACGAATGAATACTTTTAACGTAGATTGTTTGGCAGATTTATGGCGATTTTTTGTTTTGGAAATTGTGCTTTGGGTACGGTTGTGACAAATTTTATGGGTACGGTTGTGACATATGCTTATTCGCATTTATTTGCTTCCAGATGCCTAGAAAACGCTTGCGGAAGACCGATCGTGGCCAGGCTAATATTAGTACATATGAAGATGGTTATGCAGAAGTTAAACGAGGGACTTCTTTACGGAGAGCTGCCGAAATACATGGAATAAATCACATGTCGTTATTGCGCTACATCCGTAAACGCGATAAAGGCGGTGAAAATAACGAGGCGAACCACATCTGCATGGGATATGTAGCTCATAACAAAGTTTTTACTATGGAGCAAGAAGAACAGTTATCAAAATATATAATACGTTGTGCAGGCATATATTTCGGTTTATCTACAAAAGAGCTTCGTAAGTTGGCATTTGAACTTACAGAAAAATACAAAATAAAACGACCCCCTACTTGGGATGAAAATAAGATGGCTGGTGAGGAATGGTTCCGGTCATTTATGAAAAGACACCCGTCCCTGTCAGTACGCGTAGCACAAGCAACAAGCCTCTCACGGGCTACAAGTTTCAATAAACCAAATGTGGAAGCTTTTTACAATAATTTGCAGACTGTATATGACAGATACGAATTTGAGCCACAAAACATATATAACGTTGATGAAACAGGTGTTACTACCGTACAAAGACCTGACAAAGTAGTAGCAAGACGTGGTATTCGGCAAGTGGGAGCTGTGACTTCAGCTGAACGTGGCACATTAATTACAGTTGCTTGTGCAGTAAATGCTTTGGGTAATACGATTCCTCCTTTTTTTATATTTCCGAGGGTTCGATACCATGATCATTTTGTTAGAGACGGGCCAGTGGGATCAATTGGAACTGCAAATCCTTCAGGCTGGATGCAGGATACCTCATTCTTAATATATCTTGAACATTTCAAAAAATTTTCCAATGCTTCTCTAACCCATAAGGTCTTACTTGTGATGGACAATCATACATCTCATGTTCATATTAATGCACTAGATTATTGCAAAGAAAACGGCATCATTCTGTTGTCATTTCCTCCACACTGCTCGCACAAACTACAGCCGCTAGATCGGTCTGTCTTTGGACCATTCAAAAAGGCCGTAAATACTGCTTGTGATGGACGGATGCGCAGTCACCCTGGGAAGACAATGTCTATTTACGACATACCAAGTATTATCAAGACGGCTATGCCTCAGGCTTTTACACAAGCGAATATTCAGGCAGGTTTCAGCAAAACTGGTATTTATCCGTTTAACCGCAATGTGTTCCAAGATATTGACTATTCACCATCTTTTGTAACAGATAGACCAAATCCTGGTTCTGAGGATAACATTCCTACAACAATATCAAGTGAAACTAACGTGCAAAACCCTGATTTTGTAGATAGCAACCTTGGGCTCAATATTGAAATGTTGCCGCCTTCAGATTCTTTATCAGGGGAATCTTCGAATCAAAATATACACCAAATTCAGTCAATCGCATCAACCTCAGCCACGCCTTCTACTTTTGTGACTGAAAATTTTCAGGCTCATCAGACTGCTTCAACTTCAGGCACAGCATCCACTTTTTCACCTGAAAATGTCCCGAATCAACAGGCTGCTACAACCTCAGGCACGCTACCACCTTTTTTGCCTGAAATTGTTCGACCTTTTCCGAAAGCTGCCCAAAAAAAATCAAGAGGTGCTAGATCTAAAAAGTCAACCATTTACACAGATACGCCTGAGAAGGAGGCAGTTAGGAAAGAACATGAAGAAAAGGAAAAACGTTTGAAGGCTAAAGAGGTAAAGAAAAATCTAACCGAATTAAAACGAAATAATAAAGGAAAAGGAAAAGCTCACGCGAAGAAAAGAAAGATTTTACAATCGCCCTCCGATGAAGATGACTATTTTTGTCTAGTATGTGTAGGTGCATATTCTGAAAGTAGGGCTGGTGAAAAATGGATAAAGTGCCAAGGAATATGTGGATTCTGGTCCCACGTAGAATGCGTAGGTAATAGTCACCACTATATTTGTCATAACTGTGATTGTGAATCTGACTAGATCACATCGTTTCAGTTTATAAATTTTTTTTTATTGTTTTTGTCAAATTATATAGAAGATAATAAAACTATTTCCAGTTACCTACAGTAAATTTATGTTTCGTTAACGTTTTGACTGATTTTAATAAGACTGTTATACTCGTAATATTAGTTTTTAAAGTGCCTTATTAATTATAAGAACAAAAGTGATCTCAGATTTTTGTTTACTTGCTACATATATAAATATAAACGTTGTTTAGAATAAGACTATATTTTGTTATGGTGCATATTTGTCATAATAAAAGTCATTATAAACCATTTTCGTGTATTTTTACGCCTGTCACAACCGACCCCTACCACTGTCACAACCGTCCTTGGGGTGTGGTCGGTTGTGACACTTTCCTTTTTTTTTCTAATTTGATCTTATGGCTAATACGTTGTATTTAAAGACATTACATTAATAAATTTACGTAGGCAAATAAATAAATAATGATTTGTGTTACTTTTTTCCCAGCTATCTGATAAATTACCAAAATTATCGGCGAACAAACTAAAATTGTCACAACTGTACCCAGCCTACCCTACTATAAGTAAGGTTTAATAACTCCGATTAAATTCGAAACATTATTAGGCTGTTTTGCATTTTGAGATTACCTATTAGACTAAATAAACTTTAAACATCACTTAAATATAACAATATTTATTAAACGATTAAACATTGTCAGTTGCCGTCCTTTTCCCGGTATTTAAATGTAGGTAATATAAAGGTTAATATGATATCCAGTGTGATTTTATTTGTGTAAATTCAACCTGTGTTTTTTTTAAATCTAACTATAAAAATGCAATTCATGATATAAAAATGATCCATCACGCAGGGGTCTACGTGTATCACTTATAAAATCACTATAATCAATTCGTCATTAAAACAGTTTTGTTAAATATGTACGAGTACGTATACATTTCCACTTCGAAACCGGTTAAATATCAAATACTACCGACTAATTATATACAAACCTAAATGTAGACACGACATTATACAGAAACAGTAAAACAATACAGTAGTACATAATATTTTCTAATTACAAACACGAAAAAAATTAGGCGCGAACCGCAGGCCGCCAGCATACTCCTACGCAAAAATCATCGCATATCACCTACAAATAAATATAGACTTTAAACATTAGAAGGTTTAAGGTGCAATTTTGCGTGTAGCTGTGACCTTAAAACATATGACAGAGATAGCAAATCCCGTACCGTGTATGAGCGCGAGCGCAATGCAAGAGGAAGCCGATAAAAAAATTAGGAATCGCGTACTGTTGAGGCTTGTTGTACTTTATTTCGCGTTGCACTCCCAACGTGCGTTTAGTTTGCGTTAGCATTGAACGTTTAACGCGTTGCAGTGCGTTTTATGTTCATATATTTTGTTTGATAAGTTGTATTAATTAAGATGACGTTTGGTGTTGTTTTATAATGTTGTAGTAATTACATTTTTTGTTTTTTATTAATATAATATACAATATAAATATATAGGTTTATAAGACACATAAATTACAAAAGGGAAGCCGGTAGGAATCGGCATATAAGGAGGCTTTGCCACTGCTATATGTGATATTTATAACTTTTTAACATTTTGTGATGGGCTCATTTTAATTGGCTTTATTATTGGTGACACCATCAGCTCTCTGTAAGTATCAGTCGAGTCGCAAGTGGCCCTTTTTACTCTTTTTAAAGAAATTGATATTTTATGTGTGTTTTTCAATTTCTTATTTTTCGGCACTAAGTCACACAGTCTAAGCTAGAGTCTTCATTATCGTTGGAGACAATTATACTCGTAGCTGAAATACCACCTTTCATTGTTATACTTATACCGTATGTAAAATGCAATAACTTCACAGAAGGCGTCGTAGAGAAAATTAGAATTACGTTTGTTGTGTCCTTAAGTGCGTGGTGGCCTGTTGGTAACGGACCAGACGCGGCTGCCTACATGTTCATGGTGGTCGCGAGTTCAAATCCCAAGGCACACCTCTGACATTTCGGAGTCATGTGTGTATTGATAGTCAATCACCACACACTATAACGGTAAAGGAAAACATCGTGAGGAAACCTGCATACATTTGTATAAATTTCTATGGTATGTAAAAGTCCACCAACCCGCACTGGGCCAGCGTGGTGGACTATATGGCCTAACCACTCTCAATCGTACTCTCGATTGTAGAGGAGGCTCGTGCCCTGCAGTGGGTCGTGTATGGGCTGACACAGTACAGTACAGTTATTGTGTCCTTAACCGGCATACTATGTATATTCGATGTCGTCCATTAATGTTATCTTTTTTTTAGTATCTATTTTATTTTATTACAAAAGTAACAATTAAAAATGTTTAGATAACTATCCAAATTGCTAACCATAATCTAGTTTTAATTTCATGTGTAATAAAAACTCCTTTAATTTTTCCCATGCAACTATCATGCGGTTAGGCCACTGTTACACTGACGGCCTGATATATTCGTAACATCACGAATGATCTATAGACAGAGCACCAATGAAAAATGTAAAAACGGGGAAAACTTCTTCCTTATAAGAGCTTCTATTGCGTGTCCTACAGTTAAAGTTACGCAACAACCATGTATCAAGGAACTCTCTTTAAAAGTTCTAAAAACGTCCTCGATAGCATATCTTTATAAATTGACTTCAGCACCCGAACAAAGCTGGGCCGGACCGCTAGTGAATTTATAAAGAGGTATGTGTTATCTTTCTTTGTTTTTCTCTCAAAATATGCATTGGACTTACAATACTGTCCCTCGTAATTTATGATTTTGTATACTCGTAACACATAATTACATGTAATAATTATATATTACTTATATCGCATTGACGGTAACTATAAATATGTTATAATTATGTATATACTTACATAAAAAAAATACATGTATATGTATATATCCAATAATATGTATATTTGTGGCACTGTTGGGTGCATTTATAAATTTATTTTATGTGTCTTCAATAGTGTTACTCATCCTATGACTGACTTAGATTTAATGCATTTTTCGTGTTTTTTATTGATTCTCAAGTGTTAAAGTAATTAGTCTGCCATATTAGGTGCCGTAAGCCATGTACCTAAGCGCCATCGGCCACACAATCATAAAAACCATACATCTAAAATCATCGAATCTGTAACACACTACTAAATAATACAATTACTTCGGTGATTGGAAAGCGGAGCAAAACGAAAACCTGAACCCGCCAATATGTAGTGCATCTCGCTCCTTCTCGTGCGTCCGTCTCTGTCTACAGTGACCTGTGCAGCTATTCGTCAATATTTTACTATTTCTAGAATATTCCATGGATACAGGCTCCTGATTGGTCGCCCGGATAGACGTGATTCGTTAATTGGCTGATACCTTTCCATACAAGTATTGATTTTAGCTCCCGGCCGGGCCACGGGAGCGCTACGTCTGGGACGCTTTTATCAAATTATTCAGATTGCGTATTTGGATGTTTTTAATATTTATTAGCAATTTATACGCCGTTTATATTAAGTGCAGACAAAGTGGTTTGGTAAACTTATTTAAATGTTTTTTCTAGTCCTTTTAATACACAGTCTTTTATATAAAATTATAAGACGACTTTGTTTGTAATGTTAAAATATGTCTTGCTTTTATTCTCTTTTTTGTCTTACAATGACGTAATAAAATAATTGGCAATTGTCTCGGTACGTGAAGAAGATCGCACATGAGCATGAAAGACACAATGCTTTGTTTGGGTTCAATTATATTATTGGGATACTCTACTACGGACTATAGAATAGGAAAAATATAATCAAATGAAAGAAAATCTTGATAAATCGTACGTAAATGACTGCATACAAACAGGACAGCCTCCGTGGCGTAGTTGGTTAGTCGTCGACTGTGACACGAGAGGCCGCGGGTTCGATCCCCGCACGAACACAAATGTTTGTGTGGCCCACAGATATTTGTGTCAGGTTTGGGTGTTTGTGAGACCGAAAAGTCTCTCGTAGCTTCTGATATCCACGACACACGACTCGATCTTAGTGTGGGGTCAGGATTACGTGTGTAACTGTTAGGTGTATTTATTATTATTTATTTATTTTGAGTGCGTGGTGGCCTGTTGGTAACGGACCAGACGCGGCAGCCTACATGTTCACGGTGGTCGCGGGTTCAAATCCCAGGACACACCTCTGACTTTTCGGAGTCATGTGTGTATTAGTAGCCAATCACCACGCACTATAACGGTGAAGGAAAACATCGTGAGGAAACCTGCATACCATAGCGATTTGTATAAATTTCTATGGTATGTAAAAGTCCGCCAACCCGCACTAGTCCAGCGTGGTGGACTATATGGCCTGACTACTCTCAATCGTATTCTCGATTGTAGAGGAGTCCCTTGTCCTGCAGAGGGACGTATAAGGGCTGATACAAAACAAAAATATTTTAGTGCGAGTGTCAAATATAAACAAAATGTTTTTTCTTTTCATTTCAATTTATACACAAACAGATCAAACTTATTTTCATCATAAGTCTTGAATCCACAGGTAATGTAATTGTTTCGTGACTAGAATCCATTGCGGGGTCGTTCCTTGGAGAGTTATTGAGCCGTCGGACCGAGTGTTAACGCTTGGCTATGATAACAGTATTCTGAATGGTTACCACATAAATCATACGGAATTATTGCTTTAATATTAAGTCGTATAGTTTATTTTGTATATTATAGTTTCTTATTGTTTTTAAGTAATTATTTAATGCGCTATCATTGAGATATTATTACTACGTGTAGAGGAGCTTCTCCTCCTCCTTGCGTCATATCCTTTAGTATTAAGTGTCACGAACTCCCTGTTCTTACCTTCTGTTTCACCTTTTCTCGGATGAGCTGTCTCCATTTGCTTCCATCCCCGGCGGTGTGAAGGGCGCTATACATTTTAGAGTCTAGAATGATGCAGATCTAATCAGACCAATGTGTTGGGTGCGACCACGTGTAGAGGAGCTATAACATACAAAATTCATGTTCCCTTTTGGTAAAAGTGGAAACTAAAGATCGCTGCAGCGCGGAAAAAATAAATATTCGTCTAATCATACAGTACTCGTATAACCATGCAACGCTAGAGCGCTTTAGGGTGTGTTTTCTCGCGACCAAAAGGTTGTAAGCGCCGTAAATTTCATGGCGCTTACGCGTTTTGTTTTGTGCGCGGAAATAAGACATTCGATTAGGGGCTCTCCTGGTGTTTTTTAACAGCTATTACAAAATGTAATATTTATTAAATTCTAGACATCTATAATAGTAATTTTATTAAATTATTATATCATTTACGTTGTATTCTTTAATAATATTTTGGCTATAATCAATTTTACTGTCGATTAGACAGGAAAACATCAAAATAAATTATTTTGAAGTAGTGTTACGCGTGCTGCTCCGTCGCTGTCACGAAGCAGACTGATTGACGGACACATTAATTCGCATAAAGGGAGTCTTATCTATTGGCTATTATAGATTCATGACATAAGCTAACAACGACCCATGTCAAGAGATAGGTCGTGGGGAGCGTTGAGAAAATGTCGACTGTTAAAATTACGCTTTAAGAAGAGGGATATTTTGGTTGAGGTGCATGTTTCTGCAGCGGACGCTCAACGTACCGTCACAAGTAAATAATAAATATAATATTTAGAAAAAGTAATTACAGATTACGATTATTAGGCAATTTTATAAATTTTTCCTCGAAACATAACCTAACATTATACGTGGGAAAGACACGTTTTCAGTCATGACTCAGCATAAATGGGTAAGCTCGTCTTGGGTGGTACCACTGCCTCACAGGAAATCGACGTGAAGCGACAGTTTCGCTGTCGCGTTTCGTTCAGTGAGTGAGGTTGCCGACTGCCCCAATACTCCTATCCTCTTCCCGTCGGATTTCCTTCTCGCTCGCCTCTTGATTTTAAGGTCGAGCAACACATATATGAACCAAGAGTCGAAGATGTTCATGGGCGGCAGTGATCACTTACCATCAGATGACCTGTTTGCTCGTTTGCCGGAGCTATGCAAAAAAAACAACTTTATAAATAAAAACTAAGCTACACGATATTTTATATATTTACGATTTTTCTTGTTCAAAAGTTAATACAAAAATAAAGGTATAAGAAAATACGGTTTTTGGGTAGTAAAATAGTACCTATACTATTTTTGTGCATTTATGTTTAAGTTACAATAAACAACACTTATTATAAACCAGAATATATTAATGTCATGCATTTTTTTTATTATAGATCAGCATTTGCGAGGGAGCTATTAAGTCGACCTCTTAACAACCGCAACCCTCAACGTCCGTTAATCTCGCTGAAAAAGATGTTGTTACTTTCAAATTTATAAAAGTATTGTTTTTGACAACTTAAGGTGGTTAGAAAGATATTTTTGTTATATTTTCAAATTGTTTCCACAATTTGCATCAAAACGTTTAGGTATGTGGTAACCATTTTTTCAACTTTTCGTAATATGGAGATATATTATGAATTAAACAACCAGCACAATGTACTCGTGATATTTAATCTACCTTTATTACCAATGTAATAAGCTCATTCGTCCTTTCAATGTTCCGATGCATCTGTCAACAGTTACAGTAAGCAGCTGATTTGTTATTTCTTGCTTAACTTCCATTATTTCGACGAGGAGTCAGTATTTGCTGATGTATTATACGAGTATAAGCTGAATTACCCAGAGTATAACTAATTGAGGGAATACGCCTTCATCGTTCAAGTAATCGGCAAATTCTAACAAACTAAAAACTCTTTGATTATGGACAGCCCAGGATGTGTAGCATAACGAGAGGTTATCAGAGTCTTGTGGTCTACTAGCTACAAGAAAGACACTGAAAATTTATTTTCATTACTTACTAAAATACTTAAATAATAATGATTTCATAACTATACCTGGATAGAATGGAATTATTTCCCATTGGTATAATGTACTGGATTATGTTTTGGTCCATTTATACAAATGTGAGTCTTATCAATAGCTCCTATTGATTTAGGAAAACCCCTCGATCGTTCAAATCCGTGCATTAATTCGATCGCACGATCTCCCGCTGGCTATTTTTTAATTTTGATGCTCTTTGAAATCAAACATGACAAACTCGACGTACAGCTCTCACAGGCTGATCTGCGTTAAAACACATATTCGTGAATTGTACATCTTATTAAACAACTTTGACAGCCGCCGTGGCGCAGGTGGTTAGACGCCGGGTGTGAAACGTGCGGCTGCGTGTTCGATCCCCGCACCGAAACAAATATTTCTGTGCTTCACAGGTATTTGTTTCAGGTCTCTGTGTTTGTGACACCGAAAAGTCTCCCATAGTTCCTGATACCCACGATAGAAGACAAGATCTTAGAGTGGGGTCAGGACTATGTATGTGACTGTTGGTGTATTTAATTTATTTTTAATTAAATTATAAAAAATGTGACCTACAATAATCTATTGTAGCTATTTTTCAAAGAGCTATCATCAATTGATGACAGAAAGGAATTTTAGGACATCCGGAAACACGCCGAATTATATCTTCTCGTATTAACTCATGCACATAATTAAACGAATTTATTGAAAGTCTAAAAGAAGGGAGATTTGCTGAACATAGGTCTCCACATCGAGCTATTGGAAGCGGCCTACATCCAGCGACTTCTTGCAACCTTAACCAGGCTATTATCAGCCTGAAATTAAAAGTTTTAACAGTAAAGTTGTCGAAATCTACAACGTTTTAATTGACAGAAAATCATTTACCTGAAATGACTTGAATTCATCGTCTGAGTAACGATTGTTTTTTACTTTATCGTAACAAATAATACGTGGACGAAGTGTCTTATTTCACGGTCATAAGTTTGTAAAATGGTATAACATGGTGTATTCCATTCTTCATCTGAACCGGGTGAACTACTTTCTGGAGCAATATTTCGCTCGACTAAATATTAAAATGCCGTCGCAAAATACATTTTTATTATTTTCAAACGTAAACGATTTGCACCATAATGCAAGATAAAAAATATATACACATATATGTATATATATATATATATATATATATTTATATTTCTGCGTTAATCAATTTATCCAATCATAATTATTGTTAATCACAGACGAATAAAATATAATGTTTTTTGGCTAGATGTACAAGCAATAACCTTAACCACTTTAAAGCTTTTGCTTTTTACCTAACTCTTTTTTTTTGTGTATTTATTATTCATCTATCAAAACGCTAAACCTAATCCATTCCACTTGAGTTGACAATCGTAACGTTCGCGAATAAGTGGAAAAAGAAAATTCACGGTTGTGAGCGTTGTCGATGTGATCGTATTGAATGGAGTGTCTGTTGTATGTTTTTCATCCTCTGTCCTATCACACGCATTTAATTGTGATCATCATCAGCCCGTTGCAGTCCACTGCTGGACATAGGCCTCTCCCAAGGTAGGCCACAGAGCACGGTCTGCTGCTTTATGCATCTAGTCGCTGCCGGTCCCCTTGTACATGTCGTCCCGCCATCTGATCACACCGCATTTATCATACATTAATCACATCGATTGACAAAATCTAAAGCCGAATACACTTTATTCAATTAGTCTTTACAATATCTTGTGCAACGTTAATTAATCCACCGCTTCAGTGCTTGTGGTAGCTATAAAGAAGAAACGGGGGAAGAACCTCCCTCAGTTTTTTCACTTCTTATTTTATAGATATATGCATTTTGTTAAAAATCTACTGGCAATATTATCGATTATTGCCTCGAAATTTTATGATGCCCTACATATACAGGGTATATTAAGACTGCTACCGAAAACGAAGCCAAGTCGTAGTTTTAAGGCCATACCTCACCGAGATGCCATAGCGACGTGGCCAGCAACGTTGCCAACTAGTTCATACTGAGATGTATGACGGCTAATTAACTTGGCGACCGACTGGCGGCGTTGCCAAGTAGCCAGAGTCGACCGCTCCGCATGCGGCGACTGGCGACGCTGGCTACCTGGCAACGCCGCCAGTTGTTTGCACGTATTTGTATGCTCCGTCGCTCACTCAGTCGCCAACAATCAAATGATGTTAGTGACATCCTCAGATAATTGAACATTTTTTCAGGGTATTTTCTTAAATCTTCATAGAGTTTGAGAAAAACACCGCTTTGACTTCGGTTTGATATAAATGGATGTACCCATATTTTTCTCTTTTTTCGTTTCATCTTTTTGCGACGCTGGTAATAATATAATATCAGTGCAGTAGTTTCCACGTCCATTCCTGACTGTCGAGACAGAACTGAATTTATTCATACGGAAACGATCAAAGCTTCATACGGAAAGCTAGGTGACACCGGATTACCCAGACATGAACCTTAATAGATAAAACAAGTTCCTGTACGGAAACAAAGCGTGTCTGTTTTTTGCTATCTTGCGTCACAACAGCGATGTTGTGACGAAATGATCTGTTTGCGCGAAAACGATTTATAGTTTAGCTATACTTTGAACAACTTGATAACAATATCGCAATCGAATAATAAAATCTCACTAAATACGGAATGTAACCAAATGAAACATAGTTAATATAGCTTCTGCCCGCAACTCCGTTTGTGTGGTTATCTTTATAAAAAAAAAATACTTCCCGTCCTGTTTCGTATGATCCCGCCTTGTCCCGTCTCATTCTCACTCAAGATATATAATCCAGTCCTATCCCATCCATTTGAGTACACAAAAGTAACAAATATATCGGAATTCCTTACGGAATAACTACATTTTTCGGGATAAAAAGTAGCCTTAGACTTAATCTAGGGTGTCAGCTAACTCCATACCGAATTTCATCGAAATCCATTAAGCCGTTTCTAAATTCTTCGCGCACAAACGCACAGACAAATAGTTTGTGTGGGCAATAACGTACGAGTATGAATAATGTGACTCATACTGCCTCGGTGGCGTAGTGGTATTACGGTATGATTGCAAAGCTGAGGTCTCGGGTTCGAATCCCGGGCCGGGCAAAGTGATATTAGATTTTTCTATTCATTATCAGCCCGGAGTCAGGAATTTGTGCCCGATATGGCGATAGGCTCGCCCCCTATCACATCGTAGGACGGAATATACAAGGTGAAACGTGGGTGTTCTGGTAGCACCTCTGCCTACCCCTTCTGGGAAAAAGGCGTGTGTTTGTATGTATGAATAATGTGTATTGTTAAAGCTACATTATCGTTCAGGAAATAATTATCATAATTTCCACGCTTCGATTAACGTAGAACACAGGATTATAGGAAAATTAATTTACTTCTGAAACCAACAGAAGAGAACTATAGCAACTATTATACCCGGGACCACTAGCTATTTGACAGCCTCCGTGGCGCAGTTGGTTAGACACCGGCTGTGAATGAGGGGCGCGGGTTCGATCCCCGCACCGAGAGAAATGTTTGTGCAGCCCATTATATCATTCGGATCTGTGTATGAGACCGAAAAGTCTCTCGTAGTTTCTGATACCTGCGGCACAAGACTTAATTGATCATAATAGACCTGAAAGTCCCCATAGAACTATGCATGTGACTGTTGGACGTTATTATTGTGTATTGTGTGGTAGGGAATTTTCAATTAATTCACAAACCATATCATTACACGCGTAATAATCAAACCAGTATATACTGGTTTGTCATACGTATATACGTATGATTATGTTTGAGCTCTCTCCTGCGTCCGACATGTAATTTGCGTCGAATATCAATTTTCGATGGCCGCTGACCACCCGCGGGTACAGCGGGGTGCTGTAATATCTGATTGCATTGTAGGGGGTAGGGGGTTATGGGAGTGCACCCGCAGCCACCTCATCCACCCCGACTGTTGCACGTAGAGATACGTATGTACGTAACTTTGTTTAAACTCCGGACATTCGGTAAGGATGGTGCTGTAACGTAAACTATCGATAATTATTTCGAAATATTTTACTACGTATTATAGATATATATGGCCTAGACACTCTCAATCGTACTCTCGATTGTATAGGAGGCTCGTGGCCTGCAGTGGGTCATGTATGTGCTGATACAGTACAGTACAGTATTATAGATATACGTTTGTAAAACTGAAGGGGACGATAGAGGTGTAGCAAATATGCCTAGGTTAATCTTCTCGTCTCTGCTGTTAATATTTAAGGAAGCGGGATGACGACGTCATTTGAACTTCAACTAATTGGTCGCTCTGCATTCCGCTCATCTACATTTCAATGAATAAGTATACCAAAAAATCCAATTTTTTCATATTTATGGAAATATGAATACCGCCGAATTGAAGCCAATACTGGATTAAGCACTGGACATGTCACATAACATTACTAGTATATGCCAATGATTTACTGTACTATACTATATGTCCGCCCATATACCTCGCATTGCTGGCCACCAGCCTCCTCTACATGGCCATATAGTCCACCACGCTGGCCTAATGCGGGTTGGCGGACTTCACATACCAAATTATCGTAAATCGCTATGGTATTGCAGGTTTCCTCACGGTTGTATCGCTGTAAACCATACCGCACTTACACGAGGAAGACTGGTGATAAACAATATCTTATCACCTCACGTAGTACTACGTTAGCAATGCGCTAAAGGGGCTTTGGTGTATTCCTCGAGAGATCCCAAAGCCCCCTTTTTGTGCTGAAGGTGGTCATGGGATTTTTAGCCGGCGTAAATTCAGCATAATCTGTCTATCATCCCCAAGGTAAACAGGGATCCATGAGGATTTTCCCCATGTCAAAAAAAAAGGTTTGCTCACGATATTTTCCTTCGCCGTTATAGTGCGTGGTGATTGAATACACACATGACTTCGAAGTCAGAGGTGTGCCCTGGTATTTAAACTCGCGATCATCGTGAACATGTTGGTAGCCGCGTCTGGTCCGTTTACCATCAGGCAACCACGCACTGTGTTACAACTCAATGAGTTAATAGTTCATATTATCCATCCATTTCTAACCTACTGAGTTGTAAAGTTCTTCTATCTATTCAGCTGCTGGCTGCGACAGCAAACTACTCGGATTTTTCCTCTTTTTTTATTACACAAACAATTTATAATAAACCACCAATGTTTTATATTATCTATTTACAATAATATATAAATTGAGCTATGTTCTCCCAAGTTTTTTCATACCCTATACTTCCTATACTAGACGACGAGCGTGTGCGATCATACCAATAAATGCAATATTAAGCCTTTAGCCACACGGCTTTGAAAATAAAAAGGGATGAGTGATATAATACGCAGTTGCTAATTCCGGCAAAATTACATAAATTACCTGTGGGTATAAACAGTTGCATCTGTTACTAAGATATGAACTTGGCGTTTTTGTACGTTACAATGACCAACTGTTATTTAAAACAATAGTGTCTAGTACAGATTTGAGCTCATGATACTTTGTGGTTAACTTTTATTGAATACGATTTAAAAGAGCGTGTTCAATTTTACAAGTGATATGTGATGTTTTAAAAAAATGTTTAAGCTTATTGGTAAGGCGTAGCAAAAGATGACCTAGCGAAAAGCATAATTTTGTGTATAAAAATTTTAATCGAAATTATAATAAGAAAAGCTTGTACCGATTTAAAATGCACTGTCGGAAAACATTTGAGTTACACATAATTTTATCATTTCGCAATTAATTTTGTTTTAAACAAACATTATTTCTAGTTTCATGTGTCTATGCATTCCCATGTTGAGTATGGGATAATAAGGGATCACTCTACTTTGTGTGCCCGGCAACATTGCCGGCGGCGTGTGTGCCGTCGGCAATGTTCCTCACGATGTTTTCCTTCACCGTTATAGTGCGTGGTGATTGATTATCAATACACATGACTCGCGAAAAGTCAGAGGTGTGCCCTGGGATTTGAACCCGCGACCACCGTGAACATGTTGGCAGCCGCGTCTGGTCCGTTTACCAACAGGCCTCCACGCAGTTGAACTTAACATATGAACTGTTAAAAACTTATCCTATCACTTTGCAAGTCCAGCAATATTACAAACCTAAATGTTTAGGTATCGACATTGTGATACCGTTACGTCTCTGTGATTAGCATACGCAGAGCGCTACCTAGTATTGAGATGTAATATAGTTTGATCTCGCTGCGCAGTGGCCAGAGTAATCTGACGCGATGGCGGCCCCCATCTCCCTTCGCCTCCCTTCGCCTCCCCACGCTCCCCGGCCCGTCTGGCTCACAAATAGAATTACCGAGGGAAAATTGATTGGATTTTTTGTTTCAACTTTGTGATTTTGTTTTCTGTACATCAAAGCTGTTTGTATTTAAATATTGATGGAAATAAAACTATTTTTCGGATTTTATCCACATTATGACTAATTTTCCGAAATCTGAAAAAAAATCAATGCGTGAGCATAAGCTATAATCTATACATATAATAAATTTGTAACCGATCAATGTCTGTACATGGGAGTCAAATGAGAAAAACTGTTATAGACTATGTTAACGTAATAGAACCCAAAACAATGATGTTTGTCTGTTTTCTGTGCGGTCGCCGCTTGTGCTCGATGAACTCGGATGCAGCTTAATGGATTTCGATGAAATTTAGTATGTAGGTAGCTGACACCCTGGATTAACACTTAGGCTAATTTTTATCCCGAAAAATGTAGTGTTCCCGTGGGATGGGGGAAGAATTGCCATATATTTGTTACTTTATTGTACTTATTTTTTAAATTATTTATTAAATACATAAAGAACTTTGGTTTAACCATGGAGGCGGTGTTTCATTTTACAAAATAAATGAAAAAAAAATATTAGTATTACACAAAAAACAACTTATTACTTCTGAACGTATATAAAATTGAATATGGAACAAAATACATTACAACTACACAAAAACAAAATAAACTCTAACTATATGTACATCAAAGAAGAAAAGAAAAATGCTTAAGGCTACAAGGAAGATGTCAAAAGGTGATTTTTAAATTTGTTTTTAAAACTATTGTAATCAGGATCATTTCTAATTACCGGCGGCAGACTGTTCATTAAATAAGGTAATCGTTCATTAATGATTCTGTCACCATAATAATTGGTAACTAACCACTGCTCACTGTCCGGGTTGTGTGGTTGCTGTAGGACTGAATTAGATATTGCTCTTTACTGCAAAACTGTTTGATAGCCAACAAATATTTGTGCTTTTGTCTAACGGACAGAATATTGCAGATTTTAAACAATTTGGAGTAATCATTCATCATCATTATCAGCTCGTTGCAGTCCGCTGCTGGACATATGCCTCTCCCAAAGTACGCCACAGAGCCCGGTCTGCTGCTTTATGTATCCAGTCGCTAGTAATCATTATTACAACTATATTTAAGTTTTTTTACAAACCAGTAACTTAAGAAATTGGATTTGATGATTTTCTAGTTTGATTAAGTGTGTTTTAAAAGTTAGGCCGTAGCAATCAAGAGCATAACATAGAATGGAGACAACAAGGGACATATACATCAATGTTAATGTTGTTATGGGAATTTTATAACTGTGTGTGTGTGCGTGCGTGCGAGCGTGCGTGTGTAGGGGGGGGGGGAATTTTGGAGCATTATAAGAATATACTATACGCCTCACCTAACCTATACAGCCCTCGAATGCTTAGTCTTCTCAGCCTTCTTTCCAATCCAATCCAATCTATCAGCCAAAGGAATTTCACTGCTGAACATAGGCCTCTCCCAATTATTTCTACAGTGACCTGTTCCACTGTCTTCTTTGTTCAAACTTAATTCTAAAGTCGTTCGAAAAAGACAAAACATTCGACAACCAAAACAGGCCTCATATCCGTCAATGAATAAGGCTATTCTATTTATGTTATTCTGTTATTCTATTAGTTAATTTCATTACTATTTTAAAACTTATATGAGAGCTCTGTATCCTCGTGATTTCTGTTTAATAGCCATGTCGTCATTGTGTTCTTACATAGGAATGTAACAACACAAAATGTGGAGTAGGAACTCCACCACCAGATATATATATTTAGCTTATTGTTCACAGCATTGTAGAGTCGCACAGAATTAATTTTCTATTGCATACTTGCAAATATTTTTCTGAATGTCTTAGCGGTGATTTTTTGTCTTTTCCACGTTTACGTGCTATGTTAGGGTCGAAAGTTAACAATCTGTGAGCTTTTACAACTGTCCTAAGAACATAAAGTTTTTTTAAACTAAGTAACTAAGTACAGCATGTGTATGGGGTACCTATATGGTCTAAGATACATAACCTTTGTCAGAGCTCTTTGTGCTCTTTTTAAATGTATAAATCGTGTTTTACGGACTCCACCCCAGATGGGAATACAGTACTTTTATTTAATAACACTTCAGAAGCTACATGGCTTAGAGTTTTAAAAATCCATATCAGTTTTCTCATGCTATTGCTTATAGCTTCGATTTGTGGTTGCTATGATAAATTTTCGTCTATCATAACACCTAAATATTTAACTGAGGCTACTTTGGTTATGTTGGGACAGTCACAATTGTCGTGTGTTTGTAAGGAGTTATGTATGCGAATATTATAGTCTTTTTCAGGTTGGGTGCGTTTACAGATGGAATAACTCATATAATTTGTTTTGCTTGTATTTAGGATTAATAAGTTTGTATTTAGCCAATTTGCTATTTTAGCCAGTCCAATATCACCTTGTTTATTAACATTATCCCAAGTAGTCCCGGAAAAAACCACAGGAGCGTCATCAGCATAAGAAAATATTTTTCCTTTTAATTTCTAGTTCGCAAAGACTTGATGTAAATGAGAAACAACGTCGGGCCCAGCACACTATCTTGTAGTACGCCAAAAAATATACTCGATTCAGTACTGATATATTTTACAACTTTTACTTTTATTAAAGATGGAGGCTGATGAGGTGGACGTATGTAAGGTGAGTGTATTATTAGCAGTTTTCTTAGTTTAAAACTGGATAGTCTTAAATGGGATCATTATCATGCGACCATTTTACGCGTCTACATCTTTTAAAAAGGATGGTATGGGACTGGATTACATATCTTGAGGGAGAATGAGACGGGACATAACGGGACGGGACGGATTGGGTTTTTTTTTTTAAAGATAACCACGCAAATGGAGTTGAGGGCAGAAACTAGTGATATTATATATCGCGTCGCTTGCCCGTTAAGAGCCGGAGGAGTCAAGTGTGTCGAGCTGGTATTTTTCGCCACCTGCTTCACGTGATTGAGTGAGAGAGAGTGACTAACACGTGGCAGGATTAAAGCTTTGTAGAGCTTCAACCTATGACTTGACGTGAATTGCCGCTTGGCTCTGTTCTAGATAGCAAACTTCTTGCTCGCCCGTTTGGTTTTATCCTGAAAATCACTCCTAAGCCTGGGCTCGACTTTTTGACGCCGAGGCTCTCAATACTCACGGGCTTAAAGAGTACCTCCTTGGAATTGCGGCGCGATTACAAAAAAGTTCTTCTTCGCTGTAAATGCGCAAACGTGTGTCTTCATAGGGTTACATTGAACTGAGTTCAATTCACTCCATTCGGAGGCCCGCCACAGAGAGGTTTCGTATTCAGACACAAGATGAGCCCGTCTTTCCTTAATGGACGGGGTTCCATAAGAGAATCTGTTGGAAAATGTATTGCGCCTCACTTGTACTTTCATCTACATGAAAATGCATGCTGTCGACAGACACCGACACCGTTCATCACACTTTTATTCTCCGACCATTCAAAAATGGCGAACCACTTGAAGAGTCTCGCGAAGATTCCAAAGGCAGGTAACTTCGCCAGAAGGGCGCCATGCCCCTCTTGATCGAACGCCTTCGCAATGTCAAGGCCGACCGTAAAATCCCCACCCACACTCTTCACAGCCTCCGAGCAACGGTGTGTGAGGTACACGAGAAGATCACCAGCCAAACGGCCGGGACGGAAAACGATTAACGATAATTAATCAGCTGGTGATTCGCAAATACCTCAAGAGCTTTGACAATGTTATAACCTTTATTCAGATAAACACAACAGTATGTTAAAATGTATGTAAATGACATCTTATAGTCTCCATCCAAGCACGACTTTCTCCAGATGGCAAATGCGGCAACTTCCATATATAACTCTTTATTATAACACCATGTAACAAATAGAATACAAAAGAAAGACAAATGAGAAAAAAAGAAACAATAGTACAGTAATCACGGAACAAAAACATACAATTGGCGATGTAACAGGTGGTCTTATTACTTTAAGCGATCTCTTCCAGATAATCGGTACTATTATATATCGTAGTTACTAACTGGCATCTTGCCATTGCTCAATAATGCCGGCTTAACTTTATGCTTCACGCACCGCTTAAAGGGGTCAAAGTTGGAGGACGAGAAACCGTGAGTTTGCAAATTGTTTTAACATTGACCTACCTTTTGTCATTCTAGTGAGTTTGCGAAACTTTTACGTTACGTCAGTGGTTTAAAATCAATACGATATTTTCCTGTTATATGATTTTTAAAGGACATTTTTCGAATCGGCCCATGAATGAACAACCGTTGGATCATTTATTACTAGTTTATTTCATGCTTTGAATCGACTTTTGTAATTTTGCAGACACCTAAGAATTGCAAAATCATATTAAGCTGTTTTTATTGTTTTCACCTTAAATAAACGGGTCTCCGTTATATCTGAGATGTTGCTAGTATTGTCAATGCTGTAGTTTATATACAATCAACTGGGTTAACTATGAATGACCCATTAACACGCGATGAGAACTAAACGTAGATCATTGGCATAACTATGTTTTTTTATGAAAATCTTATGAAAGGCGCATTATTTAAAAACCAGGAACATATTTAATGTTTACCACCATGTGTGATTCATAGCTTTATAAGAACGATTATAATATCGAGACCTACTGATGATAATCGTGTTTGAAAACAAAAAGGGGTTGTACGAATTTATCCACCAAACGTAGCCCTTTGCCGTTGATGTAAAGAATCCTTTTCAATCGCAGATGATCTACTGAATAGTGAAAGGCCACCCGCTATGAATCTCAAGACGACCTGTTGATATCGACTTGTTTCCGTTGATTTCCAGCGGCTTTTACCAAATTGTCTGTCGTACTATCATGTTGAACGCTGCATTTGGCTTTAATAATCTAAAATAACACTGTTTACTACTTTTTTGGCTCGGACATGTATCTTCTTGTCAATCTATATATAATAACCTATTTGTAACCGATCGATGTCTATATATGGAAGGTAAATGAGAAAAACTAATATGGTGGTCTTTTTTTTTTTTTTTTTTTTTTTTTTTTTCTCGCGGGGAAAATCCTTTTACGGACCATCCCACCCCCGAAGGGACGAGGGTGTGTCGGACTCACCGGCGCCTTCCGAGCCCAACGAGATGTTGTGCCGCCCGTGGATGTGGACGGGCGGCCGCTGGGTCGGGTCCCTACCATAAGCTACGCGCCGAAATACCGACTAAAAACCCCGCGCCGGCCACCATCGGTGCACTTGAGAGACGGCCCCGGGATACCGATGAACGGACGCGCCAGGACCGCCTCTTTGTGCACCGCCGCTTTAGCGACGCGGCGAATGACGCGTGTAGCGTTACGTCTCGGGGGCCGCCAAGGTAGGGACGGCGGCCCCGCGTGGCCTCTGCGGCGCCGGGTTAGTTGTTGTCCCGGCGCCTCCTACGTCTCCTGTGGCGACGAGCGGGATCGGTCTGCTCCCGATCCCGCTCAGCGCTCTCCTTCTGCGACATGACACGTTCGCAGAAGGAGAGCATGGCTCGCCACGAACTCCGGCTGCCGACCATGGCGGCGACCACGGCCGGCAGCGATAGGTCGCTTCCCACGACCGCGATGAGAGCGCTGCGCTCCTCGTCCCAGGCTGGGCACTCCTCCAGCGTGTGCTGGGCCGTGTCCTCACGGCAGTTGCCACAATGGTGGCACACGGCGGACTCCTCCGCTCCGGTTATACGACACAGGTACGCACCGAAGCAGCCGTGCCCGGTGAGCACCTGCGTCAGCCGGTATGTCGGCGCACCGTGGCGCCTGTCCAGCCACTGTTCGAGGACAGGTCGCACTGCCGCGACGGTCCTCGCACCAGCACTAGGGTTCTCCAGCCTGGAACGCCACTCCTCCACAGCGGTCCTGCGGAGGGAGGCCAACATGGCCTCGACCTCTCTGGGGACCAACCTCTGCCCACGCCCGGACGCCTCCTCTCGCTGGAAGAAAGCCGACGAGAGGGTCTTAGCGTCCAGCACCCAGGGCAGAGTTCCCGCCAATACGCAGGCCGCCTCGTGCGAGACCGTGCGGTAGCCCCTGATTATTCGCTGCGCCACCATGCGCTGCGGACGATGCAGCAGGCGGACGCAACGATCGCCCAGGGACTCGGCCCAAACGGGACACCCGTAGAGGGCCATGGCCCGCACGACTCCAGCATAAAGATTTCGGCAAGGGATGCCAGGACCATCAGTGTTGGGCAACAGGCGCCCCAGTGCGCCCGCCGCCCTCACCAGCTTCGGCGACAACTCCTCAAAGTGCGCGCGGAAATCCCATCGACTGTCGAGGACGAGACCGAGGTATTTCATCCTCGAGCCGACGGGAATCCGCACGCTCTCCACCGTGATGTGGGCCCCTGGCGGAGGCCCACACCGAGGACCGTGGAAACACACGGCCTCGGTCTTGTTGAGGGCCACCGTGAGGCCCAGTCGCCGAATCCTGCTCACCACCAGTCCAGTACCGAACGAGGCGAGCAGGGCGGACCTCTGGAACGTCCTGGCCGTCGCTGTCACCAACGTGTCGTCTGCATAGCAGACGACAGCGACGCCCCGAAGGTTGGTACCACGCAACACCCAGTCGTAGCCGATGTTCCACAGGAGCGGCCCAAGAACCGAGCCCTGTGGAACACCGCACGACACTTCCCTACGGTGCCACCCGTCGGCGCCCGGATACACAACGTACCTGTCAGAAAGGTACGAGTGCACCAGACGCCGAAGGTAGGGCGGCACTTCGTGGTACCGCAGTGCTTCTTCGATGCAGGCCCAGGGCATGGTGTTGAACGCGTTGGCGATGTCGAGAGACACCGCCACCACGACCCTACCCCGGGACACCGCACGCTCCGCTTGTGCCTTCACCCGCAGAATCGCGTGGACCGTCGACCGGCCCCGCCGGAACCCGAACTGGCAGTCTGCCAAATCCGGGCCCGTACCCTCCAAATGCTCGACGAGGCGCGCGTGGACTACGCGCTCGAAGAGTTTGCACACCTCGTCGAGCAACACGATCGGCCGGTAGGCCGAGGGCGAATCTGCGGGTCGCCCCTCCTTGCGGAGCAGGACAAGCTTGCCCGTCTTCCACCGCGACGGGAAGATGCCCTGCTCAAGGCACGCGGAGAAAAGGCCGCGGAGCCTCGTACCCAGCGACTCGACGGCCAGCACCCAGACACGACCGGGCACCCCGTCGAGACCCGGGGCCGAGTTCTTGCTCCGCAGCCGAAGCACTGCCGCCTCTAGCTCTTGCGGCGAAACCTCCGGGATATCCCTTACCGAAACCAACGACGATGGCGCCGGTGGACGTGGCGCCATAATATGGTGGTCTGTATTAACGTAATAGAACCCAAAACAATGTTTTTTTACAATTTTTGTCTCTTTATGCGGTTTTGCGCGATAAAACGGCTTAATAGTTTTCTGTGAAATTTGGTATGCAGGTAGCTGTCGCCCTAGATTAACACTTAAGCTACTTTTTCTCTCGAATAATGTAGTGTTACTGTCGGATGAGGAAATAATTCCGATATATTTCTTACTTTTTTAAACTCAAAGGAATGGATGAGACTGGATTATGTGCCTTGAGTGAGAATGAGACGGGATGGGACGGGAAAAGAAGTACAGAGGACGGCATTGAGTTTAAATATAACTAAAACGGTACGTGAAAAAATAATTTGCTGATGTGGACTAGACTCAAAAAGTAAAAAATAAATATTTAGCGAAATACTTGCTGTAAATTTGTTGTCATGCCCCATGGCTAGTTACAGCTTACGTAGTGTCGTGGGGGAATGTGGGGATATGTCGGATCAATTCGTAGGTAATCACAATCTTACTCACGGAAAGCGAGAGAGTCTCCACGGTCACACAGCATTATTTCCTGATGCTGCTATTTGCTCTCTTGATCGCAACAAACCGTTTTGCTAGCTCGCAAATCGTTGAGATGCTCCTCACATTTTTTATGAAGCCCCTGGCATCTCCAGTAACTATGTCGCTTAGATCGGTCGAACGCCTATAGGTGGTATTGGCATTCTGTTGTTGAAAATCAACTCGATGACGTCATATTCATATAATTTGATGATTAGTTACACTGTAAAAAACACTGGTCAACAAAAAAAGTCTTTGGGTGTAACAATAAAACGTGTTAGAATGTTTCAAATATGAATAGTTTTACGAACTGGATTTTATTGGATATGAGAAAATTTCAACAAAAGGAATTTTATTTATTTATTAAACACAAAACAGGTTACAATCATGTAAGAATCTAACATTATATATGTTTACGAGTACAAATTACTGGACAATAATTATAACCCAAAATAATGTGTTCCAAAATGTTATATAAACATAAGTAGAGCTACTTAATGCATAGTTAAATAAGGTGTAAGGTGAATAGGGTAACAAGTAACGTTATATGAGGTTTTTGAAATATGAATCTTTGAGGATATAATTAATTTTTCGTTTGTAAGAGTTGATTTTTTCTTTATTTTATTTTCATGCTTTTTATAATTTTTACATATATATTATTAAAAAAAAAACTTATAAAAAAAATTATATAACCTCCGGTGGTAAAGCTCAAGACCCAAGCCACCGGCGGTTAGGGAGACAAAGTGAGGAACCTCCTCACAATGCGCGCCGTGTCCAGTAATACTGCCTTCTGTATCTGACTCTTGACCCAACAGCCAATTGAGAGCCTCTGTAGATGTTGGTCGAGGCTTTTTGGTATTAACCCATGAGCAGAAACGAAAATCGGAACAATAATTGTCGAGACGAATTCGCACATGTCGGTAACCTCGTGTGCCAAATTTAGATATTTTGTCTTTTTCAGCTACTGCAAGGTTATATAGTCGACCTCACCGAACCTACACCATCCAAATCGGTGATACCCTCAAGAAGGGTCAAGTCAAAAGTACCCTGAACCGACGAGCATGCATGACGAGATTTATGAAAATGGATGAAGCGAAAGTAGTATGTCAGGAGTGAGCTAAGTGGCGATCCATAGTCTCTGCCTACCCCTATGGGATACAGGCATGACGATTATGTATGTATGTATAGTCATGCACGATGGTGACGTCAACAAGTATAGCCCGGCACGCCAATCGATCTATTATCACAATATCAGGCCTATTGGCAACAATAGTCCTGTCTGTGATAACAGACCGATCCCAATACATCGTTGCATGACCATTTTCAAGAACTGGTTGGGGAAGATACTGGTAATATGGCACTTCAGGAGTCACACGCCCATACCGATGAGCACTTTGCTCATGTATGATCTTGGCTACTAGGTTGTGTCTATGCAAATACTCGCCGTTATCAAGATACGAACAACCGGAGATAACATGCCCGATTGACTCGCCAGGACGGTGGCATGCCCGACAGATGTTGACCGTACCGTCCTTCAGGATGTATTTCCTATAGTTGTTCGTCTTAATAACTTTGTCCATAATATCAAAGACAAGAGAGTTGATATTATTATTAAATAAGTCTAAATTAAGATAGTTTTTGCTTTCTTCGTTATAATGGGATTATAATAAGAAGTATTATTACGATATACTCAAAGAGAGAAAGTATTGGGTTTGTGACATCTTATATTAATGTTAATATTTAAATTATACAGTAAAGACGACGAATCAATTCTCAAATGCATTATTTTGAAGAGATAAACGAAACCACTTTTTTCCGTCTCGATTCTAATGATAACATATTGAAATGAGCTATAATCTTCATGGGATTTTAATTAACGGTGAAGGTTGTAACGGAAACACAACATTTTTAAGCAGTTTCGCTGAACATGCTCTACCCGGTCAATATGTGATTGATAAAAAGGCGACCAAATCACTGCACCGTACTCTAATACGGTTCTAACTAAGGTTTCGAAAAGGTAAATAAGACTGCTGGAATTTTTGAAGGGTTTAGTCACTCGAGCAACAAAACCAAAAAAAAAAAAAATAAGACTGCTGGAATTTTTGAAGGGTTTAGTCACTCGAGCAACAAAACCAAGAATTTTATACATGAAGCATTATGATTTCCTTCTTTATTTTGCTTAAGAGATGTCTCGTAATAAAATCCAATAGTAATTGGCTAGTATACTTGGACTGTTGTTTTATATGGTAGAAGTGTTTTGGTTTAGTCTCACTGTATTCATCGTTGATGACGGCGACATTTTCTAGAAACTAGTCTTAATGGGACTGAAGAAAATCTATTTCCAACGACATGCAGGGTTTATCAAGACTGCCACCGAGAACGAATATAAGTGGTAGTTTTAGTGACTTTAGATACAATGCAACTAAAATGTTTGCAAATTAAAGCGACGACTTTTTTTTGTAATTTTTTTCCGACTATCGTATTTGGGTGGTAAATACACACATTTTCCTAAAGAAAAGAATGAACACCGTTTTATTTTTAAAGACGCTATAGTACACAAGGCTTTAAATTATAAATTTAGCAAAAACTATGGATTTACCACCCAAGCACAATGATAATAATTAAAGCATTACAAAAAAATCGTCGCATTTTTTTTGCAAAATTTCGTGCATTCATCATGTCTGTAATCACTAAAACAACCACTTGGCTTCGTTTTCTGGAGCAGTCTTGATATACTCTGTATGCATATGAACTACTTTGACACAGCATGGCATCGCACATAATTTAAATCGCGGGAAGCCATCATTTATTAATATGTCTCCATGACTTTCCTCATTTAACAATGAGTGGACTTACTCGTATATCAGTACCAAGCGTTATCTATCAAATACGTCACATTAGATCCTCTTATGCACAACATATTCGATTTGTCGTTTAAAACATTACAAAAAAATATCGTCGCATGTTTTTTGTAAAATTTTTAGTTGCATCGTGTCTGTAGTCACTAAAACTACCACCTGGCTACGTTTTCGGTAGCAGTCTTGCTATGTCCTGTATAACAGCTCAAATCCATGTAAGTAGATAACAGCGCCACCACCATACTTTTATAGTCCCTAGAAAGGTGATTTTCTAGAAAAATGGAAGTTACCATGATAAAAGATTTTCAAACTGATTTGTCCAAATCACGAAGCTTTTTTCAATAATATTTCATCCATCAACAATTGCCTGATTCGAGGGCCAACAAATATGCCCTGTATAAATGTTTGTCTCATTCAGTTTAAGACATTTTATATGATTTTAATACTGATACAAGAGCAGTGAGAAAATATAACAATCAGATGACTGCTTCCTTGAATTCGTCCTAACATAGGAATTGCAAAAAGCATAGATGGAGATCTTTTCGCCCATCCAGTATGAGGACGAACCACATATGGAACACGTGGATGTATGGACCTCTCGTTTTGTCTTGTTGTCGGATGTCAACGCTAAAATACTGTTCGAATAATTTAGTGTAAATTCCTCTGATGAGTTTTGAAAGTAATGTCGCCACAAATGTAACAAAACTTCTCAGTATATTTTTTAACACTTTCTTGGCATTATTTAGGAATCATTTCACTCATAAATCGGGAAAAAATACTGCACTCTAGAAATGAATAAATATACCAAACGCGAATATGATACAAATACTCTTATTGAAGGGTAGCAGCTGTTACACGAAAGCGAGAACAATAGAATCAAAATTTAAATAGAGATTAACTGAGTATTGACACAAGGTAGATAATTAAAAATTAGGAAGCACCTTTCTTGTTACAAAATATTGTTGACCAGTGCGATTAACTAACTATCGAAGCCACGAAAGGTTTCGGAAGCGGTAAAGGGTCATAAGTATTGTCACACAGTAAAAACTTTTCTTTTAGAAAACACAAAAAAGTTTATTGAATTCGAATTTCGAATTGTTCATGAAAATATATAACCAAAAGATTCGTTTATCTTACCATCAAACGATACAATGAAGACTCTAGTGTAGATGACAGGTCATGAAGTGGTCGCCCTCGGTCTGTTAGGACTCCAGCAGTGATAAAAGCTGTGAAGGCGCGAATTCAAAGAAATCCCAAACGTAAGCAGAAACTGTTGGCCTTTCAGATGGGGTTAAGCAGAACCACGGTGAAAGGGGTGTTAAATGAAGACTTAGGGCTTCGGGCATATCGAAGAAAAACAGGACATCGTTTGAATGCTCGTCTAATGGACCTGAGACTGAAGAGATGCCGCGCTTTGTTGAAGCGGTACGCGGGAAAAAAATATCGGGAAATTCTTTTTTCGGATGAAAAAATTTTTTCCGTAGAAGAGAGCTACAACAAATAAAATGATAAGGTGTACGCACACAGTAGTGAAGAAGCGAGCAACCGTATTCCGCGTGTCCAACGAGGTCATTTTCCCTCCTCGCTCATGGTATGGTTGGGAGTTTCTTATTGGGGCTTAACAGAGGTACATTTTTGTGAGAAAGGTGTAAAAACGAATGCAGTTATGTATCAAAATACAGTCCTGACGAACCTTGTGGAACCTGTTTCTCATACCATGTTCAATAACAGGCGCTGGGTATTCCAACAAGATTCGGCGTCAGCTCATAGAGCGAAGAGCACACAAGACTGGCTGGCGGCGTGTGAAATCGACTTCATCCGGCACGAAGGCTGGCCCTCCAGTCCAGATTTGAATCCGTTAGATTACAAGATATGGCAACACTTGGAGGAAAAGGCGTGCTCAAAGCCTCATCCCAATTTGGAGTCAGTCAAGACATCCTTGATTAAGGCAGCCGCCGATATTGACATGGACCTCGTTCGTGCTGCGTTAGACGACTGGCCGCGCAGATTGAAGGCCTGTATTCAAAATCACGGAGGTCATTTTGAATAAACTTTAGTGTCATAAGAATCTATGTTTTGTTAAGTTCATTTTGGTATATAAATGGTTACATAATGAATAAACTTGTTTCAATTATTTTATATTAAACATGTGACAGAATTTATGACCTGACTAGGTATATAGGCGGTAGACAATTTTATTTAGCCACTACATTATCACCTATTTCTAGACTGATGCTATCATCCATCCATCCATCCATCAGCCAATGAAAGTCCACTGCTGAACATAGGCCTCTCCCAATACTATCCACAGTCACCTGTTGGAGGCAGCCTGTATCCAGCCACGTCCCGCGACCTTTACCTTGGCGATGCTATAATGTAGCGTATTTTTATAGGGCTAGTTTATTACACCCCAGCGATTCTATTTTTATTTAGCGATTTAATTTTAATATATTCCTCTTGTAATTACACCTTACAGTGTTAATTGTTCTTCCTGGATGGCCGAAATCCTCCGCGTGATCGAAACTTTGTAAGAGTGCTGAATGGATAATTTTATAAATAATATAGTTTCTAAACGGTGTGCATAATGTATGTTTGCTGTATGTACTATAATAACTTTAATTATAAATATAAATAAAATAAAAAAATGTTTATTGCCTTAAAATTAACAAATAATACAACAAATTTAAGCAAACAATATTATCGAAAGACAAAAGGAAATGACTCAGCATATGCTGACCAAACCTAGAGTTTAGATCAGCGCTGGTTTTCAGTCACCCCTATCTCCCTATGGTCGTGTGCGGGAGTTAATGTAGTTAATTAATTATGTACATAATATTCAATGTACGTCAGATATATTTAAAGTACTCTTTGTAATTGCAGTAAACTAGTTTTAAAAAGCTTACAGTTGTCTAGAAGTGATCAGTTGGATTTATTTACAATTAGGCATTCGATTCGTAACCTTATTAGTATAAAGTGTTGACCACCCATCATTTTCAACAGTTTTAGCCAAGTAAAAAAAACATTTGCCATGAAATCTAAACAAAAACAATGAAAATTTTGTTTCTTTCTAACTTAAGAAAACATATTGGTTTTGTAACATCTATAAAGAATATACCTAAAAAATATTTAAGCAAAATAAAATTGTTAAGGTTCCACGGACTTCATTATGAAATGTTCGTATAGCGTATACGACGTGTAACAATCTTTCCTGACTCAGTGTCTTAACGCTCAAGATATACGATGTACTCGCAACATCTAGCAAAGGCGATAAGAAATACTTACATCTCAACAATCCCTCTATTTCGACAACATATCTTAAGCCCAATGGTTTCCTAGATTTAAGCGAATGTTACACATTGAAATGAAACCAATTCTTACGGATTTTATCGTGAATATGATTTAAATTTTACATGTTTTAATTTCCCGACGCTTCGATTACTTTACACTTTTCAGTCCGCCCCGTGACCACGAAAACTGTAAAAGGATCGAAACGTCGGGAAATTAAAACATGTAAAAATTAAATCATATTCGCGATAAAATCCGTAAGAATTCGTTTTATTTCAATATCTTAAGCCTCTGTTCTTTGTCTGATACCGCTCATGACGCAAAGGTCGCAGGTTCGGACCCCGCACTCGAGCAAATAATCCGACGGCTTTTTATCTCATTGTTTTATCGATACAATTACGCCGATTGACATTAACGTGTGTTCCTTTATTCAAAATTATACGAGTAGTAAGAGTATTTTTTATCTCATAAGGTAGGAGAATAAACATAAAATCGTTATGATTCTGTGTAGTTAGTTATACATATCATAACAAACATTTCAACAGAAATTTGTAAATAAATACTCCATCAATTTCGTTAGTATGGTTCCTGGAAGGTCTGTATCGAGGCTGCAGCTGTATTGCTTCCTCCCGTGTGCTCTATCCCTGCTCGCCTACAAGCCTTGCACTGATTGGTCAACTCTGCGTCCTCGACGCTCATTGGCCGACACCAATACGCCCCTTCTGTATTGATTTATATCCGAGCGGTGCTCAAACGTGCGTCGTCGTTTGTATCACGAGCGCAATTATTCACTACGCAAGTGTCGATATAAATACATAATAAAGTCTCCGCGCTCGCATTAAGCAGACGTTTGGCGACGGTCCATATCCACACTGGGTAGGAGTATACAAATACTTTATAACATCTTTTCAAATATCTTTACATGTCTCAATATATATTTTTATTTTATTTAGGAACCCTCCGTCGCTGAAAAAAATAGTTTAAATATTAACAATTATAAAACGATATTCATTTTCATTGTTTCAGATAACTCCGAGGAAACCGTTATGCCGGACTGCGATATGCGAACACGGTTTACCTTCGCAAAAGAGTTAAACTACGCATTGCGCTCATACATGACTGAGCGCAATCCGAACAAAACATCGACTACAATTAAATCTTTGACGGAACGAAAGGCGCTGCGCATCGCCATGATGGGTCTGACCGAGAAGAATATTGGAGCTTTGCTGCGCTACTTTCTTCGCTTCCTCGACAAGGCCGGCTTCATGAAGCAGACCCTCGAAGCCGTCAACGTGTTCGTGGAATTATATGCCGGCAGAGTAGACCGTTTCTGCGAGCGCAACATTTCCCTGTATTTAGATCTGATCGAACGTATAATCGGGGAAATAGATTTTTGCAAGCGCTTCATCGAACTCCAGACACTCAGGATGTATCTCCGCGAGAAGAATACTAACGCCGCTCCCCACCAGGCATAGATATTCTCCGCGAACACGAAGTAAGCTGTTTGCAGATTGTTAAATATTCGTCGCTTTTGTGAATTTCGGTCTCATGACCACCGCGTAGATATTTCCTGTCATATTGTTATTGGACTGCAAAAAAGTGTTTCGAGTGTTTATTTCGTCGGCTTTCCAGTGATTATATTTGTGTATAGTTTCTATTGTATAATTTGTAAATGATTTTTAGGGATATGTTAGGTTTATTTAATAGATTTTTTTTTACGAGAAAAATATATTATTTTACTACAACTTTTTCAAATAAAATGTATACTTCTACTTTTTACAACCTAAACTTTGGAAATAAATTTTACCTTTATTAAATGTTGTGACAAAACCGTTTGTTTTATTGAATATCCTTTGACATACTACATTATTTCTTACACACATATCACCACAACATGTTTACATATAACACAAATAACTCAAAATAACTCTCAGTATCACACCGTTTTATTATTATTCCACAATCAATTCTAACACTCATAATTATTTGTTTTTTGAAAATAAACACATTTAACTCATACAACCAGTACTCTTGACTGGCACATTAATGATTCAATTACAAAGATAACATACATTTACACGTGCCCTGTACGCCAGAGGCAGTTTGGGCAGGCACCACCGCTTTGTCTGTTTCATCCGGCAGACAATAGTGTGTAAATGCTGTTTCAGTTTAAAGTACACATAAAATAAGTAGGCATTAAGACATTGACACCCAGTTTATCGGACTGCGAATTCAGTTCAATGCAGAGCCATGGTAGTCAGTGAAATTATTGTATTGTATCAGCCCATATACGTCCCACTGCAGGGGCACGGGCCTCCTCTACAATCGATTCTACGATTGAGAGTGAAAATTACCAGGCATTAAAATTATAATTTCTCGAGCAAACGAGTTTAAAGTGATTTGACTCTTAGATTTTACTGATTTATAAGCTGCCGCCTGCTACCGCGAGCGACACTTATTGTTTATTACCTTGTGTACTATACGAGTAAATTTCCAAAGCCAAAGGTCTCCGCCAATTCTTTGTTATTAAGACTCATCAAAACGACATAACTCTAATAGAAATACTTTTATTGGATCATTAAAGTACACTGATACAAAACTGTTGTGTTTAAATCACAAGCCTACAACGGACAAGAGTGTGAGAGGAAAAGAATAATTATAACAACAATCATCCATCATCCATCAGCCAAAGGAAGTCCACTGCTGAACATAGGCCTCTCCCAATGATTTCCACAGTGACCTGTTGGAGGCAGCCTGCATCCAGCGACGTCCCGCGAGCTTTACCAGGTCGTCTGACCACCTAGTGGGTGGACGTCCCACGCTGCGCTTTCCGCTTCGTGGCCTCCATTCGAGAACTTTTTGGCCCCATCGGCCATCAGTTCTCCGTGCTATGTGCCCCGCCCATTGCCACTTCAACTTGCTAATCCGATAACAACAATACCTAAATACAAATAAAGTTTAGTTGCATGTTATGTGTTGCAGCAGAACAAAAGTGTCATGACTTAGTAAGTGGTCACCCATACAAGCAAACACTGATCACTATGCCATCACACAGCTCAAGAATAGAGCTCATTTCTCTGTCACCTAATTTAGTTTTATAATTCATACATCAATAAGAATTCACACTACATCATGATACCCAACTGCCAATGCACACATAAACAAAAGCATGTTACAAGTTATGAATATTATCGGTTGTGTATCAACATAATGTTACAAATTATCATTTAATAAATACAAAGAAAGAAAAAATAGGCAAATCAGAATTAAAATATAGACCACGAGAATTCTGAATAAATAAAATCATTCAAAACATTAAAAGGTAAATTAACGAATTATTTATTGTGAATAGATTTTATTACACGGCGAAATCTGTTAAGAACCAAACACTAGGTAGATTTAATTTTTGCCTTTAAAGCGTCGTTTTGATATGCTTTTTTTTAATGAGTGTTTAGATTTTATATGTTTTAAGGGCGGAGGAATATTCCAACACTTGGTTGAGAGGCAGCGGAAACTGCCGGTTAACGCCACAGTTTATTTATTTATTTAATACTTACACTCGTACAGTTCTGTAAGAATGTGACTAAAGTGCCACGCGCTTCTCTAGAGCCGTATCTAAGATGAAAACTAGAAATTTATAGTTTTGAGATTAAGTATTCCGATTTCTTAAATTTCATGACGTTGAACTGGCATGCCATGTAGAAATGTCCATGAGAACACATGTTTAATACTGAAGCTTTATTTAGGTGTGTGGTGACATGTGTTTTGGTGGTGTTTTGCAACATATCGCCATTTATTTTTTTGTAGGGAGCGAACATGTTCCCGTTGCCTAGATTTTAGTTTTCCAGACACCGTGCGGTACCTAAAAAATTACTTACAGAAAATTTTAATGACACTATCTGAGTCGCTGTATCTAAAAATTAATATTGCCGTATTTATGAATAAAAATGCAATTTCGTCGTATTAATGCTTTATTTAAATGTATAATCATTATGTAATTAATAAATTAAGAAAAAAATCATTTTTTACTCTTCTATATCTTGAATAAAAAGAGTTCGAAAGGATTCGACAACATCAATCTCATGTTTGTGCAATGAATATTTTTCTTGCCTTTTCATGTTGACTCGCATAAATTGTGACACTTGAAATTTTCTACCACGTCCTTGATTTCATATACATATGTAATAGAGCTCAGAACGAATGAGCGAAATGAAACGACAAAACTATATATTATAATCAAATCTTTCACATATATTCACAGATTAAGAGATGAATCTATTGTGTTTCTCACCCACCAATGGATATAATTTATAGCAAGTTGAAAGCCGCATTCTAAGATACGGTAGTGAAAGCCAAGTATTATTTTTTGAATAATCACTCTCTTATGGTATATTACATCAATTGCCGTGTCAATAATACTGCGCCACCTTGCGTATGTAACATTTTGTTGTATTCAAATAGTGATAGGTTCAATTCAAAACTAGGTACAATTTGGGGAAAACTTGTGTGATATTAAAATATAACATTTTGCCATGGTACAGCTCCAATATTGTTAAATTTATCACAATATACAAACTTTGTCCATGGATAAAAATTGTATCATTTGTAAAAATTCCATTATTGGGTGAAACTATGTCTGCAAATGCGCTACTTGACAGTTTTCTATCACACGTCGTTTTTTACAATGATCATATTTATTTAGGCGCTAATCCTATAGGCCTATATTTATTTATTTTTATAGGCCATTCAAAAATACTAAATCGTCATACAGAAATACCAATTTTTGACAATTCTTCTACATCTGCATAGTCTGTTATTGTAGAATTTTTATTTGTTTAATAATTTATTTCGCCGACGGGACGGTTTCATTAGGGTTTAAAGGGAATGCTTCATTTACAAAAACAGGATTGCTCAGTAAGTAATATTATTTTCTTTGATTGCTTTTTGTAATGCTGTTTCATTGGATATATGTCAGCATCACATTTTTTTCCCCTTGCATACTTGCATGTATAAAGCTAAAACTGAACAACACTGAATGTATAATATTATTAATAGATTTACATACATAAACACACGCCTTTTGCCCAGAAGGGGTATGCAGAGGTGCTACCAGAACACCCGCGTTTCGCCTTGTATATTCCGTCCCACAATTTGATAGGGGGCGAGCCTATCGCCATATCGGGCACAAATTCCTGACTCCGGGCTGATAGTGAATAGAAAAATCCAATATCACTTGGATTCGAACCCGAGACCTCAGCTTTGCAATCGTACCGTAGTACCACTACGCCACTGAGAAGTCAGATTAATAGATTTATAGTTAAAAATCTGATCTTGATCCTGGAGAACACTTTATAAGGACGTGCTTGTCATTTAAAGCTACGACGCACTTTAGAAAATTCAATTTTTATGCAAATCCTTTTTGTATATTAGCCCATTGTTGTCGGGTTCTTGGTACCTAAATGGGGAAGTTCATTTCATTTTTTTTAGCTTCAGGTGTATAAAACTACCCCGATCACATTTTACAAATGTTATTTACATAACACTGCAAACTTGTAAAATATAATGTACTTAACTGAAACAATCGTTAATTAACATTTTTGTCATTATTTTCTTATATATTATATTAGTAAGCTTTAAAGATACAAAATCCCGGGTCGGGGGTGAAAGAATTAAGGGAAATCTTCTTGGCCTTCCACCACTCGGATGGGATGTAAATATTTGCAGATCACGCCGATATTTGTGTTGATGCGAGGTTCAAATCCGCAGCCTCCTGTGCATTGGCTTTGAGTGAGCTAAGCTACGGAGACTCGAAATGTAAAGTACATTATGATTGACAAGTTACTAGTATCATACAATATATTACAAGTGGCTCTATTAGTTTTACCAAGGAGATAAACAACATTTAGAGCTCATATTTTGCCAATACGAAAATGAGGAAATCGACTGCTTGATATTAAGGTATTAACGTATCATTATATTACATTCAGTTCATACTCATTTGTCTATGCACGGGGTGTCAGTATTTAGAAGACAAATCGAATATGTTCTCCATAAGAGGATTTAATTTGCCGTATTTGATAGATAACGCTTGGTGTTAATATAGGTTCACTCGTTGTTAAATGAGGAAAGTCATGGAAACATATTAATAAATGATGGCTTCCCGCGATTTAAATTATGTGCGTTGCCCTGCTGTGCCAAAGTAGTACATGTGCATACAGGGTATATCAAGACTGCTCCAAAAAACAAAGCCAAGTTGTAGTTTTAGTAATTACAGACACGATGCATGCACGAAATTTTGCAAAAAAACGCAATGATATTTTTTGTAATGTTTTAAATATCATCGTGTTGGTGGTAAATCCATAGTTTTTGCTAAAATTATAATTTAAAACCTTGCGTATTTGAAAATAAAAGGGTGTACATTATTTTTTTAGGAAAATGTAATTTACACCCACGACACAAGACTTAATTGATGTTGATGTGGGGTCAGGACTATGTATGGGACTGTTGAGTTTAATTATTTATTGGCATTGCAGATTTTTCTGGATTTATTGGCTTCTAATGTTGAGTTGTGTTTCGGTTTTGTCATGTTTCTACAACACTCCCGGATTCTTTTAATACATAGGCAATCTATTTATATTTTCCAACACAAACTTACAGTTTAACTAATGCGTTTGTGTTGTTAAAAACAAACATATTTAGCCTATGAATGGTGTCTCTTAAACTCTTTATTTCTTTCTTTTAAAAATGTTCTTATAAGACTATATTCTTCCTTAAATTTACCCTTGACAGTGTCAGCACATGATATCGATGAATAAGGTCCTAAGAACTGTCTTAGGACCTTATTAACATTAAATATAACGTGTATCTTATTAGCATTATCGCTTCAGAGTACAAGTCTGGAGTTTCTTGTTTAGATAATTGAGGTGGCTAAAATGATCAGTAATGCTTATTTCAAGAGTCAAACAGTGTCAGAAAATTTTATTACCACAATCATAGTATTTTTCTGCTGGCTAAAGGCCTTTGGAGTTTCTTGTTTAAATAATTGAGGTGGCTAAAATGATCAGTAATGCTTATTTCAAGAGCCAAACAGTGTCAGAAAATGTTATTTCCACAATCACAGTATTATGCTGCTGGCTAAGACCTTTTAATTTGCGTTCAAAAAAATCAAACGGCTTATCAGCTTCTTTTTGACGCTCGGTTGTTGGATGCATCAGTTTTGATATTTTCATATTCTCTCATGATAAAACATCTAAAACATCGCCGCAAATAATATATTGAGGTTTATTATTAATTCATACATTCATTTCACTTGCTTTTAGTGATTGCTATTGCTTTTTATTCCAACACAACAGCGCGGCGTGGCTACGTGCTACGTCACAAAGTTAGGCCCGCAAGTGTTTTTTGTCCATAAAACTGGATATACACCAAAAGCAACATCACATGAAATATTGTTTCTAAAAATAACAATATAAAAGTAGACAAGTGAGGTGAAACATCCGTAATAAGAGCAAAATTACAAAAATCACAATAAAAACAGTACAAGAAGCGACAAACTTGCAAATATACTATCGAAACATACTACAAAATAAAATGTAATGAACACGTAGACAAACATAATAGGAAGTTAAGTATTACTAAATTGAAACATTAAATTGCATTAATTGTCGCTGGATGCAGGCTGCCTCCAACAGGTCACTGTGGAAATCATTGGGAGAGCCTATGTTCAGCAATGGACTTTCTTTGGCTGATGGATTGGGTTGGATATTGAAATATTAAATTGTTTTTTATTTTGGCCAAAGCTGTGTACGCCTACATGGGCATTGACATTTAAAGACACTCATAATATATAATTAAAAAGCGATGTAATTATTCTGTTGGTGTGCCATTTTAAAATAAAAAAATATATAAATTAAATAACTAAACACTCAGCGATAGGAACTTACCTTGTACATTACTTACTGGTTTTAAGTCTCTCGTATGTGACAGGCCGCCTGGTTAAGTACCACCGCAATGTCTATTTCTACCGCCAAATAGCAGTGTAAATGCACTGCTGTGTTCCGGTGTGAAGGACATTGAAGCCAGAGTAACAACTGGAGATAATGAGACTTAACATCTTATCATGACGTCCCAGGATGATGAGTGCGGTGTAATGCTTTGTACTTTATGTGTTGTTTGGTGTTGCTACTGTCCCTGACCTACTGTCCCTGACTGACGTATCGCTTGCCATCAGCGGAATGGCAAGCTCGTCTCGCCATTCATTGCTATTAAAAAAACTTATTTTCAAAGCTCTTACACAGTGTAGGCCTTAGGTCTGGGTTATGAATAGATACATATATAAATAAAAATCACGCCTATATCCCAGAAGGGGCAGGCAGAGGAGCAACCAACACACCCAATAATAATTAAAATTATAAATAATGGAGATAGAGTTCCGGGAGTTAGGACTTTTTTATTGGAAATTTCCTCCTCTTTAACGAGCTTTTTTCAAAATTGCTTAAATGTTAATATTTTTTAAATTATTAACAAAAAACGAAATATCTTTTTTTTTTTTCATCTTATTTTGTTAATAACAATTGCAATTTTTAACCTGCACAAAAATCCTTCAAAAACATTTTCTAGAGGTGGTTCCGAATCGAATGAGCCATCGCTCATATTTTTAGGACCTTTGTCTCTATTTTTCACGTTTTTGAACTTGTTGACTAGCCTACAAGAATGACACGTTGTAGGATAACGTCGTGTGACGGTCCATTTTTATTAACCCTAAACTAGCTGTCACATTGTTTTTTAGTGTTGCCAGCATTTTACTGCGCGAATGACAGCAAATTGAAGTCTTGCGTTAATTCTGTATCATCCTTTATTATCCAATGATATGCCATGCTTTTGAAGTGATTTTATGACTATATTAAATAAATTTTCTGCCTTTGCCTTTTAATATTCAGCCTTATTATCAAAGAGCTGTATTAACACAAAGAAATGAGTAATAATTATCTCATAATCGGATTATGGTACCTGATAACTATACAGGGTATAACAAGACCGCTACCGAAAACGAAACCAGGTAGTAGTTTTAGTGACTACAGACATAATGCAACTAAATTTTTTGTCAAAATACGCGACGATTATTTTTGTAATGTTTTAAATATCATTGTGTTTCGGTGGTAAATCCATAGTTTTTGCTAAAATTGTTTTTTAAAGCCTTGCGTACTATAGCGTCTTTAAAAATAAAAGGATGTACTTACATTACTTTTTTAGGGAAATGTATGTATTTACCACACAAATAAATTCGATTGTTCGTGAGTAAACGTTGTAGGCATTAAAATATGCCAGTTGTGTTTAGCGAGCCCTTGTATGAATGTACATGATGTTGGAAAAGAATAGAGGAATTATGATTACACAATCGTGGTGTTATTTTGAGTATTAATAATATACCCTATACAATCTAACATTAAGAGTGTCATTACATTGCCATTGACAGTTAAAGTATACCCTATTTGAAAGGACATTAAGTTGATATTACATTGACAAACCACTACAGCGGTTGGGACGTTTTATTAGATGTTATTATCTAATATGATTTCTTAAAGATCAGTAAACAATAAAAAACTTATTCAAAACATATAACGGCTTTTCATCCGTATTTCATTCAAAATATTATATTATATTTCTCATTTTAATTTGTATATTACTCGTATACTCCTCCCAGAGAATTAACACTGCCACAAAATCTTTTTATTAGTCCGGAATGTAGGAACTGCGATTTATCGCCTGATAAGCAATGATAGATGATTTGTGCTCAGTGTTTCTAAATCGTGAAGAAAATATAAAATATACCTCCCGGCCCCGTATTACTGGAAGGGACGAAGAGAAAATTGCTTATCCTGTTTAGGGATCCCAAGTATGGTATAATTCTCCATTATAAATTAAAGACTTCAGAATAATGAAAAATTATCAAATAACTGCAAGGAGAATAAAAATGCAACAATTTCATCGGATTGTTTTATTTATTAGTCAATTTTTACATAGTGTAAAATTGCGTACAAAAAGCAAGTACTAGTTAGTCGCCGGCCAGCCCGGAGTCGCAAAAGAAAAATGAACTCCACTCCAAAATGTGCAGCCTGTGAAGTCACCGCTGAATATACGGCCTGTAAACCGCCCGCTGATTGTACTGTGTGACTTTGCTTCTCTCTTCAACATTGGTCATAGAATCTGTGTGCTATAATAATCACATTTTAACACAGTTACATAAAATGGAATATTTTTAACTAAATATAATACACAAAACGAAGTATTATTAGTATTATTTATTATTTGAAAGAGTACCGGGATGTAGAAAAGTTTTGTTTCCGTTTTTATTGTTAGTTTTTCATCAACATTTTTGAGGTTAATCTGTGAACCTGGCTTCGGACTCAATTACCCCTACCAGTAACAGCAATCCACTTATTTCTTATTTCGGCCTGACTTGGAAACCTGCATGTTTGATTGTGGATTTTAATTCTCGGTTACTATTTTAAGGAAATAATTTGTCAAGAAAATCATGTGGGCAACAACCGCTCGCACGTGTTGCCCGCCGACATGTTGGCGACGCAAGCGCTCTGCTCAGTTTCCCGGCGACACTCGACAGCGTCAAATTATCTTCATGTCATTTCGAGCCGCTGTGATGTCGTCGAGAATTTTTTTTCGATTTGCAGAGAGTGAAGCCACCGGCTTCGGTGTGTAGTACGCTTTAGATGCATAGCCTGTGTGCTACGTCAAATTGTTTTACTTACGCACATTTATAATTTTGTATTATATTAAAAATATAACATGTGGCCATACGATGTAGCCGCGCCTTTATTAAAATAAGTACCAATCCGTTTTTTTGCACATACTCACATGCGTATTTAAAATGTCAGTTAAGATGTTCGTAACTTACACTACCTAACCTCTAATGGATTGAGAATGCTACAATACTAGTTGGCAAAGTAACTTAGTTTAGGAGTTTGTAGATGGAGCACCGCAAGAATTATTAATAGCTGTATGACCGGATATCGAAGCACAGCACTAGCAGGATTTAATTATCTTGTCTTTAATTCCAATACGTACACTTTCTTTGTTTATGTTTTGGTAATTAGTGGAAACTTTGCTGGATTGAGTATTATTTTTTTAACTTGTTTATAGTTACTATTGTTCTGTTTGTTTCCCAAAGATTTATAAAATAAAATAAATAAAAAATATTACACGTAGAAGCCTGGGCGGTCACATATGTAAACACATTTGTCCAGGTACATACTTTACTAAAGTAATTTGTATGACTGTCTAGCCCAATAACCGCTAACGCTGTACTACGTCATTAAAAAGCTCTCTATATTTTCCACAATTATATACGAATAATTTTATACTATGAAATATTTCTACTTAAAGGTAAGTGCGTAGTGGCCTGATGGCAAACGGACCAGACGCGGCTCCCGACATGTTTACGGTGGTCGCGGCTTCAAATCCCAGGGCACCCTCTGAGTTTTCGTGTGTGTATTGATAGTCAATCATACTCTCGATTGTACAGGAGGCCCGTGCATTTTCCCGATACAGAAAGATAAAGGCAAAACAAATGTCAGCGTAAAAAATGATAAAAATATGCGATATGTCTTCGGGGAGGTTTTACAAATAGAACTTTTTGTATGGCGAGAAATCTAAAATCGCTCTGAAAAAGGGACATCGCTACATAATAGTATCATGAGGGTTTAAATAATCATAAAACATGTTTTGCACTGCAAGCAATTGTAATGAACATTTTTTATGTATTATGAGCAATTACTTTCCTTGGGAATAAGGGGGAACCTATATAGATGGTTCTCATCGTATGTGGAAAACCGGTGTCAAACTGTGGTCTTAAATGGTTTTTCTTCAACAGCAATACATATACCCTCTGGAGTTCCCCAGGGGTCATTGCTAGGTCCATTGCTTTTTACGTTATTCGTAAATGATATAGCATGTTGCTTCAGGAACTCTACAATACTTTTATATGCCGATGACATGAAGATTCTGTGTCCAATTAGTTCCGTTGTAGACTCCGCCCGGCTTCAGGACGATTTGAATAGGTTTCAGAGTTATTGTCACGTCAACAAGTTAGATCTTAATCCTAGCAAATGCTATGTATGCTCATATACACGAAAGCATACTCCAACACTACATAATTATTATTTATTGAACACCATTATTAACCGTGTTAACACCATTAAGGATCTTGGCGTTACTTTTGACTCCAAGCTACTATTTAATATCCATATACAAAATACAATTAAGAAAGCATCAATGGCACTCGGTTTCATTCTTAGGCTAAGTTCGGATTTTAATGACATCAAAACTCTTAAAATCCTCTATTGTGCTTTCGTCCGCAGTCACCTGGAACATGCCTCGCAAGTATGGAACCCTAAATATAATGTGTATATTGACGGCATTGAAAAAATACAGAAAAAATTCTTAAGATATTTGCAATATCGTTCCGGAAAATATAACAGCAATTATTTCAGTAGATGTAGAACCTTTCATATTCTACCATTACATGAACGTAGAAGAGTAGCTGATTTATCGTATCTTTTAAATGTGTTTAATGGTAAAGTTGACTGTCCAGAATTACTGGGTATGATAGGGTTGCGCACTCATACTGCCTCGCTCAGGAAACCAAATCCTTTACATGTTCCATTTGCTAATTCTGTATACCGACAAAATAGTTACCTTTTACGAGCCTGTCGATCACTCAATGCTATCTATTGGGATGTTGATATAGATCTATTTAATACCAATACCAAGAAATTTAAGAAAACAATGTGTAATATTTACTTTGGCGCACGTACCTAACAAGTAATATCTGTATTTGGTAAATATTATGTATTATTAAGTTAGTTATAGTTTACCTCCTTCTTTTTTATTTATTTTTTTCTTTTTCTTTACATACAGTTCATATCAGTGAAAACTTGTAATTGACCTTTTCTTTGTTTACTGTTTATGTTGATAATGTATAATGCTAGTTGTAAGTTTTCCTTAATAAATAAAATAAAAAAAAAAAAAATTAACAGTGGTTCTATAGCCTACATTAATGTCATATTTAACCTATCTAAAGTACGACCTCGGTGATGGCAGTCATATTATGAATACAATTAGATTTGAATAAAGAGCGACTTGTCGACGGCTGATGGCATGCGTGGCCGAGTCGGGGTATCATTAACTACATGTTTTTTATTAATAACAAAAATATAAACTGATGAGCTACTAAAATGTCCTGCAAAACTGTACAAATAGTTTGACTGTAGGATCAAGTTTTACATGTTGTGCTTGTTAAAGTTACTCTTGTCGAGATTGTATTTATAAGATTGTACATGAACTGGGAAAGAGAATACATAAGTTCATAAGTTATACAATCTTTGTATAGTGTTTATCTTTATCATTATTCAAAAAACTAAATATAAAAGCTAAAGATTGTTTACCAACCAGCATACGCTTAGAAAATTGTGCAAAAATCGTTCTGTGCCTATTCCGTGGCTGTTCCTAATTTTATTGAGGTATTCAAAAAAGTTCTCGAATGGAGGCCACGAAGCGGAAAGCGCAGCGTGGGACGTCCACCCACTAGGTGGTCAGACGACCTGGTAAAAGTCGCGGGACGTCGCTGGATGCAGGCTGCCTCCAACAGGTCACTGTGGAAATCATTGGGAGAGGCCTATGTTCAGCTGTGGACTTCCTTTGGCTGATGGATGGATGGATTCAAAAAAGTCTGTATTTTACAATACACTTAAAATAATCCTTAGTCTTATGTGGAGTCACGACTAAATATTTGTTTATTAAGTATATATATACTTCATTATTACACTCCGGTAAGACACGAGAAATCCTCTACTAAAAATAGGCCTACCGAAGGATCTGTACATATTGTCGAACGAGGTATCCCTAAGTATATATGTATATTCAATTACCACGTCCAATTTGAAACTAATTGCTGTCTGCCACTACCTAGGTCATGTTGACCGTAAAATTTATCAAAAAAATTACCAAAACGGCACAAGGTGTCGATGACAACACTTACAACCGCCGTAACTACGATCTACAACGCCTAGTGTTCCGATAAATCTTGTTTTCACTTCTGAAGTATATTTTTCCCTTAATTTTTCTTACTCTTAAGACGCGTGATATCGACTGCTGTTATACATAGAATCATGTATTGGATACATACACATATATACAAATATTAGTCAGAAATCCTTGGAGGTAGCTTATTTATTCGGTTATATTTTGATTTATTAAAATAGGCACACCAACATTTTTAGGAAACATTTTCTAATAACACATTCAAGACAAACTATTGATGTGAATATCAATTAAAGATATACGGAACATTTATATTGGTTCGACATCAAGTTATATTGGAAGATAAATTAACAGAAATGTGAATAAAAAATAACAAAGTAAGGAACAAAAACAAATTAAATTTGACACAATTTATACATAGGTAATATGCATATTTCGAAAATTATTTAAAAAATATATTTAATATTATATCGTATTTCTAAACTCTTACTTGAATGTTACACTTGGGTCGAAGAAGATATCAGTATCTGGTGCCACAGTAGAAATTTCTTTAAATTCCGTCGCAACCCTACAAATAGGTGAACGTTTAACTATAATAGTTCTGCTAAAAGACTGGTGAAATTAATATTAATAATTCTCTACTCTCATCAAATTATTTGACTTCTACAATACTTTCTCCACATCATAAACTGTTTTACATACATACATACATTATCATCACGCCTGTATCCCATAGGGGTAGGCAGAGACTATGGATCGCCACTTTGCTCGATCCTGACATACTACTTTCGCTTCATCCATATTCATCAATCTCTTCATGCATGCCCGTCGGTTCAAGGTACTTTTAACCTGGCCCTTGTTGAGGATATCACCGATTTGGATGGTGTAGGTTCGGTGAGGTCGACCCCTACCGACTCTTCCATTCACCCTCGCCTTGTATATTTGTTTGGTTAGTCTCCTTTCATCCATTCGCTCTACATGACCAAACCATCGTAGCATTCCTTTATCAATTCTCGTCACTACATCCTCTTTCACTCCACACGTTTTCATCACCTCGCTATAAACTGTTTTATCCTGTCATAATTTTGAAATGTACCCTAAGTAGACCTCGCAATATTTATCGTGTCCTTTAAATGTGACCTACATTGGGCACTGTTATGAGAACTCATTCAAATGAGTCGCCATTCGGAATCAGCAACTGTGTATCCGGCCCCAACAGGTCGGTGTAATTATGCTCGAAAATTATATTTTGTTTGTGACCAGCGACCAAAAATAATAAGTTTTGCGTTAAAATATAAAGTTGAAATAGACTCCGCACACTATAGAGTACATTATAAGATGTACATGCCCCACGAGAGTTTGATTATTTCTTTCAACGATGATTTGCAAAACACTGACACGCCTCTATTCAAATTCCTCTCATGACACTAATCTTACGTTTTGTTCATTTTATTTTTACATATTTATTTAATCATACATACAGGGTATATCAAGACGGCTACCAAAAACGAAGGCAGGTGGCAGTTTTAGTGACTTTAGAGACAATGGAACTAAAATTTTAGCAAAAAAAAAGGGACGATTGATGTTTGATTGTAACTCGTAAATAACTACAATTATATGTCCGCCGAGGTTGGCGCTTAAGGACGCATTAATGATGGTGGCGTGCTAAATACAGGGTGCCTTTTACATATGTTATTTAATTTATACCACTTGTTCCTAGCCAAACCAGGAAACATTGCACCAAGTTTGAAAAAAAACTATTTTGTCAAAAATCGTGATTTTAGTTTCCAAAGCCTTTAATGAACCCGTATAAGTACGATTCTTTTTAAGACACAGGTAAGTTCCCGCACGGATTTGAAGGTCAGCTAAACGGAAAAAAATATTGTATCTATACGCGGTGGCCTAAAATCGTGGAAACTAAAATAATAATTTTTGACAAATAATCGTCTGATTTTTTTCAGATTGTGTACAAAGTTACCTGGGGTGATGAGAAACATGTAGGTTAAATTAAATAACATATGTCTGAACCACCCTGTGTAATACACACATAGATTGCAGGAATCAAGTATTTCAAATAGATGAGGGGAAATAGAATCTCAATAATAAGCGCCCTGCATATATTGATGACAATTTAAATCACCTAAAATGATTACGGCACAAGCGAATGAAGGCAGAAGACGATTCAACTGAGATATTACTCGTAAAGCAAGAGAATTATAGGGAATATATTTATATGGAAACAATTATGGTATTGTTTGTTGATAAAGCAATAATATTGAAAGAAATAATTTTGCGGCGCTGCGTAGGCGATACGAGTATCAAATAAAATATTGTGCCTTGGGCATTAGTAAATACGAGGGGCCTTTTTTTGGTCCCAAAACAATGAGACCCGAAACAAATAATTATGGTACACACAAATATTTGTTTTGGTTCGGAGGACGATCTCCGGGGAGCGGAATATTGTTTCACAATGGCCTTGTCAATTTACCCAACTGCGCCATGGGAAATATCAAACAAAGACCCTGTTATATTACTGCCAATAATATGTTTGTAGCAGTTATTAAACAGCCCACATTCTCGCATATTATGTAGCCTAGATGGAAGCAAAAAGGTCTGCCATACGGTGGTCTAGGGTTTGGCACCATAACTATATGTTAGTAAAGGTGTTAGAAACGATGCAAGTATGTGACAATTAATTTAAAAGTTGCTATCTGCCGGGTTCGCTGGGTGAGATAGCGCCGGGGAAGTTGTGACGTCGGCCAACGGGTTTGTGCGTCATCATTCGGCCTCATTCCCGATGTAGGTCAGGTCCGGGTCTACCCGGGCGATGTGCATTGACGTAATGAACAGTATGGGCACCTAATGTATTACCAAACTTTGTGTATATGTAGCATGGAATTTATTAAAATTCCGGATTTAATTGTCACTCCTTTTAATTATGCTATTCGTGCGTAATATAGACGGATTAGTTATAGAGACTATCATAAAATAGATAAATAATTCCGAATCTACATTCGGAATCGGTGTGACATGGTGCTAAAAGGATACGAACTATAATGAATCTTAATGATTTAGCAAATGTAATGCTGTATACATTGCGCGCAAATCTGTAGACTACGGGTAACGGCAGATAGAAGGTATCAAAGGCATCAGCGACTTTTAAAATTTTCGATCTTTCGTCGCTCAAAGCGAAAACATTTTCCCCGCAAGTAACAAAATCATTAACATTAATCTCCTAGTAGAAATCGAATCCGAAGCTCCCCAACTCCGATGTGCCCTTTTGCGTCGCAGACCCTGGGAAAAATCAAATTTCTTCAATTTAGAAGTAAAGAGATTACGTGGCGCGTTGGGCGGAGTCTGTCTCGTCGGTGTGCGTTAAACATCGATCAATACGCGCGGGGTATGATGTGGTGCGGGGGACGGGCGGGAGGACGGGGGGAGGGCCGGGGGGGAGCCGTATTGAAACTAGACACGTATAAACTATTACTCTATAGGAATATTATACATTTTAAGGATCCAATCTGGCCAGAATTGGTATTTAAATTAATAATTATTGTTTTCTCCTTTTCACTTCACTTGATATAGCAATGCTACGATATAAGTAAATCTTCATTACTAATATGATTGGTAGACTATTGGCAGTGAACCGACAGCGATCTGCCGAATTTTCAGTCGCGATATCGGATCCAAGGACACACTTTTGACTTTTCGGGGCTATGAGTATGATTATTCAAATGCCTCGTAGTTAGTTTAATGCTAAGAAATATCGTGAATAGAGGTTTGTTCAACAATTTCCTTGAAACCGCATATTGCCACTCAAACGAACTCCCGATCTAGAGTTGCTGATATATAGTAATATATCAAACACCTTCATACATATATCATAGATCTTAATCTACTAAACTTCCATTCTGTACAAAAAGTTTATTTACACTACTCACAAAAATTAAAGGATATTTTTTTATCAATTTTTTAAGGTGTTTTTTGACAGTCTGTATCTTGGAGAAAATTTATCGTTAAGAAATTTGAAACCAAGAAATTGGAAGCCTGATATGTCTATTTTTCAGATCTTTGCTCTATTTCTTTATTGCATGCCTGGTTAATAAGAAATCGTAGGATAACCAACGAGAAAAAAAAATCCAAACTTTTACTCGTGTTTAACACCGTGCATTTACTTGGGTGATGTTTATTTAGTGACATCATCATAAAGTTCTTGTAGATAATTTAATTCCTTTTAATTTGATATACTAGAGAACTCCGTAGTATCATTTGGAGCTGACTCATGGTAAATCAAAGCAAAAATGGCCTTTCCGACTTAGACTCGGCATAATTTCAGAAATAATAATCAAATAGAAAAAAACAATTGGCGTTTTGTAAACTTCAAAACATATTCTATAAGCTGTTATTAAAGTTTTATTATGTAGAACGGTATTACTGAGTGAAATCGTTGTCTGAAGAAAAAGAAAAAAAAGGGTTGTTTAAGGATATTCGGAAAACTTTGCATATCTTTGATAAAATTGACAAATTAAAAATAACGTCGGTAACTTTTGTACCTTACAGTATTCTAAAGACACCCTATTTTTATTTAATTGCTACGATTTGTAATGTTAGTTTTCAAAAGGTTTAAACTCACTGTATTTGCCAAAAACCATCTTAATGAGCAATTTTCACTTCTTATTTAATTTCTTAGTTCAACATTTTTATTTTTTAGCATTTGCCCATATTCATTTAATCAAATACTATCTCTCAAACACATTCACTAAAGTATGTAATTGTAAAAAAAAAAAATATCTTGGCCCCATAACCAGATTGTGTTAAATAGTGTCTATTTTGAAGAAAAATTGAAGTTCGGAGTTCTCTAGTATATCAAATTAAAAGGAATTAAATTACCTACAAGAGTTTTATGATGATGTCACCAAATAAACATCATCCACGTAAATGCACGGTGTCAAACACGAGTAAAAGATTGTTTTTTTTTTCCCCTTGGTTTTCCTACGATAGCTTAGTAACCAGGCATGCAATAAAGAAATAGAGCGCAGATCTGAAAAACAGACATTTCAGGGTTCCAATTTCTTGGTTTGAAATTTCTTAACGATCAATTTTCTCCAAGATACAGACTGTCAAAAAACAACTTAAAAATTTGATCAAAAAAATATCCTTTAATTTTTGTGAGTAGTATATTAGTTCATCGCGTTTAATTATATTAACCAAAGGAATCACTCATGCATCAATGCACCTTTGCCAGCTTAATATTAGTTTAAGAATGCCCTTTTTTTTTAATATGCTGGAGCAAAAGGCAACAAATTCTTCACAGATTTTCACAGAAATTCTTTGTATTGTATTGATCATTAATTTTTTACCTGCCAAAAAGTTGGCCAAGTTCTGGAAAAAGTGGTAAACGGAGCTTTTAACCTCAGCTGTTGTTGCTTCAAGACCGTCTGTTGTGCAATATGGGATCGCAACATATCCGAGAGGAGAGGTTAAAAAATTCTACGAAGGTGCTTGGAGATATGTGAGGTTCTGCAACATAGTATTTAACTCTTCATAGTATACACCAGCAACAGTGATACCCAATGCAATGGTTAGAAATTTTGCGATTATTTGGTGCGCTAGTGCTAGCGTTAATTAGTTGTTTGAAGGTTTTTTTAAATTTAACCATCGGTTACGTACTGAACTAAATCTAACCAAATTATTGAGCGCTTCCAATTGTCGAACAGAATCCATTTTTCGTCGCGGGTAACGATGTGATCCAATATTTTTTTCAACTCTGCCCGTTCAGCAGCGACTGTGCGCGTATTCGCGTGGGGCAACCCCGTGTTGAGATTTATTACCTTACCAATTTGACGCAGATGGCCCATATAATTTTGATACTAAGTTCGAAAGCAGCTGCTAATTCAACCGAAGATTAGTTATATCAGCTGCCACTGTCGCTGTTTTATTTCTCATTGTGTCATTACTATTTTACACGAACACATTCCCCGTAAAGAAGTGGTCAAACCAATAACGGTTTGTGCGCTCGTTTGTAGTAATCGCTCTGTACACGTCGGTAATGTTGCGAACAGTTTGCTATTCGTTACCACGAAGGCCCTCGCATGCCATCATTATTTGAATTTTTGCGTTGACTCAAGTGTAATGAAAACATTGTGGTAGCCGCAAAAGTAGCGATATAACTGCGCTCAAGTACATTTGTGCAAATATCAATTTTGTCAAGTGAGTGTCGTGTTGTTTTGTGCAATGAACGACGATTTGGCGTTAGTTAGCTTTGTTTACATGACAAAAAAATTTAAGTCACAAAAGAAACATCGCGGTTGGCGTTGGTTAAAATTTTTGGTATTGTTCAATCAATTTAGACAGGCAGATTTTCCCAAAACCGCAAGGTATTGGTTTGTAATGTTTTAAATATCTTTGTGTTTGGCTGGGAAATCCATAGTTTTTTGCTAAAATCATAATTTAAAACCTTGCGTACTGTAGCGTCATTAAAAATAAAAGGGTGGACATTCTTTATTAGGAAAATGTGTGTATTTACCACCCAAATATGATGGTAGGAAAAAAATACAAAAAAATAATCGTCGCTTTTTTTTGCAAAAATTTTCGTTGCATCGTGTCTGTAGTGACTAAAACTACCACCTGGCTTCGTTTTCGGTGGCAGTCTTGACATACCCTGTATTGTACCGTGATGTTATCCATCCATCCATCCATCAGCTAAAGCAAGTCCACTGCTGAACATAGGCCTCTCCCAATGATTTCCACAGTGACCTGTTGGAGGCAGCCTGCATCCAGCGACGTCCCGCGACCTTTACCAGGTCGTCTGACCACCTAGTGGGTGGACGTCCCACGCTGCGCTTTCCGCTTATACCGTGATGTGAAATAGTCGTTAATAAGGGCGTTTTCCTAAATACTTAAGAACTCGTCTTGATTGGCTGGCTACAATTAGACATAGCTAGAGACACGCCGAGCTTCATAGCTCTGTGTCAGTAAAATGACAGAAGCTGCAACAGAGAATGTGACGACAGGATAGCTTCTAAATTTACATACTCGTATGTATTGTATTGTTATTTAAGAGAGTTCAACACTACAGACGTAACCGACTGTGCCACGGTGGCTGTCAAATAGTTTGTTTTACCGGTACATATACTCATACTATCCCACGAGCATGGTGAACTAAGACCTAACAATGTCAACTGAACTCTTGATAGTAGAGTAGGCACGTTCCCAGCAATGTGACATACGAGCCAGGTAATTATTATACTTTTCACCAATGATTCCTCAATGCGGCTTTGGCTTGATGGACAGCTTCTGTCGGCCTTTGTCCACTCGCAACCTATCACGAATGCAATTTAATTAAATCTGTACAGAAGCGAGCCGCTGCGATCGACGTGCCCATTACCGGTGGAATTCAATTTGCGTTTCAATTATCGTGATGTCCACATGCTACATTAGTCCGACAGGTTGATAGAGCAGCGTGTGTGTACTGCATTACGTAAAGCCGTGGCCAGATAATAGCTACCTCTATTTATTTATAATATGAGTCTATTATACTCACTACAATGGGACAACTTTGCATCTGATGACACATTGCAATCTCAACCGGGTTCCACCGGCGAGTTATCTGTCGTTAGCAAAATAATTATCCCAGACTGGTCAAAATGTCGCCTGAATTGTGACACAGGCTGAATGCCATGCTCCTCATAATTACGTCACTATAATAAGTATAGCAGACCTTTACAACGGTCTCTGTACGAACGAATAAGAATTCATTACTCTATCGAGGCAGTCTATGAATTAGTATAGAAAATATAAATTACTGAGAATAAAATTTCATTACACCGACGGCTTACGTAAAGACTAAGGCTTCTTTTGCAATTTAATTCCCTTGAAACGTCAAGACATACAAAAGCACGCTAATAAAAAGATTGCGATAAAAAAAGTCCTTTCAAGTGGATGAGATCTTTCAACATTTAAATGTGAAATTAAATTTTACTTTGGAACTGTCTTTGTACGGCATCCTTTTGCCTGGAAAGCGTATTTCATTTGTTTGTTCATTTCTCAGATATTTACGTCAGCTAAATGAACAAAAGAATGGTAGTTGTTCTGTACTTTGTACTCGTAGTCCATACTTATGTATTACGTCGACAAGTTAATGCAACGTCTGGTAGAAAGCTGGTGAGCGGTGCTGTTTATATAATATACTACTCACAAAAATTAAAGGATATTTTTATGTCAAATTTTTAGGTGTTTTTTTAAAAGTCTGTATCTTGGAGAAAATGGATCATTAAGAAAATTGATAATAAGAAATTGGAAGCTTGAAATGTATTTTTTTCAGATCTGTGCTCTATTTCTTTATTGCATGCCCTGTTAATAAGCAATCGTGGGAAAATCAACGATTTTTTTTCTAAACTTTTACTCGTGTTTGACACCGTGCATTTTCTTAGATCATGTTTATTTTTTGACATCATCATAAAGCTCTTGTAGATAATTTAATCCCTTTTAATTTGATATACTAGAGAACTCCTTTGTATGATTTGGAGCTGACTTATGATAAATCAAAGCAAAAATGGCCTTACCAACTTTGGCTCGGGATTACTCCAGAAATATTCATCATGCAGAAAAAAAAGATTAGGGATTTGTAAACTTCAAAATATACTCCATATGATGTTATTAAAGTTTTATTATATAAAACAGTATTACTGAGTGAAATTTTTGAATGACGAAAAGGCACAAAACCGGTTATTCAAGGATATTCGGAAAAGTATTCATATTTTTGGATAAAATGGACAAATTGAGAATATCGTCGCTATCATTTCTATCTTAGAGTATTATAGCGACCCTAAAAAAAAAATTGCTACGATTTTATTATGTTAGTGTTGGAAAGTTTTAAACTTACTGTATTCGCCAAAAACCATCGTCATGAGCAATTTTCACTTCTTATTCGTTTTTTAGTTATATATAATATTTTTTTTAATCAACTTAAAAAAAAGAGATTATCAATCGGATGTGTATGTAGTTTTGTCAGAATTGCATAGTTTTTTATTATGTTGGTCTATACCAGCTTCTGAACACGTGTGCCAAATTTCATAAATGTATGTATGTTTATCCACGCATTTCTCAAAAAGTATAAGTTGGATTTCAAAAATTATTTTTGAGTTGGATTAGGTTTAGTTCAACTTAGGAGCTGTGTAGGTTTCATAGAAATCGGTTCAGTAGTTTTTGAGACAGAGCAGGGGTGACCAACCTTTTTGAGTCCGCGGAACGCATACATGTATTGTTTAGTCAAAGACGTGGTTGCTTGCGACAGTATTTTTTATTCAGAAAGAAGTATAGACAAATAAAGACATACAGAGTGCCACTAACAATTATAAAAGAAAAAATAATTTTATGGATATAAACTACAACACCCCCACTATATACAATTATGATGATATGCATAAGAACTACCAATAAACAAAATTCTTCAAACAAAAAAAAAACTATCTTTCTCATAAACTTATAATGCCTACTGCGACATATTCCTTTAGTAAAAATGTAAAGCAGGCATATCCGTTGTAGGCAAATAAATAATTGTTACAATATTATATGAAACACATTCTCTACCAAAATGATATCTAACATCAATGTGTTTTTAGACCTTTTGTGAAATACTGGATTTGCCGTTTGCTTTTTAGAACTTTGATTATCATAAATAATTTCAAAGTATACATATTATTCGTTATTTCATATTGTAAATTTCTTAAATAGATAGCTTCTTTGCAAGCCCCTGATATCCCCATGTATTCAGCGTCAGTACTCGATAATGCCACTGTTTTTTGTTTTTTACTTTCCCATGAAATTACAACATTTGATAATGTGAAACAAAACCTGTATGATGATGTCAAAGAATAGACATCACCCAAGTAAATGCACGGTGTCAAACACAAGTAAGAGTTTGGAATATTTTTTTCTCGTTGGTTTTCCCACGATTGCTTATTAACCAGGCATGCAATAAAGAAATAGAGCAAAGATCTGAAAAAAAAGATATTTCAAGCTTATAATTTCTTTTTTCAAATTTCTTAACGATCCATTTTCTCCAAGATACAGACTACCAAAAAACACCTAATAAAAACTTGCCCCTAAAAATATCCTTTAATTTTCGTGAGTAGTATATTTATTCCTTTTCCGACGAATATGTTTCCAATGCCTCTTTTTTATTTTTTTGCTTACAGGTGTAGGTAAGATGTTGTTACTAGTGGTCATTTACGCGCAACTATTGTCCCCAGCTGGCACAAGCTGCTCTGGTGGGTGAGAGTAAGATACAACGTAGTTGGATGAGTGAAGCGCTATCGAACCGACAACGTAACTTTACAGGTGTAAGATTCATAAGTATGAATCTACCCAAAGGATCTGCCTGTCGGATACTTCCCTGCTGCTTTATACGATATGTTGTTTGAAAGCCTACTGTTAGAAGTCTCGGAGTGGAACCCCGCACCAAGAAAAAAAAGTGTCGGAAAATTCTATAGTTTTTGATACCCACACGACGAGTAAAGCATCTTTTGTGTTGGATCAAGATAGTGTATGACTATAAGGGTTTTTAGTATTACTTAAAGCCAAAGAATTATAATTAAATGGAGAAAACAAGTGACGCCTGAGATTGTGTGTGGTAAAGTCACAGTTCAGATCTGAGACGCGTCCGAGAGATAAATATTTTCATGTATCTACATACCATTATAAAAAACTGTATGAACATTATTATCAGTCATAGAAAATGTGTTGCTAAAATATATTATTACTCGTATAATACTACAGAGTGTGTGGATGCGGCGCTCGTTTTTGCGGATCAGATTTCAATTAACGGGAAATGTTTTGATGTGAAAGCAAAGGGCTGCACAATGGACAAACGAATTTACTGTGATGGCGTGCGGGAGAGGGTGACGGTAGCTTTTCATCGAACGGGTAGTATTAATTTGCAAGTTGCGCGTGTATACATATGTAAATGGCCGGTCGGCGTCAAAGCTAAAAAGTTGCCTTTGAGCCCGGAAGATGTGAATCCCTGTTATTAAAGTGGTAATTTTGCCTATGCCCAGAATTTGAACTAGAATTTCTAGGGTAAATTCTGTCAAGCTGCACTAAGTTAGCGTGATGATACATTATTATCAAATGTTTCAATTTTCAAAAACAATTGAAATGTAAACGAATACTTATATGATTATATGTTGATTTGCAAGGAAAGAATCTTCGAAAATCCAACTTATATAATAAAGGATAAATAAAATCTTACATGATTTTTGCGAATCTGCGTGATCTATGCATTGTTGTCTAAATAATTGAGTATAATATTAAAAGTGCAATCTGTTATCACGAAGAATCTTCTGGAAATCAGTACCATTCATTAGTGAAAACCACATTAAAATCAAATTATCACTTATCTAGATGTTCGAATACACAATAAAACTGGAACGGCGCCGGTGTAATGACTTAAAATTACGACCCAATTTTTACCTGTGGTTTGATAGCTCGTTTTAAGGTGTTTTGTGAAATAGCTAAATAATTGACTTTGTGTTATGGAAGATACAACTATGCTTTCAATGAAGCAAACAAACCTGATGTCACATTTATCACCTAACCTGACGTCTGACCCAGTCCTCACTAACTCTTAATACTCTTTTTTAGATTTTACCTCAGATTTTTAAATAAAAAAATCCGTGGATTATAAAATATATCCCTTATTGCCATGAATGGATAAAGAGCGAGACATAATTTTTCGAGATTCGCGAACAGTTCTATAACCCACAAATTATATGTGAAATTTTAAATACATTTTCTTTCATGATGTTTAACAGTTTATCACCGAATGTGATCATTTTTGTACCAGTATACGTGTAATTATGAAAATTGGGAATATTTCAAAGGCTAATAAAGTTGTGTATTGGAAATAGGTTGGTATCCACCCATATTGTAGGTATAGGTATTGGAACCTAGAGATTACAAGATTTTCTCGTTCCTCTTATTTTTTTGTACATTTTTCGTATTAGATTTTGACATATTTTATTTATTATTTTTAAGTACGTATAAAAAATAAATAAAGTCTCTATGGTTTGATTTCGGTCGGTTCCTTTTCATAAAAAAGTATCTTAGTTTCATGAGTCTGTACACAGAGGACGCTGACATAAATTTTAAATTAAATCAATAACTGGATTGCGCAGACTAACATGCACAGGTTCCCAAAGTCTAGGACAGGTGGCGCCCATTTGCGACGCACGTCTATCTTGGGGAACTAAGATTTCTACAACACTATTCGTATTAATTTCCAAATTCAACTACAGGTGGCGCAAGATTTTCACGTGTACCTTGTTTTTGCTTAACGCTTGCCTTAAAATTCACCTGAAGTGCAGTGTATATGGAGGACCCATCGGCGTGGAAGTTGTCTCCCTGTCCCTGTGTCCCGGCTATGTATGTGGGTCACGGGTGCTGAAACAATGCATCTGGCGCTATGCAGGTGGATATCTACATCCGAACCAATATTTATTAACCAATATATATGTAATACACACCTTTAATCTACAATATACGCCCAACAGTCACATACATAGACCTGACCTCACACTAAGATTAAATCTTGTGTTGTGGGTATCCGAAACTACGAGAGAACTTTGCGCTCACGAACACCCAGACCCGAGACAAATACATGTGAATCACACAAACAGTTGTCTCTCAATATATCTTGTTATAATATAATGTACTCGTAGATGTATTCTCGCACTTCAGGTAATTACTCGTCAATTTCATTTAAGGAGTTCCAAAGCCAATCAAATATAAGGGTGGTGGCCGGCTACTGATGGAAACGACGAAGATTTAGAAGGAAAGCGTACCTTAGTACCAGTTAGGATATAATAGTCTTCTTCTTTCGTGTCAATGGCCCACGTGATCCAATTTTATATAAACCTTTACAGTTTCACAGTTTCCCGGCCCAATAGGTCACTACATTTATTGCAGCGTCTGTTGCCTTGATCATGTCTCTTCTTGTGCAGGTTGTAGGGCACATTGGGCACATCAGTAAGTGGGACATACTCTGTTCTGGGGCGCCACAGTCACAGTCGGACTTAGACTGATAACCGCACCTTACCAGACTTGTCTTGCAGCGGCCCACACCTGTGCGAAGGCCAGGGGGCAGATGTTCCGAAGGTGGGATGAAGTTGGACGGGACGGGGTATTTCAAGCCCCAGAGATGAATTTTTGTGTCCTTTGGATTCATGATGGATCTGTTACGTCGAGAAAACTCTTACGGCTTTTTAAACGCTTTCGCGGCGTGACGTGGCCGAACAGTGGGTGGCGATGATTTGTTTCCTGTCGGTGTTTCTCAATTTGACAGGCTACCTGTCGGCGAACGCCTGGTGGAGCTATGCCTGCGAGAGGGTATAACAGGTTTAGAGGGGTGGGTTTAAGGCAGCCCGTAATTGTCCGGCATGTCTCATTCAATGCGACGTCTACTTCTTTTGTATGAGTAGAACGATGCCACACTGCGCACGCATACTCATCAACAGAGAAGAACAAAGCGAGACCAGTTGTTCGTAGAACATCAGGGGCTGCTCCCCAGGAAGTCGAGGTCACACACTGCAGAAGGTTGTTCCGGGATCCAATCTTTTTTCTGACATTTATGCAAGGCTTTTTAAAGTTGAATGATCTATCCAGGGTGATTCCTAAGTAGCGAGGGTATGGTCAGTGCTCAATCTCGACTCCTCTCCAAGATATTTTTAGGGCACGGTTAGCGTGGTGGTTGCGGAGATGGAAGGCACAGTACTGGGTCTTAGATGGGTTTGGTCTGAGAGCATATAATATTATATAAGATATAATAGTAAGAAAAGGATTCTAAGTACAAATAAAAATTTGTACTATAATAATGGTTTAATGGGTAAAAAATCTTATCTTCGAAAAAGTGCGTGGTCGCCTGTTGATAAACGGACCAGACACGGCTGCCTACGTGAATATGTATGAATGAATATGTGGTCGCGGGTTCAATTCCCAGGGCACACCTCTGATTTTTCGGAGTTATGTGTGTATTGATAGTCAATCACTACATACTTCAACGGTGAAGGAAAACATCGTGAGGAAACCTGCATACCGTAGCGATTTTAAAAGAATTTCTACGGTATGTAAGTCCGCCCACCCGCACTAGGCCAGCGTTGTGGACTATATGGCCTAACCACTCTCAATCGATTCTCTCGATTGTAGAGTAGGCCCGTGCCCAGCAGTGGGACGTATATGAGCTGATACTGATATCTTCGCAAGAGATTGTAGAACCGAACCCACGGCACACATCTGGCTTTTGGAAGGGACTTGTAGGATTTTGACAGCTCTTGTAGGATTCGTATCCACATAAACTGTAATGGTGGAAAACCCGTCATAAACCTCCAAGTGTTAGCGTGTTTGGAATTCAACCGGTGTTTATTCGGTGTTCCGCAAAGTTATGTCGGCCAGCAAGAGACAACGACCACCCACCACTGGATAATCCATTGGAATTGCACTTTTACTATCAGATGAATTTTGAACGAATTTTCATACTAGTATCGAAAAATGACATAATTCTAATGTTAACATGAATCAATTCTAATTTTCAAATCGTTTCCCGCAGTATCATAATAGCCGTCTACCAACTAGCTGCTCTACTCTTTAATCTTTGATGTTCGTCGAAGTCCAAATTAATTTGAAAATAATCCGCGCTGCAGGACATGGCAATAACTCATTTGATACGCTCGAAAGCATGCATGCCCGACGCCACCCCAGCCGGGGAGAAGGGGGTTGCTAGGCTACCGAGCCAGACACGGCGAAATCCCGGCTAATTGACCCCGATTGCTACTGGAATATGCATCGTATCTTCTAGATAGTAGATCTCAAAATTGCGTAGGGCACCAGACCCTCCATGCCAACATAATGAAATCGAATATTACTTTGTGTTGTTTCCGATGAATAGACTGGATCTCAAAGGATGGGGCAATTATTAGCCGGAATGACTATTATTACTTTGGCCGCTCGGCGGCACTTTGATCTTGCGACGAGAGCTGGTTGATCATGATATAATCTGGGGCATGAATAGACATAGGTTGGGCATCAGAGTGAATACTCGTATCTGCGATAATTGATTCGCAAGCTGATTGGTCCTCTTTGGACAATTTCACAATAACATGATGTATCATACCTAACAAGGTAGCATGTAGAGGAATTTTATATAAAATACCTTCTATACCTTATAAAAACTATTAAACCATTTTTAAGTAGATACGGGTCAAAGCCGGCTTTGCACAACGAGCGCAAATAATGCTTAGGGGTTGAGGACTCGTTATTACATAATACCTTAAATAATAAAAAGTTTGCTTGCCGACTTAATAAAAATAATATCATTCTTAGATGAAACCAAAATTAAAATAAAGTAATTTTGGTACCGTATTATTAATAAAGGCTGCCTCCAACAGGTCACTGTGGAAATCATTAGGAGAGGCCTATGCTCAGCAGTGGACTTCCTTTGGCTGATGGACGGATGGATGATTATTAATAAATTTAATTAATAAACCAATCAGATTTTATTACCCCGATACGTAAGTTTTCACATATTATATAGCTTTAATATACAATATAACACAATTTTACAAAAAGTCTATACTATAAGTTCAAAAATCCACTTATGGAGTTCGTTGAATATCCAAATGCGTAAACCAACGAGAAACAAGATAGCTATTAATTATCATATTAACACGAATTCCTTTGTATAAGTCCCCTTTCTTAGGATATTTTTAATACTTTTTGTGTAAAGGTAACGCAATGTTTGCGTAACAATAAATCGCGGTGTAGCACTCATAAATCGTAGCATTCGCTCGTAGCCATGACGTTTGTCCACCCGCTAGGTGGTCAGACGACCTGGTAAAGGTCGCGGGACGTCGCTGAATGCAGGCTGCCTCCAACAGGTCACTGTGGAAATCATTGGGAGAGGCCTATGTTCAGCAGTGGACTTCCTTTGGCTGATGGATTGGATTGGATTGGATTGATAACGACTTTTATACCAATAAGAAGTATCAGTAGAAAATTAGTGTCATCTCAAACTCGATATTATTAGTATTATTGTCGCATAAAATAAATCTTTATTTACTCAGACAATTACAGTCTATTTGTTAGCACTCGTATTATAATATTTTACTTTCAAGCTACCTGTGAGTTCTTTTTACTTTTAATTTTTTATTTTATTTTATCCATTCATTTGTCTTTATACATATCTCATAGTTTGTCCACTGTTTATTTATAGTTAAAGGTGAAGTTTTCATAAATAGCCTCCATTATTATTATTAATCGACTTCAAAAAAGGAGATTCGACCTGTATATATGTAATATTGTCAGAATAGCACAGATTTTGGATATGTTGGTCTATACCAGCGTCTGAACACGTGTGCCAAAATCAAAACAAATTGAAAAAATTCAATCCAAAAATACACCTAATCTACACAGCTTGGCCTGGCAATATTACCCATTACTATTCCAACTTAAGTAAATCATTAGAGAAGTGAGATAAAGATATATTTCACCTATAAGCGTCATAAGACATTTCTTAGAAATGTATTTATATTTGGAGCATATATTTTGTAAATTATTACAATTTTAACAGCACGACCAAATGTCTTATGTATATTGCAAGTGTATTGCATGATAGCCAATACCGCACTCGGATGAGCACAGCATCCATGAGTATCCACCTATGAGGGATGGTCATCTCTTGTCAGTTGACAAATCTATGCCCACTCGAAACCACACACCCAGACTATCAATAGCATACTTGGAAGCATACTTGGATAATTATCACGGGTTTTCCATTGTGTATATTGATCGCTATCGTGACGGAAATAGCAGCAGAAAACAATGTTTCAATAGGTGATATTTATGGGGTATCGAGCAAGCGCAATGCTCGCCTACCCACACTCCTACTCAGGTTGTCGACCTCAATGCCATTTTTAGACCGTCAATACATCCTAAAAGCGATACTAGCGCCATTAGTTCGTCTATAGTTCAGGTCTAGTTTTGGACGAACACACTTTTAAATTCACTTTTATAAATAATTTTCGTGTAAGAATATAACATGGAAAACGCACTGAAGTAGCTGAAATTTATTTACGTGGTAATTTAAATTGTACTCAAACTTATTTCATTCGTTGTATATTATATATATTTTCATTAAAGCTATTACCTACTTTAATGATAGTATTTCGTCTCAATTAGCTTAGTTTGGTACAGTCGACTCTTGATAATTCAAACCTCGCTATAATGCGAAGTAACTATTAGTCCTAGCAAACCTCTCGATGAGTCAAATAAATTCAATGGCTTTTGGTACATGCAATAATTCGATAGTCTTTCACACAAAAACTCGACAAACGAAAAATGGACATGTTGAAACGTCTAACCGAACAGAACCAATCGAACATGGTAACGACGATATGACAAATGTTCTAGTATGCTCTTTATTTCTTGAACGCCATTGATAAAAAAATCTTTGTGTATTTTTTGAGATGTTTTGATACTACTAAGATATCTTTGTGTGAATCTGTTGTTTAGAACTCAACATCATGCTTTGAATTATTATTTATTTAAACTAACCAATAAATCAAGTAATAAACAGAATTACCATGTTTTTATTATTTGAAACCATTTATAAAACCTGTTTTATAAAATAAATATGAATATTGTTTGATCCATCCATCAGCCAAAGGAAGTCCTCTGCTGAACATTGTACTCCCCCAATTCTACAAATTTCCACAGTGACCAGTTGGAGGCAGCCTGCATCCAGCGGCGTCCCGCGACCGTTAACAGGTCTCCTGACCACCTAGTGGATGGAAATCATACGCTGCGCATTTCGCTACGTGGCCTTCATTCGAGAATTTTTGGCCTCATCGGCCATCCGTTCTCGGCGCTAAGTGCCCCTCTCATTGCCACTTCAATTTACTTATCTGCTGGGCTATGTCGGTTACTTTAATTCTCCAACGGATCTCCTCATTCCTGATTCGATCTCGTAGGGAAACCCCGAGCATAGCCCTCTCTAAAGCTCGTTGAGTGACTGAGTCTCCTAATGAGGTCCATAGGGAGAGGCCACGTATCGGTGCCGTTTGTCATCACAGGCACACAAAAGTATCGAAGACTTTCGATTTAAGGCACTGAGGTATTTTGGTCGAGAAGACGTCGCGTAGTTTCCCGAACGCTGCTCAACCGAGTTGGATTCGACGATTGACCTCTCTCTCGAAGTTGGATCTGCCTAACCAGACCACTTGTCCTAAATAGACATATTCGTCTACAACTTCGAGAGTCGAGCCCCCAACTCCGATGAGAGTGGGCACAGCATGGAAATTCGACATGATCTTCGTTTCGTCCATGTTCATATTAAGACGCACCTGTTAGGAGACTCGATTGACGTCTTCGAACATAGTGCTAAGGTCTTCCAGCGATTTTGCTAAGACTACAATATCGTCGGCAAATCGAAGGTGAGTGATTTACTCGCCGTTGGTGTTGATATCGAATCCTTTTCACTGCAAGAGCTTGAAGGCGTTTTCTAGCGCGACAGTGAACAGTATCGGAAATATGTCATCTCCCTGTCTCACGCCTTTCTGTAAAATAGCCTTCGTGCTCTGATATTGTACTCGAACCGACATGGCGGCGCTGTTGTATATACACTTCAATACTTCGATGTACCGATACTCGATGTGGCACCGCTGGAGAGACTGTAGCATAGCTTAGGTCTCGATCGAAACAAAGGCTTTCTCTTAGTTCACAAACGCTAAACAAAACGGCAGGTTATATTCATCGGTTTTTTGTATAACTTGCCGAAGCGTATGAATGTGGTCTATGGTACTACTCGTAAAGCCTTTTCGGAAATCGGCTTGTTCGAGAGGCTGAAAGTAATCAAACCTGCGTTCGAGACGATTTGTAATGACCCTAGAAAACAGCTTATAGACATGGCTCAGGAGCGAGATGGGCCTGTAGTTCTTCAGCAAAGTATTATCACCTTTTTTGAAGTACAGTACCACCACGCTCGTATTCCATGCCTCTGGCGTTGAGCCCTCGAGGAGAACGGAATTGAAGAGCCTCTGAAGGTCCCAGTATCGGCGTTCCGCCCGCTTTCAGAAGCTCTGAAGTGATTCCGTCCTCTACCGGCGCGTTGTTGTTCTTAAGTAGCTTCAGGGCCATCTCAATCTTACTCAGACTGATGTCCGGGATATCATCGCTAAAGTGTCGGATCAACTCGACTCTCGGGTCTCGGCCGAGCTAACAGTAGGTTCGGCATCCGAGGTATAAAGCTGTCCGTAGAATCTCTCGATCACCCTTAATACTTCTGCCCTCGTCAATACTATGCGGCCGCCGTCCGTCTTCAGCCTAGACAACTGGCTTTGCCCAATAGACAAGTCTCTAGCATACATTTTGGAGCCTCCATTCTGCTCAATTGTCTCTTTAATGCTCACAGTATTGTGACCACGGACATCGTGTCGAAAGGACTTCCAGATCCGTCTATTGAGCCACCTATATGCTTCGGCGTGATGGGAAGACTGCAGCGTCATAGATCGACGTTCGGCCATGAGGTCAAGAGTGTGGATCGAAAGTTTTTGTGGTTTGTCTGTAGGGCGAGGTCTAAAATAATTAGATCCCACCGTATGGACAGCTTCTACCAAACCGCTGTTTAGCTCGTCCACTGCAAGGTTTTTTTTTAGACAATCAAAGGGATTTGCCACCTGAAGTTTAAAGCTCTCGGGGTTTTGGATATGGATACATACACTTCTTATCAGAAAAATCAAAACACATTGCAAGTTTATGTTTTGTAAGGATTATTAGAAAAATGTGTATATTTGGGAATATATGTCAAGTCGTTTAATAGTGAATAATATGAGGTTTTCAAATCCTAATGTTGATGTTCTAAATTCAAATTAAGTTTTCGCATTTTGTTTAACGAGTCATTTTTACCCTGTATAGAGTATGAAGGAAATTGATAAAACAACACACATAAATGAAAAAAAAGCTAAGAAACGTTTATTTAATAACTTGTATTCCCTCCCCGAGCTCTTATTATTACTTCCATACGGTCCTTCATTGATCGGATGAGAGTCACGATCAAATGTTGTGGCATTCCATTCCATTCCTCTTGGATTGCATTTTGCAGCTGGCTAAGTGTTTCTGGGGCAGGATCTCTTGCACGAATTCGTCTCTTTAATTTATCCCATAGATATTCAATAGGATTCATGTCCGGACTTCTTACTGGCCATTCCATAATGGAGATACCGACTTCGGTAACATAATCTCATACGACGCTCGCGGTGTGAGCCCTAGCATTGTCGTGCATGAATACGTGAGGCTCAAGACACTGTTCTATGTACTGATATGCACTTAACAGTTTGTGCAGGCAGACATGGCCCAGACACGAAGACAAGTTCTGTTTTACCGTCGGCGCTGATTCCTCCTCAAACCGTCTACGAACTGCCACCATAGAATATTTTTTTCACCGCCCCCGCAGTGTTCCCAGTAACTCTGATGAGCCCTTTAGGTCGCCTCTAGCATAGCTAACCTTTTCTTAAATGCATCATTATACACAGCGTTCTCCATCTCTTCTGTAGACCTTGTCTGTTCCGTCGTTACCATCCAGCATAATTTTACACTCATCAGAAAAAAGGACTTTGTTCCATTGGAGGTATGACCAATTTAGGTGCTCGTTCAAATTTAAGGCGCGCTCTTCGATGGTCTGGCAATTAATTTCGGCCCATTTGCTGGTTTGTACGGTACCAGTCCACGTTCCTTCACCTTCTTACTCAGAGTCCCTTAGAGCCCCTACGTACAACATGAAGCTGCTGCTGCAGTTGAAAAGCGTTCAGACGTCGATTTTGTGAAGAAGTTGATACAATAAATCTATCATATCGCTCATAATTGACTGGATTCCTGCCAGATCCTGAAAGGCGCGTGAACAAACCAGTCTCCCGATAGCGTTTGTAAACTCTATGAACAGACGACAGGCTTAGATGCAATCTTTCAGCCACAACACGTCTAGTCTGTCTAGTCCACTGACTAAGTCCAGAATCCAGCAATGCCGCCACATGGGCGGCTTCTGCAGGCGAAGTATCCATATGTTTTAGAAAAAGAAACTTTTTCAGACGTCTCAAAGTCACAGTACATAAACAGTAGACCGAAAAGTTTTAAGATAAGCGCTAATTTTTGGTTTTCAAAGGTGAAATGTACTCCAACTCTAAAGACACATTTGTCTCAAAACAGTGAATCATTTCGTTTTAGGATAAACAAATTAAATTCTAATTTTGAATTTTCGCTTACTACTGCAATGGCCAAACTATACAATCATGTGATTTTTTTTCAAATTTTTCGATTTTTCTGATGAGAAGTATATATGGATTTGGTTTGATAAGGCTATTAAATTCACAGGATTCCTTGAAATAAAAAAATAAAACTTCAGTATAATTTATTGCAGATTACCGAAAGTATTAATATTTAGAGTACCTATGAATATGTACACTGCAAAAATATCCACGGCCATTTGCCGTCATTCTTTATAATCTGCGCATGTTTTGGCCACAATGTGTGTTCGCTAGTTGTGTGTGTGTTGTTGTCGAAAATTTTGATTTTTTGACCCACTCTAGTGAACATTTATTTCATAATTTAAATGACAGGTGAGCAACAAATATGTGTCTCTTGATTTTTACTTGAATGTATAGCTTATACTTGCAAAAACTTGTAAGCGACCAATTAGCTCACAGTCAAAAAACTTAATTTGAATTGAATTAACATGATCTGTTTTTTTTCTAAACAAATAAAAAATATTGATAGCTAATAAAAGTGAGACTTTTAAAAGTGAAATAAATTATATTGGAAGTATGTTCATTTTAATTTTAAGTATTTTAATTTTATATGAATCCCAGTGGCCTGTGAAGTATACATTTACAATTTAGTAACAATTATCCCACTTTCTTTTATTAAATAAGCCAATTATATGTATCGCTAGCTTGAGTTTTTTTAATGCTATATGAAAATTATAGGTATGCTTGCACGCCAATTGCTTTTGGTGTCTGTGTATAAGTGTGGAGGTGTAAATGTCTTATAAGTGCAACATTGCTTAGTGTAAATAAGCTTTGAGTGCAATGGGAATGTTACAAGGTGCAAATGAACGCATGGAAATCTATTTTCTCAATTGTAATGATAAGGATGATCGCATGAGATCGCATATGCAGTCGCCAATTACACATGAAGAGGTCAAAATGAAACAACCAATCGCTTACGACAAGTGTCTTTATATTCCGAGATGGTAAGACATCGTTGACACTCTGTCCGCGACACAATTACAAATCAATCACCCATAGTGAATTAAGACGTTACGTTATTTTATTTCCATAATATTTTATGCTAAAGAATACACATTTTTTTTATTACTTTGCCAATGTGTTTCTGGTGAGGGTAATTGTTAAGAGCATTTCACACTATATATTATGCTCCAACAATTAACAAGACTGTGATGATACCCGGGCTCATTGGATATGTTTAAAAAAATAAAACAATGTTATTTTTGCAAAGAGCTGTGAAGGGGCTGGGTCAAATGGATGTTGATGTCAGGGAATTACACCTCAAACAGGTTACAAGGAAGAAAACGTTTAGGTTCCAAAATGTCTTAAAGACAAAGATATTACAACTAATAAAACTCTAAAATAAAAATCCTTAGAGGGAAAAAGCATTGAATGCATTAAAATTAAAAAATATACATATACAGGATTGGATCCTCGAAATTTAGTTGTTTAAAACTTTTTACATGGGGCTAATATCTAAAATCGCATCGAATTTAAAAATAAAAAATCTGATACTTTGATATTCGCCATGCAAATCAATACAATATTCGATGCTTATTTGCGCTTCTGCATAAAAAGGGACGCAAGCAAAGCTAGGGTGTCTCATCAGTCTTCATTGACGTCCGACCTTAGGTCGAACCTAAATTTAGAAACGTTTATCAAAAATACTTTAAATTCCTTCAAAAAAATTATCAGAAAGAAGTGTAGAAAAGTTCACATCCGTTGCACACTAATAAATTAATTTTGCAAAATCCCTCTTTCAAAATACATTGGCAGAAAATTATACAGAGGAGATATTTTAAACTTATCCTAGACGGAAGAGTTCTTCTTCCATGACGTGGATGATGTGGAGTCGCCAGCCTGCCCTGTTTATGACTTAGATTTCTTTCCACGTTTCTTGCCTGCCTGCTTGGCTTCCTTCCGCTGCGACTGCTCCGGTGGCTGCTGCGCTGGTGCCTGAGCTGGTGGCTGCGCTGATGCCTGAGCTGGAGCCTGAGCTGGAGCCTGAGTTGGTGCCTGAGCTGGAGCCTGAGCTGGTGCCTGAGCTGATGCCTGCGCTGGTGCCTGAGTTGGTGCATGAGCTGATGCCTGCGCTGGTGCCTGAGTTGGTGCCTGACCTGGTGCCTGAGCTGGTGCCTGAGCTGGTGCCTGAGCTGATGCCTGAGCTGGTGCCTGAGCTGCTGCCTGCGCTGCTGCCTGAGCTGGAGCCTGATCTGGTGCCTGAGCTCGGTGCTGACGCGCACCCTCGAGTACGTACTCCGGCTGGTTGTCCGGGAACTGCGCCGCCTCCTGTTAATGAAAATCGGTCATCATTATTGTGCAAACCTCGTGTGAGCTTCGAGTATCGGCTTAATTCGGAAGCAACCTTCATCACGTGGCCAAGCTCTTCCATGCTGAGCACCAGGTACTCGTACGGATCCTTCGCCAGCAGCTGCACGTAGAACTCATTCCCGTTGGCCAGCAACACCTCGAACGCAATCTCGCCTTCGTCCAGTGACGCGTTGTCAGCGTCACGCAGCACGTTGAATAGCTGCTCTTGCGACAACACTGAAAACAAAAAAAACGATTGATTAATAAAATGTACAGTGTACACAAACAACCGAAGGAAGCGTCTGGATGCAGCCCGCCTTCGCCGAGGAATCCTATGCAGGCCATATCCACCTCTGGAATTGTAAATGTGTGCGAACTCTGATGGGTCAATATGTTTGGCCGCACTTCCGGTGTCAGCGACGCGTCTCTTGTTGGCACATGCGCAATGCGCGTCAGTGGCGTCGCCCGCCATTTTCATGTGGGTATTAGAAATTTCACTAAATATTTTAAAACAGTAAAATGCGAGTCCAAGTATCAAATATATACCGTTAAAATAATAAAAAAAAATACAACGAAACCCAGCGCCCAATTGGCTCAATGGTCAACTGGTTCTTGTTTATTATTTAATATTCAACAAGCGTGGGGTAAATGCCTTATCGATGGAGTAAATTAATCACAGACACTTACTGTGGTCACTGATCACCAAGTAGCCCATTTCGATGGATTTTTTATTCAAAATTAGTGAATGTTAGTGGCACAGCGGTCACAGATAACGGCGTACGCGTGTGACGTTCGCGGAGCGTCGGAGGGGAATGCTTAGCCCGTCTAGCTTGACCCCGCCCCCTATATTGATCTAGGCCGCGGATGCACTGGCGCCATCTGCACCCGCGCCGCCCGATGCCCCGCCTATCTTGCGAGCGCGTGCCGTGACAGAATGTAAACAAACCGTAAACACGGCTATTAAGGTGCAAATTTGCAACAGAAGGGTCGTAAAATATTACACAATAATGCGGTCAAGGACATATCGAGCGTGGTTCGTGAGGGTTCTGCATAAATTTATAAAATAAATAAAGCAAGGATTATTGATACGATAACATTCATTTTTGGTCTATGTATCTATTTGTTTGTTTAAGGTTGTCGATGGAGTCCATAAAGAAAATTAGGACCCAGAAAAAAATGCAACATTAACAGTAACTAACTGTAAACCTTGATAAGATAAACCGATCGGATGATAAAAACAAAAGGGAATGGGAAGACTAGATTTAAAAAAAACACATGAACATTTTAAATGTTGGACTTTACTCTAAATTCGACATTGGCCAACAATTATGTCATCGTCATGATCATCATCATCATCAGCCCGTTGCAGTCCACTGCTGGACATAGGCCTCTCCCAAGGTACGCCCCAGAGCCCGGTCAATGATATGTAAACTAATTAATCTATATAATTAAATTTATTTGTTTCTACTTTCTTCGGAACCATTATGTACCTATCTTTATTTTTTGGCGTGTCTGTGTGGATAAAAACCCCTTATCAATAAAGCGAACATAAAAAGTAAAAACCATAGAACAGATACAAGAATAACTACATAAAATAATCTTTTCTAAAGCTCGATTACCGGGCAACCTGTAGCTGGTATATTCCTATCTGCCCGGTCAGCCACCGCGGTACTCAGCGGTGGTGCAGTGATAGTGATCAAGTGTGCCGCGTTGTAGGTCACCTGTACATCCGGTTTTGACGTTATTCTATCGACCGGTGAGAAAAGACCGGTTTTAATCGATGAATATCTTATTTACCGTGCACTGCACTTAACGTCAGATGAATTGTGGTCAGTATAAAAGAAACTTCAAGATACAAAATTCAAGAACCCATCAGAAAATCCATGATGTGCTGAGCTTTTAAATACACCCAACAATTACACATACTCATACATAGGAAAGAAGTGCGAGAAACTACTGGTGGTAGGCCTCTCATATGTGAGAGGCCGCCTGGGTAGATACCACCGCTATGAATGTTTCTCCCGCCAAACAGCAGCGTAAATGCACTGTTGTATTCCGGTTTGGAGGACATTGCAGCCAGAATAACTACTGAATATAAAGAGACTTAACATTTTGTGTCTCAGGATGGCGAGCGCAGTGGAACACCAAACGTTGCTTTGTAATTATGTTGGTGTTTGGTTTTGCTGCTGTCCTAGAGCAGTCATATCGCTCACCATCAGGCGAATGGCATGCTTGTCTTGGCATTCATCGCAATAAAAAAATATAAAAGGTTTTAGTTCCCACTACACTCACACCTGAAATATTTTTTGTGGGCCGCATAAAAATTAATCCCAGTGCGGGGATCGAACCCATAGACTCTAGTTCTAAAACCAGCCTTCATGATTTAAAAAGGATAAAATTGATGCCAAGCAACCAGCCAACCTTAATATTAGCCATAACAGCCATGTGACAGAATGTATGTGTTTTATTTAAAATAGATTTTAATGATATTCATTAGAAACCTAATCAAAATACAAAAACATCTCCCTGCGACGCAATTTATTCACTGCCATTACACGAACAGATTTGGAGACAGACATATTGATCGAATCGGGCCGAGGGAGACTGATTTCACATCAAACGAAGTACGCAGGTGGGGAGGGAGATAGTCTGTATTGAAATCAACCCACCGTCTGGCTATTTTTGGTACATTTAGGATTCCCCAGGTGGAGGGTCTAAACCGACATACGAGTTTATTGGTAGTATACATTGACTGGACCATAAGGGCTTATATCGAGGTCTTGCTAAACTGACACGATTAAATAATTATAAATAAATAATTGTACATAAACGTTTTGTGTAAAGGGTTTCATTATATGAAATATGGTATTTAATTTAGACCACATGTTCCTAAACACCCAATGTAACATTATAGTAATTTTTAAAAAGTGCCTGTTAGTCTTGTCAAAAATAGCGATTTTAATTTTTGAGGCTTTTGATCAACCCGTATTGGTACGACATTTTTTACCGCTCAGGTAAGTTAACCAACCGAACCGAAGTTCAGCTACGCGGTAAAAATACTCTCATCTATGCGAAGTACCAAGAAATCTTGAAAACTGAAAACACGATTTATGACATAAAATGATCTCTGATGTTTTGAGTGAGTTATTGATCGTATCGGGCCGAGGGAGGCTAATTATGCATCAAACGAACCAAACAAGGGGGAGGGGACTGACTGTATTGAAATCAACCACCCCGTCTGACTATTTTTGTACGTTTAGGGTTCCGCGCGTGCAGGGTCTAAAAAGACATGAATTGTATGCGTTCATAGTATGCAAAACCATTTGGCTTATGTCCAAATATTGTCAAGCTAATTGACACCTATTATGAAGTTTTGAGTGGAGGTTTTCATTATTTAAAATGAACTATATTGTGCACGCGGGAAGCTGGCCAAGTTGCAGCTCGCGTGCTTGTAGCATATTTTTTTTGTATGTTGAAACTCGAAATATGATGACGAGGACTACTGGATTTATTTAGCCATACATAAACTCACGCCTCTTTCCCAGAAGAGGTAAGCAGAGGTGTAACCCATGGCATCCACGTTTTGCCTTGTATTTTCCGTCCCACGATGTGATAGGGGGCGACCCTATCGCCTATATATCGGGCACAAATTTCTGACTTCGGACTGATAATTAATAAAAAATCCAATATCACTGCCCAACCCGGGTTTCAAACCTAAAACCTCAGCTTTGCAATCATACCCTAGTAAAACTGCGCCACCGTGGTAGTATTTTTTTCTTCTTTACTGTAGTAGTACCAAACATATAGAATTTTAAATTTATATAAGGTACAGGTCCTACATGTTTGACTCTTGGCGGCCCGGCTTCAATAAGTTACGCATAATATATTTTGATTTGTTAGCTTCTAAAGTCAAATCAGCAAACTAATCAACGTGTACAAGTACAATGAAATCGATTTTATTTCTTACTTGGTAGTGTTTTTTTCTCCCCTCCACCCTCACTCCACCCCTTCTCCATCCCACTGTAGTATAATTGTTATACTAAATCTAATACAAAAAGAACCTTTGGAATCCCACTCAATTTTGAGGAGTTTTACTTTTCAGATCCGCAGATATTCGTCAGATTTAGATCATTTTTTTTATGGAACCACCTTTGAAGTATACGCTTTAAAACAAAAAAAGAATTTTCCAAATCGGTTCAGGCGTCTTCGAGTAATCGATGAACATATATAAAAAAGATTCGGACGAATTGAGAACCTTCTTTTTTGAAGTCGGTTAAAAAAATTGTTCAAAGTGGAAATTGAAAATCAAAACCATTTTACACTTCAAATGAAGGCATCTCGGATTTGAAACTCTGCTATCTCTGCCTTAATTTTTGACTTTCCTGATTCTGGGTCAGTGTTATAATTGTAATTTTATTGAAGGTTATATACAGGATTAATCCAAAAGAGGAGAATTAAATAAGGCGGCGGTTCATATCCTCGCTCTAAGTAAATTCACTTCGAAACTTGTTTTTACATACCCAAGGGACTGGCAGACATAGATTATAGATAATTTCAACTTAACACCACCAAACGTTTCTGATCCAAACGATCGTGACAGATTTATATTATTTAATTACTGAAAGCAAAATATGAATCCTTCAAAATACTTCCATTAACAAATCAGAAAAACGTGTTTCATTCGTTGTGTTTCTTGTTGTGTTTTTTCAAAACAAATATTTCAGCTTAATAAGACACATTGTAGGCCTCGAAATGTTGATTGTGATGCGACATAACCAAGAAACTATCGCATGGCATTACGTTTTATAAAACTTACTCGTTATTGCATGTGAAGCTTGTAAAAACGGAATACAGAAAACAAAATGACATGTATTTTTATTGTTATTATTATATCCTAACTGCCCAAGAAAGAATAGATAAAATTATCGTTTTAGTAGCTCATTTTTTTAGACGTAATATTTTTTTTACTATTATTGTAAAAGTAATAAATCGGGAAAGTGTTTTCCATGATTAAAAGATAAATATTTTTTTGTTACGCTGGGCAATCACTCGAACTTTTACGTTCGCAAATCAAAGTAATAACGAAATATTTAAGTTTCATGGTAGAAAATTGGCAAACATGGTGAAAAAAAATAAAAAAAACAATTCCAAACGAATGAAAAACAAAAAATTTCCGTGCCATCTACATGAATATGATAGGGGGCACCCGGGTTTGAACCGGGGACCACTCGATCTGCAGTCGAATGCTCTACCACTGAGCTATACCCCCGATGATATTCCTGGCGAATCAAAGCCTCTAATGTTACCCTCAATGTTTCGTAGCTTAGTTATTTTAAAGTTTGGTATTGTTGGATAATATTATATAGTGAGGCAGCTTTTACTCTAGGAGTTAAACGAATACCTTTCCTATACGCAATGACCTGTTCATCACATTTTGCCATGTTGATATAATTTAAAAATGATATTAAAAAAGAAACATATGAAAAAAATGTGTTTTATTTACATCTCAGCCTGAGACGCAAAAACCTGGGCAAAGAATCAATTACAAGTGGTAACGTTCGTAATTGTTCTATTATCAGTTATAACTATATAAGTTCGATTGTGTTTTCTTGTTCCAGTGTCAACTGCATTATTTTAAATTCATTTGTTTTAAAAACACATGAAAGTATATTTTTAGAATAAATTTACTAATATCATTTTTATTATAAATATATTAGCGGCCACATGTTGATTGACACCGTGACTAAAATATATTCTCCTATTTATAATTACGCATAAAAATTAGATTTTCATCTTTTGTATTGTATTGTATCAGCCCATATACGACCCACTGCAGGGCACGGGCCTCCTCTACAATCGAGAGTACGATTGAGAGTGGTTAGGTCATATAGTCCACCATGCTGGCCTAGTGCGGGTTGGCGGACTTTCACATACCATAGAAATTTATACAAATCGCTATGGTATGCAGGTTTCCTCACGATGTTTTCCTTCACCGTTAAAGTGCGTGGTGATTGACTATCAATACACACATACCTCCGAAAAGTCAGAGGTGTGCCCTGGGATTTGAACCCGCGACCACCTTTAACATGTAGGCAGCCACGTCCGGTCCGTTACCAACAGGCCACCACTCACTTTTGGCAACAAACCATTTGGCATTAACTTATTCCGATTAGCTATTTTTTCCTTGTTTATACTCGTATATTCATTGGCAAATACCTATGGACAAAGTCTGGAAAACAAGAAATCACGTGCGTGATACTCGTATTAGGGTCGTTCTTTATTGCGATGTCTGGCGATACGAGCATGCCATTTGCCTGCCGGTAAGCGATAGTAGCAAAACAATTTTTCCTTTAAATAATATAGCTAGCACATTTATCCATCATCATCATCCATCCATCAGCCAAAGGAAGTCCACTGCTGAACATAGGCCACTCCTAATGATTTCCACAGTGACCTGTTTTGATTATTTATGACATTTATGATGTCTCTTATTTTGAATTCGGTGACGTAGTTTTCGGTAGGTGGTGTAGTAGTCTAGTGGTAGTCTTCGGTGTGCTATTTACTCTTCGGGACCCACGAGTTTCTACTGGGTTCTTGGTTATATTCTTGGTTCTTCATTTATGTAGGTACACGTATGAGGGACCGGGCGGTGTAATACATGTACCTCGATGTTGTACGCTTTCTCAAAAAAATATGTAAATAAATTCATGTAATACTGATAATAAAAGGAAGCCCTTTCGTCATTTAATAGAATCTGCGCGGTTTAAAAAAAATTACATTTACTAGTTAGAATGGAAGAATTTTCGACCACCACACGCGAACTACTTACATGTTACTTGATTTTTTTTTCTGGCAATATGGTTTTATAATATTAGTGTTTAATGCAAAGGCCACATTAGCCAACAATATGTATAGCATGTTAATATGATCAGCATTTTGGACTAGGCGGCGGTAAATTAATAGTCACATTTGTGAATATGTTTCCCTCAAAATACTAACATTTAGCAAGACGCCATCAATAATGCGTTTTAATACCTACTTCGGCGGACATAAAATTATAGTCGTTATCTACTAGTGCCGAGAAAGCAACATTAATCCCCTTTATAATTATAGTACTGTAATTATAGTGTGTCACTGTGACTGAGGGCAGTAAATTGATGTTTTTTTTTTCATCGATAGCCCCGAGGTAGTCACGAAAACTAAATTTGACTGCTTATCTAAATCATTCATCGGGATAGTGGGTAACTGAAAAAAAAATTGTCACTATGTTTTACATACATAAACACACGCCTTTTTCCCAGAAGGGGTAGGCAGAGGTGCTATCAGAACACCCACGTTTCGCCTTGTATATTCCGTCCCACGATGTGATAGGTTGCGAGCCTATCGCCATATCGGGCACAAATTCCTGACTCCGGGCTGATAATGAATAGAAAAATCCAATATCACTTTCACTTGTTTTGATGAAGTAAATAAATATCGATACTTGTATTCAATGAAACAATAGTTTTATTTTTCGATTTTAGTAATAATAGACGTGTATAAGGTAGAAAAATAAATTAATCTGCTACAAAGTATGCATGTCTGCCTTTCTCCCAACATTATCTCTTGAACGCAGACCCACGACTCTGCTGAATGCTTTTTGTTTTGGTCTATGCAGTCCTTTGGTCAAAACGAAAGCACTCATATCTTGACTCATTAGGTATTTAACTAAGTCTTCTTTCGCTGCAATTCTCTCTCTAATAAAGTAATAGCGGACATGAATGTGTTTGCCATGAGGATGATAATTTTCATTTTGTGAAAATAAAAATACAACCTTGAAGAATAAAAATATATCCTGTGCATGATCTACGGTCTTATAAATGACTTGCCCATTCAGCTTCGCATAATTTTTATTATTACCATCTTGTTTTTCTTCTTTGTTCGAGTCAATGGCTCAAAGTTGTTTGCAATAAAACTCTTACAATTTCCCCACCCATTAGGATTTTGGATTACCATCTCATTTGCCGTCATATTAATAACATCGACCATTTTTATAATAGTGGCTTTTAAATATCTTAGGACTGTCTTCAGTGCAGTCCAATGGTATGCAGTAAGTTAGCCATTATGCCTACTTAATGAATTTACTTTATTATCTTTAGGTCTTGTGCCTTATGACAAAAACAATAAACACCCAATGGCTTCTTGATAAGGTATGTTTCTTATTAACTTAATATTTCATCTTTATTAAGCACCAGAATCTATATTCATACGATATTTTAGTTGCATGTTTGTCTCATCGTTCCCTCACTACAGAGCATCGCTACCTGAAGAATCTTCACCACATGTGATGTTCCTCCATCGTGTTCGATCCTAAGTGGCATTTCTGGCCATAGTTTCTCGGAAATTAATTAACTCGTCATTATTTGTGTTTTCAAGGCCTTTAAATAGATAATAAGAGCCTATAAACAGACATAACAAATATTTTTGTAATAAAAACGTAAACACAAGAAATTGTTATCCTTTCTCAATTAAAACCACCGCAACTCAAGTTTGATAGTAACAATTTTTTTTCTAATATACTAGTGTAAATAATATATCCATAGGAAAAACATTTGATTTTATTAATTCTTAAGTCTGGTATTTACGATTACAAATACCCGGTTTTGTTGCGAGGAATACTTGACATCAACACCTTCTAATTCTCCGGGCTCGCCGTGTTATTATGTTCTGATGAAAATTGTAGAGCGCGTATAGACACTCATTAAATATGTCGTGGCAACCCCGAATCTATCGACGTCCAATTTGAGGACTTATAATTGACAAGTTATGGGAATACGCGGCATGGTGCGCAGTAATTGTGACGATGGTGCGCAAACGTGTCATCGCCCCTTATCGATGACAGTGTGGACGCGCCAACATTGCAACATGTCAATTAAAATAATAATCATAGAAATCGATGGCCAAAATGTTACAAAAGGATGGTTAAATAAGATATTTTTTTATTTACTAGAATGGCTGTTTATTGAAAACTATCGGGGTTAAGGCTATATTTTTTGTTGCTATATAGTCATTGTCTGATCTATATCCCGACATTAATGTACTTTAAATCAGTCGTCTCGAATTATACATATAAGATAACTAACAGAACTATACATCACGCAAACCAGGGGTAAATAAGAGCAGATACTCGTATATGTGGATGGCGGGAAATCTGTGAAGACGTGGTGTATAGCAAACGAGCCAATAAAAATATTAATTGAATTCAACTATAATACTAAATATATTAACCTTAGAATAATGATCACTATGCATTGTAAATCAGTTTCGTAACTCAATAAATAAGTAATAAATATACCCAACAGTCTCATTCATAGTCCTGACTCCACACTAAGATCGAGGCTTGTGTCGTGGGTATCAGAAGCTACGAGAAACTTTTCGGTCTCACAAACACCCAGACCCAACACAAATAATCATGGGCCACGATAACATTTGTGTTGGTGCGGGGATCGAACCCGCAGCCTCTCGTTCTCACAGTCGGCGTCTAACCAACTACACTACGGAGGCTGTCATATTATTAATTGTCAATATATTTTTTTCTCATTCAAGTTAAAGAGTAATAAAGATCATTGAATACAAGCTAACTGCCTCGGTGGCGTAGTGGTACTACGGTATGATTGCAAAGCTGAGGTCTCCGGTTCGAATCCCGGGTTGGGCAAAGTGATATTGGATTTTTCTATTCATTATCAGCCCGGAGTCAGGAATTTGTGCCCGATATGGCGATAGGCTCGCCCCCTATCACATCGTGGGACGGAATATATAAGGCGAAACGTGGGTGTTCTGGTAGCACCTCTGCCTACCCCTTCTGGGAAAACGGCGTGTGTTTATGTGTGTATTGAATACAAGCCCCATCCAACAGCTCATAAATAGGTATTTATAAGCTATCAGAAGTGGTTTTACTTAAGAACAAATACACGTGGAGATAAGTCTAAACTGAATTTTACATTACAAAAACATAATTTGTCAAGAGATCCGCTTGGCACAAAGTCACGATCAATAATAAACAAAAAGCAATTCAAACTCTTGGCACACGTGTTTTGTATTCTATTGAGAGGGTGCCAACGAGGTAACATCTGTTGAGTTCACATATAACAGTATCATAACTTTTATGTAATTCACTGCTGAACGCAGGAAGAAGTCTCCCCTAATATTACTTATTGTATAATGTATAAAAGATTCACGGGGAACTCACAGGTAAACTGCGACAGCAGTTTTGTGAGATAATGTGTTATCAATTTTATATTTTATTTGTAAATTTTTGTAAATAAATAAATTAAAAAATAATAATTATAAGTATATCCACGGCGACCTGTTGAAATCGTCGTTAATCCAGTCATATTTTGCAAGCTTTATTGTGCCAACAGTTTAGTCCGCAAATATCCGGATACTTGTGCTCAGTAGTGGGACATTCTGGGGTTGATTATTTATTTTAAATGAGGCACATCAACAGCAAAGTAAAGTTTAGTCCACCAACCCGCACTAGGCCAGCGTGGTGGACTATATGGCCTAACCACTCTCAATCCTACTCTCGATTGTAGAGGAGACTCGTGCCCAGCAGTGGGACTTATCTGGGCTGATCCAGTACATCAACAGCACCCACTTAATACACACCATAGGTTTAAAGAAATGTATTCTCATAAGAAAGTTACATTTCACTAGTAAAGTACTAAAACATTAAGTATAAAATAAGTTAGTCACTGATACTCACCGTGCCAATATTATTTTACTTTTTCTCAAACCATTCCCTCTCACTGTTTTCAATACTATTTCGTAATTCATTAAACAATATTGCTCCCTCATACACAATTGTCTTCTTTCCATTGTTAGATTATTTTCACATTAAGTTTTGTTCCAGATGTACACAGGTTCAATGTTGCCAATCTAATCTAAGTAAGACAGTGACTTTATTATAACATTACTAAAACCCAACAAAATGTTATAAGCTATGTCGGGTGGATTTCATTATTAAATATCTTCGTTATTATTTTTTTTTTTTTTTCCTAGCCTATACTGTCCCACTGCAGGGCAAAGGCCTCCCTTTCCTTCTTCCACCCTTCTCTATCCAAGGCTTTCTTCCACCAGTTGGTATCAAAATGGTCCAAGTCATCTCTCCACCTTCTGCGTGGCCTACCACGAGGTCTTCTCAAGTGTTGTGGAGTCCATACGGTAGCAGTCCTAGCCCACAGCTCGCCTGGCATACGACAGATGTGACCTGCCCAGTCCCACTTTAATTTGGCAGTTTGTTGCCCAACGTCCACGATTTTTGTTCTGGCGCGCAGATCTCTGTTTCTTATGCGGTCACATAATTTTACACCCAGGATACTGCGCTCCATAGCGCGCTGGCAAACCCCGAGTTCGGACTTTTGCACTTTAGTCAAAGACCAGGTCTGAGAGCCATATGTAAGGATGGGGAGAACGCACACGTCCATGAGTTTTCGTTTAAGAGCGAGCGGAAGATTGCTCTTAAGCAAGTTCTTCATAGACCAGTAGCTCTTCCAGGCGTTCTCTATACGTCTCTTGATTTCGGCTTCTTGCCTATTCTGGAAGGATACTATCTGGCCTAGATATGAATACTCATCGACGTATGCAATCTCCACATCCCCTATCTTGATTTTTAGTTGTCTGGTGTTCGACATTACCTTCGTCTTTGACATGTTCATGCTTAATCCAACCTCGAGGCTTGCAGTGTGTAGTTCGTTGAGCATAGTTTCAAGCTCTGATGCAGAAGATGAGAAAAGGACGATGTCGTCAGCAAAACGTAGATTGGTCAATCTCTTTTCACCCACAATAATGCCCTTCTCTCCCCAACTGCATGGCAAGTTATTAAAAACTTCTTGCAGCGCGGCTGTAAATAATTTCGGGGAAAGCGGCTGTAAATAATTTCTTCGTTATCCACCGGTTATATTTAAAATAAATAAATACACCCAACACTCAACAACACACAATACTTTAAAACCTACGTGGTGCAATTTACTCGTAGTTAGCGCCAACTAGACCCGTCCTTGAAACAAGGGGCCGCGGTTTCGATACCGACACCGAGTCAAATATTTGTGCTATCCACAAGTAATTATTTCTGGTCTGGGTGTTTGAGATACTGATGAGTCTCTCGTAGTTTCTAATAAACACGACTCAAAGGTTGGATCTTAACGTAGGGTCAAGAGTCAAGAATGTAAGAACTGAAAATAGACCTCCCCAAGCATTTCCATAGCGATTCACAGCTCAATCAAATCGGACAGGAAGCAGCTTTCATCCAGTGGCAATTTTATTTTTTTTTAATTTTGTTGCTTTATCACCAATCAGAATAAGAACAACAAATTTAGCTGTACTTTTAGAGGGTTTACTACAATGCTTATATGATGTAGAGTGAGCGGCCCGGCTGGCAGCCCACCAGAAAAGCAATTTTTTTTTTATCCTGTGTTAAATATGAAATGTGGTGTTTCATGTCACTGAAAATTGTGGTGTTTAGAATTTTCGGGATGGCCGGCACCGGTGAGGGTCTCTCTAATGGATAAGATTACCCTCGCCTTTACCAGCTTAGTGTCTGTATAGGGGGATCATCCAGAGGGGCAGTGTGTTTCCGTGGGTGTGTTAACAAGGGGATCTTTATTCACAAAAAAAAGAGATACCAGAATGTGCCGATTACCAAAAATGTAAAATAGTAGTGATATAACCCCCAGACTGTCCATCGGCCAAATGGGCCGATCGGGTATCGTTTACTTTAATTAAGCTCAGACAAAACATTTTTCCACGGATCACGTTGAGAAGCGTATCAAAATGATCGTAAAAAGTCAATCTAGCGATTTGCTTCGATTTCCTAACTTCGTCCCATAGTGAAAAAATAAATAAAGCGTCACTTTTGTCGACGAAGCGGTCGCAACTTGGCGCTCTACAGAAATAAATAAATAAAATTATTTATCATGGTGGATTTAAGATCAAGACCAGTAAATATCATAGAAAGTAATTTATTATATTTGCGTGTTTTATGTAGTGTTTGGTGTGTTTTTAAGATGTAGTTTAATTTTATTGCATAGCTTGGTTCAAAAATTTGTAACGTCTTTTCAAACACTTAAACATTTTTGATAGAAATTTACGAGATTACTCTATTATTTTGCATTCAAATGGAGGTATCTTTAATGCACTTTAAATTAATATTAATATATTGGGTCCATTCTAGAAAAAAAAACAGCATAACGTGTAATAAATCCTAATCGAGGTGCATAATCGAGCGAGGTGCCGTGTCATTGGGCCGCCATTTTCTCTGAAAATTTGATGCGTAATAGATTGTGGACTTTCCCACATACGTGAATTCATTATTAATTTAATATGAATTTAATTATTGAATATTTAGCTTCTTTTTTTTAAACATTTGGAAATTAGGGATGACTTGTTAAATATACGTATTTAAATAAAACTAAGATATTTGTTTAAAATTTGTATTTGGGTCGATGCTTTTGGTTTCCTTTTTTAATGAATGTTTTATTTATTTTTCAATAGCCTAAACGTCAGGGGAGTAGCCACATGGGGCCGAGGTGTATACATTCGGATATCGTACAGGAGGCAGTGGTAATATTCGGGGGACACTCCACCATGCAACCCAAGATCGGGCACCTCGCCCCTTAGACCATACATCGGGGCCTTCCAAATTTCCTGACGAAATGCGTCATCACTTCCTGGCCGAACATCAGACCACTACGGAAGGCAATTCTAAATTACGGCGGGTGCGTGTGCAAAAAACGGACGCACACATATTGCCCCGCTTGCAACGTGACTCTATGCGTGTTTAAGCGGGGCCAATCAAATAATGAACCTTGTTTTCTGTGTTTTCATTCGTATTTAAATAAATGAATACACCCAACAGTCACATGCATGGTCCTAACCCCATACTAAGATCAAGTCTTACATACAAAGACATTAATTACATACAAAGTGAAATAATAACCAAACAAGAGCAAATTATAACTATCCATCCATCCATCAGCCAAAGGAAGTCCACTGCTGAACATAGGCCTCTACCAATGATTTCCACAGTGACCTGTGGGAGGCAGCCTGCATCCAGCGACGTCCCGCGACCTTTACCAGGTCGTATAACTGTGGTAATAGTACATTATCATTTACTAGAATCATAATAAAGTTACATTAAATTATCATATGCTGAGCTAGAACGATTAAAGTGTAATAATCACAAACAAACAAAACACAATCACCTAATACTAAAGTGAACCACCATTTTAATTTCTAGGTGCATCCGGCGCTACGTTGTCGTTAAAGTCTTTCAGCTTGCTGTTGTTAAGTTTGAGCAGCGCCAAACGCCAGTTTGACACTCCTGCCCCACCTGGCGATATATTTGAGGGCATCATTCGCGGTTTCTTGAAGAACTTCCGGGAATTCTACGAGCTCTAGACCGGGGAAAACGTGTGGTCACTCACCAACAAACTACTTAAAAACACTACACCCAGACGCCCTCCTTCTACCCTTAAGGTCGGTAACCAGTTCATCGATGGAGAGGAGGAGACTGCCGTGGCATTGCTACGGCACTTCTATCCCAACGACAGCTCGGACACCGAACCCCACCACCAGCTCCTCAGATCCCAATCCCGAGTCTGCCCATACACCCCAGATGACCCTCTCTTCACCGAGAAGGAAGTGCTGGAACACCTAAACCATCGGACCCCAAAGAAAGCACCGGGGCTTGATGGGCTGACATCTGATATTTGTGCCCACTTTACAATGGACTTCCCTACTTCACCCGCCGGTATAGTTAACCGTTGTCCCTAAATTCAGCACTTCCCCCGCAGGTGGAACGAGGCCTACGTGAAAATCATACCAAAGCCAGGCAAGTCGGGCTACCGCAGCGCCGGATCATTTAGGCCGATCGTTCTGTTGCCCGGGTCCGGCAAACTCTTCGAGCAGCTCTTCATTAAACGCGTAACCTACAAAGCCACCAGTAACGTTAAGACCAACCAGTTACAGTTTGGTTTTAAAGACCAACACCACTGCCGCCGTGGGCACTGCCCTGGAGTTCCTCAGGAATGCCAAGGCACGGAAGCACTCGGTCACAGCGGTATCCCTGGACATCAAGGCGGCCCTTGGCAAAGCCTGGTGGCCTGCTCTCTTGCACCGGCTCAGAGTGACAGAACGCCCGGACAACATCTTTGGCCTCATACTCCGCTACATCACCGATGGTAGCGTCACTCTGGACCATGCAGGGCCACGGGTCGCCAAGCACATGTCTAAAGGGCGTATTCAAGGGTCGTCTTGTAGGCCTGTATTTTGGAACATCATTCTTGACGAGCTCCTGGACAGAACTCTGCTGCCTGGAGGTCACATACAGGCGTACGGGGATTATGTGCTGCTCACAGTCTCCGCTAGAAACGTGAGCGCACTCCAAGACTTGCTAATTAGCTTCAAGGTAGGTATATAATGTGTAATGTTAAATAAAAAAATAAAATATCTAAGAGATCTTCCTAATATGCGAAAATACACATTGTAAGGCGTAACGAAATTGAAATGGAAAGTACCTCTCAAGTGTCAACAGTAGACGTTGATAAAGCCTAGGCTCAACTGTGAATCTTTTATTATTACATTATAAGCACATCTCTAGAGACAAAATGTAACGAGTAAGTTTATGAAAAAGTAATATCATCTCAGAATTGTGTCCATACAAATATGTAAAGAATAGGGAAGCTCTTCTATGTGCAGTCGAGTATGAATAAGAACGCACTGAGCTACGTGACGGTTGTACCGTAAACTATGGTCATACAAATAACATATTCATGTTTTTTTATTTCGTCAAGAGTACTTAAAAAGGTCCAACAAGTGCTCGGAACCGACGATGCGGGAAGAAAATAATGACTATTGAGGAGAAACGGGATGTGAATCGTAATACTTGGCGCTTCACAGTCTCTGGTTACACAAGTGGGACATGGGCACAAGTTTATGTATGTATTAGATGTACATTTTTCCATTCTCTCTCGTTTCAGCCATAGGAAATCCTCTATTGAAGATAAGTATCCCCCAAAGATTTCCGTAACAACTTGTTGTTCACATGTTTTCCTTATTTTGTACCTTTTATTGAGTCCTTAGATTTAGACTTTCACAACTATAATATTTTTTAAGATTCGTAGAAAGATACGATGATTGTTACCGGTTGATTTTTGATAGAAGATTGTATAAAGTGGTGGCGCGGCAGTCCACATTATCGAGAATGCGACCTGGGCGGTTTGCATTTTTATATTATAAAACTTTTTTGAACGCCGGCCAGCTCTGACATTCTCGATAAAACTAAAAGTGACTTTTGGGCTGCTGCGTCATTCCTTCAATAGTTGCGTACTAGAACGTAGGGATTTTTACTACAACTTTGTGTACTTGAAAAGCCCTGAAACTTAAATTAAGCGTAAAAATGATATTATTTTAAAATTAGATGACAACTGCCTACGAGTACTGTTTACACAGGGGGCTATTGACATAGGGTTTTTAATTTAACCCACATATTACTCATCACAGGTGACATTGTACAAAGGAAAATGCCTATATTTCATAGTTCTTGGTCTAAGAACGGACAGTTACAAGTTCTTTGTACCTTATTTTAGAATATAGGTCGCAACCACGATTAGAAAAAAATATTAAAAATGATATGCCATGGTCTTTTCAAGCGAAGAAAGAATAAGAAGCACATTTTGACGTTATATTTTAAACAATTTGACAATGAGAGAATATGACCACTTGATACTTGTTTTTCTTAGTCCAGCGTTTCACTGTTCCAATGTTACTGGGCAATGGTGTGAAATCAGCAGAACCCTTTTATTAATTAGAGTAATAAGAAATCAATTAATTTAATCCAATATAACGAATCTTAACGTAAACAAAAATGTTGAATGTAACATTAACTGTGAAAGTCCGTGACATTTTGTCATGTAGCCAGCAGTGGCGAAGCCTCCATATATGCCGATTCCTACCGGCTTCCCTTTTGTAATTTATGTGTCTTATAAACTTATATATTTTTATTGTGTATAATATTAATAAAAAACAAAAAATGTAATTAATTCAACATTATAAAACAACACCAAACATCATCTTAATTAATACAACTTATCAAACAAAATATATGAACATAAAACGCACTGTAACGCGTTTAACGTTCAATGCTAACGCAAACTAAACGCACGTTGCGAGTGCAATGCGAAAAAAAGTACAACACGCCTCAACAGTACGCGATTCCTAATTTTTTTATCGGCTTCCTCTTGCCATTGCGCTCGCGCACATATACGGTACGGTATTTGCTATCTCTGTCATATATTTTAAGGTCAGAGCTACACGCAAAATTGCACCTTAAACTGTTTAATGTTTAAAGACTATATATTATTTGTAGGTGATATACGATGATTTTTGCGTACGAGTATGCTGGCGGCCTGCGGCTTTTAAAGTAATTTGCTAGTTCGCGCCTAATTTTTTTCGTGTTTGTATTTAGAAAATATGATGTACTACTGTATTGTTTTACTGTTTCTGTATAATGTCGTGTCTACATTTAGGTTTGTATATAATTAGTCGGTAGTATTTGATATTTAACCGGTTTCGAAGTGGAAATGTATACGTACTCGTACATATTTAACAAAACTGTTTTAATGACGAATTGATTATAGTGATTTTATAAGTGATACACGTAGACCCCTGCGTGATGGATCATTTTTATATAATGAATTGCATTTTTATAGTTAGATTTTTAAAAACACAGGTTGAATTTACACAAATAAAATCACACTGGATATCATATTAAACTTTATATTACCTACATTTAAGTACCGGGAAAAGGACGGCAACTGACAATGTTTAATCTTTTAATAAATATTGTTATATTTAAGTGATGTTTAAAGTTTGTTTAGTCTAATAGGTAATCTCAAAACGCAAAACAGCCTAATAATGTTTCGAATTTAATCGGAGTTATTAAACCTTATAGTACGTTGAATAAAAGTTGAATTCCAATTGTTGAGTTTCAATTGCAATAGTTAAGAAAAGTGTATGATAACCAGTTAAATGAAAGAGTATATTAAACGCAATCCTACTAGTCTAAAACAGATGGAATTGGTTAAGACAAGTGAGGTTGTAGATTTGCAACCACCTTCCAAGGGATGAAAGAGATTAAGTATTCTTTTAGAACCTTTATGGAGTAAGTTAAGTGGCAGTTTAGAGCCAGTGTGTCCTGGAAGTGGTAGAGCCACACTGTTGTCAGTCATGACTCAGCATTAATGGGCAAGCTCATCCGGGGCGGTACCACTGTCTCACAGGAAATCGACGTGAAGTGGCAGCACAGCTGTCGCGTTTCGTTCGGTGAGTGAGATTGCCGGATGCCCAATACCCTTTCTTCTTCCCATTATTTTTCCGTCCCGCTCCCTTCCCAATTGGGTCGGCAACACATCCATGATCCAGTGTCGTGGATTTTCATAGGCGGCAGTGATCTTTTACCATCCGGTGACCTGTTTGTTCGTTTGCCGGACCTATACAATAAAAAGAGTTAAAAAGTGAGATGTCTATAACCTCGAGGAGTGACAAAAAGTAAGGGTATCCATAATCACGAGGAGTGACAGTGAGTTATGTGACACGCAGCTACGTTCCGTCAGGTGAATGGATTAATTAGTAGTCTCGCAGCACTTAGTTATAATTAAATGAGGAGCACATAATCCGGAGGAGTGACAGTGATTGTTCGCGTAATAGAGTTACGTTGCATGCAGCTATATCAAGTGAAGAGATTGTAGTCATCTTTCAGACCCTAGCTATAATTAAAACAGTAATTATATATATTTCGTTTTGTAATGGTTGAGAAACATGGAATCAATGAAAAAAAAACACATTTTATCACGAATTTTTACAATGACCTATTTATCATTCACTGCCATTTATAATTAGATAATAAATCACATTCACATACTTTGTGAAGTATATTTTTTTATCTGATGTAAACTAGCACTTAAGCATGTATTCTAGATTTATGAATATTTAAGAAACTACTTTGAATATAGTTACGAGCTGTCACGGGAAATTGACAGACAGATAACAGATAACTTCACATCGTCGCGATGTCGGTGTGCGCGCGCATTGTAAATTTTTTACCCTCACAAATTTCCAAACGTCCCAAGAGAAGTATAATTTCAAAAATATGGTGCAGGTCGATCTTCCACGTCTCCCCTAATATTACTACCTGATTGATAGTAAATACAAGATTTGTATTTAAGTGTGCAGTAAGGTATGTGTATGGTTCTTGTTAGGGACCCGACTCGGCCAATATCCGAGCCGGGTTGGTAGGCCAGCGACACTGGCATACCCCTTTCGGCCTCCTCCGGGGTACCGAAAAGGGAGCTTTACAGCTTTACCTCTTGACACAAATTTAAAAAAGTAAGGACTGTGTGTGTGACTATTGGGTGTATTTTAAGTGTAATTAAAGGAGACTGCCCACTACAACGAAGCATAACATGCTGCTTAACCATTGACGTTCTTATGGATACGTTCATAGAAGTCACATTGCCTGATAATAGCACGGTATGCTATGTTGTAGTAAGCAGATATTTTTAAGGTAAAATAAAACACACGGTTAAATAAGATGCCAGCTCAGTTTAATTCCTTTTCATAAAATAGCTATCACATGTGGGTAAATCCAAATTTACCCACCGCAGTCATTCCGTGAGAACAATAAGATTACATGATTACACTGTTAGTACATCGAGATATGTATAAAGGAAAGTATCGCTACGGTTCTATACTACTGTGGCAATTGGTTCGTGGAAAATTAATGCGGTAAAAAAAATAAAGTATCAAAAACACACCGAATGACTTAGCACTATTTCAAATTAAAAATAAAATACAATACTGTCAATGAATTGCATTGAGAGGGTTTTGCGTTTTAATTTCTCCATAACTTCAAGTCTAGTTTTTGAACGATGACACCCAAGCTCACCTAATAAAATAAAAGGGGAGAAAATTATAAGATTGTAAGTTGATAAACAAGAAGGGGGAATTCTGTGAGGATGAAGGGAAATAGTATACCCAAATGTTGTTGTATATTGGGGGGTGAAAATAATTTTTATACAGGACAAAATACAATGAAACAAAAAAAGACAGATGACAACATAACAAAATATAAAATAAAAAGAGTGTTTAATCAGGAATGGCACGATAAATATAAAACATCGCACAAAACAAACCCGTAATTGTTTTCGCTTTGCAAACAAAATATTCCTGGACGTACACATTTTTGCATTAACAATAAACATAACTAATAATAAACACAGGTTAAAAACAGACGCAACGCTAAGCACGGGTATCACCAACAGATTAACAGACAACCAACTTCGAGTGCAAATGAATTTAGATAATTTATCAAAAATATATAAAACCCTCTCGAAACGAAACCATTGAGCGAAAAGGCCCTCGCGGACATCATCAAGTTTTACAAGTCATTCTTACAAAAATATAGTAAAAATAGAGTAAAATAAATCGATTACAAAACACCTTATAAAAATACGTTGGCATTAATAGGTTACAATGAATGGACTCCTTAAACTATTACATTATCAAACGTTACAAAAAGGAATTATTCGGCCCTGGGGCGCAGGCGGAGCCCGTCCTCGCGCGGCGCCTCCGTCGACTTCCCATCCTGCGACGTGCTTTTCTGTACAATGGCCTGCTGAGACTCAATGGAGTTATCCTTCCTTATGAAGTACAGCTCGTACAGTTTCTTCCAAATCACCTCCAAATACGTAGTGTTAGGCGTGTTGCCCCTGGCGCGCATTTGTTTCTCGAACAATTTCATCAACACCTCCATGTCCAAGAATTCCAACTCATTCCTCTCCATGTCACGCAGGATGTTGAGCATCGCTTGTACCGATAAATCTGAAACAAACGCTCACATCAGTACGAGTACAAATAAACAATTTAAATCATATAAAACGTTAATAAATTTAATTATTAACCGGCGAGCAGGCATCTATGTTTCATCATATAATCCAAATAATTTTTGAGGATGTGTTGTTCGTACTTTAGGCTCAACACATTCCTTTGTCCCGCTGAACGCCCGGCGCGAGGCATCGCGTACAGGTAGGCCGACCCTGCACATTGCACATGCGCGTAATTAAAAAAGGGCAGTCATGGTTAAGTGTAGTGGATATAGATCGATGCTTCCGACCCTCTTCATGACAACACGCAGCCGTCTCGTGAGGTGGACCGTCGGACACTGGCTGGATATACTAATTAAGAAAATTATATAGAAACATGTCAAACAATTACAAAAGGATACAGAGATCAATGGACAAAATTGTTCAAGTTTGTCTATTGTCAATTTATCAAATCTCACTGGTGTCTTCATCAGGCCAAATTTGTACTGCTTTTATCAATTGTTGTGAAGACAGTGAAATACAAAACAATGCGCCGCCACAAGGTTCTTCTCAAAAGTTCATTTTAAATGTTTGTCTCCTACAGCACGTGTTCATCTGACAGTTTTCCCGGCATGTCCATTGCACTGAAGTCGTCACGTGTTGGTAGTAAGCGGTAGATGGGGCCGCAAGCTGCAATTCAAAATCCTGCACTCACTAAACTTTTTCACTAAAACGCGCAAACTAACCTTCGTCTTCACCAATTATGAAATACATATTCCGGCGGTATGCTACAAGAGAAGACACGTCTGGAACACACGCGCGTCCACGGAGCAATGGCCGGTCCACGAGGCACGCACTACCCCGCCCCCAGCCGTATTGATCTAGGGTTTAACTGTCACGAGCGCCATCTGACCCTAGATTTTCGAACCTCGCCACACCCTCGCCTTGTCTCTGTGTATTTTTATTTTGAGAGCAACAGGAGATAACGAGTGTTTTCATAAGATGCTTACGATAAGGCTAACCGTGTATTAGCAATTTTACTTGCGTAAGGTTCACCTTGTGGAAATTCGAGTTTTGTTAAATTAAACTTTGATGTCGAATGGCGATTGAAATTAGCACTTTTACTTGCGTAAGCTTCCTCTTCTGGAAATTCGGGTTTTGTTAAGTTAAGCTTTGATGTCGAATGGCGGTTAATATTAGCATTTTAAGTTGCGTAAGATTTTTTCTTCTGGAAATTCGGGTTTTGTTAAGTTTAACTTTGATGTCGTATGGCGGTTGATTTGTTTTTGTATCGGACCCAATATACGGGGTGTCCCGTAATTAATGGACACACGGGGTTTTGGGAATAAAGGGAGTTAATATCTAATAGAAACACTTAAAATTATTATCCTAGGTCTTGTAGTTTTAGTTTTGAAGTTTTGTCGTACAGTGTACACACAATTTAAAATTTTACAAAATCTACTACTATATTTTTGTTACTTTTTGTTCTAGGTAGTTGAGTATACATTGGGCTTCCGAATTAAAATGAAATTTAAGAGTAATTATATCCAACTTGAAAGTAACAACAAAACTTTTGCAACTTTTACATTTGAAAAATTTGTAAGTGATATATGTGAACGAAGCTGATATAAATAAAATGTACTACAGGCTGATGGAACTTTATTTTAAAAACATCTACGTTTCATAACAATTACAAAAAGGCACAACACTATCGTTTAAAATGAGTATTCATTCTTTTGTAATCTAATTAATTAACTTTTATATATTACAAATACGTCTTGCATTTGGTTTCTAAAGGACCACAGGGTCTTATATCATTCAATATAAATCCGTTTCCTACGTGAATTGCATTAGGCAGAATCGCGCCCATAAAGCGCTTGAAAACCACTGAGAGTTTTTAGTTAGTGCTCTTTTCTCTCTTCAACCACAAGAAGTCCACTGTTGAACTCCAAGGATTTCCATAACGACCTTTAGAAAGCGATCTGCATCTAGCGACTCCCTGCACCTTAATTAGGTCGTCCAGTCACGATAGCGGTTGCTTGCCCTATTCTTTTGGCGAGGTCACTTGTTCAGAGAACGAGAGTTCACACTCTTCCTTCCTGGACCACTCGGCCTTACGGCCGTGACCACAGACTACCGACCTCAGAACATTTGAAAGCCAGAAGTGAAACATGATTTGTAATAACCAGTTTACAAATATTATGGCCTAACCAATGACTGCCTCGGTGGCGTAGTGGTACTACGGTACGGTTGCAAAGCTGTAGTCTCGGGTTCGGATCCCAGGTCGGGCAATGTGATATTGCATTTTTCTATTCATTATCAGCCCGGAGTCAGGAATTTGTGCCCGATATGGCAATAGGCGCGCCCCCTATTACATCGTGGGACGGAATATACAAGGCGAAACGTGGTTGTTCTGGTAACGCCTCTGCCTACCCCTTATGGGAAAAAGGTATCTGGACAGATACAGTACATCATCAGCACCCACTTAATGCACACCATAGGTTTAAAATATTTATTCTCATAAGAAATGTACATTTCACTTACATTAGTTAGTCTGGGCGTTGTAATACCGAAAAAAATTCGTAGAACTTCATCACAAATGTATATCTTAATGCAAAGTCAGGACCGTTGATTTAAATATGAGCGCGTGGCGGAGTGCGCGTGAAATGTTCCAACGTAATTGATTGACGTGATATTATCTTGGCAGTCGCTACAGTGGAGCGTTTGTTACGTCGACGGAGACACTGAAAATTGTCGTCGCAATTTGAAAAATGCTTTATTGTATCACACATGGTTGCAATAACCATGACGGAAAGTTTAGTAAAAATAAACGTTTATATATTTTATACACTTTTTATCACCGGTAACTAAAAATCAATTACACTAACATAATATTTATTTTAAAATCTTCTTTAAAAATCTATTTCATGACCACAATGAAAACATTGGTATGCTGCAATCTGTCATTCCATTCTTTTTTCTTTTTTTGTTGACGTGGGGAAACCGAGTTACCGCTATCGTCCCACCTTGGGGGAAAGTGGAGCGATTATGTTGGGTTCACCGGTCTACGGCATACCAACCAAAACCCCGCGTGGCCCACTTCGGCACAAATGGAACGGCCCCGGGGACCCAATGCAAGGGCGCCTCAGCTTCTACCGGAACCGTTCCTGCACACTGCCGCTTACTTGCGGCTCTTACCCTATGCTGCTGAACATCTCTGGGTCGCATTGTATCTGTGTATAAATGGCACTACGACAGTCCCCCACTGCGTGCCCGCGACCCCCACATCCCCATTAGTCGCCTTTTACGACAGGCAAGGGATACCGTGGCGGAATTCTCGAAACGCCCCCATACCACAGGACGAGTCATTTCACTCTTGACAGAGCGTTAAGGTCACGATGATTTCACTCTTATCATTTGAAAAGGCTGTGTTCATATGAGAAATGGGAATGTTGACAAAGATAAAAGGCTACTAAAGCATATGTTCTGATGTTTTTTTGTTTGTCGAAAAAATGGACAATTCCAATGGGATATTTTTTTTAATAGACAATTTTTATGGCCTCTATTCTCTTAATATTTGCCATGAAATATTACATGATGTCGGGGTGAATGCCGTACTTCGTGATGGGGCCTTCAAATCTTACGATATTAAAATATACCCTGGGTACTAATATTCGATTTATCAGTATCGATTTCTACGCCCAGCCACCAACCCCAGCATAGCAGTAATTTTAGACGCTTTCAACATGATGGAGTTGAGTATTATTTGAAGTCCAAGGAAATAGCGTAAATAAACATAGAATCGAATTTACAAACTCGTTTACTGAAATTACAAAATAATAAAAAACTATGCTTTGGAAATAAGTTCTTAGGAAATAAGATTTATTTTACTTTATTAAGGTCGCCTAGCTGTATAACTTCTGAGCAAATGTGTAGTGGTTGCCATTAAACTACACTATACGCAATTTAAATCCTCATACTTTTCTAACGGTGCGCTTACAGTAGAATTTATTATTCGACAAGATTGGATTCACAAAAGCCAGAAGAGCCACAAGATTGGCGCCAAAACAAATCAAATGTTTTTAATATATTTGTATAGTACAGGCAACACAATATTAAAAAGAATTCGTACAAAGGAAAATAAACCTTCTCGCTTTATTATCAATGTTATAAAGAAGCTAATCTTGGATTGTCAGAGGTATCACTGTTTTTAGGCCTTCTAGTTTATATGGAGAATATTATAATGTTGTTGTTTCTAAGTTAGTAATAACCTATATGAAACTTAATCATCTATTTTAAAACAAAGTACACGTCGATAAGCCAGTGATGCTGCCCAACCTCTTATACTCTTCAAAGACATGGGTCTCCTATCGCAAACACATTCGTGCACTCGACAGATTTCCTCAAAAATGTCTTCTATTATGAACATCTGAAGGTCTATCCGCATCAGGAATACAGATGTACCGAGCCGCGCAAAAATTGGCATCGTTGAGGTGCAACTGATGAGGCGACAGCTGAGATGGCGTGGCCATGTGTCTCGCATGTCGGAGGATAGAGTGGTGAAACGCATCCTCTTTTAAGAATACCAGTACGGTAAGCATAAATGGCAAGTGGTAAGCTGGTGGCAAGTACCTAAGATATAAGTATGTTCTAAAGAGGCACACGAACGAAAGATGCAAAGTAGATCCCTTAAATTGGGAGTTGAAAGCAGAACAACGCCTTGAATTAGGAAGTAACTTACAGGTACACGTAGCCTTTGAAATTGAGCATCGCCAAGATCTCGACATAAAACAAGATGGGCTGATAGCCCAATGACCTGTGGCCATTAATTACAACTACGTCCGACGACTGTTGATGTGTCCAAAATGCGCTCGTACTTTTAATAATCACACAAGAGCGCATCAGAGGACGGAGCAATAACGTCCTTAAAGAGATCTTGTGTCCAATACAACAGTCGCCGAGGCTGAAAACGTCTAGCAAGCCATCATCATCACCATCATATAGCAACGTACAAGTTATCACAAGACCACATAAATTTAATTTAAGTATGGCGCGAAGACATAATAACCCAAACTGTATTCAATTCAAAGGAGATTATAAAAGGTATTTAAACAACTAGTCTCTAAAATCACCATTAACTGGCAATAGTAACTCCCAATGACAATATCCTGTAATGAGGATGTCAATTCCACAATTTTACATTTTTCAAATAATTATACATTTGAAGATTATAATTGTGAACAATTAATAAAAATGGTAATTCAATCGTTTCTCGCAATTGCGATATTTTTTCATAAATTTAGACACATTCTTTCGTCGCTGCAGAGTAAAACTGTACCGACAGCGACATAAGATGGCCATTATGATCGTATGTGAATACTGTACGAGACTCAAACATTTTGGCAGGATTTCCTCCCTTGGGCTAACAGGCGGATGTGTAAGCAAAGGTTTACAGCCGAATACGCATGGATGACAATGTTCTAAATGGTAGAAGTCGAATTGCTTTGTTTGCAAATAACCTCTCTTCGGTATTTATGAAAGACAATCACACTAATTTCAATGATAGTTTGAATTATTCGGATAATTCAAATAGCTACCTAGATACAAACAATTCGACTTAAAAGCAGGTGTATAAAAAAATCAACCAGAAAAATGTTTTCAGCACAGAGGTCCTGTTGACATACATCCTGTATTTATGATAGGCTGTTGTTCTACGTTTGCCTTGTTCTTGTCGATAATATTTAATCAGTCATTATCTACTGGAACTTTTCCAGAAGAATGGAACAAGGCTAGGATAATTCCGATTAAAAAAAAGGTAATATTAGTGGTATTAAAAATCATAGACCTATCTCAATAAAAATCTACGACCTTTTCAACAGTTCATACATAAATAAATACGTGATCTTGGTGTAATACTGGATAGCAAATTAACATTTAAATCGCATATTGGTAGTATTATAAAAAAAGCTGCCCACATGTTTGGTTTTCTCCAGCGCAATAGAAAAGCATTAAATTCCTTACACACAACATTAATTCTGTACAATTGGTTAGTAAGGAGTCATTTAGAGTTCGCATGTGCTGACGGGATTCCTCAATATGCAGGTTCTTATCAACGTATTGAAGGTATACAACGATACTTTGCTAGGCATTTGACCTTCCTGTGTCCTGGCATTTCTCACAAATGTCCTTATAGCGAAAGACTTGAATTCTGCAAAATGTTATTTCTGCAGCAGAGTCGCGTGATAAATGAGACTATATTATTGCATGGTAAAGTTAATGGTCGATTTGATTGATATTTTGCAGCAGATTAGTCTATCACTGCGTTACAATTAACCTCGTTAACCAATAACCAACATATTTTATACACATTGTCGAACTAATGTTGGTCTCCATTCTCCCATTGTAAGAATGTACAAATCTTAAAACCAGCTATGTACTCAACATCCAGAATTGGATGTCTTGAGCCTTTGGTTGCGAACATTCAAACGAAAAATGCTGGGACCAAAATATTTAGACATAATATAATACCATTGTTTTGACTTAAGTTTGTTTTTTTTAATTCTATATTTTATTCGGTGTTTTTATCTCGATTTTTATTACGCTTTATTATCCCTTCTTTTAGTCTAAACATTTCAATTGTTGTTTGTTAATATTATGTCTACATTCAACTGTTAATGTTGTGTCTGTGTCTGGAGTTGTTTTTCTGTTACTCTTCAGTAAAGTCAACCCTTATAATTGTTATGTTTACCAGAAAAAAAATACCTAGAAATAATAAATGTAAGCCTAATGTTGTATAATAAAAAAACAATATAAAAAATACAAACCGTCCGCCAGGAAAATGAACATTACTCAGATAATCACAGGGCATGAGTGCTTCGGAGATCATCTGAATAAGATAAAACGCGAGACAACGGCGCTTTGTCACCACTACGGTACTGGAGACCAGGATTCCGCATGGCACACCCTCATGCAGTGTTCGACTTAAGAGGTGGAGCAGCGAGTCTTAGTCAATTAGTTCGGTCTCCCTGCAGGCTGTCGGAATGGCAATGCTATCGGCAGAGAATACATGGAATGCCGTGGTTTCTTTTTGTGAAACTGTCATGGTTAAAAAGGAGGCTGACGAGCGGGAACGGGGGAGAGCTGATCCTGCTTGAACACGAATACGGCGAGCCCTGAGCCATGTTATATGGCCGAACATGATATTAATTATTTTATTGCGAAAACTTTGAAAAACTTTCTAGGAAGAGATGTGTTCCCAAAAGATGCGCATTCCAGAGGGCACTCAATCATAAATTACATATAATTAAATGGTTATAGTTAAATATACAAATGTATGAAAGTGGTGTGATGGAGAAAAGGCAGAGGAAGTCCAGCAGTGGAAAAATTCAGGCTGATATGATGATGATACAAATGTAAAAAAACCCTGCGAATTCAAGATAGAATATGTCCTAAACAAGCAAAAGACAAAAGTTATAAAATATATTAATTGTAGCATAATAGTAAAAAATGAGAATAAAACATTAACTACATTATTTCCTTTTATTTTACTGCTATTACATTACTATTAAATAGCATTTTTGCTGGTATTAATTTTAGTCCTAGGTATTTTTTAGTTATAATATTTTTGTACGCTTATTACCGCATGCAAGCGCGGTTTGCATCGCGCGGTCGCAACCGCAATGAAGCAGAATCGTTCAGCAAATACAATGAGTAAGTAACATTTGATATGAACAATAATTGAAAAATAAACGTACGTACATCTATTATTCTTATCTTTCATACTTTGTACTACCCCATAATTCGATATTACCATAAGTCAGTCCATCATTTTTTTATATTTTTTTTACGAGTGGATAACTAATTATGGTTTCCTTCCCGCAGGTCATGAGAAAGGGGCGGGAAGGGTATGTCGAGGTCACCGGCCTTCCAGCTCTGCGCGCGGATGTTAATGCCGAGCTGGGTCCCGAACGCTAAAACCCTACGCCGGCATACCGACCAAAACCCCTCGATGAGGCCCTCTTCATGCATATCAAGGTGACTGCGGTCTCTACTAGCGAGGCTCGATCAGTATTATTCCGCAGACACCTTATGCTTTATAGACTCACACTAGACGGTCTCGCCGTCACGGTGAGAGGGAGCGTGTACGCGCCCTTATTTGCCTTTTAGGCGACCGCCCCGGGATCACTTTTAGTAAGGACGCGCTCCAAGTGCACCCAGTGATCCCAAAGGCCCCGTTTAGTCGCCTTCTACGACAGGCTGGGGATACCGTGGTGAGATTCTAAAGCCCCCTTGCCACAGGGCAGAAGTCAGTCCATCCTAAGGTTGCCTGGAAGAGATCGCGGCTAGCGATAAGGCCGCGTATTGTAACCATGCCATTAGCTTTTACGTGTTTTCATTCTCATTAAATCTCCTAAATTTAAAATATGTACCCATCTATATAGTAATATACTCGCAGATGAGTTGAATAGTAATTCAAAAATGTTTTTGGCGTATACACTAACATAATAAATGTCCAAAAAAATTGTTACCCGATTTAAGGATGTACATAGTAATCATATTAAATATAATTGAGACATACATAACCTGTCACCTTTTTTCCAGAAGGGTTAGGCAGACGTGTTACCAGGACGCTCAGTTTTCGCTTTGTGTGTTTCTTCCACGGTGTGATACCGCTTACAAAATAAAATGTTGTATAAGCAAGTTGGCAAAAGTGTACTAACAGCGGTTAATTGGTTTCTCCCTCGAATAGACCTCGTGACGCAAATGTTTTACAGGAATTGTGTTAACATTTTATTTTGGGAAAATCAACGGTGGTTACGTGTTGCGTCCGTTTCGAAATCTTTAAAATATATTTCTGTTGTACCATGTTTGCACTATGTCTCAACTATATTATACATGCATACATACATAAACTCACGCCTTTCTCCCAGAGGGTAGGCAGAGGCGTCAATAGGACACCCACAACCCACATATCGTCTTGTATGGTCCGTCTCATGATGTGATAATGGGCGACCCTATCGCCACATCGGGCACAAATTTCTAACTCCAGGCTGATGATGAAAATGAAATCCAATATCACTTCACCCGACCTTGGATTCCAACCCGTGAGCTCACCGAAATTACGACGCCGTAAACGTACCGTAGTACAACTGCGTCACACAAGGAGTTGTATTAACAAAATAAGACTTTATAACAGTTGTAACCAATGGCCTTCAGATTCTCCGTTCTCTTTTTGTAACTGGTTAAATACGTACATAATAAATAAATAAATACACCCAACAGTCACATACATAGTACTGACCGCACATTAAGATCAATTAAGTCTTGTGTCGTGGGTATCAGAAGCTACGAGAGACTTTTCGGTCTCACAAACACCCAGACCCGAGACTAATACTTGTGGGCCTCACAAACATTTGTCTCGGTGCGAGGATCGAACCTGCGGCCTCTCGTTTCACAGGCGGCGTCTAACCAACTGCGCCAAGGAGGCTGTCAAATAATATACTTCTGGGAAGGGTTTTCTCTGGCTAAGAATGAAACTCCGTCTCAACAATAACAATGTTATTCTCCAAAGGCCTTATTTAGTCCAAGGGATCAGAACTGACTCGACTATTTCGAATAGCGAAGGTATACACGACTTTATTAATAAACACGAAATTGCATAGAGGGCTGGCTAGGTAACCATCGCATTGTAGTTACATTGTTCAATATTATAGTCAAATTAATAGTCAAAATAATCAAGTCTATTCTGAAGCCTTGTTCACGGTGGTCGCGGGTTAAAATCCCAGGGCACACCTCTGACTTTTCGGAGTCATGTGTGTATTGATAGTCAATCACCACGTACTCTCGATTGTAGAGGAGGCTCGTGCCCTGCAGTGGGTCGTATATGGGCTGATACAATACAATACAATACAATTCTGAAGCCGTAGACTGAAGTTAATCCTTGGCTCATCCGAGTTTATTAATAATGCCTCAATTGTTTTACATAAAATCCATGTTATATTACTCGTAGGGAACAATCACACGCCAATACATCAATCAAAAGACTGCTGTATCACATTTCAAAATTACCCATACCAATTTTCACAATCTAATCTTTTTCTTTTTAAAACACGCCAGTCTTATGGTTACCTTAAATCTTAGTTTGAAAGACTATTTAATGTTATTACTATAAAAATATGATACACAACGTGTAGTTGCATGTTCAGAGCGTAAGTAGAAGAAATGGTGGGTTAGTGGTTATGAAAAGGGACCTTTCTGATCAGGTTTTACTACTCTTGAAGACGTCATGAAGCCTAGGAACTAAGTCGTGCCTCGTGAGTCTATTTTTGTGTATCCATATCTATAATATACTAGAAAAAAAAACTTTACTTTTTAAAAATAACCTCGAATGTTAAGGTAATGCTTGGATCCGGATAGCTAATACGTAGGGCTTGTTGTGTGACGGATTCATTAAAAGAATGAGATATTTCTGTAAGTTTTCCAGGCCAAGTATGAAAAAGTTGTAGCTTCTAGTAAATCCAGCGCTGGAAAGGACGACATATTCAGACCCATTGGATTTTCTACGATTACTTAGCAGCTTTCTTAGGAAACGTGTACGAATACAGAGCATTAGTCTTTACTCTCAAAGCAAATTATGCCTTTTTATGAAGCTATTAAAACGGTACAACATTTTATTGATTGTTTTCCACGTTCATTGGAGGGACTTAAAGTCAACACTAACCACCTTATGTTTTGAAAGATTTAAAAAGCGTCTGCATACACCGTTAAGTGCGAGTCGCTTGAAAAAATTGATCTGGCACAGGTCGGATCTAGGCTATTAATTGTATTGTGTATTGTATTGTATCAGCCCATATACGACCCACTGCAGGGCACGGGCCTCCTCTACAATCGAGAGTACGATTGAGAGTGGTTAGGCTATTAATTACTTTGGTTTTATTTTGGAACGTCCCATACTGAGGGCGAGCCTTATATAGTCTTAGTCTCGTTGTGAACGAAACCATACCGCGATTCAATTCGATCGTGGCGCCATCCCTTCACGTGTTTACGAGTTACGCGGAAACTGGCGTGTACTAATACACTCTGAACTGATTCAATAGCAATGAACACCACTCTAAGATAGAAAAGTTACCGACGATATTCTAAATTTGTTCATTTCGTCCAATGATATGCAGTTCTCTGAATATCCCCTAATAACCGCTTTTATTACCTTTTCTTCAGTTAACAATTTCACTCAGTAATACTTTGTTACATCATAAAACTTCAATAACAGCTTATAGAATATATTTTGAAGTTTACAAAACCCCAGTTGTTTTTCTGCATGATCAATATTTCTGGGATAATCCCGTGTCAAAGTCGCAAAGGCCATTTTTGCTTTGATTTACCATAAGTCCACTCCAAATCATACGACACATCATACACCCTTTTTGTCTTATTTCTGCATCTCCCAATGTTTCACTGCTAGAAAATTCCGATGGCATTAAGTCCACCTGTGCAATGTTGTATGGAGTTTAATAAATAAATATATTTGTGCTATATTTTGTTTATGTATAATTTAACTGTGGAAACTTCACTTTGTTTATGTATAATTTAACTGTGGATACCATTGATGCAATTGACATTGTTGAAGTAGACCGCGCCGTCAAACAAATGAAAAACAGCCGGAGTCCCGGAAACGACGGAGTCACTACGGAGGTGCTTAAGTTTGGAAAACCTATACTGCTTCCTTATATTACAAAATTATTTAATTCAATATTATATACCGGCAATATACCACAGAATCTATGCCATTCCAACATAATACTACTACACAAAAAAGGTGATAAAACGGATATAAACAACTACAGGCCGATTAGTCTCATTTCCCATATTTATAAAATATTTATTAAAATAATAGAAAACCGCATATCAAGGACACTAAATCAGCATCCACCACCAGAACAGGCCGGGTTTCGCCCATCATTTTCAACCACTGACCATCTTCACACTATAAACCAAGTCATTGAAAAATGTAATGAATTTAATACTCCTCTTTTCTTGGCTTTCGTGGACTACTCCAAAGCTTTTGACAGTCTTACGCACACCGCGATTTTCACAGCCCTTCGCACCCAAGGTGTTGAAGAGACATACATCAAGCTTTTGGAGAAAATCTATGAAAGCAGCACAGCTTCCATAAAACTCCAACTTCAGGGTCCGATTTTCAGGATACAAAAAGGCGTTAAGCAAGGTGATCCTCTTTCTCCAAAATTATTTACCAGCGCTTTGGAGGAAGTATTTAAAAAACTAGCGGTTTCTTGGGAGACGAAGGGCATTGTGGTCAGTGAAAAAAGATTGACAAATCTTCGTTTTGCTGACGACATCGTCCTTTTTGCTCCCACTGCCGACGTTCTACAAGAGATGCTCCAAGAACTGAGCACAGCAAGCCTTGAGATTGGACTTCAAATTAACAGAACTAAGACGCAAATAATGACCAACGGAACAACACAAAGGATTGTGGTCGATGGGCATGAGATACAATATGTCGAAGAGTACATATACTTGGGCCACATAGTATCCTTCGAAAACAGGCAAGAAAGAGAAATCGATCGCCGCATTGATAACGCCTGGAAGAGCTTCTGGTCCATGAAACAGTACATGAAAGGGAGTCTTCCTCTCTGTTTGAAACGCAAGCTCTTCGACATGTGTATCTTGCCCGTCCTTACTTATGGTGCTCAAACGTGGTCTTTGACCGAGCAACAGAAGTCCAAACTCAAGGTTTGTCAACGAGCAATGGAACGCAGCATGGTGGGTGTGAAACGACAAGATCGTGTCAGAAACACAATGCTGCGTTCTTTAACAAAAGTAACGGACGTCGGTAAAAAGACCGCTAGACTCAAGTGGGATTGGGCCGGGCATGTTTCCAGAATGCACCCTGATCGATGGGCCAAAATCATCGGCGAATGGATGCCGCAAGACGGGTTTAGGCGCAGAGGTAGACCCCGAAAGCGATGGCGGGACGACCTCAATAAATTTAAGAACGACTGGAAGCAAATTGCTCTCAACAGAGATTTATGGAAAAATTTAGGGGAGGCCTTTGCCCAGCAGTGGGATCTTTAAGGCTAGTATAATAATATATATATATATACTAACTGTGATACGTACCTGACTGTGTTGTGTAACGTGTATACAATGCGTGGGCATTTTGTGAAAATTAGAAACTTTCAAATTGCTGTTACTATTTTCTCGCTTGCTCCTTGCTATCGCCCACAATGTCTTATCAAGAAGACAATGAAATCCCGCGACAAATATATTAATTTAGAGAAACACGAATAAAGTGTTCAGTATTAAAATGCAACTTTACACAAGGTTAAAAGCTTTAACCTTTAACCTACTTTCTACGGTACGTAAGTCTGCCAACCCGCACTAGGCCAGCGTGGTGGACTATATGGCCTAACCACTCTCAATGGATTCTCTCGATTGTAGAGTAGGCCCGTGCCCAGCAGTGGGACGTATATGGGCTGATAAAAAAAAAAAAAGCTTTAAGGAGCGAATCGTCGACGTCTAAATGGTTCCACGAGGATATTTTGTCGCATTAAAGATACGATTATCGTAAGGTTATTAAAAAGTTGCATCGTGTCATAGAGGTATTATACTAGAGCGGAAGTCGAGAACAAAATGTCTTCGCATTGTGCTGGTATAGGATTTCCGTGCGAGTGCACACGGGAGCCCAGCGAAGCGAGATCAGAGATGATGTTACTGCGTAGGCGTGATAGATACAGAAACAAAAGGAACGGTACGGCACTATTCGTTTTTGTTACAAACATTTTGTTTGCAGTGTCCCCTCTAGTATATCTCAAAGCATCGTGTAAACATTGGACAGAATACGATAATCTTATTCCGGTTTAGTGGCATACCATCCCGAAATCAACCTAGAAACTCTCTCTTCTTATATAAAATTATAATAGCACTATTCAGCTCACCACGTACTTACAAGAATAAATATATGCGATTTTCACGACCATTTTGTTGATCCACTCCCAAAGCACTGAAGTTCCTATCTTTAGTTTTTATGCAATTGTCAGGACACAAGGTATATGACTGTTGGGGATCTTTGTTATTAGTCCATACAAACAGTATACACACAGTAACTTCCTTTACTACAGCTCCCTATCAAAGGCTTTCCTCATAATAGAAATCTTCAATACTTCGCACAGGAAACAAAAGAATGTAGGCGTGTGGACGCCGTATATCAATATATTCCCGGTACTGTGTATTCTCGACTTCCTTTACAGTTGATGAAAATAATTCCTTTGTATCCTGTGTCTGGAAATATTCGTTTATATATATCTTTTGTCGGTTGTCGCCCTGATATTCTATTATTGAGAGCGGACAAAACGACAAAATTAATAATGGATGAGCGAATCAAGATTTCAAATCAATGAAGAATCTATTATCTCACATTAGATATTTGTCTTTGTTAAATAAATCTTTTTTTGTATTGTATCAGCCCATATACGTCCCACTGCAGGGCACTGGCCTCCTCTAAAATCGAGAGTGCGGTTGAGAGTGGTTAGGCCATATAGTCCAGCACGCTGGCCTAGTGCAGGTTGGTGGACTTTTACATACCATAGAAATTTATACAAATCGCTATGGTATGCAGGTTTCCTCACGATGTTTTCCTTCACCGTTATAGTGCGTGGTGATTGACAGCTATCAAATACACACATGACTCCGAAAAGTCAGAGGTATGCCCTGGGATTTGAACCCGCGACCACCGTGAACATGTAGGCAGCCGCGTCTGGTGCGTTACCAACAGGCCACCACGCACTTTTAAATAAATGATTAATAAATATATAATAATCAAAATTAATAATAATAAAAAAAACAATAAAAAATACATTAAAATAAACCACATATTATTTAAATGTATTTTTTTTTTTGCTTTTTGACACCTTGATATTTTATCAATTTTGTTTTTATTTTTTGTGTAAGGGAAAGATAGATTACAGAATAATATTCTGTTAGTAGGTACTTGATTTTACTAAAAGAGGCTTACAGATTTACCTTGGTGTCTAGTTTTGGAAAGTAATCATATCAAATAAAGTTGTGAGTAAAGTTACATTAAATTATTGTTGCTTGAATATTTAAGACTTGTGTTGAATTAAGTTGTAATTAAGTAAGCTCACTATTGTTTATTATTATGCTATGACGTTAAATATAGGAGAGAGATGTGTAGTCTATGCTAATGACGGTACACTCTATGGCGTCTATTCATATTAGTTAGCAACTTGACCGCTGTGTTCAATAACATTACATTTATGTATGTATGCATTACAAATTCTACAGCCTGAGGATGCAAAAAAAAATGCAAAGATACTTATAAATTAATTTAATAAAATAAATATAACAAAATTAAACTATAACTAATTGTACGTTGCAACAATCGATAGTGCCTAAAATTGCGATGCGCGGGCCACTGCTTGCGCTTCTGGTGCGTCGGCACACGTGAAGTTGTGACGACGTGCTGCGTCGGCTCTTCGTGTAAATTTTAAGTAGGTTTAGTATATGTGTAACACATGTGTAATACAATTGAGACATTGTGCAGTCATGGTACAAAAGAAATATATTTTAAAGATTTCGAAACGGACGTAACACGTAACCATCGTTGATTTTCCCAAAATAAAATGTTAACACAATTCCTGTAAAACATTAGCGTCACGAGGGCTATTCGAGGGAGAAACCAATTAACCGCTGTTGGGACACTTTTGTCAACTTGCTTATACAACATTTTATTTTTATTTTCCCCGACAAAAAGGTTCTTCAACAAGAGTTATTTACGTCTACATTGTTCAATATTGGCATTGTCCTTTGGTTCGTGACGCACAAGGAATTTCAATAAAGCACTTCGAAACTGAAATGGTGAAGTTTCGCCACATGACAAGCGCGGGCGGTTACACGAGTTCTTTTATAAATAGCGCGTCACTCACGTTGGACCGTTATATACCGGGTCTCAAAATAGAACATTATGAGGCTAGACTATACAGGGTATATCAAGACTGCTACCGAAAACAAAGCCAGGTTTTAGTTTTAGTGACTACAGACACGATGCAACTAAAAATTTTGCAAAAAAACGCGACGATTTGTTACATAAACATAAACACACGCCTTTTTTTCAGAAGGGGTAGGCAGAGGTGCTACCAGAACACCCACTTTTCGCCTTGTATATTCCGTCCCACGATGTGATAGGGGGCGAGCCTATCGCCATATCGGGCACAAATTCCTGACTCCGGGCTGATAATGAATAGAAAAATCCAATATCACTTTGCCCGACCCGGGATTCGAACCCGAGACCTCAGCTTTACAATCATACCGTAGTATCACTACGCCACCGAGGCAGTCATTTTTTTTGTTATGTTTTAAATATCATTGTGTTTGGGTAGTAAATCCATAGTTTTTGTTAAAACTATAATTTAAAGTCTTGCGTAGTATAAGCCTCTTTAAAAATAAAAAGTTGTACATTTTTTTTAGGAAAATTTATGTATTTATCGTCCAAATACGATGATAGGAAAAAAAATTCTAAAAAAATCGTCGCTTTTTTCCCAAAATTTTAGTTGCATTGTGTCTAAAGTCACTAAAACTACCACCTGCCTTCGTTTTCGATAGCAATCTTTATATACGCTGTATTTACGATATAATATTATCCCGGGTCGGGCAAAGTGATATTGATATTTGCACTGGTTTTATGTACACATGTAACTACTTAAATTCACTTTTAATATATCCATATTGTCTATTACACAAATCACTTTTTATTTAGTTTTCAATTTTTGAAATTATTTTTATGATTGGATGATCAATGATAATTAATAAAGATTTTGTTAGCAAGTAAAAACATTAATTGGGCCCCTTTACTCTACGTGTGCCCTGTGCGTAGAGCTTTAATTATATATCCCGCCTTAAATTAAGCAAATAAATAAATAAAATACTTAATACATATCAAAAATAGCCAGAGGTAAAGTTTTGTGGCCACGTCACCATTTTAGGGCAGCTTTCCCTGCTTATTCAAATCTGTTTATCCCAACCTGTTTCGAGTACATGTCCACTTCTTCTGTAACTGAACTTCTGTTCTGACAGCCTTTGTGGCGCAGTGGGTTAGACGCCTGCTGTGCAACGAGAGGCCGCGGGTTCGATCCCCGCACGAGACAAATGGTTGTGAGGCCCACAAGTATTTGTCTCGGGTCTGGGTGTTTGTGAGACCGAAAAGTCTCCCGTAGTATCTGATACCCACGGCAAAAGACTTAATTGGTCTTTATGTGAAGTCAGGACGATGTATGAGACTGTTGGGTGTATTTATTTAGTATTAACTTAGTATATATGGAGCGGGTATGGTGCAACGCTGATATTTTTTGGTCTTTTAAATTGCACAATGATAATGCCCGACAACTTTCTGAATTCGAATTATCTTGCTCTTCACCAAGTATATTTATTTTAATTTATTTACATACTTTTACACCACAATAAAATAATGAAACTAATTAACAGATAAATCACTTAAAACTAAGGGCATGGTTCCAAGTGGCGGCCTTATCGCTACCTGCAATCTCTTCCAGGCAACCTTTGGATTTATTTGATTATTAAGTTATTACAAATGTGTATTTATATGTATAGAATACAACAATTTTGTTCAATTACGAACCTTTTCGTTCTTGTTAACGTTTCGACGTCAAAAGCGAAGTGTCTAAAACAGGGATCTAAAAACGTAGACAGTGAAAACAATATAAATCAAGTTCGCGATAAAATCCGTCAGAATTCGTTTTATTTGAATGTGTAACATTCGCGTAAATCTAAGAAACCATTATCTCGAGACAGTGATATGAGTCTACATTTTTTGTCTGGAATATAATAATTGAAATTGGATAACATTTTTCATAAATGTTTAGTAGTCGTTACTTATTTATTTATTCTTTACTGCGCACACAAAGGAAAGAAAAAGATTTATTACAATTTCATATTAAAAGTACAGAAGGCGGTCTTATCGCTCAAGGCGATTTCTTACAGACAACCTTGGGATGGATACGAGTATAAGAAAAGGAAAATATTAAAGTAATTACTATTGGAGAGTCCTTGTGTTATGACTATTGCTTTGCTAGATGTTAGATAGTTTTCGGCGCTCTTAATGATGATAGCCTCGTAAAAAGACTGTATTAGAACTTCGCAAAGTTGCTCCAAACATTTCCCCTCTTGTAGAGATATTCCATTTCTGTACCGCCGAAGTAATTGCACAATATTTTCCCCCGGGTGTGTTCCATCCAAAAGTGCGTGGTGGCCTGTTGGTAACGGACCAGATGCGACTGCCTACATGTTCACGGTGGTCGCGAGTTCAAGTCCCAGGGCACAACTCCGACTTCTCGGAATCATGTGTGTATTGATAGTCAATCACCACGCACTATAACGGTGAAGGAAAACATCGTGAGGAAACCTGCATACTATACCGATTTGTATAAATTTCTATGGTATGTAAAAATCCGCCAACTCGCACTAGGCCAGCGTGGTGGACTATATGGCCTAACCACTCAATCGTAGAGGAGGCCTGTGCTCTGCAGTGGGCCGTATATGGGCTGATACAGTACAGTGTTTCATCCAAAAGGCTACACCGTATGAGCAAAGATTTAAAATCTAGTGGTTTTATTAATATAAAGGATGGTAATAGCCATGTAGAACTACATAGTTCGCGAAGTCTACAATCCACCGTAATGGACGTACTGGTACATTCTGATTTATAACGGAATTAATTGTTGATAGGCGCTGTTCATATTCACGCGACAATGTGGTAAATTTCTTATGGTCAGCTGATAATTTGATAAGGATGCATGAAATCTGCCTTTTTTTACTTCACATACTGTTTTCTCTTGTTTTTTAGGGTTTGGAAGGTTTGCAAGTTGCAGCATTGTCGTTGAAGAACTTCTTCCAATAATTTATTTTTCATGCTTGTGGGCTTGGTGTTTCTCTGGATCCAGCAAAAGTTCAGATCCGAAAGATCCAGTGTTTGTGTACCTCAAGTACTCCGAGGCTATACCATAAGGAGAGCAAGCCCCGTTGCTCCTATTCCTCGATCTTTATTCAATTTGCTTCTATTCTTTGTTCGATTTTCTCTATAACCTACGTTTTTTTCATCTTTATTAATCTCAATAATACCTTATTAAATACATCGTTAAATATGTCTAAGTTGAACAATCCGGTGTAACCAGTGATGTTTGCGCGTCGTTAACACTTTGCTACCTCTTCAAGTTACTGGCTCATTTCATTTATCCTTATGACCAATGTAGTTAAAATCATTATCTTCTATGATATCGTATAGTTGAGAGAGGTTACACTATATAGTCTGCCAGCCTAGTACAGCTCGGCGGGCTTTACATACCAAGGAAATAAAAGAAATTGCTGTGGTAATCAGGTTTCTTCACGAAGTTATCCTTTACCGTTATAGTGCGTGGTGATTGACTATCAATACACACATGACTCCGAAAAGTCCTGGGATTCGAACCCGAGATCACCGTGAACATGCCGTGAGTAGGCCGTAAAATGTTCTAATGTCAATGTCGTTTCAATCACATTATATTGATTCGAGATTTTACAAAATATAAATACCAAAGCATAACAGTAGCAACCAGGACCTGCCAATTCAGAGTACGAACACTCTGCCGCGACAACAGTGAGATTATTGCCTAAGAATTATTTTTTCACACATTTATTTTGTTACAAACATAATACAATACAATTGACTGCCTCGGTGGCGTAGTTGTAATACGGTACGGTTGTAAAGCTGAGGTCGCGGGTTCGAAACCCTGGTCTGGCAAAGTGATAAAAGATTTTTTTAATCATTATCAGCCCGAAGTCATAAAGTGCCCGATACGGCGATAGGCTTGCCCCCTGTCACATCGTGGGACGGAACATAAGAGGCGAAATGTGGGCGTCGTAGTGGAGCCTCAACCTGCCCGCCTGGGAGAAAGGCATGAGTTTATTTATGCCTGCAGGGCTGGGCAAAATACATGCTTTGCCTTAATTAAAATACTAAAACCAAAAATTTTTTAGTCATGTATTTAAAATATAAAATACAAAATATAGTATTTTGACCATTTGTATTTAAAATACAAATTACAAAATACATTTATTTATTTCTAGCAGCTATGCAGTAAAGTCATGTTAAAAGTAAAAGCGAAAAAAGGTAATAACAAAAGTTCTGTGTTATGTAACTTCAAAAAATGGAGATTATCAATTCAATATGTATGTATGTAATTTTGTCGGAATTGCACGATTTTTGAATATGTTGGTCTGTAATAGCGTCTGAACACATGTGGCAATTTCCATAAATGTATGTATGTTTGCATTTTTGTCCACGCATATCTCAAAAAGTGTAAGTCGGATTTTAAAAATTATTTTTGCGTTGGATTAGTTATAGTCCAACTTGGACCTGTGTAAGTTTCATAAAAATTGGTTCATTAGTTTTTTTTAATAGAGCAGGGGTGCCCAACCTTTTTGGCGTAGGCTTGGTAGGGACCCAGCTTGGCCACAAATCCGCATTGTGCCAGGCTGGAAGGCCAGAGACACTGACATACCCCTTTCCACCTCCCTCGGGGCAACGAAAGGGGAGCTTAATAGCTTTTCCTCTTGATCAAAAAAAAATAAAAAGGGGTGCTCAACCATTTTCAATCCGCGGCGCACATACATATTTACTATTTTGTCTCGGCACCCTAATCTATCTAGCTGGTTGAAATGTAAAATGATACTAGTTAGATAAATAGACACAAAATTTGAAATCCCGAAAGAGAGAATTTCTTCGCGGCGCCCTCCTCTACTTTCTACAGCGCGGCGCGAGGCATCACGGCGCACGCTTGAGGACACCATGAGATAAAGAGTAAAGTTTGTATAATTCACTAGGAAAACGTAAGAAATGAGTTTAAATTACTAATATAGAAATTTTAAAAATTAATAAATAAAAATACAATATGACACCGACCTCAAAACAAATGTTTGTGTATTTAGGTATTATAGATTAAATAAAAGATTGGTTTTATTTCTCTGATTTATTATACTTTTGAAGTCGGTTTAAATGTTTTAAATTATTTTTTATTTATACACTAATTACGTTTACCACAGACGTAGGGTCGAAAAAAAACCGAAATGATTTTATAAAACTATATTTCATTAAAATTAAAATTACAATTAATTAACCCTATGAATAATAATTTTACTTCAAAGTAGGAATATAGAATGCCTATTCTTACAAATAGAAATTTGCATGTGCCTTCGATTGACGTCATAGCTGCATCAACGATTTCATAATTATTTATTATAGTGTCGCTGCAACATCAGCGATTGTCCTTCAGCCTTGCTATGTAACTCCATCCATCCATCAGCCAAAGGAAGTCCACTGCTGAACATAAGCCTCTCCCAATGATTTCCACAGTGACCTGTTGGAGGCAGCCTGCATCCAGCGACGTCCTGCGACCTTTACCAGGTCGTCTGGACACCTAGTGGGTGGACGTCCTACGCTGCGCTTTCCGCTTCGTGGGCTCCATTCGAGAACTTTTTGCCCCATCGGCCATCAGTTCTCCGTGCTATGTGCCCCGCCCATTGCCACTTCAACTTGCTAATCTTGCTAATGCTATGTAACTCACGATCGTTTAATAAATTGTAATAATTTACACAAATTTCATGTAATTAAAAGCATGATCAACAAATCAATATATATGCGCAACATATTGAAGGCGCCAAGTGCCAAACAAGTAGGGCCTATGCGTTATATTGATTTTAATTTCTATGCGTTTGGCATTTGGCAACCCATCTTAAATATGTTACACATATATTTTGATTTGTTGTCTAGTCAAGACAATAAGCAAACTATAAATTATTATTTACTTTATAGTCTTTTTTTTTGTTCAAAAGTATTTTGTTCCAATTTATTTTGAAGCCATAAGTATTTGAAATACTAATTAAAAATTACATTTTTAAGAAGTAATTAAAATACAAATACAAAATACGTATATGTATTTCAGTTACAAGTAATTCAAATACTGCCCAGCCCTGTATATGTATAATGCAATTGAGACATTGTGCAAACATGGTACAATAGTAATATATTTTACGCATTACGAAAAGGACGCAACACGTAACCACCGTTGATTTCCCCAGAATATTATGTTAGTACAATTTCTTTAAAACATTTGCGTCACGCGGTCTATTCAAGGGAGAAAACAATTAACCGCTGTTGGGACACTTTTGCCAACTTGCTTATACAACATTTTATTTTTCTTTTCCTCTGCAAAAAGGTTCTTTAACAAGAGTTATTTCCATCTACATTGTTCATCATTGGTATTGTTACGTATTCGTGACGCACAAGGACATTCAATAAAGCACTTGGAAATGGTGAAATATCGTCACATAACCGCGGGCGGTTGGATTTTGCACGAATTCTTTTATAAATAGCGTCTCGTTCACGTTGAACCGTTATATACCGGGTATCTCATAATAGGACATCACGAGGCTAGACTATACCTATATATACGATATAATGTTCTCCCTCGGCTCGGCTCAACTGCCTCGGTGGCGTAGTGGTACTACGGTATGATTGCAAAGCTGAGGTCTCGGGTTCGAATCCCGGGTCGGGCAAAGTGATATTGGATTTTTCTATTCATTATCAGCCCGGAGTCAGGAATTTGTGCCCGATATGGCGATAGGCTCGCCCCCTATCACATTGTGGGACGGAATATACAAGGCGAAACGTGGGTGTTCTGGTAGCACCTCTGCCTACCCCTTCTGGGAAAAAGGCGTGTGTTTATGTGTAATGTTCTCCCGGGTCAGGCAAAGTGATATTGGATTTTTCTGCACATTATCAGCCTGGAGTCAGAAAGTGCCCGATATGGCGATAGGCTCGCCCCCCATCACATCCCGGCACGGAACATACAAGGCGAAATGTGGGTGTCCAGGTTGCACCTCTGCCTTATCCTTTTAGGAAAAAGGCGTGAGTTTATGTATGTGTGTATAATATTATGTGCAAAGTGTCACTCTAAACAATTTCGCCCCATGTTGATTTTTTTATATTTTCGTGGTGATGTTTAATATTATAGGCCCAAATTCGATCTGTTTCTCTCGCACATTTGTATACTGCATCTTATGAACTAAACCGTTAAAATAACCCATAAAAATCCAGTTTGTTTGAATAAGGTTTGATCGGAACGCATCGGGTAGATTATTATTAATCTCGCTTCGTAAATGTCCAAACAATCGCTAAATATTTTTCCCAGTTCAAATGTCCTACATAAAAGTATATTAAGAGAACCACATTTTGATGGACTCGCAACACATCCATGATCCAAGCATTGTGGATGTTCATGGGCGACAGTGATCACCTAACTAGGCGGTGATCTAACTTATACACATGTGGGTGTCCTAGTGGAACCTCTGCCTACCCTCTGGGAGAAAGCCGTGAGTTTATGTATGTATAATACAATTGAGACATAGTGCAAACATAGTACAACAGAAATATACTTTAAGGATTTCGAAACGAACGCAACACGTAACCGCCGTTGATTTTCCTAAAATAAAATGTTAACACAATTCCTGTAAAACATTTGCGTCACGGGGTCTATTCAAGGGGGAAACCAATTAACCGCTGTTAGTACACTTTTGTCAACTTGCTTATACAACATTTTATTTTTCTTTTCCACAACAAAAAGGTCCTTTTACAAGAGTTATTTACGTCTACATTGTTCAACATTGGCATTGTTACTTGTTCGTGACGCACAACGACATTCAATACAGCACTTCGATACTGAAATTGTGAAATTTCGTCTCATAACTAGCGCGGGCGGTTACATTTTGAACGAGTTCTTTTATAAAAAGCGTTTCACTTACGTTGTACCTATATGTACCGGGTGTCCGATATACCTAATGTTATCCCGGGTCGGGCAAAGTGATATTATACCTAGTCAGGTCATAAATTCTGTCACATGTTTATTATAAAATAATTGAAACAAGTTTATTCATTATGTAACCATTTATATACCAAAATGAACTTAACAAAACATAGATTCTTATGACACTAAAGTTTATTCAAAATGACCTCCGTGATTTTGAATACAGGCCTTCAATCTGCGCGGCCAGTCGTCTATCGCAGCACGAACGAGGTCCATGTCAATATCGGCGGCTGCCTTAATCAAGGATATCTTGAGTGACTCCAAATTGGGATGAGTCTTTGAGCACGCCTTTTCCTCCAAGTGTTGCCTTATCTTGTAATCTAACGGATTCAACATGTACTGGAGGAGGGTCAGTCTTCGTGCCGGATGAAGTCGATTTCACGCACCGCCAGCCAGTCTTGTGTGCTCTTCGCTCTATGAGCTGGCGCCGAATCTTGTTGGAATACCCAGTGCCTGTTATTGAACATGGTATGAGAAACAGGTTCCACAAGGTTCGTCAGGACTGTATTTTGATACACAACTGCATAAGTTTTTACGCCTTTCTCACAAAAATGTACCTCTGTTAAGCCCCAATAAGAAACTCCCAACCATACCATGAGCGAGGATGTAAAATGACCTCGTTGGACACGCGGAATACGGTTGCTCGCTTCTTCACTACTGTGTGCGTACACCTTATCATTTTGTTTGTTGTAGCTCTCTTCTACGGTAAAAAATTTTTTATCCGAAAAAAGAATTTCCCTATATTTTTTTCAACAAAGCGCGGCATCTCTTCAATCTCAGGTCCATTAGACGAGCATTCAAACGATGTCTTGTTTTTCTTCGATATGCCCGAAGCCCTAAGTCTTCATTTAACACCCTTTTTACCGTGGTTCTGCTTCACCCCATCTGAAGGGCCAACAGTTTCTGCTTACGTTTGGGATTTCTTTGAATTCGCGCCTTCACAGCTTTTATCACTGCTGGAGTCCTAACAGACCGAGGGCGACCACTTCTTGACCTGTCATCTACACTAGAGTCTTCATTGTATCGTTTGATGGTACGATAAACGAATCTTTTGGTTATATTCAAATTTTTCAGTATGCCAAAAATTTGAATTGGCGCGTAACCGCAACGATGCAACGCAATAACTGCAACACGGTCTTCTTTAAGCGTCCACTCCATATTTAAAAATGAGTTAAATTCTAAAAAGTATACATTTTTATTTTCATGAACAATTCGAAATTCGAATTCAATAAACTTTTTTGTGGCCAGCATTCTAAAAGAAAAGTTCTTACTGTGTGACAATACTTATGACCTGACTGTGTATATTTTTATTCATTATCAGCCCGGAGTCAGTAATTTGTGCCCGATATGGTGATAGGCTCCCCCCCCCCTGTCAAATCGTGGCACGGAACATATAAGTCTGAAATGTGGTTGCACCTCTGCCTACTCCAGTGAATAAAACGCGCGCCAACAAGCTAATACAATCTATTGTACTATTGAGTATTATATGAAGTAGAACTACGTCATGACTACGTCTGCGGTTAAAAACAGATATCATGTTAAAGAGTTTAAGACGTAGACTGTAAGGACTGGCAGATATCTCGTAAATGCTCGTTGGATTCCTTCTATTATATGGGATTGTACGTCATAGAATGGGATTCATGCCGAGGAAGCACATTCTAGCTGGCAGCGCACTAATGCATTGAGAAGGTACATTTTAGTCTCAGATTTTTAAAGGTTATGGAGTTTCTCTTTAAGAACCCTAGCATTTGAACAACTTGTTGTACAATAACGTCTAATTGAGAAATAAATTGTAATTTAGAGTCCAATATCACACCCAAATTTCGAATTTCTGTCACTTCTTCAACTGAATCGTCGGTGAGACTATAGCAGAATTCTATTGTAAGTTTTTCATGTATACTTAATATGAAAGCATTTTTTGCTATTAATTTCCATGTAATTGTCGATACAGCATTGCTATAATATGTGTAAGTCACTTTGCAATAATGATATGTCAGATGCGGAATTAATCTTAAGATACAGTTTGAGGTCATCAGCTTCTAGAGAAAAAAAAATATATATATATATATATATATATATATATATCATCCACTGTATCATATTCTAACAAACCATGCCAGTACCCCAGATTGAGGACTTAAAGTTGTCATTATCGGCTTTGAAAAAGTAGCAGTCGTTTCGGGGCTTTTGATGAATATATTTTACCTCAGTGCAGGGTAAATACAACAGTACTCGTAAGTTCGGATGTTTGGGATCTGGTTTTGTAAGAAGCTCTAAGAGTGATGATACATTAGCACTTACTATATTACACAATATAAGGTCTAGAATTTAATTGTCTTCGTTACAGATGCCATTTACTTGGCATAAGTTCCTCAAGTTCATAAAATGGGTTAAACAGTACTCTAAAGTATTATTGCAATTTGATGAAGCTGTACTGGAGGTAAAATTTTCCTTGGACCAGCATATGAAGCCTTGGTTAAAATCACCCAGCACAATAACATCTTCTTAATTATCTATTACATTGGAACAGTCATTTAGGAATTTTAATAGTGCTTGTCAGATCACTCTCACTGCTTTCATCACTATATTGCTGTATCGTGATTGTTGTTTTATTAAGCTTCACCAAGTTTATAAATCATTGATCGGAGACTTAAGAATATTATTTCCGTGCTGAAGATCTTTTATTATAGTAGTTTTTTCCTTTACAGCGCATTTGAGGTCTTCGCACTGTTAAAGAAATCCATTGAATCATTGAAACCATCTATTTGTTTGCTTTGGTTCAATAATTCTTATGTAGCCGCTTCTTCAATAGTTATGCGGAGTGATATAGTAATTTCTTGTACCAAAATATGAACCAACAATTTTTCGGTGATATATTTATATTGTGAAAGGATGTCCTTCAGACGCTTTGGTACGTTGTTATCTGGCGGGAAACTATAATGAGGGCGACAGGCATTCCGATTTATCAGTAGGCGGTTCCGACGTGGGTTTAGTCACGCTCAAATTATTTTTTATATTGGCGACGAAGCTAACGCATGGTGCAGCAGGATGTATTGGAGATTTTGCTTTCAATATATTTATTGCAGGACAATCTTGTGCAAATTTCTATGTGTTCCTTTCTTCAGCGACCAAAGTGTAATTAAAGCTCTTTTCTGAAATTCTGAAAAGCGCTTCAGGTTTTTCTTTCTTTCTTTCTAAATGTTAGCATAAGCAGTATTATAGGCGTGGTTACAACAGCGGCTAGAGATAAATTCCCACGTGATTGTTTCATTCAGTTTAGCACAAGTACCGAGTTGAGAAGCAATCGTGCAGTAGAATGTGATCGTTGCGTAGTGTGACCGCGGCGATGGAATGCGGCGATTTCAAAGTGAAACCATGGCGCCTTCAACGAATACTTGGGTATTAAATTATCAAAAAATATATATAATGACATGAATGTGTATGATACAAGTAAAACACTCGCTTTATACTATTTTCAATAAAATAAATAAATTAGTAAATATAAAATATTATGGTCTTTCTTTAATTTAAGATGCTGTTATTTGGAGAAAAATAATCCTTATGTTTGAGCCTTTTGATAGGTATAGTAAAATTATAAAATATAGTTGTGTGTTGTGTTGTTGTGTTTTCTTACCGTTTGGCGGATTCGATTTCCGCTTCAGACAGGCGATTAATCAATAATCTTTGAATGCGGTTTAATTGTTTTCAAAATCAAAATGTCTGTATACTACGTCTACTCTAAAAGGGTAGCCAGAGGTGTTCAGTATACTCCTTCAATTCGTTAGTACTTTCAAGCCAACACCTGAAAGGCATCCCCATCACCACATTTGGCACATATCATCCGAGCAATTTGATTTTCGACTCTATTTCTACCGAAAATAAAACACACAGTTCATTGACTGTACGCTGATGACGCCATCAGCCCTCTGTTGAAAGTTTTACGCACTTAATACAAAGCCAAATGGGGATACCTGCGTTGCGCCATCTAAGCCCTACAAAACTTATGAATGTAACCTTTAATGTTTCACAACACGACAAAGTTCATAAAAGAAGGCATTGGTGGCGCCACAATCGGAATAAGCTTACACAATAAGAGGGAAAAAGGTTGCAAGGAAGAAATTGCTCATTGCGATGTGGTAACCCAATTTACCAATTTGATATTTATTTGTTATGTAATTCCCATGTAATTCGATAAGTATAATAAAGAGTTTAAATAAATTAATAAGCGCATTGGCGCGGTGTGTATATATCGTTTCTATTCTCGTTGTTTATGAATAAATTAGCTATTTTCAAAGGTTTTTAAATTACTTTAGTGAACTTCTCATATACTCAAAATTCTTATGCTATCGTGGTTGTATTTATCATTGAATTCATTTTTTGAAAATCCTACAGCTACGTTGTAATCCAGTATATATGTGAATGGAAGATCGTTGTGGTCTAGCCATACACATATGATTATCGCTTTGTATGTCTATATTATTATTTTTGTTTTTTTGTGTTGGCCATGCAATAATAAACTTTCTTTCTTTCATTTTCAACGACAAGATGTCCACTTCTGAATATATGATTTTCGACTAGCATCCAGCGTGCTTCCTGCCACCTTTGTTATCAGTGCAACTTGGATGCGCTAGCCTTGTACGAAATTTGCAAAAAATCACTCAAGGAGGAACCCATACATGGGATCTGCATTTGTTTATACAGATACAGCCCTATGTCCTACTCGAACGGGCCTACTCCACAATCGAGAGTACAATTGAGTTTAGGCCATATAGTCCCGTACGCTGGCTTAGTGGCATTCGGTAATATATGAAATGTTAACACAAATAAAACAATACATTGCATAAGATACATTTATTGTTTTAAAAAGAGTATACATTACCCTTGTTGATGCCTATCCATACAATATAGACACTCACTACGTAGATATAAACGTGTTATTTAATAGTTGTGTAGACATAGAATTTTCAGGACAAGTACAAGTACCATTTACATAGCATTAGTTGCCAAAGAAATATGCGTCTTATCGAGTTATGTTTAGATTTTAAATACAATAACAGATGTATGTTCTTTCGAAACGCGTATTTCCTTATAACATTGGGTTAAGTCAAATTGACGATATACAATTGTACATACTCGGGTGTGGGTGCACACTGCATCTGACTGCACGTTATGCTTCGAGTTTTACTGAATGCTTAGTCTAGAATACATTGTATAGGACTGTTCACACGGCGTTAAATGTGTTTTGAACTTTGTACGATTATTTGCAGTGTGAAGTATACAATGTACGCGCCATGGTTCGTTAAACAACTAATAAATAAAAAACATGTATACAGCATGTCAATGCAGTCTTACGCGTCGACATTAACCAATAGCGGATCAAAAAATTGGCACATTAAATGCGCGTTACGTACAGAAGTAGGTATATAATGCTCCTGCTTTAAACAAATTAGTTATGTGCACAGGTACATCGGTGTAGCATATTTAAATACTATTATAATAATATCAAAGTAAATAGAGAAAGAAGAGGCTCCATGATACGGAAAAGACAAGGATAGAATTAATTAATAAGACCAAAGACTGAATGATCGAAAAATGCTGATTATTTGCACGATAAAAAAACGAGCTTGCAATTCGCATAATGGCATGAAGTTACTAACCTCGACTCCCCTTTATAATAAAATAACAACATATTATGTACTATATTTTTTCCAAACGCGCCAAAAAAGTATAGTTACAAATACATTATTATTTATTAGTAAAATTAAAAATAGCTTTATGTTATACTCGTAAACAAAGTAAATGAAATGAAAAGCATAATTTTATAAAAATTAATCTCTTCCATTTCTCCATCACAATGAAGCTGTACAGTCGATAATACTCTATAATACTACAAGCTCATTTTTGTTTTTATTGAAAAATAATTTAGATCAACATTTATTTTTTTAAAGAGGAAGACTTATTATTGTCTCTCCAATGTAGAACATTTTAAATCAGAACCAGTTTGTATTTTTTTATGATATGGAGTTTTACGGAACCCTGAATGAGTAATTTAACTAAACCTTAGTTGATAACATACGAGTATATTTTTAAAGAATTATGAAATGTCAAAACAAATCGACGAATTATTCAGTAACGAAGTGTCGGTGTATGAAGAGTTTTCTAACTTTCTCTATATACAACATTTATAATATTTAATTGTAATATTATTATGATAAAATGTCGTTAATAAATAAACTGTTAATACTAAAACAAACTTAAAGTTCACATGTGGGACGTATCGATTTTCGCATGAGCAAACCAAGTAAATTACTGGAGGCAAGGAGCAAATATAATCAGTCTTTGAGTTGGCCTTAGGCCTAATTAAAACATTCGAGATTTTCACTAAACAAAATCCTTCAAAACATAAAATGTCTAAATTATACCGTCCTCTTTAAATTTATATAAAATAATTCGTTGGTTTCAAAAAATCGGCAGGAATCAGTGTAAAGGGACTCTCATAGCTTATAATATAATGTAGAATAGAAAATTGGAGAGGTGTAATAGAGTTGTATATTCGCTAATAAGTGTGTTAAACTAGTTTTTCGATATTTTGTCGCTGGCTAGTCGGTGTCATTGTTTGTGCTTGAACCATTCACTGTGCAACAGTTGACGCGCAACATGTTCCTCAACAGGTTGTTCATCGTTCATCGTTCGACTATCTGACAATACGAGTATAGCAGCAAGAATTGTTTTAATTTAACATTTGTCCTGATGAGTAGTGTTGTTTTATCAACTGTGTTATTTTATTTTTACTTTTGATCATGAAATAGCTTGTTTTATGTAGTTTTTCTTGTTACGTTATGTTTTAGGTTGATAAGCAATTATTCAAATTTTGTATATGATTAAGAAGGCTGCAGTTTGTCTTAAAGTAAATAATTTGATCGAATTAGCTTTTAGTAACTTTGCCGGACGGGTTCAATTCGATGCGCAATATTAAATAAGAATATATAAGTCCCAGATTTATGTAGCGACGTTGCTCGGTTATGAGATATACGCGTTGATTGTTGCACAATGAACAAATCTCACGCTTAGTATTATAGTGACCAAATGTGACAAAAAAAAAGAAACTGCATTTGGTAAATCCCTAAAAATGCCTAATATCTTCGACGGTTTGGATCAATGGTATAAGTTTGTGTCATTTCGTCTTAATCTTTTAGACACAAAACTCACCAGCTGGTTTCCTTTGAATTTCAACAATAGTCATAGATTGGGTAAAAGTAACAGTAGGTAGATCTCATTAATTTTCCATTCGGTCACTATCATTCTAAGCGTAAGAGAATGGTTACGAATTCGTTGTTTGATTTACTCAGCCATTCGCAACTTGCGCATGACAGCCCTGTTGCAGGTCGCATCTGCTTGCAGCTTGATTATCTGCCGCAGCTCCGCCAGGGTCATCACCAAGTACTCGTACGGGTCCTCCTCGTAGTTCCTCTCCATAACCTGCACGTAGTAGTCTTCTTGGGCGCTCCAGTTGTGCTGAGCTATGTTATCGACGGACATAAAGTACGTCTCGGGTGGCTGGTTCATGTTGTTAGGATGGGTGGCGTTCAACTCGCAGAGAACGTTTATCAGCTCCTCGTGGCTTAGACCTGAAATGTGAAAGGCGTGTCTTGTAAAAATTTTATGATAAAGTATAAAATATAGTCCAGCCCATTTGTGGCCCACTACGGGGGGCCTCCTCTTCGATCGGGAGTACGATTGAGAAGGGTTAGGCCATAGTTCACGACGACGGCTTAATGTGGACTTCACATAGAAATCGTTAAAAATCTCTATGACATGCAGTTTTACTCACGATATTTAAATTCACCGTTAAAGTTTGTGGTAATTGACTATCAATATAACACGTGACTGAAGAGGGGTGCCTGGGATTTGAAACCGCGACCACCGTGTCCGCAGCTCTATTAGATTGGTTACCAACAGGCAACCACGTACTTGGAATATTATTTATTGACTAGATTTTGCATGCGACTTTGCCCGCATACTTATGATAGCTCTAGATGGGATTTTCTAGATATCAGATTTTCATCTAAGATTCCACAAATCTCTATTTCTGTCTGTCAAATATGAATTAATTATTACTATTGTCTCTATGACTGCCTCGGTGGCGTAGTGATACTACGGTACGATTGCAAAGCTGAGGTCTCGGGTTCGAATCCCGGGTCGGGCAAAGTGATATTGGATTTTTCTACTAATTATCAGCCCGGAGTCAGGAATTTGTGCCCGATATGGCGATAGGCTCGCCCCTATCACATCGTGGGACGGAATATATAAAGCGAAACGTGGGTGTTCTGGTAGCACCTCTACCTACCCCTTCTGGGATAAAGGCGTGTGTTTATGTATATATGTATGTATTGTCTCTATTTGTTAATTTGGATGGTTTTTTGGTATCTCAGTTACTGTATATAAAAATGTAAAAAGTTCTAGAATAAAAACGTCTGATTACAACTGCCATCCCGTTCTATCAGTTGATCCTTCAACTACGCAGGCTGACAAATCATATCATAAGCTGATAAAATTATTTTCAGCTCCTATTAATTTAAATTTATGATTGATTTCGTTACGTTCACCAAAGCCGCCTACCCACCGGCATATGTCGGCGACATTTTGTCGGCAGATTCGCTTTGATGGCGACGTGGAGGCGGCTCGACCTAATATGACCTTTTGGGACGTTCACGAGCAGTGCCCTCGCGTCCTAAAAATGTCAAATCGGCGGGCAACATGTGCAGACGCTTGCCGCCTACATGATGCTTTTCTCATACGCCGCCAGGTTGTGGCGCCGGGGCGGCGGGTTAGGTGTGTAGAGCACATTAGACATTCCCGGAGACTCGTTAAGCTTCAATGCTCGGTGTCATTAAAATGCGTGCCACTGTTGGTCCTGATTAGATTTGCAGTGGCGAGTGTGAGGATATAACAGTCTCCAGCCCAAAACCTAGTTGGTTTGTAGCGCTGTTGATTACGACGTATTTTAAAAAGAAAAGAGTCCCCGCCCAGAGGCAAATGATAAAGTGATCCATAAGCTTTAGTTTCAAGTGGGAGTGTTTGTGAGACTTTATCCATAATTAATGAATCCGATTAATAATATACCGGCTTTTGTTAATTCGCAGTTAACTATAGCTCGACTAACGGCTAATTAAACATAGAAAAATCATTTTAAAGTTATTTTTTAAATCCATCAACCCGAAATAAACATAGTCGTAAAAACGGCCATGTTCATCGTTGAAACTTCCTTCAACTGATATATAATATTTACACAGTACTATTGCAAAGTAGATTCAACAGACCACAGTTGAAAAGTTACATTACGGATTAGTGGTCAGTTGTTTTAATGATAAATAAATAAAGTAATAAATACACCAACTCTCATATACAGGGTATATACAGACAGCGACCGAAAACGAAGCCAGGTGGTAGTATTAGTGACTTCGGAAACAATGAAACTAATAATGTCGCAAAAAAAAACAACTGTTTTTTGTTCAAATTTTATACTTATCGTCGTATTTGGTTAATACACCGTTTTCCAATAATAACAATTTACACAGTTTTATTTTTAAAGACACAATGATGCGTAAACTTTAAATTATAATTTTAGCAACAACTAGGAATTTACCACTCAAACGCCTGATGAAAAAATATCTCAAAAAAGGCGTCACGTTTAGTCAGAGAGTAAGTTAGAAATTTTTAGTTTCATTGTGTCTGTAATTACTAAAACTACCACTTGGCTTCGTTTTCGGTCTCAGTCTTGATATACCCTGTAAAGACCTGTCCCCACACTAAGGTCGAGTCTTGTGTCGTGGGTATCAGATGCTACGAGAGACTTTTCGATCTCACAAACACCCAGACCCGAAACAAATACCTGTGGATCACACAAACATTTGTTTCGAAGCGGGTATCGAACCCACGGCCTCTCATTTCGCAGCCGGCTTAGTGGACTATATGGCCTAACCCCTCCCAATCGTACTCTCGATTGTAGAGGAGGCCCGTGCCCTGCAGTGGGACGTATAAGGGCTGATGCAATACAACAGTAATAGTCGTAGGATTAAGTACAGGTAGAGTTAACAGTCACAGACATAGTACTGACCCCATACTACGATACATGCAAATCTATTATCGTGGATACCAAAAACTACGCGACATATTCGCTATCAATACATCTCAAAATAAAACTTGTGGATTATACAAACAATTACCTCGGGGCAAGAATCGAACCTGACTCGTCTGACAATCAGCGCCTTGAGCGAATCTTTGACTCGAACGCTAATCTAGACAATCAATACTTTAAAACGTGTTAATAGTTGGGAGCCATGGTGTAATGCTATATATAACTCGGCCGGGAAAGTGGCGGCTATATGCAAAATGCACATGCGCGAACATTTCACTGGCCGCCATTTTAATTGCAGCACGTATTGACCGATGCAGAATATTAATAACTTACAATAGCGACTAATTAAATAGATTCTTAAATTAACGAAATCAATATATAACTCAAAAATGAATATGACAATTAAAAACACACAAGAAGAGCTTTTTACATTCAACTACTCGTATAACCGACGTTTTAATTAATTTTAAAAAGTTTGTTATTTAACCAAGTTACATTTCCTAAGCCACGATATGATCCTCCACCAAAATGTAAAATAACCCATATTTACCTTAAGAAAAAAACCACCCAACAACATATAATCACAAAAAACTACACACACGAATATATTAGAAAGAGGAAACTTACTGTCATCGCTGACCACATAGTACACCATGATTAAAACAAACGACGAAACTTTGGAGCGAGCAACTTGTACACAGATGTCCGGTGGCCGCGTGGCTTTCAGAACAAGTGTCGGTTCGCCCCCTCCCCGCGCCTCGCGTATTGATCTAGGCTTCGGTGGTCGGTAGCGCCATCTAGGTCTAGACTAACCGCTTAATTTTAAAACTTTCAGAGTGAAACGCGGGAACGTGTTTTACAGACTTGTTACCGATTGCCAAGATATTTGAACTAACGCGTCGTGTATACTTGGGCATACTTCTCATATTCGGAAGTTACGTGGGTGAAACGTCGCTTTTTTAAATACAGTATTTAAATGGATTCAAGTTTAAAGTATAATCGTTTATTTATTTTTCTTTCTTAAATAAATTTTTCATTGTTTTTGTTTACGTCTGTGTAATTTATTGAAAGTGTTGTGTACTGCTTTAATTTGTATATACATCGGAATACAACAGTAGAAAAATAAGTAATCTGTTTTAATGTATATACTGTTGGAGAACTGAATTCAATAAATAAATAGTACCATAGTTATCATCACCTTCAGCTGTAACTCATAAGACTACGGCTGAACATAATTTTATGCCTCCTATAAGGATTTCCACAGGGATTTGTTGGTAGCGGCCTGCAACCAGCAACGACTTCACGCGTCCTTATATTTTTTCACGTTAAACGTCTAATAAGCTTTCTCTATTTTTGGATTTCCTTTTCTAGAAAATAATCGTTAATATCGTTTTCCCAGAATATACATTTTCACATTAGACTTCAACAAATCATCTAAGGAAATATTTATTCTTGTAGCATCTATATGCCCACACGAGCTCAGAAGTCTCGATGTAATTGCCTACTGCCCGGCAACCGATCCCGCCTACATAAGCCGATTATCGAGGAGGCGTTTGAAAAGAAAATGATTTGAAATATATTTTTCGATGGCTTTGCTGCGACTGCCAGGCATATTTGAATCAATTTATAATGTCAATCGGCAGAAGAAGTGTTTTATTAATTTTTAATTTATTTCATAAGCATACCAACTTAGGTTAAGTTATAAGTTATATTAATTTTGACAGCCTCTATGGCGCAGTAGGTTAGGCGCCGGCTGTAAAACGAGAAGCCGCGGGTTCGATCCCTGTTCCGAGACAAATGTTTGTGAGGCCCACAAGTATTTGTCTCGGGTTTGGGTGTTTGTAAGACCGAAAAGTCTCTCGTATCGTTTGATACCCACGACACAAGACTTAATTGATCTTATTGTGGGGTCAGGACTATGTATGTGACTGTTAGGTGTATTTATTAATTGACACATTACACAGCATCACGTATTTCACAGGCGTGCATAACATTACAAATTATATTATATTGATTTATACTAATATAACAGTAAATGGAACATAACATAGATATAAATTGACTAGAGACAACTTATAGTACATGACTACGAGTAGATATTACTGAAGAGTTAAGGATACAAATGGTGATATAAGATTCGTTTACTGTACTGTATCAGCCCATATACGTCCCACTGTAGGACACGAGCCCCTGACACATTCGAGAGTACTATTGAGAGGGGTTAGGCCGTATAGTCTACCACGCAGGCCTAGTGCGGGTTGGCGGACTTTACATACCATAGAAATTTATAGTTTATAGCATTTTTTATAGGATTATTACAAATCACTATAAAATGCAAGTTTCCTCACGATGTTTTCTTTCACTGATATAGTGCGTGGCGATAGACTATCAATTCACACATGGGTCCGACAAGTCAGAGGTGTGCCCTGGGATCTCAACCTGCGAACACCGTGAACATTTTGGCAGTCGGGTCTGGTACCAAACAGATTCGTTTATATGCGCCAAATTTCATTGAGAAGATATCAATTTCATTAACGACGACTTATGTTTCGATATAAAACCTAGACATACGTGTTATAGGGTTATTGTACGATGTATTTCAAACTACAAAGGGAATATCAAACAGCCGAGGTTGGCGCATAACACGATGTATGTAAAAGGCAAAAGTTAATCTCCCATCCCTCGAGAATACTGATTTTTCTCGGGAATACTTTTTGTGTAGGGTAAAGGTACCTTGTTTGTGTGTGTCCTTTTCTTCTTTTGCATACGCGTTGCTAATGGACAACGTGTATTTTGTGACGATTGATTGAAGAGTTAAGATGTAAAAGTTTAACAAACAGACATTCGGATTATATTACTCGTATTATATATTAGTACTGTACTGTATCAGCCCATATACGTCCCGCTGCAGGGCACGGGCCTCATCTACAATCGATGGTACGATAGAGAGTGGTTAGGCCATATAGTCCACCACGCTGGCCTAGTGCGGGTTGGCGGACTTTTATATACCATAGAAATTTATACAAATCGCTATGTTATGCAGGTTTCCTCACGATGTTTTCTTTCACCGTAACAGTATATAATTAGTAACAATTGAATATTTTTCTTACAACGCTAAAGTCTCTTTCAGGCGACGAGATTTGTAGAAGCGTTTTTAAGGGTCTCTGCCCACCACAGCGTACAATTTCCATGCCATGAATTGGCTGCCAAATAGACCTTTTGTTCACCGATTGGTGACGTTGCATAGTTTTTTTTCTGTGCGCTCATTTTATTTATTTTATCTATTTATTTAGATTCACCATCGACAGTTACACACATACAATAAAATACGACTGACTAATAACATTGTACATTGCGTACTATCATTACAGGTGAATACAACATTCTTGAAATAACTGTTGAAATAAATTATTGATATTAATTAAAAAAGATTAGCATGCAGAATTAAAATTAAATATATTGAGAATTTAGAACTAACATGAAATTATATATGGTATTATAATACGAAATTAAACATTAAATATTTTCAAATCAAACTATTATTGAAATTGTTATTAAAAATGTCATGCAGAAGAAAATGTCTATAATCATAAAAATAAAAAATCACTCGGTAAAATATAATGAGGCTTATAAAAATCACAGATACAACCTGACGAGCAATTATGTCGTATATAACGACTTAAAGGTTGCAATAGACGAATTGAAGATGTCAATGTCATTTTTATCGTTGTAGGTCTCCAAGGCACGGTTTAAGGGAGTTGAGATCTTTGTCCTGTATGGAGCTTTTCTGAATACATATTCTATGTTGAATTTAGTCGGTAGAAACTAATATATAAAATGTTTCGCCGATAGTACTCAAGTTACAGCCTTTCTAGTGAACATTCAAAAAATTACCTTGACTGAAACTTTGTAGTATTGTGACCACCGACTTATCATCCATCATCCATCCATCAGCCAAAGGAAGTCCACTGCTGAACATAGGCCTCTCCCAATGATTTCCACAGTGACCTGTTGGAGGCAGCCTGCATCCAGCGACGTCCCGCGACCTTTACCAGGTCGTTTGACCACCTAGTGGGTGGACGTCCCACGCTGCGCTTTCCGCTTCGTGGCCTCCATTCGAGAACTTTTTGGCCCCATCGGCTATCAGTTCTCCGTGCTATGTGCCCCGCCCATTGCCACTTCAACTTGCTAATCCGCTGGGCTATGTCGGTTACTTTAGTTCTCCTACGGGTCTCCTCATTTCTGACTTACAATTATCAATAATCTTAATATATATAAATCTCGTGTCACAATGTTTGTCCTCAATGGACTCCTAAACTACTTAACCGATTATAATAAAATTTGCACACCATGTGCAGTTCGATCCAACTTGAGAGATAGGATAGTTTAAATCTCAAATTATAGTCGCAATTTTAATTTATTGCTAATTATTTGTCTGTTATTATTTGACAGTCACAATCATCTGTTAACTCCAAATGATTCTAACAGATGTCGATACCTTTCGACTGGGTTGAGTAAGTAATCAATAGATGGCGCTGCTATGGTAAATCTACGAACGTGTCATATAAGCTACATTTTAACAGTATAATTACCACGTGTTGTTGACGCTATAAAATTAATTAAATTTAAAATAAGTAGTTCATTATACTTTAAAAAATCAATTTCGTAGTCAGAATTTTGGCTGAGCGGAAAGTTTTAGCAGGAATTTTGCAAAGTATTTGTGTTTGCGTATTTTTTAAATGATATTCGTCGTATTTTCGTGTTTATATAAGGCCTATCTACAAAATAAAAGCAATTACAAAAAATTTACAACTTGCCTATTTAGGCATTAAGGGATGAAATGGGATAAAGTGGGACGAACGCGATGAAACCGGTCGGATCCGGATTGCATTCGATGGGAAATAATGGGACGGGATGTAACAGAAAGAAAAGGAGCCAGATGAGATGGGATGGGATACGATAGGAAAAGGGATAGTAGGTACTTAGGTTGAGTTCAGGAGTACAAAAGTTTGAACGGGAATAAGATATTTCTGGTGTGGAGTGGAGTCTAAACATCTTAGCACCCAGGCGAAGCTGGGCCGGGCCGCTAGTATATGTATAAAAATTATACGGTGTGTAAGTCCGCCAACCCGCACTAGGCCAGCGTGGTGGACTATATGGCCTAACCACTCTCAATCGTACTCTCGATTGTAGAGGAGGCCCGTGCCCTGCAGTGGGTCGTATATGGGCTGATACAAAAAAAAAATATATGTTTATTATTTCGCGTTGATAAATAGCTAAAATTCAAGACCTGCATACCAAATTCTTTGAAACAAATACGTTTTAAGATAAATAATTATCAAACTCCTCATGGAAGGAATTTTAAATTTTATTAGTTGAAGACTCGTCGATACCATCCGTGAAAATTTTTTATGCATTTTTCTTCAAAATTCTAAAATGCGGCTTCCATGTGGCTGTTCGATACACCGTTGCTTTTACGTAACCCAAATAAAACTAAATTATTTTAATCTGGGGAACGTCTGACTAGTGGATGGCACCCAGCCGCCCAATCGACCTGTTCGGTTACTCATTGTTTGGATATTCCTTTACTGGTATTAATAACCTGGGCTATTTTTTGAAAAGTATTAAACTGAAATTTTCGAACAAAACCTGTTAGTCGTTTTGAAGAAATTATAAATACCTATTTCTCGATATTTTATAGCAGCTCGTTTAAATCAAGAATTCGGTGGTTCAAGATCTCGGCCCTTAAGTTAATTTGAAATTAATATTCTTTTCTTATTGAATGAGCCTTTTCCATTTGCCAGCTATGCATAAGGTTCCAAATATTTTATTTTAAAAATCTGGGTTCGTCCGGGAGTTAATAAACCCGGGACCTCTCTTTTTTATGGCCTTGGTCCGGCAAACGGGCAAACAGGTCACCTGGTGGTAAGTAATCACTGCCGCCCACGAGTATCCCAACGCCTGGATCATGGATGTGTTGCCGACCCAATTGGAAGGAGAGTGGGAAGAAAACAGGATGAGAAGAGGAAGAGAGTATTGGGCATTCAGCAATCACACACATCAAGTCGGTTTCCTATGAGACAGTGGTACCGCTCCGGACTAGCCTGTCCATCCATGCTAAGTCATTATTGATAAAAGCGTGTCACCACTTCCAAAAGCGCTCTCGCACTCTTCTACTCAAAAATATTAATATATACTCATTTAAAAAAATACAAATCCATAAAACACAAAGATTGCAAAACACATGCAAAAATAGTTGTTCTAAATATTAAGGATCAGATTTAACGGGAATGTCATCTAAACTGCTGCAATTATTTTTGAAAGTAAAAAAGTTGATTTATTAAATTCTAATTTAATTTATGTCATAATATATAAATATACATATAAATCGTACTATTAACGTTACCCAGGGTTTATTGAATTAATAATTGTAAATTAAGGGTAGCTAAATTCTCTATTGAAAATTAGGGTGTATTTTCGATATTAACTCTAAATAAGGTGAAAAAAACAAATATATTAAATCAAAAAAGGAAAGTATTCACCAAATTTCTTGACATTTTTGTAGAATTTAAAAATAAAAACCAAATATTTGATTATTTGAATTTTTCACATAATTTTTGAGGTTGTGTGAAAGTTGTAGATCTTTTTATTACGTACAACCTTAGAGTATTTGTTGAGGGAGCGCTGTCATACATTTGCGTTTTAAAAAACGTAGATATTTTTAACACGCTTTTATTAGCTTCGCCTGTATCTATGTATGTATGTATGTAACGGAATCTTTTAAGTCGATTTTCGAGCACTTTAAAACGTCAGATAACTTGAAATTTTGCATACTTATCAAGGACCGGTGATAATACAATAATATAAAGAGTATGGGACATAACCCTAACCGGCTCCTTAAGTAGTTTAAATTTTAAAAGTTGCACACACACAAAGCAGCACATTTGCGATTGGAGTTAAGCCCACGGTTTGACAGTTAATTCAAATAAGACTTAGGTCTTTGTTGTTGGCAGCCCCAGGTTGATCTCAAAACTTGATTGGGCCCAACTGCTGAATGTTGCTTGTGACGGTTTTATCGTCTCCTACAGCGATACTGTGACAAACTTGGGTCTTGTTACAAAGCGTGGTGTGCTTACAGCAATTACATATCCTCAAGCACCCTAGCTTTTTTTACAATATAATGAATGTATTTCACTCAATTTTCTAATCTTAAACTGATTATCAATTACTTTACATACATAAACACACGCCATTTTCCCAGAAGGGGTAGGCAGAGGTGCTACTAGAACACCCACGTTTCGCCTTGTATATTCCGTCCCACGATGTGATAGGGGGCGAGCCTATCGCCATATCGGGCACAAATTCCTGACTCCGGGCTAATAATGAATAGAAAAATCCAATATCACTTTGCCCGACCCGGGATTCGAACCCGAGACCTCAGCTTTGCAATCATACTGTAGTACCACTACGCCACCGAGGTTTTTAATTGGGCCTTTTACTAAAGCGTGTTTTTTAGTTTTTTAAACTATATTTTTTTTGTTCGAAATGTTGTTAGCACTCCCATATTAGTGAAAATTTAACTAAATATTTAACTACAAATTGCTGTATACTGCGTTGTTAACTGAAAGTAAATTTGATAATTGTACGTCTAAGACGAGTTTGAGTGAAACTAAATAGCCCCGAACATTTTTTTTATTTTTCATATAATTCGTGCATGTTGGACAATGTCTGCCTGCCAAATGTCCGCCAATAGGAGCGCAGAAAAAATGGTCCGACATCACCATTTCACATTTTTTCAATTACCAGCGTTTCTTCTATATTCTAAATACTCTAAGCCTACAACTTAGCCATTCAACATTTTTTCCATCGGACTTTTATACCTATATATAAATCGAGATAAACCGTTTTTACCCTTTAAAACTCATCTCCTTCCACTTCCCGACCTCAGATCGACCGTAAATTATTTTTCCTTCCATTTTCTGTTATATTCTCTTCCTTTTCCAATGGAATTCATCTCATTTTTTTTTTCATTTTCGAAGCGATTAGCCCTGGTCTATATACCTACTAACATTTGCAAATGTATGAGATTGATAGTTTCAAAGTCGAAGCAATGGGCAAAGTTAGTTAATGCAAAGCATGCCAATGCGTTAACATAATGTCTCGAGGATATGAGAACAGTATGGTGACATGCAGGGCTTAATATGTTGTGAGTCTGAGAGGGTTACTCTATGTTCCTACACGACGTTCGAATGTTCGAACGTTGCTTGTGCAGAAAGACACTGGATACACACCGGTTCTACGTCTCCTTAGTAAACTTTGAGAGGGGCCATCAGCAGTAGACTTCCTGTGGCTAAAAGAGAGGAAGAACGGTAGAGCCACGCTGTTGTCAGTCATGACTCAGCATGAATGAGCAGGCTCATCCGGGCGGTACCGCTGTTTCACAGGAAATCGACGTGATGCGACAGCCCGGTGACTGAGATTGCCGGATGCCCAATACCCCTTTCATCTTCCCATCCTTTTTCCTCCCCACTCCCCTGCCAATTGGGCCGACAACACATCCATGATCCAGCATTGTGGTTGTTCATGGGTTACAGTAATCACTTACCATCAGGTAACCTGTTTGGTCCTTTGCCGGACATATATAATATATTTTTTTTAAATAAGATGGTATTCTCTCCCTTCAGTCACAGGAAGTCCACTGCTGAACATAGGCCTCCCCCAAGGATCTCCACAGCGACCTGTTAAAAGCGGCTTGTATCCAGTGACTTCCTGCAGCTTTAGCCAAGTTGTATTAGCAAAACAAAAATATCAAACCTCACAAACTTTACAAAAAGGAAAAGTAGGGCTATTTTTATTTCAGAGGGTTTCTTATACCAACCGCGCATGTTAAAAATCACGTGTCAATATGGAAAAGACTCCTAAAATTATTTTTTTTTTATATCCCTTATGACCACGTAATTTTTTTTATTGTATAAATTCTGTAACTTGCAGTTGGCCGGTAGATGGCGTGACTTTTTTCAATTTAATAAAGTTAAAAATGTTATTAAAGTGCGTGGTGGCCTGTTGGCAACGGACCAGACGCGGCTGCCTTCATGTTCACGGTGGCCGCGGGTTCAAATCCCAGGGCAAACCTCTGACTTTTCGGAGATATGTGTGTATTTGTTAGTTTATATAAAAGTAATATGAACTCCTTGTTCACCTATTGAATGATGTAAGATTTATGAAAATAAATCTGTCTTGGTCTGTCATTATTCATTCCAAGTCAAACGGTCTAGCATGTCGTTTTATTAGGTTATGGGCCCAGATTATGGCCTTTAGGGTTTTAGCAAATTATCTCGCGATTATTCAAAAGTGATTTAAGATAAACGTTGAATAGGTAAATCGCAGTAGAGTAATTAGAGAGCTAGCCTAGGTACCGACTTCAGATTGTGCAGAAATATATAACAATGGCGAATTACATTGTCAATGTGCCAAAATTAAAAGGCAGAGAAAATTATTGCGAATGGGTTTTTGCAGCGGAAAACTTCTTAGTCCTAGAAGGTATGATGAAATGCATCAAACCAGAGGAAGGTGTAAGATTGTTAGCCGAGGATGATGCAAAAACAAAAGCGAAGCTGATTCTCACGATTGACTCTTCGTTGTATGTGCACATTAGAAATGTTTCTACAACCAAGGAATTATGGGAGAAACTGAGAGCCTTGTTTGACGATTCAGGATTTGCAAGGAGAATAAGCTTACTTCGAAATTTAATTTCAATAAGACTAGAAAATTGTGGTTCCATGACAGAATATGTGACACAAATGGTTGAGACAGGACAAAAGTTTTGTAATACAGGTTTCCAATTAAGCGACGAGTGGATTGGTTCATTGTTGCTCGCGGGACTACCAGAAAAATATGCTCCCATGATAATGGCTATCGAGCATTCAGGTATTCAGATTACAACTGACGTCATAAAGAGTAAGACCTCCTTGACATGGAAACAGGAAATGGAATAAATGATGAATGGAATAGTGCATTGGCCAGTGGTTGTAAAGGCTGGCAGCAGCCATCGGCTCCAAGGAATTTTATAAATTTCAAAAATAATAATGGCCGCCAGAATGTAATGTCATTGTCGACAAAGTCGAAGAAAGAAATTAAATGTTATCGATGCAATCAAATAGGGCATTATAAGTCCCAATGTACGGCTGAAGTGTCAAATACCAAAGGAAAAGAACGTAAACAACCACATGCGTTCAATGTAGTTTTCCTTAGCGGGAATTTTAGTAAGCAGGATTGGTACATCGATTCTGGAGCCAGTGTGCATCTGACGCCAAATAAACAATGGCTTACCAATATTTCTTATGAAAAGAAAGGTCAGACTATTATAGTAGCTGACAAAACAAAAGTGCCTATTGTATGTTCGGGCGATGTAAAGATTACTACTACCTTAGCTAATGATTGCAGTTATGATGTAGACATAAAAGATGTGTTTTGTGTGCCTGAATTGACAACTAACTTACTATCAGTGAGTCAATTGATTAACAAAGGCAATAATGTTGTATTTACTACAAACGCCTGTGAAATATATAATCAAAATGGTACACTGGTTGCTTATGCGTTATTAGAAAATGGATTTTACAAGTTACAACTCCAAGAAAATATGTCTGCAGCAGCAATAATATCAGGTGAGCTTTGCCAACGCAGATTAGGACATGTAAACAGTGAGTGTCTGAATAAAATGCAAAATGCAGTTGACGGACTTTCTTTAAAAGAGAAAGTTAACATTACTAAGTCTTCCTGTACTGTGTGCTGTGAAGGGAAGCAGGTTCGATTACCTTTTACTCACGTTGCTAGGAGAAGCACAGATATGTTGAGTATTATTCACACAGATATCTGTGGTCCTATGGAGTGTAATTCTATTGGTGGTTCTAAATACTTCATTTTATTTGTAGATGATTATAGCAGAATGACAACTATTTATTTTCTTAGAAATAAAAGTGATGCCTTGAAAAGTTTCAAAGAATACAAAGCATTGGTTGAAACTCAGGCAAGTAAAAAGATAAGAATTATTAGAAGTGACAATGGAAAAGAATTCTGCAATGCTGAGTTTGGTGATTATTTAAAGAAAATGGGTATTATTCATCAAACAACATGCCCATACACACCTGAGCAGAATGGATTATGTGAACGAATGAACCGAACCTTAGTTGAGAAAGCTAGGTGCATGCTTTTTGACGCACAGTTAAGCAAGAAATTTTGGGCTGAGGCTACAAATACAGCAGTGTATTTGCAGAATCGCACTGGTTCGTCAGTATTGCAAGGAAAAACACCTTATGAACTATGGCATGGTATCAAGCCAGATATAAGTCATCTGAGAGTTTTTGGGAGTACAGTAATGGTACACATAGCTAAAGAAAAAAGACGAAAGTGGGACAAGAAAGCCCAAGAATGTATTCTAGTTGGCTATGCAGATGGAAGCAAAGGATATAGAGTGTATGATCCTGCAAGAAACTTAGTAACTACTAGTAGAGATGTGATTATACTAGAAAACAAGAAAGACACAGTCACTGTCTGCATAGAGAACACAGATTCAGTGGGGGAGTTATCCGAGGAATCTGTTGTTAAATATCAAGTCTCAGAACAATCTGGCTCTGATGGATCAGAATATCTTGATGTGGAAGATGAGGATGTGCGAGATGAGGATGTGCAGCCTGCAGAGAGTGGAGAGCAGCCTCCACAGGAAGATCTACACCAATTGGAAACAGGCGATTTACCTGTAGTGCCAATTGTTGAAACAAAATCGAAACGACAGAGGAAAAAACCCGACAGGTATGGATACATGTGTAGCACCAATCCCTATCTGGGTGATGAGGATATCACATATGCAGAGGCGATCAGTGGTCCTGAGAAACAACAGTGGATGCAGGCCATGGCAGAAGAAATGCAGTCTTTTGATGACAACAAAGTATGGGAAGTTGTTGACGCTCCAGATAATGCTAGTGTCGTGCAAAGTAAGTGGGTGCTAAAAAAGAAATACGATTGTGAAAATAAAGTGAGATATCGTGCGCGGTTAGTTGCGAAAGGCTTTACGCAAAAAGCTGGTGTGGATTATCAGGAAACTTTTTCTCCAGTGATAAGACACTCTACTTTGCGGTTACTTCTAGCTTTTAGCGTGCAGTTAGATATGGATGTAACACATCTAGATGTTACAACAGCTTTTCTTAATGGTTATCTAAAAGAAAGTATTTTCATTTATATGCCAGAAGGTTTTCCGTGTGTAGATTCAAATAAAGTATTAAAATTAAAAAAAGCTGTTTATGGTTTGAAGCAATCATCACTTGCTTGGTACCAAAGAGTAGATGAGACACTATGTAATTTGGGATTTAGCAAGAGTAAACTAGAACCTTGTGTTTTTATAAAGAATCATGTTAATGGCAAGAAAACTATTGTTGGAGTTTATGTCGATGATTTTTTGATATTTTCAAATGATAAATCTGAAACAGATTATTTGATTAAAGCTTTGAGTCATAAGTTTAAAATTAAAAACCTAGGACAAGTCAAGAAGTACTTAGGTATGAGGATTAAAATTGACAGGGATTTATGTGATTACTGTAGATCAGCAGCATTATATTGAACAGTTATTGAAAAGGTTTGGTATGTCTGATAGTAATACGGCTAAAACTCCAATAGAATCTAAATTAAATATTGAAAGATCAAATGTTTGCGATAGTAAATTTCCATATCAAAGATTGATAGGTAGCTTGATGTATTTGTCAGTGTTGACAAGACCTGATATTACTTATTCGGTTAGTTATTTGAGCCAATTTAATAATTGTTTTACACACAAGCACTGGAATTATGCAAAAAGAGTGCTTAAATATTTACTTAAAACAAAAGACTATTGTTTAAAATATTCTAAAGGAAGAGCAGAGCTTGTTGGTTACGTGGATAGTGATTGGGCAAGTGATTCCATTGATAGAAGGTCATATACGGGATTTTGTTTCCTAAAATCTGGCTCTGCAATTTCTTGGGAGAGTAAGAAACAAAGGACTGTAGCTTTAAGCAGTTGTAAAGCGGAGTATATGGCTTTGTCACAAGCTGGTCGTGAAGCCATTTACTTAAAAAATCTAGAATTAGAAATAGTAGGTTTTTCTAATAAGATTGTGCTGTATTGTGATAGTCAGAGCGCATTGAAGCTGGCAAATGATCATCATTCGCATAAACGAACCAAACACATTGATGTTCGATATCATTTCATAAGAGAGGTAATTAGAAATGATGTAATTGAAACAAAGTATTTGCCAACTGCAAACATGCCTGCTGACTTATTGACTAAAGGTTTATGTGGGGTAAAGCATTATAAATTTATGAAAATACTTGGTGTAATTAAAAGTTAAATTTATTTTATTCCTCATGTTAGTTATATTGTTTTATTTGTTACTTTTATATAGTGGGGGTGTTAGTTTATATAAAAGTAATATGAACTCCTTGTTCACCTATTGAATGATGTAAGATTTATGAAAATAAATCTGTCTTGGTCTGTCATTATTCATTCCAAGTCAAACGGTCTAGCATGTCGTTTTATTAGTATTGATAGTCAATCACCACGCATTTTAACGGTGAAGGAAACATCGTGAGGAAATCTGCATACCGTACAGAGTTTAAACCCGCACTAGGCCAGCGTGGTGGACTATATGGCTTAACCACTCTCAATCGATTCTCTCGATTGTAGAGTAGGCCCGTGCCCAGCAGTGGGACGAATACGGGCTGATACATACATACAAATGTTATTACGATAGAAATACATATCAGTATATATTCTTAGTAATCATATAAAGCATGTAGGTAAACTGTGACATACCATGCCAATTAACTTGGTGTAATAATAGACAACGTTTTGCAGCACTACTTTATTATAATATTTATAGACATTTAAAAACATTTAGACATCATATTTCGATTTCATTTCAGCTAACAACACAATTATTATGTTTTTTTCAATTATAACATTCAAAATCTGATTATGATGAATATATTTGTTACAAATAACATTCACACCATAAAGATATACAAGCGACAAGTTTACATAGTCGTTTACTTATACATAATAAATATACCTTTGTGCAAAACCTTTGAAATCAAAGGAAAGACATGAGTTTGAGGCAATAAAAAATATTAAAATTTGAACTCAGTTCCTTCCTGGATTGGCATATCATTCAAAACCCAGCGCTTAACTGACATATAGCTCGATATACATATAAAGTAGGTGGTGTTGTCGAGTATATTAGCAACCACATCGGTTCAGCGTAATGGACATAGGAAAGATAGAGGGGGGGAATAGAAATTATGTAGATATAGAACTTGTCCAATCACATCGGCTGAGCACCTCTATGGTGTCATGGATGCCCAATATAATATAATAATTGATTATATTATATTATACACTGTATTATAATCAATCGATTCATACACATCTTCGCTCCGCTCCACCACTCTCTTTCACTGAAAGACACCCTTTCATGTGAACTATCGCTTAGGTTTATGTAAAAATATAAGTTAACATTTACCGCCTTAATATTTAGGTGGATTTAATCAAACGAGCGAATGCTCATTCAATCACCACTTTATCAAATTCTTTAATTCTGTCTGCGTTCGCAAAGATTTTATGGAATATTATTAGAATGCTCGCTCGCTTGATGTAAACGGCACTAGAGCGCGCGAACAGTCTCATAGAGCGTTTTTGCGTGTTCCGACTTGTTCGCTCCCAGGAGCGGTCTCTTCAAAGCGTTCTAGTGTTCTAGACATATGGACTGGTCTCAAGATTAAAGTGTTAATGATAGAAGCATACCAAAATGATAAATGTCTGTGAGATCAGAATTCTGAACATTATAAAAATACAACTCGGAAACTACTGAAATATAATGTCAAAGATGCGAAAGAAAGATGGCTTCGCTTCTTGTCTCATACCGCGGATAAAGGGAATATAATAATTAATACAGCGCCTTGAACTCTAGAACGAGATTGCGTTTACACTAAAAGATCAAGAAAGAATGCTCTTGTTCTGGCTCTAGGTCTATGTTCGTTTCTTCTAAATCCACCTTTACATAGCGTGCCAAAAATCACTCGATCCAACAAATTTAACCGCGAACGTAAATTAAATAATAAATTACTAGTCGGGATGTTCTGTAACATTTCGATCCTACAAAACATTTTATAAATCACTGTAATTACTTAGTAAGACCCTTTTTTAAGCTCGTTTAAGCTTCTGACACACTCGTTAAACAAGTGCAAGTAGGAGTTAAATTAAATTTTAAAAAAGAGACCTACTTAATGTCTTTCACAAGCGCCATGATATCTATAAATAGAATTTATATATATATATAGCACCTGACAAGGACTAAACCGTCCTTCAATTCTTTCCATACCTACATTCCATTGTATGCTACAAAAATGCAACTAAAATGCTTAGCATAAATATCGTTTCAAAACAATTTAGAGTCAATTACGACTTGAGTAATTGCAAAAAAGCCCAAAAATAGAAATACAGTCAATTCACAGTCTTCGTTTCCAACTAAAAATACAGGGTGATATAGACACGTGTATTTAATTTAACCCACCCCCATTTATTTTTATACAAAATTTGAAAAAAACCGAAATGATTTTTTGTTTGTCAAAACACCCAGGCAGATTTTTTTCACATTTTTTTTTTCATTTTTTGGCACAATTTTACCTACGATGCTTAGGAACATGTGGTTTAAATTAAATTATGCATATCAATATCACCCTGTATAATATACTATCTATAACCTACTACCTATAACACACGGAATTTAACAGGAACATATTGCGAAACAGTCGATATTTAAAAGAAAATTATAATTACCCTTACTTACAGGAAGTTCGTTGAACGTACACGTAATAACTATGGACCATAATGTATTGTTTGCAATTTTGAAAAAAACCTGTAGTCGCCTCCCTCGAATATTATCGCAACCGAAAAATAATGACATCGTTATAAGCATAATTTAATATCACGCCAAACGGCTTTGTCTGCGTTCATTTGCTACATTCATAATTATGCTGCGTAATATTTTACTACTCCACATTAAGTTGGAAAAAATAAAGTATTGAATGAAATTACAACTTTTGAACAACAATGAATTTGTCCCTCTCTTCAGTCGGTCTCTCATTATTAAAGATCGCGACTGTCAATTATATGAATGACCTCAGCCCACCAGCTTCGATGGAGAGATGTTTGGATTTGTATTTACGACAATTATTTATATTTTAAAAGTTTCTACAATTACGATTATAACATTTAGAAATTTAATCGAATATTAGAGTTATTACATTCCGAGTATACATAGCAAATACATAATAAAACAGCAAATAACGATAGAGAAAAATCATTATATACATTTGTTAGGATGCATTACGATACTATTCGATGAAGACACCATGTTACAAAAACATATGCTTTTATATTTTCCGTTATAACAGTAAATATTATCTAATTTTACGTTCCAACTACTTCCTGACTTAAAAAATTAATGTAATAGAATTCCTTTCAGGTTAAATGTAGGTCGATTTGGGTCACGCCGTGCACAGCGGCTTACTGTATTCTGAAGCACAATTGAGACCCATATTACACCCACACGTCTAAAAATGCATACAAATGCAATTCGTCAGCTAAACATATTAATTACATTTATAATTTATGAATATCATAATATCATTATAGAATATACACAACACAACACTTACTCGCTAATATAAATAGTAAAACCCTCCAAGGCTCACGGCTGTGAGCTGTGAAGCTTATCTTTTTTATGTTTGGTTTATTTTAATGTATCTTAGTAAAGCGTTTCGGATAAGAGAAACATATACAAAATACAGCTTTAGCACGAGAACACTGGTAAAGTTACTTCATCATTATATACCGAAGAAAGCCGAAAATGAAAAGTACTCCGCTGTAGCATATGCCTAACTTTGTAGGTTGGTTTATAATTTTTTGGTCTAAAATATTGCTTTATTTGCGAAGAGGTTTCGGTAAACATGTCACACGGCTGCCATGAACACGAGTACCATGTACGAGTACACAGGGAAGTGCGTAGTGGCCTGTTGGTAACGAACCAGAAGCGGCTGTCAACATGTTCACGGTGGTCGCGAGTTCAAATCCCAATGCGTGCAATTCAACTCTCATGTGTGTATTTATAGTTATTCATCAAGCACTGTAACGTTGAAGGAAAATAGCGGGCGAAAAACTGCATATCATCGCGTTTTGTAAGAACTTGTATGGTATGTAATCCACGAAACCGCACTGGGCCAGTGTGGTGGATTATGGCCTAACCCGTCGCAATCGTACTCGGTTGTAGAGGAGACCTGTGCCCTGCATTGCAACGTACATGGGCTGATACATTACAGACACGCGAATGTCTACTTCTCTACTATAAAAACAGAGTGTGTACATATATACTCGTATTATATATTATGAACCGTGAAACAGCGGACAAAATCGGAAAGGAAGTAATGAGAACGGTATGATTTACATAGGTTGAGTTTAAATGCGAAAGCTAACACGGGTACTAAAATGCTTCTGGCATAAAAATGATTTAAGAAATCTCTGCACCCGAGCGAAGCCGGGCCGCGCCGCTAGTATTACATATTATATTTTCAAGCTTTAATAAGATATAATTCTACCAGCGTTATAGAACAAAAGCTGAATTTAATATACGTTTCTAAGGGAACTATTACGGAGTTCCTTGGTAGCTGGAGACCTTTGGTGGTTATTTCAACTTGTCAAACGTATTGAAACTGATAACTTCCTAACTAACCACGATGCAATCTTTATAATTGCTGATCGTGTGATAATTATGTTAGGGCTATACACAAAGTTTCAGCTTTCATAAAATGACGTAAGTCTCACGGTCTCTTGGTCTGTTATTGTTTTAACCTTTATTACAATTAGTACATAATATTGTCAAATATACTGACTAAAAAAATATTATATTTGTAAGAGGAGCTAATTTCCTGTAACTTCATACAATATTTTTTAATTATTCGCAACTTTTGGCACTGACCAAAAATTGCACAACAGACACCTTCCGCTCTTTAGCTATGCTCATTGTTCACATGAACAAACCTACATCATCGTGCCTTGTATAATTGTACGAAGGCCCATTAACCATAATTTATAAATTCAATTTTAAAATTACTACAATAAAGTCACCAAAGAGGAAACATTAATGTTGTTACTAATTAATATTGTTACTCATTTTGATATATATATATAAGTATATATGTCCTACAAAGACTCAAATATTCGTATTAAATTTGAATTTTGCATTGATATTGTCCATCACAATTTTCTGACTACTATTATAGGGAAGTTAGAGATTAATTTAAGAGGTAGAAGATTTCGTCATAATTATTAATTTAACATTTTTTTATAGATTGATAAGGTAATATTCGGAAAGATAGTTAAGTTGGTTATAGACCACAGTTATGTAAATCCATATAGAAGTTTACTACTAGATCCTATTCTACAACAAGGTAATAAATACTCTACTAAATATTATCAACACGAATCAAAAATATTTTTTTCATACATATTTTTTTAAGCTACATTCTAACATATAGATTTTTAAAACATTTACTTCGTATAACACGATAATAATAATCGGAATATGTAAATCGCGCTACGAATGTCGCAACATCAATTTAGTGTCGACATGATAGGCCAGATTATTCAAACTTGAAGTTATGAAATACTCTGTCAGACATAAATATTAGTATATATTTAAAAAACTTGTATAAGGTAATAAAGATCGTATTTCGTAGCGTGATCTCCAACAAATTCTTATTGAACAAACGCGTAAGTTCGCGACTACTTCACACGTGATATGTTGTCGTGACAATCTGTGTGACACAACCAGGTCAGTAGAATAAAGGCCATAGAGATTCTCATAATTCCATCTACACATCATATTTTTAAACCTAACACAGCTTTTGAATTTCCACGGTCTAACCACATTAGATCGACTAGATTAAATCAAACTATCAGTTTTAGATGTTGTATTATGGTGCATCCACACCATAGTTACTTTTTGTTGAGCAACGTTTCCAAATGTTACTCAGTTACATGTGATACTAAAAAGTTATTTATAGTTAGTACATGTTGCCGTGTTATTATACGTTACATGTTGTTGCCTTACTTGTGGTATAACAATCGATGACATTATTGAACAATGTTGCTCCACAAAATGTAACTGCGGTGTGGATGCACCCTTATGCTTCAAGACATTGAGGTCTTATACTAGACATTGCGGACATCTTCGTACACGGCGCAGTACCACCCGGGCCGCGGAACCGACTGAGGCAACAAACGTATAGGTACTGCGTTTTATTTTCACATTTTCTTTCCTCTACAATATCTCAGTGTATCATTTTTTTAAAAGATTGAAATATGAGCCCTGATGTTAAAAACGTTTGCTTGGTTCGCAGCGATGTTACGGCCGGTGTGCAGCGTTGTCAACTTCGTGCCGGCTCCAGCATCTGTAACAGTAAAAAACAATTAAGTACGTAGTTTGGGCTCTTCTCGTGTAACATCTCTGAATATAAATGAACTTCGGCTGGTACTTAAAATGCGCCTCAAAAACAACATAATTCTAGCTACTAATTTAAAAAGGCTTTTCAATAAGATTGCCTGTAAATGTTAAATTGTTATATAACGAGATTTTGCCTGCAAACTTTATCTGCGTTGTTAACATTATTCACAATATGTTATGCATATATAAAAAAAAACTGTTAGGTACACCTTCATAGCCTATTTAACCCGCTTATCTCTTTAAAGTGCGAAAACTAACAAACAACGAATCACGTTACTATTTATTTGTGGTGGATAAAATTCAAATTTTCAAGTTTCTCCCATTTACATAACCTCCCTCCTACATTATGTGAAAAATTCCAAAAAACGTGACCCATTTTAGATCTTGTTTAAGATTTAAATTAATTTAATTGAATTGACATTCATAATTTTTATGCCATGTTCGACACTTGAAGTACGCCAGCTTTCAGACTATTATTTATGGGGCATCCTAAATTATCATTATTTAAATTTAAACCAAAAATCATAGAAACCGAATAAACTCAGCAACCGGCATGTAATTGTTTCATCTTCGGATTTCGCCCCTAATTTTAAGAGATTTTTTAATGCATCTGATAATGACTTAACTACAATGAAAGAAAGAATAAACACAACCTACCAAAAAAACTGTTTAAGAGGGTTGTAGACCGCAATAGTGGTATTCGCACTGGCAGTCAGGTCGGTCGCATCCGTCTGAACGATCGTCGAACCTGTTCCAAGGACCAGGACACGTGCAGCTGGCCCGATATTTGATGCGAATCAGGAGCCAGAAATACCGGCTCAGGTTCATTTTCTGCAAGGACTCGTACACAGCTACAGTGGTGGGTTCGGTGTATCGACTGTCGCCAGGATGTGATATCCTTGTACGGCGAGGATGCCTCTCTATGGACAAATCTTTAAAATTATGATGAGATAAACTCCGCAGGGAACCGAAAATGGAGCGAAAGACTTATTAACATATATGTTCATAAAATCACGCCTTTTTCTGGTAGAGGCGCTACCAATACACCCGCGTTTCCGTCCCACGATGTAATAGGGGGCAAGCCTATCGCCATATCGCGTGTAGCGAATGTAGCGCGCTACGATTTTAATCGTGTTCGGCGATCTCCGCGTCGCGTCGCGCTGTTGCTAGGCGCCTCTCGCGCGTTGCCTTCTTCACTCCGCCCCCCGCTCACTCCACGCTCGCTCCTACAGGACGCCCGGGCCCGGGCGCGCTCGCGCAGGCAGTCGTCTCGGCGCCGCCATACCGCGCGTACTGTATACTATATTGTGTATACGTGTCATTCCGTTGTTTGTAGTTCGTACATATTTTAGGGTTTGGTTATATTAAGGTGTGTTTCAAGTACGTAGTTTAATTTGTAAAAACGAACCTTCCTTACACACATCGAACATTACATGAATAGTTAGAGCAGTTGCTGATAATGTTTTAGATAGTTTTCTGCCCTCAAACACGATCTGTCAGGTAAAGGTCGCTGATATATTTTTTTTGTTTTCAAAATTAAATTCACTGGTAATTTTACTAGGGAATTTGTTAAGACACATTTTGCCCCCACTTCTTATTTCACGAAACTTTAACGTGGCTTTTTGCGTTTCTTTACGAGTGCTGTACTCTTTGGTTACGACAACGCAAGCGATTGCTATTTAAAATCTATTTTGAAAATTAAGTAAGATACATTTTAATTTTAGTTTCCCCAGATATAAATTTAGGTAGATAGGGAGATGAATTAGGATGAGACATAAAAATAATATCACTACATAGTATAAAACAAAGTCGCTTCCCGCTGTCTGTCTGTCCCTATGTATGCATAGATCTTTAAAACTACGCAACGGATTTTGATGCAGTTTTTAAATAGATACAGTGATACAAGCAGGTTTATATGTATCATAATAGATAGGGTGTCTCAGTTTGTACGAAAAAAACATATGGTGTGAAGTGGAAACAAAAACATCTGTATTCAGGCGAAGCGAGGCGAAGCCGCTAGTGTAATATCAATTATAAATATTTGTAAGTTTGCGTTCCCAATGTATTGCGTCAAATGAAAACGCAGATGTCATATTTTGTTACGTAAACAACAATCTTGCGATTTTATAAAACCCATATTAATGTTACAGGATCAATGAGTTTCCGGCAAAATAAATAAATGGATGTTACCATATTTACGCTTGATTGTTTGTTCGGTATCATAATTTTATATATTAATAAATAAATAAAAAGTAAAACTCGCCCTTGCCTTAACATTTGCATTTCCATTTGACGATATACTCGTACATTAAGAAGGCAAATTAACAAAATAACTATCTGAACCTTTGTCAGGAACTGCTCAATCTTGCTCTAAATGTCTTAATAAGTGGGCAACAGTAACGCTAATCAAAATATTACAAAAATATTAAAGTTGATAAACGTACCTTGAAAACGGATGGCATCTTGGATATAGTACTGTTCGTCCAGGGCTCGTCGATTCACAGTCGGTACAACAGGATAGAAATTAGTATAGTGTCGGTAATTCGAAGTGTGCTCCGGACGCGGCATCGTACGCTGCCTGGTGGTAGAACTGGGGACGTCATGGTGAAATTCACCATGACTAATATGCGTTCGCCTTACCGGCTCATGCAGACGATAAGTATAAAATCTGTAATCCTGATCATTAGGCTCGGACGGAAAAAAGTAGTAGGCGCGGGTCGGGTCCCAGGAGTCTTCCCCGCTTGAATTAATTGACCCTCTATTTAATTGCTGTGTTACAGCGTTTTCTTCAAACTCCCGTGAATGCCGTCTGTATGTCATGCGCGATGACGAGGAGCGAATACAGTTGTCGTCCGTCGCAGCCTGGCGACGGCGTATCCGGGGTTTTCGATTTCCCCGTGCTGTATTTGTCTCCTCGTCTGAAGACTCGGAGACTATGAACGCGGCTGGACATCGCTGTTGTCCCAATCGGTGTAGTCGACTCGATGAGCGTTGCCCTCGCGTTTTCTGTTTTCGCTGGCGGTTGCCTGTCGCACGGTGCATGCCCCCTTGGGACATACTAGACTGAGATGGAGTTTGAGAAGATGTAAGCTGGGTATTGAGAGATAATGAATTAGGACGGACAGGTCGTATACTTTGAGCAGACCTCGTAGTCTGGGGACGGGTTTCATTTGAAATAGCTTGGGTCTGGACGCGAGGTCCGCATTCGGACGGTTGGGTGACTAAATGCCGAGTTAGTGGCTGAGAGCTAGCTGACGAGTGAGGTACAGGCGCAGATCTACGAGTGCCAACGCCACGTGATGATGGCGGAGAATTATGAGGGCTTGATCGACGCTTGGTAAGCATCGATGGACGATTGATGACGCGTTGCACAAAATTATTGGAGGTTGATGGTTGTGAATTTTGCGGGCCCATCTGCCTTGCCGTAGCAGATGCGCCGGTGCATTGCTCATAGGATGGCGGTGGTGAAGTTGGTGATTGTATTTGACATTCTGGAGGTGCAGATGGACGATAAAAACAATGTGCCATGGGCACAGAAGTTCTCGTGCGTATTTCATGCCGTGCTGGCGGAGAATTTTCAGTGTCTAGCAGACATGGCGTATCATCAATACAGTTAGCATGCTCACGCGAAATACAGCAAGAGTTTTGGGGGCCTGACTGCTCTTGTATAATAAAATACTGGTTATTCTCACGAAATCCCACAGGAGGATTTTCGAACTGACTTACCGTTGACAAATCAGTACGGTAGCCTTGGTCATAAACCATGACTAGATAATTATGGGGGCATCGCTGACGAGGTGCCATTGGACAAGCACGATGTCCTTGCTCACGAAGTGCTAGTGGAAAATATTGAGGATCTAGCGGACGTTGTCGAGACACACAAGGACAGATTCTTGATTGACAAGGTATAGATGGTAACAGACGTCGTCGCGGGCGGGGCGCAAAATGTGAGTGAACGTTGGGGTGAGTACGCGATGCGGATACGATGCAACAGGGGGGTTGGGCTAAAGTAGCGATCTGCGGACGTTGGTTAGTATGACGAGGGTGCTCGTATAGTGGCGGATATAATTGTTGAGAAGGTTGGACTGGTCTTGTGGACCGCTGAACATTGCGTTGTTGTGATTGGGATCCACTAGACTCGGCTATTGCTAACTGCTAGGGAGACGGACGGGACGCGCGGGTCGCGCGGTTATCTCGCTCCAACCCGGTGGTTCGACGACCATCTTCGTTATTCATTTCTTTTTTTTCGTTTATTTCCTGTAAATCAAAACATACCTTTCTCAAGCGAGATACCTTTTCTTATCAGCCTAAAATAAATGCATTAACCTAATGAGTTGGAAGCTGTTGCATCGTGTACCGATAAATCAACAGTTAACATACTCTTGTCAAATATTACCAAAAACCAATACCAAGTTACCGAATTGAATTGTTAATGATGAATATAGTAATAAATACTGGTAGCATCTTCGATCATGTACGGTTACATGATAAAGATTTAGCCAATATTCAATTCTTATATTATCATTAAATGATACAAAAAGCAACCAATGTATTATACTTTATTAATGGCATAATATTGTTAATTACACAACAGCAACGGTTACAACAATGAAGTATAATAAAATACAGTAGCGCGGCATATAAAACAGAAAGGTTGACGGCTTCATTCGTAGACAGATTTAAAACCTATTTAAGCTATCGAATGTTGGGTCTTCCTCGCTCAAACTGAAATCAAGTCGGTCGAACGTATATGAATGAGGCCGTACGAAAATAACAAGGAAAGAGATCGTCACAACTAAGAGAATATTTCAACTATTTGAACGGGCGAAACTTCAGTGTTTTATCTACATGATTACGAGTATATTTAATTACATAGTGCACGCTAGCCGTGACTACGAACGATAATATATTTGCCACATTATTTATATTTACGAAATATTTACTCTAATTAATAATATACATGTATAATAACTTTAAAAATGTAATTAGCGATAGGCAACAGAACACTGCAATAGTTAACACGACAGATTTACAATTAACAAAGGAGTTTACATACACCGATTGCTATTAGAATGATATTTAAAATTTTAATAATTAGTGCCACTATCTTATTTAATACTCCTACTGTCTACCTAATACAATAACGTCTGATACAGCAAAAACGTACATTTAATATTTTTGAATATTGTTACAATACATTAACACTTCTAACAATAGGATAAGATAAAATGTTCTTAAACCGTAAGTCTACTCAAAATAGATTGTATCCTCACATACCCCAGACCCGCGTATATTTTAATACCCTTCTTGTCCTGGCTTTAATACCCTTCTATACAAATGCGAAAGTATTTTTAATATAAAAGATTTCTATAAAGCATTGACAATTCCCAGATTTTGCACAAAATCGTTTATTACTTATTACAAAACGTGAACGTTTGGTTCCCTTGGCAAAGAAGTAAGAGTACGCTATGACATTATTATTGCGACTAACTTTACATAGTTAATAGTGACGCTACGGAATTACTTCAAAACTAAATTAGTGACTTGAACAATTACTTTTACTACTTTCAAGAAAAATTCAATAGATTTTAAACTTTTATACCTATATAACATCAACACTTTTAACTACACATAAATTACGTCAAACGCTACATAAGTACTTGAAAAACAACTATTTATTTTAGATATAATTTGAATTTTACACATATTTGATTATAATTTTAATATTGCAAAGTAATTTTGAAGCTATTTAATATATAATTTTTAAGATTGTTGGATTGATGAAAGTTGATTGATGTCCCACTGCGACAGTTGGTAGAATTACTCGTAGTACTGCATGTTGCTCTATCCCGATCGTTTGAACATTTGAAGAGATTTACGAAGCGATTCCCAATACTCCTTATTCAGTCTAATTTCCGGCTGAACCAAAATCACTCTCGGTGGTACAGCATCTGAAAAGAAAACAATGTTAGACACTTGTCCCGAGTACTTAAATATATAAGATATTCTCAATTTAATAAGATTAAGCAATGCACAAATAATTGCAAGCATTTCGCTAAGGATTTTCCGTACTTACCCGATGTATTGTAAACTTACCTTTCTTGACGCCGTCATAAAATCTTCAAGTATTTAAAAAATAATTGATGCACTCATAATTTAAAAAATATCTCTGTCTATAGCATAAGCTCTGCATATTGGCAGTGACGTCCATGTCACGTCAGCCGCTTATTGTCAATGAGATAAGGCTATGTTCTTACCGGGTATAACCAGACTGCTACCAAAAACGAAGCCAGGTGAGTATTTTAATTACTTCAGATACATTGATTTATATATGAATGTTATAATTGTTTGTCATTTAATTTAAAATAAAAATTCAATTTATCTAAATTAAAGTTCGTATACATAAGTAGATGCATTTAAATATTATTTTATTTTATTTTATTTGTGATATATTGTTACATTCATATACCATTATGTTCACTATTGATTGCTGCATTGACTGCGCATGCGCAAACATGGCATAAATCGCCATCTTGTCAAACAAACGTCACGGTTTCATTCATTGCACATGCGCACAGTCGGCATCCATGCTGTTCAGGTACAGGAGAAACATGGTCTCAGCCGCCATCTTGTCAAGCTAACGTCACGTCTTCATTCATTGCACATGCGCACGGACGGCATCCATGTTGTTCAGGTACAGGAGAAACATGGTCTCAGCCGCCATCTTGTCAAGCTAACGTCACGTCTTCATTCATTGCACATGCGCACAGACGGCATCCATGTTGTTCAGGTACAGGAGAAACATGGTCTCAGCCGCCATCTTGTCAAGCTAACGTCACGTCTTCATTCATTGCACATGCGCACAGACGGCATCCATGTTGTTCAGGTACAGGAGAAACATGGTCTCAGCCGCCATCTTGTCAAGCTAACGTCACGTCTTCATTCATTGCACATGCGCACAGTCGGCATCCATGCTGTTCAGGTACAGGAGAAACATGGTCTCAGCCGCCATCTTGTCAAGCTAATGTCGCGTCTTTATTCATTACACATTCGCGGAGTCGGCATCTATTTTGTTCAATCACAGGAGAAACATGATGTCATCCGCCATCTCGTCAAGTAGACGTCACGTCTTCATTCATTGGACATGCGCGGAGTCGGCATCCATTTTGTTCAATCACAGGAGAAACATGATGTCATCCGCCATCTTGTCAAGTAGACGTCACGTCTTCATTTATTGCACATGCGCAGAGTCAGCATCCATTTTGTTCAATCACAGGAGAGTCATGATGTCATCCGCCATCTTGTCGAGGTCTGGTTATGTAACGTTTCATTGCACATGCGCAAAACCGAACCCATCCGCCATTTTGTAAAATGCTGGTTACGTCATCATATATTACACGAGCCATATTTTACATAATTAAGGTTTAAATAGCTGCAGAACCCATAGGTCTAATAAATATTTCGCAAAAGTACTCAACAAATCACTGTCGCTCATTTGCGCTTAGCACATAAAATATTGACATACACACACATGGCACACACATTCGAATTGCGTATTACAGTTGCCATCGCATCTGCCTTATCAATATAAATAATATTAGCTTACCTCCACCAGCAAGGGGATCGCAGCTTATTTCGTGTAACCGCTTGATGCTCCCCGAACAGCGCAGCCGTTGGCTCCAGATGTATGCACGCACTTGTTACTATAGCACTGAAACGTCTGGGTTCTACCAAGCTCTGAGGCATAATGCGGGAGGCAGTGTGCGCCCATCGCTCCCGTTCGCTTATCGATCCAGTTACCGAACGGAGCAGGCGCAGAAGAGCTCAGGACGCCACCATGTCGCAGAGGCCGGACTAAGGTCTACGTGTATTTAATCAACTACGTATATAAAAAACTTGGGTAAGTTGTACATTTATAACTGTCTTTTGTCTCCTGTTGCTCATTGCATAATTGGCTTATAATTTTATTGAGCCTGCCAAGCATCAATTATTTAGGGAATAGGCCTTTTTATTTACCATCATTTAAGATTGCTATTGATACAGTTTCTTCAATATAACTATAAAACTATGCCAAAACGCATCGGTTGTTGCAGATAGACTAATAGAATTAATCGTCCGAATGATTTCAATCTATGGTAAATAACTTAACCAAGTTGTTTATATCGAATATCTCACTCAAATTATCGATCCAAAACCTAATTGTTTATCTTAAGTTCACTGTTTTTAGATCGAATGAGTTTATAGTGATACTTATAATACCTAGGATTCTAGAATAAAACAAACAAGTCATACTATATGGTCATATTATTTTTATAGAATAAAATGAAACACATGTTTATTTTCATAATGGTGTTATTATTGCAGGCGGGGCTCGCAGCGCGGCGCACTGGCGTCCGATGGCACGGGAAACGTCTCGAGTAGAGGTCGATACAGACTCTAGGAAGTTGCTGGATGAAGGGTCCTGTGAAGATCCTTGATGGAAGGTTATGTTTAACAGTGCATTTCTTAGGACTAATAAAAAATCTGCCTTGGTGGCGCAGTTGTACTGCGGTATAATTGTAACGCTGAGGTGTCGGGTTCGAATCCCGGGTTGGGGACAGTGGTATTGGATTATTTTATTTATCATCAGCCCGAAGTCAGGAATTTGTGCCCGATTTCGCGACAGGCTCGCCCCCTAACACATCGTGAGGCGGAAGATGCTAGGCGAAGTGTGGATGTCCTGGTAACACCTCTGCCTACTGGAAATAAGACTTAACATCCTATGTCTCAGGAACAACGCAGTGAAATACCAAGCGTTGCCTTGTAATGCATGGTGTTGTTTAGTTTTGCTAATGTCCATAAGTGGTCGTATCGCTTACCAACAGGCGAATGGCATGCTAGTCTCGCCACACATTTCAATAACAAAAATACATAATTTACAATGTAGCTGCTAACAAAACACAGAGGCTCTAAACAAAAGCTACCGAGAGTGAACATCAGTATCAATACATAACAAAAGGTACTTGTAGAACATCAACTACACTTTATGAAGACATGGTAGGTAATTCCAAATTCAGTAGACAGTACAATGTACCTACATACATTTAACAAAATAAAACAATACTTTTAGAAGTGGTAGAGCCACGCTGTTGTCAGTCATGGCTCAGCATGAATAGGCAGGCTCATCCTTGACGGCACCACTGTCTCACAGGAAATCGACGTGAAGCTGTCGCTTGGCTGTCGGGTTTCGTTCGGTGAGTGATATTTTTTTACACTGGCACAGAATAATGACTGAACTGCACCTGATGGTAAGCGCAAATGCCGTCCAGATAGAGTATCGAATGGCATCATACGGTGGTCCCATGCCATTCGATACAATTATACCGGACTGCTGAGATGCTTTTCCACACTAGGGCAGAAGGAACCAGGATTATAGGAAGGAGGGAATACGTGTGACGGGAAACAGCTTGACGGTGCGGCACAAAAAAGAATTTGCCAACTTTTTGGTTCGCACCGAGATAGTTTGGACCATCATGCTATGGCTTCGCAAGCCAGCACGCGTGGTTCTGTTAAGAAAAGGAGAGGAGGGGATCAAACTGGACAATACCTCAGAGCATTCACCGTGATATTGTGTGATTACCGGATGCCCAATACGCTATTCCTCTGCACATCCTTTTCCCTTCCGGCACCCCTCCCAAATGGGCGGGCAACATATCCATGATCCAGGATTGTGGATGTTCATGAGCGGCCATCAGGTGACCTGTTTGCTCCTTTGCCGGACCTACGCAATAAAAAAAATCTTATTGATTGTTAATTAAGAACGTTTTAAATTTAAACTGAAACTTAGCGCCCTTTGTGTTTAATTACAGTGCATCCTGAGATATTGGGCGGTATGGTGAGATGAACCACCTGTTGCCCTGAACGCCTAGGTCACACAAAAAAGGTCCTTACAAGCACTAGGTGATTAGGTTGAATGTTGAGGAGGCCTACGTTCAGCACTAGACTTCCTGTGGCGGAAGAAGAAGTGGTATTATCAGTGTAACATTGCACGTATAGTGAACCACGCAGACCAAGTCGCGGGCATCGGCTAGCAAATTTTCAGCGCTCCTGAGTCCGGTTCTAGTTGACATTTCGCTAAATAGATCAAAGCGTGGGTAGCTAACTGCGCAGAATATTCTCGAATGACGCAGTAGATGAAAATGTTGCGCAATAACCTTTATTGCTACTTTATACCACATGATTTTTCTCTCTCAATATTCAGCCACAGGAGGTCCACTGCTGAACATAAGCCTCCCCCAAGGATCTCCACATTGACCTGATGGAAGCGGCCTTCTTCCAGCGACTGCCTACCATATGCTAGTGGTAATCAGTCTTGTGGTATTCTCTTACGCATGGGTGGCGACCAGCGTACACGATGGTGAAACCCCCTCAATGGTACCCATGCGAATATCTCGCGGTTTGGCTCAGCTTATTTAATATCTAGTTTCTATCAGGCCGACATTATTATGTTGACGCAATATTCTATTTTGATTACGCAACTATTTCCGATATTCTGTCATTTAGTCATAGAGCGACAGTATTTGGGGTAGTCTGACACTACGCCTGATAGTGCGACAACATCTGGGATAGTGCGAAGATAAGTCGGATAGTGCGACGATATGTCGGATAGTGCGCCGCTATATCCGATTGTACGACTTTATGTCCGACAGTTCGACACTAAGCTCGATAGTCCGACATTATTCCCAATAGAGCGACAATATGTCGGATACTCTGACACTATGTCCCCTTGACCGAAACTACGTCTCACAGACCGACACTACTTCCGATAGTGCGACAATATCTTGGATAGTGCGTCGCTATGTCGGATAGTGCGCCGCTATATCCGATTGTACGACGTTATGTCCGACAGTTCGACATTACGTCCGATGGTCCGACATTATTCCCGATAGTGCGACAATATCTTGGAAAGTGCGACGCTTTGTCGGATAGTGCGCCGCTATGTCTAATAGTACGACTCTACGTCCGATAATCCGACACTACACCCGACAGTCCTACACTACATCCGACAGTCCTACACTACATCCGACAGACCGACACGATGACGCTACTCTCAACAAGGATCAGGCCAAAAGTATCCTGAATCGACGAGCATGCATAAAAAGATTGATGAAAGTGAATGAAGCGAAAGTAATGACAGGGTCGAACAAAGTGGCGATCCATAGTCTCTGCCTACCCCTATGGGATACAGGCGTGAAGATTATGTATGTATGTTGTATAAAAATATTCATATATCTTTGAAGACGATTTTATGTCGGTTGAAAAGCTCGAGTGCCACTCTACATATACCTAACCTTAGATAAAATCTGTCATAAGTAGTAATATTCAAAATGTCATATTATAAAATCATATTCAATTCACAGAATTTAAGTTTCCAATCCAATCCAATCCATCAGACAAAGGAAGTCCACTGCTGAACATATCTCCCAATGATTTCCATTTGAATTTAAGTTTATATACATTATTTTAAATATTCAGCAAAATACACATTCTCCCAACGCAAAGAGAAATAATACGTGTTACGACAACAGAAGAAATAATATTATTTTGCCTAAAATGATCCTTGTCTTTAGTTTCCTATACGTCATTGCTTCCTAGAATTTAATAACATTATAACAAAAACAACATGTTTTCAAAAGTATCGGATTCGATTCCTGGGCAAAAATACACTACTCACAAAAATTAAAGGATTTTTTTTTATCAAATTTTTAAGGTGTTATTTGACAGTATGTTTCTTGCAGAAAATTGATCGTTAAGAAATTTGAAACCAAGATATTGCAAGCCTGAAATATCTATTTTTCAGATCTGTGCTCTATATTTTTATTGCATGCCTGGTTAATAAGAAATCGTAGGGAAAACAACGAGAAAAAGAAACATACTTTTTCTCGTGTATGACACCGTGCATTTACTTGGGTGATGTTTATTTGGTGACATCATCATACAGCTCTTGAAGATAATTTAATTCCTTTTAATTTAATATACTAAAGAACTCCGAAGTATCATTTGGAGCTGATTTGTTTTTTCTCGTTGGTTTCCCTACGATTTTCTATTAAACAGGCATGCAATAAAGAATTAGAGCGCAGATCTGAAAAATAGACATTTCAGGCTTCCAATTTCTTGTTTTCAAATTTCTTAACGATTAATTTTCTCCAAGATACAGATCCAGAAGTGCTTGATGGCCTGTTGGTAACGGACCAAACTCGGCTGCCTACATGTTCACGGTGGTCGCGGGTTCAAATCCCAGGGCACACCTCTGACTTTTCGGATTTAAGTGTGTATTGATAGTCAATCACCACGCACTTTAACGGTGAAGGAAAACATCGTGAGGAAACCTGCATACCGTAGCGATTTTAAAGAATTTCTACGGTATGTAATCGCCAACCCGCACTAGGCCAGCGTGGAGGACTATATTGCCTAACCACTCTCAATCGATTCTCTCGATTGTAGAGTAGGCCCGTGCCCAGCAGTGGGACGTATATGGATTAATAAAAAATAAAAAATAAAGAAAAGATACAGACTCAAAGAACACCTCAAAAATTGGATCAAAAAAATATCCTTTAATATTTGTGAGTAGTACGAGTATATTATTTTTTTTAAATGCAAGTAATATGTAGTTTTTGTTTTCATCAAAATCAGGCTCGTGACTCCTTTGAGTATTTTTCATTGTTCCTGGCAGTTTCTCCTTCGGCCTTCCACTTTCACTTGAAAAACTTACCCGGTATTGAAAGATTATTATAAAAACAATATATATACTTATATATATATATATTTTACAAACAATATCGAAAGAAGTAAACAGTATGCCTTTGAAAAAGAAATCAATCAAAGCAATTATTAGCTAAACATAAAAAATAAAATAAGTCGTGAATTCTTCCGAGAAATGAGAACCGAAACCTGGATTTGAACCAGGAACTGTTAGGTTTTTATAACCTAATGCTCTGCCAATTGAGCTATTTCGGTAAAATAATCTGGTTTTATTGAATTCACGACCAAGTTACCCGATGTTAAATAAAGTGCGGTTCAAGAATATCCACCGGAGTGGCACGATAATATGTTTCTTACGTATTGAAATAAAAGTACTTTTATGGATTTTATAACAGATTTCTTACATCACAGGTTTCGTGGTCACGTGCGGGGAAAATGAAACCAAATCCGCTATCATTTCTAAAGAAAAGACGATTTATTTCAAAGTAGGTACGAGTGTAACATTCTTCCTTAAACATTAAAATGCCAACCTGGCGTTTCCAATTCATGCGTACCTAGTTGAGGGCTATGGTAAAATAGTTTAGCTGAGTAAGGAAATAATGTACAGACATTATTTTTTTACATAGGCACCTGACACACTGAGAGGAGAGGACTTCTTGACTTGGGTCCTGGGACAGAATGAGGCGGGATATAACGGGACAAGGAAAGAAGAAGAGGACGGTAAAAGCAGTTTAAATATAACGTAGTCAGTACGCGAAATAATATGTTGTTGATGTGGACTGGACTTACGAAGTATCTATAGCCGGGCGAAGCCAGAGAGGGCCGCTAGTACATCGTAAATAACTCACTACAATTAATATAAGTAGTAAGAAACTCTTTCTTGTTTACCAAGAAACGAAATTTACAAAAACAACATTCATATGAATACTTTTTAGTATTACAACTTACATACTTCTATAAAACTACAACTACTTTCAAATGTCATTTTAACATTACAAACACTTGCACATCTCTCTTGAAATCGAAGGTGGCAATGTTGCGAGTATAATGGGAACATTTTCACCGGGTATGGTTCGAGGCGGTCTTTTTATTAATACAAACATTGAAATGATGTGTAATCTATTTTTTTAAATTATTATTTAAATTTCGATGTGTTGTATATTTGTTTAGGTATTTATTTCTTAATATGAAGTTCTAAGACAATAAAATATTTCGATCAGTTAACACTCTCATAAAAGTTTGAAATAGAATCAACATTGACCGATAAAAGAAGGCTTTCGTCGTATAGATCCATCTATTCAAACTGATACACAAACAGTCGACCCCTTTAGAAAGCGGGATCTGAATTCATGCCAAGTTCACGGCAGTATTTATGCGCATAATTGTGCCAAGTTCACGATCAAGACGAGAAACTTGGCTCGGCATTGAGGGAATGCTTTAGTTAGCTTTGGGAGGGGAGTTACTGTATTCCCGAGGGGACAAAAAGAGTGACCTGGCGTGACAAAAGATCTAGCTACTAGCTTAGCGGTTGTTAGACTCGTCAAGTTCTGTTCATTTAAGCAAAATACAACAAAGTGCAGTAATAGTTTGTTGCCCATATTTAGTTATATACATAGTAATTTAAGCAACTATTATAGAAATATATTATCTACGTATTTTATCTTTCAAAAGATTTGACGTATTTCCATGTTTTTTTATTACACCAATACTTCCCTTACGGTCCTGACATCTATATTATCTTCCAATAACTATTCAATAGTCTACCTCGTAATGCCTCTGACTTTGTGTGCAAGTGTGCTTTTACAGACAGAGGGCGCTAAAACGTTATTTGGAAATTGGGCATATTTTGAAAGCCTTATAACCTATTTTCAAATTATTTATTAACGATTTTATAATACTTTTAATATGGGTTTCCTGGTAGCACCTCTGTCTACCCCTTATGGGAAAAAGGCGTGAGTTTATGTATGTATATACTTTAATACTTTTAATAAATACAAAGCTTTACTACAAGGTTATATTAATTGTCAGAATTAAAATTTTCATTTCTAACAAACAATACCAAATGCATTATATAACATAATTACTTGTCTTTTCAAAACTATAAGCACATACATTAATAACAAAAAATTCCGCATTTAAATGTATGACGTAACAATAAAAAAATATAAACACATATGTCCGCATTGCAGATGTCCGGTATTGATTTGCGCATGTCAATGTACAGGGAGGGATGCGTTAGTGACGAGCACGCGTTGCACTTTCGATCTATCGAATGAATTGTGACGATTGTAACATCGATTGTATTAATAAAAAATAAAACATTAATTCAGACCCGAACGTAAAAATAATTTGGTTTGGGATCTTTTATTGAATATTAAAATACGTGTGCCTGAAGGCTCTGGTCCCTGTGCATAATTGATATAAAAAAATAAAAATTAAAAAGATGTTGAGTAAAGAAAATGTAGTTAAACGTGGACTTAAAACTCTACATCAGGCTTTAAACGGCGCTTCACATTAATTGTCAATGAATTAACAATTTATAAATCAAATTAAAAACAGCTACGTCTGATCGGCAATACGATTAATTTCATTCGCGTGAAATAATTAATTCCCGAAAAATACATTATGAAATTTTTGACAAAATAAATTACTTAGCCGGAGTGGCGACGAAAGACTCTCAGCATTCCTCGGGAATCAAACGCAGAACCCCATAGTTAACAACCATACGCCTGCACCAAACGCCAGACTGTTAAATTGTGGAATTCAGCAAATTATATATAGAGTGAATGGGGTAGCTGTGATGTGGTGTAGCATGATCGAACCAAGATTACTCCATGTTTAGGGGATCACGACCCTCAGTAATGAGAAAAACGATGCGAGGAGGAATTGGTATATCGGGTATCCACTCCTTAAAATCCAGCCTATCGCCATACCAGGCCCAACCTCATAAAAGGTTTTGAATATGTACATGGGCAAAAACATCTGATGTCTGACCTTTCAACTCTTTCTCTCCAATCACGACAAGTCCACTTCAATACGCAGTCTCATTCTACAACAAATGTATAATTGCTTTAATACGAATTTGGTTCAATATTCTTACAGGATCTTTTCTCATTGCTCGTCTCAGTTCTTTTTCGAGGTGAATGTTTATGGTTCTCATCTCGCAAACCCTGGGGGAAAGCGTTTTTCAAACTGAATTCAAAAGTCCTTCGAAAAGGACATAACATTTGATAATTAAACTAGGTTTTAAAACTGTTCATGAATATGGCCCTTAGAATTTAGTCGAGATCGTTTTGACCGTCTAACTATAGTCTTACAAACCAGCACGCAGGGCCCTGCAAAAATATCTGCTCCGTTACATATTGTATTATCCACATATTTTTGTATTTTACTACCACATTCCAAACTGACGCCAATTTAATCGGAAATAGGCCTCTGCCACCGCTTATAGCTTTCTAAGTTTCCACTCCTATAAAACGGTCAACGAAGAATATCTGCCTAATTTTTGCAATATAACTGTTTGTTCTGGTATGATTATGTCCCTCCCTGGCATTAAACATCGTGGTTCATCGCAAAAACAGACACTACCGAGCGCGACTCTAAATAGAAGGTGTGACCTTTATTCGTCCTTATTACACTTCTTGGAATTATCTTGCAGAATGTGAACTCTCCAAATAACAGCAATAAAATGATAATATATATTTTTTATACTTTACTTTTTTGAAAAGGTTGAAAAACACAACAACCTGAAAAGATCTTTGTCCAACAGTGAATAAAGCTGTACAATTTTGCCGGCCTTATCGAAACTGAATACAAACAATCTGAACCCGAAAACCCTTACGACACTCTGGCCGACATGACTCAACCAACTTCGACACTTCTTAACAAAGCTCATTAATGGATATCGATATAAAACCAGAACTATATTCCAAAAATCGCAATAAATACCGATTGAGCGAAATCGGTGGGTGAAACGGCAATGTTGAGGGCCCTCCCTACGATGATAAGGGTTCATATAATTTTGATCTCTCTTCCTTTTACTCCAAATATCAATTCTCCATGACTTTCTGTTTGAAGGTGGGGGATTGAATTGGCACTGACATAAATCATTACAGCGGCCATCCTTACGGGATAAAGGCGGTATCTCCGATTTTTAAAGAAGCTATACTGCAATCTACTTTACTTCTTGACGTGAGTACCAATTAAAATTAATGTTTAAAAATTATGAAACACAACTGTATTGCGTAATTTATTTGGCTAACTTCCTATATCCTATATCCTGCGCTAGCTGTCCGCCATTACGCGTAGTGTTTGGCTTTTAAAACGTCGTCGTGAATTTTTCAGCCAACCAATTAATTTTTTTTTACTGATGTCTGCCCCGTCCCGAATTATTAACTATATACGTAAAACTGCAAATGCGCGTGGATTTTGTTTCAAATAAAAAAAAAACTATTAATATGTATTGTTTTTCACAGTCAAGCAGCTGTTTAAAATGATTTACGCAATACTAATGTGGAATTTATTTTAATATTCCAGAATTATGAGCAACTCCACCCGGCGTCCGGCCGTTTCAACGCGACCTATAAAACTCAAATGGCCAGAGTGCGTGTTAATCCCTCAAAATATTCCGATTATCGATCTAACGGAATTAGAAGATAGCGATACAGAGGCGGAAGAACTAAAAAACATGCAGCGTGCTGGTGGGACAAAACCCAAAAAAGAAAATGAACGGAGTGAAAAAGAAAAAACGAAGGCTATATTAAATCAGGGGGAATGTGCGAAAAATTACACAAGAAACGTGGAACAGAAGAATGCAGGAGAGAAAAAACCGGGTGAGGAGAAAAAGGATCTACATAAAGCTAATCAGGAGGGAGTGCAGGAGTTTCATAATGAGAAGGCGCCCGCAGACAGCACAGTGGAGGTAAAAGAGACCGAGAATCCCGAGGAGGAGGACTATGACGAACTAGAATACGAAGATGATTCTGCTCCAGATTCAGAATATGACTAAACTCCAGTGTCCAATTTTTTGCCTCCTCATGTTGACTCGGAGTGGGACGTAGTCTCCACATTTATTATTGGACCAAAAAAATTGCAAATACGTAAAACACAAAAAAAATCTTTACGTCCAGGCTTCATAGTTAGTATACGCAGGTGTCGCTGGTGTTTGTGAAAACGAGTGAAAAGTGTCATTTAAATATTGCTTTAAATTTGAAATTAATTAATTAATAAGACTAGTGTTAAATATTAAAATGTTCGTAGCATACATTATAAAATACTACGGCCGTAGACACACGGGTCTACGGTTTAATAAGTGCTGTGGGATTTCGTAGACAGGGAATTGTGCTGGTTGTGTGCGATTTAGGCTCAATTAAGACAGGTGTTTTAATTTAATGTGAGTCGCATTTTAGATATTTTACACCTTAAAATAATCAACTAATATCATAAGTTAGGAGTAATTATACCATTGGGGAATTCAATTATTATAAAATAAAACAAAAATATTTCTTACGTAAAATAATATAGCAGTAATAATGTAAGTGTAAACATACTGCGATTCGCCACATCGACCTTGCAGCTGATGCATGGCACCAATTCATTTTTATTAGAAATCAGAAAATTACATAATACACAGACGTATCCCTGTTTGGGCCGACATGGCATTGTGATATTGTACAAATTAGAAAATACCGACAGGGTCAACATCATTAATAGATTCAATGTCCAACGGTCGTATCGTGTTGTATCGGTTTCTATAAAAATAAACCATAATTGCTTAAAAAGCAAGAACGGAATTAAAAGCGATTCAATTCAGTTCAATTTTAATAATGGCTTTATCGCACATGCGACAACTCCGCTAATGTCAAGTATTTTTCCATAGATATTTTTTATTGTACGAAAAGCGCTTATCAGTTTGGCTGTTTTATTGAAAGATGACAATTAATAAAATTGTTGCTAGGAAACAAAAATATTACGTCAACCAAAAACGATTCAAAAACTTTATCGTGCAAATATAGACGTAAATATTTATTTTGATAATAATATATGGCTCTTAAAATATTTGGTACCTAGAAATTCTATTGTAGCTAATATGGAACGTATAAATTCAAAACTAGATTTTTTTTTTATTTCACAACAACGAAAACCGTCTATGTAATGTTTTACTCTAAACTTATTTTTATTAATATTTATTAATATACACAGTCTTTGAACCAATTTCGGAATATATCAACAAAAAAATCAAATATCTATTTTTTATGATAACATTGTGTAAACCGGTGCAATGGTCTAAAATTGGGAGAGATTCGATTTGATCTTTGGAAAATTGTGATCCTTCGTTTTAAATTACTTAATAGCATATAAGTTAGTTGTTAATGGTATTTAATCATTACAAATAATTTTTATATATTATAACATAATAATGATAACTAATAATTATATTTAGTATTTATATTGACGGCCTTGTTCATAAGTTTATAAACCTATTTTAGTAATCTAATGTTATGTCTTCTTCGTTCAAACTGAATTCAAAGTAGTTTGAAAGGAACAAGATATTTGTTAACTAAAATATATTTATTAACTGACTACGAATGAGTCTGTGAGAGTGTCTAACATTTGGTATTTTGTCAATCATCGTTACCAAATTTACAATCAGTTTTATTGAAGGTGCTGCACATAGTCAAAAAAGGCTTCATAAAACAGTTTTTTAGCAAGATGTGTTGATGTCAATTTAGACCAACGAAAATACTGTGTCTTAATTTTGATCTTATATTTGCCATAAATTTTATTTAATATTTATGACTGGAATACTGCAATCACATATGTTTGTATACTTGGAACGTTGTGTCCAAAACATGTGTTCGTTCAAAAACAAATTTTCTCAATAAAAAAATCACTTAATAATCATTAATATTTAAATTGTAGCGATTTTAACTGTAATATTTATAAACACATTTTTATAAAATTAGAAACAGTGATGTACTCGTAATATACAATAATAAGTGGAATTGTTGTTTTTATTTATCCTTTTAAAAATATATATTTAATACACTACTCACAAAAATTTAAGGATATTTTTTTTTATCAAATTTTTATGGTGTTTTTTGACAGTCTGTATCTTGGAGAAAATTGATCGTTAAGAAATTTAAAACTAAGAAATTGGAAGCCTGAAATGTCTTTTTTTCAGATCTGCGCTCTATTTCTTTGTTGTATGCCTGGTTATTAAACAATGGTAGGAAAACCAACGAGAAAAAAAATATCCAAAGTTTTACTCGTGTTTGACACCGTGCATTTATGTGGATGATGTTTATTTGGTGACATGATCATAAAGCTCTTGTAGATAATTTAATTCCTTTTAATTTGATATACTAGAGAACTCCGTAGTATGATTTGGAGCTGACTTATGGTAAATCAAAGCAAAAATGGCCTTTCCAACTTTGACTCGGGATTACTCCAGAAATAATGATCACGCAGAAAAAAAAATTGGCGTTTTGTAAACTTAATAGCATACTCTATAAGCTGTTATTAAAGTTTTATTATGTAAAACAGTATAACTGAGAGAAATTGTTGACTGAAGAAAAGGTAAAAAAAAGGGTTATTTAAGAATATTCGGAAAACGTTGCATATCTTTGAATAAAATTGACAAATTAAAAAATCGTCTATAACTTTTCTACCTTACAGCATTCTAAACAAACCCTAAATGTTTTAAATTGCTACGATTTGATTATGTTAATGTCCGAAAGGTTTAAACTCACTGTATTCGCCAAAAACCATCTTAATGAGCAATTTTCAAATCTTATTCAATTACAAAGTTCTAATCTAACTGGTTGAAAGTAATATAATAGTAGTGGGGTAAATAGGCACCAAACTTAAAATCCGTAGAGAGAGAATTTCTTCGCGGCGCTCTCTTCTACTTTCTACAGCGAGGCGCGGCGCACCAGGGCGTACATTTTAGGACATCGTGAAATAAAGAGTAAAGTTTGTATCATTTACTAGGAAAAGGTGTAGATAGTTGTCTTAGCAAAATAAATTAGTTTCAATTACTGTACAGAAATTAAAAAAATGAAGGAATAAATTATAATTTAAAAATTTTAACCGACTTCAAAAGTGTAATAAAAATAGAGAAATAAAACTAATCTTATAATAAATCTATAATTCACTTTTGGAGTCGGCTTAATTTTTTTAAATTATATTTTATTTCTTATTTATCCTACATGTTCGGTGATCGGTTACAAATTTATTATTGTCGCCTACTACTCGTGTATATATATATCTTAATATATATAAATCTCGTGTCACAATGTTTGTCCTCAATGGACTCCTAAACTACTTAAACGATTATAATAAAATTTGCACACCATGTGCAGTTCGATCCAACTTGAGAGATAGGATAGTTTAAATCTCAAACTATAGTCGCAATTTTAATTTATTGCTAATTATTTGTCTGTTATTATTTGACAGTCACAATCATCTGTTAACTGATTAACTGTTAAATGATTCTAACAGATGTCGATACCTTTCGACTGGGTTGAGTAAGTAATCAATAGATGGCGCTGCTATGGTAAATCTACGAACGTGTCATATAAGCTACATTTTAACATTTCGTGTTGGGAAACCGTCGAATCTATTTGTGTTAGCTAAAGACAGGTTAACCAAAAACATTGTGCACCGATTGGTGTTAAATTAAATTGAAATTGAAAGTATTTACAATTCAAAAAAATAGATATTAACGTTTAAAAGTTTAAGACTGTCTGCCTTGCATACCTCATTTATGAGTTTAAGCGTCACATGTTATTTACTGTATTATACTGTAATATACTTATATTTGTTATAAAATAAATGGAAATAATAAATCTGATAAATTTTTATTTTGTACCTATTGATTTCTGCTTAATATCAAGTGTAAGAACATTTTAATTAATTGTGTTCAACGTACTTCCCCTTCAAATCTCAATCCAGTGAGTTTGTATACCAACATCAACATTTTCGTCTTTGTTCGTAAATAATTTCATTGTACTAAAGGGTTATAGTAGTAGAAAGTCAAATAAGGAGTCAAATCAGATTGTTTACTATAATGTAATATAACAAAAACTTTAGCCACAGCAACGCGTGGCCGGGTCAGCTAGTATATATATATATATATATATATATATATATATATATATATATATATTATGCCACATTACAGTGGCACAAAGACTAGTACAAGAACAATCATTTGGGGTTTGAAATGGATCCATTATTTCGCAAGTCTTTACGTAGCCGAAGTGGCTTAGGGGTACAGCGCTAGACCTTAAGATCTAGAGATCCCGGTTCGAGTCCGGGCTTCGGCATTCACTACTCGGAGGTTCTTTTTGTTCTTGTTTTGTTAGTGTTTTATTATTTTATATACATCGCGCATTTATCTTAATACAAAACTCACAAAAATAAATGTTTTTTTTTATCAAATTTTTTGGTGTTATTTGACAGTCTATTTACTCAGTATATCCTGGAGGATATTGATCGTTAAGAAATAAAAAAAAAGAGATTGAAAGCTTGAAATGTCTATTTTTCAGCTCTGCACTCTATTTATGTTTTTCTTGGTTAATAAACAATCGTAGAAACACCAACGAGAAAAAAATCCAAACTTTTACTAGTCTTTGACACCGTGCATTTACTTGGGCAATGTGTTATTGGTGACATCATCATAAAGCTCTTGATTTTATGTACTAGAGAGCGCCGTAGCATGATGTCGGACTGACTTATGGTAAATTAAAGCGAAAAAGGCCTTTACGACTTTGGTACTGGATTACTCCAGAAATATTGCGATAAATCAAATTACTATTTTGTAAACTTCAAAACATATTTGTTGTGATTATGTTATTAAAGTCTTGGGATGTAAAAGAGAATTTCTGAATAAAATTGTTGACTGAAGAAAAGGTTAAAAACGGTTATTTAAGGAGATTCGGAAAACTTTGCATGTCTTTGGATAAAATTGACAAACAAAGAATATCATCGGCAAATTTTCAACATTAATGTATTCTAAAAATACCCTCGTTTTTTTAAACTTCTACGATTTTATTATCTTAGTTTTCGAAAGGTTTAATTAAACTTACTGTATTCGTCAAAGACCATCGTTATGAGCAATTATCACTGCTTATTAATGTTTTTAGGACAACATTTTGATGTTCTAGTAATCACCCATATTCTTTTAATCAAATTCTTTCTCTCAAACACATTTGCCGCACTCTGTAAAAAATGTAATAAATGTAACAAAAACAGATATCCTGGCCCCGTAACCAGTTAGTTTTAAATAGTGTTAATGTAGAAGAAAAATTAAACCCCGACATTCCATTATACGGATTGTTGACTTTCATCACTCAAATCGTAAATCTTATTATGTTGAAATTTTCGAATTTAACCGAAAAGATTCATAAGAGAAATACTGGGTATTTTTGTTCATTGTTAGTAACATAGGTCCGACAAACGAGCAAACCGGTCACTTGATGGTAAGTGATCACTGTTTCCTATGCCCATCTACAACGCTTGGACTATAAATGAGTTGCCCGCCCTTGAAATCAGGAGGGGAGCGGGAAGAAAAGAGGATGGTAAGAGGACAGTGGTATTGACAATCTCACTCACCCAACGAAACGCGGCGGCAAAGCTGTCACTTCACTTCGATTTCCTGTGAGACAGTTGTACCACCACGGATGAGCCTGAAGTGAATAATAAAAAAAATCAATTTATTTATTTTAAAGTTGTTATTGCAAGCATACACACATGGTTAGTTTGACCAAATGGTTTAGACAAGAAAATTAAAAAACATATATATCATATATATATATATATATATATATATATATATATATATATATATATATATATATATATATATATCATAAACATTAATTCATGTTTACTTTCTAAATGTGTCATATGTAAATAATGTACTTGGGGAAATATTAATTTACCAAAAAAAGTGCGACAAGCTTAGAGTACCTACAACAAGCACTTATATAAAACATGCAATAATATTACACGCGCGTCGAGCACTTTAGCACAAGTACTGGAGGGCACATAACACTCACCTTACTGAGAAATGTAGACAATAAAAACTAAAATCTATATCTAGTACATTCCATAACGATTTTCGTTTCCATTTTTAACACCCTTGTACATTGTTTATAATATGTGATCTACCAGTTTATTTTACTGCGAATGCGTTCTGCATTTATATGCACTATATGGTTGGGAGTGAAAAACTCTTTCGACCTTATTCATAAACAGTTTTAAAACATATTTTAGCTATCCAATGTTTTATCTTCTTCGCTCAAACTAAATTAAAAAATAATTAAAACTGTCTATGAATAAGGCCGTTTAAGTTTCCTTTATACCAACACACACAATTTTTAAAAATTTAATCAAATATTATTCCATAAACCTTTAGTATAGTAGCAACAAGACACATTTCGCATGCACGTTGACTGAACGGTCGAGCCCCTCAGAAAGAGGGATCTCTATGTGAGTCAAGTTCAAGGTACGATCCCTTGTGGCGTCGGGACTGCGTCCCTTTATCCCTGCGCATAATTGTGCCAAGTTCACGGTCGAGTCTCGGATCTTGGCTCGGCGTGGGGGAATGCTCTGAATTATCCATGAGGGTGCCCAGTATCCCAGTAGACACGGTTGTCGGATGGGATTTTTTATACAACTTTATACTACTGCTCTGCTTGCGTTAATGCTAATATAGCGCGGTTTCTTTTTTTTTAGTAATTTCTTTGCGCCAGTGCGAGTCAGAATAAGATGGCGGGTGTCACCGGACAAAAATGAGTAATATGAATATGTTCGAGTCTAAATATAACTATTGATTATTATAATCTATCATCAACACATTTTTCTTTAATAAATTATGCAAGAAGCAATGAAGTATTTAAAAAAAAACAATACTTTCTTATCTACCGTGACATCTTTAGTATTCTCTAAAAACTATTGACTAGTGCACTCTACAGTGAGCTACCTTTAGTATCTGATGCGAACATTGCACGAAAGATGGCGATAAAACGTAATTCTCAAAATCATACAAACTTTAAATTGTTTGTGTAATAAGATTTTTTTATATTTTTCAATAAATGCAAATTATTACATAAGTAGAAATATATAGAGCCGATGAGTATTATTCCGGTCGATCGTTTCTAAACCATTACTTTGCTTGAATTGTGATTTTTCATTACAAAACAGTCGTTTAATCGAAACAAGAATCTCGTTTTTGACCATCGTGCTAATAATCTGTCACGAATGATAATATGTCTTTGAAAAAAGGTTAACAAAGAGCAGCAGAAATAACTTAATAAATAAATATTTCAAATGTTACATACACAAGTACCCATTGCAATCTCCGCGCATAGCTGATATTGATTTGCGCATGTTGCGATGTCCGTCGGGAACGTTCGGGAGCTGTAGTGACGTGCTACCGATGCATTTGTATTATATCGACGGAGTAAATAAATAAAATATTATTTACTTCTTCGTCAGCATGGGCATACATATACCGCGAAAACGCAATAGACGCAAGAAGCCGAAATAATGTACAAGGGGGCCACAACGCGTGCATTTGGTAGCATATGAATGACATACGATGTCAGTTGTTATGATAAAAGTAGCTTTTGGTCGAAAACTTCGTCCGTGTGATTTACTTTATTTAAAATAATGATGTGTACTTAAAAAATCGATAGTTACTTTATTTTAAGTGTATACGATAACAATTCAAATTATTAGGTTCCTACACCCCTTCCCCCAAATGCAAAATTCCAAAATCCTTAATCGCATACTGTATTTATTATATTTTTGCGCGGATCAATAATTATGTTTTAAACAAAAGTTGTTTGTACCTGTTAAATATAAAAATTACAAACCAAGCCCCCCCCCCTACCCCTTCTCATAAATGTAGAAATCCAAAACCCGCGAATCGAGTCGTTATTTGTTTATGATCAAGTAAGAAGACACAAATCCAATTTTCAGATTTATATCCTAAAAAGCCGATATTCCTACACAAGCTTCTTCCCCCTCCTGCCCCCACCCTGCGGAAGTTGTGAAATTATACAACCTCTAAGGCCTTAACCACTTATGACATAACTTACGATTTCAATATTGATTTTCCTGCCCTATTTGAGTATTAAATTATACCCTCCGGCTCAATTTTCAAGGGTGTTTTTACCAACCCCGAATATTTTTTACGTCAAAATAAACCGAAAAAACCTTATAAACTCAGCCACCCGCGTGTGATAATAACATTTTTATAAAAATAACCTCTTTTAAAAATAACCTGATTTGTATTCAAAAATAAAAGTAGCCTAAGTTATTCGCTCAAAAATCTGTCAGTGTAAGTTCTCGAACAGAACCGAAGGTTACCTAAGCGATATAAATACTCGAATCTATACGGGCTGGTAAAAATTTGTGAAAATCAAAATTGAAACTTTACGCCAACATAACCTAATTTGCGGAAACTGGCTTTCATTTGCGAAAAAAGATTCGAACAGTTTTTGCCAAATCCTGACGGAGGACGAAAAGTGAATTCACTGCGACAGCCCAAAGCACGAACATAACATGACGAAGTGATTTTTCAGTACTACAATGGGGCCTGTCTTGCTGAAGCCTTCAAGAAAACTTTGCAGGCAGTTCAATGAGATGTCCTCTCAACCCGCTATATTTACCATGTATTACTTCTTCCTATTGCATTCTTTAGGAAGAAGTTCAAAACAGAGTCTATTTCCGAACAGTTTATATTTCGAAAAAGAACTAATCAATCTATTAAGTTTTTATTTGTTGATAATATAATTAGCCGACCTTGCAGAAACCGATTCTACACAAGCTGAACCTGAAAACTCTTGCCCGGGTCACAATGACAGAATTTCAACAGTCGTCTACGGAGTTCGACATCCAGTCGGATAGGAATAGCTCATAAGCTGATGTCGTTATACATAATATATCGATTTGTCTCCATTGTTACTTTATTTATCACATAATACTAGCTTATATTTAAAAAATTGCCAATAAACACAGATACAACGATATCGATGAGTGGTACGGCGGCGTCGGGCCCCCACTACGCCTCCGATAGGGGCATGCGATTGTGATCTCTCTCGCTTTTACCTCAAATACCAATTCCGCGTGAATCACCCTATAAAGGGGTGCATTGAAGACGCAATATCATAAATCATTACAGCTGCTGCTCTCCCGGAACGAAGGTGTTGTCTCCGAGTGTTTCATTGCTGTTCTGAATAATTGTACTAGATCAAGTAAGTGCTACTTTATATTAATGCTTAAAAGTTCGGATACAGTTTGTCGTGATATTGACTGTATTCATTTTGCGAAATTTAGAATTGAAACATTAATTGTGCGACGCAGTGCGAATATTTAGTCTGGGCTAACAGTCCGCCATTATACGAAGTGTATCGCTCTTAAAACATCGCCACGGCTTTCTGAGACGATTGGTAACACTTTTTTCCATATTGTAGTAAATTGTTGTGGCGGCTCTTAAAACATCGCCATTGTTTTTTGACTCTTTGTACGTTTTCATATTGAATCAAAACCTTATATCTACTACAGCTTTATCTCAGCCGATATACGTCCCCCTGCTGCACACGGCCCATGTACATCTTGTCGGTTAATTAACTATAAATTTAAATTAATAACACAATTAAATTGTATGTATACTTTTTCTCAGTCCAGGGAGGAGTTAGTTAATCTGCGCAATACTAATCTTGAAATTATCTGAATTTTCCAGAATCATGTCTGAATCAACCAAACAACATGATTTGGAGGAATCCATTAGAAAACAATTGCAAGATATTGTAATATCTCCGGATCGAGCCACGACCACGCAAGTCGTTGAAACCGTCGAAGCACAGGACAAAGAGAATTCAGCATCCGCCAACACAAACATCGATGAAGCGACCATCGACCAAAATCAGGAGGTTGTGGATGAAAAAGAAAAATTCCAAAAAACCGAACCACCGCCTAAAGTTGAAGAAAGCAACGAGGAGAAAAAGAAAGATCTAAAGGATGGCGAGAAGGAGAAAGTGGATAAGAAACCAGCAGCCCTGGCGGATGACGATTATTACAATTACGACGAAGAAGAGTACGAAGATACTTACTCGGACTCGGACTCGGATGATGAGCTGTGCCGGGTGTACAAGCCGCACCTTAACGCGGACTGGGATGTAGACTAAGTACCCCGCAATTGTACTCATATATGCCAATAATTATTCCTGTTTTAATCTAAAAAGGTATTGTAAGCAACAATTTTCTTTGCGTCCAGTGTTCATAGTCACATATACGTAATTAATATATGCAGGGGAAGCCATTGTTTATGAAAACGAGTAGATTATGTGATTTAAAAATTGCGTTAAACTTTAAATTTAGGTCAAGACACATTTTAACTTAAATAAAAGGTATAAGTTAAATAAAATATTCGTAGTACATTATAAGATGCTACAGCTGTAGACACTTAGGTCTACGGTTTTATAAGTGCTGTGTTTCGTAGACTTAGAGTTAACATTATGTAATCAGTAACCACTATATTATAAATGGATTCATCTAATGTTTGGAAAGTTGTGAACCATCTTTATAAAATTGTATAATACTATTTAACTATTTAATGATTATAATTAACGGAATATCATATAATACATTAATTCCTTTCTGTATTTAATGAATGTATTTAAAATGTACTTATAAAATAAACAATTAATAGCAAACAGTTTTGAATTTATTTTTAAACTTTAACTAAAAGAACATATAAGAATAATCTAGCATCAATTGTACAATTAATTATAAACAATCAGTGCACTCACAAAGAAAACAATTAAATGGTATAGATCACAAAATTATCCCATCAAAAATATAAAATATATGGAATGAGAGGGAAATGAAATATTATGATATATGCCTTGCTTGTTGACTTCAGCGAGAAAAGGAGTTATATCTAAATGGGTGCCAAGTTTCATTATCAGTCTTGATTTTATTTATAACATAAGATATCATTTCTTCTTACAACTTATGATAATTAATAATATATTGAGGCCTAAGGTCTGACTTGGCTAGTTTTCATGTAATAATTTTATTATAGCCTTAGCAAGATCTTTTTAAATTCTTTCGAAAATTTGGCTTTCAGGTATAAACTAGCTATCGAACACAGGACCCTTCCATGACAGTTTTAGTAGGTACTTAATAATAATTCGTATACGAGTATTACAACTAGCCAAGTGTTAGGTTCAGATGTAATAATTTTAAAAATAAGCTGTGACAACGATGTGTCATTACTAATTTGGGTTTTTGATGGAGATTAAACAATAGTTTTGTATTACTAAAGATATACTTCCGTCATTTTATATTAAGTTATAAATTAGAATCATGTATTACCGCTAGTCAGAATCGAGCAAATTTTTGGTTTGGAAAAGAATATAAAAGTCATAGGTCACACAAAATGCACTGGTCACCTTACTTCCCAATGGTTACAGGAATATTGCATAAAAATACTTCACAAAAACGGGTATCCGAATTGGTGACTGAAGATACTGGAATGGACAAGCCAGTACGAGATCAAGGAAGTTCGTGGCGCAATGATGTCTTCCAAGCCTATGTATCAGTAAAAGAACTCTCTTGACTCTTCCTTTGAAACGAAACAAGGTTCCAACAGAGAACATCAAAAACTCCTGTTGTAATTAATGACGCTGCTAAAGGCACATCTGTGGATTGCAATTCGAAACTTAGTAAAGAACAAGCAAAACAACTGGAATATATTTTTAGGGATATAGTGCTTTTGTAATGACTGCATGTTTTAGGGTTTATGAAGGTTACCGAAATGACCATAGAACTAATTGATAGAGAAACCAGTATATCAGTAGTACCGTTGTTACATGATGATAACGCATGGGAAGTGATATGATGGAAATGTCAGTTAGTAATATAATTACAAAATCATCATTGATTTTCAGGCTTTTCTTCACAAACAAACGGTCTTACTTGTGGGTCGCATAAGGTCTAGTCGCAACACTATTCTGAAAACAGTAGCGGAAACAGCTGTGTCACCTATTATGAGACATTTTGTGTGGAGGATATTAAATTAAATTGTTTTCTCGCAATCCCATAAGTACTGTAAACTTTTTAATGCAATTTCTATTGTTGTAATACTAACATTAGTTTATAAATTATTATAATTATTATTTTACCAACACCATGGATCTATGTTGTCTGGAATAAAGAATTTATTATCATTATTATTGCTCTATACAAGCCAAATCATTCTGGTTCAAAAGAAAACTGGCGATAAGCGATAGTTTAAACCCAAAATACTACAAGGGATCATTATCCTAAGTCAGGGGAAGATCAACCTGACTTGCATGCAGGATTGGACGTCAGTGCAGACAGTATTCGACCTGGCAGCAGAAAGAGCGAAGCAGTCCCAAGGTTTGTGGTGGCAGATCTTGAAGTTAAATCATGATGATGTGAAGCTTTGGGGATTTGAGGAAACTTTTCAACGTATAAAAGAAATTTATTGGTTCGCAAAGATGCGCAGGTTTGTAAAAAAATACGTAGCTTCATGTTTAGAATTTGCACATCATAAAACCCCTGGGGGAACGCTAAGGCGATTTGCATCTCATTGAGAAGGTGAGTACATAATTCCACATTATTCACGCAGACCATTTGGGACCATTTGTTCGAAGCAAAAAAGGAAATTGTTACTTGTTGGTAATTGTAAATGGTTTCACTAAATATGTCAGCATAAATGTAATCATATATGTATACATAATGTATATGTAATGTGTACATAATGAAATCGACTATTTTATTACAAGTGATAAAACAGTTCGTCAGCTACTTAATTACTGATAAGGGCACTAGCTTTACAAGCAAAAAAATTCAAGAATTTGTAGAATTATATAGTGTAAATTATATTTATTATTTATATTTATTATTACGCGGAAGACCGAAAGACGAGTTAGATGCATTCGAGCCAAAATGTCAAGAGCTCGCAGGGGATAGGATCGAGTGGAGGAAAAAAGGGAAGGCCTTTGCCCAGCAGTGGGACACATTATAGGCTAAAAAAACAAATATGGTATAGAACATGTTCAAACTGCGGTTGCTATTCCTGGGCTAAGGGCCAAGTCGAACGGTTCAATAGAACAATTTTATATTCTGGAAAACGGATCTTGTCTTGAAAAAAAAACGCGGCAAAAAGATATCACTGCAGCTACAACGTTATTAGAAAGCTTCTTAGTATAACCAAATTTTATAGTTCATAATCATAAGCCCGTTGCAGTCCTGAGTCCACTGTTGGACATAGGCTTGGGAGAGGCCTAATTTCATACTTGAATATTATTAATTTATAATTAATGTTTATGTAAAATTTGCTCAGTAGCTTTTGCGCGTAGAAGGGACAATCGTTTGGATATCCGACCTTATAAACTTTCTTAGTTTAAGGGTATTAATGTTTTGGATCAAAAAAAATAGAAACATCAACAAAAAAAATACTATAAATTAAAAATATTGTTTATTCTATCTGAATCAAAATCGGAATCCAAAACCTCTACTTGTAATGATATATCCATAGGATGTATCAGTCACTGGTGTCGGCCTCATAACAAAATTGTTGCACAGAGCCTGCACTTTGCAATACCCATACTTATAAACATAGCACAAAATAGCTTTATTTCTATGAATTCAATTATTATTAAAGTAAAATACGTACCACAACAATTACAACCAAAGAAAAACACGTATCGCCTGTAATATAATTTATAATGCATGTGCCTCTATTTTCTGTATTTGACCCTCTGTGGAACCCGATAGATACAAACATGGAGTGATCAAAAAGTCTTCTATCCAGACTTAGCCTAATTTTATTTATAAGTTATCGAGAAATACGGATATATCATCATCAAAGTCACGAAATTACAAAATTAAATGTTATAGAATAATATATATAAACAATCAAATGATTGAATAGTAATTCTCAACTAAAGAAAACCACGAAAGAGTCGTTAAAAAAATGTAATAAAGAATTTTAACATATATATCATCGTGATATTTGTATTATTATTGAGTAAACAAAGGAAGTTGCCATTATTTATACAAAAATATAAAATATGAACTAAGTATCATTAGTTCTAAAATAAATATTGCTGACGTATTGGGGATTTTTACCAATATTATAATTGGTTGACAAAGTTACCCCGATTAACAGTACTTAACTAAATGGTACTATTCTAGTAGAATAAATATGAAATGGCAACACTAAGCCAATAACAGTGTATAAATCCGGAATTACTCAAATTACTGTCCATTTTAAAGGTATTTTTTTCACCCGGTTTGTATAATTCATGTGATAACTTGAAAAAATGTACCAAATTATTGAAAGTTGTTTTGCATGTATGTCACATAAAGGCCACCAAATTAAGGTCGAACCAGATTTCGCCAATGTTCTTTCTACTTCCTTCGAAATATTACGTATTTAAGATTTGTTGGCTTGTCAAGTCATACATACATAATACAAAAATTAACGCCTTTTTTCCATAAATCTTAGGCATTATTGCTACCAATATTACTTACACTTTTTTACTACTCCGCCATCTCGAGTATTTTTTTAGAAGTATTCACTAGTTCACCCCACGAAAGATGGCGGTAAAACGTAATTCAAAAGCAGCGAAACTTTAAATTGTACAATAAGATTGTATAATATGTTTTCAATAAACGAAAATCATTGCATGAGTATAAATATGCCGTTATCCATTCAACGTTAAATTTATAAGACTGGGTGCATCCCTCGACACAATTTAAAGACATTTTATTTAAATAAACAATCTAAAGAATATTATTTTTTTCATATTGTGTTTTTTAATTAAAATATAGTAAAAGAACGAAGTGCGTTATTAAAGATATTGATTTGGCATATGTATAATAATATGTCTTTGACAATAAATTATGTTGTACCAAACTTTTACTCTTATACTTGACCCTAATGCAAAAAGAACCATTGCAAATCTACATAACTTTGAGTAGTTTTACTCTCCAGGTCCGGATATATTCGTCAGATCATAACCATTTTTTTGAAACAAAAAAAGAATTTTCCATATCAGTTCAGGCGTGTTTAAGTAATCGTTGAACATACATAAAAAAGAAAAGATTCCGACGGATTGAGAACCTACTCCTTTTTTGAAATCGATTAAAAAAGAAATAACTGGATAAATAAATACACATATTGTACAAATATTATAAGCGGTGAGAGCTATAAATATAAATAATATTAAGTTGGGCGGAACGTAAATTTTTCTAAGGGAATCATAAGGGCGACTATACAAACATCTGAATATCTATCTGTATCAGAATTAGATGTATAACAATGTAAATATAATCGAATTGGGTGTAACTTGTTATGTTTAGTTTAATAAATTAATTAATCATGCACGACGCCATTGGTCATGTCCGATATTGATTTGCGCATGTCACGATGTCCGTCGGGAACGTTCGGGAATTTTAGTGACGTGCCATCGAGGCACTTCTATTAAATCGACTAAATAAATAAAAATAAATGTACTACTTCGTATGCAGCATGGGGACGTTTGCCGCGGAAACTAAACAGATGTGTAAAGCTGAAATAACGCATATTTGTCTGCATATAAAGCTGGTGTACTAAAAACGAATCACGTCATTGTTCATCTGTCGCGATGGGCACGCCCCCTGTCACATCGTGAGACAGAACACATAAGGTGAAACGTGCGTGACCTGGTTGCACCTCTACCTCCCCCTTCTGAGATAAAGGCGTGATGTTTATGCATGTAAAGTCTTTCGTAGTTCTCATACGACACAAGACTCGATCTTAGCGTGGAATCAGGGCTATGTATATCACTATAGGATCTGTTTGTATCTTATTAAACAATGTTTAACAAACCCCCCCCCCCCCTTCCAATGTGGAAATGTAAAAACCGCGAATCATTTCTAATATCATTGTGGGTAACCTTAATTTATTTTCTATATAAAAGTACGACAGACGGACAGACAGACAAAAAATAAACAAATTGACAAAGGTATCGCGTAAATAATTATATTGAAAAAAAAAACTGCAATTTTTTACTTTACAAACAGACACCTTCATTTTATTTATAAATTTCTGTAGTCCTGGGCCAGATATATAACATTTGGCGACGAGTACAACAGTTACCATGTGTGTAACTTTTTAAAAAGTAAAATGGAACTCGTTGGCGAGATAGACTCATTCGATATGAACTCAAATTGGGAGTTATACGTAAAACAACTAGAATTTCTCCGTAAACGAAATAGAGGAATCACACAAGCTACATAAATAACTATAAAGGAGGTAGTAAGACTAGTAGTAAGAGTTGTTGGTTACACTGTGTACACCGAAACGACCGGGGACAATGTCGTTCAATGATCATGTTTTAATTATAATTAACTATCTTCGCCCAAAACCAAGTATTTTGGGGCAGATATGTATATTCAGATAACCGAAACAAGGCCAAGAACATTAGCAGAGTACGTAACAGAACTAAAAAACTGAAAAGGATGCAAATTTGTCTCTCACGAGCGCCAATGGCGAGGAAAAGATAAACTCTATATAAAGTCTACGAGTCTTTTTCCAGCTAATTTAAAGTGTCGAACCGAACCAAAGTTCACTTAAGCGATAAAAATACTCGATATCTATACGATGTGACCAAAAATTGTGAAAATTAAAATCACCCGGTATTTATTATAATCACCTTCTTTTACGGTTTTATAAAAAAAAATAATTGCAAAATACGTCGAGTGTGGTATCAAATAAAGGATTTTTAGCGGTGATTACAAATATATGTATGCCTTATAGGTTTCATTGGAGTTTGGAATAGGACATGCTAATAATAGTGAAATATAAAGTAAACAAAATTTTCTTCCTTAAAATCCATCGAGTATTATTTAAAACAAATATAACACAAATGTGTATATATACACATTAATATTACATTATTTGGAAAAATAATGAAATATTAAAAAAAAACCCCCGACTGCGTCGATATCTGCCTTCTTTATTTAAGTAATTGAAGAACTGAAAAGATAAAAATAAGTTTGTAATTTATATTTTACAAGCGGCCCGGCCCAGCTTCGCCTGTATGCTTAGATGTTTAGACTCCATACCAGAGACATCTTATTCCCGTTCAAACTTTTGTAATCTTGAACTCAACCTAAGTACCTGCTATCCATTTTCCTATACTATCCCGTCTCGTCTCAGCTCCCATTATTTCTTATCGAATGCAATCCGGATCCGACCAGTCTCATCGCGTTCGTCCCACTTTATCCCATTTCATCCCTTAATGTCTAAATAGGGATGTTGACTAATTTTTGGAATTGCTTTTATTTTGTAGATAGACCATATATGAACACGAAAATACGACGAATATAATTTAAAAAATATGTAACCAAAAATACTTTGCAAAATTCCAGCTAAAACGCTCCGCTCAGCTTGTATACTGACTACAAAACTGAATTTTTGAAGTATAGAAAACTACTTATTTGTCAAATGTAAACAATGCAATAATTAAAACGTTTTTCCTATCTAGGTGATTTCTGTTAATTAATTCCTACCTGAAACAGCGCTAAGAATCTTCGTACAAAACAAACCCCTTTTCGTCTCTTCAGGGCTAATAAAGAAAACTATGCATAATGTCATGCACTATGTTTTTATACTGAATGACATTATTTTTCATTACTGGTCAATTGAGTCACATTATGATTTTTTACGTCAATAGCTTTAACGGTTTTGATTTTCCGTAGAATATTTTTACCCTTATTTTACCCCTATAATGCTTTTTTTCTGTTATATTTTTTAATTTATTTATTTCGTACATTTAAATTAACAAAAACAAGTAAAATTGCTGTTACAATTATAGGCAATCACGACATGATTTTCCATTTATTAATTTTAGCATTCACGTGCAATAACTTTTGAAAATTATTGCACGCCATGTTTTTTCGTTTGTATTAGAGAACTGTATATTTTCATAGAAATAGCTTCAGCGGTTGCGATTTTCAGAAAATAAAGTATGCAAATATTATTGTTTTTAAATAAGTAACTAAAGTCCCAAATTTAACATCTGTAATATCAAAGGTTTAGATTTTTCCATACAAACTTTCATCCTGTATTTCAACCCCTTCAAGGCTTTCTTTCACAAAAAAGTAGCCTATGTCCGTTCCCAGGGTCAAATCTATCATTGTATCAAATTTCATTAAAATCGGTGTTGTGGTTTTCGCGTGAAAAGGTAACAAACAGACAGACAGAGTTACTTTCGCATTTATAATATAAGTAAGGATTTTTGTTTTGAGTGATTTTAGTTGACAGTGTTCACAAACGCAGTCGGAGGCATAACACGCTCACTTCTCATAATGTTGTTGTTGATATAGATAGAGCAACAAAATCTAGGAGTGAGCAGATAATGCATCTGGCTGCGTTTGTGAACACTGGCAACTAAGATCATGCAAAATCAAAATATAATACTGAAATTAAAATCTTGTTCCATGTTTTTAGTTCTTCGATTACTTTTTTAATAAATTAATGTATAAATATTATGTATATTAGTTTTAAGTGTTTAGTATGAGTATTTTGTTTTTCCTGAAGCGTAAATAATATACTTTGTTCGCCTTTCGATCAAGCGATAAGTATAATCGAATCTATACGAGGTGGGGAAATATTGTAAAAATTTAAATCGAAACTTTACGCCAGCGACATTTAATTTGCCGAAGGGTTTTTTAATTTTATACTCAGTCGTATCACAGAACGAAAAGAGAATTAACTGAGACAGCCCAAGGCACAAACACAGCATGTCGAAGTAATTTTTTAATACTAAAACGCTGGGCACTGTGTTGCTGAAGCCGCCAACTTTGGAGGCCGTTCAATGAGATGTCCTCCCCACCCGTCGTGTTCACAATACACAGGTTATATCGAGACTGCTACCGAAAACGAAGCCAGGTGGTAGTTTTTGTGACTTAAGATACTAACAACTAAAATGTTTGGAAAAAAAACGACGATTTTTATTGTAATTATGTAATATATCCATTTGTTTAAATTGTTATTCTACTTATAACATAATACGGACTTGTATTTTAAGAATCGCCAATAATCACAGATTAAACGATATCAGTGAGCGGTACGGCCCTCACTACGCCTGCGATACGGGCATGCGATTGTGCTCTCTTTCGCTTGTACCTCAAATACCAATTTCGCGTGACTCGCGCAATGAAAGGCGTGCGTTAAACACGCAAAATCATAAATCATTACACCTGCTGCTCTCCCGGGTCGAAGGTGGTGTGTCCGTTTTTTATTACTGTACTGAACAATTGTACTAGATCTTATAGTGCTACTTTATATTAATGCTAAAAAATCTAGACACAGTGTGTCACGGTATTAACTATATTCATTTGGCGAAATTCGGAATTGAAACATTAATTGTGCGACGCAGTGCGAATATTGAGTCCGCGCTAACAGACCGCCATTATACGAAGTGTATTGCTCTTAAAACATCGCCACGGCTTTCTGAGACGATTGGTAACACTTTTTTCCATATTGTAGTAAATTGTTGTGTGCGGCTCTTAAAACATCGGCATTGTTTTCTGACTATTTGTACGTTTTCATATTGAATCAATATCTTATATCTACTACAGCTTTATCTCAGCCGATATACGTCCCCCTGCTGCACACGGCCCATGTACATCTTGTCGGTTAATTAACTATAAATTTAAATTAATAACACAATTAAATTGTATGTATACTTTTTCTCAGTCCAGGCAGGAGTTAGCAATCTGCGCAATACTAATCTTGAAATTATCTGAATTTTCCAGAGTCATGGCTGAGTCCACCAAACAACTTGATTTTGAGGAATCCATTAGAAAACAATTGCAAGATCTTGTAATATCTCCGGATCGAGCCACGGCCACGCAAGTCGTTGAAACCGCCGAAGCACAGGACAAAGAGAATTCAGCATCAGCCAAGACAAACATCGATGAAGCGACCATCGACCAAAATCAGGAGGTTGTGGATGAAAAGGACAAGTCCCAAAAGAAAGAAACAACTAGTAAAGACATAAAGGACTGCGGGGAGGTGGAGGAAGTGGACAAGATCCCCTGGCAGCTTATTAAAATTACGATGATAGAGAATACGGGTACTCAGACATGGGAACGGACTCGAAGGACATTCGAGTATAAATATAGACGCATCTCATTTCAGACCAGGACGTGTTCTATAGACTACCCTGTCTGTCAATATAGGAGTACCAAAATAAGTCACACATTTAAAAAGATATTGTAAGCAACTACTTTCTTTGCGTCCGGTGTTCATAGTCACATATACGTAATTAGTATATGCAGGTGAAGCCATTGTCTATGAAAACGAATAGATTATGCGAGATAAAAATTGCGTTAAACTTTTTATAGACAAATTTTAAATCAAATAATAGGTGTAACTTAAATAAAATGTTCGTAGTAGATAATTAGATGCTACAGCCGTAGACCCTTAAGTCTACGGTTTTATAAGTGTGTTTCGTAGACTTAGAGTAAAAATTATGTAATCAGTGACCACTGTATTATATAAGTATTCATCTAATCTTTGAAAAGTTGTGAACCATCGTTATCAAATTGTATAATAGTATTTAACTATTTAATTATTATAATTATCTGAATAAATTATAAAACAGTATATAATTAATTAATTTAGAATGTACTTAAAAATAAAATAAACAATTAATAATAATCAATTTTGAATTTATTTTTAAACTTTGTGTTCCGTGACCGAAAGACACATTGTGTTTGGTCAAAATTCTTAAATAAAGAAATTAAACTATAGATCAAAAACATTAAATCATATTTACTTTTTAAAGTGTGTCAGTTGTAAATAAAGTATCTTTATCTAATATATATATCAGCCCATACACGTCCCACTGTAGGGCGCGGGCGTCCTCTGCAATCGAAATTACGATTGAGATGGGTTAGGCCCCATAGTAAATAACGCGCTTTAGGAAAATATTAATTTACCTGAAATAGTGGCACAAGCTTCAAGTAATCACACACACTTGGATAATAAAACATGCAATCAATAAAATATCACACTACAGCACAGGTATGTACATGACATATACATCACCAAGCATACTGAGAAAAGTAGGCAAAGCCAATATCTACAAATATATAGATAATATAATACATTAACCGCATACTGAGTTCAGGATCAGCATTACGCACACTAATAAATTATAATTGTCAACAGCAGTTGATATTATTATCCATATGCATTACTCGTATTATTAGACCAATTTTAATCTAATTAATTTTAAAAAAATTGTGTTTAATTTGACATACTGTTTAAGTTTATGTCGCTGTGTCTGTGCTTAGTGGGTTATTATTTTTGTGAAAAACAAATAAACAAAACATCATGTCTTCATGACATAAACGTACATACATTCATTAACTATAATTATACTATAAACATATAATAATAAACTAAAAATAGCTAGGTATAATAGATTATATGAAGTTTAAAAATGCCAAAAAAGTTCTTGTGGCTTACCTTATATTTATTCATGTATATTTCTTATTTATGTAGTCAATAGCGAAATGTATTAATATAAGATTACTCAGCAGAGTCGTCTCTTGTGTCTGCTGGAAGAATGGATGCCCAAACACAAAGCTGACACTGAAACAGGCAGTCAACTGTGTTGTACTGGTTTAATTTCCCAGGTAAAGCCCTTTGCATACTTTGTCTAACGTTAAATAATCTCATACGAATTGCTTGAGGTTGTAAATTGTTCCTATTACATCTTGGGAAGGAAGTAAGCTTAACACTAGTGATATATCTGCCCATTTAGCCGGGGGTTCAAGCAAGAGTTTATGAATAAGAGATATAATACTGAAAACCATGGTTTTATACCTTTTCTCTAAATTCGTTGTTTATTTATATAAATTAACTTATTTTTTTACACCTACATAATATGTTTGTTGCTGTGTTAATAATAAATCTTTGTTGTTTGTGTTTATTTCAGGCCAGATGTAGTACAAGAAGAATACTTTAAGAGATTGATGAAAATATCAAGGATAAAGGAAAGTGGAGACCATGCCCCTACCCCTTGTAGAATAAAGGTGTGAGTAATATTGATATTTCAAATCATATATTCATTGTAATGGCGTTGTTTTAAATATTTACATGTCTCCTAAAGTATCTTTTCTGTCATAATTTCCCTGAAAGAGAGTCTCACGCGATTAGAACCCCAACAAGAACATTTATGTATATTTTATACACAATGGTAACTTGCAATATACAATAATTTAATTAAATCTATAGATGTCTGAAATTATTAATAAAATGTTCAGCCTTATATTGCCAGCAGTCAGGTGTATTTTTGCTTTAAATATCCACTTTCAAAAGTACAAATTTAATCTCTACCTTTAGCATCTCATCCACATTATCATGTGTAATACTTGCAGTACAAGCGAGACAGCTACACTAGATATACTTGATAGCAATTAATTACTCTACAACTCTTCCATCATCAGATCAGAACAGTAATACCATAGCCAAGTAATTGTAATCAGTAAAATTCCACCTAATTCAGTACTTTAAAAGGGCAAATATTTTTTTATCAACAAGCTGTAGTTAATTTAATAAATGTCGTACCTAATAAAATAATAAAATATAAATCTTTGAATAAAAATAGTTTTTACAGATTTTACCGCGGACTAGGTTTAATTTTCACATTTTTAATTTAAAATATTAAACTGCTTGATTTAATGATAACATCACCCTCTCACCCTCTATTACTGGCAGAAATAAAATTCTCAAGTCTAGTAATAGAATTTTTGTAATCTAATGCAGATATAAATGAATAGAATATTCTGATTCTGTTGTAACTTTATTAGCCACTTTAATTTGCTATAAATGCTGCACATATGGGCTGTGGACTGATAAGATTTAGTAATAATTAATTCGTTTTTAATACTGATTTATAATAATAGACCTTACTAGAACAATTCACACACTAGTTGCTACACTGCCAATCACTTAGGGTATCTACCCTGTGGCCATAAAATATTATATGTACCTTGCTAATCGACCTATGTGGTACTCAATCGGTTCATTGTTTCAAGCGAATTGTAAGCAGCCTGTATGAGCTATTTTAAGACCTATAAGCCCTGAGCTCCTGGCTTCTATTTTCAAGTCAGACATTTAATTTTGAGTAAATCTTTCGGTTTGTGTAATCTCATAATATGACTAATAGAATATATCACATCAGCCTGAAAGCAGCAGGACTGGCCTTGTGGCTATGATACCAAATAAATGAACTCATACATGGATGTTAGAAATCGCACCTCCGCCTTCACTATTGAAAATACAAGGGTGGATGATTGCAATTTATTCTTCTGAAGAAAAAGAAACTGTTAATGCCTTAAAGTGTTGCATGCGAAAATGAAGCGAACGCATCGTTGGAAATAATCATTTAACAGGTACAATGCAAATCGATGTGAGGCCTAGTCGCCTAATTGCTACAATTAGGTCATAACCTCTAGCGTTGTCAGGTCATACCTTTGGTCTCAAGTGAACGTCAATACAACCCGCGTCTGTCCGGAATTGCGCAGCGCTACAGCGCATGTGCAAGCCAACATGGCCGCCATCTATCATAGTTTGGAGACAAATAACATGTTAAAGATACAAAACACATCAAGAAGCAAAGTTATTCGTTTTTGCTCTTCGTTATATTCTTCGTGTTCGAACCAACAATATGCTATGTATGTATGCTCAAATTGTAAATATTATCATCTAGGGTCTGCTGGCGTCCATGTGCGTTGTTGTCTCGCTGTTATCAAAATATTATGAACAGTTTTCTCTTTTCACATTTTATTATATTGGACATGTTAATGCTAATAGATTACGAGAATAAATGCATGTTGTTTATATTATGAAAACTTATCTCAAACAATACGTTACATAAATAGATTTTGAATTTAATTTGTGGTTTCAAATGTTGCCATATGCCAATAGACTTTAGATGAAATATACATATTGTCTCTCCATTTTTTAATTCTCGTTACATTTTTAAATCACCTAGAATTAACCATTTATGAAATGTGCCGTGTTAAAAGTAAGAGTTTAACTCGTATTGTTTTCAGAATTTTCGCTTGCGAATATTATCTTTGGTGGATTGCCATATAAATTTGTTAACATCTGATGATTACTAATTGACGTATATTGGAAATAGAACAGTGATGGGTAACGAATTATCGGCTTATAATAAAACCATTGTTTTGTAGAATTGATTTACATTGAGAACAGAGATTTATAGATTAAAATAATTTGTTACAAATTAGTTTTTCCTAGTTCAATATATCAACGCACAGTTTCATTTACTTTAACTAGAAAGCTGATAGGGAAATATATAGACTACGTTCTGAAATTCGTTCATATTAGGCATATTTGTACTTTTAGACGATATGAACAAGTTCACATAATATTTTTTTTAAATTTGAGGTTTAGTTGTTAACGTATGGGGTTCTATAGAAGTCACTTGAGTGATGGAGGGTTTCTTAGTATTGTTATTTTCATATTGAAGTAAATTTTAATAAAATAATGAAAGTGTTTTTTTTACATAGGAAATAAATATATTTTTATTTACTTTGAAATCAAATTTTAAATTTAATTTTTTTGTTACTTTTAAACGGGAAGTTAATTTTCAAGTACTTTTTTTAACAACTTTGACCGTTTTCATTTAAGTTTTTTTAATGCAAGGTATAGCTTCACAGTTTTTCATTTTACCATAAAAATGTTGTGGTGAGACTACAAAATTAAATTAATAATGATCATTTATGACCATGTCACCTTGTTTAACAATTTCGTTTCATAATATTTTCTGTTTGCATACTTTTTAGGGCGTGATTTTTAGTAGTCAGGTTTTAATATTTATACTCACTTTCTATATTAATACATTTAAAATAATTAAATAACCTTTTAATTACATAAATCGTTAAGACAATATGTTACTTATTAATAATACATAATTAAAATTACTGAAATATTACCAAGGTTTTTATATGTTTCTACACCAACCGGTGTAAAGAAGCAAAATGCGAAAAAGCGACCTGTACACACTGTAACACACTGTAACACCTAAACTAATTTTCAGCCCATCATTAAATTTGAACTATAAAATAAATAAAATTTAAGCAATATTTTGCATAAAAAATATAAAAATAAAAATTGTTGAAGTTGTTAAAAAAGCACTTCAAATATTAACTTCCGGATTAAAAGTAGAAAAATATCAAATTTATAATCTGATTCGAAAATCAAAAAGAATAGAAAACTTACTTTCAAAAACCTATTTTTAATTATTTTATTATAATTGACTTCAATATGAAAATATCATTTCAAAGAAACCCTTCCGTCACTCAAGTGACTTCTATAGAACACATATCTTAACAAATAAACAGCAATTTAAAAAAAAATGATGTGCACGTATCATCTAAAAGTACAAATATGCCTATGATGAACGAATTTCAGAACCTCACTTTATTTTCATTGTCCGCTTCACGTGAAATGCCCAAATATATTTACTAAATAAATAAATTTACCAATAATTATCGTAATATTTATATATCGTTAGAAGCTGCTGATGTATAAAATTTAAAATTTCCGGAATCTATTACAATGTAAACACTATTCTAAAAGGTATTTCAACTAAATATTCTTGATTAAGTGGAATTTTCTCTATATATTTAAATTGTATTAGGATAATTATGAAACATTTTTCCATGGAATGCAAAGTGTCGAAAACGTCAGAGCTCCTTACATAGCAATTGAATTATAACAACAATTTTTCCATCTCAAACATGAAGATTAGAAATCTGGAGTGTCATCTTTCATACGAAGTAATCCGCAGTGTCCGCTTGAGATTCATATTGATTCTTATTAGCAACATTATCAAACGGTGTCATTAAACAGCGTGGGATTTTTTTATATCTCGTTTATATGTAAACTCAATGTGACGGCCGTCGACTAAATTGCTATAGTATTAATTTTCCGTAATATATTTCTACAAGCACCATATGCAGTGCAAGCTGTTAGATTATGGAATGCCCTTCCCTTTCAAATAAGAAATGCAGACTATAGGTTCCTTTAAAAACCAGATAAAATGTCATTATCTGTCGATATGTAGTTAATTATGCTATCGTTGTTTATATGATATTTATGTGGTAATATAATATATATGAGTAGCGTATAACTACTCATAAAAATTAAAGTATAATTTTTTTATCAAAGTTTTAAGGTGTATTTTGACAGTTCTGTATCTTGGAGGCAATTGATCGTTAAGAAATTTAAAACCAAGAAATTGGAAGCTTAAAATGTCTATTTTTCAGATCTGCGCTCTATTTCTTTATTGAATGGTTGCTTAATAAACAATTGTAGGATAACCAACGACAAAAAATACTCCAAACTTTTACTCGTGTTTGACACCGTGCATTTACTTGGGTGATGTTTATTTGGTGACATCATCATAAAGCTCTTGTAGATAATTTAATTCCTTTTAGTTTGATGTACTAGAGAACTCCGTAGGAGCTGACTTATGGTAAATCAAAGCAAAAATGGCTTTTCCGACTTTGACTCGGGATCACACCAGAAATAATGATCACGCAGAAAAAAAATGAGTTTTGTAAACTTCAAAATGCACTCTATAAGCTGTTATTAAACTTTATTATGTAAAAAAGTATTACTGAGTGAAATTGTTGACTGAAGAAAGGGCTAATTACGGATATTCGAAAAACTTTTCATATCTTTGAATAAAATTGAAAAATTAAAAATATCGTCGGTAACTTTTCTACCTCACAGTATTCTAAAAAACCCTAAAATTTTTAAATTGCTCCTATCAGATTATGTTAGTGTTCGAAAGGTTTAAACTTACTGTATTTGCCAAACACTATCTTAATGACCAATTTTCACTTCTTAATCATTTTTTAGTTCAAAATTTGGATTTTTTAGTATCTACTCATATTCATTTATCACAAACTTTCTCTCAAACACATTCACCAAAGTCTGTAATTGTAAAAAACATAAAAATATCCTGGCCCCATAGCCAATTTGATTGAAATAGTGTAAATTTTGAAGAAAAATTAAAGACCTATATTCCATTGTAAGGATAGCTGATTTTCATAACACAAATCGCACATTTTATTATGTTGCAATTTTCGAATTTTATCTCAAGGGTTCTTAAGAAAAGTGCAATTTTATTTTCAAAGTTAGCAATTAGACATTAACGGTGAAGGAAAACATCGTGAGGAAACCTGCATACCATAGCGATTTTAAAAAATTTCTATGGTATGTAAAAGTCCGCCAACCCGCATTAGGCCAGCGTGGTGGACTATATGGCCTAACCACTCTCAATCGTACTCTTGATTGTAGAGGAGGCCCGTGCCCTGCAGTGGGTCGTATATGGGCTGATACAAAAAAAAAAAAATAGACATTCTTACAATCACAGATTTTTGTGAATGTTTTTTGTTGTATGTCGTTGTGGCATGTATATATAATTATATGTGTATGATATACGTATTCAGTATAAATATATAGGATATTTATTATTATTTTTTTATTTATTTCTATTGTTTTTATGCTTTTACTGCACACTAAATGTTTTCTTATAATTCCTGTCCATCAAAAGGTTGCCTGGTAGAAATCGCTATTAGCGATAAGGCCCCCCATTGTACAGAACTGCTAAAGTGTATATTCTTTAAATTTTATGTCATCATGGTGTACGATAAAGCATATTATTATTATTATTTCTTCCCTTATTCCATCCCCATAACACTAATTTTCCAAAATTATTGTACGCCATTATTTTTCGTTTGTGATAAATCAAATATTTTCATAGAAATAGCTTCAATTTTCCGTACGAAATCCCAACCCTTATTTCAACCCCTTTATGTTTAATCTTAGGAAAACAAAGTATGCAGATTTTTTTGATGATTAACTAAAATGCCAAGTTTGACATCTGTAACTCCAACGGCTTAGATTTTTTAAATGATATTTCATCCCTTATTCTACCCCCATAAACTATTTTTCCAAAATTATTGCACGCTTTTATTTTTTGTTTGTCATAAGGAACATAAATATATATTTTCATAGAAATATCTTAAGTGGTTCGATTTTCCATATAAAACTCCAACCCTTATTTTAACACCTTAAGGGTTAATTTTCAGAAAACAAAACATGCAAATATTTTTGTTTTTTAATAATTAACTAAAGTGCCAAGTTTGACATATGTAACTTCAAAGGATTAGATTTTTCCATGCAAACTTTCATCCCCTTTCATCCTTTCCTTCACAAAAAAGCACCCTATGTTCTTTTCCAGGGTCAAATCTATCACTGTATCAAATTTCTTTAAAATCTTTAAAATGTGGCTTAGGAGTGAAATGGTTTGTCTATCTGTAGACAGACCGAGTTACTTTCACATTAATAATATGAGTAAGGATTAACACTACTATAGTACAGTCATTTGCGAAAAAGCTATTACCAGAAAAGATTCCCGCATTTTTGAAAATTCATAATTTTACGAATTAAAAAATCGTAGGAAAAAAATATACTTAACTCTTCAAACACATTTTTTTATGAAATAATGCTTGAATTTGGATAATATTGTAGTACGCACTTTTAATAAAACCAATTGTATTTTATTAAAATCCTGATACTAATCTTCATCTAATTTAGAGGCAATACTTTTACGCGTATTAATTTATTTTATTTTCTTTTCTTTTATTTTGCTTCTTATTTTAAAACTATGGAAGCCTCGTGCCTCAAGGTTGTTCTAATGAACAGGAGGCATATTATTAATGCTGTGGATCGTGGATGCACAATTTTTCATATACTTACATTTATTTATAATTGTTAAAAACATCACAATAAAATCTATTAAGGTGACACGGTGGTCATAATTTTATGCTATTGCTGGAATCACAATTTCATAATAATATCTCCTGCAACAAAAACATTTAGAAGAAATTACTTTTGGAATACCATTAACATTTTATTAATTATTGGTAACTTTGTAAATTCTAGAATTTCCCGTCACGTCCCGTCACGTTATATCCCGCCATGTCCCATCTCAAACTCACTCGAGGCATGTAACCTCAGTCTCATCCCAACCCTTTGAGTATAAAGAAGTAACAAATAAATCGGAATTGCTTCCTCCTCCCACAGGAACACTACATTTTTCGGGATAAAAAGTACTCTTAGTGTTAATCCAGGCTGTCAGCTACCTCCACAACAAATTTCATCATAATCCGTTAAGCCGTTTCCTAGTTCATCGCGCACAACCTCACAAACAGACAAAGAGACAAAAAATCTAAAAATCATTGTTTTTAGTTTCTATTACGTTAATTCACCCATATCAGTTTTTCTCGTTTAACTTCCATGTTCACACATCAATCAGTTACAAATTTACTATATGTATAGATAGATAGATAGATATATCGAATCAGTTTTATCATAAACCGACAGTTCATTTCGTATCTCCACTGTATTTAAAAATGCCATTTGTAGAATGAATTAGATATTGGAAAATTATTTCATTATAGCGGTGCGAGCGGCAAACTTGAAATTTAGAAAGTGCTACATCCAAATTTATAAAATTACCCATTTTGAAAACTCCCGGAAAACTGTCTAGGTAAACCTAACAGATGACTGGACTAGCGCTTTCTATGAAACAAACCTTCTTGCCTCAGTAGCGCCATCTTAATGTACACACATGAAGCCTTTATGATACAAAGAAATTGTGCTCCTCACCTTTATTCTCTATGACCTGAACTATGCTCTAGACTCTATCAAGCGAATTCGCTCCTAGTACTAGTATATGGATGCTAACGCCATCTACTTAAAAGAATGGGCTATGTTTCTGCCTAAACCAACGTAACTAAAACTATAGAGGGCAGCATTTGCGGTGGCAATAGCGCAGCCTAGCGGCATAACCAGTAAACCAAAAATTGGCGATGTTTTTTTCTAGGTATTTAATATTGCAAACAAGTGCATATTTTCTAACGTCCTACCACCTGTTAGTTTTCAACAGGATTTTGTACCTATTCTCCTGCCTGTTCTTATCCCACATTAACACGGGGCGCGCGATTTTATAGTAGCAATGTGGCTGCAAAATCGTGGTGTGCGGCGCCACGCCTATTATGATATACATATTTGGTATATTATAATAGGTTACCTGCCTGGCATTAACCCTTTCGGGAGTAGGTCTTTAGTCTACCAGAAATTTCAGGTATCAAGGTTTCCTCACGGTGTGTTTCATCACCGTTAAAGCATGTTATATTCCTTTACGAAACACATGTCAGTTCGAGATGTCATTGGTGAGTGCTCACTGCTCAGGTGTGGTTGAACATCGGTTTGGCAGTCTGATTTACAACCAACTGAGTTCAACCTCACGTATTTATAGTTTAAAAGCTGGTTTATCGAGTTCTACAATAAGTTGATCTAGAGCTTTAGATATAAACTATTTTACTTCCCAAATTTTTACTCATTTGCATTAGCTTAAAAATTAGTTAATATATGGAAAAGATACTTACCCAAATTCGGAACAGCGTTCTTCGACTGGAACGTCTCTTTCGTAGTCGCTGCATTTAAAGATTCGGTGGATAAGAAATACTTATTTTCATATTCATTACTTGGATTAACTTATTCCATGTGTACATCGTTTAGACTCTCAATTTAATAGACATACGCAAATATACGCTTCCTGTTAAGCCCTTGTCTGTTCTACTGTCGAGAGTTCTACTATCCTAGTCTACTACCTCTATCCTATCATAGTGGAACTCTCGACAATAGTTAGGTCACTTCATCAATGGTCTATTAGATTTCAATAACATTACATCAATTATTTATTTACAGATTAGAAACAGCTTTGTATTTATGCGACCAGTTGGCGTTCTCGTCGGCCTGCTAAGTCTTTGCTGAGAAAAGAGATTGAAAACTTTGATGAGTACTAACTTTATTTTGGTAAAGTATAGCCTACATTACTAAAGAATAACGTAGCTTTCTGACACTTAGTTTTCTGAAATCGGAATTTCTAAATAGTTATATATAAACAAGTAGTTTTTTGACCTGTAGTGTTCATAGAAAATTTGGATTTTGATGGACTCTCACAGGATCTGAGGCACACGTATGTAAGGGGGTTATAACTTATAATGGTCGGCTCTGTAGTTAGGTTCAAACTACGTGAATAAATGTATCTAAGGGAAAACGAAAAAAAACAGTCGTCTCTAATGTCTGTGTCACCTACATCTGAAACTAACGACTGAATTACTAACGCGCAGCCTATCTCGATTACTTCAGAATTATTCAACTAATTGTTTTATAAAATGTGTGGGTATTTTAATAACCACTTCAGGAAGATGAAATTTTGTAGCGATTTTTTCTGTAAATTCCTTTTTAAGGCATTTAATGTTGCCAATAGAAAATACCGTTGCGGGTGTATTGTTATTTATTAATTTAGAACCGAATTCGCTTTCATCAATTTGCACCGACTTGAGCAATGATCTTAGGAATGGGGACAAGTGAAGCGCGCAAGTTACCGATAAATTCAGCAAGAGTACTATATTCGTGCTCCCACTGATTTTAACTACCAAGCTTTTAATATTGAAGTTTCTGAACTACATCCTCTACTCGTATATCCCATTTCTGAACTTTCAATTAATAATAATTGTCTAAAATTGAGGTATATTTATTGAACTATGAGTTGCATGCTTTCTGCGTGCATTTATGGTGGGGGGGGGGATCCCATATCAAATCTATTTTTTCTACATTTTTGAAATATTATCATGATTATAGATACTCCGTACTGTGGATGTATCTGCTCGGCTGAGCGCGCTGCTGCGTTGCAACATGTTGCAAGAGTATCGTCATCGCTTTGCATAGCACGCAAACACTGTGAGTATCATACAAGTGCAACATCGCATTGGCAATTTTTGAGGTGATAATATAAAAAAATCACTGAAAATCATTAGCAAAACAAACTCTTTACTATGGAAAATATGGAATATAAAAAGCATTTACACTAACATAGCAATTATTTGTAGTCCCATCTCACGCTTGATTTGTTCGCAGGCGCCACACCTCCTCGTGTCGAGTACGATATTCATCGGCTCCTGATATCTTCAGCACCGAGCGTCGCGTCAGCTCCTCAGAGCCTGCAGCCCTGGTACAACTCGCTGACCATCCTGGAACAGTATAAGAGTATAACTAAACACATGCACGTTGCCCAGAAGCTGGCTGGATACTTGTTTCCACCCTAAGCCTCCTGATGTCGCAATGCAAAATGGCACATGCGCACATAGCTGGCCGCCATTTTGACATGGTGAAACGAATGAAAAATATTGATTGACCTAGTGCGGTGGAGATCTGACGTCACATACTGATGATGTGACACCAAATATATGCACCACACGATCAAAACTTGGTCTATGACACCTTATGTATCTAGATAATGCATGTGCAAAATTACGTTCCTGAAATGTCAGAACATTTTATCCTTCAGATGTTGTGCATGAAATGTGTTTTCGCGTTGTACTGAAATTCCTAGAAACCAATTATGTGTACTATTTACTTTTGTAACAATAAAAGTATCCTATTTATTCAATTCCTCAATTTGGAAATGATATACAAGCGGCTCGTTGGTCTAGGGGTATGATTTTCGCTTAGGGTGCGAGAGGTCCCGGGTTCAAATCCCGGACGAGCCCAACATTTTTTTTTTGTTAGTAAAATGTTAGCAAATTGACCTGTTCAATCGCGCAAGTCTATTTTTTTTCTACCATCGTAAAAAATATTCAACTTTTTTTCATGTGCTTTTATTACTTTCGCCCGTATGTACGTATACAAGGTTATTTTGATCTGAGTATTCAAACTTTAACAGGAGGTTCAGAATGATGAATAAGTCTATATGTTTTTTTTTTCAAAAACATAATAATTTATTCAGCAACTTGAGGTATAGCATTGATGCATACAAAATGTCTTGAGACTAATTTGATACAGTTATATCTTTGGGCGTACCTGAAGCCGAACTAGATGTATGTATATCGGCTTTCAGTGCCTTTCCCTGTGTATGCTTTAACTTATACAAGAAGCAATAAGGGTGTCTTAATTAGTACGAGCATACCAAGTTCTAAAAGATTAAGATAAATAATAATTATAATTAGTCTACTACTTATAAACTTGAAAAAAGAAAGTGTATGTGTGCAATTCACACACGACAGAAGCAAAATATCATAAAAGATTCAAATTTTCAAAAAAGATAAATATAAATTGTGAAAAAGCGGCACCCAAAAAAGAGAAACGTAATTAATAATAGGTTTTGCCTACGAGAGAATAAAATATAATACAAGAAGTGATTCCTATAATCTTCGTCTCCTCTTTCTTTAATTTTTTTTTTCAATATTTTGAAACCAATCTGATCAATAACTAAAAAGTTCAAAATAACGGCAAAAGTATTCAAATCCATCAATTTAGAATATCGGGGACTAAGGTCCCTCAGATATTTAATTTGAGAGCAATCGGATCTATAACTAAAAAGTACAAAATGGCAGTCACAATTTTCAATTCTGACCCTCAGTTTAGATTATCGGGGCCAAGGGTCCCTCATATATCGAATTTGAGAGCAATCGGACCGATTACTAAAAAGTTCAAAATAACGGCCACAATTTTCAATTCTGCCCATCAAATTAGATGAATGAACTTAAACCAATTAACGTTTAAATTAAGGGTAGTTAAATTGTAACCGTCACTAAGCGAATGACTAATAAATACCTCAGTCCGCCCCGTGACCTCGAAAACTGTAAAGTGATCGAAAGTCGGGAAATTAAAAATTAGAAAATTAAATCAAATTCGCGTTAAAATCTGTAATAATTCGTTTCATTTCAATGTGTAACATTCGCGTAAACCCAAGACACCATTACGTTTTCAAACATTTTGCAACATTACATAACGTATACTAACACTGCAACATGTAATATAATAAATAACAATCTGTTATCAGATGTTGCTGAGTATGAAAACGTTGCCCATAAAAAGTATATGCGGTGTGGATGCACCTAAAAACATATTTCGTCCCCGATTTTGAAGATATAATTATTTTACACAAAACCAATTTTGTCTCGAAATAAAGGATCGGTCCAACCGCCACGAATACTACTTGATTAAAACGAACCGACACACAATATTTTTAAATGTACGCTATTTTATTCGGAAATTATTTTCTCACTTATTTTAAGTAATTATAAATATTTTTGTAACAAACAAACGGACAAAAATTGATTTTTACGCATCTTGACAGTTCTCGCAAGCCCAAATATTTCTTTTGCTCTAATTGCCTCACACGCTACACAATTTCCATTAACACGACACGCCTACGTTTTAATAACATAAAACACGTTTTTTTCAGCTCCTGCGACGTAGCTGGTTAAAACGCTGAGTGTAAAACGAAACCACGGAACTAATTCCTACACGAAGACAAATATTAATGATATCCACAAAAGTAGACAAGACTGGAAACTCACATATTTTTAATAGTCGCGAATATCCAAAGAGACCTACTCAAAGCGGCCTGTATCCGGTGGCTTCCTGAACACTTAGCAATATCTACCTTGTGGTTCCACGCTGCACTTAACGGTACGATATTTTCACTCCAAACTCTTTTAATCGGTCACCACTGACACTAACTTACCTCTATATTTGATTAATTACATGCTGTATATTAAATATTCACCCATAAAGTTCATTTTCTCATTCCACTAAAGAGCACACACATCTCTTTAATTAAGTAGGTATTGTGTGAGTTATGACACACGACGGTGACAACTTCACACGGCCATTACGCGAACATACGTTTTCATCGATCACTTCCTGCAATAATCCAATTGTGCGCCCTGTGTGACATGTTGCACCGTCTTATTGACCGATATGTTTTACGCTGTGGCGTGATGGAATGTACTGTGGTACATTCCATATGCAACTGCACTGTGTTCACGCCGACTGGGGAGAGAAAACTGTGTCAATCACCAATTTATATGCAGCGAGTTTTATTTTGTTTAAATGAATATTTCTTTCGTTATTTTAAATGATTGTAGGAGAAATCTTTCTTTTTGGGAATCAATGTTTTCATTGATATTCGATGATTTTGCCATTGTCAAGGTGTTCATGTAACCGCACCATGTTCCTTCTTAATCGATAAATAATCTATGATGTTGCCAGTTTGCTTCTTTCGGAGCAAAAAAGGGAAAAGACGAGGGTTATCAATTAAATTGAAAAAGGCACTGAGATAGCGTAGTGGATAGCCTATGCCTTCGCAATCGAACTATCGGTTGTGGAGGAGTACCGTGCTCAGTAGTAAGCGGTTATGGGCTGTGCGAATTATGCAATATATTTACATATACACATATATTAAAACGGTACCAAGTTTACCTAGAGCCTAAATTATTAAAAACCAAGTAATTTGTTTATTTAATATAAGGTGACGCAAAATTTTCCCTTTATAGTTTAAGCAGGCATCTCAAGACCGTGTGAAATAAAGTCACTGTGGGTGCTCTCTGTCCCATCTATAGGTCATAGTACCTGAATGATGATGATGATAAGTTTTAAAGATCAGCCTCTCGTTTTCCACGCATACATTTATTATTCATATTTGTGCACATCGCAATTAGATTTTTAAAATGTCGAAAGTACCTATAAATTATAATAAATACAAGAATGTTTAATTTCCTATGATAGCTGAGAGGCCAAGTATCTAGACTAACACTGTGTTTATGTTGAGTCGATGGCATTTTAACCAAGTCTTTTTAATTTTCAGGATAACTGGGGACCCCCATTTGGATTGAAGTGGATTGGAAACTACAGATTGCACGCAGATTTTAAAGGCTGGAAAAATATGGAAATGTACTGGGTGATTTTGAAATACACTACTCACGAAAAATTAAAGGATTTTATAAAATCAAACTTTCAAGATATTTTTTGACAATCTGTATCTTGGAGAAAAATTATCGTTAAAAAATTTGAAATCAAGATATTGGAAGCCTGAAATGTCTATTTTTCAGATCTGCGCTCTATTTCTTTATTTCTTGCCTGGTTACTAAGCATTCGTTTTTTTTTTTTTAAGTTTTAGTATTGTTAGGGTTTATACTTTTAATATTGTTTTTGACTGCCTCGATGGCGTAGTTGTACTGCGGTATAATTAGAAAACTGAGGTCTCGGGTTCTAATCCCGGGTCGGAGAAAGTGATATTAGATTTTTCTATTCATTAGCAGCCCGGAGTCAGGAATTTGTACCCAGTATGACGATAGGCTCGCCCCCTATCACATCGTGGAACGGAACATACAAGGCGAAATATGGGTGTCCTGATAGCACCTCTACCTACCCTTTGAGGGAAAAAGGTGTGAGTTTATGTATGTATGTATGTATTGTTTTTGACAAGCAATCGACCGAAGATAGGTCGAATTGATTGACCAGTTGTAAGATCAGGGTCAAATCAACTACACGGACAATGAACGGGCTGAATGGATGAACAAATAAACACTGGATTGAGACGGATACCATATCCTTATTAGTGTTAATTATCTTTTAGTGGTAATGGTGGACTTACTAAGAGGGGATTAAATAGATGGGAAAAAATTAAGTCCGAGTGATTAGGAGGGATTTTTGTTGTCGAGAGGTAAGGTGCTTGGTTTCCCTTCTGGCACCCCGGCAGAGCCTGAAGGGGTATGCCGGTGTCACTAGCCTTCCAGCCTAACACGCTTGCAGAAATTGTGATCAGGAGCTCTTCGGGAACCAGCTCCATAATGCATAAAACAGAAAAACAAGTTCACAAACAAACTGGTCAAGTTATAGTCGGACCCAGCCCATAATACAATTTTGTGATAAGCCAAAACTTAAGAAAAAAAAACAGGCGTTTAAGTGAAAGCTAAATTATTACCAACTGCTAAATAAGATTTTATGGAGTAAGCGTCTCACTGGTTCTACACTTAAATGCACCTGACACACTCTTGCTCTGCCCATTTTATCGATGGTCGTATTATACAACTTAGAACTAAGAACATGACTTTGAGGCAATTTCAAGGCAAACTCAGAAAATGAGAAACAAACCTTGATTATTAAAGAAGAATATATCGCTCCATTAGGATAATGCATGAATAAAATAACATACCAGGTATCATCTCTTGAAATAATTATTTATTTACAATATTTGTATTAATTGTCTTTATACCAACAGGAAAGAGATTTGTTCAGATTATAATAATTACTAAGAAACAGTGTTGATTTCCATATCACATGACCATATTGTTAGAAGTACATTGTATGATTGTAATTGTTTATTAAATCTACACAAACTTTCATAAAGTACAGCGCGGCTATACCGTAAGGAGACCTATTAAAAACTACCGCGGGACTATACCGTGTATTAAGACAATTGTCTTGCTACTTTTTTACCACTTTTATGTAACACGTAATTTTATTAACATTGTAACCGTAATAAAAATAAGGCGAAGCGCAAGCGAGGATTATGTTGTTGTCCAGTATGTATGTAACTATGTATATAATATGTACACTCGTATATGTTCCCTCATAACTACTTCTTTGCAGAATGCATTATTTTGTTACTCAGGTGGCATAGGAGCACGGTTATCTTCTGAAAAAGACTAAATATTTTATGATTCTTGTAAGCGTATGGTTCTTGATGTTAATATATGTTTTTTTTTACAGTTAACAAGAATGAAATTTCCAGTGCATTACAAATACCAATTGAAATCTACGACCTTGTCAACAGTTAATGAAATACGTGATCTTGGTGTTATACTGGATAGCAAATTAACCTTTAAATCTCATATCAATAGTGTTTTTAAAAAATCTGCTCAAATGTTTAGTTTTCTCAAGCGTATTCAAAGAACCCTTGGGATAAAACTCGCAAATTGCAACAGAATAAAATTTGCGATATGTGTTATGAAAGTCAGCAAGCCGTACAATGGAATATCGGTCTTTAATTTTTCTTCAAAATATACTCTATTTAATACAAACTGGTTATGGGGCCTGGATATATATTTATTTTTACAATTACAGACTTTTGTGAATGTGTTTGAGAGAAAGTATTTGATTAAATGAATTTGGGTAATTACTAAAAAACTAAATTTTGAACTAAAAAATGAATAAGAAGTGAATATTGCTCATTAAGATGGTTTTTGGCGAATACAGTGAGTTTAAACCTTTCGAACACTAACATAATCAAATCGTAGCAATTAAAAAAATTTAGGATGTCTTAAGAATACTGTAAGGTACAAAAGTTAGTTTTTAATTTGTCAATTTTATCCCAAGATATGCAAAGTTGTCCGAATATCCTTAAATAACCGTATTTTTGCCTTTTCTTCAGTCAACGATTTCACTAAGTAATATGAGTACTGTTTTACATAATAAAACTTTAATAACAGCTTATAGAGTATGTTTTGAAGTTTACAAAGCGCCAATTTTTTTTCTGCGTGATCATTATTTCTGAAGTTATCCCGAGTGAAAGTCGGAAAGGCCATTTTTACTTTGATTTACCATAAGTCAGCTCCAAATGATAGTACGGAGTTCTCTAGTATATCAAATTAAAAGGAATTAAATTATCTACGAGAGCTTTATGATGATGTCACCGAATAAACATCAACCAAGTAAATGCACGGTGTCAAACACGAGTAAAGTTTTGGATTTTTTCTCGTTGGTTTTCCTACGATAGCTTATTAACCAGGCATGTAATAAAGAAATAGAGCGCAGATCTGAAAAATAGACATTTCAGATTTCCAATTTCTTGATTTCAAATTTCTTTACGATCCATTTTCTCCAAGATACAGACTGTCAAAAAACACCCTAAAAATTTAATAAAAAAAATATCCTTTAATTTTTGTGAGTAGTATATATTCTTAGATGATATAGTTAAAGGTAAATATGGTTGCAGTGATATTTTGCATCAGATTGATCTACCAGTGCCTTACAATAACCCTCGTAAACCTATTACCAAAATATTTTATAACCCACATTGTCGAACTAATGTTGGTCTTCATTCTCCCATTGTTAGAATATGTAACTCTTACAATTGGCTACATGCTCAACATCCAGAATGGTATATATTGAACGATTTGTTAAAAATATTTAAACGAAAATTGTTGGGATTATAATATTTTGTTTGACACGTAATGTTATTAACCCTTCTTTTTGTCTAAATATTTCTTTAATTTATCTATTGTTGTTTCACTTATAATATGTCTACATTATATATTTTTATGTAGTTATTAGTTACGTTATGTTATGTTAACTTTATTATAAGTAGTTTTTCTGTCACTCTTTAGTAAATTTGTCAACATTTATAATTATTGTTATGTTTACCAGAAAAATACATACAAGGTATAATATCAAGACTGCTGCCGAAAACAATGCCAAGTGGTAGTTGTAGTGACTTTACACACAATGCATCTAAAATTATTGCAAAAAAAAACACGATTTTTTTCCTATCATCGTATTTAGATGGTAAATACATACATTTTCCTAAAAAAATAATGTACACCCTTTTATTTTTAAAGACGCAATAATACGCAGGGCTGTAAATTATAACTTTAGCAAAAAGATTAGATTTACCACCCAAACACAATGACATTCAAAAGATTACAAAAAAATTATCACGTTTTTAAGCAAACATTTTAGTTGCATCGTGTAGTCACTAAAACTACCGCCTGATTTCGTTTTCGGTAGCAGTCTTGATATACCCTGTATATACGTATACCTAATATGCTTTGAATATGAAAATTTTAAGCATAATGTTAATGTTGCATAATTTATAAATGATGTATGAAAACATTAAAATAATGATTACATTTGAATTGTTTATTTAAAGTACATAACAAAGGAATATGAGAATATTTTCTTGTTTCCTACTTTTTATCAGAGCGTAATTTCTGAGCAGAGGGGTTCTAGTTATTGAACTTATTTTTCTGTTTAATAGGTATTTTTGTAAAAAAAAATTTCGTTATGTAAGCACAAATTTCGGATCATATTATTCGGAACTTCGGATTCGTTTAGGATTGTCAGCTGTTTCACAATTAATGGCAAACAATTTTTTTTAGAATCACTAATAGTTTTCATGGTCACCGTCGCGTCATCCTCAGCCACAAGAAGTTCAATGCTGAACATAATTGTCCATAAAAGAACATCCGTGGCGACTGTTGGAAGCGGCCTGCATTCCTCAATTTGCTGCGTCCTGAATATTTCTTTATTCAAGTTATTCTTAGGGTCATATGTTTTGTAGTTATTTTCTGCTCTTAGAATACTCCCTCGCTCTCTCTTCGGCCACAGAAAGTTTACTGCAGACCATAAGCCGAAGCATAATATGTATTGTATTGTATTGTATCAGCCCATATACGACCCACTGCAGGGCACGGGCCTCCTCTACAACCGAGAGTACGATTGAGAGTGGCCATATAGTCCACCACGCTGGCCTAATGCGGGTTGGCGGACTTTTACATACCATAGAAATTTATACAAATCGCTATGGTATGCAGGTTTCCTCACGATGTTTTCCTTCACCGTTATAGTATAATATGTAACGGGTGATTTTTATAAGCGATGAGTAAAGCAACATTTTTATAATGACTATGCTGCTGGCAGTTATATTAAGAAGAATAGAATAAGGTTTTGAATACAGAACGAAGTTGTCTACGGCTGATGTGAAGGATGGCCGAGTCAGGAGATTATCATGCCGTGATTATTCAAATTTTACACAGTTTTAATGTGCGAGTTGTATGTGTAGAAAGCCCTGGTATAAATGTACATGATGTTGGAAAAGAATAGAAAAATTATGATTACAAAATCGTCGTATTATTTGGACTATTAATAAATACTTATGAATTGAGGTGTCCTTTGTAGTCATCATTTTCGATATTTTTAGTTGCAATGTGTCTATACTCACTAAAACTACCACCTGGCTTTGTTTTCGGTCGCAGTCTGAGTATAGCCTGTATATCTGTAAGTGAGGAAACAAAATGGAATTAAAATTATATGAATTATATTTATAATGTTTTGCCCATTCTTTGTTAGAAATGCTAAACTAAACTGCAGAGACACGATAAATGTTATCTCTTACCGCCAAGCTAACATCGTTCAGTAATAAAATGACTTTTACTGTTTGCTCTAATATGCTGTTTAAGAGATTTTATATAATTTTCGTATCAATATACTTTATAATTAATTTTAAAAATACTTCAATTTTTTTTCTGAGGTTATATTACGATGTAAGTCCTGTGCCGGTGTCAGGAATTAATACAGACTGGTCTGACGATACCAGGATATTTGTAATATACGTCAATATCGCCGATCACGCAAATATTCACCGCGATGAGTTTCTCATTAAGGTAAAGGTTGGCTTACACGTTCTAGTAACTTGCGCCAGTAGATGGTATACTAGCACTAGCATAATTTCGTTCAAAGGCAATAGGCAAACGACAGTAAGTGAAAATCAATAACATTTTGTTATTTAATTAATAGTAGTAGTTATGGAGTAATGGAATTCGAAAATTGCATTTTTTTTTTTTAGAGCAAGATTGGTAATTATTTTTATAAAATAAAACTACAAAATGTAAAAGCCATCACGACTATTCAGGCGATAACTTTAGGATCTCTCTCCACTAAAACGTAGCATTAGCCTTGTATAAAACGAAAAGTATTCCTTTCACAAACAACTACGGAATAGTGGCGAAACTGTCTAGTGGACAACATTCCATCCAAAAACATTTCATACAAATACACTGCATCGCAAAGAATATGGGTCCGTTACAAAATCATCAATATCCTCAAAAGTACCTGACCCAGGTTTATGAAATAAAGACTAAATTAAAGAATATTTTAACTAAGAATTACTGCTTTTATCATTTTCTTGGTCTTCCTTTTATTTAAGATGCATTACTTGTATATGGAGCAAAATAATTCTTATGATCGAGTCTTTTGATGGGTATCTTAAAATAACACCCACAGGTGTCATTTTTATTCAAAAATCTTTTAATGCAGCGTAAATTGATTTCAAAATCAAAATTATGTCGTTCGGTAAAATTGTCTATCTACAATATTTAAAATACTTCCCCCCACCCCATGTGGCATAACCTTGGAACGCCCTGTATATCACGAAAAATTCATCCTGTACATATGCAGGGTAGGTACATATATGGGAAAGTGTGTTCGTAAATTTTCTCATTATATTTTAGACGAGAGAGTTAGTAGCTTCGTATCTGTCTTAGACGCCCAAAAATTTTAACCAGACGTCCAACCATAGTTATAAATGCATACACTTTTAACCCTCCAATTTGAGGGACCAGTAATAAATAGTTCTGCACCGATTACTAGAGAGTAAAAAAGAGCAAATAATAAAAATAAGCGCGTTACTCGCCCTGGCGTATCTGATAGCCCCTAAAAGGTGCATGAGGATTATCGCGACGTTTTAGGCAGTATACTGGCATAGAATTTTTCAGCCGCAAGCATGTCGAATTGGCGGATGGAAAGAGAGTTTAACAGCTTTCCACTTCCCAAAAAGTTCATGTTATAGTGAAGGCACTAGTGGCAAGGGCCAACGTGAATGGCGCCACCTGCTGGATAGGTTTCAACGAGTCTTATTGAATTAGGTCGCCATTTTGACTTCACACGAAATCCCGCATGCGCAGAGTGTCGCGCAGGGTCCGCGCACGGTATCGATAGCGGCTGGAAGCGTCTCGCCCGGCAGTTTCGCTCTGACTGCTGACACGAGTGGTCGCGCTAACCCTGTCTCCGGTGTGAATTCTATTACTGTCTTTAGTGATACATTTGCATCATGAGGCCTGAACTACCGATGGCACATACTCAATTCTTGATCGAGGGGTAATGATTTCTTGTGTAATATCTGTTTAAAAAATTTCTACCTGCCATTTCGTGAGTGAGAACCCCCGCCCGCCGTGCTCTTCTCACCCCACACCCGGCAACGAGTAGATTATCCGGTGCGCATCGGCCATTTTGTGCTTTCATACCAGTGATTAATATTGCCAAGAACAATGATGCGAATCATAAAAAAAGCTCGTAATTACATACATATATCACTACGAAAAAGTTTACCAAATGTGTGTTGCATTTTACAGGCAGCCAGTTGTGATACAATGCATCCAATGTGAATCGATGATCAAAGAAGTGATGGCGCAAGACCGCCTGATGGCGCAACTGAAGAGGGATTTGAGAAACTTAGAGAGCTTAATGATCAAGACATTCGGCTCCGAGCTGAATGTGCGCCCGGCCCGCGAACTCCGCCTGCGCGACCGCATCTCGCCGGGCACGGAGATCCGGCCCATCATGAGCCGCAGTGACAAGCTCAAGATCTACATGAGCCCCCGCGCCAAAATCGCTAAGCAGCGTCTGCTGCGTCACAGGATGCATCCATGTAATAATTTAGCGCAAACTATTTCTTTACTTATAATAATTACGTTTTTTTAATTATCCCTGCTTTGGCAGCTGGAAATAGTAATATATAGTATATATACACATACATATTCTATTTGATTTCAGCTCGTGGCGTTCAGACAATGCCCGATAACAGCGACACCGAGGACGAAAACCTCGAGGAGTTGATGGAGCCTCTCACTTTCCGTTACCCCAGGGAGTAATCCGTTTATCGATCGCAAGGTGAGAACATCGATAACTGTCTAGCATTATTTGCATATAGTAGCCAACTAACTATTTTTTATCACATGCCATAAATATTACATAATCGAACGACGCCATTTTGTATTGGCACTTTCCGATCAATAGGTATTTCAAAATGGCGGCGGCTACAAGTCGCGCATGCGCAGCGCGCCCTGTCCGTACAAAGAGCTGCAAATACATCTTATACCAAAGCAGATTTTTAATAATATTAAGATAATTGGCTTAGAGTATTTATAAAATAGGGGGAGCGCTGGTACTTCAAATACATAGATACAAATGGTGCCAAGCCACCTTTTTCTGCCCTACTATTGGCTGAAATTTCACAAGTTGTCTAACATGTACGAATTATTTGAAAATGAACAATGATAAACTCGAATATTGATACAATTTTTTTTTTTACAGATCACCCGCGCTTCTTTATATTTTCTTCATTTATGAAATATGTAGATTGGATGTAGACGCTTCAATTTATTTTTGCAACACAGTAGGTTTCACCGATGAGAAGCAAGTAATTAACAGCCGCGTCTTCGAACACCTCAGCGCCAAGATACTGAAGGCACACCAACTCAGCGAACTTCAAACGACTGCCTGATATCTTCTCATCACTACACCATGTTTTAAATTGCTGTTTATAATTAGCTCACATATTGATTTCAATAAACTACTTTGGCTTTGATTTTTTGTATTGTTTTTTATTAACCTATATACGAGAGCACGATTGAGAGTGGTGTCTTTGATTTATATTTAATGTATCTCTCAAGTAGTTATAGCTGGAAAATATATAATCATTATGTAATATTCAACTCATATTGTATACTTTCTGAATGTTTAGATGTTATATACTTCATTGTTCTACGTTTGCATTTTGGCTGATTGCGAGGAGTCGGAAAACCAACCTTGTTAGTGCTACGCAACAAAGCGATTTGATTATTGGCAACTTGGATGATGTCTTGCGTTTGTTGATGCTAATGATATTGCTTGAGCGATTTTCTATTTTTTTTTAATTTCGTTATACCATCAGTAAGTAAATGAGGCATATGCAATGAAAAGTGATATAATTTACGCTGCATTTTCTAAAACTTTTGGCAGCTGTTGTGTCGCAACAGTGGGGAGCTGTGGGGCGAGAGGTGACGGATTAAATTCATTAATTTTAAAATAATTTGGGTTGTTTTTGAGAGGCTGTTTCCAACACGAGAGAAGTATATCAAGTAAGATCAGGACTATGCAGAATACTGTTGATAATAATTGTTTCGCGTTAAATCCCTAAAATCAACACAGCCAATGCACTTAATTTTATCTTGCTATATCAGCCAAATGTAAACGTAGAAAGAATACATTAAAATCAATATAATCTTAATCAACTTTAAGTATACGTTATGATCTTGTAAGCGTAGAAATTATTTCAATAAAGTTTCACGTAGGAGTTGTTGGTATTTTTTAATACTAGAACTAAGAATGTATGTATGTAAACTATATTATATTTATATATATGTATGTATGTATGTATTTTATATGTATGTGTATGTGTATTTACGCTTTATTTTATTACTTGTAGCTATTAGATTATTTGTATTTTATTTATTATTCAGTGTTAGCTTCTATCTCTTACACTTTAAACTGCCCTCTATTAATCCTTTTCAATAATCCATCCCATGGTTGTCTTTAAGATATTGCCTTTGAGCGATAAGACCGCCAATTGTACTTTTTATGTATGTGATTTTCTTTTTATTTGTATTTTTTGTGTGTGTGTGTAATAAAGTGTATATAAATAAATAAGAATGGTCACCATATGTACAAACCGTCATGTTCCTTATTTGCGGGGTTAAAGTAGTATCCGGCTATCGTCTCATTCAATACAATTGAGTGGAACATCAAGGCGTGATGAGAATGGTTGAAAACTAAAATTGCGTGTTTAGACAAGTGGTGGATGATAGCTGAGGCGTCAAGGAATATACACTTTTATTTACTGTGGTTTCAAAATTATAATGTACTGTACTATATCAGCCCATATGCGTCCCACTGCAGGGCATGGGCCTCCTCTACAATCGAGAGTACGATTGAGAGTGGTTAGGCCATACTAAATTATAATGTGTTTACGACATATTGTAGTATAACTCCCACCCTCCCGTCCGTTCCCCCTATTCCTCCCCCGGACAGAACAGAATTTTTCGAGCGTAATATCCGTCCTGGGGCAATCCTTTTCCTTTTATTCCGACATTTAAAAAAGAGATGGGTGGGAAAGATTTTTTCTACACTATCTTAATGTACGTGTCTTATTTGTGTAATAATAAAATTAAATAAAAAGGTTTCTTCAAAGAAGTGTAATGTATTTTAACGTCATATGGTAGCACCGAATAGCGAATGATTTCTTTGGTAATAAAATGTGCCTCGGGATAGCGAGATGCTATGTAAAAGTGCGTACGATAAATAAAACTGAATATACATCATTATTGTCAACTTCAGCCATAGAAAGTCCACTGAATTTCCAGTCCAACCTCACGGGACGTCCAATGCTGAGCTTGCCGGTAATTAGCCTCCACTTAAAATCTTTCTGGCTTCATCTTTATACTGTACCTGAAAGAATATTAATAGTATTGCACCAAAAATAATGTTAACGTTGCGCAAAAGAGATGAAGAATGGAAGTAAAGATAGAAAGAGCGAGAGAAAGAAAAATTAAGACGTTGAAGTACGGAAGGACGGAACGAGAGAAAACTGACGAAGCACGACATCAAGACTACGACGTGAAATAATTATTTATATCCCGTGAGGAACTGTGATCCTTGTGATCCTTCGAGCAGCACCAACAGAGGATGTATTGCCCAGTTCAAAGATACGTAACAAATACAGCCCAAATAAGTTGTTCTATAAATAACTTTCAAAGTATTAAATGATAGTCCCCACGTTGCTCTTGATATCCTCGTCAAAGCATAGATGTTGTTTTTACATTCTTCTCCAACGGCTTTAATGTGTTCAATATATGAATAAAAAATTAAAACTGACTAGTTTTAGAGATACCTACATTTTTCATTTATTGTATATTATTTTGTTTCATTTATTGAATATTCATATTTACTTACTTCGGACTCGAGGTAACAAACGCGTTGTTTTTAATACGCGGGATTTTAAATGCCTTTTATTTTTTTAACAACATTCGAATGTTTATTTTATGACCATAAAACGATTCATTGTTGTTGAATAGGTTATTGTGTCGACTGTGCTTGTACTATGTTTAATATTAAACTATAAATTTAAGAGAACATTTCAAAATATGTCAAAACGGGGAGGTAAATTATTCCTTATTTCCAGATCACCATGGCTCTGACTGAAATCTTTTACTTCTTTACATCTTTACATAAATGAATTTACGTGATAATAATGAAACCAACTTTAAACTAAATAAACACGTTTTAATACTACCGTCTGTTATCAGAACAATGTATTGTTGGAACTATAGTTCCATGCATCAAAATCATATCAGACTGCCGAATGGCTAATGTCAATGTTACCCCAGTTGATTGTGGATACAATTATAGTTACCCCGTTTTGTGGGATTATGTTATATGAAGCTATATAGCTTGCAACATTAGAGGCGTTCTCCGTCAGACTTATCTGGCGCGTAATGTACTTATAAATCAATGATGTCGCATAAAAAAAATCGCAGGACAACGTTTCTTAAAGGTCCTTAAGTTAGGTTTTAGATTAGGTTCCACGCCATCGTAATACCTAAGTTACAAGCCTGATAAGATTGAAAATTGTCTAAGTCCTAACATTGAGATTGTAAATGTTAGCTTAGCCACAATAAAAACCTTTAAAATAAATTATCACACTTGATTATATCGCTTGGTCTCGTAATGTCTTACTTACCGGGTCGAGAACTAAAAGTTCAAAGATGTAAAGTATTTTTCTTCCTATTTACTTTATACTAAATTCTACTTTGATGTTATATAACAATATTAGCAGAAGACGCGTCTGTTATTTTTTTTTTTATTTCTCGAAATACTAACTTTTGCACGCCGCATGGCAAAATCTAATGGAACTACTTATATATGATTTAAAACCCTATGATTTGTGCAAATAAATGATTTCGGAAAGTTATAATAAGGGTTACTGTTTGGACTCGCTTTTGTTCCCTATGTTATAAAATTATATTGTAATATAATGGAGAAAGAAGATGTATCCTGTTTCTGCTGACGTCACGTCGATTATATTTAAAGTGATACGAAAATTAATATAGTTGAATCCATTCTTATTTAAATTTTATTTCGAGAATTTTCAGTTTATTTCCGTTTGGTTATAGTATTTTTTTTTCAAAGCAAACTAACAAATGAGGAGGTTCTTTTGAATTAGTATTTTTATTTGAAATGAAATGAAATGAAAATTTATTTGCAAGAATGTGGTTACATAAAGATAACATTTTTGTTCCATGGAATCTCACAATCTGTCATAGTTGACGTGCAAATATTTTAAGAAATTGGTTTACATTAATGTTAGCATTATACGTAACAAGAATTATAAAAAAATAAAAAATAGAGCAAATAAAACTTTGTATGTAATCAAATAAATGTTAAAAGATGTCAATTTAATTTTAATAATCATAATTTAGATTTCATTAGCTGTTTAAACGAAAAACGAATAATATAATGTCAATGTTAATTTATATTAATATTTTTATCATTAAAACAATCATTTATGTTGTAATATAACTTATGTAGGAGTATTTGTGTAAATTTATTTTTAAATCTATTTAATTCGCTTTGTTTTATATAGTCAGGTAAGTGATTGTAACTTTTTATGCCCATACAATAAGGATTTTTTATAAAAACATTGCGCCTTTGTAATGGTATATACAATTTATCTTTTAATCTTTTGCTCTTACATCCCATATCCGCCATTGTGGGGAATAAGGAAGGTATTTATGATATTTTATGCAATGAAATGGCTTAGGTATTTACTATTAACAACCATCAATTATGAATTATGTGAACCACTAGTCATATTGCTACAATATGTTAATTCATTATTAATACTTGCTTTAGTAAAATTGGCAACTGAGAAGTGATAAAAAACTAATTATTTGCTAATGAAATTAAGATTAAAAATGCATTATATTACATTCATTTTATAGTTAAAAACTCAATCAAAATAAGATTAAAAAGAATTTATAATCAACGTATGAATAATATCAACTTTAAACAAGTTAGAAGCGACGCAATTTATTCACCGTCCATAACAGAACAGGTTTGGAGACAGACATATTGATCGAATCGGGCCGAAGGAGACTAATTGGCAACATCAAAGAAAACAGGCAGGTGGGGGAGCAGGTCGACTGTGTTGAAATCAACCCCCCGTCTGGCAATTTTCAGGAGTTTTAGGATCCCGCGCATCGAGGATCAAAAATAATCAATTTGATTTGATATAGTTTTTTTCCTCTTTAAGAGGATTATCATAGCTACCAAAAATAAAAAGATAAATCATAAAAGTGTGTGGAGTTCGAACACTATAACCGTGTCATGAGATTTTTAGAATTGTAACAAAAAAAAATATGTACGGAACCTGCTAATAAACTTAGTAATAGCTGTTATATGGTACGTAGAGCTTTGGTTGGCTGAGGGCTTCGCCGGACTCAATTATTTTATACCTTTTCATGTAGATGTAACGCTGGGGAGAGAGCACCGTCTGGCTTCTTTTGAAGAATTGGCGTTGCCAAATTTCAAATATTAAAAACATTAACTATTTTCAGTGTAAAAGTTGGTAATAGCAAGTAATCTGCGTATAACGTGTATTTTTGTCTTATAATATACAGAGTGAATTTTTAAGTGGGCGTGGATGGCCCAATCGGAAACCACGAGGAATATTGAAAAATGCTGAAAATAAGCCCGATTTTGATAAAAAATAGACCTGCTTACTCAGTTTTTTTTAATAGATAGAGTGATTCAAGAGGAAGGTTTACACAGGATATATCAAGACTGCGACTGAAAACAAAGCCAGGTGCAGTTTGAGTGATTACAGACACAATGCAACTAAGCATTTTTCAAAAAAGCAACAGGTTTTTTTTGCAATTTTCTAAATATCATTGTGTTTGGGTGGTAAATACATAGTTTTAGCTAATATTATAATTCAAACCCTTATGTGCCAAAATGAAAATGCGTTTATTATTATCTTAGGAAAATAGTGTATTTACCACCCAAATACGACGATAAGGAAAAAATTACAAAAACAATATCGTTTTTTTCGCTCTGAAGTTACCAATGTTACACCTGGGTTCTTTTTCGGTCGCAATCTCGATATACCCTGTATGTAAAATACATATATTGTGTGGCCTAGTTTGTACGAAAAATTACATGTACCTTATAAAGTGGGCAAAGTGATATTGGATTTTTCTATTCATTATCAGCCCGGAGTCAGGAATTTGTGCCCGATATGGCGATAGGCTCGCCCCCTATCACATCGTGGGACGGAATGTACAAGGCGAAACGTGGGTGTTCTGATAGCACCTCTGCCTACCCCTTCTGGGAAAAGGGCGTGTGTTTATATATGTATGTACATGTACCTTGTGTGGAGTGAAACCCAAAACCCAAGGAATCAAATACTTTTTTTTAATTTATTTTTTTTATATACAGGACATTAGACCGAGTGACTTTACAGAATCATAAAACAGCACCCAGGCGAAGCTGGGACGGGCCGTATAATATTATATTAGCATCCCCGTAGTACTTCTTTGGAGGCCTGTAAGATGCGCCCAACATCCAGCCACTGTGAATTAATGATACAATAAATAAATAAGGACAATGAGAACAGTCCACATTACTTATCCAAACCTTTATCTTCGTCAATAATAATTGTGTTACTTTATTTAAAAAATAATATATTTTCCAGGCATTTGCCACAAAATTACACTCCATTTTGGCATCTAAAATAAAAATTAAACATTTATTTGTTCATCACTTTGGAAAGGATATATGAGCGGGTCTTAAACTACTGCACAATTTCCTTCAAACTTCAATTTTTTTTTTTAATTTTCCTGTTTAATTATTCCAATGAAACCTCGCTAATTGCTATTAATTTAAGCTATTCATACAATATGAATTAAGACATTTGGTAACTATTAAAACGGATCACAGACAGGACACAGAAAGGAGCCTAGATTTAGGAAAATCAAGGAGTATTGCATCCTAAGTCATCTCTGTGCCAATTGACATTTAATTAGTAACACATAATATTCAAGACCCTTCCTATATAAATTTAAACAATTTGTCAATTCATCCGCCAGCCAATTGCAGCCAATAATTACAGGGCATTAAAGAACTTAATACGTAATATCGGGATGATGAATGCAGTATTGTACTGTACTGTATCAGCCCAGATACGTCCCACTGCAGGGCACGAGCCTCCTCTACAATCGAGAGTACGATTGAGTGCCGGTCATAATTTAATAGTAGTTATCATCAATCAGAAACCATCCAATAATATAAGTCTCACAGGAAATCGACGTGAAGTGACAGGTTAGCTGTCGCGTTTCGTTCGGTGAGTGAGATTGACAGATGCCCAATACTCCTTGTATTGGGCATCTGTCAATCTTTTTCCCATTCTCTTCCCATCCTTTTTCCCTCTCGCTAGCCTACTAATTTTAAGCGCCGCGCCGCCAGCTACACATCTATAAAGCAAGCGTTGTCACGGGCAGCAGTGATCACTCACCATCAGGTAAACCGTTTGCTCGTTTGACGGACCTATGCAATAAAAACATTCCAGTGGATGCTGGTGGTTTTCTGTTGATAGTAATAATTATCTCAATACCGTGTTGAATAATAATAAATTATATAACGTATATAACGTCCCACTGCAAAACACAGGCCTCTTTTACAGTCGACAATTCGATTGGCAGGAGTTAGGCCAGAGTTCACCATTGTAATTCTAAAAAACCTCTATAGTGTGCTCACGAATTTCACGTTGCCTTTCCTTTGCAGCTAAAGTGTGTCGTAGTTAACTGATTATAATTATTAGTAGGTACACACACGACTTAGAAAAGTCAGGGGCATGCCCGGGGATTTAAACACTTTGTCACGTGTAATGCTTCCTTAAAAGCAATAAGTTTTGAGTGATAGGTCTTGTGTGGGCAGGCGGATGCTTACCGACAGCTGACAGACGTGCTCATCTCGTCACTCTGACTAATAAAGTGTCCAATAAAGAAGTATAATATTTATTTTTAATCGACTTCAAAAATAATGTTTGTATGTTTAGGTATTATATATTTAATAAAAGATTAGATTTATTTCACACATCACATACACACCCCTATCACATCGTGGGACGGAATATACAAGGCGAAACGTGGGTGTTCTGGTAGCACCTCTGCCTACCCCTCCTGGGAAAAGGGCGTGTGATAATGTATGTATGTAGATTTATTTCTCTCTTTTTATTACAATTTTGCACCGGTTTAATTTTTTTTATCATTTTTTATTCAATTTATGAATTTATTTGGGTTGAGTGTATGTATACCATTATTACCAAGAATATTTCAATATTGAATACTTTGTGAAACTACTTTAACATTTCTCAAGTGTAATGTATGGAAAACTAATTCAAAAAAATGTGTTTAGTGTGTAGGTAAGGGAACGGGATAAAGGGAAATAAAAGAACCATATCTACTTCACATTTATTGGTTATATAAATTCACGCGTAGGACCGTGAAAGGCGAATAAATAGACACGGACACGACACCTATATACATCAATACATTTAAATAGTGTAGGTACCAAACATGCAGTTGAGTTACAAAGCTGTGAAATTCGCACGACTCATACATTGCCGCGTCTTGATTTCTCAACGTCATCACCCGTGCGATACCGCAGTGTGCTGCCTAAACGGACAGGAGCGCACTCCCGGTACCGCCGCCTAATCTTAACCTATGTATAAATATTTGAACGTCTAAAGTTGGTAATGTTTATCAATTAGCCAGTAGGAGATAAGAGCATGAAGTACACAATAAGAGAAGTAAAGAGAAGATTCAAATTGGTTAAATCTTAGTAGGTTTAACGCGATTTGATTCAGCCGGAACGTCATCAGGAAGAATCCGTGTCCTTGTGCGGCTGCTGGCTCAACAGGATTGTAATTTGTTTTTTCCAAATTTAGACTCAGTCCTGTTCAGGTCTTTTCCCAAGTTTGGAGCACGATGGTGGCTGCTCTCAGATGGTGGATCATCGGATTCTGGAACAAAATAAAATTTTATTAACAAAGGCCTTATTAACACGCGTGCGCTCGCCTAACTGCCATTCCATTTCGCTCGAATTAGTGATTGATTCCCTGCACTCGAGAGATGATTAAACTTCGTTACGCACTGGTCCAATTCTAAAGAACCCCACACGACAAATATTAATTTGCAAATTGCAACAAAGCCCTAAACGACAAAAAGTACAATGAAACACAAACTGACCTTCACTGATAGTTAAGTTAAGCATACGGTCGTAACTTAACTGGGAATATCCAGCAACGCCTTGGACCTTGAAGAAGGTGATGCTGGATATTCCGCGGGCACGTCCGTCGCCCGCCACGGCCGCGGAGGAAAAGCCACGAGTCAGCCGCGACGTTCACCTCCTTCGCCCGGCATGCTATCGATCGAGCGCCGCTGAGCATGCGCACTGGTAGTTTGATCCACCCGAGCTCAGCTCACCTCAGACAGACCACCCTTACAGACTCACCCGTAACCCCCTTAGAGGGTGGTATTGGAGCTTTGTTTGCAAACATGATTTTGTTTACAGGCAAAGCGATCCAGTAAGACACGCATGGTATAGAGTGAACTTCAGTCGTCTAAGTTTGCGAGGGATGGTCTTTAGTTCAATCCGTTGCTGAATTCTTGATATAATATACATATTATTTTACATAGTACAAAATCGATCGCTCGTAAATTCGTTTTAAAACTTATTTTAATTCGAAAGGGACAAAACATACGATAACTAAAATAGGTTTTAAAACTGTCTATAAATAGAGTCCGTTAGAGTCTGCCTACCTACTAAGGATGCACCAGTTCATACAAAAAATATATTTAAATAAATAAAATGCCAACCCGCATTAGGCCAGCGTGGTGGACTATATGGCCTAACCACTCTCAATCGTACTCTCGATTGTAGAGGAGGCCCATGCCCTGCAGTGGGTCGTATATGGGCTGATACAATAAATAATAATAAATAAAATAAACACGCAACAGGCTTACACACAGTCTCGATCCCAGAGTAAGATATCAAGTCCTGTGACGTATCAGAGAAAACGAGAGACTTTTGGGTCTCCCAATACACAGATTCAAAGCAAATATTTGGGGTCTTCCCAAACACTTGTCGATGCAGGGATCCAGCCCGCGACTTCTGGTATCTCAGCTCTCAGCCAACAGCGCCATGGAGCTTGTACATTATTTCTGAAGATTTTATAGTACGAGCTAATTTTAATTTAATATTTTTTTATTTTATAATAATAATTTTAAATTTATTATTTTGTAATGGGAGATACTCTTATCCAGTTTTAGGGTCAAGCAGACCCTTCTTTATTATCTCGATGCGCCATGTACACACAAAGTCGCTTGTGTACATACTAATATACAATCAACCCTCTCCCTTCTGTCTGCACCCTGATCATAATTGTATCAAAGCGACCCTCGATGTTATTAGCTATGTAGTATATTAATTTGTCGCAGACAGATGGGGAGCGTGGGGATCTCGCGTCCCCTCAGGGCGCTTTGTGTCCGATGCACTAATATCAAAAAAGGGTGAATAGGTACTCGTTTAAAATAAAGCTTTAAATTTATTGTACAATAATCTTGCACACAACGTGATGTTAAGATTTATAAAATAGTCAACTTAAAGATAGTTGCTTATTATGCAAAGTAAAAATGATCTCAAAAATAAAATCCTAAAAAGAAATTAATTAAGAAACCTAGATTTAAACAAGTCTCTAGGTGCAGTACACTTCCAACGAGGCTATGTTCAGCAGCGGTTTAGTTACAAACCTACTTTATAATTCTATATAATAATACTTTATAATTCTTCCTGATTGTGATGATAAAAGCCAATGCAATTTATGTTGTCGCTCACCCTCAGGTAGGAAGCGCTGTTTCAAGTCAGTTGAAAAGCGGCGGGAAATATAAATTCAATATGCGAACCCCAACAAGCGTCGTTGGTTATAGAAACCTACCTCATATCAGGACGGGTCAAGGGGTGGCGTGCTGCGCGCCCTAGATGAAATATTGTATCGGGAATATTCTAGACGCGCAGGTCACCTGGACACAGGTACGAGGGGCTGACAGGGCCGAGGGGGAGACAGGGCCGAGGGGCAGACAGGGCCGAGGGGGAGACAGGGCCGAGGGGGAGACAGGGCCGAGGGAGGCAATGTGGGAGGAAAATCAATTCAGCTAGACCCGGGAGCTTCGATGGGCTGTAAATTATTACGCATTTGTTTCGACATTATGTATTTCGCTTTGTGATTTATTACGGCGTTTTCTTGGTTTTAGACATGTATATATAATGACAATTTTTAAGCTCAATTAACGAAATGATGTAAGACAAAACCCGAAGTAAATTCTTGTTTATATTAAATGTAAATTGTTAGTCTTAAAGTAAGATTGATTGTTAAGTTCTCACGCCTAGCCTTAACTACTCTACCGATCATGACATTTTGCATACCGAGTATATTTTACCCAGATGACAAGTATGTACTATAATCAAGACATAAGGAAAGTAAACTATAAAACTCTCGTAATAAGAAAGAAGAAAGAAACATCAAAGACGGCAGTCCGGATTGAGACAACGGCGGACGGACGGACGGATGACGAAAGCAGCCAAAGCGACCATTAACATCCTAGACACCAATTTGATATTTAGAAAAAATCTATTGCCGAGTTCTCTTAAGCGCGCACGAAGCCGCGAAAAATCTAATAACCATATGGTCTTAGAGCCGGTGAAACTCGACCTTCACCTCTCTGATAACCAGGTGAGACAATTTTTTTATCAATTATTATTGATTAGCAAACATACATATGATAACTTGCTCATCGAAAAGTGTTCATGGCTATTTTTAATTGTTTTTTTTTTCTTGGAGGCAAGTCTATAGGATTGATTGAAATAAAACGAATTCTTGCGAATAATCACGGGGCAAAACATCTGTCCGCCACGTGACCACGAAAACTGTAAAGTGATCGAAACGTCGGGAAGTTAAAAACTGTAAAAATTACATCAAATGCGCGATAAAATCCTTAACAATTCGTTTTATTTCAATGTGTAACATTTGCATAAATCTAAGAAACTAGTATACGATTGGTTTTGTAATTAAATTATCTTTCTTTTAAACCATTTTGGGTTGGTTATCAGATACGTATAGTTAGCTATACCGACTTACTATTCATCTGCTTGCCAGGTAGCCATGAACAGAAGTAAGTAGACAAGCCTACCTAAGCATATTCTCTGTGTTAAAAACTATCAGTCGAGATGAAATTCAATCGGTTATCAAAAGAGTGAAGGTGATGAAAGAAAATTTATTAAAAATTAAATATATTAATCATTGCTATGATAGATAGGCAATGTGTCATAGACATGTTTGTTAATCAATATGTCCATCTGGTTATCAGATGGATGAAGGTCTATCTTCCACGTCTTCCCTACAAATATATTATAATCATAACAATCATATTTTCGTCTACTGGAGGCGCTATTTAAAAAAAAAGGTTGAATTATATTTTCAACCTTTTTAAACGAGCGCACTTACCAACCAAAAGTAAATTATGAATAGTAACTACTATCAAAAATCATTATTCACGGCTTTATAGAGTCGTATTTTTATTAGCAAATATGATGAAATGCGGCGCGAGATTCAAATTCAACAAGAGAACCCCTGCAAGCGTCATTGGCTATAGAAATCTATCTTATGTAGATCTCCGAGGGTGGCGCACCCCAGATGAAATATCGGGAATAATCTAGACGCGCAGGTACGAGGGGATGGGGCCGGGGGAGCGTGGGAGCGGGGGAGCGTGGGAGCGTGGGGTGAAAATCAATGCAGCTACCCCCGGGAGCGCCGATGTGTTGGCGATTATGTGCGTCTAGAATGATTCGTGATTTATTACTTTGTTCCCCTATGTGTGTAAGGATGCGTAGTTATTGTATCAACGAATAAAATTACTAGGATCGGTGATAGGTGTCATACGAGAAGTATTTTTTATTTGTTCAACACACACAGTCATTTCAGTATGCAGTATTTAATATTATAGTATGTTTTACAACTATTTCTCGAAAAATATGTATGAAAATGAAATCCAATAGGCCTAATTTCATGAAAGTAAATACACTTACAAAGAGAGATTGAAATTAAACAACAATATTCTCAAATCGTATTAACGAAAATTATTGTTCCAAGCAAAAGTCACATCAGTCCTGACCCTGAACTAAAAAGACCCAGGTCTTGCGCCGTGGATATCAGACACTACGAAACACTTCGGTCCCACATCATTTCTTTGTGGTATCAACAAAATATTTTAAGTCAAATTATAATTTAACCGATACTAATACGTAACTTTAATCTTTTACTAACTAGCAAAAGATGCATAGACATTTTAATCATAGACGTGGACCGCATTGGATGCAAAAAGCACGCGAAACCGATGTATGGAGGAGTTTAGGAGAGAGAGAGAGAGGCGACTAACACATAATTAATAACATTCCAAATTTTATTATTTACTAACAACTGTTTTATAAAATTAAGTATAAGATCACTAACACGTAGAATATTTTTTCTTGTAAATATAAGGCTATTTTAAAATTATTTTACTTTAATTAACACATGCGGAAGAAGTAGATAATAGCATGTTTACACTAAAACAGCAAAAACACTATTAACGAAGCTATCATATACAGCATTGTGATTGTTCAGCGAACTAACCACTAACCCTCATAAATCATTGGAAGTGTTCCCCCACGCCGAGGCAAGAATCACGCCTCGACCGTGAACTTGGCACACTTTGCGCCCTGTTTTCGAGGGGCTGTTTGTGTGCCATGCGGGACTTGCCTTATGTCGACATCTAATGGAATCTGTATCTGTAGGCTGATGCCCATATACGTCCCACTGCAGGGCACGGGCCTCCTGTACATTCGAGAGTATTAATGAGACGGGTTAGGCCTTATAGTCCGACGGTATGTGTAAAGACTTTTTACCCATGTGATTTTGTTGATCAGAAGCCACATGTTGCCTGCTATCAAAATATTCAACCATTAAAAATCTGCTGTTAAACATAGGTCTCTCTCAAGGAGTGTTTTAAGTAAGTACCTAATCCTCGTCACACTGGGCAGAGGGGGCTAACGTAAGACAGTTCACCAATGACTGCTGCGCAACATCATTGTCATTTGACAACATCAATCTGCGATAATAATTATTGAAACTTCATCATGTCTGGCAGAGAGCTGGCTTAGGTTCTAAAGTATAATCCGGTTTGCACAAGCTAGCAGAAATTTCCGAAAATCAAAAGTCTTTGTTCCGTCATAATAAAATAAGTGTCATGCACTATACAGCGATATCTGTGTATGTTCGGGGTGGCGCCGCGCCCTGCGCGCCTGCAGACTGTGTTGCATCAAAACGTTCCGCCGCGCTGATAACCTATACGTTTATATTGATATTAATTGTAGAGGGATGGGGGACGCGGCGCCGAGAGCATGTCCATATTTGGTAATGTCTGGGGGCTCAACAATCAATACAGCTAACTAACTCCCCGGGAGCGTCGGTGTGATATAGCTACATAGCTACGTATAGTGTGTGGGAGTTGCCTGCGTTGTTTGTGTTTATGGAGATGTTATATAAACAAGCTCGAGCCTTGATTCTCAATAGAGAAGGCAAAGATTTGCGCGAAACTTTTTTTGCAATATTTTGAAACGTAAAATATTATGGCTATGGAGTTTGCATATTAATACGCCATGTTAGGCGACAACGAATGCATTTTGAGAAAGTATTTACATGAGTTGTAATTGTGACATTAATTTTGCATAAAATGTACATCGCATATAGCTTCCCTGAGAGGTCCGAACTAAGATACTTAGAGTTTATAAACTGCTGATAAGTGCAAACATAAAGATTCTGACGAATTAAAACCTCCTCCATTTTCCAAGTCGGTTAAAAATAACTATTCTCATGATCTGCGTACCAAAACGGCAAAAATTCTAGCATCAAATTACACACCTGTTGTGTTCGTTCGCCTCGCTACCTCATAAATCATTGAAGGCGTTCCCCCGAGCCAGGAGCCGCGTCACGACCGTGAACTTGGCACACTTGGCGCCCTTTCAATTCGAGGGGCTCAGCTGTTAGTATGCCAACTAGACTTGACTTGCTTTATGTCCACATGACGCTGCTGCCCTTCATCAAACCCTTTCATTTGACTAAGCTATCTCTGCAATTGTTGTTCTATCAGAGATCCAGCTATTGGCTTGCAATGATCAAGTGTTTTAGAGACCAGAAGGTTTTTGGTAGCCTCTGACAATCCAGACTATTTTAACGGCAGAAAATCCCGAATCAAAAGTCTTTGTTCCGTCATAATAAAATAAGCGTCATGCACTATACAGCGGAATCTGTGTATGCTCGGGGGCGGCGCCGCGCCCTGCGCGCCTGCATGCTGTGTTGCATCAAAACGTTCCGCCGCGCTGATAGCCTATACGTTTATATTGATATTAATTGTAGAGGGATGGGGGACGCGGCGCCGAGAGCATGTCCATATTTGGTATTGTGTGGGGGCTCAACAATCAATACAGCTAACTAACTCCCCGGGAGCGTCTGTGTGATATAGCTGTGGGAGTTGTCTGCTTTGTTTATGTTTATGGAGACGAACAAATAACAAGCCTTGTTTATCGATAGAGAAGGCAAAGATTTGCGCGGAACTTATTTTGCAATGTTTTCAAACGTAAGAGTTGACGACCAATTTGGCTATAGCGTTTGCATGTTAATACGCCAAGTTAGGCGCCAACAAATGCGTCTTTAATTATAAGTGTATTGTGACTATAGTTTTACATAAAATCTACATGTTAATACATTGCCGATACCTGTAGTTAATATATTGCCGCTAAGTACAAACAAAAAACCTATTCGTATGATCTGTGTACCAAAACGGCAAAAGCTCTACCATCGAATAACACACCTGTTGTGTTCGCTCGCCTCGCCAGACCCTCATAAATCAGTGAAGACGTTCCCCCAAGCCAGGAGCCGCGTCCCGGCCGTGAACTTGGCACGTTTTCGAGTCCCCTTTTATTTCGAGGGGCGCGGCTGTTTGTATTGCTCAAGTTCTCTAACAAGGCCAGCCGAAACCCACTTCACAGACAAACAATCTAGATGACACACTGTCTGTGAGGTTATCCTGCTTTCTTATGTTATGCAAATGTTATGATTTTTACGGATCGTGACCACGAAAGCTGTAGTGTTAAGGTATTCGAATCGTCGCGTCGGTATGTTATAAGAATCTTATATATTTTAAATGAGCAATTCTTTTATATATATATATATATATATATATATATATATATATATATATATATATATATTATTTTAAATGAGCAATTCTTTTATATATATATATATATATATATATATATATATATATATATATATATATATATATATATAATTGGAATCTCAGAATCGGCTCCAACGATTTTCATGAAATTTAGTATATAGGGGGTTTCGGGGGCGATAAATCGATCTAGCCAGGAATCATTTTTAGAAAATGTCATTTTATTCGTATTTTATCGATCGTTTTTAAACTGAAAAATATGACTCTTCCTGACATCTATTGGCGAATAATAATACTATTTTTGTGAGCAATAAAGTTATTTTACAAAATGTCATTTTATCGATCGTTTTTAAACTGAAAAATATGACTCTTCCTGACATCTATTGGCGAATAATAATACTATTTTTTGTGAGCAATAAAGTTATTCCAGCAGATGGCGTTGTTAAGTAACACGAAGTCAATGAGTGTTTGCTTTGAGGTTAGACTAAGAAAATCAATTGTTTATTTATATTATTTGTGTCTTCTTAATGCACGTGTTCACTTAAAAATGCCTAAACGATCTTGGAAAAAAACGCTTATAAACAATCTAAATTCACGAAGCCGCAACTCGTCTCAAGAACACCTTGAAGAGCATCGTCATCAAACTGATCAGGATGAAAAAAAAAAAATACCGAGCAAAGCTCGGTCATTCAGGTACTTAAAATTAAACCAGAAAATCTTTAAAAAAAATTTAATTACTATCTGTCGTAATTAATTTTAAACAGAATGAATAGAATTAGACTGTTTTATACTTTTGAATGAATAGACAGGATGCACGAAAATATAGATGATAAGTTGATGAGGATTTGCATTGCACGGTCTCTGCCTACCCCTACGGTATGCCAGCATTACAGCTATGTGCTATGTTGGTACTATAAATGTTTGTCATTACATAATTTGCATGGGACAGATACTCGATACCGAATACGGCCCAACTATCCTCACACCATATCAAGGAATGCTTTTAAGCGTATGTTACTATGTACTAATATGTCAAATTACAATCTTTATAAACAAATCTCTTTGTGTTTCAGATTGTAAACTAAGCGTCGTGAGCTATACAGCGATATCTATGCATACAGGTCGGGGTGGCGCCGCGCCCTGCGCGCCTGCATGCTGTGTTGCATCGAGAACGTTCCGCCGCACAGGTAGCCTATACCTTGATACACTTATATTAATAAACAAGGGGTGGGGGAGCGGAATCGAGAGCATGACCATATTTGGTGAGGCAAGAGGGCTATAAAATCGATACAGCCGTCTGGCTCTCCCGGGAGCGTTGGCGTCGTATAGCTATACAATTGCAAGATGTGTAAGAAGCTGTATTTTTGTTTTTATTGCCTCATTGAAAATCGACTTCACTTCACTTCGCTTCACTTTGATTTAATTGCGTTTCGTTCGGTTAGAAGGTTGTTGGAGATTCTATACGTCTTACTACTGGTGTAGGTATATATATCTGCCCAGAAGGGAATCATGAGGGTACTTGATCAATCAAAAAATTCCCATTGACTGCCTCGGTGGCGTAGTGGTACTACGGTATGATTGCAAAGGTGAGGTCTCGGGTTCGAATCCCGAGTCGGGCAAAGTGATATTGGATTTTTTACCCCCTACCCCTACCCTACGCCTTCTGGGAAAAAGGCGTGTGGTTATGTATGTATGTATGTAAAATTCCCATTATTAAACATAGCATGCTAATTATTGCTAGCAATTGAAATATCAAGAACAAACGTCATACTAGATCGCTCTCAAATTCCTTGTGCAAGTGCTGGGTAACACCAAATACAAATTCAAATTTAGTTATATTTGTAACATAATAAAAATAACGTTAATGTATTTCTTACTTTACTTGAGAATTGTTGATGCCAAGTTTAGGTATATTATTATGCAGTTTACATGTTTAGTCCATCTGTCCCAATTTTCGTAAATGTAAACAATTCTGTGAGCATTAATCGCACATAAGCTATAAGAGTTATGACAACGAGATGCAGGACTTACAGGAATAGAAGGTAGGACCCCGCATTTTCGACTTGGCTTAAGCCCCATTTACTCGGGGAGAGTTTCTCGCCTTGAACATAAGTAGTTAGAGTACTACCATCACTTTTCAAATACACACTTTCAAATAACTTACTTTTATTAGTTTAATAATTATAACACTTCGTTCATAATGTATCCGTAAAGTGTATCGCAACACACAACATCTTAACTTAGATGCAAAAAAAAGTAGAACTATTTCACACCGAACGCGGTCGTTCACCGCACGCAATGCTATTAAGGCTCACCTTGGAAGCGGCCCGTATCGGCCTCTTCAAACCTTGAACTTGCCGGCATGGCCACACGTTTATGACTTGGCCGTTAACCTAATCTTGGGTCAGGGTCGTGCAACTACACTCAAATGGAATAAGCATGCTGGCAATCTGCCAACTGTGACTCATAGTTGTTTACAAAACACGGGGTTGACAAACCGACATGCGACGGGTGAAAGTAGTTTCCCTGCCGGAACCTATAACCTCCCCTGTATTTAAGTGATTTTGTTTGATATTTTTTACTGACAAATTAGTAATGATTATTTATTTGATGATGAGTACGATAAGGAGCATTGTTTTTTTAATTCAATAGAACCGGCAAACTGGTCACATGATGGCAAGTGATCACTGTCGCCCATGAACATCTACCTAGCCTGGTATATTGATGCGTTGCCGGCCCGTCGGGGATCGGGAGGGGAGTGGGAAGGAAAAAGAATGGGAACAGGAAAGGGATATTGGGCATCCGGTATTGAGATATCGCTAAATCATAGGGGCTTGCTCGAAATAGCCAAAACGTTAATTACTATTCCGGAACTTGTTTTATAACAAAGATATGATATATTATTAAATAACAGACTTCAGCACAACGCATTTTTATCTGTAAGATGTATGTTTGAAATATCTTACGGCCTTATACAAAGACAATTTTAAAATCTATTTTATTTTTTCGAACCACTTTTGAATTCAGTTCGAACGGAGAAGACTAAACATTCGATAACTAAAATAGGTTTTAAAACTTCCTATGAATAAGGCCGTAAGATATACACAGGCATCTTACAAAAACGAATCTCTAGATCAATATGGAGATGAAAGATTCAGCAGTGGATTCTAAAGATTTCCATAGAGCTCTGTTGGAAGCGACCTGGACCTTGCGACTCCCTGTAACCTTACCCGGGTGGTCTACCCTCGATAAATGATACTAAACTCAATTATTATGTTCAACTGGACTTATAAGACTTTCAAGAAATACTTATTTATTAAGTACACCAACCCACATCAGGCAAGCACATGTGTCAAAACTCACCCATGTCAACAGCCGATAAGGCCTTTGTTTTAGAAGTCAAATTGTTATAATGTAGTTCCTTTTATAACGAGAGACATTTAGAGATATATATTTTTTTTTGTCCACCCACTAGTTGGTCAGACGACCTGGTAAAGGTCGCGGGACGTCGCTGGATGCAGGCTGCCTCCAACAGGTCACTGTGGAAATCATTAGGAGAGGCCTATGTTCAGCAGTGGACTTCCTTTGGCTGATGGATGGATGGATGGATGGATGGATATAACGAAGCGTAGGCCCCCTAGCAATCTCTCAACGGCTTATTAACTAAAACCCGTCTGGGACCGACACTCGCATCATCGGTATATCGCGTTAGGGATAGGGCACAACGCAATCGCATTGTGCCCAGCCACCCCGATGACCCTTTTAAGTAGCCTCATACGACCGTCAGAGGATACTGCAGCGCCCGAACCATATTACAGAAACATTTGTAATTTAGGATGTTTTCTGGTAGGTCTCTCATATGTGAGAGGCCGCCTGGGTAGGTACCACCGCAATGTTTACTTATTTCTCCCGCCAAACAGCAGTGTAAATGCCTTGTTTGATCCGGTTTGAAGGACATTGTAGCCAGAGTAACTACTGGGCATAAAAAGTTGTAGGAGTGAAACTATTCTACTGACTGCTGGTAAAAATATGAGTTCACGAACTTTTTGATTCGGATAAAGTCGGAGTCACTGCGATGTTATGAACTAGTAAGCCAACACGCGTAGGCCTCTTGGCAATATGATGAGGTATTTTCAAACAAGTCCGCAGAGCATTCACATTTACAAGACTTAATTGATCTTAATGTTGTGTCAGGACTATGTATGTGACTGTTGGGTGTATTTATTTATTATTTATTTATCAATAAATATATTTTGGGTATACATAACTGGATAATCGTTACCCCGCTTTCAAGACGTTGTCTGGAAAGGCGCCGCATTGTCTATTCCTAACACTAAACAACAATATTTAAGCACCATTGTGTTCCGGTTTCAAGACTAGTAGCCAGCGATTAAGACTTACCTTCTAACGTCTCGAGGTGACGAGCGCAGTGTTGTACCATACAGTTAGTACTAAATGCTGAGTATTGTTGCCCTTACTCATGAACAGCGGTGACGCTTATTTCAGGCAAGCTATCTCGTTTCGTGACTCTAAAATTTAATAGTAGACTATTTCTTTACCTTAATGTATATGAAATAGCGCTTTATTCTTTTTTCGGCGGCTTCTTATCCACGGCCATCTTTTCCGATTGATTCCAGTTGATAACCGCCGCTGGCTGCGCAGTCTCCACCTTCGGGGTTTCCTTCTTCCCCGGCTCGTCTGGTTTAGCTGGTACCTCCCGAGCTTGACTGCATAAAGATAATTTCATGGTGAACAAGACAATCACAAACTTGCTCTTTAAATGACTCAATAATATTCTATTCATAACACGCGTCTCATTCCCTAATGTTTCATAAATAAACATCAATTATTCAGTCGTCAATCAGTATTCCGTTTGTTAGCTCATACACGAGTACTGCTGAGTACAGAATTTTAGAATCGAATGCTTATCAAACAATTCTTACGTCGTAGTCCTCCACGCTGGCCTACTGCGGATTAGCGGACTTCACATATCGTAGAAATTCCCGAAAATATTTTTATTCTATCAAAAGTTTTTCGATACGTTTTACTTTAATGCTCATTATATTATGAATACCTATAATTGTATTAGCCCATTATCGCTCACAGCTGAGTACGGGTTTCCTCCATAGCAAAAAAAAATATTGAGAGGGTTAAGGCCATAGTCAACCACGGTGGCCCAATGTGGGTTCAGAGACTTCACATGCTATGGGCAATCTTGGATAGTCGATAACTTATTACTAAATACTTAACTCTCCTACCAAACACTGTCTTAGTACATTACTTTTCAAATAATTATAATACATAACATACATAAACACACGCCTTTTTCCCAGAAGGGGTAGACAGAGGTGCTACCAGAACACCCACGTTTCGCCTTGTATATTCCGTCCCACGATGTGATAGGGGGCGAAGCCTATCGCCATATCGGGCACAAATTCCTGACTCCGGGCTGATAATGAATAGAAAAATCCAATATCACTTTGCCCGACCCGGGATTCGAACCCGCGACTTCAGTTTTGCAATCGTACCGTAGAACCACTACGCCACCGAGGCAGTCTACATATATTTCAAATAACTAAAAGTATATATTTTACTCCATTTTTAACAGCCCTGTCTAAATAACTAAATATTAATAAGCAGCGGCTAAACTTACATCTGGGATGGACGAGGATTCCGCATAACAAGGTTGGGGGTGTACTTCCTTCGGTATCTGGCCCTGCGTGGTTCCAGGATGGACGTGGATGGGGTGTCTATCCGCGGACGCTTGGGCTCCAAGCTTTCCAAGCTGCCCAAGCTGCCGCCCTCTGGCTTCGGTGCTGCAGCCTCCGCGCCGCCCTTGGCGTCTGAAAACCAAGAGAAGACAAAATGGTTTAATTGAAATTGCATGCGGAGGCCTCACATTATCGATAACATTGTTGCCTGCAATTAAGAATTTGCAATGTTTTGTCTTTATCATATTACGGCTTTACTTCTTATATACTGTATTATAAGCAAATATATTTGCAAATCGTTAGCAGAGAAAATATCGCATGAAAACGATATTATTTTGAAGAGGGCTCGTGCCATCTGGATGCTATTCTATGTGGATTCTATAGGCAATCATTAATTAGTGTAAATGCTTACCCGGAGTTGCGGGCTCCGGAGTTGAAGGTTGCTTGGGTTCCGTCTTGATTGCTCCTGAGGTACCGGTTCCTTGTAAGCATAAATCATTGTTAGTAGTTGTATTAACATCTTTTTTCGTAAATTGATATTTCTCAAGAACATTGCAACCAGCTTATGAATCAAAGCTGCATCCAAATTCTGGCATGTATTCGTCATAGATCGCGCAATCGCCTAAAGTAAACTTCGTTTGTTGCGCCGTATGGTTAACAGAAATCGCTTTCATGATACCAAAAAAGATACTCCCCATTTCTTCCCTAATCATTGCTCGGATTTCATCTGGTTTGTGAAAAGGATAATTGTTACCTATGGGTTCCGAAGATTTCACTTTATCCTGAGGTGCTGCTTTACCCGACGCGTTGTTTTTAGTAGCTCCGTTGCTTGCAGCCGCGTCATTCTTAGGAGCCACAATCACGCAGGATATTTTCTCAGCAGCAGTTGACGGCGTCGTGGTGTCTGGTGGCTGCGGGGCGTCAGCTGGTTTCGCGGCAGGCGTGCTAGCCCGGGACACTGCCGGAGTTTCGTCGAGATTCAACAACACATTGCTGTGTGTGTCACAGTCCGGGCAGAGCCAATTCTGTTTGTGGAACTCAGTGGGGCCACTGAATTGTTGCTTGGTTATTATATTGTTTAATAACACAAAAGTGTTATGGCAATGTTGACACTTCAGGGGTTTGCCCTCAGTCACATCCCTGCAACAGGTAAAAGTAAATATTTAGGCAATTTGACATGGCGTTAAAAAAAACTATGCTTATTCGTATCTAGCATATCTACTGCTCCATTGCTTATTGTTGCAAACTAATCTGAGCATACAGGTTGGTGGCTAGATGGTAATATATAACTACAAAAAGATGGCTACAAGTCAAACGAAATACTGAGTTTGGCGTACAAATTGCTGATGCAGTACCCTGTATGTGGTGTCAATTACCTTTATGTTTTTCCACTCGGTAGATCTTCCTCTTTAAGGATAAGTGTTTATTTATTACATATGCTTCACTTATATTACTTATACTTTACATTGTATGACTAAACCGCCAAATGAATATGTGGCTAAACTGTGGGGGATATGGGGTACCCAACTTGCGCCAGCAAAACACCGAGAAATTTCTTGTATACAATTAATCATCTAAACTTCGCTGTATGCGGACCATGTTAGGCCAAAGGACTTCGCATTAGCTAGTAGTGCTGTTGTTGTCTCTTTATAAAATTACGGATGGAGACTTTCAATAATACCTACATGTGGGAACAAGATAACAGTTCCGGTAATGAAATTCCAGCAGTCACGGTATATGAACAAAACAATAACATATTCACTTCCATTCAGAAATTATACTTGCTAATACTCAAATATATGTAATAAACCGGGCAGTAAACTCTAACAATAGGTGTGAAATTTAAAACATATGGTTGATAATATGATGCAGAAACTATATTTATAAAATATTATGATAGTAATTACCCGTCCATCATTGAAGCAGTTCCTTAATATCAGCTCCCAGCAAGCAAGTCAATAGAAAACAATATAATAAATCAACGCGCCAAATATTTTAACGCAGCCCTTACGTTAAGAGGTTCAAAACATAACTACGACGGGGGCGCCACCTACTGGGGCCCGCCACCGCGCCAACCCCTCGCACATGCGCAATCTGAACACGAGAGAAAATACATTTAGAAAAATTTCAACAACAACAATTCATATATTTCTTAGTATACGTATTAGAAACGCACCTGAAAACGAATGAGTAACAACATATCAGCAAATGAATTCAATGCATTATTCAATTATTTGAAGGTTTACGTTATTCGAAAACCCGCAATGTAAAGCGTTCAGATTTCAGAATCCATAATCGCGCGCATCCGCAAACACACGCGTCCACTAAGCGCGGGCTTTTTACTCTTCACTTTACATTGCGTTTTTTATAAAGGGTAATTTGAACAATCATTTTGTAAAATAACGTTTCACGTCCTAGCAGCCCCTTTATAGAAAAACTTTATTTTTACATTACAGTCAATCTTGGTTATTATTCACATGTAGCTCGCAATATGTCGTTTGCCGACTGCATTCGTAATGATATAGGTATATATTTTTTGGTTATTGTCCATGAGATTATGAGTCCAAATTCAGATTTCAAATTAATTAAGTTTATTTGTTACTAGCGGCCCGTCCCGGCTTCAACAACATATAATTTCAAGTACTGTTTTATATTTAAGCTCAATGTTACTGCCGTCGACTATATTGCTTTTCCTGTCCCGTCCCGTTAAGTCTTGTCCTGTCCCATGAGGAAAAGCATGCAATCCTGTCCTCCCTTGCTATCCATTCGAGTTTGAAAAGTAGCAAATTTGTATAACTGAATTTCTTTCTCATCCACGGGAATACTACATTTTTCGGGATAAAAATCAATCTATATGTTAATCCAGGGTATCAGCTACCCCTATATCGAATTTCAACAAAACGGGTCTAGCATATTTACAAACTTTCGAGTTTATGTTATTAGTAACAGAGGCGGATTAAATGTTGAGAGCGCCCTAGGCAAGAACCTCAAAGCGACCCTCTACAAGCCATACTTAAAAGACAATTCCTGGTTCTTTCGAAGTTAGTATTTAACTTCGAAAGAACCAGGAATTGTCTTATTGCATATTTGGTAATTGTACTATGTTGCGAATGAGTGAAATACACCATTTTATAACGCAAAGGATCAGACACAGATGATGTTTCTCATAAGTATCATAATTATAGCATTCGATGGTTTGCATGAAACGAAGATATCCGAAATCGTGCGCGCACCTTCGCAACGTCGCGTCGCGCCCCTTCGCAACCTCGCGCCCCTAGGCACGAGCCCAATTTTCCTTAGAGATAATCCGCCACTAATTAGTAAGGATCCTTTATTTCACTCACTGAGGCCCCTTATCCAAAAACAAAGCATACTATACATCTATTACTGTATAACATTTGGAGAATAAATGTATTAATAAAACTGTCCAAGATGGCAGTCAAGTATCTACCTATTCAATTTCGACTATGAATTTAGATTATTCGAACAAAAGGTGCACTCAGATATCGATTTTGAGACCAATTGAATCAATATAATTAAACGATTATAATGAAGGTCAGCAATTCAATTTCAGACTACGAAATTGAATTTTTGAAGTAAAGAAAACTAAAAAGAAATTACCAATTTCTCGAGTGTAAATAATTCTTTGTTATAAGTATAAAGTTTTCCCCATCTTGGTGATTTTTACTGATTAATTAATACCTCAAACAGCGCTAAAATAAAACCCCCAAAAAACTATTGATTTAAAATTACTGCACGCTATTATTTTTCGTTTGTAACAATTAGCTAAATTATAAATTTTCATAGAAATACCGTCAGCAGTTGTTATTTTTCATATAAAATTTCAACCCTTATTTTAACCCCTCTATGCAGATATTCTTGTTTTTAAATAAGTAACTAAAGTGCCAAGTATGACACCTGTAACTTCAACAAATTAGATTTTTCCATAAAAACTTTTATTCCTTATTTCAACCCCTTCTAGCTTTATCTTCACAAAAAAGTAGCCTATGTCCTTTCCCAAGGTCACCCCTAATACCTGTATCAAATTTCATTAAAATCTGTTCTGTGCTTTAGGCGTGGAAAGGTAACAGACAGACAGAAAGAGAGAGAGACTTTCGCATTTCTTAGAGTATTTATAAGATGGAGGGTGCGCTGTCATACATTTGCGTCTTCAAAAGTGTAGATATTTTATTCTTCGTAATGTTAGTAGCGCCCCTATATTACTGAAAGTTTTACTTGTTAGTCTGGAATTTTGGCCCAAATATAATTTATCGTAGTTCGAAAATAGGCGGTGTCTATCAGCACTATCACCATGTACAATACAGCACCATTTTTTAATACTGTACACCGAACAAATTACGTGTGCCTAAGGGAATCATCTATAAAATAAATCTAGTCTTCCTGCCGCACGAATCCGCATCGACCGCGTTTATTGCTTTCAATCCCGCACATATAGTTCTTTGTGTAATATATTGTTGTGTATAGTATTGTCTGCGGTAGCTTTTAAAACTAAAGAGAAAAACATTAATTCATTTTTATTCTTACGGTTTTATTACGTTCATACAGTCTCCCATACTAGTTTTTGTCATATATCTTCCGTATGCAGACATCGATCAGTTTACAAATTGTAGAAACAATAGTTTGTCATATTGCATTTAATAAACTTAATTATTTTTACTTTTATGTCACTGGGTTGCAAAAAATATTCGATATAAACTACTTGGAACATGATACTACATCACTAGAAAATTGCTAAGCCGACCTGTCGCGTACATTACATACTTATTCAATCTTTTTTTCTGTGCCTTTAAATTATTTCTGGCTATAAATATTATTTTTTGATAAATGTCATTTAACGTACAGAACAAAAGTTTAAATATACCACGTCCGATGTCAAGTCTTTTATAATTTTCACGGAAACTTAAAAAAATTCGAAGTGTATTTAGACAACGTTATGGAAACTCTGAATCGTATAACAAGCACATTTGAAAATGTAAAACTCGCCATCAAGAACAAGAACTCTTCGGAGCGCCTACAGACTTTGAAAAAAGATATACACAGCCTCAGCACCGAATTGGTAATCTTGGGTAAAGAGAACCATGACCAGTACATTAGGTCTTTGGCTATGGAGGGCTACTTAGCTCTGCTCTCTGCTAAAACTATGCCCATTTCGCTTGAAGACAAGAAGAATCTACTCCAGGTAGCTTTCGATAAAGTTAAGCCATACGCTCTCCGAGACGAATGCCTTTTCATACTGCTCAGAATTCAGAACCTACTCTGCTACTACCTCATACAATTGGATCAGATCTCATTGGCCAGGGATATCTTAGAAAGTATGGAGGATTTATATGATAACATAAGTAAGGCGCAACCGAACAAGTTCTTAGACGCTGAAGATTTGTTCACGACCGAGCCTTTGAGCAGCATCAAAAGAGTGAATCCAGAGAAAATCGACAAGGTCATCACAAATAATGTTCAAATGCAGGCGTTTTTATACAACAAACTTAACGTGCCTGAAAAATATACGCTGTATAATCACACGGCATTACGGAGACAATTAGAGATGAAAGAAGGCACGCCTCAGGATTGGGCTCTGAGGAGCGCCCGGCTCGGCAACTACTTCACTTACCTGAACCAGATTGGCAATGCTCGCCACCACCTGTGCGCTGCATACCACGTCCTCCGGACCTGCCACGACAATTGCAAGCTGATGCCGGAGGAATTTGTTTTACAAAAGGCAGATTTTGAGATGCACTTCTTGGAATTGAGCCACCATTGGGTCAAGTATGGGCTAACGTTGTTCAAACTTTCAAAAAAGAAAATTTTGAGCCGATACTTTTCCCAGCCGTCGTCAAAATCCAACCTATGGAAGACTGTCGATTTGCTTGAAGAACATAACATAGAGAATAAATTCGAAGAAGAGAACTTGAAGGATTTGGGTGCAGAAAAGTCTGGAAAGGGTGACTTCACTCAAGAAAAGTTGTTTACGTTCCCATCCTTGGATCTGAAGGAGATGGAGAGTCGAGTGCCTCTGGAGACGGTAAGCACGGTCGAAGAGGCTCGGAAGCTGTTCTCCTTCACTCACAAGTGGTTGATGAGAGCGAAGCACTACTACGACTTCGAGCACCATTCAGCGCAGTACATCTCTTGCTCGTTGCAGCTGGCGGAACTGTACGAGCACTTGGCATTCTTCGAAAAGAACATTGACAATCAGTACAGCATTCAGAAACGCCGCGCAGATGTCTTGGAGACGCTCAACTCCTTGCTCAAGACATGCGACAACGTCATGTCCGTTCAGATAGACGTAATCAGGGAGCTGTCGCAAGTACAGTTGGAATTGATGGCATTAAATCTGCAGAAACTCTGGCGCCAGGAGTCGCAGACTAATATTTTCAATATGGACAACGACGCTGACTCAATTATCAACTCTTTGGATTCAGAATCGAATAAGACGCTCACGGAAACTTTGAACACATCCTGTAAAAATATGTTTTTGAGGAAAATGGAGGCAGCCACGTCTCTGAATGGGAAGCTGTTTCGGCTAAGCGGGCAACTTGGCCCAAAAACTCCTTCGCAACTCAGCTTCAGCACTGGGCTGCTGAAGCATTGATATTCGAGAAAAATTAAACCATGATCCGTATTTGTAATACAAGCATTAAAGGAATTATTAACATGAAATGCACTCCTGTTTTTTGTTTTTTAATTTAACGACTACGTAACACGATTATTATATTGAATCACCACTATGTATTTTAGAACATTAAAATGTGATAAGTCATTAAAACAATACCTTTCCAATCTGCGTTATTTATAGTCACTTCTTTTGATTACATTATATTAGGACAGATCTTGGAGGGAAATATTTTAGTGTGGAATTCACTGGCATAGCAACAGGGCTAACCTTTGTATGGTCGAGAAGTGAAGCAAAATGTATGCCGTTCTGGCACCTGAGCGCTACCCTTCGATGATAGAGGCTTGCACATACTTCAACTTAAAATTAACTTACCTTTACTAAACACTTCGTGCTTGCTGCCTCCATCTATGAAACAGCAAGGAAAACAATAAAAAATCAGTCGAGTGTTCGCGCATTTAATATAAATCCAACGTTTACAACAGTTGAACCTTGATTACATAGTATTACATCCTTTTATGGCAAGACAAATAATACATCAACATTTTTTTTTTCAATTTTTCTCATTTATTTTACGATTATAATAAGTTTATAAACTAGACCAGCGATATACGCATCCATTACTGTTTTCTGTTATGATTATTTCTATAGGTATTGGCTTCAATAATGAGAATACAAAAATATTTTGTCGAGTTATAAAAATCACTACGGCTAATGCAAGGCATTGGATAACTTCTATCGCTGGCCACTACTCTAAGCCTTAACAAAATGACTATTTTGCATACTTACAACTAATTTTACATCTATAAAAACTGTATATGGGTTATCAAATGTATCGTTTCGTTTACTGCAAATTAGCATTGGCTTTCTTATGTTACATTTGTCAATTGACCGACAAGGAAACCACTGTAGTGCAAGTATTGTTAGAAATCAACTTAAATATTATAAATGCGTTAATCTATCTGCCCGTTCATTTCGAAATCGGACTGAGAATCCGATTCCATGGAAAGCGAGATAATATTTTAGAAAAGAAAAAGAATTAAGACAGCTACTTCATAACAATATATTTTTTTCAATATCAAATACGAATCAATGCTGAGAGATTGACTTACTGTCCTCCCATATTGGTTACTTCTACATTCGTCAGGTCCAGGGTAGCGCTATATATCTACCTAATTTAATTTTTATTTAGGATTGGAAAATTGCAGCATTTCTTTAAGAAGACAAATTCTCTTTTTTCATTCTCAATAAGGCTTTGAATTCGGACTAATATTAAGCAAAGTTGTTTAGAAATTAGAACAGAAAAAGAAATAAGTATTTGTATAAAAGCAAATGTCTGTGAACTTGGAAGAACTGTATCTATGTATAATTAGTGTCTAAACTGTTGAGCTGATAAAAATACTTTTTTACTGCAACTGTTTTGTATAATGCTATTTTTATAACTGATAAGTAAATTGAAATTCTTTGAAAATGATTGGGATGTTTCAAAGGATAGGTAAGTATGGAAAACTTAAGGTATTCATTAACTCTTCCCAAAGTATTAGTTTCTTTAGATGGTTACCGCATCAGTCTATAGTACAGCGTTTCTATACAGTGATGTTTACGAGATCAATGTTATCAGGGAAACCTGATTTTGGGGAATAAAATAGAAGAAACATTAGATTCTTCTAGAAAACCTTGGATATAATATTGTTTACCAATGTTGATTTTGGAAAATAATGTGAACAGCTCGTGAACAATATGTTTAGTAGAAAGTTATATTTTTGAAATATTTCCCTAAGCATAAGAATCAGTAAGGGGCGCTCCACTATGACAGTGTTTCTTTATAAGACCACATTTCATACTTAGCGAAATATGAAAAATCTCACTCATAGAAATATTTACATGATTTTAGAATTCCATCAACAATATAATATTTCCGAATTTATATAACAAATGATTTTTGTAAATATTTTATACCAAGTTTTCGCCTTGATAAGCTTATCAACATTTCCAAATAAAATTAAATAATTAACCTGTTCATTTTAAAGTCACCTTAATGTAGATTAATATTATGTATAAATTAGGCGCACTGCACACCAAAGTCGCCGACCCGCCTGACTATGTCGGCGACTTTTTGTTGACAGCATCACTCACTGCAAGTCGGAAAACATTGTCGGCGACATGGCAGCGGCTCGACATGACATGAGGAACATTTTTATAAGGTTGCTGAAGTTATGAGGAGCAGAGCGCTTGCGTTGGCGAAATGGAATACGTGCGGGCACTCGTTGCCGACATGATTATTTTCTTATAGGCCGCCGGGCCGACGGCTCTGGTGTGCAGTGCGCTGCAATTGCATTTATCAAAAAGGACTACATATTTGGGTAATATTCAATAGTTATGATATCTAAGTTATTTTTGACTTTACATATATGTACAACTTTGGCTTCGTTATTGGAAACTAGTTGTTTTACGGGTCAAAAAACCCTTCACATTTCTACCTACCGGACATTATTTCATTGAAAAAAAATTGTAACATCGATTATATATGGCGACGCATTTTACATATTTTTCGTGCAAGCAAAATTTGGATGCTTTCCTGTTAATTCATGGATTGTTTATATATGTATAATCATACCGATTTGTACAAACAATCTAATGCCCAATTCTTTGACGTCATAATTGAATTATGTTCATGATGATGTTTTTTTAATACGCCGCCTTATACCACCGACCGAGCCCAGAACATCGTTGTACAGTATTCTATTATTAAGTAGACACTGTATAATTACATAATTTCCTTTTTTACTTATATTTTTTTATCCATTACATATTGGTCCAATATACAGTTTGTGCTCTTCCATTCCGTTACAAGTCTTATTATAAATGTCAAAATAAAATACATTAACAATAAAATTATATGTACAGAAAAAAAAAACATTTCGCGTCCGTAAATCACACAATCAACATTGTAATTTTTTTTCCAACGGTTGGCAACAGTGTGGACGGTCGCTTCCAACTTGATGCAAACAGTACTTAATAATTATTATCCATAGACAAACCGATCACAAAGATAGCAACTGTATTACAAGAAATGCATAGGTATGTTAAACACACTGTAAATAAATAAAGAGTTTTGTAGCCAAACGAGTCCTGACCAAAAAACGACCTCGACCTTATTATTAAAAATCATGTCAGCAAATACACAAATTGAGGAAGACTTAACTGTTCAGTTACAACACAACGTAATTGCATAGTTTGGAAGGTTTTCTGTTGTCACCATTGCACAGTACGATTTTTGCATATTGCCAATAATGTTGCAAGCCTTAAAAAACAACACTATTTTACCATAACAAACGGGTAAATTTATCAGCATGGCAACACCGTTTCAGCAATGTGGTTCATGTACTTAAACTGTGTGCACCATTAACAAAGAGAAAAGAATCCATAAACCTTACCTTAAATACCAACGCACTATTCTTTTTGTCGATGGTACGAATTGTGCATCACGCCGCGTAATTTCGAGGGTGCACTGTGAGATCACCGTTTGATCCACGTGCTTTACAACTACAATGTAATTTTATGAAAATAGATGATTTATTTAAGTGGTTAAAATATTGTGTTATACTTCGTATAATATGTGAAACATCAAACATAAATTATTCCAAAATAAAAAGCATAAGTTTAAGATCAGTCCTAGTGGTAATATTACTATGTTGGTTTAAAAATGCGCATTCCATTATTTTAATAAAATATAATATTTGTATTACTCAACGCAAACATGGAAATTTGTGAAATAATGCATAAATATTTTGTAGATATATTCTTTTTTGTGTTTGTGAGATACATATCATTTAAATCTTCGTGTAAACTTTTAAAATATTAAATTAAATATATTTCATGTCATTAATATATTATTTAGTAACATATACATATGTCTTTAAGCCTACCACACACGTTCAAGTACACTAGTGCAAATACAGACTTGCAGTTCCGTCGTTACGTGTGTAGCGGCCATTAGTAACTTATGTTCGGATTAACATTTTAACCACTTAAATGTCAAATTACGTAATATCTTACATTACCTCCTAAGAACAAATTAACAAACTATTTCTCACTATATGGTCCATCGTGTTGTGGAGCTTGATTATGTTGCCGGCCGGCAGGTTTTGATGTTACGAGAACTTTATCAATATTCATAGTGAGGGTGTCACGTAAGTTTTACTCGTGCCATTTCAAATGACGGGTACTGCAGATAATATCAATAATTACGCTATCTCATAACACCATTCATTAATATGAAAATTCAAGGGTTTGGGCGCGCACGCATTTATTGCAACATTTCATACTAGGCACTTGTAATTTATACTATTGTTTCACTATTTTAATCCTTCAATTTCCCTTATAACAAACTTGTATATTTCATTCTTGTGTATATATTCGGAATATAACTTTATACCTTAGTGACATCAAAACTTTTGTTAAATTATCTACCAACGTAAATTATATTATGACACAATAGTAATTTGTTATTTTATACAGATAAATACTGCATTTCAATGTAATCATTCATGCAAATGAATATTGAAACATTTTAATAGCCATTAAAATTTCTTCATAATATACTGTTTTTTTTTTGCTTTCGTTATGCGTATAATAAAAACAGTCATAATAAAATTTACTTAAACTATTTTTTAATTTATCAACGAAGCAAACGCTCTCTAATTTACTTTTAGGCTATTACATATTATGAAATTAGGCATTTGCAAATTCTGTCCTTTTATATCCATTTTAACCTTCGTGCATTTCGATTTCGGCGTGCCTTCATATTAAATGTTATTACAGCGAATGTTTATATAAAATCTGATTAAATATTATATTGACAATTGACATATTACATAATTACCAAAATTACTGAGTTAAATATTAAATTCTCAATTATTTAGGAACTTAACTTTCACTGACTGACCGGATTAACTCTCTCTGAAGTGGGGCACAACTTGTCTGGTGTGAACACAGGGCGAATGGCTGCGGCGTGAACAAACAAAATATCAAATTTTACACCCACGTTGTCGCACTTTAACTTAAACTCCAGAATTATCTATATTTTACCTCAAAACGAGAACCCAAGCAATCGTTATACAATGAAAGAAATTCAGTGGCAAAATGCACAGTTGACAACGCGTAAAAATAAACCTATCGAAATGGTTCCGTACCAGGTTGATAAAACTGAAAAATGCCACTGACAACCAAGTAATTGTCAATAGGCTCAACGATGTAAATTTGATGGAAATTAAATTAATATTTTTCTAGCGTTCCAACTTCAGAGCGGAGCAGTCGTTTTGCACTAACAATACCGTACCAACTTCGGTCAACAATATACTACAGATAATAATGCAACATGGCATACCGTACTATGCTTATTTGTGCGTATCACTTATCGCTATTCAATTGTTTTAAGGCACCTATTTCATACCCAATATTCAAAGATGCGTAAGTCACAAAAGATCTCTATAGCCCGAATAGTTTGTAAAGAAGCCTTTACTTTTATTTTATTCTAATACTCCAACATATTAAATATGTAAAAATATCAAATTTTATACCTGAACTTATTGATCTATTGTAAACTAGCAAGCATGTCTCATGTCAAGTTAATTCTGCGCGCATCGAAAAGGCCGACAAAATTGTAACAACTCGCGAGACTTCTTGCGCTACATGACGAAAACAGCATATTTAAACACAGTTTTTGATTGATTTTATTATAGCAAAGTATTTTATTGATACTGCAATATAAATTATTTCTTGCAATGGATTGATTGCTGAAACATTTTGTACACATTACCATGTAAACTCTACTTGAATATTGTCATTTTAAGGTCTGGAAGACGTGTTGTAACTATTTTAACTTATTATTTCAATTTAATAGCTGAGTTACCTAAAAATATTGCCGTACAGTAGTTATGCAACAGATCTGTTATCGACAACAACGAATGCATCCGCAAACGTCCTTCTCTGGTGTCATTATCCAATAAAAGACGACTTCTAAACAATTGTTAGTTGGTTGAAAAAGCGGTATTTGTTGTCGTAAAATATAACTTCGGCGAGATTTAATGTTAAACATAAATGCAAAAATTAATATTTAAAATGTATTTTTATGCGCAGCAATACATTATTTTATTTAAATGGAACGCATGATCTTACGCGCGAAAGCTTTCATTTGTTCAATGGTTATATTATGCGTGAATATGTCGATCGAAGCTTACAAACAAATTGACATGTAAACATAAAATAGGTTTCGCTTTTCATCCTACTGCACTAATTATATGAATATGTTGTTGTAGTGTTTTCAATTCAAACACAAGGAAACTAGGTCTTTATTTAATAATATTTAGCAATCATTTTTAATGGGCAAAATATTACTCGTTTCCATGAGCACAAAAATTGCCGATGTAGTTTAATGGTATATCTAAACTTTTTAATATCTATGGTTCCGTACTTTAAATTTTCAAATATTTTGTATAAATTCCGTTTCATTTTCTGTTGCATCACTACTATACATAACCGTCTGCACAATGGAATTATGATATGGCGTCACATTACATTTAATTGACTGAAACTACCGGGCTATAGAGTGAAGAAAATGCTAGAGGCGCTACCCAAGGACATTTGGAAGAGAAATGCAAGAAATTCAGATATTAAATCTATCGATTATACAGCGTTTTATGTACACTATTATTTTGCAACGTGCGCGCTACCCCTCACCTACCGGCCTTCAGGGAATGTCGAAATTAAATCGATTAACAAGACATTAGTGACTTATACAAAAAAATAATAAAAAAATGACGTACACAATTTGAAATGGAATGTACACAGGTGAAGTGGAAGTATAGCATTACACTTGCAAGCAAAACAATCTTGCAATACAATTTCACTCATATACTGATTGGCTGTTGAAGTATCGTCAATTTAAAGGCCATATGTCGTTATAAAAATCATAAATGCGTATTGTTTAAATTAATTAGTCACGATTAATTTGCAAGCAAGTGTAAACCGCTGAAGGGATATTAACAAACAATAATCAACAAATAAACAACAAACAAAAAAAAATACATAACGCTTTTCAAAAAAGCCATCTGTATGTATAATAAATTCAATATTACGTCACATTAGTATAAAAATATGACTATATCGTGTTAATAAATATAATTTATATATTAATTACATATTCATTTAAATACGAGCGTGTGACTGTTAGGACATCACGGCAACATTTAACTTGACATTATGATTTGAAACTTATTACATTCGTATTAAGGTGTAAATTCATTTGTAAAGCATGTAACTATTTAACCCTTGGATTAATTTCATTTAAAATCAACACGTGTGTTTATATAACCTTGGATTATTAATGTCATTTCATTACAGGTTTTATATATTTTTATCACAAAACGGCAAACTCTACTAGTTAGTTACTTGACCGGCTAAAATGGAACTGACGAAAAGTCACGAATTGATAAAAAATATGTGACATATAAATCCAGGATACCATAAATACTGTAATCAGCAATACAAATTTGACGTCACAAAAACATTTTTTTGTTTTTTGTAAATTGTAAAAAAATATTTTTTGCACCATTGCATGTTTGTGTAAAGCGGGTTAATGTTGCAGTGTTAGCCGTGGCGTCTACTTCCCGTCCCTCCGCTGTAGCACCTGGTACAGCACCACGTTGGCGTCCACGTCGCTTTCCTCGCTGAGCCACGGCTTCTCCTTCAGCAGCGGCTCGTCGTGCTCCTCCTCTTTCGGCGACCTGATAATATTTATTTATTTATATACACTTTATTGCACATACAATAAAAAAAAATACAACGAAAATTTGACAGCCTCCGGAGCGCAGTTAACGCATATGTTTCTCCATATAAAGCTAGTGTATTCTATAGACGTAAGCAAAACGAATCACATTATTTATCTGTGACGAGTAGGCACCTATATATATACAATTCAAATCATCAAGTTCCTAGTTCCTTCTCTCCAGCGACTTGACAGCCTCCGTGGCGCAGTTGGTTAGACGCCGGCCGAGAAACGAGAGGCCGCGGTTTCGATCCCCGTACCGAGACAATGTTTGTGTGAACCACAGATATACATTTCGGGTCTGGGTGTTTGTGAGACCGGAAAGTCTGTCGTAGTTTCTGATACCCACGACACAAGACTCGATCTTAGTGTGGGGTCAAAACCATGTATGTGACTGTTGGGTGTATTTATTTATTATTTATTTATCACATGCATAAAATGTACTTCGTAAAAATCGAATTGAGCTATTTTGTGTGTGTTTTCCGTTTGGAAATAATTATATTAGTGATCCACAATTAAAATGTAATGTGCCAGATATGACTATATTATCATTCATAGGCAGTGGATGTCTCCACTGGCAGTGTTGCCGTTGAAAGCACCTCTGTTTATGTATATTACATACAAATACTTTATGCATTAGTAGTTTTTATTTGTTTAATTAGTTTTATTAGTACACTGTTTTTTCTTTCTCTCACTTTATTATCCATCCGAATGCTGTCTGGCAGAAATAGCTCAGAGCGATATACTTGCTTTTCTTTACCCCTATACACTATTTTCTTATTTTATTGCACAATAAATAAAAAAGGATATTTATATCGTTATTCACCAACCAATTAACTTTTAAATAACAATAAAAGTTATGACTTTAAATGTGGATCACAATCTTACCTTGTATTACTGATGGCGTTGAAGTCATCATTGTCGATGGCCTGCACGGTGCCCGCGACGGCCCTGATGACCAGCACCTTGTGCACGATGTGGCCGGAGATGCCCAGCAGACACACCGCCAGCCCCACCACGTTCACCGCGCTGAGCTGGTCACCGCTCACCTGCACCGCCAGCACTAGGATGCACATCTCCTGCAATTGAGATTTCATTTGTGAGGCCTTGGAATATTTATAATATAGAGGGAGCGCTGGTACTTCAAACACCTAGACTAAAATGGTGGTGCCGTGTCATCTTCTCCTGCCCTTCTATTGGTTGTCATTTAACATGTCGTCCAACATGTACAAATTATTTGAAAAAGAAAAATAAAAAAACTAGTTAATGGCACTTGAATTACATTCATAGTCGTTTTGGACGGATAATAAATATATTTCGGTTACCAACGGAATTTTTAGCAACTTGTTGTTAAATGCTTAATTCAATTTTCACTAATATAGCAGTGTTACCAAAGTTACGAACAAAAATATATCTACATTTTTGAAGACGCCAAAGTACGATAGCGCTCCCTCTATGTTATTAATAAAATCTAATTGTGAGTCACATCTCCTCGTATTGGAGTTCCATTCGCGAGATTTGTAATTGTAGACACACATACATGTACTCACGCCTTTTTCCCGGATGGTGTAGGCAGAGGTTTTTTTCTCGTAACAACCAGTAGGGTAATTCACGTAATTAAATAAGTTTAGTTGCAGTGCAGTTGCAGTTAAGTTTCGATCAAAACAGACCTTTTTGTATTCTCGTAATTTTGACAACCGCTGTCAGATACGCTCGCGTCAAGTTCGCGTCACGCGAACGGTGTAGTGTATTGTACTGCTGCGTGTTTTATGTGGGTGATTCAGATCGCAACTTGATCGGTATTCACGTATAAGCTTCTTGCATACGACAGACGTACAGTTGACGCGCAGCACACGCGCAGTTTACGCATAGCTTAGGTGCAGTTCACGCGCAGCTAAACAATCACAAGAATACCATTTTGCACTAAGACGTAAACTTAATTGCAACTGCACCGCAACTTGATCGGCGCGTCAAAAAATTACGTGAATTAGCCAGCAGAACACCCACGTTTCGACTTGTGTGTTCCGTCCCCGTTTTTTATTGTTTTACCCCGTATATGTCCCACAGCAGGGTACGGGCCTGCTGTACATTCGAGTGCACATTGAGAGAGGTTAGGCCATACAGTACTACGCCGGCCTAGTGCGGGTAAGCATACTTCACATACAATAGCAATTTTTATAAATAGCCATTGTATGCAGGTTCCCTCACGATGTTTTTTACCGTTATATTTATTTTTATTTTAACACTTTATCGTACACCAGATACATAAGAGTAAACAGCATTACATGAGAAAAGAAGAAAAATAATGCACACGTGGCAGTCTTATTGCTAAAAGCAAGTTCTGCCAGACAACCATCGCGTTATAATGCGTATTATTGAAAATCAATACACACATGACTCCGAAAAGTCAGAGGTGTGTCCTAGGATTTGAACCCGCGACCACCGTGAACACGTTGTGAGATTTGAGTATGTCTAATTAATAATTAATCAGGATGTATGCAAGTATAGGGCTTTACATGCCCTTATGGTCAAGTTATACTTTAGAATTTTAAGTACTGTACATCGGTCCCGTTAGAGTAGACATAACAATAATTAGACTGTATAGTCTAGGCGAAGTTGTTTTGACTTTCTATAAAGTCAAAACATAAACTCCGCCTCTTCAACTGACATTGATTTCGTAACACGTCGGTTATGAATAGTGCCCTTTATGCGTACATTTTGACGTGTATAAATATAGTTTTAGCCGTGTTCTGGTAGCATCTCTCTGTCTAGCCCTTCTGGTAAAAAGGCGTGATGTTTAAGTATATATTGTAGCGCGCCATATTGCCGCTCCCGCGACTCCTGAATCGCACCCGTCCGCACCACAGGCTCACGTACCGAACCGAGCCTACGGGTTGCGCCCGCGCCCACACCCCGCCGCCCTTCATCAGTGCCGACTCGGCTGTTGTCTGGGATAGATGTGTGCGCGCGGGCGTGACCCGTGTGCTCTCCCGCCATTGTCGAGCTATAGACCTAACTACCTAATACTGTACAAGTAACGTAAATAGTGTTCTGTAGACCTAAATAAATAGTATATTCACTAAAATATGTAAAATATCAAAAAAATATTTCAAACAGGTTTATATTACCTTGTTTACGTGTGCAATCACATTTTTTAAATAAATTTACATTATTAACAACACTGTTCTCAATTATAAAGCAAAAGAAACAGTATACCTTGAATATCCCGGCGATGGACAGCGTCAGGCTGGAGGTGTAGGTGACCACCAGGAACTCGCTGATCTCCATCGCGAAGGCTATGGTGGCGCCCACGGAGATCTTGAGGATGGTGGGCATCAGGCGCTCCGGCGGCAGCGCTATCAGCTTCAGGAAACAGTCATAGCCTAAAACCACGTCGAATATCAATATTCACATACACAACCGAATCCACGCACATTTCACTAATTAAAATATATCCAAAAAATATTTAAAACTTTATGACAGAAACAATACACTTACGATACATGACAAAAAGGCACCACCTCAATATCTTATAATAAATTTGTAACCGATCGATCGTCTGTACATGGAAGATAAATGAGAAAAACTAATATATAAACTAATAGAACCCGGAACAATGATTGTATGAATTTTTGTCTGTTTGTCTGTGCCTTTGTACACGCCAACCTGAGAAACAGCTGAACCAATTTCGCCTCAATTTAGTGTGGAGGTACCTGAGACCCTGGATTAACACATAGGCTACTTTTCATCCCGAAAGTGTAGTGTTCCCGAGTGATGAACAAGGAATCCAATTATATTTGCTACTTTTTAAAACTCACAAGGGATGGGATGGGACAGGATTACATGCCTTGAATAATAATGAGACGGGACAGGGCTGGATACAACGGAACGCGATGGGACGGGAAAAATAGTACAGAGGACGGCATTTAGTTTGAACATAAATAAAACAGTACGGGAAATAATATGTTGCTGATGTGGACTGGACTCCAGAAGTATCCGCAGCCGGGCGGAGATGGGCCGGCCCCTAGCTGTTTCTTAAAAAACGACTCTAATATAACAGCATTGCCAATAAATTTTTAAAAAATTTATTCGTCTGTGGATAGTTGTGAGCAGTGTTGACCTTACCCACTTGGCTCTTGGAAACCATATTTACCACTTTGTTCCAATTATATTATAAAAATAATAGTCTAGGCAGACAAGAAAAATAAATCCTCTACATTAAACGGTTGATTTTCTGGATAAATGAAAAAACATATATTGCCAGATGCCTAATACCCCTTTCATCTTCTCATCCCTTTTCTCATCTCATCCCATCCAGCGCTGTAGATGTTCATGGGCGGCAGTGATCACTTACCATCAGATGACCTGTTTGTTCCTTTGCCGAAGCTATGCAATAAACAAAAACAAAAAATATATAAATGGTCACTATAGCACATAGATCCATGAGCAAACGATTGGATTCTATGAATTTATTATGAGGCCCCTGCGACAAATCAACATTTGTTGTATAAATTATATGAAATTGCAGGCGACTCGCGTGCAGGTAAGCCCGACTATTGACAAGGGTATTCGTTCCGCAATGACAGCGTACATGACACACAACTGTGGAAAACTCGTCATAGCGACCGTCACATACGTATAGTATAGTATACAACTATATATATATATATATATATATACATACATACAGTACATCGCATTCTAAGTTCAGTTGATCGATCAAGTTCAGTTTAAGTATACCTGGTTTTTGTTTTGTATTGCATTGCATGTGTTCAGCAAACGTCTCTGCTGATGATAACTGATTACTGCCACCCATGAGCATCTAGAACGCTTTGTAGTTGCATTGCTTCCTTCCGAAACGAGCAACGAAAAGGGTTTCGAGCAGGCCAGTAAACCTACGAGTATATCGACTGCTGAGATATGGTAATCCGTAAGATCCATTGTAGCCACTGTATCGGACCAGCATAAAAACAGTTCGGTCACAGACCCAGAATAAAAAAAAACTTACCTTCAAACACAGCCTCCAGCTAGCTAGTCTAAAACAAAAAAAAAACTCCTGGAACCCACCTTCAAACATAGCCGTGAATGGCAGCAGTGAGATGAACATCCACGGCTGCACGTGGAACACCATGTCGACGGGGTTGTGTAGGCCCAGCTTGGACTTCTGCATGAGGAGCTGCGCGAATGTCCAGCGCAGGCCGGCCGCGAACGACGCCAGCAGGAGGAAGTTGAAGCCCACGATGTTGAACTGAGTCGCCTTGTACGTGAACATGATGAGGCCCGCCGCTATCATCAGCACTATGCCGACCAGGGACCACGACTGGAAGAGATACATTGATAAATTGAAATGTCTTTTTTATTGGCCTTTCGCAGGCCGACGGGCAAGCGGCCCACCTGATGGCAAGCGGTCACCGCCGCTCGTGAGCCTTCGCACAACCATGCTTGTTGATAAGAGGCCAGACGAGAACGATTGAGACTTTTGGGAGTCAAATGAATATTTTTAGTGGTAATAAGGTATTTCGTCATAGATGCACTATGCTTCCAATATTGATTTGGAGATCATTGGGCCTATGTCCAGCAGTAGGCTTCCTGTGACTAAAGAGAGGGAGAGAAAGCAGGGATGATTGAATTCGCTTAAATAGGTACCACAATATATAGCGGTTAAGGATCCGTCGTAGCGTCCACGTTAGAGTGGCATTTCGGGTTCATTTTGCTTATATCCGGATACAATCAGTGACGTTTCACGAGCGGTGACGGTTGTCCTGTGTTAAACGTTGACGCTGTGACTTTATTATAGGTTATGTCAATACGAGAATATGAAATATATGACCCTAGGCAACTGGGGCGTCAACGTCGCGTCAACGCTGCGTCGACGTAGCGCAGACGTTCGAGTCCCGCAACCGCTCGTAAAACGCTAGTGGGATAGGGGCCTAATAATAGCGTATATTTACTTATAAAAAATCTCTTGCGGTTCACGAAACCAGAAGCCATAGCACAAGGTTGCCTGTAATTTACATTGATAAACGCAGATACCGTGACAATGTTTGCAGCTTCACTGGGCACATTGAAGTTGGAAGCAACTGACGATCTAAATAGTGTAAGATTTTATAATCTTAATGTAAAATCGTAGTTCGCACTGTCTTATTTTCTTAATGGCAATTTCAATTAACATTATGCCAATGTCAAGTTAGGAATTACAGTGTCTTAGCAAAGAGATTATGCTGCGCATGATATTATAGCACTACCCATACTATAAAATAACAGTCCAGTTTAATTACTCCAGCCGAATACGAATTTGCAACCACGATTTTAATATGATTATACTTATCATATTACTACCTACGTATATATTATATATTATTGTAAATGAAGTATTTAGTACTTTCATGATGGAATAATGTTTAACAACCTAAGTTTTTAATCTTCTTCGCGTCATAAAATCGGTGTAGCATATATGTAAATGCTCTAGAATACAATTTCTTTTTATCTTTACATAAACGACCCACATTGAAAAAATGTTACACGTGGTTTCCTTAACCTACTTGTATTGTGTTTACTAAATATATTCAAAAAGTATACTTCCTCTTTGCGCTCAAAGTGCATTGACTTCTACGACTGAGTATTTTTCGTGCTCATAACAGGATTTTTAAAGGTGCTTTAATATCACCAAGCCAAGATCACTAAATTTTACTATTTTTAGACAAGTTTACAGAATAATTTATCACAACTGTTCGTACTATTCAAACAGTTAAAAATAAATAAAACATATATTTTACTACAGAAATAACGAACGATCCTAATCACTATGACTATGACTATAAAGATCAACCTCGAAAATTAACCAAACCAAACATATGAAATGTGGGCGTGTCAATGAATCTCTGACCTAATTGGTCTGTCTCCGAGATCTTATATAGTGATAAAGATCATTTATTAATTTTGACCGTCGGTTAATTCTGTCAGTCAAACAAGAAAATACTAGAACATACTAAATATTGTATTAATGCACGGATGTAAAAGATACTTTGTAGATTTTTTAAAATATGAAATATATATAAAAATATTTTTCATAACACAATTAGTAAGACACAACAACTTCACTATTGTCCAATAACAATAGAATCCCGAGGGATGATATTGAAAAGATACATTAAAGCCATACAAGCGTTATGAATACGTTGAAACCCTATAGTAATGGCATTGTAAGGTCGCCCTAGACAACGTGTCACTGCAGACACCTTTGAAATTTGCGACGAAAACACAATACACTATGATGCCATCGGTAAGCACTTACGCGGTGGAAAAACAAATATGTGAATCCGACAGTGCATTTAATGGGAAATTTATTCAACATTACTGAAACGATATGATAATATTGAACTTTTACATTGTAAAGAAAATAACAGCATGTAAAAAAAAACTTAACATTATTTCCTATGGCATGTGAAGTCCGCCAACATGCACTAAGCCGGATGACTATAACCTAACCCCTCTGAATCGAGCTCTACGTTGTAGAATAATTCCGTGCTAAGATTATAAATAAATAGATACACCCAACATTCACTTATATATTCCTGACAAACGCTAAGATCAAGTCTTGTGTCGTGGGTATCAGGAACTACGAGAGAATTTCCTCACAAACAAATATTTGTCTCGATGCGGGGATGGAACCCGGGACCGTACATTTCACAGTCGGCGTCTAACCAACTGCGCTATGGAGGCTGTCAATTATGGACTGATATATTGCAGTATAGTACAGTAACAAATCGCTGTGTGTAGACATTACATTTTTGGAACAACTCAATGGGATGACTGGATATGATGTAGAGCTGGGCAGAGCGAACGACTTTGGTTTCAGTACTTCCAAGTTCAAACCAAGTTCGCTTTGACAAGGTTTAGGAGTCCCCAATATACCCATTATTAATTTCAGTATTTCAACTTCTCTCTTAATCAATGTTCAGAGCTTCTTTCACTAAAATGACATAACGAAATAAACACAGCAGTACTCGGAAAACCGAAAGCCTATTTGACTTCGTAACGGACTAAGACAATTCTAAAAAGCGGCCCAACAACCCTCACTTTTAGAAGTTATGTTATTTCATTCACGATAATGATCGCTCTCTAACGGTGAAGGATAACATCGTAAGGAAACTTGCTTTCCTAAGAGTTAAGCTCCATTTATACGGGGAGAGTTGCTCACCTCTAAGAAACGATTATCATAAAGATATAAAAATTCGCATAGTGTAAACATTTGTCAGAACACGGTACTCTATGGCAGTTGTCATGCGATAATCGCTCACGATTCTCGCCCCGAGAAACTCTCCGTGAAAATGAAGTTTTATGCACATGAGTTTTAAAGATATCTGTTTTATACCAACGTGTACGAGTCAGAGTGTATAATGTCAGAGTAGGCGTGTGCCTAGTTTGAACGCCAGCATCAGATATTCAAAAAGTCTGTATTTTAAGTCAAGGACAATGCGATAACCAGCCCATTTATAACGCCATTAGACCAATGCCACACAACTCCTAGATAAATAAACACGTTTTCGTCTTGCCAAAAGGTAATTTCTACTGTAAATATTTATACAGTAATAATGCTACGATGTGACCTCAAAAAACTATCAATATTATATTAGCTTGGGCTATAAGGTTTCACTACGCCCGCAGGATACATAAACAAACCAAATAAAATACATTTCATAAGAAACAATACAGAATAGATGTTCATATTTGTGTTTGCACGTCTACCTACACCCTTTTCCAACTGTCAACTTTATAAACGCGTGTCTAATGATGCCTTTGTCTGCGCATGTTGTGCACTGTAACTCTCTCATTGTTTATTTATTAATCGTCATATACATATCCATGATATATGTAGTTTGGTATAATTTATTTTTAAATCTAACATTATCACATCGTTAAGTAATAGTGATAGTTATTGTTTATCATACATACATACATAAACACACGCCTTTTTCCCAGAAGGGTAGGCAGAGGTGCTACCAGAACACCCACGTTTCGCCTTGTATATTCCGTTCCGCGATGTGATAGGGGGCGAGCCTATCGACATATCGGGCACAAATTCCTGACTCCGGGCTGATAATGAATAGAAAAATCCAATATCACTTTGCCCGACCCGGGATTCGAACCCGAGACCTCAGCTTTGCAATCATACCGTAGTACAACTACGCCACCGAGGCAGTTATTGTTTATCAATTTTGGCCAAAGCTGTGTACAACTATAATGGGCATATACAATTAAATATGTTGTACCTACTTTATCTCCAAATGTTTAAAATGCGATGTAATGTATTATGCTGTCGGTGTACCATATGAAATAAAATCAAAATAAATGGTATAAAAGCGGGCTTGATGTCATGTTCGCATAGTCTTGTGTTTCTCGAGTTCGTGCATTACATGCGCCAATGTAGTTAATAAACTTTTGGACGTATATTTTATTTTTCCACTTTATGTAATACATAAATCGATGACAGCCTGCGTGACGCAATTGGTTAGACGCCGAGTGTGGAACGAGAGGCTGTGGGTGCGCTCCCCGCACCGAAACAAATGTTTGTGTGACGCACAGGTGTTTGTTCGGGGTCTGGGTGTTTGGTAGACGGAAAAGTCTCTCGTAATTTCCAATAAACACGACATAAGATTAATTCTTAGTGCAGGGATAGGACTATGTATTATACATATGACTGTTGGGTATATTTGTTTATTTAATAAACAACCTAATCCAAGCCGACCCATACTTACATGTATAAACGTTTCAGAAAAAGGCAATGTGAACAACGTTTTTGCCTGATGGTTTGTTTATATTGATCAGTACCTGGGTCGTCATGCAGCATGAGTTACACAACATCACATAAACGGGACGTTACATGCACCCCGCATGCTGGCCGCATAGATTCATAGAATTTGTTGCAAAGCATACGGACTGTATGGCATGCGTAAAGAGAAATATCCTGCACCCCGCTTGCCGTATATCTGTATCTATATCAGCCCATATACGTCCCACTGTAGGGCACGGACTACCTCCACAATAGAGAGTACGACTAAGAGGGGTTAGGCCATATGGCCATCCACCACACTGGCGTATATCCATCAGTCAAAATTAGCCGTGAGTGTGTACCTCGTCTACATTATATATACGCTGAATGAGGTCAACAGACTACAACTGTGGCATTATGATAGCAGATGTTTGACAAACCACCAAATGTCCTTGAGCAAAAGACGTGTTTATAAAACAAAAATGTTTTGTATTTTCATGTATTATGTAGGGAAAAACACAAGAGATACAGTTTAATATTCACATATCACGCGAAGCTGTCAACACATTATGACATCAACGCCTTTACACATGGACAAGTCTGGTTCACGCATGAGCTACCGAACTGTTCAACCAGGTTGACATGACGCTAAAGCGAAGAGGCGTCGTGTCAATTCATTGTGCATTTGGAATATTCAGGCTCCACTGAAGTATGAATAATTATCTGCTTTGCGCGAATTATATTGCTCTACTAGGCGGCGGCGTACCTGAATGACGTAAGCTTCGATTAACGCCTACTTTGTTACCTGTTTCATATAAAAGTGAGCTTGCTATGGTTTTGTTCGAAAAAAATATTGAACAAGGATTAATTTCTAGGAATCGTCATCATACGTCATAGTTCACAGCAAATTGCATAAAAATCTTGTTGCACCAAATCTATGTGGCCGAGAGATAAGGACTTTTGGATGAGGAATAGTTTCACACGAAACAGACTTAACATTAACAACACTGGCATAGCAATACCTTCGTAATCGAAAATAAAGATACATTTTGAATAAAAAATTGGCATAGCGAGTTATTGTTTCACGTGAAAACAAGAGAGTGAGATTTTTCACGGTTAGTGGTAATCGCTTAGGTACTTCAAATTCGTGTGCCTTTAAACAAAATATCAATGACGAGACATCACATAAGGCAGAACTTAACTAAAATATTGACTGGACGGTATTAATACATTTTTATGGAACTAGAAATTTTAAATTGTGATCACGCGTGTTGATACCGTCATGACGACATAATCCCGAAATATATTCAGACTTGGTAATACGAGTAGTACCATATTCCTATTCACCCTAAACGTAGAAACCATTGTACGTAGGTAATGGAAAAACGCGTTAGACGGCTTATGTGTCGAGTTTTGGTTTTGGCTTTTGTAATTTTTTTATCTAGCTGGTCGGCATAATTTTAATATAAGTTACCCAGGCATCCGATCAAAAATATCTTCAAAATCCCACCATGCCGAACAAACTTAGGTCAAAATGCTCCATTAGCTAGAATGTGTGCCCTATACAACGAGACCAACAATAAAGTGGATATCGACATATTCAATGACACTTTTAGCCGGTTCAAGGATAAGGTGTTGAAACATCTCACTAACTAATTCACATACATTTTTTTAATTTGCAATTACTGTTAGTCATAATTATGTTAATAAGTCTTATTGTTTCTTAATATTTTGTTACATTTTATTTTACAGTTTTTATATATTTTGTTTATTCTCTCTATTACCATACTTTTTGTTTCTTTGGTTTGTAGAAAAATGTTTATTTTTAGAGTATAATTAATGTTAATACAAATGTTGTGTTCGCCTATTATTGGCACGTGTACTTGTATAGAACAATTGTTACATTTATTATAACACTATTATGTATACTGTGCTGTTGGTGTTCCAAATAAACAAATAAATAAAAAAAAAATTAAAAAAAAATTTGAGATGAACCAGTGAGAGACCATCATTTCCTTGGGATGGACACTTTATCTGAAAAGTATTTAACTGTTTATCGGATGCATTGAAATCACTCTGTCAATGTATCAAAAAGACATATACGTAACTGTACAGAGTTTAATGGCCTGTGAAAAATTCACGTGGCTTGACAAATTGGAACAAATCAAGCGCAAGAACTGCGGTCGGCGACCAGCCAAGCGTTATAATATTTATTATATATCACAAAGTACGCCTAATGTCTCATCAAGTAAATACTAGGCATTCTTAATAACACGATGCTATTAATTTATATCATTAAATTATTTAATAGCATTATGTCTTCAGTTTAATCGATGATTCGAAAAATTAAATAAATGAAAAAAACGCTTAACAATGTGCTTTTTCAACAATCGCACTGTGTCTTCGACTCTTGACCCAAACATAAATAAAATACCCAGGGACGTATAATATTACTATTCAAATCATAAACTCCCGAAAAACAACTGCTGTTTCTGCGCCACCCCGCCCAATTTGTGTTGCCAACGCTTCTCGCAGGCGCCGTGTGTAGTACTTGCTTCGGCAGTACATATACTAAAATTGGAACGATACAGAGAAGATTAGCATGGCCCCTGCGCAAGGATGACACGCAAAATCGTGAAGCGTTCCACATTTTTTTTTTTCGCCCTGTGGTATGGGGGCGTTTCAAGAATTCCGCCACGGTACCCCCTGCCTGTCGTAAAAGGCGACTAATGGGGATTTGGGGGTCGCGGGCACGCAGTGGGGGACTGTCGTAGTGCCATTTGTATACAAATACAATGCGACCCCGAGATGCTCAGCAGCAGTAAGAGCCGCAAGTTGGCGGCAGTGTGCAGGAACGGTTTCGGTAGAAGCTGAGGCGCTCTTGCTTCGGGTCCCCGGGGCCGTTCCATTTGTGCCGAAGAGGGCCACGCGGGGTTTTGGTTGGTATGCCCTAGACCGGTGAACCCAACATAATCGCTCCACTTTCCCCCAAGGTGGGACGATACCGGTAAATCGGTTTCCCCGCGTCAACAAAAAAAAAAAAAAAAAGGCGCCGTGTGTAGGATGCGCGATTTATAATCGTCATTCACACGCCTAATGACGTGAAATAAAACAGGTAAAACAACTTACTACAAAACAAAGATCCACGTGTATTTTTTGCAAAAATATATGGTTTTCTCTGTCATTTATCAATGTGTTTTGCGTATTTTATATTAATTACAAGCAAGTATGATCTGTCGCTTGTTTCATAAGTGTATTTTAAATTAGAGAGCCAATTAAAAGATTAGTATAAGAACAGACCTCCTTTCAAGAGCTTTCAGCCGTCGCCTAATGACGAAACCCATTGCAGTAAGCATAGTTTAATATTCACTCATTTAGTACAAGCAGGAAAAAATTACATCGAAGGAACTACATCATACCCATTATTAACTATAATCAAGTTTCTTGAATTTATGCGCCTACTAATTTTGTCTCTGCACCATCCAAAGGTCTACTGGCAGAGAATGCCTCAGGCATTAAGGCCGCATTTATACTTTATATATAAAGCATAAATCAATAAATAAACTATATAAACGCGACTTTAAAATTCACAAAATTTATAAAAGCATCTGTACAAACAAACAAAACATCTAATCAAACTCACTTTTTTCTCGAGTCCTAGGAGAATGGCGAAGCCGAGGATGAATATAATCGTGGTAGATTTAGTCATCGTGTAGAGGGAAATGGTGACCAGCTCCAGGCCCCAGTTGGAGAAGCCCACGTCGATCCCGCTCGCCAGGCCAGTGGGGCCGACTGACCGCAGGCAAGTCATGAACGGCAGCAACAGCTGACGAGTCCCCGTGATGCAGTACAGCACCAATCGCACCACCACTGACAGCACCCATTTCACTATCAAATGGTACATCACCACTGTCAGCGGGAAACCAAAGTCCTGCAAACAATATCCTTTCAGTAATGTATATAGATGTAGAGCACATTCTTGAGGAAGGCCTATGTTCAGCGGACTTACTATGGTTGAAGAGAAAGAAAAAAATGGGCTGAACATGTGTGACAAATAACTGTGCAAACTTCATACAAATTTTCAATTCGAGACTGTTGCAAACTCAGACTTGCACATTAATAACGTTATGTGTATGGCCGCCATTAAATAGGCAAAGTAAAAAATACTTTTTTTTTTATCCATCATCATCCATCCATCAGCCAAAGGAAGTCCACTGCTGTACATAGGCCTCTCCTAATGATTTCCACAGTGACCTGTTGGAGGCAACATTTCCTTTTTTAATCCTGAGCGAATTTAAATTACATTAAATTATAATATAATACAATTTTGTTATTCAACAAACGTCGTGATAGGTGCTACATGTATCACAGATGTGTAAAAAATTATATCACGCAATTGGAAAGCATCGTGAAGAAACCTGCATACCATAGCGATTTGTAAGATTTTCTATGGTATGTTAAGTCCGCCAACGCGCACTAGGCCAGCGTGGTGGACCATATGGCCTAACAACTCTCAATCGTACTCTCGATTGTAGAGGAGGCTCATGCCCTGCAGTGGACGTATCTGGGCTGATACCGTACAATACAATACAAATGGAGATAGTTGTTTATTATTGAGAGTATATAAATCCATGTGAGAAAGGTATTCGCCTCTCGCCCGTGAATGCTGATTATGTACAGGATGACATTTATTATTAACTGCGAAATAACTTTACAGGCCGGTACATAAAACCTCTATTTTTATCCACACATAAATCAAGCGCAAAGCACAACATCTTGAGTGAGTTTTCTTTCAATTTCGCATTGCATTGCAGAGCACGTTCATATAAGCAATTAGATTTTCATATTCGCAATCTGCAGTTTGAAATTATAGACGCTCTTATGAATAGAAAAGTCCAAAATCACTTTGCCCGATGCGGGATTCGAACCCGAGGCCTCAGCTTTGTAATCGTACCATAATATACTACACCAAGGCAGTCAAATTTTTCAATACAATTCAAATTATATATATTATAAATCTAATTTTAATAAATAAATGTCTTATCTGCTAACATATCTAAGAATTTGTTTGTTTATACACAATTATTAGAGATAACAAAATTAATTAATTGCTCTAAATAATGTTATTGAGCTATTCTCATTTTTAACCAACTGCAAAGAAGGAGGGTTATCTTTTTCGAATGTATATTTTTTTGTCACGCCCTAGAGCCTTAACGGCTTATCGTATTTTTATGGGAGTGGTGTCAATAGATTCTGCTCATTCATTATCTGCTCACTCCTAGATTTTGTTGCTCTATCTATATGACCAACAAAATTATAGGAAGTGAGCGTGTTATGCCTCCGACTGCGTTTGTGAACACTGACCACTAAGATCATTCAAGATCAAAATAAAATATTCAAATTAAAATCTTGTTTCTATCTTTTCAGTTCTTCAATTAATTTAATAAATATGGGAGATATTACCGCAGTCAGGTTTGTTTTTTAAATAATTTTGTTTTTTCACAAAATGTTTCAACAAAAAAATATTCTATAATAATCCCAAGCCTTAAAAATATGTCACAAGCAAATATTATTTAAATTTTGTGCCACACAAAACTAAACCCTCAGACTAACAACACAAAACATAATGTAACTAACATGTGTTGGCCAAAACCACCTGTTATCTTAGTAAAACATGAATTGTCATGGATAAGATACCACCACATTGTAAAGAAATTTTATTGTCACAGATAGCCAATCAATTAATGTGTTTGTCAAATCATGGTACAAGTTGAGGGTATTACTGGTACCATGGCTGTGGCATAGGTACTTGAGTGCTGGTTACGAAATAAGAGACTGCAGGTTTGATTCTTGCAGCGAGATAGCGTTTGTTTGCCCACCAATATTTTATTTTAATGTGTTGACACTGAAAAACATTAGTTTTTGATTCCCATAACACAAGACTTAGTTTTTACTATGGGTACAAAACTGTGTGTATCCATCAGCCAAAGGAAGTCTACTGCTGAACATAGGCCTCTCCCAATTATTTCCACAGTCACCTGTTGGAGGCAGCCTGCATACAGGGACATCTGCGGTATTTTATATTGCAAAGAATTTACAAGATCATGTGTTTCATTAGCAGCCTATCCCGGCTTTGCTTGGTGCACAATTTTTTGACTCCTTATTTTTCATACAAAATCTTTTATACCTAAAATCAACCTGTCCCAACCTTTGTTATTATGTCCCCCCATTATTTCTTATTCAGTGCCTTTGCATTCCAACCTATCTTAATGAATAAAAACATTCCCTCTCTATCCCAACTCATCCCTACTCCAACAAATAGTGTGCCTTTGGTAAAAGTAAATAATGATTGTGGTCTACTATATATTAAAAGAAAATTCCTGCGACTTGGTATGCATGATACTATGTGGTAGATGTAAAAATAGAACAATTTTATATCGCTACAACTGTTATATTGTAATCTGTCTGTAAATTTTGTATACCGTGTGCAACACTTCCTTCAAATCTCATACTTTCATTTGGTTATAAAAATATCCCTTATTTTACCCACTAAGAGCTCGTATCCTAAAACAAAGCATACTACTCCTGGGTGTTTCTCTGTACTAAAAACAATTTTATAGATTTGCAATATGTTACATTTTTATGTGTTTTCTTTTTGCTTGGGTGGATTAGGGGACTGTTAAGTTTTCTGTGATCAGGAATTTTAGAGATGATTTTGATACAATGAAATTAATATTAAAAGAGCAAAAGTGGAATATTTTATTCCTTGAAAGTCACCTACAATGCTTTTATGATATGTTATATTTTTTAAATGTTTGACATGAGACAACAAGCTGCCCAGTTGAGAGAGAAACACCCACCTATTTATTATTATTCTGTAGCATTTCAAGAACAATTATATTAATAAAGGAGTTCAAGATGGCAGTCAAGTACCTTTTCCATTTCATCCACAAATTTCAATTTGACACTGAATTCATATTGTTCTAAAAAGCTTGCCTCTGATATTGACTTAGAAACCAATTGAAATATTTAAAAAAAATGCTTTAAAGCAGGTTATTATTTATCATTACCATTTAACATTTAGCATTTTGACACTTATTTCAAATCCCTTTAAGGTTATTTTTAGGAAAACAAAGTATGCAGTCATTTTTGTCTTAGTAAGGTTAACATTAATTTCAGTTCAGTTCAGACAGTTCCAGAATAAAACACAATTCCTATTTTAAAATAATACATATTTTTTCTTGGCATGTTTGAGTAACTGTATGCAAGCACCTTAACTGTCCTGCTTCACAAATCACTGTATTTAGATAGCAGCAGACCATTTAATAATAAAATAATTCAAATACCCATGTGTGACTTTTGGTTAATTTTTCTTAGCAATATGGCAAACTATTGATTAGATTTTAATGGCTAATCATAAATCATGAGAATCAAACAATTTGTTGCACAGCTCTTATCAGTTCCAATAAACATTTCCTAAATCAATGATCAGTCTTATTGGATACTAACTGGAAACCTGTTCAATTTCATTTTAATTTTATTTTTGACTCTAATTACCCAAAATCATATACATATTGTATGCAAATAATAACATTTATGCAAAATACAAACATAGCTCATTTTTGGCAAATTACAGCTTATAGACAGCGTCATGATTACGGCAACCAAATGATATTCGCGTGGAAACAGCGACCGGTTATGTGACAAACGTACAAGGAAGACCATATCTTAACAACAACTTACCTTTAACAGCCATCGCTGGTAGAATGTAAGGCCTATCGACAGTGAGAAGTACAGAAGTATCAGTCCCAAGGACAGGAGACTCTTCTGCACGCAAATATCGCTCCACTTTCCACGCGGTTTGCTTGTAAACACATCGTCCTCAGCGTCCCCTTTTGTGCACAGCTGTTCGTATTTCGCCACCGGCATTGCGTATAGAAAGTGACAAAATGGCGCAACAAGTGCCACTCTGTCGCATATCAGCTAGAAATTACAGCAGACGAAGTTTTCTTAACTTTAAAAATATATTTTCGAGGCTCTAATACTTCTTTATCAAGCGTGCCAACCCCTCAGTCTTTGCCTCAGAGCGATATGCTTGTGGATAAGCTCATCTGTCAAATACAGGGTTACCGGTTACCAGGTACCAGTGTTACCACTCTTAGATGAAACGGTAAAAAGCCTATCTTTTACAATCAGCCAAGATAACTTTGGCCCAATCTGTCGTATATATTGCCACTGCTATAATAAATAAATATCCATGCATATTTATATATATGACATATTGTCTATGTTTATATTCATATATTTACATCCTAAAATCTTGTTGACGGCCTACACGTCCGGCAGCCTGACGACGTCCCCCAGTTCCCCTTACATTTTATCTGATGTCTTAATAAATAGTGCTTAGTTTTTAGATTCCCAGTTCCGTGGGGTTATTTTCCTAGAAGTATATTTTTCGCGATATTCTTCTGGCAGTAATTTTCACCAAATCAGTATTCTCAATTTAAAGTTGTGTTTTGTTTGCAAGTTTGACTGCTTATGAAAACAAAGGACTTGGATTTAGATAATTTTGAAAACAAGCGATAAGGATTTGACCATGTTTGAAAGAAAAAAAATATCTTTTTAAATTGAGTTGCCACTCGCCATGTGTAATAAGATGCCAAAAAGAGAAGCCATTATTTGCATTTTTGAGCCCTTTCTTTCTTCGTTCTTTCAAGTAAAATTATGAAATTACATAATATCTTGTCACATATGTCACTGAATTGACCTCCGCAGTTGATCAGGGTTTCCAAGTAGACACAATTTATACGGATTTTTCCAAGGCCTTTGACAAGGTAAATCATCGCATATTATTACAGAAACTCGGCTCTTTAGGCGTGACAGACACCAATTTGAACTGGTGCAAATCCTACCTTGATGCTCGACCTTCGTCTGTTGTCGTGGATGGCGGTGAGTCGGATCTGTATTTTGCTACCTCCGGTATACCACAGGGCTCAATCTTGGGGCCGCTATTCTTTAACATTTTTATTAATGATATATCTCAAATATTTAAATACTCTACGCCTTATCTTTTTGCAGACGACCTAAAGTTGTCTCGTGTAATGACAAAGGAATCCGACATAGATTTATTGCAGGCGGACATAAATCGTTTAAGTCAGTGGTGTTCAGCCAATAAGATGAGTCTTAACTTAAATAAATGTTATCACGTAAAATTTACCAGAAAACGTCATAAAATTCAGTCAACGTACAGTATACATGGTCACTTACTTTCAGAAGTATCCACAATTCGCGATCTGGGTGTCTATTTTGATAGCCGATTAACATTTATTGAACACATTGATAAAACCCTCAACGCCGCTTATCGTGCGCTTGGGTTTGTACTTCGTGCGTCAAAAGAATTTAAAAAACCACAAACTACAATTCTACTATATAATAGTTATGTCCGTAGTCAACTGGAATACTGTAGCACCGTTTGGAACCCATCTTACCAGATCCATATTACTCGAATCGAAAGATTGCAAAAAAAACTGCTACGCCAATTAGCTTTTCGACTTAAACTTAAGAACATCAAATCATACCATGAGAAATTATCGCATTTCAAACTCATATCTCTCGAATCGCGCCGCACTGTCTCAGATCTGTTATTCTTGTATAAGCTACTTAATAACAGTATTGACTCCCCTGAAATGCTAAGCAAAATATGTCTGAGCGTACCGAGCAGAGTACCACGTTTCCCTCGTCCTTTATTTAAAGCTCCACGGTGCAGGAGTAATTTGGGTAAACACTCGCCCATCGCAAGAGTTGCTCACAAATACAATTCAGTGGCCAGCTCTTCGAAGGATGTCGATATATTTTCTAATACACTAGATAAATTTAAGTATCTCATATCTAAACAATTAACCAATGTGTAAATGTTGACGTGTCTGTCTGTATGTCTATATTATATTATCTTATATTAGCTACATTGTTGTTCCCTTGAATTATGTAACTTTTTTATGCATATGTTGAGTGTTTATTTAGTACAATTTTAATTTTATAGTTGTTCATTTATATTTGTTTTCTCTTTAATATTGTTTATTTTTTCATGTTTAAATATTTTGGTTCCTATTTTGTCTTTCAATTTTGTCGTTAAATTTTAATTTAATTTAAATTTTAGTTTTAGTTTTATATTGATAGTTTATAGATAAGTTATTTCATAGTTCTTTCCTGTTGTACAGTATTATTGCATGTTGTGATCTCCTCTAATTGAAGAAACACAATGTTCAAACTGCAACACTACAACAGCAAAGCTTGTAAAGTGTATTCTTTGTTGGAGATCCTAATAAATAAAAATAAAAAAAAATAAAAAAAATAATATGCTGACATTTTTCAACAAATAGAACACCAATTCCTCATTAAATATCATTAACTCTATACAAATGTTAGAGAGAGAGAGAGAGAGAGAGAGAGAAAACAGATTTTGTATGCTTGGTTTAAAAGGCCTAATTGCAGTAACGGTAGTAACGGAATGGGATGATGACGTCAGCTATATTGCGAACCTCTTGGTTTAGGGCTTAGGCGAAACTGGCAACCATCATGAAATTTTAGTTTTGTTAAAAAAATATATATATATATTTTTATTTAATACCAAATGAGGTTAATTTACAAATATTGGAGAAGGTGTATTAGGTTAAGCAAAAAAATATCTGTACCAGGAAGATGTCAGGCACTTAGCAATTGGTAAATTGTGTGTAAAATACATGCCAAATACTAAGCTTTTCTTATGTCCATCAGGGCGAAAGTATTATACCTCCGCAGACTTTAGTTATTTGACTTGATTCCGAGGTCTTTCCTGTACCATTTCCCTCTATATTTAAGTATGAAAATTCAAGTTGATATAATTGAAAATCACAAATTTTCATCCCGAAAAATGTATAATGTATGGCAATTGTAAGATGGCGGACCTCTCTAAACGTGTTGTGATTGGTCATTTTTGAAAATAAACACTTTTTTCAAATGTCTTTTTGGGGGTTTTAACTTGTATTTATCTTGATTTATTTATAATGAAATTGTTAGGAATTCTCAGCAGATTAATCTGGCATTGTTAGTTAAAAATTTATGATTTTGGAGATGACCAGTTTTGAAAATCACCTCCTCATATTAAGTACGAGTATACCATTAAATAAATAGCATGCCGATATTGTCATAATTTTTGAATATGGCAATTATTCTGCTATTTTAAAAACGCTATCAACACTGTGTTACGATATCAAAGTTTTAGTCAATTTATCAATAAAAATATTTTGTTCGTTATGTTTGCCAATTTTTATATAAAGTGAGCCTACATAGCAACTTCAGCGTACATCTGGACACATACTACTGCTCTACTGAATCTTTTGCTGGGATTCCCAAGTTGGCGTTAGTTATTACGAGAAGTATTACAATTTATCACAATAGTGGGAAATTGATGTTTCGTAAACAAAGACTTGGAAATCATCAACGAAAGGTGAAACGACTCTACTGTTTCGAGGTATTAATTGTGATTTCGAATGGTTAATTCTTTCTAAAGAGCGCCCAAGAGTAATAAAAGAATTACAAAATGACGGAGTCGGATTCTTTTACGTCGTTGATGGCCTTGGTGGACAGCCATCTCTCCAAGACTAGTATGTCGGAGATAACGAGGAAAAGTGACATCGACGAAAAGATACACCGGGCAATACAGATTCCATCCACGGCTGGAGTCGGTAAGAGCGCGACCGACACCTTTATCTCACCAAGCTCGCGGCTGCAGCTCCCCAATTTCGGGGTATCAAGCAGCTCTATTGATGATGTTCTCGCTGAACAAATTTCCAACATGCTGATAGCCAAGGAAAAAAAAAAACAAGAGCAAAAATTAGAAGAGGAAATGAAGAAATTGCAGGTACAAGAAGAAGATACCGATGACTATATAATAGACTTGATGAGTGCTATACAAACGCCTGGACAGCAGCCACCGCCACCCATACAAAAAAGCTTAAGCAGCAGCTCTCTTGGGTCACTGCTGGATGGATTATCAGAAGACTTTGAGTTTGATGCCAAAAATACATCTAAAGCAACGTTTGTGGAAAAGGTACTGCCAGAAATGTTACCGTGCAAGACTGACATGTCATATATACTGAAGCAAAAAATACGTAGAGGCAAATGTTCAGCGTTCGGTAAAGTTTTAGCAGCAAAATACATACCTGTTGCAGACCCATACTTGAGAGTAAAGATAGAATCCAATATTGTTCCATTTGATTTCAAAACTCCTTCACCTTGCGATATCAATTTGGAGCGTAGAAGGAAGCCTACAACAGGCAACAAGGACTATGTCAGCCCATTCAATTTAGTAATGGGATGACACTTCTCTGAAGAGCCTGTCAACAACAGGCAAACCCCAGCACTTCCTGCGTGGTTTGATTCATAAATTATTTTGTGTATAATTTTTTAAATTATTGAGAGGAAATATTTTATAAACTTATAAAGACAATTAAAAAAGTTCTAGTGTTAACAAGTTAGAAAAGTGTTGCTCTACATTCTTGGCAGAAATGGACACTAACGTTTTGAATGTGATGCCAGAATTTGTAAATTTTCATTAGATCCTGCTATTACAATATGAATTAAATCAATATATTAGAGTTCTTTCATCTTTGTCGACAATATTACAAACATGTAAGATTAATTTGTCAATTACAAAATAATTTCAAGCAAGGCCATTAAATGATGATGTACTAGTAGGACCGTAGAATCACTATCACTGTGATTGTATTTTTATGATAAATAGATCAACATAAAAAGACATTAATGTTTATTATTGAATTTATTGTTATTCTGTGCTTCCACAAAATACTATTAAATTATAAAACGCAATTAAAGTAATTGGTTTATGATGTCATTGTGATTTTTGATTTGTGATTTGATATATTTTTTTATCCATTAAACATTTCATTTGTAATGCTGAATACGTTTATATACCCATTATTATTATTATTGATGTTAATTGTATGCAATATTTGATATTAAAATTACTCATATTAATAGCTCGTAAAAACTCATTCAAGAAATATTAATTAGCTAAGACACCTTTACAACTTGTATAGTGTGATACTAGAAGTAGGACTAGCCTATTGGTTAGCTGTATGTTGGATTATTTTTAAAACTACAATATTTCCTAGAATATAATTATTTGATACCCTGCATGGTATATAGCTGTTGCAAAATGTTTTATTTCTTATGTTTGTGTCATTTTATACCTATTTGCTTAGATTTTGTTTTTATTTGGAAATAAAGGCATCAATGAATAAGGTTAATTATTATTCTAACATTATAAAATTGAAATAGTCAAGTTGTAGTTACTGTCGAAATATTGTATATTGATAATGATTCACTTAGTAGTTGGGCAATTTATATTATAATTATGATAAGTAACACGCTGACTGTGGCTCATGTAATTGAGTATAATCAGGCGCAACGCGATCGTGGCTATTACACATCTGGTGCGTTTTTCCCATACAAAATACTCCTAAGCCTAAAGCCCCATTTACACCGGAGACTTACTCGCCTCTAAGCAACAATTAACGTAAGGTTATAAGAAAGTTGCATGTAAACATTTGCCATAATACGATAGTCTTATAGCAGTTATCGCATTCGGTAACGGCATGCGATTCTCGCCTGAAATCAGGCGAGAAACTCTCCCCGTGTAAATGGGCCATTACTGCTAATTTGTAAATCCTTATTTGTGCGTAGCAGTCATGTATTTATAAAGTGTTTAAAACTTTTATTTAGATACTTATATTGGGCTTTGTAGTATAATATTATTGTGTAAACCTATGTCTCGTCTCTAGATACGTAATATATCTCATTGCTCATAGTCCTGAATGGGTGTACAGAGTTGGAAGCATTTATCTTAAGCATCTAACTTTCAGTCGCTGGCATTGGCCTTGTCACATCATCTGGAAGGTTTGTGCCAGGCACCCAAATTTATTATTTTTTGTGTATATTGTTATATTGAATAAATAAAACGTCGAATTGGATGGGTACATCATTTCATTTCATGTACCTGCTCATCGATTGGTAAGTTTAATGTTACCCCAAATCAGCTAACTAGCTGTATTATACATTTAAAATCATATACTAAGGTTTCTGAATGCAGTTCACTTTTAATGACTGATTGTGGAAATCCTTGAGGCCCATATCCAACAAAGGATTTTCTAGATGGGAGGAAGATGACAATAAAATTAGGCTGTATAACACTGACTGATACTTTATTTGAATAGCATACTCACTTTATGGAGAAGTGCCGTCACATTACCGAGTTAAATAGTAAAAAAAATATTGGCAACATAATTTCTTTGCTTTTTCTTACTTGCACCTGTATACCTTATATTTTGGGTATTGTCAGACAGCGGCAGTGCTGCTTATAAAGATCTGATGCAGATTATGCCGAGCCCTTTTACTATAGTTTTTTGAAAAAGCAATGATTTGGGTGTCGGGTTCTTGCAATAAGTTGTAAATTATTTAGGGGACAAACTGTGTAGTGCATTATAATAAAACATACATTAGTATCTATGAGTTTTATTACAAATAAATAAACTACAGTACAATAATTATATTACTCACAAAATTTCAATTTTTTGTATTCCGTTATAGAGAACTTAAAAAAACGTTAAAATACAAATATACCATTTCTTTGGCGATCTACGTGCGAAGTTTGCGTTATGGAACAAAACGTGTATGTGCGGCACTTAACATAGGTATGCATTCTATTTACATTGTGCCTAGAGATATGGCACGATGGGACAGAAGGAAACAATGTTCAACCATCATCAATAAAGTTCTGATGAATCATTTTCAAAATGGCACCCATGATGTAAACTTACATTAACTGATATAGTGACGTAATATTAAATGAAACTAGATAGAGAATGTGTCTCATGATGTAATTAAATACACTGGATTATATAAAAATTGGATTATGGACCTTCGAGCCACATACGCAATACACACAACTGGATATGGTACAAAGATAAATAACGACCTGTGTTGTTAATTATACAAAGAGAAATTTCTGGACAAAGATTTGAGCTAGACATAGATTGATATATTTTATAAATTAATGTCTAAAATATTATACCAATGTTTGGATATTGATTTTGTTTAAAACCAATATAGTTTTATCTATGAGAGGGTGTTATTGCGTAATTTTTCACCAAAATACACTATATCCACATCCAAACAGACACCAAGGCTATTTTAAAATTACTAGCTACACTAAGTACAAAAATGCTCATAATAAATGCAGGTTATAAGTACGGAATAAAGTTATAAAACGGAATATCGTTAAACTGTTCACTGTCAAAGAATTGTTTTGTCGATTAATATCAGGAATTACCTTTACAATACGAGTATAAAAATAATTGGGATATTTTTTTATTGAAATTATCTGAAAAACATACAAATTTAACACTCAGCGTGGCTTTAGAAAGCCGGAACTTATCGACATTTGAAATTGTGTCTTTTATATAAAACCAGATATATAATGTTTTTTTTTTCATAAGATACTCAGTCAATAGGAATAGAGATGGAAAGCAGACTCGGCGTATGTTTAGAATAAGCAGATTAGCCTCTAACACACTTCGTACCGTCCTAACGTATTGCGTTCTATAACTAATTAAAACTATGCGAGATTTGTTAACATAGGAAAATGCCATTTATTACTATTTAAATTTAAATATATATTTTCGACATCTTCACAATCAATGGTAAAATTTATATGTTTTACGTGCGTTTTTATACAAATAAAACGAAACCAAACATTCAAAATACATATATCTAACATTCCCAATGAAAACGCTGTGCTGGGAAACCCTAAAAACAGTTTTATCAATAAGGCACAATGACGCAATACTTTCAGTATCCACCTAATTTATCATACAAAAAGTACAAGCTAGTTTTTCCCATTGGATACGTGGTACATTTCCCGTTGAAGGCTTGGCTAGTTCCATTATGGGCGCGGTTTATCTGAAGCCGGCGGGTCGGCTGGGCCCCTCGGTGGGTTCCAGGACGATTCTCTTGTAGCATCCGTCTGGCAGTTGGTTCAGAATGTCCTTCACATTTTCAACCTCCAAGTGGAGATGTTTGTGCTCGTCTTGGTATTGCTTCATCCATCTGTTAGGAAAAAAAAATAACAAATTAACAACTCTATCAGCCCATAAGCGCCCACCGCTGAGGACGAGACTCCTGTACACCCGATAATTTTATTCATTTTATTTTATTAAGACTGCTGTGGCCGTACCACATGGAGTTTACCACGCTGGCCTAGAGGGTTACTCTATGATCCGAAACGAAACTCGAATGTTCGAACGTCGCACGTAAAACTGTACTAATGTGCCTTGGTACTCTACAAAATGTTCGAATCCTCTATCGTACGTCCTAACAATAGACTTAATTCGGAGCTCGGGGTGAATGATAAGTATCAAAGAGAAAAATGTTGAATTTAGTAGAGGAATTTATAACTTCAGACGTCCAACTTGGCACATTCGAGTTTCGTTCCGGATCATAGGGGAACTCCCCTGGTGCGGCTTGGCGGAATTAACATATGTATAAATACGTGTATTTTTTTGGTACGCAAGTTATCTCGCGAAGTTTTCTTTCACAGATGATTGAATAAATTGAATAAAGGTAGAAGTGACTACACTTATAGACTTACGACGTTTATATTTTGTACTGACCTGATCTTACCACCAGGTGCATTACACTTTGTTATGCTAGTATTATAAAAGATAAAAAGCAACACATTTGACTTACCTCTGGTGACTGTTCTTGGCCTCTGTCAGGCTCTTGATCTTGCCGTCAAGGTCGACCGTCTTCAACTCGCTCTCAGCCTTGTCCAGACTCGCCTCTGTAACAATATTTTCCAATTTAGTAATATATCTTATGTTTTTTTTTTAATCCATGTTATTTATCTATTTTGAGGACGCACCGGCCTACTACTCTGATGACCCCTTTACGTTGCCTTTTATAATAGACAGGAGATAATGTGGTGGAATTCTCACAGCCCCTTACTAATCGACAGCGCAATATATAATATTCAATTTTATATTTATTGCTCACCACGTCAGTACAAATATGTTGCAATACTATTAAAATGTACAATGTGGACCCTGTCAGGCCGACCAAAAACCAAAAAAGAGTCGAATTGTGTACCCTATGCTGTAATATATTAATCTAGACGCATATGGAAGATTTTTTTATCGTTGGTACGTATCGACGGTGCATAATGCAGTATTACGAATAAATATCCTACTAATATTATAGAAGCGAAAGTTTGTTACTTATTTACACACAAAATGAGTACACTGGAAGTGATAAAGCCACGCTGTTGTCAGGGCGGTACCACTGTCTTACAGGAAATGGACTGTATCAACTCAACTCGGCTGTCGTGTTTCGTACGGTGAGTGAGATTGGCGGTAGCCCAATACCCCTTTCCTCTTCCCATCCTTTTACCTTCCCGCTCCCCTCCCAATCAGGCCGGCAACATATCCATGATCCAGCGTTGTGCATGTTTATGGGCGGCAGTGATCACTTACCATTAGCAGTGGCGGTACTTCCATACAAGCCCAAAAGCCCGGCTTGCCCTACTTAATACGTACATACTCGATACTGAACATAAACCATTACAATAAATACAATACATTCATTTATTAGAAAACATCTACAATTTTTGAATTTACCGCGTCCTGTCGCGGCGCGTCTAAATACAGCGCTTGAGACGGAGCGCCAAAGCGCCGCGCGAAATTCATTTCATAGGCAATGATATTAAAACTAAAAAAACGGTGGCTCTACGCGCTCCCTTAAAAAGGCGGCACAACGCACATATATCTATCTTTTTCTCTCTCGTGTGCTTTTACGAGGCTTTTGGCAACGCGGCCCACGTATGGGTGAAATGGTGTACAAGACGCTACGAATGTATAGGTATGGCTATTTTTGTATAGCTCTCAGTACGAGACGAAATGCCCGGCTTCGTGGTGAACATTTCACGGTTGTCACGTTATTATTTGTTATTGTTGTTTAGTAAATATATTTATTGTTATTAAATTAACTTGTTTCGCATTTAAAAATATTTTTAATGAAATGATTAAAAATGTGCCTGTAATGTCGGTACTTTTTAATAAATTATAATTGTAGTTTGTAATTTATAGTAATGTTTATATTTACGTTTCGTTTCACAATTCTGAACGAATTCGTACTAGCTTCATAAGTATTTTGACATTGTGTAATTATTGTAAATAGTTCTAATATAGGTTAATTATTAGTTGTTTTATGTTATTGAAGCTTTTTGATACTAAAATGAGTTGTATTGTTTCCTGTGATGGTTTTAGTGTGATGATGAAAGTGTTCGTTGCCGGTATAAAGGTAATTCAATTCAATTATATTGAATTAGAAACTAGAGCGAAAACAACGCCGGGTTTGTGTATTTCTTATATTCGTGGTAAATCACGAGAGGTATTTTATCAGTTCAGTTAAATAAACTACGTAATTTGATTTCTACATGCTTCCCTTTGTATAGGATATTAAATAATGATGTTTCATATTATGTTTTTCAAACGACACTTGTGTATTAGAATAGTTTGATAAAATATAAACATTGCAATAAATTAGGTGGTTCTTTCAAAAAATATGTTATTACTTGTAATTCTTAAAAATTTAACGTTAATGAATTAATAATAATAATAATTTATGCCGCATTTTCGGATAACTGCGAAGTCAAACACGGCACCATAGTAGCTATCGTTGTGCTAGCGGAATGTCGGGTATTAAAAATGAAGTGCTCAGCAGTTATTGCAATAAACAATTACGGTTGCATTTCCACAAGTAATCTATATTTGTATTAATCCTAATATTGTATAGATTATGTGTTAAGTCTGCTGACGTACATTCGTTTTCTTTGTTCTTAGTATATTTTCCCTCTAAATCAATATGCATTAAACATAAAACAAAATATTGGGCTTGCCCTACCCCAAAACCCTAGGCACGCCACTGACCATTAGGTTACCCATTTGCTCGTTTGCCGGACCTAAGTAATAAAAAAAACTTACGGAGTCGGTTGAGCGCCTCATCGTCCAGAGTGGGCAGGTTGGTGAGCTCGTCCATGATGACCTTCAAGTCTTCCAGACCCTTAGACACTTGCTTCTCCGCCTCCCTCGCGTCCGTGTTGGCTTGACCCACCTGTGCGTCGTAAACAGCTGTTAGCTTTCTTTATTGTTAATTTACTGATTATTTCTATTAGCTTTTATTAAGTATGTTTAAGAATGCCTCGGTGGCGTGGTTGTACTGCATGGTTACAACGCTGTATGATTACAACGCTGAGGTCTCGGGTTCCAATCCCGGGTCGGGCAGTGATATTGGATTTTTATATTCATTATCAGCCAGGAGTCAGAAATTTGTGCGCTTTATGGCGTTAGGCTCGCCGCCTAACACATCATGGGACGGACACACATAAGGCGAAACGTGGCTGTCCTGGTTGCACCTCTGCCTACCACCTCTGGGAAAAAGGCGTGATGCTTATGTACTTATGTAAGTATGTTTAAGTGTTTGTTGCAAAAATCGCATCTTGTTTTTATGTATATTTTATTTTTCCGATTTCGTTTGTATTTACTTTTGTACCTATTGGTGGTAAGTCTCTCATATGTGAGAGGCAGGGTAGGTACCACCGCAATGTCTATTTCTCCCGCCAAACAGTAGTATAAATACACTGTTATGTTCTGGTTTGAAGGACATTGAGCCAAAGTAACTATTGGACATAATAAGACTTAACATCTTATGTCTCATGATGGCGACTGCAGTGGAATGTCATTCATTGCTTCGTAATTCATGGCTTTGTTTGATTTTACTACTGTTCATGAGCGGTCGTATCGCTTGCCATCAAGCGAATGGCATGCTCGTCTCGCCATTCATTGGAAAAAAGTATTTATTAATATATAGATTGTACATTTTTAATTAAGTAGAACATTGTTTTCGCATCGCTGTTGATGTGTGTATAGTGTATGGACGGGGTGGTGTATGTCAAATATGAAATGTCAAATATGTCACCCATTGTATACTCGTAGAATACAGGTTGTCTACTGCTGCTACTACATGCTGTTATCAAAATGTTAGGAACAAATGTTAGGAATAAATAAATAAATAAATTTATTTGTAGTTACAAATTTTCCCACACGCCATTAGAATTAAGATAACATACACCATATTATTTTTGTTATATTTATCTGCTCTAGAACTTGAGATGTACAATAAAGAGTACAAATAAATCAAATATTTTGGAGAAATTAAAGCGACAAAGTTAACGTTAAGTGTTAATTCTCACCTTCATCTTGGCATCGCGCGTGAGCTGCATGTTGTCGGCTGCCGTCTTCTCAAGGTCCTCGATCTGTTTAGCAGTGCCTTGGACTCGTGCTACAAACAATGATCCATTGATTTATTTATTTATTAATTTTATGCTTTATATACAGAGTATAAAGGCGGACTTAATGCCTGAAGCATTCTCTGCCAGCCGACCGTTGGATGGTGCAGAGAGAAAATTAGTAGGCGCATAAATTCAAGAAACTTGAATATCGAAAGAACGAACGTTGATAGACAGAAAATAAAGTTAATACACAATTCCAAAAAATATCTTACAAATTTAACTACCCCCTCGCATTTTGTCCTTAGGGGTAACCGTTTTTAAGGGAGATTTAACACCTCATGTCTCAGGATGGCGAGCGCAGTGGGATGCCAAGCATTGCTTTGTAATTAATGATGTTGTTTGGTTTTGCTACTGTATACATAAGCGGTCGTATCGCTTACAATCAGGCGAATGTCATGCTCGTTTCGCATTTCATTGCAATAAAAAAAATGCACATTAGGGTACAGACTTCCCCTGCGTCTTTTAATTCATATGTTCAGTACATTAGTAGTGAAAAGGTATGCAACAGTTAATTTCGTTTTTATGTTTTGATGTCTTCAATACTACAATAATTCATTATTGATTTGCCAGCCCTATGACATAATAAAATATCCAACTTTCTCCAAAGTCTAACTCTAGCCTCACTTGTTCTATATTTATTAAAACCTCTATACATACTTGAGAGTTTCTCAGCCTCGTCTCTAAGCTTCACAGCCTCTGCTCTCGAAGTGGATGCTTTCTTTCTGATCTCATGGGCCGCCTGTGAATCAGTAAAATAAATTAATGACGAATACATAACATTGCCTCATTGGCGCAGTTGTACTACTTACTGTATGATTGCAAAGTTGAGGTCTAGGATTTTAATACTGGGTCCTGCAAAGTAATATTGGATTTTTCTATTCATTATGAGCCCGGTGTCAGGAATTTATGGTGGTGATGGTGATGGGCTCGCCCCCTATCATAACGTGGAACGGAATCGCATTGCAGGAAGTAATTACATATGGAAATCTACAGGAAAGATGTAATTTTGGGCAAAATATTATGTTACCCCGTTACCTTTACTTTTAACCATCATCATCAACCTTTACTGTTATCCATTACTGGCTTAGGCTTCTTCTAAATTGCGCCATATTACACTGTCTTTGGCTTACTTTCGTTTATATAATCGTACTTTTGATGGTGTCGGAGGCCCGTGCCTAGCATTGTGCTGTATACGGGCTCATACAGCACAGATACGGGTATAGATGGGTAGTACATGGTACGGGATATAATTGAAAATTGAAATCAAACAGGCTGTTTTATTTGAAGTCTGGTCATTGTTTAAAACATTATTGTTCATAATGTGGATAAATGATTTTTAAAAACTGTAAAACAGCAGACAAGATGGGAAAGGAAGCAAAGCAGACGGTATGGTACTTAGGTTGGTATGTGTCTACCAAGCAGGATCGGGAGAGAGCTGATCTTGCTCGGAAACGAGTACAGTGAGCCTGGGATGGAGATCCTCCCGCCTTGATCAAATTTGCTCCTATGAGGGAATATAGATTTATTACTTCCTAGTATTGCTTTTTCAGGCTATGCACTGAAGAAACTTTGACGTGTTCATTTTGGGGCCCCGGAGTTTCTCTGAAGTGTCAATGGAGTAACATGGGGTTTTAGCTGGTAAAAATTTCATACCATGCTTAAGGTGGTTATGCAGGTTTTGTAGTTTTAATGTTGGGGAGGGAAAGAGAGGATGAAAGATGTGAGAAATATATAACTCTATGTATTCACAATAATTCTCTCTCCCCCATTCCTCTTCTCTACCTTTGTTTTAAGGTGCTTTTTAGTTTTGATTTTAACTAATTTTTTTTTCTATTGTCCTAAATTTTAAATTACTGATATTGCTTTTGTATGTTTGGAGGTGGGCGTTGCTAGCTGCGACACATTTGCGGTATATTTATATTTTTAACTACTGCAGCAAGCAACATACAAAATACTACTCGGAGTTTGTAAAGTTTTCTAGTTCCAAATAAATGTATTTTTTATTTATTTATTCCAAAGGATTTTTACATGAAAAAAATTTTAGTTTCTGTGTAGAGTACCTCGGAGGCCTTGTCGGCGTATTCGCTCTGCGCCTGGTGGGCGAGGTCGCGCGCCTCGCGGGCCTGGTCGCTGGCGGCGTACAGCTCGTCCGCGGCGCCGCCCACGCTGCGCTCGGCCTCCGCCACGCGCGCCTGCACGCCCGGCACGTCCAGCGCCGCCTGCACCGCCTGCTTGCGCGACTCCGTCACTTGGTCGCTGAACTCTGGAACAAAATATCTTCATTACTACTGTTCACTGCCTCGGTTGCGCGGTTGTACTACGTTGTGATTACTGAAATCTCGGGATCGAGTCCCAGTTCGGGCAAAGTGATATTGGATTTTTCTATTCATTATCAGGATTTGTGACAAATATGGTGATAGGCTCTGTCCTTATCACATCCTCAGATGGGACTCATGGGACACACGAGGCGAAACGTGGGTGTTCTGTAGAAGCACTTTTGAGAAAATTGCGTGAGTTTGTATATAATGTATATTCAATGCAGGTCACACATCCGTGTTTTTCAAGTGCAATAACTGTTACATACCTGACAAATTATATTAATACATCAAAATTTTATAAATGATCACAATTTATGTACACTTTGTCCTAAACCCACCGTAATATTACCGTGACTCAATCGATTTTTTATGATAAAGTCTTGAATCATAAAAATAGAAACTACGAGAAAATTTTCAATCACGCAATTTAAAAAACCTACATTAACAAATAAATGATTTTGATTTAATTTAAATACGCAGACCTGAAGAAAATATTTATAGGTCACACAAATACTTATCTCATTGCTGAAATCGAAGCCGGCAGTTTAAAAAGGCACCAAATGCACCATGCAGGCCATGTCAAAAACAATTATTTCAGCTTGGTTAACGCCCATGTCCGAATACATGAGCCCAAACAACTCACAGCTAGTAGCTTTTATAACTCACCTTTCAAAGTCTTATAAATTTCATTGGCGTCTTTGAGCGTGCTCTTGGTAAGCTCGACGTCGTTCTTGGCCTGGGCCTGCAGCTCGTCCAGTTTGGCCAACAGGTCGTTGAGCTCGTCCTGTCGGTCGTGGCCCTGGCCCAGCAGCTCGAGGCCTCGCTTGATAGCCTCCTCCAGGCCCTTCAGCGTGTCGTCGTTCTCGGTGATCAAGCGGTCCAGCTCGGCGGATTTCTCGTCTATCTGTATTTGCCAAAGTCGTTTTAGATTAAGTAATAATATTGAAATAAAACTATTTTATATATGTTTTTATTGCGTTAAATGGCGAGACGGACATGCCATTCGCCTGATGGTAAACAATCATAGACAGTAGCAAAACTAAACAACACCATGAACTGCGCTCGCCCTCCTGAGACATGAGATGTTAAGTCTTATTATGTCCAGTAGCTACTTTGGCTACAATGTCCTTTAAATCGGAACACAACAGTGCATTTACACTGCTGTTTGGCGGGAGAGGTTGAGGGCGTGCTGGGTTTTACTGTTGTTCCTCCGGCTTAGATAGTAAATAGAAGGCGCTGTAGAAATCTCGGCCAGAACATTATTAATAGTAAAACCACTACTGGGGAAATCATTTCTATGTTTTATTACGCAACAAAGTTGTAAATATTTATGCCCAGCAACAATATATCATTAGGAGAGCCGCTTAAAAAAAGCAGATCCGATAAAACGCACCGTTTTGTTCATATCAATGGCGTCCTCGTGCAGTTTGCTGAGTTTGATGTCGGGCAGGAGGGTGGTGTTCACTTCCGCGTACAAGCCGAGCGCCTGGTCGTACACCGTCTTGGCTCTCTTGAGCGCCTGGTCAGCCAGCTCCGTCATGCTGCCGAGCTTGCCTGACGCTGCGTTCAGCTCGTTTGTCAAGATTTGGACTTCGTTACTGCAATTGTAAAATGGATGTAGGATCTGTTTTTTGTAAAAGCACATTATTAAGGCACGTAACTGACTACGATACCTGACGGTATGTACATAGTCCAAAATATAGTGATTTACACAATTATCTCCATTATGTCGATCTGATTGAATACCCATATAAGTTGAATCCGCACCAACAATTTTACACTATGTGGTGTTTTATGCCTATCGAATGGCGGATCTGTCTAATATTCAGAGTTTTTCTTCAGTGGTAACTAAATAATTCTAAAGTGAGCACCATGTTGCGAAAAATTCGAGACGCTGGTTTTTCTGTAATGTTTCTTTTGGTGAATAAGATGATGATTGGTCCAATATCACTATTCTTCCTCAATCTTTTTCCCTTCCCATGCTGTTTTGAGGAACTAGCCATGCACTACGATCCTAGGGTCGTAAATGATCGGTAAATGTAGAATGTTGTGCCTTATTACCACCAGGTGAGTCAATTACTAATTTTTTTTTATACAATAGGTCCGACATAATTATGCACAACCAAGTGTAAAGTGGAAAGTGGTCCTTGCCGCCCATGAACATCCACGACGTTGGGATTATAAATGCGTTGTCAGACCATTAAATCGGGAGGGGAGCGGGAAGGAAAAAGAACGGGAAGAAGAAAGGGGTAGTAGGCATCCGGCAATCTCACTCACCGAACGACACGCGACAGCTAAGCATTCGCTTCACGTCGATCTCCTGTGAGACAGTGAGTCATGACTGACCATAACGTGGCTCTAACACTCTCTTTTGAAAATTACCTAAACTATGCAATAAAATCTCTCACCTTATATTGGCTTGCTTGGTGATGCCGTCCTTGGCTATCTTATTGGCGGTGAGTGAGGTATTAAAGGCTTTGTCGGCTATATCCTTGATGTTTTTGGCCTCGTTCTCCAGCTTCTCTGCGAGGAGGCGCGACTCCTTGGCCAGAGCCGACATGTCCACCGACTGCTTGCCGAACTGGTCGGATCTGTTGCGTGCTTTCGCCAGCGCCGCCGCGCCTTCGCCGTCCAGGTACTCCAGGGCACTCTGGGTCACATTACATATTGATATTATATTATTTAAAATTGCGAATTATATTAACAAAAATTGTTGCTGGTGTACGCTATGAATATATAAACGTGTATGATCTTGTTTATTTCTACACAATAAAATCTTCAATTACACGATGTGTATATAAATGTCTTTGTGGATTTCTTTCAATAATTTTTAGGAAAAATGGATCAAAAAAGTTTTTGATGATACATATACAATATACATGCATACATAAGTACACCCAGCAAAATATCTTTATGTTCTATTGTGTTGCAGATGTATGGACATCTGATGTATGGGCAGCGGTGATCATTTACCATAGTGGAGTCGTTTGCCGTAAACAACACTGATTGGCTGATGGATGGATGATGAATATATGTAGGTACGAGTCTTTTCACCGCTCAGGTGAGTTCTCGTACCGAACTAAAGTGGAGTTAAGCAGTAAAAATACTCATAAGTAGATACTTATAAGTACTTATAGATATAAAGCAGCAGCAGGGTAGCAAAAAAGCATGAAAATTAAAATCGCGATTGATGCCAAAAATTCCACTCAGATTTTTCATATTTTGTAGCATGCCCCCTGTAGTAACGAGAAACATGTATTGTATCAGCCCATATACGTCCCACTGCACGTCCACCACGCTGGCCTAGTGCGGGTTGGCGGATTTTTACATACCATAGAAATTCATACAAATTGCTATAGTATGCAGGTTTCCTCACGATGTTTTCCTTCACCGTTATAGAAACATGTGGGTTAAATGAAATAACATGTGTTAACAGCACCCAGTATATTAACTATAGGGGCTTGGTCAACACAAACCTGCTCGTACATCAGAATATAATGAATGCTATCAAGTACCAACACCAACAAGCTGTTAACAACCAACCGTTTCATTATTTGAGTACTCACGTTGATTTCCTTCTGCGCCGCCTCGATGGTGTCTTCCGCTTTGGACACGTTGCCTTTGCTCTTCTCCACGGCTTCGTTGCCGTCGTAGCTCTCGTCTTCAATCTTGAACAGCATGTTCCTGTATAAATTATACATAAATATTATGATAGTTCAATTTTTCTTTCCTTTTTTCGTACACCTCACGGTATCCCATAATTGTTCTCTGTCATATCCTATTGTTGCCTGTCTGGAAGATATCGCCTCGTGCGATAAGACCGTTTTTTTTTGTTATCTTTTATTCACATTTTTTTTGTTCACTGGTGTACAATAAAGTTTTGATATAAATAAATAAACATCGCTTCATTTTCCTAGAAGCGGTAAACAGAAGGGTTACCAGGATTTCGTCCCATGATTTGATAGGGAACAGGCCTATTCGGCCTAACAGGCCATATCGGACACAAATTCTTGACTGAGTGATTTGGAAAATCCAATATCACATTAGCCGACGCGGGATTCGAATACGATCCAATACGTCAGCATTTTAATCGTATTGTAGTACAACTACCCACCGAGGCAGTTAGTCGTATGAATTATTTAAAAAAAATGGATATAAAGTGACCTGACGTCGGCGAGTCTGTCGGCGAGCTCGGCCAGGTTGTCGGTGAGGCTGGGGCCCGGGCGGCCCGCCTCGCCGAGCGCCTCGCGCGCCAGCCGCTCGATCTCGCCGCGCACGCGCTGCAACTCCTCACCGAAGTCCGCGCTCTCCACCACCGTGGGCGTCTTCGAGATCTTCGACAGAATCTGGACGAGCATGGGAAGGTTAATTCATACAACATTATGACAGTCTTCAGTTGGTTACATGGCACCTGTGAAGCGATGGGCCGCGGGTTCGATCCCCGCATCAAAAAAATGTTAGTGATCCACAGGTATTTGTTTCGGGCCTGAGTGTTTGTGAGACAGAAAAGTTTCTCGTAGTTCCTGATACCAATACAAGACTCGGTCTCAGTGTATGTATTATACATATATGAGAGTGTTGGGTATTTTTTTTAATTTAATACCGTTGCCCGATATTCCTTTCCTCTTCCTATCCTTTTTTCTTCCCGCTCCCCTCCTGATATGGTGGGCCGGCAACACATCTTTAATTCCAGCGATATGGATGTTCATGGGCAGCAGTGATCACATACCATCAGGTGACCTGTTTGCTGGTTTACCAGACCTATAATATAAAAAAATATATAATGACGGATTGTATATTACGAAAAATGAACAAAATAACACACGAAATTTTAATCCGAGCCCTAAAATACTTTCCATCACTTATTCCTTTAAATACATCTATGTATTTTCTTGGAACAAAATAATTGGCTACGGTACTAACCACATTTGTTCTGTTCAATTCAACTGTCTATCAATAACGCCAATTTCCTGCATCTTTACACTTTAGCGGGAAACACAGATATAAGGGCAAGTGCGCCTTTATCAGTTATTCGCGGACATGCTAACAGCAGTGTACAGCGTCATTCGCCCTGTGGTCCGGGGGTGTAAGAATTCTGCCACGGTATCCCCTGCCCGTCGTAAGAGGCGACCTAAAGGGTTCATCAGAGTCACAGGGAACACTGCGGGGGCGGTGCGCCCTGACTTGTAACGGCTCTGAAGCGTACGACAGAGCCTCGTCTCTGTCATGGACGCCCATAAGACCTAAAAGGGCGTCCAAAATAGTCGAAAGTGGGGTTCATCCGACCCCACATCAAAGAAGGACCAGCAATGGTTATGCGCGGGGCGGTTACGCGGACTTAAATCGGGGTGCCTTTCACCCTGGGATGTCCGGTACCGCCCACAATGCGTAAGACGGTTTTCAAGAGGTTTTTAATCAGTGTGCTGGCGTAGGCTTGGTAGGGACCTAGCTTGGCCACAAATCCGCATTGTGCTAGGCTGGAAGGCCAGAGACACTGACATACCCCTTTCCACCTCCCGCGGGGTAACGAAAGGGGAGCTTAATAGCTTTTCATCTTGAAAAAAAAAAGTGTACAGCGTCATATGCGCTGTATAAGAAAAATCAAAAGCGTTCAGCATCAGGGATAGATCTGAATATAAGTTAAGTTTCATTATGTCCAGTAGTTACTCTGGCTACATTGTCCTTCAAACCGGAACACAACAGTTCATTTACACTGCTGTTTGGCGGGAGAAAGTCATTAGAAAGTAAAGTGAATTTACACGGGTAACATCAGTTATCGACACCCAGACACTGACTGACCTCATCGAGTTCGCGCAGCTCCTTCCTGTGTTGGTTGACGGCGTCGCTGACCAGGTTGTAGCACGGCGGACAGTCCTCGCAGCCCTGTCCGTCCAACCGCCTCTTCTTGTTCTCCATACATCTACAATGTTCAATCATCATTAATTATGTTCAAAATTAAAATTATATCCATCCATCCATCCATCAGCCAAAGGAAGTCCACTGCTGAACGTAGGCATCTCCCAATGATTTCCACAGGGACCTGTTGGAGGCACCCTGCATCCAGCGACATAATGCAACAAAATGCAAAATTATATATTGCAACAAAATTATATGTAAATAATATACCTAGCAATTAAATGTAAATGTAAATCTATATCTAAATTTGTATTTTTTAATGTTACTACTATCATTTTATGAAAATATAAGCTTAATCATATACATGCATGTGGTATTAGCCCGTAAGTCATTCTTTCACCAATATTTCCATTATGGCATGATATTTTTATAAACTGTATAGGTGTAAGCAATGGTTGGCTAATTTAATAAATAAAAGAAAAAAAAATCATTAAGACATCATGACGGCTGCCTTAGCGCAGTTGCTTACACGCCGCCGGTGAAACCTGAGACCGCGGGTTCGATCCCCGCACCGAGATAAATGTTTGTGTTAACCACAAGTATTTGTTTCGGGTCTGAGTGCTTGTGAGACCGAAAAGTCTCTCGTAGTTCCTAATACCCACGACACCAGATATCTTAGTGTGGGGTCAGGACTATGTATGTGACTGTTGGGTGTACTTATTATTATCAACATCTTAAGGAAGTCCACTGATGAACATAGGTCCTCTCCAAGAATTTTAAGCTAGTGGTCTGTATCCGGAGATTTCTTGCTACCTTTATTAGGTCTTCTGTCAAAGCGGATGTCTGACGCTACACTTGCATATGGCCACCATGGTTCAACCCGTTTGGCCAATGATGTTTAATTTATAAATCATTATTTTATTTTAACATTTTCTACATCCATTTTATTGGTATATTCAAAGAGGCCAATAGCTGCAGCACCTTCAATTTATTTAATCAATTTTAGAACACCAAATTACTCATAAAGTATTAACCTCAGCCCCTATGAATGCTGACAATGGTGTTATTCATTTATTAAAATTACAATACTTTCATCATCATCATCAGGTCGTTGCAGTCCACTGCTGGACATAGGCCTCTCTCAAGGTACGTCACAGAGCCCAGTCTGCTGCTTACAATACTTTATATTAACACAATTTCGACTACAATGCATTAACATTCATGGTTGCCTTTCGCCAGCACAATCAAGACTACTCAAAACAGGTAAAGTAATAAATCAATTTTCTTGTCTGAAATAGCCATCCACCGGACGCGTACACCTGTAAATGATCCTAATATTTATTAATTTTTCAACCCCCCTGGTTGTCCTAATAAATAAATAAAAATTAATCAGTGTATACCGGACCTGTCACAGCGGCGTCCCTCGACGTTCTCCTGGCAGGAACACTGGCCGGCCATGTCGCACTGGTAGTTGGTGGAGCCCCACTCGTCGCAGTCGCAGTCACGGCACCCCTCCACCGAGAACCCGTAGTGGTACGCGCGGCAGCGGTCGCAGTGTTTACTGGACAATGCATGCATATTATTCGCCATTTTTTTTTATCAGCCCATATACGTCCCACTGCTGGGCACGGGCCTACTCTACAATCGAGAGAATCGATTGAGAGTGGTTAGGCCATATAGTCCACCACGCTGGCCTAGTGCGGGTTGGCGGACTTACATACCGTAGAAATTCTTTAAAATCGCTACGGTATGCAGGTTTCCTCACGATGTTTTCCTTCACCGTTAAAGAGCGTGGTGATTGACTATCAATACACACATAACTCCGAAAAGTCAGAGATGTGCCTTGTTATTTGAACCCGCGACCACCGTGAACATGTAGGCAGCCGAGTCTGGTCCGTTACCAACAGGCCACCACGCACTTCGCCATGTAGGGTTTATATTGAAGATTGCGTCATAGTGACAAATTCTTTGAATTCAAAGCGGCTTTCAATCATAATGTACAAGATATTTTACAATGTTATTGTAGGTCTACGGGCCGTCATAACGATGACTAGGTATAAAGTATGTTTAATACCTTAAACTAGCGTCCAAACAAAGACGTAAGTGGGTAAAAATTTGATCCCCATTGAACGGGACCAGACATGGTTCAGCACCGGGCGATCACAGGAAAGGAATTAGGGTGTGTCTGGCCCTGGGGTATCCAGTGTCGCCCGAAATGCGCGCGACGGCCACCGAGGGGTTTTTAGTCAGTATCCGTGCCACATATTCCGTGCCGGGTTGGTAGGCCAGCGACACTGACATACCACTTTCGGCCTCCTCCAGGGTACAGAAAGGGGAGTTTTACAGCTTTTACTCTTGACAAGAAAAAAGGTATAAAGTATGTTACCCGTCAATGCCAGGCTTGCAGTAGCACTGTCCAGTCTGCGGGTGGCACGTGCTGTTGTACGCGCCCTCCAGGTTGCAGTCGCAGGGCTTGCAGCCGTCGCCGGAGTCGATGTTGTAGTACCCATCCTGTATCAACATTATACATTACTTGTCTAGCTTCGCTCGGGTGTAGGAGCCAACCTAACAGTGCACGCAACGGGACCTCTCAAAAGGAATAAGTTATAGTTTTTGCAATATTTATTGTTCCTGCTCCGCTACTATTGGTTGTAGGATGGTATGTTGCCTTCCTTGATAAACGGGCCATCAAACACCAAACTTGTTCAATTCAAACCAGTAGTACCTGAGAATAAAGTGTTTAAACAAACAAATAAACTCAATAGCTTATGTCTGAAGCCTTTGCGCCATATGTCTTACGACTTAACCTTTTAATACTACTCGTACTACACAAAAAGTAAAAAGTAAAGCATTATTGTTTTTTGAGTGACACCTCATTTGTATTTTAAGAAATAGTTAAGCTACGCTGTTGCAGTTGTTATGTTCGATGAGGGAAATTGCCCGATGTCCAATACCACTTTCCTCATCTCCTTCCTTTTTCCCTCCCGCTACCCTACCAAATTAATGAGCCAGCAACACATCAGTAATTTAAGCGTTGTTGACATTCATGGGCAGCTGCGATAAAAAAATAAAATAATTTCCTACTTTTAATTTCTTTCGCGACTTGACCCTATCACAATGTATCATGTTCTGAAAGTGGTAGAGCCAGGCTGGTGTCAGTCATCAGTAGAATGGTCAGGCTTATCCGGGGCGGTACCATTATCTCACGGGAAATCAACGTGAAGCGACAGCTCTACTGTCGCGTTTCGTTCGGTGAGTGAGATTGCCGGATGCCAAATACCCCTTTCCTCTTTCCATCCTTTTTCGTTCCCGCTCCCCTCGCAAATGGGCCGGCAACACATCCATGATCCCACGTTGTGGATGTTCATGGGCAGCAGTGATCACTTACCATCAGGTGACCTGTTTGTTCGTTTGCTGGACCTAAGATTTAAAAAAATATATCGCCTATTATTGATGATAATAGTGAGCTCCATATAAGTTGTACGTACCTCACACTTATCACAGTTCTTGCCGATCACGTGGGGTTGGCAGGAGCAGTATCCAGTGAGTCCGTCGCACTGTGGAGGTCCCTCGGGACTCTCGACGGTGCCAGCAACGTGGCACTGGCAAGGCTTGCAGTCACCCTTGTTCTTCGGGTCTAGTGCGTCTCCGAAGTATCCTGGTTTAACATGATTACAATAGTACAATGTATTTTTACACTGGGTAATATTGTCATATTATTGTTGATATAATCCACGTTGTGTATTTCATCACCCTAGGCAACATTGTAAAAAAATTAAATAAAATTAGTGAATTTTTTGTCAAAAAATCCACTCAGATTTTTTCAAATTTTGTATAACGTTGCTTAAGGTGAGTTAAATTAATGCTAATATGTCAATATGACCTGATATATGTCCTACTATGAATATTTCGAAAGGTAAAGAAATTCCAAGTACTTCTAACGTAACAGGACCGAAACCTCGAGGTCGGCCAAGAAGAAAGTTGGCTTGACGTGATTAAGAAACATAAGAGATCCGATGCTTTTATGACCGAGGATCGGAGTTGTGTCTTGTTTAAAATAATTGCACTTTAAATGCTAAATGTAAAAGTTATTTGTATTTAAACATATTTATCAATCTCTTTTGGACATCTGCGTCAAGAAAAAATGTGAACGACAGCAGACTGGCGAAAATTATGAACGAAAGCAGACTGGTCAGGACTTGGGGTTGTCTCTTGTCGGCTGTAAAGGAATTTATGAAAACACTCACCGCTCAAACACTTGTCACAATGATCGCCGGCAGTATTGTAGATACACTTGAGACATTCTCCAGTGGTGCGGTTGCAGTTGCCCACGGCGTTGGGGTCGACGTTGCCGTTGCACTGGCACTCCTCGCAGCGCTGCTCGGGACCGAACTGGCCCGTGGGGTCGCCGTGGTACCCATCCGCGCACACCTCGCACCGTGGCCCTGCGAGTATATGAGGTCATTAAGTGTTCACACAGCCGGTCTAAACAAACACGGGTCCTCTGTGGTTGCAGAGGCCCCACGTTGTGGATACAAGTCCGGGACTTGTGTCCCTTGGTTGTGGTCGATCCTAGCGGTTCGTAAATACGATACCGTTCCAGGGGGTATAGTCCGAGCGGCCGCAACTATGCGGTTGCTTAGAGAATTTCATACAACACCTTGAAAACATCATACAAAAAAATATTACATCGGCCAAGCCATGCTGTTGTCAACATGCTGTTGTCAACTATGTTGAAATGCAAATAGGCAGATATGTCCGGGGTGGTACCACTGTCACACCGGTTATCGACGTAAAGTGACAGTTTTGCTGCCGCGTTTTGTTCGGTAAGTAAGATTTCTAAATGCCGAATCCTCTTTTCCTTTTCCCATCATTTTCCTTCCCACTTCCCTCGTGATCATATGGGCCAGCAACATATATATGACCCAAGCGTTATGGATGTTCAAGAGCGAATGTGATCATTTACCACCAGGTGACCTGTTTGTTTGTCTGCTGGACTTGGTATGAAAGAACGCGATTACATTATGGGCCTGTGCTAAAAAATCATAGCACACCAATACATCAAAATTTCATACGAGAGAAGTTGTTTTGCGTTGACTGTACGTCAGAATGATTGTATTTTGGAAAATGCAATTTTTGTTTTATTTAATCAGTCAATTAATTACCATGAATTATTGTTTGAAGAGCATATGCCAAATTATAATAAATAAATACACCCAACAGTCGCATACGTAGTTCTGACTATCTGAAACTACGAGAGACCTTTCGGTGTCACCAATACCCAGACCCGAAACAAATACTTGTGGTTCAAACAAATATTTGTCTCGGTGCGGGTATCGAACCCGCGGCCTGTCATTTCACAGTCAGCCAATTGCGTCACGGAGGCTATCAAAAGGCGCACCATTCTTCTTTGTATCGCAAAGAAATATCTGTATCAAAATAAAAAAAATCACTATAAATAATATAAAAACCCAAAAATGATACCCCATTAAATCAGTGGCTTACCAGCATATCCCTCCGGACAGTCAGTGCAGACGATGGTCTGGTCCATGAGCTGGATGCAGCCGCTGTCTTTGGGGCAGGGGCAGGGCTTGCAGTCGTCGGCGGTGCCCGCGATGGCGTTGCCGTAGAACCCTTTGGCGCACAGCTCACAGTTGCTGCCCGTTGTGTTGTGCTTGCAGATACAGTAGCCTGGGAATATGTTTGTCTTGTAAATGCCGAAATTTTAGATATATGGAATTTATTTATTTATTTATTTTTATTTATTTTTTCAACCCGCATTAGGCCAGCGTGGTGGACTATATGGCCTAACCACTCTCAATCGTACTCTCGATTGTAGAGGAGGCCCGTGCCCTGCAGTGGGTCGTACATGGGCTGATACAATACAAAAAAAAATTATTTAGGGTACGCAGAAAACAATTAATCTCATGTTTAAGGATGTGTTAATGTCTTTTTTAAAATGATGGATCATTTTCATCGCGTTGGACAGAAACCGATGGAGGCATATCATCCGCCCTACATGCAAACCCTGGTGTTAGACACGATCCTCAAACATGAGGGACCGAACAGAGAGAGAGCATCATTTTACACTGATAAAGGATATTAATAAAATATGACTTGTACTTGAAAGTTGCAGATGGTTAAAATTACAGTGTAAATAATTTAGTCGACTGAATTGCTAACACAGTGACACTGAAAAGCAATGTGAAGTACCAGCATTGTGGTTGCTTTTCGATAATTGAGGGTAATTGTTATACCTTGTATTAACAAGGTGTGTTTTTTTTCTAACATCATCGGGTTCGGTTCCTCGCTTGGCATATTGATTTATCAAAAATCTAAGTATGCAGTTTTAGTTGTTATGAAATAATGCCTCGTGACTCCTTTCACATTTCGATAATCCTCATAGTTTTGTATTTGGCCACCCACACCCGCTTGAAAAATTAACCCTGTATACGAGTACTTATTCGATTGCACCAAACTTATCAAAGAATTAATCTTGTTGTGATGTATTGTATCAGCCCATATACGTCCCACTGCAGGGCACGGGCCTCTTCGACAATCGCGAGTACGATTGAGAGGGGTTATGCCATATTGTCCAAATCACCCCGACCTAGTGTGTATTGGTGGATTTTACATACCATAGAAATTCTTATGAATCGTTGTAATTTTTTTGTACCAATATCTTTATATGGAATGGCAAATTCCGGCATAACTCAATCTGACTTCACACTGTGTATACCTACTTCCACCATTTTAATTAGCGGTTACGCACTAATGATATACTGGCAGTGATGTAATAAAATGAGCCCTTTGTATACATGTAGTGTCTTATGTCTGAATGCCATACAAAACTAAGTAGATTTTGTATGGCATAGGCTTGGAGACTGTCCAGCCCTCACACCCATCACTGCAAGTCCTGCAAGCCAGGATCAACAGTGGCACACATTTTAATGACACCGAGCATTGAAGCTCAGCAAGTGTCAGGGTATATCTAACTTGTCTTTAACCCGCAACTAAATCAATCATAAAGTTAAATTAACAAGAGTTGGAAATAATGGCATAGGCTTGTTGAATATGCTATACAAAATGTACCACAAAAGCTCATGACTCACCAGTAGCAGTGTCACAAATATGCGCATGTCCATTGCAGTCACAGGGGATGCAGGCCGAGTAGGGGCCTCCGTTGGCCGGCTCGTGCTTGAACCCGGGCGCGCACTCCTCGCAATAGTCTCCCACGTACGCCTTCGGGCACGAGCACTTCTCCACCCAGTTGGCCGGCGCCGAGCCCTTCTCCCTCCCAATCTTGGCCGTCTCCATCTTGAAGTTCATGAGATACCCCACACCGGCCTTGTTGTAAGTGCCTCTGATCTTGATGGCAGTAAGGTTTTGAAGAATGGACATGAACTCGAAGTTGGACAATGTGGGGGTCCAACCGTAGCGAGGGTCTTCGTGGAGACGGAACTTGTACTCTTGAGGCTGCAACATTATTTATTTTGAGAGGTTTTGTAAATAATTATAGCAAGGTGAAAATTTAACAAGGTGTTATTCAAATTCGTAATAACGCCTGCTTGCAAGTAACTTATTTCGCAAACAGCAACAGAAAAACACAGTTGTATACGTGTATAAAATTTTGACTCGTCTTATAGTAATGCACGTGCCAATGACTTATGGCGCATCCACACCATTGTTATCTTTCGCAGAGCAGCATTCTGTAGCAATATTCTCGATTGTAACTAAATGTTAGGGAACATTACTTAACACATACCAACACGGCAACATGAACTGATACTTTATTATCAGATATTGCCGAGTTTCATTTGCTTTAATTTAATTGCGATGGGGATGTACTGTTACTATACTCTAACACGCTACCATTAATAAATTATGGTGCAATCTTAAATTCTTTATAGATGCTCAATACGTAAAACAAATCGCCTCTGGAATTCGCTTAGACGGACCACATGTAACAGGTAAACTAATATCCAATGTTTCTGCTATTTTAATTGAATATTTAAGTTGCTTTCGAAAATATACAGCCCTATTCATAGACAGATTTAAAACCTATTTTAGTTACCGAATGTTTTGTCCCTTTCGAACTACTTTAGAATTCATTTTGTGAGAAGACAAAACATACGATAGCTAAAATAGGTTTTAAATCTCTCTATGAATAAGGCCGATAGTGTTTACAAAATCAATCCATCCACCAAATCGCAGTACAGCAAATTATTAATTACTTTCGCATAGGCATAAAAACTCGCTTGTATTACTTGTTGATTAAAGAACCAATATCAATGAAAACTCAATTAATGTTGATCTATATTAAATAACAATTATGAAGGCAATAAATAAGTAGTTTAAACCTGAAAGGTGCCATACTCGCAGCAAAATTTTAGATTAAAACAATGCATTTCCTCTAAAGCCAATAATTTTACCAGCTCATGCATTAATGTTTTTATAATTAGCTAATGTTTCACGTCAGAGATAACATGTTTGCGAAGGTGAATACCCACTAAACTAAAGTTTTCAATACCAATTACCTTTTAGTATTTGATATTCAGGTTATACTGGATACTTTCCAACACACATAAATCTTTCTGAATTTTTAAAGAGAAGACACATTTGATTTCTAATACACAATCTCATTATATTTTATTGTTAACCACTAGACTATTTACTTTCTCATTATCTTGTTAAATCGTAACTATATCTATAAAAAATTTAAATATTTGCAGAAATTCGCACAGAAAAAATTTCAAAGGTACAAATCCACAAACCTGGTCAGTCGGCTCCAGATTGTTCTGTCCGTAGATGTTCATCGATATGGAAGTCCTGGCGCCCTCCAGAATAATGTCTTGGGAGGAGGGGTATCCCCTACTCTCTCCCAACCGCAGTGTGAACTTCAGGTCGTGGTTGTATGAAGGTCTCTGGTCTCCCAGAAACTGCCTGGATGCGAGGAAGTATACCATTTCTGAAGCTTTCGATGCAACACCTAGAACAAACGTTGACTGTTACTAATAGTGACTTTGTAAACCACAAACAATTGAAAGCCATGCATTAATGAGACATATTATTAGCAATTATTGCTATGCTACAGAAAAATTATTAAATGTTGCAAGAATATTTTTATGTGTATAGATACTTGAAAATGAAAGATCACATTGAAAATCAAATTGTCAATATCACACAGAACCACAAGTACAACAATAGCCTAACAGTGTTTAGCTGGGGTATTAAAAAAAAGTGATATATTTTTTCCAATACTGTGGTCCGGCAAGCAAGCAAACATGTCACCTGATGTCAAGTGATCACTGCCGCCCATGAACATCCATAAGCTTGGAGAGTAAATGTGTTGCCAGCACACCAAACAGGGCAGGGATCAGGAAGGAAAAAGGAGAAGAGGAAAGGGGTACTGGGTATCCGGCAATCTAGTTTTGGAATTGGTGGTAATTCGTTTTTGTATAGGTGTTATGTACCTATATTCTGCGTGTTAGCGTTGAACTGTAGCGGTGCTGGTTGTCTCTGGTCGTCCTCGGCGCCCCACTTCTCAGCGTCCCTGATGAAGTGTGCGCTGAGCTCGTGCGCTTGGTACTTCGGCGCCGAGTTGCACTGCGACGAGTGACCGAAGCAGAAGCACGGCGTGCAGCCGAACTCGTTCGCCAGGTCCAGGTTGAAGAAACCTGGTTTACATCTGTCATACAAATATGCATAGTTATAGTGAGTTTTTATTACCTGAGTTAATTTTAATTTCAATATTCTACTATTTTTTTTTTTAATTATAAGCCCTTTACGTCCCACTGCTGGGTTATGGCCTCCCTCCTTTCATTCCATTTGTCATGGTCGGATGCTACTCGCCGCAATATTCTTTCTTACTTTTATTGCACCGTAGCTCCACCTCCTGATACTATCCGTAGCTTGTCTGGAAGAGATCGCTTTAAGCGATACAACCATCTATTGTATCACCACAAATTGTGATATTGTATGCGTTAGTTTTTGTATTTTTTTCTACATAACTACACTCACGCTTTATTACATTGCGAAGGGTGGTGCAGAGGTGCTACCAGCAAATCTCATGCTTCACTTTGTGTGTTCCGTCCCACTAAGTGATAGGGGGTGAGCCTATCGCCATACCAGGCACAAATTCCTGACTTCAGACTGATAATTAATGAATAGCAAAATTCTATATCACTTTGCCTTACCCAGGACTCCAACCCGAGACGTCAGCTTTGTAATCGTACCATAGTACAACTGTGCCACCGAGGCACACAGGCAGTATATTTTTTCTTTGGTTTACAATAAAGAGTTTCGTATTGTATTGAATCACTCACTCTCTACACCGTTTTCCCTCGACGTTCTGTTTGCACAGACACACGCCGGTGTGCGGGTCGCACTGCGGCGTGTTGGCGTACGAGCCGGACTCGTTGCAGCCGCACGGCTTGCAGCCCTGGTTCGTGAACTCGTAGTGATTGGCCGCGCACGAGTCGCACTTGTCCCCAGTCACCCCCGGCTTGCACTGACACTTGCCTTCCGCGTTGCACTGCAGACTTCTGGATCCTGTGGGATATACAATAATATAAGTTTTGGCAACGTTTCAAATATACGGACCTTGGACTAAACCTAGTACTGCTACAGATATGTATAATACTACTGTTAAGATCCTTATAACTGTATAGAAAGAAAGATCTGTTTTCAATATGTTAACTAATTCACGGGCCATTATCAGATTAACGGCGGTGCTCAAACGTATTTCTCGTACACACGTAACATTATCTCGTAACATCTCTACTTCACCGAAGTCGATATACCATTTACGCAGTCTAAGAGTGGTCCATTGTTTATAACAGCATTTAACAATTATATTGTAGGACACTAGAAAATTATAAAAGTGTTCAAATCCACTGTAAGGCAGAAAAGTCACTGAATCCTTATACCATCTCACGAAGTCCGTCATCTATAGTTTTAGAATTAGCAAGAAAAATCAAGCACATATCCGGTAGTAATTTGTCAATGTCCACGGCATCATACAATTTTGACATTACTGACATTACGCACACTTGAACAGACGTGTAAGTACACGCCCCATAAATACCACGGACAAATGAACTTTCTGGGTCATAAATATATATAAGTAAACCCAAAAGTCACCTACGTAATCCTGACCCCATACTAAGACCGAGTCTTGCGTGTGGGTATCAAAAACTACAGACTTTACGGTCTCACAAACATCCAGACGCGATACACATACTTATGGTCCACACAAGCATTTGTGTGAGAACGGAACACGTGGCCTTTCGCTTCACAGTCGACGTCTAACCAACTGCGCCACGGAGGGTGTCCATGGACCATGACACATGTAAAGCATTAAAAGAACACTAACCAGTAGGATTACAGTTGCAAGGCAGGCAGATATCCCCCGAGCCCTGGAAGTAGTTCTCCTTACACCTCTCACAGTTAGCGCCGTCCCTGTTCTCGGCGCAGTCGATGCAGTGGCCGCCGTGGCCCGTGCGCTCGTACAGCTCCTTGTCGAAGTAGCACTTGTTCGAGAACCCGTTGCAGTTGCACGCTGCGGGACAAAGGACACGTGACGGAATTTATGGAATTTCATCATTACTCAAGGCCTGCTTTACTCAACTTATATTATTTTACTTCACTCCAGACTTAAAATTCCCCGAGAATAATTTTTATCAGTCTTTGCAAAATTTTTCATTCATGCTCTGCTGCTATTGGTCATATATATCTTGTAGCCTTTCTCGATGAATGGGTTATGCAACACTTAAATCATTGTACAATACCAACCAGAACTTTCTGCGGTCACACAAACTTGGATATTAGCATATAGGTACACAAATATAGATGAATAAGCATGATGCAAAGCATGCACGATTTGTATTATAGTAAATTATGGGAAAGAGTAAGACAAACCTGTTTTTGTTATTTTGAAATTTGGGATATAAATAGTAGAAATTACTGATCTATTTTGTATGTTTTGAGTCGGCACATTAACTGCGTTGCATTCCATGAATGGCAACAGATGTATGCCATTCGAAACAATTAGCTATGCTTGTTTGCTTGTCTACGCTTTATCTTTCCACATAGTTCTTTTTAAATTAGCGTGGGGCATACATTTTGTTATGTAAAGACAAAGTTTTATACATTTGTCTATTTTCGAATCTGCTTTGATTAAGCCATAACCTCGATTTAAAAACGCTTAAATACAAAAATGTTTTTTTTTTATGGCGGCGCAACGGTTCACTAACTTCAGCAATTATGGATGATTTACCTGCATTGACTATATGGCCTAACCCCTCTTAATTGTAGAGGAAGCCCGTGCCCTGACGTGGGAAGTATATGGGCTGATATACATACAGACATGCACTGTTAGTGGATCTCATAATTGTATGAGATTATAATTATTGAATTATAGACTACTGCGGTGTATGCACCATAAGCAAAGTTCCTTACGGCAACTAAATAATGCTGTTTCGTTTTACAAAGAAGTAACTTTTAAGCTGTATAATAACAATAAATTTACAATGTATAATGAACATGAAAGTTTTTGTGCGTTTAATAGTCTAATGTTAAACTGTATGCAAATTGAAAAAAAACAACATTACAATAAAATAATAACTATTTTAATAAATATTGTTAAAAAAATAAAACATCGCAAAAGCAACAGCTACATTCGCATAACAGCTACTACTAAGAAAAAATTTTCGCCAGCATTTTTTAATCAATTTTAATCAATGTAGAAACTAACAATACTAAAGAAAATTAATTAATTAAACATTGTAAAAGTTCCAGGCCGAACCTGGATGCGACTGACAAAAGATAGAGAATAATGGCATAATATGAGAGAGGCCTATACCCAGCAGTGGGACACTACAGGCTGTGGATGATGATGATGATGAAATTATACTAATAGAAAATGAGTTAGCTCTGTCCATTACTTCAAGTTTCCAGTCGTGATCATATTGAATATTAATCAAGTTTTTAATTCAGGCTCAAAATTCATTTGTTGTATTCGATATCAACTGCAATCTAAAGACTGAAGGATTGATTTGTTGGATATTCTCAGCTATAAAATCGAGCGACTATGAAAAAAGGTATTTTAATTTAGCGAAGCTCGATTTAAAATGTAAGATCAGGGTGCTCAATGAAGCGGATGCGTGCGGAGCGGAAACGTATAAGCTTCGACCAATCACAGCAAATCAATATTACCGTAGATATCTAAGAGTTATATGATTGGTCGATTTGTAGAAACGCAGCATGATGACGTCACAAAGCGCAGTAACGGACTAACCCTTGCACTCGTGCACGTTGGTGGGCGACGCGCGGCCCCACGGCGCGTCGTTGTAGAAGTCCAAGCAACGCTCGCAGTCGCGGCCGGCGGTGTTGTGTTGGCATCTGGGAAAAACGTACACATCACCAACCACCCCTCAATCTGTATCAGCAAATCAGGCACGTATCCATCTATGCAGCATAGGGTGTATCCACACGGCAGATACATTTCATTGAGCAACGTTTCCAAATGGTACTCAGTAACTTTTAATAACAAAATGACAGTATATGCTGCTGTGTTCGTATGTGTTTAGTAATGTTGCCTAGCATGTGGTAACAATTGATAACATTGTTGTACAACGTTGCTCCGCAAGGGGTAAATGTGATGTGGATGCACCAACCAACTTGGACCATAACTTTATGGATATGTCAATCCTATACATTTGCAAGCTCTAATGTACAGTGACATTGTCTAACTTAAAGTAATTGTCAGTAAGTTTATGCAACTGAGCTCAAGTATTAGGTGGGTAAGTAACACAGGTGTGTGATAGCCGCACACGCATCGCACCTGAAAATAATAGATGCATATGGATAATAACATCCAACATTGCATACTAAATACTATTTTAAGCCACCAAGACAATATGTATGTCATTTCTGCCTATTCTTTAAAAAAACAATGTAGTCCTTTTATTCAGCTTAATGTAGCTTCCTAATTTTGTATTAAAATGCGACATAATTTTTAAAATAACTTATAACTGGCCAATTTTTCCCTGGCATAAAAACTGGTTTTAGATATTTTATTTAATTTTGTCAATGGACATCAAACTCTTTCTTCTCTTCAGCCATAGAAAGTCCATTGCTGAACATAGGCATCCCCCAAGGATCTCCACATAGATCTGTTGGAAGCGGCCTACATCCAGCGACTTCCTGCATTCTTAACCAGGTCGTCCATTCGAGGGCATCAAACATTTGTGTCCATTTCAACCACCTGCAAGACTTGGTCCTGGTGCCATCCGGCAGCGTCTGCGTGTCACAGACGGACGCGTGTCCGTTGCACTTGCAGCGCGCGCCGACAGCCACGTCCGCGATGGCGTACCAGTACGACTGCAGCACCTGCGTGTCCAGGAAGATCTCGTCGCCGAACGTGTTCAGGCGGTCCAGTGAGATGCGCAGGTCGGTCGCGGTCACCCAGTCCTGGTGGGGGAAAATTATGTTGTATCTGCTTTCTCTCTCTTATACAACTAAGGGGCAAACAAGCATATGGTCTTCCTGATGGTAACCAGTTACCATAGCCTATACACAATATACACCTATAGATACGTCTGCAACACCAGATGTGTGAGTCTCTCTCTCTTTCTAAGTCACCTGCTAACTGAGATATTGTTTGCTTTACTTTCTAAATCACTATCCTTAAAAGGAAGTCCACTGCTGTACACAAGCCTCCGACAAGGAGCTCCATACTGACCTGTTGAAAGCCTGCAATCGTATCATCCAATAACTTCCAGCAATCTTAATAAGCTCCTCTGTCCATTTTAGATTGCATAATTGAAAATAATTGAACACAATTATTAATGTTGAAAAGTGAACATTTAACATGGGTAACTATAGCCCATTCTACATTTGATGTGCATTGGTTGATTTCTGGATGCATACAATTCAATGACAATTCTCCAATGAGTTGAAAAAATTAACAAATTATTTAAACAGCTGCATACCTTGGTACTATTTAGGTGAAAACTATGATCATTTTACCTGCAGTTCAGGGCTGCTGTCAAAAGTATAAGCCGAGGGCCGTCCCTCTAACGTGGAGAAGAGCACGTTGCCTCCGGACAGGGGGGATATGTCGGAGTACTCGCTGGTGCATAGCGCCCGCGTCTCCGCGCCGAGGTCGGCCGCGCGCTGCTCCTGCACGCCGTAGGTGTCGCGGCATGATGCACTGAATATTCAATCGTTTTAGTAAAGCCTCCTTCATTTAACAGGGTTTAAAATTGCAAATCCAAACATTGGACTAATGACATCCATCAGATCATGCTACCAAAAAGGAGATTTTTGGTGCAGGGATTTAACCCGCAGTCTCTTATCTCACTGCCAGCTATCAATCAAATGCAACTTGAAGGTGGCAATATAATACATATTTATAATTACCTGAAGTACTGGAAGGGTTCCCAATCTCTGTCCTCACTCGCTTTCTTGTAAATGGCAAAACTCTGGGGCCGAGGAGAATAGAACACAATTCTCACATATGTGATATCATATGCTTTGCCTGCAACAATGTAAATCACACTATAGAAATACATTTAACATTATAAGATATTTTATATATACACTCAGCAATATATGTCTAGGTCCCTTATATGCAGGGTATACAGGTGACATTCCATTGTATATTTGGAACTCTGAGCGGGAGTGTGTAAGCACTATTGTGAACCAGTTTGATGGAAATTGCAGCCAAGGGTATTAAATTCAACAAATTATTATTAACTAATTAGTTTTGAAGATTCTTCTGCGCCACCTGTGTAGGTACCACCGCAATGTCTATTTCCATTTTGAAGGACATTGTAGCCAGCATAAATACTGGACATAATGAGACAACACCATATGTCTCAGGATGGCGAGTGCTGTGGAATGCCAAGTAATTTAATTGCCTTGTAATTCATGGTGCTCTTTGGTTTTGCTATTGTCTATGAGCAGCTATATCGCTCACTATCAGGCAAATGGCATGTTTGTCTCGCCATTAATTGCAAGACGTGGTTGCCAACATATTAGTGGAGGTCACAGGTTCCAATCCCAGGGCACACCTCTGACTTTTCGGAATCATTTGTGTATTGGTAGTCAATCACCACGCACTATAACAGTGAAGGAAAACATTATGGGGAAACCTGCATACCATAGCGATGTGTAATAATTTCTCTGGTATGTAAAGTCCGTCAACCCGCAGTAGGCCAGCGTGGTGGACTATATGGCCTAACCACTCTCAATCGTACTCTCGATTGTAGAGGAGGCTTTCGCCCTGCAGTGGGATGTATATGGGCTAATACAGATTGGCTGACATTTTTCAGGTTGTTCAACATGCACAAATCAGTAGAAAAAATTATATAATAGTTTAGGGCTGTTAAACTCCACCTAAACTCGTTTTAGTTGGATAATAATTAAATATAATTGTGGTTATCAACGGAATTTGTAGAAATTAGTTCAACTATTACGAATACAGTAGTGCTATCAAAAACAAAGATCTAGATTTTTGAAAGCGCACATGTATGACAACGCTCCCTCTATATTCCAAATGCTCTAAACACATATATATTTCTATAGTTCTAAGGGTTTTATGTCAAAAGATTCTAGAACAATAAAAAATATTAAGATAAGTCGATCGGAATACTATATTTGCCTTAAAGTGGATACTATCTAAAATAACTGTTTGCTTAAATATTATATAGCCGGTGCTTAGAAAATTATAAACCACTACGATGTATGACTCAGAATACAGTTTATAACCTAACAATATTTCGTTCCTTTTATTCTGTTAAGATAGCGTTAATTTTACATTTCAAAACACATTTTCACATACCAGTATAAACTATAGTCTTGTTTGATCTACGGAATCGATGTCTGGGTGCAAATTTTATTATTTCACAATAAAACGACCGTTAGCGGCAATGAATTAGATTTTTGCAAGTTTGATATTTTAAATGTCACACTGACGTTTTGTTTCGTCTATGCGCAAGAGTTGCGAGTCTATGCAAAATGTCTTATGATTATGAATTCGTAGTATGTTCTTTGGACATTAGCATAACTTGGAAACGTTTTTTTTCCACAAGATAATGTTTATTACTATTTATAATAATACATATATTAAACACGCTGCCAGCACGGTGTGTTTGGCCTAATAGGTAATCTATGTAGTCTGTAGACTTGTAAATAATAAATATTTAGACAATATAATATTTCAACATACATGTTTAATGGACTTTGTGGATCCAGGTAGACGAGTATAAGTAAACGAGTATACGTATTATGCAAGTATAAAAGAGTAACTAAAATAACTGGTAAAAAAAACATACCCAAATGCAAGGTCAGGTTGACTTGGTTGGGATACCGAATTCCCTCCTTCATGGTTTCTGACTGCCACCAAGTCTGGTTCTCTAGCTCGTGGTGTAAGTCAGTTAGAAAGTAGCTGGAGAATTGGCCGGGCTGGCAGAAATCACACGATCTGCGCAAATATATAGACGTCATTAATATTACCTGGGCACATTGTCTAACGAAGAAACATCACAAGGAACTTACCAGCTACACCATAAAAAATAATATAGGTATCTTTATTTAATGGTAGGCCATAATAACAAAGTTTATGAGAACATGAGTAATTTTAAAAGGTTATTTGTAACCTTAGAGTATTTATAATTTAGAGGGAGCGCTGTTATGTATTTGCGTCTTCAAAGATATAGATATTTTTATTGGCAATATTGGTGTACTGCTATATTAGTGAAAATTGAACTAATTATTAAAAACAATTTGCCATGAATTCCGTTGGTAACCGAAAATATATTTAGTTATTATCTGTCTAAAACGAGTTTTGGTGGAATTCAATAGCCCTAATTTTTTTTTAATGTCTTTTTCTAATAATTCGTTCATGTTGAACAATCTGTAAAATGTCAGCCAATAGGAGGGTAGAAAACGTGGCCTGGCACTACCATTTTTATCTACGTTAGTGAAGGACCAGTGCTCCCACTGTATTATAAATACTCTAAGCTTGTAACATAGCTCGTACGGCGTACCTTAGAAAATCGAAAAGTCGCAAGTTCTTGCATTGCTGCAGGGCACAAAGAATATTATAAATTTTAATTCTGTGTTGCTGGCTGTCCGATTTAAAATTAGCAAAAATACATTCCAGCAGTATGAATTGCAAATGATTTGAAGTATGGCAGACCTGGTGGAAGTGCCGGCTGACGTCTGTATGCAGTACATGGTCATGCCGTTGTCGCCGCAGGTGTTGGTCGCCTCCATCTGCACCATGAACGCGGCGTTCTCGAACTCCGGGATGCATCTCTGTCGTACAATAATTAACACTATTCAACTATTTGAACAAAAGTTTACCTAAGAGACATGACCAAATGGAGAAAGCTCGTTCGAGAGGAAGTGATACAGAAGGGAGGTCACGTCTCAACACTAAGGAATAAGATGCAAGGAGGAGAAGAAACAAAAGTTTACCTACCTTATTAAACTCTAAGGTATTAATTTCGTAAACCCACTGAGGAGTAAGGAAGTTAGAAACATTTTAAACGTAGTAGTGGGGGTAAATGTAAGAGAACTAACGGCCGGTCTTTTTATCATATCTATCTACAACAAAAGGTTGAAATAGTTACCAATACAACGTAGATACAATTCTATGCTACTAAGCACCGTTATCAAATCTGCTTTTGCAAACATGTTTAATTTTAAAGATATTTGCTTCTGACTTCTAAGCTATTGTTAACAATAACTCTTACTATTTAAAATCAAATCTACCGAGATAAAACTGAATTGAACATAAAAACAATAACAACTACGAATGATATAAACAAGATGCATAAGTTATGTGATAGATGAAATAATAATAATTATAATCAATGAGTGCAGTGCGGACGTTCGCATGAATCAAATAGCGATAAATATATTTACTCGGCCGATAATGCGCTTATTTCCGTCTGCAGTGTTTTGTGAGTTAAATCTTGACCTACTCAAGCGGTGTTTCCTGGTCTGTTGTGAAGGTACATACGAGTATTCTATTTTTGGAAAAGTCACCGTGCCAATTTCGATTTCTGTCAGCGTCGATAATTGCGGTGACTAAGGTCTCTTTCGTATTATTTTAAATTAAATTGTTCACAATAGGTACCATACTTTCAATATAATATTTGAGAAAGTGTGTTCGTAATTTTTGGCATTGTATTTTATTTTACATAAAGGTTCTAAAATTTATGGATGGTGTAGTACTACATAGAGTACTAACTTTTAAAAACTACCGAATAGTTTATTAGGATGTTTAATTCCAAGTTATTTAAAATTGATATTGAGGCGATTTTTTATATATTTAGTTAGTAAGTGAAGTTATTTTTGATTGTGCAGTAATTAGTACTGTATCAGCCCAAATACTTATGTCCCACTGCAGGGCACGCGCCTCCTCTACAATCGAGAATATGATTGAGAGGGGTTAGGCCATATAGTCCACCATGCTGGCCTAGTGCGGGTCGGCGGACTTACATACCATAGAAATTCTTCCAAGTGGCTATGGCTAAGGTTTCCTCATGGTTGTAATTAATGCCAAACTTGCATTAGACCAAATAGACCAAAATCCCGTACAGGTACTCGTCGGTTAGAATGCAATGAATCCACCAGGCATTAGCAAAAAAACATGAAGTAATACAAGGAAACCAGCTCGCCGCCCCAGATGGTATTGCCGCCAAAATAGTTTGTCTATAATTAGTCCCAGACGAGCAGGGCGTTCACATCGCTCCTGCAATGCTCTTACGCCGGTTACGTGACCATTCAACTAATTCAAATTGCTTGTCATAATTTATATCATAGATTTTGGCACGATATTTTCCAATTTAAATGGTACAACAAGAGGCAGCAGGTTCGATCGGCGCATCGAGACAAATGTTTGAGTAGACCGCAAGTATTTGTTTCAGGTCTGGTTGTTTGTGGGACCGAAAAGTCTCTAGTACCTACTTCCTGATACGCACGACACAAGACTCGATCTTAGCGTGGTGTCAGGATCATGTATAATGTATGTGACTGTTGGGAGGACTGTTCACATAATATATTATTTAAATATAGGCCAAAAAGGTTGGATCGTAAACGTGACGATCCGGATTCAATGCTCAGGTCAGGCGATCGAGCTTCGGAGTCTTTTACTCTTAACTAATGTAGTATTGTACTGAATCAGCCTTCTACAGCAGTGCACGAGCCTCCTCTACAATTGAAAGTACGATTGAGGGTAGTTAGACCATAAAAACTAAACGAAAACCCGCACTAGGCCAGAGTGGTAGACTATATGTCTACCACTCTGGCCTAGTGCGGGTTTTCGGACTTTACATACCATAGAAATTCTTGCAAATTATTATGGTATGCAGGTTTCCTCACGATGTTTTCCGTCACCGTTATAGTGCGTGGTCATTGACTATCATACGTACATGACTCCGAAAAGTCAAAGCTGTGCCCTGGGATTTGAACCCGCGACGACCGTGAACATGATGGCGGCCGCGTCTGGTCCGTTTACCGACAGAGCTTATTATTTTTGTCATAGTTTAATATTAAATGTAATATTATTTTTGATATCATAATTTTTGTACAAATATGTTTATCGCGTTTCAAATAATGAAACAAAGATGCCAAGAGTAATAATACTTGGTGGCAGAAACATAAATTGCCCTATTTAGAAATAATCACAATGTCCGACATTTGTGATAATGAATAAAGTTTTTGACAGTTCATTTCCCGCGAATTTACAATGCTTTTATCATACTAATATTTTATAAGCGAAAATATTGTGTCTGCTGCTGTGTCGTCATGTTTTTAATTTAATTTGGTAGGTTAGGGGTACTAATGTAATAGTCAACTTTCATATTATGCCAGGTACATAGCGATCTGCATATTTTTTTCACATACAAATAAGTAGTTACAATGGATTTAACAAAATTATTATAGATTGACATTGTTGGTTAGGAATTGACAATATACGAGTAGCAGCAACGATTCCTTTTACCAATCATATAATAAGTTTCAGTATCGATGATAGCATCTTTCTGCATCAAGTTTAGCCTACACTTCCAAAGAACGGGTCCTTAAGCAAATTCAGAGGTGTGCCCTGGGATTTGAACCCGCGACCACCATGAACATCTAGGCATCCGCGTCTGGTCCGTTACCAACAGGCCACCACACACTTACAACTACTACCTTTAGGAAATGGTAGAGTCACGCTGTTGTCAGTCCTGACGCAGCATGAATCTGCAGGCTCGTCCAGGGCAGCAATGCCGTCCCACAGGAGGTCGACGAAAAGCAACAGTCAGAGTCGGATTAACTATTGAGAGCGCCCTAGGCAAGCACCTCAAAGCGCCCCTCTAGCAGCCGTACTTAAAAAATACAAACTTGAACGATGAATTGTCTTATTGCATAGTTGGTGATTGTACTGTGTTCTGAATGAGTGAAACACACCATGTTATAACGCTAATGATCAGACGCAGATGATGTTTCTCATAAGTATCATAATTATAGCATTCGATGGTTTTGCATGAAACAAACTTATCCGGAATCGTGCGCGTCCCTTCGTAACCTCGCGCCCCTAGGCACGTGCTTAGTTTGCCTTGGGGATAATCCGCCTCTGGCAAAAGCTTTGCTGACTACCTACTTGCGGACTACATTTGCTAAGTGCGTTGATAACAAGTTCATTGTCTTCGTTGGAGTGGACAGAGAGCCTTGTTATTTCGGCCTCGTCTCGCATTCGATAAAACAGAGGCAAAGCTCTCTGCAGTGAATCATGGAGACTGCCGATGTGTGTCTATGTGTCATAGTATACAGCTGCTATACATCTGTGCGGCTCACAATAATTACACCAGCTAGAACAGTTCTATTTTTAAATTATTAACAAGGAAAACAAACTAGAATGCCTAATTATAACAGTTTGTATTTTTAATTTTGATTTTTTTTTTGTAAGTATTGATTATGGTTTTTGTAAGTAAACTAAACTAGGTAGTTAAAATGCTCATGAAGAATTTATGTAGGTAATAAATACAGTCAATAATATAAAGTTATTACAAGTATAGATAGGTACACGTAGTATAGAAGTTTGTATATATTTGGTGGTTACGTATGTATGAGTTATTTCTGGTGTTTTTACACATCATTCACATAGGGCTAAATAAGCATTTCGTCTTAGGAGCATGTTAAAATACTACAACCATACATTAAGCAACTATGTAATTCTGACACCATCATTTCAAAAACTCAGCCAATATACCACCACAATAATTTCCAATTTTGAATAAAGCGGTAAAAAATATATATTTAAAAATCCGAATAAATTGGTGAGAAGAATTGAAACAAAATGGCCGCCGAGCCCGCGCCTCAAACTAGAAATATGATACATTGACCCACGCAATCAGCGTCTAATATAAAAACTGTTGCCATGTTTTCGGGGAGATAATCGGGAGGTTATCAAGCACTGTTGTAACTCCATTGATACGTAATGGGTTCGTTTAACTACGGAGTGCTATCGCTGGTCGGCGGAACGCGTTATCGCATCCGCTGTACGAGAAGCGGTCTGTCCTCGGGGATGAAATGCGCGCGTATTTTTTTCTTTTGGGGCCACGCTGGCGCACTGACATCCACGCCTGCACAATTTGAAGCCTTTGTTCCAGGTTAGAAGCGGATTACATACATAAACACACGCCTTTTACCCAGAAGGGGTAGGCAGAGGTGCTACCAGAACACCCACGTTTCGCCTTGTATAATTCCGTCCCACGGTGTGATAGGGGGCGAGCCTATCGCCATATCGGGCACAAATTCCTGACTCCGGGCTGATAATGAATAGAAAAATCCAATATCACTTTGCCCGACCCAGGATTCGAACCCGAGACCTCAGCTTTGCAATCATACCGTAGTACCACTACGCCACCGAGGCAGTCAGATTAGAAGATAGAAGCGGATTAGCATATCATATCAAGTTTTGTCTCCTTGCCGGATCCCATCATTTAACTCCACCTCACGGAACAACCATACATACAGAGCAGCAGACAAGAGGCATTGTCATTGCATTGCAAAACGAAATGTACCTAATAACTACAAATTCTTTCATTTCGGTTTTCTTTATAAGAATCTCATATATAAGAAGACTCTTACTGACTCGTCTCATTTCACACCGCAACGACGAAATTGACTACAATGACTTTCAGTGATGACGCCAGATTGAGGTCTGTTCGATACTGGACTCAGATTTGGTGAACCCGGAACGCCATCCTCCTGTGGGTCACGCTGCTATCCAGTAATATCTATGGGGCCGTTATCCGAGCGGATTCGAATATTCTACCACATGTTGTCAAAACTGGCAGCAGGATGTAAATATAGTGTATATTGACAGTATTAGAAGGCTAATTAGCTACTAGGTAACCTAGCATACATTACGAGAGGCCTACACGCAGCATTGGGTTACATAGGATGAAGAAGAAGTAGAAGGCTAATACCTGTTAGTTGATTACCAACCCACATCCTCACTGCTGATCATAGTATTGTTTTACAGTTAAGGATAACGTTAAAAGGGCTTAGGCCATAAAACACCACGCTGGTCTATTGCCGGTTGGCAAACCGATACCTTACAAATTATAATTGATTTAGCAAATTTCCACAATATAATGCACATAGCTCTCCATCGACAAATCGTCAAGTTAATTACCCCTTGTTAGGTTTTGATAGGGAGTTTCGTTTTTTGACTTTCGATAAATTCGGCATAAATTCTCAACTTATTGTGATTTATCAGACCACAAAAATTACATGAAAACAATTTAACAAGCCGTACGTAAACACTGACAACAAACATTAAAACTGTAGTTACGCTGGGCTACTCTACAGTAGTCGATTTGGCCCATGTCAATGAGGGCGCCGCGCCGGCTCTAGTGGGGTTAGACCTGCGGCTCACATTAAGCCGACCTAAAACCATGGCTTTGCTATGGTGTTCTGTCCGTTGAGGGATAATTTCAGACGTCTACCACCGTTTCCTTCCTCTAGACCATTTTACGTTCTTTTCCCAAACCATTTTGAGTCCGTCATCGCACTTTTTATCCAAGTGTAGTGTGTTTTAAAAGGATACACAACAGATCTTATGTGTTAACCTCTTTCCACCCTCTGAACACCCTCACATTCTGTAATGGAATCAATGACCAGAAAGTGGAAACTATGTATAACCCTATATACAGCGACACTTGAATGATGTAATAACGCTATGATGTAATACGAGTAAACTAAACAAACAACTCGACCTACATTAGTAGCACTACCAGTCTCTTTTTTTCCTATGTTATAGAATTTGGGTGTTCCAGTAGGAAGACGAAAAAAAGGAGGACAGGTCACCGACCCGCACTAGGCCAGCGTGGTATTCTATACGACCTCACCCTTTTCAATCGTGCTCTCGATTGCAGAGGAAGCTTGTGTCCTGCAGTGGGTTGTATAATGGCTGATACAGTACAGTACAGGTCAGGTCTAGCGTGTTTACTCCATAATCATTCACAGCATTGGGTCGTTGATTGCGTTGCCAGTCTTTCAAAGAAAAAGGGAGAAGCTGTTTTGACCTCTGGCATCTTTATAGAGTGTAGATAGTTTCATATTATTTGGGCAGGTTATCAGGATGTCTTGGAGACTCTAAAAATCGCTTCTTTTTTAAAAACGGCTAAGCGCTCGCAAATCCTCTGATATCGTTGGTGGTCATGGACGGCGGTACTTACTTGTCATCAGTTGTTTGACATGCATAAGAAGAAGTAAGTAGAGTGGGTAACCAAGGAATCTCGAAACCAAGCCTCTTTGCATTCATATCTGAACCTTTAATAGCGTTTTATGTTGGATATCCAATGTCGTGACTTTTATTAGTACAGCAAAAGCAATTATGGGATGTTTCCTGTGACGTTCTGGATGACAATCCTAGTTCGGGCACGTTGTGTAAGGTTTTAGTTTGAAAAATGTCATGTGCGTAATCCAAATGTCGGGTCTGTGGTTGGCATGGCAATACACTGGTCCCTTTTTATTCGAGGTTATGCATGTTGTTGCCCTCTTCAATAGTTTCAAATTTGAAGTATTAAATTATATACAAGATGGTAGAGCAAGACAGTACGATATGTTAAGTTAATTACGCCTCCCCCCCACTTGTGCGGCAGTAGGAAGGGGAGGGGGACGTGGAGGGATCATATTGTTGTTATAATTCAGCACTCAGTTTTAGAAAAAAAAAACAGCAATAATACACACATGTATCTTAATTGTTATGTGATTGTGTACATATTATAAGTGTTTGCTAAATGTTGAAATCCGAGAAAGATGAAATATAAAATTCTGTGATGTATAAATAATAAGTGAAGGAGAGCACAATAAGCTAAACACTATAATGAAATCTCAATGTTGTTCATAAAACATGTTGTATTCAAGTATTGTTTTTTACACTGCATTTAGATTTAGCGTTAACAGTGACGTAGAAAATGTAATATACAACACATACTTGTAATTTAGTAATGCTTCATTCTGTCAATATACATGCTACATTGCATTATTAATCGATCAAAGCAATGCATCGTTAACCTCAAAGCTCACAAATAATTATCACTATAATGTTATGTCCGCGACTGTACCGTGTTTGTATTCCAGACGGTCCCAAAGGAACTGAATTCACATTACACATCCGAATACGATCGAACGCATTAGTAATAAACTTTCAATCAAGTCTTTCTTAAAATCGAGCCGAGTTTGAAACAAAAACAAATGAATGTAGGCAAAAAGATTGAAAGCTCTACTTACTTGGGGCTGGCCTTCGGAGTTCTCGCAGGAGGACAGTTTGGAGCCAATCCTGGGTGTGTGGTAGTAGTCCTGGGCGGAGACGAGGGCCACAAAACTGAGTATTAGTGTAGTAAATGTGAAGCGCGCCATTGTGACGGAGCGCGCGGAGCCGACGTCAACGCGACCGCTCGTCCGGCAAGCACTGACGCTCAGCCTGTTTCACAACACAGCGCCATAGAGTACACAAATATGCGGCCACCGAGCTCGCGACGCTCTGTCTCTTAGAGGACATGTTGGGTAATTTCTAATAATATTCATAGAACCTGTTAGTCATAGTTGTGAAACTAAATCGTACAATAAAAACCTATACATTCTTAGATACATTCAACTTTCACGACTTTGTCATAATCCATTCGTGGAGGTATGTTTTACGTAAACTGACCTTTTTTTTCCAGGAGAGATAGGCTGTGGTGTTACTAGGTCAACCACGTTTCGCTTTGTGTGTTCCATCCCACGATGCGATAGGAGGTGAGCCTATCGCCATATCGGCCACGAATTCCTGACTACGGGCTGATAATGAATAAAAAATATATCATTTTTCCTGACCCAGGATTTGAACCTGAGACTTTGGTATCTCAATCGTACCGTAGTACAACTGCGCCACCGTAGCAGTCATTTAGAGGCGGTAATTTTTAAAAACTACTGATACTGTATGGTCTATGAATGTTAACTGGCTTTAAAAATTTGCAATACGATACGATAATCTGGTTTTTGTTTACGATTCATAGCATAAGCAGTTTAAATACTAAACATTATAAAATACTAGCGGCCCATCCCAGCTTCGCTAGGTGCAGTTTTTTTTTATTCCACTCAACACTAGATACATGTCATTTTCGTATAAACTGGGTCACACTGTATATATACTATACAGTAAAACGTTCCTCTTGAATCACTCGTATCTACTTAAAAAACCGCATCCAAATCCGTGGCGTAGTTTTAAACATCTAAGCATACATAGGGATAGACAGAGAGCGGGGCGCTCCCCGCTCGCTACTTAACTATAAAAGTCGCTACTTTTATTCTATGCAGTGAAGAAGAGGTACTCGTATACATTGTATTGTATCAGCCCATATACGACCCACTGCAGGGCACGGGCCTACTCTACAATCGAGAGTACGATTGAGAAGGGTTAGGCCATATAGTCCACCACGCTGACCTAGTGCGGGTTGGCGGACTTTTACATACCATAGAAATGTATACAAATCGCTATGGTATGCAGGTTTCCTCACGATGTTTTCCTTCACCGTTATAGTGCGTGGTGATTGACTATTAATACACACATGACTTCAAAAAGTCAGAGGTGTGCCCTGGGATTTGAACCCGCGACCACCGTGAACATGTAGGCAGCCGCGTCTGGTCCGTAACCAACAGGCCACCACGCACTCGTATACATATTTGTTTTATTTAAATATCGGATTATTTAAAGGTGTCACCTCGGACTATTACTTTTTATAATATTAAGAATGCAACTTACTGCTGAGTGATTGACAATTAAATTGGCAAGGAAAGGTAGATGTGATCTAGTTGTTTTTATCATCAAAGTCACAATCGGTGGCAGTAATAGGTTTTTTAAATTATAGATGTTATGTGAGTGAATAATTTAAATTAAGTTTGTTTTTTAAATATATTTATGCTTTTTAATATTAAGCTAAAACCGCGATGGTATGCCTATTAGAGTTAAATCCCCTAGCCACAAAACCAAAATTAATTTAAAATGTTAGATATTTGTATGGATCATAATGTGAATTGTTACCTTGTAGCGCGTCTGCGTGTCTCGTGTTGTTTGCCGGTCCAGAGAGAGAGAACGTGGCGTGGCGGCCTTTTTTTGTGCCGACCGGGCCCGCAGGCCGCGCCGCCGTGCTTTTGTCTGCGTTAGAACGCCACCTTTCGGGGAAAAATCGCCGAGCCATGCAAAGGGTACGGAACACTGTATACGTACATCTGACATCGGAAATATTCACGCAGAGAGAGCATCTCAACATCTGATGGTTTTTAGTTTGTTTACTTTTAAAGGTTATCGTATTTCAAAACCGAATAAGCAATAATTTTATTCAAATTTTACAAATCGTATTGTTATTTATATTGTGTGGAATCCCGGATTAATATCTATAACAGGGCGGTGGTGTTAGTATTCAAATATTTTTATATGCACGCGATGAATTTACATCTTTCGTTTAAAACGTTGGTTTAATTACATTGACTCGTTGTTGACTCCTAGGTATAGCTTGCGTAATAAATCTTTCTCTCATTTCACTCATTGTCTATGCTGTGTAGTCTCTATCATCAATTGTCAATTAACTATGTGGTATAGTTTGTTGGGTAGTCATCCGTCGATACTAACTGAATGAAGGCCGGAGCGAAATTCGCAAAGCTTATCAATTACACTCAATGGATGCTCAACGTGTATCTTGATACAGCGTGGCTCGAACAACTAAATTGTATGAATGTTTATGATAGATGTAGGGGTAATTATATCGGTATTTGAACAGACATTACTATGGATAGGCTTCAATACGAGGGCATAATAAATAAAATAAACACACAAAGATCACACACACACCTAGAAACGAATGAAAGAAAATAAATTCATTATTGACCCACATAAGGAAGAATAACAATATATTATGTAATTAACTAAATGCTATTTATTGTATACTTATATTAAATTAACACTGTTCCATCGAGACTACTGCTATAAATACATAAAAATAAGAAAAAAGTTACCTCTCGCTTGTTGATGCCTAAGATTGCATGGGACTACTCTACAACAAAGTGTTTCGATTGGAAGAGCTTAGGCGTACTAGAGCAACTATTTGAAACAAATATTTGTGACTGTATTGTATCAGCCCATATACGATCCACTGCAGGGCATGGGCCTCCTCTACAATCGAGAGTACGATTGAGAGTGGTTAGTCCACCACGATGGCCTAGTGCGGGTTGGGAAATATATATTTGTGAGATACACTGATATTTGTTCCGGGTCTGGGTGTTTGTGAGATCGAGAAGTCTCTGGTAGTTTCTGATACCCACGGCACAAGACCCAATCTCAGTGTGGGGTAAGGACCATGTACGTGACTGTTGGGTGTATTTATTTATTCGTGCAAATCTCTATATTATTTGTTTAGAACTTCGGGAATAATGCTCCTAAGCTGCGTTCAGAAGTCAATTAGTACTCTGGGTTTGTACAACACACATGTCCTACCCGACTAAAAATATTAAGATAATCATACCACTCTCAATCGTACTCTCGATTGTAGAGGAGGCTCGTGCCCTGCAGTGGGTCGTGCATGGGCTGATACAGTACAGTACAGTACATACTAAGTAGGCACTTATACCTCACGGTATGGCCCGCTCCTTATATGCCTTACAGGCCAGAGGCTAAGGACCCCAAACTACGTTAGACAAAATTCACATGTGCTTAAATTTCTTACTGAATATCTAATCTCGTATGTTAACATATTTTAAATAATTAATTTTAGGTTTTTTAAAATATGTCTATAAGTAAACTTAAATTTAAAATCCCTTTATTATTTCCTTTTATTGTATTTATTTATTTATATAATATACGCTAGACAGTATAAATGGAACATTCTGCGAACATTCACAGGAGCTTGTGACTTGAGACTTTAATGTTCGCATTAGTAACTAGTTAGGTGATATCTTTGTACTATTAAACTTACAATAAATAATAAATAAATATTCCTACTAATCAGGGCTGAGCAAAATACATGATTTGCCTTAATTAAAGTACCAATTACAAAATACTCTCTCGCATGTATTTAAAATACAAAATACCAAATAATTTTAAGTCGTGTATTTAAAATATAACATACAAAATACAGTATTTTGACCATTTGTATTTAAATTCAAATTACAAGATACATTTATTTATTTCTGTAATGTCATATTAAAAGTAAAAGCGAAAAAAGGTGATATCAAAAGTTACGTGTTATACGAGTAGGTATGTATTTACACAAATGTCATGTCAATAAAAGCGTAATCAACAAATCAAATGTTGGCTAGTCAAGTCAATAAGCAAACAAGTACAGTGAAATAGACACCATTTTATACTTTGTAATGGTTTTTTATTTTTGACTTTATAGTTGTTTTTTTTTTGTTCAAATGTACTTTGCTTCAATGTATTTTGAACCCATAAGTATTTGAAATACTAATTACAAATAACATTTTAAGATGTAATTGAAATACAAATACAAAATACTTATTTATATTTTAATTTCGTATTTCAATTACGAGTACAAGTAATTCAAATACTGCCCAACCCTGCTACTAATTGACAACCTCGTACTTTTTTTAAAATCGCCGCATAGACGTTACAAGCGGCGTTTAACCCTTCAACAGGACACGGAACGCATGCATACGTTCTATGTCGATGAGTGGCCGGTATGTTGGGCCACTCGTATGGCGATACCTCGGCCTCTTACGGTCACGGCGATCAGCCGGCCGACGCTTTTACTTGCAAATGTACGTAACGGGTTACTACTCGAGTAGTAGGCATTGTTGTACATGTTGCAATACCTTCAAAATGTGAGAGCCACACTCCTTCACCTACTGTAAATGTCGGTGGTTCTGCCGAGGTGGTATGATATTACAGATTATTAAGCCTAATATCCTTATCGCTCTTCTGTCTTATTTAGTCTGTGGTTGCCCGTCCTTCCGTCTTAACATTTTTGAATTCAACAACAATTTTATATCCAAAGTTCTGAAGACGTTGGGCAACGGCAATTAGATTAACTGAGTTGTTTACTCGTTTGCTAGAAATTTGTACATTTTAAGTTTTACACACATTATTCTTTGATTTTTTTAATAATTAATAATAATTGAATTTGTGCCCAATTGAGTTTATGTTTTTGTTGTATTATTTTTGATACTGTTTTAAATTTGTAGTTTTGTTATATTATTGGTTATGTTTTTACATTTTAATTGTTTGGTTGTTTTTTTTTTAAAGTTATATTATTTTATTTTCTAACCTTAATTATTGTATGCCAATGTGGCGGGTCATAGCTGTGCGAAGCAGATACCAATGTAACACCTATGTATTTACCTATTACCACAATAAAACATTCTGAATTTGAATTTGAATTTTTCTGGCGAAAGGAAAGCTGTTAACCTTCCCTTTCAGTGTCTCAACGTGGCCAGAAGGGAAGGCTAATCCCTTCTGGCCAGGTGACAGCGGTCCTCCAATACAGCAAGCTTTCGGATATTGCAGCCGAGCTGGGTAGGATGCGTTAGGGCTAATGCATCCTAAGACGGCACAAATTGTGCATGAATAAGTTATTATTTATAGCTACACAATGTTACAAAACAGTTAACGATCACGTCATACTTCGCTTGTTGCCATCTGAAACATGTGTCCGACATCTGAGTGTTTTACAATACGTTGAACAGAAAAAATATTTTGTCGCAACGAATGAATAGTTACAAGACAGCTTATAACAATTCAGTTTTATAATCCTTTGCACGTGTACTATTAGGCACTTATGTTTTGACTTTATTAGTAATAATGTGCATTTTAAAATATCCATACTACATTTTAAAATATCCGTGACGTAGTTGTACTACGATATGGTTACAAAGCTGTGGTCTCGGGTTCGAATCCTGGGTTGACTAAAGTGATATTGGATTTTTATATTCATTACCAGTCCGGAGTTAGGAATTTCTGCCCGATATGGCGATAGGCTCGCATCCTATCACATCATGGGACGGAACACATAAGGCAAAATGTGAGTGTCCTGGTTGCCCGAGGTTTATATATTTATATATGTAGGTTTGTATATACGAGTATGTAGGTTTGTATGTATGGAGGTTTTTTACTCTTTGACGCAAAAACTACTGAATGGATGCTAATGAAATTTGGTACTTATAGAGGGAGCTGTCACTGTGGATTAACACATAGGCTTCTTTTAACCCGAAAATTGTATTATTCATTTGCGATGAGAAAAAAAAACTATTTGCGATATTTACTAAATTTGATAGTCTGACATGACTCTGTGAAAGATTTGTCGGATAATGTTGATGTGGAATGGGCTCAAACAGTGATCTACACCCGGGCGACGTCGGGCCCAGCCACTAGTCTGTCTAGTTATAGCTTGGCAAAAAAAATTAAAAATAAATGGAGGCGCCACTGAGCCATTTATATGGCATCACTTTAAAGCTGGGATTTAAATTTTGATTTTTATTATTATTAATTTAATGATAATTAAATAATAAAAGTAATTATTAAACGTTCTAGCTGAAAATACTTTTATAAAAACGTAAATTTCGATGCGAATTTTAATTAAAATTCACAAATGTGAGAGATGTGACAGTGCTGCCAGGTGAAATAAAGGGTTAGTTCCGTTTTTACACTTTTTTGCCAATCTGTATATTGTGATTATAATATGTTGTTGATGAACTGTTACATTGAATAAACATAAGTTACTTTTTCGCATGCAAGCAGAACAAGAATGATAAATAATTTTACGAACGTTACGTGAACAGCCAGACGCAAAACGGTAGGTACTACGAGTATATTATTGTATTGGTAACACAATTGAATTTGACATCCTCTGTGGCGCAGTTGGTTAGTCGCCGGCTGTGAAACGAAAGCGGGTTCGATCCCTACACCGCGCACTAAGACAAATGTTTGTGAGGCCCACAAGTATTTGTTTCCGGTCTGGGTGTTTGTGAGACCGAAAAGTCTCTCGTAGTGTTTGGTACCCATGATTCAAGACTTACCTTAAAGTGTGGTCAGGAATATGTATAATGTATGTGACTGTTGGGTGTATTTATTCATTTTAATTTTAATTGAGACTCAAAAGCTTTTCGAGTCAAGATAAAACTATATTTCGATATAAATAGTGTTGGATCCATTACTGCATTACATTTCATTGTAATTTCTCATCGAGTACATTAAAAACCGTTACAAGCCCCCAAAGGTCACAATAATGGGTTAAAGATAAACAAACGATAACACGAGGGAACCGACGTGCTCCGTGTATTTTTATTTAAACCTAATAAAGTAATAATACTTATAAAAATGTGTAACAAATTAGCTGATACTTGTAACTTAGTTTTTAGTTTATTAACAATAATTATTGTTGAAATCTCAGTCTTCATGTGCTGGTCTGTTGGTAGCCGACGGGACGCGGCTGCTGAGACAGTGGTCGCGTGCTCAAACTTCAGATACCACCTGTCTTTTCGCAGTTATTGTATATGTAATACTTTAAAGGTGAAGGAAGACATAACAAATCCTGCATACCGTACAGATCTTATTGAGATTTTCTATGTGAAGTTCGCCAACTCGAACTAGGCTAGCGATGTGGACTAAGGCGTAAGCCCTTTCAATCAGACTCGATTGTCGAGGCATCCCAAAAGCAGTGAGCGGTTATAGGCTACAGTAAGTTATCACACAAACGGGAGCTTCACACAAATGATAAGTGTGCAAAATTTCAAATCAATCCGAAGTTTTGAAGTACTCGAAAATCGATTAAAAGATTCCATAGTACATACATACATACAAAGCTAATAAACGTTTGGTTTCAGCTTTGGTTGCAGATTACGCTGTGTATTGATTGTATAACTTGACGTAAACATAGATAATAATCCTGTCACAAATTCATTCATTTCATCTGAACAAGTTTAGTGGAATTTGTATTCTCAATGACCTTTTAAGAATGCTAAATGTCGCGTCGTTTTGGCTGATAAGGTTTTTGAAAATAATTTATCTTCTGAATAATCATTTGTTTATACATTACATGGATACGTATAAACAGCAAGTCTACACTAACCCGTTTATTTAAAAACAATGTACAAAAACTTAGAATGAATCAGTAAATACGCCTAACAGTCACATATATAGTCGTGAGACTTTTCGGTCTCACAACATCCAGACCCGAAACAATTACTTGTGGATCACATTAACACTCAACTATTTGTTTGGGTGCGTGGATCAAACCCGCGGCCTCTCGTTTCACTGCCGGCGGCATCTAACCAAATGCGCCACGGATGCTGTAAAAAATAATAATTTTTTTCTAACTACTATTTCGTACACCGATATTTATCCACTAACATGATACTAAATATAAGACAGCAAAGTACATAAAATAATAACGAAGATAAGCTAAAATTCTTCTAATTTCGCATAAGTACTCAGATGGTACGCTACCAACGCCACAGCGTAGTCGGTCTGTGACCTCTTATCAGCAAGCGTGTACTTCCGCTTATCTAAATTTAAGCTTTGTTATCAGGATAGAATGTTAATTAGGTCTCGGATCCAGGCTGGAGCGAATTCCAAGAGTCGTTGACTTTATTCAACACATGTGAACACTTGCACAAGAGGGCTGGCAGCGACTGGATGCATAAAGCAGCAGACCGGGCTCTGTGGCGTACCTTAGGGGAAGCCTATGTCCAGCAGCGGACTGCAACGGGCTGATGGTGATGGTGATGACGTGTGAACCCTACCCAATTTGTATTTGATACCAATTTAGTATCATACTGGTAGGGCCTAACCTCTCTCAGTCGAACTCTCGTAGTGTGTCATCCTCAGTAATGGGCGATTGTAAGATGTTATAGCATATTTTCATATTATGTTACCACGACAATGATACGTAGAAAACTATTAAGTAGACTCTACACAATGTTATCTGGGCCTTATCCATAGACAGTTTGTAAACCTATTTTAGTTATTGAATGTTTTGTCGTCTTCGCTCAAACTGAATTCAAAAGTCATTCGAAAGGGACAAAACATTTGATAGCTGAAATAGGTTAACAAACTTTCATAGACAGTTTGTAAGGCCTAAATATTTTGTTTAAGTGACCTTTATTTAGTTTTTATTTTCTTACGAAGTATTTGCATCGACGAAACTATGGTTGATATATACTATGCTAAGATCCGAGAAGTAGGTAATGATTACTAAAATATGCCTTTTTTCCCTAACCATATATTTTTTTTTATTGTATCAGCCCATATACGACCCACTGCAGGGCACGGGCCTCCTCTACAATCGAGAGTACGATTGAGAGTGGTTAGGCCATATAGTCCACCACGCTGGCCTAGTGCGGGTTGGCGGACTTTTACATACCATAGAAATTTATACAAATCGCTATGGTATGCATAACCATATCCTAACCATATACGAGTATATATATATTTTTTCTTTTTTTATTCTGATATGGCACAGTGATTGCATCGCAACTGATGGTAAGTGCGAGGCCGTACTGAAAAACTGCAACACGCCATCATCTATTGCCAATTGACAGCACTATGCCGGCCTGCTTAAGTGCTTCGACACGCTACTGCTTAGTACAGGGTTGCAGGAAGGAGGTCACTGTAGCAGAGTTTATTCCTACCACCTGGAAGCTATCCGTTCCCGACCAGTACGTTTTGAGCGTTCTTTTTTACGAAGCACGTGCAAGCTCTGGAATGCTTCGTGGTTTCTCGAGCGTTATGTCTTGTCCTTCAAAGGGGGTTGAGAGTTTTCACCACACGGTAGGCAGCGGCTCGTCTTTGCCCCTGGTATTGTAGTGTCCATGAGATGTCCATGTCCAAGCAGCGGTAGACACTAGTCACTTACCAACAGGCAAGCTGCTTACTCCTCAGATTACTACAGTAATAAAAAAAGGAAGGAACACATCAGTCGGCAAACTGTCCCACATAAAGTGCGACAAAGAATTTCACATACTGTAAAATGTCGTATTGTATTGTATTGTATCAGCCCATATACGACCCACTGCAGGGCACGGGCCTCCTCTACAATCGAGACTACGATTGAGGGTGGTTAGGCCATATAGTCCACTACGCTGGCCTAGTGCGGGTTGGCGGACTTACATACCGTAGAAATTCTTTAAAATCGCTACGGTATGCAGGTTTCCTCACGATGTTTTCCTTCACCGTTATTGTATTAATAGTATTAAAAGGGCAATACAGTCGGACCGGCTGTATTTTTTGTATATTGTATATGAAAAAATCAATGAATTCGTTTTCGATCGAATAAATAACTTGTACACACATCAGGCACATATACGAGTATAGTTCTAACCTCATACTAGGAATTAAGATCGAGTCTTTTGTCGTGGGTATCAGAAATTACGTGAGGCTTTACGGTCTCACAAACACCCAGACCCGAAAGAAATATCTATGGATCACACAGATATTTGTCTCGGCGCGGGGGTCGAACCCGCGGCCTTTTGTGTCATAGCCAGCGTCTAACCAACTACGCCACGGAGACTTAGAATATTAGGTACAGGCATTTTTCCCTCAAAGTTATTATAAAGCTGTACTTATAGTAGTGTTTAACAAAGATTATTTACATCGGTGCAAACAACCCAAATGGATGGGTTGTGTAAGCCGAGCCGCGTCGTCTCACCCCTTTTAACGGCCCGCCTTGCGCAGTTTTCCACTCACTAATTACTGGAACGCCAGTTGTAGAACAGAGTAACTTCATAAAACCACATTTTTTGTTTATCGTAATCTGCCTCGATCGCGCAGATGACATTTGTACTGCAGAACTATTACAAAGCTGAGGTCTCGGGTTGGAATCCCGGGTCAACTAAAGTGATATTTGATTTATTCAATTTCAGCCTGGAGTCAGGAATTTGTGCCCGATATGGCGATAGGCTCTCTCTCTGGTAGCATCTCAACCTACCCCTCCTGGGGAAAAGGGGTGTGGTTATGCACCTACATGTACGTACATACATATGTATATTCTTTATAATTTTATTTTATGTAACAAATGCTCTGAATAAAAAAACTCGGATGAACATTGTTTATTTTCATTTTAATGGACAAATTTTGACATTACCTTTTATTAATATTATGGTCGTAGATACCGTTATAAGATTTTGTTCTTAATTTTACATAATACATAAACACACGCTTTTTTCCTAGAAGGGGTAGGCAGAGGTGCAACCAGGACACCCAAGTTTCGCCTTGTATTTTCCGTCCCACTATGTGACAGGGGGCGAGCCTATCGCCATATCAGGCACAAATTCCTGACCCCGGGCTAATAATGAATAGAAAAATCCAATATCACTTTGCCCGATTCTGTATTCGAACCCGAGACCTCAGCATTGTAATCATACCGTAGTACAACTGCGCCACCGAGGCAGTCTTGTTAATCTTATCTTATGTCATTATGTAATATGATCTTTTATCATTATGTGATCTTATCTTATGTAATATTGTAAATTAAATTATCCCGCTTTTGCTATTCAATTGGTGCTGGTAATAATAGTAATATCTTATTCATCTGTATCGTGTGTACAGAAGGTTAGATATTCCTCCTTAAAAAAATGCTAACAGTCTGAACCAATCAACCAAATAGTTTCGTACATCTCAAACCACGAGTACTATTATCCAATACACCAATAATTGTTCAGGCGAACGCATCGAACCCCACAGCATATACACCCCAAAGGATTCTACTATAAACTATTATCAGAAAATAAATGTGGCATAATTGTTTGGCGATAGTCTTGAATCATATTTTTATCTCTCCAGTAGTTTCTCTATTTGTACAGCTATTCAACTTTTATACATGGCAGTGTGGTTAAATATGTATATTTGTTACTCTTTGAAACTCTAAGTGTTAGGATAAGACAGAATAAGGGGGATCAAATGGGATTTAAGGTGACAGGATTGCATGTCCTATGTCATATTTCTTTATTGCATAGGTCTGGCAAACGAGCAAACAAGTCACCTGATGGTAAGTGATCCCTGCCGCCCATGAACATCCACAAAGTTGGATCATGGATGTATTGCCGGCCCAATTGGGAGGGGAGAGGGTAGGAATAGAAATGGGAAGAGGAAAGGGGTGTTGGGCATCCGGCAATCTCACTCATCAAACGAAACGCGACTGAGCTGTGAGCTTTGAGCTGTCGCTTCACGTCCATTTCCTATGACAGTGGTACCGCCCCGGATGAGCCTGCCCATTGTGCTGAGTCATGACCGACAGCAGCGTGGCTCTACCACCTAATCGTCTAAGTCATGGAACAGAATGAGACAGGACAGGACTTGCTGTATAGGGACGGGCAAAGCAGTATAAAGGACGGCAGTCACGCTGAGTTTAAATATAAACAAAACAGTTAGTACGCAAAATAACATGTGTCTAATGTGAGCTAGATGTAAAAAGTATCTGCAAGCCGGGTGTCACCGCTAGTATGTCATACAGACATTATTTAACAATGTTTTCATTTACAGTTACCATTTATTTTCATTACAAACATTTTTTTAAATCACCTATAATTGCGAACAAATAATCACTCGTTTTTGCATTTAACCTGCGCTGATTTATTTTAGACCTTAGATTGACGGAATAAACTTTAAAATGAAATCAGCCATGCCATTCTACTGAAGATAGTATGAATTTAATAATGTTAACAGCTGCGACTAAATGTTACAAAATGACACTTATTTTGTACGACCTTTGAAAAGCCAGTAATTGTAATAATAGGACTTACTCGTTTGTCTCTCGGGACATAACACCACGCGACGGTCGTTCAGTTTTCACCACCAGTTGCCGTTGTAGGCTGACGGTCACCACTTGCCTGCCACCATGGATGCTAAGGTAAGCGTAATAAATAGAAACATTTCATTAATTTATTAAATAAGATTAACCAAGATGTCAAGCAGCAGGTCGGAAAATTGTAAAAACAAATCATTCCACGACATGTGACTCCGCATATAGTGTGAGGGCAAGCAGAATATTAACAAAAAATATCAAATTTATTTAGGAAGAGATGTTTGAATCCACCTCGTATGCAGCACCGTAAGTAGGAATCATACATAACATACATTTATATGCAAAATATGATGTCATTTTTACTATTTATTAAAATGTCGGATAATTGAACAACAATTAAATAAATAATAATGTAAATTAATTAAAGAGTGATGTACGAGCAAGTCGCAGATTAGCACACTCAGCGCTTACGCCAAAGACACACACAAGCACCTACTAGTAGGTGCTTGTCTTTCGGCGGATGGTCTGCGTTATGCCGCCGTTATACGGGATCAAGACCGTTCAGAAGTGTTTTATAAATCACAAATTTTCGGACATTTTTTCTACTAAAGAATATATTATCGGTTCAAGCGTCCTGATGCCTAGCCCGGTGGTAAGATACGAAAGACATAAAATTCTACTGTAAATGTATTGGAATGAAGTCATAAACGGCGATCTTAAAAAATATATGTGTAAATGAGTAGGACCTAGATTAGATTTACAATTGTGGGTTTATATTGAACCTTTGTAACTGTGGATGATCCGAGCATATGAGGGATCCATTTGTACTCAAAAAAAAATTTCAATGTTCTGTCCCTATGGTCCGTTTATAATATAAGGTACTATAGATTATTTAGTCGCGCGAAATACAAGTATGATAACGGCACTGCTCTTATGAGATTGTGGAGCCATTGGGATGTCGGCGTCGAATTGGATAAATGTGGAGTAGGCTGGTTTCTGAAGACATCTTACTTTAAATGAAAGGTAGATCAGCGACATTCTTAAACGATATGCAACCAGGGAAAGTCGGACCCAGCGGCTAGTAATTATAATATACGCTCCTTGTTGATTAACACGGAACTTCTCAAAAATAAAGAATCCGATTGAAAGGGCTAAGGCTATAGTCTACTAGACACACCACCACGTACTCTGAAAAAATTAAGGCAAACTGACTGATTCTTATTTTTCTTTCACCAGGGCAAAGAAAAAGGTATACTGAAGCTGGAACCGCGGCCCAGGATCGTCATCGATGTGAACAAAACGGTGCTCACTCCCCAGGTTAGTGTCATTTGTTTACACCGTCCCAGCTCGGTGGTAGCCACGCTGCAGCAGACTGTGTTGGATCGGCTCCATCTGGAGGTACCAGTGATACACAGGAAACCTATGTATAATGCCAGCTCCAGACTCTCGCGAGGTGCCTCCTAGAGGTTCTCGCAGGGGCGTGCGCTCCTTGTAGGCAGAAATGCAGTGCTTTACTTGCCATTCACAGATATTTTAATAAAACATTCGTATGTTTTAGATGACTATAATTAATAGTAAATAAATGGATAAACAAAATATAATAACTTACAAACGCCTAATATTTTATTAATAGCAATTATTTGCAAGCACAAACAAAAAATAATGTGCCTAATCAACCAACTCCTGCCGTCGCGTTCCGCAGGACATTTGTTCGCGTGTGCGTAGTAATTTTAGTGTCCGTGCACAGTGCGTAAACGCACACACCCATGAATCCGAAAGCCGCGACTCCAGCGGCAGGCTACGGGCGTTCGGCAGTTGTCGGGAGTAATCGGAAATGTTCGGGTCCTATAATCCGAGTAAAAATAATAGACGGAAATCTAATGAATCACGTATGCGCATTATGCATTTTTGTTTAGTAAGGTTTTATTTGTTTAAATAGCAGAAATGTTTTGTGTTTCGCGGGGGCCATTTTGCCTTTTTTCATGTGATAAGCATTGTTTACTATTTTGTTTGCGCCAGTATATTTATAGTTTTCTTAAGAGATAATAATTATAATAATAATATGCTTTATTGTACACAATGACAACATACAGTTTTATGATCACACACTATAATGGTTATGTACAATGGGCGGCCTTATCACTAGTAGCGATTTCTTCCAGGCAACCTTTGGATGGACAGGAGTTATATGTAGATTATTCAGTGTGCAGAGAAAGCATACGACGAAAGAATATTAAAAAGTTGTGTAATAAATAAATGTAACACATTCCATAAACATATATTTCATTTTAACATTTGAAAGTGTGTACATTTAACAGTTTATTACTGAGTTTCTATAATAATTGTAGTAATTTGCTTTTACTAGTGCGTTTGTTGATTTTTTTTAAATGTTATTTGATTGTGAGGTTTGTGTTGAAAATGTGTGTTTATTAAAAATTTAAAATAACAAGTTCTCACAATTGTCATTCAGTGAAAAGATTCAAATTGTGTCTAAAGGTAGGTGTGTTAAACTAGCAAAAAGGGAATGTAACTCGAAAGTTTCATGTTAAAAGTTATGAAACGTATAACTGGCTGTGTGGTTGTGTACACACGTTTATATTATATTGTTTTCCTTGCATATTGTTTAGTAATTCTAGTACAGTGTAATTTCTAGTAATTTTACTTATTAGAATTTCTTCCACCGCGACGATCGATCGCTGTTTTGTTTGCGTTGCCGTAGAAGATGTAAATGAATAGTAGTATGAATAGTAGTTGTTCTGTTAGCATGGTTTCCGACTTAAGAGATCTGTCGCGTGGCTGTGACTATGCTAAACATCTATAAAAGAAAAAGTTTTTGTGACCGAGTACTCCGCCGCATACCCAGTGTCATAATCCTGTGCACGCCGCTGGGTTCTCGGTATGAGCCTTGGCGAGTGGACGCTGCAGAAGTGCTAGCCATCGACACTCTCGAGATTGTGGATAATTCTTTCGCTTTGACTCACGTCCTTTGACTTGCGTCCGAAACCGACACCAACCGGAGTGACAGCAAGGCGAGGCGAGGGAACACGAGGCGAGGCTCACGCGCCGTCCTCACTCTCGCGCCCGTGTTCCCTCGTGTAGCCTCGTGGTGAGTCTGGATCGGGCTTAGCGCTTCATTTGGTGAGTGAGATTGATATTCGCGTCCGCCGACAGCAGTCATGTCACACAGGATATAAAGCGCCCCACAATCAATCCATTCAAGTGTGCAGCTTCGAGATTAGCCTATGTTTCTAGTGTGCGATTAACTAAAACTACTAATTAAAAGTGCGTAATGGCCTATTACTAAGCCTTATTTACACGGGGAGAGTTTTTCGTCTCGAAGATACAATTATCGTAAGGATATAAAAAAGTTACAAACACACGATAATCTTGTGGTGGTTATGTCATGCGATGATGCCATACGATTCTCGCCGCTAGAAACATTTCCCATGTAAATGACGCTTAACGGATCCGAGGGCACACCTCCGACTTTTCGGAGTGATGTGTGTCCTAGTCCATCACTACGCACTGTAACGATGGAGAAAAACATCGTGAGGGAACCTGCATACCATAGTGATCTATAAGGATTTCTATGGCGTGTAAAGTCCGCCATATAGTCCACCACGCTGGTCTAGTGCGGGTTGGCGGACTTTCGTGAGGAAACGGTGTTTTCCTTCACCATATGTGTAGTGTATGCTTGTATGTATACTGCGTGTTGATTGACTATCAAATACCAATACAGACATGACTCCGTGAACATGTAGGCAGTCGTTACCAACAGGCCACCACGCACTTTGCCGTGCCAGAAACTACAAGGTGATAATTACTGTTTCGTCCAGATACAGTTTCTAAAACGTTTGCAAGGATAATAATACACCGGGCGAGATTAACTTTCCCTGAAAACGTCTTTATATTGGATGTGCACAGACTAATCACACTATCCAAATCTTTAAGGCGTTATGATTTGTTTTCATCGGAAAATTTTTACTTAATCCCATGAGCTCAAACAGTTGCCCTGAAACTCGCATTGTTATTCTTGTCCAAATCGTAAGCATCACGAAGTTCTGTGCTCAATTCCCAAGTCCGGAAATCAATAACTGCGTTTAGATACATGGAGATTAGTTGAAATGATTGATAAAGCGGCATGAAGTTTTAGAAAACCGACTCTATTTGGATTATTCCACGCAACTTATTTTGTTTTCTAAATTCAACCCATTTTTTTTTTTTTTTTTCTCGCGGGGAAAATCCCTTTACGGACCATCCCACCCCCGAAGGGGCGAGGGTGTGTCGGACTCACCGGCGCCTTCCGTGCCCAGCGAGTTGTTGTGCCGCCCGAGGATGTGGACGGGCGGCCGCTGGGTCGGGTCCCTACCTATAAGCTACGCGCCGAAATACCGACTAAAAACCCCGCGTCGGCCACCATCGGTGCACTTGAGAGACGGCCCCGGGATACCGATGAACGGACACGCCAGGACCGCCTCTTTGTGCACCGCCGCTTTAGCGACGCGGCGAATGACGCGTGTAGCGTCACGTCTCGGGGGCCGCCAAGGTAGGGACGGCGGCCCCGCGTGGCCTCTGCGGCGCCGGGTTAGTTGTTGTCCCGGCGCCTCCTACGTCTCCTGTGGCGACGAGCGGGATCGGTCTGCTCCCGATCCCGCTCAGCGCTCTCCTTATGCGACATGACACGTTCGCAGAAGGAGAGCATGGCTCGCCACGAACTCCGGCTGCCGACCATGGCGGCGACCACGGCCGGCAGCGAAAGGTCGCTTCCCACGACCGCGATGAGAGCGCTGCGCTCCCCGTCCCAGGCTGGGCACTCCTCCAGCGTGTGCTGGGCCGTGTCCTCACGGCAGTTGCCACAATGGTGGCACACGGCGGACTCCTCCGCTCCGGCTATACGACACAGGTACGCACCGAAGCAGCCGTGCCCGGTGAGCACCTGCGTCAGCCGGTATGTCGGCGCACCGTGGCGCCTGTCCAGCCACTGTTCGAGGACAGGTCGCACTGCCGCGACGGTCCTCGCACCAGCACTAGGGTTCTCCAGCCTGGAACGCCACTCCTCCACAGCGGTCCTGCGGAGGGAGGCCAACATGGCCTCGACCTCTCTGGGGACCAACCTCTGCCCACGCCCGGACGCCTCCTCTCGCCGGAAGAAAGCCGACGAGAGGGTCTTAGCGTCCAGCACCCAGGGCAGAGTTCCCGCCAATACGCAGGCCGCCTCGTGCGAGACCGTGCGGTAGCCCCTGATTATTCGTTCTAAATTCAACCCTAGTTCAACCCTAACCCTAGTCTTACCGTGTTATTAAACATCAGTATAGATTTGTTGACCCGCGCTACGGCGGGCCATAGACAAACATTATTATCAGCGCCCGTCAAACGAATGTGAACTACCGAAACCACGGCAAATGTATACAAAATACACACACAAAGTGTAATTAGTGGAGAACGAGGGCACGGTCCCGCTAAATATCCAAATAAAACGCAATTAACGAAATGTAATAGTTAAACAGAGCCGTGATTGCCGCGTAACGTACACTTTTATATAAATTAAACACTGATACTGTGCCTACTGAGTGCTCACTGGCTAATGAGGCCTGAACCATTACGTCATCACCATCGACGACTCTCATATCGGAGCCATGGTTTATATTTGACGAACTAATGTCAGACGACCTGGTAAAGGTCGCGGGATGTCGCTGGATGCAGGCTGCCTCCACAGGTCACTGTGGAAATCATTAGAAGAGGCCTATCTTCAGCAGTGGACTTCCTTTGGCTGATGGATGGATGGATGAACTAATGTCAACATTATATGGCAGAACTTTTGGATGTTTATTACTAAACACAGACCTTCTGCAAAGATGACCAGTGACGATTTTTATACAAGCACGTAAATAATATTAATTGGTACCAAACAGTCACATACAAAGTGCTAACCCCACATTAAGATGAATTAAGTCTTGTGACGTAGATATTAGAAACTACAAGAGACTTTTCGTTCTCACAAACACCCAACCCGAGACAAATACTTATGGGCCTCACAAACATATGTCTTGGTGCGGGGATTGAACCCGTGCGGCCTCTCGTTTCACAGCCGGCGTCTAACCAATATCTGTAATGATGATTTGTATAATGGTGTCCAGATCGATCAGCGGCAGACAACTGTGGTCTCTTGCTTTTTGACTCAATTATCTGTATCTGTATCAACCCATATACGTCTCAATACAGGGCACGGGCCTCTTCTCCAATCGAGAGTACAAATAATAGGGGTTCAGTCATATACTCCACCACGCTGGCCTAGTGCGGGTTGGTGGACTTTATCGTAGAAATCCTATAAAATCGATACGGTATGCAGGTACAATATTAGAAGTGGATGTCGAAATATTACGACCTTTAGATAAAATTATGAAAAATTTGATTCATTGCTTCACGTATTTTGTTGTCATTATTTATACCTATAAAGCCTCGCCTAAATATGTAGCTATTAGAACAAAATTCGGTGAATCGTTAGTAAAATCCGTCATTAATAAACGGAGATATTAACAGTCTATTGCCACCCCACGGGCGGGGCGGTATTTAATGTTATCAAAGCACAGGGCTATCGATACAAAAAACATCTTCAGTTAAATTTTCTATGCTCCTTATGGGCGCACAGAAAACGAAAGATATAAATAGGCTTTAAAAAAAAAACTTAAATCGTACTCATCACAAAAACGGAGTATATACAGGATATATCGAGACTGCGACCGAAAACGAAGCCAGGTGGTAGTATTAGTGACTTCAGACACAATGCAAATAAAATTATCAAAAAAAAATTGAGAGATTTGATATTGTAATATTTTACTTATCGTCGTATTTGGGTAGTAAATACATCGTTTTCCTAAAATAATAATGTACACCTTTTTATTTTTACAGACACAATGGTACATAAGAGTTTAAATTATAATTTTAGCATAAACTAGGTATTTACCACCCAAACACATATTTAAAAAAATGCAATAAAACCTGTCGCTTGTCCTGAAAAAAATATTGTTGCATTGTGTCTCTTATCGCTAAAACCACTACCTGGCTTTGTTGTCGGTCGCAGTCTTGATCTATACCCTGTAATCTGTATGCTATTACCTCTTATTTGCAGTGTGGTCTTTAGGTGATGGTCTTCAGTGGGGCCTATAAAACAAACGTATATAAGGAACTGCAAGGAACCGCTACCCACAAATACTATATAAATCCTTTTAGATCATCTATGTGAATGTCCAGACTACATATCAAGTTGTAAATCTAAAAAGTATCCTAAACTGTTCCTTCTTCATAAAGTGATAATTTGTGCGTTACAGCCTACATTCAGAAATAATAAAATATTAGTTATTCCCTGCTGGGCACTTCGACCCCTAACAGCCCTATGCGGCGTAGTTAATCAGCCTCCCAGATTGGTGCTTATTGACGCGGCCGCAAGACAGATGACTCGGGGTCACGACATCGACGGGGCGTGGTCTTCTGTTTGCTACTACGCATGAGACGAGCCCGCGATTTACATTTTACTATGAGACGTGGCGATTAAACCTACTGCTTTGATTATTCCATACAGTTGGAGAATAAACGCTTACATTCTCTTCGTCCGCTCAAAGGCATAGTTATACATCTAAGGCTTTTTTCTGCTAGTTTGTAATAGTCCAAATCGTTTGCCAACCTTTTGCATGGTCTCTTATCATTTTAGTACGAAAAAGTAAGATTTTCTGCGTTGAGTTGTGCATCAATGGCCTGACTGGTGTAGTTATAGCTGGATATGTTGGGGCCTGAATTGCAGAACCAGGTTGGTCGTTTATTTTCTGGCGTTTTATCATTTGAAATACTGGAATGACACGTAATTTCTTGAAGAAGATGAAAGAAGGAAAGAGGCCTCTAAAATTAAATAGCAACTTTAATAACAAAAGAAAAGTAATAGTCAAAAGAATGTTATGTATAAAGTCATCCTTCCGACTTAATATAAGTATGATTTGAATTTAAGATTGAGTTAAACATCTTAATAAAGCACATATTAATTTGCGCTACAGAATTATATCCAGAATGAAGAATTTCCATACCCAACAAACACCACAAAAAGTTAACTGTTTATCCATTATTTTCACAAAAATACAGCATTTAACCTCTCTATGAGCATTTAATTAATGGAAAAGATTTACGTGGCCGTAAAGGGAGTAATAAAAATTAACAATAATACGCGCATATATCACGGCGGACTATAATCATAATGAACTGTTCGCGTGATTCCCAAAATTATGTCAATGAGTACAGGCCCGCGCAAAAGTGATTCTTTGTCATTTGAATACTTTGTTTTATATAACCGCACCTGTACCTTTGAAAAGGCATTGATATAAAGCACTTCTTTTCTTCATTGTATCGGTTTCTAAGATGTATCTCGATTGAGATACTGGCCGGTATAAAACGGTTTAAAGAACACTGTTCCATACTTAGAAAAAATCTACATATTTTTTTGTCTGATACGCTCATGGCACGTTGTAGATTGCAGGGACCTTTATCATTTGTTTCTGCTGCTTGCTATTCTGCGTTTAAATCTCGTTGAAAATCTTTAAAACTGGATCTTAGTTGGAACTTGAACACTTCCTCGAAAGTAGATAAATAAAAATAAAAAATAAAGAATTGCATTTTGTGCTTGATTGTAGGCAAAAATTATATCTCACCGCACCTCCCAATAACAAGCTACCAACTATATTAATTTACTATCGTAAGGCTCTTCTCACACCAACTTTCTTGTTATTTAACAAAACAATATACAGGGCATATCCAGACTGCGACCGAGGCCAGGTGGTAGTATTAGTGACATCTGATACAATGCAACTAATAAGAAAACGTTTTTATGTTGTAATTTTTTAACTTACTGTCGTATTTCAGTAGAAAATACATTATTTTCCCGAAATAATAATGTAAACCTTTTTATTTTTCAAGACACAATGGTACGCAAGATTTTAAAATAAAATTATACTTTTATCAAAAACTAGGGATTCGCCATTCAAACACGATGATATTTAAAAAAATGTAAAAAAATCCAGTCACATTTTTTGAGAAATGTTTAGTTGCGTTGTCTGTAATCACTGAAACTACCACCTGGCTTCGTTTTCGGTCGCAGTCTGATATACCCTGTATTAGCTCATATACCTTCATCCAGCACAAGATTCTCTACAAATGGGAATGTTTTGGCTATAGTGTATCTCCTAGTGTAACGTGTGTCGATGGACTTTGGCCATTTCTATTTCTATATTTTTCTTAATTCTGGCAATAACAAATTGGTAGCGTTTTAATAACTGTTATTATTATTACGAATATTTCTAATTAAAACGTTGAAGACTTTATAGAAGTATTTGATATAATGTACAAATGAACCTGTAAGCGTATTTTGATATTACCACATTCATGTTTCGTTTGGAAAGCTCGGTACAATTGTTAATGATACTTTATATCAGAGTCAATCAGACAAATGCACTTACAGCAAAACATCCCATAATATTGTGACACTGCCCCATTAGCAAGAAGCGTCCACTTCGGGGAACACCTGAAGCGGCTCGTAAATTCATTTTTATTGCTCCCAGTGTGCGACGGGCTCGTGCCACTAGTCCTACAGTTTCTTGATACACAGGTGAACAGTCCGTCGTGTCAGCCCGAGGCACTCCATCGCCGCGAAAGTCTGTTGCCGCCATTTTGCCGCCCAATTTTGAATTTCGGTGAGCGGCTTCGGTGATATCAATTGTTGATATCAATTATGGAACTGACGGTCGATTCCGAATTATTAAAATCGAATTTTAAATTGCATGTTACGTGATTCGATTTTTGAAATTTAACATTAATATGAAACTGGTTAATTAAAACCATTATTGTTTTGAAAAGTGTTGTTAATAATTTAAATAAGATGTGTTAAACTTAAATTGTTTTTATGTAGTGTAAACACGCAATAGACGACACTAAGTGTTATTAAAATCTGGCGGACAAAGCTTAAGTGATAATAATTACGGCGGCTGAAATTTCTCTAATGGAAACATAATTAAACCTAAAACTTAGGCGTGACTTCTAAAACATTGTAGGTTTTGGGTTGAGGTGTATTATTATAGTATTTTATTACAAAACTGTATATTTTTAGTTTTCGAGACTAATTCATTTGCAATGTTAATAGTGTGGGGTGTTAAAAAATTTGATGAATGAACTGCAAAGAGCATTCTTCATTCTTATATACGAGTATGTAAATTAACAAAACATTGTTTGAGCCATTCCCCTCGCGTACAGAGGGAACTGAGGAGGAAAGACTGTCTCGTACCGAGCTATACTTCGGCTGATGTAAATATTTATGAGTGTTGACACTATCATCACCAGACATTTCTAGGAACGCCGTTCATTTCCAGTGAGCGATGAGCAAGCCATTCAAAACTTCAAAAGCTATATTAATTAGCATCTTATTTACCAAACATAATACTTATCATAAAACAGAAGTACTTTCCCGTAAACACACCGAAATTTTCTCATGAAACTATAGCGGGGTGATTGCATTTTTAAAAATAATTACGCAAATATGTGAACAAATTAAAATAAGCGTACTAATTGTAAGGGCAAAAAAAAAATTAAAATTAATTTTCGTAATCTAGTATATTTGTATCATTTTAATGAGTCTAAATATGCTAGTGTGATGTAGAAAGCATCAATAGTGTAAATAATATAAAAGCTTCAAAAGTTACAAGCTATTGTGTATTGATATGGAATATAGGCTTTTAGCTTGAATCCTTGACTGAAAAGGATGATATTCGGAAATCATGATATTGGATCTATTATAAATTATAATTATTTTTCCTATTTATATATGCCAATATAGATATGCCCGTTATATTACAAGTAGGTATGTATGTAATACTACTAATATAATGCTGGAATGTTTGTTAAACACGCCAATCCCATCAGGTGCACGGCAGACACTGTCGTGGTACAAATAAATAAAAAATGTCTAACATCATCAGGGTTCGTATGATCTCGCCCCATCGTCCCCTCAACCCTCGGTGGACCGGCTGTCCGTGACGTGGGCGGACCCCAGCAGCATGAACTCCTCCGGGGTCAACTTGTTCCATCTGCCCTCGGAGACGCCGGCCAGCAACGAAGTCAAGTTCTCTCCAACTACTGGCGGTAAGATTTGTGTACATATTAAATTCTATTTTCGTTTTTTGTTTGGGTTCCTCCGACGTAGTTAATCAAATTATGTTTGCTGGCGTAATTTGCGAATGGCAGAAGATGGGTGTCCAAAATCGATACTTTTATCTGGCCATGGTGGAGGGCATTTAATCGAGACAGAATAAAAAATACATTTTGTATATATCACACACACAAACATCACGTCTTTTTCCCAGAAGTAGGCAGAGGTGCAACTAGGACACCCACGTTTCGCCTTATGTGCTTCGTCCCATGATGAGATAGGGGGCGAGCCTGTCGTGGAATATATCGACGAGTCCAAATAATAAAATCTTTAGGAGAAATTAGATGATCCCACCAAAAACATTTTCATGTCACATGATGTTGCCTAGACGGGACGGTCAAAAAGTTATCGGATTTCATAAAGAGACAAGCTTCTTGCTCTTCACGCCCTAACTGTACAAGACCCAACTTCACAAACTCTATACTTTAATCAAAATATGTGGCTTGGCCATTTCGCTAAATTCACACAGGCGTATGGTGAAAAAAATATCATCGTTAATTACTTTTTGTTGTTTAACAAATGTTTAATTTGTTGTGGTAACGAAGATACAATATGAGTAGTTATTGTAGTAACGAATGGGTTCGCCTAATTATTTTTGATCTGTGTTAGATTCTTTTTCAACATGTTATTTATAAACGTGGCCTGATAAGCCATACGTTATTTCATTACAGAATTTATCAGAAGTTCGCGGTCAAAATGTTTTAGGCGTGCGATAAGAGTTGGTTATAAAAAAAAAATAACGACCATGTGAGTGATAAAAGTACGAATAAATTTGAATGCAAGCAGAAATAAAGATGTATATAGAAATAAGGAATATTGCATAAACAGATAAATAAATTAAAACCAATATTTACTTTTATTGGAAGTATCGGAAGAGGAATGTGGTTCCCTTTGAGTACTTCCGACATATTAATGTATCTCCTTGTAGTCCTTTAATTAAATTGAAATTGAAACGTATGAATCCTATTTTTTGTATTTATACCAAAGCGAGGTAAGGATGTGATTTTTTTTCACTATTATAATACAATTTTTAAAGTAGGTAGATTTTACTTTTCAAAGTTGTATCCGATTAAGTCAGGCGAAAGCGGCGTCGGTGGTCGTTGATGCGAACATCTGTTAAAATTCGCCGTCATTTTTTATTCCATCCTGCGTTTAACAATGCCGCTCTTAAATTATATTAGCTTTTGACGTCCACGTGTAGCTTTAAACAAGCGTATGGTAATTGGTTCCTCGAATCGGTTCACAGCAATGAATTTGTTAAGTTAACCGTTGTTGTTTTAGAATAATTAAATTTGTGCTTTCACATTTAGTTGTACTGTTCACTTTTATGCTTTTTTAAATCGGTGTATGGACTTCTCACTACATCATACCATCCTAAGACTAGCAAAATCTTATAAAGATCTCTATGATTGCTAGTTTTCCTATAAATACAAATATGTATCTATTTGTTGTTATTCCTTATTTGTATTGAAATGTATTGTTAATTCCCGTCGGTCGATAATCTGCTCGGAGCGCATCACACACTAATATGTTCATTTTGCTATGCCTGTGTAACAAGGTAAGACGCTCAGAACAACATTTCCAGATGGTTCAGACGACGAGGACTACTCAGCTAGTTTGAGTGCCGTCCTGCGGCAGAGGCGCGCGAGTGTCCGGAGGTCACGCAAGGGCCGCACCAGAAGGCCCTCGTCTCCCTTCCTGGCGGACGAGTGCCGACCCAGGAGGCGGTCTTCCGTCTTCACCACCAGCTCTGGAGAGTAAGACATGCTTATATACTTAAGTAATCTCTCAAAGAAAATATAAGGGGTGGACGAGTGAATACCTGCTAGACGAACTTCATCTATTATAATAATGATGTATTTTTATTGCTATAATTTATATAATAATTGTAATATTATAATTTTGTACAGCACTGCGATATCAATAGAAGAGGGTCCGCCCATGATAGTGACCCAGGAACAGATCTTCGAAAATATTCACCTGCACAAAGAAGTGCTCGGGTCTGTGAAACAACAGCCTCTGGGCATGAGGAGGAAGCTCAAAATAGTTCATCAGGTAACGGCTTTGAAGGAAAATCATTTAAATAGGGCCTCAACGAGACGTCACAATCAAGTTCCCTCTTTTACCTTAGCTTGTCAAGACTTGCCTTACCTTGTCATGTCTTGCCTTAGCTTGCCATGCTATGACTTACGTGCTTTTGCTTTAATTGTTGGTTTGAATCAAACAAGAACTTTGCATGATGACCTACCGTTACTGTAAAAAAGGAGACTTTAGAGTGCATGCCCCTAAAGTAAATTGTTTCCAGGCGAAGGCCTATATCAAGCGGCACGAGGGTCAGTTGCAGGAGAGGCTTGCGCAGTCCAAATGCACCAGGGATATATACGCCAGGTTTAACATTCTGATGGCCTCCGTAAGTATCGTAATATTACGGTCAATAATGTTATTAATAATAAGCACTCATCAAAAACTATATATTCTTGTCAATAATCTTGTAAATTTATATTTTTAATTAACATTTATGATTGCATGAATCTTGACTCCACAAACATTTGAAGGACAAAGTGATCACGAGAGTCTGACGGTAAGTACAATGCAGTCGAGGTCCTCCAGAAGAGGAGAAGATCCACGAAGGAGTAGGTTATGTATTGTCGGTTTATACAATTACATCGACCTTTTTGAACCAGCTATATAGACTCTCGTAGTACCTCAGTGGAGTCGATCCATATCAGCACACTACCACTTATTGTTGGTAAATTTGAAACGATTAACTATCTGAATTGCAGAAATGGCAACAACTGAAGCGCGAAGCGGCAAATACGTCCAACTTGCTTATCCCCTGGGAGCTCCGTATCAAGGAGATCGAGTCTCACTTCGGTTCCGTTGTGGCCTCCTACTTCACTTTCCTCAGATGGCTGTTTTGGGTGAACCTGGTCATTGGGTTTATATTGCTTGTTTTCGTTATTGTACCTGAGGTAAGATGTATAGAACACCAGCGCTCATAACTTAATACTTATTATTAAGTACTGTATGGCGTTCGTCACTCCCGGATATGAGATAGCTGACTATTGAATGATACTGTAGCCAGAAATTTCTGTTTACAATATCCTTCAAAGTAGAACACTATAATGTTTCCATACGACTAGTTGGGGAAAGTCAGCACCTGATTTCATTTTATTAAAACATATAAATATTGTCGTTAGTCCAGTAGTGGAAGTGATCCGATAGTGGGACTGTGAGGTTTCAGGTTCGAATCCCAGGTGGGGCTCTCCATTTTGTGCAAGTTTTTAAGTTTCAAATACTCATATTTAATTGTGGAAGGCGCCAGTGGGTCTGTATTATTTTGTTGTACCTAAAATACACAGTTGACAGTTGTATTGTTAGTATCAGAAATTAAATGAGATTTTTCGGTCTAATAAACTTCCAGACCCGAAACACTTCGAGCACAAACATTCATTAGTCTCGGTATGGGGATCGAGCCCCCGGTCTCTCATTTTGGAGTCAGCGTCTAACCAACTGCACCGTGGCAGCTGCCAATATCTGTTAACTTTTAAATATTAAGCTATTCAATATTATAGACACAGGGTTCTGTACCAACTAATTCCCCATTTCAGTACCTAACAGCAAACCCCAAACAAGACGGGGAGAGGAAGGTAATAATGGAGGAAGAGCGGCGGAATGCAACGAACCTGCTCACGCTGTGGGAGTTTGATGGAGTGCTCAAATGCTCCGCCATCTTCTATGGCTTCTACAGCAACGTGGAGCGCGCCAAGTACAGGATGCCCCTCGCATACTTTCTCACTGGACTTGTGGTCTACGTCTATAGCTTCGTTGCTATACTTCGAAAGTAAGTTTGAACTTTGTCGAAATGAAATATATTGTATTGCATACGCAGGGGTGATCTTGAACCAAGCAATTATTTGAATACGTGTTAGGTGAAAGCAAAATAATATAACTAGTTAAGAAAACCTTAAAATTATCAATATTGCAGAATGGCTGAAAATTCACGAATGTCCAAATTGTCTGAGAAAGAAGACGAATGTATTTTCTCGTGGAAATTGTTTACTGGGTGGGACTTCATGATTGGTAATACAGAAACAGCTCATAACCGCATTGCGTCTGTTATTCTGGGATTTAAAGAGGCGCTTCTGGAAGAAGCTGAAAAGAAAAAAGATCTGAGAAAGTAAGTTCAATAAAATATATATTACAACCTAATCAATCTGAATAAAAATATAACTAACAACATTGATTTGTCTTGATTTGGACACTTATTGGCGGATATCGCGGGTATCCAGGCGCTTTTATTAAAAAAAATTTAAGGATAAGAACAAAAAATATATTTTTTTTATCATTGTTATCACAGTTGGCGCATAATTTCTTTCCGCGCGGTTGTTAACATATGCGTCGCCATACTGCTCGGAGTATCAGCTTACGCGGTGGTGTACGTGGTGTCGTACCCTGATGACGACACGAAAGTGCGGAGTTGGTGGCGCGAGAATGAGACCACTATAGTTGTCACAGTCATATCTATAACATTCCCAGTATTTTTCGAACTGCTCGGGTTTCTGGAGCTCTATCACCCTCGCAAACAGTTGCGGTTGCAGCTAGCAAGGTAAGTTGTCTTAACGTCAATAAAAACTAAAAATCCTTAAAATATTCTTATAGTTATGTTTAATTTTTAAATAAATGAAATAGAAATAAATGTAATAATACAAGCCTAAACTTCACTAGAATATGTAAAGTAACATTTTTTTTACAGAATTATGCTGCTGAATTTGCTCAATTTATATTCATTAATATTTGCATTATTTAGCAAGATCGAAGGGATGAGTTCTGATTTGGCTAAATTACAACCAAAGATGGAAATGAATGCAACTATGATATCAATTACGGATTTAGATGAATCTGCACTGACATCTTGTTTCGAGGAGCGAATCTCTTGTGGCCCGTGTACTATAGAAATGACGATAAAGTTGGAAACGGATGAGGCTGGTGGGGTCTCTGCTGTAGTCACAACGCCTATGCCAAATGAAGAAACTACTGTAAGGGTCCAAAAACGAAATTTAAAAATATATGATGAAAACAAGTATTTAATGGCCGAAAACTTGGTGGAGGAACCAAGCATAAAAACTAGCACAAATATTATAGACAGTATACTTTTGGTAAGAAAAGAGCTTGAAAAGTTGAGAAATATAACACGTTATCAACTTCCAGGAATAGTAAATGAAACAATAGATAATACCTCGTACGTTGATTATATCAGTACTGACGAAGTAGAAACTACTACTTTGGATAGTATATTGTTAGGTTTGAAAGAGTTAGAAAAACTTAGAAATATAAGTCTTTTTGTGTCACCGAACGGTGTAGAACCTATCGATACCTCTGATTACGAAGAATACTCATTTTACGATATATATACGGACACATCAACTGTATCGACGTTGTCCGGCATATCATCATCGTTTGAAGATGATGGGGCAAGTTCTACCGAGTATGTAATAAGTGAAGCAACAGACGCGCCTACATTTTTTTCAACAATAGAAGATACAACAGAATTGAATACTGCGTCTACAATTGACAAATTTTACACAAGTACTGAAATATCGGAGGATGCTTCAGAAACAACTACAGAGGATTCATTTAGTACAGATACTGAATCATCTATTGATTTGTCGTCTGAAAATACGCTGATTGATGTACTTACATCAACTTTTAAGGGAACCACAGATACTGAATTTACGTCTGAGACAGAAGCATTTTCGGATTTAATTGAATCAACTAGTTATTTAGACGAATCAACAACTAAAATGGCTACTGAAACAGAGGACTTTAGGATTGAAGCTATTACTGAGACAAACAGTCAAGACAGAACGTCCGATTCTCTTGCAAATCATTTTCAAACACCTTCACCACCTGATTTATATGGGTTGACATCTAAACTAACCACATACATGAATGAACTAACGACGCAATATGTGACTACTGATGTATTGCAGGCTAAATCCACTTTAACCCCAGATACTAGTTATTTCAAAAATGTTACTGCTGTCGAAATTGTGACTTTGTGTCCAAACATTACGTTTAATTGTACGGTAAACTGCGGCGGGGAGAATGTTACACAAGTTTTCATCATGTACAACTGTACCATAGTCAGTAGAATTTGTTATGTCAGGAGATGTAAAGATGATCTCTACAAGAATGATACAAATACGAATTACACGGAAATAATTACGAGGGATGTTTATTATTTTGATGAGAACAACAGAAAAATGTACAATTTAACACTTGCTACCAAAAGAAAGTTACGGAAATTGTGCTGGGAGACAATGTTTGGCCAGGAGCTGGTCAAATTGACTATGATGGATTTGGTAAGATATTTGTTGAATATATTTTAGATTTAATGTATTAGGTTTAGTGGCAATGAAAGAAAGGAGTATTTAGTAAATTATGATACCGACTATTATAAAAAAATACAATTCGTATTTTTTTTAGTTTTGTGATATTAAAATATTTTTTCTTTCAGGTATTCGTGCTACTGGGAACGTTATTTATGGACTTCTTTCGTGCGCTCTTCGTAAGATATATGAATAGATGTTGGTGTTGGGACTTAGAAAAGAAGTTTCCTGAATACGGAGATTTCAAGATAGCGGAGAACATATTGCATCTGATTAATAACCAAGGGATGGTCTGGATGGGCATGTTCTTTTCACCAGGACTCGTCGTTCTAAATGTTGTTAAGCTGATGATTATGATGTACTTAAGGTCCTGGGCAGTGATGACATGCAATGTTCCACACGCAGTTGTTTTTAGGGTTTCAAAAAGCAATAATTTTTACTTAGCTTTACTTCTAACTATGTTGTTCTTGTGTGTTTTACCCGTTGGTTATAGCATTGTCTGGGTGAAGCCTTCGTGGCATTGTGGACCATTTTCAGAGTACGACAAGATTTATGAGATATTAACCACGAACATTTACAAAATATTGCCAAAATCTCTGAGTTTTATTCTGGGATACATAGCATCGCCCGCAATTGTCATACCATTGTTGGTATTGTTGATACTCATAATTTATTACTTGACATCGCTGACCAATTCCTTGAGAGAAGCCAACAATGATTTGAAGGTTTGTGTGGATAGACATTAAAAATATATGTACTTTATTCGGTTGTATGACGCTTTTTTCAGTTCCAATCAACAATGCTTCATCTAAACTGCAGAGAAGTGTAGACGAAACCTTTTTCATTACATTTCGGGCTTAACCTTAGTTTAAAGTCTAAATAATATCATAACTGTAGTTTTTTAAGATATAGTAACTTACCCGAATTCTTTTATATGCTTTTGATAAAAAATATATTACCCCTTTATCCAACAGATACAATTACGCCGAGAGAGAACGGAGGAGAGGCGGAAAATGTTTCAACTAGCAGATAATAGAAGAAGGACGGGCTCGTCTGCCATGGACAACACGCCGTTCGCAAGGTGGAAGAAAGCTTTGCCTTCGCTGCCTTTGAGCAAGTCTATTGATTCGGAAGATCGGAAAACGCTTATTGGCGAAGATATCATGCCATTGCCCAAAAGCATTAAAAGACGAGGTAATCGTTTGGATTCACATTGCAATTTATTTTGAAATTTAAATGCCGAATATCAATTTGTAGAACCTACCTAATTTAGTCTTATTGGCCAGTTCTGTTACATTTTAGTCACCTTTAGAATATTAGTATATGTTTCACTACAATTCGAAAAGCACACTAAGATCGAGTTTTGTGTCGTGTGTATCAGAAACTAAGAGACTTTTCGGTCTCACAAAAACCCAGACCCGAAACAATTACGTGTGGTTCACACTCAAATATTTGTTATGGTGCGGGGATTGATCCCGCGGCCTCTCGTTCCCAATCGGTGTCTGACCAAATGCGCCGCAGAGGCTGCTGAATTACAAGTTACAATAGTAAATTTTCAAACTAACCATGTTTTACGCATTGCAGGAGGAATATTTGAAAAGATAGTCAACATGGCTTTAGATAAGAAGTCCGCTGTTGAAACGGTCCCGGAAATCAGCGACCCGTCGCCGTCTCCGAACCATGCCGATGACGAAACCGACACAGATTTTCACGAATCACTACCCAAAGAAGTACTTAAAGCAAAAGATATCACAATAATCAAACATTCAGATCAAAAGAAGAAGAATAGCGTAGAATTTAAAACGACAGACAGTGAAACCATAAAGAAGAGATTCGTCTCCAAAGCCCTCAACCTTAAACTTGAAAAAGATGAACGCACTGAAAAGAAAGCTATGATAGAGAAGCAAATTAAAGATTTTACAAGAAAAGATTCCGGAAAATCCAAAGTGCACACAAGCGAGGATATTCCTGAAGAAGATACAATGGTGGATAAAAAAATGAGCAGACATCAAACATCGCAATCGAGCACCCAGTCCAGACAATCAGATTCCGTTGGATCAGTTATTCCAGTTATCACAATAAGTACTACGGAAAGTGACGAAGAAATACTCGGTAAAAAGGAAACTGAGGAGACAGAAGAGAAGATAGTGGATGCGCGAGTAAAAAAGAGCAGTTCTGATATAAAATCGTTAAGGCGCCAAAGCAGCGTGGATAGCATCAATGAGCAAAAAGTTCCAAAAGAGAAGAAGCCAGATAATGGACATAAGTACCAATATTCCTTGTAGAAATTATTAAGTTGTAATACAATAAATCATTTCAGAGCACAGTTAATATTATAATTGGATGTTTTTTTTCACTAATATTCATTTTATTTTTATTAATGTATTTGAGTTTATCAACAGCCTTATTTATTAATATCCAGTAAAAACTACAATATTAATGTATCGTAAACGATACATGCGCCAATCAAAGGTGAACACAGTACACATAAATTAAAATAAAATAAATACACCCAAGTCACATACATAGTCCTGACCCCACATTTAAAGTCAATTAAGTCTTGTGTCGTGGGTATCAGACACTACAAGAGACTTTTCGGTCTCACAAACACACCCGAGACAAATACTTGTGTGCCTCACAAACATTTGTCTCGGTGCGGGGATCGAACCCGCGGCCTCTAGTTTCACCAACAACCAACTTAGCCACGGAGGCTGTCAGGCTAGTATAATTTAAAAAACGAACATTTAAAATATTAATTCAACTAAAACCTTTCGGTTTTCATATTATCGCGTGGCATAAGATGACGTCTTTTATTTTATGTGGAGGTACACTACCCAAAAGGTATTTAGTAGAGCAATTAAGATAGCCATACACTAGACAGTAACGGCTTAATTCATAGACAGTTTTAAAACCTATTTTAGTTATGGAATGTTTCGTCTTCTTCGCTTAAACTGAATTCAAAACACATTCGAAAGGCATAAAACATTTGATAACTAAAATAGGTATTAAAACTGTCTATGAATAAGGCCGTAAAAGTTTAGAAATACCACACATTAAACTAAGCAAATATTTTTCTTTCTTTGTTCATTCAGGTCTAATGTGACAGAGTATGGATCAAACACGGATTTTAAAGATAAATACTTTGAAGCTCCAGTGGTTGCATTACATACTTTACCTATTTACATACATAATAAAAATCTTTTTGGACTCAATACTAAAATAAAAACTGCAAATCACAGTGGACAATATCATGTGATGTATTCACCGCCATAAAATAAACAATAAAACCCACGAAAAATTATAAAATTGAACTGTAGTGGATCCGTTACAGTACCTCTTGGAGCACACGCATACATGGTACCGCGCGTACAACGAAATAGCACGACTGAAGGGAGTCAAGGTAGCGTGGGGACTGACCACACAGCCATCGCTCACGTCATGGAGAATATACTCAAGTGCGACCAGTCTTTTTGATGCAAAACTTTTACCTTTTGTGGGAGGCTTGGTCCTGCACCCTCTCTCGTTGTATGTCGCTCCCACATCCAAAAACCTTTTAAAACAACCTCCTACGACAAAACGGCCTCTGCACTTTGTCTTTTTTCTCCATGCCAGGTATCCTTTCGCTTGATTACGCGATTCGAATATATTGTAGCAATCTATGGTGCTTAACCGAGGTGTGTCCAAGCCACAAGTAAAGCATCTCGGTACACCCCTATATCTATGCCCTTTTCTTTCTGAGCTGGTTTCGTTGTCAGTTCCCGTTTCGTTATCATTTGCGAAAGGGTACATCCATATAGGTTTCAATATCATCTTTTTTAACGTTTTATTGAATAACTTATATTCTGGAATAGGCATGTGTGTTTCAGAACTGATTTCTACAGTGGAACTGGACGTTGCCGTTTTGTATGTGAGGATTTTCTGATTCCTTGTGTTTGTATAAATACTATCATAAAGTGGGATGACATTACTTTCGGTTGGTTCTCTCTTTATATAGTTATTTCTTGATGAAATAGTAACTTCCTCGCCTTGATCCTCCAAAGCAGTTGTGACAGGTTTGAAGACTGGCGCTGTGTATGTATACCGAGTTGTATTGGGAGATAATGTAGCAGAAATTGTTATCATCGTCGCATTCATCCTCAAAGCTACTATTGTGACTTCCCGCGTAGTTTGCTTCGACGTCTTATTCGGTAATGTAGTCATCATATCAACCATATTTACTTGTTCCTTTATTCGCCCAATAGTCTTCAGATTGTCTAAAAATTCTGCTGGAATCACAGTCCTTTTTGAATGTCCTAGTGTGGGCCTCCATACATATCTATTTTTAAACGCGTCGCGGAACTTAGCGACTGGCTGACTGCGTGTTCCAGAACTTACCCATTGATATGTGGCGTCAAATCCACTGATGGTCGGTGCTGTACCGTTTAATACAAAATCGTCGATGGAATAGTCTTGAGGAAGTATTTCAAGATTAACAGTGCTCTCGTACATATACTGGCTTTTTAGACGTGATAATAAGGACGTGTCTACCGTTTGACAGCTAAATAAAATGAAGGTATATAAATAAATATTGTATATAAAAAACATTTTTATAAATAAACGTGTAAATCTAAAAAGTAAATAAAAGTATATGTCAATTAACTTGTCATTTTAGGAAAGAGTTAAAGATGTTTTTTTAGTTGTTACTTGTAAGTATTGAGGTATTATGCTATGAATATTATTTTATTAACTTAAAAAAATAGATCTGTTCATGCTATTTTTTTGATAGACTCTACATTCAACAAGTATATAAACTATATATAAGAGAATATTGTAACATAAGGGACGAGTTGATTTGATAACGTTTGTTAAAAGATATGTTTTATTTAAATGCTCAAAACATTTATCTTATATTATTACTATTTATATATGTATTTAGTAAACCTCTTAGGCAACTATATTGTTAACAAATAAAGAAATGAACTCTTTAAATATCATATTTGTTTAAAGAATAAAATAATCATTTTAAAAAGGTTAGTACACTGACTTGGTATTGATTCGTCTCAAGTAATATTAAATTGCAACAAAATCAAGAAACCAAAAAAGCACGAAACCAAACACGAGGCTAACAAAATTCTGACAAAGCAAAACCAATCACAACAGATAAGATGCTTAACATTCCAAATGTAGGACAATTGCTAACAAAAAAAGGATTTGAAACATCGTCCCTTAAGATTAAAAAGCGGCTGATCCGGAGGGTTGGCGCGGCTAGCCGGGGCCGACAGCGCGCGCCCGCGCCGACTGAGCGCCGACACTCGATGCCGGGACGCGGCCAGCACAACATGCCGCCCGCGGCCGCGCTGCTGCCCGTGCTGCTGCTCCTGCACGCCGCCGCCGCTGAGATACTCACTCCTCCATACATCAACCTCGCCACTGGGAAGAAAATCACCGCCACAGCCACCTGCGGCGACGAGGGCCCCGAACTATACTGCAAACTGGTCGGAGCGATCGCCGACCACGACGAACATGTGATCCAAGGGCAGGTATGTGGACCAGTTTTTGACCTTTGCTTAGATTTTGTCGTTCGGGACCTGTTTTGAGTTGTAGTAAGTTGTGCGTTTAATTGCAAGAGACTTCCGAACGGAGTTTTGTTTGTGATGCATTTTGTGTTGTCAAAGTAGTTTGTTTACATTAGTTCATTAATATTCAATTCGTTGGAATGTGGATAGAGCACCATTTCATTTACATTATGTTGTTGATCATTTAATTTATTAGAGACTAGAATTAGACAGATATATAATGTGGATCTTTTATTAGTTGATACTTGATAGTAATAGATTTGATTTGCTTGTTGTGTTGAAATGATACTGCTGACTTTATTTTTTAATAGATACTTTTATATTACCAATTGCGTTATTGGATATTTTCGCTCACACAGCTGTTTGTTTATAACATAGTAAAACTAACTTCACCTGTGTATATCTATATAGAAGTAGTAACAGAGTTTATAGTTTTGCTATCGTCACGTATCCTTTGCTTGATTGGTATAACCAACTGCACGTTGCAAACCGCGAGGTCTTGGGTTTGATTATCGTTTCCCGGATCGGACAATTTGCGCAAAAGGAATAATTTAGTACTAGTGTGGTTTAGTAGTGTGTAAGCCATGCATGCATGTATGTTATATAGACCTAAGACCTATATTATGTGTCATTTGTAATCCTGGCAGGGTCGCCATGTAGGGAGCTTTGTTATTGAAACGAGTGTTCGGGCTTGAATATGATTTATTACTAACTTTAATCGATTACAAATGACACATAATATAGGTCTTAGGTCTATATAACATACATGCATGCATGGCTTACACACTACTACACCACACTAGATGATTTATTTGTTTTGTTTCCGATATAATATCCCATGTCCAGTTAAAGCTACAGATTGCTATACAAAGCATACACAGTTAGGAAAACAAAGTTGTAATATCTTGTCTGATCGTTTATTGTACCCATATGTCGGCGTTCAATAACATCACTCTCTTCAAGAAGCTTTGTCCCAAACTAGAATATCCTGCGAGTGGTTGCTTTTTAAAACATTAATGCCGGATAAACACGCTAATTCATGGACAACAATTTGTTCGAGCGGGAATCAAACCTGCAATTTGAAAGTTTAGTTCTAGTTTAAGACATGATCTATGTTAAAAATTAATCACTTTAATGAAAGAACTTTAATAGATCATGAGACCGACAGGTTCTACGAGGAGTCATATTTATTTTGATTTTCTATTACAGCGAAAAGGCTTCCTTTAGGCAGACGTCTACCAACACAGAATGTATTAAACATCTGATGTAATTATAATCAAATTCCTTACCTACAGTTCTTCAGAAATAGGAAGTCCCCTAGTGTATATATGCCTCTCCCGTGTACTTCCACCGCAACATGGAGGCGACCTGCATTTGGCTTCCAACAACATTTCTTAGATTATCTGTCCTCCTTTTATGTCGATATCCAATGGTTGGTGGTACGCCGTCTCCTACAACTTTTCGTTTAACTTATACACGATAAAAAGGAATGATGGAATAAGACGCAAGCGAGTTTAGATGAAAATTTGTTATCATTTAATATGCAGAGTAGGTCGAGAGTCCTTTGCCACCTAATAAGTAGGAAATAGGGTGGGAAAGGCGGAAGATTATATGGCTTCCAAAATTCTTTGAATGAATGAACGTAAAGCGATACCCAGCGTATTACGACGGTTTATTATAAAATATAATTGTAAATAAAATGGGTTATAGTAAGAATGACGCAATGGTAACGCGGTCGCATTGTCATTTGCTATCGCTTATCATTCTGTGAGATAAATCTCTGGAGGCGCTATCAGTCTTTCCTCTCTTTCCTTTTAACCTCTTTCCACTACAGAGTCGAGAGTCCAGCAGTAGACCTACATTCCAAGTGATGAGCCGTTCAAAAAAACGGGATAATGTTGCCCAATTAGCTAAATATACAGATATTTTCTACCCTTTGGCAGCTCTAACGCTTTTAAAGTTAGCCTAGAAATAGATCCATATTCCGCATATTATTTTTTAATAATTAGAATGAAAAATTGTGGATTGTTTAAATGAAATGTGACGCTCCCGCGCGGCCCGGATAGCGGCGGTGATAACAGTTATCTCGCGTCCTGTTGGCTCACCATCCCGCTGATAAGGAGTTCGATGCCTCACCCAGCCACCGAAACTACTACGTCATTAGCTTAGCTGATAGTCAGTTTACTGTAATTATAGTCTGCGTCGCTTCCACTCCTGTTTGTTATGGTATAGTCAGCGATTATTGAGGCCAGTACAAGTTCATCCCGCGGTTGGTAGACAGGCGGCAGCTGGCTGTGATATAGCAGGCCGTGTTTTCTATCTCCACACTAAGACAAATGTTTGTATTACTGGGTGTTTTGAGATCCAAAAGTCTCGCCTAGTTTCGGATATCCTAAAATTATCTTAATGTGGTGTTAAGAGTATAAGTGTGACTTTGGTGCATAATTCTCATTAAAATTAAAAATGAATATTATCAATAAAGTTAAAAACCGGAGTAATATAAACGTAGCAGTTAGTTTGCCAAGATTTTATGTATGTGTGTACATATATACATATTCTGGGCCATCTATACAAGTTTTTTCAAATCGAAAAACTGATATCACGATTTACCATGGTAGCTACTGTACCGATAAAGCGACAGTTACAAAAACACATCTAATAAGTAATACTAACTAGTTTAATGATAACCGTATCGGCCGAGCAGTACCGAATATTTCTGGCCTTTGACACCGTTATCGCATGTCTTTACTGTTCTAAAAACGTTTATTCAAGTCGCGGTTATAGCCAGGTTCCCCGCCCCCCTCTTACCATAGGTCTAAACTATACTTAGACAAATGATTACAACAATTACGAGTACACATAGTCCTGCTGGCTAATTCACGTAATGTTTTGACGCGCCGATCAAGTTGCGGTGCAGTTGCAATTAAGTTTACGTCTTAGTGCAAAATGGTATTCTTGTAATTGTTTAGCTGCGCGTGAACTGCATCTAAGCTATGCGTAAACTGCGCGGGTGCTGCGCGTCAATTATACGTCAGTCGTATGTTTCCTATTATAAAATGTACTCTGTGGTCGTATGCAAGAAGCTTACACGTGAATACCGATCAAGTTGCAATCTGAATCACGCACATAAAACACGCAGCAGTAGAATACGCTAAACCGCTCGCGTGACGCGGCCTTGACGCGAGCGTATCTGACAGCGGTTGTCAAAATTACGAGAATACGAAAAGGTCCGTTTTGATCGAAACTGAATAAATCTTTTGATTTAACTGCAACTGCACTGCAACTGAACTTATTTAATTACGTGAATTACCCTAGTGATCTCTCAATAAGATCGAGTATTGTATGTACCAGAAATAACATATTTCGTGTGGATCACAGGAACTATGGCCCTTTAGAAATACCTTAAATGAAGTGGCTTCCTTGCGCGTTAACCCCTAATAAACATAACAATATAGACTAACAATCATGCATCCACGCCGCAGTTACCTTTTGTGTAACAATGTTATAGATTGTTAACACATGTTAGGCAACATTACTTGACATATAATAACACGGTAACGTGTACTAATCGACCGCAAATTTTTTTTTTCGTCAAATTTCCGTCATTTTTTAAAAGCTGAAAGTTAGTTTGCGCATGCCTACTTACGTTTTATTAAAGTTTGAAGATATCGTATGTACATATATTTGTTCTATCTTTATAGTATAAAAGCAGAATTTTACATAATTATGTTAAGGCAACTATCAAAAAGTGTTTCCTTGGCAGCTGAACACTTTTGATGGTTCATCTTGCTGGACACATTGAAGCTGATAAATTCTAAAGCCACCACGATCGGAACTTCATAATCGCTGATCGTGTGATGCCCATGTTAGCGGCATGCGCAGATAAACTTTCAGCTTTAAAAAAATCACAAAATTCTGGCGGCCACAGGCTCTTTAATAATAAATGCATCAACTATCCTGACCCCACGTTAAGATCAGTTAAGCCTCGTGTCTTAGATATCAGAAACTACGAGAGTTTCGGTCTAACAAACACCCAGATCCGAGACAAATACTTGTGGGCCGCACAAACATTGCGGGTTCGAACCCGCAGATTCTCGTTTTACAACCAGCGTCTAACCAACTGCGCCACGGAGGCTGTCAAAACTCTAAGTCTATAACAATAAAGGCTATCAGATGTTGCTGAGTAACATGTGGAAACTTCGCTCAACAAAAACTAATTGCGATGTGGATCCACCGTTACTATGCAGAATTTTATAGAAACGGCCATAGACGAGCACGTTATTGATAATTCTATTCAGGTACTAAACGTTGAACGCTGCGCTGTGTATATCATGAATCAAGCTATTCAATATAAAAATGCCATTCCATCGGGTTTTATGATAGAAATAGCAACTAAAATCATATTAAACACTTATTTCGTATTCTTAGGAATATAATATTGTTATTAATAAATTATTTACATTTAAAGACCTCACTAATTAATTGGTACTGTTTATACGTATTGAGGAGTTAATATTTTACTCGTATTTAATAAACATTTCGCTGATTCGGTGTTAGTCATATTAGTTAATACCGAGTCAAAACTTGTGATAATTTTATTACTATTGAATATTATAATTACGGAATTCATTATAAAGAGATTGTTTATGTCGTGATTGTACCTCTGAACACTGAATACCTCTGACTGCCTCAGTAGCGTAGTTGTGTTAAAGTATGATTGAAAAACTGAGGTCTCGGGTTCGAATCCCGGGTCGGGCAAAATTATATTGGATTTTTCTATTCATTATCAGCCCGGAGTCAGGAATTTGTGCCCGATATGGCGATAGGCTCGCCCCCTATCACATCATGAGACGGAAAATACAAGGCGAAACGAGGGTGTCTAGTTTGTACCTCTGCCTACCCCTTCTGGGAAAAAGGCGTGTGTTTATACACACTGTACATACACCTCTGAATAAGTCGGGTAATCCCCCTTAATCGTTCATTTTACATAGATATCAAGTATTGACGTCGTATTATATACAGTGTATGCATGTTATGTTTTATTTACAATGTATTAAACATGGACATAGAAGTTTGATCCACGCAGGATGAGTGCCATACGCAATGATTATGCCCATTTATTAATAGTTAAGTAATTGGGACATAAAACCTTAAATTTTGATTTGACGCATAACCAGTTTTTTTAAGTAGGTGTGTATATTATGTCAGACAGCCGAGTATAAAATCGCAAGTTTAATAAACCCAGAGCCCGTGACCGCCATACTTACGTTATTTTATAAAAGCTGAAAGTTGGTCTGCGTATGCCTTCGACATAGGCATCATACGATCAGTTATTATGAAGTTCCGACCGGGGTGGCTTTGAATGTTAATACAATGTAGTTTTGCCAGCGTTATAGTATAAAAGTTGAACTTTAAATATGTCGTTAGAGCAAAGGACACTTCTTGGCATCCGAACACTTTTGATGGTTCTTTCATCTAGCCAGAAACATTAAATCGTCATTCGTGATGGCTTTGGAGGTTAACAACAACCTCCAAAGCCATCACGAATGACGATAATCTGGCGGCTTCGGGCTCTTGGTCTATAAACTTACTACAGAAGGATGCATTCTTAAGTTAGACACTTAGAAGAACATTGACTCGCTAAAACTGTTTTAAGTATTATAAAAGTAGATATTGTCTTACAATTGTGTAACAGCCTAAAAAAGTACCATATTTAGTTAGTATTCCGATTCTAAACAATGCAAACAACACGAAACAGTCGTACACGTGCTTTCTTCAACAAACAGGTCCCACGGTTCATTCAAGCGATTCATTCAAGCCGCGCTCATTATTCCGAACACGGTGTATTTGTCCAAAAAACACTCAGAATGAGCCCATTGTGCTGTTCCAGAAACAGGATCGGGATGCGCTCACATTTGGCCGCCATATGTCCGCAAAAAATTACGAATGTTACCGAACATAACCGATTATACCCGAACGGTCCAGCTAAGTTACAAACCAAATATTTGAATAGTTTTTTGTGTTGGTGGATGAGGCATTGTTTTGTTAGTACGTGTAGGTTCTGGTGATCTTCTCTTGACATTTGATTCCATTATTAGGGTTGATTTTTAAATGTCGTTTTATTATTAATGAAGTCTATAATGGCGTTAATTTCTACTTTAACTCACTTGATTACGGTGACATTAATGGAATAAAATCGACTATTAAGAGCAATCAACTTGTTGAAACTTAGCTTCTTTTATGAAAACGTACAAACTAGTCAAATAGGAATGGATACCTTTCTCATATATTTTGTATGATAAAAATAAATCCATATTATATTTTACTGCACTTTAACATTATCTATTAGAGTTAGATTCGACTTCCTAGTCGTGTTCTTTATTTCTGAAAGTCGTGTCCCTAAGAGACCTTCGTGGCTCTGTGTGTCAAATTAATCTAATTAGCTCAGTTCTGAGCCTTTCATAGGGCATTTGTAACAGAGATCCCAGTGAGTGATGACTGATGTCACTTGATCCATAAACTATACCAAAAAAAATTATAGTCGATCAGGATTCTATTTAAACAGCGTTTACATATTATCAGGGGCCATTTCCCCTGATAATATGTCAACAAACTATTACATTTAAAATATCAGCTATAAGTTTAAACACAGAACAGTTGAATATGGTAGTTTAAATTTTATACGGTCTTACAATCGAGGATGGCAAAGACCGTACCAAATACAGAGATAAAGCCGAAAAGTGCAGCGGCTAGGTGCCCGTCCGCGAGGTCTTAGAGCTAGATAACTAACGGATAATTAGGCTTTATGTCACAAGTATTATACGTAACTAATGAACGATGTTGGCCAGGTGTGCGACTACTGTGATGCGACCAGCGACTCGAAGAAGCACCCGCCGGAATATGCGGTGGACAACAGCGAGACCTGGTGGCAGAGCCCGCCGCTGTCGCGCGGCATGAAGTACAACGAGGTCAACCTCACCATCGACCTGGGACAGGTGGGTAATAATATTAATAAGGGTAATAATATTACAGCCTCAATTCATGAGTGCATTAAAACATGATTTAGTTATGGTTAGAGGTAACTACGAGTGTAACCATCATTACACAAATAATTTATATTATAGTAGCACCTAGATGGTCAGACGACCTGGTGAAGGTCGCGGGATGTCGCTGGATGCAGGCTGCCTCCAACAAGTCGATGTGGAAATCATTGGGAGAGGCCTATGTTCAGCAGTGGACTTTCTTTTAGCTGATGAATTGGTTTGGATTGGATATTAGTACCTATCAGTAAAAACGAATGACAGGATGTATAATCTTCAAGACATCGGCTTACTACGACATAGCATACCGATGCCCTGAACGTATAAGGTATCAGACTAGAAAACATTTTTGTATAAATGGATATGGAACGCTGCCACCTGCTACTAGACCAGTGAGATATACCATGGTTAATTGTTTATACAATGAATACTTTCTGGCTTCTGCCTAAATCATTCGTTATATAGACATGGTGTGATACGTTGTAGCAAGCTGTGTACTTTTAGCGGTGAGTACTAGGTGATAGGTATACTATTCTAAGAAATCATTTTTTGTTAATGTATATATCAACATACACTAATAAAGCGACTATCGACGAGTGAATTGTCGCTGTAAGTGGCTCTTAAAATCCGATTTATAAACAGCATCATAAGTATTTGAAACAAATTGTTGCATCTCTTTGAGATACTAAGTGTTATGAAACCGCTGACAAATGCCATTAGAATACTATTGTTTTTTTCCTGATAAAGATGTGAATCGAATCCTTGCTTCCTTTATCATCATCGTCATCAGCCCGCTGCAGTCCACTGCTGGACATCGGCCTCTCCTTTACTTCCTTACTAATATTATACATCTGAAAGAGAGTTTGTTTGTAACAATTTGACGCCTTAACTACTTATGTATACATAATACAAACATACAAACATGAAATTATGTATACATACATGTTGTGAGGGGTATTAAAAAGGGTATAGAGTGCCCCCTTTTTATCCAGATAATGAAGACGATTGTATAAAGCAATGGTGATATAAATTGCCTCTAAATTAGTATGCAACGACGTGGTTGTGCTGGATCCCTGGCACTACAAAGGTCCATGAGCGGCGGTGACCGGTTATCATCAGGCGGGCCGCTAGCTCGCCTGCCTATACCAGTAATAAAAACATAATACAAATATTCATATTTGCAGTTAATACGAGGATTCCTCGCAGTATTTCGGAAGTTTTAAACTAAAAATGGATTCATCGGCCTTACGTCATCTTTTATGATCTCATTAGCATATGGTGAAATAAATAGGCAAATGTCTAGAAACAGAATTCTGATGGGTCATTTGGCGACCGATGACATCAGACGCACCACATGCCACGAACAAATTATTTTATACAAGGGAGCGGAGATCGTCTAAAGTCTGTCGTTTCGACTTGTATTATATTGCGAGCAATTATTTTTATAGCAAATCAACAAAGGTCGGTCGAGAATTGCACGGAAAGCATTGATAATTTAAATTCTCTTTACAAATGTATTGCATAATATCTATCTATCTACATCAGCCCTCGTTAACACGTTGCGGCGTGTAGGACTCCTAATTTGCCACATCTTTCTGTCTTGCCTTGCATAATACGAGCACCTCTATATTCCCTATAGCGTAGGCAGAGGCGACGTTAGAGGCAAACACATTACGCCAAGCTTATTTCGACCTGGACTCGATCCTAGGGTCTAACTGTTTAAGGCTACTTAATGCCGTCAGTAAAGTAATAAGGAATTTTCATAAAATATAAATAGGTATTCATTCATCATCATCATCAGCCATAGACCTCATTATTATAAAGTATTCATTCAAATCTAATATATTAATCTTCCCTATCTTACAGTCGTTTTTTGTTGTCCATTTATTTTTCGTTAAAAAGACAGCCTAGCTAAGTCCCAGATTTCTTTTAATATGTATAAATGGAAGCAAAGTGTCAAGGAGTGGCCGAATTTATGTTTTCGAGGAATTTATTCTTTTTATTATCACACACTTGCCAATCGATTAAAAATAAAAAGATTGCTAAAAATGAATAATACAGTTAAGAAAACAAGTTTCTCGATTATATAATGAACACAAAAATGAGTCCTATTTCATATAATTATACATAATTAATAATTGCAGATTTGACATAATAACTTGATACATTTTGATCATACCCAATTTATCGAATTCAAAAACATCTACTTATTGGTTTATTTTCTAAAAAAATACATGTTGTATTTTTTTAATAGAGACCGAGTATCTTTAAGTGAGTATTAACTCATTTAAAACCCTTTCAAAAATATCTAAATACCTCAGAAGTAAGCGAATATTATAAGTATATGTATACATATGTAATTAATCTCCTTTTTAATACCTTCTGTATCACAGAGCAGGCTAAGGTTTTTCAATTTTATCCCCTTCTTCTCCTTTCCATCTTAGATCCTTAGACCGATATGCGGGACCGAATCTCCGTGGCCCTGTCCATTTCGAATCAATTGTCGATGTCATTTTCATTCAGGTCGAATCGATAAATTCTCGTCAGTCGCAAGTCACATTTCTGATGCAACATTAAGCTATGGGGCTATGTCAATACAAAATAAATACAAATAAAAATAAGCATTCTGTAGAATGTTAAGGATACAACAGAAACGGCGACTTTCTACGCGACGCTCCATGTGGATCTCGCTCCAGCTGTCGAAAATAGCACGTTATGGCAGTGCGTCGACCCCGGCAGGCACATCAAATTAATTATAGAGCAGGATTTACGACCACTGCACCCGTTGGGCAATCTCGGAGGATGGCGACATGTCCTTTTTTGTTGGTGAGAATTCTAAGAACGCCGGCATCGTCTAGACTGGGATATCAGACATTGGTTCTGGGCGTGCTTTTGGATGCCGCCTTCGATTTTTTTCTATGAATATGTGTAAAGGTTCTTTACACCGTAACATTAACAGTATGTATAGGAAAACAACTTGAGGAAAGCTGCGTGCTATAGAGGCCTTCAGAACAATTTCTGTGTTATGTACACTTTGCCAACCTGCAATAGACTAGTGAACTAAGGCCTAAGCGCTATTGGACTATTGATTGTGGAAGAGTCTTGGGCTCAGCATTAGGTGGACTATATGACGAAGCTCACCAAATGAAAATATCGTCAGTTAATACTTTGCCCGAATCACCAACTTCTAGTCAGGTTTTGTACCAGTAAAAAAAACGTACTTCATTAATTAGCATACAAAGTGTAGTTTTTCGACGGCCCATTACACAAAGCAACGACTTAGAAATTAGTACATATCGTATGTTATAATAGTGTTAATTGCGTCGAATGCAGTGACTCAGTGCGCCCGCGTGTGTTTTCCAAAAATAACAGCTAAGCGAAATGCAATATGGACCGTGTCGCAGCAACACGCTTTGCTAATGGTTTCCTCTTTGCCACGAGCTATGCGACTATTCAATGATTGCTTTGCGACTAATGTTTCCATCTTTCGACCAGTCCTGAGAACGAAAGCAATTCTGAAAGGTTTATTCCGCTTTTAACCCAGGTGAACGACGTGGAATAAACCTTTTGAAATATTGTCTGGAACATTCGATTCGATATATCGCAAGTTAAAAAGTTGTTTTTCCAGCGCTAATACAAATCACTCATAAATTTCTTTTTATGCAATATTGCTCTTGGGGCTTGTCGATTGTATTGGATTTTGTTTCATGTATGCATGTTCTGTGTGTTTATAAAACCCGTGAGTTAGACCTGAATGAGTAAATTGGCATTTACATTGCTACTCGTATATCATTATATACAATCAAACTACGTGTGCGAAATTATCTGTTTTTAAAAACAATTTCAATATTGTTTTTTATAAGCGCTGCTCGTATTTTAATGCGAATATTTGTAATTAAAGAAAAATATTTTATTATAATTACTATTAATTTTATTATAATATGTACATAGTTTAATAATTATGTAATATAAAGTCGTTGCTTTTTGTATGTGGCCATAAACCGATATTTAAATATTATGTTTTTAAATAAGTATTATTTTTAATTCAATTAAAAGGTAATTTTATTACGATATGTTTTTTATCATAACTTGTACTTGTGTGCAACAATGACAGTACAAAACAATCGGCTAAAAGCCCTAGATAGCTTACCTTGTCCCTGTAGATTATGGGCGATTTTAAGAATTCCATCAAGTTATTCTCTTGCCTGTTGTAAGAGGCGACTAATTGGGGAAATGGTGGTCGTGGGCACGCAACAGGGGTATTTGTAGGGCCCATTACACATGCGACTTCGAGGTAGGCAGCAGTATGAGTGTCTGTTCTCATGCTGCCGTGGATACTGAAGGTGTCACTAAATACGTGGGGTGGGCTGACGCGACATCGCGCAAGAGCGGTTCCGGCATAGCTTCACGCTATTGCGTTTTGCCTCCGGACCTGGACCCATTCCAATGCCGTCCGATGGAGAGGTCCACCGTGGGGTTTTTGCTTGGTATGCTGGTAGGAGTTTAGTAGGGAGTCGACTCAACGGTGGCTTGAATGGTAACATCTTTCCCGGGTGGCTCACCGTTGATTCGTAAGACCGGTGAGGTACCAACATCACCGCTTCGGTACCGTCCCAGGCAGTGTTAGCGTAAAATAGTTTTTCCTCGCGTAAAAAGGCTTACGTTGTGATGGGCTGTATTAAAAGAATAATATTCCTAAATTTAGGTATTAGTAATTTATAAAAAAAACATTTTCTCTTGTCATTATCTAAAATAAATGTGTAAAATGGCAATAGAAGCAGATCACACGCCAAGCGCGTGGAACAAACGGGAATGAGGATTTGATAGCCCCATGCTGATAACAAAGTTGTTTAGGGGCGCCTCGGGTCAAACCAAAGATTGTGTTGTATTGTTACGCAAATAGACTGTTTACTTGAAAAAAAAAAAACTACTGTGTCGATTGTAATAAAGACGATTCCATTAGGTATTATCATTATTGATGAATGACTTTAAAACGAGTGCAAGAATCAAATACAAATATACTTTGATTAAGACAATAGACAGGCCACAAAATTTAGATACACAAAATACAGATAGTGCCTCGAGACTCATTGGTGGAGTACGGCAAATGGTTTTTCACTAAATTTGGGGATTACACTTTGTAAACAGAATATTATGGTTTCCTTTCATACATGAATTAAGTATCAAGCAGGTATGTGCCATATCATATCATATCATATCCGTACTATGATCATATGATTGTCGTCCTTGATGTTTTGTTGTCGTGCGCAGGGTCATTAGGATCATTTTTGGCTGCCACAAAAAGTTACAAATATTGTAACACAACATTTTTTTTGTTTCATAAGAAGCACGTAAAAAGTCCTTAAATAATTTAAAACATTTCTTTTTAAGTAAGGGTAAGTTCGTCAAAACGAAATCGGCAATAGTCAAGTCACCACACCAAATTAAGGGTAGACATTTTTCATTGCAACGTGTTAAACCATTACTGTGCGAAGAAATTTACTGACAAAAATATCGTATTATGTCTCCTTAGCCGTAAGGTTGTTTCCTCACAATAAACTTTTACAGTATTTCCATTTAACTGTAGCAGGTGATTTATAAATAGACTTCCGCAAAACAACAGTGTAAATGCACTGTTGTGTTACGGTTTCAAGGACATTGTAACCAGAGTAACTACTGGACATAATGAGACTTAACACCTTATCTCTCAAGACTAGATTTTAATCGCGTCTTCCCCGCGTTCATTAGACAACTCTGGAACAGACAACCACGCATGCACGCTGGCATCCGAAGCCATAGCTTGATGATCCAATTCCAAACCATCTCGGCGCGAACAAAAAAGTTCGGCTATTATTTTTTGTGCCGCACTGTTAAGCTGCAGAATGGTTTTCCGTCACGTGTGTTCCCTCCTTCCTATAATCCTGGGTCCTTGCGCTGCACTGTAGCGTGAAGAGGCATCCGCCATCTGATGCCATTAGATGCTCTGTCTGGGCGGCGTTTGCGCTTATCACCAGGTGCAGTGCAGTCACTATGCCGTGGCAGTTTTATCTGTTTGTTTATTTTACCGTTAATTAATATTTATATACTGCTCGGGAACAGTAGTTGTTTCTTATGCAATGCACTCTATGTACATATCTTGTGTATCCCTAACAACATGTATGCAATTCTTCAAGATAATCGGTTGTGTCGTTGTGAATAAATAAACAAACATATTTTCGGATTTGTTATGTTATTTAAAGTTTGTTCAAATTAATATTTACTACTTCTGTATCTGTTTAAGCCCATACACGAGCCACTGCAGTGCACGGGCCTCCATTACAATCTCTATAACATGCTTCATATTACTTTTGCACAGGAGTTCCACGTGGCTTACGTGTTCGTGCGGATGGGCAACTCGCCTCGACCAGGGCTGTGGGTGCTGGAAAAGTCTACCGACTACGGAAAGACCTTCAAACCTTGGCAGTACTTCTCGGAATCTCCTCAGTAAGAGAAATAAATTTAAGCACCCAACAGCATACATAATACTGACCATACACCATACACCTTTTTTATAAAGTACAAGTCTAGTGTAGTGGCTATCAGAAACTACAACAGACTTTTTGGTCTCACGAACACCTTAGTCAGGACTGTGTAAGTGTGTTTATTATTTATTATTATCGTACCGCTGCCACTTGCTTTTTACGGATAGATTAGTCAAATATTCATGCAAACAACTTTTTTAAATATTTCGGAAAATTTTTGGGTAAGGTGACATGTGTTTCACAGATTGTAAAACCCGTTCACTTGATAGAATAAGCGAAGGCATTAAATATGATAAATCCTCCTGACTTCGTTGAATAAACACAAGGGTTTTGAATTGAAATAGACTTCACGTTGAGGTAGGAGCGTCGCTAATTCTTTGTACGCGTGTTTCTGCTCATAACCATCATCATGAGATAAAATTTGAAGATCTTATGTGCTGCATCACAAAAACTGAGATATTGCACCAAAGTGCTAAATTATGCTACATCAGAGTAAAAGTGCCGGACAAAGGACTGCTCCATTTTGCGCCATTTCAGCCTGTCATCGGCTTGTCGCATTCAGCATAGACTGCCAGAGACATTGACAGATAATTATGTGCATCACAAATTATGCAAATTAATATAAATAAATAAATAAATACACCCAACAGTCACACACATAATCCTGACCCACACTAAGATCGAGTCTTGTGTTGTGGGTATCAGAAACTACGAGAGAGTGTTTGGTCTCACAAACACCCAGACCCGAAACAAATACATGTGGTTTACACAAATATTTGTTTCGGTGCGGGGATCGAACCTGCGGCCTCTCGTTTCACTGCCGGCAGCCAACCAACTGCGCCACGGAGGCTGTCAAATATATTTATTACAAATTTAATTATTTAAAATTTATTATAAATATATATAATTATTTACAATTTATACTAGAGAGCCAACAATTTTGTTCTGACTATTTTCAACATCTGTTGCTTCCGACAGGGACTGCGAGAGATATTTCGGCAAGGAGAGTCTGCAGCCGATCACTAGGGACGATTCCGTCATCTGCAGTACTGAATACTCCAAGATTGTCCCGTTGGAGGGTGGCGAAGTAAGAATATTTTTTTATTAACCGAGCTTCATAAATAGTAATATTTAGAAAAAGAAGAAAAGCTCGTTATACAAAATAAACACAAGATATATATTTATGACTGATTAAAACCATATTTCAAATCAAAAAGCATATTTTCAGCTATTTTATTAGTTTTGGTACGTTACGATAGATAATAAACTACCACCATCTAGCGGCGGGTGAAGTAAACTTGAGAAAGCTTGGAAAGAGATTGTAATATTAAAATTTAAAATGGAATAAAAAAACCGTAAAGCATATTTTTAATATAATTAAATAATTGTTAGTCGACTGCCTCGGCGGCGCAGTTGTACTCCGGTACGATTACGGCGCTGAGGTCTCAAGTTCGAAGCCCTGGTCAGGCAATGTGATAATAGTGGATATTACGAGGAGTAAGACAACAAGAATTTCTTAGTTCCCCTTCACAAATGTGATATGATACAAATGCAGATGACATTCACAGATTCCAATCTCACTCCTGAACTACCGGCCATCGTCAGACAAGTATTTCAACTCATCAGTATTACAAGAATGGACCCGGGCGACCAATGTACGACTACGGCTGCTCAGAACGAAGAACTTATTGGGCCACCTCATGTCGGTGGCCAGGCAAGACCCAACGGTCACGAGACGTGTAAGTCATTTTACTAGACTCCCTCTCCGCTGCCATTCCTGTTACCCAGTATGAACAACGGCATGTAAAAAAGGATATTTTTTATTTTTTTACGCGTGCATTCGTCTCACATCTTCAATGCTTTACAATACTTGAATAAAGACATTATATCAAGTGCATATTTTAAGCCCTACTTTGATGTAGGTAATCAGTAATCAATGTTGCAATTAACATTTCTGCGACACACATAATGATATTGACTTTTGTTTTAAATTGATAATTGCTAAGAGTAAAAAGATTTTCAAATTTACTATAAGATACGAACAGTATATTTATTGGTGCTAAAATATGGTTACGTTTGTCAGATAAGTTTTTAAAGCTATTGTTAATTGATAGAAAATAAAGAACAAAAGGAGGTTTTAATTTTCGCAAAAACGGCCAATAGAAATCCATTACAGCATAACTATATTTTACAATACACTAAGAAAAATAAAAAAAAACCGTGTATTTTAATTTAATGAACTCACGGTTATCATATTAAGACATTATTTATCTTCCTACTGAACCTTTGGATAATGTAGTAAATATATAAAATTACCTAAGTAATAAATAGGTTTTTCTAATAAAGAACGATCAATTTATCCGTTTAAAATTATGCTCAACTACGAGTATACGCAGACGCTACACCTGTGTTGTGGCAGAGTACTACACTTTACGTCATCTGTTAAGGGATGGCGCCACTTTAGATTTTAGGGGTTCTGAATCGCGGTATCATTATGTTCCGGCCGGGGTATATAAAGCCCGACCGATTTTCCTTGCGTTAAGAGTCTCGCGACTGTCATTAATCAGTCTAATTTTTATAACGCGCTGTCGGCTCTGCCTTCAGTGCGTGACTATGCTTGAAAATATACGTCACATGAAGTGGATGTTTGACGTCCCTTCAATAATCTAGCATTCTCATTGCTATATTAATATTTGTTGAGAGCAAAATATTTAAATTAAAACGTAGAAAAAAAATATTCGATGAAGCTAAAATAACGTTACGTTTGCCAGTAGTTTCTAAAGTTCATATTCATTGATAGAAAAATAAAGTAATAACATTATGATAGTATTGTACAAGTGTTTAAATCCAGATAGAGAGGGGTTGCTGTGTGAGCCTGCGAGGGGTGATCGCGACGACGCGACGCAACGGTTCAAACATTATTCTTTCGCTGTTTGAACCGATTTTTAACCGACTAAAAAAAGAGGAGGTTCTCAATTCGTCGGAATCTTTATTTTTTCTTATTCTCTCCACCCATTGTTTTTGATTACAAGTGGTCCTTTTAGGAATAACGTTTTGTTTTAAATCGTATTGTATCATCAAAGAATATTATCAGCTATATTTTATAGTAGAGTAAAAGTTTTCGAAAGTTGCTAGATACAACCCCACAGATTCCTATGAAGATCGTCCACGGAGGTCTGAGTCCTGCAGTGAAATCCAGTGGCTGATGACTATGATGATTACGAATGACGTCTTTGCATATTCTTTCAGTACTTCTACAGTATCAAGGACATTAGTATCGGCGGTCGGTGCATGTGCAACGGCCACGCCGACATGTGCTTGCCGGACGACTCCAGCGAGAACTACAACATTCTGGTGTGCCAGTGCCAGCACAACACCTGTGGCCCGCAGTGCGCCAAGTGCTGCCCAGGCTTCGAGCAGAAGAAGTGGAGGATCTCGCAGAACTGGGACAGATTTGCTTGTGAACGTGAGTTGGATTTGCATGTAGAATTCGTCCTCCAGTGTCCACGAATCAGTAAAACGATGGAGATTTTGGAAGACGCTGGAAGTAGGCCTATTTCACAGGGTTGCTTTAAAATCTTTGGAAAGTGTTTGTGCTCAACGACAGACTTCTTGTTTCTGAAGAATAAATCTAGAAGACTCCCCCAATATTTTTCTTATTACGATTTTATTTCCAACAGCTTGTAACTGCCATAACCACACGACGGAGTGCACCTTCGACCCAGAGGTGGACGAAAAGCGGCTCTCACTGGACATCCACGGCCGGTACGAAGGCGGAGGCGTCTGCAAGAACTGCCAGCACAACACCGAAGGCATCAACTGCAACAAGTGCCGCCCTACCTTCTACCGCCCCTATGGGAAGAAGTGGGACGAACTCGATGTTTGCCAGCGTGAGTATTTCCAGCCGACACTTTATATTAAAAGTGTATTAGATGCAGAGGGTCGCTGGTTACATGCAGTCTCCCACAGATCACTACGGAAATCTTTAGTAAAAAAACAGCTGTAAACATCCTGAATAAAGATAGTGATAATGCTGTTTTATTAGAAACTGCCATAAATTAACAAGACAATACGAATTACTGGTAATTTAATAAAATTTTGGAGACTTTACGAAACCAAGTAAGTTACAACTTCCCTTCGAAAGGCAATTCGCCACTTTAATTTCTCATAGTGAATTATCCATACAGCTTGCAACTGCGACCCTCACTACTCAACGGGCAACTGCGAGGAGGAGAGCGGGCGGTGCGAATGCCGGCCAGAATTCAACCCTCCCAACTGCGACTCTTGCGCGTACGGCTACTTCGACTACCCCAACTGCAAGCCTTGCACTTGCAACCTGAACGGCACCGAGGGGCAGCACTGCACCCCTACTGATGGACTGGTAAGGCTGAACAATTTATACTGCTGTCATTTTATATTTTTGTACCTTTTATGATGGAATGATAATATTACGCTGATTCTGTATAACCTAGGACCTCAGAGATTATTAAGATACTCCTCACTTATCTCTTTTTAAACCTATCACTTATTCAGCTGGCATAAGTTTGACTCGGTCGTCTCCTATGAACACTTTATAAAACGTGGTTTCTAATGACAATAATTTTACGCCGCTCACTAGTATTTTTTTCTTTTTTCAGTGTCCATGCAAATACAATTACGCCGGCCAGTCTTGTGAAATGTGCGGCGATGGGTACTACTCACCCGAATGCAAAAGTAAGTAGATAACTTTAAACCATAACATTAGTCATTATATAATTAAAATTTAAAACCACGGTAGCAAATATTTCAATGTGGTGGAGCCAAACTGCAGGAGTGGTTATCGCAGACTTAGAGACCGCGTATTTCCTTTGCAGTGTGTCAAAAGACCCTTATGAGACATGAGGTGTTTTTTACAAGTAGTAACTGATCCACACTAAGGCAAAGTATATTGTATTGTATCAGCCCATATATCCAGGGCACGAGCCTCCTCTTTAATCGAGAGAATTAATGAGAGGTGTTAGGACATGGAGTCCACCACGCTCACCTGGTGCAGGCTGGCGGACTTTACATACCATCGAAATTCTTACAAATTGCTATGGTATGCAGGTTTGTTGATGTGTTCCTTCACCGTTATAGTGCGTGGTGACTGACTATCAATACACACATGACTCCGAAAAGTCAGAGTTGTGCCCTGGGGTTTGAATCCGTGACCACCGCGAACACGTAGGCAGCCGCGTCTGGTCCGTTACCAATAGGCAAGCACGCCCTATAAGTCAACAATATTAAAATAAGGTTTTAAAACGCTTTATTGGACTAAAATGGTTTTCCTTCAAAATGCATCCTGTTGGATATGATATTTGTTTTTCAATGCCCTTAAATGTTTGTTGCTAGGATATTAAACTATGTATGTGAACCACAGGTTTTTTTTTGTGAGACCAAAGAGTCTCTCGTAGTTTCTGATAACCATGACACAAGACTCGATCTTAGTGTGGGGTCAGGACTATGTATGTAGCTGTTGGGTGTATTTATAATTATTATTAATTATTAAACTAATTCGATTTCCCTAGACTGCGAGTGCAACTCGGTGGGCTCGGTGTCGCACGTGTGTGACAAGGTGTCCGGCAACTGCACGTGCAAGAGCAAGTACAGCGGGCGCACGTGCAACCAGTGCGAGGCCGGCTACTACAACTACCCAACGTGCAAGCGTAAGTACTCGCCACTCTAATACTCACTGTGATTGTCTTCGACAACCTCCGTGGCGCAGTTGGTTTGACGCTGGCTGTGAAACGTGAGGCCGTGGGTTCAAAATATTTGTGTGATTTACAGGTATTTGCTTCGGGTCTGGGTCTTTGTGAGACCGACAAGTATCTCATAATTATCTCGCAGTATAAAAGATGTTAATATTATTACTTAGAGACAAAAACCATTACGCCATAGTGCAACTCGCTGGAGTAAAACGAGCTGTAATCGCGGAAAGCACTACACATAGGAACTGAATCACAGACCAAACTGAAAATACCCTGGTGGGGTCTTTATCTCGTAATTAGTCTGCAATACATTGATAGAAATGTGAGCATTAAGTATTTAACATAAGGATGAATATGCTATGATAACTTTAAAAAATAAATTTCAAAAAAAGAACAATTTTATCAATTTATCAAATTAGAACACATGTTCTAATCTAAAGAACCAGCCAGCATTTTGTTTTTTTAATTATTATTATTTGAGATACCCGGTAATGGACGTAGGCAATAGATAAAATTATACTTCTTTTTATTTTGTGTACCATAGATTTAATAGAACATAAATCTTACAGTTGATACGTTTTACCGCCATTACATAAAAATAAGTTTTATGAATTTATGGTTATGAAATATTTGTTTGCCTGATGTTTGAATAATTAAGGAAAATAGATGAGTATATTAATTATTATTAAGTTATATTCGAATGAAATTAAACATGGAATTGTCCAGATTGCAACTGCGACACTAGCGGGACAGAGCCTTCGATTTGTGACGACATCACGGGACAATGTATTTGCAAGACTGGCTTCGGAGGACCTCGGTGTGATCAATGCCTTGCTGGGTAAGTATATATTATACGTAATTTGGACTAGTGCCCAAATGTAGATTTGGGTGGATATATTATAATTTAATAATACAGTTTGAAATCATTTGCAGCCGAGGAAACTACGTCTAAAATTACTCTTGGTTAATGTTTAAACTTTAAACGCCTCCAAATATTTTAATTAAAATTCAGCGAGCCCTGTAGTCCCAACGAGGCTGTCGGTGCATTTTGTAGTGAAACGCCCGACGCAATGTTTGCCGAAAATCAACTAATATAATTCACACATAAAGCGCAATATACAATAATAACATAATTTTCATGTCGAGCCGCCGTCATGCCGCTGACATTTTTTTTCCGACTTGCAGTGAGTGATGTCGCCAACTACCTCGCCAACAAAAGTTGCCGACATACTGCTTGTATATTGCGCTTAATATAACATGGTGGTCGGACAGGTACTACATGGAGGTCCGCGGACGGGAGCGGCAGTGCGTGCCGTGCAACTGCGACCCCACGGGCTCCACGTCGACCAGCTGCTCCGCCGACGGCAAGTGCAACTGCCTCGCCAACTTCGGCGGCAAGATGTGCGACCAGTGCTCGCCGGGTTACTACAAGTACCCGGAGTGCTTGCGTGAGTATTTCACTGAATGTTTTGTAGTAATTTTAGTCGGAGGCAACTGGCAACACAAGGACAAGAGCCCAGGCAGCGCAAGGAGGCGTGGATTTTTGATTTCTTCAGTCTCACGCACAGAATGTGGAGCTCGTGAGACCGTAAGCTGCCGCCCACAATCGCTCTCATGTAGCGCAGCCTCTGTATTTTCTTTCTAATTGTTTGGACGTGATTATTATACATATTGGAGAAACATCTATTAATTCACAATATTAGCCCATTGCATTACAAAGACATCTACATGGTATCTAAGTCATGTTTTTTATCCACACCGGAAAACAATTGTCTTTTGATTTATCGATAACATAATCATTCAAAATGCTCGGTTGATACCACACATCACTTACAATAAAAAATCTTAATAAAATCTTATATGGTGTTCAGGTTTGTGCTGTTGCTTCGCATTTATAGCGTGAGTAAGACATCCGCTTCAATAATAGCTAGCAATATATTTGTGTAGCGTGCAACTGCGACGCGTCCGGCGCCATCGGGCTGACGTGCGACGACTCGGGCGTGTGCCACTGCAAGCCAAATTTCGACGGCGTCAAGTGCGACCGCTGCCGCGAGCAGTTCTACAACTACCCCGCTTGCGAGGAGTGCAACTGCGACCCCAGGGGCGTCATCGCTACCTTCGCAGGTAATGTATCCTTGTACGATGCGATTTTTAGTAATTAATTAGCACCGCGCTCATCGCCCAGGACCTTAGGGCACTCCAAGTCATTATATTTCTAGCTTCATATGCTGGAAGCATACAGGCGGACTGCCTGAGTACAACACTAACACACTGCTGCTTCGTGATACAAATCCAAAGTGATGGTAACTATCGAGACGACACCCACCTAACTACCTAGTGTACGAGCCACGTTTCGCAAATATTTCCGTCAGGGCTTTTGTACATTCTAAAATAACCTAGTTACCTGACTGTGGTCGCAGGATGCTTCAAATTCGTCGAGAAATCTTTAGGCTTAAGATGCAGATAAAGATGAATGAGTAGTTTAGTGAATAGCTGCAGTAAATCATAATCTCGTGTTATTGAAGGTTGCGGTTCGGTTCCCGCGGGCGAGCTGTGCCAGTGCAAGGATCGCGTCCAAGGGCGCATCTGTAACGACTGCAAGCCGCTGTTCTGGAACCTGCAGGAGTACAACCCTAATGGCTGTGACGGTAGGATACTTTTTATATCCTACGGGCATATTATATTATAATGACTGCCTCTGTGGCGTAGTACTACGGTATGAATACAAAACTGGGGTCTCGGGTTCGAATCCCGGGTCAAATTCGCATTTGTGCCCGATATAGCTATAGGCTCGCCCCTTATCATATCATGGGACTGAATTGAAAATGTCCTGGTGGCACCTCTGCCTATCACTAATGGGAAAAAGCGTAATGTTTATGTATGTAATATATTGATATAAACACTTCGATTTCTAAGTTTGCTATATATACTCTTTATTTTTTTTTATGAAATTAAAAGATGCGTTTTCACCGTGTGCTGATTTTTTAATCCTTAATGGTTTGCAAATAGTGCCTCCGTGGCACAGATGGCTGAAAGCCACTCGCAAAACGAGAGGCCACGAGTTCGATCGTCCCACCGAGGCAAGAGTATATGTGGCCCACAAATATTGTTTTATACGATAGTTAATTGATACCTAAGACACAAGACACGTTTTAATGCGTGGCCAGTACTATGTGGATTTTCGCTGTATCTTTGTATTTTAACAGTGTCAGTAAAGCGCCATTTATACGGAGAGAGTTTTTCGCACCGAGAATCGTATGCGATCATCGCATGACATAACCGCCATAGTTTATCGTGTTCTGACAAATGCTTACACAATGCAACTTTTTTATATGCTTGCAATAATCGTATCTTCAAGGCGAGAATCTCTCCCCGTTTAAATGGGGAATACTAATGGTTGAATGGTGCAGAGTGCGAGTGCGAGCTGGCGGGCACGCTGGGCGGGCTGGGCGCGTGCGACACGCGCTCGGGACAGTGCACGTGCAAGCTGCACGTGGGCGACCGCCAGTGCAACCAGTGCCAGGACGGCTTCTACCGCCTGCAGAACAACAACGTCTTCGGATGCACTGGTAAGCGACTTTCAACTTTATCCCATTGGGTTAAGGGCTAATTTTTTTAGGTAAGTAGTATCGCGATAGCAGTGAGCGTTATTCACCGCGTTTTGTTCGGTGAGTGAGATTGAGGCCCAATACATCCGTGATCCAAGCGTTGTATATGTTCATTAGAGATCACTTCATTTACCATCAAATGACTTGTACGCTTATTTGCCGGACATATTAAATAAAAAAAAAATCAACATACTGCTAGTTTAGTACCAGCCGAGCCGTCAATGAAATATTGGATTGAAGTGACTTCCTAAAGATCGCTTTGAAAATTCCTGCGGTCCTATATCTAACAGACGACCAGTAACTGAAAAATAACTGAGGCTGAAGACGCAATGAACTGTAACGGTCGCAGTCGGTATCCCTATTGCCTAGTCTTTTAAAATCATGTCATATGAGGAAATCACTGTCTCGTATTGGACATAGAAACTCCCGGATAGTTTATATGCTTGTATTTCGACACAAAATGAATGTTTACATATTAAAACAAGCGGGACGATTAACTGTTGTACAAGATGAAGTGAGTATTATACAAGCCTATGAAAAAGCGGAATTTTAACAACTCCTAACTATTTACTCCGTCTTACGTCATCGAAGCGTATTGCTATGGAAATAGTAGTAGGCGCCAACAACCACTAACCTGGAACCTCCTCTATGCTGGATGCTGCGATGTCACACAAAAACCGAATCTTAGAGTACAGTCCTAAAAATTATCAAGATGGCACACGCCGAGTTGTTGCATATTGCCGCTCAAGTACTGAAGTGACGGGCGACGCGTTGCCCTGAGTCCAAAGTTTCGTAGTCATAATCACATACAAAATGATAAAAAATGCCCGGACAGAGGCGTTTCCACTTTGAGCAGAAAACCACTCATAATGTATTTCCAGAATGCGACTGCGACATCGGCGGCTCCATCGACAACAACTGCGACAAGGAGACGGGGCAGTGCCACTGCCACTCGCGCGTGGAGGGCCGGCGCTGCGACCGCCCCATCCGCGCGCACTACTTCCCCACGCTGCACCAGTTCCAGTACGAGCTGGAGGACGGCGTCACGCTCTCCGGGCCCGTGCGCTACAGGAACTCCGACGACGTCTTCCCAGGCTACTCGTGGAAGGGATACGTCGTCTTCTCTCTGCTACAGGTAAATTTCTTTTAAATTATCACTTGTCGCATTAAATGCTTGCCTTCAAAATACAGGGTAAAAACCTGACTATGGCTAACGGACACTACAGATAGCTATGGAAGAAGGCTTACAATACATCAGAACAATCTAATCATTATTTCTGATGGAGTTGACTCTATAATTCCAGTATTCACGTACTACGCTACACCAATTCACTGAAAGTACTTGGTAAGTGGGTACAATGTATGGAGTCAGTAATGAACGTGCAATGTGTTGTAGAACGAGGTGATCAACGTGGTGCAGATCCACAAGTCGTCGCTGTACCGCATGGTGATCAAGTACGCGAACCCGCTGCGAGACAACGTCATAGCGTCCATCATCGTCACGCCCGAGAGCGTCGTCGACATACAGCAGAAGTGAGTTACCTTCAAACATATTGACGAGCATCGAGGTGGATATCGCAACAACAAACAGATGAGACATAGGGAATCTTACCGGTCTAGGTTACTGCGTTGGTGCGAGGAGACAAAATTTATGGTACAGAACCGCATTTATGTATTTATTACAAATATTTTATTAAAAGACCTCGCCCCTTGTATAATAACTTCCCGGACTGATCGAAATTTAAATCAGCAGTTATGAAGTTTTTGATCAGATTGTATATATGCCGGTTCATCAGCCTATCAATTAAGTTTGAATTTTGAATTGATACTGCCTTTTGATACTATCTCTCCATACAAGGTTATAGTTACAAGTTGAAATGTTGTGTAGGTTCAACGCTCTGCTCCGGCCGAGCACGCAGCCGCAGCTGATGACGGTCGCGGGAGACAAGGGCAACGCGCCCGCGCCCTTCGTCATGAACCCTGGCAACTGGACCATCACCATCAAGACCACCAAGGAAGTCATGATTGTAAGTTTAAACTGGTATTATTATCAGTATCATGAACAGGTACACAAGGTTTCACAAGGTTCTGCGCCTCTTTTGAAAGTTTCTGTTTCATGTAGCGATCTAAATTCTATCAAAACAGAGTAAACAATAGATTATTCTGAAGCATTATTTTTCGCACGATGTGTAAGCTACACATCTTTTCGATTTCTATTTTATTCTTTAAAAGTTTTTTTTAATACCTATTGTGTGTGCTTCTAGGACTACTTTGTTCTGATCCCGGAAGCGTACTACGAGGCGACAGTGTTGACTAAGCAGGTGGACCGGCCCTGCGTGGTGGGCGACCAGAAGCTGTGCCGTCAGTTCTCGTACCCGAGCCTGGGGGCCTGGCCCACCGCCGACGTCAGCACCCTCGTCACCACCATCAACCACTTCATTGATAACCCCGTGGTAAGTTACAATATAGTCAGCAGTTAACGAATTTCTCTCTCTCATTAATTTTCTTCCCGATAATTTTATATGCGAGTTAACATAAACTAGTGTTCCTGGAGACTCGCTGAATTTAAGTGTTCGGTGTTAATTCTTTGTATGCTGTCCACTGGAGACAAGTTGTCCGGTTAGGCAGATCCAACTTCGAGAGAGAGGTCAATCGTCGAATCCAACTCGGTTGGGCAGCGTTCGGGAAACTACGCGATGTCTTCTCGTCCAAAATACCTCAGTGCCTCAAATCGAAAGTCTTCGATAGTTGTGTGTTACCAGTGATGACATACGGCACCGAGACGTGGCCTCTTACTATGGGCCTTATTAGGAGGCTCAAAGTCACTCAACGAGCTATGGAGAGGGCTATGCTCGGGGTTTCGCTACGAGATCGAATCAGAAATGAGGAGATCCGTAGGAGAACTAAAGTAACCGACATAGCCCAGCGGATTAGCAAGTTGAAGTGGCAATGGGCGGGGCACATAGCACGGAGAACTGATGGCCGATGGGGCCAAAAAGTTCTCGAATGGAGGCCACGAAGCGGAAAGCGCAGCGTGGGATGTCCACCCACTAGGTGCTTAGACGACCTGGTAAAGGTCGCGGGACGTCGCTGGATGCGGGCTGCCTCCAACAGGTCACTGTGGAAATCATTAGGAGAGGCCTATGTACAGCAGTGGACTTCCTTTGGCTGATGGATGGATGGATGGATGTCCACTGGAACTGACAAGAAATCCAGTAATGGGTGTGGGTTGTTTAATCTCAAAAATGCCAGGATATATTATTGCAAAGTACATAACTATATAGTATGATGAAAGACCATATCTTAATGGATACGATAACCCGGCTGTGATATTAACTACGACATGCAGAGCATTCTTTATGTGTTTTGATTTAATGTTTATTGCTATTATTTATGTGTCTATTTATTTTACAGAAATTATATTACACTTTTGATCATGTCGTGGTTTAAATAAAAAAAAACGAATACCGAAATACCACTTGACAAGAACTTAAAACTCTTTACAGCAACTAACAGAGCTGCAAGCGGAACCCAGCACCATACCGATCCTTAGCAATGAGGAGAACATCGTGCAGTACAACATAAAGATAGACCCTCCGGGACAGTACATCCTGCTGGTGGAGTACGTGACGCCGATCAACAGCCTGGTGGTAGACCCTGAGGAGTCGGACAACAGCACTTACGCAGCACCGCGGCGGAGCCCGGTGACCGTGCGCTTCCAGTCGGGCGGCCAGGTGGAGACTGACGCCATCGTCAACCTCAACGACTGCCCCTTCACCGCGCCCTGCCGCCAGGTGGTGGTCGACGACGTGTCCAAGATACAGACCGTTACCGTCATCGATCCTAACAACGTTGTCTTCTTGCTGGTAGGTTCATTCATATACGAACATTCTCTCTGTATAATTAGCTACCAGCCTATTTGAAGACGTACGGTTTAAACGTATTGTAGTAAAGGCTTTTATAGTAGTAGTAGTATCTATAGTAAAAGCATTTATTTTATCTTGCACGAAATACTCAATATATATTTGTTTGATTTTAGAAGGTCTAAATTGAAAATGTAAATTATGAAAATACATACCTAATAACCTCACCTCACAAGAATATGTACAAGTTCAACAACAAACCTGCAATATTGGTACATGGTTTTATTAGGATTTCTTTCCTTAATATATTTGTAATAATGCTCTACAAAGCTCAATTGTCCGTTGTTCAGGCCGAACCTGGCGGTGAGTCTACCCTGGTAGGCGTGAAGTCCATCGTGGCCATCCCGGAGGCGGAGTGGCACCTGGACTACATCACGCCGAGGCCCTACTGCCTCCGCAGGAACGGCAAGTGCGAGCCGGCCGTCTTCACCGCTGCTGTCGACTCCAAGAAGGTAAGGAAATGACGATCGTTGATACAAGGTGTTGAAGAGACTCGTAGTTTCTGCTACCTATGACAATGTTATGGCTTTGGGAGGTCAGGTGGGGAGCTCTTCAACGACTAATGTTATTTTCTTGAACTTAAAAATATATTTTTTCTTTTAAACAATTAACAGTTTGTCGTCAAGAGCGCGAAAGTGAGGTGATCCACCGAAAAAAGGCGAATGCGGAGGAATAAATGTGAATTTTATAGAATTACTACTAGTGAAATCAATAATATCAGGTTTACTATCGTCTGAAAACTATGAAAATTATTTTACCGCTCGAATAAACGTTGTGCTATTATCATAAAAGATTTGAGAAGGTTTGTTATGTCGAGAATGATTTCTCAAAGCAAGAATATACATTTCCGAGTTGTGATTTATGACCAATTTCAAGTGTATTGCGCGTGTGGCGAAGCATATAAACAAACAAATATAGACTGCCTCGGTGGCATAGTTATACTACGGTACGATTGCAAAGCTGAGGTCTCGGGTTCGAATCCCGGGTCGGGCAAAGTTATATTGGATTTTTCTATTCATTAATTATCAGACCGCAGTCAGGAATTTGTGCCCGATATGGCGATAGGCTCGCCCCCTATCACATCGTGGGACGGAATATACAAGGCGAAACGTGGGTGTTCTGGTAGCATCTCTGCCTACCCCTTCTGGGAAAGCATGAAATATAGCATGTCTCTAATTTCGCGCCCTCCCTTTGCGGTTAAGAATGAACACTGGCCCGCCATAGTCTACGCCACAGGTTAAGGATGGATATGATGGTTCGATTCTCTGAATAAGTAAATTACCCATTGTATTTGTAAAGATTTAGGATTAAACGTGCACACGTAGGGCATTGATGGACTGTTTCCCAGCCAGATCTCGTCCCCTAAGTGGCCACCAGCTATCCCTCATATTAGCTTAAAGTAACTGAGGACCAGCGTGAAGTAAAGTCTGATGTTGGTGAGAAAATAAAAGCTGCGTGAATTTATGTTTCGCACACAATAACAACAACAGGTCATTTCAACAGGTCACTGTGGAAATCATTAGGAGAGGCTTATGTTCAGCAGTGGACTTCCTTTGGCTGATGGATGGATGGATGCCACAATAACAAACGATGTTTTCTATCAAAAGAAATTTTATCCTAATTATTAAGACGACCATCAATTCTAATGAGATCATCCATCCATCCATCCATCAGCCAAAGGAAGTCCACTGCTGAACATAAGCCTCTCCTAAAGATTTCCACAGTGACCTGGAGGCTGCCTGCATCCAGCGACGTCCCTCGACCTTTACCATCATATGAGAGATTTATATGATGATATATTTATCATATCTTTAATGAGATCCTACTTATCTATATATATATGAAGGCTAGAAATATTAAGTACTTGGCTATTTTATAATACGATTATTTTTAAGTCATTAAAAATTTGTGAAACATGTGGGATACAGGGCGAAATGTGGGTGTCATGATGGTGCCGCTGCCTACCCTTTCTGGGAAAAAAGGCGTGAGTTTATGTATGTATGTAAACTTGTGCAAATGGTTCATGTTGAGATATTCTAACTAAAAGACGTGTGCATTGATTTATTTCATCAACAGATAATGTACCGTTACCACGCGGTGATTTATTTTTAATCGACTTCAAAAAAGTGTAATAAAAAGACAGAAATAAAAACTAGTTTCTTAATAAATCTATAATACCTAAATATACAAACAATTTTTTTGAGGTCGGTGCCAGCCGAGCAACTATGACTCACGTAATTACTCGCATAGTCCGTAGAGTGATGTTATATAGCTTATATTCGGCCAGCTGGCACCGACCTCAAAAGTTTTTTTTGTATTATTAGTTATTATATATTTAATAAAAGATTAGTTTTATTTCTCTCTTTTTATTACACTTTTGAAGTCGGATTAATTTTTTTAATTTATTTGTTATTATTATGACAATTATTAATGAATCGCAAAATGTATCGATCGATTAAACGAGGAAAAACGCTCGAACGGAAAAGTATAACATTTGTTTTGACAAACTAATGCGACTTTGTTTTGAGTACCGGTAACTTATCAAAATTACAATCAGATAGGTACATACGTCTGTAGCAGCAGGAAAAGTATATGTGTGTAAAAATTCCAGCCCACCCCACCAGATGTCGGGACATTGCAATGCATCTAAAAATATCCCCCGCGATAACAGGAAGGCTGGGTTTTGTTTATTTGAGACGCATAACCAAGTCGAGGAGCCACCTACCACTCCGTTAATTTCACTCGATGTTGTACAAATGTTTTCAATATCTTTGGAGACATTCTAAGCCAGCTCAACACCATAGTGGAGTCGCTCCACAAATTAATGAAATTAAATTTAAGTCTTAAAGAATTTACAATTTTATTACATAACTTTGTACCGATCAATGCCCCGCAAAGCTCTAATTTAGGTATAGTTCCCGACATGAGTCAACCCAATTTTGTGTGTTTAAGGTAACGATCATTGGGTGAGCGTATTAAACCAACGTTTAATAACTTCCAGAACTTATCTGCACCTATTTACAAATCTACTTGATCAGATGAACATTAGGGGCAGCCAGTTGTATGTCATCAGGTATGGGAATATTGTGATTATTTCCTAATGATGGTAACTGAGCTGCGAATTGTGGTAACTTTGTAGCTAATGTGCGTGTTATAGAAGTTACAATTTTTTTAATTTAAATTTAATTGTGCATAACATTTAACAATTGCCTATGCCTGTGATTAGAACAGTAGACTGTACCATATGAATGTTTAGTTTTATTACCAATCGATTGTGATATAAAACTGTGTTGACTCCCGTTCTTTAAAACCGCGCGAATCGTAATTCATTTATTGTTTACGTCCGCTATCTCAACCAATGCCGTTGATAACAGGACCTGTTTACTGTCGGAGAAAAGCGTTGTACTTTGGTCCGGCGCAGTTTGCTTTGTGCATGTGTGTGTGGATTCTACTAATATCATGCCCTGGCGATGCTTGTGATGAAGATATTAATGCACCTGTGTCAACACCGTCCTTGTGTAATAATGTGTTGTTTGCACAATTTGCACAGTACCAGCAATATTTTAATGATTGACCGGCGCGTATGCAATTGATGCACAGATTCTTTTCGTAAATCCATTTTATTATATATCCTTAACAGATACACAAAGAAACGAATCGCATGCATAAATTGGATGATTGTTATTGCACACAATAGGTACCTACATGAATATCCCTTCGCACGATTTGAGTGTAATGAAGACTTGTTTACATTTTGTGCGACATTACTTTGTGTGTGCTTCTGAGTCGACGACGTGGATGATTTATTGTGTTTTGTCTTCCTTACTACTTTTGCTTTGGGAGAGTGTAGTTGTTTCCAGAACGTTACCTAGCTTTGTCGTTAAGAAAATTAATTAAATCTTTGAACAATAATATTTAATTATTTTCGCGCATAATAGTGGACTTGTGAAACAACATACACACACACATCGCGGGAAACACCCAATCACGGTATGTGTTCTAATCTAATTTCGTAACTATGACGTAGATAATTAAAGTGTCCCACGAACCTGCTGGTTCGCCCAAACTCTTTAAAGCGCGAATATTTCTGTATATATGCGAATATCACTGTGTCGATTAAAATGCGTATTTGTGAAGCTGACTCCTTATTGACTGTCGGAACAGAAAATAATACATTGTATATAAATAAAAAAATAATAATAAAATAATACTTTGCAATGATTGTGTAAGCATAAGCGATTATTGTTGTATCCTGCTTTGCGTAATTCCCAAGCTTCTAAATAATTATCAGGACTGAATTTTAACGATTTGATTACAGTTGTCTAAATCTGTACAATTATGATTAATTGATAAATAAGTTGATAAAGACTGCCTCGGTGGCGTAGTGGTACTACGGTACGATTGCAAAGCTGAGGTTTCGGGTTCGAATCCCGGGTCGGGCAAAGTGATATTGGATTTTTCTATTCATTATTAGCCCGTAGTCAGGAATTTGTGCCCGATATGGCGATAGGCTCGCCCCTATCACATCGTGGGACGGAATATACAAGGCGAAACGTGGGTGTTCTGGTAGCACCTCTGCCTACCCCTTCTGGGAAAAAGGCGTGTGTTTATGTATGTTATGTATGATAAATAAGTGTCTCTGATGGCCGTTGGGGCCGAAAGGTTCTGGAGTGGGGGCCACGTACAGGTAAGCGCAGTGTCGGACGCCCGCCTACAAGGTGGACGGACGAATAAGGTTGCAGGAAGCCGCTGGATGCAGGCCGCTTCCAACAGGTCAATGTGGAGAACCTTGGGGGAGGCCTACGTTCAGCAGTGGACTCTTATCTATTACACTTACGCTTGAACATTAGAAAAGCCGCTTTTAAATTTGTTGATATTCCCATCAAATATGTTAATATGGTGTTTACAAAATATATAATTGATTTTTTTGAGCGCAAAGGTGATAGTTGTGTTTTTTCCATATTTGGTTTTGGTACTGTTTATCGAGAAAGGTCTGTAGTTGTGAAGCCTGGCGGTTACTTACTGGACAATAAGCAAGGTCAATCAATACGTCCATTAAATAATTTAAATATGAACATGCAGCTTGAGTATTCACTCCGAGCTTGTACCGAGGTCATATTGAATTGGTGCATTGTGTCTTCGTAATCTTTAAGTACCTACTATGCTTACCTGTTACATAAGAGAGTCTCTTTAAAAAGTTTTATTGTATTTTTTCCAGACGTTCGATACTATTTTGGTATGTGGGATACAAACGGTACTGCAGTACTTGATATGACTGCGCACTAAAGCATAGAATTGCTTTGTACTGCGCTTTATAAAATTCAACATTCTAAGACTAATGTATGAGAATTTTCAAAACGTGCATTTAATTGGACTTTTATAATTTGTGATCAATTCGAAATATCTAATGATGCAACGTATTTTGTGAACGTATATTATGCAGGTTAATTAACTTTTGATTTCACTTCTTTTCTTAACAAGTTCCCGAATAATATCCTCGCGACTTTCAATTTCTACGGTAGATTGCCTCCTTTTCGACATTGTTTTAATATGTGATTGTGTGAGATAAGAATTAAGTCGCCGTTGGAGAATTTTCTATTTGAAATGGCGGCACAAACGAAACGTAGGTAAGCTGGAAGCGGTGCCAAACCAACGCGAGCTTCGCTGGAATTTTAAGCAAAATTAAGAGGAATTAAATATGAAGGAAGGAAGAGAAAGGATTTGATTAACCTGACAGTTTCTTGATGCGCTGATCCAATTGGTACTTCTTTGCAGGTCCAGTTTGTTGTGGCTTTTGTGTGTGGTTAGGTGGGGAGTTCTTCAATGAATGATTGTTATTTTCTTGAAGTTAATATATATATATATATATATATATATATATATATACATATATATATATATATATATTTAAATATATTTTATATGGTTAGTCGAGACCAACCAGACTTAAACATCGCATCGGTTCAATGTTTTGACTTCGCTGAGACTACAATATAAGAATAAATGATGATGACAGCCTCCGTGGCGCAGTTGGTTAGGCGCCGGCTGTGAAACGAGAGGCCGCGGTTTCGATTCCCGCACCGACACAAATGTTTGTGAGGCCTTAAGACTTAATTGATCTTAATGTGGGGTCAGGACTATGTATGTGACTGTTGGGTGTATTTATTTATTTTGTTATAATAAATTAATGTGTGCGTAGTGGGAGATGGAGTCGGGCTCGGGCGGCGACCGGGAGCTGCGCCCCCCCACACTGGACAACTCCACGGCGCTGGTGTACCTGGCCCCGCAGGCCGAGCCCGTCATCATAGAGGGCAGGGTGGTGGCGCCCGGCAACTACTTGTTCCTGGTGCACTACTACCAGCCCATCTACCCTGGTAACGTTTTATTATTATCATTATTGTTCCTATCCGTCTGTTTACATTTACTACTGGAAATAATGAGGCTTAACATCTTATGTCTCAGGATGGTGAGCGCAGTGGAATGCCAAGCATTGCTTTAATCCATGGTATTGTTTGGTTGTCATACTGTCCTAGGGGTCATATCGCTTACCATCAGGCGAATGGTATTCTCGTACAATAAAAATGTGAGCCGTCATGGGACGCCTGGCAGATGTGAAACATCGTGTGTGTACAAGGATTATGCATAAAAGATAATATTATTACAGGAATTAAATATAGCCTAATGAAAAAATGAAGTATTACGAATTTCTTACAGAAAATTGTAACTTTATTTAATAAACATTTATTTACATGTGATATAAAAATTCGATATTAATATCAAGTGGCCACAATTCAAATATTTTCATCTGTGACTTCAGTAATAGTTATATTCGATGTTTGCTCTGCCGTTGTTATAAAAATTAAAAATTATAAAATATAAATTAAAACTTTAATTAATTATTTTAATTAATTATTTTAATTAATTTTATATAAATGTAATTATAAATTTTTAATCATTGTTATTTTTATGTTTGCTTTGATGTTTGTTTGTACACTCTACTACACATAAAATATATATATGTATACCTCAGTATAGCGTGGCGACCCGTCGCCACGGCAAGCGTCGCCACGCCAACGATTCGGTTTACAAGTGATCCTATAGATGTTTCACATCAAAATGTGATATTTTGCTAATGAAACCAAGATGTTGGGCTATGCTATAACTGTTTCAGTTGTTGATCACAGCAAGTACAAAGGCATGCCGAGTTCTGAATTATACATTGGCATAGTATTTTAGAGTTCGACAGTGTCGGCACAGTTGGTCAGACGACAGCTATGAAACGTGAGGCCCAGTTCGATACCGGCACCTGGACAAATATTTGTCTAATCCACAGCTATTTGTTTTGGGTGTGGGTGTTTGTGAGAACGTAGTCTCGTAGTTTTTAATATCCACGACCCAAGACAGGATCTTAGTGTGGTATTATGTATCTGACAGTTGGGTGTGTATGATTTAGAGAGCATTTTGGACGTGACGCTGACCACGGACGGGCTGTCGCAGCCGACCTTGCTGGCCGTGCAGCATTGCCCTTCCAACTCGGGCTGCCGCGCGCTGCTCACGCGACCAGATGGCACCACCGTCTTTCCCGTCAACGAGAACGCCTCCATGATATTCCATGTGCGTAGCCTATACTCAGTTGTACACCTTGTACAATGGATCTCTATACCATATTTTATACCATATTTTTATAGTTCTATACGAAATTAGACGCAAACTTGAATGGATGAATAGCATGATGAATGATGAATGGTTCTTTAATCTCATCACTGAACCCAAATAATCGTTTATTGAATACATTATATATATGGCTACCTCGGTGGCGTAGTTGTACTACGGTACTATTGCAAATCGGACGTCTCGGGTTCGAATCCCGGGTCGGGCAAGTGACAATGGATTTTTCAATTTATTATCAGCCCAGAGTTAGGATTTGTGCCTGATATGGCGGTAGGCTCGCCCCCTATCACAACGTGGGACGGAACATACAAGACCAAATGTGGGTGTTATGGTGGCACCTCTGCCTATCCCTTGTGTGAAAAAGGCGTGAGTTTATGTATGTATGTATGTATGATATGTATATATGTGGGTCTGCTGTATGTATTTGACTACTTTTATGTAAAAATGGGCTAGTTTTACGGTTTTACTATCTTGTCACGCTCCTAAATTAACGTGATTAAGATTGTCCTCTGCCAACACCTTTTTACTCTTCCAGTCCTCTTTTCTTCCCTTTCCTATCATTTTTGACTAAATGAAATGAAATGAAATTCGTTTATTGGTCACGTAGGCAATTTAATAGCTCTTATGACAAGTCAATACACAAAAACCTTATCAATTTACAAAAAAAAATATTAACTATTACGAGTATTTATATAATTTTTAATTATTATTATTAATTAAGTTTTATTTATTTATTATTGTTTTTGTTTATATTATATTTATTATCTTTCGGTAGTCATAAGTATAATATTTTTTTTTATGGATCGGCAGTAAACGCACCTACTTATTAAGTGCTGTATTTTCATTTACCAAAAGAAAACGTTTGCCGAACCAATCCTTCCTTCTAGGAAACAATGCAATTAAAAAAACATTGTAAAGAATACTCTTGTGACAGAGGTGAAATGTAGTAAGAAGAGAACTGACGTCTGAAATACAGGTAAACTTGTTTAACTAGTTCAGATATACTAGCCCGCTTACAAGGTCGACTGACGATCTGGTTAAGGTTGCAGGAAGTCGCTGGATGCAGGCAAGTGGCCAACAGGTCAGTGTGCAGATCCTTGAGGGAGGCCTATGTTCAGCAGAGGACTTTCTGTGGCTGAAGGGAGAGAGGGAGAGAGAGAGACCCACAAAAATGTATAAGTAATAAGTTGTATGTAAATTTAAAAAAAATGTGGTAAGTTGTTTAATGATGTCAATGTGCAGGACAACTCGAGCCGCGGCGTGTGGCTGGACTACGTGCTGGTGATCGGCGCCGCCGACTTCGTGGACTCCGCGCTCACCGAGGCCAACACGCTGGACTACACGCGCGAGTTCATCGAGAACTGCGCCCTCAACCACTACTACGTCAGCCCCAACGCCACCGGTAACAATACTAAGAATACCAATTTTTTTAATACGATTCGTTAGCATTCGTCGACAACTGGCAACGTATTTAGATTACTAAAATTTAAACTGTATTAATTTTTTTCGTCATACTATTTTATTTCTTTTTAGTATGTTGTTCTAGAAAACATTACATATTTGTCTACATTTTTTTTATATCTTCAACAGAAGTTATTAATTTTTTATACAGATAACTTAAAACGATTATTGGAATAACATTATGCTATGCGCTTTTACAGTTTATTTTCAAATATAGTAAAATATGTAGAAATAAAAAAAAAAAAATAAAAATAAAATAAATAATATAAATAAAACTTAATCATCATCATCGAGATTATTACTATGAGTATTAAGCCCCCAGTACACAATGGCCTGTGATGGGCCACGCTTTGCAATGCACAATTGTAGGCCACGATCACTTGGTGTTCACACAATGGCGCATGACTCATTGCTACCTGGCAAACCACTTCCGATGGACGTCGAAGTAATTACGGCTGCGGCTATTTATTTGTATACTGTTTACAAGTATTATAGAAGTGTGTACCGTCACAAAGTTATTAAAAATAAAAGGCGAAAAAGGCGATGGTGGATGCTGATATTGACATTTTGGTCGATCGAAAATTCTAGTTCTAGCACGCAACAAAAAGTGTAGGTACTATCTCGGCCAGCGGCCGGTGACGAACTAAACAATGGCCGATTGTGTAAACACCACAGCCCACAGGCCACGCTACGCCACAATTCCTTTGAAGTGTGCCCAAAAAACCGACAACTCCCCGATTGCGCGCCACGATTGACAATTGTCCGCCATTATATACCATTACCCCCTGTACACAATGGCGATGGCCTGTAGTGGGCCCGCATGGGTCATTGTGTACTGGGGCCATTAGATATAAGAACTACCTCGGTGACTGCCTCGGTGGCGTAGTTATACTACGATATGATTACAAAGCTGAGGTCTCGGGTTCGAGTCCCGGGTTGGGCAAAATGATATTACATTTTTCTATGCATTATCAGCCCGGAGTCAGGAATTTGTGCCCGATACGACGATAGGCTCGCCCCCTATCATATCGTGGGACGGAACACTCAAGACGAAACGTGGGTGTCCTGGTAGTACCACTGTCTACCCCTTCTGTGTAAAAGGCGTGAGTTTATGTATATGTATATATATGGGTCTGCTGTATGTATTTGACCATTTTTATGTAAAAATGGGCTAGTTTTACGGTTTTACTATTTTGTCGCGCTCGTGAATTGACGTGAGAAAAGAAGGCGTGAGTTTATGTATGTATGTAGATATAAGAAGCTCATTGCTGAACACAGTTTGCTCCAGGCTGATCGCAAGTAGTAAGAAGGACTCCAATAAAAAAAAAAAATATATTTATTGAAGGTGCAAAGACATAAATAGAAAATCAATAAAAATAACAATATAAAAACATTATTACGCAACAATATACAAGTAAGTGATGAAGTAACGTTAATTGATCGCGCAGGTTTCTGCCGCGACGCGATGTTCTCGATCACGGCGGAGTACAACAGCGGCGCGCGCGCGTGCCTGTGCGACTTCATGGGCTCCACGGAGCTGGAGTGCGACGTGTTCGCGGGCCAGTGCCCCTGCAAGCCCAACGTCATCGGCCGCACCTGCAGCGCCTGCCGCACCGGCTACTACGGCTTCCCCAACTGCCGCCCCTGCCACTGCCCCTCCACTGCCATCTGCGATGAAAACGGTCAGTCTTGTACTGCATACTTATTACTTGTGCAGGTGGAATTAGTAAATTATTATTTTTGGAAATTCGACGTATGTTATGATAGTTGTTCCTGGAACTTGTTTACAAATTATATTTGGTAATTTAGCATACATATAGCATTGAAATCAAAATGCTCTTAATAGTAAAGCGCTGACAGATAGACCTGCAAAAGTGAGTAAGAATTTAGTGGTTTCATCTTCTTTACTATGAGAAATCTGATACAAAAAATATTTATATGAGTTCGCTGAACGTCAAAATCATATGTCGACATTATATGTCTTTTTTCTTTATTTTACGTGTTAAACATCATTAACAACCGACACATCATTCTTCAACAACACAAATCCCCCCTTCTTTTCTAAAACCCTAAAAATGCTGTTATTCTATAAGTGATGAATCGTTGGCAGGCAATTGCATCTGCCCGAAGAACGTGGAGGGCGAGAACTGCGACCGCTGCAAGCAGTACACGTTCAACTTCGACGTGCAGCGCGGCTGCGACGACTGCAACTGCAACCCGCTGGGCGTGGTGCACAACCAGCTGCAGTGCGAGGCCGACAACGGCAACTGCGCGTTAGTGCACCGACATACATACTACACTATATATTATAGGACCCAACCTTGGAGTATATATAGAGGGAGCGCTGTTATACATTTGCATCTTCAAAAACGTAGATCACATCAAAAAAAAAAGTTGTAAAAAGAATCAAGTCTCGCAACTCAGTTCTACCGTAAAAAATTGTGAGATCCATTTTATTAAAAACATAAAAAAAAAAATATTAATATGGTAGCTATAACATGTTGTTAGGTTAGCTAATTATGTAATAACTTAATGCAGAAAATCCCTTATGTAGAGACTGAATAAATTGACCTGCTTGGTATTACATTTATCTCACAACGTTTTACGGTAAAAGAACTAAGTTGCCAGCAGTGGCGAAGGGTGATTTTTTTAAAAAGGGAAGCCGAAGGTCAATACGCGAAATAAGTATGTTTATTTTGTTTATACGTACTGGCCCCACATAGGGAAGACAATGCGACTGATACTTGATAGTCAACATAGTGCAGTCCGGATTGAGTAGATCAACTTATCGTGAGATGCTTCAGAGAATTAACCCGAAACGCGACATATTTACATAAAATGTACGTGTATCCTTATATCCGGACGTTTGCGAATATCCAACCGCCAGCAAATTATTCTTCCGACAATCTCACTCACCAAACGAAACGATTGCGTTTCGTATGATGGCATCTACGTACTGCGGTCGTCAATTATATTTCAATATTTCCAATATACAAAAGTTGCAATGTCATCATGAGAAAAGTAAAAAAGTATATTTTTAAACCGCACGTGAATATAAGATTAATAAAGAAAAATTAATGATCTAGATACAATGTTAACAAGTACGTTAGCCGCGCTTTTATTAGTTGTATTATTAGTAGTCGAGCACTTCCTAAAATCTAAACAGTAACGTTATTTCCGAAATTGACAATCTAAACATGTACGTCCCTCACGATTATTAATTTCCATTACAACATAATAATACTATTAATATTTATGTACATTTTGTAATTTAAAACATTAAAAACGAAATGCGTGAACCAGCTAATACTCGTATACTGTCAAAATGTTAATACAACACTTACAAATGCAGTGATATCTACACAAATACACACAAAATGCTGAAGACTCTCAGCATGACTCCTGCTTTTTTAACGGAAATTGAACCTTAAATCATTACAAGTTTAAGGTACAATTTTGCGTGATTTGTTGCAAAATACACAACCATGTCACACTAATGCGTAACATGCAGCCGACGCAGGCGGTCGGCGCACGGGCCGCGCCATTGTTATTCAATAAGCCGAACTATTTTGGCAGTAATTCGCCAGAGGTCGCAACGCGGCGTAATCTAATTACGTGTTTGCTATGCGCCTCCGCAGTAATGTTTACCTATGTGGCCGACAGATGTCGTTGAATAAAATGAGTTTAAATATTACATAAAAAAAAATAAAAAAATTGTTTGTTTATAGTGTAATGATAAATTACAAAAGGTAAGCCGCAGGGAATCGAGTTATATGGAGCCTTCGCCACTGGTTGCCAGACTTGTTTTGTTTTTGGTATCTCATTTTTTTGTACATATAATTATATCTAAGTACCTATCTACGCCTATTATTACATGTAATTATAATATACATATATTTATTTATTATATTTTTATTTCATTTATTTATACATATACACGTATATTGTTTCATGAACTGCAAATGTAACTTTGTAATCCTATATATTTATATTGGATTACCACCGTGCCGCTGCCATGCCGCTTTTTTGCTCGACTTGGCGGGGGCACTACTGTGCCTCCAGATATTTTCTTGTTCTTAACGTTGGTAGCGCTGCTATATCATTAAAAAATTAATTAATTAATTATCAACAAACTGCTATAAGTCTCATTGGTAACCGAACGTATATTTTGTTAATATCCGTTTAAAACGACTTTGAGTAGAATTCAGTAGCCCTAAACTATTTATTAATTTTTTAATTTTTCAAATAATTCGTGCATGTTGGACGACCCCTCAAACGTCAGCTAGTAGGAGAGTAGAAAAAGGTGGCCTGGCACCACCATTTTTATCTACGTTTTTGAAGTACCAACGCTTTCTCTATATTATGAATAGTCTAAGGGGTCAACATACGGGTCATCATGGTAAGTGATCACCGCCTCCCATGACCATCTGCACCATTACAGTCCCATGACATCTCCATGATGCGATGCCGGCCTTGATGTACAAAGACATACATTTGTATAAAGATTTTTATTTACTCGAACAACATTTCGCTTTATAAGATAATTACAATAAAACTAAAGTTAAAATCGAAACATGAATCAAAGTATATATCTAATATATATAAATCTCGTGTCACAATGTTTGTCCTCAATGGACTCCTAAACTACTTAACCGATTATAATAAAATTTGCACACCATGTGCAGTTCGATCCAACTTGAGAGATAGTATAGATATATTATAGTCGCAATTTTAATTTATTGCTAATTATTTGTCTGTTATTATTTGACAGTCACAATCATCTGTTAACTCCAAATGATTCTAACAGATGTCGATACCTTTCGACTGGGTTGAGTAAGTAATCAATAGATGGCGCTGCTATGGTAAATCTACGAACGTGTCATATAAGCTACATTTTAACAGTATAATTACCACGTGTTGTTGACGCTATAAAATTAATTAAATTTATTTTAAAGTTTTAGCAGGAATTTTGCAAAGTATTTGTGTTTGCGTATTTTTTTAATGATATTCGTCGTAGTTTCGTGTTTATATAAGGCCTATCTACAAAATAAAAGCAATTCCAAAAAATTGTCAACATGCCTATTTAGGCATTAAGGGATGAAATGGGATAAAGTGGGACGAACGCGATGAGACCGGTAGATGGGAAATAATGGGACGGGATGTAACAGAAAGAAAAGGAGCCAGATGAGATGGGATGGGATACGATAGGAAAAGGGATAGTAGGTACTTAGGTTGAGTTCAGGAGTACAAAAGTTTGAACGGGAATAAGATATTTCTGGTGTGGAGTGGAGTCTAAACATCTTAGCACCCAGGCGAAGCTGGGCCGGGCCGCTAGTTTATTATATAAATAAACTCACGTCTTTAGGCCACAGGTGTAGGTACTTGTTCAGTAGGATATCCACGTTTTAAACTACCATGAAGTAATAGGGGGCCGAGCCTATCGCCATATCAGGCACAAATATATATATATACAAATACATATATTAATTTTCTACAAATAATTAATTTTTGATGGGTTTTCATTGATAAATTAATATTTTTGAATATTTGTTTTAGCAGCCGCGTCTGGTCCATTACCAACAGGCCACCACGCACTAATAACATAACACAATATAGTGTTATGAGTCGGTCCATATACATACGTCCACAGGCACGAGCCTCCTTTATAATCGAGAGTATGATTGAGAGGGGTTAGGCCATATAGTCCACCAAGCTGGCCTAGTGTGGGTTAAACAATAAAGTATGTAAATACAACATGTATAAACAAAGCATACCTCACCAGTTGTCGCGAGAACGTGATCGGGCGCGTGTGCGACCACTGCGTGGCGGGACACTACGCGTTCCCCGACTGCCTGCCCTGCACCTGCAACCTGGACGGCACCACCGACGACGTCTGCGACCAGAACACCGCGCAGTGCTACTGCAAGACATACGTCAAGGGACAGGTCACACATCTTATATTAACAGTTAACACACATACCCTTTCCTTGAAAAACTTTACAATTACTAGCTACGTACCGGCAAATGCACCCGCGGAAGGCCGCATTCAACAAGTACCAACAGGCAACCTAGTTGAGGTTAAGGAAGTCGCTAGATGTAGCTCTTTCAAGAGGTTGCTATGGAAATCCTTGGGTATGTCTGGTACTTCTAGAATTTTTTTAGTGTTTAATGTTAGTTTCTGGATTTAAACTTGAGGTCGGGAAAACCACTTCGGCTTTCGACTTTGAAAAAATATTTTTCACATTTTTAATACATTTTTCCCGCAGGCCTGCGACACGTGCAGAGAAGACTACTTTAACTTGCAAGCAGACAACCCAGACGGCTGCACGAGATGCTTCTGCTTCGGCAAGACCACGCGATGCAGCAGTTCCTACCTGGCCTGGGCAGCGGTACAAAATCTTTATTAAAGTTTACATAACAAGCAAAAATAATATACCTTCATAATATGTTTTGCCGATCATGAGAAAGAATAAAACCTTGATTCTAAGATTTACTAAAATTACCAGGATACCTGTTTTAGTTACGCTTCATAATCTTGCATAAATTATTACTGATATTTATATTCATGCTTGATCTTATCCGTCCCATTGGTGAATTTGAAGGGTCCATATTAGGAGGTAAACTTGAATTACCCGGTCCTTTACAAATATTAATTGAATTTGATTTGACTTGATTTGATTGATTGATTGCTCATTGATAGATTCTCTTGGAGGAGGCTTATGTTCAGCAGTGGGTGACGAGATAGAGAGAGATTTTGAGTAATATGTTCAGATCGACGGCGTGGCTACCTGGCACCTGGTGAACGTGGAGGCCAACAACTCGCTGAACATCTATCCGCGCGAGCAGCCCCTCACCCACGTCAACGACACCGCCATCTCTATTTCGCTGGAGGGAGAGATCAGCGAGGATAAGGTCGCTTACTTCGGAGCTGCTGACTACTACCTGGGTAAGGAATCAGGGTTGTCAGGATCCCAGCTCGGCCACAATATTAAGCGCGCCAGGTTGGAAGGCCGCCTTCCCCCAGGATTCTAGCACGCGAACTTGACACCTTTCTAGTCATCCTAAAAAAAAGAAATTATGAAATCAAGATGCCCTGAATAGCAGTAGTGATCTTATCGTTGAAAGTATTATAAGTATAGTAAAAATAAACTGTTGTGATGGAAACTATTCGTGTTTGGCGGGGATCTACGTCTCTTGAGAGATAGAGAGAGAGATAGAGAGAGAGAGTGAGAGAGAGAGAGAGAGTGAGATTCAGAAGATTTTGTAAGAAGGGCGGTACAAGTAACAAGTAAGGATCACGCGTACTCATAACAGAAACAACTCACTCAGAGCTTAGATTTCATTGTAAGGCACTGTACTTTGTCCTTAGCCCCGTGGTATTGAATGTTAAGGCTCTTGTTCACTAATATGATCAAATGCCGCTAAGTTAACAAGTAGGATGTATCATGTTGTTATATGTAGTTGGTATTTTCAGGAAAACGCCTCAACTCATACGGCGGTTACATTACGTACTCCATTCACTACACCACGCACACTGACGGCAACGCCATCGCGGCCGCTGACGTCATACTCGCTGGACCTAATGGGTACGTATACGGTTATTTTTTTAGCTGCTGGAATATTTTTTGGCTGGAATCTCGGTTTTGGTAATTTACAAATGACAAAAAATAACTCTGAACAACATCACCAGTGGTGAAATTTTTCGGCAAATTTCGGGAGAGAAAGCTTGGTATTTAAAGGCTACATACTTTTTGATGTTCAACATCAAATAGTAACATTGTATTGTATTGTATCAGCTCATATACGACCCACTGCAGGGCACGGGCCTCCTCTACAATCGAGAGTACGATTGAGAGTGGTTAGGCCATATAGTCCACCACGCTGGCCTAATGCGGGTTGGCGGACTTTTACATACCATAGGAATTAATACAAATCGCTATGGTATGCAGGTTTCCTCATGATCTTTTCCTTCACCGTTAAAGTGCGTGGTGATTGACTATCAATACACACATAACTCCGAAAAGTCAGAGATGTGCCCTGGGATTTGAACCCGCGACCACCGTGAACATGTAGGCAGCCGAGTCTGGTCCGTTACCAACAGGTCACCACGCACTTTTAAGTTAAATAGTAACATAATTATGCGAATATATTAGATTTTAGTGACAATCTTACTTAGAGTCAATTATAGAACTTCATACTTATATAAGTGCTGTTTAAGCAAATTCTGTTGGCTTTTTCTAATACCACCAATGCCAAGCATCACAGCAACTACAACTTAGTGACCTTCAAATTAAAAACATTCTCACTCAGAACATTTAGATCGGCAGCGCCTTCACGATTCCTCTGCGATCCATACGTTCCCAGGGTCGGGAATGGCAACCTACCTGAGACACAGTGAATTGGCGCAATTTGGAGGTGGCCTATTTTTCTTTTACACTGGAACGACAATTACTGCACTGCACCTGATGGTAAGCGCACACGCCGTTCAGCAGTGGATAATAAAGACTGACGATGATAATAAATACACCCAACAGTCACATACACAGTCCTGACCCCACACTAATATCGAATCTTGTATCTTGGGTATCAGAAGCTACGAGACTTTTCGGTCTCACAAACACCCAGACTCGAAACAAATGCCTGCGGTTCACAAACATTTGCCTCGGTGCGGGGATCGAACCCGCGGCCTCTCGTTTCTCAGCCGGCGTCCGACCAGCTGCCACGGAGGCTGTCATGAAGCACATACACTAACAGCATCACTCGGCAGGTACCTGGTGCACAACAGCGTGGAGCAGCCGCCCTCGGACGTGCTGTGGACGCACTCGGTGCGCCTCACGGAGGAGGAGTTCACGGCGCCCGACGGCTCGCCAGTGTCGCGCGACCAGTTCATGCACACGCTCGTCAACGTCACCGGCATCTACATCCGCGCCTCGTACTGGAAGGAGGCCATCGACACCAGGTCAGTTGGTACCAGGGTATCTGAGAGTAGTCAATTCTTTTGACATAGTGACAGCACTACACCTGATGGTAGGCGCAATGCCATCCACACAGAGTTTCAAAAGGCCACGGACATTTAACGTAATTACGCTGGCCTGCAGCGATGTTTCTTCACGCTACGGCAGAAGCTTGCAGAATTATAGGATTTTTATAAGGATGTTAGACTAGACCAGACAAAAAAACAATGTAGACCACAAAATGTTAACTTAAAAATTAAAATGAATGAAATGAAAATGGTATGTCGGCATCTAATTTATTGGATACATAAGATAAAAATATAATTTAAATTCAGTCATTTATTATCTTACCACCTAATTCAGAAAGTGATTTTCCCTAGACAAGAACATGCAAGAAACTTTATTTGTTTATTTATTTATACACTCTTTATTGTAACATAAAACAAATAAAATTAATATAGTTCAATGGGCGGTTACATTGAATTGAGTTTTTCTCTTTTCAAAACCAGTATAATACGGAGTGCAATTACAAAAGTTATAAGTTGGTTTGATTCTGCGCTGTTTATAAAAAATGCTGTAATTCATAAGTTAAGATCTATAGTCTCTGCCTTCCTCTGCGGGATAGAGTCGTTTGCGTATACAGGGTATATCAAGACTGCTACCGAAAACGAAGCAAGTGGTAGATTTTGTGACTTTAGAGACAATGCAACTAAAACTTTTGCAAAAAAGCGATGATTATTTTTGTATTTTTTCCTATCATCTTATTTGGGTGGTAAATACATACATTTCGTTAAACAAAAAAATACACACCCTTGTATTTATAAAGACGTCTCTGTAATCACTAAAACTACCACCTGGCTTCGTTTTCGGTAGCAGTCTTGATATACCCTGTATATTTATATCGTACACATCATGTTGCCTACTATTTCATCTCAATACTTCGTCAGCATTTTAGACTCATGATGACATTTTAATGAGTAAACAGAGTCAGTTCGTACCGACTGTCTATAAGTGATACTCGTCTACTTAATTACCTATTGGGCCACTTGCATCATTTAAAACAGTGCCAATATTTCTTAATAACTGTTAAAAAGCTGACAGCCATTAGCAGAAAACAAGAATGATGAATGTATCTCTGGCACCGTTCGGGATCAATATAATAGTCATAAAGCAGTCAAAATATTTTTCATAATTTTCAAATTGCGTTCTGAATAACCTCGTCCCACAATAATTCGATAGTATTCCACTCCAACATTCCATTTTTTTTCAAAACGTATTGAATATTGACACTGTTCACTTACTATATATTTTGAATTATCAAAATATATGTCATGAGACAATATCGTGGTGTTTTTAGTTTATAAAAGTGTTTGCGATAAAAATGTTTTTGTATATTTCCAGCGTTCTCATGTAAGTTTATTTCCAGGTTAATTTTATTAGTAAAAATACAATTATTTTTTCATCGCTTTAATATAAATAAATACTGAAAAGGACGTTTGTTTTTAAAACACACTACACATGCCTATATTCTTCATGGGGTAGGCAGGAGTGACAATACTGGCACTCACAGTTAGCCGAGCTTATTTCCCTAACAAATGTGATAGACAGTTAACCGATCGCAATGCCGAACTCAAATTCTACATACATACATAGACTCACACCCTCTTGCCGGAAGGGGTAGGCAGAAGTGTTAATATGGCTGATGGCACCCATGTATCGCCTCGTGTGGTCCGTCCCACGATGAGATAGGGGGCGAGCCTATCGCCATATTGGCCACAAATACCTCAAACCGGACTGATAATGAATAGAAAAATCCAATATCACTTTTCCCGACCCGGGACTCAAACCTGATACCTCAGCGTTGTAATCGTACCGTAGTAAAATTGCGTCACCGAGGCAGTCTAGTCAAACTCTAATTCTCGTCTCGGACAAACCATATCGAACATTCTTGTGACCTATAAAGTCCTAGACCTATTTTGCTCGACTCGGATTCAACCTAATATGTCGCGGGGTTTCAAAGTACTGTACTGTATCAGCCCATAGATGCGCTCGCGTTTTGCAGGGCACGAGCCTTCACTACAATCGAGCGTATGATTGAGAGGGGTTAGGCCATTTAGCTCGCTATGCTGGCCTAGTGCTACTTGTTTATTTTAATGTCTCACATTGCAACTTTCTCACAAGTGTGGCTGTGTCATAAGAAAATTCTCAGAACACTGCTGGTTTATCGCAGACAAACCGTATCGTATGACTGAGTAGTTGTTTTTTAACGCCAGCTGTGCCTCGCGGTTTTACCCGCTTAGTTTGGAGCGTGATGTTATAAAACTTATAGTCGGCCAGCAGGCACCGACCTCAATTTTATTTGGCATAATTAGGTATTTTAGTTGTATTAAGATATTATTTCTCTCTTTTTATTACAATTTCCAAGTGGGTTTAATTTTGTAAAATTATATTTTATGTAATGTACCCTTTATTCATGACGTGAGTTTCCCACCAGCCTGTCATCCGTGACCCTGGAAGTGGCGGTCGAGGAGGAGGACATCGAGGCGCGTCGCGCCGCGTCCGTGGAGGAGTGCCAGTGTCCCAAGGCGTACCGCGGGCTGTCGTGCGAGCAGTGCGCGGAGGGACACTACCGCCTGCCCTCCGGCTTCTGCGTGCCCTGCCAGTGCAACGGACACTCCAAGGAGTGCGACGTCAACACCGGCATCTGTCTGGTCAGTATGGCCTTGATAAATCACACCGATAATGACAATGCTCTTTCCACTTTTGCCTCTTTATGTACGAGTCAAACTAGCCTAGTTTATCGATAAATTGTAAACTTAATGTTAATCATAAATAAATACTGTAAGTGGTTCAGGTTTTGGAAATTTCATATTTTGATGGGAGAGGGGAGTGGTGAAATATATACGGAAGTGTCGACTTCTTAAGTAGAGACTTAATAAAAATCGTATCAACTTAACGTGGTTAGATTGATAGTGACGTATTATAAGCATGTACTTAGTATTTTTATGTTTCAAGTGGGTGTAAGTGGATAAGAGAAAGAAAATTGTTGGTAATAATGTAAATCGCGCAGACGAAGTTGCGGACAAAATCTAGTCTGAAATAAAAACTGTGTCTTACAGTACTTCAAATTTTATTAAAATCCATCCAGTACTTGTGTCGGCCGAACTAGGTATACAGGGGGAATTTTCCGAATGGGCGTGGATATCCGAATATCATATCACATCTGAATCTATGAGGAATAGCAAAAATACTCAAAAGAGTCGAGAGCCCGATATTTATATTATTTAAAACTGTATACTTAAGTTTTTGAAAAATTAATATTTCGAGCGAGAAATTAATTCCGATGATTTTTAAATAATACACCTACATTCTGTTTTATTATACTGATCGATAATGTTGCTAATATAGGTTAAATCGTGGGATGTGATGAAATGTGGCAAGCTATAGAAAGGAGTTCATTTTATTTTTATTTTTAATACGAATTTCTTGCCTTATTTGAGTAGAAAATAAGTATCTTTCTTTGCCTTACGAAATTTTATGGAATAGCAGGTAAACGTGCGCATATATCATCGACAGCTTTAGCGGAAATGTCGGTGTATGTATATTTCGCCGATGATAGACTTCAATTATGAATGATGATAAAATGACTCAAATATAAAATGATTATGAATTAAAATAGCGGGAAGAGTAATTATCGTCGAGAGCTATAAAATTGTAAAGTTTCATCAAAATTAATCCAGTAGCTTTAGCGTGAAGAGTAACCAACATCCATGCATCCTGAAATTTTTGAATTTACTAGTATTCTTCTATTTAGCGGCATATTTTGATTACCTCTCTTACGCTACGTTAATTGGACTGAGTCGCTGAGGAGGGTAATATAGTGTATAGATTTAGACATGTTAAATGATTTTTTCTTCTAGGACTGCACTGACAACACGATGGGCGACCACTGCGAGCAATGCATCCCCGGTTACCATGGCGACGCCACCGTCGGCACTCCCCGCGACTGCCTCATCTGCGCCTGTCCAATGCCATACTCTTCCAACAAGTAAGGATACTTGTAATTAAATTGCGTCCACAAGCTGCAAACTGGTTTAACCATGAAAATATACTTGGAAGTTGTTTACAAGAATATTAATAATATCTGCACATGAACTACATTATATTCCCGATTATGTTACACAGAAGGTCAATCACTAAATTAGAAGTCTAATACTTGGGTAGAAATTTTGTACCCATCTCATTTAAGAGATACAGATGGGTTTCTGTCCATCTTTTCCTTCTGATAATTATGAATGGTTCCTCTAGAAGGCTAGCTCTGAATGAGAGGGTTTGGTTGCAGCTTCGCGCTGAGTTGTGACCTCAGCGAGAACGGCTCGCTGATCTCGTGCAACTGCAAGCCAGGCTACGGAGGCGCTCGCTGTGAGTTCTGCGCCGCTGGCTACTACGGCGTGCCTGAGGAAGTCGGTCAGTATTACTGCGCATATCCTAGTCATGCGCTACTTATATTTTAAATTCTAATTATATAGGGTTTCTACTACAAGGTAGCATACGGCTGTAGTGCGCATGTATCCGGCAATAACACATTAGTTACGACAATATTTTTTGACTGACAAGTCTAAGGAGAAGTTACTATTGACAGGGGAGTTCGTAAATCTACTATGTAAAAAAACGCCACTGGTTACATCCTCGATTGATCATACTCCAACACCTCAGTACGACACTATTGCTCCATATATTGAAGTATAGCATGTATGTGATGACATGAAGGGTACTGTACCACAGGCAACTACTGCCGGCCGTGCAACTGCTCCGGCAACATCAACGTGGAGGACCCCAGCTCGTGCGACAGCATCACGGGCGACTGCCTCAAGTGCGTCAACAACACCGCCGGCGCCGCCTGCAACCTCTGCGCGCCCGGCTTCTACGGCGACGCCGTGCTCTCCAAGAACTGCACAGGTATACCTACTTACTGCGCTTCGTTTTACACTTGGTACTACACACCTGCCGACCCGATATGAGGAACATTTTTATGATGTTGTTTGTCAGTCTGTCTGTTGTGGTTGTATGGCTGGGCCGACGGCTATGGTGTATATTGCGCCCATGGCACCATATACGTAAATCACCGGTCGCCATAATTATTGGCTTGATCGTGGCGCACCCGCTTTACGGGTGCTGTCAAATAAGTGTATAGCACCCGTATGACGGGCGATTGGGCATATAAGTTTTATTTGTGTGAAATAACTGTAAGTTGACTTTAAAGCGTGTTTTTCGAATGCATTGTGTATTGCATCGAGTCCTACAATTATCTTTATATTTCAAATTTTGTAATAATGGTTTGCAAATGTTGGGTTAATTACGTTTAGTTTATGAACCAAGCATCCTTTTAAAATGTAACTTTGTACAATGGTAAACAGATCGTACAAGTGGCACCATTTTTCGTTGGTTTCGGATAATTGAGATTTTTTTATGGGCGAGTTTAAAGTCCTTTAAATAAAAATATATGAGATGAAACGTGTGTAACTTTATTTTCCCTTACGTCTTAACTTATTGTTTATCAAATAAAAACAAAATATAACTTTAAATATTTTTAATTTATATTTTAAAAAAATATTATGAAAAACAATCAATCCTTTTGTATTTATAATCGATTAAAAAAAGTGGTGGTCACTGTAGTTGAGTGGTTTGTAAATTTTATCCTGAAAACGAATTAAACACACGTTACAAGGTATGTTCTGGTGTATCAGTTTGGTAATAATAATGGTGGTAGGGTAGGTCTCTCGTACGTAAGAGGCCACCTAGGTAGGTATCACCGCAATGTTTATCGGCTGTGTAAATACGCTGTTGTGTTTCGGTTTCAAGGACATAGCCAGAGTAACTACTGGATATAATGAGACTTAACATATCATGTCTTAGGATGGCGAGCGCAGTGAAATGCCAAGCATTACTTTGTAACTCATGGTGATAAGTGTTGGACTACTGTCCATGAGCAGTCGTATCGCTTATCATCAGGCGAATGGCGTGCTCATCTCGCTAATTATCGAAATAAAAAATATAATGTTGACAGCGTGTATCTGCGACGAGTACGGCATGGAGCGGTGCGACCCGGCGACGGGCACGTGCGTGTGCCGGCCGGGCGTGGTGGGCGACAAGTGCGACCGCTGCGCGCCCGACCACTGGGGGCTCGGCAGCGGGCTCGGCTGCACACCCTGCAACTGCGGCCTCGCCTCCGACTCCACGCAGTGCGATGACGACAACGGACAGTGCAGGTACTCCGTTACATACTTTATCCTTCCGAACTAAGGGTTGCGTGTTACTGTGAAGCTACCAGCGGAAGATTGAATATTACATTAATATTGCTAGTGTTTTGTTTGTCTGGAATGGCATCAGTATGTTCAGTTTCAAAGTTCGGACAACTACAACAAAAATTCTCGTGTTTTTCCATACCTTAACCTGTTATCGACCTTCATCTCCCTCATCCCTAGTCCCCTAGGTCGATAACACTTTTCCCTTCTCTCACTGATTTTTTCTACCCGAACTATTCCATTGATTTCATCTACCTAATATCGAGTGAGAGTAGTGTTTTGATGAATAATGTGTGATGTGTGTAGATGTGCGAAGGGCGTCACCGGCAAGCAGTGCGACCAGTGCGCCGCCGGTTACTGGAACTACACCAAAGAAGGATGTGACCGTAAGTTACTTGATAGTATTTTAGTGCCCGATGGCAAAAAATCGTAGTACAGTAGGCCTTCGGTTATCTGACAAAAACTGATTATACACGTTACAGACCCTCTATAGTCCGGACAATTTCTAGATAGAGCACCTTGTAACCCTACAAACTATGTATCAAAGTTGTAAGATTTTATCTGAAATTTAAATAACGCCGTAACAAAATGTCTAGTCTCGAGTGGCGTCATGACCTATAGGCATGGCATCGGGCTCTACTGTAGTGCGATATTCTAGCCTATGATATTTAATAGTCCATCTACACGGAAAGAGTTTCTCGCCTGATTTCGGGCGAGAATCATATGCCAATATCGCATTCAATAATTTCTATAAGATTATCGTATACTAATGTTTACACGATGCGATTATTTTATATTGTTACGTCAATCGTATCTTCGATGCGAGAAGTGTGTATGTTATGTTATGTTATGTTCGTCTCTCCCTATGTTAAATGGGCTAAGAATCTATGTTTAAAGCCTTGATCGCCTCGAAAATGTGCATCTTAGGTATATTTATGGTTGTGACTGCCTCGGTGGCGTAGTGGTACTACGGTATTGCAAAGCTTGAGGTCTCGGGTTCGAATCCCGGGTCGGGCAAATTGATATTGGATTTTTCTATTCATTATCAGCCCGGAGTCAGGAATTTGTGCCCGATATGACGATAGGCTCGCCCCCTATCACATCGTGGGACGGAATATACAAGACCAAATGTGGGTGTTATGGTGGCACCTCTGCCTACCCCTTCTGGGAAAAAGGGGTGTGTTTATGTATGTATGTATGTATTTATGGTTGTATAGATACAGATCATACAGCAGCATGTGTTGTTTAGACTGCAACTGCAACACGGGCTACTCCGTGGGCTTCATGTGCAACGCCACGGGCCAGTGCGAGTGCCTGCCCGGCGTCACCGGCGAGAAGTGCGACCGCTGCCCGGAGAGGTAAACACTCCTTCACATTATACATTACAGCCAACAGATTATAACTCGTCTAAATTCTATTGACTTATGGCGACATTTCGAACTACAGTTAAAATTTTAAAAATATCTATTTAACGCAATAGTATTAACAGTATGTTTTCATAATAGTATTAACATGTTTAATTTAATAAAATTTGGAGAGAGTAAAACTGTACGTAATATTTTGACAATCAAGACATTAGGACGCCAAAAGATCGTAGGCAATCAATCATCAATAGCTGTCAGCTGTCGTAGGTTAGTACCTGTGGTTAGTACGAAAATCTCCGTGGCGCAATTGGTTACACGCCGACTGTGAAACTATTGGCTGTGGGTTCGATCCTCGCACCGAGACAAATTTGTGAGGCTCACAAGTATTTATTTCGGGTCTGGGGATTTTGAGACTGAAAAGTTTGTCATAGTTTCTGATATCCTCGGGACTTAATTGATCTTAAAGTCGGGTCAGGACAATGTGTGCGACTGTTGGATGTATAATTTATTTATTTATTTATTTTACTACAATTGGCATAGCCTGTAGGCCATTCAGAACGATTCCCACATTAAGGTGATTTTAGAATTGAAACTCCGGTAGGTGAATTACATCAGTCTTTTTTATTCATCGTCGTGAATCTGTAAAACGAAGGTCTAAATAAACCCGTGCTGGTACAGATGGGTGCTGATTCCCCACGAGGGCTGCCTGGAGTGCGACTCTTGCACGGACGCGCTCATCTCCTCCGTGGAGGACCTCAGCGAGCGGCTGACTAATGAGACCATGGACTTTAAGGTAACAGTGAGTTTGACATTAACATAAAAAGATTCATTATCATTTTATGCTACCCCGGAAATATTTTAGACCTTTTGAAGAGGAACAATCGTTTTACACGTTCGTTATACATGACTGTTGCGTAACTTCAACCGTTTACACAGGGCACACAACGGAAGCTGACAATAGGAATAACATTTTCTCGTATTCGCAACATTTTTCAATACTGCTCCGCTCCTATTGGTCATAGCGTGATGTTATACACGCCTTTCTCGATAGATGGCCTCTCTAATATAAAAATAAATTTTCAAATCGAATCAGTAGTTCCTGCTAACAAACAAACTTTTCAACTTTATGTATTAGTATAGATTATCTTGCTTGTTGGCAAGCAAAGCATTGGGCTTTCATGCAGGCATGTGGACTGGCAAATTCCATCACTTGATGTCGTTGAATGTCGCTTGCAATAGTTTCTGAATAGTGGATAACATTTAGAGACGACTTCAGAAGTGTTTATCCTATATCTTATATGAATGTCGAAAAATTTCCCTGTCAGGATAAAGCGGATTCCTTCTTCACGACCCAACGCCTAAACTACATATCGAACCAAACGGAGACGCTGCGGCCCCGGGTGGCGGAGCTGAAGAGCGTGGACAGCGATGAGGTGGCCGCCTCCGTCAAGACACTCGAGACCAGCGCCAAGAACCTGCTCAGATCCGTGAGTGTTTTACTAACCGTTAGTTTTTAATAGACAAATGGGATTCAAAGGGCATCTGATGATAACTTATTAGTGCCTTCCATCAATACCTACTTAAAATAGGAGGGAAAAGAATAAAGAAAGGACGACAGCGGGGAATTTGGACTTCCAGAAATCTCACTTTCCGATTGGAAAACGAACATACCTATCCCTTAAAATCGATTTTCTTTATTAGTATGACATTTTAAAGCTGGTACATTTCCGCTGCAGTCCGAGGTGACCACAGTGTGCCACTTCTGCCACTCTCTCTCTCTCTCTCTTTCTCTTCAGCCACGGGAAGTTTAATGCTAAAGGCTTCCTCCAAGATGTAGCTAATGTGTGATTGCCATCCAGGCGGAATTCGCGGCGACAGACAGCGACAAGCAGATCACCCGGGCGGCGCGGCTGGCGGCCGACGCGGAGGCAGCACTCGCCGGGGTCCGCGACAGCAGCCAGAAGGCCAAGGACGTGGTGACCCATGTCTCAGAGCTCGCCACTGGACTCGAGCTCAGCCAGCAGCCCAAGGTGGACAGCGCGCTGGCTGAGGCCAGGCAGATCCAGACTGATATTGCTGGTGGGTAATCATATTCACAATATTTAATAACATTCACCTTAATAGCATTTTTGTGAAGAAATTACGTAATTAGTATAATTGTGTGCTATATATATGCCATAATATGAAAAAAATAATAGCACAAAAAGATAACTACGGGGTATATCGAGACTGCTACCGAAAACGCAGCCAGGTAATAGTTTTAGTGACTAGACACAATGCAACTAAATTTTTTGCAAAAACGACGGTTTTTTTTTTATAATGACAAGTAAGCAAGCAATGTTTAGTGACTACAGAGTCATTAAAACTACTACCTGGCTTCGTTTTCAGTAGCAGTTTTGATATACCCTGTATAATGCACGATTAAAGTCCAAATAGAGTAATCGCTGGCGAGAGATGGTCCGATGACCTCCTGCCGATTGACACAACTTTGAAGGCATCAGACCAGATGTACACAGGCGCCACACTTGCATAGCTCGCTATCAAAGGTTCTACTGTACTATTATCTAAAGTAGATATACCTACCGGTTGTGATAGAAGAACACATTTTATTTTTTGCCCCTTTGTAAGCCTCTATTTCGGAACTCCTTATTATCTTGAGTTTGAGCTGTATAAACTCTACAATGCATTTCACCAACAGCGAAAGACTTGTCGGCGAAGAAGCAGCTGGCTGGCTTGTCGTACCTGAACGCCACCACGCAGGTGGAGCGGATGAACTTGTTCGTACAGCCTGTCAACCAGCAGGCCACTGTAAGTAAAATACGTATAATATTATGTATTTGTACCGATTTGTCTCATTCTGACTCATGGCGAAAAGCATGCAATACCGTCATCTCTTGCCCTGTGCCATCCATTCGAGCTCAACAGAGCTGCAAATATGTATATTTGAATTCGTTACTCATCCCACGGGAACATTTTTTTTTTCTGGATTTAAAGTAGTCGATGTGTTAATCTAGGGTGTCAGCTACCACTATACCAAATTCCATCAAAATCACTCCAGCAGTTTTTGCGTGAAAGAGGAACAAACATCCATAGTTAAAAAAATCGCAATTATAATAGCTTAAGGATATCCTATTATTTAAGTTCCACAATGCATGCGTACAGATGGAGCGTATCTTAGTTATGTTAGATTCCCTTTTATTGCTTAAAATCCTTGTTGTTCATAAAATTATTATTAATATTCACAAATAATTATGGAAGCCTTCAGAAGCGTAGCCTAAAGAATTTATTGACATGTTACAATACAATAGAAAATAGCTATATTAAAATGTTTCAATTAAGTTTGGTTATATTAAGCAAATCAGACCACTGGATTGGTTGACCAATCAGAACGACCCTATAGTTTTCTTGTAGTAGGTCTCCTTTTGAACTGATCAGCCTGTAAATCGATGTTGAATGTTGAGCAAGGAAGCTTCCTAAGAAAATTCTAACAGAGTCTCATCTATCACATAGTATAAGTATATATATCCTGATGATCTGAACTACAGGTTAAAAACCCATATCAGGCACCAGCTTTTCACAAATACATTATGTCAAAATAGTTTTAGGGCAAATTATTTTACTCTGATTTTTGTGAGGAGAAATTAAGTTTATTATTATTTTTATAGTAGTAACGGAACTGCAGCCTTGTCCCAGATTATTACTATACATTTTTTATTAAATCGAAATGTGCATGGTGCAGAAATTCGAGGGGCTGGTGAACGCGACGCGCGCGCTCAAGGACAAGCTGGACGAGATGCTGCAGTTCAAGGAGCTGGCGCAGCGCACCGCTGACGAAGCAGAGAAACTCAACGCCGACAACAGGTACGTTGTTACTTACCAGGTGTCACCGTCCTATACACTGCTGAGATAGGTTACCCAAGTACGCGCTAGCGATAATGCCAGCGCTGATAACAGGTACACAATTTTGTCTCTCTGTCTTTAGCCACAGAAAGTCTACTGCTGAACACAGACTTCCCTCAAGGATCTTCACGTCAAACTAATAGAACAGGCCGCACCCAGCAAGTTTCTGCAACCTTAACCAGGTCATCCATCCACCTTGTAGACGAACGTCCGACACTTCGCTTGCCAGTACGTGGCCTCAACTTCAGAACCTTTTAGACCCAACAACCCACATCAACAGATTGTTACTTGCTAACATACTTATGATTAGGTACTAGTGATTGTTACTCCGTTCGATTGCTAACATCTTCAAACGAACCTGGTCTTGACATTCTATTCCATTAGATTTTTTACTATCAACACGTACACTGGATGCTAAACAGAACCAAATCAAGAGCAGACTATTAGAACCAGATGGGACAATTGCTATGTTGTTCCAGACTATCGAAGTTCGGCAACAAAGTGCTCTCGGTGACGAAGCTGAACACGGCGGCAATGAAGGACCTGATCGACGCGGCGTTCGACATCGGCAACGCGACGCACAGCAACGCGCTGGCGGCCAGCATCGTGCTCAACTCCTCGCGCGCCGCCACCGACATCGCCGACGCCAACCGCCTCATGGACGAGAGGATCAACAGCCTCGCCGACGACTTGCCCGACCTGATGAACCTCACGGACGAGGCGCTGCACCACGCCACCATGCTTAGGACCAGGGTGAGTCGATGTCTGTTTATATTTTATTTATGTATTTTTGAACTACATATAAATTGCAGTAAAGAAACGATATAATAATATTAGAAGAGACGGCCGGTGAAGGTGAAGGTGATGAAGGACAATTGATTAAAAATTAATTCAAATAAAAATAACCATGAACACTTTTAGATAGGCAAGTTACATCATAGGCATGTTTGTTAATCTATAATATTTGATAAAAAAATATGTTTCATCTGGTTATCAGATAGGTGAAGGTCGATCTTCACCTGCTCTCTTATTTATTTCTATGATCAAAATCAGTTTAAATCCAATATTAATTACTATTGACAGGTGTTTTATTAAGGGAATAGGGGCTTATTCATTATTGGGGTGGTAGAGCGAGATGTCGGTTTTAATCGCGTGTGTTCGCTTTTGTATAGCGCTGTCCCGCTCTAAGTGGTTCGCGGAGTCGGGGCTAGCGGCCACCCTATTACCCGCGATTTCATCTCTGCGTGATTTATGCTTCAAATATATCCAATTCGAACAGTGTATTACATGAATAGAATACTTAGTACATGAATAGAAACCTACTAAACTTTTCAGCCATGAAAAATTAATTATTATACCCAAATAATGAAAATTGATAGGTTCTTTTGTTTCTTCGCGAATTAGCAAACTGAATTTTGGCATTTAATATACCAACATAATACATACATTTAATTAGCTACTTGTAATAATTATGACAGTATAGATTTTATCTAAAAAATGATTAATATTTATAACCTGTATCTATATAGGTGTAGATTTGCCACAAGACTCGCAAGGATTTTAATTTATGTAACAATTCGCTTATGATATAATTGTTACCTATAATAATTACATACAGCAGCAGATTTAAAGTAAGTAGATTAAAAAAATATTATTTATTAATGTATGAGCCGAGCCATTACAATTTCAATATTTATAGGGTTTGAAAAGTTAATGTAAGAAGTCTTAATTTCAGCTATTACATTACACTCTTTTATACAAAACATCTATTAAACAATAAACCAGTTGAATTCTCTGATGGCGTCCATTATAGTTTCTGCCTTTGCTACCACGCCCGGGGTTGCCAAGACGTTGCTAACAAACCGAAATTCTCGGATTTTTAAACTTGTATTGTGTAAGTTTTTCACTCAAAGTTATTTAATTTGCAACTTATTTGTTGATTTACAAATCAGTTAATAATTTAATTGTTATGAACCTTTAGTAGACAACAAGCTGAAGCAAATTAATCGTAAATTGATTTTTAAAATGTTATAGAGTGATAGAAGGAAGGAGAATAATTACCTGTCCCTGTTATTTAAAACCATCAATATTTACGAGGGACATGATACTGTACAAATTGACTGTTACTTCAGGTTACCGTGTCAACATTTTTGTTATATATCCAAAATAACACAGCGCGGTATTAAGAGAGAAGTCAATGGCTATGCGCGTAACAGGAATAACGAATGCCATGTTCATACAGGTTCCTCAACCTTCTTCCGCCTTTCAAATTTATTTGAAAAGGCGGAAATTTAACCCATTATTCTTAGACGATTTCGGTATTTATGTCAACGGCAATCTTTTAATACTAGCACAAAATACTGATTGACTAGAGTGTCTACAGGCGTGACTTGCTAACCTCTTTTCAATTAATGTGTTGTATCAGCCTATATACATGTCACTGCAGGGCATGGGCCTCCTCTACAATCAAGAGTACGATTAAGATTAGTTAGGCTATATAGTCCACCACGCTGGCCTAGTGCGGTTTGGCGGCCTTACATACCATAGAATTCGCTGCGGTATGCAGGCTTCCTCACGATGTTTTCTTTCACCGCTTTTCAATTATACCAGCCTGATAAGCTGATGGGCCGTTTTTCACTGTTTTGTATGTAGGATGTTCGCTATTCACTGTTTGGTGAAGAATATCCCACCCCAACGACAGGATCTTTGGCAATTATTCTTACCGATAGAAACACGACAACAGTTTGTTACTTTTGTCGTATTGTTACACCTAATGAAGGTGAATAACGAAGTGAACTCAACAATAATTGATTTCTCAATTATTGCAATTACGTTTTAATAGCTGTATGGCTATACTATATGGCTTACATACATACATACATAACCACACGCCTTTTTCCCAGAAGGGGTAGGCAGAGGTGCTACTAGAACACCCACGTTTCGCCCTGTATATTCCGTCCCACGATGTGATAGGGGGCGAGCCTATCGCCATATCGGGCACAAATTCCTGACTCCGGGCTAATAATGAATAGAAAAATCCAATATCACTTTGCCCGACCCGGGATTCGAACCCGAGACCTCAGCTTTGCAATCATACCGTAGTACCACTACGCCACCGAGGCAGTCTATATGGCTTAACCATTATCTATCGTATTCTCGATTGCGAAGGAGGTCCCTGCCTTGCAATGGACGTCCCATAGGGGCTGATACAGAAACATAATATACAATAGATTTCATGTGTATATTCAAACGTGCTTCACTATTTCTTACAATTCCTTTAATTTGTTCGGCGTTTTCGCCTTCTTTACCTGGCAACACTTTATCGACCGGAGGGTGTCTGGAACACGAAACAGTAGAACAAATTCGGCAGCTCGGTTGTCAACGTTCATACCGCGTTGGCTACACCGGTTCCCATCCGAACACCGAAGTTAAGCAACGCCGGGCGCGGTTAGTACTAAGATGGGTGTCCACTCGGGAACCCCGCGTGATGTTGGCTTTTTTGTCTTTTTGCATTTTGTTTATTAATGTACGACATGAAACAATTATTGAAAAATTATATTCATAAATGTAACGCCGAATTCGTTTAAAATTTATTTTACCTACCCCTGAAGAGGCAAATAATTTTGAGAGATTAAGGGATCTTTTTATATGTTTTTGTCTTTGCATTTTTTTGTAAACTAACTTTTTTTCAAATAATAGGTACTGAAATTAAATTTGTAGCATATTTATCTATAAATCATTATGCCAAATATTTCGCTTTAAAAATAAATCGCCATATACATAGCAAATAGCTATGTATGTATGCTTAGGTAAATCGATACATCTTTCTTATTATTCCTTGTTTTATTGTGGTACTCATAAAATTCATGAACAAACGTCTTGCAATGGTCACGCAAATCTAATAGCAATAGCTAAACCACTACCTGTCTCTCTCGCACTCGCAGGCGGACAATCTGCGCGCATTAGCCGAGCGAGAGAACAACAACACTCGCACCCAACACGCATACTCCGCTGCGTCTGCATACTCGTCTATTGTCCAAGAGGTCGGAGACGCGAAGAAAGCGGCGGATGAAGCCGAAGCTGCTGTGCAGAATGTCACCGACATCGTACGTACTTTTGTAACAGCTATTATTTAGGTATTAGAGTTTAAAATCATGTGGAATGATGTTTAGTACTTAGAACTTTTACATTTTGCTTGTATTGAAGTGCATATCAGTCTCGTAAAGGTTAATGAAACCCATTGAACTTGTAGTAGAATTTCTTGTCTTCAATTTTGTGCTTTATAATGTAGTTTATAATGTTAAACTTAACGATAACTGCCATTTGAGCATTACCTCGTATGGTTTGTATAATTAGTATCCAACTACAGGTTTAAAGCGCTGCGCTGCCAAAAAGATTGAAAATGGCATAAAAGCTTGGAAAAATATTTAACGATATAATTTTAAGCTTTTTAATTACATTGTTTTTGTAGCCATGTCAAAATTAAATATTGTTCTATATAAGTAGGCAGAATATGGCGCACGAGTTAGGCATGGCGATAAGGATCATTTGTCACTTGTTATACTTTCATCAATTATTTTTGATTAGTGATACATCCAGCCTATCCAACAGCACTATGAAAAGATCTAATACAAGTAACTCCGGTCTACCTCCTCGTACAGAACAACGTGCTGAACTCTCGCGTGGCTCCAGCCCGCAACCGGTCGCAGAGCCTGCTGGGGCTGGCGTCCGGGGCGCAGCAGACGGTGGAGCTGCAGCTGCGGCCCAACCTCACCGCCGCCGAGCACGCGCTCGCGAACGCCTGGAGGACCCTCGGCTCCGCTGACGACGATGATAATGCTATACAGCTGTGAGCGACGCTTTACTTCGCCTTTATCTACCATTTTGCAACGTCTTCGTGTTTATTTTATTACGGTATCGCAGAAAAGAAATTAAATATTTTTTTCCAGTAAATGTCATTCCGTTAACTAGAGAAGCTAATAAAAAATAATGAATCCCTGGCGTGTTACTTTATGCTGTATATTAAAATTCGTATAAAATAATGTGTATAGCACGTTGTGGTAACACCGTAATGGTAGTGCGTAAGGGTAAGACCATAAATTCCTATATTATACAGGGTGACAATTAAAATCTATCCGATAGATAAAAGTGTTATCAGGCATCTATAATATGGTCTATTTCAAAGATCTGTTTCACATAATGTATAAAAAATATCGTTAATAAAATAAATTTAAAAAAGGGGGAACTTAGAATATACTGTTAACAACCACGTTCGTAACAAGCGACGTGCAGCGCGACGTTTCAGAATTGTCAGAATTTGTGTTGTTGGTGTCAGAATTAAAGCTTTGCTTTGTTTCAGGGTTTCAAGTTACGATCATTATGTTAGCCTTTATACTCGTAATATTTTTGTTTTTGTATATTTTTAATACTACAATGAAGTTTCCAAGATATTGAATTTCAAAATAGGTGCGCGATTCGGGATTCTACTAGGACGGCGCTCGACGCGATGACGTCACAGCACAACGCAACAGCCGCTCAGTGCACTCGCGCGCTCCGACAACGCCGCGTCGCCCCACCTTTTTCTATTAAAGTTTAAAAATGTCCAATCTACATGTAAAAAAATCATGTGTTGTGCCAAAATGTACAAATACAACCTGAAATGTTGTGGTTTTCATGTTCCAAAGGTTGTTTTTTTGTTCATTTCGTTCTTACAATATGTAATAAAAGTTGACATCAAGTTCTACACAAGATTTTTTTAAATTATTAATTAAGTAATGAATAGAAATCTTTTCAACATCTTTTTTTCACATACATAATGTGAGAGCGAACAGTTTATTTGACAGTTTATTTGTTTTCTGAGATTAAGTGCCAATCAAAAAAAAAACTTTTATCCTGCTCCACTTCATTGTGTTGTGGAACTAAAGTCTTCAGCCTTAATCATTTTGAGTGTAGTCCCGATCCCCGAGCTTTGATTTTTTCCAATAACACTTTATAGCAGTTGTTGAAGGCTCCTCGCTTCGGCGGTGTAGCCACATTGAAAATGCTACGTCGTGCTTACAACAACCACTACTAAATTTCCTTGTCTTTTTCATCGCATTCTAAACTGCAATGATATGGTGTTGCACATACGCGATGTTCTGGTGTAATCCTATATTTGACCGTACAAATACTACCTACTCTTTTGACGTAATGTATAAAACACACTTCACTTATTTAACTAATTATATCTACATATTAAAAAAGGTTTAGCACAACTGTTCAACTCAGAGCACTCTTGGCGATAGGTTAGTGTATAGGTACATACATACCTACATCAATTTATTTAGTGAAATAGGGCAAATCCAAATTGTTTTTCAAATAGGTAGGTCGATTTATAATAAGAAGACAGGAAAATTAAATGGTTGTATTAAATTCTGCATTTTTACTTCCCACATTTCAGCGGCAACGAAATCACTAATTTTTGCATAATAGTAGGCAACCATAAGTCCCATCTATCTTAGGTAGGTAGGTTGAAAAAGGGCAATCGGAAGATTGCTCTTTTTCAAATCCGTCATTAATTATATCATAAATATTACATAATATTACTTAATGTACAGAGAGTACGGACGAAACAATATAAAACACTGGTAAGTAACAAGTAAGTAACAGGCGTGGATTGCCAGCGAGCGTCGCGTTGTGATATGACGTCACACTCTTCACACGCGCTTGCTACAAAAGGCGATATTTAAAGGAATTTAAAATGTCTGTAAATTCATTAATACTTGGCATATTTCAATGAAACAAAAAGAAGTGTATTTCTATATATACAAGCTCTACTGGGACAATAGTTTTATACGACTTTGTATTCTATTAACATTCTTTATTGAGATAGTCAAATGCGAGTCTTAAATCGGATAAGGTTTTGGTTTTACTATGTAGGAGTTTATGTTCTTACCCTTTCATCATTGTATTACAGTACTACCCCAACTACCTTAAAAACCACTTTGAAGCTAGCAGTTTTCTGACAATTGAATGGTTTTTTACCAGTTCCCTGCCAACGCCAGCTCCGTTCTCCCTGGAGGACGAGATCGACAAGGCAGACCGCGTGAACGCCACCGTGGGCGACACGCTGGACATCATGTCGCAGCTGGGCGTGGACCTCGCCGCCGGCAAGGAGTGGGCGCAGACGCTGCCCAAGCTGGCTGACGAGGGGCAGAAGATGACCTCCAATGTCGAGAGCCTGCGTGAGTATAATGGTGCATCCAAACCGTAGTTACATTTTGTGGAGCAAGAGTTATCGATTGTTGCTACATGTTAGGTAACATATACTAACACGGCAACAGGTACAGTTCGGCAAAAAAGAGTAAGGATATAATGAGGGCGCTTATAGATCTAATTAATTATTGATATGAAAACCCAACACTACCACGTAAAATGCTCAAATATTTATTATTGTTATTTATTGTTGATAATGGGCCTTTTGTTCATTATAAATCGTTAAACATGCAAAAACCGTAATAGAATTTTCAGAAATCCGTGTTAAAAACATTTTGTTATCAGATGTTAACAGTTGGAAGCGATGCTCAACGAAAGTAACTGCGGTGTGGATGCACCATTTTGTTTTTGCTTTTTTTTTGTTCAAGAGGATAAGCTATTAAGCTCCTCTTTCCTTACCCCGGGGGAGGTGGAAAGTGTTATGGGCGTCCATGACAGAGACGAGGCTCTGTCGTTGGCCTCAGAGCCGTTACAAGTCAGGGCGCACCGCCCCCGCAGTGTTCCCTGTGACTCTGATGACCCCTTTAGGTCGCCTCTTACGACGGGCAGGGGATACCGTGGCAGAATTCTTACACCCCCGGACCACAGGGCGAGGTGTGGATGCACCATAAGGCTATCAGTCGTTACTGACGAAGCTTGATTATTGGTGCAGTATGAGCATATATGCCCTTTTCTGAGCACTTTTCACCAACTAAGAGTTTAGTTGAGATGGTTGAGGTCATAGTCTACCGCGCAGAGCTGGTTGGCGGACTGATGGTAGATATGTGTCAGATAAAGAAAATATTTAATTATACAGCTTGCTGAATCCCTACCATTCGTAGTAAGGGGTGTTATATTTGGCTGATAGATGCACAATTACAAAAACACTTTACAAAATGCTGGTTTAAATGAATACCAACCGTAGTTCAAAATCTCTAGCCTTTGAAGCTTAATTAATTCATCATCATCATCGTCATCAGCCCGTTGCAGTCTTTATTAATTGTTTTAACGAAATTGAAAAAAACATCATTTATCGGTTCTTTTCTTGTAATTTAACCAAATGTTTCCCCTTTAGTGAAACAAATTAACGAGATGGAACCTCAAATCTCGACCACGTACCGAAGCGTGAAGAAAAACCAAGACGACCTGGAACACAGGCGCAAGAATGCTGACGAGAAACTGAAGAAACTTAAAGATCTAGTGGAACAGGTATGATTAACGTAATAATTATTATTCTAGCAATTTAATTTCAATGTGACGTCATTTGACATCTTATAATTAAGCAATCAGTGAACAAAACTTGTCTTTATTCGCAATTCAAGCTAAATGTTGTGTTCTGAATGTAATCAATATTACTTCTCATTGTTTTATTGCTTTTTAAAATCACTTATTTTTTGTCTAGAAGACGTTATTGTGACCGGCGCCACTTCACTGCCACATCTAAACTAGTGTTCCTGATCGCTTCAACAATTGTTTAACTATTTTTACTAACCTCCAAATATTTCTCGATGACGTCAAGCATTTTTAATCCTAGTCTTTTTTAACCAATATATTGATACACCCATATTATTGTTTCCGATTAGCCGGCATAAGTGTCGATGGCTAATAGTTTTAGTTTCTAGCCGGTCGATTCTGTGATTGGACCGCATTAACCATTGATTTTCAGTGCGGTTACTTTGCACGGCTATGAAGTATAAAAATAAAAATTACCGTCGCATCATCAGTTTCTGAACTCCCATATATTTATGGGTGACATAACCATAAAGTCACATATTCTTAATATTTTTCATTGAGAACGTTTTTCTCTATAGACCGTAGATAATGATAGGTTATTTCCAGGCCCGCACCGTCGCCAACCGCATCCAAGTGGGAGTGACGTTCGACAGCCGGTCGACCCTGCAGCCCCGCCTGCCGGACTCCGTGGACGAGATGTCCACCTCCACGCACGTGTCCGCCTACTTCAGGACCAAGGAGAAGGACGGCTTCCTGCTCTACCTCGGCAACCCGAAGGACACCAACCTTAGGAGGACTAAATCCGTAAGTCAATCTGTTTCACTAGAATACGTTTGTTGTATGTATAATGTAATGTTCGTGAAAGTATTTTTGGCTAGGGGACGATGTCAAAGAATAAGTTTAACTAGCGTAAAATGAATACTATCTCGTTTTTAAATACCTTTGAGATACACTTATGTAATTATAGAATACAAAAAATATCTTTGTACTTTGTTATCAATGCGTATTCTGTGTGTAATGCTGCTGAGCCAAGTTATATGGGCCCAAAAATCTTACAGTTGAAATTTGTTTAATTCGAATAAAAAAAGTAAATCCGCATATGTAGGATGACTTCATGGTGATTGGCGTGGAAGACGGGCACCCGTACCTGGTGATGGACATCGGAGACAGCGCGGAGTCCGGCCGCGAGCCCGCCAAGATCACCAGCGACAAGGCCGTCGACGACAACCGCTGGTACCAGGTCATCGTGGACAGGTCGGTAGACAACTCTTTGTTCTGTATTCTGCTACCACAAAATGACTTATACAAATGCATTATCAGGTGTAGCGTCTGGCAATGACAAGTGTAATTAAATCAAAGCAGTCTTTTAACTGGCACAGGATAAATTAATTTGTACCGAATCTTCAGTTTGAAAAAGTTGCTACGTGTTTAGCCTTTCATGAAAACAAAAATGTTAAAACAATCTAGTTACTATAAATTACAAAAAAAAAAAGATAGATATTAGATATGATTACAGTGAAAGAAAATCGTGATTGTATTTATTTTAAGTGTTCTATTCTGGCTATTTATTTTAGATACTTATATTATCATTTATTATTCCTGTTTCCGTCAGGGTTGGTCGCAACGTCAAACTGTCCATTCGCGAGAGCCTCGACGACGGAAGCGACAAGATGCACTCGAAGGAAGCGGTGCTGCCGGGCCAGCACACCATCTTCAACCTGGACCGGGAGAAGTCCAAGCTGTATGTGGGCGGCGTGCCGGCCGACGACAAGCTGCAGGGCATCAAGTTCCGCGCCTTCGACGGACAGATCGAGGAGCTCATGATCGGAGACACTCCCGTCGGCCTGTGGAACTTCGTCAGCGCCGCCAACCTCAACGGCGCTAGACAGAGGTAAATCCTTCACAAATATTATTTACATCCACTGGACCTAAACACTATTTGCTATCCTTAAGTAATTTAGTAGTATGTAAAGTCCGCCAACCCGCACTAGGCCAGCGTGGTGGACTATATGGCATAACCCCTCTCAATCATACTCTCGTTTGTAGAGGAGGCTCGTGCCCTGTAGTGGGACGTATCTGGGCTGATACATGGTATATCCATCATAGACCTCATAGGAGGAGGTCATGACCTCGTTTTATAATTGTTACTTACAGTTAAAACGATTACACAACTCATCTCCGCTATGCTATACAAAAATCCAGTATGCTGTTTAGGTTTTGTATACGGCCTGAGGATCGCGTTTTCAATAAGGTCCACCTCCCCAGGGATAAGCTGATCACGTCGCAGTCAGGTCCCCAAGAGTACCGGTTCAACGGGCGCGGGTACGCCACGATGGCGGGCCGCGGCTACCTCACCACGCAGGCCAACCAGGTGCTGCTGTTCTTCAGGACCTACGCGCCCAACGGCCTCATCTACCTGGTCGGGGACAACAACCACTTCTTCTCGCTTCTCATGCAGGACGGACGCGTGTACTTGCAGGTACTTGGAACCTTTAACCGACAAAAATGTTTGTATAGGAACTGCAAATTTGACAGTCTCCGTGGCGCAATTGGTTTGGCGCCGGCTGTGAAACGAGGGGCTGCGGGTTCGATCCCCGCATCACGACAAATATTTATAAAAAAGATCGTCGCGTTTTTTGCCAAAATTTTTGGTTGCATCGTGTAGTAAAACTACCACCTGGAATCGTTTTCGAAAATGTATGTATAATATTTACTCGACACAGCAATAACTTCCGAAGAAATATAAGAATTTTGATATATTTATTATAAATTTTACACCAACATCATAATACAATAGATCTCTTATTTTTTTTTAAAGAATAATACATACTACAATTATTTGTCCACCAGGTGTCCCTAGGAAACCCCGAAGAGCTGCTAATCATAGGCACCACGAAGGCTTACAACGACGGTAAATGGCACAAGCTCGACGCGCGTCGCTTCCTAGCCAAATGTTCCCTTACCGTGGATAACGAGGTCCTGAAGAGTCCCGAGTCTTCCTCGGAGTCAGTGGAGATTCTGTCTCTGGACACGATGAACTTCGGCGGGAACAACAAGGGAATACTGCAGATACCGAACAAAGGGTTCGACGGCTGCATGCGACAGATCAGCATCAACGGAGTCAACGTGGACTTGTCGGAGAACCAGGAGTCTATAGGCATGGCCTACGGATGTCAGGTAAGGTTTAGGCACCTTTTTTTAAATGATATTGAGTATTTAGTACGTTTGCTTAGAAGTCTGACTGTCTCGATGGTGTAGATGTACTACGGTACGATTTCAAAGCTGAGGTTTCGGGTTCGAATCCCGGGTCGGGCAAAGTGATAATGGATTTTTCAATTCGTTATCAGCCTGGAATCAGGAATTTGTGCCCGATTTGGCGATAGGCTCGCCCCTTATCACATCGTGGGAAGGAATATACAAGGCGAAATGTGGGCGTCATAGTGGTGCCTCTGCCTACCTTTTCTGGGAAAATGCGTGAGTTTAGGTATGTATGTTTAGAAGTTAGTGTAGTTACTGCTAAAAAAATGTATCTTTTTTCAACATGTGGAAGGGGTGAAATGCCAGTCCTTGTTCACACGATGCAGAAAATATTTTTTTCAGTCAAACTTATACAAAGTGTAACAATATGTTCATGAATTCTCTACGCGGTCCATTCTGAGGGTTCTGTTCTATGCTATGTGACGCATTGTACCAACACGCATCATTTTATTAAATATTTTCAGGCACTCAAAATACAAACAGTGGCTCTAAATAAGCATAATCGCCATAGTTTAATTGTTTTGATAAGTAATTTAAGGCAACATTTTTATTGGCAATTATTTTAGTTGTGTATTGTGTTGTGTTGTGGATCAGTTCGCGTCGCTGGTCTCGCTGAACGGCACGGACAGCTACCTGCGCTTCAAGGACATCACGTCGGAGAACCTGCAGCTGACGCTCAAGTTCAAGACGGCGGCGCCAGACGGACTGCTGTTCGTGTACGTGAGCCGCACGCAGACCACCAGCGCCGCCGACAGCATCTCACTTGCGCTCGTCAAGGGTAACCTCTTTTTATATACTAACAGCCCGTCCTAGCTTCGCCTGGGTGCATTTTTTTATATTGATTAGGTCCGGCAAAGGAGCAAACAGGTCACCTGTATCAGGTCAGGATGGTATGATGGTAGTGATCACTGCCGCCCATGAACATCCACAACGCTGGATAATGTGTGTTGCCTGCCCAATTGGAAAGGGAACGGAAAGGATAGAGAATGGGAATAGGAAAGGCGTATTGGGCATGCAGCAATCTCACTCATCGAACGAAACACGACAGTGAAGCTTTCGCTTCACGTAGATTTCCTGTGAGATAGTGGTACTGCTTCGGATAAGCCTGCCCATTCATGACTGGCAATAGCATGGCTCTACCACTTCCTAAATGTATATATCCTACTACTCGTATGTTCATCAGAGATAATGTAGGATTCTAATTGTGAAAGAATTTTTTAAATCGATCCAATAGTTTCAGAGCCTATTCAATGCAAACAATCAATCAAATCTTTCCTCTTTATAATAATAGTTTAGATAGTAAAGGTTTAGCATATTTAACGAAAATTGCGCAAGACTTCTAGAATGCTTTTAATATGACACAGCTAACAACATAGATCTAAAACGGTGAAGGAAAACATCGTGAGGGAACCTGCATACCGTAGTGATTAGAAGAATTTATACGGTATGTAAGTCCGCCAACACGCACTAGGCCAGCGTGGTGGACTATATGGCCTAACCACTCTCAATCGATTCTCTCGATTGTAGAGTAGGCCCGTGCCCAGCAGTGGGACGTATATGGGCTGATAAAAAATAAAAGAAACTACATAGACATGACATCGATTGTGCCACGCACAGCCAAAGACAATAGCTCGTTAGATAGCTACCTTAACATTTATCAATAATCTAGTCGTCAGTGATCGGCTGCCAATACTGAGGGTTTTCAGAAATAACATAATCGATATTTTTTTTGGCTATACAAAATAATTTATGTTATTTTTCTCAAAAACTATAGATAAAAAAATATTGTCAATACAAAATAATACTTTGTATCGAATTAATTAGTTGTAACATCTTCGTCATCGTTGGCTACAGCATCTTGACAGATGATTGTTGCAGTGTTTGTGAGAATATAAATTATTGCGTGAGTTAGCAATTAAGATACCCATTCTATGGTGTGGCATATTTGGCCCTGTAAGCCACAGAAGAAGATGTAGGTAGCATCTTACAATGAAGCAATTACAAAAATAAAGTATAAATGTGACGGCTGCAGGTAAGCTGGTGCTGATGAGCCAGCGCGAGCAGCTGGACACCGGGCTGAACACGTACAACGACTCGCAGTGGCACGTGGTCACCGTCACGCACAACTCCAACGCGCTCAGACTCGTGGTCGACGACTTTGACTACTTCAGGTATTAATTTTGATTTTTAATCGGGGGAAAATAGCAAGCAGGCCACCTGACGATACATAGTTACCACTGGACATTACAATACCAAACAACTGCTCAACAATTTCAATAAATCAGTCTGGATTGTAGATTTAACTCAGGTTTTAGTTTAATGAAACACAATTGATTTAAATTCAACAAATTTGTATTTTTATAATTTTTTAAAAATAATATCGACTGTCTGTTCTCTGTACGCCAATACAATCTTTCTTATCCATCAATCCATCCATCAGCCAAAGGAAGTCCACTGCTGAACATAGGCCCCTCCCAATGATTTCCAGTGACCTGTTGGAGGCAGCCTGCATCCAGCGACGTCCATCTTTCTTATAATTAATTATTATTCTAACAAAAAGGCACATCAAAGAGAGTATCTAATAAATGTTCATCAATATTACATCCTCTTTAAATATCAACAAATATTTGTACTAGGATAAATAAATAATAAATAAAGGTGTTTATGATAGTGCTGATGTGGGTGGTGATGTGTTTGGTTCCAGCACGGACACGGCGCCGGCGCCGCTGCACATCCTGTCGGGCGTGGTGTTCGTGGGCGGCGTGCAGCCCGGCTACGTGGTGGGCGGCGCGCTGGGCTCCAAGCTGCCGCTGGCCGGCTGCATCGCCGACGCCACGCTCAACGGCCGCCTGCTCAACCTCCTCGAGCCCTTCACCAACCACAGCGTCACCTTCGGCCGCTGCGGAGACACCACCTCCACCGGCGGAGTCAATCCAGGTGACATACACTGCCTTCACAGAGTAGGTTTAAAATTACTGTGTGGAAGTATGCGAATTATGCTGAACTTGGACATTTTCATGATATCTTTGTATACGGCTTTGATCTATACACGCATATATAATAATAACAACACTTGTTGTAGTTTGTACACGTGTATGCACGTAACACGTGTAGTACACGCGTTTTTTTCGTTTGTTTTTTTTTTCTTTTCTTTGTTTATGTTTTGTTTCTTTCTTTGTTCAATGTAACTGTAAGCGTATATATATATATAATTATTGTTCTGATAATACCCGTTCAAGAGTGTTATGAATAAAGTTTTTCTGTAGTTCTATCCAAACCTCTTTAGTATGCTTTGTGATTAATATCGTTGCAGAAAAAATCAACCTACGGCCTTATTCTTCGATTCTTCGTTCTGGGCTACTTCACTTCACTCAGCCATATTAAACATAATATAAACATATTGTATTAAAAATATATGTCACTTGCAAATTATAACCAATTATTTATGAACTGCTCTGATTTGGACCAACACTAAAAGAGCAACACTAGAGTTTCTTGCCCGTTCTTCTCTAGTGAAAACCGCTTTCCGAACCGGGTGGTAGAAAAAAAATGACTGAATCTAAATAATGTTGAACATTTTAATGGATTCAATAAATAATTAACATTTTCATTTTTCATTTATTCATAGGCAGCTTGTACCTAAACCTATTTTAGTTAACGTATAGATGTAGTTTCTTCTTCGTTCAAACTAAATACAAAAGTCGTGCGAAAGGGACAAAACATTCGATTACTAATATATGTAGGTCTGTCTATGAGTAAAGCCGCTAGTGTTCAAGATACTATCTTTATGTCAGTGGTGATTGTGAACTTGTATGGCTGTTGTTTAATACTGAACGTTCGTATCGCAGAGCTGGCGACGTGGACAGCGCCGCCCGGCCCGGACGTGCTGCCCACGCCGGGACTCAACCCCGTCACCTCGCCCGTGGACACCTTCACTGACAAAAGTACATACATAAATAAACTAAGACTATGTCCCATTGGCGTAGGCAAAGACTATAGAGCGCAAAGTGCTACGACCCATACATACCCCTTTCGCTTCATCAACTGTCATTAAGGGGTGGGTGGATAGTGAGTGGTGGAGTCGATGGAGGACATCCCAGGAAGTCCTATAAAAAGCAAATAGAATCCCATTGAAGTATGGAAAAATACGAAGTATTCGAAACCGACGACCGTGTATGAAGACAAAATTAATTATACCTTATTATATACAACAAAGAGATACTTGTTATATTGACAGCTATCGTGGCGCAGTTGGTTGGTTACACCTCGGCTGTGAAACGGGGCCGCAGGTTCGATCCCTCACCCCGAGACCATAAACTTTTGTGCGGCCCACAAAAACTCACAATCTTCTATCCTTCTTGCAGTTTCCAACACGCCGGCGTTGACGTAAAATGAATTTATAGTAATTTTATATTTATACACATTAGGACCTTTTTAACTATTTTAATTAATAAGTCTACCAGCTCCAGTTTGTTACAGGTCACCTATATCAAGACTAATCTATTATTTTCCCGCAGTCCAACTGTCAAACGAAATAGTCCCGCCCAGGGTGACGCAGGAAGCGCCGCTCATAGAGGAGCGGACGAAGGCGCCCGCGGTGGAGGTGACCACTAGGGCGGCTACCACCAGTACCACTACCACTAGCACCACCACCACTACCAAGCGGCCGCCGCCGAAACCCGAGCCGGGCTGCGCGCTCGCCTACGACCCGCAATACTCGCTCGGAGACCCCGTGGAGGGGTACCGGTTTGGTGAGTCTACTACACCAATCATGCAATGTCAAATAATCTCCTAGTTTTTGATACCAACGAGTCAAGACTTATTGATCTCAAGGTGGGGTCAGGACTATGTACGTGACTGTTGGGTTGTATAACTATTTATTGATGACGCCAGGTACCCGCAACGACAGCCGCATCGAGTACTCGAAGCTGCCGGGGCGGCAGCTGGAGGGCTTCGACCTGACCATCTCGTTCCGCACGTTCGACAAGCACGGCGGACTCATCTTCTACGCGGAGGCGGCGCACGTGGCGCGCGACCCGCCGCAGTTCCTCGCCGTCTACATGATGGATGGGAGGGTAACACTATTCACTCTTCACTCTGTACTCTTTAGTGGCCTTGGACTACCGTTTGAAATAGCCCTAGTCCAGGTTCACACAGTACCATTACCGAATAGAGGATAGTTTACATCGAAAGGTTTAGTAAAGGAAAAGATATTTTAAAATCTATATTTCAGGAGTAATAGTAAAGGATGCAACTATTGTATTGTATTTGACGGCCCTTGTGGCGCAGTTGGTTAGACGCACCAACACAAATGTTTGTGAGGCCTACAAGTATTTGTTTCGGGTTTCTGTCATTGTGAGACTGAAAAGGCTTGTAGTTTCCGATACCTGCGGCACAAGATTCGATCTTCGTGTTGCATCAGGGCCATGTATACTGTTTGGTGTATACTTTGACGACGTTATATGTAAATATGTTGTATCGTAGGTCCACTTCTCGTTCAACTGCGGCAACGAGACGGCGGTGGTGTCGTCTGCGCAGACGTACAACGACATCGAGTGGCACACAGCCACGCTGACGCGCAAGGGCGGCCACGGCAAGCTGGTGCTGGACGCCGAGCGCGTGGAGGCCAGCGTCTCCTGCAACGCACCCGTCGCGCTCTCCTCGCCCTACTACTACGGCGGCCTGAGGCACGTCACGCCCAGGATCTTGCAGGCTTTGAAGGTTGGACTTTTCATACTATTCAGACAATTGCTGATATATTCAGAGCCCTAATCTGGACCTACTTGTAACGGTGAAGGAAAACATCCTGAGGAAACGGCATACCAAAGCGATTTGTAAAATTTTCTATGGTATATGTAAAGTCCGCCATCCCGCATTAGGCCAGCGTGGTGGACTATATGGCCTAACTTCTCTCAATCGTACTCACGATTGTGGAGGAGGCCCGTGCCCTGCACTTGTTATTCGTAAATTCTTAATCTCATGTGGTCCTTGATAGCTGTCACTACAGCTCCCTGCACACATCTTATCGTTTTATACTCGGGTTCTCTAGATAGTTGGAGGGCTATAACAAACATACTATGACGTCCGAATAAATGTATATTCGTAAAATGCAATAAAAGTAAAGTTAAAGGTTAAAATAGAATAAAAAAAAATTAACAAACTTTTCCAGAACGATGAGCAACAGAACTGAAAAGGGAATATGAATGTGTGTATACTCGTAAAAGTATTAATGTATAATAATAATCATTTATTAAACTTTATACAATAAGATTGTACGGACAGACTTTTTCCTCGTCATTTTCTACCAATCGACGTTTGGAAGATACAGGAATGAGACAAAAATTATAATTTAAAGAACAATATAGTGACGTGTGTGCACTGTGCACTGTGCAGGGCTTCTACCAGCCGTTCACGGGCTGCCTGCGCGGGCTGCAGATGAACGGGCAGCACGTGTCGCGCACGGCGCGTGTCGTCAACGCGCTGCGCTGCACCGACGCCGTGGAGGAGGGCGTCTACTTCGGCGCCTCCAACGACACGCACAGCAACTACCTCAAGGTACACCTTATATGCTACCACAGATCCTTACTCTCGTGTACTATACCGTATTTATACATTATCATTAGGCCATGTCATATAGGGATAGATGATTTTCTTCAAATGACTCGATACTGACATTACTGTCTCTTTGCCCACTCTTAATTTTAAGTATGTTTCACTTGACTTTTGTTTGGTTTTACCGATTAAGCATAAGTTCGTCGAGGGCGGCCTTGCTCTACCACCCACAATCGCCTCGTGTGTATCTTTTTAGTTAGCCTCGTTTCATTCATCCTCTACATTATCCCTCGCTTATATTTTTTCTCAATTCTTATTCCTATATGTTCTTTTAGTCCACAAAGACATTACTGCGCTTTTTACTCTCCCATCTAAATTGAAACGTATGACTCTTACATTAAAATATTCCAAATGGGTGCCTAGTTGATAGAGAACTTCAAAGTGGGCGACGAGCTGTCCATCTCGATGGAGGTACGCCCGCGTAACTCTACGGGACTGTTGCTGAGCGTGCACGGCAAGAAGGACTACATGGTGGTGGAGATGCTGGAGAACGAGGTGGTGGCGCACGTGGACAACGGCAACGGACCCTTCCGCGCCAGCTACAAGCTGGGCCACAAGAACTCGCTGTGCGACGGCAACTGGCACAAGATACACGGTACGCTATTACTTACATTGTTAACATCAGCTCGTTGCAGTCCGCTGCTGGACATAGGCCTCTCCCAAGGTATGCCAGAGAGCCCGGTCTGCTGCTTTATGCATCCAGTCCTTGCCGGCCCTCTAGTGTAAGTTGTACCGTCATTAGGCCAGAACAAGTCCCACAATAACATCATCTTACACTAATTACAACTGTTCTCAATGAGAATGCTATGGAGATGAACGAATTTGTTTCTTTTTTATTAGATATTTTATTCGGTCCCCAAACCAGCCCGCTCGCCAGGCTAATATGAATTATAAAGGATTCGACTGCACTAGTGATCCATAATCTTATTTTGGAACGCAAAAAACGCATTATGGGTAAAACTAATAAATACTTCTACCCAATATAAGTTTAGCATAATAGACTTTTATTATTAATCTCAAAATCTTAGAAATGATGATGTTGACCTCTGCAGAAGCCTAGCCCTTGAACAGAGTATGTTTATTCGGCAACCTCCGTGGCGCAATCGGTTAGACGCCGGTTGTGAAACGAGAGGCCGCGGGTTCGATCCACGCAGCAAGACAAATATTTTTATAAACCTCGAGTAGTTGTCGAAACAAACCACTTGAAGATCTGGGTGTTTCTGAGGCCGAAAAGCTCTCATAGTTCCTGATACCCACGACACAAGACTTGGTCTTCGTGAAGTGTCAGGATTATGACAGCGGGGTGTATGTATAACGTGCATGGTTGTTGCAGTCCTGAAGTCGTTGTACGTGGTGTCGGTGGGCGTGGACGGGCACTTCTCGAAGCCGGGCATCGGCACGCTGCGCTCGACGGACACGCGCTCGGCGCTGTACGTGGGCGGGCACGAGCGCGCCGTGGGCAAGGTGCGCGGCGTGCGCTCGCGCCGCGGCTACACCGGCTGCATCCGCAACATCGTCATCGGCGAGAGCGCCGTGCCCATACCCACCACCGCCGCCGGCCGCAACACGCACATCGGAGTCTGCCCCATCGACTAACACTAAGGGCCGATTACACAAACCAAACACCACAACTTTGACTTTGAAACAGTGAATCCAATACATTAGCAATGTCAAATACGTCACAAATGTATGGTGATTACATTGTCAAAATTAAAGTTATCGTCAAAGTTAATTTATGCAACTGGGCCTTAATCTATCTAATCGACTTAGACCCTACTAGTCGATTAAATCATACAGAAAAATTTAAACACAAACACAATAGCCTACAGTCAGCAGTGGACTTCATGTGACGGAAGAGAGGAAGACATACATCATTACCCTTAACACATTATTCGAATTCCTAATCTTATTTTTATTTGTCAATTACACTTGATACAATAAATAAATATTTATAACAATATTCTTTTGTGTTTTTTATTATGCTAATGTGTTGACCAAGTTGTGCCCCAAGCAGGAGTATTTTTCTATATCGCAAAGTAATCGCAATGCAAAAGTTATAGTAAAATTTTGTATGGAATTTGAACAACGCCAACATGAGCTTAATTGGAACTAAAATATGACACAGAGAACCGTTTAGGGTACCATCGCATAGTTAGCGTGTTGTTAGTATATCAGTTGTTTAATTTTACAAATGTATGTAAAATGGCAGCAAGAATCATTTTTGAAGCATGGTATTGCTACTTTATAATAATTTTGCTGTCCAAATACGAAACTCTCCACCGAGAAAACCACTATGGAGAATATATTTTTGGGATTTCTTTATTTCGAATTAAGGCAAAATTTCTTAATTACGGTAATACTAAGTGCCCTCGACGTCTTATTATTTTCTTTCAAAGTTATCTGTTTCTTATTTCAGTAATAATATATTTATTATTGCATTGAATGGCGAGACGAGCATGCCCTTAGCCTGATGGTAAGCGATACGTCCGCTCATGGACAGTAGCAAAACCAAACAACACTATGAATTACAAAGCAATGCTTGTCATTCCACTGCGCTCGCCATCCGGAGATATATATGTCCAGTAGTTACTCTGGTTACAATGTCCTTCAAACCGGAACACAACAATGCGTTTACACCGCTGTTTGACGGGAGAAATAGACATTGCGGTGGCATCTACCCAGGCGGTCTCTCACATATGAGATACCAACCATCAGTTAAAATGATTATCTTCGTAGTTAATGCACGTATGACTGCCAGACATTTTTAGAATTACGTTTGCACAATTTAAATAGAAGCCGTCCACGACCATCTGTCGCCGACAACGTTGTTGTTAAAATAATAATAGTTTTCTCTCTACACTTTTTGAAATTACACAGTCATGTTAATATAATTCAATTATCAGTGAAAATGCTTGTTATTTATATTATAAAAATATATCTCAAACGAGGTGTCAAATAAATATTTTTTAATTTTATTTGTAGTTCAAAGTTTCGCCCCACGCCAATAGTGAAATGATGACATATTTTAGATGTGGTTTGGCAGTGTCCGTGAAGTGATCCGCCGTACGTGGCGCTACAGTCGGGTTTTAGTTCTAGTTACAACGACAGCGCGGCGCCACTGAAAGTAGTTGTAGCAACGATTTTCAAAATGCCCTCTTCTATTAAGACATAAAGCTTATTAAAAAATATATCATGGTTTTATCGCCTTTACGAAAGAAAAATCTATTACATTAAGTTTATTTCATATTTATGTTAGCATTATCCTTTCCTCGTTACTAGTTACAAAAAAAAAATGGATGGCGCGATTTTCACATCCATCTTAATGATACTCCCACTAAGTGCCTATCCTTAGTTTTTAAATCAATTGTCTACGCCCCAAACATGAACTGTACAGAATGTCTCATTATTTGGAACCCTATTTAATTAACTTTGAAATTCTTTCAAATGTGCCAAGTCGACGGTCCAGACACGTATGTTGGCTCCGCGTTGGAGGAGTACTTTCTATCATATCGAAGTTTCTAGTGTGTCATTCCAAAGAGTTTCTATGATTTCTACATGCTATTGTAACTTCTGATAAACTTAATTCAACGTCTCCGTTATGAATATTGATTTATTGTTCAGCCAATGAACGCCGTCCATGTGGAGCCACAGACTACGGTAATTGGATACGATTCATTTAATTTCCTGCAGTATCGAATATAGTTTGTACGGAGAGCTACTACTCTGTATGCTTACGGTTTCGCACGCGCAATTGAGATATGAATATCACCCGTCTCTCTCACACCTTCCCTTAAATTCATAGCGAAGCAACAGGTTGTGTTTATTTCCTTTGCTGTCATGATGTCCTGGTATACAGATTGCTTGAAAATGTTGTTTACAAACAAACGGCGCCACTGTCGCCTCTCCGTCCATTGATTTTATAAGAATTGTAATGAAAAGCGTCTCTTCACATATGGATAACTACGTTAATTTAGGTTTTATAACACAACAGATTCTCGGTCGATAAAAGAAGCAATCAAGTAAAAAATTAAGCTATTAATTTAAAAAAACACGGGAGTAAAATCTACTTTTTTCTGAATGTAAGGTACTGTCCCAGTACACCGGACATAAGTGGCGAAGGGTTCATGCAGGCCGATTCCTAGCATCACGCCTAACAAATTACTACCTAACTAAACCATTTTTTTTGAACAAATTATATAAAGATAATAATAAACAATACTAAAATAAAATATAAACTAAACAATAATCAAATACTATTCGATATTAAACAGTGTCTTAAAGTGCGACATTACGGCGCAGCGCGGATGCCTAGATCCCGATGACGTCACGTATGCTCGAAATGAATAGCACGAGTTCCCGATGTATTCGCGCGAAAATTCAACGCAGTATTTGCTATCTCTGTTACACATCTGTTGCTCAGAAGTGCATGCAAAATTGTATTGCAATTGTTGATTTAGGTTCAATTTCGTCCGCTGGTGAAATGCGATGTATAGGCTGTATTCGGGTCGGCATTTGGATTGTAAAAAATTACTCCGCGGTTATAATGACTAATGATTTGTGGGGGCTATTTACAAATTAGAATACATATTGGCATTTATAGTGTGATTTAAGTAAATAATTATAATGCGCGCATTTTTAATTGTTTTGTAAAAAATGTGTTTATTTTATTTATTGTATTTTATAGGAATAAATAAGGTAATTAGTTAAATAGTTCGTGTTGTGATATCTTATAATATTCAATGGTCATTGCAAACATAATCTATTGTTTTGTTTTTTATTATTATTATTCTCATTGTAAATTAACTTTTTGTGCCCTAACATACGTATCTGTTAGTATCGAAAAACAACAGAGTTTAACCATTTTCATATTTATATTTTAAGGACATTTTAATTGATGTATTCAAATTAATATTTTGTGGAAAGGACAGTAGGTACGCCATGTTGCAATTTCGAAAAAATATTAGCAGTATTCATTGGCAGCCACAGTTTTTACTAGAACATTGAAAAAAGCATAAGAAATTACAACGGAGATCATTAACGTAATTAACAATAACATTCGGGACATAGGCTTCCCTTTTAAAAAAAATCACCCTTCGCTACTGCCAGACATAGTGTGTAGTGAATACCATGACATTAGGCTTAGTAATTAGAGCGTCAAAGAGTTTCAAACAAACAGAAATTCGCGTTAGAATAATGAAAATAAAATATGAATAGAATACGCGTTCAATAAAACCCAATCCTCCCCATTTGCGCCTTGTTGCGAGTTATCGCAAATGTTACGTTACAGATAACACGTTCTGTACCTCAGTGTCCGACTGCTTCAGCGAGATATCCCAGCGTTCGTGATTCATAGCAGAAGAAGAAAAATAATAAGCACTTGTCATGACTTCCGAGAATTAACAATACAATCGACATTCAGTCTTGCATTTGGAGTTTTGAAAAAGTAACAATAGAGTTGATAGATGTTGCTATTTGGTTTTCAGCATCATGTGCGAAGTTGCTAAAATATTGTAAATATAGAAAATGTTGATCTTGAAGAAGAGAGAATTGTTTATAGTAAGGAATCTATTGTATCGTTTAATTAAGAATTGTTAAATATATGATTATAATCTTGACACTGAAAAGGCGTTTTCACACGCTATTCCATAAAATATATAGTTCTGCTCATTAGTGGGATGATTTGTAGTTACAGCGAGTGTCTCTTATATTCACGAATTGTTTGTATCTTAAACCGGCCTTGGCAGAGTACTTGACTTATACACACAGCTCAGCTGTTTCCATCAAAATAAAAGGGGACGCGTAAGTGTGTCAAGTTCACGGCGGACACGCGGTCCTGGCTCTGCGTGGGGGAATACTTTCTTTCATTTTTGATGTTGCCACGTGGAGCCATCTTTCCAATAACTATTTTACTGCATTTTTAAAACTTTCTGCCGATCTTAAATCTACGAATCCCTCTATAACGATAATAGAGCGTGATCGCCCACTGCTGTATCCTCTCCAACTAAGAGTTTGACTGAGAGGGCGAGGGCTTAGACAAGAGCCCACTACGCTGGCCTAGTGCGAGCTGGCAGACTTCACAGACACAGAAAATATTGTTAAATTTTTTCGGTATTGAGATATTCTCACCATGTGTTAAATATTTCCTTGGGTATGAGAGTTCAACCAAAAGCAACGATGATAATTAGTGCTAAGAATTTCTCTTTTTATGAAATATATAAATTATTTTAATTCTTATTCAAATTATTATTCTGTTTTCTTTCATCATTGAATCCAAAAAGTCAAGCGGTCAGACCACCCCCGACCCCAACACCCTGCTGCTGCTATTGATTTATCGCTCAGCCAATGAACGACGACTGCGACGTGCCACAGCCTACGCGAACCGAGTACTAATTTTATATGCTTTGACACTGAATGTCGCTGGTAGAGAAAGCATTTAATTTATTTAGACAGCCTCCGTGGCGCAGTTGGTTAGATGCCGGCTGAGAAACGAGAGGCCGCGGGTTGGATCCCCGCACCGAGACAAATGTTTGTGAGGCCCACAAGTATTTGGCTCGGGTCTAGTAGCTTAACTTTTAAACTGATGGCCGATGGTGCCAAAAAATTCTCGAATGGAAGCCACGAAGCGGAAAGCGTAGCGTGGGACGTCGCTGGATGCAGGCTGCCTCCAACAGGTCACTGTGGCAATCATTAGAAGAGGCCTGTGTTCAGCTGTGGACTTCCTTTGGCTGATGGATGCATGGATGATTGAAATAATGACTTCTAAATCTGAATTGCATGATAATCTTATATCTTTAAATGAGCAATTCTTGTATATATATATATATATATATATAATTGGAATCTCGGAATCGGCTCCAACGATTTTCATGAAATTGTGTATACGTATAGAGGGTTTCGGGGGCGATAAATCGATCTAGCTAGGAATCATTTTTAGAAAATGTCATATTATTCGTGTTTTATCGATCGTTTTTAAACTGAAAAATATGACTCTGCCTGACATCTATTGGCGAATAATAATACTATTTTTTGTGAGCAATAAAGTCATTTTAGAAACTGTCATTTTATTCGTGTTTTATCGATCGTTTTTAAACTGAAAAATATGACTCTTCCTGACATCTATTGGCGAATAATAATACTATTTTTTGTGAGCAATAAAGTTATTCCAGCAGATGGCGTTGTTAAGTAACACGAAGTCAATGAGTGTTTGCTTTGAGGTTAGACTAAGAAAATCGATTGTTTATTTACATTATTTGTGTCTTCTTAATGCACGTGTTCACTTAAAAATGCCTAAACGATCTTGGAAAAAAACGCTTATAAACAATTAACTTCACGAAGCCGCAACTCGTCTCAAGAACACCTAGAAGAGCATCGTCATCAAACCGATCAGGATTCTCAAACTTCTCACAGTGAAGACTCATTTCAAGGATACCGTCATGAAAATCAGGTTTCTGCTCGTCCCACACGTGCTGCTAAAGTTAAATGCTTGCAAAATTTTACTGACATTACACGAGCAGAAAGTATGATTTAGATGTTTCACGAGAGCGTGCGGCCCAATGTGTAGCTAATGAAAATAACGATAATTTACAAAAAACACAATTTGTAAAAAAAAAAAAAAAATACCGAGCAAAGCTCGGTCATCCGGGTACTGTTATTATTATGATAGACCAATTAAATCTGAATATGGTTGCAATTCATGAAACGGGGTTTCAAGTAGGGCAAGAGGATAAAGCACCATTTGGACTGCGTACGAAAAACTGTGCGAAGGGGCCTAGGTACTCCACAAAATGTTCGAATCCTCTATCGTACGTCCTAACTTTAGACTTAGTTCGGAGTGAATGATATGTGTCATTTAGAATAGTGTTGATTTTTAAAAGCGGAAAACTTATAACTTATTTCGGATCATAGAGCAACAACCCTGGTTACAAACTACGACATACACCGCGTCTCCTAAGTGTTCGTGGTGATCGTGGCGGGGGTGTAGAATTTTATATTTATTTATGTATTTAAAATGGTACACCAACAGCATAATACGTTAGATCGCTTATTTTTCATTAGATAGTATAACAGAAATATTTAAATGTAAATATGTATGTAAGGCGCACACAGCTTATATACGGAAAAGACTTGACGCACGCTTGCTCAATACCTCTGCTCTGTCACAGATTGAGCAAATGTGTTTTTATGTCAAGGTTAAATCTCTTCGCACTGCCGTCGGTACGGCTTATCGCCCGCCCGCAATGTGGATGAATTGATTGATATTTTAAGCGAAACAGTGATATTTCTCACAAAATACAATTACATAATTTGACTTGGTAACTTAAATATAAATCTTTTCTTAAATCATAAATCTTTTGAATTTTACGATATTTAAATAGTATGGACCTCGTGCAAGTAGTAGGATGGATGTTGCGATTTGGTTTTCTTAGAACTTAGACGAAAAATCCGCAGCGTGCCGGTTTCGTGAGTATTTTAACTTCTGGGCAATAAGTCAAGTATACCGTGGTAAATTAGGTATAGTCGAAAGAAAATTAAATGCCCGTATCAGAATTTTTTTCTACGCACAAAAAGAACATTTCACAACACTGCGGCAAAAGTGCACAGTATTACGCGATTTATATACCAGGACCGCATAAACATTCAGAGCTAATCAGCGCAGGCGAAGGTCACAGTGTAGCTACAATCGCTACAAACTATGTTACCTGAAGCAGTACGTGAACAGTACGTGAATGACATCTCACACGATTCACTTAGTCTGTGGCATCAGGTGAATGAACTCAGAAGCAGTCACAATGTGTTTTCATACTAGCTTCAGTAAACTCAGTTATATGATAGCGTGATGTGAGCGTGTTCATATTTCATTCGCAATAATATCATTGTCTTTATGCCACAATTAAGAAAGTATGATTATTTTGACTACGAGTATTTTTAAATGAGCGGACTCACTGACATTCACAAGAAAGAATGAAAGTTTCGACAAACATAAGATTGCCATAAAAATTACAATTAATGCACGGACAGACAATTTTGCATAACAAAGCTACAAATTTTTACAATAAAAATGCGATTGAGGTCTCTAGTTGATAGGGTATTCGTACTCAGTTCGCGCACTTCGAAATATATTCATGATATTTGTGAATTGAAGTATGTAAAAGGAAGAGTAGTTGTTAACATCATCGGGCCTACGCCATGGACTAATCACGTTCTTCTATTAGCGTTTTTTGTTTGTATCCAGATGCATACATAATATACCATATTTATAATCAATATATTACGGGATCCAAATACTAGGACCGCACACGACTAAAGATTTGTGCGACATAGACCTAGGTTACAGTATCACTATCAGCAGCTTCCCTGTAAATTGTTTTAGCTGAATCAGTGTACGATATACATCGTAGGCACTCGATTAGCTATTGTACTAGACTCTTGTAATTGACGCCCATCATCGCGCACTGCACGGGTCTCCTGTACAACTGAGAGCTTCACTGAGAGGGCTGAGGCCACTCTACATTAGTGTAGGTTTTTATTTACCAAAAGTAATCTTGTTATAAAAAAACATTATACATTGCCTTTATAGACTACACAAAGGCCTTCGACAGTGTATCCCACCCAGCCATACTCCAAGCATTATATAGACAGGGAATTAATAAAACCTACATAGATTTACTCCAGCATATTTATGATAACAGCACAGCCTCCATTAAACTCGAACGTACAGGTCCATCATTTCACATACAGAGAGGAGTAAAACAGGGCGACCCATTGTCTCCTAAACTTTTTACAAGCGTATTGGAGGAGATATTCAAGAAACTTCCACCACCTTGGTCATCGATGGGTATCGACATCGGCGGCAAGAAACTTACGAACTTGCGCTTCGCCGATGACATTGTGCTGTTCGCATCATCAGGAGAAAACCTCCAATTAATGCTTGAAAAGTTAAACACGGCAAGCTTTGAGGTGGGTCTAATGATGAATCGGTCAAAAACCAAAATCATGACAAACAAGGCAAAACTAAGCATCCAAGTTGATGGAGAGGTCATACACTATGTCGATGAGTATACATATCTGGGTCAGTTAGTCTCTTTCCAAGGCCGGCAAGACCAAGAAATTCACCGCCGGATTGAAAATGCCTAGAAGAGCTACTGGTCCATGAAACCATATATGAAGGGCAACCTTCCAATATACTTAAAACGAAAACTCATCGACATGTCTATCTTGCCTATCTTGACCTACGGAGCTCAGACGTGGTCTTTGACCGAGTCACAAAAGTCCCGACTTAAGGTTTGCCAAAGAGCTATGGAGCGCAGCATTCTGGGCATAAGGCTGAGTGATAGAGTGCGAAACAGCGAAATTCGCTCTAAAACCGGGATAGCAGACGTGGGGCGAAAGACAGCAATGCTTAAATGGGACTGGGCAGGCCATGTGACTCGAATGCATTCAGATCGTTGGGCAAATATTGTCACCCAATGGGTACCTGATGGTCGACGACGCCGCGGCAGACCTAAGAAACGCTGGCGAGACGACCTGGATGCTTTCGAGCCCATGTGGCCTGAAATTTCTTTAGAGCGCGAACTATGGAGAGAGAGGGGGGATACCATTGCCCGGCAGTGGGATGATATAGGTTAAATAAAAAAAAATCTTGTTAAGATCACTATGGTATGCAGAATTCCTCAAAATATATATTCTATAATCAACACACACTGACTACTCTTAAAAGTGAGAGGAATGTCCCCGTATACGAACCCACGACTACCGTCTCGGCGGCCGCGCCCGGTGCGTTACCAACAAGCCACCATGGTTTCGGTTTGTTTCCAACAGACCACGACTCCCTCACCCGGCCGCTGATATTGATTTATCGCTCAGCCAATGAACGACGACTGTGAGGTGTCACAGCGTACGCGAACCGAGAGTACCTTTATTTTATCTATTGGTGATACTGAATATCGCTCGTGGAAGAGCTGTTAAACTTATTTCTGTTTCCTATTATATTTCTATTATAATCTAATTAAACTTAAGTCCCTTATTTTTTCTATAGAGCTTACGACAATCGTTTTTTTTAATATAACACCAGTGAATCAGACTCGTCATTCAGATCAGTTATTTACCACGCACTTTATCCTTTGGAAAATTTCGTGAGTATTTTAACTTCTGGGTAATAGTCAAGTATACCGTGGTTAATTAGGCATAGTCGAAAGAATTTCAAAAAAAAAATAACTGCCTGGATCAGTTTCTTTTTCATAATTTTTGTCCACAAATAAGGTATTCAAGTCTAATCTAGCACATTTAGTTTTCGACCGAGAATTTTTAAAATCTTGTTTGTGCTCTCCTGTAAAATGATGATTTTTGACTTGTATCACTCATCACAAGAGCCACAGAATTTAAGTATAACTTTAAATTATTTTTCGACTTCGAATACGTCAGCAAAACTTTCAACACACGCTTGCCAAGCGTAATTATATTGCGAAGTTGGTACAGTTCCATAGATAGAAGTCCATGATTCACGAAAGAAGCATTTGAAGCCTTAAAAATCAACGCAGAGCAGTCCGAGACGACACTTTATTACTTTATCATGTTTTCCCAAATGACATCAGTGTTGATGTGGAGAAAACATAGGTATTTAGGTTTTGGAGGTAATATAGACTCAAATTGCAAAGAGGAATATACCGATGCGTTGGGTTATCTGATAGATCCGCAACATGATAAATGAAAGATGCCGTGGTTTATTTTTAATAAATAAGATATCGGCTAAGATGAAAGTATTTTTACTTTCTGAAGCAATACTTAAACACCGCAAAGAAAGTTAATACTATAATTAAATCTGCAACCTGTGGTGGGTGTACAGCCGACATACAAATGGCAGAAATAGAGACGTGGATACAACTTACATCCTGACAATGTCATGCCCATTACTAAATTTAATTAAGTAATACAAATAACCATATAACTACGTCCACTACACATGAGCAAATTACTTGGAAATAGCTTTGCATGTTGCGTGGACTTTGTAGATGCTCAATGAAATTATACAAGATGGTATCACATAAAAACACTACGCGAATTAGTTCCAAGAGAAGGATATGTTTTATGCAGCTAATAATCTTAAAGGATGAATATCGAATATTTCACAAAAAATATATGAAAGATGTACTTGTAACTCAACTATTCTGTAGGAGTGTTGCAATAGAGCGCAGATTGCAACGAGCATTTTTTTATAAACAAAATATTCCCTGACACGTTTACCTCTCAAATATGTTTCATACGGCCTTGGCAGAGATCTTGAGTAATGCAAACAGTCGCGTAAAAATAAACGGGGACGTGTAAATGTGTCGAGACCCGAGTCTTTTTATTTATTATTTCATAGCCAGGTTTTCAATAATTTTAATACACTTTTGTAATTTCTGACCAAATTAATTCCGCGAATCTCTCTTTATCATCGCAATATGTAAACTCACATTGCTGATGCGGGACTCCAATACAAATGACAGTTTGATTGAGAGGCCTTAGGCCATACCAGTCTACCCCCCTGGCATAGTGCGAGCTGGCAGACTTCACATATCGTTGAAAATCTTCTTAAGGTCTTTTTTCTCTCGATGTTTTCCTTCACCATTGAAGCGTGTTATCAATACATCATCATCATTCATCCATCCATCAGCCAAAGGAAGTCCACTGCTGAACATAGGCCTCTCCTAATGATTTCCACAGTTACCTGTCGGAGGCAGCCTGCATCCAGCGACGACCCGCGACCTTTACCAGGTCGTCTAACCACCTAGTGGGTGGACGTCCCACGCTGCGCTTTTCGCTTCAATATCAATACATGCCACCCCATAAAGGCAGAGGTATTCCTCAGGATTGGAACCGCCGTCTCGACAGCTGCGTTCGGTTCGTTACCAACAGGCTACGCACGTCTCCCTCACCCTGCTGCTGATATTGATTTATTGCTCAGCCAATGAACGACCACTGTGAGGTGCCACAGACTACGCGAACAGAGTAGCATTTATTTTATTTGCTGTGACCCTGAATATCGTTTCTAAGTAAAACTGTTAAACTGTGGGTCTGCAATTTACTGTATAAGAGCTATTACGCAATGTCCACCGGTCTCGCCGGCGACTCAGTCACCGGGCGACCAAAAGATAGGCGACCAGGGACGGGCAACTAAGCCGAGCGTAGTGTTAAAGATAAAGATAAAGATAAAGATGTTTTATTTGTATGAACATGAGTATACACACACAAGCGTGCAAGGTGTTACATAACAAAACATAGATACAGTCATGTTTAGCCACAGAGGCGTACAAATATAAAATAATATGTAACAAACATAGAAGTAATTAACAACAAATTCTTCACTTACTTATCTAATAAAAAACTTTCTTAAAATATGTATCAAATTAACTTTATACTAAAACAAATTATATAACTATCTATGAAATATATAATATATCAGCTTTCAATCTTATCATTAAAGAACTCATTAATAGTATAGTATGCTTTGTTTATTAAAAATTGCTTTAGAGTATTTTTAAATCTTGTAGTACTTTGTTCTTTCCATGATACAGGAAGGTTATTAAATATTTTTGGTGCCAAACAAAATATACTATTGTTCATTAAGGTGGTTTTGGATTTATGTAAACAAAGTCTACTATTGTCGCGTCTATTGCGAATGACTATATCAGCCATTCGTAGAAATTGGTGAGGGTTAGTCTTAACAAACATTGCACCTTCTAAAATATACATAGACGGGAGCGTTAAAATCTTATTTTTTTTGAAATGTGATTTACAACTATCAGTGGCTTTTAAACCAAATATAGCCCTCACACACCTTTTTTGTGCTTTGAAAACTAATTCTTTATTTGCAGAATTGCCCCAAAATATTATCCCATATCTTAAATTAGAAGAGACTAGACCGTGGTATGCTGTTATAAGAGCATCAACGTTAAGAATGGGAACCAATTTGTGAATTGCATATGAAGAATTGCTAATTTTTTTAATTAATGCTTCTGTATGTGCTTTCCAATTAAGTTTCTTATCTATTATTAAACCCAGAAATTTTGCATGGTCTACCTCATTGATCTTTTTATTGTTATAAAGTGTGTTTAAATTAGACATGGTAGATCCTCTTTGTGTAAAATGCATTATATTTGTTTTATCAAGATTGATCTTTAAATTATTGTTCTCTAGCCATTTAATTATTGAAGTTAAAGCATTATTGATGTCTGAGTTGTAATTTTCTTTATTCATGCATGGTATCGTTATAGTACTATCATCTGCAAATAATGTTATGTGCTGGTTTACACTTTTGGGTAAGTCATTAATATAAATGAGAAATAATAGAGGGCCCAGGACACTACCCTGGGGCACTCCATATTTAATTAAACGTACCATAGATTTGTATGTCATTTCATGTTTTGTGTCAGTGTCAATTGTAGTTATTTCTGTGTACTGTTTTCTATCACTTAAATAGGATTTTAATAACCTCTATACATTTCCGCGAAAACCATAAGCTTCTAGTTTTTTCATTAACAAATCATGATTTACGTAGTCAAACGCCTGTGTCATATCACAAAATATAGTGCTGATAGGATTGTTTTTGTCGACATTACAAATGACTTTATACAAGAAGTCGAAGACCGCCATACTAATTGTTTTTTTACTGCGAAATCCCTTTTGTTCGTCCGTCAGTATATTGTTCTTTTCGAGATAAGCGTACAATTGTTGATATATATACTTTTCGAATATTTTTGAAAATATGCTTAAGAGTGAAATCGGTCTATAGTTTTGCATAAGTTCCCTATTTTCTCTTTTGAATAGTGGTTTTACTATTGATAACTTAAGCGCTTCAGGAAAAATTCCTTTGTCGATGCAAAGATTGATGCTATAACTTAAATGTGAACAAATTTCTGCAGCAACTGATTTGACTACCTTTGTTGTTATGCCGTCATAGCCTACACTATTGCTATTTTTTAGAGAATTTATTATTCTATATATTTCTATTGGTAAACATGGAGCTAGAAAAAAAGAGTTTGAAGTGTTATCTATGAGAGATGTTATATTTTTACCCGATTTTTTTATTGGTGTAATTTTATCGATAAAGTATGTATTAAAGGCATTTGCAATTTCTATTGGCCTTGTAATAATTTTATCATCAACTTTAATTTTTGTAATGACATGTTTTGGCGTATTTGTTTTTGTGTAATTTATTATTTTCCATGTTGTTTTAGATTTACTTGTAGAGGTTTTTATGGCATAGTTATTTTGTGCCTTCTGTGTGAGTTTAATGATTTTTTTAAGGCGTTTAGAGTAGTCCATGAAATTTGTTTTATTAATTTGATTTGGTTTACGTCGAAACTGCCATAATAATTGACGTTTTTTCTTGCTACATATCTTGATACCACGAGAAACCCATTTAGGTTTTTTTATAACGTTGATAATTGTTAATTTTTCTGGAAAGCATAAATTGTAAAACAAAGTAAAAGTATCCAGAAATCTATTATAAGCCGTATCAGGATCATCAGTAACATACATTTCTGAGAAAGATAAATTATTTAAACAGTTTTTGAATTTTTTTAAGTTTTCCACACTGTAGTCTCTTTTAATTACCCGCCAAAATTTATTATTGAATGTTGTTTGTATAGGGAATCTAAAAATTTGGGCTGTGTGGTCAGATAAACCTAATTCACGTACTTGTATATCACATTTCTTATTAAAGTTATGCACTATGTTGTCAAGGCATGTTTGACTTTTTAGGCGAGTAGGTTGATTTACTGCCATTTTTAAATTATAGTTCAAACATAAGCATTCAAAGTCTAATGTTTCTTCTACATTCGTGCGGAAAGGTCTTTGAAGAATCTGCAATAGTAGCGTTGCTAATTTTTATAAAGAGAAAAAAAGAAAATCATACTGAGCTCACGATTTATCAAAATATCAACAAGATTAAATTAAATATTTTACACGTGTTCACTAAGCAATGTGGAATAATTGCCCATATTCAGGTGTCTGAGGTCATTAATTAGATAAAACAGAGCTGGAAGACATGTAGGATTTTCAAAACACACGTGCACGCCGATATTTTATATGGGGAACCCTTACTGGAATATCCTGCATCAGCATTTGTATTGTGCTTATATGTTTTATTCTTCTGTATATTTTTCAAACTTAAATAAATTAAAAGATAAAAATAAAATAGCACACCTCATAATTAGCCATACGATACCGACGCTCTGAAGGAATACAGACAACTGTATTGAGGTGATGTTGTAATGTGCTAGAGCCACGCTGTTGTCAGTCATGCCTCAGCTTTGCTGCTCAATACTTTTTTGATCGTCTGTCCTTTTTTCTTCCCGCTCCCATTCCGATTTAATGGGCCGGCTATTCATCTATATTCCCAGCGTTGTGGATGGTCATGGGCGGCAGTGATCACTTACCATCGGGTAACCTGTTTGCTCCTTTGCCGGACCTATTGTATAAAAAAAGATGTTAAGATACTCCTATATTACCGAACATAGACACACTCTCAGCTCCGCGTGTTAATACAAATGTATTGAACCTATATTCTATCAGTCAGGTCGGTAAGTTCCCGATCCTTTTATTTATCGTCAAAGTTAATCGATCCTCTTCTGGCAATCCATGTAGGTTTTGAGAGACTCACGAGTCTCTCTAATGAACTAGTGGTCTTAGAAATCGGGATGTATCTCAAATAAAATGTTACACAATATGTTATGTTTTGTATATGTTTCAAAGGCCTTAGGTGATCTAATCTTCTGTCATATAAATAGCCATTTTTATCCCAAATCTTTTAATTTTTTCTTGTTCAGCGCCTGTTATGCCATTCTCTCCTATAATTGTCCAGTTTATATCGCCGACTTTTTCTGCCTAAATGGAACAAACAGTCAAGTATTTTAAAAATTGAAAGCCGCGTAAGTGTGCCGAGGTCACAGTCGAGACGCGGATCCCGGTTCGGAGTTGGGTGAAGGTTTTTATTATTTATGAGGATATTATGCACCATACCAACTTGTAATTTCTTATGAACTCGGCTGTCAATATTGATTTATTGTTCAGCCAATGATTGACGTCTATTCTTGGTGTGTTGGTGACTAGCCACAGAGTGCGCACATGGCATACGATTGAATTGATTTCCTCCTAACACTGAATACTGTTTATAAAGAGAGCTACTACTCTGTGCCCTTACGGCTTCGCCTGCGTGAGAGAGAGATTAACGTCACTTGTCTCCCTCACACCTTCCTGTAAATTCGTAGTGAAGTAACAGGTGGTTTCCACAGACGGGAATTCTTGAGTACACAGACTGGACTCAAAAAGTATCTGCACCCGGGCGGATCCGGACGTCCCCTAATGTAAGAATATATTTTGAAATCAATTAATTTAATTCAAATACAACACGTGTGTTTTCACCACCAGAATGCGAGTTAGATGTGATGTTCATATTGATGCGTGGGAACCAATTCCCACGGATACCGAGAGTGTCAAATATGCAAATATTTGACACGCTCGGTAACCGAAGGGATAATCTCTATGAAGTCAGTCCCCTTTATAGACGTTTATTTGTATCTTATGTATAAAAAGAAAACTTAAATATTTCTAAACGCGCACTATTATAGAGAAGACTTTGTACTTAATTAAAACTAAGTCACGAGAAATAAATATGGTGAAGATAATATTGCTGAGTTCATTCACCTGATGGCACAGATTAAACAAATCGCGTGCGATATATTTCGTTCACTGCTACAGGAAAAATGTTTCATCGTAAAAGCGACTACGCTGTGACCTACGCCTGTCTCGCTCAGCTCTCAACGGCTATGCGATCCTAGTACATAAATCGCGGAACTTTTGCGCCTATATTAGAATTAAGAATAACATAAAAATGTTAGAATGTTAGAATAACATAAAAATCTTCTCACGACCTTTTTACCCCACTGCTTTAAGTGTTTAAAACTTTGAAGAATTCAATTATTATAAAATATCTGTATATCTATATATATAAAAGAAAGTCGTGTTTGTTACACTATTTATAACTCAAGAACGGCTTTACCGATATGGCTGAAAATTGGTGAGAAGATAGCTTAGAGCCAGGAGACGGACATAGGCTACTTTGTTTTGTGAAGAAAAGGCTTGAAGGGGTTGAAATAAGGGATGAACGTTTGTATGGAAAATTCTAAACCGTTAAAGTTAAGATGTTAAACTTTGCACCTTAGTTACTCATTTAAAAATAAAAATATATAAATGAACCCTAAAGGGGTTAAAATAAGGGTTGGAATTTTATATGCAAAATCGAAACCGCTGAAGCTATTTCTATAAAAATATATATTTCAGCTCCTTATTACAAACAAAAAATAATGGCTTAATGCCTTTCTCCCAGAAGGGGTAGGCAGAGGTGCTACCAGAACACCCACGTTTCGCCTTATATATTCCGTGCCACGATGTGATAGGGGGCGAGCCTATCGCCATATCGGGCACAAATTCTTGACTCCGGGCTGATAATGAATAGAAAAATCTTATATCACTTTGCCCGACCCGGGATTCAAACCCGAGACCTCAGCTATGCAATCGTACCGTAGTACCACTACGCCACCGAGGCAGTCAATAGGTAATGCATAGTCTTCTTTATTAGCCTAAAGCGACGAAAAGGGGTTTGTTTTGACGAACATTCTTAGCGCTGTTTCCGGTAGGAATTAAACAACAGAAATCACCAAGAAGGGAAAAACGTTATGACTATTGCATTGTTTACATTTGAGAAATAAGTAGTTTACTATACTTCAAAGAATCAATTTCGTAGTCAGAATTTTGGCTGAGCGGAAAGTTTTAGCAGGAATTTTGCAAAGTATTGTGTTTGCGTATTTTTTAAATGATATTCGTCGTATTTTCGTGTTTATGTAAGGCCTATCCACAAAATACAAGCAATTCCAAAAAAATGTCACCATGCCTATTTAGGCATTAGGGGGGACATGGGATAAAGTGGGACGAACGCGATGAGACCGGTCAGATCCGGATTGCATTCGATGGGAAATAATGGGACGGGATGTAACAGAAAGAAAAGGAGCCAGATGAGATGGGATGGGCTACGATAGGACAAGGGATAGTAGGTACTTAGGTTGAGTTCAGGAGTACAAAAGTTTGAACGGGAATAAGATATTTCTGGTGTGGAGTGGAGTCTAAACATCTAAGCACCCAGGCGAAGCTGGGCCGGGCCGCTAGTTATATATATATAAAATATCAACTAAATCAATTTGTCTCGGTGCGGGGATCGAACTCTCGGCCTCTCGTTTCACAACTGACCCGAAGGTCTGGGTGTTTGTGATAGCCTGTGTGGAATATTATTTATAAATAAATCGATGCGTGTCAAGTCATCTTTGATTTATAACATGGTGGCAGCGGTGGGATAAAAATAAATTATTTTTCTGCTTGCATTCGATAATAAGTGGAGATGGATCATGCGCGGTCGCCGTCTGAACTTGTCCTGGAAGGAGGCCCAGCAACTCGGGCTGATGCCTGGCGGCGATGAGTTAGGCAGTTCAAAATGTTGTTAAAGGCGTCGGTCGTACATCGGGAAAGAAGCGATGTCCAGGCGAGTAGACTAATAAACCTTATTGGACCGGAAGCATACGATATTTTTACAACTTATAAGTTGAAAAAATGTAATGCATATTTTAGCACTCATACCAGTACTATAATTATTAAATTCTAATTATTTTCGAAAGGTCAGGGAAATGGTAATGATGATGGTGAATATTATGATTCATTTGAAAATACGTCTGCGTTTACTTCCAATCATAATGGTGGAAATAGTCGTACAGAAAGGGCAGCTGCAAGCCTGGCAAAGAAAAACATTAATAGATTGGTGAGGAGAATGTACAAGTATGTTCATCTTTAATTTATTTGCGTTGTTATAATTTAGTCCTTTCATTTATTTTATAGTTTTTTTTGTGTTTTTTCCTTATAAAGTGTAAGATGTTGTATAATACATCCAACCTGGGTGGAATATTATTTACAAATAAATCAGTGCGAGTCAAGTCATGTTTGATTTACAACAGCCGGGACACAAGACTAGATCTTAGTGTGGGGTCACGACTGTGTACATGTTACTGTTGCGTGTATTGAATTATTAAACTTTTTAAACCAATTTTCAATCACACAGAATACATGTAAAGTATATTTTTCCAAAAAATCACATTTTATTTTTAATTCTTTGCCGATTAGGCACTGTACATTTTGATGTATAACATTGAAACAATACCTTTGTCGTACTATCTATCAGTATATAACTAGCTATTGTACATTAACAAAGCCTACATTATCACGAACGGAGCCGGGACACCTTCTAGTTGCAGTCATACATGTTGCAGTATTGTAATTACGAACAGCGACCTCTACCAATAACTATGAAAACCATTTGAATGTTTCTCTCGCAGGGGTGAATTTAGTGTGGAAACTGTTGGTGTCTCTGTCCTCATCCGAGCTTGCACTGAGCGACACTAGATTGCAGTGTTGGCACTTTTTCAGCATTACGTACGTGGCTCGTCATTTTCGTTTTATTTTTTTAATTAACATATTTCATCCCACTTCTGGGCAATAGGTGAAAAAAAAAACACTTAGATAGTTTTGTCTCAGTAGTTCCTTTCACATTTCTATGGACCCTTTATGTTACAGGAATATAGAAATTTTTACGAAATATCTACGAATACGAAACTCTGATTTACATACTTTTTTAAAGTGTTTCTATTAAAATAGATATAGGGGTTATTAGTTAAAAGTATAGTAAAAATATTAAAAACTTAGCTTTGCACTAGACATGACGCACCCTCATGAGTAAATTGAAGCATGCCCTCACGCAGAGCCAGGACTCGCGTACCGACCGTGAACTTGGAACACTTGCATAATGACTAAACACAGATAAACACACGCGATGTATTTAGTATACTGTTGCAGTGAAAATACTACCAAGACAGAGCTACTATACTGTAATATACACTACGTCAGCTCTCGATGGTTATGCGCTCCTAGTAGTTGGTCAGCGTAATATATTTATATGTACATATCGGAGGATGTGGACGAAGAAAGCTAATTTATACCCCACTAATGAACTTATATTTTACCTTTTAGTCACTTTCTTCTTTAAGACGTAAATTAATAAATATAACAAAGCACACGTCTATTATACGAGTAGAGCCAGTGAATCGGCACGCATGTACCTATTTATTTGTTAGGGTCAAGCGATGCATAATGAATCGCGGTTGATGACAGAAAAAATATTATTATAAAGTCAATCATAGAAACTGCATAAAGCCTACATACATTACAGTTAGTTTGTAATATTTTCTCTTTGCCTTCAGTGGCACACATGAAGAGGCTAAAAATATTATCGCCTTGTTATGACAATAGAAAACCCTGAGTAAGCTTCGTTTTGATTTCATCTGTAATACTTGTCCCTCTGATATGTCATGATGGCTAAAAGAGGACATTTTATCAGATATAGTAGCTGCTGACATTACTATTTCGTGGGATTTGTTTCGATCACATACTATTCTTACGAAATGTCGCAGAAAAAATATTAAAGCATATTTACATAAATAGTAGTCATATAATATTTACCATGTTTACTGTCTCGTGACACGATCAATGGCGAGCTTAATGCAACGTGTATGTTCATACATCTGTCCGAATACAAATATAGGACTCGTTTAATTTAACGCGTATTTTATTAATCCGATACATGCTGATACTTATACGTTTGTTTGTTTGAAACGCTTTCAGGCTCTAATTACTAAACGGAACGACATTATAAATATTGCATACAGTTTGTCCGGGGCACCGGAAAAGAAAGTAGGTAACTCAATCCAGGAGAAAAAACTTTTGTTCTCGTGGGGTCGAAAACTAATGTTATATTAATGATTATTGTATCGATCCAGAGTCTGTAGCGGTTAATATAACCTTAAATTAACTAAATAGTTTGTTCATACAATGAAGGGGCGATTTTTTATCAATTCAATGGTCTTGTTCCGTTTGTTTGTTAACAACATTTGTTTATGGTTGCCAGGCAACATGCGTAGATCAGTACAGGGTTATACCAGGATATCATCACACCAGAGAAAATAATCACAATCTATTGCTTCATTATGAATTTACGGGAAGGTTTGAGGGAGACGGGTGATATTCATCTCTCACTAATGCCGGCGAAACCCTAACCTTACAGAGTAGTAGCTCTCCTTACAAACAATATTCAGTGTTGCAGGAAATTAAATTAATCGTATGCGATTCGCGCAATCTGTGGCACGCCACCAACACACCTGGAACAGCCGGCATGCACTGGCTGAACAATCAATCAGTATTGGCAGCGGTATGAGAGAGTCGTAGAATAAAGTTCAAAGTGCGTGGTGATTGACTATCTATACACACATGACTCCGAAAAGTCAAAGGTGTGCCCTGGGATTTGTACCCGCGACTATCGTGAACATCTAGGAAGCCGCGTCTGGTCCGTTACTAACAAGCCACCACGCACTAACAATGACAATTGACTAACAATGACACAATACAAATTGATAAATATCTGGCGGCCGGGCCCGGCTACGCCACGGTGGAGATACTCCTTGACTCCAACCCACTTTAGAAACATACACTCATTTGGAAAAAAAAGGGCGGTTTTGATTTTAATTCTTCTTTAAAAAAATACGGTACCAAAATGATTTCAATCATTTGTACATGTTACTGGCCGGTTTTAAAAATGCCGTGGTGTTTAAAACAGTACGTTCTAAATTCAAATTTTCGTTTGATGCTCGTTTTTACAGAAAACCACTTTTTATCCTACATTTTTGGTGCGAAGTTCCAAAAGATAATATCGGTTTTCATAACTTTTAGTCAATTTTTATGAATTTATTTCATATTCTTAATTGTCAAAGCTTCATTTATTGCTGTTTAGCTGTCTCAATAATGTTAGAGAGAGTGGTAAAAGCTACCAAAATTATTGCGCTGCTCGAAGAGGGTTGCAGCCAATGCTTCGTGGCTCAGAGGCTAAGTGTGAGTCGCTCGACGGTTCAAAGGACCTAGCAGCGGTATCAAGACACCGGTTCCGTCGAGAGAAGGCCTGATTCTGGAAGAAAACCATGTACCCAACCACGGGATGATCGTTTTCTTGTGATTCGCGCATTGAGAAATCGCAAGTCTTCGTATGTGGACCTTAAGAACAACCTCGAAGAAGTAAGAAATGTGCATATTAGTCTATGGACGGTCAGGAGGAGGCTTCTCGCGGCCAATATACGCAGTCATCGCCCGGCCCGCGGCCCTAAGTTACTTCGTGAGCACAGAGTTGCCAGGCTTAGGTTTGCTCGAAATTGTGAGTCATGGACTCAAGAAGACTGGAATAGGGTATTGTTCTCCGATGAAGCCAGGATATCTCTGTTCGGTGAAGATCGACGTCGGCGAGTGCTACGAAGACGAGGAGAACGCTTTGCAGAGGCTTGTTTTGAAGAAATCACACCTTATGGGGGAGGCTCTGTTATGTTTTGGGCAGGAATAAATTCAATGGATCGTACAGAGTTCGTCTTCATTGAAAACGGCTCACTGACTGGACATCGATACATAACGGAAGTTCTAATTCCTCATGCACAACCCGCATTGACCGCTTTAGGCGAAGACTCAATTTTTATGGACGACAACGCTCGCGCCCACCGGTCTGGCGATGTGGAAGCTTATGTGCAAGAGGTCGGCATTCGTCGTTTGGATTGGCCAGCTCGAAGTCCCGACCTCAATCTTATAGAGCATTTCTGGGACGTTCTGAAACGACGCGTGAGATCAGTACAACCGGCTCCGCAGACCATCAGAGAGCTGAAGAATGTGATTACCACGTAGTGGGAACGTATTCTGCAAGCAAGTATCCGGGATATCCTCGCTAGCATACCCAGACGAATTCAAGCTGTGATTTCAGCTAGAGGGGGTCACACTCGATACTAAACATTTATCTGCTTTTACTTTATTAAAGAAAAAACAAACAAAAATGTTTGTTAACTTTTACTTCACGAGCATATGCACTACTAGCGAGCATACACTACTAGTGAACTTTAGCATTAAAACCCATAAATTTTATCAAAATTGTATGATAATACTGACGAAAACGATTATTTGCTTATTAATTTACAAAATTGTGAAAGTAAAACTACCTATAATTATCAAACAAACAAATAGTAACATTTGAAATGGTTCATTGCTTAGGTGCCCGTTTTTTTTGCAAATGAGTTTATTATTTCGCGTACTAAATGTTGCATATTTAAACTCAAGGCGACTGCTGGCCCCTATACTGCTTTTCCCTAGGGATGAGATATACTTGCATAATTAAGTACCAGGGCTTCTAAGTATGAGTACGTAAAAATACTAGGGTTCAAAACCAGGTTCTAAAATACTTGAAAGTATTTTGTAAGTATGAGTCGGCAACCCTTCGCGTCCCAGCCGCGGCGCGGCGTCTATAAAATACTTACATAGGAATCCAATCCGTATTCCGTAACTAATAAGGAGCAAAAAAGCATAAATAAAAAATACTTTGAATTTCAAAGTATTTTCTATTCACAAATACGATTGAGTTTCTTATTTATATGAAGTCAAGGATAGTTTTTCTATGGAAGTATTTTTATGTTATTTTTATGTTATTTGTTAGTTTATATTTAGTGTTCCAAGTTCCTCGCGCACCGATATATTGCGGCGCCTAAATTTGAAAATACTTGCATAGGAATTCAACCCGTATGTGATGGCTATAAAGAGCCAAATAGTATGAATAAAAAAATACTTTGAAGTTCAAATGTATTTGTTATTGACAGATACGATTATGGTTCTTATTTATATTAGTTTATGGATCGTTTTCCTATGCAAGTATTTTCATGTGTAGTCTCCAGAGCTATCTGCGCATCGACGTATGGAAATACTTTCATACTTGTAAGTATTTTCTGCTCGTACCAGGGCGCCGTACTTCGAAGTGAATACCTGGTTTTAAAACCTGGTATCGTAAATACGTCTCATCTTTACTTTTCCCATTCCACTCTTTGATATCTCGTCCTGTCCGTCTCGATATATAATATATATAATACTCGATATATAATACTTAGTCATAATTTTGCAGCGAAGATACTTGAATACAATTACATCTCACAAAATATTCTTAAAAATCAAATGATAACATGCACAATTTTCTGCTTGTGCTTTTATTGATCTTTAAGACCGTCCTAATATTGACGAACTTTGTATTGTTTCCTATGTACGTAATGAATTTAATCATTTTGTTATAGCAGTTGAAAGAATACCTATTTAGACGCAAATTTATTTGTGGCTTCCATATTTTCTTACATTATTTATTGTGTCTTGAGTTACCACGGCATAGCAACACCTTTTCTGCAGACGTTGCAGCCTACTTCGATTATTGCCGATGCATTGAATCTATCATTTATTGTTTAATTATTTTTTAATTGTCGTCAGTCTTGTTTTAGCTGTTAAATAAATAACATTGTAATTTTTATAAATAAATATTTTTAATTAAAATTCCGACCGCGATAACTTAACTGGCGCAGTCGGTAGGATCGCGGCACGCTTATCTCGAATAGATCTCTTTGAGAAAAGCTGTGACGGTTCTTAAATCGTACCCTTGCGATCCGAAAGAACCTACGCGCGGTCGGGCGAAGACTCTGAACAAATAGAGAAGCCATCGTTGCCGACAAGACTCCACAGGCGATGCAGAGAGCGGTCTGGTAAGTACTCTCGTACCACTCAAGTGCTCCTTGCTCTATTTCCTGTGTTACTATTAATTTATCCTATTTCCTATCGTGTGTGTCTGTCTATAAGCTAGCATTGCATTAGGCATTCCATACTTATTACTAATTTGCAAAATACTAAGAATAACGTAAACTCGCGTGCGGGCGCATTCCATTAGTGTAATTTTACACCCTTTTGTTTTTAATTTAGTTAAAGAATCTAGCGAGAATGTCTCTAAAGGATTGCGACAATGCTCACTTTAAACTACTCACAGATTTAATGCCCAAATACGACGGGAACCCTAAAAGATTAAACTATTATATCCGAGAAGTAGAGAATTTACTAGGATTACTAGAAGTAGCAGATCGCAAACATCCGGCATTAATTTGCTTAATTAAAAGTAGGTTATGTGGTACAGCCATTGACGCCATAGCGTACGATGACGATTTGAGTAGCTGGGAGTCCATAAAATACTCCTTGATTAGGCGACTTAGGGAACCGCGTAACGAGATACAAGTTATGCAGGAACTCACACGCACCCGGAAACAACGTAACGAGGACGCGGAAACGTTTGGCAAACGTTTACGAGACCTCCTGGATATATTATATTCCATAGGCGAACATACTGATAAGGCTTATTATGAGAAAATGGCTATCGAGCAGTATATCAACCAACTCGATTTCCAAATCTCTATATGCGTAAGAATAGCTAGGCCAGAAACTCTCGAATTAGCAATAATAGCCGCTAGACAAGAGGAGAGTAGACTCGCTTATAATAGAACAACCTCGTATAACACCCCTTCCATTTCACAGGCTAGATCAAAGGAATTGCCAAAATTTAATGATAGCAATAATAGCCAATTTCGTAATATTTTAAGTAGTACTCCGAAGCCACATCAATTTAATAACCCCTCTACTAGTTTCGATTCGAGTAACTTTATTCCGCAACAGAACAACATTATGCCTAAACAGCATCCGCAGTTCGGACAACCTTGGAACAGTAAACCAGCATCAGGTAATTTTAGGTCAAATATGTCTAGGAACAACAGTGGCAACTATAGAAACCAGCAAAATATTCCTAAACAGCAGGTTAATCCACCCCAACGTGTATCTGACGTCACAATGCGATCGGTTAACAAACCGGCGCCACCTCAATTTTCAACTCAGGAGCAGCTCTTCTATACGCCCAGTCATTTAGAGCAAACGCAACCTCAATACAACCAAAGTGAGTATTATAATTATGACCAGGATAAAGGCGACCTAGCAGAACCAGAGCCGTGTAACGACGATACCCAGGTAGGTTATGACCAGGATTTTATTTTGGGAGAGGAACAAGGAAACCAGAGGTAGTAAAAATAAATTTTCAATATGTAGACCATTTGCCGTATATTATACTACCGGAATTTGGAGGAAAATTTTTAATAGATACAGGCGCTAGTAGATCTTCCATAGCATCCAATGTTATTTTTGGCACAACTTTAGAAAACTGCGTATCAATAGAACCGTTTCAGGTAGTAACAGCTCATGGTACATCCCGACACGAACATGTCGCGTACTTACCCTTACCACCCACATTCAACTGTAACTTAACGCATAAATTCCTTATATTCGATGTAGATCCGAAATACACCGGTTTAATAGGATGTGATCTGTTAAAATTATTGCAGTGTAGTATCGATCTTAACAATAGTATCTTACGCACATCTAATGCCGACATACCTATCTATTTTAGCTATCCTGTACAAAAGATTAAAGTCGAACCTCAATGCGAAAAGGTTATCACCGTAAAAACACACTATACAGACGGTGAATACCTTCATGATGACTTTTATTGGTCGGACCGTTTATTTTCCCCTGCAGCCATAATTAATGTTACTAACGGTTCATTTAAGACTTCAATTATTAACTTTAGCGATGAAAAGAAATATATACCCAACCAATCACTAATAACACTGAACGAATACAGGCAACCTGAAACAGAAAATAAACATAAATTAAATAACATACAGATAAATAATGTAGATCAGGAACTTTGTGCGAACCTTAAGAAAATACGCATCGAACATATGAACGAAGAGGAAAAGCGGGAAATTATTAGACTGTGTTATCAGTATAGGGACTTATTCTACTCAGAAAATATACCACTTACCTTTACACATGCAGTGAAACATGAACTTAGACTTACCGACAACACCCCTATATTCGTACGTAGTTATCGGCAAGCCCCACACCAGCGTAACGAGATTCGCAAACAAGTAGATAAACTATTAGAACAAGGCATTATTAGAGAGAGCATATCCCCGTGGTCTTGTCCCGTGCATATTGTGCCTAAAAAGGCCGATGCATCTGGTAAGGTCAAATGGAGACTAGTAATTGATTATAGACGTTTAAACGAGCGTATAATAGAAGACAAATATCCTTTGCCCAACATCCACGATATCCTAGATAGACTAGGTCGTGCACAATACTTTACCACCCTTGACTTAGCGAGCGGTTACCATCAGGTCGAAATGCACCCCAATGACGTAGAGAAAACAGCATTTACGACTGAAAGAGGGCATTATGAATTCCTAAGAATGCCATTCGGCTTGAAAAACGCCCCAAGCACCTTTCAACGCTTAATGGACCATATCCTAAGAGGAATAGATAATGTCTATACATACCTTGATGATGTAGTTATAATATCGACCAGTCTACAACAGCACATAGAGAAACTAAAACAGGTTTTCGATAGGTTCAGAACCCACAATCTGAAAATACAATTAGATAAATCAGAATTTATTCAAAAGCATGTTACATTTCTTGGACACGAACTAACGGACGAGGGATTAAAACCTAATAAGGACAAAATTAAAGCCGTTCTCAATTTCCCACTACCAAACACCCAAAAGGACATTAAATCCTTCCTAGGACTCGTAGGTTACTATAGGAAGTTTATAAAAGATTTCGCAAAATTAACCAAGCCTATGACAGTCTGCCTTAAAAAACATCATAAGGTAGTCCATTCCCCATCTTTTATAGAAGCTTTTAATAAATGCAAGCAGATCCTTACCAATGCTCCAATCTTACAATACCCGAATTTTGATGAACCTTTTATTTTAACAACAGATGCATCAGATATTGCTTTAGGCGCCGTGCTCTCCCAAGGCACAGTAGGATCTGATAAACCTGTAGCCTTCGCATCTCGCACACTCTCTGATACCGAATCTCGATACTCTACCATAGAAAAGGAATTGTTGGCTATAATCTGGGCAACCAAGTATTTCAGGCCCTACCTTTACGGTAGAAAATTCACCATTTACACAGATCATAGACCCCTAACGTGGTTAATGTCACTAAAAGATCCCAATTCTAAATTAATCAGATGGCGGTTAAAACTCGAGGAGTATGATTATAATGTGGTTTACAAAAAGGGACGTCAAAATATCAACGCAGACGCTCTATCTCGCGCTAAAATTTTTCATCATAGTATGGATTCATTAGCTGTAAATCTAGATGACAACAATGATGACGATATTATTAACAGAATTTTTGATAATGCACGTAGAGAAGCTGATAATGAACCGGCCGAGAATCAAAATAATAATAATAATCCACCTGAGAATCCTAACATTCCCGGCTCTCAAGGTGGAACGGCATCAGATAGTATGAGCGTTGTGTCCCAAAACCAAGAACTAGTTTCCACCAATCATACCCAACCAGATAACGAAAATAACGGTATCCCTATTATAGCAGACGCAATAGATAGACAGCTTAAACAATTCCATATTCGATCAACACCAGGATCCTCATATAGAATAGATAACAGATCTACGAATACAAGAACAGTAATAAAAGATGTTTTTATCCCAATTAATAATACCGAAGCTGAAATAATTCGATTCTTAAAGGAACATACAATAGCCGATAGAGTTTTTCATTGCTACTTTCATAATGACGAATTATATTATGCGTTCTCTAGAGTGTATACAACCATATTTAACAACCGTGGCCCAAAATTAATAAAGTGTACCTCACGCGTTACATTAGTTGAAAACAGATCTGAGCAAAACGAAATAATAAAGAAATATCATGAAGGTAAAACAGTCCATCGTGGTATTCAGGAAACATACAAGCAAATTCATCGTAATTACCATTGGCCAAATATGTTACTCACTATACAGAGTTATATCAATCAGTGCGACATTTGTCTTAAAGCAAAATATGAAAGGAACCCTTTAAAACCTCCTCTAGCCCTGACTGAAACACCAACTAAACCAATGGAACATTTATTTATGGACCTATATTCAACAGGCGGTGCAACCTTCCTCACTATAATAGATAACTTTTCCAAGTTTGCACAGGCAGTCCCCTTAAACGCAAATACTAGTGTACATATAGCAGAAGCATTAATAAAGATATTTTCGGTATTAGGTTTACCCAGTAAAATAACCACAGATTCCGACAGTAAATTCGACAATGATGTTATAAAAGAGATATGTGCTTTACACAATATTAGTATTCATTTTACCACCCCATATAATCCAAACTCTAATTCGCCTATAGAACGTTTTCATTCTACTATAGCAGAAATAATCCGCATACAAAGGATGACTAATAAAGATGACCCTATGCAGTCCATAATGTTGTATTCTGTTATAGCATATAATAACGCGATTCATTCAGCCACAGGATATACACCCCATGAACTACTGTTTGGACACACTAATTCTAGAAACCCCTTAGAGTTGTATTACCCGAAAGAATTTTACCAGGACTATGTTATTAAGCACCGTACGAACGCCGAAGCAGTCCAGGAATGTGTTTCAGCGTATATGTCTAAAAATAAGGAGCAGGTAATAGCTAAAAGGAACCAGGCAGCTGAAGAAATCATGTTCAAGGTAGGTGAAACTGTATATAAGCAGGTAGCGAAGACAGCGCGGAGTGACAAAACAAAGCCCGTCTTCAAAGGACCCTACAAGATCATCCACTTACATCCCAATAATGTCGCTGAAATAATAGGTAACCACCCTAACTCTAAATCCATTAGAGTTCACTTTAAATTACTACGGAGGCCTCATCTTGTTGCAGGAGCTTCATCGCAGGAGCCATCGTGCTCTACGCATCAGCCACCGTAAATATAAAACCTATAGATAACGAAAATGGCATACTATTGCTTAAAGAAGGCCAGATATTAAAACAAGAGAACTACTTTAATTTAGCTTGTATTTATAACATTACTAGTTTACGTCTCACCTCTAATAAGTTAATGTCATTATATATTAGTAATAGAGCCGCAGAAGCTTCCGTTTTCGGAGATTTGCATAAGACTTACAGAGACCAGATTAAACATAATCTGAATATCATTAACAAAAAGTTAGAATTTTTATCACCTCAAATTAGAAGAAAACGTGGTATTATTAACGGATTAGGTTCAGTAGTTAAAGTAATTACGGGTAATCTCGATAACGAAGATGCAATTAAATTCGAAAATGAAATAGCTAATATAAAAAATAAAATTAATAATATACAAAATTCCCAGAAAAAGTCTTTAATAATAGCAGAAAATACTATAGATGAATTTAGTAATCAATTAGGTAAATTAGATGAAAACCAGAAACATTTGGCCCAAGTCCTTACGAATCTTACTAGAGATAGCGATAGTGTTAAGAACCATTTACATTATTTAGATATATATATTCAAATAGATTTTAGCCTACAAATTATATTAGATAGATTAATGATTTTAGAAGATGCAATGACGTTTGCTCGACTAAATACAATGCATCCCAGTATTATTGGCACTCAAAATCTTATTGCCGAATTAAATAAATTACATAGACTATACACCCTTAGACCAGTAGCTGAAATAAATATTAATAATATACATATAATAGAAAAATCAATTGCAGTAAAAGCGTATAGTACAGCACACTCAATTAACTTTATCTTAGAAATACCATCAGTCTCTTCTAAAATATACGACCTTATCCACCTCTATTCCATTCCTGATAAAAATAACCTTACTGTTATTCCAAAATCCAAATACCTTGCACTTGGTAACGATGAGTACGCTTACCTGGATAACACCTGCACATCGCTCATCGACGGGATACAACTCTGCAAAACCCTGGAAACAAAGAAAGCGGATAACACCAAAGACTGTATCGTGTCCCTCGTGCAACACAAATCACCACAGTGTACGCGCGCTAAGATGAACCTCGCCAACGGCAAAATACAGAAGATCGGAGAAAGCAGCTGGTTGGTGGTCCTGAAAGAAGAACAAATCATTAGAACTGAATGCAATTCGAAGACTGAATACAGCCGAGCATCCGGAGTCGTCCTAATCTCGCTGACAGAAGATTGCAAGATATACCTTATGAACACAACGCTCATATCACATACCAGCACAACAGTTACCAGTGAAATCATCCCATTGCCAAAGGAACAACCAATAAGAAATGGAACCGTAACCTTGGAACTAGAGCTACAAGAAGTATCCTTAGACAACATCCATGAACTTATAAATCGAGCGAAGGACATCTCTACAAGTAACGACGTGGATTGGCCGCTGATAGTCGCAACACCTAGCTGGACTACGCTACTGCTGTACATTCTGTTAATAGTAGCGGTAATCTGGAAACTATATAAATGGAAGTTCTCAAATCGCCTACAGGATAACAACAAAGAGGAATTCCAGAAAACAAAAGGTAGCGAGGACGCTACCGGAAGCAGCCCCTGCTTCCGTCTTAAGGAGGGAGGAGTTACCACGGCATAGCAACACCTTTTCTGCAGACGTTGCAGCCTACTTCGATTATTGCCGATGCATTGAATCTATCATTTATTGTTTAATTATTTTTTAATTGTCGTCAGTCTTGTTTTAGCTGTTAAATAAATAACATTGTAATTTTTATAAATAAATATTTTTAATTAAAATTCCGACCGCGATAACTTAACTCTTGTGACAACAAATTATTATTCAGACATGTATAACCCGTAATTATAAACAATCTTTAAAAAATGTCACGCTATCATACAACTGACTTTACGTAAGCTAGTATGAGAACACACCGAGGCTGCTTTTGAGTTCATTCACCTGATGCCACAGACTAAGTGAATCGAGTGCGATGTACATCACGTACTGTTTCAGTAAGCGTAGTTCGTAGCGACTGCAGCTTCACTGTGACCTCCGCCTGCGCTAGTTTGCTCTAAATGTTTATGCGCTCCTAGTATATAAATCGCGTAATATTTTGCCACAGTGCTCATTACGTCTCTCGATCCGGATATTTCAGCCAGCAAAATGTGTTTGTTTGAAACGCCTACAAGTTGTATTTACTTAACCGATCTTCATGAAATTTTATTAAACCTAATTTATCAACTTCCTAACCTTATCTAATATAACAATATTTATAATTAATTGCCAAATTTTATTTATTTTGATCAGTACAGTGCGTGATTACTCACGTTCTGTTGTAGAATGTTCGCCATATAGGTTATTTTATTTTATTTTTATTTTTATTTATTAGGATCTCCAACAAAGAATACACTTTACAAGCTTTGCTATTGTAGTGTTGCAGTTTAAACATTGTGTTTCTTCAATTAGAGGAGATCACAACATGCAATAATACTGTACAACAGGAAAGAACTATGAAATAACTTATCTATAAACTATCAATATAAAACTAAAATTAAATTAAAATTGAACGACAAAATTGAAAGACAAAATAGGAACGAAAATATTTAAACATGAAAAAATAAACAATATTAAAGAGAAAACAAATATAAATGAACGACTATAAAATTAAACATTGTACTAAATAAACACTCAACATATGCATAAAAATAGTTACATAATTCAAGGGAACAACAATGTAGCTAATATAAGATAATATAATATAGACATACAGACAGACACGTCAACATTTACACATTGGTTAATTGTTTAGATATGAGATACTTAAATTTATCTAGTGTATTAGAAAATATATCGACATCCTTCGAAGAGCTGGCCACTGAATTGTATTTGTGAGCAACTCTTGCGATGGGCGAGTGTTTACCCAAATTACTCCTGCACCGTGGAGCTTTAAATAAAGGACGAGGGAAACGTGGTACTCTGCTCGGTACGGTCAGACATATTTTGCTTAGCATTTCAGGGGAGTCAATACTGTTATTAAGTAGCTTATACAAGAATAACAGATCTGAGACAGTGCGGCGCGATTCGAGAGATATGAGTTTGAAATGCGATAATTTCTCATGGTATGATTTGATGTTCTTAAGTTTAAGTCGAAAAGCTAATTGGCGTAGCAGTTTTTTTTGCAATCTTTCGATTCGAGTAATATGGATCTGGAAAGATGGGTTCCAAACGGTGCTACAGTATTCCAGTACGGACATAACTATTATATAGTAGAATTGTAGTTCGTGGTTTTTAAAATTCTTTTGACGCACGAAGTACAAATCCAAACGCACGATAAGCGGCGTTGAGAGTTTTATCAATGTGTTCAATAAATGTTAATCGGCTATCAAAATAGACACCCAGATCGCGAATTGTGGATACTTCTGAAAGTAAGTGACCATGTATATTGTACGTTGACTGAATTTTATGACGTTTTCTGGTAAATTTTACGCGATAACATTTATTTAAGTTAAGACTCATCTTATTGGCTGAACACCACTGACTTAAACGATTTATGTCCGCCTGCAATAAATCTATGTCGGATTCCTTTGTCATTACACGAGACAATTTTAGGTCGTCTGCAAAAAGATAAGGCGTAGAGTATTTAAATATTTGAGATATATCATTAATAAAAATGTTAAAGAATAGCGGCCCCAAGATTGAGCCCTGTGGTATACCGGAGGTAGCAAAATACAGATCCGACTCACCGCCATCCACGACAACAGACGAAGGTAGAGCATCAAGGTAGGATTTGCACCAGTTCAAATTGGTGTCTGTCACGCCTAAAGAGCCGAGTTTCTGTAATAATATGCGATGATTTACCTTGTCAAAGGCCTTGGAAAAATCCGTATAAATTGTGTCTACTTGGAAACCCTGATCAACTGCGGAGGTCAATTCAGTGACATATGTGACAAGATTTGTGTTAGTTGACTTTTTTAGTAAAAACCCATGTTGGTAAGTGGATATATAGTTTTTAACATGGTTAAATAAAATCGGGTACACAAGCGATTCGAAGACCTTAGACAAGGCACAGAGAATTGAAATAGGGCGGTAATTGGATACCGATTCGCGTTTGCCGTTCTTGTAAATAGGCACAATCCTGGCCCGTTTCCAAAAATTTGGGAAAATGCCTGTTTTTAACGATGTGTAATGTGTTGTAGATATTTGAAAGCGGATAGGAAATGTATCGTGCACAACGAGACCAAAATATCGGAGGTATGTCGTCGGTCCCTGCCCCTTTGGACAGATCCAGTTTGGAAAGTTTTTTATAAACAGCCTCTTGAGATATTGAAAAGTCACTAATAGTTGGTACCGGAGTTATATAAATGAATAACAGAATCGTCATCATGTGGTGGATCATAAACGGATGAGAATTGTTTTGCAAATAAACTAGAAAACTAGTCTATAAGTTGCAGTAAGATTGCCAAGGTTCATTTCCGAGGGATAAGAGCTATCACATTTCCGTAGGTTTTTTACATGTGTCCAGAAAAATTTAGGGTGTCTCTTTATTTTGCTGTCTATTTCCTCAATATAAGTGTTATAGCATTTTGATGTAAGTTTTTGACAATCTTTTCTCATATAACTAAATTCAATGAAGTCTAATGGATTATTATATTTTTTTAGTTTCTTGTGGAGTTTCATTTTGCGTTTAAGTAAATTGATCAATTGAAAGGAATACCAGGGTGGATATCTACATCGAGAATATACCCTTAAAGGAACATGTTTTTTTATGATTTCTCTAATTCTGGCATAAAACCCGTCCACCATAATGTTCACATCATTAGTAACTGCAAATTCATTGTTCCAATTGACATCATTGAGTACTTCAGTAATTGCTTCATAATCTGCTTTGCGATAGTTGTGCCTGCATATACTTTTGGGTTTGATTTTAACCAAGTTAGGTAATGAAAGTTTGAATTCTAAGGCTGGGTGGAATTTATCAAGTACCTTAATGGGGTTTGAGCAATTAGTAATATTTACATGTTCAAGGTCAGACAGAATTAAGTCTAAAATTCTATTTTGAAATAAAAATTAAGTTTCTCAAAAAATATTTACAAATATTTATTGCATGTATCAAATGAATTGTGGTCAGGCGACCTGGTAAAGGTCGCGGGACGTCGCTGAATGCAAGCTGCCTCCAACAGGTCACTGTGGTAATCATTAGGAGAGGCCTATCTTCAGCAGTGGACTTCCTTTGGCTGATGGATTGGATAGGAACAAATTAATTTATATGGAACGTACATGCTAAAGAAACAGCCAGTTATACAAGTATATAAAAATATATCACTTAGAAATAAAAAAGTAATGTAACAATCTACAATGTAATTATTTTTCACGACTGTAGACATACCTTGCCAAAATAATATATTGTTCATTTTTCAAGTATCATCATTATTTTCTATCTCCACCGACCCTTCATCATATCATATCTCATTAGAGTTGGCTATATTTTCACAAGCGATTGCAGTTCAAAAACATAATAAGTTATCAAAGCGTTCAACGAGGTTGTTAACTTTCAGTCCTCATTCCTGTACTGAACGAAAGAAAGTAAGTTAACAATTTATAAATATAATTTCACTAAGGCACTTAATTTATAAGTCCTATGACTAGCAACGTCACCTGAATCTAAGCTTTACAAGTTTAAGTTTTGCACCGATTACCTACACATATACCACATATACCTACACATTACCTACACAGTTTTATGTCGAAACATCACTTCTATAGCACTCACATATATGTCGATGTAACATTCTAAAGAAGTGAAATATTTCTACAATAGTGGGTATTAGCGTATTATACTCACGTATGTTATCTTTTTATAAAGAAATATACACCTAAACTGAAAACGTGTAACTTGATTAACTTAATTTTCTTGTTTATTGTGACTGATCAGTGTTACAGAAAATGAAACGCATCGAATGCTTTGTGGCTAGTCTGTGGCGACTCAACGCCTCGTCAGGAACAAAGGTCGTTCATTGGCTGAGCAATAAATCAATACTGGCAGTAGGGTGAGGGAGTATGTGGTGGCTTGTTGGTAACGCACCGGACGCGGCCGCCGAGACGGTCGGTCGTGGGTTCGTATACGAGGACTTACCTCTAACTTTTTAGAGTAGTATGTGTGTTGATTACAGAAAGTATTTTGAGCAATCCTGCATACTATAGAGGTCTGAACAAGATTACATAATTATGGTAAATGAAAACCTTCACTAACGTAGAGTGGCTTCAGCCCTCTCAGTGAAGCTCTCAGTTGTACAGGAGTCCCGTGCAGTTCGCGATGATGGGCGTAAGTTACAGCGGGAGGCGTAGAACTGTTACAAGTTACAAGAGTCTACTACAATAGCTAATCGAGGGCCTACGATGTATATCGTACACCAGTGGCGAAGGGTGTTTTTTCCAAATGGGAAGCCGATATTTCAAGAAATATTTCCAGAAATATCTGCTGTTACAATTAACTATATTTTACTCTATTATATACGTACGATATTCACATTATTAACACCATATTCACTTATTATTAATAATATGAACTATATTTTCTCATACACTTGCTACAAACTTGCACGGCATTGCACTGTTCTCGTCGCCTAATATAAGACAAAACAAACTTCTAACGTTACAGAGCCACCAAATTATCTGTTCAGGTGGCCATAATTGGAACTAAACCAGTGTTATCAGGTATACGGTAATTACTGCAGATGTACATTATTTTTTTCACCAAAACACTGCCTACGGTAATGTTATATTACCGTGTTGTTTCTACAGTATTTTATAAGATACATAACTGTGTATATAATTCTCTAATTTACTCTAATCTAATTCAAGATTTTTTTAAAGTGGCAATACTCAATTCCTCACTAGCGACGATTCCGAACTTCCGACTGAACAGATAACTTGGTGGCTCTGTACATAAATATGACAATATTGATTACAGGATTAAACATTGTCAGCTGCGTCGTTTCCCCGGTAGATACTTGAATATCATGTAAAGTTGAATATCATATCCAGCGCGATTTTTAGTTGTGTAAATTGAGCATTTGTTTATTAAAACTAACTAAGCATGTAACTTATATTAAAATTAAATGCGTATTTTTAATTATATCCACGCCAACATGTTTAAATATAATCGGAATCGCAATATAAATATTTGCCGCAATATAATTTAAAATATTAGGAAATATTTAAACGTAAAACCTCAAGTTACTGGAAAAGAAATTATCGGTAGAAATTATAGTTCAATGTAGCCGAAACCTGGATTTGAACCAGGGACCTTTGAGATCTCATGGACCTCACGCACTACCTGCTGAGCTATTTCGATTACAGCAGATCTGTCAAAAATATCGTACTGTCTCATCACCGAGAATGATAATTCATATTCGGTTTATTGTTTGTTTGGTCTTGTTCTCTAATTAGGAATCTGTTGTGTACGACATAAATAAGTTATTGTCAGAAATTATTCACAATTCGCATTTGTCTTTAGTCTAAATACAGCCATCATAATCCAAGTGTAAACTATTGAAAAAGTTTGTTTTTTATGAAGCAAAAATGATAATAACCTTTGTCTATAATATCCAGCGTGATTTTTATTTGTGTGAATTCAGCATTTGTTTTTTTTTATTATATAAAAAATGCAATTCATGAGATGAAAATGATCCGTCAAGCATGTTTCCACTTCGAAACCACTGAAATGTCAAAAATTACCAACTACTTACTAACTCGAAAAAAATATGAGCGCGAGCAACCAAATTACTGCCCCTCAGGGCAATTTGTTATAGTATTTTGTTTTATAAGTTTATCATAAATATTTATTTATAATGAATTGCTTTAAATTCCGTTGATAAAATAGATAGAAACTTATACAAATCACTATGGTATGGAGGTTTCCTCACGATGTTTTCCTTCACTTTTATAGTGCGTGGTGATTGACTATCAATACACACTGACTCCGAAAAGTCAGAGGTGTGCCCGGAGATTTGAACCCGCGACCACCGTGAACAAGTAGGCAGCCGCGTCTGGTCCGTTTACCGACAGGCCACGCTCAATAGCTATGCGGTCCTAGTATTTTAATCGCGTAACATTTGCGCCTTGTTGCAAGGTAACAGAAAACACGCTCGTTACCTCAGCGTCCGACTGCTTCATCGAGAAGAAGAAGAAGAAAACTTTGCATTTATCATGACTACCGAGAATTAGCAATACAATTGACATTCAGTTTAAATAACCTACTTATTGTAGAAAAACGATACAACCAATCAAAGTGGGCGTATAGAAATATGTTTGCTTTTGCATTTCGAGCTAAGAAAACAAAGCAAAGGACAATAGTGGGATGGATGTTGCGATTTGGTTTTCGGCGTTACACTCAAAGCTGTTAAAATATTATATTTGACCAAATGTTAATACTGAAGCTGAGGGAATTTTTTAGTTGTAAATATGCTAAATATTTTGCATTGTCATCGTCTAAAAAAGGTTTAAAGACTGCCTTACCCAGACCGTAGTAACGAGTTGATTACCACCGCTTTAATGTATCAAAATAGGATGTGTGAGCCCTAACTTACGGTAGAGCCTACTCTACCGTGAAACATACATAAAGTCAGTGACAAGACAGAAAGCAGTACTCTCCGTTTAGCCTTTTTTTCACAGTATATACGGGTAAATGATGAATACATAAAAATACAGGCATTTGATTCTCATTAGCGACTGATATAACTTCGCTTTCGTGAACAAATAATTTTAGCAATAATATTTTATCGAGTTAAGTTTGAATATTTTTATACATTCGAGATTAATAAACTTATTCGAAAATCTCCAGTAATGAATATTTCTTCAGGAATCTGAACGGCATCCATTATTTCGCAAAGGATTCTGTAGCCATATTAGCTTAGCTGGTAGAGCGTTAGACTGCGAAGTCTAGAGACCCCGGTTCGAACCCGGGATATGGCATTCCACTATCGTTGGTATTTGGTCTACTTTTTTCTGTGTGAATATTGTCAGATTTCCATATTTTAATTAATTGAATTAAAAAATATATAAACAGGTTTGAGAAAATCTTTGATGAAAAAAATTTTTTAACTTGTTAAAGTACAAACAAGTTATATTGATTTTATTTACTGAAGATTTTGTTTCTAGTAAATCTAGCTGATTATACTCAAATATGATATGCAGGGTGATAATGACACTTGCTACTTAATTTAACCTACATGTTTCTCATCACTCCAGGTGACATTATACAAAATTAAAAAAAAACGGAATTTGTTTTTTTTTTTATCAAAAAAGTGATTTTTAATTTACACGATTTTTAGCCAACCCGTATAGATACGAGTATATTTATTGCTTAGCTAAACTTCAGTTCGGTTGAGGAACTTTCTGTAGCTGTAAAAAGAATCTTACTTACACGGGTTGATCAAAGACCTTGGAAACTAAAATCGCGATTTTTGACAAAAGTACCAGGCAGCTTTTTTCAAACTTGGTACAATGTTACCTGGAGTGGCTAGGAAGATTTGGTTTAAATTATATACCATATATCAATATCATCCTGTATAGATTAAAATATGGTGCAAACTTCATACTTAATCCAAAATTTAGTGGATTAAAAAATAAACATTAATTTAAGTTAGTTTCATACATTACACACAGTGGGTCGGTATATTCGTTTGAGTTAGTTCTATGTGTATCACAGATGACAGAGCACAGACTGCAAATCGAGCGCGATGTATTTAGTTTACTGTTTCCTTAGAACAATTACTAAAGCATAGAAGTAATGCTAAATCATTTGAGCGTCCACCCACATAGACGTCACGTAGACAACACGAAATTGTGTCGACAAAGAATAGTGCTGTGATTTCTTCTGACAGTCTATCGGTATAGATATGTTTGTCTGTGGTATATTCACAGACGTGCTACAATTCATAGGTCTTGTCAGTCAAGAAACTAAGAGCCTCAAGTCTTGCTCCAAAACGAAAATACATATATCTATAATTTCTTAAAGTTAATAGTTTATATCCCACACTATTTTTATGTAAATGAACTTTAGGAAAGGAAACCGCTGTATAGTATAAAAAAAAATCGAATGAAATTACGTCTCGAAGAAAGCAAATCGGGCCTTAGTTAATTTTTTACGCTTTGAGTTGAATGATAAAATAAAACACAGTGGTGTGGTATAATACAACGACTTTTCGGTCTCACAAGTACTTGTGGATCGCACAACATATTTTGTCTCGGTGCGGAGATCGAAGCTGCGGCCTCTCGTTTCGCAGCCGCCGTGGCGTTAAACAACTGCTCTAAGGAGGCTGTCAATCTTTTAATTCGGCATTATTTTTTATTTTATAACACCATGTAAGTATAACAACGGTGACTGTGGCGCCCCAGAACAGAGTATGTGCCACTTACTGATGTGCCCAATGTGCCCTACAACCTGCACCAGAAGGAACATCATCAAAGCAACAGACGCTGCAATAAATGTAGCGACCTACTGGGCCGGGAAACTATGAAACTGTAAAGGTTCATATAAAAGTGTATCACATGAGCCATTGACACGAAAGAAGAAGAAAAAGTATAACAATATATTTTCAAAAAAAAACCCAATAGGCACAGTATTGGCTGAGATATCGAGCGAAATAAATATAAAAAGCCGCGTTGATACCCTCTTTGTTAGTTGTTTATATTGGTTAGGTACCAGCTACCACCGAAAAGGTGGCGAAATCAGTATGCCAGTGTTGTACAATAATACTGTATAATACTACAATATTGTTGTACAATAATACTTTATAAAACTGTTGCACAATTATATTGTACAATATTGTTGTATAATAATGCTGTATAATACTGTTGTACAATAATATTGTACAATATTGTTGTACAATAATACTTTATAAAACTGTTGCACAATAATATTGTACAATATTGTTGTATAATACTGTTGTACAATAATATTGTACAATATTGTAGTACAATAATACTTTATAATACTGTTGTATACATACAGAATGCTTGGTAAAGTAATCGGTCTAGTTCATAATCGTGTTGACTACACATCATGTTCATGTTTTATATGAGAAGCTACTACGCTGTGACCTACTCCTGTATCACAAAACTCTCAATAGCTATGTGGTAACATTTTCGCCTTGTTGCGAGATAATAGAAAACAAGCTCGGTACCTCAGTGTACGACTGCTTCAGCGAGACATCCCAGCGTCCGTGATTCATAGCAGAAGAAGAACAATAGTAAGGACTTGCCACGATTCTGGGAATGAACAATGCAATTTACATTCAATTTAAATAACTTACTTATTGTAGAAAAACGATACGATAGTCAATCGAAGTGGGCGTATAGAACTATGTTTGCTTTTGCATATCCATCATCCATCCATCAGCCAAAGGAAGTCCACTGCTGAACATAGGCCTTTCCTAATGATTTTCACAGTGTCCTGTTGGAGGCAGCCTGCATCCATCCATCTTTTGCATATAGAGCTTTGAAAAAGGAACAAAAGACATTGGTAAGATGGACGTTGCTATTTGGTTTTCAGCATTACAAGCAAAGTTGCTGAAATATAGTATGTCACCAAATGTTAATACTACAGTCGAGGGAATCGTTTATACCGAGGAGCCCGTTGTATCCTATAAGTCAGGATTGTTTAAATGTTTAAATACGTTTCAACCGGCCTTAGCAGAGAACTTAAGTTATTCAAACAGCTAAGTCATTTTCAAACAGGTAATATAATATCGTGATCTTTTACAACTGACTTTTTCACTGAGAGGTCGAGGACTTAGACAATTGTTCACCACGCTGGCCTAGTGCGAGCTGGCAGACTTCACATAGCACAAAACATCTTGTTTAAATCTCCATAGTGTGCAGGTTTCATCACGATGGTTTCCTTCACCGTTGAACAGTGAGGTAATTAGCAATCATCGAACATGCGAGATGAGTCCGACGTGACCGTGAAATATTCGGACCGAAACGTACTGAGCACTGAGGCAAAAGTGCACAATATTACGCGATATAAATACAAGGAGCGCATAAACATTCAGAGCTAAGTAGCGCAGTCACAGTGTAGCTGCAGTCGCTATCGGCTATGCTCACTGAAACAGTACGTGAATGAACTCAGAAGCGGTCACACTATGCATACTAGCTTACATAAACTCAGTTGTATTGATATTTTAATAATAATTTTATTGTCTTATGAAACAATAAAGAATTTAAGAAAATACGGAAACCTACTAACCTAACCCAGATTAAATCGCAATATCTGGAATTATCGAACGACGTGACCCAAATGAAAGAATGCACCAATTTCATGTCTGACCAGTACAAAGAAGTCAAAAAGCGAGTGGATGAACTATCTGCTCTTTCACATTCTCAGCACGAAACTATCATTACCACCTTAGAAGCAAAAATTGATTTACTGGAGCAACACTCACGACAGTATAATATCGAAATCTCAAACGTACCAGAACGTCGCGGTGAGAACCTCCTAGTGATAATAGAGAACTTGGGAAAGCAAATTGGATGCCCGCTAAAACAAGAAAGCATAGTGTCTGTACACCGCGTACCTCACGCGACTCAAAATAACCGACCTAAAAACATCATAGCAAAATTTCCGTCCAGAGTATTGAGAGATAATGTCATCAGTGCTTACAGACTGAAGAAGGGACTTAATTCTGACCAGCTTGGCATTAATGGAACGCTACATACTGTCTATGTTAACGAACACTTGACATTGCGTAATAAACAACTCCTTCGTAATGCTCGAGAAGCCGCTACTAAGGAAGGATACAAATATGTTTGGACTAAACATTCCACTATACTCGTAAGGGAGTCGGAGAATTCAGCTGTATTGGCCATTCGCTGCGTTAAGGATATCGAAAAAATGAAAGCAAAAAAACAAAAATAATTCATTTAATCCATATTTGTTTTTCCATACATCAACTTATATATTATCATAATTGTACATTATTTGGTTACATTAGTATTGCTGTTATCCAACTTGTCATGAAGAGTATCACAACACGTCTGAAGAGGTTTATTATACTAAAAATTTTAATATACTATCAATTTACGTTTATAAACAAATATATTATAAAGTATTCACTATGGTCCTACATGCACTTTGATCGTACTTTTGTGGCAAAACTTAATAATTCTGAACGCTTTTTCCATGGCCAATAACAAGTTGTCTATTTATTACCAGAATTGTAGAGGGATGCGAACAAAACTTCAAAATATATATTTTAATATATTGTCAAATGCCTATGACATCATAATTTTCACAGAAACCTGGTTAAACTCCCATATACATGACACCGAATTCATAGACGATAGGTATGTTGTATACAGATGCGATAGGGATCTCATCACCTCCCAAAAGTCTGATGGGGGCGGAGTACTTCTAGCAGTCCTTAAGCACCTCAAGCCTCAAGGAATTATATCACCAGACCAGCCAAATATCTTGAAGTATATGGAACTCATCTTTGTCTTACTTCCGTCTAATGACCCCAATGAACGCTATCTGATTGGTGCATCGTACATTCCTAATAAGCCCCCGGTAGCCATATACAACCTATATTTTGAAACTGTAAACAAGCTACTTAGAGACAGTAATGCTACACAATTTATATTGGTTGGCGATTATAACATTCCCGAGGCGAGTTGGGCAGGACTACCCAATTGTAACTCATTAATGTGTACTGGAAATTCCAGTGTTTGTGACTCCATCCGTAATTTTATGGCAATTAATAACGCGTTACAACTTAATTCATACATAAACACTAATGAAAGAATATTAGACCTCTGCCTCACTAACATTATTGGCGGTACAGTACACCAACCACATAACTCTATCGCTACACCCATAGACGCGCATCATCCTCCCTTTTACTTAATCATACCTTTCACACTTTGCATTACTTCGATGCAGCGTCGAGTGCAGCGTAAGCACAACTTTTACAAAGCGGACTATTACTTCATAAACCGCGATATGAACGATATCAGTTGGAATATTCTGCTTGAGCCCCTTTCCGCCGAAAATGCAGTCAACACGTTTTATGAAAATATTTACAACATCATAAAAAACCAGGTCCCCTTATCTAAGCCTAGGTCTTCTAGATATCCTGTATGGTTTAGCCCCTCTCTTATACACATATTTAGAAATAAAAAGAAATCATGGATAAAGTGGAAAATTTACCAAAATAAGTCGGATTATGAAATATTTTCTATGTACCGTTCGAGATTTAACATTGAAGTTGCTAGCTGTTATAAAAATTATATTCAATCCGTTGAGGACTCTATTCAAGATAACGTGAAGTATTTCTGGACCTACCTATCTAATAGAAAAAATAAACATAGTATACCGTCAGTGATGACTTATATTAATCAAACATCTCAGGACCCGGAAACAATATGTAATTTTTTTTCGTCCTTCTTTCACTCCGTTTATCAAGCCTCCACATACACCTCACACTGGTCACCTCCGAATGCCTTATCTAACCATTGTACGCTAATTAACGATTTATCATTTGACGTAAACACCGTACTTAAAGTATTAAAAAGCATAGAACCGTCCAAGGGTCCGGGGCCAGATGCAATCCCAGGTATATTCCTTAAGAAGACAGCTGATATTATTTGTAATCCACTCTGTATAATTTTTAACAAATGTCTGAATGAAGGGTACTTTCCAGATATATGGAAACGTGCTAACATCACCCCTGTCTACAAGAACGGGCTCAGATCGGATGTCACAAATTACAGACCTATATCAATATTATGTACAATTTCAAAACTTTTTGAGAGGTTAGTGCACACCGCAATTTATCCTACCTTACATAAATATATCATTTCCGAACAACATGGCTTTGTTAAAAAAGGTCAACAGTGACAAATTTGACAATATTCACAGATTATTTATTTAAGAATCTAGACCAACGCAATCAGATCGACGCGGTGTACACGGACTTTCAAAAAGCATTTGACAGAGTGGATAGTGAAATCCTGTTAAACAAGATCGCATATAATGGTATACGAGGCAACCTTTTACGCTGGTTTTGTTCATACATAAACAATAGAAGTCAGATTGTTGTAATTAATGGATATAAGTCGCAATGCGTTAAAGTTACGTCCGGAATACCACAAGGATCCATATTGGGGCCACTACTTTTTAACATTTTTGTGAACGACATAAATACCTGTTTTAAACACACACAATTTTTATTATATGCTGATGATTTGAAAATCTTCAAGGTAATTAAAGAAACAAGTGATTGCTTAAAATTCCAAAGTGATCTAAATAGACTCGTTGAGTATTGCACGCTAAATAAGTTAAGGCTCAGTGCCCCCAAATGCAACATTATAACTTTTACCAAAAACAAAAACAGCATTAAATACGATTACTCTTTAGGCGATCATATTTTAACAAAGATAACTCATATAAAGGACCTGGGAGTTTTACTTGATTCTAAATTACACTTAAACTTACATGTTGAAAAATTATTAACCAAAGCGTTCCAAATGTTTGGATTCGTAATGCGAACCACTACAGACTTTTCACGCTCCTCTACCTATATCTATCTATACAAATCATTGATTCGTTCGCAATTAGAATACGCTTGCCTGATTTGGGATCCTTTCTATGACAAGTATAAGTTGGCCATGGAGCGAGTGCAACGGAAATTCCTTCGTATAGTACATTATAGATGCCATCGTGCACGAGTGCCATATGAACAACTGTTATCACAATATAATTTACTTCCTTTAGAAAAAAGAAGAAAGCTTCTTCAGATGATGACTCTTTACGATTTATGCAACAACAATTTGGATTGTATGGATCTGATAAATAGAGTAGGCTTTGTGGTTCCCCGAGTAAGTCGGCGTCGTGGAGTTCGCGACTACCCATTGTTCGCGACTACTACGTGCCGAACGAATGCCGGTAAGCGAGCGCCTCTGCAGCGACTTGCTACAATTTATAATAGTTATTTCACAGATGTTGATGTCTTCGCTGTAACAAAAACTAACTATAAAAATCTAATTTTAAAGACATTGATGCGTACTGATACTTGTTAATTATTCATAAGCAATATATATACATACATTTTTATTAGATAGATTGTGCTATCAAGCCTTATGGCATGTCCCAGACACAGCAATGTAATTAATCATTTATTTAATACGTGGAAAATGTCGTGGTTGTTACTTTAACTTATATTTTTAACATGTACACTATTAGCATATATTTTATTGTAATAATGTTTTTTTTCCCAAATAAAGAAAATAAAAAATAAAATAAACCTACCAATTGCAGAAAAACGACATACTGCAAGGTGGGCGTATAGAAATACTATGATTGTTTTTACGAGATAATTATTCATAGTATGGAATCTGTTGTACCATGTAAGTCAGAATTTTGAACGTATGTTTAACTTTAAGAGGCGTTTTAACAGGCTATTCAATAAACCTCTTGTCTAGTTTAGCAATATCGTGCTATAATTTATAGTTTCAGCGAGCGTCTCTTATAAATATGTTCCCTGGCTCGTATGTCTCGCAAATATGTTTTAACCGGCCTTGACAGAGGACTTGTGTTATTCAAGGATTCGATTCCCTCAGAATAAAAGGGGTCAGGTAATTGTGTCAAGCGCACGGTCGACACGCGGGTCCTGGCTCGGTGTTACAGAATGTTTTCTTTTAATTGTGAGGGTGTTACGGGACATACCTAGTACAGAGCTCAGTTTCCGGAAATATTACTATAACATCTTGTAACTCTTAACGAACAGAATTCTATTACTACCGCTGTAACTATATAGAACCTGTGACCACCGTCTTTGCAGCCTTGTCCGGTGCGTTACCAACAAGCCACCACATACTCCCTCACCCTACTGTCGATATTGATTAGTGCTCAGCCAATGAATGGAGACTGTGTGATGTCACAGACAAGACGAACCGAGTACTATTTATTTCATTCACTGTGACACTGAATATCACGTAGACGTCAAGCTGTTACACTGTGGGCTTATAATTTGCTGTATAAGTGAGACACGACGGTTTTTTATTTCTCTTGCAACTATATTAATAAAGACTCGTCTCGTTTTAATTGCCACGTGATGTTGGCGTATCAAATATGAAGCTTACAAAACTTCTCATCACTTGGAGCCCTAAATTATTTACTTTGAGTTCTTTCATATATATATTTATATAGTTTTTACTAAAAATATCAATAACCAGTAAATATCAACAATTAAAAACAAGCAAGTTTAAAAGACTATTCATCGAATAACTAAATATTTTTGTTCAAGCGAATAATACTATTTTACTGTTAGCTTTTTAGAAATTATGACCATATAGAAAAAATAAACTAAATACTGGGCCGTGCAGGAAGTACCATATCCCGGATTCAAACCGGGGTCTCTAGGCTTCGCAGTCTAACGCTCTACCAGCTAAGCTAATACGACTACAGAATGCTTTTTTGCAACTGGTATTACGGATTTTGAGAAAAAGGACAAAATTAAAAACACTGTATTTTGTTACAATCATCCGACCCCTAGGGCTGGTTGTATTCATATCATATATACATCATTACATACATAGGTATTTTCTATCAGTCTTTCAAATCTTACTGTACCCAACGACATCAATAAATTTTTCAATTAGCAATAAAATGAAATATTTTTGGATCTTTTTGGTTCTAAGTCAATTCTTTCTGTTTTTGGTTCTCAAGCTTGAACGAAGTGCAATATTGGCTGGTTCTCTGCCTTATCTTACCTTTCCAATAGTTTTCATTGATTCTAGTTATTGAGACTTGGAAATATAAAATAAAAAATCCTTTGAGATTTCACGCACATAAATGTATGAAGGGATGAAAGTGACAAGTTGTTACTTTCGTCCTAACATTTAAATTTTCCAGAATTTGACATACTAATGACCAGACCTTTAAAAACCGTTAGATTATTATTGTTTACACCGCTATGGTAAGAGTAATAGTTCTCTTATTTTACTGACACACAACTCGCGCGATTAAGCCTACCCTAACCAAAATAAACGTAATAGAAAAAAAACCGCCACAAGTATTTTGGGGATATTTTTGCATCATCGACTCGCTACAGTCAAAACCTGAAGGAATAGCGCTGTGAGTACTTAGGTAAAGTGGGGTTCCAAATGACTAATGTCTGGCATACAGCATATCAGTGTATAATTCATACGTTGCTTTCGTCCCGCGTTACTTTTGTCCCTGGTCGCTCCTACATAATACATTTGTAACTCATTAATATATTAGAATATTTTGATGCACATAACTAATGTGAATACTTCTCACTCATAAGTCAATCACAATATTATTACTAGAACAACAGATTTTGATCCGAAAACAAGACCATATCGAGTCGCAAATGAAAATCAAATGCCTGTGCTTTTTATTTAGCTTTAAGGACTTCATTTATATATATTTACCTGACAATTGAAAAAAAAAAACAGCGAAAAAAACAAGGTACCGATTTTAGCAGTCTATTTTTCACTTACTTTATTTGTTTCACAGTAGAGCCTAAATTACACATCGTATTTTGATACATTACAGAGGTAATTGATTCGTTACTAGAGTTCGGTCGCGGTGTCCGAGTCCCTCATTCGCAGACGGGTCGCGGCGCGGCGCCGCGCATTTGAGGTTCCGGTGAGACTATGGCGTTCTTGCTGCAGGATCCCGATGCAGTTTTAATGCGCTGAAGGAATTTGGTTGTTTTGCCAGTGTAGGAATTTGGCACATGCTGTAAATATAGTGGGAACAATAGTTCCGAGATCATTGACCTGATGCCACAGACTAAAATATCGAGAGTGTGGTGTTTCGTTTTACTGTCAGAGCGATAATGTGTTATATGCGAAGCTACTACGCTGTGACCTACTCCTGTATCACAAAACTCTCGATAGTTATGCGGTCTTAGTATTTGAATCGCGTAACATTTTCACCTTGTTGCGAAATAATAGAAAACCAGCTTGGTACCTCAGTGTCCGACTGCTTCAGCGAGATATCCCAGCGTTCGTGGTTCATAGCAGAAGAAGAAAAATAATAAGCACTTGCCTTGATTACCGAGAATTAACAATACAATTGGCATTCAGTTTAAAGAACTTACTTATTGCAGAAAAACGATACAGTCAATCAAAGTGGGCGTATAGAAATATATTTGCTTATGCATTTGGAGTTTTAAAAACGGAACAAAGGATATTGGTGAGATGGACGTTGCGATATGGTTTTCAGCATTATACGCTAAGCTGTTGAAATATTATATGTAACCAAACGTTAATTCTGAAGCCGAGGGAATTGTTTATAGTAAGGAATCAGTTCTATCATATAAGTCAAAACTGTTAAATATATGATGTCGACACTGAAGAGGCGACTTCATACGTTATTCAATAAACCTCTTCCGTAGTTTCGCAAATTCGTGTCATGATTTGTAAGTCAAACGAGCGTCTCTCAAATATGTTTCAACCGGCCTTGGCAGAGAACTTGACTTATACGAACAGCTGAGTCCATCAACATAAAAGGGGACGCGTAAGTGTGTCAAGTTCACGGTCGACCCTCGGGTCCTGGCTCTGCGTGGGGGAATACTTTCTTTCATTTTTGAGGTTGCCACGTGGAGTCACCTTTCGAATAACTATTTTACTGCATTTTTAAAACTTTCTGCCGAACTTAATTCTACGAATCCCTCTATAACGATAATAGAGCGTGATCGCCCATTACTGTTGTATCCTCTATAGCTATGAGTTTGACTGAGAGGGCGAGGGCTTAGACAATAGTCCACTACCCTGGCCCAGTGCGAGCTGGCAGAATTCACAGGCACAGAAAATCTTGTTAAAATTTCTACGGTATTAAGATATTTTCACCATGTGTTAAATATTTCCTTGGGTGTCGGACTCCAACCAAAAACAACGATGATAATTAGTACTAACTGACTAAGAATTTATCTATTTATGAAATAAATAATTTATTTTTATTCTTATTCAAATTATTCTTATGTTTTCCTTCATCATTGAAGTGTGCGGTAATGAGCTATCAATAGACACGTGAATCCAAAAAGTCAAGCGGTCAGACCACCCCCTCACCCTGCTGCTGGTATTGATTTATCGCTTAGCCAATGAACCACTCTCAATCGTACTCTCGATTGTAGAGGAGGCCCGTGCCCTGCAGTGGGTCGTATATGGGCTGATACAATACAATACAATACAATGAAAGACGACTGCGACGTGCCACAGCCTACGCGAACTGAGAACTAATTTTATATGCTTTGACACTGAATATCGCTGGTAGAGAAAACATTTAATTTATTTATATTCTATTATATTATACTGGCATTCTTATTTCAGATATAATTTATGGAGTAAGTATAAATATTGTGTATTCCGACTTCGCTTTAATACAGTTTATGTTAAAATTGTATGTGTGAAATGGCACGTAATGGATACGATCAATAGTGCGTAGTTTGACGGAGAGGCGCTCACCAGCCTTGCCTCCTTAGTGTCATTCAGTGATCTGTGTAGTGCGGTCGTGTACTCGTAGTACCTTACTGTACAATATATCTTACTATAATTTTAGTTTAATGTGTACACACATGGACAGTGCATAAAACAACATAAATAAGTAATTGTTTCCACTCCGCGCAAAGTTATCAACCAAAAATGGATCCAGGCGAAGATGGCTACGATTACATGGAGGAGTTGCCCACGGAAGTCCTCTTCCATATATTATCGTTCCTACCTGCTACGCACTTTATCAGATGTAGGAAAGTGTGTGCAAGATGGAAAGCAATAGTAGACTCGTCGAAAAAATGTCACGGATTATGGGAAAGGTATGCGTGCGCCGATTTCAATGATGTGTATCAAGATGCTCGCAATAAATCGACCAGGGAAATGTCTTGGTATGAGACGTACAGAACCCTGCGCTCTTGGTGCACTATTGCTAAGGCAACCGAGGATAAACAAGATTCCTATCTTAGCTATGAGAGAACAAAGGAGATTCTAGGGTGTCAGCTTCTAAATCACGGTGTGCTAGGATTGCACACAAAAACATCGATCGATTATTATGATCTCGACACGATGGAGAGCTGTAGTGAATCAGTACACGGCCAATATACCAGTTACGCAGAAGATGAACATTACTTAGTCGTGTTAAATCACAGGAAACAAATGTTCATTACGCGTAAAGAACTCACAAAGCCCAACCATCGTATCGAAATAGAATCGGTGAGGAGATTTGTACTAAAGGATCATAAAGTATACTACACTGTTTCTTTACATCACAACGAGTTTGTCTATTTAGTAGATTTGCTAGATCCCACTATGCATAAGGGAATAAGTATTACAAAAGTTTATTACCCCATCATGTCAATAGGATTTGTCAAAGATATATTTTATTATACCGACACAAGGGCGTGTATCTATAGACTGGAGGGTGCATGCTTTAATTTATTGCATTGTATTAGTCGACACGATAATGCTCTACACGAGTTGCGTCGCTACAATTTACTCGACCGATTACAGTGGCCGTTGTATTACTTGTGGCTACTAAACAACCGCGTTGGACTACCGACAGGAATCCTGAGCGCGATTACAAGTATGCGAGCTTACGAAGATGTTTACATTATCGGCTGTAAGTGGGGGTATCTGCGTATTTATTATGCCCCATACAAACACAAGTTTTTGGATATCTTCACCAGTCGTCCCGCGAAACAGTTCAAACTGGTCAAGCGGGAATATTACAGCCCAAGTGTATCGAAGTGTTCAGTGTTAAAAATTGAAATTATGGAGACTCCTGAAGGCCACATCGTGATCGTAGCTTTGCCGATGAAAATAGTACAGATAAAGTTCACCAACAACTTCAAGGCGGTTATAGATCAAGCAACAAGTGGTAGACGACGCAACAGGCAGCACTTTTCTGAGGTGGAGCCAACACCTCTCCCGTCGACTTCCCATTAAATTACGCTGCGTGGGTAATAGGTAAGCTTTTTGAAACGTAAATCATATAATAAGGGCATATCGTAAACAAATTTATCTTGCGTAAATGGGTTATAGGTCTGATTGAACACAATTGGTTTTCTATTTCAAGTTATATTGTAACTTTATAATGGCAAAGACTTATATAACAGAACATAACACTTGAGAAGCTTGTATTCGCTGCGGCACAGGTGCAGGGGTCGTTTAGATGAACGGCCTTATTCATAAACAGATTGTAAACCTATTTAGTTACAGAATGCTTTGTCTTCTTTCCTCAAACTGAATTCTTAAGTTATTCGAAAGGGACAGAACATTCGATAACTAACATAGGTTTTAAATCTGTCTGTCAAAAACGCCAGAAGTGACTGCAGATATTTACACTTTACATAGCATCTGCCATTAACTTTGCTAAGCGAACTTGATCTAATGCGAATTTTTAACTAGCACTACAAATTGGTTGATTCATGCTGTGCTCATAATTATGCAAGAAGCCCGGGCTAGCTTGGGACCGCGAAATTAGATATATTACTTATTCACTTTAGGAAAACACAAAGCAACAGAGCGGCCAAACTATTCACTCCATTTAAATCAACTAAGCAGGATTACTAACTACAGGCCGCGCGGTTGCTTCATCTGTTGCAATGAAGCTATTTACTTCATCGCTTTTAGGAAGGTCCATAACATAATATTTGATGCAGCACGCTTCTATTGTTTTAGAATCATCTTCGACGTCGCCATCAATCATCGAAGGAAGCGGAATCGAAGAAACGGGCGCTGTCCTGGACAACGGCGTTGCTTTGAGGATTGAAAACTATCTGCGCAATACCTTATATTAAGCTTATTTTTGTATTCATTATAGTAGTTACTGATTTTACATCATGATGCATTTTTAGACTAATATATTTGCGTTGCGAAATTTGACACAGCTACGTGTTAATAATAGTTGAATGTAATATACAATATCTGAGCTCTCATAATAAAAGTGTTTGGTGAAGTTGGCAACTGCAGGCGGGAGAGGGTGTGGGTGCAGCCTCCGAGGACACTACGCTGACGTTTCACTCGTGTGACTTTGTGTACATTTATTATCCCTTCCTTCACCAGTGATGGAAAATATAATACAAGTCCACAATTTTTTTTTGTGCTTCTGTTCTAATTCTTGAATTTCTGATTCCAGACATTGAAAAACACTTAAATATTGGTTTTAGCTTTCAAAGTTTGTTTTTGTCTTAATTATATGAGTAATAGGTGGTAGCACTTTAATTATACCGCGTGCGAATTGAATATTATTTGTAAAGGACACAGTAGTGAGTATTTAGGTGTCTACTACAGCTGTATCGACCGAATATGTGTATTATTAAGTTAAAAAATAGCGTCAAGATAATTAAAAAAGGTATTGTTGTCGAACTATAAATAAAAAAAATAATGAGTAGACATGATTTTACAAAATTCCTTAATGTTCATGAAAAACAAGCCTGGGAGGGACTTAATCCAGTAGTTAACGGTTTTTTTGGAAACATTACAACCACAGACTAACCTACTATTGGAACTGACAATTATAAAGATTGAAAAAGATGAAAAAATAGAATGAAAAAGACTTTTATCTTCAGCAAAACTCTTCGTGATGTAATTTCACATACAAACTTTTCTTGAAAATTCAATTAATGCTATAGTTTACACAAAAGCAAACCTTGAACAGAATAATGATTTATCCTTAATTTGTCACGTGGGAGATACCAAATATCATTTACAGAAGCCAGGCACAAAAACTGTGTTGACCTGTTGAAATAACACTGGTTTTACGGATTTCACCGCGGACGTAAAAACTAGTTTTATTTGAATGTGTAACATTCGCGTAAATCTAAGAAACCATTGTGTTGATTTCTGATATAATTAGGCCATTCTATATATAATAATAAATACACTCAACAGTCACATACATAGTCCTGACCCCACACTAAGATCGAGTCTTGTGTCGTGGGTATCAGAAACTACAAGACCCTTTTCCGTTCCAATAACACCCAGACTCGAAACAAATGCCTGTGGATCACACAATATGTCTCGTTTCTCAGCCGGCATGTAACCAACTGCGCCACGTAGGCTGTCAATTTATCAATACATATATAAATACTATTTACTTGAATTAAAAAGTATTTATTGGCTACGATACATTCAACTATGTTTTTTTTTCTTGTCCATTTTTTGTTTTCTCGGTAATGTGAAATTAAGTACTTTATCTTGCGTAGGTTAGCCTGTCAGATATTGGTGGTGCTCTAAAGATTTAAATGTTATAATCGTCTAAATGTTTACTATAAACATAAACATGTAGATAATTTATATGAAATCTAATCGAGCTTAGATTTTGTGACGTAGTATAATCATTGACATGGTGCGTTATTATTTGTACCTACATGATATTCAAAATGGATTGCAGTGTACTGTTGTTAGTTAGTAAAAGGGAATCTCTCCCATTATGCCCAATGTTAGACCATCGGCTTACTTATTGAGTTATTATGAAAATGTAGATCTGATTTTTATAATAATATATTCCGCAATTGGTTCAAAACCTGTGTAGATTAATAAATATTAATAAAAATAAGTGATTAATTCTATTCCGTCTTTGCGATGTATTAATTCCTTCATAACCATCATTCAGTCCTTAGTCATATGACTCCCCGCCTAACCCTCTACCAATAATCTCCCATCATCATTCATTAAAACTTTTCATCAGTTTGTCATTTAATCGATAGATATATGTAGTTGTAATTTTATAATATAACGTTTTAATCAAAAATATATCTTACATTATCGCTGTGTAAGATGATTTTTTAAAGAAATGCTCGTGTATTGTAACAATCTTGAGTACTAATATTATCATAAAGATGAATAATTATATTTTTATATGAATATTTCAAGTGGGCGTGGGTGGCTACTATAAGAAATAGGAAAATAATTATGATGAAAGGAGTTAGGAGCCCAATTGTGATGAAAACTATAAGAGCGAGGTAAACGAAAATCGAAGTATGTGGGATTAGTTTTCATCATTTTCATTAGTATACGTATAACTTTTCTGTGTTATAAATAATATGGTAATAATATTTTTTTTCGTTGTCACTCAATTTGTGTTTTATTTATCACAAAATACACATGAAAATATAAAATGGTCTCCAACAATGGCGAGGCTCGAGACACAAGCCACCGGTGGTCAGGACCCCGAAGTGAGGAACCGTCTCACAATAAGTGTCATGTCAAGCAATACTGCCTTCTGTATCTGACTTTTGACCCAACAGCCCATTGCAGCCTCTGTAGATGTTGGTCGACGTTACAGCCTTTATTGTTGTAATGTATGAAGCTACAATATTAAAACGTTTTACTAAATTCAATATATATACGAAGATATTGCATGTTTATACTCAATAATAAGCATCATCCATAACTAAACTATTGTCTCTTTCCTCTCCCACCCGTTTGTCTGGAAGAGATCGCTTAAACCGATAATTTATATACGTACCGATTATTTATATTTCAATCGCAATTAATTAAAAAACTTGGAAATAATTCACGCTTTCGTACAATTGAGTATTTGTAGTCTACAATGAGAACACACTGGGACTGCTTCTGAGGTCATTCACCTGATGCCACAGCAGTGGCGAAGGGTGATTTTTTTAAAAAGGGAAACCGAAGCTCAATACGCGAAATAAGTGTGTTTATTTTGTTTATACCTACTGGCCCTACATAGGGAAGACAATGTGACTGATACTTGATAGTAAACATAGTGCAGTCCACATTGAGTAGATCAACTTATCGTGAGATGCTTCACAGAATTAGCCCGAAACGCGACACATTTACATAATTTGTACGTGTATCCTTATATCTGGACGTTTGTGAATATCCAATTACCAGCAAATTATTCCTCCGACAATCTCACTCGCCAAACGAAACGATTGCGTTTCGTATGATGGCATCTACGTACTGCGGTCGTCAATTATATTTTAATATTTCCAATATACAAAAGTTGCAATGTCATCATGAGAAAAGTAAAAAAGTATATTTTTAAACCGCACGTGAATATAAGATTAATAAAGTAAAATTAATGATCTAGATACAATGTTAACAAGTACGTTAGCCGCGCTTTTATTAGTTGTATTATTAGTAGTCGAGCACTTCCTAAAATCTAAACAGTAACGTTATTTCCGAAATTGACAATCTAAACATGTACGTCCCTCACGATTATTAATTTCCATTACAACATAATAATACTATTTATATTTATGTACATTTTGTAATTTAAAACAGTAAAAACTAAATGCGTGAACCAGCTAATACTCGTATACTGTCAAAACACAATACACACATAAACACACAAAATGCTGAAGATTCGCAGCATGCCTCCTGCTTTTTTAACGGAAATTGAACCTTAAATCATTATAAGTTTAAGGTACAATTTTGCGTGATTTGTTGCAAAATACACAACCCTGTCACACCAATGCGTAACCTGCAGCCGACGCGGGCGGTCGGCGCACGGGCCGCGCCATTGTTATTCAATAAGCCGAACAATTTTGGCAGTAATTCGCCAGAGGTCGCAACGCAGCGCAATCTAATTACGAGTTTGCTATGCGCCTCCGCAGTAACATTTACCTATGTGGCCGACAGATGTCGTTGAATAAATTGAGTTTAGATATTACGTAAATAATGTTGAAAAATTTGCTTGGTTATAGTGTAATGATAAATTACAAAAGGTAAGCCGCAGGGAATCGAGTTATATGGAGCCTTCGCCACTGTGCCACAGACTAAGTGAATTGAGCGCGTTGTACTTCACGTACCGCTTCAGATAAAATAGTTCGTAGCGACGGCAGCTACACTGTGACCTACGCCTGCGCTACTTAGCTCTGAATGTTTATGCGCTCCTAGTATATAAATCGCGTAATATTGTACACCTTTGCCTCAGTGCCCAGTACGTCTCAGTCGTGCAGCTCTGAATGGTTATGCGCTCCTAGTAGTTGGCTTGCGTAATATTTTGCATTAAATAGATATCGGAGCTATCACTGAATGCTGCCAGATAAATTCATATTTGACGAACAACATGACGGTCAATGCCTATGTTCAGCAGTGGACAATAAAAGGCTGATGATTTTATTTAGGACATTACTTAATAAATTTAACAACGCACGAGTATTTTATAGAACCAGTCAATTTGCAAGCGTATCTACCATTATTAATGAGCTAATAATATTTATCTTTGCCCTGCAGCGGGACACATTAACAAGCTAAAACATATTTTGTTCCTCATTATAACAATAAAAAACCCTCAGCAAGCTTTGTTCGAATGTCATGTGCAACACTTATCCCTCTGATTTGTCACGAGTGTGAAAAGACGACACGAAATAAAGCACCGTTCAATAAGACTCTGATTTCATTGTCACTGGTGTAGCCGCTGACATTCAACTTCGTGCGATTGCAGTGCAACCTTGCAGTGTATAAGTAATATACATGTAAAATCAATTGCCGAAGAGACCACAGTGACGCCGTTTGTATGTAAACAACATTTGTTTACGGTTGCCTGGCAACATGCCAAATTCAGATACCGCAAACACTAGGATATCATAATAGCAGAAGAATTCTAAACCACCTGTTGATATGTTATTAATATACTCGAAGGTGTGAACGAGATGGATGATGTTCATCTCTCACCAACGCAGGCGAAGCCGTAGGCATACAGAGTAGTAGCTTTCTATAAAAGCAATATTCAGTGTTACAGAAAATGAAATGCATCTCATGCCATGTGCCTAGTCTGTGGCGACTCAACGCCTCACCAGGAACAGCCGTCGTTCATTGGCTGAGCAATAATTCGATACTGGCAGTAGGGTGAGGAAGTATGGAGCCACCACATGGTGGCTTGTTGGTAACGCACCGAAGGCGGCCGCCGAGATGGTGGTCGTGGGTTCATACGGGGATAGTCAATGACATGACTCTAAAACAGTGAACAAAAATATTTTAAGGCGCGATGATGGGCGTCATAGTTATAGCGGGAGTCATAGAATTGTTACGAGTTACAAGAGTAGTAAAATAGCTAATCGTGTGCCTACGATATATGTATCCTACATTGATTTATAGAAAACCATCTGAATGGATAGCTGTTGATACTGTAATCTACATATGAATCGCACAACTATTAAACAGTCCTGCGGTCCTAGTATTTGGATCGCGTAATATATTGAACATATATATGTATGTATGAATCTGAATACAGAACAAAACAACCGCTGTACGATATAACGTACACAATATACAAGTTTGAGCAAAGAAGGCAAAGAAGACGGAGCATTTGATATTGGTTTTGATCTGTCTTTGAATGAGGCGGATAGTATATTCTTATGACGCTCCAACACACACACACACATACACACACACACACACACACGCACATACACATACAATTAACATTGTTAGAATGTGATTTGATTTTATGTTTTATGTTATATCTGTAATGATACTGTAAAACATGTATATTATGGATATGGAAGAGCGGGGTCCTCTGGCACAAGTATCTCAATACTTAATAGAAGACCCCAACCTTGTATTGTTAAACAAATTGGGTTAATGATTAAAGATTTATTTTAAAGTAATAATTCCGTGATTTAGGTACGATGGCGTTGACAACTACTCTTCTTTTGTCATTTTTAATGAGGAAAAATACATTATAGGCCATACTTAAATTTACAAATATCATAAATATATTTCCAAGTGGCGCGACCCAAATACAAATACTCCACCAACCACTGTAGCACCTCTGCCTACCCCTTCTGGAAAAAAGGCGTGTGTTTATGTATGTATGTATCTTAATAAATAAATAATTCATTCCCCCACGAAGAGCCAGGACCCGAGTATCGACCGTGAACTTGACACACTTACGCGTCCCCTTTTATTTAAATGGACTGTTTGTATAAGTCAAGATCTCTGCCAAGGCCGGTTGAAACATATTTTAGAGATAAACCAGTCGTAAACATAAGAGACGCTCGCTGTAACTACAAATCATCGCACTAATTTGCACAACTAAAGATTTATTGAATGGCGTGTGAAAACGCGTCTTCAGTGTCAGGATTATAATAATATATTTAACAATTCTAAATTAGTTCAACAGATTCCTTACTATAAACAATTCTCTCAGCTTCAATATCAGCATTTAATTTATTTACAATATTTTAGCAACTTCGCCAAAATGTCTATTGTTACTTTTTTAAATCTCCAAATAGGAATCATATTTACTTGTATAAACGCCCGCCCACTTTGCTTTATTGTATCGTTTTTCTGCAATAAGTAGGTAGGTTATTTAAACTGAATGTCGATTGTATTGTTAATTCTCTGCAGTCGTGTCAAGAACTTATTATTTTTCTTCTCCTGCTCTGAATCACGAACACTGGGATGTCTCGCTGAAGCTGTCGGACACTGTGATATCGAACGTTTTTCTATTATCTCGCAACAAGGCGAAAATATTACGCGATTCAAATACTAGGACCGCATAGATATTGAGAGTTTCGTGATACAAGAGTAAGTCACAGTGTAGTAGCATCTCGTATAAAACATTTTCGCTCTGACAGTAAACGAACCACATCACTCGATTATTACTCGAATATTTTAGTCTGTGGCATTAGGTCAATGATCTCGGAAATATTGTCTCCACAATATTTACAACAAGTGCCAATACAAGAACGCAGTGTTACATTATTTGTTTTGTTATCCTGGAGCAAAACAACTTATCGCTACCACTGCCTGGAGGTAACGGAGCGGCGATGTTGAGTTCACCGATCCTACGTGGCGATCCGGGCGACCTCTGTGTCGATTTCACTACTAAATTCCTACACTGGTAAACAACCAAAACCACCAAATTCCTCTAGCGCATTAAAACTGATCCGGGGTCCTGCAGCAAGAACGCCATAGCCTCACCGGAACATCACACGCGCGGCGCCGCGCCGCGGCCCGTTTGCGAAAGAGGGACTCGGACACCGCGACCGAACCCTAATAACGAATCAATTACCTCTGTAATGTATCAAAATACGATGAGTAATTTGAGCTCTACTGTGAATCAAATAAGTCAGCTACTATACTGTAACATACGTCTGTGTCGTGCAGCTCTCAATGGTTATGCGCTCCTAGTATTTGGATCGCGTAATATTTTGCAAGATAATATCGGAGCCATCAGCGGCCGATTAACGATATTCATGAACAACATAACAGTCAAACTAATACAGGACTACGTTCAGTAAATGGTCTTTACTTGAAACAATACTTTCTGAATTCAACAGAGTACAAGTACAAGTACATTATAAACTAGTCACTCTGCAGGTGTATGCAACGATTCCGTCAGTGGAATACACTGACCACTTATGATGGCGTTACCTTCATTCGGAAAAATATTTTCGTTTTATAATTTACAAATTGATCATAGACTTCATTAGATAATTACCATTATTCAAATCAGTAATGAATTAACAATAAATACATTTTTTTTTATCAGCCCATATACGTCCCACTGATGGGCACGGGCCTACTCTACAATCGAGAAATCGATAGAGAGTGGTTAGGCCATATAGTCCACCACGCTGGCCTAGTATGGGTTGGCGGAAATCGGTACGGTATGCAGGTTTCCTCACGATGTTTTCCTTCACCGTTAAAGTGCGTGGTGATTGACTATCAATACACACATAACTCCGAAAAGTCAGAGGTGTGCCCTGGGATTTGAACCCGCGACCACCGTGAACATGTAGGCAGCCGAGTCTGGTGCGTTACCAACAGGCCACCACGCACTTTTCCCAATAAATATAATGGATATTTTTTATTTGTAATAATTCTGTTTGTCTGTGATCAACGGTGAGCATAAACAACATTGGACTCAGTAATATTAAACGGGTATTTAATTAATATCGTAAATGCGAATTCGTTTTTGTTTGAAACGCTTTGACATTCTGATTACTAAACCTATCGTCATGAAATTTTGTACACACTTTGTCCGGGACACACAAATGGAACAGAAACAAGTATTATTCCCGTGGCATAGAAACAGAATTTTGATTTTTCTTCATTATTGCTTCTTTTATCGATCGAGAATCTATTTTGTGTAATAAAACCTAAATTAACGTAGTTATCCATATAATGAAGAAGTCCTTTTCATATATTCTTATAAAATCAATGGACCAAGAGGCGACAGAGAGAACAACATTTGTTTACGGTTCCAACAGGTGGATTAGGACACCGCGAACACAAGGACATCATGACAGCAGAGGAATAACACAACCTGTTGCTTCACTGCGAATTTACAAGGTGTGAGCGAGACGGGTGATGTTCATCTCTCACTAATGCAGGCGAACAGAGTAGTAGCTCTCCTTACAAACAGTATTCAGAGCGACAGAAAACGAAATGCGTCGTATGACATTAGCGTAGTCTGTGGCTCCACACGGACGCCGTTCATTGGCTGAACAATAAATTAATATTGGCGGCGGTATGACGAAGACGTAGAATTAAGTTTATCACACGTTATAATATAATGTAGAAATTATAGAAACTGTTTGAAATTACACACGAGAAACTACAATATAATACGCTACTCCAACGCGGAATCAAGATCACGTGTCTGGACCGTCAACTTGGCACACTTACGTGTGACCTCGGTTGTTCTTATCGCAAAATTTCATTGCCGAGGTCAGCTATTTAATAGATATTTTTTATGTTATTTTATTTATTAGAATCTTCAACGAAGATAACACATAACATATATATAAAACTACATATTTATCCTTCTGGGTGCATCTTCAATTACAGGAGAGTACAGCTTGCACAGAGTGAGTTAACAACATAAATATTAGAACAAAAATAACAATTCTTACAAATTAGAACATAAAATGAATATGGGTTAACAAAAATAAACACTAAACCAAACTAAATTAGAGATAACATGTTTAAAAATTAAATAAGGAATAAGGAAAAAATCGAAACATAACACAATAATAAGGTTACTTTAAATTAAATTAAATGACATTGTTGTAGTGAGACTTAATTTTAGTTTTAATTTGTGCAATTTATCATGAAATATATCTATTTCAAGCGATCGTGGCAGAAAATTATACAATTTTATAATACGCGTTATTGATGAATTGGCACCCAAGTTCGTTCTATAATTATGAGGTTTGAACAGTTTATAGACATTAAGGCGTGGTAAAGTTCTTGGGATGGATATATACAATATATACAAACTAAATAATTGTACTGCACTGTATCAGCCCAGATATGTCCCACTCTAGGACACGACCCTCCTCTACAATCGAGAGCTCGATTGAGAGTGGTTAGGCCATATAGTCCACCAACCCGCACTAGGCCAGCGTGGTGGATTATACGGCCTAACCACTCTCAAAGTAAATAAAGACACATCCAATTTTTTTAGATCAATTCTTTATTAGAGGGACTCGTGACGAGGGCTGTCGGGACATCCCTGTAGCTCGACTCTTAAAACACACACACAGAATGCTAGAAGCGGATTAAAATCATCATAAATCATTTTATGTCAAAAAATAGAATTAGCCACACACGTCGAGCCACCTGGACATCTATGTGCGTCGGCGGGAGGCGCCACGCCCTTCGCGTCTGCAAAGTATGGAGCGTCGGGAATGTTCCGGCTAGAGGACGTCTATGTTCGGTGATATGTGAGAGCCTGAACATCTATGCAGCAGTCTGCATTCCTTCAAATCGTCGGTATCGCATGACTGTTTAATGTTTATGTAGGATGGTGTTACAGATTTATCTATTTAATGAGCTTAGAAACCAAAATTGAGTAAATGATCCACATTGCTTAGTTTATACGAATACTTATTTATATCTTGTTTAATATCTTGTATGTATGGTGAAAAATTGTGTGCTTAATATAACTATGTGTATGTATCGCATGACCGACATAGGGATTTTACTCTTTTAGCCTCAGCAAGCTGCTGGAGTTATAAAAGATTAACAAACTAATTTGAAAGAACTCAAATTTAATAATTTAGGGCCCCTAGTGATGAGAAGTTCCATAAACTTCATATTTGATACGCCAACATCACGTGTCAATTAAAACGAGACGAGTCACTATTAATATACGAGTAGTTGTAAGAGAAAAGAAATAACTGCCGTGTCTCACTTATACAGCAAATTGCAAGCCCACAGTTTAACAGATTAACCTATACGTGATATTGAGTGTCGCAGTGAATGAAATAAATAGTACTCAGTGTGAGTAGTCTGTGACATCACACGGTCGTCGTTCATTGGCTGAGTAATAAATCAATATAGACAGTAAGGTGAGGGAGTATGTGGTGGCTTGTTGGTAACGCATCGGACACGGCTGCAGAGACGATGGTCAGGTTCAAGGTCAGGTCAGCAGGTTCTATATAGTTACAGCGGTAGTAATAGAATACTGTTCGTTAGGAGTTATACGAGTAGTAATATTTCTGGAAACTGAGCTCTGTTAGTACAGAGCTGGGTATGTCACATAACACCCTCATAACTAAAAGAAAACATTCTCTAACACCGAGGCAGGACCCGCGTGTTGACCGTGCGCTTGACACAGTTACCTGACCCCTTTTATTCCGAAGGACTCGAATCCTTGAATAACACAAGTTCTCTGTCACGATATTGCAAAACTAGACAAGAGGTTTATTAAATAGGCTGTGAAAACGCCTGTTATGTGTCAACATTATACATACGTTTAACAATTCTAACTTAAACGATACAATGGATTCCTTACTATAATTATCTCGCAAAAACAATCATAATATTTCGCCCACTTTGCTTTACTATGTCCATTTTCTGCAATAAGTAGGTTACATTTAAACTTAATGTCAATGAACATATTAGAAATGATGGGAAGTGCTTAATATCTTATATAAATTGGATGTCTTTGTTTACGATGTTACTCATACATCTTTTCGATATATTTATTTTTCCTATAGAAATATGTGTAGGCTTCAGTTTTTGTTATTATCTGACAAAAATACATGAGGAGGGTACCGACACTGGATGAAGCGAAAATGTTGTTTAGGATCAATGAAAGTGCAGATCTATAATCTCTGTCTACACCAATGGAATATCCGCGTGACGGTTGGGTTATTTGTATATAATTTTAAGTCTCATTTTTATTTCTTTCAAGTTCAAATTTTTGATAGTGGATTTATTTATTGTCTAAATGACACACCAACAGTTAATAGACAAACTTGCATCATTAAACGTGTACAATTTAAGACCTTAGTCTATTCACCAATTATAAGTGTGAAACAAAATTCGTAATATAAATGAATTGAAACAGTAAATGAAAAAACATATAAACATTTATATATAAATTTATAAATATATATATATATATATATATATAAATTTATATATATTTAGATATATATATTATATATATGTATATATATATATATATATATATATATATATAAAACATGAATCAGTACATGAAAGAGAGTCTTCCTCTCTGTTTGAAACGCAAGCTCTTCGACATGTGTATCTTGCCCGTCCTTACTAATGTTGCTCAAACGTCGTCTTTGATCGAGCAACAGGAGTCCAAATTCAAGGTTTGTCATCGAGCAATGGAACGCAGCATGGTGTGTGTGAAACGACAAGATCGTGTCAGAAACACAATGCTGCGTTCTTTAACAAAAGTAACGGACGTCGGTAAAAAGACCGCTAGACTCATGTGGGATTGGGCCGGGCATGTTTCCAGGATGCACCCTGATCGATGGGTCAAAATTATCGGCGAATGGATACCGCAAGACGGGCTTACGCGAAGAGGTAGACCTCGAAAGCGATGGCGGGACGACCTCAATAAATTTAAGAACGACTGGAAGCAAATTGCTCTCAACAGAGATTTATGGAAAAATTTAGGGGAGGCTTTTGCCCAGCAGTGGGATCTTTAAGGCTAGTAAAAAAAATACCTAATTAATTATACCATAAAATAATCCAACATAACAATCATAAACTTAAAAATAAAATAACTGCAGAATAGAATAACATAACTCATGCATAATAAGGACAAAACACGTAAACGCAAAAAGACAGATCATTTTTTTATGTACCTATATTGTCCCACTGCTGGGCAAAGGTCTCCATTCAAACTCTTTCCATTTTTCCCTATTTCCTGCTGTTGTTTATATAGGTTTCTATGAAAATAACCGCTGCAAGAAAAAGCAAGATGTCTATAGTGTACGCTCTTTGTATACTCTCAATCCATTGCGAATGAACAGTATAAAAAGGAGACCAGGCAACACTAGCTTCCTTGAGATTGCTGCGCACGAGTGTATTGTAGAGAAATACTTTAGTTCCGAGATTTTTAAATCCAGCAGTATTCCTTCTCAAAAAACCAAGCATTCGGGCAGCTTTAGTCACAGCTTTGTTAATACTTATGTGACGCAAAATTTAATTTCCTATCAATGGTAACGCCCAAATGTCGAATTCCCTCGACTTCTTTTAGTAATTTGCCAACAATCTCGTACGCCGTTACAAGTGCTTTGAAAATTCCGAGATTCGTATCTGTTGATGACTAGATTTGAAGATCTATTTAACCAATACAGCAGCGACCCTCCAACACCAAAAGCTTGGAGTTTTTTAATTTCTAACATTAGGCTCATCACCTTTTTTAAAAACGGGAACAATACGAGCCCTTTTCCATTCATTGGGAAATTCGCCGTCAGAAGTAGAACGGTTGAATAGTACTGTTAACGATACAGTTGATGATTGAACGCAACATTTAGTAAACAAAGTGGGAATTAAATCTGGCGCTGCCCCTATTAACTCATCTAGTTTTTTAATTGCACGTTAAATAATTAACTTAGTAAATTGTACTTTAGATGTATATTTGTTACTTAAGGTGTTTAAGTGGTCTACCTTCAAAGTTTGAACCGGAGTGCTAGAAAAAACGATCAGCAAATAAATTAGCGAATTATTGCTATTTTGGACAAACGAGGCGTCCATAAACATTCTGGCTGGCAATGACGGATCATTCCCACGTTTACTCTTAATGAAACGCCAAAAAGTTTTGGGGTTTTTGCAAATACTTGACTCTATTGTGTTTTTATAGTTTTGGTAACAAATATTTATAACTTAGTGGCAGCGGCTACGGACGGAGTAAATGGAATTCAAAGTCTTTTAATGATTTGATACAGGATTTACTGAGCCAAGGCGGATGAGAAGATTTATTTGCTTTTTTTATCGGAACATGCTTAGCAATTGTTCCATGGTTTTACATTTTTTTAATTCTTACTTCTTTCATAATACCATATATTTTTTTTATATTTATTATGATTGGTAATTAATAATTTGTCCTTCAGAAAAAAAATCTTTGTTGTATAACTGAATTTATTGAACTAGTCACAGACTAAGCAGATCTAGTACGATATACATCGTACACTGATTCAGCGAAAACAAAATATAGGGGAAACTGCCGATATTGCAACCTACGTCTGTATCTCACAACTCTCTTTACTAGCCACGCTTGTATGCATGTAACAGAATCTTTGAAATGGATTTTCGATCACTCCAAAACGTCGGATTACCTTGTAATTTTGCATACTTATCAAGGATCGATGACAATATAAAAATTTAAAGAGTGTATGGCATTATCCTGACCGGAACCTTAAGAAATAAAATTAATAATCAGGTTAAGATAAAAAAAAAATTGAGTGAAATCCATTAATCTTATTGTTACAAAGCACTCCAGCTTTTTAACCATAAAATGAATTGTATGTATTTCACTGAATATTCTAATCTTAAACTGATTATTAATTATTTTTACTTTTTTAGTTGAGCCATTTACTAAAGCGTATATCTTAGGTTTTTAAACCATTATTTATTTATTGTAACGTTATGTAACTTGGGTATGGAAAATCGTCTGTTCGAGCATTGTTTATTATTTTTTATGTCGGTCTTATTTTGTCGAACCTTTCATTGTTTCCTGTGAATGTCAATGAGTACGCACATTTAATTTTAAAAGTATAGAAATATCCTAGGTTTACTTGTTACCGCCACATATTCTTACATTCTTAATTGTGCCGCAAGAGAATTATTGTTCATATTTAATTCGAATAATGAAAAGAAAACCAAATCCTGACTGCGTCAATATCTGTCATCTTTATTAAATTAATTGAAGAACGGAAAAGATACAAACAAGATTTTAATTTGTATTGTTCACAAACGCAGTCAGATGCATTATCTGCTCACTCCTAGATTTTGTTGCTCTATCTATATCACCAACAACATTACGAGAAGTGAGCGTATTATGCCTTTTTTTATTTCAATCTTTTTAGTTTTTTTTTGTATTTCTTTTTGCAAATAATGTTATATTAAGTTATATAGTTTTGTCTATACGTGTATTTTATATTTGTATAACATTATACTTGATGGGATTGAAGGAAGCACATTTTGTTTACTTTATATTATTCCAATATACATAAATGTACATTGTAAGGGTATATCAAGACTGCGACTTAAAACGAAGCTAGGTGGAATTTTTATTGATTTCAGATACAATGCAACTAAAAATTTCTAAAAAAAGCGACACGTATTTTTTGCAACTTTTAATATATCGTCGTGGTTGGGTGGTAAATTTATAGTTTTTCCAAAATTATAATTTAAATTGTAGGGTACCATTGTGTAAAAATAAAAAGTTGTGCATTATTATTTTGGGAAAACGATGTAAAAAATTACAACAAAAAAATTGTCGCAATTTTTTTTTTGCGAAATTTTTAGTTGCATTTTATCTGAAGTCACTAATACCTAGTTAAATTATAATGTTGCAGGAATAGTTTAAAAATACTTTATTTATGAATGTTTGCATTAATTAATATATTTATGTAAACTATTTTATATCCAGTTGTTCCTCGACAGAGACATGTCAGGCGAATCACACGGACAGCTGCACAGGACCAAGTTTTCGCCTTAGTGTTAAAGATAAGTGTAGTCATTTAATTTTTTTTAATTGACACTGGTGCGAACATTTCCGTTATACCGTGTAGTAACGTGTTTAAAATCATTATAGAAAATAGTAGTAACATTACAAATACGGTGGATCATAATGAGCATTTACCTTTTATTGTTAGTGGTATTGCTAGGTAGTCATTTTAGTTTTGGGTCTTAGGAATTTTATATTTTATTGTATTTTAGGTTAATAGGTAGATTTACTAGAACTTTAGTTTGTGTTATGATGTTTTCATTTGTATGTGTACCCACAGTTACTTTCTTTTTGAAATAAAGGGGGGGGGGAGTGTGTAGCAGCATCGTAGAGTTTTATGTACTTTCGTATAAACTCCATGATTTTATATAAACGACATTGTCAACATGTTTTGAATTGCAAAATAATTGCTAGTGTAACAACCACCACTGCAACTCCTGTAAGCCAGGATCAACAGTGGCACGCATTGTAATGACACTGAGCATTGAAACTCAGCGAGTCTCCGGGAATATCTAACTTGTTTTTAACCATTTTCAGCAACGTATTCAATCATAAAGTTAAATTAATAGAAGTTGGAAAATATATGTGAAAATATACAAGTTTTTAATTTGCACTCGATTTGATTGCCTCGGTGGCGTCGTAGTGGTACTACGGTATGATTGCAAAGCTGAGGTCTCGGGTTCGAATCCCGGGTCGGGCAAAGTGATATTGGATTTTTCTACTCATTATCAGCCCGGTGTCAGGAATTTGTGCTCGATATAGCGATAGGCTCGCCCCTATCACATCGTGGGACGGAATATACAAGGCGAAACGTGGGTGTTCTGGTACCACCTCTGCCTAACCCTTCTGGGAAAAAGGGGTGTGTTTTTGTATGTATGTATGTATTAATTTGCACTCGGCGGTAAAACTTGTTTAAAAATGAGGTCATTCGCAACTAAAAACTTAATTAAGAGAATATCTGTGGATAAAATACCAAGTGTAGTCGCATTTTAGAATGTTGATAAATTGCGCCCATTTTTGATAAAACATGCCATTGGTACTGTTGTACATATTTCTTTCAGTACATCGTTTCAACGTTGATCAATGAATAATTCAAAATCCTTCTTTGAGGAATTCGATCATATTTCTTGAAAAATATATTATGTACTTGTTTAGATTTAATTTGGTATCTAGTTCTAAAGCTTATCCATTAAACACTGCAAAACGTAACTTAAAACATATATGCGTACTTTATTTGTTATGTAGGTACACGAACTTTTATTATAATTTTCTCAAATTTCACATGGTATTTTTCATTTCAGTAGTCGGTAAAAAAAACACATATGATCCGTTTCCGGTCTTTGGAGTGTAAACATCACTGTGATTCTTTCCGTAACAAAACGTTTATAAAAATAGTTATATGTTGCTTTAGTCGTCAACACTATTAGGGTTTTAGTGGATGTAGATATTATAATGCAGAGGAAAAGTCCCCTTAACATTGGAGCATTCGAATTCTAGCTAAAATCAGTATTTGTTTATTTTAGGAAGTCAATTGAGTATGAACTTGATTACATGGCCAATAATGCGCATGTGCAATCAGATTGTCTAATACTTCGTTATGTCAAATGATGGTTTCTTACACCGGAAATTCTATTTTATACTAAATATCGTGCCTACAATAAGTTACACATATTGCCATCAGAAAGTGTAATATTTCGGTGAATCGAATATTTATGTACTGTGTATTTTAGGAAGTCAATTGATTATGAACTTGATTACATTGTCAGTACTGCGCATGTGCAAATAGAATATATGATATTTTAATTTGATAAATGATTGTTTGCTTATTTTGGGAAGTTAATCGAATGTTAAATATTGTTCACATATTAGAGTACCAGTACTGTGCAAACTGCAGTTGCAAAGTCTCATGTTTTAGAAGGATAAATGTCAGTTTGTTTTTTTAGGGATGTCAATTGACTGTGAACTGCCACAACTTGATTACATTGTCTATACTGCGCATCTGCAAAGGTACTGTCAGATATTTGTTACGTCAATTGAGTGTTAACTTATTTTGGGAAGCCAATTGAACATAAAATGTCGTACACTGATTAGATTATCAATACTAAGCAAACTGCAATTAAAAATACTAATATTTTTCTAGCTTAAAGCAGTGTTTGTTTATTTTGGGAAGTCAATTGATTATGCACTGTCACAACTTGATAACAGAGCCTGTGCTGCGCATGTGCATTACAGACTGAATTCAGAATGATTAAATGTAAGAAGTTAAACAGTAAAAAGGAGAACAATTAACGCCGAATCCCTGACTCAAACCGGGGTCTGTAGACTCTGCAGTGTAACACTCTACTAGCTCAGCTAATCCGGCTACAGTATGCATGAACACGAACTAATGGCTTCAGTTCATAATCGTGTTCGCATAGACATATTCGTAATAGAACGAAATTCGAAAAGTTTACACATTGATTAATTAATAAGTAGATACGGCGTCCTTCGGTTAATTTTGTTCAATTACAAATAAAAATGCCCATGTCTTCAATAATTGCCCATGGCTTTTTGACATAATTGCAACAGTTTTAAATAAGGTATACTCTATCGAAGCTTCTCGCTACAGTGTCATATTTGGTTTAAGCGAAGGCTCAAACACCTAAATATTTGAATACACACACCTGCAAACATAATATGAATATAAGCACCTATATGTATAAAGTATGTAAATATGGTTTACTATTTAGGACCTCATTTGTTGTTGACACCCACAAATAAAGATAAAATTTAGAGTTTTTTTTATAAGCGTCGGCAGGCAAAGGAGCGTGCGGCCCGCCTGATGGTAAGCGGTCACTGCTGCTTATAGACCTTCGCAGTGCCAAGGGCCTGGAGCAACCAGGTCGCTGCCTACCGTAGCGAAATTGCTTTATTTAAGCCTCGTTTAAAAGACAGGTCATAGTGCTCCGGGAACACCGAAACAGGGCGTTCATTCCAGAGGTTGCATATACGTGGAGTGAGTGCGTGCGAAATGTTTGTAGAATAAGGTTCTTACAGGGTCGGCAACGAGCAAGTGATACCTCTGGTGTTGCAGACGTCTATAGGGCTACGGTAACTGCTTACCATCAGGTGGGCCGTAGGCTTGCATGCCCCCTTAGTTGTATATAAAAGAAAAATATAACTTTGAATATTATAATAAAATAATTTTTACTTTTTGTGAGCGATTCCAATAAATACTTATAAATGTGTTTACTGCTTGTGTAAACTCTAACGGTCTAATCCATAGACAGTTTTAAACCTATTTTAGTTTTCGAATGTTTTGGTCCATTTCGAACGGCTTTTGAATTACGTTTATGCGAAGAAGGTAAAACATTTGATAACTGAAGTAGGGGATAACTAAACATTTCCAAGAAAATTTCGTACAAATTTCGAACGATTAACGAGCTTCGCGTTGGTGGATCAGTCATTCAGGCACTAGTAGACGACTAGTCTTATTTTCAGTGAATTTTGACGCCGATTAATAGGGCGTCTTCAAAAATTGCTCCGGTTAATTGGTCTATTCTCAGCCGTGATGTCGCACAACCTGAGTGTCGGTGAAGACAAAATGTACGCAGCTCGAGCTCTTTTATATCCTCAAGATGGTAACGAAACCATACCGCGATCTAATTCGACGGTGCTGCCACCTCTTAACCTCCTAATTTAACTTCAGTTCAGAGCGTTAACGCTTTTCGTGCGCTTTTTCACTCAAAAACGGTACTTTCCAACCAGATTTTATCCATAAAAAAATATTAAAAGAAAAATTAATCAGTAATCATTTTAGACAATGCTGTTATCTAATAAAGAGTGCGGTGAAAACTGTATTTTTTTTATTTCAACAAATTTGCTTCTATTCTTTTCTTATACTTTAAGACCACTATAAAATCATAAAAATCAAAATAAGCCGATACTATATTTAATTATGTAAGATATGTAAAAAAATGTTCTTGAGCAGATTTTTTGAATAATTGCGCATTATTGAAATATATTTTTGTCGTGAATTAAACACAAAGAGATTTTTACAATAGCCGTACAAAATTATTACACCGATGTTTTTAATCAGCTATTATTATATTATTATTATAAAACACTTATGAACTGCTCTGAATTGAACTAAAATGCGATAGTCACTGTATTATGTATGCGCAACACTAGAATTTCCTGTCATTTTTCTTTGGCGAAAACAGCCATGTGAACCGGGTAGCAGTGAAAAAAACTGACTGAATCTAAATAATGTATGGATGGCATTTTCTGGATTCAATAACATATTTTCATTTTCATTTCAAAGATCATAAAAAAATTCGATACCGGTAATATGTTTGTGTCTAGTTTAGAACTGTACTAGCATCCATAAAATACTATAGCTTTTTAGGAATATAAAGGAAAACATTCATGTATATAATTCCTCCAGTATATCAATATTGATTATAACCATATAAGTTCAATTTAACCCTTCAAAGACACAAGTTTGCGCATTCACTGCGAAGAAGGACCCCTTTGTCATGGCGCCATAATTCCAAGGAGTTACTCTCCAAAGATCCGAAAGTATTGTGATCTTCGGCGTCGAAATATCGAGCAGGGTCGAGTTTAAGAGTCATTTGGAGAATAAAGTAGAACGTAGATCGAACAAGAAGTTGGGTATCCTGAACAGAGCCAAGAAGAATGTTTAAGAATATACACACTTAACTCGATAAAATATTGTTATACTGTTTCCATTTGTTTATTTTATTTTTGACACATCGAGTACTGAATCAAATAGTGATGGCCTGATGCGTTATCGAATCAATTTTTTATAACAAACGATTTTATTTTTGAACAAGTTTTAATCGATTTAATACATATTTTATTTTTTGCTCCATGCATTGTTTTATAAAACTTCAGGGATATTTAAGTTACTTGATTTAATAATTATATTAAAATAAACCATTTACTCATGTTAAGTTAATATTTTTCTTAAAGGACAAACAAGGGAGTTTGTGTTGCGACTTCATGAGTACTTTGAAAGGGAAAGCCGTAATGGTGGACCTCTTATACCAGTGACTCAAATCAGAGACCGTGTTTCAGCAGCATTAGGTATTACTGCTCCAACAGTTTCAAAAATAATTAAAGAAGGCTACGGCAGTAGTGGCATGGAACAAAACAAGCCATCTACACCTAAGAAAAAACGTCAGCCCTTTAAAGTGACAGCAATTGACAGTTTTGATGGTGATGCTATTCGTCGTCATATATACGATTATTACCAAAGAAAAGAGATTCCTACTTTACATAACCTAGTACAATCTCTGAAAACTAGTGGCTTGTTCCGTGGTCAAAAGTCTTCTTTGGCGAAGGTATTGAATAGGATTGGATTCCAATACAAAAAATGTGACAAAAGAAAAATATTGATGGAACGCAATGATGTTGCTTTGTATCGATGCGAATTTTTAAGACAAGCTAAAAAAATAGAAGACTGGTCGAATGTTGTTTTCACCGATGAAACTTGGCTCAATGCGAATCACACGGTATCAAAAACTTGGACTGACAACACTGCTAGCTCCTCGACCGCAGTGCCAATGGGAAAAGGTGAAAGAATTATAATTTGTCATGCAGGAACCGCAAAAGGATTTGTGCAAGATGCTATGTTAGCTTTTAAATCAAAGAAAACAGGGGATTACCACGAAGAAATGAATTCCGAAGTATATGAAAAATGGTTTCGGGAAATGTTATTGTCACTCGAACAGCCATCAACAATATTTATAGATAATGCGTCCTATCACTCTCGGCAAATTAACAAAATGCCAACGCAAGCCAGTAAAAAAAATGAAATAATAAACTGGCTCCGTAACAATGGCGAGGAGGTGGACGAGTCCCTATTAAAAGTAGAGTTACTTAAAATATTAAAAATGAGGAAGCAGCCTAAACGATACGTTATAGATGAAATGGCTGCAGAACATGGGCACACCGTCCTTAGAATTCCTCCATATCATTGCCAGTATAATGCCATAGAGCTAATATGGGCGCAAGTGAAAGGATATGCCGCGAGAATAAATACAACTCCTCCTTTCACCGCAAACAAAATGCTGGAGTTGCTTAAAAATGCGTGTGAAAATGTGACGCCTCATAACTGGGCGAGTGTCGTAGATAAGACGAAGAAAGAAATAATGTCTGATTGGGATCGCGATGTCGCATTTGACAACTTACCCATGCACTCATTAATAATTAGTGTTACTGGGGATACGAGTGACGACGACGCCGATTCCGACGAAACAGACGATTGTTTATAAATAAAAATATTAACAAATTACCTTTTAGTTGTTTTAATTATTTAATCCTTAAAGTACTATGAATTCCAACATGGTTTAACTGTTTATTACAAGTAGGTACTAAACATTTATTTTCGTTGTAATCATAGTAATTATTTTAAATTAAACTCTTATTAAAAGTCACTTCAATACGTATACCTTTATTCATATTAATTAATTTGCAGCAAATACATTCGATCCTAATATTGGGTACTATATTACGTTTAACTGTTTTCATTAGCATTTTAATGTAATTTTATTTCAAATGATTCCGATTGATTGATTCTATTCAAAATCGTTTTTGTTATCTGTGGTCATTCGTTACGAATGGCACAACTCTAAGTGGGCGTTACCCGTCAAGAAAGTATCTACTTTTATTTCAAAATATTGTTCTACTGTAATGTCGTACTTTACAGGCGTGAACTGTCAAAAATAAAATAAACGAATGGAAACAGTATACTAAAATTATTTGTTCAGGAAAGCGAGGCCATATCAGTTATAGAACATTACTCTGCCCTTTGTCAGTAAAGATCTGACTCTGAGTACCGTTACCAAATAAGTATGATCACTGGTTTATGTTGCCATAATAATTTAGTAATTTAATTTAATCATTAATAAAGCGATTTCATGATTTTTCTGTTGTAATATACGTAGATCGACTAAAATATAAGTGTTTAATTATTTTACGTTTATGAAGAATATAATAGTTAATAAATAATAAATTGTATTAGAATATATACATACATAATATGTGTATATGTTTTTTTTTTCTGGGTTTATATAATTCTGACACCTGCATGAATCACACCCAAGCACTGACTGCACAATTCGGTTTATTCTCAGTAGTTCCTTTAGAATAATTAAAGGAACTACAGCGACTCAAAAGTCTCAGTAATTCCATTAAAGGAACTAGTGATACTTTTCTGTTTTTTACCTGCCTTACTTCGCTTGTAGAAGTGGCACTAGGGCCATCCCTAGTTCGTCAAGATTTTTTTTTTGACATTGAAAAACGGAGAATTAATTGAAATGAAATTAAAAATCATTATTAAATCTTTAAAATGTTATACATTATTTAGGTTCAGTCACGTTTCCTTGTATTCCCCCGGACTGTAGTTATGTTTGTTCGTAGTTATGTAAGTAGGTTTGTGGTACTGGTAATAATACAGTCTTTTAGTTAAATGTTCATGTCTGCTTTTGTTGTATCGTGTGTCGTAGTGATCTACGTGTATTGTTAGTTTGTATTTCCTGATGTTCCTGATCGATGTATTCTCTCGGCGTTCGATGTATTGTGTAAGTATTTTTCATTTTCTATGGGAGTGGTTCTACTGAGTGGATGTAACGTGCACTCTTTGTAGAAATAGATATTGTGAAATGAATAAAGTTAGTCGGACTGTTTGTAACTATGTGGTTTTATTTCAACAAATACCCTTTTATACTAAAAAACAACTGGATTCCAAATAATCTATCTGTAATGCTACTAACACTGTAACACAATACAACCTCAATTTTATTAGAGCTATTTATTAAAATTAAATGCACTATTAATTTCTAAATGGATCGCATGACAAAATTAAAATTCGCCTTCAATTGCCTCCATGGCACTAAGAATAAGGTACATACAAAACAAACAAAGCGTATGAATATACAAGTTTACTAGCGGCCCAGCCCAGCTTCGCCTGAGTGCTGTGATGTTTAGCCTCCACTCCATACCAGAAACATCTTATTCCCGTTCAAACTTTTGTATTCCTGAACTCTACCTAAGTAATTTTTTGGCTCCTTTTCTTTTTCTTACATCCCGTTTCATTATTTTCTATTGAATGCAATCCGCATCTGACCAGTTTCATCGCGTCTTTTCCACTTAATTCCATTTCATACTTTGATGTCAAAATAGGGATATCAACTATTTTTTGGAATTGCTTTACTTTGTAGTTCACCTTATATAAAGACGAAAAAACTACCAAAAATATATTTATCTAGTTGGATGCCTATTTCTCGTTTAGTAAGTTTTGTTGGCTCCCACAAGGCGGGTGTAAAGCCGATGAGGTGTGTCTGCAAAATTTATATCATACAAAATATAGAAGTATATACGTCGTTACGAACCCAAAATCAAACAACAAAGTGTTTAAAGTGAACTATATCATCTATATAAATAACTCTGTAGTACTACGCAATGCCGTTTGGGCGTTTTGGCGTTCGTGAAAAATCTTTACATAATCATCAGCCCGGACTGCAACGGGCTGCTGGACATACGCCTCTCGCCAGGTACACCACAGAGACCGATCTACTGCTTTATGCATCCAATCGCTGCCGGCCTTCTTGTGCAAGTCGTCCCGCCATCTGGCCAGATCTTGACATCCATCCATCCATCCATCAGCCAAAAGAAGTACACTGGTGAACATAGGCCTCTCCCAATGATTTCCACAGTGACCTGTTGGAGACAGCCTGCATCCAGGATCTTGACATCGCGGTGTACAAAATATTCCATTTAAATCAGCGCCATCTGGCGAAGGGTGGTTCGAATTATTTTATAAGGGAGCACTCTACATGACTAACTAGTTCCGAAAACTAACACGCTTTACGTTCACACGAGCGGTGTTTATTAAAATATTTCTCTAAAATTATCACAAAAGGGAAAATACGTGTCAAATATTTTTAATGTTATTGACATTTTGTTTTTTGACTATGTCTGAGGGATTTTGCATTATGTTTTATACTATAAACCCAAAACTATCAGTTTAATTTTCCTTCTGTTTCTGTTTCAAAGAGTAATATTATGTTAACTACTCTATGTCAAAACACTCCTATTCAATATTTTATGATGTATTTTCGAAAGGATCACTTTGAAATGGAAACACACCTTTTTTATTTATTACTACAACAGCATTTGTGAGTGTATGTGTGTCACACTGCTCACAAAAATTAAAGGATATTTTTTTAAATAAAATTTATGGTGTTTTTTGACAGTCTGTATCTTGGAGAAAATTTATTATCAAGAAATTTAAAACCAAGAATTTGAAGCCTGAAATGTCATTTTGCATGCCTGGTTAAAAACCAATTGTAGGAAAAACAACAAGAAAAAAAACAATCTTTTACTCGTGTTTGACACCGTGCATTTACTTGGGTGATGTTTATTTGTTGACATCATCATAAAGCTGTTATAGGTGATTAAATTCCTTTTAATTTGATATACTAGATAACTCTGTAGTATGATTTGGAGCTGACTTATGGCAAATCATAGCAAAAATGGCCTTTCTCATTTTGACTCGAGATTACTCCAGAAATATTGAACACGCAGAAAAAATATTGGCGTTTTGTAAGCTTCAAAACATACTCTACAAGCTGTTATAAAAGCTTTATAATGTGAAACAGTATTATTAAGTCAAATTGTTGACTAAAGAAATGATATAAAAACGGTTATTTAAGGATATTCGAATTAAGAATATCGTCGGTAACTTTTCTACCTTAGAATATTCTAAAGACACACAAAAAATTTCAAACTGCTTCTATTTGATTATATTAATGTTCGGAAGGTTTACACTTACTGTATTCGCCAATCCAATGAATTCTACCACTACGCAATGTGTTCTAGCCCAAAATACCTCAGTGCCTCAAATGGAAAGTCTTAGATAGTTGTGTATTGCCAGTGACGACATACGGCACCGAGACGTGGCCTCTTCCTATGGGCCTTATTAGGAGGCACAAAGTCACTCAACGAGCTATGGAGAGGTCTATGCTCGGGGTTTCCCTACGACGTCGAGTCAGAAATGAGGAGATCCGTAGGAGAACTAAAATAACCGACATAGCCCAGTGAATTAGCAAGTTGAAGTGGCAATGGGCGGGGCAAATAGCACGGAGAATTACTGATGGCTGATGGGGCCAAAATCTCGAATCAACGTCCACCCACTATATACGAGTATATTATACTTATATATAACTTATAACATATATATCTATATGTATATTTATATATATAACATATCTCAAACAATGAGTTAAATAGATATTTTTTAAATTGCAAAACAGAATGCTAAATATTTTGCATTGTTATCGTTTAAAACAAAGTTTAAAGACTGCCTTACCCAGACCGTAGTAACGAGTTGATTACCACCGCTTTAATGTATCAAAATAGGATGTGTGAGCCCTAACTTACGGTAGAGCCTACTCTACCGTGAAACATACATAAAGTCAGTGACAAGAGGGAAAGCAGTACTCTCCTTTTAGTCTTTTTGTCACAGTATATACGGGTAAATGATGAATACATAAAAATACAGGCATTTGATTCTCATTAGCGACTGATATGACTTCGCTTTCGTTTTTCTAACAATAATATTTTATCGAGTTAAGTATGAATATACATTCGTGATTAACAAACATATTCGAAAATCTCTTATAATGAATATGTCATCACGAATCTGAACGGCATCCATTATTTCGCAAAGGATTCTGTAGCCATATTAGCTTAGCTGGTAGAGCGTTAGACTGCGAAGTCTAGAGACCCCGGTTCGAACCCGGGATATGGCATTCCACTATCGTTGATATGTGGCCGCACGATTTTTTGTGTGCATATTGTCAGTTTTCCATATTTTAAGGACTTTAATTAAAAATTATATAAACAGGTTTAAGAAAATCTGTGATGAATAATCTTTTTAACTTCTATTAAATCTATTAAACTACAAACAAGTTATTTTAATTTTATTTACTGAATATTTTGTTTTTAATAACAAAAATATTCCAGGGTATCATTATTTAAATCTAGCTGATTACACTCAAATATGATATGCAGGGTGATAATGACACATGCTACTTAATTTAACCTACATGTTTTTCATCACCCCAGGGGACATTGTACAAAATTTAAAATAAACGAAGAGGTTTGATTGATTTTTTTTATCAAAAATCGTGATTTTAGTTTACACAATTTTTATCGCTTAGCTAAACTTCAGTTCGGTTGAAGAACGTAGCTGTAAAAAGAATCTTGCTTATACGGGTTGATCAAAGACCTTGGAATCTAAAATCGCGATTCTTGACAAAAGTACCAGGCAGTTTTTTTAAAACTTGGTACAATGTTACCTGGAGTGGCTAGGAACATGTGGTTTAAATTAACTAACATATGTCAATATCATCCTGTATCGATTAAAATATGGTGCAAACTTCATACTTCGTTAAATTCATCAAGCTAAAATCCAAAATTATTTTAATTTGGTTTTATACATTACACACAGTGGGCCGGTATGTTCGTTTGAGTTAGTTCTATGTGTGTCACAGATGACAGAGCACAGATTGCAAATCGAGTGCGATGTATTTAGTTTACTGTTTCCTCAGAACAATTACTAAAGCATAGATGTAATGCTAAATCATTTTAGCATCCACCCACATAGACGATACATAGACAACAAGAAATTGTGTCGACAAAGAATAGTGCTGTGATTCCTTCTGACAGTCTATCGATATAGATACATATGTTTGCCTGTGGTATATTCACAGACGTGCTACAATTAATAGGTCTTGTAAGTCAAGAAACTAAGGGCCTCACGTCTTTCTCCAAAACGAAAATACATATTTCTATAATTTCTTAAAGTTGATAGTTTATATCCCAAACTATTTTTATGTAAATGAACTTTAGGAAAGGAAACTGATGTAAATAGTATAAAAAAAATCGAATGAAATTACGTCTTGAAGACAGCAAATCGGGCCTCAGTTAATTTTTTACGCTTTGAGTTGAATGTTAAAATAAAACACAGTGGTATGGTATAGTACAACGACTTTTCGGTCTCACAAATACTTGTGGATCGCACGAACATATTTTGTCTCGGTGCGGAGATCGAAGCTGCGGCCTCTCGTTTCGCAGCCGCCGTGGCGTTAAACAACTACTCTAAGGAGGCTGTCAATCTTTTAATTCGGCATTATTATTTATTTTATAACACCATATAAGTATAACAACATAATATTTTCAACAAAAAAAAAAAAAAAACAATATGCACAGTATTGGCTGAGATATCGAGCGAAATGATTATAAAAAAGCCGAGTTGATAACCTCTTTTTCTTTCTGTAGTTGTTAATATCGGTTAAAGGTACCAGTTACCACCGAAAAGGTGACGAAATCAGAATGCCAGTGTTGTACAACAATATTGTACAATAATGCTGAATAATACTGTTGTACAATAATATTTTACAATAATGCTGTGTAATACTGTTGTACAAAAATATTGTACAATATTATTGTACAACATTATTGTTCAGCGTTATTGTACAATATTGCTGTACAATAATACTTTATAGTACTGTTGTATACATACCGAATGCTTGGTAAAGTAATCGGTCTAGTTCATAATCGTGTTGACTACACATCATGTTCATGTTTTATATGACAAGCTACTACGCTGTAACCTACTCCTGTATCACAAAACTTTCAATAGCTATGTAGTAACATTTTCGCCTTGTTGCGAGATAATAGAAAACAAGCTCGGTACCTCAGTGTACGACTGTTTCAGCAAGACATCCCAGCGTTCTTGATTCATAGCAGAAGAAGAACAATAGTAAGGACTTGCCACGATTCCGGGAATTAACAATGCAATTTACATTCCATTTAAATAACTTACTTCTTGTAGAAAATTGATACAGTCAATCAAAGTGGGCGTATAGAACTATGTTTGCTTTTGCATATAGAGCTTTGAAAAAGGAACAAAAGACATTGGTAAGATGGACGTTGCGATTTGGTATTCAGCATTACAAGCAAAGTTGCTCAAATGTAGTATAACAGCACGTGATCTTTTACAACTGACAGTTTCACTGAGAGGTCGAGGACATAGACAATAGTTCACCACGCTGGCCTAGTGCGAGCTGGCAGACTTCACATAGCACAAAACATCTTGTTTAAATCTCCATATAGTGCAGGTTTCATCACGATGGTTTCCTTCGACGTTGAACTGTGAGGTAATTAGCTATCATCGGACATCTAAGATGAGTCCGGCGTGACCGTGAAATATTCGGACCGAGACGTACTGAGCACTGAGGCAAAGGTGCACAATATTACGCGATTTATATACTAGGAGCGCATAAACATTCAGAGCTAAGAAGCGCAGGCGGAGGTCACAGTGTAGCTGCGGTCACTATGAACTATGTTCTCTAATACCAGTACGTGAAGTACATCGCACTCGATTCACATAGTCTGTGGCATCAGGTGAATGAACTCTGGAGCAGCCTCGGTGTGTTCTCATACTAGCTTACATAAACTGAGTTGTATTGAAATATTAATAACTAGCGGCCCGGCCCAGCTTCGCCTGGGTGCTTAGATGTTTAGACTCCACTCCACACCAGAAATATCTTATTCCCGTTCAAACTTTTGTACTCCTGAACTCAACCTAAGTACCTACTATCCCTTTTCCTATCGTATCCCATCCCATCTCATCTGGCTCCTTTTCTTTCTGTTACATCCCGTCCCATTATTTCCCATCGAATGTAATCATTTTCAAATCACTTTATCCCATTTCATCCCTTAATGCCTAAATAGGCATATTGTCATTTTTTTGGAATTACTTTTATTTAGTAGATAGGCCTTATATAAACACGAAAATACGACAAATATCATTTAAAAAATACGCAAACACTAATACTTTGCAATATTCCTGCTAAAACTTTCCACTCAGCCAAAATTCTGACTACGAAATTGATTTTTTGAAGTATAGTAAACTACTTATTTCTCAAATGTAAACAATGCAATAGTCATAACGTTTTTCCCTTTTTGGTGATTTCTGTTGTTTAATTCCTACCTGAAACAGCGCTAAGAATGTTCGTAAAAACAAACCCCTTTTCGTCGCTTTAGGCTAATAAAGAAGACTATGCATTACCTATTGACTTCCTCGGTGGCGTGGTGGTACTACGGTACGATTGCAAAGCTGAGGTCTCGGGTTCGACTCCCGGGTCGGGCAAAGTGATATTGGATTTTTCTATTCATTATCAGCCCGGAGTCAGGAATTTGTGCCCGATATATAAGGCGAAATGTGGGTGTTCTGGTAGCACCTCTGCCTACCCCTTCTGGTAAAAAGGCGTGTGTTTATGTATGCATTACCTAAGATGTTTTTATAGTGCACATTATTTTTCGTTACTGGTGTCAAATTATAAGTTTTTATATCAATAGCTTTAGCGGTTTTGATTTTCCGTACAATATTTCTACCCTTATTTTACCCCCGTAATGATGTTTTTCCAAAATTATTGTAAGCCATTATTTTTTGTTTGTAATAAGGAGCTTAAATATATATTTTTATAGAAATAGCTTCAGCGGTTTCGATTTTGCATATAAAATTCCAACCCTTATTTTAACCCCTTTAGGGTTAATTTATATCTTTTTATTTTTAAATGAGTAACTAAAGAGCAAAGTTAACATCTTAACTTTAACGGTTTAGATTTTTCCATACAAACTTTCATCCCTTATTTCAACCCCTTCAAGCCTTTTCTTCACAAAAAAAGTAGCCTATGTCCGTCTCCTGGCTCTAAGCTACCACCTCACCAATTTTCAGCCATATCAGTAAAGCCGTTCTTGAGTTATAAATAGTGTAACAAACACGACTTTCTTTTATATATATAGATAATTTTATCGTGTTGTGACACAATAAAAAATGTAAGAAAATACGGAAGCCACAAATAAATTTCCCACAATATTTCTGTAGTATATAAATAAAATGATCGTATTCGTTGCTATTAACAGAAAACAATACAATATTAGACAGGAATAAGACCAACACAATAAAATAACATAATATGTACGAACAAGGAGAGGGTGAATGGAAGAGTCGGTAGGGGTCGACCACACCGAACCTGCACCATCCAAATCGGTGATACCCTCAAGAAGGGTCAGGTTAAAAGTACCCTGAATCGACCAGCATGCATGAAGAGATTGATGAACATGGATGAAGCGAAAGTAGTATGTCAGGATCGAGCAAAGTGGCGATCCATAGTCTCTGCCTACCCCTACGGGATACAGGCTTGACGATTATGTATGTATGTATGTACGATCAGACAATTTTGTATACCAAAGCTACATAATGTTACAGTAAAAAAGCGCACGAGGTCTTTAGTTGATAGAGTATTTGTATTTGTGTCGCGCCACTTGGATATATATGCATGATATTTGTTGATTGAAGTATGGTCTGTAATGTATTTTTTTTATTAGAAATTTAACAGCATTACACGGAAAGTAGCTAATATATTATATTTGACCGAAACGTTATTTTAAAGCCGAGGGAATTGTTTGTAGTAAGGAATCTGTTGTACTGTATAAGTCAGAATTTAATGCTGAGATTTAAGAGGCGTTTTCACAAGCTAATAGAATAGCTTGTGAAAACGCCTCTTGTGTAGTTTTGCAACTTTGTACTATGATTTGTAGTTTCAATGAACGTCTCTTATAAATATTTTCCCTGACAGTCCGGTGCGTTACCAACAAGCCACTACACACTCCCTCACACTACTGCGAATATTGATTTATTGTGATGTCACAGACTGTAGTCTGAACCGAGTTCTTTTTATTACATTCACTGTGACACTGAATATCACGCAGACGTTAAGCTGTTAAACTGTGGGCTTGCAATGTGCTGTATAAGTGAGACACGGCGGTTTTTGTTTCTCTTGCAACTTCTCTATATTATACAACAACTCTATATTAATAGAGACTCGTCTCGTTTTAATTGACACGTGACGTTGGCGCATCAGATATGAAGCGTACAGAACTTTTCATCACTTGGAGCCCTAAATTATTAACTTTGAGTTCTTTCAAATTAGTTTGTTAATGTTGTATAACTCCAGCGGCTTGCTGAGGCTTAAAGAGCAAAATCTCTATGTCGATCATGTGATACATACACATAATTATATTAAGCACACAATTTTTCACTATACATACAAAATACGATTAAATTTATTCGTACTAAGCAATGTGGATTATTTGCTTGATTTTGGTTTCTGAGCTCCTTAAATAGATAAAACTGTGACACCTTCCTACATAAACATTAAACAGCCATACGATACCGACGCTCTGAAAGATTACAGACTGCTGTATACATTTTCAGGCTTTCACATATTACCGAACACAAGCATCCTCTAGAGTCCGCTTGTTTATACAAATGTATTGAACCCATATGCTATCAGCCCGGCCGGAACATTCCCGACGCTCCATACTATGCAGACGCGCAGGACGTGGCGCCTCACGACGTCGCACATAGATATCCAGGTGGCTCGACGTGTGTGGCTAATTCCAATTTCTGACATAAAATGTTTTGAATCCGCTGCTGTTATTCCGTGTGTGTGTTTTGAGAGTTGAGCTGGAGGGATGTCTCTACAGCCCTCGTACGTCAAGAGTCATTCTAATAAAGTATTGGCCTCGGTACGGAACTTCTGCGACAAAAACAACTGAGGGGACGCGTAAGTGTGCCAAGTCGACGATCCAGACACGACGTCCATGCTCCGCGTCGAAGGAGTACTTTCTATCTTTATTTGTGTCTTATGTACATACAAAGGTATTTAATAAAACTTAAATATTTCTAGACACGCACTATTATATAGAAGATTTTGTACTTAATTAAAACTTCCGAAGTAGTAAGTAATTTAAACGTCTCTCAACCACAACTCACAACCACAATGCTACTCTATAATTGCTATGTGAGAAGTAAACTGGAATATTGTTGTACTATCTGGTCGCCTAGCTATAAAAATCATGTTTACAGAATTGAAAGAGTTCAAAAATAGTTTTTTAAACATTGTCGCAAATACACACCCAGTAAATTACTAGATGACAAAAATAGTCTTCAAACAACTTAATCCTATTTCATTAAGCGCTAGAAGAAATTTATTAAGCATAGTATATTTACACAAAACATTTAATAATAAATATGATTGTTCCAATTTATTATCCAAATTTAATTTAAATGTTCCCTCACGCCCTCCCAGAAAACTACGTCCCCTGTTACATGTCTGCCGTTGTAGAACCAATGTTGGAAAACGTTCCCCCGTCCCTCGTCTACTCGCTCTACGAGTATAGAATAATCTTGCTAGTAACTTAATTAACAATCTCCATATGTATTTGCCATGATTCGTTGTCGAAATTTAAAAAAGTATCCATAAGAATATCGAAGATTCATAATTTCAGCTATCTGACTATAACCCCGTAAAGCATTCTGATATTCACATTACCTATACCATTTAATTATGTTTTTTGTGCATGTTGTGTTTGTTTATAATTAGTTGTACAATTAATGCAAGATTGTTTTTATATTTCCTTCTTTCTGTAAATTTAAGTTTTATAATAGTTAACAATCCTATTTAAATAATTTTAATAAAAAAAAAACGAAGTTCCATACTTGCATTCACGAGAAATAAATGTGGTGAAGATAATATTGCTGAGTTCATTCACCTGATGCCACAGATTAAATAAATCGCGTTCGATATATTTCATTCACTGCTACAGGGAAAATGTTTATTTATTTATTTATTTTTGGACACACCATTGACAATAACACTAAAATATACACAGATTTATAACATCAAAGTCTTGGACAAGGCGTTACCGTCTCTTCAGGTGCGTACAGCATTCATAGAAAATTACACAAAAAGAAATATTAATAGAAAATTATTTAGTGACAATATTAAATTAAATTTCATATATTAAATTAAATCACATTAAAATTATTAAATTAAAATAATACAAAACAAATATAAAATACGGCAAACGAAAATTTGAAAATAAAAAAAATAAAAAATAGTAGGTACGCAATAACTTAGAAATAATTAGGAACAAGAATGAAATCAATTCATAATAATTACACACAACAACAAAAATAAATAAAAAAGAAATATCAAAACCTATTACATTTTAAACATCCCAATAACAAATTCTTGCTTTTTTTTAACAGAAACGTTGAAGATATCAATGTCATTATATTGCTTATATGTATCTATAGCTCGGTTCAACGGAGAAGTTATTTTAGTCCTATAGGACTTTTTCCGAAAAGTTTCTTGCAATGGAAATCTAGGAATTTTTCTAGGCACCACTATCTGAAGTTGAGCAAGTAAAATTGGAGCATCAATGTTTCATCGTAAAAGCGACTACGCTGTGACCTACGCCTGTCTCGCTCAGCTCTCAACGGCTATGCGGTCCTAGTACATAAATCGCGGAACTTTTGCGCCTAGTTTTGGAATAACTTAAAAATCTTATCAGGACTTTTTTTTTTGCCCGGCTACTTTAGTGTTTAAAACTTTGAATTCAATTATTATAAAATATCTGTATATTATATATATAAAATATCAATTGAATCAATTAGACTCGGTGCGGGGATCGAACTCTCGGCCTCTCGTTTCGCAATTCTACCGAATGTCTGGGTGTTTCTAAGACTGAGAAATTTTTCTCGTAGTTCCTGATAGCCACTGTTGTACTTGATATCCAACCTGTGTGGAATATTATTTACAAATAAATCAATGCGTGTCAAGTCATATTTGATTTACAACAGCCACGACACAAGACTAGTTCTTAGTGTGGGGTCACGACTATGTACATGTTACTGTTTTTTAAACCAATGTTCAATCACAAAGAATACATGTAAAGTATATTTTTCCAAAAAATCACACTTTATTTTAAATTCTTTGCCGATTAGGCACTGTAAATTTTGATGTATAACATTATGACAACGAATCCTGGCCCTTGTCGTCCTATCTTGAATCATTACTATCGGTTTATAAACTAGCAATTGTATATTGACAAAGCCTACATTAGCACGAACGGAGCCGGGGCAATATAATATATGTTGCAGTATTGTAGTTACAACCAGCGACCTCTACCAATAACTGTGAAAATCATTTAAACTTAAACCATTTGCGGTGTTGGCATTTTTTCAGCATTACCTACTTGCTTCCTCATTTTGTTTTTTTTAATTAACCTATTTCATCCTACTTCCGGGCAATAGGTGACAAAAAAGCACTCAGGTAGTTTTATCTCAGTTGTTCCTTTCTGATCCATGGACCCTATTTGTTACAGGAATATATAAACTTTTACGAAATGTAACACTCTGCTTTACATACTTCTTTAAAGTGTTTATATTAAAGTAGATATAAAGGGCAATAGTTAAAAGTTTAGTAAAAATATTAAAAACTTAGCTTTGCACTAGACATGACGTACTTTCATAAGTAAAATGAAATATTCCCTCACGCAGAGTCATGACTCGCGTACCGACCGTGAACTTGACACACTTGCATAATGACGGGACACGTAGACAGAGCACAGACTAAGCAAATCCAGTCCGATGTATTTAGTTTATTGTTCCAGTGAAAATGCTACCAAGGCCGAGCTACTATACTGTAACATACACTATGTCATGCAGCTCTCAATGGTTATGCGCTCCTAGTAGTTACTAACACTAACAAAATTATATTTTTACTTTTTAGTTACTGTCTTCGTTAAGACGTATATTAATAAATTTAACAAAGCACACGTCTGTTATAGAACCAGTGAATCGGCACGCATGTATCTATTTATTTGTTAGTGTCAAGTGATGCACAATGAAACGCGGTTGATGACAGAAAAAAATATTACAGTTAGTTTGTTATATTTTCTCTTTGCCTTCAGTGGCACACATGAAGAGGCTAAAAATATTTTCGTCTTGTTATGACAACAGAAAACCTTGAGTAAGCTCCGTTCTGATTTCATATGCAACACTCGTCCATCTGATATGCCATGATGGCTAAAAGAGGACACGAAATAAAACATTATTCAATGAATCCCTGGTTCAATTTTATCACGTATACCTGACATTACTATTTCGTGCGATTTGTTTCGATCACATACTATTCTTACGGAATTTCGCAGAAATAATATGAAAGTATGTATACATAAATAGTAATAATATTACTGTCCCGTAACACGATCAATGGTGAGCTTTATGCAACGTGTATGTTCATACATCTGTCCGAATACAAATATAGGACTCGTTTAATTTAACGCGTATTTTATTGATACTATAAATGCTCATACTTATACGTTTGTTTGTTTCAAAAGCTTTCAGGCTCTAATTACTAAACGGAACGACATTATAAATATTGCATACAGTTTGTCCGGGGCGCCGGAAAAGAAAGTAGGTAACTCAATCCAGGAAAAAAAAAACTTTTGTTCTCGTGGGGTCGAAAAATATCGTTGCTTCTTTTGCATTAATGATTTTGGATTTATCCAGAGTTTATAGTGGTTATTATGACCTTCAATTAACTTAGTAAGGTGTTCATACAATGACAGGGCCTTTTAATTGTAATTCTTATCAATTCAATGGTCGAAGCAGTGACGCCGTTTGTTTGTAACCAACATTTGTTTACGGTTGCCAAGCAACATGCGTAGATCAGGCACCGGGTATACCAGGACATCATCACACAAGAGAAAATAAACACAACCTATTGCTTCACTATGAATTTACGGGAAGGTGGGAAGGAGACGGGTGATATTCATCTGCGTTAGTGAGAACTAACGCAGGCGAAACCGTAAGCATACAGAGTAGTAGCTCTCCTTACAAACGATATTCAGTGTTGCAGGAAATTAAATTAATCGTATGCGATTCTCGCAATCTGTGGCACGCCACCAACACACCTGGAACAGCCGGCATACACTGGCTGAGCAATCAATCAGTATTGGCAGCGGTGTGAGGGAGTCGTAGAATAAAGTTCAAAGTGCGTGGTGATTGACTATCTATACACACATGACTCCGAAAAGTCAAAGTCGTGCCCTGGGATTTGTACCCGCGACTATCGTGAACATCTAGGCAGCCGCGTCTGGTCCGTTACTAACAAGCCACCACGCACTAACAATAACAATTGACTAACAATGACACAATACAAATTGATAAATATCTGGCGGCCGGGCCCGGCTACGCCCGGATGTAGATACTCCTTTACTCCAACCTACGTAAGAAACATATTATTTCGCGTACTAAATGTTGCATATTTAAACTCAAGGCGACTGCTGGCCCCTATACTGCTTTTCCCAATCCACTCTTTGATATCTCGTCCTGTCCGTCTCAATATAATATAATATATAATATATATAATACTCGATATATAATACTTGGTCATAATTTTGCAGCGGAGATATTTGAATACAATTATATCTCCCAAAATATTCTTTAAAATCAAATGATAACATGAACAATTTTCCGTTTGTGCTCTTATTGATTTTTAAGACCGTCTTAATAATGACGAACTTTGTATTGTTTCCTATGTACTAAATGAATTTAATCATTTTATTATAGCAGTTGAAAGAATACCTATTTAGACGCTAATTTATTTGTGGCTTCCATATTTTCTTACATTATTTATTGTGTCTTGTGACAACAAATTATTATTCAGACATGTATAACCCGTAATTATAAACAATCTTTAAAAAATGTCACGCTGTCATACAACTGACTTTACGTAAGGTAGTACGAGAACACATCGAGGCTGCTTTTGAGTTCATTCACCTGATGCCACAGACTAAGTGAATCGAGTGCGATGTATACTTCACGTACTGTTTCAGTGAGCGTAGTTCATAGCGACAGCAGCTACACTGTGATCTCCGCATGCGCTAGTTTACTCTGAATGTTTATGCGCTCCTAGCATACAAATCGCGTAATATTTTGCCACAGTGCTCTCTTCGTACGTACTTGCTTGTACCTCTCGGTCCTGATATTTCAGCCAGCAAAATGTGTTTGTTTGAACCGATCGTCATGAAATTTTATTAAAACCCAATTTATCAACTTCATAACCTTATCTAATATAACAATATTTATAATTAATTGCCAAATTTTATTTATTTTGATCAGTACAGTGCGTGACTACTCACGTTCTGTTGTAGAATGTTCGCCATATCTTAATTTATATAAATCTCGTGTCACAATGTTTGTCCTCAATGGACTCCTAAACTACTTAACCGATTATAATAAAATTTGCACACCATGTGCAGTTCGATCCAACTTGAGAGATAGGATAGTTTAAATCTCAAATTATAGTCGCAATTTTAATTTATTGCTAATTATTTGTCTGTTATTATTTGACAGTCACAATCATCTGTTTAAATTAATTAAATTTATTTTGTAGTGAACGAAATACCGTATAATTCAATTATTTCCAATTTTTAAATTTTTGGTGTTAATATAATAGAATTAATTAATTTAGATAATTAGATATTTTTGTAACCTCAGTGGGTGAAATAAAGGATTCTTACTAATATTATAAACTCGGAAAGTCTATGTATGTATGCTGGACCGATTTTGATGAAATTTGGTATGGGGACAGTTGATACTCTGGATCAACACAGGTTACTTTATCCCCAAAAAATGTAGTGTTCCCTTGGGATGAGTAAGGAGAATTCCTAATTTGAATAAAATTTAAATAATAAAATTTGAATAAATATCTATTTAAGTATTTGCTACTTTTCAAGTTCAAATGGATGGCACGGGACAGGATTGTATGCTTTTCGTCATGAGACAGAATGAGACGAGACAGAACAATATATAACGGGACGGGACGGGAAAAGCAATATAGTCTACGGCGGTCATATTTGATTCAAATATAAAACTGTTAGTAGGTACTCGAAATAATTAAATTCAAAAACTATCAACACCCGGGCGGAGCCGGGCTGGGTCGCTAGTTGGTTATAAAAATTAAGTTTCTCAAAAAATATTTACAAATATTTATTGCATGTATCAAATTAATTGTGGTCAGACGACCTGGTAAAGGTCGCGGGACGTCGCTGGATGCAAGCTGCCTCCAACAGGCCACTGTGGAAATCATTAGGAGAGGCCTATGTTCAGCAGTGGACTTCCTTTGGCTGATGGATTGGATTGGAACAAATTAATTTATATGTAACGTACATGCTAAAGAAACAGCCAATTATACAAGTATATAAAAATAAATCACCTAGAAATAAAAAAGTAAATTAACAATCTACAATGTAATTATTTTTCACGACTACCACCTACACCTACCTACACAGTTTTATGTCGAAACATCACTTCTATAGCACTCACATATATGTCGATGTAACATTCTAAAGAAGTTAAATTAGCGTGTTATACTCATGAATGTTATCTTTTTATAAAGAAATATACACCTAAATTGAAAACGTGTAACTTAATTTTCTTGTTTATTGTGACTGATCAATGTTACAGAAAATGAAACGCATCGAATGCTTTGTGGCTAGTCTGTGGCGACTCAACGCCTCACCAGGAACAAAGGTCGTTCATTGGCTGAGCAACAAATCAATACTGGCAGTAGGGTGAGGGAGTATGTGGTGGCTTGTTGGTAACGCACCGGACGCGGCCGCCGAGACGGTGATCGTGGGTTCGTATACGAGGACTTACCTCTAACTTTTTAGAGTAGTATGTGTGTTGATTACAGAAAGTATTTTGAGCAATCCTGCATACTATAGAGGTCTGAACAAGATGACATATGGTAAATGAAAACCTTTACTAATGTAGAGTGGCTTCAGCCCTCTCAGTGAAGCTCTCAGTGGTACAGGAGTCCCGTGCAGTTCGCGATGATGGGCGTCAGTTACAGTGGGAGGTGTAGAACTGTTACAAGAGTCTAGTACAATAGCTAATCGAGGGCTTATGATGTATATCGTACACTGATTTAGCGAAAACAAGTTATAGGGAAGCTGCTGGTACTGTAGCCTAGGTCTATGTCAAACAAATTTTTAACAGTCCTGCGGTCCTAGTATTTGGATCGCGTATATATTGAATATAAATATATATGTATGTATCTGGATACAAACAAAGAACCCTAAGTACGATAGAACATGAGTAATCCTTCGTGTAGGCCCGATGGTATTATTAATTACTCTTCCTATTTAAATAGGGTGAACTTGGTCCGAGATTTAGGTGTTATGTTGGACTCAAATTTACACTTCGACGCGCATATAGACGATATTACAAATAAAGCGTTTCGTATGTTTGGTTTCGTCATTAGATCTGCGTCAGACTTTGTGGGTCCTCGTATTTTCCTTATATTAAATAAGACTTTTATTAGATCTCAACTAGAGTATGCTGTACAGATCTGGAGCCCATATTATAAAAAATATATCAATCAAATTGAGACTATCCAGAAGAAGTTTTTGCAGACTATGCATTACAAATGCTATAAATGTAAAATTCCTTACAATGATTTAATGGAGAGGTACAATATTTTAAGTTTGGAATCAAGACGAACGCTCCTTGATGCTATGAAGCTTTACAGCTTATGTGATATAACTGTAATGTGTAACTGTAATGATAATAATAGATATGACTGTACTGAACTGAAAAACAAAATATGTTATAGGGTCTCAAACTCGTCAAGCTATTGTGTCATGTTTGTATAGCATATAACCGTTTATTTTCCCTTTTTAATAAATAAATAAGTAGGAAACATACATTATAGACCATACTTCAGTAACACTACAAATATCATGAATATATTTCCAAGTGGCGCGACCCAAATACAAACACTCTATCAACTAGAGACCTCGTGCGCTTTGTTATTGTAACCACAATTGCAACATCATGTAGTTATGGCATGCGAAATTGACTGTTCGTGCATTATTATTTTTATGTCACACTTATTTTTGTCGAACTTTTCATTGTTTCATTGGTGTTTTAATTTGATTGGCGTTTCAGTAGTTATTTACAAAGACTAAAATATCGAGAGTGATGTTTTTCATTTACTGTCAAAGCGAAAATGTTTTATATGAGAGGCTACTACGCTGTGACCTGCTCCTGTATCACAAAACTCTCAATAGCTATGCGGCCCTAGTATTTGAATCGCGTAACATTTGCGCCTTGTTGCAAGATAACAGAAAACACGCTCGTTACCTCATATCAGCGTCCGACTGCTTCAGCGAGACATGCCAGTTCGTGATTCATAGAAGAAGAAGAAAACTTTGCATTTATCATGTTCATGAAAATTCAAATAATGCTATAGTTTATACAAAAGCAAACCTTGATCAGAATAATGACTTATCCGTAATTTGCCACGTGCGAGAAACCAAATATCATTTACAGAAGCCAGGCACAAAAACTGTGTTGACCTGTTGAAATAACACTGGTTTTACGGATTTCACCGCGGACGTAAAAACTAGTTTTATTTGAATGTGTAACATTCGCGTAAATCTAAGAAACCATTGTGTTGATTTCTGATATAATTAGGCCATTCTATATATAATAATAAATACACTCAACAGTCACATACATAGTCCTGACCCCACACTAAGATCGAGTCTTGTGTCGTGGGTATCAGAAACTACAAGACCCTTTTCCGTTCCAATAACACCCAGACTCGAAACAAATGCCTGTGGATCACACAATATGTCTCGTTTCTCAGCCGGCATGTAACCAACTGCGCCACGTAGGCTGTCAATTTATCAATACATATATAAATACTATTTACTTGAATTAAAAAGTATTTATTGGCTACGATACATTCAACTATGATATTTTTTCTTGTCCATTTTTTGTTTTCTCGGTAAAGTGAAATTGAGTACTTTATCTTGCGTAGGTTAGCCTGTCAGATATTGGTGGTGCTCTAAAGATTTAAATGTTATAATCGTCTAAATCGAGCTTAGATTTTGTGACGTAGTATAATCATTGACATGGTGCGTTATTATTTGTACCTACATGATATTCAAAATGGATTGCAGTGTACTGTTGTTAGTTAGTAAAAGGGAATCTCTCCCATTATGCCCAATGTTAGACCATCGGCTTACTTATTGAGTTATTATGAAAATGAAGATCTGATTTTTACAATGATATATTCCGCAATTGGTTCAAAACCTGTGTAGATTATCAATTATTAATAAAAATAAGTGATTATTTATGACTATTCCGTTATTGCGATGTATTAATTCCTTCATTCAGTCCTTAGTCATATGACTCCCTGCCTAACCCTCTACCAATAATCTCCCATCATCATTCATTAAAACTTTTCATCAGTTTGTCATTTAATCGATAGGTATATGTAGTTGTAATTTTATAATATATAGTTTTAATAAAAAAATATATCTTACATTATCGCTGTGTCAGATGATTTTTTAAGGAAATGCTCGTGTATTGTAACAATCTTGAGTACTAATATTATCATAAAGATGAATAATTATATTGTTATATGAATATTTCAAGTGGGCGTGGGTGGCTACTATAAGAAATAGGAAAATAATTATGATGAAAGGAGTTAGGAGCCCAATTGTGATGGAAACTATAAGAGCGAGGTGAACGAAAATCGAAGTATGTGGGATTAGTTTTCATCATTTTCATTAGTATACGTATAACTTTTCTATATTATAAATAATATGGTAATAATATTTTTTCACGTTGTCACTCAATTTGTGTTTTATTTATCACAAGTGGTTCGAACCGGCTCCGCTTGCATTATTACTCGCTAAGTTATATTAGTTATAGCTTATTAATTTCTCTTTATCTTAAATATTCTCTTTTTTTACCTTTTTTATTTTTTTTATAAAAACAAAATACACATAAAAATATAAAAAGGTCTTCGACAATGGCGAGGCTCGAGACACAAGCCACCGGTGGTCAGGACCCCGAAGTGAGGAACCGTCTCACAATAAGTGTCATGTCAAGCAATACTGCCTTCTGTATCTGACTTTTGACCCAACACCCCTTGCAGCCTCTGTAGATGTTGGTCGATGTTACAGCCTTTATTTTTGTAATGTATGAAGCTACAATATTAAAACGTTTTACTAAATTCAATATTTTATTTAATTTTACTTTTTATTTTTACATATTTGGAAAACTTACAGCTAACATATTACAACTAGAATTAATAGTGTATACTTAAAAAGGCCAATTAAAAGTTTTCACTGATAAATTAATATCTAAAAACAGAAACTGTCAGTTAAAATAAACGAAAACATAGTAAACTAACCAACTACCTAGGAGCACACGTAAACTAAATTACAAATGAAAAAGATCAAAATACTACTCAATACTCATGCATCAAAAAACTTGTTCGAAAGACGATTTTTGAGTTGAGAAACACTGGTAACAAATAAGTCCAAATCAAACTTGTGAGACAGATCGTTAAATGTTCTACACGCACGGATAAAAAAAGAATTCTGCCTATATCTTGTACGGGCGGGGGGTATGTGTAGCAAACTAGGCTTACGCAGCGAGATATGTCGCGTTACGAAGCCCAGGTTGCTTAGCATTTCTGGACAGTCAATTGTACCGTTTGCAATTTTAAAGAGGTAAACGAGGTCTGCTATGCGTCTACGTTCATACAGCGGCAGTATGTGGAATTTTTTGCAACGTGTAGCATAATCAGTTATATAACATTTTGTTTTAAATTGAAGAAACCGCAAGAAACGTTTTTGAATGCGCTCGATTCTGTCAGAATATATTCTGTAACTGGGGTTCCACACTTGCGAGGCGTACTCGAGGTGGCTGCGGACAAAAGCACAGTAAAGTATTTTAAAAGTTTTAATACTTTTAAACTCTGCTGACAATCTCAAAATAAAACCAAGTGCCCTGTTAGCTTTCTTTATAATATTATCAACGTGAGCGTCGAAAAGTAATTTGGAGTCAAAGATAACACCAAGATCCTTAACAATGCTGGTTTTACTCAGCAACACACCTTGCAAGGTATAACTAAAAGTTATAGGTTTAGGCTTCCGAGTATAAGAAGTAACGAAACACTTGGACACATTTAAGTCCAATTTATTGAGAAAGCAGTAATTTTGTAAAGCATCTAGATCTTGTTGGAGGCCGACACAGTCAGAAATTTGGGAGATGGGACATAAGATTTTCATGTCATCAGCATATAGGATAATTTTAGAATGCAAAAAACAAGATCCAATATCGTTAATAAAAATTATGAATAGCAATGGGCCAAGTAACGACCCTTGTGGAATTCCGGAGGGTATCTGTGTAGTAGCTGATTGATAACCACTAAGAACAACTGTCTGGCAGCGGTTCTCAATATATGATTTGAACCATCTGAATAAGTCGCCCCTAATGCCAACATCCAACAATTTGCGAAGAAGAGTAAAATGGTCTAATCGATCGAAGGCCCTGCTATAATCTGTATAGACTATATCGATTTGAGAAGGTGTAGCCATACATTCGGATAGATATTCAGAGCATATCAGGAGATTCGAAACGGTGGACCTATTTTTTAGAAAACCATGCTGGTAATCATTTAGTGAGTGTTTAATGCCAAAATAAACTTTAGAGTAAACAATTTTCTCCATAAATTTAGCAAATAAGCAAAGTTTGGATATAGGCCTATAATTCTCGACATGGTCTCTGTCGCCTTTTTTAAAAATGGGAGTAATGAAGGCAGTTTTCCAAATTCGGGGTACTACCCCTTCCATAAGAGAACGCCTATACAGTATAGAGAGTGGGAGGGTGAGACTCTTGGCACATTTGGAGATAAGTATAGGAGGTATACCGTCCGGTCCGGCGGATTTCTTTAAGTCAACGGCCTTCAATAACCGGAATAGCTCCGGTGTACAGATTTCCACCGACCCTATATCTGCTATCGTTTGTGGTTCACTCTGATGAGGATCTGTGTGTGTACTAGTATTATGCAGAAAATTACAATAAAAATAATCACTAAACATGTCACAAATAACATCACCTTTGCTAGATGAGATATGACCATATTTCATAGTAGACGGAAAGGTAGTAGACTGATGTTTGCTCTTGACAAAGGTCCAGAAAGTTTTTGGAGATTTATTTATATTATACTCAATATCCCGTATGTAGTTGTTAAACATTTCAACTTCTAAAGCCTTAGCACGATTACGTAACGTCAGGAAAGATTCGTAATCAGATGAGTTACCGTATTTCTTATACTTACGATGATATTTAAACTTTTCCTTTAGAATTTTGATAAGAGGAGTTTTGAACCAAAGTGGGTATTTTGTGGAGGACTTGACTGTGATAGAGGGTATATAAATGTCACGAAGTTTGTTGAGCCTAGTGTAAAAAACCGAGATTGCATCTTCAACTGTCCCGACGTTAAGGTCTTGAGACCAATCATAAGTATCAAGCTCGCTCGACAACTTTGTAAAGTCGCCTTGACGGTACAGAAATTTTGCGTGGGGTTGAATTGGTAATGCATGGTATTTAACAAAATCAATGGTTGTGGAGAGAGCAACATGATGAGGGTCTTCAGGCACTAATGGGTCGCTACATATGATTACGGAAACGTTATTATTGCACAAAATTAAGTCGAGCGTTCTATTATTTATATTTTTATGACTATTGTATTGACAAAGATTGCATAGATTTAGAGTATCACAGAAATCAGACTGAGTCGGACCTTGTATACTCATATTATCGGGTAACAGTGAAGAAGATCCGTCACCAGAGCTGATCCAAGTTATATTGGGCATATTAAAATCTCCTACAATAATGAAAGAGTCTTTTAAATTGTTAGTCACAATGTCTAGCAACTTGTTGTGAAAGCAAACCAGCTGAGTCGTTAAAGAATTACCCAAATTTTGTTTACATATGTATACTGTGCAAATATTTAAGTTGTATGAAATTTTTGGTTTGGAACACTTAAGTTTTAATGTGACCCAAATGTCTTCTGCAGAGGAGCACCAATCGTTTCGGCCCTCAGCTGCAAGTTCACGACGAACAGCAATAAGTACCCCACCACCTAACGTCTGACATGTATCGGTATAGCTTCTATCACGCCTCCAAACCAAATAACGGTCGTCAAAGAGTTCACTACTATCAAAATCATCTTTAAGCCAGGTCTCAGTCAAGCAAATAATATCATAATTATTAATACATACATTTCTAAGAAAGGTAGACGCTTTTGTCCGCAAACCACGTACATTTTGATAGTACAAATCAAGCGGCATTTTTAAGGTAAATAATAATTAGCGGAGAAATAAATGCAACATAGAAATAAAATAATTTAAAATTTAAACATAAATCAGTGCACAGAAACCGTAAAAGTAGAGGAACGCAATAATATAGAATAGTAAAGATAACAAATATGTTTTTTACTAGTGGCGGTAATAGAATATAGAAAAGCAACGCAAAAGGCAATCGAACTAACTGGTTAAAACTAAAAAAGACCCTAAGCCTAAGAACAAATGGTACAAAATAAAAATAGGTAGATTCATTAGCAGGCTCCGCCCCGTAAGATAAGAGAAAGAGAACAAAATAATCGCATACTGACGAAGTTGTTGAATACAAACAAGTTGCTAACATACCAGTGTTTCTCAAACTCGGTGCTAGGTGATAATATGTAAATTGTAGTGACGAAACTAATTTTATATAATCTTCTTTAAATCCACTTCGTTCTTGATGGCATATGTGGGAGACATTGTGTTTTTTTTTCCAAATATAGTGCAATTTTTTACCCAAGTATACATAAAATCCTTTTCTTTCGCAAGTAACTTGGCTTTGTTCAATAATTGTTTGTTCTCAACTGTTAGATGATCATTCACAAAGATCTTGCTGTTTCCACTGAGGTCCAGATCGCCGGTTGTTAAGGATTTACACTTCTTAGCAGCACTTATAAATTCATCCCTTTGGTATCGGTTATGTAGGGATACAATTATATTTTTATTGTTGGTATTATTTCGCTGTGGAACCCTGGCGATGTAATTAATTTGATTTTTTGTGAGTTCACAGTTTATTTTACTACCGATTTTAAAAATAATGGAGTATAAATTTTCTGAAGGAGTAAATGGAACTCCCTTGACCTCGATATTATTTAACCGCATTCTCTGCTCGGTATCACGCATAGTAGCTTCATATCTATCTAGACGTTGTTCTATGCGTGAGATATCATCTGTTGTCTTTTGCATAGATTGAGATTCACGCTCCAACTCCGCAACTTTGCCGGTGAGTTCCTCAATTGAAACATGCACATGTTCTAGAGAGTTTTTAAAATCGGACATCTCAGTCTTCATCGCTTTTAGCTCTGACAGGTCTGCTTGGATCGTCTTAATATTCGAGATGAGCTGAGGAAGCGATGACATTTGTTTCGTGAGCTTTTTAAGTTCTTGATGTATATTCTCTAGGTCCACCAGTGTTGCCAATTTGTCTTGTGTGGTTTTCTCAGACGGGATTTGCGGACTCACTCCTCCAGCTTTACAAGCTCCGCATTTCCACGTTGCCTTTCTATCACCTAGTTTTCTGTATCCGGCTTCAGTAATACCAGCACATGGATAGTCGAAGTGATTTCGGCACGCCGTGCATTGCACACCGTCCCTGACTTCAGAATTGCAGCGATGGCACACGAACATTGTACTTATGGCTTAATCGAACGTTCAACGGAAAAAACAGAAAGGATCGAGACAAAGTTTGAGAAGCCTGGGTCAACTTGAGTTGTGAACACTGAGTCTACGTGCACTCTGGTTGCCGACTAGCGACTGACTGTAACTCTTGTAACTTGTAACAGTTCTACGCCTCCCGCTGTAACTGACGCCCATCATCACGCACTGCACGTGACTCCTGTACAACTGAGAGCTTCGCTGTGAGAGGCCACTCTACATTAGTGTAGGTTTTTATTTAGCAAAAGTAATCTTGTTAAGATCACTATGGTATGCAGGATTCCTCAAAATATTTTCTATAATCAACACACACACTACTCTAAATAGTGAGAGGAATGTCCCCGTATACGAATCCACGACTAAAGTCTCGGCGGCACCGTCCGGTGCATTACCAACAAGCCATCACACACTCCCTCACCCTACTGCCAGTATTGATTTATTGCTCCGCCAATAAACGGCGGCTGTTCCTAGTCAGGTGTTGAGTCGCCACAGACTAGCCACATAGCATTCGATGCGTTAAATTTTCTGTAAAACTGAATATTTATTTTATGGAAAACTACTACTCTGTATGCTTTCAGCTTCGTCTGCGTTGGTGAGAGATTAAAGTCACCCGTTTCCCTCACACCTTCCCGTATATTAATAATAAGCAACAGTTGGTTTAGGTTTCCTCTGCTGTCATGATATCCTTGTGTTTGCGGTGCCTGATATCCGCATGTTGCTTGGCAACCGTAAACAAATGTTTTATTACATAAAAAAACGGCGTCACTGTCGGCTCTATGTCAATCGATTTAATATGAATATTATTTAAAAATTGCAAACAACTTGCAATCATATGTTCTAACCCTTACGTGGTGAAGATCCTAGTGATCTTATATCAGACACCAGACCCGCATCAATATGGACGTTAAACATGTTTAGTACCTGTTTTCTGTATGAGAAGTGAATACAGATTATTATTATTATAAACATAATCGCACGAAGTTGAATGTCAGCGGCTACACAATATCAGAGGCATAAGTGTTGCACGTGACATTCGAACAAAACTTGCTGAGGGTTTTCTATTGTTATAATGAGGAACAAAATATGTTTTAACTTGTTAATGTGTCCCGCTGCAGGGCAAAGATAAATATTATAAGCTAATTAATAAATATAGACAGGCGTGCAAATTGACTGGTTCTATAAAATACTTGTGCTTTGTTAAATGTATTAAGTAACTTTTTCGCGTGGGTGACGGGAGCATGCACATCATTGCAGTCCGCTCTGTACATTTTAATCGTTAAAAATTGTCTAAAGTGAACATACTAAGTCCTAATTACACACAAACAATTAATGTTCATTTAACCATATAATAGTGTATGTGTATGTACTATCCAGTGCTTTATAAGTTTATAATCACAAACAATAAACAAAAATTGAAGTGAAAGTGTTGTGAATAAAGACCTACTTAGTGTTACGCGTAAGCGCCGCGATCTACACGGCGGTTACGCCCTTCTTCCCGCAAGACAACTTGCGACGCCGCGCCTGTTTTAAATTTAAATTACAACCGTTTAGCCGGCAACTGCAACGCTATAAGATTATAGATTAACCATAATAAAAGCCGAAATAAATTATTAAGAACATCCTAAACCATGAACCGAACTAAAAGAAGGAACCTCACAAATAAACCTACTCCTAGTGAATGCTCTGACACAGAAACAGAAGAAAATTACGTGACAACCGATACAAAAACTTGTAACTGTACAGACATATCTCGTTCATTTGAATCATTCAAAAACGAGCTCAGAAGTATGCTTGATCTGTGGAAGCAGGAGCAAATTACACAAATGCAAGATATACGTGCCTCAATATCTGACATGAGAAACCAGCTATTAGATATTCAAAAAGCGAACACCGAACTTGAAAAATCGGTAACATATCTGGCATCTGAATATGATGATACTAAAATTAAAATTGCTGGCCTAGAAGAGAAATGCACCTCTCAAGAGACGCGTATAAAAATCCTGGAAGACACCATCGAAGACCAATCGAGAAAGCATAATTTAAACAGGTTGGAAATTCGCAATATTCCTTACCTACCAAAAGAAACTACAGAAGATCTTTTACAAACAGCAGTAAGCATTTTTAATGTCATAGGTATCAAAATAGATCTGCCGGACATGCTGGACATTCGAAGGTTACCGTCGAAAACTGACAAGAGAATAATACTTGTGACTCTTAAGTCTGTGATTTTAAAAAACACAGTTCTACAAGCAGCAAAGACGTATAATATTAGAAACAAAACTAAGAAACTGAACACATCACTCATAGTTCCAGGCGGCCCTGCGGATCCAATCTACTTGGATGAACATTTAACCATAAAGGGAAAGCGGCTTTACTACTTAGCGCGACAATTAACCAAGTCAGGTCAATATCAGTTTTGTTGGACGTCGAACGCTAGGATTTTTCTTCGTGAGAAGGAAGGAGCGAAAAGCATCATGGTACTGGACGAGCTTCAACTTCAAAACCTCAACGACAAAGACGTAAAATGACTAAATTTTATTAATTTTACTTTATATGTTTTAGTTTCGTTGATTCTATTCACTAAGAATTATTTTTCAGCAAAGAATATTTGCCGGACCTTTAAAAAAATATGTTTTTGTTATATTCATTATTGCTATGCTGTAATATGTTTTTTATATTGTTTTTTGCGTTTAACGCCACTAGGACCCAACACAAAAACTATTATCCTTTATACACTGTATGTGTATGTGTATACAAATACACAAATATATAGAAATACCCCTTCACTTATATACACCTTTGCTTTACTTACACAATACATATTATATATTCACAAGCATTCCAACACACACAAATTCACACTTCACGGTTTTAGCTCACTGACATTCAATACATTAACAATACCGTTTAGTCTTGCTCTCTTAGATAAATACAACTCAATTTTCAAACTACGGACGAAATACACCTGCGATTTTTATAACATATTATTATATAACTTACTAAAATGTCGTGTCATAGAACACCCCAACTTTAAAATACAAAATTCAATACTATAAACGGGTTGCTAAATGACATGGATTCTACGTCGCTCTCTACGTCCACAACTTGCGAACCAGATAAGTGTATTGACTTTATACCAGTTCACTCGTCTAATTTTAATATTATAACGCAAAATATCCGTAGTATTTCGGCAAATTTAACTGATTTCACTCTATTGTTACAACGCATAAAATTGCATTGTGATTTAATTATACTTACAGAATGTAGACTCAAACAAAATCCACTAATCCCGCCCCTAGACAACTATGAATTTTTCACTTCAACAAATCCAGCCAATTAAAACGATGGAGTTGTTGCGTATATCAATACGAATCTCCAAGGTATATCGGTCTCTGAACCGGATATCATAGACGCAAGCTGTCTTCTTATAAAAATTGGACTGGATATAGCAGTATTGGGGATATATCGTCGGCATGCATTTAATAACGTGGATAATTTTATACAAACCATCAGTAGTACACTCCAAACTCTCTCGACTTTTAAAACGGTCATCATAATAGGAGATATAAATATTGATATTCACCCAGATAACAAAGACCCACGTGCAGAGAATTATCTTAATATGTTAGCTGTACACGGCTTTCTTCCATCACACACCCTGCCTACACATAATACTACATGCCTAGACCACATTATTATTAAGTCCCAAAATCCAGCGAACACACTTATAATCAACTCTACAGTTACGGATCACTGTGCAGCATTTCTATCACTTAAATTTAAAAAAAACCGAACATCCGCAAAACTATATACAAAAATAGACTATGATAATCTTCACAAAGATATGATGAATGTAGATCTTTCCTCAATATACAGTGAATTAGATCCAAATTCAGCTACAAATAAATTATATAGTATCCTGCGTAGTATAATAGAACAAAATACCAGTATAAAATATTTCACTCGGCGTCAGAGAATAATTAAACCTTGGATCACACCAGGGTTACTACGATGCATAAGGCATAGAGATAACTTACATAAACAATTAAGAAAGGACCACAAAAATGAAATATTGCGTGTATCTTATAAGCGTTATCGTAATTTCTGCAATGCTGTCCTGAAAAACGTGAAAATTGAGTATGACAAAAATAGACTTAATGAAGCCGGGTCCAATAACAAAAAGTTGTGGCAAGCAATTAAAGATATCGCATATCTTAAAAAAAGTAAATCTAGTCCACGTGATCTTCTGTATAATAATAAAACACCCAAGGAATCCGTCAACGCAATAAACCATTTTTTTGTTAATATTGGCAGAACACTAGCAGAAAACATACAAAAGGACCGGCCCACCCAACTCGTTTCTAATTGTCCCACACCTGTAAATGTTTCAAATTCTTTTGTTTTGCTTCCAACTGACGAATATGAGATTGAACGTATTATCGCATCCCTTAAAAACCATAGTGCAGTGGGTTGGGATGGTATATCCACTTCATTTTTAAAATCCTTCAAACTAATACTTGTCTCTCCAATAACCTACATATGTAACCTATCACTATCAGTGGGAATATTCCCAACAGCTTTCAAAAAAGGGCTTATACATCCAATTTATAAAAATGGGGATCGAAACCGTGTTAACAATTACCGCCCAATATCCGTGCTACCAGTAATATCCAAAATACTAGAACGTTTAATCAACAATCGTCTTGTTGGTTACCTAGAAAGTAACAATTTACTAAGTGGTCAACAATTCGGTTTTAGAAAAAATAAATCTACTGGACAAGCTGTGCATAAGCTCACTGATTATCTAGTAAAAAACTTAGATTCAGGAAAAAAATGTCTCGCTATTTTTCTAGACCTTGCAAAAGCTTTTGACACGGTATCGATCCCCATACTACTGAATAAACTGGAATATTTAGGTATCAGAGGAACCCAATTGGAATTATTTAAGAGTTATTTAACTGGTCGATCACAGTGTGTTACTCTTGATGGACATGTTAGTGACGATCTACCAATTAGTTATGGTGTGCCACAGGGGAGTATTCTGGGCCCTAGTCTATTTTTAGTCTATTTAAATGATTTATGTCAAATTAACTTGATGAATGGAAACCTTTTATCTTTCGCAGACGACACGGTTCTATATTTCTCAGGCAGCACATGGGAAGAAGTTTACAATTCTGCCCAAATTGGTTTTGATACAGTAAACACATGGCTTGCACAAAACTTGCTTACTTTAAATATAGACAAAACTAAACACATTATATTTACCATTCGCAACATACAACTTCCCGACCCCAATAGCTTTAATATTACTGTTCACTCCTCCTCTGACCCTGACTCATTCCAATGTATAAACTCTGTCATAGAAAGAACTACCCAAATGAAATACCTAGGACTACTCATAGATAACAACCTTTCATTCAGACCCTACATTAAACTATTATCAGGAAGAATACGTAAATTAATTTTTGTATTCAAACATTTACGACGCGTTGCTGATCCTTCTACTCTCAAAATGGTTTACCAGGCGTTATGTCAATCCCTAATTACTTATTGCATTACTTCCTGGGGTGGAGCACCCAAAAACCAACTAATAATAATTGAACGTGCCCAAAGAGCCTTACTAAAAGTAATTACATTTAAACCGTTTTTATTTCCCATAAAAGATCTATATGCAATTTGTCAAGTGCTCACTGTCCATCAACTCTTTATCTTAAATACTATTCTATTACAACATTCTGTAACACCTCCATCTAATATCAGCATAACTAATCGCCGCAATTTTCTCATTGTAAAATCTACATCATTAAATACCTCCTTTAGTCACAGATTTTTTTGCTTCCTTGGTCCTTTTCTCTACAATAGATTACACCGAATTCTAAATATTAGCACATACTTCGTTAAATATACTCTAAAGAAAACAGTCAGTGCATGGCTTCTTCATCAATGTTATGACGACACAGAATATCTTCTGCATCCTCTAGCCTAATACACACACGCACACACACACACACACACACACACACACACACACACACAACATATGCGCACATATTATGTATGCACGCACACAGAAATACACCCATTGAGACGCACACAAAAAAACATGCGTGCATGCCTTTTATGTGCGTTACGAATCAAAAAGACCTGTCTTTACACCCACTAGAACTAGGCCCTGCAACATACAGATGGTAGCTGGTGCTTATGATACAGGGCTATCCTAGTGTAAGTACCAGCAGTATCTCAATACAATCTCAATACCTAGCCTAAGCTTTTATTATTATAAATTGTATTTCTGTTTCTTTTTTAATTTAGGTTAAGAAAGTAAACTAATAAATGTTTTATTATTTTATTAAGTAATGTCCTGAATAAAATCAAATTACTGGAAACATGTTATTGTATATTGGCCGTCATGTTGTTCGTCAAATATGAATTTATCAGTTAGCATTCGGTGATAGCCCCGATATCTATTTAATGCAAAATATTACGCGAGCGAACTACTAGGAGCGCATAACCATTGAGAGCTGCACGACACAGATGTATGTTACAGTATAGTAGCTGTGCCTCTGTAGTGTTTTCACTGAAACAGTGAACTAAATACATCGCACTCGATTTGCTCAGTCTGTGTTCTGTGACACACAGCGAATAATTCAAACTAATACACCGTATCGCTATGTGTAATGTATACAATATATTATGTATAATCTATTCGACTAAATGCGAAAAGAGAAATAAAAAGTGAGTGGTTAATAGTAAGGTATATTCAGGTAAATCCAAATGTCGGGGAATTCCGACAATCACTAAATTCTGATCACTAATTCCTTTAAAGGAATCTGAGTCGACCGATGAGGACGTGCGAGTTGGCATGGCGGTTAGATGAATGTTGTTGGAAATATACTGCCGTACTTAGGAGAATATAGTGATTGTCGGAATTAACCACTCTCTTATTATTTCCCTTCTTGGACTACTTTGGATATTAGCTTCGTACGAGCAATATGTATTTAATTAAGTTTCAAGTTGGTACCGTAAATTAATCTATCCAGTTATAATAATTGGATATAATCAGCTAGTATTTAATAAAAATACCCACGAATATTAATATTTTTTTCTAAAAATATCAATAACCAGTAAATATCAACAATTAAGAACAAGCAAGTTTAAAAGACTATTCACCGAATAACTAAAGATTTTTGTTCAAGCGAATAATACTATTTTACTGTTAGCTTTTTAAAAATTAGGATCTTATAGAAAGAAAACAAAACTAAATACTGGGCCGTGCAGGAAGTGACATGTTCCGGACTCGAACCGGGGTCTCTAGACTCCGCAGTCTAACGCTCTACCAGCTGAGCTAACACGGCTACAGAATGCTTTTTTGCAACTGGTATTATAGGTTTTAAGAAAAATGACAAAATAAAAACAGTGTATTTTGTTACAATCATCTGACCCCTAGGGCTGGTTGTGTTCATACTCGTAAATATATGTTCACAGTTCTCACTCTTTTAGATCTTACTGTACCCAACAAAATCAACAAAAAAAATTCAATATGTCGGGAACTTTTTGTATCTAACTTATTTATTTTTGTTTTTGGTTCTCAAGCTTGAATGGGCTGACAAACTTGGCAAACTTAGTATTCATTGATAGTTGAAAATATAAAATTTATAAATCTTTAACATTTCATGAACATAAACGTATGTAGGGATGAAAGCAAGAGAAAGAAAATTTGTTTTCTCTCTTCCGTGGACAAAAGTGACAAGTTGTTACTTTCATCCCGACATTTAAATATTTCAGAATTTGACAAACTAATGACCAAATCTTTGAAAATCGTTAGATAGTTATTATTTTTAACACCGCTATGGAAAGAGGAATAGTTGTCTTATTTTACTGACACACAACTCGCACGATTTAGCCTACCATAACGAAAACAAGCGCAATAGAAAAAAAACTGCCCCAAGTCATTTGAGGGGTATTTTTGCATCATCGAGCTGCTACAGCCAAAACCTGAAGGAATAGCGGCGTGAGTATTTAGGTGAAGTGTCGAAATGACTTATGTATATCCGACATACAGCATATCTTGTTAAGTTCTCTACGGTATGCAGCCGTCCCTTGAAGTATTCGGACCGCGACGCACTGAGGCAAAGCGCACAATATTACGCGATTTATGTACTAGGAGCGCATAAACATTCAGAGCTAAGTAGCTAAGTAGAACTGGCGAATGTCATAGTGTAGCTACAGTTCGCGGAAACAGTACTAACAGACTTCACATACAAATGGTCGGAGGTATTCCCGGGGATCGGAACATACGACCGCCGTCTCGGCAGCTGCGTTCGGTCCGTTTCCAACAGACCACGACTCCCTCACCCGGCCGCTGATATTGATTTATCGCTCAGCCAATGAACGACGACTGTGAGGTGTCACAGCGTACGCGAACCGAGAGTACCTTTATTTTATCTTTTGGTGATACTGAATATTGCTCGTGGAAAAGATGTTAAACTTGTTTCTATTTCCTATTATATTTCTGTTTCCAATGTTATGATTAAACTTAAGTCACTTATTTTTTCCATAGAGCTTACGACAATCGTATTTTTTTTTTTATTTAACACCAGTGAATCAGACTTGTCATTCATATCAGTTATTTACCACGCACCTCATTAATTTAACAATACGTAGCTTTGGTTTGCAAAATTGTCTATTCGTGCATTCATTGTTATTTTTATGCCGGTATCATTGATGTCGAACCTTTCTTTGTTTCCTGTAAATGTCAATGAGTACGCTCATTTCATTTCAAGAGTACAGAATCAATATAGGTTTTATGTGGCCTCCATAGTTCTTTACATCCATAATTGTGCCGTAAGAGAGTGAAATTGTTGTTCATATTTCAGTCGTAATTATGAAAACAAAACCTTTATATAAAGGCACGCTAACATACGACTGAGTCTATGTAAGCTGGCATGAAAACACACCATGGCTGCTTCTGAGTTCATTCATCTGATGCCACAGACTAAGTGAGTCAAATACTTAACGTATTGTTTCCGCGAACATAGTTCATAGCGACTGTAGCTACACTGTGACTGTGACTATGCGCTACAACTAGTGTTATGGACCAATTTTTGTATTACCCCGTTTTTCATCTTGCCCCCGCTCACTCTATCGATATTTTGAGTCGAGTTGTTTCTATGAAATATGTGAGTACGCCACTTAGAGTATGCATCGCAGGTGTGGAACCCTCGATATGAGATTTATAAATCCCGTATCGAGGCCATACAAAAGAATATTTTACGCTATTTGGACTTCAGGGCTGGGCTTGTCTCTAATGATTATATTCATCGCTGTAAAAGGTACCATTTCTTACCATTATACTTGCGACGTGACATAAATGACGTAATATGTTATATAGTGAACATTGCTACAACTTCCTGGCTTAGTTAGATTACAATAACAAAGCTACATCCTTGTTTTAGATTATCAATATCTTCCCGCAGGCGCTGAATGGTGAAGAAACCACACACCTAATCATTTATTTATTTATCAAATCTATCATTTACACTGATCTAGCAGTTACTCAATTATTGATGAACTTTCTTTCTAAATTCAGAATCATCATACAACGTTAGGTAGATACAACGTCTGGAAAAATCTACGTACCGTAAAACAATGCGTTAAATTGTAAGCAGTATGTTACGGTTCACAATCTTTCGACAGTTCACAATCTCGCGAGACAGATTATAATCTAACGGTATTTAGAATTTTACGGTGATATATATATATATATATATATATATATATATAAAAAGACCACAAAGAGACACAAATGGATTCTGTACGCACAGGTTTAAAACTGCTTTAGTACGTAAAAGGTTTTTTGCATGGCTCCAGTAATATATAGCAAGCTACCAATATTACTGGAGGGATGGAATCTGAATGAATAAAAAAAATAATTGTTAAACATTTGGGATAGTTAATGTTCTCATTATGTATTAAATTTTCTAAGCGAAGATTTTTATTAATTTGACTTGATTGTTATACATTCAATATATATTTATATTACATTATTTATTAAGATTATCTCATACCTTTTTAAATTTATATTAAAATGTCTTATTTAATTAATTGCACAAGACTCATTAAATTAATGAATATATTGATATGAAAAATACAATAGGCACAGTATTGGCTTATATATCGAGCGAAATGATTATAAAAAAGCCGAGTTGATAACCTCTTTCCTTTCTGTAGTTGTTAATATTGGTTAGGGTACCAGTTACCACCGAAAAGGTGACGAAATCAGTACGCCAGTGTTGTACAATAATACTGTTTCAAAATAATATTGTACAATATTGTTGTACAATAATACTGTATAATACTGTTGTACAATAATATTGTACCATATTGTTGTACAATAATACTGTTGTATACATAGAGAATGCTTGGTAAAGTAATGGGTCTAGTTCATAATCGTTAAGTTATTCAAACAGCTAAGTCATTTTCAAACAGGTAATAGCACGTCATCTTTTACAACTGACTTTTTCACTGAGAGGTCGAGGACTTAGACAATTGTTCACCACGCTGGCCTAGTGCGAGCTGGCAGACTTCACATAGCACAAAACATCTTGTTTAAATCTCCATAGTGTGCAAGTTTCATGACGATGGTTTCCATCACCGTTGTACTGTGAGGTAATTAGCTATCATCGAACATGCGAGATGAGTCCGGCGTGACCGTGAAATATTCGGACCGAAACGTACTGACCACTGAGGCAAAGGTGCACAATATTACGCGATTTATATACACTAGGAGCGCATAAACATTCAGAGCTAAGTAGAGCAGGCGGAGGTCACAGTGTAGCTGCAGTCGATACGAACTATGGTGACTGAAACAGTACGTGAAGTATCGGACTTGTTTCACTTATTCTGTGGCATCAGGTGAATGAACTCAGAAGCGGTCACACTGTGTTTGCATACTAGCTTACATAAACTCAGTTGTATTGATATTTTAACAATACTTTTATTGTCTTATGAAACAATAAAGAATCTAAGAAAATACGGAAACCTACTAACCTATCTATTGCGGAAAAACGACATACTGCAAGGTGGGCGTATAGAAATACTATGATTGTTTTTACGAGATAATTATTCATAGTAAGGAATCTGTTGTACCGTATAAGTCAGAATTTAAAACGTATGTTTAAATTTAAGATGCGTTTTCACAGGCTATTCAATAAACATCTTGTTTAGTTTATCGTGCTATAATTTATAGTTTCAGCGAGCGTCTTTTATAAATATATTCCCTGGTTCGTATGTCTCGCAAATATGTTTCAACCGGCCTTGACAGAGAACTTGTGTTATCCAAGGATTCGAGTCCCTCAGAATAAAAGGGGTCGGGTAACTGTGTCAAGCGCACGGTCGACACGCGGGTCCTAGCTCGGTGTTAGAGAATGCTTTCTTTTAATTTTGAGGGTGTTATGTGACATACCTAGAACAAAGCTCAGTGTCCAGAAATATTACTATAATACTCTTGTAACTCCTAACGAACAGAATTCTATTACTACCGCCGTAACTGTATAGATCCTGCGACCACCGTCTCTGCAGCCGTATCCGGTGCGTTACCAACAAGCCACCACATACTCCCTCACCCTACTGTCGATATTGATTAGTGGTCAGCCAATGAATGGCGATCGTGTGATGCCACAGACTACTCGAACAGAGTACTATTTATTTCGTTCACTGTGTCACTGAATATCACGTAGAGGTTAAGCTGTTACACTGTGGGCTTAAGATTTGCTATATAAGTGAGGCACGGTGGTTTTTTATTTCTACTGCAACTGTATTAATAAAAACTCGTCTCGATTGAATTGACACGTGACGTTGGCGTATCAATTATTATGAAGCGTACAGAACTTCTCATCTCTTGGAGCCCTACATTATTAGCTTTGAGTTCTATCATATTAGTTTTTAAATTGAAATAAAACGAATTCTTACGGGTTTTATCGCGAATTTAATTAGATTTTTAAAAAATTTAAAAATCAAATTGTTTAACATTCGCGTAAATCCAAGAAACTAATTTGTTGTTCTTGTATAACTCCAGCGGCTTGCTGAGGCTTAAAGAGCAGAAATCTCTGTGTCCTCTCGGTCGTGCGAAACATACACATAATTATACTAAGCACACAATTTGTCACCATACATACAATAAAAAAAACAATTGAATTTATTCGTACTAAGCAATGTGGATTATTTACTTGATTATGGTTTCTAAGCTCCTTAAATAGATAAAACTGCGACACCATCCTACATAAACATTGAACAGCCATGCGATACCGACGCTCTGAAAGAATACAGACTGCTGTATACTTTTTTAGGCTTTCACATATTACCGAACACAAACCTCCTCTCGAGTCCGCTTGTTTATTCAAATGTATTGAACCTGTATTGTATTGAGCCCGGCCGGAACTTTCCCGACGCTCCATACTATGCAGACGCGCAGTGCGTGGCGCCTGCCGCCAACGAACATAGATATCCAGGTGGCTCCACGTGTGTGGCTGATTCTAATTTTTTACATAAAATGTTTTGAATCCGCTGCTGGCATTCCGTGTGTGTGTTTTGAGAGTCGAGCTGGAGAGATGTCTCTACAGCCCTCGTACGTCATGAGTCATTCTAATAAAGTATTGGCCTCGGTACGGAACTTCTGCGATAAAAACAACTGAGAGGACGCGAAAGTGTGCCAAGTCGACGGTCCAGACACGTATGCTGGCTCCGCGTTGGAGGAGTATTTTCTATCATACCGAAGTTTATAGTGTCATTCCAGTTTCTATGATTTCTACATTTTATTGTAACTTCCGATAGTCTTAATTCTACGTCTCCGTGTTGATTTATTGTTCAGTCAATGAACGCCGTCCGTGTGGAGCCACAGACTACGCTAATGCCATACGACGCATTTCATTTTCTGTCGCTCTGAATACTGTTTGTAAGGAGAGCTACTACTCTGTTCGCCTGCATTAGTGAGAGATGAACATCACCCGTCTCTCTCACACCTTGTAAATTCGCAGTGAAGCAACAAGTTGTGTTTTTTCCTTTGCTGTCATGATATTCTTGTATTGGCGCCGATTTCCACCTGTTGGAACCGTAAACAAACGTTGTTTACAAACAAACGGCGCCACTGTCGCCTCTTCGTCGATTGATTTTATAAGAATTGTAATCAAAAACGCTTCTTCATTAGTTGCATTGTGTCTGTAATTACTACCACCTGGCTTCGTTTTCGGTCGCAGTCTTGATATATCCTGTATAATCAAGTCCAATGATGTGATATAGAAGTATACGTTGCACGAAGCTCACCATTGATCGGATTATGGGAGGGAAAAACATTCTTATCATTATGAATAAATGCTGTTATATATTTTATCTTCATGTGTCCAAGTGTATTTAAACTGAAATATTACAAATTAAAAAAATAAACCATCATATAGATTGATAATTCATAAATGATTCCAGTAATTATAATTCACTTTACTAAGCTAATGAAGTCTATGAACAATTTGTAAATTATAAATCGAAAACATTTTTCCGAATGAAGGTGCAAGTGTGATGACGACAGGCGGGAACGAAGGATACGAAAACATAAGTGGTCAGTGTATTCCACTGACGGAATCGTTGCATACACCTGCAGAGGCACTGGTTTTATAATGTACTTGTACTTGTACTCTATTGAATTCAGTAAGTATTGTTTCAAGTAAAGACCATTTACTGAAAGTAGTCCTGTATTATTTTGACCGTTATGTTGTTCATGAATATCTTTGTTAATCGTACGCTGATGGCTCCGATATGTAAATATTGCCAAATATTACGCGATCAAACTACTAGGAGCGCATAACCATTGAGAGCTGTACGACACAGACGTATGTTACAGTATAGTAGCTGTGCCTCTGTAGTGTTTTCACTGAAACAGTGAACTAAATACATCGCACTCGATTTGCTCAGTCTGTGTTCTGTGGTACACGGCGAATGGATTCAAACTAATACACCGTCCAACTATGTTTAATGTATAAAATGTATTACGTATAGTCTATTCGGCTATATGCGAAAGTCAGGATATTCCGATAATCACTAATTTATTATCACTAATTCTGCTTGATGAAGTAATGGATCCAGTAGGGTAATTCACGTAATTAAATAAGTTCAGTTGCAGTGCAGTTGCAGTTAAGTTTCGATCAAAACAGACCTTTTCGTATTCTCGTAATTTGGACAACCGCTGTCAGATACGCTCGCGTCAAGGCCGCGTCACGCGAGCGGTTTAGCGTATTCTACTGCTGCGTGTTTTATGTGCGTGATTCAGATTGCAACTTGATCGGTATTCACGTGTAAGCTTTTTGCATGCGACTGACATACAGTTGACGCGCAGCACCCGCGCAGTTTACGCATTGTTTAGGTGCAGTTCACGCGCAGCTAAACAATTACAAGAATACCATTTTGCACTAAGACGTAAACTTCATTGCAACTGCACCGCAACTTGATCGGCGCATCAAAAAATTACGTGAATTACTCTACAGTTCATGTTCGTGTAGACATATTAATTAATAGGAATTTTCGAATACATTTGGTTCTCATAATATAATAATATGAATACTTCTCATACATAACTCAATCACAATATTGTTACTAGAACAACAGATTTTGATCCGAAAACTTGTACGTTTTTATTTAATTTTAAGGACTTCATTTTTATATTTACCTGACTACGACAGAGAAATCAAATAGAGAGTACTGATTTCAGCAGTCTATTTTTCACTGCCTTATTTATTTCACAGTAGAGCCTAAACTACACATCGTATCTTGATACATTACAGAGGCGGTAATTTATTCGTTATTAGGGTTCGGTCGCGGTGTCCGAGTCCCTCATTCGAAGAGTAGTCGCCGCGGGGCACCGCGCATGTGAGGTTCCGGCGAGACTATGGCGTTCTTGCTGCAGGATCCCGATGCAGTTTTAATGCGCTGAAGGAATTTGGTTGTTTTGTCAGTGTAGGAATTTAGTAGGGAATCGACACAACGGTCGCCCGGATGGTCCAGGCAATGGTAGCGATAAGTTATTTTGCGGCGGGATAACAAATAATATAAGACTGCATTCTTGTATTTGCACATGCTGTAAATATAGTGGAGACAATATTTCCGAGATCATTGACCTGATGCCACAGACTAAAATATCGAGAGTGTGGTGTTTCGTTTACTGCCAGAGCGAAAATGTTTTATATGAGAGGCTACTACACTGTGACCTACTCCTGTATTGTATCACAAAACTCTCAATAGCTATGCGGTCCTAGTATTTGAATCGCGTAACATTTGCGCCTTGTTGTGAGGTATCGCAACAAGGCGCAAATGTTACGTTACAGAAAACACGTTCGGTACCTCAGTGTCCGACTGCTTCAGCGAGATATCCCAGCGTTCGTGATTCATAGCAGAAGAAGAAAAATAATAAGCACTTGTCATGACTTCCGAGAATTAACAATACAATCGACATTCAGTCTTGCATTTGGAGTTTTGAAAAAGTAACAATAGAGTTGATAGATGTTGCGATTTGGTTTTCAGCATCATGTGCGAAGTTGCTAAAATATTGTAAATATAGAAAATGTTGATCTTGAAGAAGAGATAATTGTTTATAGTAAGGAATCTATTGTATCGTTTAATTAAGAATTGTTAAATATATGATTATAATCCTGACACTGAAAAGGCGTTTTCACACGCTATTCCATAAATATTTAGTTCTGCTCGTTAGTCAGATGATTTGTAGTTACAGCGAGTGTCTCTTATATTCACGAATTGTTTGTATCTTAAACATGTTTTCAACCGGCCTTGGCAGAGTACTTGACTTATACACACGGCTCGGCTGTTTCCATCAAAATAAAAGGGGACGCGTAAGTGTGTCAAGTTCACGGTCGACACGCGGTCCTGGCTCTGCGTGGGAGAATACTTTCTTTCATTTTTGAGGTTGCCACGTGGAGCCATCTTTCCAATAACTATTTTACTGCATTTTTAAAACTTTTTGCCGATCTTAATTCTACGAATCCCTCTATAACGATAATAGAGCGTGATCGCCCACTGCTGTATCCTCTCCAACTAAGAGTTTGACTGAGAGGGCGAGGGCTTAGACAAGAGCCCACTACGCTGGCCTAGTGCGAGCTGGCAGACTTCACAGACACAGAAAATATTGTTAATTTTTTTCGGTATTGAGATATTCTCACCATGTGTTAAATATTTCCTTGGGTATGAGAGTTCAACCAAAAGCAACGATGATAATTAGTGCTAAGAATTTCTCTTTTTATGAAATATATAAATTATTTTAATTCTTATTCAAATTATTATTCTGTTTTCCTTCATCATTGAATCCAAAAAGTCAAGCGGTCAGACCACCCCCGACCCCAACACCCTGCTGCTGCTATTGATTTATCGCTCAGCCAATGAACGACGACTGCGACGTGCCACAGCCTGCGCGAACCGAGTACTAATTTTATATGCTTTGACACTGAATGTCGCTGGTAGAGAAAATTTATAGATATTTTTTTCGAAAAATTTAGTATCTTAGCTGAAGAACAAAAAGGATTTAGAAAAGATTAACATGGCAATTTTTGACTCCTTAAAACTTATTGTAAACAATAATGACAATAGAATACCGGTATGCTCAATTTTCATGGATATGACTAAAGCCTTTGATTTTGTTAATCACCAGATTCTTCTCCATAAATTAGAAATATATGGCATACGAGGTAGTGCTTTACAGCTAATATCATCATATTTAAGCAATAGAACTCGACATACCGAAATAACACAAATATGTACTAAAACTAAAATAGAAACGTCATATGCTTCCAATACACGGAAAATAACTTGTGGTGTACCCCAAGGAAGCGTCCTTGGACCCTTATTATTTTTAATTTATATTAACGATTTGCCATTAAATGTAACGTATCCAATTAGCCTTTTCGCAGATGATAGTACAATAACAATAAAATGCAATAACACCACAACATATGAAACCGAAGTACATAACGCTCTAGATCAGATTATAACGTGGCTTGAAAGCAATCAACTTAAAGTAAATTTAGAAAAAACCAAAATCATCCATTTCTCGCAACGGGCCATCAAAACCATATCAATGTAAAATATAAACAAAATATAATAGATGATACCAATACCACCAAGTTCTTAGGAGTACATATTGATAATAGACTGTCATGGAAAAATCACACAGAAACATTGTGTAAGAAACTACACAAATATTCTTATGCCCTCCATGAACTTGCAAAAATAGTAGACCAAAAAGCTGTTCTGGTTGCTTATCATGGGTTTGTTGTGTCTAATCTACGTTTTGGTATAATTTTCTGGGGCAACTCCACTGAATACCAGTCAGTCTTTAAGGTCCAAAAGAGATGCATACGCGCTATTTGTAGCATTAAACCTAAAGATAGTAGTGTTCCATACTTTAAATCACTCAAACTCTTGACCGTCACATCAATTTATATATATGAATTTGCTATATTTGCCAAAGCTAATCCCAATTTATTCATTATTGGGCGTTACCCAGAAACGAACACGCAATTTAAGAGGAGATAATCTTTTATGTAGTGAAGTATCCAGGACCACATTTAAAAATAAAAGTATATATTGTATGGCCATAAAATATTTAATAAGCTACCAGAAAGTATCAAAAGTCTAAATAATAAATTATTTAAAATATATCTAAATAAACTACTTGCAAGTAAATGCTATTACACAATACAAGATTATTTACAAGATTCCTTTGTTAATATTACCTACCACATAGACAATATATGCTTTAAAAAATCTGTACTCCTAGTTTAAGTTTTTATTTTAATTGTAATTAACATTTTTTTATCTCTTTGTTATGTTTTTGTGTTTAATTTTATTTTTATTTTTATTTTTATCCTATTGTACGCCAATGTGGCACATCATAGCTGAACGTAGAAACATAATATTTTAATATTATATAAAACATAAACATAATATCTTAATGTACCTATGATTCACAATAAATTCTTTTGATTTGATTTGAAAAAAAAATAATTTATTTAGACAGCCTCCGTGGCGCAGTTGGTTAGATGCCGGCTGAGAAACGAGAGGCCGCGGGTTGGATCCCCGCACCGAGACAAATGTTTGTGAGGCCCACAAGTATTTGGCTGTGGTCTGGTAGCTTAACTTTTAAACTGATGGCCGATGGTGCCAAAAAATTCTCGAATGGAAGCCACGAATCGGAAAGCGCAGCGTGGGACGTCGCTGGATGCAGGCTGCCTCCAATAGGTCACTGTGAAAATCATTAGAAGAGGCCTGTGTTCAGCTGTGGGCTTCCCTTGGCTGATGGATGGATGGATGATTGTAATAATGACTTCTAAATCTGAATTGCATGATAATGTTATTATTATGATAGACCAATTAAATCTGAATATGGTTGCAATACATGAAACGGGGTTTCAAGTAGGGCAAGAGGATAAAGCACCATTTGGACTGCGTACGAAAAACTGTGCGAAGGTGCCTAGGTACTCCACAAAATGTTCGAATCCTCTATCGTACGTCCTAACTTTAGACTTAGTTCCGAGTGATTGATATGTGTCATTTAGAATAGTGTTGATTTTTAGAAGCGGAATACTTATAACTTATTTCGTATCATAGAGCAACAACCCTGGTTACAAACTACGACATATACCGCGTCTCCTAAGTGTTCGTGGTGATCGTGGCGGGGGTGTAGAATTTTATATTTATTTATTTATTTAAAATGGTACACCAACAGCATAATAAATCGCTTATTTTTTATTAGATAGTATAACAGAAATATTTAAATGTAAATATGTATGTAAGGCGCACACAGCTTATATACGGAAAAGACTTGACGCACGCTTGCTCAATACCTCTGCTCTGTCACAGATTGAGCAAATGTGTTTTTATGTCAAGGTTAAATCTCTTCGCACTGCCGTCGGTACGGCTTATCGCCCGCCCGCAATGTGGATGAATTGATTGATATTTTAAGCGAAACAGTGATATTTCTCACAAAATATAATTACATAATTTGACTTGGTAACTTTAACATAAATCTTTTCTTAAAACATAAAATCTTTTGAATTTTACGATATTTAAATAGTATGGACCTCGTGCAAGTAGTAGGATGGATGTTGCGATTTGGTTTTCTAAGAACTTAGACGAAAAATCCGCAGCGTGCCGGTTTCGTGAGTATTTTAACTTCTGGGCAATAGTCAAGTATACCGTGGTAAATTAGGCATAGTCGAAAGAAAATTAAATGCCCGTATCAGAATTTATTTTCTACGCACAAAAAGAACATTTCACAACACTGCGGCAAAAGTGCACAATATTACGCGATTTATATACCAGGACCGCATAAACATTCAGAGCTAAGCAGCGCAGGCGAAGGTCACAGTGTAGCTACAGTCGCTACAAACTATGTTCCCTGAAGCAGTACGTGAACAGTACGTCAATGACATCTCACACGATTCACTTAGTCTGTGACATCAGGTGAATGAACTCAGAAGCAGTCACAGTGTGTTTTTACTAGCTTAAGTAAACTCAGTTATATGATATAGCTAACCTAACGATATAATAGATACTGTTCATATTTCATTCGCAATAATATCATTGTCTTTATGCCACAATTAAGAAAGTATGAATATTTTGTACTACGAGTATTAAAATTAAATGAACGGACTCATTGACATTCACAAGAAACAATGAAAGTTTCCACAAACATAAGACTGCCATAAAAATTACAATTAATACATAGACATACAATTTTGCATACCAAAGCTACATAATGTTACAATAAAATGCGCATGAGGTCTCTAGTTGATAGGGTATTTGTACTCAGTTCGCGCACTTCGAATTATATTCATGATATTTGTGAATTGAAGTATGGCTTATAATGTATTTATCTTTATTAAAAATGTAAAAGGAAGAGTAGTTGTTGACATCATCGGGCCTACGCCATGAACTAATCACGTTCTTCTATTAGCGTTTTTTGTTTGTATCCAGATGCATACATATATCATATTTATAATCAATATATTACGCCATCCAAATACTAGGACCGCACACGACTAAAGATTTGTGCGACACAGACCTAGGTTACAGTATCAGCAGCTTCCCTGTAAATTATTTTAGCTGAATCAGTGTACGATATACATCGTAGCCACTCGATTAGCTATTGTACTAGACTCTTGTAATTGACGCCCATCATCGCGCACTGCACGGGTCTCCTGTACCACTGAGAGCTTCACTGAGAGGGCTGAGGCCACTCTACATTAGTGTAGGTTTTTATTTACCAAAAGTAATCTTGTTAAGATCATAGTATGCAGGATTCCTCAAAATATTTTCTATAATCAACACACACAATACTCTAAAAAGTGAGAGGAATGTCCCCGTATACGAACCCACGACTACCGTCTCGATGGCCGCGCCCGGTGCGTTACCAACAAGCCACCACGTACCCTCCCTCACCCTACTGCCAGTATTGATTTATTGCTCAGCCAATGAACAACCACTGTGAGATGCCTCAGACTACCCGAACCGGGCCGGAAGAGTAAGCCGAGAATAGGGTTTCTTCTATATTCGTGCGTAAAGGTCTTCGAATATTTTGAAATAGTAACGTTACTAATATTTATAAAGAGAAAAAAAGAAAATCATACTGAGCTCACGATTCTCCTATATTACCGAACATAGACACACTCTCGGTTCCGCGTGTTAATTAATACAAATATATTGAGCCTATAGGCTATCAGCCTGGCGAAAAGTTCACGATACTTTTGATATAGTTGATCTGTCATACGAGTATAATTTGTCATACATATGTACATGCAATAGCCATTATTGTCCAACATCCTTCCAGTTTTTTCTTGTTCAGGGCCTGTTATCCCATTCTCTCCTATATTTGTTCAGCTTATATCGCCGATGTTTTCTGCTCAATTAGAACAGTCACATCTTTTAAACATTGAAAGCCGTGTAAGTGTGCCGAGGTCACAGTCGAGACGCGGATCCCGGTTCGGCGTTGTGTGAAGGTTTTTATTATTTATGAGGATATTATGCGCCATACCAACTTGTAATTTCTAATGAACTCGGCTGTCAATATTGATTAATTGTTGTGTTGGGGATTACCCACAGAGTGCGCACATGGCATACGATTGAATCGATTTCCTCGTAACACTGAATACTGTTTGTAAAGAGAGATACTACTCTGTGTCCTTACGGCTTCACCTGCATTAGTGAGAGATAAACGTCACCGGTCTCCCTCACACCTAACTGTAAATTCGTAGTGAAGCAACAGGTGGTGTACATTGCGTCTGCAGTCATGATGTCCTGGTATTTGCAGTACCCGATCCCTGCATGTCGCCTGGCAACCGTAAACAACTGATGTTTACAAACAAACGGTGTCACTGCCGCCTCTTCGTCCATTTGTGGAAAACATTAATTATAAACAAGCAAAATGTTATTCTTCTATCTCACGAGACTTTTTTTCCTGGAATAAACGTATCGCATGTAATTTTTTGTGCCCCTGACAACGTGTATGCAGAAGTACATGTGATGTCTATCTTACATGGGCATTTGTAATGTTAGTAACAAAATCTATAACAAAGCATATCATTTATTAACTTAACCTATCTATACATATAATAAGTTTGTAACCCATCGATGTTTGTACTTGGAAGATAAAATTTTTGTCTGTTTGTCTATTCAGATACGGGTTGACAGGTATCAATGAAAGGTACGGAGGTAGCTGACATCCTGGATGAATACGTAGGGTACTTTCTATCCTGAAAAATGTAGTGTTCCCGTGGGATAAGGCAGGAATTCAGATATATTTGTTAGTTTTTTATACTCAAAGAGATGTGATGTGATTGGATTACATCTCTTGAGTGAGAATGAGACAGGACTGAGCGGATTGTAACAAAACGGGACGGGCAAAACAGTGCAGAGGACGGCATTGAGTTTGAAAATAAATAAAACAGTACGGGACATAATATGTTACTGATGTGGACTGGACTCAAAAGTATCTGCAGCCGGGCGGAGCCGGACCGTCCCTTCATGTAAGAATATATTTTACAATCAATTAATTTAATTTAAATACAACACGTGTGTTTCCACCACCAGAATGCGAGTAACATAGATGTGATGTTCATATTGATGCGAGGGAATTGCATATGTGACACGCACGGTAATCGAACAGATAATCTCGATGAAGTCAGCCAATCTACATACATTATAGATGTTCGTTACTTGGTGCTTATTGATCTTGTTATAACACCCGATGACTACGTAATATCAGACCATAGAAAAATTGATAAAATCACAAAATATCATTATCAATATAATTTACTGTAACAAATCAAGTAGTGAAATATTTATCGAGTTTTTTGACGCTCAAACCACTCACAAATAAATGTCAATAAAGGTGGGGGGGGCACCTTTATTGACATTTATTTGTGTCTTATGTACATATATAGGTACATAAGAAAACTAAAATATTTCTAAACGCGCACTATTATAAAGAATTTTGTACTTAATTAAAACTAAGTTACATATTCTTGCAGTCACGAGAAATAAATGTGGTGAAGATAATATTGCTGAGGTCATTCACCTCATGCCACAGATTAAACAATTCGCGTGCGATATATTTCGTTCACTACTACAGGGAAAATGTTTCATCGTAAAAGCGACTACGCTGTGACTTACGCTTGTCTCACTCAGCTCTCAACGGCTATGCGGTCCTAGTACATAAATCGCGGAACATTTGCGCCTAGTTTTGGAATAACATAAAAATCTTATCAGGACGTTTTGCCCGGCTGATATAGTGTTTAAACCTTTGGGGAATTCAATTATTATAAAATATCTGTATATGAGTTTTATATATATAAAATATCAACTAAATAAATTTGTCTCGATGCGGGGATCAAACTCACGGCCTCTCGTTTCACAACCAACAGAAGGTCTGGGTGTTTGTCAGACCGAGAAATCTCTATCGTATTTCCTGATAGCCACTGTTATATTTAACACGTTAAGTGCGAAGCGAGGCCTAAATCACCCCTGATGCAACTTCCCTGTGGTGCGGCAAGCAAAAAAGTGAATTTCTCTGTCGTGCGAATGGCATAGCTTTGGTTTGGTCCAGTGTAGGAAAGAGATAAATATATATTTGAGATCACTAATGGTTCCGGACTCGGTGGTGTACCTACCTTGGTACCGGATGTCTTAGGCCTCGTGCCGCACTGAATTAATATAATTTTAATGCAGCGCGGAACGAGGCTAAAACGTCCCATGTCCCCCCTGACCTCGTACCGCACTCAACGCGAGCTTCCCGCGACCAGTGTTGTGCATCACGTCGATTGGAGAGCACGTCCTTTTACAGCGCCGAACATGTCTAAACGATGTCGGAAGAAGTTAATTTTAAAAAACCCAGAAACAGAGCCAAAGAGCCAAAAACTACGCACATTTTTACCATCTCGTGAAGCTGATAAAAAATCCAAAAAGATTTTGACTCAGTGCACTCAGTGCAAAAAATCTTATTGTCTACCCTGTTTCAATGAAAAACACTCATAAATAAGTACAACATATATATTGAGATTTTTATAAAAAAAGTATGTTGATACTGATTTTTTAATGTTAATTCAAGTTCTAATAATTGTATTTTTAAAGCCCGAGGCAGAATAAATAGGACAGTTTCTTTTCTACTTCTGGTTGCCTTTTTTTTCTATTCTGTGAACCGCATTAAGATTTTCATATACAAATAGAAAGATAAACCTTATGCATGAACCGTAATCCATTATTTTCCAATAATAAGTCTGTAATAGGTGCCTCTTAATGGTATAGAATGGAACGCTTCGTGCGCGAGTCCGACTCGCACTTGGCTGGTTTTTTTTTCTTTATGGCGCCTTCAAGCACAATTTAGATTATTTAAAAAAAATGTATCCTTTGATAGCTTTGTGTTGTTTTGCCAGGTTTTGCCCTTAAAACGATCTAATGAGATATAATTGATCAAAATCGGTCAAGTCGTTGCGTAGTTAAGACAGTTTAAAAACGTCGATATTATTTTTCCCATCACTAATCGCAGCGAAAATTTGCCCTATTTCAGTGCGTTACGAGGTGTATAAGATCCCATATTTTGTTTTGCTAATAATTCCTAAACTAGCCATCAGATCCCGGGGCGACGGTGGATTAGGGTTCATCAATTCACTGTCTATATCAATAAGGACCAAAATTCTCATTTATCTTTGATTTCGCGCCAGAAAATGGATTTTAGTCTGTAAAAGGAGGTGGGGTCTAATAGACCGCGTGTCGCCCTAACGTCTGGTCACGGTACGGGCCGATTATACCTCGTGCCGCAGGAACGGAAAGTATGCAAAAATTGGTGCCGCAGCTAACGTGTTAACCAATCAATAAAGTGTATTATGTGTGGTGTGTAGACGGTACCTATCAGTACTTGTCAAATTTTAAACGTTTCCGTTGATATCATAACACACACTTGCGATGAAGCGTCTTTTGTATTAATTAAATATTTTGACACATTAAATATATCTGGCTTCACCTGAGTAACATTTATGTACACAAATTAAAATAACGGAGACCCGCAGTTGTTGGCGCATCAAAAAAGCCTACTGGATGAATTTTGATAAAAAATATTTTACCCTCATTCCTTAGGCATTTGGCACATATCTAAAACAAAATATTACGATGTATTTATTGAACATTTTTCAAACATCGTTTTCATAATTAATGTGAAAATATCTGAATTACCTATAATAATGACCTGCCTGTCTCATTTCTCTATTCTGTCTCCATGAATATTTTCGACTTCTAGAGGGCATTTCAATTACCAACAGTTGAACAGTCGTGACTTTTATACAACGGAGGCATGTAAGAAGTTATACTTCCTTGGCATAAGGGAAAAATTGCAATATTTCACAATCGTAACGAACAATCATATCAACATTAATATTTAAAATATTAGTCAAGATAATTCGACTAAATGTCGTCACCATTCGTTCGACCTTATCGCGTTCCCAAACGCACACTATTTCGCGCTTACACTATCATTAGTGTGCGTTAAAGTCCAGTTGTATATACAGCTATGGAGATATGAAAATCTATTAAAGACTTATAGATGATTGTTGTTTTGATAAGACATTCCGGGCAAAGTCGCGGATTGCCCCTAGTATATGCATGAGAAAATGCGCTCGTGTACTAGGATATCATGGCCAATAAAGGGTATCATCTGTTTAAGCCAAACAGTTCCGTACTTACCAGCATATTAGAGGGGTCAAATTGAAGTTTTGTCTCTATAGACATTTGGCAAATTTGATCAAATCTTGCTGAGCATAAAAATTTTATCTTTTTAAAGAATTATTTGTAGGATTGTGATGCAAAAATTCCTGAATTCCCTGTTTGGGTCTTGAAATTTGCATTGCCCGAATTCTTTAGTTCATTTTATTAAAATAATATTAATATTTATGGCACTTTAAGGAACTGTATTCACTTCATGGTACAGGACAACAGTATAACGTTATAAACAAATTTTAAAATTTGGCAGCCATAATGTAAAATACATCCCTGGCTAATAACGCACACTAATACATGTTTCACGTAACTACACGACAGGGCGGACATTTTGCGATTATCTATGTTCGTGTGCGTTTGTTTTACTCCGCCAAGAAAGGCTTTTTGTCCGTGTGCCGGGAATGTGGGCGGAAACCTTATAATATTTGCTTAACTTGGTATGTGTGCGTTTCCACCCTACGCTGTGCGTTCACTCGCGACTGTCAAAATACTTCAATCAATAATTAAGTACCGGCGTAGCCCAGCTTCTCACACAAAAAAAAAATCCTCGTGAATGAACTTTCCGCGTTTTCACATTTTCCATTGATGCTCCGCTCTTACTAGTCATAGCGTGATATTATACTAGGTGGCGCGAAGGTAATTTCATAATGTGAATGTGTGAATCGTGCAAAACCTCACCTCATTGTTTTTTGGCATGGCATCTATGTTGTAGACGGATATAGAGTTAGTTGACAATAAGATATTTTTAGTGATACACACTTGAAGAACGTAGAATTCTTGTTGCTGATTATATATATATACCCATATGTATATGTATATGTACATATTTTAATCCCAATACACTTATTTGTCCGCGCATTATGCCTAAGTCATTTTATATTTACCACTCACTGCATGAGGTATTCTACACCGGATATTTTATTAATTACTTTTGAAAATCTTAAACGTGATAATAATGTACATTTTTTTAAAAATATTATTTTTAAAGATTAAAACATAATTATAGAGTAGACTCCCTCCTTTATTATACAAAGCATTAAAATTCAGATGAACGGCGGCCAGGCGTACCGTTGCGGATGGATTCTATCCGCAACATCAATATTACGCCGTCCAAGTACTAGGAACGCATGGCTTAAAAGAGGCTATCGTTCATACTGCGACAAGTACGCAAATAAATTTGATCTCTAACGTGTGGACAATAAAGTCCATCAGCTTTAAGCGGTCTATTTGCTATCCCGTTTTACGGCTACATGAAACGCGTAGCAAAAAATATATTTTAATTAATTGGCGAATCCTGCTACTCACTTACGTAAATAAATATTCAACAATAAATAAAACCATAGTATTTCAATACGCCAAGAATTTAAATAATCGAAATAATACAAATATCATTAATTCTCTTTTTTCAGTTTTCTGTTTCTTGATTTTTTTTTCAATTATGTGATCCTTGAGGAAAGCCTGTGCAGCTCATTGCCAGAGATGATGTTTATAAACAATGGAACATATTACAAACAAAAAGAGTCCAAATTTTTTCAATTATTTTCCTAAACGAATTCAGTTATTTACCTGAATGATTTATGATGAAACGATATTATAATGTATAATGCGAGTCTGATTTGATAGGCAAGTCCAGAACAATTTTAATATTTATTCACGAAAACAATTCGCTCCTTGAATACAAAAGGGCCACAATTTAAAAAAAAATGAAAATCGTTTTATTACAAAAATGACACCTGAACCGACTATATTTTATAGTGAAAAAAAACTCCCATCATTTTTGCTTATATTATGGCTGTACTGACTTACCGCCATTTTTGCATTAGCTCACTTTGACAGGTAATTTCAGTGCAAAACCGCCATTTTGTTAGTTGCGCCCGGAGATTCAACGCAAACGCACGTCGGTTGCGTGAAAAAGTGCCACAATCCAAAATACGTTTGTGTTGGATTCAAAATTTCAGGTAAGTGTAATTATATTTTACAATACAAAAGTGCCATATTTTGGAAAACGTCCGTTTTGCATTCTAACATTAGTATTTGTAACCATAATATATAATACAAAAGTGCCATATTTTGGAAAACGTCCGTTTTGCATTCTAACATTAGTATTTGTAACCATAATATATAATACAAAAGTGCCATAATTTGGAAAACGTCCGTTTTGCATTCTAACATTAGTATTTGTTATTATATTTTGCAATACAAAATTGCCATATTTGAAATGCGTCCTTTTTGTAATACAATATTAGTTAAGTATAATTATATTTTATAATACAACAGTAGCATATTTTGAAATACGTCCCTTTTGCGTTAAATTATAGTGGAATAAATAATTATTTTTAGCGTGCTAGAATGGAAAGGCCAGAAATATGGCCGTTTTGCATGATAATAATTTTAGTTTCCGTTACAATTTTTTAAATAAAAAATCCCATTTTGATGTTAATTTTGTTATATTCCTATTACTTCAGTGATTTTTAACTTAAAAATCATACAAATGCATTTACTTGTTTGTAAATTAATAATATAAACTAAATTGAAGCCCTGTCCCTGTAGCTTTCGTCACTAATTTAAAGTTTTTTTAAATAATATCAGTGAGTGTTTATAGGGACCTATAATAATATGGGTAGGTAGATATTCGTAAATGTTGAAAAATATGTGATTAAGATGCATTGCCCCATATTTTCTGTGAATTTGAATGTTAAACATGAGGTGGTAGCTTAAATTTGTCAAATATAATTAAGGTGTTATTACTGGCAAATTAGTATTGAAAATGTGATATTAAGGATTGTTATGTATTTGATTGTGTGTATGTTTTAGTGTATTATGTATTGTGTGTATATAATGAGGAATTGTGGGTACTTTATGTTTTTTAGCTATAAAACGTTAAAGATGTTTTTTTTTTACAGATTGACAAAATGAATAGAGCACGAAAAATGTTGAATATGGCAACCTCCGTTCAAGAATCGGAAAAAGTTCAAGCATTACCTGGCCACAATAATAATGTGCAAAATAAAACTTTTTTTAATACTCCAGCTGCACTCAGTCTACCCGTCACGTTACCCATTGATTCTTCGGATACAAATTCTATAGCAGACAGTCAACCTTAACCTATCAATATTAGAGGCTATAATATTTTGCTAATGAATTATGTGCCTCGAACTGATCACGAATTTCGAATTGTTCATGAAAATAAAAATGTATACTTTTTAGAATTTTACTCATTGTTTAATATGGAGTGGACGCTTAAAGAAGACCGTGTTGCAGTTATTGCGTTGCATCGTTGCGGTTACGCGCCAATTCAAATTTTTGACATACTGAAAAATTTTAATATAACCAAAAGATTCGTTTATCGTACCATCAAACGATACAATGAAGACTCTAGTGTAGATGACAGGTCAAGAAGTGGTCGCCCTCGGTCTGTTAGGACTCCAGCAGTGATAAAAGCTGTGAAGGCGCGAATTCAAAGAAATCCCAAACGTAAGCAGAAACTGTTGGCCCTTCAGATGGGGTTAAGCAGAACCACGGTGAAAAGGATATTAAATGAAGAATTAGGGCTTCGGGCATATCGAAGAAAAACAGGACATCGTTTGAATGCTTGTGTAATGGACCTGAGACTGAAGAGATGCCGCGCTTTGTTGAAGCGGTACGCGGGAAAAAAATATCGGGATATTCTTTTTTCGGATGAAAAATTTTTTACCGTAGAAGAGAGACAAACAAAATGATAAGGTGTACGCACATAGTAGTGAAGAAGCGAGAAACCGTATTCCGCGTGTCCAATGAGGTCATTTTCCATCCTCGCTCATGGTATGGTTGGGAGTTTCTTATTGGGGCTTAACAGAGGTACATTTTTGTGAGAAAGGTGTAAAAACGAATGCAGTTGTGTATCAAAATACAGTCCTGACGAACCTTGTGGAACCTGTTTCTCATACCATGTTTAATAACAGGCACTGGGTATTCCAACATGATTCGGCGCCAGCTCATAGAGCGAAGAGCACACAAGACTGGCTGGCGGCGCGTGAAATCGACTTCATCTGGCACGAAGACTGGCCCTCCTCCAGTCCAGATTTGAATCCGTTAGATGATGTCAATGATTAAGGCAGCCGCCGATATTGACATGGACCTCGTTCGTGCTGCGATAGACGACTGGCCGCGCAGATTGATGGCCTGTATTCAAAATCACGGAGGTCATTTTGAATAAACTTTAGTGGCATAAGAATCTATGTTTTGTTAAGTTCATTTTGGTATATAAATGGTTACATAATGAATAAACTTGTTTCAATTATTTTATATTAAACATGTGACAGAATTTATGACCTGACTAGGTATATTACTTAATAATAAGTTAAGTTTTTTAGTTCAGATTGTTTAATACAATGTTTTCCTGGTGTCCATTCACTTATGTTTTTACTTAGTAATAAGATTAAACTTTTTAATACGGTTTTTTTACCAAAAAGGTACAATAAACCATTTTTATTTGTAAAACTGTGTTTAATTTTTGACATATTTTTTATAATATTGGTTCAAATTTTGAATGCAAAAGGTACTTTTATGCTTTTTTTTCTTAATAGGTAACAGCTATAACAAAGTTTATATTGTAGATAGATAGAGCTAAAAAATACGCATCTAATGATATATTAACATCTTATATTTAATTAATAAATATATGAAATATTATAAAAAAACAGTTTCAAAAATTTGTTTTGGCTGTCCTGTAAAATTTATGGATTTCGATTTGTGTCCCTTTTGTATTCAAGGAGCGAATTATTTATGCGCATTCTTACTTCATACAGGAGACAGTCCGTCATGACTGACGTACAAATAATATCGTCTGGTTCACTCATTCAAACACGTGCGACGAGATTAAATGTCTTATCTTCTTGGAAACTTACATATTGTAAGTAATTTAATGTCATGTGTCTGATAAGGTTATATACACTGTATTTTTCTGGAAATATTTTTTTAATTTATTTAAAATTGTATGCCAACTGCATAATACATTAGATCGCTTATCTTTTATTAAATAGTATAACTATATTTGCGTACACAGCTTTGGCCAAAATAAACAATAACTATGACTATTACTTAATTATATGGTATTATTAAAATATAAAAAATCTACTTAAATAAAACTAGAATAAGAAAACAAAAACCAATGAAATTCTTCTATACTATTGATTTACGTAAATAAAAACTTAAAGCACATTGGCATAGTTTTTTTTTATTTACGTGTCTATTCATGTTCGCACCCCTCCGCCTCGCCCCAACCCCTTCTTCTTACCGCCACTGTAGCTTAACTTTTAAATTAATGCTAATGCAAAACGAATCATTGAATGCCTAAAAAAATACCTCTTTTCCGTATGTCGTGACTTCCCCGAAATTTTATTCTTATTAGCAACATTATCGAATGGCATAATAATACGGCATGTGTTATTATTTTTTAAATCATCGAGTTGGATTCCTTGCGAGGAACATTGATTTATCAAAAATCCAAGTATACAGTTTAAGCTTTTAAATATTTTTCGCTATTCCTCATAGTTTGGAAATTTGCTACCCAAGCCCACTTGAAAAATTCACCCTGTGTATTTGAACCTTTTGAAAATCAATAATCATTTATTTTACTAAAACAACTGCTACAATATCAAACAATCTAATTTAAAATTTAAAAAAAATATAATTTTAAGGAATTAAAAAAAAATTGAATGCCCCGATCGGATTTTTTTTCTTCGCACAAAAAGAGAACATTCACAACACTGCGGCAAAGGTGCACAATATTACGCGATTGATATACTAGGACCGCATAAACGTTCCGAGCTAAGTAACGCAGGCGGAGGTCACAGTGTAGCTGCTGTCGCTACGAACTATCTTCACTGAAGCAGTACATGAACAGAACGTGAATGACATCGCACTCGATTTTCTTAGTCTGTGGCATCAGTTGACTGAACTCAGAAGCGGTCACAGTTTGTTTTCATACTAGCTTAAGTAAACTCAGTTATATGATAGCTTGATGTGAGCATGTTCATATTTCATTCGTAATAATATCATTGTCTTTATGCCACAATTAAGAAAGAATGAATATTTTGTACTTTTAAAATTAAATGAGCGGACTCATTGACATTCACAAGAAACAATGAAAGTTTCGACAAACATAAGACTGCCATAAAAATTACAATTTAAACATAGACATACAATTTTGCATACCAAAGCTACATAATGTTACAATAAAAACGCGCACGTGGTCTCTAGTTAATAGGGTATTTGTACTCAGTTCGCGCACTTTGAATTATATTCATGATATTTGTGAATTGGAGTATGGCCTATAATGTATTTATCTTTTTATTGTATTGTATTGTATCAGCCAATATACGACCCACTGCAGGGCACGGGCCTCCTCTACAATCGAGAGTACGATTGAGAGTGGTTGAGAGAGAGTTGGTATTTATCTTTACTAAAAATGTAAAAGGAAGAGTAGTTGTTGACATTATCGGGCCTACACCATGGACTAGTCATGTTCTTCTATTGGCGTTTTTTGTTTGTATCTAGATACATACATATATATTTATATTCAACATATTACGCGATCCAAATACTAGGACCGCATATTGCTAAAGAGGTGTGCGACACAGACCTAGATTCAAGTACCAGCAGCTTCTCTATAAATTGTTTTCGCTGAATCAGTGTACGATATACATCGTAGGCACTCGATGAGCTATTGGTCTAAACTCTTGGAACTTGTAACAGTTCTACGCCTCCCTCTGTAACTGTCGCCCGTCATCGCGCACTGCGCGGGACTCCTGTACAACTGAGAGAGGCCACTCTACACTAGTGAAGGTTTGCATTTACCAAAAGTAATCTTGTTAAGATCATAGTATGCAGGATTCCTCAAAATATTTTCTATAATCAACACACACAATACTCTAAAAAGTGAGAGGAATGTCCCCGTATACGAACCCACGACTTTCGTCTCGGTGGCCGCGCCCGGTGCGTTACCAACAAGCCATCACATACCCCCTCACCCTACTGCCAGTATTGATTTATTGCTCAGCCAATGAACGACCGCTCTTCCTGGTCAGACGTTAAGTAGCCACAGACTAGCCACATAGCATTCGATGCGTTTCATTTTCTGTAAAACTGAATATTGCTTTTATGGAAAGCTACTACTCTGTATGCTTTCAGCTTCGCCTGTGTTGGTGAGACATTAAAGTCACCCGTCTCCCTCACACCTTCCCGTATATTAATAATAAGCAACAGTTGGTTTAGGATTCCTCTGCTGTCATGATATCCTTGTGTTTGCGGTGCCTGATATCCGCATGTTGCTTGGCAACCGGAAACAAATGTTGTTTACAAATAAACGGCGTCACCGTCGGCTCTCTGTCAATCGATTTAACACGAATATTATTTAAAAATTGCAAACAACTTGCAATCATATGTTCTAACCCCTACGTGGTGAAGATCCTGGTGATCTTATATCAGACACCAGACCCGCATCAATATGGACTTTAAACATGTTTAGTGCCTATTTTCTATACGAGGAATGAATAAAGATTATTAATATTATAAACATAATCGTACGAAGTTCAATGTCAGCGGCTACACCTGTGAAAATGAAATCAGTGTCAAAATGTAGAGTGCTTTATTTAACACTCATGAAATATCAGAGCAGATAAGTGTTGCACGTGACATTCGAACAAAGCTTGCTGAGGGTTTTCTATCGTTATAATGAGGAACAAAATATGTTTTAGCTTGTTAATGTGTCCCGCTGCAGGGCAAAGATAAATATTATAAGCTAATTCATAAATATAGACACGCGTGCAAATTGACTGGTTCTATAAAATACTTGTGCTTTATTAAATTTATTAAGTAATGTCCTGAATAAAATCAAATCACTGGAAACATATTATTGCATATTGGCCGTCATGTTGTTCGTCAAATATGAATTTATCAGTTAGCATTCGGTGATAGCCCCGATATCTATTTAATGCAAAATATTACGCGAGCCAACTACTAGGAGCGCATAACCATTGAGAGCTGCACGCCACAGATGTATGGTTATAGTATAGGAGCTGTGCCACTGTAGTGTTTTCACTGAAACAGTGAACTAAATACATCGCACTCGATTTGCTCAGTCTGTGTTCTGTGACACACAGCGAATAATTCAAACTAATACACCGTCCCACTATGTGTAATGTATAAAATGTATTATGTAAATAAATGCGAAAGTCGGGTAATTCCGATAATCACTAAATTCTGATCACTAATTCCTTTAAAGGAATCTGAGTCGACCGAAGAGGGCGTGCGTGTTGGCATGGCGGTTAGATGAATGTTGTTGGAAATATACTGCCGTACTGAGGAGAATATAGTCATTGTCGGAATTAACCACTCTCTTATTATTTCCCTTCTTGGACTATTTTGGATATTAGCTTCGTACGAGCAATATGTATTTTATTAAGTTTGAAGTTAGTACCGTATATTAATCTATCCAGATATAATAATTGGATATAATCAGCTAGTATTTAATAAAGATACCCACGAATATTAATAAATTTTCCAAAAATATCAATAACCAGTAAATATCAACAATTAAGAACAAGCAAGTTTAAAAGACTATTCAATGAATAACTAAAGATTTTTGTTTAAGCGAATAATACTATTTTACTGTTAGCTTTTTAGAAATTAGGACCTTATAGAAAGAAAATAAAACTAAATATTGGGCCGTGCAGGAAGTGCCATGTTCCGGACTCGAACCGGTGTCTCTAGACTCCGCAGTCTAACGCTCTACCAGCTGAGCTAACACGGCTACAGAATGCTTTTTTGCAACTGGTATTATAGGTTTTAAGAAAAATGACAAAATAAAAACAGTGTATTTTGTTACAATCATCTGACCCCTAGGGCTGGTTGTATTCATACTCGTAAATATATGTACATAGTTTCAATCACTCTTTTAGATATTACTGTACCCAACAAAATCAACAAAAACATTCAATATGTCGGGAACTTTTTGTATCTAACTTATTTATTTTTGTTTTTGGTTCTCAAGCTTGAATGTGCTGACAAACTTGGCAAACTTAGTATTCATTGATACTTGAAAATATAAGTTTTATAAATATTTGAGATTTCATGAACATAAACGTATGTAGGGATGAAAGCACGGGAAAGAAAATTTGTTTTCTCTCTTCCGTGGACGAAAGTGACAAGTTGTTACTTTCATCCCGACATTTAAATATTTCAGAATTTAACAAACTAATGACCAAATCTTTGAAAATCGTTAGATAGTTATTATTGTTAACACCGCTATGGAAAGAGGAATAGTTGTCTTATTTTACTGACACACAACTCGCACGATTAAGCCTACCATAAAGAAAACAAGCGCAATAGAAAAAAAACTGCCTCAAGTCATTTGAGGGGTATTTTTGCATCATCGAGCCGTTACAGCCAAAACCTGAAGGAATAGCGGCGTGAGTATTTAGGTGAAGTGTCGAAATGACTTATGTATATCCGACATACAGCATATCTTGTTAAGTTCTCTACGGTATGCAGCCGTCCCTTGAAATATTCGGACCGCGACGCACTGAGGCAAAGCGCACAATATTACGCGATTTATGTACTAGGAGCGCACAAACATTCAGAGCTAACTAGCTAAGTAGAACTGGCGAATGTCATAGTGTAGCTACAGTTCGCGGAAACAGTACTAACAGACTTCACATACAAATGGTCGGAGGTATTCCCGGGGATCGGAACATACGACCGCCGTCTCGGCAGCTGCGTTCGGTCCGTTTCCAACAGACCACGACTCCCTCACCCGGCCGCCGATATTGATTTATCGCTCGGCCAATGAACGACGACTGTGAGGTGTCACAGCGTACGCGAACCGAGAGTACCTTTATTTTATCTTTTGGTGATACTGAATATTGCTCGTGGAAAAGATGTTAAACTTGTTTCTATTTCCTATTATATTTCTGTTTCCAATGTTAAACTTAAGTCACTTATTTTTTCCATAGAGGTTACGACAATCGTTTTTTTTGTAAATATAACACCAGTGAATCAGACTTGTCATTCAGATCAGTTATTTACCACGCACCTCATTCATTTAATAATACGTAGCTTTGGTTTGCAAAATTGTCTATTCGTGCATTCACTGTTATTTTTATGCCGGTATCATTGATGTCGAGCCTTTCTTTGTTTCCTGTACTATTTCCATAATTGTGCCGTAAGAGTGTGAAATTGTTGTTCATATTTCAGTCGTAATAATGAAAACAAAACCTTTATATAAAGGCACGCTAACATACGACTGAGTCTATGTAAGCTGGCATGAAAACACACCATGGCTGCTTCTGAGTTCATTCATCTGATGCCACAGACTAAGTGAATCAAATACTTAACGTACTGTTTCCGCGAACATAGTTCATAGCGACTGCAGCTACACTGTGACTGTGACTATGCGCTACAACTAATGTTATGGACCAATTTTTGTATTACCCCGTTTTTCATCTTGCCCCCGCTCACTCTATCGATATTTTGAGTCGAGTTGTTTCTATGAAATATGCGAGTACGCCACTTAGAGTATGCATCGCAGGTGTGGAACCCTTGATATGAGATTTATAAATCCCGTATCGAGGCCATACAAAAGAATATTTTACGCTATTTGGACTTCAGGGCTGGGCATGTCTCTAATGATTATATTCATCGCTGTAAAAGGTACCATTTCTTACCATTATACTTACGACGTGACATAAATGACGTAATATGTTATTTAGTGAACATTGCTACAACTTCCTGGCTTCGTTAGATTACAATAACAAAGCTACATCCTGGTTTTAGATTATCAATATCTTTCCGCAGGCGCTGAATGGTGAAGAAACTACATACCTAATCATTTATTTATTTATCAAATCTATCATTTACACTGATCTAGCAGTTACTCAATTATTGATGAACTTTCTTTCTAAATTCAGAATCATCATACAACGTTAGGTAGATACAACGTCTGGAAAAATCTACGTACCGTAAAACAATGCGTTAAATTGTAAGCAGTATGTTACGGTTCACAATCTTTCGACAGTTCACAATCTCGCGAGACAGATTATAATCTAACGGTATTTAGAATTTTACGGTGATATATATATATATATATATATATATATATATATATAAAGACCACAAAGAGACACAAATGGATTCTGTACGCACAGGTTTAAAACTGCTTTAGTACGTAAAAGGTTTTTTGCATGGCTCCAGTAATATATAGCAAGCTACCAATATTACTGGAGGGATGGAATCTGAATGAATAAAAAAAATAATTGTTAAACATTTGGGATAGTTAATGTTCTCATTATGTATTAAATTTTCTAAGCGAAGATTTTTATTAATTTGACTTGATTGTTATACATTCAATATATATTTATATTACATTATTTATTAAGATTATCTAATACCTTTTTCAATTTATATTAAAATGTCTTATTTAATTAATTGCACAAGACTCATTAAATTAATGAATATATTGATATGAAAAAATACAATAGGCACAGTATTGGCTTAGATATCGAGCGAAATTATTATAAAAAAGCCGAGTTGATACCCTCTTTTCTTTCTGTAGTTGTTAATATCGGTTAAAGGTACCAGTTACCACCGAAAAGGTGACGAAATCAGAATGCCAGTGTCGTACAATAATGCTGTATAATACTGTTGTACAATAATATTGTACAATATTGTTGTACAATAATAGTGTATAATACTGTTGTACAATAATATTGTACCATATTGTTGTACAATAATACTGTTGTATACATAGAGAATGCTTGGTAAAGTAATGGGTCTAGTTCATAATCGTTAAGTTATTCAAACAGCTAAGTCATTTTCAAACAGGTAATAGCACGTCATCTTTTACAACTGACTTTTTCAATGAGAGGTCGAGGACTTAGACAATTGTTCACCACGCTGGCCTAGTGCGAGCTGGCAGACTTCACATAGCACAAAACATCTTGTTTAAATCTCCATAGTGTGCAAGTTTCATGACGATGGTTTCCATCACCGTTGTACTGTGAGGTAATTAGCTATCATCGAACATGCGAGATGAGTCCGGCGTGACCGTGAAATATTCGGACCGAAACGTACTGACCACTGAGGCAAAGGTGCACAATATTACGCGATTTATATACTAGGAGCGCATAAACATTCAGAGCTAAGTAGAGCAGGCGGAGGTCACAGTGTAGCTGCAGTCGATGCGAACTATGGTGACTGAAACAGTACGTGAAGTATCGGACTTGTTTCACTTATTCTGTGGCATCAGGTGAATGAACTCAGAAGCGGTCACACTGTGTTTGCATACTAGCTTACATAAACTCAGTTGTATTCATATTTTAACAATAATTTTATTGTCTTATGAAACAATAAAGAATCTAAGAAAATACGGAAACCTACTAACCTACCTATTGCGGAAAAACGACATACTGCAAGGTGGGCGTATAGAAATACTATGATTGTTTTTACGAGATAATTATTCATAGTAAGGAATCTGTTGTACCGTATAAGTAAGAATCTAAAACGTATGTTTAAATTTAAGATGCGTTTTCACAGGCTATTCAGTAAACATCTTGTTTAGTTTATCGTGCTATAATTTATAGTTTCAGCGAGCGTCTTTTATAAATATATTCCCTGGCTCGTTTGACTCTCAAATATGTTTCAACCGGCCTTGACAGAGAACTTGTGTTATCCAAGGATTCGAGTCCCTCAGAATAAAAGGGGTCGGGTAACTGTGTCAAGCGCACGGTCGACACGCGGGTCCTGGCTCGGTGTTACAAAATGCTTTCTTTTAATTTTGAGGGTGTTATGTGACATACCTAGAACAAAGCTCAGTGTCCAGAAATATTACTATAATACTCTTGTAACTCCTAACGAACAGAATTCTATTACTACCGCCGTAACTGTATAGATCCTGCGACCACCGTCTCTGCAGCCGTGTCCGGTGCGTTACCAACAAACCACCACATACTCCCTCACCCTACTGTCGATATTGATTAGTGGTCAGCCAATGAATGGCGATCGTGTGATGCCACAGACTACTCGAACAGAGTACTATTTATTTCGTTCACTGTGTCACTGAATATCACGTAGAGGTTAAGCTGTTACACTGTGGGTTTAAGATTTGCTATATAAGTGAGGCACGGTGGTTTTTTATTTCTACTGCAACTGTATTAATAAAGACTCGTCTCGATTTAATTGACACGTGACGTTGGCGTATCAATTATTATGAAGCGTACAGAACTTCTCATCTCTTGGAGCCCTTCATTATTAGCTTTGAGTTCTATCAAATTAGTTTTTAAATTGAAATAAAACGAATTCTTACGGATTTTATCGCGAATTTAATTAGATTTTTAAAAAATGAAAAAATCAAATTGTGTAACATTCGCGTAAATCCAAGAAACTAGTTTGTTATTCTTGTATAACTCCAGCGGCGTGCTGAAGCTTAAAGAGCAGAAATCTCTGTGTCCTCTCGGTCATGCGATACATACACATAATTATATTAAGCACACAATTTGTCACCATACATACTATAAAAAAAAAAACAATTGAATTTATTCGTACTAAGCAATGTGGATTATTTACTTGATTATGGTTTCTAAGCTCCTTAAATAGATAAAACTGCGAAACCATCCTACATAAACATTAAACAGCCATGCGATACCGCGCTCTGAAAGAATACAGACTGCTGTATACTTTTTCAGGCTTTCACATATCACCGAACACAAACATCCTCTCAAGTCCGCTTGTTTATTCAAATGTATTGAACCTGTATTGTATTGAGCCCGACCGGAACTTTCCCGACGCTCCATACTATGCAGACGCGCAGTGCGTGGCGCCTGCCGCCGAGGCACATCGATATCCAGGTGGCTCCACGTGTGTGGCTGATTCTAATTTTTTACATAAAATGTTTTCAATGCGCTGCTGGCATTCCGTGTGTGTGTTTTGAGAGTCGAGCTGGAGAGATGTCTCTACAGCCCTCGTACGTCATGAGTCATTCTAATAAAGTATTGGCCTCGGTACGGAACTTCTGCGATAAAAACAACTGAGAGGACGCGAAAGTGTGCCAAGTCGACGGTCCAGACACGTATGCTGGCTCCGCGTTGGAGGAGTATTTTCTATCATACCGAAGTTTATAGTGTCATTCCAGTTTCTATGATTTCTACATTTTATTGTAACTTCCGATAGTCTTAATTCTACGTCTCCGTGTTGATTTATTGTTCAGTCAATGAACGCCGTCCGTGTGGAGCCACAGACTACGCTAATGCTATACGACGCATTTCATTTTCTGTCGCTCTGAATACTGTTTGTAAGGAGAGCTACTACTCTGTTCGCCTGCATTAGTGAGAGATGAACATCACCCGTCTCTCTCACACGTTGTAAATTCGCAGTGAAGCAACAGGTTGTGTTTTTTCCTTTGCTGTCATGATATTCTTGTATTGGCGCCGATTTCCACCTGTTGGAACCGTAAACAAACGTTGTTTTTTATAAGAATTGTAAGGAAAAACGCTTCTTCATTAGTTGCATTGTGTCTGTAATTACTACCACCTGGCTTCGTTTTCGGTCGCAGTCTTGATATATCCTGTATAATCAAGTCCAATGATGTGATATAGAAGTATACGTTGCACGAAGCTCACCATTGATCGGATTATGGGAGAGAAAAACATTCTTATCATTATGAATAAATGCTGTTATATATTTTATCTTCATGTGTCCAACTGTATTCAAACTGAAATATTACAAATTAAAAAAATAAACCATCATATAGATTGATAATTCATAAATGATTCCAGTAATTATAATTCACTTTACTAAGCTAATGAAGTCTATGAACAATTTGTAAATTATAAATCGAAAACATTTTTCCGAATGAAGGTAACGCCATCATAAGTGGTCAGTGTATTCCACTGACGGAATCCTTGCATACACCTGCAGAGTCACTGGTTTTATAATGTACTTGTACTTGTACTCTGTTGAATTCAGTAAGTATTGTTTCAAGTAAAGACCATTTACTGAAAGTAGTCCTGTATTATTTTGTCCGTTATGTTGTTCATGAATATCTTTGTTAATCGTACGCTGATGGCTCCGATATGTAAATATTGCCAAATATTACGCGATCAAACTACTAGGAGCGCATAACCATTGAGAGCTGCACGACACAGACGTATTTTACAGTATAGTAGCTGTGCCTCTGTAGTGATTTCACTGAAACAGTGAAGTAAATACATCGCACTCGATTTGCTCAGTCTGTGTGTATTACGTATAGTCTATTCGGCTAAATGCGAAAGTCGGGATATTCCGATAATCACTAATTTATTATCACTAATTCTGCTTGATGAAGTAATGGATCCAGTAGGGTAATTCACGTAATTAAATAAGTTCAGTTGCAGTGCAGTTGCAGTTAAGTTTAGATCAAAACAGATCTTTTCGTATTCTCGTAATTTGGACAACCGCTGTCAGATACGCTCGCGTCAAGGCCGCGTCACGCGAGCGGTTTAGCGTATGCTACTGCTGCGTGTTTTATGTGCGTGATTCAGATCGCAACTTGATCGGTATTCACGTGTTAGCTTTTTGCATACGACTGACATACAGTTGACGCGCAGCACCCGCGCAGTTTACGCATTGTTTAGGTGCAGTTCACGCGCAGCTAAACAATTACAAGAATACCATTTTGCACTAAGACGTAAACTTCATTGCAACTGCACCGCAACTTGATCGGCGCATCAAAAAATTACGTGAATTACCCTACAGTTCATGTTCGTGTAGACATATTAATTAATAGCAATTTTCGAATACATTTGGTTCTCATAATATAATAATATGAATACTTCTCATACATAACTCAATCACAATATCATTACTAGAACAACAGATTTTGATCCGAAAACTTGTACTTTTTTATTCAATTTTAAGGACTTCATTTTTATATTTACCTGACTACGACAGAGAAATCAAATAGAGAGTACTGATTTCAGCAGTCTATTTTTCACTGCCTTATTTATTTCACAGTTGAGCCTAAACTACACATCGTATCTTGATACATTACAGAGGCGGTAATTTATTCGTTATTAGGGTTCGGTCGCGGTGTCCGAGTCCCTCATTCGAAGAGTAGTCGCCGCGGGGCGCTGCGCATGTGAGGTTCCGGCGAGACTATGGCGTTCTTGCTGCAGGATCCCGATGCAGTTTTAATGCGCTGAAGGAATTTGGTTGTTTTGTCAGTGTAGGAATTTAGTAGGGAATCGACACAACGGTCGCCCGGATGGTCCAGGCAATGGTAGCGATAAGTTATTTTGCGGCGGGATGACAAATAATATTAGACTGCATTCTTGTATTGGCACATGCTGTAAATATAGTGGAGACAATATTTCCGAGATCATTGACCTGATGCCACAGACTAAAATATCGAGAGTGTGGTGTTTCGTTTACTGCCAGAGCGAAAATGTTTTATATGAGAGGCTACTACACTGTGACCTACTCCTGTATTGTATCACAAAACTCTCAATAGCTATGCGGTCCTAGTATTTGAATCGCGTAACATTTGTGCCTTGTTGTGAGATATCGCAACAAGGAGCAAATGTTACGTTACAGAAAACACGTTCGGTACCTCAGTGTCCGACTGCTTCAGCGAGATATCCCAGCGTTCGTGATTCATAGCAGAAGAAGAAAAATAATAAGCACTTGTCATGACTTCCGAGAATTAACAATACAATCGACATTCAGTCTTGCATTTGGAGTTTTGACAAAGTAACAATAGAGTTGATAGATGTTGCGATTTGGTTTTCAGCATCATGTGCGAAGTTGCTAAATATTGTAAATATAGAAAATGTTGATCTTGAAGAAGAGATAATTGTTTATAGTAAGGAATCTATTGTATCGTTTAATTAAGAATTGTTAAATATATAATTATAATCCTGACACTGAAAAGGAAAAGCGTGTGAATACGTCACACGCTTTTCCATAAATATTTAGTTCTGTTCATTAGTGGGATGATTTGTAGTTACAGCGAGTGTCTCTTATATTCACGAATTGTTTGTATCTTAAACATGTTTTCAACCGGCCTTGGCAGAGTACTTGACTTATACACACGGCTCGGCTGTTTCCATCAAAATAAAAGGGGACGCGTAAGTGTGTCAAGTTCACGGCCGACACGCGGTCCTGGCTCTGCGTGGGGGAATACTTTCTTTCATTTTTGAGGTTGCCACGTGGAGCCATCTTTCCAATAACTATTTTACTGCATTTTTAAAGTTTCTGCCGATCTTAATTCTACGAATCCCTCTATAACGATAATAGAGCGTGATCGCCCACTGCTGCATCCTCTCCAACTAAGAGTTTGACTGAGAGGGCGAGGGCTTAGACAAGAGCCCACTACGCTGGCCTAGTGCGAGCTGGCAGACTTCACAGACACAGAAAATATTGTTAATTTTTTTCGGTATTGAGATATTCTCACCATGTGTTAAATATTTCCTTGGGTATGAGAGTTCAACCAAAAGCAACGATGATAATTAGTGCTAAGAATTTCTCTTTTTATGCAATATATAAATTATTTTAATTCTTATTCAAATTATTATTCTGTTTTCCTTCATCATTGAATCAAAAAAGTCAAGCGGTCAGACCACCCCCGACCCCAACACCATGCTGCTGCTATTGATTTATCGCTCAGCCAATGAACGACGACTGCGACGTGCCACAGCCTACGCGAACCGAGTACTAATTTTATATGCTTTGACACTGAATGTCGCTGGTAGAGAAAGCATTTAATTTATTTAGACAGCCTCCGTGGCGCAGTTGGTTAGATGCCGGCCGAGAAACGAGAGGCCGCGGGTTGGATCCCCGCACCGAGACAAATGTTTGTGAGGCCCACAAGTATTTGGCTCGGGTCTAGTAGCTTAACTTTTAAACTGATGGCCGATGGTGCCAAAAAATTCTCGAATGGAAGCCACGAATCGGAAAGCGCAGCGTGGGACGTCGCTGGATGCAGGCTGCCTCCAACAGGTCACTGTGGAAATCATTAGAAGAGGCCTGTGTTCAGCTGTGGACATCCCTTGGCTGATGGATGGATGGATGATTGTAATAATGACTTCTAAATCTGAATTGCATGATAATGTTATTATTATGATAGACCAATTAAATCTGAATATGGTTGCAATACATGAAACGGGGTTTCAAGTAGGGCAAGAGGATAAAGCACCATTTGGACTGCGTACGAAAAACTGTGCGAAGGTGCCTAGGTACTCCACAAAATGTTCGAATCCTCTATCGTACGTCCTAACTTTAGACTTAGTTCCGAGTGAATGATATGTGTCATTTAGAATAGTGTTCATTTTTAGAAGCGGAAAACTTATAACTTATTTCGGATCATAGAGCAACAACCCTGGTTACAAACTACGACATACGCCGCGTCTCCTAAGTGTTCGTGGTGATCGTGGCGGGGGTGTAGAATTTTATATTTATTTAAAATGGTACACCAACAGCATAATACGTTAGATCGCTTATTTTTTATTAGATAGTATAACAGAAATATTTAAATGTAAATATGTATGTAAGGCGCACACAGCTTATATACGGAAAAGACTTGACGCACGCTTGCTCAATACCTCTGCTCTGTCACAGATTGAGCAAATGTGTTTTTATGTCAAGGTTAAATCTCTTCGCACTGCCGTCGGTACGGCTTATCGCCCGCCCGCTGTGTGGATGAATTGATTGATATTTTAAGCGAAACAGTGATATTTCTCACAAAATACAATTACATAATTTGACTTGGTAACTTTAATATAAATCTTTTCTTAAATCGAATTTTACGATATTTAAATAGTATGGACCTCGTGCAAGTAGTAGGATGGATGTTGCGATTTGGTCTCTAGTTCTCTAGGTCTCTAGTTGATAGGGTATTCATACTTTGTTTCGCGCACTTCGAAATATATTCATGATATTTGTGACTTGAAGTATGGCCTATAATGTATTTATCTTTATTAAAAATGTAAAAGAAAGAGTAGTTGTTGACATCATCGGGCCTACGCCATGGACTAATCACGTTCTTCTATTAGCGTTTTTTGTTTGTATCCAGATGCATACATATATCATATTTATAATCAATATATTACGCCATCCAAATACTAGGACCGCACACGACTAAAGATTTGTGCGACACAGACCTAGGTTACAGTATCAGCAGCTTCCCTGTAAATTATTTTAGCTGAATCAGTGTACGATATACATCGTAGCCACTCGATTAGCTATTGTACTAGACTCTTGTAATTGACGCCCATCATCGCGCACTGCACGGGTCTCCTGTACCACTGAGAGCTTCACTGAGAGGGCTGAGGCCACTCTACATTAGTGTAGGTTTTTATTTACCAAAAGTAATCTTGTTAAGATCATAGTATGCAGGATTCCTCAAAATATTTTCTATAATCAACACACACAATACTCTAAAAAGTGAGAGGAATGTCCCCGTATACGAACCCACGACTACCGTCTCGGTGGCCGCGCCCGGTGCGTTACCAACAAGCCACCACGTACCCTCCCTCACCCTACTGCCAGTATTGATTTATTGTTCAGCCAATGAACGACCACTGTGAGATGCCTCAGACTACGCGAACCGAGTAGCATTAATTTTATTTGCTGTGACCCTGAATATAGTTTCTAAGTAAAACTGTTAAACTGTGGGCCTACAATTTACTGTATAAGAGCTATTTCGCAATGTCGACCGGTCTCGCCGGCGACTCAGTCACCGGGCAATCAAAAGATAGGCGACCAGGGCCGGGAGAGTAGCCGAGAATAGTGTTTCTTCTATATTCGTGCGTAAAGGTCTTCGAATATTTTGTAATAGTAACGTTACTAATATTTTTAAAGAGAAAAAAAGAAAATCATACTGAGCTCACGATTCTCCTATATTACTGAACATAGACAGACTCTCGGTTCCGCGTGTTAATTAATACAAATATATTTAACCTATAGGCTATCGGCCTGGCCGAATAGTTCACGATACATTTGATATAGTTGATCTGTCATACGAGTTTAATTTGACATACATATGTACATGCCATAGCCATTATCGACCAACATCCTTCCAGTTTTTTCTTATTCAGGGCCTTGTTATCCCATTCTCTCCTATATTTGTTCAGTTAAATCGCCGATGTTTTCTGCTCAAGTAGAACAGTCACGTCTTTTAAACATTGAAAGCCGCGTAAGTGTGCCGAGGTCACAGTCGAGACGCGGATCCCGGTTCGGAGTTGGGTGAAGGTTTTTATTATTTATGAGGATATTATGCGCCATACCAACTTGTAATTTCTAATGAACTCGGCTGTCAATATTGATTTATTGTTCAGCCAATGAATGACGTCTATTCTTGGTGTGTTGGTGACTAGCCACAGAGTGCGCAGATGGCATACGATTGAATTGATTTCCTCCTAACACTGAATACTGTTTGTAAAGAGAGATACTACTCTGTGTCCTTACGGCTTCACCTGCATCAGTGAGAGATAAACATCACCGGTCTCCCTCACACCTAACTGTAAATTCGTAGTGAAGCAACAGGTGGTGTACATTGCGTCTGCAGTCATGATGTCCTGGTATTTGCAGTACCCGATCCCTGCATGTCGCCTGGCAACCGTAAACAACTGATGTTTACAAACAAACGGTGTCACTGCCGCCTCTTCGTCCATTTGTGGAAAACATTAATTATAAACTAGCAAAATGTTATTCTTCTATCTCACGAGACTTTTTTTTCCTGGAATAAACGTATCGCATGTAATTTTTTGTGCCCCTGTCAACGTGTATGCAGAAGTACATGTGATGTCTATCTTACATGGGCATTTGTAATGTTAGTAACAAAATCTATAACAAAGCATATCATTTATTAACTTAACCTATCATTCTCACGTGAGTGACTGTCACGAGCGCACGTGTCAAATTGTAATCAATTGTATTTAATTTGTAAAATTGTATTTTAATGAGTGTCATAGATAATAATGTGCTCTTTGATGACTCTAGTGGAAGTGATATTATGGAAGAAGAGAGAGTATTGGATAGCGAGCAACAAATTTACTATGAATGCGGAGGCAGAGTAGAGAGAGATGTAGTCGTTAATAGTGTTGCCATGGAGATTGAGAGGTCACAGGAGAAGAGAGTCCGAGAGGACAGTGAGGACACAGTAGGTGATGATGATGGTTTTACAACAGTCTGTAGAAAAAACAAGCGTTTTGCTGGAAGTTTGTCCAAGAAAAATCATACTTCGGAGGAAAATATGTCAAATGTCAATCATAGCACGTCAATGGTACAATATGATAATGAAATAATAGTATGTATTACGGCAAAGGAGGTTTTATTGAAACAGTTTGGTATGGCAAAGTTGTTGAAAAAAGAGGATGTTAACAAAATATTAAAGATTAATTATAAAACTCCATACAAGGTTCTTGTATACTTTGAAGACAAAATTAATGCGGAAAAACTCATAAATTTAAGCATTTTTAAAACCATGGGATATAGATGTCAGTATGCGAATGAAGTGAATCTATCGTATGGAGTAATAAAACAAATTGATTTAGAGACGAATGATAAGGAAATTTTAAATAGTTTGGAATGTGAAAAAGAGATAATTACACTAAGAAGATTGAAACGGCAAACTAATAAAGGAGAATGGGTAAATAGTGAAAGTATACGGCTTTGTTTTCAAAGTCCGACCTTACCTCCATATGTTTATATATATGGCTGCAGGATAAAGGTTGAACCATATACTTTTCCTGTTACCCAATGTTCTGGGTGTTGGAGATTTGGACATCTATTAAGATCATGTCCAACAAAAAAGATTTTGTGCCCAAAATGTGGAGATAGTCATAGAAATTGCGACACTACCAACTTTAAATGTGTAAACTGTAAGGGTGCACATATGGCCCTGAATAAGTTATGTCCTGTGTTTTTAAAAGAAAAGTCCATAAGAAAGATTATGAGTTCAGAAAATTGCACCTATAGAAAAGCTATGTCGATGTTTCTGAATAAAAAGGCAGTGTATACAAAACTTGACAATGTGGAAGGTCAAAGCGCGCAGGTAGCTGATAAAAGTCAGGATATTAAGAAACTGTCATATAGGAATGTGTTGGAAGGAGGCACTCGCGTTGATAAGAATAATATATCTTGCAATGAGAGCAAAAATGAAGAGTACGCGAAGGAACAAGCTCTAAGGAATTCGCCAATTCTAGGTGAAAGTGCAATGTCACGGCTTAAAAATAGAAATGCAAAAAAGCAGTCAGTTTGTGTAGATAGACAGGAGTCAGTTGATTGTACACCTGAAGAGGCAAGAAAAAATACGGAAGAAACTGGAAAAAGGAATAAATTTAGCCGTTTTAAAATTATTATGGATAGATTAAAGGAAATTTGCACATGCAATTCGGCGCTGGACGTTAAAATTAAGTTGACATGTAGTTGTATATTAGAAGAATGTATTCAGGTTGTTGTTATGTATTTTAGAGAGGGTGACATTATTTCTAGTCTTTTTGCGTGTTTACATAATGGATAGTAATCAGAAAAAAATAACGTTGAATTTTTTGCAGTGGAATGTAGTCATTGCTTTGAGAGTAAGATCTGGACACCTTCCGCTTAACAACTTTAATTACCTAATTAGAAAAACCAATTCACCCAACTGTGCGGTTTGTGGTACAGTGGAAGACGTTTTGCATTTATTGACGGAATGTAGTCGGTTTCGAGATGAGAGACAACATGTGATGAAGGATTTGCATGTTAATGAAAATGATGTTGGGTGATTTCATCATATTTTATCCGAACCAATGTCCGAAATGGCTATCAAGTTATTTAAGTTTATAATGTTACGATTTTGAATTTTTCAGTCTTTTCTTTTTCTTTTCTTTAGTGTGAAAGTTTTTTTTAGTTTAATTGGTTGTTGAAAATGTTAGATTTGATGTACTGTTGGTAATTAAGGGGGATAAAAACAAAATTAGTCCCCATTAATTTTTTTTTGTGTATGTGATTGTTTATAAGGTACGATGGGACTGGCATATATTGTTTCATAATATAAAAGGCCCTTTTAAATATTATTGAAATAAAAAAAAAAAAAAAAAACTTAACCTATCTATACATATAATAAGTTTGTAACCCATCGATGTTTGTACTTGGAAGATAACAGAGAAACTCTAACATGCGGGGCTGTATTAACGTATGTAAGAGTACCCAACACAATGGTTTTTAGAATTTTGGTCTCTTTCTCTATTTAGAAACGGGTAAACGGGTTTCGATGTAATTTGGTACGGAGGTAGCTGACAGCCTGGATGAACACTAAGGGTACTTTTAATCCCGAAAAATGTAGTGTTCCCGTGGGATAAGGCAGGAATTCAGATATATTTGTTAGTTTTTTATACTCAAAGAGATGTGATGTGATTGGATTACATCCCTTGAGTGACAATAAGACATGACAGAGCGGATTGTAACAAAACGGGACGGGCAAAACCATGCATTAAGTTTGAAAATAAATAAAACAGTACGGGACATAATATGTTACTGATGTGGACTGGACTCAAAAGTATCTGCAGCCGGGCGGAGCCGGACCGTCCCTTCATGTAAGAATATATTTTACAATCAATTAATTTAATTTAAATACAACACGTGTGTTTCTACCACCAGAATGCGAGTAACATAGATGTGATGTTCATATTGATGCGAGGGAATTGCATATGTGACACGCTCGGTAACCGAACAGATAATCTCGATGAAGTCAGCCAATCTACATACATTATAGATGTTCGTTACTTGGTGCTTATTGATCTTGTTATAACACCCGATGACTACGTAATATCTGACCATAGTAAAATTGATAAAATCACATAATATCATTATCAATATAATTTACTGTAATAATTCAAGTAGTGAAATATTTATCGAGTTTTTTGACGCTCAAACCCCCCCCCCCCGTCCTTTATTGACATTTATTTGTGTCTTAGGTACATATATTGGTACATAAGAAAACTATAATATTTCTAAACGCGCACTATTGTAAAGAATTTTGTACTTAATTAAAACTAAGTTACATATTCTTGCAGTCACGAGAAATAAATGTGGTGAAGATAATATTGCTGAGTTCATTCACCTGATGCCACAGATTAAACAATTCGCGTGCGATATATTTCTTTCACTACTACAGGGAAAATGTTTCATAGTAAAAGCGACTACGCTGTGACCTACGCCTGTCTCACGCAGCTCTCAACGGCTATGCGGTCCTAGTACATAAATCGCGGAACTTTTGCGCCTAGTTTTGGAATAACATGAAAATCTTATCAGGACCTTTTGCCCGGCTGCTTAAGTGTTTAAAACTTTGGGAATTCAATTATTATAAAATATCTGTATACGAGTATTATATATATAAAATATCAACTAAATCAATTTGTCTCGATGCGGGGATCGAACTCACGGCCTCTCGTTTCACAACCAACAGAAGGTCTGGGTGTTTGTCAGACCGAGAAATCTCTCTCGTATTTCCTGATAGCCACTGTTATATTTAATATCCAACCTGTGTGGAATATTAGTTACAAATAAATCAATGCGTGTCAAGTCATCTTTGATTTACAACAGCCACGACACGAGACTAGATCTTAGTGTGGGGTCACGACTATGTATGTTACTGTGAGGTGTATTTATTTGTTCTACTTTTTCAACCAATTTTCAATTACACAGAATACATGTAAAGTATATTTTTCCATAAATAAAGGTCTTATTTTTAATTATTTTACGGTAAGGCACTTTTTGATGTTTAACATTTAGACAATGAAGCCTGGCCTTTATCGTACTATCTAGTTTAAATAATTACTATCAGTACATAACTAGCACTAGCACAGTATACACCTATGCATAAAATCAAAGTAGCCCAAAGACAAATGGAACGTGCAATGCTTGGGATTACGCTACTTGAAAAACAAAGGTTGTTGACGTGGGAGAGCGCATCACCAAGTTGAAGTGGAGTTGGGCAGGGCATCTGGCTAGACGTTTAGATGGCAGATGGACTAAGACTGACAGAATGGTGGCCCAGAGAGTCACGGCGGCTAAGAGGCAGACCACCTGCCAGGTGGACAGATGACATCGTCAGAGTCGCAGGAAAACAGCGGATTCGCTTGGCACAGGACAGAAAAATGTGGCGAGTAAATGAGGACGCCTATACCCAGCAGTCGGTTGACGTGGGATTCAGATAGATATAACTATCAAATGTATATTGACGAAGCCTAGATAATCACGATGGTATATTACTGTTGCAAAATAATATTGTACAATATTGTTGTACAATAATACTGTTGTATACATACAGAATGCTTGGTAAAGTAATCGGTCTAGTTCATAATCGTGTTGACTACACATCATGTTCATGTCTTATATGAGAAGCTACTGCGCTGTGACCTACTCCTGTATCACGAAACTCTCAATAGCTATGTGGTCCTAGTATTTTAATCGCGTAACATTTTCGTCTTGTTGCGAGATAATAAAAAACAAGCTCGGTACCTCAGTGTACGACTGCTTCAGCGAGACATCCCAGCGTCCGTGATTATAGCAGAAGGAGAACAATAGTAAGGACTTGCCACGATGCCAGGAATGAACAATGCAATTTACATTCAATTTAAATAACTTACTTATTGTAGAAAACGATACGATAGTCAATCAAAGTGGGCGTATAGAACTATGTTTGCTTTTGCATATAGAGCTTAGAAAAAGGAACAAAAGACATTGGTGAGATGGACGTTGCGATTTGGTTTTCAGCATTACAAGCAAAGTTGCTCAAATGTAGTATGTCACCAAATGTTAATTCTGAAGCCGAGGGAATCGTTTATACAAAGGTATCCGTTGTATCCTATAATTCAGAATTGTTTAAATGTTTAAATACGTTTCAACCGGCCTTAACAGAGAACTTAATTTATTCAAACAGCTAAGTTTCTCAAAATAAACTTCAGACGAACTTAATTCTATGAATCAGTAATAGGCAACAGCTCACCACGCTGACCTAGTGCGAGCTGGCAGACTTCACATAGCACGAAACATCTTGTTAAGTTCTCTATGGTATGCAGGTTTCCTCAGGATGCTTCCCTTCACCGGTGGAGTGTGAGGTAATTAGTTATCAATAAACGCGTGAGATGTGTCCGGCGTAGCCGTGAAATATTCGGACCGAGACGTTCTGAGTTGAGCACTTACGCAAAGGTGCACCATATTACGCGATTTATATACCAGGACCGCATAAACATTCAGAGCTAAGTGGAGCAGGCGAGGTCACAGTGTAGCTGCAGTCGCTACGAACTATGTTCACTGAAGCAGTACGTGAACAGAACGTGAATGACATCGTACTCGATTTTCTTAGTCTGTGGCATCAGGTGAATGAACTCAGAAGCAGTCACAGTGTGTTATCATACTAGCTTAAGTAAACTCAGTTGTATTGATATTAGTAATAATTATATTGTCTTATAACACAATAAAGATTGTAAGCAAATACGGAAGCCACAAATAAATTTTCCACAATATTTCTTTACTATATACTATAGTACAGAATAGTATACTATTTAAATAAAATGACCGCATTCGTTGATTAGTTAGGAATAAGACCGACATTATAAAATAACATAATATGTACGAACAGACAGTTTTGAATACCAAAGCTACATAATGTTACAGTAAAAAGCGCACGAGGTCTCTAGTTGATGGAGTGTTTGTATTTGGGTCGCGCCACTTGGAAATATATTCATGATATTTGTTAATTGAAGTATGGCCTATAATGTATTTTTTCTTATTACAAGTGTAACAGGAAGAGTAGCTGTTGACACCATCGGACCTGCATGGATTAATTACGTTCTATCGTATTTATCGTTTTATGTTTGTATCCAATTGCATACATATATATATATATATATATATATATATATACTAGCGGCCCGGCCCAGCTTCGCCTGGGTGCTTAGATGTTTAGACTCCACTCCACACCAGAAATATCTTATTCCCGTTCAAACTTTTGTACTCCTGAACTCAACCTAAGTACCTACTATTCCTTTTCCTATCGTATCCCATCCCATCTCATCTGGTTCCTTTTCTTTCTGTTACATCCCGTCCCATTATTTCCCATCGAATGCAATCCGGATCCGACCGGTCCCACTTTATCCCACTTCATCCCTTAATGCCTAAATAGGCATGTTGAAATTTTTTTGGAATTGCTTTTATTTCGTAGATAGGCTTTATATAAACACGAAAATACGATGAATATCATTTAAAAAATACGCAAACACAAATACTTTGCAAAATTCCTGTTAAAACTTTCCGCTCAGCCAAAATTCTGACTACGAAATAGATTTTTTGATGTATAGTAAACTACTTATTGTCTATTACTACTTATTGTATATTGTCTCGGGTTCGAATCCCGGGTCGGGCAGTGATATTGGATTTTTCTATTCATTATCAGCCCGGAATCAGGAATTTGTGCCCGATATGGCGATAGGCTCGCCCCCTATCACATCGTGGGACGGAATATATAAGGTGTGACGTGGGTGTTCTGGTAGCACCTCTGCCTGCCCCTTCTGGGAAAAAGGCGTGTGTTTATGTATGCATTACCTAAGATGTTTTTATAGTGCACATTATTTTTCGTTACTGTTGCCAAATTATAAGTTTTTATATCAGTAGCTTTAGCGGTTTTGATTTTCCGTACAATATTTCTACCCTTATTTTACCCCCGTAATGATGTTTTTCAAAAATTATTGTAAGCCATTATTTTTTGTTTGTAATAAATAAGGAGCTGAAATATATATTTTTATAGAAATAGCTTCAGCTGTTTCGATTTTGCATATAAAATTCCAACCCTTATTTTAACCCCTTTAGAGTTAATTTATATATTTTTATTTTTAAATGAGTAACTAAAGTGCCAAGTTTATCATCTTAACTTTAACGGTTTAGATTTTTCCATACATACTTTCATCCCTTATTTCAACCCCTTCAAGCCTTTTCTTCACAAAAAAAGTAGCCTATGTCCGTCTCCTGGCTCTTAGCTACCTCCTCACCAATTTTCAGCCATATCGGTAAAGCCATTCTTGAGTTATAAATAGTGTAACTAACACGACTTTCTTTCATATATATATAGATAGATATAACATACATATAATCAATATATTACGCGTTCCAGATACTAGGACCGCAGGACTGCTAAAGAGTTGTGTGACACAGACCTACGTTACAGTATCAGCGGCTTTCGCTATAAATTGTTTTCGCTGAATCAGTGCACGATGTTCATTGACATTAAGTTTAGATATAACCTACTTTTGCACAGAAACTGTTTATTAAATTAAAGTGTTTGTATAGAAATACTATGCTTGCTTTCGTATTTGTAACGTTGAAAAAGAAACAATATACGTACATTCGTGCGACGGACGTTGCGACTTGATTTTCAGCATTACACGGAAAGTAGCTAATATATTGTATTTGACCGAAACGTTATTTTAAAGCCGAGGAAATTGTTTATAGTAAGGAATCTGTTGTACCGTATAAGTCAGAATTTAATGCTGACACTCAAGAGGCAATTTCACAAGCTATTCAATCAATCTCTTGTCTAGTTTTGCAACTTCGTGCTATGATTTGAAATTTCAGTGAACGTCTCTTATAAATATTTTTTCCTGACAGTCCGGTGCGTTACCAATAAGCCACTACACTTCCTCACACTACTGCGAATATTGATTTATTGCTCAGCCAATGAATGGAGACTGTGTGATGTCACAGACTACATGAACCGAGTACAATTTATTTCATTCACTGAGACACTGAATATCACGTGGAGGTTAAGCTGTTAAACTGTGGGTTTGCAATGTGCTGTATAAGTTACACACGGCAGATTTTTATTTCTCTTGCAACTATATTAATAAAGACTCGTCTCGTTTTAATTGACACGTGACGTTGGCGCATCAAATATGAAGCGTACAAAACTTCTCATCACTTGGAGCCCTACATTATTAACTTTGAGTTATTTCAAATTAGTTTGTTGTTCTTGTATAACTCCAGCGGCTTGCTGAGGCTAAAAGAGCAGAAATCCCTGTGTCCAGTCGTTTAAGCGATACATCGACATAATTATATTAAGCACACAATTTGTCACCATACATAGAATAAAAAATACAATTGAATTTATTCGTACTAAGCAATGTGAATTATTTGCTTGATTTTGGTTTCTGAGCTCCTTAAATAGATAAAACTGCGACACCATCCTACATAAACAATAAACAGCCATGCGATACCGACGCTCTGAAGGAATACAGACATGAACTCAAACATCCTCTCGAGTCCGCTTGTTAATACAAATGTATTGAACCTGTATTGTATTGAGCCCGGCCGGAACTTTCCCGACGCTCCATACTATGCAGACGCGCAGTGCGTGGCGCCTGCCGCCGAGGCACATAGATATCCACGTGTGTGGTTGATTATATTTTTTTACATAAAATGTTTTCCATCCGCTTCTGGCATTCCGTGTGTGCGTTTTGAGAGTTGAGCTGGAGGGATGTCCTGACAGCCCTCATACGTCAAGAGTCATTCTAATAAAATATTGAACTTAAATAATGGGATGTGTCCTAAATTACTATAATTAATGTCGTTCAAAAAGCCTCGGTACAGAACTTCTGCGATAAATACAACTGAGGGGACGCGTAAGTGTGCCAAGTCGACGATCCAGACACGACTTCCATGCTCCGCAATGGAGGAGTACTATCTATCATATCGATTTTTTTTGTGTTTCATTCATTCATATAGTGTGTCTTGACTTATTGTTCAGTCAATGAACGCCGTCTGTGTGGAGCCACAGACTACGCTAATTCCATACGAAGCATTTCGTTTTCTGTCGCTCTGAATACAGTTTGTAAGGAGAGCTACTACTCTGTTCGCCTGCATTAGTGAGAGATGAACATCACCTGTCTCTCTCACACCTTGTAAATTCGCAGTGAAGCAACAGGTTGTGTTTTTTTCTCTGCAGTCATGATGTCCTTGTGATTGCGTGGATTTCCACCTGTTGGAACCGTAAGCAAATGTTGTTGACAAACAAACAGCGTCACTGCCGCCTCTTCGTCTATTGATTTTATAGGAATTATAAGGAAAAGCTCCTCTTCATTATTTGGATAAATACGTTAATTTAGGTTTTATTACACAACATAGATTCTGTGTCGATACAAGAAGCAATAATGTAGGAAAAGTTCTGTTTCTATCCCACGGGAATAATACTTTTTTCTGTATAAAGTGTGTACAGAACTTGCATGGCGATCGGTTTAGTAATCAGTGTCAAAGCGTTTCAAACAAATTCAAATACGCTTTTACAATATTAATGAAATGCGCGTTCAATATAACCAAGTCCAATGTTGCTTATTCGGATAAATATTCATTTACAACAACATTGGACTTGGTTCATCGGACTTGGTGTCTTCTGATTGGAATTGATTGGATTATAGGCGAAAAGACATGCTTATTACTTGCTATGAATATACATATGCCGTGATATAATTTTTCTTCATGTGTCCAACTGTATGCAAACTAAAATATAACCAATAAAAAAAAACCATTATATATAGGTACATAAAAAAAACTTAAATATTTCTAAACGCGCACTATTACGAATATAAAGAAGATTTTGTACTTAATTAAAACTAAGTTACATATTCTTGCATTCAAGAGAAATAAATGCGGTGAAGATAATATTGCTGAGTTCATTCACCTGATGTTACAGATTAAACAAATCGCGTGCGATATATTTCATTCTCTGCTGCAGGGAAAATGTTTCATCGTAAAAGCGACTACGCTGTGATCTACGCCCGTCTCGCTCAGCTCTCAACGGCTATGCGGTCCTAGTACATACATCGCGGAACTTTTGCGCCTAGTTTTGGAATAACATAAAAATCTTATCAGGCCCTTTTGCCCGGCTGCTTTAGTGTTTAAACCTTTGGGGAATTCAATTATTATAAAATATCTGTATATTATATTATATATAATAATATGAAGTCTCTCTCGTATATCCTGATAGCCACTGTCATATTTTATATCCCACCTGTGTGGAATATTATTTTAAAAATAAATCGATGCGTGTCAAGTAATCTTTGATTTACAACATGGTGGCAGCGGTGGGATAAATAAATAAATTATCTGCTTGTATTCGATAATAAGTCGGGATGGAACATGCGCGGCCGCCGTCTTAACTTGTCCTGGAAGGAGGCCCAGCAACTCGGGCTGATGCCTGGTGGCGATGAGTTAGGCAGTTCAAAATATTTTTAAAGGCGTCGGGCGTACATCGGGAAACTAGCGATATCCAGGCGAGTATGCTAATAAACTTTATTGGACCGGAAAGATACTATAAAATCAAAATGGCATTGATAAATGTGTGGAAAAGTTGAATGCATTTTTTAGCAATCATACCAGCACTACAATTATTAAATTAAAAGTTCTTTGCGAGATGTGACTTTGAAAATATGTCTGCGTTTACTTCCAATAATAATGGTGGAAATAGTCGTACAGAAACGACAGCTGTAAGGCTGGCAAAGAAAAAAATAATAAATAAATTAAGAGAATGTACAAGTATGTGTCTATCTTTACCGTCATTTGTGTTTATTTTGTTTATCTTTAATTTATTTGCGTTTTTATAATTTAGTCCTTTCATTTCGTTTATAGCTTTTTTTGTGTTTGTTCCTTTATAAAAGGTAAGATGTTGTATAATATATTCAACGTGAGTGGAATATTATATACAAATAAATCAGTTCGTGTCAAGTCATCTTTGATTTACAACAGCCACGACACAAGACTAGATCTTAGTGTGGGATAACAATGATGTACATGTTATTATTGGGCGTATTTGTTTATTCTACTGTGGCAGTCCGCTGCCACCGCCTTTGCCTCACCGCTAAAAACGCAACGGGACGCGACGCTGCGCTTCCGCGTCCGCCCGGCGCACGAGTCAGTGTCGCCGAGAACCTTGCCTGCGCCGGACCGCTACGCCTGTCGTCCCGCTCCGCCACGTGTCCGCTAGTCCGCCAGGGGCTCCGCTGTCCTCCATGATAATTATTGCCTTGCCGAGCACGCGCTTGTTTCTCCGCAAAAATAACAACTTGAGTGACCGTGCATGTGCATGTTATTTAAATGCCTACATAATAAATCTTGTTTAAGTTCCGGATGTTTTATTATAACGTGGATTGAAGACCACATGTGGTGACCCCGACGTGATTTGAACACGCAACTTCGGCTACCTAGAAGAACAAAAGGCAACAAAATGGAGGAACACCATACAGGAGAAAGGGAATCGATCGACCGCGTCGCTGTGCGCCTGCCGCCATTTTGGCCGGACGATCCGGAGGTATGGTTCGCGCAGGCCGACGCGCAATTCCGCATCTCTGGGATCAAGGAGGACACTACCATGTTCTACCACGTGATAGCCCAGATTGACCAGCGCTTCATCAAGGAGGTAAAGGACATCGTAAGGAATCCCCCAACCACTGGTAAATATGAAAAATTGAAATCCGAGTTAATAAAAAGATTATCGGTGTCGCGGGAGCGCCAAATCAGCCAATTATTGTCCACTGAAGAATTGGGAGATAGAAAGCCGTCTCAGTTTTTACGTCATCTAAAGACGCTCGCGGCGGACGGCGTCACGGAAGAATTCTTACGAAGTCTCTGGACAAGCCGACTACCACCTCATATACAAGCAATCATTGTGTCGCAAACGTCAAGTAATTTGGACGCCATCGCAGACTTGGCGGACAGAATAAGTGAGGTAACGCCATTCCCCACACACATTACAAACTCAATAACTAACAATGACGATTTATTTAAGCGAATCGACAACATGGTGACTGCACGCATCCGGGACGAGCTAAGCCAGCAAATCTCACAATTGAATCTAACGGATCGAGGCCGTTCTCAGCATCGACGCTGGAATAGCGGCAGGGCGACCAGCAGGAACCGTTTCAGAAGTCGTTCGCGTAAAGAAGCACCCGGTATATGCTGGTACCATAGCAGGTTCGGCGATGACGCTAAGAAGTGCTCGCCGCCATGCACGTACAAATCGGAAAACTACAACGGCAGTTCGTAGAAGCGGCGGACCACTGTCGTAAAGCTTCCAGCCGCCTTTTCATCACAGACAAGAAGACTAAGGTACAATTTTTAATTGACACTGGTTCTGACCTTTGTGTGCTACCACTAAGCTATAGTCCTCACCATAGGAAACCAACGGACTACAGCCTTACAGCCGCAAACGGCACCACTATTCGCACGTTCGGCACCACGTCACTTAGTCTTGATTTGGGTTTAAGGCGTAATTTTTTTTGGAACTTTGTGATTGCAGAAGTCGAGAAGCCCATCATTGGCTCTGATTTTATGGCTCACTACGGATTGTTGGTCGACTGCAAGAATGGCCGCCTCCTGGACAGCGTCACTACACTGTCGACACCCGGGACTATGCGGAGCCACAGTTACCCTAGCATAAAGGCAATAACAGGTAATACAATTTACCATAAATTGTTACGAAGCTACCCCAGCTTGACAACGCCTCCTGGCGTGTTCCGAGAAGTCAAGCACGCGACTGTGCATTACATACGCACCACACCTGGGCCGCCAGTTTTTTGTAGGCCCAGACGCCTCGCACCGGATCGCCTCCGAGTGGCTAAGGAGCAGTTCGAGAACATGATTCGGGAGGGTACAGCACGTCCATCTGACTCACCTTGGGCTTCAGCCCTACATCTGGCTCCAAAAGCGAATGGCTGGAGGCCTTGCGGGGACTACCGCGCTTTAAATTCACGGACCATCCCAGATAGATACCCCATCCGGCATATCGAAGATTGTGCCCACAGATTAGCCGGCTGCACAATATTTTCAAAAATTGATTTGGTAAAGGCCTATCACCAAATACCTGTGGCACCAGAAGACATACCCAAAACCGCCACAACGACGCCGTTCGGGCTATATGAGTTCCCGTATATGACCTTCGGCCTCCGCAACGCAGCGCAGACTTTCCAGAGATTCCTGGATGAAGTCTTACGGGGATTGGAGTTTTGTTTTTCGTATATTGATGACATACTCATATATTCCAGAAGCAGTGAGGAGCACCTGCAGCATTTAGAGGAGATATTTCAACGCCTACAGGCCTACGGCCTGATTATAAATAGCGCGAAATGTGAATTTGGATCAAATGAGGTAACATTTCTTGGCTTTAAAATTTCTCAACATGGCACATATCCACTCGAAGAAAAGATCAAAACAATTCAGGAGTTTCCGCCCCCTAAAACTGTCAATGGCCTGCGGCGATTCCTTGGAATGCTCAACTTCTACCGTCAATTCATACCCAGAGCTGCCTGTGACCAAGGACCTTTACATGGTATGATAGCCGGACCAAAAGTTAAAGGCTCCCAACTGTTGAGCTGGACACCGGACTTAGTACAAGCTTTTGACAATTGCAAAGAAAGTATAATACGCTGCAGTCTTCTGGCTCACCCCGAGTTGAATGCCCCACTCGCCCTTGTGACAGACGCCTCAAATACTGCCTTGGGCGCAGTGCTTCAACAGTTAGTCGACAAAAAGTGGCAACCCTTAGGATTCTTTTCAAAGAAATTAAGTAAGTCACAACAGTTATACAGTGCATACGACAGAGAACTATTGGCTATCTATGAAGGGGTCAAACATTTTCGACATATGGTCGAAGGCAGACATTTTGTGATATACACTGACCACAAGCCAATCACATTTGCTTTTCAACAAAATAAACAGAAGTGTTCCCCAAGGCAATTCAACCACCTTGATTTCATATCCCAATTTACAACAGATATAAGACATATTTCTGGAAAATGTAACATTGCAGCAGACACACTGTCGCGCATTGAAGCCGTCTCATCGCCGCCAGACATGACGAGGTTAGCTGAATCGCAGGAAAGCGACGCCGAGCTTCAGGAACTCATCAACAAAAACTCATCACTACGGTTTGAAAAAATACCCATACCAGGTACAAGCCTATCTTTGTATTGTGATGTCTCTCTATCGACGCCTCGTCCTTTTGTTACCAAGGACCTGCGCCGTGAGGTTTTCAACTCCATCCACTCCTTGAGCCATCCTGGAACAAAATCAACAATAAAGATGGTCACAAGCAGATTTGTTTGGCCCTCTGTTCGAAAGGATTGTCGAGCCTGGGTTCGGACATGTCAAGCTTGCCAGAAAGCAAAGGTCCAACGACACACGGCATCGCCTGTGGCCGAATTTAAATTACCAGGGACACGTTTCAGTCATGTCCACATCGACCTAATTGGACCACTGCCGTCATCTCGCGACTATACCTATTGTTTAACCGCCATAGATAGATACACACGATGGCCGGAAGTACAGCCACTTCAAGAAATATCAGCCGAGACCGTGGCGAGAGCCTTCAATAAAATATGGATATCCCGCTTTGGATGCCCACAGACTATAACTACAGACCAAGGTCGCCAATTCACATCCAACGTGTTTAAAGCACTTACAGATTTTTGCGGAACTCAGCTTCGTCATACCACGGCATATCACCCGGCTTCTAACGGCATGATTGAGAGGTTTCACCGGACATTGAAGGCCGCTATCATGGCTCATGGCGAGCAAAGGTGGACAGAAGTACTTCCTGTCATACTGCTTGGCATAAGAACGGCTTGGAAAGAAGACATCAAGGTATCTGCAGCTGAAATGGTGTATGGTGAGCCCCTAAGAATCCCTGGTGAGTTTTTGCATTCCAAACAACTCAATGAAGTTAAACCAGCTGATTTCGTCTCGCAACTACGCACTTATATGTCGCAATTGAGACCACAACCCGCATCACGCCATTGTTCTAAATCCGTATTTGTGCACAAGGATTTAAAGACTATCCAGCATGTTTTTGTACGTAAGGACAGTTTGCGTAAGGCACTGGAACCGCCTTATACTGGCCCTTACCGTGTCATAGGACGAACGGATAAGACTATGACTATAGAAACGAGCACAGGTACAGTGACAGTGTCGGTGGACCGAGTAAAACCAGCATACATCCTGGCCGACGAGCAAGACGCCAAGCCACAAGTCACCCAGAAATCATCTGACCAATCTCATGATGACGAAAAGCAAGAGACAGACAGAAATACCGACCAAGGGTGTGGGATAAAAACCACCCGGTCGGGACGCGTAGTAAAGTTTCCTAATAGATATTTGTTCGCAGATTAAATCTCCAGCGGGGGTGATGTGGCAGTCCGCTGCCACCGCCTTTGCCTCACCGCTAAAAACGCAACGGGACGCGACGCTGCGCTTCCGCGTCCGCCCGGCGCACGAGTCAGTGTCGCCGAGAACCTTGCCTGCGCCGGACCGCTACGCCTGTCGTCCCGCTCCGCCACGTGTCCGCTAGTCCGCCAGGGGCTCCGCTGTCCTCCATGATAATTATTGCCTTGCCGAGCACGCGCTTGTTTCTCCGCAAAAATAACAACTTGAGTGACCGTGCATGTGCATGTTATTTAAATGCCTACATAATAAATCTTGTTTAAGTTCCGGATGTTTTATTATAACGTGGATTGAAGACCACACTACTTTTAAAACCAATGTTCAATCACACAGAATTCCTACCAGAAAAAGGCCTCCACATTTTCTTACATTATTTATTGTGTCACAGGATAATAAATTTATTATTCACACCTAATTATAGAAAAATCTTTGAAAAAGTCACGCTACCATACAACTGACTTTTTGTAAGCTAGTATGAGGACACACAGTAGCTGTTTCAGAATTCATACACGTGTATCAAATTAATTTATATGTAAATTACATGCTAAAAAAACAGCCAGTTGTGTATAAAAATATATCATCGAGAATTAAAACAAGTTATTTAACAATCTAAAATGTGATTATTTTTATGACTGTAGACATACCTTGCCAAAATAGAATATTGTTAATTTTTAAGTATCATCATTATTTTCTATCTCTACCGACCCTTCATCATATCATATCTCATTAGTGTTGGCTATATTTTCACAAGCGCTTGCAGTACAAAAAAAAATAAGTTATAAAAGCCTTCATCGAGGGTGTTAACGTTCAGTCGTCATTCCTGTACTGAACGAAAGAAAGTAAGTTAACAATTTATAAATATAATTTCACTAAGGAACTTAATTATTACCTAAGTCGGATGACTAGAAAACTCAACTGAATCTAAGCTTTACAAGTTTAAATTTTGCACCGATTACCTACACAGTTTTATGTCGAAACATCACTTCTATAGCACTAACATAAATGTCGATCTAACATTCTAAAGAAGAGAAATATTTCTACAATAGTGGGCATTAGCGTGTTATACTCACGTATGTTATCTTTTTATAAAGAAATATACACCTAACGTTATAGCCTAATTGACTTAATTTTCCTGTTTATTTTGACCGATCAGTGTTACAGAAAATGAAAAGCATCGAATGCAATGTGGCTAGTCTGTAGCACCTCAACGACTCACCAGGAATTCGCGGCCAAACCAGCGGTCGTTCATTGGCTGAGCAATCAATCAATACTGGCTGTAGGGTAAGGGCGTATGTGGTGGCTTGTTGGTAACGCACCGAACGCGGCCGCCGAGACGGTGGTCGTGGGTTCTTATACGGGGACTTACCTCTAACTTTTTAGAGTAGTCGGTGTGTTGATACAAAAAATATTTACCTATGGTAAATGAAAACCTTCACTAATGTAGAGTGACCTCAGCCCTGTCAATGAAGCTCTCAGTTGTACAGGAGGCCCGTGCAGTTCGCAATGATGGGCGACAATTACAAGAGTCTAGTAAAATAGCTAATCGAGTGCCTACAACGTATATCGAACACTGATTCAGCGAAAACAATTTATAGAGAAGCTGCTGATACTGAAACCTAAGTCTATGTCGCACAAATCGTTAACAGTCCTGCAGTGGCGAAGGCTCCATATAACTCGATTCCCCGCGGCTTACCTTTTGTAATTTATCATTACACTATAAACAAGCAATTTTTTCAAAATTATTTATGTAATATCTAAACTCATTTTATTCAACGACATCTGTCAGCCACATAGGTAAATATTACTGCGGAGGCGCATAGCAAACATGTAATTAGATTGCGCCGCGTTGCGACCTCTGGCGAATTACTGCCAAAATTGTTCGGCTTATTGAATAACAATGGCGCGGCCCGTGCGCCGACCGCCCGCGTCGGCTGCATGTTACGCATTGGTGTGACATGGTTGTGTAGTTTGCAACAAATCACGCAAAATTGTACCTTAAACTTGTTATGATTTAAGGTTCAATTTCCGTTAAAAAAGCAGGAGGCATGCTGCGGCTCTTCAGCATTTTGTGTGCTCTTCTGCATTTGTAAGTGTTGTATTAACATTTTGACAGTATACGAGTATTAGCTGGTACACGCATTTAGTTTTTAATGTTTTAAATTACAAAATGTACATAAATATTAATAGTATTATTATGTTGTAATGGAAATTAATAATCGTGAGAGACGTACATGTTTAGATTGTCAATTTCGGAAATAACGTTACTGTTTAGATTTTAGGAAGTGCTCGACTACTAATGATACAACTAATAAAAGCGCGGCTAACGTACTTGTGAACATTGTATCTAGATCATTAATTTTTCTTTATTAATCTTATATTCACGTGCGGTTTAAAAATATACTTTTTTAATTTTCTCATGATGACATTGCAACTTTTGTATATTGGAAATATTAAAATATAATTGACGACCGCAGTACGTAGATGCCATCATACGAAACGCAATTGTTTCGTTTGGTGAGTGAGATTGTCGGAGGAATAATTTGCTGGCGGTTGGATATTCGCAAACGTCCGGATATAAGGATACACGTACATATTATGTAAATGTGTCGCGTTTCGGGCTAATTCTCTGAAGCATCTCACGATAAGTTGATCTACTCAATCCGGACTGCACTATGTTTACTATCAAGTATCAGTCGCATTGTCTACCCTATGTAGGACCAGTAGGTATAAACACACTTATTTCGCGTATTGAGCTTCGGCTTCCCTTTTTAAAAAAATCACCCTTCGCCACTGCAGTCCTGCGGTCCTAGTATTTGGATCGCGTAATATATTGAATATAAATATATTTGTATGCATCTGGATACAAACAACCCTTAGAACCCTTGGTACGATAGAACATGATTAATTCATGGTGCAGGCCCGATGGTGTTAACAATTACTCTTCCTTTTTACGTAGAAAACATACATTATAGGCAATACTTCAATAATACTACAAATATCATGAATATATTTCCAAGTGGCGCGACCCAAATACAATCACTCTATCAACTAGAGACCTCATGCGCTTTTTTATTGTATCCACAATTGCAACATCATGTAGTTATGGCATGCAAAATATACTGCTCGTGTATTTTTTTTATGTTATTTAATATTTTTTATGTTACTCAACATTTTAATAGTACATTAATATTGTCTGTTTATTTATGACCTCCATATTTTTTTACTACTTACATTCTTAATTGTGCCGTAAGAGAATTATTATTCATATTTCAATCGTAATAATAAAAGAGCTTGAAAAATGTCACGCTATCATACAACTGAGTGTTTGTAAGCCAGTATGAAATAAACCGTTACTATTATTGAGTTGAAGCATTTCACCTACTGTTTTCGTTAACATATAATTCGTAGTGACTGCAGCTACACTGTGACCTTCTGAGCTCTAAATCTTTATGCGCTCCTAGTACATAAATCGCTAATTACGGAGCACCTTTGCCGCGGTCTCAGTATGATTTTTCAGAGATGTGTATTGTATGTACTTGAAGCTGCATCAGCGCACAATAGCCGGCAGTGGCTGAGAACGAGTCTCCTCTACTACCGAGTTTTCGGTTGAGAGGACTTAGGCTAGAGTCCACCAAGCCGAGGTCTAGTGCGGGTTGGTGGACTTCACTCGCGATGAACAATCTTGTTAAATTTTCTGTTATACGCCGGTTTACTCACGATCTTGCCGTTATACGTCAATGAGGAGGTTCAATTTATATATTTTGGGAGATTGGCATCATAAAGAGACTTAAAAAAAGAATAGGTATGTACACTCCTATTGTCCTAAGAAATACTGGAAGATGTGCTTGAGGTTTTAGTTTTGCTTCAATGTTGTGCAGATTGTATTCATAGCCAATCAGTTCAAAAGGTGCACAGGTTTAAATACAGTTATTGCAGACTTTTAAAGCCATTCAAAATATTTTTTGGCGATTGCTCACAAGCAGTCCATTAAATTTATTAATACTTTAGTAAAACTTTTTTTGGGTATTGTTAAAGTTTGGACGATCAATTATATTCTGATGAAAATTTATGTTCTGCCACGCAATTTTCATTGGTCTGAAGGAAGGCACATCGACAATGTGAGTCGAAGTGTCAAAAGTAGGAAACAGATATATTTCTCGTGACACTCTTTTAAAATGTTTTACAATTGTGATGATATATTGTCTCTCATTTTTTTCCAAGGTCTCTATTGAAAATAAAGTATGGTCATAGTTCTTACCCAAGATCCATTGCATATTCTAGTACCTCGTGGCCAATAATTTTTCCAGGTTTCGTATATCGCTATTAGTATACTACGTAGGGAGAAGAGGAGGAGATCGCCTTTACGGGCGCGAAGTATCAAGGAAAACGCTTATTTTAAGTGGTTTACTATACGCTGCAGATGCTTAGTGTCGTTTTTGTTATTTTAAATCTATGAAGAGCATCGGTTAATGTTCCGGTGATATTGACGATGTTGCTTACATCTTCTAGAGAGATTTTAGATCCTTCAAAATATTCCTTAATCACATCAGGCGTGATACTAGCTCGTTTGTATTTTCTGATACAATATTTGTGAAATGTTGTGTTTGTGTCTCTTTCAGTTTGAAACAAAGTCTGGTCCGTGCATTTTATTTATCCCGGTATACTTGACTATCAGTGGCGAAGGCTCCATATAACTCGATTCCCTGCGGCTTACCTTTTGTAATTTATCATTACACTATAAACAAGCAAATTTTTCAACATTATTTACGTAATATCTAAACTCAATTTATTCAACGACATCTGTCGGCCACATAGGTAAATGTTACTGCGGAGGCGCATAGCAAACTCGTAATTAGATTGCGCTGCGTTGCGACCTCTGGCGAATTACTGCCAAAATTGTTCGGCTTATTGAATAACAATGGCGCGGCCCGTGCGCCGACCGCCCGCGTCGGCTGCAGGTTACGCATTGGTGTGACAGGGTTGTGTATTTTGCAACAAATCACGCAAAATTGTACCTTAAACTTATAATGATTTAAGGTTCAATTTCCGTTAAAAAAGCAGGAGGCATGCTGCGAATCTTCAGCATTTTGTGTGTTTATGTGTGTATTGTGTTTGTAGTTACAGCGAGCGTCTCTTATGTTTACGACTGGTTTATCTCTAAAATATGTTCCAAGCGGCCTTGGCAGAGATCTTGACTTATACAAACAGTCCATTTAAATAAAAGGGGACGCGTAAGTGTGTCAAGTTCACGGTCGATACTCGGGTCCTGGCTCTTCGTGGGGGAATGAATTATTTATTTATTAAGATACATACATACATAAACACACGCCTTTTTTCCAGAAGGGGTAGGCAGAGGTGCTACAGTGGTTGGTGGAGTATTTGTATTTGGGTCGCGCCACTTGGAAATATATTTATGATATTTGTAAATTTAAGTATGGCCTATAATGTATTTTTCCTCATTAAAAATGACAAAAGAAGAGTAGTTGTCAACGCCATCGTGCCTAAATCACGGAATTATTACTTTAAAATAAATCTTTAATCATTAACCAAATTTGTTTAACAATACAAGGTTGGGGTCTTCTATTAAGTATTGAGATACTTGTGCCAGAGGACCCCGCTCTTCCATATCCATAATATACATGTTTTACAGTATCATTACAGATATAACATAAAATCAAATCAAATTCCAACAATGTTAATTGTGTGTGTATGTGCGTGTGTGTGTGTGTGCGTGTGCGTGTGTGTTGGAGCGTCATAAGAATATACTATCCGCCTCATTCAAAGACAGATCAAAACCAATATCAAATGCTCCGTCTTCTTTGCCTTCTTTGCTCAAACTTGTATATTGTGTACGTTATATCGTACAGCGGTTGTTTTGTTCTGTATTCAGATTCATACATACATATTTATGTTCAATATATTACGCGATCCAAATACTAGGAGCGAAGGACTGTTTAATAGTTATGCGATTCATATGTAGATTACAGTATCAACAGCTATCCGCTCAGATGGTTTTCGATAAATCAATGTAGGATACATATATCGTAGGCACACCATTAGCTATTTTACTACTCTTGTAACTCGTAACAATTCTATGACTCCCGCTGTAACTGTGACGCCCATCATCGCGCCTTAAAATATTTTCGTTCACCGTTTTAGAGTCATGTCATTGACTATCCCCGTATGAATCCACGACCACCGTCTCGGCGGCCGCGTCCAGTGCGTTACTAATAAGCCACCACATACTCCCTCACCCTACTGCCAGTATTGATTTATTGCTCAGCCAATGAACGACGGCTGTTCTTGGTGAGGCGTTGAGTCGCCACAGACTAGGCACATGGCATTAGATGCATTCCATTTTCTGTAACACTGAATATTGCTTTTATAGAAAGCTACTACTCTGTATGCCTACGGCTTCGCCTGCGTTGGTGAGAGATGAACATCATCCACCTCGTTCACACCTTCGAGTATATTAATAACAAATCAACAGGTGGTTTAGAATTCTTCTGCTATTATGATATCCTAGTGTTTGCGGTACCTGAATTTGGCATGTTGCCAGGCAACCGTAAACAAATGTTGTTTACATACAAACGGCGTCACTGTGGCCTCTTCGGCAATTGATTTTACATGTTTATTACTTATACACTGCAAGGTTGCACTGCAATCGCACGAAGTTGAATGTCAGCGGCTACACCAGTGACAATGAAATCAGAGTCTTATTGAACGGTGCTTTATTTCGTGTCGTCTTTTCACACTCGTGACAAATCAGAGGGATAAGTGTTGCACATGACATTCGAACAAAGCTTGCTGAGGGTTTTCTATTGTTATAATGAGGAACAAAATATGTTTTAGCTTGTTAATGTGTCCCGCTGCAGGGCAAAGATAAATATTATTAGCTCATTAATAATGGTAGATACGCTTGCAAATTGACTGGTTCTATAAAATACTCGTGCGTTGTTAAATTTATTAAGTAATGTCCTAAATAAAATCATCAGCCTTTTATTGTCCACTGCTGAACATAGGCATTGACCGTCATGTTGTTCGTCAAATATGAATTTATCTGGCAGCATTCAGTGATAGCTCCGATATCTATTTAATGCAAAATATTACGCAAGCCAACTACTAGGAGCGCATAACCATTGAGAGCTGCACGACTGAGACGTACTGGGCACTGAGGCAAAGGTGTACAATATTACGCGATTTATATACTAGGAGCGCATAAACATTCAGAGCTAAGTAGCGCAGGCGTAGGTCACAGTGTAGCTGCCGTCGCTACGAACTATGTTATCTGAAGCGGTACGTGAAGTACAACGCGCTCAATTCACTTAGTCTGTGGCACAGTGGCGAAGGCTCCATATAACTCGATTCCCTGCGGCTTACCTTTTGTAATTTATCATTACACTATAAACAAGCAAATTTTTCAACATTATTTACGTAATATCTAAACTCAATTTATTCAACGACATCTGTCGGCCACATAGGTAAATGTTACTGCGGAGGCGCATAGCAAACTCGTAATTAGATTGCGCTGCGTTGCGACCTCTGGCGAATTACTGCCAAAATTGTTCGGCTTATTGAATAACAATGGCGCGGCCCGTGCGCCGACCGCCCGCGTCGGCTGCAGGTTACGCATTGGTGTGACAGGGTTGTGTATTTTGCAACAAATCACGCAAAATTGTACCTTAAACTTATAATGATTTAAGGTTCAATTTCCGTTAAAAAAGCAGGAGGCATGCTGCGAATCTTCAGCATTTTGTGTGTTTATGTGTGTATTGTGTTTTGACAGTATACGAGTATTAGCTGGTTCACGCATTTAGTTTTTACTGTTTTAAATTACAAAATGTACATAAATATAAATAGTATTATTATGTTGTAATGGAAATTAATAATCGTGAGGGACGTACATGTTTAGATTGTCAATTTCGGAAATAACGTTACTGTTTAGATTTTAGGAAGTGCTCGACTACTAATAATACAACTAATAAAAGCGCGGCTAACGTACTTGTTAACATTGTATCTAGATCATTAATTTTACTTTATTAATCTTATATTCACGTGCGGTTTAAAAATATACTTTTTTACTTTTCTCATGATGACATTGCAACTTTTGTATATTGGAAATATTAAAATATAATTGACGACCGCAGTACGTAGATGCCATCATACGAAACGCAATCGTTTCGTTTGGCGAGTGAGATTGTCGGAGGAATAATTTGCTGGTGGTTGGATATTCACAAACGTCCGGATATAAGGATACACGTACAAATTATGTAAATGTGTCGCGTTTCGGGCTAATTCTGTGAAGCATCTCACGATAAGTTGATCTACTCAATGTGGACTGCACTATGTTTACTATCAAGTATCAGTCACATTGTCTTCCCTATGTAGGGCCAGTAGGTATAAACAAAATAAACACACTTATTTCGCGTATTGAGCTTCGGCTTCCCTTTTTAAAAAAATCACCCTTCGCCACTGTTGACTATGGCCCATAAGTTATATACTTAATCACGATATTTTCCTAAATTAAATAATCTGAATGACTAATCTGTTTTTATATTCAAAAATATATCATATTTATGATCTTTATACTCGTACAAGTGACTTAAGTTAAATAAGTAGATTTGGAATAGAAATATAATTATATATTAGAAAATAAAAATAAGTATATTATCTTTTCCTAAAAGCGATATTCAGTGTCACTGTGGATAAAATAAACGCTGCTCGGTTCACGTAGGCTGTGGCACCCCACAGTCGTCGTTTATTGGCTGAGCAATAAATCGATATCAGCAGCAGGGTGAGGGAGTCGTGGATGGTCGCCTGTTCCAATGTCAAGAAATACTTGCTAATATTTAAAGTCACGTGTTTATTGATAGCTAATTACCTCACACTTCAACGGCAAAGAAGTACATCGTGAGGAAACCTGCACACTATAGAGAACTCAACAAGCTGTTTCGTGCTATGTGAAGTCTGCGAGCTCGCACTAGGCCATATTACTATTAATTTTTTTTTTGTACTTACTAAATATTTAACTAATCTAATTTGTTATTGTTTATATTATGCAATTGGCTTTTAGTAAAAAGTAAGGCCATAACTACTTAATCCATCGTTAATTAATGTGTATGTATCTGTTATGTAAATCAATTCCAATGCATTTCATTTTACTACTCGCAATGTTTTAAATTTTAATTTTGTTCAATTCCTTCGAAATTGAAAAGAAAAATAGATAAAATGTCTATATTTTATCACGATAAAAAATAAAAATTATGTTGTATACGCGCTATCACGCGAAATGTCGAAACCCGGACTCGAACCAGATCTAGATTTCGCAGTCTATCGATCTTCCGATTGAGCTATTCCGGCTTCAGAATACTTGGCAAAATAGTTGATCCCGTCCATATCTGCGTTAACATAGTAATACTTAAAAAAGATTTAGTTTCAAGTCCATCACAAATGAGTAACTAGGACTTTGTAAAGCTCTTTAAATTACGCTTATTGAAATTTACGATGATGTTCCATCTTTTTTGACTTCAAAACTACAATTAAAATTTTAATGGGCTTAAATACACAACTAGTTTGCTGTTAACGGATTCAAATCTGGACTGGAGGAGGGCCAGTCTTCGTGCCGGATGAAGTCGATTTCACGCGCCGCCAGCCAGTCTTGTGTGCTCTTCGCTCTATGAGCTGGCGCCGGATCTGGTTGGAATACCCAGTGCCTGTTATTGAACATGGTATGTGAAACAGGTTCCACAAGGTTCGCCAGGACTGTATTTTGATACACAACTGCATTCGTTTTTACACCTTTCTCACAAAAATGTACCTCTTTTAAGCCCCAATAAGAAACTCCCAACCATACCATGAGCGAAAATAGAAAATGACCTCGTTGGACACGCGGAATACGGTTGCTCGGTTCTTCACTACTGTGTGCGTACACCTTATCATTTTGTTTGTTCTAGCTCTCTTCTACGGTAAAAATTTTTTCATCCGAAAAAATAATTTCCCGATATTTTTTTCCCGCGTACCGCTTCAACAAAGCGCGGCATCTCTTCAGTCTCAGGTCCATTAGACGAGCATTCAAACGATGTCCCATTTTTCTTCGGTATGCCCGAAGCCCTAAGTCTTCATTTAACACCCTTTTCACCGTGGTTCTGCTTAACCCCATCTGAGGGGCCAACAGTTTCTGCTTACGTTTGGGATTTCTTTGAATTCGCGCCTTCACAGCTTTTATCACTGCTGGAGTCCTAACAGACCGAGGGCGACCACTTCTTGACCTGTCATCTACACTAGAGTCTTCAATGTATCGTTTGTTGGTACAATAAACGAATCTTTTGGTTATATTCAAATTTTTCAGTATGTAAAAAATTTGAATTGGCGCGTAACCGCAACGATGTAACGCAATAACTGCAACACGGTCTTCTTTAAGCGTCCACTCCATATTTAAAATGAGTAAAATTCTAAAAAGTATACATTTTTATTTTCATGAACAATTCGAAATTCGAATTCAATAAACTTTTTTGTGGCCAGCATTCTAAAAGAAAAGTTAAAATCAAAACTATAGCAACATAGCCGACCACGGTCACATTGAGTTTAAATATAAAAGAGTACTACGAGTATAAACGTATAATATTATGTTGATATGGATGTGGACTTAAAAACTATCTGCACCAGGGCGAAGCCGGGCCGGGCCGCTAGTGCTTAATAAGTGTTAACACCGCAATCTAGTGTCGGTCAGTCCAAGCTCGGATGGCGACAGAGACACCAACAGTTTTCGCACAAAATACACCCCTGTGAGGGAAAAGTTCAAATGATTTTCACATCTATTGATAGAGGTCGCTGTTCGTATTGTAGTTACGTGTTTATGTTATGCCATGACACACGTCATTGTAAAAAAAATATTCTCATTCTATTGCAATGAAGTTTTACATAAAGACACGTTGTACATTAACATAATTGCGCAAAAAATGGTGCAATGGCCAAAACGCGTGCGCGAAGTAGAGTAATGTGAGCAAAACTTGAAGCTTGATTTTATTTGAGTTAGTAAACTGATCAATCAACATTTTATTTAAAATAAATTATTTATTCAGAAATATATTCGAGTAAGTGTAAATAATCAAATAGTAAAACGATAAATATTTATTCCATAAAAACAAATAACTTTTCCTGAATCTTAATTAGGAAAACTAAAATGTTTTTATAGTATAGATGCGTTGTTCGCGCTCTATAATGGCAAGACGATTGTAAGGTGCCTGCCAGTGAGTCAGGCACGCTTCAACCAGTGTCGCGGCTTCTCGTTCCTCTGACCATTTTTTTTTCGTAATCGAATGCGGAAATATGCTTTCGAGTGATTTAAGACTATGTACGAATTATTCTGCAACTGTGAACTAAAAATAATAGTTTATTAAGTTCATAAGTACACACTACATTATTTTTTTAACAAATATAGCAATTAAACTTTAATTGACATCAAGATATCGCCATGGCGAAGTTTGACGGCCCGCGCCACGATAGCCCGTGCTTCAGGCTTGTAGGAGAAGATGGGAAATATATGCACCAGGCATAAATAATTCATATTTTTGGACTATAATAACACGGTACGATGCATGTATTAAGTAATCGGTGAACATAATACATAAAATACTTGTAAGTATTTACTAATATATATTTTGCTTTTATTTGATTTCGAGTTTTCTTTCTACAGCCACCGAAAGTCCACCGCTAAACATAGACCACCCTCAAGGATTCCCACAGCGATCTGTTGGAAGCGACCTGCGTCCAGCGACTTCCTGCCTCTTAACGAGGTCATCCGACCACCTTGTAAGCGGGTGTACGACTTCGCTTGCGTATACGAGGCCTCTACTCCAGAACCTTTAAGCCATATTTTACTTCAACTTTAGAATCCCAAAAGACAGATTTTAACCTCTTCTGTAGTTTCGCAAATTCGTGTCATGATTTGTAAGTCAAACGAGCGTCTCTCAAATATGTTTCAACCGGCCTTGGCAGAGAACTTGACTTATACAAACAGCCGAGTCCATCAACGTAAAAGGGGACGCGTAAGTGTGTCAAGTTCACGGTCGACACTCGGGTCCTGGCTCTGCGTGGGGGAATACTTTCTTTCATTTTTGAGGTTGCCACGTGGAGTCACCTTTCGAATAACTATTTTACTGCATTTCAAAAACTTTCTGCCGAACTTAATTCTACGAATCCCTCTATAACGATAATAGAGCGTGATCGCCCACTGCTGTATCCTCTAAAGTTAAGAGTTTGACTGAGAGGGCGAGGGCTTAGACAATAGTCCACTACCCTGGCCCAGTGCGAGCTGGCAGACTTCACAGGCACAGAAAATCTTGTTTAAATTTCTACGGTATTGAGATATTTTCACCATGTGTTAAATATTTACTTGGGTGTCGGAGTTCAACCAAAAACAACGATGATAATTAGTGCTAAGTATTTATCTATTTATGAAATAAAGAAATTATTTTTATTCTTATTCAAATTATTCTTATGTTTTCCTTCATCATTGAAGTGTGAGGTAATGAGCTATCAATAAACACGTGAATCCAAAAAGTCAAGCGGTCAGACCACCCCCTCACCCTGCTGCTGATATTGATTTATCGCTCAGCCAATGAACGACGACTGCGACGTGCCACGGCCTACGCGAACTGAGTACTAATTTTATATGCTTTGACACTGAATATCGCTTGTAGCGAAAACATTTAATTTATTTATATTCTATTATATGATACCGGCATTCTTATTTCAGATATAATTTATGGAGTAAGTATACATTTTGTGTATTCCGACTTCGCTTTAATACAGTTTATGTTAAAATTGTATGCGTGAAATGGCACGTAATGGATACGATCAATAGTGCGTAGTTTGACGGAGAGGCGCTCACCAGCCTTGCCTCCTTAGTGTCATTCGGTGATCTGTGTAGTGCGGTCGTGTACTCGTAGTAGCTTACTGTACAATATATCTTACTATAATTTTAGTTTAATGTGTACACACATGGACAGTGCATAAAACAACATAAATAAGTAATTGTTTCCACTCCGCGTAAAGTCATCAACCAAAAATGGATCCAGGCGAAGATGGCTACGATTACCTGGAGGAGTTGCCCACGGAAGTCCTCTTCCATATATTATCGTTCCTACCCGCTACGCACTTTATCAGATGTAGGAAAGTGTGTGCAAGATGGAAAGCAATAGTAGACTCGTCGAAAAAATGTCACGGATTATGGGAAAGGTATGCGTGCGCCGATTTCAATGATGTGTATCAAGATGCTCGCAATAAATCGACCAGGGAAATGTCTTGGTATAAGACGTACAGAACCCTGCGCTCTTGGTGCACTATTGCTAAGGCAACCGAGGATAAACAAGATTTCTATCTTAGCTATGAGAGAACAAAAGAGATTCTAGGGTGTCAGCTTCTAAATCACGGTGTGCTAGGATTGCACACAAAAACATCGATCGATTATTATGATCTCGACACTATGGAGAGGTGTAATGAATCTGTACACGGCCAATATACCAGTTACGCAGAAGATGAACATTACTTAGTCGTGTTAAATCACAGGAAACAAATGTTCATTACGCGTAAAGAACTCACAAAGCACAACCATCGTATCGAAATAGAATCGGTGAACAGATTAATTGTACTAAAGGATCATAAAGTATACTACACTGGTACTTTATATCACATCGAGTTTGTCTATTTAGTAGATTTGCTAGATCCCAGTATGCATAAGGGAATAAGTATTACAAAATTTTATGACCCCATCATGTCAATAGGATTTGTCAAAGATATTTTTTATTATATCGACGTAGGGGCGTGTATCTATAGACTGGAGGGTACCTGCTTTAATTTATTACATTCTATAAAAAGACGAGACAATGCTCTACACGAGATGCGTCGCTATAATTTACTCGACCGATTACAGTGGCCGATGTATTACTTTTGGATAGCAAACAACCACGTAAGACTACACTCTGGAATCCTGAGCGCGATTACAAGTATGCGAGCTTACGATGATGTTTACATTATCGGCTGTAAGTGGGGGTATCTGCGTATTTATTATGCCCCATACAAACACAAGTTTTTGGATATCTTCACCAGTCGTCCCGCGAAACAGTTCAAACTGGTCACGCGGGAATATTACAGCCCGAGTGTATCGAAGTGTTCAGTGCTAAAAATTGAAATTATGGAGACTCCTGAAGGCCACATCGTGATCGTAGCTTTGCCTATGAAAATAGTACAGATAAAGTTCACCAACAACTTTAAGGCGGTTATAGATCAAGCAACAAGTGGTAGACGACGCAACAGGCAGCACTTTTCTGAGGTGGAGGCGACACCTCTCCCGTCGACTTCCCATTAAATTACGCTGCGTGGGTAATAGGTAAGCTTTTTTAAACGTAAATCATATAATAAGGGCATATCGTAAACAAATTGAAGGTTACAAATATATTGTCATCTTGCGTAAATGGGTTATAGGTCTGATGGAACACAATTGGTTTTCTATTTCAAGTTATATTATAACTTTATAATGGCAAAGATTTATATAACAGAACATAACACTTGAGAAGCTTGTATTCGCTGCGGCACAGGTGCAGGGGTCGTTTAGATGAACGGCCTTATTCATAAACAGATTGTAAACCTATTTAGTCACAGAATGCTTTGTCTTCTTCCCTCAAACTGAATTCTTAAGTTATTCGAAAGGGACAGAACATTCGATAACTAACATAGGTTTTAAATCTGTCTGTCAAAAACGCCAGAAGTGACTGCGGATATTTACACTTTACATAGCATCTGCCATTAACTTTGCTAAGCGAACTTGATCTAATGCGAATTTTTAACTAGCACTACAAATTGGTTGATTCATGCTGTGCTCATAATTATGCAAGAAGCCCGGGCTAGCTTGGGACCGCGAAATTAGATATATTACTTATTCACTTTAGGAAAACATAAAGCAACAGAGCGGCCAAACTATTCACTCCATTTAAATCAACTAAGCAGGATTACTAACTACAGGCCGCGCGGTTGCTTCATCTGTTGCAATGAAGCTATTTACTTCATCGCTTTTAGGAAGGTCCATAACATAATATTTGATGCAGCACGCTTCTATTGTTTTAGAATCATTTTCGACGTCGCCATCAATCATCGAAGGAAGCGTAATCGAAGAAACGGGCGCTGTCCTGGACAACGGCGTTGCTTTGAGGATTGAAAACTATCTGCGCAATACCTTATATTAAGCTTATTTTTGTATTCATTATAGTAGTTACTGATTTTACATGATGATGCATTTTTCGACTAATATATTTGCGTTGCGAAATTTGGCACAGCTACGTGTTAATAATAGTTGAATGTAATATACAATATCTGAGCTCTCATTATAAAAGTGTTTGGTGAAGTTGGCAACTGCAGGCGGGAGAGGGTGTGGGTGCAGCCTCCGAGGACACTACGCTGATGTTTCACTCGTGTGACTTTGTGTACATTTATTATCCCTTCCTTCACCAGTGATGGAAAATATAATACAAGTCCACAATTTTTTATTGTGCTTCTGTTCTAATTCTTGAATTTCTGATTCCAGACATTGAAAAACACTTAAATATTGGTTTTAGCTTTCAAAGTTTGTTTTTGTCCTAATTATATGAGCAATAGGTGGTAGCACTTTAATTATACCGCGTGCGAATTGAATATTATTTGTAAAGGACACAGTAGTGAGTATTTAGGTGTCTACTACAGCTATATCGGCCGAATATGTGTATTATTAAGTTAAAAAATAGCGTCAAGATAATTAAAAAAGGTATTGTTGTCGAACTATAAATAAAAAAAAAAATGAGTAGACATGATTTTACAAAATTCCTTAATGTTCATGAAAAACAAGCCTGGGAGGGACTTAACCCAGTAGTTAACGGTTTTTTTGGAAACATTACAACCACAGACTAAACTACTATTGGAACTGACAATTATAAAGATTGAAAAAGATGAAAAAATAGAACGAAAAAGACTTTTATCTTCAGCAAAACTCTTCGTGATGTAATTTCACATACAAACTTTTCTTGAAAATTCAATTAATGCTATAGTTTATACAAAAGCAAACCTTGAACAGAATAATGATTTATCCTTAATTTGCCACGTGGGAGAAATCAAATATCATTTACAGAAGCCAGGCACAAAAACTGTGTTGACCTGTTGAAATAACACTGGTTTTACGGATTTCACCGCGGACGTAAAAACTAGTTTTATTTGAATGTGTAACATTCGCGTAAATCTAAGAAACCATTGTGTTGATTTCTGATATAATTAGGCCATTCTATATATAATAATAAATACACTCAACAGTCACATACATAGTCCTGACCCCACACTAAGATCGAGTCTTGTGTCGTGGGTATCAGAAACTACAAGACCCTTTTCCGTTCCAATAACACCCAGACTCGAAACAAATGCCTGTGGATCACACAATATGTCTCGTTTCTCAGCCGGCATGTAACCAACTGCGCCACGGAGGCTGTCAATTTATCAATACATATATAAATACTATTTACTTGAATTAAAAAGTATTTATTGGCTACGATACATTCAACTATGATTTTTTTTCTTGTCCATTTTTTGTTTTCTCGGTAAAGTGAAATTAAGTACTTTATCTTGCGTAGGTTAGCCTGTCAGATATTGGTGGTGCTCTAAAGATTTAAATGTTATAATCGTCTAAATGTTTACTATAAACATAAACATGTAGATAATTTATATGAAATCTAATCGAGCTTAGATTTTGTGACGTAGTATAATCATTGACATGGTGCGTTATTATTTGTACCTACATGATATTCAAATTGGATTGCAGTGTACTGTTGTTAGTTAGTAAAAGGGAATCTCTCCCATTATGCCCAATGTTAGACCATCGGCTTACTTATTGAGTTATTATGAAAATGTAGATCTGATTTTTATAATAATATATTCCGCAATTGGTTCAAAACCTGTGTAGATTAATAAATATTAATAAAAATAAGTGATTAATTCTATTCCGTCTTTGCGATGTATTAATTCCTTCATAACCATCATTCAGTCCTTAGTCATATGACTCCCCGCCTAACCCTCTACCAATAATCTCCCATCATCATTCATTAAAACTTTTCATCAGTTTGTCATTTAATCGATAGGTATATGTAGTTGTAATTTTATAATATAACGTTTTAATCAAAAATATATCTTACATTATCGCTGTGTCAGATGATTTTTTAAAGAAATGCTCGTGTATTGTAACAATCTTGAGTACTAATATTATCATAAAGATGAATAATTATATTTTTATATGAATATTTCAAGTGGGCGTGGGTGGCTACTATAAGAAATAGGAAAATAATTATGATGAAAGGAGTTAGGAGCCCAATTGTGATGAAAACTATAAGAGCGAGGTAAACGAAAATCGAAGTATGTGGGATTAGTTTTCATCATTTTCATTAGTATACGTATAACTTTTCTGTATTATAAATAATATGGTAATAATATTTTTTTTCGTTGTCACTCAATTTGTGTTTTATTTATCACAAAATACACATGAAAATATAAAATGGTCTCCAACAATGGCGAGGCTCGAGACACAAGCCACCGGTGGTCAGGACCCCGAAGTGAGGAACCGTCTCACAATAAGTGTCATGTCAAGCAATACTGCCTTCTGTATCTGACTTTTGACCCAACAGCCCATTGCAGCCTCTGTAGATGTTGGTCGACGTTACAGCCTTTATTGTTGTAATGTATGAAGCTACAATATTAAAACGTTTTACTAAATTCAATATATATACGAAGATATTGCATGTTTATACTCAATAATAAGCATCATCCATAACTAAACTATTGTCTCTTTCCTCTCCCACCCGTTTGTCTGGAAGAGATCGCTTAAACCGATAATTTATATACGTACCGATTATTTATATTTCAATCGCAATTAATTAAAAAACTTGGAAATAATTCACGCTTTCGTACAATTGAGTATTTGTAGTCTACAATGAGAACACACTGGGACTGCTTCTGAGGTCATTCACCTGATGCCACAGCAGTGGCGAAGGGTGATTTTTTTAAAAAGGGAAGCCGAAGCTCAATACGCGAAATAAGTGTGTTTATTTTGTTTATACCTACTGGCCCTACATAGGGAAGACAATGTGACTGATACTTGATAGTAAACATAGTGCAGTCCACATTGAGTAGATCAACTTATCGTGAGATGCTTCACAGAATTAGCCCGAAACGCGACACATTTACATAATTTGTACGTGTATCCTTATATCCGGACGTTTGTGAATATCCAACCACCAGCAAATTATTCCTCCGACAATCTCACTCGCCAAACGAAACGATTGCGTTTCGTATGATGGCATCTACGTACTGCGGTCGTCAATTATATTTTAATATTTCCAATATACAAAAGTTGCAATGTCATCATGAGAAAAGTAAAAAAGTATATTTTTAAACCGCACGTGAATATAAGATTAATAAAGTAAAATTAATGATCTAGATACAATGTTAACAAGTACGTTAGCCGCGCTTTTATTAGTTGTATTATTAGTAGTCGAGCACTTCCTAAAATCTAAACAGTAACGTTATTTCCGAAATTGACAATCTAAACATGTACGTCCCTCACGATTATTAATTTCCATTACAACATAATAATACTATTTATATTTATGTACATTTTGTAATTTAAAACAGTAAAAACTAAATGCGTGAACCAGCTAATACTCGTATACTGTCAAAACACAATACACACATAAACACACAAAATGCTGAAGATTCGCAGCATGCCTCCTGCTTTTTTAACGGAAATTGAACCTTAAATCATTATAAGTTTAAGGTACAATTTTGCGTGATTTGTTGCAAAATACACAACCCTGTCACACCAATGCGTAACCTGCAGCCGACGCGGGCGGTCGGCGCACGGGCCGCGCCATTGTTATTCAATAAGCCGAACAATTTTGGCAGTAATTCGCCAGAGGTCGCAACGCAGCGCAATCTAATTACGAGTTTGCTATGCGCCTCCGCAGTAACATTTACCTATGTGGCCGACAGATGTCGTTGAATAAATTGAGTTTAGATATTACGTAAATAATGTTGAAAAATTTGCTTGTTTATAGTGTAATGATAAATTACAAAAGGTAAGCCGCAGGGAATCGAGTTATATGGAGCCTTCGCCACTGTGCCACAGACTAAGTGAATTGAGCGCGTTGTACTTCACGTACCGCTTCAGATAACATAGTTCGTAGCGACGGCAGCTACACTGTGACCTACGCCTGCGCTACTTAGCTCTGAATGTTTATGCGCTCCTAGTATATAAATCGCGTAATATTGTACACCTTTGCCTCAGTGCCCAGTACGTCTCAGTCGTGCAGCTCTCAATGGTTATGCGCTCCTAGTAGTTGGCTTGCGTAATATTTTGCATTAAATAGATATCGGAGCTATCACTGAATGCTGCCAGATAAATTCATATTTGACGAACAACATGACGGTCAATGCCTATGTTCAGCAGTGGACAATAAAAGGCTGATGATTTTATTTAGGACATTACTTAATAAATTTAACAACGCACGAGTATTTTATAGAACCAGTCAATTTGCAAGCGTATCTACCATTATTAATGAGCTAATAATATTTATCTTTGCCCTGCAGCGGGACACATTAACAAGCTAAAACATATTTTGTTCCTCATTATAACAATAGAAAACCCTCAGCAAGCTTTGTTCGAATGTCATGTGCAACACTTATCCCTCTGATTTGTCACGAGTGTGAAAAGACGACACGAAATAAAGCACCGTTCAATAAGACTCTGATTTCATTGTCACTGGTGTAGCCGCTGACATTCAACTTCGTGCGATTGCAGTGCAACCTTGCAGTGTATAAGTAATAAACATGTAAAATCAATTGCCGAAGAGGCCACAGTGACGCCGTTTGTATGTAAACAACATTTGTTTACGGTTGCCTGGCAACATGCCAAATTCAGGTACCGCAAACACTAGGATATCATAATAGCAGAAGAATTCTAAACCACCTGTTGATTTGTTATTAATATACTCGAAGGTGTGAACGAGGTGGATGATGTTCATCTCTCACCAACGCAGGCGAAGCCGTAGGCATACAGAGTAGTAGCTTTCTATAAAAGCAATATTCAGTGTTACAGAAAATGGAATGCATCTAATGCCATGTGCCTAGTCTGTGGCGACTCAACGCCTCACCAAGAACAGCCGTCGTTCATTGGCTGAGCAATAAATCAATACTGGCAGTAGGGTGAGGGAGTATGTGGTGGCTTATTAGTAACGCACTGGACGCGGCCGCCGAGACGGTGGTCGTGGATTCATACGGGGATAGTCAATGACATGACTCTAAAACGGTGAACGAAAATATTTTAAGGCGCGATGATGGGCGTCACAGTTACAGCGGGAGTCATAGAATTGTTACGAGTTACAAGAGTAGTAAAATAGCTAATGGTGTGCCTACGATATATGTATCCTACATTGATTTATCGAAAACCATCTGAGCGGATAGCTGTTGATACTGTAATCTACATATGAATCGCATAACTATTAAACAGTCCTTCGCTCCTAGTATTTGGATCGCGTAATATATTGAACATAAATATGTATGTATGAATCTGAATACAGAACAAAACAACCGCTGTACGATATAACGTACACAATATACAAGTTTGAGCAAAGAAGGCAAAGAAGACGGAGCATTTGATATTGGTTTTGATCTGTCTTTGAATGAGGCGGATAGTATATTCTTATGACGCTCCAACACACACGCACACGCACACACACACACACGCACATACACACACAATTAACATTGTTGGAATTTGATTTGATTTTATGTTATATCTGTAATGATACTGTAAAACATGTATATTATGGATATGGAAGAGCGGGGTCCTCTGGCACAAGTATCTCAATACTTAATAGAAGACCCCAACCTTGTATTGTTAAACAAATTTGGTTAATGATTAAAGATTTATTTTAAAGTAATAATTCCGTGATTTAGGCACGATGGCGTTGACAACTACTCTTCTTTTGTCATTTTTAATGAGGAAAAATACATTATAGGCCATACTTAAATTTACAAATATCATAAATATATTTCCAAGTGGCGCGACCCAAATACAAATACTCCACCAACCACTGTAGCACCTCTGCCTACCCCTTCTGGAAAAAAGGCGTGTGTTTATGTATGTATGTATCTTAATAAATAAATAATTCATTCCCCCACGAAGAGCCAGGACCCGAGTATCGACCGTGAACTTGACACACTTACGCGTCCCCTTTTATTTAAATGGACTGTTTGTATAAGTCAAGATCTCTGCCAAGGCCGCTTGGAACATATTTTAGAGATAAACCAGTCGTAAACATAAGAGACGCTCGCTGTAACTACAAATCATCGGACTAATTTGCACAACTAAAGATTTATTGAATGGCGTGTGAAAACGCGTCTTCAGTGTCAGGATTATAATAATATATTTAACAATTCTAAATTAGTTCAACAGATTCCTTACTATAAACAATTCTCTCAGCTTCAATATCAGCATTTAATTTATTTACAATATGTTAGCAACTTCGCCAAAATGTCTATTGTTACTTTTTTAAATCTCCAAATAGGAATCATATTTACTTGTATAAACGCCCGCCCACTTTGCTTTATTGTATCGTTTTTCTGCAATAAGTAGGTAGGTTATTTAAACTGAATGTCGATTGTATTGTTAATTCTCTGCAGTCGTGTCAAGAACTTATTATTTTTCTTCTCCTGCTCTGAATCACGAACACTGGGATGTCTCGCTGAAGCAGTCGGACACTGTGATATCGAACGTTCTTCTATTATCTCGCAACAAGGCGAAAATATTACGCGATTCAAATACTAGGACCGCATAGCTATTGAGAGTTTCGTGATACAAGAGTAAGTCACAGTGTAGTAGCATCTCGTATAAAACATTTTCGCTCTGACAGTAAACGAACCACATCACTCGATTATTACTCGAATATTTTAGTCTGTGGCATTAGGTCAATGATCTCGGAAATATTGTCTCCACAATATTTACAACAAGTGCCAATACAAGAACGCAGTGTTACATTATTTGTTTTGTTATCCTGGAGCAAAACAACTTATCGCTACCACTGCCTGGAGGTAACGGAGCGGCGATGTTGAGTTCACCGATCCTACGTGGCGATCCGGGCGACCTCTGTGTCGATTTCACTACTAAATTCCTACACTGGTAAACAACCAAAACCACCAAATTCCTCTAGCGCATTAAAACTGATCCGGGGTCCTGCAGCAAGAACGCCATAGCCTCACCGGAACATCACACGCGCGGCGCCGCGCCGCGGCCCGTTTGCGAAAGAGGGACTCGGACACCGCGACCGAACCCTAATAACGAATCAATTACCACTGTAATGTATCAAAATACGATGAGTAATTTGAGCTCTACTGTGAATCAAATAAGTCAGCTACTATACTGTAACATACGTCTGTGTCGTGCAGCTCTCAATGGTTATGCGCTCCTAGTATTTGGATCGCGTAATATTTTGCAAGATAATATCGGAGCCATCAGCGGCCGATTAACGATATTCATGAACAACAACATAACAGTCAAACTAATACAGGACTACGTTCAGTAAATGGTCTTTACTTGAAACAATACTTTCTGAATTCAACAGAGTACAAGTACAAGTACATTATAAAACCAGTGACTCTGCAGGTGTATGCAACGATTCCGTCAGTGGAATACACTGACCACTTATGATGGCGTTACCTTCATTCGGAAAAATATTTTCGCTTTATAATTTACAAATTGATCATAGACTTCATTAGATAATTACCATTATTCAAATCAGTAATGAATTAACAATAAATACATTTTTTTTTATCAGCCCATATACGTCCCACTGATGGGCACGGGCCTACTCTACAATCGAGAAATCGATAGAGAGTGGTTAGGCCATATAGTCCACCACGCTGGCCTAGTATGGGTTGGCGGAAATCGCTACGGTATGCAGGTTTCCTCACGATGTTTTCCTTCACCGTTAAAGTGCGTGGTGATTGACTATCAATAAACACATAACTCCGAAAAGTCAGAGGTGTGCCCTGGGATTTGAACCCGCGACCACCGAGAACATGTAGGCAGCCGAGTCTGGTGCGTTACCAACAGGCCACCACGCACTTTTCCCAATAAATATAATGGATATTTTTTATTTGTAATAATTCTGTTTGTCTGTGATCAACGGTGAGCATAAACAACATTGGACTCAGTAATATTAAACGGGTATTTAATTAATATCGTAAATGCGAATTCGTTTTTGTTTGAAACGCTTTGACATTCTGATTACTAAACCTATCGTCATGAAATTTTGTACACACTTTGTCCGGGACACACAAATGGAACAGAAACAAGTATTATTCCCGTGGCATAGAAACAGAATTTTGATTTTTCTACATTATTGCTTCTTTTATCGATCCAGAATCTATTTTGTGTAATAAAACCTAAATTAACGTAGTTATCCATATAATGAAGAAGTCCTTTTCATATATTCTTATAAAATCAATGGACCAAGAGGCGACAGAGAGAACAACATTTGTTTACGGTTCCAACAGGTGGATTCGTACACCGCGAACACAAGGACATCATGACAGCAGAGGAATAACACAACCTGTTGCTTCACTGCGAATTTAAAAGGTGTGAGCGAGACGGGTGATGGTTATCTCTCACTAATGCAGGCGAATAGAGTAGTATAGTAGGTCTCCTTACAAACAGTATTCAGAGCGACAGAAAACGAAATGCGTCGTATGGCATTAGCGTAGTCTGTGGCTCCACACGGACGCCGTTCATTGGCTGAACAATAAATTAATATTGGCGGCGGTATGACGAAGACGTAGAATTAAGTTTATCACACGTTATAATATAATGTAGAAATTATAGAAACTGTTTGAAATTACACACGAGAAACTACAATATAATATAGGTCAGCTATTTAATAGATATTTTTTTATTTTATTTTATTTATTAGAATCTCCAACGAAGAGAACACATAACATATATATGAAACTACATATTTATCCTTCTGCGTGCATCTTCAATTACAGGAGAGTACAGCTTGCACAGAGTTAGTTAACAACATAAATATTAGAACAAAAAAAACAATTCTTACAAATTAGAACATAAAATGAATATGGGTTAACAAAAATAAACACTAAACCAAACTAAATTAGAGATAACATGTTTAAAAATTAAATAAGGAATAAGGAAAAAATCGAAACATAACACAATAATAAGGTTACTTTAAATTAAATTAAATGACATTGTTGTAGTGAGACTTAATTTTAGTTTTAAATTTGTGCAATTTATCATGAAATATATCTATTTCAAGCGATCGTGGCATAAAAATTATACAATTTTATAATACGCGTTATTGATGAATTGGCACCCAAGTTGGTTCTATAATTATGAGGTTTGAACAGTTTATAGACATTACGGCGTGGTAAAGTTCTTGGGATGGATATATACAATATATACAAACTAAATAATTGTACTGCACTGTACCAGCCCAGATATGTCCCACTCTAGGACACGACCCTCCTCTACAATCGAGAGTTCGATTGAGAGTGGTTAGGCCATATAGTCCACCAACCCGCACTAGGCCAGCGTGGTGGACTATATACGGTCTAACCACTCTCAAAGTAAATAAAGACAGATCCAATTTTTTTAGATCAATACTTTATTAGAGGGACTCGTGACGTACGAGGGCTGTCGGGACATCCCTGTAGCTCGACTCTTAAAACACACACACAGAATGCTAGAAGCGGATTAAAATCATTTTATGTCAAAAAATAGAATTAGCCACACACGTCGAGCCACCTGGACATCTACGTGCGTCGGCGGCGTCTGCCAAGTTTGGAGCGTCGGGAATGTTCCGGCTAGAGGACGTCTATGTTCGGTGATATGTGAGAGCTTGAACATCTTTGCAGCAGTCTGCATTCCTTCAAAGCGTCGGTATCGCATGGCTAAACACCATCCAACATTAAACAATGTTTATGTAGGATGGTGTTACAGATTTATCTATTTAATGAGCTTAGAAACCAAAATTGAGTAAATAATCCACATTGCTTAGTTTATACAAATACTTATTCATATCTTGTTTAATATCTTGTATGTATGGTGAAAATTGTGTGCTTAATATAACTATGTGTATGTATCGCAGCGGCGTGCACAGGATTATGACACTGGGTATGCGGCGGAGTACTCGGGCTCAAAAACTTTTTCTTTTATATGTTTAGCATAGCCACAGCCACGCGACAGATCTCTTAAGTCGGAAACCATGCCAACAGAACAAGTCTTAGATATATATATATATAGATACTATTCATATACATCTTCTACGACAACGCAGACAAAACAGCGATCGATCGTCGCGGCAGAAGAAATTCTAATAAGTAAAATTACTAGAAATTACACTGTACTAGAATTACTAAACAATATGAAAGGGTAAACAATATATAATATAATCGTGTGTACACAACCACACAGCCAGTTATACGTTTCATAACTTTTAACATGAAACTTTCGAGTTACATTCCCTTTTTGCTAGTTTAATTGTTGTAACTCGGGTACACACCAACCTTTAGATACAATTTGAATCTTTTCACTGAATGACAATTGTGAGAACTTGTTATTTAAAATTTTTAATAAACACACATTTTCAACACAAACCTCACAATCAAATAACATTTAAAAAAAAATCAACAAACGCACTAGTGAAAGCAAATCCATACAATTATTATAGAAACTCAGTAATAAACTGTAAAATGTCCACACTTTCAAATGTTAAAATGAAAAATCTTTTAAGAAAACTATAAATATACTGGCGCAAACAAAATAGTAAACAATGCTTATCACATGAAAAAAGTCAAAATGGCCCCCGCGAAACACAAAACATTTCTGCTATTTAAACAAATAAAATCTTACTAAACAAAAATGCATAATGCGCATATGTGATTCACTAGATTTCCGTCTATTATTTTTACTCGGATTATAGGCAACGAACATTTCCGATTACTTCCGACAACTGCCGAACTCCCGTAGCCTGCCGCTGGAGTCGCGGCTTTCGGATTCATGGGTGTGTGCGTTTACGAACTGTGCACGGACACTAAAATTACTATGCACACGCGAACAAATCTCCTGCGGGACGCGACGGCAGGAGTTGGTTGATTAGGCACATTATTTTTTGTTTGTGCTTGCAAATAATTGCTATTAATAAAATAATAGGCGTTTTTAAGTTATTATATTTTGTTTATTCATTTATTTACTATTAATTATAGTCATCTGAAACATACGAACGTTTTATTAAAATATCTGTGAATGGCAAGTAAAGCACTGCATTTCTGCCTATAAGGAGCGCACGCCCCTGATGTATCGCATGACCGACATAGGGATTTTACTCTTTTAGCTTCAGCAAGCTGCTGGAGTTATAAAAGATTAACAAACTAATTTGAAAGAACCTATATTTAATAATTTAGGGCTCCAAGTGATGAGAAGTTCCATAAACTTCATATTTGATACGCTAACATCACGTGTCAATTAAAACGAGACGAGTCACTATTAATATACGAGTAGTTGTAAGAGAAAATAAATAACTGCCGTGTCTCACTTATACAGCAAATTGCAAGCCCACAGTTTAACAGCTTAACCTATACGTGATATTCAGTGTCGCAGTGAATGAAATAAATAGTACTCAGTGTGAGTAGTCTGTGGCATCACACGATCGTCGTTCATTGGCTGAGTAATAAATCAATATAGACAGTAAGGTGAGGGAGTATGTGGTGGCTTGTTGGTAACGCATCGGACACGGCTGCAGAGACGATGGTCAGGTTCAAGGTCAGGTCAGCAGGTTCTATATAGTTACAGCGGTAGTAATAGAATACTGTTCGTTAGGAGTTATACGAGTAGTAATATTTCTGGAAACTGAGCTCTGTTAGTACAGAGCTGGGTATGTCACATAACACCCTCATAACTAAAAGAAAACATTCTCTAACACCGAGGCAGGACCCGCGTGTTGACCGTGCGCTTGACACAGTTATCTGACCCCTTTTATTCCGAAGGACTCGAATCCTTGAATAACACAAGTTCTCTGTCACGATATTGCAAAACTAGACAAGAGGTTTATTAAATAGGCTGTGAAAACGCCTGTTATGTGTCAACATTATACATACGTTTAACAATTCTAACTTATACGATACAATGGATTCCTTACTATAATTATCTCGCAAAAACAATCATAATATTTCGCCCACTTTGCTTTACTATGTCGATTTTCTGCAATAAGTAGGTTACATTTAAACTTAATGTCAATGAACATATTAGAAATGATGGGAAGTGCTTAATATCTTATATAAATTGGATGTCTTTGTTTACGATGTTACTCATACATCTTTTCGATATATTTATTTTTCCTATAGAAATATGTGTAGGCTTCAGTTTTTGTTATTATCTGACAAAAATACATGAGGAGGGTACCGACAATGGATGAAGCGAAAATGTTTTTTAGGATCAATGAAAGTGCAGATATATAATCTCTGTCTACACCAATGGAATATCCGCGTGACGGTTGGGTTATTTGTATATAATTTTAAGTCTCATTTTTATTTCTTTCAAGTTCAAATTTTTGATAGTGGATTTATTTATTGTCTAAATGACACACCAACAGTTAATAGACAAACTTGCATCATTAAACGTGTACAATTTAAGACCTTAGTCTATTCACCAATTATAAGTGTGAAACAAAATTCGTAATATAAATGAATTGAAACAGTAAATGAAAAAACATATAAACATTTATATATATACAAAACATGAAACAGTACATGAAAGAGAGTCTTCCTCTCTGTTTGAAACGCAAGCTCTTCGACATGTGCGACATCTTGCCCGTCCTTACTAATGTTGCTCAAACGTGGTCTTTGACCGAGCAACAGGAGTCCAAACTCAAGGTTTGTCATCGAGCAATGGAACGCAGCATGGTGGGTGTGAAACGACAAGATCGTGTCAGAAACACAATGCTGCGTTCTTTAACAAAAGTAACGGACGTCGGTAAAAAGACCGCTAGACTCAAGTGGGATTGGGCCGGGCATGTTTCCAGGATGCACCCTGATCGATGGGTCAAAATCATCGGCGAATGGATACCGCAAGACGGGCTTACGCGAAGAGGTAGACCCCGAAAGCGATGGCGGGACGACCTCAATAAATTTAAGAACGACTGGAAGCAAATTGCTCTCAACAGAGATTTATGGAAAAATTTAGGGGAGGCTTTTGCCCAGCAGTGGGATCTTTAAGGCTAGTAAAAAAAAAAACTAATTAATTATACCATAAAATAATCCAACATAACAATCATAAACTTAAAAATAAAATAACTGCAGAATAGAATAACATAACTCATGCATAATAAGGACAAAACACGTAAACGCAAAAAGACAGATCATTTTTTATGTACCTATTTTGTCCCACTGCTGGGCAAAGGTCTCCATTCTAACTCTTTCCATTTTTCCCTATTTCCTGCTGTTGTTTATATAGGTTTCTATGGAAATAACCGCTGCAAGAAAAAGCAAGATGTCTATAGTGTACGCTCTTTGTATACTCTCAATCCATTGCGAATGAACAGCGTAAAAAGGAGACCAGGCAACACTAGCGTACTCGAGATTGCTGCGCACAAGTGTATTGTAGAGAAATACTTTAGTTCCGAGATTTTTAAATCCAGCAGTATTCCTTCTAAAAAAACCGAGCATTCGGGCAGCTTTAGTCACAGTTTTGTTAATATGTGACGCAAAATTTAATTTCTTATCAATGGTAACGCCCAAATGTCGAATTCCTTCGACTTCTTTTAGTAATTTGCCAACAATCTCGTACGCCGTTACAAGTGCTTTGAAAATTCCGAGATTCGTATCTGTTGATGACTAGATTTGAACATCTATTTAACCAATACAGCAGCGACCCTCCAACACCAAAAGCTCGGAGTTTTTTAATTTCTAACATTAGGTTCATCACCTTTTTTAAAAACGGGAACAATACGAGCCCTTTTCCATTCATTGGGAAATACGCCGTCAGAAATAGAACGGTTGAATAGTACTGTTAACGATACTGTTGATGATTGAAAGCAACATTTAGTAAACAAAGTGGGAATTAAATCTGGCGCTGCCCCTATTAACTCATCTAGTTTTTTTATTGCACGTTAAATAATTAACTTAGTAAATTGTACTTTAGATGTATATTTGTTACTTAAGGTGTTTAAGTGGTCTGCCTTCAAAGTTTGAACCGGAGTGCTAGAAAAAACGATCAGCAAATAAATTAGCGAATTATTGCCATTTTGGACAAACGAGGCGTCCATAAACATTCTGGCTGGCAATGACGGATAATTCCCACGTTTATTCTTAATGAAACGCCAAAAAGTTTTGGGGTTTTTGCAAATACTCGACTCTATTGTGTTTTTATAGTTTTGGTAACAAATATTTATAACTTAGTGGCAGCGGCTACGGAGTAAATGGAATTTAAAGTCTTTTAATGATTTGATACAGGATTTACTGAGCCAAGGCGGATGAGAAGATTTATTTGCTTTTTTTATCGGAACATGCTTAGCAATTGTTCCATGGTTTATTAATTTTTTTTAATTCTTACTTCTTTCATAATACCATATATTTTTTTTATATTTATTGTCATTGGTAAATAATCATTTGTCCTTCAGAAAAAAATCTTTGTTGTATAACTGAATTTATTGAACTCAAGTCACAGACTAAGCAGATCTAGTACGATGTACATCGTACACTGATTCAGCGAAAACAAAATATAGGGGAAACTGCCGATATTGCAACCTACGTCTGTATCTCACAACTCTCTTTACTAGCCACGCTTGTATGCATGTAACAGAATCTTTGAAATGGATTTTCGATCACTTCAAAACGTCGGATTGACTTGTAATTCTGCATACTTTTAAAGGATCGATGACAATATAAAAATTTAAAGAGTGTATGGCATTATCCTGACCGGAACCTTAAGAAATTTAATTAATAATCAGGTGAAGATAAAAACAAATTGAGTGAAATCTATTAATCTTATTGTTACAAAGCACTCCAGCTTTTTAACCATAAAATGAATGTATGTTTTCACTGAATTTTCCAATCTTAAACTGATTATTAATTATTTTTACTTTTATGTTGAGCCATTTACTAAAGCGTGTGTCTTAGCTTTTTAAACCATTATTTATTTATTGTAACGTTATGTAACTTGGGTATGGCAAATCGTCTGTTCGTGCATTGTTTGTTATTTTTTATGTCGGTCTTATTTTTGTCGAACCTTTCATTGTTTCCTGTGAATGTCAATGAGTACGCACATTTAATTTTAAAAGTACAGAAATATCCTAGGTTTACTTGTTACCGCCACATATTCTTACATTCTTAATTGTGCCGCAAGAGAATTATTGTTCATATTTAATTCGTAATAATGAAAAGAAAACCAAATCCTGGCTGAAAAGATACAAACAAGATTTGAATTTGTATTGTTCACAAACGCAGTCAGATGCATTATCTGCTCACTCCTAGTTTTTGTTGCTCTATCTATATCACCAACAACATTACGAGAAGGGAGCGTATTATGCCTTTTTTTATTTCAATCTTTTTAGTTTTTTTTTTGTATTTCTTTTTGCAAATAATGTTATATTAAGTTATATAGTTTTGTCTATACGTGTATTTTATATTTGTATAACATTATTGATTGAAGGATTGAAGGAAGCACATTTTGTTTACTTTATATTATTCCAATATACATATGTACCTTGTACAGGGTATATAAAGACTGCGACTTAAAACGAAGCTAGGTGGAATTTTTATTGATTTCAGATACAATGCAACTAAAAATTTCTAAAAAATATCCTCAACTTTTCTATTTCCTCTAGCATCTTCCCAGCAGCTTGGAAACAAGCGCATATTATCCCCATTCCGAAAAAATCCAATGCATCCAATATTACAGATTTCCGTCCTATTTCCATTCTTCCTTTCTTGTCCAAAGTCCTTGAGCGTCTTATCCATACCCAGTTGAATGATTTCCTTTCCAAACACCATCTCCTAAATCCTCTCCAATCGGGTTTTCGTCCTGGGCATAGCACGACTACCACTCTAACCCATATTACGGATGGCATCAGGTCGGGCATGGAGGAAGGCAAGCTGACTGTTCTGGCATTGCTGGACTTCAGTAATGCCTTCAACACCGTCGATTTCGATGTATTACTTGGCGTTATGTGTTCTCTTAACATATCTCCAACGGCGGTTGACTGGTTTCGTAGTTACCTGTATGGATGCCAGCAACGCATTTGTCTTGAGGAATGCTTTTCCTCTTGGTGCTCTGTATCTGCTGGTGTTCCTCAGGGCGGCGTATTATCTCCTTTACTCTTCGCTGTTTTTATTAATTCTATTACTAATAATCTTCGCACATCCTACCACCTTTACGCTGACGATCTGCAAATATATACTCGAGCACCTCTGGACAAGATGGTCGATGCTGTTGAGAGTATTAACACTGACATCCAGCATATTTGCGCATGGAGCAAAGCCTATGGATTGAAGGTCAATCCTTCTAAAACTCAGGTCATTGTTGTCGGCAGCCCCAGGATGATATCAAAACTTGATTGGGACCAACTACCATCTGTGTCCTGTGATGGCGTCACTGTACCATATAGTGACACGGTCCAGAACCTTGGCCTTTATATGGACAAGTCTTTCACCTGGGGTCCGCAGCTTCGGGAAGTTAGCCGTAAGGTTTTCGCCTCCGCTAGGTCCTTGCGAAGGTTGCACAATTTTCTACCCATTACCACGAAGATTTCCCTTGCACAATCTCTCCTACTCGCCATCCTTGATTATGCCGATGTCAGCTATCTAGATCTCACCGAGGACCAACTTAATAAACTTGAGCGTCTTCAAAATTTCTGTATTAGATTTATATTTGGTTTACGCAAATATGATCATGTTTCAGAGTTCCGTGCTAAGCTCAAGTGGTTACCCATACGACTTCGTCGGAATGCTCATATTCTTACTCTTCTTTACAATATTTTGTTTAATCCCCTCACCCCTCCATATCTTAAAGAACGTTTTATATTTCTCCATAAGTCTCATTCTAAGTCCTTGAGGTCGTCGGAGAATCTGAAATTGAGAATGCCAGTGCACGCCACGACTTTTATGGATAAGTCGTTTACAGTCCAAGCTGTTCGACTGTGGAACGCATTACCAGTTGTTGTAAGACGGGCTGAAACACTAACTTCGTTTAAAAAAATGGTAAAAGACCACCACTACCTTTCTCTCTGAACAGACATATTGATTAATATAATTTCCTGCTTTTGAACCTATAGGTAATTTATAGTATGTATATTATATAGTATGTATTTATATGTATATTTATAAGAATTGGCATGTGTATGTATATTAGGAGTAAATTACTATGTATTATGTATTGTGTATATTTAAATTATAAACAATTTGTTAATTTTCCTTTTTTATTTTGTTTGTGTTGGAGCTTGTCTCTTTTATATTCTAGACTGCCCTGTCTTCTTTTCATTGTGTTATATCCATCCAAAGGTTGTCTGTAAGAAATCGCCTAGAGCGATAAGACCGCCATCTGTACTTTTTTCTTAATTTTATTATTTTTTTTGTATGTTTTTCCTTTCTGTGTGCAGTTAAGAATAAATAAATAAATAAAAAAAGCGACATGTATTTTTTGCAACTTTTAATATATCGTCGTGGTTGGGTGGTAAATTTATAGTTTTTTCCAAAATTATAATTTAAATTGTAGGGTACCATTGTGTAAAAATAAAAAGTTGTACATTATTATTTTGGGAAAACGATGTAAAAAATTACAACAAAAAAATTGTCGCTATTTTTTTTTGCGAAATTTTTAGTTGCATTTTATCTGAAGTCACTAACACCTAGTTAAATTATAATGTTGCAGGAATAGTTTAAAAATACTTTATTTATGAATGTTTGCATTAATTAATATATTTATGTAAACTATTTTATATCCAGTTGTTCCTTGACAGAGACATGTCAGGCGAATCACACGGAAAGCTGCACAGGACCAAGTTTTCGCCTGAGTGTTAAAGATAAGTGTAGTCATTTAATTTTTTTTAATTGACACTGGTGCGAACATTTCCGTTATACCGTGTAGTAACGTGTTTAAAAACTTTATAGAAAATAGTAGTAAAATTACAAATACGGTGGATCATAATGAGCATTTACCTTTTATTGTTAGTGGTATTACTAGATAGTCATTTTATTTTTGGGTCTTAGGAATTTTATATTTTATAGTTATAGAACTTTAATTTGTGTTATGATGTTTTCATTTGTATGTGTACCCACAGTTACTCTCTTTTTGAAATAAAGGGGGGGGGGGTTGTGTAGCAGCATCGTAGAGTTTTATGTACTTTCGTATAAACTCCATGATTTTATATAAACGACATTGTCAACATGTTTTGAATTGCAAAATAATTGCTAGTGTAACAACCACCACTGCAACTCCTGTAAGCCAGGATCAACAGTGGCACGCATTATAATGACACTGAGCATTGAAACTCAGCGAGTCTCCGGGAATATCTAACTTGTTTTTAACCATTTTCAGCAACGTATTCAATCATAAAGTTAAATTAATAGAAGTTGGAAAATATATGTGAAAATATACAAGTTTTTAATTTGCACTCGATTTGATTGCCTCGGTGGCGTAGTGGTACTACGGTATGATTGCAAAGCTGAGATCTCGGGTTCGAATCCCGGGTCGGGCAGTGATATTGGATTTTTCTACTCATTATCTGCCCGGTGTCAGGAATTTGTCCTCGATATAGCGATAGGCTCGCCCCCTATCACATCGTGGGACGGAATATACAAGGCGAAACGTGGGTGTTCTGGTACCACCTCTGCCTAACCCTTCTGGGAAAAAGGGGTGTGTTTTTGTATGTATGTATGTATTAATTTGCACTCGGCGGTAAAACTTGTTTAAAAATGAGGTCATTCGCAACTAAAAACTTAATTAAGAGAATATCTGTGGATAAAATACCAAGTGTAGTCGCATTTAAAAATGTTGATAAATTGCGCCCATTTTTGATAAAACATGCCATTGGTACTGTTGTACATATTTTTTTCAGTACATCGTTTCAACGTTGATCAATGAATAATTCAAAATCCTTCTTTGAGGAATTCGATCATATTTCTTGAAAAATATATTATGTACTTGTTTAGGTTTAATTTGGTATCTAGTTCTAAAGCTTATCCATTAAACACTGCAAAACGTAATTTAAAACATATATGCGTACTTTATTTGTTATGTAGGTACACGAACTTTTATTATAATTTTCTCAAATTTGACATGGTATTTTTCATTTCAGTAGTCGGTAAATAAAACACATATGATCCGTTTCCGGTCTTTGCAGTGTAAACATCACTGTGATTCTTTCCGTAACAAAACCTTTATAAAAATAGTTATAAGTTGCTTTAGTCGTCAACACTATTAGGGTTTTAGTGGATGTAGATATTATAATGCAGAGGAAAAGTCCCCTTAACATTGGAGCATTCGAATTCTAGCTAAAATCAGTATTTGTTTATATTAGGAAGTCAATTGATAATGTCACACAACTTGATCACAGAGTCTGTGCTGCGCATGTGCAATCACAGTCTCATATTTTATTATGTCAAATAATTGTTTGCTTATTTGAGAAGCCAATTGAGTTAAAAATATTTTTATTACATTATCAATACTGCACAAACTGCAATTAATAAGTCTAATATTTTACTACCTTAAACCAGAATTTGTTTATTTTGGAAAGTCAATTGATTATGAACTTGATTACATTGTCAATACTGCGCAAGTACAATCGAAATTTCTAATGCTTCGTTATGTAAAATGATTGTTTGCTTACATCGGAAATTATATTTTATACTAAATATCGTGCCTACAATAAGTTACACATATTGATATCAGAAAGTGTAATATTTCGGTGGATCTAATGTTTATGTACTGTGTATTTTAGGAAGTCAATTGATTAAGAACTTGATTACATTGTCAGTACTGCGCATGTGCAAATAGAATATATGATATTTTAATTTGATAAATGATTGTTTGCTTATTTTGGGAAGTTAATCGAATGTTAAATATTGTTCACATATTAGAGTACCAGTACTGTGCAAACTGCAGTTGCAAAGTCTCATGTTTTAGAAGGATAAATGTCAGTTTGTTTTTTTAGGGATGTCAATTGACTGTGAACTGCCACAACTTGATTACATTGTCTATACTGCGCATCTGCAAAGGTACTGTCAGATATTTGTTATGTCAATTGAGTGTTAACTTATTTTGGGAAGCCAATTGAACATAAAATGTCGTACACTGATTAGATTATCAATACTAAGCAAACTGCAATTAAAAAGACTAATATTTTTGTAGCTTAAAGCAGTGTTTGTTTATTTTGGGAAGTCAATTGATTATGTACTGTCACAACTTGATCACAGAGTCTGTGCTGCGCATGTGCATTACAGACTAAATTTAGAATGATTAAATGTAAGAAGTTAAACAGTAAAAAGGTGAACAATTAACGCCGAATCCCTGACTCAAACCGGGGTCTTAAGACTCTGCAGTGTAACACTCTACTAGTTCAGCTAATCCGGCTACAGTATGCATGAACACGAACTAATGGGTTCAGTTCATAATCGTGTTCGCATAGACATATTCGTAATAGAACGAAATTCGAAAAGTTTACACATTGATTAATTAATAAGTAAATACGGCGTCCTTCGGTTAATTTTGTTCAATTACAAGTAAAAATGCCCATGTCTTCAATAATTGCCCATGGCTTTTTGACATAATTGCAACAGTTTTAAATAAGGTATACTCTATCGAAGCTTCTCGCTACAGTGTCATATTTGGTTTAAGCGAAGGCTCAAACACCTAAATATTTGAATACACACACCTGCAAACATAATATGAATATAAGCACCTATATGTATAAAGTATGTAAATATGGTTTACTATTTAGGACCTCATTTGTTGTTGACACCCACAAATAAAGATAAAATTTAGAGTTTTTTTTATAAGCGTCGGCAGGCAAAGGAGCGTGCGGCCCGCCTGATGGTAAGCGGTCACTGCTGCTTATAGACCTTCGCAGTGCCAAGGGCCTGGAGCAACCAGGTCGCTGCCTACCGTAGCGAAAGTGCTTTATTTAAGCCTCGTTTAAAAGACAGGTCATAGTGCTCCGGGAACACCGAAACAGGGCGTTCATTCCAGAGGTTGCATATACGTGGAGTGAGTGCGTGCGAAATGTTTGTAGAATAAGATTCTTACAGGGTCGGCAACGAGCAAGTGATACCTCTGGTGTTGCAGACGTCTATAGGGCTACAGTAACTGCTTACCATCAGGTGGGCCGTAGGCTTGTATGCCCCCTTAGTTGTATATAAAAGAAAAATGTAACTTTGAATATTATAATAAAATAATTTTTACTTTTTGTGAGCGATTCCAATAAATATTTATAAATGTGTTTACTGCTTGTGTAAACTCTAACGGTCTAATCCATAGGCAGTTTTAAACTTATTTTAGTTTTCGAATGTTTTGGTCCATTTCGAACGGCTTTTGAATTAAGTTTATGCGAAGAAGGTAAAACATTTTATAACTGAAGTAGGGGATAACTAAACATTTCCAAGAAAATTTCATACAAATTTCGTACGATTAACGAGCTTCGCATTAGTGGATCAGTCACTCAGGCACTAGTAGACGACTAGTCTTATTTTCAGTGAATTTTGACGCCGATTAATACGGCGTCTTCAAAAATTGCTCCGGTTAATTGGTCTATTCTCAGGTGTGATGTCGCACAACCTGAGTGTCGGTGAAGATAAAATGTACGCAGCTCGAGCTCTTTTATATCCTCAAGATGGTAACGAAACCATACCGCGATCTAATTCGACGGTGCTGCCACCTCTTAACCTCTTTATTTAACTTCAGTTCAGAGCGTTAACGCTTTTCGTGCGCTTTTTCACTCAAAAACGGTACTTTCCAACCAGATTTTATCCATAAAAAATTATTAAAAGAAAAATTAATCAGTAATCATTTTAGAAAATGCTGTTATCTAATAAAGAGTGCGGTGAAAACTGTATTTTTTTTATTTCAACAAATTTGCTTCTATTCTTTTCTTATAAATACTTTAAGACCACTATAAAATCATAAAAATCAAAATAAGCCAATACTATATTTAATTATGTAAGATATGGAGGTAAAAAAATGTTCTGTGGCAGATTTTCTGAATAATTACGCATTATTGAATTTTTTTTTTCGTGAATTAATTACATAGAGATTTATTCCAATAGCTGTACAAAATTATCTCACCGATATTTTTAATCAGCTATTATTATATTATTATTATAAAACACTAATGAACTGCTCTGAATTGAACTAAAATGCGATAGTCACTGTATTATGTATGCGCAACGCTAGAATTTCCTGTCATTTTTCTTTGGCGAAAACAGCCATGTGAACCGGGTAGCAGTGAAAAAAACTGACTGAATCTAAATAATGTATGGATGGCATTTTCTGGATTCAATAACATATTTTCATTTTCATTTCAAAGATCATAAAAAAATTCGATACCGGTAATATGTTTGTGTCTAGTTTAGAACTGTACTAGCATCCATAAAATACTATAGCTTTTTAGGAATATAAAGGAAAACATTCATGTATATAATTCCTCCAGTATATCAATATTGATTATAACCATATAAGTTCAATTTAACCCTTCAAAGACACAAGTTTGCGCATTCACTGCGAAGAAGGACCCCTTTGTCATGGCGCCATAATTCCAAGGAGTTACTCTCCAAAGATCCGAAAGTATTGTGATCTTCGGCGTCGAAATATCGAGCAGGGTCGAGTTTAAGAGTCATTTGGAGAATAAAGCAGAACGTAGATCGAACAAGAAGTTGGGTATCCTGAACAGAGCCAAGAAGAATGTTTAAGAATATACACACTTAACTCGATAAAATATTGTTACTAAAATTATTTGTTCAGGAAAGCGAGGCCATATCAGTTATAGAACATTACTCTGCCCTTTGTCAGTAAAGATCTGACTCTGAGTACCGTTACCAAATAAGTATGATCACTGGTTTATGTTGCTATAATAATTTAGTAATTTAATTTAATCATTAATAAAGCGATTTCATGATTTTTCTGTTGTAATATACGTAGATCGACTAAAATATAAGTGTTTAATTATTTTACGTTTATGAAGAATATAATAGTTAATAAATAATAAATTGTATTAGAATATATACATACATAATATGTGTATATGTTTTTTTTTTTTATTTTCTGGGTTTATATAATTCTGACACCTGCATGAATCACACCCAAGCACTGCACAATTCGGTTTATTCTCAGTAGTTCCTTTAGAATAATTAAAGGAACTACAGCGACTCAAAAGTCTCAGTAATTCCATTAAAGGAACTAGTGATACTTTTCTGTTTTTTACCTGCCTTACTTCGCTTGTAGAAGTGACACTAGTGCCATCCCTAGTTCGTCAAGATTTTCTATTTGACATTGAAAAACGGAGAATTAATTGAAATGAAATTAAAATTAATTATTAAATCTTTAAAATGTTATAAATTATTTAGGTTCAGTCACGTTTTCCTTGTATTCCCCCGGACTGTAGTTATGTTTGTTCGTAGTTATGTAGGTAGGTTTGTGGTACTGGTAATAATACAGTCTTTTAGTTAAATGTTCATGACTGCATTTGTTGTATCGTGTGTCGTAGTGATCTACGTGTATTGTTAGTTTGTATTTCCTGATGTTCCTGATCGATGTATTCTCTCAGCGTTCGATGTATTGTGTAAGTATTTTTCATTTTCTATGGGAGTGGTTCTACTGAGTGGATGTAACGTTCACTCTTTGTAGAAATAGATATTGTGAAATGAATAAAGTTAGTCGGACTGTTTGTGACTATGTGGTTTTATTTCAACAAATACCCTTTTATACTAAAAAACAACTGGATTCCAAATAATCTATCTGTAATGCTACTAACACTGTAACACAATACAACCTCAATTTTATTAGAGCTATTTATTAAAATTAAATGCACTATTAATTTCTAAATGGATTGCATGACAAAATTAAAATTCGCCTTCAATTGCCTCCATGGCACTAAGAATAAGGTACATACAAAACAAACAAAGCGTATGAATATACAAGTTTACTAGCGGCCCGGCCCAGCTTCGCCAGGGTGCTGTGATGTTTAGACTCCACTCCATACCAGAAACATCTTATTCCCGTTCAAAATTTTGTATTCCTGAACTCTACCTAAGTACTTTTTTGGCTCCTTTTCTTTTTGTTACATCCCGTTTCATTATTTTCTATTGAATGCAATCCGCATCTGACCAGTTTCATCGCGTCTTTCCCACTTTATTCTATTTCATACTTTGATGTCAAAATAGGGATATCAACTATTTTTTGGAATTGCTTTACTTTGTAGTTCACCTTATATAAACACGAAAAAACTACCAAAAATATATTTATCTAGTTGGATGCCTATTTCTCGTTTAGTAAGTTTTGTCGGCTCCCACAAGGCGGGTGTAAAGCCGATGAGGTGTGTCTGCAAAATTTATATCATACAAAATATAGAAGTATATACGTCGTTACGAACCCAAAATCAAACAACAAAGTGTTTAAAGTGAACTATATCATCTATATAAATAACTCTGTAGTACTACGCAATGCCGTTTGGGCGTTTTGGCGTTCGTGAAAAATCTTGACATCATCATCAGCCCGGACTGCAACGGGCTGCTGGACATACGCCTCTCGCCAGGTACACCACAGAGACCGATCTACTGCTTTATGCATCCAATCGCTGCCGGCCCTCTTGTGCAAGTCGTCCCGCCATCTGGCCAGATCTTGACATCCATCCATCCATCCATCAGCCAAAAGAAGTACACTGGTGAACATAGGCCTCTCCCAATGATTTCCACAGTGACCTGTTGGAGACAGCCTGCATCCAGGATCTTGACATCGCGGTGTACAAAATATTCCATTTAAATCAGCGCCATCTGGCGAAGGGTGGTTCGAATTATTTTATAAGGGAGCACTCTACATGACTAACTAGTTCCGAAAACTAACACGCTTTACGTTCACACGAGCGGTGTTTATTAAAATATTTCTGTAAAATTATCACAAAAGGGAAAATACGTGTCAAATATTTTTAATGTTATTGACATTTTGTTTTTTGACTATGTCTGAGGGATTTTGCATTATGTTTTATACTATAAACCCAAAACTATCAGTTTAATTTTCCTTCTGTTTCTGTTTCAAAGAGTAATATTATGTTAACTACTCTATGTCAAAACACTCCTATTCAATATTTTATGATGTATTTTCGAAAGGATCACTTTGAAATGGAAACACACCTTTTTTATTTATTACTACAACAGCATTTGTGAGTGTATGTGTGTCACACTGCTCACAAAAATTAAAGGATATTTTTTTAAATAAAATTTATGGTGTTTTTTGACAGTCTGTATCTTGGAGAAAATTTATTATCAAGAAATTTAAAACCAAGAATTTGAAGCCTGAAATGTCATTTTGCATGCCTGGTTAAAAACCAATTGTAGGAAAAACAACAAGAAAAAAAACAATCTTTTACTCGTGTTTGACACCGTGCATTTACTTGGGTGATGTTTATTTGATGACATCATCATAAAGCTGTTATAGGTAATTAAATTCCTTTTAATTTGATATACTAGATAACTCTGTAGTATGATTTGGAGCTGACTTATGGCAAATCATAGCAAAAATGGCCTTTCTCATTTTGACTCGAGATTACTCCAGAAATATTGAACACGCAGAAAAAAAATTGGCGTTTTGTAAGCTTCAAAACATACTCTACAAGCTGTTATAAAAGCTTTATGATGTGAAACAGTATTATTAAGTCAAATTGTTGACTAAAGAAATGATATAAAAACGGTTATTTAAGGATATTCGGACAACTTTGCATATCTTTAGATAAAATGGACAAATTAAGAATATCGTCGGTAACTTTACTGCCTAAGAATATTCTAAAGACACACAAAAAATTTCAAACTGCTTCTATTTGATTATATTAATGTTCGGAAGGTTTCCACTTACTGTATTCGCCAATCCAATGAATTCTACCACTACGCAATGTGTTCTTGCCCAAAATACCTCAGTGCTTCAAATGGAAAGTCTTCGATAGTTGTGTATTGCCAGTGACGACATACGGCACCGAGACGTGGCCTCTTCCTATGGGCCTTATTAGGAGGCACAAAGTCACTCAACGAGCTATGGAGAGGTCTATGCTCGGGGTTTCCCTACGACGTCGAGTCAGAAATGAGGAGATCCGTAGGAGAACTAAAATAACCGACATAGCCCAGTGAATTAGCAAGTTGAAGTGGCAATGGGCGGGGCAAATAGCACGGAGAATTACTGATGGCTGATGGGGCCAAAATCTCGAATCAACGTCCACCCACTATATACGAGTATATTATACTTATATATAACTTATAACATATATATCTATATGTATATTTATATATATAACATATCTCAAACAATGAGTTAAATAGATATTTTTTAAATTGCAAAACAGAATGCTAAATATTTTGCATTGTTATCGTTTAAAACAAAGTTTAAAGACTGCCTTACCCAGACCGTAGTAACGAGTTGATTACCACCGCTTTAATGTATCAAAATAGGATGTGTGAGCCCTAACTTACGGTAGAGCCTACTCTACCGTGAAACATACATAAAGTCAGTGACAAGATAGAAAGCAGTACTCTCCGTTTAGCCTTTTTGTCACAGTATATACGGGTAAATGATTAATACATAAAAATACAGGCATTTGATTCTCATTAGCGACTGATATGACTTCGCTTTCGTGAACAAATAATTCTAACAATAATATTTTATCGAGTTAAGTATGAATATTTGTAAACATTCGTGATTAACAAACATATTCGAAAATCTCTTATAATGAATATGTCATCACGAATCTGAACGGCATCCATTATTTCGCAAAGGATTCTGTAGCCATATTAGCTTAGCTGGTAGAGCGTTAGACTGCGAAGTCTAGAGACCCCGGTTCGAACCCGGGATATGGCATTCCACTATCGTTGATATGTGGCCGCACGATTTTTTGTGTGCATATTGTCAGTTTTCCATATTTTAAGGAATTCAATTAAAAATTATATAAACAGGTTTAAGAAAATCTGTGATGAATAATCTTTTTAACTTCTATTAAATCTATTAAACTACAAACAAGTTATTTTAATTTTATTTACTGAATATTTTGTTTTTAATAACAAAAATATTCCAGGGTATCATTATTTAAATCTAGCTGATTACACTCAAATATGATATGCAGGGTGATAATGACACATGCTACTTAATTTAACCTACATGTTTTTCATCACCCCAGGGGACATTGTACAAAATTAAAAAAAATTGGAGATTGATTTTTTTTATCAAAAATCGTGATTTTAGTTTACACAATTTTTATCGCTTAGCTAAACTTCAGTTCGGTTGAAGAACGTAGCTGTAAAAAGAATCTTGCTTATACGGGTTGATCAAAGACCTTGGAATCTAAAATCGCGATTCTTGACAAAAGTACCAGGCAGTTTTTTTAAAACTTGGTACAATGTTACCTGGAGTGGCTAGGAACATGTGGTTTAAATTAACTAACATATGTCAATATCATCCTGTATCGATTAAAATATGGTGCAAACTTCATACTTCGTTAAATTCATCAAGCTAAAATCCAAAATTATTTTAATTTGGTTTTATACATTACACACAGTGGGCCGGTATGTTCGTTTGAGTTAGTTCTATGTGTGTCACAGATGACAGAGCACAGATTGCAAATCGAGTGCGATGTATTTAGTTTACTGTTTCCTCAGAACAATTACTAAAGCATAGATGTAATGCTAAATCATTTTAGCATCCACCCACATAGACGTCACATAGACAACAAGAAATTGTGTCGACAAAGAATAGTGCTGTGATTCCTTCTGACAGTCTATCGATATAGATACATATGTTTGCCTGTGGTATATTCACAGACGTGCTACAATTAATAGGTCTTGTAAGTCAAGAAACTAAGGGCCTCACGTCTTTCTCCAAAACGAAAATACATATATCTATAATTTCTTAAAGTTGATAGTTTATATCCCAAACTATTTTTATGTAAATGAACTTTAGGAAAGGAAACTGATGTAAATAGTATAAAAAAAATCGAATGAAATTACGTCTTGAAGACAGCAAATCGGTCCTCAGTTAATTTTTTACGCTTTGAGTTGAATGTTAAAATAAAACACAGTGGTATGGTATAGTACAACGACTTTTCGGTCTCACAAATACTTGTGGATCGCACGAACATATTTTGTCTCGGTGCGGAGATCGAAGCTGCGGCCTCTCGTTTCGCAGCCGCCGTGGCGTTAAACAACTACTCTAAGGAGGCTGTCAATCTTTTAATTCGGCATTATTATTTATTTTATAACACCATATAAGTATAACAACATAATATTTTCAACAAAAAAAAAAAACAATATGCACAGTATTGGCTGAGATATCGAGCGAAATGATTATAAAAAAGCCGAGTTGATAACCTCTTTTTCTTTCTGTAGTTGTTAATATCGGTTAAAGGTTCCAGTTACCACCGAAAAGGTGACGAAATCAGAATGCCAGTGTTGTACAACAATATTGTACAATAATGCTGAATAATACTGTTGTACAATAATATTTTACAATAATGCTGTGTAATACTGTTGTACAAAAATATTGTACAATATTATTGTACAACATTATTGTTCAGCGTTATTGTACAATAATATTGTACAATATTGCTGTACAATAATACTTTATAGTACTGTTGTATACATACCGAATGCTTGGTAAAGTAATCGGTCTAGTTCATAATCGTGTTGACTACACATCATGTTCATGTTTTATATGAGAAGCTACTACGCTGTAACCTACTCCTGTATCACAAAACTTTCAATAGCTATGTAGTAACATTTTCGCCTTGTTGCGAGATAATAGAAAACAAGCTCGGTACCTCAGTGTACGACTGTTTCAGCAAGACATCCCAGCGTTCTTGATTCATAGCAGAAGAAGAACAATAGTAAGGACTTGCCACGATTCCGGGAATTAACAATGCAATTTACATTCCATTTAAATAACTTACTTCTTGTAGAAAATTGATACAGTCAATCAAAGTGGGGGTATAGAACTATGTTTGCTTTTGCATATAGAGCTTTGAAAAAGGAACAAAAGACATTGGTAAGATGGACGTTGCGATTTGGTATTCAGCATTACAAGCAAAGTTGCTCAAATGTAGTATAACAGCACGTGATCTTTTACAACTGACAGTTTCACTGAGAGGTCGAGGACTTAGACAATAGTTCACCACGCTGGCCTTGTGCGAGCTGGCAGACTTCACATAGCACAAAACATCTTGTTTAAATCTCCATATAGTGCAGGTTTCATCACGATGGTTTCCTTCGACGTTGAACTGTGAGGTAATTAGCTATCATCGGACATGTAAGATGAGTCCGGCGTGACCGTGAAATATTCGGACCGAGACGTACTGAGCACTGAGGCAAAGGTGCACAATATTACGCGATTTATATACTAGGAGCGCATAAACATTCAGAGCTAAGAAGCGCAGGCGGAGGTCACAGTGTAGCTGCGGTCACTATGAACTATGTTCTCTAATACCAGTACGTGAAGTACATCGCACTCGATTCACATAGTCTGTGGCATCAGGTGAATGAACTCTGGAGCAGCCTCGGTGTGTTCTCATACTAGCTTACATAAACTGAGTTGTATTGAAATATTAATAATAATTTTATCGTGTTGTGACACAATAAAAAATGTAAGAAAATACGGAAGCCACAAATAAATTTCCCACAATATTTCTGTAGTATTTAAATAAAATGATCGTATTCGTTGCTATTAACAGAAAACAATACAATATTAGACAGGAATAAGACCGACACAATAAAATAACATAATATGTACGAACAAGGAGAGGGTGAATGGAAGAGTCGGTAGGGGTCGACCACACCGAACCTGCACCATCCAAATCGGTGATACCCTCAAGAAGGGTCAGGTTAAAAGTACCCTGAATCGACCAGCATGCATGAAGAGATTGATGAACATGGATGAAGCGAAAGTAGTATGTCAGGATCGAGCAAAGTGGCGATCCATAGTCTCTGCCTACCCCTACGGGATACAGGCTTGACGATTATGTATGTATGTATGTACGATCAGACAATTTTGTATACCAAAGCTACATAATGTTACAGTAAAAAAGCGCACGAGGTCTTTAGTTGATAGAGTATTTGTATTTGTGTCGCGCCACTTGGAAATATATGCATGATATTTGTTGATTGAAGTATGGTCTATAATGTATTTTTTTTATTAGAAATTTAACAGCATTACACGGAAAGTAGCTAATATATTATATTTGACCGAAACGTTATTTTAAAGCCGAGGGAATTGTTTGTAGTAAGGAATCTGTTGTACTGTATAAGTCAGAATTTAATGCTGAGACTTAAGAGGCGTTTTCACAAGCTAATAGAATAGCTTGTGAAAACGCCTCTTGTGTAGTTTTGCAACTTTGTGCTATGATTTGTAGTTTCAATGAACGTCTCTTATAAATATTTTCCCTGACAGTCCGGTGCGTTACCAACAAGCCACTACACACTCCCTCACACTACTGCGAATATTGATTTATTGTGATGTCACAGACTACATGAACCGAGTTCTTTTTATTTCATTCACTGTGACACTGAATATCACGCAGACGTTAAGCTGTTAAACTGTGGGCTTGCAATGTGCTGTATAAGTGAGACACGGCGGTTTTTGTTTCTCTTGCAACTTCTCTATATTATACAACAACTCTATATTAATAGAGACTCGTCTCGTTTTAATTGACACGTGACGTTGGCGCATCAGATATGAAGCGTACAGAACTTTTCATCACTTGGAGCCCTAAATTATTAACTTTGAGTTCTTTCAAATTAGTTTGTTAATGTTGTATAACTCCAGCGGCTTGCTGAGGCTTAAAGAGCAAAATCTCTATGTCGATCATGTGATACATACACATAATTATATTAAGCACACAATTTTTCACTATACATACAAAATACGATTAAATTTATTCGTACTAAGCAAAGTAGATTATTTGCTTGATTTTGGTTTCTGAGCTCCTTAAATAGATAAAACTGTGACACCATCCTACATAAACAATAAACAGCCATACGATACCGACGCTCTGAAAGAATACAGACTCCTGTATACATTTTCAGGCTTTCACATATTACCGAACACAAGCATCCTCTCGAGTCCGCTTGTTTATACAAATGTCTTGAACCCATACGCTATCAGCCCGGCCGGAACATTCCCGACGCTCCATACTATGCAGACGCGCAGGACGTGGCGCCTCACGACGTCGCACATAGATATCCAGGTGGCTCGACGTGTGTGGCTAATGCCAATTTCTGACATAAAATGTTTTGAATCCGCTGCTGTTATTCCGTGTGTGTGTTTTGAGAGTTGAGCTGGAGGGATGTCTCTACAGCCCTCGTACGTCAAGAGTCATTCTAATAAAGTATTGGCCTCGGTACGGAACTTCTGCGATAAAAACAACTGAGGGGACGCGTAAGTGTGCCAAGTCGACGATCCAGACACGACGTCCATGCTTCGCGTCGAAGGAGTATTTTCTATCTTTATTTGTGTCTTATGTACATACAAAGGTATTTAAGAAAACTTAAATATTTCTAGACACGCACTATTATAAAGAAGATTTTGTACTTAATTAAAACTTCCGAAGTAGTAAGTAATTTAAACGTCTCTCAACCACAACTCACAACCACAATGCTACTCTATAATTGCTATGTGAGAAGTAAACTGGAATATTGTTGTACTATCTGGTCGCCTAGCTATAAAAATCCTGTTTACAGAATTGAAAGAGTTCAAAAATAGTTTTTTAAACATTATCGCAAATACATACCCAGTAAATTACTAGATGACAAAAATAGTCTTCAAACAACTTAATCCTAATTCATTAAGCGCTAGAAGAAATTTATTAAGCATAGTCTATTTACACAAACCACTAAATAATAAATATGATTGTTCCAATTTATTATCCAAATTTAATTTAAATGTTCCCTCACGCCCTCCCAGAAAACTACGTCCCCTGTTACATGTCTGCCGTTGTAGAACCAATGTTGGAAAACGTTCCCCGTCCCTCGTTTTTTTTTGTGCTTTTTTGTGCATGTTGTGTTTGTTTATAATTAGTTGTACAATTAATGCAAGATTGTTGTTATATTTTCTTCTTTCTGTAAATTTAAGTTTTATAATAGTTAACAAAAACTGTTTAAAACTTTGAATTCAATTACTATAAAATATCTGTATATAATATATATAAAAGATCAACTAAATCAATTAGACTCGGTGCGGGGATCGAACTCTCGGCCTCTCGTTTCGCAACTCTACCGAATGTCTGGGTGTTTCTAAGACTGAGAATTTTTTCTCGTAGTTCCTGATAGCCACTGTTGTACTTGATATCCAACCTGTGTGGAATATTATTTACAAATAAATCAATGCGAGTCAAGTCATATTTGATTTACAACAGCCACGACACAAGACTAGTTCTTAGTGTGGGGTCACGACTATGTACATGTTACTGTTTTTTAAACCAATGTTCAATCACATACATGTAAAGTATATTTTTCCAAAAAATCACATTTAATTTTTAATTTTTTGCCGATTAGGCACTGTACATTATGATGTATAACATTATGCAAATCATAATGTTGCAGTATTGTAGTTACAACCAGCGACCTCTACCAATAACTGTGAAAACCATTTGAACTTGAACTTGCTTGACTTGCTTCCCCATTTTGTTTTTTTTAATTAACCTATTTCATCCCACTTCTGGCCAATAGGTGACAAAAAACACTCAGATAGTTTTATCTCAGTTGTTCCTTTCACAGTTCCTTTATGATCCATGACCCTATTTGTTACAGGAATATATAAACTTTTACGAAATGTAACACTCTGCTTTACATACTTCTTTCAAGTGTTTCTATTAAAGTAGATATAAAGGGCAATAGTTAAAAGTTTAGTAAAAATATTGAAAACTTAGCTTTGCACTAGACATGACGCACTTTCATAAGTAAAATAAAGCATTCCCCCACGCAGAGGCAGGACTCGCGTCTCGACCGTGAACTTGACACACTTGCATAATGACGGGACACGTAGACAGAGCACAGACTAAGCAAATCCAGTCCGATGTATTTAGTTTATTGTTCCAGTGAAAATGCTACCAAGGCCGAGCTACTATACTGTAACATACACTATGTCATGCAGCTCTTAAATGGTTATGCGCTCCTAGTAGTTACTAACACTAACAAAATTATATTTTTACTTTTTAGTTACTGTCTTCGTTAAGACGTATATTAATAAATTTAACAAAGCACACGTCTTTTATAGAACTAGTGAATCGGCACGCATGTATCAATTTATTTGTTAGTGTCAAGGGATGCACAATGAACCGCGGTTGATGACAGAAAAAATATTATTATAAATGTCAATTACAGAAAGCGCATAAAACCTACATACATTACAGTTAGTTTGTTATATTTTCTCTTTGCCTTCAGAGGCACACATGAAGAGGCTAAAAAATATTGTCGTCTTGTTATGACAACAGAAAACCTTGAGTAAGCTTCGTTCTGATTTCATAATATGCAATACTCGTCCATCTGATATGCCATGATAGCTAAAAGAGGACACGAAATAGAACATTATTCAATGAATGCCTGGTTCAATTTTATCACGTATACCTGTTATTACTATTTCGTGCGATTTGTTTCGATCACATATTATTGTTACGAAATTTCGCAAAAACATATTAAAGCGTGTATACATGAATAGTAGTCATATAATATTTACCATGTTTACTGTCTCGTGACACGATCAATGGTGAGCTTTATGCAACGTGTATGTTCATACATCTGTCCGAATACAAATATAGGACTCGTTTAATTTAACGCGTATTTTATTAATCCGATACATACTGATACTTATACGTTTGTTTGTTTGAAACGCTTTCAGGCTCTAATTACTAAACGGAACGACATTATAAATATTGCATACAGTTTGTCCGGGGCACCGGAAAAGAAAGTAGGTAACTCAATCCAGGAAAAAAAAAACTTTTGTTCTCGTGGGGTCGAAAAATAACGTTGCTTCTTTTACATGAATGATTTTGTATCGATCCAGAGTCTGTAGCGGTTAATAAAACCTTAAATTAACTAAATAGTTTGTTCATACAATGAAGGGGCGTTTTTTATTATAATTCTTATCAATTCAATGGTCGAAGCAGTGACGCCGTTTATACCACCGGGTATACCAGGACATCATCACACCAGAGAAAATAAACACAACCTTTTACTTCACTATGAATTTACGGGAAGGTGTGAGGGAGACGGGTGATATTCATATCTCACTAACGCAAGCGAAACCGTAAGCATACAGAGTAGTAGCTCTCCTTACAAACGATATTCAGTGTTGCAGGAAATTTAATTAATCGTATTATTCGCACAATCTGTGGCACGCTACCAACACACCTGGAACAGCCGGCATACACTGGCTGAACAATCAATCTGTATTGGCAGCGGTATGAGAGAGTCGTAGAATAAAGTTCATCTGAAGTTACAATTGCATATAATAATCATAGAGACTGATTGGAATGACACAATGTGTATCACGTCCCACTGCAAGGCACGGGCCTCCTCTACAATAGAGAGTACGATTGAGAGTGGTTAGGCCATATAGTCCACCACGCTGGCCTAGTGCGGGTTGGCGCACTTTTACATACCATAAAAATGTATACAAATTGATATGGTATTGCAGGTTTCCTCACAATATTTTCCTTCACCGTTAGAGTGCGTGGTGATTGACTATCTATACACACAGTCAGAGGTGTGCCCTGGGATTTGAACCCGCGACCATCGTGAACATCTAGGCAGCCGCGTCTGGTCCGTTACTAACAAGCCACCACGCACTAACAATGACAATTGACTAACAATGACACAATACAAATTGATAAATATCTGGCGGCCGGGCCCGGCTACGCCCGGGTGTAGATACTCCTTGACTCCAACCCACTTGAGAAACATATTATTTCGCGTACTAAATGTTGGATATTTAAACTCAAGCCGACTGCTGGCCCCTATATTGCTTTTCCTATTCCACTCTTTGATATCTCGTCCTGTCCGTCTTGATATATAATATACTAGCGGCCCGGCCCAGCTTTACCTGGGTGCTTAGATGTTTAGACTCCACTCCACACCAGAAATATCTTATTCCCGTTCACACTTTTGTACTCCTGAACTCAACCTAAGTACCTACTATCCCTTTTCCTATCGTATCCCATCCCATCTCATCTGGCTCCTTTTCTTTCTGTTACATCCCGTTCCATTATTTCCCATCGAATGCAATCCGGATCCGACCGGTATCATCGCGTTCGTCCCACTTTATGCCATTTCATCCATTAATGCCTAAATGGGCATGTTGTAAATTTTTTGGAATTGCTTTTATTTTGTAGATAGGCCTCATATAAACACGAAATTACGACTAATGTCATTTAAAAAATACGCAAACACAAATATTTCGCAAAATTCCTGCTAAAACTTTCCGCTCAGCCAAAATTCTGACCACGAAATTGATTTTTTGAAGTTTAGTATACTACTTATTTCTCAAATGTAAACAATGCAATAGTCATAACGTTTTTCCCTTCTTGGTGATTTCTGTTGTTTAATTCCTACCTGAAACAGCGCTGAGAATTTTCGTCAAAACAAACACCTTTTCGTCGCTTTAGGCTAATAAAGAAGACTATGAAGGCTCGCCCCCTATCACATCGTGGGACGGAATATATAAGGTGAAACGTGGGTATTCTGGTAGCACCTCTGCCTACCCCTTCTGGGAAAAAGGCGTGTGTTTATGTATGCATTACCTAAGATGTTTTTATAGTGCACATTATTTTTCGTTACTGGTGTCAAATTATAAGTTTTTATATCAATAGCTTTAGCGGTTTTGATTTTCCGTGCAATATTTCTACCCTTATTTTACCCCCGTAATGATGTTTTTCCAAAATTATTGTAAGCCATTATTTTTTGTTTGTAATAAGGAGCTGAAATATATGTTTTTATAGAAATAGCTTCAGCTGTTTCGATTTTGCATATAAAATTCCAACCCTTATTTTAATCCCTTACGGGTTAATATATATATATTTATGTTTAAATAAGTAACGAAAGTGCCAAGTTTAACATCTTAACTTTAACGGTTTAGATTTTTCCATACATACTTTCATCCCTTATTTCAACCCCTTCAAGCCTTATCTTCACAAAAAAAGTAGCCTATGTCCGTCTCCTGGCTCTAAGCTACCTCCTCACCAATTTTCGGCCATATCGGTAAAGCCGTTTTTGAGTTATAAATGGTGTAACTAACACGACTTTCTTTTATATATATAATAGATATAATACTCGATATTAGTGGCGGTACTTCCATACAAGCCCAAAAGCCCGGCTTGCCCTACTTAATACGCAAATACAAGATAATGAACAGAAACCATTACATTCAATACATTACAGTAATTTATTACGACACATATACCATTTTTGAATTTACCGCGTTCGGTCGCGTCGGTGCGCGGCGCAATTCAATGAAACGCAGCTACGAGCGACGGAGCGCCGCCCGCGCCTCGCAACGCTTGTATTAAATTCATTCAATAACTTAACCTCTCGCGTAGCTTCACGCATTTTCTAAAAGACGGAACTCACATTCTTTAAATGTCTCTTTCTCTCTCGTGTGCTTGTACGAGGCTTTTGGAAACTCATGCTGTCTCTTTCACACTTACGGTTGAAATGCTACACTCTGCCACTACGAATGTATAGCTACAGATATGCAACTATAGCAATTTGTACTAAAAAATCAAACCGTTTATGCCCGGCTTCGCGGAGTGAACATCGTACGTTTGAAAGTCGTCACGTGTAACATTATTCGTTTAGTTAATTATATTTGTTATTATTATATTATGTTTGTTCCTTTTTGAAATTATTTTATCATTTTTTAGGTAAAAATAATGTGGTTTTTATATTTTTTTAATAAATTGTAACTGCATGTTGTAATGTTTATTTTTACGTTTCGTTTCTCAATTTCTGAACGAATTCGTACTAACTTCATAGGTGTTTTGGCATTGTGCAATTGTAAATAGTTCTGTTTTTAGGTTAATGATTAGTTTTTTATGTTCATTAAGCTTTTTGAAACTAAAATGAGTTGTATTGTTTCCTGTGATGGTTTAAGTGTGATGATAAAAGTGGTCGTTGCTGGTATAAAGGTAATTTAATTCGATTATATTGAAAAAAAAAACACTGGCGCGAAAACAACGCCGGGTTTGTGCATTTCTTAACTTCGTGGTAAATTACGGGAGGCATTTATCAGTTCAGTTTAAAAAAACTACCTACGTAATTTGATTTCTACATGCCCCCCTTCAAATAGGTTATTAAACAGTCGTGTTTCACATGTTTTTCAAGCGACACTTGTATATTAGAATGTTTGTATTACGTATAATGATTTTAATAACTTAGGTGGACCTTTCAATAGGCATGTTATTATTTAGAAATTCATAAAAACTTAAAGCTAATGCATTAATAATATTTTCTGTCCGCAATTTCGGTTAACTGCGACGTAATCACGGCAATATAGTAGCTACCGTTGTGCTAGTGTACCTACTAGAAGTGTTCAGTAGTTAGTGTATTACCAAGTTACGGTTGCATATCCACATGTAATCTATAATTTTATTAATCTTAATATTTTATAGATTGTTTGTTAGGTCTGCTGACGTACATTTGTTTTCTTCGTTCTTAGTATTTTTTTTCCTTTTAAATCAATATGTATTATACTTAAAAAAAGTTTTGGGCTTGCCCTACTTCAAAACCCTAGGCACGCCACTTAAAGATGAGACGTATTTACGATACCAGGTTTTAAAACCAGGTATTCACTTCGAAGTACGGCGCCCTGGTACGAGCAGAGAATACTTACAAGTATGAAAGTATTTCCATACGTCGATGCGCAGATAGCTCTGGAGACTACACATGAAAATACTTGCATAGGAAAACGATCCATAAACTAATATAAATAAGAACCATAATCGTATCTGTCAATAACAAATACATTTGAACTTCAAAGTATTTTTTTATTCATACTATTTTGCTCTTTATAGCCATCACATACGGGTTGAATTCCTATGCAAGTATTTTCAAATTTAGGCGTCGCAATATATCGGTGCGCGAGGAACTTGGAACACTATACATAAAAATACTTCCATAGAAAAACTATCCTTGACTTCATATAAATAAGAAACTCAATCGTATTTGTGAATAGAAAATACTTTGAAATTCAAAGTATTTTTTATTTATGCTTTTTTGCTCCTTATTAGTTACGGAATACGGATTGGATTCCTATGTAAGTATTTTATAGACGCCGCGCCGCGGCTGGGACGCGAAGGGTTGCCGACTCATACTTACAAAATACTTTCAAGTATTTTAGAACCTGGTTTTGAACCCTAGTATTTTTACGTACTCATACTTAGAAGCCCTGGTACTTAATTATGCAAGTATATCTCATCCCTAACGCCACTGCTCGATATATATTACTTAGTCATAATTTTGCAGCGAAGATACTTGAATACAATTACATCTCCCAAAATATTCTTTAAAATCAAATGATAACATGCACAATTTTCTGCTTGTGCTTTTATTGATCTTTAAGACCGTCCTAATATTGACGAACTTTGTATTGTTTCCTATGTAACTAATGAAATTATTCATTTTCTTATAGCAGTTGAAAGAATATCTATTTAGACGCTAATTTATTTGTGGCTTCCATATTTTCTTACATTATTTATTGTGTCTTATGACAACAAATTATTATTCAGACATGTATAACCCGTAATTATAAACAATCTTTAAAAAATGTCACGCTATCATACAACTGACTTTATGTAAGCTAGTACAAGAACACACCGAGACTGCTTCTGAGTTCATTCACCTGATGCCATATGCCAGTATATAAAAATATATCACCTAGAAATAAAAAAAGTAAATTAACAATCTACAATGTAATTATTTTTCACGACTGTAGACATACCTTGCCAAAATAATATATTATGTGTTCCGTTTGACGTCCGAAGTCCTTTATGAGAGAGTACATCGTATTTCCGCACGCATCCGTCAGATGTCGCTAACAAAATCCGGTCAATCTGTCGCTTTTAATAATTTTATCTGAAAACAACTTGTATAAATCTGAGCAAGCCACCCGTTTTTTGTCATTGTTGCGTCGTTTTTCAAACCGTTCGCTAAGTCGCAAAGTTTTTGTTTAAATTTAAAGTTCATAAGTGTTTTATTTACTAGTAAATTTAAATTATAACGTTTTTAAAAAATCCGGTGTAGTCTAAATGGACAGTGATAAAATTGTCGCGCCTTCGGAATCGAATCGCGTTCAAGAAGCTGCCACGCAGTCGGTTTCGTCAGGGTGTTCGTCGAGTTCGTGTTCCAGTGTTTGCGACGATGATGAACCGCAGCGGAAAAGGAGTCGGCAGCGGAGCCCTCGCAGCTGTTCACGCGACTCAACGCGGGATTTGGATCGCAGGTTTGACTTACTTGCCCAACAACTGGTGAGTCATGTCAATAATATTATATCTGCAAATTATGCTGTTGGCTATCAGAATACTTCTGCCATACCTGTATCAAATTTTTTAATTAGATCAGGCGATCCATTTTCTCAAGTACCGTCATCTGTGAACGATATTACCGATTTAAATGTAACTGTAAAAGAACCCTCTGTACCCCAAGCTTGTCCTGATCGTGTATCTAAATTAGCTTCCATGCAAAGATTCAATTCTCCCGAGTGGAACTCTGTGAGATACACAGACGTACAGAAAAAGTATAGAGCATTTCCAGCATTTACCGAGCTAAAAGTAAACGAGGAATTAAGACATTTTGACGATCGTTATGGTTCCTTACGTTGGTTTCAAATGGAATGTAGCTTTGCTGCATTATCTAATGCATTTTTGGCACAAAATGAATTTGTCAATATAGCCTTACGCAGCATTATAGAATGGTCAGCACAACCTGGTACGATTTTATCACAATCGTCGATATATGGAAAATTAAAAGAATTATTTGGTGACGATTCCAGTTACAAATCCGTTTCTCATGATATTTTACAAATGATTTGCGGAAAACGTGCGGAGGTACTAGAGTTAAGACGTAAAGCGCTTCTCAAAGGATTGAAAAGTAAATTTATACGCGAAGATATTGGTAAAATACCCCCAAGCACAGAGTACATGTTCAATCCACAAGACTTATCAGATTATTTACGCAAAATTGGGGGTATCGATAAATTGGAAAAGAGTTCTAAACCACAAACATCTACGGTTAAATCGAGATCACCTGTGCGAAACAAGTCTCCGGAGGCTTCTACTTCCCGTGATAATTTATTTCGTTTTCAACAAAAGCAGAAGCAAGAAAATAGTAAAAAACGAAATTTCATTGAACAAAATAGAAAGAAAAAGGGGGGGGCGGAAAGATCAGATACAATGAAATAGACAAAAGTGACTCGAAAAGGATTTTAGGCGGTTGTCTAATGCATTATCGAGAAGTGTGGATGCAATACAAGCCACCGCAAGCAATTCTCAAACTAATTTCATCAGCTCGCATTCCTTTCCATCGAACACCGCCTCTAGTCCTTCCCACAATGGACTTAATGTTGAAATTTCAAACACCAAGTTCAACGATAATGTCATCAGAGATAAAATGGATGATAAAAAATCAAATTCTAGAGCCCGCACCCTTAACAACTTCTTTCATAAGCCCGCTTTTCATTATCACAAAAAACGACAAACATCGGGTTATTTTCAATCTGAAAGCATTAAACGGGTTCATGAAGCCAAAACATTTTCACCTGTTTCACCACCACCAAATACCCAATTTTTTACAAGCCGGCGATTGGATGGTAAAAATGGATCTGAGTCAAGCATATTACCACCTGCCGATAGCGAAAGAGCATCGTTGTTTTTTACGGATCAGTTACGAAGGCCGTTTACTGCAAATGACATGTCTACCATTCGGGCTAGCAGCAGCACCGAGAATGTTTGCGTCCGTCACAAACTGGTTGGCCGAGGTATTACGCAGCAAAGGCCTACGGTTGGTAGTATACTTGGACGATTTTTTGATTGCCCACCAATGCAGAAAGACATTAGAGGTTCATCTTTACAAAGCATTGAATTTTTTGACAAGCCTCGGGTGGAATATCAACATGGAGAAATCTGTACTTACCCCGACAAAGCTAATAGATTTCCTTGGAATTATTTGGGACACAAAACTAAACTCCAAATACCTTCCGCCAGACAAAATTTCCAAAATCCGTCAGTGCATATCCTCTCGCTTGACAGCCGGCAGTTGGACCCTCAAGCAAGCCCAGCGCCTCTTAGGGTATCTCAACTTTGCAACCTTCGTCACCCACCGGGGAAGGTTGCATTGCCGTACGCTGCAGCGCCACAGTCGTCGATTACGAAATTTTCTCAAACCTATTCCGTTTGCGACCGAAGTGACGAGGGATTTAAAATGGTGGCTCAACAACATATGCCAAGAGACTCCAATTCACCCCAAGAAGTTACCTGTAAATTATGTTATCACAGATGCATCGGACGTCCAATGGGGTGCCTTAGTAAACAACCAACGTCTGAAAGGCTATTGGAGTCATCATCAACAAGATTGGCATTGCAACATGAAGGAAATGTTTGCAGTAATTGCCGTCATTTCATTGGAAGCAAGACGTCTAAAAAACTCAAAAGTAGTACTGCAAAGCGACAACAGGACTGTAGTGTCATACATAAAGAACGAAGGCGGCACAAAGTCGCTACAACTTCTAAATATGGCGAACCAACTCCTAGCACTGACGGACAGCCTAAACATTGTATTGATCCCTCACTACCTTCCGGGACTTTACAACACGGACGCCGACCAACTCTCTCGCAATCGCGCGGGTTCCGAATGGCATTTACTGAACACAGTAACGACAGAAATCTTCCAACAGTGGGGAACTCCAGAAGTCGACTTGTTCGCTTCAAAAAATGCTCATGTCGTGTCGGCGTATGCTACGCTAGACTTATCCGACTCGAAGGCTGGCTTTCACGACGCATTCAGCGCATATTGGACTTACAATCTCGCATGGGTGTTCCCTCCACCAGCTCTACTGCCACGTGTATTGCACCATCTGAATACAGCGAAAGGAAAATACATCATAGTGGCACCCAAGTGGAAGAAACCTTTTTGGCGCCCAGATCTGAAGAGCCGCGCCCTAGCACCTCCAATAGAATTACGGAATCTAGAGACATCTTTGATAGATACAACGACGGGCCGTCCACCACCGCAAGTTCACCGCCTAAAGTTGGAAGCTTGGCTTATTTCGGCTGGGACACACTAACGGAAGGTTGGTCAAACGAAGAGAAACAGTTATTGGCCACATGTTGGAGAGCATCTACATTTAAAACATACGCACCTATTTGGAACAAATGGTCGCAGTGGTGTCGTGAAAACAAATTAGATTTTAGATATCCTGATCCTAGCTTTGTAGCTAGATACTTAGCCAAACTATCTATTACTGATCGATTATCTTACCGTACCATTCTAGTCCATAAATCTGTTATAGCATCAGTATGCGAAACACTTTCTGATATAAAAGTTTCTTCAAATAATTTAGTTAGGCACGTGCTTAAAGCTATATCCTTGGCAAAACCCATTTTACCAAAATTGCCAGTATGGGATGTAAGATTAGTAATTCAGTTTATGAAAAATACGAATCCAAATTTGCATAGCTTATATGAAATTTCTAGGCGAACAGCCACAATTCTATTACTAGCCTCAGGTCGTAGAGTACATGATTTGACATTATTACATTGCGATCCCAAACATTTAGTGGATAAAGGGGATTCAATCACTTTTTATCCTGCATTTGGTTCCAAAACTGATTCGGCATCATTCCAACAATCAAACTGGATATTACTGGCTTCACCAGATAGGAATACAGATCCTATTTTTTGGATTAGAACTCTCATAGAAGCGTCGAAAGGTATTAGGGGTTCTCTGACAAATTTATTTATAACTACAAGAGAACCGGTACGACCGGCCACTACTACAATTATAAGTAGTTGGATTAAGAGAATTCTTTCTGAGGCGGGAATTGAGGCTTCTCCTGGTAGTTGTAGATCAGCTGTGTCTTCGTTAAATTTTTTAGAAAAATATCCAATTAATGATATTCTGTCTAAAGCAAATTGGCGTCATGAGAATACATTCAGGAAATATTATCATAGACCTATAGATGAAAAAAATGACAATAATGAATTATTGTTGGAGAAATCTCTTTCTCAATACTTTGTGGCATCAAATGATTAGACGATTTTGCATTATTATAGAAATTATATTATCCAAATATATATCTGAAAGCATTTCTTCAGTTGAGTACCTTTTGTAAAATAGTTTATCGTACATTTCAAATAAATTTAAAATTATACGTTGATATGTGTATATGTATTTTGGAGTTTTCTTTATTTCATATTTCCAACAAATTACACTTCGTATTACCATTATTATTTCACATTGTTGCGTATAATTGCAAGCCACCAGGAGATAACAAACAGATCTCTCATAAAGGACTTCGGACGTCAAACGGAACACATAATATAAAAATTTTACCTTCCATTAAAATTTGTATTATGTTTCCTAAGACGTCCGAAGTCCAAATAATTTCTTCCTGGTGCATCAAATCATTATATTATGAGGAGAACAATGACAAAAAACGGGTGGCTTGCTCAGATTTATACAAGTTGTTTTCAGATAAAATTATTAAAAGCGACAGATTGACCGGATTTTGTTAGCGACATCTGACGGATGCGTGCGGAAATACGATGTACTCTCTCATAAAGGACTTCGGACGTCTTAGGAAACATAATACAAATTTTAATGGAAGGTAAAATTTTTATATTGTTCATTTTTCAAGATTCATCATTATTTTCTATCTCCACCGACCCCTCATCATATCATATCTTATTAGAGTTGGCTATATTTTCACAAGCGATTGCAGTTCAAAAACATAATAAGTTATAAAAGCGTTCAACGAGGTTGTTAACTTTCAGTCCTCATTCCTGTACTGAACGAAAGAAAGTAAGTTAACAATTTATAAATATAATTTCACTAAGGCACTTAATTTATAAATCGTATGACTAGCAACGTCAACTGAATCTAAGCTTTATAAGTTTAAATTTTGCACCGATTACCTACACAGTTTTATGTCGAAACATCACTTCTATAGCACTCACATATATGTCAATGTAACATTCTAAAGAAGTGAAATATTTCTACAATAGTGGGCATTAGCATGTTATACTCATGTAGTTATGCGGGCTGTTCCCACGTCCTCCATATACCCAACAATCCCAATGTAAGTACATGGTGTCATGTACATAGACACTGGATACTAATGTGCATGCTCAGACAGCAATTAAGTTAATGTCCTTCCAGAAGTGATATTGGAAGACACCAATAACACATACCAGTGTCCGTTACCCACGGTTTAGACGTCACGATTAATATATAAGGCAGTCATGGCCAGTATCCGTGTGATTCGCTTGACATCTCTCTGTCGAGGAACAACTAGATTTAAAATAGTTTATTTAAATATATTAATTAATGTAAAAATTAATAAATAAAGTATTTTTTAAACTATTCCCGCAACATTATAATTTAACTATGTATGTTATCTTTTTATAAAGAAATATACACCTAAACTGAAAACTTAATTTTCTTGTTTATTATGACTGATCAGTGTTACAGAAAATGAAACGCATCGAATGCTTTGTGGCTAGTCTGTGGCGACTCAACGCCTCACCAGGCACAAAGGTCGTTCATTGGCTGAGCAATAAATCAATACTGGCAGTAGGGTGAGAGTATGTGGTGGCTTGTTGATAACGCACCGGACGCGGCCGCCGAGACGATGGTCGTGTGTTCGTATACGGGGACTTACCTCTAACTTTTTAGAGTAGTCTGTGTGTTGATTACAGAAAGTATTTTGAGCAATCCTGCATACTATAGAGGTCTGAACAAGATTACATATGGTAAATGAAAACCTTCACTAATGTAGAGTGGCTGCAGCCCTCTCAGTGAAGCTCTCAGTTGTACAGGAGTCCCGTGCAGTTCGCGATGATGGGCGTCAGTTACAGCGGGAGGCGTAGAACTGTTACAAGAGTCTAGTACAATAGCTAATCGAGGGCTTATGATGTATATCGTACACTGATTTAGAGAAAACAAGTTATAGGGAATCTGCTGATACTGTAGCCTAGGTCTATGTCGAACTAATTTTTAACAGTCCTGCGGTCCTAGTATTTGGATCGCCTATATATTGAATATAAATATATATGTATATATGTATATATGTATGAATAAATGAATGAATGAAAATGAAAATGAAATGAAAATAATTTATTGAATACATTAACATGTTCAACATTATTTAGATTCAGTCATTTTTTTTTCTACCACCCGGTTCGGAAAGCGGTTTTCACTAGAGAAGAACGGGCAAGAAACTCTAGTGTTGGTCTTTTCAAAACCAGTTTACAATATCGTGATTATTACAAAAATTACAAGTTGGTCCAAATCAGAGCAGTTCATTAATAATTTGTTATAATTTGCAAGTGAAATATATTTTTGATACAATATTGTTTATATTCTGTTTAATATGGCTGAGTGAAGTGAAGTAGCCCAGAACGAAGAATCAGTATGCCCTGTTTCACCAACGCAGTGAATACTCGTGAAAACCTTATGTAATCTATAAATCAGTTACAATGTAAGCAAATCGGACAGACCAGTCCACACAAGCAGCACCCGTTCACGAGTATGACGCATGTGCCAGCCATCGGCCTCCTCAACCATGCTACAGGGAAGTGACCGACCCGGCACACGACGCCGCCGCAAGCACAGACTTTTAAGCGAGCATGACATACCCAATCGCTTACAAAGTAAAATACAATGTGTAAAGCTACTTAATATAAATTACAATATACAGAGCACACCGATACCTCCGCTCCGAAATACTATCTATATGTTTAATTTTATTCTATTCCCAAGCCTTATTATCATCTAGATATTCAGAAATTTTATAATAAGCTTTATTGCATAATTGTTTCTTGATAGTAGCTTTGAATTTTTTAATAGTTAAGGCTTTCATATGAGTGGGAACTTTGTTATAAAAGTGTATACAGTAACCCTTAAAAGATTTGCTGATCCTGTGGAGTCTGGTCTTATAACTAGCTAGATTGTTCTTATTCCTAGTATTTTTGTCGTGAATATCGCTAATTTTTCGAAAATTTTCTTTATTCTTATGGACATACATTAAATTTTCATAAATGTATGTTATCTGTGTATGAGTGAGTTTGTATTAACCAATCAATAAAGTGTATTATGTGTGGTGTGTAGACGGTACCTATCACTTGCGAGAAAGCGTCTTTTGTATTAATTAAATATTTTGACACGTTAAATATGTCTGGCTTCACCTGAGTAACATTTATGTACACAAATTAAAATAACGGAGACTGCAGTTTTTGGCGCATCAGAAAAGCCTACTGGATGAATTTTGATAAAAAATATTTTACCCCCATTCCTTAGGCATTTGGCACATATCTAAAAAAAATTATTACGATGTATTTATTGAACAATTTTCAAACATCGTTTTCATAAATGTGAAAATATCTGAATTACCTATTATAATAACCTGACTGTCTCATTTCTCTATTCTGTCTCCATGAATATTTTCGACTTCTAGAGGGCATTTCAATTACCAACAGTTGAACAGTCGTGACTTTTATACAACGGAGGCATGTAAGAAGTTATACTTCCTTGGCATAAGGGAAAAATTGCAAAAAACCTCATATGCCATATTTCACAACCGAAACAAACAATCATATCAACATTCATATTTACAATATTAGTCAAGATAATTCGACTAAATGTCGTCACCATTCGTTCGACCTTATCGCGTTCCCAAACGCACACTATTTCGCGCTTACACTATCATTAGTGTGCGTTAAAGTCCAGTTGCATATACAGCTATGGAGATATGAACATCTATTAATGACTTATAGGTGATTGTTGTTTTGATAAGACATTCCGGGCAAAGTCGCGGATTGCCCCTAGTATATGCATGAGAAAATGCGCTCGTGTACTAGGATATCATGGCCAATAAAGGGTATCATCTGTTTAAGCCAAACAGTTCCGTACTTACCAGCATATTAGAGGGGTCAAATTGAAGTTTTGTCTCTATAGACAATTGGCAAATTTGATCAAATCTTGCTGAGCATAACAATTTTATCGTTTTAAAGAATTATTTGTAGTAGGATTGTGATGCAAGAATTCCTGAATTCGCTGTTTGGATCTTGAAATTGGCATTGCCCGAATTGTTTAGTTCCTTTTATTAAAATAATATTGATATTTATGGCACTTTAAGAAACTGTATTCACTTCATGGTACAAGACAACAATATAACGTTATAAACTAATTTTAAAATTTGACAGCCATAATGTGAAATACATCCCTGGCTAATAACGCACTCTAATACATGTTTCACGTAACTACACGACAGGGCGGACATTTTACGATTATTTATATTCGTGTGCGTTTGTTTTACTCCGCCAACAAAGGTTTTGTGTTTGTGTGCCGGGAATGTGGGCGGAAACCTTATAATATTTGCTTTACTTGGTATGTGTGCGTTTCCACCCTACGCTGTGCGTTCACTCGCGATTGTCAAAATACTTTAATCAATAATTAAGTACGGGCGTAGCCCAGCTTCTCACACAAAAAAAAATCCTCGTGAATGAACTTTCCGCCTTTTCACATTTTCCATTGATGCTCCGCTCTTACTAGTCATAGCGTGATATTATACTAGGTCGCGCGAAGGTAATTTCATAATGTGAATGTGTTATATCGTGCAAAACCTCACCTCATTGTTTTTTGGCATGGCATCTATGTTGTAGACGGATATAGAGTTAGTTGACAATAAGATATTTTTAGTGATACACACTTGAAGAACGTAGAATTCTTGTTGCTGATTATATATATATATATATATATATATATATATATATACCCATATGTATATGTACATATTTCAATCCCAATACACTTATTTGTCCGTGCATTATGCTTAAGTCATTTTATATTTACCACTCACTGCATGAGGTATTCTACACATGATATTTTATTAATTACTTTTGAAAATCTTAAACATGATAATAAAGTAGATTTTTTATAAAAATATTATTTTAAAAGATTAAAACATAGTTATAGAGTAGACTCCCTCCTTTATGTAAAAAGCAATAAAATTCGGATCAACGGCGGCCAGGCGTGCCGTTGCGGATGGATTCTATCCGCAACATCAATATTACGCCGTCCAAGTACTAGGAACGCATGGCTTAAAAGAGGCTATAGGTTCATACTGCGATAAATACGCAAATAAATTTGATCTCTAACGTGTGGACAATAAAGTCCATCAGCTTTAAGCGGTCTATTTGCTATCTGATCAATTGGCGAATCCTACTACTCATTAAATAATAAATAACTCAATAAATAAAACCATAGTATTTCAATACGCCAAGAATTTAAATCATCGAAATAATACAAATATCATTAATTCTATTTTTTCAGTTTTCTGTTTCTTAATTTTTTTTTTCAATTATGTCATCCTTGAGGAAAGCCTGTGCAGCTCATTGCCAGAGATGATGTTTATAAACAATGGAACATATTATAAACAAAAAGAGTTTAAAAAAAAATCAGTTATTTTCCTAAACGAATTCATTTATTTACCTGAATTATTGATTAATGATGATGCGATATTATAATGTATAATGCGAGTCTGGTTTGATAGGCAAGTCCAGAACAATTTTATTATTTATTCACGAAAACAATTATTTATGCGCATTCTTACTACATACAGGAGACATGTCCGTCATGACTCACGTACAAACAATATCGCCTGGTTCACTCATTCAAACACGTGCGACGAGATTAAATGTCTTATCTTCTTGGAAACTTATATATTGTAAGTAATTTAATGTCATGTATCTGATAAGGTTATATACACTGTATTTTTCTGGAAATATTTTTTTAATTTATTTAAAATGGCACGCCAACTGCATAGTACATTAGATCGCTTATCTTTTAATAAATAGTATAACTGTAGTTGCCTGTGATAGGCGTACACAGCTTTGGCCAAAATAAACAATAACTATGACTATTACTTAGTTGTATGGTATTATTAAAATATAAAAAATCTACTTAAATTAAACTAGAATAAGAAAACAAAAACCAATGAAATTCTTCTATACTATCGATTTACGTAAATAAGAACTTAAAGCACATTGGCATAGTTTTTTTTTATTTACGTGTCTATTCATGTGCGCACCCCTCCGCCTCGCCCCAACCCCTTCTTCTTACCGCCACTGTAGCTTAACTTTTAAATTAATGCTAATGCAAAACGAATCATTGAATGCCTAAAAAAATACCTCTTTTCCGTATGTCGTGACTTCCCCGAAATTTTATTCTTATTAGCAACATTATCGAATGGCATAATAATACGGCATGTGTTATTATTTTTTAAATCATCGAGTTGGATTCCTTGCGAGGAACATTGATTTATCAAAAATCCAAGTATACAGTTTAAGCTTTAAAATATTTTTCGCTATTCCTCATAGTTTGGAAATTTGCTACCCAAGCCCACTTGAAAAATTCACCCTGTGTATTTGAACCTTTTGAAAATCAATAATCATTTATTTTACTAAAACAACTGCTACAATATCAAACAATCTAACTTAAATATTAAAAAAAAAGAATTTTAAAGAATTAAAAAAAAATTGAATGCCCCGATCGGTTTTTTTTTTTCTACGCACAAAAAGAGAACATTCACAACACTGCGGCCAAGGTGCGCAATATTACGCGATTGATATACCAGGACCGCAGAAACGTTTAGAGCTAAGTAACGCAGGCGACGGTCACAGTGTAGCTGCAGTCGCTACGAACTATGTTCCCTGAAGCAGTACGTGAACAGTACGTGAATGACATCTCACACGATTCACTTAGTCTGTGGCATCAGGTGAATGAACTCAGAAGCGGTCACAGTTTGTTTTCATACTAGCTTAAGTAAACTCAGTTATATGATAGCTTGATGTGAGCATGTTCATATTTCATTCGTAATAATGTCATTGTCTTTATGCCACAATTAAGAAAGAATGAATATTTTGTACTATTAAAATTAAATGAGCGGACTCATTGTCATTCACAAGAAACAATGAAAGTTTCGACAAACATAAGACTGCCATAAAAATTACAATTAATACATAGACATACAATTTTGCATACCAAAGCTTCATAATGTTACAATAAAAACGCGCACGTGGTCTCTAGTTGATAGGGTATTTGTACTCAGTTCGCGCACTTCGAATTATATTCATGATATTTGTGAATTGAAGTATGGCCTATAATGTATTTATCTTTACTAAAAATGTAAAAAGAAGAGTAGTTGTTGACATCATCGGGCCTACGCCATGGACTAGTCATGTTCTTCTATTAGCGTTTTTTGTTTGTATCCAGATACATACGTATATATTTATATTCAACATATTATCCAAATACTAGGACCGCATATTACTCAAGAGGTGTGCGACACAGACCTAAATTCAAGTATCAGCAGCTTCCCTTTAAATTGTTTTCGCTGAATCAGTATATGATATACATCGTAGGCACTGGATGAGCTATTGGCCTAAACTCTTGTAACTTGTAACAGTTCTACGCCTCCCTCTGTAACTGTCGCCCGTCATCGCGCACTGCGCGGGACTCCTGTACAACTGAGAGAGGCCACTCTACATTAGTGAAGGTTTGCATTTACCAAAAGTAATCTTGTTAAGATCATAGTATGCAGGATTCCTCAAAATATTTTCTATAATCAACACACACACTAGTCTAAAAAGTGAGAGGAATGTCCCCGTATACGAACCCACGACTACCGTCTCGGTGGCCGCGCCCGGTGCGTTACCAACAAGCCACCACGTACTCCCTCACCCTACTGGCAGTATCGAATTATTGCTCAGACAATGAACGACTGCTATTCCTGGTCAGACGTTGAGTAGCCACAGACTAGCCACATAGCATTCGATGCGTTTTATTTTCTGTAAAACAATATATTGCTTTTATGGAAAGCTACTACTCTGTATGCTTTCAGATTCGCCTGCGTTGGTGAGAGATTAAAGTCACCCGTCTCCCTCACACCTTCCCGTATATTAATAATAAGCAACAGTTGGTTTAGGTTTCCTCTGCTGTCATGATATCCTTGTGTTTGCGGTGCCTGATATCCGCATGTTGCCTGGCAACCGGAAACAAATTTTGTTTACAAACAAACAGCGTCACTGTTGGCTCTTTGTCAATCGATTTAACATGAATATTATTTAAATTGAAAGCAACTTGCAATCATATGTTCTAACCCCTACGTGGTGAAGATCCTAGTGATCTTATATCATGGACTTTAAACATGTTAAGTACTTATTTTCTATACGAGGAGTGAATAAAGATTATTAATATTATAAACATAATCGCACGAAGTTGAATGTCAGCGGCTACACCTGTGAAAATGAAATCAGAGTCAAAATGAAGAGTGCTTTATTTAATACTCATGAAATATCAGAGCAGATAAGTGTTGCACATGACATTCGAACAAAGCTTGCTGAGGGTTTTCTATCGTTATAATGAGGAACAAAATATGTTTTAGCTTGTTAATGTGTCCCGCTGCAGCGCAAAGATAAATATTATAAGCTAATTGATTAATATAGACACGCGTGCAAATTGACTTGTTCTATAAAATACTTGTGCTTTGTTAAATTTATTAAGTAATGTCCTGAATAAAATCAAATCACTAGAAACATATTATTGTATATTGGCCGTCATGTTGTTCGCCAAATATGAATTTATCTGGCAGCATTCAGTGATAGCTCCGATATCTATTTAATGCAAAATATTACGCGAGCCAACTACTAGGAGCGCATAACCATTGAGAACTGCACGATACAGGTGTATGATACAGTATAGTAGTTGTGCCTCTATAGCATTGTCACTGAAACAGTAAACGGGGAACTAATAGACTTCACATACAAATTCTCGGAGGTTTTCCCGGGGATCGGAACATACGACCGCCGTCTCGCCAGCTGCGTTCGGTTTGTTTCCAACAGACCACGACTTCCTCACCCTGCCGCTGATATTGATTTATCGCTCAGCCAATGAACGACGACTGTGAGGTGTCACAGCGTACGCGAACCGAGAGTACCTTTATTTTATCTATTGGTGATACTGAACATCGCACGTGGAAGAGCTGTTAAACTTGTTTCTATTTCCTATTATAATCTAATGATTAAACTTAAGTCCCTTATTTTTTCTATAGAGCTTACAATCGTTTTTTTTAATTTTAACCCCAGTGAATCAGACTAGTAAATCATTTAGACCACTTATTTACCACGCACTTTAACTTTGGGAAATTTTCGTGAGTATTTTAACTTGTGGGTAATAGTCAAGTATACCGTGGTTAATAAGGCATAGTCGAAAGAATTTGAAAAAATTAAATGCCTGAATCAGTTTTCTTTTTCATAATTTTTGTCCACAAAATAAGGTGTTCAAGTCTAATCTAGCACATTTAGTTTCAGACCGAGAATTTTTGAAATCTTGTTTTTGCTCTCCTGTAAAATGATGATTTTCGACTTGTATCACTCATCACAAGAGCCACAGAGTTATGGTATATTATAGTATAACTTTAAATTATTATTCGACTAGGAATATGTAAGCAAAACCTTTAACACACGCTTGCCATGTGTGAATATATTGCGAAGTTGGTACAGTTCCACAGATAGAAGTCCACGATTCACGAAAGAAGCATTTGAAGCATTAAAAATCAACGCGGAGCAGTCCGAGACGACACTTTATTACTTTATAATGTTTTCCCAAATGAAATCAGTGTTAATGTGGAGAAAACTTATTTATTTAGATTTTGGAGGTAAAATAGACTCAAATTGCAAGGAAGAATATACCGATGCGTTGGGTTATCTGATTTTTAATAAATAACATATCGGCTAAGATAAAATAATTTTTACTTCCTGGAGCAATACTTAAACACCGCAAAGAAAGTTAATACTATAATTAAATCTGTAACCTGTGGTGGGTGTACAGCCAACATATAAATGGCAGAAAAAAAGACGTGGATACAACTTACACCCTGACAATGTCATGCACAATACTAAATTTAATTAAGTAATACAAATAACCATATAACTACGACCACTACACATGATGAAATTACTTCAAAATAGCTTGCACATTGCGTAGACTTTGTAGATGCTCAATGAAATTATACAAGATGGTAGCACATAAAAACACTACGCGAATTAGTTCCAAGAGAAGGATATGTTTTATGCAGCTAATTACAATCTTAAAGGCTATCTGATAGTTATCGGAAATTGCAAAAAAACATATGAAAGATAAACTTGATTTTATTTCAATAAAATGTACTTTTATATCATGAGATAATACATGCCAGTCCCAACTTACTTCATAAATAAACAAACAAATTAAGGAGGATTAATTTTGTTTTTGTTTTTGTAAATTAGTTTAATTCTGTAGGAGTGTTGCAATAGAGCCCAGATTTCGATGAGCATTTTTTATAAATCCTCTGACACGTTTATCTCTCAAATATGTTTCATCTGGCCTTGGCAGAGTACTTGAGTTATGCAAACAGCCGATTCAAAATAAAGGGGGACGTTGAAATGCGTTGAGACCCGAGTCCTTTTAAATATTATTATTTATAAGTGCATGGAGCGATATATTTACTGCATAGCCAAGTCTTCATTACTTTTAATACACTTTTGTAATTTCTGACCAAATTAATTCGGCGAATCTCTCTTTATCTATTGCAGCATGTAAACTCACATTGCTGATGCGGGACTCCCCTACAAATGACAGTTTGATTGAGAGGCCTTATGCCATGCCAGTCTACCACCCTGGCACGTGCTGGAAGACTTCACATATCGCTGAAAATCTTGTTAAGGTCTTTTTTCTCTCCATGTTTTCCTTCACAGTTGAAGTGCTTGGTAATTGACTATCAATACATTTCACTACGTAAAGAATACCTCTAGTACCTATTCCTCATGATTGGAACCGGCGACCGCCGTCTCGACAGCTGCGTTCGGTCCGTTACCAACAGGCCACACACGTCTCCCTCACCCTGCTGCTGATATTGATTCATTGCTCAGCCAATGAACGACCACTGTGAGGTGCCTCAGACTACGCGAACCGAGTAGCATTTATTTCATTTGCTGTGACAATGAATATAATTTCTAAGTAATACTGTTAAACTGTAGGCCTGCAATGTACTGTATAAGAGCTATTACGCAATATCGACCGATCTCGCCGGCGACTCTTTCAGCGGGCGACCAAAAGATACACGACCAGGGCCGGGAGACTAAGCCGAGAATAGTGTTTCTTCTATATTTATGCGTAAAGGTCTTCGAAGATTTTGCAATAGTAACGTTACTAATATTTATAAAGAGAAAAAAAGAAAATCACACTGAGCTCACGATTCTCCTATATTACCGAACATAGACACACTCTCGGTTCCGCGTGTTAATTAATACAAATATATTGAACCTATAGGCTATCGGCCTGGCCGAATAGTTCACGATACTTTTGATATAGTTGATCTGTCATACGAGTTTAATTTGACATACATATGTACATGCAATAGCCATTATTGTCCAACATCCTTCCAGTTTTTTTCTTGTTCAGGGCCTGTTATCCCATTCTCTCCTATATTTGTTCAGTTATATCGCCGATGTTTTCTGGTCAAGTAGAACAGTCACGTCTTTTAAACATTGAAAGCCGCGTAAGTGTGCCGAGGTCACAGTCGAGACGCGGATCCCGGTTCGGCGTTGGATGAAGGTTTTTATTATTTATGAGGATATTATGCGCCATACCAACTTGTAATTTCTAATGAACTCGGCTGCCAATATTGATTTATTGTTCAGCCAATGAATGACGTCTATTCTTGGTGTGTTGGTGACTAGCCACAGAGTGCGCAGATGGCATACGATTGAATTGATTTCCTCGTAACACTGAATACTGTTTGTAAAGAGAGATACTACTCTGTGTCCTTACGGCTTCACCTGCATCAGTGAGAGATAAACGTCACCGGTCTCCCTCACACCTAACTGTAAATTCGTAGTGAAGCAACAGGTGGTGTACATTGCGTCTGCAGTCATGATGTCCTGGTATTTGCAGTACCCGATCCCTGCATGTCGCCTGGCAACCGTAAACAACTGATGTTTACAAACAAACGGTGTCACTGCCGCCTCTTCGTCCATTTGTGGAAAACATTAATTATAAACAAGCAAAATGTTATTCTTCTATCTCACGAGACTTTTTTTCCTGGAATAAACGTATCGCATGTAATTTTTTGTGCCCCTGTCAACGTGTATGCAGAAGTACATGTGATGTCTATCTTACATGGGCATTTGTAATGTTAGTAACAAAATCTATAACAAAGCATATCATTTATTAACTTAACCTATCTATACATATAATAAGTTTGTAACCCATCGATGTTTGTACTTGGAAGATAACAGAGAAAATCTAACATGCGGGGCTGTATTAACGTATGTAAGAGTACCCAACACAATGGTTTTTAGAATTTTGGTCTCTTTCTCTATTTAGAAACGGGTAAACGGGTTTCGATGTAATTTGGTACGGAGGTAGCTGACAGCCTGGATGAACACTAAGGGTACTTTTAATCCCGAAAAATGTAGTGTTCCCGTGGGATAAGGCAGGAATTCAGATATATTTGTTAGTTTTTTATACTCAAAGAGATGTGATGTGATTGGATTACATCCCTTGAGTGAGAATAAGACAGGACTGAGCGGATTGTAACAAAACGGGACGGGCAAAACCATGCATTAAGTTTGAAAATAAATAAAACAGTACGTGACATAATATGTTACTGATGTGGACTGGACTCAAAAGTATCTGCAGCCGGGCGGAGCCGGACCGTCCCTTCATGTAAGAATATATTTTACAATCAATTAATTTAATTTAAATACAACACGTGTGTTTCCACCACCAGAATGCGAGTTAGATGTGATGTTCATATTGATGCGAGGGAATTGCATATGTGACACGCTCGGTAACCGAACAGATAATCTCGATGAAGTCAGCCAATCTACATACATTATAGATGTTCGTTACTTGGTGCTTATTGATCTTGTTATAACACCCGATGACTACGTAATATCTGACCATAGTAAAATTGATAAAATCACATAATATCATTATCAATATAATTTACTGTAATAATTCAAGTAGTGAAATATTTATCGAGTTTTTTGACGCTCAAACCCCCCCCCCTCCCGTCCTTTATTGACATTTATTTGTGTCTTAGGTACATAAGAAAACTATAATATTTCTAAACGCGCACTATTGTAAATAATTTTGTACTTAATTAAAACTAAGTAACATATTCTTGCAGTCACGAGAAATAAATGTGGTGAAGATAATATTGCTGAGTTCATTCACCTGATGCCACAGATTAAACAATTCGCGTGCGATATATTTCTTTCACTACTACAGGGAAAATGTTTCATAGTAAAAGCGACTACGCTGTGACCTATGCGGTCCTAGTACATAAATCGCGGAACTTTTGCGCCTAGTTTTGGAATAACATGAAAATCTTATCAGGACCTTTTGCCCGGCTGCTTTAGTGTTTAAAACTTTGGGAATTCAATTATTATAAAATATCTATATACGAGTATTATATGTATAAAAAATCAACTAAATCAATTTCTCTCGATGCGGGGATCGAACTCACGGCCTCTCGTTTCACAACCAACAGAAGGTCTGGGTGTTTGTCAGACCGAGAAATCTCTATCGTATTTCCTGATAGCCACTGTTATATTTAATATCCAACCTGTGTGGAATATTAGTTACAAATAAATCAGAGCGTGTCAAGTCATCTTTGATTTACAACAGCCACGACACAAGACTAGATCTTAGTGTGGGGTCACGACCATGTATGTTACTGTGAGGTGTATTTATTTGTTCTACTTTTTCAACCAATTTTCAATTACACAGAATACATGTCAAGTATATTTGTCCATAAATAAACGTCTTATTTTTAATTATTTTACGGTAAGGCACTTTTTGATGTTAAACATTTAGACAATGAAGCCTGGCCTTTATCGTACTATCTAGTTTGAATAATTACTATCAGTATATAACTAGCACTAGCACAGTATACAACTATGCATAAAATCAAAGTAGCCCAAAGACAAATGGAACGTGCAATGCTTGGGATTACGCTACTTGAAAAACAAAGGTTGTTGACGTGGGAGAGCGCATCACCAAGTTGAAGTGGAGTTGGGCAGGGCATCTGGCTAGACGTTTAGATGGCAGATGGACTAAGACTGACAGAATGGTGGCCCAGAGAGTCACGGCGGCTAAGAGGCAGACCACCTGCCAGGTGGACAGATGACATCGTCAGAGTCGCAGGAAAACAGTGGATTCGCTTGGCACAGGACAGAAAAATGTGGCGAGTAAATGAGGAGGCAGTGGGTTGACTGGGCTGATTTAGATAGATATAACTAGCAAATGTGTATTGACGAAGCCTAGATAATCACGATGGTATATTACTGTTGCAAAATAATATTGTACAATATTGTTGTACAATAATACTGTATAATACTGTTGTACAATTCTGAAAGCTGCCGAAAAATTCTGTCCTCTGCATTCAACTTCAAAATGCTTACATTTAACATACGTAGCTTGCACCAAAATTTCGACGCATTCTGCGTTGCCTTAAATAGGTTGGATACCATTTTTGATGTTATTGTTCTCACGGAATGTTGGCTCGGCACCGGACCCGCAATTGGTCTATTAGACGGCTATGTATCATATAGAACTGAAAATATTAATAACCAATGTGGTGGAGTTGTTGTATTCGTGAAAGAAGCTTTAAATGCCACGGTCACTGAGCCTCCGTTCAATGACTCCTGACGCTGACTCCTTAGTTATACAGCTGTTGAATGATGTCACAATAATAGCCATTTATCGCTCTCCTTCGTTTAAACAAACAGAAAATTTTATATCTTCTTTTTATATCTTCTAGCAAGTAATTGATAAACCCACCAGGAAAGATGCTTGCTTAGATCATATATTCATTAAATCAAATAGCCAACTCTCACTAGGAATAGTTTTTGACCCGGATATCACCGACCATCGAATAGTCATTGTATTGTATTGTATTGTATCAGCCCATATACGACCCACTGCAGGGCACGGGCCTCCTCTACAATCGAGAGTACGATTGAGAGTGGTTAGGCCATATAGTCCACCACGCTGGCCTAGTGCGGGTTGGCGGACTTACACACCGTAGAATTTTTTTAAAATAGCTACGGTATGCAGGTTTCCTCACGATGTTTTCCTTCACCGTTAAAGTGCGTGGTGATTGACTATCAATACACACATAACTCCGAAAAGTCAGAGGTGTGCCCTGGGATTTGAACCCGCGACCACCGTGAACATGTAGGCAGCCGAGTCTGGTCCGATACCACGAGGCCACCACGCACTCCGCAGGTCGCACGAATAGTCATGTTAGGGCACAATGTCAACACAAGAAATAGTACAAGAAAACGAAACCAAATTGTTACTAAAGTCAACTACTACACCTTAACTGAAGAATTATTAAAAACTGACTGGTCCGATGTAACTGAAGAAGAGAATATTAATAACGCTGTCAATAATTTTAATTGCCTACTATCATCTGTTCTTCAAAGACACACGATAAAGAAAAAAATCACCCGCTCAAAATTTGCATGGAATCCTTGGATCACCCCTGGACTGATCAGATGCATGAACCACAGGGATAAACTTCACACGCAATCAAGGAAAAACCCCAATGACCAGACAAAAAAACTCATGTATACCCGATACAGAAATTTCTTCACAAACCTCATAAGAACGTTAAAACGTAACTACGAAAGCGAACAGCTAGAAAATAATAAAGATAATCCCAGACAGTTGTGGAAAACTATTAACCATATTAGTAACCGTTCAGGTAAAACTAAAAACGACTTAACAGAACTACTCAGAAGTAAACCTACCCCTCAAGAATCAACCGATAGCTGCAATACGTATTTTTCCACAGTAGGCAAACGATTAGCTTCTCACATACTGTCCCAAATTGGTGAAGAACAGGATATAATATTAACTAAGTCTAAAATTAATAAATCCGCTAGTTTTGGTTTCTTTATGCAACCAACTGATTGTCCTGAAGTCGAACTCATAATTAAAAACCTGAAAACAGATGGTGCTCCAGGAGACGACGGATTCACATCTACACTTATTAATAAGATAAAATCCGCAATAATCAATCCCTTAACCTACCTTATTAATCTAAGCTTGAGTACGGGTATATTTCCAGACAAATGGAAGCGAGCTACAGTAATACCAATACACAAAAGCGGTCCCAAGAACGATCCTAAAAATTACAGACCTATTTCGTTACTAACCATATTTTCCAAAATTCTTGAAAAGATAGTAAATAAACGACTAAATTCCTACATAGAGAAAAATAAACTACTATCCAATAACCAGTTTGGCTTTAGGCAGGGAAAATCCACTGAAGACGCAGTCACCTTACTTACTAGTAGGATCACATCGTACCTAGACACCGGCGAGAAATGTATCGGAGTATTTTTGGATCTCTCAAAAGCGTTTGATACAGTAGCAATCCCAATCCTTTTGAAAAAGCTAGAGTCAATAGGAATAAGAGGGCCCCCGCTTAATTGGTTCAAATCCTACCTAACTGATAGACGTCAAACCGTCAGGATACTAGACTATATTAGTACGGAACAAACTACAGATTTTGGAGTTCCCCAGGGGAGTGTACTTGGTCCGACCCTGTTCACAATATATATCGATGACATCCATGATACAGCCACCCAAAATTCTGAAATCATATGCTACGCTGATGACACCGCTATTCTATTCCACGATAAAACCTGGGAATCAGTATATGCCGCGGCACAGAACGGGATTTCAGACATCAAGTACTGGCTCGACCACAACCTTCTATCTTTGAACTCTGCTAAAACCTGTTACATCTGTTTCCATAAAACCCTAACCTCAGCTCCGAAACAATCATTTAAACTTAAAATACACACAGCACTTTGTTTTAATACAATATGTTCCTGCACTGAACTCCTCAAAGTGGAATCTGTTAAATATCTTGGGATAATGATAGACCAACGTCTCTCGTTCAAACTTCACATTTCTCAAGTTGCTAAGCGCATCAGACAATTAATCTACGTGATGAAACTCTTACGCAATTCAGCCAACAAGAAGATTCTGCACCTTGTGTACATTGCGCTGTGTGAGTCTGTAATCGGTTACTGTATCACGACCTGGGGCGGTATTGGCTCCAGCACAATGATAAACGTGGAAAGATCCCAACGCTCAGTCCTTAAAGTCATGTACAAAAAACCATTTAGATATCCTACTCATACGTTGTATACTGAAACCAAGGTATTCACTGTTCGGCAGCTGTACATATACAAATTAATCATAAAACAACACAGAAATGTTATTCAGTCCGAAGAATATCAGCTGTTGCTTCAACGTCGTGTATTTAAATCCCAACAAACAGTTGTTAGGACAGTTTTTGCTCAACACATGCAATCCTTCTTGCTTCCTTTTATTTACAATAAAGTCGCGAAAATATGTAACCTTAGAAATAGTACTATAAGAGAAACGAAAAAACGTATTCGTGAGTGGTTGCTCTCTCTAACATATTTGGAGACTGAAAAAATAATGAAAGTGACCCATTAACATACACAGACACACACATACACTCACACACACACACACACACACACACACACACACACACACACACTCGCGCGCGCGCGCGCGCGCTTAAAATTTATTTGGATCTCATTACTACAAGTTTAAGTGTTATTAATGATTTCTTGTTTTTTAATTTGTATGTGTTAACTCTTTTTAATTTTAATTTTTTAATTCATTTGTTTTTATAGTTACAACTCTACGATAATCTATTATACTAACACCTTTGTAATCTCCTCTCTCGATGGCCACGTGACAGGCATAGCCTAGTGTGGGCATCACAGTTGTTCCTACTTTGTAACTAAGAAAGTATAATAAAGATTATTTTATTTAAAAAAAAAAAAAAAAAAACAATAATATTGTACAATATTGTTGTACAATAATACTGTATAATACTGTTGTATACATACAGAATGCTTGGTAAAGTAATGGGTCTAGTTCATAATCGTGTTGACTACACATCATGTTCATGTTTTATATGAGAAGCTACTACGCTGTGACCTACTCCTGTATCACGAAACTCTCAATAGCTTTGTGGTCCTAGTATTTTAATCGCGTAACATTTTCGCCTTGTTGCGAGATAATAAAAAACAAGCTCGTTGCCTCAGTGTACGACTGCTTCAGCGACACATCCCATCGTTCGTGATTATAGCAGAAGGAGAACATTAGTAAGGACTTGCCACGATTCCAGGAATGAACAATGCAATTTACATTGAATTTAAATAACTTACTTATTGTAGAAAACGATACGATAGTCAGTCAAAGTGGGCGTATAGAACTATGTTTGCTTTTGCATATAGAGCTTTGAAAAAGGAACAAAAGACATTGGTGAGATGGACGTTGCGATTTGGTTTTCAGCATTACAAGCAAAGTTGCTAAAATATAGTATGTCACCAAATGTTAATTCTAAAGCCGAGGGAATCGTTTATACCAAGGTGTCCGTTGTATCCTATAATTCAGAATTGTTTAAATGTTTAAATACGTTTCAACCGGCCTTAACAGAGAACTTAAGTTATTCAAACAGCTAAGTCTCTCAAAATAAACTTCAGACGAACTTAATTCTATGAATCAGTAATAGGCAACAGATCACCACGCTGGCCTAGTGCGACCTGGCAGACTTCACATAGCACGAAACATCTTGTTAAGTACTCTATGGTATGCAGGATTCCTCAGGATGTTTTCCTTCGCCGTTGGAGTGTGAGGTAATTAGCTATCAATAAACGTGTGAGATGTGTCCGGCGTGGCCGTGAAATATTCGGACCAAGACGTACTGAGCACTGAGGCAAAGGTGCACAATATTACGCGATATAAATACAAGGAGCGCATAAACATTCAGAGTTACGTAGCGCAGGTGAAGGTCACAGTATAGCTGCAGTCGCTACGAACTACGTTTACTGAAACCAGTACGTAAAGTACATCGCACTTGATTCACTTAGTCTGTGGCGTGAGGTGAATGAACTCAGAAGCAGTCACAGTGTGTTATCATACTAGCTTAAGTAAACTCAGTTGTATTGATATTAGTAATAATTATATTGTCTTATAACACAATAAAGATTGTAAGAAAATACGGAAGCCACAAATAAATTTTCCACAATATTTCTGTACTATTTAAATAAAATGACCGCATTCGTTGATATTAACAGGAAACAATACAATATTAGTCAGGAATAAGACCGACACAATAAAATAACATAATATGTACGAACAGACAGTTTTGAATAACAAAGCTACATAATGTTACAGTAAAAATATATTCATGACATATGTTAATTGAAGTATGGCCTATAATGTATTTTTTCTTATTAGAAGTGTAACAGGAAGAGTAGCTGTTGACACCATCGGACCTGCATGGATTAATTACGTTCTATCGTATTTATCGTTTTATGTTTGTATCCAGATGCATACATATATATATATATATATATATATATATATGATGACTTGGTGACTTCTGATTGGAATTGATTGGATTATAGGCGAAAAGACATGCTTATTATTATGAATATATGCTGTGATGTAATTTTTCTTCATGTGTCCAACTGTATGCAAAATAAATTTGACAAATAAAAAAAATAAACCATTATATATAGGTACATAAAAATCTTAAATATTTCTAAACGCACCCTATTACGAATATAACGAAGTTTTTGTACTTAATTATAACTATTTTTTTTTATAAGTTACATATTCTTGCAATCAAGAGAAATAAATGTGGTGAAGATAATATTGCTGAGTTCATTCACCTGATGCCACAGATTAAACAAATCGCGTGCGATATATTTCGTTCACTGCTACAGGGAAAATGTTTCATCGTAAAAGCGACTACGCTGTGATCTACGCCTGTCTCGCTCAGCTCTCAACGGCTATGCGGTCGTAGTACATAAATCGCGGAACTTTTGCCCCCCCTAGTTTTGGAATAACATAAAAATCTTATCAGGCCCTTTTGCCCGGCTGCTTTAGTGTTGAAACCTTTGGGGAATTCAATTATTATAAAATATCTGTATCTTATATCTTTAAATGAGCAATTCTTGTATATATATATATATATATATATATATATATATATATATAATTGGAATCTCGGAATCGGCTCCAACGATTTTCATGAAATTGTGTATACGTATAGAGGGTTTCGGGGGCGATAAATCGATCTAGCTAGGAATCATTTTTAGAAAATGTCATATTATTCGTGTTTTATCGATCGTTTTTAAACTGAAAAATATGACTCTTCCTGACATCTATTGGCGAATAATAATACTATTTTTTGTGAGCAATAAAGTCATTTTAGAAACTGTCGTTTTATTCGTGTTTTATCGATCGTTTTTAAACTGAAAAATATGACTCTTCCTGACATCTATTGGCGAATAATAATACTATTTTTTGTGAGCAATAAAGTTATTCCAGCAGATGGCGTTGTTAAGTAACACGAAGTCAATGAGTGTTTGCTTTGAGGTTAGACTAAGAAAATCGATTGTTTATTTACATTATTTGTGTCTTCTTAATGCACGTGTTCACTTAAAAATGCCTAAACGATCTTGGAAAAAAACGCTTATAAACAATTAACTTCACGAAGCCGCAACTCGTCTCAAGAACACCTAGAAGAGCATCGTCATCAAACTGATCAGGATTCTCAAACTTCTCACAGTGAAGACTCATTTCAAGGATACTGTCATGAAAATCAGGTTTCTGCTCGTCCCACACGTGCTGCTAAAGTTAAATGCTTGCAAAATTTTACTGACATTACACGAGCAGAAAGTATGATTTAGATGTTTCACGAGAGCGTGCGGCCCAATGTGTAGATAATGAAAATAACGATAATTTACAAGAAACACAATTTGTAAAAAAAAAAAAAAAATACCGAGCAAAGCTCGGTCATCCGGGTACTATTATATTATATATAAAATATCACTTTAATCAATTTGTATCAGTGCGGGGATCGAACTCTCGGCCTCTCATTTCACAACCGATCCGAAGGTCTGGGCGTTTGTGAGACCGAGAAGTCTCTCTCGTATGTCCTGATACTCACTGTTATATTTTATATCCCACCTGTGTGGAATATTATTTTCAAAATAAATCGATGCGTGTCAAGTCTTCTTTGATTTACAACATGGTGGCAGCGGTGGGATAAAAATAAATAACTTCTCTGCTTGTGTTCGATAATAAGTCGAGATGGAACATGCGCGGTCGCCGTCTGAACTTGTCCTGGAAGGAGGCCCAGCAACTCGGGCTGATGCCTGGTGGCGATGAGTTAGGCAGTTCAAAATATTTTTGAAGGCGTCGGGCGTACATCGGGAAACTAGCGATATCCAGGCGAGTATGCTAATAAACTTTATTGGACCGGAAAGATACTATAAAATCAAAATGGCATTGATAAATGTGTGGAAAAGTTGAATGCATATTTTAGCAATCATACCAGCACTACAATTATTAAATTAAAAGTTCTTTGCGAGAGGTGACTTTGAAAATATGTCTGCGTTTACTTCCAATAATAATGGTGGAAATAGTCGTACAGAAACGACAGCTGTAAGGCTGGCAAAGAAAAAAATAATAAATAAATGAAGAGAATGTACAAGTATGTGTCTATCGTTACCGTCATTTGTGTTTATTTTGTTTATCTTTAATTTATTTGCGTTTTTATAATTTAGTCCTTTCATTTCGTTTATAGTTTTTTTTTGTGTTTGTTCCTTTATAAAAGGTAAGATGTTGTATAATATATTCAACGTGAGTGGAATATTATATACAAATAAATCAGTTCGTGTCAAGTCATCTTTGATTTACAACAGCCACTACACAAGACTAGATATTAGTGTGGGATAACAATGATGTACATGTTATTATTGGGCGTATTTGTTTATTCTACTTTTAAAACCAATGTTCAATCACACAGAATTCCTACCAGAAAAAGGCCTCCACATTTTCTTACATTATTTATTGTGTCACAGGATAATAAATTTATTATTCACACCTAATTATAGAAAAATCTTTGAAAAAGTCACGCTACCATACAACTGACTTTTTGTAAGCTAGTATGAGGACACACAGTGGCTGTTTCAGAATTCATACACGTGTATCAAATTAATTTATATGTAAATTACATGCTAAAGACAAATTACAGCCAGTTGTGTATAAAAATATATCATCGAGAATTAAAACAAGTTATTTAACAATCTAAAATGTGATTATTTTTATGACTGTAGACATACCTTGCCAAAATAGTATATTGTTAATTTTTAAGTATCATCATTATTTTCTATCTCTACCGATCCTTCATCATATCATATCTCATTAGTGTTGGCTACATTTTCACAAGCCCTTGCAGTACAAAAAAAAAAAAGTTATAAAAGCCTTCATCGAGGGTGTTAACGTTCAGTCGTCATTCCTGTACTGAACGAAAGAAATAAGTTAACAATTTATAAATATAATTTCATTAAGGCACTTAATTATTAAGTCGGATGACTAGAAAAGTCAACTCAATCTAAGCTTTACAAGTTTAAATTTTGCACCGATTGCCTACACAGTTTTATGTCGAAACATCACTTCTATAGCACTCACATATATGTCGATCTAACATTCTAAAGAAGTGAAATATTTCTACAATAGTGGGCATTAGCGTGTTATACTCACGTATGTTATCTTTTTATAAAGAAATATACACCTAACCTTATAGCCTAATTGACTTAATTTTCCTGTTTATTTTGACCGATCAGTGTTACAGAAAATGAAAAGCATCGAATGCTATGTGGCTAGTCTGTAGCACCTCAACGACTCACCAGGAACAACGGTCGTTCATTGGCTGAGCAATAAATCAATACTGGCTGTAGGGTGAGGGCGTATGTGGTGGCTTGTTGGTAACGCACCGGACGCGGCCGCCGAGACGGTGGTCGTGGGTTCTTATACGGGGACTTACCTCTAACTTTTTAGAGTAGTCGGCGTGTTGATAACAAAAAATATTTACCTATGGTAAATGAAAACCTTCACTAATGTATAGTGACCTCAGCCCTGTCAGTGAAGCTCTCAGTTGTACAGGAGGCCCGTGCAGTTCGCGATGATGGGCGACAATTACAAGAGTCTAGTTAAATAGCTAATCGAGTGCCTACAACGTATATCGAACACTGATTCAGCGAAAACAATTTATAGAGAAGCTGCTGATACTGAAACCTAAGTCTATGTCGCACAAATCTTTAACAGTCCTGCGGTCCTAGTATTTGGATCGCGTAATATATTGAATATAAATATATTTATATGCATCTGGATACAAACAACCCTTACAACCCTTGGTACGATTGAACATGATTAATCCATGGTGCAAGCCCGATGGTGTTAACAATTACTCTTCCTTTTTACGTAGAAAACATACATTATAGACAATACTTCAATAATACTACAAATATCATGAATATATTTCCAAGTGGCGCGACCCAAATACAAACACTCTATCAACTAGAGACCTCGTGCGCTTTTTTATTGTAACCACAATTGCAACATCATGTAAGTTATGGCATGCAAAATATACTGCTCGTGTATTTTTTTATGTTATTTAATATTTTTTATGCTGCTCAACATTTTAATAGTACATTAATTTTGTCTGTTTATTTATGACCTCCATATTGTTTTACTACTTACATTCTTAATTGTGCCGTAAGAGAATTATTATTCATATTTCATTCGTAATAATAAAAAAGAGCTTAAAAAATGTCACGCTATCATACAACTGAGTGTTTGTAAGCCAGTATGAAATACACCGTTACTATTTTTGAGTTTAAGCATTTCACCTACTGTTTTCGTTAACATATAATTCGTAGTGACTGCAGCTACACTGTGACCTTCTGAGCTATAAATCTTTATGCGCTCCTAGTACATAAATCGCGAATTATGGAGCACCTTTGTCGCGGTCTCAGTATGTATCTCAGTCTCAGTATGTATATGTATCTCGGTATCAGTCCTCAGATGTGTATTGTATGTACTTGTAGCTGCATCAGCGCACAATAGCCGGCAGTGGCTGAGAACGAGTCTCCTCTACTACCGAGTTTTCGGTTGAGAGGACTTAGGCTAGAGTCCACCAAGCCGAGGTCTAGTGCGGGTTGGTGGACTTCACTCGTGATGAACAATCTTGTTAAATTTTCTGTTATACGCCGGTTTACTCACGATCTTGCCGTTATACGTCAATGAGGAGGTTCAATTTATATATTTTGGGAGATTGGCATCATAAAGAGACTTAAAAAAAGAATAGGTATGTACACTCCTATTGCCCTAAAAAATACTGGAAGATGTGCTTGAGGTTTTAGTTTTGCTTCAATGTTGTGCAGATTGTATTCCTAGCCAATCAGTTCAAAAGGTGCACAGGTTTAAATACAGTTATTGCAGACTTTTAAAGCCATTCAAAATATGTTTTGGCGATTGCTCACAAGCAGTCCATTTCAATTAATACTTTAGTAAAACTTTTTTTGGGTATTTTTAAAGTTTGGACGATCAATTATATTCTGATGAAAATTTATGTTCTGCCACGCAATTTTCATTGGTCTGAAGGAAGGCACATCGACAATGTGAGTCGAAGTGTCAAAAGTAGGAAACAGATATATTTCTCGTGACACTCTTTTAAAATGTTTTACAATTGTGATGATATATTGTCTCCCATTTTTTTCCCAGGTCTCTATTGAAAATAAAGTATGGTCATAGTTTTTACCCAAGATTCATTGCATATTCTAGTACCTCGTGGCTAACAAGTTTTCCAGGTTTCGTATATCGCTATTAGTATACTACGTAGGGAGAAGAGGGGGAGATCGTCTTTACTGGCGCGAAGTATCAAGGAAAACGCTTATTTTAAGTGGTTTACTAAACGCTGCGGATGCTTAGTGTCGTTTTTGTTATTTTAAATCTATCAAGAGCATCGGCTAATGTTCCGGTGATATTGACGATGTTGCTTACATCTTCTAGAGAGATTTTAGATCCATCAAAATATTCCTTAATCACATCAGGCGTGATACTAGCTCGTTTGTATTTTCTGATACAATATTTGTGAAATGTTGTGTTTGTGTCTCTTTCAGTTTGAAACAAAGTCTGGTCCGTGCATTTTATTTATCCCGGTATACTTGACTATGGCCCATAAGTTATATACTTAATCACGATATTTTCCTAAATTAAATAATCGGAATGACTAATCTGTTTTTATATTAAAAACATATCATATTTATGATCTTTATACTCGTACAAGTGACTTAAGTTAAATAAGTAGATTGGGAATAGAAATATAATTATATATTAGAAAATAAAATAACTATATTACCTTTTCCTAAAAGCGATATTCAGTTTCACTGTGGATAAAATAAACGCTGCTCGGTTCACGTAGGCTGTGGCACCCCACAGTCGTCGTTCATTGGCAGAGCAATAAATCGATATCAGCAGCAGGGTGAGGGAGTCGTGGGTGGTCTGTTCGAAAAGAGCCGAACCAGCTATCGAGAGGTCGCCTGTTCGAATCTCAAAAAATACTTGCTAATATTTAAAGTCACGTGTTTATTGATAGCTAATTACCTCACACTTCAACGGCAAAGAAGTATACCGTGAGGAAACCTGCACACTATAGAGAACTCAACAAGCTGTTTCGTGCTATGTGAAGTCTGCGAGCTCGCACTAGGCCATATTACTATTACGAGTTCATTAATTTTTTTACTTACTAAATGAATCTAATTTGTGATTGTTTGATATGATGCAATTGGCTTTTAGTAAAAAGTAAGGTCATAACTACTTAATCCATCGTTAATTAATGTGTATGTATCTGTTATATAAACCTATTCCAATGCATTTCATTCTACTACTCTCAATGTTTTAAATTTAAATTTTGTTCAATTCCTTTGAAATTGAAAAAAAAATTAGATAAAATATAAACATCACGATAAAAAATAAAAATTATGTTGTATACGCGCTATCACGCGAAATGCCGAAACCCGGACTCGAACCAGATCTAGATTTCGCAGTCTATCGATCTTCCGATTGAACTATTCCAGCTTCAGAATACTTGGCAAAACAGTTGATCCAGTCCATATCTGCGTTAACACAGTAATACTTAAAAAAGATTTAGTTTCAAGTCCGTCACAAATGAGTAACTAGGACTTTGTAAAGCTCTTTAAATTACGCCTGTTGAAATTTACCATGATGTTCCACCTTTTTTGACTTCATAACTACAATTAAAGTTTTATGGGCTCAAAACCACAACTTGTTTTCTGTTAAATCGCAAGTCTTTTTATTTTATATTTTATAGGAAAGCTTACAGACTAATTATAAGAGAAATATATATTTCACATTAAGTGTGTTACAAATTTGGTGATAACAAGCTTCCACATATGTATATCTATATAATCGTGTACCACTGTTTACATACATACATACATAATCGTCACGCCTGTATCCCATAGGGGTAGGCAGAGACTATGGATACCACTGTTTAAATACTAGTTAATATAAGTATTATTAATTTTAAGAATAAAGTACCCTTAATATGACACAGATAAGTATAATAATTAAATGATTGAACAAGTAAACCACAGAAACATAACGAATTACAATATAGGTGAAAATATATTAGTGTATAATATTAAAAAATACGGAAGTAACTCTGTCTGTCTGTTCACTTTTCACGTCTAAACCACAGAACGAATTGTAATGAAATTTGGTGCAGTGATAGATAAGACCTTAGGAAAGGACATAGGCTTCTTTTTTGTGAAGTAAAGGCTTGAAGGGGTTTAAATAAGGGATGAAAGTTTGTGTGGAAAAAATCTAAACCATTGAAGTTACAAATGTCAAACTTGGCACTCATTCTCACGTGAGTGACTGTCACGAGCGCACGTGTCAAATTGTAATCAATTGTATTTAATTTCTAAAATTTTATTTTAATGAGTGTCATAGATAATAATGTGCTCTTTGATGACTCTAGTGGAAGTGATATTATGGAAGAAGAGAGAGTATTGGATAGCGAGCAACAAATTTACTATGAATGCGGAGGCAGAGTAGAGAGAGATGTAGTCGTTAATAGTGTTGCCATGGAGATTGAGAGGTCACAGGAGAAGAGAGTCCGGGAGGACAGTGAGGACACAGTAGGTGATGATGATGGTTTTACAACAGTCTGTAGAAAAAACAAGCGTTTTGCTAGAAGTTTGTCCAAGAAAAATCATATTTCGGAGGAAAATATGTCAAATGTCAATCATAGCACGTCAATGGTACAATATGACAATGAAATAATATCATGATTGGCATAGAATCTATACTGATGGATCTAAGAGTGTGGACGGTCAAGGTGCTGAATATTATGATCCAGCCCAAAGAGAAACTAATAACTTTAGTAGTTTTAAAATTATTGGTTCTGTATCTATTATGTCTCTGGAACTTATTGCGATTTCAGAAGCTCTTTCTCATGTAAATGTAATTGAGAACAGGAAAGTTGTGATTTTCGTTGATAGTAGAAGCGCTTTATTGCATCTAGTTCGATGTGCTTCTGGACACAGAGGGCTATCGATAGCATATGTGGTTCTCTCTAAAATGTATGATATAACATCTAGCGGGAAAGATCTGATATTACAATGGGTTCCGGCACATATTGGGTTGCTGGGCAACGAGGAGGCTGATCGTCGAGCTAAGCAGGGAAGCGTTGAAGGAATAGTAATTAATATGGAATCGGATTATACAGATCTATTTCCTAAATTTAAAAATCACTGTAGTTTCCTTTGGAAAGAATATTTTAAGAAAAGGTCTCAGGAGAAAGGGATATGGTACAAATCAATCGTAGATGAGCCTCCTCGTATACCATGGTTCAATAATAGTAATCTAGGGAGGAAACTTGTAGTCATTGCTTTGAGAGTGAGATCTGGACACCTTCCGCTTAACAACTTTAATTTCCTAATTAGAAAAACCAATTCATCCAACTGTACGGCTTGTGGTACAGTGGAAGACGTTAGGCATTTATTGACGGAATGTAGCCGGTTTCGAGATGAGAGACAACATGTGATGAAGGAATTGCATGTTAATGAAAATGATGTTGGGTGTTTTCATCATATTTTATCCGAACCAAAGTCCGAAAAGGCTATCAAGTTATTTAAGTTTGTAATGTTACGATTTTGAATTTTTCAGTCTTTTCTTTTTCTTTTCTTTAGTGTGAAAGTTTTTTTTTTAGTTTAATTGGTTGTTGAAAATGTTAGATTTGATGTATTGTTGGTAATTAAGGGGGATAAAAACGAAATTTATCCCCCTTAATTATTTTTTGTGTATATGATTATTTATAAGGTACGATGGGACTGGCATGTATTGTTTCATAATATAAAAGTCCCATAAATATAATTGAAATAAAAAAAATAAAAAAAACTTGGCACTTTAGTTTCTTAATTAAAAAACCAAATATACTTTGTTTTCTTAAAATTAACCCCTAAAGGGGTTATAATTAAGGCTGGAATTTTATATGGAAAATAGAAACCGTTGAAGCTATTTCTATGAAAACATATATTTCAGTTCTTTAATACAAACGAAAAATAACGACGTGCGATAATTTTGGAAAAACTGCAGTATGGAAACAAAATAAGGGAAGAAATATTGTACGGAAAATCAAAACTATAGCAACATAGTCGACCACGGTCACATTGAGTTTAAATATAAAAGAGTACTACGAGTATAAACGTATAATATTATGTTGGTATGGATGTGGACTCAAAAACTATCTGCACCAAGGCGAAGCCGGGCCGGGCCGCTAGTGCTTAGTAAGTGTTAACACCGCAATCTAGTGTCGCTCAGTGCAAGCTCGGATGGCGACAGAGACACCAACAGTTTTCGCACAAAATACACCTTTGCGAGGGAAAAGTTCAAATGATTTTCACAGCTATTGATAGAGGTCGCTGTTCGTATTGTAGTTACGTGTTCATGTTATGCCATGACACACGTCATTGTAAAAAGAATATTCTCATTCTATTGCAATGAAGTTTTACATAAAGACCCGTCGTACATTAACATAATTGCGCAAAAAATGGTGCAATGGCCAAAACGCGTGCGCGAAGTAGAGTAATGTGTGCAAAACTGGACGCTTGTTTTTATTTGAGTTAGTAAACTGATCAATCAACATTTTATTTAAAATAAATTATTTATTCAGTAATATATTCGAGTAAGTGTAAATAATAGTAAAACGATAAATATTTATTCCATAAAAACAATAACTTCCTGAATCTTAATTAGGAAAACTAAAATGTTTTTATAGTATAGATGCGTTGTTCGCGCTCTATAATGGCAAGACGATTGTAGTCCACCGCTAAACATAGACCACCCTCAAGGATCCCCACAGCGATCTGTTGGAAGCGACCTGCGTCCTTGTAAGCGGGTGTACGACTTCGCTTGCGTATACGAGGCCTCTACTCCAGAACCTTTGGGCCATATTTTACTTCAACTTTAGAATCCCAAAAGACAGATTAATGAAAGAAAAGTGGTTAAATGTAATAAGGATTCAAAGTTGTTAGAATGCTTGGATGACAACTACTTTTTCTACGATGTGTTCGAAACATTTTTACGCAAACAATATACGAGTACATACACATACATACACATTAGGTATATGTGACCAAAAGAAATTATCGGAGAAAAAAACGACTGTACGAGTAATTAAGATAAGTCAAAAGTAATTATTTTATGAAATAAATATCTATATTGTTTGTATAATTCACATTATAATCTAATAAATAAGGGTTTCTCAGTTGACACAATAAATCGTTTTAATAATTCATCACATTGTAACGGGTGATTTTTATAAGCAATGAGTATATAACCTATTTAGCATGACGATGTTGCTGGCAGTTATATTAAGAAAAATAAGAAGGATTTGAATACAGAACGGAGTTGTTAATGGCTGATGGAAGGACGGCCGAGTCGGAATATGTATTACGCTGTGATTGTTCAAGAGTAAACGTTGTAGGCATTAAACTATGCTAGTTGTGTGTAGCGAACCCTTGTATGAATGTGCATGATGTTGGAAAAGAAAAGAGGAATTATGATAACACAATAGTCGTATTATTTTGAGTATTTATAACATTTTTTTATTTATACTTACCTTAGTGTATTAATGAATAAGTAAATTATTTTAAATAAAAGTTTGATTGATCAGTTTACTAATTCAAATACAATCAAGTGACCAGTTTTGCACGCATCACTCTGCCACGCACACGAGTTTCGGCCATTGCACGATTTTTTGTGCCATTAGTTATGTTTATGTATGATGTGTTCATTTGTAAGACGTCATTGGGAGTAATTAGAAAGGTTAGCGAAACTACACAACGAAAAGGGTCTGCATTAAGCAAATAAATTATCAAAAAATATATTCAACTCAGGAACTCCATCATTAAAGTGAGGCTAGCAACGCAATGAATTACCACATGATTAAATAAACGGAACAGAGGCTAGGCTTCCTAAGAATTTGGCCTCTATATAATATTGCTGTCATAACAACTCCCGGCATTAAAAAATCTTAAATATCCACCGTGCACAGCCATCAACCAGTTATAACCACTTAACTTTGTGAAACATAATATTATGTACAGATTTGTTTATTTTTCTAATAATCCGTATCCATAGAGTACGAGAACAATAGTACGAACCGGATCTATTGTTTCGTACTTCGATCCTTATGTGTTATGCGTTAAAAATATCAGCACTGTAGTACTTTTCAATAAATAGCCAAGCGAGTTACACAATTATTCAGCCAATAATTGTTTTTTTATGGAAATGACTTCATTGTTTAATTACTTAAAAATAATTTGGTAAATAATAGAGAAAATAAAAAGTTACAATCGCAAATTACAAAAATGGGGTTTAGACAGCCATTTGGCTGGATGCCGAATCCCGGGCTCGAACCGGGGTCTCTAGACTTCGCTGTCTAGCGCTCTGCCCATTGAGCTAACTCGGCTATAGACTGCTTGGTAAAGTAATCGGGCTAGTTCATAATCGTGTTGACTACACATCATGTTCATGTTTTATATGAGAAGCTACTACACTGTGACCTACTCCTGTATCACAAAACTCTCGATAGCTATGTGGTCCTAGTATTTGAATCGCGTAACATTTTCGCCTTGTTGCGAGCTAATAGAAAACAAGCTCGGTACCTCAGTCTCCGACTGCTTCAGCGAGATATCCCAGCGTTCGTGGTTCATAGCAGAAGAAGAAAAATAATAAGCACTTGCCTTGATTACCGAGAATTAACAATAATATTGGCATTCAGTTTAAAGAACTTACTTATTGCAGAAAAACGACACAGTCAATCAAAGTATAGAAATATATTTGCTTATGCATTTAGAGTTTTAAAAACGGAAAAAAAGACATTGGTAAGATGGACGTTGCGATTTGGTTTTCAGCATTATAAGCTAAGCTGTTGAAATATTATATGTAACCAAACGTTAATTCTGAAGCCGAGGGAATTGTTTATAGTAAGGAATCAGTTGTATCATATAAGTCAAGCTGTTAAATGTATAATCTCGACACTGAAGAGGCGACTTCATACGCTATTCAATAAACCTCTTCTGTAGTTTCGCAAATTCGTGTCATGATTTGTAAGTCAAACGAGCGTCTCTCAAATATGTTTCAACCGGCCTTGGCAGAGAACTTGACTTATACAAACAGCCGAGTCCATCAACATTAAAGGGGACGCGTAAGAGTGTCAAGTTCACGGTCGACACTCGGGTCCTGGCTCTGCGTGGGGGAATACTTTCTTTCATTTTTGAGGTTGCCACGTGGAGTCACTTTTCGAATAACTATTTTACTGCATTTTTAAAACTTTCTGCCGAACTTAATTCTACGAATCCCTCTATAACGATAATAGAGCGTGATCGCCCATTGCTGTATCCTCTACAGCTAAGAGTTTGATTGAGAGGGCCAGGGCTTAGACAATAGTCCACTACCCTGACCCAGTGCGAGCTGGCAGACTTCACAGGCACAGAAAATCTTGTTAAAATTTCTACGGTATTAAGATATTTTCACCATGTGTTAAATATTTCCTTGGGTGTCGGAGTTCAACCAAAAACAACGATGATAATTAATTAGTGCTAAGTATTTATCTATTTATGAAATAAAGAAATTATTTTTATTCTTATTCAAATTATTCTTATGTTTTCCTTCATCATTGAAGTGTGAGGTAATGAGCTATCAATAAACACGTGAATCCAAAAAGTGAAGCGGTCAGACCACCCCCTCACCCTGCTGCTGATATTGATTTATCGCTCAGCCAATGAACGACGACTGCGACCTGCCACGGCCTACGCGAACTGAGTACTAATTTTATATGCTTTGACACTGAATATCGCTGGTAGCGAAAACATTTAATTTGTTTATATTCTATTATATTATACCGGCATTCTTATTTCAGATATAATTTATGGAGTAAGTATACATTTTGTGTATTCCGACTTCGCTTTAATACAGTTTATGTTAAAATTGTATGCGTGAAATGGCACGTAATGGATACGATCAATAGTGCGTAGTTTGACGGAGAGGCGCTCACCAGGCCTTGCCTCCTTAGTGTCATTCGGTGATCTGTATAGTGCGGTCGTGTACTCGTAGTAGCTTACTGTACAATATATCTTACTATAATTTTAGTTTAATGTGTACACACATGGACAGTGCATAAAACAACATAAATAAGTAATTGTATCCACTCCGCGTAAAGTCATCAACCAAAAATGGATCCAGGCGAAGATGGCTACGATTACCTGGAGGAGTTGCCCACGGAAGTCCTCTTCCATATATTATCGTTCCTACCCGCTACGCACTTTATCAGATGTAGGAAAGTGTGTGCAAGATGGAAAGCAATAGTAGACTCGTCGAAAAAATGTCACGGATTATGGGAAAGGTATGCGTGCGCCGATTTCAATGATGTGTATCAAGATGCTCGCAATAAATCGACCAGGGAAATGTCTTGGTATAAGACGTACAGAACCCTGCGCTCTTGGTGCACTATTGCTAAGGCAACCGAGGATAAACAAGATTTCTATCTTAGCTATGAGAGAACAAAAGAGATTCTAGGGTGTCAGCTTCTAAATCACGGTGTGCTAGGATTGCACACAAAAACATCGATCGATTATTATGATCTCGACACGATGGAGAGCTGTGGTGAATCAGTACACGGCCAATATACCAGTTACGCAGAAGATGAACATTACTTAGTCGTGTTAAATCACAGGAAACAAATGTTCATTACGCGTAAAGAACTCACAAAGCACAACCATCGTATCGAAATAGAATCGGTGAACAGATTAATTGTACTAAAGGATCATAAAGTATACTACACTGGTACTTTACATCACATCGAGTTTGTCTATTTAGTAGATTTGCTAGATCCCAGTATGCATAAGGGAATAAGTATTACAAAATTTTATGACCCCATCATGTCAATAGGATTTGTCAAAGATATTTTTTATTATATCGACATAGGGGCGTGTATCTATAGGCTGGAGGGTACCTGCTTTAATTTATTACATTCTATAAAAAGACGAGACAATGCTCTACACGAGATGCGTCGCTATAATTTACTCGACCGATTACAGTGGCCGATGTATTACTTTTGGATAGCAAACAACCACGTAAGACTACACTCAGGAATCCTGAGCGCGATTACAAGTATGCGAGCTTACGATGATGTTTACATTATCGGCTGTAAGTGGGGGTATTTGCGTATTTATTATGCCCCATACAAACAAAAGTTTTTGGATATCTTCACCAGTCGTCCCGCGAAACAGTTCAAACTGGTCACGCGGGAATATTACAGCCCGAGTGTATCGAAGTGTTCAGTGCTAAAAATTGAAATTATGGAGACTCCTGAAGGCCACATCGTGATCGTAGCTTTGCCTATGAAAATAGTACAGATAAAGTTCACCAACAACTTCAAGGCGGTTATAGATCAAGCAACAAGTGGTAGACGACGCAACAGGCAGCACTTTTCTGAGGTGGAGCCGACACCTCTCCCGTCGACTTCCCATTAAATTACGCTGCGTGGGTAATAGGTAAGCTTACTTAAACGTAAATCATACAATGAGGGCATATCGTAAACAAATTGAAGGTTACAAATATATTGTCATCTTGCGTAAATGGGTTATAGGTCTGATTGAACACAATTGGTTTTCTATTTCAAGTTATATTATAACTTTATAATGGCAAAGATTTATATAACAGAACATAACACTTGAGAAGCTTGTATTCGCTGCGGCACAGGTGCAGGGGTCGTTTAGATGAACGGCCTTATTCATAAACAGATTGTAAACCTACTTAGTTACAGAATGCTTTGTCTTCTTCCCTCAAACTGAATTCTTAAGTTATTCGAAAGGGACAGAACATTCAATAACTAACATAGGTTTTAAATATGTCTGTCAAAAACGCCAGAAGTGACTGCAGATATTTACACTTTACATAGCATCTGCCATTAACTTTGCTAAGCGAACTTGATCTAATGTTCACAATGCGAATTTTTAACTAGCACTACAAATTGGTTGATTCATGCTGTGCTCATAATTATGCAAGAAGCCCGGGCTAGCTTGGGACCGCGAAATTAGATATATTACTTATTCACTTTAGGAAAACACAAAGCAACAGAGCGGCCAAACTACTCACTCCATTTAAATCAACTAAGCAGGATTAGTAACTACAGGCCGCGCGGTTGCTTCATCTGTTGCAATGAAGCTATTTACTTCATCGCTTTTAGGAAGGTCCATAACATAATATTTGATGCAGCGCGCTTCTATTGTTTTAGAATCATCTTTGACGTCGCCATCAATCATCGAAGGAAGCGTAATCGAAGATACGGGCGCTGTCCTGGACAACGGCGTTGCTTTGAGGATTGAAAACTATCTGCGCAATACCTTATATTAAGCTTATTTTTGTATTCATTATAGTACTTACTGATTTTACATGATGATACAATTTTTAGACTAATATATTTGCGTTGCGAAATTTGACACAGCTACGTGTTTATAATAGTTGAATGTAATATACAATATCTGAGCTCTCATTATAATAGTGTTTGGTAAAGTTGGCAACTGCCGGCGGGAGAGGGTGTGGGTGCAGCCTCCGAGGACACTACGCTGATGTTTCACTCGTGTGACTTTGTGTACATTTATTATCCCTTCCTTCACCAGTGATGGAAAATATAATACAAGTCCACAATTTTTTATTGTGCTTCTGTTCTAATTCTTGAATTTCTGATTCCAGACATTGAAAAACACTTGAATATTGGTTTTAGCTTTCAAAGTTTGTTTTTGTCTTAATTATATGAGCAATAGGTGGTAGCACTTTAATTATACCGCGTGCGAATTGAATATTATTTGTAAAGGATACAGTAGTGAGTATTTAGATGTCTACTACAGCTGTATCGACCGAATATGTGTATTATTAAGTTAAAAAATAGCGTCAAGATAACTAAAAAAGGTATTGTTGTCGAACTATAAATAAAAAAAATAATGAGTAGACATGATTTTACAAAATTCCTTAATGTTCATGAAAAACAAGCCTGGGAGGGACTTAACCCAGTAGTTAACGGTTTTTTTGGAAACATTACAACCACAGACTAAACTACTATTGGTACTGACAATTATAAAGATTGAAAAAGATGAAAAAATAGAATGAAAAAGACTTTTATCTTCAGCAAAACTCTTCGTGATGTAATTTCACATACAAACTTTTCTTGAAAATTCAATTAATGCTATAGTTTATACAAAAGCAAACCTTGAACAGAATAATGATTTATCCGTAATTTGCCACGTGGGAGAAACCAAATATCATTTACAGAAGCCAGGCACAAAAACTGTGTTGACCTGTTGAAATAACACTGGTTTTACGGATTTCACCGCGGACGTAAAAACTAGTTTTATTTGAATGTGTAACATTCGCGTTAATCTAAGAAACCATTGTGTTGATTTCTGATATAATTAGGCCATTCTATATATAATAATAAATACACTCAACAGTCACATACATAGTCCTGACCCCACACTAAGATCGAGTCTTGTGTCGTGGGTATCAGAAACTACAAGACCCTTTTCCGTTCCAATAACACCCAGACTCGAAACAAATGCCTGTGGATCACACAATATGTCTCGGTGCGGAGATCGCACCCGCGACCTCACGTTTCTCGTTTCTCAGCCGGCATGTAACCAACTGCGCCACGGAGGCTGTCAATTTATCAATACATATATAAATACTATTTACTTGAATTAAAAAATATTTATTGGCTACGATACATTCAACAATGATTTTTTTCTTGTCCATTTTTTGTTTTCTCGGTAAAGTAAAATTAAGTACTTTATCTTGCGTAGGTTAGCCTGTCAGATATTGGTGGTGCTCTAAAGATTTAAATGTTATAATCGTCTAAATGTTTACTATAAACATAAACATGTAGATAATTTATATGAAATCTAATCGAGCTTAGATTTTGTGACGTAGTATTATCATTGACATGGTGCGTTATTATTTGTACCTACATGATATTCAAAATGGATTGCAGTGTACTGTTGTTAGTTGGTAAAAGGGAATCTCTCCCATTATGCCCAATGTTAGACCATCGGCTTACTTATTGAGTTATTATGAAAATGTAGATCTGATTTTTATAATGATATATTCCGCAATTGGTTCAAAACCTGTGTAGATTAATAAATATTAATAAAAATAAGTGATTAATTCTATTCCGTCTTTGCGATGTATTAATTCCTTCATAACCATCATTCAGTCCTTAGTCACATGACTCCCCGCCTAACCCTCTACCAATAATCTCCCATCATCATTCATTAAAACTTTTCATCAGTTTGTCATTTAATCGATAGGTATATGTAGTTGTAATTTTATAATATAACGTTTTAATTAAAAATATATCTTACATTATCGCTGTGTCAGATTATTTTTTAAAGAAATGCTCGTGTATTGTAACCATCTCGAGTACTAATATTATCATAAAGATGAATAATTATATTTTTATATGAATATTTCAAGTGGGCGTGGGTGGCTACTATAAGAAATAGGAAAATAATTATGATGAAAGGAGTTAGGAGCCCAACTGTGATGAAAATTATAAGAGCGAGGTAAACGAAAATCGAAGTATGTGGGATTAGTTTGCATCATTTACATTAGCATACGTATAACTTTTCTATATTATAAATAATATGGTAATAATATTTTTTTACGTTGTCACTCAATTTGTGTTTTATTTATCACAAAATACACATGAAAATATAAAAAGGTCTCCAACAATGGCGAGGCTCGAGACACAAGTGAAGTGAGGAACCGTCTCACAATAAGTGTCATGTCAAGCAATACTGCCTTCTGTATCTGACTTTTGACCCAACAGCCCATTGCAGCCTCTGTAGATGTTGGTCGATGTTACAGCCTTTATTGTTGTAATGTATGAAGCTACAATATTAAAACGTTTTACTAAATTCAATGTATATATTTTTTTTTTATTTTTTTTTTTATTCTGGCACGGCATGATGACTGCACTGCACCTGATGTTAAGCGCAAATGCCGTCCAGACAGAGTATCGAATGGCATCAGACGGCGGTCCCATGCCATTCGACACAATTATGCCGGCCTGCTGAGATGCTTCTTCACACTACGGCGGAAGGACCCAGGATTATAGGAAGGAGGGAACACGTGTGACGGCAAACAATTCCACAGCTTCACAGTGCGGCACAAAAAAGAATTTGCGAACTTTTTTGTTCGCGCCGAGATGGTTTGAACCGTCAAGCTGTGGCTTCGCAAGCCAGCACGCGTGGTTCTGTTAAGGAAAGGAGAGGAGGGGATCAAACTAAACAATTCCTCAGAGCATTCACCGTGATACAGACGGTAGAACACGCTTAGAGAGGCAACATCCCTCCGCAACTGTAGCGACTCTAAGTTGCTCGTAACGTCTGCATCATTTACAATGCGGATGGCCCGCCGCTGCAATCCATCCAAGGCATCGAGTAAATACTGGGCGGATCCATCCCAGAGGTGCGAACAGTATTCCATACCCGGCCGAACCTGCGCTTTATACAAGCGGTATAGTTGACCGGGCGTGAAAAACCGACGCACCTTGTTCAGAATTCCGACCCTGCGCGATGTGGCAGATATTACGCCCTCGATGTGATTCCTTGGATTAAGATCACAGCGGATATCCACACCAAGGATACTCAGGTCATTCCACATTGAGAGGGGAATACCCTGAAGATTGGGGAGGGGAGAGAACGGGGATTACGGGGATATACGAAGATATTGCATGTTTTATACTCAATAATAAACATCATCCATAACTAAACTATTGTCTCTTTCCTCTCCCACCCGTTTGTCTGGAAGAGATCGCTTAAACCGATAATTTATATACGTACGGATTATTTATATTTCAATCGCAATTAATCAAAAAACTTGGAAATAATTCACGCTTTCGTACAATTGAGTATTTGTAGTCTACAATGAGAACACACTGGGACTGCTTCTGAGGTCATTCACCTGATGCCACAGCAGTGGCGAAGGGTGATTTTTTTAAAAAGGGAAGCCGAAGCTCAATACGCGAAATAAGTGTGTTTATTTTGTTTATACCTACTGGCCCTACATAGGGAAGACAATGTGACTGATACTTGATAGTAAACATAGTGCAGTCCACATTGAGTAGATCAACTTATCGTGAGATACTTCACAGAATTAGCCCGAAACGCGACACATTTACATAATTTGTACGTGTATCCTTATATCCGGACGTTTGTGAATATCCAACCACCAGCAAATTATTCCTCCGACAATCTCACTCGCCAAACGAAACGATTGCGTTTCGTATGATGGCATCTACGTACTGCGGTCGTCAATTATATTTTAATATTTCCAATATACAAAAGTTGCAATGTCATCATGAGAAAAGTAAAAAAGTATATTTTTAAACCGCACGTGAATATAAGATTAATAAAGTAAAATTAATGATCTAGATACAATGTTAACAAGTACGTTAGCCGCGCTTTTATTAGTTGTATTATTAGTAGTCGAGCACTTCCTAAAATCTAAACAGTAACGTTATTTCCGAAATTGACAATCTAAACATGTACGTCCCTCACGATTATTAATTTCCATTACAACATAATAATACTATTTATATTTATGTACATTTTGTAATTTAAAACAGTAAAAACTAAATGCGTGAACCAGCTAATACTCGTATACTGTCAAAACACAATACACACATAAACACACAAAATGCTGAAGATTCGCAGCATGCCTCCTGCTTTTTTAACGGAAATTGAACCTTAAATCATTATAAGTTTAAGGTACAATTTTGCGTGATTTGTTGCAAAATACACAACCCTGTCACACCAATGCGTAACCTGCAGCCGACGCGGGCGGTCGGCGCACGGGCCGCGCCATTGTTATTCAATAAGCCGATCAATTTTGGCAGTAATTCGCCAGAGGTCGCAACGCGGCGCAATCTAATTACGAGTTTCTATGCGCCTCCGCAGTAATATTTACCTATGTGGCCGACAGATGTCGTTTAATAAATTGAGTTTAGATATTACGTAAATAATGTTGAAAAATTTGCTTGTATATAGTGTAATGATAAATTACAAAAGGTAAGCCGCAGGGAATCGAGTTATATGGAGCCTTCGCCACTGTGCCACAGACTAAGTGAATTGAGCGCGTTGTACTTCACGTACCGCTTCAGATAACATAGTTCGTAGCGACGGCAGCTACACTGTGACCTACGCCTGCGCTACTTAGCTCTGAATGTTTATGCGCTCCTAGTATATAAATCGCGTAATATTGTACACCTTTGCCTCAGTGCCCGGTACGTCTCAGTCGTGCAGCTCTCAATGGTTATGCGCTCCTAGTAGTTGGCTTGCGTAATATTTTGCATTAAATAGATATCGGAGCTATCACTGAATGCTGCCAGATTAATTCATATTTGACGAACAACATGACGGTCAATGCCTATGTTCAGCAGTGGACAATAAAAGGCTGATGATGATGATGACGGTCAATATCCAATTTTATTTTCAGTGATTTTATTTAGGACATTACTTAATAAATTTAACAACGCACGAGTATTTTATAGAACCAGTCAATTTGCAAGCGTATCTACCATTATTAATGAGCTAATAATATTTATCTTTGCCCTGCAGCGGGACACATTAACAAGCTAAAACATATTTTGTTCCTCATTATAACAATAGAAAACCCTCAGCAAGCTTTGTTCGAATGTCATGTGCAACACTTATCCTTCTGATTTGTCACGAGTGTTAAAAGACGACACGAAATAAAGCACCGTTCAATAAGACTCTGATTTCATTGTCACTGGTGTAGCCGCTGACATTCAACTTCGTGCGATTGCAGTGCAACCTTGCAGTGTTTAAGTAATAAACATGTAAAATCAATTGCCAAAGAGGCCACAGTGACGCCGTTTGTATGTAAACAACATTTGTTTACGGTTGCCTGGCAACATGCCAAATTCAGGTACCGCAAACACTAGGATATCATAATAGCAGAAGAATTCTAAACCACCTGTTGATTTGTTATTAATATACTCGAAGGTGTGAACGAGATGGATGATGTTCATCTGTCACCAACGCAGGCGAAGCCGTAGGCATACAGAGTAGTAGCTTTCTATAAAAGCAATATTCAGTGTTACAGAAAATGAAATGCATCTAATGCCATGTGCCTAGTCTGTGGCGACTCAACGCCTCACCAGGAACAACCGTCGTTCATTGGCTGAGCAATAATTCGAAACTGGCAGTAGGGTGAGGGAGTATGGAGCCACCACATGGTGGCTTGTTGGTAACGCACCGAAGGCGGCCGCCGAGATGGTGGTCGTGGGTTCATACGGGGATAGTCAATGACATGACTCTAAAACGGTGAACAAAAATATTTTAAGGCGCGATGATGGGCGTCACAGTTACAGCGGGAGTCAAAGAATTGTTACGAGTTACAAGAGTAGTAAAATAGCTAATCGTGTGCCTACGATATATGTATCCTACATTGATTTATCGAAAACCATCTGAACGGATAGCTGTTGATACTGTAATCTACATATGAATCGCACAACTATTAAACAGTCCTTCGCTCCTAGTATTTGGATCGCGTAATATATTGAACATATATATGTATGTATGAATCTGAATACAGAACAAAACAACCGCTGTACGATATAACGTACACAATATACAAGTTTGAGCAAAGAAGGCAAAGAAGACGGAGCATTTGATATTGGTTTTGATCTGTCTTTGAATGAGGCGGATAGTATATTCTTATGACGCTCCAACACACACGCACACGCACAAACACACACACACACACGCACATACACACACAATTAACATTGTTGGAATTTGATTTGATTTTATGTTATATCTGTAATGATACTGTAAAACATGTATATTATGGATATGGACGAGCGGGGTCCTCTGGCACAAGTATCTCAATACTTAATAGAAGACCCCAACCTTGTATTGTTAAACAAATTGGGTTAATGATTAAAGATTTATTTTAAAGTAATAATTCCGTGATTTAGGCACGATGGCGTTGACAACTACTCTTCTTTTGACATTTTTAATGAGGAAAAATACATTATAGGCCATACTTAAATTTACAAATATCATAAATATATTTCCAAGTGGCGCGACCCAAATACAACTACTCCACCAACCACTGTAGCACCTCTGCCTACCCCTTCTGGGAAAAAGGCGTGTGTTTATGTATGTATGTATCTTAATAAATAAATAATTCATACCCCCACGAAGAGCCAGGACCCGAGTATCGACCGTGAACTTGACACACTTACGCGTCCCCTTTTATTTAAATGGACTGTTTGTATAAGTCAAGATCTCTGCCAAGGCCGCTTGGAACATATTTTAGAGATAAACCAGTCGTAAACATAAGAGACGCTAGCTGTAACTACAAATCATCGCACTAATTTGCACAACTAAAGATTTATTGAATGGCGTGTGAAAACGCGTCTTCAGTGTCAGGATTATAATAATATATTTAACAATTCTAAATTAGTTCAACAGATTCCTTACTATAAACAATTCTCTCAGCTTCAATATCAGCATTTAATTTATTTACAATATTTTAGCAACTTCGCCAAAATGTCTATTGTTACTTTTTTAAATCTCTAAATAGGAATCATATTTACTTGTATAAACGCCCGCCCACTTTGCTTTATTGTATCGTTTTTCTGCAATAAGTAGGTAGGTTATTTAAACTGAATGTCGATTGTATTGTTAATTCTCTGCAGTCGTGTCAAGAACTTATTATTTTTCTTCTCCTGCTCTGAATCACGAACACTGGGATGTCTCGCTGAAGCAGTCGGACACTGTGATATCGAACGTTTTTCTATTATCTCGCAACAAGGCGAAAATATTACGCGATTCAAATACTAGGACCGCATAGCTATTGAGAGTTTCGTGATACAAGAGTAAGTCACAGTGTAGTAGCATCTCGTATAAAACATTTTCGCTCTGACAGTAAACGAACCACATCACTCGATTATTACTCGAATATTTTAGTCTGTGGCATTAGGTCAATGATCTCGGAAATATTGTTTCCACAATATTTACAACAAGTGCCAATACAAGAACGCAGTGTTACATTATTTGTTTTGTTATCCTGGAGCAAAACAACTTATCGCTACCACTGCCTGGAGGTAACGGAGCGGCGATGTTGAGTTCACCGATCCTACGTGGCGATCCGGGCGACCTCTGTGTCGATTTCACTACTAAATTCCTACACTGGTAAACAACCAAAACCACCAAATTCCTCTAGCGCATTAAAACTGATCCGGGGTCCTGCAGCAAGAACGCCATAGCCTCACCGGAACATCACACGCGCGGCGCCGCGCCGCGGCCCGTTTGCGAAAGAGGGACTCGGACACCGCGACCGAACCCTAATAACGAATCAATTACCTCTGTAATGTATCAAAATACGATGAGTAAGTTGAGCTCTACTGTGAATCAAATAAGTCAGCTACTATACTGTAACATACGTCTGTGTCGTGCAGCTCTCAATGGTTATGCGCTCCTAGTATTTGGATCGCGTAATATTTTGCAAGATAATATCGGAGCCATCAGCGGCCGATTAACGATATTCATGAACAACATAACAGTCAAACTAATACAGGACTACGTTCAGTAAATGGTCTTTACTTGAAACAATACTTTCTGAATTCAACAGAGTACAAGTACAAGTACATTATAAACTAGTCACTCTGCAGGTGTATGCAACGATTCCGTCAGTGGAATACACTGACCACTTATGATGGCGTTACCTTCATTCGGAAAAATATTTTCGTTTTATAATTTACAAATTGATCATAGACTTCATTAGATAATTACCATTATTCAAATCAGTAATGAATTAACAATAAATACATTTTTTTTTATCAGCCCATATACGTCCCACTGATGGGCACGGGCCTACTCTACAATCGAGAAATCGATAGAGAGTGGTTAGGCCATATAGTCCACCACGCTGGCCTAGTATGGGTTGGCGGAAATCGCTACGGTATGCAGGTTTCCTCACGATGTTTTCCTTCACCGTTAAAGTGCGTGGTGATTGACTATCAATACACACATAACTCCGAAAAGTCAGAGGTGTGCCCTGGGATTTGAACCCGCGACCACCGTGAACATGTAGGCAGCCGAGTCTGGTGCGTTACCAACAGGCCACCACGCACTTTTGCCAATAAATATAATGGATATTTTTTATTTGTAATAATTCTGTTTGTCTGTGATCAACGGTGAGCATAAACAACATTGGACTCAGTAATATTAAACGGGTATTTAATTAATATCGTAAATGCGAATTCGTTTTTGTTTGAAACGCTTTGACATTCTGATTACTAAACCTATCGTCATGAAATTTTGTACACACTTTGTCCGGGACACACAAATGGAACAGAAACAAGTATTATTCCCGTGGCATAGAAACAGAATTTTGATTTTTCTACATTATTGCTTCTTTTATCGATCCAGAATCTATTTTGTGTAATAAAACCTAAATTAACGTAGTTATCCATATAATGAAGAAGTCCTTTTCATATATTCTTATAAAATCAATGGACCAAGAGGCGACAGAGAGAACAACATTTGTTTACGGTTCCAACAGGTGGATTAGGACACCGCGAACACAAGGACATCATGACAGCAGAGGAATAACACAACCTGTTGCTTCACTGCGAATTTACAAGGTGTGAGCGAGACGGGTGATGTTTATCTCTCACTAATGCAGGCGAATAGAGTAGTATAGTAGGTCTCCTTACAAACAGTATTCAGAGCGACAGAAAACGAAATGCGTCGTATGACATTAGCGTAGTCTGTGGCTCCACACGGACGCCGTTCATTGGCTGAACAATAAATTAATATTGGCGGCGGTATGACGAAGACGTAGAATTAAGTTTATCACACGTTATAATATAATGTAGAAATTATAGAAACTGTTTGAAATTACACACGAGAAACTACAATATAATAGAAATTACTCCTCCAACGCGGAATCAAGATCACGTGTCTGGACCGTCGACTTGGCACACTTACGTGTGACCTCGGTTGTTCTTATCGCAAAATTTCATTGCCGAGGTCAGCTATTTAATAGATATTTTTTATGTTATTTTATTTATTAGAATCTTCAACGAAGATAACACATAACATATATATAAAACTACATATTTATCCTTCTGCGTGCATCTTCAATTACAGGAGAGTACAGCTTGCACAGAGTGAGTTAACAACATAAATATTAGAACAAAAATAACAATTCTTACAAATTAGAACATAAAATGAATATGGGTTAACAAAAATAAACACTAAACCAAACTAAATTAGAGATAACATGTTTAAAAATTAAATAAGGAATAAGGAAGAAATCGAAACATAACACAATAATAAGGTTACTTTAAATTAAATTAAATGACATTGTTGTAGTGAGACTTAATTTTAGTTTTAATTTGTGCAATTTATCATGAAATATATCTATTTCAAGCGATCGTGGCAGAAAATTATACAATTTTATAATACGCGTTATTGATGAATTGGCACCCAAGTTGGTTCTATAATTATGAGGTTTGAACAGTTTATAGACATTACGGCGTGGTAAAGTTCTTGGGATGGATATATACAATATCTACAAACTAAATAATTGTACTGCACTGTATCAGCCCAGATATGTCCCACTCTAGGACACGACCCTCCTCTACAATCGAGAGCTCGATTGAGAGTGGTTAGGCCATATAGTCCACTAACCCGCACTAGGCCAGCGTGGTGGATTATACGGCCTAACCACTCTCAAAGTAAATAAAGACACATCCAATTTTTTTAGATCAATACTTTATTAGAGGGACTCGTGACGTACGAGGGCTGTCGGGACATCCCTGTAGCTCGACTCTTAAAACACACACACAGAATGCTAGAAGCGGATTAAAATCTTCATAAATCATTTTATGTCAAAAAATAGAATTAGCCACACACGTCGAGCCACCTGGACATCTATGTGCGTCGGCGGGAGGCGCCACGCCCTTCGCGTCTGCAAAGTATGGAGCGTCGGGAATGTTCCGGCTAGAGGACGTCTATGTTCGGTGATATGTGAGAGCCTGAACATCTATGCAGCAGTCTGCATTCCTTCAAAGCGTCGGTATCGCATGACTGTTTAATGTTTATGTAGGATGGTTTTACAGATTTATCTATTTAATGAGCTTAGAAACCAAAATTGAGTAAATGATCCACATTGCTTAGTTTATACGAATACTTATTCATATCTTGTTTAATATCTTGTATGTATGGTGAAAAATTGTGTGCTTAATATAACTATGTGTATGTATCGCATGACCGACATAGGGATTTTACTCTTTTAGCCTCAGCAAGCTGCTGGAGTTATAAAAGATTAACAAACTAATTTGAAAGAACTCAAATTTAATAATTTAGGGCCCCTAGTGATGAGAAGTTCCATAAACTTCATATTTGATACGCCAACATCACGTGTCAATTAAAACGAGACGAGTCACTATTAATATACGAGTAGTTGTAAGAGAAAAGAAATAACTGCCGTGTCTCACTTATACAGCAAATTGCAAGCCCACAGTTTAACAGATTAACCTATACGTGATATTGAGTGTCGCAGTGAATGAAATAAATAGTACTCAGTGTGAGTAGTCTGTGGCATCACACGGTCGTCGTTCATTGGCTGAGCACTAATCAATATAGACTGTATGGTGAGGGAGTATGTGGTGGCTTGTTGGTAACGCATCGGACACGGCTGCAGAGACGGTGGTCGCAGGTTCTATATAGTTGCAGCGGTAGTAATAGAATACTGTTCGTTAGGAGTTATACGAGTAGTAATATTTCTGGAAACTGAGCTCTGTTAGTACAGAGCTGGGTATGTCACACAACACCCTCATAACTAAAAGAAAACATTCTCTAACACCTAGGCAGGACCCGCGTGTTGACCGTGCGCTTGACACAGTTACCTGACCCCTTTTATTCTCAGGGACTCGAATCCTTGAATAACACAAGTTCTCTGTCACGATATTGCAAAACTAGACAAGACGTTTATTAAATAGGCTGTGAAAACGCCTGTTATGTGTCAACAATATACGTTTAACAATTCTAACGTATACGATACAATGGATTCCTTACTATAATTATCTCGCAAAAACAATCATAGTATTTCGCCCACTTTGCTTTACTATGTCGATTTTCTGCAATAAGTAGGTTACATTTAAACTTAATGTCAATGAACATATTAGAAATGATGAGAAGTGCTTAATGTCTTATATAAATTGGTTGTCTTAGTTTACGATGTTACTCATAAATCTTTTCGATATATTTATTTTTCCTATAGAAATATGTGTAGGCTTCAGTTTTTGTTATTATCTGACAAAAATACATGAGGAGGGTACCGACAGTGGATGAAGCGAAAATGTTTTTTAGGATCAATGAAAGTGCAGATCTATAATCTCTGTCTACACCAATGGAATATCCGCGTGACGGTTGGGTTATTTGTATATAATTTTAAGCCTCATTTTTATTTCTTTCAAGTTCAAATTTTTGATAGTGGATTTATTTATTGTCTAAACGACACACCAACAGTTAATAGACAAACTTGCATCATTAAACGTGTACAATTTAAGACCTTAGTCTATTCACCAATTATAAGTGTGAAACAAAATTCATAATATAAATGAATTAACTAATTAATTATACAATAAAATAATCCAACATAACAATCATAAACTTAAAAATAAAATAACTGCAGAATATAATAACATAACTCATGCATAATAAGGACAAAACACGTAAACGCAAAAAGACAGATCATTTTTTTATGTACCTATATTGTCCCACTGCTGGGCAAAGGTCTCCATTCAAACTCTTTCCATTTTTCCCTATTTCCTGCTGTTGTTTATATATGTTTCTATGGAAAGAACCGCTGCAAGAAAAAGCAAGATGACTATATTAAACGCTCTTTGTATACTCTCAATCCGTTGCGAATGAACAGCGTAAAAAGAAGACCAGGCAACACTAGCGTACTCGAGATTACTACGCACAAGTGTATTGTAGAGAAATACTTTAGTTCCGAGATTTTTAAATCCAGCAGTATGGCTTCTCAAAAAACCGAGCATTCGGACAGCTTTAGTCACAGTTTTGTTAATATGTGACGCAAAATTTAATTTCTTATCAATGGTAATGCCCAAATGTCGAATTCCCTCGACTTCTTTTAGTAATTTGCCAACAATCTCGTACGCCGTTACAAGTGCTTTGAAAATTACGAGATTCGTATCTGTTGATGACTAGATTTGAAGATCTATTTAACCAATACAGCAGCGACCCTCCAACACCAAAAGCTTGGAGTTTTTTAATTTCTAACATTAGGTTCATCACCTTTTTTAAAAACGGGAACAATACGAGCCCTTTTCCATTCATTGGGAAATACGCCGTCAGAAATAGAACGGTTGAATATTACTGTTAACGATACTGTTGATGATTGAACGCAACATTTAGTAAACAAAGTGGGAATTAAATCTGGCGCTGCCCCTATTAACTCATATAGTTTTTTTATTGCACGTTAAATAATTAACTTAGTAAATTGTACTTTAGATGTATATTTGTTACTTAAGGTGTTTAAGTGGTCTACCTTCAAAGTTTGAACCGGAGTGCTAGAAAAAACGATCAGCAAATAAATTAGCGAATTATTGCCATTTTGGACAAACGAGGCGTCCATAAACATTCTGGCTGGCAATGACGGATCATTCCCACGTTTACTCTTAATGAAACGCCAAAAAGTTTTGGGGTTTTTGCAAATACTTGACTCTATTGTGTTTTTATAGTTTTGGTAACAAATATGTATAACTTAGTGGCAGCGGATACGGAGTAAATGGAATTCAAAGTCTTTTAATGATTTGATACAGGATTTACTGAGCCAAGGCGGATGAGAAGATTTATTTGCTTTTTTTATCGGAACATGCTTAGCAATTGTTCCATGGTTTATTTCATTTTTTTAATTCTTACTTCTTTCATAATACCATATATTTTTTTTATATTTATTATCATTGGTAATTAATAATTTGTCCTTCAGAAAAAAATCTTTGTTGTATAACTGAATTTATTGAACTAGTCACAGACTAAGCAGATCTAGTACGATGTACATCGTACACTGATTCAGCGAAAACAATATATAGGGGAAACTGCCGATATTGCAACCTACGTCTGTATCTCACAACTCTCTTTATTAGCCACGCTTGTATGCATGTAACAGAATCTTTGAAATTGATTTTCGATCACTCCAAAACGTCGGATTACCTTGTAATTTTGCATACTTATCAAGGATCGATGACAATATAAAAATTTAAAGAGTGTATGGCATTATCCTGACCGGAACCTTAAGAAATATAATTAATAATCAGGTTAAGATAAAAAAAAATTGAGTGAAATCCATTAATCTTATTGTTACAAAGCACTCCAGCTTTTTAACCATAAAATGAATTATATGTATTTCACTGAATATTCTAATCTTAAACTGATTATTAATTATTTTTACTTTTTTAGTTGAGCCATTTACTAAAGCGTATATCTTAGGTTTTTAAACCATTATTTATTTATTGTAACGTTATGTAACTTGGGTATGGCCAATCGTCTGTTCGAGCATTGTTTATTATTTTTTATGTCGGTCTTATTTTGTCGAACCTTTCATTGTTTCCTGTGAATGTCAATGAGTACGCACATTTAATTTTAAAAGTATAGAAATATCCTAGGTTTACTTGTTACCGCCACATATTCTTACATTCTTAATTGTGCCGCAAGAGAATTATTGTTCATATTTAATTCGTAATAATGAAAAGAAAACCAAATCCTGACTGCGTCAATATCTGTCATCTTTATTAAATTAATTGAAGAACGGAAAAGATACAAACAAGATTTTAATTTGTATTGTTCACAAACGCAGTCAGATGCATTATCTGCTCACTCCTAGATTTTGTTGCTCTATCTATATCACCAACAACATTACGAGAAGGGAGCGTATTATGCCTTTTTTTATTTCAATCTTTTTAGTTTATTTTTTGTATTTCTTTTTGCAAATAATGTTATATTAAGTTATATAGTTTTGTCTATACGTGTCTTTTATATTTGTATAACATTATACTTGATGGGATTGAAGGAAGCACATTTTGTTTACTTTATATTATTCCAATATACATAAATGTACATTGTAAGGGTATATCAAGACTGCGACTTAAAACGAAGCTAGGTGGAATTTTTATTGATTTCAGATACAATGCAACTAAAAATTTCTAAAAAAAGCGACACGTATTTTTTGCAACTTTTAATATATCGTCGTGGTTGGGTGGTAAATTTATAGTTTTTTCCAAAATTATAATTTAAATTGTAGGGTACCATTGTGTAAAAATAAAAAGTTGTGCATTATTATTTTGGGAAAACGATGTAAAAAATTACAACAAAAAAATTGTCGCTATTTTTTTTTTTGCGAAATTTTTAGTTGCATTTTATCTGAAGTCACTAATACCTAGTTAAATTATAATGTTGCAGGAATAGTTTAAAAATACTTTATTTATGAATGTTTGCATTAATTAATATATTTATGTAAACTATTTTATATCCAGTTGTTCCTCGACAGAGACATGTTAGGCGAATCACACGGACAGCTGCACAGGACCAAGTTTTCGCCTTAGTGTTAAAGATAAGTGTAGTCATTTAATTTTTTTTAATTGACACTGGTGCGAACATTTCCGTTATACCGTGTAGTAACGTGTTTAAAAACATTATAGAAAATAGTAGTAACATTACAAATACGGTGGATCATAATGAGCATTTACCTTTTATTGTTAGTGGTATTACTAGATAGTCATTTTATTTTTGGGTCTTAGGAATTTTATATTTTATAGTTATAGAACTTTAATTTGTGTTATGATGTTTTCATTTGTATGTGTACCCACAGTTACTTTCTTTTTGAAATAAAGGGGGGGGGGTTGTGTAGCAGCATCGTAGAGTTTTATGTACTATCGTATAAACTCCATGATTTTATATAAACGACATTGTCAACATGTTTTGAATTGCAAAATAATTGCTAGTGTAACAACCACCACTGCAACTCCTGTAAGCCAGGATCAACAGTGGCACGCATTGTTTTTAATTTGCACTCGATTTGATTGCCTCGGTGGCGTAGTGGTACTACGGTATGATTGCAAAGCTGAGATCTCGGGTTCGAATCCCGGGTCGAGCAAAGTGATATTGGATTTTTCTACTCATTATCTGCCCGGTGTCAGGAATTTGTACTCGATATAGCGATAGGCTCGCCTCCTATCACATCGTGGGACGGAATATACAAGGCGAAACGTGGGTGTTCTGGTACCACCTCTGCCTAACCCTTCTGGGAAAAAGGGGTGTGTTTTTGTATGTATGTATGTATTAATTTGCACTCGGCGGTAAAACTTGTTTAAAAATGAGGTCATTCGCAACTAAAAACTTAATTAAGAGAATATCTGTGGATAAAATACCAAGTGTAGTCGCATTTAAAAATGTTGATAAATTGCGCCCATTTTTGATAAAACATGCCATTGGTACTGTTGTACATATTTTTTTCAGTACATCGTTTCAACGTTGATCAATGAATAATTCAAAATCCTTCTTTGAGGAATTCGATCATATTTCTTGAAAAATATATTATGTACTTGTTTAGGTTTAATTTGGTATCTAGTTCTAAAGCTTATCCATTAAACACTGCAAAACGTAATTTAAAACATATATGCGTACTTTATTTGTTATGTAGGTACACGAACTTTTATTATAATTTTCTCAAATTTGACATGGTATTTTTCATTTCAGTAGTCGGTAAATAAAACACATATGATCCGTTTCCGGTCTTTGCAGTGTAAACATCACTGTGATTCTTTCCGTAACAAAACGTTTATAAAAATAGTTATAAGTTGCTTTAGTCATCAACACTATTAGGGTTTTAGTGGATGTAGATATTATAATGCAGAGGAAAAGTCCCCTTAACATTGGAGCATTCAAATTCTAGCTAAAATCAGTATTTGTTTATTTTAGGAAGTCAATTGATAATGTCACACAACTTGATCACAGAGTCTGTGCTGCGCATGTGCAATCACAGTCTCATATTTTATTATGTCAAATAATTGTTTGCTTATTTGAGAAGCCAATTGAGTTAAAAATATTTTTATTACATTATCAATACTGCACAAACTGCAATCAATAAGTCTAATATTTTGCTAGCTTAAACCAGAATTTGTTTATTTTGGGAAGTCAATTGAGTATGAACTTGATTACATGGCCAATAATGCGCATGTGCAATCAGATTGTCTAATACTTCGTTATGTCAAATGATGGTTTCTTACACCGGAAATTCAATTTTATACTAAATATCGTGGCTACAATAAGTTACACATATTGCCATCAGAAAGTGTAATATTTCGGTGAATCGAATATTTATGTACTGTGTATTTTAGGAAGTCAATTGATTATGAACTTGATTACATTGTCAGTACTGCGCATGTGCAAATAGAATATATGATATTTTAATTTGATAAATGATTGTTTGCTTATTTTGGGAAGTTAATCGAATGTTAAATATTGTTCACATATTAGAGTACCAGTACTGTGCAAACTGCAGTTGCAAAGTCTCATGTTTTAGAAGGATAAATGTCAGTTTGTTTTTTTAGGGATGTCAATTGACTGTGAACTGCCACAACTTGATTACATTGTCTATACTGCGCATCTGCAAACGTACTGTCAGATATTTGTTACGTCAATTGAGTGTTAACTAAGCTAATCCGGCTACAGTATGCATGAACACGAACTAATGGGTTCAGTTCATAATCGTGTTCGCATAGACATATTCGTAATAGAACGAAATTCGAAAAGTTTACACATTGATTAATTAATAAGTAGATACGGCGTCCTTCGGTTAATTTTGTTCAATTACAAATAAAAATGCCCATGTCTTCAATAATTGCCCATGGCTTTTTGACATAATTGCAACAGTTTTAAATAAGGTATACTCTATCGAAGCTTCTCGCTACAGTGTCATATTTGGTTTAAGCGAAGGCTCAAACACCTAAATATTTGAATACACACACCTGCAAACATAATATGAATATAAGCACCTATATGTATAAAGTATGTTAATATGGTTTACTATTTAGGACCTCATTTGTTGTTGACACCCACAAATAAAGATAAAATTTAGAGTTTTTTTTATAAGCGTCGGAAGGCAAAGGAGCGTGCGGCCCGCCTGATGGTAAGCGGTCACTGCTGCTTATAGACCTTCGCAGTGCCAAAGGCCTGGAGCAACCAGGTCGCTGCCTACCGTAGCGAAAGTGCTTTATTTAAGCCTCGTTTAAAAGACAGGTCATAGTGCTCCGGGAACACCGAAACAGGGCGTTCATTCCAGAGGTTGCATATACGTGGAGTGAGTGCGTGCGAAATGTTTGTAGAATAAGGTTCTTACAGGGTCGGCAACGAGCAAGTGATACCTCTGGTGTTGCAGACGTCTATAGGGCTACGGTAACTGCTTACCATCAGGTGGGCCGTAGGCTTGCATGCCCCCTTAGTTGTATATAAAAGAAGAATATAACTTTGAATATTATAATAAAATAATTTTTACTTTTTGTGAGCGATTCCAATAAATACTTATAAATGTGTTTACTGCTTGTGTAAACTCTAACGGTCTAATCCATAGGCAGTTTTAAACTTATTTTAGTTTTCGAATGTTTTGGTCCATTTCGAACGGCTTTTGAATTAAGTTTATGCGAAGAAGGTAAAACATTTGATAACTGAAGTAGGGGATAACTAAACATTTCCAAGAAAATTTCGTACAAATTTCGTACGATTAACGAGCTTCGCATTAGTGGATCAGTCACTCAGGCACTAGTAGACGACTAGTTTTATTTTCAGTGAATTTTGACGCCGATTAATACGGCGTCTTCAAAAATTGCTCCGGTTAATTGGTCTATTCTCAGGCGTGATGTCGCACAACCTGAGTGTCGGTGATGACAAAATGTACGCAGCTCGAGCTCTTTTATATCCGCAAGATGGTAATGAAACCATACCGCGATCTAATTCGACGGTGCTGCCACCTCTTAACCTCTTAATTTAACTTCAGTTCAGAGCGTTAACGCTTTCCGTGCGCTTTTTCACTCAAAAACAGTACTTTTCCAACCAGATTTTATCCATAAAAAATTATTAAAAGAAAAATTAATCAGTAATCATTTTAGAAAATGCTGTTATCTAATAAAGAGTGCGGTGAAAACTGTATTTTTTTTATTTCAACAAATTTGCTTCTATTCTTTTCTTATAAATACTTTAAGACCACTATAAAATCATAAAAATCAAAATAAGCCAATACTATATTTAATTATGTAAGATATGGAGGTAAAAAAATGTTCTGTGGCAGATTTTCTGAATAATTACGCATTATTGAATTTTTTTTTTCGTGAATTAATTACATAGAGATTTATTCCAATAGCTGTACAAAATTATCTCACCGATATTTTTAATCAGCTATTATTATATTATTATTATAAAACACTTATGAACTGCTCTGAATTGAACTAAAATGCGATAGTCACTGTATTATGTATGCGCAACGCTAGAATTTCCTGTCATTTTTCTTTGGCGAAAACAGCCATGTGAACCGGGTAGCAGTGAAAAAAACTGACTGAATCTAAATAATGTATGGATGGCATTTTCTGGATTCAATAACATATTTTCATTTTCATTTCAAAGATCATAAAAAAATTCGATACCGGTAATATGTTTGTGTCTAGTTTAGAACTGTACTAGCATCCATAAAATACTATAGCTTTTTAGGAATATAAAGGAAAACATTCATGTATATAATTCCTCCAGTATATCAATATTGATTATAACCATATAAGTTCAATTTAACCCTTCAAAGACACAAGTTTGCGCATTCACTGCGAAGAAGGACCCCTTTGTCATGGCGCCATAATTCCAAGGAGTTACTCTCCAAAGATCCGAAAGTATTGTGATCTTCGGCGTCGAAATATCGAACAGGGTCGAGTTTAAGAGTCATTTGGAGAATAAAGTAGAACGTAGATCGAACAAGAAGTTGGGTATCCTGAACAGAGCCAAGAAGAATGTTTAAGAATATACACACTTAACTCGATAAAATATTGTTATACTGTTTCCATTTGTTTATTTTATTTTTGACACATCGAGTACTGAATCAAATAGTGATGGCCTGATGCGTTATCGAATCAATTTTTTATAACAAACGATTTTATTTTTGAACAAGTTTTAATCGATTTAATACATATTTTATTTTTTGCTCCATGCATTGTTTTATAAAACTTCAGGGATATTTAAGTTACTTGATTTAATAATTATATTAAAATAAACCATTTACTCATGTTAAGTTAATATTTTTCTTAAAGGACAAACAAGGGAGTTTGTGTTGCGACTTCATGAGTACTTTGAAAGGGAAAGCCGTAATGGTGGACCTCTTATACCAGTGACTCAAATCAGAGACCGTGTTTCAGCAGCATTAGGTATTACTGCTCCAACAGTTTCAAAAATAATTAAAGAAGGCTACGGCAGTAGTGGCATGGAACAAAACAAGCCATCTACACCTAAGAAAAAACGTCAGCCCTTTAAAGTGACAGCAATTGACAGTTTTGATGGTGATGCTATTCGTCGTCATATATACGATTATTACCAAAGAAAAGAGATTCCTACTTTACATAACCTAGTACAATCTCTGAAAACTAGTGGCTTGTTCCGTGGTCAAAAGTCTTCTTTGGCGAAGGTATTGAATAGGATTGGATTCCAATACAAAAAATGTGACAAAAGAAAAATATTGATGGAACGCAATGATGTTGCTTTGTATCGATGCGAATTTTTAAGACAAGCTAAAAAAATAGAAGACTGGTCGAATGTTGTTTTCACCGATGAAACTTGGCTCAATGCGAATCACACGGTATCAAAAACTTGGACTGACAACACTGCTAGCTCCTCGACCGCAGTGCCAATGGGAAAAGGTGAAAGAATTATAATTTGTCATGCAGGAACCGCAAAAGGATTTGTGCAAGATGCTATGTTAGCTTTTAAATCAAAGAAAACAGGGGATTACCACGAAGAAATGAATTCCGAAGTATATGAAAAATGGTTTCGGGAAATGTTATTGTCACTCGAACAGCCATCAACAATATTTATAGATAATGCGTCCTATCACTCTCGGCAAATTAACAAAATGCCAACGCAAGCCAGTAAAAAAAATGAAATAATAAACTGGCTCCGTAACAATGGCGAGGAGGTGGACGAGTCCCTATTAAAAGTAGAGTTACTTAAAATATTAAAAATGAGGAAGCAGCCTAAACGATACGTTATAGATGAAATGGCTGCAGAACATGGGCACACCGTCCTTAGAATTCCTCCATATCATTGCCAGTATAATGCCATAGAGCTAATATGGGCGCAAGTGAAAGGATATGCCGCGAGAATAAATACAACTCCTCCTTTCACCGCAAACAAAATGCTGGAGTTGCTTAAAAATGCGTGTGAAAATGTGACGCCTCATAACTGGGCGAGTGTCGTAGATAAGACGAAGAAAGAAATAATGTCTGATTGGGATCGCGATGTCGCATTTGACAACTTACCCATGCACTCATTAATAATTAGTGTTACTGGGGATACGAGTGACGACGACGCCGATTCCGACGAAACAGACGATTGTTTATAAATAAAAATATTAACAAATTACCTTTTAGTTGTTTTAATTATTTAATCCTTAAAGTACTATGAATTCCAACATGGTTTAACTGTTTATTACAAGTAGGTACTAAACATTTATTTTCGTTGTAATCATTGTAATTATTTTAAATTAAACTCTTATTAAAAGTCACTTCAATACGTATACCTTTATTCATATTAATTAATTTGCAGCAAATACATTCGATCCTAATATTGGGTACTATATTACGTTTAACTGTTTTCATTAGCATTTTAATGTAATTTTATTTCAAATGATTCCGATTGATTGATTCTATTCAAAATCGTTTTTGTTATCTGTGGTCATTCGTTACGAATGGCACAACTCTAAGTGGGCGTTACCCGTCAAGAAAGTATCTACTTTTATTTCAAAATATTGTTCTACTGTAATGTCGTACTTTATAGGCGTGAACTGTCAAAAATAAAATAAACGAATGGAAACAGTATACTAAAATTATTTGTTCAGGAAAGCGAGGCCATATCAGTTATAGAACATTACTCTGCCCTTTGTCAGTAAAGATCTGACTCTGAGTACCGTTACCAAATAAGTATGATCACTGGTTTATGTTGCCATAATAATTTAGTAATTTAATTTAATCATTAATAAAGCGATTTCATGATTTTTCTGTTGTAATATACGTAGATCGACTAAAATATAAGTGTTTAATTATTTTACGTTTATGAAGAATATAATAGTTAATAAATAATAAATTGTATTAGAATATATACATACATAATATGTGTATATGTTTTTTTTTTCTGGGTTTATATAATTCTGACACCTGCATGAATCACACCCAAGCACTGACTGCACAATTCGGTTTATTCTCAGTAGTTCCTTTAGAATAATTAAAGGAACTACAGCGACTCAAAAGTCTCAGTAATTCCATTAAAGGAACTAGTGATACTTTTCTGTTTTTTACCTGCCTTACTTCGCTTGTAGAAGTGGCACTAGGGCCATCCCTAGTTCGTCAAGATTTTTTTTTTGACATTGAAAAACGGAGAATTAATTGAAATGAAATTAAAAATCATTATTAAATCTTTAAAATGTTATACATTATTTAGGTTCAGTCACGTTTTCCTTGTATTCCCCCGGACTGTAGTTATGTTTGTTCGTAGTTATGTAAGTAGGTTTGTGGTACTGGTAATAATACAGTCTTTTAGTTAAATGTTCATGTCTGCTTTTGTTGTATCGTGTGTCGTAGTGATCTACGTGTATTGTTAGTTTGTATTTCCTGATGTTCCTGATCGATGTATTCTCTCGGCGTTCGATGTATTGTGTAAGTATTTTTCATTTTCTATGGGAGTGGTTCTACTGAGTGGATGTAACGTGCACTCTTTGTAGAAATAGATATTGTGAAATGAATAAAGTTAGTCGGACTGTTTGTAACTATGTGGTTTTATTTCAACAAATACCCTTTTATACTAAAAAACAACTGGATTCCAAATAATCTATCTGTAATGCTACTAACACTGTAACACAATACAACCTCAATTTTATTAGAGCTATTTATTAAAATTAAATGCACTATTAATTTCTAAATGGATCGCATGACAAAATTAAAATTCGCCTTCAATTGCCTCCATGGCACTAAGAATAAGGTACATACAAAACAAACAAAGCGTATGAATATACAAGTTTACTAGCGGCCCGGCCCAGCTTCGCCTGAGTGCTGTGATGTTTAGTCTCCACTCCATACCAGAAACATCTTATTCCCGTTCAAACTTTTGTATTCCTGAACTCTACCTAAGTAATTTTTTGGCTCCTTTTCTTTTTCTTACATCCCGTTTCATTATTTTCTATTGAATGCAATCCGCATCTGACCAGTTTCATCGCGTCTTTTCCACTTAATTCCATTTCATACTTTGATGTCAAAATAGGGATATCAACTATTTTTTGAAATTGCTTTACTTTGTAGTTCACCTTATATAAACACGAAAAAACTACCAAAAATATATTTATCTAGTTGGATGCCTATTTCTCGTTTAGTAAGTTTTGTTGGCTCCCACAAGGCGGGTGTAAAGCCGATGAGGTGTGTCTGCAAAATTTATATCATACAAAATATAGAAGTATATACGTCGTTACGAACCCAAAATCAAACAACAAAGTGTTTAAAGTGAACTATATCATCTATATAAATAACTCTGTAGTACTACGCAATGCCGTTTGGGCGTTTTGGCGTTCGTGAAAAATCTTTACATAATCATCAGCCCGGACTGCAACGGGCTGCTGGACATACGCCTCTCGCCAGGTACACCACAGAGACCGATCTACTGCTTTATGCATCCAATCGCTGCCGGCCCTCTTGTGCAAGTCGTCCCGCCATCTGGCCAGATCTTGACATCCATCCATCCATCCATCAGCCAAAAGAAGTACACTGGTGAACATAGGCCTCTCCCAATGATTTCCACAGTGACCTGTTGGAGACAGCCTGCATCCAGGATCTTGACATCGCGGTGTACAAAATATTCCATTTAAATCAGCGCCATCTGGCGAAGGGTGGTTCGAATTATTTTATAAGGGAGCACTCTACATGACTAACTAGTTCCGAAAACTAACACGCTTTACGTTCACACGAGCGGTGTTTATTAAAATATTTCTCTAAAATTATCACAAAAGGGAAAATACGTGTCAAATATTTTTAATGTTATTGACATTTTGTTTTTTGACTATGTCTGAGGGATTTTGCATTATGTTTTATACTATAAACCCAAAACTATCAGTTTAATTTTCCTTCTGTTTCTGTTTCAAAGAGTAATATTATGTTAACTACTCTATGTCAAAACACTCCTATTCAATATTTTATGATGTATTTTCGAAAGGATCACTTTGAAATGGAAACACACCTTTTTTATTTATTACTACAACAGCATTTGTGAGTGTATGTGTGTCACACTGCTCACAAAAATTAAAGGATATTTTTTTAAATAAAATTTATGGTGTTTTTTGACAGTCTGTATCTTGGAGAAAATTTATTATCAAGAAATTTAAAACCAAGAATTTGAAGCCTGAAATGTCATTTTGCATGCCTGGTTAAAAACCAATTGTAGGAAAAACAACAAGAAAAAAAACAATCTTTTACTCGTGTTTGACACCGTGCATTTACTTGGGTGATGTTTATTTGTTGACATCATCATAAAGCTGTTATAGGTAATTAAATTCCTTTTAATTTGATATACTAGATAACTCTGTAGTATGATTTGGAGCTGACTTATGGCAAATCATAGCAAAAATGGCCTTTCTCATTTTGACTCGAGATTACTCCAGAAATATTGAACACGCAGAAAAAAAATTGGCGTTTTGTAAGCTTCAAAACATACTCTACAAGCTGTTATAAAAGCTTTATGATGTGAAACAGTATTATTAAGTCAAATTGTTGACTAAAGAAATGATATAAAAACGGTTATTTAAGGATATTCGGACAACTTTGCATATCTTTAGATAAAATGGACAAATTAAGAATATCGTCGGTAACTTTACTACCTAAGAATATTCTAAAGACACACAAAAAATTTCAAACTGCTTCTATTTGATTATATTAATGTTCGGAAGGTTTCCACTTACTGTATTCGCCAATCCAATGAATTCTACCACTACGCAATGTGTTCTTGCCCAAAATACCTCAGTGCTTCAAATGGAAAGTCTTCGATAGTTGTGTATTGCCAGTGACGACATACGGCACCGAGACGTGGCCTCTTCCTATGGGCCTTATTAGGAGGCACAAAGTCACTCAACGAGCTATGGAGAGGTCTATGCTCGGGGTTTCCCTACGACGTCGAGTCAGAAATGAGGAGATCCGTAGGAGAACTAAAATAACCGACATAGCCCAGTGAATTAGCAAGTTGAAGTGGCAATGGGCGGGGCAAATAGCACGGAGAATTACTGATGGCTGATGGGGCCAAAATCTCGAATCAACGTCCACCCACTATATACGAGTATATTATACTTATATATAACTTATAACATATATATCTATATGTATATTTATATATATAACATATCTCAAACAATGAGTTAAATAGATATTTTTTAAATTGCAAAACAGAATGCTAAATATTTTGCATTGTTATCGTTTAAAACAAAGTTTAAAGACTGCCTTACCCAGACCGTAGTAACGAGTTGATTACCACCGCTTTAATGTATCAAAATAGGATGTGTGAGCCCTAACTTACGGTAGAGCCTACTCTACCGTGAAACATACATAAAGTCAGTGACAAGAGGGAAAGCAGTACTCTCCTTTTAGTCTTTTTGTCACAGTATATACGGGTAAATGATGAATACATAAAAATACAGGCATTTGATTCTCATTAGCGACTGATATGACTTCGCTTTCGTTTTTCTAACAATAATATTTTATCGAGTTAAGTATGAATATACATTCGTGATTAACAAACATATTCGAAAATCTCTTATAATGAATATGTCATCACGAATCTGAACGGCATCCATTATTTCGCAAAGGATTCTGTAGCCATATTAGCTTAGCTGGTAGAGCGTTAGACTGCGAAGTCTAGAGACCCCGGTTCGAACCCGGGATATGGCATTCCACTATCGTTGATATGTGGCCGCACGATTTTTTGTGTGCATATTGTCAGTTTTCCATATTTTAAGGACTTTAATTAAAAATTATATAAACAGGTTTAAGAAAATCTGTGATGAATAATCTTTTTAACTTCTATTAAATCTATTAAACTACAAACAAGTTATTTTAATTTTATTTACTGAATATTTTGTTTTTAATAACAAAAATATTCCAGGGTATCATTATTTAAATCTAGCTGATTACACTCAAATATGATATGCAGGGTGATAATGACACATGCTACTTAATTTAACCTACATGTTTTTCATCACCCCAGGGGACATTGTACAAAATTTAAAATAAACGAAGAGGTTTGATTGATTTTTTTTATCAAAAATCGTGATTTTAGTTTACACAATTTTTATCGCTTAGCTAAACTTCAGTTCGGTTGAAGAACGTAGCTGTAAAAAGAATCTTGCTTATACGGGTTGATCAAAGACCTTGGAATCTAAAATCGCGATTCTTGACAAAAGTACCAGGCAGTTTTTTTAAAACTTGGTACAATGTTACCTGGAGTGGCTAGGAACATGTGGTTTAAATTAACTAACATATGTCAATATCATCCTGTATCGATTAAAATATGGTGCAAACTTCATACTTCGTTAAATTCATCAAGCTAAAATCCAAAATTATTTTAATTTGGTTTTATACATTACACACAGTGGGCCGGTATGTTCGTTTGAGTTAGTTCTATGTGTGTCACAGATGACAGAGCACAGATTGCAAATCGAGTGCGATGTATTTAGTTTACTGTTTCCTCAGAACAATTACTAAAGCATAGATGTAATGCTAAATCATTTTAGCGTCCACCCACATAGACGATACATAGACAACAAGAAATTGTGTCGACAAAGAATAGTGCTGTGATTCCTTCTGACAGTCTATCGATATAGATACATATGTTTGCCTGTGGTATATTCACAGACGTGCTACAATTAATAGGTCTTGTAAGTCAAGAAACTAAGGGCCTCACGTCTTTCTCCAAAACGAAAATACATATTTCTATAATTTCTTAAAGTTGATAGTTTATATCCCAAACTATTTTTATGTAAATGAACTTTAGGAAAGGAAACTGATGTAAATAGTATAAAAAAAATCGAATGAAATTACGTCTTGAAGACAGCAAATCGGGCCTCAGTTAATTTTTTACGCTTTGAGTTGAATGTTAAAATAAAACACAGTGGTATGGTAAAGTACAACGACTTTTCGGTCTCACAAATACTTGTGGATCGCACGAACATATTTTGTCTCGGTGCGGAGATCGAAGCTGCGGCCTCTCGTTTCGCAGCCGCCGTGGCGTTAAACAACTACTCTAAGGAGGCTGTCAATCTTTTAATTCGGCATTATTATTTATTTTATAACACCATATAAGTATAACAACATAATATTTTCAACAAAAAAAAAAAAACAATATGCACAGTATTGGCTGAGATATCGAGCGAAATGATTATAAAAAAGCCGAGTTGATAACCTCTTTTTCTTTCTGTAGTTGTTAATATCGGTTAAAGGTACCAGTTACCACCGAAAAGGTGACGAAATCAGAATGCCAGTGTTGTACAACAATATTGTACAATAATGCTGAATAATACTGTTGTACAATAATATTTTACAATAATGCTGTGTAATACTGTTGTACAAAAATATTGTACAATATTATTGTACAACATTATTGTTCAGCGTTATTGTACAATATTGCTGTACAATAATACTTTATAGTACTGTTGTATACATACCGAATGCTTGGTAAAGTAATCGGTCTAGTTCATAATCGTGTTGACTACACATCATGTTCATGTTTTATATGACAAGCTACTACGCTGTAACCTACTCCTGTATCACAAAACTTTCAATAGCTATGTAGTAACATTTTCGCCTTGTTGCGAGATAATAGAAAACAAGCTCGGTACCTCAGTGTACGACTGTTTCAGCAAGACATCCCAGCGTTCTTGATTCATAGCAGAAGAAGAACAATAGTAAGGACTTGCCACGATTCCGGGAATTAACAATGCAATTTACATTCCATTTAAATAACTTACTTCTTGTAGAAAATTGATACAGTCAATCAAAGTGGGCGTATAGAACTATGTTTGCTTTTGCATATAGAGCTTTGAAAAAGGAACAAAAGACATTGGTAAGATGGACGTTGCGATTTGGTATTCAGCATTACAAGCAAAGTTGCTCAAATGTAGTATAACAGCACGTGATCTTTTACAACTGACAGTTTCACTGAGAGGTCGAGGACATAGACAATAGTTCACCACGCTGGCCTAGTGCGAGCTGGCAGACTTCACATAGCACAAAACATCTTGTTTAAATCTCCATATAGTGCAGGTTTCATCACGATGGTTTCCTTCGACGTTGAACTGTGAGGTAATTAGCTATCATCGGACATCTAAGATGAGTCCGGCGTGACCGTGAAATATTCGGACCGAGACGTACTGAGCACTGAGGCAAAGGTGCACAATATTACGCGATTTATATACTAGGAGCGCATAAACATTCAGAGCTAAGAAGCGCAGGCGGAGGTCACAGTGTAGCTGCAGTCACTATGAACTATGTTCTCTAATACCAGTACGTGAAGTACATCGCACTCGATTCACATAGTCTGTGGCATCAGGTGAATGAACTCTGGAGCAGCCTCGGTGTGTTCTCATACTAGCTTACATAAACTGAGTTGTATTGAAATATTAATAATAATTTTATCGTGTTGTGACACAATAAAAAATGTAAGAAAATACGGAAGCCACAAATAAATTTCCCACAATATTTCTGTAGTATATAAATAAAATGATCGTATTCGTTGCTATTAACAGAAAACAATACAATATTAGACAGGAATAAGACCGACACAATAAAATAACATAATATGTACGAACAAGGAGAGGGTGAATGGAAGAGTCGGTAGGGGTCGACCACACCGAACCTGCACCATCCAAATCGGTGATACCCTCAAGAAGGGTCAGGTTAAAAGTACCCTGAATCGACCAGCATGCATGAAGAGATTGATGAACATGGATGAAGCGAAAGTAGTATGTCAGGATCGAGCAAAGTGGCGATCCATAGTCTCTGCCTACCCCTACGGGATACAGGCTTGACGATTATGTATGTATGTATGTACGATCAGACAATTTTGTATACCAAAGCTACATAATGTTACAGTAAAAAAGCGCACGAGGTCTTTAGTTGATAGAGTATTTGTATTTGTGTCGCGCCACTTGGATATATATGCATGATATTTGTTGATTGAAGTATGGTCTGTAATGTATTTTTTTTATTAGAAATTTAACAGCATTACACGGAAAGTAGCTAATATATTATATTTGACCGAAACGTTATTTTAAAGCCGAGGGAATTGTTTGTAGTAAGGAATCTGTTGTACTGTATAAGTCAGAATTTAATGCTGAGATTTAAGAGGCGTTTTCACAAGCTAATAGAATAGCTTGTGAAAACGCCTCTTGTGTAGTTTTGCAACTTTGTACTATGATTTGTAGTTTCAATGAACGTCTCTTATAAATATTTTCCCTGACAGTCCGGTGCGTTACCAACAAGCCACTACACACTCCCTCACACTACTGCGAATATTGATTTATTGTGATGTCACAGACTGTAGTCTGAACCGAGTTCTTTTTATTACATTCACTGTGACACTGAATATCACGCAGACGTTAAGCTGTTAAACTGTGGGCTTGCAATGTGCTGTATAAGTGAGACACGGCGGTTTTTGTTTCTCTTGCAACTTCTCTATATTATACAACAACTCTATATTAATAGAGACTCGTCTCGTTTTAATTGACACGTGACGTTGGCGCATCAGATATGAAGCGTACAGAACTTTTCATCACTTGGAGCCCTAAATTATTAACTTTGAGTTCTTTCAAATTAGTTTGTTAATGTTGTATAACTCCAGCGGCTTGCTGAGGCTTAAAGAGCAAAATCTCTATGTCGATCATGTGATACATACACATAATTATATTAAGCACACAATTTTTCACTATACATACAAAATACGATTAAATTTATTCGTACTAAGCAATGTGGATTATTTGCTTGATTTTGGTTTCTGAGCTCCTTAAATAGATAAAACTGTGACACCTTCCTACATAAACATTAAACAGCCATACGATACCGACGCTCTGAAAGATTACAGACTGCTGTATACATTTTCAGGCTTTCACATATTACCGAACACAAGCATCCTCTAGAGTCCGCTTGTTTATACAAATGTATTGAACCCATATGCTATCAGCCCGGCCGGAACATTCCCGACGCTCCATACTATGCAGACGCGCAGGACGTGGCGCCTCACGACGTCGCACATAGATATCCAGGTGGCTCGACGTGTGTGGCTAATTCCAATTTCTGACATAAAATGTTTTGAATCCGCTGCTGTTATTCCGTGTGTGTGTTTTGAGAGTTGAGCTGGAGGGATGTCTCTACAGCCCTCGTACGTCAAGAGTCATTCTAATAAAGTATTGGCCTCGGTACGGAACTTCTGCGACAAAAACAACTGAGGGGACGCGTAAGTGTGCCAAGTCGACGATCCAGACACGACGTCCATGCTCCGCGTCGAAGGAGTACTTTCTATCTTTATTTGTGTCTTATGTACATACAAAGGTATTTAATAAAACTTAAATATTTCTAGACACGCACTATTATAAAGAAGATTTTGTACTTAATTAAAACTTCCGAAGTAGTAAGTAATTTAAACGTCTCTCAACCACAACTCACAACCACAATGCTACTCTATAATTGCTATGTGAGAAGTAAACTGGAATATTGTTGTACTATCTGGTCGCCTAGCTATAAAAATCATGTTTACAGAATTGAAAGAGTTCAAAAATAGTTTTTTAAACATTGTCGCAAATACACACCCAGTAAATTACTAGATGACAAAAATAGTCTTCAAACAACTTAATCCTATTTCATTAAGCGCTAGAAGAAATTTATTAAGCATAGTATATTTACACAAAACATTTAATAATAAATATGATTGTTCCAATTTATTATCCAAATTTAATTTAAATGTTCCCTCACGCCCTCCCAGAAAACTACGTCCCCTGTTACATGTCTGCCGTTGTAGAACCAATGTTGGAAAACGTTCCCCCGTCCCTCGTCTACTCGCTCTACGAGTATAGAATAATCTTGCTAGTAACTTAATTAACAATCTCCATATGTATTTGCCATGATTCGTTGTCGAAATTTAAAAAAGTATCCATAAGAATATCGAAGATTCATAATTTCAGCTATCTGACTATAACCCCGTAAAGCATTCTGATATTCACATTACCTATACCATTTAATTATGTTTTTTGTGCATGTTGTGTTTGTTTATAATTAGTTGTACAATTAATGCAAGATTGTTTTTATATTTCCTTCTTTCTGTAAATTTAAGTTTTATAATAGTTAACAATCCTATTTAAATAATTTTAATAAAAAAAAAACGAAGTTCCATACTTGCATTCACGAGAAATAAATGTGGTGAAGATAATATTGCTGAGTTCATTCACCTGATGCCACAGATTAAATAAATCGCGTTCGATATATTTCATTCACTGCTACAGGGAAAATGTTTATTTATTTATTTATTTTTGGACACACCATTGACAATAACACTAAAATATACACAGATTTATAACATCAAAGTCTTGGACAAGGCGTTACCGTCTCTTCAGGTGCGTACAGCATTCATAGAAAATTACACAAAAAGAAATATTAATAGAAAATTATTTAGTGACAATATTAAATTAAATTTCATATATTAAAATCAATCACATTAAAATTATTAAATTAAAATAATACAAAACAAATATAAAATACGGCAAACGAAAATTTGAAAATAAAAAAAATAAAAAATAGTAGGTACGCAATAACTTAGAAATAATTAGGAACAAGAATGAAATCAATTCATAATAATTACACACAACAACAAAAATAAATAAAAAAGAAATATCAAAACCTATTACATTTTAAACATCCCAATAACAAATTCTTGCTTTTTTTTAACAGAAACGTTGAAGATATCAATGTCATTATATTGCTTATATGTATCTATAGCTCGGTTCAACGGAGAAGTTATTTTAGTCCTATAGGACTTTTTCCGAAAAGTTTCTTGCAATGGAAATCTAGGAATTTTTCTAGGCACCACTATCTGAAGTTGAGCAAGTAAAATTGGAGCATCAATGTTTCATCGTAAAAGCGACTACGCTGTGACCTACGCCTGTCTCGCTCAGCTCTCAACGGCTATGCGGTCCTAGTACATAAATCGCGGAACTTTTGCGCCTAGTTTTGGAATAACTTAAAAATCTTATCAGGACTTTTTTTTTTGCCCGGCTACTTTAGTGTTTAAAACTTTGAATTCAATTATTATAAAATATCTGTATATTATATATATAAAATATCAATTGAATCAATTAGACTCGGTGCGGGGATCGAACTCTCGGCCTCTCGTTTCGCAATTCTACCGAATGTCTGGGTGTTTCTAAGACTGAGAAATTTTTCTCGTAGTTCCTGATAGCCACTGTTGTACTTGATATCCAACCTGTGTGGAATATTATTTACAAATAAATCAATGCGTGTCAAGTCATATTTGATTTACAACAGCCACGACACAAGACTAGTTCTTAGTGTGGGGTCACGACTATGTACATGTTACTGTTTTTTAAACCAATGTTCAATCACAAAGAATACATGTAAAGTATATTTTTCCAAAAAATCACACTTTATTTTAAATTCTTTGCCGATTAGGCACTGTAAATTTTGATGTATAACATTATGACAACGAATCCTGGCCCTTGTCGTCCTATCTTGAATCATTACTATCGGTTTATAAACTAGCAATTGTATATTGACAAAGCCTACATTAGCACGAACGGAGCCGGGGCAATATAATATATGTTGCAGTATTGTAGTTACAACCAGCGACCTCTACCAATAACTGTGAAAATCATTTAAACTTAAACCATTTGCGGTGTTGGCATTTTTTCAGCATTACCTACTTGCTTCCTCATTTTGTTTTTTTTTAATTAACCTATTTCATCCTACTTCCGGGCAATAGGTGACAAAAAAGCACTCAGGTAGTTTTATCTCAGTTGTTCCTTTCTGATCCATGGACCCTATTTGTTACAGGAATATATAAACTTTTACGAAATGTAACACTCTGCTTTACATACTTCTTTAAAGTGTTTATATTAAAGTAGATATAAAGGGCAATAGTTAAAAGTTTAGTAAAAATATTAAAAACTTAGCTTTGCACTAGACATGACGTACTTTCATAAGTAAAATGAAATATTCCCTCACGCAGAGTCATGACTCGCGTACCGACCGTGAACTTGACACACTTGCATAATGACGGGACACGTAGACAGAGCACAGACTAAGCAAATCCAGTCCGATGTATTTAGTTTATTGTTCCAGTGAAAATGCTACCAAGGCCGAGCTACTATACTGTAACATACACTATGTCATGCAGCTCTCAATGGTTATGCGCTCCTAGTAGTTACTAACACTAACAAAATTATATTTTTACTTTTTAGTTACTGTCTTCGTTAAGACGTATATTAATAAATTTAACAAAGCACACGTCTGTTATAGAACCAGTGAATCGGCACGCATGTATCTATTTATTTGTTAGTGTCAAGTGATGCACAATGAAACGCGGTTGATGACAGAAAAAAATATTACAGTTAGTTTGTTATATTTTCTCTTTGCCTTCAGTGGCACACATGAAGAGGCTAAAAATATTTTCGTCTTGTTATGACAACAGAAAACCTTGAGTAAGCTCCGTTCTGATTTTATATGCAACACTCGTCCATCTGATATGCCATGATGGCTAAAAGAGGACACGAAATAAAACATTATTCAATGAATCCCTGGTTCAATTTTATCACGTATACCTGACATTACTATTTCGTGCGATTTGTTTCGATCACATACAATTCTTACGGAATTTCGCAGAAATAATATGAAAGTATGTATACATAAATAGTAATAATATTACTGTCCCGTAACACGATCAATGGTGAGCTTTATGCAACGTGTATGTTCATACATCTGTCCGAATACAAATATAGGACTCGTTTAATTTAACGCGTATTTTATTGATACTATAAATGCTCATACTTATACGTTTGTTTGTTTGAAACGCTTTCAGGCTCTAATTACTAAACCGAACGACATTATAAATATTGCATACAGTTTGTCCGGGGCGCCGGAAAAGAAAGTAGGTAACTCAATCCAGGAAAAAAAAAACTTTTGTTCTCGTGGGGTCGAAAAATATCGTTGCTTCTTTTGCATTAATGATTTTGGATTTATCCAGAGTTTATAGTGGTTATTATGACCTTCAATTAACTTAGTAAGGTGTTCATACAATGACAGGGCCTTTTAATTGTAATTCTTATCAATTCAATGGTCGAAGCAGTGACGCCGTTTGTTTGTAACCAACATTTGTTTACGGTTGCCAAGCAACATGCGTAGATCAGGCACCGGGTATACCAGGACATCATCACACAAGAGAAAATAAACACAACCTATTGCTTCACTATGAATTTACGGGAAGGTGGGAAGGAGACGGGTGATATTCATCTCTCACTAACGCAGGCGAAACCGTAAGCATACAGAGTAGTAGCTCTCCTTACAAACGATATTCAGTGTTGCAGGAAATTAAATTAATCGTATGCGATTCTCGCAATCTGTGGCACGCCACCAACACACCTGGAACAGCCGGCATACACTGGCTGAGCAATCAATCAGTATTGGCAGCGGTGTGAGGGAGTCGTAGAATAAAGTTCAAAGTGCGTGGTGATTGACTATCTATACACACATGACTCCGAAAAGTCAAAGTCGTGCCCTGGGATTTGTACCCGCGACTATCGTGAACATCTAGGCAGCCGCGTCTGGTCCGTTACTAACAAACCACCACGCACTAACAATAACAATTGACTAACAATGACACAATACAAATTGATAAATATCTGGCGGCCGGGCCCGGCTACGCCCGGATGTAGATACTCCTTTACTCCAACCTACGTAAGAAACATATTATTTCGCGTACTAAATGTTGCATATTTAAACTCAAGGCGACTGCTGGCCCCTATACTGCTTTTCCCAATCCACTCTTTGATATCTCGTCCTGTCCGTCTCAATATAATATAATATATAATATATATAATACTCGATATATAATACTTGGTCATAATTTTGCAGCGGAGATATTTGAATACAATTATATCTCCCAAAATATTCTTTAAAATCAAATGATAACATGAACAATTTTCCGTTTGTGCTCTTATTGATTTTTAAGACCGTCTTAATAATGACGAACTTTGTATTGTTTCCTATGTACTAAATGAATTTAATCATTTTATTATAGCAGTTGAAAGAATACCTATTTAGACGCTAATTTATTTGTGGCTTCCATATTTTCTTACATTATTTATTGTGTCTTGTGACAACAAATTATTATTCAGACATGTATAACCCGTAATTATAAACAATCTTTAAAAAATGTCACGCTGTCATACAACTGACTTTACGTAAGGTAGTACGAGAACACATCGAGGCTGCTTTTGAGTTCATTCACCTGATGCCACAGACTAAGTGAATCGAGTGCGATGTATACTTCACGTACTGTTTCAGTGAGCGTAGTTCATAGCGACAGCAGCTACACTGTGATCTCCGCATGCGCTAGTTTACTCTGAATGTTTATGCGCTCCTAGCATACAAATCGCGTAATATTTTGCCACAGTGCTCTCTTCGTACGTACTTGCTTGTACCTCTCGGTCCTGATATTTCAGCCAGCAAAATGTGTTTGTTTGAACCGATCGTCATGAAATTTTATTAAAACCCAATTTATCAACTTCATAACCTTATCTAATATAACAATATTTATAATTAATTGCCAAATTTTATTTATTTTGATCAGTACAGTGCGTGACTACTCACGTTCTGTTGTAGAATGTTCGCCATATCTTAATTTATATAAATCTCGTGTCACAATGTTTGTCCTCAATGGACTCCTAAACTACTTAACCGATTATAATAAAATTTGCACACCATGTGCAGTTCGATCCAACTTGAGAGATAGGATAGTTTAAATCTCAAATTATAGTCGCAATTTTAATTTATTGCTAATTATTTGTCTGTTATTATTTGACAGTCACAATCATCTGTTTAAATTAATTAAATTTATTTTGTAGTGAACGAAATACCGTATAATTCAATTATTTCCAATTTTTAAATTTTTGGTGTTAATATAATAGAATTAATTAATTTAGATAATTAGATATTTTTGTAACCTCAGTGGGTGAAATAAAGGATTCTTACTAATATTATAAACTCGGAAAGTCTATGTATGTATGCTGGACCGATTTTGATGAAATTTGGTATGGGGACAGTTGATACTCTGGATCAACACAGGTTACTTTATCCCCAAAAAATGTAGTGTTCCCTTGGGATGAGTAAGGAGAATTCCTAATTTGAATAAAATTTAAATAATAAAATTTGAATAAATATCTATTTAAGTATTTGCTACTTTTCAAGTTCAAATGGATGGCACGGGACAGGATTGTATGCTTTTCGTCATGAGACAGAATGAGACGAGACAGAACAATATATAACGGGACGGGACGGGAAAAGCAATATAGTCTACGGCGGTCATATTTGATTCAAATATAAAACTGTTAGTAGGTACTCGAAATAATTAAATTCAAAAACTATCAACACCCGGGCGGAGCCGGGCCGGGTCGCTAGTTGGTTATAAAAATTAAGTTTCTCAAAAAATATTTACAAATATTTATTGCATGTATCAAATTAATTGTGGTCAGACGACCTGGTAAAGGTCGCGGGACGTCGCTGGATGCAAGCTGCCTCCAACAGGCCACTGTGGAAATCATTAGGAGAGGCCTATGTTCAGCAGTGGACTTCCTTTGGCTGATGGATTGGATTGGAACAAATTAATTTATATGTAACGTACATGCTAAAGAAACAGCCAATTATACAAGTATATAAAAATAAATCACCTAGAAATAAAAAAGTAAATTAACAATCTACAATGTAATTATTTTTCACGACTACCACCTACACCTACCTACACAGTTTTATGTCGAAACGTCACTTCTATAGCACTCACATATATGTCGATGTAACATTCTAAAGAAGTTAAATTAGCGTGTTATACTCATGAATGTTATCTTTTTATAAAGAAATATACACCTAAATTGAAAACGTGTAACTTAATTTTCTTGTTTATTGTGACTGATCAATGTTACAGAAAATGAAACGCATCGAATGCTTTGTGGCTAGTCTGTGGCGACTCAACGCCTCACCAGGAACAAAGGTCGTTCATTGGCTGAGCAACAAATCAATACTGGCAGTAGGGTGAGGGAGTATGTGGTGGCTTGTTGGTAACGCACCGGACGCGGCCGCCGAGACGGTGATCGTGGGTTCGTATACGAGGACTTACCTCTAACTTTTTAGAGTAGTATGTGTGTTGATTACAGAAAGTATTTTGAGCAATCCTGCATACTATAGAGGTCTGAACAAGATGACATATGGTAAATGAAAACCTTTACTAATGTAGAGTGGCTTCAGCCCTCTCAGTGAAGCTCTCAGTGGTACAGGAGTCCCGTGCAGTTCGCGATGATGGGCGTCAGTTACAGTGGGAGGTGTAGAACTGTTACAAGAGTCTAGTACAATAGCTAATCGAGGGCTTATGATGTATATCGTACACTGATTTAGCGAAAACAAGTTATAGGGAAGCTGCTGGTACTGTAGCCTAGGTCTATGTCAAACAAATTTTTAACAGTCCTGCGGTCCTAGTATTTGGATCGCGTATATATTGAATATAAATATATATGTATGTATCTGGATACAAACAAAGAACCCTAAGTACGATAGAACATGAGTAATCCTTCGTGTAGGCCCGATGGTATTATTAATTACTCTTCCTATTTAAATAGGGTGAACTTGGTCCGAGATTTAGGTGTTATGTTGGACTCAAATTTACACTTCGACGCGCATATAGACGATATTACAAATAAAGCGTTTCGTATGTTTGGTTTCGTCATTAGATCTGCGTCCGACTTTGTGGGTCCTCGTATTTTCCTTATATTAAATAAGACTTTTATTAGATCTCAACTAGAGTATGCTGTACAGATCTGGAGCCCATATTATAAAAAATATGTCAATCAAATTGAGACTATCCAGAAGAAGTTTTTGCAGACTATGCATTACAAATGCTATAAATGTAAAATTCCTTACAATGATTTAATGGAGAGGTACAATATTTTAAGTTTGGAATCAAGACGAACGCTCCTTGATGCTATGAAGCTTTACAGCTTATGTGATATAACTGTAATGTGTAACTGTAATGATAATAATAGATATGACTGTACTGAACTGAAAAACAAAATATGTTATAGGGTCTCAAACTCGTCAAGCTATTGTGTCATGTTTGTATAGCATATAACCGTTTATTTTCCCTTTTTAATAAATAAATAAGTAGGAAACATACATTATAGACCATACTTCAGTAACACTACAAATATCATGAATATATTTCCAAGTGGCGCGACCCAAATACAAACACTCTATCAACTAGAGACCTCGTGCGCTTTGTTATTGTAACCACAATTGCAACATCATGTAGTTATGGCATGCGAAATTGACTGTTCGTGCATTATTATTTTTATGTCACACTTATTTTTGTCGAACTTTTCATTGTTTCATTGGTGTTTTAATTTGATTGGCGTTTCAGTAGTTATTTACAAAGACTAAAATATCGAGAGTGATGTTTTTCATTTACTGTCAAAGCGAAAATGTTTTATATGAGAGGCTACTACGCTGTGACCTGCTCCTGTATCACAAAACTCTCAATAGCTATGCGGCCCTAGTATTTGAATCGCGTAACATTTGCGCCTTGTTGCAAGATAACAGAAAACACGCTCGTTACCTCATATCAGCGTCCGACTGCTTCAGCGAGACATGCCAGTTCGTGATTCATAGAAGAAGAAGAAAACTTTGCATTTATCATGTTCATGAAAATTCAAATAATGCTATAGTTTATACAAAAGCAAACCTTGATCAGAATAATGACTTATCCGTAATTTGCCACGTGCGAGAAACCAAATATCATTTACAGAAGCCAGGCACAAAAACTGTGTTGACCTGTTGAAATAACACTGGTTTTACGGATTTCACCGCGGACGTAAAAACTAGTTTTATTTGAATGTGTAACATTCGCGTAAATCTAAGAAACCATTGTGTTGATTTCTGATATAATTAGGCCATTCTATATATAATAATAAATACACTCAACAGTCACATACATAGTCCTGACCCCACACTAAGATCGAGTCTTGTGTCGTGGGTATCAGAAACTACAAGACCCTTTTCCGTTCCAATAACACCCAGACTCGAAACAAATGCCTGTGGATCACACAATATGTCTCGTTTCTCAGCCGGCATGTAACCAACTGCGCCACGTAGGCTGTCAATTTATCAATACATATATAAATACTATTTACTTGAATTAAAAAGTATTTATTGGCTACGATACATTCAACTATGATATTTTTTCTTGTCCATTTTTTGTTTTCTCGGTAAAGTGAAATTGAGTACTTTATCTTGCGTAGGTTAGCCTGTCAGATATTGGTGGTGCTCTAAAGATTTAAATGTTATAATCGTCTAAATCGAGCTTAGATTTTGTGACGTAGTATAATCATTGACATGGTGCGTTATTATTTGTACCTACATGATATTCAAAATGGATTGCAGTGTACTGTTGTTAGTTAGTAAAAGGGAATCTCTCCCATTATGCCCAATGTTAGACCATCGGCTTACTTATTGAGTTATTATGAAAATGAAGATCTGATTTTTACAATGATATATTCCGCAATTGGTTCAAAACCTGTGTAGATTATCAATTATTAATAAAAATAAGTGATTATTTATGACTATTCCGTTATTGCGATGTATTAATTCCTTCATTCAGTCCTTAGTCATATGACTCCCTGCCTAACCCTCTACCAATAATCTCCCATCATCATTCATTAAAACTTTTCATCAGTTTGTCATTTAATCGATAGGTATATGTAGTTGTAATTTTATAATATATAGTTTTAATAAAAAAATATATCTTACATTATCGCTGTGTCAGATGATTTTTTAAGGAAATGCTCGTGTATTGTAACAATCTTGAGTACTAATATTATCATAAAGATGAATAATTATATTGTTATATGAATATTTCAAGTGGGCGTGGGTGGCTACTATAAGAAATAGGAAAATAATTATGATGAAAGGAGTTAGGAGCCCAATTGTGATGGAAACTATAAGAGCGAGGTGAACGAAAATCGAAGTATGTGGGATTAGTTTTCATCATTTTCATTAGTATACGTATAACTTTTCTATATTATAAATAATATGGTAATAATATTTTTTCACGTTGTCACTCAATTTGTGTTTTATTTATCACAAGTGGTTCGAACCGGCTCCGCTTGCATTATTACTCGCTAAGTTATAGTCTTATTAATTTCTCTTTATCTTAAATATTCTCTTTTTTTACCTTTTTTATTTTTTTTATAAAAACAAAATACACATAAAAATATAAAAAGGTCTTCGACAATGGCGAGGCTCGAGACACAAGCCACCGGTGGTCAGGACCCCGAAGTGAGGAACCGTCTCACAATAAGTGTCATGTCAAGCAATACTGCCTTCTGTATCTGACTTTTGACCCAACACCCCTTGCAGCCTCTGTAGATGTTGGTCGATGTTACAGCCTTTATTTTTGTAATGTATGAAGCTACAATATTAAAACGTTTTACTAAATTCAATATTTTATTTTATTTTACTTTTTATTTTTACATATTTGGAAAACTTACAGCTAACATATTACAACTAGAATTAATAGTGTATACTTAAAAAGGCCAATTAAAAGTTTTCACTGATAAATTAATATCTAAAAACAGAAACTGTCAGTTAAAATAAACGAAAACATAGTAAACTAACCAACTACCTAGGAGCACACGTAAACTAAATTACAAATGAAAAAGATCAAAATACTACTCAATACTCATGCATCAAAAAACTTGTTCGGAAGACGATTTTTGAGTTGAGAAACACTGGTAACAAATAAGTCCAAATCAAACTTGTGAGACAGATCGTTAAATGTTCTACACGCACGGATAAAAAAAGAATTCTGCCTATATCTTGTACGGGCGGGGGGTATGTGTAGCAAACCAGGCTTACGCAGCGTGGTATGTCGCGTTACGAAGCCTAGGTTGCTTAGCATTTCTGGACAGTCAATTGTACCGTTTGCAATTTTAAAGAGGTAAACGAGGTCTGCTATGCGTCTACGTTCATACAGCGGCAGTATGTGGAATTTTTTGCAACGTGTAGCATATAATCAGTTATATATAACATTTTGTTTTAAATTGAAGAAACCGCAAGAAACGTTTTTGAATGCGTTTGATTCTGTCAGAATATATTCTGTAACTGGAGTTCCACACTTGCGAGGCGTACTCTTTAATATAAATCTTTTCTTAAATCATAAATCTTTTGAATTTTACGATATTTAAATAGTATGGACCTCGTGCAAGTAGTATAGGATGGATGTTGCGATCTGGTTTTCTTAGAACTTAGACGAAAAATCCGCAGCGTGCCGGTTTCGTGAGTATTTTAACTTCTGGGCAATAGTCAAGTATACCGTGGTAAATTAGGTATAGTCGAAAGAAAATTAAATGCCCGTATCAGATTTTTTTTTCTACGCACAAAAATAACATTTTCACAACACTGCGGTAAAAGTGCACAATATTACGCGAGTTATATACCAGGACCGCATAAACAATCAGAGCTAAATAGAGCAGGCGAAGGTCACAGTGTAGCTGCAGTCGCTACGAACTACCTTCACTGAAGCAGTACGTGAACAGTACGTGAAAAGAACGTGAATGACATCGCACTCGATTTTATTAGTCTGTGACATCAGGTGAACGAACTCAGAAGCAGTCACAGTGTGTTTTCATACTAGCCTTAAGTAAACTCAGTTATATGATAGCGTGATGTGAGCGTGTTCATATTTTATTCGCAAAAATATCATTGTCTTTATGCCACAATTAAGAATGTATGAATATTTTGTACTACGAGTATTAAAATTAAATGAACGGACTCATTGACATTCACAAGAAACAATGAAAGTTTCCACAAACATAAGACTGCCATAAAAATTACAATTAATACATAGACATACAATTTTGCATACCAAAGCTACATAAAGTTACAATAAAAATGCGCATGAGGTCTCTAGTTGATAGGGTATTTGTACTCAGTTCGCGCACTTCGAATTATATTCATGATATTTGAGAATTGAAGTATGGCTTATAATGTATTTATCTTTATTAAAAATGTAAAAGGAAGAGTAGTTGTTGACATCATCGGGCCTACGCCATGGACTAGTCACGTTCTTCTATTAGCGTTTTTTGTTTGTATCCAGATGCATATATATATCATATTTATAATCAATATATTACGCCATCCAAATACTAGGACCGCACACGACTAAAGATTTGTGCGACACAGACCCAGGTTACAGTATCAACAGCTTCCCTGTAAATTATTTTAGCTGAATCAGTGTACGATATACATCGTAGCCACTCGATTAGCTATTGTACTAGACTCTTGTAATTGACGACCATCTGTTCTGTCTCTGTTCCGCTGCAGGGCAAAGATAAATATTATAAGCTAATTCATAAATATACACACGCGTGCAAATTAACTGGTTCTATAAAATACTTGTGCTTTGTTAAATTTATTAAGTAATGTCCTGAATAAAATCAAATCACTGGAAACATATTATAGTATATTGGCCGTCATGTTGTTCGCCAAATATGAATTTATCTGGCAGCATTCAGTGATAGCTCCGATATCTATTTAATGCAAAATATTACGCGAGCCAACTACTAGGAGCGCATAACCATTGAGAACTGCACGATACAGGTGTATGATACAGTATAGTAGTTGTGCCTCTGTAGCATTGTCACTGAAACAGTAAACGGGAAACTAATAGACTTCACATACAAATTGTGGGAAGTATTCCCGGGGATCGGAACATACGACCGCCGTCTCGGCAGCTGCGTTCGGTTTGTTTCCAAAAGACCACGACTCCCTCACCCTGCCGCTGATATTGATTTATCGCTCAGCCAATGAACGACGACTGTGATGTGTCACAGCGTACGCGAACCGAGAGTACCTTTATTTTATCTATTGGTGATACTGAACATCGCACGTGGAAGAGCTGTTAAACTTGTTTCTATTTCCTATTATAATCTAATGATTAAACTTAAGTCCCTTATTTTTTCTATAGAGCTTACGACAATCGTTTTTTCTTAATATAACCCCAGTGAATTTGACTACTGACTAGTGAATCATTTAGATCAGTTATTTACCACACACTTTAACTTTGGGAAATTTTCGTGAGTATTTTAACTTGTGGGTAATAGTCAAGTATACCGTCGTTAATAAGGCATAGTCGAAAGAATTTCAAAAAATTTACAGACTGGATCAGTTTTATTTTTATAATTTTTGTCCACAAAATAAGGTATTCAAGTCTAATCTAGCACATTTAGTTTCCGACCGAGAATTTTTAAAATCTTGTTTGTGCTCTCCTGTAAAATGATGATTTTCGATTTGTATCACTCATCACAAGAGCCACAGAATATAAGTATAACATTAAATTATTTTACGACTTCGAATACGTAAGCAAAACTTTCAACACACGCTTGCCAAGTGTAAATATATTGCGAAGTTGGTACAGTTCCGTAGATAGAAGTCCACGATTCACGAAAGAAGCATTTGAAGCCTTAAAAATCAACGCAGAGCAGTCCGAGACGGCACTTTATTACTTAATAATGTTTTGCCAAATGAAAATCAGTATTAATGCGGAGATAATATAGTTATTTAGATTTTGGAGGTAAAATAGACTCAAATTGCAAGGAAGAATATACCGATGCGTTGGGTTATCTGATTTTTAATAAATAACATATCGGCTAAGATAAAAGTATTTTTACTTCCTGGAGCAATACTTAAACACCGCAAAGAAGTCGACATACAAATGGCAGAAAAAAAGACGTGGATACAACTTACACCCTGACAATGTCACGCCCATTACTAAATTTAATTAAATAATACAAATAACCACTACGTCAACCACACATGATCAAATTACTTCAAAATAGCTTCGCACATTGCGTAGATTTTGTAGATGCTCAATGAAATTATACAAGATGGTATCACGTAAAAACACACGTGAGTTAATCCAAGAGAAGGATATGTTTTATGCAGCTAATTACAATCTTAAAGGCTATCTGATAGTTATCGAAAATTGCACACAAATATATGAAAGAAAACCTTTTTTTATTTCAATAAAATGTACTTTTATATCATGAGATAATACATGCCAGTCCCATCTTACTTTATAAATAAACAAACAAATTAAGGAGGATTAATTTTGTTTTTGTTTTTGTAAATTAGTTTAATTCTGTAGGAGTGTTGCAATAGAGCCCCGATTTCGATGAGCATTTTTTATAAATCCTCTGACACGTTTGTCTCTCAAATATGTTTCATCTGGCCTTGGCAGAGTACTTGAGTTATGCAAACAGCCGATTCAAAATAAAGGGAGACGTTAAAATGCGTTGAGACCCGAGTCCTTTTAAATATTATTATTTATAATTGCATGGAGCGATATATTTACTGCATAGCCAAGTCTTCATTACTTTTAATACACTTTTGTAATTTCTGACCAAATTAATTCGGCGAATCTCTCTTTATCTATTGCAGCATGTAAACTCACATTGCTGATGCGGGACTCCCCTACAAATGACAGTTTGATTGAGAGGCCTTATGCCATGCCAGTCTACCACCCTGGCACGTGCTGGAAGACTTCACATATCGCTGAAAATCTTGTTAAGGTCTTTTTTCTCTCCATGTTTTCCTTCACAGTTGAAGTGCGTGGTAATTGACTATCAATACATTTCACTACGTAAAGAATACCTCTAGTACCTATTCCTCATGATTGGAACCGGCGACCGCCGTCTCGACAGCTGCGTTCGGTCCGTTACCAACAGGCCACACACGTCTCCCTCACCCTGCTGCTGATATTGATTTATTGCTCAGCCAATGAACGACCACTGTGAGGTGCCTCAGACTACGCGAACCGAGTAGCATTTATTTCATTTGCTGTGACAATGAATATAATTTCTAAGTAATACTGTTAAACTGTAGGCCTGCAATGTACTGTATAAGAGCTATTACGCAATATCGACCGATCTCGCCGGCGACTCTTTCAGCGGGCGACCAAAAGATACACGACCAGGGCCGGGAGACTAAGCCGAGAATAGTGTTTCTTCTATATTCATGCGTAAAGGTCTTCGAAGATTTTGCAATAGTAACGTTACTAATATTTATAAAGAGAAAAAAAGACAATCACACTGAGCTCACGATTCTCCTATATTACCGAACATAGACACACTCTCGGTTCCGCGTGTTAATTAATACAAATATATTGAACCTATAGGCTATCGGCCTGGCCGAATAGTTCACGATACTTTTGATATAGTTGATCTGTCATACGAGTTTAATTTGACATACATACGTACATGCAATAGCCATTATTGTCCAACATCCTTCCAGTTTTTTTCTTGTTCAGGGCCTGTTATCCCATTCTCTCCTATATTTGTTCAGTTATATCGCCGATGTTTTCTGGTCAAGTAGAACAGTCACGTCTTTTAAACATTGAAAGCCGCGTAAGTGTGCCGAGGTCACAGTCGAGACGCGGATCCCGGTTCGGCGTTGGATGAAGGTTTTTATTATTTATGAGGATATTATGCGCCATACCAACTTGTAATTTCTAATGAACTCGGCTGTCAATATTGATTTATTGTTCAGCCAATGAATGACGTCTATTCTTGGTGTGTTGGTGACTAGCCACAGAGTGCGCAGATGGCATACGATTGAATTGATTTCCTCGTAACACTGAATACTGTTTGTAAAGAGAGATACTACTCTGTGTCCTTACGGCTTCACCTGCATCAGTGAGAGATAAACGTCACCGGTCTCCCTCACACCTAACTGTAAATTCGTAGTGAAGCAACAGGTGGTGTACATTGCGTCTGCAGTCATGATGTCCTGGTATTTGCAGTACCCGATCCCTGCATGTCGCCTGGCAACCGTAAACAACTGATGTTTACAAACAAACGGTGTCACTGCCGCCTCTTCGTCCATTTGTGGAAAACATTAATTATAAACAAGCAAAATGTTATTCTTCTATCTCACGAGACTTTTTTTCCTGGAATAAACGTATCGCATGTAATTTTTTGTGCCCCTGTCAACGTGTATGCAGAAGTACATGTGATGTCTATCTTACATGGGCATTTGTAATGTTAGTAACAAAATCTATAACAAAGCATATCATTTATTAACTTAACCTATCTATACATATAATAAGTTTGTAACCCATCGATGTTTGTACTTGGAAGATAACAGAGAAACTCTAACATGCGGGGCTGTATTAACGTATGTAAGAGTACCCAACACAATGGTTTTTAGAATTTTGGTCTCTTTCTCTATTTAGAAACGGGTAAACAGGTTTCGATGTAATTTGGTACGGAGGTAGCTGACAGCCTGGATGAACACTAAGGGTACTTTTAATCCCGAAAAATGTAGTGTTCCCGTGGGATAAGGCAGGAATTCAGATATATTTGTTAGTTTTTTATACTCAAAGAGATGTGATGTGATTGGATTACATCCCTTGAGTGAGAATAAGACATGACAGAGCGGATTGTAACAAAACGGGACGGGAAAAACCATGCATTAAGTTTGAAAATAAATAAAACAATACGGGACATAATATGTTACTGATGTGGACTGGACTCAAAAGTATCTGCACCCGGGCGGAGCCGGACCGTCCCTTCATGTAAGAATATATTTTACAATCAATTAATTTAATTTAAATACAACACGTGTGTTTCCACCACCAGAATGCGAGTTAGATGTGATGTTCATATTGATGCGAGGGAATTGCATATGTGACACGCTCGGTAACCGAACAGATAATCTCTATGGAGTCAGCCAATCTACATACATCATAGATGTTCGTTACTTGGTGCTTATTGATCTTGTTATAACACCCGATGACTACGTAATATCTGACCATAGTAAAATTGATAAAATTACATAATATCATTATCAATATAATTTACTGTAATAATTCAAGTAGTGAAATATTTATCGAGTTTTTTGACGCTCAAACCCCCCCCCCCCCCCGTCCCGTCCTTTATTGACATTTATTTGTGTCTTAGGTACATAAGAAAACTATAATATTTCTAAACGCGCACTATTGTAAAGAATTTTGTACTTAATTAAAACTAAGTAACATATTCTTGCAGTCACGAGAAATAAATGTGGTGAAGATAATATTGCTGAGTTCATTCACCTGATGCCACAGATTAAACAATTCGCGTGCGATATATTTCTTTCACTACTACAGGGAAAATGTTTCATAGTAAAAGCGACTACGCTGTGACCTATGCGGTCCTAGTACATAAATCGCGGAACTTTTGCGCCTAGTTTTGGAATAACATGAAAATCTTATCAGGACCTTTTGCCCGGCTGCTTTAGTGTTTAAAACTTTGGAAATTCAATTATCCTAAAATATCTGTATACGAGTATTATATGTATAAAAAATCAACTAAATAAATTTCTCTCGATGCGGGGATCGAACTCACGGCCTCTCGTTTCACAACCAACAGAAGGTCTGGGTGTTTGTCAGACCGAGAAATCTCTATCGTATTTCCTGATAGCCACTGTTATATTTAATATCCAACCTGTGTGGAATATTAGTTACAAATAAATCAGAGCGTGTCAAGTCATCTTTGATTTACAACAGCCACGACACAAGACTAGATCTTAGTGTGGGGTCACGACCATGTATGTTACTGTGAGGTTTATTTATTTGTTCTACTTTTTCAACCAATTTTCCATTACACAGAATACATGTAAAGTATATTTGTCCATAAATAAACGTCTTATTTTTAATTATTTTACGGTAAGGCACTTTTTTATGTTTAACATTTAGACAATGAAGCCTGGCCTTTATCGTACTATCTAGTTTGAATAATTACTATCAGTATATAACTAGCACTAGCACAGTATACAACTATGCATAAAATCAAAGAAGCCCAAAGACAAATGGAACGTGCAATGCTTGGGATTACGCTACTTGAAAAACAAAGGTTGTTGACGTGGGAGAGCGCATCACCAAGTTGAAGTGGAGTTGGGCAGGGCATCTGGCTAGACGTTTAGATGGCAGATGGACTAAGACTGACAGAATGGTGGCCCAGAGAGTCACGGCGGCTAAGAGGCAGACCACCTGCCAGGTGGACAGATGACATCGTCAGAGTCGCAGGAAAACAGTGGATTCGCTTGGCACAGGACAGAAAAATGTGGCGAGTAAATGAAGAGGCAGTGGGTTGACGTGGGCTGATTTAGATAGATATAACTAGCAAATGTATATTGACGAAGCCTAGATAATCACGATGGTATATTACTGTTGCAAAATAATATTGTACAATATTGTTGTACAATAATACTGTATAATACTGTTGTACAATTCTGAAAGCTGCCGAAAAATTCTGTCCTCTGCATTCAACTTCAAAATGCTTACATTTAACATACGTAGCTTGCACCAAAATTTCGACGCATTCTGCGTTGCCTTAAATAGGTTGGATACCATTTTTGATGTTATTGTTCTCACGGAATGTTGGCTCGACACCGGACCCGCAATTGGTCTATTAGACGGCTATGTATCATATAGAACTGAAAATATTAATAACCAATGTGGTGGAGTTGTTGTATTCGTGAAAGAAGCTTTAAATGCCACGGTCACTGAGCCTCCGTTCAATGACTCCTGACGCTGACTCCTTAGTTATACAGCTGTTGAATGATGTCACAATAATAGCCATTTATCGCTCTCCTTCGTTTAAACAAACAGAAAATTTTATATCTTCTCTTGATAATACATTAAATTCACTAAAAGGATGCCCAACTGTAGTAGCAACAGGAGATTTGAATATCAACTTACTGTCTAGTTCGGATAAATGCTACTATGGATTATCTCTGTTTATTGGCTGAACACGATTTAAAGCAAGTAATTGATAAACCCACCAGGAAAGATGCTTGCTTAGATCATATATTCATTAAATCAAATAGCCAACTCTCACTAGGAATAGTTTTTGACCCGGATATCACCGACCATCGAATAGTCATGTTAGGGCACAATGTCAACACAAGAAATAGTACAAGAAAACGAAACCAAATTGTTACTAAAGTCAACTACTACACCTTAACTGAAGAATTATTAAAAACTGACTGGTCCGATGTAACTGAAGAAGAGAATATTAATAACGCTGTCAATAATTTTAATTGCCTAGTATCATCTGTTCTTCAAAGACACACGATAAAGAAAAAAATCACCCGCTCAAAATTTGCATGGAAACCTTGGATCACCCCTGGACTGATCAGATGCATGAACCACAGGGATAAACTTCACACGCAATCAAGGAAAAACCCCAATGACCAGACAAAAACTCATGTATACCCGATACAGAAATTTCTTCACAAACCTCATAAGAACGTTAAAACGTAACTACGAAAGCGAACAGCTAGAAAATAATAAAGATAATCCCAGACAGTTAGTAACCGTTCAGGTAAAACTAAAAACGACTTAACAGAACTACTCAGAAGTAAACCTACCCCTCAAGAATCAACCGATAGCTGCAATACGTATTTTTCCACAGTAGGCAAACGATTAGCTTCTCACATACTGTCCCAAATTGGTGAAGAACAGGATATAATATTAACTAAGTCTAAAATTAATAAATCCGCTAGTTTTGGTTTCTTTATGCAACCAACTGATTGTCCTGAAGTCGAACTCATAATTAAAAACCTGAAAACAGATGGTGCTCCAGGAGACGACGGATTCACATCTACACTTATTAATAAGATAAAATCCGCAATAATCAATCCCTTAACCTACCTTATTAATCTAAGCTTGAGTACGGGTATATTTCCAGACAAATGGAAGCGAGCTACAGTAATACCAATACACAAAAGCGGTCCCAAGAACGATCCTAAAAATTACAGACCTATTTCGTTACTAACCATATTTTCCAAAATTCTTGAAAAGATAGTAAATAAACGACTAAATTCCTACATAGAGAAAAATAAACTACTATCCAATAACCAGTTTGGCTTTAGGCAGGGAAAATCCACTGAAGACGCAGTCACCTTACTTACTAGTAGGATCACATCGTACCTAGACACCGGCGAGAAATGTATCGGAGTATTTTTGGATCTCTCAAAAGCGTTTGATACAGTAGCAATCCCAATCCTTTTGAAAAAGCTAGAGTCAATAGGAATAAGAGGGCCCCCGCTTAATTGGTTCAAATCCTACCTAACTGATAGACGTCAAACCGTCAGGATACTAGACTATATTAGTACGGAACAAACTACAGATTTTGGAGTTCCCCAGGGGAGTGTACTTGGTCCGACCCTGTTCACAATATATATCGATGACATCCATGATACAGCCACCCAAAATTCTGAAATCATATGCTACGCTGATGACACCGCTATTCTATTCCACGATAAAACCTGGGAATCAGTATATGCCGCGGCACAGAACGGGATTTCAGACATCAAGTACTGGCTCGACCACAACCTTCTATCTTTGAACTCTGCTAAAACCTGTTACATCTGTTTCCATAAAACCCTAACCTCAGCTCCGAAACAATCATTTAAACTTAAAATACACACAGCACTTTGTTTTAATACAATATGTTCCTGCACTGAACTCCTCAAAGTGGAATCTGTTAAATATCTTGGGATAATGATAGACCAACGTCTCTCGTTCAAACTTCACATTTCTCAAGTTGCTAAGCGCATCAGACAATTAATCTACGTGATGAAACTCTTACGCAATTCAGCCAACAAGAAGATTCTGCACCTTGTGTACATTGCGCTGTGTGAGTCTGTAATCGGTTACTGTATCACGACCTGGGGCGGTATTGGCTCCAGCACAATGATAAACGTGGAAAGATCCCAACGCTCAGTCCTTAAAGTCATGTACAAAAAACCATTTAGATATCCTACTCCTACGTTGTATACTGAAACCAAGGTATTCACTGTTCGGCAGCTGTACATATACACATTAATCATAAAACAACACAGAAATGTTATTCAGTCCGAAGAATATCAGCTGTTGCTTCAACGTCGTGTATTTAAATCCCAACAAACAGTTGTTAGGACAGTTTTTGCTCAACACATGCAATCCTTCTTGCTTCCTTTTATTTACAATAAAGTCGCGAAAATATGTAACCTTAGAAATAGTACTATGAGAGAAACGAAAAAACGTATTCGTGAGTGGTTGCTCTCTCTAACATATTTGGAGACTGAAAAAATAATGAAAGTGACCCATTAACATACACAGACACACACATACACTCACACACACACACACACACACACACACACACACACACACACACTCGCGCGCGCGCACGCGCGCTCTTAAAATTTATTTGGATCTCATTACTACAAGTTTAAGTGTTATTAATGATTTCTTGTTTTTTAATTTGTATGTGTTAACTCTTTTTAATTTTAATTTTTTAATTCATTTGTTTTTATAGTTACAACTCTACGATAATCTATTGTACTAACACCTTTGTAATCTCCTCTCTCGATGGCCACGTGACAGGCATAGCCTAGTGTGGGCATCGCAGTTGTTCCTACTTTGTAACTAAGAAAGTATAATAAAGATTATTTTATTTAAAAAAAAAGGAAAAAAACAATAATATTGTACAATATTGTTGTACAATAATACTGTATAATACTGTTGTATACATACAGAATGCTTGGTAAAGTAATGGGTCTAGTTCATAATCGTGTTGACTACACATCATGTTCATGTTTTATATGAGAAGCTACTACGCTGTGACCTACTCCTGTATCACGAAACTCTCAATAGCTTTGTGGTCCTAGTATTTTAATCGCGTAACATTTTCGCCTTGTTGCGAGATAATAAAAAACAAGCTCGGTACCTCAGTGTACGACTGCTTCAGCGACACATCCCATCGTTCGTGATTATAGCAGAAGGAGAACATTAGTAAGGACTTGCCACGATTCCAGGAATGAACAATGCAATTTACATTGAATTTAACTAACTTACTTATTGTAGAAAACGATACGATAGTCAGTCAAAGTGGGCGTATAGAACTATGTTTGCTTTTGCATATAGAGCTTTGAAAAAGGAACAAAAGACATTGGTGAGATGGACGTTGCGATTTGGTTTTCAGCATTACAAGCAAAGTTGCTCAAATGTAGTATGTCACCAAATGTTAATTCTGAAGCCGAGGGAATCGTTTATACCAAGGTGTCCGTTGTATCCTATAATTCAGAATTGTTTAAATGTTTAAATACGTTTCAACCGGCCTTACCAGAGACCTTAAGTTATTCAAACAGCTAAGTCTCTCAAAATAAACTTCAGACGAACTTAATTCTATGAATCAGTAATAGGCAACAGCTCACCACGCTGGCCTAGTGCGACCTGGCAGACTTCACATAGCACGAAACATCTTGTTAAGTACTCTATGGTATGCAGGATTCCTCAGGATGTTTTCCTTCGCCGTTGGAGTGTGAGGTAATTAGCTATCAATAAACGTGTGAGATGTGTCCGGCGTGGCCGTGAAATATTCGGACCAAGACGTACTGAGCACTGAGACAAAGGTGCACAATATTACGCGATATAAATACAAGGAGCGCATAAACATTCAGAGTTACGTAGCGCAGGTGAAGGTCACAGTATAGCTGCAGTCGCTACGAACTACGTTTACTGAAACCAGTACGTAAAGTACATCGCACTTGATTCACTTAGTCTGTGGCGTGAGGTGAATTAACTCAGAAGCAGTCACAGTGTGTTATCATACTAGCTTAAGTAAACTCAGTTGTATTGATATATTAGTAATAATTATATTGTCTTATAACACAATAAAGATTCTAAGAAAATACGGAAGCCACAAATAAATTTTCCACAATATTTCTGTACTATTTAAATAAAATGACCGCATTCGTTGATATTAACAGGAAACAATACAATATTAGACAGGAATAAGACCGACACAATAAAATAACATAATATGTACGAACAGACAGTTTTGAACACCAAAGCTACATAATGTTACAGTAAAAATATATTCATGACATATATGTTAATTGAAGTATGGCCTATAATGTATTTTTTCTTATTAGAAGTGTAACAGGAAGAGTAGCTGTTGACACCATCGGACCTGCATGGATTAATTACGTTCTATCGTATTTATCGTTTTATGTTTGTATCCAGATGCATACATATATATATATATATATATATATATATATATATATGATGACTTGGTGACTTCTGATTGGAATTGATTGGATTATAGGCGAAAAGACATGCTTATTATTATGAATATATGCTGTGATGTAATTTTTCTTCATGTGTCCAACTGTATGCAAAATAAATTTGACAAATAAAAAAAATAAACCATTATATATAGGTACATAAAAAAACTTAAATATTTCTAAACGCACCCTATTACGAATATAACGAAGTTTTTGTACTTAATTATAACTATTTTTTTTTATAAGTTACATATTCTTGCAATCAAGAGAAATAAATGTGGTGAAGATAATATTGCTGAGTTCATTCACCTGATGCCACAGATTAAACAAATCGCGTGCGATATATTTCGTTCACTGCTACAGGGAAAATGTTTCATCGTAAAAGCGACTACGCTGTGATCTACGCCTGTCTCGCTCAGCTCTCAACGGCTATGCGGTCCTAGTACATAAATCGCGGAACTTTTGCCCCCCTAGTTTTGGAATAACATAAAAATCTTATCAGGCCCTTTTGCCCGGCTGCTTTAGTGTTGAAACCTTTGGGGAATTCAATTATTATAAAATATCTGTATCTTATATCTTTAATATCTTATATCTTTAAATGAGCAATTCTTGTATATATATATATATATATAATTGGAATCTCGGAATCGGCTCCAACGATTTTCATGAAATTGTGTATACGTATAGAGGGTTTCGGGGGCGATAAATCGATCTAGCTAGGAATCATTTTTAGAAAATGTCATATTATTCGTGTTTTATCGATCGTTTTTAAACTGAAAAATATGACTCTTCCTGACATCTATTGGCGAATAATAATACTATTTTTTGTGAGCAATAAAGTCATTTTAGAAACTGTCATTTTATTCGTGTTTTATCGATCGTTTTTAAACTGAAAAATATGACTCTTCCTGACATCTATTGGCGAATAATAATACTATTTTTTGTGAGCAATAAAGTCATTTTAGAAACTGTCATTTTATTCGTGTTTTATCGATCGTTTTTAAACTGAAAAATATGACTCTTCCTGACATCTATTGGCGAATAATAATACTATTTTTTGTAAGCAATAAAGTTATTCCAGCAGATGGCGTTGTTAAGTAACACGAAGTCAATGAGTGTTTGCTTTGAGGTTAGACTAAGAAAATCGATTGTTTATTTACATTATTTGTGTCTTCTTAATGCACGTGTTCACTTAAAAATGCCTAAACGATCTTGGAAAAAAACGCTTATAAACAATTAACTTCACGAAGCCGCAACTCGTCTCAAGAACACCTAGAAGAGCATCGTCATCAAACTGATCAGGATTCTCAAACTTCTCACAGTGAAGACTCATTTCAAGGATACCGTCATGAAAATCAGGTTTCTGCTCGTCCCACACGTGCTGCTAAAGTTAAATGCTTGCAAAATTTTACTGACATTACACGAGCAGAAAGTATGATTTAGATGTTTCACGAGAGCGTGCGGCCCAATGTGTAGCTAATGAAAATAACGATAATTTACAAAAAACACAATTTGTAAAAAAAAAAAAAAAATACCGAGCAAAGCTCGGTCATCCGGGTACTATTATATTATATATAAAATATCACTTTAATCAATTTGTATCAGTGCGGGGATCGAACTCTCGGCCTCTCATTTCACAACCGATCCGAAGGTCTGGGCGTTTGTGAGACCGAGAAGTCTCTCTCGTATGTCCTGATACTCACTGTTATATTTTATATCCCACCTGTGTGGAATATTATTTTCAAAATAAATCGATGCATGTCAAGTCTTCTTTGATTTACAACATGGTGGCAGCGGTGGGACAAAAATAAATAACTTCTCTGCTTGTGTTCGATAATAAGTCGAAATGGAACATGCGCGGTCGCCGTCTGAACTTGTCCTGGAAGGAGGCCCAGCAACTCGGGCTGATGCCTGGTGGCGATGAGTTAGGCAGTTCAAAATATTTTTGAAGGCGTCGGGCGTACATCGGGAAACTAGCGATATCCAGGCGAGTATGCTAATAAACTTTATTGGACCGGAAAGATACTATAAAATCAAAACGGCATTGATAAATGTGTGGAAAAGTTGAATGCATATTTTAGCAATCATACCAGCACTACAATTATTAAATTAAAAGTTCTTTGCGAGAGGTGACTTTGAAAATATGTCTGCGTTTACTTCCAATAATAATGGTGGAAATAGTCGTACAGAAACGACAGCTGTAAGGCTGGCAAAGAAAAAAATAATAAATAAATGAAGAGAATGTACAAGTATGTGTCTATCTTTACCGTCATTTGTGTTTATTTTGTTTATCTTTAATTTATTTGCGTTTTTATAATTTAGTCCTTTCATTTCGTTTATAGTATTTTTTGTGTTTGTTCCTTTATAAAAGGTAAGATGTTGTATAATATATTCAACGTGAGTGGAATATTATATACAAATAAATCAGTTCGTGTCAAGTCATCTTTGATTTACAACAGCCACTACACAAGACTAGATATTAGTGTGGGATAACAATGATGTACATGTTATTATTGGGCGTATTTGTTTATTCTACTTTTAAAACCAATGTTCAATCACACAGAATTCCTACCAGAAAAAGGCCTCCACATTTTCTTACATTATTTATTGTGTCACAGGATAATAAATTTATTATTCACACCTAATTATAGAAAAATCTTTGAAAAAGTCACGCTACCATACAACTGACTTTTTGGAAGCTAGTATGAAGACACACAGTGGCTGTTTCAGAATTCATACACGTGTATCAAATTAATTTATATGTAAATTACATGCTAAAGAAACAGCCAGTTGTGTATAAAAATATATCATCGAGAATTAAAACAAGTTATTTAACAATCTAAAATGTGATTATTTTTATGACTGTAGACATACCTTACCAAAATAGTATATTGTTAATTTTTAAGTATCATCATTATTTTCTATCTCTACCGATCCTTCATCATATCATATCTCATTAGTGTTGGCTATATTTTTACAAGCCCTTGCAGTACAAAAAAAAAAGTTATAAAAGCCTTCATCGAGGGTGTTAACGTTCAGTCGTCATTCCTGTACTGAACGAAAGAAATAAGTTAACAATTTATAAATATAATTTCACTAAGGCACTTAATTATTAAGTCGGATGACTAGAAAAGTCAACTCAATCTAAGCTTTACAAGTTTAAATTTTGCACCGATTACCTACACAGTTTAATGTCGAAACATCACTTCTATAGCACTAACATAAATGTCGATCTAACATTCTAAAGAAGTGAAATATTTCTACAATAGTGGGCATTAGCGTGTTATACTCACGTATGTTATCTTTTTATAAAGAAATATACACCTAACCTTATAACCTAATTGACTTAATTTTCCTGTTTATTTTGACCGATCAGTGTTACAGTAAATGAAAAGCATCGAATGCTATGTGGCTAGTCTGTAGCACCTCAACGACTCACCAGGAACAACGGTCGTTCATTGGCTGAGCAATAAATCAATACTGGCTGTAGGGTGAGGGCGTATGTGGTGGCTTGTTGGTAACGCACCGGACGCGGCCGCCGAGACGGTGGTCGTGGGTTCTTATACGGGGACTTACCTCTAACTTTTTAGAGTAGTCGGCGTGTTGATAACAAAAAATATTTACCTATGGTAAATGAAAACCTTCACTAATGTATAGTGACCTCAGCCCTGTCAGTGAAGCTCTCAGTTGTACAGGAGGCCCGTGCAGTTCGCGATGATGGGCGACAATTACAAGAGTCTAGTAAAATAGCTAATCGAGTGCCTACAACGTATATCGAACACTGATTCAGCGAAAACAATTTATAGAGAAGCTGCTGATACTGAAACCTAGGTCTATGTCGCACAAATCGTTAACAGTCCTGCGGTCCTAGTATTTGGATCGCGTAATATATTGAATATAAATATATTTATATGCATCTGGATACAAACAACCCTTACAACCCTTGGTACGATTGAACATGATTAATCCATGGTGCAGGCCCGATGGTGTTAACAATTACTCTTCCTTTTTACGTAGAAAACATACATTATAGACAATACTTCAATAATACTACAAATATCATGAATATATTTCCAAGTGGCGCGACCCAAATACAAACACTCTATCAACTAGAGACCTCGTGCGCTTTTTTATTGTAACCACAATTGCAACATCATGTAGTTATGGCATGCAAAATATACTGCTCGTGTATTTTTTTATGTTATTTAATATTTTTTATGCTGCTCAACATTTTAATAGTACATTAATATTGTCTGTTTATTTATGACCTCCATATTATTTTACTACTTACATTCTTAATTGTGCCGTAAGAGAATTATTATTCATATTTCATTCGTAATAATAAAAAAGAGCTTAAAAAATGTCACGCTATCATACAACTGAGTGTTTGTAAGCCAGTATGAAATACACCGTTACTATTTTTGAGTTTAAGCATTTCACCTACTGTTTTCGTTAACATATAATTCGTAGTGACTGCAGCTACACTGTGACCTTCTGAGCTATAAATCTTTATGCGCTCCTAGTACATAAATCGCGAATTACGGAGCACCTTTGCCGCGGTCTCAGTATGATTTTTCAGAGATGTGTATTGTATGTACTTGAAGCTGCATCAGCGCACAATAGCCGGCAGTGGCTGAGAACGAGTCTCCTCTACTACCGAGTTTTCGGTTGAGAGGACTTAGGCTAGAGTCCACCAAGCCGAGGTCTAGTGCGGGTTGGTGGACTTCACTCGCGATGAACAATCTTGTTAAATTTTCTGTTATACGCCGGTTTACTCACGATCTTGCCGTTATACGTCAATGAGGAGGTTCAATTTATATATTTTGGGAGATTGGCATCATAAAGAGACTTAAAAAAAGAATAGGTATGTACACTCCTATTGCCCTAAAAAATACTGGAATATGTGCTTGAGGTTTTAGTTTTGCTTCAATGTTGTGCAGATTGTATTCCTAGCCAATCAGTTCAAAAGGTGCACAGGTTTAAATACAGTTATTGCAGACTTTTAAAGCCATTCAAAATATGTTTTGGCGATTGCTCACAAGCAGTCCATTTCAATTAATACTTTAGTAAAACTTTTTTTGGGTTTTTTTAAAGTTTGGACGATCAATTATATTCTGATGAAAATTTATGTTCTGCCACGCAATTTTCATTGGTCTGAAGGAAGGCACATCAACAATGTGAGTCGAAGTGTCAAAAGTAGGAAACAGATATATTTCTCGTGACACTCTTTTAAAATGTTTTACAATTGTGATGATATATTGTCTCCCATTTTTTTCCCAGGTCTCTATTGAAAATAAAGTATGGTCATAGTTTTTACCCAAGATTCATTGCATATTCTAGTACCTCGTGGCTAACAAGTTTTCCAGGTTTCGTATATCGCTATTAGTATACTACGTAGGGAGAAGAGGGGGAGATCGTCTTCACTGGCGCGAAGTATCAAGGAAAACGCTTATTTTAAGTGGTTTACTAAACGCTGCGGATGCTTAGTGTCGTTTTTGTTATTTTAAATCTATGAAGAGCATCGGCTAATGTTCCGGTGATATTGACGATGTTGCTTACATCTTCTAGAGAGATTTTAGATCCATCAAAATATTCCTTAATCACATCAGGCGTGATACTAGCTCGTTTGTATTTTCTGATAAAATATTTGTGAAATGTTGTGTTTGTGTCTCTTTCAGTTTGAAACAAAGTCTGGTCCGTGCATTTTATTTAACCCGGTATACTTGACTATCGCCCATAAGTTATATACTTAATCACGATATTTTCCTAAATTAAATAATCTGAATGACTAATCTGTTTTTATATTAAAAACATATCATATTTATGATCTTTATACTCGTACAAGTGACTTAAGTTAAATAAGTAGATTGGGAATAGAAATATAATTATATATTAGAAAATAAAATAACTATATTACCTTTTCCTAAAAGCGATATTCAGTTTCACTGTGGATAAAATAAACGCTGCTCGGTTCACGTAGGCTGTGGCACCCCACAGTCGTCGTTCATTGGCAGAGCAATAAATCGATATCAGCAGCAGGGTGAGGGAGTCGTGGGTGGTCTGTTCGAAAAGAGCCGAACCAGCTATCGAGAGGTCGCCTGTTCGAATCTCAAAAAATACTTGCTAATATTTAAAGTCACGTGTTTATTGATAGCTAATTACCTCACACTTCAACGGCAAAGAAGTATATTATTACAAAAATTACAAGTTGGTTCAAATCAGAGCAGTTCATTAATAATTTATTATAATTTGCAAGTGAAATATATTTTTAATACAATATTGTTTATATTCTGTTTAATATGGCTGAGTGAAATGAAGTACCCAGAACGAAGAATCAGGATGCCCTGTTTCACCAACGCAGTGAATACTCGTGAAAACCTTATGTAATCTATAAATCAGTTACAATGTAAGCAAATCGGACAGACCAGTCCACACAAGCAGCACCCGTTCACGAGTATGACGCATGTGCCAGCCATCGGCCTCCTCAACCATGCTACAGGGAAGTGACCGACCCGGCACACGACGCCGCCGCGAGCACAGACTTTTAAGCGAGCATGACATACCCAATCGCTTACAAAGTAAAATACAATGTGTAAAGTTACTTAATATAAATTACAATATACAGAGCACACCGATACCTCCGCTCCGAAATACTATCTATATGTTTAATTTTATTCTATTCCCAAGCCTTATTATCATCTAGATATTCAGAAATTTTATAATAAGCTTTATTGCATAATTTTTTCTTGATAGTAGCTTTGAATTTTTTAATAGTTAAGGCTTTCATATGAGTGGGAACTTTGTTATAAAAGTGTATACAGTAACCCTTAAAAGATTTGCTGATCCTGTGGAGTCTGGTCTTATGACTAGCTAGATTGTTCTTATTCCTAGTATTTTTGTCGTGAATATCGCTAATTTTTCGAAAATTTTCTTTATTCTTATGGACATACATTAAATTTTCATAAATGTATTGTGACGCTACTGTCATTATATTTATTTCTTTAAATTTATCTCTAAGAGAACATCTGGACCCTAGCGAATAAATTGAAAATAGTTGATCCAGTCCATATCTGCGTTAACACAGTAATACTTAAAAAAGATTTAGTTTCAAGTCCGTCACAAATGAGTAACTAGGACTTTGTAAAGCTCTTTAAATTACGCCTGTTGAAATTTACGATGATGTTCCACCTTTTTTGACTTCATAACTACAATTAAAGTTTCATGGGCTCAAAATCTCAAAATCAAGTCTTTTTATTTTATATTTTATAGGAAAGCTTACAGACTAATTATAAGAGAATTATATATTTCACATTAAGTGTGTTACAAATTTGGTGATAACAAGCTTCCACATATGTATATCTATATAATCGTGTACCACTGTTTACATACATACATACATAATCGTCACGCCTGTATCCCATAGGGGTAGGCAGAGACTATGGATACCACTGTTTAAATACTAGTTAATATAAGTATTATTAATTTTAAGAATAAAGTACCCTTAATATGACACAGATAAGTATAATAATTAAATGATTGAACAAGTAAACCACAGAAACATAACGAATTACAATATAGGTGAAAATATATTAGTGTATAATATTAAAAAATACGGAAGTAACTCTGTCTGTCTGTTCACTTTTCACGTCTAAACCACAGAACGAATTGTAATGAAATTTGGTGCAGTGATAGATAAGACCTTAGGAAAGGACATAGGCTTCTTTTTTGTGAAGTAAAGGCTTGAAGGGGTTTAAATAAGGGATGAAAGTTTGTGTGGAAAAAATCTAAACCATTGAAGTTACAAATGTCAAACTTGGCACTATAGTTTCTTAATTAAAAAACCAAATATACTTTGTTTTCTTAAAATTAACCCCTAAAGGGGTTATAATTAAGGCTGGAATTTTATATGGAAAATAGAAACCGTTGAAGCTATTTCTATGAAAACATATATTTCAGTTCTTTAATACAAACGAAAAATAACGATAAAATTTTGGAAAAACTGCAGTATGGAAACAAAATAAGGGAAGAAATATTGTACGGAAAATCAAAACTATAGCAACATAGTCGACCACGGTCACATTGAGTTTAAATATAAAAGAGTACTACGAGTATAAACGTATAATATTATGTTGGTATGGATGTGGACTCAAAAACTATCTGCACCAAGGCGAAGCCGGGCCGGGCCGCTAGTGCTTAGTAAGTGTTAACACCGCAATCTAGTGTCGCTCAGTGCAAGCTCGGATGGCGACAGAGACACCAACAGTTTTCGCACAAAATACACCTTTGCGAGGGAAAAGTTCAAATGATTTTCACAGCTATTGATAGAGGTCGCTGTTCGTATTGTAGTTACGTGTTCATGTTATGCCATGACACACGTCATTGTAAAAAGAATATTCTCATTCTATTGCAATGAAGTTTTACATAAAGACAGACGTGTCTTTAGACGTGTGTACGACGGTACATTAACATAATTGCGCAAAAAATGGTGCAATGGCCAAAACGCGTGCGCGAAGTAGAGTAATGTGTGCAAAACTGGACGCTTGTTTTTATTTGAGTTAGTAAACTGATCAATCAACATTTTATTTCAAATAAATTATTTATTCAGTAATATATTCGAGTAAGTGTAAATAATCAAATAGTAAAACGATAAATATTTATTCCATAAAAACAATAACTTCCTGAATCTTAATTAGGAAAACTAAAATGTTTTTATAGTATAGATGCGTTGTTCGCGCTCTATAATGGCAAGACGATTGTAGTCCACCGCTAAACATAGACCACCCTCAAGGATCCCCACAGCGATCTGTTGGAAGCGACCTGCGTCCTTGTAAGCGGGTGTACGACTTCGCTTGCGTATACGAGGCCTCTACTCCAGAACCTTTGGGCCATATTTTACTTCAACTTTAGAATCCCAAAAGACAGATTAATGAAAGAAAAGTGGTTAAATGTAATAAGGATTCAAAGTTGTTAGAATGCTTGGATGACAACTACTTTTTCTACGATCTGTTCGAAACATTTTTACGCAAACAATATACGAGTACATACACATACATACACATTAGGTATATGTGACCAAAATAAATTATCGGAGAAAAAAACGACTGTACGAGTAATTAAGATAAGTCAAAAGTAATTATTTTATGAAATAAATATCTATATTGTTTGTATAATTCACATTATAATCTAATAAATAAGGGTTTCTCAGTTGACACAATAAATCGTTTTAATAATTCATCACATTGTAACGGGTGATTTTTATAAGCAATGAGTATATAACCTATTTAGCATGACGATGTTGCTGGCAGTTATATTAAGAAAAATAAGAAGGATTTGAATACAGAACGGAGTTGTTAATGGCTAATGGAAGGACGGCCGAGTCGGAAGATGTATTACGCTGTGATTGTTCAAGAGTAAACGTTGTAGGCATTAAACTATGCCAGTTGTGTGTAGCGAGCCCTTGTATGAATGTACATGATGTTGGAAAAGAAAAGAGGAATTATGATAACACAATAGTCGTATTATTTTGAGTATTTATAACATTTTTTTATTTATACTTACCTTAGTGTATTAATGAATAAGTAAATTATTTTAAATAAAAGTTTGATTGATCAGTTTACTAATTCAAATACAATCAAGTGACCAGTTTTGCACGCATGACTCTGCCACGCACACGCGTTTCGGCCATTGCACGATTTTTTGTGCCATTAGTTATGTTTATGTATGATATGTCCATTTGTAAGACGTCATTGGGAGTAAGTAGAAAGGTTAGCAAAACTACACAACGAAAAGGGTCTGCATTAAGCAAATAAATTATCAAAAAACATATTCAACTCAGGAACTCCATCATTAAAGTCAGGCTAGCAACGCAATGAATTACCACATGATTAAATAAACGGAACAGACGCTAGGCTTCCTAAGAATTTGGCCTCTATATAATATTGCTGTCATAACAACTCCCGGCATTAAAAAATCTTAAATATCCACCATGCACAGCCATCAACCAGTTATAACCACTTAACTTTGTGAAACATAATATTATGTACAGGTTTGTTTATTTTTCGAATAATCCGTATCCATAGTGTACGAGAACAATAGTACGAACCGGATCTATTGTTTCGTACTTCGATCCTTATGTGTTATGCGTTAAAAATTTCAGTACTGTAGTACTTTTCAATAAATAGCCAAGCGAGTTACACAATTATTCAGCCAGTAATTGTTTTTTTATGGAAATGACTTCATTGTTTAATTACTTAAAAATAATTTGGTATATAATAGAGAAAATAAAAAGTTACAATCGCAAATTACAAAAATGGGGTTTAGACAGCCATTTGGCTGGATGCCGAATCCCGGGCTCGAACCGGGGTCTCTAGACTTCGCAGCCTAGCGCTCTGCCCATTGAGCTAACTCGGCTATAGAATGCTTGGTAAAGTAATCGGTCTAGTTCATAATCGTGTTGACTACACATCATGTTCATGTTTTATATGAGAAGCTACTACGCTGTGACCTACTCCTGTATCACAAAACTCTCAATAGCTATGTGGTAACATTTTAATAATAAGCACTTGCCTTGATTACCGAGAATTAACTATACAATTGGCATTCAGTTTAAAGAACTTACTTATTGCAGAAAAACGATACAGTCAATCAAAGTGGGCGTTTAGAAAGATATTTGCTTATGCATTTGGAGTTTTAAAAACGGAACAAAAGACATTGGTAAGATGGACGTTGCGATTTGGTTTTCAGCTTTATAGGCTAAGCTGTTGAAATATTATATGTAACCAAACGTTAATTCTGAAGCCGAGGGAATTGTTTATAGTAAGGAATCAGTTAAATCATATAAGTCAAAACTGTTAAATGTATGATCTCGACACTGAAGAGGCAACTTCATACGCTATTCAATAAACCTCTTCTGTAGTTTCGCAAATTCGTATCATGATTTGTAAGTCAAACGAGCGTCTCTCAAATATGCCGGCCTTGGCAGAGAACTTGACTCATACAAACAGCCGAGTCCATCAACATAAAAGGGGACGCGTAAGTGTGTCAAGTTCACGGTCGACACTCGGGTCCTGGCTCTGCGTGGGGGAATACTTTCTTTCATTTTTGAGGTTGCCACGTGGAGTCACCTTTCGAATAACTATTTTACTGCATTTTTAAAACTTTCTGCCGAACTTAATTCTACGAATCCTCCTCAGAAATCCTCTACAGCTAACAGTTTGACTGAGAGGGCCAGGGCTTAGACAATAGTCCACTACCCTGGCCCAGTACGAGCTGGCAGACTTCACAGGCACAGAAAATCTTGTTAAAATTTCTACGGTATTAAGATATTTTCACCATGTGTTAAATATTTCCTTGGGTGTCAGAGTTCAACCAAAAACAACCATGATAATTAGTGCTAAGTATTTATCTATTTATGAAATAAAGAAATTATTTTTATTCTTATTCAAATTATTCTTATGTTTTCCTTCATCATTGAAGTGTGAGGTAATGAGCTATCAATAAACGCGTGAATCCAAAAAGTCAAGCGGTCAGACCACCCCCTCACCCTGCTGCTGATATTGATTTATCGCTCAGCCAATGAACGACGACTGCGACGTGCCACGGCCTACGCGAACTGAGTACTAATTTTATATGCTTTGACACTGAATATCGCTGGTAGCGAAAACATTTAATTTATTTATATTCTATTATATTATACCAGCATTCTTATTTCAGATATAATTTATGGAGTAAGCATAAATTTTGTGTATTCCGAATTCGCTTTAATACAGTTTATGTTAAAATTGTATGCGTGAAATGGCACGTAAAGATACGATCAATAGTTCGTAGTTTGACGGAGAGGCGCTCACCAGCCTTGCCTCCTTAGTGTCATTCGGTGATCTGTGTAGTGCGGTCGTGTACTCGTAGTAGCTTACTGTACAATATATCTTACTGTAATTTTAGTTTAATGTGTACACACATGGACAGTGCATAAAGCAACATAAATAAGTAATTGTTTCCACTCCGCGTAAAGTCATCAACCAAAAATGGATCCAGGCGAAGATGGCTACGATTACCTGGAGGAGTTGCCCACGGAAGTCCTCTTCCATATATTATCTTTCCTACCCGCTACGCAATTTATCCGATGTAGAAAAGTGTGTGCAAGATGGAAAGCAATAGTAGACTCGTCGAAAAAATGTCACGGATTATGGGAAAGGTATGCGTGCGCCGATTTCAATGATGTGTATCAAGATGCTCGCAATAAATCGACCAGGGAAATGTCTTGGTATAAGACGTACAGAACCCTGCGCTCTTGGTGCACTATTGCTAAGGCAACCGAGGATAAACAAGATTTCTATCTTAGCTATGAGAGAACAAAGGAGATTCTAGGGTGTCAGCTTCTAAATCACGGTGTGCTAGGATTGCACACAAAAACATCGATCGATTATTATAATCTCGACACAATGGGAAGATGTAATGAATCAGTACACGGCCAATTTACCAGTTACGCAGAAAATGAACATTACTTAGTCGTGTTAAATCACAGGAAACAAATGTTCATTACGCGTAAAGAACTCACAAAGCACAACCATCGTATCGAAATAGAATCGGTGAACAGATTAATTGTACTAAAGGATCATAAAGTATACTACACTGGTACTTTACATCACATCGAGTTTGTCTATTTAGTAGATTTGCTAGATCCCAGTATGCATAAGGGAATAAGTATTACAAAATTTTATGACCCCATCATGTCAATAGGATTTGTCAAAGATATTTTTTATTATATCGACATAGGGGCGTGTATCTATAGGCTGGAGGGTACATGCTTTAATTTATTACATTCTATAAAAAGACGAGACAATGCTCTACACGAGATGCGTCGCTATAATTTACTCGACCGATTACAGTGGCCGATGTATTACTTTTGGATAGCAAACAACCACGTTAGACTACACTCAGGAATCCTGAGCGCGATTACAAGTATGCGAGCTTACGATGATGTTTACATTATCGGCTGTAAGTGGGGGTATCTGCGTATTTATTATGCCCCATACAAACAAAAGTTTTTGGATATCTTCACCAGTCGTCCCGCGAAACAGTTCAAACTGGTCACGCGGGAATATTACAGCCCGAGTGTATCGAAGTGTTCAGTGCTAAAAATTGAAATTATGGAGACTCCTGAAGGCCACATCGTGATCGTAGCTTTGCCTATGAAAATAGTACAGATAAAGTTCACCAACAACTTCAAGGCGGTTATAGATCAAGCAACAAGTGGTAGACGACGCAACAGGCAGCACTTTTCTGAGGTGGAGCCGACACCTCTCCCGTCGACTTCCCATTAAATTACGCTGCGTGGTTAATAAGTAAGCTTTTTTAAACGTAAATCATATAATAAGGGCACATCGTAAACAAATTCATCTTGCGTAAATGGGTTATAGGTCTGATTGAACACAATTGGTTTTCTATTTCAAGTTATATTATAACTTTATAATGGCAAAGATTTATATAACAGAACATAACACTTGAGAAGCTTGTATTCGCTGCGGCACAGGTGCAGGGGTCGTTTAGATGAACGGCCTTATTCATAAACAGATTGTAAACCTACTTAGTTACAGAATGCTTTGTCTTCTTCCCTCAAACTGAATTCTTAAGTTATTCGAAAGGGACAGAACATTCAATAACTAACATAGGTTTTAAATATGTCTGTCAAAAACGCCAGAAGTGACTGCAGATATTTACACTTTACATAGCATCTGCCATTAACTTTGCTAAGCGAACTTGATCTAATGTTCACAATGCGAATTTTTAACTAGCACTACAAATTGGTTGATTCATGCTGTGCTCATAATTATGCAAGAAGCCCGGGCTAGCTTGGGACCGCGAAATTAGATATATTACTTATTCACTTTAGGAAAACATAAAGCAACAGAGCGGCCAAACTATTCACTCCATTTAAATCAACTAAGCAGGATTAGTAACTACAGGCCGCGCGGTTGCTTCATCGGTTGCAATGAAGCTATTTACTTCATCGCTTTTAGGAAGGTCCATAACATAATATTTGATGCTGCGCGCTTCTATTGTTTTAGAATCATCTTCGACGTCGCCATCAATCATCGAAGGAAGCGTAATCGAAGAAACGGGCGCTGTCCTGGACAACGGCGTTGCTTTGAGGATTGAAAACTATCTGCGCAATACCTTATATTAAGCTTATTTTTGTATTCATTATAGTAGTTACTGATTTTACATCATGATGCATTTTTTAGACTAATATATTTGCGTTGCGAAATTTGACACAGCTACGTGTTTATAATAGTTGAATGTATTTTGTTTTTTATTGTGCTTCTGTTCTAATTCTTGAATTTCTAATTCCAGACATTGAAAAACACTTAAATATTGGTTTTAGCTTTCAAAGTTTGTTTTTATCTTAATTATATGAGCAATAGGTGGTAGCACTTTAATTATACCGCGTGCAAATTGAATATTATTTGTAAAGCACACAGTAGTGAGTATTTAAGTGTCTACTACAGCTGTATCGACCGAATATGTGTATTATTAAGTTAAAAAATAGCGTCAAGATAATTAAAAAAGGTATTGTTGTCGGACTATAAATAAAAAAATAATGAGTAGACATGATTTTACAAAATTCCTCAATGTTCATGAAAAACAAGCCTGGGAGGGACTTAACCCAGTAGTTGACGGTTTTTTTGGAAACATTACAACCATAGACTAACCTACTACTGGAACTGACAATTATAAAGATTGAAAAAGATGAAAACAATAGAATGAAAAAGACTTTTATCTTCAGCAAAACTCTACGTGATGTAATTTTACATACAATTATTAAAAAATATATATAAAAATCAATAACTTTTCTTGAAAATTCAAATAATGCTATAGTTTATACAAAAGCAAACCTTGATCAGAATAATGACTTATCCTTAATTTGCCACGTGGGAGAAACCAAATATCATTTACAGAAGCCAGGCACGAAAACTGTGTTGACTTGTTGAAATAACACTGGTCTTAAGGATTTCACCGCGGAAGTAAAAACTAGTTTTATTTGAATGTGTAACATTCGCGTAAATCTAAGAAACCATTGTGTTGATTTGTGATATAATTAGGCCATTCTAAATATAATAATAAATACACTCAACAGTCACATACATAGTCCTGACCCCACACTAAGATCGAGTCCTGTGTCGTGGATATCAGAAACTACAAGACCCGTTTCCGTTCCAATAACACCCAGACTCGAAACAAATGCCTGTGGGTCACACAATATGTCTCGGTGCGGAGATCGCACCCGCGACCTCACGTTTCTCGTTTCTCAGCCGGCATGTAACCAACTGCGCCACGGAGGCTGTCAATTTATCAATACATATATAAATATACTATTTACTTGAATTAAAAAGTATTTATTGGCTACGATACATTCAACAATGATTTTTTTCTTGTCCATTTTTTGTTTTCTCGGTAAAGTAAAATTAAGTACTTTATCTTGCGTAGGTTAGCCTGTCAGATATTGGTGGTGCTCTAAAGATTCAAATGTTATAATCGTCTTAATGTTTACTATAAACATAATCATGTAGATAATTTATATGAAATCTAATCGAGCTTAGATTTTGTGACGTAGTATTATCATTCACATGGTGCGTTATTATTTGTAACTACATGATATTCAAAATGGATTGCAGTGTACTGTTGTTAGTTAGTAAAAGGGAATCTCTCCCTTTATGCCCAATGTTAGACCATCGGCTTACTTATTGAGTTATTATGAAAATGAAGATCTGATTTATACAATGATATATTCCGCAATTGGTTCAAAACCTGTGTAGATTAACAAATATTAATAAAAATAAGTGATTATTTATGACTATTCCGTTATTGCGATGTATTAATTCCTTCATTCAGTCCTTAGTCATATGACTCCCCGCCTAACCCTCTACCAATAATCTCCCATCATCATTCATTAAAACTTTTCATCAGTTTGTCATTTAATCGATAGGTATATGTAGTTGTAATTTTATAATATAACGTTTTAATCAAAAATATATCTTACATTATCGCTGTGTCAGATGATTTTTTAAAGAAATGCTCGTGTATTGTAACAATCTTGAGTACTAATATTATCATAAAGATGAATAATTATATTTTTATATGAATATTTCAAGTGGGCTTGGGTGGCTACTATAAGAAATAGGAAAATAATTATGATGAAAGGAGTTAGGAGCCCAATTGTGATGAAAACTAAAAGAGCGAGGTAAACGAAAATCTAAGTATGTGGGATTAGTTTTCATCATTTTCATTAGTATACGTATAACTTTTCTATATTATAAATAATATGATAATAATAATTTTTTACGTTGTCACTCAATTTGTGTTTCATTTATCACAAGTGGTTCGAACCGGCTCCGCTTGCATTATTACTCGCTAAACTATAGTCTCATTAATTTCTCTTTATTTTAAATATTCTTTTTTTTTACCTCTTTTTTTTATAAAAACAAAATACACATGAAAATATAAAAAGGTATCCAACAATGGCGAGGCTCGAGACACAAGCCACCGGTGGTCAGGACCCCGAAGTGAGGAACCGTCTCACAATAAGTGTCATGTCAAGCAATACTGCCTTCTGTATCTGACTTTTGACCCAACAGCCCATTGCAGCCTCTGTAGATATTGGTCGATGTTACAGCCTTTATTTTTGTAATGTATGAAACTACAATATTAAAACGTTTTACTAAATTCAATATATATACGAAGATATTGCATGTTTTATACTCAATAATAAGCATCATCCATAACTAAACTATTGTCTCTTTCCTCTCCCACCCGTTTGTCTGGAAGAGATCGCTTAAACCGATAATTTATATACGTACCGATTATTTATATTTCAATCGCAATTAATCAAAAAACTTCGAAATAATTCACGCTTTCGTTCAATTGAGTATTTGTAGTCTACAATGAGAACACACTGGGACTGCTTCTGAGGTCATTCACCTGATGCCACAGACTAAGTGAATTGAGCGCGTTGTACTTCACGTACCGCTTCAGATAACATAGTTCGTAGCGACGGCAGCTACACTGTGACCTACGCCTGCGCTACTTAGCTCTGAATGTTTATGCGCTCCTAGTATATAAATCGCGTAATATTGTACACCTTTGCCTCAGTGCCCAGTACGTCTCAGTCGTGCAGCTCTCAATGGTTATGCGCTCCCAGTAGTTGGCTTGCGTAATATTTAGCATTAAATAGATATCGGAGCTATCACTGAATGCTGCCAGATATATTCATATTTGACGAACAACATGACGGTCAATGCCTATGTTCAGCAGTGGACAATAAAAGGCTGATGATGATGATGACGGTCAATATCCAATTTTATTTTCAGTGATTTTATTTAGGACATTACTTAATAAATTTAACAACGCACAAGTATTTTATAGAACCAGTCCATTTGCAAGCGTGTCTACCATTATTAATGAGCTAATAATATTTATCTTTGCCCTGCAGCGGGACACATTAACAAGCTAAAACATATTTTGTTCCTCATTATAACAATAGAAAACCCTCAGCAAGCTTTGTTCGAATGTCATGTGCAACACTTATCCCTCTGATTTGTCACGAGTGTTAAAAGACGACACGAAATAAAGCACCGTTCAATAAGACTCTGATTTCATTGTCACTGGTGTAGCCGCTGACATTCAACTTCGTGCGATTACAGTGCAACCTTGCAGTGTATAAGTAATAAACATGTAAAATCAATTGCCGAAGAGACACAGTGACGCCGTTTGTATGTAAACAACATTTGATTACGGTTACCTGACAACATGCCAAGTTCAGGTACCGCAAACACTAGGATATCATAATAGCAGAAGAATTCTAAACCACCTGTTGATTTGTTATTAATATACTCGAAGGTGTGAACGAGATGGATGATGTTCATCTCTCACCAACGCAGGCGAAGCCGTAGGCATACAGAGTAGTAGCTTTCTATAAAAGCAATATTCAGTGTTACAGAAAATGAAATGCATCTAATGCCATGTGCCTAGTCTGTGGCGACTGAACGCCTCACCAGGAATAGCCGTCGTTCATTGGCTGAGCAATAAATCAATACTGGCAGTAGGGTGAGGGAGTATGGAGCCACCACATGGTGGCTTGTTGGTAACGCACCGAAGGCGGCCGCCGAGATGGTGGTCGTGGGTTCATACGGGGATAGTCAATGACATGACTAAAACAGTGAACAAAAATATTTTAAGGCGCGATGATGGGCGTCACAGTTACAGCGGGAGTAATAGAATTGTTACGAGTTACAAGAGTAGTAAAATAGCTAATCGTGTGCCTACGATATATGTATCCTACATTGATTTATCGAAAACCATCTAAATGGATAGCTGTTGGTACTGTAATCTACATATGAATCGCACAACTATTAAACAGTCCTTCGCTCCTAGTATTTGGATCGCGTAATATATTGAACATAAATATGTATGTATGAATCTGAATACAGAACAAAACAACCGCTGTACGATATAACGTACACAATATACAAGTTTGAGCAAAGAAGGCAAAGAAGACGGAGCATTTGATATTGGTTTTGATCTGTCTTTGAATGAGGCGGTGAGTATATTCTTATGACGCTCCAACACACACACACACGCACATACACACACACAATTAACATTGTTAGAATTTGATTTGATTTTATGTTATATCTGTAATGATACTGTAAAATATGTATATTATGGATATGGAAGAGCGGGGTCAGTCAGTCACGTCTCAGTCGTGCAGCTCTCAATGTTATATAAACATGGTTTATTACATTTTTTTAATTCTTACTTCTTTCATAATCATCCATCCATCCATCCATCAGCCAAAGGAAGTCCACTGCTGAACATAGGCCTCTCCCAATGATTTCCACAGTGACCTGTTGGAGGCAGCCTGCATCCAGCGACGTCCCGCGACCTTTACCAGGTCGTCTGACCACCTAGTGGGTGGACGTCCCACGCTGCGCTTTCCGCTTCGTGGCCTCCATTCGAGAACTTTTTGGCCCCATCGGCCATCAGTTCTCCGTGCTATGTGCCCCGCCCATTGCCACTTCAACTTGCTAATCCGCTGGGCTATGTCGGTTACTTTAGTTCTCCTACGGATCTCCTCATTTCTGATTCGATCTCGTAGGGAAACCCCGAGCATAGCCCTCTCCATAGCTCGTTGAGTGACTTTGAGCCTCCTGATAAGGCCCATAGTAAGAGGCCACGTCTCGGTGCCGTATGTCATCACTGGTAACACACAACTATCGAAGACTTTCGATTTGAGGCACTGAGGTATTTTGGACGAGAAGACGTCGCGTAGTTTCCCGAACGCTGCCCAACCGAGTTGGATTCGACGATTGACCTCTCTCTCGAAGTTGGATCTGCCTAACCGGACCACTTGTCCTAAATAGACATATTCGTCTACAACTTCGAGAGTCGAGCCCCCAACTCCGATGGGGGTTGGGTTCTTTCATAATACCATGATTTTTTTTAAATATTTATTACCATTGATAAATAATAATTTGTCCTTCAGAGAAAAATATTTTTTGTGTAACTGAATTTATTGAACTCAAGTCACAGACTAAGCAGATCTAGTACGATGTACATCGTACACTGATTCAGCGAAAACAATATATAGGGGAAACTGCTGATATTGCAATCTAGGTCTTTGTCGCACAACTCTCTTTATTAGCCACGCCTGTATGTTTTTTTGTATGTAACAGAATGTTTGAAATGGATTTTCGATCACTTCAAAACGTCGGATTGACTTGTAATTTTGCATACTTATCAAGGATCGATGACAATATAAAAATTTAAAGAGTGTATGGCATTATCCTGACCGGAACCTTAAGAAATATAATTAATAATCAGATTAAGATAAAAAAAAATTGTCGAACTTTTCATTGTTTCCTGTGAATGTCAATGCGTACGCACATTTAATTTTAAAAGTACAGAAATATCCTAGGTTTACTTGTTACCGCCACATATTCTTAAATTCTTAATTGTGCCACAAGAGAATTGTTGTTCATATTTCATTCGTAATAATGAAAAGAAAACCAAATCCTGACTGCGTCAATATCTGTCATCTTTATTAAATTAGTTGAACAACTGAAAAGATACAAACAAGATTTTAATTTGTATATTTTATTTGGGTTTAAATTATCTTAGTTGACAGTGGTCACAAGCGTAGTCAGATGCATTATCTGCTCACTCCTAGTTTTTGTTGCTCTATCTATATCACCAACAACATTATGAGAAGTGAGCGTATTATGCCTTTTTTTATTTCAATCTTTTTAGTTTTTTGTTTGTATTTCTTTTTGCAAATAATGTTATATTAAGTTGTATAGTTTTGTCTATACGTGTATTTTATATTTGTATAATATAATACTTGATGGGATTGAAGGAAGCACATTTTGTTTACTTTATATTATTCCAATATACGTATGTACATTGTACAGGGTATATCAAGACTGCGACTTAAAACGAAGCTAGGTGGAATTTTTATTGATTTCAGATATTACAAATATGCGTACTTTATTTGTCTATAAATGAAAATTAAAGGGGTTTAAATACGGGTTGAATTGTTTAGAAACTGGGTGATTTCCTGACTGCCCAATCAACGCACAGCCGAAACTACTGGAGCTAGGAACGTCAAATTTTACATTGCAGTTCCTATTGTAGTGTTCCTAGGGTAGCACTAAGGGTGAAAGACTGTTGTATGGAAAATCTAAACCGTTGATTTTGCTGGTATCAAGTTTAGTACAATAGTTGTTCAACTGAGAACATAAATAACTGCATACTTTGTTTTCTTGAAATTAATACTAAAGGTTAAAATAATGGTTGAAAGGTTGTAAACCAAACCGACGGATCAACGCACAGCCGAAACTAATGAAGCTAGGGACGTGAAGTTTTACAAACGGATCCCTCTTGTGACGTAGAGTAGCACTGAGGAAGAATTTATGGAAATGGGGTAAAAATGGCAAAATTCTGTTGAATGGGAATACAAAACCATTGAATTAGCATTTAAATTATTTATTTAGAAAAAAGCAAATGCATACTTTTTTATTAAGATTGACGGTAAAGAAGTGAAAACATGGGTTGAAATGTTGTATGTAAAATCGAAGCCGCTGAAGTTATTCGTATGAAAATTTGTATTTTAGCTACTTATTACGAAAGAAAAATAATGGCGTGCATTAGGTTTGGAAAAATAGCACTAAGGGGATGTAATAAAGAATATTTATTTTGTATGGGAATTCAAAAAAACTCAAGCTGATAATTTAAAAAAATATTAATGTAGCTAATCACCACTTATGAAAAATAATGTGCTAAGTAATTTGCTTGTGACCTTGAAGGGAAGAATAGAGGTTGATTTTTTAAACAAAGTTCCTTAACCACGATATGGAGCAGGTGTAAAGTGGCTGAAATCGTTAAGATGGGATAAAACTTCATACTTGTACGAATATTATTACTGTAACAGTCGGATGTCTCCTACTTGTGTACCACCTTACGTCGGCACACTCATCGCGGATTCAAAATCCACGAGGCGTGCCTGCAAAAATTAGATTATACCTAAATATGTACGTATAGTCGGAGCCCTAAAACCTACATAATCTATGTAAGTACCCCTGTAGTACGCAATACCGTACGGGTCAGTCGGAAAGGCCATTTTTGCTTTGATTTACCATAAGTCAGCTCCAAATCATACTACGGAGTTTTCTAGTATATAAAATTAAAAGGAATTAAATTATCTACAAGAACTTTATGATAATGTCACCAAATAAACATCATCCACGTAAATGCACGGTGTCAAACACGAGTCAAAGTTTGTATTTCTTTTTTCTCGTTGGTTTTCCTACGATTGATTAATAACCAGGCATGCCATAAAGAAATAGAGCGTAGTTCTGAAAAATAGACATTTCAGGCTTCCAATTTCTTAACGATCAATTTTCTCCAAGATACAGACTGTCAAAGAATACCTTAAAAATTTGATCAAAAAAAATATCCTTTAATTTTTGTGCGTAGTGTATGTTGTTATATTAATATTTCTGCATATAATTATCGCAATGTCGCATATTTTTCATTTATTGACTATTTTTTAATCAACTTAAAAAAAGGCGATTATTGATTTGACCTGTACGAATGTTATATTAGTCAGAATTGTACAGTTGTTCGATAGCTTAGTATATACCAGCGTCTGAACACGTAACCTTTTTATCACGCAATCGGCAGTCTGTGATATAATTTTAATGCTTGGGATTATATTGTTTTATTATAGGATTGTTAAAATATGATAATTTATTAAATTTCAATGACATTAAATTTGTACATACGTGAAATATAAGCTGTTAATATATCAAAGTTATTTTTCCAACAACAGTGATTTGAAAATTGAAAAATATATCTTTAATGATCTAGACACGTGCCTCTCAACAACTTCTTATATGTAATGCGAAAAAGTGTAACGCCGAATTGTGTAGAAGACATACAACATTTGTTGGTGGATTGTGTTCGATTTCATGAAAAGAGACAGAAGCTCTTGAAGACTTATGGTCTGAACAGTTATGACGTAGGAGGCCAATTTAGAATATAAGCTTTTTTGTGGCTGTTGTTGGTATCTTTTCTCTTTATAGAGAATTATAGGGAGCGTTATCCATAACTAAAACTAATCCCTACTCCAGTTTAAGTTATGGGGTGTGCCTGCCGACGAGGCTTACACCCACGTGTTGAATGTAGATGTATTATTCAAAATGAAAGATTAACAAATTCAAGTAATCAGGATATTATTTAAGCAGAAATATATTTACAAAAGGAAAAGCTATTAACAAGGAACACAGACAAGAAACGACTCTAAAGAAAGACATGGAATAACAATTTCGAGAGAAAAAAATGACAACATAAATCTGGAATAAATCAAATATCGAATCTTACTTACAAAAACATAATTTTTTAAATAATTGTTAATAAACATATAATTTTTATAAATTACAACAAAAATATTTAAAAAAGGTTCCACTCGACACAAAGTAAGATTTGTAATACCCATTTTTCAAAATTATTGGTGTCCATTTCGCTATGCTTGGCTCGCCCCCTATCACATCGTGCGACGGAATATACAAGGCGAAACGTGCGTGTTCTAGTAGCACCCACTTTTCGCTATGGGAGCCTCGACTGGAACCTTAACCAGGTCTAACCATCCATCTTGTTAGCGGGCGTTCGACACTGCGCTTGCCTGTACGTGGCCTCCAGTCAAGAATTTTTCCGCCCCAATCGTTGGATGCAGGCCGCTTCCAACAGCTCAATGTGGAGATCCTTAGGAGAGTTGTGGACTTCCTGTGGCTGAAGAGAGAGAGAGAGCCTCCACTTCTCTTAGTGGCTTCAAGCACTAGCTCACCTCCTTCAACAAAGTCAACATACAACACAAAACATAGTTTGATATTAGCATTTAATATCATCACTTGTTGGTATAATGCGTATTATAATAGATATCTAACGTGTATAACAGGTATCCGTTTACTGATAATTATAATTTACTGCTATGGATAACAATATAAATATATACTAAAATATAATTTCAAATACAGGAATAGTTGCTAAATGTTTACCTATTTACGCAAGATATTTTACTATCCTAAATGTCGCTTATACAGGTGAACATTTAACATTCATCTTTTTCTGTATTGCTACCTTACACATTAAGTCGTGATTTTAAGTGTAACTGTTGCCTATAAAAGGAGTTTCTGTTGACATTTTATAGTTATAAGATCCAACAAACACAGAAACACGATAGGAAAATCCTTACTAATTTGTCCTATAACAAGGCACTTTCCTTTACCACTTGGATTTTTCAAGCCTGTAGACATGCCCTGTCTGTGCGCTTCTATTGATGTTCTGATGTTCTGATGGTTGAGTCTTGCCATATAACACTTTAAGTGCGTCCTGCAGAAAGAAGTTACAAGGAGTACAGTATCTACAATGTTTAATATGTATAATGTTTATTTCAAAACATGTTAAGAATGCAGTAATACCTACATTGACCCATGTATCGTCCAAATAATACATTTTTCTCCCCTCTCTCCTACATTTTGTCATATTATTTCAATATTTAATACGCCAAACTGCAATATCTGCTTTGTCAATAGGAATACTTCTGCGATTTCTTTTTGTATACTAAAAGCTTAGGCTTTCTTCATCACCATGCACGACGTCTTTGGGGAAATTTGGCAAACTGTTATTATTTTTAATTGCTTCCATCAGTCATCACCTTATGTGTGGTGGGCATTTTACAGTCAAAATAAAACATGTGAAATCGCAATATTAATAACCTTTATATGTTTTTTTTCATGTACATAGTTGAAACCTAAACCTATTGATTATAGGTGGGACACGTTACGCACAAAGGTCGTTTTATCACACATAGATAGTTTTTTTTTTCGATTTAACACTTTATACAAATTGAGTATCCAATCCAATACAATCCATCAGCCAAAGGAAGTCCACTGCTGCACATAGGCCTCTCCCAATGATTTCCACAGTGATCTGTTGGAGGCAGCCTGCACCCAGCGACGTCACGTGACCTTTACCAGGTCGTCTGACCACCTAGTGGGTGGACGTCCCACGCTGCGCTTTCCGCTTTGTGGCCTCCATTTGAGAACTTTTTGGCCCCATCCGCCATCAGTTCTCCGTGCTAAGCCTCGCTAATTGAGTATAAGTGGACTTAATGCCTGAAGCATTCTCTACCAGTTCTGCCTACCTGGGGGTCACATTGATATCGATTAATTGATTGATATTCATGGACTCGTTAATTAATGTAAATTTTAAGTAAAGACAGTGCATTGATTTTTTTTATTGCATAGGTCCTAATAGGGTATATACTCGTATAATATAGGAAATATTTATGTTAATGTCAAGATGTAAATAAAAATCCCCTTCTAGTTGGTTTCCGTAGGTTCGGTGCCACTACAGGCAATATTACATTGTTTGCCGGTGCCTGTGTGAATCTGTACCGTGCATGGAATTCTGATCTTGATCCATTCACTAAATGGTCTGTACATTTAGTGAATGGATCAGGATTATTATCACTGTAATATCGCCTTCGCCATACTTGTCTTTACCTTCTAGCATAATCCATAAAATCTGCTAGACCAGTAAGCTAATTCACGTAATAAATAAGTTCAGTTGCAGTTAAGTTTCGCTCAAAACAACCCTTTTCGTATTCTCGTAATTTTGACAACCGCCGTCAGATACGCTCGCGTCTAGTTCGCGTCACGCGAGCGCTTAGAGTATTCTACTGCTGCGCATTTTATGTGCGTGATTAAGATCGCAACTTGATCGCTATTTACCTATTCATTTGAAGTCTCAAATGACAGTTTAGTCCTATCGACGTGCAGCACAATATGTGCAGTTTCGATTACGCTCAAAAGAAGGTCCTCGCTCCAAACTTTTGTAAATATAATTGTTGTATTTGTTTTAATCCAGTTGTTTTATTTATGAACGCAAGTGTTTGAATAGAATACTTAACATTTACATAAGTGTTTGCTAGCTATAATTAATTTTATTTATTACATGTTATTTTAATAATTTTAATGAGTTTTCGTCTTGGTCAAAATGCTCCTTGCATTTTGTCTCTGGCAGACCAAATAGACGTAGAGCGTTGGTAAGCTAGAAGTACATGATTGAAGAGGATCCATACTCCAGTTTTCGGGTAGGATTTTTTTGAAAGCTACCGTCTGAGCAAAGACTTGGCGCGGCAATTAATAAATCGTTTGGCAGCTTATATTCCAAAGGAGAAAAGGAAGGACGGATTAAGTGTGCAAACAAAGGTTGACTGAACCAAACTGATAATATGATATGTGAAAAATTCGAAATACCCACATAATTTCATTTGTCAGTAGTCTACAAATTTGGGTAATGGGAAATATTGTTAGATATATTGTGTTAGTAGAAATATATCAATTAAGCTCTTGTTTTATTTTGCAGTTTCTATAGGAAGTTCAAGTTGCCAGAGGTAATTGGCTATACAGATGGTACCCATGTTGCCATTGTAATACCTAAGCAACATGATTACGATATTTTAATAGAAAAGGATATAATTCTCTCAATGTTATGGCTGTATGTATTTTAATTTCCCTCATGTGCTCAAAAGACTAGAAGCCATGGCAAAAGTATTACATACGACTGACGTACAGTTGACGTCGACATACGCGCAGTTTACGCACAGCTTACGTGCAGCTAATTTGCACTAAAACGTAAACTTAATTGTCAACTTGATCGATTCGTCAAGAAATTACGTGAATTAGCCAGCTGATATTATTACTTTTAAAATGAAATACGAATGTAATGGCAATCCACAATCATTAAAGGTCCACTATGAAGGCACATAAAGGTTTTAAATTTAATTGTCACTGAGTGACGCTAATGAACCATGAACTCTCTGAGACTACTCTCTACTACTGAGTGACTCTGAGAGATTTTTTTAAAAATCATACTAAGGAACGATTTAAAGGACATTTCATGACTACTCATGGACGTTAGAGAAATTTTAATAACTAACACACATTTACACTTTTTATACAATAGTATAGAAAGCGGTCTTATTGCCAAAGCCATCTTCTAGCAGTCATTCGTAGGGTAATAGGACGATTTCAAGGTCCAACAATCTCATGAGTAGTATTCAAATCTTTCCCGCGACCATTCTGTCACTCTTCTGAAATTATTCGCGCAACTTCTGGGACAAAGTGCGTTCAGATGGCGCCAGTTGAGATTGAAACCTAGATCAATACTGTGAGAGGGCGTGGTGAAGCGCACGGGAGGAAATCTTCTTGGCTGTAGGTCGCGGGCGTGTGTACAGGACGTTTCTCCGAAATGTTCAGCAATAAACTGGAATTTTCTAATCCAGCCTATTGCTGAACACTTTGAGTCACCTAAGTATTCGCTAAAGCAATATATCTTAGCTAGTTGTCGGTAAGGGTGTGTGCGTGAAGTAAAACAATTCTGACGATGAACACGGAGCGTGGGTGTCGAGAGGGATGCGGGAGCTAGCAGCGGCCGCGCGGCGTCCAGCCACGAGATATAAGACCATGCAGGGAGACAGCTTACCACCTTTACAGTGAGTACACTCTGTGACCTGTTAGTAAAATTTTGAAAAGACAGCTTTTAACATTGCGGTTTACAAAAGGATTACCTTTTACAAGGGACTATCGCAACCAAAAAAAATTCCCATTGACGATGTGACCGATATTAGTGAGCCAGTACATCATCAGCATTATCATCCGTACACATTTATTGAAAAAGCGATAGTTGTTCATGTCAATTTTAAAATGACTGCCATTGCATGCGTATGTACCATGCAAGCTAATACGAAACATGTGTATTAAAAAACTATACATATGTTTAACTATGATTATATGTAGATGGTAGTATTTAGTATGCGTCTGTTATATTGCAGGTGATCTGGTACTGCCAGCGGGATTGCTCAGCATCCTTCACGAAGCGTATCACTAGTAGTGCCACAACCAAGAAAGAGCATCTGAGATGCAAGTGCAGAAGCAAGAACATGTTGAGCTGGCGACGGACGCTCCGTGCCGACACCGCAGCCGAACCATCTGGCAGAACACAATCTTCATCGCATCTTTCATACTCGTATATTATACCCACATCATGTTTTAGATTCACCTTTACAAATTCCTGATGTCAATGAATGTTTCAATTTAAGATCTTACATGTATCTCTGAACTCTGATCCACGCTTTGGTGTTCGTCCTCTTATTCCTTCTTACACATTACTAGTAACGCTACTATTTGATATTATTCAATAATCATTGCAAGTATTCTATCCAGCTCTGTGTTTAAATAAGGCACGTGTTTTATTAAGACCTAATGTATTTCTCTTAGATGTACGTACTACCAAATACGATAAACATGGCTAATTTCTCTAATATTTCTTACGCCTATTTCTGCAAATTACCCTTGTATTAATAATTAATATCTATTTTTGTGGTGTTGTTGTTGATGTAGAGTGTCGTATCTCGTTGTCTTTCTTTGTGGCTATAGCGTTAAAAAGTATAAGCTGATGTGATGCAGTATCTACGTTTTTCATCTCTGTAATCCTTTCTTGATCGTCTCTCTCCTAGTGTCTTCTTTGTGCGAATGTCTTAGTGTGAGACTTGATTTATTGAGCTCTTTTTTATAACTATAATTTTACAGATTTCTAGCTACCTCAATTCTCCAATTAGTTAGTTCTTGACCCCACCCTACTGTTTTTCTTGCTAGTTCATATTTCTTCTAAAATCTTCTATGTCCTAATATTTTTGCTTAGGGCTACTTTTATAGAAGTTTTTGTTCGTACATAAGTATATTTTACCATTTTTTTCAGATTATCCCTATTTGATGTCCTAACGTTTTGTGCTTAAGTGTTCAGTGTTAATAAACTAAGCTTAATTTTTGACTAAGCTTAGGTGGTTGGTTGGTTGGTCTTCAAATATAAAATTATGCTTAATACTATTACTTGTCTGTGTTGTGATATAAAATTATGCTTAATACTATTACTTGTCTGTGTTGTGAGTTTTGCAAACTGGTGTACTTTGTATCAAATGTCTTCAGTAATATCGTGTGTATGTGTAGTAGCAATAATTAAGTACTTTAAATACTGAAACTTATTGATAAGTTTCTGTGTTCTAATGATGTGACCATGAATTATTTTGGATTTTATTGAGAGTGTGGTCAAACCGAAATTATAGAGTGAGTCAATATTACGATGGAATCTTTTGAAGTGTTGTAAAACAGAGAAGGCAAGGATAGTCGCTCATACAACAACTCGTCTGCAATTGTTGTGGTGCCAGCTACTCAGTTTGTTCCACTGTGGAACAGTAAGCTAGAAAAGCATTTAAACATTATTTACATTTTGTGTTTATTAAGAATTTTTATTTTATTAGAGAAAATATTTACTTGTATTCCCCCGGACTGTAGTTATGTTTGGTCAGTTAACAACAGTCTCGGAGAATATTATAAAGGTATCAGCAATCTAACGGAATTATGTTCAACTAGTGGTAATAATATAGTATTTTAGTTAAATGTTCAATGTCTGCTTTTCTTGTATCGTGTGTCGTCGTGATCTACGTGTATTGTTAGTTCTTATTTCCTGATGTTCCTGATCGATGTATTCTCTCGGCGTTCGATGTATTGTGTCTAAGTATGTATTTTTCATTTTCTGTGGGAGTGGTTCTACTGAGTGGACAACTAACATTCACACTTTGTAGAACTAGATATTGTGAAATGAATAAAGTTAGTCTGACTGTTTGTGACTATGTGGTTTTATTTCAATAAATACCCTTTTATACTAAAAGAATTAGCTTCCGAAAAATCTACCTGGTGTATATGTGTATATGTGGTGCATCACATTATGTTTGGGAGTGTCCTTATAGCATACTTGTTTTGTTATGTCGTGATAAGCTGATAGCAAATCGTAGTACAGATTACTAATTTGTATTCTTTCAATTGAGTCTTGATTACAGTTCACAATAGAGCCAATGACATTTAGACACGTCACTGAATCAATGAGTCTTCGACCATTCACGTCCACTAAAAGTTTATAATGATTTAAAAAGTCAGCACCGAGGATTGGTTGTTTCACATCGGCTAGTATAAAGGTCCAAGAGTGAGGTCGCCTTAATTTTAAGTTTACTAGATTTTTAGTTCCGTAAGTTCGTATCTCACTCCCATTCGCGACATATATGTAGTATGTAAGAAAATCTTGCAACACACCTGTGTCTGGTGTGTCGCTCACGGTTTTGTTTTGTTAATTTTGAGACCACACCTGCGACATTCGCAGTCAAGCCTGGTCAGGAGTTCCTGCAGACGCGTACATGTTTCTGCAACAAAACATAGATCATCGGCATAAACAAGCTCTGCAATTAGATCGTATACCTTGGTACGTGCTCTTAACCTAGCAAGGTTAAAAATACTGCCATCTGTGCGATACGTATGCCTTCGGTGTTTGTTTTTAGAGTCTCCTTACTAAGGCGAGACTAAGGCGCTAGTCCTGATTCACTGTCCAAGTAATCTTACTTGAAAATCTCATTTTCTTAATACATTGTGTTATGTAGGTACACGTACTTTTATTATAATTTTCTCAAATTTGACATGGTATTTTTCATTTCAGTAGTGGGTAAATAAAACACATATGATCCGTTTCCGGTCTTTGCAGTGTAAACATCACTGTGATTCTTTCCGTAACAAAACATTTATAAAAATAGTTATAAGTTGCTTTAGTCGTCAACACTATTAGGGTTTTAGTGGATGTAGATATTATTATGCAGAGGAAAAGTCCCCTTAACATTGGAGCATTCAAATTCTAGCTAAAATCAGTATTTGTTTATTTTAGGAAGTCAATTGAGTATGTACTGTCACAACTTGATCACAGAGTCTGTGCTGCGCACGTGCAATCACAAAGTCTCATATTTTATTGTGTCAAATAATTGTTTGCTTATTTGAGAAGCCAATTGAGTTAAAAATATTTTTATTACATTATCAATACTGCGCAAACTGCAATTAATAAGTCTAATATTTTGCTAGCTTAAACCAGAATTTGTTTATTTTGGGAAGTCAATTGAGTATGAATTTCATTACATGGCCAATAATGCGCAAGTGCAATCAGATTGTCTAATACTTCGTTATGTCAAATGATTGTTTGCTTAAATCGGAAATTCTATTTTATACTAAATATCGTGCCTACAATAAGTTACACATATTGCCATCAGAAAGTGTAATATTTCGGTGGATCTAATGTTTATGTACTGTGTATTTTAGGAAGTCAATTGATTATGAACTTGATTACATTGTCAGTACTGCGCATGTGCAAATAGAATATATGATATTTTAATTTGATAAATGATTGTTTGCTTATTTTGGGAAGTTAATTGAATGTTAAATATTGTTCACATATTAGAGTACCAGTACTGTGCAAACTGCAGTTGCAAAGTCTCATGTTTTAGAAGGATAAATGTCAGTTTGTTTTTTTAGGGATGTCAATTGACTGTGAACTTGATTACACTGTCTATACTGCGCATCTGCAAAGGTACTGTCAGATATTTGTTATGTCAATTGAGTGTTAACTTATTTTGGGAAGCCAATTGAACATAAAATGTCGTGCACTGATTAGATTATCAATACTAAGCAAACTGCAATTAAAAAGACTAATATTTTTCTAGCTTAAAGCAGTGTTTGTTTATTTTGGGAAGTCAATTGATTATGTACTGTCACAACTTGATCACAGAGTCTGTGCTGCGCATGTGCAATCAGAAAGTCTTATATTTTATAATGTCAAATAATTGTTTGCTTATTTGAGAAGCCAATTGAGTATAAAATATCGTGCATATATATTACATTATCAATACTGCGCAAACTGCAATTAATAAGTCTAATATTTTTCTAGCTTAAAGCAGTGTTTGTTTATTTTGGGAAGTCAATTGATTATGCACTGTCACAACTTGATAACAGAGCCTGTGCTGCGCATGTGCATTACAGACTGAATTCAGAATGATTAAATGTAAGAAGTTAAACAGTAAAAAGGAGAACAATTAACGCCGAATCCCTGACTCAAACCGGGGTCTCTAGACTCTGCAGTGTAACACTCTACTAGCTCAGCTAATCCGGCTACAGTATGCATGAACACGAACTAATGGCTTCAGTTCATAATCGTGTTCACATAGACATATTTGTAATAGAACGAAATTCGAAAAGTTTACACGTTGATTAAATAATAAGTAGATACGGCGTCCTTCGGTTAATTTTGTTCAATTACAAATAAAAATGCCCATGTCTTCAATAATTGCCCATGGCTTTTTGACATAATTGCAACAGTCTTAAATAAGGTATACTCTATCGAAGCTTCTGCTACAGTCTTATATTTGATTTAAGCGAAGGCCTAAATATAAAAAAAAATATCACCTAAATATTTGAATACACACACCTGCAAATATAATATGAATATAAGCACCTATATGTATAAAGTATGCAAATATGGTTTACTATTTAGGACCTCATTTGTTGTTGACACCCACAAATAAAGATAAACTTTAGAGTTATTTTTATAAGCCTTGGCAGGCAAAGGGGCGTACGGCCCGCCTGATGGTAAGCGGTCACTGCCGCTTATAGACCTTCGTACTGCCAAGGGCCTGGAGCAACCAGGTCGCTGCCTACCGTAGCGAAAGTGCTTTATTTAAGCCTCGTTTAAAAGACAGGTCATAGTGCTCCGGGAACACCGAAACAGGGCGTTCATTCCAGAGGTTTCATATATGTTTGTACGTGGACTGAGTGCGAGCGAGATGTTTGTAGAATAAGGTTCTTACAGGGTCGGCAACGAGCAAGTGATACCTCTGGTGTTGCAGACGTCTATAGGGCTACAGTAACTGCTTACCAACAAGTGGGCCGTAGGCTTGTATGCCCCCTTAGTTGTATATAAAAGAAAAATGTAACTTTGAATATTATAATAAAATAATTTTTACTTTTTGTGAGCGATTCCAATAAATACTTATAAATGTGTTTACTGCTTGTGTAAACTCTAACGGTCTAATCCATAGGCAGTTTTAAACTTATTTTAGTTTTCGAATGTTTTGGTCCATTTCGAACGGCTTTTGAATTAAGTTTATGCGAAGAAGGTAAAACATTTGATAACTGAAGTAGGGGATAACTAAACATTTCCAAGAAAATTTCGTACAAATTTCGTACGATTAACGAGCTTCGCATTAGTGGATCAGTCACTCAGGCACTAGTAAACGACTAGTCTTATTTTCAGTGAATTTTGACGCCGATTAATACGGCGTCTTCAAAAATTGCTCCGGTTAATTGGTCTATTCTCAGGCATGATGTCGCACAACCTGAGTGTCGGTGAAGACAAAATGTACGCAGCTCGAGCTCCTCGAACTTTATATCCTCAAGATGGTAACGAAACCATACCGCGATCTAATACGACGGTGCTGCCACCTCTTAACCTCTTAATTTAACTTCAGTTCAGAGCGTTAACGCTTTTCGTGCGCTTTTTCACTCAAAAACGGTACTTTCCAACCAGATTTTATCCATAAAAAATTATTAAAAGAAAAATTAATCAGTAATCATTTTAGAAAATGCTGTTATCTAATAAAGAGTGCGGTGAAAACTGTATTTTTTTTTATTTCAACAAATTAGCTTCTATTCTTTTCTTATACTTTAAGACCACTATAAAATCATAAAAATCAAAATAAGCCGATACTATATTTAATTATGTAAGATATGTAAAAAAATGTTCTTGAGCAGATTTTTTGAATAATTACGCATTATTGAAATATATTTTTGTCGTGAATTAAACACAAAGAGATTTTTACAATAGCCGTACAAAATTATTACACCGATGTTTTTAATCAGCTATTATTATATTATTATTATAAAACACTTATGAACTGCTCTGAATTGAACTAAAATGCGATAGTCACTGTATTATGTATGCGCAACACTAGAATTTCCTTTCAGTTTTCTTTGGCGAAAACAGCCATGTGAACCGGGTAGCAGTGAAAAAAACTGACTGAATCTAAATAATGTATGGATGGCATTTTCTGGATTCAATAACATATTTTCATTTTCATTTCAAAGATCATAAAAAAAATCGATACCGGTAATATGTTTGTGTCTAGTTTAGAACTGTACTAGCATCCATAAAATACTATAGCTTTTTAGGAATATAAAGGAAAACATTCATGTATATAATTCCTCCAGTATATCAATATTGATTATAACCATATAAGTTCAATTTAACCCTTCAAAGACACAAGTTTGCGCATTCACTGCGAAGAAGGACCCCTTTGTCATGGCGCCATAATTCCAAGGAGTTACTCTCCAAAGATCCGAAAGTATTGTGATCTTCGGCGTCGAAATATCGAGCAGGGTCGAGTTTAAGAGTCATTTGGAGAATAAAGTAGAACGTAGATCGAACAAGAAGTTGGGTATCCTGAACAGAGCCACGAAGAATGTTTAAGAATATACACACTTAACTCGATAAAATATTGTTACTAAAATTATTTGTTCAGGAAAGCGAGGCCATATCAGTTATAGAACATTACTCTGCCCTTTGTCAGTAAAGATCTGACTCTGAGTACCGTTACCAAATAAGTATGATCACTGGTTTATGTTGCTATAATAATTTAGTAATTTAATTTAATCATTAATAAAGCGATTTCATGATTTTTCTGTTGTAATATACGTAGATCGACTAAAATATAAGTGTTTAATTATTTTACGTTTATGAAGAATATAATAGTTAATAAATAATAAATTGTATTAGAATATATACATACATAATATGTGTATATGTTCTGACACCTGCATGAATCACACCCAAGCACTGACTGCACAATTCGGTTTATTCTCAGTAGTTCCTTTAGAATAATTAAAGGAACTACAGCGACTCAAAAGTCTCAGTAATTCCATTAAAGGAACTAGTGATACTTTTCTGTTTTTTACCTGCCTTACTTCGCTTGTAGAAGTGGCACTAGTGCCATCCCTAGTTCGTCAAGATTTTCTATTTGACATTGAAAAACGGAGAATTAATTGAAATGAAAATTAAAATTAATTATTAAATCTTTAAAATGTTATACATTATTTAGGTTCAGTCACGTTTTCCTTGTATTCCCCCGGACTGTAGTTATGTTTGTTCGTAGTTATGTAGGTAGGTTTGTGGTACTGGTAATAATACAGTCTTTTAGTTAAATGTTCATGTCTGCTTTTGTTGTATCGTGTGTCGTAGTGATCTACGTGTATTGTTAGTTTGTATTTCCTGATGTTCCTGATCGATGTATTCTCTCGGCGTTCGATGTATTGTGTAAGTATTTTTCATTTTCTATGGGAGTGGTTCTACTGAGTGGATGTAACGTGCACTCTTTGTAGAAATAGATATTGTGAAATGAATAAAGTTAGTCGGACTGTTTGTGACTATGTGGTTTTATTTCAACAAATACCCTTTTATACTATAAAAAATTGGATTCCAAATAATCTACCTATAATGCTACTAACACTGTAACACAATACAACCTCAATTTTATTAGAGCTATTTATTAAAATTAAATACACTATTAATTTCTAAATGGATCGCATGACAAAATTAAAATTCGCCTTCAATTGCCTCCATGGCACTAAGAATAAGGTACATACAAAACAAACAAAGCGTATGAATATACAAGTTTACTAGCGACCCGGCCCAGCTTCGCCTGAGTGCTGTGATGTTTAGACTCCACTCCACACCAGAAACATCTTATTCCCGTTCAAACTTTTGTATTCCTGAACTCTACCTAAGTACTTTTTTGGCTCCTTTTCTTTTTGTTACATCCCGTATCATTATTTTCTATTGAATGCAGTCCGCATCTGACCAGTTTCATCGCGTCTTTCCCACTTCATTCCATTTCATACTTTGATGTCAAAATAGGGATATCAACTATTTTTTGGAATTGCTTTACTTTGTAGTTCACCTTATATAAACACGAAAAAACTACCAAAAATATATTTATCTAGTTGGATGCCTATTTCTCGTTTAGTAAGTTTCGTCGGCTCCCACATGGCGGGTGTAAAGCCGATGAGGCGTGTCTGCAAAATTTCTATTATACAAAATATAGAAGTATATACGTCGTTACGAACCCAAAATCAAACAACAAAGTGTTTAAAGTGAACTATATCATCTATATAAACAACTCTGTAGTACTACGAATGCCGTTTGGGCGTTTTGGCGTTCGTGAAAAATCTTGACATAATCATCAGCCCGGACTGCAACGGGCTGCTGGACATACGCCTCTCGCAAGGTACACCACAGAGACCGATCTACTGCTTTATGCATCCAATCGCTGCCGGCCCTCTTGTGCAAGTCGTCCCGCCATCTGGCCAAATCTTGACATCCATCCATCCATCCATCCATCAGCCAAAAGAAGTACACTGCTAAACATAGGCCTCTCCCAATGATTTCCACAGTGACCTGTTGGAGACAGCCTGCATCCAGGATCTTGACATCGCGGTGTACAAAATATTCCATTTAAATCAGCGCCATCTGGCGAGGGGTGGTTCGAATTATTTTATAAGGGAGCACTCTACATGACTAACTAGTTCCGAAAACTAACACGCTTTACGTTCACACGAGCGGTGTTTATTAAAATATTTCTGTAAAATTATCACAAAAGGGAAAATACGTGTCAAATATTTTTAATGTTATTGACATTTTGTTTTTTGACTATGTCTGAGGGATTTTACTATGTCTGATTTATGTTTTATACTATAAACCCAAAGCTATGAGTTTAATTTTCCTTCTGTTTCTGTTTCAAAGAGTAATATTATGTTAACTACTCTATGTCAAAACACTCCTATTCAATATTTTATGATGTATTTTCGAAAGGATCACTTTGAAATGGAAACACACCTTTTTTATTTATTACTACAACAGCATTTGTGAGTGTATGTGTGTCACACTGCTCACAAAAATTAAAGGATATTTTTTTAAATAAAATTTATGGTGTTTTTTGACAGTCTGTATCTTGGAGAAAATTTATTATCAAGAAATTTAAAACCAAGAATTTGAAGCCTGAAATGTCATTTTGCATGCCTGGTTAAAAACCAATTGTAGGAAAAACAACAAGAAAAATAAACAAACTTTTACTTGTGTTTGACACCGTGCATTTACTTGGGTGATGTTTATTTGTTGACATCATCATAAAACTGTTATAGGTAATTTAATTCCTTTTAATTTGATATACTAGATAACTCCGTAGTATGATTTGGAGCTGACTTATGGTAAATCAAAGAAAAAATGGCCTTTCTCACTTTGACTCGACATTGCTCCAGAAATATTGAACACGCAGAAAAAAATTGGCTTTTTGTAAGCTTCAAAACATACTCTACAAGCTGTTATAAAAGCTTTATGATGTAAAACAGTATTATTAAATCAAATTGTTGACTGAAGAAATGATATAAAAACGGTTATTTAAGGATATTCGGACAACTTTGCATATCTTTAGATAAAATATACAAATTAAGAATATCGTCGGTAACTTTTCTACCGTAGAATATTCTAAAGACACACAACATTTTCAAACTGCTTCTATTTGATTATATTAACTGTTCGGAAGGTTTACACTTACTGTATTCGCCAATCCAATTAATTCTACCACTACGCAATGTGTTCTTGCCCAAAATACCTCAGTGCCTCAAATGGAAAGTCTTAGATAGTTGTGTATTGCCAGTGACGACATACGGCACCGAGACGTGGCCTCTTCCTATGGGCCTTATTTGGAGGCACAAAGTCACTCAACGAGCTATGGAGAGGTCTATGCTCGGGGTTTCCCTACGACATCGAGTCAGAAATGAGGAGATCCGTAGGAGAACTAAAATAACCCAGTGAATTAGCAAGTTGAAGTGGCAATGGGCGGGGCGAATAGCACGGAGAATTACTGATGGCTGATGGAGCCAAAATCTCGAATCAACGTCCACCCACTATATACCAGTATATTATACTTATATATAACTGTCGCTGGATGCAGGCTGCGTCCAACAGGTCACTGTGGAAATCATTGGGAGAGGCCTATGTTCAGCAGTGGACTTCCTTTGGCTGATGGATGATAATGGATGGATATATAACTTATAACATATATATCTATAACATATCTCAAACAATGATTTAAATAGATATTTTTTAAATTGCAAAACAGAATGCTAAATATTTTGCATTGTTATCGTTTCAAACAAAGTTTAAAGACTGCCTTACCCAGACCGTAGTAACTAGTTGATTACCACCGCTTTAATGTATCAAAATAGGATGTGTGAGCCCTAACTTACGGTAGAGCCTACTCTACCGTGAAACATACATAAAGTCAGTGACAAGAGAGAAAGCAGTACTCTCCATTTAGTCTTTTTGTCACAGTATATACGGGTAAATGATGAATACATAAAAATACAGGCATTTGATTCTCATTAGCGACTGATATGACTTCGCTTTCGTGAACAAATAATTCTAACAATAATATTTTATCGAGTTAAGTATGAATATTTGTAAACATTCGTGATTAGCAAACATATTCGAAAATCTCTTATAATGAATATGTCATCACGAATCTGAACGGCATCCATTATTTCGCAAAGGATTCTGTAGCCATATTAGCTTAGCTGGTAGAGCGTTAGACTGCAAAGTCTAGAGACCCCGGTTCGAACCCGGGATATGGCATTCCACTATCGTTGATATGTGGCCGCACGATTTTTTGTGTGCATATTGTCAGTTTTCCATATTTTAAGGAATTAAATTAAAAATTATATAAACAGGTTTAAGAAAACCTGTGATGAATAATCTTTTTAACTTATTAAACTACAAACAAGTTATTTTAATTTTATTTACTGAATATTTTGTTTTTAGTAACAAAAATATTCGAGGGTATCATTATTTAAATCTAGCTGATTACACTCAAATATGATATGCAGGGTGATAATGACAGATGCTACTAAATTTAACCTACATGTTTTTTATCACGCCAGGGGACATTGTACAAAATTAAAAAAAAACGGAGATTGTTTTTTTTTTATCAAAAATCGTGATTTTAGTTAACACAATTTTTATGAGTATTTTTATCGCTTAGCTAAACTTCAGTTCGGTTGAGGAACTTTCCGTAGCTGTAAAAAGAATCTTGCTTATACGGGTTGATCAATATTTATATTTTAAAGCCGAGGGCATTGTTTGTAGTAAGGAATCTGTTGTACTGTATAAGTCAGAATTTAATGCTGAGACTTAAGAGGCGTTTTCACAAGCTAATAGAATAGCTTGTGAAAACACCTCTTGTGTAGTTTTGCAACTTTGTACTATGATTTGTAGTTTCAGCAAACGTCTCTTATAAATATTTTCCCTGCCAGTCCGGTGCGTTACCAACAAGCCACTACACACTCCCTCACACTACTGCGAATATTGATTTATTGTGATGTCACAGACTACATGAATCGAGTTCTTTTTATTTCATTCACTGTGACACTGAATATCACGCAGACGTTAAGCTGTTAAACTGTGGGTTTGCAATGTGCTGTATAAGTGAGACACGGCGGTTTTTGTTTCTCTTGCAACTTCTCTATATTATACAACAACTCTATATTAATAGAGACTCGTCTCGTTTTAATTGACACGTGACGTTGGCGCATCAGATATGAAGCGTACAGAACTTTTCATCACTTGGAGCCCTAAATTATTAACTTTGAGTTCTTTCAAATTAGTTTGTTAATGTTGTATGACTCCAGCGGCTTGCTGAGGCTTAAAGAGCAAAATCTCTATGTCGATCATGTGATACATACACATAATTATATTAAGCACACAATTTTTCACTATACATACAAAATACGATTAAATTTATTCGTACTAAGCAATGTAGATTATTTGCTTGATTTTGGTTTCTGAGCTCCTTAAATAGATAAAACTGTGACACCATCCTACAAAAACAATAAACAGCCATACGATACCGACGCTTTGAAAGAATACAGACTCCTGTATACATTTTCAGGCTTTCACATATTACCGAACACAAGCATCCTCTCGAGTCCGCTTGTTTATACAAATGTATCGAACCCATACGCTATCAGCCCGGCCGGAACATTCCCGACGCTCCATACTATGCAGACGCGCAGGACGTGGCGCCTCACGACGTCGCACATAGATATCCAGGTGGCTCGACGTGTGTGGCTAATTCCAATTTCTGACATAAAATGTTTTGAATCCGCTGCTGGCATTCCGTGTGTGTGTTTTGACAGTTGAGCTGGAGGGATGTCTCTACAGCCCTCGTACGTCAAGAGTCATTCTAATAAAGTATTGGCCTCGGTACGGAACTTCTGCGATAAAAACAACTGACGCGTAAGTGTGCCAAGTCGACGATCCAGACACGACGTCCATGCTCCGCGTCGAAGGAGTATTTTCTATCTTTATTTGTGTCTTATGTACATACAAAGGTATTTAAGAAAACTTAAATATTTCTAGACACGCACTATTATAAAGAAGATTTTGTACTTAATTAAAACTTCCGAAGTAGTAAGTAATTTAAACGTCTCTCAACCACAACTCACAACCACAATGCTACTCTATAATTGCTATGTGAGAAGTAAACTGGAATATTGTTGTACTATCTGGTCGCCTAGCTATAAAAATCATGTTTACAGAATTGAAAGAGTTCAAAAATAGTTTTTTAAACATTATCGCAAATACATACCCAGTAAATTACTAGATGACAAAAATAGTCTTCAAACAACTTAATCCTATTTCATTAAGCGCTAGAAGAAATTTATTTAGCATAGTATATTTACACAAAACACTAAATAATAAATATGATTGTTCCAAATTATTATCCAAATTTAATTTAAATGTTCCCTCACGCCCTCCCAGAAAACTACGTCCCCTGTTACATGTCTGCCGTTGTAGAACCAATGTTGGAAAACGTTCCCCGTCCCTCGTTTTTTTTTTGTGCTTTTTTGTGCATGTTGTGTTTGTTTATAATTAGTTGTACAATTAATGCAAGATTGTTTTTATATTTTCTTCTTTCTGTAAATTTAAGTTTTATAATAGTTAACAAAAACTGTTTAAAACTTTGAATTCAATTACTATAAAATATCTGTATATAATATATATAAAATATCAACTAAATCAATTAGACTCGGTGCGGGGATCGAACTCTCGGCCTCTCGTTTCGCAATTCTACCGAATGTCTGGGTGTTTCTAAGACTGAGAAATTTTTCTCGTAGTTCCTGATAGCCACTGTTGTACTTGATATCCAACCTGTGTGGAATATTATTTACAAATAAATCAATGCGAGTCAAGTCATATTTGATTTACAACAGCCACGACACAAGACTAGATCTCAGTGTGGGGTCACGACTATGTACATGTTACTGTTGGGTGTATTTAATTATTCAACTCTATAAACCAATGTTCAATCACACAGAATACATGTAAAGTATATTGACGCAGTCACCTTGAATATGCCTCGCAAGTGTGGAACCCGAAATTCAATGTATATATTAACCAAATTGAAAAAATACAAAAAAAAATCTTCGATATTTGCAATATCGATCGGGTAATTATTTTAAGAATTACTTTACCCGATGTAAGACATTTCATATTCTCCCATTAGAAGAGCGCAGGCGAATAGCCGATCTAGCATATCTTCGGAATGTCTTAAATGGCACTGTCGATTGTAATGAACTATTAAGCAAGATTGGTCTGCGCGCACCTTGCACTATGATTCGAAAGCCGAAACTCTTGTATACTCAGTTCGCTCAATCAGTATACCGGCAGAACACGTACTTAATTAGAGCTTGCAGATCTTATAGTGACGTTTCATCGAGCGTAGATATTGATCTGTTTAATGTTAGCAGTAAGAAACTTAAAAGAATTATGTGTAAGACGTTTTTCGGCGTGCGTAATGTGTGCTGAGCCTACCTGGAATGTTTTTTTTTTTTTAATTATTTTATTGCTGGTATTGCCAATGTTAGTACTAATATTTGACTCTATTTGTGGAAACTTTTATTTGACCTTTCTGTACCTATAGTATTTACTACCTGTTATTTTTTAGTTGTAAGTTTTCCTAAAATAAATATAAAATATATATATATATATTTTTCCATAAAATTTCCATTTTATTTTTAATTTTTTGCCGATTAGGCACTGTACATTTTGATGTATAACATTATGACAACGAATCCTGGCCCTTGTCGTCCTATCTTGAATCATTAATATCGGTTTATAAACTAGCAATTGTATATTGACAAAGCCTACATTATCACGAACGGAGCCGGGGCAATATCATATATGTTGCAGTATTGTAGTTACAACCAGCGACCTCTACCAATAACTGTAAAAACTATTTGAACTTGAACCATTTGCGGTGTTGGCATTTTTTCAGCATTACCTACTTGCTTCCCCATTTTGTTTTTTTTAATTAACCTATTTCATCCTACTCTGGGCAATAGGTGACAAAAAAGCACTCAGGTAGTTTTATCTCAGTTGTTCCTTTCACAGTTCCTTTATGATCCATGGACCCTATTTGTTACCGGAATATATAAATTTTACGAAATTTAACACTCTGCTTTACATACTTCTTTAAAGTGTTTATATTAAAGTAGATATAAAGGGCAATAGTTAAAAGTTTAGTAAAAATATTAAATACTTAGCTTTGCACTAGACATGACGTAATTTCATAAGTAAAATGAAATATTCCCTCACGCAGAGTCATGACTCGCGTACCGACCGTGAACTTGACACACTTGCATAATGACGGGACACGTAGACAGAGCACAGACTAAGCAAATCCAGTCCAATGTATTTAGTTTATTGTTCCAGTGAAAATGCTACCAAGGCCGAGCTACTATACTGTAACATACACTTTGTCATGTAGCTCTCGATGGTTATGCACTCCTAGTAGTTGTTCAGCGTAATATATTTTTATATATATGTAGATATCGGAACATGCAGACGAGCTATTCATACTCCACTAACAAAATTATATTTTTACTTTTTAGTTACTGTCTTCGTTAAGACGTATATTAATAAATTTAACAAAGCACACGTCTGTTATAGAACCAGTGAATCGGCACGCATGTATCTATTTATTTGTTAGTGTCAAGTGATGCACAATGAAACGCGGTTGATGACAGAAAAAAATATTACAGTTAGTTTGTTATATTTTCTCTTTGCCTTCAGTGGCACACATGAAGAGGCTAAAAAATATTTTCGTCTTGTTATGACAACAGAAAACCTTGAGTAAGCTTCGTTCTGATTTCATATGCAACACTCGTCCATCTGATATGCCATGATGGCTAAAAGAGGACACGAAATAAAACATTATTCAATGAATCCCTGGTTCAATTTTATCACGTATACCTGACATTACTATTTCGTGCGATTTGTTTCGATCACATACTATTCTTACGGAATTTCGCAGAAAAAATATGAAAGTATGTATACATAAATAGTAATAATATTACTGTCCCGTAACACGATCAATGGTGAGCTTTATGCAACGTGTATGTTCATACATCTGTCCGAATACAAATATAGGACTCGTTTAATTTAACGCATATTTTATTGATACTATAAATGCTCATACTTATACGTTTGTTTGTTTGAAAAGCTTTCAGGCTCTAATTACTAAACGGAACGACATTATAAATATTGCATACAGTTTGTCCGGGGCGCCGGAAAAGAAAGTAGGTAACTCAATCCAGGAAAAAAAACTTTTGTTCTCGTGGGGTCGAAAAATAACGTTGCTTCTTTTACATTCATGATTTTGGATTGATCCAGAGTTTATAGTGGTTATTATGACCTTCAATTAACTTAGTAAGGTGTTCATACAATGACAGGGCCTTTTAATTATAATTCTTATCAATTCAATGGTCGAAGCAGTGACGCCGTTTGTTTGTAACCAACATTTGTTTACGGTTGCCAAGCAACATGCGTAGATCAGGCACCGGGTATACCAGGACATCATCACACCAGAGAAAATAAACACAACCTATTGCTTCCCTATGAATTTACGGGAAGGTGTGAGGGAGACGGGTGATATTCATCTCTCACTAACGCAGGCGAAACCGTAAGCATACAGAGTAGTAGCTCTCCTTACAAACGATATTCAGTGTTGCAGGAAATTAAATTAATCGTATGCGATTCGCGCAATCTGTGGCACGCCACCAACACACCTGGAACAGCCGGCATGCACTGGCTGAGTAATCAATCAGTATTGGCAGCGGTGTGAGGGAGTCGTAGAACAAAGTTCAAAGTGCGTGGTGATTGACTATCTATACACACATGACTCCGAAAAGTCAAAGGTGTGCCCTGGGATTTGTACCCGCGACTATCGTGAAGATCTAGGAAGCCGCGTCTGGTCCGTTACTAACAAGCCACCACGCACTAACAATGACACAATACAAATTGATAAATATCTGGCGGCCGGGCCCGGCTACGCCCGGATGTAGATATTCTTTGACTCCAACCCACTTTACAAACATATTATTTCGCGTACTAAATGTTGCAATATTTAAACTCAAGGCGACTGCTGGCCCCTATACTGCTTTTCCCAATCCACTCTTTGATATCTCGTCCTGTCCGTCTCGATATATAATATATAATATATATAATACTCGATATATAATACTTGGTCATAATTTTGCAGCGGAGATATTTGAAAACAATTATATCTCCCAAAATATTCTTTAAAATCAAATGATAACATGCACAATTTTCTGCTTGTGCCCTTATTGATTTTTAAGACCGTCTTAATATTGACGAACTTTGTATTGTTTCCTATGTACCAAATGAATTTAATCATTTTCTTATAGCAGTTGAGAGAATATCTATTTAGACGCTAATTTATTTGTGGCTTCCATATTTTCTTACATTATTTATTGTGTCTTGTGACAACAAATTATTATTCAGACATGTATAACCCGTAATTATAAACAATCTTTAAAAAATGTCACGCTGTCATACAACTGACTTTACGTAAGGTAGTACGAGAACACATCGAGGCTGCTTTTGAGTTCATTCACCTGATGCCAAAGACTAAGTGAATCGAGTGCGATGTATACTTCACGTACTGTTTCAGTGAGCGTAGTTCATAGCGACAGCAGCTACACTGTGATCTCCGCATGCGCTAGTTTACTCTGAATGTTTATGCGCTCCTAGCATACAAATCGCGTAATATTTTGCCACAGTGCTCTCTTCGTACGTACGTGCTTGTACGTCTCGGTCCGGATATTTCAGCCAGCAAAATGTGTTTTTTTGAACCAATCGTCATGAAATTTTATTAAAACCCAATTTATCAACTTCATAACCTTATCTAATATAACAATATTTATAATTAATTGCCAAATTTTATTTATTTTGATCAGTACAGTGCGTGACTACTCACGTTCTGTTGTAGAATGTTCGCCATATCTTAATATATATAAATCTCGTGTCACAATGTTTGTCCTCAATGGACTCCTAAACTAATTAACCGATTATAATAAAATTTGCACACCATGTGCAGTTCGATCCAACTTGAGAGATAGGATAGTTTACATCTCAAATTATAGTCGCAATTTTAATTTATTGCTAATTATTTGTCTGTTATTATTTGACAGTCACAATCATCTGTTAACTCCAAATGATTCTAACAGATGTCGATACCTTTCGACTGGGTTGAGTAAGTAATCAATAGATGGCGCTGCTATGGTAAATCTACGAACGTGTCATATAAGCTACATTTTAACAGTATAATTACCACGTGTTGTTGACGCTATAAAATTAATTAAATTTAAAATAAGTAGTTCATTATAATTTAAAAAATCAATTTCGTAGTCAGAATTTTGGCTGAGCGGAAAGTTTTAGCAGGAACTTTGCAAAGTATTTGTGTTTGCGTATTTTTTAAATGATATTCGTCGTATTTTCGTGTTTATATAAGGCCTATCTACAAAATAAAAGCAATTACATAAAATTTACAACTTGCCTATTTAGGCATTAAGGGATGAAATGGGATAAAGTGGGACGAACGCGATGAAACCGGTCGGATCCGGATTGCATTCGATGGGAAATAATGGGACGGGATGTAACAGAAAGAAAAGGAGCCAGATGAGATGGGATGGGATACGATAGGAAAAGGGATAGTAGGTACTTAGGTTGAGTTCAGGAGTACAAAAATTAATCCTCCTTAATTTGTTTGTTTATTTATAAAGTAAGATGGGACTGGCATGTATTATCTCATGATATAAAAGTACATTTTATTGAAATAAAAACAAGTTTATCTTTCATATGTTTTTTTGCAATTTCCGATAACTATCAGATAGCCTTTAAGATTATAATTAGCTGCATAAAACATATCCTTCTCTTGGAATTAATTCGCGTGTGTTTTTATGTGCTACCATCTTGTATAATTTCATTGAGCATCTACAAAGTCTACGCAATGTGCAAGCTATTTTGAAGTAATTTCATCATGTGTAGTGGTCGTAGTTATATGGTTATTTGTATTACTTAATTAAATTTAGTAATGTGCATGACATTGTCAGGGTGTAAGTTGTATCCACGTCTTTTTTTCTGCCATGTATATGTTGGCTGTACACCCACCACAGGTTACAGATTTAATTATAGTATTAACTTTCTTTGCGGTGTTTAAGTATTGCTACAAGAAGTAAAAATTATTTTATCTTAGCCGATATGTTATTTATTAAAAATCAGATAACCCAACGCATCGGTATATTCTTCCTTGCAATTTGAGTCTATTTTACCTCCACAATCTAAATAAATAAGTTTTCTCCACATTAACACTGATTTCATTTGGGAAAACATTATAAAGTAATAAAGTGTCGTCTCGGACTGCTCCGCGTTGATTTTTAATGCTTCAAATGCTTCTTTCGTGAATCGTGGACTTCTATCTGTGGAACTGTACCAACTTCGCAATATATTCACACATGGCAAGCGTGTGTTAAAGGTTTTGCTTACATATTCCTAGTCGAATAATAATTTAAAGTTATACTATAATATACCATAACTCTGTGGCTCTTGTGATGAGTGATACAAGTCGAAAATCATCATTTTACAGGAGAGCACAAACAAGATTTCAAAAATTCTCGGTCTGAAACTAAATGTGCTAGATTAGACTTGAATACCTTATTTTGTGGACAAAAATTATGAAAAAAAAACTGATTCAGGCATTTAATTTTTTCAAATTCTTTCGACTATGCCTTATTAACCACGGTATACTTGACTATTACCCACAAGTTAAAATACTCACGAAAATTTCCCAAAGTTAAAGTGCGTGGTAAATAAGTGGTCTAAATGATTTACTAGTCTGATTCACTGATACACAGAGGTCTGATATGTTTTTGTTTTTGTAAATTAGTTTAATTCTGTAGGAGTGTTGCAATAGAGCCCAGATTTCGATGAGCATTTTTTATAAATCCTCTGACACGTTTGTCTCTCAAATATGTTTCATCTGGCCTTGGCAGAGAACTTGAGTTATGCAAACAGTCGATTCAAAATAAAGGGGGACGTTGAAATGCGTTGAGACCCGAGTCCTTTTAAATATTATTATTTATAATTGCATGGAGCGATATATTTACTGCATAGCCAAGTCTTCATTACTTTTAATACACTTTTGTAATTTCTGACCAAATTAATTCGGCGAATCTCTCTTTATCTATTGCAGCATGTAAACTCACATTGCTGATGCGGGACTCCCCTACAAATGACAGTTTGATTGAGAGGCCTTATGCCATGCCAGTCTACCACCCTGGCACGTGCTGGAAGACTTCACATATCGCTGAAAATCTTGTTAAGGTCTTTTTTCTCTCCATGTTTTCCTTCACAGTTGAAGTGCGTGGTAATTGACTATCAATACATTTCACTACGTAAAGAATACCTCTAGTACCTATTCCTCATGATTGGAACCGGCGACCGCCGTCTCGACAGCTGCGTTCGGTCCGTTACCAACAGGCCACACACGTCTCCCTCACCCTGCTGCTGATATTGATTCATTGCTCAGCCAATGAACGACCACTGTGAGGTGCCTCAGACTACGCGAACCGAGTAGCATTTATTTCATTTGCTGTGACAATGAATATAATTTCTAAGTAATACTGTTAAACTGTAGGCCTGCAATGTACTGTATAAGAGCTATTACGCAATATCGACCGATCTCGCCGGCGACTCTTTCAGCGGGCGACCAAAAGATACACGACCAGGGCCGGGAGACTAAGCCGAGAATAGTGTTTCTTCTATATTTATGCGTAAAGGTCTTCGAAGATTTTGCAATAGTAACGTTACTAATATTTATAAAGAGAAAAAAAGAAAATCACACTGAGCTCACGATTCTCCTATATTACCGAACATAAACACACTCTCGGTTCCGCGTGTTAATTAATAAAAATATATTGAACCTATAGGCTATCGGCCTGGCCGAATAGTTCACGATACTTTTGATATAGTTGATCTGTCATACGAGTTTAATTTGACATACATATGTACATGCAATAGCCATTATTGTCCAACATCCTTCCAGTTTTTTTCTTGTTCAGGGCCTGTTATCCCATTCTCTCCTATATTTGTTCAGTTATATCGCCGATGTTTTCTGGTCAAGTAGAACAGTCACGTGTTTTAAACATTGAAAGCCGCGTAAGTGTGCCGAGGTCACAGTCGAGACGCGGATCCCGGTTCGGCGTTGGATGAAGGTTTTTATTATTTATGAGGATATTATGCGCCATACCAACTTGTAATTTCTAATGAACTCGGCTGTCAATATTGATTTATTGTTCAGCCAATGAATGACGTCTATTCTTGGTGTGTTGGTGACTAGCCACAGAGTGCGCAGATGGCATACGATTGAATTGATTTCCTCGTAACACTGAATACTGTTTGTAAAGAGAGATACTACTCTGTGTCCTTACGGCTTCACCTGCATTAGTGAGAGATAAACGTCACCGGTCTCCCTCACACCTAACTGTAAATTCGTAGTGAAGCAACAGGTGGTGTACATTGCGTCTGCAGTCATGATGTCCTGGTATTTGCAGTACCCGATCCCTGCATGTCGCCTGGCAACCGTAAACAACTGATGTTTACAAACAAACGGTGTCACTGCCGCCTCTTCGTCCATTTGTGGAAAACATTAATTATAAACAAGCAAAATGTTATTCTTCTATCTCACGAGACTTTTTTTCCTGGAATAAACGTATCGCATGTAATTTTTTGTGCCCCTGTCAACGTGTATGCAGAAGTACATGTGATGTCTATCTTACATGGGCATTTGTAATGTTAGTAACAAAATCTATAACAAAGCATATCATTTATTAACTTAACCTATCTATACATATAATAAGTTTGTAACCCATCGATGTTTGTACTTGGAAGATAACAGAGAAAATCTAACATGCGGGGCTGTATTAACGTATGTAAGAGTACCCAACACAATGGTTTTTAGAATTTTGGTCTCTTTCTCTATTTAGAAACGGGTAAACAGGTTTCGATGTAATTTGGTACGGAGGTAGCTGACAGCCTGGATGAACACTAAGGGTACTTTTAATCCCGAAAAATGTAGTGTTCCCGTGGGATAAGGCAGGAATTCAGATATATTTGTTAGTTTTTTATACTCAAAGAGATGTGATGTGATTGGATTACATCCCTTGAGTGAGAATAAGACATGACAGAGCGGATTGTAACAAAACGGGACGGGCAAAACCATGCATTAAGTTTGAAAATAAATAAAACAGTACGGGACATAATATGTTACTGATGTGGACTGGACTCAAAAGTATCTGCACCCGGGCGGAGCCGGACCGTCCCTTCATGTAAGAATATATTTTACAATCAATTTATTTAATTTAAATACAACACGTGTGTTTCCACCACCAGAATCCGAGTTACATAGATGTGATGTTCATATTGATGCGTGGGAATTGCATATGTGACACGCTCGGTAACCGAACAGATAATCTCTATGGAGTCAGCCAATCTACATACATTATAGATGTTCGTTACTTGGTGCTTATTGATCTTGTTATAACACCCGATGACTACGTAATATCTGACCATAGTAAAATTGATAAAATCACATAATATTATTTTCAATATAATTTACTGTAATAATTCAAGTAGTGAAATATTTATCGAGTTTTTTGACGCTCAAAACCCCCCCCCCCCCCGTCCTTTATTGACATTTATTTGTGTCTTAGGTACATATATTGGTACATAAGAAAACTATAATATTTCTAAACGCGCACTATTGTAAAGAATTTTGTACTTAATTAAAACTAAGTTACATATTCTTGCAGTCACGAGAAATAAATGTGGTGAAGATAATATTGCTGAGTTCATTCACCTGATGCCACAGATTTAACAATTCGCGTGCGATATATTTCTTTCACTACTACAGGGAAAATGTTTCATAGTAAAAGCGACTACGCTGTGACCTACGCCTGTCTCACGCAGCTCTCAACGGCTATGCGGTCCTAGTACATAAATCGCGGAACTTTTGCGCCTAGTTTTGGAATAACATGAAAATCTTATCAGGACCTTTTGCCCGGCTGCTTAAGTGTTTAAAACTTTGGGAATTCAATTATTATAAAATATCTGTATACGAGTATTATATATATAAAATATCAACTAAATCAATTTGTCTCGATGCGGGGATCGAACTCACGGCCTCTCGTTTCACAACCAACAGAAGGTCTGGGTGTTTGTCAGACAGAGAAATCTCTCTCGTATTTCCTGATAGCCACTGTTATATTTAATATCCAACCTGTGTGGAATATTAGTTACAAATAAATCAATGCGTGTCAAGTCATCTTTGATTTACAACAGCCACGACACGAGACTAGATCTTAGTGTGGGGTCACGACCATGTATGTTACTGTGAGGTGTATTTATTTGTTCTACTTTTTCAACCAATTTTCCATTACACAGAATACATGTAAAGTATATTTGTCCATAAATAAACGTCTTATTTTTAATTATTTTACGGTAAGGCACTTTTTGATGTTTAACATTTAGACAATGAAGCCTGGCCTTTATCGTACTATCTAGTTTGAATAATTACTATCAGTATATAACTAGCACTAGCACAGTATACAACTATGCATAAAATCAAAGAAGCCCAAAGACAAATGGAACGTGCAATGCTTGGGATTACGCTACTTGAAAAACAAAGGTTGTTGACGTGGGAGAGCGCATCACCAAGTTGAAGTGGAGTTGGGCAGGGCATCTGGCTAGACGTTTAGATGGCAGATGGACTAAGACTGACAGAATGGTGGCCCAGAGAGTCACGGCGGCTAAGAGGCAGACCACCTGCCAGGTGGACAGATGACATCGTCAGAGTTGCAGGAAAACAGTGGATTCGCTTGGCACAGGACAGAAAAATGTGGCGAGTAAATGAGGAGGCAGTGCCTTAAATAGGTTGGATAAATTTTTGATGTTATTGTTCTCACGGAATGTTGGCTCGGCACCGGACCCGCAATTGGTCTATTAGACGGCTATGTATCATATAGAACTGAAAATATTAATAACCAATGTGGTGGAGTTGTTGTATTCGTGAAAGAAGCTTTAAATGCCACGGTCACTGAGCCTCCGTTCAATGACGCTGACTCCTTAGTTATACAGCTGTTGAATGATGTCACAATAATAGCCATTTATCGCTCTCCTTCGTTTAAACAAACAGAAAATTTTATATCTTCTCTTGATAATACATTAAATTCACTAAAAGATTAAGACTAAGAGATTTGAATATCAACTTACTGTCTAGTTCGGATAAATGCTACTATGGATTATCTCTGTTTATTGGCTGAACACGGTTTAAAGCAAGTAATTGATAAACCCACCAGGAAAGATGCTTGCTTAGATCATATATTCATTAAATCAAATAGCCAACTCTCACTAGGAATAGTTTTTGACCCGGATATCACCGACCATCGAATAGTCATGTTAGGGCACAATGTCAACACAAGAAATAGTACAAGAAAACGAAACCAAATTGTTACTAAAGTCAACTACTACACCTTAACTGAAGAATTATTAAAAACTGACTGGTCCGATGTAACTGAAGAAGAGAATATTAATAACGCTGTCAATAATTTTAATTGCCTACTATCATCTGTTCTTCAAAGACACACGATAAAGAAAAAAATCACCCGCTCAAAATTTGCATGGAAACCTTGGATCACCCCTGGACTGATCAGATGCATGAACCACAGGGATAAACTTCACACGCAATCAAGGAAAAACCCCAATGACCAGACAAAAAAACTCATGTATACCCGATACAGAAATTTCTTCACAAACCTCATAAGAACGTTAAAACGTAACTACGAAAGCGAACAGCTAAAAAATAATAAAGATAATCCCAGACAGTTGTGGAAAACTATTAACCATATTAGTAACCGTTCAGGTAAAACTAAAAACGACTTAACAGAACTACTCAGAAGTAAACCTACCCCTCAAGAATCAACCGATAGCTGCAATACGTATTTTTCCACAGTAGGCAAACGATTAGCTTCTCACATACTGTCCCAAATTGGTGAAGAACAGGATATAATATTAACTAAGTCTAAAATTAATAAATCCGCTAGTTTTGTTTTCTTTATGCAACCAACTGATTGTCCTGAAGTCGAACTCATAATTAAAAACCTGAAAACAGATGGTGCTCCAGGAGACGACGGATTCACATCTACACTTATTAATAAGATAAAATCCGCAATAATCAATCCCTTAACCTACCTTATTAATCTAAGCTTGAGTACGGGTATATTTCCAGACAAATGGAAGCGAGCTACAGTAATACCAATACACAAAAGCGGTCCCAAGAACGATCCTAAAAATTACAGACCTATTTCGTTACTAACCATATTTTCCAAAATTCTTGAAAAGATAGTAAATAAACGACTAAATTCCTACATACAGAAAAATAAACTACTATCCAATAACCAGTTTGGCTTTAGGCAGGGAAAATCCACTGAAGACGCAGTCACCTTACTTACTAGTAGGATCACATCGTACCTAGACACCGGCGAGAAATGTATCGGAGTATTTTTGGATCTCTCAAAAGCGTTTGATACAGTAGCAATCCCAATCCTTTTGAAAAAGCTAGAGTCAATAGGAATAAGAGGGCCCCCGCTTAATTGGTTCAAATCCTACCTAACTGATAGACGTCAAACCGTCAGGATACTAGACTATATTAGTACGGAACAAACTACAGATTTTGGAGTTCCCCAGGGGAGTGTACTTGGTCCGACCCTGTTCACAATATATATCGATGACATCCATGATACAGCCACCCAAAATTCTGAAATCATATGCTACGCTGATGACACCGCTATTCTATTCCACGATAAAACCTGGGAATCAGTATATGCCGCGGCACAGAACGGGATTTCAGACATCAAGTACTGGCTCGACCACAACCTTCTATCTTTGAACTCTGCTAAAACCTGTTACATCTGTTTCCATAAAACCCTAACCTCAGCTCCGAAACAATCATTTAAACTTAAAATACACACAGCACTTTGTTTTAATACAATATGTTCCTGCACTGAACTCCTCAAAGTGGAATCTGTTAAATATCTTGGGATAATGATAGACCAACGTCTCTCGTTCAAACTTCACATTTCTCAAGTTGCTAAGCGCATCAGACAATTAATCTACGTGATGAAACTCTTACGCAATTCAGCCAACAAGAAGATTCTGCACCTTGTGTACATTGCGCTGTGTGAGTCTGTAATCGGTTACTGTATCACGACCTGGGGCGGTATTGGCTCCAGCACAATGATAAACGTGGAAAGATCCCAACGCTCAGTCCTTAAAGTCATGTACAAAAAACCATTTAGATATCCTACTCATACGTTGTATACTGAAACCAAGGTATTCACTGTTCGGCAGCTGTACATATACAAATTAATCATAAAACAACACAGAAATGTTATTCAGTCCGAAGAATATCAGCTGTTGCTTCAACGTCGTGTATTTAAATCCCAACAAACAGTTGTTAGGACAGTTTTTGCTCAACACATGCAATCCTTCTTGCTTCCTTTTATTTACAATAAAGTCGCGAAAATATGTAACCTTAGAAATAGTACTATGAGAGAAACGAAAAAACGTATTCGTGAGTGGTTGCTCTCTCTAACATATTTGGAGACTGAAAAAATAATGAAAGTGACCCATTAACATACACAGACACACACATACACTCACACACACACACACACACATTCGCGCGCGCGCGCGCGCGCTTAAAATTTATTTGGATCTCATTACTACAAGTTTAAGTGTTATTAATGATTTCTTGTTTTTTAATTTGTATGTGTTAACTCTTTTTAATTTTAATTTTTTAATTCATTTGTTTTTATAGTTACAACTCTACGATAATCTATTATACTAACACCTTTGTAATCTCCTCTCTCGATGGCCACGTGACAGGCATAGCCTAGTGTGGGCATCACAGTTGTTCCTACTTTGTAACTAAGAAAGTATAATAAAGATTATTTTATTTAAAAAAAAAAAAAAAACAATAATATTGTACAATATTGTTGTACAATAATACTGTATAATACTGTTGTATACATACAGAATGCTTGGTAAAGTAATGGGTCTAGTTCATAATCGTGTTGACTACACATCATGTTCATGTTTTATATGAGAAGCTACTACGCTGTGACCTACTCCTGTATCACGAAACTCTCAATAGCTTTGTGGTCCTAGTATTTTAATCGCGTAACATTTTCGCCTTGTTGCGAGATAATAAAAAACAAGCTCGTTGCCTCAGTGTACGACTGCTTCAGCGACACATCCCATCGTTCGTGATTATAGCAGAAGGAGAACATTAGTAAGGACTTGCCACGATTCCAGGAATGAACAATGCAATTTACATTGAATTTAAATAACTTACTTATTGTAGAAAACGATACGATAGTCAGTCAAAGTGGGCGTATAGAACTATGTTTGCTTTTGCATATAGAGCTTTGAAAAAGGAACAAAAGACATTGGTGAGATGGACGTTGCGATTTGGTTTTCAGCATTACAAGCAAAGTTGCTCAAATGTAGTATGTCACCAAATGTTAATTCTAAAGCCGAGGGAATCGTTTATACCAAGGTGTCCGTTGTATCCTATAATTCAGAATTGTTTAAATGTTTAAATACGTTTCAACCGGCCTTACCAGAGAACTTAAGTTATTCAAACAACTAAGTCTCTCAAAATAAACTTCAGACGAACTTAATTCTATGAATCAGTAATAGGCAACAGCTCACCACGCTGGCCTAGTGCGACCTGGCAGACTTCACATAGCACGAAACATCTTGTTAAGTACTCTATGGTATGCAGGATTCCTCAGGATGTTTTCCTTCGCCGTTGGAGTGTGAGGTAATTAGCTATCAATAAACGTGTGAGATGTGTCCGGCGTGGCCGTGAAATATTCGGACCAAGACGTACTGAGCACTGAGGCAAAGGTGCACAATATTACGCGATATAAATACAAGGAGCGCATAAACATTCAGAGTTACGTAGCGCAGGTGAAGGTCACAGTATAGCTGCAGTCGCTACGAACTACGTTTACTGAAACCAGTACGTAAAGTACATCGCACTTGATTCACTTAGTCTGTGGCGTGAGGTGAATTAACTCAGAAGCAGTCACAGTGTGTTATCATACTAGCTTAAGTAAACTCAGTTGTATTGATATTAGTAATAATTATATTGTCTTATAACACAATAAAGATTGTAAGAAAATACGGAAGCCACAAATAAATTTTCCACAATATTTCTGTACTATTTAAATAAAATGACCGCATTCGTTGATATTAACAGGAAACAATACAATATTAGTCAGGAATAAGACCGACACAATAAAATAACATAATATGTACGAACAGACAGTTTTGAACACCAAAGCTACATAATGTTACAGTAAAAATATATTCATGACATATATGTTAATTGAAGTATGGCCTATAATGTATTTTTTCTTATTAGAAGTGTAACAGGAAGAGTAGCTGTTGACACCATCGGACCTGCATGGATTAATTACGTTCTATCGTATTTATCGTTTTATGTTTGTGTCCAGATGCATACATATATATATATATATATATATATATATATATATGATGACTTGGTGACTTCTGATTGGAATTGATTGGATTATAGGCGAAAAGACATGCTTATTATTATGAATATATGCTGTGATGTAATTTTTCTTCATGTGTCCAACTGTATGCAAAATAAATTTGACAAATAAAAAAAATAAACCATTATATATAGGTACATAAAAAAACTTTAATATTTCTAAACGCACCCTATTACGAATATAACGAAGTTTTTGTACTTAATTATAACTATTTTTTTTTATAAGTTACATATTCTTGCAATCAAGAGAAATAAATGTGGTGAAGATAATATTGCTGAGTTCATTCACCTGATGCCACAGATTAAACAAATCGCGTGCGATATATTTCGTTCACTGCTACAGGGAAAATGTTTCATCGTAAAAACGACTACGCTGTGATCTACGCCTGTCTCGCTCAGATCTCAACGGCTATGCGGTCCTATACTGTTTCCATTTGTTTATTTTATTTTTGACACATCGAGTACTGAATCAAATAGTGATGGCCTGATGCGTTATCGAATCAATTTTTTATAACAAACGATTTTATTTTTGAACAAGTTTTAATCGATTTAATACATATTTTATTTTTTGCTCCATGCATTGTTTTATAAAACTTCAGGGATATTTAAGTTACTTGATTTAATAATTATATTAAAATAAACCATTTACTCATGTTAAGTTAATATTTTTCTTAAAGGACAAACAAGGGAGTTTGTGTTGCGACTTCATGAGTACTTTGAAAGGGAAAGCCGTAATGGTGGACCTCTTATACCAGTGACTCAAATCAGAGACCGTGTTTCAGCAGCATTAGGTATTACTGCTCCAACAGTTTCAAAAATAATTAAAGAAGGCTACGGCAGTAGTGGCATGGAACAAAACAAGCCATCTACACCTAAGAAAAAACGTCAGCCCTTTAAAGTGACAGCAATTGACAGTTTTGATGGTGATGCTATTCGTCGTCATATATACGATTATTACCAAAGAAAAGAGATTCCTACTTTACATAACCTAGTACAATCTCTGAAAACTAGTGGCTTGTTCCGTGGTCAAAAGTCTTCTTTGGCGAAGGTATTGAATAGGATTGGATTCCAATACAAAAAATGTGACAAAAGAAAAATATTGATGGAACGCAATGATGTTGCTTTGTATCGATGCGAATTTTTAAGACAAGCTAAAAAAATAGAAGACTGGTCGAATGTTGTTTTCACCGATGAAACTTGGCTCAATGCGAATCACACGGTATCAAAAACTTGGACTGACAACACTGCTAGCTCCTCGACCGCAGTGCCAATGGGAAAAGGTGAAAGAATTATAATTTGTCATGCAGGAACCGCAAAAGGATTTGTGCAAGATGCTATGTTAGCTTTTAAATCAAAGAAAACAGGGGATTACCACGAAGAAATGAATTCCGAAGTATATGAAAAATGGTTTCGGGAAATGTTATTGTCACTCGAACAGCCATCAACAATATTTATAGATAATGCGTCCTATCACTCTCGGCAAATTAACAAAATGCCAACGCAAGCCAGTAAAAAAAATGAAATAATAAACTGGCTCCGTAACAATGGCGAGGAGGTGGACGAGTCCCTATTAAAAGTAGAGTTACTTAAAATATTAAAAATGAGGAAGCAGCCTAAACGATACGTTATAGATGAAATGGCTGCAGAACATGGGCACACCGTCCTTAGAATTCCTCCATATCATTGCCAGTATAATGCCATAGAGCTAATATGGGCGCAAGTGAAAGGATATGCCGCGAGAATAAATACAACTCCTCCTTTCACCGCAAACAAAATGCTGGAGTTGCTTAAAAATGCGTGTGAAAATGTGACGCCTCATAACTGGGCGAGTGTCGTAGATAAGACGAAGAAAGAAATAATGTCTGATTGGGATCGCGATGTCGCATTTGACAACTTACCCATGCACTCATTAATAATTAGTGTTACTGGGGATACGAGTGACGACGACGCCGATTCCGACGAAACAGACGATTGTTTATAAATAAAAATATTAACAAATTACCTTTTAGTTGTTTTAATTATTTAATCCTTAAAGTACTATGAATTCCAACATGGTTTAACTGTTTATTACAAGTAGGTACTAAACATTTATTTTCGTTGTAATCATTGTAATTATTTTAAATTAAACTCTTATTAAAAGTCACTTCAATACGTATACCTTTATTCATATTAATTAATTTGCAGCAAATACATTCGATCCTAATATTGGGTACTATATTACGTTTAACTGTTTTCATTAGCATTTTAATGTAATTTTATTTCAAATGATTCCGATTGATTGATTCTATTCAAAATCGTTTTTGTTATCTGTGGTCATTCGTTACGAATGGCACAACTCTAAGTGGGCGTTACCCGTCAAGAAAGTATCTACTTTTATTTCAAAATATTGTTCTACTGTAATGTCGTACTTTATAGGCGTGAACTGTCAAAAATAAAATAAACGAATGGAAACAGTATAGTACATAAATCGCGGAACTTTTGCCCCCCCTAGTTTTGGAATAACATAAAAATCTTATCAGGCCCTTTTGCCCGGCTGCTTTAGTGTTGAAACCTTTGGGGAATTCAATTATTATAAAATATCTGTATCTTATATCTTTAAATGAGCAATTCTTGTATATATATATATATATATATATAATTGGAATCTCGGAATCGGCTCCAACGATTTTCATGAAATTGTGTATACGTATAGAGGGTTTCGGGGGCGATAAATCGATCTAGCTAGGAATCATTTTTAGAAAATGTCATATTATTCGTGTTTTATCGATCGTTTTTAAACTGAAAAATATGACTCTTCCTGACATCTATTGGCGAATAATAATACTATTTTTTGTGAGCAATAAAGTCATTTTAGAAACTGTCATTTTATTCGTGTTTTATCGATCGTTTTTAAACTGAAAAATATGACTCTTCCTGACATCTATTGGCGAATAATAATACTATTTTTTGTGAGCAATAAAGTTATTCCAGCAGATGGCGTTGTTAAGTAACACGAAGTCAATGAGTGTTTGCTTTGAGGTTAGACTAAGAAAATCGATTGTTTATTTACATTATTTGTGTCTTCTTAATGCACGTGTTCACTTAAAAATGCCTAAACGATCTTGGAAAAAAACGCTTATAAACAATTAACTTCACGAAGCCGCAACTCGTCTCAAGAACACCTAGAAGAGCATCGTCATCAAACTGATCAGGATTCTCAAACTTCTCACAGTGAAGACTCATTTCAAGGATACCGTCATGAAAATCAGGTTTCTGCTCGTCCCACACGTGCTGCTAAAGTTAAATGCTTGCAAAATTTTACTGACATTACACGAGCAGAAAGTATGATTTAGATGTTTCACGAGAGCGTGCGGCCCAATGTGTAGCTAATGAAAATAACGATAATTTACAAAAAACACAATTTGTAAAAAAAAAAAAAAAAAATACCGAGCAAAGCTCGGTCATCCGGGTACTATTATATTATATATAAAATATCACTTTAATCAATTTGTATCAGTGCGGGGATCGAACTCTCGGCCTCTCATTTCACAACCGATCCGAAGGTCTGGGCGTTTGTGAGACCGAGAAGTCTCTCTCGTATGTCCTGATACTCACTGTTATATTTTATATCCCACCTGTGTGGAATATTATTTTCAAAATAAATCGATGCGTGTCAAGTCTTCTTTGATTTACAACATGGTGGCAGCGGTGGGACAAAAATAAATAACTTCTCTGCTTGTGTTCGATAATAAGTCGAGATGGAACATGCGCGGTCGCCGTCTGAACTTGTCCTGGAAGGAGGCCCAGCAACTCGGGCTGATGCCTGGTGGCGATGAGTTAGGCAGTTCAAAATATTTTTGAAGGCGTCGGGCGTACATCGGGAAACTAGCGATATCCAGGCGAGTATGCTAATAAACTTTATTGGACCAGAAAGATACTATAAAATCAAAATGGCATTGATAAATGTGTGGAAAAGTTGAATGCATATTTTAGCAATCATACCAGCATTACAATTATTAAATTAAAAGTTCTTTGCGAGAGGTGACTTTGAAAATATGTCTGCGTTTACTTCCAATAATAATGGTGGAAATAGTCGTACAGAAACGACAGCTGTAAGGCTGGCAAAGAAAAAAATAATAAATAAATGAAGAGAATGTCCAAGTATGTGTCTATCTTTACCGTCATTTGTGTTTATTTTGTTTATCTTTAATTTATTTGCGTTTTTATAATTTAGTCCTTTCATTTCGTTTATAGTTTTTTTTGTGTTTGTTCCTTTATAAAAGGTAAGATGTTGTATAATATATTCAACGTGAGTGGAATATTATATACAAATAAATCAGTTCGTGTCAAGTCATCTTTGATTTACAACAGCCACTACACAAGACTAGATATTAGTGTGGGATAACAATGATGTACATGTTATTATTGGGCGTATTTGTTTATTCTACTTTTAAAACCAATGTTCAATCACACAGAATTCCTACCAGAAAAAGGCCTCCACATTTTCTTACATTATTTATTGTGTCACAGGATAATAAATTTATTATTCACATATCACACCTGATTATAGAAAAATCTTTGAAAAAGTCACGCTACCATACAACTGACTTTTTGTAAGCTAGTATGAGGACACACAGTGGCTGTTTCAGAGTTCATACACGTGTATTAAAATTATTTATATGTAAATTACATGCTAAAGAAACAGCCAGTTGTGTATAAAAATATATCATCGCGAATTAAAACAAGTTATTTAACAATCTAAAATGTGATTATTTTTATGACTGTAGACATACCTTGCCAAAATAGTACATTGTTAATTTTTAAGTATCATCATTATTTTCTATCTCTACCGATCCTTCATCATATCATATCTCATTAGTGTTGGCTATATTTTCACAAGCGCTTGCAGTACAAAAAAAAAAGTTATAAAAGCCTTCATCGAGGGTGTTAACGTTCAGTCCTCATTCCTGTACTGAACGAAAGAAAGTAAGTTAACAATTTATAAATATAATTTCACTAAGGCACTTAATTATTAAGTCGGATGACTAGAAAAGTCAACTGAATCTAAGCTTTACAAGTTTAAATTTTGCACCGATTACCTACACAGTTTTATGTCGAAACATCACTTCTATAGCACTCACATAAATGTCGATGTAACATTCTAAAGAAGTGAAATATTTCTACAATAGTGGACATTAGCGTGTTATACTCACGTATGTTATCTTTTTATAAAGAAGTATACACCTAACGTTATAGCCTAATTGACTTAATTTTCCTGTTTATTTTGACCGATCAGTGTTACAGAAAATGAAAAGCATCGAATGCTATGTGGCTAGTCTGTAGCACCTCAACGATCCACCAGGAATAGCGGTCGTTCATTGGCTGAGCAATAAATCAATACTGGCTGTAGGGTGAGGGCGTATGTGGTGGCTTGTTGGTAACGCACCGGGCGCGGCCGCCGAGACGGTGGTCGTGGGTTCTTATACGGGGACTTACCTCTAACTTTTTAGAGTAGTCGGCGTGTTGATAACAAAAAATATTTACCTATGGTAAATGAAAACCTTCACTAATGTATAGTGACCTCAGCCCTGTCAGTGAAGCTCTCAGTTGTACAGGAGGCCCGTGCAGTTCGCGATGATGGGCGACAATTACAAGAGTCTAGTAAAATAGCTAATCGAGTGCCTACAACGTATATCGAACACTGATTCAGCGAAAACAATTTATAGGGAAGCTGCTGGTACTGTAGCCTAGGTCTGTGTCGCACAAATCTTTATCAGTCCTGCGGTCCTAGTATTTGGATCGCGTAATATATTGAATATAAATATATGTGTATGCATCTGGATACAAACAAAGAACCCTCAGTACGATAGAATATGATTAATCCATGGTTTAGGCCCGATGGTGTTAACAATTAAATTACTCTTCCTTTTTACGTAGAAAACATATGTACATTATAGGCCATACTTCAATAATACTAGAAATATCATGAATATATTTCCAAGTGGCGCGACCCAAATACAAACACTCTATCAACTAGAGACCTCGTGCGTTTTTTTATTGTAACTACAATTGCAACATCATGTAGTTATGGCATGCAAAATATACTGCTCGTGTATTTTTTTTTATGTTATTTAATATTTTTTATGTTACTCAACATTTTAATAGTACTTTAATATTGTATGTTTATTTATGACCTCCATATTGTTTTACTACTTACATTCTTAATTGTGCCGTAAGAGAATTATTATTCATATTTCATTCGTAATAATAAAAAAGAGCTTAAAAAATGTCACGCTATCATACAACTGAGTGTTTGTAAGCCAGTATGAAATACACCTTTACTATTTTTGAGTTTAAGCATTTCACCTACTGTTTTCGTTAACATATAATTCGTAGTGACTGCAGCTACACTGTGACCTTCTGAGCTCTAGATCTTTATGCGCTCCTAGTACATAAATCGCGAATTATGGAGCACCTTTGTCACGGTCTCAGTATGTATCTCAGTCTCAGTATGTATATGTATCTCGGTATCAGTCCTCAGATGTGTATTGTATGTACTTGTAGCTGCATCAGCGCACAATAGCCGGCAGTGGCTGAGAACGAGTCTCCTCTACTACTACGAGTTTTCGGTTGAGAGGACTTAGGCTAGAGTCCACCAAGCCGAGGTCTAGTGCGGGTTGGTGGACTTCACTCGCGATGAACAATCTTGTTAAATTTTCTGTTATACGCCGGTTTACTCACGATCTTGCCGTTATAGGTCAATGAGGAGGTTCAATTTATATATTTTGGGAGATTGGCATCATAAAGAGACTTAAAAAAAGAATAGGTATGTACACTCCTATTGCCCTAAAAAATACTGGAATGTGCTTGAGGTTTTAGTTTTGCTTCAATAATGTGCAGATTGTATTCATAGCCAATCAGTTCAAAAGGTGCACAGGTTTAAATACAGTTATTGCAGACTTTTAAAGGCATTCAAAATATTTTTTGGCGATTGCTCACAAGCAGTCCATTAAATTTATTAATACTTTAGTAAACTTTTTTTGGGTATTGTTAAAGTTTGGACGATCAATTATATTCTGATGAAAATTTATGTTCTGCCACGCAATTTTCATTGGTCTGAAGGAAGGCACATCGACAATGTGAGTCGAAGTGTCAAAAGTAGGAAACAGATATATTTCTCGTGACACTCTTTTAAAATGTTTTACAATTGTGATGATATATTGTCTCTCATTTTTTTCCCAGGTCTCTATTGAAAATAAAGTATGGTCATAGTTTTTACCCAAGATTCATTGCATATTCTAGTACCTCGTGGCCAACCATTTTTCCAGGTTTCATATATCGCTATTAGTATACTACGTAGGGAGAACAGGGGGAGATCGTCTTTACTGGCGCGAAGTATCAAGGAAAACGCTTATTTTAAGTGGTTTACTAAACGCTGCGGATGCTTAGTGTCGTTTTTGTTATTTTAAATCTATGAAGAGCATCGGCTAATGTTCCGGTGATATTGACGATGTTGCTTACATCTTCTAGAGAGATTTTAGATCCTTCAAAATATTCCTTAATCACATCAGGCGTGATACTAGCTCGTTTGTATTTTCTGATACAATATTTGTGAAATGTTGTGTTTGTGTCTCTTTCAGTTTGAAACAAAGTCTGGTCCGTGCATTTTATTTATCCCGGTATACTTGACTATGGCCCATAAGTTATATACTTACTCACGATATTTTCCTAAAGAAAAAGTGCGTGGTATTTATATTCAAAATATATCGTATTTTTGATCTTGATACAAGTGACTTAAGTGAAATAAGTAGATCAAGAATAGAAATATAATATATTAGAAAATAAAAATAAGCGTATTTTCTTTTTCTAAAAGTGATATTCAGTGTCACTGTAGAGAAAATAAACGCTGCTCGGTTCACGTAGGCTGTGGCCCCCCACAGTCGTCGTTCATTGCTGAGCAATAAATCGATATCAGCAGCAGGGTGAGGGAGTCGTGGGTGGTCTGTTCGGAAAGAGCCGAACCAGGTATCGAGAAGTCGCCTGATCCAATCTCAAAAAATAATTGCTAATATTTAAAGTCACGTGTTTATAATATTATTATTTATATTATTATTTTATTTATAGCTAATTACCTCACACTTCAACGTCAAAGAAGTACATCGTGAGGAAACCTCCACACTATAGAGAACTCAACAAGCTGTTTCGTGCTATGTGAAGTCTGCGAGCTCGCACTAGGCCATATTACTATTACGAGTTCATTAATTTTTTTACTTACTAAATTAATCTAATTTGTGATTGTTTGATATGATGCAATTGGCTTTTACTAAAAAGTAAGGTTATAACTACTTAATCCATCGTTAATTAAGGTGTATGTATCTGTTATATAAACCTATTCCAATGCATTTCATTTTACTACTCTCAATGTTTTAAATTTAAATTTTGTTCAATTCCTTCGAAATTGAAAAAAAAATCGATAAAATATAAACATCACGATAAAAAATAAAAATTATGTTGTATACGCGCTATCACGCGAAATGCCGAAACCCGGACTCGAACCAGATCTAGATTTCGCAGTCTATCGATCTTCCGATTGAACTATTCCAGCTTCAGAATACTTGGCAAAATAGTTGATCCAGTCTATATCTGCGTTAACACAGTAATACTTAAAAAAGATTTAGTTTCAAGTCCATCACAAATGAGTAACTAGGACTTTGTAAAGCTCTTTAAATTACGCCTGTTGAAACTTACGATGATGTTCCACCTTTTTTGACTTCATAACTCCAATTAAAGTTTCATGGGCTCAAAACCACAAGTTGCTTTCTGTTAAATCGCAAGTCTTTTTATTTTATATTTTATAGGAAAGCTTACAGATTAATTATAAGAGAAATATATATTTCACATTAAGTGTGTTACAAATTTGGTGATAACAAGCTTCCACATATGTATATCTATATAATCGTGTACCACTATTTACATACATACATACATAATCGTCACGCCTGTATCCCATAGGGGTAGGCAGAGACTATGGATACCACTGTTTAAATACTAGTTAATATAAGTATTATTAATTTTAAGAATAAAGTACCCTTAATATGACACAGATAAGTATAATAATTAAATGATTGAACAAGTAAACCACAGAAACATAACGAATTACAATATAGGTGAAACTATATTAGTGGATAATATAAAAAAATACGGAAGTAACTCTGTCTGTCTGTTCACTTTTCACGTCTAAACCACAGAACGAATTGTAATGAAATTTGATGCAGTGATAGATAAGACCTTAGGAAAGGACATAGGCGTCTTTTTTGTGAAGTAAAGGCTTGAAGGGGTTTAAATAAGGGATCAAAGTTTGTGTGGAAAAAATCTAAACCATTGAAGTTACAAATGTCAAACTTGGCACTTAAGTTTCTTAATTAAAAAAACAAATATACCTTGTTTTCTTAAAATTAACCCCTAAAGGGGTTATAATAAAGGCTGGAATTTTATATGGAAAATAGAAACCGTTGAAGCTATTTCTATGAAAACATATATTTCAGTTCTTTAATACAAACAAAAAATAACGACGTGCGATAATTTTGGAAAAACTGCAGTATGGAAACAAAATAAGTGAAGAAATATTGTAGGGAAAATCAAAACTATAGCAACATAGTCGACCACGGTCACATTGAGTTTAAATATAAAAGAGTACTACCAGTATAAACGTATAATATTATATTGATATGGATGTGGACTCAAAAACTATCTGCACCAGGGCGAAGCCGGGCCGGGCCGCTAGTGCTTAATAAGTGTTAACACCGCAATCTAGTGTCGCTCAGTGCAAGCTCGGATGGCGACAGAGACACCAACAGTTTTCGCACAAAATACACCTTTGCGAGGGAAAAGTTCAAATGATTTTCACAGCTATTGATAGAGGTCGCTGTTCGTATTGTAGTTACGTGTTCATGTTATGCCATGACACACGTCATTGTAATAAGAATATTGTCATTCTATTGCAATGAAGTTTTACATAAAGACCCGTCGTACATTAACATAATTGCGCAAAAAATGGTGCAATGGCCAAAATGCGTGCGCGAAGTAGAGTAATGTGTGCAAAACTGGACGCTTGTTTTTATTTGAGTTAGTAAACTGATCAATCAACATTTTATTTTAAATAAATTATTTATTCAGTAATATATTCGAGTAAGTGTAAATAATCAAATAGTAAAACGATAAATATTTATTCCATAAAAACAATAACTTCCTGAATCTTAATTAGGAAAACTAAAATGTTTTTATAGTATAGATGCGTTGTTCGCGCTCTATAATGGCAAGACGATTGTAAAGTGCCTGCCAGTGAGTCAGGCACGCTTCAACCAGTGTCGCGGCTTCTCGTTCCTCTAACCATTTTTTTTTCTTAATCAAATGCGGAAATATGCTTTCGAGTGATTTAAGACTATGTACGAATTATTCTGCAACTGTGAACTAAAAATAATAGTTTATTAAGTGCGTAAGTACACACTACATTATTTTTTTTAACAAATATAGCAATTAAACTTTAATTGACATCAAGATATCGCCATGGCGACGTTTGACGGCCCGCGCCACGATAACCCGTGCTTCAGGCTTGTAGGAGAAGATGGGCAATATTTGCACCAGGCATAAATAATTAATATTTTTGTACTATAATAACACGGTACGATGCATGTATTAAGTAGTCGGTGAACATAATACATAAAATACTTGTAAGTATTTACTAATATATATTTTGCTTTTATTTGATTTCGAGTTTTTCTTTCTACAGCCACAGAAAGTCCACCGCTAAACATAGACCACCCTCAAGGATCCCCACAGCGATCTGTTGGAAGCGACCTGCGTCCAGCGACTTCCTGCATCTTAACGAGGTCATCCGACCACCTTGTAAGCGGGTGTACGACTTCGCTTGCGTATACGAGGCCTCTACTCCAGAACCTTTGGGCCATATTTTACTTCAACTTTAGAATCCCAAAAGACAGATTAATGAAAGAAAAGTGGTTAAATGTAATAAGGATTCAAAGTTGTTAGAATGCTTGGATGACAACTACTTTTTCTACGATCTGTTCGGAACATTTTTACGCAAACAATATACGAGTACATACACATACATACACATTAGGTATATGTGACCAAAATAAATTATCGGAGAAAAAAACGACTGTACGAGTAATTAAGATAAGTCAAAAGTAATTATTTTATGAAATAAATATTTATATTATTTGTATAATTCACATTAGGTATAATCTAATAAATAAGGGTTTCTCAGTTCACACAATAAATCGTTTAAATAATTCATCACATTGTAACGGGTGATTTTTATAAGCAATGAGTATATAACGTATTTAGCATGACGATGTTGCTGGCAGTTATATTAAGAAAAATAAGAAGGATTTGAATGCAGAACGGAGTTGTTAATGGCTAATAGAAGGACGGCCGAGTCGGAAGATGTATTACGCTGTGATTGTTCAAGAGTAAACGTTGTAGGCATTAAACTATGCCAGTTGTGTGTAGCGAGCCCTTGTATGAATGTACATGATGTTGGAAAAGAATAGAGGAATTATGATAACACAATAGTCGTATTATTTTGAGTATTAATAACATTTTTTATTTATACTTACTTAAGTGTATTAATCAATAAATAATTTATTATAAATAAAATTTTAATTGATCAGTTTTCTAACTCAAATAAAATCAAGTGACCAGTTTTGCACGCATGACTCTGCCACGCACACGCGTTTCGGCCATTGCACTATTTTTTGTGCCATTAGTTATGTTTATGTATGATGTGTCCATTTGTAAGACGTCTTTAGGAGTAAGTAGAAAGGTTAGCAAAACTACACAACGAAAAGGGTCTGCATTAAGCAAATAAATGATCAAAAAACATATTCAATTCAGGAACTCCATCATTAAAGTGAGGCTAGCAACGCAATGAATTACCACATGATTAAATAAACGGAACAGAGGCTAGGCTTCCTAAGAATTTGGCCTCTATATAATATTGCTGTCATAACAACTCCCGGCATTAAAAAATTTTAAATATCCACCGTGCACAGCCATCGACCAGTTAAAACCAGTTAACTTTATGACACGTAGTATTATGAACAGATTTATTTATTTTTCGAATAATCCGTATCCATAGTGTACGTTGATATTGGATTTTTCTATACATTATCAGCCCGGAGTCAGGAATTTGTGCCCGATATGGCGATAGGCTCGCCCCCTATCACATCGTGGGACGGAATATACAAGGCGAAACGTGGGTGTTCTGGTGGCACCTCTGCCTACCCCTTCTGGGAAAAAGGCGGGTGTTTATGTATGTATGCATAGTATGCGTGAACAATAGTACGAACCGGATCTATTGTTTCGTACTTCGATCCTTATGTGTTATGCGTTAAAAATATCAGTACTATAGTACTTTTCAATAAATAGCCAAGCGAGTTACACAATTATTCAGCCAATAATTGTTTTTTTATGGAAATGACTACATTGTTTAATTACTTAAAAATAATTTGGTATATAATAGAGAAAATAAAAAGTTACAATCGCAAATTACAAAAATGGGGTTTAGACAGCCATTTGGCTGGATGCCGAATCCCGGGCTCGAACCGGGGTCTCTAGACTTCGCAGCCTAGCGCTCTGCCCATTGAGCTAACTCGGCTATAGAATGCTTGGTAAAGTAATCGGTCTAGTTCATAATCGTGTTGACTACACATCATGTTCATGTTTTATATGAGAAGCTACTACGCTGTGACCTACTCCTGTATCACAAAACTCTCAATAGCTATGTGGTAACATTTTAATAATAAGCACTTGCCTTGATTATCGAGAATTAACTATACAATTGGCATTCGTTTAAAGAACTTACTTATTGCAGAAAAACGACAAAATACAGTCAATCAAAGTGGGCGTATAGAAAGATATTTGCTTATGCATTTGGAGTTTTAAAAACGGAACAAAAGACATTGGTAAGATGGACGTTGCGATTTGGTTTTCAGCATTATACGCTAAGCTGTTGAAATATTATATGTAACCAAATGCTAATTCTGAAGCCGAGGGAATTGTTTATAGTAAGGAATCAGTTGTATCATATAAGTCAAACTGTTAAATGTATAATCTCGACACTGAAGAGGCGACTTGATACGCAATTCAATAAACCTCTTCTGTAGTTTCGCAAATTCGTGTCATGATTTGTAAGTCAAACGAGCGTCTCTCAAATATGTTTCAACAGCCTTGGCAGAGAACTTGACTTATACAAATAGTCGAGTCCATCAACATAAAAGGGGACGCGTAAGTGTGTCAAGTTCACGGTGGACACTCGGGTCCTGGCTCTGCGTGGGGGAATACTTTCTTTCATTTTTGAGGTTGCCACGTGGAGTCACCTTTCGAATAACTATTTTACTGCATTTTTAAAACTTTCTGCCGAACTTAATTCCTCTATAACGATAATAGAGCGTGATCGCCCATTGCTGTATCCTCTACAGCTAAGAGTTTGACTGAGAGGGCCAGGGCTTAGACAATAGTCCACTACCCTGGCCCAGTACGAGCTGGCAGACTTCACAGGCACAGAAAATCTTGTTAAAATTTCTACGGTATTAAGATATTTTCACCATGTGTTAAATATTTCCTTGGGTGTCGGAGTTCAACCAAAAACAACGATGATAATTAGTGCTAAGTATTTATCTATTTATGAAATAAAGAAATTATTTTTATTCTTATTCAAATTATTCTTATGTTTTCCTTCATCATTGAAGTGTGAGGTAATGAGCTATCAATAAACGCGTGAATCCAAAAAGTCAAGCGGTCAGACCACCCCCTCACCCTGCTGCTGATATTGATTTATCGCTCAGCCAATGAACGACGACTGCGACGTGCCACGGCCTACGCGAACTGAGTGCTAATTTTATATGCTTTGACACTGAATATCGCTGGTAGCGAAAACATTTAATTTATTTATATTCTATTATATTATACCAGCATTCTTATTTCAGATATAATTTATGGAGTAAGTATAAATTTTGTGTATTCCGACTTCGCTTTAATACAGTTTATGTTAAAATTGTATGCGTGAAATGGCACGTAAAGATACGATCAATAGTGCGTCGTTTGACGGAGAGGCGCTCACCAGCCTTGCCTCCTTAGTGTCATTCGGTGATCTGTGTAGTGCGGTCGTGTACTCGTAGTTTAATGTGTACACACATGGACAGTGCATAAAACAACATAAATAAGTAATTGTTTCCACTCCGCGTAAAGTCATCAACCAAAAATGGATCCAGGCGAAGATGGCTACGATTACCTGGAGGAGTTGCCCACGGAAGTCCTCTTCCATATATTATCTTTCCTACCCGCTACGCAATTTATCCGATGTAGAAAAGTGTGTGCAAGATGGAAAGCAATAGTAGACTCGTCGAAAAAATGTCACGGATTATGGGAAAGGTATGCGTGCGCCGATTTCAATGATGTGTATCAAGATGCTCGCAATAAATCGACCAGGGAAATGTCTTGGTATGAGACGTACAGAACACTGCGCTCTTGGTGCATTATTACTAAGGCAACCGAGGATAAACAAGATTTCTATCTTAGCTATGAGAGAACAAAGGAGATTCTAGGGTGTCAGCTTCTAAATCACGGTGTGCTAGGATTGCACACAAAAACATCGATCGATTATTATGATCTCGACACGATGGAGAGCTGTGGTGAATCAGTACACGGCCAATATACCAGTTACGCAGAAGATGAACATTACTTAGTCGTGTTAAATCACAGGAATCAAATGATCATTACGCGTAAAGAACTCACAAAGCCCAAACATCGTATCGAAATAGAATCGGTGAGGAGATTTGTACTAAAGGATCATAAAGTATACTACACTGTTTCTGTAAATCACAACGAGTTTGTCTATTTAGTAGATTTGCTAGATCCCAGTATGCATAAGGGAATAAGTATTACAAAAGTTTATGACCCCATCATGTCAATAGGATTTGTCAAAGATATTTTTTATTATATCGACGTAGGGGCGTGTATCTATAGACTGGAGGGTGCATGCTTTAATTTATTCCATTGTATTAGTCGACACGACAATGCTCTACATGAGTTGCGTCGCTACAATTTACTCGACCGATTACAGTGGCCGTTGTATTACTTTCGGATACTAAACAACCACGTTAGAGTACCCTCAGGAATCCTGAGCGCGATTACAAGTATGCGAGCTTACGATGATGTTTACATTATCGGCTGTAAGTGGGGGTATCTGCGTATTTATTATGCCCCATACAAACAAAAGTTTTCGGATATTTTCACCAGTCATCCCGCGAAACAGTTCCAACTGGTTGAGCAGGACTATTACAGCCCGAGTGTATCGAAGTGTTCAGTGCTAAAAATTGAAATTATGGAGACTCCTGAAGGCCACATCGTGATCGTAGCTTTGCCTATGAAAATAGTACAGATAAAGTTCACCAACAACTTCAAGGCGGTTATAGATCAAGCAACAAGTGGTAGACGACGCAACAGGCAGCACTTTTCTGAGGTGGAGCCGACACCTCTCCCGTCGACTTCCCATTAAATTACGCTGCGTGGGTAATAGGTAAGCTTTTTTAAACGTAAATCATATAATAAGGGCATATCGTAAACAAATTGAAGGTTACAAATATATTATTATCTTGCGTAAATGGGTTATAGGTCTGATTGAACACAATTGGTTTTCTATTTCAAGTTATATTATAACTTTATAATGGCAAAGATTTATATAACAGAACATAACACTTGAGAAGCTTGTATTCGCTGCGGCACAGGTGCAGGGGTCGTTTAGATGAACGGCCTTATTCATAAACAGATTGTAAACCTATTTAGTTACAGAATGCTTTGTCTTCTTCCCTCCAACTGAATTCTTAAGTTATTCGAAAGGGACAGAACATTCGATAACTAACATAGGTTTTAAATCTGTCTGTCAAAAACGCCAGAAGTGACTGCAGATATTTACACTTTACATAGCATCTGCCATTAACTTTGCTAAGCGAATTTGATTTAATGTTCACAATGCGAATTTTTAACTAGCACTACAAATTGGTTGATTCATGCTGTGCTCATAATTATGCAAGAAGCCCGGGCTAGCTTGGGACCGCGAAATTAGATATGTTACTTATTCACTTTAGGAAAACACAAAGCAACAGAGCGGCCAAACTATTCACTCCATTTAAATCAACTAAGCAGGATTACTAACTACAGGCCGCGCGGTTGCTTCATCTGTTGCTATTTACTTCATCGCTTTTAGGAAGGTCCATAACATAATATTTGATGCAGCACGCTTCTATTGTTTTAGAATCATCTTCGACGTCGCTATCAATCATCGAAGGAAGCGTAATCGAAGAAACGGGCGCTGTCCTGGACAACGGCGTTGCTTTGAGGATTGAAAACTATCTGCGCAATACCTTATATTAAGCTTATTTTTGTATTCATTATAGTACTTACTGATTTTACATGATGATACAATTTTTAGACTAATATATTTGCGTTGCGAAATTTGACACAGCTATGTGTTTATAATAGTTGAATGTATTTTGTTTTTATTGTGCTTCTGTTCTAATTCTTGAATTTCTGATTCTGGAATGTCTGGAATGTCTGGACATTGAAAAACACTTAAATATTGTTTTTATCTTAATTATATGATCAATAGGTGGTAGCACTTTAATTATACCGCGTGCAAATTGAATATTATTTGTAAAGGACACAGTAGTGAGTATTTACGTGTCTACTACAGCTGTATCGACTGAATATGTGTATTATTAAGTTAAAAAAAAGCGTCAAGATAATTAAAAAAGGTATTGTTGTCGAACTATAAATAAAAAAAATAATAAGTAGACATGATTTTACAAAATTCCTCAATGTTCATGAAAAACAAGCCTGGGAGGGACTTAATCCAGTAGTTAACGGTTTTTTTGGAAACATTACAACCATAGACTAACCTACTATTGGAACTGACAATTATAAAGATTGAAAAAGATGAAAAAATAGAATGAAAAAGACTTTTATCTTCAGCAAAACTCTTCGTGATGTAATTTCGCATACATACTTTTCTTGAAAATTCAATTAATGCTATAGTTTATACAAAAGCAAACCTTGATCAGAATAATGACTTATCCTTAATTTGCCACGTGGGAGAAACCAAATATCATTTACAGAAGCCAGGCACAAAAACTGTGTTGACTTGTTGAAATAACACTGGTTTTACGGATTTCACCGCGGACGTAAAAACTAGTTTTATTTGAATGTGTAACATTCGCGTAAATCTAAGAAACCATTGTGTTGATTTGTGATATAATTAGGTCATTCTATATATAATAATAAATACACTCAACAGTCATATACATAGTCCTGACCCCACACTAAGATCGAGTCTTGTGTCGTGGGTATCATAAACTACAAGACCCTTTTCCGTTCCAATAACACCCAGACTCGAAACAAATGCCTGTGGATCACACAATATGTCTCGGAGCGGAGATCGCACCCGCGACCTCACGTTTCTCGTTTCTCAGCCGGCATGTAACCAACTGCGCCACGGAGGCTGTCAATTTATCAATACATATATAAATACTATTTACTTGAATTAAAAAATATTTATTGGCTACGATACATTCAACAATGATTTTTTTCTTGTCCATTTTTTGTTTTCTCGGTAAAGTAAAATTAACTACTTTATCTTGCGTAGGTTAGCCTGTCAGATATTGGTGGTGCTCTAAAGATTTAAATGTTATAATCGTCTAAATGTTTACTATAAACATAATCATGTAGATAATTTATATGAAATCTAATCGAGCTTAGATTTTGTGACGTAGTATAATCATTGACATGGTGCGTTATTATTTGTACCTACATGATATTCAAAATGGATTGCAGTGTACTGTTGTTAGTTAGTAAAAGGGAATCTCTCCCATTATGCCCAATGTTAGACCATCGGCTTACTTATTGAGTTATTATGAAAATGTAGATCTGATTTTTATAATGATATATTCCGCAATTGGTTCAAAACCTGTGTAGATTAATAAATATTAATAAAAATAAGTGATTAATTCTATTCCGTCTTTGCGATGTATTAATTCCTTCATAACCATCATTCAGTCCTTAGTCACATGACTCCCCGCCTAACCTTCTACCAATAATCTCCCATCATCATTCATTAAAACTTTTCATCAGTTTGTCATTTAATCGATATGTATATGTAGTTGTAATTTTATAATAATAACGTTTTAATTAAAAATATATCTTACATTATCGCTGTGTCAGATGATTTTTTAAAGAAATGCTTGTGTATTGTAACAATCTTGAGTACTAATATTATCATAAAGATGAATAATTATATTTTTATATGAATATTTCAAGTGGGCGTGGGTGGCTACTATAAGAAATAGGAAAGTAATTATGATGAAAGGAGTTAGGAGCCCAATTGTGATGAAAACTATAAGAGCGAGGTAAACGAAAATCTAAGTATGTGGGATTAGTTTTCATCATTTTCATTAGTATACGTATAACTTTTCTATATTATAAATAATATGGTAATAATATTTTTTCACGTTGTCACTCAATTTGTGTTTTATTTATCACAAGTGGTTCGAACCGGCTCCGCTTGCATTACTCGCTAAGTTATAGTCTTATTAATTTCTCTTTATCTTAAATATTCTTTTTTTTACCTTTTTTTTTATAAAAACAAAATACACATAAAAATATAAAAGGTATCCAACAATGGCGAGGCTCGAGACACAAGCCACCGGTGGTCAGGACCCCGAAGTGAGGAACCGTCTCACAATAAGTGTCATGTCAAGCAATACTGCCTTCTGTATCTGACTTTTGACCCAACAGCCCATTGCAGCCTCTGTAGATGTTGGTCGATGTTACAGCCTTTATTTTTGTAATGTATGAAGCTACAATATGAAACGTTTTACTAAATTCAATATATATACGAAGATATTGCATGTTTTATACTCAATAATAAGCATCATCCATAACTAAACTATTGTCTCTTTCCTCTCCCACCCGTTTTTCTGGAAGAGATCGCTTAAACCGATAATTTATATACGTACCGATTATTTATATTTCAATCGCAATTAATCAAAAAACTTCGAAATAATTCACGCTTTCGTACAATTAAGTATTTGTAGTCTACAATGAGAACACACTGGGACTGCTTCTGAGGTCATTCACCTGATGCCACAGACTAAGTGAATTGAGCGCGTTGTACTTCACGTACCGCTTCAGATAACATAGTTCGTAGCGACGGCAGCTACACTGTGACCTACGCCTGCGCTACTTAGCTCTGAATGTTTATGCGCTCCTAGTATATAAATCGCGTAATATTGTACACCTTTGCCTCAGTGCCCAGTACGTCTCAGTCGTGCAGCTCTCAATGGTTATGCGCTCCCAGTAGTTGGCTTGCGTAATATTTAGCATTAAATAGATATCGGAGCTATCACTGAATGCTGCCAGATATATTCATATTTGACGAACAACATGACGGTCAATGCCTATGTTCAGCAGTGGACAATAAAAGGCTGATGATGATGATGACGGTCAATATCCAATTTTATTTTCAGTGATTTTATTTAGGACATTACTTAATAAATTTAACAACGCACAAGTATTTTATAGAACCAGTCCATTTGCAAGCGTGTCTACCATTATTAATGAGCTAATAATATTTATCTTTGCCCTGCAGCGGGACACATTAACAAGCTAAAACATATTTTGTTCCTCATTATAACAATAGAAAACCCTCAGCAAGCTTTGTTCGAATGTCATGTGCAACACTTATCCCTCTGATTTGTCACGAGTGTTAAAAGACGACACGAAATAAAGCACCGTTCAATAAGACTCTGATTTCATTGTCACTGGTGTAGCCGCTGACATTCAACTTCGTGCGATTACAGTGCAACCTTGCAGTGTATAAGTAATAAACATGTAAAATCAATTGCCGAAGAGACACAGTGACGCCGTTTGTATGTAAACAACATTTGATTACGGTTACCTGACAACATGCCAAGTTCAGGTACCGCAAACACTAGGATATCATAATAGCAGAAGAATTCTAAACCACCTGTTGATTTGTTATTAATATACTCGAAGGTGTGAACGAGATGGATGATGTTCATCTCTCACCAACGCAGGCGAAGCCGTAGGCATACAGAGTAGTAGCTTTCTATAAAAGCAATATTCAGTGTTACAGAAAATGAAATGCATCTAATGCCATGTGCCTAGTCTGTGGCGACTGAACGCCTCACCAGGAATAGCCGTCGTTCATTGGCTGAGCAATAAATCAATACTGGCAGTAGGGTGAGGGAGTATGGAGCCACCACATGGTGGCTTGTTGGTAACGCACCGAAGGCGGCCGCCGAGATGGTGGTCGTGGGTTCATACGGGGATAGTCAATGACATGACTAAAACAGTGAACAAAAATATTTTAAGGCGCGATGATGGGCGTCACAGTTACAGCGGGAGTAATAGAATTGTTACGAGTTACAAGAGTAGTAAAATAGCTAATCGTGTGCCTACGATATATGTATCCTACATTGATTTATCGAAAACCATCTAAATGGATAGCTGTTGGTACTGTAATCTACATATGAATCGCACAACTATTAAACAGTCCTTCGCTCCTAGTATTTGGATCGCGTAATATATTGAACATAAATATGTATGTATGAATCTGAATACAGAACAAAACAACCGCTGTACGATATAACGTACACAATATACAAGTTTGAGCAAAGAAGGCAAAGAAGACGGAGCATTTGATATTGGTTTTGATCTGTCTTTGAATGAGGCGGTGAGTATATTCTTATGACGCTCCAACACACACACACACGCACATACACACACACAATTAACATTGTTAGAATTTGATTTGATTTTATGTTATATCTGTAATGATACTGTAAAATATGTATATTATGGATATGGAAGAGCGGGGTCAGTCAGTCACGTCTCAGTCGTGCAGCTCTCAATGTTATATAAACATGGTTTATTACATTTTTTTAATTCTTACTTCTTTCATAATACCATGATTTTTTTAAAGTATTTATTACCATTGATAAATAGTAATTTGTCCTTCAGAGAAAAATATTTTTTGTAAAACTGAATTTATTGAACTCAAGTCACAGACTAAGCAGATCTAGTACGATGTACATCGTACACTGATTCAGCGAAAACAATATATAGGGGAAACTGCTGATATTGCAACCTAGGTCTTTGTCGCACAACTCTCTTTATTAGCCACGCCTGTATGTTTTTTTGTATGTAACAGAATGTTTGAAATGGATTTTCGATCACTTCAAAATGTCGGATTGACTTGTAATTTTGCATACTTATCAAGGATCGATGACAATATAAAAATTTAAAGAGTGTATGGCATTATCCTGACCGGAACCTTAAGAAATATAATTAATAATCAGATTAAGATAAAAAAAAAATTTGTCGTACCTTTCATTGTTTCCTGTGAATGTCAATGCGTACGCACATTTAATTTTAAAAGTACAGAAATATCGTAGGTTTACTTGTTACCGCCACATATTCTTACATTCTTAATTGTGCCGCAAGAGAATTATTGTTCATATTTCATTCGTAATAATGAAAAGAAAACCAAATCCTGACTGCGTCAATATCTGTCATCTTTATTAAATTAGTTGAACAACTGAAAAGATACAAACAAGATTTTAATTTGTATATTTTATTTGGGTTTAAATTATCTTAGTTGACAGTGGTCACAAGCGTAGTCAGATGCATTATCTGCTCACTCCTAGTTTTTGTTGCTCTATCTATATCACCAACAACATTATGAGAAGTGAGCGTATTATGCCTTTTTTTTATTTCAATCTTTTTAGTTTTTTGTTTGTATTTCTTTTTGCAAATAATGTTATATTAAGTTGTATAGTTTTGTCTAGACGTGTATTTTATATTTGTATAATATAATACTTGATGGGATTGAAGGAAGCACATTTTGTTTACTTTATATTATTCCAATATACGTATGTACATTGTACAGGGTATATCAAGACTGCGACTTAAAACGAAGCTAGGTGGAATTTTTATTGATTTCAGATACAATGCAATTAAAAATGACTAAAAAAAGCGACATGTTTTTTGCAATTTTTAATATATCATCGTGGTTGGATGGTAAATTTATAGTTTTTTCCAAAATTATAATTTAAATTGTAGGGTACCTAGTTAAATTATAATGTTGCGGGAATTGTTTAAAAACACTTTATTTATGAATGTTTGCATTAATTAATATATTTAAGTAAACTATTTGAAATCTAGTTGTTCCTCGACAGAAAGCTGTCAAGCGAATCACACTGACAGCTGCACAGGACCAAGTTTTCGCCTTAGTGTTAAAGATAAGTGTAGTCTTTTTTTTTTTTAATTGACACTGGTGCGAACATTTCCGTTCTACCGTGTAGTAACGTGTTTAAAAACATTATAGAAAATAGTAGTAAAATTGCAAACACGGTGGATCATAATGAGCAGTTACCTTTTATTGTTAGTGGTATTACTAGATAGTCATTTTATTTTTGGGTCTGAGGAATTTTATATTTTATTGTATTTTAGGTTAATAGGTAGATTTACTAGAACTTTAATTTGTGTTATGATGTTTTAATTTGTATTTGTTTTATGTACTTTCGTACAAACTCCATGATTTTATATAAACGACATTGTCAACATGTTTTGAATTCTATAAATGAAATGTTGAAAATGTCTATAAATGAAAATTAAAGGGGTTTAAATAAGGGTTGAATTGTTTAGAAACTGGGTGATTTCCTGACTGCCCAATCAACGCACCGCCGAAACTACTGGAGCTAGGAACATCAAATTTTACATTGCAGTTCCTATTGTAGTGTTCCTAGGGTAGCACTAAGGGTGAAAGACTGTTGTATGGAAAATCTAAACCGTTGATTTTGCTGGTATCAAGTTTAGTACAATAGTTGTTCAACTGAGAACATAAATAACTGCATACTTTGTTTTCTTGAAATTAATACTAAAGTTTAAAATAATGGTTGAAAGGTTGTGAACCAAACCGACGGATCAACGCACAGCCGAAACTAATGAAGCTAGGGACGTGAAGTTTTACTTACGGGTCCCTCTTGTGACGTAGAGTAGCACTAAGGAAGAATTTATGGAAATGGGGAAAAAAAGGGCGAAATTCTGTTGAATGGAAATACAAAACCATTGAATTAGCATTTAAATTATTTATTTAGAAAAAAGCAAATGCATACTTTTTTATTAAGATTGACGGTAAAGAAGTGAAAACATGGGTTGAAATGTTGTATGTAAAATCGAAGCCGCTGAAGTTATTAGTATGAAAATTTGTATTTTAGCTACTTATTACGAAAGAAAAATAATGGCGTGCATTAGGTTTGGAAAAATAGCACTAAGGGGATGTAATAAAGAATATTTTTTTTGTATGGGAATTCAAAAAAACTCAAGCTGATAATTAAAAAAAATATTAATGTAGCTAATTACCACTTATGAAAAATAATGTGCTAAGTAATTTGCTTGTGACCTTGAAGGGAAGAATAGAGGTTGATTTTTTAAACAAAGTTCCTTAACCACGATATGGAGCAGGTGTAAAGTGGCTGAAATCGTTAAGATGGGATAAAACTTCATACTTGGACGAATATTATTACTGTAACAGTCGGATGTCTCCTACTTGTGTACCACCTTACGTCGGCACACTCATCGCGGATTCAAAATCCACGAGGCGTGCCTGCAAAAATTAGATTTTACCTAAATATGTACGTATAGTCGGAGCCCTAAAACCTACATAATCTATGTAAGTACCCCTGTAGTACGCAATACCGTACGGGTCAGTCGGAAAGGCCATTTTTGCTTTGATTTACCATAAGTCAGCTCCAAATCATACTACGGAGTTTTCTAGTATATCAAATTAAAAGGAATTAAATTATCTACAAGAACTTTATGATAATGTCACCAAATAAACATCATCCACGTAAATGCACGGTGTCAAACACGAGTCAAAGTTTGGATTTCTTTTTTCTCGTTGGTTTTCCTACGATTGATTAATAACCAGGCATGCAATAAAGAAATAGAGCGCAGTTCTGAAAAATAGACATTTCAGGCTTCCAATTTCTTAACGATCAATTTTCTCCAAGATACAGACTGTCAAAGAATACCTTAAAAATTTGATCAAAAAAAATATCCTTTAATTTTTGTGCGTAGTGTATGTTGTTATCTTAATATTTCTGCATATAATTATCGCAATTTCGCATATTTTTCATTTTATTGACTATTTTTTAATCAACTTAAAAAAAGGCGATTATTGATTTGACCTGTACGAATGTTATATTAGTCAGAATTGTACAGTTGTTCGATAGCTTAGTATATACCAGCGTCTGAACACGTAACCTTTTTATCACGCAATCGGCAGTCTGTGATATAATTTTAATGCTTGGGATTATATTGTTTTATTATAGGATTGTTAAAATATGATAATTTATTAAATTTCAATGACATTAAATTTGTACATACGTGAAATATAAGCTGTTAATATATCAAAGTTATTTTTCCAACAACAGTGAATTGAAAATTGAAAAATATATCTTTAATATACAAGGCGAGGGTGAATGAAAGAGTCGGTAGGGGTCGACCTCACCGAACCTACACCATCCAAATCAGTGATATCCTCAACAAGGGCCAGGTCAAAAGTACCCTGAACCGACGGGCATGCATGAATAGATTGATGAATGTGGATGAAGCGAAAGTAGTATGTCAGGATCGAGCAAAGTGGCTATCCATAGTCTCTGCCTACCCCTATGGGATACAGGCGTGATGATTATGTATGTATGTATGTATATCTTTAATGATCTGGACACGTGCCTCTCAATAACTTCTTATATTATGTAATGCGAAAAAGTGTAACGCCGAATTGTGTAGAGGACGTACATCATTTGTTGGTGGATTGTGTCCGATTTCATGAAAAGAGACAGAAGCTCTTGAAGACTTATGGTCGGAACAGTTATGACGTAGGAGGCCAATTTAGAATATAAGCTTTTTTGTGGAAATTGTTGGTATCTTTTCTCTTTATAGAGAATTATAGGGAGCGTTATCCATTACTAAAACTAAACCCTACTCCAGTTTAAGTTATGGGGTGTGCCTGCCGACGAGGCTTACACCCACGTGTTGAAAGTAGATGTAGTATTCAAAATGAAAGATTAACAAATTCAAGTAATCAGGATATTATTTAAGCAGAAATATATTTACAAAAGGAAAAGCTATTAACAAGGAACACAGACAAGGAACGACTCTAAAGAAAGACATGGAATAACAATTTCGAGAGAAAAAAATTACAACACAAATCTGGAATAAATCAAATATCGAATCTTACTTCCAAAAACATATTTTTTTTAATAATTGTTAATAAACATAAAATTCTTATAAATTACAACAAAAATATTTAAAAAAGGTTCCACTCGACACAAAGTAAGATTTGTAATACCCATTTTTCAAAATTATTGGTGTCCATTTCGCTATGCTTGGCTCGCCCCCTATCACATCGTGGGACGGAATATACAACTCTCTCCTACATTTTGCCATATTATTTCAATATTTAATACGCCAAACTGCAATATCTGCTTTGTCAATAAGAATACTTCTGCGATTTCTTTTTGTATACTAAAAGCTTAGGCTTTCTTCATCACCATGCACGACGTCCTATGGGGAAATTTGGCAAACTGTCATCATTTTTAATTGCTTCCATCACCTTCTGTGTGGTGGGCATTTTACAGTCAAAATAAAATATGTGAAATCGCAATATTAATAAAATATTAATAACCTTTATATGTTTTTTTTTCATGTACATAATGGAAACCTAAACCTATTGATTATAGGTGGGACACGTTACGCACAAAGGTCGTTTTATCACACATAGATAGTTTTTTTTTTCGATTTAACACTTTATACAAATTGAGTATCCAATCCAATACAATCCATCAGCCAAAGGAAGTCCACTGCTGCACATAGGCCTCTCCCAATGATTTCCACAGTGACCTGTTGGAGGCAGGCAGTCTGCACCCAGCGACGTCTCGTGACCTTTACCAGGTCGTCTGACCACCTAGTGGGTGGACGTCCCATGCTGCGCTTACCGCTTTGTGGCCTCCATTCGAGAACTTTTTGGCCCCATCCGCCATCAGTTCTCCGTGCTAAGCCTCGCTAATTGAGTATAGGTGGACTTAATGCCTGAGGCATTCTCTACCAGTTCTGCCTACCTGGGGGTCACATTGATATCGATTGATTGATTGATATTCATGGGCTCGTTAATTAATGTAAATTTTAAGTAAAGACAGTGCATTGATTTTTTTTAATTCCATAGGTCCTAATAGGGTATATACTCGTATAATATAGGAAATATTTATGTTAATGTCAAGATGCAAATAAAAATCCCCTTCTAGTTGGTTTCCGTAGGTTCGGTGCCACTACAGGCAATATTACATTGTTTGCCGGTGCCTGTGTGAATCTGTACCGTGCATGGAATTCTGATACCGAACATTTAGTGAATGGATCAAAATTATTAACACTTGAGTATCGCCTCCGCCCTACTTGTCTATACCTTCTAGCATAATCTATAAAATCTGCTAGACCAGATATTATTACTTTTAAAATGAAATACATATGTGATGGCAATTCATGATCATTAAAGGTCCATGAAGAAAAGTAAAGGTTTTGAATTTAATTGTCATTGAGTGACACTAGTGAACCATTAACTCTCTGAGAGTACTCTCTACTACTGAGTGACTCTGAGAGTATTTTTTAAAAATCATACTAAGGAACGATTCAATGGGCATTACATGACTCTAAGTGTGGACGTCAGAGAATGTTTAATAACTAATTTACACTTTTTATACAATATAATAGAAAGTGGTCTTATTTCCAAAGCTATCTTCCAGCACATTCGTAGGGTGATACTATGATTTCAAGGTCCAAAAAATCTCAAGAGTAATATTCAAATCTTTCCCGCGACCATTCTGCCACTCTTCTGAACTTATTCGCATAACCTGTGGGACAAAGCGCGTTCAGATGGCGCCAGTTGAGATTGAAATCTAGATCAATACTGTGAGAGGGCGTGGTGAAGCGCACGGGAGGAAATCTTCTCGACTGTAGGTCACCGGCGTGTGTACCGGACGTTTCTCCGAAATGTTCAGCAATAAACTGGAAATTTCTAATCCAGCTTATTGCTGAACACTTCACGAGTCACCTAAGTATTCGCTAAAGCAATATATCTTAGCTAGTTGTCGGTAAGGGTGTGTGCGTGAAGTAAAACACTTCTGACGATGAACACGGAGCGTGGGTGTCGAGAGAGATGCGGGAGCTAGCAGCGGCCGCGCGGCGTCCAGCCACGAGTTATAACACCATGCAGGGAGACAGCTTAAAACACCTTTACAGTGAGTACACTCTGTGACCTGTTACTAATATTTTAGAAGACAGCTTTAAACATTAGGGTTTACAAAAGGATTATCTTTTGCAAGGGTCTATCACAACCATAAACGATTTCCAATGACGATGTGGCCGATATTAGTGAGCCAGTACATAAATATTATCATCCGTACACATTTATGAAAATGCGACAGTTGTTCATGTCAATTTTAAAATGGCTGCCATTGTATGCGCATGTGCAATGCAAGCTTAATACGAGAAAAGTGTATAAAAAAAAACTATACACATGGTTAACTATGATTATACGTAGATGGTATTATTTAGTGTGCGTCTTTTATATTGCAGATGATCTGGTACTGCCAGCTGGATTGCTCAGCATCGTTCACGAAGCGTATCATTAGCGGTGCCAGAACCAGGAAAGAGCATCTGAGATGCAGAAGCAGGAACATGTTGAGCTGGCGACGGACGCTTCGTGCCGACACCGCAGCCGAACCATCTTTTTTTTTTTTATCAACCCATATACGTCCCACTGCTGGACACGGGCCTACTCTACAATCGAGAGAATCGATTGAGAGTGGTTAGGCCATATAGTCCACCACGCTGGCCTAGTGCGGGTTGGCGGACTTACATACCCTAGAAATTCTTTAAAATCGCTACGGTATGCAGGTTTCCTCACGATGTTTTCCTTCACCGTTACAGTGCGTGGTGATTGACTATCAATGTATACTTAACTCCGAAAAGTCAGTGGTGTGCCCTGGGATTTGAACCTGCAAACCAACTTTACCAAACGAACCATCTGGCAGAACACAATCTTCACCGCACCTTTCATACTCGTATATTATACTCCACATCATGTTTTAGATTCACCTTTACAAATTCCTGATGTCAATGAATGTTTCAATTTAAGATCTTACATGTATCTCTGAACTCTGATCCACGCTTTGGTGTTCGTCCTGTTTATTCCTTTTTACACATTACTAATAACGCTACTATTTGATATTAATCAATTGTCATTGCAAGTATTCTATCCATCTCTGTGTTTAAATAAGGCACGTGTTTTATTAAGACCTAATGTATTTCTCTTAAATATTCACAATAAACATGGCTAATTTCTCCAATATTTCTTACGCCTATTTCTGCACATTACCCTTGTATTAATAATTAATATCTATTTTTGTGGTGTTGTTGTTGATTTAGGCTATCGTATCTCGTTGTCTTTCCTCATGGCTTTAGCATTGAAAAGTCTAAGTTGATGTGATGTAGTATCAACGTTTTTCACTTCTGTAATCCTTTCTTGATCGTCTCTCTCCTAGAGTCGTCTTTGTGAGAATGTCTTTGGGTGAGACTTAATTTATTGAGCTGTTTTTATAACTACCGTTTTATTGTTTCCTAGCTAACTCAATTCCCCAATTAGTTGGTTCTTGACCCCACCCTACTCCTTTTCTTGCTCCTTCATTTTTTTCTATAATCTGCTATGTCCTAATATTTTTGTTTAGGGCTACTTTTATAGAAGTTTTTATTTCTACATACGTAAGTACATTTTACAATTTTTCCCGATTATCCCTATTTCTTGTCCCAACGTTTTGTGCTTAAGTGTTCAATGTTAATAAACTAAGCTTAATATTTGAGTATTGTACTAAGCTTAAGTGTTGTCAGTGTCTGTTCAAATATAAAATTATGCTTAATACTATTACTTGTCTGTGTTGTGACTTTTACAAACTGGTGTACTTTGTATCAAATGTCTTCAGTAATACCGTGTGTATGTGTAGTAGCAATAATTAAGAGTACTTAATATTATACGATTTAAAGTATTAAATACTAAAACATATTGATAAGTTTCTGTTTTCTAATGATGTGACCTTCAATTATGTTGGGTTTTCTTGAGAGTGTGGTCAAACCGAAATTATAGAGTGAGTCAATATTGTGACAGAATCTTTTGGAGTGTTGTAAAACATATAGGATAAGGCAAGGATAGTCGCTCATACAACAACTCGTCTGCAATTGTTGTGATGCCAGCTACTCAGTTTGTTCCACTGTGGAACAGTAAGCAAGAAAAGCATTCAAATATTGTTAACATTTTGTGTTTATTGAGAAGTTTATTTTATTAGAGAGAAGATTTCCTTGTATTCCCCCGGACTGTAGTTATGTTTGGTCAGTTAACAACAGTCTCGGAGAATATTATAAAGGTATCAGCAATCTAACGGAATTATATTCAAGTAGTGGTAATAATATAGTATTTTAGTTAAATGTTCAATGTCTGTTTTTCTTGTATCGTGTGTCGTCGTGATCTACGTGTATTGTTAGTTTGTATTTCCTGATGTTCCTGATCGATGTATTCTCTCAGCGTTCGATGTATTGTGTCTAAGTATTTATCATTTTCTGTGGGAGTGGTTCTACTGAGTGGATGTAACGTTCACTCTTTGTAGAAATAGATATTGTGAAATGAATAAAGTTAGTCTGACTGTTTGTGACTATGTGGTTTTCTTTCAACAAATACCCTGTTATGCTAAAATAATTGGCTACCGAAAAATCTGCCTATAACGCTAGTGGCACTGTAACACAATACAACCCTTAATTTATTACAGCTATTTGTTCAACTTAAATACACCATTAATTAATAATTGGATCATGATACTAAGAATAAGGTACATACAAAACAAACAAAGCGTATGAATATACAAGTTTCCATACATCATCCATCTATCAGCCAAAGGAAGTCCACTGCTGAACATAGGCCTCTCCCAATGATTTCCATAGTGACCTGTTGGAGGCAGCCTGCATCCAGCGACGTCCCGCGACCTTTACCAGGTCGTCTGACCACCTAGTGGGTGGACGTTCAAAAAAGGTTCAAAGTGTTCCTGTTAAGTTCCTGTTCTTCAAAAAAGGTGATAACACTTTGCTGAAGAACTACAGGCCCATATACAAGTTTATTAATGGGAAATTTGTTTTAATGTGTCTGTTGTCAATTTATAGCCAGTATGTTTCAATATTTTTACCAGTCACATAATTAACAATTTATTAATAAGAAATACTTGTTAAACTGTATGTATAATATATGTATATATTATTACAGTTTTTTGTTGGACTCTTTGGCATTTGTACAAGTGAGGCATACTTTTGTCTGATTGGACTACTGCTAATATACATCGCAAGCAAAAGACATGGCCACAATGCGTTGAAGCTAGATCATTTGAGTTCAATTTATCGAAGCATATGTTTTCTCATTCTGTACCGTTTTGATCATATTGGGCTATCGCATTCTCACAAACTTACTTTCCGTTACACATAGTGTTAATTATGATTCCAATCACAATATGAAATATGTGATAAAATATATGCCTAGGGTTTCACAGGAAAATGTGAAAAAAAGATATACATATAAAAGATAAACCTACGCTACTTATTGAATTTAACTAAATATTAGTTCTGATAAAAAAATAGCTTTTATAAACTTACATGGAATATGACATAGACAAAAATAACCATAGACAGTCGTTTAACATGAAAATCAATACAGATGGTGCTTAAGTTATTAACCTTTTAATAGGCATTATGTTTTATATCATAGATAAATAATACTCATAATGTTTTGGCCCATCTTCAAAGGATAATTAATATTTTTATGGTGTTAAATATACTCCTGATGAGCTTTCTGAATCGATACAGTATTTTTGCCTAATATTATATAAATACATTAACTTTCCAATTTTGAATCATAAATGGTGGCCAATTTATTTCCTTTGATCAACAAAAAAAAAAAAAACCAGAGATCAATACTCGTAGAGTACAGAGTATTTCGGTGATTCCTCCCCAGTTGATGCGTGTGACGGGTGTGCGAAAACATTGTGTACAATTATAGTTGCCTCCTGCTGGAGTTATACGGAAAAGACAAAGGATACGATTGAGGAATTAGCGACTAAATTGTAAGCGTGTATAAACCTTGCTCCAACAGTTAATTGGACTAATTAAATGTGAGTTTATAAAAGTGTCCGGACGTCGATTAATATTTACATGCTATCAACGTAAATACAAACGGATGCAGATTTATATAAACATATAGGGCGGAATTAATTGCTAAAATATTACTTTTTGGACGGCTATAATTTTTCTACAAAAGTGTCGCTTTAAGTCAGTCTGACTAATGCTTGCATATTTCTCGTTACAGAACAAGTACAACGCAGCAGCATCCCGACGGTTATTGGTCGAGATATGTAACACTAATCTAAAGCAACATAATATACATAAAAAATTTACGGGGCTGATGACGCTCAGAACCACAAGACCACAAGAAAGAATATTAGAGGAATTCAGAGCGTGTTGGAACAACTGAATAACAATAAATTATTTTGAATAAACATTTTTGGTAGTAACGTCGTTGCAATATTAAAATTCATGGTATTTTAAAATGGAGCGTGTGCTGTCGCGTTTATGAGTAGACATCAAGACTGTAGTAGGTCACAACAGCCATCAAATCAGAACTCAACAGTGTTTCTACGCCGATGCCTTACGTCGGAAAGAGGCAAGGCAGAACGACCTAATAAGCGGTTAAAGACTAATCGATAAACAATTCTTTAAGCCACTTGTACTGACGCATACTTGTTGTATTTTTCAGAACACAAAATTAGTTTGGAACATACAACAACAAACGGACAACATCTATACAAGAAGAACGCTGAGAGAAACGAAATTAAGGCAGTAAATGATGAGCAATGAAAGACAACTAACCACTAATAATTATATCCGCGGACGCGGACCGGTCATCGGTAATTACAAAAAAATCAAGTGAAGATTTAAGATGTTTGTTTTTCATCTTCTTATACTTAGAAAAGTAATGTCATAACTATCAATGTGTAATAGTGATCTTATAAGACAGTTGATTTAATATCTTTGAGTTCAGGATCAATGACATTTGAAAAATTGAAAATAAAACCTGATGCTGTTTTTGAGTAATTATACTTGCATTGTTATATTTTCATACGAGAAGCTCAGACACATCTGTATGTCAGTCACAGTCGGATGTCTCCTACTGGTTGGCCCTACAACCTATCAACAACGTATGTAAATATATTATCTATATAAATGACTCTGTAGTACGCAATAGCGTTCGGGCATTATATGGTGTCCGCGGAGAATTTTGACATCGTGATGTAGAAAATTTTCCATAGAAATCAGTTCCATCTGGGAGAGGGTTGTACGAATTATTTTATGAGGGAGCACTTTACTTGCGAGGGTTAGGTCCATTGCTAACTAGTACCGAACACTAACACGCTTCACATTCAAATGATCGGTGTTTCATAATATATATTTTTTTTATCTTAATATTCCTGTGACATAATGATTGTCGCATACTTTTCATGTTATTGGCATTTTATGTTTTGATTATATCTGGTTTCTTATTACTTTGTAACCCATATACCCAAAACTATTAAAATCGAAAACTTACAGCTAGCCTATAGTAAATTAATATAATACCAGTATACTTATAAAAGCCATTAACAAATTTTCGCAATGATGTTACTACTTAAATAGCGTAACAGTCAGTTTGGTCATAAGTTAATGAGATACAGAATATAAGATAGAGAACACACATAATGCGCAGTAGACTTGGTTTTCGCAGCGAATTAAGTCTCGTTACGAAGTCCAGGTTTCCCAGTAGTTCTGGACAGTCGACAATACCATTTTAAAATATGAATAAGGTCTGCTATGCGTCGGCGGTCGCCTAACGGTAATATGTGAATTACTTTGCATGGTGTTACATGATCAGTTGAATGACTTTTGGTTTTAAATTGAAGAGACCGCAGAAACCTTTTTTGGATGCGTTCAATTCTGTCAGTATAAATATTATAACTCGGGTTCCACACTTGCGAACCGTGCTCTGAGTGGCTGCGAACAAAAGTACAAGGAAGTATTTTAATGTCTTTTATATTTTCAAACCCTGCTGATAATCGCAATATAAAGCCAAGTGCCCTGTTAGGTTTCTTTATTACGTTTTCGACATGAGCATCAAAAATTAATTAGGAATTAAATATGACATCAAGATTCTTGATAGTATTGTTACTATTCTATTGAACATCTTGCAACATATAGCTGATTTTCTTGATTATCTTTCTTCTTGCATTGATTTTCTTTAAAGTTAGCAATTAGACATGCTACGACGACACACAATGACATTCACAAAACTCTATTTATACATATGTGCTGATCCTCCTACGGGGGTGACATAATCACTTTGTGACAAAACCCCTTTTATAAAAAAAAAGAAAAAAAAAGTATTGATCTTAAAAAATTGGATGTGTCTTTATTTACTTTGAGAATGGTAAGGCCATATAGTCCACCACGCTGGCTTAGTGCGGGTTGGTGGACTATATGGCCTAACTACTATCAATCGTACTCTCGATTGTAGAGGGGGCTCGTGCTCCGCAGTGGGACATATCTGGGCTGATACAGTACAGTGCATTTATTTACTTTGTATGTCTTTATGAGGAGTACTTTATATTATATTGAAGTTTCTCGTGTGTAATTTCAAACAGTTTCTATGATTTCTACATGGTATTATAACGTCTGATAAACTTAATTTTACGTCTTCGTCATACCGCTGCCAATATTGATTTATTGTTCAGCCAATGAACGCCGTCCGTGTGGAGCCACAGACTACGCTAATGCTATACAATGCATTTCATTTTCTGTCGCTCTGAATACTGTTTGTAAGGAGAGCTACTACTCTGTTCGCCTGCATTAGTGAGAGATGAACATCACCTGTCTCCCAACTGTACTGTCCCTTTGTGAGTTCCAGACAAAGTGTGTACAAAATTGCATGACGATCGGCTAAGCAATCAGAGTGTCAAAGCGTTTCTAAGAAAAACAAATTCTCATTCACAATATTAATAAAATACGCGTTCAATATAATCAAGCCCAATCTTGTTTATTCTGATAAATATATAGAAATACATGTTGCATGAAGATTACCATTGATCGGATTATGGGAGAGAAAGACATGCTTATTATTATGACAGACAAACTGAAGTATTACAAATAAAAAAATAACCATAATATTTATTGTTGATTCATAACTGATTTGAATAATAGTAATACACTTTAGTAACTAATGAAGTCTATGATCATGATCAATATTTCTGGAGTAATCCCGTGTCAAAGTCAGTAAGGTCATTTTTGCTTTGATTTACCATAAGTCAGCTCCAAATCATACTAAGGAGTTCTTTAATATATCAAATTAAAAGGAATTAAAGAGCTTTATGATGATGTCACGAAATAAACATCATCGAAGTAAATGCGCGGTGTCGAATACGAGTAAAAGTTTGGATTTCTGATTTTTAGTAGATTTTCCTACGATTGCTTATTAACCAGACATGCAATAAAGAAATATAGATCTGAAAAAAAAGACAATTCTAGCTTCCAATTTCTTATTTTAAAATTTCTTAAAGATCAATTTTCTCTAGGATACCGACTGTCGAAACCACCTAAAAAATTTAATAAGCAAAATATATTTTAATTTTGGTGAGTAGTGTTTATTTTTTTGTTTAATCCCTTAAAAAATGGAAACTGACAATATGCACACAAAAAACTATGCGGCCACATATCAACGATAGTGGAATGCCATATCCCGGGTTCGAACCGGGGTCTCTAGACTTCGCAGTCTAACGCTCTACCAGCTAAGCTAATATGGCTACAGAATACTTTGCGAAATAATGGATGCCGTTCAGATTCGTGATGACATATTAATTACTAGAGATTTTCGAATATGTTTCAGGAAAGCGAGGCCATATCAGTTATAGAACATTACTCTGCCCTTTGTCAGTAAAGATCTGACTCTGAGTACCGTTACCAAATAAGTATGATTACTGTTTTATATTGCTATAATAATTTAGTAATTTAATTTAATCATTAATAAAATGATTCCATGATTTTTCTGTTGTAATATATGTACGTAGATCGACTAAAATATAAGTGTTTAATTATTTTACGTTTATGAAGAATATAATAGTTCATATATAATAAATTGTATTAGAATATATACATACATATATGAGTTTTTGTTTTCTGGGTTTATATAATTCTAACACCTGCACAGTTCGGTTTATTCTCAGTAGTTCTCTTTAGAATAATTAAAGGAACTAATGCGACTCAAAAGTCTCAGTAATTCCATTAAAGGAACTAGTGATACTTTTCTGTTTTTTACCTACCTTACTTCGCTTGTAGAAGTGGCACTAGTGCCATCCCTAGTTCGTCAAGATTTTCTATTTGACATTGAAAAACGGAGAATTAATTGAAATGAAAATAAAACTCATTATTGGATCTTTAAAATGTTATACATTAGTTAGGTTCAGTCACGTTTTCCTTGTATTCCCCCGGACTGTAGTTATGTTTTGTTCGTTGTTATGTAAGTAGGTTTGTGGTTGTGATAATAATAAAGTCTTTTAGTTAAATGTTCATGTCTGCTTTTCTTGTATCGTGTGTCGTCGTGATCTACGTGTATTGTTAGTTTGTATTTCCTGATGTTCCTGATCGATGTATTCTCTCGGCGTTCGATGTATTGTGTAAGTATTTTTCATTTTCTGTGGGAGTGGTTCTACTGAGTGGACGTAACGTTCACACTTTGTAGAACTAGATATTATGAAATGAATAAAGTTATTTTGACTGTTTGTGACTATGTTGTCTTATTTCAATAGATACCCTTTTATGCTAAAAGAATTAGCTTCCGAAAAATCTACCTGGTGTATATGTGTATATGTGGTGCATCACATTATGTTTGGGAGTGTCCTTATAGCATACATGTTTTGTTATGTCGTGATAAGCTGATAGCAAATCGTAGTACAGATTACTAATTTGTATTGTTTCAATTGAGTCTTCATTACAGTTCACAATAGAGCCAATGACATTTAGACTTGTCACTGAATCAATGAGTCTTCGACCATTCACGTCCACTAAAAGTTTATAATGATTTAATAAGTCAGCACCGAGGATTGGTTGTTTCACATCGGCTAGTATAAAGGTCCAAGAGTGAGGTCGCCTTAATTTTAAGTTTACTAGATTTTTATTTCCGTAAGTTCGTATCTCACTCCCATTCGCGGCATATATGTAGTTTGTAAGAGTATCTTGCAACACACCTGTGTTTGGTGTGTCGCTCACGGTTTTGTTTTGTTAATTTTGAGACCACACCTGCGACATTCGCAGTCAAGCCTGGTCAGGAGTTCCTGAAGACCCGTACATGTTTCTGCAACAAAACAGATCATTGGCATAAACAAGCTCTGTAATTAGATCGTATACCTTGGTACGTGCTCTTAACCTAGCAAGGTTAAAAATACTGCCATCTGTGCGATACCGTATACGTATGCCTTCGGTGTTTGTTTTTAGAGTCTCCATCACGACGACAGAAAAGTATAAAGCAAAGAGTGTGTGAGCTAGTACACATCCCTGCTTTTTACCACAAGTGACAATTTGCAAATTTGTAGCAGTGTATTTGCATCAGAATACTATAATAAATTCATTATTCACATAAAAATCACTATGATGTCTAGTCAGTTAGTCTATACGGTTATTAACTAGACCCATAACTTTAGCAGGTATTCTGTAGCCGAGTTAGCTCAATAGGCAGAGCGTTAGACTGCGAAGTCTAGAGATCCCGGTCGAGCCCGGGATTCGGCATCCCACACTGCTACCCCGTCTTTTTGTATTTTGCGACTGTAACCTTTTATATTTTCTATTACTCCGATTTATTTTAATTACTTATTAAACAAAAAAGTCGTTTCCATAAAAAAAATTCTTGGTTGAATAATCATGTAGCTCGTTTTATTAATTATTGAACAGTACTACAATACTGATATTTTTAGCACATGACATATTAGGATCGAAGTACGAAATAATAGATCCGGTTCGTACTATTGTTCACGTACACTATGGATACGGATTATTCGGAAAACTAAACAAATCTGTACATTATATCATCATCATCATCAGCCCATTGCAGTCTACTGCTGGGCATAGGCCTCTCCCAAGCTACGCCACAGAGCCCTCTCTGCTGCCAGTCGCTGCCGTTTTTGGAATCACAATCCGGCATCATTCGGAATGAATTATATCCCGTTGGAAAGGTATTTCTATGTAGGTTAAGAATAACTAAGGCGCTAGTCCTGATTCACTGTTCAAGTAATCTTACTTAAAAATCTCATTTTCTTAATACATTCTGTTATGTAGGTACACGTACTTTTATTATAATTTTCTCAAATTTGACATGGTATTTTTCATTTCAGTAGTAGGTAAATAAAACACATATGATCCGTTTCCGATCTTTGGAGTGTAAACATCACTGTGAACGTTCATAAGAATAGTTATAAGTTGCTTTAGTCGTCAACACTATTAGGGTTTTAGTGGATGTTTGATTATGTACTGTCACAACTTAATCACAGAGTCTGTGCTGCGCATGTGCAATCAGAAAGGCTCATATTTTATTATGTCAAATAATTGTTTGCTTATTTGAGAAGCCAATTGAGTTAAAAATATTTTTATTACATTATCAATACTGCACAAACTGCAATCAATAAGTCTAATATTTTGCTAGCTTAAACCAGAATTTGTTTATTTTGGGAAGTCAATTGAGTATGAACTTGGTTACATGGCCAATAATGCGCATGTGCAAAGGTACTGTCAGATATTCGTTATGTCAATTGAGTGTTAACTTATTTTGGGAAGCCAATTGAACATAAAATGTCGTACACTGATTAGATTATCAATACTAAGCAAACTGCAATTAAAAAGTCTAATATTTTACTAGCTTAAAACAGTGTTTGTTTATTTTGGGAAGTCAATTGATTATGTACTGTCACAACTTGATCACAGAGTCTGTGCTGCGCATGTGCAATCAGGAAGGCTCATATTTTATTATGTCAAATAATTGTTTGCTTATTTGAGAAGCCAATTGAGTATAAAATATCGTGCATATATATTACATTATCAATACTGCGCAAACTGCAATTAATAAGTCTAATATTTTGCTAGCTTAAACCAGAATTTGTTTATTTTGGGAAGTCAATTGAGTATAAACTTGATTACATGGCCAATACTGCGCATGTGCAAAAGCACAATTGATTATGCACTGTCACAACTTGATAACAGGGTCTGCGCTGGGTATGTGCATTACAGACTGAATGCAGAATGATTAAATGTAAGAAGTTAAACAGTAAAAAGGAGAACAATTAACGCCGGATCCCTGACTCAAACCGAGGTCTCTAGACTCTGCAGTGTAACACTGTGCTAGCTCAGCTAATCCGGCTACAGTATGCATGAACACGAACTAATGGCTTCAGTTCATAATCGTGTTCCATCCATCCATCCATCCATCAGCCAACGGAAGTCCACTGCTGAACATAGGCCTCTCCCAATGATTTCCACAGTGACCTGTTGGAGGCAGCCTGCATCCAGGATCTTGACATCGCGGTGTACAAAATATTCCATTTAAATCAACGCCATCTGGCGAAGGGTGGTTCGAATTATTTTATAAGGGAGCACTCTACATGACTAACTAGTTCCGAAAACAAACACGCTTTACGTTCACACGAGCGGTGTTTATTAAAATATTTCTGTAAAATTATCACAAAAGGGAAAATACGTGTCAAATATTTTTAATGTTATTGACATTTTGTTTTTTGACTATGTTTTTGTTTTTGTGTTATGTTTGAGGGATTTTTTATTATGTTTTATACTATAAACCCAAAACTATCAGTTTAATTTCCATTCTGTTTCTGTTTCAAAGAGTAATATTATGTTAACTACTCTATCTCAAAACACTCCTATTCAATATTTTATTATGTATTTTCAAAAAGATCACTTTGAAATGGAAACACACTACTCACAAAAAGTGAATGACATTTTTTTTGATAAATTTTATGGTGCTTTTTGACAGTCTGTATCTTGGAGAAAATTTATTATAAAGAAATTTAAAACCAAGAATTTGAAGCCTGAAATGTCATTTTGCATGCCTGGTTAATAAGCAATTGTAGGAAAAATAACGAGAAAAAAAAACAAACTTTTACTTGTGTTTGACACCGTGCATTTACTTGGGTGATGTTTATTTGTTGACATCATCATAAAGCTGTTATAGGTAATTTAATTCCTTTCAATTTGATATACTAGATAACTCCGTAGTATGATTTGGAGCTGACTTATGGTAAATCAAAGCAAAAATGGCCTATCTCAGTTTGACTCGAGATTACTCCAGAAATATTGAACACGCAGAAAAAAAATTGGCGTTTTGTAAGCTTCAAAACATACTCTAAAAGCTGTTATAAAAGCTTTATGATGTACAGTATTAAGTCAAATTGTTGTCTGCAGAAATGATATAAAAACGGTTATTTAAGGATATTCGGACAACTTTGCATATCTTTAGATAAAATGGACAATTTAAGAATATCGTCGGTAACTTTTCTACCTTAGAATATTCTTAAGACACACAAAAAATTTCAAACTGCTTCTATTTGATTATATTAATGTTCGGAAGGTTTACACTTACTGTATTCGCCAATCCAATGAATTCTACCACTACGCAATGTGTTCTTGCCCAAAATACCTCAGTGCCTCAAATGGAAAGTCTTCGATAGTTGTGTATTGCCAGTGACGACATACGGCACCGTGACGTTGCCTCTTCCTATGGGCCTTATTAGGAGGCACAAAGTCACTCAACGAGCTATGGAGAGGGCTATGCTCGGGGTTTCCCTACGACGTCGAGTCAGAAATGAGGAGATCCGTAGGAGAACTAAAATAACCGACATAGCCCAGTGAATTAGCAAGTTGAAGTGGCAATGGGCGGGGCACATAGCACGGAGAATTACTGATGGCTGATGGGGCCAAAATCTCGAATCAACGTCCACCCACTATATACGAATATATTAAACTTATATATAACTTATAACATTTATATCTATATGTATAAATATATATAACATATCTCAAACAATGAGTTAAATAGATATTTTTTAAATTGCAAAACAGAATTCTAAATATTTTGCATTGTTATCGTCTAAAACAAAGTTTAAAGACTGCCTTACCCAGACCGTAGTAACGAGTTGATTACCACCGCTTTAATGTATCAAAATAGGACGTGTGAGCCCTAACTTACGGTAGAGCCTACTCTATCGTGAAACATACATAAAGTCAGTGACAAAAGAGAAAGCAGTACTCTCCATTTAGTCTTTTTGTCACAGTGTATACGGGTAAATGTTGAATACATAAAAATACAGGCATTTGATTCTCATTAGCGACTGATATGGCTTTGCTTTCGTGAACAAATAATTCTAACAATAATATTTTATCGAGTTAAGTATGAATATTTGTATACATTCGTGATTAACAAACATATTCGAAAATCTCTTATAATGAATATGTCATCACGAATCTGAACGGCATCCATTATTTCGCAAAGGATTCTGTAGCCATATTAGCTTAGCTGGTAGAGCGTTAGACTGCGAAGTCTAGAGACCCCGGTTCGAACCCGGGATATGGCATTCCACTATCGTTGATATGTGGCCGCACGATTTTTTGTGTGCATATTGTCAGTTTTCCATATTTTAAGGAATTTAATTAAAAATTATATAAACAGGTTTAAGAAAATCTGTGATGAATAATCTTTTTAACTTCTATTAAATCTATTAAACTACAAACAAGTTATTTTAATTTTATTTACTAAATATTTTGTTTTTAATAACAAAAATATTCGAGGGTATCATTATTTAAATCTAGCTGATTACACTCAAATATGATATGCAGGGTGATAATGACACATGCTACTTAATTTATCCTACATGTTTTTCATCACCCCAGGGGACATTGTACAAAATTTAAAAAAAAACGGAGATTGTTTTTTTTTATCAAAAATCGTGATTTTAGTTTACACAATTTTTATGAGTATTTTTATCGCTTAGCTAAACTTCAGTTCGGTTGAGGAACTTTCCGTAGGTGCAAAAAGAATCTTGCTTATACGGGTTGATCAAAGACCTTGGAATCTAAAATCGCGATTCTTGACAAAAGTAGCAGGCAGTTTTTTTTAAACTTGGTACAATGTTACCTGGAGTGGCTAGGAACATGTGGTTTAAATAAAATACCATATGTCGATATCACCCTGTATAGATTAAAATATGGTGCAAACTTCATACTTCGTAAAATTCATCAAGCTAAAATCCAAAATTATTTTAATTTGGTTTTATACATTACACACAGTGGGCCGGTATATTGGTTCGAGTTAGTTCTATGTGTGTCACAGATGACAGAGCACAGATTGCAAATCGAGTGCGATGTATTTAGTTTACTGTTTCCTCAGAATAATTACTAAAGCATAGAAGTAATGCTAAATCATTTTAGCGTCCACCCACATAGACCTCACGTAGACAACAAGAAATTTTGTCGACAAAGAATGGTGCTGTGATTCCTTCTGACAGTCTATCCATATAGATATGTTTGCCTGTGGTATATTCACAGACGTGCTACAATTAATAGGTCTTGTCAGTCAAGAAACTAAGAGCCTCACGTCTTGCTCCAAAACGAAAATACATATATCTATAATTTCTTAAAGTTAATAGTTTATATCCCACACTATTTTTATGTAAATGAACTTTAGGAAAGGAAACCGCTGTATAGTATAAAAAAAATCGAATGAAATTACGTCTCGAAGAAAGCAAATCGGGCCTCAGTTAATTTTTTACGCTTTGAGTTGAATGATAAAATAAAACACAGTGGTGTGGTATAATACAACGACTTTTCGGTTTCACAAATACTTGTGGATCGCACAACATATTTTGTCTCGGTGCGGAGATCGAAGCTGCGGCTTCTCGTTTCGCAGCCGCCGTGGCGTTAAACAACTGCTCTAAGGAGGCTGTCAATCTTTTAATTCGGCATTATTATTTATTTTATAACACCATGTAAGTATAACAACGGTGACTGTGGCGCCCCAGAACAGAGTATGTGCCACTTACTGATGTGCCCAATGTGCCCTACAACCTGCACCAGAAGGAACATCATCAAAGCAACAGACGCTGCAATAAATGTAGCGACCTACTGGGTCGGGAAACTATGAAACTGTAAAGGTTCACATAAAAGTGTATCACATGAGCCATTGACACGAAAGAAGAAGAAGAAGTATAACAACATATTTTCAACAAAAAAAAAACCAATAGGCACAGTATTGGCTGAGATATCGAGTGAAATAAATATAAAAAAGCCGCGTTGATACCCTCTTTGCGTAGTTGTTTATATTGGTTAGGTACCAGCTACCACCGAAAAGGTGGCGAAATCAGTGTGCCATTGTTGTACAATAATACTGTATAATACAACAATATTGTTGTACAATAATACTTTATAATACTGTTGTACAATAATATTGTACAATATTGTTGTACAATAATACTGTATAATACTGTTGTATACATACAGAATGCTTGGTAAAGTAATGGGTCTAGTTCATAATCGTGTTGACTACACAATACACATCATGTTCATGTTTTATATGAGAAGCTACTACGCTGTGACCTACTCCTGTATCACAAAACTCTCAATAGCTATGTGGTAACATTTTCGCCTTGTTGCGAGATAATAGAAAACAAGCTCGGTACCTCAGTGTACGACTGCTTCAGCGAGACATCCCAGCGTCCGTGATTCATAGCAGAAGAAGAACAATAGTAAGGACTTGCCACGATTCTGGGAATGAACAATGCAATTTACATTCAATTTAAATAACTTACTTATTGTAGAAAAACGATACGATAGTCAATCGAAGTGGGCGTATAGAACTATGTTTGCTTTTGCATATCCATCATCCATCCATCAGCCAAAGGAAGTCCACTGCTGAACATAGGCCTTTCCTAATGATTTCCACAGTGACCTGTTGGAGGCAGCCTGCATCCATCCATCTTTTGCATATAGAGCTTTGAAAAAGGAACAAAAGACATTGGTAAGATGGACGTTGCGATTGGTTTTCAGCATTACAAGCAAAGTTGCTGAAATATAGTATGTCACCAAATGTTAATACTACAGTCGAGGGAATCGTTTATACTTTATACCAGGTGCCCGTTGTATCCTATAAGTCAGAATTGTTAAATGTTTAAATACGTTTTAACCGGCCTTAGCAGAGAACTTAAGTTATTCAAACAGCTAAGTCATTTTCAAACAGGTAATAGCACGTGATCTTTTACAACTGACTTTTTCACTAAGAGGTCGAGTACTTAGACAATAGTTCACCACGCTGGCCTAGTGCGAGCTGGCAGACTTCACATAGCACAAAACATCTTGTTTAAATCTCCATAGTGTTCAGGTTTCATCACGATGGTTTCCTTCACCGTTGAACTGTGAGGTAATTAGCTATCATCGAACATGCGAGATGAGTCCGACGTGACCGTGAAATATTCGGACCGAAACGTACTGAGCACTGAGGCAAAAGTGCACAATATTACGCAATTTGTATACTAGGAGCGCATAAACATTCAGAGCTAAGTAGCGCAGTCACAGTGTAGCTGCAGTCGCTATCGGCTATGCTCACTGAAACAGTACGTGAATGAACTCAGAAGCGGTCACACTATGCATACTAGCTTACATAAACTCAGTTGTATTGATATTTTAATAATAATTTTATTGTCTTATGAAACAATAAAGAATTTAAGAAAATACGGAAACCTACTAACCTACCAATTGCAGAAAAACGACATAGTGCAAGGTGGGCGTATAGAAATACTATGATTGTTTTTACGAGATAATTATTCATAGTATGGAATCTGTTGTACCATGTAAGTCAGAATTTTGAACGTATGTTTAACTTTAAGAGGCGTTTTAACAGGCTATTCAATAAACCTTTTGTCTAGTTTAGCAATATCGTGCTATAATTTATAGTTTCAGCGAGCGTCTCTTATAAATATATTCCCTGGCTCGTATGTCTCGCAAATATGTTTAAACCGGTTTTGACAGAGGACTTGTGTTATTCAAGGATTCGATTCCCTCAGAATAAAAGGGGTCGGGTAACTGTGTCAAGCGCACGGTCGACACGCGGGTCCTGGCTCGATGTTAGAGAATGTTTTCTTTTAACTGTGAGGGTGTTATGGGACATACCTAGTACAGAGCTCAGTTTCCGGAAATATTACTATAACATCTTGTAACTCTTAACAAACAGTATTCTATTACTACCGCTGTAACTATATAGAACCTGCGACCACCGTCTTTGCAGCCTTGTCCGGTGCGTTACCAACAAGCCACCACATACTCCCTCACCCTACTGTCGATATTGATTAGTGCTCAGCCAATGAATGGAGACGGTGTGATGTCACAGACTAGACGAACCGAGTACTATTTATTTCATTCACTGTGACACTGAATATCACGTAGACGTCATGCTGTTACACTGTGGGCTTATAATTTGCTGTATAAGTGAGACACGACCGTTTTTTATTTCTCTTGTAACTATATTAATAAAGACTCGTCTCGTTTTAATTGCCACGTGATGTTGGCGTATCAAATATGAAGCTTACAAAACTTCTCATCACTTGGAGCCCTAAATTATTTACTTTGAGTTCTTTCATATATATATATATGTTTATCTAGTTTTTACTAAAAATATCAATAACCAGTAAATATCAACAATTAAGAACAAGCAAGTTTAAAAGACTATTCATCGAATAACTAAAGATTTTTGTTCAAGCGAATAATACTATTTTACTGTTGGCTTTTTAGAAATTATGACCATATAGAAAAAAGAAACTAAATACTGGGCCGTGCAGGGAGTACCATATCCCGTACTCGAACCGGGGTCTCTAGGCTCTGCAGTCTAACGCTCTACCAGCTAAGCTAATACGACTACAGAATGCTTTTTGGCAACTGGTATTACAGATTTTGAGATGAATGACAAAATTAAAATCACTGTATTTTGTTACAATCATCCGACCCCTAGGGCTGGTTGTATTCATATCATATATACATAATTAAATATATTGGTATTTTCTATCAGTCTTTCAAATCTTACTGTACCCAACGACATCAATAAATTTTTCAATTAGCAATAAAATGAAATATTTCTGGATCTTTTTGGTTCTCAAGCTTGAACGAAGTGCAATATTGGCTGGTTTTCTGCCTTATCTTACCTTTCCAATAGTTTTCATTGATTCTAGTTATTGAGACTTGGAAATATAAAATAAAAAAATCCTTTGAGATTTCACGAACATAAATGTATGAAGGGATGAAAGTGACAAGTTGTTACTTTCGTCCTAACATTTAAATTTTCCAGAATTTGACATACTAATGACCAGACCTTTAAAAACCGTTAGATTATTATTGTTTACACCGCTATGATAAGAGGAATAGTTGTCTTATTTTACTGACACACAACTCGCACGATTAAGCCTACCATAACCAAAATAAACGCAATAGACAAAAACCGCCACAAGTATTTTGGGGGTATTTTTGCGTCATCGACTCGCTACAGTCAAAACCTGAAGGAATAGCGCTGTGAGTACTTAGGTAAAGTGGGGTTCCAAATGACTAATGTCTGGCATACAGCATATCAGTGTATAATTCATATGTTGCTTTCGTCACGCGTTACTTTTGTCCCTGGTCGCTCCTACATAATACATTTGTTACTCATTAATATATTAGAATATTTTGATGCAAATAACTAATGTGAATACTACTCACTCATAACTCAATCACAAAATTATTACTAGAACAACAGATTTTGATCCGAAAACAAGACCATATCGAGTCGCAAGTGAAAATCAAATGCCTGTGCTTTTTTATTTAGCTTTAAGGACTTCATTTATATATATTTACCTGACTATAGAAAAAATACAAAACAGCGAAAAAAACAAGGTACCGATTTTAGCAGTCTATTTTTCACTTACTTTATTTGTTTCACAGTAGAGCCTAAATTACACATCGTATTTTGATACATTACAGAGGTAATTGATTCGTTACTAGAGTTCGGTCGCGGTGTCCGAGTCCCTCATTTGCAGACGGGTCGCGGCGCGGCGCCGCGCATTTGAAGTTCCGGTGAGACTATGGCGTTCTTGCTGCAGGATCCCGATGCAGTTTTAATGCGCTGAAGGAATTTGGTTGTCTTGCCAGTGTAGGAATTTGGCACATGCTGTAAATATAGTGGGAACAATAGTTCCGAGATCATTGACCTGATGCCACAGACTAAAATATCGAGAGTGTGGTGTTTCGTTTTACTGTCAGAGCGAAAATGTGTTATATGCGAAGCTACTACGCTGTGACCTACTCCTGTATCACAAAACTCTCGATAGTTATGCGGTCTTAGTATTTGAATCGCGTAACATTTTCACCTTGTTGCGAAATAATAAAAAACCAGCTTGGTACCTCAGTGTCCGACTGCTTCAGCGAGATATCCCAGCGTTCGTGGTTCATAGCAGAAGAAGAAAAATAATAAGCACTTGCCTTGATTACCGAGAATGAACATTACAATTGGCATTCAGTTTAAAGAACTTACTTATTGCAGAAAAACGATACAGTCAATCAAAGTGGGCGTATAGAAAGATATTTACTTATGCATTTGGAGTTTTAAAAACGGAACAAAAGATATTGCTAAGATGGACGTTGCGATTTGGTTTTCAGCATTATACGCTAAGCTGTTGAAATATTATATGTAACCAAACGTTAATTCTGAAGCCGAGGGAATTGTTTATAGTAAGGAATCAGTTGTATCATATAAGTCAAACTGTTAAATGTATAATCTCGACACTGAAGAGGCGACTTCATACGCTATTCAATAAACCTCTTCTGTAGTTTCGCAAATTCGTGTCATGATTTGTAAGTCAAACGAGCGTCTCTCAAATATGTTTCAACCGGCCTTGGCAGAGAACTTGACTTATACAAACAGCCGAGTCCATCAACATAAAAGGGGACGCGTAAGTGTGTCAAGTTCACGGTCGACACTCGGGTCCTGGCTCTGCGTGGGCGAATACTTTCTTTCATTTTTGAGGTTGCCACGTGGAGTCACCTTTCGAATAACTATTTTACTGAATTTTTAAAACTTTCTGCCGATCTTAATTCTACGAATCCCTCTATAACGATAATAGAGCGTGATCGCCTATTGCTGTATCCTCTACAGCTAAGAGTTTGACTGAGAGGGCGAGGGCTTAGACAATAGTCCACTACCCTGGCCCAGTGCGAGCTGGCAGACTTCACAGGCACAGAAAATCTTGTTAAAACTTCTACGGTATTGAGATATTTTCACCATGTGTTAAATATTTCCTTGGGTGTCGGAGTTCAACCAAAAACAACAATGATAATTAGTACTAACTGACTAAGAATTTATCTATTTATGAAATAAAGAAATTATTTTTATTCTTATTCAAATTATTCTTATGTTTTCCTTCTTCATTGAAGTGTGAGGTAATGAGCTATCAATAAACACGTGAATCCAAAAAGTCAAGCGGTCAGACCACCCCCTCACCCTGCTGCTGATATTGATTTATCGCTCAGCCAATGAACGACGACTGCGACGTGCCACGGCCTACGCGAACTGAGTACTAATTTTATATGCTTTGACACTGAATATCGCTGGTAGCGAAAACATTTAATTTATTTATATTCTATTATATTATACCAGCATTCTTATTTCAGATATAATTTATGGAGTAAGTATAAATTTTGTGTATTCCGACTTCGCTTTAATACAGTTTATGTTAAAATTGTATGCGTGAAATGGCACGTAATGGATACGATCAATAGTGCGTAGTTTGACGGAGAGGCGCTCACCAGCCTTGCCTCCTTAGTGTCATTCGGTGATCTGTGTAGTGCGGTCGTGTACTCGTAGTAGCTTACTGTACAATATATCTTACTATAATTTTAGTTTAATGTGTACACACATGGACAGTGCATAAAACAACATAAATAAGTAATTGTTTCCACTCCGCGTAAAGTCATCAACCAAAAATGGATCCAGGCGAAGATGGCTACGATTACCTGGAGGAGTTGCCCACGGAAGTCCTCTTCCATATATTATCGTTCCTACCTGCTACGCACTTTATCAGATGTAGGAAAGTGTGTGCAAGATGGAAAGCAATAGTAGACTCGTCGAAAACATGTCACGGATTATGGGAAAGGTATGCGTGCGCCGATTTCAATGATGTGTATCAAGATGCTCGCAATAAATCGACCAGGGAAATGTCTTGGTATGAGACGTACAGAACACTGCGCTCTTGGTGCATTATTACTAAGGCAACCGAGGATAAACAAGATTTCTATCTTAGCTATGAGAGAACAAAGGAGATTCTAGGGTGTCAGCTTCTAAATCACGGTGTGCTAGGATTGCACACAAAAACATCGATCGATTATTATGATCTCGACACGATGGAGATCTGTAGTGAATCAGTACACGGCCAATATACCAGTTACGCAGAAGATGAACATTACTTAGTCGTGTTAAATCACAGGAAACAAATGGTCATTACGCGTAAAGAACTCACAAAGCACAACCATCGTATCGAAATAGAATCGGTGAACAGATTAATTGTACTAAAGGATCATAAAGTATACTACACTGGTACTTTACATCACATCGAGTTTGTCTATTTAGTAGATTTGCTAGATCCCAGTATGCATAAGGGAATAAGTATTACAAAATTTTATGACCCCATCATGTCAATAGGATTTGTCAAAGATATTTTTTATTATATCGACGTAGGGGCGTGTATCTATAGACTGGAGGGTACCTGCTTTAATTTATTACATTCTATAAAAAGACGAGACAATGCTCTACACGAGATGCGTCGCTATAATTTACTCGACCGATTACAGTGGCCGATGTATTACTTTTGGATAGCAAACAACCACGTAAGACTACACTCAGGAATCCTGAGCGCGATTACAAGTATGCGAGCTTACGATGATGTTTACATTATCGGCTGTAAGTGGGGGTATCTGCGTATTTATTATGCCCCATACAAACACAAGTTTTTGGATATCTTCACCAGTCGTCCCGCGAAACAGTTCAAACTGGTCACGCGGGAATATTACAGCCCGAGTGTATCGAAGTGTTCAGTGCTAAAAATTGAAATTATGGAGACTCCTGAAGGCCACATCGTGATCGTAGCTTTGCCTATGAAAATAGTACAGATAAAGTTCACCAACAACTTTAAGGCGGTTATAGATCAAGCAACAAGTAGTAGACGACGCAACAGGCAGCACTTTTCTGAGGTGGAGCCGACACCTCTCCCGTCGACTTCCCATTAAATTACGCTGCGTGGGTAATAGGTAAGCTTTTTTAAACGTAAATCATATAATAAGGGCATATCGTAAACAAATTGAAGGTTACAAATATATTGTCATCTTGCGTAAATGGGTTATAGGTCTGATTGAACACAATTGGTTTTCTATTTCAAGTTATATTATAACTTTATAATGGCAAAGATTTATATAACAGAACATAACACTTGAGAAGCTTGTATTCGCTGCGGCACAGGTGCAGGGGTCGTTTAGATGAACGGCCTTATTCATAAACAGATTGTAAACCTATTTAGTCACAGAATGCTTTGTCTTCTTCCCTCAAACAGAATTCTTAAGTTATTCGAAAGGGACAGAACATTCGATAACTAACATAGGTTTTAAATCTGTCTGTCAAAAACGCCAGAAGTGACTGCAGATATTTACACTTTACATAGCATCTGCCATTAACTTTGCTAAGCGAACTTGATCTAATGCGAATTTTTAACTAGCACTACAAATTGGTTGATTCATGCTGTGCTCATAATTATGCAAGAAGCCCGGGCTAGCTTGGGACCGCGAAATTAGATATATTACTTATTCACTTTAGGAAAACATAAAGCAACAGAGCGGCCAAACTATTCACTCCATTTAAATCAACTAAGCAGGATTAGTAACTACAGGCCGCGCGGTTGCTTCATCGGTTGCAATGAAGCTATTTACTTCATCGCTTTTAGGAAGGTCCATAACATAATATTTGATGCAGCACGCTTCTATTGTTTTAGAATCATCTTCGACGTCGCCATCAATCATCGAAGGAAGCGTAATCGAAGAAACGGGCGCTGTCCTGGACAACGGCGTTGCTTTGAGGATTGAAAACTATCTGCGCAATACCTTATATTAAGCTTATTTTTGTATTCATTATAGTAGTTACTGATTTTACATCATGATGCATTTTTTAGACTAATATATTTGCGTTGCGAAATTTGACACAGCTACGTGTTAATAATAGTTGAATGTAATATACAATATCTGAGCTCTCATTATAAAAGTGTTTGGTGAAGTTGGCAACTGCCGGCGGGAGATGGTGTGGGTGCAGCCTCCGAGGACACTACGCTGATGTTTCACTCGTGTGACTTTGTGTACATTTATTATCCCTTCCTTCACCAGTGATGGAAAATATAATACAAGTCCACAATTTTTTATTGTGCTTCTGTTCTAATTCTTGAATTTCTGATTCCAGACATTGAAAAACACTTAAATATTGGTTTTAGCTTTCAAAGTTTGTTTTTGTCCTAATTATATGAGCAATAGGTGGTAGCACTTTAATTATACCGCGTGCGAATTGAATATTATTTGTAAAGGACACAGTAGTGAGTATTTAGGTGTCTACTACAGCTATATCGACCGAATATGTGTATTATTAAGTTAAAAAATAGCGTCAAGATAATTAAAAAAGGTATTGTTGTCGAACTATAAATTAAAAAAATAATGAGAAGACATGATTTTACAAAATTCCTTAATGTTCATGAAAAACAAGCCTGGGAGGGACTTAACCCAGTAGTTAACGGTTTTTTTGGAAACATTACAACCACAGACTAACCTACTATTGGAACTGACAATTATAAAGATTGAAAAAGATGAAAAAATAGAATGAAAAAGACTTTTATCTTCAGCAAAACTCTTCGTGATGTAATTTCACATACAAACTTTTCTTGAAAATTCAATTAATGCTATAGTTTATACAAAAGCAAACCTTGAACAGAATAATGATTTATCCTTAATTTGCCACGTTGGAGAAATCAAATATCATTTACAGAAGCCAGGCACAAAAACTGTGTTGACCTGTTGAAATAACACTGGTTTTACGGATTTCACCGCGGACGTAAAAACTAGTTTTATTTGAATGTGTAACATTCGCGTAAATCTAAGAAACCATTATGTTGATTTGTGATATAATTAGGCCATTCTATATATAATAATAAATACACTTAACAGTCACATACATAGTCCTGACCCCACGCTAAGATCGAGTCTTGTGTCGTGGGTATCAGAAACTACAAGACCCTTTTCCGTTCCAATAACACCCAGACTCGAAACAAATGCCTGTGGATCACACAATATGTCTCGGAGCGGAGATCGCACCCGCGACCTCACGTTTCTCGTTTCTCAGCCGGCATGTAACCAACTGCGCCACGGAGGCTGTCAATTTATCAATACATATATAAATACTATTTACTTGAATTAAAAAGTATTTATTGGCTACGATACATTCAACTATGATTTTTTTTCTTGTCCATTTTTTGTTTTCTCGGTAAAGTGAAATTAAGTACTTTATCTTGCGTAGGTTAGCCTGTCAGATATTGGTGGTGCTCTAAAGATTCAAATGTTATAATCGTCTAAATGTTTACTATAAACATAATCATGTAGATAATTTATATGAAATCTAATCGAGCTTAGATTTTGTGACGTAGTATAATCATTGACATGGTGCGTTATTATTTGTACCTACATGATATTCAAAATGGATTGCAGTGTACTGTTGTTAGTTAGTAAAAGGGAATCTCTCCCATTATGCCCAATGTTAGACCATCGGCTTACTTATTGAGTTATTATGAAAATGAAGATCTGATTTTTACAATGATATATTCCGCAATTGGTTCAAAACCTGTGTAGATTATCAATTATTAATAAAAATAAGTGATTATTTATGACTATTCCGTTATTGCGATGTATTAATTCCTTTATTCAGTCCTTAGTCATATGACTCCCCGCCTAACCCTCTACCAATAATCTCCCATCATCATTCATTAAAACTTTTCATCAGTTTGTCATTTAATCGATAGGTATATGTAGTTGTAATTTTATAATATAACGTTTTAATCAAAAATATATCTTACATTATCGCTGTGTCAGATGATTTTTTAAGAAATGCTCATGTATTGTAACAATCTTGAGTACTAATATTATCATAAAGATGAATAATTATATTTTTATATGAATATTTCAAGTGGGCGTGGGTGGCTACTATAAGAAATAGGAAAATAATTATGATGAAAGGAGTTAGGAGCCCAATTGTGATGAAAACTATAAGAGCGAGGTAAACGAAAATCGAAGTATGTGGGATTAGTTTTCATCATTTTCATTAGTATACGTATAACTTTTCTATATTATAAATAATATGGTAATAATAATTTTTCACGTTGTCACTTAATTTGTGTTTTATTTATCACAAGTGGTTCGAACCGGCATCGCTTACATTATTACTCGCTAAATTATAGTCTCATTAATTTCTCTTTATTTTAAATATTCTTTTTTTTACCTCTTTTTTTTTATAAAAACAAAATACACATGAAAATATAAAAAGGTATCCAACAATGGCGAGGCTCGAGACACAAGCCACCGGTGGTCAGGACCCCGAAGTGAGGAACCGTCTCACAATAAGTGTCATGTCAAGCAATACTGCCTTCTGTATCTGACTCTTGACACAACAGCCCATTGGAGCCTCAGTAGTAGCTACACTGTGACCTACGCCTGCGCTACTTAGCTCTGAATGTTTATGCGCTCCTAGTATATAAATCGCGTAATATTGTACACCTTTGCCTCAGTGCCCAGTACGTCTCAGTCGTACAGTTCTCAATGGTTATGCGCTCCCAGTAGTTGGCTTGCGTAATATTTTGCATTAAATAGATATCGGAGCTATCACTGAATGCTGCCAGATAAATTCATATTTGACGAACAACATGACGGTCAATGTCATGAAAGTCTAATATTTTATAATGTCAAATATTTGTTTGCTTATTTGAGAAGCAATTGAGTATAAAATATCGTGCATATATATTACATTATCAATACTGCGCAAATTGCAATTAATAAGTCTAATATTTTGCTAGCTTAAACCAGAATTTGTTTATTTTGGGAAGTCAATTGAGTATAAACTTGATTACATGGCCAATACTGCGCATGTGCAAAAGCACAATTGATTATGCACTATCACAACTTGATTACAGGGTCTGTGCTGCGCATGTGCATTACAGACTGAATGCAGAATGATTGAATGTAAGAAGTTAAACAGTAAAAAGGAGAACAATTAACGCCGAACCCCTGACTCAAACCGGGGTCTCTAGACTCTGCAGTGTAACACTGTGCTAGCTCAGCTAATGCGGCTACAGTATGCATGAACACGAACTAATGGCTTCAGTTCATTATCGTGTTCCATCCATCCATCCATCCATCAGCCAAAGGAAGTCCACTGCTGAACATAGGCCTCTCCCAATGATTTCCACAGTGACCTGTTGGAGGCAGCCTGCATCCAGCGACGTCCCGCGACCTTTACCAAGTCGTCTGACCACCTAGTGGGTGGACGTCCCACGCTGCGCTTTCCGCTTCGTGGCCTCCATTCGAGAACTTTTTGACCCCATCGGCCATCAGTTCTCCGTGCTATGTGCCCCGCCCATTGCCACTTCAACTTGCTAATCCACTGGGCTATGTCGGTTACTTTAGTTCTCCTACGGATCTCCTCATTTCTGATTCGATCTCGTAGGGAAACCCCGAGCATAGCCCTCTCCATAGATCGTTGAGAGACTTTGAGCCTCCTAATAAGGCCCATAGTAAGAGGCCACGTCTCGGTGCCGTATGTCATCACTGGTAACACAGAACTATCGAAGATTTCGATTTGAGGCACTGAGGTATTTTGGACGAGAAGACGTCGCGTAGTTTCCCGTAATCGTGTTAATCGTGTTCGCGTAGACATATTCGTAATAGATAATTGAGATGGTACCAACGTCACCTTTTTACCATCGCACCACCCGTCACCGCAGCAGAGTTCATTCCTACCACCTGGAAGCGTACCGTTCCCGAACGGCACGTTTTCAGCGTTCTTTCTTACCACGCACGTGTAAGCTCTGGAATGAACTCCCTGCATCGGTGTTTCCTGAGCGCTATGACCTGTCCTTCTTCAAACGAGGCTTAAAGAGAGTACTTTCCTTAAGGTAGGCAGCGACTTTGTTGTGCTGGACCCCTGGCACTGCGGAGGTCTATGGGCAGCGGTAGCCGCTTTCCATCAGGCGGGCCGCTAGCTCGTCTGCCTATAATGGCTTAAAAAAAAAAAAATAGAACGAAATTCGAATAGTTTACACATTGATTAAATAATAAGTAGATACGGCGTCCTTCGGTTTATTTTGTTCAATTACAAATAAAAATGCCCATGTCTTCAATAATTGCCCATGGCTATTTGACATAATTGCAACAGTTTTAAATAAGGTATACTCTATCGAAGCTTCTCGCTACAGTGTCATATTTGGTTTAAGCGAAGGCTCAAACACCTAAATATTTGAATATGTGTGTATTGTGTGTGTAAACATATTTAATATGAATATAAGCACCTATATGTATAAAGTATGTAAATATGGTTTACTATTTAGGACCTCATTTGTTGTTGACACCCACAAATAAAGATAATATTTAGAGTTTTTTTTATAAGCGTCGGCAGGCAAAGGAGCGTGCGGCCCGCCTGATGGTAAGCGATCACTGCCGCTTATAGACCTTCGCAGTGCCAAGGGCCTGGAGCAACCAGGTCGCTGCCTACCGTAGCGAAAGTGCTTTATTTAAGCCTCGTTTAAAAGACAGGTCATAGTGCTCCGGGAACACCGAAACAGGGCGTTCATTCCAGAGGTTGCATATACGTGGAGTGAGTGCGTGCGAAATGTTTGTAGAATAAGGTTCTTATAGGGTCGGCAACGAGCAAGTGATACCTCTGGTGTTGCAGACATCTATAGGGCTACGGTAACTGCTTACCATCAGGTGGGCCGTAGGCTTGCATGCGTCCTTAGTTGTATATGAAAGAAGAATATAACTTTGAATATTATGGGTTCGATCAAGGACACACTCGCAGACATGATGGAGATGTTCCAGAAGCGAATGGCAGAATTCGACGCTGAGCTGCACAATACACCAAGTCCTTCATCCACCACAACAAACTTGGCAGTTGAGTTTGCTTCGTTCCGGTCCTTCATCACGGAGGCACTCGGCAATCTTCAGCAGCAGGTGCAGATACTCGCGCGAAATGTAGATAGCGTAGAAATGAGGGGCCGCCGAAAAATATTACTCCTTCATGGTGTGAAGGAAGTTAACAAGGAGAATACAGCAGTACTGGTGTCCAATGTTATCAAGGACCATCTCAAACTGTCTGACTTCTCACCGCAGAGTATTAAACGGTGCCACAGAATGGGACGAACCACTGACACACAGAAGCCGCGGCCAATCCTTTTCAAGCTCCAGGATGTGTTGGTCCGCGACAAGCTCTGGTACGCAAAAACGAAGCTGAAGGGTTCCGGCATTACCATGTCAGAATTCTTGACCAAAGTTCGTCATGACGTGTTCATGTCGGCTCGGGAGAGATTCGGCGTTGCGAGGTGCTGGACCCAGGAAGGCTGCGTGTATGTTGCTGGTCCAGATGGCGCGCGGATACGTGTACACTCGCTCCAGGATCTCAACAACATTGAGGGTATATACGTAGAGAGTGCTAAACCTGCAGCTAGGACCAGAATTACAAAGTCGAAGCGCACAGTGAACAATAAAAAATAACAGCTCAGTTATATTGTGCTTGTAGTTGCGTAGGTACTGGTTGGGTAACGTTTTAATAATATTTATATTTTAACTACCTACCTTTTAGTTTACATTTTGTGTTGTCAATTTCAAATTATGTGAAGATGTCAGTGTCACTTGTTTTTTTTTTTTTCTCCTATACCCATTCTATGTTCCACGAGTTCTTGATTATTATTTGTAACATTAGTGTTTTTAAATTGTACCTCGTTGTACCTATATAATATTTTGAATTAGTTTTCTTTTTGTGTTGTGTTGTTACGATATTCTTAACATTTTTTTTTTCACCTTTTATTTAAATTTCGTTTTTTTTTTATTATTATTTATCTTTTTAGTAATTATTGTTACATTTATTTTTCCTTAATCTATTGTATTGTTTGCTAGTTACCGCCAGTTACCGCCAGTATGATTGTAAATTTGTTTCGTTTTTATATTATTATTATTTTTAATTTAAGTGTGTTATTTAGTTTTAAGTCTATACACAACCGGCAGATGGTGCTAATTGTTATAACTGTTATTCGTATTAATTTTGTTTGTTTCGTTTTGCTTTATTATTTATTTCAATTTGTTTATATAATTATTATATATGTGTGATAGTAATGGTGATTCTGATGATTTTTTCTCAGCTTGCAGTGACAGTGACAGTATTACAGGTACTCCTACACTTAATGATTCCCTAATGTCCATTTTCTCTGTTGTTCCTAGGAATTTTAATGTTGTGCATATTAACGCTCAGAGTATTCCGGCTCATTACCCTGATATGTTAGCTAGCTTTGACTGTGCGAATCTTCACGCTATTCTTGTCTCCGAATCTTGGCTTAAGCCATGTCTTCCATCTAACTCCTACTCTCTCCCTGGTTTTCAACTTATCAGGAACGATCGGGTTTTTGGCGGTGGTGGTGGGGTTGCTATTGATTTAAAATTGGGTATCCCTTTCACCGTTGTACATACGTCGCCCCAGCCGCCACCTTCAAACGGTGGTGAGCATTTGTTCCTGGAAGCTGAACTCCAACATTCTAAAGTACTTCTCGGTGTTTACTATTGTCCTTCTCTTCGTATTGATTATTTCTCTTCTTTAGAAACTATCCTTATTAACCTCACTCCATCGTACAGTCACACTATAATCATGGGAGACTTTAACACATGCCTTCTTAAGAATAATCATCGTTCTTCATCTTTATATTCTATTGTGAATTCTAGCAACTTATCTGTCTTTCCTCTAAACGCTACTCATAATTTTCCTAATTCTGTACCTTCTTTGCTTGATCTTATTTTTGTCTCCTCTCTTCATTCTGTTGAAAATCATGGACAGTGCTCTGCCGACGCCTTCTCCTATCACGATCTTATCTATCTCTCTTATAGGATTCGCTTTCCTAAAGGGAGATGTAAGGTTCGGATGCTACGTTGCTTTCGTGGAATTAACTCCGAAAAACTTCTTAAGGATGTCAGCAATATTGACTGGGTTCCTCTGCTCACATCCAACTGTATTGATGACAAGGTTGACCGTTTTACGTCTAGTATCATCAAGCTTTACGACGTGCATGCTCCGCCTCGTGCTGTCAAGTTAAAACACTATCCTTCGCCTTGGCTTAATGATGAAATTAAAGAAATTATGGCGAAAAAAGCTGCGGCGAAAGCTAAATTCAAGCGTCGTCCCTTGTCTCGTAACTGGGAAAAATATGTAGCTCTCCGCAATCTCAGCAACAAGATGTGTAGGAATGCTCAACGCCGTCACATTCACAGCTCCGTAGAAAATGGTGATCCAGCGAAAGTTTGGAAATTTCTTCGTTCAATGGGAGTTGGAAATTCTCGTCCTGATTCTGGTTCTAGCAATTTAAATATTAATTTAATAAACTCACACTTCACAGCCTCGCCCAATATCGATAGGGCCACTAAATATAAAACTATAAAAGATCTTTCAAATATTCCAACCCCAGATTATTCTCAGTTCGTCTTAAGTCAATTTACTGATTGTGATGTTAAAAAGAGTATATTATCTATTTCCTCCAATGCAGTTGGTACTGACAGTATCAGTCGTAATATGTTACTACCAATCCTGGACGAAATCCTTCCTATCCTCTGTCATATTTTCAATTTCTCCGTTTCCAATTCCGTCTTCCCATCCTCCTGGAAGGATGCTGAAGTAATACCCCTCCCTAAACGTCATAATCCTACATCTTTCACCGACTATCGTCCTATCTCCATCCTTCCTTTCCTCTCTAAAGTGTTTGAAAATCTTATCCATAAACAGCTTTCTTTCTACCTATCCACTAATCATCTCCTTAATCCCTTCCAGTCGGGATTTCGCCCCGGGCATAGTACTACAACTGCTGCGTTCTTGGGAATTACATTAGATCCCAAACTTCAATGGGGTCCTCATTTAGTCGCTCTAGCTAAAAAGCTGAGCGCCGCAGTCTTTGCGGTGGGTAAAATTCGCCAATTGACTGATATAGATACAGCTCGATTGGTTTATTTTGCCTACTTTCATAGTCTGATGAGTTATGGAATTTTACTGTGGGGTGGCGCAACTGACATTAATACTATCTTTGTTCTCCAAAAGAGAGCTATAAGATCAATTTATTCGCTAGGGTCCAGATGTTCTCTTAGAGATAAATTTAAAGAAATAAATATAATGACAGTAGCGTCACAATACATTTATGAAAATTTAATGTATGTCCATAAGAATAAAGAAAATTTTCGAAAGATTAGCGAAATTCACGACAAAAATACTAGGAATAAGAACAATCTAGCTAGTCATAAGACCAGACTCCACAGGATCAGCAAATCTTTTAAGAGTTACTGTATACACTTTTATAACAAAGTTCCCACTCATATGAAAGCCTTAACTATTAAAAAATTCAAAGCTACTATTAAGAAACAATTATGCAATAAAGCTTATTATAAAATTTCTGAATATCTAGATGATAATAAGGCTTGGGAATAGAATAAAATTAAACATATAGATAGTATTTCGGAGCGGAGGTATCGGTGTGCTCTGTATATTGTAATTTATATTAAGTAACTTTACATATTGTATTTTACTTTGTAAGCGATTGGGTATGTCATGCTCGCTTAAAAGTCTGTGCTTGCGGCGGCGTCGTGTGCCGGGTCGGTCACTTCCCTGTAGCATGGTTGAGGAGGCCGATGGCTGGCACATGCGTCATACTCGTGAACGGGTGCTGCTTGTGTGGACTGGTCTGTCTGATTTTTTTTACATTGTAACTGATTTATAGCTTACATAAGGTTTTCACGAGTATTCACTGCGTTGGTGAAACAGGGCATACTGATTCTTCGTTCTGGGCTACTTCACTTCACTCAGCCATATTAAACAGAATATAAACAATATTGTATTAAAAATATATTTAACTTGCAAATTATAACAAATTATTAATGAACTGCTCTGATTTGGACCAACTTGTAATTTTTGTAATAATCACGATATTGTAAACTGGTTTTGAAAAGAGCAACACTAGAGTTTCTTGCCCGTTCTTCTCTAGTGAAAACCGCTTTCCGAACCGGGTGGTAGAAAAAAAAAATGACTGAATCTAAATAATATTGAACATTTTAATGGATTCAATAAATTATTTTCATTTTCATTTTCATTTTCATTTTTCATTTGGTACATTTTACGGACGACATTAGAGCGGCTTTGGAGAATGGCAAGCTGACAGTTCTAGCTCTGCTAGACTTCAGCAATGCCTTCAACTCAGTTGATTTTGATATCTTGCTCAGCACTCTTTGCTCTATTAACATATCTCCAACGGTAATTGACTGGTTTCGTAGTTACCTGATGGGGCGTCGGCAGCGTATACGTATTGAAGAAGCAGTTTCTTCGTGGTGCGATAATTCTGCTGGCGTTCCTCAGGGCGGCGTTTTATCTCCTTTGCTCTTCGCGTTATTTATTAATACTATCTCCAACGACCTTATTTCTTCCTACCATCTCTATGCTGACGACCTACAATTATATTACCAAGCACCAGCTGACAGGGTGACGGAGGCCATATCTGCAATCAACAAAGATCTTGCACGTATAAACGATTGGAGTAAGATGCATGGCCTGAAAGTCAACCCGGCAAAAACTCAAGTCATTGTTGTTGGCAGCTCCAGGATGGTTTCCAGGATTGATACCAATCTCATACCCACCGTGATATTTGATGGATGCATTATCCCTTATAGTGACAGTGTTAAGAACTTGGGTTTAATTTTGGACAAAACCTTATCCTGGGGTCCCCAACTGCAAGAACTCAGCCGCAAATTATTTGCAGCAGCGGGGTCTTTAAGAAGGCTACGGAACTTTTTGCCAATTCCCACGAAAGTTGCGCTTGTTCAGTCTCTTCTTTTTCCTCTCCTTGATTATGCTGATGCTAGCTATCTCGATCTCACCGAAGCCCAATTTGAAAAGCTTGAGCGACTTCAAAATTTTTGTATCCGGTTCATATTTGGACTTCGCAAATATGACCATGTGTCTGAATTTCGTAAAAAGCTCAAGTGGCTATCAATACGCCTTCGCCGAAATACTCGTATCCTATTCCTCTTATATACTATTCTTTTCCATTCCACTACTCCCCGTTACCTTAAAGAACGTTTTACTTTCCTTAGCAGCACACATGCACGATCTCTTAGATCCTCAGAGAATTTGGTGTTAGCAATTCCCGAGCATAGCAGTACTTTCCTTAGCAAATCGTTTACCGTCCATGCTGCTCGCTTGTGGAATGAACTGCCAGTGTCTATTAGATTAGCCAAATCCCTCCCCATCTTCAAAAGGCTCCTTAGAGCACATTATCTATCACTTTAAATTTATTATTACTTTCATGTTTCCCCTAAATCAGTATTTTATATTGTATTGTAGTTTATGTAGTATATTATACGATATTTTTATTTTATGTAGTCTATGTATTTTTTAATGAAAATGTATATTTTAATTCCTCATATTTTGTACATATTACTCTCAATTATGATTAATATTCTCTTTCTTTTTTACCTTTTTTATGACCACCCTATTCTTTGTAGTATTTTTTTTCAACTTAATCCATCTAATGGTTGTCTGGAAGAAATCGCGTTAAGCGATAAGACCGCCAATTGTCACCTTTATTTAAACGTGTCATTTATTTTTATCTTATTACTGTATGTGGTGTTCAATAAAGAATTTATAAAAAATATAAAATATAATATTATTATTTATTATTTGTTTAATATGTGCATGGAAAACCAACGGCTTACAAATATTTATAAATAACTTAATGTACAATATAGAGCCAATGACAGGTCTTCACGGTTATATAGCAACATAAAAAAAAGTTAACAAAAGCAATAGGAAACTAAAACTATAACAAAAGCCTCAAGAGAAAAAGAGAAATAATAATAAAAACATAATAGTAAAAACATAAACAATAACTGTATAAATGACTACACACCAAGATATTAATCATGTAACTCATTCAACCACATTACCGAAAAATTTAAGGTTGAGTTCCTTCCTAAATTTCGACACACCTGTACAAAATGGATCTAATGAAAACTCTTTGCATATGCTATTATAGTCCCTCGATGCTCGAATCATAAATGTATTTTGTCTATAGTTAGAGGATACGGGAGGGATACATAAAGGGGGATTAAACCTAGTTGATTTTGTAGGAATATTAAATTTAAATTTATGCAGAATATCAGGACAATCAATTTCGCCGGACAATATCTTAGTTATGACCGAACAGTCAGCAATACGCCGACGCATATGAAATGGAAGAATATGAATTTTTTTACATAAGGCTAAATAATTTTCGGAATGATAGGTTATTTTTAATTTATAACAAAGGTATTTCATAAATCGTTTTTGGATGTTTTCAATGCGATCGATATATTTTGTATAAAGAGGTTTCCAAATCTGCGACGCGTACTCAAGGTGGCTCCGAACAAACGCGCAATAAAGTATCTTTAAAGTTTTTGCTTTGGTAAAGCTTGTGGAGCATCTCATTATGAAGCCAAGTGCTTTGGATGCTTTAGAAATTATTTCATCAATATGTACATCGAAGAGAAGTTTAGAGTCATGATAAACTCCTAGATCTCGTATCACATTACTCCTTGGCAACACTTGATTATTAAGTTGGTACACCGTTTGCATATCAATGCGCTTCCGACTAAAAGTGACCACCGAGCATTTTTGAGGGTTGAGATCAAGCATATTAGCTGTACAATAATTATATAGCCGAGATAAGTCCGCTTGGAGCATTGCCATGTCATTTTCAGAATTAATTTTAGTAAATATTTTCATGTCATCTGCGAAGCAAAGAAGTTGTGCTGTTTGGAAACAAGAGTCAATGTAATTTATGTAGATTGTAAAAAGTAAAGGCCCTAACAGAGACCCCTGAGGAACACCGCTAGAAATATTTCCCCAGGTGACGTATAATTATTTAAGACAGCTTGAGACCTGTTATCTATATAGGACGAGAACCATCGCAGGAGGTCTCCCCTAATTCCGCTATTATAAAGATTTTTTTAACAAAATGCAATGATTTATTCGATCGAAGGCTTTACTATAGTCTGTATAGACAACATCAACCTGACATCCCGCATCCATTGCTTCAGTAACATAACCATTTCACAGAATTAAATTTGTGACAGTGGACTTTCCTCTCCAAAAACCATGCTGACAAGGGCTAAATGTATTCTTTAAAGCTGAATATACTTGGCTATATACAATCCGCTCGAATATTTTGGCAATAACACATAATTTTGAAATCGGCCTATAGTTAATAACATTCATTTTGGAACCCTTTTTATGGACAGGCGTAATAAAAGCAGTTTTCCAGATTTGAGGAACAATACAAGACGACAAGGATTTTTTAAATAGTGCGAGTATGGGTTTCGTTATAGTCCTGGCACATGGTATAAGAAATTTAGGTGATATAAAATCCGGGCCGCCAGACTTCGAGGGATCAAGACTACTGAGATTTTGTATATTGTATCAAAAGTTAATTCTATTGAGGATATATCTGAGGTTGCTTTTAAGTTAATATCAACACAATCAATTTGCACAGATTTACAAGCATTGGCATGATTAAAGGTGGAGTCAAAAAAGGAAGAGAAAGCGTCACATATGGATTCATTCGTGTTAAAGACTTTGCCTTCATATTTCAAGTTGTAAGGTATAGTATAGTATAGGTATAGTATATAGGTATATAGGTATAGTATGCGACTGAGACCGTTGTTTAATAAATGACCAAGAATGTTTAGGGTTTTTTTCAATGAATGTCTCAGTGGTAGCAATGTATTTATGATAACATTCACTCTCCAAGTTTTTCACTCTCTTACGTAGTAATTTGAATGTCAAATAATCAGTGAGCTTGCCATATGTCTTGTATTTCCGAAGGAACTTGGATTTTTCTTTTATGACTTTCCTAAGGGCGGAGCTAAACCAGATGGGAAAATTACTTCTACGTGCTATTTTTGCAGGGATAAATTTAGTTTGCAAATCTAATAATACTTGATAAAAGTAGGATACAGCTTCATCTACTGATCTAGAAGCAAATGCACTGTCCCAATCAATATGCGATATTTCATTATTAATTGAGTCGAAATCACCTTTATCGTAAAGAAATTTATGGCACACTGGTATGTTTTGTGGCATAAATTCCAAGAAATTGGTTTCTATACAAAGAGCAGGATGGTGGAGATCAATAGGTACGAGTGCATCAGAACATTCACAGACTGTAACTATATCATTGGAAAAAACTAGATCAAGAATTTTTCCAAAATGATTAACTACAGTATTAAATTGGTTCAGGTCTAAAAATCTCATCTCGTCAATCAACAAATTTTCGTCCTGGCTACAAACATTAGATGGTGACAAAAGACCATTACCCAATTCCCATCTTATTCCACTCAAGTTAAAATCGCCAACCAACAAAAACTTATCTGTGGTATGATCAAGCATTAAACTATTAAGCTTAGTCAGAAAATTACTCAGTTGTAAAGAGAAAGAAAAGCCATGCTGTTGTTTACATAAATATAAGGTGCATAAATGTAATAGAATATTCTTCTTACTTTTGGAATCACGCAAAGTAAGTGTTACCCATAAATCTTCGGCCGAAGAATTAAATAGAGGTTGTGGGGTAGCCGGAATGTCTTTTCGAATAGCGATTAGAACACCACCGCCGCGCGATTGCCCAGTTCGATCATAATCACGATCCCTACGCCAGACGATATATTGATTGTCGAACAATTCTGAGTCGGATATACTGTTAACCAACCATGTTTCGGTAAGAATTATCACATCAGGGCGACTCAGAGAAATGTGTCGATAAAAAAGGTGAGATTTCGTCCGCAGTCCCCTAACATTCTGGTAATAGATATTAAGTTAATTAATAAAATAAGGATCCATCGCAACTGCAAATATGTAATATTAAAATAATGCAATAAAAATTAAATGCAGGAAAAACAAAATTCACTACAATTTTATTGTAACAGTTTGATAAAATTTGAATCAAGAAAAGTATAATTACAATTACTATACCTTTGATATAAGCATCAAGATAATACAGTACAGAATGTGGATAATAAAACGGGTATTGGCGATAGCCGTACACTAACAGTTTTTAATATAAATAAATAACAAGTAACATATTATTAAAGTCGAGTAGGCAAATTTACGAGCGAATATGTAATATACGAAGTGCAGAGGTGCAAGCGAGACAATAATAGCGACATCAGCTAGGTACTCAGTTTGGATCAAGTGATAAGCGAACAAAAGAATATACTCACAAAAAACAGTACAGTGTGTCGATGCAGAGGTGCCAAACCTTTTACATAAAAAGTAAAAACACATGTATAATGTGAAATATAGATAAAAAATTGAGTTAGATTTTATAATAGAAAATTTGAATTTCACAACACTGGTTAAGTTAATTTGTTTAAATCCTTATCGTTGTTTATGACTGGAATCATTCTTCCGGAGGTGAATTTTTCCGTGTTTGACCCAGACATATTTGAATAATTTCTCTGTAGCTAATAATTTGATCCGAGTTAATAGTTTCTTCGATTCGCTATTTAAGTGATCGTTGATGTATATGCGACGAGGAGAACCCTGGTAACCAAGGTCAACGGACGATAAATTTTTGTTCGCTCTTGCGGCAGCAACGAAGTCCTTTTTGATATATCTGTTTAGGAAACTGACCAGTATAGATTTATCATTAGAATTAAATAGTGGAATTCGGGTGACGAAGTTGACCTGAGTTTTTGGAAAAGCGAAATTAATGTTCTGGCTAATTTTGGTTAAAATATCGAACAAGTTTTCATCCTTCTTGAGTGGAACTCCCCTAATTTCGACATTATTTAGCCGCGATCTGCGGTCTTTCGCAGCCTGTTCCTCCTTGAGCTTAGCTAGGTCTTCCTCAAAGGATTGTAATTTCTTTTCGAGATTACCATACTCCACCATTTTTGATTCGATTCCCGCCAGTTTGTTGGTGGATTCGTCAAATTTGGCGCTATTAAATTCACAACTATTTTTAAGGTCTTTGAGTTCATCCTTTATGTTCTTCAGGTCTTTGACAAATGTAGGTAAAGAGGATAATTGCTTCTTGATGTCGTTAATTTCGCCCAGCATTGCAACCTCGAATGAGATAGGTTCGACAGGCGCTGATGTAGGTGACGATAATCTGCATTGCGGACACTTCCAAACTGCTCGCCTATCGATTCCCAGTTTTCTCCAACCAACTTCCGTTATATTGGCACATCCGAAATCAAGGTGCCTCTAACAAGAACCACATTGCACGCCATCGTTGAAATTAACATTACAATTAGCGCATGTCATCGCGAACGATTAATTTAAACCAAATGTTGATGATCAATGTAAGTAAGTAGCCTTAGCGCGCGTGCGGTTGCTACGAGTGATTACCGATTACTGAATAATATAATAAAATAATTTTTACTTTTTGTGAGCGATTCCAATAAATACTTATAAATGTGTTTTTCTGCTTGTGTAAACTCTAACAGTCTAATCGATAGACAGTGTTAAACCTATTTTAGTTTTTAGGCAAAATATTTGATAACTGAAGTAGGGGATAAAATTAGTGGATCAGTCACTCAGGCACTAGTAGATGACTAGTCTTATTTTCAGTGAATTTTGACGCCGATTAATACTATTTTTAATTATGTAAGATATGGAGGTAAAAAAAATGTTCTTGAGCAGATTTTCTGAATAATTACGCATTATTGAAATATTTTTTTCGTGAATTAAACACAAGGAGATTATTCCAATAGCGGTACAAAATTATCTCACGGATGTTTTTAATCAGCTGTTATTATATTATTTTTATAAAACACTAATGAACTGCTCTGAATTGATCTAAAATGCGACTCCTAAAATGCGATAGTCACTGTATTATGTATGCGCAACGCTAGAATTTCCTGTCATTTTTCGCTGGCGATAACAGCCATGTGAGCCGGGTAGCAGTGAAAAAAACTGACTGAATCTAAATAATGTATGGATGGCATTTTCTGGATTCAATAAAATATTTTCATTTCAAAGATCATAAAAAAAATCGATACCGGTAATATGTTTGTGTCTAGTTTAGAACTGTACTAGCATCCATAAAATACTATAGCTTTTTAGGAATATAAAGGAAAACATTCATGTATATAATTCCTCCAGTATATCAATATTGATTATAACCATATAAGTTCAATTTAACCCTTCAAAGACACAAGTTTGCGCATTCACTGCGAAGAAGGAGCCCTTTGTCATGGCGCCATAATTCCAAGGAGTTACTCTCCAAAGATCCGAAAGTATTGTGATCTTCGGCGTCGAAATATCGAGCAGGGTCGAGTTTAAGAGTCATTTGGAGAATAAAGTAGAACTTAGATCGAACAAGAAGTTGGGTATCCTGAACAGAGCCAAGAAGAATGTATAAGAATATACACACTTAACTCGATAAAATATTGTTACTAAAATTATTTGTTCAGGAAAGCGAGGCCATATCAGTTATAGAACATTACTCTGCCCTTTGTCAGTAAAGATCTGACTCTGAGTACCGTTACCAAATAAGTATGATTACTGGTTTATGTTGCTATAATAATTTAGTAATTTAATTTAATCATTAATAAAGCGATTCCATGATTTTTCTGTTGTAATATACGTAGATCGACTAAAATATAAATGTTTAATTATTTTACGTTTATGAAGAATATAATAGTTAATAAATAATAAATTGTATTAGAATAAATACACACATATATGTTTATTTTTATTTTCTGGGTTTATATAATTCTGACACCTGCATGAATCACACTCAAGCACTGCACAATTCGGTTTATTCTCAGTAGTTCCTTTAGAATAATTAAAGGAACTACTGCGACTCAAAAGTCTCAGTATTTCCATTAAAGGAACTAGTGATACTTTTCTGTTTTTTACCTACCTTACTTCGCTTGTAGAAGTGGCACTAGTGCCATCCCTAGTTCGTCAAGATTTTCTATTTGACATTGAAAAACGGAGAATTAATTGAAATGAAATTAAAAATCATTATTGGATCTTTAAAATGTTATACATTATTTAGGTTCAGTCACGTTTTCCTTGTATTCCCCCGGACTGTAGTTATGTTTGTTCGTAGTTATGTAGGTAGGTTTGTGGTACTGGTAATAATACAGTCTTTTAGTTAAATGTTCATGTCTGCTTTTCTTGTATCGTGTGTCGTCGTGATCTACGTGTATTGTTAGTTCGTATTTCCTGATGTTCCTGATCGATGTATTCTCTCGGCGTTCGATGTATTGTGTAAGTATTTTTCATTTTCTATGGGAGTGGTTCTACTGAGTGGATGTAACGTGCACTCTTTGTAGAAATAGATATTGTGAAATGAATAAAGTTAGTCGGACTGTTTGTGACTATGTGGTTTTATTTCAACAAATACCCTTTTATACTAAAAAACAACTGGATTCCAAATAATCTATCTGTAATGCTACTAACACTGTAACACAATACAACCTCAATTTTGTTAGAGCTATTTATTAAAATTAAATACACTATTAATTTCTAAATGGATCGCATGACAAAATTAAAATTCGCCTTCAATTGCCTCCATGGCACTAAGAATAAGGTACATACAAAACAAACAAAGCGTATGAATATACAAGTTTACTAGCGGCCCGGCCCAGCTTCGCCTGAGTGCTGTGATGTTTAGACTCCACTCCACACCAGAAACATCTTATTCCCGTTCAAACTTTTGTATTCCTGAACTCTACCTAAGTACTTTTTTGGCTCCTTTTCGTTTTGTTACATCCCGTTTCATTATTTTCTATTGAATGCAGTCCGCATCTGACCAGTTTCATCGCGTCTTTCCCACTTCATTCCATTTCATACTTTGATGTCAAAATAGGGATATCAACTATTTTTTGGAATTGCTTTAATTTGTAGTTCACCTTATATAAACACGATAAAATTATTTATCTAAATTATCAAAAATATATTTATCTAGTTTGATGCCTATTTCTCGTTTAATACGTTTTGTCGGCTCCCACATGGCGGGTGTAAAGCCGATGAGGCGTGACTGCAAAATTTCTATTATACAAAATAAAGAAGTATATACGTCGTTACGAACCCAAAATCAAACAACAAAGTGTTTAAAGTGAACTATATCATCTATATAAATAACTCTGTAGTACTACGAATGCCGTTTGGGCGTTTTGGCGTTCGTGAAAAATCTTGACATAATCATCAGCCCGGACTGCAACATACGCCTCTCGCAAGGTACACCACAGAGACCGATCTACTGCTTTATGCATCCAATCGCTGCCGGCCCTCTTGTGCAAATCGTCCCGCCATCTGGCCAGATCTTGACATCCATCCATCCATCCATCCATCAGCCAAAAGAAGTACACTGGTGAACATAAGCCTCTCCCAATGATTTCCACAGTGACCTGTTGGAGACAGCCTGCATCCAGGATCTTGACATCGCGGTGTAAAAAATATTCCATTTAAATCAGCGCCATCTGGCGAAGGGTGGTTCGAATTATTTTATAAGGGAGCACTCTACATGACTAACTAGTTCCGAAAACTAACACGCTTTACGTTAACACGAGCGGCGTTTATTAAAATATTTCTGTAAAATTATCACAAAAGGGAAAATACGTGTCAAAAATTTTTTAATGTTATTGACATTTTGTTTTTTGACTATGTCTGAGGGATTTTACTATGTCTGATTTATGTTTTATACTATAAACCCAAAGCTATGAGTTTAATTTTCCTTCTGTTTCTGTTTCAAAGAGTAATATTATGTTAACTACTCTATGTCAAAACACTCCTATTCAATATTTTATGATGTAATTTCGAAAGGATCACTTTGAAATGGAAACACACCTTTTTTATTTATTACTACAACAGCATCTGTGTGTGTATGTGTCATACTACTCACAAACATTAAAGGATTTTTTTTGTTGATAAATTTTATGGTGTTTTTTGACAGTCTGTATCTTGGAGAAAATTTAATATCAAAAAATTTAAAACCAAGAATTTGAAGCCTGAAATGTCATTTTGCATGCCTGGTTAAAAACCAATTGTAGGAAAAACAACAAGAAAAAAAACAAACTTTTACTCGTGTTTGACACCGTGCATTTACTTGGGTGATGTTTATTTGTTGACATCATCATAAAGCTGTTGTAGGTAATTTAATTCCTTTTAATTTGATATACTAGATAACTCCGTAGTATGATTTGGAGTTGACTTATGGTAAATCAAAGCAAAAATGGCCTTTCTCACTTTGACTCGACATTGCTCCAGAAATATTGAACACGCAGAAAAAAAATTGGCGTTTTGTAAGCTTCAAAACATACTCTACAAGCTGTTATAAAAGCTTTATGATGTAAAACAGTATTATTAAATCCAATTGTTGACTGAAGAAATGATATAAAAACGGTTATTTAAGGATATTCGGACAACTTTGCATATCTTTAGATAAAATATACAAATTAAGAATATCGTCGGTAACTTTTCTACCGTAGAATATTCTAAAGACACACAAAATTTTCAAACTGCTTCTATTTGATTATATTAATGTTCGGAAGGTTTACACTTACTGTATTCGCCAATCCAATGAATTCTACCACTACGCAATGTGTTCTTGCCCAAAATACCTCAGTGCCTCAAATGGAAAGTCTTAGATAGTTGTGTATTGCCAGTGACGACATACGGCACCGAGACGTGGCCTCTTCCTATGGGCCTTATTAGGAGGCACAAAGTCACTCAACGAGCTATGGAGAGGTCTATGCTCGGGGTTTCCCTACGATATCGAGTCAGAAATGAGGAGATCCGTAGGAGAACTAAAATAACCGACATAGCCCAGTGAATTAGCAAGTTGAAGTGGCAATGGGCGGGGCAGATAGCACGGAGAATTACTGATGGCTGATGGGGCCAAAATCTCGAATCAACGTCCACCTACTATATACGAGTATATTATACTTATATATAACTGTCGCTGGATGCAGGCTGCCTCCAACAGGTCACTGTGGAAATCATTGGGAGAGGCCTATGTTCAGCAGTGGACTTCCTTTGGCTGATGGATGATGATGGATGGATATATAACTTATAACATATATATCTAGAACATATCTCAAACAATGAGTTAAATAGATATTTTTTAAATTGCAAAACAGAATTCTAAATATTTTGCATTGTTATCGTCTAAAACAAAGTTTAAAGACTGCCTTACACAGACCGTAGTAACGAGTTGATTACCACCGCTTTAATGTATCAAAATAGGATGTGTGAGCCCTAACTTACGGTAGAGCCTACTCTATCGTGAAACATACATAAAGTCAGTGACAAAAGAGAAAGCAGTACTCTCCATTTAGTCTTTTTGTCACAGTGTATACGGGTAAATGATGAATACATAAAAATACAGGCATTTGATTCTCATTAGCGACTGATATGACTTCGCTTTCGTGAACAAATAACATACATAATACATAAACACACGCCTTTTTCCCAGAAGGGGTAGGCAGAGGTGCTACTAGAACACCCACGTTTCGCCTTGTATATTCCGTCCCACGATGTGATAGGGGGCGAGCCTATCGCCATATCGGGCACAAAATCCTGACTCCGGGCTGATAATGAATAGAAAAATCCAATATCACTTTGCCCGACCCGGGATTCGAACCCGAGACCTCAAGCTTTGCAGTCATACCGTAGTACCACTACGCCACCGAGGCAGTGTACAAATAATTCTAACAATAATATTTTATCGAGTTAAGTATGAATATTTGTATACATTCGTGATTAACAAACATATTCGAAAATCTCTTATAATGAATATGTCATCACGAATCTGAACGGCATCCATTATTTCGCAAAGGATTCTGTAGCCATATTAGCTTAGCTGGTAGAGCGTTAGACTGCGAAGTCTAGAGACCCCGGTTCGAACCCGGGATATGGCATTCCACTATCGTTGATATGTGGCCGCACGATTTTTTGTGTGCATATTGTCAGTTTTCCATATTTTAAAGAAATTAATTAAAAATTATATAAAAAGGTTTAAGAAAATCTGTGATGAATAATCTTTTTAACTTCTATTAAATCTGTTAAGCTACAAACAAGTTATTTTAATTTTATTTACTAAATATTTTGTTTTTAATAACAAAAATATTCGAGGGTATCATTATTTAAATCTAGCTGATTACACTCAAATATGATATGCAGGGTGATAATGACACATGCTACTTAATTTAACCTACATGTTTTTCATCACCCCAGGGGACATTGTACAAAATTTAAAAAAATCGGAGATTGTTTTTTTTATCAAAAATCGTGATTTTAGTTTACACAATTTTTATGAGTATTTTTATCGCTTAGCTAAACTTCAGTTCGGTTGAGGAACTTTCCGTAGCTGTAAAAAGAATGTTGCTTATACGGGTTGATCAAAGACCTTGGAATCTAAAATCGCGATTCTTGACAAAAGTACCAGGCAGTTTTTTTTAAACTTGGTACAATGTTACCTGGAGTGGCTAGGAACATGTGGTTTAAATAAAATACCATATATCGATATCACCCTGTATAGATTGAAATATGGTGCAAACTTCATACTTCGTAAAATTCATCAAGCTAAAATCCAAAATTATTTTAATTTGGTTTTATACATTACACACAGTGGGCCGGTATATTCGTTCGAGTTAGTTCTATGTGTGTCACAGATGACAGAGCACAGACTGCAAATCGAGTGCGATGTATTTAGTTTACTGTTTCCTCAGAACAATCACTAAAGCAAAGAAGTAATGCTAAATCATTTTAGCGTCCACCCACATAGACCTCACGTAGACAATAAGAAATTTTGTCGACAAAGAATAGTGCTGTGATTCCTTCTGACAGTCTATCCATATAGATATGTTTGCCTGTGGTATATTCACAGACGTGCTACAATTAATAGGTCTTGTAAGTCAAGAAACTAAGAGCCTCACGTCTTTCTCCAAAACGAAAATACATATATCTATAATTTCTTAAAGTTAATAGTTTATATCCCAAACTATTTTTATGGAAATGAACTTTAGGAAAGGAAACTGATGTAAATAGTATAAAAAAAATCGAATGAAATTACGTCTTGAAGACAGCAAATCGGGCCTCAGTTAATTTTTTACGCTTTGAGTTGAATGTTAAAATAAAACACAGTGGTATGGTATAGTACAACGACTTTTCGGTCTCACAAATACTTGTGGATCGCACGAACATATTTTGTCTCGGTGCGGAGATCGAAGCTGCGGCCTCTCGTTTGGCAGCCGCCGTGGCGTTAAACAACTGCTCTAAGGAGGCTGTAAATCTTTTAATTCGGCATTATTATTTATTTTATAACACCATATAAGTATAACAACATAATATTTTCAACAAAAAAAAAAATAATATGCACAGTATTGGCTGAGATATCGAGCGAAATGATTATAAAAAAGCCGAGTTGATAACCTCTTTTTCTTTCTGTAGTTGTTAATATCGGTTAAAGGTACCAGTTACCACCGAAAAGGTGACGAAATCAGAATGCCAGTGTTGTACAATAATGCTGTATAATACTGTTGTACAATAATACTTTATAGTACTGTTGTATACATACCGAATGCTTGGTAAAGTAATCGGTCTAGTTCATAATCGTGTTGACTACACATCATGTTCATGTTTTATATGAGAAGCTACTACGCTGTAACCTACTCCTGTATCACAAAACTTTCAATAGCTATGTAGTAACATTTTCGCCTTGTTGCGAGATAATAGAAAACAAGCTCGGTACCTCAGTGTACGACTGTTTCAGCAAGACATCCCAGCGTTCTTGATTCATAGCAGAAGAAGAACAATAGTAAGGACTTGCCACGATTCCGGGAATTAACAATGCAATTTACATTCAATTTAAATAACTTACTTCTTGTAGAAAATTGATACAGTCAGTCAAAGTGGGCGTATAGAACTATGTTTGCTTTTGCATATAGAGCTTTGAAAAAGGAACAAAAGACATTGGTAAGATGGACGTTGCGATTTGGTTTTCAGCATTACAAGCAAAGTTGCTCAAATGTAGTATAACAGCACGTGATCTTTTACAACTGACAGTTTCACTGAGAGGTCGAGGACATAGACCACTTAGTTTACCACGCTGGCCTAGTGCGAGCTGGCAGACTTCACATAGCACAAAACAACTTGTTTAAATCTCCATATAGTGAAGGTTTCATCACGATGGTTTCCTTCGACGTTGAACTGTGAGGTAATTAGCTATCATCGAACATGTGAGATGAGTCCGGTGTGACCGTGAAATATTCGGACCGAGACGTACTGAGCACTGAGGAAAAGGTGCACAATATTACGCGATTTATATACTAGGAGCGCATAAACATTTAGAGCTAAGAAGCGCAGGCGGAGGTCACAGTGTAGCTGCAGTCGCTATGAACTATGTTCTCTAATACCAGTACGTGAAGTACATCGCACTCGATTCACATAGTCTGTGGCATCAGGTGAATGAACTCTGGAGCAGCCTCGGTGTGTTCTCATACTAGCTTACATAAACTGAGTTGTATTGAAATATTAATAATAATTTTATCGTGTTGTGACACAATAAAAAATGTAAGAAAATACGGAAGCCACAAATAAATTTCCCACAATATTTCTGTAGTATTTAAATAAAATGATCGTATTCGTTGCTATTAACAGAAAACAATACAATATTAGACAGGAATAAGACCGACACAATAAAATAACATAATATGTACGAACAAGGAGAGGGTGAATGGAATAGTCGGTAGGGGTCGACCACACCGAACCTACACCATCCAAATCGGTGATACCCTCAAGAAGGGTCAGGTTAAAAGTACCCTGAATCGACCAGCATGCATGAAGAGATTGATGAACATGGATGAAGCGAAAGTAGTATGTCAGGATCGAGCAAAGTGGCGATCCATAGTCTCTGCCTACCCCTACGAGATATAGGCGTAACGATTATGTATGTATGTATGTACGAACAGACAAGTTTGTATACCAAAGCTACATAAAGTTACAGTAAAAAAGCGCACGAGGTCTTTAGTTGATAGAGTATTTGTATTTGTGTCGCGCCACTTGGATATATATGCATGATATTTGTTGATTGAAGTATGGTCTATAATGTATTTTTTTTATTAGAAATTTAACAGCATTACACGGAAAGTAGCTAATATATTGTATTACACCGAAACGTTATTTTAAAGGCGAGGGAATTGTTTGTAGTAAGGAATCTGTTATACTGTATAAGTCATTATTTAATGCTGAGGCTTAAGAGGCGTTTTCACAAGCTAATAGAATAGCTTGTGAAAACACCTCTTGTGTAGTTTTGCGACTTTGTACTATGATTTGTAGTTTCAGCAAACGTCTCTTATAAATATTTTCCCTGACAGTCCGGTGCGTTACCAACAAGCCACTACACACTCCCTCACACTACTGCGAATATTGATTTATTGTGATGTCACAGACTACATGAACCGAGTTCTTTTTATTTCATTCACTGTGACGCTGAATATCACGCAGATGTTAAGCTGTTAAACTGTGGGCTTGCAATGTGCTGTATAAGTGAGACACGGCGGTTTTTGTTTCTCTTGCAACTTCTCTATATTATACAACAACTCTATATTAATAGAGACTCGTCTCGTTTTCATTGACACGTGACGTTGGCGCATCAGATATGAAGCGTACAGAACTTTTCATCACTTGGAGCTCTAAATTATTAACTTTGAGTTCTTTCAAATTAGTTTGTTAATGTTGTATAACTCCAGCGGCTTGCTGAGGCTTAAAGAGCAAAATCTCTATGTCGATCATGTGATACATACACATAATTATATTAAGCACACAATTTTTCACTATACATACAAAATACGATTAAATTTATTCGTACTAAGCAATGTAGATTATTTGCTTGATTTTGGTTTCTGAGCTCCTTAAATAGATAAAACTGTGACACCATCCTACATAAACAATAAACAGCCATACGATACCGACGCTCTGAAAGAATACAGACTCCTGTATACATTTTCAGGCTTTCACATATTACCGAACACAAGCATCCTCTCGAGTCCGCTTGTTTATACAAATGTATTGAACCCATACACTATCAGCCCGGCCGGAACATTCTCGACGCTCCATACTATGCAGACGCGCAGGACGTGGCGCCTCATGACGTCGCACATAGATATCCAGGTGGCTCGACGTGTGTGGCTAATTCCAATTTTTGACATAAAATGTTTTGAATCCGCTGCTGGCATTCCGTGTGTGTGTTTTGAGAGTTGAGCTGGAGGGATGCCTCTACAGCCCTCGTACGTCAAGAGTCATTCTAATAAAGTATTGGCCTCGGTACGGAACTTCTGCGACAAAAACAACTGAGGGGACGCGTAAGTGTGCCAAGTCGACGATCCAGACACGACGTCCATGCTCCGCAATGGAGGAGTACTTTCTATCTTTATTTGTGTCTTATGTACATACATAGGTATTTAAGAAACTTAAATATTTCTAGACACGCACTATTATAAAGAAGATTTTGTACTTAATTAAAACTTCCGAAGTAGTAAGTAATTTAAACGTCTCTCAACCAGAACTCTCAACCACAATGCTACTCTATATTTGCTATGTGAGAAGTAAACTGGAATATTGTTGTACTATCTGATCGCCTAGCTATAAAAATCATGTTTACAGAATTGAAAGAGTTTAAAAATAGTTTTTTAATCATTATCGCAAATACATACCCAGTAAATTACTAGATGACAAAAATAGTCATCGAACAACTTAATCCTAATTCATTAAGCGCTAGAAGAAATTTATTAAGCATAGTCTATTTACACAAACCACTAAATAATAAATATGATTGTTCCAATTTATTATCCAAATTTAATTTAAATGTTCCCTCACGCCCTCCCAGAAAACTACGTCCCCTGTTACATGTCTGCCGTTGTAGAACCAATGTTGGAAAACGTTCCCCGTCCCTCGTTTTTTTTTTTGTGCTTTTTTGTGCATGTTGTGTTTGTTTATAATTAGTTGTACAATTAATGCAAGATTGTTTTTATATTTTCTTCTTTCTGTAAATTTAAGTTTTATAATAGTTAACAAAAACTGTTTAAAACTTTGAATTCAATTACTATAAAATATCTGTATATAATATATATAAAAGATCAACTGAATCAATTAGACTCGGTGCGGGGATCGAACTCCGGGCCTCTCGTTTCGCAACTCTACCGAATGTCTGGGTGTTTCTAAGACTGAGAATTTTTTCTCGTAGTTCCTGATAGCCACTGTTGTACTTGATATCCAACCTGTGTGGAATATTATTTACAAATAAATCAATGCGAGTCAAGTCATCTTTGATTTACAACAGCCACGACACAAGACTAGTTCTTAGTGTGGGGTCACGACTATGTACATGTTACTGTTTTTTAAACCAATGTTCAATCACATACACGTAAAGTATATTTTTCCAAAAAATCACATTTAATTTTTAATTTTTTGCCGATTAGGCACTGTACATTATGATGTATAACATTATGCAAATCATAATGTTGCAGTATTGTAGTTACAACCAGCGACCTCTACCAATAACTGTGAAAACCATTTGAACTTGAACTTGCTTGACTTGCTTCCCCATTTTGTTTTTTTTAATTAACCTATTTCATCCCACTTCTGGCCAATAGGTGACAAAAAACACTCAGATAGTTTTATCTCAGTTGTTCCTTTCACAGTTCCTTTATGATCCATGACCCTATTTGTTACAGGAATATATAAACTTTTACGAAATGTAACACTCTGCTTTACATACTTCTTTCAAGTGTTTCTATTAAAGTAGATATAAAGGGCAATAGTTAAAAGTTTAGTAAAAATATTGAAAACTTAGCTTTGCACTAGACATGACGCACTTTCATAAGTAAAATAAAGCATTCCCCCACGCAGCGGCAGGACTCGCGTCTCGACCGTGAATTTGGCACACTCGTATAATGACGGGACACGTAGACAGAGCACAGACTAAGCAAATCCAGTCCAATGTATTTAGTTTATTGTTCCAGTGAAAATGCTACCAAGGCCGAGCTACTATACTGTAACATACACTATGTCATGCAGCTCTCAATGGTTATGCGCTCCTAGTAGTTACTAACACTAACAAAATTATATTTTTACTTTTTAGTTACTGTCTTCGTTAAGACGTATATTAATAAATTTAACAAAGCACACGTCTTTTATAGAACTAGTGAATCGGCACGCATGTATCAATTTATTTGTTAGTGTCAAGGGATGCACAATGAACCGCGGTTGATGACAGAAAAAATATTATTATAAATGTCAATTACAGAAAGCGCATAAAACCTACATACATTACAGTTAGTTTGTTATATTTTCTCTTTGCCTTCAGTGGCACACATGAAGAGGCTAAAAATATTTTCGTCTTGTTATGACAACAGAAAACCTTGAGTAAGCTTCGTTCTGATTTCATAATATGCAACACTCGTCCATCTGATATGCCATGATAGCTAAAAGAGGACACGGAATAGAACATTATTCAATGAATGCCTGGTTAAATTTTATCACGTATACCTGTTATTACTATTTCGTGCGATTTGTTTCGATCACATATTATTGTTACGAAATTTCGCAAAAACATATTAAAGCGTGTATACATGAATAGTAGTCATATAATATTTACCATGTTTACTGTCTCGTGACACGATCAATGGTGAGCTTTATGCAACGTGTATGTTCATACATCTGTCCGAATACAAATATAGGACTCGTTTAATTTAACGCGTATTTTATTAATCCTATACATACTGATACTTATACGTTTGTTTGTTTGAAACGCTTTCAGGCTCTAATTACTAAACGGAACGACATTATAAATATTGCATACAGTTTGTCCGGGGCACCGAAAAAGAAAGTAGGTAACTCAATCCAGGAAAAAAAAAACTTTTGTTCTCGTGGGGTCGAAAAATAACGTTGCTTCTTTTACATGAATGATTTTGTATCGATCCAGAGTCTGTAGCGGTTAATATAACCTTAAATTAACTAAATAGTTTGTTCATACAATGAAGGGGCGTTTTTTATTATAATTCTTATCAATTCAATGGTCGAAGCAGTGACGCCGTTTATACCACCGGGTATACCAGGACATCATCACACCAGAGAAAATAAACACAACCTTTTACTTCACTATGAATTTACGGGAAGGTGTGAGGGAGACGGGTGATATTCATATCTCACTAACGCAGGCGAAACCGTAAGCATACAGAGTAGTAGCTCTCCTTACAAACGATATTCAGTGTTGCAGGAAATTAAATTAATCGTATTATTCGCACAATCTGTGGCACGCTACCAACACACCTGGAACAGCCGGCATACACTGGTTGAACAATCAATCAGTATTGGCAGCGGTGTGAGGGAGTCGTAGAATAAAGTTCAAAGTGCGTGGTGATTGACTATCTATACACACATGACTCCGAAAAGTCAAAGGTGTGCCCTGGGATTTGTACCCGCGACTATCGTGAACATCTAGGAAGCCGCGTCTGGTCCGTTACTAACAAGCCACCACGCACTAACAATGACAATTGACTAACAATGACACAATACAAATTGATAAATATCTGGCGGCCGGGCCCGGCTACGCCACGGTGGAGATACTCCTTGACTCCAACCCACTTGAGAAACATATTATTTCGCGTACTAAATGTTGGATATTTAAACTCAAGCCGACTGCTGGCCCCTATATTGCTTTTCCTATTCCACTCTTTGATATCTCGTCCTGTCCGTCTTGATATATAATATACTAGCGGCCCGGCCCAGCTTTGTCTGGGTGCTTAGATGTTTAGACTCCGCTCCACACCAGAAATATCTTATTCCCGTTCACACTTTTGTACTCCTGAACTCAACCTAAGTACCTACTATCCCTTTACCTATCGTATCCCATCCCATCTCATCTGGCTCCTTTTCTTTCTGTTACATCCCGTCCCATTATTTCCCATCGAATGCAATCCGGATCCGACCGGTCTCATCGCGTTCGTCCCACTTTATGCCATTTCATCCATTAATGCCTAAATGGGCATGTTGTAAATTTTTTAGAATTGCTTTTATTTTGTAGATAGCCTCATATAAACACGAAATTACGACTAATGTCATTTAAAAAATACGCAAACACAAATATTTCGCAAAATTCCTGCTAAAACTTTCCGCTCAGTCAAAATTCTGACCACGAAATTGATTTTTTGAAGTTTAGTGAACTACTTATTACTCAAATGTAAACAATGCAATAGTCATAACGTTTTTCCCTTCTTGGTGATTTCTGTTGTTTAATTCCTACCTGAAACAGCGCTGAGAATTTTCGTTAAAACAAACCCCTTTTCGTCGCTTTAGGCTAATAAAGAAGACTATGAAGGCTCACCCCCTATCACATCGTGGGACGGAATATATAAGGTGAAACGTGGGTGTTCTGGTAGCACCTCTGCCTACCCCTTCTGAGAAAATAGGCGTGTGTTTATGTATGCATGACCTAAGATGTTTTTATAGTGCACATTATTTTTCTTTACTGGTGTCAAATTATAAGTTTTTATATCAATAGCTTTAGCGGTTTTGATTTTCCGTGCAATATTTCTACCCTTATTTTACCCCCGTAATGATGTTTTTCCAAAATTATTGTAAGCCATTATTTTTTGTTTGTAATAAGGAGCTGAAATATATATTTTTATAGAAATAGCTTCAGCTGTTTCGATTTTGCATATAAAATTTCAACCCTTATTTTAATCCCTTACGGGTTAATTTATATATATTTATGTTTAAATAAGTAACTAAAGTGCCAAGTTTAACATCTTAACTTTAACGGTTTAGATTTTTCCATACATACTTTCATCCCTTATTTCAACCCCTTCAAGCCTTATCTTCACAAAAAAAGTAGCCTATGTCCGTCTCCTGGCTCTAAGCTACCTCCTCACCAATTTTCGGCCATATCGGTAAAGCCGTTCTTGAGTTATAAATGGTGTAACTAACACGACTTTCTTTTATATATATAGATATAATACTCGATATATAATACTTAGTCATAGTTTTGCAGCGAAGATACTTGAATACAATTACATCTCCCAAAATATTCTTTAAAATCAAATGATAACAATGCACAATTTTCTGTTTGTGCTTTTATTGATCTTTAAGACCGTCCTAATATTGACGAACTTTGTATTGTTTCCTATGTACCTAATGAAATTATTCATTTTCTTATAGTAGTTGAAAGAATATCTATTTAGACGCTAATTTATTTGTGTAACTAATTTTTAACAGTTCTGCGGTCCTAGTATTTGGATCGCCTATATATTGAATATAAATATATATGTATATATGTATGAATAAATGAATGAATGAATGTACATACATACATACATAAACACACGCCTTTTTCCCAGAAGGGGTAGGCAGAGGTGCTACCAGAACACCCACGTTTCGCCTTGTATATTCCGTCCCATGATGTGATAGGGGGCGAGCCTATCGCCATATCGGGCACAAATTCCTGACTCCGGGCTGATAATGAATAGAAAAATCCAATATCACTTTGCCCGACCCGGGATTCGAACCCGAGACCTCAGCTTTGCAATCGTACCGTAGTACCACTACGCCACCGGGGCAGTCTGAATGAATGTAGGAATGAAAATAAATGTGAGTAAGACGAAAGTTATGTTATTTGAAAGGGCGGATTATATGACAAAGTGCGATATTATGATAGGTAATGAACGAGTAGAACAAGTGAATGAATTCGTATATCAGCAGGCTAATTCACGTAATTTTTTGACGTGCCGATCAAGTTGCGGTGCAGTTGCAATTAAGTTTACGTTTTAGTGCAAAATGGTATTCTTGTAATTGTTTAGCTGTGCGTGAGCTGCACGTAAGCTGTGCGTAAACTGCGCGTGTTTACGCGTGTGCGTCAGTCGAATGTAATACTTTTGACATGGCTTCTAGGGTTTTTGGGCCCTTGTATCAATTAAATTTACCCACGATGTGGTCAGATGAGGGAAATTAATTTGCTAACTAAATAATCGCGTGGAATCGATTACGTTTAAATGATTATGACATAATAAAATATAAAATTTTTATACTGCTACGATTTGTAGGTTGTTTCCTTACTATGAAAATAGGTAATCATATTTCTAACTTGAAATAAAAACAAATATTTTAAAATTTTGGCCATTTGAAGGTCTGACATTGCCAAATAATAAATAAAAAAATAAACGTCAACTGGAGTGGCGCCAGCGTTTAAACATAATTTATACAAAAGTATTAAAATTGATCAAGGTGTGTATTATATTACAATATAATTATGTGCGTGCAATGAAGTTTAATTTTACGAAGAAGTAGCAGGTCAAATTCTTTTCTTGCGAGTTTTAGCCATGACTTCTCGAAAACGAGTGTCGGTTAGGCAGATCGAACTCCTGGTGGAGTTTCTGGAGGGCCACAGAAACCTTGCTCGCGGCCGTTTGAAAGCCAAAGAGGCAAGTGCCCTCTCGTCACGCCTGTGGGCCGAGTGCGCAGGCATATTGAATGCTGAGGCGGACGGTGACCAGAGAACGGCAAAACAGTGGAACAAGGTTTGTTAAATTCATACGTAATGGATTTCGTATGTTATATATTTATATAATTATGACAATGATAAGTACAAAACATAAAAACTAATCCCTTATGTTATGCTAATTCAGTACATAGCTAAATTCGTAATATTTGCAGTGGTTTACCGACTATTAGTCCCGCCTGCATAGCCGAGTCAGGCAAATACATATAAATTTAAGCGGTACAGATGGAGGGCCAGGTATACCAATATTTTTAAGTCCGTTAGAGGAAAGGTTGGCTGCGCTGCTTGGAGCACATACGAGCACTTGGAGGTCACGGGTTCCTACCCGTGACCTCCGTGGCACATCCCAAGCTGAGGTGCAAATAAACCCGTTATCGGTTAGTTATATATAAATGATATAGGTAATCTTATTGTCGTAGCTGCGACTAAAAGTCGATAGTATATGTCCCGCTGTAGAATAATGAAAGGGTGGCAAGACTATAAACATGTGTGCGCTGGCCCCCACATACACACACATTGAAAGAAAGTGGTGTTTACGCCCACCAGATATCACTAGTTATACGTATAGACATTTGCGATCAAAACCGCGGGCTATCACTAGTAAATCGCTCGTAAATAGACTTGAAAAATGCTCGATGTTACTAGGAGATCATAACTGCCGAAAAGCTCTTTTAACAGGGACATATTAGTCCAATGTTACAGGAGCCAAAGGTCCCAGGCATCAGTGCATTGGAAGCGGATTTCTGGCTTATCGATAAATCAATTATTTCGTTTTATTATTTATTGCATGATTAAGGGTGTATTGTATGTTTTTAGTTACCAACTATCCTTTTACCTAGAATAATGAGGCTTTAAGGTTTATTTTGAGCCCACGACGTCAAATGTTGTAAATACATCCCTGGTGACGCACACAAACTTAAACATTCCAATCGCTACACGAAGGGGCGGTACTTTAAAGTTATCTGTGTATGAGTGAGTTTGTATTAACCAATCAATAAAGAGTATTATGTGTGGTGTGTAGACGGTACCTATCAGTACTTGTCAAATTTTAAACGTGTGCGTTGATATCATAACACACACTTGCGAGGAAGCGTCTTTTGTATTAATTAAATATTTTGACACGTTAAATATGTCTGGCTTCACCTGAATAACATTTATCAACACAAATTAAAATAACGAAGACCCGCAGTTGTTGGCGCATCAGCAAAGCCTACTGGATGAATTTTGATAAAAAATATTTTACCCCCATTCCTTAAGCATTTGGCAAATATCTAAAAAAAAATATATCACGATATATTTATTGAACATTTTTCAAACATCGTTTTCATAAATGTGAAAATATCTGAATTACTTATAATAATGACCTGACTGTCTCATTTCTCTATTCTGTCTCCATGAATATTTTCGACTTCTAGAGGGCATTTCAATTACCAACAGTTGAACAGTTTGGTCAGGGATGCTCCTATCTAGTGGTCATGGCCTGTCCTAGAATAGGTGCTACGAGTACGCGACCTCGGCCCCTCGAGCTACGGCAGTCACTACCAACCTTACCTTCCGTGACTGCAGTATCCACTCCTACAGGCCATATTTTCCTTTCCCATAATATCCTTTACCCACAAACTATATTTCCTTTCCCCGGTTGATGACGGGCAGCAGTTGTTATGGGGGACTTCAACGCAAAGTTGGGCATGAGAAGCGATGCAGAGCTGAAAGTGGGGCAATTTGGACATGGGCAACGGAACCTCAGGGGTCAGAGGCTGGCCGACTTTCTGGAGAAAGAGGGACTCTTTGCGATGAACTCTTTCTTCCAGAAGCCGCCTCACAGGAAATGGACCTGGCTGAGTCCTGACGGTTCTACGAGAAACGAGATAGATTTCATCTTGACGACGAATAGACGGATGTTCAGTGATGTCTCTGTGATCAACAGGGTGAAAACCGGCAGTGATCACCGAATGGTTAGAGGCACATTGAACATCAATGTCCAATTAGAAAGGCGTCGCTTGATGAAGTCTACGCTCCGACCTACTCGCGCCCATATCCAAAACCCCGAGAGCTTTCAACTTGAACTGGCAAATCGCTTCGATTGTCTCAAAGAAAACCTTGCAGTGGACGAGCTAAACAGCGGTTTGGTAGAAGCTGTCCATACGGTGGGATCTAAGTATTTTAGACCTCGCCGTTGAGATAGACCCCAAAAACTCTCGATCCACACTCTTGACCTCATGGCCGAACGTCGATCTATGGCGCTGCAGTCTTCCGATGATGCCGAAGCATATAGGCGGCTCAATAGACGGATCTGGAAGTCCTTGCGACACGATGTCCGTGCTCACAATACTGTGAGCATAAAAGAGACAATTGAGCGGAACGGAGGCTCCAAAGTGTTTGCAAGGGACTTGTCTATTGGGCAAAGCCAGTTGTCTAGGCTGAAGACGGACGGCGGCAGCGTAGTGTCGACGAGGGCAGAGGTATTAAGGGAGATCGAGAGGTTCTACGGACAGCTTTACACCTCGGTTGCCGAACCTGCTGTTAGCTCGGCCGAAGACCCGAGAGCCGAGTTGATCCGACACTTTAGCGATGATGTCCCGGACATCAACCTGTGTGAGATTGAGATGGCCCTGAAACAGCTTAAGAACAACAAGGCGCCGGGTGAGGACGGAATCACTTCAGAGCTTCTGAAAGCGGGCGGTATGCCGATGCTGAAAGTCCTTCAGAAGCTCTTCAATTCCGTTCTCCTCGAGGGTTCAACGCCAGAGGCATGGAGCAGGAGCGTGGTGGTACTGTTCTTCAAAAAAGGTGACAACACTTTGCTGAAGAACTACAGGCCCATCTCGCTCCTGAGCCATGTCTATAAGCTGTTTTCGAGGGTCATCACAAATCGTCTCGAACGCAGGTTTGATGACTTCCAGCCTCCCGAACAAGCCGGGTTCCGAAAAGGCTTTAGTACCATAGACCACATTCATACGCTTCGGCAAGTTATACAAAAAACCGAGGAATATAATTTGCCGCTTTGTTTAGCGTTTGTGGACTATGAGAAAGCCTTTGATTCGATCGAGACCTGGGCTGTGCTACAGTCTCTTCAGCGGTGCCACATTGACTATCGGTACATCGAAGTGTTGAAGTGTATATACAACAACGCCACCATGTCGGTCCGAGTACAAGATCAGAGCACGAAGGCTATTCCACTACAGAGAGGCGTAAGACAAGGGGATGTCATATCTCCGAAACTGTTCACTGCCGCGCTGGAAAACGCCTTCAAGCTCTTGCAGTGGAAAGGATTCGGCATCAACATCAACGGCGAGTATATCACTCACCTTCGATTTGCCGACGATATTGTAGTCTTGGCAGAATCGCTGGAAGACCTTAGCACTATGCTCGAAGACCTCAATCGAGTCTCCCAACAGGTGGGTCTTAAAATGAACATGGACAAAACGAAGATCATGTCGAATGTCCATGTTGTGCCCACCCCCATCGGAGTTGGGGGCTCGACTCTCGAAGTTGTATACGAATATGTCTATTTAGGACAAGTGGTCCGGTTAGGCAGGTCCAACTTCGAGAGAGAGGTCAATCGTCGAATCCAACTCGGTTGGGCAGCGTTCGGGAAACTACGCGACGTCTTCTCGTCCAAAATACCTCAGTGCCTCAAATCGAAAGTCTTCGATAGTTGTGTGTTACCAGTGATGACATACGGCACCGAGACGTGGCCTCTTACTATGGGCCTTATCAGGAGGCTCAAAGTCACTCAACGAGCTATGGAGAGGGCTATGCTCGGGGTTTCCCTACGAGATCGAATCAGAAATGAGGAGATCCGTAGGAGAACTAAAGTAACCGACATAGCCCAGCGGATTAGCAAGTTGAAGTGGCAATGGGCGGGGCACATAGCACGGAGAACTGATGGCCGATGGGGCCAAAAAGTTCTCGAATGGAGGCCACGAATCGGAAAGCGCAGCGTGGGACGTCCACCCACTAGGTGGTCAGACGACCTGGTAAAGGTCGCGGGACGTCGCTGGATGCAGGCTGCCTCCAACAGGTAACTGTGGAAATCATTGGGAGAGGCCTATGTTCAGCAGTGGACTTCCTTTGGCTGATGGATGGATGGATGGAACAGTCCTGACTTTTATACAACGGAGGCATGTAAGAAATTATACTTCCTTGACATAAGGGAGAAATTGCAATATTTCACAACCGTAACGAACAATCATATCAACATTCATATTTACAATATTAGTCAAGATAATTCGACTAAATGTCGTCACCATTCGTTCGACCTTATCGCGTTCCCAAACGCACACTATTTCGCGCTTACACTGTCATTAGTGTGCGTTAAAGTCCAGGTGCATATACAGCTATGGAGATATGAACATCTATTAATGACTTATAGATTATTGTTGTTTTGATAAGACATTCCGGGCAAAGTCGCGGATTGCCCCTAGTATATGCATGAGAAAATGCGCTCGGGTACTAGGATATCATGACCAATATCATCTGTTTAAGCCAAACAGTTCCGTACTTACCAGCATATTAGAGGGGTCAAATTGAAGTTTTGTCTCTATAGACAATTGGCAAATTTGATCAAATCTTGCTGAGCATAACAATTTTATCGTTTTAAAGAATTATTTGTAGGATTGTGATGCAAGAATTCCTGAATTCGCTGTTTGGATCTTGAAATTGGCATTGCCCGAATTCTTTAGTTCCTTTTATTAAAATAATATTAATATTTTTGGCACTTTAAGGAACTGTATTCACTTCATGGTACAGGACAACAGTATAACGTTATAAACAAATTTTAAAATTTGGCAGCCATAATGTATAATACATCTCTGGCTAATAACGCACACTAATACATGTTTCAAGTAACTACACGACAGGGCGGACATTTTGCGATTATTTATGTTCGTGTGCGTTTGTTTTACTCCGCCAACAAAGGTTTTGTGTTTGTGTGCCGGGAATGTGGGCGGAAACCTTATAATATTTGCTTTACTTGGTATGTGTGCGTTTCCACCCTACGCTGTGCGTTCACTCGCGACTGTCAAAATACTTTAATCAATAATTAAGTACCGGCCTAGCCCAGCTTCTCACACAAAAAAAAATATACTCGTGAATGAACTTTCCGCGTTTTCACATTTTCCATTGATGCTCCGCTCTTACTAGTCGTAGCGTGATATTATACTAGATGGCGCGAAGGTAATTTCATAATGTGAATGTGTTATATCGTGCAAAACCTCAACTCATTGTTTTTTGGCATGGCATCTATGTTGTAGACGGATATAGAGTTAGTTAACAATAAGATATTTTTAGTGATACACACTTGAAGAACGTAGAATTCTTGTTGCATTTATATATATATGTATATATATATATATATATGTATATGTATACGTACATATTTTAATCCCAATACACTTATTTGTCCGCGCATTATGCCTTAGTTATTTTATATTTACCACTCACTGCATGAGGTATTCTACACCTGATATTTTATTAATTACTTTTGAAAATCTTAAACATGATACTAAATTGGATTTTTTATGAAAATATTATTTTAAAAGATCAAAACATAATTATAGAGTAGACTCCCTCCTTTATGTAAAAAGCAATAAAATTCGTATGAACGGCGGCCAGGCGTGCCGTTGCGGATGGATTCTATCCGCAACATCAATATTACGCCGTCCAAGTACTAGGAACGCATGGCTTAAAAGAGGCTATCGTACTGCGATAGGTTCATACTGCGATAAATACGCAAATAAATTTGATCTCTAACGTGGGGACAATAAAGTCCATCAGCTTTAAGCGATCCATTTGCTATCCCGTTTTACGGCTACATGAACCGCGTAGCAAAAAAATATATTTTAATTAATTGGCGAATCCTACTACTCACTTACGTAAATAAATATTCAACAATAAATAAAACCATAGTATTTCAATACGCGAAGAATTTAAATCATAGAAATAATACAAATATCATTAATTTTCTTTTTTCAGTTTTCTGTTTCTTGATTTTTTTTTCAATTATGTCATCCTTGAGGAAAGCCTGTGCAGCTCATTGCTAGAGATGATGTTTATAAACAATGGGACATAATATTATAAACAAAAAGAGTTTACATTTTTTTAATTATTTTCCTAAACGAATTCAGTTATTTACCTGAATGATTTATGATGATGCGATATTATAACGTATAATGCGAGTCCGGTTTGATAGGCAAGTCCAGAACATTTTTATTATTTATTCATGAAAACAATTATTTATGCGCATTCTTACTTCATACAGGAGACATGTCCGTCATGACTCACGTACAAACAATACCGTCTGGTTCACTCATTCTAACACGTGCGACGAGATTAAATGTCTTATCTTCTTGGAAACTTATATATTGTAAGTAATTTAATGTCATGTATCTGATAAGGTTATATACACTGTATTTTTCTTGAAATATTTTTTTTATTTATTTAAAATGTTACGCCAACTGCATAGTACATTAGATCGCTTATCTTTTAATAAATAGTATAACTGTATTTGCCTTTGATAGGCGTACACAGCTTTGGCCAAAATAAACAATAACTATGACTATTACTTAATTGTATGGTATTATTAAAATATAAAAAATCTACTTAAATAAAACTAGAATAAGAAAACAAAAACCAATGAAATTCTTCTATACTATCGATTTATGTAAATTTAAAAACTTAAAGAACATTCGCGTAGTTTTTTTTATTTACGTGTCTATTCATGTTCGCACACCTCCGCCTTGCCTCAACCCCTTCTTCTTTCCGCCACTGCAGCTTAACTTTTAAACTAATGCTAATGCAAAACGAATCACTGGAAGCCTAAAAAAATACCTCTTTTCCGTATGTCGTGACTTCCCCGAAATTTTATCCTTATTAGCAACATTATCGAATGGCATAATAATACGGCATGTGTTATTATTTTTTAAATCATCGAGTTGGATTCCTTGCGAGGAACATTGATTTATCAAAAATCCAAGTATACAGTTTTAGCTTTTAAATATTTTTCGCTATTCGTCATAGTTTGGAAATTTGCTACCCAAGCCCACTTGAAAAATTCACCCTGTGTATTTGAACCTTTTGAAAATCAATAATCATTTATTTTACTAAAACAACTGCTACAATATCAAACAATCTAACTTAAATATTAAAAAAAAAGAATTAAAAAAAAATTAATGCCCCGATCGGATTTTTTTTTCTACGCACAAAAAGAGAACATTCACAACACAGCGGCAAAGGTGCGCAATATTACGCGATTGATATACCAGGACCGCATAAACGTTCAGAGCTAAGTAATGCATGTTCATATTTCATTCGTAATAATGTCATTGTCTTTATGCCACAATTAAGAAAGAATGAATATTTTGTACTATTAAAATTAAATGAGCGGACTCATTGACATTCACAAGAAACAATGAAAGTTTCGACAAACATAAGACTGCCATAAAAATTACAATTAATACATGGACATACAATTTTGGATACCAAAGCTACATAATGTTACAATAAAAACGCGCACGAGGTCTCTAGTTGATAGGGTATTTGTACTCAGTTCGCGCACTTCGAATTATATTCATGATATTTGTGAATTGAAGTATGGCCTATAATGTATTTATCTTTACTAAAAATGTAAAAGGAAGAGTAGTTGTTGACGTCATCGGGCCCACACCACGGACTAGTCATGTTCTTCTATTAGCGTTTTTTGTTTGTATCCAGGTGCATACATATATATTTATATTCAACATATTACGCGATCCAAATACTAGGACCGCATACTGCTAAAGAGGTGTGCGACACAGACCTAGATTCAAGTACCAGCAGCTTCTCTATAAATTGTATTCGCTGAATCAGTGTACGATATACATCGTAGGCACTCGATGAGCTATTGGTCTAAACTCTTGGAACTTGTAACAGTTCTACGCCTCCCTCTGTAACTGTCGCCCGTCATCGCGCACTGCGCGGGACTCCTGTACAACTGAGAGAGGCCACTCTACACTAGTGAAGGTTTGCATTTACCAAAAGTAATCTTGTTAAGATCATAGTATGCAGGATTCCTCAAAATATTTTCTATAATCAACACACACAATACTCTAAAAAGTGAGAGGAATGTCCCCGTATACGAACCCACGACTTTCGTCTCGGTGGCCGCGCCCGGTGCGTTACCAACAAGCCATCACATACCCCCTCACCCTACTGCCAGTATTGATTTATTGCTCAGCCAATGAACGACCGCTCTTCCTGGTCAGACGTTAAGTAGCCACAGACTAGCCACATAGCATTCGATGCGTTTCATTTTCTGTAAAACTGAATATTGCTTTTATGGAAAGCTACTACTCTGTATGCTTTCAGCTTCGCCTGTGTTGGTGAGACATTAAAGTCACCCGTCTCCCTCACACCTTCCCGTATATTAATAATAAGCAACAGTTGGTTTAGGATTCCTCTGCTGTCATGATATCCTTGTGTTTGCGGTGCCTGATATCCGCATGTTGCTTGGCAACCGTAAACAAATGTTGTTTACAAATAAACGGCGTCACTGTTGGCTATTTGTCAATCGATTTAACATGAATATTATTTAAAAATTGCAAACAACTTGCAATCATATGTTCTAACCCCTACGTGGTGAAGATCCTAGTGATCTTATATCAGACACCAGACCTGCATCAATATGGACTTTAAACATGTTAAGTACCTATTTTCTGTACGAAAAGTGAATACAGATTATTATTATTATAAACATAATCGCACGAAGTTGAATGTCAGCGGCTACACAATATTATCAGAGGCATAAGTGTTGCACGTGACATTCGAACAAAACTTGCTGAGGGTTTTCTATTGTTATAATGAGGAACAAAATATGTTTTAGCTTGTGTGTCCAGGGCAACGATAATTATTATAAATACTTAATAAATATAGACACGCGTGCAAATTGATTGGTTCTATAAAATACTTGTGCTTTGTTAAATTTATTAAGTAATGTCCTGAATAAAATCAAATCACTGGAAACATGTTATTGTATATTGGCCGTCATGTTGTTCGTCAAATATGAATTTATCAGGCAGTATTCGGTGTTAACCCCGATATCTATTTAATGCAAAATATTACACGAGCCAACTACTAGGAGCGCATAACCATTGAGAGCTGCACGACACAGACGTATGGTTATACATAGTATAGTAGCTGTGCCTCTGTAGTGTTTTCACTGAAACAGTGAACTAAATACATCGCACTCGATTTGCTCAGTCTGTGTTCTGTGACACACAGCGAATAATTCAAACTAATACACCGTATCGCTATGTGTAATGTATACAATATATTATGTATAATCTATTCGACTAAATGCGAAAAGAGAAATAAAAAGTGAGTGGTTAATAGTAAGGTATATTCAGGTAAATCCAAATGTCGGGGAATTCCGACAATCACTAAATTCTGATCACTAATTCCTTTAAAGGAATCTGAGTCGACCGATGAGGACGTGCGAGTTGGCTTGGCGGTTAGATGAATGTTGTTGGAAATATACTGCCGTACTTAGGAGAATATAGTGATTGTCGGAATTAACCACTCTCTTATTATTTCCCTTCTTGGACTACTTTGGATATTAGCTTCGTACGAGCAATATGTATTTAATTAAGTTTGAAGTTAGTACCGTATATTAATCTATCCAGATAAAATAATTGGATATAATCAGCTAGTATTTAATAAAGATACCCACGAATATTAATAAATTTTCCAAAAAATATCAATAACCAGTAAATATCAACAATTAAGAACAAGCAAGTTTAAAAGACTATTCACCGAATAACTAAAGATTTTTGTTCAAGCGAATAATACTATTTTACTGTTAGCTTTTTAGAAATTAGGACCTTATAGAAAGAAAACAAAACTAAATATTGGGCCGTGCAGGAAGTGCCATGTTCCGGACTCGAACCGGTGTCTCTAGACCCCGCAGTCTAACGCTCTACCAGCTCTAAAATAAAAACAGTGTATTTTGTTACAATCATCTGACCCCTAGGGCTGGTTGTATTCATACTCGTAAATATATATACATAGTTTCAATCACTCTTTTAGATCTTACTGCACCCAACAAAATCAACAAAAAAATTAAATATGTCGGGAACTTTTTGTATCTAACTTATTTCTTTTTGTTTTTGGTTCTCAAGCTTGAACGGGCTGACAAACTTGGCTGGTTCTCTGCCAATAGTATTCATTGATACTTGAAAATATAAAATTTATAAATCATTGAGATTTCATGAACATAAACGTATGTAGGGATGAAAGAACGAGAAAGAAAATTTGTTTTCTCTCTTCCGTGGACGAAAGTGACAAGTTGTTACTTTCATCCCGACATTTAAATATTTCAGAATTTGACAAACTAATGACCAAATCTTTGAAAATCGTTAGGTAGTTATTATTGTTAACACCGCTATGGAAAGAGGAATAGTTGTCTTATTTTACTGACACACAACTCGCACGATTAAGCCTACCATAACGAAAACAAGCGCAATAGAAAAAAAACTGCCCCAAGTCATTTGAGGGGTATTTTTGCATCATCGAGCCGTTACAGCCAAAACCTGAAGGAATAGCGGCGTGAGTATTTAGGTGAAGTGTCGAAATGACTTATGTATATCCGACATACAGCATATCTTGTTAAGTTCTCTACGGTATGCAGCCGTCCCTTGAAGTATTCGGACCGCGACGCACTGAGGCAAAGCGCACAATATTACGCGATTTATGTACTAGGAGCGCATAAACATTCAGAGCTAAGTAGCTAAGTAGAACTGGCGAATGTCACAGTGTCGGAATTGTTGTTCATATTTCAGTTGTAATTATGAAAACAAAACCCTCATATAAAGGCACGCTAACATACGACTGAGTCTATGTAAGCTGGCATGAAAACACACCATGGCTGCTTCTGAGTTCATTCATCTGATGCCATAGACTAAGTGAATCAAATACTTAACGTATTGTTTCCGCGAACATAGTTCATAGCGACTGCAGCTACACTGTGACTGTGACTATGCGCTACAACTAGTGTTATGGACCAATTTTTGTATTACCCCGTTTTTCATCTTGCACCCGCTCACTCTATCGATATTTTGAGTCGAGTTGTTTCTATGAAATATGCGAGTACGCCACTTAGAGTATGCATCGCAGGTGTGGAACCCTTGATATGAGATTTATAAATCCCGTATCGAGGCCATACAAAAGAATATTTTACGCTATTTGGACTTCAGGGCTGGGCATGTCTCTAATGATTATATTCATCGCTGTAAAAGGTACAAGTTCCTGGCTTCGTTAGATTACAATAACAAAGCTACATCCTTGTTTTAGATTATCAATATCTTTCCGCAGACGCTGAATGGTGAAGAAACCACATACCTAATCATTTATTTATTTATCAAATCTATCATTTACACTGATCTAGCAGTTACTCAATTATTGATGAACTTTCTTTCTAAATTCAGAATCATCATACAACGTTAGGTAGATACAACGTCTGAAAAAATCTACGTATCGTAAAACAATGCGTTAAATTGTAAGCAGTATGTTACGGTTCACAATCTTTCGACAGTTCACAATCTCGCGAGACAGATTATAACCTAACGGTATTTAGAATTTTACGGTGATATATATATAAAAGACCACAAAGAGACTCAAATGGATTCTGTATGCACAGGTTTAAAACTGCTTTAGTACGTAAAAGATTTTTTGCATGGCTCGAGTAATATATAGCAAGCTACCAATATTACTGGAGGGATGGAATCTGAATGAATTAAAAAAATAATTGTACAACATTTGAGATAATTAATGTTCTCATTATGTATTAAATTTTCTTAGCGAAGATTTTTATTAATTTGACTTGATTGTTATACATTCAATATATATTTATATTACATTATTTATTAAGATTATCTAATACCTTTTTAAATTTATATTAAAATTTCTTATTTAATTAATTGCACAAGACTCATTAAATTAATGAATATATTGATATGAAAAAAAATACAATAGGCACAGTATTGGCTGAGATATCGAGCGAAATAAATATAAAAAAGCCGAGTTGATAACCTCTTTCCTTTCTGTAGTTGTTAATATTGGTTAGGTACCAGTTACCACCGAAAAGGTGACGAAATCAGTACGCCAGTGTTGTACAATAATACTGTATAATACTGTTTCAAAATAATATTGTACAATATTGTTGTACAATAATGCTGTATAATACTGTTGTACAATAATATTGTACAATATTGTTGTACAATAATACTGTATAATACTGTTGTACAATAATATTGTACAATATTGTTGTACAATAATACTGTATAATACTGTTGTACAATAATATTGTACAATATTGTTGTATAGAAATACTATGATTGTTTTTACGAGATAATTATTCATAGCAAGGAATCTGTTGTACCGTATAAGTAAGAATTTAAAACGTATGTTTAAATTTAAGATGCGTTTTCACAGACTATTCAATAAACATCTTGTTTAGTTTATCGTGCTATAATTTATAGTTTCAGCGAGCGTCTTTTATAAATATATTCCCTGGTTCGTATGTCTCGCAAATATGTTTCAACCGGCCTTGACAGAGAACTTGTGTTATCCAAGGATTCGAGCCCCTCAGAATAAAAGGGGTCGGGTAACTGTGTCAAGCGCACGGTCGACACGCGGGTCCTGGCTCGGTGTTGCAAAATGCTTTCTTTTAATTTTGAGGGTGTTATGTGACATACCTAGAACAAAGCTCAGTGTCCAGAAATATTACTATAATACTCTTGTAACTCCTAACGAACAGAATTCTATTACTACCGCCGAAACTGTATAGAACCTGCGACCACCGTCTCTGCAGCCGTGTCCGGTGCGTTACCAACAAACCACCACATACTCCCTCACCCTACTGTCGATATTGATTAGTGGTCAGCCAATGAATGGCGATCGTGTGATGCCACAGACTACTCGAACAGAGTACTATTTATTTCGTCCACTGTGTCACTGAATATCACGTAGAGGTTAAGCTGTTACACTGTGGGCTTAAGATTTGCTATATAAGTGAGGCACGGTGGTTTTTTATTTCTGCTGCAACTGTATTAATAAAGACTCGTCTCGATTTAATTGACACGTGACGTTGGCGTATCAATTATTATGAAGCGTACAGAACTTCTCATCTCTTGGAGCCCTACATTATTAGCTTTGAGTTCTATCATATTAGTTTTTAAATTGAAATAAAACGAATTCTTACGGATTTTATCGCGAATTTAATTAGTTTTTAAAAAAATCTAAAAATCAAATTGTGTAACATTCGCGTACATCCAAGAAACTAGTTTGTTATTCTGGTATAACTCCAGCGGCTTGCTGAGGCTTAAAAAGCAGAAATCTCTGTGTCCTCTCGGTCATGCGATACATACACATAATTATTATACTAAGCACACAATTTGTCACCATACATACAATAAAAAAAACAATTGAATTTATTCGTACTAAGCAATGTGGATTATTTACTTGATTATGGTTTCTAAGCTCCTTAAATAGATAAAACTGCGACACTATCCTACATAAACATTAAACAGCCCTGTGATATTGACGCTCTGAAAGGATACAGACTGCTGTATACTTTTTCAGGCACACAAAACATCCTCTCAAGTCCACTTGTTTATTCAAATGTATTGAACCTGTATTGTATTGAGCCCGGCCGGAACTTTCCCGACGCTCCATACTATGCAGACGCGCAGTGCGTGGCGCCTGCCGCCAACGAACATAGATATCCAGGTGGCTCCACGTGTGAGGCTGATTCTAATTTTTTACATAAAATGTTTTCAATCCGCTGCTGGCATTCCGTGTTTGTGTTTTGAGAGTCGAGCTGGAGAGATGTCTCTACAGCCCTCGTACGTCATGAGTCATTCTAATAAAGTATTGGCCTCGGTACGGAACTTCTGCGATAAAAACAACTGAGAGGACGCGAAAGTGTGCCAAGTCGACGGTCCAGACACGTATGTTGGCTCCGCGTTGGAGGAGTATTTTCTATCATACCGAAGTTTATAGTGTCATTCCAGTTTCTATGATTTCTACATTTTATTGTAACTTCCGATAGTATTAATTCTACGTCTCCGTGTTGATTTATTGTTCAGTCAATGAACGCCGTCCATGTGGAGTCACAGACTACGCTAATGCCATACGATGCATTTCGTTTTCTGTCGCTCTGAATACTGTTTGTAAGGAGAGCTACTACTCTGTTCGCCTGCATTAGTGAGAGATGAACATCACCCGTCTCTCTCACACCTTGTAAATTCGCAGTGAAGCAACAGGTTGTTTTTTCCTTTGCTCTCATGATATTCTTGTATTGGCGCCGATTTCCACCTGTTGGAACCGTAAACAAACGTTGTTTACAAACAAACGGCGCCACTGTCGCCTCTTCGTCGATTGATTTTATAAGAATTGTAAGGAAAAACGCTTCTTCATTAGTTGCATTGTGTCTGTAATTACTACCACCTGGCTTCGTTTTCGGTCGCAGTCTTGATATATCCTGTATAACCAAGTCCAATGATGTTTATTCGGATATATGTATGTATAGAAGTACACGTTGCACGAAGCTCACCATTGATCGGATTATGGGAGAGAAAAACATTCTTATCATTATGAATAAATGCTGTTATATATTTTATCTTCATGTGTCCAACTGTATTCAAACTGAAATATTACAAATTAAAAAAATAAACCATCATATATTTCGGAGTGAACAGAAGGGTTTTGGATAGGTGAAGGCGGTCGGTCGTTATGTAAGTCTCCGTCTTGACTCATTTTATGGGGTCAGTAATCAAACGCAGTCATCACAAATAAACACTTTATTGGTACCTTGTTACTGCACAATTATGACGTAACTACTGTAGAGCTTGCCGACGAGACTTCGAATGCCCTGTAGTGCGTCTGCGCGCTCCTTATATTGTTACGCTCCCCTCTACATATTTCTAACTACCCAACTTACTAAAAATCAATATAATCAAATCAACAACTTATTTTGCATAATTTGAAAATCTATAATTTATGTTTACAATAAGAAGCTTAAATCATTACAATTCTTTATAGTGCTTCAGCGAGATATCCCAGCGTTCGTGATTCATAGCAGAAGAAGAAAAATAATAAGAACTTGTCATGACTACCGAGAATTAACAATACAATCGACATTCAGTCTTGCATTTGGAGTTTTGAAAAAGTAACAATAGAGTTGATAGATGTTGTGATTTGGTTTTCAGCATCATGTGCGAAGTTGCTAAAATATTGTAAATATAGAAAATGTTGATCTTGAAGAAGAGAGAATTGTTTATAGTAAGGAATCTATTGTATCGTTTAATTAAGAATTGTTAAATATATGATTATAATCCTGACACTGAAAAGGCGTTTTCACACGCTATTCCAAAAATATTTAGTTCTGCTCGTTAGTCGGATGATTTGTAGTTACAGCGAGTGTCTCTTATATTCACGAATTGTTTGTATCTTAAACATGTTTTCAACCGGCTTTGGCAGAGTACTTGACTTATACACACAGCTCGGCTGTTTCCATCAAAATAAAAGGGGACGCGTAAGTGTGTCAAGTTCACGGCCGACACGCGGTCCTGGCTCTGCGTGGGGGAATACTTTCTTTCATTTTTGATGTTGCCACGTGGAGCCATCTTTCCAATAACTATTTTACTGCATTTTTAAAACTTTCTGCCGATCTTAATTTTACGAATCCCTCTATAACGTGATCGCCCACTGCTGTATCCTCTCCAACTAAGAGTTTGACTGAGAGGGCGAAGGCTTAGACAAGAGCCCACTACGCTGGCCTAGTGCGAGCTGGCAGACTTCACAGACACAGAAGATATTGTTAATTTTTTTCGGTATTGAGATATTCTCAACATGTGTTAAATATTTCCTTGGGTATGAGAGTTCAACCAAAAGCAACGATGATAATTAGTGTTAAGAATTTCTCTATATATAAATTATTTTAATTCTTATTCAAATAATTATTCTGTTTTCCTTCATCATTGAATCCAAAAAGTCAAGCGGTCAGACCACCCCCGACCCCAACACCCTGCTGCTGCTATTGATTTATCGCTCAGCCAATGAACGACGACTGCGACGTGCCACAGCCTACGCGAACCGAGTACTAATTTTATATGCTTTGACACTGAATGTCGCTGGTAGAGAAAGCATTTAATTTATTTAGACAGCCTCCGTGGCGCAGTTGGTTAGATGCCGGCTGAGAAACGAGAGGCCGCGGGTTGGATCCCCGCACCGAGACAAATGTTTGTGAGGCCCACAAGTATTTGGCTCGGGTCTAGTAGCTTAACTTTTAAACTGATGGCCGATGGTGCCAAAAAATTCTCGAATGGAAGCCACGAAGCGGAAAGCGCAGCGTGGGACGGCGCTGGATGCAGGCTGCCTCCAACAGGTCACTGTGGAAATCATTAGAAGAGGCCTGTGTTCAGCTGTGGACTTCCTTTGGCTGATGGATGGATGGATGATTGTAATAATGACTTCTAAATCTGAATTGCATGATAATGTTATTATTATGATAGACCAATTAAATCTGAATATGGTTGCAATTAATGAAACGGGGTTTCAAGTAGGGCAAGAGGATAAAGCACCATTTGGACTGCGTGCGAAAAACTGTGCGAAGGTGCCTAGGTACTCCACAAAATGTTCGAATCCTCTATCGTACGTCCTAACTTTAGACTTAGTTCGGAGTGAATGATATGTGTCATTTAGAATAGTGTTGAATTTTAGAAGCGGAAAACTTATAACTTATTTCGGATCATAGAGCAACAACCCTGGTTACAAACTGCGACATACACCGCGTCTCCTAAGTGTTCGTGGTGATCGTGGCGGGGGTGTAGAATTTTATATTTATTTAAAATGGTACACCAACAGCATAATACGTTAGATCGCTTATTTTTTATTAGATAGTATAACAGAAATATTTAAATGTAAATATGTATGTAAGGCGCACACAGCTTATATACGGAAAAGACTTGACGCACGCTTGCTCAATACCTCTGCTCTGTCACAGATTGAGCAAATGTGTTTTTATGTCAAGGTTAAATCTCTTCGCACTGCCGTCGGTACGGCTTATCGCCCGTCCGCAATGTGGATGAATTGATTGATATTTTAAGCGAAACAGTGATATTTCTCACAAAATACAATTACATAATTTGACTTGGTAACTTTAATATAAATCTTTTCTTAAATCATAAATCTTTTGAATTTTACGATATTTAAATAGTATGGACCTCGTGCAAGTAGTAGGATGGATGTTGCGATTTGGTTTTCTTAGAACTTAGACGAAAAATCCGCAGCGTGCCGGTTTCGTGAGTTTTTAACTTCTGGGCAATAGTCAAGTATACCGTGGTAAATTAGGCATAGTCGAAAGAAAATTAAATGCCCGTATCAGAATTTATTTTCTACGCACAAAAAAAAAAGAAAGAACATTTCACAACACTGCGCAAAAGTGCACAATATTACGCGATTTATATACCAGGACCGCATAAACATTCAGAGCTAAGCAGCGCAGGCGAAGGTCACAGTGTAGCTGCAGTCGCTACAAACTATGTTCCCTGAAGCAGTACGTGAACAGTACGTGAATGACATCTCACACGATTCACTTAGTCTGTGGCATCAGGTGAATGAACTCAGAAGCAGTCCCAGTGTGTTTTTACTAGCTTAAGTAAACTCAGTTATATGATATAGCTAACCTAACGATATAATATATACTGTTCATATTTCATTCGCAATAATATCATTGTCTTCATGCCACAATTAAGAATGTATGAATATTTTGTACTATTAAAATTAAATAAGCGGACTCATTGAAATTCACAAGAAACAATTAAAGTATTACAAAAATAAGACTGCCATAAAAATTACAATTGATGCACGGACAGACAATTTTGCATACTAAAGCTGTAGCTTTATGCGCATTTTTATTGTAATAATTTGTAAATTATTACAATAAAAATGCGCATGAGGTCTCTAGTTGATAGGGTATTCGTACTTTGTTTCGTGCACTTCGAAATATATTCATGATATTTGTGAATTGAAGTATGGCCTATAATGTATTTATCTTTATTAAAAATGTAAAAGGAAGAGTAGTTGTTGACATCATCGGGCCTACGCCATGGACTAATCACGTTCTTCTATTAGCGTTTTTTGTTTGTATCCAGATGCATACATATATCATATTTATAATCAATATATTACGCCATCCAAATACTAGGACCGCACACGACTAAAGATTTGTGCGACACAGACCTAGGTTACAGTATCAGCAGCTTCCCTGTAAATTATTTTAGCTGAATCAGTGTACGATATACATCGTAGCCACTCGATTAGCTATTGTACTAGACTCTTGTAATTGACGCCCATCATCGCGCACTGCACGGGTCTCCTGTACAACTGAGAGCTTCACTGAGAGGGCTGAGGCCACTCTACATTAGTGTAGGTTTTTATTTACCAAAAGTAATCTTGTTATGATCATAGTATGCAGGATTCCTCAAAATATTTTCTATAATCAACACACACAATACTCTAAAAAGTGAGAGGAATGTCCCCGTATACGAACCCACGACTACCGTCTCGGTGGCCGCGTCCGGTGCGTTACCAACAAGCCACCACGTACCCTCCCTCACCCTACTGCCAGTATTGATTTATTGCTCAGCCAATGAACGACCACTGTGAGATGCCTCAGACTACGCGAACCGAGTAGCATTAATTTTATTTGCTGTGACCCTGAATATAGTTTCTAAGTAAAACTGTTAAACTGTGGGCCTACAATTTACTGTATAAGAGCTATTTCGCAATGTCGACCGGTCTCGCCGGTGACTCAGTCACCGGGCGATCAAAAGATAGGCGACCAGGGCCAGGAGAGTAGCCGAGAATAGGGTTTCTTCTATATTCGTGCGTAAAGGTCTTCGAATATTTTGAAATAGTAACGTTACTAATATTTATAAAGAGAAAAAAAGAAAATCATACTGAGCTCACGATTCTCCTATATTACTGAACAGAGACAGACTCTCGGTTCCGCGTGTTAATTAATACAAATATATTGAACCTATAGGCTATCGGCCTGGCCGAATAGTTCACGATACTTTTGATATAGTTGATCTGTCATACGAGTTTAATTTGACATACATATGTACATGCCATAGCCATTATCGACCAACATCCTTCCAGTTTTTTCTTGTTCAGGGCCTGTTATCCCATTCTCTCCTATATTTGTTCAGTTATATCGCCGATGTTTTCTGCTCAAGTAGAACAGTCACGTCTTTTAAACATTGAAAGCCGCGTAAGTGTGCCGAGGTCACAGTCGAGACGTGGATCCCGGTTCGGCGTTGGGTGAAGGTTTTTATTATTTATGAAGATGTTATGCACCATACCAACTTGTAATTTCTAATGAACTCGGCTGTCAATATTGATTTATTGTTCAGCCAATGAATGACGTCTATTCTTGGTGTGTTGGTGACTAGCCACAGAGTGCGCACATGGCATACGATTGAATTGATTTCCTCGTAACACTGAATACTGTTTGTAAAGAGAGATACTACTCTGTGTCCTTACGGCTTCGCCTGCATTAGTGAGAGATAAACATCACCGGTCTCCCTCACACCTAACTGTAAATTCGTAGTGAAGCAACAGGTGGTGTACATTGCGTCTGCAGTCATGATGTCCTGGTATTTGCAGTACCCGATCCCTGCATGTTGCCTGGCAACCGTAAACAACTGTTGTTCACAAACACACGGTGTCACTGCCGCCTCTTCGTCCATTTGTGGAAAACATTAATTATAAACAAGCAAAATGTTATTCTTCTATCTCACGAGACTTTTTTTCCTGGAATAAACGTATCGCATGTAATTTTTTGTGCCCCTGTCAACGTGTATGCAGAAGTACATGTGATGTCTATCTTACATGGGCATTTGTAATGTTAGTAACAAAATCTATCACAAAGCATATTATTTATTAACTTAATCTATCTATACATATAATAAATTTGTAACCCATCGATGTTTGTATTAGGAAGATAAAAGAGAAAATCTAACATGCGGGGATTGTATTAACGTAAGAGAACCCAATACAATGGTTTTTAGAATTTTTGTCTGTTTGTCTATTCAGAAACGGGTAAATGGGTTTCGATGAAATTTAGTACGGAGGTAGCTGACATCCTAGATGAATAATTAGGGTACTTTCTATCCCGAAAATATAGTGTTCCCGTCGGATGATGCAGGAGTTCAGATATATTTGTTAGTTTTGTTATACTCAAAGAGATTTGTTGGGACTGGATTACATCTCTTGAGTGAGAATAAGACACGACAGAGCGAATTGTAACAAAACGGGACGGGAAAAGCAGGACAGAGGGCGGCGTAGAGTTTGAAAATAATTGATGACAGAAAAAATATTATTATAAACTCAAATATAGAAACTGCATAAAACCTACATACATTACAGTTAGTTTGTAATATTTTCTCTTTGCCTTCAGTGGCACACATGAAGAGGCTAAAAATATTATCGCCTTGTTATGACAATAGAAAACCCTGAGTAAGCTTCGTTTTGATTTCATCTGCAACACTTGTCCCTCTGATATGTCATGATGGCTAAAATAGGACACGAAATAAAATATAATTCAATGAATCCCTGGTTCAATTTTACCAGGTATAGCTGACATTAATATTTCGTACCATTTGTTTCGATCACATACAATTATTATAAAAAAATATCGCAGAAAAATATGAAAGTATGTATACATAAATAGTAATAATATTACTGTCCCGTAACACGATCAATGGTGAGCTTTATGCAACGTGTATGTTCATACATCTGTCCGAATACAAATATAGGACTCGTTTAATTTAACGCGTATTTTATTAACACGATACCTGCTGATACTTATACGTTTGTTTGTTTGAAACGCTTTCAGGCTCTAATTACTAAACGGAACGACATTATAAATATTGCATACAGTTTGTCCGGGGCACCGGAAAAGAAAGTAGGTAACTCAATCCAGGAAAAAAAACTTTTGTTCTCGTGGAGTCGAAAAATAATGTTGCTTGTTTTACATTAATGATTTTTGTATTGATCCCGAGTCTATAGTGGTTATTATGACCTTTAATTAACTAAGTAGGGTGCTCATACAATGAAGATGCCTTTTTCATTGTAATTATTTTCAATTCAATGGTCGAAGCAGTGACGCCGTTTGTTTGTAAACAACATTTGTTTATGGTTGCCAAGCAACATGCGTAGATCAGTACAGGGTATACCAGGACATCATCACACCAGAGAAAATAAACACAACCTATTGCTTCACTATGAATTTACGGGAAGGTGTGAGGGAGACGGGTGATATTCATCTCTCACTAATGCAGGCGAAACCCTAACCTTACAGAGTAGTAGCTCTCCTTACAAACGATATTCAGTGTTGCAGGAAAATAAATTAATCGCATTATTCGCACAATCTACGGCACGCCACCAACACACCTAGAACAGCCGGCATACACTGGCTGAACAATCAATCTGTATTGGCAGCGGTGTGAGGGAGTCGTAGAATAAAGTTCATCTGACGTTACAATTGCATGTAATAATCATAGAGACTGATTGGAATGACACAATGTGTATCACGTCGCACTGCAGGGCACGGGCCTCCTCTACAATAGAGAGTACGATTGAAAGTGGTTAGGCCATATAGTCCACCACGCTGGCCTAGTGCGAGTTGGCGCACTTTTACATACCATAAAAATGTATACAAATTGCTATGGTATGCAGGTTTCCTCACAATATTTTCCTTCACCGTTAGAGTGCGTGGTGATTGACTATCTATACACACATGACTCCGAAAGGCAGAGGTGTGTCCTGGGATTTGAACCCGTGACCACTGTAACATGTAGGCAGCCGCGTCTGGTCAATTACTAACAAGCCACCACGCACTAACAATAACAAATGACTAACAATGACACAATACAAATTGATAAATATCTGGCGGCCGGGCCCGGCTACGCCCGGGTGTGCTTTAGAAACATATAATTTCGCGTACTATATGTTGCATATTTTAACTTAAGGCGACTGCTGGCCCCTATACTGCTTTTCCCTTTCCAGCCTGTTATATCTCGTCCTGTCCGTCTCATTAATTCCGCATAATAATAGTGCACTCGATATATACTTGGTCATAATATAGCTGCGGAGATATTTGAATACAATTATATCACCCAAAATATTCTTTAAAATCAAATAATAATAGGCACAATTTTCTGCTTGTGCTCTTATTGTTTTTTAACATCGTCTTAATATTGACAAACTTTGTATTGTTTCCTATGTACCAAATGAATCTAATCATTTTCTTATAGCAGTTGAGAGGATACCTATTAAGACGCAAGTTTATTGTGGCTTCCATATTTTCTTACATTCTTTATTGTGTCTTGTGACAACAAATTATTATTCAGACATGTATAACCCGTAATTATAAACAATCTTTAAAACATGTCACGCTGTCATAAAACTGACTTTACGTAAGGTAGTATGAGAACACACCGAGGCTGCTTTTGAGTTCATTCACCTGATGCCACAGACTAAGTGAATCGAGTGCAATGTATACTTCACGTACTGTTTCAGTGAGCGTAGTTGATAGTGACTGCAGCTACACTGTGACCTCCGCCTGCGCTAGTTTGCTCTAAATGTTTATGCGCTCCTAGTATATAAATCGCGTAATATTTATGGTACGTCTCGGTCCGGATATTTCAGCCAGCAAAATGTGTTTGTTTGACACGCCTACAAGCTGTATTTACTTAACCGATCGTCATGAAATTGAATTAAAACCCAATTTATCAACTTCATAACCATATCTAATATAACAATATTCAAATTAATTGCCAAATTTTAGTTATTTTGATCAGTACAGTGCGTGATTACTCACGTTCTGTTGTAGAATGTTCGCCATATAGGTTATAAAAATTAAGTTTCTCAAAAAAAAATTCGATCGATTTCGTCTCTCCACCTACGCCTAGGTCTACCGCCTCGTCTTTTTGGGTGGTCGGGATGCCATTCAGTGGAGATTTTAGCCCACTGCTGTGGGTGCATGCGACAGGCATGGCCAACCCACTGCCACTTCAATTTAGCGGCTCTCGAAGCTACATCTACGATTTGAGTTTGTGAGCGCAAGTGGGTGTTGCGGATCTTGTCTGATAATTTAACCCCTAATATGCTGCGCTCCATCGCACGCTGACAAATTCCGAGTTTGGACTTTTGAATTTTCGTCAAAGACCAAGTTTGCGAGCCATATGTCAGAACGGGGAGGATGCATACGTCCATTAGTTTTCGCTTGAGCGATAGTGGGAGTTCGCCTTTCATAATTTCCCCCATGGACCAATAGCTCCTCCAGGCATTCTCGATTCGACGAGCAATTGCCTGGAATTAAAGGAGACGATTTGGCCTAGATAGATTTATAGTATTCTTGGACGTATGTGAGGTCTTCACCATCCACCGTTATTTTGCTCATAGTGCTATTAGTCATTAGCTTGGTCTTTGATCTATTCTTTCTCAATCCAATCTCAAGGCTTGCAATGCTCAGATCTTGTAGCTTTGTCTGTAGCTCCGAGGCCGAAGAAGAAAATAGGACAATATCATCGGCGAAGCGTAAGTTTGTTAACTTACCACCGATATCTATTCCCCTCTCTTTCCAACCGAATGCCAGCTTCCTAAACACCTCCTCAAGCGCACTTGTGAACAGCTTAGGAGAAAGCGGGTCTCCTTGCTTTACTCCTTTGGTTATTGTGAAGGATGGTCCGGTGTAGCTTAATTTTATTGCCGCTGTGCTGTGGATATAAATGTTTTGAATAAGGTTTATATAAGTTTCATGAATATGTTGCTTTCGGAGTGCATCAAAAATTTAAGTGTGGGTTATACTGTCAAAGACCTTAGCATAATCGACGAAGGCAAGATATAAAGGCATATTGTATTCGTGGAACTTTTCGAGGAGCTGGTTAATTGCTTGAAGGTGGTCAGTAGTCGACAGTCCTCGACGAAAATAAAGAAATCTAGCTGTCTAGAAATGCGTTTTTCTATAACTTTTATAAAAGTTTTATACAAGTGGGATACGAGGCTGATGGGTCTGTAGTTATTTAAATCAGATTTATCTCCTTTTTTGTGAAGAAGTACTATGTTTGAGTGGCAAAAACGGTTAGGAAATGTACCTGTTTTAAGGATGGTGTTAAAAAGGTTCGATAGGTGAGGTAAAAGAACTGATTCCCCTATTTTAAGGGTTTCTGTGGTTATGCCATCTTCGCCTGGTGATTTATTGTATTTCATGTGGATGAGAGCTCTGTGAACTTCGAGGCCAGTTATCGGCTGAATAGAGTCATGGCAATAATATGGGTCGATTTTTGTGGTCTGTTGTGAATCGGTACTGTACCAATTAATATATATCATAAGAACTTAGCAACTAAGTACACGAAAATAGAAGATAAAATAGAAGTTTTTCTTGAATGATAATTTTATATACCGAATAATCTCGAAGGCCGGCGTCGGGTATCAATCGCGTCGCGGCGCGTGGAACAACCAACACATCGATACAACTGCAGGCGTGGAGTCCAGGTTGGTTGCCACAATTCGATTAAACGCCTTTAAATAAAATACATGTCCATCAGTGGACTACAACGGGCTGATGATGATGCGAACAGTTTCAGAGCTGACTTTTCGAAATTGACACGGCCCCGCTTTTCTGATAAACCTTTTTGTACTGTTATTATCATCAACATAACATTAATAGAAGTGTATTTGCGTCAGACTACTATTAGGAATTCATGATTAATAAAAATCACATGTGTACGTTAACACGAATATGAACTAGACCCATTACTTCACCAAGCATTCTGTAGCCGAGTTAGCTTAATTGGCAGAGCGCTAGACTGCGAAGTCTAGAGAACCCGGTTCGAGCCCGGGATTCGGCATCAAACTGAAAGGAGTTGAGATTTTTGTATTTTGCGATTGTATTTCTTTTTTACTTTCTACTAGCGGCACGGCCCGGCTTCGCCCGGGTGCAGATATTTTTGAGTCCAGTCCATATCAACAACATATTACACTCTTTTAAATTTAACTCAATGTGACCGCCGTCGACTATATTGCAATTTGCAATAGTTTTGATTTTCCGTATAACATAACATCCCTTATCCCACCTCCATCCCGCCATAATACTATTTTCCCCAAAATTATTGCACGCTAATATTATTTATTCTTCGTTTGTAATAAGGAGCTAAACAAAGAAAAATCATAGAAATAGTTTCAGCGGCTTCGATTTTCCATAGAATCTTTCAACTCTTATTTTAACTCCTTTAGGGTTAATTTTTAGAAAACAATCTATACAGATATTTTTGTTTTTAAATACGGAACTATAGGGCCAGGTTTGATATCTGTAACTCCAACGGTTAGGGATTTCCAAATACTATTTCATCGATGAGTCAGTCCCCATTATACTATTCTTCCAAAATTATTACACGTAGTTGTTTTTCTTTTAAAATAAGGAGCTAAAATATAATTTGTCACAGAAATAGCTTCAGCAGTTTAAAGGAGAAGGAGCATTCCAACCTATTGGCCAATAACGACGAATGATATGTCATTGAAAAGGTCTTTTCAGATGCTACAACTTCTTCTATCGCAACAACGGCTAAATCGCTGTATTAAAAAAATATAGCTACTCAAAAACAGCATGACAATCACACGAAAGTGACTCGGCACAGTCAGCAATAAGCGATGAGTCACTGAAAAAGTCTTTTGAAATGCTAAAACTTCTTCTACGGTGACAAGTCGCAAATCGTGTGATACTGATTTCGCGTTTGGGCGACTTTACATATCTCAGCGGTACAAAATAACTTAACCAATATTATTATTGATCAATTATTATTCTATATTATATATGAACTGCTCCAAATTCTACTAAGCTGCGACTCCTGTATAATAACACTATTGTAAAATGTAAGTGCGTGGTGGCCTCGTGGTAACGGACCAGACTCGGCTGCCTACATGTTCACGGTGGTCGCGGGTTCAAATCCCAGGGCACACCTCTGACTTTTCGGAGTAATGTATGTATTGATAGTCAATCACCACGCACTTTAACGGTGAAGGAAAACATCGTGAGGAAACCTGCATACCGTAGCGATTTTAAAAAAAAATCTACGGTGTATAAGTCCGCCAACCCGCACTAGGCCAGCGTGGTGGACTATATGGCCTAACCACTCTCAATCGTACTCTCGATTGTAGAGGAGGCCCGTGCCCTGCAGTGGGTCGTATATGGGCTGATACAATACAATACAAAAATAAAATGTAAACTTGTTTCGAAAAGAGCAACTCGAGTTTCTTGCCCGTTCTTTTCTGGTGAAAACAGCCTTGTGAATCGGGTGGTTGAGAAGAAAAAGTGACTCAATTTAAATAATGTATAACATTTGAAAGATTCAATAAAGTATTTTCATTTCATAAACTATTCTTTGAAATCAAATTATATGGGACAAATTTTTATCAACATAAAATACTTGTAGTCAATACTGTATTTATTAAGATAAGGATTTATACCATACGGCTAGAAACACATTTGCAAATAATACATTATTGTAGATAAAAGCTGATAACCATTATAAAGAACATTGGCGAAATCAGGTTTGATCTTAAGTTGAGGGTCTTCATGTCACACATATGCAAAACAAGTTCCAATAACTTCCTACATTTTTTCAAATTATCTCATGAATTATTCAAACCGGGTGAAAATTATACTTTAAAAATGAACTGTAATTTGAGTAATTCCGGCTTTATAAACTGTTATTGGCTTAGTGTGGCCTTTTCATATTTATTCTACTACAATAGTTTAAATTAAGCATAAATAACGCCCGCATTGAACAAGTTGATAGTATGAGTATGTGGGTATGGAGTTGGACAGAAATTTAAAACAGGGTAGACATATTAATGAAATGCAAAATAAAATACTTGGTTTTCTCTATATATTAAGTACTAGCTGACCCGGAGAACTCTGTTCCGCCTTAAAAGCAATAAATAAGCCGATTTTCGAATTTATTAAGTTATTTTTTATTAGAAAAAAAAAAGATGTACATTAATCATTTATTATTGTTTCTGCATTTCAGTACATAGGTTGCTAAGTACCTAGTGATACACGACATTTTTTGTTTTCTTATCAGGCGCAAAAACAAACAACGCAGATGGTCTTCCGACCCGTGAACATGCCACATATAATTGAGCATGGGAAAAACTTGGATGTTCTAGATTCAAACCACAAACTTTTAAGGATTGGCCTTGTGATTTGTTGATGGTCATGGCAAATGCAAGATGGATCGGAAATTGAAGTCTTTTAAATTCAAACGGCAAATCGGTTGGGATCATCGGGATCCTCGGAATGAGAACTTCCTCACCTTTGAATTTTCCTTTCAGTATCGTCGCGTAAATTACATTGTTCATCAATTTTCTAATCACCAAACGCGTACCGTTGCACATTTTCGGTTGGTTTATGTTTCGAAGCATGACTACTACGGAGACAACCTTTAGGCGTAAATTGTACGGTGGTAAGCCAGGCAATCCAAGGAGTTTAAAAATTCAATTGGATAGTTGGTGGCTTCATCTTCATTTGTGACGCTGTCAATAGATTTGAATGAATACATTGTTCCAATGATCTGATTTTGAATTATATAGTTCAAGTCGTCTACATCTTTATTCTTAGCCGCTATAATTGCTCGCTCACTCAACCATTCATTATTTTTGTAGTTAGAAATAATGTCTGGAAATACATTGTTGATAAGATCGTCTTTTGATGAGACAAAATTACAGAAATTATTTGGAAATTATATCATTCCGCTCGATTCATCGACAGGTACTTGACCATTACCGATAGTCAGCAATTGCTCAGAGAAATCTTCAGCAGATGTATAATTAAGCAATGCATCTCTCATGTTTGTTGTCAGCTGCAGTTTCTTCACATAGCGCCATAGATTCGACGATTTGAGGCAAGCGTTTATTTAGTCGGCAGCCGTAGATCTTGGAATTACTGGCAGTGCTTGGCGGAAATCGCCAGATAGTAAAATCATTGCTCCTCCAAAACATCTTGAGTCATTTCGTAGATCTTTCAATGTTCGGTTAAGTGTTTCTAATGCAAGTTTATGCGCCATTGTGCATTCGTCCCAAATGATGATTTTCGATGCCGATAAAACTTTGGCCATTGCTGAATTTTTCGTAATATTACACGTTGGTTCTTCAATAGTTTGAAGATTTAACGGTAATTTTAATGATAAATGAGCCGTACGGCATCCTTCTAACAATGTGGCTGCTACTCCAGAAGAAGCAACTGCAACCTCTATTTTGGATCTCGCACGAGCAGTGGCTAAAACTACTGATATGAGGAATGTCTTACCTGTTCCACCAGGTGCATCTAGGAAATATAAACCACCATTTCCGTCATCGATTGCCTTCATTAAAATATCATAAACTTCCTTTTGTTGGGAATTTAACAGGGGTACATTCGTTTGAACTACTAAATCTAATTCCTGGTGATCATATTCACGTTCCCGTTCCAATTCTCGATTAAATGCGTCATTTATTTCACGATTGGGCGCTGGCATTTCTAACCTGATTAATAAACTACCGCACATGCAGTAACACATATCTTCGATCAAGAGTAAAGCGCGATTATGTATCTCCTCATTCATCTTATGATTGTTATTTATTTAATAGAAATAGTTTTAATATTGATTTCTTGCAAAAATCAAATTATCATCCATACGTCCATTACATAGCTGTCATTTGTGTTTTGTTATTCCAAGTCTGATTCTTTTTTGTTATACCACGTTTTATAGTGACTGATGTTTTATGTCAAGTCACACGGGAACGCTGTCGAACGGAATAAATAGTATCCTATGTCCGTCTCCTGGCTCTAAGCTACCTCCTCACCAATTTTCAGCCATATCGGTAAAGCCGTTCTTGAGTTATAAAAAGTGCAACTAACACGACTTCTTTTTATATACATAGATTAGCGGGTTTAAAATGGAGCGTACATCCAAAACACTTGAGACGTCTATATATTTCAATAATCAGAACGCGATTAGATTACGGCTGCATCTTATATGACAATAGTATTAAAAGGGTAATTGGTGGTTTTATAAGGACCACTCCCATACACGCTATGCAAAGTGAGTTGGTCTCCAACCACTGTTCATCCGTCGAAAATATTTATCAGCTAAGTTTTTATTGAAGTCTATGTCAATTAACAATAATCCTACGATCAGTGCTTTACAAGAATTAAACAACTTATGCCAAGGTATATATTGGAGAAGAAAGAAGTTACCATTACTAATAGAAACTTATATAAGGAACCATAGCAGGCCGACTTATTCCGAAGCTAAATTATTGATTGATTTATTTATTTACAACAAATATAACATCTTAACAGCCGAGGCCAATGTGACACTATATTGAAATAAACAAAGGGAAACCTAAAAATATACAAAATACAACATTAAAAAACAAACAATAAACATAAAAAATAAAATTAACAAAACAAATAATAAAAAGAAAGAAACGTAATACATATTTCAATATTCTTAACATCTCTCTAAACATTTTTGAGCCATTTCCATGAACTTGGGCAGGTTGCAATAATTGAGATCAATTTCCTCTGCGATGGTGTTGAGAAGTCGCACCGCACTCGACAGGGGTGCAAATCTTAGTACATTAGTCCTGGATACATTGACGTGAAACATCGGTGGTTGGCGGCGAGTACCGACGCGGCTGACGGGCGCGCACAGCTGTAACGCGGATAACACCTCCGGGTGGAGCACCCACCCGCGCCACGCTTTAAATGCGTATTAGACTAGGGCAACATCCCTCCTAACTCCTAGCCTACAGTATCCCACCATGCCAATAACGAACTGACTGGGATACATCAGTGGGTAGTACGGATACACACCATATTCCTTAAAATATAAAAAACGTGTAAATTTGTTTTGAAATTTTTCCACCATGAGGCTATATTTAGCCTCATGCGGATTCCATATAATGGAGTTCGTCTCTAGTCTACTGCGAACAAGTACATTAAATAAAATGTTGATAACAGTAATACTATAAAAATTCTTACATGGTCTTAAAATAAACCCTAAGTTTCTAAAGGATTTCTTACAAATTTTAATTATGTGGTTTCAAAATGTAAATTCAGATACCATCTGAACTCCCAATATATTGATATATTCTTTAGATGAATGGATTACAAATTATGATATTTATCTTAGTATAAGGAACACAATTGACGGGCTAACTAAAGCAAAAAGTCACGTCAGTTCAAATAGGTTATGTAACCTCTGTTTATCATTTTTAAGCAATACTTTTAATCCATCCATCCATCCATCCATCAGCCAAAGGAAGTCCACTGCGGAACATAGGCCTCTCCTAATGATTTCCATAGTGACCTGTTGGAGGCAGCCTGCATCCAGCGACGTCCCGCGACCTTTACCAGGTCTTCTGACCACCTAGTGGGTGGACATCACACGCTGCGCTTTCCGCTTCGTGGCCTCCATTCGAGAACTTTTTGGCCCCATCGGCCATCAGTTCTCCGTGCTATGTGCCCCGCCCATTGCCACTTCAACTTGCTAATCCGCTGGGCTATGTCGGTTACTTTAGTTCTCCTACTAAGATGACAAACTTTTAATGCACACTATAAAATCTATACGGAGGGATCAAACAGTGAATTGGGAAACGGGGCTGCTTTTGTCGACACGCAAAGGGATGTCTTCGTTAGGTTTAAGATAAACGCAAATGTGTGTATAATGCACTGTGAACTTATTGCCATATCCGAAGCGTTAGGCTATGTCTCTTTATTGGATTATAATAAATTTAATATCTTAACTGATTCCAAAAGAGCCCTTTTACATTTGGCTCGGTTATCTTCGAGTATTCGAGGACTACCGATAGCCTACAGTATTTTAGATTCGATCCGTAAACTCTGTGCAATGAATAAGGATATAGTACTCCAATGGATACCCGCTCACGTAGGCATCCCTGGTAATGAGGAGGCTGATCGGATGGCGAGGCAAGCAATAGGCGAAGGTACCGCATGCGAGTGTTTACCAACACATAGTGAATTATTGACCATGCTTAAAGATGACTGCAGGCGTTTGTGGTGCGACTAATTAGACGAGTGTTCACTCACAAGAGGCATATGGTTATAAGCGATGAGTATATAACCTATTTAGCATGAAAATGTTGCTGGCAGTTATATTAAGAAAAATAAGAAGGATTTGAATACAGAACGGAGTTGTCAATGACTGATGGAAGGACGGCCGAGTCGGAAGATGTATTACGCTGTGATTGTTCAAGAGTAAACGTTGTAGGCATTAAACTATGCCAGTTGTGTGTAGCGAGCCCTTGTATGAATGTACATGATGTTGGAAAAGAAAAGAGGAATTATGATAACACAATAGTCGTATTATTTTGAGTATTAATAACATTTTTATTTATACTTACTTAAGTGTATTAATCAATAAATAATTTATTATAAATAAAATTTTAATTGATCAGTTTTCTAACTCAAATAAAATCAAGTGACCAGTTTTGCACGCATGACTCTGCCACGCACACGCGTTTCGGCCATTGCACGATTTTTTGTGCCATTAGTTATGATTATGTATGATGTGTCCATTTGTAAGACGTCTTTAGGAGTAAGTAGAAAGGTTAGCAAAACTACACAACGAAAAGGGTCTGCATTAAGCAAATAAATGATCAAAAAACATATTCAATTCAGGAACTCCATCATTAAAGTGAGGCTAGCAACGCAATGAATTACCACATGATTAAATAAACGGAACAGAGGCTAGGCTTCCTAAGAATTTGGCCTCTATATAATATTGCTGTCATAACAACTCCCGGCATTAAAAAATCTTAAATATCCACCGTGCACAGCCATCAACCAGTTATAACCACTTAACTTTGTGAAACATAATATTATGTACAGATTTGTTTATTTTTCGAATAATCCGTATCCATAGTGTACGTGAACAATAGTACGAACCGGATCTATTGTTTCGTACTTCGATCCTTATGTGTTATGCGTTAAAAATATCAGTACTGTAGTACTTTTCAATAAATAGCCAAGCGAGTTACACAATTATTCAGCCAATAATTGTTTTTTATGGAAATGACTTCATTGTTTAATTACTTAAAAATAATTTGGTAAATAATAGAGAAAATAAAAAGTTACAATCGCAAATAACAAAAATGGGGTTTAGACAGCCATTTGGCTGGATGCCGAATCCCGGGCTCGAACCGGGGTCTCTAGACTTCGCTGTCTAGCGCTCTGCCCATTGAGATAACTCGGCTATAGACTGCTTGGTAAAGTAATCGGGCTAGTTCATAATCGTGTTGACTACACATCATGTTCATGTTTTATATGAGAAGCTACTACGCTGTGACCTACTCCTGTATCACAAAACTCTCAATAGCTATGTGGTAACATTTTCGCCTTGTTGCGAGATAATAGAAAACAAGCTCGGTACCTCAGTGTACCACTGCTTCAGCGAGACATCCCAGCGTTCGTGATTCATAGCAGAAGAAGAACAATAGTAAGGACTTGCCACGATTCCGGGAATGAACAATGCAATTTAAATTCAATTTAAATAACTTACTTCTTGTAGAAAAATGATAGTCTATCAAAGTGGGCGTATAGAACTATGTTTGCTTATGCATATAGAGCTTTGAAAAAGGAATAAAAGACATTGGTGAGATGGACATTGCGATTTGATTTCAGCATTACAAGCAAAGTTGCTAAAATATAGTTTGTCACCAAATGTTAATGATTAATACTATTTTACTGTTAGCTTTCTAGAAATTAGGACCATATAGAAAAAAAAACTAAATATTTGGCCGTGCAGGAAGTACCATATCCCGGACTCGAACCGGGGTCTCTAGGCTCCGCAGTCTAACGCTCTACCAGCTAAGCTAATACGACTACAGAATGCTTTTTTGCAACTGGTATTACAGATTTTGAGAAAAATGACAAAATAAAAACAGTGTATTTTGTTAGAATCATCCGACCCCTAGGGCTGGTTGTATTCATATCATATATACATCATTACATATATAGGTATTTTCTATCAGTCTTTCAAATCTTACTGTACCCAACGACATTAATAAATTTTTCAATTAGCAATAAAATGAAATATTTCTGGAACTTTTTGGTTCTAAGTCAATTCTTTCTGTTTTTGGTTCTCAAGCTTGAACGAAGTGCAATATTGGCTGGTTCTCTGCCTTATCTTACCTTTCCAATAGTTTTCATTGATTCTAGTTATTGAGACTTGGAAATATAAAATAAAAAAATCCTTTGAGATTTCACGAACATAAATGTATAAAGGGATGAAAGTGACAAGTTGTTACTTTCGTCCTAACATTTAAATTTTCCAGAATTTGACATACTAATGACCAGACCTTTAAAAACCGTTAGATTATTATTGTTTACACCGTTATGGTAAGAGGAATAGTTGTCTTATTTTACTGACACACAACTCGCGCGATTAAGCCTACCATAACCAAAATAAACGCAATAGAAAAAAAACCGCCACAAGTTATTTTGGGGTTATGTTGCATCATCGACTCGCTACAGTCAAAACCTGAAGGAATAGCGCTGTGAGTACTTAGGTAAAGTGGGGTTCGAAATGACTAATGTCCGGCATACAGCATATCAGTGTATAATTCATATGTTGATTTCGTCCCGCGTTACTTTTGTCCCTGGTCGCTCCTACATAATACATTTGTTACTCATTAATATATTACAATATTTTGATGCAAATATACTAATGTGAATTCATACTCACTCATAACTCAATCACAATATTATTACTAGAACAACAGATTTTGATCCGAAAACAAGACCATATCGAGTAGCAAATGAAAATCAAATGCCTGTGCTTTTTTATTTAGCTTTAAGGACTTCATTTATATATATTTACCTGACTATAGAAAAAAAACAAAATAGAGGGTACCGATTTCAGCAGTCTATTTTTCACTTACTTTATTTGTTTCACAGTAGAGCCTTAATTACACATCGTATTTTGATACATTACAGAGGTAATTGATTCCTTACTAGAGTTCGGTCGCGGTGTCCGAGTCCCTCATTCGCAGACGGGCCGCGGCGCGGCGCAGCGCATTTGAGGTTCCGGTGAGACTGCTGCTCCGTTCTTGCTGCAGGATCCCGATGCAGTTTTAATGCGCTGAAGAAATTTGGTTGTTTTGCCAGTGTAGGAGTTTGGCACATGCTGTAAATATAGTGGGAACAATAGTTTGAGATCATTGACCTGATGCCACAGACTAAAATATCGAGAGTGTGGTGTTTCGTTTTACTGTCAGAGCGAAAATGTTTTATATGAGAAGCTACTACACTGTGACCTACTCCTGTATCACAAAACTCTCGATAGCTATGTGGTCCTAGTATTTGAATCGCGTAACATTTTCGCCTTGTTGCGAGCTAATAGAAAACAAGCTCGGTACCTCAGTCTCCGACTGCTTCAGCGAGATATCCCAGCGTTCGTGGTTCATAGCAGAAGAAGAAAAATAATAAGCACTTGCCTTGATTACCGAGAATTAACAATAATATTGGCATTCAGTTTAAAGAACTTACTTATTGCAGAAAAACGACACAGTCAATCAAAGTGGACGTATAGAAATATATTTGCTTATGCATTTGGAGTTTTAAAAACGGAACAAAAGACATTGGTAAGATGGACGTTGCGATTTGGTTTTCAGCATTATAAGCTAAGCTGTTGAAATATTATATGTAACCAAATGCTAATTCTGAAGCCGAGGGAATTGTTTATAGTAAGGAATCAGTTGTATCATATAAGTCAAACTGTTAAATGTATAATCTCGACACTGAAGAGGCGACTTCATACGCTATTCAATAAACCTCTTCTGTAGTTTCGCAAATTCGTGTCATGATTTGTAAGTCAAACGAGCGTCTCTCAAATATGTTTCAACCGGCCTTGGCAGAGAACTTGACTTATACAAACAGCCGAGTCCATCAACATTAAAGGGGACGCGTAAGTGTGTCAAGTTCACGGTCGACACTCGGGTCCTGGCTCTGCGTGGGGGAATACTTTCTTTCATTTTTGAGGTTGCCACGTGGAGTCACCTTTCGAATAACTATTTTACTGCATTTTTAAAACTTTCTGCCGAACTTAATTCTACGAATCCCTCTATAACGATAATAGAGCGTGATCGCCCATTGCTGTATCCTCTACAGCTAAGAGTTTGACTGAGAGGGCCAGGGCTTAGACAATAGTCTACTACCCTGGCCCAGTGCGAGCTGGCAGACTTCACAGGCACAGAAAATCTTGTTTAAATTTCTACGGTATTGAGATATTTTCACCATGTGTTAAATATTTACTTGGGTGTCGGAGTTCAACCAAAAACAACGATGATAATTAGTGCTAAGTATTTATCTATTTATGAAATAAAGAAATTATTTTTATTCTTATTCAAATTATTCTTATGTTTTCCTTCATCATTGAAGTGTGAGGTAATGAGCTATCAATAAACACGTGAATCCAAAAAGTCAAGCGGTCAGACCACCCCCTCACCCTGCTGCTGATATTGATTTATCGCTCAGCCAATGAACGACGACTGCGACGTGCCACAGCCTACGCGAACTGAGTACTAATTTTATATGCTTTGACACTGAATATCGCTGGTAGCGAAAATATTTAATTTATTTATATTCTATTATAATATGATACCGGCATTCTTATTTCAGATATAATTTATGGAGTAAGTATACATTTTGTGTATTCCGACTTCGCTTTAATACAGTTTATGTTAAAATTGTATGCGTGAAATGGCACGTAATGGATACGATCAATAGTGCGTAGTTTGACGGAGAGGCGCTCACCAGCCTTGCCTCCTTAGTGTCATTCGGTGATCTGTGTAGTGCGGTCGTGTACTCGTAGTACCTTACTGTACAATATATCTTACTATAATTTTAGTTTAATGTGTACACACATGGACAGTGCATAAAACATCATAAATAAGTAATTGTTTCCACTCCGCGCAAAGTTATCAACCAAAAATGGATCCAGGCGAAGATGGCTACGATTACATGGAGGAGTTGCCCACGGAAGTCCTCTTCCATATATTATCTTTCCTACCCGCTACGCAATTTATCCGATGTAGAAAAGTGTGTGCAAGATGGAAAGCAATAGTAGACTCGTCGAAAAAATGTCACGGATTATGGGAAAGGTATGCGTGCGCCGATTTCAATGATGTGTATCAAGATGCTCGCAATAAATCGACCAGGGAAATGTCTTGGTATAAGACGTACAGAACCCTGCGCTCTTGGTGCACTATTGCTAAGGCAACCGAGGATAAACAAGATTTCTATCTTAGCTATGAGAGAACAAAGGAGATTCTAGGGTGTCAGCTTCTAAATCACGGTGTGCTAGGATTGCACACAAAAACATCGATCGATTATTATAATCTCGACACAATGGGAAGATGTAATGAATCAGTACACGGCCAATTTACCAGTTACGCAGAAGATGAACATTACTTAGTCGTGTTAAATCACAGGAAACAAATGTTCATTACGCGTAAAGAACTCACAAAGCACAACCATCGTATCGAAATAGAATCGGTGAACAGATTAATTGTACTAAAGGATCATAAAGTATACTACACTGGTACTTTACATCACATCGAGTTTGTCTATTTAGTAGATTTGCTAGATCCCAGTATGCATAAGGGAATAAGTATTACAAAATTTTATGACCCCATCATGTCAATAGGATTTGTCAAAGATATTTTTTATTATATCGACATAGGGGCGTGTATCTATAGGCTGGAGGGTACCTGCTTTAATTTATTACATTCTATAAAAAGACGAGACAATGCTCTACACGAGATGCGTCGCTATAATTTACTCGACCGATTACAGTGGCCGATGTATTACTTTTGGATAGCAAACAACCACGTAAGACTACACTCAGGAATCCTGAGCGCGATTACAAGTATGCGAGCTTACGATGATGTTTACATTATCGGCTGTAAGTGGGGGTATCTGCGTATTTATTATGCCCCATACAAACACAAGTTTTTGGATATCTTCACCAGTCGTCCCGCGAAACAGTTCAAACTGGTCACGCGGGAATATTACAGCCCGAGTGTATCGAAGTGTTCAGTGCTAAAAATTGAAATTATGGAGACTCCTGAAGGCCACATCGTGATCGTAGCTTTGCCTATGAAAATAGTACAGATAAAGTTCACCAACAACTTCAAGGCGGTTATAGATCAAGCAACAAGTGGTAGACGACCCAACAGGCAGCACTTTTCTGAGGTGGAGCCAACACCTCTCCCGTCGACTTCCCATTAAATTACGCTGCGTGGGTAATAGGTAAGCTTTTTTAAACGTAAATCATATAATGAGGGCATATCGTAAACAAATTGAAGGTTACAAATATATTGTCATCTTGCGTAAATGGGTTTTAGGTCTGATTGAACACAATTGGTTTTCTATTTCAAGTTATATTATAACTTTATAATGGCAAAGATTTATATAACAGAACATAACACTTGAGAAGCTTGTATTCGCTGCGGCACAGGTGCAGGGGTCGTTTAGATGAACGGCCTTATTCATAAACAGATTGTAAACCTATTTAGTCACAGAATGCTTTGTCTTCTTCCCTCAAACTGAATTCTTAAGTTATTCGAAAGGGACAGAACATTCGATAACTAACATAGGTTTTAAATATGTCTGTCAAAAACGCCAGAAGTGACTGCAGATATTTACACTTTACATAGCATCTGCCATTAACTTTGCTAAGCGAACTTGATCTAATGCGAATTTTTAACTAGCACTACAAATTGGTTGATTCATGCTGTGCTCATAATTATGCAAGAAGCCCGGGCTAGCTTGGGACCGCGAAATTAGATATATTACTTATTCACTTTAGGAAAACATAAAGCAACAGAGCGGCCAAACTATTCACTCCATTTAAATCAACTAAGCAGGATTACTAACTACAGGCCGCGCGGTTGCTTCATCTGTTGCAATGAAGCTATTTACTTCATCGCTTTTAGGAAGGTCCATAACATAATATTTGATGCAGCACGCTTCTATTGTTTTAGAATCATCTCCCACGTCGCCATCAATCATCGAAGGAAGCGTAATCGAAAAAACGGGCGCTGTCCTGGACAACGGCGTTGCTTTGAGGATTGAAAACTATCTGCGCAATACCTTATATTAAGCTTATTTTTGTATTCATTATAGTAGTTACTGATTTTACATGATGATGCATTTTTCGACTAATATATTTGCGTTGCGAAATTTGACACAGCTACGTGTTAATAATAGTTGAATGTAATATACAATATCTGAGCTCTCATTATAAAAGTGTTTGGTGAAGTTGGCAACTGCAGGCGGGAGAGGGTGTGGGTGCAGCCTCCGAGGACACTACGCTGATGTTTCACTCGTGTGACTTTGTGTACATTTATTATCCCTTCCTTCACCAGTGATGGAAAATATAATACAAGTCCACAATTTTTTATTGTGCTTCTGTTCTAATTCTTGAATTTCTGATTCCAGACATTGAAAAACACTTAAATATTGGTTTTAGCTTTCCAAGTTTGTTTTTGTCTTAATTATAATATGAGCAATAGGTGGTAGCACTTTAATTATACCGCGTGCGAATTGAATATTACTTGTAAAGGACACAGTAGTGAGTATTTAGATGTCTACTACAGCTATATCGACCGAATATGTGTATTATTAAGTTAAAAAATAGCGTCAAGATAATGAAAAAAGGTATTGTTGTCGAACTATAAATAAAAAAAATAATGAGTAGACATGATTTTACAAAATTCCTTAATGTTCATGAAAAACAAGCCTGGGAGGGACTTAACCCAGTAGTTAACGGTTTTTTTGGAAACATTACAACCACAGACTAAACTACTATTGGAACTGACAATTATAAAGATTGAAAAAGATGAAAAAATAGAATGAACAAGACTTTTATCTTCAGCAAAACTCTTCGTGATGTAATTTCACATACAAACTTTTCTTGAAAATTCAATTAATGCTATAGTTTATACAAAAGCAAACCTTGAACAGAATAATGATTTATCCTTAATTTGCCACGTGGGAGAAACCAAATATCATTTACAGAAGCCAGGCACAAAAACTGTGTTGACCTGTTGAAATAACACTGGTTTTACGGATTTCACCGCGGACGTAAAAACTAGTTTTATTTGAATGTGTAACATTCGCGTAAATCTAAGAAACCATTGTGTTGATTTCTGATATAATTAGGCCATTCTATATATAATAATAAATACACTCAACAGTCACATACATAGTCCTGACCCCACACTAAGATCGAGTCTTGTGTCGTGGGTATCAGAAACTACAAGACCCTTTTCCGTTCCAATAACACCCAGACTCGAAACAAATGCCTGTGGATCACACAATATGTCTCGTTTCTCAGCCGGCATGTAACCAACTGCGCCACGTAGGCTGTCAATTTATCAATACATATATAAATACTATTTACTTGAATTAAAAAGTATTTATTGGCTACGATACATTCAACTATGATATTTTTTCTTGTCCATTTTTTGTTTTCTCGGTAAAGTGAAATTAAGTACTTTATCTTGCGTAGGTTAGCCTGTCAGATATTGGTGGTGCTCTAAAGATTTAAATGTTATAATCGTCTAAATGTTTACTATAAACATAATCATGTAGATAATTTATATGAAATCTAATCGAGCTTAGATTTTGTGACGTAGTATAATCATTGACATGGTGCGTTATTATTTGTACCTACATGATATTCAAAATGGATTGCAGTGTACTGTTGTTAGTTAGTAAAAGGGAATCTCTCCCATTATGCCCAATGTTAGACCATCGGCTTACTTATTGAGTTATTATGAAAATGTAGATCTGATTTTTATAATGATATATTCCGCAATTGGTTCAAAACCTGTGTAGATAAATAAATATTAATAAAAATAAGTGATTAATTCTATTCCGTCTTTGCGATGTATTAATTCCTTCATAACCATCATTCAGTCCTTAGTCATATGACTGCCCGCCTAACCCTCTACCAATAATCTCCCATCATCATTCATTAAAACTTTTCATCAGTTTGTCATTTAATCGATATGTATATGTAGTTGTAATTTTATAATATAACGTTTTAATCAAAAATATATCTTACATTATCGCTGTGTCAGATGATTTTTTAAAGAAATGCTCGTGTACTGTAACAATCTTGAGTACTAATATTATCATAAAGATGAATAATTATATTTTTATATGAATATTTCAAGTGGGCGTGGGTGGCTAGTATAAGAAATAGGAAAATAATTATGATGAAAGGAGTTAGGAGCCCAATTGTGATGAAAACTATAAGAGCGAGGTAAACGAAAATCGAAGTATGTGGGATTAGTTTTCATCATTTTCATTAGTATACGTATAACTTTTCTGTATTATAAATAATATGGTAATAATATTTTTTTTCGTTGTCACTCAATTTGTGTTTTATTTATCACAAAATACACATGAAAATATAAAATGGTCTCCAACAATGGCGAGGCTCGAGATACAAGCCACCGGTGGTCAGGACCCCGAAGTGAGGAACCGTCTCACAATAAGTGTCATGTCAAGCAATACTGCCTTCTGTATCTGACTTTTGACCCAACAGCCCATTGCAGCCTCTGTAGATGTTGGTCGATGTTACAGCCTTTATTTTTGTAATGTATGAAGCTACAATATTAAAACGTTTTACTAAATTCAATTTATATACGAAGATATTGCATGTTTTATACTTAATAATAAGCATCATCCATAACTAAACTATTGTCTCTTTCCTCTCCCACCCGTTTGTCTGGAAGAGATCGCTTAAACCGATAATTTATATACGTACCGATTATTTATATTTCAATCGCAATTAATCAAAAAACTTGGAAATAATTCACGCTTTCGTACAATTGAGTATTTGTAGTCTACAATGAGAACACACTGGGACTGCTTCTGAGGTCATTCACCTGATGCCACAGCAGTGGCGAAGGGTGATTTTTTTAAAAAGGGAAGCCGAAGCTCAATACGCGAAATAAGTGTGTTTATTTTGTTTATACCTACTGGCCCTACATAGGGAAGACAATGTGACTGATACTTGATAGTAAACATAGTGCAGTCCACATTGAGTAGATCAACTTATCGTGAGATGCTTCACAGAATTAGCCCGAAACGCGACACATTTACATAATTTGTACGTGTATCCTTATATCCGGACGTTTGTGAATATCCAACCACCAGCAAATTATTCCTCCGACAATCTCACTCGCCAAACGAAACGATTGCGTTTCGTATGATGGCATCTACGTACTGCGGTCGTCAATTATATTTTAATATTTCCAATATACAAAAGTTGCAATGTCATCATGAGAAAAGTAAAAAAGTATATTTTTAAACCGCACGTGAATATAAGATTAATAAAGTAAAATTAATGATCTAGATACAATGTTAACAAGTACGTTAGCCGCGCTTTTATTAGTTGTATTATTAGTAGTCGAGCACTTCCTAAAATCTAAACAATAACGTTATTTCCGAAATTGACAATCTAAACATGTACGTCCCTCACGATTATTAATTTCCATTACAACATAATAATACTATTTATATTTATGTACATTTTGTAATTTAAAACAGTAAAAACAAAATGCGTGAACCAGCTAATTCTCGTATACTGTCAAAACACAATACACACATAAACACACAAAATGCTGAAGATTCGCAGCATGCCTCCTGCTTTTTTAACGGAAACTCAACCTTAAATCATTATAAGTTTAAGGTACAATTTTGCGTGATTTGTTGCAAAATACACAACCCTGTCACACCAATGCGTAACCTGCAGCCGACGCGGGCGGTCGGCGCACGGGCCGCGCCATTGTTATTCAATAAGCCGAACAATTTTGGCAGTAATTCGCCAGAGGTCGCAACGCAGCGCAATCTAATTACGAGTTTGCTATGCGCCTCCGCAGTAACATTTACCTATGTGGCCGACAGATGTCGTTGAATAAATTGAGTTTAGATATTACGTAAATAATGTTGAAAAATTTGCTTGTTTATAGTGTAATGATAAATTACAAAAGGTAAGCCGCAGGGAATCGAGTTATATGGAGCCTTCGCCACTGTGCCACAGACTAAGTGAATTGAGCGCGTTGTACTTCACGTACCGCTTCAGATAACATAGTTCGTAGCGACGGCAGCTACACTGTGACCTACGCCTGCGCTACTTAGCTCTGAATGTTTATGCGCTCCTAGTATATAAATCGCGTAATATTGTACACCTTTGCCTCAGTGCCCAGTACGTCTCAGTCGTGCAGCTCTCAATGGTTATGCGCTCCTAGTAGTTGGCTTGCGTAATATTTTGCATTAAATAGATATCGGAGCTATCACTGAATGCTGCCAGATATATTCATATTTGACGAACAACATGACGGTCAATGCCTATGTTCAGCAGTGGACAATAAAAGGCTGATGATGATGATGACGGTCAATATCCAATTTTATTTTCAGTGATTTTATTTAGGACATTACTTAATAAATTTAACAACGCACGAGTATTTTATAGAACCAGTCAATTTGCAAGCGTATCTACCATTATTAATGAGCTAATAATATTTATCTTTGCCCTGCAGCGGGACACATTAACAAGCTAAAACATATTTTGTTCCTCATTATAACAATAGAAAACCCTCAGCAAGCTTTGTTCGAATGTCATGTGCAACACTTATCCCTCTGATTTGTCACGAGTGTGAAAAGACGACACGAAATAAAGCACCGTTCAATAAGACTCTGATTTCATTGTCACTGGTGTAGCCGCTGACATTCAACTTCGTGCGATTGCAGTGCAACCTTGCAGTGTATAAGTAATAAACATGTAAAATCAATTGCCGAAGAGACCACAGTGACGCCGTTTGTATGTAAACAACATTTGTTTACGGTAGCCTGGCAACATGCCTAATTCAGGTACCGCAAACACTAGGATATCATAATAGCAGAAGAATTCTAAACCACCTGTTGATATGTTATTAATATACTCGAAGGTGTGAACGAGATGGATGATGTTCATCTCTCACCAACGCAGGCGAAGCCGTAGGCATACAGAGTAGTAGCTTTCTATAAAAGCAATATTCAGTGTTACAGAAAATGAAATGCATCTAATGCCATGTGCCTAGTCTGTGGCGACTCAACGCCTGACCAGGAACAACCGTCGTTCATTGGCTGAGCAATAATTCGAAACTGGCAGTAGGGTGAGGGAGTATGGAGCCACCACATGGTGGCTTGTTGGTAACGCACCGAAGGCGGCCGCCGAGATGGTGGTCGTGGGTTCATACGGGGATAGTCAATGACATGACTCTTAAACGGTGAACAAAAATATTTTAAGGCGCGATGATGGGCGTCACAGTTACAGCGGGAGTCAAAGAATTGTTACGAGTTACAAGAGTAGTAAAATAGCTAATCGTGTGCCTACGATATATGTATCCTACATTGATTTATCGAAAACCATCTGAACGGATAGCTGTTGATACTGTAATCTACATATGAATCGCACAACTATTAAACAGTCCTGCGGTCCTAGTATTTGGATCGCGTAATATAATGAACATAAATATGTATGTATGAATCTGAATACAGAACAAAACAACCGCTGTACGATATAACGTACACAATATACAAGTTTGAGCAAAGAAGGCAAAGAAGACGGAGCATTTGATATTGGTTTTGATCTGTCTTTGAATGAGGCGGATAGTATATTCTTATGACGCTCCAACACACGCACACGCACAAACACACACACACACGCACATACACACACAATTAACATTGTTGGAATTTGATTTGATTTTATGTTATATCTGTAATGATACTGTAAAACATGTATATTATGGATATGGAAGAGCGGGGTCCTCTGGCACAAGTATCTCAATACTTAATAGAAGACCCCAACCTTGTATTGTTAAACAAATTTGGTTAATGATTAAAGATTTATTTTAAAGTAATAATTCCGAGATTTAGGCACGATGGCGTTGACAACTACTCTTCTTTTGACAGTCGCCGTTCGGCAATATTCGTGACTACACGCTTATTTATCGCTCCTGCTATCGACAACTGTTTCTCAAACTTTGTGTCAGCAAAATGTTCCAGTGTGCTAGTTGCGGTTCTCATCACAGCGAAGGACCAATCTGCTGTATCTGCAAAAGTCACTACGACTTTCAATGCTCTGGAATAACCGAGGCTGGCTACAGAAAGCTTGGTGACAACAGGAAGAATAATTGGCGGTGCCCGAAATGTAAAACCAGCGCATCACCATCTCCATCTACAACTGCACTTCAGCCTGGCCAGTTGGACAACATTCAAGCACAGTTGAACAAAATAGCACTCGATTTGGCACCATTGGCAACTTTGGTGGAAGACGTTAAACTAATAAAAAGTGAACTTAACAACGTCAAAGAGTCGCTTGAAATGGCGCATGAGCTTGTTGGACAATTTACAAGTAAGTTAAAAAATCTAGAAAGCCGGATTAACTCAACTGAAAAAACCGTATGTGGGATTGCTGCTCTCCGTGCTGATATTGAAAGACTCAATACAGAAATGGAAGTCAGAGATCAATGGTCCAGGGCGAATAATGTGGAGATTCAGAATATACCTCAAAAGAATAACGAGAATCTTTATGATATCGTGCAGAAGATTGGTACTGTATCACATAAACCTATCAAAAAAGAAGATATAAATTATATTGCCCGTATACCAACTCGTCTACCTAAAAAAGATAAACCAATTATTGTATCATTTAACAACCGTTATACAAAGGAAGAATTCATATCGTCAGCGCGCGAGAGTAAGCAACTCATTTTGTCTAATCTGGGATTTGCAGCTACATCAAACTTCTATGTGAATGACCACTTAACAACGAACAACAAAATACTTTTAAACAAGACGAGGGCGATGGCTAAGGAAAAGAATTTTCAATATGTATGGGTGAAACATTGCAAAATAATGGCAAGAAAATCGGACACGTCACCAATAATACATATAAAAAACGAAAGCGATCTCAAAAAAAATTCCTCTTAGTGAACCTAAAAACAAATACTTTATTTTCAGCTTGTAATAAAAACATCCAAAGATTGAGAACCATACTAGATTTGCTTGCTTATTTTTTACTGGGCAGTCGCCATCGTCGACACCGAATGCGTCATATTGGAAGAGCCAAACAATTAACGCAGGTACGTTTGTCACCTAAGACGCAACTTAAAGTCGCATATGCGCGGGCAGTCAATGATTTAGTGATCAAAGTCGCTTGCGCACTCGATAAGTGTTGGAGCTTGCATTTGCTTGTAGTATTGTTGACCTACTTTGCTTTTGTTTGTTGTGTTTGTAAAGCTACCTTGCATTTGAATATTATAAGTATTGGACCTCTGATAATCAATTTTAAAAATTTAAGGTTAAATATGGTTGTACTATTATTTCTGTTATTAGTGTCATTGTTTATGCTGGAACGTCAAATTGTGGATTTTTATGCGCATTGCTGTTGTCTTTCTTGTTTTTTGTATATTGTGAATTGTTATTTGATTGCTCTATTCTTGATACTAAAATGTTATAGTAATATTGTTCGCCATGGCCTCAACACTTAAAATCTATTACCAAAACACCCGAGGTTTACGTACGAAGACACATATATTCAAGCGTAACCTGCTCTTGAACTCATACGACATAGTGTCACTAACCGAGACTTGGTTACTTGACGGTATCTCCGATAGTGAATTGTTTGATGACAGGTACCTGATTTGGCGTCGAGATAGGAATTATGAGAACACACGAGAAAAGTATGGAGGTGGGGTACTTTTAGCGATACGTCGGGATATAACATCCATGAATCGTTTGGAATGGACTACTTCAGCGGAGGATATCTGGGTTACAATAACAATGGGGCTAAGGCGCGGGCAATTCAGGAAAATTCACCTATGTACTCTTTATCTCTGTAGGGAAAAGCACGGTAACAATTTCATCTCTCAGTTGCATAATTTTACAGATAATCTCTCTTCTATAGTTAATTCATGTCCGGATGATACTTTTGTAATACTGGGAGATTTTAATATGAGCAATATTAAGTGGATTAATGACGGAAATTATTTTCAGCCTTCGGGAGCCACTGGGCAGGCCCAATTATACTTTATAGATACTCTCTCAGAATGTAATCTAAATCAGTTTAATTCCATAAAAAATATAAATAATACTATCTTAGACTTAGTTTTAAGTAATGCTTCTCTGGAAGTCTCTGCTTGCCAAAATCCGTTGGTACCCGAAGATTTTCATCATAAATCACTAGTTATACAAACAAGTTTCGGAAATAATGAAGATCTTGCTTTGAATACCAGAAAAAAGTATTATTACAAGTATGCTAACTTTGACGAGATCAATTCATCCATCAATATTATACCATGGGAAGATTGCTTGCATACTGAAGAAATTGATGACGCAACAACACATTTTTATAGATGCATATACGATTTAAGAGATAAGTATATAAAGCATAAATTTGTACGTAACTCCACTTTCCCACCTTGGTACAGTATGGCATTAAAGAAAATTCTTAAAGAAAAATATAAATTTCTCAAGAGATATCGTATATATAAAAACAGCCATGATTACTCTGCCTTTTCCTTACTCCGTAAGAGAGCGAAATTAATCGAAGATGAGTGTTACCGTGCTTATATTAAGGACATGGAGGATAGCATCACTAAGAATCCGAAGCTGTTTTGGTCATTTGTTAAGTATAATAAAAAAGGTTTTGGTCGATTGCCCTCAACAATGACATATTTAAATAACTCGGCGGATACCGGTGAAGAGATTTGTAATCTATTTGCTACGTTTTTTCAATCATCATTTCTTCATGATAAATCTTGCGACAATACTCATTTTGATTATAATACCTCAATGTTAGACAGTACCTGTGGCATTAGTAATATTACGGTAGACAGTAACGAACTACACAAATTACTCAAGTCATTAGATCTTGCTAAAGGGGCTGGCCCTGATGACATCCATCCTTTATTCATAGTTAATTGTGCTGATAGTTTAACTAGACCATTAAGCATTTTGTACCAAAGATCTCTTATCGAAGGGAAAGTTCCTAAAGTGTGGAAATCCGCATATATCACTCCAGTTCATAAAAATGGCAATAGAGGTGAAATCAGAAATTACAGACCTATATCCAAATTATGCATATTTGCCAAAATACTTGAGAAAATTGTTTTCAATAATGTCTACAACGTTATGTCTCATAAATTTATTCCTGAACAACACGGTTTTATAAAGAGGCGTTCAACTGCTAGTAATTTGGTATCTTTTATTGAATTCACTTCATCTAACATCTTTGCTGGGGGACAGGTAGATGCAGTATTTACTGATTACAGTAAGGCATTCGATCGCATAGATCATGAGTTACTGCTCAAAAAACTATTCTTGGCGGGGATTCATGGAAATCTGTTTCGATGGTTTGCGTCTTACATTCGAAATCGAGCTCAAGCTGTTGCAATAAATGGTTACAAATCGAAATGGCTAACTATTCTTTCAGGAGTTCCACAAGGGTCTTTACTAGGACCCCTTCTATTTAATATATTTATCAACGACATAAACACGTGTTTCCTAAATTCAAAATTTATTCTCTATGCTGATGACATGAAAATATTTAGTCGCATTAACAATTTCAATGACTGTCAGCTTCTACAGCAAGATCTTATTAGATTTCAACGTTATTGCAAATTAAATAACCTGGACGTTAATATTTCTAAATGCAACATCATATCTTTCACTCGTAAAGGGAACCCAATTGATTACACCTACAAGCTGGAAGACAATCCTATTGCACGTGTCAATGAAATACGTGACCTCGGAATAATACATGACTCAAAATTGATATATAATAAACACATTGAATATATTGTTAAGAAAGCCAACAAAGCACTAGGTTTTGTCATAAGATCATCTTCTCAATTTGCTAGTATAAAATTAATAAAAATACTTTATTGTTCATATGTTCGCAGTATACTGGAATATTGTTCACAGGTTTGGAATCCACAATATGACGTATACATACATAGACTAGAATCAGTACAGCGTAAATTTATAAAATTTATTCAATTCAAATGCAAAATGTATGATAATACCTATGAAGAAAGATGCAAAAGACATCACATTTTGCCACTTGAAGTAAGGAGAAGAATAGCTGACGTTACGTTTTTATTAAAAATCGCTCAATGTGCAATTGATTCACCCGACCTTCTCTCTAAAATTTATTTAAATGTCCCTGTAAAGACAATAAGAAAACCTATTCCCTTATATGTACCATCGACCATTACCAAATATAGAAAACAATCATTTTTCTTAAGAGCTGCCAATTCCTTTAATAAACTGGCTAACAACCATGAACTGGATGTATTTAACTCTAAGGCATTGGCAGTCAGGCAAACTTTATCCAATAATTGGTTTAACACTGTCCAATAGATCAAATGTCTTTTTAATGTTAATCCTAGTAATAAGCTTTATAAATGTGAAAACATGTTAATTGTTAATTGTAATTTAAATATTGTATTTTACCTAGATATAGAACTGTTTGTTTTCCGAATAAAATAAAATAAAAAATAAAAATAAAATTTTTAATGAGGAAAAATACATTATAGGCCATACTTAAATTTACAAATATCATAAATATATTTCCAAGTGGCGCGACCCAAATACAACTACTCCACCAACCACTGTAGCACCTCTGCCTACCCCTTCTGGGAAAAAGGCGTGTGTTTATGTATGTATGTATCTTAATAAATAAATAATTCATACCCCCACGAAGAGCCAGGACCCGAGTATCGACCGTGAACTTGACACACTTACGCGTCCCCTTTTATTTAAATGGACTGTTTGTATAAGTCAAGATCTCTGCCAAGGCCGGTTAAAACATATTTTAGAGATAAACCAGTCGTAAACGCTAAATAAGAGACGCTCGCTGTAACTACAAATCATCGCACTAATTTGCACAACTAAAGATTTATTGAATGGCGTGTGAAAACGCGTCTTCAGTGTCAGGATTATAATAATATATTTAACAATTCTAAATTATATAGTTCAACAGATTCCTTACTATAAACAATTCTCTCAGCTTCAATATCAGCATTTTATTTTTTTACAATATTTTAGCAACTTCGCCAAAATGTCTATTGTTACTTTTTTAAATCTCCAAATAGGAATCATACTTACTTATATAAACGCCCACTTTGCTTTATTGTATCGTTTTTCTGCAATAAGTAGGTTATTTAAACTGAATGTCGATTGTATTGTTAATTCTCAGCAGTCGTTTCAAGAACTTACTATTTTTGTTCTCCTGCTCTGAATCACGAACACTGGGATGTCTCGCTGAAGCAGTCGGACACTGGGATATCGAACGTTTTTCTATAATCTCGCAACAAGGCGAAAATATTACGCGATTTAAATACTAGGACCGCATAGCTATTGAGAGTTTTGTGATACAAGAGTAAGTCACAGTGTAGTAGCATCTCATATAAAACATTTTCGCTCTGACAGTAAACGAACCACATCACTCGATTATTACTCGAATATGTTAGTCTGTGGCATCAGGTCAATGATCTCGGAAATATTGTCTCCACAATATTTACAACATGTGCCAATACAAGAACGCAGTGTTACATTATTTGTTTTGTTATCCTGGAGCAAAACAACTTATCGCTACCACTGCCTGGAGGTAACGGAGCGGCGATGTTGGGTTCACCGGTCCTACGTGGCGATCCGGGCGACCTCTGTGTCGATTTCACTACTAAATTCCTACACTGGTAAACAACCAAAACCACCAAATTCCTCTAGCGCATTAAAACTGCTCCGGGGTCCTGCAGCAAGAACGCCATAGCCTCACCGGAACCTCACATGCGCGGTGCCGCGCCGCGGCCCATTTGCGAAAGAGGGACTCGGACACCGCGACCGAACCCTAATAACGAATCAATTACCTCTGTAATGTATCAAAATACGATGAGTAATTTGAGCTCTACTGTGAATCAAATAAGTCAGCTACTATACTGTAACATACGTCTGTGTCGTGCAGCTCTCAATGGTTATGCGCTCCTAGTATTTGGATCGCGTAATATTTTGCAAGATAATATCGGAGCCATCAGCGGCCGATTAACGATATTCATGAACAACATAACAGTCAAACTAATACAGGACTACGTTCAGTAAATGGTCTTTACTTGAAACAATACTTACTGAATTCATTAGAGTACAAGTACAAGTACATTATAAAACCAGTGACTCTGCAGGTGTATGCAACGATTCCGTCAGTGGAATACACTGACCACTTATGATGGCGTTACCTTCATTCGGAAAAATATTTTCGCTTTATAATATACAAATTGATCATAGACTTCATTAGATAATTACCATTATTCAAATCAGTAATGAATTAACAATAAATTCTTTTTTTTTTTATCAGCCCATATACGTTCCACTGATGGGCACGGGCCTACTCTACAATCGAGAAATCGATAGAGAGTGGTTAGGCTATATAGTCCACCACGCTGGCCTAGTATGGGTTGGCGGAAATCGCTACGGTATGCAGGTTTCCTCACGATGTTTTCCTTCACCGTTAAAGTGCGTGGTGATTGACTATCAATACACACATAACTCCGAAAAGTCAGAGGTGTGCCCTGGGATTTGAACCCGCGACCACCGAGAACATGTAGGCAGCCGAGTCTGGTGCGTTACCAACAGGCCACCACGCACTTTTCCCAATAAATATAATGGATATTTTTTATTTGTAATAATTCTGTTTGTCTGTGATCAACGATGAGCATAAACAACATTGGACTCAGTAATATTAAACGCATATTTAATTAATATCGTAAATGCGAATTCGTTTTTGTTTGAAACGCTTTGACACTCTGATTACTAAACCTATCGTCATGAAATTTTGTACACACTTTGTCCGGGACACACAAATGGAACAGAAACAAGTGTTATTCCCGTGGCATAGAAACAGAATTTTGATTTTTCTACATTATTGCTTCTTTTATCGATCGAGAATCTATTTTGTGTAATAAAACCTAAATTAACGTAGTTATCCATATAATGAAGAAGTCCTTTTCATATATTCTTATAAAATCAATGGACCAAGAGGCGACAGAGAGAACAACATTTGTTTACGGTTCCAACAAGTGGATTCGTACACCGCGAACACAAGGACATCATGACAGCAGAGGAATAACACAACCTGTTGCTTCACTGCGAATTTACAAGGTGTGAGCGAGACGGGTGATGTTTATCTCTCACTAATGCAGGCGAATAGAGTAGTATAGTAGCTCTCCTTACAAACAGTATTCAGAGCGACAGAAAATGAAATGCGTCGTATGACATTAGCGTAGTCTGTGGCTCCACACGGACGGCGTTCATTGACTGAACAATAAATTAATATTGGCGGCGGCATGACGAAGACGTAGAATTAAGTTTATCACACGTTATAATGTAATGTAGAAATTATAGAAACTGTTTGAAATTACACACGAGAAATTACTCCTCCAACGCGGAATCAAGATCACGTGTCTGGACCGTCGACTTGGCATACTTACGTGTGACCTCGGTTGTTCTTATCGCAAAAGTTCATTGCCGAGGTCAGCTTTTTAATAGATATATACAAACTAAATAATTGTACTGCACTGTATCAGCCCAGATATGTCCCTCTCTAGGACACGACCCTCCTCTACAATCGAGAGTTCGATTGAGAGTGGTTAGGCCATATAGTCCATGAACCCGCACTAGGCCAGCGTGGTGAACTATACGGCCTAACCACTCTCAAAGTAAATAAAGACACATCCAATTTTTTAAGATCAATACTTTATTAGAGGGACTCGTGACGTACGAGGGCTGTCGGGACATCCCTGTAGCTCGACTCTCAAAAGACACACACAGAATGCTAGAAGCGGATTAAAATAATTTTATATCAAAAAATAGAATTAGCCACACACGTCGAGCCACCTGGACATCTATGTGCGTCGGCGGGAGGCGCCACGCCCTGCGCGTCTGCAAAGTATGGAGCGTCGGGAATGTTCCGGCTAGAGGTCGTCTATGTTCGGTGATATGTGAGAGCCTGAACATCTATGCAGCAGTCTGCATTCCTTCAAAGCGTCGGTATCGCATGGCTGTTTAATGTTTATGTAGGATGGTGTTGCAGTTTTATCTATTTAATGAGCTTAGAAACCAAAATTGAGTAAATAATCCACATTGCTTAGTTTATACGAATACTTATTTATATATCTTGTTTAATATCTTGTATGTATGGTGAAAAATTGTGTGCTTAATATAACTATGTGTATGTATCGCATGACCGACATAGGGATTTTACTCTTTTAGCCTCAGCAAGCTGCTGGAGTTATAAAAGATTAACAAACTAATTTGAAAGAACTCAAATTTAATAATTTAGGGCCCCAAGTGATGAGAAGTTCCATAAACTTCATATTTGATACGCCAACATCACGTGTCAATTAAAACGAGACGAGTCACTATTAATATACGAGTAGTTGTAAGAGAAAAGAAATAACTGCCGTGTCTCACTTATACAGCAAATTGCAAGCCCACAGTTTAACAGATTAACCTATACGTGATATTGAGTGTCGCAGTGAATGAAATAAATAGTACTCAGTGTGAGTAGTCTGTGGCATCACACGGTCGTCGTTCATTGGTTGAGTAATAAATCAATATAGACAGTAAGGTGAGGGAGTATGTGGTGGCTTGTTGGTAACGCATCGGACACGGCTGCAGAGACGATGGTCAGGTTCAAGGTCAGGTCAGCAGGTTCTATATAGTTACAGCGGTAGTAATAGAATACTGTTCGTTAGGAGTTATACGAGTAGTAATATTTCTGGAAACTGAGCTCTGTTAGTACAGAGCTGGGTATGTCACACAACACCCTCATAACTAAAAGAAAACATTCTCTAACACCGAGGCAGGACCCGCGTGTCGACCGTGCGCTTGACACAGTTACCTGACCCCTTTTATTCCGAAGGACTCGAATCCTTGAATAACACAAGTTCTCTGTCACGATATTGCAAAACTAGACAAGAGGTTTATTAAATAGGCTGTGAAAACGCCTGTTATGTGTCAACATTATACATACGTTTAACAATTCTAACTTAAACGATACAATGGATTCCTTACTATAATTATCTCGCAAAAACAATCATAATATTTCGCCCACTTTGCTTTACTATGTCCATTTTCTGCAATAAGTAGGTTACATTTAAACTTAATGTCAATGAACATATTAGTAATGATGGGAAGTGCTTAATATCTTATATAAATTGGATGTCTTTGTTTACGATGTTACTCATACATCTTTTCGATATATTTATTTTTCCTATAGAAATATGTGTAGGCTTCAGTTTTTGTTATTATCTGACAAAAATACATGAGGAGGGTACCGACAATGGATGAAGCGAAAATGTTTTTTAGGATCAATGAAAGTGTAGATCTATAATCTCTGTCTACACCAATGGAATATCCGCGTGACGGTTGGGTTATTTGTATATAATTTTAAGTCTCATTTTTATTTCTTTCAAGTTCAAATTTTTGATAGTGGATTTATTTATTGTCTAAATGACACACCAACAGTTAATAGACAAACTTGCATCATTAAACGTGTACAATTTAAGACCTTAGTCTATTCACCAATTATAAGTGTGAAACAAAATTCGTAATATAAATGAATTGAAACAGTAAATGAAAAAACATATAAACATTTATATATATATAAAACATGAAACAGTACATGAAAGAGAGTCTTCCTCTCTGTTTGAAACGCAAGCTCTTCGACATGTGTATCTTGCCCGTCCTTACTAATGTTGCTCAAACGTGGTCTTTGACCGAGCAACAGGAGTCCAAACTCAAGGTTTGTCATCGAGCAATGGAACGCAGCATGGTGGGTGTGAAACGACAAGATCGTGTCAGAAACACAATGCTGCGTTCTTTAACAAAAGTAACGGACGTCGGTAAAAAGACCGCTAGACTCAAGTGGGATTGGGCCGGGCATGTTTCCAGGATGCACCCTGATCGATGGGTCAAAATCATCGGCGAATGGATACCGCAAGACGGGCTTACGCGAAGAGGTGGACCCCGAAAGCGATGGCGGGACGACCTCAATAAATTTAAGAACGACTGGAAGCAAATTGCTCTCAACAGAGATTTATGGAAAAATTTAGCGGAGGCTTTTGCCCAGCAGTGGGATCTTTAAGGCTAGTAAAAAAAAAACTAATTAATTATACCATAAAATAATCCAACATAACAATCATAAACTTAAAAATAAAATAACTGCAGAATAGAATAACATAACTCATGCATAATAAGGACAAAACACGTAAACGCAAAAAGACAGATCATTTTTTTATGTACCTATATTGTCCCACTGCTGGGCAAAGGTCTCCATTCAAACTCTTTCCATTTTTCCCTATTTCCTGCTGTTGTTTATATAGGTTTCTATGGAAATAACTGCTGCAAGAAAAAGCAAGATGTCTATAGTGTACGCTCTTTGTATACTCTCAATCCGTTGCGAATGAACAGCGTAAAAAGGAGACCAGGCAACACTAGCGTACTCGAGATTGCTGCGCACAAGTGTATTGTAGAGAAATACTTTAGTTCCGAGATTTTTAAATCCACCAGTATTCCTTCTAAAAAAACCGAGCATTCGGGCAGCTTTAGTCACAGTTTTGTTAATATGTGACGCAAAATTTAATTTCTTATCAATGGTAACGCCCAAATGTCGAATTCCCTCGACTTCTTTTAGTAATTTGCCAACAATGTCGTACGCCGTTACAAGTGCTTTGAAAATTCCGAGATTCGTATCTGTTGATGACTAGATTTGAAGATCTATTTAACCAATACAGCAGCGACCCTCCAACACCAAAAGCTTGGAGTTTTTTAATTTCTAACATTAGGTTCATCACCTTTTTTAAAAACGGGAACAATACGAGCCCTTTTCCATTCATTGGGAAATACGCCGTCAGAAATAGAACGGTTGAATAGTACTGTTAACGATACTGTTGATGATTGAACGCAACATTTAGTAAACAAAGTGGGAATTAAATCTGGCGCTGCCCCTATTAACTCATCTAGTTTTTTAATTGCACGTTAAATAATTAGCTTAGTAAATTGTACTTTAGATGTATATTTGTTACTTAAGGTGTTTAAGTGGTCTACCTTCAAAGTTTGAACCGGAGTGCTAGAAAAAACGATCAGCAAATAAATTAGCGAATTATTGCCATTTTGGACAAACGAGGCGTCCATAAACATTCCGGCTGGCAATGACGGATAATTCCCACGTTTATTCTTAATGAAACGCCAAAAAGCTTTGGGGTTTTTGCAAATACTCGACTCTATTGTGTTTTTATAGTTTGGGTAACAAATATTTATAACTTAGTGGCAGCGGCTACGGAGTAAATGGAATTCAAAGTCTTTTAATGATTTGATACAGGATTTACTGAGCCAAGGCGGATGAGAAGATTTATTTGCTTTTTTTATCGGAACATGCTTAGCAATTGTTCCATGGTTTATTACATTTTTTTAATTCTTACTTCTTTCATAATACCATATATTTTTTTTATATTTATTATCATTGGTAAATAATCATTTGTCCTTCAGAAAAAAATCCTTGTTGTATAACTGAATTTATTGAACTCAAGTCACAGACTAAGCAGATCTAGTACGATGTACATCGTACACTGATTCAGCGAAAACAATATATAGGGGAAACTGCCGATATTGCAACCTAGGTCTGTGTCTCACAACTCTCTTTATTAGCCACGCTTGTATGCATGTAACAGAATCTTTGAAATGGATTTTCGATCACTCCAAAACGTCGGATTAACTTGTAATTTTGCATACTTATCAAGGATCGATGACAATATAAAAATTTAAAGAGTGTATGGCATTATCCTGACCGGAACCTTAAGAAATATAATTAATAATCAGGTTAAGATAAAAACAAATTGAGTGAAATCCATTAATCTTATTGTTACAAAGCACTCCAGCTTTTTAACCATAAAATGAATTATATGTATTTCACTGAATATTCTAATCTTAAACTGATTATTAATTATTTTTACTTTTTTAGTTGAGCCATTTACTAAAGCGTATATCTTAGGTTTTTAAACCATTATTTATTTATTGTAACGTTATGTAACTTGGGTATGGAAAATCGTCTGTTCGTGCATTGTTTATTATTTTTTATGTCGGTCTTATTTTGTCGAACCTTTCATTGTTTCCTGTGAATGTCAATGAGTACGCACATTTAATTTTAAAAGTATAGAAATATCCTAGGTTTACTTGTTACCGCCACATATTCTTACATTCTTAATTGTGCCGCAAGAGAATTATTGTTCATATTTAATTCGTAATAATGAAAAGAAAACCAAATACTGACTGCGTCAATATCTGTCATCTTTATTAAATTAATTGAAGAACGGAAAAGATACAAACAAGATTTTAATTTGTATTGTTCACAAACGCAGTCAGATGCATTATCTGCTCACTCCTAGATTTTGTTGCTCTATCTATATCACCAACAACATTATGAGAAGGGAGCGTATTATGCCTTTTTTTATTTCAATCTTTTTAGTTTTTTTTTTTGTATTTCTTTTTGCAAATAATGTTATATTAAGTTATATAGTTTTGTCTATACGTGTCTTTTATATTTGTATAACATTATACTTGATGGGATTGAAGGAAGCACATTTTGTTTACTTTATATTATTCCAATATACATAAATGTACATTGTAAGGGTATATCAAGACTGCGACTTAAAACGAAGCTAGGTGGAATTTTTATTGATTTCAGATACAATGCAACTAAAAATTTCTAAAAAAAGCGACACGTATTTTTTGCAACTTTTAATATATCGTCGTGGTTGGGTGGTAAATTTATAGTTTTTTCCAAAATTATAATTTAAATTGTAGGGTACCATTGTGTAAAAATAAAAAGTTGTGCATTATTATTTTGGGAAAACGATGTAAAAAATTACAACAAAAAAATTGTCGCAATTTTTTTTTTTGCGAAATTTTTAGTTGCATTTTATCTGAAGTCACTAATACCTAGTTAAATTATAATGTTGCAGGAATAGTTTAAAAATACTTTATTTATGAATGTTTGCATTAATTAATATATTTATGTAAACTATTTTATATCCAGTTGTTCCTCGACAGAGACATGTCAGGCGAATCACACGGACAGCTGCACAGGACCAAGTTTTCGCCTTAGTGTTAAAGATAAGTGTAGTCATTTAATTTTTTTTAATTGACACTGGTGCGAACATTTCCGTTATACCGTGTAGTAACGTGTTTAAAAACATTATAGAAAATAGTAGTAACATTACAAATACGGTGGATCATAATGAGCATTTACCTTTTATTGTTAGTGGTATTACTAGATAGTCATTTTATTTTTGGGTCTTAGGAATTTTATATTTTATAGTTATAGAACTTTAATTTGTGTTATGATGTTTTCATTTGTATGTGTACCCACAGTTACTTTCTTTTTGAAATAAAGGGGGGGGGGGGTTGTGTAGCAGCATCGTAGAGTTTTATGTACTTTCGTATAAACTCCATGATTTTATATAAACGACATTGTCAACATGTTTTGAATTGCAAAATAATTGCTAGTGTAACAACCACCACTGCAACTCCTGTAAGCCAGGATCAACAGTGGCACGCATTGTAATGACACTGAGCATTGAAGCTCAGCGAGTCTCCGGGAATATCTAACTTGTTTTTAACCATTTTCAGCAACGTATTCAATCATAAAGTTAAATTAATAGAAGTTGGAAAATATATGTGAAAATATACAAGTTTTTAATTTGCACTCGATTTGATTGCCTCGGTGGCGTAGTGGTACTACGGTATGATTGCAAAGCTGAGATCTCGGGTTCGAATCCCGGGTCGGGCAAAGTGATATTGGATTTTTCTACTCATTATCTGCCCGGTGTCAGGAATTTGTACTCGATATAGCGATAGGCTCGCCCCCTATCACATCGTGGGACGGAATATACAAGGCGAAACGTGGGTGTTCTGGTACCACCTCTGCCTAACCCTTCTGGGAAAAAGGGGTGTGTTTTTGTATGTATGTATTAATTTGCACTCGGCGGTAAAACTTGTTTAAAAATGAGGTCATTCGCAACTAAAAACTTAATTAAGAGAATATCTGTGGATAAAATACCAAGTGTAGTCGCATTTAAAAATGTTGATAAATTGCGCCCATTTTTGATAAAACATGCCATTGGTACTGTTGTACATATTTTTTTCAGTACATCGTTTCAACGTTGATCAATGAATAATTCAAAATCCTTCTTTGAGGAATTCGATAATATTTCTTGAAAAATATATTATGTACTTGTTTAGGTTTAATTTGGTATCTAGTTCTAAAGCTTATCCATTAAACACTGCAAAACGTAATTTAAAACATATATGCGTACTTTATTTGTTATGTAGATACACGAACTTTTATTATAATTTTCTCAAATTTGACATGGTATTTTTCATTTCAGTAGTCGGTAAAAAAAAATACATATGATCCGTTTCCGGTCTTTGGAGTGTAAACATCACTGTGATTCTTTCCGTAACAAAACGTTTATAAAAATAGTTATAAGTTGCTTTAGTCGTCAACACTATTAGGGTTTTAGTGGATGTAGATATTATTATGCAGAGGAAAAGTCCCCTTAACATTGGAGCATTCGAATTCTAGCTAAAATCAGTATTTGTTTATTTTAGGAAGTCAATTGAGTATGAACTTGATTACATGGCCAATAATGCGCAAGTGCAATCAGATTGTCTAATACTTCGTTATGTCAAATGATGGTTTCTTACACCGGAAATTCTATTTTATACTAAACTAGAGGCCCGGCCCAGCTTCGCCTGGGTGCTTAGATGTTTAGACTCCACTCCACACCAGAAATATCTTATTCCCGTTCAAACTTTTGTACTCCTGAACTCAATCTAAGTACCTACTATCCCTTTTCCTATCGTATCCCATCCCATCTCATCTGGCTCCTTTTCTTTCTGTTACATCCAGTCCCATTATTTCCCATCGAATGCAATCCGGATCCGACCGGTCTCATCGCGTTCGTCCCACTTTATCCCATTTCATCCCTTCATGCCTAAATAGGCATGTTGACAATTTTTTGGAATTGTTTTTATTTTGTAGATAGGCCTTATATAAACACGAAAATACGACGAATATCATTTAAAAAATACGCAAACACAAATACTTTGCAAAATTCCTGCTAAAACTTTCCGCTCAGCCAAAATTCTGACTACGAAATTGATTTTTTGAAGTATAGTAAACTACTTATTCCTCAAATGTAAACAATGCAATAGTCTTAACGTTTTTCCTTTCTTGGTGATTTCTGCTGTTTAATTCCTACCTGAAACAGCGCTAAGAATGTTCGTCAAAACAAACCCCTTTTCGTCGCTTTAGGCTAATAAAGAAGACTATGCATTCCCTATTGACTGCCTCGGTGGCGTAGTGGTACTACGGTACGATCGCAAAGCTGAGGTCTCGGGTTCGAATCCCGGGTCGGGCAAAGTGATATTGGATTTTTCTATTCATTATCAGCCCGGAGTCAGGAATTTGTGCCCGATATGGCGATAGGCTCGCCCCCTATCACATCGTGGGACGGAATATATAAGGCGAAACGTGGGTGTTCTGGTAGCACTTCTGCCTACCCCTTCTGGGAAAAAGGCGTGTGTTTATGTATGCATTACCTAAAATGTTTTTATAGTGCACATTATTTATCGTTACTGGTGTCAAATTGTAAGTTTTTATATATATAAAGCTTTAGAGGTTTTGATTTTCCGTACAATATTTCTACCCTTATTTTACCCCCGTAATGATGTTTTTCCAAAATTATTGTAAGCCATTATTTTTTGTTTGTAATAAGGAGCTGAAATATATATTTTTATAGAAATAGCTTCAGCTGTTTCGATTTTGCATATAAAATTCTAACCCTTATTTTAACCCCTTTAGGGTTAATTTATATATTTTTATTTTTAAATGACTAACTAAAGTGCCAAGTTTAACATCTTAGCTTTAACGGTTTAGATTTTTCCATACATACTTTCATCCCTTATTTCAACCCCTTCAAGCCTTTTCTTCACAAAAAAAGTAGCCTATGTCCGTCTCCTGGCTCTAAGCTACGTCCTCACCAATTTTCAGCCACATCGGTAAAGCCGTTCTTGAGTTATAAATAGTGTAACAAACACGACTTTCTTTTATATATATAGATATAATACTCGATATATAATACTTAGTCATAGTTTTGCAGCGAAGATACTTGAATACAATTACATCTCCCAAAATATTCTTTAAAATCAAATGATAACATGCACAATTTTCTGCTTGTGCTCTTATTGATCTTTAAGACCGTCCTAATATTGACGAACTTTGTATTGTTTCCTATGTACCTAATGAAATTATTCATTTTCTTATAGCAGTTGAAAGAATATCTATTTAGACGCTAATTTATTTGTGGCTTCCATATTTTCTTACATTATTTATTGTGTCTTGTGACAACAAATTATCATTCAGACATGTATAACCCGTAATTATAAACAATCTTTAAAACATGTCACGCTGTCATACAACTGACTTTACGTAAGCTAGTACAAGAACACACCGAGACTGCTTCTGAGTTCATTCACCTGATGCCATATGCCAGTATATAAAAATATATCACCTAGAAATAAAAAAAGTAAATTAACAATCTACAATGTCATTATTTTTCACGACTGTAGACATACCTTGCCAAAATAATATATTGTTCATTTTTCAAGATTCATCATTATTTTCTATCTCCACCGACCCCTCATCATATCATATCTTAGAGTTGGCTATATTTTCACAAGCGATTGCAGTTCAAAAACATAATAAGTTATAAAAGCGTTCAACGAGGTTGTTAACTTTCAGTCCTCATTCCTGTACTGAACGAAAGAAAGTAAGTTAACAATTTATAAATATAATTTCACTAAGGCACTTCATTTATAAATCGTATGAATAGCAACGTCAACTGAATCTAAGCTTTACAAGTTTAAATTTTGCACCGATTACCTACCTACACAGTTTTATGTCGAAACATCACTTCTACAGCACTTACATATATGTCGATGTAACATTCTAAAGAAGTGAAATATTTCTACAATAATGGGCATTAGCGTGTTATACTCATGTATGTTATCTTTTTATAACAAAATATACACCTAAACTGAAAACGTGTAACTTGATTAACTTAATTTTCTTGTTTATTGTGACTGATCTTGTTTAGTGTTACAGAAAATGAAACGCATCGAATGCTTTGTGGATAGTCTGTGGCGACTCAACGCCTCACCAGGAACAAAGGTCGTTCATTGGCTGAGCAATAAATCAATACTGGCAGTAGGGTGAGAGTATGTGGTGGCTTGTTAATAACGCACCGGACGCGGCCGTCGAGACGGTGGTCGTGGGTTCGTATACGGGGACTTACCTCTAACTTTTTAGAGTAGTCTGTGTGTTGATTACAGAAAGTATTTTGAGCAATCCTGCATACTATAGAGGTCTGAACAAGATTACATATGGTAAATTAAAACCTTTACTAATGTAGAGTGGCTTCAGCCCTCTCAGTGAAGCTCTCAGTTGTACAGGAGTCCCGTGCAGTTCGCGATGATGGGCGTCAGTTACAGCGGGAGGCGTAGAACTGTTACAAGAGTCTAGTACAATAGCTAATCGAGGGCTTATGATGTATATCGTACACTGATTTAGAGAAAACAAGTTATAGGGAATCTGCTGATACTGTAGCCTAGGTCTATGTCGAACAAATTTTTAACAGTCCTGCGGTCCTAGTATTTGGATCGCCTATATATTGAATATAAATATATGTATATATGTATGAATAAATGAATGAAAGAATGTAGGAATGAAAATAAATGTGAGTAAGACGAAAGTTATGTTATTTGAAAGGGCGGATTATATGACAAAGTGCGATATTATGATAGGTAATGAACGAGTAGAACAAGTGAATGAATTCGTATATCAGCAGGCTAATTCACGTAATTTTTTGACGTGCCGATCAAGTTGCGGTGCAGTTGCAATTAAGTTTACGTTTTAGTGCAAAATGGTATTCTTGTAATTGTTTAGCTGTGCGTGAGCTGCACGTAAGCTGTGCGTAAACTGCGCGTGTGTCAGCGTCAACTGTGCGTCAGTCGAATGTAATACTTTTGACATGGCTTCTAGGGTTTTGGGCCCTTATATCAATTAAATTTACCCACGATGTGGTCAGATGAGGGAAATCAATTTGCTAACTAAATAATCGCATGGAATCGATTACGTTTAAATGATTATGACATAATAAAATATAAAATTTTTATACTGCTACGATTTGTAGGTTGTTTCCTTACTATGAAAATAGGTAATCATATTTCTAACTTGAAATAAAAACAAATATTTTAAAATTTTGGCCATTTGAAGGTCTGACATTGCCAAATAATAAATAAAAAAATAAACGCCAACTGGAGTGGCGCCAGCGTTTAAACATAATTTATACAAAAGTATTAAAATTGATCAAGGTATGTATTATATTACAATATAATTATGTGCGTGCAATGAAGTTTAATTTTACTAAGAAGTAGCAGGTCAAATTCTTTTCTTGCGAGTTTTAGCCATGACTTCTCGAAAACGAGTGTCGGTTAGACAGATCGAACTCCTGGTGGAGTTTCTGGAGGGCCACAGAAACCTTGCTCGCGGCCGTTTGAAAGCCAAAGAGGCAAGTGCCCTCTCGTCACGCCTGTGGGCCGAGTGCGCAGGCATATTGAATGCTGAGGCGGACGGTGACCAGAGAACGGCAAAACAGTGGAACAAGGTTTGTTAAATTCATACGTAATGGATTTCGTATGTTATTTATTTATATAATTATGACAATGATAAGTACAAAACATAAAAACTAATCCCTTATGTTATGCTAATTCAGTACATAGCTAAATTCGTAATATTTGCAGTGGTTTACCGACTATTAGTGCCGCCTGCATAGCCGAGTCAGGCAAATACATATAAATTTAAGCGGTACAGATGGAGGGCCAGGCATACCAATATTTTTAAGTCCGTTAGAGGAAAGGTTGGCTGCGCTGCTTGGAGCACATACGAGCACTTGGAGGTCACGGGTTCCTACCCGTGACCTCCGTGGCACATCCCAAGCTGAGGTGCAAATAAACCCGTTATCGGTTAGTTATGTATAAATGATATAGGTAATCTTATTGTCGTAGCTGCGACTAAAAGTCGATAGTATATGTCCCGCTGTAGAATAATGAAAGGGTGGCAAGACTATAAACATGTGTGCGCTGGCCCCCACATACACACACATTGAAAGAAAGTGGTGTTTACGCCCACCAGATATCACTAGTTATACGTATAGACATTTGCGAGCAAAACCGCGGGTTATCACTAGTAAATCGCTCGTAAATAGACTTGAAAAATGCTCGATGTTACTAGGAGATCATAACTGCCGAAAAGCTCTTTTGACAGGGACATATTAGTCCAATGTTACAGGAGACAAAGGTCCCAGGCATCAGTGCATTGGAAGCGGATTTCTGGCTTACCGATAAATTAATTATTTTGTTTTATTATTTATTACATGATTAAGGGTGTATTGTATGTTTTTAGTTACCAACTATCCTTTTACCTAGAATAATGAGGCTATAAGGTTTATTTTGAGCCCACGACGTCAAATGTTGTAAACACATCCCTGGTGACGCACACAAACTAAAACGTTCCAATCGCTACACGAAGGGGCGGTACTTTAAAGTTATCTGTGTATGAGTGAGTTTGTATTAACCAATCAATAAAGTGTATTATGTGTGGTGTGTAGACGGTACCTATCAGTACTTGTCAAATTTGAAACGTGTGCGTTGATATCATAACACACACTTGCGAGGAAGCGTCTTTTGTATTAATTAAATATTTTGTCACGTTAAATATGTCTGGCTTCACCTGAGTAACATTTATCTACACAAATTAAAATAACGGAGACCCGCAGTTGTTGACGCATCAGCAAAGCCTACTGGATGAATTTTGATAAAAAAATATTTTACCCCCATTCCGTAGGCATTTGGCACATATCTAAAAAAAAAGTATTGCGATGTATTTATTGAACAATTTTCAAACATCGTTTTCATAAATGTGAAAATATCTGAATTACCTATAATAAGAACCTGACTGTCTCATTTCTCTATTCTGTCTCCATGAATATTTTCGACTTCAAGAGGGCATTTCAATTACCAACAGTTGAACAGTCGTGACTTTTATACAACGGAGGCATGTAAGAAGTTATACTTCCTTGGCATAAGGGAAAAATTGCAAAAAACCTCATATGCCATATTTCACAACCGAAACAAACAATCATATCAACATTCATATTTACAATATTAGTCAAGATAATTCGACTAAATGTCGTCACCATTCGTTCGACCTTATCGCGTTCCCAAACGCACACTATTTCGCGCTTACACTATCATTAGTGTGCGTTAAAGTCCAGTTGCATATACAGCTATGGAGATATGAACATCTATTAATGACTTATAGATGATTGTTGTTTTGATAAGACATTCCGGGCAAAGTCGCGGATTGCCCCTAGTATATGCATGAGAAAATGCGCTCGTGTACTAGGATATCATGGCCAATATAGGGTATCATCTGTTTAAGCCAAACAGTTCCGTACTTACCAGCATATTAGAGGGGTCAAATTGAAGTTTTGTCTCTATAGACAATTGGCAAATTTGATCAAATCTTGCTGAGCATAACAATTTTATCGTTTTAAAGAATTATTTGTAGTAGGATTGTGATGCAAGAATTCCTGAATTCGCTGTTGGGATCTTGAAATTGGCATTGCCCGAATTGTTTAGTTCCTTTTATTAAAATAATATTGATATTTATGGCACTTTAAGAAACTGTATTCACTTCATGGTACAAGACAACAGTATAACGTTATAAACTAATTTTAAAATTTTACAGCCATAATGTGAAATACATCCCTGGCTAATAACGCACTCTAATACATGTTTCACGTAACTACACGACAGGGCGGACATTTTACGATTATTTATATTCGTGTGCGTTTGTTTTACTCCGCCAACAAAGGTTTTGTGTTTGTGTGCCGGGAATGTGGGCGGAAACCTTATAATATTTGCTTTACTTGGTATGTGTGCGTTTCCACCCTACGCTGTGCGTTCACTCGCGATTGTCAAAATACTTTAATCTATAATTAAGTACGGGCGTAGCCCAGCTTCTCACACAAAAAAAAATCCTCGTGAATGAACTTTCCGCGTTTTCACATTTTCCATTGATGCTCCGCTCTTACTAGTCATAGCGTGATATTATACTAGGTCGCGCGAAGGTAATTTCATAATGTGAATGTGTTATATCGTGCAAAACCTCACCTCATTGTTTTTTGGCATGGCATCTATGTTGTAGACGGATATAGAGTTAGTTGACAATAAGATATTTTTAGTGATACACACTTGAAGAACGTAGAATTCTTGTTGCTGATTATATATATATATATATATATATATATATATATATACCCATATGTATATGTACATATTTCAATCCCAATACACTTATTTGTCCGCGCATTATGCCTAAGTCATTTTATATTTACCACTCACTGCATGAGGTATTCTACACCTGATATTTTATTAATTACTTTTGAAAATCTTAAACATGATGATAATAAAGTAGATTTTTTATAAAAATATTATTTTAAAAGATTAAAACATAGTTATAGAGTAGACTCCCTCCTTTATGTAAAAAGCAATAAAATTCGGATGAACGGCGGCCAGGCGTGCCGTTGCGGATGGATTCTATCCGCAACATCAATATTACGCCGTCCAAGTACTAGGAACGCATGGCTTAAAAGAGGCTATCGTTCATACTGCGACAAGTACGCAAATAAATTTGATCTCTAACGTGTGGACAATAAAGTCCATCAGCTTTAAGCGGTCTATTTGCTATCTGATTAATTGGCGAATCCTACTACTCACTAAATAATAAATAACTCAATAAATAAGAACTCGCATTGCATCGTTTTGGGGTCGTTTGAGAAAAAGCAACAACAGCATTTTAACTGCTATTGCCGAGGACCTAACTTGTCCTTATCTGAAATATTGGGTTGGTCTGCATTGCACTGGTAATAGATAGGGGTTGGACCTAAACATGTTATACTAGTATTATTTATTATAGTATATTTGTACTCATTGTGTAATTTATATGTGTAATTAAAATATTCTTATATAACTTAGATTTTAAGTACCTCATGAGTCATTGTTACTTGCAATAAAAATATATTATTATTATTATTATTATAAAACCATAGTATTTCAATACGCCAAGAATTTAAATCATCGAAATAATACAAATATCATTAATTCTATTTTTTCAGTTTTCTGTTTCTTGATTTTTTTTTTCAATTATGTCATCCTTGAGGAAAGCCTGTGCAGCTCATTGCCAGAGATGATGTTTATAAACAATGGCACATATTATAAACAAAAAGAGTTTAAAAAAAAATCAGTTATTTTCCTAAACGAATTCATTTATTTACCTGAATTATTGATTAATGATGATGCGATATTATAATGTATAATGCGAGTCTGGTTTGATAGGCAAGTCCAGAACAATTTTATTATTTATTCACGAAAACAATTATTTATGCGCATTCTTACTTCATACAGGAGACATGTCCGTCATGACTCACGTACAAACAATATCGTCTGGTTCACTCATTCAAACACGTGCGACGAGATTAAATGTCTTATCTTCTTGGAAACTTACATATTGTAAGTAATTTAATGTCATGTATCTGATAAGGTTATATACACTGTATTTTTCTGGAAATATTTTTTTAATTTATTTAAACTGGTACGCCAACTGCATAATACATTAGATCGCTTATCTTTTATTAAATAGTATAACTGTATTTGCGTACACAGCTTTGGCCAAAATAAACAATAACTATAACTATTACTTAATTATATGGTAATATTAAAATGTAAAAAATCAAATTAAATAAAACTAGAATAAGAAAACAAAAACCAATGAAATTCTTCTATACTATTGATTTACATAAATAAGAACTTAAAGCACATTGGCATAGTTTTTTTTATTTACGTGTCTATTAATTTTCTCACCCCTCCGCCTCGCCCCAACCCCTTCTTCTTTCCGCCACTGCAGCTTAACTTTTAAACTAATGCTAATGCAAAACGAATCACTGGAAGCCTAAAAAAATACCTCTTTTCCGTATGTCGTGACTGCCTCGGTGGCGTAGTGGTACTACGGTATGATTGCAAAGCTGAGGTCTCGGGTTCGAATCCCGGGTCGGGCAAAGTGATATTGGATTTTTCTATTCATTATTAGCCCGGAGTCAGGAATTTGTGCCCGATATGGCGATAGGCTCGCCCCCTATCACATCGTGGGACGGAATATATAAGGCGAAACGTGGGTGTTCTGTTAACACCTCTGCCTACCCCTTCTGGGAAAAAGGCGTGTGTTTATGTATGTATCGAGTTGGATTCCTTGCGAGGAACATTGATTTATCAAAAATCCAAGTATACAGTTTTAGCTTTTAAATATTTTTCGCTATTCCTCATAGTTTGGAAATTTGCTACCCAAGCCCACTTGAAAAATTCACCCTGTGTATTTGAAACCTTTTGAAAATCAATAATCATTTATTTTACTAAAACAACTGCTACAATATCAAACAATCTAACTTAAATAATAAAAAAAAAGAAATCAAAAGAATTAAAAAAAATTGAATACTTGGATCAGATTTTTTTTTCTACGCAAAAAAGGGAACATTCACAACACTGCGACAAAAGTGCACAATTTTACGCGATCTATATACCAGGACCGCATAAACGTTCAGAGCTAAGTAGCGCAGGCGGAGGTCACAGTGTAGCTGCAGTCGCTACGAACTATGTTCACTGAAGCAGTACGTGAACAGAACGTGAATGACATCGCACTTGATTTTCTTAGTCTGTGGCATCAGGTGACTGAACTCTGAAGCGGTCACAGCGTGTTTTCATACTAGCTTAAGTAAACTCAGTTATATGATAGCTTGATGTGAGCATGTTCATATTTCATTCGTAATAATGCCATTGTCTTTATGCCACAATTAAGAAATAATGAATATTTTGTACTATTAAAATTAAATGAGCGGACATTGTCATTGTCATTCACAAGAAACAATGAAAGTTTCGACAAACATAAGACTGCCATAAAAATTACAATTAATACATGGACATACAATTTTGGATACCAAAGCTACATAATGTTACAATAAAAACGCGCACGAGGTCTCTAGTTGATAGGGTATTTGTACTCAGTTCGCGCACTTCGAATTATATTCATGATATTTGTGAATTGAAGTATGGCCTATAATGTATTTATCTTTACTAAAAATGTAAAAGGAAGAGTAGTTGTTGACGTCATCGGGCCCACACCACGGACTAGTCATGTTCTTCTATTAGCGTTTTTTGTTTGTATCCAGGTGCATACATATATATTTATATTCAACATATTACGCGATCCAAATACTAGGACCGCATACTGCTAAAGAGGTGTGCGACACAGACCTAGATTCAAGTACCAGCAGCTTCTCTATAAATTGTATTCGCTGAATCAGTGTACGATATACATCGTAGGCACTCGATGAGCTATTGGTCTAAACTCTTGGAACTTGTAACAGTTCTACGCCTCCCTCTGTAACTGTCGCCCGTCATCGCGCACTGCGCGGGACTCCTGTACAACTGAGAGAGGCCACTCTACATTAGTGAAGGTTTGCATTTACCAAAAGTAATCTTGTTAAGATCATAGTATGCAGGATTCCTCAAAATATTTTCTATAATCAACACACACACTAGTCTAAAAAGTGAGAGGAATGTCCCCGTATACGAACCCACGACTACCGTCTCGGTGGCCGCGCCCGGTGCGTTACCAACAAGCCACCACATACTCCCTCACCCTACTGGCAGTATTGATTTATTGCTCAGCCAATGAACGACTGCTATTCCTGGTCAGACGTTGAGTAGCCACAGACTAGCCACATAGCATTCGATGCGTTTCATTTTCTGTAAAACTGAATATTGCTTTTATGGAAAGCTACTACTCTGTATGCTTTCAGCTTCGACTGCGTTGGTGAGAGATTAAAGTCACCCGTCTCCCTCACACCTTCCCGTATATCTATATATATAAAAGAAAGTCGTGTTTGTTACACTATTTATAACTCAAGAACGGCTTTACCGATGTGGCTGAAAATTGGTGAGGACGTAGCTTAGAGCCAGGAGACGGACATAGGCTACTTTTTTTGTGAAGAAAAGGCTTGAAGGGGTTGAAATAAGGGATGAAAGTATGTATGGAAAAATCTAAACCGTTAAAGCTAAGATGTTAAACTTGGCACTTTAGTTAGTCATTTAAAAATAAAAATATATAAATTAACCCTAAAGGGGTTAAAATAAGGGTTAGAATTTTATATGCAAAATCGAAACAGCTGAAGCTATTTCTATAAAAATATATATTTCAGCTCCTTATTACAAACAAAAAATAATGGCTTACAATAATTTTGGAAAAACATCATTACGGGGGTAAAATAAGGGTAGAAATATTGTACGGAAAATCAAAACCTCTAAAGCTTTATATATACAAAAACTTACAATTTGACACCAGTAACGATAAATAATGTGCACTATAAAAACATTTTAGGTAATGCATACATAAACACACGCCTTTTTCCCAGAAGGGGTAGGCAGAAGTGCTACCAGAACACCCACGTTTCGCCTTATATATTCCGTCCCACGATGTGATAGGGGGCGAGCCTATCGCCATATCGGGCACAAATTCCTGACTCCGGGCTGATAATGAATAGAAAAATCCAATATCACTTTGCCCGACCCGGGATTCGAACCCGAGACCTCAGCTTTGCGATCGTACCGTAGTACCACTACGCCACCGAGGCAGTCAATAGGGAATGCATAGTCTTCTTTATTAGCCTAAAGCGACGAAAAGGGGTTTGTTTTGACGAACATTCTTAGCGCTGTTTCAGGTAGGAATTAAACAGCAGAAATCACCAAGAAAGGAAAAACGTTAAGACTATTGCATTGTTTACATTTGAGGAATAAGTAGTTTACTATACTTCAAAAAATCAATTTCGTAGTCAGAATTTTGGCTGAGCGGAAAGTTTTAGCAGGAATTTTGCAAAGTATTTGTGTTTGCGTATTTTTTAAATGATATTCGTCGTATTTTCGTGTTTATATAAGGCCTATCTACAAAATAGAAACAATTCCAAAAAATTGTCAACATGCCTATTTAGGCATGAAGGGATGAAATGGGATAAAGTGGGACGAACGCGATGAGACCGGTCGGATCCGGATTGCATTCGATGGGAAATAATGGGACTGGATGTAACAGAAAGAAAAGGAGCCAGATGAGATGGGATGGGATACGATAGGAAAAGGGATAGTAGGTACTTAGATTGAGTTCAGGAGTACAAAAGTTTGAACGGGAATAAGATATTTCTGGTGTGGAGTGGAGTCTAAACATCTAAGCACCCAGGCGAAGCTGGGCCGGGCCGCTAGTATATTATATATCAAGATGGACAGGACGAGATATCAAAGAGTGGATTGGGAAAAGCAGTATAGGGGCCAGTAGTTGCCTTGAGTTTAAATAGTTGGTCATAAGTTAATGAGATACAGAATATCATATAGAGAACACACATAATGCGCAGTAGACTTGGTTTTCGCAGCGATTCACGTCTCTAAATTATTAATATACATATTCTTTAGATGAATGGATAACAAATTATGATATTTATCTAAGTATAAGGACCACAATTGACGGGCTAACTGAAGCAAAAAGTCACGTCAGTTCAAATAGGTTATGTTACCTCTGTTTATCAGTTTTAAGCTATACTTTTAATGCACACTATAAAATCTATACGGACGGATCAAAAAGTGAATTGGGAAACGGGGCTGCTTTTGTCGACTCGCAGAGGGATATCTTCGTTAGGTTTAAGATAAACCCAAATGTGTGTATAATGCACTGTGAACTTATTGCCATATCCGAAGCGTTAGGCTATGTCTCTTTATCGGATTATAATAAATTTAATATCTTAACTGATTCCAAAAGCGCCCTTTTACATTTGGCTCGGTTATCTTCGAGTATTCGAGAACTACCGATAGCCTACAGTATCTTAGATTCGATCCGTAAACTCCGTGCAATGAATAAGGATATAGTACTCCAATGGATACCCGCTCACGTAGGCATCCCTGGTAATGAGGAGGCTGACCGAATGGCGAGGCAAGCAATAGGCGAAGGTACCGCATACGAGTGTTTATCAACACATAGTCAATTATTGACCAAGGTTAAAGATGACTGCAGGCGTTTGTGATGCGACTGATTTGACGAGTGTTCACTCACAAGAGGCATATGGTATAAAACCATTGCATATCGACCTCACCCATATCCTTGGTTCGATCAACAACCAAAGAATAGAAAGGATGTTGTAACACTGCTAATACTTCGTTCCGGACATATCCCGACAAACAAATTTAAATATTTGATTGGAATCTCCGACTCTCCCAATTGTACAGAGTGTGATAAAGTCGAAGATATTCATCATGTGTTGATGGAGTTTGTCCGGAACGAAGCCGAAAGACAGGACATAAGATTTAGATTTAATTGTAATGTTGGTAGTTATAATAGTATTCTCCCCATATTCGGAGGAAGCCAAAATGCTAATTAAATTGTATTTAAAAATAGTTTGGATGTTTACACTATACTAATCAGTTAGTTATAACTTATAACGTTTGTAAAAATGTATTTATATATATGTGCTGATCCTCCCACGGGGGTGACATAATCACTTTGTGACAAAACCCCTATTAAAAAAATAAAGAGAAAAAAAATAATGTGTCCAACTGCAGACGAACTGAAGTATTGCAAATAAAAAATTAACCATAATATTTATTGTTAATTCATAACTGATTTGAATAATAGTAATTCACTTTAGTAACTAATGAAGTTTATGATCATGATCAATATTTCTGGAGTAATCCCGAGTCAAAGTCAGTAAGGTCATTTTTGCTTTGATTTCAGATCCAAATCATACTAAGGAGTTCTCTAGTATATCAAATCAAATTAAAGAGCTTTATGATGATGTCACGAAATAAACATCATCCAAGTAAATGCGCGGTGTCGAATACGAGTAAAAGTTTGGATTTCTTATTTTTCGTTGGTTTTCCTACGATTGCTTACTAACCAGGCATGCAATAAAGAAATACAGATCTGAAAAATAGACATTTCATGCTTCCAATTTCATCTTATCAAATTTCTTAACGATCAATTATCTCTAGGATACAGACTGTCTAAACCACCTAAAAAAATTATAAGAAAAATATCTTGTGTGTTTTATTTAATCCCTTAAAAATTTAAAACTGACAATATGCACACAAAAAAGTATGCGGCCACATATCAACGATAGTGGAATGCCATATCCCGGGTTCGAACCGGGGTCTCTAGACTTCGCAGTCTAACGCTCTACCAGCTAAGCTAATATGGCTACAGAATGCTTTGTGAAATAATGGATACAGTTCAGATTCGTGATGACATATTAATTACTAGAGATTTTCGAATATGTTTGTTAATCATGAATGTATAATAATATACATATTTAACTCGATAAAATATTGTAAAGCGAGGCCATATCAAGAAAGAAAGAAAGAAAGAAAGCATTTATTAGTGATATTTTATAGAACATTACTCTGCCCTTTTGTCAGTAAAGATCTGATTCTGAGTACCGTTACCAAATAAGTATGATTACTGGTTTATGTTGCTATAATAATTTAATTTAATCATTAATGAAGTGATTCCATGATTTCTCTGTTGTAATATACGTAGATCGACTAAAATATAAGTGTTTAATATTTTACGTTTATGATGAATAAAATAGTTAATATATAATAAATTGTATTAGAATATATACAAACATACATATATGTTTTTTTATTTTCTGGGTTTATATAATTCTGACACCTGCATGAATCACACCCAAGCACAGCACAATTCGGTTTATTCTCAGTAGTTCCTTTAGAATAATTAAAGGAACTACTGCGACTCAATGTCTCAGTAATTCCATTAAAGGAACTAGTGATACTTTTCTGTTTTTTACCTGCCTTACTACGCTGGTAGAAGTGGCACTAGGGCCATCCCTAGTGCGTCAAGATTTTCTATTGGAAATTGAAAAACGGAGAATTAATTGAAATGAAATTAAAATTCATTATTGAATCTTCAAAATATTATACATTATTTAGGTTCAGTCACGTTTTCCTTGTATTCCCCCGGACTGTAGTTATGTTTGTTCGTAGTTATGTAGGTAGGTTTGTGGTAGTGGTAATAATACAAAAGACTGTATTATTTGTTGTGATGCCAGCTACTCAGTTTGTTCCACTGTGGAACAGTAAGCAAGAAAAGCATTTAAACATTATTTACATTTAGTATTTATTTAGACGTTCATTTTATTAGAAAAAATATTTCCTTGTATTTCTCCGGACTGTAGTTATGTTTGTTCGTAGTTATGTAGGTAGGTTTGTGGTAGTGATAATAATAAAGTCTTTTAGTTAAATGTTCAATGTCTGCTTTTGTTGTATCGTGTGCCGACGTGATCTACGTGCATTGTTAGTTTGTATTTCCTGATGTTCCTGATCGATGTATTCTCTCGGCGTTCGATGTATTGTGTAAGTATTTTTCATTTTCCGTGGGAGTGGTTCTACTGAGTGGATGTAACGTTCACTCTTTGTAGAAATAGTGAAATGTATAAAGTTAGTCTAACTGTTTGTGACTATGTGGTTTTATTTCAACAAATACCCTTTTATACTAAAAGAAAAGGCTTTCGAAAAATCTACCTGGTGTATATGTGTATATGTGGTGCATCACATTATGTTTGGGAGTGTCCTTATAGCATACATGTTTTGTTATGTCATGATAAGCTGATAGCAAATCGTAGTACAGATTACTAATTTGTATTGTTTTAATTGAGTCTTGATTACAGTTCACAATAGAGCCAATGACATTTAGACTCGTCACTGAATCAATGAGTCTTCGACCATTCACGTCCACTAAATTTTCACATATACTATGGATATGAATTATTCGAAAAAATAAAACAAATCTGTATATTATATCATTATCATCAGTCCATTGCAGTCTACTGCTGGGCATAGGCCTCTCCCAAGGTACGCCACATAGCCCTCTCTACTGCTTTATGCATCCAGTCGCTGCCGTTTTTGGAAACACAATCCGGCACCAATCGGAATGAATTATACCCCGTTGGAAAGGTATTTCTATTTAGTTTAAGAATAACTATGGCGCTAATCCTGATTCACTGTCCAAGTAATCTTACTTGAAAATCATATTTCTTTAATACATTCTAGTAAGTAGGTAAACGTATTTTTCTCAAATTTGACAAGGTATTTTTCATTTCCATAATGTAGGTAAATAAAACACATATGATCCGTTTCCGGCCTTTGGAGTGTTGCTTTAGTCGTCAACACTATTAGGGTTTTGGTGGATGTAGATATTAATAGGATCTATCCAGCAAAGTGCAGAAGAAAAGTCCCCTAAACATTTGAGCATTCAAATTCTGGCTTAAATCAGTATTTGTTTATTTTAGGAAGGCAATTGATTATGTACTGTCACAACTTGATCACAGAGTCTGTGCTGCGCATGTGCAATCAGAAAGTCTCATATTTTATTATGTCAAATAATTGTTTGCTTATTTGAGAAGCCAATTGAGTATAAAATATCGTGCATATATATTACATTATCAATACTGCGCAAACTGCAATTAATAAGTCTATATTTTGCTAGCTTAAACCAGAATTTGTTTATTTTGGAAAGTCAATTGATTATGAACTTGATTACATTGCCAATACTGCGCAAGTGCAATCGGAACGTCTAATACTTCGTTATGTCAAATGATTGTTTGTTTACATCGGAAATTCTATTTTATACTAAATATCGTGCCTACAATAAGTTACACATATTGCCATCAGAAAATGTAATATTTCGGTGGATGTAATGTTTATGTACTGTGTATTTTAGGAAGCCAATTGTTTATGAACTTGATTACATAGACAATACTGCGCATGTGCAAATAGAATATATGATATTTTAATTTGATAAATGATTGTTTGCTTATTTTGGGAAGTTAATCGAATGTTAAATATTGTTCACATATTAGAGTACCAGTACTGTGCAAACTGCAGTTGCAAAGTCTCATGTTTTAGAAGGATAAATGTCAATTTGTTTTTTTAGGGATGTCAATTGACTGTGAACTGCCACAACTTGATTACATTGTCTATACTGCGCATGTGCAAAGGTACTGTCAGATATTTGTTACGTCAATTGAGTGTTAACTTATTTTGGGGAGCCAATTGAACATAAAATGTCGTGCACTGATTAGATTATCAATACTAAGCAAACTGCAATTAAAAAGACTAATATTTTTCTAGCTTAAAGCAGTGTTTGTTTATTTTGGGAAGTCAATTGATTATGTACTGTCACAACTTGATCACAGAGTCTGTGCTGCGCATGTGCATTACAGACTAAATTTAGAATGATTAAATGTAAGAAGTTAAACAGTAAAAAGGTGAACAATTAACGCTGAATTCCTGACTCAAACCGGGGTCTCTAGACTCTGCAGTGTAACACTCTTCTAGCTCAGCTAATCCGGCTACAGTATGCATGAACACGAACTAATGGGTTCAGTTCATAATCGTGTTCGCATAGACATATTCGTAATAGAACGAAATTCGAAAAGTTTACACATTGATTAATTAATAAGTAGATACGGCGTCCTTCGGTTAATTTTGTTCAATTACAAATAAAAATGCCCATGTCTTCAATAATTGCCCATGGCTTTTTGACATAATTGCAACAGTTTTAAATAAGGTATACTCTATCGAAGCTTCTCGCTACAGTGTCATATTTGGTTTAAGCGAAGGCTCAAACACCTAAATATTTGAATACACACACCTGCAAACATAATATGAATATAAGCACCTATATGTATAAAGTATGTAAATATGGTTTACTATTTAGGACCTCATTTGTTGTTGACACCCACAAATAAAGATAAAATTTAGAGTTTTTTTTATAAGCGTCGGCAGGCAAAGGAGCGTGCGGCCCGCCTGATGGTAAGCGGTCACTGCTGCTTATAGACCTTCGCAGTGCCAAGGGCCTGGAGCAACCAGGTCGCTGCCTACCGTAGCGAAAGTGCTTTATTTAAGCCTCGTTTAAAAGACAGGTCATAGTGCTCCGGGAACACCGAAACAGGGCGTTCATTCCAGAGGTTGCATATACGTGGAGTGAGTGCGTGCGAAATGTTTGTAGAATAAGGTTCTTACAGGGTCGGCAACGAGCAAGTGATACCTCTGGTGTTGCAGACGTCTATAGGGCTACAGTAACTGCTTACCAACAAGTGGGCCGTAGGCTTGCATGCCCCCTTAGTTGTATATAAAAGAAAAATATAACTTTGAATATTATAATAAAATAATTTTTACTTTTTGTGAGGGATTCCAATAAATACTTATAAATGTGTTTACTGCTTGTGTAAACTCTAACGGTCTAATCCATAGACAGTTTTAAACCTATTTTAGTTTTCGAATGTTTTGGTCCATTTCGAACGGCTTTTGAATTACGTTTATGCGAAGAAGGTAAAACATTTGATAACTGAAGTAGGGGATAACTAAACATTTCAAACAAGAAAATTTCGTACAAATTTCGTACGATTAACGAGCTTCGCGTTGGTGGATCAGTCATTCAGGCACTAGTAGACGACTAGTCTTATTTACAGTGAATTTTGACGCCGATTAATAGGGCGTCTTCAAAAATTGCTCCGGTTAATTGGTCTACTCTCAGGCGTGATGTCGCACAACCTGAGTGTCGGTGAAGACAAAATGTACGCAGCTCGAGCTCTTTTATATCCTCAAGATGGTAACGAAACCATACCCCGATGTAATTCGACGGTGCTGCCACCTCTTAACCTCTTAATTTAACTTCAGTTCAGAGCGTTAACGCTTTTCGTGCGCTTTTTCACTCAAAAACGGTACTTTCCAACCAGATTTTATCCATAAAAAAATATTAAAAGAAAAATTAATCAGTAATCATTTTAGACAATGCTGTTATCTAATAAAGAGTGCGGTGAAAACTGTATTTTTTTTTATTTCAACAAATTTGCTTCTATTCTTTCCTTATACTTTAAGACCACTATAAAATCATAAAAACCAAAATAAGCCGATACTATATTTAATTATGTAAGATATGTAAAAAAATGTTCTTGAGCAGATTTTTTGAATAATTACGCATTATTGAAATATATTTTTGTCGTGAATTAAACACAAAGAGATTTTTACAATAGCCGTACAAAATTATTACACCGATGTTTTTAATCAGCTATTATTATATTATTATTATAAAACACTAATGAACTGCTCTGAATTGAACTAAAATGCGACTCCTAAAATGCGATAGTCACTGTATTATGTATGCGCAACGCTAGAATTTCCTGTCATTTTTCGCTGGCGAAAACAGCCATGTGAACCGGGTAGCAGTGAAAAAAACTGACTGAATCTAAATAATGTATGGATGGCATTTTCTGGATTCAATAACATATTTTCATTTTCATTTCAAAGATCATAAAAAAAATCGATACCGGTTATATGTTTGTGTCTAGTTTAGAACTGTACTAGCATCCATAAAATACTATAGCTTTTTAGGAATATAAAGGAAAACATTCATGTATATAATTCCTCCAGTATATCAATATTGATTATAACCATATAAGTTCAATTTAACCCTTCAAAGACACAAGTTTGCGCATTCACTGCGAAGAAGGACCCCTTTGTCATGGCGCCATAATTCCAAGGAGTTACTCTCCAAAGATCCGAAAGTATTGTGATCTTCGGCGTCGAAATATCGAGCAGGGTCGAGTTTAAGAGTCATTTGGAGAATAAAGCAGAACGTAGATCGAACAAGAAGTTGGGTATCCTGAACAGAGCCAAGAAGAATGTTTAAGAATATACACACTTAACTCGATAAAATATTGTTACTAAAATTATTTGTTCAGGAAAGCGAGGCCATATCAGTTATAGAACATTACTCTGCCCTTTGTCAGTAAAGATCTGACTCTGAGTACCGTTACCAAATAAGTATGACCACTGGTGTATGTTGCTATAATAATTTAGTAATTTAATTTAATCATTAATAAAGCGATTTCATGATTTTTCTGTTGTAATATACGTAGATCGACAAAAATATAAGTGTTTAATTATTTTACGTTTATGAAGAATATAATAGTTAATAAATAATAAATTGTATTAGAATATATACATACATAATATGTGTATATGTTTTTTTTATTTTCTGGGTTTATATAATTCTGACACCTGCATGAATCACACCCAAGCACTGCACAATTCGGTTTATTCTCAGTAGTTCCTTTAGAATAATTAAAGGAACTACAGCGACTCAAAAGTCTCAGTAATTCCGTTAAAGGAACTAGTGATACTTTTCTGTTTTTTACCTGCCTTACTTCGCTTGTAGAAGTGGCACTAGTGCCATCCCTAGTTCGTCAAGATTTTCTATTTGACATTGAAAAACGGAGAATTAATTGAAATGAAATTAAATTCATTATTGGATCTTTAAAATGTTATACATTATTTAGGTTCAGTCACGTTTTCCTTGTATTCCCCCGGACTGTAGTTATGTTTGTTCGTAGTTATGTAGGTAGGTTTGTGGTACTGGTAATAATACAGTCTTTTAGTTAAATGTTCATGTCTGCTTTTGTTGTATCGTGTGTCGTAGTGATCTACGTGTATTGTTAGTTTGTATTTCCTGATGTTCCTGATCGATGTATTCTCTCGGCGTTCGATGTATTGTGTAAGTATTTTTCATTTTCTATGGGAGTGGTTCTACTGAGTGGATGTAACGTGCACTCTTTGTAGAAATAGATATTGTGAAATGAATAAAGTTAGTCGGACTGTTTGTGACTATGTGGTTTTATTTCAACAAATACCCTTTTATACTAAAAAACAACTGGATTCCAAATAATCTATCTGTAATGCTACTAACACTGTAACACAATACAACCTCAATTTTATTAGAGCTATTTATTAAAATTAAATGCACTATTAATTTCTAAATGGATCGCATGACAAAATTAAAATTCGCCTTCAATTGCCTCCATGGCACTAAGAATAAGGTACATACAAAACAAACAAAGCGTATGAATATACAAGTTTACTAGCGGCCCGGCCCAGCTTCGCCTGAGTGCTGTGATGTTTAGCCTCCACTCCATACCAGAAACATCGTATTCCCGTTCAAACTTTTGTATTCCTGAACTCTACCTAAGTAATTTTTTGGCTCCTTTTCTTTTTCTTACATCCCGTTTCATTATTTTCTATTGAATGCAATCCGCATCTGACCAGTTTCATCGCGTCTTTTCCACTTAATTCCATTTCATACTTTGATGTCAAAATAGGGATATCAACTATTTTTTGGAATTGCTTTACTTTGTAGTTCACCTTATATAAACACGAAAAAACTACCAAAAATATATTTATCTAGTTGGATGCCTATTTCTCGTTTAGTAAGTTTTGTCGGCTCCCACAAGGCGGGTGTAAAGCCGATGAGGTGTGTCTGCAAAATTTATATCATACAAAATATAGAAGTATATACGTCGTTACGAACCCAAAATCAAACAACAAAGTGTTTAAAGTGAACTATATCATCTATATAAATAACTCTGTAGTACTACGCAATGCCGTTTGGGCGTTTTGGCGTTCGTGAAAAATCTTTACATAATCATCAGCCCGGACTGCAACGGGCTGCTGGACATACGCCTCTCGCCAGGTACACCACAGAGACAGATCTACTGCTTTATGCATCCAATCGCTGCCGGCCCTCTTGTGCAAGTCGTCCCGCCATCTGGCCAGATCTTGACATCCATCCATCCATCCATCAGCCAAAAGAAGTACACTGGTGAACATAGGCCTCTCCCAATGATTTCCACAGTGACCTGTTGGAGACAGCCTGCATCCAGGATCTTGACATCGCGGTGTACAAAATATTCCATTTAAATCAGCGCCATCTGGCGAAGGGTGGTTCGAATTATTTTATAAGGGAGCACTCTACATGACTAACTAGTTCCGAAAACTAACACGCTTTACGTTCACACGAGCGGTGTTTATTAAAATATTTCTGTAAAATTATCACAAAAGGGAAAATACGTGTCAAATATTTTTAATGTTATTGACATTTTGTTTTTTGACTATGTCTGAGGGATTTTGCATTATGTTTTATACTATAAACCCAAAACTATCAGTTTAATTTTCCTTCTGTTTCTGTTTCAAAGAGTAATATTATGTTAACTACTCTATGTCAAAACACTCCTATTCAATATTTTATGATGTATTTTCGAAAGGATCACTTTGAAATGGAAACACACCTTTTTTATTTATTACTACAACAGCATTTGTGAGTGTATGTGTGTCACACTGCTCACAAAAATTAAAGGATATTTTTTTAAATAAAATTTATGGTGTTTTTTGACAGTCTGTATCTTGGAGAAAATTTATTATCAAGAAATTTAAAACCAAGAATTTGAAGCCTGAAATGTCATTTTGCATGCCTGGTTAAAAACCAATTGTAGGAAAAACAACAAGAAAAAAAACAATCTTTTACTCGTGTTTGACACCGTGCATTTACTTGGGTGATGTTTATTTGTTGACATCATCATAAAGCTGTTATAGGTAATTAAATTCCTTTTAATTTGATATACTAGATAACTCTGTAGTATGATTTGGAGCTGACTTATGGCAAATCATAGCAAAAATGGCCTTTCTCATTTTGACTCGAGATTACTCCAGAAATATTGAACACGCAGAAAAAAAATTGGCGTTTTGTAAGCTTCAAAACATACTCTACAAGCTGTTATAAAAGCTTTATGATGTGAAACAGTATTATTAAGTCAAATTGTTGACTAAAGAAATGATATAAAAACGGTTATTTAAGGATATTCGGACAACTTTGCATATCTTTAGATAAAATATACAAATTAAGAATATCGTCGGTAACTTTTCTACCGTAGAATATTCTAAAGACACACAAAATTTTCAAACTGCTTCTATTTGATTATATTAATGTTCGGAAGGTTTCCACTTACTGTATTCGCCAATCCAATGAATTCTACCACTACGCAATGTGTTCTTGCCCAAAATACCTCAGTGCTTCAAATGGAAAGTCTTCGATAGTTGTGTATTGCCAGTGACGACATACGGCACCGAGACGTGGCCTCTTCCTATGGGCCTTATTAGGAGGCACAAAGTCACTCAACGAGCTATGGAGAGGTCTATGCTCGGGGTTTCCCTACGACGTCGAGTCAGAAATGAGGAGATCCGTAGGAGAACTAAAATAACCGACATAGCCCAGTGAATTAGCAAGTTGAAGTGGCAATGGGCGGGGCAAATAGCACGGAGAATTACTGATGGCTGATGGGGCCAAAATCTCGAATCAACGTCCACCCACTATATACGAGTATATTATACTTATATATAACTTATAACATATATATCTATATGTATATTTATATATATAACATATCTCAAACAATGAGTTAAATAGATATTTTTTAAATTGCAAAACAGAATGCTAAATATTTTGCATTGTTATCGTTTAAAACAAAGTTTAAAGACTGCCTTACCCAGACCGTAGTAACGAGTTGATTACCACCGCTTTAATGTATCAAAATAGGATGTGTGAGCCCTAACTTACGGTAGAGCCTACTCTACCGTGAAACATACATAAAGTCAGTGACAAGAGGGAAAGCAGTACTCTCCTTTTAGTCTTTTTGTCACAGTATATACGGGTAAATGATGAATACATAAAAATACAGGCATTTGATTCTCATTAGCGACTGATATGACTTCGCTTTCGTTTTCCTAACAATAATATTTTATCGAGTTAAGTATGAATATTTGTATACATTCGTGATTAACAAACATATTCGAAAATCTCTTATAATGAATATGTCATCACGAATCTGAACGGCATCCATTATTTCGCAAAGGATTTTGTAGCCATATTAGCTTAGCTGGTAGAGCGTTAGACTGTGAAGTCTAGAGACCCCGGTTCGAACCCGGGATATGGCATTCCACTATCGTTGATATGTGGCCGCACGATTTTTTGTGTGCATATTGTCAGTTTTCCATATTTTAAGGAATTTAATTAAAAATTATATAAACAGGTTTAAGAAAATCTGTGATGAATAATCTTTTTAACTTCTATTAAATCTATTAAACTACAAACAAGTTATTTTAATTTTATTTACTGAATATTTTGTTTTTAATAACAAAAATATTCCAGGGTATCATTATTTAAATCTAGCTGATTACACTCAAATATGATATGCAGGGTGATAATGACACATGCTACTTAATTTAACCTACATGTTTTTCATCACCCCAGGGGACATTGTACAAAATTTAAAAAAATCGAAGATTGATTTTTTTTATCAAAAATCGTGATTTTAGTTTACACAATTTTTATCGCTTAGCTAAACTTCAGTTCGGTTGAAGAACGTAGCTGTAAAAAGAATCTTGCTTATACGGGTTGATCAAAGACCTTGGAATCTAAAATCGCGATTCTTGACAAAAGTACCAGGCAGTTTTTTTTAAACTTGGTACAATGTTACCTGGAGTGACTAGGAACATGTGGTTTAAATTAACTAACATATGTCAATATCATCCTGTATAGATTAAAATATGGTGCAAACTTCATACTTCGTAAAATTCATCAAGCTAAAATCAAAAAGTAATTTAATTTGGTTTTATACATTACACACAGTGGGCCGTTATGTTCGTTTGTTTAGTTAGTTATATGTGTGACACAGATGACAGAGCACAGACTGCAAATCGAGTGCGATGTATTTAGTTTACTGTTTCCTCAGAACAATTACTAAAGCATAGATGTAATGCTAAATCATTTTAGCATCCACCCACATAGACGTCACATAGACAACAAGAAATTGTGTCGACAAAGAATAGTGCTGTGATTCCTTCTGACAGTCTATCGATATAGATACATATGTTTGCCTGTGGTATATTCACAGACGTGCTACAATTAATAGGTCTTGTAAGTCAAGAAACTAAGGGCCTCACGTCTTTGTCCAAAACGAAAAAACATATATCTATAATTTCTTAAAGTTAATAGTTTATATCCCAAACTATTTTTGTGTGAATGAAATTACGTCTTGAAGACAGCAAATCGGGCCTCAGTTAATTTTTTACGCTTTGAGTTGAATGTTAAAATAAAACACAGTGGTATGGTATAGTACAACGACTTTTCGGTCTCACAATTACTTGTGGATCGCACGAACATATTTTGTCTCGGTGCGGAGATCGAAGCTGCGACCTTTCGTTTCGCAGCCGCCGTGGCGTTAAACAACTGCTCTAAGGAGGCTGTCAATCTTTTAATTCGGCATTATCATTTGTTTTATAACACCATATAAGTATAACAACTTAATATTTTCAACAAAAAAAAAACAATATGCACAGTATTGGCTGAGATATCGAGCGAAATGATTATAAAAAAGCCGAGTTGATAACCTCTTTTTCTTTCTGTAGTTGTTAATATCGGTTAAAGGTACCAGTTACCACCGAAAAGGTGACGATATCAGAATGCCAGTGTTGTACAACAATATTGTACAATATTGTTGTACAATAATGCTGAATAATACTGTTGTACAAAAATATTGTAAAATAATGCTGAATAATACTGTTGTACAATAATATTGTACAATATTGTTGTACAATAATACTGTATAATACTGTTGTATACATACCGAATGCTTGGTAAAGTAATCGGTCTAGTTCATAATCGTGTTGACTACACATCATGTTCATGTTTGATATGACAAGCTACTACGCTGTAACCTACTCCTGTATCACAAAAATTTAAATAGCTAGGTAGTAACATGTTCGCCTTGTTGCGAGATAATAGAAAACAAGCTCGGTACCTCAGTGTACGACTGCTTCAGCGAGACATCCCAGCGTTCGTGATTCATAGCAGAAGAAGAACAATAGTAAGGACTTGCTACGATTCCGGGAATGAACAATGCAATTTACATTCAATTTAAATAACTTACTTCTTGTAGAAAATTGATACAGTCAATCAAAGTGGGCGTATAGAACTATGTTTGCTTTTGCAACAGCACGTGATCATTTACAACTGACAGTTTCACTGAGAAGTCGAGGACTTAGACAATGGTTCACCACGCTGGCCTTGTGCGAGCTGGCAGACTTCACATAGCACAAAACAACTTGTTTAAATCTCCATATAGTGAAGGTTTCATCACGATGGTTTCCTTCGACGTTGAACTGTGAGGTAATTAGCTATCATCGAACATGTGAGATGAGTCCGGCGTGACCGTGAAATATTCGGACCGAGACGTACTGAGCACTGAGGCAATGGTGCACAATATTACGCGATTTATACACTAGGAGCGCATAAACATTCAGAGCTAAGAAGCGCAGGCGGAGGTCACAGTGTAGCTGCAGTCACTATGAACTATGTTCTCTAATACCAGTACGTGAAGTACATCGCACTCGATTCACATAGTCTGTGGCATCAGGTGAATGAACTCTGGAGCAGCCTCGGTCTGTTCTCATAGTAGCTTACATAAACTGAGTTGTATTGAAATATTAATAATAATTTTATCGTGTTGTGACACAATAAAAAATGTAAGAAAATACGGAAGCCACAAATAAATTTCCCACAATATTTCTGTAGTATTTTAATAAAATGATCGCATTCGTTGCTATTAACAGAAAACAATACAATATTAGACAGGAATAAGACCGACACAATAAAATAACATAATATGTACGAACAAGGAGAGGGTGAATGGAAGAGTCGGTAGGGGTCGACCACACCGAACCTGCACCATCCAAATCGGTGATACCCTCAAGAAGGGTCAGGTTAAAAGTACCCTGAATCGACCAGCATGCATGAAGAGATTGATGAACATGGATGAAGCGAAAGTAGTATGTCAGGATCGAGCAAAGTGGCGATCCATAGTCTCTGCCTACCGCTACGGGATACAGGCTTGACGATTATGTATGTATGTATGTACGAACAGACAATTTTGTATACCAAAGCTACATAATGTTACAGTAAAAAAGCGCACGAGGTCTTTAGTTGATAGAGTATTTGTATTTGTGTCGCGCCACTTGGAAAATATATTCATGATATTTGTTGATTGAAGTATGGTCTATAATGTATTTTTTTTTATTAGAAATTTAACAGCATTACACGGAAAGTAGCTAATATATTGTATTTGACCGAAACGTTATTTTAAAGCCGAGGGAATTGTTTGTAGTAAGGAATCTGTTATACTGTATAAGTCATAATTTAATGCTGAGACTTAAGAGGCGTTTTCACAAGCTAATAGAATAGCTTGTGAAAACGCCTCTTGTGTAGTTTTGCAACTTTGTACTATGATTTGTAGTTTCAGCAAACGTCTTTTATAAATATTTTCCCTGACAGTCCGGTGCGTTACCAACAAGCCACTACACACTCCCTCACACTACTGCGAATATTGATTTATTGTGATGTCACAGACTACATGAACCGAGTTCTTTTTATTTCATTCACTGTGACACTGAATATCACGCAGAAGTTAAGCTGTTAAACTGTGGGCTTGCAATGTGCTGTATAAGTGAGACACGGCGGTTTTTGTTTCTCTTGCAACTTCTCTATATTATACAACAACTCTATATTAATAGAGACTCGTCTCTTTTTAATTGACACGTGACGTTGGCGCATCAGATATGAAGCGTACAGAACTTTTCATCACTTGGAGCCCTAAATTATTAACTTTGAGTTCTTTCAAATTACTTTGTTAATATTAAAATATCTATGTCGATCATGTGATACATACACATAATTATATTAAGCACACAATTTTTCACTATACATACAAAATACAATTAAATTACACACACTTTCACATATTACCGCACACAAGCATCCTCTAGAGTCCGCTTGTTTATACAAATGTATCGAACCCATACGCTATCAGCCCGGCCGGAACATTCCCGACGCTCCATACTATGCAGACGCGCAGGACGTGGCGCCTCACGACGTCGCACATAGATATCCAGGTGGCTCGACGTGTGTGGCTAATTCCAATTTCTGACATAAAATGTTTTGAATCTGCTGTTGGCATTCCATGTGTGTGTTTTGAGAGTTGAGCTGGAGGGATGTCTCTACAGCCCTCGTACGTCAAGAGTCATTCTAATAAAGTATTGGCCTCGGTACGGAACTTCTGCGATAAAAACAACTGAGGGGACGCGTAAGTGTGCCAAGTCGACGATCCAGACACGACGTCCATGCTCCGCGTCGAAGGAGTACTTTCTATCTTTATTTGTGTCTTATGTACATACAAAGGTATTTAATAAAACTTAAATATTTCTAGACACGCACTATTATAAAGAAGATTTTGTACTTAATTAAAACTTCCGAAGTAGTAAGTAATTTAAACGTCTCTCAACCACAACTCACAACCACAATGCTACTCTATAATTGCTATGTGAGAAGTAAACTGGAATATTGTTGTACTATCTGGTCGCCTAGCTATAAAAATCATGTTTACAGAATTGAAAGAGTTCAAAAATAGTTTTTTAAACATTATCGCAAATACATACTACTAGTAAATTTAGTAAATTACTAAATGACAAAAATAGTCTTCAAACAACTTAATCCTATTTCATTAAGCGCTAGAAGAAATTTATTAAGCATAGTATATTTACACAAAACACTAAATAATAAATATGATTGTTCCAATTTATTATCCAAATTTAATTTAAATGTTCCCTCACGCCCTCCCAGAAAACTACGTCCCCTGTTACATGTCTGCCGTTGTAGAACCAATGTTGGAAAACGTTCCCCGTCCCTCGTCTACTCGCTCTACGAGTATAGAATAATCTTGCTAGTAACTTAATTAACAATCTCGATATGTATTTGCCATGATTCGTTGTCGAAATTTAAAAAAGTATCCATAAGAATATCGAAGATTCATAATTTCAGCTATCTGACTATAACCCCGTAAAGCATTCTGATATTCACATTACCTATACCATTTAATTATGTTTTTTGTGCATGTTGTGTTTGTTTATAATTAGTTGTACAATTAATGCAAGATTGTTTTTATATTTCCTTCTTTCTGTAAATTTAAGTTTTATAATAGTTAACAAACCTATTTAAATAAAATTAATAAAACTAAAAACGAAGTTCCATACTTGCATTCACGAGAAATAAATGTGGTGAAGATAGTATTGCTGAGTTCATTCACCTGATGCCACAGATTAAACAAATCGCGTGCGATATATTTCGTTCACTGCTACAGGGAAAATGTTTCATCGTAAAAGCGACTACGCTGTGACCTACGCCTGTCTCGCTCAGCTCTCAACGGCTATGCGGTCCTAGTACATAAATCGCGGAACTTTTGCGCCTAGTTTTGGAATAACATAAAAATCTTATCAGGACTTTTTTTTTGCCCGGCTACTTTAGTGTTCAAAACTTTGAATTCAATTATTATAAAATATCTGTATATTATCTATATATATAAAAGAAAGTCGTGTTTGTTACACTATTTATAACTCAAGAACGGCTTTACCGATGTGGCTGAAAATTGGTGAGGACGTAGCTTAGAGCCAGGAGACGGACATAGGCTACTTTTTTTGTGAAGAAAAGGCTTGAAGGGGTTGAAATAAGGGATGAAAGTATGTATGGAAAAATCTAAACCGTTAAAGCTAAGATGTTAAACTTGGCACTTTAGTTAGTCATTTAAAAATAAAAATATATAAATTAACCCTAAAGGGGTTAAAATAAGGGTTAGAATTTTATATGCAAAATCGAAACAGCTGAAGCTATTTCTATAAAAATATATATTTCAGCTCCTTATTACAAACAAAAAATAATGGCTTACAATAATTTTGGAAAAACATCATTACGGGGGTAAAATAAGGGTAGAAATATTGTACGGAAAATCAAAACCTCTAAAGCTTTATATATACAAAAACTTACAATTTGACACCAGTAACGATAAATAATGTGCACTATAAAAACATTTTAGGTAATGCATACATAAACACACGCCTTTTTCCCAGAAGGGGTAGGCAGAAGTGCTACCAGAACACCCACGTTTCGCCTTATATATTCCGTCCCACGATGTGATAGGGGGCGAGCCTATCGCCATATCGGGCACAAATTCCTGACTCCGGGCTGATAATGAATAGAAAAATCCAATATCACTTTGCCCGACCCGGGATTCGAACCCGAGACCTCAGCTTTGCGATCGTACCGTAGTACCACTACGCCACCGAGGCAGTCAATAGGGAATGCATAGTCTTCTTTATTAGCCTAAAGCGACGAAAAGGGGTTTGTTTTGACGAACATTCTTAGCGCTGTTTCAGGTAGGAATTAAACAGCAGAAATCACCAAGAAAGGAAAAACGTTAAGACTATTGCATTGTTTACATTTGAGGAATAAGTAGTTTACTATACTTCAAAAAATCAATTTCGTAGTCAGAATTTTGGCTGAGCGGAAAGTTTTAGCAGGAATTTTGCAAAGTATTTGTGTTTGCGTATTTTTTAAATGATATTCGTCGTATTTTCGTGTTTATATAAGGCCTATCTACAAAATAGAAACAATTCCAAAAAATTGTCAACATGCCTATTTAGGCATGAAGGGATGAAATGGGATAAAGTGGGACGAACGCGATGAGACCGGTCGGATCCGGATTGCATTCGATGGGAAATAATGGGACTGGATGTAACAGAAAGAAAAGGAGCCAGATGAGATGGGATGGGATACGATAGGAAAAGGGATAGTAGGTACTTAGATTGAGTTCAGGAGTACAAAAGTTTGAACGGGAATAAGATATTTCTGGTGTGGAGTGGAGTCTAAACATCTAAGCACCCAGGCGAAGCTGGGCCGGGCCGCTAGTATATATATAAAATATCAATTGAATCAATTAGACTCGGTGCGGGGATCGAACTCTCGGCCTCTCGTTTCGCAATTCTACCGAATGTCTGGGTGTTTCTAAGACTGAGAAATTTTTCTCGTAGTTCCTGATAGCCACTGTTGTACTTGATATTCAACCTGTGTGGAATATTATTTACAAATAAATCAATGCGTGTCAAGTCATCTTTGATTTACAACAGCCACGACACAAGACTAGATCTCAGTGTGGGGTCACGACTATGTACATGTTACTGTTTTTTAAACCAATGTTCAATCACACAGAATACATGTAAAATATATTTTTCCAAAAAATCACATTTAATTTTTGTACATTTTTATGTATAACATTATGACAACGAATCCTGGCCCTTGTCGTCCTATCTTGAATCATTAATATCGGTTTATAAACTAGCAATTGTATATTGACAAAGCCTACATTATCACGAACGGAGCCGGGGCAATATTATATATATTGCCGTATTGTAGTTACAACCAGCGACCTCTACCAATAACTGTGAAAACCATTTGAACTTGAACTTGCTTGACTTGCTTCCTCATTTTGTTTTTTTTTAATTAACCTATTGCATCCCACTTCTGGGCAATAGGTGACAAAAAAACACTCAGATAGTTTTATCTCAGTTGTTCTTTTCACAGTTCCTTTATGATCCATCCATCCAACCCTATTTGTTACAGGAATATATAAACTTTTACGAAATGTAACACTCTGCTTTACATACTTCTTTCAAGTGTTTCTATTAAAGTAGATATAAAGGGCAATAGTTAAAAGTTTAGTAAAAATATTAAAAACTTAGCTTTGCACTAGACATGACGTACTTTCATAAGTAAAATGAAATATTCCCTCACGCAGAGTCATGACTCGCGTACTGACCGTGAACTTGACACACTTGCATAATGACGGGACACGTAGACAGAGCACAGACTAAGCAAATCCAGTCCGATGTATTTAGTTTATTGTTCCAGTGAAAATGCTACCAAGGCCGAGCTACTATACTGTAACATACACTATGTCATGCAGCTCTCAATGGTTATGCGCTCCTAGTAGTTGTTCAGCGTAATATATTTTTATATATATGTAGATATCGGAACATGCAGACGAGCTATTCATACTCCACTAACAAAATTATATTTTTACTTTTTAGTTACTGTCTTCGTTAAGACGTTTATTAATAAATTTAACAAAGCACACGTCGGTTATAGAACCAGTGAATCGGCACGCATGTATCTATTTATTTGTTAGTGTCAAGTGATGCACAATGAAACGCGGTTGATGACAGAAAAAAATATTACAGTTAGTTTGTTATATTTTGTCTTTGCCTTCAGTGGCACACATGAAGAGGCTAAAAACTATTGTCGTCTTGTTATGACAACAGAAAACCTTGAGTAAGCTTCGTTCTGATTTCATATGCAACACTCGTCCATCTGATATGCCATGATGGCTAAAAGAGGACACGAAATAAAACATTATTCAATGAATCCCTGGTTCAATTTTATCACGTATACCTGACATTACTATTTCGTGCGATTTGTTTCGATCACATACTATTATTACGAAATTTCGCAGAAATAATATTAAAGTATGTATACATAAGTAGTAGTCATATAATATTTATCTATAATATGTCTACCATCCCGTAACACGATCAATGGTGAGCTTTATGCAACGTGTATGTTCATACATCTGTCCGAATACAAATATAGGACTCGTTTAATTTAACGCGTATTTTATTGATACTATAAATGCTCATACTTCTACGTTTGTTTGTTTGAAAAGCTTTCAGGCTCTAATTACTAAACGGAACGACATTATAAATATTGCATACAGTTTGTCCGGGGCGCCGGAAAAGAAAGTAGGTAACTCAATCCAGGAAAAAAAAAACTTTTATTCTCGTGGGGTCGAAAAATAACGTTGCTTCTTTTACATTAATGATTATTGTATCGATCCAGAGTCGATAACCATAAATTAATTAAATAGTTTGTTCATACAATGAAGGGGTGTTTTTTATTATAATTCTTATCAATTCAATGGTCGAAGCAGTGACGTCGTTTGTTTGAAACCAACATTTGTTTACGGTTGCCAAGCAACATGCGTAGATCAGGCACCGGATATACCAGGACATCATCACACCAGAGAAAATAAACACAACCTATTGCTTCCCTATGAATTTACGGGAAGGTGTGAGGGAGACGGGTGATATTCATCTCTCACTAACGCAGGCGAAACCGTAAGCATACAGAGTAGTAGCTCTCCTTACAAACGATATTCAGTGTTGCAGGAAATTAAATTAATCGTATGCGATTCGCGCAATCTGTGGCACGCCACCAACACACCTGGAACAGCCGGTATACACTGGCTGAACAATCAATCAGTATTGGCAGCGGTGTGAGGGAGTCGTAGAATAAAGTTCAAAGTGCGTGGTGATTGACTATCTATACACACATGACTCCGAAAAGTCAAAGGTGTGCCCTGGGATATGTACCCGCGACTATCGTGAACATCTAGGAAGCCGCGTCTGGTCCGTTACAAACAAGCCACCACGCACTAACAATGACAATTGACTAACAATGACACAATACAAATTGATAAATATCTGGCGGCCGGGCCCGGCTACGCCACGGTGGAGATACTCCTTGACTCCAACCCACTTGAGAAACATATTATTTCGCGTACTAAATGTTGGATATTTAAACTCAAGCCGACTGCTGGCCCCTATATTGCTTTTCCTATTCCACTCTTTGATATCTCGTCCTGTCCGTCTCAATATATAATATATAATATATAATATATATAATACTCGATATATAATACTTGGTCATAATTTTGCAGCGGAGATATTTGAATACAATTATATCTCCCAAAATATTCTTTAAAATCAAATGATAACATGAACAATTTTCCGTTTGTGCTCTTATTGATTTTTAAGACCGTCTTAATATTGACGAACTTTGTATTGTTTCCTATGTACTAAATGAATTTAATCATTTTATTATAGCAGTTGAAAGAATACGTATTTAGACGCTAATTTATTTGTGGCTTCCATATTTTCTTATATTATTTATTGTGTCTTATGACAACAAATTATTATTTAGACATGTATAACCCGTAATTATAAACAATCTTTAAAAAATGTCACGCTATCATACAACTGACTTTACGTAAGGTAGTACGAGAACACATCGAGGCTGCTTTTGAGTTCATTCACCTGATGCCACAGACTAAGTGAATCGAGTGCGATGTATACTTCACGTACTGTTTCAGTGAGCGTAGTTCATAGCGACAGCAGCTACACTGTGATCTCCGCATGCGCTAGTTTACTCTGAATGTTTATGCGCTCCTAGCATACAAATCGCGTAATATTTTGCCACAGTGCTCTCTACGTACGTACGTGCTTGTACGTCTCGGTCCGGATATTTCAGCCAGCAAAATGTGTTTGTTTGAACCGATCGTCATGAAATTTCATTAAAACCCAATTTATCAACTTCATAACCTTATCTAATATAACAATATTTATAATTAATTGCCTAATTTTATTTATTTTGATCAGTACAGTGCGTGACTACTCACGTTCTGTTGTAGAATGTTCGCCATATTGGTTATAAAAATTAAGTTTCTCAAAAAATATTTACAAATATTTATTGCATGTATCAAATTAATTGTGGTCAGACGACCTGGTAAAGGTCGCGGGACGTCGCTGGATGCAAGCTGCCTCCAACAGGCCACTGTGAAAATCATTAGGAGAGGCCTATGTTCAGCAGTGGACTTCCTTTGGCTGATGGATTGGATTGGAACAAATTAATTTATATGTAACGTACATGCTAAAGAAACAGCCAGTTATACAAGTATATAAAAATATATCACCTAGAAATAAAAAAAAGTAAATTAACAATCTACAATGTAATTATTTTTCACGACTGTAGACATACCTACACACTTTTATGTCGAAACATCACTTCTATAGCACTCACCTATATGTCAATGTAACATTCTAAAGTGAAATATTTCTACAATAGTGGGTATTAGCGTATTATACTCATGTATGTTATCTTTTTATAAAGAAATATACACCTAAACTGAAAACGTGTAACTTGATTAACTTAATTTTCTTGTTTATTGTGACTGATCTTGTTTAGTGTTACAGAAAATGAAACGCATCGAATGCTTTATGGCTAGTCTGTGGCGACTCAACGCCTCACCAGGCACAAAGGTCGTTCATTGGCTGAGCAATAAATAAAATAATAATGACATGCCAGTTCGTGATTCATAGAAGAAGAAGAAAACTTTGCATTTATCATGACTACCGAGAATTAACAATACAATTGACATTCAGTTTAAATAACCTACTTATTGTAGAAAAACGATACAACCAATCAAAGTGGGCGTATAAAAATATGAAAAAGACAATAGCGGGATGGACGATGCGATTTGGTTTTCGGCGTTACACGCAAAGCTGTTAAAATACTATATGTGACCAAATGTTAGTACTGAAGCCGAGGGAATTATTTATAGAAAGGAATCAGTTGTAAATATGCTAAATATTTTGCATTGTCATCGAATAAAAAAGGTTTTAAGACTGCCTTACCCAGACCGTAGTAACGAGTTGGTTACCACCGCTTTAATGTATCAAAATAGGACGTGTGAGCCCTAACTTACGGTAGAGCCTACTCTACCGTGAAACATACATAAAGTCAGTGACAAGAGAGAAAGCAGTACTCTCCATTTAGTCTTTTTGTCACAGTATATACGGGTAAATATTGAATACATAAAAATACAGGCATTTGATTCTCATTAGCGACTGATATGGCCTTGCTTTCGTGAACAAATAATTCTAGAAATAATATTTTATCACGTTAAGTATGAATATTTGTATACATTCGTGATTAACAAACATATTCGAAAATCTCTAGTAATGAATATGTCATCACGAATCTGAACGGCATCCATTATTTCGCAAAGGATTCTGTAGCCATATTAGCTTAGCTGGTAGAGCGTTAGACTGCGAAGTCTAGAGACCCCGGTTCGAACCCGGGATATGGCATTCCACTATCGTTGATATGTGGCCGCATAATTTTTTGTGTGCATATTGTCAGTTTTCCATATTTTAAGGACTTTAATTAAAAAATGTATAAACTGGTTTAAGAAAATCTGTGATGAAAAATCTTTTTATCTTGTTAAACTACAAACAAGTTATATTAATTTTATTTACTAAATATTTTGTTTTTAGTAACAAAAATATTCGAGGGTATAATTATTTAAATCTAGCTGATTATACTCAAATATGATATGCAGGGTGATAATGACACATGCTACTTAATTTAACCTACATGTTTCTCATCGCCCCAGGTGTCATTATACAAATTTTTTTTAATCAAAAATCTTAATTTTAGTTTACACGATTTTTGGCTAAAACGTATAGATACGAGTATTTTTACCGCTTAAAACTTGGAAACTAAAATCGCGATTTTTGACAAAAGTACCAGGCAGCTCTTTTCAAACTTGGTACAATGTTACCTGGAGTAGCAAGGAACATGTGGTTTAAATTAAATACCATATGTCAATATCATCTTGTATAGATTAAAATATGGTGCAAACTTCATACTTAATGATTTAAGGGAAGCATTAATAAAACATGCTAAGGATATTCTCAAGTTTAGTATTATTTGATACGCTCCAAATGAAGAGGTCAGCGTCGATATCATCTCAATAAATATTGTTTTCAAAGTACGTCATTTGACAGCTACATCTTGTTCCATACAAACATCGTATTGAACGCACAGCTCTTATCATTCATTATAACTCACTTTAAATGAAGTATTAACAAATGATACATAACCTTATGAATACTAAAAAGAAATAATGATTCTAATTTTTTTTTTAACGTTTATCTTTTCCTTGTTCTCTCGGGGCATACGTCAATAATTAATGTTAATACTCTTATGGTGGTAGTAGGTAAAAATCAGATCTCAGCTTTGACTACTTAAGTAATTTAGGCATCAGCATCATATTGCAAATTCTTAATTGTTGTATAAGAATACCACCATAAGAATATGATTATATTGGCGTAAAGTCCGGTCAATTGACAGGTTTTTAAAGTGCTTTATAAATATTTTTTATTACTATAAACAAAATCGGATTTCCATATTTTTTATTTTACAAATTCAAACACTGCAGTCTGTGAGCAAATAAAAAACGATAATGTACAAAACTAAAATTATACGAGTATATATATAGATAATAGCGCTACTGTAAAAGATGTTATCGATTGGAGCGACCTCTCCCCGACTACCTTTGGATTAATAGTATGAGAACGAGATGGCGCTGCTCAACAACGTAATCATAGAGACCGGGGGAAAATAATTAATGATTTATTTATTTTATTTTCGATATTAAAAGTATTCTGATACAGACTAAAGTAGTCTTAGAATCAGCTTATATATATACAGGATGAAATCGAATTCAGTCGACAAACTTAAATGAATAACCCAACTTGTAATCAAGAATATTTAGGGCACATAATTAGATTAATTGAGTTATGTTTTTGATATTACAAAAAAACTTTATAATAATCAAAAGTATCAAATTAATTATTCCATGCGTGTTAGTTTTGTTAATGAATGAATGACGAATAGGAAGACGCGCGGGGGGTGTGTGCTAACCGCGTCGCGCGCGCATCGTGAATAAGTAAAATTGAGAAACCAACTTCCCCTTCATACTTTTACCGGCTTAGGACGGTCAAACATGCGATAAATAAAACATAATCAAACACTTAGTTACTTGAGTATTAAGAGGTATCTATCGTATCTTTGGCGTATTTAAAAAGTTGGAATCACGATATTTACAATAATTGACATTTAAATTAAATAATAATCACCGTTAATTAACTCACATGTAAATGTTCTTAAGGAGATGGCTTATCTACGTGTATCTTAATAAATGCTCGAAATGTCCTCCGCCGTTCTCCAAACACAACAAAGCACGACGCCGCAAATTCTCTTTAATTTTACGCAGCACAGTCGTTTGCGATTTAACTACCTCACACACTAACTAACACACTCACATGCACATAAGATAATCCTACAATCAGCTGTAATCGATGACGCATGCGCGACCGTGACCTATCTCGGAGATAGTTTTCGGACGACTGGTGATTTTTTGTTTGTTTTGAGGGCGCTTGCGTCGCGTGCAACTGCAGCCTTGATCCTATGTGTAGGTACTTAGGCGGCGCGGCGGCGGGATCATACGGTTGTCGGTTTGGCAACGTCGCAGTGTCGAGTAGGTGCGTTTGTAGTTTGTACTCGCTCTTTACGGGCAAAATAGATAAAAAAATTTGAATGACCGTTCGACGCGTTGCCACTTTTTACGATCTACGAGTGTAAATGCCGCACGTGATGCGCGATCGATGTGACTTGATACTTTGAATATTTTATTTATTTGTAAACTTTTGAGTCGTCTAGAAATAATAATAAAGTACTGATATTTTGAGTTTACCTAAAGCAATAACTTCGTTTGCATCGTTATAGGCGAAAAAATAGGTTTTTTGAATTACAATTTAAATTTGTTTTATTTCTATCAAGGATACAAGTATTACTGATACTGAATCACCCATATCAATTTGTCGACTGTTTTCAATTTCATCCGGTATACATACTAAGTAGATGTTACGCTTTTCTTGTACCAGGGTTATATTAATAAGGAGATCGACTTTTAACAATTATCAAAAGGACTCAAACAAGGTCAGGAGTGTCTTATCCTGTACATAGTAATGCGCTAATTCATAATGCATTAATGTTGTTATCCAGAACTATTCTCGATAAAAAATTACTAATGATGATTTGACAGAGGAATTTTTTGCGCAGCGTATCACTTTTCGTATCACCCTCTTGAGCCAAAAGTAAGCCAAGCGAACTGCAACCTACACTAATACTACATCGAATTTGACGTAGGCGTATGTACCTCGTCGACATAAGTGTGAACTTGTTCATAATGTAGAGATCAATATAATAACACATATTATTTTTTTATAATGCAACATGTTTCAGACTAAAAGTGAAGTGTGTTTATTTTCAAGTTGAAAGTGATTTGCTTTTATTATTACCTAAAGCAACATTTTTCAAAACCTTAAACTTGTTTGCTTCCTTCATCAATATGACGGACATAAATATACAACAATGTTACGTAGGTTCGATCACTAGGACTGCATGTGAAGCGACAGCTTAGGTTTTATAAAACTAACAGTGTTATTCAAGGAAATTTGTTTAGTAGTACATAAGATATAACGTTCACAGTCCATTGCGACAAAGTCATTTGACCATTAGAATTGCCGCAGTGGTCATGTCAATTGAATAATGCAATACGAACTATAAAGTACAGAAAGGATGAACAGAATAATATGCATTACACCGAATAAACTACAACTACGTGACCGCCGAGTGTATTTATTTATAAATCTATTTAAACATACAAACATATTTTCAATTTCTTGTTTTATTTTCTATAGTGACTGCCTAGGTGGCGTAGTGGTACTACGGTATGATTGCAAAGCTGAGGTCCCGGGTTCGAATCCCGGGTCGGGCAAAGTGATATTGGATTTTTCTATTCATTATCAGCCCGGAGTTAGGAATTTGTGCCCGATATGGCGATAGGCTCGCCCCCTATCACATCGTGGGACGGAATATACAAGGCGAAACGTGGGTGTTCTGGTAGCACCTCTCTCTGCCTACCCATTCTGGGAAAAAGGCGTGTGTTTATGTATGTATTTTCTATAGTATTTGTATATTTATGTGTACCATACACATTAGTAAGAGCAGGTTAATCGTGCTATTGTCGTAGCCGCGACTAAAAGTCGATAGTATATGTCTCGCTGTAGAATAATGAAAGGGTGGCAAGACTATAAACACGTGGGCGCTGGCCCCCACATACACACACATTGAAAGAAAGTGGTGTTTACGCCCACCAGATATCACTAGTTATACGTATATACATTTGCGAGCAAAACCGCGGGCTATCACTAGTAAATCGCTCGTAAATAGACTTGAAAAATGCTCGATGTTGCTAGGAGATCATGACTGCTCTTTTGACAGGGACGTATTAGTCCAATGTTACAGGAGACAAAGGTCCCAGGCATCAGTGCATTGGAAGCGGATTTCTGGCTTACCGATAAATTAATTATTTTGTTTTATTATTTATTGCATGATTAAGGGTGTATTGTATGTTTTTAGTTACCAACTATCCTTGTTCCTAGCATAATGAGGCTATAAGGTTTATTTTGAGCCCACGACGTCAAATGTTGTAAATACATCCCTGGTGACGCACACAAACTAAAATATTCCAATCGCTACACGAAGGGGCGGTACTTTAAAGTTATCTGTGTATGAGTGAGTTTGTATTAACCAATCAATAAAGTGTATTATGTGTGGTGTGTAGACGGTACCTATCAGTACTTGTCAAATTTTAAACGTTTCCGTTGATATCATAACACACACACTTGCGATGAAGCGTCTTTTGTATTAATTAAATATTTTGACACGTTAAATATGTCTGGCTTCACCTGAGTAACATTTATCTACACAAATTAAAATAACGGAGACCCGCAGTTGTTGGCGCATCAAAAAAGCCTACTGGATGAATTTTGATAAAAAATATTTTACCCTCATTCCTTAGGCATTTGGCACATCTAAAACAAAATATTACGATGTATTTATTGAACATTTTTCAAACATCGTTTTCATAATTAATGTGAAAATATCTGAATTACCTATAATAATGACCTGACTGTCTCATTTCTCTATTCTGTCTCCATGAATATTTTCGACTTCTAGAGGGCATTTCAATTACCAACAGTTGAACAGTCGTGACTTTTATACAACGGAGGCATGTAAGAAGTTATACTTCCTTGGCATAAGGGAAAAATTGCAATATTTCACAATCGTAACGAACAATCATATCAACATTAATATTTACAATATTAGTCAAGATAATTCGACTAAATGTCGTCACCATTCGTTCGACCTTATCGCGTTCCCAAAAGCACACTATTTCGCGCTTACACTATCATTAGTGTACGTTAAAGTCCAGTTGCATATACAGCTATGGAGATATGAACATCTATTAATGACTTATAGATGATTGTTGTTTTGATAAGACATTCCGGGCAAAGTCGCGGATTGCCCCTAGTATATGCATGAGAAAATGCGCTCGTGTACTAGGATATCATGACCAATATAGGGTATCATCTGTTTAAGCCAAACAGTTCCGTACTTACCAGCATATTAGAGGGGTCAAATTGAAGTTTTGTCTCTATAGACAATTGGCAAATTTGATCAAATCTTGCTGAGCATAACAATTTTATCGTTTTAAAGAATTATTTGTAGTAGGATTGTGATGCAAGAATTCCTGAATTCGCTGTTTGGATCTTGAAATTGGCATTGCCCGAATTCTTTAGTTCCTTTTATTAAAATAATGTTGATATTTATGGCACTTTAAGGTACTGTATTCACTTCATGGTACAAGACAACAGTATAACTTTATAAGGTAATTTTAAAATTTGGCAGCCATCATGTGAAATACATCCCTGGCTAATAACGCACTCTAATACATGTTTCACGTAACTACACGACAGGGCGGACATTTTGCGATTATTTATGTTCGTGTGCGTTTGTTTTACTCCGCCAACAAAGGTTTTGTGTTTGTGTGCCGGGAATGTGGGCGGAAACCTTATAATATTTGCTTTACTTGGTATGTGTGCGTTTCCACCCTACGCTGTGCGTTCACTCGCGATTGTCAAAATACTTTAATCTATAATTAAGTACGGGCGTAGCCCAGCTTCTCACACAAAACAATCCTCGAGAATGAACTTTCAGCGTTTTCACATTTTCCATTGATGCTCCGCTCTTACAAGTCATAGCGTGATATTATACTAGGTGGCGCGAAGGTAATTTCATAATGTGAATGTGTGAATCGTGCAAAACCGCACCTCATTGTTTTTTGGCATGGCATCAATGTTGTAGACGGATATAGAGTTAGTTGACAATAATATATTTTTAGTGATACACATTTCAAGAACGTAGAATTCTTGTTGCTGAATATTTGACCAAAATCATAATGAGCGAAGAAGCCTATTTGCACTCAAGTGCACATTATGCCTTAGTTATTTTATATTTACCACTCACTGCATGAGTATTCTACACATGATATTACGAGTATTAATTACTTTTGACAATATTAAACATGACAAGAAACCAAATTTTTAATGCAAATATTATTTTAAAAGATCGAAACATAGTTATAGAGTAGACTGCCTCCTTTATGTAAAAAGCAATAAAATTCGGATGAACGGCGGCCAGGCGTGCCGTTGCGGATGGATTCTATCCGCAACATCAATATTACGCCGTCCAAGTACTAGGAACGCATGGCTTAAAAGAGGCTATCGTTCATACTGCGACAAGTACGCAAATAAATTTGATCTCTAACGTGTGGACAATAAAGTCCATCAGCTTTAAGCGGTCTATTTGCTATCCCGTTTTACGGCTACATGAACCGCGTAGCAAAAAAAAATATTTTAATTAATTGGCGAATCCTACTACTCACTTACGTAAATAAATATTCAACAATAAATAAAATCATAGTATTTCAATACGCGTAGAATTTAAATCATCGAAATAATACAAATATCATTAATTCTATTTTTTCAGTTATCTGTTTCTTGATTTTTTTTTCAATTATGTTATTCTTGAGGAAAGCCTGTGCAGCTCATTGCCAGAGATGATGTTTATAAACAATGGAACATATTATAAACAAAAAGAGTTTAAAACATTTTCAGTTATTTTCCTAAACGAATTCATTTATTTACCTGAATTATTGATTTATGTTGATGCGATATTATAATGTATAATAATGCGAGTCTGGTTTGATAGGCAAGTGCAGAACAATTTTATTATTTATTCACGAAAATGACTCACGTACAAACAATATCGCCTGGTTCACTCATTCAAACACGTGCGACGAGATTAAATGTCTTATCTTCTTGGAAACTTATATATTGTAAGTAATTTAATGTCATGTATCTGATAAGCTTATATACACTGTATTTTTCTGGAAATATTTTTTTAATTTATTTAAAATGGCACGCCAACTGCATAGTACATTAGATCGCTTATCTTTTAATAAATAGTATAACTGTATTTGCCTATGATAGGCGTACACAGCTTTGGCCAAAATAAACAATAACTATGACTATTACTTAATTGTATGATATTATTAAAATATAAAAAATCTACTTAAATTAAACTAGAATAAGAAAACAAAAACCAATGAAATTCTTCTATACTATTGATTTACGTAAATAAGTACTTAAAGCACATTGGCATAGTTTTTTTTTATTTACGTGTCTATTCATGTTCGCATCCCTCCGCCTCGCCCCAACCCCTTCTTCTTACCGCCACTGTAGCGTAACTTTTAAATTAATGCTAATGCAAAACGAATCATTGAATGCCTAAAAAAATACCTCTTTTCCGTATGTCGTGACTTCCCCGAAATTTTATTCTTATTAGCAACATTATCGAATGGCATAATAATACGGCATGTGTTATTATTTTTTAAATCATCGAGTTGGATTCCTTGCGAGGAACATTGATTTATCAAAAATCCAAGTATACAGTTTAAGCTTTTAAATATTTTTCGCTATTCCTCATAGTTTGGAAATTTGCTACCCAAGCCCACATGAAAAATTCACCCTGTGTATTTGAACCTTTTGAAAATCAATAATCATTTATTTTACTAAAACAACTGCTACAATATCAAACAATCTAACTTAAATATTAAAAAAAAAGAATTTTAAAGAATTAAAAAAAAATTGAATGCCCCGATCGGATTTTTTTTTCTACGCACAAAAAGAGAACATTCACAGCACTGCGGCCAAGGTGCGGAATATTACGCGATTGATATACCAGGACCGCATAAACGTTCAGAGCTAAGTAACGCAGGCGAAGGTCACAGTGTAGCTGCAGTCGCTACGAACTATGTTCCCTGAAGCAGTACGTGAACAGTACGTGAATGACATCTCACACGATTCACTTAGTCTGTGGCATCAGGTGAATGAACTCAGAAGCGGTCACAGTTTGTTTTCATACTAGCTTAAGTAAACTCAGTTAATATGATAGCTTGATGTGAGCATGTTCATATTTCATTCGTAATAATGTCATTGTCTTTATGCCACAATTAAGAAAGAATGAATATTTTGTACTATTAAAAAATTAATTGAGCGGACTCATTGTCATTCACAAGAAACAATGAAAGTTTCGACAAACATAAGACTGCCATAAAAATTACAATTAATACATAGACATACAATTTTGCATACCAAAGCTACATAATGTTACAATAAAAACGCGCACGAGGTCTCTAGTTGATAGGGTATTTGTACTCAGTTCGCGCACTTCGAATTATATTCATGATATTTGTGAATTGAAGTATGGCCTATAATGTATTTATCTTTACTAAAAATTTAAAAGGAAGAGTAGTTGTTGACATCATCGGGCCTACGCCATGGACTAGTCATGTTCTTCTATTAGCGTTTTTTGTTTGTCTCCAGATACATACATATATATTTATATTCAACATATTACGCGATCCAAATACTAGGACCGCATACTGCTAAAGAGGTGTGCGACACAGACCTAGATTCAAGTACCAGCAGCTTCCCTATAAATTGTTTTCGCTGAATCAGTATACGATATACATCGTAGGCACTCGATGAGCTATTGGTCTAAACTCTTGGAACTTGTAACAGTTCTACGCCTCCCTCTGTAACTGTCGCCCGTCATCGCGCACTGCGCGGGACTCCTGTACAACTGAGAGAGGCCACTCTACATTAGTGAAGGTTTGCATTTACCAAAAGTAATCTTGTTAAGATCATAGTATGCAGGATTCCTCAAAATATTTTCTATAATCAACACACACACTAGTCTAAAAAGTGAGAGGAATGTCCCCGTATACGAACCCACGACTACCGTCTCGGTGGCCGCGCCCGGTGCGTTACCAACAAGCCACCATGTACTCCCTCACCCTACTGGCAGTATCGAATTATTGCTCAGACAATGAACGACTGCTATTCCTGGTCAGACGTTGAGTAGCCACAGACTAGCCACATAGCATTCGATGCGGTTTATTTTCTGTAAAACAATATATTGCTTTTATGGAAAGCTACTACTCTGTATGCTTTCAGATTCGACTGCGTTGGTGAGAGATTAAAGTCACCCGTCTCTCTCACACCTTCCCGTATATTAATAATAAGCAACAGTTGGTTTAGGTTTCCTCTGCTGTCATGATATCCTTGTGTTTGCGGTGCCTGATATCCGCATGTTGCCTGCCAACCGGAAACAAATTTTGTTTACAAACAAACAGCGTCACTGTTGGCTCTTTGTCAATCGATTTAACATGAATATTATTTAAATTGAAAGCAACTTGCAATCATATGTTCTAACCCCTACGTGGTGAAGATCCTAGTGATCTTATATCATGGACTTTAAACATGTTAAGTACTTATTTTCTATACGAGGAGTGAATAAAGATTATTAATATTATAAACATAATCGCACGAAGTTGAATGTCAGCGGCTACACCTGTGAAAATGAAATCAGAGTCAAAATGAAGAGTGCTTTATTTAATACTCATGAAATATCAGAGCAGATAAGTGTTGCACATGACATTCGAACAAAGCTTGCTGAGGGTTTTCTATCGTTATAATGAGGAACAAAATATGTTTTAGCTTGTTAATGTGTCCCGCTGCAGCGCAAAGATAAATATTATAAGCTAATTGATTAATATAGACACGCGTGCAAATTGACTTGTTCTATAAAATACTTGTGCTTTGTTAAATTTATTAAGTAATGTCCTGAATAAAATCAAATCACTGGAAACATATTATTGTATATTGGCCGTCATGTTGTTCGCCAAATATGAATTTATCTGGCAGTATTCAGTGATAGCTCCGATATCTATTTAATGCGAAATATTACGCGAGCCAACTACTAGGAGCGCATAACCATTGAGAACTGCACGATACAGGTGTATGATACAGTATAGTAGTTGTGCCTCTGTAGCATTGTCACTGAAACAGTAAACGGGAAACTAAATACTAATATACTTCACATACAAATTGTCGGAGGTATTCCCGGGGTTCGGAACATACGACCGCCGTCTCGGCAGCTGCGTTCGGTTTGTTTCCAACAGACCACGACTTCCTCACCCTGCCGCTGATATTGATTTATCGCTCAGCCAATGAACGACGACTGTGAGGTGTCACAGCGTACGCGAACCGAGAGTACCTTTATTTTATCTATTGGTGATACTGAACATCGCACGTGGAAGAGCTGTTAAACTTGTTTCTATTTCCTATTATAATCTAATGATTAAACTTAAGTCCCTTATTTTTTCTATAAAGCTTACGACAATCGTTTTTTTCTTAATATAACCCCAGTGAATTTGACTACTGACTAGTGAATCATTTAGATCAGTTATTTACCACACACTTTAACTTTGGGAAATTTTCGTGAGTATTTTAACTTCTGGGTAATAGTCAAGTATACCGTGGTTAATTAGGCATAGTCGAAAGAATTTGAAAAAAATAACTGCCTGGATCAGATTTTTTTTTCACAAGTTTTATTCACAAAATAAGGTATTCAAGTCTAATCTAGCACATTTAGTTTCCGACCGAGAATTTTTAAAATCTTGTTTGTGCTCTCCTGTAAAATGATGATTTACGACTTGCATCACTCATCACAAGAGCCCCAGAATTTAAGTATAACTTTAAGTTATTTTTCGTCTACGAATACGTAAGCAAAACTTTCAACACACGCTTGCCATGAGTAAATATATTGCGAAGTTGGTACAGTTCCATAGATAGAAGTCCACGATTCACGAAAGAAGCATTTGAAGCCTTAAAAATCAACGCAGAGCAGTCCGAGACGGCACTTATTACTTTATAATGTTTTCCCAAATGAAAATCAGTGTTGATGTGGAGAAAACATAGGTATTTAGGTTTTGGAGGTAATATAGACTCAAATTGCAAAAAGGAATATACCGATGCGTTGGGTTATCTGATAGTTCCGCAACATGATAAATGAAAGATGCCGTGGTTTATTTTTAATAAATAAGATATCGGCTAAGATAAAAGTATTTTTACTTTCTGAAGCAGTACTTAAACACCGCAAAGAAAGTTAATAGTCGACATACAAATGGCAGAATAAAAGACGTGGATACAACTTACACCCTGACAATGTCATGCACAATACTAAATTTAATTAAATAATACAAATAACTAAATACCTACGTCAACCACACATGATCAAATTACTTCAAAATAGCTTTGCACATTGCGTGGACTTTGTAGATGTTCAATGAAATTATACAAGATGGTATCACATAAAAACACACGCGAATTAGTTCCAAGAGAAGGATAAGTTTTATGCAGCTAATTACAATCTTAAAGGCTATCTAATAGTTATCGGAAATTGCAAAAAAAACATATGAAAGATAAACTTTTTTTTTTCAATAAAATGTACTTTTATATCGTGAAATAATACATGCCAGTCGCATCGTACTTTATAAATAACCAAACAAATTAAGGAGGATTAATTTTGTTTTTGTTTTTTTAAATTTGTTTAATTCTGTAGGAGTGTTGCAATAGAGCCCAGATTTCGATGAGCATTTTTTATAAATCCTCTGACACGTTTATCTCTCAAATATGTTTCATCTGGCCTTGGCAGAGTACTTGAGTTATGCAAACAGTCGATTCAAAATAAAGGGGGACGTTGAAATGCGTTGAGACCCGAGTCCTTTAAAATATTATTATTTATAAGTGCATGGAGCGATATATGTATGTATGTATGTTCATTACTTTTAATACACTTTTGTAATTTCTGGCCAAATTTATTCGACGAATCTCTCTTTATCTATTGCAGCATGTAAACTCACATTGCTGATGCGGGACTCCCCTACAAATGACAGTTTGATTGAGAGGCCTTACGCCATACCAGTCTACCACCCTGGCACGTGCTGGAAGACTTCACATATCGTTGAAAATCTTGTTAAGGTCTTTTTTCTCTCCATGTTTTCCTTCACAGTTGAAGTGCTTGGTAATTGACTATCAATACATTTCACTACGTAAAGAATACCTCTAGTATTCCTCATGATTGGAACCGGCGACCGCCGTCTCGACAGCTGCGTTCGGTCCGTTACCAACAGGCCACACACGTCTCCCTCACCCTGCTGCTGATATTGATTCATTTCTCAGCCAATGAACGACCACTGTGAGGTGCCTCAGACTACGCGAACCGAGTAGCATTTATTTCATTTGCTGTGACAATGAATATCGTTTAAAACTGTTAAACTGTAGGCCTGCAATGTACTGTATAAGAGCTATTACGCAATATCGACCGATCTCGCCGGCGACTCTGTCAGCGGGCGACCAAAAGATACACGACCAGGGCCGGGAGACTAAGCCGAGAATAGTGTTTTATCTATATTCATGCGTAAAGGTCTTCGAAGATTTTGAAATAGTAACGTTACTAATATTTATAAAGAGAAAATCAAACTGAGCTCACGATTCTCCTATATTACCGGACACACTCTCGGTTCCGCGTGTTAATTAATACAAATGTATTGAACCTATAGGCTATCAGCCTGGCTGAAAAGTTCACGATACTTTTGATATAGTTGATCTGTCATACGAGTTTAATTTGACATACATATGTACATGCAATAGCCATTATTGTCCAACATCCTTCCAGTTTTTTCTTGTTCAGGGCCTGTTATCCCATTCTCTCTTATATTTGTTCAGCTTATATCGCCGATGTTTTCTGCTCAAGTAGAACAGTCAAGTCTTTTACAAAATTGAAAGCCGCGTAAGTGTGCCGAGGTCACAGTCGAGACGCGGATCCCGGTTCGGCGTTGGGTGAAGGATTTTATTATTTATGAGGATATTATGCGCCATACCAACTTGTAATTTCTAATGAACTCGGCTGTCAATATTGATTTATTGTTCAACCAATGAATGACGTCTATTCTTGGTGTGTTGGTGACTAGCCACAGCGTGCGCAGATGGCATACGACTGAATTGATTTCCTCGTAACACTGAATACTGTTTGTAAAGAGAGATACTACTCTGTGTCCTTACGGCTTCGCCTGCATTAGTGAGAGATAAACGTCACCGGTCTCCCTCACACCTTACTGTAAATTCGTAGTGAAGCAACAGGTGGTGTACATTGCGTCTGCAGTCATGATGTCCTGGTATTTGCAGTACCCGATCCCTGCATGTCGCCTGGCAACCGTAAACAACTATTGTTTACAAACAAACGGTGTCACTGCCGCCTTTTCGTCCATTTGTGAAAAACATTTATAAACAAACAAAAATTAATTCTTCTATCTCACGAGACTTTTTTTCCTGGAATAAACGTATCGCATGTAATTTTTTGTGCCCCTGACAACGTGTATGCAGAAGTACATGTGATGTCTATCTTACATGGGCATTTGTAATGTTAGTAACAAAATCTATAACAAAGCATATAATTTATTAACTTAATCTATCTATACATATAATAAATTTGTAACCCATCGATGTTTGTACTTGGAAGATAAAAGAGAAAATCTAACATGCGGGGACTGTATTAACGTATGTAAGAGAACCCAACACAATGGATTTTAGAATGTTTGTCTCTTTCCCTATTCAGAAACGGGTTAACAGGTATCAATGAAATTTGGTACATCCTGGATGAATACTTAGGGTACTTTCTATCCTGAAAAATGTAGTGTTCCCGTGGGATAAGGCAGGAATTCAGATATATTTGTTAGTTTTTTATACTCAAAGAGATGTGATGTGATTGGATTACATCCCTTGAGTGAGAATAAGACAGGACAGAGCGGATTGTAACGAAACGAGATGGGAAAAACAGTGCAGAGGACGGCATTGAGTTTGAAAATAAATAAAACAGTACGGGACATAATATGTTACTGATGTGGACTGGACTCAAAAGTATCTGCAGCCGGGCGGAGCCGGACCGTCCCTTCATGTAAGAATATATTTTACAATCAATTAATTTAATTTAAATACAACACGTGTGTTTCCACCACCAGAATGCGAGTTACATAGATGTGATGTTCATATTGATGCGAGGGAATTGCATATGTGACACGCTCGGTAATCGAACAGATAATCTCGATGAAGTCACCCAATCTACATACATTATAGATGTTCGTTACTTGGTGCTTGTTGATCTTGTTATAACACCCGATGACTACGTAATATCAGACCATAGAAAAATTGATAAAATCACAAAATATCATTATCAATATATTTTACTGTAACAATTCAAGTAGGTAGTAAAATATTTATCGAGTTTTTTGACGCTCAAACCCCCCCCTCCCCCCTATATTGACATTTATTTGTGTCTTATGTACATAATATATATAGGTACATAAGAAAACTAAAATATTTCTAAACGCGCACTGTTATACATAATTTTGTACTTAATTAAAACTAAGTTACATATTCTTGCAGTCACGAGAAATAAATGTGGTGAAGATAATATTGCTGAGTTCATTCACCTGATGCCACAGATTAAACAATTCGCGTGCGATATATTTCGTTCACTACTACAGGGAAAATATTTCATCGTAAAAGCGACTACGCTGTGACCTACGCTTGTCTCACGCAGCTCTCAACGGCTATGCGGTCCTAGTACATAAATCGCGGACATTTTGCGCCTAGTTTTGGAATAACATAAAAATCTTATCAGGACCTTTTGCCCGGCTGCTTTTTAGTGTTTAAACCTTTAGGAAATTCAATTATTATAAAATATCTGTATATGAGTATTATATATATAAAATATCAACTAAATAAATTTGTCTCGATGCGGGGATCAAACTCACGGCCTCTCGTTTCACAACCAACAGAAGGTCTGGGTGTTGGTCAGACCGAGAAATCTCTATCGTATTTCCTGATAGCCACTGTTATATTTAATATCCAACCTGTGTGGAATATTAGTTACAAATAAATCAATGCGTGTCAAGTCATCTTTGATTTACAACAGCCACGACACAAGACTAGATCTTAGTGTGGGGTCACGACCATGTATGTTACTGTGAGGTGTATTTATTTGTTCTACTTTTTCAACCAATTTTCAATTACACAGAATACATGTAAAGTATATTTTTCCATAAATAAACGTCTTATTTTTTATTATTTTACGGTAAGGCACTTTTTGATGTTTAACATTTAGACAATGAAGCCTGGCCTTTATCGTACTATCTAGTTAAAATAATTACTATCAGTATATAACTAGCACTCAGTGGCGTGCCTAGGGTTTTGGGGTAGGGCAAGCCCAATATTTTGTTTTATGTTTAATGCATATTGATTTAGAAGGAAAATATACTAAGAACAAAGAAAACGAATGTACGTCAGCAGACTTAACACATAATCTATACAATATTAGGATTAATACAAATATAGATTACTTGTGGAAATGCAACCGTAATTGTTTATTGCAATAACTGCTGAGCACTTCATTTTTAATACCCGACATTCCGCTAGCACAACGATAGCTACTATGGTGCCGTGTTTGACTTCGCAGTTATCCGAAAATGCGGCATAAATTATTATTATTATTAATTCATTAACGTTAAATTTTTAAGAATTACAAGTAATAACATATTTTTTGAAAGAGCCACCTAATTTATTGCAATGTTTATATTTTATCAAACTATTCTAATACACAAGTGTCGTTTGAAAAACATAATATGAAACATCATTATTTAATATCCTATACAAAGGGAAGCATGTAGAAATCAAATTACGTAGTTTATTTAACTGAACTGATAAAATACCTCTCGTGATTTACCACGAATATAAGAAATACACAAACCCGGCGTTGTTTTCGCTCTAGTTTCTAATTCAATATAATTGAATTAAATTACCTTTATACCGGCAACGAACACTTTCATCATCACACTAAAACCATCACAGGAAACAATACAAGTCATTTTAGTATCAAAAAGCTTCAATAACATAAAACAACTAATAATTAACCTATATTAGAACTATTTACAATAATTACACAATGTCAAAATACTTATGAAGTTAGTACGAATTCGTTCAGAATTGCGAAACGAAACGTAAATATAAACATTACTATAAATTACAAACTGCAATTATAATTTATTAAAAAGTACCGACATTACAGGCACATTTTTAATCATTTAATTAAAAATATTTTTAAATGCGAAACAAGTTAATTTAATAACAATAAATATATTTACTAAACAACAATAACAAATAATAACGTGACAACCGTGAAATGTTCACCACGAAGCCGGGCATTTCGTCTCGTACTGAGAGCTATACAATAATAGCCATACCTATACATTCGTAGCGTCTTGTACACCATTTCACCCATACGTGGGCCGCGTTGCCAAAAGCCTCGTAAAAGCACACGAGAGAGAAAAAGATAGATATATGTGCGTTGTGCCGCCTTTTTAAGGGAGCGCGTGGAGCCACCGTTTTTTGAGTTTTAATATCATGGCCTATGGAATGAATTTCGCGCGGCGCTTTGGCGCTCCGTCTCAAGCGCTGTATTTAGACGCGCCGCGACAGGACGCGGTAAATTCAAAAATTGTAGATGTTTTCTAATAAATGAATGTATTGTATTTATTGTAATGGTTTATGTTCAGTATCGAGTATGTACGTATTAAGTAGGGCAAGCCGGGCTTTTGGGCTTGTATGGAAGTACCGCCACTGCTAGCACTAGCACAGTATACAACTATGCATAAAATCAAAGTAGCCCAAAGACAAATGGAACGTGCAATGCTTGGGATTACGCTACTTGAAAAACAAAGGTTGTTGACGTGGGAGAGCGCATCACCAAGTTGAAGTGGAGTTGGGCAGGGCATCTGGCTAGACGTTTAGATGGCAGATGGACTAAGACTGACAGAATGGTGGCCCAGAGAGTCACGGCGGCTAAGAGGCAGACCACCTGCCAGGTGGACAGATGACATCGTCAGAGTTGCAGGAAAACAGCGGATTCGCTTGGCACAGGACAGAAAAATGTGGCGAGTAAATGAGGAGGGCTATACCCAGCAGTCGGTTGACGTGGGATGATTAAGATATATATAACTAACAAATGTATATTGACGAAGCCTAGATAATCACGATGGTATATTACTGTTGCAAAATAATATTGTACAATATTGTTGTACAATAATACTGTATAATACTGTTGTACAATTCTGAAAGCTGCCGAAAAATTCTGTCCTCTGCATTCAACTTCAAAATGCTTACATTTAACATACGTAGCTTGCACCAAAATTTCGACGCATTCTGCGTTGCCTTAAATAGGTTGGATACCATTTTTGATGTTATTGTTCTCACGGAATGTTGGCTCGACACCGGACCCGCAATTGGTCTATTAGACGGCTATGTATCATATAGAACTGAAAATATTAATAACCAATGTGGTGGAGTTGTTGTATTCGTGAAAGAAGCTTTAAATGCCACGGTCACTGAGCCTCCGTTCAATGACTCCTGACGCTGACTCCTTAGTTCTACAGCTGTTGAATGATGTCACAATAATAGCCATTTATCGCTCTCCTTCGTTTAAACAAACAGAAAATTTTATATCTTCTCTTGATAATACATTAAATTCACTAAAAGGATGCCCAACTGTAGTAGCAACAGGAGATTTGAATATCAACTTACTGTCTAGTTCGGATAAATGCTACTATGGATTATCTCTGTTTATTGGCTGAACACGGTTTAAAGCAAGTAATTGATAAACCCACCAGGAAAGATGCTTGCTTAGATCATATATTCATTAAATCAAATAGCCAACTCTCACTAGGAATAGTTTTTGACCCGGATATCACCGACCATCGAATAGTCATGTTAGGGCACAATGTCAACACAAGAAATAGTACAAGAAAACGAAACCAAATTGTTACTAAAGTCAACTACTACACCTTAACCGAAGAATTATTAAAAACTGACTGGTCCGATGTAACTGAAGAAGAGAATATTAATAACGCTGTCAATAATTTTAATTGCCTACTATCATCTGTTCTTCAAAGACACACGATAAAGAAAAAAATCACCCGCTCAAAATTTGCATGGAAACCTTGGATCACCCCTGGACTGATCAGATGCATGAACCACAGGGATAAACTTCACACGCAATCAAGGAAAAACCCCAATGACCAGACAAAAAAACTCATGTATACCCGATACAGAAATTTCTTCACAAACCTCATAAGAACGTTAAAACGTAACTACGAAAGCGAACAGCTAGAAAATAATAAAGATAATCCCAGACAGTTGTGGAAAACTATTAACCATATTAGTAACCGTTCAGGTAAAACTAAAAACGACTTAACAGAACTACTCAGAAGTAAACCTACCCCTCAAGAATCAACCGATAGCTGCAATACGTATTTTTCCACAGTAGGCAAACGATTAGCTTCTCACATACTGTCCCAAATTGGTGAAGAACAGGATATAATATTAACTAAGTCTAAAATTAATAAATCCGCTAGTTTTGGTTTCTTTATGCAACCAACTGATTGTCCTGAAGTCGAACTCATAATTAAAAACCTGAAAACAGATGGTGCTCCAGGAGACGACGGGTTCACATCTACACTTATTAATAAGATAAAATCCGCAATAATCAATCCCTTAACCTACCTTATTAATCTAAGCTTGAGTACGGGTATATTTCCAGACAAATGGAAGCGAGCTACAGTAATACCAATACACAAAAGCGGTCCCAAGAACGATCCTAAAAATTACAGACCTATTTCGTTACTAACCATATTTTCCAAAATTCTTGAAAAGATAGTAAATAAACGACTAAATTCCTACATAGAGAAAAATAAACTACTATCCAATAACCAGTTTGGCTTTAGGCAGGGAAAATCCACTGAAGACGCAGTCACCTTACTTACTAGTAGGATCACATCGTACCTAGACACCGGCGAGAAATGTATCGGAGTATTTTTGGATCTCTCAAAAGCGTTTGATACAGTAGCAATCCCAATCCTTTTGAAAAAGCTAGAGTCAATAGGAATAAGAGGGCCCCCGCTTAATTGGTTCAAATCCTACCTAACTGATAGACGTCAAACCGTCAGGATACTAGACTATATTAGTACGGAACAAACTACAGATTTTGGAGTTCCCCAGGGGAGTGTACTTGGTCCGACCCTGTTCACAATATATATCGATGACATCCATGATACAGCCACCCAAAATTCTGAAATCATATGCTACGCTGATGACACCGCTATTCTATTCCACGATAAAACCTGGGAATCAGTATATGCCGCGGCACAGAACGGGATTTCAGACATCAAGTACTGGCTCGACCACAACCTTCTATCTTTGAACTCTGCTAAAACCTGTTACATCTGTTTCCATAAAACCCTAACCTCAGCTCCGAAACAATCATTTAAACTTAAAATACACACAGCACTTTGTTTTAATACAATATGTTCCTGCACTGAACTCCTCAAAGTGGAATCTGTTAAATATCTTGGGATAATGATAGACCAACGTCTCTCGTTCAAACTTCACATTTCTCAAGTTGCTAAGCGCATCAGACAATTAATCTACGTGATGAAACTCTTACGCAATTCAGCCAACAAGAAGATTCTGCACCTTGTGTACATTGCGCTGTGTGAGTCTGTAATCGGTTACTGTATCACGACCTGGGGCGGTATTGGCTCCAGCACAATGATAAACGTGGAAAGATCCCAACGCTCAGTCCTTAAAGTCATGTACGAGTACAAAAAACCATTTAGATATCCTACTCATACGTTGTATACTGAAACCAAGGTATTCACTGTTCGACAGCTGTACATATACAAATTAATCATAAAACAACACAGAAATGTTATTCAGTCCGAAGAATATCAGCTGTTGCTTCAACGTCGTGTATTTAAATCCCAACAAACAGTTGTTAGGACAGTTTTTGCTCAACACATGCAATCCTTCTTGCTTCCTTTTATTTACAATAAAGTCGCGAAAATATGTAACCTTAGAAATAGTACTATAAGAGAAACGAAAAAACGTATTCGTGAGTGGTTGCTCTCTCTAACATATTTGGAGACTGAAAAAATAATGAAAGTGACCCATTAACATACACAGACACACACATACACTCACACACACACACACACACACACACACACACACAATCGCGCGCGCGCGCGCGCGCTTAAAATTTATTTGGATCTCATTACTACAAGTTTAAGTGTTATTAATGATTTCTTGTTTTTTAATTTGTATGTGTTAACTCTTTTTAATTTTAATTTTTTAATTCATTTGTTTTTATAGTTACAACTCTACGATAATCGATTATACTAACACCTTTGTAATCTCCTCTCTCGATGGCCACGTGACAGGCATAGCCTAGTGTGGGCATCACAGTTGTTCCTACTTTGTAACTAAGAAAGTATAATAAAGATTATTTTATTTAAAAAAAAAAAAAAAACAATAATATTGTACAATATTGCTGTACAATAATACTGTATAATACTGTTGTATACATACAGAATGCTTGGTAAAGTAATGGGTCTAGTTCATAATCGTGTTGACTACACATCATGTTAATGTTTTATATGAGAAGCTACTACGCTGTGACCTACTCCTGTATCACGAAACTCTCAATAGCTTTGTGGTCCTAGTATTTTAATCGCGTAACATTTTCGCCTTGTTGCGAGATAATAAAAAACAAGCTCGTTGCCTCAGTGTACGACTGCTTCAGCGACACATCCCATCGTTCGTGATTATAGCAGAAGGAGAACATTAGTAAGGACTTGCCACGATTCCAGGAATGAACAATGCAATTTACATTGAATTTAAATAACTTACTTATTGTAGAAAACGATACGATAGTCAGTCAAAGTGGGCGTATAGAACTATGTTTGCTTTTGCATATAGAGCTTTGAAAAAGGAACAAAAGACATTGGTGAGATGGACGTAGCGATTTGGTTTTCAGCATTACAAGCAAAGTTGCTAAAATATAGTATGTCACCAAATGTTAATTCTAAAGCCGAGGGAATCGTTTATACCAAGGTGTCCGTTGTATCCTATAATTCAGAATTGTTTAAATGTTTAAATACGTTTCAACCGGCCTTACCAGAGAACTTAAGTTATTCAAACAACTAAGTCTCTCAAAATAAACTTCAGACGAACTTAATTCTATGAATCAGTAATAGGCAACAGCTCACCACGCTGGCCTAGTGCGACCTGGCAGACTTCACATAGCACGAAACATCTTGTTAAGTACTCTATGGTATGCAGGATTCCTCAGGATGTTTTCCTTCGCCGTTGGAGTGTGAGGTAATTAGCTATCAATAAACGTGTGAGATGTGTCCGGCGTGGCCGTGAAATATTCGGACCAAGACGTACTGAGCACTGAGGCAAAGGTGCACAATATTACGCGATATAAGTACAAGGAGCGCATAAACATTCAGAGTTACGTAGCGCAGGTGAAGGTCACAGTATAGCTGCAGTCGCTACGAACTACGTTTACTGAAACCAGTACGTAAAGTACATCGCACTTGATTCACTTAGTCTGTGGCGTGAGGTGAATTAACTCAGAAGCAGTCACAGTGTGTTATCATACTAGCTTAAGTAAACTCAGTTGTATTGATATATTAGTAATAATTATATTGTCTTATAACACAATAAAGATTCTAAGAAAATACGGAAGCCACAAATAAATTTTCCACAATATTTCTGTACTATTTAAATAAAATGACCGCATTCGTTGATATTAACAGGAAACAATACAATATTAGACAGGAATAAGACCGACACAATAAAATAACATAATATGTACGAACAGACAGTTTTGAACACCAAAGCTACATAATGTTACAGTAAAAATATATTCATGACCTATATGTTAATTGAAGTATGGCCTATAATGTATTTTTTCTTATTAGAAGTGTAACAGGAAGAGTAGCTGTTGACACCATCGGACCTGCATGGATTAATTACGTTCTATCGTATTTATCGTTTTATGTTTGTATCCAGATGCATACATATATATATATATATATATATATATATATATATATATATATATATATATATATATATATATATATATATATATATATATATGATGACTTGGTGACTTCTGATTGGAATTGATTGGATTATAGGCGAAAAGACATGCTTATTATTATGAATATATGCTGTGATGTAATTTTTCTTCATGTGTCCAACTGTATGCAAAATAAATTTGACAAATAAAAAAAATAAACCATTATATATAGGTACATAAAAAAACTTAAATATTTCTAAACGCACCCTATTACGGAGTTTACGGATTACGGATATACGAAGTTTTTGTACTTAATTATAACTATTTTTTTTTATAAGTTACATATTCTTGCAATCACGAGAAATAAATGTGGTGAAGATAATAGTGCTGAGTTCATTCACCTGATGCCACAGATTAAACAAATCGCGTGCGATATATTTCGTTCACTGCTACAGGGAAAATGTTTCATCATAAAAGCGACTACGCTGTGATCTACGCCTGTCTCGCTCAGCTCTCAACGGCTATGCGGTCCTAGTACATAAATCGCGGAACTTTTGCCCCCCTAGTTTTGGAATAACATAAAAATCTTATCAGGCCCTTTTGCCCGGCTGCTTTAGTGTTGAAACCTTTGGGGAATTCAATTATTATAAAATATCTGTATCTTATATCTTTAAATGAGCAATTCTTGTATATATATATATATATAATTGGAATCTCGGAATCGGCTCCAACGATTTTCATGAAATTGTGTATACGTATAGAGGGTTTCGGGGGCGATAAATCGATCTAGCTAGGAATCATTTTTAGAAAATGTCATATTATTCGTGTTTTATCGATCGTTTTTAAACTGAAAAATATGACTCTTCCTGACATCTATTGGCGAATAATAATACTATTTTTTGTGAGCAATAAAGTCATTTTAGAAACTGTCATTTTATTCGTGTTTTATCGATCGTTTTTAAACTGAAAAATATGACTCTTCCTGACATCTATTGGCGAATAATAATACTATTTTTTGTGAGCAATAAAGTTATTCCAGCAGATGGCGTTGTTAAGTAACACGAAGTCAATGAGTGTTTGCTTTGAGGTTAGACTAAGAAAATCGATTGTTTATTTACATTATTTGTGTCTTCTTAATGCACGTGTTCACTTAAAAATGCCTAAACGATCTTGGAAAAAAACGCTTATAAACAATTAACTTCACGAAGCCGCAACTCGTCTCAAGAACACCTAGAAGAGCATCGTCATCAAACTGATCAGGATTCTCAAACTTCTCACAGTGAAGACTCATTTCAAGGATACCGTCATGAAAATCAGGTTTCTGCTCGTCCCACACGTGCTGCTAAAGTTAAATGCTTGCAAAATTTTACTGACATTACACGAGCAGAAAGTATGATTTAGATGTTTCACGAGAGCGTGCGGCCCAATGTGTAGCTAATGAAAATAAGGATAATTTACAAAAAACACAATTTGTAAAAAAAAAAAAAAAATACCGAGCAAAGCTCGGTCATCCGGGTACTATTATATTATATATAAAATATCACTTTAATCAATTTGTATCAGTGCGGGGATCGAAATCTCGGCCTCTCATTTCACAACCGATCCGAAGGTCTGGGCGTTTGTGAGACCGAGAAGTCTCTCTCGTATGTCCTGATACTCACTGTTATATTTTATATCCCACCTGTGTGGAATATTATTTTCAAAATAAATCGATGCATGTCAAGTCTTCTTTGATTTACAACATGGTGGCAGCGGTGGGACAAAAATAAATAACTTCTCTGCTTGTGTTCGATAATAAGTCGAGATGGAACATGCGCGGTCGCCGTCTGAACTTGTCCTGGAAGGAGGCCCAGCAACTCGGGCTGATGCCTGGTGGCGATGAGTTAGGCAGTTCAAAATATTTTTGAAGGCGTCGGGCGTACATCGGGAAACTAGCGATATCCAGGCGAGTATGCTAATAAACTTTATTGGACCGGAAAGATACTATAAAATCAAAATGGCATTGATAAATGTGTGGAAAAGTTGAATGCATATTTTAGCAATCATACCAGCACTACAATTATTAAATTAAAAGTTCTTTGCGAGAGGTGACTTTGAAAATATGTCTGCGTTTACTTCCAATAATAATGGTGGAAATAGTCGTACAGAAACGACAGCTGTAAGGCTGGCAAAGAAAAAAATAATAAATAAATGAAGAGAATGTCCAAGTATGTGTCTATCTTTACCGTCATTTGTGTTTATTTTGTTTATCTTTAATTTATTTGCGTTTTTATAATTTAGTCCTTTCATTTCGTTTATAGTTTTTTTTGTGTTTGTTCCTTTATAAAGGGTAAGATGTTGTATAATATATTCAACGTGAGTGGAATATTATATACAAATAAATCAGTTCGTGTCAAGTCATCTTTGATTTACAACAGCCACTACACAAGACTAGATATTAGTGTGGGATAACAATGATGTACATGTTATTATTGGGCGTATTTGTTTATTCTACTTTTAAAACCAATGTTCAATCACACAGAATTCCTACCAGAAAAAGGCCTCCACATTTTCTTACATTATTTATTGTGTCACAGGATAATAAATTTATTATTCACACCTAATTATAGAAAAATCTTTGAAAAAGTCACGCTACCATACAACTGACTTTTTGTAAGCTAGTATGAGGACACACAGTGGCTGTTTCAGAATTCATACACGTGTATCAAATTAATTTATATGTAAATTACATGCTAAAGAAACAGCCAGTTGTGTATAAAAATATATCATCGAGAATTAAAACAAGTTATTTAACAATCTAAAATGTGATTATTTTTATGACTGTAGCCATACCTTGCCAAAATAGTATATTGTTAATTTTTAAGTATCATCATTATTTTCTATCTCTACCGATCCTTCATCATATCATATCTCATTAGTGTTGGCTATATTTTTACAAGCCCTTGCAGTACAAAAAAAAAAGTTATAAAAGCCTTCATCGAGGGTGTTAACGTTCAGTCGTCATTCCTGTACTGAACGAAAGAAATAAGTTAACAATTTATAAATATAATTTCATTAAGGCACTTAATTATTAAGTCGGATGACTAGAAAAGTCAACTCAATCTAAGCTTTACAAGTTTAAATTTTGCACCGATTACCTACACAGTTTAATGTCGAAACATCACTTCTATAGCACTCACATAAATGTCGATCTAACATTCTAAAGAAGTGAAATATTTCTACAATAGTGGGCATTAGCGTGTTATACTCACGTATGTTATCTTTTTATAAAGAAATATACACCTAACCTTATAACCTAATTGACTTAATTTTCCTGTTTATTTTGACCGATCAGTGTTACAGAAAATGAAAAGCATCGAATGCAATGTGGCTAGTCTGTAGCACCTCAACGACTCACCAGGAACAGCGGTCGTTCATTGGCTGAGCAATAAATCAATACTGGCTGTAGGGTGAGGGCGTATGTGGTGGCTTGTTGGTAACGCACCGGACGCGGCCGCCGAGACGGTGGTCGTGGGTTCTTATACGGGGACTACCTCTAACTTTTTAGAGTAGTCGGTGTGTTGATAACAAAAAATATTTACCTATGGTAAATGAAAACCTTCACTAATGTAGAGTGACCTCAGCCCTGTCAATGAAGCTCTCAGTTGTACAGGAGGCCCGTGCAGTTCGCGATGATGGGCGACAATTACAAGAGTCTAGTAAAATAGCTAATCGAGTGCCTACAACGTATATCGAACACTGATTCAGCGAAAACAATTTATAGAGAAGCTAATACTGAAACCTAAGTCTATGTCGCACAAATCGTTAACAGTCCTGCGGTCCTAGTATTTGGATCGCGTAATACATTGAATATAAATATATTTATATGCATCTGGATACAAACAACCCTTAGAACCCTTGGTACGATTGAACATGATTAATCCATGGTGCAGGCCCGATGGTGTGAACAATTACTCTTCCTTTTTACGTAGAAAACATACATTATAGACAATACTTCAATAATACTACAAATATCATGAATATATTTCCAAGTGGCGCGACCCAAATACAAACACTCTATCAACTAGAGACCTCGTGCGTTTTTTTATTGTAACCACAATTGCAACATCATGTAGTTATGGCATGCAAAATATACTGCTCGTGTATTTTTTTTATGTTATTTAATATTTTTTATGTTACTCAACATTTTAATACTACTTTAATATTGTATGTTTATTTATGACCTCCATATTTTTTTACTACTTACATTCTTAATTGTGCCGTAAGAGAATTATTATTCATATTTCAATCGTAATAATAAAAAAGAGCTTGAAAAATGTCACGCTATCATACAACTGAGTGTTTGTAAGCCAGTATGAAATAAACCGTTACTATTATTGAGTTGAAGCATTTCACCTACTGTTTTCGTTAACATATAATTCGTAGTGACTGCAGCTACACTGTGACCTTCTGAGCTCTAAATCTTTATGCGCTCTTAGTACATAAATCGCGAATTATAGAGCACCTTAGCCGCGGTCTCAGTATGATTTTTCAGAGATGTGTATTGTATGTACTTGAAGCTGCATCAGCGCACAATAGCCGGCAATGGCTGAGAACGAATATCCTCTACTACCGAGTTTTCGGTTAAGAGGACTTAGGCTAGAGTCCACCAAGCCGAGGTCTAGTGCGGGTTGGTGGACTTCACTCGCGATGAACAATCTTGTTAAATTTTCTGTTATACGCCGGTTTACTCACGATCTTGCCGTTATACGTCAATGAGGAGGTTCAATTTATATATTTTGGGAGATTGGCATCATAAAGAGACTTAAAAAAGGAATAGGTATGTACACTCCTATTGCCCTAAGAAATACTGGAAGATGTGCTTGAGGTTTTAGTTTTGCTTCAATGTTGTGCAGATTGTATTCATAGCCAATCAGTTCAAAAGGTGCACAGGTTTAAATACAGTTATTGCAGACTTTTAAAGGCATTCAAAATATTTTTTGGCGATTGCTCACAAGCAGTCCATTAAATTTATTAATACTTTAGTAAAACTTTTTTTGGGTATTGTTAAAGTTTGGACGATCAATTATATTCTGATGAAAATTTATGTTCTGCCACGCAATTTTCATTGGTCTGAAGGAAGGCACATCGACAATGTGAGTCGAAGTGTCAAAACTAGGAAACAGATATCTTTCTCGTGACACTCTTTTAAAATGTTTTACAATTGTGATGATATATTGTGTCTCATTTTTTTCCCAGGTCTCTATTGAAAATAAAGTATGGTCATAGTTTTTACCCAAGATCCATTGCATATTCTAGTACTTCGTGGCCAACCATTTTTCCAGGTTTCATATATCGCTATTAGTATACTACGTAGGGAGAACAGGGGGAGATCGCCTTTACTGGCGCGAAGTATCAAGGAAAACGCTTATTTTAAGTGGTTTACTAAACGCTGCGGATGCTTAGTGTCGTTTTTGTTATTTTAAATCTATCAAGAGCATCGGCTAATGTTCCGGTGATATTGACGATGTTGCTTACATCTTCTAGAGAGATTTTAGATCCATCAAAATATTCCTTAATCACATCAGGCGTGATACTAGCTCGTTTGTATTTTCTGATACAATATTTGTGAAATGTTGTGTTTGTGTCTCTTTCAGTTTGAAACAAAGTCTGATCCGTGCATTTTATTTATCCCGGTATACTTGACTATGGCCCATAAGTTATATACTTAATCACGATATTTTCCTAAATTAAATAATCTGAATGACTAATCTGTTTTTATATTAAAAACATATCATATTTATGATCTTTATACTCGTACAAGTGACTTAAGTTAAATAAGTAGATTGGGAATAGAAATATAATTATATATTAGAAAATAAAATAACTATATTACCTTTTCCTAAAAGCGATATTCAGTTTCACTGTGGATAAAATAAACGCTGCTCGGTTCACGTAGGCTGTGGCACCCCACAGTCGTCGTTCATTGCTGAGCAATAAATCGATATCAGCAGCAGGGTGAGGGAGTCGTGGGTGGTCTGTTCGAAAAGAGCCGAACCAGCTATCGAGAGGTCGCCTGTTCCAATCTCAAAAAATACTTGCTAATATTTAAAGTCACGTGTTTATTGATAGCTAATTACCTCACACTTCAACGGCAAAGAAGTATACCGTGAGGAAACCTGCACACTATAGAGAACTCAACAAGCTGTTTCGTGCTATGTGAAGTCTGCGAGCTCGCACTAGGCCATATTACTATTACGAGTTCATTAATTTTTTTACTTACTAAATTAATCTAATTTGTGATTGTTTGATATGATGCAATTGGCTTTTAGTAAAAAGTAAGGTTATAACTACTTAATCCATCGTTAATTAATGTGTATGTATCTGTTATATAAACCTATTCCAATGCATTTCATTTTACTACTCTCAATGTTTTAAATTTAAATTTTGTTCAATTCCTTCGAAATTGAAAAAAAAATCGATAAAATATAAACATCACGATAAAAAATAAAAATTATGTTGTATACGCGCTATCACGCGAAATGCCGAAACCCGGACTCGAACCAGATCTAGATTTCGCAGTCTATCGATCTTCCGATTGAACTATTCCAGCTTCAGAATACTTGGCAAAATAGTTGATCCCGTCCATATCTGCGTTAACACAGTAATACTTAAAAAGATTTAGTTTCAAGTCCGTCACAAATGAGTAACTAGGACTTTGTAAAGCTCTTTAAATTACGCCTGTTGAAACTTACGATGATGTTCCACCTTTTTTGACTTCATAACTACAATTAAAGTTTCATGGGCTCAAAACCACAAGTTGCTTTCTGTTAAATCGCAAGTCTTTTTATTTTATATTTTATAGGAAAGCTTACAGACTAATTATAAGAGAAATATATATTTCACATTAAGTGTGTTACAAATTTGGTGATAACAAGCTTCCACATATGTATATCTATATAATCGTGTACCACTGTTTACATACATACATACATAATCGTCACGCCTGTATCCCATAGGGGTAGGCAGAGACTATGGATACCACTGTTTAAATACTAGTTAATATAAGTTTTATTAATTTTAAGAATAAAGTACCCTTAATATGACACAGATAAGTATAATAATTAAATGATTGAACAAGTAAACCACAGAAACATAACGAATTACAATATAGGTGAAAATATATTAGTGGATAATATTAAAAAAAACGGAAGTAACTCTGTCTGTCTGTTCACTTTTCACGTCTAAACTACAGAACGAATTTTAATGAAATTTGCTGCAGTGATAGATAAGACCTTACGAAAGGACATAGGCTACTTTTTTTGTGAAGAAAAGGCTTGAGGGGTTTAAATAAGGGATGTAAGTTTGTGTGGAAAAAATCTAAACCATTGAAGTTACAAATTTCAAACTTGGCACTTTAGTTTCTTAATTAAAAAACCAAATATACTTGGTTTTCTTAAAATTAACCCCTAAAGGGGTTATAATAAAGGCAGGAATTTTATATGGAAAAAAGAAACCGTTGAAGCTATTTCTATGAAAACATATATTTCAGTTCTTTAATACAAACGAAAAATAATAATAATAATAATAAAAAATACATAATTTAAGCCCCAAACTTAGCAACAGACGTTTGTAGAAGATGCAATAGTTCCTCCGAGACAATACAACATATCACAGGTGCATGTAAATCCATAGTCCAAACAGATTACAAATACAGACATGACCAAGTCGCTCACATAATTCACCAGAAATTAGCAGCTAAATACCACCTCATACCGTCTACAATGCAGTATTACAAATATTCTCCGGAAACCATATTAGAAAATACATCGCACAAACTTTACTTTGACCGTGCTATACTAACCGACCGGACCATATATTACAATAGACCAGACATTATTCTTATTAACAAGGTGCAGAAAACCGCTCATATCATAGATATTGCAATACCCAACACACAACTTACAGTCTACCATAGCCGAGAAATTATCTAAATACGTAGAACTAAAGGAAGAAGTCATTCGAATGTGGCGTCTTGAAAAAGCAACTATTGTACCAATAATATTATCTACTACCGGCGTCATCCCCGTACAACTCCACAACTCCTTACAACAAACAAATACCATCTGTTAATTTTATTTACGACAATAACCTCTCCAATGTTGGTGCAGACTTGGCTTAGGCCCGTCTGTATCGACTTCACCGGCTTAAAAGCTGAGATTCAACAATGATAAATAAAAATAATAATAATAATAAATTCTTTATTTCAGACAACATAGATCCAAGGTGTTAGTAAAATAATAATAATAACTTATGAACTAATGTTAGTATCACAACCATAGAAGTTACATTAAAAGATTACAGTACTTGTGGAGGATGCGAGAAAACAATTTAATTTATCATCCTCCACACAAAATGTCTCATAATTGGTGACAAAGCCGACTCCGCCACCGATTTCAGAATAGTGTTGCGACTAGCCCGGATGCGACCCACAAGGGAGACCGTTTGTTTGCGAAGAATAGCCTGAAAACCATCAGTTCTATTCCTAGCAAACATCTCTGAGGCGCTACAAAAACGGGGCAGTCGCAACAGCATTCTGAAGATATTATTATACTGTACCCGTAGTACATCTAGCGATCTTTTAGTATAGTTGACCCATACATTCCCCGAATAAAAACTCTGACAATACGCTTTAAAAAGCGTAATTTTGACTTGGTCAGAACAACGAGCGAATCTACGGGCCAACATGTTACCACGGACCGCCAGAGCCCGGCGCTCCCTTTCTATATCTGCATTATCTTTGAGGTCTTCTACAAGGATATGCCCTAGATATTTAAAATGTGACACCTTTTTAATATTTACCCCATTAAGGGTGACAGCAGGGGTACAATCCGGATGCAAATCGGTGGCACCAAAAACCATATATTCGGTCTTTTTGACATTATATTGCAGTCCATGGGCGGCAGCGTATCTCTCACAGACCTTCAGCATGTCTCCCAATGCTCCCACAGTCGGGCTCAGCAGCACCATGTCATCTGCATAGCTCATATTATTTGCGCTAGCCCCATTCAGCTTGCATCCGACACGCATGCTGTTGAGGTCAACTATAAGATCATCCATATAAAGATTAAAAAGCCGCGGAGATATTAGGCCACCCTGCCTCACACCGCACTCCAGTTTGTAAGATGCAGAGAGAGCACTGGACCACTTTATATGGTTGATCTGGTTAGCATACCAACATTAAAAAATCCGCAGAACCTCCGGTGGAATACCTCTCTCTCCTAACTTTCTCCAGAGCACATCATAAGACTAGTGGCGGTACTTCCATACAAGCCCAAAAGCCCGGCTTGCCCTACTTAATACGCAAATACAAGATAATGAACAGAAACCATTACATTCAATACATTACAGTAATTTATTACGACACATAATTATACCATTTTTGAATTTACCGCGTTCGGTCGCGTCGCTGCGCGGCGCAATTCAATGAAACGCAACTACGAGCGACGGAGCGCCGCCCGCGCCTCGCAACGCTTGTATTAAATTCATTCAATAATTTAACCTCTCGCGTAGCTTCACGCATTTTCTAAAAGACGTAACTCGCGTTCTTTAAATGTCTCTTTCTCTCTCGTGTGCTTTTACGAGGCTTTTGGAAACTCATGCTGTCTCTTTCACACTTAAGGTTGAAATGTTACACTCTGCCACTACGAATGTATAGCTACAGATGTGCAACTATAGCAATTTGTACTAAAAAATCAAACCGTTTAAGCCCAGCTTCGCGGAGTGAACATCGTACGTTTGAAGGTCGTCACGTGTAACAATATTCGTTTAGTAAATTATATTTGTTATTATTAAATTATGTTTGTTCCTTTTTGAAATTATTTTATAATTTTTTAGGTAAAAATAATGTGGTTTTTATATTTTTTTAATAAATTGTAATTGCATGTTGTAATGTTTATTTTTACGTTTCGTTTCACAATTTCTGAACGGATTCGTACTAACTTCATAGGTGTTTTGGCATTGTGCAATTGTAAATAGTTCTGTTTTTAGGTTAATGATTAGTTTTTTATGTTCATTAAGCTTTTTGAAACTAAAATGAGTTGTATTGTTTCCTGTGATGGTTTAAGTGTGATGATATAAGTGTTCACTGCTGGTATAAAGGTAATTTAATTCGATTATATTGAAAAAAAAAAACTGGCGCGAAAACAACGCCGGGTTTGTGCATTTCTTAAATTCGTGGTAAATTACAAGAGGCATTTATCAGCTCAGTTTAAAAAAACTACCTACGTAATTTAATTTCTACATGCTCCCCTTCAAATGGGTTATTAAATAGTCGTGTTTCACATGTTTTTCAAGCGACACTTGTATATTAGAATGTTTGTATTATGTATAATGATTTTAATAACTTAGGTGGACCTTTCAAAAGGCATGTTATTACTTGTAATTCATAAAAACTTAACGCTAATGCATTAATAATATTTTCTGTCCGCAATTTCGGTTAACTGCGAAGTAATCACGGCAACATAGTAGCTACCGTTGTGCTAGTGTACCTACTAGAAGTTTTCAGTAGTTAGTGTATTACCAAGTTACGGTTGCATATCCACATCTAATCTATATTTTTTTTAATCTTAATATTTGTTAGATTGTTTGTTAGGTCTGCTGACGTACATATGTTTTCTTCGTTCTTAGTATTTTTTCCTTTTAAATCAACATGTTTTATACTTTAAAAAAGTTTTGGGCTTGCCCTACTTCAAAACCCTAGGCACGCCACTGCATAAGACACTAGGTTTCGACCTAGGCATTCGTGCCTTAGAGAGATCGAGAAAGCATGCGTAAACCGGCGTTCTACGGTCAATGTAATATTGGATAGTATGCTTGACGCTTAAGATAGCACTATCTGTCGATAACCCTGGTTGAAAACTAAATTAGGCATCGTGCAGGTGTATATATTTTGCAATACATGCATCAAGCAAACTATCCAATACTTTGGCTGCAGTGGTAGCAAGAGAGTTTGGACGATAATTCCCCTTGTCCGATATATCCCCCGTTCTATTCTTAATTATAGGCACTATCGTTGTCCTCATCAGGTCCTCTGGTAAATATGAGTGACTAAGACACAAAGTAAAAAAAAATAATGGCATGCGATAATATTGGAAAAACTGCAGTATGGAAACAAAATGAGGGAAGAAATATTGTACGGAAAATCAAAACTATAGCAACATAGTCGACCACGGTCACATTGAGTTTAAATATAAAAGAGTACTACGAGTATAAACGTATAATATTATGTTGATATGGATGCTTGATAAGTGCTTAACCCATTCTTGACCACTGTGCCAATTTGGGAACACTTAATAAAAGAGGGTAAATAAAAAAAGTTTTGGCAATTTTTAATATTGCTTTACTTTGTTGTGCAGTCGAAAGTGTGTTCATTAGGTAAAAACATCGGATTATATTAATTTGTTCAAAAATCTTTCATTTTGGATACATTCAAGTTCGTTATCCGGAAGAAACTACAGGTAAGTGTAATTTTGTTCTTATTTTTCAATACATATGATGAATATCATGAATATTGTTGATATTTTTGTAAAATAAGTACCTAACCTAACGCCTAACGTTATTTTATTGCAGTTATTTTACATGTATATAAAAACATAGTGTCATAAATATTGGTGTGCCAATTTGGGTACAGTGGCTACAAGTGTACTAAAAATAACCATTTTATTTACAGAATCAATATGAATCGCAAACAATATTTTAGTGGTACTAATGACTTCAGGGGCTTAGAAGAAGCTATCGGCACAATAGTTGAGGATAGTGACGATGGTTTGGAGTATGATTTAGCGATCATTCCACCAGAGCCAAGTATTGTGACTGACGAAGAAGAAGGAGATGATGATGTGGCACTTAGTACCCTACCAAACGATGTCCCAGGTAGTATTGAGGTATTTGTTCGCAACGTGGGTACTCTGGAATCCGAAGATAGCAGTGATGATGAACCTTTGGCTGCTAAAAGATCACGACTTTCCTTTAGATCCCAACCAGAATGACAGCCCACTGTCTCTGCGTGCCGACAGTCATCCAGCCTTCCGGTTTGGCGAAAGTGTTCACCTAATTACTCGACAACCTTTGAGCAAACTGACAATATATTAGCTCTCCAAAGTCGCGTCAAGCAGGAACTACAAGATTTGACACCCGTTGCAATATTTGAGATTGATTTACAATGATTGCTGAGTTTAGCATGTTGTATGCCAATCAAAATAATCGGCACAACTTCATTGTTACTAGCTTCGCTGATCTACGGCAGTTAGGATACCGTGCCACTGGAACTATCCGTGAAAATCGTACTAAAAAATGTGCGCTATCGAATGCAAAAGAGATGATGAAGAAAGCAAGAGCTGAATTTGATTACAGATTTGACAAAAATAATGAGCTTCTGTTGGTCCGCTAGAAATTGCACAATGGCGACCAATACGATACGACCATGTCAAATGCATGGCGATTACACGTTATCGCTAAAGACGAGCCAATGGACCAATTATTATTCCGCCGAAGTGTCGCCAGGCATTACCTCAAACTGTCACCCCAAAGATATTCTGCTCGCCCTTCATCATCCAATATTGAAAGTTTGCAGTTGGATGGGGTTGATCACGTCCCTGAAAAGCTACCAAAACGAGTGCGATGTGCTGTGTGCCATATCAGAAGTCGCTGGGGTTACAAGAAGAGCAAGAAAACCCTGTGTATTGATAAATCGTGTTTCGCAAATTTTCACTCATAAGGAGCCGTTGTGCCAATTTGGGAACACCACTGAAAATTCATGAAAATTATTTCAATTGTTTTTTTTTGTGATACCACTTTCTCTTGTAGCTACTTCATTTCAATTAATAAAAGAATTTTGAAAATCCGCTCTGTAGTTTTGATTTGGCCACTAATGGGTTAATAAGTGTTAACACCGCAATCTAGTGTCGCTCAGTGCAAGCTCGGATGGCGACAGAGACACCAACAGTTTTCGCACAAAATACACCCCTGCGAGGGAAAAGTTCAAATGATTTTCACAGCTATTGATAGAGGTCGCTGTTCGTATTGTAGTTACGTGTTCATGTTATGCCCTGACACACGTCACATTGTAAAAAAATATTCTCATTCTATTGCAATGAAGTTTTACATAAGGACACGTCGTACATTAACATAATTGCGCAAAAAATGGTGCAATGGCCAAAACGCGTGCGCGAAGTAGAGTAATGTGTGCAAAACTGGATGCTTGTTTTTATTTGAGTTAGTAAACTGATCAATCAACATTTTATTTCAAATAAATTATTTATTCAGTAATATATTCGAGTAAGTGTAAATAATCAAATAGTAAAACGATAAATATTTATTCCATAAAAACAATAACTTTTCCTGAATCTTAATTAGGAAAAATAAAATGTTTTTATAGTATAGATGCGTTGTTCGCGCTCTATAATGGCAAGACGATTGTAAGGTAATTGCCTGCCAGTGAGTCAGGTACCCTTCAACCAGTGTCGCGGCTTCTCGTTCCTCTGACCATTTTTTTTTCGTAATCGAATGCGGAAATATGCTTTTGAGTGATTTAAGACTATGTACGAATTATTCTGCAACTGTGAACTAAAAATAATATTTTATTAAGTGCGTAAGTACACACTACATTATTTTTTTAACAAATATAGCAATTAAACTTTAATTGACATCAAGATATCGCCATGGCGACGTTTGACGGCCCGCGCCACGTTAACCCGTGCTTCAGGCTTGTAGGAGAAGATGGGCAATATATGCACCAGGCATAAATAATTCATATTTTTGTACTATAATAACACGGTACGATGCATGTATTAAGTAGTCGGTGAACATAATACATAAAATACTTGTAAGTATTTACTAATATATATTTTGCTTTTATTTGATTTCGAGTTTTTCTTTCTACAGCCATCTTAACGAGGTCATCCGACCACCTTGTAAGCGGATGTCCGACTTCGCTTGCGTATACGAGGCCTCTACTCCAGAACCTTTGAGCCATATTTTACTTCAACTTTAGAATCCTAAAAGACAGATTAATGAAAGAAAATTGGTTAAATGTATTAAGGATTCAAAGTTGTTAGAATGCTTGGATGCCAACTACTTTTTCTACGATGTGTTCGGAACATTTTTACGCAAATAATATACGAGTACATACGCATACATACAGATTAGGTATATGTGACCAAAACAAATTATCGGAGAAAAAAACGACTGTACGAGTAATTAAGAAAATATTTTATGAAATTAATATGTATATTGTTTGTATAATTCACATTATAATCTAATAAATAAGGGTTTCTCAGGTCACACAATAAATCGTTTTAATAATTCATCACATTGTAACGGGTGAATTTTATAAGCGATGAGTATATAACGTATTTAGCATGACGATGTTGCTGGCAGTTATATTAAGAAAAATTAGAAGGATTTGAATACAGAACGGAGTTGTTAATGGCTGATGGAAGGACGGCCGAGTCGGAAGATGTATTACGCTGTGATTGTTCAAGAGTAAACGTTGTAGGCATTAAACTATGCCAGTTGTGTGTAGCGAGCCCTTGTATGAATGTACATGATGTTGGAAAATAAAAGAGGAATTATGATAACACAATAGTCGTATTATTTTGAGTATTTATAACATTTTTTTATTTATACTTACCTTAGTGTATAAATGAATAAATAAATTATTTTAAATAAAATTTTGATTGATCAGTTTACTAATTCAAATAAAATCAAGTGACCAGTTTTGCACGCATGACTCTGCCACGCACACGCGTTTCGGCCATTGCACTATTTTTTGTGCCATTAGTTATGTTTATGTATGATGTGTTCATTTGTAAGACGTCATTGGGAGTAATTAGAAAGGTTAGCGAAACTACACAACGAAAAGGGTCTGCATTAAGCAAATAAATTATCAAAAAAATATATTCAACTCAGGAACTCCATCATTAAAGTGAGGCTAGCAACGCAATGAATTACCACATGATTAAATAAACGGAACAGAGGCTAGGCTTCCTAAGAATTTGGCCTCTATATAATATTGGTGTCATAACAACTCCCGGCATTAAAAAATCTTAAATATCCACCGTGCACAGCCATCAACCAGTTATAACCACTTAACTTTGTGAAACATAATATCATGTACAGATTTGTTTATGTTTCGAATAATCCGTATCCATAGAGTACGAGAACAATAGTACGAACCGGATCTATTGTTTCGTACTTCGATCCTTATGTGTTATGCGTTAAAAATATCAGCACTGTAGTACTTTTCAATAAATAGCCAAGCGAGTTACACAATTATTCAGCCAATAATTGTTTTTTTATGGAAATGACTTCATTGTTTAATTACTTAAAAATAATTTGGTAAATAATAGAGAAAATAAAAAGTTACAATCGCAAATTACAAAAATGGGGTTTAGACAGCCATTTGGCTGGATGCCGAATCCCGGGCTCGAACCGGGGTCTCTAGACTTCGCTGTCTAGCGCTCTGCCCATTGAGCTAACTCGGCTATAGACTGCTTGGTAAAGTAATCGGGCTAGTTCATAATCGTGTTGACTACACATCATGTTCATGTTTTATATGAGAAGCTACTACGCTGTGACCTACTCCTGTATCACAAAACTCTCAATAGCTATGTGGTAACATTTTCGCCTTGTTGCGAGATAATAGAAAACAAGCTCGGTACCTCAGTGTACGACTGCTTCAGCGAGATATCCCAGCGTTCGTGGTTCATAGCAGAAGAAGAAAAATAATAAGCACTTGCCTTGATTACCGAGAATTAACAATAATATTGGCATTCAGTTTAAAGAACTTAGTTATTGCAGAAAAACGACACAGTCAATCAAAGTGGACGTATAGAAATATATTTGCTTATGCATTTGGAGTTTTAAAAACGGAACAAAAGACATTGGTAAGATGGACGTTGCGATTTGGTTTTCAGCATTATAAGCTAAGCTGTTGAAATATTATATGTAACCAAATGCTAATTCTGAAGCCGAGGGAATTGTTTATAGTAAGGAATCAGTTGTATCATATAAGTCAAACTGTTAAATGTATAATCTCGACACTGAAGAGGCGACTTCATACGCTATTCAATAAACCTCTTCTGTAGTTTCGCAAATTCGTGTCATGATTTGTAAGTCAAACGAGCGTCTCTCAAATATGTTTCAACCGGCCTTGGCAGAGAACTTGACTTATACAAACAGCCGAGTCCATCAACATTAAAGGGGACGCGTAAGTGTGTCAAGTTCACGGTCGACACTCGGGTCCTGGCTCTGCGTGGGGGAATACTTTCTTTCATTTTTGAGGTTGCCACGTAGAGTCACCTTTCGAATAACTATTTTACTGCATTTTTAAAACTTTCTGCCGAACTTAATTCTACGAATCCCTCTATAACGATAATAGAGCGTGATCGCCCATTGCTGTATCCTCTACAGCTAAGAGTTTGACTGAGAGGGCCAGGGCTTAGACAATAGTCCACTACCCTGGCCCAGTGCGAGCTGGCAGACTTCACAGGCACAGAAAATCTTGTTAAAATTTCTACGGTATTGAGATATTTTCACCATGTGTTAAATATTTACTTGGGTGTCGGAGTTCAACCAAAAACAACGATGATAATTAGTGCTAAGTATTTATCTATTTATGAAATAAAGAAATTATTTTTATTCTTATTCAAATTATTCTTATGTTTTCCTTCATCATTGAAGTGTGAGGTAATGAGCTATCAATAAACACGTGAATCCAAAAAGTCAAGCGGTCAGACCACCCCCTCACCCTGCTGCTGATATTGATTTATCGCTCAGCCAATGAACGACGACTGCGACGTGCCACGGCCTACGCGAACTGAGTACTAATTTTATATGCTTTGACACTGAATATCGCTGGTAGCGAAAACATTTAATTTATTTATATTCTATTATATGATACCGGCATTCTTATTTCAGATATAATTTATGGAGTAAGTATACATTTTGTGTATTCCGACTTCGCTTTAATACAGTTTATGTTAAAATTGTATGCGTGAAATGGCACGTAATGGATACGATCAATAGTGCGTAGTTTGACGGAGAGGCGCTCACCAGCCTTGCCTCCTTAGTGTCATTCGGTGATCTGTGTAGTGCGGTCGTGTACTCGTAGTAGCTTACTGTACAATATATCTTACTATAATTTTAGTTTAATGTGTACACACATGGACAGTGCATAAAACAACATAAATAAGTAATTGTTTCCACTCCGAGTAAAGTCATCAACCAAAAATGGATCCAGGCGAAGATGGCTACGATTACCTGGAGGAGTTGCCCACGGAAGTCCTCTTCCATATATTATCTTTCCTACCCGCTACGCAATTTATCCGATGTAGGAAAGTGTGTGCAAGATGGAAAGCAATAGTAGACTCGTCGAAAAAATGTCACGGATTATGGGAAAGGTATGCGTGCGCCGATTTCAATGATGTGTATCAAGATGCTCGCAATAAATCGACCAGGGAAATGTCTTGGTATAAGACGTACAGAACCCTGCGCTCTTGGTGCACTATTGCTAAGGCAACCGAGGATAAACAAGATTTCTATCTTAGCTATGAGGGAACAAAGGAGATTCTAGGGTGTCAGCTTCTAAATCACGGTGTGCTAGGATTGCACACAAAAACATCGATCGATTATTATAATCTCGACACAATGGAAAAATGTAATGAATCAGTACACGGCCAATTTACCAGTTACGCAGAAGATGAACATTACTTAGTCGTGTTAAATCACAGGAAACAAATGTTCATTACGCGTAAAGAACTCACAAAGCACAACCATCGTATCGAAATAGAATCGGTGAACAGATTAATTGTACTAAAGGATCATAAAGTATACTACACTGGTACTTTATATCACATCGAGTTTGTCTATTTAGTAGATTTGCTAGATCCCAGTATGCATAAGGTAATAAGTATTACAAAATTTTATGACCCCATCATGTCAATAGGATTTGTCAAAGATATTTTTTATTATATCGACATAGGGGCGTGTATCTATAGACTGGAGGGTACCTGCTTTAATTTATTACATTCTATAAAAAGACGAGACAATGCTCTACAGGAGATGCGTCGCTATAATTTACTCGACCGATTACAGTGGCCGATGTATTACTTTTGGATAGCAAACAACCACGTAAGACTACACTCAGGAATCCTGAGCGCGATTACAAGTATGCGAGCTTACGATGATGTTTACATTATCGGCTGTAAGTGGGGGTATCTGCGTATTTATTATGCCCCATACAAACAAAAGTTTTTGGATATCTTCACCAGTCGTCCCGCGAAACAGTTCAAACTGGTCACGCGGGAATATTACAGCCCGAGTGTATCGAAGTGTTCAGTGCTAAAAATTGAAATTATGGAGACTCCTGAAGGCCACATCGTGATCGTAGTTTTGCCTATGAAAATAGTACAGATAAAGTTCACCAACAACTTCAAGGCGGTTATAGATCAAGCAACAAGTGGTAGACGACCCAACAGGCAGCACTTTTCTGAGGTGGAGCCGACACCTCTCCCGTCGACTTCCCATTAAATTACGCTGCGTGGGTAATAGGTAAGCTTTTTTAAACGTAAATCATATAATAAGGGCATATCGTAAACAAATTGAAGCTTACAAATATATTATTATCTTGCGTAAATGGGTTATAGGTCTGATTGAACACAATTGGTTTTCTATTTCAAGTTATATTATAACTTTATAATGGCAAAGATTTATATAACAGAACATAACACTTGAGAAGCTTGTATTCGCTGCGGCACAGGTGCAGGGGTCGTTTAGATGAACGGCCTTATTCATAAACAGATTGTAAACCTATTTAGTCACAGAATGCTTTGTCTTCTTCCCTCAAACTGAATTCTTAAGTTATTCGAAAGGGACAGAACATTCGATAACTAACATAGGTTTTAAATATGTCTGTCAAAAACGCCAGAAGTGACTGCGGATATTTACACTTTACATAGCATCTGCCATTAACTTTGCTAAGCGAACTTGATCTTATGTTCACAATGCGAATTTTTAACTAGCACTACAAATTGGTTGATACATGCTGTGCTCATAATTATGCAAGAAGCCCGGGCTAGCTTGGGACCGCGAAATTAGATATGTTACTTATTCACTTTAGGAAAACACAAAGCAACAGAGCGGCCAAACTATTCACTCCATTTAAATCAACTAAGCAGGATTACTAACTACAGGCCGCGCGGTTGCTTCGTCTGTTGCAATGAAGCTGTTTACTTCATCGCTTTTAGGAAGGTCCATAACATAATATTTGATGCAGCGCGCTTCTATTGTTTTAGAATCATCTTCGACGTCGCCATCAATCATCGAAGGAAGCGTAATCGAAGAAACGGGCGCTGTCCTGAACAACGGCGTTGCTTTGAGGATTGAAAACGATCTGCGCAATACCTTATATTAAGCTTATTTTTGTATTCATTATAGTAGTTACTGATTTTACATGATGATGCATTTTTTCGACTAATATATTTGCGTTGCGAAATTTGACACAGCTACGTGTTAATAATAGTTGAATGTAATATACAATATCTGAGCTCTCATTATAAAAGTGTTTGGTGAAGTTGGCAACTGCAGGCGGGAGAGGGTGTGGGTGCAGCCTCCGAGGACACTACGCTGATGTTTCACTCGTGTGACTTTGTGTACATTTATTATCCCTTCCTTCACCAGTGATGGAAAATATAATACAAGTCCACAATTTTTTATTGTGCTTCTGTTCTAATTCTTGAATTTCTGATTCCAGACATTGAAAAACACTTAAATATTGGTTTTAGCTTTCAAAGTTTGTTTTTGTCTTAATTATATGAGCAATAGGTGGTAGCACTTTAATTATACCGCGTGCAAATTGAATATTATTTGTAAAGGACACAGTAGTTAGTATTTGCGTGTCTACTACAGCTGTATCGACCGAAGATGTGTATTATTAAGTTAAAAAATAGCGTCAAGATAATTAAAAAAGGTATTGTTGTCGGACTATAAATAAAAAAAATAATGAGTAGACATGATTTTACAAAATTCCTCAATGTTCATGAAAAACAAGCCTGGGAGGGACTTAACCCAGTAGTTAACGGTTTTTTTGGAAACATTACAACCATAGACTAACCTACTATTGGAACTGACAATTATTATAAAGATTGAAAAAGATGAAAAAATAGAATGAAAAAGACTTTTATCTTCAGCAAAACTCTTCGTGGTGTAATTTCGCATACATACTTTTCTTGAAAATTCAATTAATGCTATAGTTTATACAAAAGCAAACCTTGAACAGAATAATGATTTATCCTTAATTCAATATCATTTACAGAAGCCAGGCACAAAAACTGTGTTGACTTGTTGAAATAACACTGGTTTTACGGATTTCACCGCGGACGTAAAAACGTCCACAAGGTTCGTCAGGACTATATTTTGATACACAACTGTATTCGTTTTTACACCTTTCTCACAAAAATGTACCTCTGTTAAGCCCCCGGAAGAAACTCCCGACCATACCATGAGCAAGGATGGAAAATGACCTCGTTGGACACGCGGAATACGGTTGCTCGCTTCTTCACTACTGTGTGCGTACACCTTATCATTTTGTTTGTTGTAGCTCTCTTCTACGGTAAAATTTTTTTCATCCGAAAAAAGAATTTCCCGATATTTTTTTCCCGCGTACCGCTTCAACAAAGCGCGGCATCTCTTCAGCCTCAAGGCCATTAGACGAGCATTCAAACGATGTCTTGTTTTTCTTCGGTATGCCCGAAGTCCTAAGTCTTCTTTTAACACCCTTTTCACCGTGGTTCTGCTTGACCCCATCTGAGGGGCCAACAGTTTCTGCTTACGTTTGGGATTTCTTTGAATTCGCGCCTTCACAGCTATTATCACTGCTGGAGTCCTAACAGACCGAGGGCGACCACTTCTTGACCTGTCATCTACACTAGAGTCTTCATTGTATCGTTTGATGGTACAATAAACGAATCCTTTGGTTATATTCAAATTTTTCAGTATGTCAAAAATTTGAATTGGCGCGTAACCGCAACGATGTAACGCAATAACTGCAACACGGTCTTCTTTAAGCGTCCACTCGATATTTAAAAATGAGTAAAATTCTAAAAAGTATACATTTTTATTTTCATGAACAATTCGAAATTCGAATTCAATAAACTTTTTTGTGGCCAGCATTCTAAAAGAAAAGTTTTTACTGTGTGATAATACTTATGACCTGACTGTGTATATAAATCGCGTAATATTGTACACCTTTGCCTCAGTGCCCATTACGTCTCCGCCCGAATATTTCACGGCCATGCCGGATACATCTCACATGAAAAAAAAAAAAAACATATTTAATGTTAGCTAATTACCTCACACTTCAACGGTGAAGGAAAACATCGTGAGGAAACCTGCACACTATAGAGATTTAAACATGATGTTTTGTGCTATGTGAAGTCTGTCAGCTCGCTTTAGGCTTTCGTTGTGTTTCGTTGTGGACTATAGCTAAAGTCCTCGTCATCTCAGTAAAATTCCCAGTTGTAGAGGAGTTCCGTGCTCGGCAGTGGGCGATCAAGCGCTCTTATCGATTCGTAGAATTAAGTTCGTCAGAAGTTTTTAAAAATGAAGTTTAATCATTATTGACATCATAGCTCTGAACAACATATGAAGCACTCTTATAAGTAAAAGAAAGCATTCCCTCACGAAGAGCAAGGACTCGCGTTTCGGCCGTGATTTTGGGTACTCTGTCAAGGCCGGTTAAAGGTAGAAGAGACATATTTGAGTGACAAAGAGTCAGGGGATACCAATATCTATAAGAAACGCTTGTTAAAACCACAAATCAACGCACTGATTTTCAAAACAAAAGAATAAGTTAATTGAAAAGCGCAAAACGCTTATTATTTTTCTTCTTCTTCTATTAATCACGAACGCTGGGATGTTTCCCTAAAACAGTCGGGATGGTCTGTTCATTCAAGTTCGTTCACTGTGTATCACAGAGCACAAACTTAACAAATCGAGTGCAATATATTTAGTTTACTGTTTCAGTAAAAATGCTACAGAAGCACAACTACTATACTGTATCATACACCTGAATCGTAAAGTTCTCAATGGTTATGCGCTCCTAGTAGTTGGCTCGCGTAATATTTTGCATTAAATAAATATCGGGGCTATCACCGAATGCTGCCAGATAAATTCATATTTGACGAACAACATGACGGCCAATATACAATAATATGTTTCCAGTGATTTGATTTTATTCAGGACATTACTTACAAAATTTAACAAAGCACAAGTTTTTTTATAGAATCAGTCAATTTGCAAGCGTGTCTACTTTTATTAATGAGCTAATAATATTTATCTTCTTCCTGCAGCGGGACACATTAACAAGCTAAAACACATTTTACTCCTCATTATAACAATAGAAAACCCTCAGCAAGCTTTGTTCGAATGTTATGTGCAACACTTATCTTACTTATCACTTATTGAAATAAAGTACTGTTCAATAAGACTCTGATTTCATTGTCACAGGTGCAGCCGCTGACATTCAACTTCGTGCGATTATGTTTACAATAATAATAATCTTTATTTGACCCCACTAAGATCGAGTCTTGTGGTTGTGGGTATCAGTAAAAATCCACAAACTGTGATTGGATGTGACTCGAACCGGATAGAATTGGCGTGTGGGACTGCGCTCTAAAACCTTGCGCCACGGAGCGAGTGACGTGTTTTCCAAATATTACGACTACTATGTACTGTGAACGTCTACGGAACTGCTACGAACACAAACTCGACGCTAACGTTACGTCACAACTTACGCTACGAGCGTAGCGTATAAAGTGTTGTTATTTTATGCAGCGCCGGCGCATGTGCTACGTATTAATAGCGGTACCTAAGTTTAAAACTATCTGTATTAAACACTGCTCATCATGTCGCTGCAACGCACTGCGCCAAATCCTTCTTCTCCTGCTGTTGAGCACTCCCAGTCAGATAGCGATCTAAATCTAGTAAGTGAGGTCTCCTATGTAAACACGACTAGACATAAGCGCCTTCGCTCGGATTTATCACCAAGAGTGCATAATCTGGAACTCAAAAAAGAAATTATGGAAATGCTACAAAACTTTAAAACCGACCTAGACGCAAAATTAAATGAGATATGTGATAAACAGAACTCGCTAATAACAAACATATCTTCAGATATACGTGAACTGAAGTCTCAAACGAGTAAAATTCAATCCTCGAATGACGAAATTGTACAATCGATGGCTTTCATAAATAATCAATATGAAGAAATCAGGTCCGGACTAGAAAACATACAAAAGGAGCGTCTAGAATAACGAAAATGTATTGAAAATCTTGAACAGAAAGTGCAGGATCTGCAGCTTAAGTCACGATCCTCATGCATAGAAATAAGAAACATTCCGCTCACTGAAAAAGAGACAAGTGCTGATCTCACAAACACAATCTGTAAAATCGGTAAAGTTGTTGGTTCAAGCATTACACCATCTGATCTTCGCGACATTTACCGTATACCGGGTAAACCAGTTTCAATCGGTCCAAATGAAACAAAAAACTATAATAGCTGTCCGAGACTATAACAACAGTAAGAAAACTATGGAGGACAAACTGAACACGGAACAAATAAACATCCCCGGCAAGAAACAGTCAGTCTATATAGCCGATCATCTCCCGGCAAGCCTGAAAAAACTGTTCTATCAGTCTCGGGAATTTGCTAAGCAGCATGGGTACCAGTTCTGTTGGACTTCAAATGGCAACATCTTCGTTCGAAAAGCTCATGGTGAAAAGCAGATCCTCATTTCCTCTGAACAATGTCTACTGGACTTGAGACCTAAAAACCTGTGACTAGTTACTGATTCTTCACTGATCGCTAGTATACGGTTTTATTTGAGTGAACTTATCTATAAATCCCTTATAATAACACATAGATATAATATTACCAAACATATATACAAATATCATACAAGTCTAACTACAATTAAATCTCTACACTCACATTCATCACAAACACACTATATACAACAACACATACTAAACTTTACATATACAAATGCTGCGTTCATTCGCAACTGGTTCTTTAGAGACTCAGTCAAGTTCTTTCCACTTTTCTATACAAATGGATCATATTGTAGGTCGCTAAGGTTTTGGGCTTCTTTATTAACAAATGGCTAAGATAAATAATATTATTACTGACTTAGATACGATGGAGGCGACGAAGTCATTCATTTGCCACCCTGAAGACTGCAAGATGTATATAAATAGTAAAAGAGGCATTACACTTCTCCATCTAAATATTAGAAGTATCAGTAAACATTTTGACCAACTTTGTCTATTAATATCTGAGATAAAAATAAACTTACATATAATAATACTCACTGAATGCTGGCTCCGGAAAGCAAATAACTTACCTATACCTGAAGGATATATGTTACATTATAACACACTAAATCAAAATCAAAATGACGGCATAATCATCTATACTAATTTAAATCTAACGTGCAAAGTAATCGAACCCATATTCAAGGATGGAAACTATCTCGTCTGTCAAATAGACCGCAATATTAGTGTAGTAGCCATATACCGATCCCCTTCTTCATCTTCTAAGGAAAAAAGTACTAACTATTTTAATAGCCTCAATGACGTATATACTAATATAAAAACTCCTATTATTATATTGACAGGGGATCTAAATATCGACATAAGCGAGACCTCAACTGATCCTTCTCGTGAAGAATACCTATCGCTTAATGCCTCTCATGGTCTTTTCCCGTCGCATTATCAGCTTACTAGGGCAAATTCATGCCTAGACCACTTTTTTATCAAATCAGATTTTCTGTCGACTACATTAATTTTGGAGTCCCACATAACTGACCATTGCCTATAGTCCTATGTCTGAATAAGAACATCCTTCACAATCAAATATTCAACACGAGAACACGTACATGTTATGAAAGTATTAAAAAGGACTTAAAAAACACCGACCTCTCCGACATTTTATCTGTTACCGATACTAATATTGCGTCCAACATGTTTGTCACATTACTCTCAAACATAATTACTAAACACACCAAGACAATAACAGTCTCCAGAAGAAAACGAGTTTTAAAACGTTAGATGTCACCGGGCCTCCTAAAATGCATTAGAAACCGCGACAGACTTCACTCAAAGTCCAAAAAGGCACCTGATAATATGATCCTAAAACTAACATATACGCGATACCGAAATTTTTGTTACAACCTCCTTCGTAAATTAAAGCTTGCATTCAATAAATCCCTAATTGAAAATGCAGGTAATGATCCAAAAGCCCTGTGGAAAGTTATAAGAAACATATCAAATACTCAAATATCAAAAACCAGTGCAAAAGAACTCTTGAAATTATCCGACAACCCAATAACGTCCACTAACCACGTCTGCACCTATTTTAAAGATATCGGTACAAAATTAGCTGAAAAAATTCGTAATTCTGCTAATTTTACTACAAAAACTACCTCACTACAAGAACTCGACCCGAACAGCCCGTCCGATTCATTAGCCATGCTAGAAGTAACAAACCCCGATATTGAAGCGTTAATCTTAGAACTGCGCGCTGATTGCGCTACAGGTTGGGACAATATTCTCTCCCGAGTCCTCCGACAAAATTGCCAAATACTAACACCTATAATAACCCATATTTGTAACCTTGTCATTAATAACGGCACTTTCCCGGAAGTATTTAAGAAATCTATCCTACACCCCATCTATAAAAACGGAGAAAGGGACTGTCTAAACAATTATCGCCCCATTTCAGTGCTCCCAGCCTTATCTAAAATCTTGGAGAAAATAATGAATCGATCATTAAAAACGTTTCTGGAAAAAAATTGTATCTTAGCACCAAACTGTAGTGTATGTAGGTAGTCCTAACGGAACATGACATTTGTCAGTTCTGCATTAAACGTGGTACGTAACGGTCAAGGTGTTTTATTGTGTAATATTATAAAATAGTCTACGGTATTTCTTCGTTGGAAATAATACATTGGCGACGAGGACGATTCTGCGTGTGTGTATTATATAATTTAGTTCGAGATGGCACCAGTAGGCAAGATTGAGCCGTTCGACTGCAACACGGATAATTGGGAGTTGTACATCGAGAGATTGGAGCAGTATTTTATTGTAAATAAAATCGAAGATGCGCGTAAAGTGGCTACGTTAATAACGGTAACGGGAGGGGCCAGTTACGAATTGCTAGTTACCTTATGTACACCCGCCAAGCCAGCAACTAAGTCTTTTAAGGACATCGTTACCGTGATGACTAATCACCTACGGCCAAAACCGAGCATTATGGCGGAAAGATATGTGTACAGACAACGCAAGCAAAAGCAAGGCGAGACGGTTGCGGAATATGTAGCAGAACTCAAAAAGTTGTCGAAGGGCTGTGAGTTCGGGAAATGGCTAGAAGAAAGTTTGAGAGACCAATTGGTGTGTGGCCTCAGCAGCGAAGTGGTCAGGCAACGGTTATTTACCGAAGAAAAGTTAACTTTTGAAGAAGCATTTAGTTTGGCAATCGCAATAGAAGCGGCCGAGAAGAACGCAGCTATAGTCGACGGTAGGAGTGCATCGCGGGACACAGTGCCATATGTGGAGGAGCCACTGTGTTATACGGTGTCGACGGAGCGAGCGAGAAGAGGCATGACGTCACGTGGTCGACAAGGCGCCACATATAGTTCATCAGCGCGCGGAGCGGGACAGCGACAATCTGCGCCAGCGACCGTCGGTCGCGGTCGCGGCACTTCGGCTCGACTAGTTGGAAAACAGTATCGGAGTGGTTTCGAACAGGAGGCTCAGTGCAATGTTTGTGGTGGACAGCATGCGTCCTCGAAATGCAAATTTATTAATTACGTATGTAATGTATGTTATAAGCCAGGTCACCTTAAAAAAATGTGCCCTAGATTGAGGGTTCCTTCAGAAACGTCAGTGTATAACATAACATTGGCTTAATCAGTTAGGATTTAAATTAAGTGAGTTAAATTTTATAACCAAAACTGGTATTAGTTCAGTGTCATTTAATTTGACGGATGTGGTTTCCAGATATGGTGAGGTGTTTTCGGAGGGGCTAGGGCGATATACCGGTGGCGAAGTAACACTGCATGTACGCCCGGAGGCTCGACCGGTATTCATGCGAGCGCGGCCCCTGGCATATTCCATGCGAACCCACGTGGATCAGGCGTTAGATAAGCTGATCGCGGACGGCATTATTACGCCTGTGGAGGCGTCTGACTGGGCTACGCCAATTGTACCCGTGGTGAAGGCGGACGGTACGATACGGATCTGTGGTGACTATAAATTAACTCTTAATAAGTGCCTGGAGGTAGACCGTTTTCCGCTACCCGAGTAGAGGATTTATTAGTAAAACTGAATGGGGGGGTGAAATTTACAAAAAATGATTTATCACAGGCTTATGCTCAATTTCCATTATGCGAAGCATCAAAAAAATATACGGTTATAAATACCCATAGGGGGTTGTTCCAATACAACAGGTTAATTTATGGGTTATCCTCAAGCCCGGGTATTTTTCAACGTAAATTAGAAGAGATGTTTGCAGATTTACCTCAAGTAGGGGTTTTCTTAGATGACGTAATTTTAACGGGGATTAATGATAAAAAACATTTGGAGACATTACATACGGTTTTGAGCCGCTTAAATAAATTTGGCTTGAAAGTTAAAATAGAAAAATGTAGTTTTTTTGCTAACTCGGTAACGTATTTAGGTTACATAATGGATAAAGAGGGCATTCATACGAATAGAGAAAAAGTAGAGGCTATTCGGCAGGTACCGGTACCCACCACCGTTTCGGAACTACGAGCTTTTATCGGGATGGTAATGTATTATGGTAAATTTGTAGAAAACATTAGTACAATTTTGTCACCTTTATATGCATTGCTAAAAAAGGGGGCAAAATTTGAGTGGTCATCAGATTGCGATAGAGCATTTGTAACGGTGAAGAAAAAATTGATGTCTAGTGAGGTGTTAGTACATTACAATCCGGATTTACCACTAATTTTGACAACAGATGCTAGCAATGTTGGGATTGGAGCGGTCATTTCCCACGAAATGCCGGACGGCCGTGAGCGCCCCATAGCTTTTGCTTCGAGAGTCCTCAACTCTGCAGAGCGTGCGTACTCGCAAATAGATAAAGAAGCGCTTAGTATCATTTATGAAGTAAAAAAAATTCACCAATATTTGTTTGGTCGTAATTTTTTACTGCGGACGGATCATAAACCATTAGTAACGATTCTCGGTCCAAAGAGGGGCATACCGACGATGGCAGCTTCGCGGTTGCAAAGGTGGGCGGTAATATTAGCGGGTTATAGATATGACATCGAGCACGTGACCACATTTAGGAACGGGGCAGATGGTCTATCGCGTCTGCCTGGTGGGGAAGAACTTAAGGAGAAACCAGAAGTTACATATGTAAATTTTATTAAAGACTTTTTACCAATAACTCACGAAACTTTAAGAGAAGAATTAGGAAAAGACGTATTGTTACGTAGAATAGTATTGTATTTACAGTCCGGATGGCCCTCTCAGTGTCTGGAACCGGGCATTAAGCCATATTATGACAGAAGAGATGAACTGTACTTAGACTCAGGTTTAATTATGTGGGGATATAGAACCGTCATACCTCAAACTCTGCGTGATAAAATATTACAGGAGTTGCATACGGGACACATGGGAATAGTCAAAATGAAAGTGAAGGCGCGATGCTACGGGTGGTGGCCGGGGATTGATGCAGATATAGAGAAAAATTGTAAGAAGTGCAGTACGTGCATGAGGGAGGCGTCGGCCCCACCGCGCGCGCCGCCAAAACCTTGGAGGTACCCGATCGAGCCTTGGAGTAGACTACATATAGATTTCTTAGGTCCAATACAAGGTAAACGATTTTTTGTTCTTTTAGATGCTACGACCAAAGGGATTGAGGCATTTTCAATGTCAGAGACCAAGGCAGATTCAGTGCTGACAAAATTAAGGGAAACTTTTGCTAGATTTGGGTTGCCAAATGAGATAGTGTCCGATAACGGACCACCGTTTACAAGTGAGAAAATAGCAGATTTTATGAAGTATAACGGCATAGTTCATACGTTTACGGCCGCTTATCATCCAGCGTCAAATGGTGCCGCGGAGGCAGCGGTTAAGTTGTGCAAGCGTGTCATTAAAAAAACCATCAGGGATAAAGTCGATGTAAATATAGCTTTGCAAACATATCTAATGGCTTACCGGAACACGATACACAGTACGACGGGAGAGGCGCCAGCAATGTTGCTGTTAAAACGGAATTTAAAGTCAAGATTAGATCTTTTACGTACGGTCGAGACCTTCCTAGAAGGGTCAGGCAAGCCCAGGATAGACAAGTCAGAAATGCAGGCGGTAAGCTGCGCGATTTTAATGAAGGGGATTCGGTATGGACCCGTGATTTTAGTAGTGGAGGTGAATGGGTACCCGGTAGGATAAATAGAGTGATAGGGAGTCGTAATGTTTTGGTAGATAGGGAAGACGGTCAACCTATACAGATGAGAAGGCACATTGATCAGGTTCGGTTTGATAAACCCATTTCGCAGTTGGCGTACCCCAGTACTAGAAAAGTCCTAGCGTCCGGGGAAGGAAATGTCCTTCCTTCGCCATCGGTGTTGCAAAGTAGGCCCAAAAGAAATCCGAAACCCATCGAACGCTATGGAAATCCGATTATGTATTGACGGATAATAGTTTAATTGTAAATAATTAAGGTTAAGTATTGCACTATTTGTATACGGTAGGGATATTATGCATATATATAAAATTGTAATGTGTAACAGAAAAAGGCATTATGGTTGTAATACATTTTGTAATTATATGGTATAGTTATGTATCATAGGATAAGTGTGGGGGTGTAGTGTATGTAGGTAGTCCTAACGGAACATGACATTTGTCAGTTCTGCATTAAACGTGGTACGTAACGGTCAAGGTGTTTTATTGTGTAATATTATAAAATAGTCTACGGTATTTCTTCGTGGAAATACTACATATGGTTTTCGCCCAGGTGTTTCCACAGAGGATGCTGTAATGGATTTAATCAATACTGTTGTAGTCAATCTAGATGCAAAAAACAGATGCTTATGCATCTTTCTAGACCTGTCAAAAGCATTCGACACGGTATATGTCCCTATTGTCCTGGAAAAAATACAAAAGCTGGGTGTACGAGGCTTGCCCTATGACATCTTCAAAGAGTACCTCACAAATAGGAGCCAACGAGTCAAAATTGAGAGCTATATGAGTAACGAAGTAACCGTAAGCTACGGTGTGCCCCAGGGTAGTGTTTTGGGCCTAACCCTATTCCAGCTGTACATAAATGATCTCTGCACAATCCAATTACCCAATACTAACATCTTCACCTACGCAGATGATACTGCTATCCTCGTCTGGGGTCCTAATTGGCAAACCGTAAAGGATCGAGCCGAATACTTATTATCTAGAGTTTTGAGCTGGCTGACCAGTAACCTCCTAACAATAAATTTGACAAAGACCAACTTCTTAGCCTTTTCTCTCAGCAAAATTACTGACCCTGGAAATAACTTCACTATTAAAGCTCACACCTGTACAAATCGTAACGTATGCAACTGCCTAGAACTAACGCAGGTCGAAGAGGTTAAACACTTGGGCGTACAAATTGACCATCGATTGAAATGGAACAAATAGATAGATCTAGTCACGACGAAAGTAAGGCGATTAATGTATGTCTTTAAGTCCCTTCGAGATGCGCTACCGCATGACAAACTAATACTAGTCTATCTGTCCCTATGCCAATCTGTAATACAATATTGCATAACGGTCTGGGGTGGAGCAGTTAAATCGCAAGTCATTAAACTGGAGAGGGCACAAAGAGCGGTGCTAAAGGTAATGACCAGGAAACCATATAAATACCCGACCATGAGCCTGTATGCTGACTGTAAGGTCCTCTCAGTGCGACAGTTGTTCGTCTTAAAAACAGTACTCAGGAAACATCGAGAAGTGCCCCACCCAAACCCAAACCCAAATAAACGCTGCTCTTCATCCGTATGCCCTCGTGTGGCCTGCAGAACCTCTTTCGCAAGAAGACAATCGCGTTGAATAAGTGCCAAATTATACAACGATTTAAATAAGATACTAAATATAGTTTCAATAAGTAAACGTGAAGTTAAAGTAAAAGTTACCAACTGGCTTTAACAACTTGACTTCCAAAAAACTGAAGACCTATTACTTATTTAACATAAATTCTACACACTCACACACACACACACACACACACACACACACACACACACACACACACACACACACACACCATACACACATTTTCACAGATACATCACCACCACCCCATGTCTTATATACACCACAAATATGTATGTACTAAAGAGCTTTGAAATTTAAAAACAATGCATAAACAGCGAACTTATGTGTGTACAAACCTTCTACCTTTGAAGCGACTGAACACTGACTCCCAAGATACAGGCTTCTGGCCTAGTTTGGGAACCAGTAATCAGTACACAATACTATAACAATAAACTTAAAAACTGTGCCAAGCTACTATTAGTGTTTATGTAATTTACGTGTCAATAATTTTTTTTATTTTATTTTTATTATTTATCAGGAACTACGAGAGACTTTTTGGTCTCACAAACACCCAGACCTGAATCAAATGTGGTTCGCACAAATATTTGTTATTCCTCGTACAGAAAATAGGAACTAGGCTTAAAGTACGTATTGATGCGGGTGTTTAAGATCTCCAGGATCTTCATCCCGTAGGGGCTAGAATATATTGTGATTACAATTTGCTTGCAGTGTGTAAGTAATACACATGTAAAATCAATTGCCGAAGAGGCCACAGTGACGCCGTTTGTATGTAAACAACATTTGTTTACGGTTGCCTGGCAACATGCCAAGTTCAGGTACCGCAAACACTAGGATATCATAATAGCAGAAGAATTCTAAACCAGCTGTTGATTTGTTATTAATATACTCGAAGGTGTGAACGAGACGGATGATGTTCATTTCTCACCAACGCGGGCGAAGCCGTTGGCACACAGAGTAGTAGCTTTCCATAAAAGCAATATTCAGTGTTACAGAAAATGAACCGCATCGAATGCCATGTGCCTAGTCTGTGGCGACTCAACGCCTCACCAGGAACAGACGTCGTTCATTGGCTGAGCAATAAATCAATACTGGCAGTAGGGTGAGGGAGTATGTGGTGGCTTGTTAGTAACGCACCGGACGCGGCCGCCGAGACGGTGGTCGTGGATTCATACGGGGATAGTCAATGACATGACTTTATAACGGTGAACAAAAATATTTTAAGTCCCGTGCAGGACGCGATGATGGGCGTCACAGCTACAATGGGAGTCATAGAATTGTTACAAGTTACAAAAGTTGTAAAATAGCTAATCGTGTGGCTACGATATACAGGGAGTGCAGGAAAATGGCGCACCTGCTCAGTTGGATACAAGGGCGTAATATTAATATGATAATAAAGAAATAATATTTCGAAAATACCTATCCGTTTTGGAGTTATGACCTTATAAAGTTTTAAGAATTACCACCACTTTTTCGAATAAACCCGGTTGGGATGGGTAAAGCACAAGATTTTAACATATACATAATTTTTCATTTCGTCGTTTATGAAATAGTTAAAGATATAAACAGTGAAATAAACTGCCTGAATAATAAATAAATAATAAATATAAACTGCCTCGGTGGCGTAGTGGTACTACGGTATGATTACTAAGCTGAGGTCTCGGGTTCGAATCCCGGGTCGGGCAAAGTGATATTGGATTTTTCTATTCATTATCAGCCCGGAGTCAGGAATTTGTGCCCGATATGGCGATAGGCTCGCCCCCTATCACATCGTGGGACGGAATATACAAGGCGAAACGTGAGTGTTTTGGTAGCACCTCTGCCTACCCCTTCTGGGAAAAAGGCGTGTGTTTATGTATGTATGTATGTATAAACGGTGAAAATCATTTTGAACAACAACAAAACTTTCATAGACTTCGCTTTAACATTTTTTACAGAGGTACATATACGTATCTATTTGGCGTAATACGTTAAGGGGAAGCATATGTGTTGTTAATTGTTAATTTCTCGGCATCTTTGTTATTAACTACTATTTTTGTTTTTGAGTACGCTATGAAAATGCATTTAAATCTAGACGCAATCATGATTTACTAAAATTTGTTAATATACATTAACAAGTGCGCCGTTTGTTTGCGCAGCCTGTATATCGAACATTGATTTAGGGAAAACAATTTATAGGGATAGCTGTTGATACTGTAACCTAGTTCTGAGTCGCACAAATCTTTAACAATCCCGGTATTTGGATCGCGTAATATAATCATCCATCCATCCATCAGCCAAAGGAAGTCCACTGCTGAACATTGGCCTCTCCTAATGATTTCCATAGTGACCTGTTGAAGGCAGCCTGCATCCAGCGACGTCCCGCGACCTTTACCAGGTCGTCTGACCACCTAGTGGGTGGACGTCCCACGCTGCGCTTTCCGCTTCGTGGCCTCCATTCGAGAACTTTTTAGCCCCATCGGCCATCAGTTCTCCGTGCTATGTGCCCCGCCCATTGCCACTTCAACTTGCTAATCCGCTGGGCTATGTCGGTTACTTTAGTTCTCCTACGGATCTCCTCATTTCTGATTCTGGGCAGCGTTCGGGAAACCGCGCGATGTCTTCTCGTCCAAAATACCTCAGTGCCTCGAATCGAAAGTCTTTGATAGTTGTGTGTTACCAGTGATGACATACGGCACCGAGACGTGGCCTCTTACTATGGGCCTTATTAGGAGGCTCAAAGTCACTCAACGAGCTATGGAGAGGGCTATGCTCGGGTAATATAATGAACATGATGAAATGAATATGTATGTACGAATCTGAATACAGAACAAAACAACCGCTGTACGATATAACGTACACAATAAGTTTGAGCAAAGAAGGCAAAGAAGACGGAGCATTTGACATTGGTTTTGATCTGTCTTTGAATGAGGCGGATAGTAGATATATTTTTATGAATCTCCGAAACACACGCACACACACACTCATTACATTGTTAGAATTGGATTTGATTTTATGTTTTATGTTATATCTGTAATGATACTGTAAAACATGTATATTATGGATATGGAAGAGCGGGGTCCTCTGGCACAAGTATCTCAATACTCAATAGAAGGCCACAACCTTGTGCTGTTAAACAAATTTGGTTCATGAATAAAGATTTATTTTGAGGTAATAATTCCGTGATTTAGACACGATGGCGTTGACAACTACTCTTCTTGTGACATTTTAATGAGGAAAAATACATTATAGGCCATACTCAAATTTACAAATATCATGAATATATTTCCAAGTGGCGCGACTCAAATACAAATAATCTACCAACTAGAGACCTCGTCCGATTTTTATCGTAACCTTATGTAGCTTTGGCATGCAAAATTGTCCGTGCATTAATTATTATTTTTATAGCGGTCTTATTTTTGTCGAACCTTTCATTGTTTCCTGTGTCAATGAGTCCGCTCATTTTATTTTAATACTGTACTGTACTTATATTCATACATTCTTAATCGTGGCATGAATACAATGATATCATACATACATACATAACCACACGCCTTTTTCCCAGAAGGGGTAGGCAGAGGTGCTACTAGAACACCCACGTTTCGCCTTGTATATTCCGTCCCACGATGTGATAGGGGGCGAGCCTATCGCCATATCGGGCACAAATTCCTGACTCCGGGCTAATAATGAATAGAAAAATCCAATATCACTTTGCCCGACCCGGGATTCGAACCCGAGACCTCAGTTTTGCAATCATACCGTAGTACCACTACACCACCGAGGCAGTCAGGCACAATGATATCATTGTTCAAATTTAATTAGTAATAATATCAGCTTACTTCACGTTATCATACAACTGAATTTACGTAAGCTAGTATGAAAACACTGTGACTGCTTCTGAGTTCATTCACCTAATGCCACAGACTAGGAAAATCGAGTGCGATGTCATTCACGTTCTGTTCATGTACTGCTTCAGTGAACGTAGTTCGTAGCGACTGCAGCTACACTGTGACCTCCGCCTGAGCTACTTAGCTCTGAATGTTTATGCGGTCCTGGTATTTAAATCGCGTAATATTTCACACGTGGTTATACTAATAGTAATAGTAACTAACTCCTCCATACCATTGAAGGCGTTACTGAAAATGCGTCTTGATAAATAAAACATGCCATGGGTACTATATTACATATTTTTAGTACGTCGTGTCTCGTCAAAGTTGATAAATAAATAATCGAAAAATTAGTATTTGAGAAACTCGACCATTATTCATGGAATTAAGATTTATTTTAATTTAATTTGGTATGCAGTTCTATATCTTATCAATGAAACATTGCAAAACGCCATTTAAAATAATAAATTAAGAAAATCACTCGTCACAATGCTACAAAGTGTAAGTCGGAGTAGATTTTTTAAGTGTTTACTATAGAATGGTTGTTTGTTGAAAACCATGAGAGGCAGGAATATATATTTTTTGTAGGTGTGCCGTCATAGTTTGGTCTATCTCGCGTTAGTATTTTATATTTATTTTTAGTTCTGGGACACCCTGTTTATGTATGCGTGTATATGTGTATTTTATTACTTGTAGTTATTAAGTTTTTTGTATTTACCATACTTTTTGTTCTTCGCTTCTATTCTTTACACTTGAGACCGCCATCTGTTCATCACTTTCATAAATCCATGCTATGGTTCTCTCTAAGACATTGCCTTTTAGCGGTACGACCGCCATTTGTACTTGTATTTTTTTTTTGTATTTATTTTATTTTTTGTGTCCAATAAAGTGATTATAATAAGAATAAATGTTTTCTCTACAAACGAAATTCAGTGTCACAGTATATAAAATTGGGACTCGGTTCGCCTAGGCTGTGGCACCTCACGGTCGTCGTTCATTGGCTGAGCAATAAATCAATATCAGTAGCAGGGTGAGGGAGTCGTGGGTGGTCTGTTTGAAACGAACCGAGCGCAGCTGTCGAGGCCGCGGTTGCCTGTTCCAAGCCCAGGGAATTCTTTCGACTTTTTGGATTCACGTGTTCATTGATAGCTAATTATCTCACACTTTAACGATAAAGAGAACTTAATAAAATTTTCTGTGCCTGTGAAGTCTCTCAGCTCGCGCTAGGCTCGCTGGTGGCCTCTCAGTAAAACTCCCAGTTGTGGAGGATACAGCAGTGGGCGATCACGCGCTAGTTTAGTTATAGAGGATTCGTAGACTTAAGTTCATCAGAAGGCTTTAAAAGTGCAGTAATATAATTATTGGAAACGTAGCTCTGCACAAGATATGACTTCCTCCACGTGGCATCTTAATAAATAAATAATTCATTCCCCCACGAAGAGCCAGGACCCGAGTATCGACCGTGAACTTGGCACACTTACGCGTCCCCTTTTATTTAAATGGACTCGGCTGTTTTTATAAGTCAAGATCTCTGCCAAGGCCGCTTGGAACATATTTTAGAGATAAACCAGTCGTAAATACGGGTATAAGAGACGCTCGCTGTAACTACAAATCATCGCACTAATTTCCAGAATGAAAGATTTATTGAAAGGCGTTTTCAGTGTCAGTATTATAATAATATATTTAACAATTCTAAATTATACGATACAACAGGTTCCTTACTATCAACAATTCTCTCAGCTTCAATATCAACATTTTATTTATTTACAACATTTTAGCATCTTCGGACGTGACGCTGAAAACCAACATGTCTATTGTTACTTTTTCAAATCTCCAAATAGAAATCATACTTACTATTTAAACTTACTATTACTATACTATTTTTACTTTGCTTTATTGTATCGTTTTTCTGCAATAAGTAAGTTATTTAAACTGAATGTCGATAGTATTGTTAATTCTCAGCAGTCGTGTCAAGAACTTATTATTTTTCTTCTCCTGCTCTGAATCACGAACACTGGGAGGTCTCGCTGAAGCAGTCGGACACTGGGATATCGAACGTTTTTCTATTATCTCGCAACAAGGCGAAAATATTACGCGATTCAAATACTAGGACCGCATAGCTATTGAGAGTTTTGTGATACAAGAGTAAGTTACAGTGTAGTAGCATCTCATATAAAACATTTTCGCTCCGTCAGTAAACGTACCACATCACTCGATTATTACTCGAATATTTTAGTCTGCGGCATCAGGTCAATGATCTCGGAAATATTGTCTCCACAATATTTACAACATATGCCAATACAAGAACGCAGTGTAACATTATTTGTTTTGTTATTTTGGTACAAAACAACTTATAGTTACTATGCCTGCGATGTGTGTGAAATCGAGTGCGATGAATTTAGTTCACTGTTTAGTGCAGATACTACAAAGGCACAGCTACTATACTGTAACATACGTCTGTTTCGTGCAGCTCTCAATGGTTATGCGCTCCTAGTAGTTGGCTCGCGTAATATTTTACGATATTTATTACATATCGGAGCCATCAGCGTACGATTAAGGGATATTCATAAACAAGATAACGGTCAAAATAATACAGGACTACGTTCAGTAAATGGTCTTTACTTGAAACAATACTTTCTGAATTCAACAGAGTACAAGTACAAGTACATTATAAAACCAGTGACTCTGCAGGTGTATGCAACGATTCCGTCAGTGGAATACACTGACCACTTATGATGGCGTTACCTTCATTCGGAAAAATATTTTCGCTTTATAATTTACAAATAGATCATACACTTCATTAGTTAATAAAGTGAATTACTATTATTCAAATCAGTAATGAATTAACAATAAATATTATGTTTATTTTTATTTGTAATATTTCTGTTTGTCTGTGATCATCGGTGAGCATAAACAACATTGGACTCAGTTATATTGAACGCGTATTTTATTAATATTGTGAATAAGAATTTGTTTTTCTTTGAAACGCTTTGACACTGATTGCTTAGCCGATCGTCATGCTATTTTGTACACACTTTGTCCGGGGCACACAAAGGGACAGTACCTTTTATACATTAAAAAATATTATTCTACAATATTAATTCTTGTATCGATCGAGAATCTATTTTGTGTGATAAAACCTAAATTAACGTAGTTATCCATATAATGAAGAAGTCCTTTTCATTACAATTCTTATAAAATCAATGGACCATGAGGCGACAGAGAGAACAACATTTGTTTACGGTTCCAACATGTGGATACGGGCACCGCGGACACAAGGATAAGTCAACACGATTATGAACTAGACCGATTACTTTACCCAGCATTCTGTAGCCGAGTTAGCTCAATGGGCAGAGCGCTAGACCGCGAAGTCTAGAGACCCCGGTTCGAGCCCGGGATTCGGCATCCAGCCAAATGGCTGTCTAAACCCCATTTTTGTATTTTGTGATTGTAACTTTTTATATTCTCTATTATATGCCAAATTATTTTTAAGTAATTAAACAATTCGGTCATTTCCATAAAAAAAACAATTCTTGGCTGAATAATTGTGTAACTCGCTTGGCTATTTATTGAAAAGTACTACAGTACTGATATTTTTAACGCATAACACATAAGGATCGAAGTACGAAACAATAGATCCGGTTCGTACTATTGTTCACGCACACTATGCATACATACATAAACACCCGCCTTTTTCCCAGAAGGGGTAGGCAGAGGTGCCACCAGAACACCCACGTTTCGCCTTGTATATTCCGTCCCACGATGTGATAGGGGGCGAGCCTATCGCCATATCGGGCACAAATTCCTGACTCCGGGCTGATAATGTATAGAAAAATCCAATATCAACGTACACTATGGATACGGATTATTCGAAAAATAAATAAATCTGTTCATAATACTACGTGTCATAAAGTTAACTGGTCGATGGCTGTGCACGGTGGATATTTAAGATTTTTTAATGCCGGGAGTTGTTATGACAGCAATATTATATAGAGGCCAAATTCTTAGGAAGCCTAGCGTCTGTTCCGTTTATTTAATCATGTGGTAATTCATTGCGTTGCTAGCCTCACTTTAATGATGGAGTTCCTGAATTGAATATGTTTTTTGATCATTTATTTGCTTAATGCAGACCCTTTTCGTTGTGTAGTTTTGCTAACCTTTCTACTTACTCCCAATGACGTCTTACAAATGGACACATCATACATAAACCTAACTAATGGCACAAAAAATAGTGCAATGGCCGAAACGCGTGTGCGTGGCAGAGTCATGCGTGCAAAACTGGTCACTTGATTTTATTTGAGTTAGAAAACTGATCAATTAAAATTTTATTTATAATAAATTATTTATTGATTAATACACTTAAGTAAGTATAAATAAAAATGTTATTAATACTCAAAATAATACGACTATTGTGTTATCATAATTCCTCTATTCTTTTCCAACATCATCTACATTCATATAAGGGCTCGCTACACACAACTGGCATAGTTTAATGCCTACAACGTTTACTCTTGAACAATCACAGCGTAATACATCTTCCGACTCGGCCGTCCTTCCATCAGTCATTGACAACTCCGTTCTGTATTCAAATCCTTCTTATTTTTCTTAATATAACTGCCAGCAACATTTTCATGCTAAATAGGTTATATACTCATCGCTTATAACCATATGCCTCTTGTGAGTGAACACTCGTCTAATTAGTCGCACCACAAACGCCTGCAGTCATCTTTAAGCATGGTCAATAATTCACTATGTGTTGGTAAACACTCGTATGCGGTACCTTCGCCTATTGCTTGCCTCGCCATTCGATCAGCCTCCTCATTACCAGGGATGCCTACGTGAGCGGGTATCCATTGGAGTACTATATCCTTATTCATTGCACAGAGTTTACGGATCGAATCTAAAATACTGTAGGCTATCGGTAGTCCTCGAATACTCGAAGATAACCGAGCCAAATGTAAAAGGGCTCTTTTGGAATCAGTTAAGATATTAAATTTATTATAATCCAATAAAGAGACATAGCCTAACGCTTCGGATATGGCAATAAGTTCACAGTGCAATATACACACATTTGCGTTTATCTTAAACCTAACGAAGACATCCCTTTGCGTGTCGACAAAAGCAGCCCCGTTTCCCAATTCACTGTTTGATCCCTCCGTATAGATTTTATAGTGTGCATTAAAAGTTTGTCATCTTTGTAGGAGAACTAAAGCAACCGACATAGCCCAGCGGATTAGCAAGTTGAAGTGGCAATGGGCGGGGCACATAGCACGGAGAACTGATGGCCGATGGGGCCAAAAAGTTCTCGAATGGAGGCCACGAAGCGGAAAGCGCAGCGTGTGATGTCCACCCACTAGGTGGTCAGACGACCTGGTAAAGGTTGCGGGACGTCGCTGGATGCAGGCTGCCTCCAACAGGTCACTGTGGAAATCATTAGGAGAGGCCTATGTTCAGCAGTGGACTTCCTTTGGCTGATGGATGGATGGATGGATGGATTAAAAGTATTGCTTAAAAATGATAAACAGAGGTTACATAACCTATTTGAACTGACGTGACTTTTTGCTTTAGTTAGCCCGTCAATTGTGTTCCTTATACTAAGATAAATATCATAATTTGTAATCCATTCATCTAAAGAATATATCAATATATTGGGAGTTCAGATGGTATCTGAATTTACATTTTGAAACCACATAATTAAAATTTGTAAGAAGTCCTTTAGAAACTTAGGGTTTATTTTAAGACCATGTAAGAATTTTTATAGTATTTCTGTTATCAACATTTTATTTAATGTACTTGTTCGCAGTAGACTAGAGACGAACTCCATTATATGGAATCCACATGAGGCTAAATATAGCCTCATGGTGGAAAAATTTCAAAACAAATTTACGCGTTTTTTATATTTTAAGGAATATGGTGTGTATCCGTACTACCCGCTGATGTTTCCCAGTCAGTTCGTTATTGGCATGGTGGGATACTGTAGGCTAGGAGTTAGGAGGGATGTTGCCCTAGTCTAATACGCATTTAAAGCGTGGCGCGGGTGGGTGCTCCACCCGGAGGTGTTATCCGCGTTACAGCTGTGCGCGCCCGTCAGCCGCGTCGGTACTCGCCGCCAACCACCGATGTTTCACGTCAATGTATCCAGGACTAATGTACTAAGATTTGCACCCCTGTCGAGTGCGGTGCGACTTCTCAACACCATCGCAGAGGAAATTGATCTCAATTATTGCAACCTGCCCAAGTTCATGGAAATGGCTCAAAAATGTTTAGAGAGATGTTAAGAATATTGAAATATGTATTACGTTTGTTTCTTTTTATTATTTGTTTTGTTAATTTTATTTTTTATGTTTATTGTTTGTTTTTTAATGTTGTATTTTGTATATTTTTAGGTTTTCCTTTGTTTATTTCAATATAGTGTCACATTGGCCTCGGCTGTTAAGATGTTATATTTGTTGTAAATAAATAAATAAATCAATAATTTAGCTTCGGAATAAATCGGCCTGCTATGGTTCCTTATATAAGTTTCTATTAGTAATGGTAACTTCTTTCTTCTCCAATATATACCTTGGCATAAGTTGTTTAATTCTTGTAAAGCACTGATCGTAGGATTATTGTTAATTGACATAGACTTCAATAAAAACTTAACTGATAAATATTTTCGACGGATGAACAGTCGTTGGAGACCAAGTCACTTTGCATAGCGTGTATGGGAGTGCTCCTTATAAAACCACCAATTACTCTTTTAATACTATTGTCATATAAGATGCAGCCGTAATCTAATCGGGTTCTGATTATTGAAATATATAGACGTCTCAAGTGTTTTGGATGTACGCTCCATTTTAAACCCGCTAATCTATGTATATAAAAAGAAGTCGTGTTAGTTGCACTTTTTATAACTCAAGAACGGCTTTACCGATATGGCTGAAAATTGGTGAGGAGGTAGCTTAGAGCCAGGAGACGGACATAGGATACTATTTATTCCGTTCGACAGCGTTCCCGTGTGCCTTGACATAAAACATCAGTCACTATAAAACGTGGTATAACAAAAAAGAATCAGACTTGGAATAACAAAACACAAATGACAGCTATGTAATGGACGTATGGATGATAATTTGATTTTTGCAAGAAATCAATATTAAAACTATTTCTATTAAATAAATAACAATCATAAGATGAATGAGGAGATACATAATCGCGCTTTACTCTTGATCGAAGATATGTGTTACTGCATGTGCGGTAGTTTATTAATCAGGTTAGGAATGCCAGCGCCCAATCGTGAAATGAATGACGCATTTAATCGAGAATAGGAACGGGAACGTTAATATGATCACCAGGAATTAGATTTAGTAGTTCAAACGAATGTACCCCTGTTAAATTCCCAACAAAAGGAAGTTTATGATATTTTAATGAAGGCAATCGATGACGGAAATGGTGGTTTATATTTCCTAGATGCACCTGGTGGAACAGGTAAGACATTCCTCATATCAGTAGTTTTAGCCACTGCTCGTGCGAGATCCAAAATAGAGGTTGCAGTTGCTTCTTCTGGAGTAGCAGCCACATTGTTAGAAGGATGCCGTACGGCTCATTTATCATTAAAATTACCGTTAAATCTTCAAACTATTGAAGAACCAACGTGTAATATTACGAAAAAATTAAGCAATGGCCAAAGTTTTATCGGCATCGAAAATCATCATCTGGGACGAATGCACAATGGCGCATAAACTTGCATTAGAAACACTTAACCGAACATTGAAAGATTTACGAAATGACTCAAGATGTTTTGGAGGAGCAATGATTTTACTATCTGGCGATTTCCGCCAAACACTGCCAGTAATTCCAAGATCTACGGCTGCCGACTAAATAAACGCTTGCCTCAAATCGTCGAATCTATGGCGCTATGTGAAGAAACTGCAGCTGACAACAAACATGAGAGTTGCATTGCTTAATGATACATCTGCTGAAGATTTCTCTGAGCAATTGCTGACTATTGGTAATGGTCAAGTACCTGTCGATGAATCGAGCGGAATGATATCATTTCCAAATAATTTCTGTAATTTTGTCTCATCAAAAGACGATCTTATCAACAATGTATTTCCAGACATTATTTCTAACTACAAAAATAATGAATGGTTGAGTGAGCGAGCAATTATAGCGGCTAAGAATAAAGATGTAGACGACTTGAACTATATAATTCAAAATCAGATCATTGGAACAATGTATTCATTCAAATCTATTGACAGCGTCACAAATGAAGATGAAGCCACCAACTATCCAATTGAATTTTTAAACTCCTTGGATTGCCTGGCTTACCACCGCACAATTTACGCCTAAAGGTTGTCTCCGTAGTAGTCATGCTTCGAAACATAAACCAACCGAAAATGTGCAACGGTACGCGTTTGGTGATTAGAAAATTGATGAACAATGTAATTTACGCGACGATGCTGAAAGGAAAATTCAAAGGTGAGGAAGTTCTCATTCCGAGGATCCCGATGATCCCAACCGATTTGCCGTTTGAATTTAAAAGACTTCAATTTCCGATCCGTCTTGCATTTGCCATGACCATCAACAAATCACAAGGCCAATCCTTAAAAGTTTGTGGTTTGAATCTAGAACATCAATGTTTTTCCCATGGTCAATTATATGTGGCATGTTCACGGGTCAGAAGACCATCTGCGTTGTTTGTTTTTGCGCCTGATAAGAAAACAAAAAATGTCGTGTATCACAAGGTACTTAAGTGAAGAGCAACCTATGTACTGAAATGCAGAAACAATAATAAATGAATAATGTACTTCATTTTTTTTTCTAATAAAAAAAATAACTTAATAAATTCGAAAATCGGCTTATTTATAGCTTTTAAGGCGGAACAGAGTTCTCCGGGTCAGCTAGTACTTAATATATAGAGAAAACCAAGTATTTTATTTTGCATTTCATTAATATGTCTACCCTGTTTTAAATTTCTGTCCAACTCCATACCCACATACTCATACTATCAACTTGTTCAATGCGGGCGTTATTTATGCTTAATTTAAACTATTGTAGTAGAATAAATATGAAATGGCCACACTAAGCTAACAACAGTTTATAAAGCCGGAATTACTCAAATTACAGTTCATTTTTAAGGTATAATTTTCACCCGGTTTGAATAATTCATGAGATAATTTTAAAAAATGTAGGAAGTTATTGGAACTTGTTTTGCATATGTGTGACATGAAGACCCTCAACTTAAGATCAAACCTGATTTCGCCAATGTTCTTTATAATGGTTATCAGCTTTTATCTACAATAATGTATTATTTGCAAATGTGTTTTTAGCCGTATGGTATAAATCCTTATCTTAATAAATACAGTATTGACTACAAGTATTTTATGTTGATAAAAATTTGTCCCATATAATTTGATTTAAAAGAATAGTTTATGAAATGAAATTACTTTATTGAATCTTTCAAATGTTATACATTATTTAAATTGAGTCACTTTTTCTTCTCAACCACCCGATTCACAAGGCTGTTTTCACCAGAAAAGAACGGGCAAGAAACTCGAGTTGCTCTTTTCGAAACAAGTTTACATTTTATTTTTGTACTGTATTGTATCAGCCCATATACGACCCACTGCAGGGCACGGGCCTCCTCTACAATCGAGAGTACGATTGAGAGTGGTTAGGCCATATAGTCCACCACGCTGGCCTAGTGCGGGTTGGCGGACTTACACACCGTAGATTTTTTTTTAAAATCGCTACGGTATGCAGGTTTCCTCACGATGTTTTCCTTCACCGTTAAAGTGCGTGGTGATTGACTATCAATACATACATTACTCCGAAAAGTCAGAGGTGTGCCCTGGGATTTGAACCCGCGACCACCGTGAACATGTAGGCAGCCGAGTCTGGTCCGTTACCACGAGGCCACCACGCACTTACATTTTACAATAGTGTTATTATACAGGAGTCGCAGCTTAGTAGAATTTGGAGCAGTTCATATATAATATAGAATAATAATTGATCAATAATAATATTGGTTAAGTTATTTTGTACCGCTGAGATATGTAAAGTCGCCCAAACGCGAAATCAGTATCACACGATTTGCGACTTGTCACCGTAGAAGAAGTTTTAGCATTTCAAAAGACTTTTTCAGTGACTCATCGCTTATTGCTGACTGTGCCGAGTCACTTTCGTGTGATTGTCGTGCTGTTTTTGAGTAGCTATATTTTTTTAATACAGCGATTTAGCCGTTGTTGCGATAGAAGAAGTTGTAGCATCTGAAAAGACCTTTTCAATGACATATCATTCGTCGTTATTGGCCAATAGGTTGGAATGCTCCTTCTCCTTTAAACTGCTGAAGCTATTTCTGTGACAAATTATATTTTAGCTCCTTATTTTAAAAGAAAAACAACTACGTGTAATAATTTTGGAAGAATAGTATAATGGGGACTGACTCAGCGATGAAATAGTATTTGGAAATCCCTAACCGTTGGAGTTACAGATATCAAACCTGGCCCTATAGTTACGTATTTAAAAACAAAAATATCTGTATAGATTGTTTTCTAAAAATTAACCCTAAAGGAGTTAAAATAAGAGTTGAAAGATTGAAAGATTCTATGGAAAATCGAAGCCGCTGAAGCTATTTCTATGATTTTTCTTTGTTTTAGCTCCTTATTACAAACGAAGAATAAATAATATTAGCGTGCAATAATTTTGGGGAAAATAGTATTATGGCCGGATGGAGGTGGGATAAGGGATGTTATGTTATACGGAAAATCAAAACTATTGCAATCAGGCCCGCCGCTAGCTGTTTCGTCACCCGCGTGCAATACCGATTATGCCGCTCTACGACTACATACTAAAGATGAGACGTATTTACGATACCAGGTTTTAAAACCAGGTATTCACTTCGAAGTACGGCGCCCTGGTACGAGCAGAAAATACTTACAAGTATGAAAGTATTTCCATACGTCGATGCGCAGATAGCTCTGGAGACTACACATGAAAATACTTGCATAGGAAAACGATCCATAAACTAATATAAATAAGAACCATAATCGTATCTGTCAATAACAAATACATTTGAACTTCAAAGTATTTTTTTATTTATACTATTTTGCTCTTTATAGCCATCACATACGGGTTGAATTCCTATGCAAGTATTTTCAAATTTAGGCGCCGCAATATATCGGTGCGCGAGGAACTTGGAACACTATACATAAAAATACTTCCATAGAAAAACTATCCTTAACTTCATATAAATAAGAAACACAATCGTATTTGTGAATAGAAAATACTTTGAAATTCAAAGTATTTTTTATTTATGCTTTTTTGCTCCTTATTAGATACGGAATACGGATTGGATTCCTATGTAAGTATTTTATAGACGCCGCGCCGCGGCTGGGACGCGAAGGGTTGCCGACTCATACATACAAAATACTTTCAAGTATTTTAGAACCTGGTTTTGAACCCTAGTATTTTTACGTACTCATACTTAGAAGCCCTGGTACTTAATTATGCAAGTATATCTCATCCCTACTACATACTCAATTTTATCAAAAAAAAGGTTAATTCATGTTTTCTCATCCATCCATCCATCAGCCAAAGGAAGTCCACTGCTGAACATAGGCCTCTCCTAATAATTTCCACAGTGACCTGTTCGAGGCAGCTTGCATCCAGCGACGTCCCGCGACCTTTACTAGGTCGTCTGACCACCTAGTTTCTAGTTTAGTATGTTTTCTCAATATGGTAGGGAAAAAGAAAAACAACTTAACAAAGATAAAACATTTATTTTAATTAATTAAGTATCTACCCATCTTTTTACTGATGTAAAAAACTATATAGGTACTTAAATATTTATCTACAAAAATTTAACTCTTCTTGCCTTTACATTTGCGAAATCTTCTATCAACTTTCTTGTATCCAAACTGTCTAAAATTTCATGTTCAATTGAAACTATAGCTAAATAACTTAGTCTTTGCTGAAGCATTGTTGACCTTAAATAGTTTTTGATAATTTTTAATTTTGAAAAGGATCTTTCACCAGATGCAACCGAAACCGGCAGTGTCAATAATATTCTTAGCGCTATTGCTGTGTTCGGAAATGTTGAAATCAAGTCATTAGTAAAAAGATATTGTAATAGGGTTTGTGGATCATTAGACTGGTTTTCTGCAAAATGCAACTTTAATGCAATAATTTCATTAAATAAATCAATACCGTCAATGTCTGATTCACTGCTTGAATCATCTTTAAGTTTCAGATTTAAATCTTTACAATGTTTCATTAACTCATCATTGGAATAATTAAATAAGTTATTGGTAAAAAAGCCAAATACGTCGGTAAATGTTTTTAGCTCGTCGAATCTATTCTTTAAAGAAGTTATTGTCTGATCTAGGATTCTAAAATAAAACTCTACTCTATATTTGATTTTGGGGTCTACTAAAACTTCATCTTTGTGTTCATAGTTAAATTGTGTTGATTTCTTTCTTGGACGAATTGTATTTATTGGTGGGAAATCTGTTTCTACGTTGAGTTCCTGAGCCACTTTGGAAGCTTCTGTTAACACCGTTTGAAAGTGTTCAGCCGTGCGATATTCTGTGAACTTGTCAATCAACTTATTTAACAAATTTATGCAGATTTGAGTATTAATTGTGGGGCTTTGCATCATTTTGCTCAGAGCATTAATTTCGTTTAAAATATCGAACCAAATTATTACCGAGCAAATAAATCTATAATTTTGAATGCTTAAAGCAAGCGAATGAGATTTGTGAGATGTAGTACAATCCCATTCCGACGAATCACCAGATATTTCCAGCAAAGCATCAAATATTTTTTCGAGGTTATACCGTAATGGTTTAACTGCATCAATTCTGCTGGACCATCGCGTGGCACTTAAAGCTTTTAATTTTAAATCTGGTAAATGTTTGCAAATTACCGACCACCTTTTTGTAGATGATGAAAAGAAAACGTAAATTTCTTGAATTATATTAAAGAAATTCACAGTTTCATACGTAACATTTGCTGCATCGTTCACTACCAAATTAAGACTATGCGCCGAGCATGGGACGTAAAATGCGCGGTTATTAATTTCCAAATTTTTTTTTTGTAATCCATTGTGTTTTCCACGCATATTAGAACCATTATCATAACCTTGACCTCGTAAGTTTTGAATATTGAGATTTAATTGTGAAAATAAATCCAAAACAAAATTTAATAGACCTTCACCTGTGGAGCTGGTGATCGGACAGAAACCAATGAAATTTTCACATCCCAATATTTTTTGTTTCATTATTTAAAATAACATGCCTAAGTACAGCTGTAATTTGCTCTGTATGACTTACATCTGGTGTGCAATCCAATATAATAGAGAAATATTTTGATTTTTTAATTTTTTATGGTCGTGCCAAGCAACTCAATTATTTCATTCTGAATTTGATCTCCTAAATAATGAGTCATACGACTTGAATCTGATTTTGAGGATTGAATTCTGTGAATATGTTCCCGCATGACTGAATCAAAGGATGCTATCATTTCAATTACTTTCAATTAATCATTTAAATTTAAAAGAGTGTAATATGTTGTTGATATGGACTGGACTCAAAAATATCTGCACCCGGGCGAAGCCGGGCCGTGCCGCTAGTAGAAAGTAAAAAAGAAATACAATCGCAAAATACAAAAATCTCAACTCCTTTCAGTTTGATGCCGAATCCCAGGCTCGAACCGGGTTCTCTAGACTTCGCAGTCTAGCGCTCTGCTAATTAAGCTAACTCGGCTACAGAATGCTTGGTGAAGTAATGGGTCTAGTTCATATTCGTGTTAACGTACACGTGTGATTTTTATTAATCATTAATTCCTTATAGTAGTCTGACGCAAATATACTTCTATTAATGTTATGTTGATGATAATAACAGTACAAAAAGGTTTATCAGAAAAGCGGGGCCGTGTCAATTTCGAAAAGTCAGCTCTGAAACTGTTCGCATCATCATCAGCCCGTTGTAGTCCACTGATGGACATGTATTTTATTTAAAGGCGTTTAATCGAATTGTGGCAACCAACCTGGACTCCACGCCTGCAGTTGTATCGATGTTTTGCTTGTTCCACGCGCCGCGAAGCGATTGATACCCGACGCCGGCCTTCGAGATTATTCGGTATATAAAATTATCATTCAAGAAAAACTTCTATTTTATCTTCTATTTTTGTGTACTTAGTTGCTAAGTTCTTATGATATATATTAATTGGTACAGTACCGATTCACAACAGACCACAAAAATCGACCCATATTATTGCCATGACTCTATTCAGCCGATAACTGGCCTCGAAGTTCACAGAGCTCTCATCCACATGAAATACAATAAATCACCAGGCGAAGATGGCATAACCACAGAAACCCTTAAAATAGGGGAATCAGTTCTTTTACCTCACCTATCGAACCTTTTTAACACCATCCTTAAAACAGGTACATTTCCTAACCGTTTTTGCCACTCAAACATAGTACTTCTTCACAAAAAAGGAGATAAATCTGATTTAAATAACTACAGACCCATCAGCCTCGTATCCCACTTGTATAAAACTTTTATAAAATTTATAGAAAAACGCATTTCTAGACACCTAGATTTCTTTATTTTCGGCGAGGACTGTCGACTACTGACCACCTTCAAGCAATTAACCAGCTCCTCGAAAAGTTCCACGAATACAATATGCCTTTATATCTTGCCTTCGTCGATTATGCTAAGGTCTTTGACAGTATAACCCACATTTCAATTTTTGATGCACTCCGAAAACAACATATTCATGAAACTTATATAAACCTTATTCAAAACATTTATATCCACAGCACAGCGGCAATCTGTGGCATCAAGTGAATTAACTTAGCAATATTATCTTCACCACATTTATTCTCGTGACTGCAAGAATATGTAACTTAGTTTTAATTAAGTACAAAATCTTCTTTATAATAGTGCGCGTTTAGAAATATTTAAGTTTTCTACTGTATATATGTACATAATACACGAATAAATGTCAATAAAGAGGGGGTTGAGCGTCAAAAAAATGGATAAATATTTAACTACTTGAATATTTACATTAAATTATATTGATAATGACATTAAATGAGCAATTCTTGTATATATATATATATATATAATTGGAATCTCGGAATCGGCTCCAACGATTTTCATGAAATTTTGTATATAGGGGGTTTCGGGGGCGATAAATCGATCTAGCTAGGAATCATTTTTAGAAAATGTCATTTTATTCGTGTTTTATCGATCGTTTTTAAACTGAAAAATATGACTCTTCCTGACATCTATTGGCGAATAATAATACTATTTTTTGTGAGCAATAAAGTCATTTTAGGAAATGTCATTTTATTCGTGTTTTATCGGTCGTTTTTAAACTGAAAAAATATGACTCTTCCTGACATCTATTGGCGAAAAATAATACTATTTTTTGTGAGCAATAAAGTTATTCCAGCAGATGGCGTTGTTAAGTAACACGAAGTCAATGAGTGTTTGCTTTGAGATTAAACTAAGAAAATCAATTGTATATTTATATTATTTGTGTCTTCTTAATGCACGTGTTCACTTAAAAATGCCTAAACGATCTTGGAAGAAAACGCTTATAAACAATTAACTTCACGAAGCCGCAACTCGTCTCAAGAACACCTAGAAGAGCATCGTCATCAAACTGATCAGGATTCTCAAACTTCTCACAGTGAAGACTCATTTCAAGGATACCGTCATGAAAATCAGGTTTCTGCTCGTCCCACACGTGCTGCTAAAGTAAGATGCTTGCAAAATTTGACTGACATTACACGAGCAGAAAGGTCTTATGATTTAGATGTTTCACGAGAGCGTGCGGCCCAACGTGTAGCTAATGAAAATAACGATAATTTCCAAAAAACACAATTTGTAAAAAAAAATAAAAAATGCCGAGCAAAGCTCGGTCATCCAGGTACTTATATTGATAATGACATTTTGTTATTTTATAAATTTTACTATGATCAGATATTACGTAGTCATCGGGTGTTATAACAAGATCAATAGGCACCAAGTTACGAACATCTATAATGTATGTAGATTGGCTGACTTCATCGAGATTATCTGTTCGATTACCGAGCGTGTCACATATGCAATTCCCTCGCATCAATATGAACATCACATCTAATTCTCATTCTGGTGTTGGAAACACACGTGTTGTATTTAAATTAAATTAATTGATTGTAAAATATATTCTTACATGAAGGGACGGTCCGGCTCCGCCCGGCTGCAGATACTTTTGAGTCCAGTCCACATCAGTAACATATTATGTCCCGTACTGTTTTATTTATTTTCAAAGTCAATGCCGTCCTCTGCACTGTTTTTCCCATCTCGTTTCGTTACAATCCGCTCAGTCCTGTCTCATTCTCACTCAAGGGATGTAATCCAATCACATCACATCTCTTTGAGTATAAAAAACTAACAAATATATCTGAATTCCTGCCTTATCCCACGGGAACACTACATTTTTCGGGATAGAAAGTACCCTAATTATTCATTTAGGATGTCAGCTACCTCCGTACTAAATTTCATCGAAACCCATTTACCCGTTTCTGAATAGACAAACAGACAAAAATTCTTAAAACCATTGTATTGGGTTCTCTTACGTTAATACAATCCCCGCATGTTAGATTTTCTCTTTTATCTTCCTAATACAAACATCGATGGGTTACAAATTTATTATATGTATAGATAGATTAAGTTAATAAATAATATGCTTTGTGATAGATTTTGTTACTAACATTACAAATGCCCATGTAAGATAGACATCACATGTACTTCTACATACACGTTGTCAGGAGCAGAAAAAGATACTTCGATACGCTTATGCCATGGAAAAATATCTCGACAGAAAGAAGAATAACATTTTGTTTGTTTATAAATGTTTTTCACAAATGGACGAAGAGGCGGCAGTGACACCGTTTGTTTGTAAACAACAGTTGTTTACGGTTGCCAGGCGACATGCAGGGATCGGGTACTGCAAATACCAGGACTTCATGACTGCAGACGCAATGTACACCACCTGTTATTTCATTACCAATTTACATGAAGGTGTAAAGGAGACAGATGACATTCATCTCTCTCTAACGCAGGCGAAGCCGTAATGACACAGAGTAGTAGCTCTCTTTACAAACAGTAATCAGTGTTAGGAGGAAATCAATTCAATCGTATGCCATGTGCGCACTCTGTGGCTAGTCACCAACACACCAAGAATAGACGTCATTCGTTGGCTGAACAATAAATCAATATTGACAGCCGAGTTCATTAGAAATTACAAGTTGGTATGGCGCATAATATCCTCATAAATAAAAAAAACCTTCACCCGCGGCTTTCAATGTTTAAAAGACGTGACTGTTCTACTTGAGCAGAAAACATCGGCGATTTAACAGAACAAATATAGGAGAGAATGGGATAACAAGGCCCTGAACAAGAAAAAACTGGCAGGATGTTGGTCGATAATGGCTATGGCATGTACATATGTATGTCAAATTAAACTCGTATGACAGATCAACTATATCAAAAGTATCGTGAACTATTCGGCCAGGCCGATAGCCTATAGGTTCAATATATTTGTATTAATTAACACGCGGACCCGAGAGTCTGTCTATGTTCAGTAATATAGGAGAATCGTGAGCTCAGTATGATTTTCTTTTTTTCTCTTTATAAATATTAGTAACGTTACTATTTCAAAATATTCGAAGACCTTTACGCACGAATATAGAAGAAACACTATTCTCGGCTACTCTCCTGGCCCTGGTCGCCTATCTTTTGATCGCCCGGTGACTGAGTCGCCGGCGAGACCGGTCGACATTACGTAATAGCTCTTATACAGTACATTGCAGGCCCACAGTTTAACAGTTTTACTTAGAAACGATATTCAGGGTCACGGCAAATAAAATTAATGCTACTCGGTTCGCGTAGTCTGAGGCATCTCACAGTGGTCGTTCATTGGCTGAGCAATAAATCAATACTAGCAGTAGGGTGAGGGAGGGTACGTGGTGGCTTGTTGGTAACGCACCGGGCGCGGCCACCGAGACGGTAGTCGTGGGTTCGTATACGGGGACATTCCTCTCACTTTTGAGAGTATTGTGTGTGTTGATTATAGAAAATATTTTGAGGAATCCTGCATACTATGATCTTAACAAGATTACTTTTGGTAAATAAAAACCTACACTAATGTAGAGTGGCCTCAGCCCTCTCAGTGAAGCTCTCAGTGGTACAGGAGACCCGTGCAGTGCGCGATGATGGGCGTCAATTACAAGAGTCTAGTACAATAGCTAATCGAGTGGCTACGATGTATATCGTACACTGATTCAGCTAAAATAATTTACAGGGAAGCTGCTGATACTGTAACCTAGATCTGTGTCGCACAAATCTTTAGTCGTGTGCGGTCCTAGTATTTGGATGGCGTAATATATTGATTATAAATATGATATATGTATGCATCTGGATACAAACAAAAAACGCTAATAGAAGAACGTGATTAGTCCATGGCGTAGGCCCGATGATGTCAACAACTACTTTTCCTTTTACATTTTTAAAGATAAATACATTATAGGCCATACTTCAATTCTCAAATATCATGAATATATTTCGAAGTGCGCGAAACAAAGTACGAATACCCTATCAACTAGAGACCTCATGCGCATTTTTATTGTAATAATTTGTAGCTTTAGTATGCAAAATTGCCTCTCCGTGCATCAATTGTAATTTTTATGGCAGTCTTATTTTTGTAATACTTTCATTGTTTCTTGTGAATTTCAATGAGTCCGCTTATTTAATTTTAATAGTACAAAATATTCATACATTCTTAATTGTGGCATGAAGACAATGATATTATTGCGAATGAAATATGAACAGTATATATTATATCGTTAGGTTAGCTATATCATATAACTGAGTTTACTTAAGCTAGTAAAAACACACTGGGACTGCTTCTGAGTTCATTCACCTGATGCCACAGACTAAGTGAATCGTGTGAGATGTCATTCACGTACTGTTCACTTACTGCTTCAGGGAACATAGTTTGTAGCGACTGCAGCTACACTGTGACCTTCGCCTGCGCTGCTTAGCTCTGAATGTTTATGCGGTCCTGGTATATAAATCGCGTAATATTGTGCACTTTTACCGCAGTGTTGTGAAATGTTCTTTTTGTGTGTAGAAAAAAAATTCTGATACGGGCATTTAATTTTCTTTCGACAATGGCTAATTCACCACGGTATACTTGACTATTGCCCAGAAGTTAAAATACTCACGAAACCGGCACGCTGCGGATTTTTCGTCTAAGTTCTAAAAAAACCAAATCGCTACATCCATCCTACTACTTGCACGAGGTCCATACTATTTAAATATGGTAAAATTCAAAAGATTTATGATTTAAGAAAAGATTTATGTTAAAGTTACCAAGTCAAATTATGTAATTGTATTTTGTGAGAAATATCACTGTTTCGCTTAAAATATCAATCAATTCATCCACATTGCGGGCGGGCGATAAGCCGTACCGACGGCAGTGCGAAGAGATTTAACCTTGACATAAAAACACATTTGCTCAATCTGTGACAGAGCAGAGGTATTGAGCAAGCGTGCGTCAAGTCTTTTCCGTATATAAGCTGTGTGCGCCTTACATACATATTTACATTTAAATATTTCTGTTATACTATCTAATAAAAAATAAGCGATCTAACGTATTATGCTGGTGGTGTACCATTTTAAATAAATAAATAAATATAAAATTCTACACCCCCGCCACGATCACCACGAACACTTAGGAGACGCGGTGTATGTCGTAGTTTGTAACCAGGGTTGTTGCTCTATGATCCGAAATAAGTTATTAGTATTCCGCTTCTAAAATTCAACACTATTCTAAATGACATATTTCATGCACTCTGAACTAAGTCTAAAGTTAGGACGTACGATAGAGGATTCGAACATTTTGTGGAGTACCTAGGCACCTTCGCACAGTTTTTCGTACGCAGTCCAAATGGTGCTTTATCCTCTTGCCCTACTTAAAACCCCGTTTCATGAATTGCAACCATATTCAGATTTATTTATTTATTCTTAACTGCACACAGAAAGGAAAAACATACAAAAAATAATAAAATTAAGAAAAATGTACAAATGGCGGTCTTATCGCTCTAGGCGATTTCTTACAGACAACCTTTGGATGGATTTAACACAATGAAAAGAAGACAGGGCAGTCTAGAATATAAAAGAGACAAGCTCCAACACAAACAAAAAAAAAAAAAGGAAAATTAACAAATTGTTTATAATTTATATATACACAATATATAATACATAGTAATTTACTCCTAATATACATACACATGCCAATTATTATAAATATACATATAAATACATACATATATATACACACTATAAATTACCTTAATTATTTAATTTTTGATAGACCAATTAATTATTTAATTGGTCTATCATAATAATAACATTATCATGCAATTCAGATTTAGAAGTCATTATTACAATCATCCATCCATCCATCAGCCAAAGGAAGTCCACAGCTGAATACAGTTTCCACAGTGACCTGTTGGAGGCAGCCTGCATCCAGCGACGTCCCACGCTGCGCTTTCCGCTTCGTGGCCTCCTTTCGAGAATTTTTTGGCACCATCGGCCATCAGTTTAAAAGTTAAGCTACTAGACCCGAGCCAAAGACTTGTGGGCCTCACAAACATTTGTCTCGGTGCGGGGATCCAACCCGCGGCCTCTCGTTTCTCAGCCGGCATCTAACCAACTGCGCCACGGAGGCTGTCTAAATAAATTAAATGCTTTCTCTACCAGCGACATTCAGTGTCAAAGCATATAAAATTAGTACTCGGTTCGCGTAGGCTGTGGCACGTCGCAGTCGTCGTTCATTGGCTGAGCGATAAATCAATAGCAGCAGCAGGGTGTTGGGGTCGGGGGTGGTCTGACCGCTTGACTTTTTGGATTCAATGATGAAGGAAAACAGAATAATTATTTGAATAAGAATTAAAATAATTTATATATTTCATAAAAAGAGAAATTCTTAGCACTAATTATCATCGTTGCTTTTGGTTGAACTCTCATACCCAAGGAAATATTTAACACATGGTGAGAATATCTCAATACCGAAAAAAATTTACAATATTTTCTGTGTCTGTGAAGTCTGCCAGCTCGCACTAGGCCAGCGTAGTGGGCTCTTGCCTAAGCCCTCGCCCTCTCAGTCAAACTCTTAGTTGGAGAGGATACAGCAGTGGGCGATCACGCTCTATTGTCGTTATAGAGGGATTCGTAGAATTAAGATCGGCAGAAACTTTAAAAAATGCAGTAAAATAGTTATTGGAAAGATGGCTCCACGTGGCAACCTCAAAAATGAAAGAAAGTATTCCCCCACGCAGAGCCAGGACTGCGTGTCGGCCGTGAACTTGACACACTTACGCGTCCCCTTTTATTTTGATGGAAACAGCCGAGCTGTGTGTATAAGTCAAGTTCTCTGCCAAGGCCGGTTGAAAACATGTTTAAGATACAAACAATTCGTGAATATAAGAGACACTCGCTGTAACTACAAATCATCCCACTAATGAACAGAACTAAATATTTATGGAAAAGCGTGTGAAAACGCCTTTTCAGTGTCAGGATTATAATTATATATTTAACAATTCTTAATTAAACGATACAATATATTCCTTACTATAAACAATTCTCTCTTCTTCAAGATCAACATTTTCTATATTTACAATATTTAGCAACTTCGCACATGATGCTGAAAACCAAATAGCAACATCTATCAACTCTATTGTTACTTTGTCAAAACTCCAAATGCAAGACTGAATGTCGATTGTATTGTTAATTCTCGGAAGTCATGACAAGTGCTTATTATTTTTCTTCTTCTGCTATGAATCACGAACGCTGGGATATCTCGCTGAAGCAGTCGGACACTGAGGTACCGAACGTGTTTTCTGTAACGTAACATTTGCGCCTTGTTGCGAGATATCGCAACAAGGCGCAAATATTACGCGATTCAAATACTAGGACCGCATAGCTATTGAGAGTTTTGTGATAAAATACAGGAGTAGGTCACAGTTTAGTAGCCTCTCATATAAAACATTTTCGCTCAGGCAGTAAACGAAACACCACACTCTCGATATTTTAGTCTGTGGCATCAGGTCAATGATTTCGGAAATATTGTCTCCACTATATTTACAGCATGTGCCAATACAAGAATGCAGTCTAATATTATTTGTTTGTTATCCCGCCGCAAAATAACTTATCGCTACCATTGCCTGGACTATCTGGGCCACCGTTGTGTCGATTCCCTACTAAATACCTACACTGACAAAACAACCAAATTCCTTCAGCGCATTAAAACAGCATCGGGATCCTGCAGCAAGAACGCCATAGTCTCGCCGGAACCTCACATGCGCGGCGCCCCGCGGCGACTACTCTTCGAATGAGGGACTCGTACACCGCGACCGAACCCTAATAACGAATAAATTACCGCCTCTGTAATGTATCAAGATACGAGGTGTAGTTTAGGCTCTACTGTGAAATAAATAAGGCAGTGAAAAATAGACCGCTGAAATCAGTGCCCTCTATTTTGTTGTATTTTCGGTAGTGATGTAAATATATAAATGAAGGCATTAAAGATTAATAAAAAAAGGACAGACATTTAATTTTCATTTGCGACATGGTCTTGTTTCCGGATCAAAATCTGTTGTTCTAGTAATAATATTGCGATTAAGTTATGTATGAGAAGTATTCATATTATTATATTATGAGGACCAAATGTATTCGAAAATCCCTATTAATTAATGTCTACACGAATATGAACTGGACCCATTACTTCATCAAGCAAATTACCAGCAGAATTAGTGATAAGAATTTAGTGATTATCTCAATATCCCGAGTTTCGGATTCAGCCGAATAGACTATGTACATAATACATTTTATACCTTTCACATAGTGGGACAGTGTATTAGCTTGAATGCATTCGCTGTGTGTCACAGAGCACAGACTGAGCAAATCGAGTGCGATGTATTTAGTTCACTGTTTCAGTGAAAACACTACAGAGGCACAGCTACTATACTGTAACATACGTCTGTGTCGTGCAGCTCTCAATGGTTATGCGCTCCTAGTAGTTTGATCGCGTAATATTTGGCAATATTTACATATCGGAGCCATCAGCGTACGATTAACAAAGATATTCATGAATAACATAACGGACAAAATAATACAGGACTACTTTCAGTAAATGGTCTTTACTTGAAACAATACGTACTGAATTCAACAGAGTACAAGTACAAGTACATTATAAACCAGTGACTCTGCAGGTGTATGCAATGATTCCGTCAGTGGAATACACTGACCACTTATGTTGGCGTATCCTTCGTTCCCGCCTGTCGTCATCACACTTGCACCTTCATTCGGAAAAATGTTTTCGATTTATAATTTACAAATTTTTCATAGACTTCATTAGCTTAGTAAAGTGAATTATTATAATTACTGGAATCATTTATGAATTATCAATCTATATGATGGTTTATTTTTTAATTTGTAATATTTCAGTTTGAATACAGTTGGACACATGAAGATAAAATATATAACAGCATTTATTCATAATGATAAGAATGTTTTTCCCTCCCATAATCCGATCAATGGTGAGCTTCGTGCAACGTGTACTTCTATACATACATAATTATATCTGAATAAACATCATTGGACTTGGTTATACAGGATATATCAAGACTGCGACCGAAAACGAAGCCAGGTGGTAGTAATTACAGACACAATGCAACTAATGAAGAAGCGTTTTTCCTTACAATTCTTATAAAATCAATCGACGAAGAGGCGACAGTGGCGCCGTTTGTTTGTAAACAACGTTTGTTTACGGTTCCAACAGGTGGAAATCGGCGCCAATACAAGAATATCATAACAGCAAAGGAAAAAACACAACCTGTTGCTTCACTGCGAATTTACAAGGTGTGAGAGAGACGGGTGATGTTCATCTCTCACTAATGTAGGCGAACAAAGTAGTAGCTCTCCTTACAAACAGTATTCAGAGTGACAGAAAACGAAATGCGTCGTATGGCATTAGCGTAGTCTGTGGCTCCACACGGACGTCGTTCATTGACTGAAAAATAAATCAACACGGAGACGTAGAATTAAGACTATCGGAAGTTACAATAAAATGTAGAAATCATAGAAACTGGAATGACACTATAAACTTCGGTATGATAGAAAATACTCCTCCAACGCGGAGCCAACATACGTGTCTGGACCGTCGACTTGGCACACTTTCGCGTCCTCTTAGTTGTTTTTATCGCAGAAGTTCCGTACCAAGGCCAATACTTTATTAGAATGAGTCATGACGTACGAGGGCTGTAGAGACATCTCTCCAGCTCGACTCTCAAAACACACACACGGAATGCCAGCAGTGGATTCAAAACATTTTATGTAAAAAATTAGAATCAGCCACACACGTGGAGCCACCTGGATATCTATGTGCCTCGGCGGCAGGCGCCACGCACTGCGTGTCTGCATAGTATGGAGCGTCGGGAAAGTTCCGGCCAGGCTCAATACAATACAGGTTCAATACATTTGAATAAACAAGCGGACTTTTTTTTTTTTTTTTATTCTGGCACGGCATGATGACTGCACTGCACCTGATGTTAAGCGTAAATGCCGTCCAGACAGAGTATCAAATGGCATCAGACGGTGGTCCCATGCCATTCGACACAATTATGCCGGCCTGCTGAGATGCTTCTTCACACTACCGTTTGAACCGTCAAGCTGTGGCTTCGCAAGCCAGCACGCGTGGTTCTGTTAAGGAAAGGAGAGGAGGGGATCAAACTTAATAATTCCTCAGAGCATTCACCGTGATACAGACGGTAGAACACGCTTAGAGAGGCAACATCCCTCCGCAACTGTAGCGACTCTAAGTTGCTCGTAACGTCTGCATCATTTACAATGCGAATGGCCCGCCGCTGCAATCCATCCAAGGCATCGAGTAAGTACTGGGCGGATCCATCCCAGAGGTGCGAACAGTATTCCATACCCGGTCGAACCTGCGCTTTATACAAGCGGTATAGTTGACCGGGTGTGAAAAACCGACGCACCTTGTTCAGGATTCCGACCCTGCGCGATGTGGCAGATATTACGCCCTCGATGTGATTCCTTGGACTTGAGAGGATGTTTGTGTTCGGTGATATGTGAAAGCCTGAAAAAGTATACAGCAGTCTGTATTCTTTCAGAGCGTCGGTATCGCATGGCTGTTTAATGTTTATGTAGGATAGTGTCGCAGTTTTATCTATTTAAGGAGCTTAGAAACCATAATCAAGTCAATAATCCACATTGCTTAGTACGAATAAGTTCAATTGTTTTTTTATTGTATGTATGGTGACAAATTGTGTGCTTAGTATAATTATGTGTATGTATCGCATGACCGAGAGGACACAGAGATTTCTGCTCTTTCAGCCTCAGCAAGCCGCTGGAGTTATACAAGAATAACAAACTAGTTTCTTGGATTTACGCGAATGTTACACAATTAGATTTTTACATTTTTTTAAAATCTAATTAAATTCGCGATAAAACCCGTAAGAATTCGTTTTATTTCAATTTAAAAACTAATATGATAGAACTCAAAGCTAATAATGTAGGGCTCCAAGAGATGAGAAGTTCTGTACGCTTCATAATAATTGATACGCCAACGTCACGTGTCAATTAAATCGAGACGAGTCTTTATTCCGCCGTGCCTCACTTATATAGCAAATCTTAAGCCCACAGTGTAACAGCTTAACCTCTACGTGATATTCAGTGAAACAGTGAACGAAATAAATAGTACTCTGTTCGAGTAGTCTGTGGCATCACACGATCGCCATTCATTGGCTGACCACTAATCAATATCGACAGTAGGATCCATATAGTTACGGCGGTAGTAATAGAATTCTGTTCGTTAGGAGTTACAAGAGTATTATAGTAATATTTCTGGACACTGAGCTTTGTTCTAGGTATGTCACATAACACCCTCAAAATTAAAAGAAAGCATTCTCTAACACCGAGCCAGGACCCGCGTGTCGACCGTGCGCTTGACACAGTTACCCGACCCCTTTTATTCTGAGGGACTCGAATCCTTGGAAAACACAAGTTCTCTGTCAAGGCCGGTTGAAACATATTTGCGAGACATACGAACCAGGGAATATATTTATAAAAGACGCTCGCTGAAACTATAAATAATAGCACGATAAACTAAACAAGATGTTTATTGAATAGCCTGTGAAAACGCATCTTAAATTTAAACATACGTTTTAAATTCTTACTTATACGGTACAACAGATTCCTTACTATGAATAATTATCTCGTAAAAACAATCATAGTATTTCTATACAACAATATTGTACAATATTATTGTACAACAGTATTATACAGCATTATTGTACAACAATATTGCACAATATTATTTTGAAACAGTATTATACAGTATTATTGTACAACACTGGCGTACTGATTTCGTCACCTTTTCGGTGGTAACTGGTACCTAACCAATATTAACAACTACAGAAAGGAAAGAGGTTATCAACTCGGCTTTTTTATATTTATTTCGCTCGATATCTCAGCCAATACTGTGCCTATTGTATTTTTTTTTCATATCAATATATTCATTCATTTAATGAGTCTTGTGCAATTAATTAAATAAGAAATTTTAATATAAATTTAAAAAGGTATTAGATAATCTTAATAAATAATGTAATATAAATATATATTGAATGTATAACAATCAAGTCAAATTAATAAAAATCTTCGCTTAGAAAATTTAATACATAATGAGAACATTAATTATCTCAAATGTTTAACAATTATTTTTTTAATTCATTCAGATTCCATCTCTCCAGTAATATTGGTAGCTTGCTATATATTACTGGAGCCATGCAAAAAAACCTTTTACGTACTAAAGCAGTTTTAAACCTGTGCATACAGAATCCATTTGTGTCTCTTTGTGATCTTTTATATATATATATATATATATATATACATATATATATATATATATATATATATATATATATATATATATATATATATATTATATATATATATCACCGTATTATTTTAAATACCTTTAGATTATAATCTGTCTCGCGAGATTGTGAACTGTCGAAAGATTGTGAACCGTAACATACTGCTTACAATTTAACGCATTGTTTTACGGTACGTAGATTTTTCCAGACGTTGTATCTACCTAACGTTGTATGATGATTCTGAATTTAGAAAGAAAGTTCATCAATAATTGAGTAACTGCTAGATCAGTGTAAATGATAGATTTGATAAATAAATAAATGATTAGGTATGTGGTTTCTTCACCATTCAGCGCCTGCGGAAAGATATTGATAATCTAAAACAAGGATGTAGCTTTGTTATTGTAATCTAACGAAGCCAGGAAGTTGTAGCAATGTTCACTAAATAACATATTACGTCGTTTATGTCACGTCGCAAGTATAATGGTAAGAAATGGTACCTTTTACAGCGATTAATATAATCATTAGAGACATGCCCAGCCCTGAAGTCCAAATAGCGTAAAATATTCTTTTGTATGGCCTCGATACGGGATTTATAAATCTCATATCAAGGGTTCCACACCTGCGATGCATACTCTAAGTGGCGTACTCACATATTTCATATAAACAACTCGACTCAAAATATCGATTGAGTGAGCGGGGGCAAGATGAAAAACGGGGTAATACAAAAATTGGTCCATAACATTAGTTGTAGCGCATAGTCACAGTCACGGTGTAGCTGCAGTCGCTATGAACTATGTTCGCGGAAACAGTACGTTAAGTATTTGATTCACTTAGTCTATGGCATCAGATGAATGAACTCAGAAGCAGCCATGGTGTGTTTTCATGCCAGCTTACATAGACTCAGTCGTATGTTAACGTGCCTTTATATAAAGGTTTTGTTTTCATAATTACGACTGAAATATGAACAAAAATTTCACTCTCTTACGGCACAATTATGGATGTAAAGAACTATGGAGGCCACATAAAACCTATATTGATTCTTTACTCTTGAAATGAAATGAGCGTACTCATTGACATTTACAGGAAACAAAGAAAGGTTCGACATCAATGATACCGGCATAAAAATAACAATGAATGCACGAATAGACAATTTTGCAAACCAAAGCTACGTATTGTTAAATTAATGAGGTGCATGGTAAATAACTGATCTGAATGACAAGTCTGATTCACTGGTGTTATATTTAAAAAAAATACGATTGTCGTAAGCTCTTTGGAAAAAATAAGTGACTTAAGTTTAATCATAACATTGGAAACAGAAATATAATAGGAAATAGAAACAAGTTTAACATCTTTTCCACGAGCAATATTCAGTATCACCAAAAGATAAAATGAAGGTACTCTCGGTTCGCGTACGCTGTGACACCTCACAGTCGTCGTTCATTGGCCGAGCGATAAATCAATATCGGCGGCCGGGTGAGGGAGTCGTGGTCTGTTGGAAACGGACCGAACGCAGCTGCCGAGACGGCGGTCGTATGTTCCGATCCCCGGGAATACCTCCGACCATTTGTATGTGAAGTCTGTTAGTACTGTTTCCGCGAACATAGTTCATAGCAACTGTAGCTACACTGTGACATTCGCCAGTTCTACTTAGCTACTTAGCTCTGAATGTTTATGCGCTCCTAGTACATAAATCGCGTAATATTGTGCGCTTTGCCTCAGTGCGTCGCGGTCCGAATACTTCAAGGGACGGCTGCATACCGTAGAGAACTTAACAAGATATGCTGTATGTCGGATATACATAAGTCATTTCGACACTTCACCTAAATACTCACGCCGCTATTCCTTCAGGTTTTGGCTGTAGCGAGTCGATGAAGCAAAAATACCCCTCAAATGACTTGGGGCAGTTTTTTTTCTATTGCGCTTGTTTTCGTTATGGTAGGCTTAATCGTGCGAGTTGTGTGTCAGTAAAATTAGACAACTATTCCTCTTTCCATAGCGGTGTTAACAATAATAACTATCTAACGATTTTCAAAGATTTGGTCATTAGTTTGTCAAATTCTGAAATATTTAAATGTCGGGATGAAAGTAACAACTTGTCACTTTCGTCCACGGAAGAGAGAAAACAAATTTTCTTTCTCGTGCTTTCATCCCTACATACGTTTATGTTCATGAAATCTCAAGGATTTTTAAATTTTAAATTTCCAAGTATCAATGAATACTATTGGCAGAGAACCAGTCAAGATTGTCAGCCCGTTCAAGCTTGAGAACCAAAAACAAAAAGAAATAAGTTAGATACAAAAAGTTCCCGACATATTTCATTTTTTGTTGATTTTGTTGGGTACAGTAAGATTTAAAAGAGTGATTGAAACTATGTACGTATATTTACGAGTATGAATACAACCAGCCCTAGGGGTCAGATGATTGTAACAAAATACAGTGTTTTTATTTTGTCATTTTTCTCAAAATCTATAATACCAGTTGCAAAAAAGCATTCTGTAGCCGTGTTAGCTCAGCTGGTAGAGCGTTAGACTGCGGAGTCTAGAGACACCGGTTCGAGTCCGGAACATGGCACTTACTGCACGGCCCAATATTTAGTTTTGTTTTCTTTCTATAAGGTCCTAATTTCTAAAAAGCTAACAGTAAAATAGTATTATTCGCTTGAACAAAAATCTTTAGTTATTCGGTGAATAGTCTTTTAAACTTGCTTGTTCTTAATTGTTGATATTTACTGGTTATTGATATTTTTGGAAAATTTATTAATATTCGTGGGTATCTTTATTAAATACTAGCTGATTATATCCAATTATTATATCTGGATAGATTAATATACGGTACTAACTTCAAACTTAATTAAATACATATTGCTCGTACGAAGCTAATATCCAAAGTAGTCCAAGAAGGGAAATAATAAGAGAGTGGTTAATTCCGACAATGACTATATTATCCTAAGTACGGCAGTATATTTCCAACAACATTCATCTAACCGCCAAGCCAACTCGCACGCCCTCTTCGGTCGACTCAGATTCCTTTAAAGGAATTAGTGATCAGAATTTAGTGATTATCGGAATTACCCGACTTTCGCATTTATTTACATAATACATTTTATACATTACACATAGTGGGACGGTGTATTAGTTTGAATTCTTCGCTGTGTGTCACAGAGCACAGACTGAGCAAATCGAGTGCGATGTATTTAGTTCACTGTTTCAGTGAAAACACTACAGTGGCACAGCTCCTATACTATAACCATACATCTGTGGCGTGCAGCTCTCAATGGTTATGCGCTCCTAGTAGTTGGCTCGCGTAACATTTTGCATTAAATAGATATCGGGGCTATCACCGAATGCTAACTGATAAATTCATATTTGACGAACAACATGACGGCCAATATACAATAACATGTTTCCAGTAATTTGATTTTATTCAGGACATTACTTAATAATTTTAACAAAGCACAAGTATTTTTTAGAACCAGTCAATTTGCACGCGTGTCTATATTTATTAATTAGCTTATAATATTTATCTTTGCCCTGCAGCGGGACACATTAACAAGTTAAAACATATTTTGTTCCTCATTATAACAATAGAAAACCCTCAGCAAGTTTTGTTCGAATGTCACGTGCAACACTTATGCCTCTGATATTGTGTAGCCGCTGACATTCAACTTCGTGCGATTATGTTTATAATAATAATAATCTGTATTCATTTCTCATACAGAAAATAGTTACTTAACATGTTTAAAGTCCATATTGATGGTAGGATTGCAGGTCTGGTGTCTGATATAAGATCACTAGGATCTTCACCACGTAAGGGTTAGAACATATGATTGCAAGTTGCTTGCAATTTTTAAATAATATTCATATTAAATCGATTGACATAGAGCCGACAGTGACGCCGTTTATTTGTAAACAACATTTGTTTACGGTTGCCAAGCAACATGCGGATATCAGGCACCGCAAACACAAGGATATCATGACAGCAGAGGAATCCTAAACCAACTGTTGCTTATTATTAATATACGGGAAGGTGTGAGGGAAACGGGTGACTTTAATCTCTCACTAACGCAGACGAAGCTGAAAGCATACAGAGTAGTAGCTTTCCATAAAATAAATATTCAGTTTTACAGAAAATTAAACGCATCGAATGCTATGTGGCTAGTCTGTGGCGACTCAACACCTGACTAGGAACAGCCGCCGTTTATTGGCTGAGCAATAAATCAATACTGGCAGTAGGGTGAGGGAGTGTGTGATGGCTTGTTGGTAACGCACCGTACGGTGCCGCCGAGACTTTAGTCGTGGATTCGGGGACATTCCTCTCACTATTTAGAGTAGTGTGTGTGTTGATTATAGAAAATATTTTGAGGAATCCTGCATACCATAGTGATCTTAACAAGATTTCTTTTGCTAAATAAAAACCTACACTAATGTAGAGTGGCCTCTCACAGCGAAGCTCTCAGTTGTACAGGAGTCACGTGCAGTGCGTGATGATGGGCGTCAGTTACAGCGGGAGGCGTAGAACTGTTACAAGTTACAAGAGTCTAGTACAATAGCGATGTATATCGTACACTGATTCAGCTAAAACAATTTATAGAGAAGCTGCTGATAATGTAACTCTTTACCAGTATGCGGTCCTAGTATTTGGATCATGTAATATATTGATTACATATATATACATATATATATACATATTAATTAATATTATTAATATTAATTTTACATATTAATATATATACATTATAGGCCATACTCCAATTCACAATTATCATGAATATATTTCGAAGTGCGAGAAGCAAGTACAAATACCCTATCAACTAGAGACCTCGTGCGCATTTTTATTGTAACATTATGTAGCTTTGGTAAGCAAAATTGTCTGTCCGTGCATTAATTGCAATTAACTTTCATTGTTTCTTGTGAATGTCAATGAGTCCGCTCATTTTATTGTAATAGTACAAAATATTCATACATTCTTAATTGTGGCATAAAGACAATGATATTTTTGCGAATGAAATATGAACACGCTCATATCACGCTATCATATAACTGAGTTTACTGAAGCTAGTACGAAAAAACACTGTGACTGCTTCTGAGTTCATTCATCTTATGCCACAGACTAAGAAAATCGAGTGCGATGTCATTGACGTTCTGTTCACGTACTGCTTCAGTGAACATAGTTTGTAGCGACTGCAGCTACACTGTGACGTCCGCCGAAATCGCGTAACTTGTTGCACATTTGCGTCAGTGCTCAGTACGTTTCGGTCACGCCGGACTCATCTCACATGTTCGATGATAGCTAATTACCTCACAGTTCAATGGTGAAGGAAACAGTGGCGAAGGGTGGATTTTTAAAAAAGGGAAGCCGATAAAATAAGAAGAATTCCTTAAATGAAGAAAAAGTTGATATACGTTTAAATTGTTTAAAGATGACGTCGTGTATAACACCCTAAGCTCACTTCTTATTGCAGTAAAGTCAAATATTCCTGGAAACATTACTAGTAAATTAAATATTTTATTTTTTGGAAATTATCGACTATATAAACTGTATTTAGTATAATTAAGCAAATCAAGAAATGTCATCTGAATTAATGGTTGGTACCTGCTCTTTATTTGTAATGAAATATTGTTTATAATCTCAATAAAAATGCGTTTATACGAAGTTTTTGGATCTAAGTCTGAATTCAGACGCCGGCGTCGTTGAGGTGGCTCATTAAATTCCTGAACGCTGTTATAATAATAATCAAAGTTACTTTTAAAATAATTGAATAACCAATTATCAAAACTGTCTATATGTTGTTTTGCAACATCGATATCGATTTGTTTTGATTGGATAAAATTAAACAAAACGTCTGTTTTTTCGAAAATGTCAGATAGAATATGTAGGAAAAAAACAAAATTGCATATTTTCTAACTTAATGAGGAAACTTTCTGCCAAGGAAATGGAATCACTATCCCAAGACTGAGGATCGTCTAATATTGCGTTGAATGTATTAATAATATCGGATTGGCAATTAAAAATAACATTTATAATGCGAGAATGGTATTGCCAACGCGTATCGGAAACCCCCGGTAAACGGCGGTCAGCTATTTCTTTTAAAAGATGATACCTTTTTGTTGACTTATTAAAAAAACGAATAAACTGTTTATGTTTGCGAAAAAAAACTTTAATTCCTGAACGTTTTCTAAGGAACGACTAAGAACTAAATTCAGCACATGTGCATGACAAGGAACAAACAAGGCCATTGGACATACTTCGCGAATTTTTGCCTGTACCCCTCCGTGCTCGCCAGACATAACAGCCGCGCCATCATATGACTGACCTACTAACTTAGTCCTACAGCGATACTCATCAAGGATTCCTAAAAGCTGACGAGATAAAACATCGGCAGTCCGACTGCCGCTAACATCATAAAACCCTAGAAAACGTTCCTCAAGGCCACTTTCTGTCAAATACCTAATTATAACTGTTAATTGCTCCCTATGACTGACATCCGGCGTTTCGTCAATCATGGCAGACACAAATAAAGCCCTATCTATTTGTGATTTAATCTCGTCGCGTAATACCGATGCAATACAATGTATTAAGTCATTTTGTATATCCGAGGAAATGCCAGAAAAAACGGGGTTTTGCATTGATGAACATTGCTCAAAATGTGAATCGATCACTGAATCATATTATGTACTTAAGTATGATAATATTTCGATGTAATTACCGCGGTTATCAGAATCACCGCTTTCGTCGTGGCCACGGAAAGCTAGTTCTTGTTTACCTAGTAATATTACGGTGTCAATGAAACGTTTCATTAAATTACGATTACGGTCTACTTTTTTATTATGAACTTCAAATGAGTTGTTAAAAAATAACTCTATTCTACTATTCCCGAAATCATGCAAAGATAAACAACTACGTATATGCTTCTCAGTTTGGATATTATGTTTCTTTGTTGAATTGGCTAAGTTATTAATATCTAAAAATCCTGTACTATTCCAAACGCTATGTGAGTCTGAAAATAATAAACAAGGAAAACAAAACAATCTCATTGTGTAATATTCAATTTACAACTAGCTGTTAGCCATGTATATTTTTCATACAAAGAATTATGAAAACGCTTGTAGTAACCGTCGTATAGTTTATAATCAATTGTTATGTCTAGACGAGCACGACCTAAACTAATAACATGTTTTTTATTTTCAAAACTTAATTTTCTAAAACAAGTTTCCTCAGATAATAAATAGTCTGTCAAGCAACAGTCGATGTGTATCAACGCAGCCATAATTGTATTAATTGTTAAAAATGTTTTAATTGCTTTTATTGAATAAAAAAATATGTATGTAAATTAAGAATGTCTGAAAACACATGTTAATCATGTACATACCTAAAAGTAGACACCACACTACACTACACTGAAATACACTAACATACACTACTCGTACACTCACTAATCACTACAGTCTCCAATATTTATTACTTTCTAATTAGAAACAAAAAGCGGGAACTGATGTTTACAGTACAAAGCTGTCATTAAACTGCCATATTAAGAGATAACACTTGTAAATAAAGTAGACTCGCAATTTATAAGTCAATAGACTAGCTAAGTGTTCACGTTACATGGCAGCGTTATAAGTCATGCTGATCTAAACCAGCATTTGGGCGTCTTAAACACGCCAAATTAAACCTTAAACTTATGTTCGAATAAGGTTCAAATTTACGTGTGTCCGACGATATTTCAAATATGAAGAAACGGTTTTAATTCTCGCATTTACCAAGTTTCAGTTGCGGCGTATCGATATCCATAATGCCGATGCTTAGGAACAGGAATCATCAATAGATGTCGCTACTTGTTTATATTTTGTTGAGTACGAAATGATTTGTTTTGGTGTTATATTGATAATTTGAATTCATATTGCTTTATTAGTAATCTCTGTTTATACAAAAGGTAAGCCGAGAATAATTCGCATATATTGAGGCTTCGCCACTAGAAGGAAACACACACTATGGACACTATGGACTGCACACTATGGAGATTTAAACAAGATGTTTTGTGCTATGTGAAGCCCGCCAGCTAGCACTAGTCCAACATTGTCAAGTCATATTGTCAAGTCCTCGACCTCTCAGTGAAACTGTCAGTTGTTAAAGATCACGTGCTATTACCGATTCGTAGAATTAAGTTCGTCTGAAGTTTATTTTGAGAGACTTAGCTGTTTGAATAACTTAAGTTCTCTGCTAAGGCCGGTTGAAACGTATTTAAATATTTAAACAATTCTGACTTATAGGATACAACGGGCACCTTGGTATAAACAATTCCCTCGGCTTTACAAATAACATTTGGTGACATATTTTATTTGAGCAACTTTGCTTGTAATGCTGAAAACAAATCGCAACGTCCATCTCCCCAATGTCTTTTGTTCCTTTTTCAAAGCTCTATATGCAAAAGCAAACATAGTTCTATACGCCCACTTTGATTGACTGTATCGTTTTTCTACAATAAGTAAGTTATTTAAATTGAATTGTTCATTCCTGGAATCGTGGGAAGTCCTTACTATTGTTCTTCTTCTGCTATGAATCACGAACGCTGGGATGTCTCGCTGAAGCAGTCGTACACTGAGGTACCGAGCTTGTTTTCTATTATCTCGCAACAAGGGGAAAATGTTACGCGATTAAAATACTAGGACCACATAGCTATTGAGAGTTTTGTGATACAGGAGTAGGTCACAGCGTAGTAGCTTCTCATATAAAACATGAACATGATGTGTAGTCAACACGATTATGAACTAGACCCATTACTTTACCAAGCATTCTGAATGTATGCAACAGTATTGAACAGTATTATTGTACAACAATATTGTACAATATTATTATGCAACAGTATTATACAGTATTATTGTACAACACTGGCATACTGATTCGTCACCTTATACAACTACACAAAGGAAAGAGGGTATCAACGCGGCTTTTTTATATTTATTTCGCTCGATATCTCAGCCAATACTGTGCCTAATGTTTTTTTTTGGTTGTTGTAAATAAGCCGTTATACTTATATGGTATTCTAAAATAAATAATAATGCCGAATTAAAAGATTGACAGCCTCCTTAGAGCAGTTGTTTAACGCCACGGCGGCTGCGAAACGAGAGGCCGCAGCTTCGATCTCCGCACCGAGACAAAATATGTTCGTGCGATCCACAAGTATTTGTGAGACCGAGAAGTCGTTGTACTATACCATACCACTGTGTTTTATTTATACATTCAACTCAAAACGTAAAAAATTAACTGAGACCCGATTTGCTTTCTTCGAGGCGTAATTTCATTCGATTTTTTTATACTATTTACATCGGTTTCCTTTCCTAAAGTTCATTTACATAAAAATAGTTTGGGATATAAACTATTAACTTTAAGAAATTATAGATATAATATGTATTTTCGTTTTGGAGAAAGACGTGAGGCCCTTAGTTTCTTGACTTACAAGACCTATTAATTGTAGCACGTCTGTGAATATACCACAGGCAAACATATCTATATGGATAGACTGTCAGAAGGAATCACAGCACCATTCTTTGTCGACAAAATTTCTTGTTGTCTACGTGAAGTCTATGTGGGTGGACGCTAAAATGATTTAGCATTACTTCTTTGCTTTAGTAATTGTTCTGAGGAAACAGTAAACTAAATACATCGCACTCGATTTGCAGTCTGCGCTCTGTCATCTGTGACACACATAGAACTAACTCAAACGAATATACCGGCCCACTGTGTGTAATGTATAAAACCAAATTAAATTAATTTTGGATTTTAGCTTGATGAATTTTACGAAGTATGAAGTTTGCACCATATTTTAATCTATACAGGGTGATATTGACATATGGTATTTTATTTAAACCACATGTTCCTAGTCACTCCTGGTAACATCGTATCAAGTTTAAAAAAAACTGCCTAGTACTTTTGTCAAGAATCGCGATTTTAGATTCCAAGGTCTTTGATCAACCCGTATAAGCAAGATTCTTTTTACAGCTACGTTCCTCAATCGAACTGGAGTTTAGCTAAGCGATAAAAATACTCATAAAAATTGTGTTAACTAAAATCACGATTTTTGATAAAAAAAACAATCTTCGTTTTTTTTTATTTTGTACAATGTCCCCTGGGGTGATAAAAAACATGTAGGTTAAATTAAGTAGCATCTGTCATTATCACCCTGCATATCATATTTGAGTGTAATCAGCTAGATTTAAATAATGATACCCTCGAATATTTTTGTTATTAAAAACAAAATTTTCAGTAAATAAAATTATAATAACTTGTTTGTAGTTTAATAGATTTAATAGAAGTTAAAAAGATTATTCATCACAGATTTTCTTAAACCTGTTTATATAATTTTTAATTAAATTCCTTAAAATATGGAAAACTGACAATATGCACACAAAAAATCGTGCGGCCACATATCAACGATAGTGGAATGCCATATCCCGGGTTCGAACCGGGGTCTCTAGACTTCGCAGTCTAACGCTCTACCAGCTAAGCTAATATGGCTACAGAATCCTTTGCGAAATAATGGATGCCGTTCAGATTCGTGATGACATATTCATTATAAGAGATTTTCGAATATGTTTGTTAATCACGAATGTATACAAATATTCATACTTAACTCGATAAAATATTATTGTTAGAATTATTTGTTCACGAAAGCGAAGTCATATCAGTCGCTAATGAGAATCAAATGCCTGTACTTTTATGTATTCATCATTTATCCGTATATACTGTGACAAAAAGACTAAATGGAGAGTACTGCTTTCTCTCTTGTCACTGACTTTATGTATGTTTCACGATAGAGTAGGCTCTACCGTAAGTTAGGGCTCACACATCCTATTTTGATACATTAAAGCGGTGGTAATCAACTCGTTACTACGGTCTGGGTAAGGCAGTCTTTAAACTTTGTTTTAGACGATAACAATGCAAAATATTTAGCATTCTGTTTTGCAATTTAAAAAATATCTATTTAACTCATTGTTTGAGATATGTTATATATATTTATACATATAGATATAAATGTTATAAGTTATATATAAGTTTAATATATTCGTATATAGTGGGTGGACGTTGATTCGAGATTTTGGCCCCATCAGCCATCAGTAATTCTCCGTGCTATGTGCCCCGCCCATTGCCACTTCAACTTGCTAATTCACTGGGCTATGTCGGTTATTTTAGTTCTCCTACGGATCTCCTCATTTCTGACTCGATGTCGTAGGGAAACCCCGAGCATAGCCCTCTCCATAGCTCGTTGAGTGACTTTGTGCCTCCCAATAAGGCCCATAGGAAGAGGCCACGTCTCGGTGCCGTATGTCGTCACTGGCAATACACAACTATCTAAGACTTTCCATTTGAGGCACTGAGGTATTTTGGGCAAGAACACATTGCGTAGTGGTAGAATTCATTAGATTGGCGAATACAGTAAGTGTAAACCTTCCGAACATTAATATAATCAAATAGAAGCAGTTTGAATTTTTTTGTGTGTCTTTAGAATATTCTAAGGCAGTAAAGTTACCGACGATATTCTTAATTCGAATATCCTTAAATAACCGTTTTTATATCATTTCTTTAGTCAACAATTTGACTTAATAATACTGTTTCACATCATAAAGCTTTTATAACAGCTTGTAGAGTATGTTTTGAAGCTTACAAAACGCCAATATTTTTTCTGCGTGTTCAATATTTCTGGAGTAATCTCGAGTCAAAATGAGAAAGGCCATTTTTGCTATGATTTGCCATAAGTCAGCTCCAAATCATACTACGGAGTTATCTAGTATATCAAATTAAAAGGAATTAAATTACCTACAACAGCTTTATGATGATGTCAACAAATAAACATCACCCAAGTAAATGCACGGTGTCAAACACGAGTAAAAGATTGTTTTTTTTCTTGTTGTTTTTCCTACAATTGGTTTTTAACCAGGCATGCAAAATGACATTTCAGGCTTCAAATTCTTGGTTTTAAATTTCTTGATAATAAATTTTCTCCAAGATACAGACTGTCAAAAAACACCATAAATTTTATTTAAAAAAATATCCTTGAATTTTTGTGAGTAGTGTGACACATACACTCACAAATGCTGTTGTAGTAATAAATAAAAAAGGTGTCTTTCCATTTCAAAGTGATCCTTTCGAAAATACATCATAAAATATTGAATAGGAGTGTTTTGACATAGAGTAGTTAACATAATATTACTCTTTGAAACAGAAACAGAAGGAAAATTAAACTCATAGCTTTGGGTTTATAGTATAAAACATAATGCAAAATCCCTCAGATGTAGTCAAAAAACAAAATGTCAATAACATTAAAAATATTTGACACGTATTTTCCCTTTTGTGATAATTTTACAGAAATATTTTAATAAACGCCGCTCGTGTGAACGTAAAGCGTGTTAGTTTTCGGAACTAGTTAGTCATGTAGAGTGCTCCCTTATAAAATAATTCGAACCACCCTTCGCCAGATGGCGCTGATTTAAATGGAATATTTTTTACACCGCGATGTCAAGATCCTGGATGCAGGCTGTCTCCGACAGGTCACTGTGGAAATCATTGGGAGAGGCTTATGTTGACCAGTGTACTTTTTTTGGCTGATGGATGGATGGATGGATGGATGTCAAGATCTGGCCAGATGGCGGGACGACTTGCACAAGAGGGCCGGCAGCAATTGGATAAAGCAGTAGATCGGTCTCTGTGGTGTACCTTGCGAGAGGCGTATGTCCATCAGCCCGTTGCAGTCCGGGCTGATGATGATGTCAAGATTTTTCACGAACGCCAAAACGCCCAAACGGCATTTGTAGTACTACATAGTTATTTATATAGATGATATAGTTCACTTTAAACACTTTGTTGTTTGATTTTGGGTTCGTAACGACGTATATACTTCTATATTTTGTATAATAGAAATTTTGCAGACACGCCTCGTCGGCTTTACACCCGCCATGTGGGAGCCGACAAAACGTATTAAACGAGAAATAGGCATCCAACTAGATAAATATATTTTTGGTAGTTTTTTTGTGTTTATATAAGGTGAACTACAAAGTAAAGCAATTCCAAAAAATAGTTGATATCCCTATTTTGAAATCAAAGTATGAAATGGAATGAAGTGGGAAAGACGCGATGAAACTGGTCAGATGCGGATTGCATTCAATAGAAAATAATGAATCGGGATGTAACAAAAAGAAAAGGAGCCAAAAAAGTACTTAGGTAGAGTTCAGGAATACAAAAGTTTGAACGGGAATAAGATGTTTCTGGTGTGGAGTGGAGTCTAAACATCACAGCACTCAGGCGAAGCTGGGCCGGGCCGCTAGTAAACTTGTATATTCATACGCTTTGTTTGTTTTGTATGTACCTTATTCTTAGTGCCATGGAGGCAATTGAAGGCGAATTTTAATTTTGTCATGCGATCCATTTAGAAATTAATAGTGTATTTAATTTTAATAAATAGCTCTAACAAAATTGAGGTTGTATTGTGTTAAAGTGTTAGTAGCATTACAGATAGATTATTTGGAATCCAGTTTTTTTTAGTATAAAAGGGTATTTGTTAAAATGAAACCTCATAGTCACAAACAGTCAGACTAACTTTATTCATTTCACAATATCTATTTCTACAAAGAGTGAACGTTACATCCACTGAGTAGAATCACTCCCACAGAAAATGAAAAATACTTACACAATATATCGAACGCCGAGAGAATACATCGATCAGGAACATCAGGAAATACAAACTAACAATACACGTAGATCACTACGACACACGATACAACAAAAGCAGACATGAACATTTAACTAAAAAGACTGTATTATTACCAGTACCACAAACCTACCTACATAACTACGAACAAACATAACTACAGTCCGGGGGAATACAAGGAAAACGTGACTGAACCTAAATAATGTATAACATTTTAAAGATTTAATAATTAATTTTAATTTCATTTCAATTAATTCTCCGTTTTTCAATGTCAAATAGAAAATCTTGACGAACTAGGGATGGCACTAGTGCCACTTCTACAAGCGAAGTAAGGCAGGTAAAAAACAGAAAAGTATCACTAGTTCCTTTAATGGAATTACTGAGACTTTTGAGTCGCTGTAGTTCCTTTAATTATTCTAAAGGAACTACTGAGAATAAACCGAATTGTGCAGTGCTTGGGTGTGATTCATGCAGGTGTCAGATTATATAAACCCAGAAAACAAAAACTCATATATGTATGTATATATTCTAATACAATTTATTATTTATTAACTATTATATTCTTCATAAACGTAAAATAATTAGACACTTATATTTTAGTCGATCTACGTATATTACAACAGAAAAATCATGGAATCGCTTTATTAATGATTAAATTAAATTACTAAATTATTATAGCAACATAAACCAGTGATCATACTTATTTGGTAACGGTACTCAGAGTCAGATCTTTACTGACAAAGGGCAGAGTAATGTACTGTAACTGATATGGCCTCGCTTTCCTGAACAAATAATTTTAGTAACAATATTTTATCGAGTTACGTGTGTATATTCTTATACATTCTTCTTGGCTCTGTTCAGGTTACCCAACTTCTTGTTCGATCTACGTTCTACTTTATTCTCCAAATTACTCTTAAACTCGACCCTGCTCGATATTTCGACGCCGAAGATCACAATACTTTCGGATCTTTGGAGAGTAACTCCTTGGAATTATGGCGCCATGACAAAGGACTCCTTCTTCGCAGTGAATGCGCAAACTTGTGTCTTTGAAGGGTTAAATTCATTCATTTATGATCTTTGAAATGAAAATATTTTATTGAATCCAGAAAATGCCATCCATACATTATTTAGATTCAGTCAGTTTTTTTCACTGCTACCCGGTTCACATGGCTGTTTTCGCCAAAGAAAAATGACAGGAAATTCTAGCGTTGCGCATACATAATACAGTGACTATCGCATTTTAGTTCAATTCAGAGCAGTTCATAAGTGTTTTATAATAATAATATCATAATAGCTGATTAAAAATATCGGTGAGATAATTTTGTACGGCTATTGTAAAAATCTCTTTGTGTTTAATTCACGACAAAAATATATTTCAATAATGCGTAATTATTCAAAAAATCTGCTCAAGAACATTTTTTTACATATCTTACATAATTAAATATAGTATCGGCTTATTTTCATTTTTATGATTTTATAGTGGTCTTAAAGTATAAGAAAAGAATAGAAGCTAATTTGTTGAAATAAAAAAAAATACAGTTTTCACCGCACTCTTTATTAGATAACAGCATTGTCTAAAATGATTACTGATTAATTTTTCTTTTAATATTTTTTTATGGATAAAATCTGGTTGGAAAGTACCGTTTTTGAGTGAAAAAGCGCACGAAAAGCGTTAACGCTCTGAACTGAAGTTAAATTAAGAGGTTAAGAGGTGGCAGCACAGTCGAATTAGATCGCGGTATGGTTGCGTTACCATCTTGAGGATATAAAAGAGCTCGAGCTGCGTACATTTTGTCTTCACCGACACTCAGGTTGTGCGACATCACGCCTGAGAATAGACCAATTAACCGGAGCAATTTTTGAAGACGCCCTATTAATCGGCGTCAAAATTCACTGAAAATAAGACTAGTCGTCTACTAGTGCCTGAATGACTGATCCACCAACGCGAAGCTCGTTAATCGTACGAAATTTGTACGAAATTTTCTTGGAAATGTTTAGTTATCCCCTACTTCAGTTATCAAATGTTTTACCTTCTTCGCATAAACGTAATTCAAAAGCCGTTCGAAATGGACCAAAACATTCGAAAACTAAAATAGGTTTAAAACTGTCTATGGATTAGACCGTTAGAGTTTACACAAGCAGTAAACACATTTATAAGTATTTATTGGAATCGCTCACAAAAAGTAAAAATTATTTTATTATAATATTCAAAGTTATATTTTTCTTTTATATACAACTAAGGGGGCATGCAAGCCTACGGCCCACCTGATGGTAAGCAGTTACTGTAGCCCTATAGACGTCTGCAACACCAGAGGTATCACTTGCTCGTTGCCGACCCTGTAAGAACCTTATTCTACAAACATTTCGCACGCACTCACTCCACGTATATGCAACCTCTGGAATGAACGCCCTGTTTCGGTGTTCCCGGAGCACTATGACCTGTCTTTTAAACGAGGCTTAAATAAAGCACTTTCGCTACGGTAGGCAGCGACCTGATTGCTCCAGGCCCTTGGCACTGCGAAGGTCTATAAGCGGCAGTGACCGCTTACCATCAGGCGGGCCGCACGCTCCTTTGCCTGCCGACGCTTATAAAAAAACTCTAAATTTTATCTTTATTTGTGGGTGTCAACAACAAATGAGATCCTAAATAGTAAACCATATTTACATATTTTATACATATAGGTGCTTATATTCATATTATGTTTGCAGGTGTGTGTATTCAAATATTTAGGTGTTTGAGCCTTCGCTTAAATCAAATATGAGACTGTAGCGAGAAGCTTCGATAGAGTATACCTTATTTAAAACTGGTGCAATTATATCAAAAAGCCATGGGCAATTATTGAAGACATGGTAATTTTTATTTGTAATTGAAAAAAATTAACCGAAGGACGCCGTATCTACTTATTATTTAATCAATGTGTAAACTTTTCGAATTTCGTTCTATTACGAATATGTCTACGCGAACACGATTATGAACTTAAGCAATTAGTTCGTGTTCATGCATACTGTAGCCGGATTAGCTGAGCTAGTAGAGTGTTACACTGCAGAGTCTAGAGACCCCGGTTTGAGTCAGGGATTCGGCGTTAATTGTTCTCCTTTTTACTGTTTAACTTCTTACATTTAATCATTCTGAATTCAGTCTGTAATGCACATGCGCAGCACAGGCTCTGTTATCAAGTTGTGACAGTGCATAATCAATTGACTTCCCAAAATAAACAAACACTGCTTTAAGCTAGAAAAATATTAGTATTTTTAATTGCAGTTTGCTTAGTATTGATAATCTATTCAGTGCACGACATTTTATATTCAATTGGCTTCCCAAAATAAGTATAGAGCCACCAAGTTGTCTGTTCAGTCGGAAGTTCGGAATCGTCGCTAGTGAGGAATTGAGTATTGCCACTTTAAAAAAATCTTGAATTAGATTAGAGTAAATTAGAGAATTATATACACAGTTATGTATCTTATAAAATACGGTAGAAACGACACGGTAATATAACATTACCGTTGGCAGTGTTTTGGTGAAAAAAATAATGTGCATCTGCAGTAAAAGTAATTACCGTATATCTGACAACACTGGTTTAGTTCCAATTATGACCACCTGAACAGATAAGTTGGTGGCTCTGTAAACACTTAATTGACATAACGAATATCTGACAGTACTTTTGTACATGCGCAGTATTGGCAATGTAATCAAGTTCATACTCAATTGACTTCCCAAAATAAACAAATTCTGGTTTAAGCTAGCAAAATATTAGACTTATTAATTGCAGTTTGCGCAGTATTGGTAATGTAATATATATGCACGATATTTTATACTCAATTGGCTTCTCAAACAAGCAAACAATTATTTGACATTATAAAATATGAGACTTTCTGATTGCACATGCGCAGCACAGACTCTGTGATCAAGTTGTGACAGTACATAATCAATTGACTTCCCAAAATAAACAAACACTGCTTTAAGCTAGAAAAATATTAGTATTTTTAATTGCAGTTTGCTTAGTATTGATAATCTAATCAGTGTACGACATTTTATGTTCAATTGGCTCCCCAAAATAAGTTAACACTCAATTGACGTAACAAATATCTGACAGTACCTTTGCACATGCGCAGTAAAGACAGCGTAATCAAGTTGTGGCAGTTCACAGTCAATTGACATCCCTAAAAAAACAAACTGACATTTATCCTTCTAAAACATGAGACTTTGCAACTGCAGTTTGCACAGTACTGGTACTCTAATATGTGAACAATATTTAACATTCGATTAACTTCCCAAAATAAGCAAACAATCATTTATCAAATTAAAATATCATATATTCTATTTGCACATGCGCAGTACTGACAATGTAATCAAGTTCATAATCAATTGACTTCCTAAAATACACAGTACATAAACATTAGATCCACCGAAATACTACACTTTCTGATGGCAATATGTGTAACTTATTGTAGGCACGATATTTAGTATAAAATAGAATTTCCGGTGTAAGCAAACAATCATTTGACATAACGAAGTATTAGACAATCTGATTGCACATGCGCATTATTGGCCATGTAATCAAGTTCATACTCAATTGACTTCCCAAAATAAACAAATTCTGGTTTAAGCTAGCAAAATATTAGACTTATTAATTGCAGTTTGTGCAGTATTGATAATGTAATAAAAATATTTTTAACTCAATTGGCTTCTCAAATAAGCAAACAATTATTTGACATAATAAAATATGAGACTGTGATTGCACATGCGCAGCACAGACTCTGTGATCAAGTTGTGTGACATTATCAATTGACTTCCTAAAATAAACAAATACTGATTTTAGCTAGAATTTGAATGCTCCAATGTTAAGGGGACTTTTCCTCTGCATTATAATATCTACATCCACTAAAACCCTAATAGTGTTGATGACTAAAGCAACTTATAACTATTTTTATAAACGTTTTGTTACGGAAAGAATCACAGTGATGTTTACACTGCAAAGACCGGAAACGAATCATATGTATTTTTTTTACCGACTACTGAAATGAAAAATACCATGTCAAATTTGAGAAAATTATAATAAAAGTTCGTGTACCTACATAACAAATAAAGTACGCATATATGTTTTAAATTACGTTTTGCAGTGTTTAATGGATAAGCTTTAGAACTAGATACCAAATTAAACCTAAACAAGTACATAATATATTTTTCAAGAAATATTATCGAATTCCTCAAAGAAGGATTTTGAATTATTCATTGATCAACGTTGAAACGATGTACTGAAAAAAATATGTACAACAGTACCAATGGCATGTTTTATCAAAAATGGGCGCAATTTATCAACATTCTAAAATGCGACTACACTTGGTATTTTATCCACAGATATTCTCTTAATTAAGTTTTTAGTTGCGAATGACCTCATTTTTAAACAAGTTTTACCGCCGAGTGCTAATTAATACATACATACATACAAAAACACACCCCTTTTTCCCAGAAGGGTTAGGCAGAGGTGGTACCAGAACACCCACGTTTCGCCTTGTATATTCCGTCCCACGATGTGATAGGGGGCGAGCCTATCGCTATATCGAGTACAAATTCCTGACACCGGGCAGATAATGAGTAGAAAAATCCAATATCACTGCCCGACCCGGGATTCGAACCCGAGACCTCAGCTTTGCAATCATACCGTAGTACCACTACGCCACCGAGGCAATCAAATCGAGTGCAAATTAAAAACTTGTATATTTTCACATATATTTTCCAACTTCTATTAATTTAACTTTATGATTGAATGCGTCGCTGAAAATGGTTAAAAACAAGTTAGATATTCCCGGAGACTCGCTGAGTTTCAATGCTCAGTGTCATTACAATGCGTGCCACTGTTGATCCTGGCTTACAGGAGTTGCAGTGGTGGTTGTTACACTAGCAATTATTTTGCAATTCAAAACATGTTGACAATGTCGTTTATATAAAATCATGGAGTTTATACGAAAGTACATAAAACTCTACGATGCTGCTACACAACCCCCCCCCCCCCCCTTTATTTCAAAAAGAAAGTAACTGTGGGTACACATACAAATGAAAACATCATAACACAAATTAAAGTTCTATAACTATAAAATATAAAATTCCTAAGACCCAAAAATAAAATGACTATCTAGTAATACCACTAACAATAAAAGGTAACTGCTCATTATGATCCACCGTATTTGTAATGTTACTACTATTTTCTATAATGTTTTTAAACACGTTACTACACGGTATAACGGAAATGTTCGCACCAGTGTCAATTAAAAAAAATTAAATGACTACACTTATCTTTAACACTAAGGCGAAAACTTGGTCCTGTGCAGCTGTCCGTGTGATTCGCCTGACATGTCTCTGTCGAGGAACAACTGGATATAAAATAGTTTACATAAATATATTAATTAATGCAAACATTCATAAATAAAGTATTTTTAAACTATTCCTGCAACATTATAATTTAACTAGGTATTAGTGACTTCAGATAAAATGCAACTAAAAATTTCGCAAAAAAAAAATTGCGACAATTTTTTTGTTGTAATTTTTTACATCGTTTTCCCAAAATAATAATGCACAACTTTTTATTTTTACACAGTGGTACCCTACAATTTAAATTATAATTTTGGAAAAAACTATAAATTTACCACCCAACCACGACGATATATTAAAAGTTGCAAAAAATACGTGTCGCTTTTTTTAGAAATTTTTAGTTGCATTGTATCTGAAATCAATAAAAATTCCACCTAGCTTCGTTTTAAGTCGCAGTCTTGATATACCCTGTACAATGTACATACGTATATTGGAATAATATAAAGTAAACAAAATGTGCTTCCTTCAATCCCATCAAGTATAATGTTATACAAATATAAAAGACACGTATAGACAAAACTATATAACTTAATATAACATTATTTGCAAAAAGAAATACAAAAAAAAAAAACTAAAAAGATTGAAATAAAAAAAGGCATAATACGCTCCCTTCTCGTAATGTTGTTGGTGATATAGATAGAGCAACAAAATCTAGGAGTGAGCAGATAATGCATCTGACTGCGTTTGTGAACAATACAAATTAAAATCTTGTTTGTATCTTTTCCGTTCTTCAATTAATTTAATAAAGATGACAGATATTGACGCAGTCAGGATTTGGTTTTCTTTTCATTATTACGAATTAAATATGAACAATAATTCTCTTGCGGCACAATTAAGAATGTAAGAATATGTGGCGGTAACAAGTAAACCTAGGATATTTCTATACTTTTAAAATTAAATGTGCGTACTCATTGACATTCACAGGAAACAATGAAAGGTTCGACAAAATAAGACCGACATAAAAAATTATAAACAATGCACGAACAGACGATTTTCCATACCCAAGTTACATAACGTTACAATAAATAAATAATGGTTTAAAAACCTAAGAAATACGCTTTAGTAAATGGCTCAACTAAAAAAGTAAAAATAATTAATAATCAGTTTAAGATTAGAATATTCAGTGAAATACATATAATTCATTTTATGGTTAAAAAGCTGGAGTGCTTTGTAACAATAAGATTAATGGATTTCACTCAATTTTTTTTTATCTTAACCTGATTATTAATTATATTTCTTAAGGTTCCGGTCAGGATAATGCCATATACTCTTTAAATTTTTATATTGTCATCGATCCTTGATAAGTATGCAAAATTACAAGGTAATCTGACGTTTTGGAGTGATCGAAAATCCATTTCAAAGATTCTGTTACATGCATACAAGCGTGGCTAATAAAGAGAGTTGTGAGATACAGACGTAGGTTGCAACATCGGCAGTTTCCCCTATATATTGTTTTCGCTGAATCAGTGTACGATGTACATCGTACTAGATCTGCTTAGTCTGTGACTAGTTCAATAAATTCAGTTATACAACAAAGATTTTTTTCTGAAGGACAAATTATTAATTACCAATGATAATAAATATAAAAAAAATATATGGTATTATGAAAGAAGTAAGAATTGAAAAAATGTAATAAACCATGGAACAATTGCTAAGCATGTTCCGATAAAAAAAGCAAATAAATCTTCTCATCCGCCTTGGCTCAGTAAATCCTGTATCAAATCATTAAAAGACTTTGAATTCCATTTACTCCGTCCGTAGCCGCTGCCACTAAGTTATAAATATTTGTTACCAAAACTATAAAAACACAATAGAGTCAAGTATTTGCAAAAACCCCAAAACTTTTTGGCGTTTCATTAAGAGTAAACGTGGGAATGATCCGTCATTGCCAGCCAGAATGTTTATGGACGCCTCGTTTGTCCAAAATGGCAATAATTCGCTAATTTATTTGCTGATCGCTTTTTCTAGCACTCCGGTTCAAACTTTGAAGGTAGACCACTTAAACACCTTAAGTAACAAATATACATCTAAAGTACAATTTACTAAGTTAATTATTTAACGTGCAATAAAAAAACTAGATGAGTTAATAGGGGCAGCGCCAGATTTAATTCCCACTTTGTTTACTAAATGTTGCTTTCAATCATCAACAGTATCGTTAACAGTAATATTCAACCGTTCTATTTCTGACGGCGTATTTCCCAATGAATGGAAAAGGGCTCGTATTGTTCCCGTTTTTAAAAAAGGTGATGAACCTAATGTTAGAAATTAAAAAACTCCAAGCTTTTGGTGTTGGAGAGTCGCTGCTGTATTGGTTAAATAGATCTTCAAATCTAGTCATCAACAGATACGAATCTCGTAATTTTCAAAGCACTTGTAACGGCGTACGAGATTGTTGGCAAATTACTAAAAGAAGTCGAGGGAATTCGACATTTGGGCGTTACCATTGATAAGAAATTAAATTTTGCGTCACATATTAACAAAACTGTGACTAAAGCTGCCCGAATGCTTGGTTTTTTGAGAAGGAATACTGCTGGATTTAAAAATCTCGGAATTTAAGTATTTCTCTACAATACACTCGTGCGCAGCAATCTCAAGGAAGCTAGTGTTGCCTGGTCTCCTTTTTATACTGTTCATTCGCAATGGATTGAGAGTATACAAAGAGCGTACACTATAGACATCTTGCTTTTTCTTGCAGCGGTTATTTCCATAGAAACATATATAAACAACAGCAGGAAATAGGTAAAAATGGAAAGAGTTTGAATGGAGACCTTTGCCCAGCAGTGGGACAATATAGGTACATAAAAAAATGATCTGTCTTTTTGCGTTTACGTGTTTTGTCCTTATTATGCATGAGTTATGTTATTCTATTCTGCAGTTATTTTATTTTTAAGTTTATGATTGTTATGTTGGATTATTTTATGGTATAATTAATTAGGTTTTTTTTTTTTACTAGCCTTAAAGATCCCACTGCTGGGCAAAAGCCTCCCCTAAATTTTTCCATAAATCTCTGTTGAGAGCAATTTGCTTCCAGTCGTTCTTAAATTTATTGAGGTCGTCCCGCCATCGCTTTCGAGGTCTACCTCTTCGCGTAAGCCCGTCTTGCGGTATCCATTCGCCGATAATTTTGACCCATCGATCAGGGTGTATCCTGGAAACATGCCCGGCCCAATCCCACATGAGTCTAGCGGTCTTTTTACCGACGTCCGTTACTTTTGTTAAAGAACGCAGCATTGTGTTTCTGACACGATCTTGTCGTTTCACACCCACCATGCTGCGTTCCATTGCTCGATGACAAACCTTGAGTTTGGACTCCTGTTGCTCGATCAAAGACGACGTTTGAGCAACATTAGTAAGGACGGGCAAGATACACATGTCGAAGAGCTTGCGTTTCAAACAGAGAGGAAGACTCTCTTTCATGTACTGTTTCATGTTTTATATATATATAAATGTTTATATGTTTTTTCATTTACTGTTTCAATTCATTTATATTACGAATTTTGTTTCACACTTATAATTGGTGAATAGACTAAGGTCTTAAATTGTACACGTTTAATGATGCAAGTTTGTCTATTAACTGTTGGTGTGTCATTTAGACAATAAATAAATCCACTATCAAAAATTTGAACTTGAAAGAAATAAAAATGAGACTTAAAATTATATACAAATAACCCAACCGTCACGCGGATATTCCATTGGTGTAGACAGAGATTATAGATCTACACTTTCATTGATCCTAAAAAACATTTTCGCTTCATCCATTGTCGGTACCCTCCTCATGTATTTTTGTCAGATAATAACAAAAACTGAAGCCTACACATATTTCTATAGGAAAAATAAATATATCGAAAAGATGTATGAGTAACATCGTAAACAAAGACATCCAATTTATATAAGATATTAAGCACTTCCCATCATTTCTAATATGTTCATTGACATTAAGTTTAAATGTAACCTACTTATTGCAGAAAATGGACATAGTAAAGCAAAGTGGGCGAAATATTATGATTGTTTTTGCGAGATAATTATAGTAAGGAATCCATTGTATCGTATACGTTAGAATTGTTAAACGTATAATGTTGACACATAACAGGCGTTTTCACAGCCTATTTAATAAACCTCTTGTCTAGTTTTGCAATATCGTGACAGAGAACTTGTGTTATTCAAGGATTCGAGTCCTTCGGAATAAAAGGGGTCAGGTAACTGTGTCAAGCGCACGGACAACACGCGGGTCCTGCCTCGGTGTTAGAGAATGCTTTCTTTTAGTTATGAGGGTGTTATGTGACATACCCAGCTCTGTACTAACAGAGCTCAGTTTCCAGAAATATTACTACTCGTATAACTCCTAACGAACAGTATTCTATTACTACCGCTGTAACTATATAGAACCTGCTGACCTGACCTTGAACCTGACCATCGTCTCTGCAGCCGTGTCCGATGCGTTACCAACAAGCCACCACATACTCCCTCACCTTACTGTCTATATTGATTTATTACTCAACCAATGAACGACGACCGTGTGATGCCACAGACTACTCACACTGAGTACTATTTATTTCATTCACTGCGACACTCAATATCACGTATAGGTTAATCTGTTAAACTGTGGGCTTGCAATTTGCTGTATAAGTGAGACACGGCAGTTATTTCTTTTCTCTTACAACTACTCGTATATTAATAGTGACTCGTCTCGTTTTAATTGACACGTGATGTTGGCGTATCAAATATGAAGTTTATGGAACTTCTCATCACTAGGGGCCCTAAATTATTAAATTTGAGTTCTTTCAAATTAGTTTGTTAATCTTTTATAACTCCAGCAGCTTGCTGAGGCTAAAAGAGTAAAATCTCTATGTCGGTCATGCGATACATACACATAGTTATATTAAGCACACAATTTTTCACCATACATACAAGATATTAAACAAGATATGAATAAGTATTCGTATAAACTAAGCAATGTGGATCATTTACTCAATTTTGGTTTCTAAGCTCATTAAATAGATAAATCTGTAAAACCATCCTACATAAACATTAAACAGTCATGCGATACCGACGCTTTGAAGGAATGCAGACTGCTGCATAGATGTTCAGGCTCTCACATATCACCGAACATAGACGTCCTCTAGCCGGAACATTCCCGACGCTCCATACTTTGCAGACGCGAAGGGCGTGGCGCCTCCCGCCGACGCACATAGATGTCCAGGTGGCTCGACGTGTGTGGCTAATTCTATTTTTTGACATAAAATGATTTATGAAGATTTTAATCCGCTTCTAGCATTCTGTGTGTGTGTTTTAAGAGTCGAGCTACAGGGATGTCCCGACAGCCCTCGTACGTCACGAGTCCCTCTAATAAAGTATTGATCTAAAAAAATTGGATGTGTCTTTATTTACTTTGAGAGTGGTTAGGCCGTATAATCCACCACGCTGGCCTAGTGCGGGTTGGTGGACTATATGGCCTAACCACTCTCAATCGAGCTCTCGATTGTAGAGGAGGGTCGTGTCCTAGAGTGGGACATATCTGGGCTGATACAGTGCAGTACAATTATTTAGTTTGTATATATTGTATATATCCATCCCAAGAACTTTACCACGCCTTAATGTCTATAAACTGTTCAAACCTCATAATTATAGAACCAACTTGGGTGCCAATTCATCAATAACGCGTATTATAAAATTGTATAATTTTCTGCCACGATCGCTTGAAATAGATATATTTCATGATAAATTGCACAAATTAAAACTAAAATTAAGTCTCACTACAACAATGTCATTTAATTTAATTTAAAGTAACCTTATTATTGTGTTATGTTTCGATTTTTTCCTTATTCCTTATTTAATTTTTAAACATGTTATCTCTAATTTAGTTTGGTTTAGTGTTTATTTTTGTTAACCCATATTCATTTTATGTTCTAATTTGTAAGAATTGTTATTTTTGTTCTAATATTTATGTTGTTAACTCACTCTGTGCAAGCTGTACTCTCCTGTAATTGAAGATGCACGCAGAAGGATAAATATGTAGTTTTATATATATGTTATGTGTTATCTTCGTTGAAGATTCTAATAAATAAAATAACATAAAAAATATCTATTAAATAGCTGACCTCGGCAATGAAATTTTGCGATAAGAACAACCGAGGTCACACGTAAGTGTGCCAAGTCGACGGTCCAGACACGTGATCTTGATTCCGCGTTGGAGGAGTAATTTCTATTATATTGTAGTTTCTCGTGTGTAATTTCAAACAGTTTCTATAATTTCTACATTATATTATAACGTGTGATAAACTTAATTCTACGTCTTCGTCATACCGCCGCCAATATTAATTTATTGTTCAGCCAATGAACGGCGTCCGTGTGGAGCCACAGACTACGCTAATGTCATACGACGCATTTCGTTTTCTGTCGCTCTGAATACTGTTTGTAAGGAGAGCTACTACTCTGTTCGCCTGCATTAGTGAGAGATGAACATCACCCGTCTCGCTCACACCTTGTAAATTCGCAGTGAAGCAACAGGTTGTGTTATTCCTCTGCTGTCATGATGTCCTTGTGTTCGCGGTGTCCGAATCCACCTGTTGGAACCGTAAACAAATGTTGTTCTCTCTGTCGCCTCTTGGTCCATTGATTTTATAAGGATATATGAAAAGGACTTCTTCATTATATGGATAACTACGTTAATTTAGGTTTTATTACACAAAATAGATTCTGGATCGATAAAAGAAGCAATAATGAAGAAAAATCAAAATTCTGTTTCTATGCCACGGGAATAATACTTGTTTCTGTTCCATTTGTGTGTCCCGGACAAAGTGTGTACAAAATTTCATGACGATAGGTTTAGTAATCAGAATGTCAAAGCGTTTCAAACAAAAACGAATTCGCATTTACGATATTAATTAAATACCTGTTTAATATTACTGAGTCCAATGTTGTTTATGCTCACCGTTGATCACAGACAAACAGAATTATTACAAATAAAAAATATCCATTATATTTATTGGGAAAAGTGCGTGGTGGCCTGTTGGTAACGCACCAGACTCGGCTGCCTACATGTTCACGGTGGTCGCGGGTTCAAATCCCAGGGCACACCTCTGACTTTTCGGAGTTATGTGTGTATTGATAGTCAATCACCACGCACTTTAACGGTGAAGGAAAACATCGTGAGGAAACCTGCATACCGTAGCGATTTCCGCCAACCCATACTAGGCCAGCGTGGTGGACTATATGGCCTAACCACTCTCTATCGATTTCTCGATTGTAGAGTAGGCCCGTGCCCATCAGTGGGACGTATATGGGCTGATAAAAAAAAAAGAATTTATTGTTAATTCATTACTAATTTGAATAATGGTAATTATCTAATGAAGTCTATGATCAATTTGTAAATTATAAAGCGAAAATATTTTTCCGAATGAAGGTAACGCCATCATAAGTGGTCAGTGTATTCCACTGACGGAATCGTTGCATACACCTGCAGAGTCACTGGTTTTATAATGTACTTGTACTTGTACTCTGTTGAATTCAGAAAGTATTGTTTCAAGTAAAGACCATTTACTGAACGTAGTCCTGTATTAGTTTGACTGTTATGTTGTTCATGAATATCGTTAATCGGCCGCTGATGGCTCCGATATTATCTTGCAAAATATTACGCGATCCAAATACTAGGAGCGCATAACCATTGAGAGCTGCACGACACAGACGTATGTTACAGTATAGTAGCTGACTTATTTGATTCACAGTAGAGCTCAAATTACTCATCGTATTTTGATACATTACAGAGGTAATTGATTTGTTATTAGGGTTCGGTCGCGGTGTCCGAGTCCCTCTTTCGCAAATGGGCCGCGGCGCGGCACCGCGCATGTGAGGTTCCGGTGAGGCTATGGCGTTCTTGCTGCAGGACCCCGGAGCAGTTTTAATGCGCTAGAGGAATTTGGTGGTTTTGGTTGTTTACCAGTGTAGGAATTTAGTAGTGAAATCGACACAGAGGTCGCCCGGATCGCCACGTAGGACCGGTGAACCCAACATCGCCGCTCCGTTACCTCCAGGCAGTGGTAGCGATAAGTTGTTTTGCTCCAGGATAACAAAACAAATAATGTAACACTGCGTTCTTGTATTGGCACATGTTGTAAATATTGTGGAGACAAAATTTCCGAGATCATTGACCTGATGCCACAGACTAAAATATTCGAGTAATAATCGAGTGATGTGGTTCGTTTACTGTCAGAGCGAAAATGTTTTATATGAGATGCTACTACACTGTGACTTACTCTTGTATCACAAAACTCTCAATAGCTATGCGGTCCTAGTATTTAAATCGCGTAATATTTTCGCCTTGTTGCGAGATTATAGAAAAACGTTCGATATCCCAGTGTCCGACTGCTTCAGCGAGACATCCCAGTGTTCGTGATTCAGAGCAGGAGAACAAAAATAGTAAGTTCTTGAAACGACTGCTGAGAATTAACAATACAATCGACATTCAGTTTAAATAACCTACTTATTGCAGAAAAACGATACAATAAAGCAAAGTGGGCGTTTATATAAGTAAGTATGATTCCTATTTGGAGATTTAAAAAAGTAACAATAGACATTTTGGCGAAGTTGCTAAAATATTGTAAAAAAATAAAATGCTGATATTGAAGCTGAGAGAATTGTTTATAGTAAGGAATCTGTTGAACTATATAATTTAGAATTGTTAAATATATTATTATAATCCTGACACTGAAGACGCGTTTTCACACGCCATTCAATAAATCTTTAGTTGTGCAAATTAGTGCGATGATTTGTAGTTACAGCGAGCGTCTCTTATTTAGCGTTTACGACTGGTTTATCTCTAAAATATGTTTTAACCGGCCTTGGCAGAGATCTTGACTTATACAAACAGTACATTTAAATATTTATTTAAATATTTTCATGTGTATTTTGTTTTTATAAAAAAAAGAGGTAAAAAAAAAGAATATTTAAAATAAAGAGAAATTAATGAGACTATAGTTTAGCGAGTAATAATGTAAGCGGAGCCGGTTCGAACCACTTGTGATAAATAAAACACAAATTGAGTGACAACGTAAAAAATTATTATTATCATATTATTTATAATATAGAAAAGTTATACGTATACTAATGAAAATGATGAAAACTAATCCCACATACTTCGATTTTCGTTTACCTCGCTCTTATAGTTTTCATCACAATTGGGCTCCTAACTCCTTTCATCATAATTATTTTCCTATTTCTTATAGTAGCCACCCACGCCCACTTGAAATATTCATATAAAAATATAATTATTCATCTTTATGATAATATTAGTACTCAAGATTGTTACAATACATGAGCATTTCTTAAAAAATCATCTGACACAGCGATAATGTAAGATATATTTTTGATTAAAACGTTATATTATAAAATTACAACTACATATACATATCGATTAAATGACAAACTGATGAAAAGTTTTAATGAATGATGATGGGAGATTATTGGTAGAGGGTTAGGCGGGGAGTCATATGATTAAGGACTGAATGATGGTTATGAAGGTATTAATACATCGCAATGAAGGAATAGAATTAATCACTTATTTTTATTAATATTTATTAATCTACACAGGTTTTGAACCAATTGCGGAATATATCATTTTCATCGGCAAAGCATATTTGTTTCGAGTCTGGGTGTTATTGGAACGGAAAAGGGTCTTGTAGTTTATGATACCCACGACACAAGACTCGATCTTAGTGTGGGGTCAGGACTATGTATATGACTGTTGAGTGTATTTATTATTATATATAGAATGGCCTAATTATATCACAAATCAACACAATGGTTTCTTAGATTTACGCGAATGTTACACATTCAAATAAAACTAGTTTTTACGTCCGCGGTGAAATCCGTAAAACCAGTGTTATTTCAACAAGTCAACACAGTTTTTGTGCCTGGCTTCGGTAAATGATATTTGGTTTCACCCACGTGGCAAATTAAGGATAAGTCATTATTCTGATCAAGGTTTGCTTTTGTATAAACTAGAGCATTAATTGAATTTTCAAGAAAAGTTATTGATTTAATATATATTTTTTAATAATTGTATGTGAAATTACATCACGAAGAGTTTTGCTGAAGATAAAAGTCTTTTTCATTCTATTTTTTCATCTTTTTCAATCTTTATAATTGTCAGTTCCAAAAGTAGGTTAGTCTGTGGTTGTAATGTTTCCAAAAAAACCGTCAACTACTGGGTTAAGTCCCTCCCAGGTTTGTTTTTCATGAACATTCAGGAATTTTGTAAAATCATGTCTACTCATTATTTTTTTTATTTATAGTCCGACAACAATACCTTTTTTAATTATCTTGACGCTATTTTTTAACTTAATAATACACATATTCGGTCGATACAGCTGTAGTAGACACTTAAATACTCACTACTGTGTCCTTTACAAATAATATTCAATTCGCACGCGGTATAATTAAAGTGCTACCACATATTGCTCATATAATTAAGACAAAAACAAACTTTGAAAGCTAAAACCAATATTTAAGTGTTTTTCAATGTCTGGAATCAGAAATTCAAGAATTAGAACAGAAGCACAATAAAAAATTTTCGACTTGTGTTATATTTTCCTTCACGGGTGAAGGAAGGGATAATAAATGTACACAAAGTCACACGAGTGAAACGTCAGCGTAGTGTCCTCGGAGGCTGCACCCACACCCTCTCCCGCCGGCAGTTGCCAACTTCACCAAACACTTTTATAATGAGAGCTCAGATATTGTATATTACATTCAACTATTATAAACATAATAAACATTAATAATAATAAAAAAAATTATAAACACGTAGCTGTGTTAAATTTCGCAACGCAAATATATTAGTCTAAAAAATGCATCATCATGTACCTAAAATCAGTAACTACTATAATGAATACAAAAATAAGCTTAATATAAGGTATTGCGCAGATAGTTTTCAATCCTCAAACCAACGCCGTTGTCCAGGACAGCGCCCGTATCTTCGATTACGCTTCCTTCGATGATTGATGGCGACGTCGAAGATGATTCTAAAACAATAGAAGCGTGCTGCATCAAATATTATGTTATGGACCTTCCTAAAAGCGATGAAGTAAATAGCTTCATTGCAACAGACGAAGCAACCGCGCGGCCTGTAGTTAGTAATCCTGCTTAGTTGATTTAAATGGAGTGAATAGTTTGGCCGCTCTGTTGCTTTGTGTTTTCCTAAAGTGAATAAGTAATATATCTAATTTCGCGGTCCCAAGCTAGCCCGGGCTTCTTGCATAATTATGAGCACAGCATGAATCAACCAATTTGTAGTGCTAGTTAAAAATTCGCATTGTGAACATTAGATCAAGTTCGCTTAGCAAAGTTAATGGCAGATGCTATGTAAAGTGTAAATATCTGCAGTCACTTCTGGCGTTTTTGACAGACAGATTTAAAACCTATGTTAGTTATCGAATGTTCTGTCCCTTTCGAATAACTTAAGAATTCAGTTTGAGGGAAGAAGACAAAGCATTCTGTGACTAAATAGGTTTACAATCTGTTTATGAATAAGGCCGTTCATCTAAACGACCCCTGCACCTGTGCCGCAGCGAATACAAGCTTCTCAAGTGTTATGTTCTGTTATATAAATCTTTGCCATTATAAAGTTACAATATAACTTGAAATAGAAAACCAATTGTGTTCAATCAGACCTATAACCCATTTACGCAAGATAAATTTGTTTACGATATGCCCTTATTATATGATTTACGTTTCAAAAAGCTTACCTATTACCCACGCTGCGTAATTTAATGGGAAGTCGACGGGAGAGGTGTCGGCTCCACCTCAGAAAAGTGCTGCCTGTTGCGTCGTCTACCACTTGTTGCTTGATCTATAACCGCCTTGAAGTTGTTGGTGAACTTTATCTGTACTATTTTCATCGGCAAAGCTACGATCACGATGTGGCCTTCAGGAGTCTCCATAATTTCAATTTTTAGCACTGAACACTTCGATACACTCGGGCTGTAATATTCCCGCTTGACGAGTTTGAACTGTTTCACGGGACGACTGGTGAAGATATCCAAAAACTTGTGCTTGTATGGGGCATAATAAATACGCAGATACCCCCACTTACAGCCGATAATGTAAACATCATCGTAAGCTCGCATACTTGTAATCGCGCTCAGGATTCCTGTCGGTAGTCCAACGCGGTTGTTTAGTAGCCACAAGTAATACAACGGCCACTGTAATCGGTCGAGTAAATTGTAGCGACGCAACTCGTGTAGAGCATTATCGTGTCGACTAATACAATGCAATAAATTAAAACATGCACCCTCCAGTCTATAGATACACGCCCTTGTGTCGGTGTAATAAAATATATCTTTGACAAATCCTATTGACATGATGGGGTAATAAACTTTTGTAATACTTATTCCCTTATGCATAGTGGGATCTAGCAAATCTACTAAATAGACAAACTCGTTGTGATGTAAAGAAACAGTGTAGTATACTTTATGATCCTTTAGTACAAATCTCCTCACCGATTCTATTTCGATACGATGGTTGGGCTTTGTGAGTTCTTTACGCGTAATGAACATTTGTTTCCTGTGATTTAACACGACTAAGTAATGTTCATCTTCTGCGTAACTGGTATATTGGCCGTGTACTGATTCACTACAGATCTCCATCGTGTCGAGGTCATAATAATCGATCGATGTTTTTGTGTGCAATCCTAGCACACCGTGATTTAGAAGCTGACACCCTAGAATCTCCTTTGTTCTCTCATAGCTAAGATAGAAATCTTGTTTATCCTCGGTTGCCTTAGTAATAATGCACCAAGAGCGCAGTGTTCTGTACGTCTCATACCAAGACATTTCCCTGGTCGATTTATTGCGAGCATCTTGATACACATCATTGAAATCGGCGCACGCATACCTTTCCCATAATCCGTGACATTTTTTCGACGAGTCTACTATTGCTTTCCATCTTGCACACACTTTCCTACATCTGATAAAGTGCGTAGCAGGTAGGAACGATAATATATGGAAGAGGACTTCCGTGGGCAACTCCTCCATGTAATCGTAGCCATCTTCGCCTGGATCCATTTTTGGTTGATAACTTTGCGCGGAGTGGAAACAATTACTTATTTATGTTGTTTTATGCACTGTCCATGTGTGTACACATTAAACTAAAATTATAGTAAGATATATTGTACAGTAAGCTACTACGAGTACACGACCGCACTACACAGATCACCGAATGACACTAAGGAGGCAAGGCTGGTGAGCGCCTCTCCGTCAAACTACGAACTATTGATCGTATCCATTACGTGCCATTTCACACATACAATTTGAACATAAACTGTATTAAAGCGAAGTCGGAATACACAAAATGTATACTTACTCCATAAATTATATCTGAAATAAGAATGCCAGTATAATATAATAGAATATAAATAAATTAAATGTTTTCTCTACCAGCGATATTCAGTGTCAAAGCATATAAAATTAGTTCTCAGTTCGCGTAGGCTGTGGCACGTCGCAGTCGTCGTTCATTGTATTTTATTGTATTGTATCAGCCCATATACGACCCACTGCAGGGCACGGGCCTCCTCTACAATCGAGAGTACGATTGAGAGTGGTTCATTGGCTAAGCAATAAATCAATACCAGCAGCAGGGTCAGGGGGTGGTCTGACCGCTTGACTTTTTGGATTCACGTGTCTATTGATAGCTCATTACCGCACACTTCAATGATGAAGGAAAACATAAGAATAATTTGAATAAGAATAAAAATAAATTATTTATTTCATAAATAGATAAATTCTTAGTCAGTTAGTACTAATTATCATCGTTGTTTTTGGTTGGAGTCCGACACCCAAGGAAATATTTAACACATGGTGAAAATATCTTAATACCGTAGAAATTTTAACAAGATTTTCTGTGCCTGTGAATTCTGCCAGCTCGCACTGGGCCAGGGTAGTGGACTATTGTCTAAGCCCTCGCCCTCTCAGTCAAACTCATAGCTATAGAGGATACAGTAATGGGCGATCACGCTCTATTATCGTTATAGAGGGATTCGTAGAATTAAGTTCGGCAGAAAGTTTTAAAAATGCAGTAAAATAGTTATTCGAAAGGTGACTCCACGTGGCAACCTCAAAAATGAAAGAAAGTATTCCCCCACGCAGAGCCAGGACCCGAGTGTCGACCGTGAACTTGACACACTTACGCGACCCCTTTTATGTTGATGGACTCGGCTGTTCGTATAAGTCAAGTTCTCTGCCAAAGGCCGTTGAAACATATTTGAGAGACGCTCGTTTGACTTACAAATCATGACACGAATTTGCGAAACTACAGAAGAGGTTTATTGAATAGCGTATGAAGTCGCCTCTTCAGTGTCGAGATCATACATTTAACAGTTTTGACTTATATGATACAACTGATTCCTTACTATAAACAATTCCCTCGGCTTCAGAATTAACTTTTGGTTACATATAATATTTCAACAGCTTAGCGTATAATGCTGAAAACCAAACCGCAACGTCCATCTTACCAATGTCTTTTGTTCCGTTTTTAAAACTCCAAATGCATAAGCAAATATATTTCTATACGCCCACTTTGATTGACTGTATCGTTTTTCTGCAATAAGTAAGTTCTTTAAACTGAATGCCAATTGTATTGTTAATTCTCGGTAATCAAGGCAAGTGCTTATTATTTTTCTTCTTCTGCTATGAACCACGAACGCTGGGATATCTCGCTGAAGCAGTCGGACACTGAGGTACCAAGCTGGTTTTCTATTATTTCGCAACAAGGTGAAAATGTTACGCGATTCAAATACTAAGACCGCATAACTATCGAGAGTTTTGTGATACAGGAGTAGGTCACAGCGTAGTAGCTTCGCATATAATACATTATCGCTCTGACAGTAAAACGAAACACCACACTCTCGATATTTTAGTCTGTGGCATCAGGTCAATGATCTCGGAACTATTGTTCCCACTATATTTACAGCATGTGCCAAATTCCTACACTGGCAAAACAACCAAATTCCTTCAGCGCATTAAAACTGCATCGGGATCCTGCAGCAAGAACGCCATAGTCTCACCGGAACCTCAAATGCGCGGCGCCGCGCCGCGACCCGTCTGCGAATGAGGGACTCGGACACCGCGACCGAACTCTAGTAACGAATCAATTACCTCTGTAATGTATCAAAATACGATGTGTAATTTAGGCTCTACTGTGAAACAAATAAAGTAAGTGAAAAATAGACTGCTAAAATCGGTACCTTGTTTTTTTCGCTGTTTTTTTTTTCTATAGTCAGGTAAATATATATAAATGAAGTCCTTAAAGCTAAATATAAAAGCACAGGCATTTGATTTTCATTTGCGACTCGATATGGTCTTGTTTTCGGATCAAAATCTGTTGTTCTAGTAATAATATTGTGATTGAGTTATGAGTGAGAAGTATTCACATTCGTTATTTGCATCAAAATATTCTAATATATTAATGAGTTACAAATGTATTATGTAGGAGCGACCAGGGACAAAAGTAACGCGGGACGAAAGCAACATATGAATTATACACTGATATGCTGTATGCCGGACATAAGTCATTTCGAACCCCACTTTACCTAAGTACTCACAGCGCTATTCCTTCAGGTTTTGACTGTAGCGAGTCGATGATGCAAAAATATCCCCAAAATACTTGTGGCGGTTTTTTTTCTATTACGTTTATTTTGGTTATGGTAGGCTTAATCGCGCGAGTTGTGTGTCAGTAAAATAAGAGAACTATTACTCTTACCATAGCGGTGCAAACAATAATAATCTAACGGTTTTTAAAGGTCTGGTCATTAGTATGTCAAATTCTGGAAAAATTAAATGTTAGGACGAAAGTAACAACTTGTCACTTTCATCCCTTCATACATTTATGTGCGTGAAATCTCAAAGGATTTTTTATTTTATATTTCCAAGTCTCAATAACTAGAATCAATGAAAACTATTGGAAAGGTAAGATAAGGCAGAGAACCAGCCAATATTGCACTTCGTTCAAGCTTGAGAACCAAAAACAGAAAGAATTGACTTAGAACCAAAAAGATCCAAAAATATTTCATTTTATTGCTAATTGAAAAATTTATTGATGTCGTTGGGTACAGTAAGATTTGAAAGACTGATAGAAAATACCTATGTATGTAATGATGTATATATGATATGAATACAACCAGCCCTAGGGGTCGGATGATTGTAACAAAATACAGTGTTTTTAATTTTGTCCTTTTTCTCAAAATCCGTAATACCAGTTGCAAAAAAGCATTCTGTAGTCGTATTAGCTTAGCTGGTAGAGCGTTAGACTGCGAAGCCTAGAGACCCCGGTTTGAATCCGGGATATGGTACTTCCTGCACGGCCCAGTATTTAGTTTATTTTTTCTATATGGTCATAATTTCTAAAAAGCTAACAGTAAAATAGTATTATTCGCTTGAACAAAAATATTTAGTTATTCGATGAATAGTCTTTTAAACTTGCTTGTTTTTAATTGTTGATATTTACTGGTTATTGATATTTTTAGTAAAAACTATATAAATATATATATGAAAGAACTCAAAGTAAATAATTTAGGGCTCCAAGTGATGAGAAGTTTTGTAAGCTTCATATTTGATACGCCAACATCACGTGTCAATTAAAACGAGACGAGTCTTTATTAATATAGTTGCAAGAGTAATAAAAAACCGTCGTGTCTCACTTATACAGCCAATTATAAGCCCACAGTGTAACAGCTTGACGTCTACGTGATATTCAGTGTCACAGTGAATGAAATAAATAGTACTCGGTTCGTCTTGTCTGTGACATCACACAGTCTCCATTCATTGGCTGAGCACTAATCAATATCGACAGTAGGGTGAGGGAGTATGTGGTGGCTTGTTGGTAACGCACCGGACAAGGCTGCAAAGACGGTGGTCACAGGTTCTATATAGTTACAGCGGTAGTAATAGAATTCTGTTCGTTAAGAGTTACAAGATGTTATAGTAATATTTCCGGAAACTGAGCTCTGTACTAGGTATGTCCCGTAACACCCTCACAATTAAAAGAAAACATTCTGTAACACCGAGCCAGGACCCGCGTGTCGACCGTGCGCTTGACACAATTACCTGACCCCTTTTATTCTGAGGGAATCGAATCCTTGAATAACACAAGTCCTCTGTCAAAACCGGTTTAAACATATTTGCGAGACATACGAGCCAGGGAACATATTTATAAGAGACGCTCGCTGAAACTATAAATTATAGCACGATATTGCTAAACTAGACAAGAGGTTTATTGAATAGCCTGTTAAAACGCCTCTTAAAGTTAAACATACGTTCAAAATTCTGACTTACATGGTACAACAGATTCCTTACTATGAATAATTATCTCGTAAAAACAATCATAGTATTTCTATACGGCCACTTTGCAGTATGTCGTTTTTCTGCAATTGGTAGGTTTATTTTATTTTTTATTTTCTTTATTTGGGAAAAAAAACATTATTACAATAAAATATATGCTAATAGTGTACATGTTAAAAATATAAGTTAAAGTAACAACCACGACATTTTCCACGTATTAAATAAATGATTAATTACATTGCTGTGTCTGGGACATGCCATAAGGCTTGATAGCACAATCTATCTAATAAAAATGTATGTATATATATTGCTTATGAATAATTAACAAGTATCAGTACGCATCAATGTCTTTAAAATTAGATTTTTATAGTTAGTTTTTGTTACAGCGAAGACATCAACATCTGTGAAATAACTATTATAAATTGTAGCAAGTCGCTGCAGAGGTGCTCGCTTACCGGCATTCGTTCGGCACGTAGTAGTCGCGAACAATGGGTAGTCGCGAACTCCACGACGCCGACTTACTCGGGGAACCACAAAGCCTACTCTATTTATCAGATCCATACAATCCAAATTGTTGTTGCATAAATCGTAAAGAGTCATCATCTGAAGAAGCTTTCTTCTTTTTTCTAAAGGAAGTAAATTATATTGTGATAACAGTTGTTCATATGGCACTCGTGCACGATGGCATCTATAATGTACTATACGAAGGAATTTCCGTTGCACTCGCTCCATGGCCAACTTATACTTGTCATAGAAAGGATCCCAAATCAGGCAAGCGTATTCTAATTGCGAACGAATCAATGATCTGTATAGATAGATATAGGTAGAGGAGCGTGAAAAGTCTGTAGTGGTTCGCATTACGAATCCAAACATTTGGAACGCTTTGGTTAATAATTTTTCAACATGTAAGTTTAAGTGTAATTTAGAATCAAGTAAAACTCCCAGGTCCTTTATATGAGTTATCTTTGGTAAAATATGATCGCCTAAAGAGTAATCGTATTTAATGCTGTTTTTGTTTTTGGTAAAAGTTATAATGTTGCATTTGGGGGCACTGAGCCTTAACTTATTTAGCGTGCAATACTCAACGAGTCTATTTAGATCACTTTGGAATTTTAAGCAATCACTTGTTTCTTTAATTACCTTGAAGATTTTCAAATCATCAGCATATAATAAAAATTGTGTGTGCTTAAAACAGGTATTTATGTCGTTCACAAAAATGTTAAAAAGTAGTGGCCCCAATATGGATCCTTGTGGTATTCCGGACGTAACTTTAACGCATTGCGACTTATATCCATTAATTACAACAATCTGACTTCTATTGTTTATGTATGAACAAAACCAGCGTAAAAGGTTGCCTCGTATACCATTATATGCGATCTTGTTTAACAGGATTTCACTATCCACTCTGTCAAATGCTTTTTGAAAGTCAGTGCACACCGCGTCGATCTGATTGCGTTGGTCTAGATTCTTAAATAAATAATCTGTGAATATTGTCAAATTTGTCACTGTTGACCTTTTTTAACAAAGCCATGTTGTTCGGAAATGATATATTTATGTAAGGTAGGATAAATTGCGGTGTGCACTAACCTCTCAAAAAGTTTTGAAATTGTACATAATATTGATATAGGTCTGTAATTTGTGACATCCGATCTGAGCCCGTTCTTGTAGACAGGGGTGATGTTAGCACGTTTCCATATATCTGGAAAGTACCCTTCATTCAGACATTTGTTAAAAATTATACAGAGTGGATTACAAATAATATCAGCTGTCTTCTTAAGGAATATACCTGGGATTGCATCTGGCCCCGGACCCTTGGACGGTTCTATGCTTTTTAATTCTTTAAGTACGGTGTTTACGTCAAATGATAAATCGTTACTTAGCGTACAATGGTTAGATAAGGCATTCGGAGGTGACCAGTGTGAGGTGTATGTGGAGGCTTGATAAACGGAGTGAAAGAAGGACGAAAAAAAATTACATATTGTTTCCGGGTCCTGAGATGTTTGATTAATATAAGTCATCACTGACGGTATACTATGTTTATTTTTTCTATTAGATAGGTAGGTCCAGAAATACTTCACGTTATCTTGAATAGAGTCCTCAACGGATTGAATATAATTTTTATAACAGCTAGCAACTTCAATGTTAAATCTCGAACGGTACATAGAAAATATTTCATAATCCGACTTATTTTGGTAAATTTTCCACTTTATCCATGATTTCTTTTTATTTCTAAATATGTGTATAAGAGAGGGGCTAAACCATACAGGATATCTAGAAGACCTAGGCTTAGATAAGGGGACCTGGTTTTTTATGATGTTGTAAATATTTTCATAAAACGTGTTGACTGCATTTTCGGCGGAAAGGGGCTCAAGCAGAATATTCCAACTGATATCGTTCATCTCGCGGTTTATGAAGTAATAGTCCGCTTTGTAAAAGTTGTGCTTACGCTGCACTCGACGCTGCATCGAAGTAATGCAAAGTGTGAAAGGTATGATTAAGTAAAAGGGAGGATGATGCGCGTCTATGGGTGTAGCGATAGAGTTATGTGGTTGGTGTACTGTACCGCCAATAATGTTAGTGAGGCAGAGGTCTAATATTCTTTCATTAGTGTTTATGTATGAATTAAGTTGTAACGCGTTATTAATTGCCATAAAATTACGGATGGAGTCACAAACACTGGAATTTCCAGTACACATTAATGAGTTACAATTGGGTAGTCCTGCCCAACTCGCCTCGGGAATGTTATAATCGCCAACCAATATAAATTGTGTAGCATTACTGTCTCTAAGTAGCTTGTTTACAGTTTCAAAATATAGGTTGTATATGGCTACCGGGGGCTTATTAGGAATGTACGATGCACCAATCAGATAGCGTTCATTGGGGTCATTAGACGGAAGTAAGACAAAGATGAGTTCCATATACTTCAAGATATTTGGCTGGTCTGGTGATATAATTCCTTGAGGCTTGAGGTGCTTAAGGACTGCTAGAAGTACTCCGCCCCCATCAGACTTTTGGGAGGTGATGAGATCCCTATCGCATCTGTATACAACATACCTATCGTCTATGAATTCGGTGTCATGTATATGGGAGTTTAACCAGGTTTCTGTGAAAATTATGATGTCATAGGCATTTGACAATATATTAAAATATATATTTTGAAGTTTTGTTCGCATCCCTCTACAATTCTGGTAATAAATAGACAACTTGTTATTGGCCATGGAAAAAGCGTTCAGAATTATTAAGTTTTGCCACAAAAGTACGATCAAAGTGCATGTAGGACCATAGTGAATACTTTATAATATATTTGTTTATAAACGTAAATTGATAGTATATTAAAATTTTTAGTATAATAAACCTCTTCAGACGTGTTGTGATACTCTTCATGACAAGTTGGATAACAGCAATACTAATGTAACCAAATAATGTACAATTATGATAATATATAAGTTGATGTATGGAAAAACAAATATGGATTAAATGAATTATTTTTGTTTTTTTGCTTTCATTTTTTCGATATCCTTAAGGCAGCGAATGGCCAATACAGCTGAATTCTCCGACTCCCTTACGAGTATAGTGGAATGTTTAGTCCAAACATATTTGTATCCTTCCTTAGTAGCGGCTTCTCGAGCATTACGAAGGAGTTGTTTATTACGCAATGTCAAGTGCTCGTTAACATAGACAGTATGTAGCGTTCCATTAATGCCAAGCTGGTCAGAATTAAGTCCCTTCTTCAGTCTGTAAGCACTGATGACATTATCTCTCAATACTCTGGACGGAAATTTTGCTATGATGTTTTTAGGTCGGTTATTTTGAGTCGCGTGAGGTACGCGGTGTACAGACACTATGCTTTCTTGTTTTAGCGGGCATCCAATTTGCTTTCCCAAGTTCTCTATTATCACTAGGAGGTTCTCACCGCGACGTTCTGGTACGTTTGAGATTTCGATATTATACTGTCGTGAGTGTTGCTCCAGTAAATCAATTTTTGCTTCTAAGGTGGTAATGATAGTTTCGTGCTGAGAATGTGAAAGAGCAGATAGTTCATCCACTCGCTTTTTGACTTCTTTGTACTGGTCAGACATGAAATTGGTGCATTCTTTCATTTGGGTCACGTCGTTCGATAATTCCAGATATTGCGATTTAATCTGGGTTAGGTTAGTAGGTTTCCGTATTTTCTTAAATTCTTTATTGTTTCATAAGACAATAAAATTATTATTAAAATATCAATACAACTGAGTTTATGTAAGCTAGTATGCATAGTGTGACCGCTTCTGAGTTCATTCACGTACTGTTTCAGTGAGCATAGCCGATAGCGACTGCAGCTACACTGTGACTGCGCTACTTAGCTCTGAATGTTTATGCGCTCCTTGTATTTATATCGCGTAATATTGTGCACTTTTGCCTCAGTGCTCAGTACGTTTCGGTCCGAATATTTCACGGTCACGTCGGACTCATCTCGCATGTTCGATGATTGCTAATTACCTCACTGTTCAACGGTGAAGGAAACCATCGTGATGAAACCTGCACACTATGGAGATTTAAACAAGATGTTTTGTGCTATGTGAAGTCTGCCAGCTCGCACTAGGCCAGCGTGGTGAACAATTGTCTAAGTCCTCGACCTCTCAGTGAAAAAGTCAGTTGTAAAAGATCACGTGATATTACCTGTTTGAAAATGACTTAGCTGTTTGAATAACTTAAGTTCTCTGCTAAGGCCGGTTGAAACGTATTTAAACATTTAAACAATCCTGACTTATAGGATACAAGGGGCACCTCGGTATAAAGTATAAACGATTCCCTCGACTGTAGTATTAACATTTGGTGACATACTATATTTCAGCAACTTTGCTTGTAATGCTGAAAACCAATCGCAACGTCCATCTTACCAATGTCTTTTGTTCCTTTTTCAAAGCTCTATATGCAAAAGATGGATGGATGCAGGCTGCCTCCAACAGGTCACTGTGGAAATCATTAGGAAAGGCCTATGTTCAGCAGTGGACTTCCTTTGGCTGATGGATGGATGATGGATATGCAAAAGCAAACATAGTTCTATACGCCCACTTCGATTGACTATCGTATCATTTTTCTACAATAAGTAAGTTATTTAAATTGAATGTAAATTGCATTGTTCATTCCCAGAATCGTGGCAAGTCCTTACTATTGTTCTTCTTCTGCTATGAATCACGAACGCTGGGATGTCTCGCTGAAGCAGTCGTACACTGAGGTACCGAGCTTGTTTTCTATTATCTCGCAACAAGGCGAAAATGTTACCACATAGCTATTGAGAGTTTTGTGATACAGGAGTAGGTCACAGCGTAGTAGCTTCTCATATAAAACATGAACATGATGTGTAGTCAACACGATTATGAACTAGACCGATTACTTTACCAAGCATTCTGTATGTATACAACAGTATTATAAAGTATTATTGTACTACAATATTGTACAATATTATTGTACAACAGTATTATACAACAATATTGTACAATATTATTGTGCAACAGTATTATACAGCATTATTATACAACAATATTGTACAATATAATTGTGCAACAGTTTTATAAAGTATTATTGTACAACAATATTGTAGTATTATACAGTATTATTGTACAACACTGGCATACTGATTTCGCCACCTTTTCGGTGGTAGCTGGTACCTAACCAATATTAACAACTACGCAAAGAGGGTATCAACGCGGCTTTTTATATTTATTTCGCTCGATATCTCAGCCAATACTGTGCCTATTGGTTTTTTTTTTTTGAAAATATATTGTTATACTTTTTCTTCTTCTTTCGTGTCAATGGCTCATGTGATACACTTTTATATGAACCTTTACAGTTTCATAGTTTCCCGGCCCAGTAGGTCGCTACATTTATTGCAGCGTCTGTTGCTTTGATGATGTTCCTTCTGGTGCAGTTTGTAGGGCACAATGGGCACATCAGTAAGTGGCACATACTCTGTTCTGGGGCGCCACAGTCACCGTTGTTATACTTACATGGTGTTATAAAATAAAAAATAATGCCGAATTAAAAGATTGACAGCCTCCTTAGAGCAGTTGTTTAACGCCACGGCGGCTGCGAAACGAGAGGCCGCAGCTTCGATCTCCGCACCGAGACAAAATATGTTGTGCGATCCACAAGTACTTGTGAAACCGAAAAGTCGTTGTATTATACCACACCACTGTGTTTTATTTTATCATTCAACTCAAAGCGTAAAAAATTAACTAAGGCCCGATTTGCTTTCTTCGAGACGTAATTTCATTCGATTTTTTTTATACTATACAGCGGTTTCCTTTCCTAAAGTTCATTTACATAAAAATAGTGTGGGATATAAACTATTAACTTTAAGAAATTATAGATATATGTATTTTCGTTTTGGAGCAAGACTTGAGGCTCTTAGTTTCTTGACTGACAAGACCTATGAATTGTAGCACGTCTGTGAATATACCACAGACAAACATATCTATACCGATAGACTGTCAGAAGAAATCACAGCACTATTCTTTGTCGACACAATTTCGTGTTGTCTACGTGACGTCTATGTGGGTGGACGCTCAAATGATTTAGCATTACTTCTATGCTTTAGTAATTGTTCTGAGGAAACAGTAAACTAAATACATCGCGCTCGATTTGCAGTCTGTGCTCTGTCATCTGTGACACACATAGAACTAACTCAAACGAATATACCGGCCCACTGTGTGTAATGTATGAAACTAACTTAAATTAATGATTATTTTTTAATCCACTAAATTTTGGATTAAGTATGAAGTTTGCACCATATTTTAATCTATACAGGATAATATTGACATACGGTATACAATTTAAACCAAATCTTCCTAGCCACTCCAGGTAACATTGTACCAAGTTTGAAAAAAGCTGCCTGGTACTTTTGTCAAAAATCGCGATTTTAGTTTCCAAGGTCTTTGATCAACCCGTGTAAGTAAGATTCTTTTTACAACTACAGAAAGTTCCTCAACCGAACTGAAGTTTAGCTAAGCAATAAATATACTCGTATCTATACGGGTTGGCTAAGAATCGTGTAAATTAAAAATCACTATTTTTGATAAAAAAAAAACAAATTCCGTTTTTTTTTAATTTTGTATAATGTCACCTGGAGTGATGAGAAACATGTAGGTTAAATTAAGTAGCAAGTGTCATTATCACCCTGCATATCATATTTGAGTATAATCAGCTAGATTTACTAGAAACAAAATCTTCAGTAAATAAAATCAATATGTATATATATGTATATACTTTAACAAGTTAAAAAAAAATTTCATCAAATATTTTCTCAAACCTGTTTATATATTTTTTAATTCAATTAATTAAAATATGGAAATCTGACAATATTCACACAGAAAAAGTAGACCAAATACCAACGATAGTGGAATGCCATATCCCGGGTTCGAACCGGGGTCTCTAGACTTCGCAGTCTAACGCTCTACCAGCTAAGCTAATATGGCTACAGAATCCTTTGCGAAATAATGGATGCCGTTCAGATTCCTGAAGAAATATTCATTACTGGAGATTTTCGAATAAGTTTGTTAATCACGAATGTATAAAAATATTCAATCTTAACTCAATAAAATATTATTGCTAGAATTATTTGTTCACGAAAGCGAAGTTATATCAGTCGCTAGTGAGAATCAAATGCCTGTATTTTTATGTATTCATCATTTACCCGTATATACTGTGAAAAAAAGGCTAAACGGAGAGTACTGCTTTCTATCTTGTCACTGACTTTATGTATGTTTCACGGTAGAGTAGGCTCTACCGTAAGTTAGGGCTCACACATCCTATTTTGATACATTAAAGCGGTGGTAATCAACTCGTTACTACGGTCTGGGTAAGGCAGTCTTTAAACCTTTTTTAGACGATGACAATGCAAAATATTTAGCATATTTACAACTAAAAAATTCCCTCAGCTTCAGTATTAACATTTGGTCAAATATAATATTTTAACAGCTTTGAGTGTAACGCCGAAAACCAAATCGCAACATCCATCCCACTATTGTCCTTTGCTTTGTTTTCTTAGCTCGAAATGCAAAAGCAAACGTATTTCTATACGCCCACTTTGATTGGTTGTATCGTTTTTCTACAATAAGTAGGTTATTTAAACTGAATGTCAATTGTATTGCTAATTCTCGGTAGTCATGATAAATGCAAAGTTTTCTTCTTCTTCTTCTCGATGAAGCAGTCGGACGCTGAGGTAACGAGCGTGTTTTCTGTTACCTTGCAACAAGGCGCAAATGTTACGCGATAAAAATACTAGGACCGCATAGCTATTGAGCGTGGCCTGTCGGTAAACGGACCAGACGCGGCTGCCTACTTGTTCACGGTGGTCGCGGGTTCAAATCTCCGGGCACACCTCTGACTTTTCGGAGTCAGTGTGTATTGATAGTCAATCACCACGCACTATAAAAGTGAAGGAAAACATCGTGAGGAAACCTCCATACCATAGTGATTTGTATAAGTTTCTATCTATTTTATCAACGGAATTTAAAGCAATTTATTATAAATATATATTTATGATAAACTTATAAAACAAAATACTATAACAAATTGCCCTGAGGGGCAGTAATTTGGTTGCTCGCGCTCATATTTTTTTCGGGTTAGTAAGTAGTTGGTAATTTTTGACATTTTAGTGGTTTCGAAGTGGAAACATGCTTGACGGATCATTTTCATCTCATAAATTGAATTTTTATATAATTAAAAAAAAACAAATGCTGAATTCACACAAATAAAAATCACGCTGGATATTATAGACAAAGGTTATTATCATTTTTGCTTCATAAAAAACAAACTTTTTCAATAGTTTACACTTGGATAATGATGGCTGTATTTAGACTTAAGACAAATGCGAATTGTGAATAATTTCTGACAATAACTTATTTATGTCGTACACAACAGATTCCTAATTAGAGAACAAGACCAAACAAACAATAAACCGAATATGAATTATCATTCTCGGTGATGATACAGTACGATATTTTTGACAGATCTGCTGTAATCGAAATAGCTCAGCAGGTAGAGCGTGAGATCCATGAGATCTCAAAGGTCCCTGGTTCAAATCCAGGTTTCGGCTATATTGATCTATAATTTCTACCGATAATTTTTTGTTATTCTTTTCTGTAAATCTTTTCCAGTAACTTGAGGTTTTACGTTTAAATATTTCCTAATGTTTTAAATTATATTGCGGCAAATATTTATATTGCGATTCCGATTTTATTTAAACATGTTGGCGTGGATATAATTAAAAATACGCATTTAATTGTAACGTTAGAAGTTTGTTTTGTCTTATATTAGGCGACGAGAACAGTCAGTGCAATGCCGTGCAAGTTTGTAGCAAGTGTATGAGAAAATATAGTTCATATTATTAATAATAAGCGAATATGGTGTTGAATATCGTACGTATATAATAGAGTAAAATATAGTTAATTGTAACAGCAGATATTTCTGGAAATATTTCTTGAAATATCGGCTTCCCATTTGAAAAAAACACCCTTCGCCACTGGTGTACGATATACATCGTAGGTCCTCGATTAGCTATTGTAGTAGACTCTTGTAACTTGTAACAGTTCTACGCCTCCCGCTGTAACTTACGCCCATCATCGCGAACTGCACGGGACTCCTGTACAACTCAGAGCTTCACTGAGAGGGCTGAAGCCACTCTACGTTAGTGAAGGTTTTCATTTACCATATGTAATCTTGTTCAGACCTCTATAGTATGCAGGATTGCTCAAAATACTTTCTGTAATCAACACACAGACTACTCTAAAAAGTTAGAGGCAAGTCCCCGTATACGAACCCACGACCACCGTCTCGGCGGCCGCGTCCGGTGCGTTACCAACAAGCCACCACATACTCCCTCACCCTACTGCCAGTATTGATTTATTGCTCAGCCAATGAACGACCTTTGTTCCTGACGAGGCGTTGAGTCGCCACAGACTAGCCACAAAGCATTCGATGCGTTTCATTTTCTGTAACACTGATCAGTCACAATAAACAAGAAAATTAAGTTAATCAAGTTACACGTTTTCAGTTTAGGTGTATATTTCTTTATAAAAAGATAACATACGTGAGTATAACACGCTAATGCCCACTATTGTAGAAATATTTCACTTCTTTAGAATGTTACATCGACATATATGTGAGTGCTATAGAAGTGATGTTTCGACATAAAACTGTGTAGGTAATGTGTAGGTATATGTGGTATATGTGTAGGTAATCGGTGCAAAACTTAAACTTGTAAAGCTTAGATTCAGTTGACGTTGCTAGTCATAGGACTTATAAATTAAGTGCCTTAGTGAAATGATATTTATAAATTGTTAACTTACTTTCTTTCGTTCAGTACAGGAATGAGGACTGAAAGTTAACAACCTCGTTGAACGCTTTGATAACTTATTATGTTTTTGAACTGCAATCGCTTGTGAAAATATAGCCAACTCTAATGAGATATGATATGATGAAGGGTCGGTGGAGATAGAAAATAATGATGATACTTGAAAAATGAACAATATATTATTTTGGCAAGGTATGTCTACAGTCGTGAAAAATAATTACATTGTAGATTGTTACATTACTTTTTTTATTTCTAGGTGATATATTTTTATATACTTGTATAACTGGCTGTTTCTTTAGCATGTACGTTCCATATAAATTAATTTGTTCCAATCCAATCCATCAGCCAAAGGAAGTCCACTGCTGAAGATAGGCATCTCCTAATGATTACCACAGTGACCTGTTGGAGGCAGCTTGCATTCAGCGACGTCCCGCGACCTTTACCAGGTCGCCTGACCACAATTCATTTGATACATGCAATAAATATTTGTAAATATTTTTTGAGAAACTTAATTTTTATTTCAAAATAGAATTTTAGACTTAATTCTGTCTGACCTTGAACATGTAAATATTACTAATTGCTCAAACCCCATTAAGGTACTTGATAAATTCCACCCAGCCTTAGAATTCAAACTTTCATTACCTAACTTGGTTAAAATCAAACCCAAAAGTATATGCAGGCACAACTATCGCAAAGCAGATTATGAAGCAATTACTGAAGTACTCAGTGATGTCAATTGGAACAATGAATTTGCAGTTACTAATGATGTGAACATTATGGTGGACGGGTTTTATGCCAGAATTAGAGAAATCATAAAAAAACATGTTCCTTTAAGGGTATATTCTCGATGTAGATATCCACCCTGGTATTCCTTTCAATTGATCAATTTACTTAAACGCAAAATGAAACTCCACAAGAAACTAAAAATATATAATAATCCATTAGACTTCATTGAATTTAGTTATATGAGAAAAGATTGTCAAAAACTTACATCAAATGCTATAACACTTATATTGAGGAAATAGACAGCAAAATAAAGAGACACCCTAAATTTTTCTGGACACATGTAAAAAACCTACGGAAATGTGATAGCTCTTATCCCTCGGAAATGAACCTTGGCAATCTTACTGCAACTTATAGACTAGTTTTCTAGTTTATTTGCAAAACAATTCTCATCCGTTTATGATCCACCAGATGATGACGATTCTGTTATTCATTTATGTAGCCCTATAACTCCGGTACCAACTATTAGTGACTTTTCAATATCTCAAGAGGCTGTTTATAAAAAACTTTCCAAACTGGATCTGTCCAAAGGGGCAGGACCCGACGACATACCTCCGATATTTTGGTCTCGTTGTGCACGATACATTTCCTATCCGCTTTCAAATATCTACAACACATCGTTAAAAACAGGCATTTTCCCAAATTTTTGGAAACGGGCCAGGATTGTGCCTATTTACAAGAACGGCAAACGCGAATCGGTATCCAATTACCGCCCTATTTCAATTCTCTGTGTCTTGTCTAAGGTCTTCGAATCGCTTGTGTACCCGATTTTATTTAACCATGTTAAAAACTATATATCCACTTACCAACATGGGTTTTTACTAAATAAGTCAACTAACACAAATCTTGTCACATATGTCACTGAATTGACCTCCGCAGTTGATCAGGGTTTCCAAGTAGACACAATTTATACGGAGTTTTCCAAGGCCTTTGACAAGGTAAATCATCGCATATTATTACAGAAACTCGGCTCTTTAGGCGTGACAGACACCAATTTGAACTGGTGCAAATCCTACCTTGATGCTCTACCTTCTGTTCTGTTGTCGTGGATGGCGGTGAGTCGGATCTGTATTTTGCTACCTCCGGTATACCACAGGGCTCAATCTTGGGGCCGCTATTCTTTAACATTGTTATTAATTATATATCTCAAATATTTAAATACTCTACGCCTTATATTTTTTCAGACGACCTAAAGTTGTCTCGTGTAATGACAAAGGAATCCGACATAGATTTATTGCAGGCGGACATAAATCGTTTAAGTCAGTGGTGTTCAGCCAATAAGATGAGTCTTAACTTAAATAAATGTTATCACGTAAAATTTACCAGAAAACGTCATAAAATTCAGTCTTCGTACAATATACATGGTCACTTACTTTCAGAAGTATCCACAATTCGCGATCTGGGTGTCTATTTTGATAGCCGATTAACATTTATTGAACACATTGATAAAACCCTCAACGCCGCTTATCGTGCGTTTGGATTTGTACTTCGTGCGTCAAAAGAATTTAAAAAACCACGAACTACAATTCTACTATATAATAGTTATGTCCGTACTGGAATACTGTAGCACCGTTTGGAACCCATCTTTCCAGATCCATATTACTCGAATCGAAAGATTGCAAAAAAAACTGCTACGCCAATTAGCTTTTCGACTTAAACTTAAGAACATCAAATCATACCATGAGAAATTATCGCATTTCAAACTCATATGTCTCGAATCGCGCCGCACTGTCTCAGATTTGTTATTCTTGTATAAGCTACTTAATAACAGTATTGACTCCCCTGAAATGCTAAGCAAAATATGTCTGACCGTACCGAGCAGAGTACCACGTTTCCCTCGTCCTTTATTTAAAGCTCCACGGTGCAGGAGTAATTTGGGTAAACACTCGCCCATCGCAAGAGTTGCTCACAAATACAATTCAGTGGCCAGCTCTTCGAAGGATGTCGATATATTTTCTAATACACTAGATAAATTTAAGTATCTCATATCTAAACAATTAACCAATGTGTAAATGTTGACGTGTCTGTCTGTATGTCTATATTATATTATCTTATATTAGCTACATTGTTGTTCCCTTGAATTATGTAACTATTTTTATGCATATGTTGAGTGTTTATTTAGTACAATGTTTAATTTTATAGTCGTTCATTTATATTTGTTTTCTCTTTAATATTGTTTATTTTTTCATGTTTAAATATTTTCGTTCCTATTTTGTCTTTCAATTTTGTCGTTCAATTTTAATTTAATTTTAGTTTTATATTGATAGTTTATAGATAAGTTATTTCATAGTTCTTTCCTGTTGTACAGTATTGTTGCATGTTGTGATCTCCTCTAATTGAAGAAACAATTGTTGTTGCATTGAGGAAACAATTGTGTGCATGTTTAAACTGCAACACTACAATAGCAAAGCTTGTAAAGTGTATTCTTTGTTGGAGATCCTAATAAATAAAAATAAAATAAAATAACCTATATGGCGAACATTCTACAACAGAACGTGAGTAATCACGCACTGTACTGATCAAAATAAATAAAATTTGGCAATTTATTACAAATATTGTTATATTAGATAAGGTTATGAAGTTGATAAATTAGGTTTAATAAAATTTCATGAAGATCGGTTAAGTAAATACAACTTGTAGGCGTTTCAAACAAACACATTTTGCTGGCTGAAATATCCGGATCGAGACGTAATGAGCACTGTGGCAAAATATTACGCGATTTATATACTAGGAGCGCATAAACATTTAGAGCAAACTAGCGCAGGCGGAGGTCACAGTGTAGCTGCAGTCGCTATGAACTACGCTTACTGAAACAGTACGTGATGTACATCGCACTCGATTCACTTAGTCTGTGGCATCAGGTGAATGAACTCAAAATCAGCCTCGGTGTGTTCTCGTACTAGCTTACATAAAGCCAGTTGTATGATAGCGTGACATGTTTTAAAGATTGTTTATAATTACGGGTTATACATGTCTGAATAATAATTTGTTGTCACAAGACACAATAAATAATGTAAGAAATATGGAAGCCACAAATAAATTTGCGTCTAAATAGGTATTCTTTCTACTGCTATAACAAAATGATTAAATTCATTAGGTACATAGGAAACAATACAAAGTTCGTCAATATTAGGACGGTCTTAAAGATCAATAAAAGCACAAGCAGAAAATTGTGCATGTTATCATTTGATTTTTAAGAATATTTTGGGAGATGTAATTGTATTCAAGTATCTTCGCTGCAAAATTATGACTAAGTATTATATATCGAGTATTATATATATTATATATTATATATCGAGACGGATAGGACGAGATATCAAGAGTGGAATGGGAAAAGCAGTATAGGGGCCAGCAGTCGGCTTGAGTTTAAATATGCAACATTTAGTACGCGAAATAATAAACTCATTTGCAAAAAAAACGGGCACCTAAGCAATGAACCATTTCAAATGTTACTATTGGTTTGTTTGATAATTATAGGTAGTTTTACTTTCACAATTTTGTAAATTAATAAGCAAATAATCGTTTTCGTCAGTATTATCATAAAATTTTGATAAAATTTATGGGTTTTAATGCTAAAGTTCACTAGTAGTGTATGCTCGCTAGTAGTGCATATGCTCGTGAAGTAAAAGTTAACAAACATTTTTGTTTGATTTTTCTTTAATAAAGTAAAAGCAGATAAATGTTTAGTATCGAGTGTGACCCCCTCTAGCTGAAATCACAGCTTGAATTCGTCTGGGTATGCTAGCGAGGATATCCCGGATACTTGCTTGCAGAATACGTTCCCACTCCGCGGTAATCACATTCTTCAGCTCTCTGATGGTCTGCGGAGCTGGTTGTACTGATCTCACGCGTCGTTTTAGAACGTCCCAGACATGCTCTATAGGATTGAGGTCGGGACTTCGAGCTGGCCAATCCAAACGACGAATGCCGACCTCTTGCACATAAGCTTCCACATCGCCAGACCGGTGGGCGCGAGCGTTGTCGTCCATAAAAATTGAGTCTTCGCCTAAAGCGGCCAATGCGGGTTGTGCATGAGGAATTAGAACTTCCGTTATGTATCGATGTCCAGTCAGTGAGCCGTTTTCAATGAAGACGAACTCTGTACGATCCATTGAATTTATTCCTGCCCAAAACATAACAGAGCCCCCCCCCCATAAGGTGTGATTTCTTCAAAACAAGCCTCTGCAAAGCGTTCTCCTCGTCTTCGTAGCACTCGCCGACGTCGATCTTCACCAAACAGAGATATCCTGGCTTCATCGGAGAACAATACCCTATTCCAGTCTTCTTGAGTCCATGACTCACAATTTCGAGCAAACCTAAGCCTGGCAACTCTGTGCTCACGGAGTAACTTAGGGCCGCGGGCCGGGCGATGACTGCGTATATTGGCCGCGAGAAGCCTTCTCCTGACCGTCCATAGACTAATATGCACATTTCTTACTTCTTCGAGGTTGTTCTTAAGGTCCACATACGAAGACTTGCGATTTCTCAATGCGCGACTCACAAGAAAATGGTCATCCCGTGGTTGGGTACATGGTTTTCTTCCAGAACCAGGCCTTCTCTCGACGGAACCGGTGTCTTGATACCGCTGCTAGGTCCTTTGAACCGTCGAGCGACTCACACTTAGCCTCTGAGCCACGAAGCATTGGCTGCAACCCTCTTCGAGCAGCGCAATAATTTTGGTAGCTTTTACCACTCTCTCTAACATTATTGAGACAGCTAAACAGCAATAAATGAAGCTTTGACAATTAAGAATATGAAATAAATTCATAAAAATTGACTAAAAGTTATGAAAACCGATATTATCTTTTGGAACTTCGCACCAAAAATGTAGGATAAAAAGTGGTTTTCTGTAAAAACGAGCATCAAACGAAAATTTGAATTTAGAACGTACTGTTTTAAACACCACGGCATTTTTAAAACCGGCCAGTAACATGTACAAATGATTGAAATCATTTTGGTACTGTATTTTTTTGAAGAAGAATTAAAATCAAAACCGCCCGTTTTTTTTCCAAATGAGTGTATGTTTCTAAAGTGGGTTGGAGTCAAGGAGTATCTCCACCGTGGCGTAGCCGGGCCCGGCCGCCAGATATTTATCAATGTGTATTGTGTCATTGTTAGTCAATTGTCATTGTTAGTGCGTGGTGGCTTGTTAGTAACGGACCAGACGCGGCTTCCTAGATGTTCACGATAGTCGCGGGTACAAATCCCAGGGCACACCTTTGACTTTCGAGTCATGTGTGTATAGATAGTCAATCACCACGCACTTTGAACTTTATTCTACGACTCTCTCACACCGCTGCCAATACTGATTGATTGTTCAGCCAGTGTATGCCGGCTGTTCCAGGTGTGTTGGTGGCGTGCCACAGATTGCGCGAATAATACGATTAATTTATTTTCCTGCAACACTGAATATCGTTTGTAAGGAGAGCTACTACTCTGTATGCTTACGGTTTCGCCTGCGTTAGTGAGAGGTGAATATCACCCGTCTCCCTCACACCTTCCCGTAAATTCATAGTGAAGCAATAGATTGTGTTAATTTTCTCTGGTGTGATGATGTCCTGGTATATCCGGTGCCTGATCTACGCATGTTGCTTGGCAACCGTAAACAAATGTTGGTTACAAACAAACGGCGTCACTGCTTCGACCATTGAATTGATAAGAATTATAATAAAAAAGGCCCTTTCATTGTATGAACACCTTACTAAGTTAATTGAAGGTCATAATAACCACTATAAACTCTGGATCAATCCAAAATCATTAATATTACAGAAGCAACGTTATTTTTCGACCCCACGAGAACAAAAGTTTTTTCTCCTGGATTGAGTTACCTACTTTCTTTTCCGGTGCCCCGGACAAACTGTATGCAATATTTATAATGTCGTTCCGTTTAGTAATTAGAGCCTGAAAGCTTTCCAAACAAACAAACGTATAAGTATCAGCAGGTATCGTATTAATAAAATATGCGTTAAATTAAACGAGTCCTATATTTGTATTCGGACAGATGTATGAACATACACGTTGCATAAAGCTCACCATTGATCGTGTCACGAGACAGTAAACATGGTAAATATTATATGACTACTATTTATGTAAACATGCTTTAATATTTTTTCTGCGACATTTCGTAAGAATAGTATGTGATCGAAACAAATCCCACGAAATAGTAATGTCAGCAGCTACTATATCTGATAAAATTTAACCAGGGATTCATTGAATAATTTTCTATTTCGTGTCCTCTTTTAGCCATCATGACATATCAGAGGGACAAGTATTGCAGATGAAATCAGAACGAGCTTACGCAGGGTTTTCTATTGTCATAACAAGGCGATAATATTTTTAGCCTCTTCATGTGTGCCACTGAAGGCAAAGAGAAAATATTACAAACTAACTGTAATGTATGTAGGCTTTATGCAGTTTCTATGATTGACTTTATAATAATATTTTTTCTGTCATCAACCGCGTTTCCTTGTGCATCGCTTGACCCTAACAAATAAATAGGTACATGCGTGCCGATTCACTGGTTCTACTCGTATAATAGACGTGTGCTTTGGTATATTTATTAATTTACGTCTTAAAGAAGAAAGTGACTAAAAGGTAAAATATAAGTTCATTAGTGGAGTATAAATTAGCTTTCTTCGTCCACATCCTCCGATATGTACATATAAATATATTACGCTGACCAACTACTAGGAGCGCATAACCATCGAGAGCTGACGTAGTGTATATTACAGTATAGTAGCTCTGCCTTGGTAGTATTTTCACTGCAACAGTATACTAAATACATCGCGTGTGTTTATCTGTGTTTAGTCATTATGCAAGTGTTCCAAGTTCACGGTCGGTACGCGAGTCCTGGCTCTGCGTGAGGGAATGCTTCAATTTACTCATGAGGGTGCGTCATGTCTAGTGCAAAGCTAAGTTTTTAATATTTTTACTATACTTTTAACTAATAACCCCTATATCTATTTTAACAGAAACACTTTAAAGAAGTATGTAAATCAGAGTTTCGTATTCGTAGATATTTCGTAAAAATTTCTATATTCCTGTAACATAAAGGGTCCATGGAAATGTGAAAGGAACTACTGAGACAAAACTGTCTAAGTGTTTTTTTTTTCACCTATTGCCCAGAAGTGGGATGAAATATGTTAATTAAAAAAATAAAACGAAAATGACGAGCCACGTACGTAATGCTGAAAAAGTGCCAACACTGCAATCTAGTGTCGCTTAGTGCAAGCTCGGATGAGGACAGAGACACCAACAGTTTCCCCACTAAATTCAACCCTGCGAGAGAAACATTCAAATGGTTTTCATAGTTATTGGTAGAGGTCGCTGTTCGTAATTACAATACTGCAACATGTATGACTGCAACTAGAAGTTGTCCCGGCTCCGTTCGGGATAATGTAGGCTTTGTTAATATACAATTGCTAGTTATATACTGATAGATAGTACGACCAAGGCATTGTTTCAATGTTATACATCAAAATATACAGTGCCTTACCGGCAAAGAATTAAAAATAAGACGTGCATTTTTGGAAAAATATACTTTACATGTATTCTCTGTGTGATTGAACATTGGTTTAAAAAAAAGAATAAACAAATACACGCAACAGTAACATGTACATAGTCGTGACCCCACACTAAGATCTAGTCTTGTGTCGTGGCTGGTGTAAATCAAAGATGACTTGACACGCTCTGATTTATTTTTAAATAATATTCCACACAGGTTGGATATATTATACAACATCTTACACTTTATAAGGAAAAAACACAAAAAAAACTATAAAATAAATGAAAGGACTAAATTATAACCACGGAAATAAATTAAAAATAAACAAAATAGACAGAAATGAAGGTAAAGACAGACACATACTTGTACATTCTCCTCACCAATCTATTAATGTTTTTCTTTGCCAGCCTTGCAGCTGCCCTTTCTGTACGACTATTTCCACCATTATGATTGGAAGTAAACGCAGACGTATTTTCAAATGAATCATAATATTCACCATCATCATTACCATTTCCCTGACCTTTCGAAAATAATTAGAATTTAATAATTATAGTACTGGTATGAGTGCTAAAATATGCATTACATTTTTTCAACTTATAAGTTGTAAAAATATCGTATGCTTCCGGTCCAATAAGGTTTATTAGTCTACTCGCCTGGACATCGCTTCTTTCCCGATGTACGACCGACGCCTTTAAACACATTTTGAACTACCTAACCCATCGCCGCCAGGCATCAGCCCGAGTTGCTGGGCCTCCTTCCAGGACAAGTTCAGACGGCGGCCGCGCATGTTCCATCTCGACTTATTATCGAATGCAAGCAGAAAAATAGGAGTTCGATCCCCGCACCGAGACAAATTGATTCAGTTGATATTTTATATATATAATATATAGATATTTTATAATAATTGAATTCTCCAAAGTTTTAAACACTAAAGCAGCGGGGTAAAAAGGTCGTGAGAAGATTTTTATGTTATTCTAAAACTAGGCGCAAAAGTTCCGCGATTTATGTACTAGGATCGCATAGCCGTTGAGAGCTGAGCGAGACAGGCGTAGGTCACAGCGTAGTCGCTTTTACGATGAAACATTTTTCCTGTAGCAGTGAACGAAATATATCGCACGCGATTTGTTTAATCTGTGCCATCAGGTGAATGAACTCAGCAATATTATCTTCACCATATTTATTTCTCGTGACTTAGTTTTAATTAAGTACAAAGTCTTCTCTATAATAGTGCGCGTTTAGAAATATTTAAGTTTTCTTATTATACATAAGATACAAATAAACGTCTATAAAGGGGACTGACTTCATAGAGATTATCCCTTCGGTTACCGAGCGTGTCAAATATTTGCATATTTGACACTCTCGGTATCCGTGGGAATTGGTTCCCACGCATCAATATGAACATCACATCTAACTCGCATTCTGGTGGTGGAAACACACGTGTTGTATTTGAATTAAATTAATTGATTTCAAAATATATTCTTACATTAGAGGACGTCCGGATCCGCCCGGGTGCAGATACTTTTTGAGTCCAGTCTGTGTACTCAAGAATTCCCGTCTGTGGAAACCACCTGTTACTTCACTACGAATTTACAGGAAGGTGTGAGGGAGACAAGTGACGTTAATCTCTCTCTAACGCAGGCGAAGCCGTAAGGGCACAGAGTAGTAGCTCTCTTTATAAACAGTATTCAGTGTTAGGAGGAAATCAATTCAATCGTATGCCATGTGCGCACTCTGTGGCTAAACCCCAACACAACAATTAATCAATATTGACAGCCGAGTTCATTAGAAATTACAAGTTAGTATGGTGCATAATATCCTCATAAATAATAAAAACCTTCACCCAACGCCGAACCGGGATCCGCGTCTCGACTGTGACCTCGGCACACTTACGCGGCTTTCAATTTTTAAAATACTTGACTGTTTGTTCCATTTGGGCAGAAAAAGTCGGCGATATAAACTGGACAATTATAGGAGAGAATGGCATAACAGGCGCTGAACAAGAAAAAAATAAAAGATTTGGGATAAAAATGGCTATTTATATGACAGAAGATTAGATCACCTAAGGCCTTTGAAACATATACAAAACATAACATATTATCTAACATTTTATTTGAGATACATCCCGATTTCTAAGACCACTAGTTCATTAGAGAGACTCGTGAGTCTCACAAAACCTACATGGATTGCCAGAAGAGGATCGATTAACTTTGACGATAAATAAAAGGATCGGGAACTTACCGACCTGACTGATAGAATATAGGTTCAATACATTTGTATTAACACGCGGAGCTGAGAGTGTGTCTGTGTTCGGTAATATAGGAGTATCTTAACATCTTTTTTTATACAATAGGTCCGGCAAACGAGCAAACAGGTCACCTGATGGTAAGTGATCACTGCCGCCCATGACCATCCACAACGCTGGGAATATAGATGAATAGCCGGCCCATTAAATCGGAATGGGAGCGGGAAGAAAAAAGGACAGACGATCAAAAAAGTATTGAGCAGCAAAGCTGAGGCATGACTGACAACAGCGTGGCTCTAGCACATTACAACATCACCTCAATACAGTTGTCTGTATTCCTTCAGAGCGTCGGTATCGTATGGCTCATTATGAGGTGTGCTATTTTATTTTTATCTTTTAATTTATTTAAGTTTGAAAAATATACAGAAGAATAAAACATATAAGCACAATACAAATGCTGATGCAGGATATTCCAGTAAGGGTTCCCCATATAAAATATCGGCGTGCACGTGTGTTTTGAAAATCCTACATGTCTTCCAGCTCTGTTTTATCTAATTAATGACCTCAGACACCTGAATATGGGCAATTATTCCACATTGCTTAGTGAACACGTGTAAAATATTTAATTTAATCTTGTTGATATTTTGATAAATCGTGAGCTCAGTATGATTTTCTTTTTTTCTCTTTATAAAAATTAGCAACGCTACTATTGCAGATTCTTCAAAGACCTTTCCGCACGAATGTAGAAGAAACATTAGACTTTGAATGCTTATGTTTGAACTATAATTTAAAAATGGCAGTAAATCAACCTACTCGCCTAAAAAGTCAAACATGCCTTGACAACATAGTGCATAACTTTAATAAGAAATGTGATATACAAGTACGTGAATTAGGTTTATCTGACCACACAGCCCAAATTTTTAGATTCCCTATACAAACAACATTCAATAATAAATTTTGGCGGGTAATTAAAAGAGACTACAGTGTGGAAAACTTAAAAAAATTCAAAAACTGTTTAAATAATTTATCTTTCTCAGAAATGTATGTTACTGATGATCCTGATACGGCTTATAATACATTTCTGGATACTTTTACTTTGTTTTACAATTTATGCTTTCCAGAAAAATTAACAATTATCAACGTTATAAAAAAACCTAAATGGGTTTCTCGTGGTATCAAGATATGTAGCAAGAAAAAACGTCAATTATTATGGCAGTTTCGACGTAAACCAAATCAAATTAATAAAACAAATTTCATGGACTACTCTAAACGCCTTAAAATAATCATTAAACTCACACAGAAGGCACAAAATAACTATGCCATAAAAACCTCTACAAGTAAATCTAAAACAACATGGAAAATAATAAATTACACAAAAACAAATACGCCAAAACATGTCATTACAAAAATTAAAGTTGATGATAAAATTATTACAAGGCCAATAGAAATTGCAAATGCCTTTAATACATACTTTATCGATAAAATTACACCAATAAAAAAATCGGGTAAAAATATAACATCTCTCATAGATAACACTTCAAACTCTTTTTTTCTAGCTCCATGTTTACCAATAGAAATATATAGAATAATAAATTCTCTAAAAAATAGCAATAGTGTAGGCTATGACGGCATTACAACAAAGGTAGTCAAATCAGTTGCTGCAGAAATTTGTTCACATTTAAGTTATAGCATCAATCTTTGCATCGACAAAGGAATTTTTCCTGAAGCGCTTAAGTTATCAATAGTAAAACCACTATTCAAAAGAGAAAATAGGGAACTTATGCAAAACTATAGACCGATTTCACTCTTAAGCATATTTTCAAAAATATTCGAAAAGTATATATATCAACAATTGTACGCTTATCTCGAAAAGAACAATATACTGACGGACGAACAAAAGGGATTTCGCAGTAAAAAAACAATTAGTATAGCGGTCTTCGACTTCTTGTATAAAGTCATTTGTAATGTCGACAAAAACAATCCTATCAGCACTATATTTTGTGATATGACACAGGCGTTTGACTACGTAAATCATGATTTGTTAATGAAAAAACTAGAAGCTTATGGTTTTCGCGGAAATGTATAGAGGTTATTAAAATCCTATTTGAGTGATAGAAAACAGTACACAGAAATAACTACAATTGACACTGACACAAAACATGAAATGACATACAAATCTATGGTACGTTTAATTAAATATGGAGTGCCCCAGGGTAGTGTCCTGGGCCCTCTATTATTTCTCATTTATATTAATGACTTACCCAAAAGTGTAAACCAGCACATAACATTATTTGCAGATGATAGTACTATAACGATACCATGCATGAATAAAGAAAATTACAACTCAGACATCAATAATGCTTTAACTTCAATAATTAAATGGCTAGAGAACAACAATTTAAAGATCAATCTTGATAAAACAAATATAATGCATTTTACACAAAGAGGATCTACCATGTCTAATTTAAACACACTTTATAACAATAAAAAGATCAATGAGGTAGACCATGCAAAATTTCTGGGTTTAATAATAGATAAGAAACTTAATTGGAAAGCACATACAGAAGCATTAATTAAAAAAATTAGCAATTCTTCATATGCAATTCACAAATTGGTTCCCATTCTTAACGTTGATGTTCTTATAACAGCATACCACGGTCTAGTCTCTTCTAATTTAAGATATGGGATAATATTTTGGGGCAATTCTGCAAATAAAGAATTTGTTTTCAAAGCACAAAAAAGGTGTGTGAGGGCTATGTTTGGTTTAAAAGCCACTGATAGTTGTAAATCACATTTCAAAAAAAATAAGATTTTAACGCTCCCTTCTATTTATATTTTAGAAGGTGCAATGTTTGTTAAGACTAACTCTCACCAATTTCTACGAATGGCTGATATAGTCATTCGCAATAGACGCGACAATAGTAGACTTTGTTTACATAAATCCAAAACCACCTTAATGAACAATAGTATATTTTGTTTGGCACCAAAAATATTTAATAACCTTCCTGTATCATGGAAAGAACAAAGTACTACAAGATTTAAAAATACTCTAAAGCAATTTTTAATAAACAAAGCATACTATACTATTAATGAGTTCTTTAATGATAAGATTGAAAGCTGATATATTATATATTTCATAGATAGTTATATAATTTGTTTTAGTATAAAGTTAATTTGATACATATTTTAAGAAAGTTTTTTATTAGATAAGTAAGTGAAGAATTTGTTGTTAATTACTTCTATGTTTGTTACATATTATTTTATATTTGTACGCCTCTGTGGCTAAACATGACTGTATCTATGTTTTGTTATGTAACACCTTGCACGCTTGTGTGTGTATACTCATGTTCATACAAATAAAACATCTTTATCTTTATCTTTATCTTTAACACTACGCTCGGCTTAGTTGCCCGTCCCTGGTCGCCTATCTTTTGGTCGCCCGGTGACTGAGTCGCCGGCGAGACCGGTGGACATTGCGTAATAGCTCTTATACAGTAAATTGCAGACCCACAGTTTAACAGTTTTACTTAGAAACGATATTCAGGGTCACAGCAAATAAAATAAATGCTACTCTGTTCGCGTAGTCTGTGGCACCTCACAGTGGTCGTTCATTGGCTGAGCAATAAATCAATATCAGCAGCAGGGTGAGGGAGACGTGCGTAGCCTGTTGGTAACGAACCGAACGCAGCTGTCGAGACGGCGGTTCCAATCCTGAGGAATACCTCTGCCTTTATAGGGTGGCATGTATTGATATTGAAGCGAAAAGCGCAGCGTGGGACGTCCACCCACTAGGTGGTTAGACGACCTGGTAAAGGTCGCGGGTCGTCGCTGGATGCAGGCTGCCTCCGACAGGTAACTGTGGAAATCATTAGGAGAGGCCTATGTTCAGCAGTGGACTTCCTTTGGCTGATGGATGGATGAATGATGATGATGTATTGATAACCACACGCTTCAATGGTGAAGGAAAACATCGAGAGAAAAAAGACCTTAAGAAGATTTTCAACGATATGTGAAGTCTGCCAGCTCGCACTATGCCAGGGGGGTAGACTGGTATGGCCTAAGGCCTCTCAATCAAACTGTCATTTGTATTGGAGTCCCGCATCAGCAATGTGAGTTTACATGCTGCGATGATAAAGAGAGATTCGCGGAATGAATTTGGTCAGAAATTACAAAAGTGTATTAAAATTATTGAAAACCTGGCTATGAAATAATAAATAAAAAGACTCGGGTCTCGACACATTTACACGTCCCCGTTTATTTTTACGCGACTGTTTGCATTACTCAAGATCTCTGCCAAGGCCGTATGAAACATATTTGAGAGGTAAACGTGTCAGGGAATATTTTGTTTATAAAAAAATGCTCGTTGCAATCTGCGCTCTATTGCAACACTCCTACAGAATAGTTGAGTTACAAGTACATCTTTCATATATTTTTTGTGAAATATTCGATATTCATCCTTTAAGATTATTAGCTGCATAAAACATATCCTTCTCTTGGAACTAATTCGCGTAGTGTTTTTATGTGATACCATCTTGTATAATTTCATTGAGCATCTACAAAGTCCACGCAACATGCAAAGCTATTTCCAAGTAATTTGCTCATGTGTAGTGGTCGTAGTTATATGGTTATTTGTATTACTTAATTAAATTTAGTATTGGGCATGACATTGTCAGGGTGTAAGTTGTATCCACGTCTCTATTTCTGCCATTTGTATGTCGGCTGTACACCCACCACAGGTTGCAGATTTAATTATAGTATTAACTTTCTTTGCGGTGTTTAAGTATTGCTTCAGAAAGTAAAAATACTTTTATCTTAGCCGATATCTTATTTATTAAAAATAAACCACGGCATCTTTCATTTATCATGTTGCGGAACTATCAGATAACCCAACGCATCGGTATATTCCTCTTTGCAATTTGAGTCTATATTACCTCCAAAACCTAAATACCTATGTTTTCTCCACATCAACACTGATGTCATTTGGGAAAACATGATAAAGTAATAAAGTGTCGTCTCGGACTGCTCTGCGTTGATTTTTAAGGCTTCAAATGCTTCTTTCGTGAATCGTGGACTTCTATCTATGGAACTGTACCAACTTCGCAATATATTTACTCATGGCAAGCGTGTGTTGAAAGTTTTGCTTACGTATTCGTAGACGAAAAATAACTTAAAGTTATACTTAAATTCTGGGGCTCTTGTGATGAGTGATGCAAGTCGTAAATCATCATTTTACAGGAGAGCCCAAACAAGATTTTAAAAATTCTCGGTCTGAAACTAAATGTGCTAGATAGACTTGAATACCTTATTTTGTGGACAAAAATTATGAAATAAAACTGATCCAGGCAGTTATTTTTTTTTTGAAATTCTTTCGACTATGCCTAATTAACCACGGTATACTTGACTATTACCCACAAGTTAAAATACTCACGAAATTTTCCAAAGGATAAAGTGCGTGGTAAATAACTGATCTGAATGACGAGTCTGATTCACTGGTGTTATATTAAAAAAAACGATTGTCGTAAGCTCTATAGAAAAAATAAGAGACTTCAGTTTAATTAGATTATAATAGAAATATAATAGGAAACAGAAATAAGTTTAACAGCTCTTCCACGAGCGATATTCAGTATCACCAATAGATAAAATAAAGGTACTCTCGGTTCGCGTACGCTGTGACACATCACAGTCGTCGTTCATTGGCCGAGCGATAAATCAATATCAGCGGCCGGGTGAGGGAGTCGTGGTCTGTTGGAAACAAACCGAAACCGTGGTGGCTTGTTGGTAACGCACCGGGCGCGGCCGCCGAGACGGTAGTCGTGGGTTCGTATACGGGGACATTCCTCTCACTTTAAGAGTAGTCTGTGTGTGTTGATTATAGAATATATATTTTGAGGAATCCTGCATACCATAGTGATCTTAACAAGATTTTTTTTTTATTTAACCTATATCATCCCACTGCCGGGCAAAGGTCTCCCCCCTCTCTCTCCATAGTTCGCGCTCTAAAGAAATTTCAGGCCACATGGGCTCGAAAGCATCCAGGTCGTCTCGCCAGCGTTTCTTAGGGCTCCCGCACACGGGCCACCGGCCACAACCACAAAACGCCGCCACTGGCATATTTTCTGTATTTTTCATACATTTTATATGGACTCGCCGCACACGGTTGGCGCCGGTGGCGGCCACACGCTTCAAATCGTCGCAGCTTGCATCTTGTGGCTCGCACCGGCCACTAAACGCCGACACAAAAAGCCGCCACACGCCACTCGCGCGATTCCGCGCCCCTCTCTCCCTTGCCTCAGTTAACCTGTGTAAGTCGACGGTGACGCACGCACGTAGTCTGTAGTTCATATAGGTAGATAAATATGGATATAGAATTATTTATATCAGAGATACAATCCCGTCCTGCGATTTGGGATTCATAAAGTGATATAGTAATAGAGGAGAAAAAGTGAAGGCCTGGGAAGAAATCTGCGAATTGTTTGTGGGAGATTTTTCGAATAAAACTGCCAAAGAAAAGAACATTGAAGGTAAGTTTAATAAAATAATATAAAACCATATATTTATATTCTATTTTCTTGCCACGGTATTGCTCCTTCATTCATAAAATAATCTTTTAACGTATCTCTTGCCGTAGACGCTCGTGTTACTGGCCAGCCTGTATTTTGTATATTTTCGAGTCCCACTATTTTCAAAGTATGCCGAAAATTGAAGCCATCCCTTTTGCGAATAAAGTTGTGCAAAATGCAACAAGCTTTCACAATGTCTTCTGAGAAATGAACAGAAGTGTTTAATGGGCGATGTAATATTCTCCATTTGTTTGCTAGTACGCCGAAGGTACACTCAATGCAACGTCTGGCACGGCTTAACCTATAATTGAAAACTTTTTTGTCTAAGTCCAAATATTTTCCAGCATATGGCCTCATCATATTTTCACTGAGGCCAAATGCTTCATCACCAACAAATGTGTAGTTCAATGGTTGTCGATTACCGACCTGTCGTGGTGAGGGGATATTTAATGTCTTTCTGTGTATTTTGTTACACAGTTCACTTTCTCTAAATATTGTAGAATCGGATGCTTTACCGTATGCCCCAACATCCACGAACGTAAAAAGTAAATTCGAGTCGCAACTTGCTAGAAGTACTATTGAAAAAAAAATTTTATAGTTAAAGTACAAGGAGCCGGTATCGAATGGATGAATAATTCTTATATGTTTCCCATCTATGGCGCCTAAACAATTAGGAAAATTAGTATTTTGAAGAAATCCGCTGGCAATTTCTTTCCACATGTCTTGGGTCGGTTCTGGAACACAAACGGCTTTTAAATAGTTCCAAATTAGTTGACATGTTTCTTGTACTATTTTCCTTGCTGTAGAGGCCCCACGGTGGTAAGAGAGTTCAAAATCCTCAAACGAGCATCCAGTTCCTAGATACCAGAAACAAATTATATTTTTTTAAAAATAAATTAAATAAATTAAAATTATATTTTTTGTTGTTACAGTAACTAAATTACAGAGGAAGTGGAAGAGTCTTCGTGACAGTTTTAATAGAGAAAATACAAAAAACAAGAACGTTGCGAGTGGTTCGGCAGCAACAAGCAGTAAACAGTACATTTATTTCAATCATCTATCGTTCTTGAATTCCTTAAAAGAAGTGAGACCGCCTACCGATGTTACTAATGCAACTGATGATGCGGAAACATCTCGCCCGAAAATAAACAGAAACATTAATATAAAAAGGGCTGAAAAATCAGAAAATGAAATTCTCAGAACACTTTCGGAAAATTTAAAACGTAAACATGATCAAATAAGCGACCAAAATGACCCCGATAAGCAATTTCTGATGTCGCTGCTTCCACATGTAAAAAAAATTGACGAAAATTGTAAACTTGATTTTCAATCAGAAATATTACAGTTAATTAGAAAGTACACGCAAAATCAAAATTATGAAACCTATTCGGCACAATATTATGGTTATTCTTCAGGAAATGCCAACATACACTCGACACAAAAAGCTTCTACATCTGTTCAGCCTTCTCCACTTCATTCACATTATTCCGACAAGTCTATGCTTGACATGTCATACTCTACACACAACGCTTCTACATCTATCCCGTCTTTACCTATAATTCAGCCTTCTCCAACTCATTCATATTATTCTGACCAGTCTATGGACAACAGTTCTGTTATCGAAAACATGTTCCGTGATGATGACGAGTGATACCAAATTATAATAAAGACATAATAACTAAATACAAATACCTACGTGTTTTATTTGTTAACTAGCTATTCTCTAGTAGAAAAAACAATGCACATTGATTATTATAATCAATGTGCATTGTTTTTTGTATTATAAATAAAGTATAGATTATTTTATCATAGTGTTCTGTGGAGTTTTATGCTAGTGATTATTTCCACTTACCTTAATGTGATAGCTAGTCTTTCCGCAGGTGCGATGCTTTTCCGCATGTTGGTATCGTGGTGCTTTAATCCAGCATATAATAGAGCATGTAGTTCCCAAAACGTACCTATGCTTAAACGAAAATGTTTGAAAAACTTTTTAGGATGGTTTAGAAGATTATCGAAATGTTCGTTGCATTTGTTTACATTCGTTAAAATTGGATGTATCCAATAACTACGGTTTCGTCTTCTACGACGACGTCTTTTTATCAAAAGTAGCGCAATTAAACCTTCTTCGTCAGAGTCCATTATGATACTGCACGCAAGGGTTAAAAAAAAGTACAACAACAAGCAGCCACCGACCGCAAGTGTCGACCACCGGCCACAAGTGGCTGTCGCGCGCTTCAGCTACCTTTGTAGCCGCTTCTAGCTTCTAGTGGCGGCGTTTGTGGCTGTGGCGAGTGGCTCGTGTGCGGCGACACTTAGGTCTGCCGCGGCGTCGTCGACCATCAGGTACCCATTGGGTGACAATATTTGCCCAACGATCTGAATGCATTCGAGTCACATGGCCTGCCCAGTCCCATTTAAGCATTGCTGTCTTTCGCCCCACGTCTGCTATCCCGGTTTTAGAGCGAATATCGCTCTTTCGCACTCTATCACTCAGCCTTATGCCCAGAATGCTGCGCTCCATAGCTCTTTGGCAAACCTTAAGTCGGGACTTTTGTAACTCGGTCAAAGACCACGTCTGAGCTCCGTAGGTCAAGATAGGCAAGATACACATGTCGATGAGTTTTCGTTTTAAGGATATTGGAAGGTTGCCCTTCATATATGGTTTCATGGACCAGTAGCTCTTCCAGGCATTTTCAATCCGGCGGTGAATTTCTTGGTCTTGCCGGCCTTGGAAAGAGACTAACAGACCCAGATATGTATACTCATCGACATAATGTATGACCTCTCCATCAACTTGGATGCTTACTTTTGCCTTGTTTGTCATGACTTTGGTTTTTGACCGATTCATCATTAGACCCACCTCAAGGCTTGCCGTGTTTAACTTTTCAAGTATTAATTGGAGGTCTTCTGCTGATGATGCGAACAGCACAATGTCATCGGCGAAGCGCAAGTTCGTAAGTTTCTTGCCGCCGATGTCGATACCCATCGATGACCAAGGTGGTGGAAGTTTCTTGAATATCTCCTCCAATACGCTTGTAAAAAGTTTAGGAGACAATGGGTCGCCCTGTTTTACTCCACTCTGTATGCGAAATGATGGACCTGTACGTTCGAGTTTAATGGAGGCTGTGCTGTTATCATAAATATGCTGGAGTAAATCTATGTAGGTTTTATTAATTCCCTGTCTATATAATGCTTGGAGTATGGCTGGGTGGGATACACTGCCGAAGGCCTTTGTGTAGTCTATAAAGGCAATGTATAATGGGTTTTTTTTAACAAGATTACTTTTGGTAAATAAAAACCTACACTAATGTAGAGTGGCCTCAGCCCTCTCAGTGAAGCTCTCAGTTGTACAGGAGACCCGTGCAGTGCGCGATGATGGGCGTCAATTACAAGAGTCTAGTACAATAGCTAATCGAGTGCCTACGATGTATATCGTACACTGATTCAGCTAAAACAATTTACAGGGAAGCTGCTGATACTGTAACCTAGGTCTATGTCGCACAAATCTTTAGTCGTGTGCGGTCCTAGTATTTGGATCCCGTAATATATTGAATATAAATATGATATATTATGTATGCATCTGGATACAAACAAAAAACGCTAATAGAAGAACGTGATTAGTCCATGGCGTAGGCCCGATGATGTTAACAACTACTCTTCCTTTTACATACTTCAATTCACAAATATCATGAAAATATTTCGAAGTGCGCGAACTGAGTACGAATACCCTATCAACTAGAGACCTCAATCGCATTTTTATTGTAAAAATTTGTAGCTTTGTTATGCAAAATTGTCTGTCCGTGCATTAATTGTAATTTTTATGGCAATCTTATGTTTGTCGAAACTTTCATTCTTTCTTGTGAATGTCAATGAGTCCGCTCATTTAAAAATACTCGTAGTCAAAATAATCATACTTTCTTAATTGTGGCATAAAGACAATGATATTATTGCGAATGAAATATGAACACGCTCACATCACGCTATCATATAACTGAGTTTACTGAAGCTAGTATGAAAACACATTGTGACTGCTTCTGAGTTCATTCACCTGATGCCACAGACTAAGTGAATCGTGTGAGATGTCATTCACGTACTGTTCACGTACTGCTTCAGGGAACATAGTTTGTAGCGACTGTAGCTACACTGTGACCTTCGCCTGCGCTGCTTAGCTTAGCTTATGATTTAAGAAAAGATTTATATTAAAGTTACCAAGTCAAATTATGTTATTGTATTTTGTGAGAAATATCACTGTTTCGCTTAAAATATCAATCAATTCATCCACATAGCGGGCGGGCGATAAGCCGTACCGACGGCAGTGCGAAGAGATTAAACCTTGACATAAAAACACATTTGCTCAATCTGTGACAGAGCAGAGGTATTGAGCAAGCGTGCGTCAAGTCTTTTCCGTATATAAGCTGTGTGCGCCTTACATACATATTTACATTTAAATATTTCTGTTATACTATCTAATAAAAAATAAGCGATCTAACGTATTATGCTGTTGGTGTACCATTTTAAATAAATAAATAAATATAAAATTCTACACCCCCGCCACGATCACCACGAACACTTAGGAGACGCGGTGTATGTCGTAGTTTGTAACCAGGGTTGTTGCTCTATGATCCGAAATAAGTTATAAGTATTCCGCTTCTAAAATTCAACACTTATTCTAAATGAATACAATTTAACAATTATTCTAAATGACACATATCATTCACTCCGAACTAAGTCTAAAGTTAGGACGTAGGTACGATAGAGGATTCGAACATTTTGTGGAGTACCTAGGCACCTTCGCACAGTTTTTTGTACGCAGTCCACATTTGGACTGCGTACAAAAAACTGTGCGAAGCTGGTGCTTTATCCTCTTGCCCTACTTGAAACCCCGTTTCATTAATTGCAACCATATTCAGATTTAATTGGTCTATCATAATAATAACATTATCATGCAATTCAGATTTAGAAGTTATTATTACAATCATCCATGCATCCATCAGCCAAAGGAAGTCCACAGCTGAACACAGGCCTCTTCTAATGATTTCCACAGTGACCTGTTGGAGGCAGCCTGCATCCAGCGCCGTCCCACGCTGCGCTTTCCGCTTCGTGGCTTCCATTCGAGAATTTTTTGGCACCATCGGCCATCAGTTTAAAAGTTAAGCTACTAGACCCGAGCCAAATACTTGTGGGCCTCACAAACATTTGTCTCGGTGCGGGGATCCAACCCGCGGCCTCTCGTTTCTCAGCCGGCATCTAACCAACTGCGCCACGGAGGCTGTCTAAATAAATTAAATGCTTTCTCTACCAGCGACATTCAGTGTCAAAGCATATAAAATTAGTACTCGGTTCGCGTAGGCTGTGGCACGTCGCATTCGTCGTTCATTGGCTGAGCGATAAATCAATAGCAGCAGCAGGGTGTTGGGGTCGGGGGTGGTCTGACCGCTTGACTTTTTGGATTCAATGATGAAGGAAAACAGAAGAATAATTTGGATAAGAATTAAAATAATTTATATATTTCATAAAAAGAGAAATTCTTAGCACTAATTATCATCGTTGCTTTTGGTTGAACTCTCATACCCAAGGAAATATTTAACACATGGTGAGAATATCTCAATACCGAAAAATTTTAACAATATTTTCTGTGTCTGTGAAGTCTGCCAGCTCGCACTAGGCCAGCGTAGTGGGCTCTTGTCTAAGCCCTCGCCCTCTCAGTCAAACTCTTAGTTGGAGAGGATACAGCAGTGGGCGATCACGCTCTATTATCGTTATAGAGGGAGACGTAGAATTAAGATAGGCAGAAAGTTTAAAAAATGCAGCAAAATAGTTATTGGAAAGATCGCTCCACGTGGCAACCTCAAAAATGAAAGAAAGTATTCCCCCACGCAGAGCCAGGACCGCGTGTCGGCCGTGAACTTGACACACTTACGCGTCCCCTTTTATTTTGATGGAAACAGCCGAGCTGTGTGTATAAGTCAAGTACTCTGCCAAGGCCGGTTGAAAACATGTTTAAGATACAAACAATTCGTGAATATAAGAGACACTCGCTGTAACTACAAATCATCCCACTAATGAGCAGAACTAAATATTTATGGAATAGCGTGTGAAAACGCCTTTCAGTGTCAGGATTATAATTATATATTTAACAATTCTTAATTAAACGATACAATAGATTCCTTACTATAAACAATTCTCTCTTCTTCAAGATCAACATTTTCTATATTTACAATATTTTAGCAACTTCGCACATGATGCTGAAAACCAAATCGCAACATCTATCAACTCTATTGTTACTTTTTCAAAACTCCAAATGCAAGACTGAATGTCGATTGTATTGTTAATTCTCGGAAGTCATGACAAGTGCTTATTATTTTTCTTCTTCTGCTATGAATCACGAACGCTGGGATATCTCGCTGAAGCAGTCGGACACTCAGGTACCGAACGTGTTTCCTGTAACGTAACATTTGCGCCTTATTGCGAGATATCGTATACGCGCGATATGCGTGTTACGCGATTCAAATACTAGGACCGCATAGCTATTGAGCGTTTTGTGATAAAATACAGGAGTAGGTCACAGTATAGTAGCCTCTCATATAAAACATTTTCCCTCTCGCAGTAAACGAAACACCACACTCTCGATATTTCAGTCTGTGGCATCAGGTCAATGATCTCGAAAATATTGTCTCCACTATGTTTACAGCATGTGCCAATACAAGAATGCAGTCTAATATTATTTGTTTGTTATCCCGCCGCAAAATAACTTATCGCTACCATTGCCTGGACCATCCGGGCGACCGTTGTGTCGATTCCCTACTAAATTCCTACACTGACAAAACAACCAAATTCCTTCAGCGCATTAAAACTGCATCGGGTTCCTGCAGCAAGAACGCCATAGCCTCGCCGGAACCTCACATGCGCGGCGCCGCGCGGCGACTAGTCTTCGAATGAGGGACTCGGACACCGCGACAGAACCCTAATAACGAATCAATTACCTCTGTAATGCATCAAAATACGATGAGTAATTTAGGCTCTACTGTGAAATAAGTAAGGTCAGTGAAACATAGACTGCTGAAATCAGTGTATTCGAAAATTCCTATTAATTAATATGTCTACACAAACATGAACTGGATCCATTACTTCATCAAGCAGAATTAGTGATAATAAATTAGTGATTATCGGAATATCCCGACTTTCGCATTTAGCCGAATAGACTATACGTAATACATTTTATACATTACACATAGTGGGACGGTGTATTAGTTTGAATCCATTCGCCGTGTGTCACAGAGCACAGACTGAGCAAATCGAGTGCGATGTATTTAGTTCACTGTTTCAGTGAAAACACTACAGAGGCACAGCTACTATACTGTAACATTCGTCTGTGTCGTGCAGCTCTCAATGGTTATGCGCTCCTAGTAGTTTGATCGCGTAATATTTGGAAATATTTACATATCGGAGCCATCAGCGTACGATTAATAAAGATATTCATGAACAACATAACGGACAAAATAATACAGGACTACTTTCAGTAAATGGTCTTTACTTGAAACAATACGTACTGAATTCAACAGAGTACAAGTACAAGTACATTATAAACCAGTGACTCTGCAGGTGTATGCAATGATTCCGTCAGTGGAATACACTGAACACTTATGTTGGCGTATCCTTCGTGCCCGCCTGTCGTCATCACACTTGCACCTTCATTCGGAAAAATGTTTTCGATTTATAATTTACAAATTGTTCATAGACTTCATTAGCTTAGTAAAGTGAATTATAATTACTGGAATCATTTATGAATTATCAATCTATATGATGGTTTATTTTTTAATTTGTAATATTTCAGTTTGAATACAGTTGGACACATGAAGATAAAATATATAACAGCATTTATTCATAATGATAAGAATGTTTTTCTCTCCCATAATCCGATTAATGGTGAGCTTCGTGCAACGTGTACTTCTATACATACATATATCCGAATAAACATCATTGGACTTGGTTATACAGGATATATCAAGACTGCGACCGAAAACGAAGCCAGGTGGTAGTAATTACAGACACAATGCAACTAATGAAGAAGCGTTTTTCCTTACAATTCTTATAAAATCAATCGACGAAGAGGCGACAGTGGCGCCGTTTGTTTGTAAACAACGTTTGTTTACGGTTCCAACAGGTGGAAATCGGCGCCAATACAAGAATATCATGACAGCAAAGGAAAAAACACAACCTGTTGCTTCACTGCGAATTTACAAGGTGTGAGAGAGACGGGTGATGTTCATCTCTCACTAATGTAGGCGAACAAAGTAGTAGCTCTCCTTACAAACAGTATTCAGAGTGACAGAAAACGAAATGCGTCGTATGGCATTAGCGTAGTCTGTGGCTCCACACGGACGTCGTTCATTGACTGAAAAATAAATCAACACGGAGACATAGAATTAAGACTATCGGAAGTTACAATAAAATGTAGAAATCATAGAAACTGGAATGACACTATAAACTTTGGTATGATAGAAAATACTCCTCCAACGCGGAGCCAACACACGTGTCTGGACCGTCGACTTGGCACACTTTCGCGTCCTCTTAGTTGTTTTTATCGCAGAAGTTCCGTACCAAGGCCAATACTTTATTAGAATGAGTCATGACGTACGAGGGCTGTAGAGACATCTCTCCAGCTCGACTCTCAAAACACACACACGGAATGCCAGCAGCGGATTCAAAACATTTTATGTAAAAAATTAGAATCAGCCACACACGTGGAGCCACCTGGATATCGATGTGCCTCGGCGGCAGGCGCCACGCACTGCGCGTCTGCATAGTATGGAGCGTCGGGAAAGTTCCGGCCGGGCTCAATACAATACAGGTTCAATACATTTGAATAAACAAGCGGACTTTTTTTTTTTTTTATTCTGGCACGGCATGATGACTGCACTGCACCTGATGTTAAGCGTAAATGCCGTCCAGACAGAGTATCAAATGGCATCAGACGGTGGTCCCATGCCATTCGACACAATTATGCCGGCCTGCTGAGATGCTTCTTCACACTACGGCGGAAGGACCCAGGATTATAGGAAAGAGGGAACACGTGTGACGGCAAACAATTCCACAGCTTCACAGTGCGGCACAAAAAAGAATTTGCGAACTTTTTTGTTCGCGCCGAGATGGTTTGAACCGTCAAGCTGTGGCTTCGCAAGCCAGCACGCGTGGTTCTGTTAAGGAAAGGAGAGGAGGGGATCAAACTTAATAATTCCTCAGAGCATTCACCGTGATACAGACGGTAGAACACGCTTAGAGAGGCAACATCCCTCCGCAACTGTAGCGACTCTAAGTTGCTCGTAACGTCTGCATCATTTACAATGCGAATGGCCCGCCGCTGCAATCCATCCAAGGCATCGAGTAAGTACTGGGCGGATCCATCCCAGAGGTGCGAACAGTATTCCATACCCGGCCGAATCTGCGCTTTATACAAGCGGTATAGTTGACCGGGTGTGAAAAACCGACGCACCTTGTTCAGGAATCCGACCCTGCGCGATGTGGCAGATATTACGCCCTCGATGTGATTCCTTGGACTTGAGAGGATGTTTGTGTTCGGTGATATGTGAAAGCCTGAAAAAGTATACAGCAGTCTGTATTCTTTCAGAGCGTCGGTATCGCATGGCTGTTTAATGTTTATGTAGGATAGTGTCGCAGTTTTATCTATTTAAGGAGCTTAGAAACCATAATCAAGTAAATAATCCACATTGCTTAGTACGAATAAGTTCAATTGTTTTTTTTATTTTATGTATGGTGACAAATTGTGTGCTTAGTATAATTATGTGTATGTATCGCATGACCGAGAGGACACAGAGATTTCTGCTCTTTAAGCCTCAGCAAGCCGCTGGAGTTATACAAGAATAACAAACTAGTTTCTTGGATTTACGCGAATGTTACACAATTTGATTTTTACATTTTTTTAAAATCTATTTAAATTCGCGATAAAACCCGTAAGAATTCGTTTTATTTCAATTTAAAAACTAATATGATAGAACTCAAAGCTAATAATGTAGGGCTCCAAGAGATGAGAAGTTCTGTACGCTTCATAATAATTGATAAGCCAACGTCACGTGTCAATTAAATCGAGACGAGTCTTTATTAATACAGTTGCAGTAGAAATAAAAAACCACCGTGCCTCACTTATGCAGCAAATCTCAAGCCCACAGTGTAACAGCTTAACCTCTACGTGATATTCAGTGACACAGTGGACGAAATAAATAGTACTCTGTTCGAGTAGTCTGTGGCATCACACGATCGCCATTCATTGGCTGACCACTAATCAATATCGACAGTAGGGTGAGGTAGTATGTGGTGGTTTGTTGGTAACGCACCGGACACGGCTGCAGAGACGGTGGTCGCAGGATCTACACAGTTACGGCGGTAGTAATAGAATTCTGTTCGTTAGGAGTTACAAGAGTATTATAGTAATATTTCTGGACACTGAGCTTTGTTCTAGGTATGTCACATAACACCCTCAAAATTAAAAGAAAGCATTCTGCAACACCGAGCCAGGACCCGCGTGTCGACCGTGCGCTTGACACAGTTACCTGACCCCTTTTATTCTGAGGGACTCGAATCTTTGAATAACACATGTTCTCTGTCAAGGCCGGTTGAAACATATTTGAGAGTCAAACGAGCCAGGGAATATATTTATAAAAGACGCTCGCTGAAACCATAAATAATAGCACGATAAACTATTACAAGATGTTTATTGAATAGCCTGTGAAAACGCATCTTAAATTTAAACATACTTTTTAAATTCTTACTTATACGGTACAACAGATTCCTTACTATGAATATTATCTCGTAAAAACAATCATAGTATTTCTATACGCCCACCTTGCAGTATGTCGTTTTTCCGCAATAGGTAGGTTAGTAGGTTTCCGTATTTTCTTAGATTCTTTATTGTTTCATAAGACAATAAAATTATTATTAAAATATCAATACAACTGAGTTTATGTAAGCTAGTATGCAAACACTGTGTGATCGCTTCTGAGTTCATTCACCTGATGCCACAGAATAAGTGAATCAAGTCCGATACTTCACGTACTGTTTCAGTCACCATAGTTTGTATGGACTGCAGCTACACTGTGACCTCCGCTTGCTCTACTTAGCTCCGAATGTTTATGCGCTCCTAGTATATAAATCGCGTAATATTGTACACCTTTGCCTCAGTGGTCAGTACGTTTCGGTCCGAATATTTCACGGTCACGCCGGACTCATCTCACATGTTCGATGATAGCTAATTACCTCACAGTACAACGGTGATGGAAACCATCGTGATGAAACCTGCACACTATGGAGATTTAAACAAGATGTTTTGTGCTATGTGAAGTCTGCCAGCTCGCACTAGGCCAGCGTGGTGAACTATTGTCTAAGTCCTCGACCTCTCAGTGAAAAAGTCAGTTGTAAAAGATGACGTGCTATTACCTGTTTGAAAATGACTTAGCTGTTTGAATAACTTAACGATTATGAACTAGACCCATTACTTTACCAAGCATTCTCTATGTATACAACAGTATTATTGTACAACAATATGGTACAATATTATTGTACAACAGTATTATACAGCATTATTGTACAACACTGGCGTTCTGATTTCGTCACCTTTTCGGTGGTAACTGGTACCTAACCGATATTAACAACTACAGAAAGGAAAGAGGGTATCAACTCGACTTTTTTATAATCATTTCGATATCTAAGCCAATACTGTGCCTATTGTATTTTTTCATATCAATATATTCATTAATTTAATGAGTCTTGTGCAATTAATTAAATAAGAATTTTTAATATAAATTTAAAAAGGTATTAGATAATCTTAATAAATAATGTAATAAATATATATTGCAGGTATTGTTATACCAATTGTTATATCAAGTCAAATTAATAAAAATCTTCGCTTAGAAAATTTAATACATAATGAGAACATTAATTATCTCAAATGTTTAACAATTTTTTTTATTCATTCAGATTCCATCCCTCCAGTAATATTGGTAGCTTGCCATATATTCCTGGAGCCATGCAAAAAAACCTTTTACGTACTAAAGCAGTTTTAAACCTGTGCATACAGAATCCATTTGTGTCTCTTTGTGGTCTTTTATATATATATCACCGTAAAATTCTAAATACCGTTAGATTATAATCTGTCTCGCGAGATTGTGAACTGTCGAAAGATTGTGAACCGTAACATACTGCTTACAATTTAACGCATTGTTTTACGGTACGTAGATTTTTCCAGAAGTTGTATCTACCTAACGTTGTATGATGATTCTGAATTTAGAAAGAAAGTTCATCAATAATTGAGTAACTGCTAGATCAGTGTAAATGATAGATTTGATAAATAAATAAATGATTAGGTATGTAGTTTCTTCACCATTCAGCGCCCACGGAAAGATATTGATAATCTAAAACAAGGATGTAGCTTTGTTATTGTAATCTAACGAAGCCAGGAAGTTGTAGCAATGTTCACTAAATAACATATTACGTCGTTTATGTCACGTCGTAAGTATAATGGTAAGAAATGGTACCTTTTACAGCGATGAATATAATCATTAGAGACATGCCCAGCCCTGAAGTGCAAATAGCGTAAAATATTCTTTTGTATGGCCTCGATAAGGGATTTATAAATCTCATATCAAGGGTTCCACACCTGCGATGCATACTCTAAGTGGCGTACTCGCATATTTCATAGAAACAACTCGACTCAAAATATCGATAGAGTGAGCGGGGGCAAGATGAAAAACGGGGTAATACAAAAATTGGTCCATAACATTAGTTGTAGCGCATAGTCACAGTCACAGTGTAGCTGCAGTCGCTATGAACTATGTTCGCGGAAACAGTACGTTAAGTATTTGATTCACTTAGTCTATGGCATCAGATGAATGAACTCAGAAGCAGCCATGGTGTGTTTTCATGCCAGCTTACATAGACTCAGTCGTATGTTAGCGTGCCTTTATATAAAGGTTTTGTTTTCATAATTACGACTGAAATATGAACAAAAATTTCACTCTCTTACGGCACAATTATGGATGTAAAGAACTATGGAGGCCACATAAAACCTATATTGATTCTGTACTCTTGAAATGAAATGAGCGTACTCATTGACATTTACAGGAAACAAAGAAAGGTTCGACATCAATGATACCGGCATAAAAATAACAATGAATGCACGAATAGACAATTTTGCAAACCAAAGCTACGTATTGTTAAATTAATGAGGTGCGTGGTAAATAACTGATCTGAATGACAAGTCTGATTCACTGGTGTTATATTTAAACAAATTCGATTGTCGTAAGCTCTATGGAAAAAATAAGTGACTTAAGTTTAATCATAACATTGGAAACAGAAATATAATAGGAAATAGAAACAAGTTTAACATCTTTTCCACGAGCAATATTCAGTATCACCAAAAGATAAAATAAAGGTACTCTCGGTTCGCGTACGCTGTGACACCTCACAGTCGTCGTTCATTGGCCGGGCGATAAATCAATATCGGCGGCCGGGTGAGGGAGTCGTGGTCTGTTGGAAACGGACCGAACGCAGCTGCCGAGACGGCGGTCGTATGTTCCGATCCCCGGGAATACCTCCGACCATTTGTATGTGAAGTCTGTTAGTACTGTTTCCGCGAACTGTAGCTACACTATGACATTCGCCAGTTCTACTTAGCTACTTAGCTCTGAATGTTTATGCGCTCCTAGTACATAAATCGCGTAATATTGTGCGCTTTGCCTCAGTGCGTCGCGGTCCGAATACTTCAAGGGACGGCTGCATACCTTAGAGAACTTAACAAGATATGCTGTATGTCGGATATACATAAGTCATTTCGACACTTCACCTAAATACTCACGCCGCTATTCCTTCAGGTTTTGGCTGTAACGGCTCGATGATGCAAAAATACCCCTCAAATGACTTGAGGCAGTTTTTTTTCTATTGCGCTTGTTTTCGTTATGGTAGGCTTAATCGTGCGAGTTGTGTGTCAGTAAAATAAGACAACTATTCCTCTTTCCATAGCGGTGTTAACAATAATAACTATCTAACGATTTTCAAAGATTTGATCATTAGTTTGTCAAATTCTGAAATATTTAAATGTCGGGATGAAAGTAACAACTTGTCACTTTCGATCACGGAAGAGAGATAACAAATTTTCTTTCTCGTGCTTTCATCCCTACATACGTTTATGTTCATGAAATCTCAAGGATTTATAAATTTTATATTTTCAAGTATCAATGAATACTATTGGCAGAGAACCAGCCAAGTTTGTCAGCCCATTCAAGCTTGAGAACCAAAAACAAAAAGAAATAAGTTAGATACATAAAGTTCCCGACATATTTAATTTTTTTGTTGATTTTGTTGGGTACAGTAAGATCTAAAAGAGTGAGAACTGTGTACATATATTTACGAGTATGAACACAACCAGCCCTAGGGGTCAGATGATTGTAACAAAATACAGTGTTTTTATTTTGTCATTTTTCTTAAAATCTATAATACCAGTTGCAAAAAAGCATTCTGTAGCCGTGTTAGCTCAGCTGGTAGAGCGTTAGACTGCGGAGTCTAGAGACCCCGGTTCGAGTCCGGAACATGGCACTTCCTGCACGGCCCAGTATTTAGTTTTGTTTTCTTTCTATAAGGTCCTAATTTCTAAAAAGCTAACAGTAAAATAGTATTATTCGCTTGAACAAAAATCTTTAGTTATTCGGTGAATAGTCTTTTAAACTTGCTTGTTCTTAATTGTTGATATTTACTGGTTATCGATATTTTTGGAAAAAAATATTCATATTCATGGGTATCTTTATTAAATACTAGCTGATTATATCCAATTATTATAACTGGATATATTAATATACGGTACCAACTTCAAACTTAATTAAATACATATTGCTCGTACGAAGCTAATATCCAAAGTAGTCCAAGAAGGGAAATAATAAGAGAGTGGTTAATTCCGACAATGACTATATTCTCCTAAGTACGGCAGTATATTTCCAACAACATTCATCTAACCGCCAAGCCAACTCGCACGCCCTCTTCGGTCGACTCAGATTCCTTTAAAGGAATTAGTGATCAGAATTTAGTGATTATCGGAATTACCCGACTTTCGCATTTATTTACATAATACATTTTATACATTACACATAGTGGGACGGTGTATTAGTTTGAATTCTTCGCTGTGTGTCACAGAACACAGACTGAGCAAATCGAGTGCGATGTATTTAGTTCACTGTTTCAGTGAAAACACTACAGAGGCACAGCTACCATACTATAACCATACATCTGTGTCGTGCAGCTCTCAATGGTTATGCGCTCCTAGTAGTTGGCTCGCGTAATATTTTGCATTAAATAGATATCGGGGCTATCACCGAATGCTAACTGATAAATTCATATTTGACGAACAACATGACGGCCAATATACAATAACATGTTTCCAGTGATTTGATTTTATTCAGGACATTATTTAATAAATTTAACAAAGCACAAGTATTTTATAGAACCAGTCAATTTGCACGCGTGTCTATATTTATTAATTAGCTTATAATATTTATCTTTGCCCTGCAGCGGGACACATTAACAAGTTAAAACATATTTTGTTCCTCATTATAACAATAGAAAACCCTCAGCAAGTTTTGTTCGAATGTCATGTGCAACACTTATGCCTCTGATATTGTGTAGCCGCTGACATTCAACTTCGTGCGGTTATGTTTATAATAATAATAATCTTTATTCACTCCTCGTATAGAAAATAAGTACTTAACATGTTTAAAGTCCATGATATAAGATCACTAGGATCTTCACCACGTAGGGGTTAGAACATATGTTCTATCATATGATTGCAAGTTGCTTTCAATATAAATAATATTCATGTTAAATCGATTGACAAAGAGCAGACAATGACGCTGTTTGTTTGTAAACAAGATTTGTTTCCGGTTGCCAGGCAACATGCGGATATCAGGCACCGCAAACACAAGGATATCATCACAGCAGAGGAAACCTAAACCAACTGTTACTTATTATTAATATACGGGAAGGTGTGAGGGAGACGGGTGACTTTAATCTCTCACCAACGCAGGCGAAGCTGAAAGCATACAGAGTAGTAGCTTTCCATAAAAGCAATATTCAGTTTTAAAGAAAATGATACGCATCGAATGCTATGTGGCTAGTCTGTGGCTACTCAACGTCTGACCAGGAATAGCAGTCGTTCATTGGCTGAGCAATAAATCGATACTGCCAGTAGGGTGAGGGAGGGTACGTGGTGGCTTGTTGGTAACGCACCGGGCGCGGCCACCGAGACGGTAGTCGTGGGTTCGTATACGGGGACATTCCTCTCACTTTTTAGACAAGTGTGTGTGTTGATTATAGAAAATATTTTGAGTAATCCTGCATACCATAGTGATCTTAACAAGATTACTTTTGGTAAATGCAAACATTCACTAATGTAGAGTGGCCTCTCTCAGTTGTACAGGAGTCCCGCGCAGTGCGCGATGACGGGCGACAGTTACAGTGGGAGGCGTAGAACTGTTACAAGTTACAAGAGTTTAGGCCAATAGCTCATCGAGTGCCTACGATGTATATCTTATACTGATTCAGCGAAAACAATTTATAGGGAAGCTACTGGTACTTGAATCTAGGTCTGTGTCGCACACCTCTTTAGCAGTATGCGGTCCTAGTATTTGGATCGCGTAATATGTTGAATATAAATATATATGTATGTATCTGGATACAAACAAAAAACGCTAATAGAAGAACATGACAAGTCCGTGGTGTAGGCCCGATGACGTCAACAACTACTCTTCCTTTTACATTTTTAGTAAAGAGAAATACATTATAGGCCATACTTCAATTCACAAATATCATGAATATAATTCTAAGTGCGCGAACTGAGTACAAATACCCTATCAACTAGAGACCTCGTGCGCGTTTTTATTGTAACATTATGTAGCTTTGGTATGCAAAATTGTATGTCTATGTATTAATTGTAATTTTTATGGCAGTCTTATGTTTGTCGAAACTTTCATTGTTTCTTGTGAATGACAATGAGTCCGCTCAATTAATTTTAATAGTACAAAATATTCATTCTTTCTTAATTGTGGCATAAAGACAATGACATTATTACGAATGAAATATGAACATGCTCACATCAAGCTATCATATAACTGAGTTTACTTAAGCTAGTATGAAAACAAACTGTGACCGCTTCTGAGTTCATTCACCTGATGCCACAGACTAAGTGAATCGTGTGAGATGTCATTCACGTACTGTTCACGTACTGCTTCAGGGAACATAGTTCGTAGCGACTGCAGCTACACTGTGACCTTCGCCTGCGTTACTTAGCTCTGAACGTTTATGCGGTCCTGGTATATCAATCGCGTAATATTGCGCACCTTGGCCGCAGTGCTGTGAATGTTCTCTTTTTGTGCGTAGAAAAAAAAATCCGATCGGGGCATTCAATTTTTTTTTAATTCTTTAAAATTCTTTTTTTTAATATTTAAGTTAGATTGTTTGATATTGTAGCAGTTGTTTTAGTAAAATAAATGATTATTGATTTTCAAAAGGTTCAAATACACAGGGTGAATTTTTCAAGTGGGCTTGGGTAGCAAATTTCCAAACTATGAGGAATAGCGAAAAATATTTAAAAGCTTAAACTGTATACTTGGATTTTTGATAAATCAATGTTCCTCGCAAGGAATCCAACTCGATGATTTAAAAAATAATAACACATGCCGTATTATTATGCCATTCGATAATGTTGCTAATAAGAATAAAATTTCGGGGAAGTCACGACATACGGAAAAGAGGTATTTTTTTAGGCATTCAATGATTCGTTTTGCATTAGCATTAATTTAAAAGTTACGCTACAGTGGCGGTAAGAAGAAGGGGTTGGGGCGAGGCGGAGGGATGCGAACATGAATAGACACGTAAATAAAAAAAAACTATGCCAATGTGCTTTAAGTACTTATTTACGTAAATCAATAGTATAGAAGAATTTCATTGGTTTTTGTTTTCTTATTCTAGTTTAATTTAAGTAGATTTTTTATATTTTAATAATACCATACAATTAAGTAATAGTCATAGTTATTGTTTATTTTGGCCAAAGCTGTGTACGCCTATCATAGGCAAATACAGTTATACTATTTATTAAAAGATAAGCGATCTAATGTACTAGGCAGTTGGCGTGCCATTTTAAATAAATTAAAAAAATATTTCCAGAAAAATACAGTGTATATAAGCTTATCAGATACATGACATTAAATTACTTACAATATATAAGTTTCCAAGAAGATAAGACATTTAATCTCGTCGCACGTGTTTGAATGAGTGAACCAGGCGATATTGTTTGTACGTGAGTCATTTTCGTGAATAAATAATAAAATTGTTCTGGACTTGCCTATCAAACCAGACTCGCATTATTATACATTATAATATCTCATCAACATAAATCAATAATTCAGGTAAATAAATGAATTCGTTTAGGAAAATAACTGAAATTTTTTTAAACTCTTTTTGTTTATAATATGTTCCATTGTTTATAAACATCATCTCTGGCAATGAGCTGCACAGGCTTTCCTCAAGAATAACATAATTGAAAAAAAAATCAAGAAACAGATAACTGAAAAAATAGAATTAATGATATTTGTATTATTTCGATGATTTAAATTCTACGCGTATTGAAATACTATGATTTTATTTATTGTTGAATATTTATTTACGTAAGTGAGTAGTAGGATTCGCCAATTAATTAAAATATATTTTTTTGCTACGCGGTTCATGTAGCCGTAAAACGGGATAGCAAATAGACCGCTTAAAGCTGATGGACTTTATTGTCCACACGTTAGAGATCAAATTTATTTGCGTACTTGTCGCAGTATGAACGATAGCCTCTTTTAAGCCATGCGTTCCTAGTACTTGGACGGCGTAATATTGATGTTGCGGATAGAATCCATCCGCAACGGCACGCCTGGCCGCCGTTCATCCGAATTTTATTGCTTTTTACATAAAGGAGGCAGTCTACTCTATAACTATGTTTCGATCTTTTAAAATAATATTTGCATTAAAAATTTGGTTTCTTGTCATGTTTAATATTGTCAAAAGTAATTAATACTCGTAATATCATGTGTAGAATACTCATGCAGTGAGTGGTAAATATAAAATAACTAAGGCATAATGTGCACTTGAGTGCAAATAGGCTTCTTCGCTCATTATGATTTTGGTCAAATATTCAGCAACAAGAATTCTACGTTCTTGAAATGTGTATCACTAAAAATATATTATTGTCAACTAACTCTATATCCGTCTACAACATAGATGCCATGCCAAAAAACAATGAGGTGCGGTTTTGCACGATTCACACATTCACATTATGAAATTACCTTCGCGCCACCTAGTATAATATCACGCTATGACTAGTAAGAGCGGAGCATCAATGGAAAATGTGAAAACGCGGAAAGTTCATTCTCGAGGATTGTTTTGTGTGAGAAGCTGGGCTAGGCCGGTACTTAATTATTGATTAAAGTATTTTGACAGTCGCGAGTGAACGCACAGCGTAGGGTGGAAACGCACACATACCAAGTAAAGAAAATATTATAAGGTTTCCGCCCACATTCCCGGCACACAAACACAAAACCTTTGTTGGCGGAGTAAAACAAACGCACACGAACATAAATAATCGCAAAATGTCCGCCGTGTCGTGTAGTTACGTGAAAAATGTATTAGAGTGCGTTATTAGCCAGGGATGTATTTCACATTATAGCTGCCAAATTTTAAAATTAGTTTATAACGTTATACTGTTGTCTTGTACCATGAAGTGAATACAGTTCCTTAAAGTGCCATAAATATTAATATTATTTTAATAAAAGGAACTAAAGAATTCGGGCAATGCCAATTTCAAGATCCAAACAGCGAATTCAGGAATTCTTGCATCACAATCCTACTACAAATAATTCTTTAAAAGGATAAAATTGTTATGCTCAGCAAGATTTGATCAAATTTGCCAATTGTCTATAGAGACAAAACTTCAATTTGACCCCTCTAATATGCTGGTAAGTACGGAACTGTTTGGCTTAAACAGATGATACCCTATATTGGTCATGATATCCTAGTACACGAGCGCATTTTCTCATGCATATACTAGGGGCAATCCGCGACTTTGCCCGGAATGTCTTATCAAAACAACAATCATCTATAAGTCATTAATAGATGTTCATATCTCCATAGCTGTATATGCAACTGGACTTTAACGTACACTAATGATAGTGTAAGCGCGAAATAGTGTGCTTTTGGGAACGCGATAAGGTCGAACGAATGGTGACGACATTTAGTCGAATTATCTTGACTAATATTGTAAATATTAATGTTGATATGATTGTTCGTTACGATTGTGAAATATTGCAATTTTTCCCTTATGCCAAGGAAGTATAACTTCTTACATGCCTCCGTTGTATAAAAGTCACGACTGTTCAACTGTTGGTAATTGAAATGCCCTCTAGAAGTCGAAAATATTCATGGAGACAGAATAGAGAAATGAGACAGTCAGGTCATTATTATAGGTAATTCAGATATTTTCACATTAATTATGAAAACGATGTTTGAAAAATGTTCAATAAATACATCGTAATATTTTGTTTTAGATATGTGCCAAATGCCTAAGGAATGAGGGTAAAATATTTTTTATCAAAATTCATCCAGTAGGCATTTTTGATGCGCCGACAACTGCGGGTGTCCGTTATTTTAATTTGTGTACATAAATGTTACTCAGGTGAAGCCAGACATATTTAATGTGTCAAAATATTTAATTAATACAAAAGACGCTTCATCGCAAGTGTGTGTTATGATATCAACGGAAACGTTTAAAATTTGACAAGTACTGATAGGTACCGTCTACACACCACACATAATACACTTTATTGATTGGTTAATACAAACTCACTCATACACAGATAACTTTAAAGTACCGCCCCTTCGTGTAGCGATTGGAATATTTTAGTTTGTGTGCGTCACCAGGGATGTATTTACAACATTTGACGTCGTGGGCTCAAAATAAACCTTATAGCCTCATTATGCTAGGAACAAGGATAGTTGGTAACTAAAAACATACAATACACCCTTAATCATGCAATAAATAATAAAACAAAATAATTAATTTATCGGTAAGCCAGAAATCCGCTTCCAATGCACTGATGCCTGGGACCTTTGGCTCCTGTAACATTGGACTAATACGTCCCTGTCAAAAGAGCTCTTCGGCAGTCATGATCTCCTAGCAACATCGAGCATTTTTCAAGTCTATTTACGAGCGATTTACTAGTGATAGCCCGCGGTTTTGCTCGCAAATGTATATACGTATAACTAGTGATATCTGGTGGGCGTAAACACCACTTTCTTTCAATGTGTGTGTATGTGGGGGCCAGCGCCCACGTGTTTATAGTCTTGCCACCCTTTCATTATTCTACAGCGAGACATATACTATCGACTTTTAGTCGCGGCTACGACAATAGCACGATTAACCTGCTCTTACTAATGTGTATGGTACACATAAATATACAAATACTATAGAAAATACATACATAAACACACGCCTTTTTCCCAGAATGGGTAGGCAGAGAGAGGTGCTACCAGAACACCCACGTTTCGCCTTGTATATTCCGTCCCACGATGTGATAGGGGGCGAGCCTATCGCCATATCGGGCACAAATTCCTGACTCCGGGCTGATAATGAATAGAAAAATCCAATATCACTTTGCCCGACCCGGGATTCGAACCCGGGACCTCAGCTTTGCAATCATACCGTAGTACCACTACGCCACCTAGGCAGTCACTATAGAAAATAAAACAAGAAATTGAAAATATGTTGGTATGTTTAAATAGATTTATAAATAAATACACTCGGCGGTCACGTAGTTGTAGTTTATTCGGTGTAATGCATATTATTCTGTTCATCCTTTCTGTACTTTATAGTTCGTATTGCATTATTCAATTGACATGACCACTGCGGCAATTCTAATGGTCAAATGACTTTGACGCAATGGACTGTGAACGTTATATCTTATGTACTACTAAACAAATTTCCTTGAATAACACTGTTAGTTTTATAAAACCTAAGCTGTCGCTTCACATGCAGTCCTAGTGATCGAACCTACGGAACATTGTTGTATATTTATGTCCGTCATATTGATGAAGGTAATAAATAATAGCTTGCTTTAGGTAATAATAAAAGCAAATCACTTTCAACTTGAAAATAAACACACTTCACTTTTGGTCTGAAACATGTTGCATTATAAAACAATAATAAGTGTTATTATATCAGTCACAACTCGGACGTGTTAGTCAGCACACGCTTGCACTATTTAATAAAATTGTCCAGTGTTTTTCAATCTTGTTGAAATGTTTACTTGCCCCAGTTGTGATACTCAACACACCGACGGACCTGTGTGTAGCGTCTGCAAAAATCAGTACGACTTCAATTGTGCTGGTGTCACAGAAAACGGATACAGAAAGCTGGGTGACCGCAAAAACTCTTGGCGCTGTCCTACATGCAAATCAAGTCCTTCACCATCACTGGCAGCTACATCAGGAGTATCCTGCCAGCTGGATAAAATGCAGGAACAGTTGAATAAAATTGCAATTCAATTAGTCCCACTGTCATCGCTGGTTGAAGATGTCAAGTCCATCAAAAGTGAAGTTGCTAACTTGATGGAATCACTGGAATTTGCTCACGAAACCATTAAAACTGTTACCAATAGCATCAAGTCTCTTGAAGTAAGAGTGTCTCAAGTTGAAAAAACAGTAGGCGATATTCCAGCTCTACAGGCAGAAATCACGAGAATTAATAAGGAGCTCGATGAGAAAGATCAGTGGGCAAGAGCGAACAATGTCGAAATAAAGGGAATTCCCCAGAAGAAAAACGAAAACCTTTATGACATAGCACAGAAGATCGGAAGTATATGTGATTTCCCTATAAAAAAGGAAGACATTAATTACATAGCTCGGATACCCACACATGTTCCAAATGCCGAAAAACCTATCGTGATAGCATTCAACAATAGATATATTAAAGAAGAATTGGTGGCAGCGGCGCGAAAAAGTCAAAAACTCAAGCTTAGCAATCTGGGATACTCAGTCTCTGGAGACTTTTATGTCAACGACCACCTCACTCGGCGAAATAAGATCTTACTTGGTAAAGCGAGAACGTTGGCAAAGGAAAATAATATAAAATATATCAGGGTAAAACATTCTAAAATTATGATCAGAAAGTCCGACAATTCCCCAATATTTTTTATAAGGAGCGAAAACGACTTGGCAAAGATTTCCAAATAGTTGACATCGTTACATGTTCCATAAATACTTTGTCGTCCTTAGTAATGAACTTTATAAACATAATTAAGTTCGTTAACAGTTTGAGAACCATATTCACTTTATTATTCTTTTGTTGTCCAGTCTATGATTCGAGTGCTCACATCAAGTACAAACAGTTTACGCACGTAAGTACTAATTCTGTTACTCAATTTACGCGCACACGCAAGCGTGTCCTCAGGGTGTTAAAGCGCAATATAGCTTGCGCTGCGACCATTTTGTACTGGTATTCGCTTAAATGTTCGACTCAGTTGTTTGTCGCAGTTTTTTATTATACCCCGCAATTTTTTAAATTTTATATTCTATTGAATTGTGTTATTTATTTTATAATTGTTCTAAACATTATATTAACAATTATTACTATGCGTATATATTATGAACGTGTAATAATATTATGTTACTTGATATTGACTTTGGGCTATCGTGTACTGAGAATTCCAATTAATATATATTGTCTTGTTGGTTACAATGATTTTCACGTTTCTAAATTAATTTCTGCTATATGTACTTCCTTTAATTTTTCCAATGACGATCTCCATGTTTAATATTTATTACCAAAATACTCGAGGGCTGCGTACCAAAACTCAGATATTTAAACGTAACTTGCTACTATCACACTACGACATAATTTCGTTAACTGAGACCTGGTTGTTAGATAGTGTAAATGATAGCGAGTTATTTGACGATAGTTATGTCGTTTGGAGGCGTGACCGGGATTATCAATCTACAAAAGAAAAGTATGGTGGTGGAGTACTCCTTGCAGTCCGCCGCAATTTTATAGCATCTGAACGTCCTGAGTGGCGCTCGTCTGCTGAGGATGTATGGGTGTCGGTAAAACTTAAAAACAAAAGGAAACTGCATGTTTGTACCTTATATCTATGTAAAAAAGCTTAGGTAATTCCTTTAATATACAACTAAATAACTTTTCAAATAAGCTCACCACCATAATTAATTCATATCCGCATGATTTATTTTTAATACTCGGTGATTTTAACTTAAGTAATATTGACTGGTGCGGTGCAACAGGCTATCTACAACCCACAGGAGTTGCAGGCGATGCGCAAATACTTCTTTTTGATACTTTAGCTGAATGCAATCTTCATCAATATAATAATAACAAAAACATAAATAATCGAATATTAGACTATGTGTTATGTAACGTTGAAGTAGAGGTTATCCCAAGATCCCCTAGTAATTGAGGATGTATACCACAAGACGTTACAAGTTGTTTTAAATATATCAGGTAAAGATCAACTTACATCGAATTCAAGAGTTAAGTATTTTTATACCAAAGCCGATTATGAAACCGTTAATTCTTCACTTAATGATATTGATTGGAATGCGTGTTTAAATAATAACTCTTTAGAATTTGCAGTTGATGTTTTTTATAAGCTATTATATAGCATCCGGGACAAATACGTCCCCCATAAAATGTTTACCCATTCCTCTGGCCCACAATGGTACACTCCCTCCCTAAAGAAAATGCTCAAGGAAAAAAATAAATATTTTCGAAAATATAAACGTTATGGAAACATGGGAGATTATGAATCGTTTTGTATTCGTCGACATAGGGTCAAGAAAGTAGAACAGGAGAATTATAATGACTATTTACTTAAGATTCAAGACTCAATAACTAAACGACCATCCACTTTCTGGTCGTTTATAAAATCAAACAAAACCGGAACCAATTCGCTCTCTTCTAGTCTACATTGTGATGGCAATCCAGCTGAAACAGGAGAAAACATTTGTAATCTCTTTGCAAACTATTTTGAATCTAATTTTCTTCCTTCTTCGCTGCATAACGTGACCCATACTCCTCAAACGTCTGCACCAATTACTAATACACTCAGTGATATTTGTGATGTTGAAATTAAGAGCGAAACAGTTCTTAAACTAATTAAATCTCTAGACTTGACAAAGGGTTCGGGGCCTGACCACATTACGCCTACATTTGTTTGGAATTGTGCTGAATCTTTATTACTGCCACTTACTATTTTATATAGACGCTCATTATCTGAAGGCATTATGCCAGGTATATGGAAATCAGCATTTGTAACACCGGTGCATAAAAGTGGCAGTAGAAATGATGTAAAAAATTATAGGCCCATTTCCAAACTATGTGTTTTTGCGAAACTACTTGAACGAATTGTCTACACTCAGCTATATAATTCAATGTCTTCTTTCTTTATAGATGAACAGCATGGTTTCATTAGAAATCGTTCTACCACATCCAACCTTTTATCCTTTGTAGACTTCACATCATCAAACATGGATTCCGGTGGACAAGTAGATGCTATATTTACCGATTACAGTAAGGCGTTCGACAGGATTGATCATGTCATTCTATTGCAAAAGCTCCTTTCTGCGGGAATCCATGGTAACTTATATAGATGGTTTGTTTCCTATATTGAAAATCGTACACAAGCAGTAGTGGTCAATGGTTTCTCATCTACATGGAGTAAAATATATTCGGGTGTTCCTCAGGGATCTCTGTTGGGCCCCTTACTTTTTAATATATTCATCAACGACATCAAATCTTGCTTTCAAAATTGTTACTTTCTTCTTTACGCGGATGACATGAAAATATTTGGGAAAATTGATGGCCCGAATGATTCTCTTCTGCTACAGAATGGCCTAAATCGTTTTCAATGCTACTGTTCGCTTAATAAACTAGATTTAAATGTTATTTCATCACATTTATGCGTAAGTTTAAGCCAATAAAAAACAAATACTTTATTTTAGGACGAGAGGTACAGCAAGTAGATGTAGTGCGTGACCTAGGTATTTTACATGATTCTAAATTGACATACGAAAAACACGTCGATTACATTGCCAAAAAAGCTAGGAAGGCTCTGGGTTTTTTGATCAGGTCAAGCTCGGAATTTACAAGTATAAAAGTGATTAAGATCCTCTATTGTAGTTTGGTGCGAAGCAGTCTTGAGTGCAGTACCCAAGTTTGGAATCACCATTACAACGTTCATAGTAACCGACTCGAGTCCATACAGAGAAAGTTTTTACGGTTTCTGCAATTTAAGGACAAGTGCTACGACCCCGCTTATGACATAAGGTGCCGCAGACACCATATTTTACCCTTGTATGAACGTAGGAACATTGCAGACATTGTCCTTCTAAGCAAAGTAGCTCAGAACGAAATAGACTCCTCATATCTTCTATCAAAAATTCTCTTAAAAGTTCCGCACAGGACAATAAGATCGCCAGCAACTTTAGCTGTAGCACATATGGCCTCAATCTATGGACAAAACTCATTTTTCATAAGAGCGGCGAAGAAATTCAATGAATTAATTAACTTCTCCTTGGATCTGGACTTATTTCATTGTAAGCCTTGTAAGCTAAAAAATAATTTAATGAAATATTGGTTTAATGGTTTTCTAACTGACGGAAATATTTAACAAACTGTTATAACTCTGTAATCCAACAAATTGTTATAATTTAGTTTTCATATAAGTAATAGTTTTGTTTCTCTATTTTGCATTCTTGTTTATTTAGCTGTATTTTTGTTTTATATTCTTACATAAGCAAGCTTTATATTAGTTACATACTTGTGAAAACATGTATTTTGTGTTAATAGCATATTGTTAGATAATAAGTCTTATTGGTAACATTATTATTAACACTTTATTTTCCTAAAAATAAATAAAATAAAAAATAAAAATATTGATACTCTACATTATGAACAAGTCCACACTTATGTCGACGAGGTACATACGCCTACGTCAAATTCGATGTAGTACTAGTGTAGGTTGCAGTTCGCTTGGCTTACTTTTGCCTCAAGAGGGTGATACGAAAAGTGACTATCGTTACGCTGCGCAAAAAATTCCTCTGTCAAATCATCATTAGTAATTTTTTATCGAGAATAGTTCTGGACAACAACATTAACGCATTATGAATTAGCGCATTACTATGTACAGGATAAGACACTACTGACCTTGTTTGAGTCCTTTTGATAGTTGTTAAAAGTCGATCTCCTTATTAATATTACCCTGGTACAAGAAAAGCGTAACATCTACTTAGTATGTATATATATATAAGCTGATTCTAAGACTACTTTAGTCTGTATCAGAATACTTTTAATGTCGAAAATAAAATAAATAAATCATTAATAATTTTCCCCCGGTCTCTATGATTATGTTGTTGAGCAGCGCCATCTCGTTCTCATACTATTAATCCAAAGGTAGTCGGGAAGAGGTCGCTCCAATCGATAACGTCTTTTACATTAGCGCTATTATATATATATATATATATATATATATATATATATATATACTCGTATAATTTTAGTTTTGTACAATATCGTTTTTTATTTGCTCACAGACTGCAGTGTTTGAATTTGTGAAATAAAAAATATGGAAATCCGATTATGTTTTTAGTAATAAAAAACATTTATAAAGCACTTTAAAAACCTGTCAATTGACCGGACTTTACGCCAATATAATCATATTCTTATGGTGGTATTCTTATACAACAATTAAGAATTTGCAATATGATGCCAATGCCTAAATTACTTAAGTAGCCCAAGTTGAGATCTGATTTTTACCTAATACCACCATAAGAGTATTAACATATTGACGTATGCCCCGAGAAAATAAGGAATAGATAAACGTCTAAAATAAACTTTAGAATCATTATTTCATTTTATATTCATAAGATTATGTGTCATTTGTTAATACTTCATTTAAATTGAGTTATAATGAATGATAATGTATCAAACAAGATGTAGCTGTCAAATGACGTACTTTGAGAACGATATTTATTGAGATGATATCGACGCTGACCTCTTCATTTGGAGCGTATGAAATAATATTAAACTTGAGAATATCCTTAGCATGTTTTATTAATGCTTCCCTTAAATCATTAAGTATGAAGTTTGCACCATATTTTAATCTATACAGGATGATATTGACATATGGTATTTAATTTAAGCCACATGTTCCTAGCCACTCCAGGTAACATTGTACGAAGTTTGAAAAGAGCTGCCTGGTACTTTTGTCAAAAATCGCGATTTTTAGTTTCCAAGTTTTAAGCGATAAAAATACTCGTATCTATACGTTTTGGCCAAAAATCGTGTAAACTAAAATTAAGATTTTTGATTTAAAAAAAATTGTATAATGACACCTGGGGCGATGAAAAACATGTAGGTTAGATTAAGTAGCATGTGTCATTATCACCCTGCATATCATATTTGAGTATAATCAGCCAGATTTAAATAATGATACCCTCGAATATTTTTGTTACTAAAAACAAAATATTCAATAAATAAAATTAATATAACTTGTTTTTACTTTAACAAGTTAAAAAGATTATTCATCAAAGATTTTCTTAAATCTGTTTAGTTTTTTAATCAATTCATTAAAATATGGAAAACTGACAATATGCACATAGAAAAAGTAAAAAAGACCACAAATACCAACGATAGTGGAATGCCATATCCCGGGTTCGGACCGGGGTCTCTAGACTTCGCAGTCTAACGCTCTACCAGCTAAGCTAATATGGCTACATAATGCTTTGCGAAATAATGGATGCCGTTCAAATTCGTGATGACATATTCATTACTAAAGATTTTCGAATATGTTTGTTGATCATTAATGTATAAAAATATTTATACTTAACTCGATAAAATATTCTTGCTAGAATTATTTGTTGACGAAAGCGAAGTCATATCAGTCGCTAATGAGAAACAAATGCCTGTATTTTTATGTATTCAACATTTACCCGTATATACTGTGACAAAAAGACTAAATGGAGAGTACTGCTTTCTCTCTTGTCACTGACTTTATAAGTATATGTTTCACGGTAGAGTAGGCTCTACCGTAAGTTAGGGCTCACACATCCTATTTTGATACATTAAAGCGGTGGTAATCAACTCGTTACTACGGTCTGGGTAAGGCAGTCTTTAAACCTTTTTTAGACGATGACAATGCAAAATCTTTAGCATATTTACAACTGATTCCTTTCTATAAACAATTCCCTCGGCTTCAGTACTAACATTTGGTCACATAAAATATTTTAACAGCTTTGCGTGTAACGCTGAAAACCAAATCGCATCGTCCATCCCGCTATTGTCTTTTCATATTTTTATACGCCCACTTTGATTGGTTGTATCGTTTTTCTACAATAAGTAGGTTATTTAAACTAAATGTCAATTGTATTGTTAATTCTCGGTAGTTATGATAAGTGCAAAGTTTTCTTCGTCTTCTATGAATCACGAACTAGCATGTCTCGCTGAAGCAGTCGGACGCTGAGGTAACGAGCGTGTTTTCTGTTATCTTGCAACAAGGCGCAAATGTTACGCGATTCAAATACTAGGACCGCATAGCTATTGAGAGTTTTGTGATACAGGAGCGTAGTAGCCTCTCATATGAAAGATTTTCGCTCTGACAGTAAATGAAAAACATCACTCTCGATATTTCAGTCTGTGTAAATTAATACTGAAACGCCAATGAAACAATGAAAAGTTCGACAAAAATATGTAAGTGTGACATAAAAATAATAATGCACGAACAGTCAATTTCTCAGGTCAGTGCTCAGGTCTCTAGTTGATAGAGTGTTTGTATTTAGATCGCGTCACTTGGAAATATATTCATGATATTTGTAGTATTACTGAAGTATGGTCTATAATGTATGTTTCCTACTTATTTATTTATTTATTTATTAAATAGGACAATAAACGGTTATATGCTATACAAACATGACACAATAGCTTGACGAGTTTACACACATATAACCCACACCATTGTCCACAGATTGACGCACCGTATACGATAAAGCACGAAGATACAGAAAAAACATAAATAAAAAAAAATACGGTAATTTTCTACTACAAAGTTTTAAGCTGTCAATTGGAGATTACATATTTTCCGAAATTTTTGAAAAAGAGAGTGAGAATATGTCTGCATTGGCAAACCGTGAGTTGTAATTGTGTAAAAGACGGCGAAGCGGCACTCGTGCCCCTGCATTACTTCTACAAGTTTCTGTATGAAATAACTGAGGCACGCGCACCGCCCGCCTAATCACAGTTCTAGGTACCCTATAACATATTTTGTTTGTCAGTTCAGTACAGTCATATCTATTATTGCATTAGCTGTAAAGCTTCATAGCATCAAGGAGCGTTCGTCTTGATTCCAAACTTAAAATATTGTACCTCTCCATTAAATCATTGTAAGGAATTTTACATTTATAGCATTTGTAATGCATAGTCTGCAAAAACTTCTTCTGGATAGTCTCAATTTGATTGACATATTTTTTTATAATATGGGCTCCAGATCTGTACAGCATACTCTAGTTGAGATCTAATAAAAGTCTTATTTAATATAAGGAAAATACGAGGACCCACAAAGTCTGACGCAGATCTAATGACGAAACCAAACATACGAAACGCTTTATTTGTAATATCGTCTATATGCGGGTCGAAGTGTAAATTTGAGTCCAACATAACACCTAAATCACGGACCAAGTTCACCCTATTTAAAAAGGAAGAGTAATTATTAACACCATCGGGCCTACACGAAGGATTACTCATGTTCTATCGTACTTAGGGTTCTTTGTTTGTATCCAGATACATACATATATATTTATATTCAATATATACGCGATCCAAATACTAGGACCGCAGGACTGTTAAAAATTTGTTTGACATAGACCTAGGCTACAGTACCAGCAGCTTCCCTATAACTTGTTTTCGCTAAATCAGTGTACGATATACATCGCCCGATATATAAGCCCTCGATTAGCTATTGTACTAGACTCTTGTAACAGTTCTACACCTCCCACTGTAACTGACGCCCATCATCGCGAACTGCACGGGACTCCTGTACCACTGAGAGCTTCACTGAGAGGGCTGAAGCCACTCTACATTAGTAAAGGTTTTCATTTACCATATATAATCTTATTCAGACCTCTATAGTATGCAGGATTGCTCAAAATACTTTCTGTAATCAACACACAGACTACTCTAAAAAGTTAGGCGTAAGTCCTCGTATACGAACCCACGATCACCGTCTCGGCGGCCGCGTCCGGTGCGTTACCAACAAGCCACCACATACTGCCTCACCCTACTGCCAATATTGATTTATTGCTCAGCCAATGAACGACCTTTGTTCCTAGTCAGGTGTTGAGTCGCCACAGACTAGCCACAAAGCATTCGATGCGTTTCATTTTCTATAACACTGATCAGTCACAATAAACAAGAAAATTAAGTTAATCAAGTTACACGTTTTCAGTTTAGGTGTATATTTCTTTATAAAAAGATAACATTCATGAGTATAACACGCTAATTTAACTTCTTTAGAATGTTACATCGACATATATGTGAGTGCTATAGAAGTAATGTTTCGACATAAAACTGTGTAGGTAGGTGGTAGTCGTGAAAAATAATTACATTGTAGATTGTTAATTTACTTTTTTATTTCTAGGTGATTTATTTTTATATACTTGTATAACTGGCTGTTTCTTTAGCATGTACGTTACATATAAATTAATTTGTTCCAATCCAATCCATCAGCCAAAGGAAGTCCACTGCTGAACATAGGCCTCTCCTAATGATTTCCACAGTGGCCTGTTGGAGGCAGCTTGCATCCAGCGACGTCTCGCGACCTTTACCAGGTCGTCTGACCACAATTAATTTGATACATGCAATAAATATTTGTAAATATTTTTTGAGAAACTTAATTTTTATAACCAATATGGCGAACATTCTACAACAGAACGTGAGTAGTCACGCACTGTACTGATCAAAATAAATAAAATTTGGCAATTAATTATAAATATATTAAATAAATTATATTAGATAAGGTTATGAAGTTGATAAATTGGGTTTTAATAAAATTTCATGACGATCGGTTCAAACATACACATTTTGCTGGCTGAAATATTCGGACCGAGACGTACAAGCACGTACATACGAAGAGAGCACTGTGGCAAAATATTACGCGATTTGTATGCTAGGAGCGCATAAACATTCAGAGTAAACTAGCGCATGCGGAGATCACAGTGTAGCTGCTGTCGCTATGAACTACGCTCACTGAAACAGTACGTGAAGTATACATCGCACTCGATTCACTTAGTCTGTGGCATCAGGTGAATGAACTCAAAAGCAGCCTCGATGTGTTCTCGTACTACCTTACGTAAAGTCAGTTGTATGACAGCGTGACATTTTTTAAAGATTGTTTATAATTACGGGTTATACATGTCTGAATAATAATCTGTTGTCACAAGACACAATAAATAATGTAAGAAAATATGGAAGCCACAAATAAATTAGCGTCTAAATAGGTATTCTTTCAACTGCTATAATAAAATGATTAAATTAATTTAGTACATAGGAAACAATACAAAGTTCGTCAATATTAAGACGGTCTTAAAAATCAAAAAGAGCACAAACGGAAAATTGTTCATGTTATCATTTGATTTTAAAGAATATTTTGGGAGATATAATTGTATTCAAATATCTCCGCTGCAAAATTATGACCAAGTATTATATATCGAGTATTATATATATTATATATTATATATTATATATTGAGACGGACAGGACGAGATATCAAAGAGTGGATTGGGAAAAGCAGTATAGGGGCCAGCAGTCGCCTTGAGTTTAAATATGGAACATTTAGTACGCGAAATAATATGTTTCTTACGTAGGTTGGAGTAAAGGAGTATCTACATCCGGGCGTAGCCGGGCCCGGCCGCCAGATATTTATCAATTTGTATTGTGTCATTGTTAGTCAATTGTCATTGTTAGTGCGTGGTGGCTTGTTTGTAACGGACCAGACGCGGCTTCCTAGATGTTCACGATAGTCGCGGGTACATATCCCAGGGCACACCTTTGACTTTTCGGAGTCATGTGTGTATAGATAGTCAATCACCACGCACTTTGAACTTTATTCTACGACTCCCTCACACCGCTGCCAATACTGATTGATTGTTCAGCCAGTGTATACCGGCTGTTCCAGGTGTGTTGGTGGCGTGCCACAGATTGCGCGAATCGCATACGATTAATTTAATTTCCTGCAACACTGAATATCGTTTGTAAGGAGAGCTACTACTCTGTATGCTTACGGTTTCGCCTGCGTTAGTGAGAGATGAATATCACCCGTCTCCCTCACACCTTCCCGTAAATTCATAGGGAAGCAATAGGTTGTGTTTATTTTCTCTGGTGTGATGATGTCCTGGTATATCCGGTGCCTGATCTACGCATGTTGCTTGGCAACCGTAAACAAATGTTGGTTACAAACAAACGACGTCACTGCTTCGACCATTGAATTGATAAGAATTATAATAAAAAACACCCCTTCATTGTATGAACAAACTATTTAATTAATTTATGGTTATCGACTCTGGATCGATACAATAATCATTAATGTAAAAGAAGCAACGTTATTTTTCGACCCCACGAGAATAAAAGTTTTTTTTTCCTGGATTGAGTTACCTACTTTCTTTTCCGGCGCCCCGGACAAACTGTATGCAATATTTATAATGTCGTTCCGTTTAGTAATTAGAGCCTGAAAGCGTTTCAAACAAACAAACGTAGAAGTATGAGCATTTATAGTATCAATAAAATACGCGTTAAATTAAACGAGTCCTATATTTGTATTCGGACAGATGTATGAACATACACGTTGCATTAAGCTCACCATTGATCGTGTTACGGGATGGTAGACATATTATAGATAAATATTATATGACTACTACTTATGTATACATACTTTAATATTATTTCTGCGAAATTTCGTAATAATAGTATGTGATCGAAACAAATCGCACGAAATAGTAATGTCAGGTATACGTGATAAAATTGAACCAGGGATTCATTGCATAATGTTCTATTTCGTGTCCTCTTTTAGCCATCATGGCATATCAGATGGACGAGTGTTGCATATGAAATCAGAACGAAGCTTACTCAAGGTTTTCTGTTGTCATAACAAGACGACAATAGTTTTTAGCCTCTTCATGTGTGCCACTGAAGGCAAAGAGAAAATATAACAAACTAACTGTAATATTTTTTTCTGTCATCAACCGCGTTTCATTGTGCATCACTTGACACTAACAAATAAATAGATACATGCGTGCCGATTCACTGGTTCTATAACAGACGTGTGCTTTGTTAAATTTATTAATATACGTCTTAACGAAGACAGTAACTAAAAAGTAAAAATATAATTTTGTTAGTGGAGTATGAATAGCTCGTCTGCATGTTCCGATATCTACATATATATAAAATTATATTACGCTGACCAACTACTAGGAGCGCATAACCATTGAGAACTGCATGACATAGTGTATGTTACAGTATAGTAGCTCTGCCTTGGTAGCATTTTCACTGGAACAATAAACTAAATACATCGCACTGGATTTGCTCTTGTCTCTGTGTTTAGTCATTATGCAAGTGTGTCAAGTTCACGGTCGGTACGCGTGTCATGACTCTGCGTGAGAGAATATTTCATTTTACTTATGAAAGTGCGTCATGTCTAGTGCAAAGCTAAGTTTTCAATATTTTTACTAAACTTTTAACTATTGCCCTTTGTATCTACTTTAATATAAACACTTCAAAGAAGTATGTAAAGCAGAGTGTTACATTTCGTAAAAATTTATATATTCCGGTAACAAATAGGGTCCATGGATCATAAAGGAACTGTGAAAGGAACAACTGAGATAAAACTACCTGAGTGCTTTTTTGTCACCTATTGCCCAGAGTAGGATGAAATAGGTTAATTAAAAAAAAGAAAATGGGGAAGCAAGTAGGTAATGCTGAAAAAATGCCAACACCGCAAATGGTTCAAGTTCAAATAGTTTTCACAGTTATTGGTAGAGGTCGCTGGTTGTAACTACAATACTGCAACATATATGATATTGCCCCGGCTCCGTTCGTGATAATGTAGGCTTTATCAATATACAATTGCTAGTTTATAAACCGATAGTAATGATTCAAGATAGGACGACAAGGGCCAGGATTCGTTGTCATAATGTTATACATCAAAATTTACAGTGCCTAATCGGCAAAGAATTTAAAATAATGTGTGATTTTTTGGAAAAATATACTTTACATGTATTCTTTGTGATTGAACATTGGCTTAAAAAACAGCAACATATACATAGTCATGACCCCACACTAAGAACTAGTCTTGTGTCGTGGCTGTTGTAAATCAAACATGACTTGACACGCATTGATTTATTTGTAAATAATATTCCACACAGGTTGGATATCAAGTACAACAGTGGCTATCAGGAACTACGAGAAAAATTTCTCAGTCTTAGAAACACCCAGACATTCGGTAGAATTGCGAAACGAGAGGCCGAGAGTTCGATCCCCGCACCGAGTCTAATTGATTCAATTGATATTTTATATATATAATATACAGATATTTTATAATAATTGAATTCAAAGTTTTAAACACTAAAGTAGCCGGGCAAAAAAAAAAGTCCTGATAAGATTTTTATGTTATTCCAAAACTAGGCGCAAAAGTTCCGCGATTTATGTACTAGGACCGCATAGCCGTTGAGAGCTGAGCGAGACAGGCGTAGGTCACAGCGTAGTCGCTTTTACGATGAAACATTTTCCCTGTAGCAGTGAACGAAATATATCGCACGCGATTTGTTTAATCATCTGTGGCATCAGGTGAATGAACTCAGCAATATTATCTTCACCACATTAAATTTACAGAAAGAAGGAAATATAAAAACAATCTTGCATTAATTGTACAACTAATTAATTATAAACAAACACAACATGCACAAAAAACATAATGGTATAGGTAATGTGAATATCAGAATGCTTTACGGGGTTATAGTCAGATAGCTGAAATTATGAATCTTCGATATTCTTATGATACTTTTTTAAATTTCTACAACGAATCATGGCAAATACATATCGAGATTGTTAATTAAGTTACTAGCAAGATTATTCTATACTCGTAGAGCAGATAAACGAGGGACGGGGGAACGTTTTCCAACATTGGTTCTACAACGGCAGACATGTAACAGGGGACGTAGTTTTCTGGGAGTGCGTGAGGGAACATTTAAATTAAATTTGGATAATAAATTGGAACAATCATATTTATTATTTAGTGTTTTGTGTAAATATACTATGCTTAATAAATTTCTTCTAGCGCTTAATGAAATAGGATTAAGTTGTTTGAAGACTATTTTTGTCATTTAGTAATTTACTAAATTTACTAGTAGTATGTATTTGCGATAATGTTTAAAAAACTATTTTTGAACTCTTTCAATTCTGTAAACATGATTTTTATAGCAAGGCGACCAGATAGTACAACAATATTCCAGTTTACTTCTCACATAGCAATTATAGAGTAGCATTGTGGTTGTGAGTTGTGGTTGAGAGACGTTTAAATTACTTACTACTTCGGAAGTTTTAATTAAGTACAAAATCTTCTTTATAATAGTGCGTGTCTAGAAATATTTAAGATTTCTTAAATACCTATGTATGTACATAAGACACAAATAAAGATAGAAAGTACTCCTTCGACGCGGAGCATGGACGTCGTGTCTGGATCGTCGACTTGGCACACTTACGCGTCCCCTCAGTTGTTTTTATCGCAGAAGTTCCGTACCGAGGCCAATACTTTATTAGAATGACTCTTGACGTACGAGGGCTGTAGAGACATCCCTCCAGCTCAACTCTCAAAACACACACACGGAATGCCAGCAGCGGATTTAAAACATTTTATGTCAGAAATTGGAATTAGCCACACACGTCGAGCCACCTGGATATCTATGTGCGACGTCGTGAGGCGCCACGTCCTGCGCGTCTGCATAGTATGGAGCGTCGGGAATGTTCCGGCCGGGCTGATAGCGTATGGGTTCAATACATTTGTATAAACAAGCGGACTCGAGAGGATGCTTGTGTTCGGTAATATGTGAAAGCCTGAAAATGTATACAGCAGTCTGTATTCTTTCAGAGCGTCGGTATCGTATGGCTGTTTATTGTTTATGTAGGATGGTGTCACAGTTTTATCTATTTAAGGAGCTCAGAAACCAAAATCAAGCAAATAATCTACTTTGCTTAGTACGAATAAATTTAATCGTATTTTGTATGTATAGTGAAAAATTGTGTGCTTAATATAATTATGTGTATGTATCACATGATCGACATAGAGATTTTGCTCTTTAAGCCTCAGCAAGCCGCTGGAGTTATACAACATTAACAAACTAATTTGAAAGAACTCAAAGTTAATAATTTAGGGCTCCAAGTGATGAAAAGTTCTGTACGCTTCATATCTGATGCGCCAACGTCACGTGTCAATTAAAACGAGACGAGTCTCTATTAATATAGAGTTGTTGTATAATATAGAGAAGTTGCAAGAGAAACAAAAACCGCCGTGTCTCACTTATACAGCACATTGCAAGCCCACAGTTTAACAGCTTAACATCTGCGTGATATTCAGTGTCACAGTGAATGAAATAAAAAGAACTCGGTTCATGTAGTCTGTGACATCACAATAAATCAATATTCGCAGTAGTGTGAGGGAGTGTGTAGTAGCTTGTTGGTAACGCACCGGACTGTCAGGGAAAATATTTATAAGAGACGTTCATTGAAACTACAAATCATAGTACAAAGTTGCAAAACTACACAAGAGGCGTTTTCACAAGCTATTCTATTAGCTTGTGAAAACGCCTCTTAAGTCTCAGCATTAAATTCTGACTTATACAGTACAACAGATTCCTTGCTACAAACAATTCCCTCGGCTTTAAAATAACGTTTCGGTCAAATATAATATATTAGCTACTTTCCGTGTAATGCTGTTAAATTTCTAATAAAAAAAATACATTATAGACCATACTTCAATCAACAAATATCATGCATATATTTCCAAGTGGCGCGACACAAATACAAATACTCTATCAACTAAAGACCTCGTGCGCTTTTTTACTGTAACATTATGTAGCTTTGGTATACAAACTTGTCTGTTCGTACATACATACATACATAATCGTTACGCCTATATCTCGTAGGGGTAGGCAGAGACTATGGATCGCCACTTTGCTCGATCCTGACATACTACTTTCGCTTCATCCATGTTCATCAATCTCTTCATGCATGCTGGTCGATTCAGGGTACTTTTAACCTGACCCTTCTTGAGGGTATCACCGATTTGGATGGTGTAGGTTCGGTGTGGTCGACCCCTACCGACTCTTCCATTCACCCTCTCCTTGTTCGTACATATTATGTTATTTTATTGTGTCGGTCTTATTCCTGTCTAATATTGTATTATTTTCTGTTAATAGCAACGAATACGATCATTTTATTTAAATACTACAGAAATATTGTGGGAAATTTATTTGTGGCTTCCGTATTTTCTTACATTTTTTATTGTGTCACAACACGATAAAATTATTATTAATATTTCAATACAACTCAGTTTATGTAAGCTAGTATGAGAACACACCGAGGCTGCTCCAGAGTTCATTCACCTGATGCCACAGACTATGTGAATCGAGTGCGATGTACTTCACGTACTGGTATCAGAGAACATAGTTCATAGCGACTGCAGCTACACTGTGACCTCCGCCTGCGCTTCTTAGCTCTGAATGTTTATGCGCTCCTAGTATATAAATCGCGTAATATTGTGCACTTTTGCCTCAGTGCTCAGTACGTCTCGGTCCGAATATTTCACGGTCACGACGGACTCATCTCACATGTTCGATGATAGCTAATTACCTCACAGTTCTACGGCAAAGGAAACCATCGTGATGAAACCTGCACAATATGGAGATTTAAACAAGATGTTTTGTGCTATGTGAAGTCTGCCAGCTCGCACTAGGCCAGCGTGGTGAACTATTGTCTAAGTCCTCGACCTCTCAGTGAAACTGTCGGTTGTTAAAGATCACGTGCTGTTACCGATTCGTAGAATTAAGTTCGTCTGAAGTTTATTTGAGAGACTTAACTGTTTGAATAACTTAAGTTCTCTGCTAAGGCTGGTTGAAACGTATTTAAACATATGAACAATTCTGACCTATAGGATACAACGGACACCTTGGTATAAACAATTCCCTCGGCTTTAGAATTAACATTTGGTGACATACTACATTTGAGCAACTTTGCTTGTAATGCTGAAAACCAAATCGCAACGTCCATCTTACCAATGTCTTTTGTTCCTTTTTCAAAGCTCTATATGCAAAAGCAAACATAGTTATATACGCCCACTTTGATTGACTATCGTGTCGTTTTCTACAAGAAATAAGTTTTTTAAATTGAATGTAAATTGCATTGTTCATTCCCGGAATCGTGGCAAGTCCTTACTATTGTTCTTCTTCTGCTATAAATCACGAAAGCTGGGATGTCTCCCTAAAGCAGTCGTACACTGAGGTACCGAGCTTGTTTTCTATTATCTCGCAACAAGGCGAAAATGTTACCACATAGCTATTGAAAGTTTTGTGATACAGGAGTAGGTCACAGCGTAGTAGCTTGTCATATAAAACATGAACATGATGTGTAGTCAACACGATTATGAACTAGACTGATTACTTGACCAAGCATTCGGTATGTATACAACAGTATTATAAAGTATTATTGTACAACAATATTGTACAATATTTTTGTACAACAGTATTACACAGCATTATTGTACAACAATATTGTACAACAGTATTATTCAGCATTATTGTACAACAATATTGTACAACAGTATTATTCAGCATTATTGTACAACAATATTGTACAACAGTATTATTCAGCATTATTGTACAACAATATTGTACAATATTATTGTACAACAGTATTATTCAGCATTATTGTACAACAATATTGTACAATATTTTTGTACAACAGTATTATAAAGTATTATTGTACAACACTGGCATACTGATTTCGTCACCTTTTCGGTGGTAACTGGTACCTAACCGATATTAACAACTACACAAAGGAAAAAGGGTATCAACGCGGCTTTTTTATATTTATTTCGCTCAATATCTCAGCCAATACTGTACCTATTGTTTTTTTTTTGTTGAAAATATGTTGCTATACTTATATGGTGTTATAAAATAAATAATAATGCCGAATTAAAAGATTGACAGCCTCCTTAGAGCAGTTGTTTAACGCCACGGCGGCTGCGAAACGAGAGGCCGCAGCTTCGATCTCCGCACCGAGACAGAATATGTTCGTGCGATCCACAAGTTTTTTGTGACACCGAAAAGTCGTTGTATTATACCATACCACTATATTTATTTATACATTCAACTCAAAGCGTAAAAACTTAACTGAGGCCCGATTTGCTTTGTTCGAGACGTAATTTCATTCGATTTTTTTATACTATTTACAGCGGTTTCCTTTCCTAAAGTTCATTTACATAAAAATAGTTTGGGATATGAACTATTAACTAAGAAATTATAGATATATGTATTTTCGTTTTGGAGAAAGATGTGAGGCCCTTAGTTTCTCGACTGACATTACCTACTAATTGTAGCACGTCTGTGAATATACCACAGACAAACATATGTATCTATATCGATAGACTGTCAGAAGGAATCACAGCACTATTCTTTGTCGACACAATTTCGTGTTGTCTACGTGACGTCTATGTGGGTGGACGCTAAAATGATTTAGCATTACTTCTAGGCTTTAGTAATTGTTCTGAGGAAACAGTAAACTAAATACATCGCACTCGATTTGCAGTCTGTGCTCTGTCATCTGTGACACACATAGAACTAACTCAAACGAATATACCGGCCCACTGTGTGTAATGTATAAAACCAAATTAAAATAATTTTTGATTTTAGCTTGATGAATTTTACGAAGTTTGAAGTTTGCACCATATTTTAATCTATCTTATCTTATATCTTTAAATGAGCAATTCTTGTATATATATATATATATATATATATATATAAATACTAGCGGCCCGGCCCAGCTTCGCCTGGGTGCTTAGATGTTTAGACTCCACTCCACACCAGAAATATCTTATTCCCGTTCAAACTTTTGTACTCCTGAACTCAACCTAAGTACCTACTATCCCTTTTCCTATCGTATCCCATCCCATCTCATCTGGCTCCTTTTCTTTCTGTTACATCCCGTCCCATTATTTCCCATCTACCGGTCTCATCGCGTTCGTCCCACTTTATCCCATTTCATCCCTTAATGCCTAAATAGGCATGTTGACAATTTTTTGGAATTGCTTTTATTTTGTAGATAGGCCTTATATAAACACGAAACTACGACGAATATCATTAAAAAAATACGCAAACACAAATACTTTGCAAAATTCCTGCTAAAACTTTAAAATAAATTTAATTAATTTTATAGCGTCAACAACACGTGGTAATTATACTGTTAAAATGTAGCTTATATGACACGTTCGTAGATTTACCATAGCAGCGCCATCTATTGATTACTTACTCAACCCAGTCGAAAGGTATCGACATCTGTTAGAATCATTTGGAGTTAACAGATGATTGTGACTGTCAAATAATAACAGACAAATAATTAGCAATAAATTAAAATTGCGACTACAATTTAAGATTTAAACTATCCTATCTCTCAAGTTGGATCGAACTGCACATGGTGTGCAAATTTTATTATAATCGGTTAAGTAGTTTAGGAGTCCATTGAGGACAAACATTGTGACACGAGATTTATATATATTAAGATATAATTGGAATCTCGGAATCCAACGATTTTCATGAAATTTTGTATATAGGGGGTTTCGGGGGCGATAAATCGATCTAGCTAGGAATCATTTTTAGAAAATATCATTTTATTCGTGTTTTATCGATCGTTTATAAACTGAAAAATATGACTCTTCCTGACATCTATTGGCGAATAATAATACTATTTTTTGTGAGCAATAAAGTCATTTTAGAAAATGTCATTTTATTCGTGTTTTATCGATCGTTTTTAAACTGAAAAATATGACTCTTCCTGACATCTATTGGCGAATAATAATACTATTTTTTGTGAGCAATAAAGTTATTCTAGCAGATGGCGTTGTTATGTAACACGAAGTCAATGAGTGTTTGATTTGAGGTTAGACCAAGAAAATCAATTGTTTATTTATATTATTTGTGTCTTCTTAATGCACGTGTTCACTTAAAAATGCCTAAACGATCTTGGAAAAAAACGCTTATAAACAATTAACTTCACGAAGCCGCAACTCGTCTCAAGAACACCTAGAAGAGCATCGTCATCAAACTGATCAGGATTCTCAAACTTCTCACAGTGAAGACTCATTTCAAGGATACCGTCATGAAAATCAGGTTTCTGCTCGTCCCACACGTGCTGCTAAAGTTAAATGCTTGCAAAATTTGACTGACATTACACGAGCAGAAAGGTCTTATGATTTAGATGTTTTACGAGAGCGTGCGGCCCAACGTGTAGCTAATGAAAATAACGATAATTTCCAAAAAACACAATTCGTAAAAAAAAAAAAAAACCGAACAAAGCTCGGTCATCCAGGTACTTGCTTATTAACCAGGCATGCAAAATGACATTTCAGGCTTCAAATTCTTGGTTTTAAATTTCTTTATAATAAATGTTCTCCAAGATACAGACTGTCAAAAAGCACCATAAAATTTATCAAAAAATATGTCCTTTAATTTTTGTAAGTAGTGTGACACACATACACTCACAAATGCTGTTGTAGTAATAAATAATAAGGTGTGTTTCCATTTCAAAGTGATCCTTTCGAAAATACATCATAAAATATTGAATAGGAGTGTTTTGACATAGAGTAGTTAACATAATATTACTCGTATCGTACGTATTTTCCCTTTCGTGATAATTTTACAGAAATATTTTAATAAACGCCGGTCGTTTGAACGTAAAGTGTGTTAGTTTTTGGAACTAATTAGTCATGTAGAGTGCTCCCATATAAAATAATTCGAACCACCCTTCGCCAAATGGCGCTGATTTAAATGGAATATTTTTTAAACCGCGATGTTAAGATTCTGGATGCAGGCTGTCTCCAACAGGTCACTGTGGAAATCATTGGGAGAGTCCTATGTTCAGCAGTGTACTTCTTTTGGCTGATGGATGGATGGATGGATGGATGTCAAGATCTGGCCAGACGGCGGGACGACTTGCACAAGAGGGCCGGCAGCAATTGGATGCATAAAGCAGTAGATCGGTCTCTGTGGTGTACCTTGCGAGAGGCGTATGTCCAGCAGCCCGTTGCAGTCCGGGCTGATGATTATGTCAAGATTTTTCACGAACGCCAAAACGCCCAAACGGCATTCGTAGTACTACAGAGTTATTTATATATATGATATAGTTCACTTTAAACACTTTGTTGTTTGATTTTGGGTTCGTAACGACGTATATACTTCTATATTTTGTATAATAGAAATTTTGCAGACACGCCTCGTCGACTTTACACCCGCCATGTGGGAGCCGACAAAACGTACTAAACGAGAAATAGGCATCCAACTAGATAAATATATTTTTGGTAGTTTTTTCGTGTTTATATTCGTGTGAATCGGAAAGCGCAGCGTGGGACGTCCACCCACTAGGTGGTCAGACGACCTGGTAAAGGTCGCGGGACGTCGCTGGATGCAGGCTGCCTCCAACAGGTCACTGTGGAAATCATTGGGAGAGGCCTATGTTCAGCAGTGGACTTCCTTTGGCTGATGGATGGATGGATGGATAAGGTGAACTACAAAGTAAAGCAATTCCAAAAAATAGTTGATATCCCTATTTTGACATCAAAGTATGAAATGGAATAAAGTGGGAAAGACGCGATGAAACTGGTCAGATGCGGACTGCATTCAATAGAAAATAATGAAACGGGATGTAACAAAAAGAAAAGGAGCCAAAAAAGTACTTAGGTAGAGTTCAGGAATACAAAAGTTTGAACGGGAATAAGATGTTTCTGGTATGGAGTGGAGTCTAAACATCACAGCACCCTGGCGAAGCTGGGCCGGGCCGCTAGTAAACTTGTATATTCATACGCTTTGTTTGTTTTGTATGTACCTTATTCTTAGTGCCATGGAGGCAATTGAAGGCGAATTTTAATTTTGTCATGCGATCCATTTAGAAATTAATAGTGTATTTAATTTTAATAAATAGCTCTAATAAAATTGAGGTTGTATTGTGTTACAGTGTTAGTAGCATTACAGATAGATTATTTGGAATCCAGTTGTTTTTTAGTATAAAAGGGTATTTGTTGAAATAAAACCACATAGTCACAAACAGTCCGACTAACTTTATTCATTTCACAATATCTATTTCTACAAAGAGTGCACGTTACATCCACTCAGTAGAACCACTCCCATAGAAAATGAAAAATACTTACACAATACATCGAACGCCGAGAGAATACATCGATCAGGAACATCAGGAAATACAAACTAACAATACACGTAGATCACTACGACACACGATACAACAAAAGCAGACATGAACATTTAACTAAAAGACTGTATTATTACCAGTACCACAAACCTACCTACATAACAACGAACAAACATAACTACAGTCCGGGGGAATACAAGGAAAACGTGACTGAACCTAAATAATTTATAACATTTTAAAGATTTAATAATTAATTTTAATTTCATTTCAATTAATTCTCCGTTTTTCAATGTCAAATAGAAAATCTTGACGAACTAGGGATGGCACTAGTGCCACTTCTACAAGCGAAGTAAGGCAGGTAAAAAACAGAAAAGTATCACTAGTTCCTTTAATGGAATTACTGAGACTTTTGAGTCGCTGTAGTTCCTTTAATTATTCTAAAGAAACTACTGAGAATAAACCGAATTGTGCAGTCAGTGCTTGGGTGTGATTCATGCAGGTGTCAGAACATATACACATATTATGTATGTATATATTCTAATACAATTTATTATTTATTAACTATAATATTCTTCATAAACGTAAAATAATTAAACACTTATATTTTAGTCGATCTACGTATATTACAACAGAAAAATCATGGAATCGCTTTATTAATGATTAAATTAAATTACTAAATTATTATAGCAACATAAACCAGTAATCATACTTATTTGGTAACGGTACTCAGAGTCAGATCTTTACTGACAAAGGGCAGAGTAATGTTCTATAACTGATATGGCCTCGCTTTCCTGAACAAATAATTTTAGTAACAATATTTTATCGAGTTAAGTATGTATATTCTTAAAAGTTCTCGAATGGAGGCCACGAAGCGGAAAGCGCAGCGTGGGACGTCCACCCACTAGGTGGTCAGACGACCTGGTAAAGGTCGCGGGACGTCGCTGGATGCAGGCTGCCTCCAATAGGTCACTGTGGAAATCATTAGGAGAGGCCTATGTTCAGCAGTGGACTTCCTTTGGCTGATGGATGATGATTCTTAAACATCCTTCTTGGCTCTGTTCAGGATACCCAACTTCTTGTTCGATCTACGTTCTACTTTATTCTCCAAATGACTCTTAAACTCGACCCTGCTCGATATTTCGACGCCGAAGATCACAATACTTTCGGATCTTTGGAGAGTAACTCCTTGGAATTATGGCGCCATGACAAAGGGGTCCTTCTTCGCAGTGAATGCGCAAACTTGTGTCTTTGAAGGGTTAAATTGAACTTATATGGTTATAATCAATATTGATATACTGGAGGAATTATATACATGAATGTTTTCCTTTATATTCCTAAACAGCTATAGTATTTTATGGATGCTAGTACAGTTCTAAACTAGACACAAACATATTACCGGTATCGATTTTTTTTATGATCTTTGAAATGAAAATGAAAATATGTTATTGAATCCAGAAAATGCCATCCATACATTATTTAGATTCAGTCAGTTTTTTTCACTGCTACCCGGTTCACATGGCTGTTTTCGCCAAAGAAAAATGACAGGAAATTCTTGCGTTGCGCATACATAATACAGTAACTATCGCATTTTAGTTCAATTCAGAGCAGTTCATAAGTGTTTTATAATAATAATATAATAATAGCTGATTAAAAACATCGGTGTAATAATTTTGTACGGCTATTGTAAAAATCTCTTTGTGTTTAATTCACGACAAAAATATATTTCAATAATGCGTAATTATTCAAAAAATCTGCTCAAGAACATTTTTTTACATATCTTACATAATTAAATATAGTATCGGCTTATTTTGATTTTTATGATTTTATAGTGGTCTTAAAGTATAAGAAAAGAATAGAAGCAAATTTGTTGAAATAAAAAAAAATACAGTTTTCACCGCACTCTTTATTAGATAACAGCATTGTCTAAAATGATTACTGATTAATTTTTCTTTTAATATTTTTTTATGGATAAAATCTGGTTGGAAAGTACCGTTTTTGAGTGAAAAAGCGCACGAAAAGCGTTAACGCTCTGAACTGAAGTTAAATTAAGAGGTTAAGAGGTGGCAGCACCGTCGAATTAGATCGCGGTATGGTTTCATTACCATCTTGAGGATATAAAAGAGCTCGAGCTGCGTACATTTTGTCTTCACCGACACTCAGGTTGTGCGACATCACGCCTGAGAATAGACCAATTAACCGGAGCAATTTTTGAAGACGCCCTATTTATCGGCGTCAAAATTCACTGAAAATAAGACTAGTCGTCTACTAGTGCCTGAATGACTGATCCACCAACGCGAAGCTCGTTAATCGTTCGAAATTTGTACGAAATTTTCTTGGAAATGTTTAGTTATCCCCTACTTCAGTTATCAAATGTTTAACCTTCTTCGCATAAACGTAATTCAAATGCCGTTCGAAATGGACCAAAACATTCGAAAACTAAAATAGGTTTAAAACTGTCTATGGATTAGACCGTTAGAGTTTACACAAGCAGTAAACACATTTATAAGTATTTATTGGAATCGCTCACAAAAAGTAAAAATTATTTTATTATAATATTCAAAGTTATATTTTTCTTTATATACAACTAAGGGGGCATGCAAGCCTACGGCCCACCTGATGGTAAGCAGTTACTGTAGCCCTATAGACGTCTGCAACACCAGAGGTATCACTTGCTCGTTGCCGACCCTGTAAGAACCTTATTCTACAAACATTTCGCACGCACTCACTCCACGTATATGCAACCTCTGGAATGAACGCCCTGTTTCGGTGTTCCCGGAGCACTATGACCTGTCTTTTAAACGAGGCTTAAATAAAGCACTTTCGCTACGGTAGGCAGCGACCTGGTTGCTCCAGGCCCTTGGCACTGCGAAGGTCTATAAGCAGCAGTGACCGCTTACCATCAGGCGGGCCGCACGCTCCTTTGCCTGCCGACGCTTATAAAAAAAACTCTAAATTTTATCTTTATTTGTGGGTGTCAACAACAAATGAGGTCCTAAATAGTAAACCATATTTACATACTTTATACATATAGGTGCTTATATTCATATTATGTTTGCAGGTGTGTGTATTCAAATATTTAGGTGTTTGAGCCTTCGCTTAAACCAAATATGACACTGTAGCGAGAAGCTTCGATAGAGTATACCTTATTTAAAACTGTTGCTATTATGTCAAAAAGCCATGGGCAATTATTGAAGACATGGGCATTTTTATTTGTAATTGAACAAAATTAACCGAAGGACGCCGTATCTACTTATTAATTAATCAATGTGTAAACTTTTCGAATTTCGTTCTATTACGAATATGTCTATGCGAACACGATTATGAACTGAAGCCATTAGTTCGTGTTCATGCATACTGTAGCCGGATTAGCTGAGCTAGTGGAGTGTTACACTACAGAGTCTCGAGACCCCGGTTTGAGTCAGGGATTCGGCGTTAATTGTTCACCTTTTTACTGTTTAACGTCTTACATTTAATCATTCTAAATTTAGTCTGTAATGCACATGCGCAGCACAGACTCTGTGATCAAGTTGTGACAGTACATAATCAATTGACTTCCCAAAATAAACAAACACTGCTTTAAGCTAGAAAAATATTAGTCTTTTTAATTGCAGTTTGCTTAGTATTGATAATCTAATCAGTGTACGACATTTTATGTTCAATTGGCTTCCCAAAATAAGTTAACACTCAATTGACGTAACAAATATCTGACAGTACCTTTGCACATGCGCAGTATAGACAATGTAATCAAGTTGTGGCAGTTCACAGTCAATTGACATCCCTAAAAAAACAAACTGACATTTATCCTTCTAAAACATGAGACTTTGCAACTGCAGTTTGCACAGTACTGGTACTCTAATATGTGAACAATATTTAACATTCGATTAACTTCCCAAAATAAGCAAACAATCATTTATCAAATTAAAATATTATATATTCTATTTGCACATGCGCAGTACTGACAATGTAATCAAGTTCATTATCAATTGACTTCCAAAAAAACAAAATACATAAATAATATAACATACATAACGAAGTATTAGACAATCTGATTGCACTTACGCATTATTGGCCATGTAATCAAGTTCATACTCAATTGACTTCCTAAAATAAACAAATACTGATTTTAGCTAGAATTCGAATGCTCCAATGTTAATGGGACCTTTCCTCTGCATTATAATATCTACATCCACTAAAACCCTAATAGTGTTGACGACTAAAGCAACTTATAACTATTTTTATAAACGTTTTGTTACGGAAAGAATCACAGTGATGTTTACACTCCAAAGACCGGAAACGGATCATATGTATTTTTTTTACCGACTACTGAAATGAAAAATACCATGTCAAATTTGAGAAAATTATAATAAAAGTTCGTGTACCTACATAACAAATAAAGTACGCATATATGTTTTAAATTACGTTTTGCAGTGTTTAATGGATAAGCTTTAGAACTAGATACCAAATTAAACCTAAACAAGTACATAATATATTTTTCAAGAAATATGATCGAATTCCTCAAAGAAGGATTTTGAATTATTCATTGATCAACGTTGAAACGATGTACTGAAAAAAATATGTACAACAGTACCAATGGCATGTTTTATCAAAAATGGGCGCAATTTATCAACATTTTTAAATGCGACTACACTTGGTATTTTATCCACAGATATTCTCTTAATTAAGTTTTTAGTTGCGAATGACCTCATTTTTAAACAAGTTTTACCGCCGAGTGCAAATTAATACATACATACATACAAAAACACACCCCTTTTTCCCAGAAGGGTTAGGCAGAGGTGGTACCAGAACACCCACGTTTCGCCTTGTATATTCCGTCCCACGATGTGATAGGGGGCGAGCCTATCGCTATATCGAGTACAAATTCCTGACACCGGGCAGATAATGAGTAGAAAAATCCAATATCACTGCCCGACCCGGGATTCGAACCCGAGACCTCAGCTTTGCAATCATACCATAGTACCACTACGCCACCGAGGCAATCAAATCGAGTGCAAATTAAAAACTTGTATATTTTCCAACTTCTATTAATTTAACTTTATGATTGAATACGTCGCTGAAAATGGTTAAAAACAAGTTAGATATTCCCGGAGACTCGCTGAGTTTCAATGCTCAGTGTCATTACAATGCGTGCCACTGTTGATCCTGGCTTACAGGAGTTGCAGTGGTGGTTGTTACACTAGCAATTATTTTGCAATTCAAAACATGTTGACAATGTCGTTTATATAAAATCATGGAGTTTATACGAAAGTACATAAAACTCTACGATGCTGCTACACAACCCCCCCCCCTTTATTTCAAAAAGAAAGTAACTGTGGGTACACATACAAATGAAAACATCATAACACAAATTAAAGTTCTATAACTATAAAATATAAAATTCCTAAGACCCAAAAATAAAATGACTATCTAGTAATACCACTAACAATAAAAGGTAAATGCTCATTATGATCCACCGTGTTTGTAATGTTACTACTATTTTCTATAATGTTTTTAAACACGTTACTACACGGTATAACGGAAATGTTCGCACCAGTGTCAATTAAAAAAAATTAAATGACTACACTTATCTTTAACACTAAGGCGAAAACTTGGTCCTGTGCAGCTGTCCGTGTGATTCGCCTGACATGTCTCTGTCTAGGAACAACTGGATATAAAATAGTTTACATAAATATATTAATTAATGCAAATTATTTATTTATGAATATAAATAAAGTATTTTTAAACTATTCCTGCAACATTATAATTTAACTAGGTATTAGTGACTTCAGATAAAATGCAACTAAAAATTTCGCAAAAAAAAAAAATAGCGACAATATTTTGGTTTAATTTTTTACATCGTTTTCCCAAAATAATAATGTACAACTTTTTATTTTTACACAATGGTACCCTACAATTTAAATTATAATTTTGGAAAAAACTATAAATTTACCACCCAACCACGACGATATATTAAAAGTTGCAAAAAATACATGTCGTTTTTTTTTAGAAATTTTTAGTTGCATTGTATCTGAAATCAATAAAAATTCCACCTAGCTTCGTTTTAAGTCGCAGTCTTGATATACCCTGTACAATGTACATACGTATATTGGAATAATATAAAGTAAACAAAATGTGCTTCCTTCAATCCCATCAAGTATAATGTTATACAAATATAAAATACACGTATAGACAAAACTATATAACTTAATATAACATTATTTGCAAAAAGAAATACAAAAAAAAAACTAAAAAGATTGAAATAAAAAAAGGCATAATACGCTCCCTTCTCATAATGTTGTTGGTGATATAGATAGAGCAACAAAATCTAGGAGTGAGCAGATAATGCATCTGACTGCGTTTGTGAACAATACAAATTAAAATCTTGGTTGTATCTTTTCCGTTCTTCAATTAATTTAATAAAGATGACAGATATTGACGCAGTCAGTATTTGGTTTTCTTTTCATTATTACGAATTAAATATGAACAATAATTCTCTTGCGGCACAATTAAGAATGTAAGAATATGTGGCGGTAACAAGTAAACCTAGGATATTTCTATACTTTTAAAATTAAATGTGCGTACTCATTGACATTCACAGGAAACAATGACAGGTTCGACAAAATAAGACCGACATAAAAAATAATAAACAATGCACGAACAGACGATTTTCCATACCCAAGTTACATAACGTTACAATAAATAAATAATGGTTTAAAAACCTAAGATATACGCTTTAGTAAATGGCTCAACTAAAAAAGTAAAAATAATTAATAATCAGTTTAAGATTAGAATATTCAGTGAAATACATATAATTCATTTTATGGTTAAAAAGCTGGAGTGCTTTGTAACAATAAGATTAATGGATTTCACTCAATTTTTTTTATCTTAACCTGATTATTAATTATATTTCTTAAGGTTCCGGTCAGGATAATGCCATACACTCTTTAAATTTTTATATTGTCATCGATCCTTGATAAGTATGCAAAATTACAAGTTAATCCGACGTTTTGGAGTGATCGAAAATCCATTTCAAAGATTTTGTTACATGCATACAAGCGTGGCTAATAAAGAGAGTTGTGAGACACAGACCTAGGTTGCAATATCGGCAGTTTCCCCTTTATATTGTTTTCGCTGAATCAGTGTACGATGTACATCGTACTAGATCTGCTTAGTCTGTGACTTGAGTTCTATAAATTCAGTTATACAAAAAAGTTTTTTTTCTGAAGGACAAATTATTATTTACCAATGGTAATAATAAAAAAATGGTATTATGAAAGAAGTAAGAATAAAAAAAATGTAATAAACCATGGAACAATTGCTAAGCATGTTCCGATAAAAAAAGCAAATAAATCTTCTCATCCGCCTTGGCTCAGTAAATCCTGTATCAAATCATTAAAAGACTTTGAATTCCATTTACTCCGTCCGTAGCCGCTGCCACTAAGTTATAAATATTTGTTACCAAAACTATAAAAACACAATAGAGTCGAGTATTTGCAAAAACCCCAAAACTTTTTGGCGGTTCATTAAGAATAAACGTGGGAATTATCCGTCATTGCCAGCCAGAATGTTTATGGACGCCTCGTTTGTCCAAAATGGCAATAATTCGCTAATTTATTTGCTGATCGTTTTTTCTAGCACTCCGGTTCAAACTTTGAAGGCAGACCACTTAAACACCTTAAGTAACAAATATACATCTAAAGTACAATTTACTAAGTTAATTATTTAACGTGCAATAAAAAAACTAGATGAGTTAATAGGGGCAGCGCCAGATTTAATTCCCACTTTGTTTACTAAATGTTGCTTTCAATCATCAACAGTATCGTTAACAGTACTATTCAACCGTTCTATTTCTGACGGCGTATTTCCCAATGAATGGAAAAGGGCTCGTATTGTTCCCGTTTTTAAAAAAGGTGATGAACCTAATGTTAGAAATTAAAAAACTCCAAGCTTTTGGTGTTGGAGGGTCGCTGCTGTATTGGTTAAATAGATCTTCAAATCTAGTCATCAACAGATACGAATCTCGGAATTTTCAAAGCACTTGTAACGGCGTACGACATTGTTGGCAAATAACTAAAAGAAGTCGAGGGAATTCGACATTTGGGCGTTACCATTGATAAGAAATTAAATTTTGCGTCACATATTAACAAAACTGTGACTAAAGCTGCCCGAATGCTCGGTTTTTTTAGAAGGAATACTGCTGGATTTAAAAATCTTGGAACTAAAGTATTTCTCTACAATACACTTGTGCGCAGCAATCTCGAGTACGCTAGTGTTGCCTGGTCTCCTTTTTACGCTGTTCATTCGCAACGGATTGAGAGTATACAAAGAGCGTACACTATAGACATCTTGCTTTTTCTTGCAGCGGTTATTTCCATAGAAACCTATATAAACAACAGCAGGAAATAGGGAAAAATGGAAAGAGTTTGAATGGAGACCTTTGCCCAGCAGTGGGACAATATAGGTACATAAAAAAATGATTTGTCTTTTTGCGTTTACGTGTTTTGTCCTTATTATGCATGAGTTATGTTATTCTATTCTGCAGTTATTTTATTTTTAAGTTTATGATTGTTATGTTGGATTATTTTATGGTATAATTAATTAGTTAATTCATTTATATTATGAATTTTGTTTCACACTTATAATTGGTGAATAGACTAAGGTCTTAAATTGTACACGTTTAATGATGCAAGTTTGTCTGTTAACTGTTGGTGTGTCATTTAGACAATAAATAAATCCACTATCAAAAATTTGAACTTAAAAGAAATAAAAATGAGACTTAGAATTATATACAAATAACCCAACCGTCACGCGGATATTCCATTGGTGTAGACAGAGATTATAGATCTGTACTTTCATTGATCCTAAAAAACATTTTCGCTTCATCCACTGTCGGTACCCTCTTCATGTATTTTTGTCAGATAATAACAAAAACTGAAGCCTACACATATTTCTATAGGAAAAATAAATATATCGAAAAGATGTATGAGTAACATCGAAAACAAAGACATCCAATTTATATAATTTATTAAGCACTTCCCATCATTTCTAATATGTTCATTGACATTAAGTTTAAATGTAACCTACTTATTGCAGAAAATCGACATAGTAAAGCAAAGTGGGCGAAATACTATGATTGTTTTTGCGAGATAATTATAGTAAGGAATCCATTGTATCGTATACGTTAGAATTGTTAAACGTATGTATAATGTTGACACATAACAGGCGTTTTCACAGCCTATTTAATAAACCTCTTGTCTAGTTTTGCAATATCGTGACAGAGAACTTGTGTTATTCAAGGATTCGAGTCCTTCGGAATAAAAGGGGTCAGGTAACTGTGTCAAGCGCACGGTCAACACGCGGGTCCTGCATCGGTGTTAGAGAATGTTTTCTTTTAGTTATGAGGGTGTTGTGTGACATACCCAGCTCTGTACTAACAGAGCTCAGTTTCCAGAAATATTACTACTCGTATAACTCCTAACGAACAGTATTCTATTACTACTGCAACTATATAGAACCTGCGACCACCGTCTCTGCAGCCGTGTCCGATGCGTTACCAACAAGCCACCACATACTCCCTCACCCTACAGTCTATATTGATTAGTGCTCAGCCAATGAACGACGACCGTGTGATGCCACAGAGTACTCACACTGAGTACTATTTATTTCATTCACTGCGACACTGAATATCACGTATAGGTTAATCTGTTAAACTGTGGGCTTGCAATTTGCTGTATAAGTGAGACACGGCAGTTATTTATTTTCTCTTACAACTACTCGTATATTAATAGTGACTCGTCTCGTTTTAATTGACACGTGATGTTGGCGTATCAAATATGAAGTTTATGGAACTTCTCATCACTTGGGGCCCTAAATTATTAAATTTGAGTTCTTTCAAATTAGTTTGTTAATCTTTTATAACTCCAGCAGCTTGCTGAGGCTAAAAGAGTAAAATCCCTATGTCGGTCATGCGATACATACACATAGTTATATTAAGCACACAATTTTTCACCATACATACAAGATACATACATTGGCAATTTACATCTACGTAAGATGATTAAATAGCGTGTGGTCTGTGTTTGTTGGAGATGTTAGATTGGGACAGTGCACCTACGCTGGTGACTTATTAGACCAATTCGTGCGTTACAAATACGGCCATAATTTGGACATTTAAAACCTGTGCCTGTATGTGAATGAGGAGGAGAGAGAGTGGCTCGATAATGCCGAGTTTCACGCTTGCGGGCTAACTGCTCAAACCAGGTCTTGTCGTGAGCAGAAACACCGTCCGCTACGAATTTGCGCCATTCGGCACGCTCGCCCGCTCTTTCCTCCCACTTATTTGGATCTATTTCAAATGACAGCATGTCCCGTTTCACGCTGTCTTTGTATCGAAGTAGTGGTCTACCTACAGGGCGCTTGGCGTGGGCCACTTCAGCCAAGAGGATCTGTCTTGGCAAACGATAGGGTTCCATGCGATGCACATGCCCAAGCCACCGCAGTCGTCTTTGACGTAGCAAAGCAGTTATGCTAGGCAATTTTGCAATGCTTAGAACCCCCTCGTTTGTCACTTTATCTTTCCACGTGAGACCCAAAATACTCCGAAGACAGCGCATATGGAAGTTGTTCAATCTTCGCTCTTGTTTACTATACGACGTCCAGGTCTTAACTTAGGGGATATAAAACATACCCGTTCATTCCATAGTGCAGATTGTGATACAGATCATTCCTTAGTAGTCTCAAGGGTTTGTCTCGAACCAAAGAAAATTTATAAATCTCGTAACCCGGCAAAAAAACGATTGAATGTGGCAAAACTGAATAATAATGAACTAACCACCCAATTTACTAAACAAATAGAACAATGTACTAAAGGTTGGGACCCAGACTCATCAGCTTCAGAAGACTGGATTAATATAAAGAACATTCTTACAAACACGGCAATGGAAGTATTCGGTATGGAACCTCGTCACAAAAACGATTGGTTTCAAGCTAATATTGAACATCTAAGCCCACTACTTAACGCTAAAAACTCAGCTGCATTAAACCACCGTCTTAAGCCATCAATCTCTACGAAAGAAAAACTTAAAGCAGCGAAAGCCGAATTACAGCGTAATACACGTTATTTCGTAAATGCCTACTGGACAGAGCTTTGTCAAGGCATCCAAGATTGCGCTTACACAGGCAATATTAGTGGCTTATACTCACGCATTAAGAAAGCCCTAGGTCCTATCCAAAAGAAAACAGCACCTCTTAAGGAGTCTGACGGTTCAATCATAACTGATGGAACACGTCAACTCGGTCGCTGGGTGGAACACTACACTGAGCTATATTCCAGACCCGTAGACATTGACATATCAGCTGTGGAAAACATTCCAAATCTGCCCGTGTTGGAAGACCTTGATGCCTTACCTACAATTCAGGAGTTTCACACAGCAATCGATAAATTAAAGTGTGGAAAAAGTCCAGGAAACGACGGTATCTTAGCGGAGCTGTTGAAAGTGAGGTGTATAATGCCTCTTTGTTACAACCTATTGGTAAAATGCTGGCGCGAAGGGGAAGTACCACAGGATATGCGTGACGCCAACATCGTCACTCTGTATAAAGGTAAAGGGGATCGTGGCAACTGTAACTCATACCGCGGCATATCACTACTGAGTATTGTAGGCAAGCTATTTGCTCGTGTCATCTTAGAAAAGCTACAAAAACTCGCTGATCGTGTCTATCCTGAGGCGCAATGTGGATTCCGCGCCCAGCGTTCCACTACCGATATGATATTTACATTAAGGCAACTCCAGGAGAAATGTAGGGAGCAAAGAACCCCTCTCTTCATTGCTTTTGTCGACCTCAACAAAGCGTTTGATACTGTGAGCAGAGAGGGGTTATATACAGCACTGGACAAAATAGGATGTCCTCCGAAATTATTATCCCTAATTAAATCTTTTCATACCAACATGAATGGCACAATAGTATATAATGGGCAAACATCAAAATCATTCTGCATGCGTAGGGGCGTACGTCAGGGTTGTGTCTTGGCTCCAACTTTGTTCGGTATATTTTTCTCACTTCTCTTAAAAAATGCTTTTCAGGATTACCAGCAAGGCATTCATCTTTTCACAAGGGATGACGGCAAACTATTCAACGTAGCCTTGCTTAAATCCCGTCGCTATCGTAAGGATCTTTTCGTGGATAGTCTCCTTTTTGCAGACGATGCAGCCTTCGTCGCTGGATCCCCAACAGAACTGCAAATTATTTTATCCAAGTTTGCAGACGCATGTGCGCAATTTTCCATGTCCATAAATGCAAAGAAGACAGTAGTAATGGCCCAAGGATGTAATGATAAACCAGTAATTACACTAGGTTACACTCCCTTGGAGGTCGTTGACACCTTTTGTTACCTGGGTTCAACGGTGTGCAGCAATCTATCGGTCGACGCAGAGATTAACAGTCGCATTGGCAAGGCGTCAACGATGTTCGGAAAACTCTATGCAAGAGTGTGGAACAACAAACACCTAACTGCAAGCACTAAGATGACTGTATATCAGACTTGCATATTGAGCATACTCTTGTATGGGACATACAAGATATTAAACAAGATATAAATAAGTATTCGTATAAACTAAGCAATGTGGATTATTTACTCAATTTTGGTTTCTAAGCTCATTAAATAGATAAAACTGCAACACCATCCTACATAAACATTAAACAGCCATGCGATACCGACGCTTTCAAGGAATGCAGACTGCTGCATAGATGTTCAGGCTCTCACATATCACCGAACATAGACGACCTCTAGCCGGAACATTCCCGACGCTCCATACTTTGCAGACGCGCAGGGCGTGGCGCCTCCCGCCGACGCACATAGATGTCCAGGTGGCTCGACGTGTGTGGCTAATTCTATTTTTTTATATAAAATTATTTTAATCCGCTTCTAGCATTCTGTGTGTGTGTTTTGAGAGTCGAGCTACAGGAATGTCCCGACAGCCCTCGTACGTCACGAGTCCCTCTAATAAAGTATTGATCTTAAAAAATTGGATGTGTCTTTATTTACTTTGAGAGTGGTTAGGCCGTATAGTTCACCACGCTGGCCTAGTGCGGGTTGATGGACTATATGGCCTAACCACTCTCAATCGAACTCTCGATTGTAGAGGAGGGTCGTGTCCTAGAGAGGGACATATCTGGGCTGATACAGTGCAGTACAATTATTTAGTTTGTATATATCTATTAAAAAGCTGACCTCGGCAATGAACTTTTGCGATAAGAACAATCGAGGTCACACGTAAGTATGCCAAGTCGACGGTCCAGACACGTGATCTTGATTCCGCGTTGGAGGAGTAATTTCTCGTGTGTAATTTCAAACAGTTTCTATAATTTCTACATTACATTATAACGTGTGATAAACTTAATTCTACGTCTTCGTCATGCCGCCGCCAATATTAATTTATTGTTCAGCCAATGAACGGCCTCCGTGTGGAGCCACAGACTACGCTAATGCCATACGACGCATTTCGTTTTCTGTCGCTCTGAATACTGTTTGTAAGGAGACCTACTATACTACTCTATTCGCCTGCATTAGTGAGAGATAAACATCACCCGTCTCGCTCACACCTTGTAAATTCGCAGTGAAGCAACAGGTTGTGTTATTCCTCTGCTGTCATGATGTCCTTGTGTTCGCGGTGTACGAATCCACTTGTTGGAACCGTAAACAAATGTTGTTCTCTCTGTCGCCTCTTGGTCCATTGATTTTATAAGAATATATGAAAAGGACTTCTTCATTATATGGATAACTACGTTAATTTAGGTTTTATTACACAAAATAGATTCTCGATCGATAAAAGAAGCAATAATGAAGAAAAATCAAAATTCTGTTTCTATGCCACGGGAATAATACTTGTTTCTGTTCCATTTGTGTGTCCCGGACAAAGTGTGTACAAAATTTCATGACGATAGGTTTAGTAATCAGAGTGTCAAAGCGTTTCAAACAAAAACGAATTCGCATTTACGATATTAATTAAATATGCGTTTAATATTACTGAGTCCAATGTTGTTTATGCTCACCGTTGATCACAGACAAACAGAATTATTACAAATAAAAAATATCCATTATATTTATTGGGAAAAGTGCGTGGTGGCCTGTTGGTAACGCACCAGACTCGGCTGGTTCTCGGTGGTCGCGGGTTCAAATCCCAGGGCACACCTCTGACTTTTCGGAGTTATGTGTTTATTGATAGTCAATCACCACGCACTTTAACGGTGAAGGAAAACATCGTGAGGAAACCTGCATACCGTAGCGATTTCCGCCAACCCATACTAGGCCAGCGTGGTGGACTATATGGCCTAACCACTCTCTATCGATTTCTCGATTGTAGAGTAGGCCCGTGCCCATCAGTGGGACGTATATGGGCTGATAAAAAAAAATGTATTTATTGTTAATTCATTACTGATTTGAATAATGGTAATTATCTAATGAAGTCTATGATCAATTTGTAAATTATAAAACGAAAATATTTTTCCGAATGAAGGTAACGCCATCATAAGTGGTCAGTGTATTCCACTGACGGAATCGTTGCATACACCTGCAGAGTCACTGGTTTATAATGTACTTGTACTTGTACTCTGTTGAATTCAGAAAGTATTGTTTCAAGTAAAGACCATTTACTGAACGTAGTCCTGTATTAGTTTGACTGTTATGTTGTTCATGAATATCGTTAATCGGCCGCTGATGGCTTCGATATTATCTTGCAAAATATTACGCGATCCAAATACTAGGAGCGCATAACCATTGAGAGCTGCACGACACAGACGTATGTTACAGTATAGTAGCTGACTTATTTGATTCACAGTAGAGCTCAAATTACTCATCGTATTTTGATACATTACAGAGGTAATTGATTCGTTATTAGGGTTCGGTCGCGGTGTCCGAGTCCCTCTTTCGCAAATGGGCCGCGGCGCGGCACCGCGCATGTGAGGTTCCGGTGAGGCTATGGCGTTCTTGCTGCAGGACCCCGGAGCAGTTTTAATGCGCTAGAGGAATTTGGTGGTTTTGGTTGTTTACCAGTGTAGGAATTTAGTAGTGAAATCGACACAGAGGTCGCCCGGATCGCCACGTAGGACCGGTGAACCCAACATCGCCGCTCCGTTACCTCCAGGCAGTGGTAGCGATAAGTTGTTATGCTCCAGGATAACAAAACAAATAATGTAACAATGCGTTCTTGTATTGGCACATGTTGTAAATATTGTGGAGACAATATTTCCGAGATCATTGACCTGATGCCACAGACTAAAATATTCGAGTAATAATCGAGTGATGTGGTTCGTTTACTGTCAGAGCGAAAATGTTTTATATGAGATGCTACTACACTGTGACTTACTCTTGTATCACAAAACTCTCAATAGCTATGCGGTCCTAGTATTTAAATCGCGTAATATTTTCGCCTTGTTGCGAGATTATAGAAAAACGTTCGATATCCCAGTGTCCGACTGCTTCAGCGAGACATCCCAGTGTTCGTGATTCAGAGCAGGAGAACAAAAATAGTAAGTTCTTGAAACGACTGCTGAGAATTAACAATACAATCGACATTCAGTTTAAATAACCTACTTATTGCAGAAAAACGATACAATAAAGCAAAGTGGGCGTTTATATAAGTAAGTATGATTCCTATTTGGAGATTTAAAATAGTAACAATAGACATTTTGGCGAAGTTGCTAAAATATTGTAAAAAAATAAAATGCTGATATTGAAGCTGAGAGAATTGTTTATAGTAAGGAATCTGTTGAACTATATAATTTAGAATTGTTAAATATATTATTATAATCCTGACACTGAAGACGCGTTTTCACACGCCATTCAATAAATCTTTAGTTGTGCAAATTAGTGCGATGATTTGTAGTTACAGCGAGCGTCTCTTATGTTTACGACTGGTTTATCTCTAAAATATGTTTTAACCGGCCTTGGCAGAGATCTTGACTTATACAAACAGTCCATTTAAATAAAAGGGGACGCGTAAGTGTGTCAATTTCACGGTCGATACTCGGGTCCTGGCTCTTCGTGGGGGTATGAATTATTTATTTATTAAGATACATACATACATAAACACACGCCTTTTTCCCAGAAGGGGTAGGCAGAGGTGCTACAGTGGTTGGTGGAGTAGTTGTATTTGGGTCGCGCCACTTGGAAATATATTTATGATATTTGTAAATTTAAGTATGGCCTATAATGTATTTTTCCTCATTAAAAATGTCAAAAGAAGAGTAGTTGTCAACGCCATCGTGCCTAAATCACGGAATTATTACTTTAAAATAAATCTTTAATCATTAACCAAATTTGTTTAACAGCACAAGGTTGGGGTCTTCTATTAAGTATTGAGATACTTGTGCCAGAGGACCCCGCTCGTCCATATCCATAATATACATGTTTTACAGTATCATTACAGATATAACATAAAACATAAAATCAAATCACATTCTAACAATGTTAATTGTATGTGTATGTGCCTGTGTGTGTGTGTGTGTGTGTGTGTTGGAGCGTCATAAGAATATACTATCCGCCTCATTCAAAGACAGATCAAAACCAATATCAAATGCTCCGTCTTCTTTGCCTTCTTTGCTCAAACTTGTATATTGTGTACGTTATATCGTACAGCGGTTGTTTTGTTCTGTATTCAGATTCATACATACATATTTATGTTCAATATATTACGCGATCCAAATACTAGGAGCGAAGGACTGTTTAATAGTTATGCGATTCATATGTAGATTACAGTATCAACAGCTATCCGTTCAGATGGTTTTCGATAATCAATGTAGGATACATATATCGTAGGCACACGATTAGCTATTTTACTACTCTTGTAACTCGTAACAATTCTATGACTTCCGCTGTAACTGTGACGCCCATCATCGCGCCTTAAAATATTTTCGTTCACCGTTTTAGAGTCATGTCATTGACTATCCCCGTATGAATCCACGACCACCGTCTCGGCGGCCGCGTCCAGTGCGTTACTAATAAGCCACCACATACTCCCTCACCCTACTGCCAGTATTGATTTATTGCTCAGCCAATGAACGACGGCTGTTCTTGGTGAGGCGTTGAGTCGCCACAGACTAGGCACATGGCATTAGATGCATTCCATTTTCTGTAACACTGAATATTGCTTTTATAGAAAGCTACTACTCTGTATGCCTACGGCTTCGCCTGCGTTGGTGAGAGATGAACATCATCCACCTCGTTCACACCTTCGAGTATATTAATAACAAATCAACAGGTGGTTTAGAATTCTTCTGCTATTATGTTATCCTAGTGTTTGCGGTACCTGAATTTGGCATGTTGCCAGGCAACCGTAAACAAATGTTGTTTACATACAAACGGCGTCACTGTGGTCTCTTCGGCAATTGATTTTACATGTTTATTACTTAAACACTGCCAGGTTGCACTGCAATCGCACGAAGTTGAATGTCAGCGGCTACACCAGTGACAATGAAATCAGAGTCTTATTGAACGGTGCTTTATTTCGTGTCGTCTTTTAACACTCGTGACAAATCAGAGGGATAAGTGTTGCTTTGCACATGACATTCGAACAAAGCTTGCTGAGGGTTTTCTATTGTTATAATGAGGAACAAAATATGTTTTAGCTTGTTAATGTGTCCCGCTGCAGGGCAAAGATAAATATTATTAGCTCATTAATAAATGTAGACACGCTTGCAAATTGACTGGTTCTATAAAATACTTGTGCGTTGTTAAATTTATTAAGTAATGTCCTAAATAAAATCACTGAAAATAAAATTGGATATTGACCGTCATCATCATCATCAGCCTTTTATTGTCCACTGCTGAACATAGGCATTGACCGTCATGTTGTTCGTCAAATATGAATTTATCTGGCAGCATTCAGTGATAGCTCCGATATCTATTTAATGCAAAATATTACGCAAGCCAACTACTGGGAGCGCATAACCATTGAGAGCTGCACGACTGAGACGTACTGGGCACTGAGGCAAAGGTGTACAATATTACGCGATTTATATACTAGGAGCGCATAAACATTCAGAGCTAAGTAGCGCAGGCGTACGTCACAGTGTAGCTGCCGTCGCTACGAACTATGTTATCTGAAGCGGTACGTGCAGTACAACGTACGTATATATATTATTGGTTTAAGCGATCTCTTCCAGACAACCGGGTGGGAGAGGAAAGAGACAATAGTTATGGATGATGCTTATTATTGAGTATAAAACATGAAATATCTTCGTATATATATTGAATCTAATATAACGTTTTGATATTGTAGCTTCATACATTACAACAATAAAGGCTGTAACATCGACCAACATCTACAGAGGCTCCAATGGGCTGTTGGGTCAAAAGTCAGATACAGAAGGCAGTATTGCTTGACATGACACTTATTGTGAGACGGTTCCTCACTTCGGGGTCCTGACCACCGGTGGCTTGTGTCTCGAGCCTCGCCATTGTTGGATACCTTTTTATATTTTCATGTGTATTTTGTTTTTATAAAAAAAAGAGGTAAAAAAAAAGAATATTTAAAATAAAGAGAAATTAATGAGACTATAGTTTAGCGAGTAATAATGCAAGCGGAGCCGGTTCGAACCACTTGTGATAAATAAAACACAAATTGAGTGACAACGTAAAAAATTATTATTATCATATTATTTATAATATAGAAAAGTTATACGTATACTAATGAAAATGATGAAAACTAATCCCACATACTTCGATTTTCGTTTACCTCGCTCTTATAGTTTTCATCACAATTGGGCTCCTAACTCCTTTCATCATAATTATTTTCCTATTTCTTATAGTAGCCACCCACGCCCACTTGAAATATTCATATAAAAATATAATTATTCATCTTTATGATAATATTAGTACTCAAGATTGTTACAATACATGAGCATTTCTTAAAAAATCATCTGACACAGCGATAATGTAAGATATATTTTTGATTAAAACGTTATATTATAAAATTACAACTACATATACCTATCGATTAAATGACAAACTGATGAAAAGTTTTAATGAATGATGATGGGAGATTATTGGTACAGGGTTAGGCGGGGAGTCATATGATTAAGGACTGAATGATGGTTATGAAGGTATTAATACATCGCAATGAAGGAATAGAATTAATCACTTATTTTTATTAATATTTATTAATCTACACAGGTTTTGAACCAATTGCGGAATATATCATTTTCATCGGCAAAGCATATTTGTTTCGAGTCTGGGTGTTATTGGAACGGAAAAGGGTCTTGTAGTTTATGATACCCACGACACAAGACTCGATCTTAGTGTGGGGTCAGGACTATGTATATGACTGTTGAGTGTATTTATTATTATATATAGAATGGCCTAATTATATCACAAATCAACACAATGGTTTCTTAGATTTACGCGAATGGTACACATTCAAATAAAACTAGTTTTTACGTCCGCGGTGAAATCCGTAAAACCAGTGTTATTTCAACAAGTCAACACAGTTTTTGTGCCTGGCTTCGGTAAATGATATTTGGTTTCACCCACGTGGCAAATTAAGGATAAGTCATTATTCTGATCAAGGTTTGCTTTTGTATAAACTAGAGCATTAATTGAATTTTCAAGAAAAGTTATTGATTTAATATATATTTTTTAATAATTGTATGTGAAATTACATCACGAAGAGTTTTGCTGAAGATAAAAGTCTTTTTCATTCTATTTTTTCATCTTTTTCAATCTTTATAATTGTCAGTTCCAATAGTAGGTTAGTCTGTGGTTGTAATGTTTCCAAAAAAACCGTTAACTACTGGGTTAAGTCCCTCCCAGGCTTGTTTTTCATGAACATTGAGGAATTTTGTAAAATCATGTCTACTCATTATTTTTTTATTTATAGTCCGACAACAATACCTTTTTTAATTATCTTGACGCTATTTTTTAACTTAATAATACACATATTCGGTCGATACAGCTGTAGTAGACACGTAAATACTCACTACTGTGTCCTTTACAAATAATATTCAATTTGCACGCGGTATAATTAAAGTGCTACCACCTATTGCTCATATAATTAAGATAAAAACAAACTTTGAAAGCTAAAACCAATATTTAAGTGTTTTTCAATGTCTGGAATTAGAAATTCAAGAATTAGAACAGAAGCACAATAAAAAACAAAATACATTCAACTATTATAAACACGTAGCTGTGTCAAATTTCGCAACGCAAATATATTAGTCTAAAAAATGCATCATGATGTAAAATCAGTAACTACTATAATGAATACAAAAATAAGCTTAATATAAGGTATTGCGCAGATAGTTTTCAATCCTCAAAGCAACGCCGTTGTCCAGGACAGCGCCCGTTTCTTCGATTACGCTTCCTTCGATGATTGATGGCGACGTCGAAGATGATTCTAAAACAATAGAAGCGCGCAGCATCAAATATTATGTTATGGACCTTCCTAAAAGCGATGAAGTAAATAGCTTCATTGCAACAGATGAAGCAACCGCGCGGCCTGTAGTTACTAATCCTGCTTAGTTGATTTAAATGGAGTGAATAGTTTGGCCGCTCTGTTGCTTTATGTTTTCCTAAAGTGAATAAGTAATATATCTAATTTCGCGGTCCCAAGCTAGCCCGGGCTTCTTGCATAATTATGAGCACAGCATGAATCAACCAATTTGTAGTGCTAGTTAAAAATTCGCATTGTGAACATCAAGTTCGCTTAGCAAAGTTAATGGCAGATGCTATGTAAAGTGTAAATATCTGCAGTCACTTCTGGCGTTTTTGACAGACATATTTAAAACCTATGTTAGTTATTGAATGTTCTGTCCCTTTCGAATAACTTAAGAATTCAGTTTGAGGGAAGAAGACAAAGCATTCTGTAACTAAGTAGGTTTACAATCTGTTTATGAATAAGGCCGTTCATCTAAACGACCCCTGCACCTGTGCCGCAGCGAATACAAGCTTCTCAAGTGTTATGTTCTGTTATATAAATCTTTGCCATTATAAAGTTATAATATAACTTGAAATAGAAAACCAATTGTGTTCAATCAGACCTATAACCCATTTACGCAAGATGAATTTGTTTACGATGTGCCCTTATTATATGATTTACGTTTAAAAAAGCTTACCTATTAACCACGCAGCGTAATTTAATGGGAAGTCGACGGGAGAGGTGTCGGCTCCACCTCAGAAAAGTGCTGCCTGTTGCGTCGTCTACCACTTGTTGCTTGATCTATAACCGCCTTGAAGTTGTTGGTGAACTTTATCTGTACTATTTTCATAGGCAAAGCTACGATCACGATGTGGCCTTCAGGAGTCTCCATAATTTCAATTTTTAGCACTGAACACTTCGATACACTCGGGCTGTAATATTCCCGCGTGACCAGTTTGAACTGTTTCGCGGGACGACTGGTGAAGATATCCAAAAACTTTTGTTTGTATGGGGCATAATAAATACGCAGATACCCCCACTTACAGCCGATAATGTAAACATCATCGTAAGCTCGCATACTTGTAATCGCGCTCAGGATTCCTGAGTGTAGTCTTACGTGGTTGTTTGCTATCCAAAAGTAATACATCGGCCACTGTAATCGGTCGAGTAAATTATAGCGACGCATCTCGTGTAGAGCATTGTCTCGTCTTTTTATAGAATGTAATAAATTAAAGCAGGTACCCTCCAGCCTATAGATACACGCCCCTATGTCGATATAATAAAAAATATCTTTGACAAATCCTATTGACATGATGGGGTCATAAAATTTTGTAATACTTATTCCCTTATGCATACTGGGATCTAGCAAATCTACTAAATAGACAAACTCGATGTGCTGTAAAGTACCAGTGTAGTATACTTTATGATCCTTTAGTACAATTAATCTGTTCACCGATTCTATTTCGATACGATGGTTGTGCTTTGTGAGTTCTTTACGCGTAATGAACATTTGTTTCCTGTGATTTAACACGACTAAGTAATGTTCATCTTCTGCGTAACTGGTAAATTGGCCGTGTACTGATTCACTACAGCTCTCCATCGTGTCGAGATCATAATAATCGATCGATGTTTTTGTGTGCAATCCTAGCACACCGTGATTTAGAAGCTGACACCCTAGAATCTCCTTTGTTCTCTCATAGCTAAGATAGAAATCTTGTTTATCCTCGGTTGCCTTAGCAATAGTGCACCAAGAGCGCAGGGTTCTGTACGTCTCATACCAAGACATTTCCCTGGTCGATTTATTGCGAGCATCTTGATACACATCATTGAAATCGGCGCACGCATACCTTTCCCATAATCCGTGACATTTTTTCGACGAGTCTACTATTGCTTTCCATCTTGCACACACTTTCCTACATCGGATAAATTGCGTAGCGGGTAGGAACGATAATATATGGAAGAGGACTTCCGTGGGCAACTCCTCCAGGTAATCGTAGCCATCTTCGCCTGGATCCATTTTTGGTTGATAACTTTGCGCGGAGTGGAAACAATTACTTATTTATGATGTTTTATGCACTGTCCATGTGTGTACACATTAAACTAAAATTATAGTAAGATATATTGTACAGTAAGCTACTACGAGTACACGACCGCACTACACAGATCACCGAATGACACTAAGGCGGCAAGGCTGGTGAGCGCCTCTCCGTCAAACTACGCACTATTGATCGTATCCATTACGTGCCATTTCACGCATACAATTTGAACATAAACTGTATTAAAGCGAAGTCGGAATACACAAAATGTATACTTACTCCATAAATTATATCTGAAATAAGAATGCCGGTATAATATAATAGAAAATAAATAAATTAAATGTTTTCGCTACCAGCGATATTCAGTGTCAAAGCATATAAAATTAGTACTCAGTTCGCGTAGGCCGTGGCACGTCGCAGTCGTCGTTCATTGGCTGAGCGATAAATCAATATCAGCAGCAGGGTGAGGGGGTGGTCTGACCGCTTGACTTTTTGGATTCACGTGTTTATTGATAGCTCATTACCTCACACTTCAATGATGAAGGAAAACATAAGAATAATTTGAATAAGAATAAAAATAATTTCTTTATCATCATCTTTATCATCGTTGTTTTTGGTTGAACTCCGACACCCAAGGAAATATTTAACACATGGTGAAAATATCTCAATACCGTAGAAGTTTTAACAAGATTTTCTGTGCCTGTGAAGTCTGCCAGCTCGCACTGGGCCAGGGTAGTAGACTATTGTCTAAGCCCTCGCCCTCTCATTCAAACTCTTAGCTGTAGAGGATACAGCAGTGGGCGATCACGCTCTATTATCGTTATAGAGGGATTTGTAGAATTAAGTTCGGCACAAAGTTTTAAAAATGCAGTAAAATAGTTATTCGAAAGGTGACTCCACGTGGCAACCTCAAAAATGAAAGAATGTATTCCCCCACGCAGAGCCAGGACCCGAGTGTCGACCGTGAACTTGACACACTTACGCGTCCCCTTTTATGTTGATGGACTCGGCTGTTCGTATAAGTCAAGTTCTCTGCCAAGGCCGGTTGAAACATATTTGAGAGACGCTCGTTTGACTTACAAATCATGACACGAATTTGCGAAACTACAGAAGAGGTTTATTGAATAGCGTATGAAGTCGCCTCTTCAGTGTCGAGATCATACATTTAACAGTTTTGACTTATATGATACAACTGATTCCTTACTATAAACAATTCCCTCGGCTTCAGAATTAACATTTGGTTACATATAATATTTCAACAGCTTAGCGTATAATGGCGAAAACCAAATCGCAACGTCCATCTTACCAATGTCTTTTGTTGCGTTATTAAAACTCCAAATGCATAAGCAAATATCTTTCTAAAAGCCCACTTTGATTGACTGTATCGTTTTTCTGCAATAAGTAAGCTCTTTAAACTAAATGCCAATTGTATTGTTAATTCTCGGTAATCAAGGCAAGTGCTTATTATTTTTCTTCTTCTGCTATGAACCACGAACGCTGGGATATCTCGCTGAAGCAGTCGGACACTGAGGTACCAAGCTTGTTTTCTATTAGCTCGCAACAAGGCGAAAATGTTACGCGATTTAAATACTAAGACAGCATAACAATCGAGAGTTTTGTGATACAGGAGTAGGTCACAGCGTAGTAGCTTCTCATATAAATTTCGTTCTGACAGTAAAACGAAACACCACACTCTCGATATTTTAGTCTGTGGCATCAGGTCAATGATCTTGAACTATTGTTCCCACTATATTCACAGCATGTGCCAAATTCCTACACTGGCAAAACAACCAAATTCCTTCAGCGCATTAAAACTGCATCGGGATCCTGCAGCAAGAACGCCATAGTCTCACCGGAACCTCAAATGCGCGGCGCCGCGCCGCGACCCGTCTGCGAATGAGGGACTCGGACACCGCGACCGAACTCTAGTAACGAATCAATTACCTCTGTAATGTATCAAAATACGATGTGTAATTAAGGCTCTACTGTGAAACAAATAAAGTAAGTGAAAAATAGACTGCTGAAATCGGTACCCTCTATTTTGTTTTTTTTTTCTATAGTCAGGTAAATATATAAATGAAGGCATTAAAGATGAATAAAAAAAGGACAGACAGTTGATTTTCATTTGCGACATGGTCTTGTTTCCGGATCAAAATCTGTTGTTCTAGTAATAATATTGTGATTGAGTTATGAGTGAGAAGTATTTATACACATTAGTTATTTGCATCACAATATTCTAATATATTAATGAGTAACAAATGTATTATGTAGGGGCGACCAGGGACAAAAGTAACGCGGGACGAAAGCAACATATGAATTATACACTGATATGCTGTATGCCGGACATAAGTCATTTCGAACCCCACTTTACCTAAGTACTCACAGCGCTATTCCTTCAGGTTTTAACTGTAGCAAGTCGATGATGCAACATAACCCCAAAATAACTTGTGGCGGTTTTTTTTCTATTGCGTTTATTTTGGTTATGGTAGGCTTAATCGCGCGAGTTGTGTGTCAGTAAAATAAGACAACTATTCCTCTTACCATAACGGTGTAAACAATAATAATCTAACGGTTTTTAAAGGTCTGGTCATTAGTATGTCAAATTCTGGAAAAATTAAATGTTAGGATGAAAGTAACAACTTGTCACTTTCATCCCTTCATACATTTATGTTCGTGAAATCTCAAAGGATTTTTTTATTTTATATTTCCAAGTCTCAATAACTAGAATCAATGAAAACTATTGGAATGGTAAGATAAGGCAGAAAACCAGCCAATATTGCACTTCGTTCAAGCTTGAGAACCAAAAAGATCCAGAAATATTTCATTTTATTGCTAATTGAAAAAAATATTAATGTCGTTGGGTACAGTAAGATTTGAAAGACTGATAGAAAATACCTATGTATGTATTGATGTATATATGATATGAATACAACCAGCCCTAGGGGTCGGATGATTCTAACAAAATACACTGTTTTTATTTAGTCATTTTTCTCAAAATCTGTAATACCAGTTGCAAAAAAGCATTCTGTAGTCGTATTAGCTTAGCTGGTAGAGCGTTAGACTGCGGAGCCTAGAGACCCCGGTTCGAGTCCGGGATATGGTACTTCCTGCACGGCCAAATATTTAGTTTTTTTTTCTATATGGTCCTAATTTCTAGAAAGCTAACAGTAAAATAGTATTAATCATTAACATTTGGTGACAAACTATATTTTAGCAACTTTGCTTGTAATGCTGAAATCAAATCGCAATGTCCATCTCACCAATGTCTTTTATTCCTTTTTCAAAGCTCTATATGCATAAGCAAATATCTTTCTATACGCCCACTTTGATAGACTGTATCGTTTTTCTACAATAAGTAAGTTATTTAAATTGAATGTAAATTGCATTGTTCATTCCCGGAATCGCGGCGAGTCCTTACTATTGTTATCCTTCTGCTATAATCACGGACGCTGGGATGTCTCGCTGAAGCAGTCGTACACTGAGGTACCGAGCTTGTTTTCTATTATCTCGCAACAAGGCGAAAATGTTACCACATAGCTATTGAGAGTTTTGTGATAAAGGAGTAGGTCACAGCGTAGTAGCTTCTCATATAAAACATGACCATGATGTGTAGTCAACACGATTATGAACTACACCGATTACTTTACCAAGCATTCTATAGCCGAGTTAGCTCAATGGGCAGAGCGCTAGGCTGCGAAGTCTAGAGACCCCGGTTCGAGCCCGGGATTCGGTATCCAGCCAAATGGCTGTCTAAACCCCATTTTTGTAATTTGCGATTGTAACTTTTTATTTTCTCTATTATATACCAAATTATTTTTAAGTAATTAAACAATGAAGTCATTTCCATAAAAAAACAATTATTGGCTGAATAATTGTGTAACTCGCTTGGCTATTTATTGAAAAGTACTACAGTACTGATATTTTTAACGCATAACACATAAGGATCGAAGTACGAAACAATAGATCCGGTTCGTACTATTGTTCACGCACACTATGCATACATACATAAACACCCGCCTTTTTCCCAGAAGGGGTAGGCAGAGGTGCCACCAGAACACCCACGTTTCGCCTTGTATATTCCGTCCCACGATGTGATAGGGGGCGAGCCTATCGCCATATCGGGCACAAATTCCTGACTCCGGGCTGATAATGTATAGAAAAATCCAATATCAACGTACACTATGGATACGGATTATTCGAAAAATAAATAAATCTGTTCATAATACTACGTGTCATAAAGTTAACTGGTTTTAACTGGTCGATGGCTGTGCACGGTGGATATTTAAGATTTTTTAATGCCGGGAGTTGTTATGACAGCAATATTATATAGAGGCCAAATTCTTAGGAAGCCTAGCGTCTGTTCCGTTTATTTAATCATGTGGTAATTCATTGCGTTGCTAGCCTCACTTTAATGATGGAGTTCCTGAATTGAATATGTTTTTTGATCATTTATTTGCTTAATGCAGACCCTTTTCGTTGTGTAGTTTTCTAACCTTTCTACTTACTCCCAATGACGTCTTACAAATGGACACATCATACATAAACATAACTAATGGCACAAAAAATCGTGCAATGGCCGAAACGCGTGTGCGTGGCAGAGTCATGCGTGCAAAACTGGTCACTTGATTTTATTTGAGTTAGAAAACTGATCAATCAAAATTTTATTTAAAATAATTTATTTATTCATTTATACACTTAGGTAAGTATAAATAAAAAATGTTATAAATACTCAAAATAATACGACTATTGTGTTATCATAATTCCTCTTTTCTTTTCCAACATCATGTACATTCATACAAGGGCTCGCTACACACAACTGGCATAGTTTAATGCCTACAACGTTTACTCTTGAACAATCACAGCGTAATACATCTTCCGACTCGGCCGTCCTTCCATCAGCCATTAACAACTCCGTTCTGTATTCAAATCCTTCTAATTTTTCTTAATATAACTGCCAGCAACATCGTCATGCTAAATAGGTTATATACTCATCGCTTATAAAATTCACCCGTTACAATGTGATGAATTATTAAAACGATTTATTGTGTGACCTGAGAAACCCTTATTTATTAGATTATAATGTGAATTATACAAACAATATAGATATTAATTTCATAAAATAATTTCTTAATTACTCGTACAGTCGTTTTTTTCTCCGATAATTTGTTTTGGTCACATATACCTAATGTGTATGTATGCGTATGTACTCGTATATTATTTGCGTAAAAATGTTCCGAACACATCGTAGAAAAAGTAGTTGGCATCCAAGCATTCTAACAACTTTGAATCCTTATTACATTTAACCACTTTTCTTTCATTAATCTGTCTTTTGGGATTCTAAAGTTGAAGTAAAATATGGCCCAAAGGTTCTGGAGTAGAGGCCTCGTATACGCAAGCGAAGTCGTACACCCGCTTACAAGGTGGTCGGATGACCTCGTTAAGATGCAGGAAGTCGCTGGACGCAGGTCGCTTCCAACAGATCGCTGTGGGGATCCTTGAGGGTGGTCTATGTTTAGCGGTGGACTTTCTGTGGCTGTAGAAAGAAAAACTCGAAATCAAATAAAAGCAAAATATATATTATATAGTAAATACTTACAAGTATTTTATGTATTATGTTCACCGACTACTTAATACATGCATCGTACCGTGTTATTATAGTACAAAAATATTAATTATTTATGCCTGGTGCAAATATTGCCCATCTTCTCCTACAAGCCTGAAGCACGGGTTATCGTGGCGCGGGCCGTCAAACGTCGCCATGGCGATATCTTGATGTCAATTAAAGTTTAATTGCTATATTTGTTAAAAAAATAATGTAGTGTGTACTTACGCACTTAATAAACTATTATTTTTAGTTCACAGTTGCAGAATAATTCGTACATAGTCTTAAATCACTCGAAAGCATATTTCCGCATTTGATTAAGAAAAAAAAATGGTTAGAGGAACGAGAAGCCGCGACACTGGTTGAAGCGTGCCTGACTCACTGGCAGGCACTTTACAATCGTCTTGCCATTATAGAGCGCGAACAACGCATCTATACTATAAAAACATTTTAGTTTTCCTAATTAAGATTCAGGAAGTTATTGTTTTTATGGAATAAATATTTATCGTTTTACTATTTGATTATTTACACTTACTCGAATATATTACTGAATAAATAATTTATTTAAAATAAAATGTTGATTGATCAGTTTACTAACTCAAATAAAAACAAGCGTCCAGTTTTGCACACATTACTCTACTTCGCGCACGCATTTTGGCCATTGCACCATTTTTTGCGCAATTATCTTAATGTACGACGGGTCTTTATGTAAAACTTCATTGCAATAGAATGAGAATATTCTTATTACAATGACGTGTGTCATGGCATAACATGAACACGTAACTACAATACGAACAGCGACCTCTATCAATAGCTGTGAAAATCATTTGAACTTTTCCCTCGCAAAGGTGTATTTTGTGCGAAAACTGTTGGTGTCTCTGTCGCCATCCGAGCTTGCACTGAGCGACACTAGATTGCGGTGTTAACACTTATTAAGCACTAGCGGCCCGGCCCGGCTTCGCCCTGGTGCAGATAGTTTTTGAGTCCACATCCATATCAATATAATATTATACGTTTATACTGGTAGTACTCTTTTATATTTAAACTCAATGTGACCGTGGTCGACTATGTTGCCATAGTTTTGATTTTCCCTACAATATTTTTTCACTTATTTTGTTTCCATACTGCAGTTTTTCCAAAATTATCGCACGTCGTTATTTTTTGTTTGTATTAAAGAACTGAAATATATGTTTTCATAGAAATAGCTTCAACGGTTTCTATTTTCCATATAAAATTCCAGCCTTTATTATAACCCCTTTAGGGGTTAATTTTAAGAAAACAAGGTATATTTGTTTTTTTAATTAAGAAACTTAAGTGCCAAGTTTGACATTTGTAACTTCAATGGTTTAGATTTTTTCCACACAAACTTTGATCCCTTATTTAAACCCCTTCAAGCCTTTACTTCACAAAAAAGACGCCTATGTCCTTTCCTAAGGTCTTATCTATCACTGCATCAAATTTCATTACAATTCGTTCTGTGGTTTAGACGTGAAAAGTGAACAGACAGACAGAGTTACTTCCGTATTTTTTTATATTATCCACTAATATAGTTTCACCTATATTGTAATTCGTTATGTTTCTGTGGTTTACTTGTTCAATCATTTAATTATTATACTTATCTGTGTCATATTAAGGGTACTTTATTCTTAAAATTAATAATACTTATATTAACTAGTATTTAAACAGTGGTATCCATAGTCTCTGCCTACCCCTATGGGATACAGGCGTGACGATTATGTATGTATGTATGTAAACAGTGGTACACGATTATATAGATATACATATGTGGAAGCTTGTTATCACCAAATTTGTAACACACTTAATGTGAAATATATATTTCTCTTATAATTAGTCTGTAAGCTTTCCTATAAAATATAAAATAAAAAGACTTACGATTTAACAGAAAACAAGTTGTGGTTTTGAGCCCATAAAACTTTAATTGTAGTTATGAAGTCAAAAAAGGTGGAACATCATCGTAAATTTCAACAGGCGTAATTTAAAGAGCTTTACAAAGTCCTAGTTACTCATTTGTGATGGACTTGAAACTAAATCTTTTTTAAGTATTACTGTGTTAACGCAGATATAGACTGGATCAACTATTTTGCCAAGTATTCTGAAGCTGGAATAGTTCAATCGGAAGATCGATAGACTGCGAAATCTAGATCTGGTTCGAGTCCGGGTTTCGGCATTTCGCGTGATAGCGCGTATACAACATAATTTTGATTTTTTATCGTGATGTTTATATTTTATCGATTTTTTTTTCAATTTCGAAGGAATTGAACAAAATTTAAATTTAAAACATTGAGAGTAGTAGAATGAAATGCATTGGAATAGGTTTATATAACAGATACATACACATTAATTAACGATGGATTAAGTAGTTATAACCTTACTTTTTAGTAAAAGCCAATTGCATCATATCAAACATTCACAAATTAGATTAATTTAGTAAGTAAAAGAATTAATGAACTCGTAATAGTAATATGGCCTAGTGCGAGCTCGCAGACTTCACATAGCACGAAACAGCTTGTTGAGTTCTCTATAGTGTGCAGGTTTCCTCACGATGTACTTCTTTGACGTTGAAGTGTGAGGTAATTAGCTATAAATAAAATAATAATATAAATAATAATATTATAAACACGTGACTTTAAATATTAGCAATTATTTTTAGAGATTGGATCAGGCGACTTCTCGATACCTGGTTCGGCTCTTTTCGAACAGACCACCCACGACTCCCTCACCCTGCTGCTGATATCGATTTATTGCTCAGCAATGAACGACGACTGTGGGGTGCCACAGGCTACGTGAACCGAGCAGCGTTTATTTTCTCTACAGTGACACTGAATATCACTTTTAGAAAAAGATAATACGCTTATTTTTATTTTCTAATATATTATATTTCTATTCTTGATCTACTTATTTCACTTAAGTCACTTGTATCAAGATCAAAAATACGATATATTTTGAATATAAATACCACGCACTTTTTCTTTAGGAAAATATCGTGAGTAAGTATATAACTTATGGGCCATAGTCAAGTATACCGGAATAAATAAAATGCACGGACCAGACTTTGTTTCAAACTGAAAGAGACACAAACACAACATTTCACAAATATTGTATCAGAAAATACAAACGAGCTAGTATCACACCTGATGTGATTAAGGAATATTTTGAAGGATCTAAAATCTCTCTAGAAGATGTAAGCAACATCGTCAATATCACCGGAACATTAGCCGATGCTCTTGATAGATTTAAAATAACAAAAAACGACACTAAGCATCCGCAGCGTTCAGTAAACCACTTAAAATAAGCGTTTTCCTTGATACTTCGCGCCAGTAAAGGCGATCTCCCCCTGTTCTCCCTACGTAGTATACTAATAGCGATATATGAAACCTGGAAAAATGGTTGGCCACGAGGTACTAGAATATGCAATGAATCTTGGGTAAAAACTATGACCATACTTTATTTTCAATAGAGACCTGGGAAAAAAATTAGAGACAATATATCATCACAATTGTAAAACATTTTAAAAGAGTGTCACGAGAAATATATCTGTTTCCTACTTTTGACACTTCGACTCACATTGTCGATGTGCCTTCCTTCAGACCAATGAAAATTGCGTGGCAGAACATAAATTTTCATCAGAATATAATTGATCGTCCAAACTTTAACAATACCCAAAAAAAGTTTACTAAAGTATTAATAAATTTAATGGACTGCTTGTGAGCAATCGCCAAAAAATATTTTGAATGCCTTTAAAAGTCTGCAATAACTGTATTTAAACCTGTGCACCTTTTGAACTGATTGGCTATGAATACAATCTGCACAACATTGAAGCAAAACTAAAACCTCAAGCACATCTTCCAGTATTTTTTAGGGCAATAGGAGTGTACATACCTATTCTTTTTTTAAGTCTCTTTATGATGCCAATCTCCCAAAATATATAAATTGAACCTCCTCATTGACGTATAACGGCAAGATCGTGAGTAAACCGGCGTATAACAGAAAATTTAACAAGATTGTTCATCGCGAGTGAAGTCCACCAACCCGCACTAGACCTCGGCTTGGTGGACTCTAGCCTAAGTCCTCTCAACCGAAAACTCGGTAGTAGAGGAGACTCGTTCTCAGCCACTGCCGGCTATTGTGCGCTGATGCAGCTTCAAGTACATACAATACACATCTCTGAAAAATCATACTGAGACCGCGGCAAAGGTGCTCCATAATTCGCGATTTATGTACTAGGAGCGCATAAAGATCTAGAGCTCAGAAGGTCACAGTGTAGCTGCAGTCACTACGAATTATATGTTAACGAAAACAGTAGGTGAAATGCTTAAACTCAAAAATAGTAAAGGTGTATTTCATACTGGCTTACAAACACTCAGTTGTATGATAGCGTGACATTTTTTAAGCTCTTTTTTATTATTACGAATGAAATATGAATAATAATTCTCTTACGGCACAATTAAGAATGTAAGTAGCAAAACAATATGGAGGTCATAAATAAACATACAATATTCAAGTACTATTAAAATGTTGAGTAACATAAAAAATATTAAATAACATAAAAAAAAATACACGAGCAGTATATTTTGCATGCCATAACTACATGATGTTGCAATTGTAGTTACAATAAAAAAACGCACGAGGTCTCCAGTTGATAGAATATTTATATTTGGGTCGCGCCACTTGGAAATATATTCATGATATTTGTAGTATTATTGAAGTATGGCCTATAATGTACATATGTTTTCTACGTAAAAAGGAAGAGTAATTTAATTGTTAACACCATCGGGTCTAAACCATGGATTAATCATATTCTATCGTACTGAGGGTTCTTTGTTTGTATCCAGATGCATACACATATATTTATATTCAATATATTACGCGATCAAAATACTAGGACCGCAGGACTGATAAAGATTTGTGCGACGCAGACCTAGGCTATAGTATCAGCAGCTTCCCTATAAATTGTTTTCGCTGAATCAGTGTACTATATACATCGTAGGCACTCGATTAGCTATTTTACTAGACTCTTGTAATTGACGCCCATCATCGCGCACTGCACGGGACTCCTGTATAACGGAGAGATTCACTGAAAGGAATGGGGCCACTCTACATTAGTGAAGGTTTTCATTTACCAGAGGTTATCTTGTTCAGATCTCTATAGTAGGCAGGATGTCTCAAAATATTTTCTGTAATCAACACACTACTCTAAAAAGTTAGAGATATGTCCCCGTATGAACCTACGACCACCGTCTCGGCGGCCGCGTCCGCTGCGTTACTAACAAGCCACCACATACTCCCTCACCCTACTGCCAGTATTGATTTATTTCTCAGTCAATGAACGACCGCACCGTTCCTGGTGAGTCGTTGAGGCGCCACAGAGTAGCCACATAGCATTCGATGCGTTTCATTTTCTGTAACACTGATCAGTCACAATAAACAAGAAAATCAAGTTAATCAAATTATACGTTTTCAGTTTAGGTTATATTTCTTTATAAAATTATAACTTACATGAGTATAACACGCTAATGCCCACTATAGTAGAAATATTTCACTTCTTTAGAATGTTACATCGACTGACATGTGAGTTCTATGGAAGTGATGTTTCGACATAAAACTGTGTAGGTAATCGGTGCAAAATTTAAACTTGTCAAGCATAGATTCAGTTGACTTTGCTAGTCATCCGGCTTAATAATAAAGTGCCTCAGTGAAATTATATTTATATATTCTTAACTTATTTTTTTACGTTCAGTACAGGAATGAGGACTGAACGTTAACACCCTCGGTGACCGCTTTTATAACTTATTATATCTTTGTACTGCACTCGCTTGTGAAACTATAACCAACACTAATGAAATACGATATGATGAAGGATCGGTAGAGAAGTAAATATGGATTCAACTTTTCCACACATTTATCAATGCCATTTTGATTTTATCGTATCTTTCCGGTCCAATGAGGTTGGACATCGCTAGTTTCCCGACGTAAGCCCGACGCTTTTAAAACTAATTTGAGCTGCCTAACCCATCGCCGCCAGGCATCAGCCCGAGTTGCTGGGCCTCCTTCCAGGACAAGTTCAGACGGCGGCCGCGCATGTTCTGTCTCGTCTTATTATCGAATACAAGCAGGGAAGTAACTTATTTTTGTCCCACCGCTGCCACCATGTTGTAAATCAAAGATGACTTGACACGCATCGATTTATTTTGAAAATAATATTCCACACAGGTGGGATATAAAATATAACAGTGAGTATCAGGACATACGAGAGAGACTTCTCGGTCTCACAAACACCCAGACCTTCGGATCGGTTGTGAAATGAGAGGCCGAGAGTTCGATCCCCGCACTGATACAAATTGATTCAAGTGATATTTTATATATAATATAATATACAGATATTTTATAATAATTGAATTCCCCAAAGGTTTCAACACTAAAGCAGCCGGGCAAAAGGGCCTGATAAGATTTTTATGTTATTCCAAAACTAGGGGGGCAAAAGTTCCGCGATTTATGTACTAGGACCGCATAGCCGTTGAGAGCTGAGCAAGACAGGCGTAGATCACAGCGTAGTCGCTTTTACGATGAAACATTTTCCCTGTAGCAGTGAAATATATCGCACGCGATTTGTTTAATCTGTGACATCAGGTGAATGAACTCAGTAATATTATCTTCACTACATTTATTTCTCTTGAATGCAAGAATATGTAACTTAGTTTTAATTAAGTAAAAATCTTCTTTATATTCGTAATAGTGCGCGTTTAGAAATATTTAAGTTTTTTTATGTACCTATATATATAGGTTTATTTTTTTTATTTGTCATATTTTAGTTTGCATACAGTTGGACACATGAAGAAAAATTATATCACAGCATATGTATATTCATAATAATAAGCATGTCTTTTCGCCTATAATCCAATCAATTCCAATCAGAAGTCACCAAGTCCGATGAACCAAGTCCAATGTTGTTGTAAATGAATATTTATCCGAATAAGCAACATTGGACTTGGTTATATTGAACGCGCATTTTATTAATATTGTAAAAGCGTATTTGAGTTTGTTTGAAAAGCTTTGACACTGATTACTAAACCGATCGCCATGCAAGTTCTGTACACACTTTATACAGAAAAAAGTATTATTCCCGTGGGATAAAAACAGAACTTTGTTTTTCCTACATTATTGCTTCTTGTATCGACACAGAATCTATATTGTGTAATAAAACCTAAATTAACGTATTTATCCAAATAATGAAGAGGAGCTTTTCCTTATAATTCCTATAAAATCAATAGACGAAGAGGCGGCAGTGACGCTGTTTGTTTGTCAACAACATTTGCTTACGGTTCCAACAGGTGGAAATCCACGCAATCACAAGGACATCATGACTGCAGAGAAAAAAACACAACCTGTTGCTTCACTGCGAATTTACAAGGTGTGAGAGAGACAGGTGATGTTCATCTCTCACTAATGCAGGCGAACAGAGTAGTAGCTCTCCTTACAAACTGTATTCAGAGCGACAGAAAACGAAATGCTTCGTATGGAATTAGCGTAATCTGTGGCTCCACACGGACGGCGTTCATTGACTGAACAGTAAGTCAAGACACACTATATGAATGAATGAAACACAAAAAAAATCGATATGATAGAAAGTACTCCTCCATTGCGGAGGATGGAAGTCGTGTCTGGATCGTCGACTTGGCACACTTACGCGTCCCCTCAGTTGTATTTATCGCAGAAGTTCTGTACCGAGGCTTTTTGAACGACATTAATTATAGTAATTTAGGACACATCCCATTATTTAAGTTCAATATTTTATTAGAATGACTCTTGACGTTTGAGGGCTGTCAGGACATCCCTCCAGCTCAACTCTCAAAACGCACACACGGAATGCCAGAAGCGGATGGAAAACATTTTATGTAAAAAAATATAATCAACCACACACGTGGATATCTATGTGCCTCGGCGGCAGGCGCCACGCACTGCGCGTCTGCATAGTATGGAGCGTCGGGAAAGTTCCGGCCGGGCTCAATACAATACAGGTTCAATACATTTGTATTAACAAGCGGACTCGAGAGGATGTTTGAGTTCATGTCTGTATTCTTTCAGAGCGTCGGTATCGCATGGCTGTTTATTGTTTATGTAGGATGGTGTCGCAGTTTTATCTATTTAAGGAGCTCAGAAACCAAAATCAAGCAAATAATCCACATTGCTTAGTACGAATAAATTCAATTGTATTTTTTATTGTATGTATGGTGACAAATTGTGTGCTTAATATAATTATGTCTATGTATCGCTTTAACGACTGGACACAGGGATTTCTGCTCTTTTAGCCTCAGCAAGCCGCTGGAGTTATACAACATTAACAAACTAATTTGAAATAACTCAAAGTTAATAATGTAGGGCTCCAAGTGATGAGAAGTTTTGTACGCTTCATATTTGATGCGCCAACGTCACGTGTCAGTTAAAACGAGACGAGTCTTTATTAATATAGTTGCAAGAGAAATAAAAATCCGCCGTGTCTAACTTATACAGCACATTGCAAACCCACAGTTTAACAGCTTAACCTCCACGTGATATTCAGTGTCTCAGTGAATGAAATAAATTGTACTCGGTTCATGTAGTCTGTGACATCACACAGTCTCCATTCATTGGCTGAGCAATAAATCAATATTCGCAGTAGTGTGAGGAAGTGTAGTGGCTTATTGGTAACGCACCGGACTGTCAAGAAAAAATATTTATAAGAGACGTTCACTGAAATTTCAAATCATAGCACGAAGTTGCAAAACTAGACAAGAGATTGATTGAATAGCTTGTGAAATTGCCTCTTGAGTGTCAGCATTAAATTCTGACTTATACGGTACAACAGATTCCTTACTACAAACAATTTCCTCGGCTTTAAAATAACGTTTCGGTCAAATACAATATATTAGCTACTTTCCGTGTAATGCTGAAAATCAAGTCGCAACGTCCGTCGCACGAATGTACGTATATTGTTTCTTTTTCAACGTTCCAAATACGAAAGCAAGCATAGTATTTCTATACAAACACTTTAATTTTATATATAGTTTCTGTGCAAAAGTAGGTTATATCTAAACTTAACGTCAGCGAAAACAATTTATAGCGAAAGCCGCTGATACTGTAACGTAGGTCTGTGTCGCACAACTCTTTAGCAGTCCTGCGGTCCTAGTATCTGGAACGCGTAATATATTGATTATATGTATGTATATATCTATCTATATATATATATATATATGAAAGAAAGTCGTGTTAGTTACACTATTTATAACTCAAGAACGGCTTTACCGATATGGTTGAAAATTGGTAAGGAGGTAGCTTAGAGCCAGGAGACGGACATAGGCTACTTTTCTTGAGAACATAAGGCTTGAAAGGGCTGAAATAAGGGATGAAAGTATGTATGGAAAAATCAAAACCGTTAAAGTTAAGATGATAAACTTGGCACTTTAGTTACTCATTTAAAAATAAAAATATATAAATTTACTCTAAAGGGGTTAAAATAAGGGTTGGAATTTTATATGCAAAATCGAAAAAGCTGAAGCTATTTCTATAAAAATATTTATTTCAGCTCCTTATTTATTACAAACAAAAAATAATGGCTTACAATAATTGTTGAAAAACATCATTACGGGGGTAAAATAAGGGTAGAAATATTGTACGGAAAATCAAAACCGCTAAAGCTACTGATATAAAAACTTATAATTTGGCAACAGTAACGAAAAATAATGTGCACTATAAAAACATCTTAGGTAATGCATACATAAACACACGCCTTTTTCCCAGAAGGGGCAGGCAGAGGTGCTACCAGAACACCCACGTCACACCTTATATATTCCGTCCCACGATGTGATAGGGGGCGAGCCTATCGCCATATCGGGCACAAATTCCTGATTCCGGGCTGATAATGAATAGAAAAATCCAATATCACTGCCCGACCCGGGATTCGAACCCGAGACAATATACAATAAGTAGTAATAGACAATAAGTAGTTTACTATACATCAAAAAATCTATTTCGTAGTCAGAATTTTGGCTGAGCGGAAAGTTTTAGCAGGAATTTTGCAAAGTATTTGTGTTTGCGTATTTTTTAAATGATATTCATCGTATTTTCGTGTTTATATAAAGCCTATCTACAAAATAAAAGCAATTCCAAAAAAAATTCAACATGCCTATTTAGGCATTAAGGGATGAATTGGGATAAAGTGGGACCGGTCGGATCCGGATTGCATTCGATGGGAAATAATGGGACGGGATGTAACAGAAAGAAAAGGAACCAGATGAAATAGGATGGGATACGATAGGAAAAGGAATAGTAGGTACTTAGGTTGAGTTCAGGAGTACAAAAGTTTGAACGGGAATAAGATATTTCTGGTGTGGAGTGGAGTCTAAACATCTAAGCACCCAGGCGAAGCTGGGCCGGGCCGCTAGTATATATATATATATATATATATGTATGCATCTGGATACAAACATAAAACGATAAATACGATAGAACGTAATTAATCCATGCAGGTCCGATGGTGTCAACAGCTACTCTTCCTGTTACACTTGTAATAAGAAAAAATACATTATAGGCCATACTTCAATTAACATATGTCATGAATATATTTTTACTGTAACATTATGTAGCTTTGGTGTTCAAAACTGTCTGTTCGTACATATTATGTTATTTTATTGTGTCGGTCTTATTCCTGTCTAATATTGTATTGTTTCCTGTTAATATCAACGAATGCGGTCATTTTATTTAAATAGTACAGAAATATTGTGGAAAATTTATTTGTGGCTTCCGTATTTTCTTACAATCTTTATTGTGTTATAAGACAATATAATTATTACTAATATATCAATACAACTGAGTTTACTTAAGCTAGTATGATAACACACTGTGACTGCTTCTGAGTTAATTCACCTCACGCCACAGACTAAGTGAATCAAGTGCGATGTACTTTACGTACTGGTTTCAGTAAACGTAGTTCGTAGCGACTGCAGCTATACTGTGACCTTCACCTGCGCTACGTAACTCTGAATGTTTATGCGGTCCTGGTACATATATAAATCGCGTAATATTGTGCACCTTTGCGTAAGTGCTCACTCAGAACGTCTCGGTCCGAATATTTCACGGCCACGCCGGACACATCTCACACGTTTATTGATAGCTAATTACCTCACACTCACACGGTGAAGGAAAACATCCTGAGGAAACCTGCATACCATAGAGAACTTAACAAGATGTTTCGTGCTATGTGAAGTCTGCCAGGTCGCACTAGGCCAGCGTGGTGAGCTGTTGCCTATTACTGATTCATAGAATTAAGTTCGTCTGAAGTTTATTTTGAGAGATTTAGTTGTTTGAATAACTTAAGTTCTCTGCTAAGGCCGGTTGAAACGTATTTAAACATTTAAACAATTCTGATTTATAGAATACAACGGACACCTTGGTATAAACGATTCCCTCGGCTTAAGAATTAACATTTGGTGACATACTATATTTTAGCAACTTTGCTTGTAATGCTGAAAACCAAATCGCAACGTCCATCTCCCCAATGTCTTTTGTTCCTTTTTTAAAGCACTATATACAAAAGCAAACATAGTTCTATACGCCCACTTTGATTGACTATCGTATCGTTTTCTGCAATAAGTAAGTTATTTTCATTGTTCATTCCTGGAATCGTGGCAAGTCCTTACTATTGTTCTCCTTCTGCTATAATCACGAACGCTGGGATGTCTCGCTGAAGCAGTCGTACACTGAGGCACCGAGCTTGTTTTTTATTAGGTCGCAACAAGGCGAAAATGTTACGCGATTAAAATGCTAGGACCACATAGCTATTGAGAGTTAATTGCATACATACAGAATGCTTGGTAAAGTGATTACTTTACCAAGCATTCTGTATGTATGCAACAGTATTATACAGCATTATTGTACAACAATATTGTACAATATTATTTTACAACAGTATTATACAGTATTATTGTACAACAATATTGTACAACAGTATTATACAGCATTATTGTACAACAATATTGTACAATATTATTATTGTACAACATTATTATACAGCATTATTGTACAACAATATTGTACAATATTATTTTGCAACAGTAATATACCATCGTGATTATCTAGGCTTCGTCAATATACATTTGCTAGTTATATCTATCTAAATCAGCCCACGTCAACCGACTGCTGGGTATAGGCCTCCTCATTTACTCGCCACATTTTTCTGTCCTGTGCCAAGCGAATCCACTGTCTTCCTGCGACTCTGACGATGTCATCTGTCCACCTGGCAGGTGGTCTGCCTCTTAGCCGCCATGGCTCTCTGGACTTCTGTCAGTCTTAGTCCATCTGCCATCTAAACGTCTAGCCAGATGCCCTGCCCAACTCCACTTCAACTTGGTGATGCGCTCTCCCACGTCAACAACCTTTGTTTTTCAAGTAGCGTAATCCCAAGCATTGCACGTTCCATTTGTCTTTGGGCTTCTTTGATTTTATGCATAGTTGTATACTGTGCTAGTGCTAGTTATATACTGATAGTAATTATTCAAACTAGATAGTACGATAAAGGCCAGGCTTCATTGTCTAAATGTTTAACATCAAAAAGTGCCTTACCGTAAAATAATTAAAAATAAGACGTTTATTTATGGACAAATATACTTGACATGTATTCTGTGTAATTGAAAATTGGTTGAAAAAGTAGAACAAATAAATACACCTCACAGTAACATACATGGTCGTGACCCCACACTAAGATCTAGTCTTGTGTCGTGGCTGTTGTAAATCAAAGATGACTTGAGACGCATTGATTTATTTGTAACTAATATTCCACACAGGTTGGATATTAAATATAACAGTGGCTATCAGGAAATACGAGAGAGATTTCTCGGTCTGACAAACACCCAGACCTTCTGTTGGTTGTGAAACGAGAGGCCGTGAGTTCGATCCCCGCATCGAGACAAATTGATTTAGTTGATATTTTATATAGATATTTTATAATAATTGAATTCCCAAAGTTTTAAACACTAAAGCAGCCGGGCAAAAGGTCCTGATAAGATTTTCATGTTATTCCAAAACTAGGCGCAAAAGTTCCGCGATTTATGTACTAGGACCGCATAGCCGTTGAGAGCTGAGCGAGACAAGCGTAGGTCACAGCGAAGTCGCTTTTACGATGAAACATTTTCCCTGTAGTAGTGAACGAAATATATCGCACGCGAATTGTTTAATCTGTGGCATCAGGTGAATGAACTCAGCAATATTATCTTCACCACATTTATTTCTCGTGACTGCAAGAATATGTAACTTAGTTTTAATTAAGTACAAAATTCTTTATAATAGTGCGAATTTAGAAATATTTTAGTTTTCTTATGTACCTATATATTATGTACATATGACACAAATAAATGTCAATAAAGGGGGGGGGGGGGTTTGAGCGTCAAAAAATTCGATAAATATTTCACTACTTGAATTATTACAGTGAATTTGGAATTTGGCCAGGGCCGTCCAGTCTAACTTCTGCCGTCCTACATTGCCACCACTGAAGTACCCGGAAGGATCACTGGCTCATAAGCCGCAAGAGAAAGCCACTTTACTGGCAAATCTTTTTGCGGCTAATTCCCGCGTCGAGGACCGTGGTTCCCAGACGCCGCCCACGCTGCCTGATTGCGGTTTCTCAATGGCTGATATTCGCATCAGGCAGTGTGATGTGCGGCGTGAGCTACGATCCCTCGATGTCCGGAAAGCCAGTGGTCCGGATGGAATACCGGCGGTGGTTTTAAGGGCTTGTGCAGCGGAGCTGTCTCCTGCACTGACACGCCTCTACCGAGCGTCTTACCGCACAGGTGTTCTGCCGGAATCTTGGAGGGAGGCCAATGTGCAACCGATCCCCAAAAAGGGTGATCGGTCAGACCCTACCAATTATCGCCCTATCGCTATCACCTCAGTGATGTGCAAAGTCATGGAGCGGATCATAAACGCTCAATTGGTCCGCTACCTGCAGGATCACTCGTTGATCAGAGACAGACAATACGGTTTCCGTCACAACCGATCAACGGGTGATCTTCTAGCGTTTGTCCTGCATCGCTGGGGTGAAGCGATTGACCGGCGTGGCGAGGCTCTTGCTGTGAGCCTCGACATAGCCAAGGCGTTTGATAGGGTCTGGCACCGTGGTCTTCTCTCCAAGCTTCCGGCATACGGTCTGCCCGGCAACTTGTGTTCGTGGATTTCTGGCTTTCTGCATGGGCGTAGAATGCGTGTTGTCGTTGACGGACACGCTTCGGCGCTCATGTCGGTAAATGCCGGAGTTCCACAGGGCTCGGTACTGTCGCCCACCCTGTTTATTCTGCATATCAATGATATGTTGTCGCTCGGCAACATTCATTGCTATGCAGATGACAGCACGGTTCATGGGCGATACTGCTATGGGCCCCCAGGTTGCCGTGACGGCACTGTGAGCGGGCGCGAAGATCTTGTCATTGAGCTCAACCGGTCCTTGGATCTCATTTCTACATGGGGTTCCAGGAATATGGTTGAGTTCAATGCCAGGAAAACCCAGGTGTGTGCGTTCACGTGCAAAAAATCCCCGTTCTCTCCCCTCCCCAATCTTCAGGGTATTCCCCTCTCAATGCGGAATGACCTGAGTATCCTTGGTGTGGATATCCGCTGTGATCTTAATCCAAGGAATTACATCGAGGGCGTAATATCTGCCACATCGCGCAGGGTCGGAATCCTGAACAAGGTGCGTCGGTTTTTCACGCCCGGTCAACTATACCGCTTGTATAAAGCGCAGGTTCGGCCGGGTATGGAATACTGTTCGCACCTCTGGGATGGATCCGCCCAGTATTTACTCGATGCCTTGGATGGATTGCAGCGGCGGGCCATCCGCATTGTAAATGATGCAGACGTTACGAGCAACTTAGAGTCGCTACAGTTGCGGAGGGATGTTGGGAGCTATTGGTCCATGGGGGAAATTATGAAAGGCGAACTCCCACTATCGCTCAAGCGAAAACTAATGGACGTATGCATCCTCCCCGTTCTGACATATGGCTCGCAAACTTGGTCTTTGACGAAAATTCAAAAGTCCAAACTCGGAATTTGTCAGCGTGCGATGGAGCGCAGCATATTAGGGGTTAAATTATCAGACAAGATCCGCAACACCCACTTGCGCTCACAAACTCAAATCGTAGATGTAGCTTCGAGAGCCGCTAAATTGAAGTGGCAGTGGGTTGGCCATGCCTGTCGCATGCACCCACAGCAGTGGGCTAAAATCTCCACTGAATGGCATCCCGACCACCCAAAAAGACGACGCGGTAGACCTAGGCGTAGGTGGAGAGACGAAATCGATCGAATTTTTTTTTGAGAAACTTAATTTTTATAACCTACTAGCGGCCCGGCCCAGCTTCACCTGGGTGCTTAGATGTTTAGACTCCACTCCACACCAGACATATCTTATTCCCGTTCAAACTTTTGTACTGAATTTAACCTAAGTAGCTACTATCCCTTTTCCTATCGTATCCCATCCCATCTCATCTGGCTCCTTTTCTTTCTGTTACATCACGTCTCATTATTTCCCATCGAATGCAATCCGGATCCGACCGGTCTCATCGCGTTCGTCCCACTTTATCCCATTTCATCCCTTAATGCCTAAATAGGCATATTAACAATTTTTTGGAATTGCTTTTATTTTGTAGATAGGCCTTATATAAACACGAAAATACTTTGCAAAATTCCTGCTAAAACTTTCCGCTCAGCCAAAATTCTGACTACGACATTAATTTTTTGAAGTATAGTAAACTACCTATTTCTCAAATGTAAACAATGCAAAAGTCATAACGTTTTTCCCTTCTTGGTGATTTCTGTTGTTTTTTTTTTTTTTTTTTTTTTTTTTTTAAATTCTGGCACGGCATGATGACTGCACTGCACCTGATGTTAAGCGCAAATGCCGTCCAGACAGAGTATCGAATGGCATCAGACGGCGGTCCCATGCCATTCGACACAATTATGCCGGCCTGCTGAGATGCTTCTTCACACTACGGCGGAAGGACCCAGGATTATAGGAAAGAGGGAACACGTGTGACGGCAAACAATTCCACAGCTTCACAGTGCGGCACAAAAAAGAATTTGCGAACTTTTTTGTTCGCGCCGAGATGGTTTGAACCGTCAAGCTGTGGCTTCGCAAGCCAGCACGCGTGGTTCTGTTAAGGAAAGGAGAGGAGGGGATCAAACTAAACAATTCCTCAGAGCATTCACCGTGATACAGACGGTAGAACACGCTTAGAGAGGCAACATCCCTCCGCAACTGTAGCGACTCTAAGTTGCTCGTAACGTCTGCATCATTTACAATGCGGATGGCCCGCCGCTGCAAGCCATCCAAGGCATCGAGTAAATACTGGGCGGATCCATCCCAGAGGTGCGAACAGTATTCCATACCCGGCCGAACCTGCGCTTTATACAAGCGGTATAGTTGACCGGGCGTGAAAAACCGACGCACCTTGTTCAGGATTCCGACCCTGCGCGATGTGGCAGATATTACGCCCTCGATGTGATTCCTTGGATTAAGATCACAGCGGATATCCACACCAAGGATACTCAGGTCATTCCGCATTGAGAGGGGAATACCCTGAAGATTGGGGAGGGGAGAGAACGGGGATTTTTTGCACGTGAACGCACACACCTGGGTTTTCCTGGCATTGAACTCAACCATATTCCTGGAACTGAACTGAATTCCTGTTTAATTCCTACCTGAAACAGCGCTAAGAATGTTCGTCAAAACAAACCACTTTTCGTTTCCTTTAGGCTAATAAAGAAGACTATGCATTACCTATTGACTGCCTCGGTGGCGTAGTGGTACGATTGCAAAGTTGAGGTCTCGGGTTCGAATCCCGGGTCGAGCCAGGTGATATTGGATTTTTCTATTCATTATCAGCCCGGAGTCAGAATATTGTGCCCGATATGGCGATAGGCTCGCCCCCTATCATATCGTGGGACGGAATATATAAGGCGAAACGTGGGTGTTCTGGTAGCACCTCTGCCTACCCCTTCTGGGAAAAAGGCGTGTGTTTATGTATGCATTACCTAAGATGTTTTTATAGTGCACATTATTTTTCGTTACTGGTGTCAAATTATAAGTTTTTATATCAATAGCTTTAGCGGTTTTGATTTTCCGTACAATATTTCTACCCTTATTTTATCCCCGTAATGATGTTTTTCCAAAATTATTGTAAGCCATTATTTTTTGTTTGTAATAAGGAGCTGAAATATATATTTTTACTAGCGGCCCGGCCCAGCTTCGCCTGGGTGCTTAGATGTTTAGACTCCACTCCACACCAGAAATATCTTATTCCCGTTCAAACTTTTGTACTCCTGAACTCAACCTAAGTACCTACTATCCCTTTTCCTATCGTATCCCATCCCATCTCATCTGGCTCCTTTTCTTTCTGTTACATCCCGTCCCATTATTTCCCATCTACCGGTCTCATCGCGTTCGTCCCACTTTATCCCATTTCATCCCTTAATGCCTAAATAGGCATGTTGACAATTTTTTGGAATTGCTTTTATTTTGTAGATAGGCAAATACAAAAATACAAAAATACGCAAACACAAATACTTTGCAAAATTCCTGCTAAAACTTTAAAATAAATTTAATTAATTTTATAGCGTCAACAACACGTGGTAATTATACTGTTAAAATGTAGCTTATATGACACGTTCGTAGATTTACCATAGCAGCGCCATCTATTGATTACTTACTCAACCCAGTCGAAAGGTATCGACATCTGTTAGAATCATTTGGAGTTAACAGATGATTGTGACTGTCAAATAATAACAGACAAATAATTAGCAATAAATTAAAATTGCGACTATAATTTGAGATTTAAACTATCCTATCTCTCAAGTTGGATCAAACTGCACATGGTGTGCAAATTTTATTATAATCGGTTAAGTAGTTTAGGAGTCCATTGAGGACAAACATTGTGACACGAGATTTATATATATTAAGATAGAAATAGCTTCAACTGTTTCGATTTTGCATATAAAATTCCAACTCTTATTTTAACCCCTTTAGGGTTAATTTATATATTTTTATTTTTAAATGAGTAACTAAAGTGCCAAGTTTAACATCTTAACTTTAACGGTTTAGATTTTTCCATACATAATTTCATCCCTTATTTCAACCCCTTCAAGCCTTTTCTTCACAAAAAAAAGTCCGTCCTATGTCCGTCTCCTGGCTCTAAGCTACCTCCTCACCAATTTTCAGCCATATCGGTAAAGCCGTTCTTGAGTTATAAATAGTGTAACTAACACGACTTTCTTTTATATATATAGATATGGCGAACATTCTACAACAGAACGTGAGTAATCACGCACTGTACTGATCAAAATAACTAAAATTTGGCAATTAATTATAAATATTATATTATATAGGGTTATGAAGTTGATAAATTGGGTTTTAATTCAATTTCATGACGATCGGTTAAGTAAATACAGCATGTAGGCGTGTCAAACAAACACATTTTGCTGGCTGAAATATCCGGACCGAGACGTACCATAAATATTACGCGATTTATATACTAGGAGCGCATAAACATTTAGAGCAAACTAGCGCAGGCGGAGGTCACAGTGTAGCTGCAGTCACTATCAACTACGCTTACTGAAACAGTACGTGAAGTATAAATCGCACTCGATTCACTTAGTCTGTGGCATCAGGTGAATGAACTCAAAAGCAGCCTCGGTGTGTTCTCATACTAGCTTACGTAAAGTCAGTTGTATGATAGCGTGACATGTTTTAAAGATTGTTTATAATTACGGGTTATACATGTCTGAATAATAATTCGATGTCATAATACACAATAAAGAATGTAAGAAAATATGGAAGCCACAATAAACTTGCGTCTTAATAGGTATCCTCTCAACTGCTATAAGAAAATGATTAGATTCATTTGGTACATAGGAAACAATACAAAGTTTGTCAATATTAAGACGATGTTAAAAAACAATAAGAGCACAAGCAGAAAATTGTGCCTATTATTATTTGATTTTAAAGAATATTTTGGGAAATATAATTGTATTCAAATATCTCCGCAACTATATTATGATCAAGTATATATCGAGTGCACTATTATTATGCGGAATTAATGAGACGGACAGGACGAGATATAACAGGCTGGAAAGGGAAAAGCAGTATAGAGGCCAGCGGTCGCCTTAAGTTAAAATATGCAACATATAGTACGCGAAATTATATGTTTCTAAAGCACACCCGGGCGTAGCCGGGCCCGGCCGCCAGATATTTATCAATTTGTATTGTGTCATTGTTAGTCATTTGTTATTGTTAGTGCGTGGTGGCTTGTTAGTAATTGACCAGACGCGGCTGCCTACATGTTACAGTGGTCACGGGTTCAAATCCCAGGACACACCTCTGCCTTTCGGAGTCATGTGTGTATAGATAGTCAATCACCACGCACTCTAACGGTGAAGGAAAATATTGTGAGGAAACCTGCATACCATAGCAATTTGTATACATTTTTATGGTATGTAAAAGTGCGCCAACTCGCACTAGGCCAGCGTGGTGGACTATATGGCCTAACCACTTTCAATCGTACTCTCTATTGTAGAGGAGGCCCGTGCCCTGCAGTGCGACGTGATACATATTGTGTCATTCCAATCAGTCTCTATGATTATTACATGCAATTGTAACGTCAGATGAACTTTATTCTACGACTCCCTCACACCGCTGCCAATACAGATTGATTGTTCAGCCAGTGTATGCCGGCTGTTCTAGGTGTGTTGGTGGCGTGCCGTAGATTGTGCGAATAATGCGATTAATTTATTTTCCTGCAACACTGAATATCGTTTGTAAGGAGAGCTACTACTCTGTAAGGTTAGGGTTTCGCCTGCATTAGTGAGAGATGAATATCACCCGTCTCCCTCACACCTTCCCGTAAATTCATAGTGAAGCAATAGGTTGTGTTTATTTTCTCTGGTGTGATGATGTCCTGGTATACCCTGTACTGATCTACGCATGTTGCTTGGCAACCATAAACAAATGTTGTTTACAAACAAACGGCGTCACTGCTTCGACCATTGAATTGAAAATAATTACAATGAAAAAGGCATCTTCATTGTATGAGCACCCTACTTAGTTAATTAAAGGTCATAATAACCACTATAGACTCGGGATCAATACAAAAATAATTAATGTAAAACAAGCAACATTATTTTTCGACTCCACGAGAACAAAAGTTTTTTTTCCTGCATTGAGTTACCTACTTTCTTTTCCGGCGCCCCGGACAAACTGTATGCAATATTTATAATGTCGTTCCGTTTAGTAATTAGAGCCTGAAAGCGTTTCAAACAAACAAACGTATAAGTATCAGCACGTATCGTATTAATAAAATACGCGTTAAATTAAACGAGTCCTATATTTGTATTCGGACAGATGTATGAACATACACGTTGCATAAAGCTCACCATTGATCGTGTTACGGGACAGTAATATTATTACTATTTATGTATACATACTTTCATATTTTTCTGCGATATTTTTTTATAATAATTGTATGTGATCGAAACAAATGGTACGAAATATTAATGTCAGCTATACCTGGTAAAATTGAACCAGGGATTCATTGAATTATATTTTATTTCGTGTCCTATTTTAGCCATCATGACATATCAGAGGGACAAGTATTGCAGATGAAATCAAAACGAAGCTTACTCAGGGTTTTCTATTGTCATAACAAGGCGATAATATTTTTAGCCTCTTCATGTGTGCCACTGAAGGCAAAGAGAAAATATTACAAACTAACTGTAATGTATGTAGGTTTTATGCAGTTTCTATATTTGAGTTTATAATAATATTTTTTCTGTCATCAATTATTTTCAAACTCTACGCCGTCCTCTGTCCTGCTTTTCCCGTCCCGTTTTGTTACAATTCGCTCTGTCGTGTCTTATTCTCACTCAAGAGATGTAATCCAGTCCCAACAAATCTCTTTGAGTATAACAAAACTAACAAATATATCTGAACTCCTGCATCATCCGACGGGAACACTATATTTTCGGGATAGAAAGTACCCTAATTATTCATCTAGGATGTCAGCTACCTCCGTACTAAATTTCATCGAAACCCATTTACCCGTTTCTGAATAGACAAACAGACAAAAATTCTAAAAACCATTGTATTGGGTTCTCTTACGTTAATACAATCCCCGCATGTTAGATTTTCTCTTTTATCTTCCTAATACAAACATCGATGGGTTACAAATTTATTATATGTATAGATAGATTAAGTTAATAAATAATATGCTATGTGATAGATTTTGTTACTAACATTACAAATGCCCATGTAAGATAGACATCACATGTACTTCTACATACACGTTGACAGGAGCACAAAAAATTACATGCGATACGTTTATTCCAGGAAAAAAAGTCTCGTGAGATAGAAGAATAACATTTTGCTAGTTTATAAATGTTTTCCACAAATGGACGAAGAGGCGGCAGTGACACCGTGTGTTTGTGAACAACAGTTGTTTACGGTTGCCAGGCGACATGCAGGGATCGGGTACTGCAAATACCAGGACATCATGACTGCAGACGCAATGTACACCACCTGTTGCTTCACTACGAATTTACAGTTAGGTGTGAGGGAGACCGGTGATGTTTATCTCTCACTAATGCAGGCGAAGCCGTAAGGACACAGAGTAGTATCTCTCTTTACAAACAGTATTCAGTGTTACGAGGAAATCAATTCAATCGTATGCCATGTGCGCACTCTGTGGCTAGTCACCAACACACCAAGAATAGACGTCATTCATTGGCTGAACAATTAATCAATATTGACAGCCGAGTTCATTAGAAATTACAAGTTGGTATGGCGCATAACATCTTCATAAATAATAAAAACCTTCACCCAACGCCGAACCGGGATCCACGTCTCGACTGTGACCTCGGCACACTTACGTGGCTTTCAATGTTTAAAAGACGTGACTGTTCTACTTGAGCAGAAAACATCGGCGATATAACTGAACAAATATAGGAGAGAATGGGATAACAGGCCCTGAACAAGAAAAAACTGGAAGGATGTTGGTCGATAATGGCTATGGCATGTACATATGTATGTCAAATTAAACTCGTATGACAGATCAACTATATCAAAAGTATCGTGAACTATTCGGCCAGGCCGATAGCCTATAGGTTCAATATATTTGTATTAATTAACACGCGGAACCGAGAGTCTGTCTCTGTTCAGTAATATAGGAGAATCGTGACATCAGTATGATTTTCTTTTTTTCTCTTTATAAATATTAGTAACGTTACTATTTCAAAATATTCGAAGACCTTTACGCACGAATATAGAAGAAACCCTATTCTCGACTTACTCTCTCGGCCCTGGTCGCCTATCTTTTGATCGCCCGGTGACTGAGTCGCCGGCGAGACCGGTCGACATTGCGAAATAGCTCTTATACAGTAAATTGTAGGCCCACAGTTTAACAGTTTTACTTAGAAACTATATTCAGGGTCACAGCAAATAAAATTAATGCTACTCGGTTCGCGTAGTCTGAGGCATCTCACAGTGGTCGTTCATTGGCTGAGCAATAAATCAATACTGGCAGTAGGGTGAGGGAGGGTACGTGGTGGCTTGTTGGTAACGCACCGGACGCGGCCACCGAGACGGTAGTCGTGGGTTCGTATACGGGGACATTCCTCTCACTTTTTAGAGTATTGTGTGTGTTGATTATAGAAAATATTTTGAGGAATCCTGCATACTATTGTTAGGAATTATAATTAATATTAAGTATTCGGCGGTATTTTCCAAGTTTTTATTAAGTCGGACGCACTGTCAAATATATATACCGCTCGAATACTTCTCATAACGCCCCACTACGCCCCAGTGGGGGCAACAGTGGAGGGGAATCGTAGTGGGAGCGTTCTTTTTGCGTCATGCGGAGCGCATTTCTTGAGGCAGTCTTGCGTTGAGCGTTGTGCTGAAAAGACACTAACTAAATCAACGAAAGGAATCCCGTAGTATTAAGGTTACCTACAAATATTAAGGTATGTACAATGTCGCCGAGATATTTATAAATGGAGTAAAAGTTAAGTCGTGTTTTTCCATTGTTATTTGTATTATGTGTGATGAATAAATATATTTTGAGAATCAGATCTGGAGTATTCTTTCGACCCTTACATCTCAGAAGTGGGATCAATGGGTGTACTTTTACCGCTCATTGATCCTAGCCCTATCGATTTGTCACATTGCACTATTGTTTAACCATTAAATAAATATTTTAGAAACTGGACTCCAATTTGATTCTCAACGTCTTTTTTTTTCTCTTTCTTCTACGTAATGTACTTGTTGGTTATTTTTTTTTTATTTTTATGTTGCGCAGAATTAAGGTAATTGTTCTTTGCGCTTAAGGATCTATACTGCAAACAAGATAATGTATCAGCTGCTTGGCGATATAACAAATATCGTTTCAAAAACAAATCCATCACAGAAATGGACTAACCTCTCATAAATAAAGCAGAAGTTTAAAAAAAATTATAATTAAGAGTTTCTTTTTCTTTAAAATGTGTGTAGCAGCTAAAATGTATCGCTGTCTAATACTGGTGGTTATAATACTCTCAAAAATTAAAAAAAAATGCTCGGTAAAATATATACCTATATTATTTTACATTTACCCTAAATTCTAATGATATATACATTTTATTAAACTCATTACACCGTTTTTCTTAAGCTTACTGAAGTAACAAAGTTTAAGGTCCAGGATAATGGACACCTCTGAAGAAATCCCAACATCGGAAGATGAGCCAACACATTTTAACCGCGATAATGATGGCGGAAGTATACTAAATGTAAGCTCCCGGGAGATTGATATCCCTGGCAGAATGTTTATATCGGAGGGTGAGCCTACCCGTACTAACCGCGATAATGAAGGCGGGGGGAGGCAGACTCCGATGGGCGAACTGAGTGAGGGAGTGGAAGGGAGTCGTGTAATACGGCAAATCCACAAGCGCTGTGCCCAATATAATAATGATTTAAAAAGTCCGAGGAGGGAGGTGTCGCGACAACGCATGGATTGCGGGGAGTCACGACATCAAAACTCGGCATCATTGATTTTAAATAATTTGAGTAAAGGAGTTCGTCGCGATGTTCGTGACGACAGAGGTAACATGAGAAGACCCAAGACACAATCATCGATTACGCGGACAAGGCATAATGAGCGTGGCTACTCTTGGAAGGCAAGCCCGCGGCACGAGCACGCCAATAAGAGACGTCGCTATGATCGCGTAGTACGAAGCGTATATAATAGTTCATCCGATGACGATTTCCGTGTGACACGGAGGAAACGATGTCGTTCCCCTTCGGACAGCGAAGAAGATGTCAGGTCCGTCTTAAATAAGAGAATTCCTCCGTCGCGCCATCCGCACTACGGTATGTTAAATAACGTAGATCGTAACATTCAGAGTATGCCCAACAGCGACAAAAACATTTTAATAAAGTTTTTGGACATACTAAGTGATGTAAAGGGTCAATCGACTTCAAAGCTTTCTTTGACAAATGTCCTTCCAGAATTTGATCCAACGTCCAAGGACCAAACCATAGTAACTTGGCTGACAAAAGTAGAGGAATGTGCAGAAATATATGGATGGAACGAACGCGAAACCATCCATTTCGCCCTTCCAAAGTTGACCGGCGTTGCAAAAACGTGGTATCAGGGGCTTAGCACTGTACTTTATAGCTGGGATGAATGGAAAAGGAAGCTTTTGGAGTCATTCCCTTGCAGAGATAATTATGCCGAATTACTCACGGAAATGCTGGCCAAGCGTGCGCGTTATGGTGAATCGTTAGAGCAATATTATTACTCAAAGATAAATTTACTTAACCGGTGTAGAATAAAGTGTAGAAAAGCAGTTGATTGTATCCTTCATGGCATCGAGGATAGGGCCGTTAGGGTAGGAGCGCAAGCTGTACAGTTCAAAGAACCAGAAGAGGTGTTAAAGTATTTTAAAACAGTAAGGGTAGGAAATAATAAAGATATGTCAGACAAGTTGAGAGTAGATAAGAGGAGCTCGAGTTACGTGACTACAAATAAATTCAAACCGGATTTTACCAAAAGGTTTAAATGCCATAATTGTAATGAAGAAGGTCATAAAAGTTTTAAATGCGAAAAGTCTCTAAATAAATGTACATTCTGCAGCAGGTTGGGACATTTGGAGTTATACTGTAGGTCCAAACAAAATGATAATTTAAAATTAAAAGATCAGGTCAGCGACATAAATAATGAGAAACAAGTTGCGTTATTAGAAGATCCAAAAAAAGCAAATGAAAAATATGTTTTTGAAATTGAAATAAATGGGGAATCGGTAACGGCCCATATCGATCTTGGTAGCCAATGTACCCTTGTTAAGGAATCTGTGATTAAAAGAATGGGTATAAAATATACTTCCGATAAATTGCCAATTTTGCGTGAAATAGGAGGTCATCATGTTCAACCTTTGGGCAAGACTACGGTAGACATTTCGGTACAAGGCATAAAAGAGAACGTAGAAGTTCTTATAGTAGATGACTTTGTCTTAAAGTACTCTGTATTGCTAGGCCATTCATTTACCGAAAAACCAGGCATAATGATCACGAAAACTCCCGACCAAATTATTTTTGAAAGATGCTCTCGTCAAAAAAATTTTCCTAATGTGCCGCGATAACGTCATTATAAAACCTAATGAATTGACTGGAGTACCTGTTAAAACTTGTGTTCAATTTTGCGGTCCGATATTTGTTAACGGCACTATTAGGGGACAACTTCATTGCGAACATTATTTGCTACCCGGAGAATACATAATCGATAAAGGTTTAGGTAGAGTCCTTATACAAAATTTATGCAATGGTGAAATTATTTTACAAAAAGGATCCCTCATAACACGAGCTGTACCCGTGGCCCATAGTTTTGACGTATTGCCAGTGTGCTTTAACGACATAACAGTAAAGAAAACGTTGTGTTGTGGTAAGCAACTTACCGCCGATCAAAAGTCGCTGGTTCAGAACTTACTTGCTAAATATTCGGAATGTTTTTCATCAGGGCTTAAAGATTTAGGTTTCACTACTGTAGGAGAGATGAAGATTGAACTTGAAAATTTGGATCCAGTAGTTTATAAACCATACCGGATGTCTCATGGCGAAAGGGCACAAGTCCGTGAAATGGTGCGGGAAATGATTGATGCTGGAATTGTTAAAGAGTCTTCATCTCCATATGCAAGCCCCATTGTGTTAGTCAAAAAGAAAACTGGTGAAAAAAGATTATGTGTTGATTATAGAGCTCTGAACCGACGAACCAAAAAGGATCATTATCCTCTACCTCATATTGAAGATCAATTGGATCGACTCTCGGGTAATACCCTATTTACTTCTCTTGACCTAGCATCGGGGTACTACCAAATTCCCATCGAGGAAAATTCGCAGGAAAAAACTGCTTTTGTTACACCAGATGGTCAATTCCAATACACGAGAATGCCTTTTGGACTAGTAAATGCTCCATCTGTCTTTCAGAGGATTATCAACAAAATTCTTTCCGATGCCAAGACCAAATTTGCTCTCGTATACATGGACGACGTCCTTATTCCAGCCCATACATTTGAAGAGGGAATGATTAGACTCGAAGAAGTTCTATGCCTCTTGAGAAAAGGCGGTCTTACCCTTAAATTGGAAAAGTGCAAGTTTTTCCTCAATTCCATCGACTTTTTGGGTTTTCAAATAGAAGCAGGTGGCATTCAACCCGGTCTAAAAAAGACCGAAGCGATTTATAATTTTCCTACTCCGAAATCGCAACATGAACTGCGGCAATTTCTGGGACTTGCCAGCTTTTTCCGCAGATTTATTCAAGGCTTTGCAATTATGGCGGGACCCCTTACAAATCTCCTTAAAAAAGATGTTCAATGGCATTGGACCAAGCAACAAGAAGAATCTTTTACGTCCATTAAAACAGCTTTGACCAAGAGGCCTGTACTTGCCTTATATGACCCCAAAAATGAGACGCAAGTTCATACCGATGCTAGCAAGCATGGTATAGCGGGTATTTTACTTCAAAAAGGTGAGGACGGTCTATTAAGACCTATATCCTTTTACAGTCGAAAAACCACACCCGACGAGCAAAAATATCACTCATTCGAATTAGAGACCCTAGCAGTGGTATCCTCTCTGAGTCGATTTAGAGTGTACCTTATCGGTATACCTTTTAAAGTATTAACTGACTGTAACGCACTTAGGACCACCTTGACTAAAAAGGACCTTATACCCCGTATAGCTCGTTGGTGGGTTCAGCTTCAAGAATTTGATTGCGATATTGAATATCGCCCAGGATCTGCTATGAAACACGCGGACGCTTTGAGTAGAAACCCAGTGGGAGATGCAATCCAAGAATCCCATGTCCTCGATGTTCTAAACATTGAGAACGAAGATTGGATAGCTACAGTTCAGTCTAACGATAGTGAAGTAACCCGTATTAAAGAAATATTAAGCGACCCTGAAGCAATAAAGGTTACGGAGATCATTAAGAACTATAAACTTAAAAATGGTAAAGTTTATCGCATCATTGGTGAAAAAGATAACGATATACGTTGGTTAGTGCCAAAGGGGGTTAGATGGCAAATTGCGAAAATGAACCACGACGATGTTGGTCATTTTGGGTTTGAGAAGACCCTATCACGAGTACAACAGTCCTTCTGGTTCCCTAAGATGCGAAAGTTCTTGAAGAAATATGTAAATTCTTGTTTAGAATGCGCTTATCATAAAGGTGTTTCAGGCAAACAGCAAGGGCAACTGCACCCAATACCAAAAGTTGAAGTGCCCTTCCATACTATTCATGCCGATCACCTCGGACCATTTATCAAAAGTAAGAAGGGAAATTGTTATATTTTGGTAATAATTGACGGTTTCACAAAGTACATTAATATTACCCCCGTCCGCAATACAAAAAGTGCAACTTCTATTAAAGTTTTTCGGGAACATATAAGCTATTTTGGGGCTCCGTCTAGGCTTATCACGGACCAGGGTACATCCTTTACAAGTAATAGCTTCCGATCATTCACTAAGTCCATTGGTATTAAGCACATACTAAATGCAGTGGCTACACCGAGAGCCAATGGTCAGGTCGAGAGGTTTAATAGGACAATTTTGGAAGCCTTGTCAGCTAAAACTCATGGCAATGACGATAAAAATTGGGACGAATACGTGGCAGACATTCAAATTGGACTAAACACCACTATTCATAAGACAACTGGGAAAACTCCTTCAGAAATTCTGTTCGGGTTTAAAATTAATAGTAGCTCTGAAAATGTATTAAATGAAATTATAAATGATACTATACAGATATCATCTGATGATTTAGAAAATATAAGAGAAGAGGCATGTAATCGTATGAAGGAACAACAAAAAAAAGATAAAAAGAATTTTGACTCTAAACGTAAAACTGAACATAATTATGAAATTGGCGATCTAATAAGCGTAAAACGGGAGGTTCCAAATGATGGTAAATCAAAGAAATTGGCGAATAAGTACCAAGGCCCTTACCGTGTAAAGAAATTACTTCCAAATGATAGATTCGTAATTGAAGAAACCCCACTAACCCGTAAGCCTGGCCGGCCACGCTACGAAAATATTGTATCAATTGATAAACTAAAACCATGGTTATCATTCAATAAAAATTTTGACTCTAGTTCTGAAAATTCTGATGAAGTAAATGATTAGTTTTATTATTTTGTTTGTAACTTGTATTCATGTTAAAACTAGAAGCGAGAGGACTCGCTTAAATATCAGGATGACCGAGCTGTTAGGAATTATAATTAATATTAAGTATTCGGCGGTATTTTCCAAGTTTTTATTAAGTCGGACGCACTGCCAAATATATATACCGCTCGAATACTTCTCATAACGCCCCACTACGCCCCAGTGGGGGCAACAGTGGAGGGGAATCGTAGTGGGAGCGTTCTTTTTGCGTCATGCGGAGCGCATTTCTTGAGGCAGTCTTGCGTTGAGCGTTGTGCTGAAAAGACACTAACTAAATCAACGAAAGGAATCCCGTAGTATTAAGGTTACCTACAAATATTAAGGTATGTACAATGTCGCCGAGATATTTATAAATGGAGTAAAAGTTAAGTCGTGTTTTTCCATTGTTATTTGTATTATGTGTGATGAATAAATATATTTTGAGAATCAGATCTGGAGTATTCTTTCGACCCTTACACTATGATCATAACAAGATTACTTTTGGTAAATAAAAACCTACACTAATGTAGAGTGGCCTCAGCCCTCTCAGTGAAGCTCTCAGTGGTACAGGAGACCCGTGCAGTGCGCGATGATGGGCGTCAATTACAAGAGTCTAGTACAATAGCTAATCGAGTGGCTACGATGTATATCGTACACTGATTCAGCTAAAACAATTTACAGGGAAGCTGCTGATACTGTAACCTAGGCCTGTGTCGCACAAATCTTTAGTCGTGTGCGGTCCTAGTATTTGGATGGCGTAATATATTGATTATAAATATGATATATGTATGCATCTGGATACAAACAAAAAACGCTAATAGAAGAACGTGATTAGTCCATGGCGTAGGCCCGATGATGTCAACAACTACTTTTCCTTTTACATTTTTAAAGATAAATACATTATAGGCCATACTTCAATTCACAAATATCATGAATATATTTCGAAGTGCACGAAACAAAGTACGAATACCCTATCAACTAGACCTCATGCGCATTTTTATTGTAATAATTTGTAGCTTTAGTATGCAAAATTGTCTGTCCGTGCATCAATTGTAATTTTTATGGCAGTCTTATTTTTGTAATACTTTAATTGTTTCTTGTGAATTTCAATGAGTCCGCTTATTTAATTTTAATAGTACAAAATATTCATACATTCTTAATTGTGGCATGAAGACAATGATATTATTGCGAATGAAATATGAACAGTATATATTATATCGTTAGGTTAGCTATATCATATAACTGAGTTTACTTAAGCTAGTAAAAACACACTGGGACTGCTTCTGAGTTCATTCACCTGATGCCACAGACTAAGTGAATCGTGTGAGATGTCATTCACGTACTGTTTACGTACTGCTTCAGGGAACATAGTTTGTAGCGACTGCAGCTACACTGTGACCTTCGCCTGCGCTGCTTAGCTCTGAATGTTTATGCGGTCCTGGTATATAAATCGCGTAATATTGTGCACTTTTGCGCAGTGTTGTGAAATGTTCTTTCTTTTTTTTTTGTGCGTAGAAAATAAATTCTGATACGGGCATTTAATTTTCTTTCGACTATGCCTAATTTACCACGGTATACTTGACTATTGCCCAGAAGTTAAAAACTCACGAAACCGGCACGCTGCGGATTTTTCGTCTAAGTTCTAAGAAAACCAAATCGCAACATCCATCCTACTACTTGCACGAGGTCCATACTATTTAAATATCGTAAAATTCAAAAGATTTATGATTTAAGAAAAGATTTATATTAAAGTTACCAAGTCAAATTATGTAATTGTATTTTGTGAGAAATATCACTGTTTCGCTTAAAATATCAATCAATTCATCCACATTGCGGGCGGGCGATAAGCCGTACCGACGGCAGTGCGAAGAGATTTAACCTTGACATAAAAACACATTTGCTCAATCTGTGACAGAGCAGAGGTATTGAGCAAGCGTGCGTCAAGTCTTTTCCGTATATAAGCTGTGTGCGCCTTACATACATATTTACATTTAAATATTTCTGTTATACTATCTAATAAAAAATAAGCGATTTATTATGCTGTTGGTGTACCATTTTAAATACATAAATAAATATAAAATTCTACACCCCCGCCACGATCACCACGAACACTTAGGAGACGCGGTGTATGTCGTAGTTTGTAACCAGGGTTGTTGCTCTATGATCCGAATTACGTTATAAGTTTTCCGCTTCTAAAAATTAACACTATTCTAAATGACACATATCATTCACTCCGAACTAAGTCTAAAGTTAGGACGTACGATAGAGGATTCGAACATTTTGTGGCGTACCTAGGCACCTTCGCACAGTTTTTCGTGCGCAGTCCAAATGGTGCTTTATCCTCTTGCCCTACTTAAAACCCCGTTTCATGAATTGCAACCATATTCAGATTTATTTATTTATTCTTAACTGCACACAGAAAGGAAAAACATACAAAAAATAATAAAATTAAGAAAAATGTACAGATGGCGGTCTTATCGCTCTAGGCGATTTCTTACAGACAACCTTTGGATGGATTTAACACAATGAAAAGAAGACAGGGCAGTCTAGGATATAAAAGAGACAAGCTCCAACACAAACAAAAAAAAAAAAAGGAAAATTAACAAATTGTTTATAATTTATATATACACAATATATAATACATAGTAATTTACTCCTAATATACATACACATGCCAATTATTATAAATATACATATAAATACATACATATATATACACACTATAAATTACCTTAATTATTTAATTTTTGATAGACCAATTAATTATTTAATTGGTCTATCATAATAATAACATTATCATGCAATTCAGATTTAGAAGTCATTATTACAATCATCCATCCATCCATCAGCCAAAGGAAGTCCACAGCTGAATACAGTTTCCACAGTGACCTGTTGGAGGCAGCCTGCATCCAGCGACGTCCCACGCTGCGCTTTCCGCTTCGTGGCCTCCTTTCGAGAATTTTTTGGCACCATCGGCCATCAGTTTAAAAGTTAAGCTACTAGACCCGAGCCAAATACTTGTGGCCCTCACAAACATTTGTCTCGGTGCGGGGATCTAACCCGCGGCCTCTCGTTTCTCAGCCGGCATCTAACCAACTGCGCCACGGAGGCTGTCTAAATAAATTAAATGCTTTCTCTACCAGCGACATTCAGTGTCAAAGCATATAAAATTAGTACTCGGTTCGCGTAGGCTGTGGCACGTCGCAGTCGTCGTTCATTGGCTGAGCGATAAATCAATAGCAGCAGCAGGGTGTTGGGGTCGGGGGTGGTCTGACCGCTTGACTTTTTGGATTCAATGATGAAGGAAAACAGAATAATTATTTGAATAAGAATTAAAATAATTTATATATTTCATAAAAAGAGAAATTCTTAGCACTAATTATCATCGTTGCTTTTGGTTGAACTCTCATACCCAAGGAAATATTTAACACATGGTGAGAATATCTCAATACCGAAAAAATTTTACAATATTTTCTGTGTCTGTGAAGTCTGCCAGCTCGCACTAGACCAGCGTAGTGGGCTCTTGCCTAAGCCCTCGCCCTCTCAGTCAAACTCTTAGTTGGAGAGGATACAGCAGTGGGCGATCACGCTCTATTGTCGTTATAGAGGGATTCGTAGAATTAAGATCGGCAGAAACTTTAAAAAATGCAGTAAAATAGTTATTGGAAAGATGGCTCCACGTGGCAACCTCAAAAATGAAAGAAAGTATTCCCCCACGCAGAGCCAGGACCGCGTGTCGGCCGTGAACTTGACACACTTACGCGTCCCCTTTTATTTTGATGGAAACAGCCGAGCTGTGTGTATAAGTCAAGTTCTCTGCCAAGGCCGGTTGAAAACATGTTTAAGATACAAACAATTCGTGAATATAAGAGACACTCGCTGAAACTACAAATCATCCCACTAATGAACAGAACTAAATATTTATGGAAAAGCGTGTGAAAACGCCTTTTCAGTGTCAGGATTATAATTATATATTTAACAATTCTTAATTAAACGATACAATAGATTCCTTACTATAAACAATTCTCTCTTCTTCAAGATCAACATTTTCTATATTTACAATATTTTAGCAACTTCGCACATGATGCTGAAAACCAAATCGCAACATCTATCAACTCTATTGTTACTTTGTCAAAACTCCAAATGCAAGACTGAATGTCGATTGTATTGTTAATTCTCGGAAGTCATGACAAGTGCTTATTATTTTTCTTCTTCTGCTATGAATCACGAACGCTGGGATATCTCGCTGAAGCAGTCGGACACTGAGGTACCGAACGTGTTTTCTGTAACGTAACATTTGCGCCTTGTTGCGAGATATCGCAACAAGGCGCAAATATTACGCGATTCAAATACTAGGACCGCATAGCTATTGAGAGTTTTGTGATAAAATACAGGAGTAGGTCACAGTTTAGTAGCCTCTCATATAAAACATTTTCGCTCAGGCAGTAAACGAAACACCACACTCTCGATATTTTAGTCTGTGGCATCAGGTCAATGATTTCGGAAATATTGTCTCCACTATATTTACAGCATGTGCCAATACAAGAATGCAGTCTAATATTATTTGTTTGTTATCCCGCCGCAAAATAACTTATCGCTACCATTGCCTGGACTATCTGGGCCACCGTTGTGTCGATTCCCTACTAAATACCTACACTGACAAAACAACCAAATTCCTTCAGCGCATTAAAACAGCATCGGGATCCTGCAGCAAGAACGCCATAGTCTCGCCGGAACCTCACATGCGACTACTCTTCGAATGAGGGACTCGTACACCGCGACCGAACCCTAATAACGAATAAATTACCGCCTCTGTAATGTATCAAGATACGAGGTGTAGTTTAGGCTCTACTGTGAAATAAATAAGGCAGTGAAAAATAGACTGCTGAAATCAGTGCCCTCTATTTTGTTGTATTTTCTGTAGTGATGTAAATATATAAATGAAGGCATTAAAGATTAATAAAAAAAGGACAGACATTTAATTTTCATTTGCGACATGGTCTTGTTTCCGGATCAAAATCTGTTGTTCTAGTAATAATATTGCGATTAAGTTATGTATGAGAAGTATTCATATTATTATATTATGAGGACCAAAAGTATTCGAAAATCCCTATTAATTAATGTCTACACGAATATGAACTGGACACATTACTTCATCAAGCAAATTACCAGCAGAATTAGTGATAAGAATTTAGTGATTATCTCAATATCCCGAGTTTCGGATTCAGCCGAATAGACTATGTACATAATACATTTTATACCTTTCACATAGTGGGACAGTGTATTAGCTTGAATGCATTCGCTGTGTGTCACAGAGCACAGACTGAGCAAATCGGGTGCGATGTATTTAGTTCACTGTTTCAGTGAAAACACTACAGAGGCACAGCTACTATACTGTAACATACATCTGTGTCGTGCAGCTCTCAATGGTTATGCGCTCCTAGTAGTTTGATCGCGTAATATTTGGCAATATTTACATATCGGAGCCATCAGCGTACGATTAACAAAGATATTCATGAACAACATAACGGACAAAATAATACAGGACTACTTTCAGTAAATGGTCTTTACTTGAAACAATACGTACTGAATTCAACAGAGTACAAGTACAAGTACATTATAAACCAGTGACTCTGCAGGTGTATGCAATGATTCCGTCAGTGGAATACACTGACCACTTATGTTGGCGTATCCTTCGTTCCCGCCTGTCGTCATCACACTTGCACCTTCATTCGGAAAAATGTTTTCGATTTATAATTTACAAATTTTTCATAGACTTCATTAGCTTAGTAAAGTGAATTATAATTACTGGAATCATTTATGAATTATCAATTTATATGATGGTTTATTTTTTAATTTGTAATATTTCAGTTTGAATACAGTTGGACACATGAAGATAAAATATATAACAGCATTTATTCATAATGATAAGAATGTTTTTCTCTCCCATAATCCGATTAATGGTGAGCTTCGTGCAACGTGTACTTCTATACATACATATATCCGAATAAACATCATTGGACTTGGTTATACAGGATATATCAAGACTGCGACCGAAAACGAAGCCAGGTGGTAGTAATTACAGACACAATGCAACTAATGAAGAAGCGTTTTTCCTTACAATTCTTATAAAATCAATCGACGAAGAGGCGACAGTGGCGCCGTTTGTTTGTAAACAACGTTTGTTTACGGTTCCAACAGGTGGAAATCGGCGCCAATACAAGAATATCATGACAGCAAAGGAAAAAACACAACCTGTTGCTTCACTGCGAATTTACAAGGTGTGAGAGAGACGGATGATGTTCATCTCGCACTAATGTAGGCGAACAAAGTAGTAGCTCTCCTTACAAACAGTATTCAGAGTGACAGAAAACGAAATGCGTCGTATGGCATTAGCGTAGTCTGTGGCTCCACACGGACGGCGCTCATTGACTGAAAAATAAATCAACACGGAGACGTAGAATTAAGACTATCGGAAGTTACAATAAAATGTAGAAATCATAGAAACTGGAATGACACTATAAACTTCGGTATGATAGAAAATACTCCTCCAACGCGGAGCCAACATACGTGTCTGGACCGTCGACTTGGCACACTTTCGCGTCCTCTTAGTTGTTTTTATCGCAGAAGTTCCGTACCAAGGCCAATACTTTATTAGAATGAGTCATGACGTACGAGGGCTGTAGAGACATCTCTCCAGCTCGACTCTCAAAACACACACACGGAATGCCAGCAGTGGATTCAAAACATTTTATGTAAAAAATTAGAATCAGCCACACACGTGGAGCCACCTGGATATCTATGTGCCTCGGCGGCAGGCGCCACGCACTGCGTGTCTGCATAGTATGGAGCGTCGGGAAAGTTCCGGCCGGGCTCAATACAATACAGGTTCAATACATTTGAATAAACAAGCGGACTTTTTTTTTTTTTTTTATTCTGGCACGGCATGATGACTGCACTGCACCTGATGTTAAGCGTAAATGCCGTCCAGACAGAGTATCAAATGGCATCAGACGGTGGTCCCATGCCATTCGACACAATTATGCCGGCCTGCTGAGATGCTTCTTCACACTACGGCGGAAGGACCCAGGATTATAGGAAGGAGGGAACACGTGTGACGGCAAACAATTCCACAGCTTCACAGTGCGGCACAAAAAAGAATTTGCGAACTTTTTAGTTCGCGCCGAGATGGTTTGAACCGTCAAGCTGTGGCTTCGCAAGCCAGCACGCGTGGTTCTGTTAAGGAAAGGAGAGGAGGGGATCAAACTTAATAATTCCTCAGAGCATTCACCGTGATACAGACGGTAGAACACGCTTAGAGAGGCAACATCCCTCCGCAACTGTAGCGACTCTAAGTTGCTCGTAACGTCTGCATCATTTACAATGCGAATGGCCCGCCGCTGCAATCCATCCAAGGCATCGAGTAAGTACTGGGCGGATCCATCCCAGAGGTGCGAACAGTATTCCATACCCGGCCGAACCTGCGCTTTATACAAGCGGTATAGTTGACCGGGTGTGAAAAACCGACGCACCTTGTTCAGGATTCCGACCCTGCGCGATGTGGCAGATATTACGCCCTCGATGTGATTCCTTGGACTTGAGAGGATGTTTATGTTCGGTGATATGTGAAAGCCTGAAAAAGTATACAGCAGTCTGTATTCTTTCAGAGCGTCGGTATCGCATGGCTGTTTAATGTTTATGTAGGATAGTGTCGCAGTTTTATCTATTTAAGGAGCTTAGAAACCATAATCAAGTAAATAATCCACATTGCTTAGTACGAATAAGTTCAATTGTTTTTTTTATTGTATGTATGGTGACAAAATTGTGTGCTTAGTATAATTATGTGTATGTATCGCATGACCGAGAGGACACAGAGATTTCTGCTCTTTCAGCCTCAGCAAGCCGCTGGAGTTATACAAGAATAACAAACTAGTTTCTTGGATTTACGCGAATGTTACACAATTTGATTTTTACATTTTTTTAAAATCTATTTAAATTCGCGATAAAACCCGTAAGAATTCGTTTTATTTCAATTTAAAAACTAATATGATAGAACTCAAAGCTAATAATGTAGGGCTCCAAGAGATGAGAAGTTCTGTACGCTTCATAATAATTGATACGCCAACGTCACGTGTCAATTAAATCGAGACGAGTCTTTAATAATACAGTTGCAGTAGAAATAAAAAACCACCGTGCCTCACTTATATAGCAAATCTTAAGCCCACAGTGTAACAGCTTAACCTCTACGTGATATTCAGTGAAACAGTGAACGAAATAAATAGTACTCTGTTCGAGTAGTCTGTGGCATCACACGATCGCCATTCATTGGCTGACCACTAATCAATATCGACAGTAGGATCCATATAGTTACGGCGGTAGTAATAGAATTCTGTTCGTTAGGAGTTACAAGAGTATTATAGTAATATTTCTGGACACTGAGCTTTGTTCTAGGTATGTCACATAACACCCTCAAAATTAAAAGAAAGCATTCTCTAACACCGAGCCAGGACCCGCGTGTCGACCGTACGCTTGACACAGTTACCCGACCCCTTTTATTCTGAGGGACTCGAATCCTTGGAAAACACAAGTTCTCTGTCAAGGCCGGTTGAAACATATTTGCGAGACATACGAACCAGGGAATATATTTATAAAAGACGCTCGCTGAAACTATAAATTATAGCACGATAAACTAAACAAGATGTTTATTGAATTGCCTGTGAAAACGCATCTTAAATTTAAACATACGTTTTAAATTCTTACTTATACGGTACAACAGATTCCTTACTATGAATAATTATCTCGTAAAAACAATCATAGTATTTCTATACAACAATATTGTACAATATTATTGTACAACAGTATTATACAGTATTATTGTACAACAATATTGTACAATATTATTGTACAACAGTATTATACAGCATTATTGTACAACAATATTATTGTACAACAGTATTATACAGCATTATTGTACAACAATATTGTACAATATTATTGTACAACAGTATTATACAGCATTATTGTACAACAATATTGTACAATATTATTTTGAAACAGTATTATACAGTATTATTGTACAACACTGGCGTACTGATTTCGTCACCTTTTCGGTGGTAACTGGTACCCTAACCAATATTAACAACTACAGAAAGGAAAGAGGTTATCAACTCGGCTTTTTTATATTTATTTCGCTCGATATCTCAGCCAATACTGTGCCTATTGTATTTTTTTTCATATCAATATATTCATTAATTTAATGAGTCTTGTGCAATTAATTAAATAAGAAATTTTAATATGAATTTAAAAAGGTATTAGATAATCTTAATAAATAATGTAATATAAATATATATTGAATGTATAACAATCAAGTCAAATTAATAAAAATCTTCGCTTAGAAAATTTAATACATAATGAGAACATTAATTATCTCAAATGTTTAACAATTATTTTTTTAATTCATTCAGATTCCATCCCTCCAGTAATATTGGTAGCTTGCTATATATTACTGGAGCCATGCAAAAAAACCTTTTACGTACTAAAGCAGTTTTAAACCTGTGCATACAGAATCCATTTGTGTCTCTTTGTGATCTTTTATATATATATATATATATATATATATATATATATATATATATATATATATATCACCGTATTATTCTAAATACCTTTAGATTATAATCTGTCTCGCGAGATTGTGAACTGTCGAAAGATTGTGAACCGTAACATACTGCTTACAATTTAACGCATTGTTTTACGGTACGTAGATTTTTCCAGACGTTGTATCTACCTAACGTTGTATGATGATTCTGAATTTAGAAAGAAAGTTCATCAATAATTGAGTAACTGCTAGATCAGTGTAAATGATAGATTTGATAAATAAATAAATGATTAGGTATGTAGTTTCTTCACCATTCAGCGCCTGCGGGCAGATATTGATAATCTAAAACAAGGATGTAGCTTTGTTATTGTAATCTAACTAAGCCAGGAAGTTGTAGCAATGTTCACTACATAACATATTACGTCATTTATGTCACGTCGCAAGTATAATGGTAAGAAATGGTACCTCTTACAGCGATGAATATAATCATTAGAGACAAGCCCAGCCCTGAAGTCCAAATAGCGTAAAATATTCTTTTGTATGGCCTCGATACGGGATTTATAAATCTCATATCGAGGGTTCCACACCTGCGATGCATACTCTAAGTGGCGTACTCGCATATTTCATAGAAACAACTCGACTCAAAATATCGATAGAGTGAGCGGGGGCAAGATGAAAAACGGGGTAATACAAAAATTGGTCCATAACATTAGTTGTAGCGCATAGTCACAGTCACAGTGTAGCTGCAGTCGCTATGAACTATGTTCGCGGAAACAGTACGTTAAGTATTTGATTCACTTAGTCTATGGCATCAGATGAATGAACTCAGAAGCAGCCATGGTGTGTTTTCATGCCAGCTTACATAGACTCAGTCGTATGTTAGCGTGCCTTTATATAAAGGTTTTGTTTTCATAATTACGACTGAAATATGAACAAAAATTTCACTCTCTTACGGCACAATTATGGATGTAAAGAACTATGGAGGCCACAAAAAACCTATATTGATTCTGTACTCTTGAAATGAAATGAGCGTACTCATTGACATTTACAGGAAACAAAGAAAGGTTCGACATCAATGATACCGGCATAAAAATAACAATGAATGCACGAATAGACAATTTTGCAAACCAAAGCTACGTATTGTTAAATTAATGAGGTGCGTGGTAAATAACTGATCTGAATGACAAGTCTGATTCACTGGTGTTATATTTAAAAAAAATACGATTGTCGTAAGCTCTATGGAAAAAATAAGTGACTTAAGTTTAATCATAACATTGGAAACAGAAATATAATAGGAAATAGAAACAAGTTTAACATCTTTTCCACGAGCAATATTCAGTATCACCAAAAGATAAAATAAAGGTACTCTCGGTTCGCGTACGCTGTGACACCTCACAGTCGTCGTTCATTGGCCGAGCGATAAATCAATATCGGCGGCCGGGTGAGGGAGTCGTGGTCTGTTGGAAACGGACCGAACGCAGCTGCCGAGACGGCGGTCGTATGTTCCGATCCCCGGGAATACCTCCGACCATTTGTATGAGAAGTCTGTTAGTACTGTTTCCGCGAACATAGTTCATAGCAACTGTAGCTACACTGTGACATTCGCCAGTTCTACTTAGCTACTTAGCTGTGAAAGTTTATGCGCTCCTAGTACATAAATCGCGTAATATTGTGCGCTTTGCCTCAGTGCGTCGCGTTTCGAATACTTCAAGGGACGGCTGCATACCGTAGAGAACTTAACAAGATATGCTGTATGTCGGATATACATAAGTCATTTCGAAACTTCACCTAAATACTCACGCCGCTATTCCTTCAGGTTTTGGCTGTAACGGCTCGATGATGCAAAAATACCCCTCAAATGACTTGGGGCAGTTTTTTTCTATTGCGCTTGTTTTCGTTATGGTAGGCTTAATCGTGCGAGTTGTGTGTCAGTAAAATAAGACAACTATTCCTCTTTCCATAGCGGTGTTAACAATAATAACTATCTAACGATTTTCAAAGATTTGGTCATTAGTTTGTCAAATTCTGAAATATTTAAATGTCGGGATGAAAGTAACAACTTGTCACTTTCGTCCACGGAAGAGAGAAAACAAATTTTCTTTCTCGTGCTTTCATCCCTACATACGTTTATGTTCATGAAATCTCAAGGATTTATAAATTTTATATTTTCAAGTATCAATGAATACTATTGGCAGAGAACCAGCCAAGTTTGTCAGCCCATTCAAGCTTGAGAACCAAAAACAAAAAGAAATAAGTTAGATACAAAAAGTTCCCGACATATTTAATTTTTTTGTTGATTTTGTTGGGTACAGTAAGATCTAAAGAGTGAGAACTGTGTACATATATTTACGAGTATGAACACAACCAGCCCTAGGGGTCAGATGATTGTAACAAAATACACTGTTTTTATTTTGTCATTTTTCTTAAAACCTATAATACCAGTTGCAAAAAAGCATTCTGTAGCCGTGTTAGCTCAGCTGGTAGAGCGTTAGACTGCGGAGTCTAGAGACCCCGGTTCGAGTCCGGAACATGTCACTTCCTGCACGGCCCAGTATTTAGTTTTGTTTTCTTTCTATAAGGTCCTAATTTCTAAAAAGCTAACAGTAAAATAGTATTATTCGCTTGAACAAAAATCTTTAGTTATTCGGTGAATAGTCTTTTAAACTTGCTTGTTCTTGAAGCTAATATCCAAAGTAGTCCAAGAAGGGAAATAATAAGAGAGTGGTTAATTCCGACAATCACTATATTCTCCTAAGTACGGCAGTATATTTCCAACAACATTCATCTAACCGCCATGCCAACTCGCACGCCCTCATCGGTCGACTCAGATTCCTTTAAAGGAATTAGTGATTTAAATACCAAATTATAGCTTAATCGTTTGACCCGTGGGTGACCTCACTTTACTTAATATTTAATAACGAAAATGATCTTAATACCACGTTTAATAGAAAATAGTATTCTAACAGAATAAGGTATAATTTATTAATCTAGGGCATAATTTTGTTTAATTCTTCTCTACAATTTCTTTCTTCCTTATAGATACATATTTGTTTTTTTTTTCTTTCCATTCTTCTTTTGATTAAATGCTGTATGTAACAATTAAGGTACTTATTTGTACATAGATTTTGTTAATTTACGAATAAGTTGTTTTGTTTTTTTTTTTAGAATTTGTTTTGTTTTCCTTACTTTGTTTAGTTTTTAGGCTAAACGTTAATTTTCTTTAATCGTATTTTTGGCAAATGTTTACTTGTTTTGAAGCTTACTTGGCTACTTTTGTAACTCTCTCTATTAAGTACCCCAAGATACAGGCATGACCTAGTTTGCGGACCCCTGTTAATATTGTAATGCTCAACGCAGATATGCCAATTATTGTTATCTCACTAATTCTAGTATTATATTATATGTATGTGTCTAGTATTATATTATATATATATATATTCTATATATGTGTCTTTTGTGCAATAAAATAAAATAAAAATAAAAAAATAAATAAAATAAAATTTAGTGATTGTCGGATTCCCCGACATTTGGATTTACCTGAATATACCTTACTATTAACCACTCACTTTTTACTTCTCTTTTCGCATTTAGTCGAATAGATTATACATAATATATTGTATACATTACACATAGCGATACGGTGTATTAGTTTGAATTCTTCGCTGTGTGTCACAGAACACAGACTGAGCAAATCGAGTGCGATGTATTTAGTTCACTGTTTCAGTGAAAACACTACAGAGGCACAGCTACTATACTATGTATAACCATACGTCTGTGTCGTGCAGCTCTCAATGGTTATGCGCTCCTAGTAGTTGGCTCGCGTAATATATTGCATTAAATAGATATATATCGGGGCTATCACCGAATGCTGCCTGATAAATTCATATTTGACGAACAACATGACGGCCAATATACAATAACATGTTTCCAGTAATTTGATTTTATTCAGGACATTACTTAATAAATTTAACAAAGCACAAGTATTTTATAGAACCAGTCAATTTGCACGCGTGTCTATATTTATTAATTAGCTTATAATATTTATCTTTGCCCTGCAGCGGGACACATTAACAAGTTAAAACATATTTTTTCATGTGCAACACTTATGCCTCTGATATTGTGTAGCCGCTGACATTCGACTCCGTGCGATTATGTTTATAATAATAATAATCTGTATGCACTTCTCGTACAGAAAATAGGTACTTAACATGTTTAAAGTCCATATTAATGCAGGTCTGGTGTCTGATATAAGATCACTAGAATCTTCACCACGTAAGGGTTAGAACATATGATTGCAAGTTGTTTGCAATTTTTAAATAATATTCATGTTAAATCGATTGACATAGAGCCGACAGTGACGCCGTTTATTTGTAAACAACATTTGTTTACGGTTGCCAAGCAACATGCGGATATCAGGCACCGCAAACACAAGGATATCATGACAGCAGAGGAAACCTAAACCAACTGTTGCTTATTATTAATATACAGGAAGGTGTGAGGGAGACGGGTGACTTTAATCTCTCACCAACGCAGTCGAATCTGAAAGCATACAGAGTAGTAGTTTTCCATAAAATAAATATTCAGTTTTACAGAAAATTTAACGCATCGAATGCTATGTGACTAGTCTGTGGCGACTCAATACCTGACTAGGAACAGCCGTCGTTTATTGGCTGAGCAATAAATCAATACTAGCAGAAGGGTGAGGGAGTGTGTGATGGCTTGTTGGTAACGCACCGGACGGTGCCGCCGAGACTTTAGTCGTGGATTCGTATACGGGGACATTCCTTTCACTATTTAGAGTAGTGTGTGTGTTGACTATAGAAAATATTTTGAGGAATCCTGCATACCATAGTGATCTTAACAAGATTTCTTTTGCTAAATAAAAACCTACACTAATGTAGAGTGGCCTCTCACAGCGAAGCTCTCAGTTGTACAGGAGTCACGTGCAGTGCGTGATGATGGGCGTCAGTTACAGCGGGAGACGTAGAACTGTTACAAGTTACAAGAGTCTAGTACAATAGCGATGTATATCGTGCACTGATTCAGCTAAAACAATTTATAGAGAAGCTGCTGATAATGTAACTCTTTACCAGTATGCGGTCCTAGTATTTGGATCATGTAATATATTGATTACATATATATACATATATATATACATATTAATTAATATTATTAATATTAATTTTACATATTAATATATATACATTATAGGCCATACTCCAATTCACAATTATCATGAATATATTTCGAAGTGCGAGAAGCAAGTACAAATACCCTATCAACTAGAGACCTCGTGCGCATTTTTATTGTAACATTATGTAGCTTTGGTACGCAAAATTGTCTGTCCGTGCATTAATTGCAATTAACTTTCATTTTTTCTTGTGAATGTCAATGAGTCCGCTCATTTTATTGTAATAGTATAAAATATTCATACATTCTTAATTGTGGCATAAAGACAATGATATTTTTGCGAATGAAATAAATAAGAAAATCGTGTGCGATGTCATTGACGTTCTGTTCACGTACTGCTTCAGTGAACATAGTTTGTAGCGACTGCAGCGACACTGTGACGTCCGCCTGCTCTACTTAGCTCTACTAAATCGCGTAACTTGTTGCACATTTGCGTCAGTGCTCAGTACGTTTCGGTCACGCCGGACTCATCTCACATGTTCGATGATAGCTAATTACCTCACAGTTCAACGGTGAAGGAAACCATCGTGATGAAACCTGCACACTATGGAGATTTAAACAAGATGTTTTGTGCTATGTGAAGCCCGCCAGCTAGCACTAGTCCAACATTGTCAAGTCATATTGTCAAGTCCTCGACCTCTCAGTGAAACTGTCAGTTGTTAAAGATCACGTGCTATTACCGATTCGTAGAATTAAGTTCGTCTGAAGTTTATTTTGAGAGACTTAGCTGTTTGAATAACTTAAGTTCTCTGCTAAGGCCGGTTGAAACGTATTTAAATATTTAAACAATTCTGACTTATAGGATACAACGGGCACCTTGGTATAAACAATTCCCTCTGCTTTACAAATAACATTTGGTGCCATATTTTATTTGAGCAACTTTGCTTGTAATGCTGAAAACAAATCGCAACGTCCATCTCCCCAATGTCTTTTGTTCCTTTTTCAAAGCTCTATATGCAAAAGCAAACATAGTTCTATACGCCTACATTGATTGACTGTATCGTTTTTCTACAATAAGTAAGTTATTTAAATTGAATTGTTCATTCCTGGAATCGTGGCAAGTCCTTACTATTGTTCTTCTTCTGCTATGAATCACGAACGCTGGGATGTCTCGCTGAAGCAGTCGTACACTGAGGTACCGAGCTTGTTTTCTATTATCTCGCAACAAGGGGAAAATGTTACGCGATTAAAATACTAGGACCACATAGCTATTGAGAGTTTTGTGATACAGGAGTAGGTCACAGCGTAGTAGCTTCTCATATAAAACACGAACATGATGTGTAGTCAACACGATTATGAACTAGACCCATTACTTTACCAAGCATTCTGAATGTATGCAACAGTATTGAACAGTATTATTGTACAACAATATTGTACAATATTATTATGCAACAGTATTATACAGTATTATTGTACAACACTGGCATACTGATTTCGTCACCTTTTACAACTACACAAAGGAAAGAGGGTATCAACGCGGCTTTTTTATATTTATTTCGCTCGATATCTCAGCCAATACTGTGCCTAATGTTTTTTTTTGGTTGTTGTAAATAAGCCGTTATACTTATATGGTATTCTAAAATAAATAATAATGCCGAATTAAAAGATTGACAGCCTCCTTAGAGCAGTTGTTTAACGCCACGGCGGCTGCGAAACGAGAGGCCGCAGCTTCGATCTCCGCACCGAGACAAAATATGTTCGTGCGATCCACAAGTATTTGTGAGACCGAGAAGTCGTTGTACTATACCATACCACTGTGTTTTATTTATACATTCAACTCAAAACGTAAAAAATTAACTGAGACCCGATTTGCTTTCTTCGAGGCGTAATTTCATTCGATTTTTTTATACTATTTACATCGGTTTCCTTTCCTAAAGTTCATTTACATAAAAATAGTTTGGGATATAAACTATTAACTTTAAGAAATTATAGATATAATATGTATTTTCGTTTTGGAGAAAGACGTGAGGCCCTTAGTTTCTTGACTTACAAGACCTATTAATTGTAGCACGTCTGTGAATATACCACAGGCAAACATATCTATATGGATAGACTGTCAGAAGGAATCACAGCACCATTCTTTGTCGACAAAATTTCTTGTTGTCTACGTGAAGTCTATGTGGGTGGACGCTAAAATGATTTAGCATTACTTCTTTGCTTTAGTAATTGTTCTGAGGAAACAGTAAACTAAATACATCGCACTCGATTTGCAGTCTGCGCTCTGTCATCTGTGACACACATAGAACTAACTCAAACGAATATACCGGCCCACTGTGTGTAATGTATAAAACCAAATTAAATTAATTTTGGATTTTAGCTTGATGAATTTTACGAAGTATGAAGTTTGCACCATATTTTAATCTATACAGGATGATATTGACATATGGTATTTTATTTAAACCACATGTTCCTAGCCACTCCAGGTAACATCGTATCAAGTTTAAAAAAAACTGCCTAGTACTTTTGTCAAGAATCGCGATTTTAGATTCCAAGGTCTTTGATCAACCCGTATAAGCAAGATTCTTTTTACAGCTACGTTCCTCAATCGAACTGGAGTTTAGCTAAGCGATAAAAATACTCATAAAAATTGTGTTAACTAAAATCACGATTTTTGATAAAAAAAAACAATCTTCGTTTTTTTTTATTTTGTGCAATGTCCCCTGGGGTGATAAAAAACATGTAGGTTAAATTAAGTAGCATGTGTCATTATCACCCTGCATATCATATTTGAGTGTAATCAGCTAGATTTAAATAATGATACCCTCGAATATTTTTGTTATTAAAAACAAAATTTTCAGTAAATAAAATTATAATAACTTGTTTGTAGTTTAATAGATTTAATAGAAGTTAAAAAGATTATTCATCACAGATTTTCTTAAACCTGTTTATATAATTTTTAATTAAATTCCTTAAAATATGGAAAACTGACAATATGCACACAAAAAATCGTGCGGCCACATATCAACGATAGTGGAATGCCATATCCCGGGTTCGAACCGGGGTCTCTAGACTTCGCAGTCTAACGCTCTACCAGCTAAGCTAATATGGCTACAGAATCCTTTGCGAAATAATGGATGCCGTTCAGATTCGTGATGACATATTCATTATAAGAGATTTTCGAATATGTTTGTTAATCACGAATGTATACAAATATTCATACTTAACTCGATAAAATATTATTGTTAGAATTATTTGTTCACGAAAGCGAAGTCATATCAGTCGCTAATGAGAATCAAATGCCTGTACTTTTATGTATTCATCATTTATCCGTATATACTGTGACAAAAAGACTAAATAGAGAGTACTGCTTTCTCTCTTGTCACTGACTTTATGTATGTTTCACGATAGAGTAGGCTCTACCGTAAGTTAGGGCTCACACATCCTATTTTGATACATTAAAGCGGTGGTAATCAACTCGTTACTACGGTCTGGGTAAGGCAGTCTTTAAACTTTGTTTTAGACGATAACAATGCAAAATATTTAGAATTCTGTTTTGCAATTTAAAAAATATCTATTTTACTCATTGTATGAGATATGTTATATATAATATATATATTTATACATATAGATATATATGTTATAAGTTATATATAAATATAATATACTCGTATATAGTGGGTGGACGTTGATTCGAGACTTTGGCCCCATCAGCCATCAGTAATTCTCCGTGCTATGTGCCCCGCCCATTGCCACTTCAACTTGCTAATTCACTGGGCTATGTCGGTTATTTTAGTTCTCCTACGGATCTCCTCATTTCTGACTCGATGTCGTAGGGAAACCCCGAGCATAGACCTCTCCATAGCTCGTTGAGTGACTTTGTGCCTCCTAATAAGGCCCATAGGAAGAGGCCACGTCTCGGTGCCGTATGTCGTCACTGGCAATACACAACTATCTAAGACTTTCCATTTGAGGCACTGAGGTATTTTGGGCTAGAACACATTGCGTAGTGGTAGAATTCATTGGATTGGCGAATACAGTAAGTGTAAACCTTCCGAACATTAATATAATCAAATAGAAGCAGTTTGAATTTTTTTGTGTGTCTTTAGAATATTCTAAGGCAGTAAAGTTACCGACGATATTCTTAATTCGAATATCCTTAAATAACCGTTTTTATATCATTTCTTTAGTCAACAATTTGACTTAATAATACTGTTTCACATCATAAAGCTTTTATAACAGCTTGTAGAGTATGTTTTGAAGCTTACAAAACGCCAATATTTTTTCTGCGTGTTCAATATTTCTGGAGTAATCTCGAGTCAAAATGAGAAAGGCCATTTTTGCTATGATTTGCCATAAGTCAGCTCCAAATCATACTACGGAGTTATCTAGTATATCAAATTAAAAGGAATTAAATTACCTACAACAGCTTTATGATGATGTCAACAAATAAACATCACCCAAGTAAATGCACGGTGTCAAACACGAGTAAAAGATTGTTTTTTTTCTTGTTGTTTTTCCTACAATTGGTTTTTAACCAGGCATGCAAAATGACATTTCAGGCTTCAAATTCTTGGTTTTAAATTTCTTGATAATAAATTTTCTCCAAGATACAGACTGTCAAAAAACACCATAAATTTTATTTAAAAAAATATCCTTGAATTTTTGTGAGCAGTGTGACACACATACACTCACAAATGCTGTTGTAGTAATAAATAAAAAAGGTGTCTTTCCATTTCAAAGTGATCCTTTCGAAAATACATCATAAAATATTGAATAGGAGTGTTTTGACATAGAGTAGTTAACATAATATTACTCTTTGAAACAGAAACAGAAGGAAAATTAAACTCATAGCTTTGGGTTTATAGTATAAAACATAATGCAAAATCCCTCAGACATAGTCAAAAACCAAAATGTCAATAACATTAAAAATATTTGACACGTATTTTCCCTTTTGTGATAATTTTACAGAAATATTTTAATAAACGCCGCTCGTGTGAACGTAAAGCGTGTTAGTTTTCGGAACTAGTTAGTCATGTAGAGTGCTCCCTTATAAAATAATTCGAACCACCCTTCGCCAGATGGCGCTGATTTAAATGGAATATTTTGTACACCGCGATGTCAAGATCCTGGATGCAGGCTGTCTCCGACAGGTCACTGTGGAAATCATTGGGAGAGGCTTATGTTGACCAGTGTACTTTTTTCGGCTGATGGATGGATGGATGGATGGATGTCAAGATCTGGCCAGATGGCGGGACGACTTGCACAAGAGGGCCGGCAGCAATTGGATAAAGCAGTAGATCGGTCTCTGTGGTGTACCTTGCGAGAGGCGTATGTCCATCAGCCCGTTGCAGTCCGGGCTGATGATGATGTCAAGATTTTTCACGAACGCCAAAACGCCCAAACGGCATTTGTAGTACTACATAGTTATTTATATAGATGATATAGTTCACTTTAAACACTTTGTTGTTTGATTTTGGGTTCGTAACGACGTATATACTTCTATATTTTGTATAATAGAAATTTTGCAGACACGCCTCGTCGGCTTTACACCCGCCATGTGGGAGCCGACAAAACGTATTAAACGAGAAATAGGCATCCAACTAGATAAATATATTTTTGGTAGTTTTTTTGTGTTTATATAAGGTGAACTACAAAGTAAAGCAATTCCAAAAAATAGTTGATATCCCTATTTTGAAATCAAAGTATGAAATGGAATGAAGTGGGAAAGACGCGATGAAACTGGTCAGATGCGGATTGCATTCAATAGAAAATAATGAATCGGGATGTAACAAAAAGAAAAGGAGCCAAAAAAGTACTTAGGTAGAGTTCAGGAATACAAAAGTTTGAACGGGAATAAGATGTTTCTGGTGTGGAGTGGAGTCTAAACATGACAGCACTCAGGCGAAGCTGGGCCGGGCCGCTAGTAAATTTGTATATTCATACGCTTTGTTTGTTTTGTATGTACCTTATTCTTAGTGCCATGGAGGCAATTGAAGGCGAATTTTAATTTTGTCATGCGATCCATTTAGAAATTAATAGTGTATTTAATTTTAATAAATAGCTCTAACAAAATTGAGGTTGTATTGTGTTAAAGTGTTAGTAGCATTATAGATATATTATTTGGAATCCAGTTTTTTTTAGTATAAAAGGGTATTTGTTAAAATGAAACCTCATAGTCACAAACAGTCAGACTAACTTTATTCATTTCACAATATCTATTTCTACAAAGAGTGAACGTAACATCCACTGAGTAGAATCACTCCCACAGAAAATGAAAAATACTTACACAATATATCGAACGCCGAGAGAATACATCGATCAGGAACATCAGGAAATACAAACTAACAATACACGTAGATCACTACGACACACGATACAACAAAAGCAGACATGAACATTTAACTAAAAGACTGTATTATTACCAGTACCACAAACCTACCTACATAACTACGAACAAACATAACTACAGTCCGGGGGAATACAAGGAAAACGTGACTGAACCTAAATAATTTATAACATTTTAAAGATTTAATAATTAATTTTAATTTCATTTCAATTAATTCTCCGTTTTTCAATGTCAAATAGAAAATCTTGACGAACTAGGGATGGCCCTAGTGCCACTTCTACAAGCGAAGTAAGGCAGGTAAAAAACAGAAAAGTATCACTAGTTCCTTTAATGGAATTACTGAGACTTTTGAGTCGCTGTAGTTCCTTTAATTATTCTAAAGGAACTACTGAGAATAAACCGAATTGTGCAGTGCTTGGGTGTGATTCATGCAGGTGTCAGATTATATAAACCCAGAAAACAAAAACTCATATATGTATGTATATATTCTAATACAATTTATTATTTATTAACTATTATATTCTTCATAAACGTAAAATAATTAGACACTTATATTTTAGTCGATCTACGTATATTACAACAGAAAAATCATGGAATCGCTTTATTAATGATTAAATTAAATTACTAAATTATTATAGCAACATAAACCAGTAATCATACTTATTTGGTAACGGTACTCAGAGTCAGATCTTTACTGACAAAGGGCAGAGTAATGTACTGTAACTGATATGGCCTCGCTTTCCTGAACAAATAATTTTAGTAACAATATTTTATCGAGTTACGTGTGTATATTCTTATACATTCTTCTTGGCTCTGTTCAGGTTACCCAATTTCTTGTTCGATCTACGTTCTACTTTATTCTCCAAATTACTCTTAAACTCGACCCTGCTCGATATTTCGACGCCGAAGATCACAATACTTTCGGATCTTTGGAGAGTAACTCCTTGGAATTATGGCGCCATGACAAAGGACTCCTTCTTCGCAGTGAATGCGCAAACTTGTGTCTTTGAAGGGTTAAATTCATTCATTTATGATCTTTGAAATGAAAATATTTTATTGAATCCAGAAAATGCCATCCATACATTATTTAGATTCAGTCAGTTTTTTTCACTGCTACCCGGCTCACATGGCTGTTTTCGCCAGCGAAAAATGACAGGAAATTCTAGCGTTGCGCATACATAATACAGTGACTATCGCATTTTAGTTCAATTCAGAGCAGTTCATTAGTGTTTTATAATAATAATATAATAATAGCTGATTAAAAACATCGGTGTAATAATTTTGTACGGCTATTGGAATAATCTCTTTGTGTTTAATTCACGAAAAAAATATTTCAATAATGCGTAATTATTCAGGAAATCTGCTCAAGAACATTTTTTTTTACCTCCATATCTTAAATAATTAAAAATAGTATTAATCGGCGTCAAAATTCACTGAAAATAAGACTAGTCGTCAACTAGTGCCTGAGTGACGTATCCACCGACACGAAGCTCGTTAATCGTACGAAATTTGTACGAAATTTTCTTGGAAATGTTTAGTTATCCCCTACTTCAGTTATCAAATATTTTTCCTAAAAACTAAAATAGGTTTAAAACTGTCTATGGATTAGACCGTTAGAGTTTACACAAGCAGTAAACACATTTATAAGTATTTATTGGAATCGCTCACAAAAAGTAAAAATTATTTTATTATAATATTCAAAGTTATATTCTTCTTTTATATACAACTAAGAGGGCATGCAAGCCTACGGCCCACCTGATGGTAAGCAGTTACCATCGTACCACGTAGCCCTATAGACGTCTGCAACACCAGAGGTATCACTTGCTCGTTGCCGACCCTGTAAGAACCTTATTCTACAAACATCTCGCACGCACTCACTCCACGTATATGCAACCTCTGGAATGAACGCCCTGTTTCGGTGTTCCCGGAGCACTATGACCTGTCTTTTAAACGAGGCTTAAATAAAGCACTTTCGCTACGGTAGGCAGCGACCTGATTGCTCCAGGCCCTTGGCACTGCGAAGGTCTATAAGCGGCAGTGACCGCTTACCATCAGGCGGGCCGCACGCTCCTTTGCCTGCCGACGCTTATAAAAAAAACTCTAAATTTTATCTTTATTTGTGGGTGTCAACAACAAATGAGATCCTAAATAGTAAACCATATTTACATATTTTATACATATAGGTGCTTATATTCATATTATGTTTGCAGGTGTGTGTATTCAAATATTTAGGTGTTTGAGCCTTCGCTTAAATCAAATATGAGACTGTAGCGAGAAGCTTCGATAGAGTATACCTTATTTAAAACTGGTGCAATTATATCAAAAAGCCATGGGCAATTATTGAAGACATGGTAATTTTTATTTGTAATTGAAAAAAATTAACCGAAGGACGCCGTATCTACTTATTATTTAATCAATGTGTAAACTTTTCGAATTTCGTTCTATTACGAATATGTCTACGCGAACACGATTATGAACTTAAGCAATTAGTTCGTGTTCATGCATACTGTAGCCGGATTAGCTGAGCTAGTAGAGTGTTACACTGCAGAGTCTACAGACCCCGGTTTGAGTCAGGGATTCGGCGTTAATTGTTCTCCTTTTTACTGTTTAACTTCTTACATTTAATCATTCTGAATTCAGTCTGTAATGCACATGCGCAGCACAGACTGTTATCAAGTTGTGACAGTGCATAATTAATTGACTTCCCAGAATAAACAAACACTGCTTTAAGCTAGAAAAATATTAGTCTTTTTAATTGCAGTTTGCTTAGTATTGATAATCTATTCAGTGCACGACATTTTATATTCAATTGGCTTCCCAAAATAAGTATAGAGCCACCAAGTTGTCTGTTCAGTCGGAAGTTCGGAATCGTCGCTAGTGAGGAATTGAGTATTGCCACTTTAAAAAAATCTTGAATTAGATTAGAGTAAATTAGAGAATTATATACACAGTTATGTATCTTATAAAATACGGTAGAAACGACACGGTAATATAACATTACCGTTGGCAGTGTTTTGGTGAAAAAAATAATGTGCATCTGCAGTAAAAGTAATTACCGTATATCTGACAACACTGGTTTAGTTCCAATTATGACCACCTGAACAGATAAGTTGGTGGCTCTGTAAACACTTAATTGACATAACGAATATCTGACAGTACTTTTGTACATGCGCAGTATTGGCAATGTAATCAAGTTCATACTCAATTGACTTCCCAAAATAAACAAATTCTGGTTTAAGCTAGCAAAATATTAGACTTATTAATTGCAGTTTGCGCAGTATTGATAATGTAATATATATGCACGATATTTTATACTCAATTGGCTTCTCAAACAAGCAAACAATTATTTGACATTATAAAATATGAGACTTTCTGATTGCACATGCGCAGCACAGACTCTGTGATTAAGTTGTGACAGTACATAATCAATTGACTTCCCAAAATAAACAAACACTGCTTTAAGCTAGAAAAATATTAGTATTTTTAATTGCAGTTTGCTTAGTATTGATAATCTAATCAGTGTAAGACAATTTATGTTCAATTGGCTCCCCAAAATAAGTTAACACTCAATTGACATAACAAATATCTGACAGTACCTTTGCAGATGCGCAGTATAGACAATGTAATCAAGTTGTGGCAGTTCACAGTCAATTGACATCCCTAAAAAAACAAACTGACATTTATCCTTCTAAAACATGAGACTTTGCAACTGCAGTTTGCACAGTACTGGTACTCTAATATGTGAACAATATTTAACATTCGATTAACTTCCCAAAATAAGCAAACAATCATTTATCAAATTAAAATATCATATATTCTATTTGCACATGCGCAGTACTGACAATGTAATCAAGTTCATAATCAATTGACTTCCTAAAATACACAGTACATAAACATTAGATCCACCGAAATACTACACTTTCTGATGGCAATATGTGTAACTTATTGTAGGCACGATATTTAGTATAAAATAGAATTTCCGGTGTAAGCAAACAATCATTTGACATAACGAAGTATTAGACAATCTGATTGCACATGCGCATTATTGGCCATGTAATCAAGTTCATACTCAATTGACTTCCCAAAATAAACAAATTCTGGTTTAAGCTAGCAAAATATTAGACTTATTAATTGCAGTTTGCGCAGTATTGATAATGTAATAAAAATATTTTTAACTCAATTGGCTTCTCAAATAAGCAAACAATTATTTGACATAATAAAATATGAGACTGTGATTGCACATGCGCAGCACAGACTCTGTGATCAAGTTGTGTGACATTATCAATTGACTTCCTAAAATAAACAAATACTGATTTTAGCTAGAATTTGAATGCTCCAATGTTAAGGGGACTTTTCCTCTGCATAATAATATCTACATCCACTAAAACCCTAATAGTGTTGATGACTAAATCAACTTATAACTATTTTTATAAACGTTTTGTTACGGAAAGAATCACAGTGATGTTTACACTCCAAAGACCGGAAACGGATCATATGTGTTTTATTTACCGACTACTGAAATGAAAAATACCATGTCAAATTTGAGAATATTATAATAAAAGTTCGTGTACCTACATAACAAATAAAGTACGCATATATGTTTTAAATTACGTTTTGCAGTGTTTAATGGATAAGCTTTAGAACTAGATACCAAATTAAACCTAAACAAGTACATAATATATTTTTCAAGAAATATGATCGAATTCCTCAAAGAAGGATTTTGAATTATTCATTGATCAACGTTGAAACGATGTACTGAAAAAAATATGTACAACAGTACCAATGGCATGTTTTATCAAAAATGGGCGCAATTTATCAACATTTTTAAATGCGACTACACTTGGTATTTTATCCACAGATATTCTCTTAATTAAGTTTTTAGTTGCGAATGACCTCATTTTTAAACAAGTTTTACCGCCGAGTGCAAATTAATACATACATACATACAAAAACACACCCCTTTTTCCCAGAAGGGTTAGGCAGAGGTGGTACCAGAACGCCCACGTTTCGCCTTGTATATTCCGTCCCACGATGTGATAGGGGGCGACCCTATCGCTATATCGAGTACAAATTCCTGACACCGGGCAGATAATGAGTAGAAAAATCCAATATCACTGCCCGACCCGGGATTCGAACCCGAGATCTCAGCTTTGCAATCATACCGTAGTACCACTACGCCACCGAGGCAATCAAATCGAGTGCAAATTAAAAACTTGTATATTTTCACATATACGTATATTTTCCAACTTCTATTAATTTAACTTTATGATTGAATACGTTGCTGAAAATGGTTAAAAACAAGTTAGATATTCCCGGAGACTCGCTGAGTTTCAATGCTCAGTGTCATTATAATGCGTGCCACTGTTGATCCTGGCTTACAGGAGTTGCAGTGGTGGTTGTTACACTAGCAATTATTTTGCAATTCAAAACATGTTGACAATGTCGTTTATATAAAATCATGGAGTTTATACGAAAGTACATAAAACTCTACGATGCTGCTACACAACCCCCCCCCCCCCTTTATTTCAAAAAGAAAGTAACTGTGGGTACACATACAAATGAAAACATCATAACACAAATTAAAGTTCTATAACTATAAAATATAAAATTCCTAAGACCCAAAAATAAAATGACTATCTAGTAATACCACTAACAATAAAAGGTAAATGCTCATTATGATCCACCGTATTTGTAATTTTACTACTATTTTCTATAATGTTTTTAAACACGTTACTACACGGTATAACGGAAATGTTCGCACCAGTGTCAATTAAAAAAAATTAAATGACTACACTTATCTTTAACACTAAGGCGAAAACTTGGTCCTGTGCAGCTGTCCGTGTGATTCGCCTGACATGTCTCTGTCGAGGAACAACTGGATATAAAATAGTTTACATAAATATATTAATTAATGCAAACAATTATAAATAAAGTATTTTTAAACTATTCCTGCAACATTATAATTTAACTAGGTATTAGTGACTTCAGATAAAATGCAACTAAAAATTTCGCAAAAAAAAAATGCGACAATTTTTTTGTTGTAATTTTTTACATCGTTTTCCCAAAATAAAAATGCACAACTTTTTATTTTTACACAATGGTACCCTACAATTTAAATTATAATTTTGGAAAAAACTATAAATTTACCACCCAACCACGACGATATATTAAAAGTTGCAAAAAATACATGTCGCTTTTTTTTAGAAATTAAATAGTAACAATACTATCAAGAATCTTGATGTCATATTTAATTCCTAATTAATTTTTGATGCTCATGTCGAAAACGTAATAAAGAAACCTAACAGGGCACTTGGCTTTATATTGTGATTATTACCAGAGTTTGAAAATATAAAAGACATTAAAATACTTCCTTGTACTTTTGTTCGCAGCCACTCAGAGCACGGTTCGCAAGTGTGGAACCCGAGTTATAATATTTATACTGACAGAATTGAACGCATCCAAAAAAGGTTTCTGCGGTCTCTTCAATTTAAAACCAAAAGTCATTCAAACGATCATGTAACACCATGCAAAGTAAATCACATATTACCGTTAGGCGACCGCAGACGCATAGCAGACCTTATTCATATTTTAAAATCGCAAATGGTATTGTCGACTGTCCAGAACTACTGGGAAACCTGGGCTTCGTAACGAGACTTAAATCGCTGCGAAAACCAAGTCTACTGCGCATTATGCGTGTTCTCTATATTATATTCTGTATCTCATTAACTTATGACCAAACTGACTGTTACGCTATTTAAGTAGTAACATCATTGCGAAAATTTGCTAATGGCTTTTATAAGTATACCGGTATTATATTAATTTACTATAGGCTAGCTGTAAGTTTTCGATTTTAATAGTTTTGGGTATATGGGTTACAAAGTAATAAGAAACCAGATATAATCAAAACATAAAATGCCAATAACATGAAAAATATGCGACAACCATTATGTCACAGGAATATTAAGATAAAAAAAATATATTATTATGAAACACCGCTCATTTGAACGTGAAGCGTGTTAGTGTTCGGTACTAGTTAGCAATGGACCTAACCCTCGCAAGTAAAGTGCTCCCTCATAAAATTATTCCTACCACCCTCTCCCAGATGGAACTGATTTCTATGGAAAATTTTCTACATCACGATGTCAAAATTCTCCGCGGACACCATATAATGCCCGAACGGTATTGCGTACTATAGAGTCATTTATATAGATAATATATTTACATACGTTGTTGATAGGTTGTAGGGCCAACCAGTAGGAGACATCCGACTGTGACTGACATACAGATGTGTCTGAGCTTCTCGTATGAAAATAAAACAATGCAAGTATAAATTACTCAAAAACAGCATCAGGTTTTATTTTAAATTTTTCAAATATCATTGATCCTGAACTGAAAGATATTAAATCAACTATCTTATAAGATCACTATTACACATTGATAGTTATGACATTACTTTTATAAGTATAAGAAGATGAAAAACAAACATCTTAAATCTTCACTTTATTTTTTTGTAATTACCGATGACCGGTCCGCGTCCGCGGATATAATTTTTAGTGGTTAGTTGTCTTTCATTGCTCATCATTTACTGCCTGAATTTCGTTTCTTTCAGCTTCCTTCTTGTGTAGATGTTGTCCGTTTGTTGTTGTATGTTCCAAACTAGTTTTGTGTTCTGAAAAATACAAGTATGCGTCAGTACAAGTGGCTTAAAGAATTGTTTATCGATTAGTCTTTAATCGCTTATTAGGTCGTAGGTACTGCCTTGCCTCTTTCCGACGTAAGGCATCGGCGTAGAAACACTGTTGAGTTCTGATTTGATGGCTGTTGTGACCTACTACAGTCTTGATGTCTACTCATAAACGCGACAGTACACGCTCCATTTTAAAATACCATTAATTTTAATATTGCAACGATGTTACTACCAAAAATGTTTATTCAAAATAATTTATTGTTATTCAGTTGTTCCAACACGCTCTGAATTTCTCTAATATTCTTTCTTGTGGTCTTCTGAGCGTCATCAGTCCCGTAAATTTATTATGTATATTATGATGCTTTAGCTTAGTGTTACATATCCCGACCAATAACCGTCGGGATGCTGCTGCGTTGTACTTGTTCTGTAACGAGAAATATGCAAGCATTAGTCACACTGACTTTAAACGACACTTTTGTACAAAAATTATAGCCGTCCAAAAAGTAATATTTTAGCAATGAATTCCGCCCTATATGTTCATATAAATCTGTATCTGTATCAGCCCATATACGTTCCACTGCAGGGCATGGGCCTCCTCTATAATCAAGAGTACGATTGAGATTCATTTAAATGGCGACCAATTCACCAGCCGCCATATTTACGTTGATAGCACGTAAATATTACTCGATGTCCTGACACTTTTATAAACTCACATTTATTTAGGCCACTTAGCTGTTAGAGCAAGGTTTATACACGCTTACAATTTAGTCGCTAATTCCTCAATCGTATCCTTTGTCTTTTCCGTATAACTCCAGCAGAAGGCAACTATAATTGTACACAATGTTACCGCGCACCCGTCACACGCATCAACTGGGGAGGAATCAACGATATACTCGGTACTCTACGAGTATTGATCTCTGGTTTTATTTTTTTTGTTGATCAAAGGAAATAAATTGGTCACCATTTATGATTCAAAATTGGAAAGTTAATGTACTTATATAATATTAGGCAAAAATACTGTATCGATTCAGAAAGCTCAACAGGAGTATATTTAACACCATAAAAATATTAATTATCCTGTGAAGATGGGCCAAAACATTATGAGTATTATTTATCTATGATATAAAACATAATGCCTATTAAAAGGTTAATAACTTAAGCACCATCTGTATTGATTTTCATGTTAAACGACTGTCTATGATTATTTTTGTCTATGTCATATTCTATGTAAGTTTATAAAAGCTAATTTTTTTATCAGAACTAATATTTAGTTAAATTCAATAAGTAGCGTAGGTTTATCTTTTATGTGTATATCCTTTTTTCACATTTTCCTGTGAAACCCTAGGCATATATTTTATCACATATTTCATATTGTGATTGGAATCATAATTAACACTATGTGTAACGGAAAGTAAGTTTGTGAGAATGCGATAGCACAATATGATCAAAACGGTACAGAATGAGAAAACATATGCTTCGATAAATTGAACTCAAATGATCTAGCTTCAACGCATTGTGGCCATGTCTTTTGCTTGCGATGTATATTAGCAGTAGTCCAATCAGACAAAAGTATGCCTCACTTGTACAAATGCCAAAGAGTCCAACAAAAAACTGTAATAATATATACATTTATTATACATACAGTTTAACAAGTATTTCTTATTAATAAATTGTTAATTATGTGACTGGTAAAAATATTGAAACATAGAGGCTATAAATTAACAACAGACACATTAAAACAAATTTCCCATTAATAAACTTGTATATTCATACGCTTTGTTTGTTTTGTATGTACCTTATTCTTAGTATCATGATCCAATTATTAATTAATGGTGTATTTAAGTTGAATAAATAGCTGTAATAAATTAAGGGTTGTATTGTGTTACAGTGCCACTAGCGTTATAGGCAGATTTTTCGGTAGCCAATTATTTTAGCATAACAGGGTATTTGTTGAAAGAAAACCACATAGTCACAAACAGTCAGACTAACTTTATTCATTTCACAATATCTATTTCTACAAAGAGTGAACGTTACATCCACTCAGTAGAACCACTCCCACAGAAAATGATAAATACTTAGACACAATACATCGAACGCTGAGAGAATACATCGATCAGGAACATCAGGAAATACAAACTAACAATACACGTAGATCACGACGACACACGATACAAGAAATACAGACATTGAACATTTAACTAAAATACTATATTATTACCACTAGTTGAATATAATTCCGTTAGATTGCTGATACCTTTATAATATTCTCCGAGACTGTTGTTAACTGACCAAACATAACTACAGTCCGGGGGAATACAAGGAAATATTTTCTCTAATAAAATAAACTTCTCAATAAACACAAAATGTTAACAATATTTGAATGCTTTTCTTGCTTACTGTTCCACAGTGGAACAAACTGAGTAGCTGGCATCACAACAATTGCAGACGAGTTGTTGTATGAGCGACTATCCTTGCCTTCTCTTTTTTACAACGCTCCAAAAGATTCCATCGTAATATTGACCCACTCTATAATTTCGGTTTGACCACACTTTCTAGAAAATCCAAAACAATTCAAGGTCACATCATTAGAAACAGAAACTTATCAATAAGTTTCAGTACTTAAAGTACTTAATTATTGCTACTACACATACACACGGTATTACTGAAGACATTTGATACAAAGTACACCAGTTTGTAAAACTCACAACAAAGACAAGTAATAATATTAAGCATAATTTTATATTTGAACAGACACTGACACATAAGCTTAGTACAATACTCAAATATTAAGCTAAGTTTATTAACATTGAACACTTAAGCACAAAACGTTGGGACAAAAAATAGGGATAATCGGAAAAAAATGGAATAATGTACTTACGTAGGAATAAAAACTTCTATAAAAGTAGCCCTAAACAAAAATATTAGGACATAGAAGATTATGGAAGAAAAATGAAGGAGCAAGAAAAGGAGTAGGATGGGGTCAAGAACTAACTAATTGGGGAATTGAGTTAGCTAGGAAACAATAAAACGGTAGTTATAAAAATAGCTCAATAAATTAAGTCTCACCCAAAGACATTCTCACAAAGACGACTCTAGTAGAAAGACGATCAAGAAAGGATTACTGAGGTGAAAAACGTTGATACTACATCACATCAGCTTAGACTTTTCAATGCTAGAGCCATGAGGAAAGACAACGTGATACGATAGCCTACATCAACAACAACACCACAAAAATAGATATTAATTATTAATACAAGAGTAATTTGCAGAAATAGTCGTGAGAAATATTAGAGAAATTAGCCATGTTTATTGTGAATATTTAAGAGAAATACATTAGGTCTTAATAAAACACGTGCCTTATTTAAACACAGAGATGGATAGAATACTTGCAATGACAATTGATTAATATCAAATAGGAGCGTTATTAGTAATGTGTAAAAAGGAATAAACAGGACGAACACCAAAGCGTGGATCAGAGTTCAGAGATACATGTATCTCTTAAGATCTTAAATTGAAACATACATTGACATCAGGAATTTGTAAAGGTGAATCTAAAACATGATGTGGAGTATAACATACGAGTATGAAAGGTGCGGTGAAGATTGTGTTCTGCCAGATGGTTCGTTTGGTTCAGTTAGTTTGCAGGTTCAAATCCCAGGGCACACCTCTGACTTTTCTGAGTTAAGTGTACATTGATAGTCAATCACCATGCACTTTAACGGTGAAGGAAAACATCGTGAGGAAACCTGCATACCGTAGCGATTTTAAAGAATTTCTAGGGTATGTAAGTCCGCCAACCCGCACTAGGCCAGTGTGGTGGACTATATGGCCTAACCACTCTCAATCGATTCTCTCGATTGTAGAGTAGGCCCGTGTCCAGCAGTGGGACGTATATGGGTTGATAAAAAAAAAAAGATGGTTCGGCTGCGGTGTCGGCACGAAGCGTCCGTCACCAGCTCAACATGTTCCTGCTTCTGCACTTGCATCTCAGATGCTCTTTCCTGGTTCTGGAACCGCTAATGATACGCTTCGTGAACGATGCTGAGCAATCCAGCTGGCAGTACCAGATCATCTGCAATATAAAAGACGCATACTAAATAAAACCATCTACGTATAATCATAGTTAATCATGTGTAAAGTTTTTTTTTTATACACTTGTCTCGTATTTAGCTTGCATTGCACATGCGCATACAATGGCAGCCATTTTAAAATTGACATGAACAACTGTCGCATTTTCATAAATGTGTACGGATGCTAATATTGATGCACTGGCTCACTAATATCGGCCAAATCGTCATTGGAAATCGTTTTTGGTTGTGATAGACCCTTTTAAAAAATAATCCTTTTGTAAACCCTAATGTTTAAAGTTGTCTTCTAAAATATTAGTAACAGGTCACAGAGTGTACTCACTGTAAAGGTGGTAAGCTGTCTCCCTGCATGGTGTTATAACTCGTGGCTGGACGCCGCGCGGCCGCTGCTAGCTCCCGCATCTCTCTCGACACCCACGCTCCGTGTTCATCGTCAGAAGTGTTTTTCTTCACGCACACACCCTTACCGACAACTAGCTAAGATATATTGCTTTAGCGAATACTTAGGTGACTCGTGAAGTGTTCAGCAATAAGCTGGATTAGAAATTTCCAGTTTATTGCTGAACATTTCGGAGAAACGTCCGGTACACACGCCGGTGACCTACAGTCGAGAAGATTTCCTCCCGTGCGCTTCACCACGCCCTCTCACAGTATTGATCTAGATTTCAATCTCAACTGGCGCCATCTGAACGCGCTTTGTCCCAGAGGTTGTGCGAATAAGTTCAGAAGAGTGGCAGAATGGTCGCGGGAAAGATTTGAATATTACTCTTGAGATTTTTTGGACCTTGAAATCATTGTATCATCCTACGAATGTCTGCTGGAAGATGGCTTTGGAAATAAGACCGCTTTCTATAATATTGTATAAAAAGTTTAAATTAATTATTAAACATTCTCTGACGTCCACACTTAGAATCATGTAATGCCCATTAAATCGTTCCTTAGTATGATTTTTAAAAAATACTCTCAGAGTCACTCAGTAGTAGAGAGTACTCTCAGAGAGTTAATGGTTCACTAGTGTCACTCAATGACAATTAAATTCAAAACCTTTACTTTTCTTCATGGACCTTTAATGATCATGAATTGCCATCACATATGTATTTCATTTTAAAAGTAATAATATCTGGTCTAGCAGATTTTATAGATTATGCTAGAAGGTATATAATAATCCTGATCCATTCATTAAATGTTCGGTATCAGAATTCCATGCACGGTACAGATTCACACAGGCACCGGCAAACAATGTAATATTGCCTGTAGTGGCACCGAACCTACGGAAACCAACTAGAAGGGGATTTTTATTTGCATCTTAACATTAACATAAATATTTCCTATATTATACGAGTATATACCCTATTAGGATCTATGCAATAAAAAAAACAAGGCAAAAACGAAGCGGAAAGTGCAGCGTGGGACGTCCACCCACTAGGTTGCCAGACGACCTGGTAAAGGTCGCGAGACGTCGCTGGGTGCAGGCTGCCTCCAACAGATCACTGTGGAAATCATTGGGAGAGGCCTATGTGCACCAGTGGACTTCCTTTGGCTGATGGATTGTATTGGATTGGATACTCAATTTGTATAAAGTGTTAAATCGAAAAAAATAACTATCTATGTGTGATAAGACGACATTTGTGCGTAACGTGTCCCACCTTTAATCAATAGGTTTAGGTTTCAACTACATGAAAAAAAACATAATAAAGGTTATTAATATTTTATTAATATTGCGCTTTCACATGTTTAATTTTGACTGTGAAATGCCCACCACACATAAAGTGATGGAAGCAATTAATAATGATGACAGTTTGCCAAATTTCCCCAAAGGACGTCGTGCATGGTGATGAAGAAAGCCTAAGCTTTTAGTATACAAAAAGAAATCGCAGAAGTATTTTTATTGACAAAGCAGATATTGGAGTTTGGCGTATTAAATATTGAAATAATATGGCAAAATGTAGGAGAGAGGGGAGAAAAATGTATTATTTGGATGATACATGGGCAAGCGCAGTGTCGAACGCCCGCTTACATGATGGACGGTAAGACCTGGTTAAGGTTCCAGTCGAGGCTCCCATAGTGAAATGGACACCAATAAGTTTGAAAAATGGTTATTTGAAATATTACTTTGTGTCGAGTGGAATATTTTTAAATATTTTTGTTGTAATTCATAAGAATTTTATGTTTATTAACAATTATAAACAATTTTATGTTTTTGTAAGTAAGATTAGAAATTGTTATTCCATGTCTTCCTTCAGAGGCGTTTCTTGTCTGTGTTCCTTGTTAATAGCTTTTCCTTTTGTAAATATATTTCTGCTTAAATAATATCCTGATTACTTGAATTTGTTAATCTTTCATTTTGAATACTACATCTACTTTCAACACGTGGGTGTAAGCCTCGTCGGCAGGCACACCCCATAACTTAAACTGGAGTAGGGATTAGTTTTGGTTATGGATAACGCTTCCTATAATTCTCTATAAAGAGAAAAGATACCAACAACAGCCACAAAAAAAGCTTATATTCTAAATTGGCCTCCTACGTCATAACTGTTCAGACCATAAGTCTTCAAGAGCTTCTGTCTCTTTTCATGAAATCGAACACAATCCACCAACAAATGTTGTATGTCTTCTACACAATTCGGCGTTACACTTTTTCGCATTACATATAAGAAGTTGTTGAGAGGCACGTGTCCAGATCATTAAAGATATACATACATACATACATAATCATCACGCCTGTATCCCATAGGGGTAGGCAGAGACTATGGATAGCCACTTTGCTCGATCCTGACATACTACTTTCGCTTCATCCACATTCATCAATCTATTCATGCATGCCCGTCGGTTCAGGGTACTTTTGACCTGGCCCTGGTTGAGAATATCACTGATTTGGATGGTGTAGGTTCGGTGAGGTCGACCCCTACCGACTCTTTCATTCACCCTTGCCTTGTATATTAAAGATATATTTTTCAATTTTCAATCACTGTTGTTGGAAAAATAACTTTGATATATTAACAGCTTATATTTCACGTATGTACAAATTTAATGTCATTGAAATTTAATAAATTATCATATTTTAACAATCCTATAATAAAACAATATAATCCCAAGCATTAAAATTATATCACAGACTGCCGATTGCGTGATAAAAAGGTTACGTGTTCAGACGCTGGTATATACTAAGCTATCGAACAACTGTACAATTCTGACTAATATAACATTCGTACAGGTCAAATCAATAATCGCCTTTTTTTAAGTTGATTAAAAAATGGTCAATAAAATGAAAAATATGCGACATTGCGATAATTATATGCAGAAATATTAAGATAACAACATACACTACGCACAAAAATTAAAGGATATTTTTTTGATCAAATTTTTAAGGTATTCTTTGACAGTCTGTATCTTGGAGAAAATTGATCGTTAAGAAATTGGAAGCCTGAAATGTCTATTTTTCAGAACTGCGCTCTATTTCTTTATTGCATGCCTGGTTATTAATCAATCGTAGGAAAACCAACGAGAAAAAAGAAATCCAAGCTTTGACTCGTGTTTGACACCGTGCATTTACGTGGATGATGTTTATTTGGTGATATTATCATAAAGTTCTTGTAGATAATTTAATTCCTTTTAATTTGATAAGCTAGAAAACTCCGTAGTATGATTTGGAGCTGACTTATGGTAAATCAAAGCAAAAATGGCCTTTCCGACTGACCCGTACGGTATTGCGTACTACAGGGGTACTTACATAGATTATGTAGGTTTTAGGGCTCCGACTATACGTACATAGTTAGGTATAATCTAATTTTTGCAGGAACGCCTCGTGGATTTTGAATCCGCGATGAGTGTGCCGACGTAAGGTGGTACACAAGTAGGAGACATCCGACTGTTACAGTAATAATATTCGTACAAGTATGAAGTTTTATCCCATCTTAACGATTTCAGCCACTTTACACCTGCTCCATATCGTGGTTAAGGAACTTTGTTTAAAAAATCAACCTCTATTCTTCCCTTCAAGGTCACAAGCAAATTACTTAGGACATTATTTTTCATAAGTGGTAATTAGCTACATTAATATTTTTTTAAATTATCAGCTTGAGTTTTTTTGAATTCCCATACAAAAAAAATATTCTTTATTACATCCCCTTAGTGCTATTTTTCCAAACCTAATGCACGCCATTATTTTTCTTTCGTAATAAGTAGCTAAAATACAAATTTTCATACTAATAACTTCAGCGGCTTCGATTTTACATACAACATTTCAACCCATGTTTTCACTTCTTTACCGTCAATCTTAATAAAAAAGTATGCATTTGCTTTTTTCTAAATAAATAATTTAAATGCTAATTCAATGGTTTTGTATTTCCATTCAACAGAATTTCGCCCTTTTTTTCCCCATTTCCATAAATTCTTCCTTAGTGCTACTCTACGTCACAAGAGGGACCCGTAAGTAAAACTTCACGTCCCTAGCTTCATTAGTTTCGGCTGTGCGTTGATCCGTCGGTTTGGTTCACAACCTTTCAACCATTATTTTAACCTTTAGTATTAATTTCAAGAAAACAAAGTATGCAGTTATTTATGTTCTCAGTTGAACAACTATTGTACTAAACTTGATACCAGCAAAATCAACGGTTTAGATTTTCCATACAACAGTCTTTCACCCTTAGTGCTACCCTAGGAACACTACAATAGGAACTGCAATGTATAATTTGACGTTCCTAGCTCCAGTAGTTTCGGCTGTGCGTTGATTGGGCAGTCAGGAAATCACCCAGTTTCTAAACAATTCAACCCTTATTTAAACCCCTTTAATTTTCATTTATAGACAAATAAAGTACGCATATATGTTTTAAATTACGTTTTGCAATGTTTAATGGATAAGCTTTAAAACTAGATACCAAATTAAATCTAAACAAGAACATAATATAATTTTCAAGACATATGATCGAATTTCTCAAAGAAGGATTTTCAATTATTCATTGATCAACGTTGAAACGATGTACTGAAAAAAATATGTACAACAGTACCAATGGTATGTTTTATCAAAAATGGGCGCAATTTATCAACATTCTAAAATGCGACTACACTTAGTATTTTATCCACAGATATTCTCTTGATTAAGTTTTTGGTTGCGAATACCCTCATTTTTAAACAAGTTTTACCGCCGAGTGCAAATTAATACATACATACATACATAAACACACCCCTTTTCCCAGAAGGGTTAGGCAGAGGTGCTACCAGAACACCCACGTTTCGCCTTGTATATTCCGTCCCACGATGTGATAGGGGGCGAGCCTTTCGCTATATCGAGCACAAATTCCTGACACCGAGCAGATAATGAATGAGTAGAAAAATCCAATATGACTTTGCCCGACCCGGGATTCGTACCCGAGACCTCAGCTTTGCAATCATACCGTAGTACCACTACGCCACCGAGGCAATCAAATCGAGTGCAAATTAAAAACTTGTATATTTTCACATATATTTTCCAACTTCTATTAATTTAACTTTATGATTGAATACGTTGCTGAAAATGGTTAAAAACAAGTTAGACATTCCCGGAGACTCGCTGAGCTTCAATGCTCAGTGTCATTACAATGCGTGCCACTGTTGATCCTGGCTTACAGGAGTTGCAGTGGTGGTTGTTACACTAGCAATTATTTTGCAATTCAAAACATGTTGACAATGTCGTTTATATAAAATCATGGAGTTTGTACGAAAGTACATAAAACAAATACAAATTAAAACATCATAACACAAATTAAAGTTCTAGTAAATCTACCTATTAACCTAAAATACAATAAAATATAAAATTCCTAAGACCCAAAAATAAAATGACTATCTAGTAATACCACTAACAATAAAAGGTAACTGCTCATTATGATCCACCGTGTTTGTAATTTTACTACTATTTTCTATAATGTTTTTAAACACGTTACTACACGGTAGAACGGAAATGTTCGCACCAGTGTCAATTAAAAAAAAAAATGACTACACTTATCTTTAACACTAAGGCGAAAACTTGGTCCTGTGCAGCTGTCAGTGTGATTCGCTTGACAGCTTTCTGTCGAGGAACAACTAGATTTCAAATAGTTTACTTAAATATATTAATTAATGCAAACATTCATAAATAAAGTATTTTTAAACTATTCCTGCAACATTATAATTTAACTAGGTATTAGTGACTTCAGATAAAATGCAACTAAAAATTTCGCAAAAAAAAAATTGCGACAATTTTTTTGTTGTAATTTTTTACATCGTTTTCCCAAAATAATAATGCACAACTTTTTATTTTTACACAGTGGTACCCTACAATTTAAATTATAATTTTGGAAAAAACTATAAATTTACCACCCAACCACGACGATATATTAAAAGTTGCAAAAAATACATGTCGCTTTTTTTAGAAATTTTTAGTTGCATTGTATCTGAAATCAATAAGAATTCCACCTAGCTTCGTTTTAAGTCGCAGTCTTGATATACCCTGTACAATGTACATACGTATATTGGAATAATATAAAGTAAACAAAATGTGCTTCCTTCAATCCCATCAAGTATAATGTTATACAAATATAAAATACACGTATAGACAAAACTATATAACTTAATATAACATTATTTGCAAAAAGAAATACAAAAAAAAAACTAAAAAGATTGAAATAAAAAAAGGCATAATACGCTCACTTCTCATGATGTTGTTGGTGATATAGATAGAGCAACAAAAACTAGGAGTGAGCAGATAATGCATCTGACTGCGTTTGTGAACAATACAAATTAAAATCTTGTTTGTATCTTTTCCGTTCTTCAATTAATTTAATAAAGATGACAGATATTGACGCAGTCAGTATTTGGTTTTCTTTTCATTATTACGAATTAAATATGAACAATAATTCTCTTGCGGCACAATTAAGAATGTAAGAATATGTGGCGGTAACAAGTAAACCTAGGATATTTCTATACTTTTAAAATTAAATGTGCGTACTCATTGACATTCACAGGAAACAATGAAAGGTTCGACAAAATAAGACCGACATAAAAAATAATAAACAATGCACGAACAGACGATTTTCCATACCCAAGTTACATAACGTTACAATAAATAAATAATGGTTTAAAAACCTAAGATATACGCTTTAGTAAATGGCTCAACTAAAAAAGTAAAAATAATTAATAATCAGTTTAAGATTAGAATATTCAGTGAAATACATATAATTCATTTTATGGTTAAAAAGCTGGAGTGCTTTGTAACAATAAGATTAATGGATTTCACTCAATTTTTTTTTATCTTAACCTGATTATTAATTATATTTCTTAAGGTTCCGGTCAGGATAATGCCATACACTCTTTAAATTTTTATATTGTCATCGATCCTTGATAAGTATGCAAAATTACAAGTTAATCCGACGTTTTGGAGTGATCGAAAATCCATTTCAAAGATTCTGTTACATGCATACAAGCGTGGCTAATAAAGAGAGTTGTGAGATACAGACGTAGGTTGCAATATCGGCAGTTTCCCCTATATATTGTTTTCGCTGAATCAGTTTACGATGTACATCGTACTTGATCTGCTCAGTCTGTGACTAGTTCAATAAATTCAGTTATACAACAAAGATTTTTTTCTGAAGGACAAATTATTAATTACCAATGATAATAAATATAAAAAAAATATGTGGTATTATGAAAGAAGAAAGAATTAAAAAAATGTAATAAACCATGGAACAATTGCTAAGCATGTTCCGATAAAAAAAGCAAATAAATCTTCTCATCCGCCTTGGCTCAGTAAATCCTGTATCAAATCATTAAAAGACTTTGAATTCCATTTACTCCGTCCGTAGCCGCTGCCACTAAGTTATAAATATTTGTTACCAAAACTATAAAAACACAATAGAGTCAAGTATTTGCAAAAACCCCAAAACTTTTTGGCGTTTCATTAAGAGTAAACGTGGGAATGATCCGTCATTGCCAGCCAGAATGTTTATGGACGCCTCGTTTGTCCAAAATGGCAATAATTCGCTAATTTATTTGCTGATCGTTTTTTCTAGCACTCCGGTTCAAACTTTGAAGGTAGACCACTTAAACACCTTAAGTAACAAATATACATCTAAAGTACAATTTACTAAGTTAATTATTTAACGTGCAATAAAAAAACTAGATGAGTTAATAGGGGCAGCGCCAGATTTAATTCCCACTTTGTTTACTAAATGTTGCTTTCAATCATCAACAGTATCGTTAACAGTACTATTCAACCGTTCTATTTCTGACGGCGTATTTCCCAATGAATGGAAAAGGGCTCGTATTGTTCCCGTTTTTAAAAAAGGTGATGAACCTAATGTTAGAAATTAAAAAACTCCAAGCTTTTGGTGTTGGAGGGTCGCTGCTGTATTGGTTAAATAGATCTTCAAATCTAGTCATCAACAGATACGAATCTCGGAATTTTCAAAGCACTTGTAACGGCGTACGACATTGTTGGCAAATTACTAAAAGAAGTCGAGGGAATTCGACATTTGGGCGTTACCATTGATAGGAAATTAAATTTTGCGTCACATAAGTATTAACAAAACTGTGACTAAAGCTGCCCGAATGCTTGGTTTTTTGAGAAGGAATACTGCTGGATTTAAAAATCTCGGAATTTAAGTATTTCTCTACAATACACTCGTGCGCAGCAATCTCAAGGAAGCTAGTGTTGCCTCGTCTCCTTTTTATACTGTTCATTCGCAATGGATTGAGAGTATACAAAGAGCGTACACTATAGACATCTTGCTTTTTCTTGCAGCGGTTATTTCCATAGAAACCTATATAAACAACAGCAGGAAATAGGGAAAAATGGAAAGAGTTTGAATGGAGACCTTTGCCCAGCAGTGGGACAATATAGGTACATAAAAAAATGATCTGTCTTTTTGCGTTTACGTGTTTTGTCCTTATTATGCATGAGTTATGTTATTCTATTCTGCAGTTATTTTATTTTTAAGTTTATGATTGTTATGTTGGATTATTTTATGGTATAATTAATTAGTTTTTTTTACTAGCCTTAAAGATCCCACTGCTGGGCAAAAGCCTCCCCTAAATTTTTCCATAAATCTCTGTTGAGAGCAATTTGCTTCCAGTCGTTCTTAAATTTATTGAGGTCGTCCCGCCATCGCTTTCGGGGTCCACCTCTTCGCGTAAGCCCGTCTTGCGGTATCCATTCGCCGATGATTTTGACCCATCGATCAGGGTGCATCCTGGAAACATGCCCGGCCCAATCCCACTTGAGTCTAGCGGTCTTTTTACCGACGTCCGTTACTTTTGTTAAAGAACGCAGCATTGTGTTTCTGACACGATCTTGTCGTTTCACACCCACCATGCTGCGTTCCATTGCTCGATGACAAACCTTGAGTTTGGACTCCTGTTGCTCGGTCAAAGACCACGTTTGAGCAACATTAGTAAGGACGGGCAAGATACACATGTCGAAGAGCTTGCGTTTCAAACAGAGAGGAAGACTCTCTTTCATGTACTGTTTCATGTTTTATATATATATAAATGTTTATATGTTTTTTCATTTACTGTTTCAATTCATTTATATTACGAATTTTGTTTCACACTTATAATTGGTGAATAGACTGAGGTCTTAAATTGTACACGTTTAATGATGCAAGTTTGTCTATTAACTGTTGGTGTGTCATTTAGACAATAAATAAATCCACTATCAAAAATTTGAACTTGAAAGAAATAAAAATGAGACTTAAAATTATATACAAATAACCCAACCGTCACGCGGATATTCCATTGGTGTAGACAGAGATTATAGATCTACGCTTTCATTGATCCTAAAAAACATTTTCGCTTCATCCATTGTCGGTACCCTCCTCATGTATTTTTGTCAGATAATAACAAAAACTGAAGCCTACACATATTTCTGTAGGAAAAATAAATATATCGAAAAGATGTATGAGTAACATCGTAAACAAAGACATCCAATTTATATAAGATATTAAGCACTTCCCATCATTTCTAATATGTTCATTGACATTAAGTTTAAATGTAACCTACTCGTACTTATTGCAGAAAATGGACATAGTAAAGCAAAGTGGGCGAAATATTATAATTGTTTTTGCGAGATAATTATAGTAAGGAATCCATTGTATCGTTTAAGTTAGAATTGTTAAACGTATAATGTTGACACATAACAGGCGTTTTCACAGCCTATTTAATAAACGTCTTGTCTAGTTTTGCAATATCGTGACAGAGAACTTGTGTTATTCAAGGATTCGAGTCCCTCGGAATAAAAGGGGTCAGGTAACTGTGTCAAGCGCACGGTCGACACGCGGGTCCTGCCTCGGTGTTAGAGAATGTTTTCTTTTAGTTATGAGGGTGTTATGTGACATACCCAGCTCTGTACTAACAGAGCTCAGTTTCCAGAAATATTACTACTCGTATAACTCCTAACGAACAGTATTCTATTACTACCGCTGTAACTATATAGAACCTGCTGACCTGACCTTGAACCTGACCATCGTCTCTGCAGCCGTGTCCGATGCGTTACCAACAAGCCACCACATACTCCCTCACCTTACTGTCTATATTGATTTATTACTCAGCCAATGAAAGACGACCGTGTGATGCCACAGACTACTCACACTGAGTACTATTTATTTCATTCACTGCGACACTGAATATCACGTATAGGTTAATCTGTTAAACTGTGGGCTTGCAATTTGCTGTATAAGTGAGACACGGCAGTTATTTATTTTCTCTTACAACTACTCTTATATTAATAGTGACTCGTCTCGTTTTAATTGACACGTGATGTTGGCGTATCAAATATGAAGTTTATTGAACTTCTCATCACTTGGAGCCCTAAATTATTAAATATAGGTTCTTTCAAATTAGTTTGTTAATCTTTTATAACTCCAGCAGCTTGCTGAAGCTAAAAGAGTAAAATCCCTATGTCGGTCATGCGATACATACACATAGTTATATTAAGCACACAATTTTCACAAAACATACAAGATATTAAACAAGATATAAATAAGTATTTGTATAAACTAAGCAATGTGGATTATGTTGTAACAATAATAAGAAAAATGTTATTTATATAAAGATTGAATAAATAAAATGAGATGTTGACTGTCAGAAATGTATATTTGAAGTACTGAAAACTAAGGCTAAAAAAAAAAACAAAAGTATATTATCAAAATTAGAACATAATACATTTTTCTACTATCCAGTGTTAATTTAAAGAAATAACCACAACGGAGGTTACATTTCTCCAACAGATTATTTACTCAATTTTGGTTTCTAAGCTCATTAAATAGATAAATCTGTAACACCATCCTACATAAACATTAAACAGCCATGCGATACCGACGCTTTGAAGGAATGCAGACTGCTGCATAGATGTTCAGGCTCTCACATATCACCGAACATAGACGTCCTCTAGCCGGAACATTCCCGACGCTCCATACTTTGCAGACGCGCAGGGCGTGGCGCCTCCCGCCGACGCACATAGATGTCCAGGTGGCTCGACGTGTGTGGCTAATTCTAGTTTTTGACATAAAATGATTTATGATGATTTTAATCCGCTTCTAGCATTCTGTGTGTGTGTTTTAAGAGTCGAGCTACAGGGATGTCCCGACAGCCCTCGTACGTCACGAGTCCCTCTAATAAAGTATTGATCTAAAAAAATTGGATGTGTCTTTATTTACTTTGAGAGTGGTTAGGCCGTATAATCCACCACGCTGGCCTAGTGCGGGTTGGTGGACTATATGGCCTAACCACTCTCAATCGAGCTCTCGATTGTAGAGGAGGGTCGTGTCCTAGAGTGGGACATATCTGGGCTGATACAGTGCAGTACAATTATTTAGTTTGTATATATTGTATATATCCATCCCAAGAACTTTACCACGCCTTAATGTCTATAAACTGTTCAAACCTCATAATTATAGAACGAACTTGGATGCCAATTCATCAATAACGCGTATTATAAAATTGTATAATTTTCTGCCACGATCGCTTGAAATAGATATATTTCATGATAAATTGCACAAATTAAAACTAAAATTAAGTCTCACTACAACAATGTCATTTAATTTAATTTAAAGTAACCTTATTATTGTGTTATGTTTCGATTTTTTCCTTATTCCTTATTTAATTTTTAAACATGTTATCTCTAATTTAGTTTGGTTTAGTGTTTATTTTTGTTAACCCATATTCATTTTATGTTCTAATTTGTAAGAATTGTTATTTTTGTTCTAATATTTATGTTGTTAACTCACTCTGTGCAAGCTGTACTCTCCTGTAATTGAAGATGCACGCAGAAGGATAAATATGTAGTTTTATATATATGTTATGTGTTATCTTCGTTGAAGATTCTAATAAATAAAATAACATAAAAAATATCTATTAAATAGCTGACCTCGGCAATGAAATTTTGCGATAAGAACAACCGAGGTCACACGTAAGTGTGCCAAGTCGACGGTCCAGACACGTGATCTTGATTCCGCGTTGGAGGAGTAATTTCTATTATATTGTAGTTTCTCGTGTGTAATTTCAAACAGTTTCTATAATTTCTACATTATATTATAACGTGTGATGACCTTAATTCTACGTCTTCGTCATACCGCCGCCAATATTAATTTATTGTTCAGCCAATGAACGGCGTCCGTGTGGAGCCACAGACTACGCTAATGTCATACGACGCATTTCGTTTTCTGTCGCTCTGAATACTGTTTGTAAGGAGAGCTACTACTCTGTTCGCCTGCATTAGTGAGAGATGAACATCACCCGTCTCGCTCACACCTTGTAAATTCGCAGTGAAGCAACAGGTTGTGTTATTCCTCTGCTGTCATGATTTCCTTGTGTTCGCGGTGTCCGAATCCACCTGTTGGAACCGTAAACAAATGTTGTTCTCTCTGTCGCCTCTTGGTCCATTGATTTTATAAGAATATATGAAAAGGACTTCTTCATTATATGGATAACTACGTTAATTTAGGTTTTATTACACAAAATAGATTCTGGATCGATAAAAGAAGCAATAATGAAGAAAAATCAAAATTTTGTTTCTATGCCACGGGAATAATACTTGTTTCTGTTCCATTTGTGTGTCCCGGACAAAGTGTGTACAAAATTTCATGACGATAGGTTTAGTAATCAGAATGTCAAAGCGTTTCAAACAAAAACGAATTCGCATTTACGATATTAATTAAATATGCGTTTAATATTACTGAGTCCAATGTTGTTTATGCTCACCGTTGATCACAGACAAACAGAATTATTACAAATAAAAAATATCCATTATATTTATTGGGAAAAGTGCGTGGTGGCCTGTTGGTAACGCACCAGACTCGGCTGCCTACATGTTCTCGGTGGTCGCGGGTTCAAATCCCAGGGCACACCTCTGACTTTTCGGAGTTATGTGTTTATTGATAGTCAATCACCACGCACTTTAACGGTGAAGGAAAACATCGTGAGGAAACCTGCATACCGTAGCGATTTCCGCCAACCCTTACTAGGCCAGCGTGGTGGACTATATGGCCTAACCACTCTCTATCGATTTCTCGATTGTAGAGTAGGCCCGTGCCCATCAGTAGGACGTATATGGGCTGATAAAAAAAATGTATTTATTGTTAATTCATTACTGATTTGAATAATGGTAATTATCTAATGAAGTCTATGATCAATTTGTAAATTATAAAACGAAAATATTTTTCCGAATGAAGGTAACGCCATCATAAGTGGTCAGTGTATTCCACTGACGGAATCGTTGCATACACCTGCAGAGTCACTGGTTTTATAATGTACTTGTACTTGTACTCTGTTGAATTCAGAAAGTATTGTTTCAAGTAAAGACCATTTACTGAACGTAGTCCTGTATTAGTTTGACTGTTATGTTGTTCATGAATATCGTTAATCGGCCGCTGATGGCTCCGATATTATCTTGCAAAATATTACGCGATCCAAATACTAGGAGCGCATAACCATTGAGAGCTGCACGACACAGACGTATGTTACAGTATAGTAGCTGTGCCTCTGTAGTGTTTTCACTGAAACTGTGAACTAAATACATCGCACTCGATTGTTCAGTCTGTGTTCCGTGGCACACGGCGAATGGCTGATACAAAAATACCTATATATAATAATATGAATACTTCTCATACATAACTCAGTCACAATATTATTACTAGAATATTTCGATCCGGAAACAAGACCATATCCAGTCGCAAATGAAAATCAAATGCCTGTCGTTATTTCTTCAGCCTGAAGGACTTCATTATATATTTACCTGACTACGACAAAAAAACAACAAAATAGAGGGTACTGATTATAATGAAACACTGTTCTCAAGTAAAATACGGAAGCGAAAGAATATATTTTATAATAAAGTGACATAGGAATAGACAAATAGTTTTAAATACATAAGTAACAAAAGATGGCGTTAGTATCTATTTTGATATTTACAACACTCCCACTCAAAATAGATATTGCCTACATAAAACAAACATATTTAAACAAATAAACTACATTTTACTATTCCTAAAACATTCAAATGCTTATAATGTTTAACTGCACCTAAGCTCTTAGTGAACAAATCTGCAGGCATATCTGATGTACACAAATAATCAACACTAACAATGTTTTCATTTATCAGATCTCTACAATAGTGGTATCTCACGTCTATGTGCTTAGTTTTACAATGAAATACTGGATTTTTCAATAGTTTTTGCGCACTCATACTATCATTATATAATGTAATTTAATACAATTTATTAGTAACTTCATATTGCAGATTTCTTAAATATACTGCCTCTTTGCAAGCCTCAGAAATAGATACATATTCGGCTTCAGTACTAGAAAGTGCAATACATTTTTGTTTCTTACAGCTCCAAGAAATAACACATCCTGACAATGTATAACAATATCCAGTATATGACTTTCTATCATTGACATCATTACCCCAGTCTGCATCTACATAGCCTTTAATATTAACATTTTTGCCTTTACTATATTTCAAGCCTAAATCTTTTGTTTTCTTTAAGTATTTTAATATTCTCTTTGCATAAAGCCACTGCTCTTGAGAATTGCATTTATTAAATTGACTCAAATATGACACTGCATAAGCTATATCAGGTCGAGTAAGCACAGCTAAGTACATTAAACTCCCAATAAGCTGCTGATAGGGATTCTGATTATTACAATTATTTTCCCTTTTACTTTTTAAATTAATCTCCATAGGAGTATTCATCGTCTTACAATCAGTCATATTGAACTTAGTCAATAATTTTTCAATATACTTAATTTGGCTTAATGTAACAGTACCATTTTGCTTATCAAAATCAACTGACATGCCAAGACATTCCTTTACTATGCCTAAGTCCTTTATATCAAAATTCTTACTTAACATGTTTTTAAGATGACTGCTTTCCGTTTTGTCATTTGAAAAAACGAAAAAATCATCAACATAAAGACATACAAAAGTTTTACTACTACCAACACTTTTTATATATAAACATGGCTCTATTTTTGATTTAACATAACCATCCGCTAACATACAACAATCTACTTTTTTGTGCCATGCTCTGGATGACTGTTTGAGCCCATATATAGCCTTCTTTAACTTTAGAATCTTTTTATCATCTGAACAGACATAACCTTCAGGCTTTTGCATATATATAGTCTCAGACAGATCTCCGTTCAAAAAAGCTGTTTTCACATCGAGATGAGTTACATCTAGATTTAATTGCACTGACAAAGCAAACAATAGCCTAAGCGTTGTATGACGAACTACGGGAGAAAATGTTTCACTGTAGTCCACGCCACATTTTTGTGAACAACCTTTAGCTACCAGCCTTGCTCGATAACGGACATTGTTTTCAGAATCATATTTCTTTTTAAGAACCCATTTGCATTTCACAATATTTCCACTTAAAGGAATATCAACAATGTCCCAAGCATTATTGTCTTCAAAACTTTTCAGTTCTTCTTTAACAGCTTTTTCCCAATGCTCCTTCTCTGGTCCCTGTAGGGCTTCTTCTAATGTCAATTCAGCATTAAGAGAACTATTACATTCTTCCGCACAAATAAATCCATACCTGTCAGGCTTTTTTCTCTGCCTTATTGGTAAACTCTTTATCATAATATCTGACTGTATCTCTTCTTCTGATGTCAGGGTCTCCTCATCAGGTTGATAGGTATCATCAATTTCATTATTACTTTCCATAGAAATAAATGAATTATCTCTGCTTGTGTCTAATGATTCTCCCACTGAAGATTGAGATCGTTCGCTTTCTTTTGGTTTCTCATCTGTCATATTTATGTCAATTATGTTCTCTTCTTTGTTGCCTTCTGTTATAATGATGACATCTCGACTTGTTGTTACTGCCCGTGTTGAAGGATTATATAGTCTATAGCCTTTAACATCGTCAGGGTAACCGACAAGTATACATTGTTTCGACTTTTTGTCCCATTTTCTTCTTTTTTCTTTGGGTATATGTTTCATGACAACGCTGCCAAAAATTCTTATATGACTAATGTTTGGTTTGGTACCTGTCCATAACTCATATGGTGTACGGTTATTCAATCTAGTCTTCACAATTCTATTCTGTAAATAAACCGCAGTGTTAATTGCTTCTGCCCAGAACTCCTTCTCGAGCTTAGCATCAAATAAGAGACATTTGGCCTTTTCTATGATAGTTCTATTCATTCGTTCGCAAAGCCCATTTTGTTCAGGTGTATAGGGATTTGATTTCTGATGAATAATACCAACTTTCTTTAAATAACTATCAAATTCTTTATTACAGAATTCGCCACCATTATCACTTCTTAAAATCTTAATTCTCTTTGATGTAGAATTCTCAACTCTTGCTTTATACTCTTTAAAAAACTGCAAACTCTCATTTTTACTTTTTAAGAAATAAACATGTGTCATGCTACTGTAATCGTCAACAAAAATGAGGAAATACCTGGATCCTCCTAGGGATACCTTCTCCATCGGACCACATATGTCACAATGTACTAAATCCAATAACTCAGTTCTCCTGGTCGCTTCATGAGCAAAAGGCAATCTGCTTTGCTTTCCTTCGCAGCACACTATGCATGACGACTTTGAGGTATCTGTCTTTCTGTCAAGCATAAGGCCTTCTACAGCATTTTGCATTTTGTTCAAATAGTTGCTGTTCACATGGCCAAGTCTACGATGCCAAATATCGCTTGATACCATGACTGCAGCCAAACTTTCAGGCATTCTCAATTTATAAACACCGTTAATCAAATTTGCTGTAGCAACTAGCTCACCTTTTCTGTTGAAAATTTCACAACCATTACTTATAAACTGCACTCTATTTCCTTTTGCAATTAGTTGACTAACTGAAAGTAAATTCGTCGTTAGATTTGGAACACACAATGCGTCTTCAACAACTACTTCATACTTATAATTATCTGTCAATGTTGTTATCAATACATCACCAGAACATACAACGGGAACATTTTCTCTATTTGCAACAACAATTTCTTTGATCGGAGGTTCATATGACGCATTTCTAATCCAATGCTGGTTCACGGTCAAATGTGCACTTGCTCCTGAATCAACATACCAATCATTCTTGGAAAAATTACCATTTAAGAACACCGCACTAAATGCGTTTGTTTGTTTACGTTCAGTTGACTTCACATTTGGTATATCTTTGTCTAGAATCTTGCATTGATTACGATAGTGACCAGTTTGTTTACATCTGTAGCATTGTATTGTTTTTTGCTTTGACACTGACTTTGACTTTTGTTTATAGTCTCTGCTACAATTTCCAACAGTACTATTGTAACTTTTATTTTTTCTGAAGCTGACAAATGCACCGCTGACGTCACCTCCGTTTCCTTCCAAGTCCATTAATTTGGTTTTAATGGCGTCTGCTGTTATGTCTATACCCGAATGCTCAATTGCCATAATCATCGGCGAATATTTTTCAGACAATCCTGCCAAAAGTAGTGATCCTATCCATTCATCATTGATATGGAAGCCTGATCCACTCAATTTCTGGCTCGTTTCAATAATTTGCGTCACGTAGGAAGTCATTGATCCACAGTTTTCCAAACGGATAGATATAAGAGTCCTTAACAAACTGATTCTTCTCGTGAATCCTGAATCGTCAAATAGTTGTTTCAGTTTATTCCACAATTCTTTTGTACTTCTCACATCTTTAATATGTACGTATAGCGACGGATCAATTGTCAAGATCAGTTTCGCTTTTGTTTTAGCATCGGTAGCAGCTTCTTCTGGCTTCGTTTCAACAATGTAGTCAGAAGTTCCCTCCAGAATTAGAAAATTCTCTGCACCGAAAGCCCACTCATGATAATTCTCGCGTCCTTTCAATTTCGGCACGCTCACAAGATAGTTCGAACCGGTCGCCATGACTGTCACACACGGTTAGCCTTTTACAGGAAAAACGGCACTAGTCTTCTCTGTTTACTGAACGCACAGTCTGCGTGTAAACCACAATTATTGTTCATCAAATTGATAATTCTAACAATAACTGACTAGCAAGGTATATGGGTCTGGGCCCATAACCTATAATGAAACACTGTTCTCAAGTAAAATACGGAAGCGAAAGAATATATTTTATAATAAAGTGACATAGGAATAGACAAATAGTTTTAAATACATAAGTAACAAAAGATGGCGTTAGTATCTATTTTGATATTTACAACACTGATTTCAGCAGTCTACTGTTCAGTGACTTATTAGATTCACATTAGAGCTTAAATTACACATCGTATTTTGATACATTACAGAGGTAATTGATTCGTTATTAGGGTTCGGTCGCGGTGTCCGAGTCCCTCTTTCGCAAACGGGCCGCGGCGCGGCACCACGCGTTTGAGGTTCCGGTGAGGCTAGGGCGTTCTTGCTGCAGGACCCCGGATCAGTTTTAATGCGCTAAAGGAATTTGGTGGTTTTGGTTGTTTACCAGTGTAGGAATTTAGTAGTGAAATCGACACAGAGGTCGCCCGGATCGCCACGTAGGACCGGTGAACCCAACATCGCCGCTCCGTTACCTCCAGGCAGTGGTAGCGATAAGTTGTTTTGCTCCAGGATAACAAAACAAATAATGTTACACTGCGTTCTTGTATTGGCAAATGCTGTAAATATTGTGGAGACAATATTTCCGAGATCATTGACCTGATGCCACAGACTAACATATTCGAGTAACAATCGAGTGATGTGGTTCGTTTACTGTCAGAGCGAAAAGGTTTTATATGAGATGCTACTACACTGAGACTTACTCTTGTATCACGAAACTCTCAATAGCTATGCGGTCCTAGTATTTGAATCGCGTAATGTTTTCGCCTTGTTGCGAGATAATAGAAAAACATTCGATATCCCAGTGTCCGACTGCTTCAGCGAGACATCCCAGTGTTCTTGATTCAGAGCAGGAGAAGAAAAATAATAAGTTCTTGAGACGACTGCTAAGACTTAACAATACAATCGACATTCAGTTTAAATAACCTACTTATTGCAGAAAAACGATACAATAAAGCAAATTGGGCGTTTATATAATAAACTAGCGGCCCGGCCCAGCTTCGCCTGGGTGCTAAGATGTTTAGACTCCACTCCACACCAGAAATATCTTATTCCCGTTCAAACTTTTGTACTCCTGAACTCAACCTAAGTACCTACTATCCCTTTTCCTATCGTATCCCATCCCATCTCATCTGGCTCCTTTTCTTTCTGTTACATCCCGTCCCATTATTTCCCATCGAATGCAATCCGGATCCGACCGGTTTCATCGCGTTCGTCCCACTTTATCCCATTTCATCCCTTAATGCCTAAATAGGCAAGTTGTAAATTTTTTGTAATTGCTTTATTTTGTAGATAATGAACTACTTATTTTAAATTTAATTAATTTTATAGCGTCAACAACACGTGGTAATTATACTGTTAAAATGTAGCTTATATGACACGTTCGTAGATTTACCATAGCAGCGCCATCTATTGATTACTTACTCAACCCAGGCGAAAGGTATCGACATCTGTTAGAATCATTTGGAGTTAACAGATGATTGTGACTGTTAAATAATAACAGACAAATAATTAGCAATAAATTAAAATTGCGACTATAATTTGAGATGTAAACTATCCTATCTCTCAAGTTGGATCGAACTGCACATGGTGTGCAAATTTTATTATAATCGGTTAAGTAGTTTAGGAGTCCATTGAGGACAAACATTGTGACACGAGATTTATATATATTAAGATAAGATATAAGATAAGATAAGATAAGATAAGATAAGTATGATTCCTATTTGGAGATTTAAAAAAGTAACAATAGACATTTTGGCGAAGTTGCTAAAATATTGTAAATAAATTAAATGCTGATATTGAAGCTGAGAGAATTGTTTATAGTAAGGAATCTGTTGAACTATGTAATTTAGAATTGTTAAATATATTATTATAATCCTGACACTTAAGACGCGTTTTCACACGCCATTCAATAAATCTTTAGTTGTGCAAATTAGTGCGATGATTTGTAGTTACAGCTAGCGTCTCTTATGTTTACTACTGGTTTATCTCTAAAATATGTTTCAACCGGCCTTGGCAGAGATCTTGACTTATACAAACAGTCCATTTAAATAAAAGGAGACGCGTAAGTGTGTCAAGTTCACGGTCGATACTCGGGTCCTGGCTCTTCGTGGGGGTATGAATTATTTATTTATTAAGATACATACATACATAAACAAACGCCTTTTTCCCAGAAGGGGTAGGCAGAGGTGCTACCAGTGGTTGGTGGAGTATTTGTATTTGGGTCGCGCCACTTGGAAATACATTCATGATATTTGTAAATTTACGTATGGCCTATAATGTATTTTTCCTCATTAAAAATGTCAAAAGAAGAGTAGTTGTCAACGCCATCGTGCCTAAATCACGGAATTATTACTTTAAAATAAATCTTTAATCATTTACCAAATTTGTTTAACAATACAAGGTTGGGGTCTTCTATTAAGTATTGAGATACTTGTGCCAGAGGACCCCGCTCTTCCATATCCATAATATACATGTTTTACAGTATCATTACAGATATAACATAAAATCAAATCAAATTCTAACAATGTTAATTGTGTGTGTATGTGCGTGTGTGTGTGTGTGTGCGTGTGTGTTGGAGCGTCATAAGAATATACTATCCGCCTCATTCAAAGACAGATTAAAACCAATATCAAATGCTCCGTCTTCTTTGCCTTCTTTGCTCAAACTTGTATATTGTGTGCGTTATATCGTACAGCGGTTGTTTTGTTCTGTATTCAGATTCATACATACATATTTATGTTCAATATATTACGCGATCCAAATACTAGGAGCGAAGGACTGCTTAATAGTTATGCGATTCATATGTAGATTACAGTATCAACAGCTATCCGTTCAGATGGTTTTCGATAAATCAATGTAGGATACATATATCGTAGGCACACGATTAGCTATTTTACTACTCTTGTAACTCGTAACAATTCTATGACTTCCGCTGTAACTGTGACGCCCATCATCGCGCCTTAAAATATTTTCGTTCACCGTTTTAGAGTCATGTCATTGACTATCCCCGTATGAATCCACGACCACCGTCTCGGCGGCCGTGTCCAGTGCGTTACTAATAAGCCACCACATACTCCCTCACCCTACTGCCAGTATTGATTTATTGCTCAGCCAATGAACGACGGCTGTTCTTGGTGAGGCGTTGAGTCGCCACAGACTAGGCACATGGCATTAGATGCATTCCATTTTCTGTAACACTGAATATTGCTTTTATAGAAAGCTACTACTCTGTATGCCTAAGGCTTCGCCTGCGTTGGTGAGAGATGAACATCATCCACCTCGTTCACACCTTCGAGTATATTAATAACAAATCAACAGGTGGTTTAGAATTCTTCTGCTATTATGTTATCCTAGTGTTTGCGGTACCTGAATTTGGCATGTTGCCAGGCAACCGTAAACAAATGTTGTTTACATACAAACGGCGTCACTGTGGTCTCTTCGGCAATTGATTTTACATGTATATTACTTAAACACTGCAAGGTTGCACTGCAATCGCACGAAGTTGAATGTCAGCGGCTACACCAGTGACAATAAAATCAGAGTCTTATTGAACGGTGCTTTATTTGGTGTCGTCTTTTAACACTCGTGACAAATAAGAGGGATAAGTGTTGCACATGACATTCAAACAAAGCTTGCTGAGGGTTTTCTATTGTTATAATGAGGAACAAAATATGTTTTAGCTTGTTAATGTGTCCCGCTGCAGGGCAAAGATAAATATTATTAGCTCATTAATAAATGTAGACACGCTTGCAAATTGACTGGTTCTATAAAATACTTGTGCGTTGTTAAATTTATTAAGTAATGTCCTAAATAAAATCACTGAAAATAAAATTGGATATTGACCGTCATCATCATCATCAGCCTTTTATTGTCCACTGCTGAACGTAGGCATTGACCGTCATGTTGTTCGTCAAATATGAATTTATCTGGCAGTATTCAGTGATAGCTCCGATATCTATTTAATGCAAAATATTACGCAAGCCAACTACTGGGAGCGCATAACCATTGAGAGCTGCACGACTGAGACGTACTGGGCACTGAGGCAAAGGTGTACAATATTACGCGATTTATATACTAGGAGCGCATAAACATTCAGAGCTAAGTAGCGCAGGCGTACGTCACAGTGTAGCTGCCGTCGCTACGAACTATGTTATCTGAAGCGGTACGTGAAGTACAACGTACGTATATATATTATTGGTTTAAGCGATCTCTTCCAGACAACCGGGTGGGAGAGGAAAGAGACAATAGTTATGGATGATGCTTATTATTGAGTATAAAACATGAAATATCTTCGTATATATATTGAATTTAATATAACGTTTTGATATTGTAGCTTCATACATTACAACAATAAAGGCTGTAACATCGACCAACATCTACAGAGGCTCCAATGGGCTGTTGGGTCAAAAGTCAGATACAGAAGGCAGTATTGCTTGACATGACACTTATTGTGAGATGGATCCTCACTTCGGGGTCCTGACCACCGGTGGCTTGTGTCTCGAGCCTCGCCATTGTTGGATACCTTTTTATATTTTCATGTGTATTTTGTTTTTATAAAAAAAAGAGGTAAAAAAAAAGAATATTTAAAATAAAGAGAAATTAATGAGACTATAGTTTAGCGAGTAATAATGCAAGCGGAGCCGGTTCGAACCGCTTGTGATAAATAAAACACAAATTGAGTGACAACGTAAAAAATTATTATTATCATATTATTTATAATATAGAAAAGTTATACGTATACTAATGAAAATGATGAAAACTAATCCCACATACTTCGATTTTCGTTTACCTCGCTCTTATAGTTTTCATCACAATTGGGCTCCTAACTCCTTTCATCATAATTATTTTCCTATTTCTTATAGTAGCCACCCACGCCCACTTGAAATATTCATATAAAAATATAATTATTCATCTTTATGATAATATTAGTACTCAAGATTGTTACAATACATGAGCATTTCTTAAAAAATCATCTGACACAGCGATAATGTAAGATATATTTTTGATTAAAACGTTATATTATAAAATTACAACTACATATACCTATCGATTAAATGACAAACTGATGAAAAGTTTTAATGAATGATGATGGGAGATTATTGGTAGAGGGTTAGGCGGGCAGTCATATGACTAAGGACTGAATGATGGTTATGAAGGAATTAATACATCGCAAAGACGGAATAGAATTAATCACTTATTTTTATTAATATTTATTAATCTACACAGGTTTTGAACCAATTGCGGAATATATCATTTTCATCGGCAAAGCATATTTGTTTCGAGTCTGGGTGTTATTGGAACGGAAAAGGGTCTTGTAGTTTATGATACCCACGACACAAGACTCGATCTTAGTGTGGGGTCAGGACTATGTATATGACTGTTGAGTGTATTTATTATTATATATAGAATGGCCTAATTATATCACAAATCAACACAATGGTTTCTTAGATTTACGCGAATGGTACACATTCAAATAAAACTAGTTTTTACGTCCGCGGTGAAATCCGTAAAACCAGTGTTATTTCAACAAGTCAACACAGTTTTCGTGCCTGGCTTCGGTAAATGATATTTGGTTTCACCCACGTGGCATATTAAGGATAAGTCATTATTCTGATCAAGGTTTGCTTTTGTATAAACTAGAGCATTAATTGAATTTTCAAGAAAAGTTATTGATTTTATATATATTTTTTAATAATTGTATGTGAAATTACATCACGAAGAGTTTTGCTGAAGATAAAAGTCTTTTTCATTCTATTTTTTCATCTTTTTCAATCTTTATAATTGTCAGTTCCAATAGTAGGCTAGTCTATGGTTGTAATGTTTCCAAAAAAACCGTTAACTACTGGGTTAAGTCCCTCCCAGGCTTGTTTTTCATGAACATTAAGGAATTTTGTAAAATCATGTCTACTCATTATTTTTTTAATTTATAGTTCGACAACAATACCTTTTTTAATTATCTTGACGCAATTTTTTAACTTAATAATACACATATTCGGTCGATACAGCTGTAGTAGACATCTAAATACTCACTACTGTATCCTTTACAAATAATATTCAATTTGCACGCGGTATAATTAAAGTGCTACCACCTATTGCTCATATAATTAAGACAAAAACAAACTTTGAAAGCTAAAACCAATATTCAAGTGTTTTTCAATGTCTGGAATCAGAAATTCAAGAATTAGAACAGAAGCACAATAAAAAATTGTGGACTTGTATTATATTTTCCATCACTGGTGAAGGAAGGGATAATAAATGTACACAAAGTCACACGAGTGAAACATCAGCGTAGTGTCCTCGGAGGCTGCACCCACACCCTCTCCCGCCGGCAGTTGCCAACTTTACCAAACACTTTTATAATGAGAGCTCAGATATTGTATATTACATTCAACTATTATTAACACGTAGCTGTGTCAAATTTCGCAACGCAAATATATTAGTCTAAAAAATGCATCATGATGTAAAATCAGTAACTACTATAATGAATACAAAAATAAGCTTAATATAAGGTATTGCGCAGATAGTTTTCAATCCTCAAAGCAACGCCGTTGTCCAGGACAGCGCCCGTTTCTTCGATTACGCTTCCTTCGATGATTGATGGCGATGATTCTAAAACAATAGAAGCGTGCTGCATCAAATATTTTGTTATGGACCTTCCTAAAAGCGATGAAGTAAATAGCTTCATTGCAACAGACGAAGCAACCGCGCGGCCTGTAGTTAATAATCCTGCTTAGTTGATTTAAATGGAGTGAATAATTTGGTAAAGGTCGCGGGACGTCGCTGGATGCAGGCTGCCTCCAACAGGTCACTGTGAAAATCATTGGGAGAGGCCTATGTTCAGCAGTGGACTTCCTTTGGCTGATGGATGGATGATGGATGGAATAGTTTGGCCGCTCTGTTGCTTTGTGTTTTCCTAAAGTGAATAAGTAATATATCTAATTTCGCGGTCCCAAGCTAGCCCGGGCTTCTTGCATAATTATGAGCACAGCATGAATCAACCAATTTGTAGTGCTAGTTAAAAATTCGCATTAGATCAAGTTCGCTTAGCAAAGTTAATGGCAGATGCTATGTAAAATGTAAATATCTGCAGTCACTTCTGGCGTTTTTGACAGACATATTTAAAACCTATGTTAGTTATCGAATGTTCTGTCCCTTTCGAATAACTTAAGAATTCAGTTTGAGGGAAGAAGACAAAGCATTCTGTAACTAAATAGGTTTACAATCTGTTTATGAATAAGGCCGTTCATCTAAACGACCCCTGCACCTGTGCCGCAGCGAATACAAGCTTCTCAAGTGTTATGTTCTGTTATATAAGTCTTTGCCATTATAAAGTTACAATATAACTTGAAATAGAAAACCAATTGTGTTCAATCAGACCTATAACCCATTTACGCAAGATAAATTTGTTTACGATATGCCCTTATTATATGATTTACGTTTCAAAAAGGCTTACCTATTACCCACGCAGCGTAATTTAATGGGAAGTCGACGGGAGAGGTGTTGGCTCCACCTCAGAAAAGTGCTGCCTGTTGGGTCGTCTACCACTTGTTGCTTGATCTATAACCGCCTTAAAGTTGTTGGTGAACTTTATCTGTACTATTTTCATAGGCAAAGCTACGATCACGATGTGGCCTTCAGGAGTCTCCATAATTTCAATTTTTAGCACTGAACACTTCGATACACTCGGGCTGTAATATTCCCGCGTGACCAGTTTGAACTGTTTCGCGGGACGACTGGTGAAGATATCCAAAATCTTTTGTTTGTATGGGGCATAATAAATACGCAAATACCCCCACTTACAGCCGATAATGTAAACATCATCGTAAGCTCGCATACTTGTAATCGCGCTCAGGATTCCTGAGTGTAGTCTTACGTGGTTGTTTGCTATCCAAAAGTAATACATCGGCCACTGTAATCGGTCGAGTAAATTATAGCGACGCATCTCGTGTAGAGCATTGTCTCGTCTTTTTATAGAATGTAATAAATTAAAGCAGGTACCCTCCAGTCTATAGATACACGCCCCTATGTCGATATAATAAAAAATATCTTTGACAAATCCTATTGACATGATGGGGTCATAAAATTTTGTAATACTTATTCCCTTATGCATACTGGGATCTAGCAAATCTACTAAATAGACAAACTCGATGTGATGTAAAGTACCAGTGTAGTATACTTTATGATCCTTTAGTACAATTAATCTGTTCACCGATTCTATTTCGATACGATGGTTGTGCTTTGTGCGTTCTTTACGCGTAATGAACATTTGTTTCCTGTGATTTAACACGACTAAGTAATGTTCATCTTCTGCGTAACTGGTAAATTGGCCGTGTACTGATTCATTACATCTTCCCATTGTGTCGAGATTATAATAATCGATCGATGTTTTTGTGTGCAATCCTAGCACACCGTGATTTAGAAGCTGACACCCTAGAATCTCCTTTGTTCTCTCATAGCTAAGATAGAAATCTTGTTTATCCTCGGTTGCCTTAGCAATAGTGCACCAAGAGCGCAGGGTTCTGTACGTCTTATACCAAGACATTTCCCTGGTCGATTTATTGCGAGCATCTTGATACACATCATTGAAATCGGCGCGCGCATACCTTTCCCATAATCCGTGACATTTTTTCGACGAGTCTACTATTGCTTTCCATCTTGCACACACTTTTCTACATCGGATAAATTGCGTAGCGGGTAGGAAAGATAATATATGGAAGAGGACTTCCGTGGGCAACTCCTCCAGGTAATCGTACCCATCTTCGCCTGGATCCATTTTTGGTTGATGACTTTACGCGGAGTGGAAACAATTACTTATTTATGTTGTTTTATGCACTGTCCATGTGTGTACACATTAAACTAAAATTATAGTAAGATATATTGTACAGTAAGCTACTACGAGTACACGACCGCACTACACAGATCACCGAATGACACTAAGGAGGCAAGGCTGGTGAGCGCCTCTCCGTCAAACTACGCACTATTGATCGTATCCATTACGTGCCATTTCACGCATACAATTTTAACATAAACTGTATTAAAGCGAAGTCGGAATACACAAAATGTATACTTACTCCATAAATTATATCTGAAATAAGAATGCCGGTATAATATAATAGAATATAAACAAATTAAATGTTTTCGCTACCAGCGATATTCAGTGTCAAAGCATATAAAATTAGTACTCAGTTCGCGTAGGCCGTGGCACGTCGCAGTCGTCGTTCATTGGCTGAGCGATAAATCAATATCAGCAGCAGGGTGAAGGGGTGGTCTGACCGCTTGACTTTTTGGATTCACGTGTTTATTGATAGCTCATTACCTCACACTTCAATGATGAAGGAAAACATAAGAATAATTTGAATAAGAATAAAAATAATTTCTTTATTTCATAAATAGATAAATACTTAGCACTAATTATCATCGTTGTTTTTGGTTGAACTCCGACACCCAAGGAAATATTTAACACATGGTGAAAATATCTTAATACCGTAGAAATTTTAACAAGATTTTCTGTGCCTGTGAAGTCTGCCAGCTCGCACTGGGCCAGGGTAGTGGACTATTATCTAAGCCCTGGCCCTCTCAGTCAAACTCTTAGCTGTAGAGGATACAGCAATGGGCGATCACGCTCTATTATCGTTATAGAGGGATTCGTAGAATTAAGTTCGGCAGAAAGTTTTAAAAATGCAGTAAAATAGTTATTCGAAAGGTGACTCCACGTGGCAACCTCAAAAATGAAAGAAAGTATTCCCCCACGCAGAGCCAGGACCCGAGTGTCGACCGTGAACTTGACACACTTACGCGTCCCCTTTAATGTTGATGGACTCGGCTGTTTGTATAAGTCAAGTTCTCTGCCAAGGCCGGTTGAAACATATTTGAGAGACGCTCGTTTGACTTACAAATCATGATACGAATTTGCGAAACTACAGAAGAGGTTTATTGAATAGCGTATGAAGTCGCCTCTTCAGTGTCGAGATTATACATTTAACAGTTTGACTTATATGATACAACTGATTCCTTACTATAAACAATTCCCTCGGCTTCAGAATTAGCATTTGGTTACATATAATATTTCAACAGCTTAGCTTATAATGCTGAAAACCAAATCGCAACGTCCATCTTACCAATGTCTTTTGTTCCGTTTTTAAAACTCCAAATGCATAAGCAAATATATTTCTATACGTCCACTTTGATTGACTGTGTCGTTTTTCTGCAATAACTAAGTTCTTTAAACTGAATGCCAATATTATTGTTAATTCTCGGTAATCAAGGCAAGTGCTTATTATTTTTCTTCTTCTGCTATGAACCACGAACGCTGGGATATCTCGCTGAAGCAGTCGGAGACTGAGGTACCGAGCTTGTTTTCTATTAGCTCGCAACAAGGCGAAAATGTTACGCGATTCAAATACTAGGACCACATAGTTATCGAGAGTTTTGTGATACAGGAGTAGGTCACAGTGTAGTAGCTTCTCATATAAAACATTTTCGCTCTGACAGTAAAACGAAACACCACACTCTCGATATTTTAGTCTGTGGCATCAGGTCAATGATCTCAAACTATTGTTCCCACTATATTTACAGCATGTGCCAAACTCCTACACTGGCAAAACAACCAAATTTCTTCAGCGCATTAAAACTGCATCGGGATCCTGCAGCAAGAACGGAGCAGCAGTCTCACCGGAACCTCAAATGCGCTGCGCCGCGCCGCGGCCCGTCTGCGAATGAGGGACTCGGACACCGCGACCGAACTCTAGTAAGGAATCAATTACCTCTGTAATGTATCGAAATACGATGTGTAATTAAGGCTCTACTGTGAAACAAATAAAGTAAGTGAAAAATAGACTACTGAAATCGGTACCCTCTATTTTGTTTTTTTTCTATAGTCAGGTAAATATATATAAATGAAGTCCTTAAAGCTAAATAAAAAAGCACAGGCATTTGATTTTCATTTGCTACTCGATATGGTCTTGTTTTCGGATCAAAATCTGTTGTTCTAGTAATAATATTGTGATTGAGTTATGAGTGAGAAGTATTTATACACATTAGTTATTTGCATCACAATATTCTAATATATTAATGAGTAACAAATGTATTATGTAGGGGCGACCAGGGACAAAAGTAACGCGGGACGAAATCAACATATGAATTATACACTGATATGCTGTATGCCGGACATAAGTCATTTCGAACCCCACTTTACCTAAGTACTCACAGCGCTATTCCTTCAGGTTTTGACTGTAGCGAGTCGATGACGCAAAAATACCCCCAAAATACTTGTGGCGGTTTTTGTCTATTGCGTTTATTTTGGTTATGGTAGGCTTAATCGTGCGAGTTGTGTGTCAGTAAAATAAGACTACTATTCCTCTTACCATAGCGGTGTAAACAATAATAATCTAACGGTTTTTAAAGGTCTGGTCATTAGTATGTCAAATTCTGGAAAATTTAAATGTTAGGACGAAAGTAACAACTTGTCACTTTCATCCCTTTATACATTTATGTTCGTGAAATCTCAAAGGATTTTTTTATTTTATATTTCCAAGTCTCAATAACTAGAATCAATGAAAACTATTGGAAAGGTAAGATAAGGCAGAGAACCAGCCAATATTGCACTTCGTTCAAGCTTGAGAACCAAAAACAGAAAGAATTGACTTAGAACCAAAAAGTTCCAGAAATATTTCATTTTATTGCTAATTGAAAAATTTATTAATGTCGTTGGGTACAGTAAGATTTGAAAGACTGATAGAAAATACCTATATATGTAATGATGTATATATGATATGAATACAACCAGCCCTAGGGGTCGGATGATTCTAACAAAATACACTGTTTTTATTTTGTCATTTTTCTCAAAATCTGTAATACCAGTTGCAAAAAAGCATTCTGTAGTCGTATTAGCTTAGCTGGTAGAGCGTTAGACTGCGGAGCCTAGAGACCCCGGTTCGAGTCCGGGATATGGTACTTCCTGCACGGCCAAATATTTAGTTTTTTTTTTCTATATGGTCCTAATTTCTAGAAAGCTAACAGTAAAATAGTATTAATCATTAACATTTGGTGACAAACTATATTTTAGCAACTTTGCTTGTAATGCTGAAATCAAATCGCAATGTCCATCTCACCAATGTCTTTTATTCCTTTTTCAAAGCTCTATATGCAAAAGCAAACATAGTTCTATACGCCCACTTTGATAGACTATCATTTTTCTACAAGAAGTAAGTTATTTAAATTGAATTTAAATTGAATTTAAATTGCATTGTTCATTCCCGGAATCGTGGCAAGTCCTTACTATTGTTCTTCTTCTGCTATGAATCACGAACGCTGGGATGTCTCGCTGAAGCAGTCGTACACTGAGGTACCGAGCTTGTTTTCTATTATCTCGCAACAAGGCGAAAATGTTACCACATAGCTATTGAGAGTTTTGTGATACAGGAGTAGGTTACAGCGTAGTAGCTTCTCATATAAAACATGAACATGATGTGTAGTCAACACGATTATGAACTAGCCCGATTACTTTACCAAGCAGTCTATAGCCGAGTTAGCTCAATGGGCAGAGCGCTAGACAGCGAAGTCTAGAGACCCCGGTTCGAGCCCTGGATTCGGCATCCAGCCAAATGGCTGTCTAAACCTCATTTTTGTAATTTGCGATTGTAACTTTTTATTTTCTCTATTATTTACCAAATTATTTTTAAGTAATTAAACAATGAAGTCATTTCCATAAAAAAACAATTATTGGCTGAATAATTGTGTAACTCGCTTGGCTATTTATTGAAAAGTACTACAGTGCTGATATTTTTAACGCATAACACATAAGGATCGAAGTACGAAACAATAGATCCGGTTCGTACTATTGTTCTCGTACTCTATGGATACGGATTATTCGAAAAATAAATAAATCTGTACATAATATTATGTTTCACAAAGTTAAGTGGTTATAACTGGTTGATGGCTGGGCACGGTGGATATTTAAGATTTTTTAATGCCGGGAGTTGTTATGACAGCAATATTATATAGAGGCCAAATTCTTAGGAAGCCTAGCCTCTGTTCCGTTTATTTAATCATGTTGTAATTCATTGCGTTGCTAGCCTGACTTTAATGATGGAGTTCCTGAGTTGAATATGTTTTTTGATCATTTATTTGCTTAATGCAGACCCTTTTCGTTGTGTAGTTTTGCTAACCTTTCTACTTACTCCCAATGACGTCTTACAAATGGACACATCATACATAAACATAACTAATGGCACAAAAAATCGTGCAATGGCCGAAACGCGTGTGCGTGGCAGAGTCATGCGTGCAAAACTGGTCACTTGATTTTATTTGAGTTAGAAAACTGATCAATTAAAATTTTATTTATAATAAATTATTTATTGATTAATACACTTAAGTAAGTATAAATAAAAAATGTTATTAATACTCAAAATAATACGACTATTGTGTTATCATAATTCCTCTATTCTTTTCCAACATCATGTACATTCATATAAGGGCTCGCTACACACAACTGGCATAGTTTAATGCCTACAACGTTTACTCTTGAACAATCACAGTGTAATACATCTTCCGACTCGGCCGTCCTTCCATCAGTCATTGACAACTCCGTTCTGTATTCAAATCCTTCTTATTTTTCTTAATATAACTGCCAGCAACATTTTCATGCTAAATAGGTTATATACTCATCGCTTATAACCATATGCCTCTTGTGAGTGAACACTCGTCTAATTAGTCGCACCACAAACGCCTGCAGTCATCTTTAACCATGGTCAATAATTGACTATGTGTTGGTAAACACTCGTATGCGGTACCCTCGCCTATTGCTTGCCTCGCCATTCGGTCAGCCTCCTCATTACCAGGGATGCCTACGTGAGCGGGTATCCATTGGAGTACTATATCCTTATTCATTGCACAGAGTTTACGGATCGAATCTAAAATACTGTAGGCTATCGGTAGTCCTCGAATACTCGAAGATAACCGAGCCAAATGTAAAAGGGCTCTTTTGGAATCAGTTAAGATATTAAATTTATTATAATCCAATAAAGAGACATAGCCTAACGCTTCGGATATGGCAATAAGTTCACAGTGCATTATACACACATTTGCGTTTATCTTAAACCTAACGAAGACATCCCTTTGCGTGTCGACAAAAGCAGCCCCGTTTCCCAATTCACTGTTTGATCACTCCGTATAGATTTTATAGTGTGCATTAAAAGTTTGTCATCTTAGTAGGAGAACTAAAGCAACCGACATAGCCCAGCGGATTAGCAAGTTGAAGTGGCAATGGGCGGGGCACATAGCACGGAGAACTGATGGCCGATGGGGCCAAAAAGTTCTCGAATGGAGGCCACGAAGCGGAAAGCGCAGCGTGTGATGTCCACCCACTAGGTGGTCAGACGACCTGGTAAAGGTCGCGGGACGTCGCTGGATGCAGGCTGCCTCCAACAGGTCACTGTGGAAATCATTAGGAGAGGCCTATGTTCAGCAGTGGACTTCCTTTGGCTGATGGATGGATGGATGGATGGATTAAAAGTATTGCTTAAAAATGATAAACAGAGGTTACATAACCTATTTGAACTGACGTGACTTTTTGCTTTAGTTAGCCCGTCAATTGTGTTCCTTATACTAAGATAAATATCATAATTTGTAATCCATTCATCTAAAGAATATATAAATATATTGGGAGTTCAGATGGTATCTGAATTTACATTTTGAAACCACATAATTAAAATTTGTAAGAAGTCCTTTAGAAAGTAAGGGTTTATTTTAAGACCATGTAAGAATTTTTATAGTATTTCTGTTATCAACATTTTATTTAATGTACTTGTTCGCAGTAGACTAGAGACGAACTCCATTATATGGAATCCGCATGAGGCTAAATATAGCCTCATGGTGGAAAAATTTCAAAACAAATTTACACGTTTTTTTATATTTTAAGGAATATGGTGTGTATCCGTACTACCCGCTGATGTTTCCCAGTCAGTTCGTTATTGGCATGGTGGGATACTGTAGGCTAGGAGTTAGGAGGGATGTTGCCCTAGTCTAATACGCATTTAAAGCGTGGCGCGGGTGGGTGCTCCACCCGGAGGTGTTATCCGCGTTACAGCTGTGCGCGCCCGTCAGCCGCGTCGGTACTCGCCGCCAACCACCGATGTTTCACGTCAATGTATCCACTATCCAGGACTAATGTACTAAGATTTGCACCCCTGTCGAGTGCGGTGCGACTTCTCAACACCATCGCAGAGGAAATTGATCTCAATTATTGCAACCTGCCCAAGTTCATGGAAATGGCTCAAAAATGTTTAGAGAGATGTTAAGAATATTGAAATATGTATTACGTTTGTTTCTTTTTATTATTTGCATAACATACATAACCACACGCCTTTTTCCCAGAAGGGGTAGGCAGAGGTGCTACTAGAACACCCACGTTTCGCCTTGTATATTCCGTCCCACGATGCGATAGGGGGCGAGCCTATCGCCATATCGGGCACAAATTCCTGACTCCGGGCTAATAATGAATAGAAAAATCCAATATCACTTTGCCCGACCCGGGATTCGAACCCGAGACGTCAGCTTTGCAATCATACCGTAGTTAGTACCACTACGCCACCGAGGCAGTCTATTATTTGTTTTGTTAATTTTATTTTTTATGTTTATTGTTTGTTTTTTAATGTTGTATTTTGTATATTTTTAGGTTTCCCTTTGTTTATTTCAATATAGTGTCACATTGGCCTCGGCTGTTAAGATGTTATATTTGTTGTAAATAAATAAATCAATCAATAATTTAGCTTCGGAATAAATCGGCCTGCTATGGTTCCTTATATAAGTTTCTATTAGTAATGGTAACTTCTTTCTTCTCCAATATATACCTTGGCATAAGTTGTTTAATTCTTGTAAAGCACTGATCGTAGGATTATTGTTAATTGACATAGACTTCAATAAAAACTTAGCTGATAAATATTTTCGACGGATGAATAGTGGTTGGAGACCAACTCAGTTTGCATAGCGTGTATGGGAGTGGTCCTTATAAAACCACCAATTACCCTTTTAATACTATTGTCATATAAGATGCAGCCGTAATCTAATCGGGTTCTGATTATTGAAATATATAGACGTCTCAAGTGTTTTGGATGTACGCTCCATTTTAAACCCGCTAATCTATGTATATAAAAAGAAGTCGTGTTAGTTGCACTTTTTATAACTCAAGAACGGCTTTACCGATATGGCTGAAAATTGGTGAGGAGGTAGCTTAGAGCCAGGAGACGGACATAGGATACTATTTATTCCGTTCGACAGCGTTCCCGTGTGACTTGACATAAAACATCAGTCACTATAAAACGTGGTATAACAAAAAAGAATCAGACTTGGAATAACAAAACACAAATGACAGCTATGTAATGGACGTATGGATGATAATTTGATTTTTGCAAGAAATCAATATTAAAACTATTTCTATTAAATAAATAACAATCATAAGATGAATGAGGAGATACATAATCGCGCTTTACTCTTGATCGAAGATATGTGTTACTGCATGTGCGGTAGTTTATTAATCAGGTTAGAAATGCCAGCGCCCAATCGTGAAATGAATGACGCATTTAATCGAGAATTGGAACGGGAACGTGAATATGATCACCAGGAATTAGATTTAGTAGTTCAAACGAATGTACCCCTGTTGAATTCCCAACAAAAGGAAGTTTATGATATTTTAATGAAGGCAATCGATGACGGAAATGGTGGTTTATATTTCCTAGATGCACCTGGTGGAACAGGTAAGACATTCCTCGTGTCAGTAGTTTTAGCCACTGCTCGTGCGAGATCCAAAATAGAGGTTGCAGTTGCTTCTTCTGGAGTAGCAGCCACATTGTTAGAAGGATGCCGTACGGCTCATTTATCATTAAAAATACCGTTAAATCTTCAAACTATTGAAGAACCAACGTGTAATATTACGAAAAAATTAAGCAATGGCCAAAGTTTTATCGGCATCGAAAATCATCATCTGGGACGAATGCACAATGGCGCATAAACTTGCATTAGAAACACTTAACCGAACATTGAAAGATTTACGAAATGACTCAAGATGTTTTGGAGGAGCAATGATTTTACTATCTGGCGATTTCCGCCAAACACTGCCAGTAATTCCAAGATCTACGGCTGCCGACTAAATAAACGCTTGCCTCAAATCGTCGAATCTATGGCGCTATGTGAAGAAACTGCAGCTGACAACAAACATGAGAGTTGCATTGCTTAATGATACATCTGCTGAAGATTTCTCTGAGCAATTGCTGACTATTGGTAATGGTCAAGTACCTGTCGATGAATCGAGCGGAATGATATCATTTCCAAATAATTTCTGTAATTTTGTCTCATCAAAAGACGATCTTATCAACAATGTATTTCCAGACATTATTTCTAACTACAAAAATAATGAATGGTTGAGTGAGCGAGCAATTATAGCGGCTAAGAATAAAGATGTAGACGACTTGAACTATATAATTCAAAATCAGATCATTGGAACAATGTATTCATTCAAATCTATTGACAGCGTCACAAATGAAGATGAAGCCACCAACTATCCAATTGAATTTTTAAACTCCTTGGATTGCCTGGCTTACCACCGCACAATTTACGCCTAAAGGTTGTCTCCGTAGTAGTCATGCTTCGAAACATAAACCAACCGAAAATGTGCAACGGTACGCGTTTGGTGATTAGAAAATTGATGAACAATGTAATTCACGCGACGATGCTGAAAGGAAAATTCAAAGGTGAGGAAGTTCTCATTCCGAGGATCCCGATGAACCCAACCGATTTGCCGTTTGAATTTAAAAGACTTCAATTTCCGATCCGTCTTGCATTTGCCATGACCATCAACAAATCACAAGGCCAATCCTTAAAAGTTTGTGGTTTGAATCTAGAACATCAATGTTTTTCCCATGCTCAATTATATGTGGCATGTTCACGGGTCGGAAGACCATCTGCGTTGTTTGTTTTTGCGCCTGATAAGAAAACAAAAAATGTCGTGTATCACAAGGTACTTAAGTGAAGAGCAACCTATGTACTGAAATGCAGAAACAATAATAAATGAATAATGTACTTCATTTTTTTTTCTAATAAAAAAAATAACTTAATAAATTCGAAAATCGGCTTATTTATAGCTCTTAAGGCGGAACAGAGTTCGCCGGGTCAGCTAGTACTTAATAAATAGAGAAAACCAAGTATTTTATTTTGCATTTCATTAATATGTCTACCCTGTTTTAAATTTCTGTCCAACTCCATACCCACATACTCATACTATCAACTTGTTCAATACGGGCGTTATTTATGCTTAATTTAAACTATTGTAGTAGAATAAATATGAAAAGGCCACACTAAGCCAATAACAGTTTATAAAGCCGGAATTACTCAAATTACAGTTCATTTTTAAAGTATAATTTTCACCCGGTTTGAATAATTCATGAGATAATTTGAAAAATGTAGGAAGTTATTGGAACTTGTTTTGCATATGTGTGACATGAAGACCCTCAACTTAAGATCAAACCTGATTTCGCCAATGTTCTTTATAATGGTTATCAGCTTTAATCTACAATAATGTATTATTTGCAAATGTGTTTTTAGCCGTATGGTATAAATCCTTATCTTAATAAATACAGTATTGACTACAAGTATTTAATGTTGATAAAAATTGGTCCCATATAATTTGATTTCAAAGAATAGTTTATGAAATGAAAATACTTTATTGAATCTTTCAAATGTTATACATTATTTAAATTGAGTCACTTTTTCTTCTCAACCACCCGATTCACAAGGCTGTTTTCACCAGAAAAGAACGGGCAAGAAACTCGAGTTGCTCTTTTCGAAACAAGTTTACATTTTTTTTTCGTATTGTATTGTATCAGCCCATATACGACCCACTGCAGGGCACGGGCCTCCTCTACAATCGAGAGTACGATTGAGAGTGGTTAGGCCATATAGTCCACCACGCTGGCCTAGTGCGGGTTGGCGGACTTACACACCGTAGATTTTTTTTTAAATCGCTACGGTATGCAAGTTTCCTCACGATGTTTTCCTTCACCGTTAAAGTGCGTGGTGATTGACTATCAATACATACATAACTCCGAAAAGTCAGAGGTGTGCCCTGGGATTTGAACCCGCGACCACCGTGAACATGTAGGCAGCCGAGTCTGGTCCGTTACCACGAGGCCACCACGCACTTACATTTTACAATAGTGTTATTATACAGGAGTCGCAGCTTAGTAGAATTTGGAGCAGTTCATATATAATATAGAATAATAATTGATCAATAATAATATTGGTTAAGTTATTTTGTACCGCTGAGATATGTAAAGTCGCCCAAACGCGAAATCAGTATCACACGATTTGCGACTTGTCACCGTAGAAGAAGTTTTAGCATTTCAAAAGACTTTTTTAGTGACTCATCGCTTATTGCTGACTGTGCCGAGTCACTTTCGTGTGATTGTCGTGCTGTTTTTAAGTAGCTATATTTTTATAACAGCGATTTAGCCGTTGTTGCGATAGAAGAAGTTGTAGCATCTGAAATGACCTTTTCAATGACATATCATTCGTCGTTATTGGCCAATAGGTTGGAATGCTCCTTCTCCTTTAAACTGCTGAAGCTATTTCTGTGACAAATTATATTTTAGCTCGTTATTTTAAAAGAAAAACAACTACGTGTAATAATTTTGGAAGAATAGTATAATGGGGACTGACTCAGCGATGAAATAGTATTTGGAAATCCCTAACCGTTGGAGTTACAGATATCAAACCTGGCCCTATAGTTCCGTATTTAAAAACAAAAATATCTGTATAGATTGTTTTCTAAAAATTAACCCTAAAGGAGTTAAAATTAGAGTTGAAATATTCTATGGAAAATCGAAGCCGCTGAAGCTATTTCTATGATTTTTCTTTGTTTTAGCTCCTTATTACAAACGAAGAATAAATAATATTAGCGTGCAATAATTTTGGGGAAAATAGTATTATTTAGGGATAAGGGGTGTTATGTTGTACGGAAAATCAAACCCATAGCAATATAGTCGACGGCGGTCACATTGAGGGAAATTTAAAAGAGTACTATAAGCGTATAATACGTTGTTGATATGGACTGGACTCAAAAATATCTGCACCCGGGCGAAGCCGGGCCGTGCCGCTAGTAGAAAGTAAAAAAGAAATACAATCGCAAAATACAAAAATCTCAACTCCGTTCAGTTTGATGCCGAATCCCGGGCTCGAACCGGGTTCTCTAGACTTCGCAGTCTAGCGCTCTGCCAATTAAGCTAACTCGGCTACAGAATGCTTGGTGAAGTAATGGGTCTAGTTCATATTCGTGTTAACGTACACATGTGATTTTTATTAATCATGAATTCCTAATAGTAGTCTGACGCAAATACACTTCTATTAATGTTATGTTGATGATAATAACAGTACAAAAAGGTTTATCAGAAAAGCGGGGCCGTGTCAATTTCGAAAAGTCAGCTCTGAAACTGTTCGCATCATCATCAGCCCGTTGTAGTCCACTGATGGACATGTATTTTATTTAAAGGCGTTTAATCGAATTGTGGCAACCAACTTGGACTCCACGCCTGCAGTTGTATCGATGTTTTGCTTGTTCCACGCGCCGCGACGCGATTGATACCCGACGCCGGCCTTCGAGATTATTCGGTATATAAAATTATCATTCAAGAAAATCTTCTATTTTATCTTCTATTTTCGTGTACTTAGTTGCTAAGTTCTTATGATATATATTAATTGGTACAGTACCGATTCACAACAGACCAAAAAAATCGACCCATATTATTGCCATGACTCTATTCAGCCGATAACTGGCCTCGAAGTTCACAGAGCTCTCATCCACATGATATACAATAAATCACCAGGCGAAGATGGCATAACCACAGAAACCCTTAAAATAGGGGAATCAGTTCTTTTACCTCACCTATCGAACCTTTTTAACACCATCCTTAAAACAGGTACATTTCCTAACCGTTTTTGCCACTCAAACATAGTACTTCTTCACAAAAAAGGAGATAAATCTGATTTAAATAACTACAGACCCATCAGCCTCGTATCCCACTTGTATAAAACTTTTATAAAAGTTATAGAAAAACGCATTTCTAGACAGCTAGATTTCTTTATTTTCGTCGAGGACTGTCGACTACTGACCACCTTCAAGCAATTAACCAGCTCCTCGAAAAGTTCCACGAATACAATATGCCTTTATATCTTGCCTTCGTCGATTATGCTAAGGTCTTTGACAGTATAACCCACACTTAAATTTTTGATGCACTCCGAAAGCAACATATTCATGAAACTTATATAAACCTTATTCAAAACATTTATATCCACAGCACAGCGGCAATAAAATTAAGCTACACCGGACCATCCTTCACAATAACCAAAGGAGTAAAGCAAGGAGACTCGCTTTCTCCTAAGCTGTTCACAAGTGCGCTTGAGGAGGTGTTTAGGAAGCTGGCATTCGGTTGGAAAGAGAGGGGAATAGATATCGGTGGTAAGTTAATAAACTTACGCTTCGCCGATGATATTGTCCTATTTTCTTCTTCGGCCTCGGAGCTACAGACAAAGCTACAAGATCTGAGCATTGCAAGCCTTGAGATTGGATTGAGAAAGAATAGATCAAAGACCAAGCTAATGACTAATAGCAATATGAGCAAAATAACGGTGGATGGTGAAGACCTCACATACGTCCAAGAATACTATAAATCTATCTAGGCCAAATCGTCTCCTTTAATTCCAGGCAAGATAAAGAAATTGCTCGTCGAATCGAGAATGCCTGGAGGAGCTATTGGTCCATGGGGGAAATTATAAAAGGCGAACTCCCACTATCGCTCAAGCGAAAACTAATGGACGTATGCATCCTCCCCGTTCTGACATATGGCTCGCAAACTTGGTCTTTGACGAAAATTCAAAAGTCCGAACTCGGAATTTGTCAGCGTGCGATGGAGCGCAGCATATTAGGGGTTAAATTATCAGACAAGATCCGCAACACCCACTTGCGCTCACAAACTCAAATCGTAGATGTAGCTTCGAGAGCCGCTAAATTGAAGTGGCAGTGGGTTGGCCATGTCTGCCGCATGTACTCACAGCGGTGGGCTAAAATCTCCACTGAATGGCATCCCGACCACCCAAAAAGACGAGGCGGTAGACCTAGGCGTAGGTGGAGAGACGAAATCGATCGAATTTTTTTTTGAGAAACTTAATTTTTATAACCTATATGGCGAACATTCTACAACAGAACGTGAGTAATCACGCACTGTACTGATCAAAATAACTAAAATTTGGCAATTAATTTGAATATTGTTATATTAGATAGGGTTATGAAGTTAATAAATTGGGTTTTAATTCAATTTCATGACGATCGGTTAAGTAAATACAGCATGTAGGCGTGTCAAACAAACACATTTTGCTGGCTGAAATATCCGGACCGAGACGTACCATAAATATTACGCGATTTATATACTAGGAGCGCATAAACATTTAGAGCAAACTAGCGCAGGTGGAGGTCACAGTGTAGCTGCAGTCACTATCAACTACGCTCACTGAAACAGTACGTGAAGTATACATTGCACTCGATTCACTTAGTCTGTGGCATCAGGTGAATGAACTCAAAAGCAGCCTCGGTGTGTTCTCATACTAGCTTACGTAAAGTCAGTTGTATGACAGCGTGACATTTTTTAAAGATTGTTTATAATTACGGGTTATACATGTCTGAATAATAATTTGTTGTCATAAGACACAATAAATAATGTAAGAAAATATGGAAGCCACAAATAAATTTGCGTCTAAATAGGTATTCTTTCAACTGCTATAACAAAATGATTAAATTCATTACGTACATAGGAAACAATACAAAGTTCGTCAATATTAGGACGGTCTTAAAGATCAATAAGAGCACAAGCAGAAAATTGTGCCTATTATTATTTGATTTTAAAGAATGTTTTGGGTGATAAAATTGTATTCAAATATCTCCGCTGCAAAATTATGACCAAGTATTATACCTATATATCGAGTTTTATATATATTATATATCGAGACGGACAGGACGAGATGTAACAGGCTGGAACGGGAAAAGCAGTATAGGGGCCAGCAGTCGCCTTAAGTTTAAATATGCAACATATAGTACGCGAAATTATATGTTTCTAAAGCACACCCGGGCGTAGCCGGGCCCGGCCGCCAAATATTTATCAATTTGTATTGTGTCATTGTTAGTCATTTGTCATTGTTAGTGCGTGGTGGCTTGTTAGTAATTGACCAGACGCGGCTGCCTACATGTTCACGGTGGTCACGGGTTCAAATCCCAGGGCATACCTCTGCCTCTCGGAGTCATGTGTGTATAGATAGTCAATCACCACGCACTCTAACGGTGAAGGAAAATATTGTGAGGAAACCTGCATACCATAGCAATTTGTATACATTTTAATTGTATGTAACAGTGCGTCAACTCGCACTTTCAATCGTACTCTCTATTGTAGAGGAGGCCCGTGCCCTGCAGTGGGACGTGATACACATTGTGTCATTCCAATCAGTCTCTATGATTATTACATGCAATTGTAACGTCAGATTAACTTTATTCTATGACTCTCTTATACCGCTGCCAATACAGATTGATTGTTCAGCCAGTGTATGCCGGCTGTTCTAGGTGTGTTGGTGGCGTGCCGTAGATTGTGCGAATAATGCGAATAATTTATTTTCCTTCAACACTGAATATCGTTTGTAAGGAGAGCTACTACTCTGTAAGGTTAGGGTTTCGCCTGCATTAGTGAGAGATGAATATCACCCGTCTCCCTCACATCTTCCCGTAAATTCATAGGGAAGCAATAGGTTGTGTTTATTTTCTCTGGTGTGATGATGTCCTGGTATACCCTGTACTGATCTACGCATGTTGCCTGGCAACCATAAACAAATGTTGTTTACAAACAAACGGCGTCACTGCTTCGACCATTGAATTGAAAAGAATTACAATGAAAAAGGCATCTTCATTGTATGAGCACCCTACTTAGTTAATTAAAGGTCATAATAACCACTATAGACTCGGGATCAATACAAAAATCATGAATGTAAAAGAAGCAACATTATTTTTCGACTCCACGAGAACAAAAGTTTTTTTTTCCTGGATTGAGTTACCTACTTTCTTTTTCGGTGCCCCGGACAAACTGTATGCAATATTTATAATGTCGTTCCGTTTAGTAATTAGAGCCTGAAAGCGTTTCAAACAAACAAACGTATAAGTATCAGCAGGTATCGTATTCATAAAATACGCGTTAAATTAAACGAGTCCTATATTTGTATTCGGACAGATGTATTTATTTATTTATTTATTGGTCTCCAACTAAGACTACACTTAACAAACATTCAATATTCTACATAATTTTAAGAATGAACACTGTGCATCTTAAATTACAGGATGACACATCTTGCCCAAATTGTGGGAACATTATGTATGAACATACACGTTGCATAAAGCTCACCATTGATCGTGTTACGGGACAGTAATATTATTACTATTTATGTATACATACTTTCATATTTTTTCTGCTAAATTCCGTAAGAATAGTATGTGATCGAAACAAATGGCACTAAATATTAATGTCAGCTATACCTGGTAAAATTGAACCAGGCAGCGGCGTGCACAGGATTATGACACTGGGTATGCGGCGGAGTACTCGGTCACACAAACTTTTTATTTTATATGTTTAGCATAGCCACAGCCACGCGACAGATCACTTAAGCCGGAAACCATGCCAACAGAACAAGTCTTAGATGTACTACTATTCATGTACATTTTCTACAGCAACGCAGACAAAACAGCGATCGATCGTCGCGGCAGAAGAAATTGTAATAAGTAAAATTACTAGAAATTACACTGTACTAGAATTACTAAACAATATGCAAGGAAAACAATATATAATATAATCGTGTGTACACAACCACACAGCCAGTTATACGTTTCATAACTTTTAACATGAAACTTTCGAGTTACATTCCCTTTTTGCTAGTTTAATTGTTGTAACTCGGGTACACACCAACCTTTAGACACAATTTGAATCTTTTCACTGAATGACAATTGTGAGAACTTGTTATTTTAAATTTTTAATAAACACACATTTTCAACACAAACCTCACAATCAAATAACATTTTAAAAAAATCAACAAACGCACTAGTAAAAGCAAATCACTACAATTATTATAGAAACTCAGTAATAAACTGTTAAATGTACACACTTTCAAATGTTAAAATGAAAAATCTTTTAAGAGAACTATAAATAATATACTGGCGCAAACAAAATAGTAAACAATGCTTATCACATGAAAAAAGGCAAAATGGCCCCCGCGAAACATAAAACATTTCTGCAATTTAAACAAATAAAACCTTACTAAACAAAAATGCATAATGCGCATACGTGATTCATTAGATTTCCGTCTATTATTTTTACTCGGATTATAGGCAACGAACATTTCCGACTACTCCCGACAACTGCCGAACGCCCGTAGCCTGCCGCTGGAGTCGCGGCTTTCGGATTCATGGGTGTGTGCGTTTACGAACTGTGCACGTACACCAAAATTACTACGCACATGCGAACAAATCTCCTGCGGGACGCGACGGCAGGAGTTGGTTGATTAGGCACATTATTTTTTGTTTGCGCTTGCAAATAATTGCTATTAATAAAATATTAGGCGTTTTTAAGTTATTATATTTTGTTTATTCATTTATTTACTATTAATTATAGTCATCTAAAACATACGAACGTTTTATTAAAATATCTGTGAATGGCAAGTAAAGCACTGCATTTCTGCCTATAAGGAGCGCACGCCCCTGGAACCAGGGATTCATTGAATTATATTTTATTTCGTGTCCTATATTAGCCATCATGACATATCAGAGGGACAAGTGTTGCAGATGAAATCAGAACGAAGCTTACTCAGGGTTTCCTATTGTCATAACAAGGCGAAAAAAAATTTTGGCCTCTTCATGTGTGCCACTGAAGGCAAAGAGAAAATATTACAAACTAACTGTAATGTATGTAGGCTTTATGCAGTTTCTGTAATTGACATTTATAATAATGACTTTGTCTGTCATCAACCGCGTTCCATTGTGCATCACTTGACACTTACAAATAAATAGGGACATGCTTGCCGATTCACTGGTTCTACGAGTATAATAGACGTGTGCTTTGTTAAATTTATTAATTTACGTCTTAAAGAAGACAGTGACTAAAAAGTAAAAATATAATTTTGTTAGTGGAGTATGAATTGCTCGTCCGCACGCAAAGATATCTAAATATAAATATATTACGCTGACCAACTACTAGGAGCGCATAACCATCGAGAGCTGACGTAGTGTGTATTACAGTATAGTAGCTCTGCCTTGGTAGTATTTTCACTGAAACAGTAATCTAAAAACATCGCACTGGATTTGCTCTTGTCTCTGTGTTTAGTCATTATGCAAGTGTGCTAAATTCACGAGTCCTGGCTCTGATTGAGGGAATGCTTCATTTAACTCACGAGGGTGCGTCATGTCTAGTGCAAAGCTGAGTTTTCAATAATTTTACTACACTTTTAATTATTGCCGCTATATCTATTGAAATACTCGGAGAGACACTTTAGACGTATGTTAATCAGAGTGTTACATTTCGTACAAGTTCCTATGTTCCTGTAACATATAGGGTCCATGGCCCATAAAGGAAATACTGAAACAAAATTATATAAGGTTTTTTTTCTCCTTTCAGAAGTGGGGTGACATAGGTTAATTTAAAAAAAAACAATAATGGCGATCCACGTAGGTAATGCTGTATAAGTGCCAACACCGCAATCTAGTGTCGCTCAGTGCAAGCTCGCATGGGGACAGAGACACCAACACTAAATACACTCCTGCGAGAGAAAAGTTGGTTGGAGAAATGGTTTTCACAGATACTGATAGAGGTCGCTGTTCGTAACTACGATCCTGCACCATGTATGATATTGTCCCGGCTCGGTTCGTGATAATGTAGGCTATTTCAATATACAATATCTAGTTATTTAAACTATAATATACGGCAAAGGCCAGGCTTCATTGTTTGACGTGTTATACTCGTACGTCAAAATTTACAGTGCCTTACTGGCAAAGAATTCAAAATAAGACGTGTGTTTGTGGAAAAATATACTTTACATGTATTCCGTGTGATTGAACATCGGTTTAAAAGTAGTTTTATATATATAATACTCGTATACAGATATGTTATAATAATTGAATTCCCAAAGTTTTAAACACTAAAGCAGCCGGGAAAAAGGTCCTGATAACATTTTTATATTATTCCAAAACTAGGCGCAAAAGTTCCGCGATTTATATACTAGGACCGCATAGCCAATGAGAGCTGAGCGAGACAGGCGTAGGTCACAGCGTAGTCGCTTTTACGATGAAACATTTTCCCTGTAGCAGTGAATGAAATATATCGCACGCGATTTGTTTAATCTGTGGCATCAGGTGAATTAACTTAGCAATATTATCTTCACCACATTTATTCTCGTGACTGCAAGAATATGTAACTTAGTTTTAATTAAGTACAAAATCTTCTTTATAATAGTGCGCGTTTAGAAATATTTAAGTTTTCTTATGTACCTATATATGTACATAATACACGAATAAATGTCAATAAAGAGGGGGTTGAGCGTCAAAAAAATGGATAAATATTTCACTACATGAATATTTACAGTAAATTATATTGATAATGATATTATGTGATTTTATCAATTTTACTATGGTCAGATATTACGTAGTCATCGGGTGTTATAACAAGATCTATAAGCACCAAGTAACGAACATCTATAATGTATGTAGATTGGCTGACTTCATCGAGATTATCTGTTCGGTTACCGAGCGTGTCACATATGCAATTCCCTCGCATCAATATGAACATCACATCTAACTCGCATTCTGGTGGTGGAAACACACGTGTTGTATTTAAATTAAATTAATTGATTGTAAAATATATTCTTACATGAAGGGACGGTCCGGCTCCGCCCGGCTGCAGATACTTTTGAGTCCAGTCCACATCAGTAACATATTATGTCCCGTACTGTTTTATTTATTTTCAAACTCTACGCCGTCTTCTGTCCTGCTTTTCCCGTCCCATTTTGTTACAATCCGCTCTGTCATGTCTTATTCTTACTCAAAAGGTGTAATCCAGTCCCAACAAATCTCTTTGAGTATAACAAAACTAACAAATATATCTGAACTCCTGCATCATCCGACGGGAACACTATATTTTCGGGATAGAAAGTACCCTAATTATTCATCTAGGATGTCAGCTACCTCCGTACTAAATTTCATCGAAACCCATTTACCCGTTTCTGAATAGACAAACAGACAAAAATTCTAAAAACCATTGTATTGGGTTCTCTTACGTTAATACAATCCCCGCATGTTAGATTTTCTCTTTTATCTTCCTAATACAAACATCGATGGGTTACAAATTTATTATATGTATAGATAGATTAAGTTAATAAATAATAATATGCTTTGTGATAGATTTTGTTACTAACATTACAAATGCCCATGTAAGATAGACATCACATGTACTTCTACATACACGTTGTCAGGAGCAGAAAAAGATACTTCGATACGCTTATGCCATGGAAAAATATCGGAAAAATAATATATATATAATGTTTATAAACGTTTTTCACAAATGGACGAAGAGGCGGCAGTGACACCGTTTGTTTGTAAACAACAGTTATTTACGGTTGCCAGGCGACATGCAGGGATCGGGTACTGCAAATACCAGGACATCATGACTGCAGACGCAATGTACACCACCTGTAATTTCATTATATACCAATTTACATGAAGGTGTAAAGGAGACAGATGACATTCATCTCTCTCTAACGCAGGCGAAGCCGTAATGACACAGAGTAGTAGCTCTCTTTACAAACAGTAATCAGTGTTAGGAGGAAATCAATTCAATCGTATGCCATCTGCGCACTCTGTGGCTAGTCACCAACACACCAAGAATAGACGTCATTCATTGGCTGAACAATAAATCAATATTGACAGCCGAGTTCATTAGAAATTACAAGTTGGTATGGCGCATAATATCCTCATAAATAATAAAAACCTTCACCCGCGGCTTTCAATGTTTAAAAGACGTGACTGTTCTACTTGAGCAGAAAACATCGGCGATTTAACTGAACAAATATAGGAGAGAATGGGATAACAAGGCCCTGAACAAGAAAAAACTGGAAGGATGTTGGTCGATAATGGCTATGGCATGTACATATGTATGTCAAATTAAACTCGTATGACAGATCAACTATATCAAAAGTATCGTGAACTATTCGGCCAGGCCGATAGCCTATAGGTTCAATATATTTGTATTAATTAACACGCGGACCCGAGAGTCTGTCTATGTTCAGTAATATAGGAGAATCGTGAGCTCAGTATGATTTTCTTTTTTTCTCTTTATAAATATTAGTAACGTTACTATTTCAAAATATTCGAAGACCTTTACGCACGAATATAGAAGAAACACTATTCTCGGCTACTCTCCCGGCCCTGGTCGCCTATCTTTTGATCGCCCGGTGACTGAGTCGCCGGCGAGACCGGTCGACATTACGTAATAGCTCTTATACAGTACATTGCAGGCCCAAAGTTTAACAGTTTTACTTAGAAACGATATTCAGGGTCACGGCAAATAAAATTAATGCTACTCGGTTCGCGTAGTCTGAGGCATCTCACAGTGGTCGTTCATTGGCTGAGCAATAAATCAATACTAGCAGTAGGGTGAGGGAGTATGTGGTGGCTTGTTGGTAACGCACCGGGCGCGGCCACCGAGACGGTAGTCGTGGGTTCGTATACGGGGACATTCCTCTCACTTTTTAGAGTATTGTGTGTGTTGATTATAGAAAATATTTTGAGGAATCCTGCATACTATGATCTTAACAAGATTACTTTTGGTAAATAAAAACCTACACTAATGTAGAGTGGCCTCAGCCCTCTCAGTGAAGCTCTCAGTGGTACAGGAGACCCGTGCAGTGCGCGATGATGGGCGTCAATTACAAGAGTCTAGTACAATAGCTAATCGAGTGGCTACGATGTATATCGTACACTGATTCAGCTAAAATAATTTACAGGGAAGCTCCTGATACTGTAACCTAGGTCTGTGTCGCACAAATCTATAGTCGTGTGCGGTCCTAGTATTTGGATGGCGTAATATATTGATTATAAATATGTATGCATCTGGATACAAACAAAAAACGCTAATAGAAGAACGTGATTAGTCCATGGCGTAGGCCCGATGATGTCAACAACTACTCTTCCTTTTATATTTTTAAAGATAAATACATTATAGGCCATACTTTAATTCACAAATATCATGAATATATTTCGAAGTGCACGAAACAAAGTACGAATACCCTATCAACTAGAGACCTCATGCGCATTTTTATTGTAATAATTTGTAGCTTTAGTATGCTAAATTGTCTGTCCGTGCATCAATTGTAATTTTTATGGCAGTCTTATTTTTGTAATAATTTCATTGTTTCTTGTGAATTTCAATGAGTCCGCTTATTTAATTTTAATAGTACAAAATATTCATACATTCTTAATTGTGGCATGAAGACAATGATATTATTGCGAATGAAATATGAACAGTATATATTATATCGTTAGGTTAGCTATATCATATAACTGAGTTTACTTAAGCTAGTAAAAACACACTGTGACTGCTTCTGAGTTCATTCACCTGATGCCACAGACTAAGTGAATCGTGTGAGATGTCATTCACGTACTGTTCACGTACTGCTTCAGGGAACATAGTTTGTAGCGACTGCAGCTACACTGTGACCTTCGCCTGCGCTGCTTAGCTCTGAATGTTTATGCGGTCCTGGTATATAAATCGCGTAATATTGTGCACTTTTGCGCAGTGTTGTGAAATGTTCTTTCTTTTTTTTTGTGCGTAGAAAATAAATTCTTATACGGGCATTTAATTTTCTTTCGACTATGCCTAATTTACCACGGTATACTTGACTATTGCCCAGAAGTTAAAAACTCACGAAACCGGCACGCTGCGGATTTTTCGTCTAAGTTCTAAGAAAACCAAATCGCAACATCCATCCTACTACTTGCACGAGGTCCATACTATTTAAATATCGTAAAATTCAAAAGATTTATGATTTAAGAAAAGATTTATATTAAAGTTACCAAGTCAAATTATTTATTTTATTTTATTTATTTATAAATTCTTTATTGAACACCACATACAGTAATAAGATAAAAATAAATATGACAACACGTTTAAATAAAGGTGACAACAATTGGCGGTCTTATCGCTTAACGCGATTTCTTCCAGACAACCATTAGATGGATTAAGTTGAAAAAAAAAGCTACAAAGAATAGGGTGGTCATAAAAAAGGTAAAAAAGAAAGAGAATATTAATCATAATTGAGAGTAATATGTACAAAATTTGAGTAATTAAAATATACATTTTCATTAAAAAATACATAGACTACATAAAATAAAAATATCGTATAATATACTACATAAACTACAATACAATATAAAATATTGATTTAGGGGAAACATGAAAGTAATAATAAATTTAAAGTGATAGATAATGTGCTCTAAGGAGCCTTTTGAAGATGGGGAGGGATTTGGCTAATCTAATAGACACTGGCAGTTCATTCCACAAGCGAGCAGCATGGACGGTAAACGATTTGCTAAGGAAAGTACTGCTATGCTCGGGAATTGCTAACACCAAATTCTCTGAGGATCTAAGAGATCTTGCATGTGTGCTGCTAAGGAAAGTAAAACGTTCTTTAAGGTAACGGGGAGTAGTGGAATGGAAAAGAATAGTATATAAGAGGAATAGGATACGAGTATTTCGGCGAAGGCGTATTGATAGCCACTTGAGCTTTTTACGAAATTCAGACACATGGTCATATTTGCGAAGTCCAAATATGAACCGGATACAAAAATTTTGAAGTCGCTCAAGCTTTTCAAATTGTGCTTCGGTGAGATCGAGATAGCTAGCATCAGCATAATCAAGGAGAGGAATAAGAAGAGACTGAACAAGCCCAACTTTCGTGGGAATTGGCAAAAAGTTCCGTAGCCTTCTTAAAGACCCCGCTGCTGCAAATAATTTGCGGCTGAGTTCTTGCAGTTGGGGACCCCAGGATAAGGTTTTGTCCAAAATTAAACCCAAGTTCTTAACACTGTCACTATAAGGGATAATGCATCCATCAAATATCACGGTGGGTATGAGATTGGTATCAATCCGGGAAACCATCCTGGAGCTGCCAACAACAATGACTTGAGTTTTTGCCGGGTTGACTTTCAGGCCATGCATCTTACTCCAATCGTTTATATGTGCAAGATCTTTGTTGATTGCAGATATGGCCTCCGTCACCCTGTCAGCTGGTGCTTGGTAATATAATTGTAGGTCGTCAGCATAGAGATGGTAGGAAGAAATAAGGTCGTTGGAGATAGTATTAATAAATAACGCGAAGAGCAAAGGAGATAAAACGCCGCCCTGAGGAACGCCAGCAGAATTATCGCACCACGAAGAAACTGCTTCTTCAATACGTATACGCTGCCGACGCCCCATCAGGTAACTACGAAACCAGTCAATTACCGTTGGAGATATGTTAATAGAGCAAAGAGTGCTGAGCAAGATATCAAAATCAACTGAGTTGAAGGCATTGCTGAAGTCTAGCAGAGCTAGAACTGTCAGCTTGCCATTCTCCAAAGCCGCTCTAATGTCGTCCGTAAAATGTACCAAATGAAAAATGAAAATGAAAATGAAAATAATTTATTGAATCCATTAAAATGTTCAATATTATTTAGATTCAGTCATTTTTTTTTTCTACCACCCGGTTCGGAAAGCGGTTTTCACTAGAGAAGAACGGGCAAGAAACTCTAGTGTTGCTCTTTTCAAAACCAGTTTACAATATCGTGATTATTACAAAAATTACAAGTTGGTCCAAATCAGAGCAGTTCATTAATAATTTGTTATAATTTGCAAGTTAAATATATTTTTAATACAATATTGTTTATATTCTGTTTAATATGGCTGAGTGAAGTGAAGTAGCCCAGAACGAAGAATCAGTATGCCCTGTTTCACCAACGCAGTGAATACTCGTGAAAACCTTATGTAATCTATAAATCAGTTACAATGTAAAAAAAATCAGACAGACCAGTCCACACAAGCAGCACCCGTTCACGAGTATGACGCATGTGCCAGCCATCGGCCTCCTCAACCATGCTACAGGGAAGTGACCGACCCGGCACACGACGCCGCCGCAAGCACAGACTTTTAAGCGAGCATGACATACCCAATCGCTTACAAAGTAAAATACAATATGTAAAGTTACTTAATATAAATTACAATATACAGAGCACACCGATACCTCCGCTCCGAAATACTATCTATATGTTTAATTTTATTCTATTCCCAAGCCTTATTATCATCTAGATATTCATAAGTATTAATAAATAACGCGAAGAGCAAAGGAGATAAAACGCCGCCCTGAGGAACGCCAGCAGAATTATCGCACCACGAAGAAACTGCTTCTTCAATACGTATACGCTGCCGACGCCCCATCAGGTAACTACGAAACCAGTCAATTACCGTTGGAGATATGTTAATAGAGCAAAGAGTGCTGAGCAAGATATCAAAATCAACTGAGTTGAAGGCATTGCTGAAGTCTAGCAGAGCTAGAACTGTCAGCTTGCCATTCTCCAAAGCCGCTCTAATGTCGTCCGTAATATGTACCAAAGCAGTTGTAGTACTATGCCCGGGGCGAAATCCCGACTGGAAGGGATTAAGGAGATGATTAGTGGATAGGTAGAAAGAAAGCTGTTTATGGATAAGATTTTCAAACACTTTAGAGAGGAAAGGAAGGATGGAGATAGGACGATAGTCGGTGAAAGATGTAGGATTATGACGTTTAGGGAGGGGTATTACTTCAGCATCCTTCCAGGAGGATGGGAAGACGGAATTGGAAACGGAGAAATTGAAAATATGACAGAGGATAGGAAGGATTTCGTCCAGGATTGGTAGTAACATATTACGACTGATACAGTCAGTACCAACTGCATTGGAGGAAATAGATAATATACTCTTTTTAACATCACAATCAGTAAATTGACTTAAGACGAACTGAGAATAATCTGGGGTTGGAATATTTGAAAGATCGTTTATAGTTTTATATTTAGTGGCCCTATCGATATTGGGCGAGGCTGTGAAGTGTGAGTTTATTAAATTAATATTTAAATTGCTAGAACCAGAATCAGGACGAGAATTTCCAACTCCCATTGAACGAAGAAATTTCCAAACTTTCGCTGGATCACCATTTTCTACGGAGCTGTGAATGTGACGGCGTTGAGCATTCCTACACATCTTGTTGCTGAGATTGCGGAGAGCTACATATTTTTCCCAGTTACGAGACAAGGGACGACGCTTGAATTTAGCTTTCGCCGCAGCTTTTTTCGCCATAATTTCTTTAATTTCATCATTAAGCCAAGGCGAAGGATAGTGTTTTAACTTGACAGCACGAGGCGGAGCATGCACGTCGTAAAGCTTGATGATACTAGACGTAAAACGGTCAAGCTTGTCATCAATACAGTTGGATGTGAGCAGAGGAACCCAGTCAATATTGCTGACATCCTTAAGAAGTTTTTCGGAGTTAATTCCACGAAAGCAACGTAGCATCCGAACCTTACATCTCCCTTTAGGAAAGCGAATCCTATAAGAGAGATAGATAAGATCGTGATAGGAGAAGGCGTCGGCAGAGCACTGTCCATGATTTTCAACAGAATGAAGAGAGGAGACAAAAATAAGATCAAGCAAAGAAGGTACAGAATTAGGAAAATTATGAGTAGCGTTTAGAGGAAGGACAGATAAGTTGCTAGAATTCACAATAGAATATAAAGATGAAGAACGATGATTATTCTTAAGAAGGCATGTATTAAAGTCTCCCATGATTATAGTGTGACTGTACGATGGAGTGAGGTTAATAAGGATAGTTTCTAAAGAAGAGAAATAATCGATACGAAGAGAAGGACAATAGTAAACACCGAGAAGTACTTTAGAATGTTGGAGTTCAGCTTCCAGGAACAAATGCTCACCACCATTTGAAGGTGGCGGCTGGGGCGATGTATGTACAACGGTGAAAGGGATGCCCAATTTTAAGTAAATAGCAACCCCACCACCACCGCCAAAAACCCGATCGTTCCTGATAAGTTGAAAACCAGGGAGAGAGTAGGAGTTAGATGGAAGACATGGCTTAAGCCAAGATTCGGAGACAAGAATAGCGTGAACATTCGCACAGTCAAAGCTAGCTAACATATCGGGGTAATGAGCCGGAATACTCTGAGCGTTAATATGCACAACATTAAAATTCCTAGGAACAACAGAGAAAATGGACATTAGGGAATCATTAAGTGTAGGAGTACCTGTAATACTGTCACTGTCACTGCAAGCTGAGAAAAAATCATCAGAATCACCATTACTATCACACATATATAATAATTATATAAACAAATTGAAATAAATAATAAAGCAAAACGAAACAAACAAAATTAATACGAATAACAGTTATAACAATTAGCACCATCTGCCGGTTGTGTATAGAATTAAAACTAAATAACACATTTAAATTAAAAATAATAATAATATAAAAACGAAACAAATTTACAATCATACTGGCGGTAACTGGCGGTAACTAGCAAACAATACAATAGATTAAGGAAAAATAAATGTAACAATAATTACTAAAAAGATAAATAATAAAAAAAAAACGAAATTTAAATAAAAGGTAAAAAAAAATGTTAAAAATATCGTAACAACACAACACAAAAAGAAAAGTAATTCAAAATATTATATAGGTACAACGAGGTACAATTTAAAAACACTAATGTTACAAATAATAATCAAGAACTCGTGGAACATAGTATAGGTATAGAAAAAAAAAACAGGTGACACTGACATCTTCACATAATTTGAAATTGACAGCACAAAATGTTAACTAAAAGGTAGGTAGTTAAAATATAAATATTATTAAAACGTTACCCAACCAGTACCTACGCAAGTACAAGCACAATATAACTGAGCTGTTATTTTTTATTGTTCACTGTGCGCTTCGACTTTGTAATTCTGGTCCTAGCTGCAGGTTTAGCACTCTCTATACCCTCAATGTTGTTGAGATCCTGGAACGAGTGTACACGTATCCGCGCGCCATCTGGACCAGCAACATACACGCAGCCTTCCTGGGTCCAGCACCTCGCAACGCCGAATCTCTCCCGAGCCGACATGAACACGTCATGACGAACTTTGGTCAAGAATTCTGACATGGTAATGCCGGAACCCTTCAGCTTCGTTTTTGCGTACCAGAGCTTGTCACGGACCAACACATCCTGGAGCTTGAAAAGGATTGGCCGCGGCTTCTGTGTGTCAGTGGTTCGTCCCATTCTGTGGCACCGTTTAATACTCTGCGGTGAGAAGTCAGACAGTTTGAGATGGTCCTTGATAACATTGGACACCAGTACTGCTGTATTCTCCTTGTTAACTTCCTTCACACCATGAAGGAGTAATATTTTTCGGCGGCCCCTCATTTCTACGCTATCTACATTTCGCGCGAGTATCTGCACCTGCTGCTGAAGATTGCCGAGTGCCTCCGTGATGAAGGACCGGAACGAAGCAAACTCAACTGCCAAGTTTGATGTGGTGGATGAAGGACTTGGTGTTTTGTGCAGCTCAGCGTTGAATTCTGCCATTCGCTTCTGGAACATCTCCATCATGTCTGCGAGTGTGTCCTTGATCGAATCCATAGTTTGTGCAGTGGTCAGACACAGTGATAATATCCACAGTTAAAGTTATGTAGTGTTGAGAGGAATATGAGCGGATATAACACTATACCGGCAAGTACTAATTGTTAGCACATTAGTTAGTCTAATAAATTTATTTCAAAATGAAAACTGTGAGTTTATTTGCAAAATAATTTGGGAGCTCAAAAAAAAACGGTCTGAACTTGATGACTACTTTAATTATGTAATTTACCTAATTATGTAATTGTATTTTGTGAGAAATATCACTGTTTCGCTTAAAATATCAATCAATTCATCCACATTGCGGGCGGGCTATAAGCCGTACCGACGGCAGTGCGAAGAGATTTAACCTTGACATAAAAACACATTTGCTCAATCTGTGACAGAGCAGAGGTATTGAGCAAGCGTGCGTCAAGTCTTTTCCGTATATAAGCTGTGTGCGCCTTACATACATATTTACATTTAAATATTTCTGTTATACTATCTAATAAAAAATAAGCGATCTAACGTATTATGCTGGTGGTGTACCATTTTAAATAAATAAATAAATATAAAATTCTACACCCCCGCCACGATCACCACGAACACTTAGGAGACGCGGTGTATGTCGTAGTTTGTAACCAGGGTTGTTGCTCTATGATCCGAAATAAGTTATAAGTTTTCCACTTCTAAAAATCAACACTATTCTAAATGACACATATCAATCACTCGGAACTAAGTCTAAAGTTAGGACGTACTATAGAGGATTCGAACATTTTGTGGAGTACCTAGGCACCTTCGCACAGTTTTTCGCACGCAGTCCAAATGGTGCTTTATCCTCTTGCCCTACTTAAAACCCCGTTTCATGAATTGCAACCATATTCAGATTTATTTATTTATTCTTAACTGCACACAGAAAGGAAAAACATACAAAAAATAATAAAATTAAGAAAAATGTACAGATGGCGGTCTTATCGCTCTAGGCGATTTCTTACAGACAACCTTTGGATGGATTTAACACAATGAAAAGAAGACAGGGCAGTCTAGAATATAAAAGAGACAAGCTCCAACACAAACAAAAAAAAAAAAAGGAAAATTAACAAATTGTTTATAATATATATATACACAATATATAATACATAGTAATTTACTCCTAATATACATACACATGCCAATTATTATAAATATACATATAAATACATACATATATATACACACTATAAATTACCTTAATTATTTAATTTTTGATAGACCAATTAATTATTTAATTGGTCTATCATAATAATAACATTATCATGCAATTCAGATTTAGAAGTCATTATTACAATCATCCATCCATCCATCAGCCAAAGGAAGTCCACAGCTGAATACAGTTTCCACAGTGACCTGTTGGAGGCAGCCTGCATCCAGCGACGTCCCACGCTGCGCTTTCCGCTTCGTGGCCTCCTTTCGAGAATTTTTTGGCACCATCGGCCATCAGTTTAAAAGTTAAGCTACTAGACCCGAGCCAAATACTTGTGGGCCTCACAAACATTTGTCTCGGTGCGGGGATCTAACCCGCGGCCTCTCGTTTCTCAGCCGGCATCTAACCAACTGCGCCACGGAGGCTGTCTAAATAAATTAAATGCTTTCTCTACCAGCGACATTCAGTGTCAAAGCATATAAAATTAGTACTCGGTTCGCGTAGGCTGTGGCACGTCGCAGTCGTCGTTCATTGGCTGAGCGATAAATCAATAGCAGCAGCAGGGTGTTGGGGTCGGGGGTGGTCTGACCGCTTGACTTTTTGGATTCAATGATGAAGGAAAACAGAATAATTATTTGAATAAGAATTAAAATAATTTATATCTATATATATATAAAAGAAAGTCGTGTTAGTTACACTATTTATAACTCAAGAACGGCTTTACCGATATGGCTGAAAATTGGTGAGGAGGTAGCTTAGAGCTAGGAGACGGACATAGGCTACTTTTTTTGTGAAGAAAAGGCTTGAAGGGGTTGAAATAAGGGGTGAAAGTATGTATGGAAAAATCTGAACCGTTAAAGTTAAGATGTTAAACTTGGCACTTTAGTTACTTATTTAAAAATAAAAATATATAAATTAACCCTAAAGGGGTTAAAATAAGGGTTGGAATTTTATATCCAAAACCGAAACAGCTGAAGCTATTTCTATAAAAATATATATTTCAGCTCCTTATTACAAACAAAAAATAATGGCTTAAAATAATTTTGGAAAAACATCATTACGGGGGTAAAATAAGGGTAGAAATATTGTACGGAAAATCAAAACCGCTAAAGCTATTGATATAAAAACTTATAATTTGAAACAGTAACGAAAAATAATGTGCACTATAAAACATCTTAGGTAATGCATACATACACACACGCCTTTTTCCCAGAAGGGGTAGGCAGAGGTGCTACCAGAACACCCACGTTTCGCCTTATATATTCCGTCCCACGATGTGATAGGGGGCGAGCCTTCATAGTCTTCTTTACCTATTAGCCTAAAGCGACGAAAAGGGGTTTGTTTTGACGAAAATTCTTAGCGCTGTTTCAGGTAGGAATTAAACAACAGAAATCACCAAGAAGGGAAAAACGTTATGACTATTGCATTGTTTACATTTGAGAAATAAGTAGTTTACTATACTTCAAAAAATCAATTTCGTGGTCAGAATTTTGGCTGAGCGGAAAGTTTTAGCAGGAATTTTGCGAAATATTTGTGTTTGCGTATTTTTTAAATGACATTAGTCGTAATTTCGTGTTTATATAAGGCCTATCTACAAAATAAAAGCAATTCCAAAAAATTGTCAACATGCCTATTTAGGCATTAATGGATGAAATGGCATAAAGTGGGACGAACGCGATGAGACCGGTCGGATCCAGATTGCATTCGATGGGAAATAATGGGACGGGATGTAACAGAAAGAAAAGGAGCCAGATGAGATGGGATGGGATACGATAGGAAAAGGGATAGTAGGTACTTAGGTTGAGTTCAGGAGTACAAAAGTTTGAACGGGAATAAGATATTTCTGGTGTGGAGTCTAAACATCTAAGCACCCAGGCAAAGCTGGGCCGGGCCGCTAGTATTTCATAAAAAGAGAAATTCTTAGCACTAATTATCATCGTTGCTTTTGGTTGAACTCTCATACCCAAGGAAATATTTAACACATGGTGAGAATATCTCAATACCGAAAAAATTTTACAATATTTTCTGTGTCTGTGAAGTCTGCCAGCTCGCACTAGGCCAGCGTAGTGGGCTCTTGCCTAAGCCCTCGCCCTCTCAGTCAAACTCTTAGTTGGAGAGGATACAGCAGTGGGCGATCACGCTCTATTGTCGTTATAGAGGGATTCGTAGAATTAAGATCGGCAGAAACTTTAAAAAATGCAGTAAAATAGTTATTGGAAAGATGGCTCCACGTGGCAACCTCAAAAATGAAAGAAAGTATTCCCCCACGCAGAGCCAGGACTGCGTGTCGGCCGTGAACTTGACACACTTACGCGTCCCCTTTTATTTTGATGGAAACAGCCGAGCTGTGTGAAAACATGTTTAAGATACAAACAATTCGTGAATATAAGAGACACTCGCTGTAACTACAAATCATCCCACTAATGAACAGAACTAAATATTTATGGAAAAGCGTGTGAAAACGCCTTTTCAGTGTCAGGATTATAATTATATATTTAACAATTCTTAATTAAACGATACAATAGATTCCTTACTATAAACAATTCTCTCTTCTTCAAGATCAACATTTTCTATATTTACAATATTTAGCAACTTCGCACATGATGCTGAAAACCAAATCGCAACATCTATCAACTCTATTGTTACTTTGTCAAAACTCCAAATGCAAGACTGAATGTCGATTGTATTGTTAATTCTCGGAAGTCATGACAAGTGCTTATTATTTTTCTTCTTCTGCTATGAATCACGAACGCTGGGATATCTCGCTGAAGCAGTCGGACACTGAGGTACCGAACGTGTTTTCTGTAACGTAACATTTGCGCCTTGTTGCGAGATATCGCAACAAGGCGCAAATATTACGCGATTCAAATACTAGGACCGCATAGCTATTGAGAGTTTTGTGATAAAATACAGGAGTAGGTCACAGTTTAGTAGCCTCTCATATAAAACATTTTCGCTCAGGCAGTAAACGAAACACCACACTCTCGATATTTTAGTCTGTGGCATCAGGTCAATGATTTCGGAAATATTGTCTCCACTATATTTACAGCATGTGCCAATACAAGAATGCAGTCTAATATTATTTGTTTGTTATCCCGCCGCAAAATAACTTATCGCTACCATTGCCTGGACTATCTGGGCCACCGTTGTGTCGATTCCCTACTAAATACATACACTGACAAAACAACCAAATTCCTTCAGCGCATTAAAACAGCATCGGGATCCTGCAGCAAGAACGCCATAGTCTCGCCGGAACCTCACATGCGCGGCGCCCCGCGGCGACTACTCTTCGAATGAGGGACTCGTACACCGCGACCGAACCCTAATAACGAATAAATTACCGCCTCTGTAATGTATCAAGATACGAGGTGTAGTTTAGGCTCTACTGTGAAATAAATAAGGCAGTGAAAAATAGACTGCTAAAATCAGTGCCCTCTATTTTGTTGTATTTTCTGTAGTGATGTAAATATATAAATGAAGGCATTAAAGATGAATAAAAAAAGGACAGACATTTAATTTTCATTTGCGACATGGTCTTGTTTCCGGATCAAAATCTGTTGTTCTAGTAATAATATTGCGATTAAGTTATGTATGAGAAGTATTCATATTATTTTATTATGAGGACCAAAAGTATTCGAAAATCCCTATTAATTAATGTCTACACGAATATGAACTGGACCCATTACTTCATCAAGCAAATTACCAGCAGAATTAGTGATAAGAATTTAGTGATTATCTCAATATCCCGAGTTTCGGATTCAGCCGAATAGACTATGTACATAATACATTTTATACCTTTCACATAGTGGGACAGTGTATTAGCTTGAATGCATTCGCTGTGTGTCACAGAGCACAGACTGAGCAAATCGAGTGCGATGTATTTAGTTCACTGTTTCAGTGAAAACACTACAGAGGCACAGCTACTATACTGTAACATACATCTGTGTCGTGCAGCTCTCAATGGTTATGCGCTCCTAGTAGTTTGATCGCGTAATATTTGGCAATATTTACATATCGGAGCCATCAGCGTACGATTAACAAAGATATTCATGAACAACATAACGGACAAAATAATACAGGACTACTTTCAGTAAATGGTCTTTACTTGAAACAATACGTACTGAATTCAACAGAGTACAAGTACAAGTACATTATAAACCAGTGACTCTGCAGGTGTATGCAATGATTCCGTCAGTGGAATACACTGACCACTTATGTTGGCGTATCCTTCGTTCCCGCCTGTCGTCATCACACTTGCACCTTCATTCGGAAAAATGTTTTCGATTTATAATTTACAAATTTTTCATAGACTTCATTAGCTTAGTAAAGTGAATTATAATTACTGGAATCATTTATGAATTATCAATTTATATGATGGTTTATTTTTTAATTTGTAATATTTCAGTTTGAATACAGTTGGACACATGAAGATAAAATATATAACAGCATTTATTCATAATGATAAGAATGTTTTTCTCTCCCATAATCCGATTAATGGTGAGCTTCGTGCAACGTGTACTTCTATACATACTACATATATCCGAATAAACATCATTGGACTTGGTTATACAGGATATATCAAGACTGCGACCGAAAACGAAGCCAGGTGGTAGTAATTACAGACACAATGCAACTAATGAAGAAGCGTTTTTCCTTACAATTCTTATAAAATCAATCGACGAAGAGGCGACAGTGGCGCCGTTTGTTTGTAAACAACGTTTGTTTACGGTTCCAACAGGTGGAAATCGGCGCCAATACAAGAATATCATGACAGCAAAGGAAAAACACAACCTGTTGCTTCACTGCGAATTTACAAGATGTGAGAGAGACGGGTGATGTTCATCTCTCACTAATGTAGGCGAACAAAGTAGTAGCTCTCCTTACAAACAGTATTCAGAGTGACAGAAAACGAAATGCGTCGTATGGCATTAGCGTAGTCTGTGGCTCCACACGGACGTCGTTCATTGACTAAAAAATAAATCAACACGGAGACGTAGAATTAAGACTATCGGAAGTTACAATAAAATGTAGAAACTGGAATGACACTATAAACTTCGGTATGATAGAAAATACTCCTCCAACACGGAGCCAACATACGTGTCTGGACCGTCGACTTGGCACACTTTCGCGTCCTCTTAGTTGTTTTTATCGCAGAAGTTCCGTACCAAGGCCAATACTTTATTAGAATGAGTCATGACGTACGAGGGCTGTAGAGACATCTCTCCAGCTCGACTCTCAAAACACACACACGGAATGCCAGCAGTGGATTCAAAACATTTTATGTAAAAAATTAGAATCAGCCACACACGTGGAGCCACCTGGATATCTATGTGCCTCGGCGGCAGGCGCCACGCACTGCGTGTCTGCATAGTATGGAGCGTCGGGAAAGTTCCGGCCGGGCTCAATACAATACAGGTTCAATACATTTGAATAAACAAGCGGACTTTTTTTTTATTTTTTATTCTGGCACGGCATGATGACTGCACTGCACCTGATGTTAAGCGTAAATGCCGTCCAGACAGAGTATCAAATGGCATCAGACGGTGGTCCCATGCCATTCGACACAATTATGCCGGCCTGCTGAGATGCTTCTTCACACTACGGCGGAAGGACCCAGGATTATAGGAAGGAGGGAACACGTGTGACGGCAAACAATTCCACAGCTTCACAGTGCGGCACAAAAAAGAATTTGCGAACTTTTTAGTTCGCGCCGAGATGGTTTGAACCGTCAAGCTGTGGCTTCGCAAGCCAGCACGCGTGGTTCTGTTAAGGAAAGGAGAGGAGGGGATCAAACTTAATAATTCCTCAGAGCATTCACCGTGATACAGACGGTAGAACACGCTTAGAGAGGCAACATCCCTCCGCAACTGTAGCGACTCTAAGTTGCTCGTAACGTCTGCATCATTTACAATGCGAATGGCCCGCCGCTGCAATCCATCCAAGGCATCGAGTAAGTACTGGGCGGATCCATCCCAGAGGTGCGAACAGTATTCCATACCCGGCCGAACCTGCGCTTTATACAAGCGGTATAGTTGACCGGGTGTGAAAAACCGACGCACCTTGTTCAGGATTCCGACCCTGCGCGATGTGGCAGATATTACGCCCTCGATGTGATTCCTTGGACTTGAGAGGATGTTTATGTTCGGTGATATGTGAAAGCCTGAAAAAGTATACAGCAGTCTGTATTCTTTCAGAGCGTCGGTATCGCATGGCTGTTTAATGTTTATGTAGGATAGTGTCGCAGTTTTATCTATTTAAGGAGCTTAGAAACCATAATCAAGTAAATAATCCACATTGCTTAGTACGAATAAGTTCAATTGTTTTTTTTATTGTATGTATGGTGACAAAATTGTGTGCTTAGTATAATTATGTGTATGTATCGCATGACCGAGAGGACACAGAGATTTCTGCTCTTTCAGCCTCAGCAAGCCGCTGGAGTTATACAAGAATAACAAACTAGTTTCTTGGATTTACGCGAATGTTACACAATTTGATTTTTACATTTTTTTAAAATCTATTTAAATTCGCGATAAAACCCGTAAGAATTCGTTTTATTTCAATTTAAAAACTAATATGATAGAACTCAAAGCTAATAATGTAGGGCTCCAAGAGATGAGAAGTTCTGTACGCTTCATAATAATTGATACGCCAACGTCACGTGTCAATTAAATCGAGACGAGTCTTTAATAATACAGTTGCAGTAGAAATAAAAAACCACCGTGCCTCACTTATATAGCAAATCTTAAGCCCACAGTGTAACAGCTTAACCTCTACGTGATATTCAGTGAAACAGTGAACGAAATAAATAGTACTCTGTTCGAGTATTCTGTGGCATCACACGATCGCCATTCATTGGCTGACCACTAATCAATATCGACAGTAGGATCCATATAGTTACGGCGGTAGTAATAGAATTCTGTTCGTTAGGAGTTACAAGAGTATTATAGTAATATTTCTGGACACTGAGCTTTGTTCTAGGTATGTCACATAACACCCTCAAAATTAAAAGAAAGCATTCTCTAACACCGAGCCAGGACCCGCGTGTCGACCGTGCGCTTGACACAGTTACCCGACCCCTTTTATTCTGAGGGACTCGAATCCTTGGAAAACACAAGTTCTCTGTCAAGGCCGGTTGAAACATATTTGCGAGACATACGAACCAGGGAATATATTTATAAAAGACGCTCGCTGAAACTATAAATTATAGCACGATAAACTAAACAAGATGTTTATTGAATTGCCTGTGAAAACGCATCTTAAATTTAAACATACGTTTTAAATTCTTACTTATACGGTACAACAGATTCCTTACTATGAATAATTATCTCGTAAAAACAATCATAGTATTTCTATACAACAATATTGTACAATATTATTGTACAACAGTATTATACAGTATTATTGTACAACAATATTGTACAATATTATTGTACAACAGTATTATACAGCATTATTGTACAACAATATTATTGTACAACAGTATTATACAGCATTATTGTACAACAATATTGTACAATATTATTGTACAACAGTATTATACAGCATTATTGTACAACAATATTGTACAATATTATTTTGAAACAGTATTATACAGTATTATTGTACAACACTGGCGTACTGATTTCGTCACCTTTTCGGTGGTAACTGGTACCCTAACCAATATTAACAACTACAGAAAGGAAAGAGGTTATCAACTCGGCTTTTTTATATTTATTTCGCTCGATATCTCAGCCAATACTGTGCCTATTGTATTTTTTTTCATATCAATATATTCAATAATTTAATGAGTCTTGTGCAATTAATTAAATAAGAAATTTTAATATGAATTTAAAAAGGTATTAGATAATCTTAATAAATAATGTAATATAAATATATATTGAATGTATAACAATCAAGTCAAATTAATAAAAATCTTCGCTTAGAAAATTTAATACATAATGAGAACATTAATTATCTCAAATGTTTAACAATTATTTTTTTAATTCATTCAGATTCCATCTCTCCAGTAATATTGGTAGCTTGCTATATATTACTGGAGCCATGCAAAAAAACCTTTTACGTACTAAAGCAGTTTTAAACCTGTGCATACAGAATCCATTTGTGTCTCTTTGTGATCTTTTATATATATATATATATATATATATATATATATATATATCACCGTATTATTTTAAATACCTTTAGATTATAATCTGTCTCGCGAGATTGTGAACTGTCGAAAGATTGTGAACCGTAACATACTGCTTACAATTTAACGCATTGTTTTACGGTACGTAGATTTTTCCAGACGTTGTATCTACCTAACGTTGTATGATGATTCTGAATTTAGAAAGAAAGTTCATCAATAATTGAGTAACTGCTAGATCAGTGTAAATGATAGATTTGATAAATAAATAAATGATTAGGTATGTAGTTTCACCATTCAGCGCCTGCGGGAAGATATTGATAATCTAAAACAAGGATGTAGCTTTGTTATTGTAATCTAACTAAGCCAGGAAGTTGTAGCAATGTTCACTACATAACATATTACGTCATTTATGTCACGTCGCAAGTATAATGGTAAGAAATGGTACCTCTTACAGCGATGAATATAATCATTAGAGACAAGCCCAGCCCTGAAGTCCAAATAGCGTAAAATATTCTTTTGTATGGCCTCGATACGGGATTTATAAATCTCATATCAAGGGTTCCACACCTGCGATGCGTACTCTAAGTGGCGTACTCGCATATTTCATAGAAACAACTCGACTCAAAATATCGATATAGTGAGCGGGGGCAAGATGAAAAACGGGGTAATACAAAAATTGGTCCATAACATTAGTTGTAGCGCATAGTCACAGTCACAGTGTAGCTGCAGTCGCTATGAACTATGTTCGCGGAAACAGTACGTTAAGTATTTGATTCACTTAGTCTATGGCATCAGATGAATGAACTCAGAAGCAGCTATGGTGTGTTTTCATGCCAGCTTACATAGTCTCAGTCGTATGTTAGCGTGCCTTTATATAAAGGTTTTGTTTTCAAAATTACGACTGAAATATGAACAACTATTTCACTCTCTTACGGCACAATTATGGATTTAAAGAACTATGGAGGCCACATAAAACCTATATTGATTCTGTACTCTTGAAATGAAATGAGCGTACTCATTGACATTTACAGGAAACAAAGAAAGGTTCGACATCAATGATACCGTCATAAAAATAACAATGAATGCACGAATAGACAATTTTGCAAACCAAAGCTACGTATTGTTAAATTAATGAGGTGCGTGGTAAATAACTGAACTGAATGACAAGTCTGATTCACTGGTGTTATATTTAAAAAAAAATACGATTGTCGTAAGCTCTATGGAAAAAATAAGTGACTTAAGTTTAATCATAACATTGGAAACAGAAATATAATAGGAAATAGAAACAAGTTTAACATCTTTTCCACGAGCAATATTCAGTATCACCAAAAGATAAAATAAAGGTACTCTCGGTTCGCGTACGCTGTGACACCTCACAGTCGTCGTTCATTGGCCGAGCGATAAATCAATATCGGCGGCCGGGTGAGGGAGTCGTGGTCTGTTGGAAACGGACCGAACGCAGCTGCCGAGACGGCGGTCGTATGTTCCGATCCCCGGGAATACCTCCGACCATTTGTATGAGAAGTCTGTTAGTACTGTTTCCGCGAACATAGTTCATAGCAACTGTAGCTACACTGTGACATTCGCCAGTTCTACTTAGCTACTTAGCTCTGAATGTTTATGCGCTCCTAGTACATAAATCGCGTAATATTGTGCGCTTTGCCTCAGTGCGTCGCGGTCCGAATACTTCAAGGGACGGCTGCATACCGTAGAGAACTTAACAAGATATGCTGTATGTCGGATATACATAAGTCATTTCGACACTTCACCTAAATACTCACGCCGCTATTCCTTCAGGTTTTGGCTGTAACGGCTCGATGATGCAAAAATACCCCTCAAATGACTTGGGGCAGTTTTTTTTCTATTGCGCTTGTTTTCGTTATGGTAGGCTTAATCGTGCGAGTTGTGTGTCAGTAAAATAAGACAACTATTCCTCTTTCCATAGCGGTGTTAACAATAATAACTATCTAACGATTTTCAAAGATTTGGTCATTAGTTTGTCAAATTCTGAAATATTTAAATGTCGGGATGAAAGTAACAACTTGTCACTTTCGTCCACGGAAGAGAGAAAACAAATTTTCTTTCTCGTTCTTTCATCCCTTCATACGTTTATGTTCATGAAATCTCAAGGATTTATAAATTTTATATTTTCAAGTATCAATGAATACTATTGGCAGAGAACCAGCCAAGTTTGTCAGCCCGTTCAAGCTTGAGAACCAAAAACAAAAAGAAATAAGTTAGATACAAAAAGTTTCCGACATATTTAATTTTTTTGTTGATTTTGTTGGGTACAGTAAGATCTAAAAGAGTGATTGAAACTATGTATATATATTTACGAGTATGAATACAACCAGCCCTAGGGGTCAGATGATTGTAACAAAATACACTGTTTTTATTTTGTCATTTTTCTTAAAACCTATATAATACCAGTTGCAAAAAAGCATTCTGTAGCCGTGTTAGCTCAGCTGGTAGAGCGTTAGACTGCGGAGTCTAGAGACAACGGTTCGAGTCCGGAACATGGCACTTCCTGCACGGCCCAGTATTTAGTTTTGTTTTCTTTCTATAAGGTACTAATTTCTAAAAAGCTAACAGTAAAATAGTATTATTCGCTTGAACAAAAATCTTTAGTTATTCGGTGAATAGTCTTTTAAACTTGCTTGTTCTTAATTGTTGATATTTACTGGTTATTGATATTTTTAGAAAAAAATATTAATATTCGTGGGTATTTTTATTAAATACTAGCTAATTATATCCAATTATTATAACTGGATAGATTAATATACGGTACCAACTTGAAACTTAATTAAATACATATTGCTCGTACGAAGCTAATATACAAAGTAGTCCAAGAAGGGAAATAATAAGAGAGTGGTTAATTCCGACAATCACTATATTCTCCTAAGTACGGAAGTATATTTCCAACAACATTCATCTAACCGCCATGCCAACTCGCACGTCCTCATCGGTCGACTCAGATTCCTTTAAAGGAATTAGTGATCAGAATTTAGTGATTGTCGGAATTCCCCGACATTTGGATTTACCTGAATATACCTTACTATTAACCACTCACTTTTTATTTCTCTTTTCGCATTTAGTCGAATAGATTATACATAATATATTGTATACATTACACATAGCGATACGGTGTATTAGTTTGAATTATTCGCTGTGTGTCACAGAACACAGACTGAGCAAATCGAGTGCGATGTATTTAGTTCACTGTTTCAGTGAAAACACTACAGAGGCACAGCTACTATACTGTAACATACGTCTGTGTCGTGCAGCTCTCAATGGTTATGCGCTCCTAGTAGTTGGCTCGTGTAATATTTTGCATTAAATAGATATCGGGGTTAACACCGAATACTGCCTGATAAATTCATATTTAACGAACAACATGACGGCCAATATACAATAACATGTTTCCAGTGATTTGATTTTATTCAGGACATTACTTAATAAATTTAACAAAGCACAAGTATTTTATAGAACCCGTCAATTTGCACGCGTGTCTATATTTATTAAGTATTTATAATAATTATCGTTGCCCTGGACACACAAGCTAAAACATATTTTGTTCCTCATTATAACAATAGAAAACCCTCAGCAAGTTTTGTTCGAATGTCATGTGCAACACTTATGCCTCTGATATTGTGTAGCCGCTGACATTCAACTTCGTGCGATTATGTTTATAATAATAATAATCTGTATTCACTTCTCCTACAGAAAATAGGTACTTAACATGTTTAAAGTCCATATTGATGCAGGTCTGGTGTCTGAGATAAGATCACTAGGATCTTCACCACGTAGGGGTTAGAACATATGATTGCAAGTTGTTTTCAATTTTTAAATAATATTCATGTTAAATCGATTGACATAGAGCCGACAGTGACGCCGTTTATTTGTAAACAACATTTGTTTACGGTTGCCAAGCAACATGCGGATATCAGGCACCGCAAACACAAGGATATCATGACAGCAGAGGAAACCTAAACCAACTGTTGCTTATTATTAATATACAGGAAGGTGTGAGGGAGACGGGTGACTTTAATCTCTCACCAACGCAGTCGAATCTGAAAGCATACAGAGTAGTAGTTTTCCATAAAATAAATATTCAGTTTTACAGAAAATTTAACGCATCGAATGCTATGTGACTAGTCTGTGGCGACTCAATACCTGACTAGGAACAGCCGTCGTTTATTGGCTGAGCAATAAATCAATACTAGCAGAAGGGTGAGGGAGTGTGTGATGGCTTGTTGGTAACGCACCGGACGGTGCCGCCGAGACTTTAGTCGTGGATTCGTATACGGGGACATTCCTTTCACTATTTAGAGTAGTGTGTGTGTTGACTATAGAAAATATTTTGAGGAATCCTGCATACCATAGTGATCTTAACAAGATTTCTTTTGCTAAATAAAAACCTACACTAATGTAGAGTGGCCTCTCACAGCGAAGCTCTCAGTTGTACAGGAGTCACGTGCAGTGCGTGATGATGGGCGTCAGTTACAGCGGGAGACGTAGAACTGTTACAAGTTACAAGAGTCTAGTACAATAGCGATGTATATCGTGCACTGATTCAGCTAAAACAATTTATAGAGAAGCTGCTGATAATGTAACTCTTTACCAGTATGCGGTCCTAGTATTTGGATCATGTAATATATTGATTATATATTATATTATATCGTAATATTCTACTCTTTCTTTTACATTTTTAATAAAGATAAATACATTATAGGCCATACTCCAATTCACAATTATCATGAATATATTTCGAAGTGCGAGAAGCAAGTACAAATACCCTATCAACTAGAGACCTCGTGCGCATTTTTATTGTAACATTATGTAGCTTTGGTACGCAAAATTGTCTGTCCGTGCATTAATTGCAATTAACTTTCATTTTTTCTTGTGAATGTCAATGAGTCCGCTCATTTTATTGTAATAGTATAAAATATTCATACATTCTTAATTGTGGCATAAAGACAATGATATTTTTGCGAATGAAATAAATAAGAAAATCGTGTGCGATGTCATTGACGTTCTGTTCACGTACTGCTTCAGTGAACATAGTTTGTAGCGACTGCAGCGACACTGTGACGTCCGCCTGCTCTACTTAGCTCTACTAAATCGCGTAACTTGTTGCACATTTGCGTCAGTGCTCAGTACGTTTCGGTCACGCCGGACTCATCTCACATGTTCGATGATAGCTAATTACCTCACAGTTCAACGGTGAAGGAAACCATCGTGATGAAACCTGCACACTATGGAGATTTAAACAAGATGTTTTGTGCTATGTGAAGCCCGCCAGCTAGCACTAGTCCAACATTGTCAAGTCATATTGTCAAGTCCTCGACCTCTCAGTGAAACTGTCAGTTGTTAAAGATCACGTGCTATTACCGATTCGTAGAATTAAGTTCGTCTGAAGTTTATTTTGAGAGACTTAGCTGTTTGAATAACTTAAGTTCTCTGCTAAGGCCGGTTGAAACGTATTTAAATATTTAAACAATTCTGACTCATAGGATACAACGGACACCTTGGTATAAACAATTCCCTCGGGTTTACAAATAACATTTGGTGACATATTATATTTGAGCAACTTTGCTTGTAATGCTGAAAACCAATCGCAACGTCCATCTCCCCAATGTCTTTTGTTCCTTTTTCAAAGCTCTATATGCAAAAGCAAACATAGTTCTATACGCCTACTTTGATTGACTGTATCAATTTTCGACAAGAAGTAAGTTATTTAAATTGAATGTAAATTGAATTGTTCATTCCTGGAATCGTGACAAGTCCTTACTATTGTTCTTCTTCTGCTATGAATCACGAACGCTGGGATGTCTCGCTGAAGCAGTCGTACACTGAGGTACCGAGCTTGTTTTCTATTATCTCGCAATAAGGGGAAAATGTTACGCGATTAAAATACTAGGACCACATAGCTATTGAGAGTTTTGTGATACAGGAGTAGGTCACAGCGTAGTAGCTTTTCATATAAAACATGAACATGATGTGTAGTCAACACGATTATGAACTAGACCCATTACTTTACCAAGCATTCTGAATGTATGCAACAGTATTGAACAGTATTATTGTACAACAATATTGTGCAATATTATTATGCAACAGTATTATACAGTATTATTGTACAACACTGGCATACTGATTTCGTCACCTTTTCGGTGATAACTGGTACCTAATCGATATTAACAACTACACAAAGGAAAGAGGGTATCAACGCGGCTTTTTTATATTTATTTCGCTCGATATCTCAGCCAATACTGTGCCTAATGTTTTTTTTTGGTTGTTGTAAATAAGCCGTTATACTTATATGGTATTCTAAAATAAATAATAATGCCGAATTAAAAGATTGACAGCCTCCTTAGAGCAGTTGTTTAACGCCACGGCGGCTGCGAAACGAGAGGCCGCAGCTTCGATCTCCGCACCGAGACAAAATATGTTCGTGCGATCCACAAGTATTTGTGAGACCGAGAAGTCGTTGTACTATACCATACCACTGTGTTTTATTTATACATTCAACTCAAAACGTAAAAAATTAACTGAGACCCGATTTGCTGTCTTCAAGACGTAATTTCATTAGATTTTTTTATACTATTTACATCGGTTTCCTTTCCTAAAGTTCATTTACATAAAAATAGTTTGGGATATAAACTATTAACTTTAAGAAATTATAGATATAATATGTATTTTCGTTTTGGAGAAAGACGTGAGGCCCTTAGTTTCTTGACTTACAAGACCTATTAATTGTAGCACGTCTGTGAATATACCACAGGCAAACATATCTATATGGATAGACTGTCAGAAGGAATCACAGCACCATTCTTTGTCGACAAAATTTCTTGTTGTCTACGTGAAGTCTATGTGGGTGGACGCTAAAATGATTTAGCATTACTTCTATGCTTTAGTAATTGTTCTGAGGAAACAGTAAACTAAATACATCGCACTCGATTTGCAGTGTGTGCTCTGTCATCTGTGACACACATAGAACTAACTCAAACGAATATACCGGCCCACTGTGTGTAATGTATAAAACCAAATTAAATTAATTTTGGATTTTAGCTTGATGAATTTTACGAAGTATGAAGTTTGCACCATATTTTAATCTATACAGGATGATATTGACATATGGTATTTTATTTAAACCACATGTTCCTAGTCACTCCTGGTAACATCGTATCAAGTTTAAAAAAAACTGCCTAGTACTTTTGTCAAGAATCGCGATTTTAGATTCCAAGGTCTTTGATCAACCCGTATAAGCAAGATTCTTTTTACAGCTACGTTCCTCAATCGAACTGGAGTTTAGCTAAGCGATAAAAATACTCATAAAAATTGTGTTAACTAAAATCACGATTTTTGATAAAAAAAAACAATCTTCGTTTTTTTTTATTTTGTACAATGTCCCCTGGGGTGATAAAAAACATGTAGGTTAAATTAAGTAGCATCTGTCATTATCACCCTGCATATCATATTTGAGTGTAATCAGCTAGATTTAAATAATGATACCCTCGAATATTTTTGTTATTAAAAACAAAATTTTCAGTAAATAAAATTATAATAACTTGTTTGTAGTTTAATAGATTTAATAGAAGTTAAAAAGATTATTCATCACAGATTTTCTTAAACCTGTTTATATAATTTTTAATTAAATTCCTTAAAATATGGAAAACTGACAATATGCACACAAAAAATCGTGCGGCCACATATCAACGATAGTGGAATGCCATATCCCGGGTTCGAACCGGGGTCTCTAGACTTCGCAGTCTAACGCTCTACCAGCTAAGCTAATATGGCTACAGAATCCTTTGCGAAATAATGGATGCCGTTCAGATTCGTGATGACATATTCATTATAAGAGATTTTCGAATATGTTTGTTAATCACGAATGTTTACAAATATTCATACTTAACTCGATAAAATATTATTGTTAGAATTATTTGTTCACGAAAGCGAAGTCATATCAGTCGCTAATGAGAATCAAATGCCTGTACTTTTATGTATTCATCATTTATCCGTATATACTGTGACAAAAAGACTAAATGGAGAGTACTGCTTTCTCTCTTGTCACTGACTTTATGTATGTTTCACGATAGAGTAGGCTCTACCGTAAGTTAGGGCTCACACATCCTATTTTGATACATTAAAGCGGTGGTAATCAACTCGTTACTACGGTCTGGGTAAGGCAGTCTTTAAACTTTGTTTTAGACGATAACAATGCAAAATATTTAGAATTCTGTTTTGCAATTTAAAAAATATCTATTTAACTCATTGTATGAGATATGTTATATATAATATATATATTTATACATATAGATATATATGTTATAAGTTATATATAAGTATAATATACTCGTATATAGTGGGTGGACGTTGATTCGAGATTTTGGCCCCATCAGCCATCAGTAATTCTCCGTGCTATGTGCCCCGCCCATTGCCACTTCAACTTGCTAATTCACTGGGCTATGTCGGTTATTTTAGTTCTCCTACTGATCTCCTCATTTCTGACTCGATGTCGTAGGGAAACCCCGAGCATAGACCTCTCCATAGCTCGTTGAGTGACTTTGTGCCTCCTAATAAGGCCCATAGGAAGAGGCCACGTCTCGGTGCCGTATGTCGTCACTGGCAATACACAACTATCTAAGACTTTCCATTTGAGGCACTGAGGTATTTTGGGCAAGAACACATTGCGTAGTGGTAGAATTCATTGGATTGGCGAATACAGTAAGTGTAAACCTTCCGAACATTAATATAATCAAATAGAAGCAGTTTGAATTTTTTTGTGTGTCTTTAGAATATTCTAAGGCAGTAAAGTTACCGACGATATTCTTAATTCGAATATCCTTAAATAACCGTTTTTATATCATTACTTTAGTCAACAATTTGACTTAATAATACTGTTTCACATCATAAAGCTTTTATAACAGCTTGTAGAGTATGTTTTGAAGCTTACAAAACGCCAATATTTTTTCTGCGTGTTCAATATTTCTGGAGTAATCTCGAGTCAAAATGAGAAAGGCCATTTTTGCTATGATTTGCCATAAGTCAGCTCCAAATCATACTACGGAGTTATCTAGTATATCAAATTAAAAGGAATTAAATTACCTACAACAGCTTTATGATGATGTCAACAAATAAACATCACCCAAGTAAATGCACGGTGTCAAACACGAGTAAAAGATTGTTTTTTTTCTTGTTGTTTTTCCTACAATTGGTTTTTAACCAGGCATGCAAAATGACATTTCAGGCTTCAAATTCTTGGTTTTAAATTTCTTGATAATAAATTTTCTCCAAGATACAGACTGTCAAAAAACACCATAAATTTTATTTAAAAAAATATCCTTGAATTTTTGTGAGTAGTGTGACACATACACTCACAAATGCTGTTGTAGTAATAAATAAAAAAGGTGTCTTTCCATTTCAAAGTGATCCTTTCGAAAATACATCATAAAATATTGAATAGGAGTGTTTTGACATAGAGTAGTTAACATAATATTACTCTTTGAAACAGAAACAGAAGGAAAATTAAACTCATAGCTTTGGGTTTATAGTATAAAACATAATGCAAAATCCCTCAGATGTAGTCAAAAAACAAAATGTCAATAACATTAAAAATATTTGACACGTATTTTCCCTTTTGTGATAATTTTACAGAAATATTTTAATAAACGCCGCTCGTGTGAACGTAAAGCGTGTTAGTTTTCGGAACTAGTTAGTCATGTAGAGTGCTCCCTTATAAAATAATTCGAACCACCCTTCGCCAGATGGCGCTGATTTAAATGGAATATTTTTTACACCGCGATGTCAAGATCCTGGATGCAGGCTGTCTCCGACAGGTCACTGTGGAAATCATTGGGAGAGGCTTATGTTGACCAGTGTACTTTTTTTGGCTGATGGATGGATGGATGGATGGATGTCAAGATCTGGCCAGATGGCGGGACGACTTGCACAAGAGGGCCGGCAGCAATTGGATAAAGCAGTAGATCGGTCTCTGTGGTGTACCTTGCGAGAGGCGTATGTCCATCAGCCCGTTGCAGTCCGGGCTGATGATGATGTCAAGATTTTTCACGAACGCCAAAACGCCCAAACGGCATTTGTAGTACTACATAGTTATTTATATAGATGATATAGTTCACTTTAAACACTTTGTTGTTTGATTTTGGGTTCGTAACGACGTATATACTTCTATATTTTGTATAATAGAAATTTTGCAGACACGCCTCGTCGGCTTTACACCCGCCATGTGGGAGCCGACAAAACGTATTAAACGAGAAATAGGCATCCAACTAGATAAATATATTTTTGGTAGTTTTTTTGTGTTTATATAAGGTGAACTACAAAGTAAAGCAATTCCAAAAAATAATTGATATCCCTATTTTGAAATCAAAGTATGAAATGGAATGAAGTGGGAAAGACGCGATGAAACTGGTCAGATGCGGATTGCATTCAATAGAAAATAATGAATCGGGATGTAACAAAAAAAAAAGGAGCCAAAAAAGTACTTAGGTAGAGTTCAGGAATACAAAAGTTTGAACGGGAATAAGATGTTTCTGGTGTGGAGTGGAGTCTAAACATCACAGCACTCAGGCGAAGCTGGGCCGGGCCGCTAGTAAACTTGTATATTCATACGCTTTGTTTGTTTTGTATGTACCTTATTCTTAGTGCCATGGAGGCAATTGAAGGCGAATTTTAATTTTGTCATGCAATCCATTTAGAAATTAATAGTGTATTTAATTTTAATAAATAGCTCTAACAAAATTGAGGTTGTATTGTGTTACAGTGTTAGTAGCATTATAGATATATTATTTGGAATCCAGTTTTTTTTAGTATAAAAGGGTATTTGTTAAAATGAAACCTCATAGTCACAAACAGTCAGACTAACTTTATTCATTTCACAATATCTATTTCTACAAAGAGTGAACGTTACATCCACTGAGTAGAATCACTCCCACAGAAAATGAAAAATACTTACACAATATATCGAACGCCGAGAGAATACATCGATCAGGAACATCAGGAAATACAAACTAACAATACACGTAGATCACTACGACACACGATACAACAAAAGCAGACATGAACATTTAACTAAAAGACTGTATTATTACCAGTACCACAAACCTACCTACATAACTACGAACAAACATAACTACAGTCCGGGGGAGTACAAGGAAAACGTGACTGAACCTAAATAATTTATAACATTTTAAAGATTTAATAATTAATTTTAATTTCATTTCAATTAATTCTCCGTTTTTCAATGTCAAATAGAAAGTCTTGACGAACTAGGGATGGCCCTAGTGCCACTTCTACAAGCGAAGTAAGGCAGGTAAAAAACAGAAAAGTATCACTAGTTCCTTTAATGGAATTACTGATACTTTTGAGTCGCTGTAGTTCCTTTAATTATTCTAAAGGAACTACTGAGAATAAACCGAATTGTGCAGTGCTTGGGTGTGATTCATGCAGGTGTCAGATTATATAAACCCAGAAAACAAAAACTCATATATGTATGTATATATTCTAATACAATTTATTATTTATTAACTATTATATTCTTCATAAACGTAAAATAATTAGACACTTATATTTTAGTCGATCTACGTATATTACAACAGAAAAATCATGGAATCGCTTTATTAATGATTAAATTAAATTACTAAATTATTATAGCAACATAAACCAGTAATCATACTTATTTGGTAACGGTACTCAGAGTCAGATCTTTACTGACAAAGGGCAGAGTAATGTACTGTAACTGATATGGCCTCGCTTTCCTGAACAAATAATTTTAGTAACAATATTTTATCGAGTTACGTGTGTATATTCTTATACATTCTTCTTGGCTCTGTTCAGGTTACCCAACTTCTTGTTCGATCTACGTTCTACTTTATTCTCCAAATTACTCTTAAACTCGACCCTGCTCGATATTTCGACGCCGAAGATCACAATACTTTCGGATCTTTGGAGAGTAACTCCTTGGAATTATGGCGCCATGACAAAGGACTCCTTCTTCGCAGTGAATGCGCAAACTTGTGTCTTTGAAGGGTTAAATTCATTCATTTATGATCTTTGAAATGAAAATATTTTATTGAATCCAGAAAATGCCATCCATACATTATTTAGATTCAGTCAGTTTTTTTCACTGCTACCCGGCTCACATGGCTGTTTTCGCCAGCGAAAAATGACAGGAAATTCTAGCGTTGCGCATACATAATACAGTGACTATCGCATTTTAGGAGTCGCATTTTAGTTCAATTCAGAGCAGTTCATTAGTGTTTTATAAAAATAATATAATAACAGCTGATTAAAAACATCCGTGAGATAATTTTGTACCGCTATTGGAATAATCTCCTTGTGTTTAATTCACGAAAAAAATATTTCAATAATGCGTAATTATTCAGGAAATCTGCTCAAGAACATTTTTTTTACCTCCATATCTTACATAATTAAAAATAGTATTAATCGGCGTCAAAATTCACTGAAAATAAGACTAGTCATCTACTAGTGCCTGAGTGACTGATCCACTAATGCGAAGCTCGTTAATCGTACGAAATTTGTACGAAATTTTCTTGGAAATGTTTTATCAATTTTAAGTTCAATATCAATTTTATCCCCTACTTCAGTTATCAAATATTTTGCCTAAAAACTAAAATAGGTTTAACACTGTCTATCGATTAGACTGTTAGAGTTTACACAAGCAGAAAAACACATTTATAAGTATTTATTGGAATCGCTCACAAAAAGTAAAAATTATTTTATTATATTATTCAGTAATCGGTAATCACTCGTAGCAACCGCACGCGCGCTACGGCTACTTACTTACATTGATCATCAACATTTGGTTTAAATTAATCGTTCGCGATGACATGCGCTAATTGTAATGTTAATTTCAACGATGGCGTGCAATGTGGTTCTCTTTAGAGGCACCTTGATTTCGGATGTGCCAATATAACGGAAGTTGGTTGGAGAAAACTGGGAATCGATAGGCGAGCAGTTTGGAAGTGTCCGCAATGGAGATTATCGTCACCTACATCAGCGCCTGTCGAACCTATCTCATTCGAGGTTGCAATGCTGGGCGAAATTAACGACATCAAGAAGCAATTATCCTCTTTACCTACATTTGTCAAAGACCTGAAGAACATAAGGGATGAACTCAAAGACCTTAAAAATAGTTGTGAATTTAATAGCGCCAAATTTGACGAATTCACCAACAAACTGGCGGGAATCGAATCAAAAATGGTGGAGTATGGTAATCTCGAAAAGAAATTACAATCCTTTGAGGAAGACCTAGCTAAGCTCAAGGAGGAACAGGCTGCGAAAGACCGCAGATCGCGGCTAAATAATGTCGAAATTAAGGGAGTTCCACTCAAGAAGGATGAAAACTTGTTCGATATTTTAACCAAAATTAGCCAGAACATTAATTTCGCTTTTCCAAAAACTCAGGTCAACTTCGTCACCCGAATTCCACTATTTAATTCTAATGATAAATCTATACTGGTCAGTTTCCTAAACAGATATATCAAAAAGGACTTCGTTGCTGCCGCAAGAGCGAACAAAAATTTATCGTCCGTTGACCTTGGTTACCAGGGTTGTCCTCGTCGCATATACATCAACGATCACTTAAATAGCGAATCGAAGAAACTATTAACTCGGATCAAATTATTAGCTACAGAGAAATTATTCAAATATGTCTGGGTCAAACACGGAAAAATTCACCTCCGGAAGAATGATTCCAGTCAATTCTTCATCATAAACAACGATAAGGATTTAAACAAATTAACTTAACCAGTGTTGTGAAATTCAAATTTTCTATTATAAAATCCAACTCAATTTTTTATCTATATTTCACATTATACATGTGTTTTTACTTTTTATGTAAAAGGTTTGGCACCTCTGCATCGACACACTGTACTGTTTTTTGTGAGTATATTCTTTTGTTCGCTTATCACTTGATCCAAACTGAGTACCTAGCTGATGTCGCTATTATTGTCTCGCTTGCACCTCTGCACTTCGTATATTACATATTCGCTCGTAAATTTGCCTACTCGACTTTAATATGTTACTTGTTATTTATTTATATTAAAAACTGTTAGTGTACGGCTATTACCAATACCCGATTTATTATCCACATTCTGTACTGTATTATCTTGATGCTTATATCAAAGGTATAGTAATTGTAATTATACTTTTCTTGATTCAAATTTTATCAAACTGTTACAATAAAATTGTAGTGAATTTTGTTTTTCCTGCATTTAATTTTTATTGCATTATTTTAATATTACATATTTGCAGTTGCGATGGATCCTTATTTTATTAATTAACTTAATATCTATTACCAGAATGTTAGGGGACTGCGGACGAAAACTCACCTTTTTTATCGACACATTTCTCTGAGTCGCCCTGATGTGATAATTCTTACCGAAACATGGTTGGTTAACAGTATATCCGACTCAGAACTGTTCGACAATCAATATATTGTCTGGCGTAGGGATCGTGATTATGATCGAACTGGGCAATCGCGCGGCGGTGGTGTTCTAATCGCTATTCGAAAAGACATTCCGGCTACCCCACAACCTCTATTTAATTCTTCGGCCGAAGATTTATGGGTAACACTTACTTTGCGTGATTCCAAAAGTAAGAAGAATATTCTATTACATTTATGCACCTTATATTTATGTAAACAACAGCATGGCTTTTCTTTCTCTTTACAACTGAGTAATTTTCTGACTAAGCTTAATAGTTTAATGCTTGATCATACCACAGATAAGTTTTTGTTGGTTGGCGATTTTAACTTGAGTGGAATAAGATGGGAATTGGATAATGGTCTTTTGTCACCATCTAATGTTTGTAGCCAGGACGAAAATTTGTTGATTGACGAGATGAGATTTTTAGACCTGAACCAATTTAATACTGTAGTTAATCATTTTGGAAAAATTCTTGATCTAGTTTTTTCCAATGATATAGTTACAGTCTGTGAATGTTCTGATGCACTCGTACCTATTGATCTCCACCATCCTGCTCTTTGTATAGAAACCAATTTCTTGGAATTTATGCCACAAAACATACCAGTGTGCCATAAATTTCTTTACGATAAAGGTGATTTCGACTCAATTAATAATGAAATATCGCATATTGATTGGGACAGTGCATTTGCTTCTAGATCAGTAGATGAAGCTGTATCCTACTTTTATCAAGTATTATTAGATTTGCAAACTAAATTTATCCCTGCAAAAATAGCACGTAGAAGTAATTTTCCCATCTGGTTTAGCTCCGCCCTTAGGAAAGTCATAAAAGAAAAATCCAAGTTCCTTCGGAAATACAAGACATATGGCAAGGTCACTGATTATTTGACATTCAAATTACTACGTAAGAGAGTGAAAAACTTGGAGAGTGAATGTTATCATAAATACATTGCTACCACTGAGACATTCATTGAAAAAAACCCTAAACATTCTTGGTCATTTATTAAACAACGGTCTCAGTCGCATACTATACCTTACAACTTGAAATATGAAGGCAAAGTCTTTAACACGAATGAATCCATATGTGACGCTTTCTCTTCCTTTTTTCACTCCACCTTTAATCATGCCAATGCTTGTAAATCTGTGCAAATTGATTGTGTTGATATTAATTTAAAAGCAACCTCAGATATATCCTCAGTAGAATTAACTTTTGATACAATATACAAAAATCTCAGTAGTCTTGATCCCTCGAAGTCTGGCGGCCCGGATTTTATATCACCTAAATTTCTTATACCATGTGCCAGGACTATAACGAAACCCATACTCGCACTATTTAAAAAATCCTTGTCGTCTTGTATTGTTCCTCAAATCTGGAAAACTGCTTTTATTACGCCTGTCAATAAAAAGGGTTCCAAAATGAATGTTATTAACTATAGGCCGATTTCAAAATTATGTGTTATTGCCAAAATATTCGAGCGGATTGTATATAGCCAAGTATATTCAGCTTTAAAGAATACATTTAGCCCTTGTCAGCATGGTTTTTGGAGAGGAAAGTCCACTGTCACAAATTTAATTCTGTGAAATGGTTATGTTACTGAAGCAATGGATGCGGGATGTCAGGTTGATGTAGTCTATACAGACTATAGTAAAGCCTTCGATCGAATAAATCATTGCATTTTGTTAAAAAAATCTTTATAATAGCGGAATTAGGGGAGACCTCCTGCGATGGTTCTCGTCCTATATAGATAACAGGTCTCAAGCTGTCTTAAATAATTATACGTCACCTGGGGAAATATTTCTAGCGGTGTTCCTCAGGGGTCTCTGTTAGGGCCTTTACTTTTTACAATCTACATAAATTACATTGACTCTTGTTTCCAAACAGCACAACTTCTTTGCTTCGCAGATGACATGAAAATATTTACTAAAATTAATTCTGAAAATGACATGGCAATGCTCCAAGCGGACTTATCTCGGCTATATAATTATTGTACAGCTAATATGCTTGATCTCAACCCTCAAAAATGCTCGGTGGTCACTTTTAGTCGGAAGCGCATTGATATGCAAACGGTGTACCAACTTAATAATCAAGTGTTGCCAAGGAGTAATGTGATACGAGATCTAGGAGTTTATCATGACTCTAAACTTCTCTTCGATGTACATATTGATGAAATAATTTCTAAAGCATCCAAAGCACTTGGCTTCATAATGAGATGCTCCACAAGCTTTACCAAAGCAAAAACTTTAAAGATACTTTATTGCGCGTTTGTTCGGAGCCACCTTGAGTACGCGTCGCAGATTTGGAAACCTCTTTATACAAAATATATCGATTGCATTGAAAACATCCAAAAACGATTTATGAAATACCTTTGTTATAAATTAAAAATAACCTATCATTCCGAAAATTATTTAGCCTTATGTAAAAAAATTCATATTCTTCCATTTCATATGCGTCGGCGTATTGCTGACTGTTCGGTCATAACTAAGATATTGTCCGGCGAAATTGATTGTCCTGTTATTCTGCATAAATTTAAATTTAATATTCCTACAAAATCAACTAGGTTTAATCCCCCTTTATGTATCCCTCCCGTATCCTCTAACTATAGACAAAATACATTTATGATTCGAGCATCGAGGGACTATAATAGCATATGCAAAGAGTTTTCATTAGATCCATTTTGTACAGGTGTGTCGGAATTTAGGAAGGAACTCAACCTTAAATTTTTCGGTAATGTGGTTGAATGAGTTACATGATTAATATCTTGGTGTGTAGTCATTTATACAGTTATTGTTTATGTTTTTACTATTATGTTTTTATTATTATTTCTCTTTTTCTCTTGAGGCTTTTGTTATAGTTTTAGTTTCCTATTGCTTTTGTTAACTTTTTTTTATGTTGCTATATAACCGTGAAGACCTGTCATTGGCTCTATATTGTACATTAAGTTATTTATAAATATTTGTAAGCCGTTGGTTTTCCATGCACATATTAAACAAATAATAAATAATAATATTATATTTTATATTTTTTATAAATTCTTTATTGAACACCACATACAGTAATAAAATAAAAATAAATGACACGTTTAAATAAAGGTGACAATTGGCGGTCTTATCGCTTAACGCGATTTCTTCCAGACAACCATTAGATGGATTAAGTTGAAAAAAAAAACTACAAAGAATAGGGTGGTCATAAAAAAGGTAAAAAAGAAAGAGAATATTAATCATAATTGAGAGTAATATGTACAAAATATGAGGAATTAAAATATACATTTTCATTAAAAAATACATAGACTACATAAAATAAAAATATCGTATAATATACTACATAAACTACAATACAATATAAAATACTGATTTAGGGGAAACATGAAAGTAATAATAAATTTAAAGTGATAGATAATGTGCTCTAAGGAGCCTTTTGAAGATGGGGAGGGATTTGGCTAATCTAATAGACACTGGCAGTTCATTCCACAAGCGAGCAGCATGGACGGTAAACGATTTGCTAAGGAAAGTACTGCTATGCTCGGGAATTGCTAACACCAAATTCTCTGAGGATCTAAGAGATCTTGCATGTGTGCTGCTAAGGAAAGTAAAACGTTCTTTAAGGTAACGGGGAGTAGTGGAATGGAAAAGAATAGTATATAAGAGGAATAGGATACGAGTATTTCGGCGAAGGCGTATTGATAGCCACTTGAGCTTTTTACGAAATTCAGACACATGGTCATATTTGCGAAGTCCAAATATGAACCGGATACAAAAATTTTGAAGTCGCTCAAGCTTTTCAAATTGGGCTTCGGTGAGATCGAGATAGCTAGCATCAGCATAATCAAGGAGAGGAAAAAGAAGAGACTGAACAAGCGCAACTTTCGTGGGAATTGGCAAAAAGTTCCGTAGCCTTCTTAAAGACCCCGCTGCTGCAAATAATTTGCGGCTGAGTTCTTGCAGTTGGGGACCCCAGGATAAGGTTTTGTCCAAAATTAAACCCAAGTTCTTAACACTGTCACTATAAGGGATAATGCATCCATCAAATATCACGGTGGGTATGAGATTGGTATCAATCCTGGAAACCATCCTGGAGCTGCCAACAACAATGACTTGAGTTTTTGCCGGGTTGACTTTCAGGCCATGCATCTTACTCCAATCGTTTATACGTGCAAGATCTTTGTTGATTGCAGATATGGCCTCCGTCACCCTGTCAGCTGGTGCTTGGTAATATAATTGTAGGTCGTCAGCATAGAGATGGTAGGAAGAAATAAGGTCGTTGGAGATAGTATTAATAAATAACGCGAAGAGCAAAGGAGATAAAACGCCGCCCTGAGGAACGCCAGCAGAATTATCGCACCACGAAGAAACTGCTTCTTCAATACGTATACGCTGCCGACGCCCCATCAGGTAACTACGAAACCAGTCAATTACCGTTGGAGATATGTTAATAGAGCAAAGAGTGCTGAGCAAGATATCAAAATCAACTGAGTTGAAGGCATTGCTGAAGTCTAGCAGAGCTAGAACTGTCAGCTTGCCATTCTCCAAAGCCGCTCTAATGTCGTCCGTAAAATGTACCAAATGAAAAATGAAAATGAAAATGAAAATAATTTATTGAATCCATTAAAATGTTCAATATTATTTAGATTCAGTCATTTTTTTTTTCTACCACCCGGTTCGGAAAGCGGTTTTCACTAGAGAAGAACGGGCAAGAAACTCTAGTGTTGCTCTTTTCAAAACCAGTTTACAATATCGTGATTATTACAAAAATTACAAGTTGGTCCAAATCAGAGCAGTTCATTAATAATTTGTTATAATTTGCAAGTTAAATATATTTTTAATACAATATTGTTTATATTCTGTTTAATATGGCTGAGTGAAGTGAAGTAGCCCAGAACGAAGAATCAGTATGCCCTGTTTCACCAACGCAGTGAATACTCGTGAAAACCTTATGTAATCTATAAATCAGTTACAATGTAAAAAAAATCAGACAGACCAGTCCACACAAGCAGCACCCGTTCACGAGTATGACGCATGTGCCAGCCATCGGCCTCCTCAACCATGCTACAGGGAAGTGACCGACCCGGCACACGACGCCGCCGCAAGCACAGACTTTTAAGCGAGCATGACATACCCAATCGCTTACAAAGTAAAATACAATATGTAAAGTTACTTAATATAAATTACAATATACAGAGCACACCGATACCTCCGCTCCGAAATACTATCTATATGTTTAATTTTATTCTATTCCCAAGCCTTATTATCATCTAGATATTCAGAAATTTTATAATAAGCTTTATTGCATAATTGTTTCTTGATAGTAGCTTTGAATTTTTTAATAGTTAAGGCTTTCATATGAGTGGGAACTTTGTTATAAAAGTGTATACAGTAACTCTTAAAAGATTTGCTGATCCTGTGGAGTCTGGTCTTATGACTAGCTAGATTGTTCTTATTCCTAGTATTTTTGTCGTGAATTTCGCTAATCTTTCGAAAATTTTCTTTATTCTTATGGACATACATTAAATTTTCATAAATGTATTGTGACGCTACTGTCATTATATTTATTTCTTTAAATTTATCTCTAAGAGAACATCTGGACCCTAGCGAATAAATTGATCTTATAGCTCTCTTTTGGAGAACAAAGATAGTATTAATGTCAGTTGCGCCACCCCACAGTAAAATTCCATAACTCATCAGACTATGAAAGTAGGCAAAATAAACCAATCGAGCTGTATCTATATCAGTCAATTGGCGAATTTTACCCACCGCAAAGACTGCGGCGCTCAGCTTTTTAGCTAGAGCGACTAAATGAGGACCCCATTGAAGTTTGGGATCTAATGTAATTCCCAAGAACGCAGCAGTTGTAGTACTATGCCCGGGGCGAAATCCCGACTGGAAGGGATTAAGGAGATGATTAGTGGATAGGTAGAAAGAAAGCTGTTTATGGATAAGATTTTCAAACACTTTAGAGAGGAAAGGAAGGATGGAGATAGGACGATAGTCGGTGAAAGATGTAGGATTATGACGTTTAGGGAGGGGTATTACTTCAGCATCCTTCCAGGAGGATGGGAAGACGGAATTGGAAACGGAGAAATTGAAAATATGACAGAGGATAGGAAGGATTTCGTCCAGGATTGGTAGTAACATATTACGACTGATACAGTCAGTACCAACTGCATTGGAGGAAATAGATAATATACTCTTTTTAACATCACAATCAGTAAATTGACTTAAGATGAACTGAGAATAATCTGGGGTTGGAATATTTGAAAGATCTTTTATAGTTTTATATTTAGTGGCCCTATCGATATTGGGCGAGGCTGTGAAGTGTGAGTTTATTAAATTAATATTTAAATTGCTAGAACCAGAATCAGGACGAGAATTTCCAACTCCCATTGAACGAAGAAATTTCCAAACTTTCGCTGGATCACCATTTTCTACGGAGCTGTGAATGTGACGGCGTTGAGCATTCCTACACATCTTGTTGCTGAGATTGCGGAGAGCTACATATTTTTCCCAGTTACGAGACAAGGGACGACGCTTGAATTTAGCTTTCGCCGCAGCTTTTTTCGCCATAATTTCTTTAATTTCATCATTAAGCCAAGGCGAAGGATAGTGTTTTAACTTGACAGCACGAGGCGGAGCATGCACGTCGTAAAGCTTGATGATACTAGACGTAAAACGGTCAACCTTGTCATCAATACAGTTGGATGTGAGCAGAGGAACCCAGTCAATATTGCTGACATCCTTAAGAAGTTTTTCGGAGTTAATTCCACGAAAGCAACGTAGCATCCGAACCTTACATCTCCCTTTAGGAAAGCGAATCCTATAAGAGAGATAGATAAGATCGTGATAGGAGAAGGCGTCGGCAGAGCACTGTCCATGATTTTCAACAGAATGAAGAGAGGAGACAAAAATAAGATCAAGCAAAGAAGGTACAGAATTAGGAAAATTATGAGTAGCGTTTAGAGGAAAGACAGATAAGTTGCTAGAATTCACAATAGAATATAAAGATGAAGAACGATGATTATTCTTAAGAAGGCATGTGTTAAAGTCTCCCATGATTATAGTGTGACTGTACGATGGAGTGAGGTTAATAAGGATAGTTTCTAAAGAAGAGAAATAATCAATACGAAGAGAAGGACAATAGTAAACACCGAGAAGTACTTTAGAATGTTGGAGTTCAGCTTCCAGGAACAAATGCTCACCACCGTTTGAAGGTGGCGGCTGGGGCGACGTATGTACAACGGTGAAAGGGATACCCAATTTTAAATCAATAGCAACCCCACCACCACCGCCAAAAACCCGATCGTTCCTGATAAGTTGAAAACCAGGGAGAGAGTAGGAGTTAGATGGAAGACATGGCTTAAGCCAAGATTCGGAGACAAGAATAGCGTGAAGATTCGCACAGTCAAAGCTAGCTAACATATCAGGGTAATGAGCCGGAATACTCTGAGCGTTAATATGCACAACATTAAAATTCCTAGGAACAACAGAGAAAATGGACATTAGGGAATCATTAAGTGTAGGAGTACCTGTAATACTGTCACTGTCACTGCAAGCTGAGAAAAAATCATCAGAATCACCATTACTATCACACATATATAATAATTATATAAACAAATTGAAATAAATAATAAAGCAAAACGAAACAAACAAAATTAATACGAATAACAGTTATAACAATTAGCACCATCTGCCGGTTGTGTATAGACTTAAAACTAAATAACACATTTAAATTAAAAATAATAATAATATAAAAACGAAACAAATTTACAATCATACTGGCGGTAACTGGCGGTAACTAGCAAACAATACAATAGATTAAGGAAAAATAAATGTAACAATAATTACTAAAAAGATAAATAATAATAAAAAAAAAACGAAATTTAAATAAAAGGTGAAAAAAAAATGTTAAGAATATCGTAACAACACAACACAAAAAGAAAACTAATTCAAAATATTATATAGGTACAACGAGGTACAATTTAAAAACACTAATGTTACAAATAATAATCAAGAACTCGTGGAACATAGAATGGGTATAGGAGAAAAAAAAAAAAAAACAAGTGACACTGACATCTTCACATAATTTGAAATTGACAACACAAAATGTAAACTAAAAGGTAGGTAGTTAAAATATAAATATTATTAAAACGTTACCCAACCAGTACCTACGCAACTACAAGCACAATATAACTGAGCTGTTATTTTTTATTGTTCACTGTGCGCTTCGACTTTGTAATTCTGGTCCTAGCTGCAGGTTTAGCACTCTCTACGTATATACCCTCAATGTTGTTGAGATCCTGGAGCGAGTGTACACGTATCCGCGCGCCATCTGGACCAGCAACATACACGCAGCCTTCCTGGGTCCAGCACCTCGCAACGCCGAATCTCTCCCGAGCCGACATGAACACGTCATGACGAACTTTGGTCAAGAATTCTGACATGGTAATGCCGGAACCCTTCAGCTTCGTTTTTGCGTACCAGAGCTTGTCGCGGACCAACACATCCTGGAGCTTGAAAAGGATTGGCCGCGGCTTCTGTGTGTCAGTGGTTCGTCCCATTCTGTGGCACCGTTTAATACTCTGCGGTGAGAAGTCAGACAGTTTGAGATGGTCCTTGATAACATTGGACACCAGTACTGCTGTATTCTCCTTGTTAACTTCCTTCACACCATGAAGGAGTAATATTTTTCGGCGGCCCCTCATTTCTACGCTATCTACATTTCGCGCGAGTATCTGCACCTGCTGCTGAAGATTGCCGAGTGCCTCCGTGATGAAGGACCGGAACGAAGCAAACTCAACTGCCAAGTTTGTTGTGGTGGATGAAGGACTTGGTGTATTGTGCAGCTCAGCGTCGAATTCTGCCATTCGCTTCTGGAACATCTCCATCATGTCTGCGAGTGTGTCCTTGATCGAACCCATAATATTCAAAGTTATATTCTTCTTTCATATACAACTAAGGACGCATGCAAGCCTACGGCCCACCTGATGGTAAGCAGTTACCGTAGCCCTATAGATGTCTGCAACACCAGAGGTATCACTTACTCGTTGCCGACCCTATAAGAACCTTATTCTACAAACATTTCGCACGCACTCACTCCACGTATATGCAACCTCTGGAATGAACGCCCTGTTTCGGTGTTCCCGGAGCACTATGACCTGTCTTTTAAACGAGGCTTAAATAAAGCACTTTCGCTACGGTAGGCAGCGACCTGGTTGCTCCAGGCCCTTGGCACTGCGAAGGTCTATAAGCGGCAGTGATCGCTTACCATCAGGCGGGCCGCACGCTCCTTTGCCTGCCGACGCTTATAAAAAAAACTCTAAATATTATCTTTATTTGTGGGTGTCAACAACAAATGAGGTCCTAAATAGTAAACCATATTTACATACTTTATACATATAGGTGCTTATATTCATATTAAATATGTTTACACACACAATACACACATATTCAAATATTTAGGTGTTTGAGCCTTCGCTTAAACCAAATATGACACTGTAGCGAGAAGCTTCGATAGAGTATACCTTATTTAAAACTGTTGCAATTATGTCAAATAGCCATGGGCAATTATTGAAGACATGGGCATTTTTATTTGTAATTGAACAAAATAAACCGAAGGACGCCGTATCTACTTATTATTTAATCAATGTGTAAACTATTCGAATTTCGTTCTATTTTTTTTTTTTTAAGCCATTATAGGCAGACGAGCTAGCGGCCCGCCTGATGGAAAGCGGCTACCGCTGCCCATAGACCTCCGCAGTGCCAGGGGTCCAGCACAACAAAGTCGCTGCCTACCTTAAGGAAAGTACTCTCTTTAAGCCTCGTTTGAAGAAGGACAGGTCATAGCGCTCAGGAAACACCGATGCAGGGAGTTCATTCCAGAGCTTACACGTGCGTGGTAAGAAAGAACGCTGAAAACGTGCCGTTCGGGAACGGTACGCTTCCAGGTGGTAGGAATGAACTCTGCTGCGGTGACGGGTGGTGCGATGGTAAAAAGGTGACGTTGGTACCATCTCAATTATCTATTACGAATATGTCTACGCGAACACGATTAACACGATTACGGGAAACTACGCGACGTCTTCTCGTCCAAAATACCTCAGTGCCTCAAATCGAAATCTTCGATAGTTCTGTGTTACCAGTGATGACATACGGCACCGAGACGTGGCCTCTTACTATGGGCCTTATTAGGAGGCTCAAAGTCTCTCAACGATCTATGGAGAGGGCTATGCTCGGGGTTTCCCTACGAGATCGAATCAGAAATGAGGAGATCCGTAGGAGAACTAAAGTAACCGACATAGCCCAGTGGATTAGCAAGTTGAAGTGGCAATGGGCGGGGCACATAGCACGGAGAACTGATGGCCGATGGGGTCAAAAAGTTCTCGAATGGAGGCCACGAAGCGGAAAGCGCAGCGTGGGACGTCCACCCACTAGGTGGTCAGACGACTTGGTAAAGGTCGCGGGACGTCGCTGGATGCAGGCTGCCTCCAACAGGTCACTGTGGAAATCATTGGGAGAGGCCTATGTTCAGCAGTGGACTTCCGTTGGCTGATGGATGGATGGATGGATGGAACACGATTATGAACTGAAGCCATTAGTTCGTGTTCATGCATACTGTAGCCGGATTAGCTGAGCTAGCACAGTGTTACACTGCAGAGTCTAGAGACCCCGGTTTGAGTCAGGGGTTCGGCGTTAATTGTTCTCCTTTTTACTGTTTAACTTCTTACATTCAATCATTCTGCATTCAGTCTGTAATGCACATGCGCAGCACAGACCCTGTAATCAAGTTGTGATAGTGCATAATCAATTGTGCTTTTGCACATGCGCAGTATTGGCCATGTAATCAAGTTTATACTCAATTGACTTCCCAAAATAAACAAATTCTGGTTTAAGCTAGCAAAATATTAGACTTATTAATTGCAATTTGCGCAGTATTGATAATGTAATATATATGCACGATATTTTATACTCAATTGCTTCTCAAATAAGCAAACAAATATTTGACATTATAAAATATTAGACTTTCATGACATTGACCGTCATGTTGTTCGTCAAATATGAATTTATCTGGCAGCATTCAGTGATAGCTCCGATATCTATTTAATGCAAAATACTACGCAAGCCAACTACTGGGAGCGCATAACCATTGAGAACTGTACGACTGAGACGTACTGGGCACTGAGGCAAAGGTGTACAATATTACGCGATTTATATACTAGGAGCGCATAAACATTCAGAGCTAAGTAGCGCAGGCGTAGGTCACAGTGTAGCTACTACTGAGGCTCCAATGGGCTGTTGTGTCAAGAGTCAGATACAGAAGGCAGTATTGCTTGACATGACACTTATTGTGAGACGGTTCCTCACTTCGGGGTCCTGACCACCGGTGGCTTGTGTCTCGAGCCTCGCCATTGTTGGATACCTTTTTATATTTTCATGTGTATTTTGTTTTTATAAAAAAAAAGAGGTAAAAAAAAGAATATTTAAAATAAAGAGAAATTAATGAGACTATAATTTAGCGAGTAATAATGTAAGCGATGCCGGTTCGAACCACTTGTGATAAATAAAACACAAATTAAGTGACAACGTGAAAAATTATTATTATCATATTATTTATAATATAGAAAAGTTATACGTATACTAATGAAAATGATGAAAACTAATCCCACATACTTCGATTTTCGTTTACCTCGCTCTTATAGTTTTCATCACAATTGGGCTCCTAACTCCTTTCATCATAATTATTTTCCTATTTCTTATAGTAGCCACCCACGCCCACTTGAAATATTCATATAAAAATATAATTATTCATCTTTATGATAATATTAGTACTCAAGATTGTTACAATACATGAGCATTTCTTAAAAAATCATCTGACACAGCGATAATGTAAGATATATTTTTGATTAAAACGTTATATTATAAAATTACAACTACATATACCTATCGATTAAATGACAAACTGATGAAAAGTTTTAATGAATGATGATGGGAGATTATTGGTAGAGGGTTAGGCGGGGAGTCATATGACTAAGGACTGAATAAAGGAATTAATACATCGCAATAACGGAATAGTCATAAATAATCACTTATTTTTATTAATAATTGATAATCTACACAGGTTTTGAACCAATTGCGGAATATATCATTGTAAAAATCAGATCTTCATTTTCATAATAACTCAATAAGTAAGCCGATGGTCTAACATTGGGCATAATGGGAGAGATTCCCTTTTACTAACTAACAACAGTACACTGCAATCCATTTTGAATATCATGTAGGTACAAATAATAACGCACCATGTCAATGATAATACTACGTCACAAAATCTAAGCTCGATTAGATTTCATATAAATTATCTACATGATTATGTTTATAGTAAACATTTAGACGATTATAACATTTAAATCTTTAGAGCACCACCAATATCTGACAGGCTAACCTACGCAAGATAAAGTACTTAATTTCACTTTACCGAGAAAACAAAAAATGGACAAGAAAAAAAATCATAGTTGAATGTATCGTAGCCAATAAATACTTTTTAATTCAAGTAAATAGTATTTATATATGTATTGATAAATTGACAGCCTCCGTGGCGCAGTTGGTTACATGCCGGCTGAGAAACGAGAAACGTGAGGTCGCGGGTGCGATCTCCGCTCCGAGACATATTGTGTGATCCACAGGCATTTGTTTCGAGTCTGGGTGTTATTGGAACGGAAAAGGGTCTTGTAGTTTCTGATACCCACGACACAAGACTCGATCTTAGCGTGGGGTCAGGACTATGTATGTGACTGTTAAGTGTATTTATTATTATATATAGAATGGCCTAATTATATCAGAAATCAACATAATGGTTTCTTAGATTTACGCGAATGTTACACATTCAAATAAAACTAGTTTTTACGTCCGCGGTGAAATCCGTAAAACCAGTGTTATTTCAACAGGTCAACACAGTTTTTGTGCCTGGCTTCTGTAAATGATATTTGATTTCTCCCACGTGGCAAATTAAGGATAAATCATTATTCTGTTCAAGGTTTGCTTTTGTATAAACTATAGCATTAATTGAATTTTCAAGAAAAGTTTGTATGTGAAATTACATCACGAAGAGTTTTGCTGAAGATAAAAGTCTTTTTCATTCTATTTTTTCATCTTTTTCAATCTTTATAATTGTCAGTTCCAATAGTAGTTTAGTCTGTGGTTGTAATGTTTCCAAAAAAACCGTTAACTACTGGGTTAAGTCCCTCCCAGGCTTGTTTTTCATGAACATTAAGGAATTTTGTAAAATCATGTCTACTCATTATTTTTTTTATTTATAGTTCGACAACAATACCTTTTTTAATTATCTTGACGCTATTTTTTAACTTAATAATACACATATTCGGTCGATATAGCTGTAGTAGACACCTAAATACTCACTACTGTGTCCTTTACAAATAATATTCAATTCGCACGCGGTATAATTAAAGTGCTACCACCTATTGCTCATATAATTAGGACAAAAACAAACTTTGAAAGCTAAAACCAATATTTAAGTGTTTTTCAATGTCTGGAATCAGAAATTCAAGAATTAGAACAGAAGCACAATAAAAAATTGTGGACTTGTATTATATTTTCCATCACTGGTGAAGGAAGGGATAATAAATGTACACAAAGTCACACGAGTGAAACGTCAGCGTAGTGTCCTCGGAGGCTGCACCCACACCCTCTCCCGCCTGCAGTTGCCAACTTCACCAAACACTTTTATAATGAGAGCTCAGATATTGTATATTACATTCAACTATTATTAACACGTAGCTGTGTCAAATTTCGCAACGCAAATATATTAGTCGAAAAATGCATCATCATGTAAAATCAGTAACTACTATAATGAATACAAAAATAAGCTTAATATAAGGTATTGCGCAGATAGTTTTCAATCCTCAAAGCAACGCCGTTGTCCAGGACAGCGCCCGTTTCTTCGATTACGCTTCCTTCGATGATTGATGGCGACGTCGAAGATGATTCTAAAACAATAGAAGCGTGCTGCATCAAATATTATGTTATGGACCTTCCTAAAAGCGATGAAGTAAATAGCTTCATTGCAACAGATGAAGCAACCGCGCGGCCTGTAGTTAGTAATCCTGCTTAGTTGATTTAAATGGAGTGAATAGTTTGGCCGCTCTGTTGCTTTATGTTTTCCTAAAGTGAATAAGTAATATATCTAATTTCGCGGTCCCAAGCTAGCCCGGGCTTCTTGCATAATTATGAGCACAGCATGAATCAACCAATTTGTAGTGCTAGTTAAAAATTCGCATTAGATCAAGTTCGCTTAGCAAAGTTAATGGCAGATGCTATGTAAAGTGTAAATATCTGCAGTCACTTCTGGCGTTTTTGACAGACAGATTTAAAACCTATGTTAGTTATCGAATGTTCTGTCCCTTTCGAATAACTTAAGAATTCAGTTTGAGGGAAGAAGACAAAGCATTCTGTGACTAAATAGGTTTACAATCTGTTTATGAATAAGGCCGTTCATCTAAACGACCCCTGCACCTGTGCCGCAGCGAATACAAGCTTCTCAAGTGTTATGTTCTGTTATATAAATCTTTGCCATTATAAAGTTATAATATAACTTGAAATAGAAAACCAATTGTGTTCAATCAGACCTATAACCCATTTACGCAAGATGACAATATATTTGTAACCTTCAATTTGTTTACGATATGCCCTTATTATATGATTTACGTTTAAAAAAGCTTACCTATTACCCACGCAGCGTAATTTAATGGGAAGTCGACGGGAGAGGTGTCGGCTCCACCTCAGAAAAGTGCTGCCTGTTGCGTCGTCTACCACTTGTTGCTTGATCTATAACCGCCTTAAAGTTGTTGGTGAACTTTATCTGTACTATTTTCATAGGCAAAGCTACGATCACGATGTGGCCTTCAGGAGTCTCCATAATTTCAATTTTTAGCACTGAACACTTCGATACACTCGGGCTGTAATATTCCCGCGTGACCAGTTTGAACTGTTTCGCGGGACGACTGGTGAAGATATCCAAAAACTTGTGTTTGTATGGGGCATAATAAATACGCAGATACCCCCACTTACAGCCGATAATGTAAACATCATCGTAAGCTCGCATACTTGTAATCGCGCTCAGGATTCCTGAGTGTAGTCTTACGTGGTTGTTTGCTATCCAAAAGTAATACATCGGCCACTGTAATCGGTCGAGTAAATTATAGCGACGCATCTCGTGTAGAGCATTGTCTCGTCTTTTTATAGAATGTAATAAATTAAAGCAGGTACCCTCCAGTCTATAGATACACGCCCCTACGTCGATATAATAAAAAATATCTTTGACAAATCCTATTGACATGATGGGGTCATAAAATTTTGTAATACTTATTCCCTTATGCATACTGGGATCTAGCAAATCTACTAAATAGACAAACTCGATGTGATGTAAAGTACCAGTGTAGTATACTTTATGATCCTTTAGTACAATTAATCTGTTCACCGATTCTATTTCGATACGATGGTTGTGCTTTGTGAGTTCTTTACGCGTAATGAACATTTGTTTCCTGTGATTTAACACGACTAAGTAATGTTCATCTTCTGCGTAACTGGTATATTGGCCGTGTACTGATTCACTACAGATCTCCATCGTGTCGAGATCATAATAATCGATCGATGTTTTTGTGTGCAATCCTAGCACACCGTGATTTAGAAGCTGACACCCTAGAATCTCCTTTGTTCTCTCATAGCTAAGATAGAAATCTTGTTTATCCTCGGTTGCCTTAGTAATAATGCACCAAGAGCGCAGTGTTCTGTACGTCTCATACCAAGACATTTCCCTGGTCGATTTATTGCGAGCATCTTGATACACATCATTGAAATCGGCGCACGCATACCTTTCCCATAATCCGTGACATGTTTTCGACGAGTCTACTATTGCTTTCCATCTTGCACACACTTTCCTGCATCTGATAAAGTGCGTAGCAGGTAGGAACGATAATATATGGAAGAGGACTTCCGTGGGCAGCTCCTCCAGGTAATCGTAGCCATCTTCGCCTGGATCCATTTTTGGTTGATGACTTTACGCGGAGTGGAAACAATTACTTATTTATGTTGTTTTATGCACTGTCCATGTGTGTACACATTAAACTAAAATTATAGTAAGATATATTGTACAGTAAGCTACTACGAGTACACGACCGCACTACACAGATCACCGAATGACACTAAGGAGGCAAGGCTGGTGAGCGCCTCTCCGTCAAACTACGCACTATTGATCGTATCCATTACGTGCCATTTCACGCATACAATTTTAACATAAACTGTATTAAAGCGAAGTCGGAATACACAAAATTTATACTTACTCCATAAATTATATCTGAAATAAGAATGCTGGTATAATATAATAGAATATAAATAAATTAAATGTTTTCGCTACCAGCGATATTCAGTGTCAAAGCATATAAAATTAGTACTCAGTTCGCGTAGGCCGTGGCACGTCGCAGTCGTCGTTCATTGGCTGAGCGATAAATCAATATCAGCAGCAGGGTGAGGGGGTGGTCTGACCGCTTGACTTTTTGGATTCACGTGTTTATTGATAGCTCATTACCTCACACTTCAATGAAGAAGGAAAACATAAGAATAATTTGAATAAGAATAAAAATAATTTCTTTATTTCATAAATAGATAAATTCTTAGTCAGTTAGTACTAATTATCATTGTTGTTTTTGGTTGAACTCCGACACCCAAGGAAATATTTAACACATGGTGAAAATATCTCAATACCGTAGAAGTTTTAACAAGATTTTCTGTGCCTGTGAAGTCTGCCAGCTCGCACTGGGCCAGGGTAGTGGACTATTGTCTAAGCCCTCGCCCTCTCAGTCAAACTCTTAGCTGTAGAGGATACAGCAATAGGCGATCACGCTCTATTATCGTTATAGAGGGATTCGTAGAATTAAGATCGGCAGAAAGTTTTAAAAATTCAGTAAAATAGTTATTCGAAAGGTGACTCCACGTGGCAACCTCAAAAATGAAAGAAAGTATTCCCCCACGCAGAGCCAGGACCCGAGGGTCGACCGTGAACTTGACACACTTACGCGTCCCCTTTTATGTTGATGGACTCGGCTGTTCGTATAAGTCAAGTTCTCTGCCAAGGCCGGTTGAAACATATTTGAGAGACGCTCGTTTGACTTACAAATCATGACACGAATTTGCGAAACTACGGAAGAGGTTTATTGAATAACGTATGAAGTCGCCTCTTCAGTGTCGACATCATATATTTAACAGTTTTGACTTATATGATACAACTGATTCCTTACTATAAACAATTCCCTCGGCTTCAGAATTAACGTTTGGTTACATATAATATTTCAACAGCTTAGCTTATAATGCTGAAAACCAAATCGCAACGTCCATCTTACCAATGTCTTTGGTTCCGTTTTTAAAACTCCAAATGCATAAGTAAATATCTTTCTATACGCCCACTTTGATTGACTGTATCGTTTTTCTGCAATAAGTAAGTTCTTTAAACTGAATGCCAATTGTAATGTTCATTCTCGGTAATCAAGGCAAGTGCTTATTATTTTTCTTCTTCTGCTATGAACCACGAACGCTGGGATATCTCGCTGAAGCAGTCGGACACTGAGGTACCAAGCTGGTTTTTTATTATTTCGCAACAAGGTGAAAATGTTACGCGATTCAAATACTAAGACCGCATAACTATCGAGAGTTTTGTGATACAGGAGTAGGTCACAGCGTAGTAGCTTCGCATATAACACATTTTCGCTCTGACAGTAAAACGAAACACCACACTCTCGATATTTTAGTCTGTGGCATCAGGTCAATGATCTCGGAACTATTGTTCCCACTATATTTACAGCATGTGCCAAATTCCTACACTGGCAAGACAACCAAATTCCTTCAGCGCATTAAAACTGCATCGGGATCCTGCAGCAAGAACGCCATAGTCTCACCGGAACCTCAAATGCGCGGCGCCGCGCCGCGACCCGTCTGCAAATGAGGGACTCGGACACCGCGACCGAACTCTAGTAACGAATCAATTACCTCTGTAATGTATCAAAATACGATGTGTAATTTAGGCTCTACTGTGAAACAAATAAAGTAAGTGAAAAATAGACTGCTAAAATCGGTACCTTGTTTTTTTCGCTGTTTTGTATTTTTTCTATAGTCAGGTAAATATATATAAATGAAGTCCTTAAAGCTAAATAAAAAAGCACAGGCATTTGATTTTCACTTGCGACTCGATATGGTCTTGTTTTCGGATCAAAATCTGTTGTTCTAGTAATAATTTTGTGATTGAGTTATGAGTGAGTAGTATTCACATTAGTTATTTGCATCAAAATATTCTAATATATTAATGAGTAACAAATGTATTATGTAGGAGCGACCAGGGACAAAAGTAACGCGTGACGAAAGCAACATATGAATTATACACTGATATGCTGTATGCCAGACATTAGTCATTTGGAACCCCACTTTACCTAAGTACTCACAGCGCTATTCCTTCAGGTTTTGACTGTAGCGAGTCGATGATCCAAAAATATCCCCAAAATACTTGTGGCGGTTTTTTTTCTATTACGTTTATTTTGGTTATGGTAGGCTTAATCGTGCGAGTTGTGTGTCAGTAAAATAAGACAACTATTCCTCTTACCATAACGGTGTAAACAATAATAATCTAACGGTTTTTAAAGGTCTGGTCATTAGTATGTCAAATTCTGGAAAATTTAAATGTTAGCACGAAAGTAACAACTTGTCACTTTCATCCCTTCATACATTTATGTTCGTGAAATCTCAAAGGATTTTTTTATTTTATATTTCCAAGTCTCAATAACTAGAATCAATGAAAACTATTGGAAAGGTAAGATAAGGCAGAAAACCAGCCAATATTGCACTTCGTTCAAGCTTGAGAACCAAAAAGATCCAGAAATATTTCATTTTATTGCTAATTGAAAAATTTATTGATGTCGTTGGGTACAGTAAGATTTGAAACACTGATAGAAAGTACCAATATATTTAATTATGTATATATGATATGAATACAACCAGCCCTAGGGGTCGGATGATTGTAACAAAATACAGTGATTTTAATTTTGTCATTCATCTCAAAATCTGTAATACCAGTTGCCAAAAAGCATTCTGTAGTCGTATTAGCTTAGCTGGTAGAGCGTTAGACTGCAGAGCCTAGAGACCCCGGTTCGAGTACGGGATATGGTACTCCCTGCACGGCCCAGTATTTAGTTTCTTTTTTCTATATGGTCATAATTTCTAAAAAGCCAACAGTAAAATAGTATTATTCGCTTGAACAAAAATCTTTAGTTATTCGATGAATAGTCTTTTAAACTTGCTTGTTCTTAATTGTTGATATTTACTGGTTATTGATATTTTTAGTAAAAAAAAAAATATACATATATATATATTAAAGAACTCAAAGTAAATAATTTAGGGCTCCAAGTGATGAGAAGTTTTGTAAGCTTCATATTTGATACGCCAACATCACCTGTCAATTAAAACGAGACGAGTCTTTATTAATATAGTTGCAAGAGAAATAAAAAACCGTCGCGTCTCACTTATACAGTAAATTATAAGCCCACAGTGTAACAGCTTGACGTCTACGTGCTATTCAGTGTCACAGTGAATTAAATAAATAGTACTCGGTTCGTCTAGTCTGTGACATCACACCGTCTCCATTCATTGGCTGAGCACTAATCAATATCGACAGTAGGGTGAGGGAGTATGTGGTGGCTTGTTGGTAACGCACCGGACAAGGCTGCAAAGACGGTGGTCGCAGGTTCTATATAGTTACAGCGGTAGTAATAGAATACTGTTTGTTAAGAGTTACAAGATGTTATAGTAATATTTCCGGAAACTGAGCTCTGTACTAGGTATGTCCCATAACACCCTCACAGTTAAAAGAAAACATTCTCTAACATCGAGCCAGGACCCGCGTGTCGACCGTGCGCTTGACACAGTTACCCGACCCCTTTTATTCTGAGGGAATCGAATCCTTGAATAACACAAGTCCTCTGTCAAAACCGGTTTAAACATATTTGCGAGACATACGAGCCAGGGAATATATTTATAAGAGACGCTCGCTGAAACTATAAATTATAGCACGATATTGCTAAACTAGACAAAAGGTTTATTGAATAGCCTGTTAAAACGCCTCTTAAAGTTAAACATACGTTCAAAATTCTGACTTACATGGTACAACAGATTCCATACTATGAATAATTATCTCGTAAAAACAATCATAGTATTTCTATACGCCCACCTTGCACTATGTCGTTTTTCTGCAATTGGTAGGTTAGTAGGTTTCCGTATTTTCTTAAATTCTTTATTGTTTCATAAGACAATAAAATTATTATTAAAATATCAATACAACTGAGTTTATGTAAGCTAGTATGCATAGTGTGACCGCTTCTGAGTTCATTCACGTACTGTTTCAGTGAGCATAGCCGATAGCGACTGCAGCTACACTGTGACTGCGCTACTTAGCTCTGAATGTTTATGCGCTCCTAGTATACAAATTGCGTAATATTGTGCACTTTTGCCTCAGTGCTCAGTACGTTTCGGTCCGAATATTTCACGGTCACGTCGGACTCATCTCGCATGTTCGATGATAGCTAATTACCTCACAGTTCAACGGTGAAGGAAACCATCGTGATGAAACCTGAACACTATGGAGATTTAAACAAGATGTTTTGTGCTATGTGAAGTCTGCCAGCTCGCACTAGGCCAGCGTGGTGAACTATTGTCTAAGTACTCGACCTCTTAGTGAAAAAGTCAGTTGTAAAAGATCACGTGCTATTACCTGTTTGAAAATGACTTAGCTGTTTGAATAACTTAAGTTCTCTGCTAAGGCCGGTTGAAACGTATTTAAACATTTAACAATTCTGACTTATAGGATACAACGGGCACCTCGGTATAAAGTATAAACGATTCCCTCGACTGTAGTATTAACATTTGGTGACATACTATATTTCAGCAACTTTGCTTGTAATGCTGAAAACCAATCGCAACGTCCATCTTACCAATGTCTTTTGTTCCTTTTTCAAAGCTCTATATGCAAAAGATGGATGGATGCAGGCTGCCTCCAACAGGTCACTGTGGAAATCATTAGGAAAGGCCTATGTTCAGCAGTGGACTTCCTTTGGCTGATGGATGGATGATGGATATGCAAAAGCAAACATAGTTCTATACGCCCACTTCGATTGACTATCGTATCATTTTTCTACAATAAGTAAGTTATTTAAATTGAATGTAAATTGCATTGTTCATTCCCAGAATCGTGGCAAGTCCTTACTATTGTTCTTCTGCTATGAATCACGAACGCTGGGATGTCTCGCTGAAGCAGTCGTACACTGAGGTACCGAGCTTGTTTTCTATTATCTCGCAACAAGGCGAAAATGTTACCACATAGCTATTGAGAGTTTTGTGATACAGGAGTAGGTCACAGCGTAGTAGCTTCTCATATAAAACATGAACATGATGTGTAGTCAACACGATTATGAACTAGACCGATTACTTTACCAAGCATTCTGTATGTATACAACAGTATTATAAAGTATTATTGTACTACAATATTGTACAATATTATTGTACAACAGTATTATAAAGTATTATTGTACAACAATATTGTTGTATTATACAGTATTATTGTACAACAATGGCACACTGATTTCGCCACCTTTTCGGTGGTAGCTGGTACCTAACCAATATAAACAACTACGCAAAGGAAAGAGGGTATCAACGCGGCTTTTTTATATTTATTTCACTCGATATCTCAGCCAATACTGTGCCTATTGGTTTTTTTTTTGTTGAAAATATGTTGTTATACTTCTTCTTCTTCTTTCGTGTCAATGGCTCATGTGATACACTTTTATGTGAACCTTTACAGTTTCATAGTTTCCCGGCCCAGTAGGTCGCTACATTTATTGCAGCGTCTGTTGCTTTGATGATGTTCCTTCTGGTGCAGTTTGTAGGGCACATTGGGCACATCAGTAAGTGGCACATACTCTGTTCTGGGGCGCCACAGTCACTGTTGTTATACTTACATGGTGTTATAAAATAAATAATAATGCCGAATTAAAAGATTGACAGCCTCCTTAGAGCAGTTGTTTAACGCCACGGCGGCTGCGAAACGAGAAGCCGCAGCTTCGATCTCCGCACCGAGACAAAATATGTTGTGCGATCCACAAGTATTTGTGAAACCGAAAAGTCGTTGTATTATACCACACCACTGTGTTTTATTTTATCATTCAACTCAAAGCGTAAAAAATTAACTGAGGCCCGATTTGCTTTCTTCGAGACGTAATTTCATTCGATTTTTTTTATACTATACAGCGGTTTCCTTTCCTAAAGTTCATTTACATAAAAATAGTGTGGGATATAAACTATTAACTTTAAGAAATTATAGATATATGTATTTTCGTTTTGGAGAAAGACGTGAGGCCCTTAGTTTCTTGACTGACAAGACCTATTAATTGTAGCACGTCTGTGAATATACCACAGGCAAACATATCTATATGGATAGACTGTCAGAAGGAATCATAGCACCATTCTTTGTCGACAAAATTTCTTGTTGTCTACGTGAGGTCTATGTGGGTGGACGCTAAAATGATTTAGCATTACTTCTATGCTTTAGTAATTATTCTGAGGAAACAGTAAACTAAATACATCGCACTCGATTTGCAATCTGTGCTCTGTCATCTGTGACACACATAGAACTAACTCGAACCAATATACCGGCCCACTGTGTGTAATGTATAAAACCAAATTAAAATAATTTTGGATTTTAGCTTGATGAATTTTACGAAGTATGAAGTTTGCACCATATTTTAATCTATACAGGATGATATCGACATATGGTATTTTATTTAAACCACATGTTCCTAGCCACTCCAGGTAACATTGTACCAAGTTTAAAAAAAACTGCCTGCTACTTTTGTCAAGAATCGCGATTTTAGATTCCAAGGTCTTTGATCAACCCGTATAAGCAAGATTCTTTTTGCACCTACGGAAAGTTCCTCAACCGAACTGAAGTTTAGCTAAGCGATAAAAATACTCATAAAAATTGTGTAAACTAAAATCACGATTTTTGATAAAAAAAAACAATCTCCGTTTTTTTTTAAATTTTGTACAATGTCCCCTGGGGTGATGAAAAACATGTAGGATAAATTAAGTAGCATGTGTCATTATCACCCTGCATATCATATTTGAGTGTAATCAGCTAGATTTAAATAATGATACCCTCGAATATTTTTGTTATTAAAAACAAAATATTTAGTAAATAAAATTAAAATAACTTGTTTGTAGTTTAATAGATTTAATAGAAGTTAAAAAGATTATTCATCACAGATTTTCTTAAACCTGTTTATATAATTTTTAATTAAATTCCTTAAAATATGGAAAACTGACAATATGCACACAAAAAATCGTGCGGCCACATATCAACGATAGTGGAATGCCATATCCCGGGTTCGAACCGGGGTCTCTAGACTTCGCAGTCTAACGCTCTACCAGCTAAGCTAATATGGCTACAGAATCCTTTGCGAAATAATGGATGCCGTTCAGATTCGTGATGACATATTCATTATAAGAGATTTTCGAATATGTTTGTTAATCACGAATGTATACAAATATTGATACTTAACTCGATAAAATATTATTGTTAGAATTATTTGTTCACGAAAGCAAAGCCATATCAGTCGCTAATGAGAATCAAATGCCTGTATTTTTATGTATTCAACATTTACCCGTATACACTGTGACAAAAAGACTAAATGGAGAGTACTGCTTTCTCTTTTGTCACGGACTTTATGTATGTTTCACGATAGAGTAGGCTCTACCGTAAGTTAGGGCTCACACGTCCTATTTTGATACATTAAAGCGGTGGTAATCAACTCGTTACTACGGTCTGGGTAAGGCAGTCTTTAAACTTTGTTTTAGACGATAACAATGCAAAATATTTAGAATTCTGTTTTGCAATTTAAAAAATATCTATTTAACTCATTGTTTGAGATATGTTATATATATTTATACATATAGATATAAATGTTATAAGTTATATATAAGTTTAATATATTCGTATATAGTGGGTGGACGTTGATTCGAGATTTTGGCCCCATCAGCCATCAGTAATTCTCCGTGCTATGTGCCCCGCCCATTGCCACTTCAACTTGCTAATTCACTGGGCTATGTCGGTTATTTTAGTTCTCCTACGGATCTCCTCATTTCTGACTCGACGTCGTAGGGAAACCCCGAGCATAGCCCTCTCCATAGCTCGTTGAGTGACTTTGTGCCTCCTAATAAGGCCCATAGGAAGAGGCAACGTCACGGTGCCGTATGTCGTCACTGGCAATACACAACTATCGAAGACTTTCCATTTGAGGCACTGAGGTATTTTGGGCAAGAACACATTGCGTAGTGGTAGAATTCATTGGATTGGCGAATACAGTAAGTGTAAACCTTCCGAACATTAATATAATCAAATAGAAGCAGTTTGAAATTTTTTGTGTGTCTTAAGAATATTCTAAGGTAGAAAAGTTACCGACGATATTCTTAAATTGTCCATTTTATCTAAAGATATGCAAAGTTGTCCGAATATCCTTAAATAACCGTTTTTATATCATTTCTGCAGACAACAATTTGACTTAATACTGTACATCATAAAGCTTTTATAACAGCTTTTAGAGTATGTTTTGAAGCTTACAAAACGCCAATTTTTTTTCTGCGTGTTCAATATTTCTGGAGTAATCTCGAGTCAAACTGAGATAGGCCATTTTTGCTTTGATTTACCATAAGTCAGCTCCAAATCATACTACGGAGTTATCTAGTATATCAAATTGAAAGGAATTAAATTACCTATAACAGCTTTATGATGATGTCAACAAATAAACATCACCCAAGTAAATGCACGGTGTCAAACACAAGTAAAAGTTTGTTTTTTTTTCTCGTTATTTTTCCTACAAACAAAATGTCAATAACATTAAAAATATTTGACACGTATTTTCCCTTTTGTGATAATTTTACAGAAATATTTTAATAAACACCGCTCGTGTGAACGTAAAGCGTGTTTGTTTTCGGAACTAGTTAGTCATGTAGAGTGCTCCCTTATAAAATAATTCGAACCACCCTTCGCCAGACGGCGTTGATTTAAATGGAATATTTTGTACACCGCGATGTCAAGATCCTGGATGCAGGCTGCCTCCAACAGGTCACTGTGGAAATCATTGGGAGAGGCCTATGTTCAGCAGTGGACTTCCGTTGGCTGATGGATGGATGGATGGATGGATGTCAAGATCTGGCCAGATGGCGGGACGACTTGCACAAGAGGGCCGGCAGCAATTGGATAAAGCAGTAGATCGGTCTCTGTGGTGTACCTTGCGAGAGGCGTATGTCCATCAGCCCGTTGCAGTCCGGGCTGATGATGATGTCAAGATTTTTCACGAACGCCAAAACGCCCAAACGGCATTTGTAGTACTACATAGTTATTTATATAGATGATATAGTTCACTTTAAACACTTTGTTGTTTGATTTTGGGTTCGTAACGACGTATATACTTCTATATTTTGTATAATAGAAATTTTGCAGACACGCCTCGTCGGCTTTACACCCGCCATGTGGGAGCCGACAAAACGTATTAAACGAGAAATAGGCATCCAACTAGATAAATATATTTTTGGTAGTTTTTTTGTGTTTATATAAGGTGAACTACAAAGTAAAGCAATTCCAAAAAATAATTGATATCCCTATTTTGAAATCAAAGTATGAAATGGAATGAAGTGGGAAAGACGCGATGAAACTGGTCAGATGCGGATTGCATTCAATAGAAAATAATGAATCGGGATGTAACAAAAAAAAAGGAGCCAAAAAAGTACTTAGGTAGAGTTCAGGAATACAAAAGTTTGAACGGGAATAAGATGTTTCTGGTGTGGAGTGGAGTCTAAACATCACAGCACTCAGGCGAAGCTGGGCCGGGCCGCTAGTAAACTTGTATATTCATACGCTTTGTTTGTTTTGTATGTACCTTATTCTTAGTGCCATGGAGGCAATTGAAGGCGAATTTTAATTTTGTCATGCGATCCATTTAGAAATTAATAGTGTATTTAATTTTAATAAATAGCTCTAACAAAATTGAGGTTGTATTGTGTTACAGTGTTAGTAGCATTATAGATATATTATTTGGAATCCAGTTTTTTTTAGTATAAAAGGGTATTTGTTAAAATGAAACCTCATAGTCACAAACAGTCAGACTAACTTTATTCATTTCACAATATCTATTTCTACAAAGAGTGAACGTTACATCCACTGAGTAGAATCACTCCCACAGAAAATGAAAAATACTTACACAATATATCGAACGCCGAGAGAATACATCGATCAGGAACATCAGGAAATACAAACTAACAATACACGTAGATCACTACGACACACGATACAACAAAAGCAGACATGAACATTTAACTAAAAGACTGTATTATTACCAGTACCACAAACCTACCTACATAACTACGAACAAACATAACTACAGTCCGGGGGAGTACAAGGAAAACGTGACTGAACCTAAATAATTTATAACATTTTAAAGATTTAATAATTAATTTTAATTTCATTTCAATTAATTCTCCGTTTTTCAATGTCAAATAGAAAGTCTTGACGAACTAGGGATGGCCCTAGTGCCACTTCTACAAGCGAAGTAAGGCAGGTAAAAAACAGAAAAGTATCACTAGTTCCTTTAATGGAATTACTGAGACTTTTGAGTCGCTGTAGTTCCTTTAATTATTCTAAAGGAACTACTGAGAATAAACCGAATTGTGCAGTGCTTGGGTGTGATTCATGCAGGTGTCAGATTATATAAACCCAGAAAACAAAAACTCATATATGTATGTATATATTCTAATACAATTTATTATTTATTAACTATTATATTCTTCATAAACGTAAAATAATTAGACACTTATATTTTAGTCGATCTACGTATATTACAACAGAAAAATCATGGAATCGCTTTATTAATGATTAAATTAAATTACTAAATTATTATAGCAACATAAACCAGTAATCATACTTATTTGGTAACGGTACTCAGAGTCAGATCTTTACTGACAAAGGGCAGAGTAATGTACTGTAACTGATATGGCCTCGCTTTCCTGAACAAATAATTTTAGTAACAATATTTTATCGAGTTACGTGTGTATATTCTTATACATTCTTCTTGGCTCTGTTCAGGTTACCCAACTTCTTGTTCGATCTACGTTCTACTTTATTCTCCAAATTACTCTTAAACTCGACCCTGCTCGATATTTCGACGCCGAAGATCACAATACTTTCGGATCTTTGGAGAGTAACTCCTTGGAATTATGGCGCCATGACAAAGGACTCCTTCTTCGCAGTGAATGCGCAAACTTGTGTCTTTGAAGGGTTAAATTCATTCATTTATGATCTTTGAAATGAAAATATTTTATTGAATCCAGAAAATGCCATCCATACATTATTTAGATTCAGTCAGTTTTTTTCACTGCTACCCGGCTCACATGGCTGTTTTCGCCAGCGAAAAATGACAGGAAATTCTAGCGTTGCGCATACATAATACAGTGACTATCGCATTTTAGTTCAATTCAGAGCAGTTCATTAGTGTTTTATAATAATAATATAATAATAGCTGATTAAAAACATCGGTGTAATAATTTTGTACGGCTATTGGAATAATCTCTTTGTGTTTAATTCACGAAAAAAATATTTCAATAATGCGTAATTATTCAGGAAATCTGCTCAAGAACATTTTTTTTTACCTCCATATCTTAAATAATTAAAAATAGTATTAATCGGCGTCAAAATTCACTGAAAATAAGACTAGTCGTCAACTAGTGCCTGAGTGACGTATCCACCGACACGAAGCTCGTTAATCGTACGAAATTTGTACGAAATTTTCTTGGAAATGTTTAGTTATCCCCTACTTCAGTTATCAAATATTTTTCCTAAAAACTAAAATAGGTTTAAAACTGTCTATGGATTAGACCGTTAGAGTTTACACAAGCAGTAAACACATTTATAAGTATTTATTGGAATCGCTCACAAAAAGTAAAAATTATTTTATTATAATATTCAAAGTTATATTCTTCTTTTATATACAACTAAGAGGGCATGCAAGCCTACGGCCCACCTGATGGTAAGCAGTTACCATCGTACCACGTAGCCCTATAGACGTCTGCAACACCAGAGGTATCACTTGCTCGTTGCCGACCCTGTAAGAACCTTATTCTACAAACATCTCGCACGCACTCACTCCACGTATATGCAACCTCTGGAATGAACGCCCTGTTTCGGTGTTCCCGGAGCACTATGACCTGTCTTTTAAACGAGGCTTAAATAAAGCACTTTCGCTACGGTAGGCAGCGACCTGATTGCTCCAGGCCCTTGGCACTGCGAAGGTCTATAAGCGGCAGTGACCGCTTACCATCAGGCGGGCCGCACGCTCCTTTGCCTGCCGACGCTTATAAAAAAAACTCTAAATTTTATCTTTATTTGTGGGTGTCAACAACAAATGAGATCCTAAATAGTAAACCATATTTACATATTTTATACATATAGGTGCTTATATTCATATTATGTTTGCAGGTGTGTGTATTCAAATATTTAGGTGTTTGAGCCTTCGCTTAAATCAAATATGAGACTGTAGCGAGAAGCTTCGATAGAGTATACCTTATTTAAAACTGGTGCAATTATATCAAAAAGCCATGGGCAATTATTGAAGACATGGTAATTTTTATTTGTAATTGAAAAAAATTAACCGAAGGACGCCGTATCTACTTATTATTCAATCAATGTGTAAACTTTTCGAATTTCGTTCTATTACGAATATGTCTACGCGAACACGATTATGAACTTAAGCAATTAGTTCGTGTTCATGCATACTGTAGCCGGATTAGCTGAGCTAGTAGAGTGTTACACTGCAGAGTCTAGAGACCCCGGTTTGAGTCAGGGATTCGGCGTTAATTGTTCTCCTTTTTACTGTTTAACTTCTTACATTTAATCATTCTGAACTTAGTCTGTAATGCACATGCGCAGCACAGACTGTTATCAAGTTGTGACAGTGCATAATTAATTGACTTCCCAGAATAAACAAACACTGCTTTAAGCTAGAAAAATATTAGTCTTTTTAATTGCAGTTTGCTTAGTATTGATAATCTATTCAGTGCACGACATTTTATATTCAATTGGCTTCCCAAAATAAGTATAGAGCCACCAAGTTGTCTGTTCAGTCGGAAGTTCGGAATCGTCGCTAGTGAGGAATTGAGTATTGCCACTTTAAAAAAATCTTGAATTAGATTAGAGTAAATTAGAGAATTATATACACAGTTATGTATCTTATAAAATACGGTAGAAACGACACGGTACTATAACATTACCGTTGGCAGTGTTTTGGTGAAAAAAATAATGTGCATCTGCAGTAAAAGTAATTACCGTATATCTGACAACACTGGTTTAGTTCCAATTATGACCACCTGAACAGATAAGTTGGTGGCTCTGTAAACACTTAATTGACATAACGAATATCTGACAGTACTTTTGTACATGCGCAGTATTGGCAATGTAATCAAGTTCATACTCAATTGACTTCCCAAAATAAGCAAATTCTGGTTTAAGCTAGCAAAATATTAGACTTATTAATTGCAGTTTGCGCAGTATTGATAATGTAATATATATGCACGATATTTTATACTCAATTGGCTTCTCAAACAAGCAAACAATTATTTGACATTATAAAATATGAGACTTTCTGATTGCACATGCGCAGCACAGACTCTGTGATCAAGTTGTGACAGTACATAATCAATTGACTTCCCAAAATAAACAAACACTGCTTTAAGCTAGAAAAATATTAGTATTTTTAATTGCAGTTTGCTTAGTATTGATAATCTAATCAGTGTACGACATTTTATGTTCAATTGGCTTCCCAAAATAAGTTAACACTCAATTGACATAACAAATATCTGACAGTACCTTTGCACATGCGCAGTAAAGACAATGTAATCAAGTTGTGGCAGTTCACAGTCAATTGACATCCCTAAAAAAACAAACTGACATTTATCCTTCTAAAACATGAGACTTTGCAACTGCAGTTTGCACAGTACTGGTACTCTAATATGTGAACAATATTTAACATTCGATTAACTTCCCAAAATAAGCAAACAATCATTTATCAAATTAAAATATCATATATTCTATTTGCACATGCGCAGTACTGACAATGTAATCAAGTTCATAATCAATTGACTTCCTAAAATACACAGTACATAAACATTAGATCCACCGAAATACTACACTTTCTGATGGCAATATGTGTAACTTATTGTAGGCACGATATTTAGTATAAAATAGAATTTCCGGTGTAAGCAAACAATCATTTGACATAACGAAGTATTAGACAATCTGATTGCACATGCGCATTATTGGCCATGTAATCAAGTTCATACTCAATTGACTTCCCAAAATAAACAAATTCTGGTTTAAGCTAGCAAAATATTAGACTTATTAATTGCAGTTTGCGCAGTATTGATAATGTAATAAAAATATTTTTAACTCAATTGGCTTCTCAAATAAGCAAACAATTATTTGACATAATAAAATATGAGACTGTGATTGCACATGCGCAGCACAGACTCTGTGATCAAGTTGTGTGACATTATCAATTGACTTCCTAAAATAAACAAATACTGATTTTAGCTAGAATTTGAATGCTCCAATGTTAAGGGGACTTTTCCTCTGCATAATAATATCTACATCCACTAAAACCCTAATAGTGTTGATGACTAAATCAACTTATAACTATTTTTATAAACGTTTTGTTACGGAAAGAATCACAGTGATGTTTACACTCCAAAGACCGGAAACGGATCATATGTGTTTTATTTACCGACTACTGAAATGAAAAATACCATGTCAAATTTGAGAATATTATAATAAAAGTTCGTGTACCTACATAACAAATAAAGTACGCATATATGTTTTAAATTACGTTTTGCAGTGTTTAATGGATAAGCTTTAGAACTAGATACCAAATTAAACCTAAACAAGTACATAATATATTTTTCAAGAAATATGATCGAATTCCTCAAAGAAGGATTTTGAATTATTCATTGATCAACGTTGAAACGATGTACTGAAAAAAATATGTACAACAGTACCAATGGCATGTTTTATCAAAAATGGGCGCAATTTATCAACATTCTAAAATGCGACTACACTTGGTATTTTATCCACAGATATTCTCTTAATTAAGTTTTTAGTTGCGAATGACCTCATTTTTAAACAAGTTTTACCGCCGAGTGCAAATTAATACATACATACATACAAAAACACACCCCTTTTTCCCAGAAGGGTTAGGCAGAGGTGGTACCAGAACGCCCACGTTTCGCCTTGTATATTCCGTCCCACGATGTGATAGGGGGCGACCCTATCGCTATATCGAGTACAAATTCCTGACACCGGGCAGATAATGAGTAGAAAAATCCAATATCACTGCCCGACCCGGGATTCGAACCCGAGATCTCAGCTTTGCAATCATACCGTAGTACCACTACGCCACCGAGGCAATCAAATCGAGTGCAAATTAAAAACTTGTATATTTTCACATATACGTATATTTTCCAACTTCTATTAATTTAACTTTATGATTGAATACGTTGCTGAAAATGGTTAAAAACAAGTTAGATATTCCCGGAGACTCGCTGAGTTTCAATGCTCAGTGTCATTATAATGCGTGCCACTGTTGATCCTGGCTTACAGGAGTTGCAGTGGTGGTTGTTACACTAGCAATTATTTTGCAATTCAAAACATGTTGACAATGTCGTTTATATAAAATCATGGAGTTTATACGAAAGTACATAAAACTCTACGATGCTGCTACACAACCCCCCCCCCCCCCCCCTTTATTTCAAAAAGAAAGTAACTGTGGGTACACATACAAATGAAAACATCATAACACAAATTAAAGTTCTATAACTATAAAATATAAAATTCCTAAGACCCAAAAATAAAATGACTATCTAGTAATACCACTAACAATAAAAGGTAAATGCTCATTATGATCCACCGTATTTGTAATTTTACTACTATTTTCTATAATGTTTTTAAACACGTTACTACACGGTATAACGGAAATGTTCGCACCAGTGTCAATTAAAAAAAATTAAATGACTACACTTATCTTTAACACTAAGGCGAAAACTTGGTCCTGTGCAGCTGTCCGTGTGATTCGCCTGACATGTCTCTGTCGAGGAACAACTGGATATAAAATAGTTTACATAAATATATTAATTAATGCAAACAATTATAAATAAAGTATTTTTAAACTATTCCTGCAACATTATAATTTAACTAGGTATTAGTGACTTCAGATAAAATGCAACTAAAAATTTCGCAAAAAAAAAATGCGACAATTTTTTTGTTGTAATTTTTTACATCGTTTTCCCAAAATAAAAATGCACAACTTTTTATTTTTACACAATGGTACCCTACAATTTAAATTATAATTTTGGAAAAAACTATAAATTTACCACCCAACCACGACGATATATTAAAAGTTGCAAAAAATACATGTCGCTTTTTTTTAGAAATTAAATAGTAACAATACTATCAAGAATCTTGATGTCATATTTAATTCCTAATTAATTTTTGATGCTCATGTCGAAAACGTAATAAAGAAACCTAACAGGGCACTTGGCTTTATATTGTGATTATTACCAGAGTTTGAAAATATAAAAGACATTAAAATACTTCCTTGTACTTTTGTTCGCAGCCACTCAGAGCACGGTTCGCAAGTGTGGAACCCGAGTTATAATATTTATACTGACAGAATTGAACGCATCCAAAAAAGGTTTCTGCGGTCTCTTCAATTTAAAACCAAAAGTCATTCAAACGATCATGTAACACCATGCAAAGTAAATCACATATTACCGTTAGGCGACCGCAGACGCATAGCAGACCTTATTCATATTTTAAAATCGCAAATGGTATTGTCGACTGTCCAGAACTACTGGGAAACCTGGGCTTCGTAACGAGACTTAAATCGCTGCGAAAACCAAGTCTACTGCGCATTATGTGTGTTCTCTATCTTATATTCTGTATCTCATTAACTTATGACCAAACTGACTGTTACGCTATTTAAGTAGTACCATAATTGCGAAAATTTGTTAATGTCTTTTATAAGTATACCGGTATTATATTAATTTACTATAGGCTAGCTGTAAGTTTTCGATTTTAATAGTTTTGGGTATATGGGTTACAAAGTAATAAGAAACCAGATATAATCAAAACATAAAATGCCAATAACATGAAAAATATGCGACAACCATTATGTCACAGGAATAATATTAAGATAAAAAAAAATATTATTATGAAACACCGCTCATTTGAACGTGAAGCGTGTTAGTGTTCGGTACTAGTTAGCAATGGACCTAACCCTCGCAAGTAAAGTGCTCCCTCATAAAATTATTCCTACCACCCTCTCCCAGATGGAACTGATTTCTATGGAAAATTTTCTACATCACGATGTCAAAATTCTCCGCGGACACCATATAATGCCCGAACGGTATTGCGTACTATAGAGTCATTTATATAGATAATATATTTACATACGTCGTTGATAGGTTGTAGGGCCAACCAGTAGGAGACATCCGACTGTGACTGACATACAGATGTGTCTGAGCTTCTCGTATGAAAATAAAACAATGCAAGTATAAATTACTCAAAAACAGCATCAGGTTTTATTTTAAATTTTTCAAATATCATTGATCCTGAACTGAAAGATATTAAATCAACTATCTTATAAGATCACTATTACACATTGATAGTTATGACATTACTTTTATAAGTATAAGAAGATGAAAAACAAACATCTTAAATCTTCACTTTATTTTTTTGTAATTACCGATGACCGGTCCGCGTCCGCGGATATAATTTTTAGTGGTTAGTTGTCTTTCATTGCTCATCATTTACTGCCTGAATTTCGTTTCTTTCAGCTTTCTTCTTGTGTAGATGTTGTCCGTTTGTTGTTGTATGTTCCAAACTAGTTTTGTGTTCTGAAAAATACAAGTACGCGTCAGTACAAGTGGCTTAAAGAATTGTTTATCGATTAGTCTTTAATCGCTTATTAGGTCGTAGGTACTGCCTTGCCTCTTTCCGACGTAAGGCAGTGGCGTAGAAACACTGTTGAGTTCTGATTTGATGGCTGTTGTGACCTACTACAGTCTTGATGTCTACTAATAAACGCGACAGTACACGCTCCATTTTAAAATACCATGAATTTTAATATTGCAACGACGTTACTACCAAAAATGTTTATTCAAAATAATTTATTGTAATTCAGTTGTTCCAACACGCTCTGAATTCCTCTAATATTCTTTCTTGTGGTCTTCTGAGCTTCATCAGCCCCGTTAATTTTTTATGTATATTATGTTGCTTTAGCTTAGTGTTACATATCTCGACCAATAACCGTCGGGATGCTGCTGCGTTGTACTTGTTCTGTAACGAGAAATATGCAAGCATTAGTCACACTGACTTAAAGCGACACTTTTGTAGAAAAATTATAGCCGTCCAAAAAGTAATATTTTAGCAATTAATTCCGCCCTATATGTTTATATAAATCTGTATCCGTTTGTATTTACGTTGATAGCATGTAAATATTACTCGATGTCCTGACACTTTTATAAACTCACATTTATTTAGGCCACTTAGCTGTTAGAGCAAGGTTTATACACGCTTACAATTTAGTCGCTAATTCCTCAATCGTATCCTTTGTCTTTTCCGTATAACTCCAGCAGGAGGCAACTATAATTGTACACAATGTTACCGCGCACATGTCACACGCATCAACTGGGGAGGAATCACCGAAATACTCTGTACTCTACGAGTATTGATCTCTGGTTTTATTTTTTTTGTTGAGCAAAGGAAATAAATTGGCCACCATTTAGGATTCAAAATTAGAAAGTTAATATACATACTTATATAATATTAGGCAAAAATACTGTATCGATTCAGAAAACTCATCAGGAGTATATTTAACACCATAAAAATATTAATTATCCTGTGAAGATGGGCCAAAACATTATGAGTATTATTTATCTATGATATAAAACATAATGCCTATTAAAAGGTTAATAACTTAAGCACCATCTGTATTGATTTTCATGTTAAACGACTGTCTATGATTATTTTTGTCTATGTCATATTCCATGTAAGTTTATAAAAGCTAATTTTTTTATCAGAACTAATATTTAGTTAAATTCATTAAGTAGCGTAGGTTTATCTTTTATATGTATATCTTTTTTTCACATTTTCCTGTGAAACCCTAGGCATATATTTTATCACATATTTCATATTGTGATTGGAATCATAATTAACACTATGTGTAACGGAAAGTAAGTTTGTGAGAATGCGATAGCACAATATGATCAAAACGGTACAGAATGAGAAAACATATGCTTCGATAAATTGAACTCAAATGATCTAGCTTCAACGCATTGTGGCCATGTCTTTTGCTTGCGATGTATATTAGCAGTAGTCCAATCAGACAAAAAATATGCCTCACTTGTACAAATGCCAAAGAGTCCAACAAAAAACTGTAATAATATATACATTTATTATACATACAGTTTAACAAGTATTTCTTATTAATAAATTGTTAATTATGTGACTGGTAAAAATATTGAAACATACTGGCTATAAATTAACAACAGACACATTAAAACAAATTTCCCATTAATAAACTTGTATATTCATACGCTTTGTTTGTTTTGTATGTACCTTATTCTTAGTATCATGATCCAATTATTAATTAATGGTGTATTTAAGTTGAATAAATAGCTGTAATAAATTAAGGGTTGTATTGTGTTACAGTGCCACTAGCGTTATAGGCAGATTTTTCGGTAGCCAATTATTTTAGCATAACAGGGTATTTGTTGAAAGAAAACCACATAGTCACAAACAGTCAGACTAACTTTATTCATTTTACAATATCTATTTCTACAAAGAGTGAACGTTACATCCACTCAGTAGAACCACTCCCACAGAAAATGATAAATACTTAGACACAATACATCGAACGCTGAGAGAATACATCGATCAGGAACATCAGGAAATACAAACTAACAATACACGTAGATCACGACGACACACGATACAAGAAAAACAGACATTGAACATTTAACTAAAATACTATATTATTACCACTAGTTGAATATAATTCCGTTAGATTGCTGATACCTTTATAATATTCTCCGAGACTGTTGTTAACTGACCAATCATAACTACAGTCCGGGGGAATACAAGGAAATATTCTCTCTAATAAAATAAACTTCTCAATAAACACAAAATGTTAACAATATTTGAATGCTTTTCTTGCTTACTGTTCCACAGTGGAACAAACTGAGTAGCTGGCATCACAACAATTGCAGACGAGTTGTTGTATGAGCGACTATCCTTGCCTTCTCTTTTTTACAACGCTCCAAAAGATTCCATCGGAATATTGACCCACTCTATAATTTCGGTTTGACCACACTTTCTAGAAAATCCAAAACAATTCAAGGTCACATCATTAGAAACAGAAACTTATCAATAAGTTTCAGTACTTAAAGTACTTAATTATTGCTACTACACATACACACGGTATTACTGAAGACATTTGATACAAAGTACACCAGTTTGTAAAACTCACAACAAAGACAAGTAATAATATTAAGCATAATTTTATATTTGAACAGACACTGACACATAAGCTTAGTACAATACTCAAATATTAAGCTAAGTTTATTAACATTGAACACTTAAGCACAAAACGTTGGGACAAAAAATAGGGATAATCGGAAAAAAAATGGAATAATGTACTTACGTAGGAATAAAAACTTCTATAAAAGTAGCCCTAAACAAAAATATTAGGACATAGAAGATTATGGAAGAAAAATGAAGGAGCAAGAAAAGGAGTAGGATGGGGTCAAGAACTAACTAATTGGGGAATTGAGTTAGCTAGGAAACAATAAAACGGTAGTTATAAAAATAGCTCAATAAATTAAGTCTCACCCAAAGACATTCTCACAAAGACGACTCTAGTAGAAAGACGATCAAGAAAGGATTACTGAGGTGAAAAACGTTGATACTACATCACATCAGCTTAGACTTTTCAATGCTAGAGCCATGAGGAAAGACAACGTGATACGATAGCCTACATCAACAACAACACCACAAAAATAGATATTAATTATTAATACAAGAGTAATTTGCAGAAATAGTCGTGAGAAATATTAGAGAAATTAGCCATGTTTATTGTGAATATTTAAGAGAAATACATGAGGTCTTAATAAAACACGTGCCTTATTTAAACACAGAGATGGATAGAATACTTGCAATGACAATTGATTAATATCAAATAGGAGCGTTATTAGTAATGTGTAAAAAGGAATAAACAGGACGAACACCAAAGCGTGGATCAGAGTTCAGAGATACATGTATCTCTTAAGATCTTAAATTGAAACATACATTGACATCAGGAATTTGTAAAGGTGAATCTAAAACATGATGTGGAGTATAACATACGAGTATGAAAGGTGCGGTGAAGATTGTGTTCTGCCAGATGGTTCGTTTGGTTCAGTTAGTTTGCAGGTTCAAATCTCAGGGCACACCTCTGACTTTTCTGAGTTAAGTGTACATTGATAGTCAATCACCATGCACTTTAACGGTGAAGGAAAACATCGTGAGGAAACCTGCATACCGTAGCGATTTTAAAGAATTTCTAGGGTATGTAAGTCCGCCAACCCGCACTAGGCCAGTGTGGTGGACTATATGGCCTAACCACTCTCAATCGATTCTCTCGATTGTAGAGTAGGCCCGTGTCCAGCAGTGGGACGTATATGGGTTGATAAAAAAAAAAAGATGGTTCGGCTGCGGTGTCGGCACGAAGCGTCCGTCACCAGCTCAACATGTTCCTGCTTCTGCACTTGCATCTCAGATGCTCTTTCCTGGTTCTGGAACCGCTAATGATACGCTTCGTGAACGATGCTGAGCAATCCAGCTGGCAGTACCAGATCATCTGCAATATAAAAGACGCATACTAAATAAAACCATCTACGTATAATCATAGTTAATTTAATCATGTGTAAAGTTTTTTTTTATACACTTGTCTCGTATTTAGCTTGCATTGCACATGCGCATACAATGGCAGCCATTTTAAAATTGACATGAACAACTGTCGCATTTTCATAAATGTGTACGGATGCTAATATTGATGCACTGGCTCACTAATATCGGCCAAATCGTCATTGGAAATCGTTTTTGGTTGTGATAGACCCTTTTAAAAAATAATCCTTTTGTAAACCCTAATGTTTAAAGTTGTCTTCTAAAATATTAGTAACAGGTCACAGAGTGTACTCACTGTAAAGGTGGTAAGCTGTCTCCCTGCATGGTGTTATAACTCGTGGCTGGACGCCGCGCGGCCGCTGCTAGCTCCCGCATCTCTCTCGACACCCACGCTCCGTGTTCATCGTCAGAAGTGTTTTTCTTCACGCACACACCCTTACCGACAACTAGCTAAGATATATTGCTTTAGCGAATACTTAGGTGACTCGTGAAGTGTTCAGCAATAAGCTGGATTAGAAATTTCCAGTTTATTGCTGAACATTTCGGAGAAACGTCCAGTACACACGCCGGTGACCTACAGTCGAGAAGATTTCCTCCCGTGCGCTTCACCACGCCCTCTCACAGTATTGATCTAGATTTCAATCTCAACTGGCGCCATCTGAACGCGCTTTGTCCCAGAGGTTGTGCGAATAAGTTCAGAAGAGTGGCAGAATGGTCGCGGGAAAGATTTGAATATTACTCTTGAGATTTTTTGGACCTTGAAATCATTGTATCATCCTACGAATGTCTGCTGGAAGATGGCTTTGGAAATAAGACCGCTTTCTATAATATTGTATAAAAAGTTTAAATTAATTATTAAACATTCTCTGACGTCCACACTTAGAATCATGTAATGCCCATTAAATCGTTCCTTAGTATGATTTTTAAAAAATACTCTCAGTCACTCAGTAGTAGAGAGTACTCTCAGAGTTAATGGTTCACTAGTGTCACTCAATGACAATTAAATTCAAAACCTTTACTTTTCTTCATGGACCTTTAATGATCATGAATTGCCATCACATATGTATTTCATTTTAAAAGTAATAATATCTGGTCTAGCAGATTTTATAGATTATGCTAGAAGGTATATAATAATCCTGATCCATTCATTAAATGTTCGGTATCAGAATTCCATGCACGGTACAGATTCACACAGGCACCGGCAAACAATGTAATATTGCCTGTAGTGGCACCGAACCTACGGAAACCAACTAGAAGGGGATTTTTATTTGCATCTTAACATTAACATAAATATTTCCTATATTATACGAGTATATACCCTATTAGGATCTATGCAATAAAAAAAACAAGGCAAAAACGAAGCGGAAAGTGCAGCGTGGGACGTCCACCCACTAGGTTGCCAGACGACCTGGTAAAGGTCGCGAGACGTCGCTGGGTGCAGGCTGCCTCCAACAGATCACTGTGGAAATCATTGGGAGAGGCCTATGTGCACCAGTGGACTTCCTTTGGCTGATGGATTGTATTGGATTGGATACTCAATTTGTATAAAGTGTTAAATCGAAAAAAATAACTATCTATGTGTGATAAGACGACATTTGTGCGTAACGTGTCCCACCTTTAATCAATAGGTTTAGGTTTCAACTACATGAAAAAAAACATAATAAAGGTTATTAATATTTTATTAATATTGCGCTTTCACATGTTTAATTTTGACTGTGAAATGCCCACCACACATAAAGTGATGGAAGCAATTAATAATGATGACAGTTTGCCAAATTTCCCCAAAGGACGTCGTGCATGGTGATGAAGAAAGCCTAAGCTTTTAGTATACAAAAAGAAATCGCAGAAGTATTTTTATTGACAAAGCAGATATTGGAGTTTGGCGTATTAAATATTGAAATAATATGGCAAAATGTAGGAGAGAGGGGAGAAAAATGTATTATTTGGATGATACATGGGCAAGCGCAGTGTCGAACGCCCGCTTACATGATGGACGGTAAGACCTGGTTAAGGTTCCAGTCGAGGCTCCCATAGTGAAATGGACACCAATAAGTTTGAAAAATGGTTATTTGAAATATTACTTTGTGTCGAGTGGAATATTTTTAAATATTTTTGTTGTAATTCATAAGAATTTTATGTTTATTAACAATTATAAACAATTTTATGTTTTTGTAAGTAAGATTAGAAATTGTTATTCCATGTCTTCCTTCAGAGGCGTTTCTTGTCTGTGTTCCTTGTTAATAGCTTTTCCTTTTGTAAATATATTTCTGCTTAAATAATATCCTGATTACTTGAATTTGTTAATCTTTCATTTTGAATACTACATCTACTTTCAACACGTGGGTGTAAGCCTCGTCGGCAGGCACACCCCATAACTTAAACTGGAGTAGGGATTAGTTTTGGTTATGGATAACGCTTCATATAATTCTCTATAAAGAGAAAAGATACCAACAACAGCTACAAAAAAAGCTTATATTCTAAATTGGCCTCCTACGTCATAACTGTTCAGACCATAAGTCTTCAAGAGCTTCTGTCTCTTTTCATGAAATCGAACACAATCCACCAACAAATGTTGTATGTCTTCTACACAATTCGGCGTTACACTTTTTCGCATTACATATAAGAAGTTGTTGAGAGGCACGTGTCCAGATCATTAAAGATATACATACATACATACATAATCATCACGCCTGTATCCCATAGGGGTAGGCAGAGACTATGGATAGCCACTTTGCTCGATCCTGACATACTACTTTCGCTTCATCCACATTCATCAATCTATTCATGCATGCCCGTCGGTTCAGGGTACTTTTGACCTGGCCCTGGTTGAGAATATCACTGATTTGGATGGTGTAGGTTCGGTGAGGTCGACCCCTACCGACTCTTTCATTCACCCTTGCCTTGTATATTAAAGATATATTTTTCAATTTTCAATTCACTGTTGTTGGAAAAATAACTTTGATATATTAACAGCTTATATTTCACGTATGTACAAATTTAATGTCATTGAAATTTAATAAATTATCATATTTTAACAATCCTATAATAAAACAATATAATCCCAAGCATTAAAATTATATCACAGACTGCCGATTGCGTGATAAAAAGGTTACGTGTTCAGACGCTGGTATATACTAAGCTATCGAACAACTGTACAATTCTGACTAATATAACATTCGTACAGGTCAAATCAATAATCGCCTTTTTTTAAGTTGATTAAAAAATGGTCAATAAAATGAAAAATATGCGACATTGCGATAATTATATGCAGAAATATTAAGATAACAACATACACTACGCACAAAAATTAAAGGATATTTTTTTTTATCAAATTTTTAAGGTATTCTTTGACAGTCTGTATCTTGGAGAAAATTGATCGTTAAGAAATTGGAAGCCTGAAATGTCTATTTTTCAGAACTGCGCTCTATTTCTTTATTGCATGCCTGGTTATTAATCAATCGTAGGAAAACCAACGAGAAAAAAGAAATCCAAACTTTTACTCGTGTTTGACACCGTGCATTTACGTGGATGATGTTTATTTGGTGACATTATCATAAAGTTCTTGTAGATAATTTAATTCCTTTTAATTTGATATACTAGAAAACTCCGTAGTATGATTTGGAGCTGACTTATGGTAAATCAAAGCAAAAATGGCCTTTCCGACTGGCCCGTACGGTATTGCGTACTACAGGGGTACTTACATAGATTATGTAGGTTTTAGGGCTCCGACTATACGTACATAGTTAGGTATAATCTAATTTTTGCAGAAACGCCTCGTGGATTTAGAATCCGCGATGAGTGTGCCGACGTAAGGTGGTACACAAGTAGGAGACATCCGACTGTTACAGTAATAATATTCGTACAAGTATGAAGTTTTATCCCATCTTAACGATTTCAGCCACTTTACACCTGCTCCATATCGTGGTTAAGGAACTTTGTTTAAAAAATCAACCTCTATTCTTCCCTTCAAGGTCACAAGCAAGTTACTTAGGACATTATTTTTCATAAGTGGTAATTAGCTACATTAATATTTTTTTTAATTATCAGCTTGAGTTTTTTTGAATTCCCATACAAAAAAAATATTCTTTATTACATCCCCTTAGTGCTATTTTTCCAAACCTAATGCACGCCATTATTTTTCTTTCGTAATAAGTAGCTAAAATACAAATTTTCATACTAATAACTTCAGCGGCTTCGATTTTACATACAACATTTCAACCCATGTTTTCACTTCTTTACCGTCAATCTTAATAAAAAAGTATGCATTTGCTTTTTTCTAAATAAATAATTTAAATGCTAATTCAATGGTTTTGTATTTCCATTCAACAGAATTTCGCCCTTTTTTTCCCCATTTCCATAAATTCTTCCTTAGTGCTACTCTACGTCACAAGAGGGACCCGTAAGTAAAACTTCACGTCCCTAGCTTCATTAGTTTCGGCTGTGCGTTGATCCGTCGGTTTGGTTCACAACCTTTCAACCATTATTTTAACCTTTAGTATTAATTTCAAGAAAACAAAGTATGCAGTTATTTATGTTCTCAGTTGAACAACTATTGTACTAAACTTGATACCAGCAAAATCAACGGTTTAGATTTTCCATACAACAGTCTTTCACCCTTAGTGCTACCCTAGGAACACTACAATAGGAACTGCAATGTAAAATTTGATGTTCCTAGCTCCAGTAGTTTCGGCTGTGCGTTGATTGGGCAGTCAGGAAATCACCCAGTTCCTAAACAATTCAACCCTTATTTAAACCCCTTTAATTTTCATTTATAGACAAATAAAGTACGCATATTTGTTTTAAATTACGTTTTGCAATGTTTAATGGATAAGCTTTAAAACTAGATACCAAATTAAATCTAAACAAGAACATAATATAATTTTCAAGACATATGATCGAATTTCTCAAAGAAGGATTTTCAATTATTCATTGATCAACGTTGAAACGATGTACTGAAAAAAATATGTACAACAGTACCAATGGTATGTTTTATCAAAAATGGGCGCAATTTATCAACATTCTAAAATGCGACTACACTTAGTATTTTATCCACAGATTTTCTCTTGATTAAGTTTTTGGTTGCGAATACCCTCATTTTTAAACAAGTTTTACCGCCGAGTGCAAATTAATACATACATACATTACATAAACACACCCCTTTTCCCAGAAGGGTTAGGCAGAGGTGCTACCAGAACACCCACGTTTCGCCTTGTATATTCCGTCCCACGATGTGATAGGGGCGAGCCTATCGCTATATCGAGCACAAATTCCTGACACCGGGCAGATAATGAGTAGAAAAATCCAATATCACTTTGCCCGACCCGGGATTCGTACCCGAGACCTCAGCTTTGCAATCATACCGTAGTACCACTACGCCACCGAGGCAATCAAATCGAGTGCAAATTAAAAACTTGTATATTTTCACATATATTTTCCAACTTCTATTAATTTAACTTTATGATTGAATACGTTGCTGAAAATGGTTAAAAACAAGTTAAACATTCCCGGAGACTCGCTGAGCTTCAATGCTCAGTGTCATTACAATGCGTGCCACTGTTGATCCTGGCTTACAGGAGTTGCAGTGGTGGTTGTTACACTAGCAATTATTTTGCAATTCAAAACATGTTGACAATGTCGTTTATATAAAATCATGGAGTTTGTACGAAAGTACATAAAACAAATACAAATTAAAACATCATAACACAAATTAAAGTTCTAGTAAATCTACCTATTAACCTTAAATACAATAAAATATAAAATTCCTAAGACCCAAAAATAAAATGACTATCTAGTAATACCACTAACAATAAAAGGTAACTGCTCATTATGATCCACCGTATTTGTAATGTTACTACTATTTTCTATAATGATTTTAAACACGTTACTACACGGTATAACGGAAATGTTCGCACCAGTGTCAATTTAAAAAAAAATGACTACACTTATCTTTAACACTAAGGCGAAAACTTGGTGCTGTGCAGCTGTCAGTGTGATTCGCTTGACAGCTTTCTGTCGAGGAACAACTAGATTTCAAATAGTTTACTTAAATATATTAATCAATGCAAACATTCATAAATAAAGTGTTTTTAAACAATTCACGCAACATTATAATTTAACTAGGTATTAGTGACTTCAGATAAAATGCAACTAAAAATTTCACAAAAAAAAATAGCGACAATTTTTTTGTTGTAATTTTTTACATCGTTTTCCCAAAATAATAATGTACAACTTTTTATTTTGACACAATGGTACCCTACAATTTAAATTGTTATTTTGGAAAAAACTATAAATTTACCATCCAACCACGATGATATATTAAAAATTGCAAAAAACATGTCGCTTTTTTTTAGTCATTTTTAATTGCATTGTATCTGAAATCAATAAAAATTCCACCTAGCTTCGTTTTAAGTCGCAGTCTTGATATACCCTGTACAATGTACATACGTATATTGGAATAATATAAAGTAAACAAAATGTGCTTCCTTCAATCCCATCAAGTATTATATTATACAAATATAAAATACACGTCTAGACAAAACTATACAACTTAATATAACATTATTTGCAAAAAGAAATACAAACAAAAAACTAAAAAGATTGAAATAAAAAAAAGGCATAATACGCTCACTTCTCATAATGTTGTTGGTGATATAGATAGAGCAACAAAAACTAGGAGTGAGCAGATAATGCATCTGACTACGCTTGTGACCACTGTCAACTAAGATAATTTAAACCCAAATAAAATATACAAATTAAAATCTTGTTTGTATCTTTTCAGTTCTTCAATTAATTTAATAAAGATGACAGATATTGACGCAGTCAGGATTTGGTTTTCTTTTCATTATTAGGAATGAAATATGAACAATAATTCTCTTGCGGCACAATTAAGAATTTAAGAATATGTGGCGGTAACAAGTAAACCTACGATATTTCTGTACTTTTAAAATTAAATGTGCGTACTCATTGACATTCACAGGAAACAATGAAAGGTTCGACAATTATTTTTTTTTATCTTAATCTGATTATTAATTATATTTCTTAAGGTTCCGGTCAGGATAATGCCATACACTCTTTAAATTTTTATATTGTCATCGATCCTTGATAAGTATGCAAAATTACAAGTCAATCCGACATTTTGAAGTGATCGAAAATCCATTTCAAACATTCTGTTACATACAAAAAAACATACAGGCGTGGCTAATAAAGAGAGTTGTGCGACAAAGACCTAGGTTGCAATATCAGCAGTTTCCCTTATATATTGTTTTCGCTGAATCAGTGTACGATGTACATCGTACTAGATCTGCTTAGTCTGTGACTTGAGTTCAATAAATTCAGTTATACAAAAAATATTTTTCTCTGAAGGACAAATTACTATTTATCAATGGTAATAAATATTTAAAAAAAATCATGGTATTATGAAAGAAGTAAGAATTAAAAAAATGTAATAAACCATGTTTATATAACATTGAGAGCTGCACGACTGAGACGTACTGGGCACTGAGGCAAAGGTGTACAATATTACGCGATTTATATACTAGGAGCGCATAAACATTCAGAGCTAAGTAGCGCAGGCGTAGGTCACAGTGTAGCTGCCGTCGCTACGGACTATGTTATCTGAAGCGGTACGTGAAGTACAACGCGCTCAATTCACTTAGTCTGTGGCATCAGGTGAATGACCTCAGAAGCAGTCCCAGTGTGTTCTCATTGTAGACTACAAATACTTAATTGTACGAAAGCGTGAATTATTTCGAAGTTTTTTGATTAATTGCGATTGAAATATAAATAATCGGTACGTATATAAATTATCGGTTTAAGCGATCTCTTCCAGACAAACGGGTGGGAGAGGAAAGAGACAATAGTTTAGTTATGGATGATGCTTATTATTGAGTATAAAACATGCAATATCTTCGTATATATATTGAATTTAGTAAAACGTTTCATATTGTAGCTTCATACATTACAAAAATAAAGGCTGTAACATCGACCAACATCTACAGAGGCTGCAATGGGCTGTTGGGTCAAAAGTCAGATACAGAAGGCAGTATTGCTTGACATGACACTTATTGTGAGACGGTTCCTCACTTCGGGGTCCTGACCACCGATGGCTTGTGTCTCGAGCCTCGCCATTGTTGGATACCTTTTTATATTTTTATGTGTATTTTGTTTTTATAAAAAAAAAAAGGTAAAAAAAAGAATATTTAAGATAAAGAGAAATTAATAAGACTATAACTTAGCGAGTAATGCAAGCGGAGCCGGTTCGAACCACTTGTGATAAATAAAACACAAATTGAGTGACAACGTGAAAAAATATTATTACCATATTATTTATTACATATTATTTTCATCTTTATGATAATATTAGTACTCAAGATTGTTACAATACACAAGCATTTCTTTAAAAAATCATCTGACACAGCGATAATGTAATATATATTTTTTTATTAAAACGTTATATTATAAAATTACAACTACATATACCTATCGATTAAATGACAAACTGATGAAAAGTTTTAATGAATGATGATGGGAGATTATTGGTAGAGGGTTAGGCGGGGAGTCATATGACTAAGGACTGAATGAAGGAATTAATACATCGCAATAACGGAATAGTCATAAATAATCACTTATTTTTATTAATATTTATTAATCTACACAGGTTTTGAACCAATTGCGGAATATATTATTATAAAAATCAGATCTACATTTTCATAATAACTCAATAAGTAAGCCGATGGTCTAACATTGGGCATAATGGGAGAGATTCCCTTTTACTAAATAACAACAGTACACTGCAATCCATTTTGAATATCATGTAGGTACAAATAATAACGCACCATGTCAATGATTATACTACGTCACAAAATCTAAGCTCGATTAGATTTCATATAAATTATCTACATGATTATGTTTATAGTAAACATTTAGACGATTATAACATTTAAATCTTTAGAGCACCACCAATATCTGACAGGCTAACCTACGCAAGATAAAGTAATTAATTTCACTTTACCGAGAAAACAAAAAATGGACAAGAAAAAAAATCATAGTTGAATGTATCGTAGCCAATAAATACTTTTTAATTCAAGTAAATAGTATTTATATATGTATTGATAAATTGACAGCCTCCGTGGCGCAGTTGGTTACATGCCGGCTGAGAAACGAGAAACGTGAGGTCGCGGGTGCGATCTCCGCTCCGAGACATATTGTGTGATCCACAGGCATTTGTTTCGAGTCTGGGTGTTATTGGAACGGAAAAGGGTCTTGTAGTTTCTGATACCCACGACACAAGACTCGATCTTAGTGTGGGGTCAGGACTATGTATGTGACTGTTGAGTGTATTTATTATTATATATAGAATGGCCTAATTATATCAGAAATCAACACAATGGTTTCTTAGATTTACGCGAATGTTACACATTCAAATAAAACTAGTTTTTACGTCCGCGGTGAAATCCGTAAAACCAGTGTTATTTCAACAGGTCAACACAGTTTTTGTGCCTGGCTTCTGTAAATGATATTTGGTTTCTCCCACGTGGCAAATAAGGGATAAATCATTATTCTGTTCAAGGTTTGCTTTTGTATAAACTATAGCATTAATTGAATTTTCAAGAAAAGTTTGTATGTGAAATTACATCACGAAGAGTTTTGCTGAAGATAAAAGTCCTTTTCATTCTATTTTTTCATCTTTTTCAATCTTTATAATTGTCAGTTCCAATAGTAGGTTAGTCTGTGGTTGTAATGTTTCCCAAAAAAACCGTTAACTACTGGGTTAAGTCCCTCCCAGGCTTGTTTTTCATGAACATTGAGGAATTTTGTAAAATCATGTCTACTTATTATTTTTTTTATTTATAGTTCGACAACAATACCTTTTTTAATTATCTTGACGCTATTTTTTAACTTAATAATACACATATTCAGTCGATACAGCTGTAGTAGACACGTAAATACTCACTACTGTGTCCTTTACAAATAATATTCAATTTGCACGCGGTATAATTAAAGTGCTACCACCTATTGATCATATAATTAAGATAAAAACAATATTTAAGTGTTTTTCAATGTCCAGACATTCCAGACATTCCAGAATTAGAAATTCAAGAATTAGAACAGAAGCACAATAAAAACAAAATACATTCAACTATTATAAACACGTAGCTGTGTCAAATTTCGCAACGCAAATATATTAGTCTAAAAAATGCATCATCATGTAAAATCAGTAAGTACTATAATGAATACAAAAATAAGCTTAATATAAGGTATTGCGCAGATAGTTTTCAATCCTCAAAGCAACGCCGTTGTCCAGGACAGCGCCCGTTTCTTCGATTACGCTTCCTTCGATGATTGATGGCGACGTCGAAGATGATTCTAAAACAATAGAAGCGTGCTGCATCAAATATTATGTTATGGACCTTCCTAAAAGCGATGAAGTAAATAGCTTCATTGCAACAGATGAAGCAACCGCGCGGCCTGTAGTTAGTAATCCTGCTTAGTTGATTTAAATGGAGTGAATAGTTTGGCCGCTCTGTTGCTTTGTGTTTTCCTAAAGTGAATAAGTAATATATCTAATTTCGCGGTCCCAAGCTAGCCCGGGCTTCTTGCATATGAGCACAGCATGAATCAACCAATTAGTAGTGCTAGTTAAAAATTCGCATTAGATCAAGTTCGCTTAGCAAAGTTAATGGCAGATGCTATGTAAAGTGTAAATATCTGCAGTCACTTCTGGCGTTTTTGACAGACAGATTTAAAACCTATGTTAGTTATCGAATGTTCTGTCCCTTTCGAATAACTTAAGAATTCAGTTTGAGGGAAGAAGACAAAGCATTCTGTGACTAAATAGGTTTACAATCTGTTTATGAATAAGGCTGTTCATCTAAACGACCCCTGCACCTGTGCCGCAGCGAATACAAGCTTCTCAAGTGTTATGTTCTGTTATATAAGTCTTTGCCATTATAAAGTTATAATATAACTTGAAATAGAAAACCAATTGTGTTCAATCAGACCTATAACCCATTTACGCAAGATAAATTTGTTTACGATATGCCCTTATTATATGATTTACGTTTAAAAAAGCTTACCTATTACCCACGCAGCGTAATTTAATGGGAAGTCGACGGGAGAGGTGTCGGCTCCACCTCAGAAAAGTGCTGCCTGTTGCGTCGTCTACCACTTGTTGCTTGATCTATAACCGCCTTAAAGTTGTTGGTGAACTTTATCTGTACTATTTTCATAGGCAAAGCTACGATCACGATGTGGCCTTCAGGAGTCTCCATAATTTCAATTTTTAGCACTGAACACTTCGATACACTCGGGCTGTAATAATCCTGCTCAACAAGTTGGAACTGTTTCGCGGGATGACTGGTGAAAATATCCGAAAACTTTTGTTTGTATGGGGCATAATAAATACGCAGATACCCCCACTTACAGCCGATAATGTAAACATCATCGTAAGCTCGCATACTTGTAATCGCGCTCAGGATTCCTGAGGGTACTCTAACGTGGTTGTTTAGTATCCGAAAGTAATACAACGGCCACTGTAATCGGTCGAGTAAATTGTAGCGACGCAACTCATGTAGAGCATTGTCGTGTCGACTAATACAATGGAATAAATTAAAGCATGCACCCTCCAGTCTATAGATACACGCCCCTACGTCGATATAATAAAAAATATCTTTGACAAATCCTATTGACATGATGGGGTCATAAACTTTTGTAATACTTATTCCCTTATGCATAGTTGGATCTAGCAAATCTACTAAATAGACAAACTCGTTGTGATTTACAGAAACAGTGTAGTATACTTTATGATCCTTTAGTACAAATCTCCTCACCGATTCTATTTCGATACGATGTTTGGGCTTTGTGAGTTCTTTACGCGTAATGATCATTTGATTCCTGTGATTTAACACGACTAAGTAATGTTCATCTTCTGCGTAACTGGTATATTGGCCGTGTACTGATTCACCACAGCTCTCCATCGTGTCGAGATCATAATAATCGATCGATGTTTTTGTGTGCAATCCTAGCACACCGTGATTTAGAAGCTGACACCCTAGAATCTCCTTTGTTCTCTCATAGCTAAGATAGAAATCTTGTTTATCCTCGGTTGCCTTAGTAATAATGCACCAAGAGCGCAGTGTTCTGTACGTCTCATACCAAGACATTTCCCTGGTCGATTTATTGCGAGCATCTTGATACACATCATTGAAATCGGCGCACGCATACCTTTCCCATAATCCGTGACATTTTTTCGACGAGTCTACTATTGCTTTCCATCTTGCACACACTTTCCTACATCTGATAAATTGCGTAGCGGGTAGGAAAGATAATATATGGAAGAGGACTTCCGTGGGCAACTCCTCCAGGTAATCGTAGCCATCTTCGCCTGGATCCATTTTTGGTTGATGACTTTACGCGGAGTGGAAACAATTACTTATTTATGTTGTTTTATGCACTGTCCATGTGTGTACACATTAAACTAAAATTATAGTAAGATATATTGTACAGTAAGGTACTACGAGTACACGACCGCACTACACAGATCACCGAATGACACTATGGAGGCAAGGCTGGTGAGCGCCTCTCCGTCAAACGACGCACTATTGATCGTATCTTTACGTGCCATTTCACGCATACAATTTTAACATAAACTGTATTAAAGCGAAGTCGGAATACACAAAATTTATACTTACTCCATAAATTATATCTGAAATAAGAATGCTGGTATAATATAATAGAATATAAATAAATTAAATGTTTTCGCTACCAGCGATATTCAGTGTCAAAGCATATAAAATTAGTACTCAGTTCGCGTAGGCCGTGGCACGTCGCAGTCGTCGTTCATTGGCTGAGCGATAAATCAATATCAGCAGCAGGGTGAGGGGGTGGTCTGACCGCTTGACTTTTTGGATTCACGCGTTTATTGATAGCTCATTACCTCACACTTCAATGATGAAGGAAAACATAAGAATAATTTGAATAAGAATAAAAATAATTTCTTTATTTCATAAATAGATAAATTCTTAGTCAGTTAGTACTAATTATCATGGTTGTTTTTGGTTGAACTCTGACACCCAAGGAAATATTTAACACATGGTGAAAATATCTTAATACCGTAGAAATTTTAACAAGATTTTCTGTGCCTGTGAAGTCTGCCAGCTCGTACTGGGCCAGGGTAGTGGACTATTGTCTAAGCCCTGGCCCTCTCAGTCAAACTCTTAGCTGTAGAGGATTTCGGAGGAGGATTCGTAGAATTAAGTTCGGCAGAAAGTTTTAAAAATGCAGTAAAATAGTTATTCGAAAGGTGACTCCACGTGGCAACCTCAAAAATGAAAGAAAGTATTCCCCCACGCAGAGCCAGGACCCGAGTGTCGACCGTGAACTTGACACACTTACGCGTCCCCTTTTATGTTGATGGACTCGGCTGTTTGTATAAGTCAAGTTCTCTGCCAAAGGCCGTTGAAACATATTTGTGAGACGCTCGTTTGACTTACAAATCATGACACGAATTTGCGAAACTACAGAAGAGGTTTATTGAATAGCGTTTGAAGTCGCCTCTTCAGTGTCGAGATCATACATTTAACAGTTTTGACTTATATGATACAACTGATTCCTTACTATAAACAATTCCCTCGGCTTCAGAATTAACATTTGGTTACATATAATATTTCAACAGCTTAGCGTATAATGGTGAATACCAAATCGCAACGTCCATCTTACCAATGTCTTTTGATCCGTTTTTAAAACTCCAAATGCATAAGCAAATATCTTTCTATACGCCCACTTTGATTGACTGTATCGTTTTTCTGCAATAAGTAAGTTCTTTAAACTGAATGCCAATTGTATAGTTAATTCTCGATAATCAAGGCAAGTGCTTATTATTAAAATGTTACCACATAGCTATTGAGAGTTTTGTGATACAGGAGTAGGTCACAGCGTAGTAGCTTCTCATATAAAACATGAACATGATGTGTAGTCAACACGATTATGAACTAGACCGATTACTTTACCAAGCATTCTATAGCCGAGTTAGCTCAATGGGCAGAGCGCTAGGCTGCGAAGTCTAGAGACCCCGGTTCGAGCCCGGGATTCGGCATCCAGCCAAATGGCTGTCTAAACCCCATTTTTGTAATTTGCGATTGTAACTTTTTATTTTCTCTATTATATACCAAATTATTTTTAAGTAATTAAACAATGAAGTCATTTCCATAAAAAAACAATTACTGGCTGAATAATTGTGTAACTCGCTTGGCTATTTATTGAAAAGTACTACAGTACTGATATTTTTAACGCATAACACATAAGGATCGAAGTACGAAACAATAGATCCGGTTCGTACTATTGTTCTCGTACACTATGGATACGGATTATTCGAAAAATAAACAAACCTGTACATAATATTATGTTTCACAAAGTTAAGTGGTTATAACTGGTTGATGGCTGTGCATGGTGGATATTCAAGATTTTTTAATGCCGGGAGTTGTTATGACAGCAATATTATATAGAGGCCAAATTCTTAGGAAGCCTAGCCTCTGTTCCGTTTATTTAATCATGTGGTAATTCATTGCGTTGCTAGCCTGACTTTAATGATGGAGTTCCTGAATTGAATATGTTTTTTGATAATTTATTTGCTTAATGCAGACCCTTTTCGTTGTGTAGTTTTGCTAACCTTTCTACTTACTCCCAATGACGTCTTACAAATGGACATATCATACATAAACATAACTAATGGCACAAAAAATCGTGCAATGGCCGAAACGCGTGTGCGTGGCAGAGTCATGCGTGCAAAACTGGTCACTTGATTTTATTTGAGTTAGTAAACTGATCAATCAAAATTTTATTTAAAATGATTTACTTATTCATGAATACACTAAGGTAAGTATAAATAAAAAAATGTTATAAATACTCAAAATAATACGACTATTGTGTTATCATAATTCCTCTTTTCTTTTCCAACATTATGTACATTCATACAAGGGCTCGCTACACACAACTGGCATAGTTTAATGCCTACAACGTTTACTCTTGAACAATCACAGCGTAATACATCTTCCGACTCGGCCGTCCTTCTATTAGCCATTAACAACTCCGTTCTGCATTCAAATCCTTCTTTTTTTTCTTAATATAACTGCTAGCAACATCGTCATGCTAAATACGTTATATACTCATCGCTTATAAAAATCACCCGTTACAATGTGATGAATTATTTAAACGATTTATTGTGTGAACTGAGAAACCCTTATTTATTAGATTATACCTAATGTGAATTATACAAATAATATAAATATTTATTTCATAAAATAATTACTTTTGACTTATCTTAATTACTCGTACAGTCGTTTTTTTCTCCGATAATTTATTTTGGTCACATATACCTAATGTGTATGTATGTGTATGTACTCGTATATTGTTTGCGTAAAAATGTTCCGAACAGATCTTAGAAAAAGTAGTTGGCATCCAAGCATTCTAACAACTTTGAATCCTTATTACATTTAACCACTTTTCTTTCATTAATCTGTCTTTTGGGATTCTAAAGTTGAAGTAAAATATGGCCCAAAGGTTCTGGAGTAGAGGCCTCGTATACGCAAGCGAAGTCGTACACCCGCTTACAAGGTGGTCGGATGACCTCGTTAAGATGCAGGAAGTCGCTGGACGCAGGTCGCTTCCAACAGATCGCTGTGGGGATCCTTGAGGGTGGTCTATGTTTAGCGGTGGACTTTCTGTGGCTGTAGAAAGAAAAACTCGAAATCAAATTAAAGCAAAATATATATTAGTAAATACTTACAAGTATTTAATGTATTATGTTCACCGATTACTTAATACATGCATCGTACCGTGTTATTATAGTACAAAAATATTAATTATTTATGCCTGGTGCATATATTGCCCATCTTCTCCTACAAGCCTGAAGCACGGGTTAACGTGGCGCGGGCCGTCAAACGTCGCCATGGCGATATCTTGATGTCAATGAAAGTTTCATTGCTATATTTGTTAAAAAAAATAATGTAGTGTGTACTTACGCACTTAATAAAATATTATTTTTAGTTCACAGTTGCAGAATAATTCGTACATAGTCTTAAATCACTCGAAAGCATATTTCCGCATTCGATTACGAAAAAGAAATGGTCAGAGGAACGAGAAGCCGCGACACTGGTTGAAGCGTGCCTGACTCACTGGCAGGCACCTTACAATCGTCTTGCCATTATAGACCGCGAACAACGCATCTATACTATACAAACATTTTGGTTTTCCTAATTAAGATTCAGGAAAAGTTATTGTTTTTATGGAATAAATATTTATCGTTTTACTATTTGATTATTTACACTTACTCGAATATATTACTGAATAAATAATTTATTTTAAATAAAATGTTGATTGATCAGTTTACTAACTCAAATAAAAACAAGCGTCCAGTTTTGCACACATTACTCTACTTCGCGCACGCATTTTGGCCATTGCACCTTTTTTTGCGCAATTATGTTAATGTACGACGTGTCTTTATGTAAAACTTCATTGCAATAGAATGAGAATATTTTTTTACAATGACGTGTGTCATGGCATAACATGAACACGTAACTACAATACGAACAGCGACCTCTATCAATAGCTGTGAAAATCATTTGAACTTTTCCCTCGCAGGGGTGTATTTTGTGCGAAAACTGTTGGTGTCTCTGTCGCGATCCGAGCTTGCACTGAGCGACACTAGATTGCGGTGTTAACACTTATTAAGCACTAGCGGCCCGGCCCGGCTTCGCCCTGGTGCAGATAGTTTTTGAGTCCACATCCATATCAACATAATATTATACGTTTATACTCGTAGTACTCTTTTATATTTAAACTCAATGTGACCGTGGTCGACTATGTTGCTATAGTTTTGATTTTCCGTACAATATTTCTTCCCTTATTTTGTTTCCATACTGCAGTTTTTCCAAAATTATCGCACGTCGTTATTTTTCGTTTGTATTAAAGAACTGAAATATATGTTTTCATAGAAATAGCTTCAACGGTTTCTATTTTCCATATAAAATTCCAGCCTTTATTATAACCCCTTCAGGGGTTAATTTTAAGAAAACAAGGTATATTTGGTTTTTTAATTAAGAAACTTAAGTGCCAAGTTTGACATTTGTAACTTCAATGGTTTAGCTTTTTTCCACACAAACTTTCATCCCTTATTTAAACCCCTTCAAGCCTTTACTTCACAAAAAAAAGGCTATGTCCTTTTCTAAGGTCTTATCTATCACTGCATCAAATTTCATTACAATTCGTTCTGTGGTTTAGACGTGAAAAGTGAACAGGCAGACAGAGTTACTTCCGTATTTATTAATATTATACACTAATATATTTTCACCTATATTGTAATTGGTTATGTTTCTGTGGTTTACTTGTTCAATCATTTAATTATTATACTTATCTGTGTCATATTAAGGGTACTTTATTCTTAAAATTAATAATACTTATATTAACTAGTATTTAAACAGTGGTATCCATAGTCTCTGCCTACCCCTATGGGATACAGGCGTGACGATTATGTATGTATGTATGTAAACAGTGGTACACGATTATATAGATATACATATGTGGAAGCTTGTTATCACCAAATTTGTAACACACTTAATGTGAAATATATATTTCTCTTATAATTAGTCTGTAAGCTTTCCTATAAAATATAAAATAAAAAGACTTGCGATTTAACAGAAAACAAGTTGTGGTTTTGAGCCCATAAAACTTTAATTGTAGTTATGAAGTCAAAAAAGGTGGAACATCATCGTAAATTTCAACAGGCGTAATTTAAAGAGCTTTACAAAGTCCTAGTTACTCATTTGTGATGGACTTGAAACTAAATCTTTTTAAGTATTACTGTGTTAACGCAGATATAGACTGGATCAACTGTTTTGCCAAGTATTCTGAAGCTGGAATAGTTCAATCGGAAGATCGATAGACTGCGAAATCTAGATCTGGTTCGAGTCCGGGTTTCGGCATTTCGCGTGATAGCGCGTATACAACATAATTTTTATTTTTTATCGTGATGTTTATATTTTATCTAATTTTTTTTTCAATTTCAAAGGAATTGAACAAAATTTAAATTTAAAACATTGAGAGTAGTAGAATGAAATGCATTGGAATAGGTTTATATAACAGATACATACACATTAATTAACGATGGATTAAGTAGTTATAACCTTACTTTTTACTAAAAGCCAATTGCATCATATCAAACAATCACAAATTAGATTAATTTAGTAAGTAAAAAAATTAATGAACTCGTAATAGTAATATGGCCTAGTGCGAGCTCGCAGACTTCACATAGCACGAAACAGCTTGTTGAGTTCTCTATAGTGTGCAGGTTTCCTCACGATGTACTTCTTTGACGTTGAAGTGTGAGGTAATTAGCTATAAATAAAATAATAATATAAATAATAATATTATAAACACGTGACTTTAAATATTAGCAATTATTTTTTGAGATTGGAACAGGCGACCTCTCGATAGCTGGTTCGGCTCTTTTCGAACAGACCACCCACGACTCCCTCACCCTGCTGCTGAAGTGCTGATGTCGATTTATTGCTCAGCAATGAACGACGACTGTGGGGTGCCACAGGCTACGTGAACCGAGCAGCGTTTATTTTCTCTACAGTGACACTGAATATCACTTTTAGAAAAAGATAATACGCTTATTTTTATTTTCTAATATATTATATTTCTATTCTTGATCTACTTATTTAACTTAAGTCACTTGTATCAAGATCAAAAATACGATATATTTTGAATATAAATACCACGCACTTTTTCTTTAGGAAAATATCGTGAGTAAGTATATAACTTATGGGCCATAGTCAAGTATACCGGGATAAATAAAATGCACGGACCAGACTTTGTTTCAAACTGAAAGAGACACAAACACAACATTTCACAAATATTGTATCAGAAAATACAAACGAGCTAGTATCACGCCTGATGTGATTAAGAAATATTTTGAAGGATCTAAAATCTCTCTAGAAGATGTAAGCAACATCGTCAATATCACCGGAACATTAGCCGATGCTCTTGATAGATTTAAAATAACAAAAACGACACTAAGCATCTGCAGCGTATAGTAAACCACTTAAAATAAGCGTTTTCCTTGATACTTCGCGTCCGTAAAGGCGATCTCCTCCTCTTCTCCCTACGTAGTATACTAATAGCGATATACGAAACCTGGAAAAATTGTTGGCCACGAGGTACTAGAATATGCAATGGATCTTGGGTAAAAACTATGACCATACTTTATTTTCAATAGAGACCTTGGAAAAAAATGAGAGACAATATATCATCACAATTGTAAAACATTTTAAAAGAGTGTCTCGAGAAATATATCTGTTTCCTACTTTTGACACTTCGACTCACATTGTCGATGTGCCTTCCTTCAGACCAACGAAAATTGCGTGGCAGAACATAAATTTTCATCAGAATATAATTGATCGTCCAAACTTTAACAATACCCAAAAAAAGTTTTACTAAAGTATTAATAAATTTAATGGACTGCTGAGCAATCGCCAAAAAATATTTTGAATGGCTTTAAAAGTCTGCAATAACAGTATTTAAACCTGTGCACCTTTTGAACTGATTGGCTATGAATACAATCTGCACAACATTGAAGCAAAACTAAAACCTCAAGCACATCTTCCAGTATTTCTTAGGACAATAGGAGTGTACATACCTATTCTTTTTTTAAGTTTCTTTATGATGCCAATCTCCCAAAATATTTAAATTGAACCTCCTCATTGACGTATAACGGCAAGATCGTGAGTAAACCGGCGTATAACAGAAAATTTAACAAGATTGTTCATCGCGAGTGAAGTCCACCAACCCGCACTAGACCTCGGCTTGGTGGACTCTAGCCTAAGTCCTCTCAACCGAAAACTCGGTAGTAGAGGAGACTCGTTCTCAGCCACTGCCGGCTATTGTGCGCTGATGCAGCTTCAAGTACATACAATACACATCTCTGAAAAATCATACTGAGACCGCGGCAAAGGTGCTCCGTAATTCGCGATTTATGTACTAAGATAAAGATTTAGAGCTCAGAAGGTCACAGTGTAGCTGCAGTCACTACGAATTATATGTTAACGAAAACAGTAGGTGAAATGCTTAAACTCAAAAATAGTAACGGTGTATTTCATACTGGCTTACAAACAATCAGTTGTATGATAGCGTGACATTTTTAAGCTCTTTTTTATTATTACGATTGCAATATGAATAATAATTCTCTTACGGCACAATTAAGAATGTAAGTAGTAAAACAATATGGAGGTCATAAATAAACAGACAATATTAATGTACTATTAAAATGTTGAGTAACATAAAAAATATTAAATAACATAAAAAAATACACGAGCAGTATATTTTGCATGCCATAACTACATGATGTTGCAATTGTGGTTACAATAAAAAAGCGCATGAGGTCTCTAGTTGATAGAGTGATTGTATTTGGGTCGCGCCACTTGGAAATATATTCATGATATTTGTAGTATTATTGAAGTATTGTCTATAATATATGTTTTCTACGTAAAAAGGAAGAGTAATTTAATTGTTAACACCATCGGGCCTAAACCATGGATTAATCATATTCTATCGTACTTAGGGTTCTTTGTTTGTATCCAGATGCATACACATATATTTATATTCAATATATTACGCGATCCAAATACTAGGACCGCAGGACTGATAAAGATTTGTGCGACGCAGACCTAGGCTACAGTATCAGCAGCTTCCCTATAAATTGTTTTCGCTGAATCAGTGTTCGATATACGTTGTAGGCACTCGATTAGCTATTTTACTAGACTCTTGTAATTGTCGCCCATCATCGCGAACTGCACAGGCCTCCTGTACAACTGAGAGCTTCATTGACAGGGCTGAGGTCACTCTACATTAGTGAAGGTTTTCATTTACCATAGGTAAATATTTTTTGTTATCAACACGCCGACTACTCTAAAAAGTTAGAGGTAAGTCCCCGTATAAGAACCCACGACCACCGTCTCGGCGGCCGCGCCCGGTGCGTTACCAACAAGCCACCACATACGCCCTCACCCTACAGCCAGTATTGATTTATTGCTCAGCCAATGAACGACCGCTGTTCCTGGTGAGTCGTTGAGGTGCTACAGACTAGCCACATTGCATTCGATGCTTTTCATTTTCTGTAACACTGATCGGTCAAAATAAACAGGAAAATTAAGTCAATTAGGCTATAAGGTTAGGTGTATATTTCTTTATAAAAAGATAACATACGTGAGTATAACACGCTAATGCCCACTATTGTAGAAATATTTCTCTTCTTTAGAATGTTAGATCGACATTTATGTGAGTGCTATAGAAGTGATGTTTCGACATAAAACTGTGTAGGTAATCGGTGCGAAATTTAAACTTGTAAAGCTTAGATTCAGTTGACTTTTCTAGTCATTCGACTTAATAATTAAGTGCCTTAGCAGTGGCGAAGGCTCCATATAACTCGATTCCCTGCGGCTTACCTTTTGTAATTTATCATTACACTATAAACAAGCAAATTTTTCAAAATTATTTATGTAATATCTAAACTCATTTTATTCAACGACATCTGTCGGCCACATAGGTAAATATTACTGCGGAGGCGCGTAGCAAACACGTAATTAGATTGCGCCGCGTTGCGACCTCTGGCGAATTACTGCCAAAATTGTTCGGCTTATTGAATAACAATGGCGCGGCCCGTGCGCCGACCGCCCGCGTCGGCTGCATGTTGCGCATTGGTGTGACATGGTTGTGTATTTCGCAACAAATCACGCAAAATTGTACCTTAAACTTATAATGATTTAAGGTTCAATTTCCGTTAAAAAAGCAGGAGGCATGCTGAGATTCTTCAGCATTTTGGGTGTTTATGTGTGTATTTGTGTAGATATCACTGCATTTGTATTAACATTTTGACAGTATACGAGTATTAGCTGGTTCACGCATTTAGTTTTTAATGTTTTAAATTACAAAATGTACATAAATATTAATAGTATTATTATGTTGTAATGGAAATTAATAATCGTGAGGGACGTACATGCTTAGATTGTCAATTTCGGAAATAACGTTACTGTTTAGATTTTAGGAAGTGCTCGACTACTAATAATACAACTTATAAAAGCGCGGCTAACGTACTTGTTAACATTGTATCTAGATCATTAATTTTTCTTTATTAATCTTATATTCACGTGCGGTTTAAAAATATACTTTTTTATTTTTCTCATGATGACATTGCAACTTTTGTATATTGGAAATATTAAAATATAATTGACGACCGCAATACGTAGATGCCATCATAAGAAATGCAATCGTTTCGTTTGGTGAGTGAGATTGTCGGAAGAATAATTTGCTGGCGGTTGGATATTCGCAAACGTCCGGATATAAGGATACACGTACATATTATGTAAATGTGTCGCGTTTGGGGATAATTCTCTGAAGCATCTCACGATAAGTTGATCTACTCAATCCGGATTGCACTATGTTTACTATCAAGTATCAGTCGCATTGTCTTCCCTATGTAGGGCCAGTATGTATAATCCAATAAACACACTTATTTCGCGTATTGAGCTTCGGCTTCCCTTTTTTAAAAAATCACCCTTCGCCACTGTGCCTTAGTGAAATTATATTTATAAATTGTTAACTTACTTTCTTTCGTTCAGTACAGGAATGACGACTGAACGTTAACACCCTCGATGAAGGCTTTTATAACTTATTTCTTTTTGTACTGCAAGCGCTTGTGAAAATATAGCCAACACTAATGAGATATGATATGATGAAGGATCGGTAGAGATAGAAAATAATGATGATACTTAAAAATTAACAATATTCTATTTTGGCAAGGTATGTCTACAGTCATAAAAATAATCACATTTTAGATTGTTAAATAACTTGTTTTAATTCGCGATGATATATTTTTATACACAACTGGCTGTTTGTTTAGCATGTAATTTACATATAAATTAATTTGATACACGTGTATGAACTCTGAAACAGCCACTGTGTGTCCTCATACTAGCTTACAAAAAGTCAGATGTATGCTAGCGTGACTTTTTCAAAGATTTTTCTATAATTAGGTGTGATATGTGAATAATAAATTTATTATCCTGTGACACAATAAATAATGTAAGAAAATGTGGAGGCCTTTTTCTGGTAGGAATTCTGTGTGATTGAAAATTGGTTTTAAAAGTAGAATAAACAAATACGCCCAATAATAACATGTACATCATTGTTATCCCACACTAATATCTAGTCTTGTGTAGTGGCTGTTGTAAATCAAAGATGACTTGACACGAACTGATTTATTTGTAGATAATATTCCACTCACGTTGAATATATTATACAACATCTTACCCTTTATAAAGGAACAAACACACAAAAAAAACTAGAAACGAAATGAAAGGACTAAATTATAAAAACGCAAATAAATTAAAGATAAACAAAATAAACACAAATGACGGTAAAGATAGACACATACTTGTACATTCGCTTCATTTATTTATTATTTTTTTCTTTGCCAGCCTTACAGCTGCCGTTTCTGTACGACTATTTCCACCATTATTATTGGAAGTAAACGCAGACATATTTTCAAAGTCACCTCTCGCAAAGAACTTTTAATTTAATAATTGTAGTGCTGGTATGATTGCTAAAATATGCATTCAACTTTTCCACATTTATCAATGCCATTTTGATTTTATAGTATCTTTCCGGTCCAATAAAGTTTATTAGCATACTCGCCTGGATATCGCTAGTTTCCCGATGTACGCCCGACGCCTTTAAAAAAATTTTGAACTGCCTAACTCATCGCCACCAGGCATCAGCCCGAGTTGCTGGGCCTCCTTCCAGGACAAGTTAAGACGGCGGCCGCGCATGTTCCATCTCGACTTATTATCTAATACAAGCAGAGAATTAATTTATTTTTGTCCCACCGCTGCCACCATGTTGTAAATCAAAAATGACTTGACACGCATCGATTTATTTTTAAAATAATATTCCACACAGGTGGGATATAAAATATGACAGTGAGTATCAGGACATACGAGAGAGACTTCATATTATTATATATAATATAATATACAGATATTTTATAATAATTGAATTCCCCAAAGGTTTAAACACTAAAGCAGCCGGGCAAAAAGGGCCTGATAAGAAGATTTTTATGTTATTCCAAAAATAGGCGCAAAAATTCCGCGATGTATGTACTAGGACCGCATAGCCGTTGAGAGCTGAGCGAGACGGGCGTTGATCACAGCGTAGTCGCTTTTACGATGAAACTTTTTCCCTGCAGCAGAGAATGAAATATATCGCACGCGATTTGTTTAATCTGTGACATCAGGTGAATGAACTCAGCAATATTATCTTCACCGCATTTATTTCTCTTGAATGCAAGAATATGTAACTTAGTTTTAATTAAGTACAAAATCTTCTTTATATTCGTAATAGCGCGCGTTTAGAAATATTTAAGTTTTTTTATGTACCTATATATAATGTTTTTTTTTATTTGTTATATTTTAGTTTGCATACAGTTGGACACATGAAGAAACATTATATCACGGCATATGTATATTCATAATAATAAGCATGTCTTTTCGCCTATAATCCAATCAATTGTAATCAGAAGTCACCAAGTCCGATGAACCAAGTCCAATGTTGTTGTAAATGAATATATATCCGAATAAGCAACATTGGACTTGGTTATATTGAACGCGCATTTTATTAATATTGTAAAAGCGTATTTGAGTTTGTTTGAAAAGCTTTGACACTGATTACTAAACCGATCGCCATGCAAGTTCTGTACACACTTTATACAGAAAAAAGTAATATTCCCGTGGGATAGAAACAGAACTTTGTTTTTCCTACATTATTGCTTCTTGTATCGACACAGAATCTATGTTGTGTAATAAAACCTAAATTAACGGAGTTATCTAAATAATGAAGAGGTGCTTTTCCTTATAATTCTTATAAAATCAATAGACGAAGAGGTGGTAGTGAAGCTGTTTGTTTGTAAACAACATTTGCTTACGGTTCCAACAGGTAGAAATCCACGCAATCACAAGGACATCATGACTGCAGAGGAAAAAACACAACCTGTTGCTTCACTGCGAATTTACAAGGTGTGAGAGAGACAGGTGATGTTCATCTCTCACTAATGCAGGCGAACAGAGTAGTAGCTCTTCTTACAAACAGTATTCAGAGCGACAGAAAACGAAATGCTTCGTATGGAATTAGCGTAGTCTGTGGCTCCACACGGACGGCGTTCATTGACTGAACAATAAGTCAAGACACACTATATTAATGAATGAAACACAAAATAAATCAATATGATAGAAAGTACTCCTCCATTGCGGAGCATGGAAGTCGTGTCTGGATCGTCGGCTTGGCACACTTACGCGTCCCCTCAGTTGTTTTTATCGCAGAAGTTCTGTACCGAGGCTGTTTGAACGACATTTATAGTAATTTAGGACACATCCCATTATTTAAGTTCAATATTTTATTAGAATGACTCTTGACGTATGAGGGCTGTCAGGACATCCCTCCAGCTCAACTCTCAAAACGCACACACGGAATGCCAGAAGCGGATGGAAAATATTTTATGTAAAAAATTAGAATCAACCACACACGTGGAGCCACCTGGATATCGATGTGCCTCGGCGGCAGGCGCCACGCACTGCGCGTCTGCATAGTATGGAGCGTCGGGAAAGTTCCGGCCGGGCTCAATACAATACAGGTTCAATACATTTGTATTAACAAGCGGACTCGAGAGGATGTTTGTGTTCATGTCTGTATTCTTTCAGAGCGTCGGTATCGCATGGCTGTTTATTGTTTATGTAGGATGGTGTCGCAGTTTTATCTATTTAAGGAACTCAGAAACCAAAATCAAGCAAATAATCCACATTGCTTAGTACGAATAAATTCAATTGTATTTTTTATTGAATGTATGGTGACAAATTGTGTGCTTAATAAAATTATGTCTATGTATCGCTTAAACGACTGGACACAGGGATTTCTCCTCTTTTAGTCTCAGCAAGCCGCTGGAGTTATACAAGAACAACAAACTAATTTGAAATAACTCAAAGTTTATAATGAAGCGCTCCAAGTGATGAGAAGTTTTGTATGCTTCATATTTGATGCGCCAACGTCACGTGTCAATTAAAACGAGACGAGTCTTTATTAATATAGTTGCAAGAGAAATAAAAATCCGCCCTGTCTAACTTATACAGCACATTGCAAACCCACAGTTTAACAGCTTAACCTCTACGTGATATTCAGTGTCTCAGTGAATGAAAAAAATTGTACTCGGTTCATGTAGTCTGTGACATCACACAGTCTCCATTCATTGGCTGAGCAATAAATCAATATTCGCAGTAGTGTGAGAGAGTGTGTAGTGGCTTGTTTGTAACGCCCGGTGCGTTACAAACAAGCCACTACACAAGCCGCTGTCAGGGAAAATATTTATAAGAGGCATTCACTGAAACTACAAACCATAGCACGAAGTTGCAAAACTAGACAAGAGATTGATTGAATAGCTTGTGAAATTGCCTCTTGAGTGTCAGCATTAAATTCTGACTTATACGGTACAACAGATTCCTTACTATAAACAGTTCCCTCGGCTTCAAAATAACGTTTCGGTCAAATACAATATATTAGCTACTTTCCGTGTAATGCTGAAAATCAAGTCGCAACGTCCGTCGCACGAATGTATGTATATTGTTTCTTTTTCAACGTTACAAATACGAAAGTAAGCATAGTATTTCTATACAAACACTTTAATTTAATAAATAGTTTCTGTGCAAAAGTAGGTTATATCTAAACTTAATGTCAACGAACATCGTGCACTGATTCAGCGAAAACAATTAATAGCGAAAGCCGCTGATACTGTAACGTAGGTCTGTGTCGCACAACTCTTTAGCAGTCCTGCGGTCCTAGTATCTGGATCGCGTAATATATTGATTATATGTATATCTACACAGGTATATATCTATCTATATATATAAAAGAAAGTCGTGTTAGATACAATATTTATAACTTAAGAACGGCTTTACCGATATGGCTGAAAATTGGTGAGGAGGTAGCTTAGAGCCAGGAGACGGACATAGGCTACTTTTTTTGTGAACATAAGGCTTGAAGGGTTTGAAATAAGGGATGAAAGTATGTATGGAAAAATCAAAACCGTTAAAGTTAACATGATAAACTTGGCACTTTAGTTACTCATTTAAAAATAAAAATATATAAATTAACTCTAAAGGGGTTAAAATAAGTGTTGGAATTTTATATGCAAAAAAATAGTACGTCTTGGTCCGAATATTTCACGGCCACGCCGGACACATCTCACACGTTTATTAATAGCTAATTACCTCACACTCCAACGGCGAAGGAAAACATCCTGAGAAATCCTGCATACCATAGAGAACTTAACAAGATGTTTCGTACTATGTGAAGTCTGCCAGCTCGCACTAGGTCAGCGTGGTGAGCTGTTGCCTATTACTGATTCATAGAATTAAGTTCGTCTGAAGTTTATTTTGAGAGACTTAGCTGTTTGAATAAATTAAGTTCTCTGCTAAGGCCGGTTGAAACGTATTTAAACATTTAAACAATTCTGAATTATAGGATACAACGGACACCTTGGTATAAACGATTCCCTCGGCTTTAGAATTAACATTTGGTGACATACTATATTTTAGCAACTTTGCTTGTAATGCTGAAAACCAAATCGCAACGTCCATCTCACCAATGTCTTTTGTTCCTTTTTCAAAGCTCTATATGCAAAAGCAAACATAGTTCTATACGGCCACTTTGATTGACTGTATCATTTTTCTACAAGAAGTAAGTTATTTAAATTCAATGTAAATTGCATTATTCATTCCTGGCATCGTGGCAAGTCCTTACTATTGTTCTCCTTCTGCTATAATCACGGACGCTGGGATGTCTCGCTGAAGCAGTCGTACACTGAGGTACCGAGCTTGTTTTTTATTATCTCGCAACAAGACGAAAATGTTACGCGATTAAAATACTAGGACCACATAGCTATTGAGAGTTTCGTGATACAGGAGTAGGTCAGAGTGCAGTAGCTTCTCATATAAAACATGAACATGATGTGTAGTCAACACGATTATGAACTAGACCCATTACTTTACCAAGCATTCTGTATGTATACAACAGTATTATACAGTATTATTGTTCAACAATATTGTACAATATTATTTTGCAACAGTAATATACCATCGTGATTATCTAGGCTTCGTCAATATACATTTGATAGTTATATCTATCTGAATCCCACGTCAACCGACTGCTGGGTATAGGCCTCCTCATTTACTCGCCACATTTTTCTGTCCTGTGCCAAGCGAATCCGCTGTTTTCCTGCGACTCTGACGATGTCATCTGTCCACCTGGCAGGTGGTCTGCCTCTTAGCCGCCGTGACTCCCAAGCCACCATTCTGTCAGTCTTAGTCCATCTGCCATCTAAACGTCTAGCCAGATGCCCTGCCCAACTCCACTTCAACTTGGTGATGCGCTCTCCCACGTCAACAACCTTTGTTTTTCAAGTAGCGTAATCCCAAGCATTGCACGTTCCATTTGTCTTTGGGCTTCTTTGATTTTATGCATAGTTGTATACTGTGCTAGTGCTAGTTATATACTGATAGTAATTATTTAAACTAGATAGTACGATAAAGGCCAGGCTTCATTGTCTAAATGTTAAACATCAAAAAGTGCCTTACCGTAAAATAATTAAAAATAAGACCTTTATTTATGGAAAAATATACTTTACATGTATTCTGTGTAATTGAAAATTGGTTGAAAAAGTAGAACAAATAAATAAACCTCACAGTAACATAATCATAGTCGTGACCCCACACTAAGATCTAGTCTTGTGTCGTGGCTGTTGTAAATCAAAGATGACTTGACACGCATTGATTTATTATTATATAATATTCCACATAGGTGGGATATTAAATATAACAGTGGCTATCAGGAAATACGCGAGAGATTTCTCGGTCTCACAAACACCCAAACCTTCTGTTGGTTGTGAAACGAGAGGCCGTGAGTTCGATCCCCGCATCGAGACAAATTGATTTAATTGATATTTTATATATATAATACTCATATACAAATATTTTATAATAATTGAATTTCCTAAAGGTGAAACACTAAAGCAGCCGGGCAAAAGGGCCTGATAAGATTTTTATGTTATTCCAAAACTAGGCGCAAAAGTTCCGCGATTTATGTACTAGGACCGCATAGCCGTTGAGAGCTGAGCGAGACAAGCATAGGTCACAGCGTAGTCGCTTTTACTATGAAACATTTTCCCTGTAGAAGTGAACGAAATATATCGCACGCGAATTGTTTAATCTGTGGCATCAGGTGAATGAACTCAGCAATATTATCTTCACCACATTTATTTCTCGTGACTGCAAGAATATGTAACTTAGTTTTAATTAAGTACAAAATTCTTTATAATAGTGCGCGGTTAGAAATATTTTAGTTTTCTTATGTACCTATATATGTACATAAGACACAAATAAATGTCAATAAAAGGGGGAGGGGGGGGGGGGGTTGTTGAGCGTCAAAAAACTCGATAAATATTTCACTACTTGAATTGTTACAGTAAATTATATTGATAATGATATTTTATGATTTTATCAATTTTTCTATGGTCTGATATTACGTAGTCATCGGGTGTTATAACAAGATCAATAAGCACCAAGTAACAAACATCTATAATGTATGTAGATTGGGTGACTTCATCGAGATTATCTGTTCGGTTACCGAGCGTGTCACATATGCAATTCCCTCGCATCAATATGAACATCACATCTAACTCGCATTCTGGTGGTGGAAACACACGTGTTGTATTTAAATTAAATTAATTGATTGTAAAATATATTCTTACATGAAGGGACGGTCCGGCTCCGCCCGGCTGCAGATACTTTTGAGTCCAGTCCACATCAGTAACATATTATGTCCCGTACTGTTTTATTTATTTTCAAACTCAATGCCGTCCTCTGCACTGCTTTTCCCGTCCCGTTTTGTTACAATCCGCTCTGTCATGTCTTATTCTCACTCAAGGGATGTAATCCAATCACATCACATCTCTTTGAGTATAAAAAACTAACAAATATATCTGAATTCCTGCCTTATCCCACGGGAACACTACATTTTTCGGGATTAAAAGTACCCTTAGTGTTCATCCAGGCTGTCAGCTACCTCCGTACCAAATTACATCGAAACCCGTTTCCAAATAGAGAAAGAGACCAAAATTCTAAAAACCATTGTGTTGGGTACTCTTACATACGTTAATACAGTCCCGCATGTTAGATTTTCTCTGTTATCTTCCAAGTACAAACATCGATGGGTTACAAACTTATTATAATTATGTATAGATAGATTAAGTTAATAAATGATATGCTTTGTCATAGATTTTGTTACTAACATTACAAATGCCCATGTAAGATAGACATTACATGTACTTCTGCATACACGTTGACAGGAGCACAAAAAATTACATGCGATACGTTTATTCCAGGAAAAAAAGTCTCGTGAGATAAAAGAATAAAATTTTGCTTGTTTATAAATGTTTTCCACAAATGGACGAAGAGGCAGCAGTGACACCGTTTGTTTGTAAACAACAGTTGTTTACGGTTGCCAGGCGACATGCAGGGATCGGGTACTGCAAATACCAGGACATCATGACTGCAGACGCAATGTACACCACCTGCTGCTTCACTACGAATTTACAGTTAGGTGTGAGGGAGACCGGTGACGTTTATCTCTCACTAATGCAGGTGAAGCCGTAAGGACACAGAGTAGTATCTCTCTTTACAAACAGTATTCAGTGTTACGAGGAAATCAATTCAATCGTATGCCATGTGCGCACTCTGTGGCTAGTCACCAACACACCAAGAATAGACGTCATTCATTGGCTGAACAATAAATCAATATTGACAGCCGAGTTCATTAGAAATTACAAGTTGGTATGGTGCATAATATCCTCATAAATAATAAAAACCTTCATCCAACGCCGAACCGGGATCCGCGTCTCGACTGTGACCTCGGCACACTTACGCGGCTTTCAATGTTTAAAAGACGTGACTGTTCTACTTGAGCAGAAAACATCGGCGATATAACTGATTAAATATGGGAGAGAATGGGATAACAGGCCCTGAACAAGAAAAAACTGGAAGGATGTTGGACAATAATGGCTATTGCATGTACATATGTATGTCAAATTAAACTCGTATGACAGATCAACTATATCAAAAGTATCGTGAACTTTTCAGCCAGGCTGATAGCCTATAGGTTCAATACATTTGTATTAATTAACACGCGGAACCGAGAGTGTGTCTATGTTCGGTAATATAGGAGAATCGTGAGCTCAGTGTGATTTTCTTTTTTTCTCTTTATAAATATTAGTAACGTTACTATTGCAAAATCTTCGAAGACCTTTAGGCATAAATATAGAAGAAACACTATTCTCGGCTTAGTCTCCCGGCCCTGGTCGTGTATCTTTTGGTCGCCCGCTGAAAGAGTCGCCGGCGAGATCGGTCGATATTGCGTAATAGCTCTTATACAGTACATTGCATGCCTACAGTTTAACAGTATTACTTAGAAATTATATTCATTGTCACAGCAAATGAAATAAATGCTACTCGGTTCGCGTAGTCTGAGGCACCTCACAGTGGTCGTTCATTGGCTGAGCAATAAATCAATATCAGCAGCAGGGTGAGGGAGACGTGTGTGGCCTGTTGGTAACGGACCGAACGCAGCTGTCGAGACGGCGGTCGCCGGTTCCAATCATGAGGAATAGGTACTAGAGGTATTCTTTACGTAGTGAAATGTATTGATAGTCAATTACCACGCACTTCAACTGTGAAGGAAAACATGGAGAGAAAAAAGACCTTAACAAGATTTTCAGCGATATGTGAAGTCTTCCAGCACGTGCCAGGGTGGTAGACTGGTATGGCGTAAGGCCTCTCAATCAAACTATCATTTGTAGGGGAGTCCCGCATCAGCAATGTGAGTTTACATGCTGCAATAGATAAAGAGAGATTCGCCGAATTAATTTGGTCAGAAATTACAAAAGTGTATTAAAAGTAATGAAGACTTGGCTATGCAGTAAATATATCGCTCCATGCAATTATAAATAATAATATTTAAAAGGACTCGGGTCTCAACGCATTTTAACGTCTCCCTTTATTTTGAATCGGCTGTTTGCATAACTCAAGTTCTCTGCCAAGGCCAGATGAAACATATTTGAGAGATAAACGTGTCAGAGGATTTATAAAAAAATGCTCATCGAAATCTGGGCTCTATTGCAACACTCCTACAGAATTAAACAAATTAACATAAACAAAAACAAAATTAATCCTCCTTAATTTGTTTGTTTATTTATAAAGTAAGATGGGACTGGCATGTATTATCTCATGATATAAAAGTACATTTTATTGAAATAAAAACAAGTTTATCTTTCATATGTTTTTTTGCAATTTCCGATAACTATCAGATAGCCTTTAAGATTGTAATTAGCTGCATAAAACATATCCTTCTCTTGGAACTAATTCGCGTAGTGTTTTTATGTGATACCATCTTGTATAATTTCATTGAGCATCTACAAAGTCTACGCAATGTGCAAGCTATTTTGAAGTAATTTTATCATGTGTAGTGGTCGTAGTTATATGGTTATTTGTATTACTTAATTAAATTTAGTAATGTGCATGACATTGTCAGGGTGTAAGTTGTATCCACGTCTTTTTTTCTGCCATGTATATGTTGGCTGTACACCCACCACAGGTTACAGATTTAATTATAGTATTAACTTTCTTTGCGGTGTTTAAGTATTGCTCCAGGAAGTAAAAATTATTTTATCTTAGCCGATATGTTATTTATTAAAAATCAGATAACCCAACGCATCGGTATATTCTTCCTTGCAATTTGAGTCTATTTTACCTCCAAAATGTAAACTATATATTAAATATATTAAAACTATATAATAAGTTTTCTCCACATTAACACTGATTTCATTTGGGAAAACATTATAAAGTAATAAAGTGTCGTCTCGGACTGCTCCGCGTTGATTTTTAAGGCTTCAAATGGACTTCTATCTGTGGAACTGCACAAACTTCGCAATATATTCACACATGGCAAGCGTGTGTTAAAGGTTTTGCTTACATATTCCTAGTCGAATAATAATTTAAAGTTATACTATAATATACTATAACTCTGTGGCTCTTGTGATGAGTGATACAAGTCGAAAATCATCATTTTACAGGAAAGGACAAACAAGATTTCAAAAATTCTCGGTCTGCAACTAAATGTGTTAGATTAGACTTGAATACCTTATTTTGTGGACAAAAATTATGAAAAAAAAAACTGATTCAGGCATCTAATTTTTTTCAAATTCTTTCGACTATGCCTTATTAACCACGGTATACTTGACTATTACCCACAAGTTAAAATACTCACGAAAATTTCCCAAAGTTAAAGTGCGCGGTAAATAAGTGGTCTAAATGATTTACTAGTCTGATTCTCTGGGGTTAAAATTAAAGAAAACGATTGTCGTAAGCTCTATAGAAAAAATAAGGGACTTAAGTTTAATCATTAGATTATAATAGGAAATAGAAACAAGTTTAACAGCTCTTCCACGTGCGATGTTCAGTATGACCAATAGATAAACTAAAGGTACTCTCGGTTCGCGTACGCTGTGACACCTCACAGTCGTCGTTCATTGGCTGAGCGATAAATCAATATCTGCGGCAGGGTGAGGAAGTCGTGGTCTGTTGGAAACAAACCGAACGCAGCTGGCGAGACGGCGGTCGTATGTTCCGATCCCCGGGAAAACCTCCGAGAATTTGTATGTGAAGTCTATTAGTTCCCCGTTTACTGTTTCAGTGACAATGCTATAGAGGCACAACTACTATACTGTATCATACACCTGTATCGTGCAGTTCTCAATGGTTATGCGCTCCTAGTAGTTGGCTCGCGTAATATTTTGCATTAAATAGATATCGGAGCTATCACTGAATGCTGCCAGATAAATTCATATTTGGCGAACAACATGACGGCCAATATACAATAATATGTTTCCAGTGATTTGATTTTATTCAGGACATTACTTAATAAATTTAACAAAGCACAAGTATTTTATAGAACAAGTCAATTTGCATGTCGTCTATATTTATTAATTAGCTTATAATATTTATCTTTGCCCTGCAGCGGGACACATTAACAAGCTAAAACATATTTTGTTCCTCATTATAACGATAGAAAACCCTCAGCAAGCTTTGTTCGAATGTCATGTGCAACACTTATCTGCTCTGATATTTCATGAGTATTAAATAAAGCACTCTTCATTTTGACTCTGATTTCATTTTCACAGGTGTAGCCGCTGACATTCAACTTCGTGCGATTATGTTTATAATATTAATAATCTTTATTCACTCCTCGTATAGAAAATAAGTACTTAACATGTTTAAAGTCCATGATATAAGATCACTAGGATCTTCACCACGTAGGGGTTAGAACATATGATTGCAAGTTGCTTTCAATTTAAATAATATTCATGTTAAATCGATTGACAAATAGCCAACAGTGACGCTGTTTGTTTGTAAACAAAATTTGTTTCCGGTTGCCAGGCAACATGCGGATATCAGGCACCGCAAACACAAGGATATCATGACAGCAGAGGAAACCTAAACCAACTGTTGCTTATTATTAATATACGGGAAGGTGTGAGGGAGACGGGTGACTTTAATCTCTCACCAACGCAGTCGAATCTGAAAGCATACAGAGTAGTAGCTTTCCATAAAAGCAATATTCAGTTTTAAAGAAAATGAAACGCATCGAATGCTATGTGGCTAGTCTGTGGCTACTCAACGTCTGACCAGGAATAGCAGTCGTTCATTGGCTGAGCAATAAATCAATACTGCCAGTAGGGTGAGGGAGGGTACGTGGTGGCTTGTTGGTAACGCACCGGGCGCGGCCACCGAGACGGTAGTCGTGGGTTCGTATACGGGGACATTCCTCTCACTTTTTAGAGTAGTGTGTGTGTTGATTATAGAAAATATTTTGAGGAATCCTGCATACCATAGTGATCTTAACAAGATTACTTTTGGTAAATGCAAACCTTCACTAATGTAGAGTGGCCTCTCTCAGTTGTACAGGAGTCCCGTGCAGTGCGCGATGACGGGCGACAGTTACAGTGGGAGGCGTAGAACTGTTACAAGTTACAAGAGTTTAGGCCAATAGCTCATCCAGTGCCTACGATGTATATCGTACACTGATTCAGCGAAAACAATTTATAGGGAAGCTGCTGGTACTTGAATCTAGGTCTGTGTCGCACACCTCTTTAGCAGTATGCGGTCCTAGTATTTGGATCGCGTAATATGTTGAATATAAATATATATGTATGTATCTGAATACAAACAAAAAACGCTAATAGAAGAACATGACTAGTCCATGGTGTAAGTCCGATGATGTTTAGTAAAGATAAATACATTATAGGCCATACTTCAATTCACAAATATCATGAATATAATTCTAAGTGCCCGAACTGAGTACAAATACCCACCCTATCAACTAGAGACCTCGTGCGCGTTTTTATTGTAACATTATGTAGCTTTGGTATCCAAAATTGTATGTCCATGTATTAATTGTAATTTTTATGGCAGTCTTATGTTTGTCGAAACTTTCATTGTTTCTTGTGAATGTCAATGAGTCCGCTCATTTAATTTTAATAGTACAAAATATTCATTCTTTCTTTATTGTGGCATAAAGACAATGACATTATTACGAATGAAATATGAACATGCTCACATCAAGCTATCATATAACTGAGTTTACTTAAGCTAGTATGAAAACAAACTGTGACCGCTTCTGAGTTCAGTCACCTGATGCCACAGACTAAGAAAATCGAGTGCGATGTCATTCACGTACTGTTCACGTACTGCTTCAGTGAACATAGTTCGTAGCGACTGCAGCTACACTGTGATCTTCGCCTGCGTTACTTAGCTCTGAACGTTTATGCGGTCCTGGTATATCAATCGCGTAATATTGCGCACCTTTGCCACAGTGTTGTGAATGTTCTCTTTTTGTGCGTAGAAAAAAAAATCCGATCGGGGCATTCAATTTTTTTTTTTAATTCTTTAAAATTCTTTTTTTTTTAATATTTAAGTTAGATTGTTTGATATTGTAGCAGTTGTTTTAGTAAAATAAATGATTATTGATTTCAAAAGGTTCAAATACACAGGGTGAATTTTTCAAGTGGGCTTGGGTAGCAAATTTCCAAACTATGAGGAATAGCGAAAAATATTTTAAAGCTTAAACTGTATACTTGGATTTTTGATAAATCAATGTTCCTCGCAAGGAATCCAACTCGATGATTTAAAAAATAATAACACATGCCGTATTATTATGCCATTCGATAATGTTGCTAATAAGAATAAAATTTCGGGGAAGTCACGACATACGGAAAAGAGGTATTTTTTTAGGCATTCAATGATTCGTTTTGCATTAGCATTAGTTAGAAGTTACGACCTGGTAAAGGTCGCGGGACGTCGCTGGATGCAGGCTGCCTCCAACAGGTCACTATGGAAATCATTGGGAGAGGCCTATGTTCAGCAGTGGACTTCTTTTGGCTGATGGATGGATGGATGATTAGTTAGAAGTTAAGCTGCAGTGGCGGAAAGAAGAAGGGGTTGGGGCGAGGCGGAGGGGTGCGCACATGAATAGACACGTAAATAAAAAAAAACTATGCCAATGTGCTTTAAGTTCTTATTTACGTACATCGATAGTATAGAAGAATTTCATTGGTTTTTGTTTTCTTATTCTAGTTTTATTTAAGTAGATTTTTTATATTTTAATAATACCATATAATTAAGTAATAGTCATAGTTATTGTTTATTTTGGCCAAAGCTGTGTACGCAAATACAGTTATACTATTTAATAAAAGATAAGCGATCTAATGTATTATGCAGTTGGCGTACCATTTTAAATAAATTAAAAAAACATTTCAAGAAATATACAGTGTATATAACCTTATCAGATACATGACATTAAATTACTTACAATATATAAGTTTCCAAGAAGATAAGACATTTAATCTCGTCGCACGTGTTTGAATGAGTGAACCAGACGATATTGTTTGTACGTGAGTCATGACGGACATATCTCCTGTATGAAGTAAGAATGCGCATAAATAATTGTTTTCGTGAATAAATAATAAAATTGTTCTGGACTTGCCTATCAAATCAGACTCGCATTATACATTATAATATCGCATCATCGTAAATCAATAATTCAGGTAAATAAATGAATTCGTTTAGGAAAATAACTGATTTCTTTTAAACTATTTTTGTTTATAATATGTTCCATTGTTTATAACCATCATCTCTGGCAATGAGCTGCACAGGCTTTCCTCAAGAATGACATAATTGAAAAACTAATCAAGAAACAGAAAACTGCAAAAAGAGAATTAATGATATTTGTATTATTTCGATTATTTAAATTCTTGGCGTATTGAAATACTATGGTTTTATTTATTGTTGAATATTTATTTACGTAAGTGAGTAGCAGGATTCGCCAATTAGTAGCCGTAAAACGGGATAGCAAATAGACCGCTTAAAGCTGATGGACTTTATCGTCCACACGTTAGAGATCAAATTTATTTGCGTATTTATCGCAGTATGAACCGATAGCCTCTTTTAAGCCATGCGTTCCTAGTACTTGGACGGCGTAATATTGATGTTGCGGATAGAATCCATCCGCAACGGCACGCCTGGCCGCCGTTCATACGAATTTTATTGCTTTTTACATAAAGGAGGGAGTCTACTCTATAATTATGTTTTAATCTTTTAAAATAATATTTTTATAAAAAATCTAATTTATTATCATGTTTAAGATTTTCAAAAGTAATTAATAAAATATCAGGTGTAGAATACCTCATGCAGTGAGTGGTAAATATAAAATGACTTAGGCATAATGCGCGGACAAATAAGTGTATTGGGATTAAAATATGTACATATACATATACATATGGGTATATATATATATAATCAGCAACAAGAATTCTACGTTCTTCAAATGTGTATCACTAAAAATATCTTATTGTCAACTAACTCTGTATCCGTCTACAACATAGATGCCATGCCAAAAAACAATCAGGTGAGGTTTTGCACGATATAACACATTCACATCATGAAATTACCTTCGCGCCACCTAGTATAATATCACGCTATGACTAGTAAGAGCGGAGCATCAATGGAAAATGTGAAAACGCGGAAAGTTCATTCACGAGGATTTTTTTTTGTGTGAGAAGCTGGGCTACGCCCGTACTTAATTATTGATTGAAGTATTTTGACAGTCGCGAGTGAACGCACAGCGTAGGGTGGAAACGCACACATACCAAGTAAAGCAAATATTATAAGGTTTCCGCCCACATTCCCGGCACACAAACACAAAACCTTTGTTGGCGGAGTAAAACAAACGCACACGAACATAAATAATCGCAAAATATCCGCCCTGTCGTGTAGTTACGTGAAACATGTATTAGAGTGCGTTATTAGCCAGGGATGTATTTCACATGATGGCTGCCAAATTTTAAAATTACCTTATAAAGTTATACTGTTGTCTTGTACCATGAAGTGAATACAGTACCTTAAAGTGCCATAAATATCAACATTATTTTAATAAAAGGAACTAAAGAATTCGGGCAATGCCAATTTCAAGATCCAAACAGCGAATTCAGGAATTCTTGCATCACAATCCTACAAATAATTCTTTAAAACGATAATTTTTTTATGCTCAGCAAGATTTGATCAAATTTGCCAATTGTCTATAGAGACAAAACTTCAATTTGACCCCTCTAATATGCTGGTAAGTACGGAACTGTTTGGCTTAAACAGATGATACCCTATATTGGTCATGATATCCTAGTACCCGAGCGCATTTTCTCATGCATATACTAGGGGCAATCCGCGACTTTGCCCGGAATGTCTTATCAAAACAACAATCATCTATAAGTCATTAATAGATGTTCATATCTCCATAGCTGTATATGCAACTGGACTTTAACGCACACTAATGATAGTGTAAGCGCGAAATAGTGTGCGTTTGGGAACGCGATAAGGTCGAACGAATGGTGACGACATTTAGTCGAATTATCTTGACTAATATTGTAAATATGAATGTTGATATGATTGTTCGTTACGGTTGTGAAATATTGCAATTTTTCCCTTATGCCAAGGAAGTATAACTTCTAACATGCCTCCGTTGTATAAAAGTCACGATTGTTCAACTGTTGGTAATTGAAATGCCCTTTAGAAGTCGAAAATATTCATGGAGACAGAATAGAGAAATGAGACAGTCAGGTTATTATTATAGGTAATTCAGATATTTTCACATTTATGAAAACGATGTTTTGAAAATTGTTCAATAAATACATCGCAATACTTTTTTTTTAGATATGTGCCAAATGCCTACGGAATGGGGGTAAAATATTTTTTTATCAAAATTCATCCAGTAGGCTTTGCTGATGCGTCAACAACTGCGGGTCTCCGTTATTTTAATTTGTGTTGATAAATGTTATTCAGGTGAAGCCAGACATATTTAATTTGTCAAAATATTTAATTAATACAAAAGACGCTTCCTCGCAAGTTTCAAATTTGACAAGTACTGATAGGTACCGTCTACACACCACACATAATACACTTTATTGATTGGTTAATACAAACTCACTCATACACAGATAACTTTAAAGTACCGCCCCTTCGTGTAGCGATTGGAACGTTTTAGTTTGTGTGCGCCACCAGGGATGTATTTACAACATTTGACGTCGTGGGCTCACAATAAACCTTATAGCCTCATTATGCTAGGAACAAGGATAGTTGGTAACTAAAAACATACAATACACCCTTAATCATGCAATAAATAATAAAACAAAATAATTAATTTATCGGTAAGCCAGAAATCCGCTTCCAATGCACTGATGCCTGGGACCTTTGTCTCCTGTAACATTGGACTAATACGTCCCTGTCAAAAGAGCTCTTCGGCAGTCATGATCTCCTAGTAACATCGAGCATTTTTCAAGTCTATTTACGAGCGATTTACTAGTGATAGCCCGCGGTTTTGCTCGCAAATGTCTATACGTATAACTAGTGATATCTGGTGGGCGTAAACACCACTTTCTTTCAATGTGTGTGTATGTGGGGGCCAGCGCACACATGTTTATAGTCTTGCCACCCTTTCATTATTCTACAGCGGGACATATACTATCGACTTTTAGTCGCAGCTACGACAATAGCACGATTGACCTGCTCTTACTAATGTGTATGGTACACATAAATATACAAATACTATAGAAAATACATACATAAACATACGCCTTTTTCCCAGAAGGGGTGGCAGAGGTGCTACCAGAACACCCACGTTTCGCTTTGTATATTCCGTCCCACGATGTGATAGGGGGCGAGCCTATCGCCATATCGGGCACAAATTCCTGACTCCGGGCTATTAATGAATAGAAAAATCCAATATCGCTTTGCCCGACCCGGGATTCAAACCCGGGACCTCAGCTTTGCAATCATACCGTAGTACCACTACGCCACCGAGGCAGTCACTATAGAAAATAAAACAAGAAATTGAAAATATGTTTGTATGTTTAAATAGAGTTATAAATAAATACACTCGGCGGTCACGTAGTTGTAGTTTATTCGGTGTAATGCATATTATTCTGTTCATCCTTTCTGTACTTTATAGTTCGTATTGCATTATTCAATTGACATGACCACTGCGGCAATTCTAATGGTCAAATGACTTTGACGCAATGTACTGTGAACGTTATATCTTATGTACTACTAATCAAATTTCCTTGAATAACACTGTTAGTTTTATAAAACCTAAGCTGTCGCTTCACATGCAGTCCTAGTGATCGAACCTACGTAACATTGTTGTATATTTATGTCCGTCATACTGATGAAGGAAGCAAACAAGTTTAAGGTTTAAAAAAGTGTTGCTTTAGGTAATAATAAAAGCAAATAACTTTCAACTTGAAAATAAACACAATGAAATGAAAAATAATATGTGTTATTATATTGATCTCTACATTATGAACAAGTTCACACTTATGTCGACGAGGTACATACGCCTACGTCAAATTCGATGCAGTATTAGTGTAGGTTGCAGTTCGCTTGGCTTACTTTTGGCTCAAGAGGGTGATACGAAAAGTGACTATCGTTACGCTGCGCAAAAAATTCCTCTGTCAAATCATCATTAGTAATTTTTTATCGAGAATAGTTCTGGACAACAACATTAACGCATTATGAATTAGCGCATTACTATGTACAGGATAAGACACTACTGACCTTGTTTCAGTCCTTTTGATAGTTGTTAAAAGTCGATCTCCTTATTAATATTACCCTGGTACAAGAAAAGCGTAACATCTACTTAGTATGTATATATATATAAGCTGATTCTAAGACTACTCTAGTCTGTATCAGAATACTTTTAATGTCGAAAATAAAATAAATAAATCATTAATTATTTTCCCCCGATCTCTATGATTACGTTGTTATATAGCGATAGCGCCATCTCGTTCTCATACTATTAATCCAAAGGTAGTCGGGAAGAGGTCGCTCCAATCTATAACGTCTTTTACATTAGCGCTATTATATATATATATATATATATATATATATATATATATATATACTCGTATAATTTTAGTTTTGTACAATTTCGTTTTTTATTTGCTCACAGACTGCAGTGTTTGAATTTATGAAATAAACAATATGGAAATCCGATTTTGGTTGTAGTTATAAAAAATATTTATATAGCACATTAAAAACCTGTCAATTGACCGGACTTTACGCCAATATAATCATAATCTTATGGTGATATTCTCATACAACAATTAAGAATTTGCAATATGATGCCAATGCCTAAATTACTTAAGTAGCCAAAGCTGAGATCTGATTTTTACCTAATACCACCATAACAATATTAACATATTGAGGTATGCCTCGAGAGAATAAGGAAAAGATAAACGTTTAAAAGACATTTTAGAATCATTATTTCATTTTAATATTCATAAGGTTATGTATCATTTGTTAATACTTCATTTAAATTGAGTTAAAATGAATGTTAAGAGCTGTACGTTCAATACGATGTTTGTATGGAACAAGATGTAGCTGTCAAATGACGTACTTTGAGAACGATATTTATTGAGATGATATCGACGCTGACCTCTTCATTTGGAGCGTATGAAATAATATTAAACTTGAGAATATCCTTAGCATGTTTTATTAATGCTTCCCTTAAATCATTAAGTATGAAGTTTGCACCATATTTTAATCTATACAGGATGATATTGACATAATATGGTATTTGATTTAAACCACATGTTTCTAGGCACTCCAGGTAACATTGTACCAAGTTTGAAAAGAGCTGCCTGGAACTTTTGTCCAAAATCGCGATTTTAGTTTCCAAGTTTTAAGCGATATAAATAGGTTTTCATGTAAACAAAGTTACTGCGGTTTTCTAATATGCCTCAGATAACAGTTATTTTGTTGCATTGGCACATACTATCATTGAATTTGAAGTAACCGCAATAACTCAAACGTAATTGCTATTTGCAGTGAACATAATGTAATAATTTGAGGCATCCTGTTGCGACGACAGTGATATACGACACAAAACTCTTTTGATATCTGACCTATAACGACTCGTATCTATACGTTTTGGCCAAAAATCGTGTAAACTAAAATTACGATTTTTAATTAAAAATATCATCTCCGATTTTTTTAAATTTTGTATATTGACTCCTGGGGCGATGACAAACATGTAGGTTAAATTAAGTAGCATGTGTCATTATCACCCTGCTTATCACATTTGAGTGTAATCAACTACATTTAAATAGTGATCCACTCGAATATTTTTGTTACTAAAAACAAAATATTCAGTAAATCAAATTAATATAACTTGTTTGTACTTTAACAAGATAAAAAGATTTTTCATCACAGATTTTCTTAAACCTGTTTATATATTATTTTATTAAATTCCTTAAAATATGGAAAACTGACAATAAGCATACAAAAAATCATGCGGCCACATATCAACGATAGTGGAATGCCATATCCCGGGTTCGAACCGGGGTCTCTAGACTTCGCAGTCTAACGCTCTACCAGCTAAGCTAATATGGCTACAGAATCCTTTGCGAAATAATGGATGCCGTTCAGATTCGTGATGACATATTCATTACTAGAGATTTTCGAATATGATTGTTAATCACGAATGTATACAAATATTCACACTTAACGCGATAAAATATTATTGCTAGAATTATTTGTTCACGAAAGCGAGGCCATTTCAGTCGCTAATGAGAATCAAATGCCTGTATTTTTATGTATTCAATATTTACCCGTATATACTGTGACAAAAAGACTAAATGGAGAGTACTGCTTTCTCTCTTGTCACTGACTTTATGTATGTTTCACGGTAGAGTAGGCTCTACCGTAAGTTAGGGCTCACACATCCTATTTTGATACATTAAAACGGTGGTAACCAACTCGTTACTACGGTCTGGGTAAGGCAGTCTTAAAACCTTTTTTATTCGATGACAATGCAAAATATTTAGCATATTTACAACTGATTCCTTTCTATAAATAATTCCCTCGGCTTCAGTACAAACATTTGGTCACATATAGTATTTTAACAGCTTTGCGTGTAACGCCGAAAACCAAATCGCATCGTCCATCCCGCTATTGTCTTTTTCATATTTTTATACGCCCACTTTGATTGGTTGTATCGTTTTTCTACAATAAGTAGGTTATTTAAACTGAATGTCAATTGTATTGTTAATTCTCGGTAGTCATGATAAATGGAAAGTTTTCTTCTTCTTCTATGAATCACGAACTGGCATGTCATTATTTTTTTATTTATTTCTCAGCCAATGAACGACCTTTGTGTCTGGTGAGGCGTTGATTCGCCACAGACTAGCCATAAAGCATTCGATGCGTTTCATTTTCTGTAACACTAAACAAGATCAGTCACAATAAACAAGAAAATTAAGTTAATCAAGTTACACGTTTTCAGTTTAGGTGTATATTTCTTTATAAAAAGATAACATACATGAGTATAATACGCTAATACCCACTATTGTAGAAATATTTCACTTTAGAATGTTACATTGACATATACGTGAGTGCTATAGAAGTGATGTTTCGACATAAAAGTATGTAGGTAGGTGGTAGTCGTGAAAAATAATTACATTGTAGATTGTTAATTTACTTTTTTTATTTCTAGGTGATATATTTTTATATACTTGTATAACTGGCTGTTTCTTTAGCATGTACGTTACATATAAATTAATTTGTTCCAATCCAATCCATCAGCCAAAGGAAATCCACTGCTGAACATAGGCCTCTCCTAATGATTTTCACAGTGGCCTGTTGGAGGCAGCTTGCATCCAGCGACGTCCCGCGACCTTTCCCAGGTCGTCTGACGACAATTAATTTGATACATGCAATAAATATTTGTAAATATTTTTTTAGAAACTTAATTTTTATAACCTATATGGCGAACATTCTACAACAGAACGTGAGTAATCACGTACTGTACTGATCAAAATAACTAAAATTTGGCAACTTATTACAAATATTGTTATATTAGATAAGGTTATGAAGTTGATAAATTGGGTTTTAATAACATTTCATGACGATCGGTTCAAACAAACACATTTTGCTGGCTGAAATATCCGGACCGAGACGTACTAAGCACTGTGGCAAAATATTACGCGATTTATATACTAGGAGCGCATAAACATTCAGAGCAAACTAGCGCGGCGGAGATCACAGTGTAGCTGCAGTCGCTATGAACTACGCTCACTGAAACAGTACGTGAAGTATACATCGCACTCGATTCACTTAGTCTGTGGCATCAGGTGAATGAACTCTAAAGCAGCCTCGCTGTGTTCTCATACTAGCTTACGTAAAGTCAGTTGTATTTTAGCGTGACATTTTTTAAAGATTGTTTATAATTACGGGTTATACATGTTATGTTATGTTATCATTTGATTTTAAAGAATATTTTGGGAGATATAATTGTATTCAAATATCTCCGCTGCAAAATTATGACCAAGTATTATATATCGAGTATTATATATATATATATATACCGGATGAAATTGAAAACAGTCGACAAATTGATATGGGTGATTCAGTATCAGTAATACTTGTATCCTTGATAGAAATAAAATAAATTTAAATTGTAATTCAAAAAACCTATTTTTTCGCCTATAACGATGCAAACGAAGTTATTGCTTTAGGTAAACTCAAAATATCAGTACTTTATTATTATTTCTAGACGACTAAAAAGTTTACAAATAAATAAAATATTCAAAGTATCAAGTCACATCGATCGCGCATCACGTGCTGCATTTACAGTCGTAGATCGTAAAAAGTGGCAACGCGTCGAACGGTCATTCAAATTTTTTATCTATTTTGCCCGTAAAGAGCGAGTACAAACTACAAACGCACCGACTCGACACTTCCCGCCGCCGCGCCGCCTAAGTACCTACACATAGGATCAAGGCTGCAGTTGCACGCGACGCAAGCGCCCTCAAAACAAACAAAAAATCACCAGTCGTCCGAAAACTCTCTTCGAGATAGGTCACGGTCGCGCATGCGTCATCGATTACAGCTGATTGTAGGATTATCTTATGTGCATGTGAGTGTGTTAGTTAGTGTGTGAGGTAGTTAAATCGCAAACGACTGTGCTGCGTAAAATTAAAGAGAATTTGCGGCGTCGTGCTTTGTTGTGTTTAGAGAACGGCGGTGGACATTTCGAGCATTTATTAAAATACACGTAGATAAGCCATCTACTTAAGAACATTTACATGTGAGTTAATTAACGGTGATTATTATTTAATTTAAATGACAATTATTGTAAATATCGTGATTCCAATTTTTAAATACGCCAAAGATACGATAGATACCTCTTAATACTCGAGTAACTAAGTGTTTAATTATGTTTTATTTATCGCATGTTTGACCGTCCTAAGCCGGTAAAAGTATGAAGGGGAAGTTGGTTTTTCAATTTTACTTATTCACGATGCGCGCGCGACGCGGTTAGCACACACCCCCCGCGCGTCTTCCTATTCGTCATTCATTCATTAACAAAACTAACACGCATGGAATAATTAATTTGATACTTTTGATTAATATATATTTTTTTTGTAATATCAAAAACATAACTCAATTAATCTAATTATGTGCCCTAAATATTCTTGATTACAAGTTGGGTTATTCATTTAAGTTTGTCGACTGAATTCGATTTCATCCTGTATATATATATATACTGCCTACTACGTACGTACTACGGTATAATTGCAAAGCTGAGGTCTCGGGTTCGAATCCCGGGTCGGGCAAAGTGATATTGGATTTTTCTATTCATTATTAGCCCAGAGTCAGGAATTTGTGTCCGATATGGCGATGGGCTCGCCCCCTATCACATCGTGGGACGGAATATACAAGGCGAAACGTGGGTGTTCTAGTAGCACCTCTGCCTACCCCTTCTGGGAAAAAGGCGTGTGGTTATGTATGTATGTATATATATACTAGGAGATATATATATATATATATATTATATATATCGAGACGGACAGGACGAGATATCAAAGAGTGGAATGGGAAAAGCAGTATAGGGGCCAGCAGTCGGCTTGAGTTTAAATATGCAACATTTAGTACGCGAAATAATATGTTTCTAAAGTGGGTTGGAGTCAAGGTGTATCTACACCCGGGCGTAGCCGGGCCCGGCCGCCAGATATTTATCAATTTGTGTTGTGTCATTGTTAGTCAATTGTCATTGTTAGTGCGTGATGGCTTGTTAGTAACGGACCAGACGCGGCTTCCTAGATGTTCACGATAGTCGCGGGTACAAATCCCAGGGCACACCTTTGACTTTTCGGAGTCATGTGTGTATAGATAGTCAATCACCACGCACTTTGAACTTTATTCTACGACTCTCTCATACCGCTGCCAATACTGATTGATTGCTCAGCCAGTGTATGCCGGCTGTTCCAGGTGTGTTGGTGGCGTGCCACAGATTGCGCGAATAATACGATTAATTTATTTTCCTGCAACACTGAATATCGTTTGTAAGGAGAGCTACTACTCTGTATGCTTACGGTTTCGCCTGCGTTAGTGAGAGGTGAATATCACCCGTCTCCCTCACACCTTCCCGTAAAGTCATAGTGAAGCAATAGATTGTGTTTATTTTCTCTGGTGTGATGATGTCCTGGTATATCCGGTGCCTGATCTACGCATGTTGCTTGGCAACCGTAAACAAATGTTGGTTACAAACAAACGGTGTCACTGTTTCGACCATTGAATTGATAAGAATTATAATAAAAAAGACCCTTTCATTGTATGAACACGTTACTAAGTTAATTGAAGGTCATAATAACCACTATAAACTCTGGATCAATCCAAAATTATTAATATTAAAGAAGCAACGTTATTTTTCGACCCCACGAGAATAAAAGTTTTTTTTCCTGGATTGAGTTACCTACTTTCTTTTTCGGTGCCCCGGACAACAGTGGCGAAGGCTCCATATAACTCGATTCCCTGCGGCTTACCTTTTGTAATTTATCATTACACTATAAACAAGCAAATTTTTCAAAATTATTTATGTAATATCTAAACTCATTTTATTCAACGACATCTGTCGGCCACATAGGTAAATATTACTGCGGAGGCGCGTAGCAAACACGTAATTAGATTGCGCCGCGTTGCGACCTCTGGCGAATTACTGCCAAAATTGTTCGGCTTATTGAATAACAATGGCGCGGCCCGTGCGCCGACCGCCCGCGTCGGCTGCATGTTGCGCATTGGTGTGACATGGTTGTGTATTTCGCAACAAATCACGCAAAATTGTACCTTAAACTTATAATGATTTAAGGTTCAATTTCCGTTAAAAAAGCAGGAGGCATGCTGAGATTCTTCAGCATTTTGGGTGTTTATGTGTGTATTTGTGTAGATATCACTGCATTTGTATTAACATTTTGACAGTATACGAGTATTAGCTGGTTCACGCATTTAGTTTTTAATGTTTTAAATTACAAAATGTACATAAATATTAATAGTATTATTATGTTGTAATGGAAATTAATAATCGTGAGGGACGTACATGCTTAGATTGTCAATTTCGGAAATAACGTTACTGTTTAGATTTTAGGAAGTGCTCGACTACTAATAATACAACTAATAAAAGCGCGGCTAACGTACTTGTTAACATTGTATCTAGATCATTAATTTTTCTTTATTAATCTTATATTCACGTGCGGTTTAAAAATATACTTTTTTACTTTTCTCATGATGACATTGCAACTTTTGTATATTGGAAATATTAAAATATAATTGACGACCGCAGTACGTAGATGCCATCATAAGAAATGCAATCGTTTCGTTTGGTGAGTGAGATTGTCGGAAGAATAATTTGCTGGCGGTTGGATATTCGCAAACGTCCGGATATAAGGATACACGTACATATTATGTAAATGTGTCGCGTTTGGGGATAATTCTCTGAAGCATCTCACGATAAGTTGATCTACTCAATCCGGATTGCACTATGTTTACTATCAAGTATCAGTCGCATTGTCTTCCCTATGTAGGGCCAGTATGTATAATCCAATAAACACACTTATTTCGCGTATTGAGCTTCGGCTTCCCTTTTTTAAAAAATCACCCTTCGCCACTGCCGGACAAACTGTATGCAATATTTATAATGTCGTTCCGTTTAGTAATTAGAGCCTGAAAGCTTTTCAAACAAACAAACGTATAAGTATGAGCAGGTATCGTATTAATAAAATACGCGTTAAATTAAACGAGTCCTATATTTGTATTCGGGCAGATGTATGAACATACACGTTGCATAAAGCTCACCATTGATCGTGTTACGGGACAGTAATATTATTACTATTTATATATACATACTTTAATATTATTTCTGCGAAATTCCGTAAGAATAGTATGTGATCGAAACAAATCGCACGAAATAGTAATGTCAGGTATACGTGATAAAATTGAACCAGGGATTCATTGAATAATGTTCTATTTCATGTCCTCCAGGGGCGTGCGCTCCTTGTAGGCAGAAATGCAGTGCTTTACTTGCCATTCACAGATATTTTAATAAAACGTTCGTACGTTTTAGATGACTATAATTAATAGTAAATAAATGAATAAACAAAATATAATAACTTACAAACGCCTAATATTTTATTAATAGCAATTATTTGCAAGCACAAACAAACAATAATGTGCCTAATCAACCAACTCCTACCGTCGCGTTCCGCAGGACATTTGTTCGCGTGTGCGTAGTAATTTTACTGTCCGTGCACAGTGCGTAAACGCACACACCCAAGAATCCGAAAGCCGCGACTCCAGCGGCAGGCTACGGAAGTTCGGCAGTTGTCGGGAGTAATCGGAAATGTTCGGGTCCTATAATCCGAGTAAAAATAATAGACGGAAATCTAATGAATCACGTATGCGCATTATGCATTTTTGTTTAGTAAGGTTTTATTTGTTTAAACAGCAGAAATGTTTTATGTTTCGCGGGGGCCATTTTGCCTTTTTTCATTTGTTAGGCATTGTTTACTATTTTATTTGCACCAGTATATTTATAGTTTTCTTAAAAGGTTTTTCATTTTAAGATTTGAAAGTGTGTACATTTAACAGTTTATTACTGAGTTTTCTATAATAATTGTAGTAATTTGCTTTTACTAGTGCGTTTGTTGATTTTGTTTAAATGTTATTTGATTGTGAGGTTTGTGATGAAAATGTGTGTTTATTAAAAATTTAAAATAACAAGTTCTCACAATTGTCATTCAGTGAAAAGATTCAAATTGTGTGTAAAGGTAGGTGTGTACCCGAGTTACAACGATTAAACTAGCAAAAAGGGAATGTAACTCGAAAGTTTCATGTTAAAAGTTATGAAACGTATAACTGGCTGTGTGGTTGTGTACACACGATTATATTATATATTGTTTTCCTTGCATATTGTTTAGTAATTCTAGTACAGTGTAAAAGTTTTTGTGACCGAGTACTCCGCCGCATACCCAGTGTCATAATCCTGTGCACGCCGCTGATGTCCTCTTTTAGCCATCATGGCATATCAGATGGACGAGTGTTGCATATGAAATCAGAACGAAGCTTACTCAAGCTTTTTTAGCCCCTTCATGTGTGCCACTGAAGGCAAAGAGAAAATATAACAAACTAATTGTAATATTTTTTTCTGTCATCAACCGCGTTTCATTGTGCATCACTTGACACTACCAAATAAATAGATACATGCGTGCCGATTCACTGGTTCTATAACAGACGTGTGCTTTGTTAAATTTATTAATATACGTCTTAACGAAGACAGTAACTAAAAAGTAAAAATATAATTTTGTTAGTGGAGTATGAATAGCTCGTCTGCATGTTCCGATATCTACATATATATAAAAATATATTACGCTGACCAACTACTAGGAGCGCATAACCATCGAGAGCTGCATGACATAGTGTATGTTACAGTATAGTAGCTCGGCCTTGGTAGCATTTTCACTGGAAAAATAAACTAAATACATCGGACTGGATTTGCTTAGTCTGTGCTCTGTCTACGTGTCCCGTCATTATACGAGTGTGCCAAGTTCACGGTCGAGACGCGAGTCCTGCCTCTGCGTGGGGGAATGCTTTATTTTACTTATGAAAGTGCGTCATGTCTAGTGCAAAGCTTAGTTTTCAATATTTTTACTAAACTTTTAACTATTGCCCTTTATATCTACTTTAATATAAACACTTCAAAGAAGTATGTAAAGCAGAGTGTTACATTTCGTAAAATTTATATATTCCTGTAACAAATAGGGTCCATGGATCATAAAGGAACTGTGAAAGGAACAACTGAGATAAAACTACCTGAGTGCTTCTTTGTCACCTATTGCCCAGAAGTAGGATGAAATAGGTTAATTAAAAAAAAACAAAATGAGGAAGCAAGTAGGTAATGCTGAAAAAATGCCAACACCGCAAATGGTTCAAGTTCAAATAGTTTTCACAGTTCTTGGTAGAGGTCGCTGGTTGTAACTAGAATACTGAAACATATGTGATATTGCCCCGGCTCCGTTCGTGATATTGTAGGCTTTGTCAATATACACAGTCAGGTCATAAGTATTGTCACACAGTAAAAACTTTTCTTTTAGAATGCTGGCCACAAAAAAGTTTATTGAATTCGAATTTCGAATTGTTCATGAAAATAACAATGTATACATTTTAGAATTTTTCTCATTTTTAACTATGGAGTGACGCTTAAAGAAGACCGTGTTGCAGTTATTGCGTTGCATCGTTGCGGTTACGCGCCAATTCAAATTTTTGACATCCTGAAAAATTTGAATATAACCAAAAGATTCGTTTATCGTACCATCAAACGATACAATGAAGACTCTAGTGTAGATGACAGGTGAAGAAGTGGTCGCCCTCGGGCTGTTAGAACTCCAGCAGTTATAAAAGCTGAGAAGGCGCGAATTCAAAGTAATCCCAAACGTAAGCAGAAACTGTTTGCCCTTCAGATGGGGTTAAGCAGAACCACGGTGAAAAGGGTGTTAAATGAAGACTTAGGGCATCGGGCATATCGAAGAAAAACAGGACATCGTTTGAATGCTCGTCTAATGGACCTGAGACTGAAGAGATGCCGCGCTTTGTTGAAGCGGTACGCGGGTAAAATTATCGGTAAATTCTTTTTTCGGATGAAAAAATTTTTACCGTAGAAGAGAGCTACAACAAACAAAATGATAAGGTGTACGCACACAGTAGTGAAGAAGCGAGCAACCGTATTCCGCGTGTCCAACGAGGTCATTTTCCATCCTCGCTCGTGGTATGGTTGGGAGTTTCTTATTGGGGCTTAACAGAGGTACATTTTTGAGAGAAAGGTGTAAAAACGAATGTAGTTGTGTATCAAAATACAGTCCTGACGAACCTTGTGGAACCTGTTTCTCATACCATGTTCAATAACAGGCACTGGGTATTCCAACAAGATTCGGCGCCAGCTCATAGAGCGAAGAGCACACAAGACTGGCTGGCGGCGCGTGAAATCGACTTCATGCGGCACGAAGACTGGCCCTCCTCCAGTCCAGATTTGAATCCGTTTGATTACAAGATAAGGCAACACTTGGAGGAAAAGGCGTGCTTAAAGCCTCATCCCAATTTGGAGTCACTCAAGACATCCTTAATTAAGGCAGCCGCCTATATTGACATGGACCTCGTTCGTGCTGCGATAGACGATTGGCCGCGCAGATTGAAGGCCTGTATTCAAAATCACGGAGGTCACTTTGAATAAACTTTAGTGTCATAAGAATCTATGTTTTGTTAAGTTCATTTTGGTATATAAATGGTTACATAATGAATAAACTTGTTTCAATTATTTTATATTAAACATGTGACAGAATTTATGACCTGACTAGGTACAATTGCTAGTTTATAAACCGATACTAATGATTCAAGATAGGACGACAAGGGCCAGGATTCGTTGTCATAATGTTATACATCAAAATGTACAGTGCCTAATCGGCAAAAAATTAAAAATAAAATTTGATCTTTTGGAAAAATATACTTTACATGTATTCTGTGTGATTGAACATTGGTTAAAAGAGTTGAATAATTAAATACAGCCAACAGTAACATGTACATAGTCGTGACCCCACACTAAGATCTAGTCTTGTGTCGTGGCTGTTGTAAATCAAAGATGACTTGACACGCATTGATTTAAGGCAAGCAGCCGGGCAAAAAATAAAGGTCCTGATAAGATTTTTATGTTATTCCAAAACCAGGCGCAAAAGTTCCGCGATTTATGTACTAGGACTGCATAGCCGTTGAGAGCTGAGCGAGACAGGCGTAGATCACAGCGTAGTCGCTTTTACGATGAAACATTTTCCCTGTAGCAGTGAACGAAATATATCGCACGCGATTTGTTTAATCTGTGGCATCAGGTGAATGAACTCAGCAATATTATCTTCACCACATTTATTTGTCTTGAATGCAAGTATGGAACTTCGTTTTTTTTAATTAATTTTATTTAATTAGGTTTGTTAACTGTTATACAACTTAAATTTACAAAAAGAAGAAAATATAAAAACAATCTTGTATTAATTGTACAACTAATTATAAACAAACACTACATGCACAAAAAACATAGTTAAATGGTATAGGTAATGTGAATATCAGAATGCTATACTGGGTTATAGTCAGATAGCTGAAATTATGAATCTTCGATATTCTTATGATACTTTTTTAAATTTCGACAACGAATCATGGCAAATACATATCGAGATTGTTAATTAAGTTACTAGCAAGATTATTCTATACTCGTAGAGCAGATAAACGAGGGACGGGGGAACGTTTTCCAACATTGGTTCTACAACGGCATACATGTAACAGGGGACGTAGTTTTCTGGGAGGGCGTGAGGGAACATTTAAATTAAATTTGGATAATAAATTGGAACAATTATATTTATTATTTAGTGTTTTGTGTAAATATACTATGCTTAATAAATTTCTTCTAGCGCTTAATGAATTAGCATTAAGTTGTTTAAGACTATTTTTGTAATCTAGTAACTTACCGGGTATGTATTTGCGATAATGTTTAAAAAACTATTTTTGAACTCTTTCAATTCTAAAAACATTATTTTTATAGCTAGGCGACCAGATTGTACAACAATATTCCAGTTTACTTCTTACATAGCAATTATAGAGTAGCATTGTGGTTGAGAGTCGTCTTCTTTATAATAGGTGGGTCTTAAAATGAACATGGACAAAACAAAGATAATGTCGGATGTCCATGTGGTACCCACCCCCATCGGAGTTGGGGGCTCGACTCTCAAAGTTGTAGACGAATATGTCTATTTAGGAAAAGTGTTCCGGTTAGGCAGGATCAACTTCGAGAGAGAGGTCAATCGTCGAATCCAACTCGGTTGGGCAGCGTTCGGGATACTACGTGATGTCTTCTCGTCCAAAATACCTCAGTCCCTCAAATCGAAAGTCTTCGATAGTTGTGTGTTACCAGTGATGACATACGGCACCGAGACGTACATACATACATACATAAACACACGCCTTTTTCCCAGAAGGGGTAGGCAGAGGTGCTACTAGAACACCCACGTTTCGCCTTGTATATTCCGTCCCAAGATGTGATAGAGGGCGAGCCTATCGCCATATCGGGCACAAATTCCTGACTCCGAGCTGATAATGAATAGAAAAATCCAATATCACTTTGCCCGACCCGGGATTTGAACCCGAAAACTCAGCTTTGCAATCGTACCGTAGTACCACTACGCCACTGAGGCAGTCACTGAGACGTGGCCTCTCACTATGGGCCATCTTACGAGGCTCAAAATCACTCAACGAGCTATGGAGAGGGCTATGCTCGGGGTTTCCCTACGAGATCGAATCAGAAATGAGGAGATCCGTAGGAGAACTAAAGTAACCGACATAGCCCAGCGGATTAGCAAGTTGAAGTGGCAATGGGCGGGGCACATACCATGCAGAACTGATGGCCGATGGGGCCAAAAAGTTCTCGAATGGAGGCCACGAAGCGGAAGGCGCAGCGTGCGACGTCCACCCACTAGGTGGTCAGACGAACTGGTAAAGGTCGCGGGACGTCGCTGGATGCAGGCTGCCTCCAACAGGTCACTGTGGAAATCATTGGGAGAGGCCTATGTTCAGCAGTGGACTTCCTTTGGCTGACGGATGGATGGAATAGTGCGTGTCTAGAAATATTTAAGTTTCCTTATGTACTTATATGTGTATATGTACATAAGTCACAAATAAATGTCTATAACGAGGGGGTTGAAGTTCAAAATGGGTAAATTTTTACTAATTGAGGTTTAGAAGTAGATTCTATTGATAATTATGTGATGTTATTTCAGAGATATTATATTATGGTCAGATATTACGTAGTAATGGGGCGTTATAACAAGATCAACAAGCACCAAATAACGGCCTGTCTATTCATGCCGAGTCATAGCTGAGAACAGCGTGTTTTTACCAGTTCCAAGCAATTTAAAAAAAACTTCAAATTTATTCGCACTTTCATAAAGCTGAGTATTTATCTACAATAAAAACACACCGTGACTGCTTTTGAGTTCATTCACCTGATGCTACAGACTAAGTGAATCGAGTGTGATGTACTTCACGTACTGTTTCAGAGAACATTGATCATAGCAACTGCAGCTACACTGTGACCTCCGCCTGCTCTATTTAGCTCTGAATGTTTATGTGCTCCTAGTATATAAAAAAATCGCGTAATATTGCCGCAGTGCTCAGTACGTCTCGGACCGAATATTTCTCGGCCACGCCGGACACATCACACATGTTTATTGAAAGCTAATTACCTCACAGTTCAACGGTGAAAGAAACCATTATGAGGAAACCTGCATACCATAGAGAACTTAACAAGATGTTTCGTGCTATGTGAAGTTTGCCAGCTCCGCTAGACCAGCTCGTAACAGCAGTGGGCGATTAGGCGCTATTATCGTAATAGAGGAATTCGTAGAATTAAGTTCATCAGAAGTTTTTATAAATACAGTAAAATAATTATTGGAAACGTAGCTCTGCACTAAACATGACTTCCTCCACGTGGCATTCTCATAAATAAAAGAAAGCATTCCCCCACGGCGATCCAGGACCCGCGTGTCGACCGTGAACTTGACACACTTACGCGTCCCCTTTATTTTGAGGGACTCAGCTGTTGTATAACTCAAGATCTCTGTCAAGGCCGGTTGAAACATATTTGAGAGACACTCGTTTAACCTACAAATCATCACACGAATTTGCGTAACTAAAGAAGACGTATATTGAATAGCGTATGAAGTCGCCTCTTCAGTGTCAGGATCATACATTTAACAATTCTGAGTTATATGATACAACTGATTCCTTACTATTAACAATTCCCTCGGCTTCAGACTTAACATTTATTTACATACAGTATTTCAGCAGGTTTGCGTGTAATGCTGAAAACCAAATCGTTAATTTAAGTAATTCCCGGATATCGTGGCAAGTGCTTACTATTGTTTTTTTCTTCTGCTATGGATCACGAACGCTGGCATGTCTCGCTGAAGCAGTCGGACACTGAGATACCGAGCGTGTTTTCTGTTATCTTGCAACAAGGCGCAAATGTTACGCGATACAAATACTAGGACCGCATAGCTATTGAGAGTTTTGTGATACAGGAGTAGGTCACAGCGTAGTAGCCTCTCATATAAAACATTTTCGCTCTGACCGTAAATGAAACATATCACTCTCGATATTTTAGTCTGTATCAATAAATACTGAAACGCCAATTAAATATTATATTGCACTTAACTAGTTTAAGTGCAACGTAATATTTAAATGGAATTTGAGTATTCGGGCGTAAATCAATTACAAAGTAGTATGTATTTGGTTAAAATAATTATTCATCATATCAATATATTCATTAATTTAATGAGTCTTGTGCAATTAATTAAATAAGAAATTAAAATTTAAAAAGCTATTAGATAATCTAATTAAATAATATAATAGAAATATATATTGAATGTATAACAATCAAGTAAAATTAATAAAAATCTTCGCTTAGAAAATTTAATACATGATGACAACATTAATTATCTAAAATGTTTAACAATTATATTTTATTCATTCAGATTCCATCCCTCCAGTAATATTGGTAGCTTGCTATATACATATTACTGGAGCCATGCAAAAAAACCTTTTACGTACTAAAGCAGTTTTAAACCTGTGCATACAGAATCCATTTGTTTCTCTTTGTGGTATTTTATATATATCTGAGACGTTTTAAAATAAATTATGGTTCGATTTCACAAATCGAGAGATGGAAGTTAGCGTTTTGTGTTTTTGGAAATATGATCTACAAGTATCGTTACTTTTTAATCCGATCATTTCCCTAACATACCTTTTATGTGCTTTAAAAATTATTTCGTTGTCAGTAGAATATCCCTAGAAAAGAGGTCCATATTTTAAATTGGATACAACCAGTCCACGACATGCAGCAATTAATGTGTTTGTTTTGTTACAGAACACTCGTATAGTTCATGCATGTTATGTAGATTGTCAGATTATTACAATATTTGTCAGTTTTCAATTTGTTTGCCTTTGACTAAAATTCATTATTTTGGTGGTTTCTATATTTACTTTCGAATTATTTGCATTTAACCAATCAGTTATGTTATAGAAGTTAAGCCATTGTGAATATCTGCAAAAAGTGACATTGTATAAGGAGTGCCATAGGGTAAGGGTTTTCGCAACGGCATCGCTTAATAGGTATTTATTTTATCATTACTTATGATACAAAACTTTATCAAATATGTGTATCAAAATATATAATATTAACATATTTCATAACAATTAATTAAAAATAAAATACAAACATCATGTTTTTGTAGTATTCAGAAAAGCGTCATCGATGTAGACGAAGGAGTACGCTGTATAATTTTGACGATTAATATACAGAATTACTTAATCCGATAAATATGAACCCCTTCTGATGTTTTGTCTCATTCTGGTATCTTTATAAATGACGTTGATAGAGAAGGACAAAATCATATTTCTCTGATCAGTGTTGAATAAAACACTTAGGACACCTTCAAACTAGCAACTGCTACACAACTATAGCACGACTGTGGAGCCGTTGCAATGCTGCTGACGCACTGTTTTACAAATCCTCTTAGCTGTACTAATAACACCAAGTCACATACATTGTCCTGCCCCGCGCTAAGTTAAAACTCCTGTGTTGTGACGATAAGAAAATACGAGAGACTTTCGGTCTGACAAACACCTTTTATTTAATTATTTATTTTAAAAAGACACACCAACAACATAGGTATTACAAAAAAAACACTTACATTTGGTGCACATGCCTATTACTCGTAGAGGTGTGCACAAGATTCACAAAACAAGGGTGTTAAAACATTAAAAATTAACTGTAATACTAACAAAAATAATAAAATATCTAGATAAAAATAAATAAAAGCGGACCTAGAACCGGAATAAATAATTGAGAATCAAACAAATCCGAGACTGGCAAAGTGTCTACGTTCGTAGATGTTCATGGGCGAAGTGATTCATCATCAGTTATTTGCTTCTTTGCCGGACCAAAGCAATAAACAAAAACCGAAAAGCTTGGCAACAAGTGTCATAATAATTTATAAAAAAAATATAAACAAGACAGCAAATGAGAGAAATATATTAAATAGAAACTTCCTATTATTTTTAAGGCAATTACACTTAGGTAACCAATAAAATAGAGATAAAGAAGCATAAAAATTTTTTTTTTTTGCAGACAAATCAGGCCATAGTGTTAGTAAGTTGTTAATCCTCGTAACTTATGAGAAAAAATATTGTTATTTTCAAGTGTAATTATACGCCTCTCACCGCAGTCAGGTATGGGAAGCGATGCTTAGTCAGTGTCCATCATGAGGTGGAATTCGTAACTCCTGGATTGTCAATCCCAGTTCGAGCCGGAAACCCTATAGTCACGCTACTGCCGCCCGACAGTCGATACGATTTTGTAGGCGCCCTTATTCATAATTAGGTAAATGTAAGTGCTAAATAGATATCCACGCAAAAGTATACTTTAATGCCGCACTAATACGACATAAATTCCAATGAGGCGTCGAGTCAGCCCAGCCACAGATGGCGCTAGATACCCTAGAATTCTAGATCAATAAATTCAGGGTGTGGGGCGTGTGACTAGCTCCGGCCTTTCTCGTCGCGGCGCAGCGCGTGTTGGACGTGTTGCAGTCCCGGGAAATCCAGCAACAATTTGTGGTGCAAAATGTTGCTGGATATTCTGCGGCCGACTAAGGATATACGAGTCCTAGGAGGAGCAGGAGAGATGAGGCTGACACCCGCTGGGAGGATAACTAGCTGGATTACGTTCCTGAGAAAACAAGGCCTGCTCAGAAACCTAATGGTGAGTACATATATTTTGCTGTTATGCGATATTCTATTAATAATCATCAGCCCGTTGCAGTCCACTGCTGGACATAGGCCTCTCCCAAGGTACGCTACAGAACCAACGGGCTGATAATGATGATGATGATGTTAATAATGCTCAAAAAGTTATGTGCGTAATTCATTAAACGTACATATATACATTGGTTAGTTTGGTTATCATACTGTCAGTCAAATGGAAACAACTGAAATTATATTAAAATGTGCCGGCCATTTTGAGAATATTCGGATCGATATCGCTATATTTCAAAATGTCCGCCTTAATTATGCGCATGTGTAATGTACGCCACGCCACAATAAGCACCAAATGTAATTTCTACAATGAGAACGACGCAATTACTAAAATATAAAGGTTACGGTTTTTCCTTTGAATAGACAAGGAGATATGCTAATAGAGCTATAATGAACAGAGTGTTTCTGAACCAAGATGCGCATTGTGTAGTCAATATTGAGGTCTTAAACTAGGGAAGAGATTGTGTTAAAAGTGTGTACGCACTGCGCATGTCCCAACCAGCGGTAATGCAGTAGAGTGAGAGGCAAGATAGTATTACTGAGCAGGAATGACAGAGTCAGAGACAATAATCAATAATGGCAGTGACCAGTAAGGGCGGTGTATGTAGCGCTTTTTTTTATGGATACAATTTGTTCCCGATGTGAAATAATATCTCAAGGGCATATAAAAAAGGCCCGTCTTGAAACCAAAACTGAGATCTCACCATTCACAATCAATAGAGGTTTCACCACCATTGAGACAATTAACTTGACAGCCTCCGTGGCGCAGTTGGACGCTGTCTGTGAAACGTGAGGTTGTGGGTTCGATTCCCGCACCCAAACGAATATTTGAGTGATCCACAAGTATTTGTTTGAGGTCTGGGTGTTTGTAAGACCAAAACTCTCACGTAATTCCTGATACCCGCGACATAAGACTTTATTGATAATGTGGGGTCAGCACAATGTACGTGACTGTTGGGTGTATTTATTATATATTATGATTAATTAAAATAGTACCACCATTATGTTCCAGGTTTGTGACGTGAGTACATGCGGGAAGCCCTGCTACGACGAGTTAAGTGAAAGTCAACACCACACCGGGTGATGTCTACCTACAGCAGGACTTTGCAGCTGGCAGTCGCATCTCCTTCGCTCTTCGCAATCTGCCCTTTACATTGAAACTTACTTTCATCTATCTAACCCTTTATTTATGCTTTGTTCACTCTATTTAGTATATCATTGTTCTTAGCTTCATATCCATTTATTTATATTGTTTTTTGTGGAATTACTTACTGGGTCTATGTATCTGTGTATTTTAAGGTTGCTATCGTTTATTGTTGTTAATTGAGCTTTGCTTATGTGAGGAGATCGTCTAAGCGTAATTCTAGAATATACAGTAACAGTTTCTGGTGCGAGGCGAGAAGTGTTTGTAAACGCGTGTTGTATTTCACAATAATTTTTAATTATTCAGATTAATTTCTTTATATTGAATTGCGTCCATCATTCCTGTATCTAATATTTAAATTTCCTCTTCGAATTTTGACTTCTATTTTATATACCCTATTTTTTTTGTAATTATTGATTTTATTTAGTACTTGGATCCGCTCTTTGTTTTAATACTCTTTTATGTTACTAACATAGGCTAGTTGTCTTCGGACATAGGATATATTCCTCTTAATATACAATAAGACATACATAATAAAAATAGTTTGTTCTCTCTATAAGCTGGCTACTCCAGTCGAAGTATTGGTGTTAATCGTTGTGTATTAGCGTGTTTACCTCACGGTCTGTGTGTAACCTTAGGAATTAAATTAATGTATTATTTATAAGGAGGCAGCATCATCATTTAATAAATAATATGTGCATCGAGAGTACTAGTGTCTTTTATTTCACATACATACATACATAAACTCACGCCTTTTTCCCAGAAGGGGTAGGCAGAGGTTCTCCCGGTAGTAACCAGGCACTCACGTTTCGCCTTGTTTGTTTCGTCCCAGGATGTGGTAGGGGGCGAGCCTATCGCCATATCGGGCACAAATTCTTGACTTCGGGCTGATAATCAATAGAAAAATCCAATACCACTTTGTCCGACCAGGGATTCGAACCCAGGACCTCAGTTTTGTATTCATACCTAAGAACAACTACGCCACCGAGACAGGTATTATTTCACATCCTGTTAAAATAAACACATCCAAGGAATATGTCCATCCATAAGGAATCCAAGATTCGGAGAAAATGACTTAAGTTTTATCCTAAGGGAATGTTGCGACCCGGCAAATGGGAAACGCTGCTCTAATGCAACCATAGATAATACAATGTATGGGAAATAGATGTGTTACTCTTCATTATTAAGAAAAAAAATACTGTGATGTCGCTGGAAATATACTGTTTTAAATAAATTCCGCCAGATGGTGCTGTTCATGCCTTTTAATAACAAAAGAATTGAGGAGTCATGAGTCACTACAATTCGGCACCAGCACATTGTTTCGTATCCAAACCCCACATGTGGAATTTTTTAATTTCAAAACGAAAAGAACTGGCAAAAATTTGTCGTTATTTAAAAAAACAGCATGTTTACAATATTATTATCTTTATTTTTAACCGACATAAGAACTGACTTAATATTTTGTTACACTTGCACAATGTTTGCATATGTTTGTCAATGTGGTGAAATATACCCACCCCCCAATAGTCACATACCTAGTCCTGACCCCACACTAAGATCAGATCTTGTATCGTGGGCATCAGAAACTACGAGAGACTTTTCTGTCTCACAAACACCCAGACCAGAGACAAATACTTGTCGTTCACACAAACATCTGTCTCGGTGCGGGGGTCGAACCCGCGGCCTCTCGTTTCACAGCCGGCGTCTAACCAACTGCGCCACGGTGGCTGTTAAATAGATGTTTCAATAGATAGGCTGAATTTCATAAGTGCATGTACATATTATGTGTTTTTGTATGTTTTCCCATGTGTTTCTCAGGTTAAGTCTGATCCACTTTTTTCTTTCAACTATTTGACTTTCCTCTCTTATTATACATATTATAGTTAATTACCTTCGGTTTTGCATCCTAAATAGCATTTTCAGAAAGACTTCCTAGTTGCCATTGTTGTTCTAGAAATATCCAGTCAAGTAAAGCCAAATCGGAAAGCAAGTATAAAATCCAGTAATGGGAGCTGAGGTTAAACGCAAAAGATGTCAAACAAGTCCAGTTTAAGCCAAAGTTGCAAAATTATAGCAATTGAATCGCAGTGGTACGCACACGAAAGTTTGTGTCAATTTTTTATATATATTGTAAAGAGGGTACATAAAATTAAAAATGTAAAGATACTAATAAAATTGTTACATTAATACGAATAATAACATATATTAGATTTTTTTATATTCATATGGAAAATAAATATAAATTTTATTTTTTTACTTTTATGTTTTAATAACTTTGCCACTCGCAGCGACATCTATTACTACTTTAACAAAAAGAAATCATCAGATTGGACCTGTGGTTTGTGTATATCGTTCGTAAGATGGCTCAAGTAGTACCATAGGAATAAAATGTAGGTGAGTGGCAACCCCATGAATGCAACCTTCTTATTGTCTTTGTATAAAAAAATCGAAGTGACGTTCAAGTTAATAGTTCTACTGTGATCCGAATTCAAAAGATAAATAATGTGTAGATGGAGCTTTGTCATAAATGAAATGAAATTCGTTTATTGGTGACGTAGGCAATTACAAAGCTCTTATAACAAGTCAATACACATATTACTTAATCTCTATTTACAAAATATTTGTTATAATATTATTCATATTAAATTTACTTATTTTTTACTTATTGCCATATTTACTATAAGTATTTTTTAGATATTTTTCATACATTCGCGTCATCACAACAGACTTATATGATTTATATTCGGAATGTTGTTACTGATTTCTATCTATTTAAAGATCATCTTCAGTCCGTTAAAATATTAGGGGCGAATGGAAATAAAACGAATTCTTACGGATTTTAATGCAAAATTAATTTAAATTGTACATTTCTTAACTTCCCGACGTTTGGATCACTTTACAGCTTTCGTGGTCACGGGGCGGACTGATGTCATCCGCTTAGTGACTGTTACAATTTAACTACTCTTAATTTACAATTATTGATTAAAAAAGTCAATTTAAAAAGTTAATTGATTTTGCGATCGAATATCTCAGTCCGCCCGGTGACCACGAAAGCTGTAAAGTGATCGAAACGTAGGGAAGTTAAAAAATATACAACTTAAATTAAATATGAGATAAAATCTGTAAGAATTCGTTTTATTTCAATATGTAAAATTCGCGTAAATGTAAGAAACCATTACATTAGGAGCGGTTTTTCTACTTTTACATTTTATTATATTGAACATGGTAATTATTAGATTACGAATATAAATGCTTGTTGTTTATAATAACAAAACATATCTCAAACAAGCGTTAAAAATAGAAAACCTGGTTCTAATATTTTTAACAACAGCATGACAGCAGCGCATTCGCACGCCGAGGGACTGTAGACTCTCTGTTGTAGCAACTACAAATTTACTTAACTATGATCGAATGGAGGCCACGAAGCGGGAAGCACAGCGTGGGACGTCCACCCACTAGGGGGTCAGACGACCTGGTAAAGGTCGCGAGACGTCGCTGGGTGCAGGCTGCCTCCAACTAGTCACTGTGGAAATCATTGGGAGAGGCTATGTTCAGCAGTGGACTTCTTTTGGCTGACGGATTGGATTGGATAATGCGGAGAATACAGGAGAAAGATGCGCTAAGTCTCTGGTGTTTTTTGGTACTTAAATGACGTTTGGGTGATAAATATAAAACTACACTTTTTATTTAACAATTTTTATTTAGAAAAACAAATGAAAGGTGTTTCGTTTAATAGGAATACCATGTCAGACAAGATCATTAAATTATTATCTTCAACCTCAATAATAATACCTGTATAAACATACATATGTATATAATTATACACAAAAATTGCCGCTTTTAATCTTCTACGTAATGGTATGTTTACGCACATGCAATGACGTTTTATAAATCATACTGCACATGGCACACATTCAAAAAAATCTCCATAATACTCACATCGAAGACAATAGTAATTTTTTAAAAGAATAAAGAATAAAACACAAATTCCAGGAAAAAGAAACAACATATAAATTCCACCCAAAATGTTGTTTAATTCGAATACTGGTGAAATCATTAGTGTACTAACAAAATAGTAGTCTCTATAAATATCACGCGAAGAAAACACTCATTTAATTAACATACACTTTCGATGAATTTGATTTGAATGTGATTTAGAATCAGAACAAGGTGTTGCAAGAAAACTTGTAATTTGTCCTGAAAATGCACAAAATACATACTCCGGCAAAATGACGGGAGCAGGAGTAAAATTATATTTTTTTTCGTGAATAAGTACAAATATTCCATTTGTTTATTTTTATTTATATGTACTTGTAAAAAAATAAAAATACATACTTGTAAAATTCAACGTTTAAAAAAATTGTTGAATCAAATGTTGTAGGGAATTTAATCCTCTACATTATTGATTTTGATACAAATATTGAAAAACCCATACGAAACGGGTGATTTGCAAAAAATCGATGTTTGTGAACTTTGAACTAAGATTGTAATGTTCGCAGACACCCTACCATATGTAGGTTTTGAGACAACTTTTCTTCTTCTTTGAGTGCCTCTTCAGTGTTGAAAATTGGCCGTTAGCTTCTTGTATTCTTGTAGACAACTTTTAGAATGTCAAAATACCAGTTTTAACGAGTTTACAGCTTGGTATCTCAAATTCCTAGATTCCTACCTAATTTTGACTAACTTGACTGGACTATATGTCGCGATACAATCATGCATAATTGGAACGAAAGATGAACATCTAATGTTGATACTATCTGCGCTGGGCTTACCATCAAACATGTACTGTTATTGTGTGAAAAAGTATCAAGATTTACTAGCAAATGAACATCTGGAAAGTCGGACTTCAATGAGGTAAGAAAAGATTTTTTGCAGAGAACTGGATGCAAGCTTCAAACAGACTATGTAGACAAGAAAAGCACTGAAAGCTATGACCTCGGGAATGATATTAAAGGAGTGACTTGAGAACTTTTATAACGCTCCCAAAAAATCCACCAGAATGTACAGAAAAATAATTATTTAATTTAAGAGTCGGTAAGTTTCGACCCTATCGAACCTACTTCAATAAGTTCGATGGTAGGCAATGTAAGGTCAAATGTACCCTGAATTGACGAGAAAATCTGAGCACATAGCTGATAAGCTTGAAAAATCAGATCCGAAACCGCACATTTATATCATCACTCACTGAAAGAAATCGCTGATAGCGATAAGACCGCGGATTGTGACATATATTTAAAAAAAGGAACAGACAAGAATAGCGACGAACTGCCGCTGTAACCTCTTCAAAGAACAGACGACTCTGTTCGATAACGTGAAAAATTGTTATCTAAGGGGAAGTAAGCGACGAAATGCCGCTGTAGTCTCTTCAAAGAACAGACGACTCTGTTCGATAACTTGAAAACTTGTTATCTAAGGCGAAAAAAGCGACGAAATGCCGCTGTAACCTCTTCAAAGAACAGACGATTCTGTTCGATAACGTGAAAAATTGTTATCTAAGGGGAAGTAAGCGACGAAATGCCGCTGTAGCCTCTTCAAAGAACAGACGATTCTGTTCGATAATGTGAAAAATCGTTATCTGAGGCGGAAAAAGCGACGAACTACCGCTGAAACCTCTACAAAGAACAGACAGATGACAAGAAACGCGGGTGCCCTGGTAGCAACACTGTCTACCCCATTCTGGGTAAAAGGTATAAGTTTATGTATGTCATGTATGTAGACAAGAACAGCGCCGAAAGCTATGACCTCGAGAGTGACATTAAAGTAGTGACTTAAGAACTTTTACAGCGCTGCCAAAAAAAACCACCTGAATGTACCGCAATAAAAATTATTTAATTTAAGAGTTGGTAAGTTTCGACCCAAGTGCGTGGTGGCCTGTTGGTAACGGACCAGACGCGGCTGCCTACATGTTCACGGTGGTCGCGGGTTCAAATCCCAGGGCACACCTCTGACTTTTCGGAGTCATGTGTGTATTGATAGTCAATCACCACGCACTATAACGGTGAAGGAAAACATCGTGAGGAAACCTGCATACCATAGCGATTTGTATAAACTTCCATGGTATGTAAAAGTCAGCCAACCCGCACTAGGCCAGCGTGGTGGACTATATGGTCTAACCACTCTCAATCGTACTCTCGATTGTAGAGGACGCCCGTGCCCTGCAGTGGGTCGTATATGGGCTGATACAATACAATACAAAAAAAAAGTTTCGACCCCATCGAACCTACTTCAATAAGTTCGATGGTAGGTAATGTAAGGTCAAAAAGTACCCTAAATCGACGAGAAAATCTGAGCACATCGCGGATAAGCTAGAAAAATCTGATCCAAACCGCACATTTATATCATCACTCACTGAAAGAAATCGCTGATAGCGATAAGACCGCGGATTGTGACATATATTTAAAAAAAGGAACAGACAAGAATAGCGACGAACTGCCGCTGTAACCTCTTCAAAGAACAGACGATTCTGTTCGATAATGTGAAAAAATGTTTCTAAGGCGAAAAAGCGACGAAATGCCGCTGTAACCTCTTCAAAGAACAAACGATTCTGTTCGATAATGTGAAAAATTGTTATCGAAGGCGAAAAAAGCGACGAAATGCCGCTGTAACCTCTTCAAAGAACAGACGATTCTGTTCGATAACGTGGAAACTTGTTATTTAAGGTGAAAAAAGCGACGAAATGCCGCTGTAGCCTCTTCAAAAAACAGACGATTCTGTTCGATAATGTGAAAACTTGTTATCTAAGGCGAAAAAAAGCGACGAAATGCCGCTGTAACCTCTTCAAAGAATAGACGATTCTGTTCGATAACGTGAAAAATTGTTATCTAAGGGGAAGTAAGCGACGAAATGCCGCTGTAGCCTCTTCAAAGAACAGACGATTCTGTTCGATAATGTGAAAAATCGTTATCTGAGGCGGAAAAAGCGACGAACTACCGCTGAAACCTCTACAAAGAACAGACAGATGACAAGAAACGCGGGTGCCCTGGTAGCAACACTGTCTACCCCATTCTGGGTAAAAGGTATAAGTTTATGTATGTCATGTATGTAGACAAGAACAGCGCCGAAAGCTATGACCTCGAGAGTGACATTAAAGTAGTGACTTAAGAACTTTTACAGCGCTGCCAAAAAAACCACCTGAATGTACCGCAATAAAAATTATTTAATTTAAGAGTTGGTAAGTTTCGACCCAAGTGCGTGGTGGCCTGTTGGTAACGGACCAGACGCGGCTGCCTACATGTTCACGGTGGTCGCGGGTTCAAATCCCAGGGCACACCTCTGACTTTTCGGAGTCATGTGTGTATTGATAGTCAATCACCACGCACTATAACGGTGAAGGAAAACATCGTGAGGAAACCTGCATACCATAGCGATTTGTATAAATTTCCATGGTATGTAAAAGTCCGCCAACCCGCACTAGGCCAGCGTGGTGGACTATATGGTCTAACCACTCTCAATCGTACTCTCGATTGTAGAGGACGCCCGTGCCCTGCAGTGGGTCGTATATGGGCTGATACAATACAATACAAAAAAAAAGTTTCGACCCCATCGAACCTACTTCAATAAGTTCGATGGTAGGTAATGTAAGGTCAAAAAGTACCCTAAATCGACGAGAAAATCTGAGCACATCGCGGATAAGCTAGACAAATCTGATCCAAACCGCACATTTATATCATCACTCACTGAAAGAAATCGCTGATAGCGATAAGACCGCGGATTGTGACATATATTTAAAAAAAGGAACAGACAAGAATAGCGACGAACTGCCGCTGTAACCTCTTCAAAGAACAGACGATTCTGTTCGATAATGTGAAAAAATGTTTCTAAGGCGAAAAAGCGACGAAATGCCGCTGTAACCTCTTCAAAGAACAAACGATTCTGTTCGATAATGTGAAAAATTGTTATCTAAGGTGAAAAAAGCGACGAAATGCCGCTGTAGCCTCTTCAAAAAACAGACGATTCTGTTCGATAATGTGAAAACTTGTTATCTAAGGCGAAAAAAAGCGACGAAATACCGCTGTAACCTCTTCAAAGAATAGACGATTCTGTTCGATAACGTGAAAAATTGTTATCTAAGGGGAAGTAAGCGACGAAATGCCGCTGTAGCCTCTTCAAAGAACAGACGATTCTGTTCGATAATGTGAAAAATCGTTATCTGAGGCGGAAAAAGCGACGAACTACCGCTGAAACCTTTACAAAGAACAGACAGATGACAAGAAACGCGGGTGCCCTGGTAGCAACACTGTCTACCCCATTCTGGGTAAAAGGTATAAGTTTATGTATGTCATGTATGTAGGCAAGAACAGCGCCGAAAGCTATGACCTCGAGAGTGACATTAAAGTAGTGACTTAAGAACTTTTACAGCGCTGCCAAAAAAACCACCTGAATGTACCGCAATAAAAATTATTTAATTTAAGAGTTGGTAAGTTTCGACCCAAGTGCGTGGTGGCCTGTTGGTAACGGACCAGACGCGGCTGCCTACATGTTCACGGTGGTCGCGGGTTCAAATCCCAGGGCACACCTCTGACTTTTCGGAGTCATGTGTGTATTGATAGTCAATCACCACGCACTATAACGGTGAAGGAAAACATCGTGAGGAAACCTGCATACCATAGCGATTTGTATAAATTTCCATGGTATGTAAAAGTCCGCCAACCCGCACTAGGCCAGCGTGGTGGACTATATGGTCTAACCACTCTCAATCGTACTCTCGATTGTAGAGGACGCCCGTGCCCTGCAGTGGGTCGTATATGGGCTGATACAATACAATACAAAAAAAAAGTTTCGACCCCATCGAACCTACTTCAATAAGTTCGATGGTAGGTAATGTAAGGTCAAAAAGTACCCTAAATCGACGAGAAAATCTGAGCACATCGCGGATAAGCTAGACAAATCTGATCCAAACCGCACATTTATATCATCACTCACTGAAAGAAATCGCTGATAGCGATAAGACCGCGGATTGTGACATATATTTAAAAAAAGGAACAGACAAGAATAGCGACGAACTGCCGCTGTAACCTCTTCAAAGAACAGACGATTCTGTTCGATAATGTGAAAAAATGTTTCTAAGGCGAAAAAGCGACGAAATGCCGCTGTAACCTCTTCAAAGAACAAACGATTCTGTTCGATAATGTGAAAAATTGTTATCTAAGGTGAAAAAAGCGACGAAATGCCGCTGTAGCCTCTTCAAAAAACAGACGATTCTGTTCGATAATGTGAAAACTTGTTATCTAAGGCGAAAAAAAGCGACGAAATACCGCTGTAACCTCTTCAAAGAATAGACGATTCTGTTCGATAACGTGAAAAATTGTTATCTAAGGGGAAGTAAGCGACGAAATGCCGCTGTAGCCTCTTCAAAGAACAGACGATTCTGTTCGATAATGTGAAAAATCGTTATCTGAGGCGGAAAAAGCGACGAACTACCGCTGAAACCTTTACAAAGAACAGACAGATGACAAGAAACGCGGGTGCCCTGGTAGCAACACTGTCTACCCCATTCTGGGTAAAAGGTATAAGTTTATGTATGTCATGTATGTAGGCAAGAACAGCGCCGAAAGCTATGACCTCGAGAGTGACATTAAAGTAGTGACTTAAGAACTTTTACAGCGCTGCCAAAAAAACCACCTGAATGTACCGCAATAAAAATTATTTAATTTAAGAGTTGGTAAGTTTCGACCCAAGTGCGTGGTGGCCTGTTGGTAACGGACCAGACGCGGCTGCCTACATGTTCACGGTGGTCGCGGGTTCAAATCCCAGGGCACACCTCTGACTTTTCGGAGTCATGTGTGTATTGATAGTCAATCACCACGCACTATAACGGTGAAGGAAAACATCGTGAGGAAACCTGCATACCATAGCGATTTGTATAAATTTCCATGGTATGTAAAAGTCCGCCAACCCGCACTAGGCCAGCGTGGTGGACTATATGGTCTAACCACTCTCAATCGTACTCTCGATTGTAGAGGACGCCCGTGCCCTGCAGTGGGTCGTATATGGGCTGATACAATACAATACAAAAAAAAAGTTTCGACCCCATCGAACCTACTTCAATAAGTTCGATGGTAGGTAATGTAAGGTCAAAAAGTACCCTAAATCGACGAGAAAATCTGAGCACATCGCGGATAAGCTAGACAAATCTGATCCAAACCGCACATTTATATCATCACTCACTGAAAGAAATCGCTGATAGCGATAAGACCGCGGATTGTGACATATATTTAAAAAAAGGAACAGACAAGAATAGCGACGAACTGCCGCTGTAACCTCTTCAAAGAACAGACGATTCTGTTCGATAATGTGAAAAAATGTTTCTAAGGCGAAAAAGCGACGAAATGCCGCTGTAACCTCTTCAAAGAACAAACGATTCTGTTCGATAATGTGAAAAATTGTTATCTAAGGTGAAAAAAGCGACGAAATGCCGCTGTAGCCTCTTCAAAAAACAGACGATTCTGTTCGATAATGTGAAAACTTGTTATCTAAGGCGAAAAAAAGCGACGAAATACCGCTGTAACCTCTTCAAAGAATAGACGATTCTGTTCGATAACGTGAAAAATTGTTATCTAAGGGGAAGTAAGCGACGAAATGCCGCTGTAGCCTCTTCAAAGAACAGACGATTCTGTTCGATAATGTGAAAAATCGTTATCTGAGGCGGAAAAAGCGACGAACTACCGCTGAAACCTTTACAAAGAACAGACAGATGACAAGAAACGCGGGTGCCCTGGTAGCAACACTGTCTACCCCATTCTGGGTAAAAGGTATAAGTTTATGTATGTCATGTATGTAGGCAAGAACAGCGCCGAAAGCTATGACCTCGAGAGTGACATTAAAGTAGTGACTTAAGAACTTTTACAGCGCTGCCAAAAAAACCACCTGAATGTACCGCAATAAAAATTATTTAATTTAAGAGTTGGTAAGTTTCGACCCAAGTGCGTGGTGGCCTGTTGGTAACGGACCAGACGCGGCTGCCTACATGTTCACGGTGGTCGCGGGTTCAAATCCCAGGGCACACCTCTGACTTTTCGGAGTCATGTGTGTATTGATAGTCAATCACCACGCACTATAACGGTGAAGGAAAACATCGTGAGGAAACCTGCATACCATAGCGATTTGTATAAATTTCCATGGTATGTAAAAGTCCGCCAACCCGCACTAGGCCAGCGTGGTGGACTATATGGTCTAACCACTCTCAATCGTACTCTCGATTGTAGAGGACGCCCGTGCCCTGCAGTGGGTCGTATATGGGCTGATACAATACAATACAAAAAAAAAGTTTCGACCCCATCGAACCTACTTCAATAAGTTCGATGGTAGGTAATGTAAGGTCAAAAAGTACCCTAAATCGACGAGAAAATCTGAGCACATCGCGGATAAGCTAGACAAATCTGATCCAAACCGCACATTTATATCATCACTCACTGAAAGAAATCGCTGATAGCGATAAGACCGCGGATTGTGACATATATTTAAAAAAAGGAACAGACAAGAATAGCGACGAACTGCCGCTGTAACCTCTTCAAAGAACAGACGATTCTGTTCGATAATGTGAAAAAATGTTTCTAAGGCGAAAAAGCGACGAAATGCCGCTGTAACCTCTTCAAAGAACAAACGATTCTGTTCGATAATGTGAAAAATTGTTATCTAAGGTGAAAAAAGCGACGAAATGCCGCTGTAGCCTCTTCAAAAAACAGACGATTCTGTTCGATAATGTGAAAACTTGTTATCTAAGGCGAAAAAAAGCGACGAAATGCCGCTGTAACCTCTTCAAAGAATAGACGATTCTGTTCGATAACGTGAAAAATTGTTATCTAAGGGGAAGTAAGCGACGAAATGCCGCTGTAGCCTCTTCAAAGAACAGACGATTCTGTTCGATAATGTGAAAAATCGTTATCTGAGGCGGAAAAAGCGACGAACTACCGCTGAAACCTTTACAAAGAACAGACAGATGACAAGAAACGCGGGTGCCCTGGTAGCAACACTGTCTACCCCATTCTGGGTAAAAGGTATAAGTTTATGTATGTCATGTATGTAGACAAGAACAGCGCCGAAAGCTATGACCTCGAGAGTGACATTAAAGTAGTGACTTAAGAACTTTTACAGCGCTGCCAAAAAAACCACCTGAATGTACCGCAATAAAAATTATTTAATTTAAGAGTTGGTAAGTTTCGACCCAAGTGCGTGGTGGCCTGTTGGTAACGGACCAGACGCGGCTGCCTACATGTTCACGGTGGTCGCGGGTTCAAATCCCAGGGCACACCTCTGACTTTTCGGAGTCATGTGTGTATTGATAGTCAATCACCACGCACTATAACGGTGAAGGAAAACATCGTGAGGAAACCTGCATACCATAGCGATTTGTATAAATTTCCATGGTATGTAAAAGTCCGCCAACCCGCACTAGGCCAGCGTGGTGGACTATATGGTCTAACCACTCTCAATCGTACTCTCGATTGTAGAGGACGCCCGTGCCCTGCTGTGGGTCGTATATGGGCTGATACAATACAATACAAAAAAAAAGTTTCGACCCCATCGAACCTACTTCAATAAGTTCGATGGTAGGTAATGTAAGGTCAAAAAGTACCCTAAATCGACGAGAAAATCTGAGCACATCGCGGATAAGCTAGACAAATCTGATCCAAACCGCACATTTATATCATCACTCACTGAAAGAAATCGCTGATAGCGATAAGACCGCGGATTGTGACATATATTTAAAAAAAGGAACAGACAAGAATAGCGACGAACTGCCGCTGTAACCTCTTCAAAGAACAGACGATTCTGTTCGATAATGTGAAAAAATGTTTCTAAGGCGAAAAAGCGACGAAATGCCGCTGTAACCTCTTCAAAGAACAAACGATTCTGTTCGATAATGTGAAAAATTGTTATCTAAGGCGAAAAAAGCGACGAAATGCCGCTGTAACCTCTTCAAAGAACAGACGATTCTGTTCGATAACGTGGAAACTTGTTATCTAAGGTGAAAAAAGCGACGAAATGCCGCTGTAGCCTCTTCAAAAAACAGACGATTCTGTTCGATAATGTGAAAACTTGTTATCTAAGGCGAAAAAAAGCGACGAAATGCCGCTGTAACCTCTTCAAAGAACAGACGATTCTGTTCGATAACGTGGAAACTTGTTATCTAAGGTGAAAAAAGCGACGAAATGCCGCTGTAGCCTCTTCAAAAAACAGACGATTCTGTTCGATAATGTGAAAACTTGTTATCTAAGGCGAAAAAAAGCGACGAAATGCCGCTGTAACCTCTTCAAAGAATAGACGATTCTGTTCGATAACGTGAAAAAATGTTATCTAAGGGGAAGTAAGCGACGAAATGCCGCTGTAGCCTCTTCAAAGAACACACGATTCTGTTCGATAATGTGAAAAATTGTTATCTGAGGCGGAAAAAGCGACGAACTACCGCTGTAACCTCTACAAAGAACAGACAGAAACCAAGAAACGCGGGTGCTCTGGTAGCAACTCTATCTACCCCATTCTGCGTAAAAGGTATAAGTTTATGTATGTCATGTAGGTAGACAAGAACAGCGCCGAAAGCTATGACCTCGAGAGTGACATTAAAGGAGTGACTTAAGAACTTTTATAGCGCTGCCAAAAAAAACCACCTGAATGTACCGCAATAAAAATTATTTAATTTAAGAGTCGGTAAGTTTCGACCCCATCGAACCTACTTCAATAAGTTCGATGGTAGGCAATGTAAGGTCAAAAGTACCCTGTATCGACGAGAAAATCTGAGCACATCGCGGATAAGCTAGAAAAATCAGATCCGAAACCGCACATTTATATCATCACTCACTGAAAGAAATCGCTGATAGCGATAAGACCGCGGATTGTGACATATATTTAAAAAAAGGAACAGACAAGAACTTCAAAGAACAGCCGATTCTGTGCGATAACATGAAATAGTTGTATCTGAGGCGAAAAAAGCGACGAACTGCCGCCGTAACCTAGACAGAGATCAGACGACTCTTTCCGATAATCATAAAAAGTTGCATCTGAAGGGAAAAAAGCGACGAACTTCCGCTGTAAACTATACAAAGAACAGCCGATTGTGTTCGATACTGTGATAAATTGTTATCTGACGCGAAATAAGCGACGAAAAATATTATCAATTATAAGTATCAACAATATATGCAATAATATTTAAGAATATTGCCTAGCTATGTGACTAATAGCCAAGCTGTTGGTACATTTGTTGGCCTTAAATTACAACATAGTGGAATGTGTAAAAAAAATATGCAGAAAAAAATTAACCGTCAGTGAAGATCATGTCCAGCTGTTACATCGACGGCCTGGAATGCAGCCGGGACTTGCGTCTTGACCCGCCTTTGCTGTCGTTCGCCTGATCTTGACCGGTTCTTCTTTTCTCCTATGTTCATTGTTGTTCCGTTGTGGATAAATCTGAAATTAATAGTCGTTTCTTTTTAACGTGGCGTTGGTTAGAATTTCTTGGTATCATGTGTACGTTTGTATTGCTTTATCGATCGTGGTCGTTTCACCGGCGCTCAGAGCATCAGCGGCCATTTTGTGAAGGTTAGAGAGTCATCGAACAACAAACAAAGAAATAAATGATGATGACTGGTTCTGTCACACTGGCAGATCTTCGCACGGAGACAAATACTTGTCTGTTTCATAAGTGTATGGTACATAAGGTGGAATCTATTATGACGTAAATATCAAGTCAACATAATACGTAGGTACATTTATTATTTATTTATTTATTTATTTACGTGGTGGACTATATGGCCTAACCACTCCCAACCGTACTCTCGATTGTAGAGGAGGCTCGTGCCCTGCAGTGGGTCGTGTATGAGCTGATACAGTACAGTACAGTACATTTATTATTGGATTAGGACTCTGTATGTGACTGTTGGGGGAATTTATTTATTTATTATAATTACACTTGATATTCTCCAACAAATTTATAAAAAAGAAAATATAAAATTCATAATCACAATCAGCGACAATCAAATAGATTTTAAGAACACTTTACACTGCATGTTATTATAGGAATTCTCTATTTACTCAGGCAAACACACACACACATACATATATATGAACTCACGCCTTTTTCCCGGATGGGATAGGCAGATTCTCCTGGTTTCTACCAGGAGACTGGAGACCACTCAAGTATTTGAAAATATATGGAAATTTATAATTGAATGCTGAGATTTTTTGAGATGCGCGCGGCTCGCTCGCCGCACGGAGCCGAATGAAATAAGCATCGGTCCTGCGCCCTTCCCCCCATCCCGTTAATATCGATCCGGTTCCAAACGCGGCTGTTGTCTAGACGCCACTCTCTGAGGGGCGTGGCGTCGATGTTCCTGAGCCTGCGAGCTTCATGATGTGGGTATTATTTAGCCAAATTAAGAAAAGAAATACGATCCTTTGTTCCTTGCTGTGTAGTTAAAATAATTTATATTCGGAATCAGCTTTTAATCTTGGTACAAAAGTTGTCCATAAAATAAATTGACCTAACTGAATGTAATGTGACAATATGTTCAGGGACATTAATATTACAAAAATAGATTTTTTCTTCGTTGGAGCACCTATAATAGTTTCTTAGACAATATTTAGTTTGATTGGACGCTTAATTAAGAACAGATATCTAAAGTTTAAATACCACCGGGTTCAGTTTGCTCCCTGAAGTTATAATCGTAGATATACGTCCCACTGCTGGGTACGGGCCTCCTCTACAACCGAGACTACTATGCAAAATATAGTATATATATAGTCCGGGCATACGAACATTCCATCCCACTCTGCGCATTATCTTACTTATTAATCCAGGAAAAGTTACAAATAACGTATTTTAAGTAATAAACACAAAAATAAATGTAGACAAAGAATGATTAACTAATTGTAAGTTTCCGTAGATATAAAGTATACGGGGCATTTCACGTGAAGCGGACAACCAAAAAAAAATTAGGTCATGAATTTTGTTTATACTCCGGTCAGTTATACTTCTAGTAGATATGGATGTGTACGCACATTTTTTTTAAGTATGAAGCTTTATTGCATAGTTATGAGCTTTTAAAAGTTTACCAAGAATGAAGTCACGAATTTTTGAATGCTTATTATCTGCATCAATTAATTTGTAAAAATACTAAAAATATATTGTTTCTTAAAGTTAAAAAGTCGAAGTTTTTAATTTCTTTGTCGAATTCTAAATTTGAATTTTTTACGTAGAGTAAACCGGAAGTGAACATTTCAAATCGATATTTGAGTAACTTCAACACTTTTTTTTTTAATATTTTTACCTTAAATGAAAGCTTTAAACGTATTAATTTTTCACAAAAAAAATTAAAACGTGATCATCAATAGTTTAAGACTTAGAGCATATAGAGTACATACACATAGCTATGAGCACTTTCTAAGCGATCGGGTTTATGCGCTAACATGCTAAAATAGTACGATATTAATATTTTATTCCTTCATTCTAACCTGCAAAAATATAAAAATAAACGATTTCATTAATTCTTCACTAAAAAATTTAAGCATGATCGCCAATAATTTAAGACTTAAAGCGGTTTTATTGAGATTGAAACACTTTTAACTAAAATAGAGATTTATTTTGTAATTTTTACTTTTCGCACTGACACTTATTATATTTACTCATAAGCCCTCATTGGTTTGAAGAAAAGCATGCAGTTGTTTAGTTCCTGGAACGGTGATAGCGGAAGCAAAACGGACTCGTAGAAAATCTCGCTCTTGTTGAATACTTTCCTTCGAGCAGTAGTAAATAGAAGTCTCATTCATATAATATTATAGGTATAGTGATAGCGTTATTCGTGGACTGTAAGCTTGCACGGGGTGCCAAACGTTTAAGGTTTCCCCCAAGACCGTCACATGGCCTTATTCCATGAGCGGTGGCATGGAAGTGTAACTGTGCTTCTATCTTAAAATTTTGGTTGTAGTGAAATAGGTTCACAAAATTGAACCTATTCTTAAAATGTTGGGGAGCTCCGACTGTAATGTATTTCATGACAGAAACCACAATTTTATGCTCATCATGGTTTTATGCGCATAAACTCGATTTCTTATAAAGTGCTCATAGCTATGTGTATGTACTCTATATGCTCTAAGTCTTAAACTATTGGGGATCACGTTTTAATTTTTTTTGTGAAGAATTAATATGTTTAAAGCTTTCGTTTAAGGTAAAAATATTTTTAAAAAAAGTGTCGAAGTTACTCAAATATCGATTTGAAATGATCACTTCCGGTTTACTCTACGTAAAAAAATTTAAATATAGAATTCGAAAAAAAAATTAAAAACTTCGACTTTTTAACGTTAAGAAACAATATATTTTTGGTATTTTTACAAATTAATTGATGCAGATAATAAGCATCCAAAAATTCGTGACTTCATTCTTGGTAAACTTTTAAAAGCTCATAACTATGCAATAAAGCTTCATACTAAAAAAAAATGTGTGTCCACATCCACGTCTACTAGAAGTATAACTGACCGGAGTATAAACAAAATTCATGACCTCATTTTTTTTTGGTTGTCCGCTTCACGTGAAATGCCCCATACATTAATAAGGCTATTGCACAAGACGTCATTCCATACACAACATAGGTAATTGTGGAATTCGCTATTTACTCAGACACACACATACATGTGTATATACATATATATATGGGATGGGCATATGGATGGGATGGATTGAGATGTATGGGATAGGCAGGGGTTATCCTGGCAGAAACCAGGACACGCACGTTTCGCCTCGTGGGTTCCGTTCCACGATGTGATAGGGGCGAGCCTATCGCCATATCGGGCACAAATTCCTGAATCCCGACTTATATATAATGAATAGGAAAATCCAATATCACTTTGCCCGCCCCAGGATTCGAACCCAAGGCTTCAGTGATGACCCGTATAGAACAACATCCACGCCACCGAGGTAGTCAGACTTACTCAGACATTTTTTTATTTATATATATATTACCGATATATATTCTGTCGCTGGATGCAGGCTGCCTCCAACAGGTCACTGTGGAAATCATTAGTAGAGGCTTATGTTCAGCAGTGGACTTTCTTTGGCTTATGGATTGGATTGGATATATATTATCTAGAAATGGGATTATTCACTGGTGGTAGGTCTCTTATATGTGACAGGCCGCCTGGATGGGTACCGTAATGTCTATTTCTCCCGCCAAACAACAGTGTAAATGCACTGTTGTGTTCCGGTTTGAAGGACTTTGTAGCCGGAGTAACTACTGAATAAAATGAGACTCAATATCTTACGTCTCAGTATGGCGAGCTCAATGAAATGCCAACCATTGCTTTGTAATTCGTGGTGATGTTTGGTTTAGGCACTGTCCATGAGCGGTCGTATAGCTTACCATGCTCGTCTTGCCATGTAGTGCAATAAAATATATTTATACGAGTACATGAAGTAATTGCTTCGGAATTACATTATAGAAACACTTACTATGAAGTTGGTGATATTACACGGAGTTCAGGGGTCCAAGGTCGCGTTGGTTGCCGGATCGCGCTGCAAATGGCTTCGTCACCTTCACTCGAACCGCCTGGCCGCGCCGCCCAGGTTCAACGAATGATGAATATTCTATCCAAAATAATAACGATGAATGAACATGCACTTAAACGAATGCACTTGTATTTCATAATATGTAAGTATGTAAGTCGCTGGATGCTGGCTGCCTCCAACAGGTCACTGTGGAAATCATTGGGAGAGGCCTATGTTCAGCAGTGGACTTCCTTTGGCTGATGGATGGATGGATGGAAATTTATAACTGATTGCTGAGATTTTTTGAGATGCGCGCGGCTCGCTCGCCGCACGGAGCCGAATGAAATAAGCATCGGTCCTGCGCCCTTCCCCCCATCCCGTTAATATCGATCCGGTTCCAAACGCGGCAGTTGTCTAGACGCCACTCTCTGAGGGGCGTGGCGTCGATGTTCCTGAGCCTGCGAGCTTCATGATGTGGGTATTATTTAGCCAAATTAAGAAAAGAAATACGATCCTTTGTTCCTTGCTGTGTAGTTAAAATAATTTATATTCGGAATCAGCTTTTAATCTTGGTACAAAAGTTGTCCATAAAATAAATTGACCTAACTGAATGTAATGTGACAATATGTTCAGGGACATTATTATTACAAAAATAGATTTTTTCTTCGTTGGAGCACCTATAATAGTTTCTTAGACAATATTTAGTTTGATTGGACGCTTAATTAAGAACAGATATCTAAAGTTTAAATACCACCGGGTTCAGTTTGCTCCCTGAAGTTATAATCGTAGATATACGTCCCACTGCTGGGTACGGGCCTCCTCTACAACCGAGACTACTATGCAAAATATAGTATATATATAGTCCGGGCATACGAACATTCCATCCCACTCTGCGCATTATCTTACTTATTAATCCAGGAAAAGTTACAAATAACGTATTTTAAGTAATAAACACAAAAATAAATGTAGACAAAGAATGATTAACTAATTGTAAGTTTCCGTAGATATAAAGTATACATTAATAAGGCTATTGCACAAGACGTCTTTCCATACACAACATAGGTAATTGTGTATAAACATATATATATATATATATATATATATATATATATGGGATGGGCATATGGATGGGATAAATAGAGATAGATAGAGATGTATGGGATAGGCAGGGGTTATCCTGGCAGAAACCAGGACACGCACGTTTCGCCTCGTGGGTTCCGTTCCACGATGTGATAGGGGCGAGCCTATCGCCATATCGGGCACAAATTCCTGAATCCCGACTTATATATAATGAATAGGAAAATCAAATATCACTTTGCCCGACCCAGGATTCGAACCCAAGGCTTCATTGTTGAACCGTATATCATCAACATCCACGCCACCGAGGTAGTCAGACTTACTCAGACATTTTTTTATTTATATATATATTACCGATATATATTCTGTCGCTGGATGCAGGCTGCCTCCAACAGGTCACTGTGGAAATCATTAGTAAAGGCTTATGTTCAGCAGTGGACTTTCTTTGGCTTATGGATTGGATTGGATATATATTATCTAGAAATGGGATTATTCACTGGTGGTAGGTCTCTCATATGTGACAGGCCGCCTGGATGGGTACGACCGTAATGTCTATTTCTCCCGCCAAACAACAGTGTAAATGCACGAGTACATGTACAATGTACAATATACGAGTACATGAAGTAATTGCTTCGGAATTACATTATAGAAACACTTACTATGAAGTTGGTGATATTACACGGAGTTCAGGGGTCCAAGGTCGCGTTGGTTGCCGGATCGCGCTGCAAATGGCTTCGTCACCTTCACTCGAACCGCCTCGCCGCGCCGCCCGGGTTCAACGAATGACGATTTTACTCAAAATAATAAGCTAATTGAATGAACATACATTAAATCGAAATATTATAATTTAAAAAATATGGAAATTTATAATTGATTGCTGAGATTTTTTGAGATGCGCGCGGCTCGCTCGCCGGGCGGAGCCGAAAGAAATAGCATCGGTCCTGCGCCCTTCCCCCCACCACGTTAATATCGATCCGGTTCTAGACGTGGCTGTTGTCTAGACGCCATTCTCTGATGGGTGTGGCGCCTTATTAAAATATCAGTGACAGTAATTCTAACATTTTTTTACAATTCGTTTTAAAAAGTGCAGCATCATTTGTTTCTAGTTCAGTTTTTTTATTAAATCATTTTAGTTTTAATTAATAAGGCTATTGCAAAGGACTTAACTATATAGACAACATAGAGTTTTATCTATGGATCGCGGTATCTATGCGCATGTCAGATGAAAAGCGTTGGCAAAAGAGATGGAAGGGCGGGAAAATCGAAGGAATCGACATATAGCTCTCGTTTTATTATTATTAATTTGTTGTAATTTAGAGTTTTATTGTATAAAGTAGAAGGCATTAAATTCAATATAGTTCTGTAAATATGCACAAGCGAAGTCGAGGTTAAGCAAAAGTGTTATATGTGATTAATTAGATTTTTTTGCTGAGCTCTATCAAGAGTCTTGGTAAGGCTGCCTTCGCGTTACGTAAGCATGACTATGGACCAACTAGCGGACAATGACAGACGATGGGCTATATTTGACCACTTTCGCCCAAATTGGGCAAATTTGTCAATAAACATTACTTGATGACTGGCTATATGGTGAAACAGTGCGAAGCCATAACAGAAAAAAAAGAGATGGAAAATGGCGACCAGCAAACTTCAGTCATTTATAATCAATATTTCGTAGTTTCTAATTGAACGACTGCATCAATCCGCCACATTTATTGATATGTTAAATTGTTAAAACATATTTATAGAGATTTAAAACTTGGTAAAGCATTATTTTAAGAAATGAGGAGATCCGTATGAGAACTAAAGTAACCGACATAGCCCAGCGGATTAGCAAGTTGAAGTGGCAATGGGCGAGGCGCATAGCACGGAGAACTGACGGCCGATGGGGCCAAAAAGTTCTCGAATGGAGGCCACGAAGCGGAAAGCGCAGCGTGGGATGTCCACCCACTAGGTGGTCAGACGACCTGGTAAAGGTCGCGGGACGTCACTGGATGCAGGCTGCCTCCAACAGGTCACTGTGGAAATCATTAGGAGAGGCCTATGTTCAGCAGTGGACTTCCTTTGGCTGATGGATGGATGAAAGCATTATTTTGTAAGAAAAAAAAATTAATTAACTATGCTTCTGTGTCTTATAGGGTTTTAACAATGATTTATATACAGCATGTGATGGATACCGCACTAGGGCGTCGAAATTGAGGCGTTAATATTCGGGCAATAGATGTAATTTCATCCAGTCGCATAACAACAGCGCAAAGCTATCTCATAGTGGGACAATTTTTAAACGTCGCGCAATATCGATATGCGTCATCTATATTAAAACTCCATTGGGTTTTAAGCCCAAATATAACTAAAACATCTTTATTTATGTAATACCCAGAAGGAATAGATGTCACAAGTCATCATTTAGTTAATTTACAGAATGCTCAAAGGCTATGCTTGTTTGATTACAATAGTTTTGGGCATTCCTGTGTAAGGAATATGTTTTAGAGAATTCCCCCATGCTGGAAGGGCGGGGATTCCGACCTTCTCCCTCCGAGGTATCGGAAGGACATCTTAAAACGCTTTCTTCTCGTTAAAGAAAAGGATATACGTATCCGACCGGATAGTGAGGTCGGTAGTAAGAATTATTGTGAAAAAAGTAAAATTGCTACATATCTACATTCCATTTCAACCAGATTTAACCACACCTCTTTGATGGCCATGCCCTTAATTAATAAATTGTAACATTATATGACTAAATAAAAAACGTGTTTTATTATTATTTTTTAATGGATCGATTTCTTCAGTTAATAACACATCTTTTTCAGTTTTCACGAGAATATAAAAATTAATTAATAATACACGTACGCGCCTATGAATTAGACATAACAATGCCTTACTACTAACTATTTCTATTTCTATAACAATGTCAACAAGCACACGCACCTCGGGTCCACGAGGTAGCCTCACACTGTGGTATTGATCTTTTTTCCGACGGCCTGCTATGACTACTTAGTGATGCAACCGTCCGCTTAATTCTTAGAGTGAGAATAAGAGAGAATAGTGTGGATGTGACAAAAACCGGCTGAAAGTTTTCCTAAAACACCTGACATCGAGACCAAAAAAATCATCCGATGCTTAGCTAACGCGTCAGCAGCTCGCAAAACTTCTTAACAAATTGATGCGAGCAGCTGACGCCTTAAACTTTTTTTGCAATCAACTGATTTTTTAAGCAACTAAAATGCCAATTATTTACAGAAAACTAATCAGCCGACGCGACTATGTATGACCAGTCGCGCAGCCGACACTAAGACTCACTTCAAGTAGAGTAAGTGACGGTCGATTCACTGAATAATCATCAACACAATCCTTAAATTTCCTTTCCAACGCTACCTCCCGACGACTATACAGAGTCGCTACTAAGATATTCACTGACGCAGCACAAACAAATACGTAAAAAAATAAACTTTGAAAGACTCTCCTCCACTAATAAATAAACAAACTCTAGTATATATATATATATATCAAAAATATATCTATTTAAAACGATGTGAAATTAAATACATCAAAATTATCAAAATAAACATTTTCACGGCAGAGATCGATTAACGGACAAGCAGTGCAATTTGATCAGCGAGAGTGATGGGACAAGCAGGTCGGCCGCCTGATGGTAAGCGTCGCGCCTGCTTAAACAAATGCATCGCCATGCAGAAGCTAGCGAGACACTGCATGTCACTGCACTGCTCTCTTCACTCCGAGACATAGATGTTAAGTCTCTTAACGCTCAGTAATGACCTAAAGTTGTCACCGCCGCCCGTTAGTTACACTCACAATGTTAGAATATTGTGAGTGTCGACCCTTGCAAGTGAAGGGGAAGGGGAATGGGAAGGAACAAGGAGAGGAAGGGGGGATTGGGGATTTTTGGGCCTCCGGCTATCGCACTCACCGAACGAAACGCGGCAGCAAAACTGCCACTTCACGTCGATTTTCTGTGTGATAGTGGTACCACCCCGGTCGAGCCGGCCCATCCATACTGGAGTCAAACTGACAACAGTGAGGCTCTACCACTTTGACTAACCTAACACACAAACTAACTGAATACAAACGTCATCGTCATCATTATGTTCAGCCACAGGAAAACCACTCATGAACGTTCGCTTGTATCTTGTATTAGTACCATTCAGACCAGTAAAGTTATGCCGACCAATGAAGCTCCGTATCCCTCTTTGGTCCACATATTTAAAGCCCTGAACTAAACCTGAAGCGCAAAGTAATAAGTCGCCCCCAAAGATTTCCACAGCGCACTCTTGAAAGCGGCCCGCGGAATCTTTGGGGGAGGTTTATATTCAGCAGTGGATTTCCCGTGTTCAAACATTGTGATGATAAAGTAACTAACAACATAAATGAACCAATAACACTACTACAATACTTGAAATAAAAAAGGGAAGGACCGGTCCACACATGACGTACGTGTAAATTAGTCTACTATCGACGAAACTCAGACATATAAATAAACGGTATATGGTTTCTGCTTGATGACCTTCTCTGACTACTGTCTTCAATCTGGATGCTCCCTGCTCCTCCTATGTTGTACTGCACGTGTTGCCTTCGCTGAGTATCGTAGATCTTCATCAGTGACATCCCGTAGTGACGCTGCGTGCCGCTTGTTCTGAAACGTGCAAATAGTACTCATAAGTTATGCATACAATAAATATTGAAAAGTAACATTTATGGGAACATCGCTAATGCGTTTGTGCGATCCGGATGGATGCGCCAACCGGATCGCACAAAATGGTGGAAATCGATATCAGTGACTCACGCATGCGCCGTGTGATTCGGGTGTGGGAATATGTAGGTGGACTGCACAGATTTACTATTAATACTTTATCGTATCGCGGCGCAAATATGCTAAATTCATAGGAGAAACATTTTCGCAGTGGTATATGCTATTACAACAGGTCATTCGGCTTAGACCCCATCGGGGCGTGGCAATACGCAGTCGCCATGCCTGTATTGATCGCACATGCGCACATCATCGGTCGCCATCTTAGAGTATTACGAACTAATCGATACCGCATTTACACAAAAGGTTTTTTTTTACAATTTTTTTTTGGGTAATTTAAGTGATTATTTTATTTTAATTAAATGATTAAGCGCTTAGAGATAGAGTTATGAATACTCACATTGTAGTTTGCAAAGTCTCCGTTGTCGTCTTCTGCAGCTGCGCCAGTGACGCCACTGCAGGCGGCTGTCTCATCTCTCTTGAATATTTCGCTGAAGTCTCGATGGTCACCACGGGCCTCCGTACAATAAAGTCTCACTGACTACAGAGACTACTATTCACACGTCCGTCACCCGCGCGACCCGTAGAGGAAAGACAGAGGGACCGTGGGCTCTATGGAGGGCGGGTTCAATCACTCCTAACGCCATCTATGTTATTGATTATACACTTCGACATTCTACTTTTCTCTATGATCGTTCCGTATGCTTTATTTTAATTACTCGTTCATTCGTTATTTTAATCATTACAGGTATGTAAGTATTTATTTCATATTAGTTCGGGAATTTTCAAATACTTATTTTTTTTTTAAATAAGCTGGTTAGTAACCTAATGGAGAATGTCATGTTTCCGAAGACGACATTAGGGACAGATCGAAGTGGACAAGAAAAACGAAGAAAGCTGACCCCAGAGAGAGAGAGAGATAGAGAGAGTAACCTAGTGATATTCTAGTTCTATAAATCTAATTTACTATTGAATAGTTTAAGCGTGCATTGGAACGTCTATGAAAACGAATAGCAGAACCGGGAGGGTAATTGGGGTAACACTCAAGTTTAACGCAAAAGCCGCGATATTTGAAGCCACAATTCCTTTGTTTTGCGGATGTGACCGCACTTTAAACGTAACGCTCTTTTCTGCGTAATACTCAATTACCACGCACTTTGACGGTGAAGAAAAACATCGTAAGGAAACCTGCCATAGAGATCTTACAATATTTTCTTTTATATGCGAAGCAAGAAGTCTCCGGGAATGTCTAACTTGTCTTTAACCCGCAAAGAAGTTAATCATAAAGTTAAAAGGAGGAGTTGGAAATCTTTTCTGTCCACTTCTCATCATGTGGCATTATTTATTTATTTAAAGCCCGGTTTCCACCGGGAGCTGAACAGAGGTAATAAAGACTTTTCTTACCTCGCAAGACAAAACTGCTTACGTGTGTTTCAACAGCAAAGATTCGATCTGAGATAACCAAACGGGCAAAAAGTGTAATAATCGGCTTACTCAGTTTCAAAGAACGGAGTAGTCATTAATGCCTTTTTTATTTTAATTCAATTCTTATTGTTATGTTGTGATAGTCTTAAAATGTGTTACTTTTATTTTTTAATATTTTTTTGTATTTCTATAGTGTACGTTATTTTGTAACCAGCGCTGGTTTTCCAAATAAATTGACTCCTTTCAATTCGCATTTGGAAATTACATACATAGATGCAGCGGAATCATTTTACACCTTTTTATTTGTCTGGATCGCTCCGCTCGACCCTTTCTTGGTGTAAACGCAAATATATTTCATAAAAACGAAGCAATTAAGCCATATCCGGTTTATTTCTCTTTCGTGGTGGAAACTGGGCTTAATTCTTAACTAAATTATTTAATTATTATAACTGATAATTCATGTATTTTTATAAGAATATGAAGTTAAAATAAATTAAAATTGTTGGAATTGTGACAAATAATGACAAATTAAAAAATAAAGCGATTCCCATGATATGTTAAATCTAAAAAAGAAGTTTATAAATAGTCTGCGATGTTTTGGCGTCCGAATGCGTTGTTGTCATGCTGTTGTCAAATTTTTATATTCTATTATATTGGACATGTTAATATAATTAAATTACGAGGAGGTACAACTGCGTGTTTTTATAACCAATTGATTTAAAGTTTTCGTCTTCAGAAGACAGACTTGGGAATAAATTATGCATGGAGAAAATCACAAAACGAACACGTATTCGGGTTTTTTTGTTTCATTCCGTTCTCGTGTTGTATTTTCCACCACACCTCTTTTAAATTATAATCATGTGTAAAAAAGACTTATTATAAACTTTGAAGAGGCTTTGCTTTTTTTAAGTCGGTTCAATTTCGTTTATAAAATGTTGAATAATTTACGAGTAGAACATTTAATGACTGAAATAAAACGAATTCTTACGGATTTTATAGCGAAGTTGATTTTATTTTTTAATTTTGTAACTGAGTCCGCCCCGTGACCACGAAAACTACAAAGTGATCGAAACGTCGGGATGTTAAAAAATTTAAAAATTAAATCAAATTCGCGATAAAATCCGTAAGAATTCGCTTTATTTCAAATTTCAATGTGTAACATTCGCGTAAATCTAAGAATCCATAATATCATGACTGCTCTGACTGAGTGATTGATTTAGTTCCTTAAGTTACTTTTTGTTTAGGAAATATTTAGGGTTTCGCAAACACGGACTGGAATCTAGAGGCCTTGACATTCTTTAAGGCACGAACAAAGCATGAAAATTAATGTGTGTGAAACTGTAAAAAATTTGGTACGTGATTCAGTGTTAAGGAATTTCATATTTTCATATTTAGCTTGCATGATTAGTGTCATTGTTATATTATTGATTATATCTATAGCTCAGAATCTGTGCCAGCCCTATTTACGAGCGGTATAAAACGTGTAAATAATTGACTTTATCGGTAAATATTATTTATTAAGCTGTTTGAAAACACTGTCGTTCCCACAACGGCGCAATATAAATTAATCTACCAAACCTCAATCGACCACCCGTAATGCAGGTCCCAATGTTTTTTGGGTTTCTTGGTGGTGAATCTTGTGATTTGAAATAGTTTTCCTTTTCTTATCATCTTCATCTTTTGGCGCTGTTCTCGTTCAAACTTCTTTTTCATCTGTTGTAGTTTCTCCTGATAACTCTTCACTGCGTCGTCAGGACCCTTTTTGGTTCGATTGGTTCTCGAGGATTTGGCTTAAAAGGTTGGCACCGTAAAATGCAATGCAATAGGTATATGTACACACGCCGGCACAATTAGAGGAACACGCACAAATATGACTATTTTTAAATGTTGTTGTGTTTGTACAACTGTTTTTTTGTTTTAGTTTTTGAACTTTCTTATTAAAATAGAGAATGACAGTAAATCGTTATTTTATTTGTAAATACGTGATGACTTTTAACCAACAAAAATGCCTATTTGACCCTTTTAGATTTTATTTCTATCTAATTATTAATGAAAAGGATTTCAATCATTTTTTACGATTAATTAATTGTTATACAATAATGCGACTAAATAAAACAAATAAATGGGATATTTATACCCTGTTCACGAAATAATCATAATTTCACTCATGTTTCCCAATTCTGCCGGCGTGTGTATTTTATAGCTTGTATAAATTAAACAAAGCTAGAAATAAATATAAATCTAGAGTGTCCGAAAGCAAAGTTGATTGAGCGGTGAGCGATGAGCGGTCGTATCGCTTACCATCAGGCGGGTGGCAGGCTCGTCACGCTATTTATAGCAATGAAAAAACCAAGAGATCAAGATATCCGCAGAACTAGTGAGCCTAATTTTGTTTTGATTATACTAAAATGTTGATGAGCATTGAGACATGAATAACAATATTATTTGTTTTGACTTAATGGCTTGATTATGTTTACAGCTCTAAGGAATCACCGACTTAGGTTTTTGATATTCATATCAGCTTATTATCTCTTCGCGTCCTTATAATAATTAAATAAATACACCCAACAGTCACGTACATAGTCCTGACCCCACACTAAGATCGAGTCTTGTGTCGTGGGTATCAGGGGCTACGAGATAATTTTCGGTCTCACAAACAAAAATTTGTTTTGATGCGGGGATCGAACCCGCGGCCGCCCGTTTCACAGCCGGCATTCAACCAACTGAGCCACGGAGTCTATCTTATCCTATCCTAGGATATGATCCTGACAAACCGTTAACTTTATTCTGTAATGGTTTCATATTTCCTTCATTTATTAATAACAATTTACCCAGTAATGTTTTTTTATCTGTGTTAATTCATATTAAGGACCTCCGATACTTTCTAAGTCTGTCAGCTAGCCCTGAGAAGGGATGGCCTAAGACAGAGATAAAATATACAGAAGTCTTTGAAGGTAATTATTGGAAGTACAGAAGCCACGAATCTTAGAAAAATGTGTGTAACCTAAAATGATTGCGGTCTGCCGCCAAATACGCTGTCCTTCGCTCATTATTTAATAATACTTATTTGAAATACTACAGTCAGTATTATAATGTCTTTATAAATGTATTGTTTGAAGTGATAGACTTACATTAACAATTACATAAGAGTTTAACTCCTAAATATTAACTTACCGACTTCGTCCTCTGCGAAGGGTCCCTTGCTGCGTTGAAGCCTGTATTTTGCCTCAATTTCATGCAACATATTGCACAAATGTATGATATCTGTGCACTGGTATAGTATATTGGTATACATATACAACATATAAGAAGGTGTAGCAAACATCCGGTCCATATTATAGAAGTATTTCCTCTGGAAAACAAAATAATCAACAGCCGTGCAAATAGCCCTGACATCAATCTTTTTTCAACGTCTTATTTCTTGGGTATTAAAACTGGGATTGTTCGATCCTATGATCTTAAGTTCAAAACACTTGTGTCGTTACGGGGATCAAACCTGCGGCCTCTCATCTCACAACTAAGCACTCGCCCACACTGAAAAAAAATATTCTGTGGAAGAGTCTGCCGATCACGTGCAACGAGGACGATCTTCAACCACGGGACCAATCATGCATGAAGTTGTAGTTGGTCAGGGCTGGTCCACACTATATCGTCGATTACGGTTTGTCCTCGCCACGCACTTACGTTTCTTACCATCACTCACCCTTTTTCCGAGCAGATAAAACTCTGTGGTGGCAAATAATCATTCACCCAAAACCTCTATAAATAAGAGTAGATGTATTTGTTTAACCTGGATCAAATGGTAAATCTCCAGTACTATCTGATATTTCAAAATGATTTGGTGTGTGACGTAGCCGACCTCATATTCCACGTTTTCATAGTAGACATATCGTAAAGAGTAGTACTTTCGAAGGTCTTTCATGCTAAAAAAAATAATAATAAATACAATAAATATAACACAATTGTTGTCCCGATTGTCGTTTCTGCTCATGGGTTGATACCAGATAGCCTCGACCAACATCTACAGAGGCTCTCAATTGGCTGTTGGGTCAAGAGTCAGATTCAGAAGGAAGTATTACTGGACACGGCGCGCATTGTGAGAAGGTTCCTCACGTTGTCTCCCTAACCGCTGGTGGGTTGCGTCTTGAGCTTCATTACCGGAGGGTAAATCATTTTTTTATAAGTATTTTTTTATAACATATATGTAAAAATTATGAAAAATGGTTGAAAATAAAATAAAGAGAATACAATAATAGTATTGATCCCACAGAATGATACCGAGTCTTTTATCGTGGGTATAAGAAACTACTAGAGGCTTTTGGTATCACAATTGTGCTACGGAGGCTACGCTCGCCGACCCGCCGACACAAACCGGCAGCCTATAAGAAATCACGTAGGCACATGCGCACGTGCGTGTTGCCCACCGACATGTCGGCGACTTGCGTACGCAAGCGCTCAGCTGAGCTGCCCGGTGACACTCAACAACGTCATACTCGTATAATTATGACAGAACGTGTTTCTTTCATTTCGAGCCGCCGATGTGCCACCGACATAGTTTTTCCTACATGCAATGAGTGTAATCTCACCAACTAGCCCGTCGACAAAAAATTGCTGATATAAGTCAGCCGGTCGGCGGCTTTGGTGTGTAATTGAACTTAATTGGACGTTAATACACTTTCCTTCAGATGCAGTATAAGCTTATTGTTGTGCCAGTATATAAATTAAAAAAAACATACGCATTTTGGTATGTGGTTGAGATTATGAAGCATGACCTCGTCAAAGTATCTTGATCTCCATAATGGCGCAGTCCCAAAATCCACTCATATCTCAAGACGCTGTTTTGGTGAGCTTCGCTTGGGGTCGACCCATTGGCTATGACACACATAAAGAAATGAATAAATACACTGTGATGCTCGTCACTCTAGCCACACACTAAAATACAAGCTGGAGAGGGCCTGAAGGATCTAAAAGATCACCAGGAAGGCTGAGTATAATGCAAGGGTATTTTATTTATTTTAACACAAATATCGTAACAAATAATCAACATTATCGTTAATTGTGACTGGATGGTCGACAAAGCCAAGATTCACGTGTCGTGGAAACGCAAAACACTTTACATGGGCTTTGATAGTTGTGAATAGGAGTACAACTACAATGTATTTGCACTGGGTGGCACGTGCCAGATGGTTGGGGTGCTTCTCGCCCTGGACCAACCTTTGTCACCCGTGATATACGCACCGGTCACCGAAGAGGCTTAAATAAACACGTTAACAGTGGTAGAGCCACTCTTTTAGGCATGACTCAGCATGAATGGGCAGGCTAGTCCAGGGCAATACCACTATCTTACAGGAGATGGACGTTAAGGGACAGCTTCGCTGCCGCGTTTCGTTCAGTAAGTGAGATTGTCGGATGTCAATATTCCTTTCTTCTTCCCATCTTTTTCCTTCCCACTGCCATAAAGATTTATTGGTCCGACTATATATCCATAATTCAAGGCTTGTGAATATTCATGGGCGGCAGGGATCACTTATCATCAGGTGGGCTGTTTTCTCATTTGCTGGATCTGTTGTTTACAAAAAAAACACGCTTGCGTAGGACTTACGAAGGAAGGCAATCGGCATCCATTGGCCACGTATTTTGTGGGCCACAAGATAAGAAGAGCTTAATTCCTATCTACTCATCTTAATAATAGAAAGTTGGTGCTTTTCATCAGCTGAGAAAATCTTTAGTAGACGGGAAGAAAGAAAAACACTAACCAATTGATTCATTGAACAGATTGCTTAAAGCTTCATCAGACAGGTCAGCATTTGCATTGTTGTCATCTGGAGGTGGCGTTCCCGTTGGATCAATTTCTGGCGTTGAGGCGTCAGTGGTGGTGCATCCGATGTTTATTATGTTGATGGCTGAAATAATATATATTTAGAGTAAATCAATATTTATCCCAACAATCACACATAGTCCCGACCGCGCACTAAGATCGAATCTTGTGTCATGGATATCACAAGCTACGAGAGACTTTCGGTCTCATAAACACACAAATTCGAGTATTTGTGGGTCACACAAACATTTCTCTCGAAGCGAGGACTAAAACCACGGCCGATTGTTTCACAGCCGTGTCTAATCAACTGCGCCATAGAGGCTGTCTTAGTAGAATAAACATTTCAAAAATTGGCACTAAACTGCTTTTACCTTGGATTACCCTAAGAAATGGGCGGCCTTGACCCGTGTGGTTCAGCTGTCTCATAGAAGAGCAACACGAAGCGAGGACTTTGTTTTCCGTTCCGATCAGTGAATGAATGCTATAGGCCCTACACCTTTTTGTCCACTTCTTGATTCTTACATCATCACTTTCGCTTTGTCAACTTTCGGCAATCATTTCATGCATTCTCGTCCGTTCAGGGGACTGTCGACCTGAACTTTGTTAATAGTGCTATAGATAAAATACTTACGTCGCAATCAACACTTTGCGCTGTAAAATCATTGAAAGATATTCTATGTAAACTGGACGTATTGTAGCTGAGAATATTTATCACCAAAGTGTACCGTCACCTCGACATTCCATTTCATTACGCAGTATGCAATAGCTTTCTAATATATTCTTTAAAAATAATTTTAAATATAATGCACTTACAAATAACCAATAATATTAAAATCATCATCTTTATCAAACTGTTCAGCGGTACATTGTAGTAGAAGAAAACAATATGTCAATAGATGAAGATGCACTAGTTAAGTTTAATTCACTTGTATAAATTTATTTCAATGACTTGTAGTGTACGAACTCAGAATATTCTTTATTAAGTTTATTCCTGTAGCTCAGAACAAATTCAGAATTACAGCAAGTGAAATAAATGGTACGTAATGAAAATCAAAGTGAATCAACTATTTCATGGGGGTTCCGTTCTCATTCCCTATTTTCATTTATCCCACGGAATACAAGACAACACTTGTATTCTACACATATCGCCTCGTACATGGGAACATAGTAGATCCAACGAGCCCAAAACGAGAGTACGATTGAGAGTGGTTAGGCCATATAGTCTACCACACTAGGCTAGTGCGGGTTGGCGGGCTTTTACATACCATAGAAATTTATACCAATCGCTATAGCATGCAGGTTTCCTCACGATGTTTTCCTTCCGTTATAGTGCGTGGTGATTGACTATCAATACACACATGACCCCGAAGTCAGAGGTGTGTCCTGGGATTTGAACCCGCGACCACCGTGAAAATGTAGGCAGCCGCGTCTGGTCCGTTACCAACAGGCCACCACGCACTTAACGCATTGCAATACGCAGACATACGTCCGAGGATACCCATGACTATGTGTGTATATTTTGTATGTGTAAAAGTATACGAGTGAGTTATGTCATGTGTTATTGAGTTATGTTTTTAGTTGATTTTGTCTAGATTTAGTAGATAGTTATCATCATCATCCATCCATCAGCCAAAGGAAGTTCACTGCTGAACATAGGCCTCTCCTAATGATTTCCACAGTGACCTGTTGGAGGCAGCCTGCATCCAGCGACGTCCCGCGACCTTTACCAGGTCGCCTGAGCACCTAGTATTATATGCTGTTTTAATTAAATAAAACAAAAAAAAATAAGATAGAATGACAGAACCCTAATTGTTAAGCATATATCGTAATTATTAATAAGCCGTTAAAAATTATTACGATTAATGAATAATAGCCATTATTATTTTACGAGGTATATATTGCACTAACGATATATTGCATTATCGATATTGTGCTGTTTATTAGGTATTCAACACAGTGGCTATACATATATATCTATACGTATATACAAATGTTTGTCCGGAGATCGCACTCACAATCTCTCAGAGGAGTAAAGTTGTTACTTCTTTGAGCTCGTCATATCAGCTGCATTCAATAATCTATGAGGCCGCGGGTTCGATTCCCGCACCGAGACAAATATTTGTGTGAACCACAGATATTTGTTTTGGATCTGGGTGTTTGTGAGACCGAAAAGTCTATCGTAACCCTGATACCCACGACACAAGACTCGATCTTAGTGTGAGGTCAGTACTATGTGTGACTGTTGTGTCTATTTCCTTAGTTTTTCCCGTAAGTCTAGGGAAACGTTGGATATAGTATACCTGACTCCCCGATAGTATATCTGTTGTTATACTCGTATGTGATAGCAATAAAGCCTAAGCTCTCACAATCGGTTTTCGGCTGTTGCGAAGTCCCATGGTCATTACTGGGCAGTTATAAGCCGATGCAATTGCTACTAGCCAGAAAGTTAAGTCCCTATGTCTCAGGGTGTCTAGTGTGGCCCAGTGCCATGCAGTACATAATTATAGAGTTTCTTGCCTATTCGTTTCCGGCGAAAACAGCACCTTGAACCGGATAGTAAAGAAAAAAATGATTGAATCTAAACTATCAATCCAATCCAATCCATCAGCCAAAGGAAGTCCACTGCTGAACATAGGCCTCTCTTAATGATTTTTCGAGACGTCGCTGGATGCAGGCTGCCTCCAACAGGTCACTGTGGAAATCATTAGCAGAGGCCTAGGAAACTAAACTATACGAGGTAGAAATATATGGATTCAATAAATTATTTTTATTTTATTTTACAACTAGCAGCCCGTCCCAGTTTCGCCTGGGTGCAGATGTTTTTCGATTCCACTTCACATCAGACAGGTGTTACTTTTCGTACGAACTAGGACACTCTGTATATGTATAATACATATAAACCTTCCTCTTGAATCACCCTATCTATTAAAAAAAAATCCGTTGCGTAGTTTTAAAGATCTAAGCATACATGGGGACAGTGGGAAGCCACTTTGTTTTATACTAGTGATGAAATGTCGGGTCGAAATGAAAACCCCTGCTGAGTTACAAACTGTAAACTAGTTAACAAAAAGTGAAAAAGAAAACTTCTACGCATGTTATCTGCAAGCGCATTACGCAAAACTAATTAGCTGTATACACACAAAAATATCCTTCTAAGGCAGCAGGGTAATAACAATATACTTTTAATTAGAAATTCATTTAATCACTTATACACCCAGTTGTTATTTCAAATTCTTAATGCATGTATACTGAATAAAGCGCAGCATGTATTGCTTGGTGTTTTTATTAATTTACTGTAAGTAAATTTTAAATATTTATTAGATCGCTCGGTGAAACTGAACCATGATTCTCACAATATCTGTATCAGCCCAAACGTCCCACTGCAAGACACGGACCTCCACCACAATCGAGAGTACGTTCGAGAGGGGTTAGGCCACCACGCAAGCGAAGGGCGGGTTGGCGGGCTTTACATACCGTAGAAGTAAATGTTTGTTCGTACTTTAAATGTTTGTGATTTCGACAAGTATTTGTCTCGTGTCTGGGTGTTTCTGAGACCGAAAAGTCTCTCGTATTGTCTGATATCCACGACACAAGACTTAATTGATCTTAATGTGGGGTCAGGACTACGTAAAAAAACAAATTCTTTTTAAAATCGCTACGCTATGCATATTTCCTCACGATGTTTTCCTTCACCGGTATAGTGCGTGGTGATTGACTATCAATACACACATGACTCCAAAAAGTCCGAGATGTGCCCTGGGATTTGAACCCTCGACCACAGGGAATATGTTGGCAGTCGCGTCTTGTCCGTTGCCAACAGGCCACAACGAACTTTTCCTACAATATAGAAGAATATATTTAGTGAGGTCAGGTCATTCGGCGAAAACATGTAATCAGTGTATAGTTTTTTCTCTGTTATGCTTATGTAACACTGTACGTTCCCTTAAAATAAATAAAATACATAAACTCACGCCTTTGTCCCAAAAGGGGTAGACACAGGTGCTACCAGTACACCCACGTTTCGCCTTGTGTAATCCGTCCCACGCAGTGATAGGAGGCGAGCCTATCGCCTATACAGTCAATATAATGGTTATAATGCTCCTGTGATAGTAAGTGCAGCCTATATAGTACCTACGCACCGTGGGAGGCGGTTCTTTCAATCCACACAAGAGTGGATCTATCATCATCATCGACTATCATCGATTTTTTTATTTTGCGTACAAACACAAATACCATTAAATGCTGATTGCGGCTACAATATGTAACATAAGTTTTATCTGTAATTATTATTAATGTTGATGTAACTCTTTAAGTTTGTTTTTGTGTTTTATTGTAGCTAAAATAAACATTTTATCTATCTATCTATCTATCTATATATCTATCTCTCTATCTATCTATCTATCTAAATATTAGTATTTAAAAAAGAGTGGGAGCGTAGTTGTGACATCTTACCGTCTCTTCTCACGCGCACATTGTAATACATATTTAGACTACTGACGTCACTAGTTTTGTTTTGCATTCCTTTTCTTTTACTCCCACGGCTATATTTAAATATTTGCAACTTGTTTAATTCTGAAGGAATATAAAAAAAAAAGTTTGCTAGATTTTGGGTATGCATACCTTTTGACGAATACAGAAAAAAATATGGAGTCAAATACCCTCAGACGCGCAACCTCATGATCACAATGGGGCGCTCCGAGGACCAGCGGTGGTGGATGGTCCACTATCGAAATTTCCGTAAATTTCCGTCTGCGTGTTTGTCTCTAGTAGGAATCTCGATTGCGCCGGTGTCCCATGCTGTGTAGTCGGCGATCAAGAGCAGTTACAGTACAGTATTGTGTTTGCCCTTCTCAGATACACCCAACAACGATTTTCACGTATATTCAGTTGTTATAAAGTAAACCGGATGCCCAATACCCCTTTCCTATTCCCATCCTTTTTCCTTTTCGCTTCCCTCCCTATTGGGCCGGCAACACATCCATGATCCAGGGTTGTGGGTGGTCAATGGGCGGCAGTGATCACTTACAATCAGGTGACCTGTTTGCTGGACCTAAGCAATACAAAAAACACCTTTTCAAATGAATAAAAATAAAAAAAATCCTTCAATCCTTGAGATTTTGATACATATTTTGCTTGTTGCCAGGTCGTGGAGTGTTCGCAGCTGACCCGACGCTGAATTATTATGACAGACAATCCGTTCTGATTCTATTAGGTCTAGTAAGTGACATCATCAAAGACACGGACGAAAGACTTGCCAGAATGGAGTTCGTTAAGCAGGTATGCATCACTTTCTATATATTTGTTTTTATTTATTCCTGTCCTATCTTGAAAAAAAAGAGCCTTTTTATATAAAATAGGTCCGACAAACGAGCAAACAGGTGACCTGATGGTAAGTGATCACTGCCGCCCATGAACATCCACAACGCTTGGATCGTGGATGTGTTGCTGGCCTATGAAAAGGGGGGAAGGGGGGGATTGGAAAGGAAAAAGGATGGAAAGACGAAATAGGCATTGGGCAATCTTACTCACCGAACATCTCGCGACAGCAAAGCTGTCACCTCACGTCGACATGCTTTGAGACAATAGTACTGCCCTGGAGGAACCTACCCATTCATACTGAGTCATGAATGACAACAGCGTTGCTCTGCGATTTCAATCTCTTGTAAGTATTGTAAAGTATTATAATTTTTGATATGAGAACCCTTGACTCTAGCTAAGGTGGGCCTCTGTGATCGATTTTCATCTCGGGAATCCACTTAATAATAAATAAATAATACACCGAACATTCATTTCCATAGTCCCGATTCTATAGCAAAACCGAGTCTTATGTCGTGGGACTACTACGAGACTTTTCGGTCTCACAAACACCCAGACCCGAAACAAATAACTGTGGTTCATACAAACAATTGTCTCGGTGCGGGATTCGAGCCCGCGGCCTCTCGTTTCACAGCCGGCATCTAACCAACTGCGCCACGGAGGCTATCTTTTTGGTGCTTGTTTTTAATTTCTTCAATACAAATTGACTAGTAGTGGATATTCACCGAATAACTTTAAAGCAACTCATAGTAAAACCTTAAGACGAGTATATGCAACCGTGTGAGGATTATGTTGGGCATATCCCATAGAACTATATGGTTCAGCCAGTTATTAACTAACATTGCTATCTTGTAGCGCAGCGTCGAAACAGCCCCTTTCGAAGTAGGGTACCTGACGCACGTTCTTCAAGAAAAATACAGAAAAATGATTGATAAGTACCACACGTGTAAAGACAAACTATACAGATTCTACGTAATAGAAACAGTCTTGTACTTAGAGGAGATCGAACGCCACTATTGGCAAATTGAACACATTGCGAACATGATGCACGAAATCGAACGGAAATATAACATAACGAGTGGTTTGCATGAAAAGTACATTGATGAAAGCTTGATTCCAACCACGACGACTTTTAGTTCCAAGGCTACCAGATTCACGACGACTAAACGCAAACGTTTCAAGGTTTCGAATTATTTGAAACAATATTTTGGCGGCACTCCTCCGCCGAAGGGAAAGTCTCGCTGGTGGCCGATCGACTACGGATGGGAGATCAACTACTATTGGTAGTTGATTGTAACATTACGTTGATTGATACGCTGTTAAAATAAAACTTAAATGAAACTTCAGTTTTCTATCGACTGGTACCTAGCCCACGCTTACATACATGAGGTCGCTGTAAGGCGAATTTTTATATTTCTACAGTAATTTGACTTTTAAAATACCGATTAACCGCCTCTGTGACGTTGGTTTATTTGTGGCGAGGCCCTGTGATAAAACTCGTTGGTCTATTACAAGGAACTTTTCAAAGAAGTTATGGCCAATAAAATTGATCTGAAATTGTACTTTATACTTATAAAGGACACGGAATAATACTAGTACTTCACTTAAAGTATTTCAAAATATATGTAAAATTAAATAAAGTAAGTACTTTTTATGTAAAACTGTATCTGTCTGTATCTGCTCATATACGTCCCACTGCTGGACACGGGCCTACTCTATCGATTGAGAGGGCCGTATAGTCCTCCACGCTGGCCTAGTGCGGGTTGGCGGACTTACATATCGTAGAAATTCTTGAAATCGCTACGTTATGCAGGTTTCCTCACGATGTTTTCCTTCACCGTTAAAGTGCGTGATGATTGACTATCAATACACACATAACTCCGAAAAGTTAGAGGTGTGCCCTGGGATTTGAACCCGCGACCACCGTGAACATGTAGGCAGCCGCGTCTGGTCCGTTTACCAACAGGCCACCACGCACTTCACTTATGTAAAACGCTTTTATTAAAAAAGTCACTCAACGAGCTATGGATAGGGCTATGCTCGGGGTTTCCCTACGACATCGAGTCAGAAATGAGGAGATCCGTAGGAGAACTAAAATAACCGACATAGCCCAGTGGATTAGCAAGTTGAAGTGGCAATGGGCGGGGCACATAGCACGGAGAACTGATGGCCGATGGGGCCAAAATAATCTCGAATCAACGTCCACCCACTATATACGAGTATATTATACTTATTTATAACTTATAACATATATATCTATATGTATATATATAACATATCTCAAACAATGAGTTAAGTAGACATTTTTTAAATTGCATTTAAAAGGATAAAAATTCATATAAAAGGGTAAAACAGAATGCTAAATATTTTGCATTGTTATCGTCTAAAAAAAAGTTTAAAGACTGCCTTACCCAGACCGTAGTAACGAGTTGGTTACCACCGCTTTAATGTATCAAAATAGGATGTGTGAGCCCTAACTTACGGTAGAGCCTACTCTACCGTGAAACATACATAAAGTCAGTGACAAGACAGAAAGCAGTACTCTCCATTTAGTCTTTTTGTCACAGTATATACGGGTAAATGATGAATACATAAAAATACAGGCATTTGATTCTCATTAGCGACTGATATGACTTCGCTTTCGTGAACAAATAATTCTAACAATATTATTTTATCGAGTTAAGTATGAATATTTGTATACATTCGTGATTAACAAATATATTCGAAAATCTCTAGTAATGAATATGTCATCACGAATCTGAACGGCATCCATTATTTCGCAAAGGATTCTGTAGCCATATTAGCTTAGCTGGTAGAGCGTTAGACTACGAAGTCTAGAGACCCCGGTTCGAACCCGGGATATGGCATTCCACTATCGTTGATATGTGGCCGCATGATTTTTTGTGTGCATATTGTCAGTTTTCCATATTTTAAGGAATTTAATTAAAAAAAATATATAAACAGGTTTAAAAAAATCTGTGATGAAAAATCTTTTTATCTTGTTAAAGTACAAGTTATATTAATTTTATTTACTGAATATTTTGTTTTCAGTAACAAAAATATTCGAGGGTATCATTATTTAAATCTAGCTGATTATACTCAAATATGATATGCAGGGTGATAATGACACATGCTACTTAATTTAACCTACAAGTTTCTCATCACCCCAGGTGACGTTGTACAAAATTTAAAAAAACCGGAGATGATTTTTTGTTATCAAAAATCGGGTTTTTAATTTACACGATTTTTGGCCAACCCGCATAGATACGAGTATTTTTATCGCTTAGCTCAACTTAGTTTTGTTGAGGAACTTTCCGTAGCCGTCAAAAGTTATATGGGTTGATCAAAGACCTTGGAAACTAAAATCGCGATTCTTGACAAAAGTACCAGGCAGCTTTTTTTAAACTTGGTACAATGTTACCTGGAGTGGCTAGGAACATGTGGTTTAAATAAAATACCATATGTCAATATCATCCTGTATAGATTAAAATAAGGTGCAAACTTCATACTTCGTAAAATTCATCAAGCTAAAACCCAAAATTAAGTGGATAAAAAATAAAATAAATTTAATTTAGTGTTATACATTACACAGTGGGCCGGTATATTCGTTTGAGTTAGTTTTATGTGTGTCACAGATGACAGAGCACAGACGGCAAATCGAGTGCGATGTATTAAGTATACTTTTTCCTCAGAAAAATTATCAAAGCATACTCGTAGAAGTAATGCTAAATCATTTGAGCGTCCGCCCACAAAGACGACACATAGACAACAAGAAATTGTGTCAACAAAGTATAGTGGTGTGATCCCTTCTGACAGTCTGTCGATATCACACTATGACTATGGTATATTCACAGACGTGCTACAATTAACACGTCTTGTAAGTCCAGAAACTAAGGGCCTCACGTCTTTCTCCAAAACGAAAATACATTTATCCATAATTTCTAAAAGTTAATAGTTTATATTCCAAACTATTTTTATGTAAATGAACTTCAGGAACAAAAACTGTAAAAAGTATAAAAAAGTCGAATGAAATTACGTCTCGAAGAAAGCAAATCGGGTCTCAGTAAATTTTTTACCTTCTGAGTTGAATGTTAAAATAAAACACTGTGGTGGTATCATTCATGTCACATATAAATTACCATTTATAATAATTTATTTGAAACCAAAAATTCTGCGCTATTTATGATCTAACCATCTAGGCATCTAACCAACTACGTCACGGAGGCTACCTTTTTGATGCAAGTTTATATACCTTAAAAACACAAAACACCTTTATAAACACTGAAAAGTGATATTTATCACTAGTAGGACTCTCATAAGTGAGAGGCCGCTTGGCTAAGTACCACCGCAACCTGTAATTCTTCCGCCAGACAGCACTGTTATGTTCTGGTTGGAAGGACACTGTAGCCAGAGTAAATACTGGACGTAATGAGACTTAACATTTTATGTCTCAGGATGGCCAAGGCAGTGGAATGCCAAGCATTGCTTTGTACTCGTAATTCATGGTGTTGTTTGGTTTTGCTACTGTCCATGAGCGTTCGTTTCATTTGTCATCAGGCGAATGGCAGGCTCGTCTCGTCATTCATTGCAATAAAAAAATAGGCCTTTATGCTGAAGAAAGGTTCCAGGCTTGTAACCTGTAGGATGAGTAAGCAGGTACTTTTTATACTTTACATCACAAGACCTTGTTTTAGGGTGAGATTTAAGTATTACTTTTTTTTTATCAGCCCATATACGTCCCACTGCTGGGCACGAGCCTACTCTACAATCGAGAGAAACAATTGAGAGTGGTTGGCGGACTTACATACCGTAGAAATTCTTTAAAATCGCTACGATATGCAGGTTTCCTCACGATGTTTTCCTTCAACGTTAAAGTGCGTGGTGATTAACTATCAATGCACACATAACTCCGAAAAGTCAGAGGTGTGTCCTTGGATTTGAACCCGCGACCACCGTGAACATGTAGGCAGCCGAGTCTGGTCCGTTACCAACAGGCCACCACGCACTAATACTTGTGCAATCAGATTATGTATGCATACGTTATACAATGAAATCTATAACTTTCCGCTTTTCCTGATATTTTAGATAGTTTTTCATTTTTGATAGTCGCTATAAAATGGAGCACTGTGCTGTATAAGGCGCAAGTGTACAAATGAGATGGAACAAAATACTCTAACATTGTACAACACAAATATTTATGAGTTAAACAAATATTTGTATCAAGGCCATAATACATTCCACACAAAGCTTTTCTCAGCAGGATCATGAGTCAAGACTATTAATAAGGTGCTATTGAGTATATTTATGGTCGCATGAAAACTAGTTAAAATGTTGCCTTTCCTTTTTTGCGTCTAATTACAAACCCTAATATAGTCAAACAGCTTTCAAATTATTTTCTCTTACAATTAAACGCTCACTGAGACTTTAGCGTAGTTAATTACAGTTAAAAATATTGAACAAAAAAGGCGTTTAGATATTTCCCGTTAGAGATGATTTCATCTCATATTTATGCGTGAAATAAAATCGTTATTAAAATGCACTCAGTGACGTGGTCTTAAAAAGGCGGGCCTCATTGTTTTTTTATTTCCTCAAATAAATTAATAAGTAGCTCGAAGGAAAAACATGGACGCCTGTCGCTGAAATCGGTCGGTCGGTAAAGTCGGTCATCGCGTCGACATCGCAGGAAATTTATCAATTAGTACATTTAATTGCAAACTACAGAAACTGAGTTTTTAAAACGACGCCCGTTCATATAAAAAATATAAAATGCTAACTAGTGACTATGCTACATTTAATTGGTGGAAGTTGTTTTGATAATACAGGATGATTTTTTTAACTGGGCGTGGATGGCCGATTTCGAAACTATGTATGAGAAAAAGCCAAAAATACTGAAGGGAGTCACGAGCCCGATTTTGATGACATCTTACACTGCATAGGTACTTGGATTTTTGATAAACCCATATTTCTTGTAAGAAATCGAACGCGACGATTTGGAAAAAATATCATATAATTACACCATTCGGTAATGTTACTAATATGAATCAAATTCTGGGAATTAATTACATACGGCAAACTAAAGGAGAGATAAGTTAATTTAGGAGAGATAGGTTTAGGAAGGTTAATTTTAGCAAACTTAATTTTTTCTTCCCCTATTTTACAACTAGCCTCCCTGCGTTTAACGAGGAATTTTAGAATTTGTCGCACTTTGTTGAAAAAAAACAATACTTTATGAATAACGGAGAGTTTTCGTTGTTCATGTATCGTAGCGAATGTTGGGACAGAAAAAGGATGAGAGTAAAATTATAGCAGTTAAAATGAGATTTAATGGCGTGGGCGGTGTCAATCTCCGTGCTGGAGTAATAAAAGTGTGTTGCTGATACTTCGTGGAATAATATACTAAGAAAAATGAAAATTCTTAAAATAAATATAAGATAGTTTGCGCATGTAGAGAGGATGGAATTATAGGAGAATATTAAAACAGATATCTAACGGCCATAAAAGTTGACTGCATCGTACTAACTTCGACAGGCTAAAAGTATATTTTCTTTCTAAAAGTAGCCTAACCCGATGATATTATATACTACCTGCGACCTTGTCTATGTTGTATGTTCGTCTTGTACGTTTGAGGCTTCGCCCCCGACGCCTGCCCCCGCTCGAGAACTTTCGGCGTCATTGGCCACCAATTCTGTGTAAAAAGGGCTGTGCCTACTGCCACTATAAAAAGCAGAAAAAAATATTCAAATACATGAATAAGGATCTAGTCACAGTAATATGTCGGGACAAACCGTTTTTTTTAAATTATCATTGCTTAGGTCTGGCAAACGAACAAATAACAGGTCACCTGATGGTAGGTAATCACCGCCGCCCATCAACACCCACACCGTTCGGATCATGGATGAGTTGCCGATCGATCAAATGGGAAGGAGAGCTGGAAGGCAAAAGGATGGGAAGAGGAAAGGGGTATTGGGCATCCGGCCGCCTGACTCACCGAACGAAATGCAACAGCAAAGCTGTCACTTCACGTTGGTCTCCTGTGAGACAGTGGTACCGCCCCATATGAACCTGCCCTTTCATGCTGAATCGTGACTGACAACAGTGGGGCTATACCATTTCTATAATCTCTCCCTAGCCCTAACGGAACTGTCATAATTTTATTTAAGTATGTTGTCAAACTATTCGGGAGCTCCAAGGATCTCAGTTATTTCTTCTTACACCTTTGGAGGTGTAAGTATAAATAACTGAGATCCGTGGAGCATCCATATTACTTTGCCAACTAGATTCCGCGCTGTACTTAGGTTGTTACGTAAGAACAATTTCTTCTATTACGTACGTATTTACATTTTTTCTATAATTCTGAGCTTAGTGCGGATTTCTTAAAGTAATACGAAATAAAAGCAATAAAATTTCATAGAAATAAATCCTTTTTTCCTTCAATAATTTCTCCAAACATTGATATAGGTATATTTATAGTGAAATTTTTAGGCAAACATATTAAATTATTTGTAAAACTGTCTAAACTGTAGGTCATAGTGAGCTAATTTCGTTGAAATAAATGAATACACCTAACAGTCACATACATAATCCTGATTCCACTGTAAAATCAAGTCTTGTATCGCGGGTATCAGAAACTACGAGCGACTTTTCGGTCTCACAAACACCCAGATCGGACACAAATACTTGTGGTTCACATAAACATTTGTGTCGGTGCGGTGATCTTACCCGCGGCCTCTCGTTTCACAGCCGGCGTCTAACCAACTACACCATGGAGACTGTCTAAATGCTACTATTTCTCGCGCACAGCGATGAACCTGCGCATTTTTGCTGCTTACTGCCCATAAGAAGCACCAGGATACCACTTGCACCGTAGCGAAGCCGGATTCGACTTGTAGTAACTATACAAATCTATGATATTTACATAAGACCCGATTTCAAAATCTTCTACAAAAAATAAACTAATAATGTAATAACGCTGACACAGTATACCAGGGAAAGCAAGGCTCTGAGCCCTCACGGCGGTGAATCTTGGGCACGAAGATTCGTATCATATTCTTCTTCTGATTCTGCTGTCATGCCTGAGAGATGATCGAGATTAAATTTTTCATCGTGTAAAATATAGGTATAACTAGCTTCTGCCCGCAACTCCGTTTGCGTGGTTATCTTTATTTTTTTTCCCATCCCGTTATATCCCGCCTTGTCCCGTCTCTCACTCACGATATGTAATTTAGTCCCATCCCATCCATTTGAGATCAAAAAAGTAACAAATATATCGGAATTCCTCCCTCATCCCACGGGAACACTAAATTTTTCGGGATAAAAAGCCTATGTGTTTATCCAGGTCGCCAGCTCCTCTATTCCAAATTTCATTGAAATCCATTAAGCCGTTTTTGAGTTCATCGCGCACAACCGAACAGACAAAAAGACAAACAGACAACAAATCTAAAAATCATTGTTTTGGGTTCTATTGCGTTCATTCAGTCCCACCATATTCGTTTTTTCTCATTTATCTTCATGTACAGACATTGATCGGTTATAATATTTTTGTATGTATAGACAAAATAATTCATCAAAGTAAAATCTAGCCCGCTTGGAATACAACCTTGATGTTTTGATGTCATCGTTTTTATTAGCCCTTTGTAAGATTTTTTAAAATCTCACTCCTAGGGTAATAATATACATAGTAAAATGGGAGATAAAGGGTTATACTCGTATAATAAAGCATGATTTTAAAAATAAAAAGTACTTCTACAAATGCTTGTAAAATATTTTGTTCTGGTGGTGGAGTGGAGAAAAATTAAATATACTCTGTTGAAGTCAGGTCGGGCTGCAAGTTTGGCACAAACCTTTACCCCCCCATTCAACGAGTAAAATCGGTCGCCTTCCAAATGCCGATCCACATTTAATTAAAGAACAATCAGCGCTTGAAATACACGAATCTCTCCAACGCGACAGCAATTTACTAGAAAATAGGTTAAGTGGCAATTAAAAACCTTCGTAAAAATTGGCGCAAAGCTTTATTCTTCCTAGTGTCTCTAAATATGAGGCGCGGAAAGCTCGACTGAATAAATCCGTTTAAAACAATGAGCCCGCGCGGTTTGCAGCAGTCTAATGCTCTATTAAAAAGTTTCGTATAATTATTTTACACATGGCACGTTAAGCGGTTTCACTTGTTGCCATTTGATACCTGTATTAAAACTGAGGTCTTTTGAAGGGAAATCTTCTTTAGGTGCACTTTGCACTATAAACTAAAGTGAACAGTCAAGCGTCATACTCGGACTGGTGTGAATATTGCGAAGGCGCAAACAACGTTCTAGCTTCCAATTTAACACTTTATTTTATTATTTGTTAGCGGTTTTTATAACTTTTCGAGTGTAATAAAAACTGTAACTAAAAGAATTTATACCTGCAATAAAACAAACAAGATTGTTACTGGTTAGTATATTAATTAGTTGTGCAAGCGGCGATATACTCGTATATATTAATACGTAAAGAAAAACTTTGTATGAATTTAACGAAAAATGCGCGGACGAAGGAGCATCAAATTTGTCAGAGTTGAAGATTATAGAGTTGCAGGAAAAGAAGTGCAGAGACCTATTTAAATATCCTAATATTTATTTAAAAAATGTGCTGCAAATTCATTAAATTAATTCATTCAGTTAGGGGACTTATATTATGTTTTATTCCCTAGCCTTATTTTTTGTTGTCAATACGTATATGGGCTGATACAATTATCAGCCCATATACGTCCCATTACAGGGCACGGGCCTCCTCTACACTCGAGAGTACAATTGTAAGTGGCTAGGCCATAAAGTCCACCACGCTGGCTTAGTGCGGGTTGGCGGACTTTTACATACCATAGAAATTTATACAAACCGCTATGGTATGCAGGATTCCTCACGATGTTTTCCTTTGCCGTTATAGTGCGTGGTGGTTGACTATCAATGAAGCCTTATTATCCTCTAGGTATTCTGAAAGTGAGATTTACTGCACAACTGTCGCTTAAAAGTGGATTTGAATTCATTCATATCCTAAGGCTTTTATGTAAAAATATGAAAGGCTTTTATGTGGTAAATTTATTAAGAAGTGTATACACTAACCCTTAAAATATTTGCTGATTTTATGACTGACTAGATTATTTCTACTTTTAGTATCTATTTTTGTCATGAATATGAACATGGTGACATTAAAGAACAACATTCAAAAAATGTTTACATTGAATAAGTAATATGTGCGGCACATTTCACATAATTTTGTTTGTGACAAATAAAATTACATCCGCGTCTTCTTACTCTACCACTCTCAACCGTACTCTCGACTGTAGAGGAGACCCGTGCCCTGCAGTGGGACGTATATGGGCTGGTACAGTAGTGGACATACCAACCAAAATACACCAAACCCATTTTCTATACAAATAATCTAAGGCATTGCCGATGGCTTCCAGACTCATTTGTACCATCTTTGCTAAGTTCTATGTTATAGATAGGAAAATACATACTATACGCCGTCAACAGTGTAGTGTTCGAGGCCTTTATCGCCGCTGTTATTGTCACAAAACACAGAGTTAGTTTTTGTGCAATGAAAAGCGGCTAGCTGTATCGATAATGTGCAAGCGGAAAAGTTGAAAACGAGCCAGGTAAGTTTCTATTTGATGGTTGAATTTTAACATTGAGTATTAACGAGACATCGTTAAAGTAAGAAACCACCTTTATTTTGGACTCGTGTTGTCTTACTTCATCTATTTCGATTCATATTTAACTACTCGAGGTATATTTTGCTAGTGTATCAGTATGAACATCTCTCTGGTTGGCGACCATCGTTCATAGCGGTTAAGGACCCGAAGTGTGTCATATCTTGGTACATGAAGTTCCATACTCAGAATTCGATTTTGAACGGACACAAGACATGCTCATCGATTAGATTTCTTAACGATATCGATGATGATCGTATAGTAAAAAAAAATAACAATCTGTTGGGGTGTACATACATATATTAATTAATCAAGTGAGAGAGTTGATGTTCCACGCCCAGACAGTTTTGTTGATTCCAAGCTTCTTTATCGTGTATTGCTCGCGAAGTTGACTTTTGTATTCTTCTTCTTCCATAAGCATGTCGAACGAAGGGCCTAAAAATGAGACCATATGTTTTTTATACGGTCACAAGAGAGTGTCACGATGCACATGATGGTTAGTAATAATCCAAAGAGAGTATCCACTGAGGGGGCGTGACCTCTCGCCAGTCGATACATTTGTGCCAGTCTTTTGCAATTGTGGTGTACTGAGTAGGAGTAGGCTTCGCTGTACCCATTGCCTTGAGATTTTAATTATGTTTGTGCCTACATAAAACGCCTTTTTTTCAGGTGGAGTAGAGGGCAGAGGTGTAACCAGGCCATCCACTTTTCGCCTTATGTGTCACCGTTCCATGATATTATAGGGGGCGAGCCTATCGTCATATCGGGCACAAATTCCTGACTCCGGACTGATAGAAAACTGATGACAACTGATACTGATAGAAAGAAAAATCCAATACCTATATAAGTATATAGGTATATAAGTATATACCTATATAATTATACAGCGGCCTTCACAATTTTAAAAAGCTACAGCATCACCCATTGAACGTGGAATCACGACAGGGGGCTTACTCTATGAGCCGAAACGAAACTCGAATGTTCGTACGTCGTAAAACTGTACGAATGTTCCTATAGTCCTTTTTTTTAAGAAACGAGTACTGAGTATGTTTCTCGCACATTTCCGATATTGACAGAGTGAGATGGATCATTAGTCGCAGCGGGGCGACGCCTTTGTTCTTGTTTTAAAATTGGTAAGGCACATTCATATTGAATAGTTTTAAAATGTACTGCAGAGAAAATAAATTTAGTATTTTATGATTTTAATTTTCATACTTAAGTATATCATCACTAGCATAAGTATCATTTGTTTTTCTGTAGATTGCAAAGGGCCCTTAGTAGGTATGCTTAACTACAGGAGACATATCCGTGATGACTCACGTAGGAACAATATCGTCTGGTTCACTCATTCAAACACGTGCGACGCGCAGGTAGTCGATAACTCAACTGAATGTTCATGTAACTACAGCGTTTGTGTGGAACGGACTTTATGTTAATTATGCCGACCAATAGCAGCGCAGTAAAAATTTTCGGTACTCGTTTGTTAAAAAAAATAGACTATAGATACTTCACGAAATGTTCGAATCCTCAATCGGACGTCCTAATTATAGACTCAGTTCGGAGTGAACGATATTCTCTATAATAGTATTATAATAGTGTTGATTTTTAAAATGGAAAACTTATAACATACTTCAAACGTTGAACTTTCGGATCGTTTCGGATTATAGAGCAACCCTCCAGGACCTGGTCAGACCTGGTTATGTTATATTTGGTAGCGCGACTCTTTAACCTGTCATAAACGAACTACGCGGGCTGTTATTATATGTTTAAAATAGGCATTACCAGCTCTCAGTGTAGAATTCTTCTTACTGCGCACCTTTTTCGGCTTTTTGCCTTGGAGCCATGTCTCAGGTATGCTTTCTAACAAGTCGATCAGTTTATCAATATCCACTTCCAGCATATGTACGAGTTCCATGGACACGATAAATACCAGCGGTCTGAAGTAGAACACACCAGGACTTTGGAGGGCCACTCTATCGGTGGATCTGAACAGGGCTTCTCTGTAGACTTCCATCATTCGTTTGTACTTCTCGCGGATTTTACCTAGAAATATGGGAGAATTCTGTCAAATAAATAAGTTTCATTTAAAAGCAGTTTGATTTTCAAAGTTAGCAATTAGACATTTTTACAATTACAGATTTTTGTGAGTGTCGTTGTGTGTCGTCGTGACATGTCTAATAGCGAACTTAAAAAAAAACACATATTTTTCTTAAGAACCCTTGGGATAAAATTCGAAAAATTGCAACAGAATAAAATTTGCGATATGTGTTATGAAAGTCAGCAATCCGTACAATGGAATATCGGTCCTTAATTTTTCTTCAAACTTGACACTACTTAAAACAAACTGGTTATGGGGCCAGGATATTTTTTATTTTTTTACAATTACGACTTTGGTGAATGTGTTTGAGACAGAGAATTTGATTAAATGAATATGGGCAAATACAAAAAAATAAAAATGTTGAACTAAGAAATTGAATAAGAAGTGAAAATCGCTCATTAAGATGGTTTTTGGTTAATACAGTGAGTTTAAATCTTTCGAACACTAACATAATCAAATCGTAGCAATTAAAATTTTTAGGGTGTCTTTAGAATACTGTAAGGTAGAAAAGTTATAGACGATTTTTTTATTTGTCAATTTTATTCAAATATATGCAAAGTTTTCCGAATATCCTTAAATAATCCTTTTGTACCTTTTATTCAGTTAACAATTTCACTGTGTTATACCGTTTCACATAATAAAACTTTAATAACAGATTATAGAGATTTTTTCTACGTGATCATTACTTCTGGAGTAAACCCGAGTCAAAGTCGGAAAGGCCATTTTTGCTTTAATTTATCATAAGTCAGCTCCAAATCATACTACGGAGTTCTCTAGTATATCAAATTAAAAGGAATTAAATTATCTACAAGAGCTTTATGATGATATTACCAAATAAACATCACCCACGTAAATGCACGGTGTCAAACACGAGTAAAAATTTGTATTTTTTGTTCTCGTTGGTTTTCCTGCGATTGTTTAATAACCAGGCATGCAATAAAGTAATAGAGCGCAGATCTGAAAAATAGACATGTCAGGCTTCCAATTTCTTAGTTTCAAATTTTTTAACGATCAATTTTCTCCAAGATACAGACTGTCAATTACTTGATAAAAAAAAATATCCTTGAATTTTTGTGAGTAGTGTAGATCACATACCCCCCGATATGATCTATATATATTTACCTACATACATTGTGAATTAGTTCAACTTTTTTACACTGACTCAACAAACTGATTACAATGCACTGGAAGCAAAGTATGTTGACAGCCTCCGTGGCGCGGTTGGTTAGACGCCGGCTGGGAAACGAAAGGCCGCGGTTTCGATCCCCACACCGAAACAAATATTTGTGTGATCTACGGGTTTCTTTTCGGGTCTGTGTGTTTGTGAGACCGAAAACTCTCCCGTAGCTTCTGATACCCACGACACAAGACTCGATCTTAGCGCGGGGTCAGGACTATGTACGTGACTGTTGGGTGTATTTATTATTTATATTTATTATATAGAGGCCGACTAAAGAGAATCTCGACTGGCAATAGTCATGTATCTCCTGGCATCTGAAACAATTATTCAGGCCTAAACAACTGTTTTTTTATGGTGCAATAAAAGGACTCCGATTACAGAAAGGAGGGAAGACATGTTCTGGCAAACTGATCCACAGCATAATACTACAATGAAATAAGCAATGGCTAACTTCTTGGTTCGGAGAGAGGTGGTGGGCGATACTAAATTGTAGTCTCGCGAGCTAGCACGCGTGGTTCTGTTCATGAAAATAGTAGAAGGAACAAGATAAAACAGTTCCTCATAACTCTCACCATAGTACAGACAGCATTACACAATATTACTGGGTTGGTTACTAGTTGTGGCAATTTATGTATTAAAGGAAACACGTATAGTAGAATTGTTATACTATGATGGCTGCGGAACCAGCTGAAAATCAGTGCTGTTGTAAAATAGCGTATACTGAGCTGGTATCCTTTCTACGCACATCTTACAGCAAAATAGATATTAATGTAGATCTGACCTTTTCCTTGTATTATATTATTATTTAGTTGTATTGTGTGTGTGGAAGAAATAAATGGTTTAAATGGTATTCAGCTTTTGTATTAAGGCCACTTTTGGAGAAACTCAACCTCATCCTTACGAGCTTAAGGCTTTGGTACTGTAGCGATACTGCCGGAAATAAGAGAATTGATCTCGTAAAATAAACCAGTCCGAAGAAGATAAATATGGACGTGTCGGACAATTTTTGATCCGATAGGTTTAGTTTTGGCATCGATTCTTCAAGATTAAAATTATTTATCAACTACTTTCGATTAGTGATGGTTCGACTAGTGAATAAAAAAATAAAGGCTTACCCATTACTACTCCAATGTCAAAATTTAAATAAACGGAGTGGTCGTCTTTAATCGACGTCACCTGACGTACTTTCAGCTTGGCGTCCTTGACAAGTAGTACCGACAGTTCAATTAATTTCTTTTTATCCTCATAGCCCATTACGTCCTCTGTTAAATGCGATTCCTCTATGCCGCATACCGATGCCACTAAAAAATATAATCAATAATATAATTAAAAAATAAAAACTATTATCAACTATTTATAGCATATTCATATACGACCGAATGGCGAGCTGTACAAGTAAAACTTGCCATAGCAAACAACACGAGTGTATTGCTAGCACAATTGACATAATTGTCACAACCGCGTATACAATCATCACAATGAAACTTGACAAATCAATACAATATTCCCATCAATTTTGTTTCTATATAGTTTTCACAATTGTTGTTACATAAATTTTTTTTTTCAGTATTATTTAATTTAGGTCTATTAGATGGGTACTCCAAACGTCACGCAGCTTTTATATTTATTACCGGAGCCAACGCGGCCCTGTACATATACAACCCGGCGAAACAAACTCAACGGGCTTACTTAACCACGGGATTTTATGAGGCGCGGCCTAGGTATGAGCAAATACAGCTAGCCGAACTCAGTGCGCTAGGTTTTCACACAGTTGCTAGGGATATAAGGTCATGGCCATAGAGATATCTTCCGGAAATTCTGTTTGGATTGCACTGCATATGCTAAAAAATTAAAGTCACTTTATCGTACCAGAATACAAAAGATTTTGTTGATATATCAATAACAGTAAAAAATCTTACTTACTATAAAGGAACGTTAGCAGGATTAAAAACATTTTAAAAATGGAAACAAATTATTTACATTTTTAATTACTAGTAGCAATGAGTTGCAAATTGCTATTAATATTTTATGGTAATTACTTTTTTATTACATTATATGCGAAAATCGTAGTAACTTAAAAGTGCGCGGCGACCTGTTGGTTACATTTAACAGTGCTATCGACATGATATATTAAAGGTAGCAATTTTAACTTCCTATAAAAATAGACGGGTTATAGACAACAGCTACAAGCGGCCTCTACCAAAAATATATTTATCTAGTTGGATGCCTATTTCTCGTTTAGTACGTTTTGTCGGCTCACACATGGCGAGTGTAAAGCCGACGAGGCGTGCCTGCAAAAGTTTCTATTAGACAAAATATACAAGTATATACGGCGTTAAGAACCCAAAATCAAACAACAACGTGTTTAAAGTGAACTATATCATCTATATAAATAACTCTGTAGTACTACGAATGCCGTTTGGGCGTTTTGGCGTTCGTGAAAAATCTTGACATCATCATCAGCCCGGACTGCAACGGGCTGCTGGACATACGCCTCTCGCAAGGTACACCACAGAGAACGGTCTACTGCTTTATGCATCCAATCGCTGCCGGCCCTCTAGTTCAAGTCGTCCCGCCATCTGGCCAGATCTTGACATCCATCCATCTGTCAGCCAAAAGAAGTACACTGCTGAACATAGGCCTCTCCCCATGATTTCCACAGTGACCTGTTGGTGGCAGCCTGCATCCAGGATCTTGACATCGCGGTGTAAAAAATATTCCATTTAAATCAGCGCCATCTGGCGAAGGGTGGTTCGAATAATTTTATAAGGGAGCACTCTACATGACTAACTAGTTCCGAAAACTAACACGCTTTACGTTCACACGAGCGGTGTTTATTAAAATATTTCTGTAAAATCATCACAAAAGGGAAAATACGTGTCAAATATTTTTAATGTTATTGACATTTTATTTTTTGACTATGTCTGAGGGATTTTGCCTTAATTTTTTATACTATAAACCCAAAACTATCAGTTTATTTTCCATTCTGTTTCTCTTTCAAAGAGTAATATTATGTTAACTACTCTGTCTCAAAACACTCCTATTCAATATTTATGATGTAATTTTCGGATGGACCACTTTGAAATGGAAACACACCTTTTTTATTTATTACTACAACAGCATCTGTGTGTGTATGTGTCATACTACTCACAAACATTAAAGGATTTTTTTTTTGATAAATTTTATGGTGTTTTTTGACAGTCTGTATCTTGGAGAAAATGTATTATTAAGAAATTTAAAACCAAGAATTTGAAGCTTGAAATGTCATTTTGCATGCCTGGTTAATAAGCAATTGTAGGAAAAATAACGAGAAAAAAAACAAACTTTTACTCGTGTTTGACACCGTGCATTTACTTGGGTGATGTTTATTTGATGAAATCATCATAAAGCTGTTGTAAGTAATTTTGTTATTGTTATTGTATCAGCCCATATACGTCCCACTGCTGGGCACGGGCCTACTCTACAATCGAGGGAATCGATTGAGAGTGTTTAGGCCATATAACGCATACCACGCTGGCCTAGTGTGGGTTGGCGGACTTACATACCGTAGAAATTCTTTAAAATCGCTACGGTATGCTGGTTTCCTCACGATGTTTTTCTTCACCGTTAAAGTGCAAGGTGATTGACTATCAATACACACATAACTCCGAAAAGTCAGAGGTGTGCCCTGGGATTTGAACCCGCGACCACCGTGACCATGTAGGCAGTCGCGTCTAGTCCGATAACAACAAGCCACCACGCACTTAGGTATGCGCGTAGGTAATTCAATTCCTTTTAATTTAAAATACTAGAAAACTCTGTAGTATGATTTGGAGCTGACTTATGGTAAATCAAAGCAAAAATGGCCTTTCCCACTTTGACTCGAGATTACTCCAGAAATATTGAACACGCAGAAAAAGAATTGGCTTTTTGTAAACTTCAAAACATACTCTATAAGCTGTTATAAAAGCTTTATGATGTAAAACAGTATTACTAAGTCAAATTGTTGACTGAAGAAAAGGTATAAAAACGGTTATTTAAGGATATTCGGACAACTTGGCATATCTTTAGATAAAATGGACAAATTAAGAATAGCGTCGGTAACTTTTCTACTTAGAGAATTCTAAAGACACACTAAAAATTTCAAACTGCTTTTATTTGATTATATTAATGTTCGGAAGGTTTACACTTACTGTATTCGCCAATCCAATGAATTCTACCACTACGCAATGTGTTCTTGCCCAAAATACCTCAGTGCCTCAAATGGAAAGTCTTCGATAGTTGTGTATTGCCAGTGACGACATACGGCACCGAGACGTGGCCTCTTCCTATGGGCCTTATTAGGAGGCACAAAGTCACTCAACGAGCTATGGAGAGGGCTATGCTCGGGGTTTCCCTACCACATCGAGTCAGAAATGAGGAGATCCGTAGGAGAACTAAAGTAACCGACATAGCCTAGTGGATTAGCAAGTTGAAGTGGCAATGGGCGGGGCACATAGCACGGATAACTGATGGCCAATGGAGCCAAAAAGTTCTCAAATCAACGTCCACCCACTATATACGAGTATATTATACTTATTTATAACTTATAACATATATATCTATATGTATATATAACATATCTCGAATACCTAGCCTAAGCTTTTATTATTATAAATTGTATTTCTGTTTCTTTTTTTTAATTTAGGTTAAGAAAGGAAACTAATAAATGTTTTATTATTATTTTTATTATTATTAACAAACATAGGTATTCGAAAATCTCTATTTCAATATGTCATCACGAATCTGAACGGCATCCATTATTTCGCAAAGGATTCTGTAGCCATATTAGCTTAGTTGGTAGAGCGTTAGACTGCGAAGTCTAGAGACCCCGGTTCGAACCCGGGATATGGCATTCCACTATCGTTGATATGTGGCCTCATGTTTTTTTTTGTGTGCATATTGTCAGTTTTCCATATTTTAAGGAATTTAATTAAAAAATATATAAACAGGTTTGAAAAAATCTGTTATGAAAAATCTTTTTATCTTGTTAAAGTACAAACAAGTTATATTAATTTTATTTACTGAATATTTTGTTTTCAGTAACAAAAATATTTGAGGGTATCATTATTTAAATCTAGCTGATTACACTCAAATATTATGAAACTAAAATCACGATTCTTGACAAAAGTACCAGGCAGCTTTTTTCAAACTTGGTACAATGTTACCTGGAGTGGCTAGGAACATGTGGTTTAAATTAAATACCATATGTCAATATCATCCTGTATAGATTAAAATATGGTGCAAACTTCATACTTGGTAAAATTCATCAAGCTAAAATCCAAAATTAATTTAATTTGGTCTTATACATTACCCACAGTGGGCCGGTATATTCGTTTAAGTTAGTTCTATGTGTGACACAGATGACAGAGCACAGATTGCAAATCGAGTGCGATGTATTTAGTCTACTGTTTCCTCAAAAAAATTACTAAAGCATAGAAGTAATGCTAAATCATTTGAGCGTCCACCCACAAAGACGTCACATAGACAACAAGAAATTGTGTCGACAAAGAATAGTGCTGTGATTCCTTCTGACAGTCTATCGATATAGATACATATGTTTGCCTGTGGTATATTCACAGACGTACTACAATTAATAGGTCTTGTCAGTCAAGAAACTAAGAGCCTCACGTCTTTCTCCAAAACGAAAATACATGTATCCATAATTTCTTAAAGTAAATAGTTTATATCCCAAACTATTTTTATGTAAATGAACTTTACGAAAGGAAACCGCTGTAAATAGTATAAAATATTCGAATGAAATTACGTCTTGAAGACAGCAAATCGGGCCTCAGTTTATTTTTTACGCTTTGAGTTGAATGTATAAATAAAACACAGTGGTATGGTATAGTACAACGACTTTTCGGTCTCACAAGTACTTGTGGATCGCACGAACATATTTTGTCTCGGTGCGGAGATCGAAGCTGCGGCCTCTCGTTTCGCAGCCTCCATGGCGTTAAACAACTGCTCTAAGGAGGCTGTCAATCTTTTAATTCGGCATTATTAATTATATTATATCACCGTTTAAGTATAACAACATATTTTCAAAAACACAAAACAATAGGCACAGTATTGGCTGGGATATCTAGTAACATAAATATAAAAATGCCGAGTTGATAACCTCTTTCCTTTGTGTAGTTGTTAATATCGATTAGGTACCAGTTATCACCGAAAAGGTGACGAAATCAGTATGCCAGTGATATATAATAACTGTACGTAGAATTCAATACAAACATAATAAATAAACCACCGGTCGGCAGTCACCGATGTTTGCTCTCCTTACGGTATAGCCGTGGGGTACTTAGCTGGGAGTGTTCACATCATTATTCATTACTATTATAAAATAGGTAGCGGGTAAAATAATCTTGATAGTTAGTTTCTTATCTTTACATATAAATAAAATTGGAGTGTCTGTAAAGTCGAAAATCGCAAATCCATCTTTTCCTTCAAGTACATAACGTTATTGACACGATACCTGTACCGAAAATGCACTTTGTTGCAATGCACAATGCATAAAAATGATTGTCTGTCTGTCTGAACGATAGCCAATGTTTGCAGGAGTAACTAAGGCTACTTAAATTTTGGAAATCTAAGTAGGGTTCCGCACAAAAAAATAAAATCCCTTAAAATTTGAGGTTGTTTTTTAAAATATGGTTTTACGAGTATAACACGCGTGTGGTTGAATTGATTAGGTTTCTTCGATTTATTTTGATTTCAAAAAACATTTAGGGTTTCGTAGGTATAAAAAATGTCTTATAAATTGAGCCTGGTGGTATAATTCAAGTCTCGAACAGGGCAGGGAAAGCAATATTTAAACCGTAATTGATTTCGTAAGCGGCTCATTGGTTTTAGCATTTCACATTTACGCGAGGGGTGTGGGGGGTTTACATGAAAATATGTGTGGTAATATCGGATTTTTAAAATATTCAATTCAAAATTGGAATTATATCGAGGGGTGGTAAAATTTTGTACGGATGTACCACCTTTTTAAGTTGCGCCTTAATAAAAATTGTATCTACTTAACGTAGATTTATAATGAGGAATTATAAAAATTTAAAGTGGGTATAAGGAGGAAATTGTTGGAAAGAAAGTAAGTACACAATTTCAAATAAAGTAAATCGCGCCGACGAAGTTGCGGGCAAAATCAAGTAATTAATAAATATTCAAATCGCCATCGCAAATTGCAAAAAAAAGTGATATTACTTATTACTACTACATACGTAAGTGCGTGGTGGCCTATTAGTAACCAGACGTGGCTGCCTACAAGTTCACGGTGGTCGCGGGTTCAAATCCCAGGGCACACCTCTGACTTTTCGGTGTCATGTTTGTATTGATAGTCAATCACCACGCACTATAAAGGTGAAAGAAAACATCGTGAGGAAACCTGCACACCATAGCGATTTGTATAAATTTCAATGGTATGTAAAAGTCCGCCAACCCGCACTAGGCCAGTGTGGTGAACTATATGGCCTAACCACTCTCAGTCGTATTCTCGATTGTAGAGGAGGCCCGTGCCTTGCAGTGGGACGTATATGGGCTGGTACATTACTACATACGTACTAAGGACCATAATCGTCTTCTTTAGATGGGTTGTACCAGCTACAAAATCATACTAAGTGCACCTGTACGGTACAGGCTGTACCTTATCCGTAAAAATACTCGATCCGTCTGGATCGAGTATCTACTGCTACCACTTAGTATCAAATATCGGATTCGATATGGGTACCGCGTACTTCAGAGATTAGATGTGTCTTCAATATTGGACTTGATATTTCGATTCGATACTCTGTAGCCGAGATCGTTTTTTACATTTGCTTACAAATTCAAGTAGTTTCTATAATTTTGTGATTAACGTGTGTGTTATGCACAGATGCGTAAATAAACTAAATTATTGTTCATGTTGAACTAATTTATAATACTGTAGAGTTAATAAATTTCTCATACTTTAATAATACAATTATAAAAAAGGAACAAAACCGAACCCTCAACTACAATTTATTGGTAATTTAATAACTGGAACAAACTGTTATGAAATTATCCTTAATAACTAGCTAAATAAACCGAGACATTATCACAATAACACATCAAAACAATTAAAATCAACCAATCAATCAATCAATTGCTAATATTAAAGTAAAACAGGATAACATGCTCGTCATGAATCAACGACCTATTGTTTCGAAAGCCAAACAACCAAAAGAGTGCTCCGGTCGGATAACTAACTAGTTTTATACTGGCTGAGTTGACGGCACCACTTTCATAATCTTGTTGGGAGTGACATGTACGTAGCTGCGGGTAGACAACTGACAAGGAGGTACACTTCTCCAATGATGCTGGGTAGATATCGAAGTGTCGGCAGAAATAGCTAAGAATATACATTTTGCATTTCATGTCTATTTTGTAATACTAATATCAAATGTTTATTTGCTGGGTCTACAATGTATGTGCCTATTTACTTTCTAACCTACTACAAAATACTATACTAGATAAAATTACCTAACTATGATAGAGGAGGATATCAAACAAAAATATAAAATTCTTATGTTATAAAGATTTTTTAAAGGTTTTATCTGTGCAGCAACCACGGGCAACAATAAATTGTCAGTTTCTGTTAAAATTGTCTTATATGTTTCGCCCCCAGTTATCATTATGTTTTTTTAATAGAATAAAATTGAAAAAAACAACAAGATGAAAAGTGTTACTTTGTGTTGCTGCAGTAATCTTTGGCAACGACTATTAAATCGTTTAAGAAGTCCATGCAATTTTTACTTTTCTTCTTACACATCCAGCCTTCAACATAATTGAAATGGTAACCTTGTCATTTGCCGCTTTAGATTTGAGCAAATTCATCTCTTTCCGCTCCTACAAGTGACTCTGTAATTATAATTTTTTTCTTATAAATTCCCTGAATTATTTTTAATTATTCGTTAAATTGTAGATTTTACTGTCATATACTGTTGACATAATTTTTGGTACGTTGCTTCATGTTTTCATATAAGTGACGTAGTTGAGCCCACGTCTGAGGGCCGCTTGTTGCATTCGCATTAAATTGCTCAGCGTTCGACATCCAAGGCTTTCGCTTTTCTTTAAGATTCTTTATTTTCAATAATACTGAAGTGTCTGAAATGTACATATGTATATTATTACATCAAAATACTTTAAAATTTAAAAGAAAACTTATATACTTGCCTGTTTATTACCTCCAGTACGTTTTCAGGTATGGGTCCTATCCATACCTAATGATTTCACATTCTTTCCGCTTCGTTTCATGCACACATAGAACATCAATCTTACTCTCATTTATCATCTGACATACTTCATTATTTTTTTTCATTTATTCCTCCTCTTGTATTTATAGTAGCAAAGCGGATTAACCGCATTTCGCCAACATGGAATACGAGACGTGACAGCCGGCGAACCGCCTCGCCGCCGCTTAGACAATTTTTATTTTTATGAATCATTACTGCGTTCCCGCGAGTAGCTAGGTAAAAATAAATGTCGCGCCTGGCAGAGCCCCGCATGTCAGGCCAAGGCTGGTCTGACAATAGGGTACGCTGAAGACTAGGCTCGTCCCTAGCCATGCATCTCTCGACGCGGCACACCTTAGAGTGGCGGGTACGGAAAGGATAAGGAATAACGGCTTGGACTGGGTGATTCAATGATTGGGTAACGGAGATTAAGAGCTTAGGAAGAGGAAGGTAAAGCGATTGAAGTTAGCTCGGAGAACCGGGTTCGCGTACCTGTTTGTTGTGAGATTACTACCGGACAAGTAGTGTGTCACATACACCCGATGTGACATGAGATTTACTAAATATTTGAATATATCACAAGATATGTAGTTATGAAATACATATGTGGATCTAGTAAAGCTTGCTTTATAAATTTTGATTCTTCTGTGTTATGGCCAAAATACCAAATATCCCGCAAGAAACCGTAGCAAAATTCATGTCGAAGTAAAACATATTTCTATAAACTAAGAGCTATAATAGTTTACTTCTGGGAATACGGTGGAATATAATACATTTTCAATACGAACACACTTTTTATTACAACACGTGGCCCCACTTACCAGGAGTACACGTGATATGGGGCTCGATTACGCGGCCAACAATGCACACGTCCACAGGGTGCGTGCCCCTAGTTGATATTGCGTAAAGACTAAAGACATAATATGACGAAAAGCTATGTATGGCTCTGAGTGGTTAAATTAATAGGACCTAGTCTTGCTAGTAAAGATACGGAAATACCGCCGTCATAGTTTGGTGCTCAAAAGTTTGCTCATATTTTGATTTTAAAAGAGCCCCATTCGCTTATCAAAAGTATCTATTCTATAGAGCATGTAATACTCATAGAATACTCTCGTCGTATGATTCAATAAATCTTGAAGTGAACCTTCAGATTTAATTTCTACTATGGAAATATTTTGTGTGTGACATCGTTACTTTGCCCTTGTTCCAGCTTCTTAATTCGGTCGCATATAGACTACGACCTTCTTCAATACCTTCAATTCATATTGTATAGAAGTCGATAAGCCACTAATAAGCATTGTTAATGTTTTTCTTTACTAATTTTACTCTTTGTCGAATATGTTCTATGCAAAACAAATTTGCTAGTTCTTAATATTTACAAGGTTATTAAAGAATTTGCACGTTTCATACTTTCTTTTTTGCCTTCATTTTATTTGTTTTGCATACACTAAAACATTTGTTTCAGTTTTCTTTCTTGATATTTTCTTTTTCCTTTTTTTAGAGCTTTCACTGCAATTCTATTTTTTTGCTGTGTTTTTAGTTTTGTAACCAGATTTCAATTTCGTTTTGTATCCATAAATTTTGATATGGAAAGGTTATTCCTTGTATCGAAAAGGTAAAACCTTATTTTACCTTATTCATTAAATATTTGAACATATCACAAGATACATAGTTGTTAAATACATATGTAGATCTGTTAAAGCCTGATTTGTACGCTTTGATTCTTCTGTGTTATGAACAAAAATACCAAATATCCCGCAACGTCGAAGTAATTAATATTACTATACACTATGAGCTTATTAATTTACTTCTGAGGATACGGTGAAATAAACATTTTCGATACAATTACATTTTTATAACAATCACGTTCCCCCACATACAAGGAGCGCACGTGGCAGGTACCCAATCACACGGCCAACAATGCGTACGTCCGGCGGGTGCGTGCCCCAAATTAATTTTGCGTAACGGTGAAAAGATACGGGTGGCTCTGAGTGGTGAAATTAATAGGAACTAGTCTTCTTCTTCTTTTGTGTCAATGGCTCACGTGATACACTTTTATTTAAACCTTTACAGTTTCCCGGTCCAGTGAGTCGCTACATTCATTGCAGCAGCTGTTGCCTATATGATGTCCCTTCTTGTGCAGGAACTAGTCTAGCTCATAGTTAATGCCTTTAACTCTTTGCCCTCGAGTTGTATAAGGGAGACACTTCGATACCACGGTGTACCAATATACCTTCTTTATTCATTTAAGAATAAACTAATAAATACACCCAACAGTCACATACATTGTCCTCACCCCACACTAACATCAAGTTTCTTGTCGTGGGTATCAGAAATCAGACCGAGAGACCCGAAAAAATACCTGTGATTTACATAAATATATGTTCGGTGCGGGGATCGAACCCGCTGCCTCTCGTTTCACAGCCGGCGTCTAACCAATACGAATAAAATTTGCGATTTGTGTTTATGAAAGTCAGCAATCCGTACAATGGAATATCGGTCTTTAATTTTTCTTCAAAACTGACACTACTTAAAACAAACTGGTTATGAGGCCAGGACATTTTCTTTTTTACAATTATATACTTTAATGAATGTGTTTGAGAGAAAGAATTTGATTAAATGAATATGGGTAAATGCTAAAAAAACAAAATTTTGAACTAAATAAATGAATAAGAAGTGAAAATTGCTCATTAAGACGGCTTTTGGCGAATACAGTGAGTTTAAACCTTTCGAACACTATCATAATCAAATCGTAGCAATATTTTTTTTAAGATGTCTTTAGAATACTGTAAGGTAGAAAAGTTATAGACGATATTTTTAATTTGTCAATTTTATCCAAAGATGTGCAAAGTTTTCCGAATATCCTTAAATAACCCTTTTTTTACCTTTTCTTCAGTCAACAATTTCACTCAATAATACTGTTTTACATAATAAAACTTTAATAACACCTTATAGAGTATATTTTGAAGTTTTCAAAACCCCAATTTTTTTTCTGTGCTATCATTATGTCTAAAGTTATCCCGAGTCAAAGTCGGAAAGGCCATGTTTGCTTTGATTTACCATAAGTCAGCTCCGAATGATACTACGGAGTTCTCTTATACATCAACATAAAAGGGATTAAATGATCTACGAGAGCTTTATGATGATGTCACCAAATAAATATCACCCAAGTAAATGCACGTTGTCAAACACCAGTAAAAGTTTGGAACTTTTTTCTCGTTGGTTTTCTTACGATTTCTTATTAACCAGGCATGCAATAAAAAAAATAGAGCGCACATCTGAAAAATAGATATTTCAGGCTTCCATTTTCTTGGTTTCAAATTTCTTAACAATCAATTTTCTCCAAGATACAAACAGTCAAAAACACCTTAAAATTTGATAAAAAAAATATCATTTAATTTTTGTGATTAGTGTATATAAATGTTCACAACAGAAAAGAATCAAAACCTTTTAAACAGGTGATAACAGATCAAGATATGTATTTCGTAATTATACTTCTTGTGATCGCATGTTTAATAGGGTAAAATAAGGTAATACTTGGTATTATCGAGTTAAATGCAAAGAAATACCTTACCAAATTAATCTATAGCTACCAAGTACCAACCGAAATAGGTACTAGTTTGACGTTAGAGTTGATTTTTTCATGGCAAAACCATCGCAAAAACTGAATTAAATTGCAATGAAAAGCCTAAAAAGGAGGAAATCGGAAATATTGTGATGTAAAGGTAATGAATGTTTTTGTGTGTGCAGCTTTTGAGCTGTCTTGTTGTTGCTTGAATCATTGTTTCAATCATTTCTTTTGGGAAATGAAGGGAAAAAGGAAAGTTTGAAACATGCAAATTTTTTATGTTTTTTGGATTTTTGTCTGTTTGTCTGTGCGGTTGTGTGCGATGAACTCATCAGGATCATCATCAGGATGGTATTAGAAATTTTGTTGCGGGGCTCAGATGGTTCTTCTTTCCGGGGTATTACAGGACGCTGATGTACATATGTAGAGCGTGGTAATAAATCTGAAACACAAGAAAAATTAATTAAATAAAGAAATGTACATAAATCTTTTAAACGTTTTAGCATTTAAAATGGTATCTACCTGGCTTCCCCTTTCTGGGAAAAAGGCGTGAGTTTATGTATGTTATGCATTTTCGGGGATGAATAACTAGAATAAACCAGTAAAATGTGGGAGTCATTTAACTGATGAGGACTTTAGTCGATCAATGATTTATCCCTTTTTTGTGGTCAAATGGACTGCATGACGGCTATCTTCAGTACAATAAATGATTATAAGCTCTTAAAATTATTTAAAAACACAATTTTATGAATGTGTTACCACACAGTTGTAGTTTAACCATTCCGAGAAGTATTTCTTTTGTTTTAATATTATGGCCAGCAGAGAATATGCGGGTTTAAAAGATTTCAATAACTGTTATGTTACTGTAATATATTTTTTAAAATAAACATTAAGATAATAAATATTTAGAAATAGTTTTAACGGATATATTTGGCGATAATTGCATTTTTGACCATTCAACTTTAATCTAGGGACTTTTTTTTAATGTACCAAATGAACAATGATCTTTGGAAATTGAAAACTATGTCTCTCTGTGTGACTCTCTTCAGCCACAGGTAGTCCACTACTGAACATAGGCATCTCAACTATTTAAATAGTTTTGCTAAGATAAGTTCCAATCTTTAGACCTATGCGCTTACCACCTCAATTAGGATATTAGTCTGAGAAAACGGGAGAGAGGAAAACAAACTTACTGACGATTCGGGATCCCAGCGTTGCTTAACTGGTAGCAGCAAGTAACTGCTCCATTGCTCCCAAAAAAAGTTGGTCCGTGTTTTCTGTCAAAAAATAAATTATAATTATTAGTACTTGACGGCCTCCGTGGCGCAGTTGATTGGACGCCGGCTGTGAAACGAGAGACCGTGGGTTCGATCCCGCAACGAAACAAACGTTTGTGTGAACCACAAGTAATTGTGTTGTGAAACCGAAAAGATTCTCGTAGTTCCTGATACCCACGACACAAGACTCGAACTTAGTGTGGGGTCATATCATTAGATGACTATATATTTGACTGTTGGGTATATTTATTTATATATTTATTAAAAGGCAATAGACGAAATCAATCAACACATAGAATACTACAATAGTTGCAAATTAGAACATAGCTTACCTGGTGGTAATTGAAGGTCTCCGTCCATGAACATGTTACCAGTCTTGGAGTGGAGACGACAAGGGGTGGAGGTGTAGCAATCTCACTCATGTTGTTAATCCACATACTCAACAAATTGGTTTCATGCTCTACATAGTTCTTAAGCTTTCATGTACATGAGGTAGGTGACGGTGCAAGGGGGCATTTAGAATCCCACCACGGTATCCCCGGACTGCCGTAGAAGGCGACTAAAGGTGGCCTTTGGGATCACTGGGTGCACTTGGAACGCGCCCTCACTGAAAGTGATCCCGAGGCGACCGCCTAAAAAAGGCAAGTAAGGGTGCGTACACGTTCCTTGTTATTTGGCGAGACCATGAGTGTCTGAAAAGCATACGGTGGCTGCGGAATAATACTGGGCGAGTCTCGCTAGCAGTGACCGCAGTCACCCTGATATGCATGAGGAGAGCATCATCGAGGGGTTTTGGTTGGTATGCCGGCGTAGGGTTTTAGAGTTAGGGACCCGACTCGGAATTAACATCCGCGCGCTGAGCTGGACGGCCGGTGGCCCCGAAATACCCTTCCTGTCCCTCTCCCAAAGGCCTGCGGGAAGAAAAGATAACTAGTTTTCCCCTCGTAAAAAAAAGGTGACGGTATTTTCCCCACTTCCAGTATCCCAACTAATCTAAATTATAATTAGTCGGTTCCAAAATGATCAGTATTAATATGGATATAAATTATTGTTGAACATTTTGGAGAAGTTCGCACTCTTTGCGAATGTGATCTTCCCCGACCGTGCACATCCACGCTTTTAAAGTATTGATCTAGGCTTTATGCACAGCATGCATCGCTTGAGTTCTTCCCTCTTTTCAAGGCGGCTATTTACCACGCAAACACGAAGGAAGATATTTAAATTATTGAAAAAAAAAATCTGTCGCTTTTATTGAGACATTTTTATTGGCATAGTGTCTGCAATTTCTAAAACAACCACCTGGTTTCGTTTTTGGTCGCAGTCTTGATATAGCTTGTATGTAATAATCATATGCAATAGAATATTCTATTTACTAATTACATATGTAATTAGTACAAGTAAATATTCGAATTTAAAAACGGCTCTATTAATATCTTTTTGGGTAATATTTTATGGTATCTATCATTCTCGGTACTTCCCAATCTGCCTCCCTCGTAACCCCCACCCCTGAAGCCTCCCTAGCAGCTAAGAGATGGCCTAGATCTCCCGGGTCGGGCGAATGTGGGCGTAAAATCAATAACCTGCGCACTAGACTTCGACGCAGGGTGGGGGTCTGTGGTGTGGGTTCGATGGAAATTTTATGAAACATGATAATCTGTTTCCAGAATAAACATTGCGAAATATGGCCGGTTTGATTTGATTATGCGGTATATTATATTTGGCAACCTCCGTGGCGTAGTTGGTTAGAAGCCGACTGTGAACGAGAGACTACGGGTTCGATCCCCGCACCAACACAAATGTTTGTGTGGCCCACAAATGTTTGGGTCGGGTCTGGGTGTTAGTGAGACCAATAAGTCTCTCGTAGTTTCTGATACCCACGACACAAGACTTAAGTGATTTTAATGTGAGGTCAGAACTATGCATGTGACTATTGGGTGTATTTATTTTTATTTATTAATATAAATATATACTATGTCGTATATTCAGTGTACCACCCTTCAATCTTGCCTAGAAATATTTCGTAAGCCACGAAAAAATGGTTATTACCCGTTGGATTCATTATTTGCATCGAATTGCTTTGAGTAACCGATGTAAGGTATACTTGTATAGCAGTGTCAGTGCAAAAATGTTTTATAATCCCCCTTTCAGGTGTCAGAGACCGAAAGATTTAAAAAGACTTATGAGTGTATAATTTAATAAGAATTAATTAATATTACTGGAATTATGATAACAGATAATTATGATAACAAATACATATATATGTATCGTCATTATAGAATTATCTGTACGTTAGATACGTATATACGTATCTATATAAAGGTACACGGGCCGATATTTTTTTAACATATACTAGTAGTTCTATCAAACGATCTAACTGTTCCCCTGATGATGGTTAGTTGTTATTGCCGCCCATAAACATGATGACAACACATTTATTGTAAATAAGAAACGCCTATATTCAACCAGAGAGAACAAACATCATAGCGCTTAAAAGTATCTGCAATGCAGTATCAGGCTGCTCTACATCGGCATAGACATAAGGAGAAAATAAGAACACTCAATTCTGGTCCTTATTACAATAAATTTAAATGTTAGTATGGGATGAGTGCCGAACTGGACAATAGTTTCTGGGCCCAGGTAACAAGCGCCGCCGCCTGCCGCATGCGCTCTCAGCCGCGTGGTATCGATCCGCGACGGGACGCTGGCATGGAGCTCAACCACTGTCAGCTTCTCAAAGCTGAGATATTGGAAACAAAGACATTTTATTAAATGGTTTAGCGATGGCGCACTAAATTCAGATTAAAAGTTCCGTCGATAATTTATTGTTTAAATCCTTGCGTACCATTGAGTCTTTAAAGATAAAAGAATGTAATTTATTATTTTAGAAAAAACTACGTATTTACCACCCTAACAAGACGTAAAAAATTACCAATAATAAGTAGCTTTTTTCGAAATTTTCTTAGTTGCATTGTATCTGAAGTGACTGAAACTACCATCTGGCTTCGTTTTCGGACCCAGTATAATACAATGATTACTCTTTAGGTACTGACTAGGGTATTTTACTACAAGTGAGAAAAATCTAAAAACTATGTTAATTTCTGTTGGAGAAATGTAACCTCCGTTGTGGTTATTTCTTTAAATTAACACTGGATAGTAGAAAAATGTATTATGTTCTAATTTTTATAATATACTTTTGTTTTTCTAGCCTTAGTTTTCAGTACTTCAAATATACATTTCTGACAGTCAACATCTAATTTTATTTATTCAATCTTTATATAAATAACATTTTTCTTATTATTATTACAACACGTTATCAGCACGAATGCTTGGTGTTTAAAATGTTATATTTTTAAATAAAGTTGAATATAAAGTAATTTTTTGTGTGGCTAAAAAATAGTCGAAATATGTCACATGAATCGGAAGATGTCTCGAGTGCAATAAATTACTCTTCGTCGAGCTCATTTATGCCATCTATTAGTTTGAGGAATAAAGATGGATTTTCCTCATGGAAGTTTAAGATGCGTAATTATCTTATACATGAGGACCTGTGGGAAACAATTGGTGGATACCCAGACGGTGATATGACCCCCGCCTCCATCAAGGTAAGAAAAGATGCCAAAGCGCTAGCAAAGATATGCTTGACAGTAGACGGTGCAGCTATGACTCACGTTAGATGTGCGAAAAATGCATCAGAAGCATGGCAGTCTTTACAAAAGGCTTTTGAAGATAGGGGCATGGGACGAAGATTGGCACTAGAACGAAAACTGTACAGGTTGAGTCTGTCAGATTTCAAGAATGTAGAACTGTACATTAATGCAGTTATGTCAACCGTACAGGACCTTGCTGATATAGACGTAGTAATAGAAGATAGGTCTGTTGCTGCAATACTCTTGGGAGGACTCACTCCAAGATATGAGCCTCTTATTATGTCTATAGAAAATTGCAACGTCGATGTGACTACTGACCTAGTAAAAACTAAACTGCTGAACGAAATGTCCAAAGATGCAGTTGTATCATCCGACTCTGTTCTATATGCAAAAAGGAAGCCTAAGTCAAAGAAGAAGAATATTGTCTGTTATGATTGTAAAACACCTGGACATAAGAAACCAGATTGTCCACGGAAAAACAAGGAGAAGGTAAATGTGGTAACTGCTAAAGATACGACATATACAACTCTCACTACTTGGGATAGTTCAAGTAAGGATACATTTTTTGTAGATTCAGGCTGCACAAGACATATGACTTCTAGACGAGAATGGTTTCAACATTTTAGGACACTGGATCAAGGTACTGTAACTGTCGCAAACGGAGAACATATTAAATGCTGCGGAATTGGAAATATATCCATAAACACACCCAAGAACATTATCACCAATATTAGTGATGTTGCTTTTGTACCAGATTTAAAAGCTAATTTATGATCTGTACAGAAAACTGTTGAAAAGGGTTTTATATGTGTTTTTGATAAAAATGGTTGTAATTTTTATAAATCTGATAATTTTCGTTTTACAGGTGAATCTGTTGCTCATGCCTCGCCCTGTGATGGGACCTATGTCTACTACCTCATTTCAAGGAAATAAGTATATGTTAACAATAGTAGACGATTATACGCGTAAAGTGTTTGCTTATTTCATTTCTTCAAAAACAGAAGTCAAAAATAAATTTGGTCTGTTTCAAATTTTTGTTGAAAATCAATTAGATCATAAAATAAAAGCCGTTAGGACCGATGGAGGTAAGGAGTTCGTGAATAAGGATTTTGTAGATTATCTTGCTTCGAAAGGTATTAAACTTCAAATCACAACGCCTTATAGTCCTCAACAAGTTGGAGTAGCGGAACGCACTCATCGTTCGATCGTAGAAAAGGCGAGAACGCTGCTAGCAGAAAGCGCACTGCCGAAAGCATTCTGGGAAGATGCGTTCAAAGTTGCCGTATACCTAAAAAATAGGTCTCCTCATCGAGCCTTAGGTGGACAAATTCCTTATGACAGATGGTATGGACGTAAAGGTTATCTTAGGCACTTAAAAGTATTTGGTTGTAGAGCTCTCGTTCATATACCTTCAAATCAAAGGAATAAATTAGATGTCAAGGCACAGGAAGCTATTTTCGTCGGTTACTCTGAAAATTCAGGTACTTATGTTTTTAGAGATCCTGTTAACCCACGAAAAGTTGTTATATCTAGGGATGCAAACTTTTATGAAAATTGTTTTACAGCGCTAAAGAAGAAGCAACCTGAGTCTTTAGCACAGACTGACTCTATCTTATTATTCGAAGAAAGAAGAGAGTCTGAGCCTGAGATTGATCATGACTGTCAATTTTATGATTGTGATGATACTGCCAGCACAACGGCTGAAGCTCCTTCTCCAGTAAATCTAGAGAGCTCCGAAGAGCCAGTTACTCTGGAAGAGCAAGAGCCTCTCAGTGGTTTGAGGCTATCTAATGTGGATGAAGAGGCAGTTAATTTGGAACAGGGATCTTCCCCTGAGCGCAGATATCCCTTAAGAGATAGGAAACCACCAGATTTCTTAACATATAAATCTTATAATGCGTCAGCCGATTCCTGTGAACCTACGACATACCATGAAGCTACTCATGCCGATGATGCCGATAAGTGGCACCATGCTATGGCTGATGAGTACAATTCGTTAAGAAAACTTCATACATGGGATTTAGTAGATAAACCTAACAAGAAGGTTATACCCTGTAAATGGGTTTACAAGATAAAAAAAGACGCTTATGGTAACATTACAAAGTATAAAGCGAGACTCGTCGTCAAAGGTTTTCATCAAGTTGAAACAGTAGACTATGACGAGACGTTCGCACCAGTGATTCGACATTCTTCTCTTCGCACGTTGTTTGCATTAGCTGCAGAGATGGAGTTAAGAATGAAGCACTTGGACGTTGATACTGCGTTCCTTAACGGAGATTTAGAAGAAGAAGTTTTCATGGAACAACCTCTTGGTTTTATAGAAAAAGGCAAAGAAAACAAGGTCTGTTTGTTGAAAAAATCCCTTTACGGTCTTAAACAAGCACCGCGAGCCTGGAATAAAAAGTTAAATGAAACGCTTTTAAAAATTGGTTTTATAGGAACTCCTTCCGAACCATGCGTTTATACCAAACTTTTTGGTAAAGAACTCGTAATTTTGGGAATCTTTGTCGATGACATAATAGTCTTCTTTAAATCGGATTCGACATTTGACACTGTCAAGAAAGATTTGTTAAAATATTTTTCACTAAAAGATCTTGGAGTATTGAAAAGTTATTTGGGACTTCAAATTGAGTATGATTCCGAAACTATTAGAGTCAACCAGCGAAATTATATTCTAACTATACTAGAAAAGTTTAATATGAAGGATTGTAAGACTGTGAATACTCCATTAGTTAAAAAGAATATGGAAAGAAGAGCGGATGGTCAAGTCAGTGAGTCTTATCCTTATCAGAACCTGATAGGATGCCTCATGTATCTAACAGTAAGCTCACGACCCGACATCGCTTACGCCACGAGCTACTTAAGCCAATTTAATACTTGTTTCACTAAGGAACACTGGAATGCTGCTAAAAGGATTTTGCAATACCTAAAGGGTACTCTACACTATTCATTGATTTACAGGAAGAGTGGAAAACCATTGAAAGGTTTTTGTGATGCGGACTGGGCAAACTGTCCAATCGACAGAAAGTCATATACCGGATACACTTTCAAATTGAGTGGGGGTACAGTTTCGTGGGAGTCAAAGAAGCAACCTACTGTTGCGTTAAGTTCGGCCGAGGCTGAATACATGGCACTAGCGTCTGCCACGAAGGAAGCGTGCTACTTACGTCGTTTTATTTACGAAATAACAGGTAAACTTTGTTCAGTTAACATAGCTTCTGACAGCCAGAGTGCCATTAACCTCGTACGAAATCCGGTACACCACAGCAGGACGAAGCATATAGATACTAGATTTCACTTTATTAGAGAAAAGGTATCTAATAATGTTGTTCAGTTTATATATATGCCAAGTAGTGATATGCCTGCTGATATACTTACTAAGCCACTCGGGCCTCTAGCACACAAGCGATGTGCTGTTAACTTAGGGTTAGAAACATAGTTTTATTTTTTCTTTCTTTTTCTTCTGTGTTTAGTTTACCACAACTTCGTTTAAGGGCGGCTGTTGGAGAAATGTAACCTCCGTTGTGGTTATTTCTTTAAATTAACACTGGATAGTAGAAAAATGTATTATGTTCTAATTTTGATAATATTCTTTTGTTTTTCTAGCCTTAGTTTTCAGTACTTCAATTATACACTTCTGACAGTCAACATCTCTTTTTATTTATTCAATCTTTATATAAATAACATTTTTCTTATTATTATTACAACAATTTCAATTCACAATACCAAATAATTATTTTTTAAATTAATTTTAACTATTTCAAATTGCTGATCTGTTCAACAAACACGCGGAACGGACGCCACCATGATGGTCAGCTATATATGTCGTCTGTCCGTGTGTAAATAGTAAACCTTGTGCGTTAACAAAGAGGTTCTAACACTATTCTTCCATAACAATATTTTCAAATAATTTAAATCAAATATTATAAGCGACAAACTCATGTTGATTGCAATAATTCACGCTTTATGAAATACAACGTCGTGGTTTACATGGGTTACGTTGGGGCGCTGCGTGAAGTATCACTCGAAACACGGCATCTAGTGTTTTCCGACATTTACGCGCGGAAGTTTAAAATACTGATTTTAAATGAATTTTTATGGGACATGCCTTAAGAACAACTTAAGATACTTTTCAGAAAATAGTGGCCTATTGCCTTAAACCTTCCCAGGTGTGCATGCAGAGCATAAATAATACCACTCTGCCTCGGTGGCGTAGTGGTACAACGGTATGATTGCAAAGCTGAGGTCTCGGGTTCGTATCCCGGGTCGGACAAAGTGATATTGGATCTTTCTATTCATTATTAGCCCGGAGTCAGGAATTTGTGCCCGATATGGCGATAGACTCGCCCCCTATCACATCGTGGGACGGAATATACAAGGCGAAACGTGGGTGTTCTAGTAGCACCTCTGCCTACGCCTTTCTGGGAAAAAGGCGTGTTGGTTATGTATGTATGTATATTTTATGGGACTTGCCTTAAGAACAACTTAAGATACTTTTCAGAAAATAGTGGCCTATTGCCTTAAACCTTCCCAAGTGTGCATGCAGAGCATAAATAATACCACATTGATGATTTTTATTTATTCCCATAAGTAAAGTTTGTTACATAAGTCCTCTACACATTAATGTCCGGGATACATGTGGACAAACAACATTATATTCAATAATAGTATATATTTAAATAGTGAAGTTAAATACTCAACACTACATATTGATATATAATTCAATTAAGAAATCGTAAACTAATGCTAATATCTAATAGCTGGCTTAGCCGGGTTATTGTATATCTTCTTAGCGTATTTCGTATTTATTAACCGGAAAATTATTAGGTTGTATTTAATTTTATATGATTTTATTGAATTAAATAGTGTTATTTGTTGAGCTGTGTAATTCCCACGCCCAGGACTGAAGTTACATCCGTAATATTCTCAGCTGTCCAGGGTTAGAAAGCGGGGAGATTTCAAGGGAAACGGCAAAGTTACTACATTACTTCAACAGTGTACGTGATTATGATAAAATACTTACGAGTACATTTTGCCAAACACTTACTAGTGCCAGGCTGATGGGTCAATGGCATTCGATTCGAAACTACATCGATGTGTAAAAGCCTGAGTTCAAAATGCAACGCACTTGTGTGGGTCATGTGCGACAGATGTATGTGTACGAACATCTACCACGCAGAAGCATTCTTGATCGTGTTTGATGCTAGCGATTGGCAAAACATAAACGCAATGATATACAATAACATTACATTCGATTACAATGATGATTCACGTTAAATAATGCAATATAATAAGTGATTAACATGTTGATTAAAAATATCCATATCCAACTGGCGGGCGCAGATCTTCCAAACTTGCAAGAGAATTGCCCCGATCGCGACCAACCTGATGTTAATCCAGCAGTTCTATAGCCGAGCATTCTTTATTTCGTTGTAATTTCATTCAAAATAGAATGAGTACCTGACTCTTAGACCGTTGTCGACCAATTTGTATACGGACGTTGGACGCATGCTGTTTCCGACAACTCGCCTGGGTGAACCTTGAGGTCTACATGTAGACGCCCAAAGCCAAGCCCAAAGCCCAAAGCCCCAAGCCTACTTGGGGCTTCCTGTTCCTAAAGACGATGGTGCAGTTTGAAATACTCTATGATTTTCTTTTTTTTTCCTCTCGCAGGTGCTTTTTCGTAGCACTGGTGTTTCTTTATCATCTCATGCCGGTGGTTCTTGATGTTTCACATCAATGCCTTTGATTAATCGGTTCTCCTTCGTGGATCTCCAAAACGGTATCTGTTGATGTTCGGCCTGTAGTCGCTTCGACTAAACTCGCTTGGGGTTGACTGCAAGCGCCACGCCTTCCCAAAGCAGCTGCTGATTACAAAACTGCTCCTCCGCTTTCCTTATTACTATGTTTATTGATTTCTCGTAACAATGAATCAAAACGTTTAATTCTAATTCCTTTAATAATATTATGGGAATAAGTTCGGCATTCCTGACCTGAAATTAAAGAAACATATTATTATTAAACATATATTTTTAAACATCTGTTATTAAGTATAACAATATGTGTACCTATTTCTAGAAGACTACTTATTTTTTTATATGGCGTTATGCCGGTTGGTGCCAAGGATAATTTTTATAAGTGATAAAACTATGTGGGATACTATGTAACTTGAGATGTACAAGAAAAAGTATAAATAAATAAATAGGACAGTCACAATCTGCAAAGAGTGTCTATATCCCTATTACAAAGCAATGTTTTGCATTCAATGAAGAGTAAGTTGTATTGGATTTTGGTCTAGGCAATTTGCACGGTGAGTCGGGGCGCGGCAGTCGTTCACCCCACATTCCAAGCACATGCGCGCAGTGCCGCCCCCACCTCCAGCTAGTATCGACCGGTTACCCGATTTGGTATTGTTTGTTATATAGTCATATATCTGTTTATGCCCACCGTAAAACTTGCAAGAACAAAGGACTTTTAAGTATGCACTTTCAAAACCCATAGATATCGTGCAGGCTGTCATAATTATGTTAGTAACTACCGATAGGCACTGAGACTACAATTAATTGACTATGATATGCATCAGTCACTGCCTCGCTATGTAGGAAAAAATTGCCAATAAATAGTAAGAGAATGTCAATCTGTAGGAAAAACTGTTTGCGGCTAAATCTCGGCTTGAATGGAACGACTTCATGGGTCACCTGTTTGCTATGATAGTGCTTGATACGCACCAGGTAGAGCGTAATTGTCTCCTGCACTGACTCCCTTCTATCTAGTATATCTCTCAGTCCTTATACCTGAATATTGGCTCATATGCAACCGATGTCTAAAAAGGTGAGCGGTTAAACCCTCCCAACTACTACCCATTACTTATTGTGGGATTATTAAACCCATTTTTCGAAAGGTATAGCCGGTGTTATAAAACTTATTTATATATGTATTTGTGAGTATAGAGGTGGGCTTTTACATTTGTGCGACGCTGTATTTACTCCAGGTCGTCAGCGGGAAATGACGGAGGAGCAGAAGCAGCTGAAGTAGTCGGCTCTTCGTCATCAGTACTCTCCGTGTCATCACCAGTTGGCAGAACTGCAACAACACACAACTTATTGTACTGTTATGTTTCAACTCACAAAACGCCGCCAGGGGGCATATACATATATTGTTTTCTTGTCAAGTAATGCACAATAGTTGTACACATAATTCAGACCCTATAAATCAGAATATACAAAGGTTAAAATTCGAATTACTGTGCTACGGTTCACGCAATTTTTTACAGTCAATAAATGACAATAGTTTATCTTGATTGTTACATAAAAACTGTAAGCAAAAAATACAAAAAAGTACACCACAGTCGCATAAGAATTGTTATAAGTGGAGCGCCAGTCGCAATGGCGGAATAAGAAGATTCGCAATAACATACATATAAATATATATATATATATATATATATATATATATATATATATTTCTAGCATTTCAGCAGCAGCCAATATCAAGTCACTGCGCGGTATGGGCCTCATCATTTGTAAGTTATTTTCTAGTCCTGCGCGACCTGTTCAAAAATGAATAAATATTAGTCCTTACCGCGCTGTTCGCCAGACGCAGCAAGACGCAGTCTGTTCAGCCGCGCCAGTTTGGACGGCGGGCTCATGCTGAAATTCATTTTCTTCTGGCGAGCAAAGTTGACCCTGGTCTCGGCAGAGGCCGTGGACACATCTTGCAGGCGCATGTTCAGGTGCTCGATTATAGCCGCCGGAATATATTCAGCTCGGAGAACCATCGTCTTCAGTTTCTTCACCTCATCCCTCAAATCCATCAGCATGCGCGACTGGCCCGCCGCTTCCTTCAGCGACTCATGGCATTGGAGGCATTCCACGACCGGCAAGTCCCTGAAAAACAGGAACCTTATTAGACATATACGTACTTCGATTTATATTTATATTTATTTATTTATTTATAATATCAAGAAAATTCTACTCACATATTGTTTTTAACTAGCTTCTAAAAATAAAAAAAATTGGTACATTACCCTTCGGCTATCATTGACGGCGGTAGCACAGCTATTTCGGTGAGCTCGTACGACATATTTATGAAACAAATCACAAACTGGGTAATAAATCAGCACGTAGTCACACGCAACGGCTTGGTCTGAAGGGCACGCCCGGACTAATATCAGGGGACCTCGTTTATTGACAGGAAACGAGTCGGCACCGCGCATGCGTTAGTTGCGCGCGTCTCCACAAATCCAACCGCCCGAACCCGACTCTGCTTGGATTTCCAAATGATTACCTCCTACATAGAACACACACACACACATCTAAAACCACGGCACACGTGTTTACTCAATCTCACGTTTATTACGCATAACTATGAGCCATAATCTCGGCATCACAAACATACAGTTCTGTCATATTAATTGTTTAGGTCGCCGAAAAGTTAGCGCGGTCACTAACAGACACACACATTTTTTATACACAGCATTGATCCAACAGAGGGGGATTAAATCAAACCAAATGCACTACATATACATATGTACGTACATCACATCTACATCATTCATATATATATTTATGCAACGTTGTATAGTGATATCTGTACATTTAGAATGATGGTTGGTATTTGATTGATACCCACTTGTGATTGAATCTCTTTTACTTATAATTGAATGATATAATATGATAAATCAGTTCGTGCCTGTTGTTGATCGCTTGTTAACTTATTTCTTATTTGATGTACTAAACTGCTGTCCGAAGCTAATTTTTTTTTCCATTGTTTCACAGTTTTCGTATAGAGTCTCTCTAAGGGTGTAGTGTATAGGAACTGACAAAGAGGGATTCGCTATTGGATACGATTATCACCCCTTTGCCAGTTTAGTGTGCTTGAGGGAATTTTTTCAGTGGGTACGGAAGAGTTGTGTGTGATTATGTGTTTTAGTAGAGTGTTGGTATTCTTTATTAATAGGAATATAAAATATACAATATTCTAAATAGCTGAATTAATAAACTAATAAACAGTGATTAACAAAGTCATACAATTCACAGTTATAAATTCAACTAAATTAAAACTAAGGTGCTAATCATCAATTATCAAAACTATCTTATAATCAAATTAAAACTAGGGTAATTATAAAATTAAAATTAATATTAAAATGGACTATTACTATGTATTTTTAATATGGAGTACAATAATTTGAGCATATAATGGTCCAAATAATACGAGTAATATAATGTTAGCATAAGTATAAAATACTGCAGGTTAAACATTTTCTAGTGCGGTAAGAGGATTATAATCATTACCACGCGATATTATAATACAATTATTATTAATCATTATACAGATAAGACAAAACAGAGAGAGTAATAATCGTTATATACATTGCGAAGTATGACGATTCTAATGGTGCATAGGGAAATAAGTGATTGTAATTTCTGAGTGGATTACAATAAAATAACGATAATCAACCTTAATGCTAAAATTTATTATATATAAGGTACTTATGGTTAACATAGAATCAGATGTGGCACAATTATAATTGTGAGTAGTCTGGGATTACTCATAGTTGAGTAAGTTTATAATAATTAGCAGATGTTGCAGTAAAGCTATTTACGCAGGAGCTGAAGTTTTAGAACTTTAATATATATTACTATTGAGAGCAGACAATGTAGTGAGAGTTATAAGCATAGTAATCTATGGTGTAAAATACAGAAGAATCGAAAGTTATAAGACACATATAGCAATAATGATTAGATGATAATTGACTACGTCCCAATAATAGCATTTACATGGATTATTTATTGAATTCTTTTAATTTTGTTTATGTACTACTCACAAAAAATAAAGGATATTTTTTGATCAAATTTTTAAGGTGTTTATTGACAGTCTGTATCTTGGAGAAAATTGATTGTTAAGAAATTTGAAATTAAGAAATTGGAAACTTGAAATGTCTATTTTTTAGATCTGCGCTCTATTTCTTTATTGCATGCCTGGTTATTAAACTATCATAGGAAAACCAACGAGAAAAATATCCAAACTTTTACTCGTGTTTGACACCGTGCATTTACGTGGGTGATGTTTATTTGGTGACATCACCATAAAGCTCTTGTAGATCATTTAATTCCTTTTAATTTTATATACTATAGAACTCCGTAGTATGATTTGGAGCTGACTTATGGTAAATCAAAGCAAACATGGCCTTTCCAACTTTGACTCGGGATTACTCCAGAAATAATAATCACACAGAAAAAAAATTGGCGTTTTGTAAACTTAATAGCTTATTCTATAAGCTGTTATGAAAGTTTAATTATGGAAAACAGTGTAACTGAGTGAAATTGTTGATTGAAGAAAAGGTAAAAAAAGGGTTATTTAAGGATATTCGGAAATCTTTGCATATCATTGATCAAAATTGAAAAATGTTAAAAATCGTCTGTATCTTTTCTACCTTACAGTATTCTAAAGACACCCTAAAAAAATTAATTGCTACGATTTGATTATGTTAGTGTTCGAAAGGTTTAAACTCACTGTATTCGCCAAAAACCATCTTAATAAGCAATTTTCACTTCTTATTCAATTTCTTAGTTCAATTTTTTTTTATTTTTTGTATTTGCCCGTATTCATTTAATCAAATACTCTCTCTCAAACACATTCACCAAAGTTGTAATTGTCAAAAAAAAAAACCTGGCCCTAGAACCAGTTTGTTTTAAGTAGTGTCAGTTTTAAAGAAAAATTAAAGACCGATATTCCATTGAACGGATTGCTGACTTTCATAACACATATCGCAAATTTTATTCTAGGGCTAAATTTTATTTTAGGGCTAGGATATTTTTTTTTTACAATTACGACTTTGGGGAATGTGTTTGAGAGAGAGTATTTGATTAAATGAGTATGGGCAAATAATAAAAAATAATAACTAAGAAATTGAACAAGAAGTGAAAATTGCTCATTAAGATGTTTTTTTGGCGAATACAGTGAGTTTAAACCTTTCGAACACTAACATAATCAAATCGTAGCAATTTAAATTTTTTAGGGTGTCTTTAGAATACTGTAAGGTAGAAAAGATACAGACGTTTTTTTTAATTTGTCAATTTTATTCAATGATATGCAAAGTTTTCTGAATATCCTTAAATAACCCTTTTTTTACCTTTTCTTCAATCAACAATTTCACTCAGTTACACTGTTTTCCATAATTAAACTTTCATAACAGCTTATAGAATAAGCTATTAAGTTTACAAAACGCCAATTTTTTTTTCTGTGTGATGATTATTTCTGGAGTAATCCCGAGTCAAAGTTGGAAAGGCCATTTTTGCTTTGATTTACCATAAGTCAGCTCCAAATCATACTACGGAGTTCTATAGTATATAAAATTAAAAGGAATTAAATGATCTACAAGAGCTTTATGATGATGTCACCAAATAAACATCACCCACGTAAATGCACGGTGTCAAACACGAGCAAAAGTTTAGATTTTTTTTTCTCATTGGTTTTCCCACGATTGTTTAATAACCAGGCACGCAATAAAGAAATAGAGCGCAAATCTGAAACATAGACATTTCAGGCTTCCAATTTCTTAGTTTCAAATTTTTTAACGATCAATTTTCTGCAAGATACAGACTGTCAAAAACACCTTAAAAATGTGATCGAAAAAAATTTTCTTTCATTTTTGTGAGTAGTGTATTTTTAGTCTTATTTAATGCCTCGTCCTTGTCTCATTTTTGTATTAGGGCACATTTTATGGTCTCGTTTGAGTCCATACTATTACTACATAGGACGGAACACACAAGGCCAATCGTGGGTGTCCAGGTAGCACCTCGGCATAACCCACCTGGGAAGCAGGCGTGATTTGTATGTTCTGTTACTTGGTAGTTGAGTACTTATGTTTAAAATAAGTCAAAACTGCGAATCCTGTGAACATGTTAGACAATGCCTCTGGCATTAAGTCCGCCTTTATATAAAGCAACAAAATAAATAAACAATATATTATGAAACATTCTTACAATTTAATGCCCACAGGCAATGCGTAGCGTGGGTGTCACCGTATTTTAAGAAAAATGTGAAAATGTAACAAAGGTACATAAAGATTTTATTTTATGTTTATTATTATTTATTTAATATTGATTGTGATATCAAATAAATGATTAGATAATGCTTATTTCGCTCAGAAATATTTTTAATGGTTTTATACCACGTTTGAAATTGAAATGTTCTGTTATTACAATGGAATGTGTGGTTTTATCATAAACGTAGCATTAAATAGGCATAAGGACCCTGTGTCATCGAAAGGGGCAACCAAAAAAGTAATTCTTTTGTTTGGGGATGCCAAGTACCCTATATTAAGGAACGATTTTTTAAAATATTATTAAAAATTGTGAAATGACTGTAAGTACTGATAAAAAAAATAGGTACAACAATTAGGTTGGATTACTTTTATTAGTCCGTACTTACATCCGAAGTATACATAATAACGCGTGTAACAGGCTGGTAGTAGACGGTAAGCGCCATCGGGATATAGATAAGTATTGCTCCCTATTTTTTACAGATTTTTTTATCATAATCTTGGCTGCGAATCCTTGAAACTGGTTTTGGAGGTTTTCAAAATCTAATATAGAATATAATTATTGAAAAATGAAAATCTATCTTGTACCTGCTGAGCAGTAAATGTTGGCACGCTGTTTTCTGAATCAAACAGTGTGTTCCATGAATTACTCATTAATGTTGTGAGCATACACGAGCTGAGTTTGGCAGATAATATTTATAATTACTCAAATCAACAGCACGATTTTTTTTTTTAAATACTGTGTAACGTGGTACTGCCATAGCGAGCATTGCGAAAATGGAACGGTTATTGGTGTTGGCTGCTCGTCTGTAGTCCGGTAAAATAATGCATTCCTGCGAATTAATTTAGAGATTAGTGTTTTATAAAATTTTAATTGATCCTGAGGTCTCATTGTCTTCTTGAGATGCTTCTTCTTCTGTGTAGTCAGATAATGTTCGTACGCCGGGTTTCTCTCTGCATTCTCAACCAGCACGGATGGCAAATACAATCTGCTGCTGTTGTCTGAAAGTAAAACAGGGACGACTAATTTTGACTTCTATTGGATTTATTATGTACAATATAATGTGAGAGCAGAACAGCACCACACCAGGTACAACATCCCGTGGTGCTTTTCTGCTCTCTAAAATGTTAATCAGAGTCTGTCGTGGCTCGGTTGTCTCTTAATATTATGTCACTTTGTCTACGTAAAGCAGAACGGCCACATAAAAGATAAAAACTGGTACGACCATGGTGACTTGATTCAGCTTGTTATTCGTCACTGCCCGATGTTTCGAGTTGCAAATCATGATTAACGCTAAACATAGCGAGGTCCCTGCACGCTTCACAGTCATCTTGTGTAATGTCAAATGAATCGAAAATCTGATTAACCGAATTGATATTTATTAAAGCTTTATTAATGTTTTAAGCTGATTGTGCTTTACACCTGCCCTGCTTGAAGAACCTACTATAGACTTATTACAATAAAATATTATGCCATGTTCTTTAATTGTATGATCAATGTTTGGTCGGCCATCATTATTAATAACTAATAACATATTAATAAATATTGTTTTACAACTATTTTCAATAATAGTGTAAGTGCATACATACATAAACGGGTAGGAGGAGGTTCTTCTGGTAGTAACCATGTCACCCACGATTCGCCTTGTTTGTTCCGTCACTGTGTGAATGGGTCGAGCCTTTGCCATATCGGGCACAAATACCTGACTCCGGGCTGATAATGAATAGAAAATCCAGTATCACTTTACCCGACCGGAATTCAAAGCCAAGACCTCGGCGTTGTAACCGTGCCGTAGTACAACTACGCCACCAAAGCAGTCGTGTAATATAATTAAAGGTGATGTAATGATAAAACGATAAAACACGACGGTCGATTTACTTCTGTGATACGAAACTACCCTCAAGATAATGTTTTTGATTATGTATTGTTCCATTCGTAGTCACAATGCACGTCTGAGTAAACAGTAGATAAATTAATGATTACGATTATTATAATCAGTATGTTCTAATTTCACGTTTTAATCACATACAGTTTATTATTTTTAACACGATCTTATGCTACTTACGATTCGAGGACATACCCAGCAACAGAGTAATGTTACTCTGTTCTCAAGTTCCACAGCAGGATATCGACGAATATCCTGCTTTGGATAAATGTATTAATACATATATTACAATTAACAGCTTTTTTAGAGGAAAAACTATTAAGCTCCCCTTTCGGTACCCCGGGGAAGGTCGAAAGAGGTATGTCAGTATCACTGCCCTTTCAGCCCGGCACAATGCAGATGTTGTGGCCGAACTGGGTTCCTAACAATGCCTACGCCACCATACTGACTAAAAACCGCTGCATTTACGTCAGTAGATTAAATTTTTACATTTTACAGCTAAGTCTTTAAGCAATTATTACCGTATTAGTGTAATATTAAGTAGTATAATGTAGCAACATTAAGGCAATAACAGCAATGTAATCCAGAAATAGTAAGACTATAGATATAGAATGTTATGAGAACTTGTTTTCCTTAAATAAATGTCAACAGGTAATTATCCAATGTTCTTTGGCACATGTCACGTGATGAGAGACAAAATTATATTTTGTCTTGTTTTATTTGCGTTTTCGCTATTTCTATCTTGTTCTTGTGTGAATGCAACGGAAAATATCCAGTAGTCTATTAGATTCTTCGTCTCGGGGATTTATAAAAATATTCCTATTTTGACAAATATTTTAATTTGAATAGAAAAGTTAAAATTAAAGTTAATTTGACAGCTTCCGTGGCGCAGTTGGTTAGACGCCAGCTGTGAAGCGAGACGTCGCGCGTTCGATCCCCACATCGAGTGAAATGTTTGTGAGGTCCACAAGTATTTGTCTTGGGTCTTTTGTGTTTATGAAACTGAAAAGTCTCGCGTAGCTCCTGATACCCACGACACAAGACTCAATGGATTTTCATGTGGAATCAGCACTATTTATGTGATGTGTTGGGTGTATTTTAACACAATTACACAAAATAGCGACGAATGCCAGGTTAGTCCATTTTTTTTTAATATTTTTACGTATCTTTAATATGGTGTTACATCCAGTGAGGTAATTTGGATTATAAATTGTTTTGTGTCTGAACGGTGTGTGTGTTAGTATACTCTTTGTTCTAGTGGCAGCATGTACACCATGAGGACCTGGTTCATTTCCAGGTCGGCTAATTGACTTTTAGTGAGTTTTTGATGATGTGTGTAGGAATAAGTCATGTATGAGCTGCTCTGAATTAAACGCAGCTGCGACTCCTGTATAATCACTGTGTAAATTTGTTTTGAAAAGAGCAACGCTAGAATTTCTTGTCTGTTATTTTCTGGCGAAAACAGCCTTGTGAATTGAGTAGTAGTGAAAAAAGTGTCTGAATACAAATTGTGTAAAACATTTTGAAGCTTCCATAAAAAAAATGTTGGATTTAATAGAATATTCTGTGCGTTTGAATTATGAAACACTTTTGCGGAAGATATCTTTATTATAATTTAAACATCAATCACATTTACGAGTTTACACAAGCATAAATCAATAGAATAATATTAAAAACCTCTAAATACAAAATAATAATTTTTTTTCGGACGACTTCAGATAACCTCATCAGCTTTTTTTTGCATACAACCTTTATATCTAACATTTAAAGCTTTAAAAACAATATTTATCGAAACCCTTTTTGTATTCAATACAATTTTAGAGAAGTTATAAAAAAATACGGCGGAGACACGACCAGCATTTTTATATTGGCAAGATAATTTGACTACGGTGCACCTGGACGGCACGTGTAGCAGTCTAGAATTAGATAGAAAATTAACCGACGCGATATAGCCTCCGCACGTCGGTCGACAGTTATGCCGAAGTGACGTATCCAGGGTATATGAATACGTCGCTATCCTAGCGAATACGTATATCATGATACACAGTATGACAAAAAAACCCTCTCCGACCCATACGCACATTTGAGTATCTCAATTGTAGTAGTATTTAAAAAATACAAAAAATAAATAAAGGTTAAAATATTTATCGTAAGTAATAATACATATTTTAGTGTCAATACTCATATTACTCTAAAATCTAGCAAACTTAAATTCCTGACAACAACAACACACATTCTGTCAATTCTGAAACGTCGCGCTGCATGCAGTTGTTAGCAGCTTATGTTCGTTTCCCTTTTTTATAATTGTTAATATAATTTTTTTTTAATGACACACCTGTATCATTCGGACAGAGATTTTTGTCACCTCGTATTTAATTAATTATCGTTTTAATATATTTTTAAATAAACATAAATTTTAGTGAATAGCGAATAGTCACTAAAATTTAAGGATTTATACATATTTTTTTTCGTTATAAAATTATCTTGGAGGACATTGTTCGTTATGAAAATCTTAAAACCTACATTGGGAGTTTCAAATATATATTTTTCAGATCTGCACTTTATATATTTATTGCATGCTCGGTTAATAAGTAATGATAGGAAACCAAGGAGAGAAGAAAGAACAACTACTACGTGTCTTATTTTTAAATATTCACCACACTCCATAATTGTAAAAAATACTGTCCTTTTAACCAAAAATCGAAATTAGTCGAACATGTAACCAAAATCCAAAATTTTATACTCGTATAAGAAATCGTATATTTAATTATGTTCTAGAAAAATATTCACATAATTTATATGTTTTGAAATATACACATAATTTATACATTTATTCGAGTAATTCACGTTCAAAGTCGAAAAGCCTATTTTTACTTAGATTTACGACAGGTTAGCTCCAAATCTTGATACCGACATCTCTGGTATATCAAATTATAAAATAATAAATTGAACTAAACTTTAATATCACACACCTTGAGTATGGATATTTTCTGTTTGGATTATCTTTGGCTTGAAATAAATATAGTGGCGATCTTAAAAATGGACATTTGAAGGTTATAAGTAATTTTTATCGATTTCCATAACGACCGAATTCATCCAAGATACCGCCTATTGCAAATTTGCAAAAAACATCTCCAAAATATTTTTAAGTTTTTGTGACTGTTTAAGTGTTTATCAATAATATGCTTTCACAAGAATCGTCATAGCAAAGAGCTGTTAATATTTTAAAAACTCTTACCAAATATCATACGAGTATAAAACAAAATATATATTTTACATCATAAATATAAAATAAACATATAAAAAAGCGCTATAGTATATTAAAGACGAATACACATATAAATTACAACATACATCACATCTACTTATAAAATAGAAAATGTGAACAAGTATCAGACCACATTAATACCACATACAAAGCCTTAAATTAATTCGGAAGATATTTCAAATTATGTAGGGTAATAATTCTAATGATTTCTTTGATTATATCGAGGAATAGTTAATAACCAGCCTTACAATATACATAGGTGTCGAAAGTCTTGATGACTAGGAAACGGGAGAAGACAGAAGTATGACGCCATACTAAAAAACTGAGTCTCAAAGATTGCAAGCAAAGTCTTGAAAAAAGACGCTAAATGATTATATATTTACCAACACTTGGTCTATTTCTTATTATCTAATACTTATTATACGTATAATAATACTCATAAAATGACACGCCCAGTGAAGGCTCTAAAACAGTTACTTAAATCTATTGCCCATTGGCCTGCGTGTCCATGTATGTACGTAAATCTATCGAACTGCGAATACGAACAGTTCGCGCATGATTGATGTCTGTACTTTCGGAGACTAGTCGTAGACTTTGGTCCGTGGTTCCGGCGTTTCTGCAGTCTCTATTTTGTTGGTATCAAGTATAAATATTATTGGTAGCTCACTTAATATAACTCTACCCCAATTACAATTTTTAGATGTTTGGAGACACGCCGTAACGTAGCAATGGATGTCGTAATTTCTTATATCATTTCAAAGATAATATGATAAAATTTTGTTATACATTGATATATTCGAACTTACCTTACACCTTAATTACGATTAAAAGTATCAATTATGTTACAATTTCTAAAGAATACAATACGAAAAATGCATTAAAGTTCATCAAATACAATTTGTGGAATTATCTTTGATGGAGAGTTTATCTGAAATCACATAGTAAAATAAAACTGTATTTACAAACAACAAATATGTTGAATATGAGATATGTTACATATCAGATTGTACATATCAGATATGTTTGTACTGAAAGACCCGTGTAACAATAAAAATATAATAAATTGTTGTAGGGTCTTTATCGTCAATATATATATATATTATAAATATAAAAATATACTGGGTGGTGGAGGAATAACGCCATTCATTCACTGCACGTCAACTTTCGTATCAAAAACACTAATTAAATAAATGTGACACGTAACGTATATATTAAGGAATTTGATGCATTCGTAGCGATCGTGTTATTATTTAATAACCGTATAATCTTCCCCACCCTGTATAAAATTAAAATAAATTCGTTTTGATTCATACTTATCGAGGATACTTACACACATACACACATATACATATATATCAAATTCTAGTACCTTAAGTTATACGTATATATTATTTATTTATAAAATTAAGGCGCCGTGCAGTCAAAATAGGCTAATTTAAACAGTTTTGAACACGCTTTTATTAGCTTCGCCTGTATGTACTTACATAGTATGTGTGAAACGAAATGTATAAAGTCGATTTTCGAATACTTCGACACGTCGGATTGACTTGAAATTTTGCATACATGTTAAGGACCGACGACAATACAATAAATACATTCATTTTATTGTTACAAAGCTCGGGGTGCTTACAACAATTACTTATACTCAAGCGCCAACCTTTTTAACGATTACTGACTATCAATAATTTTTACTGTTTTAGTTGAGTCTTTTTTTTACTAAAACGTGTTTTTTAGCTTTTAGCGAAAAAACTATGTATAAATCTTGATGGTATTTATGAGTGGACTATTGTGTTCAAAAAATGTTTTCGTTAAATTTTCTCGATAAAAAAAAATAGAGCAAGCATTAAAATTGAAATTCTAGCAGTTGTAAGTAACTGTATTTAATGTGATTGATTAACAAACCGTAATAAAATTAATAACAATGATGGTATTATACGAGTACAATAATAAAAAGAAGTGTTGTTTTTATTTATAGATTTAAAGACAGAAAGTTAATATGTTGCTAAATAACAAGTGAAATTAAACATCTCGTCATTGCGGAGCGGTCATTTTTTGTTCCTAATTCATTATTTACTGTTCACAGCGCCTTATGAAGTTACATAGTCAGACACGGATAAAAAATAGCTTCTTTTCAAGAAAATTTTGAAATAACACTTAATCTAATACAATGTCTTAACTAAACACTAATCACATCAGTAATTTGACAACATTTATTACGTCCACAACATTTCACAACAAAGAGACTTATAATACTTAGAACCGTTATAGACACCACGAAGTTAACCGATATCATCGAATGATACATTTTATTATCACATGAAAATATCTACACATATTAATAAACATTGATACTATGTAGACATTCAAAAAATTCTATGATATCTCCACATTTCTCTGCACACTTTACGACGTAATTTAGGAACGGTGGTAAAACCTGAAGTCCAAGCTCGGGGTTTGTCCAAAAGCTATGGGGCGCAGCGAACTAGGCGGAATATGCATGGCCAAAGTGCCCAATAACGACTTGCGCTCCATAACCAGAATAATAACAGAAATCTAAATCTAACGAACTAAAGTGGAATTGGAAGGGCAATGTCACACGAATGCACCCAAAAAAGTGGTCAAAGATTGCCACGCAATGGATGGCCGAGGATGGCAAAAGACCACGAGACAGACGTCGTAAAAGGTGGCGTGACTACCTCGACAGATTTAGAAGAATTTGGATGGTATTAGAACCTGATAGGGATAAGTAGAAAGGGTTGAGGGATACCTTTGCCAAGCAGCGGCACACTATAGGTTAAAAAAAACTATGTTGACACACTTGTGACTGAACAAAGCAAATAGTAATCAATATTAGTTTTAAAGAGAACATCTAGATATTGTGGGGCAGGTAGTGGCCAAGGTAGCATCTGCATGGTTTAAAGTTTGTACGTTTTACAGGATATACATAAGTTTTAGCAGAAAATAATTTGTATGACTATCCTTATGACTTTCAGAAATATCGGATAGTTATGTAAAAAATATACTTTTAAAAGTTTCGTTAAAAATGATATGTTATTTAAAACTAGTTTAATCACATGCCTTAGGCCTTGAAAAACAATATTTAAAATATATTTGTGATTATGATTGATATAATACAATAATAAATGTTCGAAGCACGCATTGTGAGAACATAATAATAATCACAAATTCAACAATTTAATTAGGTTTGATATCCACAATATTGGCTTAGGTTACAAGACAGTCGTCACATAAATAAACTTGCATTCCTTAATGTTGGATGTTTTATCCGTCGTATATTTGTCGTACACGTCCACTTCGCATTTCGGTGTCCATTTAATCGGAATCAGAATCTGCAACAATCAAAAATATTTTATGTAGTTTTGAATGTGTGTGGGCTGTCGTAATGTACGTGAGCTGATACATTAGTACAGTACATAAGATAATAATAAATAAATACACACAACAGTCACATACATAGTCCTGACCCCCCACTAAGATCGAGTCTTGTGTCACGGGTATCAGATACTACGAGAGACTTTTCGATCTCACCAACACCCAGACCCGAGACAAATACCTGTGGATTACACAAATATTTGTCTCTGTGCAGGGATCAAACCCGCGGCCTCACGTTTCACAGCCAGCGTCTAACCAACTGCGCCACGGAGGTTGTCAAAGATGTAAAGGCCTTTCATATTTTTGTAGTGTACGGCATTTCTAGTTCCCTGCGACGTGTATATGCGATTTTGAGCAAGCCGGCATAATTGATGCGACAGGCGAGAAATAAGCACCCGCATTGCACTTACAATTATGTGCCTCCTATTTGTAAACAATAATTTTGTTCAGACAATATTAAATACCCATTCATGCTGAACTTACCTTCTATTCTGATGGGTTCGGTGTTGATAATGCGCGGATTGCGTACTGGCCGCGCCGGGTTTATAGGCTGCCGTGGACGCCGGCCCGGAAGTCTAGGACGGGTCGCCCGACGGCGGGTCGGGTCATAGCGTGCAGATTCATGTAACGGAGCAACAACAGCAACATTTCTTGAAACTGAAGCGCTCGTCGTCCCCCTATTGAAGGTGGGCGCAGAAGTTACGGGTGGAGCGTAGAACAAAACACCCCCGTGTGTCGCGGGCGCAGGGCTGCCACGAATTGTTGGTGTGTGTGGCTCCACAATACCGACGGGTATAATTTGGCGTATGCCCATTGGGGTGTTTAATGGAACCGGTAACTGTAAACTAATCGAAGGTCTCCAGGTGTTGGTTGAATGGGGATCCGTTGCGCTATCCGTTACGTTGTCACGCGGTCCTACGTTTACAGGGGGCGCGTTGCTAGTTGTCATCGCAGCACTAGTCACAGTAGACGTAGTCCTTTCAGATTCAAGGTCATCGGTCCTTGCTAAGAACACCGACTGTTCAATCCTTCTGCTGAAAATTAACGAATTCGATTTGTACATGAACGTTCGCTTGGAACGCGATAATCCAGCTAGGTGTTCGGTCTCCCCAGAGTCAAAACGTTTTTTCGCTTTCGGCTGACTAGAGGTTCCTGCCTCTTGATTTCCACGCTTCCTCTTTTTTCTGGAACTTGAGGGTTCACACATGGGACAATTAACTTCAATGGTATTAGGCCGTTTGCGTGATTGAGAAGTATTCGTACTGGGCCCTTGCTCGTCGCCATCCGCTCGAGAAGATATTGGTCGTTTGCCATGAATATTATTAGAGTGGCGCCTGGGCGCCACAATAACGCTGGGTCTTGAAGAATTTAGCCGGCGAATATTTGAACTGGTTGAAGAAGACAGCGGAACTTTGGAAACGTTACGTCTTTCATTCTTCCTATTCATTGTTGCGCTTCTCGAACGCTTCATTATAGCGTTAGTATTATGAGGACATGAAAGATCCAAACCCGTCGTGGTAAGGCATCTTTTGGGCTTTGAAACCCTCCTTGGAGTGTTGGTACTATGATTGTTGGATACGGCCGAATTTGCGGTTCCGAGGTTTCTAATGTTATTTGGGGCACGTCACATAATGCCATTCATGACATTACTCCTCGGGACCACGAACTCGTTAGCCGAGGAAACTGAGCTTAAAGCTAATTGTAATGCTTCATTGGTTATTACTTGTGGTGGTCGGCAATTTCTTCCACGACGCATATTTTGTTTTTTCGCTTGTTGACTTTGGCTCATTACGTGTAGCTGAAAATGATAAAAAAGTAACATTAAATAGCGCCAAAAATTCATACTAAGTGAAACATTCACACCGCTAAAGTACATACAAGGAGAAATATGAAATCGCACAGCTGGAATTCATTGTATTAACGCGAATTAGAAGGCAACGAGCATCCTACTGGTACTCGGTTTGCTCAAATGCAGACACCTATTGTTTGAGTTGCCTAGACACCAATAACTTATTCCCTATAAAAACGATTTCATACCTAAACTCAACCCAACGAATCAACCCTTGCCTTGCTAATCCAGCCCATCCTACCCCAACCCTCCCAAGTTTAGTCCCAGCCGGTCCTAACCGTCCGTATCATCCAATGTCATTACACTTAAAAAAAAACACTAAAAATATCTACGTCAGAAACTTACGACTTTAAAGCGCGTGAATAATGCTACTAATATGTTGTAATATGATTTTTTTACCGGTACCGATATTTTTTCTGACCCATCATCAAAGGTATCTTTAGTAGTACGAGTAGTATTTTATCCTTTGAGTTCGTTTTCGGAAACGTATCCCTAGCGTCCCTTATAATAGAGTATATTTTATCACTTTTGCAATGTATTACTTTTGCACCGCCCAAATTCGCCAACATTAAATAAATAAAACCAACAGTCACATACATAGCTCGGACCCCACACTAAGATCGAGTCTTGTGTCGTGGGTATCAGAAACTACGAGAGACTTTTCGGTCTCACAAACACAACCCGTGGCCTCTCGTTTCACAGCCGGCGTCGAACCAACTGCGCCACGGAGGCCCTCATTATTTTTTCTATATTTCGTTTAAAATAGTTATAAAATAAGTTTTTGACCAACGCCCATACGGTGGTTTGCGCTGCGTTTTTTACTATATTTTTTTCCAATATTTTTTCATCATTTCAGAGTCGACTCCAGAATCCTTAGGCAGAATCAGAATCCTTACAAAGACGGAACAATAACGGTGTGGGCTGGAATTCGCCTTGGTGGAAGAACAAATTTCGATTAGGTACGAGGCAATTAAAATACGGAGAAATACCTTGAAGAGATTGTGCTCCTCATGGTTATCCCTCATCGATAGCAACGCGGCCGAAATTTAAGAGTTCGTGCATGTGATGGATTAACAATATATACGTACATATGTATATTTTTATCATATTTAATTTAACATTTTACTCCGAAAATTTATAATATTTTTGAAACTAAAATAGATACTGGGTACTGTCATTAATTCATTTGCATAAAACCACAAACATCGTTTCCGTAAATACAGTATTGTATGAAATAAATATATCAAGAAAGTCGGTATCAAAAATATTATACCGCCATCTTCAAATAAGACACTATACAGGGTATATGAAGACTGCTACCGAAAACGAAGCCAGGTGGTAGTTTTAGTGACGACAGACACAATGCAACTAAATTTTTTGAGAAAAAAAAATCGACGTCGAAAAATACATTAAAGGGTAGAACGGTTATACTCCGTATAATTTTGAGTACAAGTGCCTCGTAAATTTATTTTGTACCCGCTCCAACATGACACTGTATGTATAACATCGAAGACAAAATAATACATAAACACACGTCTTTTTCCCAGAAGAGGTAGGCAGATGTGTTACTTGGTCACCCACGTTTCCCCTTGCATGCTCCGTCCAACAATGTGATAGGAAGCGAGCCCATCTCCATATCGGGAACCAATTCCTCACTCCAGAGAAAAAAATATTAAATTTAAATAAACACTATCTTTCTCTTGTTCCCCAGATTTTGTCGAGCAGTGTATCACCGCTTTGTCTATTAATATCGCAAATAAATATTAACCACTGGTGTGTTGGAAGTTTAAAGAACATTGTAGGCACAAGTTAAGACTTAGGAATGTATTACTCGTAATATACCGATCTCAGATTGAAATAGCGTCTAAAAGAAGGATTATGATAGCCTCCTTGGTGTAGTTGGTTAGACGCCGACTGTGAAACTAGAGGCCGCGGGTTCGATCCCCGCACTAACACAAATGTTTGTGTAGCCCACAAATATTGGTGTTTGTGAGACCGAAAACGTCTCTCGTAATTTCTGATACCCACGACACGAGACTCGATTTTAGTGTGGTGTCCGGATGTGACTGTTGCTCTTATTTATTTATTTAATGTTGGCGACTTTAATTTATATTATTTGGGTGTATTTATTTATTTTATTTGACATACTAAACTATTTAATAAATGATTCTTGAGATGTTATATTGCCGCATTACAACACGCTTTCAGTGTGGCAAAACCTTTAGTACTAGAGAGATATACCTTGCCATACTACGCGATTTTAGGGTGTCTGTCCTGCACTTGAATCAGGGGGATTTTTGCTGATCTATCCTTTGGCGTGGGGATTTAGTGATTATGTCAATTAAAAATATTTTATGCAGTTGAAGAACCAAGTTTCACCTTTCGCCTATCGCAATCTATAGCGGAATATTATTAAACTTTAAAGGGGCATTCATTAAAAGGGCTAACAAACACCTCGTACGCTTTCCCTGTTAGGTAAAGTTGTTTTGAATAATTATACAATATATTAGTAGTAAATATAAGTTTATGAACAAGAGATAAATATGAAATAATAAAATGGTTAATTATCTAATCCAATCCATCAGCCAAAGGAAGTCCAGTGCTGAAGATTGGTCTAATAAGGATTCGGTATTCTCGTAATCTAGCGAAGCCAACCGGATACCAAGTGTCTGTTTGGCCTGATTACTGATAAGTGTTTGATATCACAGTGTTTCACAGCCGCACTATATGTGTGTTCTTAGAAAGGAACCAAATATGCGTGCAAAAGACGTTTGTATAATTGGGAATGGAAATTGATATACTCTTCGATTGAGCATGGTTTTATGTATGTCTGAGCCGATCAGGTCTTTGTGTGTGGATAAACTTAGGCGAAGAATAAAAAGTTGCCGGACTGTAAGTAGGTACCCAAAGAAGCAAAGGTTTACTTCTTTGTATAGACCGTAAGTCGGGTGCAAAAAAGGTCTTTTCAGCATTTTTTTAAAGACTGATCTTAGTGCTCTTTCAGCATGTAACATGGTTGTCTTGGAGACGCTGCCCCACACAGTGATGCAATACTTAATGAGGGGTTGACAGATGGCTACGTAGAGATACTTCAGTAAATCGTAACTTGCGACGTCTTTGAGTTTTTGTAAATACTCGTACCAGCGGCTTTTCTGATGCATTTGGAAAAATAAAGCATGTGACTTTTAAAATAACAGTTTTGGTCTATCACGGCCCCGAAGTATTTAATTTGCGCTATATTTTGTCAATCTAGTAATTGTCTCGGGAGCTAGAGTTAAAGGTCTGGACTGAAATATTTTTGTGTGCCGGAGGTTTAGAGGCAGAAGTTTAATGGAAACATACGAATTTAGTTTTGCTATGGTTTAAGGTTAAAATATTATAAGCGACCCAGTTGGTAACTATCGACAATCCAACTTCAGCGCATTAAAAAGATTTGGCACAATTTTTGGCATTAAAGAGAATTACAGTGCCGTCAACATGGAAAATTATTTCTGCATTTGGAATGTACAAATTGTGGATATCATTTATATATATTACGAACAGAGTTGGTCATAAGATGCTTGGATGTAGGATTCTGTAATAGATGGGGAGTTATTTGTCAAGTAGCTCTTGAACCAACTGAGGGCGAAAATTGATACATAATATTTGTATAAAATATCACACCTTTGTCCGACAAGTTACATATTTTATTAAATAATTCGGCGGGCGGCCGACGGGGTGGGCTGCCACTCAACCCACCCCCCTCTGCACATTGCACATGCGCCGGTCCCGGCCATTTTATATTACAGGCTATCGATTAGATAGCCTGCCTTTTGTCCTTTACGTGTACATGGGTTATGTACATAATAGCAGGCATAAAGTCTTCTATCTTTCAGTCATATGATGTAAATTGCATCAAAATTCAAATGAGCACTAGTATACGTAACTTTTTAAAGATGATAATTATTAATTAACAAAATTTTATTTGTCAAAAATATTGTATGTAGCCAAAAGTCATCATTTAGCTACGATTATGATAATATAAACCCAAACATAATCACAATTTGCAAAAAATGCATATTATATACAAAAGTAATATAATCAAAGCAGCGAACCCTTCGTTCTCAGGTTGTCCGCTATGCACTATATCTATTGAATGTAATTAGTTATTAATAACAGCACCCTGCTTCAGAAAGGCAATTAATTTAACCATTAATTCCTTACCGATGCTGTGGGCAGCGTCCCTCCTCTCTCTCACGGCGCACTGCGGTCGGTTACACTTGTAAACTATACTTGAGAACAAAGAAATTCACAGACTGCACCAATAAATATTACACGTGGTGGCACCAAAGGCTCCCGCGGGAGAATGCCGGAGCCTGGAGCGCACGCTCGCGCTGCGCCGCAAAATATCGACCCGTCCAGGAATTGCACCCAGCGACATCTGGATCTACCCCCCTGCCGACTTCCACGCCCCGGGTCAAACGATTCTTGGAAATTTTGAGCGTAGTATGTAATGTAAGCACATTTGTTCCGCACCGAAGCACATAGTGCTGGCGCGCACGGGTTGCTTTTGTTTTCGTGATTGTTTCGTCACTCTTATGAGGTTCGAGGATGTATATGGAGAAACGCGCATGTTACGACGTGACCATTGTGTGATATATTAGTACACGACCGGCGAACAAGCCCGTGACGAAATTTTCACCGGGCCTATATGTTTTCATAGTCGCGCGCTCACGGATGACTAAACTGTCACTCGTTGCGTACCTCCTATGCCATTTACATTCAGATTATTTACTGACGCACACAAAATGTCGTCACTGTCGTCAAGATGCTATTCATAATGATGTCCTTATAAAATAAATGGAAAAGAAACCAGCAGTATGTGACAAAAAAATGAAAGAATATTCAGATACCAATTTCAAAATTAAAGCATGGGAAGAAATCAATCGAATAACATTTTCTAATGTTTTGGGTAATTTGTCGTCACAACAAAAACTGAAGCTGGTAAGTATATTTTTTTGTTTGTCACTGGTAAAAAGTATCGAAAAAACATCTTTATTCTTTAGATATCTGCGTAGTTATTAAAACATAGTGTTGAACTTTCTACTCATTAATCTGTCATCTGTCAGAGTGAGTGTAACTAGTACTTCTTGTCTTACGCTTTTTTCTCTCACAAGTTCGCAGACAACAAAAATTTCTTTAAAATCTCTCGACGATCGTCACTTCGATATCAAAAGTTTTGTCACTACCTCTATAGATTCTCTATAGATATCTCTGCTATACATTCTGCTTTGGAGACGGGACATGATAGGGACAAAAACTGTTTATGTCACCTTGACAAAAGTAGCCTGTGTGCGCTAGCCCTAGTTGCAACGCTGTGGGGAAAACCCGCCAGTGTATGGCGCTCCAGCGTGGAGTAGTCGATACGTTGCCACGTCGAGGGTCGGCGTACTCGTAGTTTGTAAACTATTATTTTTGTATTAACACCTTTTATTTTATATACTGTTTGTTTCGCATTTTTATTCATACTTATAATTAAACAATTTATGTTTATACCATTGTTAAAAAAAAAACAAGAGTGACAAATCCATATCGAAGAGCAATTTGCTAATGTATGATCTTGGCTACTACGAGTAGGTTATGGCTATGCAAGTACTCGCTTTTAGCAAGATACGAACTGTATCTGTCTGTATTGGTATCAGCCTATGCACTTCACACTGCATGGCACGGGCCTGCTCTACAATCGAGAATGCGGTTGACAGGGGTTAGGCCATATAGTCCAAGATACGAAAAACCGGAGATAATATGCGTGATTGATTCGCCGGAATTATTAGTAGTAGTCGTTCGTAGCCGTTTTACGATGAAAACTAAAACTGTATACTTAGATTTTTGATAAATCAATATGCCTAGCTAGGAATCGAACCCTATGATTAAAAACAAAAGAGATGCTGTATTATTACACCAGATACTGTATTGTTCTTATAAGGATCAAATCCTGGGAAGAAATGCCATAAGGTAAACCTAAAGAAAGACGTCATTATCAAGAATCTAAGTATGCAGTTTTAGTTTTCATCAAAAGCGGGCTTGTAACTCGTTTCAGTATTTTTTGCTATACCTCATAGTTCCAAATTAGGCCATCCACGACCATTTGAAAAATTCACCATGTATAGAGACCAGTGGGTATTTAAAGGCGGGACATCTTTTAGTTAGGAGTGAAGAAGATCTTAATAGTGAGATTTGGAATAATCATTTGGCCTTGAGTTATTCTTTAGTACTGGTCTCTTTTACATACATTTATATATGTGAAGTGTACAGCTTAGGATGTTTAGCTGTCGAACTCGAAGAACTGCGAATTCTCTATACGTATACACTATGTCTGTGGGATGTAGAAATAGTTTTGTATAAAAATAAATTTACTCTTTGTATTCTCTTTCCATTCTCAATGTGTGTGTTTTTTCAGCTCCGCCCCAGACTGATATGCAGTACTGCCCGATTGACTGGCGAATGGTATGATAAATCATGCGTTGCATAGGAAGTGTTGTATAGTCTCTTAGTTATTTTAGTAGATCACTTGGCGAATGCGATTGTATATAAGATGTATGTGAGGTTTAAATGAGAGATTTTCAATTATTATTCCAAGATATTTTATTTGTTGTGTGCGTTCTGTATCACAGTTGCAGCTTTGTTGGGCATGTAGGTCATGCTGACTAGGGTGGTATTTGAGGGACAAGTGTTGTGGTGGTATGGACGTTTGTGCTTAGTTAAAGGTAACGTGTTTGGATTTTATTATATTCAGAGTAAGGGTCTTAGCATCCATAATTAGTGCATCTTCTGCGTAGCGATATGCTGCAAAGTGTGCCCATGAACTAAAATTGCCGTGACGACGCGTAGGATTATTGAGGCGTTAGTAGGAGTTAGGTCTAGAATATCGTGTAAGAATAGAAAAATAAAAAAGCAGCACAACCTTCTTCAAGAAATTATTTATTTTCGTGTTTAATTTACTTAAGTTTCTACGTTTTCGTTACTTGGCGAGTCTACTTTATTATGTTAAGTATATATTTTGATTTATTGGCTAGTCAAGTTAATAAGTTATTTATCAACATTTGAAAATAAAAATATATTTATTGAAAAAACAGTTACATACAATTTGGACAAGGGTCCCTAAAGTAAGCTAGGCTTGTATCTTGGGGTACCAGTACAAACTTTGAAATAATCGAAATTTGAATCTTACATAAAAATAAATTATAAAATCTAAAAATTTAAAAACAATGACAGAAAACTACACATGAACCACTTAATGATATTATAGGTATAATACAAAAAAAACGATTCAAAATTATATAAACTGTATTAACAGTATTCTTCTATTCCCTTCATAACATAAAAAAAAACAAAAGGTATTCACATAAGTATGTAATTATAACTATAAAACAATGAAAAACAAAAACAAGTGCTTATAAGATTATTTAAATATACGAAAAAAAAACAACTCAATTTAATTAACGGGCTTATTAATTGAGATCGAAAGTAATACTTCTTATAATATTATTCTAGTAGTATTTCCGTGTTAGTATAACTTAAGGTAAGTTACCAGTTTTCGATTTTCTTTTTGGCGTGATGTACTGACGAGTGTTTAATGTCGCAGAATCTCACCACGGAGTTATAGGTATAAGCCCTAAGAAAATAACCGAATTTCCGACCGAAAGACGTTTGTGTAATTGGTAGAGTAAATTACTTGATAATTGTTTTGTGCAAGTCCGTGCCAATCAAGTTTTTGTGTGTAGATAGAGTTACACGGAGGACAAAGAGACGCCAAATAGTGAGGACCTTCACTTCATTATACAGTAGGGTGGATGAGTAGGGTGTCTAAATAGCTTTTTAAGTATTGTTTCAAAAATGATCTTTGCGCCCTTTCTGCGTCTAACAGGGTTGTCTTTGCACTGCCCCATACAACGATGCAGTAGTTTATAAGGGGTGACAGATGGCTATATAAATATAATTTAGTAATTCTTTGCTTACCAAATGAATCTCTTACTATTTCTATAACACTAGCTGTTTATCGTATGCGTTTTGACAAGCACAGAATATGTGTTTTGAAATTGCAGTTTTGGTCTACCATTACACCCAGGTACTTAATAAATTTAACGCGTTCTATGTAGTTACAGTGACATGAAAGTTGTGTCTTGAAATCTCGAGTTGCAGGCGTGTATTGTTAAATTCTTATGGACCGGAGGTTTGGATGCAGCAGTTTTATGAAAACATATGTCTTTGGTTTTATTGTGATTAAAGGATAACAGGTTGTTGTCAAGCCAGTTGGTGAGAATTGATTGTCCCACTTCGGCACGTTCGAAAGTTTAGGCTGGACCTAAATCTTTGGCATTGAAGAGAACTACGGTGTCATCAGCGTTACAAATTATTTCCGCATCTTAGATTTTTAAATGGTGGATATCGTTCATATAAATTATGAATAGACTTGGTTCTAAGATGCTACCCTGCGGAATACCACAGTGAATCGGCAGCTGTTCACTTATTTGTGACCCGACTTGAACATGCTGAGTGCGGTTTCATAGGTAACTTTCAAACCAGACTTCAAATACCCCTCGACCCTATGTTTTCTAGCTTTTTAAAAGTATTTTTGGAGAAACGGAGTCAAAAGCTTTTGCTAAATCTAGAAATACCCCTACGCAGCAGTTCCCGTTATCCAGATAGCCAGAGATGAAATCTAATACAAGAGCTGTGGCGTCCTCGGTGGACATTTTTTGTCTAAAATCGAATTGACAACAAGAAAGAAGACCGAGTTCTTCACTGAATTTGATTAAGTGCGTATTAACTATTTTTTTTCTACGAGGATTTTCGAAAGTATACTAAACAATGATACAAGCCTATAGTTTCTATGAACATCTTTCGAACCAGCTTTATGTATTGGAGTCACAGAGGATACTCTCCAGAGAGAAGGGAAGCGACCAAAACTTATGCTTAGATTACACACATGGACAAGAGAAGATTAAAATTGGTGCTGGATATGTATTATCAAGCCTGAGTTAATGTTGTATATGCCTGTTGCGCAATCAGGTTTTAGGTTGTTTATGATAGAAAGTACTTCTTGGTGGTTGGTAAGTTCAAAGAATAAGGAGTTCACTGGAATTCTGTGAGGGGCATTTAAGAAAGTTTACGCCTTTCGTGTACTGTTTGGCTTAAAAAACAGTACTTTTCGAACCAGTTTTTAACCACCAAAACCTGATTTAAATGAAAAATTTATTAGAAATGATTTTAGAAAACGTTGTCATCTAAAGAGTTACGTGGACGTTTAAGATCATTTGTGAATACTATACTAGTCACAAAAATTAAAGTTTTTTTTTTTTTATAAATTTGAAGGTGTTTTTTGACAGTCTGTATCTTGAAGAAAATTTATTATTAAGAAATTAAAAACTAAGAATTTGAAGCCTGAAATGTCATTTTGCATGCCTGGTTAATAAACAGTTGTAGGAAAACCAACGAGAAAAAAAAATACAAAGTTTTACTCGTGTTTGACACCGTGCATTTACTTGTGTGATGTTTATTTGGTGACATCATCATAAAACTCTCGCAGATCATTTAATTCCTTTTAATTTGATATACTTGAGAACTCCGTAGTATGATTTGGAGCTGACTTATGCTAAATCGAAGCAAAAATGAAATTTCCGACTTTGACTCGGGATTACTCCAGAAATATTGATCACACAGAAAAAAAATGGGAAGTAATGATGACGTAGATCTGAAAAATAGACATTTCAGGCTTCCAATTTCTTGGTTTCAAATTTCTTAACGATATTTTTTCTCCAAGATACAGACTGTCAAAAAACACCTTAAAAATTCGATCAAAAAATATCCATTAATTTTTGTGAGTCGTGTATAAGGATTACTGGACTGGGTTTTCTTATTTTGGCATCGAATAGCAATTTCGAAGCTCTAAATAACCTAAATCACTAAATAAAAATGTTTTCCGACTGAAAAGACCCTTAGGGAAAAAGTTATCAGAGGAAATAATCTTCTTGTGTCTAATTCATGAGAAATAAAAAAATGTAATAATGCGAAGTAATTCAGAAACTATGGTCAAGAACATATTTTTCTTTACCAACTTATCTTATACATATAATGTAATGTATCATTGGCTTTCTGGCGTTGTTATGATGTTCTTCTATTAGAAGAACATCTTCTTAAAAACAGTTATTTTATTATTTCATATAAATTTGTGCTATTGATTTTTTATATATTTTTTAAAACCACTATAAAATCAATGTTATGGCCTCGCGGCTGACTAGTTTGGCGCAAGTCCGTGCGCAGAGTCAATTGTTAAAGACACACTGTTGACGCTTGCCTGGTAGTATGAGTACGAGTATATTTGCAAGTCATCGGCACAGATGACACGCACGCTGAAGTTTCCGGGTTAGTAGGTTAACAAACATAGAAAATAACATAGATTTATCACAACTTAATGCGTGAATAATGTCGGTGAATGTATACTACGGGGCAGGCCCCGTATGTCTTCGTAATATAAACTGAACATGTCTATTCAGTTTATATTTTTACAACAAAGACAAATCAATAGTCGAATATACATATATTGTACCACAATGCGCTTATAACCAGGTTTCTGTATCAGTATATACAGGTCGCACTGCAGGGCACGGACCTCCTCTACAACCGAGAGTACGATTGGGAGTGGTCAGGCCACATAGTCCGCCACGCTGGCCTAGTGCGGGTTAGCGGATTTTTTCATACCGTAGAAGTTGTTGAAAATCGCTACGGTATGCAGGTTTCCTCACTAATTTATCCTTCACGTTATAGTGCGTGGTGATTGACTACCAATATACACATAACTCCGAAAATTCAGATATGTGCCCTGGGATTTGAACCCGCAATCACCGTGAACATGTTGGCAGTCGCGTCTGGTCCGTTACAAACGCACCACGCACTTATAACCAGGTTTACTGAATCTCATTTACTCGCCACGGTTTAAAAATCATATATTGCCCTTTGGTGGAGGGAAGACATATTAATAGTAGTCAGTAAAAGATTATGTCACTATTAAAGATGCATTAAGCACAGCTACATATTAAAAACTGTATTCAGTTATCTCCTATCGGGAAGTCTAGCCAACGCTGTTATGCTGCTTCGCCACCAAAGTTTTTACTTCCATCGACCTTCATTCCTGCTATTATCAACCGACTTCAAAAAGACGAGGTTCTTAATTCGACTGTATGTTTTTTTTTAAAGTTTGCTACCTCATAACTCTGAGCTACGTGGATCAATTTTGATTATTCTTTCTTTCAACACATAATAATGTAGTTATAGGAGACTTTTATTTACACAATCGCAATGCACATAACATTAGACATAGCGAGAGGCGGCCCAAGCGCGTCGTGAAATGTTTCGCTGTATGTATGTGCATTTTGACTAACCCGCCCTGTTACTTAGTGTATTTATTTATTTATTTATTTATAATGCATAAAACATGGGTATAAAGATGTTATAATATTCGTGTCGTAACATACATGTTCTGCTAGAAGGTATAGCATGCAATATTATATATCTTAATCTAAATAATTATAATTATATGTATCTATTTATTTAAATATTCTTGCAAGCTGTAATAGTTGCAATTTGCAAGCCATTCATACATTTTTGCTTTAAACAGCCGGAATGTCAAATTTCTTAAGTGGCTGGGTATCTTATTGTAAATACGCACACACATAGCTAGGCAACTTTTATTATATTTAGTTAACCTTGGCACTTCATCAAGTACTAATCTATTGGGATTTCTTATATTTCGAGGGAAGATATTAGCCGCTGTTTTAAAAAGAACTAAGTACTAACTTTTTACAGATAATATATTACTGGAATCTTGTTTGCTTTATTTCTACATTAACCTCTAGCATATCACCGCTAAATAAGGGATAATTCAAGTAACTATTTTATTCAATAACATTTTATTACATAGATTGTTCGCTTTGCAAATATAATTTAAACATTCAAATTCGCTTTTGGCATAATGGCCGAGAAGTTAATACGAAGATTGGAACGGGTAATAAAAGGGTGTATACAAACCAACTGAAACATACAGGGTATATCAAGACAGCAACCGAAAACGAAGCCAGGTAGTATTAGTGACTACAGACACGATGCAACTAAAAATTTTGCAAAAAAACGCGACGATTTTTTTCGTAATGTTTGAAACATCATTGTGTTTGGGTGGTAAATCCATAGTTTTTGCTAAAGATATAATTTAAAGCCTTGCATACTTTAGCGTCTTTAAAAATAATAGGTTGTACATTATTTTTTAGGATAATGAATGTATTTACTACCCAAAAGTTAGGAAATAAATTTAAAAATAAATCGTGCCTTTTTTTGCAAAAATTTTAATTTCATTGTGTCTAAAGTCACTAAAACTACCACCTCGCTTCGTTTTTGATACCAGTCTTGATATACCCTGTACAATAAGGGAGTGTTTAATGAGGTCAGAAATCAATATACACGGAAAAACAAAACAGAAATGTAGGACAAATTAGCATAACATAAGCATGAAAATAAAATGTAATGTATAGATTTCGTTCGCTGGAGCAATTACAATTCCAAGTAGTTATAATTTTACAAAGCCGTTATATACCTGATCTTGTTTATGTGTCAGCAATGACACCAGCAATTACATCTTTATCAGCTTTTGTCTCATATATTCTCAACAACATTTTATAACACAGTTTAAAAAAGTTGTTTTTGTTTGTTAATGCCATAATTATTCCTTGATATGGTTTTCGTTTGATCTTCACTCCGCTAGTGTTTACAGACATATTTCGGCTTTTTTTTTCAGTTTCAATGGCGAAAGCAGTCTTTGATGTCTGAAACATATCGTATACTGCTAAATCTTGATACATCGCAGCGGAAATATAACATTTATCAAAACCTCTCAAAGTATTTTAATCTTACCTTTACGACTTCATAAGTAAGCTGTCTTAGCAACTGAGCTCGCCCAAGAAAGTCAATAAAGTGCGTGATCCCTTCGTCATGTTGAATAGAAGAACGTGTTTATTCTGACTGATTATGACAACCCTGTTTGTTCGGTTACGTTATAATCCATTAGAAATCACTTTACTTCATTAACCTTTAAGTAACACAAACTTCTATTAGTAGTATTCACACCGTATTTTCATAATGATTTATATAAAACATATTTTTTAATTAATTGCAAACGTGAAATACAAGTGGTACACACGTGCGGTGGCGCTGCAGAACCAATGCGCAGTGTTTCTTGCGTGTTGCGTATTGATCTTTTTTTCCAGGGTCCACCACTTTACCCTCTGAAGCCATATTTGGTACGCGGTTAGCTTTTATTCGTCCCTTTAGGCACCCAAATAATTTCAAAAACCAATACCCGACTACTAATAAATAATTGTTTTGTTACGAACTACGGCAGGGGTGACACAAAGACGACTATCACCTGATGAAGGGACGAGGATTCATTTGACAGATAAGTTATCAACCAAACTCGATTTGGGATTAACTAGTTTCGCCTAGGCCGAACTAGTGTAAGAAACATATTTCCTACGAATTATATGCAATTCCGAGATGATGCTGGGAAATAAAAAATTAATTTCCTTGTATGTTTATCCATGAATGTGCTGACTTTATAACCTTTTTAAATTTAGTAACCGAGCCAGACGCAACGATAAGATGACGTATATACCCCATGAAACTGCATTATTTCATACGTGTGTTTCACCTAATCCCTGAAATATATAATAACCTACCTAAGTCTATTAGAGAATTGAATGATTTCAATAGTTATAAATGTTCATTATTTAAATTTCTGAATGATTAATGTTATTATAGTTTAAAAGATTTCCTCTATGATAATTAAAATATATTACTCTAGTTTTGTTTGTTGTAGTGTTTGTGTAGTTTTTCAAGTTAGATTTTTTTATTATGTTTTTTTGATTTAAGTCAAATTATTGTATGCCAACACGGTGGGTCATAGCTGTTCAAGACAAAACCTATGTAACACCACTTTGTACCTATGCCCACAATAAAATGTTTTTGAATGTTGAATTTTGAATGATTTTCTGAATAAAGTAAATAAAACGCATTAGTAAACTGAGAATTAAAATACTCCACCGCAACGAAACGACCGTTAGGTTAGTTTATTTCAATTTTAATAAAGAAAATACAAACAATGAATATCCTTCCGAAATTAAAACCAATATCTCGAATTACGCGCATTAGAGTAAGTTCTTATAGAGTTAAGTTACACAGATAAAGGAATCTCCTTCATGTCTCCTTGTAGGTCCCTAAAATGATTTGAATCTTTTTTTCCCTATTGCCCATGCGACTTGTTTATAAAATTAGGTCATTCGTAACGATCTATTGACAGCTTGGCTGTCGCGTTTCGTTCGGATAGTCATTGCCAGATGCCCAATACCCCTTTCTATTTTTCCTATCCCTTTTCCTTCCCGTTTTCCTCCCGATTTGGTGAGTCGGCAACACATCCATGATCCAAGTGTTGTGAATGTTCATAGATGTCAGTAATCACTCAAATAAAAAAAAAAAACATCACAATTAATTCTATCATTTGCGTATCTTCTTCTTCTTCTTCAGCCTATGTATCCACCCAATGCTGAGTGTAGGCCTCTTGTAATGCACACCAAGTTGTTCTGGCCTCATCCAGCTCTTTCCTGCCACGTGGACCAGGTCGTCGGTCCACCTCGTCAAAGGCCTGCCCCGGTTTCTATAACCAGTTCTTGGTCTCCAATCAAGCACTGCTTTACCCTATCTGCCATAATTTCTGCTGCATATGTGGCCTGCCCACTTCCACTTTCGTCGAGCTATAATTGTGCCAATGTCGGTGAGTCCTGTTCGTCTCCGTATTTCCGTGTTACGGACTTTGTCTCGGAGAGAAACGCCTAACATGGCTCGTTCCATGGCTCTCTGAGTGACTTGCAATTTGTGAAGAAGTTGTTGTGTGAGCGTCCAGTAGGGTAATTCACGTAATTAAATAAGTTCAGTAGCAGTGCAGTTGCAGTTGAGTTTCGATCAAAACAGACCTTTTCGTATTCTCGTAATTTTGACAACGGCTGTCAGGTACGCCCGCGTCAAGTCCGCGTCACGCGAGCGGTTTAGCGTATTCTACTGCTACGTGTTTCATGTGCGTGATTCAGATCGCAACTTGATCGGTATTCACGTGTAAGCTTTTTGCATACGACTGAAGTACAGTTGACGCGCAGCACACGCGCAGTTTACGCATAGCTTAGGTGCAGTTCACGCGCAGCTAAACAATTACAAGAATACCATTTTGCACTAAGGCGTAAACTTCATTGCAACTGCACCGCAACTTGATCGGCGCGTCAAAAAAATACGTGAATTACCCTACAGGTCTCGGCCCCATATACTATCACTGGCAGGACACATTGGCTGAAAGCTCATCGCTTCAGGTTCATGGGTATGTCTCTCTCAAACACGTCGGAAAGCTTGCTGAACGCGCCCCATCCTAACCGATTTGCGTATGTATTTGAATAATTATGAGAGATTTGATCTAAAGGAGGCCTGTGTAAACTGTCACTTGCGTGTTTGTACCGTAACAAATGTGGCTCAATATGGCTTCTTCAGTGTTAGACTGTCTTCAAAATAATATGAATAATCTTAAACAAGCTGGCAGAAATCAATAAATCAATTTATTACTTCGCAAAATTATATCCTTATTAGCAACATTCTCAAATGGTGTAATAATGTAGCGTATCCTTCTTTTCAAAATCATCAGTTTCGATTCCTCGCTAGGAATATTGATTTTTCGAAAACCAAGAAATCAGTTTTAGATTTCGTCAAGATCGGGCTCGTGACTCCTTTCTGCAGTTTTAGCTGTTCCTCACAGTATCGGGTTTTACCGTCCACGCCCACTTGAAAAATTCAGCCTGTATAAATATTTTCGACTGCCTCGGTGGCGTAGTGGTACTACGGTATGATTGCAAAGCTGAGGTCTCGGGTTCGAATCCCGGGTCGGGCAAAGTGATATTGGATTTTTCTATTCATTATCAGCCCGAAGTCGGGAATTTGTGCCCGATATGGCGATAGGCTCGCCCCCTATCACATCGTGGGACGGAATGTACAAGGCGAAACGTGGGTGTTCTGATAGCACCTCTGCCTACCCCTTCTGGGAAAAAGGCGTGTGTTTATGTATAAATATTTTCCTCGTAAAATGTCACGGGGAGATGTTATGGTCTAAACTCCTTTTGGACGCCATTTTTTTCAATATAGCGACGCGAGCGGCCATCTTATGAAACTATCAGATGACTGGACTATTTAACGTTGCGGATTCAACAGCTAATACGTGATATTTTTAAACTTTATAAAGCATCTGCACACGTAAGTGTGAGAATTGCTTTTAAAAATATTAGAGCAATAGTATGACACCTGGGCGAGTGTTAATATTTCATACTAACGGCGGGCCTTATATACTGTCGTTGTGAACGAAACCATACCGCGATTCAATTCGATCGTGGCGCCATCCCTTAACGTGTTTACGAGTTACGGCTTACGCGGCAGCTGACGTCTATATTATTATACTCCGAACAGATTAAATGGCAATAAACAACTTTAAACACTGATAGTGAAAGACTAAAGAAATAAATGCAAAATCACGGTCAGAAGCGATAACACTTGACCGATTTTTCCACTTTTTAAATGGACAGAGTAGCCATTAAAGTTGGCACCCGTTCCATTTAAATAAATTCCTGTTATTTTAATAAAATAGTGATGTGTATAATTCTTACATTGGATTCAATAAATCTTGTTCTGCTTGGGATAAGGAGTTATTTAAGGAAGACCTTCACACATCCTCGTCAGAATTAGTTTATCGCGAGCCCCTGAGGATGCCAGGAGATTCTTTCCAGTCATCATCCCGTCATCCAGTCCCAATTGAACCGACATTTCGAATTTTATTACGCGCCTACGCAATTTCACTTCCAAATTGCAGTACCTGCTTCACGTCATAGGGCTGATAAAATCTTTATTTATATAGACCTTTTCAATTCATTCCATATATTTTTGAGGGATGACTCTGTGCGTGTTAATCTTCAATCACCATATTTAGGCCCATACGAGGTAATCGAGAGAGGAGACAGACATTTATAATATTGATAAAAGGTAAACATGTCACAGTCACAGGACATCCCCTCAAACCCGCTTATATTATGCTAGCCGACCATCCTAACATTCAGACCGCAACCCTATCTCCAATTTTTCACCCAATTTTTTTGTGTGAGTTTTTGTGGTCTATCTATACGGCGAGGTCTAAACTACTTAGATCCCACCGTATGGACAGCTTCTTCCAAAACCCCTGTTTAGCTCGTCCACTGCAAGGTTTTCTTTGAGACAATCAAAGCGTTTTGCCAGTTTTTATGGTTTGTCCTTAAGCGTTTTCCTGTTTGATCCCGGGCGACAGATTTTTATAAAATAAAGTAATTATCATCACATTTTAGGATACGTCAGCCATTACTAAAAATGGGGCTACCAGATTACAAAAAACCTTTCAATCAATAACCTTTTTTTATTGGTCTAAAAATCTTTGTTTAGACAACTAATATCAAATAGATTAATATATTCTAAAATTTGGTTCCCGTTTAGCGTTCATTATCGACAAGTTGAATCAAAATTGTAGAGCTTGAGTTGATTTGTTATAACTTTATTGGCTCGTTATAATTTTCTCTCTCTCTCTCTCTTCAGCTCATCTTCAGTGCGGTTCTAGAATTTACTTGGGCCATAAAAAGACTCCTACCTATTCGGGTTCATCAAAAGCCTTGAAAACTAAAATCGTTATTTTTGGCAAAACTATCTGGTAGTTTTTTTTTCACTGGCACAGTGGTACCTGGCATGGTTAAGAACATGTGGTTAAAATTAAATACCATCCTGTATGTATATTACACGGGTGTGCGATGAAAAAGTTTCTTAAATAAGTTCACCACAAACATGTAGATGTAGGTCTGTATACAGCAAAAATGAACTTTGGTACGTATCACGTCACATTTTTGCATATACATATGTAGATCAAAATATGATAAGGTCGTTAGATCGCTAAATCCGGGTTTATTTTGCACAATTTATTCCATGATTTATATTTCTATAGGTCATGGAATCTACAAAGCTTAAAGGCTGTCTGTTTGCATATCGGCAACAAATAACATCGATACTTGTAGCTCATTCAGTTTATCTTAAGGAAACTTACGAAAAATTGAAAACTGTTTTGGAGAAAATAAAGTACGCCAAACACATATGTTTAGTTTATCCTCTCGCAATTCATAGCGGAAAGCGCAGCGTGGGACGTCCACCCACTAGGTGGTCAGACGACCTGGTAAAGGTCGCGGGACGTCGCTGGATGCAGGCTGCCTCCAACAGGCCACTGTAGAAATCATTAGGAGAGGCCTATTTTCAGCAGTGGACTTCCTTAGGCTGATTGATTGGAATTCATAGCAATAAAAAAAAATATGTAACATGAGTCTAGAAAACTGTTTTTTAAAGTCTCATATTAATTGTTTCAGATATTTCAAAACTCATTGACAGCAGCAGCAGCAACGACTCCTGCGCAGACGTTGTGTAAACGCCTACGCTCGTAAAACGCCAATGCCCCTAGACATTAAGTGGTAGAGCCACGCTGTTGGGCGTTGTCAGTTATGATTAAGCATGAATGGATGGTAGGCTCGTTGGGGGTGGTACCACTATCTCACAGGAGATCGACATGAAGCGATAGATTCGCTGTAACGTTTCGTTCGATGAGTGGGATTACCGGATGCCCAATACCCCTTTCCTATTACCATCCCTTTCCCTTTCCGCTCCCCTCTAGATCTGATGGCAAGACAACTATGATCCAAATTTTGTGGATGTTCATGGGCGCCAGTGAACACTTCTCATCAGGTGACCTGCTTGCTCGTTAACGGGAACTATGCAATATAAAAAAAAAACGACTCAAAAAAAACTACAAAGTAACAAATAATATCTACTTCATTGTACTTATTCACGGTGATTAATTTGGTTATTGACTTGACTAGCCAACAAACCAAAATATATGCGTAACATATTGAAGGTCGCCAAGTACATAAGATGTTAATTCTCTTTATACGCGCACCTTGCACTGGGGTTAGAAAACCGAATCTCCCGTATACTCAGTTCGCTAATTCAGTATACCGACGGAACACGTTCTTAATTAAAGCTTGTAGATCTTTTAATGATGTTTCATCGAATGTAGATATTAATCTCTTCATTTTTAACAGTAATAAATTTAAATGAAGCTATGTGTTACGTATTATTTTCACGTGCGTAATGTGCATTGAGATTTGTGCAGGAGTAACGTTATATTTTAAACATGGCATTATAACAGGCGTGTGGTTTAGTTCATTAGGTTACTTCGATTTATTTTGATATTAAGGGTTCCGCAGGTAAAAAAATCCCTTAAAAATTGAGCCTGATTCAAATCTCGAACAGCCGGTCCACTCTTGAAATGAATATCAATGTTAAGTTTCGTCCAATTACGGAACCGATTTGTACAACTTTGCTACTCTGGAATCAAGAATCCTAAGCCTTGCGTTGCTGTCGAAATTCCGTAAGATCGGATTTACAGGTGACGTTAGCCGCGCGCTTATGATAGGGATGTCTGTTAGAGACAAAAAATCTGTACACTGTTCTTAAACTCTATTATTCACTTTTAAAATGTAACAATTAAACCTTGATTTGAACGGTAAATAGATAATTTATATTTCAAAGTATATAAATACGTATTTAGATAATCTTACATGCTTATACATATTATTCTGTATCAGTCCAAAAACGTCCCACTGCAGGGCGCGGGCTCTACAATCGAGAGAACGATTGAGAGTGGTTAGGCCATATAGTCCACCACGCTGGCCTAGTGCAGGTTGGCGGCCTTTTACATATCATAGAAATTTATAGAATTCTTTATGGTATGCAGGTTCCCTCACGATGTTTTCCTGCACCGTTATAGTGCGTAATGATTGACTATCAATACACACATGACTCCGAAAAGTATAGCCTAATAGCCTTCCTCGTTAAATGAGCTATCCAACTCTAAAATATGTTTTAATTCGATTCAGTAGTTACTGAGATTAGCGCCCACAAAGAAACAAATTATATAGCTTTAATATAATATCTTAGCTTATAGCCTTTCCCGGTAAATGGGCTATCCAACACTAAAGTACTTTTTCAATTCGAATTAATAGTTACTAAGATTACCGCGTACAAACAAACCAACTCTTTAGCTTTATAATAGTATGTTAGCCTGTAGCATTCCTCGTTAAACGTGCTATGTAACACTAAAATAATTTTTCAATCCGAGCCAGTAGTCACCGAGGTTAACGCGCTCAAACAAACTCTTCGGCTTTATATATTAGTATAGAATATAGATATTGTTTATCTATGTGCTCCTTTGTAATATTACTGCAGAGTGTAGTATAACGATAATGAATAAGTTCATCCGCCGACTCCCACTTGGTCGATTTTCGGGTGGTCGTACCCACAACTTTTTTTGAAAGCTGGATCCACGCCTGTCGACATGTGATAATGTCCGAATAATTCCTCGTCAGAGAAAAGGCCCTTTCGGTACTTATAACATGAAACGTTCGTTTCGTCGAACTTTAGGTTTTGCGTCCGAAAACGGCACAATCTTATGTATACAACCACTGATAGGCAAATTTATAAATTGTTGAGTAATATCCAACTTAAAAAAGTAAAATTCAGTGACAAAATGGTTAAGTTTTACGTATTGGAAATTATTAGACGAGTACACAAGAAGAACTCAATTTGAGCTGTCAAAATAACGTCAAGAGTACCGTTTGTATGGTAAACCGACTCCATTAACGAATAATTAACTTTTTTTAATACCGCTAGCCATATGGCGCCACCGTCGAATTACAAGAACAGTCAGGAGTACGAAAACGAATAATTTTGTTTTAAAATTGGTTCTACATTGATATTGTTTTTCAAGAGTAGGTCCACAGGACAGGGAAATTAATATTGAAATCGTAACCGATTTGTGGAGTGGTTCATTGGTTTTAGAATGTCGCATTTGTGTGAGGGGTGTGGGTGGGAGGAGGGGGGAGGGGATGATGTAGGGGGAAGAGAGCGGCGGGCGGAGGAAGGAGGGAGGGGGAGGAGAGGCGAGCGGAGAAAGGAGGGAGGGGGAAGAGACGGGCGGAGGAAGGAGGGAGGGGGCGGGCACATGGTGAATATGAACTTGTGTCCAAAAATGTCTCCTTATCTCAAATGATTAATGAGATGAGTCATTCTTATATCCACATTTTAGACGTTGGCTATGAGGATGATATACATTATGTAATAAGAACGCAAATCACGCTTTTTACAATGGACTATCCTTCAACAACATATATGTAATTTAAAATTACCTAATAAAAAAAAATAAAAAAATACATACCTACAATTAATCTCAAATGCACTTTTATCAACGATTTTCACTTAATAAACACACGTTTTATTATTTTAGATAACACCTATTTCGCTTTAAAACACACGGGTCCAGCGACACAACCTGCCGGCGCAGCGCAGCGGCCGATAAGAAAAACGGCGGACAAAATGTGGGGGCGCTTGCCGCCCACACGCCATTTCTACAACGCAGGCGCACTGCTCGTCAACGCCACAAAATTTTCCATTACTTGTAACGATTGAAGCCGCCGGCTAGCCCGCCGACATATGCCGACGGGAAGGCGGCTTTTGGTATGTAGTGTATGTTGTTTTGCTTTTGACTCTGGCTTCATTATCAAATGAATAGAAAAAGCCAATATCACTTTGCCCGATCCGAGATTCGAATCCGAGAACTCAGCTTTGTAATCGTACCGTAGTATAAGCCACCGAGGCCATACAATTATAGAATTATACCCCTTGGAAACACGATCAACTACATTGTTGCAAAATCTGATTTTATCCGTGTATGTATCAGCTGCACCGTACAATTGAAGCGTGCAACACGCTAGCCCCGGGGTCTGTTCACCATTATACGTGCCTAAATCATTATTATTCAAATTATTTGAAACGAGAAGCCCTTATTCAAGTAATTGCAATAGAAACCCGTTTCCTTTGTATTGGTGCATAAAAGCTTTGGATCGACATTTTTAAATATATTGCGATTACAAAAGTTATAATCCTGCAATTGAGTTGAGTGATGTACAGTTAAAAGAGATTATGTTATGCGTGACCGGATACACAGCTGCCCCTTCATTCAACGGGATTCTTTTAACAATCATGTAGTATAATAGAGGTTTCTAGAACATTTCAAAGGCATGGCGCGGTAAATATTGACATTGTACAAAGAAGATTCGCACTTATCACAAAGTTTTATTATACGACTTCAATAAAAAAAAGGTTTATCAATTTAAAGCATATTTTGGATGTAGATAATTGTTATTAAACATAAGTGTGGATAAATGTAACTAATAGAAAATCTACTTAAATATAAATATAATTGAATAATTATTATACACCAAGAAAGTTACTAGCAATATTCGCATTAGGTATAAACTGGATAGTCTGGCAACCTTGTTATCGTTATTGATTACTTTTTGTCTAGACTTATGTCCTATGTATGACCTTTCTATTCTCAGGCACAGCCTCCCTCCCGCCAACGCGTAGTTAGAATCGCTCAGATGGCGCAAGTCCCGCTTGGAACCTAGATCAATAATCAAAGGGTGCGGGGGGAGAGCACAGGACCAGATCCCCGCCAGCCAGGTCGCTCGCGGCGCGCGAGCCGAACGTACTCCGAAATGTTCAGCAATAATTTTAGATTTCACTAGATTAATACTGAATATTTCGGACATATTAAATGCTTCTGTACAGTTAATCCGCTTCGTAGTTGTGAGTGAAGATTTGTTCAAAAAATCATCGGGCGGTGAACATGAAGCAGCTTGGGGCGAGACATGCAGACAAAGGCAGTGGCGATCCAGCGCCCAGACGATGGCGGAGTCCAGTGAAGTCAGTTTACCATCTTGAAAGTAAGTACTTTGCTATGTCTAAGAATAACATCACATTTGCCTAGCCATACTTCAAAATGGCGGTTATTGGATGCTGTGCGCATGTGCAATGTAGTTTGGGCGAAATTCATGACAGTGTATTACTTTTATTTCAAACTCATTCTATTCCAAAATGCTATTTAAACGCAAAATAATTTCTTGGCGAATTCGAAATCAAAATATTAGCTGTAAAGAAATCGTTGAATCAAACTGCGCATGTGCGCAAAGGGGGGGGGGGGGGAGCGGGGACAAGCCGAACAAAAAGGACACACAGATTGCATTCTTGTATTAATTGTTTTATGTCTATTATAGCCATAGATACAACAATATACGGCAGTGATTTAACGTAATTTTTATTCATATTATTTATAAAAACTATAATCTTGAAATTGATGATTTCAAAATGGCGTACGAAGTTTTATGTGCGCATGTGCTGGATGAGCGAACGGTGTGGCTCTAGGTGACAACGTTTATACTCACACTCGTGTCTCCTACATTAATTATTAATATCATCAATGCATAAAATAATATAATTGAAGAACCTTTACAAATTATTTATCATAATGAGGCATATTCCGTGAATTTTAAATTTAAAGCCTTTCCAAAATGGCCGTTTGAGACATTTTGTGCGCACGTGCAGTGAAAAGAAAATGGCGTCCTGCGTGACAAGTTGACGCAGTTTGTACTCCCAACTACATAGACAAATGATCGTGATTGTAATTACAATGCATAATGCAATATTAAAAGACCCTAAGTATAAATGATCATAATATGCTAATATCAAAACATGATTATTGTATTGAATATGACAAATATGAATTCAAATAAAACCTGGTTTCAAAATGGCTTCCGAGGTGTTATGTGCGCACGTGCAATGTACATAAAATGGCGAACTGTATGACGTGAAACAGTTCATACCTCCAACCGACTCGTTTCACATTGTGATCATTTTAGATTATTTTCAATACATAAAGCTATTTAATATTACATTTCTATTTAATTCGATAAAAATGAGGCATATTCCGTAAAGTTTAAAGTGTTTCCAAAATGGCCGTTTCAGACATTTTGTGCGCACGTGCAGTATAAAGAAAATGGCGTCCTGCGTGACAAATTGACGCAGTTTGTACTCCCAACTACATAGACATGATCATGATTGTAATTACAATGCATAATGCAATATTAAAACAACCTGAGTATAAATGATCATATGCTAATATCAAAACATGATTATTGTAAAGAATATGAAAAATATGAGTTCAAATTAAACATGATTTCAAAATGGCTGCCGAGGCGTTATGTGCGCACGTGCAATGTACATAAAATGGCGAACTGTATGACGTGAAACAGTTCATACCTCCAACCGACTCGTATCACATTGTGATCATTTTGGATTATTTTCAATGCATAAAGCTAATAACAGCACTAGTTATTTCGATAAAAATAAGCTATCATGCGTAAAAGGACGTAAGGCGTGAATTAGGACTTACAGTTAAATATTTTTTTCCAAATGGCTGTCGCATAGGTACTGTGCGCATGTGCAATCTTCGGGAAAATGGCGACATATTTGACAAGCAGGCACAGGTCATACTCCCAACTCCTTGCACATTATTAGCGTTACATCACTTACACCAAAGGTCTAACCTGTCATTTGTATATTTGTAAATTTTATGAGGCGCAATGGAAGATCATTTTAAAATCGAAACTCTTCCATAGTTGTGTATTGCCAGTGATGACATATGACACCGAGACGTGGCCTCTTACTATGGGCCTTATTAGAAGGCACAAAGTCACTCAACGAGCTATGGAGAGGGCTATGCTCGGGGTTTTCCCACGAGATCGAATCAGAAATGAGGAGATCCGTAGGAGAACTAAAGTAACCGACATAGCCCAGCAGATTAGCAAGTTGAAGTGGCAATGGGCGGGGCACATAGCACGGAGAACTGATGGCAGATGGGGCCAAAATGTTCTCAAATGGAAGCCACGAAGCGGAAAGCGCAGCGTGGGACGTCCACCCACTAGGTGGTCAGACGACCTGGTGAAGGTCGCGGGACGTCTCTGGATGCAGGCTGCCTCCAACAGGTCACTGAGGGGATCATTGGGAGAGGCCTATGTTCAGCAGACTTCCTGGCTGATGGATTGGATTCGATTAAAATTCCCGTCAATGGGTTCTGTGCGCAGGTGCATCATATACAGAAATTGGCGAATTGTGTGGCAAGCAGACACAGTTCACACTGTCAACTCTTTATTCATAATTTTTGTTCATAATGCCTGTTGACAATAACTATGCTGTGCCCATGTGCAAGTACAAGCCAAGGAGACCTCCATGAAGAACACCAACGCATTTCACATACTCTGAACATGCAATAATATTCTCTTTATTGCATAGGACCGGCAAATGAGCACCTGATGGTATGTGACTACTGCCGCTCATGACCATCCACAACGCTTGGTTCATAGATGTGTTGCCGGCCCTTAAAATTAGAAGGGGAGCGGAAAGGAAAAAGTGTGGGAAGAGGAAAAGGGTAGTTGCCATCCGGCAATCTCACTCACCGAACAAAACGCGACAACTAAGCTGTCGCTTCACGTCGATTTCCTGAGTGGTGCCACCCCGGACAAGCCTGCAAATTCATGCTCACTCGCTATTGTCAGTCATGACTGAGAATAGCGTGTCTAATACATATACATTTTACACATTTACTAAACAATACATTGACCTTCAATGAATAAAATTCGAGTAGATTAAAAATCACACTTTACACTTGCGAGTACATTATTAATATTAAAATTACAGGCGAACCGAAGTTTTATTGTTACTACAAATAATAACAAAAAACTCAACGTTATACATACAAAAATATTCAGTCGCTTCCTTTGTTATTTTCAGATTTGTCATCGTGCTCCTACGCCACAAAGAGTCAGAGGGATGAAGAAATAAAGAAATGCTACCATCAGACGGCAAAACTAGATCCCAATGATCTATGGAAAAGCGGCTGAAGAGGAAGAATCGGTTATATTGAAGGTGTTCGAGAAACATCATGTCTACAGTCCGAAGATGCAAGAGAACACAATCTTCACTGAGCTTTTTGTGTTTTACTTTCTAAATGTTAAATTGTCTCAATGTCATTGTTTCTTGATGTCTTAAATGTGTTAATGTCTAACAAGTATAAATGAAAACTGATCCACGCTTTACCGTACGTTCTTATATTTATAACTAAAGTGAGTATTTCTGAATATTGTATGTACTTTCATTTCGAAGTTGTGTGATATAATTAAATGTTTAAATAATGCACATCTAACGTAATAATAATCACAGTAATATTTATAATTGAATTCAGAAATAATGAATGTGGTGTTGTCATCTCGATGTTGTCATTATTTTATTAATTCTTTCATACTAATATTAGTGAAGATTCCTGGAATTAAATTCAGCAATAATGAATGTGGTGTTGTTATCTCGATGTTATAATTATTTTATTAATAAATATCACAGTAATTTTAGTGATGATTCCTGGAGTTGAATTCAGCAATAATTAATGTAGTGTTGTCACCGCGATGTTGTCATTATTTTATTAATAATTATCACACTAATTTTAGTGAAGAATCCTGGAATTGAATTCAGCAATAATTAATTTAGTGTTGTCACCGCGATGTTGTCATTATTTTATTAATAATTATCATACTAATTTTAGTGAAGATTCTAGGAATTGAATTCAGCAATAATTAATGTAGTGTTGTCACCGCAATGTTGTCATTATTTTGTTAATAATTATCACACTAATTTTAGTGAAGAATCCTGGAATTGAATTCAGCAATAATTAATGTAGTGTTGTCACCGCGATGTTGTCATTATTTTATTAATAATTATCACACTAATTTTAGTGAAGAATCCTGGAATTGAATTCAGCAATAATTAATGTAGTGTTGTCACCGCGATGTTGTCATTATTTTATTAATAATTATCACACTAATTTTAGTGAAGATTCCTGGAATTGAATTCAGCAATATTTAATGTAGTGTTGTCACCGCGATGTTGTCATTATTTTGTTAATAATTATCACGCTAATTTTAGTGAAGATTCCTGGAATTGAATTCAGCAATAATTAGTGTAGTGTTGTCACCTCGATGTTGTCATTATTTTATTAATAATTATCACACTAATTTTAGTGAAGATTCCTGGAATTGAATTCAGCAATAATTAGTGTAGTGTTGTCACCTCGATGTTGTCATTATTTTATTAATAATTATCACACTAATTTTAGTGAAGATTCTAGGAATTGAATTCAGCAATAATTAATGTAGTGTTGTCACCGCGATGTTGTCATTATTTTGTTAATAATTATCACACTAATTTTAGTGAAGATTCCAGGAATTGAATTCAGCAATAATTAATGTAGTGTTGTCACCGCGATGTTGTCATCATTTTATTAATAATTATCACACTAATTTTAGTGAAGATTCCAGGAATTGAATTCAGCAATAATTAATGTTGTGTTGTCACCTCGATGTTATCATTATTTTATTAATTATTATCACACTAATATTAGTGAAGATTCCAGGAATTGAATTCAGCAATAATGAATGTAATGTTGTCATCTCGATGTTATCATTATTTTATTAATTATTATCACACTAATATTAGTGAAGATTCCAGGAATTGAATTCAGCTATAATGAATGTGGTGATGTCTTTGATGTCGTTTCCTCTGTTGTTGTATCTGTTTTTTTTCTCTTAGGATCTTGAAGTCTTCTTCCATGATGGCTTAAAATGTCTTAAGACCCTCTTTGTTTCTTTTGCTTGGTCAATGTTGTCCCTAAAGTCATATTGTTATTGTATTTTCCTCGTTTTAGTGTGTGGTAGACCCTTGCTGTAGTTAATATAGACTACCGTATGAATGGGTCGGGCTAAACCAGGAATGTTGCACTGTTTCACAGAAAATCGTGAAATGACAGTTCAGCTGCCGCGTTTCGTTTGGTGAGATCGCTGGAGGCCCGACAATTGTTAGTTTTATTACTGTCTGCACCCCTCCTCTTCTCTCTCTCCTTGTATATTTTAATAGAATGGCAATCGTACCTATAAATCCTATCTTTATAGGAAGCAGTGTGTTCGCATACAATCTGTTGAGCCGCCGCTGGTTCGTTTGTCGGACGTTTAACCTCTAATTTCTAGATTGTTTTATTAAAAGTGTGATTGTTACGTGGCTAATGTCCTTGAATTTCGGTGTCTATGTAATCGAACGTCTTCCCAAGCTTTAGGTGTTGTTCGTCTCACTGTGGATTACTTTTAATGTTTGAGTGCAAATTATTATATTTTATTCGTATTTCTTACAACGTTATTCAAAGTGACATTATACATATGTCACTTTAAGTTTTTAATGTGTGTCTTTTATTTAACCCAAGTGTTGGCTAAGGAGAAGTCACTATGATAGTAGCTCATACAACAACTTTTTTAAAATTGTTATGATGACAGCTACTCAGTCATTCCACGCAGTGGAACAGCAGGTTGATAGGGGTTATTAATTTAATTTTAAGATAGTATTTATTTTCTTTGCGTTGTTTAGGTGTATTTCGTTGTACTCCCCCGGACAGCAGGGATCATTGTGTGGGGAACACTAGTCCTGGGGAGAAGGCGTATATGTAGGTATGATGAACCTGAAAGATCTTCTTCCGGCGATTATTAACCGGAGACCTTTTATTTATTTTAGGTGTCGGCTTTCAATGTAACCTGCGTTTTATTTTTAACATGTTTGATGTGATATTACTGAATGTTGTCAGTGTTCGATGTATTGTGCCTTCAAATATATTTCGTGTCTTAATGTACTTGTTCTAAGGTGTAATATTGTACCGTGTGTATCCTAGTAGTTACTCTTATAGGTAATGTGCTTTTCAGTCTACGAGTCTTAAATAGCTTTCAATGTGTCAATTTGTTTCATCGATGTTTCCGATATTTTTGCCACAGAGCTAACCTTGATGTAATATTACTGTTTTTAATGGAATACTTTAATGCGTGGGCAATGTGTCGCTTCGTCTATTTGTTTTTTTCCTGTCGTTTCTAGTTGAATTTATTTTTAAATGATGTATTTTGCTATTGATGTAAATGTGGTCAATGTCTGGCTACAGTCAATTGGTATTTTATTGTGGTTGTGGATTTTCTATATTGAATGTGGTGTAACGTGTAGCTTCATACAATTTAACTTTAATTGACATAATTATGCTTTTGATGTACTTCTTGTGGGTCAGGAATAAATCAGTCGCTCTTACATTTTTCTGCTTTTCGTGTAATATTTTTAAAACGTGGTCAATGTCGCTTTCACTGTTTCGGTGTTATGGTGTGTTAATCTTGTAAGCTCGATGTATTTAGAATTTAACTGTATTTTTCTAATTCTGCGTGTCTTCTATCGTATTTCGAGGAGTTTTGTCTGTCATTTGGAGATGTTTCGGCTTTTAATGTGATATTTTAATGTGTGCGTCTCTCCGTTCTATGTTGAAGATCAGATTTTTATAATCGACGTATTTCAGCTTTGGATGTAATATTTTTTAAAACGGGGTGAATGTTTGCTTCACTAAATCGATGTTGAAGATGTCTGTGTGTTAATCGTGTGTATATCTGCTTTTGATGTAATAATTTGCAACGTGGTCAATGAAATAGTTTCGTTTTGAATGTGATCTTTTAATCGACGTGTTATGGCTTTTGATGTAATATTTTGGAGTACATGTTCGATGTCTCGCTTCATGTATTCGATGTTTTAGATTCGTCAATGTTTCGCTTTACTTAATAAGTCTTTTGGTCATCCGTTTGTCTTTTAATCGGTGTATGTATATTGTGAAAGTGATATTTTCATAGGTGGTCATATTGTTCTTTAAATAAACTAAAAATATTTCGGATTAGCTTTGGATGTCACATTTCGATCGACTAGGTTTGGGCTTTTAATGTAATTTTTTATAGTAAGGTCAATGTCTTGCTTCATTTATTCGATGTTTGGATTTGAACGTAATATTTTAACCCATGCATAGTCAGTACGTTTAACTCTTTTGTCTTTAATAGGTGTATTTTCTGTGTTGAGTGTAATTTTTCTGAGTGGTCAATGTGTTAGGATTAGATTGGGTGTCGTTCTCTCTTGAATATTTTTCAGCTTCTAATGTAATATTCTAATACGTGGTCTGTGTTTCTATTCAGTCAATGGATATTTCCAAACCGCTTGTCTTTCCCTCCTCGTATTTCTGCTTTGAGTGTAATATTTTGGTCAATAATGTTGTTTATTTCAATCCATTTTGGAATAGGTTATGGGTGTTATCTTTCAATCGACGTGTTTAGGCTTTTGATGTAATATTTTGAATATGTTGTCTATGTGAAGTCAACATTTTAGTGCGTGGTTTGCTTCATTACTTTACTCTATCACTTTACTGACTAGATGTTTCGGATAAGTTTGTCTTTTAATTAATATAATTCTGCTTTGAATGTAATATTTAATAGGTGGTCAGTGTGTCGCTTCAGTCGATCAATGTATTGAAATATATTGCGAGATTTTATATTTCAACTTATATTTTCCGGCTTTTAATGTAATTTAATACGTAATTAATGTGTCTCTTCCATTATTTGATGTATCTAATCTTTTCATTAATAACTTTGTCTTCCAATGGATACATCGCTGCTTTTAATGTAATATTTAATGCGTGGTTAACGTGTCGCTTTATCCCATTGTTGTATCGGATCAGTTTTCAATGAATGTTTAATCAATGTATTTCTGATTTAATGTGTTGTAATGAGTGTGTCTCCATGTATTCCAATGTATATGTATTCGTGTAAATGTATTAAGTTTAATGAGTGAATGTAACATTTCTTCTTGTTGTCGTTGAAAGATATTAAATATGTGTTTCTGTTCGTGTACTTTGGTCTTTTAATTTCATAACTTGTTTTTATACATACATACATACATAAACATAAACACACGGCTTTTTTCCCAGAAGGGGTAGACAGAGGTGCTACCAGAACACCCACGTTTCGCCTTGTATATTCCGTCCCACGATGTTATAGGGGGCGAGCCTATAGCCATATCAGGCACAAATTCCTGACTCCAGGCTGATAATGAATAGAAAAATCCAATATCACTTTGCCCGATCCGGGATTCGAACCCGAGACCTCAGCTTTGCAATCATACCGTAGTACCACTACGCCACCGAGGCAGTCACAAACCTTCATATAAACTGTAATAAAAAAAAATAGTAAGCAGAGGAAAAAAGGAATATACCAGGGAGACTCATAGACTCCCTTATGGTCCTGTCTAGCTCTTAACCCCTTATCTTCCCTTCTAACGAGTCACAAAAAGGTTTCAGTTAAAGTGCTCCATAAATTATTTTAACATATTAGTACTGATATTAACATGCAGTTCAGTTTAGACAAATGTAAAACTGCTGCTTTGTGCATCCAGTCGCTGCCCGCCCTACCACGGTATTAACCTTTGGACGTGTCCCCACTCATATATATTCCTATGCAACAAGCAGCCATATTAAATACACGTCGAATAGAACGGAAGTTCATGCAAAGTGACGACTATAACTTTTGCGTACTAATGCATGCGTCCACCTTTTTTAATACATAATTTCACATAATAAAAAGAAAACACAAAGGGGTCAAAACTAAAGAAAATAAAGCATAACACTTAAGATCATGAATAATTCATTTATTTAGTGATTGTTTTATATACCAATTATACAGTCATAACGCGAATACCCAACCAACTAAGTCACCCTTGGATTTCAAATGTAAGTGTGCGAGGGACACAATAAATCTATTATCTTTAATCTTCTGTTATGGAAAATATTCTTAAATTTTTTGCCTAAATGTACTGAGGGACATGGACAGGGACATCGATCGTAGTAGCTTTAGAAGTTATCAGCTTCAATGTGTCTAGCAAGATGAAAGAACCAAACACATTTTGATAGTTCGTCTTAAAAACATATCTAATATATAAAATTCTCGTGTCACAATGTTTGTTCCCATACTCCTCCGAAACGGCTCGACCGATTATTATGAAATGTTATATGCATATTCAGTAGGTCTGAGAATCGGCTACTATCTAGTTTTCGTCCTCCTAAATGTTAAGGGTGGTCCACACCTAAATTTTGTATTTTATTTTTTAGACAAAATTTTTGGTTTTTATTTTTTATGATACAGCTTTAAAAAATACATACATCCCTAAATTTTCAACCCTCTACGATTAACCCCTATTTTTTTAATAGCGATTTTAATAATTTTATCATTTTTTTATCCCGCTCGATAACAATAAATTATTATCACTTGGTAATTTATCCCATCCATGTGTCTACCGGTATCACTTCTCAGCCAGTAAATAGCACGGAGTAGGGATGACAACGAAGATGGTCTCCTATTTCTCTCAAACAATAAGGGTTCTCTCACTCCCTCTACTGTTTTCGCCTATTATTAGTGTTTATGCGTCAAGCGTAGTAGTGAAACATTTTTACTATCTCAGTGTAACTCTCATATCACATATATTCGCAAGTAACTTTATTATTTATTTATTAATAACTAATATTATTGAATATAAATTAATTATAATGGTCTGCAAAAAAAAATCTCCATGTTTTCATGCATGAATTCATCATATTTTGTGCTCTAAACACGGAATCTGACATACAAATTAAGTACCACACGTGGATTTCCAATATAATATTTATTTAATTAACAAACAATTTATTATTCCTCTTTATTTTGTTATTCATTTTTTTTACATTTTTATACATACCTATATATAAAAAAACAATATACATATAAAAATATTAAAAAAAGATTAATACTTCAGTGGCGAGCCTTAAGACCCAAGCCACCGGTGGTTAGGGATCCAAAGTGAGGAACCTCCTCACTATGCGTGCCGTGTCCAGCAATACCGCCTTTTGAATCTGGCTCTTGACTCAACGACCAATAGAGAACCCCTGGAGATGTTGGTCGAGGCTCTTTGGTATCAGTCTATGTGCAGAAACAACAATGCGGACAATAATTGTTGAGTCCACATCCCACATGTCAGTAACCTCGTGGGCCAAATCTAAATATTTAGACAGTTTGTCTTTTTCAGCTAATTAACAAACAATATTATCAAAATATCAATTATCATAACGAAATGAAAAAATATTACGGTCTAAGTTATACAGTGAAAAATCCTAAATTATAGTCACAAAATGAATAAATATCGGTTAGCTATCTCATTATCCCCCGGACTGTCCATCGGCCCATTCAGGGCTGATGTCAAACCTGTCAAAACGTATTACTTCAACTGTCCATCGGTCCAATTAGGGCCGATCGGGTATCGTTTACTTCAATTAAGCTCAGACAAAACATTTTTCAACGGATCACGTTGCGAAGCGCATCAAAATGATCGTAAAGAGTCAATCTAGCTATTTGCTTCGATTTCCTTACATCGTCCTATAGTGAAAAAATAAATAATGCGTCACTTTTGTTGACGAAGCGGTCGCAACGTGGCGCTCTAAAGAAATAAATAAAACTATTTATCGTGGTGGATTGAAGATCAAGACCGGTAAATATCATGGAAAGGTTAATAATTTATCATATATCAGTGTTTAATGGGGTGTTTGGTGTGTTTTTAAGTTGTAGTTTAATTTTATTGCATAGCTTGGTTCAAAAATTTGTAACGTCTTTTCAAACACTTTTCTTTTCAACCTTTTTGATAGGAATTTACGAGATTACTCTATTAATATGCATTTAAATGGTGGTATATTTAATTAACTTTAAATTAATATACTGATTATGGGTCCGTTCTAGAAAAAAACAACATAAAATGTAATAATCGAGGTGTATAATCGAGCGAGTTGCCGTGTCATTGGGCGGCCATTTTCTCTGAAAGTTTGATGCGAAATAGATTGTGGACATTCCCACATACGTGAATTCATTATTAATTTAATATGAATTCAATTTTTGCGTATTAAGCTTATTTTTTTAAAACATTTGGATATTAGGGATGACTTGCTAAATATACGTATTTAAATAAAACTAAGATATTTTTTAAGTTTGTTGTTGATGGTTTTGGTTTCCTTTTTTAATTAATGTTTTATTTATTTTTCAATAGCCTAAACATCAGGGGAGTAGCCACATGGGGCCGAGGTGTATATACTTAGGAGGCAATTGTCATATTCGGGGGACACACCACCATGCAACCCAAGATCGGGCACCTCGCCCCTTAGACCATACATCAGGGCCTTCCAAATTTCGTGAAGAAATGCGTCATCACTTCCCGGCCGAACATCATACCACTGCGAGAGGCAATGCTAAATTACGGCGGGTGGGTGTGCAAAAAACGGACGCACAAATATTGCCCCGCTTGCAACGTGACTCTATGCGTGTTTAGGCGGGGCCAATCAAATAATGAACCTTGATTTCTGTCTTTTCATTCGTATTTAAATAAATAAATACACCCAACAGTCATATGCATGGTCCTGACACCATACTAAGATCAAGTAGTGCAGCAAGATAAGTTTATTTTTTAAAATATTTTAGTTGAGATTGTTTGATATTGTAGCAGTTGTTTCAATAAAATAAATGATTATTTATATTATGATTATATTTTAAAAGGTATACAAGTGAATTTTTCAAGTAGTCTTGGGTAGCGAATTTCGAAACTATGATACTATGAAACACAGTAACCCTCTAGTTCTGTATATGATGGTGAACTTTTCCCTGAACTATGCACAGTACTTAGAAAAGATAGAGCAGGTGACGTCAGCTGAGACGGAATTCTACTGGCTGTGAAGGATACATACTCTACCACTCTGGTGACAGTAACATCAGGTAACAATGAATTACTCTCGACAATAATTACATGGAAAATTATATAATTTATTATACAGATTTCAATGTACTACCTGTATATCATATTTGATATAATCAACTAGATTTAAAGAAAAAAAGACATTTCAAGCTTCCAATTTCTTTTTTTCAAATTTCTTAACTATCAATTTTGTCTAAGATACAGACTAAATAAAATAAAAAAAAATTGATAAAAAAAATATCTTTTAATTTTGGTGAGTAATTTTTCATCACAGATTTTTTTAAACCTGTTTATATATATTTTTAATTAAATTCCTTAAAATATGGAAAACTGACAATATGCACACAAAAAAATCATGCGGCCACATATCAACGATAGTGGAATGCCATATCCCGGGTTCGAACCGGGGTCTCTAGACTTCGCAGTCTAACGCTCTACCAGCTAAGCTAATATGGCTACAGAATCCTTTGCAAAATAATGGATACAGTTCAGATTCGTGATGACATATTAATTATTAAAGATTTTCGAATATGTTTGTTAATCATGAATGTATAAAACTAAAACTATACATACTTAACTCGATAAAATATTATTACTAAAATTATTTGTTCAGGAATGCGAGGCCGTATCAGTCGCTAATGAGAATCAAATGCCTGTATTTTTTTGATCTATTCAATATTTACCCGACTGTGAAAGACTACAAAAAGACTAAATGGAGAGTACTGCTTTCTACAGTCTTTTGTCACTGACTTTATGTAGTTTCACAGTAGAGTAGGCTCTACCGTAAGTTAGGGCTCACACATCCTATTTTGATACATTAAAGCGGTGATAATCGATTCGTTATTACGATCTGGGTATTTCAGTCTTTAACCTTTTTATTAGACGATTACAATGGAAAATAATAACTTATTTATTAATGATTTGGCGGTCTTGTGCGATTTGGGGCCAGTCATGAAGACATCTGTCGATTTTGTCTCTCCACCTACCCCTAGGTCTACCGCGTCGTCTTTTTGGGTGATCTGGAAGGAAAAGGAGGAGGCCTTTGCCCAGCAGTGGGACATTAACGGCTGATAATAATAATAATAATAATTTATTAATGGCGAGACGAGCATGCCATTCACCTGATGGTAAGCGAATTTTAAATAAGCATTTAAATAATTAGAAGTTTCTGAAAAGGCTGTAATGTGTAATTAAGTACCTTAAATCAAATGACAAAATGCTGCGGGGTTCAATAGTCGAAAAAATAGGGTGGCCTAATATACAAATACAAACAGACGAAGATAGTTAAGCGTATTTTTTATGAACAATTTCATTTTTTAAAGCGCAATATTAGGATGTTTCTAGTGATGAGAATAAACCTTATTTTTACGATAATCTGCACCCGGACAAAGTCGGGGAGCGCCGCTTCGTCTTAAATTTAAAAGAAACTTTTTGAACGGAGATAGCTTTTTGATGATTTAGTACTGACCGTTTTGAAATCCATGAAAAATCTGTTAACATTTTTGATTTCCCTGGAAACAATTCAAGTTTCTACTACGAGTATTGTACAGGCTAGCTGCCGCGTAACTCGTAAATACGTTAAGGGATGGCGCCACGATCGAATTGAATCGCGGTATGGTTTCGTTCACAACTAGAGTATATAAGGCTCGCTGTCAGTATGGGATGTTACGAAATACGCGGGATAAGGTTAGGGCCTCGACTCTCGAACGCCTACCGAGTCTAAATCTAATTTTTTCAAGCGACTCGCACTTAACAGTGTATGCAGGCGCTTTATAAAACTTTAAAAATATTAAGATGTTGAGTCCGCTAAGAGGAAAACCTCTTCTAGCATAAATAAAGCTTATTATGAAATTTCTGAATATCTAGATGATAATAAGGTTTGGAAATAGAATAAAATTTAACAAATATATAGATAGTATTTCACAGCAGAGGCGTTAGTGTGCTCTGTATATTATAATTTATATTAAGTAACGTAACACATTTTATTTTGCTTTGTAAGCGATTGGGTATGTCATGCTCGTTTAAAAGTCTCTGTAGCATGATTGAGGAGGCCGACAGCTGGCACATGCGTCATACTCGTGATTCGTGAACGGGTGCTGCTTGTGTAGACTGGTCTGTCGGATTTGCTTACATTGTAACTGATAGATTACATAAGGGATAGATTACAATTATTCACTGCGTTGACGAAACAGAGTATACTAAATTCTTCGTTCTGGGCTACTTCGCTTCACTCAGCCATATTAAACATAATTTAAACATATTTGTATTAATAAATAATAATTTTAAAAAATTAAACCGACTAAAAAATTAATAAAAAGTGAGAAATAAAACTTTTTTTTTAATAAATCTATAATAATAATATAATATGCTATGAGCTGCTATGCTTCGCGGTTTTACCCGTATAGTTCGTAGCGTGATGTTATATAGCTTATAGAATGCCAGCTGGCGCCGACCTCAATTTTTTATTTTATAATAATATATATAATTTTGAAGCTAAGAAATTGGAAGCCTGAAATGTCTATTTTTCAGATCTGCGCTCTATTTCTTTATTGCATGCCTGGTTATTAAACAATCGTAGGAAAACCAACGAGAAAAAAAAAATCCAAACTTTTACTCGTGTTTGACACCGTGCATTTACGTGGGTGATATTTATTTGGTGACATCATCATAAAGCTCTTGTAGATAATTTGATTCCTTTTAATTTGATTTACTAGAGAACTCCGTAGTATGATTTGGAGCTGACTTATGGTAAATCAAAGCAAAAATGGCCTTTCCGACTTTGACTCGGGATTACTCCAGAAATAATGACACACACAGAAAAAAAAATTGACGATTTGTAAATTTAATAGCATACTCTTTGAGCTGTTATTAAAGTTTTATTATGTAAAACAGTATAACTGAGTGTAATTGTTGACTGAAGAAAAGGTAAAAAAAGGGTTATTTACAGATATTCGGAAAGCTTTGCATATCTTTGAATAAAATTGACAAATTAAAAAAATCGTCTATAACTTTCCTACCTTACAGTATTCTAAAGACACCCTAAAAATTTTTTATGGCTAGGATTTGATTATGTTAGTGTTCGAAAGGTTTTAACTCACTGTATTCGCCAAAAACCATCTTAATGAGCAATTTTCACTTCTTATTTAGTTTCTTAGTTAAAAATTTGTATTTTTCAGTATTTGCCCATATTGATTTAATGAAATACTCTCTCTCAAACACATTCACCAAAGTCGTAAGTGTAAAAAAAAATTAAAATATCCTGGCCCCATAACCAGTTTGTTTTAAGTAGTGTCAATTTTGAAGAAAAATTAAAGATCGATATTCCATTGTACGGATTGCTGACTTTCATAACACATATCGCAAATTTGTTTCGATTTCAATTTTCGAATTTTATTCCAAGGATTCCGACGAAAAATGCAGTTTAATTTTCAAAGTTAGCAATTAGAATTTTTTACAATTACAGATTTTTGTGAGTGTCGTTGTGTGTCGTCTTGGCATGTCTAATAGCGAACTTTAAAAAAAATCACAGATTTTTCTTAAGAACCGTAGGAAAGGTACTAATGGATCGTAGAAAATCCAATTGGTCTAAATATGTCGTCCTCGTTTTATACATTGGACAGCAAAGAAAAAATCACAGTTAGCAAATCTTCAAATTCTTCAAAAATAACTGACCCAGCTTTATGAAATAAACACTAATTTGAAGAATATTTAATGCAAAATAAAATATTATAAAAACCGTTTTATGATTTTTTGTTATATACATACATTCATAAACTCACGCCTTATTCCCGGAAGGGGTAGGCAGAGGTTCCTCGGGTAGCAACCAGGACACCACTGTTTCGCCTTGTGCGTTCCGTCCCACGATTTGGGGCGAGCCCATCGCCATAGCGGGCACAAATTCCTGACTTATAATGAGTAGAAAAATCCAATATCATTTTGCCCAACCTGGATTTGGATTTGAATCCGAGACCTCGGCGTGGTAACCTCCCGTAGTACGCCAAGGCAGTTATTTGTGATAGTTGTATAAAAAAACTGAAAATCCTTACAAATATTACGAGTATAAATGCGATAGTAACTCAGTCTGACTGTTAAGTTTCCACACTTAAACCACAGAACCGATTTAAATGAAGTTTGATAAAGTGATAGATTTAAAGGAAAGGTTCCCTGGTAAAGGACATAGGCTACTTTTTTTGTGAAGGAAAGACATGAAGGGGTTGAAATAGGGGATAAAAGTTTGTATGGAAAAATCCAAACTTTTGCAGGTACAGATGTCAAACTTGGTACTTTAGTTACATATTTAAAAACAAACATATTTGCATACTTTGATTTCTGAAAATTAACCCTAAAGGGGTTAAAATAAGGGTTGAATTTTTTGGAAAATCGAAATTGCTGAAGCTATTTCTATGAAAATTTATATTTTAACTCCTTATTACAAAAGAAAAATAATAGCGTGCAATAATTTCGGAAAAAAATATTATGGGGATGGAATAAGGGATCAAATATTATTTGGAAAAGCTTAACCGTTGGAGTAACAGATGTCAAACTTGGCACTATAGTCACTCATTTAAAAACAAAAATATCAACATACTTTGTTTTCAATAACCTTCAGGACTAACTGAGTGATGTGCATTAAAAGTGAAGCCCTCTATTGAATTACTCAGAAACTACATTCAAATAAAACCCCGAGCTATGACACTTCAGAGATCCTTCAACAACCCTCTATACATGTAGTACTCGTTTACGTCACAGAGGTCGCCTGTACTAATCCACCCAATTTAATAATTCTATACACGTCTGTACCCCAGAATGGATTGGCAGACTTGTCACATTTCGTCGAACTTGTTGAGGTTTATTGGACAACGACATGACCCCATTTAAAACTTCTTTGATAAAACCTTTTTGTTCAACTGTTATAAGTGTTGACAGAGATGGCGCTGCTATCGATTTCGCCTTAAATCAATATATAAAATAGGTTAGCCCGTTCGCTGACCCGGCGGCTTTTGCCTCAAGACTCCGTGCCAGGTGCCAGGCCTGAAGTGTCCAGCATCAATATGTGACTTTTGCAAATTGTTGCTGGATGTTTCAGGTTTAAATACAAACAAAGCACTTCGCATAAGTTGTGGAGTCGTTAGTTAAGGTGAGTTTGTGTTTTTATTTTATTGTGTGAATTGTGGTTGGTGTTGGAGTGAAGGTAAGGCTAGCATATGTTATATTGACCGAGGATAAATGAAACATAAACAAAAAAAATCCCATTTTTACATTTTTGTGCCATTTGTTGATTATAACGATACCAATAATTTGAAATATTTTACATATTATATAAATATATATATATATATATATAACATACTGTTTGTGATGGTCACTTGCTTATTAATAAAAATATCATCCATTTCTAGTAATATTTATATTTCATTAAGAAAATATAATACAAATTTAGAAGATCGATTGTTTAGACCCCACTTAGACTAATACACGCAGGCGCTACGAGCAGCGCATGTGCAGCTCAGAGGTCGCGACTTTCTCATTGAATCTATTTTTAGATTTACATTAAACGTATACTGATAAAATTAATATAAACAAAACAACTAAAATGTATGCTACAACTACACAATTCAATAACATGTGTTGTTACAGGAAAAGAAAAACAAAAAACCCAAAAAAAAATCCTTTGGAAGCCAGCGCTGTAGGGCGGGCAAGGGACAAATTCTTGTGTCTCATTTCGATTTTACAATTGATACAACTTCTTACGTATGATTTTATCGATGACGGTGAATATTCTTCTTGGAACACGTTACAACACTGCGAATTGGGTGCGGCTGTAGAGCGAAGACAACAGGAGGCAGCTCAGGTGGACTCTTGGTGTTTCGATTTTGCCCGCCGTGCCATCGCCGTGTCGAGCCTGGCTTGAAAGCGTGGAGTATTGGATTGGTCAACAGCAATCGGTCGTACGTGGCGCGGTTGCTGCACTACTGTCTCCCCGTGGCGTCTATCCAAGGAGTGAAGAAAATCGCATCAAATTTTATTTTAAGTTAAGAGAGCCTCTTTATAGGGTTCATATTATAGGTATATGATTTAGTATGATTTATAATATTCTGATAGTTTTTGCTCACAAAAGACTGGTACATTTGTTAACTCAGAAGACTAATGATTCTGTATGCTGCGCGTCTGTATTCTACATTTTGCAACTGCGAAACCCTATACGTACTTAGGTCATTCACATGCATTGCGATCATACTGTACTTGCTCAAATTATTAAATTGTTTGTAATTTTTACATTTTTGATACTACTCTTATTTGTTATAAAGTTTTAGAATTCATGCATCGGCTTCTTCTATCAATAGATTCGTTGATTAGCGCCGAGCCTCATTGCAGTCTTCTTATGAATAAGATATTACTCGTATAATATTTAGCCTCAACCGTTTGAAAATACAAATTTCTCCTGAACCTCATATGGACATTTCGCTTTACTCTTCCGTCCATATTTCATGACAATTTTCTATATTTCTAGAATCAATTTCAAATTTGACCATTATTACATTATGTTTATTAAGCCTTCTTAATTTGAATTATGTCCCGGTCCGAGGCCCTCGTTTGAAAACACACTGCCATATTAAATATAAGAAATAATATAATTATAATGTAACTTAGAGTATTAGTATAATGTCATTTGCTTCCCCGGACAGCAGGGGGTATTGTGGGGGAGAATATAAGACCTAACTTATATTCCCCCCCACAATAGCCTCTGCTGTCCGGTGTCTGCCCTCCAGGGGGGGCAAACACTTATCAGTTATATTGCAGTAGAGAAGGTAAACATAGTGGGCGATAGCCGGACGCGGCGGAACGGGCTACCGAATCGGATGCCACGGTTTCGACGCCGAGGCGCACACCTCTGTCTTTTTTAAGTTAAGTGTGTATTCTTTGTGAATTATCATCCATTATAACGATGAATAAAATTGTAAGGTATCCAGACCTGGGAGTTCTTGATCACAACTGTACAGGTTTGTTAATTCCACCAACTTTCACTGGGTGCGGTGGAGTAAGGCCCAGCCACTCACTTATCAAGTTCCTAGGTAGACTGACCCGCGCACGAGTGGGGCATGTAAAACGAACTGATGTAGACGTATTACGTACTGATTTAGAAATGTTTATTAATGTCAATTTCTTTATACGAGTAGATCCTCTCTATTATGTGTTAAAATTTTCACGGTTGTTTCAACAGGCATAAGCAAAATAAAAACAAACCTTACAAAGACTTTGTTTTATTTCGATACCTTAAAACGAAAGAAAAGAGTTACAAACGCAACGCGATACGATTTTATTAAAGAGCGTAATAAAAAGAGAACATATAAGGGTATCGTTGGATGATAATTTACTTGTTGTACTTATCCTTATATGCAGTTTCAACAAATTGCTAAGGAAATCCTTGAATGTGGGCATGTTTGCTAGGGGACTTATTCTATGTGACGCTATTAAAACGTAATGAAATCTTGATATTAACTGAACATTATTTGGCATCGTACCCAGATTGAACAAACACTTTGATCTATGGTCTTAAGTTTACATCAAGCAACTAAATGGCGCTATAACACAAACATCAATATTATTTTGTTAAGCAAACTTATTAAATCTAAAAAACATCCACACCTAACAAAATAATCTAAACACCAAATAAAACAACAAAATCTATTGATCTTTTACAATAAAACAAACAAAAGATAGTTAAATCCTAAATACACTTTAAATTACATTTAAAGTTCAGGCATGCCAATCGAATTTAAAACTTATAATGCTTACTTGCACCCAAGCCTGTTGTAAATAAGTCTGCTGGCATTCCTGAGGAGGATCATCATCATCATCATTCACAGCCTTTAGGGTCCCACTGCTGGGTATAGGCCTCCCTCATACTGTGCTACTTTAATTTGTCTTTTGTCAGTCGCATCCAGGTTCGGCCTGCGATTTTGACAATGTCGTCGACCCATCTTGCCGCTGGACGGCCAACGCTGCGCTTACCCAGTTTTGGCCACCATTCTGTAAGCGTTCTGAGGAGGATACATATTTAATTTTAACTCTGTTCAATTATGCACACTCTCTAACAAAATGATGTCTGGTATCAATGTGTTTTGTACGCTTCAATCCAATCAACCCAATCCATAAGCCAAAGGAAGTCCACTGCTGAACATAGGCCTCTCCCTATGATTTCCACAGTGACCTGTTGATCTTTTTTTGTACGCTTACTACTAAACAATGGATTAGTTGCTAATTTAATAGAACCCCGATTATCACTGTATAAATATATTGGTAAGCTTTAGTTTATTATAGGCAGTTCACTTAATATGTTTCTAAGATATACAGATTCGTTACAGGATTCAGAATGTGCCATGTGTTCCGCTTCATTACTAGAAAGAGACACAGTTTTCTTTTTTTTAGCTTCATATGAAATCACTGACCCTGACATAATGAAACAGTACCCTGTATATGATCGTCTATCTAATGTGCAAGATGCCCAACCAGCGTCAACGAAAACAAAAAGATTACATCCAGTCTTTCTATATATTAAACCATAACTTTTTGTTTTCTTCAATATTTCAGTAAACGTTTCCAATGAGTTTCATAAAATAATTATTATATTGAATTATAAAACTCACACTATATGAAATGTCTGACCTGGTAAGCACAGATAAATACATTTAGGCTTCCAGTTAATTGTTGATATGGATAATTTTACACAAATTTACTGTCTACATTCTTTTGCAACTTTAGATTAATTTCCATTGGTATATTTGAATTTGAACAATCAATTATGTTATATTTCTTTAAAATACTCTCTATAAATTGCTCTTGGTTAACAGTAATACTAACCTTTTTAACATTTATATGCACTCCTAAACACGGTTTGATCTGGCCTAAATATTTTATTTTAAATTTTGTTACTCTATCAGTACCTCTGTCAACTCATCTATCAGTTCTTCATAAACATTTTAACAATTATAAAACACAAAAAAGTCCTTCCCAAATATTGCTACATAAATATCTATCTTTAACATTCTTAATGAAGAGACATGGTTCATAGTTTGATCTTTTAAAATTTAACTTTGTCAATCTTCAACACAAGTATACCAAGCTCTTGCTGATGCCTTGAGACCATATATGGCCCTTTAGTTATTAGGCCCATTTTAGTTATAAATTTTATTATTACAATCTTTAATATCTGAGCATTCTGGTATTTCTATATAAACTGTCCCATGTATTAAGAAATGTAGTAGGTACATCAAGATGATTCATTTTTAAACCTAGGCCAATACTTAAGGCTAACAACAATCTAAATGTGGAATATTTGAAAAGGTCTCGTTAAATTCTATACCTTTTTTCTGGGTAAAGCCCTTTGCAACAATTCGGGCCCTATAAGGTACTTCATCTGCACTGTTATATTTCTTTTTAAACACCCACTTATTTTTCACAACAGTACCTTCGATCGGTCTATTTACTAATTCTCATGCGTCACAACCTTGATAGTATTTTAATTTCTGTTTTAATCCCTGTTGCCACTGATTCTTCTCATGTCCACTTATTGCTTCACTTAGAAAAATCTGTTCATCTGACATTTCCACACATTTGCATATTGGTAGTAATCCGGATTGCGCCTTATACGGTTGGGCCCAGAGTTCTTATCTAAAACAGAACTTGAATGGCCTGCATTAAATTGTAAAAATTTCCATGATGATATTTTACCTGAAATTAAATGTAACATTATAGTCTCTACTAAATCAGTGATTGATTTTGATAGATATTCACAATATAACAAATTTATAAGAACGTTTGCTTATGTTAGAAGGTTTATATTCAATTTAAAAAATGTAAACCAAAGGCGTGTCAATGATTTTTCATTAGAAGAGCTCGATGAGGCATTAATTGTCATTGCTCAAAGGCAATCATTTCCTGTTGAGTGTAATACCCTGATTAAAAATAGGCAATTAAGCAATAAATGTAAACTTTTATCCTTGTCTCCAATAATGGACAAAGATAATGTTATGAGAGCGGGTGGTCGATTGGATGTCTATGATTATAGTTATGAAAAAATACATCTTGTTATTTTGCATTCAAATCATAGGTTTACTAAATTTTTCTTTGAAAAGGAAGATGTGAATAATATGCATGTAGGTCCTCAGTTACTGTTAGCAATTGTTAGAAAGTCTGAATGGCCTATTGGAGGCAGAATTATAGTAGTAAAACTATCGACCTCAAAAAGGGTATGCTACCAACAGTACGTGTAACTCCTAGCTTTCCATTTCTCTCAGTTGGAGTAGATTTCGCTGGTCCATTTCATACATTAAATCGAAGAGATCGTGGCGCTAAGTTGCTCAAATGCTATTTATGCTTGTTTATATGTATGAGATACAAAATGTCTCTATCATGAGATAGTTAGCGACCTATCTAAAGGCGAATTCATAATGACACTTCGGCGGTTCATTGCCCGCCGTGGGAAACCAGCCGAAATATTCTGTGACAATGGTCGCAACTTTGTTGCTGCTGCAAGAGAAAATTAAATTTATTTTTACACCTACATATGCTCCTCACTTTAGTGGGACTTGGGAGGTCGGAATAAAATCCGCTAAATTCCACCTTAAGCGCGTGCTTGGAAACAGTCATGTCACTTTTGAAGAGATATCTACCCTATTTGTTCAAATAGAGGCAATATTGAACAGTCGACCTCTCTGTCCTTGGTCCTCTTCTCCCGACAATCTCCTCTATCTCTCTCCTGGACACTTTTTGATTGGGAGACCGCTAATCGTTATACCTACACCTGATTTAAGCGAGTTCAAGAAAATTAGTCTTTCTTCAGTGTTGTCAACGCATCGAGAATTCGCAAGATTCGTCAGCAATTTTGGAAACGCTGGCAGACAGAAAATGTCACGGAATTGTAACAGAGAACAAAGTGGCGTACCAATTGTTCAAGCCTGAAGGTTGGCTACATGGTTTTGTTGCAAGAAGATAATGCCTCTCCCCTGCAATGGAGGTTGTGGCGAGTTTCCAATTTGTTCCCAGGTCTAGATGACATTTCGCGAGTCGCTGACGTCAAAACCTGCAAGAAGACCGTCAGGAGACCTTTCGTGCGTCTCTGTCCGCTATCAATACCTGAAGAGCTTCGGTCTTGAAAGAGTGCCTTTCAACGAGTGGGAAGATGTTCCGGCGCAGGCGCCTTCAACAAATGAACATCAATAGAATGTCATCCCGTCGATCTGTTATTCGTTCACCGAGAGCGGGTTGTCACTGCGCTTCCAAGCCTCGCTGTCTTTCGCCGCCTGCCTCCGCCACGGTACCACCACGACTGCAAATGGCTCTAGCTATACATCTTTTTTAATATAATTATCATTTCATCAATCATCAAAGAATGTAACAACTTCAATTATTATAGTCATCATATTTTACACAGGGGTTTTATTTACGAGTATAAACCCCATTATGTTTCTGTGAGACAGTACAGAACTAGGAAATTCAAATAATTTAATACAATAACAACACTAAAATAGTGTTTACAGACCGCTTTATTGCTCACAATATCAAACGTACAATAACATTACAAGAAGACATTCAAATACATATTTATAGTAGCGGCATAGTTTTTATAAATAAGATGACATAGAGTCAGTTCTGGATTAAAAGAAAAATGGGCACAAATGTATGAAATCTGGTATCGGCACTGATCGGAATGAATGACACGTCGTAGGAAAGGTATTTTTGTGTAGATTAAGAAAAACTGTTAATTGAAGTAATCCTACTTGAAAATAATATTTTTTTTAATACGTCTTATTAAGTGTGTACGTGACCTGTGGTATGTACACATACTTTTATTGTGATTTTCTCGATTTTGACATTGTATAATTTAAATTATTAGAAATTTATCATTACCTAGGTAAATAGAAGAAATTCAAAGGATTTATCACTTTTTTGTATGTGCAAAGTATACATATACATATGTGCAGATATAGGTACTATTAATTATTTATAACAACGGTAAATATAAACAATGCTGGTTCATTAAAGCCTTTGTGTCCAGCATATCCTAAATATCAGATAATCAATACTACGAGTATAATGCGGTGCGGAGTCCTGCCAAATGTATAAGTACAACGAAGTTGTAATATCTATTATATTTTCATTTCTATTTACCAATAAATAACAAAAGTATTGTTTTTTCTCTCATTTCAAGAAACACCAGCGATATACATACATTTTTTTTATTTCGATCTAAATACCCAGCATACTCTGAAGACAATGTTATCTCATACATACATACATGAACACACGCCTTTTTCCCAGAAGGAGTAGGTAGAGGTGTTACCAGAACACCCACGTTTCGCCTTGTATATTCCGTCCCACGATGTGATAGGGGGCGAGCCTATCGCCATATCGGGCACAAATTCCTGACTCCGACACTGATAATGAATAGAAAAATCCAATATCACTTTGCCCGACCCGGGATTCGAACCCGAGACCTCAGCTTTGCAATCGTACCGTAGTACCACTACGCCACCGAGGCCATGTTATCTCATAACTGACAATTCGTACGGGTTTGTTGCCATAGTAGTTATCTGTACTCTTTAAAAAATACATCTAACAATGCTAATTTCATTTTGATTGGTACCCATCCAAAACGCCCATTTTTCTTTGTAAAATGATGGCGAGTTTTCACCGCCGCCTCCTCTTTAATTGTTAAGTGCCAGATGGCGTAATTTTCAAGGGCCTGGAAATAATTATGTTCCTCATTTTAATTTACAAATTATACAGTACTTATAACAAAAAAATGCATGTCCGATCCAGGACGCGCATTTGGGTATCTCAATTGTAGTAGTAAAAAAATACGAAAAAATATAATAAAGGATAACATCATTATCGTAAGTTATAATACACATTGTAGTGTCAATATTACCCTAAAATCCAGCAAAGTTTTAAATTCTGACAACAACAACACACATTTTGACAATTCTCGGGAGCTGTATTTGCTAAGACAAGCGATATAGTTTCCTGAATTTATGAAAAACAAAATCGTCAGTCTCTCGTGTGGAAGTCATTATTTAGTCGGTACTGTTACTGTTACTGTACTTAAAATCATTCTTTAGTGGAATGATTTCACAGAATTTTAAAAGTAAGCTTGAAAACTTATTGCCCACCATTAGAACTGGAGTCATTGCTTATGTAAGTTTTGGCGCTCGAATAGTATATAGCTATAGAACATTCGAGATTTTGAAGTCACTATCTATGTAACGAAGTAGATTCAATCATTTTCGCGGGGTTGAAGAATAATTGAAAAAAACATCTCGGCAGTTATGCACTTTGTTCCGTCATTCGCCACCAGATGGCTCTTTTATTAATTTTGTTATTAGGCACGTTAGTATATTAGATTTAAATAAAATAAAACAGTGGTGTCTAGAAGTTTTTTTTGCTATTTTTATTATTGTTCATGGCCCATGAACAATAATAAAAATCACTACCGCCTGGTAGTGATCAGGTGACCTGTTTGCTCGTTTGCCGAACCTACGCAATAATAAAAAGCCGGAAGGACGCCGAATAGTGATGTGGCTATTCCATAAACAATCGATCGTTTCGTTCACTCTCGAACAAGAAGTTATGGCTTAATAAATAATAAAGTTCGGATATAAATTAAAAAAATGTTTAAAAACCAAATGGGAACACTTTTACCTTTTATGCGCTCTCCTGAAAAGTAGCTGTTTTGTACATGACTCATTTTACTTTGCACCCGCCGGAGTATCCCGGTGAATATTTTTATATACGTGGCAGCCCTACTAGAGTTAACTTATACGCAGGCGCTAGTTACACCAGCCCAATCGATACTTCCGAGCAGGGCATGTTCGCAGAAAATCTCACTCTAACCCGACGCGACGCGCGCGAACTTGACGTGTCTTCGCTTATACGTCGTTATTGTGGTATTTCGTAGGACTGTAATAAAAACAAATTAAAGACAAACGCAGCGCAGACACTAACATGTCTGACTCACAGGAAACAACAACTGTAAAGAAGGAAAAGTCGAAGAGAGAGTACAAGAGAAGACAAAAATCGATACCAAAGAAAGTCGAAATAGAACCAGTGAAGAAACCCGATTTGAAAAGAAAAACGGAGGAAGAAACGCAGAAAGTAAATATAAAACATGATTCCAATTTGGCTCTACCTGAAAAAAAGTGCAAATTCAAAGATAAAACTCATAAATTAAAAGAAGCTGAACAACCTAGCGCTAGTAACAATACAGAAACTATTGAATCTGAAGACAATGACAGTGAACAGACAGTGGCCGAATCCAATAAGAACCGTCCGGCTACGAATGATCCAGCACTACAAAAGACAGAAGAGAAATCGGAGGATACAGTTAGTACAAATGTATCACAGCCGCAACAAAATAACCCAAACGTAGAGATTTTAGAAATCTCTGTTTTAGATATAGCACAGGCAGCAATACAGCAGTTAGCAGACCATCACGTCCCCGAAATAGGGCAACAGATACAGATACACTTTGATGAAACACCATTATCCCAATCAGATGACGCGTCATATGAGCTGCTAATAGAAGAAACGAGGAACAGTGAATCATCTTCGTCGCAGGAAAAGATGATTCCTAAACCAGAAACACCACAAAATGCGGAACACCCAAAACCGGATGATGCAGCTTCGCAGGGTGAAACCACGTCTAAGCAAGCTGAAGACAGAAATGTTGAGCCTAAAACTGAGGAACCATGCAAGGGAGTCGACTTACCCGAGCAGTGGTAAGTAGGTATGCTATATGATTCATATTACTATTATTAATAATTTTTTTTAGTTCGTGAATTATAGCTTGTAAATATGTACGTCATATATTTTAATATTGCACCTTATTATCTCTCCGTTCTCCCTATTCTGACAACCTCTGTGGCACAGTTGATGAGACGCCGGTTGTGAAAAGAGACGCGGGTTCGATCCCCGCACCGAAATAAAAATATTAGTGTGAATCACGGGCATTTGTTACGGGTCTGGGTGTTCGGGAGACCGAAAAGTCTCTCATAGTTTCTGATACCCACGACACAAGACTCGATCTTAGTGGGGGTTAGATATATGTATGATAGTTGGGTGTATTTATTTATATTATTTTTTTATGAAATGATATACGGATATGTATATGTATATATAAGATATATACACAGATATGTCTTGTAAGATAATATGTGAAATATTATTATAATATGAATGTATTTTTGTTTCAGGTTTTTGGATTCCGGGTTTCCGGCAGAGAGAGTAGCTCCATGGAAGAATATTTTTCGGACGACGAAACCTGTACCATTCGACACCCCTTCCACATCCCGTCAACCGAAATGAACTGCTCTAAGAAAATCTACTTCTACTTAACATTGCAAAACATTTTATTTATATATTTGTAATTTTTTTTTTAAATCTACTCTATTTTTGTAAACTTTTTTATAAAATTAAGTACGGTTCGGGGTAATATTTATATAGTAAATTGATGAAACTGCTCTGCTTGGCGTTCTGTGTTTTGTTCCTTATTTATCTGTTAAGCGACTGTTTCATTATTATCTGTATTTTCGTTATGCTCATAGTACTAGATACTATTGCGGTAAGCTCAAAAACATGCAAAGCAGCCAAGCGTTTCATTTTATTTTGACGAATTTTATACTATATCTACATATTTTTACTTATAATTGTCTTACTCGAAGCTCAAAGGGCATTATTATAAGCGAATCAATATTTATATCTCTTAGAATAAAGAAAATATTTCAGCGTAAACTCACATCAGGCATCTGCGTGCAACAGATGTGCTGTCCATACTACCCCGTAGGCTGGGGGAACGTTTTATCATTACAATATAAATAAGTTGTTCTTGGCAACATACGCCACAATTTTTAAATCTCAATGTGTTTAGTGTTTAAGAATAAATATAAGTATTGTAATATCACTTAAATAAGTTACATGTATACTCGTATGATGCATCCGCGCAAATTTTTCTTTGCTACGGTTAATTTCATAAGCGCCACAATTGCGTCGGCGGCTTATGGCTTGCGCACACAAAGGATATCCAAACGTATCTGGTACGAATACGACATAAATTGCAATGTTTTAAATTGATGCCGTGGCATCGAAAGGAGTTTTTTGACACGGCATTGTAGAACGCGCCAAGGGATCCCTCCGCGGGAAGCCGTGGCGCACTGCGTAAGCCGTGATACGCCGCGGGACGAAAAGTCCAAGCTGTGGTACATGCAAGTGCTGCCGGTGCATACTTTGGGGTGCCGCGGCACGTTGCGTCGCGGGATGCCTTGATAGGCTGCCGGATTGCTGCAGTATGTAAGCGGCTGGCCGGTGGCAAAATCCCTTGCCATTCCGTCCCGGTGTGCGTAGGCCTTTATTATCATTTAGACGAGTCTGCGCACGACAACAATTAAGAATTACAGCTTACTATCGAAATAGCATGGAACTGATATATGGCAATAAGGCCTACAATTTATAATATTTTAGTCGGTGGATTTTCCGTCGTTTCGACGCGTACCAAGATTGCCGATGTAACTTATTTAATTGATACATTTTTATATAAGAATCTCTTGCACAAACGAGGCTGTATTACAAGTAAAGCATGACCGTAACTTATGAAAGTATTATGACGAAATAATTTCATATCAGAACATAAAATATATAATATAGTAAAATGGGCAACTGTTTTATAATTTGGATAAAAGAGATTTCTACAAGTGTTTAATCCTTTCATCCTTTACTTTTTAAATGTGTGCCTAAAATGTGGTTGTCTATTGGTGCTGATCACGTGCTAAAAGAGATTGTTTGTTCATACACACGAAGTATGAAAAGTTAGATCAATGAGGTTTCGCTGATTTCGGCATATAATATAGGAAGGATGTACTATAGTTTATTAACAGCCAATCTATGTGAAAATAGTTGGTCTGGAAGAGAGAATGGATGTACCTCGGGCATTCCGACATCAACGAAATCACAGGTTTCCTCAGAATAGTAAGATGATAAATAGGCGTAGGGAATTTGAGATAAAATGTAAGCGGTGCGAGCGAGGAGATCCAACATCCCTGTTTGTGCAAGTTAGTGTATTAATCTACATGTTTTAACGAACCTTTGTACCCCAGTCTATTTCTGACATAAAATTTTACATACATATAATCTATTTAACGTAAGTATAATACATATAATGGATTCCTCCCTTTAAGGCCATCAAAATTATTTTTCTTAAATTACAAGTAATTTAAGTCAATTATCGATTTAAAAAATTATTTAGACAGGCATTTTTTATTATTTTAATATACAGTCATACGCGCTCATGTAAGCATAAATTACATATTATTTTATATTAAAATCTTGTTACGCATGACCCGGTGTCCGTTGGTCTGTCCGGTCACGACACACCGATGTTCTCTAAATCTGAATACGTTAATATGGGTCAATAAATGTTTGTTGATCCCTTGGTGTCACTGTGAATGATGCTAAGTCTGATCGAAAAACTATAAAACGATAATAATGTATCAAAAAATTAAATCATAGTATTGTATAAAACATATCATAAATATTCATAAAACCATGTATATATACAAATGTCATAAACAAATTGATAAAACAGATATGACAATGGAGAAGTACTCCTAGATCGTAGTCTATTGAGCGCGGTTATGATGGCTTTTATTTTGTGGTATAACCGAAATTAATAATTAAATAACATCTGAACTATATTTTAAGCATTTAATGTGAATGTACCTTTATGAAATATATTCATTACGTCATATTAATACACATTTGAAATCATGTGTAATATATTACTTATAGTTAAAAACTCTGAATGTGAATCTTTAGTGTAAACGTATTTATCCAAATAAAGTATATTAGCGCATTTTTTATATTTTGATTACGTCACTTAGGTGACTCAATATATAGATGTTCAATCATACCAAAGATCCCTATCCCTAATCCTCTTCCCCTCTCCTCTCCCTCTCTCACAACACAAGACTCGATCTTAGTGTGGGGTCAGGACTATGTATGTGACTGTTGGGTGTATTATTGGGTGGGTGTATTATATCAGAAAGTGTGGTCGGATTAACATTTTTTTAATATTTTTTTTACTAAATCTGATTTTTTTTCACACCTTCTGCCATTTCACATATACTATAATAAAAGGAAACATGTGACTGTACTGTAATATATCAGCCAATATACGTCCCACTGCAGGGCACGGGCCTCCTCTGCAGTCGAAAGTACGATTGAGAGTGGTTAGCCCATATAGTCCATCACGCTGGCCTAGTGCGGGTTGGCGGACTTTTAGGGGGAAGTGCCGTAACCTCGAACAGCTTTTAAAATCGGACAAAATTTAAATCTGTCTGAAAAAGCGCCCCAATTTGTTGCTTGTGCTGCGTTTAGAACTCTACACCGAAGTGAAGTGAGGGGAGGTTCGTGCATCAACCAGTGCCAACTCATTCGTCGTAGAGCGTGGTGCCAATTTTAAGGTTAGTAAACATTTTGTTCGAAGTTATATTTTAGGGTCTGTAAACAGTATTTAAAGTGTGATGGTGTTTACGCCTGTTCCATTTTCCCGCGTCGGCTCACACCGCATGTGATTTGGCCGTAGCGACGGTGACATACACGCGATGGTCCGACACAACGCTCACGTTATTAGACAATCGGCGCACGTGGTCTTCACATCCAGCAAATCCCGAGCTTACACATAGAACGACAACTTCAAGAAAAAACACGGCTGGATAAAAATAGTACCGGCAAAAATAAGGTTATTTATCAAAAAAACTAATTATCTAATTATAATAGTTTATATATTTCCTTGTTTTATTTGATCGCATCGCGAGCAGATGGTATTAATTATTGTTAATTATTATAGCTATGCTACTTAACTGTCATATTTCTTAACAGTTTTTGTGCTTAATAACTCACGGTTTGAGTGAGAATTTTCCTTGTATACATATATGGGTCTCTAAGATCAGACACTAAATGTTCCGTAAAACCGGTAAATTTTCAGTTTAGGTTTTTAGTTTAATTTTTTTTTTTAGGTTCAACATGGGTAAACCCAAAAATACCTTCAAACTTGAAACAATGAACAAAAACCATCGATAAGGTGATGTCAAAAACGTATCGGAAAGTCTTCAATGTTCCAAAAAATACCCTGTTTGACTATACGAGTATTAAGTACATAATAGTTTACTTTTAAGCGTTTATTTGTTCTATTAAAATTAATATATGGTTATTTGTTCTATTGTAAGTGATATCAGTAAGATTTTTTTGTTAAACTAATATTTCAGTTTAAATAATGAGGAAGACCTTTTCCAAAATGTAATTTTTACTGTATAAGTTGTACCTTAGTATCTAATATATAAATATTTGAGACTGATTATATCGGATATGATTATATATATATATATTTAAAAAATCATTAAACCTAAATAAACAAATAATACTTTTACAAGCATTTTTTTTTAAATAAATAAATACACCCAACAATCACATACAAAGTCCTGACCCCACATTAAGATCAATAAAGTCTTGTGTCGTGGGGATCAGACACTACGAGAGACTTTTCGGTCTCACAAACATCCAGACGCGAGACAAATGTTTGTGACGCCAAAAAGTATTTAGGATCGAACCTGCGGCCTCTCGTTTCAGAGCCGGCGTCTAACCAACTACGCCACGGAAGCTATCCCATTTGATTTTTAGATTTTATGAAAAATTCTTCGATGTAACATTCGCGTAAATCAAAGAAACCATTAGCATTTTTTTATTTTTATTATTCCTTAAGTGTCCGGTACCGGAAACCTCCCCCTACATATAGAAATTTATACAAATCGATAAGTTATACAAGTTTCCTCACGATGTTTTCCTTCCCGTTATAGTGCGTGGTGATAGACTATCAATACACACATGACTCCGAAAAGTCACAGGTGTGCCCTGGGATTCGAACACGCGACCACCGTGAACATGCTGGTAGTCGCGTCTGGTCCGTTACCAAAGGCCACCACGCACTTTTAAAATATACATAAACATATTACATATTTATTCAAAACAATGCGCAGAATGAATGGCAGACGCCGTCGCTTTAATTCAATCAATATGTCCGTGAAAGGGCTTTGTGAGAACCCATATTAATTTCGACGCACCATCAAAGGGAAGGGTGGCAAGGGTGGCCGGTGCACAGCCCTACCCAATGCAATATTGATTTGGATATTTTAATTAAACTTTCGTGCTGGCCTTTGGGTGTAATTACGTGCAGTCAATACCTGTCCGGCGCAATGTTGTATCAAACGATTTCATGCCCCACGGCGGTTTCGCTTTGATGTTTAGGATGGACATGTCAATTAGGAACTTATCCCGGCCGCATGGTACGAGCGGGTAGCGGGGGGTATACACGCAATTCAAAGATATCTGCAGGTACAACCTACTAACGTAAAAGTAAAAGTTTATGGCGGTGGATCTTTGTTACTCTCACGCCAAAATTTCTGAAGGGATATTCATGAAACTAACAGCATTACAACCTCCAAATCACATCACAGAGACTTAAACTTATACCTATACTAGCGGCCCGGCCCAGCTTCGCCTGGGTGCTTAGATGTTTAGACTCCACTCCACACCAGAAATATCTTATTCCCGTTCAAACTTTTGTACTCCTGAACTCAACCTAAGTACCTACTATCCCTTTTCCTATCGTATCCCATCCCATCTCATCTGGCTCCTTTTCTTTCTGTTACATCCCGCCCCATTATTTCCCATCTACCGGTCTCATCGCGTTCGTCCCACTTTATCCCATTTCATCCCTTAATGCCTAAATAGGCATGTTGACAATTTTTTGGAATTGCTTTTATTTTGTAGATAGGCCTTATATAAACACGAAACTACGACGAATATCATTAAAAAATACGCAAACACAAATACTTTGCAAAATTCCTGCTAAAACTTTAAAATAAATTTAATTAATTTTATAGCGTCAACAACACGTGGTAATTATACTGTTAAAATGTAGCTTATATGACACGTTCGTAGATTTACCATAGCAGCGCCATCTATTGATTACTTACTCAACCCAGTCGAAAGGTATCGACATCTGTTAGAATCATTTGGAGTTAACAGATGATTGTGACTGTCAAATAATAACAGAAAAATAATTAGCAATAAATTAAAATTGCGACTATAATTTGAGATTTAAACTATCCTATCTCTCAAGTTGGATCGAACTGCACATGGTGTGCAAATTTTATTATAATCGGTTAAGTAGTTTAGGAGTCCATTGAGGACAAACATTGTGACACGAGATTTATATATATTAGATTAAGTAGACTCGTCAGATTATGAAAATGGGTATTGGGGTATTGGGTTCTGTCGGCAGATCATTCGTACAAGAAAGAGAGGAGAGCTTAACAGAAAGACAAACCATGCCATTATACCTACCAAAGTTACCATTCGTGTAACCTTCATACCTATAACTCGTAGTATTTCGTCAAAAAACTGCTTTTTGCGATATTTTTTAAATATGGCGACGCGAGTGGTAAAGATACGAGGTAGCAAAGAAGAAATTCGAAAAGAGCACCTCGAAATCTATAACGTCACATATTTCCAAAGCTCCTGGAAAACCTTCCAGGTAACACCTTTTTTTTAACCAAATGACTGGACTGTTCATAATAAATTTAACATTTTTTTTTACTCAAAATTCGACTTTTTTGGGGATATTGTGCGGTTTCATGAATGATATGATATTAAAAACAAAAAATAATGGAAAAATTATTTACAAGTTCATGAGCAAGACGTTTTTATTTATCGCAGAAGATCAGACTGTCTAGACGGTACTTCCTACGCAAATCTTATTTTGGAAAGGGCAGACGATGTTCTACCCATTCAAAAACTCAATGTTAGAGAAAGGTTAATCATTAGACCTTTTTATTTATTTGCCTTTAATTTGATTTCTGTTTGTTTATTATTGAAGGCAAGTAAATATCTTTATTTGTTTCAATTCTGACCTTTTTATTTATTTGCCTGTAATTTGTTTTCTGTTTGTTTATTATTGTAGGCAAGTAAATACCTTTATTTGTTTCATTTTTTTCTCCTGTACCCAAGAGACTGCCTTCATTTATTGTGGTCTCGTTGGCAATGGAATGCCTTATTTTCTTTTTATGTTTTGCTAATATAAACAAGCGAACCCTTTTAGTTTGTTTTATTAGTTTTTGTTTATGTAAAAGCATGGATGAGATCGGCGCAAGACCGTAAAAAATAAAGCCAGCCAAAATATGTCCAGCAGTGAACTAATGTGGGCTGATGATCATGTACGCAAGATAGTGGCTTTGTTATTTTATATACTAAATTTTATAAAATCATTAAAGTTAACATATAGCATGGTTGTGGGTGAAATGAACATTATCCTGATTATCATAAGTCTAATTATCACCTAAAACACGCTAGTCTACATAATAAGTATTATGGAAGAATATTTTATTATTTGTTGAAGATACAGCGACCTGTTAATGCACATTTTATTTTTGGTAATTGTTCGTAATAAGTTTATAATGACGCTCTTTAGTTAATAAAAGACTAAATATTATAGTCTCTTTAATGACCAATATGATAGTCTAATTATAACTGTTATTTACAATATTTAACAAAAGTCGTTTCAATTAAGTTCAATAATTATTTTATTAAGTCAAATTATTTTCCATGGTCAAGTATGTATCTACCCTATTCTTGATCTCTCTACCCTGGCCGATGTAGTTTTCCTGATACTCTAAAGAGTAATAAAATATATAGGTACATATTTGGTGCCTCGGTGGCGCAATTGTACTATGGTATGATTGCAAAGTTGAGGTCTCGTGTTCGAATGGCGGGTCGGGCAAAGTATTTGATTTTTCTATTCATTATCAGCAGGATTCAGTCAGGAATTTGTGCCCGATATGACGGTGGTCTCGCCTCCTATCACATGGTGAGACGGAACACTCACGGTGAAACGTGGGTGTCCTGGTTACACCTCTGCCTCCCCCTTCTGGGAAAAAGTCGTGATGTTTATGTATGTATGATATATACACATATTATATTTGTGTCTAATGTAAATGTATATTGTATGTAAGTGTATTTTAATATGTATATTATTCATTTTAATTTACTGTTATTTCATAAACACCTTAGACTGCCCTCTCATTTTCTTATTAATTTATCCATTCAAAGGCTGCCTAGAAAAATTGCCTAGTGTGATAAGGCCGCCTCTTGTACTGTTATTACTGTGCTATTTCTTTACAGTCATTGTTTCTATATATATAAAGTACAATAGAGGGTTAAAGAAAGAAATAAATAAAATATTACTTGCGCTTACACGAAAAGTAACATAACAGGACAAAAATCGTAATATGTGTGTTAAATGAAAAGTACCCATTTTGATCCTTTCCCCTACGGACTTGAATCCTGTTATCGTAGAATTACCAATATATCCGTATATTCAAAATGATGTCTAAGAGGTTTCGCAGGAAATATATTGTTTTCTGCGACGGATCGGGGCCGATAACACCGCACCAGGCCTCCGACATCTCTCCTGGCCGTGCATTGGTTTTAGCACGACAAACTCTTAGGACTTCGTTCAGAACACATTTCAGCACTTGCCTGAAACCACAAATTCTCCAAAACGCTGAAGATATATAAACTAATCCTCCTTAAAATTGTCGAGCACTTTGCGGGGTCGCCTTTGCATAGCGTTCGCGATTTCGAAAATTGACGCGACCGTGAGATGTAGATCGTAGACCAGAATCATCATAATGACAATTGTGATAATATGAAAAAAACATATAGTCTGGCTGCATTAAGATATTAATCATTTATTAATACGCATTTTTCTCTTCACTTATACCACAACTCGAAAGCGGATTCAATTTCCAATCAGACACTAATTACGAGCTTTGACCGGCGTGAGGGGTTGGAACGGTAGAGGACACGTGCACCATTATGAAGTAGCTGGGGGCTCGTGGACATCACAATATTAATTTACATGTCGGTTCATCTGGAACTAACAAGTAATTCGGAGAGTAATAGAGCTCTGCCCGGGCTGCAGCGAGCGGTGGGCGGTGGGTGGCAATATTTACTATATATTCGATATAGCACAGTAAATCGATTACACCGCCAGCCATGTTCAGTCACAATGTTGGTTTTAAAGCAAAGTGATTTGTTTTGTTAAAGGTCTATTTGTATTTAACGCTCTTTTAAGAGAGTGTATCGACAAGCCACTACAAAAAATGAAACGGTTTTTAGAGATATTAAGCTGAAATAATTTTAAATGCTCAGACCTGTGGTCCACTGGGGTTGTAACAAAAATCAGGCCTTTCAAATGTACAAATTAAGGTTTTGACTGCTTATTATGCTTTTAATTAAACACTTACTCCGCCGAGCACTTGCTTACATAAAATCGAATTAAACAGGATAAAAAAAAACCTGAGATGACTTTTAAGACACGAACTTATCCACGACAAGCTCTCACGATATTTAAAAGATATGGCATTGCCATACGATATAACTTAACAGGGGTATATATATACTCGTATATATCGATATTGCACCTCTGTCCATACGACTTGCGACAGTTAATCACAATCATTTTAGTAATGACAGTATGGATGATAAGATACACAACCAAAAAATTGCACTTACACGACATCGTCAGATATTTGTTTCGGGTCTGGGTATTTGTGAAACCAAACAGTCTCTCGTAGTTATTGATATCCATGAAACAAGATTCGATCTTAGCGCGGGGTCAGAGGGGTTACTCTATGATCCGAAACGAAACTCGAATGTTCGGACTTCGACGTTTAAGTAAAATAATAGTTTTAAGAGAAAAAGTAATATGGGGTCTATATTAACACAATGCACCCAAAACGAGGCAAAATATTGATTCAAATACTAGCACACATAACCGCTGAGAGACATAACCGCTGAGATGTATGATAAAAGGATAGGTTACAGTATAGTAGCTACCTACTATGAACAATATTACACTTCTACAGTAAATGCAACACATCGTACTTGCTTTGTTTAGTCTGTGGCATCAGGTAATTAACCTCAGATATAATCTACGAATACATGAATGGGTAATCTGTGTTCTGTATACATTTTGAAACATATTTAAATATGGCGAGACGAATTTAGTAATTATAATAAAAACAATTTAGAGCAGAGCTGCATGGTCGGTTATATCGGGCGCACTATAGGCTTGATGTGGACCGACTAGCGTTTGTGTCTTGGCTACGTTTCGGTATCCTCTTTGGGGAAACTGAGGGTTTTTTCTTCGAAATTATGGACGAAGTTATTAAACGAACAACAATTCTTAATGTTATGAAGGATGGTTCGGTCGACATCTGACAGGAATGCCACCGTCCTTGCGAGTCCATCAGGCATGTTATCTCCGGTTGTTCTTGCTAACGACGAGTATTTGCATATACACAACCTGGAACCAAGATCATACATCAGCAAATTGCTCTTCGATATTGACATGTGGCTCCTAAAATGCCTTATTACCAGTATGTTCCCCAACCAGTTCTTGAAAATAGGCATACGACATTGTACTGGGATCAGTCTGTTATCACAGACAGGACTATTGTTGCCAATAAGCCTGATTTTATAATAATAGATATACTTGTTGACGTCACTATACTCCATAACGATAACCTTGTCATAGCCGAGTCACACGAAATAACTAAATATTTAGATTTAGCACACGAGGTTACCGACATGTGGGTTGTGGACTCTTTTCTGTTCATGAGTTGATACCAAAGAGCCTCGACCAACATTTTTTATTTATTTATGTACAAACATAATTGTGTTGGACGTAATATGATTATCCCTAACCTTGAAGAAATTCTTCCCATCATCACCCATATCCTTAACTACCCCTTTGCCAGTGGCACTTTTCCTGCAGTCTGGAAAGAAGCCCACATTATTCCTTTACCTAAAAAAAAGTAATCCTACTATATTTTCCGAATTCCGTCCTATTTCTATCCTACCATTTCTTTCCAAAGTCCTCGAGCGCCTAATCTACTCCCAACTCGCTGATTTCCTTTATAAAAACCAACTCCTAAACCCATTCCAATCCGGTCTCCGTCCTGGTCACAGTACCACTACAACCCTCATTCATAAAACGGAGGACATCAGTTACACATTATATTCGATTTATTCAATTAGGGTCTTGGTTCAAAACCAACACTACTTATCACAATTTATAGTTATTTTACCTTGATCTTCATAATTTGCTAATAATATACACAAAGTTAATGTTAGATGTGGGCAGATCAAAGATACATGGTCTAAGACTCTAAAGAAATGCCACCGCTGTACGCAAACACCAGGCGGGGACTGGGGGAGGAGCGATTTTGGGTTCCCTAGCGTCCTGGGAGTTAAAGCTACTTGAGATCAAGGGGAAAGGTTTGTTGCACCAAACAGCATGTGTGCCAGCCTTCCCAGAAATTGTAAGCACATTTATGATCATTGATGAAATTACTCTGGAATGTCTGCAAATAATAGGATGAGGACCTTAATAATTCGTTACGAAAATGATCTTGTTATACAGGGTGGAATCGCTTAGCGTTTTGAAAATTGCATAGTGTATTGTGTGTGAGAAATTAACGTTATATACAAGATTAAACATTGAATACTACTTAGTTTACCATGGTTCAAGATATCCCCAAAATACATATTAATTTTAATCACCCTACACATAAAAGTGCAACGTACCCATAAAGACACGGCGGCGCGCATTTATGAGTCATGCCGCGCCACAGATGACTAGCGAGGAGTGACCTTGAACCTACTTAGCGTCTATTTATCGGTATTATTACTCTTAATGTTACCATACATCATTTGGATTCATGTAAGCACATGTAATTATTGGTAAGTTGTTAAGATTTGCATTTTAACATATTATTTTCATAACGTACCTATCTTAAAAAAGCTGGATTTGTTTTTATTTAAACCTTTGAATACATTAACCTAGACGTTTTTATTAAATCTACTAAGTTACAAATTACAATGATCAATGTTTATAAAAAAAGGAAGTAAATACCTTTTAGTGAAATTGGAGTAAATTTTCAGTGTCCACCACTGTTTTCCAAGCACAGCCTTGCACGTTTCAATAAATTGTTTCTGAGACGACCCAGCGTGTCTCTGTTATTTTTTAAAATATCAAAAGCATCAACAATGCGTTGCTTCAACTCCCTCACATTTTGGGCTTCTTCGGTGTACACCAAACGTTTAGTTCAGCCCACAAATAAAAGTCTAATGGCGTTAAATCCGGTGACCTCGCTAGCCAATTTACAGGTCCCCCGCGACCTATCCACCTACCACTGAATTCACTGTCCAAGTATTCGCGCACAGAGCGTTCATAATGAGTTGGACAGCCGTCGTGCGTTTCGTAGTGGAAGGCCACGGATTCTTGCATGACTAGGAAGTCTGAACTGTCCATGGTCGAGCAACCTCTGATAAGTATTTAAAATAAGTCTTGTGCTGGGAACTCGTGGATTCAAGATCCCATTCCTGCGCAAAGACTGCAGATGTTCTGGATCTGCAAACATACTTCTTGCACGATCCAAGTTTTCATTGGATCGGGCATAGCATTTCATCATTGCCACATACTCAATGTTCGTGTAATCACTCATTTTTACCGCAAAAACTAACCAAAAAACTATCGTACGTCGTCACTTAGTGGCGAATTTCGCGCGACTGGGGAAGTGGCGACATCCCTGGAAGGCGTCAGCGGCGCGGGAGCGGGCGGCGGGACGCGTTGTACTTGCGCTTGCGGCGGCGCGCTTTTACGGGCGGCTTCATCAAAGGACAGTTTTATTACCTAGATTTAGAAATTTCTACTTGGATTCAAATTGTATAAAGTAGGGTAACAATGATGTGTATTTGTAGAGATATTTTTATTTATTTTCATCTCTCTCTGAAAAACGTTTCTTTATGAATAACTAATTATAAATTAATAACTAGTGGCGGTAAATTAATTTTACACTACATAAAAAAAAACAAAAAAAAATTAAAATAAGTATGCCAAAGGTTTCTAAGTCATGTACTTGCCATACAGATTTTTTTTCGTGACGTTAAGCGATTACACCCAGTATAATTTGTGCCCGATATGGAGATAGGCTACCCCCCTATCACGAATACAGGGTTACGGGTATATTATAATTAAAGTGTGGAATATGTCAATGGAATAAGCCGTTTCTTTACTCTTGTTTAGTTATTCTTCATAGAGCATTTTGTGTGTTACTAGATTTGGCTACTGTTTTAAATACAAAAGTGTCCGTTTCAACTTACTAGCTGCCACCTACAGCTCAGTACCTTGTAAGTAGTTGAAATACAAAACTGGTGTACTGGTAATGGATTCTAATTCTATTTAACAGCTTTTAACAAAAGAGGTTCCACTAAATCTTGGAGCACTATCACCATCGACCCGTCACGCCTCAGCAACAAGGGTACTCCTGATAACACAATCAGTGGGCCATCACAGAGGAATCGTGAGAACTGATTTTCTTATCTTCTTACACTAAAAAATATCCCTTGCTTATATGAGGTGGTGGTTATGTATAATAATAAATCATAATGTTTGTTGCATTTTCTATTGGTAAATTATTAATATTTTCTTTTTACCTGAGACAATATTTTTTTTAGGAACTTCCCAATTCACGGCTTCAACACTAAAAAAATGACAAAAAAGTCTCACTGAAAAACTCATCCAGATGTAGGAGGAGAAGATAAATATATTTATATGTATAAATTCTAATTTAACAGGTATTATAAGGAATTGCAGGAACAATCACAAATATCAAAAACGACGGGGCTTAGTTTGATAGAAAAAAGAGAAATTTTGGTTGCAGTTAGAATTTAAAAATAAAAAGTTTAATTATATTTAATCATCAATATTTATATACTACCGCAAATATTAAAGGATATTGTTTTTGATCAAATTTTTAAGTTGTTTTTTGACAGTATTTATCTTAGGGAAAATTGATCGTTAAGAAATATCAAACCAAGAAATTAGAAGCCTGAAATGTCTACTTTTCAAATCTGCGCTCTATTTTTTTATGGCATACCTGGTTAATAAGCAATCGTAGGAAAACCAACGAGAAAAAAAATCCAATCTCTTACTCGTGTTTGATACCGTGCATTTACTTGGGTGATGTTTATTTGTTTTATATGTTTATTAGACTGCCTCGGTGGCGAAGTGGTACTACGGTATGATTGCAAAGCTGAGGTCTCGGGTTCGAATCCCAGGTCGGGTAAAGTGATATTGGATTTTTCTATTCATTATCAGCCCGGAGTCAGGAATTTGTGCCCGATATGGCGATAGGCTCGCCCCCTATCACATCGTGGGACGGAATATACAAGGCGAAACGTGGGTGTTCTGGTAGCACCTCTGCCTACCCCTTCTGGGAAAAAGGCGTGTGTTTATGTATGTATGTATGTATGTATGTTTATTTGTTGACATTATCATAAAGCTCTTGTAGATAATTTAATTCCTTTCAATTTGATATACTAGAAAACTCCGTAGTATGATTTGGAGCTGACTTATGGTAAATCAAAGCAAAATGGCCTTTCCGACTTTGACTCGGGATTACTCCAGAAATAATGATCAAGTTAAAAAAAAATTGGGGTTTAGTAAACTTCAAAACATACTCTATAAACTGTTATTAAAGGTTCATTATGTAAAACAGTATTACTGAGTGAAATTATTGACTGAAGAAAAGGTAAAAAAGGGTTATTTAAAGATATTCGGAAAACTTTGCATATCTTTGGATAAAATTAAAAATATCGTCGGTAACTTTTCTACCTTACAGCATTCTAAAGACACCCTAAAAAAAATTTAATTGCCACAATTTGATTATGTTAGTGTTCGAAGGGTTTAAACTTACTGTATTCGCCAAAAACCATCTTAATGAGAAATTTTAACTCCTTTAATTTTTGTGAGTAGTGTATTTATATATTATATGATATTTTCTTCTTGATTATAATTCTAATTTTAAATTTTGTTTCTTATATTGTTAATTTTCTTTTGTTGTTTATTTATCACGTGTTATAATTTTTTTTTAGTGTATGTTTGACGACATTCATAATATAAGGCTGATACCACATTAGAAACACTTTACCAAAAACCAGTATTTAAGAGTAGCTCAGAATTGTAGATAATGCTACATATTTTAAGTCATATACAAGGTTTATAAGTATAGTATTTTTTTTTTCTTTTTTGTTAATTTTTATTTTGATGTTTATTTATAACATGTAATTGTAATTGTTGTAGAGTTTATTTTTGAATAATTTGTATGTGATTTTTAAAGGCTAATTTTATAAATAAAAAATAAATATTATGTTAATTCATTTTATTCATAACATCTAACCACTTGGGCATTACAGACCATCTTAATACTTGACATTATCATAATATGTACAGAATAATAACAACACAAATGAATAATAACATTCATAATAAAGCAATATGTACACCACAGCACAACTAAAAAAAATACAATATTTATGATTCTTTGATTATGATTTTTTTCTGGCTGTGTGTATGCCGTATACAACTAAAACCGAAGTATTTTCATAATTCAGATGTCTGCAACAAAAGACAAAAAATAATTAATTAAAATCAAAGACACTGAATATTTATCTACAAGAGCTTCATGATGATGCCACGAAATAAACATCTCCCAAGTAATTGAGGTCATGAAAAGTAAAAAACAATATATTTTTCTCGTTGGTTTTCCTACGATAACTTTACAAATAGTGATTACTGATTAGCAGGCCTTAAAAATTGTAACTTATTTAATGGATGTGGGTAAGTATCAAGACTTGGCACATCACTAGCGGTAGTAATGAACGGTTTCTAAAGTATTGCGCGGCTATACCGTAAGGAGAGCCGTATTTCAAAACAAAAACCGTGAGGCGACCAGCGTTCAATCCGTGCGAAGTTAAAGTTTCGTGTCAATATTTTTAAATTATCCCATACTGTTCCTTCCTAATTGTTTTAAATTATTATGTTATTCCATTACCCAATAATTACAATTTTACTAAAGTCTTAATAAATCATTAATAACCTATGGATTTAATGTATGTATTTCATGCACATCTCAAGATCTGTAATCACTGCCAACTACCGATGTTCTAATATAATAAACTTACTTTTACAGAATAAACTTCTTCCGAGACGCCATAGATCCAGCGGATACAGTTCCTAGTTCGAACATATGCACCTCATCACATGCGTAGTACTGCGCCAATGTTAACATAAGCTCACGCCTTTTTCCCAGAAGGGGTAAGCAGAGGTTGTCCTGGTAGTAACCAGGACACCCACGGTTCGCCGTGTCTGTTCCGTCCCTCGATGTGATAGGGGGCGAGCCTATCCCCATATCAGGCACAAGTTCCTAACTCCATGCTGATTATGAAAAGAAGATCATTGTATCTCGTAAGTATAATAATAATAATCTCTTCATTATACCATACAGCAAAAAAAGAAAAATCAGAAACAAATGATTACGAAATTACTTTGAACATAGTTACGAGTTGTCGTGGCAATTTGATAGACACTTAATAGTGTTTAACAGCTAACTTTATCATGTCGATGTCGAAAGCACGCGCATCGTTAACATTTCACACTTATAGGGGGAAATACTCATTCACATCAGTTCAGTATCATTCAGTATCAGTATACCTATACAATACCGTTAATCCCGATACAGATACTGCTTAAAATTCATTATAGAATTTTTTATGGTTTGTCTTTAAGCGTTCGCCTGTCTTATCCCGGGCGACAGATTTTTATAAAATAAAGTAAGTATCATCACATTTTACGATACGTCAGTCATTACTACAAAGGGGGCTTTTTTTACCAGAGTAAAAAAAAAAATTTTTTGGTTAAATAGATGTATCAACTGTTCGAAACCATTTATCATTAATACATTTTTTCCTATCATAAAGAAACGTTATACTCGTATTATAGATATTGTTTTAATTAATTACGAAAACATAATTTACCTGACTTGCTACATACATATACTACATATTTTTTGTTTGTAATCAATAATAATAAATAACATTTGTTTTTGTGGCAAAAATCTTTGTTTTGACAACTAATGTAACAGATTAATATATTTTATAATTTGGTTCAGGTTTGGCGCTCATTATCGACAAATTGAGTAAATTGTAGAGCTATATCGCGTTATCTCTTGCGTTGAGTTGATTTGGTTCCTCCGCAACGATTATTCTGCTGACAACTTGATTCTTCGAAGTGCAATTCAGTTGGTGTACGAGAATTTTATTTTTTAAGTGCGTGGTGGCCTGTTGGTAAGGGACCAGACTCGGCTGCCTACATGTTCACGGTGGTCGCGGGTTCAAATCCCAGGGCACACCTCTGAGTTTTCGGAGTTATGTGTGTATTTATAGTCAATCACCACGCACTTTTTGTTAGTGACAAATAAAATTATATTTGCGTCTTCTTACTCTACCACTCTCAATGGATCCTCTCGATTGTAGAGTAGGCCCGTGCCCAGCAGTGGGAGGTATATGGGCTGATAAAAAAGGGACTTTTTATCCGATGGAGGTTCGCAGCAGCACTGACGTTGTATCAACTGTTCGTTGAGACTAGCGGGTGTATACTGGTACTCAATAAACTATGGCAATGACCAGATGCTTGATGTTCTCCGTTCTTGGATCTCTCATGCAACGATTCGTATTATTTTTTTACCGATTTTTATTTTTTACCGTAATTAACATAATGTTTTTAATAACCACTCTCAATCGTACTCTCGGTTGTAGAGGAGGCCCGTGCCCTGAAGTGGGATGTATAAGGGCTGATACAAAAAAAACATGTTTTACAGATTTCAAATTTCAATGCAGTTTGCCTAAATTCTTTTCAACACTACTTAATGTGGCTGATGTAGAAGCGACACCTGCACTAATGTTTGATCACAGAAATGTTTTCTTTGTATGTGGGATATCCATTCTACGAGCGCGCAGCCACTTGGTCAGTGCTATTGTCGTCAAAGAAAAGTTATTATAGGTTGGGTTTTACCTCTCTTGGTATGAATAAATCTACACTTAGAAATAAAAATATGCAAATACTAAATTCTTGTTGCATGTTTTTATTCTTATAAATTCAATTCGAGTAAGCCGAGTATACCGATGGGGCCAAAAAGCTTTTTGGCCCCATCGGCCATCAGTTCCTCGCGCTATGTGCCCCGCCCATTGCTACTTCAACTCATTAATCCGCTGAATTATGTCGTTTACTTTAGTTCTCCTACGGATCTCCTCATTCCTGATGCGATCGAATGGAGGCCACGTAGCGGAAAGCCTAGCGTAGGACGTCCGCCCGCAAGGTGGTCAGGCGACCTAGTAAAAGTCGCGGGACGTCGCTGGATGCAGGCTGCCTCCAACAGGTCACTGTGGAAATCATTGGGGGAGGCCTATGTTCAGCAGTAGACTTCCTTTGGCTGATGTTCACAAAAGTACCCTGAACCGACGGGCATGCATGAAGAGATTGATGAATGTGGATGAAGCGAAAGTAGTATGTCAGGATCGAGCAAAGTGGCGATCCATAGTCTCTGCCTACCCCTATGGGATACAGGCGTGACGATTATGTATGTATGTATGTTAGACCAACAATTTCTTCCACTATGTACAAACGTGTTACAACTAGTACTAGGCATTGTATTTTTAATAATTGTGAAAATGTTGAACGGTTACTGATACCAAAAGCTATTAAAGAAATGTTTTCAAGCCATTATAGGTATATTCCATCTGGTTCTAGAGTACGTCAATACGTTTTAAATAGTAAGTAGTAGAATTTATTATACATATTTGCTTATCAACAGAGATGATGGTAATGAACTCCTTAATAAAACTTAAATAATTTAAATTTGAATGCTTTAACCTCAAGCTCCTAATAATACTACAGTAATGTCTATTTATAAACTCATTGTCAACTCTGATAGCATAAATACAAACCTTAGTGGTTTCTCGATGTTACCTACAAGCAAATGTTATGTATCTTTTTAAGTGTGTTAAATAAACGAAAAAAGATGCCTGAATGCTATTTCAGGTTACTGTTGTACTTGTCTTGTAGGCAATAGAACTGTTGGGTGTTGCGCACGTGTTATGACGATTAGTACAAGGTATTTAAGCTGGGGTAGACATTATGATATATTTGCCCCAGCAATTATGTTGGACGACATTTTCTATGAGTTTGTACATAGCAATGAATAGACCAGGCAGACAAATTAATTTCTTAGTAAAAATATTGTAGTATTAACTTTTTAAAATGTAGTTAAAAATTTAGCTATAGATAGTTTTTTTTTTATTCCAAACTTACATCTACTCTTACAGGGTACCCTAATGCAGTTGTGTAGTATATAACAATTTATTTTTCATTTTGTCCTATAACAAATGATAGTCATCGCTAAGCTTGTGAATTCACTCATAGAACAGTGGAATAGGTATGTTTCCGGCGCAACAAGGTTAAGTGTGCGAAGAGCGCGTTATATAGGTATAGTTGTGTATTTAACTTTTAGTAGAAAAGCTCGCAGGGCAGGAGAACGGTGCAAGTCCAGCAACCCGGGGCCGGCTCGTGGGCGGTGACGCCGGCGATGGTGGTCGTCGCCGGGTTTTTAGTCAATATTACGACGTGGAGGCATTCGTAGGTACCTGGCTAACTGGATTGGAAGGCGACAGTGAGCCCAACACAGCCCTGCTCCCTCGGGAGTGAGAAAATCCAATTTACAGACGTAAATTGGATTTTTCACGCGAGAAAACTACTCCATACTAGTAATTGTAGGTAATCAACATAGGTAATAAAAATAGGTTTGCAATTAATAATGATTTGAACGTTAAAAGTTATATTTTTAACCGACTTCAATTCGTCGGATAGATTCAGAGTTCACCGATTACTCAAAGACGTCTGAACCGATTTCGAAAAATCTATTTCATTTGGACTTTAAGTTCATTTCTCCTAGAACTCCGGCCCTGGGTCACAATTATGTTTATTTTTATTGAAAAAATATTTTATTCCCTACCAAAAACTAGGTTACATAAAGGCACAAAAATCTTCGCACCCATACTAAGTTTAAAAGTAAAATGGGCATTCTCCTTTCGAAACGTCCCAAAACAAGCATAACTTCAAAAAATAACAACACTCAGAGATAAAAATACTCTCAACTTGGCGGTCTTGTCGCTTCAAGCAATATCTAACATGTATAAGGTAACCAGGATTATCCTGTATAATCGATAAAAATAAAAAAAATATATATATATATATAATCGTGTATCGCGTTTTAGGTTCATCTTGTGTATATCGGTATACAATCACGCCGGCATAATTGTGCCAACCGGCGATAGAAGATCATCTCACGTCGATGGATACTCTGTGTGGAATACACTGCAGTTACTACCCGGCATAACCACATTATAGCGCTTTGTGGTGCTCGTGTTAGAAATAATCACGAGTGTTCACTTTCAAGAACCTTCACTAGTAGATTAGCTGCTGCAGATTAGTGACGTACATATTTATATATATTTATTCTTGTTTATTTCAGACTCTTTGTCACAGATTGAATGTTCTAAATTTAAACAATATAACCAAAAATAACAGAAAAATATATCAAGCCAACCCGCACTAGGCCAGCGTGGTGGACTATATGGCCTAACCACTTTCAATCGATTCTCTCGATTGTAGAGTAGGCCCGTGCCCAGCAGTGGGACGTATATGGGCTAGTAAAAAAAAAATATATCAAGCTGTTGACAAAATCGCTCACGAAGCTCGTGTCGCGTGTAGTGCATTACAAAATTGAGCTCGGTGAGTTACAATATAATATGCAAATTCTATTGTTAACAAACCAAGAGGCGTATCCTGAATTTTCTCGGCAGCCTTCCTCGTCGCAATATAGACCCTTTTCACTTTTCTCCAGTGGCCTCGGACGAAGTCAAAAAGATTATCCTTTCCATTAAATCAAATGCCATTGGCTACGATGATGTCAGCCGTCGCATGATTATCCCAATACTTGACCTGCTCCTCCCAATAATTACCCATATTGTTAATACTTCCCTCGATACTGGCATATTTCCGTCTTTATGGCGGAAAGCTTATGTAATTCCTCTTCCTAAAATCCCTAATCCAACCCTTGTGAATAATTTCCGTCCTATATCTATCCTACCCTTCCTATCCAAGGTGCTTGAGTCTTGTGCACACAAGCAACTGTCCAGGTTTGTATACACCAACATCCTATTAGATCCACTGCAGTCTGGATTCAGACCTGGACACAGCACTATTTCTGCGCTCCTCAAAGTGACTGGTGATATTAGGCAGGGCATGGAGACCTCCAAGGTCACCGTGCTGGCTTTGGTGGACTTCTCAAATGCTTTCAATACCGTCAGTCACGACATCCTTTTATCCATCCTTTCCCACTTTATGATCTCGTCCGAGGCCTTGGAATGGTTCTCTTCATATCTTCAGGGGCGTCAGCAGTCAGTCCGCCTTGATGACTCATCATCTAACTGGTGTGATCTTATTTCTGGCGTTCCTCAAGGCGGTATACTTTCTCCTTTGTTATTTTCTATTTTTATTAACCTAATAACCCAAGATCTTCAATGTGCGTATTATCTGTATGCCGATGACTTGCAGATTTATTCCCAAGCGAGTGTGGATTGCGTGACCACAGCGATTGACAAAGTGAACAGGGGCTTGGCTCATATTAAACACTGGTCAGATTCTTTTGGTCTGTCTGTCAACCCCACTAAATGTCAGGCCATTCTTGTCGGCAGTCCAAGGATGATCTGCAGATGAAATACAGCACATATACCGCCTGTTACTTATGCCGGAACGGTCATCGCTTGGTGCCCTGCGGTCAAAGACTTAGGCATATTTGTTGACTCCTCCTTAAACTGGCGAGCTCAGGTTGCTTCAGTTTGCCAAAAGGTTACAGGTACCCTACGTGTCCTCTATCGCCTGAAGAATTTCCTCCCTATTAAGACTAAAAAAAAAACAATGCTTGTGCAAGCCTTAATTTTCCCTTTAATCGACTATGGTGATGTGTGCTATTTTGACCTGAATGCAGAGCACCTCAACAAACTTGACCGACTTCTCAATAACTGCATTCGATTCATTTTTAATCTTCGTAAATATGACCACGTTTCTTCATTCCGCTCCCAATTAAAATGGTTACCTATTCGCCAGCGTCGTTCTATGCATGCACTTACTACACTTTTTTCAATTCTTACATCTCCTACTCCACCTTCTTATTTAACTTCTCAATTTCAATACTTAGGCAATAATCATAATAAGAATCTTCGGTCCAATAACAACCTCCTTCTTCATTGTCCTATTCATAGCTCAGACTATATACACTCTTCCTTTTCTATCCAATGTATTCTTCTCTGGAACGCACTCCCCCTCGACATCAGGACGTCTGGTTCTCGTTTGGCATTCAAGGTGAACGTTCGTCAACACTTACTCGAAAAATTGGCAGAGTCACATTAATGTTATTTTCCTGTTATCATTTTATTGTTATATATTTATTATAATATATATTTTAGGTAAAATGTACATATGTATGTATTTGTGTATATATCTATATGTGTTATTCACGTATAAACTTTTGATAATCAAGTTTCTTGAATTTGTGCGCCTACTAATTTTCTCTCTGCACCATCCAAAGGTCGACTGGCAGAGAATGCCTCAGGCATTAAGTCCGCCTTTATACTTTGTATATAAAGCATAAATAAATAAATAAATAATATCATTAGAAACCACCCTATACACTTTCAATTCACGATTCAAGATTGCAGTGTTAAACTATGTAGATTTGAGGAAGTTATAGCCTTAGTGAAATCCCACAAGGTTAGAAATAGCTCTTTTAGCAATTGTGAAGCACTGTGAATGCTTTTCATTTTAACTATTGTTAGCATCATATTGTCTGTGTTTGTCTTTTGTCTTGTTTACGTTTTTTGACATTGTAACGAAGAGTGGAGAATACGAAGATTATTAAAGAAAACAACAAGAAAAGTGAACACATCAGAAGTGGCAAAGCGCTTCCTTCACATGAACCTGAAAAAAAATGAGCAGAAAACGAAGCCATCATTGTCAACAAGTAAAGTTGTCGCAGTGGATCTAGGACTCCGCCACGACCTCGGAGTTGGGTAAAGAACAATCACCACGAAACCAACGTACAAGAATATGCAGTGTTTCGAAAAATTTAGACATTCTTTTCTAGGCACTACTGCATGCATAAGTCGTGCTGGCAATGTATTATCCAGTCCAATCCAATCCATCAGCCAAAGAAAGTCCACTGTTGAACATAGGCCTCCTCCAATGATTTCCACAGTGACCTGTTGGAGGCAGCCTGCATCCAGCGACGTCCCGCGACCTTTACCAGGTCGTCTGGCCACCTAGTGGGTGGACGACGTCCCACACTGCGCTTTCCGCTTCATGGCCTCCATTCGAGAACTTATCATATGGGCACTCGCATATACTGAATAACGAATTGTGTGCGTATTATACAAATCTGTCGTTAATATATTGTCATGGTGATAAACGACTCTGTTTTACTCTGCACGTTTATTAATATAGCGGCCCGAGCCGGCTTTGCTCGGTGCAGAGATTTCTCGAATGTTCCTCATACAAGAAACATCTTATTTTTCGTGTTAGCTTTTGTATATTCAAAGTGAACCTACAAAATACTTAAAAATGTAATGGTGAGCCAATTTAAAAAGTTAACCATATTATGCTACTGCGGACATTTTTAGACGTTTTTAAGAGGGTCAAATACGCTGTACACGATGATTGCGATTTTTTTTGTCATTAAATTTTGTATTGGTAAAAAAAAAACATTTTAAAAAATTAAACCGACTTCAAAAGTTTAATAAAAGCGAAGAAATAAACTAAAATTTAAAAAATCTTTATTACCTAAATATACAAATATTTTTTGAGGTCGGTGCCAGCCGACCAGCTTTGCCTCGCGGTTTTACCCGCATAGTTCGTAGTGTGATGTTATTTATATAGCTTATAGTCAGTCGGCCAGCTGATACCGACCTCAAAAAAATGATTGAATATTTAGGTAATATAGATTTATTAAAATATTAGTTTTATTTCTCCGTTTTTATTAAACTCTTGAATTCGGTTTTATTTTTTTATTTTTTTTTACTAGTTAATAGGTATCTGTTACCAAAGATTAGTGATCTGTTAATTAGTCTGAATGGTGCCACGATATTTTCTAAAATTGACTTAGCTTTGGCTTATAATCAGATCGTGTTGGATGAATCTGAAGTATTGACGGCAATAAACAGGCGTAGGCCTATTTTAATACGATAGACTTGTTTGGTTTGGCCTCCAGCCCGGGTATTTCCCAGTGAATTATGTCGAGCCTCCTTAGTAATATTTCAGAAGTAGAGATCGATTTTCCTTGATGGCGTGTTTATTGGAACGTCAAGGTCACAAAAAAAACTGTTAGGACGTTAGAAAATGTGGTATACAGATTATGAAATAACGGCATGAAGCTAACAAAAACCATATGTACTTTTAAAGTCGATGAAGTCAAATACTTAGGATATGTTATATGTAAGTATGGTGTTAAAGTAGATTAGGATAAAGTAAGCGCAATAATAAAAATTCCTAGGCCAAAGAATATTACTGATTTGTGTTCCTCTTTGGGTTTTTGACTGTCCCGCCCTCACACCCACCACTGCAGCTCCTGTAAGCCAGGATCAACAGTGGCACGCATTGTAATGACACTGAGCATTGAAGCTCAGCGAGTCTCCGGGAATGTCTAACTTGTCTTTAACCCGCAAGGTAATCAATCATAAAGTTAAATTAATAGGATGATTTAGTTCCTCCTTGGGTTTAGTTAATTTTTATGCAATATTTTTTTTTACACATCGATTTGAGACTTGTCACCGTAGAAGTTTCAGTATTTCAGAAGACCTTTCTCACGACGTGTCGCTTTTTGTTATTACTCTCTATGCCGAGGCCCTTTCGTGTGATTTTCATGATGTCTTTAAGTAGCTATATTTGTTTTAATTCAGTGATTTAGGTTTTGTTGCCATTGAAGAAGTTGTAGCATCTGGAAAGATTTCTCCAATGACATATCGCTCGTCGTTATTGGTCAGTAGGCTGGGATGCTTTTAAAGAAAATGAGTGATATATTGGCGCCACTTTATAAACTCCTAAAGAAAAATGTACATAAGTTGGAAAATAAGTACTCAGTGCGACAAGCGTTTTTAAAGGATTAAAAAAAACTGACAAGAGTCGAAATATTAGCGCATTATGACCCGGAAGAGAGAATACTGACTTGTGAAGCAAGCGCGCAGGGAATAAGCGGCGTACTCACACAGCCAGGTGCTGATGGCCGGGAGCGGTCGGTGGTGTACGTGTCACAGGCGCTAAAGAATGCCGAGAAACATTATCCTCAGAATTTTGATGGCATGGTATGACAGGAGTTGAGCTTATAATTTAAATAAGTGTTGTCTGAATTCAGATTTTTTTGGTGTTTTTGTGATAATGAATCGTGAACGTCCCTGAGGATATGCACGATGCAGGAGGACCGTGTTGGCAACATCTTGTCTATGTTTGTCTTGTATTATTTATGTATTTCTTGACATTATCAAGAAAAAGTGGAGAATGCGAAGATTATTATAGAAGACAATAAGAAAAGTTAACACTATATAAGTTGTTAGGTTATGATAATTAATATTTAATTCATAAAAAAATGCTACGATATTAAAAAAATAACAAAAACCCTATCATACACTAAAATGATAATATCGCGGAAAGTTTGAAATTTTTAGAATATGTCGGCTGGATAGAACTATAGGCCTATATCACTGGCAACAATTGTGGCTAAGATTTTTCATGGTGTGCTCAACTCAGTTATGGACAACTTTATAATAAAACACGATGCTAAACACGGGTTTAAACGAGGGTTATCCACAGAAACTTCTGCAGTGTGCTTGAAGCACACCATCAAATATTATACAAATGGTAATACCCCTGTTTATGCCTGTTTCCTGAATCTCTCAAAGGCATTCGGCCTCATTTTTTTTTGTTGTTAAAGGCAGACGAGCTAGCGGCCCGCCTGATGGAAAGCGGCTACCGCTGCCCATAGACCTCCGCAGTGCCAGGGGTCCAGCACAACAAAGTCGCTGCCTACCTTAAGGAAAGTACTCTCTTTAAGCCTCGTTTGAAGAAGGACAGGTCATAGCGCTCAGGAAACACTGATGCAGGGAGTTCATTCCAGAGCTTACACGTGCGTGGTAAGAAAGAACGCTGAAAACGTGCCGTTCGGGAACGGCACGCTTCCAGGTGGTAGGAATGAACTCTGCTGCGGTGACGGGTGGTGCGATGGTAAAAAGGTGACGTTGTGTATGATTTGTTATGGAAGTAATTGGAGAGTACAGGTTTACCAGGGGATATAATAAGTATATTGAACTACTGGTATGGCACTCAGGTGAATCATATACGATGGGCTGGAGTCCTATCTCAGCCGTACAGGTTGCGATGTGGGATGAGGCAGAGTGGCCTGACGTCGACTAACAAAACTGTATTCATGGGTTTTAAACCGAGCAATAAGTGTCCTAAAATCGTGCCGCCGATTAAATTGTACGACGCTATGGATCGGGTATATAAATTTAAATATCTGGGGCATAATATTGTCGATAGTCTTAAGGATGACTGTGATGTTGAAAGGGAGTGCAGGGCGCTGTCGATAAGGGAAAATATGTTGGTCCGCAGATTTGCAAGATGCTCTTTACCCGTAAAACTAACGCTATCGTTTTTAAAAATAACCTTTCATGTACCTATATTGTACATCATTTTACACCAGCAGCCTGTGGATCAACTGCACTAAAAATTTATCAGTTCTTTGCGTGCTCAATTTAACAACGCGTTTAGGGCATTTTTTGGGCTGCCTCGATATTGCAGTCCATCAGGGATGTTTGCTTCAGCACATATTGAAAATTATGACGCAATAGTCATAAAAAAGCCGCATCTCTGTTGTGTCGCATACGAGATAATTCCAACAGCATTGTGCGAAAGGTGGCTCAGTAGGAATTGTCCACTTATAAATTATTTTATAAAAATGTTAAAATCTCAATCAATATTTGTCAGATACTCACATAGTTCTTAAGTTACTTAGTAACAAATTGGATTAGGTTGTCTGAAAATAAATGATTTATTATATTATTAGTATTAAGGTCTCCAGAAGGTCAATTCTATTAATTATTTTTGGAAGAAAATAATTTTTAAAGGACGTAATACAAACTGTGGAATTCATTGGGAGAGGCCTATGTTCAGCAGTGGACTTCCTTTGGCTGATGGCTTGGATTGAAATACAAACTTGAATTAAGAGGTAGTATTATATTAATCATTAAGCTACAATTAACTATGTGTACATACACTAAACATTATTAACAACTAACTGGCTTCTTAGTCCAACAAAGGAAAGTAAACTGAATTAGGTGTTCCGCAGATAGTGCAAACAAACGGGAAACGACATCAACCGATTCCTTCAAAAAAGATTTTGTGACGATTTTACTATACAAATAAATTCAGCCGGTCGGTTGAATGATACAAAATTTTATGAAAGAACGGACGCGGTCTAGGCCAACCCACTTATTAACGATAAAAACTGAATGTTGCCCACTCCTCATAATATCCTTTTGTAAAAACGTTTTTGTTACTGTGCAAATTTAATTTAAATGGACTTAATAGGAAGGGTTGCAAATAGCAGATGGTCAGTCGGACCCCAATAAGCCCGGATTACTGGTAATGCCTCTTTTGTGACTCGCTCAATTACCAGGGTGCATATTGTGAAATTGTTCGCGAATTAATTTGCAAACTATTTTTATTTCGAGGGTTATACTTCTTTTGCCGCGATTATCTTGGTGGCATAGTTGTTTTACGATACGATTACAACGCTGAGGTCTCAGGTTCGAATCGGGTCGGGCAAACTTATATTGGATTTTTCTATTCATTATCAGCCCGGAGTCAAAAAATTGTGCCCGATATGGCGATTAGCTCGCACCTCATCACAACGTTAGACGGAATACATATTGCGAAACATGGGTGTAACATTTTGCACATCTGCCTACCCTTTCTGGAAATAAGGTGAGATGTTTATATATATGTATATGTATTTATTTTGGTCGTTTGGAAGTTTATAAAACAATTTTTTCCGATGCGCGCGCATACTGACATCGAAAAAGTGACACGATGAAGTTTTAAGTTCCTACTAGGAAGGAACGCACGAAATTTTACTAGCAATATACACTGGACCGCAAAGAAGAAGGGCTGATTAATATTTTCAAAAGTACTTGACCTAGCACAATAAATAAAGACAAAATTAAAGTAAATTTAATGCCCCAAAAATAATTTATAAAAACTTTGTGTATTTATTTTTGTTAATTATATAAATATTGAAAATTAAAAAATAACAGTCCATTTTTAATTTAGTACCAGAAAATTTAAATCAATTGTTTCACGTTTGTTTTAGTTTTGCAATTAAAAGTTATAAATCTCGTGAATCTGCCTTATACATATTATTATTGTGAAGTCATCGTAATACTGTCGTTAACCTCTGAAGAATGTATCATGATCCTGACAAAATGAAATATAGTTCAGCAAGTGCTCCAGCGTTCCCTTGAAACTGCATCCATTCCTCGAAGATCAGGAACCGGCCGAACTAGGTGTACGACGTTGCGGGAGCATCGTTTCTATATGTATCAACAATTTGGAGAATCGCTTTCTTACTGCTGTTGAAGTAAAGGATGATCATTAAAAAGCTGGAGAAAACAATCTGAGTGCGGGTACAGTAAGACGGTGACTAGCTGAAGCAAGTTTATAACCATTAAGACCTGCAACTGGCGCCTTGGTGGCGTAGTTGTACTACGGTATGATTGCAAAGCTGAGGTCTTGGGTTCGAATCCCGGGTCGAGCAAAGTGATATTGGATTTTTCTATTCATTATTAGCCCGGAGTCAGGAATTTGTGCCCAATGTGGCGATAGGCTCGCCCCCTATCACATCGTGGGACGGAACATACAAGGCGAAATGTGGGTGTCCTGGTAGCACCTCTACATACCCCTTCTGGGAAAAAGGCGTGAGTTTATGTATGTATGTAAGTGGCGCAAAACTAGAAACACCTCAGAAACTCAAAGTTGAGTTATGTTAGAGAACACGAGTTATGTTTATACAAGCACGACGGGAGGAAAAGGGTGTATAGAAGACCGGGAGAGCGCTGTAGCCGAGCCTGTATAGATAGAAGAAAAAGTACCATACGGTGGTGGCTCTGTTCTCTGATATCCTCCGAAACCCGACTGAGCAAGTGGTGATGTAAATAGAACTTTAACTTTAACTTGAAGAAAGAAATTACACTGAAATTCTGAATGACTACGTTGGTCCATTTTTCGTGGACGTGGGCGCGAATGCAGTTTTTATGCAAGGCAATGCCCGCCGACTGCGCATACAGCTCAGATAGTGTTTGCCTATTTTCAAGAAGTCAGTATCATACACATGGGGCGGCCAGCGCGCAGCCTCGACTTAAACCCCATTGGGACGAATCGGAACGACGTGTACGTCAGCGGAATCCGCCGCTAATTAAGCTACGTGAAATTAAAGGAGCTTTCATAGAGGAATAGCTGGATAATCCGCAGCATCGCTTCAAAAACCTGTTAAAAAGTATGCCAAATCACATAACAGTAATATTGCGAGCTCACGGAGGTCACACAAAGTTGAAAAATAAAAAGGCGTGAAAACTGCAGTCAGTAATTTTTTTTTTATACTGGCACGATATAATGACTGCACTGCACCTGATAGTAAGCGCAAATGCTGTCCAGATAGAGTATTGATTGGCAGACGTGGTCCCATGCCTTTCGATACAATTATGCCCCTGCTAAGATGCTTCATCACGCTACATCGGAAGGACCCAGCATTATAGGAAGGCCGGAACACGTGTGACGGCAAAAAATTGTACAGCTTGACCGTGCGGCACAAAAGAGAATTTGCGAACCTGTTGGTTTGTGCCTCGGTGCTTGAAGGTCCAAAACATCTCGATGTTTTTGAAGATGCAAGCCACCAGCACGCATGGTTCTGTTAAGGAAACGAGGGCAGAGGATCAAATTAAAGAATTTCTTGTAGCATTCACCGTGATACTGACGGTAGAACACGCTTAGACAGGCGACATCCCTCCGCAACTGGAAATCTTGGGATTGAGATCACAACGGATATCCATACCCAGGATATTCCGCATTGAGAGGGGAACCCTGAAAACATTTACGAAAAAATAATTACAAATAGTTAAACCGACTTCAAAATTTTAATAAAAATTATAAATAAAACGAACCTTTTAATGGATCTAAAATATCTAAATATGCCAAAAAAAATTGATGACTGTGCCAGCCAACCAGCTATGCTTTGCGGTTTTACCCGCAAAGTTCATAGCTTGATGTTATAAGTTTACAGTCGGCGAGCTGGCTAAGACTGCAAAAAAAAATTGGGAAATTTAGGTATTTTAGATCTATTAAAAGATCAGTTGTATATCTCTGTTTTTATTTTAATTTTTGAAGCCGGCTTAATTTGTTTAAATTATTTTTTATTTCTTCATTTTTTAAATTTCTATAGCAGTAATTAAAACTAATTTCTTACTGTTTTTTTTTTGCTAAGATTACTATCTACACATTTTCCTAGTGAACGATACAAACTTTACTCTTTATCTCACGGCCTCTTAAAGTATGCGCCTTGGTGCGCCACGCCGAAGAAAGTAGAGGAGGGCGCCACAAAGAAATTTTCTCTCTATCTGGACTTATATTTTGTGCCTAATTACCATTAATAATTGTTTGTACATTTCAACCAGCTAGGTAGATTAAGGTATTGCAACAAAATAGTAAACATGTATGTGCGCCGCGGACTGAATATTTTTTTAGGAGAGGAAAACTAACTATGGCTCCCTTCCCGGAGGCCTTGAGGGAGAGGCGGGAAGGGTAAAAAAATAAAAATAATTTATTGAAACTGTAAAAATGTTCAACATCATTTAGATTCAGTCATTTAGATTTAGATTAGTTAGATTCTATCACCCGGTTTGAAAAGCGGTTTTCACTAGAGAAGAACGGGCAAGAAACTCTAGTGTTGCTCTTTTCAAAACCAGCTTACAATACAGTGATTATTATCTACAAATGTTACAAGTTGGTTTAAATCAGAGCAGTTCATTAACAGTTAATCATAATAAGTGTCAAAATGAATTAATTTCAGCTTTGGCCACATATACCATCTATTTTTCCTTTTATGAAAACTTTGTAACAACTCTCATCTTGTTTTATTCCTTGACTTTCTTATTACAATGTACAATTTAAGATTTTGATCAGTTTGCGTATTTTTCATTTGGTTATGGGCCCAGAAGGCCCGAAAGTATAAAGATCACATAGTTTTGACGAAAAGTACATAAAAAATGGTATCACAAATATCAATGGGCACGATAGAGAAGCTAATTGGAAGAGAAAATTATCAAAGTTAGAAATTCGCCGTAAAAAACTACCTGGAACATGAAGAGTTGTGGCAGGAAATTGAACCTGACAGAGGTTATATGTATATTCGACAGAAAGAAAAATACGCAAGCAAAATCGAAAATAATACTGTTCGTAGACGCAGTTAATTATGTCCAAGAGGCTACAACAGCGAAACAGGTTTGGTCAAAACTCGCAAAGGTATTTGATGACTCAGGGCTTACTGGGAAAGTAGGTTTACTAAGAGACCTGATTACCACCAACTTGGAAAATTGCTCAAGTGTCGAGGAATATGTTAATAAAGTAATGTCAACAGCTCATAAATTACGCAATATCAATTTTGTTGTTGGGGACGTGTGGCTCGGTACGTTGCTACTCGCTGGCCCCCTGAATACTACAAACCGATGATAATGGCTTTTGAGAGGTCTGGTGTGAAAATTACTGCTAATTATCTAAAAACCAAGTTGTTACAGGAGATAAAGGTATCAGATTCTGTTGCTTACTATGCCAAGTCATATAATGAACAAAATACTTATGTCAAAGTTAACACCGAAAAACCACATAACCATTAACCAATCACAAGATAAAAGACAACCCAAAGGCCCGCGATGTTTTGTTTGTAATAAGTACATGAGAAGAGATTGCTATTTTACAAATAAAAGAAAAATTTCTCAAACAATAAAATTAAAAAAATAATGGCTATTGTGCTGCTTTTCCAGTTGCTGCTGAGTTGGATGGAAGCTGCTGGTATATTGATTCCGGAGCGTCATTGCATATGTGCAATAATAGGAATTGGATGTATGATGTTTCTCCATATACAATCAACAACATTAAAGTTGAAGATAATAAAACAGTAGCTGTAAAAGGCAGTGGTAAGGTGGATTTACAGATAAGAGATTTAGATGGCATATTAAGGACAATACAGGTCAGGGATGTTTTGTTTGTACCCACAGTAAAAGGAAATTTACTTTCTGTAAGTCAAATGGTAAATAATGGCTGTGAAGTAAAATTCGAGAGATATGGTTGTCAGATATACCAAAATAATAAGTTAATATTGACAGTTTTGCATCGCAATAACATATATTCAATCATGTTTCCCAAGCACCGGCATTGCTGACAACAGTAGATGAGAGGGACAAAAGTTAATGGTATCAAAGGATGGGTCATCTCAATTTCACAGACTTACAAAAAAGAACAGAAAGTGCAGAGAGAGGTGCCAGATATTATATTGCTTTTATAGATGATTACAGTAGGAAGGTATCTGTCTATTTTACGAAGAACCCTGAGGCCGAGAAATACCACACCTAATACATATTTTTGTCATGAACAGAAACTAACAGATTCAGCAGTATTATTAAAGGGTCCAGAAACCCTGGAAGAAGCTCTTTCAGGGCCAAAAGCAAAAGAGTGGAAAGGTGCGATGGACAGCGAATATGAATCGCTCCTTCAGAATATTACATGGAGATTAGTAACTCTACCCGAAGACAAAAGAATAATGCCTTGGAATTGGGTTTATAAATTGAAAACCGATGCAAACGGTAAAGTTGTAAGACACAAAGCAAGATTAGTCCTAAAAGGAAAGGAACTGAATATAATGAGATTTTTGCTCCGGTAGTACAGCATACCTCGATAAGATACTCGTATATGGTTGCAATGGCTGTAAAAGAAAACTTATATATAGATCAAATGAGATTATATAAGAAATTAGAAACCAAGAAATTAGAAGCGTGAATTATCTATTTTTCAGATCAATGCTCAATTTCTTTATTGCATGCCTGGTTTAATAAGTAATCATGGGAAAACCAACGAGAAAAAAAAACTTTTACTCGTGTTTGACACCGTGCATTTACTTGGGTGATGTTTATTTGGTGATATCATCATAAAGTTCTTGTAGATAAATTAATTCCTTTTAATTTGATATACTATAGAACTCCGTAGTATGATTTGGAGCTGAATTATGACATATCAAAGCAAAAATGGACTTTCCGACTTTGACACGAGATAACTTCAGAAATAATGATCACGTAGAAAAAAAATAGGGTTTTGTAAACTTCAAAACATACTCAATAAGCTGTTATTAAAGTTTTATGGTGTAAAACAGTATTACTGAGTGAAATTGTTGACTGAAGAAAAGTCACAAAAACGGCTATTTAAGGATATTCGGAAAACTTTGCATGTCTTTAGATAAAATTGACAAATTAAGAATGTCGTCGGTAACTTTTCTACCTTACAGTATTCTAAAGAATCCCTTAAGTTTTTTAATTGTTACGATTTGATTATGATAGTGTTCGAAAGGTTTATACTCACTGTATTCGCCAAAAACCATCTTAATTAGCAATTTTCACTTTTATTCATTTTTTAGTTTGAAATTACGATTTTTTAGTTAATACCCATATTCATTTAATTAAAAACGTTCTCTCAAACACATTCACCAAAGTCTGTAATTGTAAAAAAATAAAAAATATTCGGACCCTATAACTAGTTTCTTTTAAATAGTGTACATTTTGACGAAAAATTAAAAACCTATATTCTATTGTACGGATTGCCGACTTTCATAAAAAATATCGCAAGTTGTAAAGAAATAGAGCGCAGATCTCAAAAATAGACATTTCAGGCTTCCAATTTTCAAATTTCAAATTCAATTGGTTTCAAATTTCTTCACGATCAATTTTCTACAAGATACAGACTGCCAAAAAACACCTTAAAATTTTTATTAAAAAAATCCTTTAGTTCTTGTGAGTAGTAAATATGTTTACGAAGTTTAATGTGGCTGAGTGAACGGAAATCGCCCAGAACGAAGAAAAATCAGTGCACTCTGTTTCGCCAAAGCATTGAGTAAATCTTTTAAAGGTCATAACTAAACAGTCTGCTACAATGTATGCAAATTGGGCAGACCAGTCCCCACAAGCAGCACCCGTTCACGAGTGTGGCCAGCCATGACTTTTAACCTAAGTTGGACCATACGAGTACCAAAACCAACGCAAAAAGATTTTTTGAAATCCGACTTATACTTCTTGAGATATGCGTATACAAACATACAGACATTTACGAAATTTGGCACACGTGCACAGAAGCTAGTATAGACCAACATATCCAAAAACCATTCAATTCCAACAATATTACATACACATCGATATATACACATTGATAATCTCCTTTTTTGAAGTTGATTAAAAATATTGGAAAAACTACCCCATTTTTATTTATTTTACACCACTGCGTGGGTGCGTGTGCATTTATTTGTTTGCGGGCCCTTCGTCCCCTCAGTCTCGCTACTACGCTCGTTCCGATGAGCGGTGTGTCGGGAGAGATGGTGAAACGCGCCAATATGCTATATTGTGCGATAGTTGAATGCCAAAATAATACCAGTGGTCAAAACCCGTCTAGTGCGAGCATAACATATCATCGGTAAGCGTATTTAGAAATTTTATTTTGTGTTTTTGAAAATTCATACATGAAATAATCAAGCTTACTTTTTAAAAATAAAGCTTCATATTGCGCATGACCGTCGCCATATTGTGAAATTATGGATCGCGACGCTTCGGGGGAAGGGATGGAGGCGTCGTGTTTATTTATAACTTTGTGCCAATATAATGATCAGGTATTTAATGAAACTGATATATTATTGTAAAAGTGTGAGAAAGAGACATGACACCCAAGTAATATTCAAATTATCTATATTGTATTCCACGTAATTGTCATGTCCGAACAAAACATTTATTTGAAGTGGTAGTTTGGGTTGATGAAATTTCATTTTATCTATAGCTTGTACAATATGCGATATATTATTGTGATAGTTTTTTTCATTGGGTTTTCGCGCAGTTATGCGAATTGTACTTTTTACTTTGTGTATATATATTATTGATGCGAATTGTTTAAGTCCGGGTTACACGGTCCATGTTTGCAAGCGATTATTATCAAACAAATTTTCTGTGAATAGCTTCGTTGCGATGAGAGGTCTAACAATTGCCTGTGCGACAATTCTCGATTGTGGTAGCTAACATAGGGAGCAAGGATAAAATATGTCGATATGGTGATTCTCAAAAATGAATTACTAACTGGTAATTTTTTGTTAAATCTCAAGATAAATATCTAAATTATTTGAAAAAATATTTGTCCTACAAAATGTATGGTTTGATCAGAGTCCCCTCCTCCCAACATGTATCAATAACGAGGTCATCAAAAATGATTACTAACCAGCTGATGTTTTGTTCTTTACTTAGTTAATATTTATGTTATTTTCAGTTTCATTGTCCTACAAATTACGTGGTGCGTTATCGCGGTGCTTCAATTGAATAGATATTTGAAATTCATTTTAATATTTACATAGACAATCATTCACACATTGCGCAATTGTAACAATACTCGTATAACAACCCATTTTTATTAATCGACTTCAGCGTCTGAACACGTGTGCGAAATTTCATAAATGTATGTATGTTTCTCCACGCATATATCGAAAAGTATAAGTCGGATTGCAAAAAATATTTTTACCTTGAATTAGGTTTAGTCCAACTTAGGAGCTATAAATTTCATAAAAATCGGTACCGTATTTTTTGAGGATACAGCAGAGAAGCCCAAAAATTTTCAGTTCGCGCCCCGCATACCTACATGTTGAATATTTTGTCTCGGCGTCCTACCCTACCTAGTTGCTCGAAATAGATAAATAATGTTGGCAAATTATAAGTATTTAAAAGATCAAATTCAAATCATAATTAATTTAAGTACTACTCGTACTTAAATATGAATGAAAAAATTGGGGATCAATTATCTTGTTCACACGCCATATGCCCTATTTTTACAGAGAATTATTACAATCCTGCTTTCTTTCGTAAAGGAAATAAAAATAATTTTAAAAATTTAACCTACTTCAAAAGTGAAATAAAAAGAGAGAAATACAACTAATATTTTAATAAATCTATAATACCTAAATATACAAACAATTTTTTTGAGGTCTATCCCAAAATCTACTAAACCGATTCCTATGAAACTTACACAGCTCCTAAGTTGAACCTAATCCAACCTAGTATACCTATGAAGTATACCTAATCCAACGCAAAAAAAATTGAAATCGGACTTACACTTTTTGAGATATGCGTGGACAAACATACAAACATACAAACATACAAACATACAAACATACAAACATACAAACATACAAACATACAAACATACAAACATACAAACATACAAACATACAAACATACAAACATACAAACATACAAACATACAAACATACAAACATACAAACATACAAACATACAAACATACAAACATACAAACATACAAACATACAAACATACAAACATACAAACATACAAACATACAAACATACAAACATACAAACATACAAACATACAAACATACAAACATACAAACATACAAACATACAAACATACAAACATACAAACATACAAACATACAAACATACAAACATACAAACATACAAACATACAAACATACAAACATACAAACATACAAACATACAAACATACAAACATACAAACATACAAACATACAAACATACAAACATACAAACATACAAACATACAAACATACAAACATACAAACATACAAACATACATACATTTATGAATTTTTGCACACGTGTTCAGACGCTGGTAATCTCCTTTTTTTGAAGTCGATTAAAAAGAGACCTTACAATATTTTAAAGAAAAATAAAAAAAATCAGGAGGCTTTTATTCAACTCCTACGAAGTGAAAATAACAACATCAAATGTAGAGTGTACTCATTAAAAACAAAAAATGATATCAATGAAGGACGATATGAGTAAGAAGAGAAGAAATGTTGAAACAAAGAGTCGTAGAATGATGATGATGATGATTTGTGATCCTTCCAATTTGCCGCCAACAAAACAAGAATTGTTGCAACAAATTAAAAGAGCTGTATTCATCTGCAATGTATGGTGTAATGCACACATAATATGAATATTATTGCGTTAATGGTCCCCAAAGTCCATCTTTTGACGAATTATCTTCTGACATACAAGTTGATAATATTATAATATTAATACTATTGTTAAATAAATAAATATAAATAAATTCACCCAACAGTCACATACGTAGCCCTGACCCCACATGAAGATCAATTAAGTCTTGTGTCGTGGGTATCAGACGCTACGAGAGACTTTTAGGTCTCACAAACACACAGATCCGAGACAAATACTTGTGGACCCTACAAACATTTGTTTCGATGCGAGGATCGAACCCGCGGCCTCTCGTTTCACAGGCGGTGGCTAACCAACTGCTCCACAGAGACATTGTTATTTATTGATTGATTGGTTATTCATTATTGTAATATAATTAACTAAAAAAAAATACGTGGTGGCATGTTGGTAACGGACCAGACGCGACTGCCTATATGTTCTTGGCTGTCGCGGGTTCAAATCCCAGTATACACCCCTGACTTATTGGTGTCATGTGTGTATCATGTCAGACAAACTTATTACCTAGTCAATTAAATTAATCTATTACTAAATTAATGAATCATTAACTGAAAATTTAAACTTTACGATGACCGATCGAGAAAAACTATAAAAATAAATAATAAAAATTTCAAACTTTATAAGACAAGTCATAAATATTTATTTTAGTAAATTGACCAAAACCAAGCCCACTGAGTTTGACTCGCTGGTTCTACTCAGAATTGGGTCGCGCTGCGTAGTATCCAGTGGTAAAGTTAAGCCCGCTGAGTTTGTTCGCCGGGTCTTCTCAGTCAGGGCTGCATTGGATCCGGTAGTAAGCCTAAAATTACGAGACGTTTCGGAAATACTCATGGTCGTTATCTAATAATTGGACCCAAAACAAGCCCACTGCCTCAGTGGCGTAGTGGTACTACGGTATGATTGCAAAGCTGAGGTCTCGGGTTCGAATCCCGGGTCGGGCAAAGTGATATTGGATTTTCTATTCATTATCAGCCCGGAGTCAGGAATTTGTGCCCGATATGGCGATAGGCTTCTCCCCCTATCACATCGTGGGATGTAATATACAAGGCGAAACGTGGGTGTTCTGGTAGCACCTCTGCCTACCCCTTCTGGGAAAAAGGCGTGTGTTTATGTATGTATGTAAAACAAGCCCACTGACTACTATTCGCTGGATATACTCAGAATTGTGTCGCGTCGCGTAGTTCCAGTGGTAATGAAAGCCCACTGAGTTTGTTTCGCCGGGTCTTCTCAGGCAGGGCCGCGTTAGATCCGGTGGTAACAGCAAACCGCTACCTACACACCGTTATTAATAATACTCATGGTCCACTCAGACACTGATTAACGTAAATAATGTATTTCCTTGAAAGAAAAATAGATATTACCATAAAAAAATTATAAATATTATACTTATGACTATCGAAAAATATTAAATATAATATAAACAAAAAATAATAATAAATAAATAAAACTTAATTAATAACAATAATTAAAAATGTATAATTGTATAAACTATAGTAAATATATATATATATATATTTTTTTGGAAATGGATAATAAGTTTTATGTGTATTGACTTATCATAAGAGCTATTTAATTGCCTACGTGACCAATAAATGCATTTCATTTCATTTCATTGATAGTCAATCTCCACGCACTATAACGGTGAAGGACAACATCGCGTGGAAACCTGCATGCCATAGAGATTTGCAAGAATTTCTATGGTATGTAAAGTCCGCCAACCCGCACTAGGCCAGGGTGGTGGACTATATGGCCTAACCACTCTCAGTCATACTCTCGATTGTAGAGGAGGCTCGTTCCCTGCAGTGGGACTTATCTGGGCTGATACAGTACAGTACAGTACAGTTAGTAATGAGAATTTCTGAGCGTAAGACTTTTTTTTTTTCTAGCCTATACTGTCCCACTGCAGTGCAAAGGCCTCCCTTTCCTTTTCCAACCCTTCTCTATCCAAGGCTTTCTTCCACCACTTGGTATCAAAATGGTCCACGTCATCTCTCCATCTTCTGGGCGGCCTACCACGAGGTCTTTTCAAGTTTTGTTGAGTCCAAATAAATATTAAATAAGTAAATATACAAAAAAATCAGCTGGTTAGTAATCATTTTTGATGACCTCGTAATCGATATATTATGTTGGAAATGAATCCCCTCCGGATTCTTTGATCAAACCAATAACAATATTTTTTATTTGAAATTTTGTAGGACAAATATTTTTTCAAATAATTTAGATAATTATCTTTGAGAATCACCAAATCGACATATTTTATCCTTGTTCCCTCTGTTAGCTACCACAATAGAGAATTTTCGCACAGGAAATTGTTGGGCCTCTCATCGAAACGAAGCTATTCACAGAAAATTAGCTTGATTGTAATCACGTGCAAAAATGGTCCGTGTAACCCGGACTATTGTTGACATATGTTTTTTATGTCCGCTATGCATTACTGAACCAAAGTTTCCGCGAATCTCAACATTGCAAACTCTTTTGTTTACTATGAAGCAAACAGAATTAAAATTTAATGTATATTTCATCTTTTATAACAGCTTTCCACGACTTGTGGGCTTACGCAGCACTTGGATCAAGGCCACTGGCAGGCGTAATTGGAAGCCGGCAAAATCAAGCACTATCTGTTCGGTGCATTTCGACAAGTCCTCGTTTCTACGATCTAAACGAGGCCACGTCCTTTTGAAAGGCACTGCTGTCCCCGTAAAGAAGATTCATAAAGAGGTAAGAGATTTTTTTATATTATAGAGGGCTACGAGCATTAGGTTCTCCTGATGGGGAGTAATCATCGTCGCCCATGGACATCTGCAACACCATAGGACATAGAGATGCGTGACCGGCCTTTATGGTAGGAATATGCTCTATATCGAAGGTCGGTAGGTTCTATTAATCACAATCATTCATTCAGAACACACAGACCCCACATTGAGATACAAGTTTTGTGCCGATTTAAGAAATTGTGGGAAACACTTCGGCCTTGCAACACTAAAATTAGTATTTATAGATCTTAAAACATTTTGTCTATTTGCGGAATCGGGACTACATTTTTGTGTTACATATTGACTACATTTATTCAGCTCAGTTCAGATTTTGTCCATAGACAACGGTTTTATATGGAGACGCGTATGCATCCTTTCAGTTTTCATCGTCTGTCGAGATTCGTGACAAACGGGTGCGGGCTACAATGTCCATTAGGCCGTATTCAATGGAGATAGTATATGACGGCGTACTTAACTCTTAAAGTCACTTTGTGTTTCAACTTTAAAATCGTACATATAACATTTAGGAAAATATGGTAAATGTTTGCTTCAGAAACACAGTGTATGAGGCATGAGCACTTTAATTTCTACTACTGATCTTAATTAATTACTAACATACCAAATAGACATGGTTTTTTGGTTCTTATAATCATGTCTCCTCAATTATCTTGAAACACAGGTGGATGCAAAACATATTTAAAATATAGTCTACTAAAAGAGTTTCTAGCTGGTCACCCAAAACAGATTTTCTACCTTTAGTACCTAAAAACTACGTGTGGCTGCAGCTTGTTCTGGATATACCACATTTTTCTAACTCAAGCGAAACAAAGCGGTTCGTGGTATATCGAAGTATTTTAATAAACAGAATTAATTTATCAAGTGGGCGTGGATGACCAAATCTGGAACTGTGAGGCATTCGCGAGCCCGATTTTGATGATAACCAAAACTGCATACTTAGATTTTTGATAAATTGATATGCCTAGCGAGGTATCGAAACCAATGATGTTGTAAAAAATAACACATGCTGTATTATTACACCATTTGATAATGTTGCTAATAAGAATAAAATTCTGGAAAGTAATGACATCCGGCAAAGTAAAGGAAAGCGGTCATTTTAGGCAAAATAATATTCTTTCCCCCGTTACCTTAAGTTCCCGTGCCCTTGCGTGGGGACTGGGGAGTGGAATTGTGCCATGTTTCGTATTTTGTTGAATACTTTATTAAAAAATATACAGAGAAGTTGAATTCTTTGATTTGCATACGGATTTAATTAATTATGATAGAAGGAGACATATGTACAATGTTACTTGCTCTTTTGTACCGAAACAAATATTCTTAATATGGGTTCTTCGCTGTTATCTTCTTCGAGAACATTAATAACCCTAAATAAGCAGCTAGATTCATCACTATAAACCAATAAAGCCAAGCATTTGTAATGAAGTGTTTGAAGTTCCAAACAATTTTATGCTATTTTCCGTTGGTTCCACTCACAAAATCTAATAATTTTTTACCTGCCATCGTTGCGCGGTGCGATTTCGTGGAGCTGCCTCATAAGGCATAGGACGTAACATTTTAGGTCCCCCGCGCGCCGCTAGCTCACGCCGCGACAGCGTCGCGGATGCACGTTCTAGGAATTTGAGCCAGCTCGGTCCGTAGGACCGGCGGTCACCAATTGCGGAAGAAATTTATACAAAGTTGAATTTGCATTTTTTCATTTAATTTGTAAAATTAGCAAACGTACGTGCCACTTTTATTGTTATTTTCATTACTGTATTATTTAGTTGATTAATAAACCAGCTCTTTGTATAATTGTAATGACATTTTACAAAAATAAGTAATTAGTGCGTACATTTTATATGAGAATGTCTTATAAAACTTTTTTTTTTTTTAGAAGCATGTACATTTTCATTTATTTTTTACTTAATAAGACTGACAAAGGCTGATTTTAATCGAAAATGTCTAAGTTTGTTATTAATTTAAAATTGTATACAACATATTATGTAAAGAAACATGGTGATTTTTAGTGTCGTAAGTATGACTGTATAATTAATATCAAACGAGTTGTGATTTACCAAATACTTATGTTTTATTACAATATATACATAAAAGATTAAAACTATAGTATCTATACTTTACCAAATTAAATAATTATTGGCAAAGTTTTAGGTCAAAAATACTGGTCTGTGAGACCGGTGTCACCAAATACATCTTTGGTCGAATTGACGTCACCAATAACCACACCGCTTGCTTGATTGGCAACCCAAACTTGTACGCGGGTTATAATTATGGCAAAAGATAGAATATCACTTCCTTCTGGCAAATATAATTATTCGTTTTCGAAAAATGGCGGTACACCATTTTATGGACACGCCATATTTAGTTACTTTCCTTTAATAATATGGTGTTTTCAAAAAAAATATGTATTTATTATCCTGTGAGGAACAACGAATATCACCTCTGAAAGGACAACACAGGGTTTTCTTGAAACAATCGCCACTGAATCAGGAATTCACAACTTTTATTACAACACAATCGTTAGCTGTTCCTTGCGTATTACTGTCTATTCAAATCTCCTATAGTGTGTCACCGTGAAAATCTACTCTGTGAGTCACGTTAAACAATCATCGAGTATTAATTATACAATATTGAAAAAACCACTTCTACGTAACACTCGTTATATATCGTAAAATGCGCGCATTATACAATATTACATGTTTACTGTCACAACGCAACATCAAAAAGCGGCCTTGCCAAAATTATCTTCTCATCAGCTGAAATCATTATAAAACCCGTTGTTTTTTAGTAAAATAATGATCCAAACGCGAAATTACGATTATGCCACCTACATTCAGGGCATTGATTTTAAAGTGCAATGTTTTGTACCGACTTGTCACAAGCACTATTTAAATGTCCCACACGATTAATGAACAAAGGGGAATATTTTAATAATTCTAAAATACCTAAATATGAGGAGCAGCAGCGACTGGAGGGGGGGGGGCATGAAGCAGCCGACCGGGCTCTGTGGCGTACTTTGGGAGAGGCCTATGTCCAGCAGTAGACTGCAATGGGGTGATGATGACCTAAATATGCCAATATGTTTTTGAGGTCGGTGGCAGCCGACCATCTGTACCCCGCGGTTTTACCCGCATAGTTCGTCGCTTGATGTTATACTTATAGTCGGCCAGCTGGCACCGACCCCAAAAAATTGTTGGCATATTTTTAGGTATATTAGACTTATTAAAATATTAGTTTTATTTGTCTCTTTTTATTGTAATTTTGAAATCGGTTTAATTTGTTAAATTATTTTTTATTTCTTAATTTTTAAAATTTTTAAAGCAGTAATTAAACACATTTTCCTAGTCAATGATACAAACTTTACTCTTTATCTCACGGTGTCGTAGTGTGCGCCCTGGTGCGCCGCGCCGTAGAAAGTGGAGGAGAGTGCCGGGCAGAAATTCTATCTCTCTGGATTTTAAGTTTTGTGCCTATTTACCTGACTAGTAACATTGTACATTTCAACTAGCTGGATATATTAGGGTGCCGCGACAAAATGTGCGCCGCGGACTGAAAAATGTTGGACACCCTTGCTCTATCTCAAAAACTACTGAACCGATTTTTAAGACACTTACACAGCTTCTAAGTTGGGCTATGCCTAATCGCATTTGGTACGCAAATAATTTTAGAAATTCGACTTATACTTTATGAGATATGTGTGGACAAACATCAGACATACAAACATACATACATTTATGAAATTTAGCATACGTGTTCAAAAGCTGGTATAGACTAACGTATCCAAAAACCATGCAATTTTGACAAAATTACATACATACACATCCAATTAATAATCTCCTTATTTTGAAGTCGATTAAAAATACAGTTTAATGATCTGACTAATATATCAAATAGTAGTGTTTCACGTTAAAAAAAAACGTTGTTAAAAAAATTATCTTTTACAGAATCTGTCCTCAGTGCCTAAGAAACCTGCGCCGAAGAAACGCGCAGCCACTACTACTCCTGCCCCACCAAAAAATAAAACGAGGAAGCTCAACAAGGCGCCCTCCACCAGCAAGGTCACCCCTCCCGAGCCACTCCCAGCTGCTGCCAACGCAACAGGGGCTCCAGCAGCATCACCCAATGATAAACCCGGCGATAATCAGCCACCCCAATCCTGCTTGGTTGAAACGGCGGCTCAGATGCATACGGCTAAAATAAGATGCTTGCGAAGCAAGTGTCACAAACACGAGCAAAGTTTGAAGGGCGTAGAAGACATTATTAACAAGTTTGCCCGGAACTGCTTTGCAGTATACACGAAAATTACTCTTTAAACGCTTAGTAACTTGATTCACGCATGTACAGAGCTATCTTGAAATTATACCAATAAATTAAACTAAATTTTCTGTTGCTAAAATTGGAATGACAATTATTAGATAGTCTCCTCGATTGACCAGATTTAAGTTTTATTATTATAATTTTATAATGAAAAATTGTACTTTAGTTTATAACTAGAGACCGGATTATATGCATTTGCATATTTACCCCATTTTAAGCGATAATTGCATATTTTGCCCAAAATCTAGTGATCATGCATATCTTCGCTATATTGACTACATTTTTTCGGCAGGTTACCTTCCCTGATAAATGTAAAATTAACTTTTTTTTTAAAGTGCACTGACCCGCTCATTTTATTATATAAACTATAATTTCTGGTCTCTAAGGTTGTTACATTTTGAACGAATACGTAATTTTCGGATTTTGGGCTGATTTAGTCATAAAAAAATATAGCATTCTTTTTCACTTATGTCCTAAACATTACATTTATGTTGCATATTTTGCCAGTTTTAACTGGTTTCATAAATATTTGTATAAATATTTTAAGTTTTTTATGTTGCATATAATCCGGTCTCTATTTATAATATTGAACAACAGCTGAAATAACTTTTGTTGCACAAATAAAACACTACGGTTCATAAAGCGTCATGACGTATACAAACGCTGTTTCGTTATCTGAATTTTTTCACTTACGATTTGTTTATTTCTCCACCCTTGCCAAATAATGAGAAGTATTTTTTTTTTCTTATCAGCCCATATACGTCCCCCTTCTGGGCACGGGCCTACTCTACAATCGAGATAATCGATTGAGAGTAGTTAGGCCATATAGTCCACCACGCTGGCCTAGTGCGGGTTGGCGGACTTACATGATGTGAATGAGAAGTTGTGCGTGAGGTTTAATTTATTATTATGGTTACTAGACGAACCTGTATACAAAGTGGTGAAGACGTCACGACATAAAACTACAGTCGCCATGAGCCAATCAAAATTGTTTCCAATTAATCAATTAGGTGTCAAACATGAATTTAGATTTTTAAAAATATCGGTTGGTAATATTATATATTTTAAGTGTAATTCAATTTTTTTTTGTGGTTTTATGTCGACATGTTTTCATTACATCATACGAATATCAGCTACACTTCTTAAAATATTTTCCGGAAAATTAATATTTTCCGAGCGTCTTTGTATTATGTAGATATGTGTGTTTATAAAACCGGCAATTAGTGCCCGACTGAAAAGTCTAATTCTGGCTGAAAGCGTAATTAATTATTCGAAGAATTAATAATCTTAAAGAACCTAATATAATACAGAACTAATTAATAATAGTGTCTAAATCAAATATGTAAATTGTACATTAAAAAAAAAGTTTAAAGATCAATCTACCGCCACAGTTATTCCAGCCCATTTCGATAGAGTCCGAAAATTTAACCGAAATTCACTTTTGGAACCAGGGCGGCCAAAACCGAGGCCGAGTATCCGGTCGGACACTGGCGGCGATGCGTCCTTAATCCTTTGGAAATATTTCTTAAAGAAAAATGTATATTTATATGTATGGATATTTGGAATTAAATGTACTTTGATGTTAATAAATTACTAACTCAAGAAATTCTTTTTATTTACTTTAAAAGTGGTACAACCTTGGTGCAGGTTTTATAAATGCAGTATGGATCGACTCGACGGGAATAATACCATTATGGCACAAAATACGAACGTGTATGAGATTTCGTTTCGATGAGTGACATCTTCAGTGATCTAAAATCAGGTGGTACGACATTTGTATACGCCTGAATAATCACCGTCGTACAAAGTGGTTAGGGCTAACGTAAGTATGTCGCGTTTTGGTTTCACCAGTATACAAGGTGATTTTTTCAAGTGGGCGTGGATGGCCAAATCCGACACTATGAGGAACAGCAAAAAGTGCTGAAGCTTTTGATAAAAACTAAAACTGCGTAGGGTACTTAGATTTAAAAAAATATATTTTGCTAGAGACAAACCGAACCCAATTAATTTGGAAAAAAAACACATGCTGTTTAATTACCCATTCGATAAATTTGTTAATGAGAATTAAATTCTGGAAAGTAATGACATACTGCAAACTAAAGGCAAGGGGTCATTTTTAATATAATCAAAATAATCCTTTACCTTAACATCAGGGCGTTCTGTGAAGGGAATTTGCCGTTTAAAATAATGCAAAATGCATATAATAACGTGAAAGCGTGTTTTCACTTTTGAAATGAAAAATATGACAGTTTTTTGGCGTATTTAATTTCTTTTATAAAGCAGTATTATTCACAAATAACGTAATTACACAGATGTCGTGATGGTCTAGGAGCCAATGAAGGTCGACCTTCACCTATTTGATAACCAGTTGAGACATTTTTTAATCAAATATTATTGATTACCAACCAGGCATGGTTTGGCATCGGAAAGTGTTTATAGCTATTTATATATTTTTTACACTAGCAGGGCATAATGACTGCACTGCACCTGATGGTAAGCGCAAATGCCGTCCAGACAGAGTATCGAATGGCATCAGACGGCGGTCCCATGCCATTCGAAACAATTATGCCGGCCTGCTAAGATACTTCTTTACAGTACGGCGAAAGAACCCAGGATTATAGGAAGGAGGGAACACGTGTGACGGCAAACAAGCTTGACGGTGCAGCACAAATAAAAATTTACGAATTTTTTGGTTCGCACCGTGATAGTTTGGACCATCAAGCTATGGCTCCGCAAGCCAGCACGCGTGTTTCTATTAAGGAAAGGAGAGGAGCGGGATCAAACTGAACAATTCCTCTGAGCATTCACCGTGATACAGACGGTAGAAGATGATTAGAGAGGCCACATCCATCCGCAACTGTAGCGACTCTAAGTTGCTCGTAACGTCTGCATCATTTACAATGCGGATGGCCCGCCGCTGCAATTCATCCAAGGCATCGAGTAAGTACTGAGCGGATCCATCCCAGAGGTGTGAACAGTATTCCATACCCGGCCGGACTTGCGTTTTATACAAGCGTTATTCAGGACTCCAACCCTGCGTGATGTGGCAGATATTACACCCTCGATGTGATTCCTTGAATTGAGATCACAGCGGATATCCACACCAAGGATACTCAGGTTATTCCGCATTGAGAGGGGAATACCTTGAAGATTGGGGAGAGGAGAGAAGGCGGTTTCTTGCACGTGAACGCACACAACTGGGTTTTCCTGGTATTGAATTTAATCCATATTCCTAGAACCCCATGTAGAAATGAGATCTAGGGACCGGTTGAGCTCAATGACAAGATCTTCGCGCCCACTCACAGTGTCGACACGGCAACCTGGGGGCCCATAGCAGTATCGTCCATGAACCATGCTGTCATCTGTAGCAATGAATGTTGCCGATTTATTTAGTTAATAAAGCTCACCAACAATTTTTTACATTAATTAAAAATAAAGTATACATGTAAAATAATAAAAAATAAATGCAACAATCACTTAAAGGTAAACACCACATGTGCAATAATACAGTTAACATACTAGTAGGATTATAAAAAAAGAAGTTATACGTAAAAGATGACTTTTTACAATAAAAAAAGAAGTTGAAAACACGATTAAAAGACAATGTAACTCAACAAAATAAAACTAAACTTTTGTATAATTAATGATTATTACAAATAATATTAATGAACCGTCTTAGTAAACTTTGGGGGGGAGTCAAAATGCTAGTCAATTTGGTCGCTGCAGCTATTAATCTCTTTACACAGTCATGCATAAGGAGAATTTGCGCCTAATATGGTTCTTCTCTGAGGTGGACAGAGATGAGTGATTGGGTAACCAGGGGTCCTATATGGCACATCCTATCATAAATGGATATTAAGGCTACTTATTTTATGATGTTGGGCAGTTAATCATGTTTCTAAAATTTTTATATGTAAACTTAAGGTTGGCTGTTCAATTCTGTATACTGACAAATTGAATTGCTCGCGAGTTGTTAAAATGAGCCAAGATAACAATCGTCGACGATCAGTCGTAGTTTAACTGGCCTCTTCAAGGAGCCGGGACCAACTTATAATATTTAATAAACCCAATCCTCAAAACAAACTTGATACACAATCACAAGCAAGAAGTCTCCGATTTATGGCCTTGAACACCTTTCTCCGAACAATAAATAGCTTCATGCTGCTACTAGGTAAAAGCAAAAGAAAAGGGATATAAGTACGTACGGGTAAGGAACGGTAGAATCTGCGCAAAAAAGAGTGACGAAATGTGGAAGCTCTCAAGAAATAGGAATAATAAGCGTTACTCTTCGAATTATCTTTGATGTAACAGATTTTTATAGCGATGCTTTTAACCTGGTAGCAGCATGAAGGTATTTACTGTCAGAGAGAGGTGGTCAAGGACATATATTGGTTAATTAAACTAAGTTGGTTGTCAATAGTTGTGACGTACGAGGTGTCATCGGCGCACGCATAAATACGCGTGCATCGTCGCTCGCACCCTTAATCTTCTTCTTCTACTCCTAGACCGCGTGCTACCACGCGTGTGTACTGTGCCCGCTGGGTGAGTGTTACAATTGCTACTAACCGCTACTAACCGCTTGTATTTGCAGTGTATTCTGAACACCGGGCTTGTGAGCTATCACGAGTCACTTGGATCATGGATGTGTTGCCGGCCCATCAAATCGGGAGGAGAACGGGAAGGAAAAAGGATAGGAACAAGAAAGGGGTATTATAATATATTATTGTATATTCCTTGTTGGATTTTGATTCCAGGTTTTTTTTCCGGCAAGGAGTGCTGACTCCGTACGCTCCGCTTTTCTAGCTTGCTTCTACGCGCATCGTTGCCTACCACGCGCTGAGGCCGAGCCTGCTCCGCACCGCCGACCCGCTCAACGTTGTCCGGCCGCGTGGAAGACCCTACGCCGGCAAGCTGTCGCTGGGTTCCGCCACGTGCCGGTCGCCTGCATCAGTGTCCACAAAAGGCCAGTGACTCTTTGCATACCACCAGCAACAATGCCAAGTGTCCAACGGTGATGCGAAGTATTAAAGCCCGAACCACGGAATAACTCTGCGTATTATTTCTACCCTTGTCTGCGGGCGGCCCTACCCCGCCGCGCCTTCTTTGGTGCCAAAACTACACAGAACTTGCTAATCCCGAGGCATTTATGCATCATAAAGTTTACACAATACTTGGTGGCAGTAATACAATACAATGAGCGGCTCCTTGCATACCAGGGACCTACTATCTAGTACCACCATCGTACAGGCACACTCAAACACAAACATGTAATAACTTTGTCGGCCTGTCCCCATCAAACTAAAAACCAAGTCAAATACAGCCTCCGTGGCGCAGTTGGATAAACGCCGGCTATGAAATGAGAGACCGCGGGTTCGATCCCTGCACCGTGACAAATGTTTCTCGAACCGAAAAGTCTCTCGTAATTTATGATACCCACGACACAAGACTTAATTGATCTTAATGTATGGTCAGGACTATGTATGTCACTGTTGGGTGTATTCATTCATTTATTATTTGTTAAAAGCGTAAAAATGAAGCTTAAACATATATCTAAAGGAAATATAAATAAATTTTATATTTTTTATTTGAATTTTATTCTGCGCTCCTCCTACACGAATATTAAAAGCTTTTTGTATTGTGCAGGAGTTCCGACGAGGGCAAAGGGATTTCAAAGGTTGCCTAGCTACGCCCCATCGCAAGGATCTAAGCCGAGACACCCCGTCGAGCAGCCGTAATTGTTGAAGGTTAAATTTATCGATTGGCTTATATTTTATGTAAGAGAGCGATTGGCTGCGGCCTTACCAAACAGACATCGAAGGTTCGTGAATACAAAATATCCACCTCGAACATTGCAAGTTTGGCCTGTTTTCATAGTTTATTTATTTATTTATTTAATTATACCATCGTTACATCGGTGCACCACCGATAAAATTACACATACATGTATTTTATATCAGAATTTAAAAGTTGACGAGCCTTTATAGGTGTATACAGCATTCACATTCGTAGTTAAATATTATTCGATTTTATGTTGACATGAATATATTTACCAACAAGCCAACATAGATTTTAATAATGCCAGCGGGCAATGGGGAAACCAATGTTTTTAACAGTATGTTGGGTTTAGTTCATGTCAAAATAATGTAAAACAATATAGATTATATATTTGTTATACTAAATACATGAAATAAAAAATAATCTTATTTTGTATATTATTCTTTAGAAAACAATTCTATATTGATACAACTTACAAAAATTAAATTATAATGAATACTTTCGGAGATATTCAATCGGACAACGTTGTATCTCGGTATTATTCCAGCAGACAATGTCGTTATTGCGTGTACATACGTTCTTGTCGCCTACCTGACGAAAGCGTGTTCGGGTCGGCAAGCTTTTGCATATAGTCAGTTGCACCATTGTCCAGTGGATTACGTATGTACAAGTTCTATACTGAAATGTCTCCTTTTGTATTTTATATACTTATAATAAGGATCATATACAAGACTGCTACCGAAAACGAAGATAGGTGGTAGTTTTGCACCCAGACACGATGCAACTAAATTTAAAAAAAAACGTAAGGTTTTTTTTTGTAATTAAAATAAAAATGTAATTTGAATTTGATAGGAAAAAAATCAAAAGAAAATCGTCGCATTATTTTGAAAAAAGGTTAGGTGTGTTGTGTCTAAAGTCACTAAAACTACCACCTGGCTTCGTTTTCGGTAGTAGTCTTGATATACCTTGTATATGTTTTATTGGCGATAATATTATAATCAATGTGAAATACCATGACGCATGTGATGAATCCACGTTATTTTACCAAATTCATAACAATAATTAAAACTCACATTTTGTAATAAATTCTACAGTGTTGATTCCATTTATATATTCATAATATGTGATTGAATTATTTTTTTTTTCAATCATATTTGAATTATGCCATGTTTTTGTTACGACGCTGTACTTCGGGAATTCCTTGTATTTTAGTAGTATTATAGTCTACTTCGTTGTTCTGTAAACTAAACTAAAATAATACTTTGTTACGCATTTATAAATGGTGTTTACTTTATTTATATTACAATTATTACTGTTTTTAAACGACTGTCGTTTTTAGTTCAGGTAATTACGTTATACTTTTCAATAAATAAAATCCTGCAGATTTTGATGTTGTTATAATTATATACAACACCTCTATAACCGGGTATAGAAAACATTTCTATTCAACTGACAGGTGTCTGGTATGATATTATTGGCGATCACAATATGAAAACTATGATTATAACTAGAAATAGACACCCTGCATCGGTGTTTCCTGAATGCTATGACCTGTCCTTCTTCAAACGAGGCTTAAAGAGAGTACTCTGCTGAAGATAGGCAGCGACTTTGTTGTGCTGGACTCCTGACTCTGCGAAGGTCTATGGGCAGCGATAGCCGCTTTCCATCAGGCGGGCCGCTAGCTCATCTGCCTATAACAGCAATTAAAAAATTATTATATTCATCAGTTATCTGTATCAACTCCATTTTTAAATAGAATATGATGTTACCTTCGAAAATACACTGCTTGTTGTTATTCAAGAAATTGAAGAGTATCTACATCATAGCGTCTACATATATAGGAACACTATTTAATATTCCATCACCTATGACCTTTCAAACCTTCTCAAATAATCCCGGTGACTGTAATGTTTCAATTTGTGCAGTGCTTGATGGTCGGTGTAGCTCGATACCATCTTCCAATAGCAATATATTGTTTTTCATAGTTTATCGTAGAAAATAATATATGTACATGTATATACCACCAGTGGCGAAGGATGATTTTTTCCAAATGGGAAGCCGATATTTCTGGAAACTAGTTTTATTAAATTACCAACTATGTTTTTACTCCGTTACGTACGTTATTGAGCGACATATTTGCTTAATTACAAATGCTTACTATATTTTCATAAACGCTTGCTACAAACTTGCGTGGCATAGCACTGTGCTCGTTTGGCATTTTAAAGTTTAATCATTCCGGTTCCATATATATAATAGCTTATACATATATATTTTTTTCTTGTGAATTGAGCAATAGGCTATTGTGGGATTAATAAATAAAAAGCTTCAAACGTTACTTAAAATTTTAAATAAAAAAAAGTTATGAAGAAATGGATGTGAATGGCCGAAGAGAAAACGACGCCAGTACCTATAGGGGTAACTGGAGATCCATCGTCTCTGCCAACCATCATAGATTGAAGGCAAGCAGGGGGCGTTTATATGAAATATACACTTAAGTTAAAAAGTTTTCCATACCTCAATCAATTTTTTCTATATATACTGTCTCCTTCTAATGTATACTTTACTGATACAAAGACTTTTGATATGCACTAACCTTGTGTTGGTATAATTAGCTATTGGTGCTTGGTTAAAAGCTGTAAAGGGCGTTATAGAATTTTGATTTAGGTTCGATAATTGTGGGAGACAAAATCGTAACAGAATTGCTTATTATTTGTACATTCATGCTGCTAAAACGTTGAATGTAATTATTTTTCATAGATTTCTCGTCGAGAAGTCAAAAAACAAAACTAGAATTAAAAGATGGGTCAAAATTATGCGAATCTATATTTAGTACAAAATATGCAACACAAGTCTCTTTCGATGTTAAATATAAGATTTGTAATATGTTAGATGTCTTGTAAAATACTCGTATAAGTACCGCAACAAAATCATGTAACAAAATAAAAGATTAAAGTTGATAAAAATGGTTCAAGTAAATATTTTATAAATATGAACCAACTGACACTACCTATCGCTGCCTAATTGTTGTCCACATCTTCATAATTTCGTATTTGCCCATTTAAAATAATAATTATAACTTGAAAACCTCCGTGGCGTAGTTGGTTAGACGCCGACTGTGAAACAAGAGGCCGCGGGTTCGATCCCCGCATCGAAACAAATGTTTGTGTAGCCCACAAATATTATAAATATTTGTGTTGGGTCTGGGTGTTTGTGAGACCGAAAAGTCTCTCGGAGCTTCTGGTTCCCACGACACAAGACTCGATCTTAGTGTGGGGTCAGGACTATGTACTCGTTTGTGACTGTTGGGTGTATTCATTTATTATTATTATTAACTATTTATTAAGAATTTCGAAGGGTATAATAATTAGATATCCATAATCATGAATTTCTTTAGTGAAATTATTATTTCTGAGAACTTATTTCCAAACTCCAATGCAAGCGTTCCTTTTAAAGTTGAACGAGTTAAAATATTTAATATGAAATTTATTGTTCTTGTTTATGATTTTACAATTAGAGAAACTTTTATAGATATTTACATGTCATGAATGTGGTCACTGATTTCTGTTGATTATGATAATTAATTAGCTAAAAGCTTTTAAGGTAATAAAATGTACGCTTTATGATAGTTATACTGGATACAACAATGTTAAAATATTTATTTTTGCTGTGCTATTTCCTTTAAAAAAACAGTCTTAAAGATAATTACAGTTTCGTTTTGATGAGCTGATACCATAAATTTATAACGTCGCACAAAGGGGTATTTGAGTAATCTACCTAGCCAAAATTATTTATTCCTCTTAATCATTACAAAATATCTCAGTAATTTATCAAACCTTAAATTCAAGTGTCCATTCACTGCTAATTTCCTTTATACGGCAAGGGGTACACCAAACACGGGTGTAAGAACAAAAGCATGCGTAAAAAGCTTTTTAGTAACAAAATTTGTTTTATAACAGAGTAATATTACACACACACACACACACACACACACACACACACACACACACACACACACACATACATACACACACACAGTAATATTTAAAAATAATAAAATAACTATTACAATAAAGTTAAATATAAAAATTCAAAGGCCTAACATTCTTCAGCTGTTAACATTTCTAGCCAACCCGCACTAGGCCAGCGTGGTGGACTATATGGCCTAACCCCACTCAATCGTACTCTCGATTGTAGAAGGAGGCCAGTGCCCTGCAGTGGGACGTATATGGGCTGATACAGTAACATTTCTAACGTTTCCTTCATAAAATAATTTTTGTTTCCTTTTTTTCACAATTCTCATTGAATAGAGATCTAATAGAGGATTTGATGTTACTAACAGTCCGAATAACAATGTATTAAATTTTCGTCTGAAATTTTGTCTATATAAACGGAAATGTTTATTTCCTGCTTCTGCTGCTTTTTCAGACAGTTGACCTATTGGTAAAAGGGCTTCTTCTATTACAATAGAGCCGTGCATTAAAATCTTATGCATAGTAGGCGTCATAATATGCCTACCATATAATGAAACACAACGTTCAGCTGTCTTAACTTCATTTGTGCGGCATAGTATATTTTCTCAGGACTATCAGACAAACGTACAGTACCGAAGCCTCCATATATGCCGATTCCTACCGGCTTCCCTTTTGTAATTTATGTGTCTTATAAACTTATATATTTTTATTGTAATATATTGTTATTGCCTCGGCGGCGTAGTGGTACTACGGTATGGTTGAAAAGCTGAGGTCTCGGGTTCGAATCCCAGGTCGGGCAAAGTGATATTGGATTTTTCTATTCATTATCAGCCCGGAGTCAGAAATTTGTGCCCGATATGGCGATAGGCTCGCCCCCTATCACATCGTGGGACGGAATATACAAGGCGAAACGTGGGTGTTCTAGTAGCACCTCTGTCTACCCCTTCTGGGAAAAAAGGCGTGTATTTATGTATGTATGTATGTATTGTAATATCATATTAATAAAAAACAAAGATATAATTAATACAACGTTATAAAGCCACACCAAACATCGTCTTAATTAATACAACTTATGAAACAAAATAAATAAACATAAAACGCACTGCAACGCATTAAAAATTCAATGCTAACGCAAACTAAACGCACGTTGCGAGCGCAACGCGAAACAAAGTACAACACGCCTTCCTCTTGCCATTGCGCTCGCGCTCATATACGGTACGGTATTTGCTATCTCTGTCAAATATTTTAAGGTCAGAGCTACACGCAAAATTGCACCTTAAACTAGCTAGTGTTTAATGTCTACATTTATTTGTAGGTGATATGCGATGATTTTTGCGAATGAGTATGCTGGCCGGCCTGCGGCTTATAAAGTAATTTGCTAGTTCGCGCCTATTTTTGTTCGTTTTTGTAATTAGAAAATATTATATTTTTTTACTGTTTCTGTATAATGTCGTGTCTACTTTTAGGTTCGTATATAATTAGTGGGTAGTATTTGATATTTTACCGTTTTCGAAATGGAAATGTATACGTACTCGTACATATTTAACAAAACTCTTTAATGACGAATTTATTATAGTGATTTTATAAGTGATACACGACTAACTGGTGACTCCTGCGTGATGGATCATTTTTATATCATGAATCGCATTTTTATAGTTAGATAAAAAAAAAACAGGTTGAATTTACAAAAATAAAATCTTACTGGATATCATATTAACCTTCATATTACCTACATCTAAGTACCGGGGAAATAACGGCAACTGACAATATATAATCTTTTAATAAATATTGTTATATTTATGTGATGTTTAAAATTTGTTCAGTCTAATGGTAATATCAAAACGCAAAACAGCCTAATAATGTTTCGAATTTAATCGGAGTTATTAAACCTTATAGTACGCACCGAGAACAGTGCAATGCGGTGCACGTTTCTAGCAAGTGGAAGAGAAAATATAGTTAATATTAATAAACAAATATGTCGCGGACTATAGGGCTTACATAACGGAGTAAAAATATTGTAGTTAATTTAATAAAACTAGTAACCAGAAATATCGGCTTCCCGTTTGAAAAAAGTCACCCTTCGCCACTGCAAACATACGTTCTGTTTTACGTATTTTACTTCGTTCACTAGCTTCTTCAAAACATTTAGCAGGTCTACCCGCTCTCCTCGATATTTTGGGTAATTCAAACGCTCCACTTAACCATTTTTCATTGGTTTTTACGAACAGATCACTCCTATATATCGGCTGCTACCCACCGATTCTTTATTTCTGATTTTAAGCGTGAGAAATTACGCTTTATTTCTGTTATATATTCTTTAGAATAACATTCATGTGAAATCAAGTAATTTTTAACATATTCAAATTGGTCGTTAAAATTAAGATCATTTTGTGATCTCATAAGATTATATATTTCTTTGCGAGTAATCAAAGTATTTCCAGAAGTACCTGAAATAATGAAAAGTAAATTAATTGTGAGTTCTATTTTTTTTACATTTGCGAGTTAGAGATTTAAAATCGCTCCAGATGCCGGAGTAGGAATTAGTAGGAACAAATTTTTACATTTTTTTTTAATGTAATGTCTATTTTTTTGGAATATATAGGAATCACAGACGGGCAATGCCGGGTACTGTAACAAAAAGCCTCTTAAAACTTACTTTTCACGAAAAATAAAGGAATGAGGACTCTTATTTTTTTATAGCAATAAATAATGAAAACTGTAATAAAGTGGAATTTTTTAAAACGTGTAAAATAACTCATTAACCCGCAGTTTCAGAATACATAGATAAAACTATATCATTCGCAACATAACATATATAACTATACCGTTTAAATAAGAGTTTTATCGAAATATCGAAGCAATATCGAAAACAAACAACCACTACGACCAATTACGAGTTCTGATTGGTTTTATCCACTGGGATTTGAGGTGGGTGTAATAATATTATTAGGGTTGGGTCGCCCAATTACCTGGCTTTTCTGGAAACCCTTTTTTACCTGGCAGTAATTCTGAAAATAGTAATTTTGGCCAGCTAGAATGCTCAAATACCCGTTAACGCGTCGAGTACTGGAAAATGTCATGTCTAATATAACAATAAATAGATATATTGTAATGTCTAACATTTAAAACACTTTGTAGTGCCCTAATTACAAAAAAATAGATTTTTAGCTAAAAAAACAAAAATTATCATCATTTTTCGTCCGCCATTTCATACAAAAATGTCGGTTTTGCACATAGGTAACCATAATTGTCATAGAATAATGTCGTAAGAAAAGAAGTAGCGTTCATATTTACGCAGAACAACGTCGAATGTTCTCCCAAAACGCCTATTTTTAAAAACAATTGATTGTTTTCATATTTATTAAAAAAAAAAACGTTCGACAATAGACAATAACCTGTTTGAAAGTTATGTTTAACTACAATTACTAGGAATTAAATGATTCAACAAAAAGTGTATCTAAAACTTCTAACTTTTGCAAATCGTATTTTGTTCTATGGCAGTAATAATTTATAATAATTTAATAATAATTTATTTAATAAACATACAGTGTTAAAATCGTTCGATATATTTTGATCAAATCAGAGACTTAGGTGTATACTTTGACTCAAAATTAACATTCCTACCACATATTGATAAAATCATATCTAAACCTTCTAAGATATTGGGTTTCGTTATAAGAAATTGTAAAGTTTTTTAAGGACCCGAACACCAAAATTGTTATTTATAACTCATTTGTTAGAAGCGTATTTGAATATTGCAGCAATGTTTGGTCACTTCACTACAACACTCATCAATTACGTATTGAGAGGATCCAAAAAAGATTCCTTAGACATCTCGTTTATTGTGACAAGTTAGGAAATAAGTTAAAAACATATGATGCCAAATTGCAACATTATAAAATAGATCGTCTTACGGTTCGGCGGAATCTGTTAGATACAATATTTTTATACAAAATTGTCAGAAACCGTGTTGATTGCCCCCCATTGTTAAATCTTATAAACCTCCATGTCCCACGCCGTGCCCCCAGACGCCACGTTGCCATGTTCCAACCACCCTCAGCTAGAACCAATTTAAAGCAGTTCTCAACAGTTTCCAGAATGTGTAGAAATTACAATGTATTAAGTAAATCAGTCGACAGTCATATTTAATGACTCTCTCTACAAATTTAAAAGAAATGTCTTGAGGCTCTTAAGGACTCAGTCTCAGCAACAATTTAGGTTTCGTTTTAGTATTAGTGCGTTTCATTATTGATCCTATTTTGTCAACTTAGGGTTTTATGTATAACTTTATTGTCTAGAATTATGGGTTGTTTTGTAGTTATTATTTTTATTATATATATATTTTTTAATTTAAATTTTTCTCTCTTTGTATTACAAATTTTTAGCCTTGTTTGCTATGTATAATTTTATTATTGATGTTGTAATTATGTTTGGATTTTTTTTTTTGTATTTTAATAGTGTTATGGTGTTTAAATATTTGCTGTATTGTTTTATCACAAACAGTGCAAGTTGTGACCGCCTTCAAAGGGTGTTACTCTTAATTTATTTATTGTGTATTTTATTAGTCTAAGTACTATTGTAACAACCACTGGCTGTCCTAAATAAATAAATAAATATTCAGCAATTTCGAGGGATGCATTAAAACTTTCGTAGTTTAAAATATCTTCTCAGGTACTAAATCGACAATTCTATCAAATACAGTGTTTGTTGGCTTAAAGATACTTGCAAATCAAGTTCTATTTAGACTTAGTAATGATGAATACATTGTAATCCTAAAATCGTATTATTTTTCGTAAATCTTGACACCGCGTGACTACAATTGCCATAAGGCATATTAACAATATAAAGAGGAATAAATAATTATTCCTCCTTATATTGTAAATTTTTATACATTTACCTATATATAAAAAAACAATATACACATAAAAATATAAAAAAATATTAATCCTTCAGTGGCGAGTCTTAAGACCCAAGCCACCGGTGGTTAGTGATCCAAAGTGAGGAACCTCCTCACTATGCGTGCCGTGTCCAGCAATACCGCTTTTTGAATCTGGCTCTTGACTCAACGACCAATAGAGAACCTTTGGAGATGTTGATCGAGGCTCTTTCGTATCAGTCTATCGATTGCCTTTATTCTTATATTGTAGACGCTGTTCATTGTCACCAAGTTAAGAAAGGTGACGATTATGCCGATGAATTAAGATCTTCTATCAAGTCTAGCCAAGAGTTAATTTCAGACCAAATACCAGCCGAAGAAGTCTGGACCAAATTACGAATATTCCATAAAATATCTCTATAATTTAACAAATGTATTCTTCGCAGCATTGTCGTAAAGACAAGACTTTATTCCTGTTTGACCAATACTTTGTGTTTAATGTTCTTGGTGATACACCGGTGACGTCAAATGAGAATCTAGTTCGAAAAAATCATATTCTCGCGAATAAAAATGAATGTTGAATGTTGTTTCACGCCTATAACTATAACTGGTAAGTCGACCAGGTCTCAAATTGTACACGTTTAATTTTGCACGTTTTGTCTATTTACTGTTGGTGTGTCATATAATAATAATAATTAATTAAAAAGCAGTGCCAATATCGCGCCCTACTATTTGTATGACGTCAAATCTTTATCATCTCATCGCAGTAGACGACATAGTAATATACATACTCGTACACACACATTGTACATTTCCATCCATTTAGTAATACATGCATCTAAAAATCAAAGTGTAATCATACAAACAGCAATATGGAATTTTTCAATGCACAGACATGATTTTATACAAACACTTCTCAATTCGATTATTGGTTATACGCTTGTTAGATTCTGTGATAATAACTCAGAAGAACATTAGATATTTAAAAAAATAATCTATGCCCAACCTAACCAGGCGAGTCAAGCGGGCAAAATGTAGGTACTAAAAGATTCTTATCATGATACCAGTAAATGTTTTACATTGCAACGAATAAACACGAGTTATAACTATACACGCTTACAGAACACCTGTAAAACATTCTTTCGCACTGCTGCGATTAAAAGTCAGCGGTATGTATGTGTGCTCACACAACACACAACACAGAGGGTGTTTGATTCTAAATTCTACAAGTGTGTATTCCTATATGTGTAATCCCCCAGACACACACACACATCCAGGGAGAAAGGGGAGTCTTTGTAAAAATAGGTCCGCGAGCAACGCCGCGGGATATTGCTGATCAAATGAAAGTGAAATTGCGCGACGTTACCAGGAAATCATAAGCTCTTCGATCGGGGCTCGTATTACAATTATTATACCGTGGGCGGAGATTAGACTTATCTGTGTGCGTGAACTTTTGTGTGAACCAATCCAAGAGCTATCATGTATGTGTGCGTGCAATGTGGGCGGATATCCGTCAATATTTGATTTACTTGTGGCACACACTCACAGAAAGGGGGACTTTGTACCCTACAGAGATTTTATATCATGAAATACGCCTGACTTTGCCTCGGTAAAATATTTTTTGTCGCATAAACGATATAAAATAATAAAATAATCGTCGACCGCCATCGATGTTCTATGTGAATTTAACAATAGAGCAGTGAATGTTGTTTGACATACTAGTAAAAAAATTATGAACGACTAAATGTTGATCCATCACGCTCCTTGAACCTAAAGTTACTAATGCATTAAGAACGCAATGCGGGCTTAAAATATGAATAGGCTGTACAGCTAAAAAGTATGTAAAAAATCATACAGCCTTTTAAATATCTCGTAATATGAAACTCAAAAAGCAAGTACTACTTCACGTTGGTTTTGATTTAAATACGTCAATAAGAACGGGCCTTGTTAATTGCCCTAGGGGAAGTACCAACATATGTCGGACAAACCACATCGTTGACTCGCAGATGTCAATGACGTAATTTGTTTTTTTATTTATACGGATATGACAAATTGAAGCGCATCTGCTCGACCTTGATAAGGTTGTAAAAAGTCGTTGGCAACAGAACGGTTTCAAGATGTTTCTATCGAAATTCTTGGAGAGATCTTTGTTCAGCAGTGGGCTTATAGTGGCAGAAGAAAATGAGAGAGATAGAAAACACGTAACCCAGAAAATTCCGTGCCTTGGGTGTAACCCAAACCACCAGTTTGGTAGTCGGGTCTGTTCATAACTAGGCTATTACTCACTTTAGATTCGCGAACGACTAATATTCGTCAATATGCGTTCAGCCTTACTGTTATAGTTGGGGGACGCACACAACACGCCGTGCCACCGCGAATCGCGTTGAAGCTCCGTTCAATATTGCTATGGTTACTCGATTGTGATGTCCTATAAATAATTATGTTGAGGTCCGAGGTTCTCAAAATGAGTTACGCATTTTTGGACATTTTTGCGATGTCGTTATTAATAACTAAATTTATAAATGTCAAATCATCACATTATTACTCTAAACCATTTAGCGATCTCGCGAATGACTGGTCACTTAATAGGGAATTCGTGCTATACCTACTATATATATCAAAAAACGCACGCATTTACCAGGATATCATGATTAGCAAAGGATTTGTGTGTTTGATGCTGTGTACCCCCGTACTAGGGAGGGGGAGGGGGTGGGAGGGCAGTTCAAATTAAATCTTTGGTCTCACCGCCTGGCGAATGTTAAAATGCTTTTATGCTTTAACGGCGATGAACACGTGATGATGATACGTGGCGATTAGCAAATGTAAAGATTTACCCATGATTGGTTTTAGTAAAAGATCTACAAAACCGATATACCCGCTTGTGATCTTTTTCTCGTGTTATAGATACGTGATGCCCACACTGGGATGAAAGAGCAAAATAGAAGGCTGATCATCCTTAGCAAATCATCCACTCAACATAGGCCAAGAATTTCCATAGCAATCAGTGGGATGTGGTCAGCTTTAATCATCAACTGTACACCACAGGAGTCCTTACAATCGAAAGGTCAATTGAGAGAGGTTAGGCCACAGTCCACCACACCGGTCATAGTGCGGATTGAAGGACTTCACATAATAAATCTTGTTAAATCTCTGTAGTATGCAGTATGCAGGTTTCCTTCCTTGTTAGAGTGGTAGGTAATTGTCTATCACATACATGGTCGCAACCACCGCGCCTAGTCCGATACCATCAGGCAAGCACGCAATAAAATCATTTAAATAAAAATAAAAATCGGAATCAAATGCTCCAATTACAACCGCGGTCAATCACTCACACGAGTACACAAACACTCACTACCACTTTTTTGTAGCTACACGAAGGGGCGGGGTCTGTGGAATTATCTGCTTATGTGTGTGTTTTGTCTACGCCGGTGGGTTGTTTTGTGTGTGTGCGTGGGATGTGGGCGGACCTTGCGATTATAATTGATTTATGATGTATGTGTGTGTCGGCGTCCCCCTCTGTCAGGCTCCCTCGTGTCTGGTATTTCATTTAATAATAATCGGAAACCATTGCATCAAATTTAGGGTTATCGAAATAACCCGTTGGTTAGTTGGTAGAATGCATCTGGACGGCAGTACGATTGTGGATTCAAATTCACGACCGAAATCGAACCTGTTTGACAATGACAGCGTCCATGGCGCAGTTGATGTAACAGCAGATCGCAGGTTCGATACCCGCACAGAGATAAATACTAGTGCGGCCCATACATTTTTTTCTGGTATGTGTTGTGTGGCCAAAAAATTTTAGTAGATTCTGAATACTAAGACAAAAGACTAGTGTCTAACCGTGGATTCAGTACATGTGTATACGTTTTTGGGATATTTATTTATTTATTTAAATACATAAATTAACTGCCTGTCTCCGCATCCTTAGGCAGTGATGCCGGTAGAGGCACACACTCGCCGATCGTCTTCCCATTCCACCATTTGATTATATATGAGCTTATTTTTGGAGTATAAAATGCTCTGACTTAAACCATCTTGAAACTTTGACTTGAACTTTCTTGCAAGAGCAACACCAGTTTCTTACCAGTTCTTTTCTAGTGAAGACCGCTTTCGAGACCGGATGGTAGATTAAAATATGACTTTTTAATGATATTGAACGTTTTAATGGATTCCATTTTTTTTTGCATTGTTAATATAAACTTACTTTTTAAAAGTTTCACCGTTAATTGTGAATTACAATATCAAATAAAATGGATATACATATTTATTTATTGTTACTTACTTAAAGTGTCTACAAAGTGAATTGGAACCAATCCAAGACCTCTAGGTTTTCGAGTTATGACTGCCGCTGAGCCATAACGCTTAGCTCTACTTCTAATATGTTGTACAATTATCAATTTCATATTTATATGATTTTACTACTTTCTGAAATCCAGTTGCTCTTAAGGTTGAAAACGTAAGGTGATATGATATAAATTAAAAAATCCCAGCTTTTGTAATATCTAGTTGTAATAGCGTATACATCCATCTGCCGGGCTCTGGGGGTTACTCTATGATCAGAAACGTAACTCGAATGTTCGGACTTCGACGTCTGAAGAAAGTTATATGTTTTCCACTTTCAAAAATCAACACTATTTTAAATTATACTCATCATTCACTCCGAACTAATTCTATAGTTAGGACGTACGGTAGAGGATTCGGACATTTTGTGGAGTACCTAGGCCTATTCGTACGACGTCCGAACATTCGAGTTTCGTTTCGGTCTATAGAGTAACCCCCTTGGCCGTTTTTAATGTTAGGAGGGCTTAGGCTACATTCCACCGGGAAGTCTATAGTGTTAAGATTTCCATACAATAATTTCCATTATTTTTAAAAAGGGTGGGTAAATCAACATGACTTGTAAAAATATCAGGTGTTTGCCTTGGAATATGAATCCGTGACATCGACACGTGCACGTGAATAGGACATGTGCATTTCATAGCTAATTGCATTTATATGCATCGGGATATCGGCCGGCAAATTATGAAATGCTGGGAAGAACAAGGATGACAATGTATATTGTCCAGATTTAACGCCATTCAGTATATTTTCTTACATAAAAATAGGCCTGAATGGACGTAATGAAAGTGTCAATTGTCAAGAACCGATATTTCTCTCCCTACATCGACAAGAAGTCCACTACTGAACAAAGGCCTTCCCCAAGGATTTCCATACATACCTGTAGGAAACAGCCTTCATCCAGTGTATTCCCGCAACCTTCGCAAAGTTATCACGAGTATCTGTCAACCTTGTCAGTGGACGGCCGATTTTTCGTTTGTCAGTGCGTGGCCTCCACTCTAGATTTTTCTGCTTTGCCATCTTTTCTCTGAGCTGTATGCCTCGCCCAATGACGCTTCTATTTGCTAAGCCCTTAGGCTATACCGGGAGCCTGTTCTCCTACGATTCTCCTTAACAAAAAAAGAAACATTCCTTGTCCAAATAGAATAGGGACATACCAACCTATTTGCCAGTAACGAAACGTCATTGGAAAGTTATTTTCATATGCTACAACTTCTATGGCGGCTAATCCCAAATGGCTGTAGTAAAAAATCGCTCCGGAAAGGTAGAGTAAAGATTAAAATACTTATATGTGGGTTAAGATTTATTTGTAGATTTATTTTTTAATGTAACGTGCAACCTCATTGGGAGTTAAGTTATCTGGCAGGAGTGAAACATAATTGTTGACAAGACGTATGATTTTTATGTAAAAGATTTTGTAAGATTTATTTCAAAATACACAATTAAAGTAAAATCCGCATTTAATTATGTAATAATCCCACATATATTCAACCAAATTATTAATCAATGACGACCAGCGATGTGTCATGGGCAAGCTTTTCATGTTTTACTATAGTAGACATTCTGAATCCACTAAGATAAAAGTTAGCGTTACGTAATAGAAGTTAACCAATTAAAATTTTGGATTTCCTAAAAAGGATTTTGAAATATTTTCAGTTCAGTTTACAGTTTCATGACGTTATATTTTTTACGCCACAGTGACAAAAGTCCATTGCGACGGCAAGTTTTATTTTTTTATTTTTGGCGACTCTGGTTCCAACAAGGCTTTGTTATCAGACTCTGTGAGCTCACAGGACTAAATAGAGCATGGATGAACGTCATAACAACTGCGTCATGTGTCAGCCTGGTTCGTACCATAGAAGGCATCAGTGCTACAAATTGACAGAAAGTATCAAATGCATTAACTTCAGGTGTTAATATAGTATCAATTTTGTTACTGACTCATTCTTAGTTGAAATGCGATGTATTCAATCATAGGTCATATGTCTGAATGTTTATAGTAATGTATTTCGGGTCTATTCAGACTGGAACGGAAAACGAAGCCAAGTGGTAGTTTTAGTGACGAAAGACACAATGCAATTAAAAATTGCGTAAAAAAACAACGACGATTATTTTTTTGTAATTTTTTAAGTATCATCGTGTTTGGGTGGTACATATATATATACAGTTACTAAAATTTTAATTTAAGCCCTTGCGTTCCATTGCGTCCTTAAAAATAAAAGGTCTTTGAAAATAATATGGGTGTCCTGGTAGCCCACCCCTTCTGGGAAAAAGGCGTGAGTTTCTGCATGTATGTAAAAATAATATCATTATTGTTAGGACCACCTGTCTTCGTTTTCGGTAGCAGTCTGAATATACTCCGTATATTTTTGTATTGTATTGTATTGTATCCGCCCATATACGACCCACTGCAGGGCACGGACCTCCTCTACAATCGAGGGTACGATTGAGAGTGGTTAGGCCATATAGTCCACCTCGCTGGCCTAGTGCGGGTGGCGTACTTTTACATATCATAGAAATTTATACAAATCGCTATGGTATGCAGGTTTCCTCACGATGTTTTCCTTCACCGTTACAGTGCATGGTGATTGACTATCAATACAGACATGACTCCGAAAAGTCAGAGGTGTGCCCAGAAGATTTGAACCCGCGACCACCGTGAACATGTAGGCAGCCGCGTCTGGTCCGTTACCAACAGGCCACCACGCACTCCGTATATTACCTGTTACTTATCACGCAATTTCATAGGGAAGGAAAAGAATGTGAGAAAACCCTTATACGATCCGCTAATACCTCTATTTCTATAATAATTTCAATGGTTTGTGAAGTCAGTAAACCCCCATTACGCGTGGTAGCCTATACTAGGCTATAACGTAAGCCCTTCCAATGGAAGTGGCGAATGCAGAGGAATATGATTATTTTAAGAGTAGTACTTCAAGCTTATAGTCCACCGCCAAATAAACTAAATTAGTTTAGCTTAGCTCGCATAGTTACGCCTGTTTTTCATAAATAAATACACCCAACAGTCACATACATAGTCCTGACCCCACATTAAGATTAATTAAGTCTTGTGGCGTGGGTATCAGAAGCTATGAGACACTTTTCCGTCTCACAAACACCTAGGCCCGAGACAAATACTTGTGGGCCTCACAAACATTTGTCTCGGTGCGGGTATCGATCCCGCGGCCTGTCGTTTCACAGGCGGCGTCTGACCAATTGCGCCACGGAGGCTGTCAACATGTGTGTCCACCGCAAACAATGCGAGCTATACTAATTAAAATACTATAAATAATAATGTTAGTTTCGTTGGCGGTGGACGGTCGGCTTCACTGTCTCTAAGGAAAGCCACGTGAAGTGACGCGACGGCCTTGACATTTTGTTCGTTCGATAAGTGAGATTACCGGTAGCCATGCTTCTTTCCTTCTCACGTGTATTTGCCTTCCTCTTTCCCGCTCTATTTGTGATGTGCACAACGCACCGACAATTGAAGTCGAGTTGTAGGTGTTATTGTAGGTATAGTAGTTGTTGTAGGTGTTGTACTCGTAGGTGTTAATGGGCACCGGTAAATAATTACTCGAAAGTCAAATTGTACTCTAATTAATAAAGTTACTTTTAATAAAACGTGTATGGTATGCCATAAACGCTTGTAAAGGGTGCAAAATATTTGAAGACTTGTCGAAATCACGAAACCGTAGTACCATTCATTCAATTCCGGGTTATAAGAGAGCTTCGAATACGGCCGCGCGTTGCATTTACAATTATTGTCGCGATGTGGCTAATAAACACGTAGATAACGTGTGTATTGGAAATAATAAATAATATATTTATATTTTTTAGGTGGAAGAAGATCGTCTCTTGATTTCTGCAACATTACTCAAAACTTCAACGGTACCCAACTGACATATTTTGTGGCATGTTGACTAGGGCTGACCGCTGTAGTTAACAATTGGACTTTGATACTGCGGATTTTGTTACACACGCAGAAATGTACTTTGGACCAGGTTAAAAAGGACAGTTTAATTTAATCTTGCAAGAACCTCCTTCTTTGTTTGAGAATCACAAAAAATCGCGGATGGTGTTAGGGATTTTATGACAGAAATTATGAACTGGAGAACTAAATGTGCAGTCAGTATATACGTACCGTCTATATATTCAACGAACAATAAACATAGTGAGATATTGTTAGACAAGACATTTCATTCCTCGGCACTTGGGTTCTGACAACATAGTAAAAATGATGTTTTGAAACGAATGTTATCTAAAGTAATTTTGGCCGCTGTACAAAACATCAAGGCTAGTATTGTATGTGACGAAACATCAGTGCGAATTTTCTATTTCAACGATTAACATAAATCCTTCATAAGATTCAAAACCTGTTGAAACCGTTCTTAGCTATTAACAACGCGACGATTAGGTATGCATTCGATATTCTAGAGCCGTTCGCTGTTACTAAGTCAGATGAGTCCACAATGTTCGTATAAATAATGAAAATAGTGTTCTTCATTGTTTTTTTTAAGAAAACGATGTGATCATCCTCTATAGAGCATTTTGTGAAAGTGTTCCGGATGTGGAAACTAGTGGGTAAGAACTAAAGTCTGTGGACCAAAGAGTCCTGCAATGTATCAGCGCTAAACGGCGAGTCAATTTTAATATCATGTTACACGTTATTGTAAATCTTTGTAAAAATATATTTTGTCATTGTCACTGTGAAATTATTAATTTGTAAATATATTCTTGTACATACTCGTGTAATGATTTCGTTAATTTATAGTAAATATTGTAATGTTGCATTTTAGTACTGAATATTTTATTCATTACATTACTATATTTTGTATCAATAATGTTAAAAACTCTTTTAAACTTGAGGTAACTTTTGCAAGTGGCCTGTTTTAAAAATGATTAGATTTAAAATGTGAAAAATGGAATGAGGAATAAAAACATACAAAAAAAAACAAAAAAAAGGACAGATGTCTTGTTGTGGTTGGTCTGGTTATGTAAAGTCGTGTAATTTATATAATTTGATGTAAAACAAGCGGAAAATAATATTGTTCTTCAACGAGACGGAGTTTCATTCATTTAGCCAGAGAAACCCTTTCTTATAACTGCAACTACCAGATGCAATGACAGAGGACATATGACAAACTGAAGGCCATTCTTTACACTCGTATATTTGGTTTTCATTACGCCACAAGGCCATCAAGAAATTCTAGGAATGATACTCAACTTTCTACTGAACTAGCTAACAGATCTACATAAGTGACCATGTGTCGCTGAGTCTGATAAATAGCGGATTCAAACGTAATTTTTGGCTATACCGTCAAAATTACAAACACGGCATTGCAGTATTTATTTACGTATTTTAAAATCGCAGCTTTCCTTGAAAATGCTTTTTGTGAGATGATAATACTAACCCCGAATCTAATACTTTAGTCAAAGAAGCTTGAATGAAAAGGCTGAATAAAGAGAAAAAGAAAAAAAAATAGAAATGCGGAATATACCCATATTTATATAATTATGTCCCCGACAATAACCTTAACAGATAAAGGGTAACATTATGCGATGGATGCTCACGACAAATTTAAATGCTACAATACTGCTTTACGCGTCTGACAGAACATGATTTATAGCAATTCTATTTAGGCTCATATCAGTTAAAAATAGCAAAATCATATTGTGTCGAACATTTAATAAACATATGTACATTGTACACTGTCAAATAAAACATACATACACACATACACTCACGCCTTTTTCCCAGAAGAGGTAAGCAGAGTATCTCCTGGTTACTACCACCAGGATCACCCACGTTTCGCCTTGTCTGTTCCATTTCAGGATATGATAAAAAAAAACAAATACAACTACCTGAAAATACACAACACGCATAAAAATACGTATATATTAATTAGTCATATAACATGCCACAAAATGTCCGGTTGTTAAGGGGACCTATCTAGCCATGTCAAGTAAAGCCCGTGATAGACGATCGAACATGGTGCGCAACATACAAGAGGACAATTAGAAATTACTTATCATGATTCTGATCGAACCAACTGGCAGACAATAATAATAACGCGCGACGGACTGCCCTGCACGATCAAATACGGTACGGATCGAACCGCGAACTCGGTGCGCTCCAGATGATGATGGGTCGTCTGATTTTGACTAATATGGATGTAACTGGCATGAGTGCTTTATCTCAATACTGTTGGACTTATTAATTAAGTAATCCGGATAACTATTTTCTTCATTTTAATGTCTATATAATGAGTCGTATTGTGCAATGTGATAGAATACGATTAATTAATTCCCGGCAAGAGTTCTCAAACGGGTGATCTCCGAAACGTGTAGGTTAAGGTAACATAATGAGTATTTTTCGTACAGCTACATATGTCAGATGGCGATAATAATTGTCAATGCAATTAATAATTCAATCCGGGCGCCCCTATTCGACATAACGCAATGTTAGGGAATGGGTGCTATTAAATTTGTTGCCCCCGGAGTTCATAAAACTGTACGTGATTTTGTGTTATGAATATTTAAATCCGGCAACATTGAAAAAGAAGACAGACGACTAAAGTCAGAAAAAACAAAAGGTTTTTTCCGTGGGTCTTCTGATGACTGCACGGTCTACTGTACTTACGAGAAAATCTATATTCATAGGTTTGAATCAGAAATCATTTATTGTTTATTGCACAAAATATAGGTACAATCACAAGTTCTTAAATAATACATAAGTAGTTCCAGTACATTTTGCCATGTGCCGTGCAAAAGTAGTATTTAGAGAACTTAAAAAATAATAATATACGAGTCTTATTCTAATATCGCTACATAGCATCGAAGTAGAATTTAATATAAAGTAAACAAGAAATAAAAACTACACAATCTGGTAAAGTACATCTGGGTTCTGTGAATAATTTGTTTAGTAATAAGCTAACTTTGATGTAAGATGTTTGATAATGCAAACGTTGATGTACGACGCTCATTAATAATTAATTAGAATTGCTGTATCTATAGCGACATGTGTCAATGAAGTTCCTGTTGTATATATGGGTACCAATGACTAAAGTGTCCTTATTTCTTTAACAGAAGAAAGAATGATAATTTAGAATAAAGGGATATATATACAGAGTGCCCCGGAATTAATGGACCAACAGGGTATGGGGGATAAAGGGAACTAATTTCTAATAAAAACACTTCATATTGTTGTACTAGGTCATGTAGTTTTGAAGTTATAGTATTTTTAACATTATTGTAATATTTGTAAAACTAAACATAGCCACAGTGGCCAAAGCTGTGTACGCCTATCATGGGCATTTACATTAAATTATTTAAAGTTATAATATCTAATAAAAAATAAGCGATGTGTATTATGCTATTGGTGTATCATTTTAAATAAATAAATCGGGCCAGCCTTACTCAAGTGATGCGATCATCAATAGCTTTTCATTTTTATTCATACAAAGTAGATAAAGTTAATGCATCAGTAAATCCTTCGTTTTACTTTAGAACATTGTATTTGAACATTGTAATTAATATAAATGTAAACTAGCGTAAAAAACTAAAAGCAATACTGAAGGTGTCACATAAACTATCAGTCAAATACGAAAATGAATTTTATAGCTTATTTAATGAGGGCGTAGGTAGTCCAAAATCATCACGGTAATGGTTTGCGACCTTCTGGAGCAGTACAGTGATGTGAACTCGGTGTAACCTCTTGAGGTTACACCGAGTTCACACGTGTCACAAGAGTGACAAATGTTTATACAATAGGTATTGAAAAAACCGGTAAATATCGGTTTCTCGATTATCGAAAAGTTCCGATAATTGCATGCCCTAAATGATATACAAGGAAAACAGGCAAAGAAGAAGGAATCCGCGATGAGAATCAATTCCCAAGTTCTTTCGATGCGTCATGGGAGCTCGTAGATTTTTACGAAGCGACGTCGCATAGCAGTTATGCTTACAAGCCCTTTATAGCATGATATTTACATCAATAAAGACATAGTATGATTCACTAGTGTCCATTTGCTGTGAGTAATAGCTCCAAAGCAAATAATGAACCAACGAATTAAGATATGCTTACGTCACGCATACGTTTTAGTAGTACAGATTACAGAAAACTCAACAGGAAACTATGACTGGTTTTCATATAAAATTGCACGGACGGACAATTAAATTACTAAGTGGCGGCTAACTATTTAGAGGCATGGCGAATTTGCGTTTTAGATATGCAGACGGTTGAGTTGGCCCAAAATAAACTTATGTAGGAGTGATAAAAAGTCTGATGCATCATCTGGTTATTGACCGCGCATTTTAGTCGTGAGATCATAGATTCTCTTTTCATCTAAAAGCACTCAGACATGGTGTTTTTTAAATATAAAAATAAAAAGTAATTCTGGTATTGGGTAAAATTCCTTTATTACTTGGTTGACATCCAGCTAAAGTATGATCGTATAAATATTAGCGAAATCTTCTGTGATATTTCGATAATTATCATTAAAACCTGTCGGATTGAATACGCGCAAGGGCGAGAAATAGGCATGACGGGTCTAACGGTTTCGGGTCCCCGGGGCCATTCCAACCACGGAATAAAAAAATAAGTGGAAGTGATACTACTGCACACGCGGTGTGGCATCTTTATGCCGTTTTCGGCAGCACTTCGGCAGTTGCTCGTTACCACGCAACGCGATAACACGCCTTGACAAGAAAACGAAAATAAAGAATAATGCCTTATAGTTCTGTATTGGGGTGCAAATATACAAGCATATGTACAAAAGTGTCTAATGGATGTGTATCATACATCGATTAAAGCAAAATGTTATTTATTTTGGCTGAACTACATACGATTTGATTTTATAGAAAAAAAAAATTAAGACGGACTACCGAAAAACTACCTTATATCAACGATATAAAGTACAGCTTTTAATGTTTCATTTTCTATCAACTCACAGAAAAAATGTAATAGTTCTAGTATGTCTACTGGACACTATCGATAAATTTGTCTAATTAAGTAATCAAAAACGAATAAGACCTATGTACCAATATAAAATACTCGTATATATTCTGGCTTATAATAAATAGCCACATTAATTTAATAAAATCTTAATCGATTGAATTAAACTAATGTGGCTAAGATAATCTCTAAATTAGCACATATCTGTTATTATTATAGGAAAGTGTATGCGCTTCGAAGTGTTTTTTTTTTATTTTATGGTAAACGATCACTTGCAGTAGTGCGTGGTGGCCTGTTGGTAACGGACCAGACGCGGCTGCCTACATGTTTCACGGTGGTCGCGGGTTCAAATCCCAGGGCACACCTCTGACTTTTCGGAGTCATGTGTGTATTGATAGTCAATCACCACGTACTATAACGGTGAAGGAAAACATCGTGAGGAAACCTGCATACCATAGCGATTTGTATAAATTTCTATGGTATGTAAAAGTCCGCCAACCCGCATTAGGCCAGCGTGGTGGACTATATGGCCTAAACACTCTCAATCGTACTCTCGATTGTAGAGGAGGCCCGTGCCCTGCAGTGGGTCGTATATGGGCTGATACAAAAAAAAAAACGATTACTTACACACTTGAATATATTATTTTTTAATTCTAGAAGTAATGATCGCTGCGCTTTTTTGCTCATTTTGGAAAGTTATTTCGAATAAGTATATAAATAAGAGTGTAACACGTATGTGTTTTTATTTAGGAAGAGTATAGAGAGAGATAATTGTTACATTTAAAAGAAAAGAAAAATTGTTAATATTTATGGAAAATTAATTGATAAATTATTGAGAATGATGTGACATCTCTAATTATGGGTATGACGTAGTAATTTATTACGTATTTAAAAATTCAAATCAGCGTCATCTAATGTCGAATAACTGTATTACTTCAAATTTGGTAAAATTAAACAGGAAACAAAAAATGTTTGTAGTATGTCTTGACAGATAAGATAAAAAGGACTTTATAGAGAAGGTTTAAGGCTTAAAATATCTAAAGACAAAAATGACTTATATTTTTTTTTAATTACAAAAATGACATTTTTAAAGTGATGGTTGTGTTTGATGTGTTGCATATACTATTTTAATTTCTAAATGTGTGAGTTTGGCGACAGCAGTTTTCATAGAAATGTAAGCTAGTGTCACTTCCACTTGTTTTTTCTACTCCGTGGTTCCAATAGTGCCGAAGAGGGCCACGCGGGGTTTTGGTTGGTATGCCGTAGACCGGTGAACCTAACATAATTTGGCCACTTTCCCCCGAGGTGGGACGTCAGCGGCAAATCGATTTCCCCTCGTTAACAAAAATAAATAAGATTGGGTCTATCGTATAAATGAATTAATACAAATAAAATTGCTATTATACTTCTGTATTATGACGTCAACGCTCTTGGATTACGCTTTGGTCTTAAAGAAGTTGTATAAAGGGCATAGACAAAACAGACACAGCGATGAGAATCAATTTGATCTCACAGTTGAGGACGGTATAGACCGGACGTAATGGCGTATCTTGAGTCCTAAACCTAAGAGTGGACCTCAACACCAATTGGTATAATGGTAGGTGGAAAAAATAAAACCAATGATAGTTACTTGGTGACTTCTGGATAAAAGTTGGACTTTACATAATGTATAAAGTGCGTATAAAATAACAATTGTAAGTGAAACATCACTAACTGTATTCTCGGGGCCGACCCTTAACCTAAAGCTACATAGAGTACGCTACATAACTCACGTATATTCCTACTATTAAATCATTACATAAAAATAATTCTTCTACTTTCCATAATCCCACACTAAGCTTGTAAGCTTAATGCATGACGTCAGCTATTTCGGCACAGTATCCAATGCCGGCCAAACTGTGTATACATACATAAATTCACGCCGTTTTCTCAAAAGGGGTAGGCAGAGATGCTACCAGGACACCAACGTTTCGCCTTGTGTGTACCGTCCCACGATGTGATACGAGGCCAGCCTATCACTGTGTAATGAATTATAAATTGGAATCAATCAGGTGACAGTAACTTAGCCATATATACTAGCATGATAGATGCCAAGAACAATATGTTTTATATCCGTTGATTTATATGGTATATGGTATTTATGGTAGTCAAGTTGTTGCCAGTATCATAATAAACACAACCAATACTTACATAGCGAATTCTGTGTTAATTACCCCATGGGCGAGAATTAAATTATCATTTGAATAATCTGAAATCGCAAAAATAGACTATATTTTGTGCATACATTGTATGAGTAGGCGTAACGCCAAAAATGTATCAATATTCATCGAATAGCTCAAGTGAAAATCTAATAGTCGTACTAGATACTGCGTTAAATGTGTTAAACAAATACAGACAGCCGTAAAACAAGTTCAAAACATGTTTACGCCCAAAAAACGTTAGTAAATTGTGAACCCAATTGGGTACAATATTATAAACATTCCGTTTAATTATACGTTATCATCAGTTGATAACATTGTGAACCGCGAGCCGTCGTATTAATATCTTTATCAGCGCTGATGCGTGACTAATGCGCGAAACATCATCTGATACTGATAATGCTTTCTATCTCGGTACACTGACGGAAACATGGCGACTAGTGGTCAAGGGCACAGACCCGTTAGAATTTCGGTCGATTCATTGACCTTTAAAAACGGAGAAAATACTGTCGTTTGCTGAATATCAGTCTATCAATCAATAAAAGAATATCTTACATAATGTTAGCTTAGTTATTTAGATTTGACAGCCTTCGTGGCGCAGTTGGTTAGACGCCGGCTGTGTAACGAGAGGCTGCGGGTTCGATCCCCGCACCGAGACAAATGTTTGTGTGAACGACAAGTATTTGTCTCGGGTCTGGGTGTTTGTGAAACCGAAAAGCCTCTCGTAGTTCTTCATACCCACGATACAATAGTCGATCTTAGTGTGGTGGTCAGGAATTTGTATGTGACTGTTGGGTATATTGATTATTATTGTTATTTATCGCCCAGCCCCGGGAAGTACACTGCTAAATACAAGCCTTCCCCTGCGACTACAACAGCGACTTGTGAGAAGCGGGTACCCAACGAGTTCCTGCAAACTGTATGAACTTTGTCCCCGCCTTCGATCAAAAATACCATGTGCTTGCCGGACAGAGTCCTCTATTCGAGATCTTGACCTTTTGATTGAGCTAGAACTAAATGTCCATCTATGTTCTTTAGATTGACCTTAAACTAAATATCCATCTATGTTTAATATGGTGAATCGACGGCCTCCTTTATTCATACCACCGTCAGTCATTTAACGGTTCTTAAGTAGGAATGCACATTACAATTTTCAAGCGTTTTCTTGAATATTATGGCATATTAATTTCAGAGTTGTCCCCTATCTGACGTCAAAGGTTGACGCCGGTCTGATGTTGTACTTACTTAACTCCGTCTTTTTCAATTTGAAAATCACGGTTTGGTCAGGATCGAATTTAAAGCGAAATGACGAAATAATTCGTCACAATTCTCTATCATGTATCATATTACACAGAATAAAATATATATATATATATATATATATATATATATATATATATATATATATATATATATATATATATATATATATATATATATATATATATATATATATATATATATATATATGTATATATATGTTGTCTTGTAAATAGAGATTAAGTACGATGTATTGACTTGTTATAAGAGCAATTTTATTGCCTACATGACCCATAAACGAATTTCATTTCAATTACGACAATTTTAGATTATCAATAAAAAATAAAGACGAAAGTATACGAATATTTTTATCTAAAAACTGAATCCAGAATATTACGTGTTGAAACACCCATACAGACACGCAACTGTTATGTTCTGCTTTTTAGTAGAATCAGTGGCGACGCAAGTCCTAAATGTAATGTGGGTAGGGTGCATTTCGCGACGTCCTCTGATCGTGCAAGAAGAAGAGAAGAATACTTCTCCAGAACATTAAACAAAAATGAAAAAAAAAAGAAACATATTTTTTATTTTACTGAGCTCCATAATGATTGGTTTGTAATTAATTTATCTTAGATGCTTCAAGAGATAAAAGTGCCAACGCTGAATTCTTACGGCGTTTTTCCTAGACAGACTTAGAATCTATTTTAGTTATCAACTGTTTTGTCTTCTTCGATCAAACTGTATTTTAAATTCATCCTTAAGGGACAAAGCATTTGATAACTAAAATAAGTTATAAATCTGTCTATGAATAAGGCCATGTTTTCGTTTGTTTTGAGATATTCTCTGTGACCTCTGAATTCCATATTATGAGATAATAAGAAATATAAGGAATAAAAGTAATAAAAAAAGAAATTAAACAATCTTCAAAATTGTAATAAAAAGAAATAAATAAAACGAATATTAATACTAATATCCAAATATTCCAACATTTATTTTTATCACAGCAAATGCTCAAAATGCTTTCCTCGCACAACCGACATCTTTTAATTTTCTTTGCAGACAAAACATACTTTTTGGTCATAAAATATTTTTACCGTCAAAATAAATAAAATTAAATGTGCCTTTTCACGTTTCAATGATTTTTCCTATCTTAATTAAATACTGTATAATTGCGCTTAACTACAGTTTTTTTTTAGATTCTTTTTATATTTATTAATACATATTTCATAATGCTGGCAAAATTCGAAAAAAATAGTGGCCCTAGCACCACCATTATTATCTCCAGTTGTGAGATTCCAGCGCTCCTCCATCTAGACATTATTAGATCTGCGTCACCGCGAAACACGAATTGTTTGTATTTATGTCATACCGTAGCCATACCTACTATTAGGGATCACCTTTTTTTTTTTTGTGAAGAATTAATACGCTTAAAAATTTCATTTAAGGTTACAATATTTTAAAAAAAAGTGTCGAAGTTACTCAAATATCGATTTGAAATTTTCACTTCCGGTTTACTCCACGTAAAAAAATCAAATTTAGAATTGGACAAAAAAATTAAAACTTTGACTTATGAACTTTAAGAAACAATATATTTTAATATTTTTTACAAATTAATTGATGCAGATAATAAGCATCCAAAATTCGTGACTTCATTCTTGGTCAACTTTTAAAAGCTCATAACTATGCAATAAAGCTTCATACTAAAACAAAAATGTGTGTACACATCCACGTCTACTAGAAGTATAACTAACCGGAGTATAAACAAATTTCATGATCTCATTTTTTTTTTTGGTTGTCCGCTTCACGTGAAATACCCAAAATATTCTAAGAGAGAAATTTAAAATTTGTCAGTTCGCACCCATTTTTTTTCGAGCTTGTTATTAGAAAATATTATGTACTGTGTTGTTATAGTGTTTCCGTATAATGTAGTGTTTACTTTATACTATTGTCTAATTTTTGGATCGTATATAATTGGTTGATAATTGTTGACATTTTAACGGTTTCGAAATGGAAACAGATATCTATTAAGCAAACGTTTTTAATGAATGAATGAAACTTATATATTATGGTGAATTTAAAAGTGATACGCGTCAACTGCTGCGTGGCGAATCATTTATCTCATGAAGTGCATTTTTATAGGTAAGTTAAAAAAACAAATGCTGAATTTACACAAATTAAAATCGCACTGGATATTATACTCGTATTCAACGTTATATGACATTACGTGTCTACCGGAGAAACGACGCAACTAACAATGTTTAATCCTGAAACAAATATTGTCATATTTAAGTAACGTTTGAAGTTTGTTTTGTCTGTTAATCCCAAAACGTAAAATACTCTATTGTGTTATGATATGAAACGGAAATATTAAACCTACGAATGTAAGTACGAAGTACGCAATGAGAACAGTGCAATGTCGTGCAAGTTTAGTATTAAAAATAATAAGGAAATATTTCGCTGAATATTGTACTTACATAATGGAGTAAAAATATAGTTAGTTGTTAATGTAATAAAAATAGACACCAGAAATATCGGCTTCCCATTTGAAACAGTCACCCTTCGCCACTGAGAAGTATAGTGACTTCTTCATCGTAATTGTATTTTTTATAAACTTTCATTTTAAATATTAGTAAGTTTAAATGTATATAAATTAAACATAGTATCAATAAAGCTTTATTTATCTAACGCACCATCAAACTATTATTTAGACAAATAACAGAGGTATATTATAAATCCATACATATTTTGGTACTCTCACCTTTATGTTGGTACCTATATCTTGTTGGTATATCTTGTTTGGTACTCTTTAGGCCAGTCTGTCGACATTTTTGGCAGTTCCTTAAGATGTTTTCAAACAGAGGTCTTAAAAAAAGAAAATATTTAATTTAATTATTTAATTTTTTAAGTTTTTTATTAAACTGTTCTTGCGCATTTATTGTTTGTTGAAGTCACATAAGTTCCTTTTAGTTTCATTAGCATTAATATTAAGAAATATAAAGTTATTCCAAATTATTTATTTTTAAGAGATTTATATCAGTTTTTATTATGTTAACATTTTTTTAAATTTCTAATTTCTATTTTTTCTTAAATGTTAATGCATGCAGTGGCAACTAAAGGTAATACATTTAATTTATTGTTGGTGTATTTGTAACGTTCATTTATTAATGTAATTACCACTGATTGTCCTTAAACAATAAAATAAAAAATTAACAAATATTTTTATTTTTAGAGGGATTTAAAATTTCTCACCAGAATATGAAGTTGTAAAAAATAACGAGCGTTTCCGAATCCATCGTCGTAGTTGTTCGATTGGATGGATTGATAGGCGCGTATCTGCAAGTGCAGCTAATTATAACGACTGCAAAGAAGAGATACAATAGTTTGCTAATAATACGGTGTAATAAAAATAATTACTCAAGCTTTTTGAATCAATGTTATCATTAGTACTACCATCTGTCTTCGTTTTCGAAAGCGTGTCTCTAATACCCGATATTGTTTAGAATTGCGCGACTTCTTTTTTTGCATTCGAGTTTTTATATTAAACACAGATTGATTTCAAAATTAATTCATTATCATCATAATAAACTGCAATCAAAATGTTTTTGAATATTTTGTTTGTTATTGTATAGGTACACCTTTATAATGAGCTTGAAACTAATTTCGATATTTTTGAGAAAACTAACAGGCCGTTTGTTATTTAACTTGGTACAATATAACTCGGGTTGGTTAGGAGAGTGTTGTCTAAGTTAAATACGGTATGTCGATATCACATACATATGTACATACATAAACATACGCCTTTTCCCCAGAAGGGGTAGGCAGAGGAGCTACCAGAACACCCACGTTTCGCCTTGTATATGCCGTCCCACATTGTGATAGGGGGCAAGCCTATCGCCATATCAGGCACAAATTCCGGACTCCGGGCTGATAATGAATAGAAAAATCCAATATCAATCATGGGACAGAACACATAAGGCGAAACGTGCGTATCCTGGTTGCACCTCTGCCTACCCTTTTTGGGAAAAGGCGTGATGTTTATGTATGTATTAATATCACCCTGTATAATAATGCAATATGCATCTAATACAGCCCTCGTTTGGGGAAATAAATCAAGATCTATTCTACTGATCGTCAAGTATACTTTTTGAACAAACGCTTCAATTGATGACATAAAAGTTATAATATATTCATAATGCAATACTGTTGTAATTATGGTAAATTTATAATTAAATAATATTAAAAGTTTCATACAGCGCCATCTATTGGGCATATAAGTGATCAATCGATATACGCAATAAATAAGTGTCATGGCCTCTTGCAAAATCCTCGTGAACAGTGAAGCATGTGTAAAACAAATAATAATGTAAATGTCTGTATATCAAGGAATTACAGCTACTAAATATATTACCGCACGTCTTTAATTTCGACCCATCACTCCAACAAATACAAAAAAGTATTTTTTAATTTAATTGTATAAGAACATTTATTACACGATGTGAAATTGTTTTAATTGTACACTACGTGCTAGCAATTCAAGGGAACTAACATATGGTCAGTAAATAAAACACAAATTCGACAACACATTGCAATTTAATTAAAATAAATGAATTACATTGAGATACAACTAAATAAATCACACACTCGACCGCTTTGACATACAAGTAAACAAATACATCGATTATTAGATGATACAACAATAACACACATAAGAACAATTTAAACCGCACAGTACATAAAAAGCTGACATTACACCGATTTATACGTACATCATTTAGATTCAAGAACATCATACGACAAAGGAGATCTCTAACATTCATTAAAACCTCAAGCATGGTTAAATTTGCAATAGTACGTTAATTGGGAGATACATCAAAAGCTAACAGTACATAATGTGAAAGGCACAATACTTGGATAAGTGACAATACGACGATTAACACGAACATACGACATAGACGACGATATAACGACACAATACGACAGTAAATATATCGATTAAAATACGAAGAGAGAGTTGGGATAATACATCGATTGGAAGATACATGGATAACTTTAACAGTACGAATAAACAATTTAAAAGGCACTATACATCGATAACGACACGACAACGATTAATACGCACAACACCTAGACTTGAAGACAAAAACGACGAGAAAAACGACAACAAGAACGACAACATGGATTAACACTCGAAGCTTTGGGAAATTTGCAACAGGTCATTGATTGGGAGATACATTGAAAGCTAAAGGGAATAACATGAAAGGTAAAATAATTAGATAAATGACAGACCACATTAATACGCGTAACACCTACACTTGAAGACAAAAACGACAACACGGATTAACACTCGAAGCTTTGTGAAATTTGCAACAGGTCATTGATTGGAAGATACATTGAAAGGTAACGAGAATAACATGAAAGGTACAATAATTAGATAAATGACAGACCACATTAATACGCGTAACACCTAGACTTGAAGACAAATACGACAACAAGAACGACAGCATGGATTAACACTCGAAGCTTTGGGAAATTTGCAACAGGTCATTGATTGGGAGATACATTGAAAGCTAAAGAGTATAACATGAAAGGTACAATAATTAGATAAATGACAGACCACATTAATACGCGTAACACCTAGACTTGAAGACAAAAACGACAACAAGAAGGACAACACGGATTAACACTCGAAGCTTTGGGAAATTTGCAACAGGTCATTGATTGGGAGATACATTGAAAGCTAAAGAGAATAACATGAAAGGTAAAATAATTAGATAAATGACAGACCACATTAATACGCGTAACACCTAGACTTGAAGACAAAAACGACAACAAGAACGACAACACGGATTAACACTCGAAGCTTTGGGAAATTTGCAACAGGTCATTGATTGGGAGATACATTGAAAGCTAAAGAGAATAACATGAAAGGTACAATAATAAGATAAATGACAGACCACATTAATACGCGTAACACTTATACTTGAAGACAAAAACGACAACAAGAACGACAACATGGATTAACACTCGAAGCTTTGGGAAATTTGCAACAGGTCATTGATTGGGAGATACATTGAAAGCTAAAGAGTATAACATGAAAGGTACAATAATTAGATAAATGACAGACCACATTAATACGCGTAACACCTAGACTTGAAGACAAAAACGACAACAAGAAGGACAACACGGATTAACACTCGAAGCTTTGGGAAATTTGCAACAGGTCATTGATTGGGAGATACATTGAAAACTTAAGAGAATTATATGAAAGGTATAATAATTAGATAAATGACAGACCACATTAATACGCGTAACACCTAGACTTGAAGACACAAATCGACATAAAAATACTAAACATCGAGTAAGACACAAAGTACATTACAATTAGTATTAGAATATTGAGAGGAAGTTACATCAAAAGCTAATAAATAATTTGAACTACACAATTATTAAATATTAGGTTGGAGAAAAGCTTTCTTGCATTTTATGTGAAAACTATTGCATAAGACATTCCATTTTAAAAGTTATTTCAAGAACAATGCCCTTCCAACCCTGCCATATACACAGAACCACCTTATTGTAAGTGAACCCAGGTTTTGCCACAGTCTGTGAAGCCTGACCGACATTTGACCACGACCATTTTCCCACATTCTAGTCATACGTGATCCATTTTTCATCACCACAGTAAATGAAAAATAGCTGATTTTTTTGATGTCATCAAAAGTAGCCGAATGCAAAAAATACAGTCAAAGAGATTTTATTACAAGTTTATACATTCTTTATGCAAAAAGACTATTTCCCCAACCTATTAAGTGATTATACATCGTAGCCGAGTGACAAGAAGGAGACATATATTTGAAGATACAACACGACAAAAACATACTACACCGATAAACACACGAATAATAGTGGAATTTGCTATAGTATGTAGATTGGAAGATTTATTTGATTAGAAGATACGAATACACCAAAAGCTAATAACGGGTAATTTGAAAGGCACAATACATCGAGAACTGACACGACACCGATTAATACGCACGAGACATACACTTGAAGACACGCTGGAAGGAAAGGGATATGCAACTTCGATAAAAACACGCAAGCAAAATTAAAATTGCAATAGTACATCGATTGGAAGATTTATCGGAAGATAAATTGGAAGGCACAATACATCAATACATCGAAAAAAGACACGACACATTGATATTAAACCATGAAAAAGGTTAGGTGACATCAAAAGCAGACAATAAGCACGAAAAAAGCCGTCTTTGTACCGGGCGGTAGTCTTTCCCTTAGATGTTCTTACCTATATACCATTCCCCAGGACTATTGTTACCCTCACAATGATCCCTGCGGTCCGGGGGAGTAAATCATATCATCATCATCAGTGGAATAAACTTTAACGCAAGCAAATTTTAAATAATTATAAAATCCTTCTTTAATTACTTTTTCTATTACTTACTGTTCCAAATTATGAAACAATCTGAGTAACTTCCATAACAACAATTCCAATCGAGTTGTTGTATTAGTTACTATCATAACATTCTTCCCATTTGAAATGCTTAGACTCGAAATGATTCCTTCAAAATTTTGACGCGCTCTACACTTTACAAACATTCCATAAGATCTAAAATTAATAGAAGTCATATTGAAAAAATAAAACATAAAGTTATTCTCGTAATTGAAATAAAAATTAATTAGGCTCCCATTTTAACTTAAAAACCAACAATAATACTTTACATTCTACTCAAGGTACAAAGACATGGGTTCTAAGGGACGAGGGGAAGCAAACAGTGTCCAGTACATTACACCTAAAGCAATTGTGACGACATCGAAAAGAGGTGATTCTAACATTAATACAGACAACAAGTGTAATATTACACCTAACATTGAAATTGATAGCTAATGGAAGTAGAAATTGGAGATGATTTTTTATTATTAAGACGAATACATTCAACGAGAACAAACAAGAAGCAACGAACTCACGTATGCGAAGAAGAAGGAAAGAAGGAATGAATAAAAACTCGAAAAAAAGCAGATAGAGGACAAATCATAAAACCACGACATCGAAGACACGACCTAGAAAACGAGTAAAACCGAAAAGACAATCAGCTAAAATACATTCAGACACATTACGACAGAAACATCAAAATTTTCTTAACTATAGAAGTACCGCAATGCAAACAAATTACACAAGACATATTCGCATTAGTGTTAAATTAAATTTACAGACAATGCACAGCTAAACATACAAAAAATAAATGGTTTGAGGTTATTCTAAACGTTAAATGAAATACAGTAGTGTTCAGTGAAGATTGTGTTCGGCTCTTTGCTGATTCTTGTACCGTAGGCTTGAAGTCTGACCGTCCATAATTACTGGAAAATGTTGTTTGGTTGGACTTATTCTTCGATGGTATCTTCGAAAACTTTGTAAGCCACCTCTCGTGAAGGATGTTTAACTGCTGGTGCGACGTCACAGATCTGAAATGTAACAGTTGTGCAATTAAAAATATATAGAGACAATACGGAAAGACGAAGACTAAATCCAATTAAGAGAAGTAGTTCCAGAATCCTATTGATGTTCCTGTAATTATCTTGGTATTTACAGGAAATTCCGTTTTGACCGAAACAAAACAAAGGAAAATTGTCTTCAATCACATGGATGTGTAATAAAAAAATGTCCCTTTTCCCCTTAAATTATTGTACCTAAGTTCACTCATATTGAAACAGCGCGTAATTGGAGAAGGCTGCATTATAAAGAAAGACTAGAATTTCATAATACTAAATAAAGAATCTACGACGTTCTTTGTAAAATGTTTCCAGAAAAAGTCTCAGATGTGCTAAGAAGTAATCGAGGCCTTCATGATGCAGTGAATCTGTATGGATTACCGAAATAAAATCATGAATTCGAAGCTCTAAGTTGCGATATTCTTTGTTCGGGGTAAGTAGTGTCTGAGCCTTTGTTCGCAGGTCGCCCGGGTCAGTACATTGCACATGCGCGCAGGTGCATGGGCCGCCATTTTGAAATGCAGGGCCGCGCCGTATTGATCGGCCCACCCGGCCCGGCCAGGCTCGACGAACAATGTGTCAGTACAGGACGATATAATATTATATGTACTGTACTGTGCTGTATCAGCCCAGATAAGTCCCATTGCAGGGCACGAGCCTCCTTTACAATCGAGAGTACGATTGAGAGGGGTTAAGCCATGTAGTCCACCACGCTGGCCTAATATCATATATCAACAAAAAAATAAATTACGTAACGACGAGATTGAAATGATATTATAATATTGATGATAATATTTATCAGCAAAAGTGATGGTAGGCTACGATCTTAACTCTGAACTAGGATGAATCAAAAAGAGTATCAAAGAAAAGTAGGTGTATCGAAAAGAATACGACGTAATAACTCGTTTATCGCAAATTAAATATCTCTTAGATGATTTGTTTAGTTGGTTTATCATTATGTTTTAGTTTTTTTTTGTATTAGTACATTTTTTATTTTCTTGAAAATATATAGAGGAGGTACTTACTCCCAAGATGGTGCGTTGTTTTCACAGGATTCAGCATTGTTTTCGAACAGCAAGCCGCCGGTGTCTGCCTCGCCCCCTCCGCCAGCCTCCGGTGTCTGCCTCGGCCCCTCCGCCTCAGCTCTCCTCCCCTCTCCTCACCTCTCTTCCTCGCCATGTCTGATGATTTTCATGGATCAATTTTCACTGATGACTAGGTATTTCATGATTATTGCTTTAATGTGTACTTCGTTTCAAAATGTTCAGCAATAATTAGGGATTTCCAAATTATTGCTGAACATTTCTTGGATGCGTGCGGTGCTCGCGCCGCTCGTATCCGAATGCCGAGTGTTCTGCTCCGGGACGCTCAGCGCTTACCCCCGCACCCTGCGCGTATTGATTTATGTGTCGGTTGCTGCCGGCGCCATTTGCAAGTTTCTATTCTTGGTTCGGGTGGTGGTTGGGTGGAATGAACGTGCAATATATCCAGGTTCTGCAGAAGCAAACATTTTTACTAAGACTAATTTATTTGAGGTTATTGATCCAAAACCAGTTTCATTAGTTTCACCAGTAATTAGTTATGAGTAAAGGGGCAATGGGCGGGGCTCATAGCACGGAGATCTGATGGCCGATGGGGCCAAAAAGTTCTCGAACGGAGGCCACGAGGCGGAAAGCGCAGCGTGGGACGTCCACTCCCTAGATGGTCAGACGACCTGATAAAGGTCGCGGAACGTCGCTGGATGCAGGCTGCCTCCAACAGGTCACTGTGGAAATAATTGGGAGAAGCCTATGTCCAGCAGTGGACTTCCGTTGGCTGATGGATTGATTGATTGAAAGGGGACATTTTAGTCTCAAACAGGACCGCAATTTGTTAAGTCGATTCCGATAGTTCATCATGAAAACGGTTCTTCACATAAGCAAAAAATTGCAAAAATGTAGAATAATACCAAAGCACAAATAAACCCAGAATAAAGCCGGTATATCTTAGCTGGTTAGGTATCAGTATGACATAGAATACGTAATGAATCTTTTTCGTAAACTAAAGTAAGAGAGTAATTTTCGATGGCCGGGTATTTCAGCGGTGTTGCGACGTAAGCAGAAGCAAGGTAAGCAGCCACCCCCGCTCGTGGGCCTTCGTAATGCTAGGGCACGACAATGCCACGCCGCCTACAAACAACAAAGACATGTTACAAAAAATTAAGACTGCTATAAAAAACAGTTACATACATAGTTCTGACCCCACATTAAGATCAATTAAGTCTTGTGTCGTGGGTATCAGAAACTACGAGAGGCTTTTCGGTCTCACAAACCAGACCCAACACAAACATTTGTGAGCCACATAAACATTTTTGTTGATGCGGGAATCGAAACTACGCCACGGAGGCTGCCAATATTAGTATTAATATTCAAATGGTTTGAATGCTGTACTAAATTGTATTAGCCGATATGCGTCCCACTGCAGAGCATGGGTATCCCCTACAATCGAAAGTGCGATTGAGAGGGTTTAGGCCATATACGAGTAGTCCACCATGCTGGCCACACTGGCTTAGTACGAATTGGCGAACGTTACATACCATATCAATTCGTACAAATCGTTATGATATGCAGGTTTCCTCACGATGTTGTCCTTCATCGTTATAGTACGTGTTGATCGACTATTAATACAATTACTAATTAGTATCCAGTGACGTTATTAATTATGTATCTACACTACTCACAAAAATTAAATGATATTTTTGTCTTATCAATTTTCTTATGTTTTTGACGGTCTATAACTTGGAGGAAATTGATCGTTAAGAAATTTGAAAAAATAAATAAATTGAAAGCTTGAAATGTCTATTTATCAGATCTGCCCACTATTTTTAATGGCGTTCCTGGTTTATAAGCAATCGTAGAAAAACCAACGACAAACGATTGCAAACTTTTACTGCTGTTTGAAAAATAGCTATGTAAACTTTTTGATAAGCAAGGCGCAAGGTATCATAGGCATGTTTGTTATATCAATCAATCATCAATAATATTGCATAAAAAATATACCCCATCTGGTTATCAGATGGGCGAATGTCGATCTTCCACGTCTCCCCTACAAAAGTTCTGCCAGCCTAAGATCTAGATAAGATCAACGGTATTTTGTCACACAGTATTTCTTCTTAATCTATAGTCAAACAAGATTATTCTTATTCAATATCTATTTTGTGCATCCATTAGTATGTATTTTTTTATTTTATCGTTAAAACACTTAGTATTCCATTTTAATCCATATTTAACCAATTTTTTTTTTCTTCAATATCGATTTCATTAGGTATTGATACGAAAATCATGTATCATTCGAAAATGAGCAAGGTTGAGTTTTTTGTTTGATCAGCATAGCTTTCAAAGTAAATTGCTATATTGATTTTAATTAAAACCGTAATGCGATAAAATATAAGACTGGTTATCAGTATTACAAAATTAAAAAATATAATAATTTAAAAGGAGGAGTATACCAGTCTACCGGCCAATAACGACGAGCGATACGTCATTGCAAAGGTCTTTTCAGATGCTACAACTTCTTCAAAATATGGCTACTTAAAGACATAACGAAAATCACGAAAGGGCCTCGGTATAGTGAGCAATAACAACAAGCGATGCGTCGTGGGAAAGGCCTTCTGAAATGCTAAAACTTCTTCTACGGCGACAACTCTCAATTCGGAGTGTGAAAAAAAAATTCGCTGCGTAAAGGTAACGCAAGGATGAAAATATGTAGGTATATGGACTCGTAGCCTCTTGACCAATAACGACGAGAGATATGTCATTCGAAAGCTCTCTTCTTTTTCCACAACTTCTTCTGTGGTAAGAAATCCCGATTAGCTGTATGAAAAAAAAAGTTCTACATAAAGATATCGCGAGGGTCATATATATGGACTCCAGCCTACTGGCCAATAACGACGAGCGATATGTCATTGAAAAGCTCTTTTCAGATGCTACAACTTATTTTATGGCAATAAAACCCAATTCACTGTATTAAACAAAATATAGCTACTTAAATACAGTACGAAAATCTCACGAAAGGGCCTCGGCATATTGAGCAATAACAACTAGCGATGCGTCGTTGGAAAGGCCTTCTGAAATGCTCAAACTTCTTCTACGGCGACAAGTCTCAAATCGGTGTGTGAAAAAAAAATATCGCTGCGTAAGTGTAGTACAAATTCAATCTTGAATCGGGAATCTTTGTAGTTAACAATGGTTTCGAAATATTTAAAAAAGTTTGGTGACTGATATAATTTTTGAATCTAGTATAATGACGTGTGGTATTTAAGTCACGGTGACAGAAGTCCTATGTGAGGGCCGATTTTTTGTTTCCACTGACTTCAGGTCCACACAGTTTTGGTCATAAAATTCTTTGACCCCCATTTCACTTTACTAAGTCCAGCATGGATCAACATCATCACAACTGCGTTATGTGTCGATGTGGTCTGTAACATAGAAGGTATCAGCACCATATATTAACAGTAGCTTTACTTCAAGAGAAACCTGAAGTTGCTAATTATTTACGAGAAAATGCAGTTTTGGAGGTTTGTTTTTGTTGTTGCATAATTCTTAATTGTAATCCAAAGATATTCAAACCATATAAGTGCGTCTTACTAAAGGGTATGGGTATCCTTTACAATCGCGTGTAAAATTGATAAAGGTTAGGCCATAGCTCACCAGAAACGTACCTGCGTGGATATATGTATTTACCTTAGAAACGGGTCGACTCGACCAGGGCGTACTCTCTATATCACAGAAAACCAACAAGAAACGACGCGTCCGCTTAAGTACAGAGTATATTTGTTCGTTCGGTGATTCAGATTATAAGTCCAATATAATAATGCTTTTAGGATGTTGTTGAGGCTACCGTGGAGATCTAGTGCTTCGCATATTTACACAGATGCACACTGATGGTTTCATGGCCATCATGAGAAAAAGGTGTGCATCGCTTCTTTCACGTCTCCGCGCTAGCACCAATAGGATCCTGCAGATATTTTCAGACCGCTGGAGCATACAATTGTTACAAAGGTGCATCAGCGGCACATATAATAAGATTGTATTGACTAGTGACATACCAAATATATTTTTATATTATACTACCATCGTTTTTAAGTAATCATTGTAACTAACATAATATATGGACTTCTATCCTGAAATAAAATATTTAATAATAATAATAAATAAATAAGGAGCCAATACATCTCATATTTTCTCCTCCCGTCCACTCCTCCACTCTATTTGAGATGCTCACAACGCACTAACAATCCAAGTTGTAGGTGATATTGGGCAGCATTAAGTATATACAATTAGGTAAACTCTGTAGGGATTTGACAAGTACTTTTAAAAATATTTACTTAAAAGTAGAATTATAACAGCTTTTTTGTTTCAGATTATTTTTGATGATACGTATATCGTTTGCCATCTGTGTTGGCAAAGAGCCAAAAATTATAGAAGACCCATTGATGTACAGGAAACCAGAACATCATTTATTGAAGTTCCGGGTTATAAGAGAGCTCCGAATACGGCCGCGCATTGCATTTACAACAATTGTCGCAATGTGGCTAATATACACGTACCGGAACTAATAAAAATATATTTACACATATGTGAATATAAACTATATACTCCGGAAAACGCCCGGACATGCCAAGAGCATCTTTCGGCCAATACGTGAAACGAATTGGTTGAATTCTGCAATATTACACATAACTTCAACAGTACCCAATTCACTGCCATTTGTGATATGTTGACTAGGGCTGTCCGTAGTAGTAAACGATTAGACTTTGAAACTGCGGGCGTTATTACAGACGCTGAAATGTATTTTTGGACCGGATTAAAACAGGACAGTTTGACTTAATCTTGCAAGAAACTTCTTCATTGTTTGAAACTCATAAAACACCGCGGATGACACTAGCGATTTTTTAGCAAAATTACGAACCGGAGAACCAAACACAAGGTTAGCAAGTCTTTTTGATACCTCTAAGCGATATATTCAATGAACGTTGAACATCTCATGAATGTGAGGGATTGTTTAACAAGAGATATCATTCCCCGGCCCTCGGAGTTTACCCACATGAGTAGAATTGATGTTTTAGAAAGAAACTTGCCATTAACTAAGGGAATTTTTGGCAACCCAGAGAATACCTGCTATCATTGTATGTGACGGAACGTATGCGTATATTTAAAAAAGTTCGATTTTTTTATTTCAACGATTAACATACAGCCTCCATAAGTATCAAAACTTGTTGAAACCGTTCTTGATCACTTTATCCGATGGTTACATAATCGACATATTTGGACCATTTCGTGCTACTAAGTCAGATGCATCCATTATGTCCGATTTAATAAACAATGAAAATAGTGTATTTCATTGGTTTTTTTTACAAAACGATGTTATCATTCTAGATAGAGGATTCCGCGACAGTGTTCCGGCTTTGGAAGCTTGTGGATATGAAGTCCTCACATCTGGATGGATATGACTACCTCGGTGTATAACCGAACCTAATAAACCATTAGTTTGATAACTGAAAGGCTAAATATGCCCAACTATTTGTACAATTATATTAGCGATTATAACAGACAAATGGTAACTTTTGTGGCGATAAATGCAAACGAAGAATTAGAATGCTTTCCGCGTTTGACTGAGAAGGATTTAAAACGATTTTTATTCGGCTCATATCAGATAAAATTAGCAAAATCATACTGTGCTGATCATTTAAGAGATGGTATGTACACTACACTATCGAAATAATTTAAGGTAATATATTTACAGAACGGCAATCATACAATATGCCTCAAAATGTTTGGTTGTTAAGAGGCCGTATTCAGTCGCGTCATGTCAGGGCAAGAACCGATTTCTGCTATGTATTAATTGATATGGACGTCATTGGAATGAGTGCTATATCTCAATACTGTTGCACTTGTGTGACAGGACGGCGGACAGTCCCTACTGTCCGCCGTCGTGTCCTACAGCTCCCTAGCTGTGCACATATAGCTTCTATAGTTTGGTACCTTGGTGTATAGACACGAAGCTTTCCATCCTCCAGCCGGACGCTTAATGGATGTTATTATTGAAGAGGTCGATGTTTAAATAACTTTTTTATTGTGATGAGTGAAGAGACGAGCATGCCATTCTTCTGATGGTAAACGAGACGACCACTCATGGAGAGTAGCAACACCATGAATTACAATTTAGAAAGCAACGCTTGGTATTCCACTGCGCTCGCCGTTCAGAGACATTAAATGTTAATTAAGTCTCATCAGGTCCAGTAGTTACTCTGGCTACAAAAACCTTCAAACCGGAACACAACAATGCATATCTTTTAGGTTAGGACTCACTGTTTGTCAATGTAATACTTCATTGCATACTAGAGATAAAAAGTTGATAAAAAAATGTTAAAAGGTCACATTGTTAAAGGAATTTCTGGCAGAATGTTTATTTTATATAGTTTTATTTTTTGCTTACTTGTTTTTAAGGACTTTCGGCTACCTACATAATTCACTTATTTAGGTACCTCAAGATACTGGCATGACCTACTTTGGGGACCACTAAAAATTTTGTTACACTCAACAAGGATATGCCAAATATTTCTGATTTTGTGATACTTTTATTTCTTATTTTTTGTGCAATAAATAAACTTTTATTATTATTATTGACACTGCTGTTTGGCGGGAGAAAAACACATTGCAGTGGAAAAATTGACATTGTAAACGCGAAGAAGCGACCTCTCACATATGAGGGGCCTACCACTAGTAGAATGGTATATTTATCAAGGCACCTACGATTGCAAGGTCTGTAATGAACATCCTGCCTCTGTTTTCCCTGAACGCTATGACATGTCCTTCTTTTAACGAAGTTGGAGGAGAGTACTCTTCCCAAAGTGGGATTGTTATAAAATTATAGGGGGCAAGCAAGCATATAGTTCACCTGATGGTAAGTGACCACGCGACATGGCGGCTGTCAATATATGTCTACGTTTCATCGCATGCAATGGTAGTCTTGATGTTCATAATTTCTAATCATGGGGTCAAATTCTAAGTTCCGAAAAATGTAATATTATATAAAAAAATCTTTCACTATGTTAATCGTTCAAAATCTTGCAAAATTCAGCAAATTGCGCTGTGACACAATCCAAAAATATGTATTTTTAGCGTCTGTAAAAACGCCCACTGTTTTAAAATGTAATTGTTAAATAATTACGCAAGACAAGAATAGTCAACATAGGTATTGTTGATGTTTGTGAAATGAGTCCTGTTTAAGTTTTTTGATATGATGAAATGCGATAAATTCAATCTAAGTATTGGTCAGATGTTGTCCAAGGAGGGTTTTGCGCGACATAGTATAGTTTATGTTCAAATAATAGGTAAAACATTTTCTACCGATATGTGTACATTTGCCAGTGGCGTCAATTATTGGCAATGCATATTTTAATAATTAAATCCGGGGGGCTTTTAGAAAAAAACAAACACAATTTAAAATAGAGAAAAAAAAAACATTATACAAGGTTATTATATATGTAGGAACGGAGTGCCTCGGTGGCGCAGTTGTACTACGGTATGATTGCAAAGCGGAGGTCTTAGGTTCAAATCCCGGGTCGGCAAAGTGATGATTTTTCTATTCATTATCAATCCGGAGTCGGGAGTTTTAGCCCGATAGTGCGTTAGGCTCGCCCCCTATCCCATCGTGGGACGGAAAACAAGACGAAACGTGGGTGTCCTGGTAGCACGTCTGCTTACCACTTCTGAGAACAAGGCGTGAGTTTATGTATGTATATAGGTTTGTGTATGTATGTTTTAGGTTTTACTTATCTCTGCGACACAAGTTTCGTTTAGTGTCAAGGTAGTCATATAAGCTAATAACATAAATAATATTTTTATTCCTAGTTTGTATAAGTACCATGTGTATGTATTTTTTGATAAAGAAATAAACAATTATTGTAGTATATAAAGAAATTAAGTCGTTATTTATCCGACGTCGTTATTTTTACTGCAGCGATTTAAGATTTCTTGCTGAAGAAGTATTTGAGAAGATCTTTTCAATGACATATCGCTCGCTCGTCGTTATTGGCCAGTAGGCTGGAGTCCATATTATATATGACCCTCCTAATATGTTTATATCGAACTTTTTTTTTTCATACAGCGAATTGGGATTTCGTGCCAAAGAAGAAGTGTAGAAAAAGAAGAGAGCTTTCGAAAGAAATATCGCTCGTCGTTATCGGTCAACAGGCTATGAGTCCATATACATATTTTCATCCTTGCGTTACCTTTACGCAGATATTTTTTTTCACACACCGTATTGAGAGTTGTCGCCGTAGAAGTTTTAGCATTTCAAAAGGCCTTTCCAACGACGCATCGCTTGTTGTTATTGCTCACTATGCCGAGGCCCTTCCGTGTGATTTTCGTTATGTCTTTAAGTAGCTATATTTTTTTAATACACCTATTTGGGTTTTATTACCATAGAAAAAGAGATAGCATCTGAAAAGACCTTTGCAATGACACATGTCTCGTCGTTATTGGTCAATAGGCTGAAGTCCATACATGTTTGCGCATTCTCCTTTTGTTTCAAAATTATCTCATTGACATATCTCGACAAAAAACAAATTTATTTTGTATTATACACAAGATATTATTGCAAAACAATTGCATCAATTTTATATTTATCTTAATTTTATATATTATTGTAATAAGATAAAAAAAAGGAAAACAGTCACAAAGAACACAAAAGTGTATAAAATTTTCTAATGATGCAACTACTCACTGAGCTTCACATGCTTGCAATATTTTTCAAACGCATCATTTAAGATACGCATACAATCATAAAATTATTTACAGCTTAAGGGCCATAGAAATATTAGCAGCAAACCCCTCGAAATTCAAAGGGAACTACTTATTTTTTATATAAAAACTCCCCACCTGCGCTAATTACATATTTTCAGACCGCTGGAGCATACAATTGTTACAAAGGTGCACCAGCGGTACATATAATAAGATTGTATTGACTAGTGACGTACCAAATATATTTCTGTATTACGAGCATCGTTGTTAAGTAATCATTGTAACTAACACAATATATGGAATTCTATTCTGAAATAAATATTTAATAATAATAATAAAAAATAATTTCCGCTATATCTTGCCGCTTCGGTCATCTGCAACAGGGCCGTATTGTTTTAAAAACTAAACTGAACTCAATATTGTGAGTAGGATAAAATAATTGAAAAAATAATAATAATAAACTAATGCATCAAAATCTAAACGAAAATGTCTATGAAATCGAAAACGTTTGCAGAATTGCTTCCATATCTGAGTGGTAAAAACAATACAAGCAAGAGAAAATTCTACAAATATATTTTTTCTGATATTATGTCTTTTTATTAATATATTGCATTTTATAGTGTGACCTATCTTAATATTGTTATTACTGTCTACTGAGCATGCTGCTAGGTTTCAAGGAAGTAGGAACTGCTGTTAGACCCAGAGGCAAGTGAGTCTTGCTCTATGTTAACGGATACTTGAGGAGCATTAGCACGAACGTTGTGCGCTCCCTACGGTATAGCCGCCCGGTACTTAAGTAGACTGTGACCGCAGTGCTAATTGCTATTGTGCAATAAATGTTACTTTTTAAATAGTTTACAGGATTCTTACAATATAGTAATAACAAATAGTGAATGAATCCTTAAAGTTAAGTCTTACGTGTTACAACTGTTTACTGTATCGATAATTGGGATATATGTCAATATGATTATTGATTAATGGACAATGTTGTATAAGTTATGTCGTATGTGTGTCTTTTGAAGGGTTTTGTATAGGGATGAGATATACTTGCATAATTAAGTACCAGGGCTTCTAAGTATGAGTACGTAAAAATACTAGGGTTCAAAACCAGGTTCTAAAATACTTGAAAGTATTTTGTAAGTATGAGTCGGCAACCCTTCGCGTCCCAGCCGCGGCGCGACGTCTATAAAATACTTACATAGGAATCCAATCCGTATTCCGTAACTAATAAGGAGCAAAAAAGCATAAATAAAAAATACTTTGAATTTCAAAGTATTTTCTATTCACAAATACGATTGAGTTTCTTATTTATATGAAGTCAAGGATAGTTTTTCTATGGAAGTATTTTTATATATAGTGTTCCGAGTTCGTCGCGTACCGACTTATAGCGGCGTCTAAATTCGAAAATACTTTCATAGGAATTCAACCCGTATTTTATGAAATATTAGGAACAAAATAGTATGAATAAAAAAATACTAAGTAAAGTGTTCCAAGTTTTTCGCGCATCGACGTGCAGCGCCGTCTAAATTTGAAAATACTTGCATAGGAATTCAACCCGTATGTGATGGCTATAAAGAGCAAAATAGTATGAATAAAAAAATACTTTGAAGTTCAAATGTATTTGTTATTGACAGATACGATTATGGTTCTTATCTATATTAGTTTATGGATCGTTTTCCTATGCAAGTATTTTCATGTGTAGTCTCCAGAGCTATCTGCGCATCGACGTATGGAAATACTTTCATACTTGTAAGTATTTTCTGCTCGTACCAGGGCGCCGTACTTCGAAGTGAATACCTGGTTTTAAAACCTGGTATCGTAAATACGTCTCATCTTTAGTTTTGTATTGGCGTTTTGATTCTTGCCTATAAGTGTGTTTAAAGTATGTTTTGGAACTATGTATCAAATTGTTTTGTTTGGACTTAATTATTAATGGTGGTCAGACGATCTGGTAAAGGTCGAGGGACGTCGTTGGATGCAGGTTGCCTCCAACAGGTCACTGTGGAAATCATTAGGAGAGGCCTTTGTTAAGCAGTGGACTTTCTTTGGCTGGTGGATTGATTAATTATAATTAATACCTACTAAAAGACCAGCAATTATAACACTGCAACATTTCTAACCTCAGATGATTTGACTTAATTATTCGGAAATAAGACACATCATAAAAATTGTATATGTTCTATGTTATACTTTGATAAGCACTGAACAGTCTTACATACCGACGGCTCGCGCCGAGCACCACCTTGACTAGCTAGTAGCTAGGGCCTACTCAGACCAATAACTTTATTTTTATCGATTTAAAAACAAAAAGGTAATAAATATATCGGAACTCCTCCCTCATCCCTCGGGAACCATATATTTTTCGGTATAAAAAGTAGTTAAGTGCTAATCCAGGGTGTCGGCTGCCTCCATACCAAATTTCATTAAGCGGTTTCTGAATTCATCGCGCACAACCGCACACACAAACGGACAAGAAATCCAAAAATCATTGCTTTGTTTTCTATTACGTTAATATAGTCACCCATTTTTTTTTTTTTCTATGTATCTTCCATGTACAGACATCAATCGGTTACAAATTTATTATATGTATAGATGACAGATTTGATCTAATTGAAGGGCATGTGAAGTGTCCCTTTTTTTTACCGAAACCAATGTCCTCCACTCGGTCACGTTTTCTGTGCTAAGGGTTCTTAAAAAAATACTCGATAAAATGAATATTAGTCACTTCATTTTGTTAATTCATTAACAATGATTATTTTCTTTTTAGTTGGTTTTTTTTTCCTAATGTGTGTTTTAGTTTATTATTTATCTTTAAATTTGTCATTCACTTTCCAGACTATTATGTTATTACAGACTATGTTATTACACTAAATAATATGAATATTTATTTTTTAAGCAACGAATTGTAATGGTTACTTAGATTTACGCGTATGTTGCAGATTGAAATAAAACGTTTTTACGGAGTTTATCGTGGATTGCGTGTATTTTTTACATTTATTCACTTCCCGATGTTTGGAACACTTAACAGAATTTTACTTTTATTCACGAGCTGTAGATATAGTTTTATTTCAACAAATCGTAATTTCTTCTTTATAAAGGTTTTTTGTAACCGGTACCGACAATAAGTCATTACTATTAGGACTTGGATACTTTTAATAGTTTATAAGAGGCTGATGTGTTAGGTCAGCCTTCTGCAAAAATAATTCGGTACAATGTACCTCACCAGGTCTATCACACAAACGGATGAAGAGGTTATAACAGCGGGAGCTTATATACTCTACTCGGTAACGAAACCATACCGCGATCTAGATTTGTAGTGGCGCCATCTCTTGATGAAATATAGACTTAAATACAAGAGATCACAGTTTTTGCCTCGTAAGAGAACAAAGTTATAATAGTCTGGAATATTGTCATTTACAGTACAATATTAGCTAACAATACATATTAAATAAAATCTCTTAATAGCAAATTGACTCAAAAGTAAACCCCAATCGCTGTATAAGTATTAAATGAATAAAATATACGTATTCAAATTAGTGGACGTCTGATGGCTATTTTATTCCATTTTTATTCTATTATTGTCTTTGATATGTCTACTTTCCATCTAATTTAGAAGAGCTTATAGACAAAACACGAATGATAAAATTCTTTGTATTTATTTTTATATAGCCGTTTTGGTGTGATTGAATGTTATGAAAATGTGATCATTGTGTACTTAAATCCAAAAGACTACAAAAATCTTACTGATGGCATGTAATTTCCCTATTCGTATATATTATGGCATGTAGTTAAAGTAGTAGATGGGTACCAATGTCATTAAAAATAAAAATAAAAACAGCTTACACGTAGCCCTCAGTAAGTATGTTTGTATAAATTTAAAACTACGTTAAATGAGTCGAATAGATGCTGCGAGAATAATAGAAGCTAAAACATTGAGCTAAAATAATCCAAAATTACATGACAATATCATCTGATACTTGTTTAGTTTAAGTATTCAAATTAGCGATTCTGTGCGTTTGGCAGCACTGTGCAACCTCGTAGTATTGTTTGTGAATACGGGTGTAAGAGTGTAATTTGCCAGTCCGCGCCCATTTTTTTAGACTTTGTAATTAGAAAATATGATATACTCTGTTGTTATAGTGTTTCTGTATGATGTGGTGTCTACTTTGTACACTTGTCTACTTTTTGGTTCGCATATAATTAATTTGTATTTTTTCTCATTTTACAGGTTTCGAAGTGGAAACACATATTTATTTAGCAAAAGTTTTTAATGACGAATGAAACTTAAATATTTTAAAAGTGACGAATCATTTTTATCTCATGAATTGCATTTTTATAGGTAAGTTTAAAGCAACAAATGCTGTATTTGCACAAATAAATAAAAACGAGTGTGCTTTGGAACACACGACTGAAGTAAAACTTCCATATCTCCATCTATAGACAGCGACCTCAGAAAAATGGCGCACTTGTTCAGGGCATACAAGCAGCGGCGTGCACAGGATTATGACACTGGGTATGCGGCGGAGTACTCGGTCACAAAAACTTTTTCTTTTATAGATGTTAAGTACAGCCACAGCCACGCGACAGATCTCTTAATTCGGAAACCATGCCAACAGAACAAGTCTTAGATGTACTACTATTCATGTACATCTTCTACGGCAACGCATACAAAACAGCGATCGATCGTCGCGGCGGAAGAAATTCTAATAAGTAAAATTACTACAAATTACACTGTACTAGAATTACTAAACAATATGCAAGGAAAACAATATAATATAATCGTGTGTACACAACCACACAGCTAGTTATACGTTTCATAACTTTTAACATAAAACTTTCGAGTTACATTCCCTTTTTGCTGGTTTAATTGTTGTAACTCGGGTACACACCTACCTTTAGACACAATTTGAATCTTTTCACTGAATGACAATTGTGAGAATTTGTTATTTAAAATTTTTAATAAACACACATTTTCAACACAAACCTCACAATCAAATAACATTTAAAAAAATCAACAAACGCACTAGTAAAAGCAAATCACTACAATTATTATAGAAACTCAGTAATAAACTGTTAAATGTACACACTTTCAAATGTTAAAATGACATATCTCTTAAGAAAACTATAAATATACTGGCGCAAACAAAATAGTAAACAATGCTTATCACATGAAAAAAGGCAAAATGGCCCCCGCGAAACACAAAACATTTCTGCTATTTAAAGTTTAAACCAATACTTAAAACCTTACTAAACAAAAATGCATAATGCGCATACGTGATTCATTAGATTTCCGTCTATTATTTTTACTCGGATTATAGGCAACGAACATTTCCGATTACTTCCGACAACTGCCGAACTCCCGTAGCCTGCCGCTGGAGTCGCGGCTTTCGGATTCATGGGTGTGTGCGTTTACGAACTGTGCACGGACACTAAAATTACTACGCACACGCGAACAAATCTCCTGCGGGACGCGACGGCAGGAGTTGGTTTATTAGGCACATTATTTTTTGTTTGTGCTCGCAAATAATTGCTATTAATAAAATATTAGGCGTTTTTAAGTTATTACATTTTGTTTATTCATTTATTTACTATTAATTACAGTCATCTAAAACGTACGAACGTTTTATTAAAATATCTGTGAATGGCAAGTAAAGCACTGCATTTCTGCCTATAAGGAGCGCACGCCCCTGCATACAAGGGCATAATATTAATATGATAATAAAGAAATAATATTTGGAAAATACCTATCCGTTTTGGAGTTATGACCTTATAAAGTTTAAAGAATTACCACCACCTTTTCGAATAAAACCGATTGGGATGGGTTAAGCACGAAATTTTAACATGTACGTAATTTTTCGTTTCATCGTTTATTAAATAGTTAACAAAATAAACATTGAAAATCATTTTGAACAACAGCAATACTTTCATAAACTTCGCGTTAACATTTGCTATAGAGGAACATACATAGGTCATGAAGTCTCAGCTGTATACTTTATCCTTCTCTAATTTTACAAAAGGGTATTTTTTGTTTCATTTCAAATAACAGTTAAACAGGGACATACTTAGATTTATGACGTCAAAATATTAAGAACAATAACTTTAGGTTTAGCAGCATCGTGTATGGATCGAGTGTTTTGACATTATTCTTCTTAAAGTCTCACATATCCAATCTGTAAGATACCAAGAAATCACACTCGTCATTGTTTAAACCATGAATGGTCGCGAATGTAATAATTACAAACGTTTTAGTAGTACATAACATTTAAATTATCTTAAAAATAATGATATTTATGAAATAAAAATGTTACGTGATGACACAGATACATAAAGAAATAAGATATTAAAAATGATTGCCAATACTACCCTATTTCTTAAAGGAAGCCGAAAGTCATAGTGTACTCGTCGTAACTAGCGCGGCTCGATTATTCTAATCCCCTAGGCAGTGTATTTAGTACAATGCTCAAAGGATGGCCGACATGTTAGGGTGTGTTTACATTTCACACTTAATACAACTTAATTTGGTTAGGTACTTGGATAACAAGAGTTACGTGATAACGGAAAATCTTATTGTATTGTGAAAATGATCGTTGCTCTCCCCAGAGATATTAACATTGTTTAAATGTTTTAAAGTACTTAAGTAATTTGATCCAGTCAGTAACAACACTTTATATTTCCATTGCTTATTATTTAGATCATTTTAATAACAAAGTTACTTTAAAGTGATAAAAACAACTAAAATCGAATGCTACCAGCGAAATAAAAAAAAATTGCACTCAGGAAATGGTATTTACTTGAGAAATGGCACATGAGATAAAGTTAGCGAAAACAGCAAACACGTGCACCAATGGTGCAAATGAATTATTATGAACTAAAAGTATGAAGGTGTCTATGTAAACATGCGTTTATTTTTCTATAAGTGAAAAAAATAATTAATTGCTTCATACTTTTTTATTAGTTGAATTCGGACTACGTACGCGTGTGCGTGTATTTATCGTGTGCAATATTATTATCAACTCGTTTTCAGTTGCTTTGATTGAGTTTTATCAATTTTAGCGTAGGTACGGAATATTCCATGGTATTTATTGTGAACTCGTTTAAACTATTTTGGGTATTGCAATGATGATGATGGGTAAAAATGGTAGAATACTTGAGTGCGTCGTGCAAAATTACGCGAAGTTCAATCAAACACGTTGCACAAGAAGACCCATAGTACATTTAATGTGTTTAATGACATAAATTAAAAACGAAAAAGTGTTTTATGTTATCAAATTGTGAGTGTTATGCTGCAGGATTTTGTCAGATTCTGTACTTTCTTACCTACTTATTACGGCTTAAATTATAAGGTTAGTAATTATTTATTTTATGATAATTAGTGGCACTTAATCGGTCCGCTTGAATTCATGTAGATCTTCTGCGCACATTCTCTACATGCCATATTCTGCGGGTCCTTCAATGTTAAATTTCTATTGCCTAACACCATGTGGCATGGCAATCAAGTAATATGAATCAGCAATTATGGAGAAGTATCCCTACTTATCTCTTGTTGAGTTGACCGTTGAGTTGTAAGATTTAATCTATTTGGCGCAATAAGCTAAGGGGAAGCACGTGTGTTGTTAATTGTTAATTTCGCGGCATCTTCGTTATTGTCAGACTACGTCATGAAAATGCCTTTTAATCTAGACGCAATCACGATTTACTAAAATGTATATTAGCAAGTGCGCCATTTGTTTGCGCATTTGTCTGTTTATGATAAAAGTCACTTTTATCATGAATTTTACAATGGCCTTTCCTTCATCACCATATATTATTTTTAATCACAAACACACGTCATGTATATTTATGAATAAATATTAATAATGAAAAAAGAATACGTATCGACAATCAACCTCAAATCTATAAATGCGCATTAATTTTCTGTTAAAAGATAATTTTGTTAAGATTGTTTCACTAACACATACATATGTTTAATTATGACAAAAATAACTTTTTTTTTCTCCGCAGATAAGTTTGAACACATTTTTTTCCTATCGCGCCCGAAGAGGTAATCCATAAATGGACGGAATTATAAAAACCCCAATATTAGACTTTTTTTTTAAATCGGTATTATTTTAAACCCAAATCTCGACACTGGCCAGTTGGAACATAAGTAAATGAGAAAAATGAAAACCCGTTTAAAGTAAACTAGATCGATCGTTTTCGTTTGGAAATTGGAATTGTAAAAAACATGGTGGACACAGTTGTAAAATAATAAGGATTTTATATTTTTGGAATATCACATAGTCTTCTTGAGCTAGCATATAACATTTTTAATTTTACAAAATCTATCATTTTCTACTATCTGAATACGTAATATCTTAATTAGCTTATATTTTAAGTTTGGCGTAACTATGAAAATAAATTATTATTAAATTAACTGTATTATTTATTATAAACACGCTGAATTGATAGGTACCTTTCGTGTCGACAATTATACTGAAACCTTTTTGTAGACAAAAAATCCATGAAAAAGTGCGGTAAGTCTATCAAGAAAGTGTCAATCAGTGCATGTGTTTATTATTTTGATACATCAAGCTAGTCCCATTGTCATGTTAGTATGAAAAAATATCTGAATATACCTTTTACAACTATGAAAATGATAACAATTATTGAGGATGAATTCATACTGACTTTCACGGTCGGTTTCATGTCTAAGCTGTTGGCTTCGGGTTAACAGCAATGATTTCTCATAGTTATTGCATACGTGGCGATGACAAACATTTAAACTGATATGTGCTGCAATATGGCTAGATCCAGATAATCGTAGTGCATTGACTGCAAGGGACGTCGTAGAGAATAAACACAAAATAACTCAATCACAAAATAAAAACACATTCTTACACACACACACTTTTCAAGACAAATTATTATACAACGAAGTTTGTATAAATATTATGTATAAATAAATACTTCATACAGACTTGACAGGTATCAAATATAAAATGGTAGAAACATTTTATATATCCTTATTTTTCTTATAAATCTCATTCCGATGGTGTAGGATGAAAATAAAATGAGAAATAAACCCAAATAAAATACGCCTGATTTTTAGTCATCATGAATTTCTTGTCCGTACTTGAACCAAATCGACAGATCTCCTTTAATGATTAATAATGTATCTCCTTTGACAATTTTCAACTTCCGTTAGCTTCCGTAGCGCTCTCATCACACATTCACCAGTTTAACCCCCAAGTCAAGCGTGCGTAAAGAAGTTTTATGAGTACTTCAAAATGTAAATATTAAATCAAATTTGCGATAAAATCCGTTATAATTCGTTTATTTTATTTCATTTTATTCAACAAGCATACCAACTACATTACACATTTAATAACTTACTAAGAGTATTTCAAAATTAACACATTACACAGCATAACGTAGTTGACAGGCATGCATAACATAACAATATATTGATTTAGACGAATGACAGAAAAAGAGACAAAAAAAGTCGATACAAATTAACTAGGCACTACAACTTAAAATTAGTAAATAAGTAAACACAATTAATTTAGTCCAATTGTACGCGACTAATTTACTAAAAGAAAACAAATGCTTATACAACATTCGTTTAAATGTACCAAATTTCATTGTGAAGATATCAATGTCATTAATGGCGGCAGATGATTCGTTATAAAGTCTAGACATACATACGTATTATAGGGTTGTTGTTATATGATGTGTCTAAAACTACAAAGGGAATATCAAATAGCCAATGTCGGCGCGCATAACACTATTATTTATTTTAAAACAAAAATAATTAATTAGGTGTGAATCCAAAGAACTGTTCAATAATTTGTAAAGTAAAACTTACAATATTAAAATGGCGCAATCTCTTTGCATAGTCTTTGATACCTTTACGTACACCAGTTTTAATAGGGATGACCGCTTCTGTTAATATGAATATTATAAAAAGGAGACCATATAATGAAGCAATACGCCAGTGAGCTTATAAGGCATTATAGAGCAGCGTGACAGCTGTTGTTTTTCGAAACGGCTTTTCCAAGCGTATTACAAATTAAAAATCCAATACCATGACAGTTACTTGAAGATTATCAGGTATAAAACTATATTGTTTGTTGGGCCGTCGTAGTATGGTCTATCTCTCGTTATTATCTCAATATGGCGACGCGAGCGGCAAACTTATGAAACTATCAGATGATTGGACTATTTAGCGTTGCGGATTCAACATCCTAATGAGTGATATTTTTAAACTTTATAAAGCGTCTGCACACGTAAGTGTGAGAGTGGCCTTTAAAAATATTAGGGCAATAGTATAACATCTGGGCAAGTGTTCATATTGCATACTGACGGCGGGCCTTATATACTCTCGTTGTGAACGAAACCATACCGCGATTCAATTCGATCGTGGCGCCATCCCTTAACGTGTTTACGAGTTACGGCTTACGCGGCAGCTGACGTCTATATAATTATACTCCGAGCAGACGAAATGGCAGTAAACAACTTTAAACACTGATAGTGGAAGAATAAAGAAATAAATGCCATATCACGGTCAGAAGCGATAACACTCGTCCAATATTTACACTTTTTAAATGGCCAGAGTTGCCATTAAAGTTGGCACCCGTTCCATTTAAATGATTTCTTCTTATTTTAATAAAATACCGATATAAAATAGATTTTAATAAAATGTGTAATTGTTACTGACATGATGAAGCTTGATTGGGTGTAAAGTGATAGTGAAAAGTAAAAGAACAGAGTTGTCTTTTCATTCGTAAGATTACCACGTTTCAATGGCGAAGACTCCATATATGCCGATTATTTCCGGCTTCCCTTTCGAAATGTATGTCTCATAAACCTATATTCATTACATAGAGACATATTTCTATACAACAAAAAATATACAGAATAAAACAACTGTCTAACATCTAACATAATCGTAATTAATACAACAACGTCAAATAAATATAAACATAAAACGCACTGCAACGCGTTAAACGGTCAATGCTAATTGCAAGCTAAACGCACGGAGACAGCGCAAAGCGATACAAAGTACAGCACCGCTACAACAGCAGGCGATTCCTAAAGCCATCGGCTACCTCTTGCCATATACGGCGCGGTATTTGCAGTCATTTATTTTTAGGTCAGAGCTGCACGCAAAATTGAATTTTAAATCAACTGATATGTGGTCTAGATTTATTTTGTAGATGAAATACGGCAATTATTGCGATTGAATATGCTGCGTGGCCCACGGCTTATAAAATCATCTTTAAGTATTTATAATACAGAGGGAGTACTGGTACTTCAAAAAAGTAGATAAAAATGGTGGTGCCGGGCCACCTTTTCTGCCCTATTGGCTGACATTTGACAGGTTGTCCAACATGCACGAATAATTTGAAAAAGAAAAAAAATAGTGTTGGGCTATCAAATTCCACCCAAACTCGTTTCAGACGAATAAAAACTAAACATATTCTCGGTTATCAACGGAATTTAAAGCAATTTATTGTTTTTTTATTATTGTTATATTTCACAAAACTAGATACCATCTTATGATAAACTTATAAAACAAAATACTATAACAAATTACATAAATTACATTACATTCTTAAATAAATAGTTCAAATTTCATTAATATAGCAGTGTTACGAACATTACGAACAAAAACATCTTGGTTTTTGAAGACGCAAATGTATGACCCCTATATTATAAATACTTATGCCCTTAGGGGCAGTAATTTGGTTGCTCGAGCTAATAGTTGGTAATTTTTGACAATTTAGTGGTTTCGAAGTGGAAACATGCTTGACGGATCATTTTCATCTCATGACTTGCATTTTTTATATAAGTTAAAAAAATATGCTGAATTCACACAAATAAAAATCACGCTGGATATTATAGACAAAGGTTATTATCATTTTTGCTTCATAAAAAAAAACTTTTTTTTAAGTCTAGAGACAAATGCGAGTTGTGAATAATTTCTGACGATAACTTATTTATATCGTACAAAACAGATTCCTAATTAGATTGATTATGCTGGGTGGCCCGCGGCTTATAGAGTAATATTAGAGTATTTATAATAGGGTGAGAGCGCTGGTACTTTGAAAACGTAAATAAATATAGTAGTGCCGCTTCATATTTTTCTGCCCTCCTATTGGCTGACATTTGACAGGTTGTCTAACATGCACGATTTATTTGAAAAAGAAAAATTAAAAGTAATATTTTCGGGCTATAAAATTCCACCCAACTCCTTTTAAACAGATAATAACTAAAATCAACGAAATTTAAAGCAATTTATTGTTAAATAAATAGTTCAATATACCTAGTCAGGTCATAAATTCTGTCACATGTTTCATATAAAATAATTGAAACAAGTTTATTCATTATAATAACCATTTATATGCCAAAATGAACTTAACAAAACATAGATTCTTATGATACTAAAGTTTATTCAAAATGACTTCCGTGATTTTGGATACAGGCCTTCAATCTGCGCGGCCAGTCGTCTATCGCAGCACGAACGAGGTCCATGTCAATATCGGCGGCTGCCTTAATCAAGGATGTCTTGAGTGACTCGAAATTGGGATGAGGCTTTGAGCACGCCTTTTCCTCCAAGTGTTGCCATATCTTGTAATCTAACGGATTCAAATCTGGACTGGAGGAGGGCCAGTCTTCGTGCCGGATGAAGTTGGAACAGGTTCCACAAGGTTAAGGCGACCTAAAGGGGCCATCAGAGTCACTGGGAACACTGCGGGGGCGGTGCGCCCTGACTTATAACGGCTCTGAGGCGAACGACAGTGCCTCGTCTCTGTCATGGACGCCCATAAGACCTAAAAGGGCGTCCAAAGTAGTCGGAAGTGGAGTTCATCCGGGCCCCACATCAAAGAAGGACTAGAAATGGTTATGCGCGGGGCGGTCACGCGGACGTAAATCGGGGTGCCTTTCACCCTGGGATGTCCGGTACCGCCCACAATACGTGTGACGGTTTTCAAGAGGTTTTTAGTCAGTATGCTGGCGTAGGCTTGGTAGGGACCCAGCTTGGCCACAAATCCGCATTGTGCCAGGCTGGAAGGCCAGAGACACTGACATACCCCTTTCCATCTCCCCCGGGGCAACGAAAGGGGAGCTTAATAGCTTTTCCTCTTGAACAAAAAAAAAAAAAAGGTTCCACAAGGTTCGTCAGGACTGTATTTCGATACACAACTGTATTCGTTTTTACACCTTTCTCACAAAAATGTACCTATGTTAAGCCCCAATAAGAAACTCCCAACCATACCATGAGCTAGGATGGAAAATGACCTCGTTGGACACGCGAAATACGGTTGCTCGCTTCTTCACTACTGTGTGCGTACACCTTATCATTTTGTTTGTTGTAGCTCTCTTCTACGGTAAAAATATTTTCATCCGAAAAAAGAATTTCCAGATATATTTTTTTCCCGCGTACCGCTTCAACAAAGCGCGGCATCTCTTCAGTCTCAGGTCCATTAGACGAGCATTCAAACGATGTCCTGTTTTTCTTCGATATGCCCGAAGCCCTAAGTCTTCATTTAACACCCTTTTCACCGTGGTTCTGCTTAACCCCATCTGAAGGGCCAACAGTATCTGCTTACGTTTGGGATTTCTTTGAATTCGCGCCTTCACAGCTTTTATCATTGCTGGAGTCCTAACAGACCGAGAGCGACCACTTCTTGACCTGCCATCTACACAAGAGTCTTCATTGTATCGTTTGATGGTACGATAAACGAATCTTTTGGTTATATTCAAATTTTTCAGTATGTAAAAATTTTGATTTGGCGCTTAACCGCAACGATGCAACGCAATAACTGCAACACGGTCTTCTTTATGCGTCCACTCCATATTTAAAAATGAGTAAAATACTAAAAAGTATACATTTTTATTTTCATGAACAATTCGAAATTCGAATTCAATAAACTTTTTTGTGGCCAGCATTCTAAAAGAAAAGTTTTTACTGTGTGACAATACTTAATAATTATAGTGTAATTAGTTGGTAATTTTGGCATTTTACCGGTTTCGAAGTGGAAACAGATACCTATTTAGCAAACATTTTTAATGAATTAATCAAACTTAAATATTATGGTGATTCTAAAAGTTACACGCGTCGACTGCTGCGTGGTGGATCATTTTTGTCTCATTAATTGTATTTTTATAGGTAAGTTAAAAAAAAATGCTAAATTGACACAAATAAAAATCGCACTGGATATTACAGGTAAAGGCTTTTAATTAATAGTTTACCACTCAGATAATGAAGACGGTATTTAGAATACAGAGAAATGCGAGTTGTGAATAATTTCTGACAATAACTTATTTATGTCGTACACAACAGATTCCTAATTAGAAAACAAGACCAAACAAACAATAAACCGAATATGGAATATCATTCTCGGTGATGATACAGTACGATATTTTCGACAAGATTGTCGTAGCCGAAATAGCTCATCCGAAGATCCGGAGGTCCCTGGTTCGAATCCAGGTTTCGGCTTTGAACTATAATTTCAACCGATAATTTTTTGTTTTTCTTCTTTGTAAATCTATTTCAGTAAATTGAGGTTTTACGTTTAAATATTTCCTAGTGTTTTAAATGATATTGCGGCAAATATTTATATTGCGATTCCGATTTTATTTATACATGTTGGCGTGAATAATTAAGAACACGCATTTACTTTTAATATAAGTTACATGCTTAGTTAGTTTAAGTAAACAAATGCTCAATTTATGAGAAAATATAGTTAGTATTATTAATAATAAGCGAATATGGTGCTGAATATCGTACGTACATAGTGGAGTAAAATATAGTTAATTATAACAGCAGATATTTCTGGAAATATCGGCTTTCCATTTGAAAAAGACACTCTTCGCCACTGCCACGTTTAATTCATCCCCAATTATATCATGTGTATTTATCAGCTACAATACTTAGTTTTTGGTCGATTCTTTGAAATCAAAAGGTAATAGTTTCGACAAATATAATTTGTAACCTAAGAGTATCCCAGTTCGGTGTTGCCAATATATTGTACGTACGATGCGAAGATCTTGTATTGCACTTTAATTTCAATCGATAATTTTTTGTTTTTCTTATTGATGTGAAACATCTATAGGATCACTTGTAAACCGAATCGTTGGCGTGGCGATGCTTGCCGTGGCGACGGGTCGCCACGCTATACTGAGGTATACATATATATATTTTATGTGTACAAACAAACATCAAAGCAAACATAAAAATAACAATGATTAAATTATTTAATTAAATTTATATTAAAATTAATTAAAATAATTAATTAATTAATTAATTAAAATTTTAATTTATATTTTATAATTTTTAATTTTTATAACAACGGCAGAGCAAACGTCGAATATAACTATTACTGAAGTCACAGATGAAAATATTTGAATTGTGGCCACTTGATATTAATATCGAATTTTTATATCATATGTAAATAAATGTTTATTAAATAAAGTTACCATTTTCTGTAAGAAATTCGTAATACTTCATTTTTTCATTAGGCTATATTTAATTCCTGTAATAATATTATGTTTTATGCATAATCCTTGTACACACACAATGTTTCACATCTGCCAGGCGTCCCATGACGGCTCACATTTTTATTCAAATTTTGTACAATATCACCTGGGGTGATGAGAAACATGTAGGTAAAATTAAGTAGCATTTAGCATTCGTCCCTCCCCCCACGGGAACACTACATTTTTCGGGTTAAAAAGTAGCCTAAGTATTAATCCAGGGTGTCACCTACCTCCATACCAAATCTCATCGAAATCCGTTAATCCGTTTCTGAGTTCATTGCACACCACCGCACAGACAAACAGACAAAATTTATAAAAATCATTGGTTTTGATTCCTATTACGTTAATATAGTCCCGTCATATCATATATTTGAAAAGAAAATGTGTTTTTAGTTATTTACACCAACATTTATAAATAAAATCGGAATCGCAATGTAAATATGTGCCGCAATATCATTTAAAACATTCGTAAATATTTAAACGTAAAACCTCAAGTTACTGAAATAGATTTACAAAAAAGAAAAACAAAAATTTCTCGGTTGAACTTATAATTCAATACTGGTCGGAACCTGGATTTGAACCAGGGACCTAAGATTTGAAGATCTTACGCTCTACCCGCTGAGCTATTCCGACCACACCAAAGCTGTCGAAATTATCGTACTGTATCATCACCGAGAATAATATTTCATATTCGGTTTATTGTTTGTTTGGTCTTGTTTTTTAATTAGAAATCTGTTGTGTACGACATAAATAAATTATTGGCAGAAATTATTCAAAACTCCCATTTCTTTCTAGTCTAAATACCGTCTTCATAATCGAATTGGTAAACTATTAATAAATGTTATTGTTATTTTTGTAAGCAAAAATGATAAAAACCTTTATGTATAATATACAGTGCGATTTTTGTGTAAATTCAGCATTTGGTTTTTAAAGCTTACCTATAAAAATGCAATTCATGAGATAATAAAAAATAATTTAAAAATATTAAACCGACTTCAAAAGTGTAATAAAAAGAGAGAAATAAAACTAATATTTTATTAAATCTATAATACATACAAATGATTAACCACTTTTGAAGCCGATTTAATTTTTTAAAATTATTTTTTGTAAATCTTTTTCAGTAACTAGGTTTTACGTCCAAAATTTTCATTTTTTTATATTGCGATACCGATTTTATTTATACATGTTGGCGTCATTAATAATTAAAAACACAATTTATTTTCAAATACGTTACATGTTCAGTTATTTTTAGTAAACATACATACATACATACATAACCACACGCCTTTTTCCCAGAAGGGGTAGGGAGAGGTGCTACTAGAACACCCACGTTTCGCCTTGTATATTCTGTCCCACGATGTGATAGGGGGCGAGCCTATCGCCATATCGGGCACGAATTCGTGACTCCGGGCTAATAATGAATAGAAAAATCCAATATCACTTTGCCCGACCCGGGATTCGAACCCGAGATCTCAGCTTTGCAATCATACCGTAGTACCACTACGCCACCGAGGCAGTTACATTTTAGTAAACAAAGGCTGAATTTACACAAATAAAAATGCCACTGGATATTATATTTTGAGGGGATGAAAAATGAACCCTAAAAATTTTCCCCGTTCAAAAGACTGACGTTTTGGAAATAACGCAAGTTCGTAGCGAGTGTTTGAGAATGTAAAAAAAACGCCATCTTAAAAGATTTTTATAAAGAAGGTTCATCTTGATGTTCCAGTCATGATATCCTAACATTTTACGATTATTTTGAGGAACATTATTAATGTGGGAAAAATGACGTCGAGAAGCACTTTTTTGACGATATCTCCTTTCCGAGTAATTTTAAGATGAAAATATTTACATACAAAATTAAACTACAGAAAATTTCCTACAGTTAATGTTTTAACAATTTTTTTCGCAAATCGCTAGTTTTGGCGTACGAGCACCGCGAAGTGTTACCTAAAACGCGTTAATTGTTAAAGCGAAGATCCACTATTTATCTAAACTGATGCTAGACGATGACTAGAGCTTTTCCATATTGACCAACATGAGGAGAACAATACCTGTGAAAGGGAGAAATAAGTGTGGAGTGGGTAATACGTGATTTATTCCAACTTCACGATCTAATTTTCAAAGACAATTTTTATTACTTCGGTTCATGGAAATCGTCAGGTTACGGTATATTCGTTTCTCATGTATGGTTTATTTAAAAAAAAATCGCTCTCGAGTATGTCAAGATGACGATTTTTTTGCAACTTCGTAGCCTTCCCCTTACCTTATCTTAATCTGACGCGCTTCTGTGTTTCCGAGGAGAGATTTTTTTTTACTAATCTGACGGGCTTTCCTGGACGCACGTACCTGCAGAAAGAGCCCATATATGGTGGAAGTACTCAATAGGATGCGAGGATCCTCCCCTATATTCATCTGACACCCTCGAGCTACTTCCAGAAAACTCACTGGGCTCCCTACCTACCTTGTCCTACTGAGTGGTTAAATATTTGAGACGGAAATTGCAGCAAAAAAGCATGTTTTGTCGAGATGGTTTTTCATTTACGTCAACAGTTAAGCAACATTATTTTTATTTGTGATGGTTAAAGTTCTAGTATCTTGGTATTATTTTAAGCATTTCATTTGTTCTGTGTAGTAAGTAGGGAATTGAACAATTCCAAGGGTATAGTAGACATCATTGAATCTACCATGTTGTTTTCTATATCGATCGTTAAAGAACAGACATCACGCTCTACGAATTGCGCAGTTACCAGGCAGTGTACCACGCATGCGCCGAATATAACCTTGCGTGCCTTTGCAGGTACACCTTTATTAAAAATATTAATTACGATATTATATTTAATATGATAATAACTAATTATTCAAATGCAATATATATGAAATATAGTATGTTTTTATTTACTTAACATATTTACAATCCACAATCAATTGAGAAATATTATTATTTAATGAATTTAAAATCTATAATTAATGGAATTGATAATCTATAATAAGTCGCGGGATGCAGGCCGCTTCCAACAGGTCGATGTGGAGATGCTTGGGGCAGGGCCTTTGTTCAGGAGTGGACTTCCTGCCGCTGAAGAGAGTGAAAGAGAGAAAATATCGATATCTTCTTCTTGTATACATGTAACTGATCGATGTCTGTACATGGAAGATATTTGAGAAATGCTTTATGATGGAATTGTAGGAACCTAATAGAACCTAAAACAATGTTTTTTTTGTGTATATTTAGTATGGAGGTAGCTGACACCCTGGATACACCTTTAGGCTATTTTTTATTCCGAAAAATGTAGTTTACCCTTGGGAATTCCGATATATATTACTTTTTTATACTCAAAGGCATGGTATAGGACTGGATTATACATGCCTTGGGTGAGAATGAGACGGGACAGAGCGGGATGTAACGGGACCGGACGGGAAGGCAAATATAAATAATTATGATTGGTCTATTATTACGACGCCACGTGGATGTCTTTTATGTCCTGTGTCAATTTTTCCGCCATGTTGTCGCGTTAAGCGAACCCATAAATACGACCGATTCTGCTCTGAAACTGCGCAGTTATCTACGAGTGTATCGCGCATGCGCCAATTATATTGTCTATGAGCAGACTTTAACGTTCCTTTCCAGTTTTTCATATCCATATAAAACATGATTTAATCGTATTTAATTTGGGTGGTTGTGAGACCAAAAAGTCTCTCGTAGTTTATGATACCCACGACACAAGACTTTATCTTAGTGTGGGGTCAGGATTATGTATGTGGCAGTTAGGTGGTTTAATTTATTTATTAAATAAGTACTAATAACTAATACTAATTTGTTATTCGTATTAAGTGGGAAATTTTCTTTGAAAGTGTATTAAAAATAACAATGAATGTTTTTTCATAAAGCTCTAAGACTTGAAAAAGAACGTAAAAATTGCTCATAGACAATTTGGCGCATGCGCGTTACTCTCGCGGATGACTGCGCAGGTCGCTGATCAGTTTATACTTTATGGTTCTGCTTTTACTCATTGGTGGTTAATTGAAAATAATATGACGGACAAATGTCTTCAAATTCATACATAAATTAACCATTTCTCAAGAATCTCTATTATAGCAACGCTATCAACAAATATGACAATGATACTATTCGGATATAATTAAAAAAAATATTTTACATAAAAGGTCTCAATCAAAGATTTTATTTATTTATTTATTTATTCTTATTATTTACAATATGTAAAACACGTAACGTCCAATATTTTATTGAATATTTTCGAATCATGAAATTACAGGATTTATAAATTTTATACCATTTTACCTTTCATATCGCTCGCCAAAAGCAAAACCATAGAGAATAGACTAGAGTATGTAGGTTTTTGTCGTCAACGAATGTACCAAGATTTTAGGCGATTGCTTAGTTATATTGGTTTTAGTCGATTGCATAATTGAAAACTAGCTGTTTCAGATGTATCAACACACATAATAAAAGTTGCAGGGAGTAGTTGGATGCCGGCAGCTTCCAACAGGACGCTGTGGAGATCCTTGTGAAATTGTAAAAATAAAAGATAGTGTAAAATAAATTATAGATGAGAATTATATACAAATTTTTAATTCGCACCCGGCGATAAAGTAAACTCAATAATGAAACAAATATCACAATTATATCGATGTCAAAACTCTATATTGCATTTAATTTTTTTAAACGCCTTTTTTGTGGTTTCCGTAGTTGTGCTATTTCATTCAAACAATTGGTTTTTTATGTGTATTATGCTAAAACATTTAATAATATAATTTTGTAACAAAACATACTTATTTCTCAATTTACAAAGTATGAATATTTTTTATCACTCTATTTTGATATCAATTAGGTACTTTAAAAGACAAATAAATAGTATATTGAACGCCTTGTTTGAGATAATATTAACGAAATCTGATCCTAATATGACAACAGCATGACAACAACACTCAGGCTAAGGACGGTTTTTATCTCAAGACATTTAATTTTAATTTCAACTGAAATAATGTATGGACAGTTGCCACTGTTATTTATCATCCTGAATAAATGAACATCGAAAATCATCTCCAAAGGATATTTTATGTAAAGCAGAGGACTGCATGCTACTAAAATGTATAGACAATCACATGAGTTAGTTATTTTCATTATTTTGTGTTTGCGTTTTGTACAATAAAGTGTATTTTACTGAAGTAACATTTTCTTAATTAATTTGTTTACAACCACGTGGAATTAAATAATTATGGAATAAAAAGGAAATTGATTTATGTAATTATTAGATGGACAGAAATAATACCACAACACACACTTTATTAAAATTTTATTTCAATTCTACAATATATATTAAAATGCAACATCATATGTCCAAGAGTGGACGGTGACACAAAAACACGATTAAATATTTCCAAAAGTGAGGCCTACTTGCATAGAAACCTGATATTTATTCATTTGCTTACACCTACCTAACCACGACTGATAAAATGACACCGTCTCTTTTACATTATATTATATTAACAGGGACAGCATATTTTCCTTGTGAAAATAGACCAATTATTGTTTACATCAGAGTAACATTAAGTAGTAGAAAATTTGGTTATGATGCCACGACACATTCCTTCTGTTTGGCCTTGTACCGGGTGACGTCGCTTTCTAGGACTATTGCCATAGTTCTTACTGTCCGGGAACCAAATGTTTCTAGTTGGCAAACTAAAACGAATTCCATTGAACAATTGATAATATTATCTGAATGTAAAATTTAAAATTTAACAAATAATTTAAATGAGAAATAATACATTAAAAATTAACGAAAATAGACAGAAATGAAAGATCATTATACCGATAATGGGAACGCCAGTAGAACGATTAGAGCAAATATATGTATGTACATTATAAAAATGGAAATAAAATAATAGAACAGAAGACTTTCAAAATAATAAGAACAATATAGGTCATAAAGTGAAGTCACAATCAACTAAACCGTTCAAAAATACGACTCATCTGTCAACCGTATCACAAATCAGTCAATTTTGAAACAAATAATAATTGAAAATTTCGTATACTGAGGTATAACTACGCCAATAAAATAAATTGTGACTTAAAATAATCGCTAAAGCAAATTAACTGGTGAAAGCGTATTCAATACGAACTCAGTTTTGAACTATACTTTGAACATATAAAAGAAAATACACTTCTCAAAAAAATTAAAGGATATTTTTTTAACAAATTTTAAGGTGTTTTTTGACAGTCTGTTTCTTGCAGAAAATTGATCGTTAAGAAATTTGGAACTAAGAAGTTGGAAGCCTGAAATGTCTATTTTTCAGATCTGCGCTCTATTTCTTTATTGCATGCCTGGTTATTAAACAATCGTAGGAAAACCAACGAGAAAAAAAAATCTAAACTTTTGCTCGTGTTTGACACCGTGCATTTACGTGATTGATGTTTATTTGGTGACATCATCATAAAGCTCTTGTAGATAATTTAATTCCTTTTCATTTTTATAGACTAGAGAACTCCATAGTATGATTTGGAGCTGACTTATGGTAAATCAAAGCAAAAATAGCCTTTCCGACTTTGACTCGGGATTACTCCATAAATAATGATCAAACAGAAAAAAAAAATGGCGTTTTGTAAACTTAATAGCATACTCTATAAGCTGTTATTAAAGTTTTATTATGTAAAACAGTATAAATGAGTGAAATTGTTGACCGAAGAAAAGGTAAAAAAAGGGTTATTTAAGGATATTCGGAAAACTTTGCATATCTTTGAAAAAAATTGACAAATAAAAAAAAACATCTGTAACTTTTTCAATTAATCAAATACTCTCTCTCTCGAACACATTCACCAAAGTCGTAAATGTAAAAAAATAAAATATCCTGGCCCCATAACCACTTTGTTTTAAGTAGTGTCAGTTTTAAAGAAAAATTAGAGACCGATATTCCATTGTACGGATTGCTGACTTTCATAACACGGATCGCAAATTTTATTCTGTTGCAATTTTTCAAAGTTTATCTTCTAACTTACTCATTCTTTAATTTATGTTGCCCAAGTCCACGAATTATTTCCCCAGATATAAAAAAGTACATACTGATTTATCGTTTTTATTTAACCGCTTAAAATAAAAAGGTTCTGTATTCCGCCCGTTCGTTTCAATAAATTTTTACGGTCATGATATCCTACAAAAATACCCATTCGATTAGGATTAGGGTTCACGTTAGTAAAATTTCAGTTTTACTTTATTTCTTCATTTAATTGCTGATTGCGAATAAATTACTTAGCAACACGGTAACAAAATGACAACTACGAATTGCAAAATCTGTTGTTATTTTGTGAATGTTCTTTCACAAAATTCAACATTTTCTCGTATTTTACTGTGCGTATTGTGATATTCCGGAACGAGATGTGTAGTATATGGCTGTAGAAACGCTCGACATCCAGCATCAGTCGTAAAATTGTACAGGTAAGTCGATAGTTATAATTATTGTAAATATCTAGACAAAAACTCAGAAACACGTTGTTTCTCACTAGTTTTTTTAATTGTACGAGATTTTCGCTTTGGAGTTCTCTTAATAATTGGCTTTGAAGACCTAAATCATCACGGCTCAATAGTCAATCTCGTACCCGCATCTTACTTTTTTAGCTTATGTTTTAACAACAACGCAATACACGTAGCTCGTATTTTTCTGCAGCTAGTCATCTTGTTTGAACGCCGTCGCTCAAGTAATTTGTATGCAATTGGTGTCGAAACAGTGTTACACGTTCTTTCAGGAAGTTGACTTCTACACACTTCTACTAGCGACTTAAATATAGAGAAATTGCAGTCAGTGAAAACAGTTGTCAATATACTTCTGCAAGAAATTGTGGAAGTAACTTGCCTATGGACTCTTTGCTTAACCTAAACATACTTTGTTGTTTGTCAATGTTGTCGACTGATTTTGTAATTAGGAAATAAAGTAGATAGAGATTATTTCAATGATGGTTTGAGAATGGTACACGAAATAGTAATAACAGTGCGTGGTGGCCGTTTACCGACAGTAAACAGACCAGACGCGGCTGCCTACATGTTCACGGTGGTCGCGGGTTCAAATCTCCGGGCACACCTCTGACTTTTCGGAGTCAGTGTGTATTGATTGTCAATCACCACGCACTATAAAGGTGAAGGAAAACATCGTGAGGAAACCTCCATACCATAGTGATTTGTATAAGTTTCTATCTATTTTATCAACGGAATTTAAAGCAATTTATTGTTTTTTTTATTATTGTTAAAATTCACAAAACTAGATACAATCTTATGATAAACTTATAAAACAAAATACTATAACAATTTTTTTTTTTTTTTTTTATTCTGGCACGGCATGATGACTGCACTGCACCTGATGTTAAGCGCAAATGCCGTCCAGACAGAGTATCGAATGGCATCAGACGGCGGTCCCATGCCATTCGACACAATTATGCCGGCCTGCTGAGATGCTTCTTCACACTACGGCGGAAGGACCCAGGATTATAGGAAGGAGGGAACACGTGTGACGGCAAACAATTCCACAGCTTCACAGTGCGGCACAAAAAAGAATTTGCGAACTTTTTTGTTCGCGCCGAGATGGTTTGAACCGTCAAGCTGTGGCTTCGCAAGCCAGCACGCGTGGTTCTGTTAAGGAAAGGAGAGGAGGGGATCAAACTAAACAATTCCTCAGAGCATTCACCATGATACAGACGGTAGAACACGCTTAGAGAGGCAACATCCCTCCGCAACTGTAGCGACTCTAAGTTGCTCGTAACGTCTGCATCATTTACAATGCGGATGGCCCGCCGCTGCAATCCATCCAAGGCATCGAGTAAGTACTGGGCGGATCCATCCCAGAGGTGCGAACAGTATTCCATACCCGGCCGAACCTGCGCTTTATACAAGCGGTATAGTTGACCGGGCGTGAAAAACCGACGCACCTTGTTCAGGATTCCGACCCTGCGCGATGTGGCAGATATTTCGCCCTCGATTTGATTCCTTGGATTAAGATCACAGCGGATATCCATACCAAGGATACTCAGGTCATTCCGCATTGAGAGGGGAATACCCTGAAGATTAGGGAGGGGAGAGAACGGGGATTTTTTGCACGTGAACGCACACACCTGGGTTTTCCTGGCATTGAACTCAACCATATTCCTGGAACCCCATGTAGAAATGAGATCCAAGGACCGGTTGAGCTCAATGACAAGATCTTCGCGCCCGCTCACAGTGCCGTCACGGCAACCTGGGGGCCCATAGCAGTATCGCCCATGAACCGTGCTGTCATCTGCATAGCAATGAATGTTGCCGAGCGACAACATATCATTGATATGCAGAATAAACAGGGTGGGCGACAGTACCGAGCCCTGTGGAACTCCGGCATTTACCGACATGAGCGCCGAAGCGTGCCCGTCAACGACAACACGCATTCTACGCCCATGCAGAAAGCCAGAAATCCACGAACACAAGTTGCCGGGCAGACCGTATGCCGGAAGCTTGGAGAGAAGACCACGGTGCCAGACCCTATCAAACGCCTTGGCTATGTCGAGGCTCACAGCAAGAGCCTCGCCACGCCGGTCAATCGCTTCACCCCAGCGATGCAGGACAAACGCTAGAAGATCACCCGTTGATCGGTTGTGACAGAAACCGTATTGTCTGTCACTGATCAACGAGTGATCCTCCAGGTAGCGGACCAATTGAGCGTTTATGATCCGCTCCATGACCTTGCACATCACTGAGGTGATAGCGATAGGGCGATAATTGGTAGGGTCTGACCGATCACCCTTTTTGGGGATCGGTTGCACATTGGCCTCCCTCCAAGATTCCGGCACAACACCTGTGCGATAAGACGCTCGGTAGAGGCGTGTCAGTGCAGGAGACAGCTCCGCTGCACAAGCCCTTAAAACCACCGCCGGTATTCCATCCGGACCACTGGCTTTCCGGACATCGAGGGATCGTAGCTCACGCCGCACATCACACTGCCTGATGCGAATATCAGCCATTGAGAAACCGCAATCAGGCAGCGTGGGCGGCGTCTGGGAGCCACGGTCCTCGAGGCGGGAATTAGCCGCAAAAAGATTTGCCAGTAAAGTGGCTTTCTCTTGCGGCTTATGAGCCAGTGATCCTTCCGGGTACTTCAGTGGTGGCAATGTAGGACGGCAGAAGTTAGACTGGACGGCCCTGGCCAAACTCCAATAAGCACGACTGCTAGTTGGGTGATTGGCCAACGCACGCCCAATGCTACAAACGCGCTGGGCATCCGCTCTAACGTAGGCCTTCCTGCAGGCCTTGGTGGCTCGATTATAAGCTTCCTTGAGGGAGCTGATATTGGGATCCTTCTTGGCGCGACCCCTGATCCAAGCGCGATACGCCGCTTGCTTGTCGCCGACAGCATCGGCGCATGCACGATTGAACCAGGAGCGTCCACGGCCCTTACTGGCGATCTCAGAGGAAGGAATGTAGTATTCCATACCTAGACTGATCTCGCCAGCAATAGCGTTGGCACTCGCTGAAGGATCTTTGCCCTCAAAGCAGCGCTGCCGCCAAGGGATGGATGCGAAATATTCCCGCATACCATCCCAATCCGCCGACGAGTAGTGCCAGACCCTTCGCTTAACCTGCACGGGACGTGGAGGTGAAGCGAACGGTACTGACGACCCGACCAGGCAGTGATCGGAGGTGCCCAAAGGCGCACTAACGGTCACACGATACCCGGCCGGGTGACTCGCCAGCAGAAGGTCCAGCAGTGAAGGCGCATGACTCGCCACATCCGGGATCCTGGTGGGCTGGTTCACCAGTTGTGTCAAGTCATGAGTCAGAGCGAATGCATGGGCAGCCCTGCCAGCATGATCAGTCTTAGAGGAGCCCAACCACAACTCGTGATGTGCGTTGAAATCCCCCAAGACCACCATTTCGGCTGACGGGAACTGCTCCTGCGCGTCATCTGTCGCCCGGCTAAGGTAGCTGAACAGCCGAGTCGTCTCATCATCCCCATTGTGCGACCTGTAGAGGCACACGTAGATGCGGCTCAGGGAACCAAGATCCACGTGCACCCACAGAGCGGAGAAGGAAGGGTCCTCCATGCAGCGCAAACGGCGACAGCAGACGTCCGACCGAACATACAAGCATACCCCGGCTTTAGGCTTGAATTTTTCTTCAAGCGAATAACCAGGGTACAGCAAGTAGGAATTGGCAGCCGGACAACGAATCTGCGTCTCCGTCAAGAAGAGCAAAGCAGGCCGGGCCGGCTCGAGATGGTGGTGGACGGCATTGAGGTTCGTATGGAGTCCGCGGATGTTGGCGAACTCCATAGTGAACGCGGTGGTGGGGTTATGCACCGCTGAAGGACCTGCTCTCTTGATTTGCACTGTCATGGGTTCGGGATGGGTTTGGTGAAGAAGCATCGAGAGAATTGAGTTGAATTACATAAATAACATTACATTCTTAAATAAATAGTTCAAATTTCATTAATGCTGACTGCCTCGGTGGCGTAGTGGTACTACGGTATGATTGCAAAGCTGAGGTCTCGGGTTCGAATCCCGGGTCGGGCGAAGTGATATTGGATTTTTCTATTCATTATCAGCCGGGAGTCAGGAATTTGTGCCCGATATGGCGATAGGCTCGCCCCCTATCACATCGTGGGACGGAATGTACAAGGCGAAACCTGGCTGTTCTGGTAGCACCTCTGCCTACCCCTTCTGGAAAAAAGGCGTGTGTTTATGTATGTATGTAAATTTCATTAATATAGCAGTGTTTGAAACATTACGAACAAAAACATCTTTGTTTTTGAAGACGCAAATGTATGACCCCTATATTATAAATACTTATGCCCTTAGGGGCAGTAATTTGGCTGCTCGCGCTCATTTTTTTTTCGAGTTTGTAATTAGTTGGTAATTTTTGACATTTTAGTGGTTTCGAAGGGGAAACATGCTTGACGGATCATTTTCATCTCATGAATTGATTGCATTTTTTATATAAGTTAAAAAAAAATGCTGAATTCACACAAATAAAAATCACGCTGGATATTATAGACAAAGGTTATTATCATTTTTGCTTCATAAACATACATAAACTTTGTATAGTTTACTCTTCGATTATGATGGCTGTATTTAGAATAGAGAGAAATGGGAGTTTTGAATAATTTCTGCCAATAATTTATTTATGTCGTACACAACAGATTTCTAATTAAAAAACAAGACCAAACAAACAATAAGCCGAATATGAAATATTATTCTCGGTGATGATACAGTACGATAATTTCGACAGCTTTGGTGTGGTCGGAATAGCTCAGCGGGTAGAGCGTAAGATCTTCAAATCTTAGGTCCCTGGTTCAAATCCAGGTTCCGACCAGTATTGACAATGAGTTCAACCGAGAAATTTTTTGTTTTTCTTTTTTGTAAATCTATTTCAGTAAATTGAGGTTTTACGTTTAATTATTTCCTAATGTTTTAATTGATATTGCGGCAAATATTTATATTGCGATTCCGATTTTATTTATTCATGTTGGCGTGAATAATTAAAAACACGCATTTACTTTTAATATAAGTTACATGCTTAGTTAGTTTTAGTAAACAAATGCCCAATTTACACAACTAAAAATCGAAAAAAGAGATATTATAGCTAAATATGTTTTTGTAGGTATGTAATTATGTACCTTCAACTTCTTCTTCTTCTACCTTTAATAATGTTTGTGTGGCCCACAAATATCTGTGTTGGGTCTAGGTGTTCGTGAGACCGAAAAGTCTCTCGTAGCTTTTGATTCTCACGATACAAGACTCGATCTTAGTGTGGGGTCAGGACTATGTATGTAACTGTGGGGTGTATTTATTATTTATTGATTTATTCGGAAAGCTTCGCTTATCTTTGGATAAAATGAACAAATTAAGAATATCGCCGGTAACTTTTCTACCTTAGAGTATTCTAGAGACACCCATTAAAATTTCAAATTGCTACGGTTTGATTATGTTAGTTATGGAAAGGTTTAAACTTACTTTATTTCGCCTAAAACCATCGTCATGAGTAATTTTCAATTCGTGTTCTAGTTTTTAGTTCAAAATCTTGATTTATTTGTAATTACCCATATTCTTTTCATCGAGTACATTCTCTCAAACACATTCAACGAAGTCAGTAATTAAAAAACAAAAAATATTCCTGGCCCTATAACCAGTTTGTTTTAAATAATGTTAATTTAGAAGAAAAATTAAACACCGATATTCCATTGTACGGATTGCTGACTTTTATAACACAAATCGTAAATTTTATTCTGTCGCATTTTTAATATGATAATTGAAAAAATATCCTTTAATTTTTGTGAGTGGTACGATGATAGGAAAAAATTACAAAAAAAATCGTCGCTGTTGTTTGCAAAAAATGTAGTTGTCTAAAGTCACTAAAACTATCACCTGGCTTCGTTCTCGGTAGCAGTCTTCATATACCCTGTATAATCGTCCATATGGCGCGCATCTTATGTTGAAGCTATATCCTTTCGATTTACAGTTCGTCCTATTTCATCAAATGAAGTTTGTTAGCTGTCCCATTTCTACTCCATCCACGCCACTCTATTCTATTTCGTCCCCTAATAGTGTGCCTTAAGAATTTTCACATCAATGATTTTCATAGAGTTTTAGTTGTTACGATTTCCGATTTAATAGTTAAATTCTTCACCTCTTTAGCAAAAATATAGCCTATGTCACTCAGGGATAATACATTTGTAACAAAGAAAAAATAGTCAAAATCTGTTTAGTAGTACCGGGACTTTAGCGGTTTTGATTTACCATACAACATTTCATCTCTTATTTCACTCCCATGATGTTTTCCAATATTCTTGGTCACCATTATTTTTCGTTTGTAATAAAGGGCTGAATATATTTAACCTCCTTCAGTAACATATAGTCTATGACATTCAGGGATGTTATACCTTTCTAACGGTAAAAGACTTAAAAAATCGGATCAGTAATCTCGAAGGTTTGCGGCTACAACGAAAACAACATTTCCATTTTATAACATAGATTTATTATAAGATATACATGTGCTTAAAGAATTTCTACGGTATGTAATTCCGCCAACCCGCTCTAGGCCAGCGTAGTGGACTATAATATGGCGTATAAGTGCTACAGTGCATTACAGTACAGTAAATCAGTGTGTAAATCCTTTTAGTACTCCTCATAAAGACATACAAAGTTAATAAATGTACTGTACTGTATCAGCCCAGATACGTCCCACTACAGGGCACGAGCCCCCTCTACAATCGAGAGTACGATTGATAGTAGTTAGTACACCAACCCACACTAGGCCAGCGTGGTGGACTTTACGGCCTAACCACTCTCAAAGTAAATAAATACACATCCAATTTTTTAAGATCCATTCTTTATAAGAGAGACTCGTGACGTACGAGGGCTGTCGGGACATCCCTCCAGCTCGACTCTCAAAATACACACACACGGAATGCTAGAAGCGGATTAAAAATACTATACTGATAGCTTATAGGTTCAATACATTTGTATTAACAAGCAGACTCGAGAGGACGTCTATGTTCGGTGATATGTGAGAGCCTGAACATATATGCAGCAGTCTGCATTCCTTCAGAGCGTAGGTATCGTATGGCTGTTTATGTAGGATGGTGTCGCAGTTTTATCTATTTAATGAGCTTAGAAACCAAAATTGAGTAAATGATCCACATTGCTTAGTTTATACGAATACTTATTTATATCTTGTTTAATATCTTGTATGTATGGTGAAAAATTGTGTGCTTAATATAACTATGTGTATGTACCGCATGACTGACACAGGGATTTTACTCTTTTAGCCTCATTAAAGTAAGTAATAATTTAGTAATCCTGATCAGACCTTAAGTCATATTGTGCATCGGAAAAAGACCCATACAGATAAATATCGGAACGGTGAATATCACCACCATCTAAAACAGTAAGCTAACGTGGGTAAATCTTTGTTTCAGAGACCACCAGGAATCTGTGACGAGAAACACCTGGCGACTGACCTGCAACATGTCAAGTAAATACTGCGGGACAACCAACTCCAAATTCCACCACGCCGCCGTCACAGAAACCGAGTGAAACCAGTCACAGTTGAACGGGTCCCGCTTATATTGCTATACATAAAAGGAGTTACAGACAAGATTGGCTACATCCTGAAGCGTGCTTCTATTAAAACTTACTTCAAGCCGCCCAAGAAGTTTATTCAATTCTTACCACCTGTCAAGTGTCACATACCTTTGCAAGAACCGGGCGTATATAAAATAGACGATGACTGCGGGCTCTCTTATATCGGCCAAACCAAACGAAGCATAGGGACCCGCGTAAAAGAACACATAGCTGACGTCAAACACCGACGCTCAACGAAGCCTGCAGTTGCTTAACACATAGAGGAAGGCTCCAAGCACTACTTTCGTTTTGACCAGCCCAAGTCTTCGCCAAAGAACACCGTTTCCTGCCTAGGATGTTTCGCGAGGCTATTGAAATTAAAAAACATCCAAATTTCAATAGAGAAGATGGCTTGAAGCTTGCACCAGCACGCGATCCCATTCTACATTTGATTAAATTGGAACCCAAAAGACCAACTGCCAGACCTCAAGACTAAGTGAGCTCCTTCTGTGTAAATCGGATCGCAAAAACCAATTAACTTTTTAAATTAATAATTGTAAATTAAGGGTAGTTAAATTGTAACAGTCACTAAACGGATAACTAATACCTCAGTCCGCCCCGTGATCAGGAAAAGTGTAAAGTGATCGAAACGTCGGGAAATTAAAAAAAATAAAAATTAAATCAAATTCGCGATTAAATCCGTAAGAATTCGTATCATTTCAATGCGTAACATTCGTGTAAATCCAAGACACCATTATTATAGAAATATTTTTGATTTTTTGACAGTTTGCGTCTTGGAGAAAATTTAAGAATAAGAATAATTTATTAACACACAACAGTTTGAGAATACAAGTTTATAATTACATATATTAATCGTTGAGAAGTTTAAAAAAAAAAAGTAACTGGAAGCTTGAAATGTGTACTTTTCTTTACAATTGACTTCTTCCTACCACCCTCATGCAGATGGTTTACAAATACATATATACAGACGCCTTTAGAAAATCTATGCGGCCATACGAAACACCAATGATGACTTAAGCAAAATTACTAACTGGAGCAATTCATGGTGGCAGCACCTTGAGGAAATAAGTCGTAAGCTTTAGTTTAATAGAAAGGAAATCTGAAAGAAACGACAAGTGCAGTAGCAGTTTATAATCTTGATAAATTGCGTCAATTTAAAAAAAAATCTTGCCATATGTGGTATAATACATATTTTACAGTGTGAGGTGTCAAAGTTAACCAATAATTAATTAAACGTTCCTTCCGTGCGGAATTTGATCAATTTTCCTAAAAAGTAGACTTGTTTTGATATACTTTGGTATGTAGTTCTAATGTTTAGCTATTTATGATGGGAAACGTGAAACCAAACAAAAAATTATACAAACTACTTGTCACAATGTCACAAAGTGTGGCTCAAGGTAGATTTTTTTGAGTTCTTACTAGAACTAGAGACCACCATTAATGGTTATAATTTGTAATTTAACCCATTACAAAAAACCTTTAATATCATGAACTGTTACCATAATATTAACCATTATAAATTTTAAACCATTATGATTTCACGCCATCTATAATTTTATCATTCAACTAAAATGAATAACGCCATCTATGACATCTTATATTGCAATTCCTATTTGAGATGTTTGTGTTTAAACAAATATAACATTATTAATGCGAAATTTAATAATATTGTGCGTGGTGGCCTGTTGGTAAACGGACTAGACGCGGCTGCCTACATGTTCACGGTGGTCGCGGGTTCAAATCCCAGGGCACACCTCTGACTTTTCGGAGTCATGTGTGTATTGATAGTCAATCACCACGCACTATAACGGTGAAGGAAAACATCGTGAGGAAACCTGCATACCATAGCGATTTGTATAAATTACTATGGTATGTAAAAGTCCGCCAACTCGCATTAGGCCAGCGTGGTGGACTATATGGCCTAACCACTGTCAATCGTACTCTCGATTGTAGAGGGGGCCCGTGCCCTGCAGTGGGTCGTATATGGGCTGATACAATACAAAAAAAATGCGAAATTTGGCACTTTTGTTACTCATTTAATAATAAAAATATCAATGGTACATATTTTGTTTTTTTTTTAATGAACCCCAAAGGGGTTAAAATAAAGGTAGGAATTTTATATGGAAAATCGAAACCACTGGAGTTATTTCTATGAAAATTTATATTTTACGTCCTTGTTACAAACAAAAAATAATGGCGTACAATAATTTTGGAAATGTAGTACGAGTATTATGAGGGTGTAATAAGTGATTAAATATTATTTGGAAAAGCTAAACCGTTGGAGTTACAAATGTCAATTTTGGTACTCATTTTTTTAATTCCAAACATTTGTCAACATTCCTATTAAGGCATTAAAGGATAAAGTGGGACAAACGCGATGAAACCGGTCGGATCTAGATGACATTCGATAGGAAATAATGGGATGGGTTGTAACAGAAAGAAGAAAAGCCAGGTGAGACGGGACGGGATAGGATAGGAATACAAGAGTTTCAACGGGAATAAGATGATTCTGGTGTGGAGCGGCGGGCCGCTAGTTACCTATATTTATACGTACTTAAATACTTGTTGTTTTTGTTTTCTCTATTTTAACATTAAAGTAAATATTTATAAGCCCATTTCAAACGAGCAAACAGCGCACTTGCTTCGGGTCCCCGGGGCTGTTCCATTTGTGCCGAAGAGGGCCACGCTGGGTTTTGGTTGGTATGCCGTAGACCGGCAAACCAAACATAATCGCCCCACTTTCCCTCAAGGTGGGACGTTAGCGGTAAATCGATTTCCCCGTGTCAACAGAAAAAAAAGTCACCTCAGTAAGTGATCACTGCCACCCATGAACATCTACAACGCTGGATCACGGATGAGTTGCCGGCTCAATTGAGAGGGGAGCGGGAAGGAAAAAGGATGGAAAGAGGAATAGCCATTCTCACTCACCGAACGAAACGCGACAGCAAAGCTGTCGTTTCACATAGATTTCCTGTGAAACAGTGGTACCGCCCCGGTTGAGCCTGCCCATTCATGCTGAGTCATGAATGACAACAGCGTGGCCCTACCACTTCCAAATTAATTTTGATAAAATGCAGCAATTTTTGTTAACACACTATGGGTACTATAGTACAATTTTTTTCTGGACGTCGTGCCAAAATTAATCAACAAATTATTGAAAAAATCTTTGAGGAACTCGATCATATTTCTTGAAATATAGACTTGTTTTTATTTAATTTGGTATGCAGTGCTTAAGCTTGTCTATTAAACATTGCAAAATGTCGTTTAACATAATAAATTGGGGAAATCACTCGTCAAAATGCTACAAAGTTGTACTCAAAGTAGATATTTTGAATGTTTACTGAATGGCTGTTTCTTGAAAACTATCGGGGACATGACTATATTTTTTTGTTGCTGTGCCCGCATAGTCTAATTTGTCTCCCGTTACTGTTTATCATCTAGTTCTGCGACAGCATGTATGGTTTTAATGGTTTTAATATTTAGATTTTCGGTAGTGATAAATTTGTAACCGATCGATGTCTGTATATGGAAGATAAATGAGAAAAATTTAAATCTTGGGGGGATATAAACAATGATGTGCGCGATGAACTCAGAAACTGCTTAACGGATTTCGATTAAATTTGGTATGGAGGTCGCTGACACCCTGGATTAACACAGGTTTTTATTCCGAAAAATTTTGTGTTCCCGTGGGATGAGGGAGGAATTCCGATATATTTATTACTTGTTTGTGCTCAAATGGTTGGGATGGGACTGGATTACATATCTTGACTGAAATTTAGACGGGACAAGGCGGGATATAACGGGACGAAATGGGATTTTTTAAAGAGAACCACGAAAACGGAGTTGTGTAGTGAAGGCTAGTTAAGTAATAAAATAAATTCCTCTTGTAAAAAATATGATTGGTCATTTAAAGAGACATTTTGAAATAAATGATTAGCTAAAATGTATGTATGTAATGTGTGTGTATTCTTTGTAAATTGGAGTCCATTTTATTATTTGTGCTAGAATCTTTTTTTAGGTGTGTAATAAAGAGTATGCGTGAATCAGAACGACGCGTGGCGTCCTTTTGAAGGCGCCAAATTCAAACAGTCGACTTAAACAAGTTCTAGTTGGGATGCATTAAACATGTGTATTCCAATATTCATCACGCCACTATAGGCCTACTAAAGCATACACACAAGAATCATTTTGACTCTAGATTTTCTTTATTACTTTTTAATATTACGGAAATATTAATGTGGTAATAGTAATGTGATGCGCGGTGCCAGTTTCGGCGTTTTATATACAATAATTTAGACCTTAAATTATACTCGATAAGGTTCGACTCGGCTTGGTATAGGTATCCAAACTCAACATAAATCAATAAAGGTGGGCGGAGCATGCGCGCAAAGGGCCACGCTCCGTCCCAACGCGTTACACGAGTGCAGGACGTATCGTAGATCGCCGGTCATCAAAGTGTAAAGTAAGAAAATCACTTCATTAGGTTTAGAACGAGCCATAGTGCGAGTGAAATGTCACAACAACCAGACCAGCCTTTACCGAAGGAGTTGAACACAAAACAAAAGGAATTAGATGGACAGCGTTCGAAGGAGCGGGCGTCAGTGGTCCAAGAGCCCGACGAGCAGGAGGAACAGAAGCAGCAGCCGGGGAAGCGGGAGTCGATCATCAGATCCGAATCAGATAAAATGGTGCCCAGTAGAGAGAAACCTAAGGCACAACAGTCAGATTATAAAGAGTCAGGTCCAATGGAACCAAAGCCATATGAAAACCTACCAAAGGGTCAAGAGCCCTACAATCAAGAGTCGAGTAAGTCGAAGCAACATGAGCCGACTTCAGACGAGGTGGAGCCCGCCATTGAAAAGCCAGGTGAATTGGAGCGGCATAAACAGAAGTCAACGGAGCAGAAGCCCGATAGTCAAGAGCCACGCGATAAAGGTGAGATACCGGAGCGAGAGGAGTGTGAGGAGTACCAGCCAAAGAAGCAGGCGGTCGATGACAAGGAGCCAAATACGGGAAATGAAGACGAAGAGGACCCATATGAGCAGGAGTCAGAGACGGAGGAGCCAAAGTCGGAGTCAACAACATCGGATTCAGAAGAACAGGACCTGGAGGTACAGGAGCCACAGGCGCAGGGCTCAAAGCCGCAGCAGCCAGGGAAGCACGAGCTAGACAACCAAAAGGAAAACATACCAGATGTAGAAGACCTAGCGGGACAAAACCCAGATAGAGATGAGCCAATGGAGCAGGGGCCAGAAGAGGATCATCTTAATGAACAAGAACATGACGAGCAGCAACCTGATAATCAGGCGTTGAATAGGCAGTTGCCAAATGCGCAACAGCCAGAAAATGCGGGCAGGATGGACGGCGAGCCTCAACCTCCAGAGTTCCAAGTACCCATGCCATACTACCCAGGAATCGACTTGCCCGCTCAGTGGTAAGTACACATGCTGTGCGTTTGATACTGTCAAAAATTCCAATATATTGTGTACTAATCTTACATGTTCCAATGTTAAAAACTGGTTGGGAAGGTGCATTTATTCTACGTATTAAACATTGCATAATGTGACTGTCTGTATCTAGCGTAGGTGGCGTGGATCGATACACGCTTCTCAAAATGTCCGCTGACGCGTACCTCGCGCATGCGCGAAGTAAAGGGTGGAGCTCGTCGAACCGCCATTTAATAAGCAGGTGTGTTGATGAAATGTACCGTGTGAATTTCTGTTGCAGGTTCTTGGACAGCGGGTTTCCGCCCGACACGGTGCCCGCTTGGATTGAAATATTCAGGAGATCGACTCCTGTTGACCCGGATGAGTATAATCACCCCAGACCGCAAGAATAAGCTGGACTTACGAACTCGTCCATTCTTATATATTTTTGTGGACATTTACTAGTCTTTAAAGACTTCATTGTATATTTTTGTATACTTATAAAAAATAATTAAGTGGGATTTGAGGAAAATAACTATGAATAATTTATACATTTCAGCTCGGCGTCCTTAGTTTAATAATTTGCAATGCAATGCGATTATGTTACTTTAAGTAATACAAAGGAAAGCTTTAGCAGAGCGATAGTTCTATATCCAAATATGTATTTATATTTTTGTTAGTATTTTTATATTTTATCACTCAGTTGCTCTTATCTTGGGTTAGATTGTTTTTTGGTTTACATTATTTTCTATGATGTGTTAACAACTACAGTATAACACCACACATCTATTGAACTTGGCAGTACCCAAAAATAAATAGGCTCTCATCTATATCCTCGATGGGGTCTGCACAATTATCACTCAAGTCCGAACGAGCTTCTTACTGTACAAATATATTTAAGGCGGGTTATTTCTTGGCGCAAAATCCAGTCACAGGCAACTCATTAAAAAGAATAGTAGATTTCCCGACGTTAGACCGATCCAATCGATCTTAAAACCACGAGATTCACAGCCAATAGATGCTGCCAATATAGAAATAAGGCTAGTTGCTCAAGAGGCCTACAGCATTTATATTATTTATTTTTATTTTATTATATATATATCGATTTTTAATTTATATTTGCTAACTAGCAAAATGACTTACCATGCATATATAACATAATGGTAATACTTAACTTATACTATACTATATCTGGTAAATGTGATAGATTTAAAGTATTTGCTACATACATAGGTACGTGGCATTTATATACAGAGAAGTGAAGAGACATGACGATATGATCGAAACCATCGCTTCAACAGTTTATAAAAGGAAACATCCAAATTAACATTATTGAGTAGTTTTGCAAGAAGATTAATTATCTTGTTATTTAGCTCGTTTGAAAATATTGATATTTGAAAATTGCCACTTAACTTAATTTTTTGCGTTGTAATTGAAACCAAATGTCCTCTTGTCTCTACTATTTTTTCTAGTCGTACGTCTCACAGAGCGTATTCTCTTTAATTATAGGTGTATTAATAAAAAATAAAGCACAATAAAAACAATAGGGTCCTCGAAGAAAGCTAAGCTGGGGTACCATAACATATTAAAAAAAAATAGTATTTAATTTCAATTTGTGATAAACTAGCACATCAAAGATTGTGAACAGTATGACTGAAAACTTAATTTGATTATTTATAGTCTCGATTAAAAAATAAACTAGTCAGGTAAAGCCCGAACGAGCAGGGAATGGATTAAAAGGGTACCATTTCGAATCACGCCATGTCCCGTATATGTTACTCTGCAGAACACAGACGTCCTCCACGATTGGAAAAGACTTAGGCCCTCACCACGCTGGCCTAGCGAGGGTTAGCGAAATTCACATAACTCTAAAATTCTTATTTCAATCTCTCTTTAAACATCATACATTGTTTTCATTGATCGTTAAGTGATCATAACTTAGAAATACAAAATATGTAAACTTGAATCATAAATGTCCCTTTTGTCAGTCCAGTCAAATAGGCTATGGCTAAATTTCAAGGGTTGTAAGGGTGATCATGAAAATATTATGCTCATATAAATATTGGTGTTAAGATACGATTAACTTGCCCATAGAAGGGCAGTTTTTTAACATATGTACTCAGTGTGTAGTTTTAAGTATATAATTGATATCTGTTTGTAATTAAGATGTTATTCGGCCAAATTAAAATAGTATAACTGATTCAACTTTTGTACTCGTATTAAACTTAATGTGATTGATGTCATTTCATAAAGTTGAATTAAAAATGGAATAAATTTCAAACAGATTCACTTATCGTGAATGGTATTATGTAACGTATGTAACCATTTTATATTACATGTAATAAAAATAAATAAATTCGCTATACATTTTAGATTTATTGTACATTTGAAACACGGAGTAACAGACAACATAAACAGAAGTAAAAAAACATGCATATCCTTTAAAATAAAAATTATATATTTTTTGAAAATAATTAAAATTATCTTAAAAGAGATAAATGGGGGAGAAGTTAGTTTGTTTTTAATTTTAAATATGGAAATAGGTTTGTGATCGGGCTTCTAAGAATTTATAACAAGAATTTACGACAAGAAATGTTAGGCCAGTGGTTTGTGATGTTTGCTTTTAAACTGGACAATAACATCAAACAAGTAAATTGCCAGAATTTCAGCATCAGTAAGTTATTGTTGAGTAGGCCCGTGCCCAGCAGTGGGACGTATAGGGGCTGATAAAAAAAAGTTAACAATTTCATACTTCCTATTCGTATAAAATTAGAATTATTGGGTTGGTCATAACTCATCAGCTTGTAATTTTACCTTTAAATCACAGAATACTATAAAAGGGAATTTTATGGATGTTAGTATCACAAATATTGCTATGAGAAAAACATGTTTAGGTTTCATACTTGTTACGAACAGGAAGCAGTGGATTAAAACCTTTTGTCTCTATAACAACCAAATTACAACATATAAGAAACATTTTAAGACTAATACAATTTAGAACAATGTATAAAGCTTAAATGAATATGGCAAACAGTACTGAGACTTATTTAAAATGATTGACACAAAATTTTAGTGTAGGTAATATCTTGTTCTGAAAAAGAACAAATTTATCCAAAAAAGACAAGTTCAAAGACTAATGTATTAAGTATTAGCGTGGCTTGCTTATAAGAGTGATATCAAAAGACAAGGTACGTTTCAAATTTAATGCTTACGTACAATTTTACGCATAAAATGGCAGGATCGTATTCCAAATACCGAGATTCTCCGAAGGACGGGTCTGGCGGGTAATGAACCTTTAATTGTGTAAGCCCAGCTACTATGGTGTGTTTGTTCACATGGAAAAAAACCGAAAGCCTAAATCTATATTCTATGCAGAATTACAAACTTGCAATCGTAAATCTGGCGGTCAATATCTTCGCTATAAAGATGTCCTTAAAAGAAATTAGGTTGCATGTACCATCCCGAGTAACCACTGGCAACAATCCTCCCAAGAGCGTCCAGATTCGCGCAGTTCGTGCTGATGGTATATGCAATTTTGAAGCACTACATCTTGATAGTCTGGATACTAAACGTCAACTATGATAGACCCAACCCAAGCGAACTTATAACTATACATATTATGCACTGAGCCAACTATACTGCTTACCGTGCAACCGCATTTTTATAACTAAATTTAGTGTCGCCAGTCACATTAGGACGCACTCCAGAATATAGACAGGTGTCGCCGTCGACGGATACGCCGTGGAGGACAACAACAACAACAACAACAATTAGAGTAGAGCGAATCTAATCAAAACATTTAAATATAGAAACGGAAATAGGTTTTCATAAATTAAATAAGTTAGGAATTTCTAGACGAGTAGACCAAAAACCTGCCTAGAATAGTGATTCAATATTAGACGTTTCTTAATACTGATGCAGGTGTAATACTAACATGGAATTTCGATATTAACTAAGTTAAAATGTGGATTTTAGTATTCTCGCTTCTTTAAAACTACTGAGAGGAAATTTGGAACTATTGTGATATAATATTCTTGCTACTCTGATAAAATAAAGGTACGTGAAGATTTTTAAAGCCACAGCTCTATATAAATGGATATTATATATGTATTGGTTAATTATAAACCAAATGTCGATGTTTTATTTATTTATCCCCAATCGGTGTACAGGATTTCATTCATTTTTTTACATTTTACAAACGAATGGTAATAGCCAAGTGGTAAATATAACCTCGTCACCTAATACTAGTTTTACTTAAATGACATTAGACATTTATTATTTTTTCAATGTATCCCATCGGAAGGCAAAGGTCTGAGCCAAACAGTCTAGATTAGACATTTGTGTGAGAGGTGTAAATATAGAATAAAATATAGAGGTACTTTTTCACCAAGTTTAATTGTAAAGCAAAATGAACTTTCTGAATATTGTAATTACTATTTGATATATTTGGCAAACAAAAGCATTCCAGTTTGCAAATCCTAACATGCTTGTCATTCGGCAGGAGTACACAGATTATGCAAGAACAGATTTTTCGATCGTTCATAGACCGTAATTGATAATCTTAACATTATCTTTTATATTATTGTGATTGTTTCCGTATCAAAAATCTATTGTGATATATTAAATATAAATAGAATAAATCTCAATGAAGAATAGGTAAGTGCTCAGGGGCAAAATATTTACTATAAGATTTCGCTTTTATTTAGTCAAATGGTCATCATTGCTTTATTTGTATACTTTATTATTGAAGTAAATACAATTTAAACTGAATTTTAAAATTACCTTTGACAGCAAAAGCATTTTCATGTTGATATGCGGGAATAACATCGCTCAACTAAAAAACAACATTTTCTTCTATTTTATTATGGATTGAGATTTTGTAGAATAATTAAGTCGTATTAATTTGATTAATCAATTTATATTTCTTTGTTGTAATCATAAATTGCCAAGATTTTAAGAGGAAAAATGTACAGGTTGTGAAACATTACTCAATCGCACGCAAATATTTTGCGCTGTTGTTGTCTGTTACACTGTGTGTTGTTTCTATATTTATTAGTTGTTGTAATTATCATATTTATGTATCAAATGTTCAAAGAATGCAGTTGAATGTGTTTTTTTTTGAGCTGGTATTCTGACATTAGTGACGAGACTCGAATCAGAGCCAATTTGAATCGATTATGTTTAAAGGGATAATGACTTACAAATCGTTAAACATTTACGGCCTTAATCACAGACTGATTCGAAACCAATTTCAGTTATCGAATGTTTTGTCCCTTTTTAACACATTTATATTTAAAACATTACAAAAAAAAATGTTCGCGGTTTTTTTGCAAACATTTTAGTTGCATCGTGTCTGTTGTCACTAAAACTACCACCTGGCTTCGTTTTCGGTAGCAGTCTTGATATACCCTGTATATTTTCTTTTAACATTATTTTAACTAGAGATTCATGTCAGCGGCGTAACTAAAACACAACAACAAATATGTTATGCAAAAGCTATATTAAAAGGCAAGTTACATGGCGCAAGTGCAATATTTAAAAATAATAAATATAAGTTATTGTCGTATTTATGAATTGGTGATATCAGACATAAAATGTGTCAAATAGCATAAAGCTATTTAAAAAAAAATACGGATCGTATACAGTATTCTTTATGAAAAGGAAGACATAACTTTCAAACCAGACTTTTATGGTATACTTCCACTTGATAACATTAAAATATCAAACAATTATTAATATAATACTTTCTTTCGTTTCCCCACATTACGATACTTTTTTGTAAAATCGATTCAACTAGGCATTTCATCGATTCGGTACCCATCACTAGTGTCTCTATTGATTATTCAAACGGACCATACGGCGCATGTTTTAGTCTTTATACTGAATCGTTCGCGGACGGTCATGTGTGACGACCTATAAAATATAATATTAAAAAATGGATGGTGATAAATCGAACATGGAGCCCAAGGCGGAGAATAAAAAGAGACGGCGCAAGACTTGTGACTTCATATCTCATGGAAGAGTTCCGGAATCAGACCTTGAAACAGATAGCATTGACGAACAAGAGGAAGGGGCGGTTGGGGGGGAACATGTGAGCCGTCCTTCATTTAATGAAGAAACCTTGGCTACTGCGAAGACTGTGAAGATTGGATCCTTCACTACATATGTAACGGATGGGAAAATAAAGGCCATTAAGCGCCCAGGTGCCATGCAAGCACCCACCACCAACCAAGGGACACAAACAGGTCCCAAAGATTCTAAAGCTGGAAAATGTCCCCAAGGAGCCTCTGCCGCGGCTCAACAACAGATTACTGCTGCGGAAGAAGCAAGTACTGCACAAGCGGCGAAGGCTTTGCAGGCAGCAAGGGCTGCGCAAGCTGCAAGGGTCGCGCAAGCTGCAAGAGCTGCTCAGGCGGTGAGAGCTGCACAAGCCAGTAGGTTGCATCAATGTGGAGAAGTTCCACGAGGCGGCAGACAAGCTAGGGGGTCCCATGCCACTAGAGGAGGCCGAGGTGTGCGAGGCGGCAGGGCCCAACAACCCGGTAGAGGCGGCATAGCCGGACGGGGTCAGGAACAAAGACCTACAGGCCCGAGGCCCGCTGGCGTAAATGTTCGAGGAAGAGAACCACAGGATCGCGACAGAGTGGCCACAGTAACCTTATTTCTCACCAATTTGGACAATTTCGATGTGCACGTCGCCGGCAACTATGCCCCCCTCAACAACTACATGTCGCGCCTGTCGCAGCTACCGCGTCGTAAGTATTAATTGTTGTATTACAATTTTATCGGTTGATTTTAGCAACACTTATCTATTTATTAAGGTAAACATAAAATCATTTAGAATTGCTAATCCTTATGTTTTGTCGTCCATTTTGAATGGTAAAGGACATGTTACTAAAATACATCCAACAACTATACACACATATTGTCCTCGCAATTGGATCTTGAGTAAGATACAATAGGTATATAGAATAAAATATTAGATGTTATTTGACAAATTCTAAATAAACATAAATATAATTATGTTTAAGAAACATATTTCTCATTTTGCGCTCTACTACTCTTGTGTCACATCGTACTTAGGGGTACTTTTCGTGTTCTCGGGTGTGGGTTAGAGGGGGGAGGGGGTTATTAACGCTTTTTGCCATGCTTACAGGTGGGTTACCGAGTGCAAGAAGTATACACACTAAATTAGGTGCCCGTCAGTCTATTCATATAATAGACTACACCAGACTAGACTATATGACTACACCATCTCAACAATGGTCATTCCGCGATCGTTAAGGCTATAGCATACTTTGACAGAATCCCTTGAATATTAGACCGTGTACAGAACCCTAATAAAGTTGAAAATTTCAGCAACCTCTGCATGACTATGGAGTTTCCCGATTGTCAACTATGACAATTTTCTCGAAAATGTGGGGGCGTTGGCGCCAAAGATTGAATTGTTGCCCCTGCCACGTTTTGTAATAACGGTAAGTGGTATAATTTTTTTCATAGCTCAATCAGATGGTTACTGAGTGGCGTCCTAATCGTGGCCGAGAAGAAGGTTTTGATGGGACCCCTGCAATACCGGTAAAGGTGGTTTGATAGGCATAGGCCTATATATAGGCTAGACATAGGTCCAGCACGGAATTTATTAATATACGTTAAGTGTATAATGTATGTTAAGTGTTGATGCGGTTTAAGATGAAACACGATTATCGAGAAGAAACCGATTCACTCGCGACTTGATGATTACGAGTATAACGACTGTATGTTTGGTTTTTTTTTGCATTTGCTAAACAAGGCCCTAGTTATCTCTGTTAGATTGCTGGTGTTTATTTTTATAATGATAAATATGCAAGAATAAATGAGGGATAGTAAGCTAATGGTAAGATATTATTCTTATCTGCCTGGGTAGCGATTATCAAATACAATGTATACGTGGACCCAAGGAAATGTTTCAAATTATGGTATTCGCCAACGCACATTCTGAAAATTCATTTTTTCTTTTAAATCAAGTAAAATTTAAATTAATACATAGTTTACTATTTACTAGGGCCGCTCTAAGAGCTCTCTAACAGCATATTCTGTATATTTTATAAAAAATTGATAATTGATAAGTAAATTGTTTCGTTACTGTAGATGGTACGGGAAAATATACCGACCGGCGAGAACATCGATCTTAGCCCCATTGAACCCATTCTACGAGATAGTCTTAGCAACTTCCAGAAGGAAGGTGTAAGGTATGTTGCAACTTGTTTCCTAATTTCATTAGAAAGTATATATGCCGGCTTATTACGGAATTTACTTTCAGCATCATTTATTACGTGATATACTGAATTTAGAAAGTACTAGTCTTATTCATATTACTTTGTCACACACTTTATACGAAATAAAACATAAGGTGTGATGACCTAATAAACCTTGCAACCTTAGTTGCCCTAATGCAGGCCGCTTTTTATAGCGTTCTTTGGAATTTGTTGGGGATGGCCTTTGGCCATTGATAAGCAGTCGACTTTATTTGACTGAAAATATTGGTGAGGTACGACGTATCCCTGCAGTTGTTTATAGGAGCCGCCTATGTTCAGAAATGGTGTCTTCTCGCAGCTGATGAGATGATGCGGAATTCCAATATAAACCTCTGGTAGACTTTTGGCTTATGGTCAGCAGTGGATTTTCTTAGGTTGAAGATGATGGGCAGTTATAACTTTTCCTCTAGTACACTTTGAGGGAGGCTTATAGTCAGCAAAGGACTTCCAATGGCTGAAGATGATCGGGGTTTATAAAACATCCTTCTGGCAGACTTTGCAGGAGGTTTATGGTCAACAGCGTACTTCCTGTGGCTGAAAATTATGGGGAACGTAACTCAATTTTTTTATTGCATAGGTCCGGCAAATAAGCAAAAAGGTCATGCGATGGTAAGTGATCACTGCCGCCCATGAACACCCACAACGGTGGATCATGGATGTGTTGCCGGCCCAATTAGGAGGGGAGCGGGAAGGAAAAAGGATGGGAAGAGGAAAGGGTATTGGGCATCTGACAATCTTATCCACCGAACGAAACGCGACAGCTAAGCTGTCGCTTCAAGTCGATTTCCTGTGAGACAGTGGTACCGCCCTGGATGAGCCTGCCCATTTCTGGTGAGTCATGACTGACAACATCGTGGCTCTACCACTTCCAAAAATCCTATACTAGTCTTTAGTAGACGCCTATGCCTGTGTTCAGTAATTTACTTTTTGCTGAAAATGATGATGAATTACAACGTACCCAGCTAAGAGTTTCTGAGGAGGTCTATGGTCAGCAGACCTCTTACAGTGAAAATACAAGAGGCAGCCGTCGCAGCGTAGTTTATTAATAAGCCAAATGGAAAAAAAGATCGTGGGTTCGACCCCTGCACTAAACGGTCATATATACTGTATGTCTCGTACAAGTGTTACTTTTATTTAAATTTATTTTGTATATATTTATTTTTGTATATTTGTAGCTACCATTGGTTGACCTAATAAATACGAGTCTATAAATAAACACCAAACCCAGCATGCTTATGAAAAGACATTTGTTTCAAGCCTGGCAGTTACAAAACGGAAATAATCCAAACGCACTGAGTACAAATAAAACAGGAATTAAATCGGTGCAATTATAATTATTAGTAATTCTAATAGTAAAATATTTTGCGTAGGTTCGCTATAGTGCGCGGCGGACGCTGCATCATTGCAGATGAAATGGGACTCGGGAAGACTCACCAAGCGCTCGCTATTGCTAGCTATTTCAAAGAACACTGGCCGCTGCTCATCGTAACAACACCAAAAGCAAGGTAAGTTTAACAGGAGGGCGTCAGAGCGGAAAGGCGGTTGGTAAGTATGGACAAAGGTAGGCGTGTAAGACTTAATAATTTATTTAAATTCGTGTAGTACTTTTGGGTTTGGGATAACTTAAGGGCGAAGGATAGACAATCTAGGTACAAACATATAGTAAATATTTTTTAAAAACTACGTATAAAATATTTGTGTATCCATTTCCATAAATAATGAAAACGCGGAAGATCGAAAATGCGGTGGAAATACGAGATGGATGCATTCGAGCCAAAACGGCAATAGCTCGAAGAGGACAGGGTCGAGTGGAGGAAAACAGGGAGGCCTTTGGCCAGCAGTGGGACACATTATAAGCACCTAGTGATCTTATACTCCTCATGATATATTTATTGTAAGTCGCCAAGTGGCGTATCTTAAGGAGTAATTTGAGGGCCTTAGTGTAAAACTATCCTAACACTGCAAGAAACGCAAGGACGTGCTCATTTATTCCTGATGTCAAAAGAGTAAGCAAACAGGGTTCCGCATAATATTCTTATTCGCAGGGAGGTCTGGCGCAGCAAACTTGCCGACCTAATGCCATCGGTACCGCCAGAAAGCATCCTGACTGTTAATAAGGTGGCTGATATCAGTTTGGTCGATAACATAAAGGTAAATATTCTATAGTATCATTATTATTATATAAATAGCCTATAATCAATGCCTTGGTTTGAAAAAAAAAATGTTTATTAATTCCAAAAACATGACATCGCAAGATTGAATAGTTCACCAAAAAGTTTAACACCATGCAAGGTAGTGGAATCTTAAATCTTAATTACTTAACCGTATAGGATCTACCAAGACTGATGGTAATTGCCTTTGGGATAGAGTATTAAATAGCGACATGTAACTCAGATACGTAAATACATAAACTCACGCCTTTCACTGGACACCCATGTTTCGCCTTGTGTGTTCCGTCCCGTGATGTGATACGGGGCGAGCCTATCGCATGACTCCGGGCTGATAATGAATAAGAAAATCCAATATCACTTTGTCCGACCCGGCATTTGAGTCTGGGTTGACATCAGTTTTGCAATCATACCGTAGTACAAACGCGCCATCAAGGCAGTAAACTGCACTGGCAGTCGATTTGTAATTTAACACAAATATATCGACCTACTAGATAGCTTCTACGCGCTTCAAACCACCTAGGATTTCAGAATGGGGAGAGCATTTGAGTCGCCAACTGTTTCACAGTTCGATGGTACACAATAATAATAATCCGAGCCTATTAGTTCAGACCGGGTTGGGCTTGTAAAACTGTGACTTCGACAGCGGACATGCGTTACTGAAGAAGAGCTAAAAAATACAATGTACCTGATGGAAAATGCAATGCCATATAGAGTTACGAGGATCTAGCGACGGGTGTTGTCTAACCGACACTATCGTGCGGGCCTGTCACTAGGCCAGCGTGGTGGTTAAATGGCCTAACCCCTCGCAATCATAGTTTCGATTGTATAGGAGGCCCGTGTCCTGCACTGGGACATATATAGGCTGATACAGACGGCTAGTTTTGAGTATCAAGTGTATCATGATTAGAATACTTCACTTATCATAGTAATGTGCAGATGAACTAACAGTAACACCCCTTACAGACGCAAGTGGTGCTAATTAACTACAAGATGGCCGGCATTAACGCAACGGTGCTTCAGAGCAAGAAATTTAACTGCGTCATATTTGTGAGTACACTTAATATTACATTTCCTTATTTGTCCTGTACAGCTTAAACTTCTATGTTTCGATATTCTACATTAATAGAGTAGATAATAATCAATAGATAATGTCATATGTTGGCGCGCAACACGTGCGGGCGCTTGACGTCGACATGCTACTTTTCTTATAGGCCGGCGGCTTGTGTCGCCGGGCCGACGGGTTTGTAGAGCGCATTAAGCTTCACCAATTATTTTATATAAGTTTTCATATCTCATATATCGTTTAAGTATGTATAATATTGTTTCATATGTCCTAACCAAAACCTGGAACATTGTGCTATAGAACGAAAAGACAAGTAAAATAATAAAAACATAACATTGTACATTATAATTATCCGTCATGGCTTCACCAACATGGTAAATTGCTTTTCTGATTTTCTACTTTCAATATGTTACTTATACAATAACCACTGTGTCGATAAGAAGTTATCCACGTCATTATTACAAATCTGTGTTATTGAAGTACCTACTCGGTACTTAGTTATCTACTGAGCAAAAGTATGATTTTGCCAACATCAAAAGCTCTCGCAACGCCCTTGCATAATATAACGACATGAGTTACACAGGTAACAAAATCAATACAGCCAGTCTAGTATTCGCCCGGGAGAGGTCTAATTTTAGCACAACAACCTCCCTCGCCCCTCCATACTCGCCTCCCTCCGCCCGGGACCAACCCTCCCTCCGGGCTCAGACATGCCGCGCCGCTGTCTATTTATATTAGCTCGCAAGCTTGGAGTCAATCAATAAATTCATACACATATATGAACATCTTCACCCTCTTTTTGTTAGTTTGATGTGCCATCAGTGCCATAATTCTTCAATCGAGGATATGATTTACGGCGAGTCTATCACCAAATAGGCAGAAATTCCAGTCCTTAATAACTGATATAAAAACTCTCTAACTACATAACTGCCAGAAAACGGGATTCTCGATTTAGAAATCGAATTAGACTTCTTGGTTTATTGCCTACGCGTTGCTATTAGAACAATGAATGGTAATCCGGAGGCCTCCATCAAATATTTTCGCAGCGATATATTAGAAATAGCTAGCGCCCTTCGACTTTGTGTCAGCTCTTCTATGTTCAGTCTTTTGACAGTTAAACTATCACAAAATAGTTTTTACTCCTTATCTAATTCAAATACAATAGTGCCACTACGTGATTTTGGTGCCCGAAACTTTAATCTTTATCCATATCAACATTATTAGATTAATATTTAATACTCATCATCGTGCTGAGCTAAATATTTAAAGCGTCGACTAGTAGTGTCATAAAATTATATTTATTAATGCTCCCGACGATGTACCAAATAATCTCAACGTTTAGCGTTCGCTTCATATTGCGTACAGGGGAGCGACGGGTGCGGGGCGCGGTGCGAGGGGCAGGGTAAAGTGAGGTGAGCAAATAGGGAGAGTTTGCAGATATAAATTAATCTGGTATTGATTCCTGCGCGGACACGGGCCGAAATTGAATTGCGACGAGGGTAGGACACCGCACCTGCGCTGTTTGCTATACGCACTAGGGAGTGGAAAGTCCTTTGTTACGTAAGAGACTAATTTAAATATCAACATTGAAAGCAATGCAGATGTGTATTAGTTTGAAAGCAGCAGGGTGCAGTTTATTAAGAACCAGTTTGTAACGACGGGTTCGATCCCCGCAGAAAGATAAAAGTTGTATTACACACTACGGCCTAGTGAGACTTGGAACCATCTCGAAGTTTAGAATACCTACAACACGACTTAAAAGAATATGATACAGGTTATACATATTGTAATGATAAGTTAAATTTATGAAATCATTATTATGCTTAAATTAAATCTTTGAGCTTCGTCCGTGCGTCATGATTCTTTTCGTTTTATACAATAGGAGGCCATGGAGATAGCGTACAGTTAGATCCTTTATTCAGGAAATATTTGTATAGGCTGAAAATTAACTTATAATAGTGGTCAGTGCTGCTCATAAAGACATAATACACTATAGAAATCTATAAGGGGCTTCAGTCCTTAAGCAAAGGTTCAGTCTTGAAATTAAACTATTTTTTACGGATTTGGTTTAAATTTTACATTATTAAACTACCCGACGTTTCGATCACTTTACAGCTTTCATGGTCACGGGGCGGACCCGAGTTATTAGTCATGCGATCAGTGCCTTAGATTATTAAATTAAAAAGTTAATTTAGTAAGTTAATTGGTTCTTGCGGTCTGATCTATGTAAACTTGATTCTCTTTGGCCTGTACATTTTATGGTTCTGAAAATATCGGAAAAGAAAAACGTTTCTGCAGGGTCGTTATGAAAGAAAGCCCTCCGTGGCGCAGTTATTAATCAGATCCCCGCACTGAGCGAGACAATGTTTGCGACTCAAATATTTGTTAAAGGTTGTTGTGCGAACCATCACAAGCCCAATACGAGATCTGTATGTTAACGTGACAAGACTACGCGTGTAAATTTTAGATATATTTATGAGACAGACTCGTGTTGTTCTCACTGTTGATAAGTGTCTACGTATCTGGGATGTATAGTTGGAATTCTAGGTTCTAATGTGTATCACGATGGACAAATTCAGCAATTGGTATTAATCTAAAAAAATCTTTGTAAACCTCTTCATGATTTATTATATACGTTGCACGACGTAGTGTCGTTATGACCTATCGTTGATACATGATTGTCGTGTCATAGTAAGCTACGACACGACAGCTATTAAGATAGCTACGGTAGATAATGATGCTACCAGAGTCTACCGGTCTTGCAAATCACCCAGATCAGAAAATGTCCTGACCCAGCACTACGGTAGTTTTATTACGTGGCTATCATTACCTACGAGACACTTTTCAGTCTCACAAACACCCAGATCGAAAAATACTAAATACTTGGGGAACAAACACAAAAATGTCTTGGTGCGTAGATAAAAACCACGGCCACGTGATTACTTGACTGGAAACAAAGTACGACAATTCTCATATACGAGTAGATTCATAAACTTTGATTTGTATCACGAACGCGGTATGTAAAAGTGATTTCTATAGAATATGAGTTAAAGGAACAAACAGGCCTCCTGATGTTACATATGTAGTGGCCGTCGCTCGTGACAACTACCACCAGAGGTACAATCCTTATCGGCCTTTAAGATAAGCATACGCTCTTTCCTTTGTACGTATAGTTAATTTACGACCTGATTGGGGCGAGCCAATCGCCAGGTAGATATAAATTAATCACATATTGATTTCTGCCCAGACACGGGGCGTGATCTGATTGGGCCGAGAGCAGGACAACGCACCTGCGCAGTTGTAGTTTTGAGAACAAAGGATTGAAAACCTCTTTGTTAAAAGAGACTAATTTACATATCAATATAGATATCTTTGATAGCCTGAATGGCGTAACTTGTTAAGAAGCCGGTTATTAAAGGGGAGGCGGCAGGATCGACACTGAGATAAATGTTGTTTGAAATACACAAATCTTATTCTGTTTCTTAAATTTGTGAATACGAATTCACTTTTTTCTTATGAACATATGATTTAATTACGGTATTAATATTAGACGGAGTACAATATAATATCGTGTCTTGCCAGAGGTATTGGCACCACGTGTAGCCCGCACAGTTAACTTACGGGCCGAGTTATGTTAGAATAGGCTAATTTATCACGACTTTAAGCCAAATTACTCCTCAGTTCGGGTAGTTTAGCCATAACATCAATTGAAATATATCAGATGAATTAATAATCTCTTCGCTTAGCATTTGCCGCTTGTTGTTTACACGGGAGGAACGGGTGAAGAGGGCGGTGCGGGGGGTAGGGTAAAGTGAGCTGAGCAACCAGGGAGAGTTTGCAGGTATAAATAAATCTGGTATTGATTTAATACAACAGTATTAGTATTAGACGGAGTACAATATAATATCGTGTCTTTCCAGAGGTATTGGCACCACGTGTAGCCCGCCCGGTTAATTTACGGGCCGAGTTATGTTAGAATAGGCTAATTTATCACGACTTTAAGCCAAATTACTCCTCAGTTCGGCTAGTTTAGCCATAACATCAATTGAAATATATCAGAAGAATTAATAATCTCTTCGCTTAGCATTTGCTTGTTGTGTACACGGGAGGGACGGGTGAGGAGGGCGGTGCGGGGGGTAGGGTAAAGTGAGCTGAGCAACCAGGGAGAGTCTGCAGGTATAAATAAATCTGGTATTGATTCCTGCGCGGACACGGGCGGGGATTTAATTGGGACGAGAGCAGGACGCCGCACCTGCGCAGTTGCCTTTATAAGAACAACGCATTGGAAATAAATTTGTTATAAATGATGATTGTTTAATATTTCAGATTTGATGAGAATGGAAATGCCTGTAGTAGTTTCAAGTTCAATACGACTAAAAATATAATAATTACATACAAACATATTTGACTCCTAGAAGTTATCTAGTAGTGCAAAAGTTCGAACTCCGGGTTTACCACCAAGCCATGGCGCGCTGTGTCCTGGGTGTAAAATTATGTGGCCGCATAGGTCACTGGATGCAGGCTGCCTCCAAAAGGTCACTGTGGAAATCATTGGGAGTGGCCTATGTTCAGCAGTGGACGTCCTTTGGCTGATGGATTGGATTGGATAGGAAACAGAGATCTGCACACCAGAACATAAATCGTGGACGTTGGGCATCAAACACCCAAATTAAAGTGGGACTGGGCAGGTCACGTCTGTCGTATGTCAGACGAGGTGTGGGCTAGGAATGCTAGCGTGTGGACTCCACAAAACATGAAAAGACCTCGTGGTAGGCAGCGCAAAAGCTGGAAGGATGACTTGGACCATTTTAATATTAACTCGTGGAAGAAAGCCTCGGATAGAGAAAGGTGGAAGAAGAAAAGGGAAGCCTTTGCCGTGCAATGCAATAGTATACGCTAGGAATAAAAAATAGTTATCCAAGTTACCTTCAAAAACTTTCAACCATGATACAAAGTTAGCACCTAGATCGAGCTAACCTAATCCTAAAATAGTACAATGTGACTAGTCACAATGGAGACCTGTATCCACCACCTATATAAATATCAATTAGTTTGAACAATATATCGAAGGGATCTCTAAGATCCAGCTACTTCTTCATATCTTTGATGACAATATTTGGTGGTGTTTCAGGATGACTCGAACGAGCTGCAAGGTCTGAAGATGCAGTGCACTCGTGCGCTGCGCGTGTTATGCGCCGAAAGCTTACACGTGCTCCTGCTGACAGGGAACCCGCCCCTTAGCCGCCCAAATCAACTCTTCGCACAACTTCTTTATATCGATAAAGAAAACTTGCCGTCTTACGTAGAATTCGGTCAGTATTATATTATTTTATATAATTAAAAGTCTTTGTTACTTTAATTTTAACACTGTTAACAATATACTTATAAGTTAATGCCCTTTTGCCTGAATTGAACTTTGATTAAAAGACGCACAGCCCAAGACGCCCATTATCTACGAGGTCTAGCGACTAGGAGGTCGGATTTCTTAATTTTTGGGTTGGTTTTACCACAAAAAAAATATGCGTTTCCAATGAACAAGCAGGTCACTTCATGGTAAGTGATCACTGCCGCCCACGAACATCCACAACGCTTGGATCATGGATGTGTTGCAGGCCTATCAGTTCGGGATGGGAGCGGAAAAGAAAAGGATATAAAGAGGAAAGGGGTATTGGGCATCCGGCAGTCTCACTCACCGAAAGAAACGCGATAGCAAAGCTGTCGCTTTTGTTTATTTTTATTGCATAAGTCCGGCAAACGAGCAAACATGTCACCAAATGGTAAGTGATCACTGCTGCCCATGAACATCCACAACGCTGGATCATGGATGTGTTGCCGGCACAATTGGGAGGGGAGCGGGAAGGAAAAAGGATGGGAAGAGGAAAGGGGTATATCGTGGGACGGAACAAACAAGGCGAAACCTGGGTGCCCTACCCCTTCTGGGATAAAGGAGTGATGTTTATTTATTATCATCATAATCATGATCGCAGGTACGATCGAACAATCCATGCGACTGGAAAAGACCGAAAAAAGTAGTATACAACCAGAGAGGCGCATGCCCCCCAGCAGTGGTACAGATTGTGGATTTAAAAATCATCATCACCACCTACATTATCCTGTCACAAAAAATCCATTGCTGAACATAGGTCTAATTATAATTTCTTACATGTTCAGGCAAAAGATACTGCAATGGCCAGCGCACCAATCACGGTTGGGACATGTCAGGAGTGTCCCATTTGCAGGAACTTCAGCTGTATGTCCACAAGAAGTACATTATCAGGCGTACAAAAGAACACGTTCAGGTTGAACTCGAGAAGAGGGCCAGGTTAGCTCTCAATATTTTTTTTCATAAGTCACTTGCTATCCCACAGACAAGTCATTGGCATCGTAGCCTTATACAAAGCGAATCGTCATCATCATCCACTACCACTAGTCGACTGCTAAACATAGGCCTCCCTCAAGGATTTATTGGAAACTGCCTACATCCAGCGTTTTTCTGTTTCATTCATTGCCACCTTCAGTAAGAAATTGAAGCCTAATAAAGCTAATAACGTCATAGAAATTAAATTATAACAATAATTATTGATGGAGTGATAAAGTGCGAAAGAGCGAAATTCGCTCTAAAAGCGGGATAGCAGACGTGGGGCGAAAGACAGCAATGCTTAAATGGGTACCTGATGGTCGACGACGCCGCGGCAGACCTAAGAAACGCTGGCGAGACGACCTGGATGCTTTCGAGCCCATGTGGCCTGAAATTTCTTTAGAGCGCGAACTATGGAGAGAGAAGGGGGAGACCTTTGCCCAGCAGTGGGATGATATAGGTTAAATAAAAAAAAAATGATGGCGCAGACCCATCTTGGCTTAAAACAGTTGGCACGTTTTTTTTTGTATTTTTTTTTTGTAGCATAGGTACCGGCAAATAAGCAAACAGTTCTCCTGACGGTAAGTGATCACTACCACCCATGAACATCCACAATCCTTGGATCATAGATGAGTTGCCGGCCCATTAAATCGGGAGGGGAGTGTGAAGGAAATAGGATGGGGAGAGGAAATGGGTATTGGGCATCCGGCAATCTCACTCACCGAACGAAACACGGCAACTAATCTGTCGTTTCACGTCGATCTTCTTTAAGACAGTGGTACGAGCCTCCCTGTTCATGCTCAGTCATGACTGATAAGAGCGTGGCTATACTTAACTTGTAAGATAAAGAATTTGCATTTATCTAGACATTACTCTCTCCAATAATACAACTATTTCCAACTCCTCCTATTAATTTAACTTTATGATTGATTTCGTTGCGGGTTAAAGACAAGTTAGACATTCCCGGAGACTCGCTGAGCTTCAATGCTCAGTGTCATTACAATGCGTGCCACTGTTGATCCTGGCTTACAGGAGTTGCAGTGATGGGCGGGACAGTCTTCTCTCCAAAATACACATGCGACTCCAAAAAGTGAGAAAGTTGTATCCTGGGGTTCCAATTCACAGAACCCAACTGGGCAGTTTAAGTTTAACTTTCAACTAGTAACCATACATAAGTAATTTCACCCAACAGTCACATACGTAGTCCTGATCCCACATCATCAATGAGGTTTTGTGTCGTGGGTATCAGAAATACCCAGACTCGAAAAATATATCTATGGGTCTCGAGCACAATTGTCTCTGTGCGGTGATCGAACCCGCGGCCTTTCATCTAACAGTCAGCGTCTTAACCAACTGCGCCACGGAGACTGTCACATGTAATGATCATTTTGTATACTATTCCAACAGGGAGGCCATAATGTTGGAGAAATCCACATTAATTAAGAATAAGAAAGCGGAGAGAAACTTGAAGAAGTTGATAAAAGATAACTTTGAAGGGGAAGCCACCGACAAGCTTAATCTGCTGATCCCGCACTTCAGCACCACAGCCAGGATGAAGATCCCAGCTATAACGTAACTATACTATTATAGATCTAGTATTTTTTCCACAATTTTAGGTTCATTTTCCGATAATGAAAAATTTCATAATCCGTTCAGCACTTTTTGCGTTTTCAAACATCCATTCAACTCAACATACGTATTTACACATTTAAAGCATTACGATATCAGCGCGTACCTTTCAGTGGTTTGGGGTTTAATCCATTAACCTAGCCTTTGTTTTTTTTACTGGAACCACTATTTGACAACAATTCGCCTGGTGGTAGGTGTCGCGCTGACTAGATAGTGTGGAAATTGAATGTGTATGTATAGTGTGTGTGCATTTTATATCATCTCCACTTGACTCTCCGAAGGTTGGTAAATATTAGTTCTTGCTTATAATACGTATAATATTCGTTATACGTTTTATTATTTACAAAATTCACTGACCACTAGGGTGTACGACACTGCTACAGTATTAGTGGGCTAGCGTGAGTGTGGCGAGTGACGGGGAACGACTGCCGACCCCTGACGGATGCGCTCCCGCGCAGCTACAAGACGCAAATTCATCAAAACACGAATTCTATGACATACATAAAAAGCATCCTTACAAGAGTAACTAGCGGCGCGAGATGATTTCCTCTCCTCGGTCGACAAAATTATGCCGGCCAGATACATTCATCATCTATCCAACCCAATCCAATCCATCAGCCAAAGGAAGTCCACTGCTGAACATAGGCCTCTCCTAATGATTTCCACAGTGACCTGTTGGAAGCAGCCTGCATCCAGCGACGTCATCATCTATACCCAGGATGAATTCTAAAGGCTTAATATATGTATTTGTAGTTTGTGGCGTAGTTGTACTACGGTACAATTACAAAGCTGAGGTTTCGGGCTCGAATCCCAGGTCGGGCAAAGTGATACTGAATTTTCCTATTCATTATTAGCCCGGAGTCAGGAATTTGTGCCCGATTAGGCGGTAGGCTCGCCCCCTACCACATCGTGGGACGGTATACACAGGGCGAAACGTGGGTGTCCTGGTTGCACCTTCGCCTACTCCTTCTGGGATTAAGGCGCGATGTTTATGTATGTATGTTAAGATTTATGTTTTTCTTTTTACAGCAAATATATCATGAACGCCGCTGATGATCTAAAGACAAAGAAATTCGTGATACTCGCTCAGCACGCCTGCATAATACAGACAATATGCAGAACTTTAGACCGTATCGGCCTCCGCTTCGTCCTTATCATGCAATCTACTAAAGTCAATCTGAAAGAAGTAAGTAATAACAGAAGAGTTTAGCATCAGACACCCTCCTTACAGCATACGGTGGAGACACTAGCTGAGAAACAAAAGTTTTCGTGTTCGTCTTCTCATCGTTACAAGTTAATCTGAACCCAAGGTGGGTTGTTAGTCTATTGTAGTTTCTGGGACCGTCGAAGCCAGGTTTATGAAAATGTGGTGTCACTACAGGTATTATTACTACTAGGCTATTACTGTATCATCCCATATACGTCCCACTGCAGGGCACGAGCCTCTTCTACAAACGAGAGTATGATTGAGAGTGGTTAGGCCGTATAGTCCACCACGCTGGCCTAGTGCGGATTGGCGGACTTTACATACCATAGCAATTCTTGCAAATCACTATGGTACTCGTTTACAGGTTACCTCACGATGTTTACCTTCACCGTTATAGCGCGTGGTGATTGACTATCAATACACACATGGCTCTGAAAAGTCAGAGGTGTGCCCTGGGATTTGAACCCGCGACGACCGTGAGCATGTTGGCAGTCGCGTCTGGTCCGTTTACCAACAGGCCACCACGCACTTTTAACTACGCTATTAACAGAAGTATAATACTGGTACAATTAATTGACTACATTATACCTGATGCTAAGTAGTGAGAAAACCAACTGGAGTATTTGCGTTCGATACACAGTTACGTCTACACGCGAGTCGCGACACACTTGCATGAGTCTGCTGCCATCACGCCCCGTGGTCCCTATCCCGTCACATACGAGTACCATTTATTAAGTTAACATACTAATACACCGATGCTTATGGTAGACCCAGGTCTGATGTTTAATAATTACGCCTTGTCTCCCAACGTTGATTGGTGTTAATGACATTTATCCTCGAACAGAGGTCTTATATGTCCACCAAATTCTTTTTCTTTGCCTTATGCTAGCATATGCGACCACTGATTTGCAAGTTTACTTAACAGGAGAAGAAGAGCAGCTTTCCTCCTTTAAAAATGGGCATGCTTCAGGCATTAAATCCTGTACATAATTTGTATAAATTTCGCAATTTCCTAATTCTTCTTCTTGGACTGCACGATAAATTTTTAATATTAATATTTCCAGGAACTCCTCCAGACATTCCAAAATGCGGAGGGAGGTATTTGTGGAGTGGTGGGCATCACAGCGGCTAAGGCATGCATCTCTCTCCCTTCTGCCGAACTGGTGCTCTTTGCTGAGCTCCACTGGAACCCCGCGGTAAGAAATAGATCTATTCGTCATCTTTGTCAGCTACAGATTGTGCACTAGTATAGATAGGCCTCCCTCTAGAAATTCCACAGTGGTCTGTTGCTGTTATGCCTAAATTATTAATTTTTCGCCTTAGCCAGTCTATTCGCAGTGTATATTGGCTATCGATCTATGATTGTATTTCCATGTACATATGCCTGAGTGTTTGAATCCCAATAATTGGGTCGTGTAACTCTTTTTCCACAAAAAATGATGCTGGATTTTGATACGAATAGATAGATCATTATTTAGCATGCATAACATTTTGAAATAAAACTAATTTTAACGGATTTTATCGCGATTTGGTATGTTTTTTTAATTTTGTAACTTCTCGACGTTTCGATCATTTTACAGCTTTCGAGGTCACGTTATGCATCTCTTTTTTTTTACTTCCATTACAAGATTTAAAACGTTCCTAATTCGTTTAATGTAATGTAAATGGTTTCGGGGTTTCCCTACGAGATCGAATCAGAAATGAGGAGAACTACATCGGATTAGCAGGTTGAAGTGTGACATTGGGAGGGGCACATAGCACGGAGGACTGATGGCCAAAAAGTTCTCGAATGGAGGCCACGAAGCGGAAAGCGCAGCGTGGGACGTCCACCCACTAGCTGGTCAGACGACCTGGTAAGGGTCGCGGGACGTCATTCGTCAAATCATTGGGAGCGGACTATGTTCAGCTGTGGACTTCCTCTGGCTGATGGATTGGATAGCATTGGAATGTAAATGGATTTACAAAATTCCTCTTTTGCTACATATTGGATGTGGATGCCTTTTGATAAATACAAAATAATAGAGTCAGACACCCCAGCGAAAGCTATTCGATACGATTTCCCAACAGCGCTGTACTTATTGACTGCACTGCACCTGATGATTTCCCGATCCATATTATATAAAAACTTACAAATATTCAAGTACTTTTTTATTTACTGCCTCGGTGGCGTAGTGGTACTACGGTATGATTGCAAAGCTGAGGTCTCGGGTTCGAATCCCGGGTCGGGCAAAGTGATATTGGATTTTTCTATTCATTATCAGCCCGGAGTCAGAAAGTTGTGCCCGATATGGCGATAGACTCGCCCCCTATCACATCGTGGGACGGAATAGACAAGGCGAAATGTGGGTTTTCTGGTAGCACCTATGCCTACCCCTTCTGGGAAAAAGGCGTGTATTTATGTATGTACTTTTTTATTTATCAAACATTTTCTCTCAGGTTCTCGTCGAGGCTGAATCCTACGTCCACCGCTTGGATTCTCAAAACCCAGTGACTGTACGCTACCTGATAGCCGAGAGCACTGCCGATGGTTTTATGTGGGAGCTACTGCAGAAGAAATTCGGCGTATGTATAATTTGGCTACCAACGTCTGAAATTGTTATTCACTTGGGGGTGTGACAAATGTTTTCGTTTGCATTGTGGCTTGATAGAATTCATATACTTTGGGAATTCTTGTGACGCTATCTTATGTAGCTTCCCCCAATTATTTCACTGCAGCGTTTATTCGAATTAACTATGTACATTCTGGAGCGGAGACCGCGTCTTGGCAAACGTAGTGTAGAACGCCCTCCAGCTAGGTGGAGTGATAATTTGCAAAAGGTCGCTGGCAGATGCTGGATGCGACAAGCCGAAGACAGGGTAAAATAGTGAAGTTTCGAGGAGGCCTATGTCCAGCAGTGGATAACAGTATAGCCTCATGATGATGATGATGTACACTCATGTAATTGCATGAAGTCAATACAGAGTGCCCTAAGCTCCAACGCAATAATTTTCTAGTCAGTTCGGCTTCTAAGTAATCATCCAAAGCTCCCACCTGCCAAAGCAACTCCTTAAGGCGAGAGAAATGGCATGCTACTTATTTTGTATTTACTAACATCGAGAATTAAAACTCAGCAAGTCTCATTCAATTTGTAGCTTGTCTTCTGCGAGATTAATCAAATAAAATAATCAGTTAAAATTAAATTGGAATCCACGTCCTGACGCAAAAGACTGAATAAGATAGGTAATACCCATCATGATCATGTAATGAGTAGTAATATTTACAGCATATGGGCGTTTCAACCAAGGAAGGAGAAGCCTCAACGGAGCCAGCACCGAGCACGTCCAAGGCCGCCGAGGAGGAGGAGGAGGAGGAAGATTCTGACGACGAAGAAACAAAAGATGATAATGACTCATCCGATTACAATGATAGTGATATCGAGGACCCCATGGCGAAGCTTGTAATCTCGTACGACGATGAAGTGGATTAAGACCTTATCCAACCACAACCGCCCAATGTTTCAACATCATCGACTTCTAACAACCAGCACGAAACATTGTTCTAAAGGCGCGTGTACGCACAGTCGATTTTTAATTATCCTTCTAGAGGAACTGCTCACGTAATCGAGCTTTAGTTTAAGATTCTTAAACGTTTTCTAATATATAAGCCTATAAACGGATTTTTTCAATAGTAACTAATCTATGTCTGTCGAGACTCATAAACTATGAATTTAATCTGAATTAATTAGTGTTTACAGTACGCGACAATTTTGAACTACATTTTATGGTCCGTGCCAAATTGTGAGTGGAGCGAAAATATCCACCACCACCAACACTCGGTTTAATACAATAGGGGTCTGTTTCACACGATTTTCAAGGCGTCAACGAGCTAAATTGAATTTTCGACAGATTTTGTGTACAATTTCTGTCACTTTACCCATGCGATCAGTTATTCGACACTTATTTGGAAGTTGCCATGATGCGTCCCACACGCACCCACGGTACAACACATCAAAATGAATAGGTCAATTTCATTGTTTGTTTTTTGTCTGGATTTAAAACTTGCCATTTGTTACAATCTGAGTACAATGTACACGATATTGTACTCAGATTGGTTTATATTTAAGTAAGCTTTAAATTTTTGCTTATTTCATTTGTTCTTCTTTGCAGTTGTTCTTGATACTGTTTTATATTTTAATGTTTATTTTAAGGCGCTGTGCACACAAAGCAACTTTACTTGAAGAAACCCGTAAAATTCGAAGAAATTCAATCGCGGCAACTGACATCTGTTGCTGCAACTGGCAACTATCGAAAACTAGTAACATTTTATCAAGTTTCTTTAACTAAAGTTGTTCTGTGTTCAGCGCCTTAGTGGCAGAGCCACACTGTAGTAATCTTGTAGTACAGTAGGAATGGGCTGGGTTACCTGGGGCAGAACCACTGTCCCGCAGAAAACCGATGTGAAGTGATGGCATTACTGTCGTGTTTCACTCGGAGTGAGATTGCCGGAGGTTAATACCCTTTTCTCCTCCTGTCGGTATTTTCCCATTCACCTCCAGGGTAGATCTTTGCGGAGGCCGTCAAAAGACCTAGACAGCCAAAACCAAATCACATCCGCACGATGAGGTTGGGAAAGACAGTAAAGGGCTGAGAAAATTCCGGTATCTTCACCATTCTGGACCTTACGCCTATTATACTTACTTGTCGAGCCGAAGTCAGAGAGTTTGGTTTACCCGTAACTATCTCTCTCTTCGGCTACAGGAAATCCTTAACTGCTGAATATTAACCTCCGGTAGTCCTGTGATCATCACGTGATGATCGCAGGAGTACAGGAGGCCCGATGATGGTACCCACCATCATCACATCATATTTTATCGTGATGATGTTACCTACATTCATCACCATAAAATATCATTGCGTCTTGTATTGATTGTACAAATTCGACGTAATTATATATTTATTTCTTTTCTTATCTTTAGCATAGATTATTGTTTTTTTTGTATCGTGGATGCAAGATTTCACCGCCTTGGCTAACATGAATGCGGTTATGTCCACGAACAAGAATTAGATAGATTAGATAGACTAATCAAACGTGCCGATAAACCAAATACAAAACTTTATTAACAAATGGCAAGTATTCGTGCAATAAAATGATTTACCCGTCGGTCCAGGAGTGACGGAATAATTGTTTTACGTATTGTATACAAAACAACTCTTATGACGTCACAAAAGTTAGAAAGTATACCAAACAGACCATCGAAACTTGAACAACTCCAATTTTCATGCTTCTTGCTTTTGATGTTCTATGTCTACTTTTTTGTAGTGGAGCAGGCCCCTAGGCCTCTTTTTCGCCCCGTATTATATACTCAGTATTATGTACTCAATAATATCATATTTGTAGTGATTAGGATAAAAGACGTTTGCAGTCAATTTAGTAGAAATTGAACTGTGTTATCTATCTATATATATATATGACTATAATATTTTATTATATATATACTGTATCTATAATTATATTATGACTGCTTTTCTACTTGAACCTGTCTCACTGGATCTCGATCAATCATAAGGGGAGACAGCTATTATACTTGTTAAGATATTTCCAAATACTCATTATTCATATTTGTTCTCCTCCATCCTTGTCTCCCCGATAAGTTTACACTCTACAGTCAAGTCAGCCTATAGTCACATGGCGGCCCTTCTGTCGAATCACCGATTTCGGAGCAGACTGATGATGATGTTGATGATTGATGATGACGATAAAGACACGGAATAACGCTACAGATCTACCTGACAGTCAGAACTGCCAGGCAAAAGTTTCATGATCAGTATAGGCCGCATATATGCACGCGGCCCATGCTCAGAGTCAACGGAGTAAAATTAAAACAGCATCATGACGTTATAAAGTGTCATTGCAACTGTTCCCCTTCGCCGCGCCGTCATTAAGCCGCGCCAGCGTCTCAAGTTAAATCGACAGGAGGGCCACATATTACATGGCAGTCTATACTTATATATTATAATATATATTTGTGTGCCACTAGTGCACCTCTGCCTACCCCCCTTTCGGGGCTGAGCTTATATTTATATGTATTAAAAATACGTAAGTAGTTATAAGTACACGCATTTAGATAAGTTACATCGGCAATTTTCGTACGAGCATCAATAAAGTAATTGTAAAGCCAGTAGTATAGCCCTTGTTGTTATAATACCTACTCTTGGGTTATTGATGCGTTGAAATCTGGCTCAGTAAGCGCCATTCATCTTGGTCGCGAACAACCCGTACATACACATACATACATCTACATCTACCCCACTACCAATAACACTACTAGTCGTAGTTCCATCGTGCACGCCACATATGTAGCATGTGATGCGATTACCTAACCACGGTCTCCATTTCAACAATCATCTGATATTTCAATAAGGCAATACGATTCCACAAAGCAGTTTGAAATAGTTCTGAATATTTTCTAAATTTTGCGAAATCCAGAAACCGCCATAGTATTGCCAGCAATCTATAGCATTATTAATTATTATCTATAGCAGATGAAGAAACTCGCAGTGCGTAGTGGCTCAAATATGCTCCCGCGTATCAACATTCTATCACCTGCGGAGGCACGTCGGTGTAACTTATTTAAATGTCGATAATACATTATTCACTTTAGATTTAGATTGATAAGTGTTTATGCTTGTAGATCCCTAACCCCCAATAGTCGCGTTGACTTTCCATCGATCGGCAATGCACTTAGATTACTTTCGTGAGGCTCATGAGTAGTGGTAATCATAGATTGTTTCTGGTTTCACATTGAACGAAGCGTGGTGTTCTAATGTCTCGATGCATCCAAGAATGAAGTACCTTTCCATCGAGTATATGAAATGCAATAATATTACCCATGTCTCGTCTGCGATCCAATAAATTAATCCTGGAATGTATCAAGTCACTGGCAGCTCAATTGCCCACAATGTCAATGTATACATAGAGAAAGGCCGAGAAACAATGATCCGATTGTAATGAGTGAAACTGTTAAGACTAATCAGCAGCCATTACATATCTGAATGTATTTATCGTCAGATATCTGAACCACCATGAACTGTGTCTATGGTTACCACTGAACATGAGATTTTGTCATGAAAATACGTATACGAGTAAACGCATTGCTGCCAATTGTTGCCAACAACGAGACCTGTTGGCACACGCGACGTCCAGTAGATTTCACGCGATTTTGTAAGTTCCCGAAGGTCTTGACTACAAAGGGCGATTTAACCACGAACCCGCTCGCGCGACCAGATGTACGCATTAGCGAGACACCGGGTACCAAGATCTAGGCGCCAATCAATTGCGATTTGAAACACCCCGCGCGTAATTTACCCCTTGTCAAGATCTTATTAGTTTTAATCTGATAATTCAGAAAATATTATGTGTAACGTAAGTATTATTAATGTTTGAGATGCGTCGGCATAATTTTGTCTTCTATCATAAACTCTTAATCTGTAAGACTATGTAAGCTGAAAAGTATGTAAATTAATTAAAGACAATCCTTTTAAGAGTTTTATAGGAATTTCGGAATAACACACAATACGTATTTCATCCAATACATTCTTACTGTGGTGAAAATTTTATATCGCTTCTCGTAGACTTCTCGTAGACTTAACAACAGCTTCTTTCGTAACCGGTTTGTACCTATACTCGTAATTACAACATCCTTAAAAATCGGTATTAAACAAACTAAGCAAAAAAATATTAGATCATCGTTAATTGTACTTCAAGACCACCACGATGTACAATTCAACCGGAGTACCGGATTACGAAACAAGTAACTTCGGATTACAAACAACATAACGTAGTGAGCAAGCAAAATATTCTGCCCTTCAAAATAACTTCAAAGGGGTTATGTAAACTCTGGTCTTAGTGTAAAGTACGCGGAATACTCGATACTATTAAACATACAGAGTTAAATTCAGAATCCACAGTCTGAATGCCCTGTGGTTGGGGGCGTTAGAATTCCGCTACGGTATCTCGTGCCCGTCGTAAGAGGCGACTTAAACGAGTCATCGGAGTGAATAAGTTCGCAGTGGGTTCAGTGCGTTCTCATTCAATGACTTTTCTGATGGATGACAGAGCACGTGCCATCATATCTGTCATGGACGCCCATATCATCTGAAACGGACGTCCAAAGAAAGTATTAACATATTCTATACCCTTTCCTCGTAGGAACAGTAATTTGTACTACGCTGCAGAACGACAACTAACAAAACAGACAAACGTATTGAATCGTTGAAATATATCAAATCTCTCACTCTCCACCTCAGCCACAGGAAGTTCACAGCTTAACACAAGTCTCCCCTAAGGCGCTCCATATAACCGTACTAGCAAGCGAGACGTCAGACGGCCGCTTACAAGGTAAACCTTGGGCGACCTGGTTAAGGTTGCAGGAAGTAGCTTGATAAAGGCCGCTTCTAGCAGGTCAACTAAGTCTAGAAAGTAAGAATATTGAAATAAAACGAAAACAAGATGATCCAGCGTTGTGGATGTTCATGGGCAGCAGTGATCGCTTACCATCAGGTGACCTGTTTGCCGGACCTATGCAATAAAAAAAAAATTGTCTAACTAGCAAAACAGTGGCCTAAAGTCTTCATACATCAAAACGAAAGATCTGGGTAATGTAGGCAAGAGCAGAAAGATGGAAAGAATTGGAGAAAGCAGTATATAAGCTCATAAAGAGCCTTAACATCCAATGTCACGAGGTGAAAATGGCATTAGAGTAGTGTGCAATGACTGGTGTTGCTCGTGTTTATGTGTTAGCCCTTACCACCTGGCGAGTGGTCTGCACGTCTCGGCAATGTCGTTTATTTAGTTTACACGGGAAATATCACGTGTATTGTTATACCTTACGCATTAAAAGGATTGTCTGCCTCGGTGGCGTAGTTGTACTACGGTACGATAGCAAAGCTGAGGTCTCGGGTTCGAATCCCGGGGCGGGCAAAGTGATAATCGAATTTTCAATTCATTATCAGCCCGGAATCAGGAATTTGTGCCCGATATGGCGATAGGCTCACCCCCTATCACATCGTGGGACGAAACATGCAAGACGAAATGTGTCAATATGGCGCCTCTGCCTACCCCTTCTGGGAAAAAAGGCGTGAGTTTATTTATTGTAAAAGGATTGTCTTTAGTTAGTTAACATACTATAATATATCTATCTTATATATGAGTGATGCGGACGATCGGGTTCAGTCACATGGGAGGAAAGTGCGGTAAAATTAACGTTTGGAAAAATATTGTATAATTGTAATTGTTATGGAATTATGACAGGGTGAGATCATATAATGTGAACTGACTGCGATCGAATATTTGGATATCTCGTTGAAATTATTTTCTGGCAATGATGTATTTATATATGAAATTTTGACGGAAACGCTCAACTATTTTTTCTTGTATTTAACGTAGAATAAAATTGATGTCTATAATTTTCGTTTTATTTTTCACCTATCACGCAACGGGCTTCAAAAGTAGGCTCGCTCATATAATCAATATTAATAATATTAAATCAGACTGAAAACTCATACATAGCAGTGGCTTGCCTGGAGGTTTGGAGTAAGGCAAACCCAATATTTTGTTAGGTGTAATTCATATTGTTTTAGAAGGAAAAAAATACTAACGAAGAAAACGAATGCACGTCAGCAGACCTAACACACAATCTATACAATATTAGGATTAATATAAATCTTATATCTTTAAATGAGCAATTCTTGTGTACTTATGTATATATATATATATATATACATAATTGGAATCTCGGAACCGGCTCCAACGATTTTCATAAAATTTAGTATATAGGGGGTTTCGGCGGCGATAAATCTATATAGCTAGGAATCATTTTTAGAAAATGTCATTTTATTCGTGTTTGAGTAGTCCCAATTTAAACTGAAAAATATGACTCTTCCTGACTCTTCTTTTCTTTCTTTCTTCTTCTTCTTGGCGAATAATAATACTATTTTTGTGAGCAATAAAGTTATTCCAGCAGATGGCGTTGTTAAGTAACACGAAGTCAATGAGAGTTTGCTTTGAGGTTAGACTAAGAAAATCAATTGTTTATTTATATTATTTGTGTCTTCTTAATGCACGTGTTCACTTAAAAATGCCTAAACGATCTTAGAAAAAAACGCTTATAAATAATTTAACTTCACGAAGCCGCAACTCGTCTCAAGAACACCTAGAAGATCATCGTCATCAAACTGATCAGGATTCTCAAACTTCTCACAGTAAAGACTCATTTCAAGGATACCGTCATGAAAATCAGGTTTCTGCTCGTCCCACACGTGCTGCTAAAGTAAGATGCTTGCAAAATTTGACTGACATTACACGAGCAGAAAGGTCTTATGATTTAGTTGTTTCACGAGAGCGTGCGGCCCAACGTGTAGGTAATGAAAATAACGATAATTTCCAAAAAACACCATTTATAAAAAATAAAAAAATACCGAGCGAAGCTCGGTCATCCAGGTACCTACTATATATTACTTGTGGACATGCAACCGAAACTTTTTATTGTACTAGCTACTGAGCACTTCATGTATAATACCTGGCAATACACTAGCACAACGATAGCTACTATGGTGCCGTGTTTGACTTCGCAGTTAACAGGAAATGGCGACAGAAATAATTACAAATGCATTAACGTTAAGATTTCGTGAATTACAAATAATAACATGCCTATTGAAAGGAATTATTTATTGAAATTATTATACTTTATCCAAAAATTCTAATACGAAGCGTCGCTTCAAAAACACATGAAACACGATTACTTAACAATCCATATGAAGAGGAGCATGTAGAAATCAAATTGCATAGTTTCTTTAACTAAATTGATAAAATACCTCTTGTGATTTACCACGAATTTAAGAAATGCACAAACCCGGCGTTTTTTCGCGCCAGTTTCTTTCATTATATAAGCTAATTATATTACCTTTATACCGGCAATGAACACTTTCACCATCACACTAAAACCATCACCGGAAACAATACAACTCATTTTAGTATCAAAAAGTTTAAATAACATAAAAATACTTGTCAATAACCTCTATCAGAACTATTGCACAATGTCAAAATACGCATAAACATTACAACATGCAATTTACAATTATAATTAATTAAAAAATATACAAAATTATTTTTAGTAAAAAAATTATAATTGATGATGATGATATAAAGACTTGGCGATTTAGCAAACGATTGATAAACATTTGTAATATCTTTCTCTCTTCGGCAACAGAGAATCGCTGTTGAACTAAGGCCTGCCCAAAGATTTCCATAGAAACCTGTTGAAAGAGACCTGTATTTAGCGACTTTTAAACCTTGACTGGTTTGGTATCATTGTGCGTGGCATAAGTAGATTATATATATTAAAAAAGATATGAGAATCAGGCATGTATTCTTTGGCTGGAATCTAAATGTATTAAAATACCATTAACTGAGGTCGAAGTAGGAGTACTTCGACCTCAGTTATTAATAGTGTATATTTTAATTGTGCTTACATTACATTACAAACATGTCCTATTATATTTATTGATGATGGCTGGTCAATAGTCATATATTATGATTATATTCATCTGCGTACTGATAGAGTATTATGTCCAATTGAAAGACGTTCTCTTAATAGAAAATTGACAAATTTTGCCCTTAGATAGGGAGTCCATCAGTAGCGAAGCTTCCATATAAGCCGAAACAATAAACAAATAAAAAGTAAAAAAAAGAAAAATATATTTCGAGCAATAAATAAATATTAATTAACAAAAAATATATTTATTTTTTAGAAGGGCGAAGCCGTCCTATACAAAATAACAGCTGAACAATTGAGCATTTAAAAAAGTATCAATTAATTAAAAGTGAGTATAAATTTATTTGATTAGAACAAAAAAACAAACAAGAACAACAGCAGCAACATAAATGAATTACTTTTTTTCAGTGTCATTTAAAAGAACTGTAATATTTGTGCAGCTCGTAAACGTAATATTCAAATTCATGGCGTTTTCTAATCTGCTCCAACATTTAGAATCTTTAATGAAAGAAATAATTAAACCGATGAACATTCCTGTGATGGAGCAAGAAAATGTTTTTCAAATTGGGTTGTGTGAGTCTGAATGTTCGCCTGAAGTAGATGTTCTTAATAATATGACACGTGCAATTTGCTCACCAATACATTTTTTATAACCTACTGAGTCTTCCACGTAACCTTCAGCAACGGAATTGGATTTCCATCCTCCATGCCTTTTTAATGTACGAAGATCAGCTCCAGAATCCGTTGACAGAGTAGCTGACGTTCTTCTAAAAATATAGCATGTGTAAGACTCCGGGTTTGCTAAATTCAAATCTTTGGCTACTATTTTTGGCATGCTACCGAACGTATTAATGCCAATATTTTGCCTCGTACACCTGCTGTTTCGATAACCCACGAAGAATCTTTCGGTAGCTAACTTTGTTGGGCGTGAAGAGGGGTTGTTTTTATAAGTTTGATAAAACTCATAGGTCACGACAAAAGATCTCGCTTTGCCGGTTTTGGTTTTTGGAATTTTTATCAACAACATGTCACCTTTGTCGATGATATTGTCCACCGTTAAATCACAAAGTTCTTGGCGCCTGCACGCACTTTGAACCCCAAAAATCAAAGCCACCTAAAAGTAAAATGAGTATGAAATATGTTTATGTATGTATTTATTCAATAATAAAGAGTATTCAGAAGTATTCATAATTTTAGTAATTATGATATATTATGGCCTCGTGGTATCGGACCAGACTCGGCTGCCTACATGTTCACGGTGGTCGCGGGTTCAAATCCCAGGGCACACCTCTGACTTTTCGGAGTTATGTGTGTATTGATAGTCAATCACCACGCACTTTAACGGTGAAGGAAAACATCGTGAGGAAACCTGCATACCGTAGCGATTTTAAAAAAAATTCTACGGTGTGTAAGTCCGCCAACCCGCACTAGGCCAGCGTGGTGGACTATATGGCCTAACCACTCTCAATCGTACTCTCGATTGTAGAGGAGGCCCGTGCCCTGCAGTGGGTCATATATGGGCTGATACAATACAAAAAAAAAATTAATACAACAAATTTGTTAAATAAATATATACATAAAGCGCACAACAACGCATTAAACGTTCAGTGCTGATTGCAAACACACGGCGAGAGCGCAACGCGAAATAAAGTACAACATGCCACAACAGTAGGCGATTCCTAAATTTACCATCGGCTACCTCTTGCCATTGTATACGCGCTCATATAAGGCGCGGTGTTTGCTGTCATATATTTTAAGGTCAGAACTACACGCAAAATTGAACCTTTAGATATAAGGTCCAAATTTATTTTATAGGTTAAATACGACGATTATTGCGATTGATTATGCTGCATGGCCCGCGGCTTAGAGAGTAATATTAGAGTATTGATAATAGAGTGAGAGCGCTGGTACTTTAAAAACGTAGATAAATATAGTGGTGCCGCTCCATCTTTTTCTGCCCTCCTATTGGCTGATATTTGACAGGTTGTCCAACATGCACGAATTATTTGAAAAAGAAAAATAATAAGTAATAGTTTCGGGATATAAAATTCCAACCAAACTCGTTTTAAAAGGATAATAACTAAAATACTCTAAGTAAAAAACGAAATTTAAAGCAACTTATTGTTAAATAAATAGTTCAATTTACATTAATATAGCAATGCCACGATCAAAAAAATATCAACATTAATTGTGAGGACGTAAATGTGTGCCAGCGCTCCCTCTATATTATACATACTCTAAAGCTCCATTTACACGCGGAGTAATTTGACAGATCGCGCCCAGATTGTTCCGGGTTTGTAATTACAAAATATTATGTACTGTGATGTTGAAAATATTATGCAGTGTTTCTGTATAATGTGGTGTCTACCAGTGGCGAAGGGTGACTTTTTTAAAAAGTGAAGCCGAAGCTCAATACGCGAAATAAGTGTGTTTATTTTGTTTATACCAACTGGCCCTACATAGGGAAGACAATGCGACTGATACTTGATAGTAAACATAGTGCAGTCCACATTGAGTAGATCAACTTATCGTGAGATGCTTCACAGAATTAGCCCGAAACGCGACACATTTACATAATTTGTACGTGTATCCTTATATCCGGACGTTTGTGAATATCCAACCGCCAGCAAATTATTCCTCCGACAATCTCACTCACCAAACGAAACGATTGCGTTTCGTATGATGGCATCTACGTACTGCGGTCGTCAATTATATTTTTATATTTCCAATATACAAAAGTTGCAATGTCATCATGAGAAAAGTAAAAAAGTATATTTTTAAACCGCACGTGAATATAAGATTAATAAAGAAAAATTAATGATCTAGATACAATGTTAACAAGTACGTTAGCCGCGCTTTTATAAGTTGTATTATTTGTAGTCGAGCACTTCCTAAAATCTAAACAGTAACGTTATTTCCGAAATTGACAATCTAAACATGTACGTCCCTCACGATTATTAATTTCCATTACAACATAATAATACTATTAATATTTATGTACATTTTGTAATTTAAAACATTAAAAACTAAATGCGTGAACCAGCTAATACTCGTATACCGTCAAAATGTTAATACAACACTTACAAATGCAGTGATATCTCCACAAATACACACATAAACACACAAAATGCTGAAGATTCACAGCATGCCTCCTGCTTTTTTACCGGAAATTAAACCTTAAATTATTAAAAGTTTAAGGTACAATTTTGCGTGATTTGTTGCAAAATACACAACCATGTCACACCGGTCGGTGGCGTAGTGGTACTACGGTATGATTGCAAAGCTGAGGTCTCGGATTCGAATCCCGGGTCGGGCAAAGTGATATTGGATTTTTCTATTCATTATCAGCCCGGAGTCAGGAATTTGTGCCCGATATGGCGATAGGCTCGCCCCCTATCACATCGTGGGACGAAATATACAAGGCGAAACGTGGGTGTTCTGGTAGCACCTCTGCCTACCCCTTCTGGGAAAAAGGCGTGTGGTTATGTATGTATGTATGTATGTCACACCAATGCGTAACATGCAGCCGACGCGGGCGGTCGGCGCACGGGCCGCGCCATTGTTATTCAATAAGCCGAACAATTTTGCTATGCGTCTCCGCAGTAATATTTACCTATGTGGCCGACAGATGTCGTTGAATAAAATTAGTTTAGATATTACATAAATAATTTTGAAAAATTTGCTTGTTTATAGTGTAATGATAAATTACAAAAGGTAAGCCGCAGGGAATCGAGTTATATTGAGCCTTCGCCACTGGTGTCAACTTTCTACTCTTGTCTACTTTTGAGTTCATATATAATTACTCGTAGTTGGACATTTTTGACATTTTACCGGTTACGAAGTGGAAACAGATACCTATTTAGCAAACATTTTTAATTAATTAATCAAACTGAAATATTATGGTGATTCTAAAAGTTACACGCGTCGACTGCTGCGTGGTGGATCATTTTTATCTCATTAATTGCATTATTATAGGTAAGTTTAAAAAAATGCTAAATTGACACAAATAAAAATCGCACTGGATATTACAGGTAAAGGCTTTTAATTAATAGTTTACCACTCAGATTATGAAGACGGTATTTAGAATACAGAGAAATGCGAGTTGTGAATAATTTCTGACAATAACTTATTTATGTCGTACACAACAGATTCCTAATTAGAAAACAAGGCCAAACAAAAAATAAACCGAATATGAAATATCATTCTCGGTGATGATACAGTACGATATTTTCGACAAGATTGTCGTAGCCGAAATAGCTCATCCGAAGATCCGGAGGTCCCTGGTTCGAATCCAGGTTTCGGCTTTGAACTATAATTTCAACCGATAATTTTTTGTTTTTCTTTTTTGTAAATCTATTTCAGTAAATTGAGGTTTTACGTTTAAATATTTCCTAATGTTTTAAATGATATTGCGGCACATATTTATATTGCGACTCCGATTTTATTTATACATGTTGGCGTGAATAATTAAGAACACGCATTTACTTTTAATATAAGTTACATGCTTAGTTAATTTTAGTAAACAAATGCTCAATTTATGAGAAAATATAGTTAGTATTATTAATAATAAGCGAATATGGTGCTGAATATCGTACGTACATAGTGGAGTAAAATATAGTTAATTACAACAGCAGATATTTCTGGAAATATCGGCTTTCCATTTGAAAAAGACACTCTTCGCCACTGCCACGTTTAATTCATCCCCAATTATATCATGTGTATTTATCAGCTACAATACTTAGTTTTTGGTCGATTCTTTGAAATCAAAAGGTAATAGTTTCGACAAATATAATTTGTAACCTAAGAGTATCCCAGTTCGGTGTTGCCAATATATTGTACGTACGATGCGAAGATCTTGTATTGCACTTTAATTTCAATCGATAATTTTTTGTTTTTCTTATTGATGTGAAACATCTATAGGATCACTTGTAAACCGAATCGTTGGCGTGGCGACGCTTGCCGTGGCCACGGGTCGCCACGCTATACTGAGGTATTCATATATATATTTTATGTGTACAAACAAACATCAAAGCAAACATAAAAATAACAATGATTAAAAAATTATAATTAAATTTATATTAAAATTAATTAAAATAATTAATTAATTCATTAATTTAAATTTTAATTTATATTTTATAATTTTTAATTTTTATAACAACGGCAGAGCAAACGTCGAATATAACTATTACTGAAGTCACAGATGAAAATATTTGAATTGTGGCCACTTGATATTAATATCGAATTTTTATATCACATGTAAATAAATGTTTATTAAATAAAGTTACCATTTTCTGTAAGAAATTCGTAATACTTCATTTTTTCATTAGGCTATATTTAATTCCTGTAATAATATTATGTTTTATGCATAATCCTTGTACACACACAATGTTTCACATCTGCCAGGCGTCCCATGACGGCTCACATTTTTATTCAAATTTTGTACAATATCACCTGGGGTGATGAGAAACATGAAGGTAAAATTAAGTAGCATTTAGCATTCGTCCCTCCCCCCACGGGAACACTACATTTTTCGGGTTAAAAAGTAGCCTAAGTATTAATCCAGGGTGTCACCTACCTCCATACCAAATCTCATCGAAATCCGTTAATCCGTTTCTGAGTTCATTGCACACCACCGCACAGACAAACAGACAAAATTTATAAAAATCATTGGTTTTGATTCCTATTACGTTAATATAGTCCCGTCATATCATATATTTGAAAAGGTGTTTTTAGTTATTTACACCAACATTTATAAATAAAATCGGAATCGCAATGTAAATATGTGCCGCAATATCATTTAAAACATTCGTAAATATTTAAACGTAAAACCTCAAGTTACTGAAATAGATTTACAAAAAAGAAAACCAAAAATTTCTCGGTTGAACTTATAATTCAATACTGGTCGGAACCTGGATTTGAACCAGGGACCTAAGATTTGAAGATCTTACGCTCTACCCGCTGAGCTATTCCGACCACACCAAAACTGTCGAAATTATCGTACTGTATCATCACCGAGAATAATATTTCATATTCGGTTTATTGTTTGTTTGGTCTTGTTTTATAATTAGAAATCTGTTGTGTACGACATAAATAAATTATTGGCAGAAATTATTCAAAACTCCCATTTCTTTCTAGTCTAAATACCGTCTTCATAATCGAATTGGTAAACTATTAATAAATGTTATTGTTATTTTTGTAAGCAATAATGATAAAAACCTTTATGTATAATATACAGTGCGATTTTTGTGTAAATTCAGCATTTGGTTTTTAAAGCTTACCTATAAAAATGCAATTCATGAGATAATAAAAAATAATTTAAAAATATTAAACCGACTTCAAAAGTGTAATAAAAAGAGAGAAATAAAACTAATATTTTATTAAATCTATAATACATAAAAATTATTAACCACTTTTGAAGCCGATTTAATTTTTTAAAATTATTTTTTTGTAAATCTTTTTCAGTAACTAGGTTTTACGTCCAAAATTTTCATTTTTTTATATTGCGATACCGATTTTATTTATACATGTTGGCGTCATTAATAATTAAAAACACAATTTATTTTCAAATACGTTACATGTTCAGTTATTTTTAGTAAACATACATACATACATACATAACCACACGCCTTTTTCCCAGAAGGGGTAGGGAGAGGTGCTACTAGAACACCCACGTTTCGCCTTGTATATTCTGTCCCACGATGTGATAGGGGGCGAGCCTATCGCCATATCGGGCACGAATTCGTGACTCCGGGCGAATAATGAATAGAAAAATCCAATATCACTTTGCCCGACCCGGGATTCGAACCCGAGATCTCAGCTTTGCAATCATACCGTAGTACCACTACGCCACCGAGGCAGTTACATTTTAGTAAACAAAGGCTGAATTTACACAAATAAAAATGCCACTGGATATTATATTTTGAGGGGATGAAAAATGAACCCTAAAAATTTTCCCCGTTCAAAAGACTGACGTTTTGGAAATAACGCAAGTTCGTAGCGAGTGTTTGAGAATGTAAAAAAAACGCCATCTTAAAAGATTTTTATAAAGAAGGTTCATCTTGATGTTCCAGTCATGATATCCTAACATTTTACGATTATTTTGAGGAACATTATTAATGTGGGAAAAATGACGTCGAGAAGCACTTTTTTGACGATATCTCCTTTCCGAGTAATTTTAAGATGAAAATATTTACATACAAAATTAAACTACAGAAAATTTCCTACAGTTAATGTTTTAACAATTTTTTTCGCAAATCGCTAGTTTTGGCGTACGAGCACCGCGAAGTGTTACCTAAAACGCGTTAATTGTTAAAGCGAAGATCCACTATTTATCTAAACTGATGCTAGACGATGACTAGAGCTTTTCCATATTGACCAACATGAGGAGAACAATACCTGTGAAAGGGAGAAATAAGTGTGGAGTGGGTAATACGTGACTTACTCCAACTTCACGATCTAATTTTCAAAGACAATTTTTATTACTTCGGTTCATGGAAATCGCCAGGTTACGGTATTTTCGTTTCCCATGCATGGTTTATTTTAAAAAAATCGCTCTGGAGTATAATAAAAAAATTTTTTTTTTTTTTAACTGCGTTACATGTTTTTCCTTAATAACTAATCAGAACAATTAACTATGTAACTTAACACTAATATTTATTTAACATGCTGTGGCCCCAAACTAAGCACAATGCTTGTATTTTGGGTGCCTGAGTTGGACTAGCGTTTGTTACATACGGCTTACAATTTTTAGCAGTTATTGTGATGTAGTATTTAACTTGAGTGTGTGTGTTTGTGCGTGCGTGCGTGCGTGCATGTGTGTGTGTGTGTGCGCGTGTTTGTGTGTGTGGTTTAGCTGAAGAACATGTTTTCGGTCTCCTCGTAATTGATAGAGCTGAGCCATTTTCAAACTAGATTTTTGCAAGAGTATTTTGAAGCATTCTTTATGTCACAGTGTTTGCTTACAACGTTATATATGTGTATATGTGAATAATCTGAGCTATGTCTAGCCATCGTCGAGAACACACGCTTTGAAATTAAACAGTTATAGTCGGGTCTGGTCATATTCTTATGCACGTTGAGGACTGCTTTTACTTTATATAGATGTCTTACTCGGAGCACAGGAAACTCTTTATAGAGAACGTCAGTAGGGAAGAGGATAGGTTTTTTAAGCATAACTTTAATACCTGCTCTATGGTATATGCTCTATGGTAATAAAGTATGGCAAGATGACGATTTTTTTGCAACTTTGTAGCCTTCCCACTCGCTTACGTTACACTCGAATCGTTAGATTTTCGAAATAAACACTTGTTAGCCAGTAATTAACCTACCTTATCTTAATCTGACGCGCTTCTGTATTTCGGAGGAGAGATTTTTTTTTACTAATCTGACGGGCTGTCCTGGACGCACGTACCTGCATAAAGAGCCCATATATGGTGGAAGTACTCAATAGGATGCGAGGATCCTCCCCTATATTCATCTGACGCGCTCGAGTTACATCCAGAAAACTCACTGGGCTCCTTACCTACCTTGTCCTACTGAGTGGTTAAATATTTGAGACGGAAATTGCAGCAAAAAAGCATGTTTTGTCGAGATGGTTTTTCATTTACGTCAACAGTTAAGCAACATTATTTTTATTTGTGATGTTTAAAGTTCTAGTATCTTGGTATTATTTTAAGCATTTCATTTGTTCTGTGTAGTAAGTAGGAAATGGAACAATTGCAAGGGTATAGTAGACATCATTGAATCTACCATGTTGTTTTCTATATCGATCGTTAAAGAACAGACATCACGCTCTACGAATTGCGCAGTTACCAGGCAGTGTACCACGCATGCGCCGAATATAAATTTGCGTGCCTTTGCAGGTACACCTTTATTAAAAATGTTAATTACGATATATTTAATATGATAATAACTAATTATTCAAATGCATAATATATGAATTATAGTATGTTTTTATTTACTTAACATATTTACAATCCACAATCAGTTGACAAACATTATTATTGAATGAATTTAAAATCTATGATTAATTGAATTGATAATCTATAATAAGTCGCGGGATGCAGGCCGCTTCCAACAGGTCGATGTGGAGATGCTTGGGGCAGGGCCTTTGTTCAGGAGTGGACTTCCTGCCGCTGAAGAGAGTGAAAGAGAGAAAATATCGATATCTTCTTCTTGTATACATGTAACTGATCGATGTCTGTACATGGAAGATATTTGAGAAATGCTTTATGATGGAATTGTAGGAACCTGATAGAACCTAAAACAATGGTTTTTTTTGTGTATATTTAGTATGGAGGTAGCTGACACCCTGGATACACCTTTAGGCTACTTTTTATTCCGAAAAATGTAGTTTACCCTTGGGAATTCCGATATATATTACTTTTTTATACTCAAAGGCATGGTATAGGACTGGATTATACATGCCTTGGGTGAGAATGAGACGGGACAGAGCGGGATGTAACGGGACCGGACGGGAAAGGAAATATAAATAATTATGATTGGTCTATTATTACAACGCCACGTGGATGTCTTTCATGTCCTGTGTCAATTGTTCCTCCATGTTGTCGCGTTAAGCGAAACCATAAATACGACCGATTCTACTCGGAAACTGCGCAGTTATCTACGAGTGTATCGCGCATGCGCCAATTATATTGTCTATGAACAGACTTTAACGTTCCTTTCCAGTTTTTCATATCCATATAAAACATGATTTAATCGTATTTAATTTGGGTGGTTGTGAGACCAAAAAGTCTCTCGTAGTTTATGATACCCACGGCACAAGACTGTATCTTAGTGTGGGGTCAGGATTATGTATGTGGCTGTTAGGTGGTTTAATTTATTTATTAAATAAGTACTAATACTACATTTTATATATTTGTTATTAGTATTACGTGGGAATGTTTCTTTGAAAGTGTATTAAAAATAACAATGAATGTTTTTTCATAAAGCTCTAAGACCTGAAAAAAAACCTAAAAAAATTGCTCATAGACAATTTGGCGCATGCGCGTTACTCTCGCGGATGACTGCGCAGGTCGCTGATCAGTTTATACTTTATGGTTCTGCTTTTACTCATTGGTGGTTAATTGAAAATAATATGACGGACAAATGTCTTCAAATTCATACATAAATGGCCCATTTCATAAGAATCTCTATTATGGCAACGCTATCAACTAATATGACAATGATACTATTCGGATATAATTAAAAAAGATATTTGAAATAAAAGGTCTGAATTAAAAGATCTTATTGATTTATTTATTCTTATTATTTACAATATGTAAAACACGTAACGTCCAATAATTTATTGAATATTTTCAAATCATGAAATTACAGGATTTATAAATTTTATACCATTTTACCTTTCATATCGCCCGCCAAAAGCAAAACCATAGAGAATAGACTAGAGTATGTAGGGCGACCTGCGCAGTTATTTGCGAGTGTATTCGCATGCGCGAATGTTCTCTATGGTCACACTTCTATGATCCTTTTCAGTTTCCAGACCTTAATAAAATCGATGCGTTCATAATATTAACTTAATTTAATACACACATTCCGTAATTGATCATTTTCATTTTAAATATAAAGTAATATGTTAATTATGATGTGATATTTCGCTATTTAATTGACCCCCAACTTAATGATTTGAAAATATATTCGCATGAACGATTTTGTCGTCAACGAAAGTACCAAGATTTTAGGCGATTGCTTAGTTATATTGGTTTTAGTCGATTGCATAATTAAAAACTAGCTGTTTCAGATGTATCAACCCACATAATAAAAGTTGCAGGGAGTAGTTGGATGCCGGCAGCTTCCAACTGGACGTTGTGGAGATCCTTGGGGATGTTCAGCGGTGAACTTCTTGTCGCTAAAGTAAAAGAAGAAAGAAAGGAAGTTGTACCTGATAGAAAGTCAACAAAAAAATATCATGCTTAACTTAAAATAGCTAAATTTACCTTTTTACTATCGTCGTAAAGAACAATGGCACATTACGAGTTGATTGGTGTAGACCTTAATTTGACTCTCTGTGAGTAGCAAAAATACAAAACGAATTCTACTAATTTTCTACATTTATACAAAGCGGATGAAAAAAAAAACCTTTAAAAAGGAAAGGAATTTGAGGAATTTTGGATTTATAAACTATTATTGGCTTAGTGTTGCCGTTTTATAGTTATTCTATTAAAATAAGCATTTAATTAAGTACTGTTAATCGAGGTAACTTTGTCATTCAATGTAACATTGCCAAACTCCCTCGAACTTATTTACTTACCAAAATAATAGTAATAATAATTTTTGTAATGTACCAGCATCGTAGAGTTTTGTATACCCTCGTACAAACTCCACGCCACAGCATTACACTGGCTGATTTTATATATCGACATTGTCAACATGTTTTGAAATTGTTAAAATAAAAGATAGTGTAAAATAAATTATAGATGAGAATTATATACAAGTTTTTAATTCGCACCCGGCGATAAAGTAAACTCAATAATGAAACAAATATCACAATTATATCGATGTCAAAACTCTATATTGCATTTAATTTTTTTAAACGCCTCTTTTGTGGTTTCCGTAGTTGTGCTATTTCATTCAAACAATTTATTTTTTATGTGTATTATGCTAAAACATTTAATTATATAATTTCGTAACAAAACATACTTATTTCTCAATTTACAAAGTATGAATCTTTTTTTATCACTCTATTTTGATATCAATTAGGTACTTTAAAAGACAAATAATAGAGCACACGCGTCATGAATTATATTACAGGCGATACCTATTTTGTAATTGTTGTGGTACCTATGTATTTTAGTTGCATAATAATTGAATTAATAGAAATAAATCTGTTTTGCGCTATATTTGTAAGTATATAATTATATAGTTTTGTATTAAAACAGAAATAAATTAAAAATATGTCCAAGAGACTCGTAATCAGAGCGAATAGTCGATTGTCATCTCTTCCGGTAAAAAAGTTCGTGACGTCAATGTTCGTGAGAGACTTTTCACGTTTTATTTGCATGAATTTTTGATAATTCAATGGAATTCTATTGGAGTGTGCCGAAATTTAGAGCTAAAATAAAAAAGATACATAGTATATTTAAAGACTTGTTTGAGATAATATTAACGAAATCTGATCCTAATATGACAACAGCATGACAACAACACTCAGGCTAAGGACGGTTTTTATCTCAAGACATTTAATTTTAATTTCAACTGAAATAATGTATGGACAGTTGCCACTGTTATTTATCATCCTAAATAAATGAACGTCGAAAATCATCTCCAAAGGATATTTTATGTAAAGCAGAGGACTGCATGCTACTAAAATGTATAGACAATTACATGAGTTAGTTATTTTCATTGTTTTATACACAATAAAGTGTATTTTACTGAAGTTACATTTTCTTAATTAATTTGTTTACAACCACGTGGAATAAAATTATTATGGAAAAAAAGGAAATAGATTTATGTAATTATTAGATGGACAGAAATAATACCACAACACACTTTATTAAAATTTTATTTCAATTCTACAATATATATTAAAATGCAACATCATATGTCCAAGAGTGGACGGTGACACAAAAACACGATTAAATATTTCCAAAAGTGAGGCCTACTTGCATAGAAACCTGATATCTATTCATTTGCTTACACCTACCTAACCACGACTGATAAAATGACACCGTCTCTTTTACATTATATTATATTAACAGGGACAGCATATTTTCCTTGTGAAAATAGACCAATTATTGTTTACATCAGAGTAACATTAAGTAGTAGAAAATTTGGTTATGATGCCACGACACATTCCTTCTGTTTGGCCTTGTACCGGGTGACGTCGCTTTCTAGGACTATTGCCATAGTTCTTACTGTCCGGGAAACAGAACCCAAATGTTTCTAGTTGGCAACCTAAAACGAATTCCATTAAAAAATCGATAATATTATCTGAATATAAAATTTAAAATTTAACAAATAATTTAAATGAGAAATAATATATAAAAAATTAACGAAAATAGACAAAAATGAAAGATCTTTATACCGATAATGGGAACGCCAGTAGAGCAAATATATGTATGTACATTATAAAAATGGAAATAAGATAATAGAACAGAAGACTTTCCAAATAATACGAACAATATAGGTTATAAAGTGAAGTCACAATCAACTAAACCGTTCAAAAATACGACTCATCTGTCAACCGTATCACAAATCAGTCAATTTTGAAACAAATAATAATTGAAAATTTCGTATACTGAGGTATAATAACTACGCCGATAAAATAAATTGTGACTTAAAATAATCGCTAAAACAAATTAACTTCACCCAGGTGAAAGCGTATTCAATACGAACTCAGTTTTGAACAGTACGAAAACACATAGCATATAAAAAAAAATATATAACAAATAAATAATTCGAGTGATAAATATTCTCGGATTACAGGGATTTAAGCCCTCTCTCTGTGTTTGTTCTGCGAATCAAGGGTGAGGATCTTAGTGAGCCGACAGATGCGCTTTTTGTAAAACAGGGAGCACATGGGGAAACCGGTAGCCAGGACCCTGGAATGAAAGAACGTGCAAGTTAATTGGTGTAATAACAGCTGTAACAGACTGGTTTAAAAAAAGTATTAAATTTTGTATTTATAAAACGTTATTTGAGATAATATCGTAGATAGGATCATTTCAGTCACGTGAACACCACTGTATGTACATTCGTAAGATCTCTTATCAGCTTAATATATACTTATTTATTCAAAAGGTTCGGTAAACGAGCAAACAGATGACCTAATGGTAAGTGTTCTCTGCCGCCCCTGAGCATCCACAACGCTTGGATCGCGGATGTTTTGCCGGATCCTCAATTTGGGAGGGCAGTGGGAAGGAAAATGGGAAGAGGAAAGAGGAATTGAGCATCCGGCAATCTCACTCACCGAACGAAACGCGAAAGCAAAGCTGTCGCTTTACGTCGGTTTCCTGTGAGACAGGGGTACCGCCCCGGACGAGCCTGCCCATTCATGCTGAGTCATGAATGACAACAGCGTGGCTCTACCAGTTCCTAAAATATAATTTGCAGTAGAATTACCATCTGCAAAAGTTCATTACCATTTCGTTGCTAATATTGTTAAAAAATAACGTTATCAAGTTTTCCTTATATTGCCAACAATTCAAATAATTTGCTGCGCATTACCATGTATCTGTTAAATAAAAATGACTAAAATTTGCGAAATAGAAAAGGTGAATTTTGTACAAGAAGTTGATCTCGGCTAGTAGGTGTTGCAGTGGCGGGTAGCTATCCCTTAGCTAGAATTGTGAAATCACAGGAAAGAGGTTGACATTGTCACAACCTCGCCAGGTTTTCCAACCAGTGGTTTTTAGACGCTATTACGTATTCTGTGATTCAGTAATAAGGTGATGACCGCTGCACAAGCGCAGTGAATGCGCCGACCTACATTATCGATCCACCTCCACAATACATCTGACCTTGAGTTACACAATGAAACATGAAGGACAATGGAAAATTTCTTAGTCTCAATAACGTTATGAAATGGAATTGCAAAAGCATCTCGCACTGCACAAAATCGCACTATCGATATACCCAATATATACACAATTCGGCAAAGTTGGTAATCGATATATACTAAACACGTATAATGGCATCAGCATAGAAAAGTTTACAGTATTAAATAAAAGACAATATTAAAGAAAAGAGAAACAAAGATAATCTTTTGAGAGGCACACAGTGCAAGTATAACTAGATCGAATGAAAAATAAGGTTATATATATATTAAGGTTACAAATATTTTCATATTAAATAATAAAATATATTTAGGAAAATAGCTCGATAAGAATAATATAATAGAGCAACGTTATAAGGGGTAACGCACAGCAAGTGTACCTACCATTCATCGGCACTGTTGTCGTCAATTGCGGCCGCCTGAGCCTTCCTCTTCTTAAAATTCTGTTGTATCACTGCACCGGACTGCGACATGTTTATTAACACCTTTTGTTTTGTTCTTGTAAGGAGATATATTATGCGACGTGATATACACACGCCGATCACGTGAAATCTGCGCTAAAAATGAGCTAGGCACTGCGCAGATCCCTAGCCCGGCTATATTGATCTATATATTTAGGTAACTAGCGCCATTAGCGGATAGCTTCAGAATCGAATACTTTATAGAATGTCAAATGTCAAAGTGGTATTAAATTACGTACTTATTTTCTATGAAAGGGTTTAATAGATTACTTCTATTGATTTAACGAGCTACTTTTTTCAGCGATAAACATACTTAATATTTTTTATTATTTACCAATTGACATAAAACAGGGTGATATTGAGATATTTTACTCAATTGAACCCACACGTTTCTAATCACCCCACCTGACACTGTACAAAATTTGAAAAAATAATTACGTGATTTTAGTTTTCACGATTTTTGGCCAACCCTTATAGATACGAGTATTCTTACTGCTTAGCTGAACTTCGGTTCAGTTCGGGAACTTACTTGAGCCGTAAAAAGAATTGTACCTATACGGGTTGATCAAAGGCCTTGGAAACTAAAATCGCGATTTTTGACAAAACTACCATGCGGCATAGGTAATGACATACGGCACCGAAACGTGGCCGCTCACTATGGGCCTCACACGAAGGAGAGGGCTATGCTCGGTGTTTCCCTACCAGATCGAATCAGGAATGAGGAGATCCATAGGAGAACATAGGGTACCGACATAGCCCAGCGTATTAGCAAGTTGAAGTGGCAGTGGGCCGGGCACAAAGCGCGAAGAACCGATGGCCGAATGGTTTTGGAGTGGAGGCCGCGTACGAGCAACAGCAGTGTCGGACGCCCGTCTACAAGGTGGACGGACGCCCTGGTTAGGGTTGCGGGAAGCCGCTGGATGCACGCAATTGCAACAGGTCAATGGAGATCCTTGGGGGACGCCTAGTTTCAACAGTTGACTTCCTGTAGCTGAAGAGAGAGAGAGAGAGTTTTTTTTTAAACTTGGTATGGCTAGGGGTGTGGGCCTGGGGTGGCTACGAACATATAGTTTAAATTAAATACCATGTGTCAATATAAAACAAAATAACAAAATATTGTAAATTAATTTACTAACTTTAAAGTTACATTGCTAATCGCGTCTTTAATATCGCGCGTGGGTACATGTTTTTACATCACAAAAGACGTGTAAAAGTAATTCTGATGTTGGTGGGCAGAGGCAGCCTATGTATCCCATGTGCCATCACCGCATAACATCAACTGTCAAGGTTACAGAGTAAACAGCGGTCTGCGGACCATTTTCCTTAATCATCCATCCTGATCATGCATCCAGCCTGCAGTTACCTTTTGTGGGCCATCATTGTGCAACATGGTAACATTAGGTAACAGCCTGTAACTTATGTGACTTGTATTCGTTGAATATTATACATCGCGTCTATACAGTCATTCACAGAAATTAGATATATATAACACATAGTTACAAGTTACAACCATGGAATGGATTTAAAAGTAGGAGAGGCCAGTGTAAAAAAAGTACGAAAGGTAAATAATACTAATTAAACATACAAATACACATATGATTATAAATAAATACACATACATAATTATATACTTCACATAGCCAAAGGAAATAACGCTAAATTGCTATAAGAGAAAGGTAGTGCTCTATAATAATTAGTCTCTTTAATTATGACAGTGTTTGCGCCTGTATCACCACAACATGAAGCGCGTTCCACAATCGAACTGCTTATAATATACGAGTATTTGGTAAGAATTAGTCTTAGAATCGTTTTGATTTTCCTATACGAGATATAAATCAGAAAATAATGTTCTTGTTGATGCAACACAAGTTAACGTTTTAAAAAAATATTTATTAAAATAACTTAAATATCTTACACAACTATAAAAATATATTTTAATAGAGAAATAATTTACAAATACAACTTTCATAAGAAATAATAGAAATATAAGCTTAACATGTAAAATGAAACGGGTTAATGTAGTCTCCTAATAATAGTTCTTCCATATTCATTACATGTATAAATTATAATGTATTTTAATATATTCAATAATATGTATTGTTGCAGCTTGTAATGGAAACAATTCGCTCTGGTATACACCAAAGCGAATGGTTGTATAACCACCATCCACGAGATGGCGCTGTTCAAAACGTGACGATTTCTACATCGCGATGTCAAGATTCTCCGCGCACAATATAAAGTTCGAACGTGTTTAGGTACTTCAGAGTTATTTACATATTGTTATAAATGTTATATACTGTTGTTAAGAGTGGGTAGGGCCTTAACATTCATATACATTATATACAATTGGTAATTTTTTTAGGCGTGCCTCGTGGACTTTAAGTCCGCGTTGAGCGCGTCTCTTAAACGTGTTAAACAGAATTCGTATCCATAACACATGACATGGCAGTACCAACACCCCTGCCTTGCTAATATAACGATCGGCTACAATTGTTTGGCGTCAGAATTTGTTGTTGTCACCGTGTTGTCAATATATTAAGTACCTACAGTTTCTCTCTTAACAATTTATTATATTGAACATGTTAATGCTATTACATTACTAGTGTAAATGCTTGTTGCGCGACTGCGAATAATCTACTAACTAACGTAGTTATTCGAATCTAAAATAAGTAATATACTAATATTCATAATCGAATGATGATTACTAATAATAATAATTAATAATGTCAAATATATGCTTTTCTTATTCGATTCGTTCGCTGACCGCTTACCTGTTGAAATATTTTTTCCTCCACGACTATAAGTACTAGTTTTTTACCGACTTAAAAAAATAAGGAAGTTCTCAATCAGACTGTATGTTCTTTTTTTAACAAACTAAATTTTGTACTAGGACTGTTATACTTTTTAATTCATAAATTTTTATATTATTAGATTCTCTTTAAATTACATTTATTTAAAATGTCATACTTCGTGTGTCACAAGTCGACGAAAATAATTCGTCGGTCGGCCCTGTCTGACCTTTGACTGTTCGTTAATTTAAAAAAGACACTGGGAAAGTATTTAATCTATAATGATTACGATACTTCTGCAAATGAAGTGTATTTTAATGAATGAAAGGATGTATGAAAGGCAAAAAAAATCGCGAAACCTTTGTAATCACTTTATTGCTATGAAACATGAGTATATTGAATAATAAAATATAATTTTTCAAAAAAACAAAATGTCTTGAATACTTCGTCCCGCGACTTAACGACCTGCGTGTTACATAATACAAGCAAACTTATTTTTTTATTCTTTACTTTGTTAACTTTAAAATCTCAGTAAAAGTCATAAGTAAAATATACTACTTACCACAATATTGTATGATATTTTTACATTTTATTATTGTATACAAATCGTTTAAGAGGTCGTCTGACCACCTAGTGGGTGGACGTACCACGCTGCGCTTTCCGCTTCGTGACCTCCATTCGAGAACTTTTTGGCCCCATCGGCCATCAGTTCTCCGTGTCGGGACGTCGCTGGATGCAGGCTGCCTCCAACAGGTCACTGTGGAAATCATTGGGAGAGGCCTATGTTCAGCAGTGGACTTCCTTTGGCTGATGGATGAATGATGGATGATACAAATTGCTATTATTTAAATTAAAATAAGTGGTTTAAATAACTTTCCTTCGATTTGTTCAAGTTTTAGTTTCTTTAACGCCGCGAGATGGAGCCACGGTCGTTTTAGATCGCGGTATGGTTTCGTTTACATCTCTAGGATAAATACGACCGCTACAATGTGCATGGTTCGTTAGTCATAAGTCAAGTATAGCTTGCATGTAATTTTTGAAGATGCTGAATTAATCGGCGTCAATATTTACTGAAAATTTATAAAGTATTTATTACTTTATCGCAAATGATTACAAAGTATGTATTTACTTGATAATACTAAATAGACGCACCATGGTGTGTGTATTATACAGGGTATATCGAGAAAACGAAGCCAGGTGGTTGTTTTAGTGACTAGAGACACGTTGCAACTAAAAACATTGCAAAAAAATCGCGACAATTTTTTTTTTGCAATGTTTTATATAATTGTGTTCTCGTGGTAAATACATAGTTTTTGCTAAAATTTTAATTTAAAGCCTTGCATACTAAAGCGTATTTAAAAATAAAAGGGTGTACATTATTTTTTTGGGAAAATGTGTTTTTTACCACCCACATACGATGATAGCAAAAAAATTACAAAACAACGTCGCAGTCTTGATATACCCTGTATATTGATTTTAAAACTAATTGATTTAAACAATAATGGCCGTGAAAATCGCACCATCTATTATTTTCATTTTTATTTATTTATTTCTACAACATCGACTACAATACTATTAAGTGTTGCACCCAATACAGTACAGAAGCACATTACAATTTAATCATACAAACTAATACAATACAAACAATTAATACAAATTACTATACTAGCGGCCTCTGTAAACTCCGTCAGTGCGCACGATAACAAATCAACCCGGTTGGACACCGCGTCAGCGGTGCGTGCTGCAATAAGTTGGTGCGAGCTCGGGGCACCACGAGCGAAGGCGGTCGCCTCCGTCGCCCCACACACTCATCGGGGATACACAACCCAGCCGCTTGAAGGAGTCTGGGATTATGTATTTTACCACGGATTACATTAAATAAGTATTTGGCAAAAGTTACTTCCCTACGAACGTCCAATTTACAATAACTTGTCCTTCCCAAAAAAAACAAGGAAGTTTACAACAAAGGGTAGCCTGGATACACGCCATACTGTTTTAAATATAGTGAATTTTAAACATAGTGAAGTTGTTTTGAATACGCTCTAACATAATCTTGTACTTGTTGTCTTCATGTGGCGACCAAACTGCAGCATTGGATTCTAATTGGCTTCTTACGAGTGCGTCGTACAATGCTCTCAAAGCACTAACATTTGTAAATTGGTTTGCCTGTCGTAAAATTAAACCTAAGTTCCGGTATGCTTTTATTATACTTTTTTCATAACAATTTTGAAATTGTAATGCAATATATTTATTATTTTTTATTAATTATTTATTCATTTATTAATAACAAAAGAACAGACTTATGAGCTACTAAAGTGTCGTGCAAAACTGTACAAACAGTTTGACTGCAGCATCAAGTTTTACATTTAATAATACATTGGGGTAAGTTGGCTAAGTAGTGCATTTTAGGTTTCGACTCAAATAAATAAAAATTAAATATTAATTAAATTAATATAACACAAAATCTATTACATCATCGGTGATAAGAATTATAAGCTTTTTGTACTAAACTTCCTGTTATAACAGAAGCAGTTGTTTTATGGAAAGGGGCTTGGTCATAATCATATGAACCTCCACACTATTGTCACAATTATTGCGCACCTGGCCATGTAGTCGGGTAATCTCAGAACAATGACTTAAGTAAAGAAGTAATGACCTTTGTGTGAACACTCTCCTAAACACTACGCATAAACAACAAGAATTTGTCACAAAGAAGAATTGTGCAGTGAGAGTTTATGGATGTCGATAGATGATGTTTGTCTATGGTATATTTATAGACGTGCTAACCTCAAAGAGGTGTTACCCTACCTTAGCATTAAAGTACCAGGTGAGGTCTGGGTGCATAAAAGCTCTCTTTAACAAATTGTTACATTACAAAAAACTAAGGGCCTTCGGCTTTCTCCAAAAGAAAAACATAATATCCCAAAGTTCTAAAAGTAAATAATCTACATCCCAACCTATATTTTTAATATTTTTTTTTGTTTACACGTCACACAAATATACTGTGAATGAGGACTTAATGCCTGAGGCATAAACCTTCGAGATTACTGATCCGATTTTTTAAGTCTTTTATCGGTAGAAAGGTATAACATCCCTGAATGTCATAGACTATATGTTACTGAAGGAGGTTAAATGTATTCAGCCCTTTATTACAAACGAAAAATAATGGTGACCAAGAATATTGGAAAACATCATGGGAGTGAAATAAGAGATGAAATGTTGTTTGGTAAATCAAAACCGCTAAAGTCCCGGTACTACTGAACAGATTTTGAAAATTATTTCATTGTTACAAATGTATTATCCCTGATTGACATAGGCTATATTTTTGCTAAGGAGGTGAAGAATTGAACTGTTAAATCGAAAATCGTAACAACTAAAACTCTATGAAAATCATTGATGTGAAAATTCATAAGGCACACTATTAGGGGACGAAATAGAATAGAGTGGCGTGGATGGAGTAGAAATGGGACAGCTAACAAACTTCATTTGATGAAATAGAACGAAATGTAAATCGAAAGGATATAGCTTCAACATAAGATGCGCGCCATATGGACGATTATACAGGGTATATAAAGACTGCTACCGAAAACGAAGCCAGGTGATAGTTTTAGTGACTTTAGACAACTACATTTTTTGCAAACAACAGCGACGATTTTTTTTGTAATTTTTTCCTATCATCGTACCACTCACAAAAATTAAAGGATATTTTTTCAATTATCATATTAAAAATGCGACAGAATAAAATTTACGATTTGTGTTATAAAAGTCAGCAATCCGTACAATGGAATATCGGTGTTTAATTTTTCTTCTAAATTAACATTATTTAAAACAAACTGGTTATAGGGCCAGGAATATTTTTTTTTTTTTAATTACTGACTTCGTTGAATGTGTTTGAGAGAATGTACTCGATGAAAAGAATATGGGTAATTACAAATAAATCAAGATTTTGAACTAAAAACTAGAACACGAATTGAAAATTACTCATGACGATGGTTTTAGGCGAAATAAAGTAAGTTTAAACCTTTCCATAACTAACATAATCAAACCGTAGCAATTTGAAATTTTAATGGGTGTCTCTAGAATACTCTAAGGTAGAAAAGTTACCGGCGATATTCTTAATTTGTTCATTTTATCCAAAGATAAGCGAAGCTTTCCGAATAAATCAATAAATAATAAATACACCCTACAGTTACATACATAGTCCTGACCCCAGACTAAGATCGAGTCTTGTATCGTGAGAATCAGAAGCTACGAGAGACTTTTCGGTCTCACGAACACCAAGACCCAACACAGATATTTGTGGGCCACACAAACATTATTAAAGGTAGAAGAAGAAGAAGTTGAAGGTACATAATTACATACCTACAAAAACATATTTAGCTATAATATCTCTTTTTTCGATTTTTAGTTGTGTAAATTGGGCATTTGTTTACTAAAACTAACTAAGCATGTAACTTATATTAAAAGTAAATGCGTGTTTTTAATTATTCACGCCAACACGAATAAATAAAATCGGAATCGCAATATAAATATTTGCCGCAATATCAATTAAAACATTAGGAAATAATTAAACGTAAAACCTCAATTTACTGAAATAGATTTACAAAAAAGAAAAACAAAAAATTTCTCGGTTGAACTCATAGTCAATACTGGTCGGAACCTGGATTTGAACCAGGGACCTAAGATTTGAAGATCTTACGCTCTACCCGCTGAGCTATTCCGACCACACCTAAGCTGTCGAAATTATCGTACTGTATCATCACCGAGAATAATATTTCATATTCGGTTTATTGTTTGTTTGGTCTTGTTTTTTAATTTGAAATCTGTTGTGTACGACATAAATAAATTATTGGCAGAAATTATTCAAAACTCCCATTTCTCTCTATTCTAAATACAGCCATCATAATCGAAGAATAAACTATTAAAAAAGTTTATGTTTTTTTATAAAGCAAAATTGATAATAACCTTTGTCTATAATATCCAGCGTGATTTTTATTTGTGTGAATTCAGCATTTGTTTTTTTAAATTATAAAAAAAATGCAATTCATGAGATGAAAATGATCCGTCAAGCATGTTTCCGCTTCGAAACCACTAAAATGTCAAAAATTACCAACTAATTACAAACTCGAAAAAAAAAATGAGCGCGAGCAGCCAAATTACTGCCCCTAATTTTTTTCCAAAAACTAGATTCTCTTTCCCTGATTTTCCACTATCTCTTTGAGATTTTCATGCTTTTCTTCCCAGATCCAAAGTTTTATAAAGTAATTTGTTGAAATTTTGACTGATTTCTACCGCAACATACTTTTAAAATTTCTTCCATTTTTAAATTTTGTCATTTTTGCTTAGACCTTGTTTTGAGTCCGTAACGACGTCTAGCGGCGTTTCCGTGTACTATTTTGTCCGTGATTGATGTAGCGCATTAGTGTTGAACTTTATAGTTCAAATGTTGTGGTTTGCCCATAATTGTACAGATATCACCAATTCGAATGATTTGTAATTTAAAACGACTTAGGTTGGTCGCTCAGCGACAAAGTCCTTTCAATAAAATAAAAACGACTTTGGTTAGGTTTTTGTATTTTGATTTCAAACTTTCAATTTGCACTATTTTTAGTTTCTATTTACTTTGACACACCTGAAATATGCTGTTATATTATGATTATATTAAAACAATATTATTTTTTGTGAGCGACTCTGATATGTAAATACAAATAGTATTGTTTGTGTTTGTTATTTATAGAAACGCAATCGCGTATTTAGTTTTATCGCTCTACATATAATAATTGAGAGCCTCCGTGGCGTAGTTGGTTAGACGCGGACTGTGAAACGAGAGGCCTCAGGTTCGATCCCCGCACCAACACAAATGTTTTTGTGGCCCACAAATATTTGTGTTGGGTCTTGGTGTTTGTGAAACCGAAAAGTCTCTCGTAGCTTCTGATACCCATAACACAAAACTCGATCTTAGTGTGGGGTCAGGACTATGTATGTGACTGTTGGGTGTATTTATTTATTTATATATAATTGATAAGACAGGTGTTTTCTTTTTAATGAAGAGAAAAATGACAATGTACCACTAAGTATAGGTTACATACAAGTGCTCTCCTTACGGTATAGCTACGTAGTACTTAATCGAATGCATATATATTACAATATCAATACTGCGCAAACTGCAATTAATATGTCTAATATTTTGCTAGCTTAAACCAGAATTTGTTTATTTTGGAAAGTCAATTGATTATGAACTTGATTACATTGCCAATACTGCGCAAGTGCAATCGGAATGTCTAATACTTCGTTATGTCAAATGATTGTTTGCTTACATCGGAAATTCTATTTTATACTAAATATCGTGCCTACAATAAGTTACACATATTGCCATCAGAAAGTGTAATATTTCGGTGGATCTAATGTTTATATAGTCTGTATTTTAGGAAGTCAATTGATTAGGAACTTGATTACATTGTCTATACTGCGCATGTGCAAAGGTACTGTCAGATATTTGTTAAGTCAAATGAGTGTTTGCTTATTTTGGAAAGTCAATTGAATATAAAATATCGTGCATTGAATAGATTATCAATACTAAGCAAACTGCAATTTAAAAGTCTATCCCCAAGATGGTAACGAAACCATACCGCGATCTAATTCGACGGTGCTGCCACCTCTTAATTTAACTTCAGTCTAGAGCGTTTACGCTTTCCATGCGCTGTTTCATTCAAAAACAGTACTTTTCGGACCTTGTTTTCTATCCATCAAAAAATATTTGAAAGAAAAACTAATTAGTAATCATTTTAGAAACTGCCGTTATCTAAAAAAAACTGTCTTTTTTTTATTTCAACAAATTTGGTTCTATTCTTTTTTTATAAATATTTTAAGACCACTATAAAATCATAATAAGCCAATACCATATTCAATTATAAGTAGGTAAAAAAAATGTTCTTGAGCAAGTTTTCTGAATAATTTCGCATTATTAAAAATTTTATTTTTCGTGAATTTAACACAAAAAGATTATTTCATTAGCCGTACAAAATGACCCCACCGATGTTTTTAATCAGTTATTATTATAAAATACTTATGAACTGCTCTGAATTGAACTAAAATGCGACTCCTCTATAGTCACTGCATTATGTATGCGCAACGCTAGAATTTCCTGTCAGTTTTCCTTGTGGTAGTGAAAAAAAGTGACTGTATCTAAATAATGTATGACATAAAATATTCTCAATTTCTAAGATCACAAAAAAAAAATGTTTCGATACCGATAAACTTTTATGTCTAGTTTCGAACTGTACTTGCATCCATAAAATACTATAGCTTTTTAGGAAAACATTCATTTATATACGAGTAATTCCTCTAGAACAGTGTTTTTCAACCTTTCTGAACACCCCAAGCGACCCTTTTTCAGGTTAAAAACTTTTCGAGATCCCCTTTTTCCATAGACATACAAAAAGTTGGTAATTTAGAAGACTATGTTTAATTTCTCCATTTTCGTACTTATAAGAATTAATAGCACGGCACAGCAAAATGTGCCGGAGATCCATCATGCTGAAACACCATGTTTCTTTGGTTCTCAAAGTAATCCCAGTCAGCCACAAGAAAGTCGTCAATCGCCTCTTCCAATTCCGTTTGTAAAAACGTTAGATAGTTGCTACCGTTGAGATATGATGGCATAATGACGGGACCGATGACATGCCCGTCATAAAGATCAGCCCACATATTCAGCCGCCACTGGTGTTGGATTCTGCCCTGCCGTGAAGAATGTGGATTCTCGCGAGCCCAAACGTGATCTTTATGCATATTTGAAAGTCCTGACCTCGTGAATGTTGCCTCGTCCGTCCAAGATTGTTGTCACGAAGAATTCGCCAAACTGCAACATGACTTATACCGAATCTTGTTACGGCTCGCCTCGTACTTGTGGTCGACTCTTCTTCAAAATGCTCTAACACTAATTCAGCCTGCCTGGTGCCCACTGTGCTTGGATATCCACTTCCAGTAGATCGATGAAAAGAGCCGGTGGAATGTAGTTGTGTTGACATGTTCAGAAAACACTGGCACGAAGGCAGCCGGCGCTGTTCAGTGGTGCTGTTCAGTTCAGCTATTCCATCGATAAATCTTTCCCAATATAGTTCCCCTCCCGCGCGGGCACAGTGCACTGACGTGTTTACGTACTCACTAATAATTGTGTTCTGTGTGTTTTGAGGGCGATTATCGGTTCGTGAGTTGTTTATTGTTGTATGTTATCGTGTTGTAAGCAACCAGTCGTAAGTTTTTTAAAGATTTATCTCGTTTATTAGTGAATTTACACAACTTTAGTCCCGGTAAGTACTTTTTTTTCTACAGTGGGTACCGCGAAATGAAATATCGCGTGGCCGGTTAGTCAGCTGTTTTTGTTTAACATTAATTGGTTCTTGTTAATCCAATAAATACAGTATATTAATTAAATTTTATTTTTGAAAACTAAATGTCGACCCAAAATAACGATCCGCCCGATCCTGGGACAAACCCTTTCGGTCAAAGTAGGCTCACGCTTCGGTCACCAAATTCGGCCAAACGGCTATTCAGCGACGTGAATTCGCCAACCTATGTCTACGAAAACGTCAAAACTCAAAAGTCTGTCACGAAATTTTTTTGCCGGGTGAGATGTCAATCGACTATTAGCTTTGGATTAGGAGTCTTTTGCCCAAAATCACACTCAACTTTTAATTTATTTTTGTTATGATACAGAAAATATACATACATACAAATATACATGTGCCTCTTTTTTCTGTGTTTTAAGGAACCCGATAGATACAAACATGGAGTCTTCTAACCAGGCTTAGCCTGATTTTATTTATATTTTATAAATCAATATGTGGAAATAGTAATGATCGAAGTTATAAAAAAAAAATACGGATATGTCATCATGAAAATCACGAAGTTACAAACAAAATTAAATGTTTTAACATATTATAAACAATCAAATGATTAAATGTTAAAAAAATTGCCATGTACAATCAGAAATCAGAAATCATTTATTTGCACAGAATGTAGGTACAATAATGAGGTCTTAAATAATACATAAGTAGTTCCAATACATTTTGCCATGTGCCGTGCAAAAGTAGTATTTAGAGAACTTAAAAAATAATAATATACGAGTCTTATTCTAATATCGCTACATAGCATCGAAGTAGAATTTAATATAAAGTAAACAGGAAATAAAAACTACACAATTATTATGAACTATTTAACTAAAATAATATACTCTTATAATAATTACAAAAAAACAACAATAAAACAAAGTAACATTATCTAACAGAATCATCATTTTAAAAATCTAATATGGAATAATAACACTTATCTAATAACAATTTTGTCAGTTTGTTCTTATAATAATTTATGGGCAATTCTTGTAGGTGATGTGGTATTTTATTATATATTACTGGTCCCATTGTCAAAATACTTTTTCTTAGTAACGTTGTTTTGTAATTACCGGTATGTAATAATTTTTTGTATTGTGATCTTAGATGTTCTGGACGTGCACTCATGGTAGCCATTGACGTAAAAAGATTTAAATAACATCTAACAAATATTCCGACTTCTAATGCAATATATAACGGGAGATTACAAATTTTGCGAAATTTTTCCGACTTTTTCAGAAAGTTGGAAGAAAACCTTCGGGACCAGTTTGTATACGGAGTTAAGAGGGACGTCAGACAAAGGTTGTTTGCAGAGAATGATTTGATATATTCGAAACCGGACAAATTGGCTTGTATTCACGAGTCGATCAGTGAAATAAACTGCAGGTCCACCTGTTTTTAATGGTTAAATTGATGTTATGTACCAAATTATCTTATGTACTATAACCCTGCCGACAACAACAACATACACCGACACAGTCTACACAGTCTACTCTATAAATCTCAACAACAAAATACTTTGGATAAAATTGACAAATTAAAAAAATCGTCTATAATTTTTCTACCTTACAGTATTCTAAAGACATACTAAAAAAAATTAATTGCTACGATTCACGCTTAAGAACCCTTGGGATAAAATTTGAAAAATTGCAACAGAATAAAATTTGCGATATGTGTTATGAAAGTCAGCAATCCGTACAATGAATATCTTTAATTTTTATTCAAATTTGACACTACTTAAAACAAACTGGTTATGGCCAGATATTTTTTTCTTACAATTACGACTTTGGTGAATGTGTTTGTGAGAAAGTATTTGATAAAATGAATATGGGCAAATACTAAAAAATAAAAATGTTGAACTAAGAAATTGAATAAGAAGTGAAAATTGCTCATGAAGGTGGATTTTGGTTAATACAGTGAGTTTAAACCTTTCGAACACTAACATAATCAAATCGTAGCAATTAAAATTTTGTAGGGCGTCTTTAGAATACTGTAAGTTAAAAAAATTATGGAAGATTTTTTTTATTTGTTAATTTTATTCAAAGATATGCAAAGTTTGCCGAATATCCTTAATAACCCTTTTTTACATTTTTTTTAATCAACAATATCACTCAGTTATACTGTTTTACATAATAAATCTTTAATAACAGCTTATAGATAATGCTATTAAGTTTACAAAACGCCAATTTTTTTTTCTGTTTGATCATTATTTCTGGAGTAAACCCGAGTCAAAGTCGGAAAGGCTATTTTTGCTTTGATTTACTATAAGTCAGCTATAAATGATACTACGGAGTTCTCTAGTATATCAAATTAAAAGGAATTAAATTATCTACATGAGCTTTATGATGATGTCACCAAATAAACATCACTCACGTAAATGCACGGTGTCAAACACGAGTAAAAGTTTGGAATGTCTTTTTCTCGTTGGTTTTCCTACGATTGTTTAATAACCAGGCATGCAATAAAGAAACAGATCGCAGATCTGAAACATAGACATTTCAGGCTTCCAATTTCTTAGTTTCAAATTTCTTAACGATAGATTTTCTCCAAGATACAGACTCAAAAACCACCTTAAAAGTTTGATAAAAAAAAAATATCCTTTAATTTTTGTGAGTAGCGTATTTGCATTGGCTTATCAATATTAAGAATAAAATTTTCATCCGGATACACCTCATCTGCTTCTTCTTCTTCTTCGTTTGTGTCAATGGCTCACGTGATACACTTTTATATAAACCTTTACAGTTTCCCGCTCCTGTAAGTCGCTACATTTATTGCAGCGTCTGTTGCCTTAATGATGTCCCTTCTTGTGCAGGTTGTAGGGCTCATCTGCTACCCTCAATATAGATATAGTTATAATCATTGTCATTACTTTCTAGAATTGCAGAGTATATTCGTTGACAGTCCTGAATATACTTTCTGTTAATGGGTTTTGTGGTTCTAGGTTAATATCAAATTTTTGATCAGTTTTTTATTCTGATTCGCCGATCCTACGATACGTTGCACATTAAATAATCCGATTTTTGCTCATTAGAACCTTCCTTTTTCTATAGTATGATGTGGTTTAGCGTTAATAAATCTCATGCAACATGATGTTCCTTCTATACGAGCTACAAAACTGTTCGGTCCTTGTGAATGAAAGTCAAATATGCAATTATAAATTAGAGTTATCATTTGAAATTTTCATTGTAGCAACGAATCGAAAACCACCACTATACCACCTGTTAATTATTCTAAATACATAAATATACAATTCGACCAATTTGGACAAAACGTCTTCTTAAACAATGACTAGCACAACTATGTATGTTAAATTCAAAAAAATCTGGATAATTCTGGAGTTGCCATCAGTAAATTGTTTTCCACGTAAATTCTCATTAAAAAGTGACTTTGACACATGGTTCATTTTAAAATCGCAGTATATTCACTAGTTGCTACAAAGTACAAACTTAAGTCATCATGGAGTATATATTTTGAAGTAGTTGAGCTTTAATTACCTGATCAACTTCGTCTATATTATTGTATTTTGTATTGTATCAGCCCATATACGACCCACTGCAGGGCACGGGCCTCCTCTACAATCGAGAGTACGATTGAGAATGGTTAGGCCATATAGTCCACCACGCTGGCCTAGTGCGGGTTGGCGGACTTTTACATACAAATCGCTATGGTATGCAGGTTTCCTCACGATGTTTTCCTTCACCGTTAAAGTGCGTGGTGATTGACTATCAATACACACATAACTCCGAAAAGTCAGAGGTGTGCCCTGGGATTTGAACCCGCGACCACCGTGAATATGTAGGCAGCCGAGTCTGGTCCGATACCACGAGGCCACCACGCACTTCATGTCTATATTATATTGAAGGGAAATTGCTGTCACAATATCTTTGTACAATGGATTATTTGGTAGTAACCAATTCTAAGGCTGGATGCTGGCCACTTCCAACAGGTCGATGTGGAGATCCTTAGGGGAGGCCTATGTTCAGCAGTGGACTTCTGTGGCTGAATAAATAGATTCTAAGCAGCTTGGAGTTCAGCACGATCTATTTGAAATCAGCGTTGTTTACGTATAGCCTCAAGGTTTTCAGATACAATAATTAGGCCAGTCAGATTTAAAGGAAGTGGAAGTTGTGCCTATTTTAAAACATCCTGTGCAAACGACTAACTGGCCTTGAAACCACTGTTGACTTAGGTGATTGTTCATTTTAATTATTCATAAAAACAGGACTACACAAGAAAGCATTATTTTTTCAACATCATAATTAATTTGCAACATTGCGGATTCTGTGCGACAATCATGTTATTCCAATAGGTCTGCGACATAACTTTACCTTTAATATATTATTCATACATCTTTGGCAAGCTATTTTAATTTCTTTATCTTGTAATTCAATTGGCAAGCGAGAAGCTATTATTTTAATGTTGATGTTTATTTGCAATTTTGCTTATTGAAAAGCATTTTACAGCACACAGAACAAGGAATATTTGCAAAGTCCTTATACATCTTTGTGAAATTACTCTTCATCTACTGTTTGACGGCGTGTTGTGCATTTTGACGCATAGCCTCATCACTTCTCTCATCCTAGCCTGATATTTAATTGTGAAAGTGTTTCCTGTGGGTACTGAGACACAATGTTTTTAATCCCCAGGCTCTTCAGACCGTAATATATTACTAATGAATTCTCGTTGAGTTCGTCAACGAACAAATATATTCCTTTCGTTTAATTTCGAAATTTGCACAGCTTTGGCACGTTTTTTCAGAGCGAAGACGCCATCGCGTTTCTACATGTATGTGTAGGCTGCGTGCGCCGAGAGAAATTGTGCGTGCTCCTTTATCGATTGAAGGTTCACCGCTCGTACATCTTTTGTTTCGAGAGTACGCGAGCAATACATTGAAACAAACCAATAAACCCTTTTACTAACTCTTTCAAAACTCGAAAATTATAACTAATACGAAAAAAATATTTCATGTTCACATATTAGTAAATTACATTATGTATTAATAAATACTGAACATATTCGGTTAGTCCGAACTCCGTTCACCGGTTACACTTACATAGTCAAAGGCTATACCGTAAGGAGTCTACCAGTGACATATTGTTTAAAATCTATTCGTCACTTGTAAAGGTTGCAATGAAAAATAATTTCATATTGTCTTAAAAAGATTTAAACCTATTTACCTAACGATTATCACTGTAAATTTTAACCAGCTAGATAGATTAGGGTGCCGAGATAAAATAGTAAAAATCATTGGCGAGAGGTGACTTTTTCATATGGAAAGGCAATATTTTTGGTGTCTAGTTTTATTAAATTAACAACTAACTGTATGTTTTGCTCCATTATGTACGTACTAGTGATGTAACGAATATCCGCATATTTTTTTACAATCGCATTCGCAAGAAACGAAGCGAATAAATACACCCAATAGTTACATACATACGAGTAGTAACCCAGCACTGAGCTACGACTTTGTTTTCAACTATTTCGCAAATATTTCTCAATTTAAGTAATAAACGTAGTATACGTTACGGTGAAGTGTGTAAAGAAGTCTAGTTCCACTAAAAACTCTTTTACGGGGCAAAATTATTGTGGATGTATTTGCTAAATATTCCCTGATTACCGAGAAATAATACCACATTAATTGCTGCTAACCTTCCGTAAAAGAAGAGGGTCTTCCATAAAAGGCTAGCTATCTCAACTTTGATTATTTATTACATCGAAAGGTTGTGGATTAACTCCTAGGAATTGTGGTGCCATGACAAAGCGGTCCTTCTTCGCAGTGAACGGGCAAAATTGTATCTTCAAAGGATTAAATTGAACCACGTTTAAATCATCTATTTGGAGGCTCGCCCTAGATACATTGGATACAACCAGTAACATTGGACGAAAACCCAAGTATTCGAAACACTGTTGTGACTTCTGTGGCTGTGTTCAGTCATCATTGTTATTTATTATTATTATCAGATTTTGACCCTAACATTCATGACGTCAATGCATACAAAATCAATAGGATGATAACGAGTGACTTGCTCGCTTTGTATTGTGTCTAAAGAGTGATGTGCGTATGTACGTGGTTATGCATATTATCTAGTAGCAACCGTAGTTAGTTGAATTTCAAATTAGAACTAAAAGCACTTTGTCCATGGCGCATTGACGTTATATAAATACTACGGACGAAAATCCTTATTGTGATTACGTATTGCGGATGGATTAAGTGACGAATTACTATGGGCAATTATTATACGCGGGATCAAAGATACCTAAAAGACTTACGTAAACGTAGATTTGTTATTTGTTTACATAAAACCGAATTGTCCAATTGTAACTTCAACAAGTAACAATGAAACCCATAACAAACGTTATATTGTAGAACGATCCATCATATATTCCTTATAAAATCCCAAAAGTTCTTTTGAACCCACATGATATTTTTTGTTGTTTTACCTAAAAAATATAGACTAATTAAATGCTGATGGCCGATGGGGCCAAAAAGATCTGAGTCTTACAGGCTCTATGACTTATATGTGATCAGAGGCTGCAACCTTTCCACGCTTGACATGGATAACCACAGATTTATCTACACCAAACTCCATATAGGTAAGCGCAGTGTGGGACGCCCGCCTACAAGGTGGACGGACGACCTGGTTTAGATTGCAGGGAGTCGCTGGATGCTGCAGGCCGCTTCCAACACGTCTATATGGCGATCCATGGCGGGGGCCTATGTTACGCAGTGGACTTTCTGTAGCTGAAGAGAGAGATTACATACATTATGTTTCTGGCCGCTCTACGGCCACTGAAAAATATATCTATGAATGACTTTTCACTTGTCATACTAATAAAAGTATTTTACAAGAAATGTATAATTTGATTTACAATTATTAGTATACAATATTGGCGACGAGGATGGAACTACAGAAACTTAGGAGATCGCGAGCCATCTTAAGAGAGCAGCATAAAAAAAAACAAATCTTTTTACGCCGGAAATATCAATAAACAAACTAGGAATTAAATGTACGCAAAGAAAATTTGACAACACAAGAAATTTGACCAAATTCAAAGCGAAATTGAACCAATAATATAATTTAAAAAACCGACTGCAAATACAAAAAAGTATAAAATAACTTAATGAAGACTTAATTTAAAACTCTTATGCAAACCTAATAACGTTAACATTAATAAAATAATATTATTCGTATGCGCTACCTACTCATCGATTTGAAGACGGTGCCGAGCAATTAAATGTAACAGTATATACTAGGTACTTACATTCGCCGCGCGTGACCTTGAGCGGGATAGATAAGTCTAGACCAATCGTCTAGACTACAACAAAACAACCCAGCGGGCGCCGGGCAAGGACGAATGTCTAGAGGTTGTTGAAGGTCGGCTCGAATCAATATAGTAACATTGGATGCGTTGCAACTTAATTTATAGATTTGTATTTACTTGCTGCCCGTAGCTGTATACAGGGTATATCAAGCCTGCAGCCGAAAACGAAACCAGGTGGTAGTATTAGTGACTTCAGATACAATACAACTAAAAATTTCCCAAAAAAGCGATAATTATTTTGTTGTATTTTTTTACTCTTCGTCGTATTTAGGTAGTGCCTGTGTGAGGCGACTGCCTCGGTGGCGTAGTGGTACTACGATATGATTGCAAAGCTGAGGTCTCGGATTCGAATCCCGGGTCGGGCAAAGTGATATTGGAATTTTCTATTCATTATGGCGATAGGCTCGCCACCTATCACATCGTGGGACGGAATATACAAGGCGAAACGTGGGTGTTCTGGTAGCACCTCTGCCTACCGCTTCTGGGAAAATGGCGCGTGTTTATGAATGTATGTATTTAGGTAGTAAACACATCGTTTTTTCAAAATAATAATGTACACCTTTTTATTTTAAAAGAATCAATGGTACGCAAGGGTTTAAATTATAATTTTAGCAAAAACTAGGGATTTAGCATCCAAACACGATGATAGTTAAAAAATTGCATAAAAAAACCTATCGCTTTTTTTCGAAAAACTTTAATTGCTTTGTGTCTGTAATCACTAAAACTACCCTAGTTTCTTTCTCGGTCAGAGTCTTGATATACCCTGTATAATTTGTTTTTATAATTGTAGGTATTATCTTAATTATATTCATTACTTCATTCAATTTGTTACTCGCACTAGTTTCGTCTTCAAAACAGTCGCATTGTGTGCTCATCACACAATACCAAATAATAGTAATATATTTATATTAACGGTATTAGGTTTTCATAAGAGGTGTTTTTAATTAAATCTTTATTAAATAAATAAATACACCAAACAGTCACATACATAGTACTAACCCCACACTAAGATCCAGTCTTTAGTCGAGGGTATCAGGAGCCACGAGAGGCTTTTCGCTCACACTTAAGAGTCACACTTTATCAAGTTATTGAATACGTTTTAGTATTTGAAGTCGGTTTTTTTAAACGTAGCTTTGTAATGTTTTACATTTTAGTTGACAATAATAGGTTTGTTTTGTAAATTACTGTATAATTTTTATAGATTACATCAGGTAGTCTATAGCTTTCTTTGCTTTTATTGTCATATATAAAATAGTATTTTTTAAAGTAGCTACGGGTAGGCCTGCGATAGAAGCCGCGCGCCTTAAACAAAAAGATCCCAAGAAAAGGGAACGGAAAAAAAATGCAGTACGAAAACAATATGAAAAAAAAAACAATTGTACATACTACACCCAATAAAATAAAAGTCATTTTTGTACGTGTTCTTCTAATTCTGTCGACGTGTGTAACATATAATAAACCTAAACTTCTAAAAAAGCCGTACACAGACTCAAATTACACCGTCCACATGAACAAACATGTTCATAAAAAAAGTATGTTCTTTCCGATGAAGTAGACTGTCCCGCTCTCACACCCGCCTCTGCAACTCCTGTAAGCCAGGATCAAAGTGGCACGCAATTTAATGACACCGAGCATTGAAATTGAGCACGTCTCCGGGAATTCGCATCGCGATGCGCCTCAGTCTTACTTGATTCTTCTATCCGAAAAAAAATAAATCACTAAAATCGGTTCAAAGCTGCCGAAGATATGAAGTTTTACATGTATATTATTTTCTCAGCCCCCCCTTCTTCTGTGCCTCACTACAGTTTGACGTTAATACTGGATCAATTTTGAGGAGTTCTACTCTCTAGGTCCGAAGATATTCATCGGGTCATCACCAATTTTTTATGGGACTTAATGGCAACTATTCCGCATCAAACTAAAGAAGAATTGTTAAAATCGGATCATAAATCTCAGAGTAATCGGTGTACATACATAAAAAACAACCGAATTGATAACCTCCCCTTGAAGTCGGTTAAAAATAATGATCAGATAAAAACTGTGAAAGAAAAGAAAGTGTGTGAAGTGAAAAGTGAAGAAAGATATACAACTGAAAAATATTACAATTATAAGTTACAGCATTTACATACTACATCTCATTCTACGTTTTATTACGCAACATCTGCATTTACATACGCGCGAAGCGGTGAAACTCTAATACCGAAAATACATTTCCTACCATTGCAAGAAAAATAAATTATTTTATTTACACACTGCCTCGGCGACATAGTTGTACTAAGGTATGATTACAAAACTGAGGTCTCGGGTTCGAATCCCGGGTCGGACAGTGATATTGGATTTTTCTGTCATTTTCAGCTTGGAGTCAGAAATTGGTGTCCGATATGGCGATAGGCTCGCCCCCTATCACATCATGGGACGGAATACATGAGGCGAAACGTAGGTGCCTGGTTACACCTCTGCCTACCTCTTCTGAGAAAAAAGGCGTGAGTCTATGTATGTATGATAAAAGTCTTGTCAAAAAACGCGATTTGGCATTTTGCGATTTTCGCGCACGCTGTATAGGTACGAGTAGCTTTATCGCTCATCTGACAAATAACTTTGATACTGCAAACATAAATAAATAACACAAGTCATGGCTATATAAAGATCACTCAATATGTTTTACAATACAATTTATGTGAGTAATATTAATCAACTGGGTTTAATAGGAACACTTTTTAGAAAGCATCACTCATATAGATACACTAATTACTAGGCACTCTCAAATTTCAATATTGTAACGGCTTAATACGGATTATATCCTTCTAAGACAAATAAAATAAAATAAAAATAATTAGGAAGCGAAGCCAGGCTTCAATATATGTTTAGCAATCACGTCCTGGCTTGGTGACCGTACACGCTAGCGAGCGGGCATTCGATACTCATTCACAGTCGAACCGTCTTAAACGATAATACCTACCTGCTTTGAAGTAATTTATATTGGATTACGTCTTTTGAATTGAATAATTTTATTTCTAAAAATTGCTGAAGTTAGTGCTGTGATTGGATTACCCCAAATTGGGTGAGTGTTGCAAATAATATAAATTTAGCTATTGTAGAATTGTAAGTCTCTAGCGTTAGTGAAAATGTATAAATAGGCTGATCTAATTATGTAACGTCATGGCTGGACGTTGAACTTATTTAAGCCTAAACATATTGTATTGCTAGTTATAGTTACGCTTACGCTTCTGCTTATTATTTGTGGTAGTGTGTTCTTGCTTGCTACAATTATTTTCAATTGTTTGATATTCATAGGTAATACAGACATACTTCCAACGTATGTGTATTATCGAATATCATGTATTAATTTTAGTGCCATTTGACTGCCTCATCATTGGTCACTGTTCTATGCCCATCACTACCATCTGTACCGTGGTACACGAAGATAGCAATCAATCAAGACCTTGGGAACTCGTCACCAATTTGCTGTGGGAATCGGGATAGTTTTAAAATGATTTTTTTTTAACAATATTCTAGGGTGCATCTCAGCGGTCCAGTTATACGATTGTCGACGTTCGTGCGACGTCAACGTCGCTCACACGAAATAACCGGCCCTGCTGCATCGAGCAGAGAGTGCTGTAATCGCCGTCGATCCCTCCGGCTTGGAGCTACACCCTGCTGCGCCTACCCTCCCTCGGCGCTACGATTCTACAGGACAGTGGTTTTGGTTGGATAGACTTGTATACGTTCGGTCCGTGAATGTTTGTACCCACCCTAGTTTTATTGTATGTAACTAAATAATATATTTTGTATACCTGTCTTGAAATTCTAATAGTTTTATTTTGAACCCCAAAAAGAAAGAGGTGACAATATACATATTAAGGGTTTCTTGAACATCGGACATATCATCATCAGCCCGTTACAGTCCACTGCTGGACATAGGCTTCTACCAAGGTACGACACAGAGCCCGGGATCGTCCTCTTGCCACATGGTGGGACGATTTGGAGAAGAGGGTCGGCAGGGACTGGACCAGACATACATATGTATAAGACATTTTGATGCCACAATACAAAAAGTTAAAGTGCATTATATCGTACTTGTATACCCAAATCTTGCATACAGTAGGGTCAGGGACCCTAACAGCCATACAGATCTGAATCAAGCCCATTATCCGGACCTATACTGAGCCGCTGTCACCTATGCAAAGGCAAACAACCTAATCGGCGAGAATTTCCAAATGTCAACCTCTCACCAGTCTGCTCATACCCTTCTTACAGAGAAGTATATTAGGAAAATGGCAACAGCAGAGCTGGGGGAACTTTCAGAAGATGCCAAGCAAAAGCTGATCCGCTTAGGATACCCCGTGAAGAGTCAGGGTCGCAGGGGGGCCAGGACTTTGGAATCTGAAGAGGAGGAGGATGACGCACCACCGTCTCGGAGGCATAGGATGGATAGAACATAGACATCTACAACAGGAATAAGTTAGCATGTAAGTGATCAATCTTTAAGAAAAAACAAGAGACCAGAACACACACAAAGTCACAAGTATGGAATTCCAGGAGGAGGACCTTGAAGAAGCAATCGTGGCTCTCAGCGCAGGATCAAAGGGAAACATAATCAAGGCATAACTTCAACACCCCGAACAGCGGCGGGAGTTACCACAAGAGCAGGGAGAAGAGTCTAGGTGAGGGGACAGCGAAGAAACTCCGCGGTTCCAAGAGACCACCAACACCCATCCAAGAGCCAGAAGAGGAAGATGATGAGGAAATGCAGGACCGAACAGGTCCGAGTGGGACACTAGCACCACAAAGAGAAATGTTGATGCAGGCCGCCTCCAACAGGTCACGGTGGAAATCATTAGGAGAGGCCTATGTTCAGCAGTGGACTTCCTTTGGCTGATGGATGGATGATGGATGTATAATATATCTCGTTGAGTAGTCCAGTCAACAAGTAAATTAATTTTTACAAGCACAATTAAATGTATATTAGTGGTATTGCTGAAACCGACTTATACAGGGAGCGCAGGAAAATGGCGCACTTGCTCAGTTGGATTTGTATCCAACTATTCATATTGATATTATGCCCTTGAGGGCATAATATCAATATGATAATAAAGAAATGATATTTGGAAAATACCTATCCGTTTTGGAGTTATATGACCTTATATTTTTTTAAGAATTACCACCACCTTTTCTAATAAAACCGGTTGGGATGGGCAAAGCACAAGATTTTAACATATACGTATTTATTCGTTTCGTCGTTTATAAAATAGTTAACGAAACAATCAGTGAAAACCATTTTGAACAATAACAAAACTTTCATAGACTTCGCCTTAACATTTGTTACAGAGGTACATTGTATCTATTCGGCGCAATACGTTAAGGGAAGCACGTGTGTTGGTAATTGTTAATTTCTCGGCATCTTTGTTATTTGATAATAACAAAGTAGTCTGATGACTACGCTATGAAAATGCATTTTAATCTAGACGCAATCACGATTTACTAAAATGTATATTAGCAAGTGCGCCGTTTGTTTGCACATCTGTATATTTTTATTCAAAAATATATTTAAGACAAATTACCCATCACCTCATAGAACGATTTTTTACATTATTGGTCACTGTCTATAATATGTAATATTAAAAAAAAACTGTCACATTTCATTAATATTCTAAAATGCGCTTACACAAAGCGTTAAGCTGTAAATTACCTAATTTTATAAACACGCCCTCAGAACAAATGGAATTTTTGTTTTACTCAAACTGGAAATTTATTTGATATGGATTTCATCTCGCAAAAAAGGGATTAAAAAAAAACAAGATACAAAAAACAATTGCTCTAATAGTTCGGGTCAATACCCGCACATAAGCTATTAAATATTACGATATCTTCAAACATTAATAAGCTGTCATTTTACCAGCGCGGCTTTATATAATAGCTGTATTGTTTAAATTTTTCTTAGGAAACTATAAAAAGCTATTTTCTTTGGCAGCCGCACTCCATATTTACTATATTATTATATATTATTATTATTTATTTATTATTATTTACTATTTTATTTATTATATTTATATTAACTCCATATTTATTCTACTAATTAAAAACATCAATGTTTCTGAGCGTGGATAAATGTTTGTTTCTTTTTCACGCCAAAAATTACTGGTTTGAATTTAATGATTTTCTTAATATGATAACTTCATACATTACAACAATAAAGGCTATAACATCGACCAACATCTATAGAGGCTATTGATTGGCTGTTGGGTCAAGAGTCGGATACAATAGGCAGTATTATTTGACATGACACTTATTGTGAGACGGTTCCTCACTTTGAGGTCCTGACCACCGGTGGCTTGTGTCTCGAGCCTCGCCATTGTGGGATACCTTTTATATTTTTATGTGTATTTTGTTTTTATATAAAATATGCATAAAAAGGTAACAAAAAAGAATATTTAAAATAAAGAGAAATTGATAAGACTATAATTTAGCGAGTAATAACGCAAGCACTTGTGATAAATAAAACACAAATTGAGTGACAACGTGAAAAATTATTATTACCATATTATTTATAATACAGAAAAGTTATACGTATACTAATGAAAACTAAAACCACATACTTCGATTTTCGTATACCTTGCTCTTTTAGTTTTTTCATCAAAATTGGGCTCCTAACTCCTTTCATTATAATTATTTTCCTATTTCTTATAGTAGCCACCCACGCCCACTTGAAATATTCATATAACAATATAATTATTCATCTTTATGATAATATTAGTACTCAAGATTGTTACAATACACGAGCATTTCTTTAAAAAATCATCTGACACAGCGATAATGTAAGATATATTTTTTTATTAAAACGTTATATTATAAAATTACAACTACATATACATATCGATTAAATGACATATTGATGAAAAGTTTTAATGAATGATGATGGGAGATTTTTGGTAGAGGGTTAGGCGGGGAGTCATATGACTAAGAACTGAATGATGGTTATGAAGGAATTAATACATCGCAATGACGGAATAGAATTAATCACTTATTTTTATTAATATTTATTAATCTACACAGGTTTTGAACCAATTGCGGAAAATATCATTATAAAAATCAGATCTTCATTTTCATGATAACTCAATAAGTAAGTCGATGACCTAATGGGAGAGATTCCCTTTTACTAACTAACAACAGTACACTGCAATCCATTTTGAATATCATGTAGGTACAAATAATAACGCACCATGTCAATGATTATACTACGTCACAAAATCTAAGCTCGATTAGATTTCATATAAATTATCTACATGATTATGTTTATAGTAAACATTTAGACGATTATAACATTTGAATCTTTAGAGCACCACCAATATCTGACAGGCTAACCTACGCAAGATAAAGTACTTAATTTCACTTTACCGAGAAAACAAAAAATGGACAAGAAAAAAAATATCATAGTTGAATGTATCGTAGCCAATAAATATATTTTAATCTAAGTAAATAGTATTTATATATGTATTGATAAATTGACAGCCTCCGTGGCGCAGTTGGTTACATGCCGGCTGAGAAACGAGAAACGTGAGGTCGCGGATGCGATCTCCGCACCGAGACATATTGTGTGATCCACGGGCATTTGTTTCGAGTCTGGGTGTTATTGGAACGGAAAAGGGTCTTGCAGTTTCTGATAGCCACGACACAAGACTCGATCTTAGTGTGGGGTCAGGACTATGTATGTGACTGTTGAGTGTATTTATTATTATATATAGAATGGCCTAATTATATCACAAATCAACACAATGGTTTCTTAGATTTACGCGAATGTTACACATTCAAATAAAACTAGTTTTTACGTCCGCGGTGAAATCCGTAAAACCAGTGTTATTTCAACAAGTCAACACAGTTTTTGTGCCTGGCTTCGGTAAATGATATTTGGTTTCTCCCACGTGGCAAATTAAGGATAAGTCATTATTCTGATCAAGGTTTGCTTTTGTATAAACTATAGCATTAATTGAATTTTCAAGAAAAGTATGTATGCGAAATTACATCACGAAGAGTTTTGCTGAAGATAAAAGTCTTTTTCATTCTATTTTTTCATCTTTTTCAATCTTTATAATTGTCAGTTCCAAAAGTAGGTTAGTCTATGGTTGTAATGTTTCCAAAAAAACCGTTAACTACTGGGTTAAGTCCCTCCCAGGTTTGTTTTTCATGAACATTGAGGAATTTTGTAAAATCATGTCTACTCATTATTTTTTTTATTTATAGTCCGACAACAATACCTTTTTTAATTATCTTGACGCTATTTTTTACCTTAATAATACACATATTCGGTCGATACAGCTGTAGTAGACACTTAAATACTCACTACTGTGTCCTTTACAAATAATATTCAATTTGCACGCGCTATAATTAAAGTGCTACCACCTATTGCTCATATAATTAAGATAAAAACAAACTTTGAAAGCTAATCTATCATCTGTCTGGAATCAGGAACTAAAAATTAGGACAGAAGCACAATAAAAATTTGTCGACTAGTGTTATGTTTTCCTTCACTGGTGAAGGAAGGGATAAGAAATGTACACAAAGTCACACGAGTGAAACGCCGGCAGTTGCCAACTTCACCAAACACTTTTATAATGAGAGCTCAGATATTGTATATTACATTCAACTATTATAAACACGTAGCTGTGTCAAATTTCGCAACGCAAATATATTAGTCTAAAAAATGCATCATCATGTAAAATCAGTAACTACTATAATGAATACAAAAATAAGCTTGATATAAGGTATTGCGCAGATAGTTTTCAATCCTCAAAGCAACGCCGTTGTCCAGAACAGCGCCCGTTTCTTCGATTACGCTTCCTTCGATGATTGATGGCGACGTCAAAGATGATTCTAAAACAATAGAAGCGTGCTGCATCAAATATTATGTTATGGACCTTCCTTAAAGCGATGAAGTAAATAGCTTCATTGCAACAGACGAAGCAACCGCGCGGCCTTTAGTTACTAATCCTACTTAGTTGATGTAAATGGAGTGAGTAGTTTGGCCGCTCTGTTGCTTTGTGTTTTCCTAAAGTGAATAAGTAATATATCTAATTTCGCGGTCCCAAGCTAGCCCGGGCTTCTTGCATAATTATGAGCACAGCATGAATCAACCAATTTGTAGTGCTAGTTAAAAATTCGCATTGTGAACATTAAATCAAATTCGCTTAGCAAAGTTAATGGCAGATGCTATGTAAAGTGTAAATATCTGCAGTCACTTCTGGCGTTTTTGACAGACAGATTTAAAACCTATGTTAGTTATCGAATGTTCTGTCCCTTTCGAATAATTTAAGAATTCAGTTTGAGGGAAGAAGACAAAGCATTCTGTAACTAAATAGGTTTACAATCTGTTTATGAATAAGGCCGTTCATCTAAACGACCCCTGCACCTGTGCCGCAGCGAATACAAGCTTCTCAAGTGTTATGTTCTGTTATATAAATCTTTGCCATTATAAAGTTATAATATAACTTGAAATAGAAAACCAATTGTGTTCAATCAGACCTATAACCCATTTACGCAAGATAATAATATATTTTTAACCTTCAATTTGTTTACGATATGCCCTTATTATATGATTTACGTTTAAAAAAGCTTACCTATTACCCACGCAGCGTAATTTAATGGGAAGTCGACGGGAGAGGTGTTGGCTCCACCTCAGAAAAGTGCTGCCTGTTGCGTCGTCTACCACTTGTTGCTTGATCTATAACCGCCTTGAAGTTGTTGGTGAACTTTATCTGTACTATTTTCATCGGCAAAGCTACAATCACGATGTGGCCTTCAGGAGTCTCCATAATTTCAATTTTTAGCACTGAACACTTCGATACACTCGGGCGGTTATGCTCCCGCTCGACGAGTTTATACTGTTTCGCGGGACGATTGGTGAAAATATCCAATAACTTTTGTTTGTATGGGGCATAATAAATACGCAGATATCCCCACTTACAGCCGACAATGTAAACATTATCGTAAGCTCGCATACTTGTAATCGCGCTCAGGATTCCTGTCGGTAGTTTCAGACGGTTGTTTAGTAGCCACAAGTAATACAACGGCCACTGTAATCGGTCGAGTAAATTGTAGCGACGCATCTCGTGTAGAGCATTGTCGTGTCGACTAACACAATGCAATAAATTAAAGCATGTACCCTCCAGTCTATAGATACACGCCCTTGTGTCGGTATAATAAAATATACCTTTGACAAATCCTATTGACATGATGGGGTCATAAACTTTTGTAATAGATATTCCCTTATGCATACTGGGATCTAGCAAATCTACTAAATAAACAAACTCGTTATGATGTAAAGAGACTGTGTAGTATACTTTATGATCCTTTAGTACAAATCTCCTCACCGATTCTATTTCGATACGATGTTTGGGCTTTGTGATTTCTTTACGCGTAATGAACATTTGTTTGCTGTGATTTAACACGACTAAGTAATGTTCATCTTCTGCGTAACTGGTATATTGGCCGTGTACTGATTCATTGCAGCTCTTCATCGTGTCGAGATTATAATAATCGATCGATGTTTTTGTGTGCAATCCTAGCACACCGTGATTTAGAAGCTGACACCCTAGAATCTCCTTTGTTCTCTCATAGCTAAGATAGAAATCTTGTTTATCCTCGGTTGCCTTAGCAATAATGCACCAAGAGCGCAGGGTTCTGTACGTCTTATACCAAGACATTTCCCTGGTCGATTTATTGCGAGCATCTTGATACACATCATTGAAATCGGCGCACGCATACCTTTCCCATAATCCGTGACATTTTTTCGACGAGTCTACTATTGCTTTCCATTTTGCACATACTTTTCGACATCGGATAAATTGCGTAGCGGGTAGGAACGATAATATATGGAAGAGGACTTCCGTGGGCAACTCCTCCAGGTAATCGTAGCCATCTTCGCCTGGATCCATTTTTGGTTGATGACTTTATGCGGAGTGGAAACAATTACTTATTTATGTTGTTTTATGCACTGTCCATGTGTGTACACATTAAACTAAAATTATAGTAAGATATATTGTACAGTAAGCTACTACGAGTACACGACCGCACTACACAGATCACCGAATGACACTAAGGAGGCAAGGCTGGTGAGCGCCTCTCCGTCAAACTACGCACTATTGATCGTATCCATTACGTGCCATTTCACGCATACAATTTCAACATAAACTGTATTAAAGCGAAGTCGGAATACACAATATTTATACTTACTCTATAAATTATATCTGAAATAAGAATGCCAGATATAATAATGAGTTTACGTAGTTAATTTTTGTGTTGCCATGATGATTTCGCATCTGTGGTTATATCACTTAGACATTGACGTTGACAGATGAATAACAAAAGCTGTCGAAAATAACGATTATTCTAATGTGGAGTATTTTATAATGTAAAGTTAAAGTACGTAATATTTATATTACATACTTATATATTATGTCTCGTTGGGTAGTCCAGTTAATAAGTCAATTAATCAATGTTTGCAAGCACAATTAAATATATCATTTGTTACTTTATAGGGGTTTTGCTGAAACCGATTTATTTAATTTTTTATTCAAAAATATAAATTAAACATATTTTTTAATGAAAAATATAAATTGGTGCAAAGATAAAAAAAAATATATAATATATATAATGTTTAGTATAAATAAATATATATATATATATCGTGGAAGTAGTGCGATTGTATAATGCTTTGCATATTAGTATAAAACGGTCGCCGTCACTGGAAAGTTTTAAAACCAGGGTGAAAGCACACTTTCTTGCTCATTAACAATAGTGTTAAAGTGGACATAGTCCATACTACACTATTCATATGCATGTGTGTATGTATTATATAATATGTATTTTTATTATATTATATTATGTCAATTTGGTGTATGCATTGTATATTTTGGAATATATAGCTTGTATGTAAGTTTTGCTTTTAGTATTATAAAAGCATTGTCCATGTAAACCACTTGTCTCCTCTTTTTGCACGGTTGGCAGGTGTACATGGCTTTTTCCTTCTTTCTTCCTGAATAATATTCCTATTTGTATATTAATTTTGTGGTCTTTTAAAAAGATATTTATTATTTTTGAGACAAAATTCAATTTATCATAGAAGTACTTTTTTTACTTATTCGCCAACTTGGGATAACGTGTCATATTGAAAAGAATGTACTATACTGTCAATATTTTAAATGCACTCACATGGGTTTAGGCTGCAAATTACCTATTTCTTCAAACAAGCCCTCAGAACAAATATTTTTTTTGTTTTTCTCCAACTGAAAATATAAGCGACATGGGTTTTATCTCTATGACTAGTCTAAGTTCGGTTCTAATACCCATACATAAATTATTGAAATGTGGTATGTGATTAAATCTGTGGCCTGGTGCTAATAGGGCCAATATCAATAATCATTATTTTCAGTAATGAGCGTTATAACAATGGATCAGCATTCATAGTTATTATTTAGGTGTTATATTGTAGTATTGCAAAAATATTTTACTTTTATTTGATTTATGTTTTTATGAAGATTTATGAATGAAATTGTAATTTAAGAAAAAAAATGTAATTTGTAAAATATTAACAACTTATGCCCCTTTAGCACTGATGATAATTATTATGTTAGTTCCCAATTGTGAATAAAATTAAAAAGGCCAATGATGTTTCCCTAAGAAATTTTATTAAGGAAAGATTACAATATAATTTTTAATTTTCTTCATCTGAACATTTCTCCTCCATTTCGGGGCCAGTCTCCAAAGACTCATAAAATGGACGGCTGGATGGTTGGAGGTACTCCAGAAATGATTGCAGGTCTCTGACTTTTGGTGCAGGAAGTTTAATAGGTCTCTGATTTAGGGGCATCAGAGGTGCTACTGTTGCAGTATCTTCTGATTGTGAACGTGTCATATTTCGGTTTCTTTTTAAACTTAACACTTTGAATTCTTCACCATGTATACATTGGTCCATTTTGCTTTAATATAAATAAAGCAGCAAACTAAAATTATATCACAAAAAGGGCTAATGTTAACTTTGATCGTTTTAGTTCTTACTCTATTACTAGAAAAGTGAAAAATAATAATTTATTATCGGCTTAAGTATACTGCAGCCCTTTTATCATTTATTCTTTTTTAATTAACTGTATGAAAGCGCACACCACATTGGCCTTTTTTACGTAGTAACTTTTCAATGATTGTTAATACACTAACGCCCTTTTAGCACAAAAAAAATGTCATACTTTTACACTAAACTGGCATTACAATCTCGTTTCGTACAAAAACGTACATTGGCCCTTTTAGCACCAGGCCACAGAAATATTACGATAACTTCAAATTTTTATAAAGGACAATGTTCATCTCCCATATTTTTTTGGAAAATCCCATAAAGAGTATTTTCATCGTCGCGAGCGCTTAGTGGTACGCGTCCGAAATAAATTAACGGTAATGTTAATTTAATTCAACAACATACATCGCAAATTATTTGTAGCAATTAAAAACACTGAATGTTATAAATGTAGAAAAGAATAGACGCACCGAAAAAAATTATAACTACACTGATGATTTTTTTGTTTCTTGTTCGCGTCAAAATAATGTGGATCAACATATTTTTAAAGACTGGGCCAAAGTTATCCCAGTTGGTAGTTCGTATGTCCATTATAAATTCCTAAAATTTGTATAAACGACAACATTGACAATACTGGCAATATATCAGATATAATGGAGGCCTATTTATTCAAAATCAATTTAATAAAACAGCAAATGATTTTGTAATTCTGAGGTGTCCGTGAATTACAGAAAAAAGGAGTTGTTCGTAATGTTGGTAGCTCTTCTATACCTATTAATGTTACCCGACTAATGACTTTTCCGTGAAAATATATAAATAAAATTAATAAATTAAAAGCAAAATTCACCCTTGCCTTATTATAATTTAAAACGAACCAAATTCCAATATTTTATATTTCCTATTATTTTTACCTAACAAAATTCGGAGCAATTTGGTTTACTCTATGATCCGAAACGAAACTCAAAACTTCAGACGTCGCACGTAAAACTATACGAATGTGCCTTGGTACTCCAAAAAAATTTTGAATCCTCTATCGTATGTCCTGACTATAGACTTAGTTCGGAGTAAATGATTAGTATCATAAAGAATAGTATTTATTTTTAAAAGTGGAAAATTAAACGCACTGCAGACGTCGAACGTCCGAATATTCGAGTTTCGTTTCAAATCATATAGCAACCCCTTGTTTTGGAATTTCTAAATTTGAATTACTTGCAACTGGATAAAAAGGTGTTCGAAAATTTAAAAAAATAAATATTTTTTTGTAAAATTAATCAAGTTATTTATTGGGTGGTGGGTGGAATGAAAGTGTTTACGAAAATTTACGCCGCTATTTGGCGCCACTTTGACACCAGGTTTCATAATGGCGCGCTGTCAAAACTGTTTGAACTGCTCAGTGCACATAATCGATTATCAGTACCTTTAAAGGCTATTTAAATCTGTTTAACGTGAATTTAAAATTGATAATTAACTTGAATATGGGCAAAAAACGGTTGCCGAGTTAAAACTTGAGATCAAAAAACAGGTGCAAAAGTAACTGGCACGAAGGAAAAAAATCATCCATCATCCATCCATCCATCAGCCAAAGGAAGTCCACTGCTGAACATAGGCCTAAAAAGGAAAAAATAATTTAATGGTATTTCTTACAGAATTTCAGGCGTGTTTTTATTGTTATTTTCGTCAAATTATAATAATTCTTAATAAGCATGAAGGAAATTGTGCATGATCAAGATTATCTGGCTATTATATCTTTCCATCACTAATCCATCCTTAAGAAAATAACAGTTAATGCTTATTACATGTATACTAACAAACAGTTAATCCTTAATTTATTATAACTTGTTCATTTGTTATGCAATTTATCATTAATTATAATTAATAAAAATAAATTGGTTTATTGAGTTTACATACACATTTTTGGAAGGTCATTATTAATATTTGTGTTATTCAAAAAGTATCAGCTAAATCAACAAAACAAAAAGTGGGCAGAGTTAAAACTCTAGTATGCTGAAAGATCATAGAGACTGACTGCCTCCAATGTTGGAGAAATTTAAATTTAATGAATTCAATTTAAATTTCATTATTTAATTAAGCAAAACAGAAAAGAAAGAATGTTGTGATTACTTTATATCCATACAATATCCTTTTATTGGCGCTTCTCCGGATGTTTAATTGACGACTATAAAGTTTTGGAAGTAAAACGACCATTTTCCATAAAGATTGAATGTATAGGGTCAGAAAACTATCCACATGTTAATAGTTCAAGTTGTATACTACTCAAAGAAAACAGTAACTATGAGTATCACTACCAAATTCAAACTCAATTACTTGTTCAATTCAATGATTTGTTCATATGGACAAATGTGGATAAAAAGATAATAAACATCAAAAGAGATGATACATGTATTGAAAATTTTATAATATCAAAAATAAAAGCTTTTTATTTTGAATTTATGAAACGTATATAAATCTGCATAATTTCTAAATGTATTTGTTCTGTAAAAAGTAAATAAAATTGTTACTTTTTATACTGTCTTTATTTTGTCGAAAGTTATGTGTCCAATGAATAATAACATAATGAGCAGACTGATCAGAATAGAGTCAATTATAAAGCCTCGTAGTAAAGTTATCTTTCGCATATCCGAGTTTATTAATAAGACTTTTAAAGTATTACACAACTTATGTGGAATATGTAAGCTGTTGTGTAAGTGAATTTTCTGGTTTTTCTATTGTTATTTTTGTTTAATCAATTATTACAGTATAACTTGGCAAAAAAGAGTCTGGTGCGACGAAAATGGTAATTAAAAAAAGTAATTGTGGCAACACTATTTTAAATGTCATTGCTGACAAATAGCCGGTACTTTCTATGTCATCGTTGTGTGCGCTGCGCAATTATTTACAGATTTCGACAAATTCTCGAGTATTTGTTGCTTGTTTTGTGATTCAAAATGAACAAAACGATTATTAAAATATTTTTATTACTAAAATACTTATTATTTTATTCTTCAAATAGTTTCCTTTTAAGTCATTGATTCATATAAAATTAACAAGTATCTAAACATTTTACGTCGTTATATCAAAAAAATGTATTCGATCGTGGCGTCCTCAATAAAAACAGACTCTTTTTTGCCAAGCTATACATGGATTATCTTTGCCTATATACTTCATTTTTTTGTGAATAACATGCTTAGGTGCCCAAAGATTTAGATCTTTAAATTTACAATATAAATAGTTTATCCAAGTTTTAAAAATATGTCTTAATAAGACTTTATTTATATTAACGATGTGTTTCGCCGTAATTTTATCACTGTCAGTAGAAATTCGTGACACATACCGTTAAGGTTTTCATGTAAGGATTGTATTATAAATGATTTACTTCATCTCCGAAAATATTAAATATGAATTTAAAATTATCAAAGCTGTGGAATTCGGTAAAAAAATCCACTTTTGTTTTATTATTTATATCTATCACATTTTCAGTCAAAACTGTTCTTTCTTGCAAGGTTGTTTTGAATCCGGATGTGATGTGCACCTTTGGTAGATGCCATGCATTCACGCAGGTTACATTGAACTCCAATATGATCTGGTGTTGTGCTGCTACGTCCATTCTGAGATATAATTTCCACTTCAGCACAGTCAAAAGAAAGCATATCACTTGTATTAGAACATAACTTTTTATTTGTATTTGTATTTTCTTTCTTGTATCGCGATCCAAACAACGCCGTTGCTTGTCGTTCTTGCCTTTTGTGTTGTTGTAAATCAAATGTTGCTTCATTTCATGGGAATCTAATTGGCCCTGCATTTTTTTTAACATTAGTCTGGCTGGAACATTGAATAAACATTGTTTTGTTAAAAAGGGCAGTGAATTAAATAAAGGCATCAGCGTCCATTTACATACGTTTAAATGAAACGTAACAAATACAAAAAAAAAATGTGCAATGTAGTACTTGAGGTTACACCTTTGCCAAAGTACATTACGATCGGTTCAAGCCCCAATACTGAAAAGGCAATAAAAAAAACTATTTTGGAATTCACCGTACAATTTTTTGAAGTATTAGTTCACGACTACTGACAATGGTTTGATTTTATGTCAACTCATCTGATTTCACCTTCAAAATAAGTAGCATTTGCTACATCATAGCCTGGAATTGTTAAAAGTTATAACCAAATTGCTTTGTAGGTGAAGGTTGAAGAGATTGATGAAAGAATCCCCATGAAAGGAAATTAATATGTCGGGATCGACCTAAGTGGAAATCCACTGTTTCCGTCTGCCCCATACAGGCGTGATGATTCTGTAGGTACGAAATACATATGTATCGCATTTTACACTCTGAATGATGCATCACATAATAGAAAAATTGTTAAAAGAGTATAAATTATGAAGCAGACTACGATTCCTGTCACAGCTTACATTTGTAAACTATATTTAACGCGTATGTTTTTTAAAACGCGGTCGAAGAGCGACGATATTCCTAACCAGGCTGTGGCAAAACGTGACCAATGTACCAGAAGAGTATATTCGCAAAGACTTCAGCGAGGAAATCGGGACATTGGGACGCATGAGCGAGTATACATACATATGTTGTGTACAGACTTCTGTTACATCGCCTAAGGAAAGTGTAGTGCAGTTTGAATGGAGTGAACAACGACCTGAGACAATTATCTCTAGCCAGTCAATACAATTTTGATGGCTTGATTGTTTCCATGACACACAGCTGAAACGCTGTATAATATTAGTATAAATATTCACCACACTGACTGCCTCGGTGGCGTAGTTGTACTACGATATGATTACAAAGCTGAGGTCGCGGGTTCGAGTCCCGGGTCGGGCAAAGTGATATTGGATTTTTCTATGCATTATCAGCCCGGAGTCAGGAATTTGTGCCCGATATGGCGATAGGCTCGCCCCCTATCACATCGTGGGACGGAACACTCAAGGCGAAACGTGGGTGTCCTGGTAGCACCTCTGCCTACCCCTTCTGGGAAGAAGGCGTGAGTTTATGTATGCATGTATGTATGTATTCACCACACTCTAAATAATAGGTAGTCTGGGATTCGAACCTGCGGCCGCCGTCTCGGCAGCCGCGTCCGGTCCGTTACCTACAGGCTACCATGCAATTGAATCTGCTCCTGTATATAAATGTTCGATCAATAATGAATTGCTCATAGTAGGAGCAACAGGTTGTTTTCGGGCATGCGCTGTTCAGCCACCCTACCCTACTACACCCACTACCCCCGACTCGGTCAACGGTAAGAGCTCAATATCTATGCGCTCCTAGTAATCGAGGCGCGTAATATTTCGCTTCTTATACGGAGATGACGAAGTTGGCCCGTTTTATACCGTCTGTATCAGCAAATCTACGACAATCTAATATTAGAATGAACTTTGCCGATTCTATGAGGTATATTTTTTTACAAATTAATATTGAACTTTCGGATAACAGATTACATATTCATCCATCCATCCATCCATCAGCCAAAGGAAGTCCACTGCTGAACGTAGGCCTCTCCTAATGATTTCCACAGTGACCTGTTGGAGGCAGCCAGCATCCAGCGACGTCCCGCATACATATTACACAGGAGTAATTATTTAAGCTCTCTGTTACCTAGCCTATAATCCTCATCCATTCATTTTGAAGGATAAAAAAATATTTTAAACTTTTTTTTTCCACAACGCCACCTTTTTGTATCGGGCCGTATAGCGGGTTTTACAAATAGCAGCATTTGATATATTAAATTATTAATATTATATTAAATTCCGTAACTTTGTTCTCTACACATACGCAAATTAATTTTATACTTAGCATGCGACATTTACACTGCGTCAGTCCCCGTTCTGTAGTCTTATCATTTTAAGATGCACAGAAATCAATTCACGACTCAATTCCCTATTCTTTTTTACATTATAAAATACACTAAAATTACAATAAAAAAACACTAAGATGAGAAGACGGAACATTAACATGTTTGGGAGGGATGAAATGAATGATAAAATTCTTTTAACCTATTAAAAAATCAAGTCATGTTTTTATGATAAAATGTAAAGATGAAAATTGCGAAGTAAGTGAAGGACACACATACTAAAACACTCAAACGTTAGAGTTCAACTTTTCATTCTTCGTCACGTCGCGGTATCATTCACAGACTAACTAAATCGAGTATGACGTAGTTGTTAACTGTTACAGCGAAACTGTGACAACATGGAAAGCTACCATGTAAGCTTTGCGTAAGCCGCTGAGCTCTCGAAGACTATGCGGTCCTAGTATTTTATTCACGTAATATTTTGCACCTGGTATGAAGAAAAGGGAGTTGCGCCCTTTCGTTGAGTGTTGTTTTAAAGCGAAGTATAATGAATGGATGATGATGAACGAATGTCAAACTCCTTTATATTTTTAGTTTTTATTTTTTGGTTTTTGGTAAATCAATATGCCTAGCTAGGAATCAAACCTGATGATTTCGGACTTGGCCATCCACGCCTATTTGAAAATTCTACCCTGTATCAAAACCACTATGCCACCTAATCATTGCGCGGCGAAGTATTAGCGTTAGAAAAAAATGCTGCGTGCATATAACATTTTATATGAAAATGTTTTTTTTTTTCATATCTCTAACTTAAACTTTAAGCATTTTGCAGATATTGGTTTGAAAATGACTTTACATTGTTTCATGAGCTAATAATCATCAGAGTAGCAATGCTATGAATCAATAGGAAAATAAAATTGCGTCGTTAGCTTAACATAAGGAACGATTGCGTCGTTTCAACTACTTCTTCAAAGTAATATGTTAAATAGTTTCGGCCTTATTCATAGACAGTTTTAAAACCTATTTTAGGTATCGCATTTGTTGGAGAAATGTAACCTCTGTTGTGGTTATTTCTATATATTAACACTGGATAGTAGAAAAATGTATTATGTTCTAATTTTGATAATATACTTTTGTCTTTCTAGCCTTAGTTTTCAGTACTTCAATTAAACACTTCCGACAGTCAACATCTCTTTTTATTTATTCAATCTTTATGTATATTTTTTTCTTATTATTATTTCACCACGTTATCAGCACGAATGCTTGGTGTTTAAAATGTAATCTATCTAAATAAAGTTGAATATAAAGATTTTTTTTTGTGTGGCTAAAAAATAGTCGAAATATGTCACATGAATCGGGAGATGTCTCGAGTGTAATAAATTACTCTTCGTCGAGCACATTTATGCCATCTATTATTTTGAGGAAGAAAGATGGATTTTCCTCACGGAAGTTTAAGATGCGTTATTATCTTATACATGAGGACCTGTGGGAAACAATTGGTGGATACCCAGACGGTGATATGACGCCCGCCTCTATCAAGGTAAGAAAAGATGCCAAAGCGCTAGCAAAGATATGCTTGACAGTAGACGGTGCAGCTATGACTCACGTTATATGTGCTAAAACTGCATCAGAAGCATGGCAGTCTTTACATAAGGCTTTTGAAGATAAGGGCATGGGACGAAGATTGGCATTAGAACGAAAACTGTACAGGTTGAGTCTGTCAGATTTCAGGAATGTAGAACTGTACATTAACGTAGTTATGTCAACCGTACAGGACCTTGCTGATATAGACGTAGTAATAGAAGATAGGTCTGTTGCTGCAATACTCTTGGGAGGATTCACTCCAAGATATGAGCCTCTTATTATGTCTATAGAAAATTGCAACGTCGATGTGACTACTGACCTAGTAAAAACTAAACTGCTGAACGAAACGTCCAAAGATGCAGCTGTATCATCAGACTCTGTTCTATATGCAAAAAGGAAGCCTAAGTCAAAGAAGAAGAATATTGTCTGTTATGATTGTAAAACACCTGGACATAAGAGACCAGATTGTCCACGGAAAAACAAGGAGAAGGTCAATGTGGTAACTGCTAAAGATATGACATTTACAAGTCTCACTACTTGTGATAGTTCAAGTAAAGATACATTTTTTTTAGATTCAGGCTAGATATATGACTTCTAGACGAACGTGGTTTCAACATTTTAGGACACTGAATCAAAGTACTGTTACTGTCGCAAACGGAGAACATATTAAATGCTGCAGAATTGGAAATATATCCATAAACACACCCAAGAACATTATCACCAATATTAGTGATGTTGCTTTTGTACCAGATTTAAAAGCTAATTTATTATCTGTACAGAAAACGGTTGAAAAGGGTTTATATGTGTTTTTGATAAAAATGGTTGTAACTTTTATAAATCTGATAATTTTCGTTTTACAGGTGAATCTGTTGCTCATGCCTCGCCCTGTGATGGGACTGTACCTTTTAAACGCTAGTATTAATGTGTCCAATAATTTGGCGGATAACTATTTGACTCAGGATGTGCACTGTGGATGTCAGGATAGTTATAAAATTTGGCACAAAAGGTTGGGACATTTGTGTCGCATAGGCATGAACCAACTGAGGAATCACGAGGTAGGCGTAAAGTTTTCAGTAGTTGATAGAAGTAATTGCATCGCTAGCATGGAAGGTAAACAAGCAAGAAAACCGTTTAAGAAGATAGCGTTTAATAGGGCTACTTCCCCGCTAGAACTGATCCATATGGATTTGATGGGACCTATGTCTACTACCACATTCCAAGGAAATAAGTATATGTTAACAATAGTAGACGATTATACGCGTAAAGTGTTTGCTTATTTCATTTCTTCAAAAACAGAAGTCAAAAATAAATTTTGTCTGTTTCAAACTTTTGTTGAAAATCCATTAGATCAGAAAATAAAAGCCATTAGGACCGATGGAGGTCAGGAGTTCGTGAATAAGGATTTTGTAGATTATCTTGCTTCGAAAGGTATTAAACTTCAAACCACGACGCCTTATAGTCCTCAACAAGTTGGAGTAGCGGAACGCACTCATCGTTCGATCGTAGAAAAGGCGAGAACGCTGCTAGCTGAAAGCGCACTGCCGTAAGCATTCTGGGAAAATGCGTTCTAAGTTGCCGTATTCCTAAAAAGTAGGTCTCCTCATCGAGCTTTAGGTGGACAAATTCCTTATGACAGATGGTATGGACGTAAAGGTGATCTTAGGCAATTAAAAGTGTTTGGATGCAGAGCTCTCGTTCATATACCTTCAAATCAAAGGAATAAATTAGATGTCAAGGCACAGGAAGCTATTTTTGTCGGTTACTCTGAAAATCCACGTACTTATGTTTTTAGAGATCCTGCTAACCCACGAAAAGTTTTTATATCCAGGGATGCAAACTTTTATGAAAATTGTTGGACAGCGCTAAAGAAGAAGCAACCTGAGTCTTTAGCACAGACTGACTCTATCTTATTATTCGAACAAAGAAGAAAGTCTGAGCCTGAGATTTTTGAGAGAGATTCATGAATGTCAATTTTATGATTGTAATGAAACTGCCAGCCCAACGGCTGAAGCTCCTTCTCCAGTAAATCTAGAGAGCTCCAAAGAGCCAGTTACTCTGGAAGAGCAAGAGCCTCTCAATGGTTTGAGGCTACCTAGTGTGGAGGAAGAGGCAGTTAATTTGGAACAGCGATCTTTCCCTGAGCGCAGATATCCCTTAAGAGGTAGGAAACCACCAGATTCCTTATCTTATAATGCGTCAGCGGCCGATTCCTGTGAACCTACGACATACTATGAAGCTACTCATGCCGATGATGCCGATAAGTGGCACCATGCTATGGCTGATGAGTACAATTCGTTAAGAAAACTTCATAGATGGGATTTAGTAGATAAAGCTAACAAGAAGGTTATACCCTGTAAATGGGTTTACAAGATAAAAAAGGACGCTTATGGTAACATTACAAAGTATAAAGCGAGACTCGTCGTCAAAGGTTTTCATCAAGTTGAAACAGTAGACTATGACGAGACGTTCGCACCAGTGATTCGTCATTCTTCTCTTCGCACCTTGTTTGCATTAGCTGCAGAGATGGAGTTAAGAATGAAGCACTTGGATACTGCGTTCCTTAACGGAGATTTAGAAGAAGAAGTTTTCATGGAACAACCTCTTGGTTTTATAGAAAAAGGCAAAGAAAATAAGGTCTGTTTGTTGTAAAATCCCTTTACGGTTTTAAACAAGCACCACGAGCCTGAAATAAAAAGTTAAATGAAAGGCTTTTAAAAGTTGGTTTTATAGGAACTCCTTCCGAACCATGCGTCTACACCAAACTTTTTGTTAAAGAACTCGTATTTTTGGGAATCTTTGTCGATGACATAATAGTCTTCTTTAAATCGGATTCGACATTTGACACTGTCAAGAAAGATTTGTTAAAATATTTTTCACTAAAAGATCTCGGAGTACTGAAAAGTTATTTGGGACTTCAAATTGAGTATGATTCCGAAAAAACTATTAGAATCAACCAGCGAAATTATATTCTAACTATACTAGAAAAGTTTAATATGAAGGATTGTAAGACCGTGAATACTCCATTAGTTAAAAAGAATATGGAAAGAAGAGCGGATGGTCAAGTCGGTGAGTCTTATCCTTATCAGGACCTGATAAGGATGCCTCATGTAACTAACAGTAAGCTCACGACCCGACATCGCCTACGCCACGAGCTACTTAAGCCAATTTAATACTTGTTTCACTAAGGAACACTGGAATGCTGCGAAAAGGATTTTGGAATACCTAAAGGGTACTCTACACTATTCATTGATTTAAAGGAAGGGTGGAAAACCATTGAAAGGTTTTTGTGATGCGGACTGGACAAACTGTCCAATCGACAGAAAGTCATATACCGGTTACACTTTCAAATTGAGTGGAGGTCCAGTTTCGTGGGAGTCAAAGAAGCAACCTACTATTGCGTTAAGTTCGGCCGAGGCTGAATACATGGCACTAGCGTCTGCCACGAAGGAAGCGTGCTACTTACGTCCTACTTAACGTCGTTTTATTAACGAAATAACAGGTAAATTTTGTTCAGTTAACATAGCTTCTGACAGCCAGAGTGCCATTAACCTCGTACGAAATCCGGTACACCACAGCAGGACGATGCATATAGATACTAGATTTCACTTTATTGAAGAAAAGGTATCTAATAATGTTGTTCATTTTATATATGTATATGAAAAGTAGTGATATGCCTGCTGATATACTTACTAAGCCACTCGGGCCTCTAGCACGCGATGTGCTGTTAACTTAGGGTTAGAAACATAGTTTTATTTTTTCTTTCTTTTTCTTCTGTGTTTAGTTTACCACAACTTCGTTTAAGGGCGGCTATTGGAGAAATGTAACCCCCGTTGTGGTTATTTCTATATATTAACACTGGATGGTAGAAAAATGTATTATGTTCTAATTTTTGATAATATACTTTTGTCTTTCTAGCCTTAGTTTTCAGTACTTCAATTATACACTTCTGACAGTCAACATCTCTTTTTATTTATTCAATCTTTATATTAAGAACATTTTTCTTATTATTATTTCAACAGCATGTTTTGCCATTTTTTCGGATGCCTGGAATTCGATAAATAAAATAGGTTTAAAAACTATCTTTGTTCAAGGCCATTTGTATTGTATTGTATTGTATTAGCCCATATACGACCCACTGCAGGGCACGGGCCTCCTCTACAATCGAGAGTACGATTGAGAGTGGTTATATGGCCAAGGCCATTTATGTTTACTTAAATGTTACGTACTAAAATAAAACGATTTTATGCTTTGCCCTTTCCAATGATTGATAGACTTTACAGGGGTCGTGAATGTGAAGTCTTCGCATCATGAAGGCTGTGCAGTCTCCAGCAGATCTTGGCACCGAACAGCACATTGCTAGGCAGAACAAAACAGAACGAACTACGTTTTTAAAAATCAGAATCATATGGAGAATACTCGTCCGAGAGAAAGAGATACAGAAGGAAGAGTATCCTAAATACTGAGGAATACGATGTACAGAGGAGAAGGATCTACATTTATAATAAATATATTATTTCGTTTTTATTTATTTTTTCAATTATATAATAATTCTCCATCGTGTAAAGAGCCATCACCCATAAAGTACGGAACCACAAAAGCAGAATCCTATACATTTTGTGTACAAGTTCCAGCGCTATCTAATAGATGGCGTTGTTTTCAATAAGTATTATTTCTCATCTATTACACCCCTCGACCTCCATGAGATCCGCTCAGTTTCATGTACTCCTGGTAATGTTTCACGGATAGCTCATATTCGATCAATACTTTCGCACATGGCTTCACGCAGACACAAATAAGCGCCGCCTCCAATATTGATTGCTCTACTAAGCCACCGCTTCTCAACACGAGACGCCCTTTATTTAGATGGTTGCAACGTTTTTACAAGCCCATAAAAATGTCTTTTTATTCAAAGAATTGTAAATAATGAATTGTGAAAATCAAATTATACATAATGTAAGGACTTATTGTAGAGAATACTGACCACTTCTTTATCGACCTGAACATTTATACCTAAAATATATTATTGGTGGTAAACACTGACCATGCATAACCCCGAACGCTTGTAATAGGGGAGGAGTCATGGAAGATTGACCTTAACCCATCTGATAACCAGATGAGACATATTTTTGGCGGGCGATATGCGGGTGTGCGGGGCGTCCCCTCCCGACGCGTCTCATCATACCCCGATTGCCATCTCGACATGTCGCGTACTACGAGTATGTGATGCAATGTAAACTGGGTTGAACTGAGTGTTACATTTATTATATTTCTACAGTATTATATATTATTAGCGGATTAGCTAGTTGAAGTGGCAATGGGCGGGGCACATAGCACGAAGAACTGATGGACGATGGGGCCAAAAAGTTCTCGAAAGGAGGCCACGAAGCGGAAAGCGCAGCGTGGGACGTCCACCCACTAGGTGGTCAGACGACCTGGTAAAGGTCGCGGGACGTCGCTGGATGCAGGCTGCCTCCAACAGATCACTGTGGGAATCATTGGGAGAGGCCTATGTTCAGCAGTGGACTTCCTTTGGCTGATGGATGGATGGATGATATATTATTATTATAAAATATATTATTAATGTGAAGAATATCAATATTTGTTAATAAGAAATAAGTTTCACCAACACACTATGCCGGCATGATGAAACAAGGCCAAACATCCCTAAATCCAACTCTCGATTGTATAGGAGTCACGTGTCCCGCAGTGCGGGATGTATATGACTTGGAAAATTATTTGCAACGAGAACGGGGTACTTCTTGCGCCCGGACAAAGCTGATACAGAGCGCGATTTTTTTAAAAAGCTTATTCATTTCCTTATATGTATTAACATCTTCATGTCAATTTTTATATAAGGAAATCTCTATTCCCCAGTACGGAACGACTAAAACCAAAGGACAAGGCGCAAACATGTATGGATCCCAGTCTATTGACAAATTACGACGAGCGATATGTCAAGGCTCCATCATAGGCATTATTCATCTCCATATAACATAGCATCTTAAATAAACGGATGACCATGAAATTTTACATTTATTTGAATAATTTCCTTTCGCATACAATTAATTTAATTTAGAAAATGAACAAAACGTGTCCCCTACTGTAGTACAGTAAATCACACACTTGTTGATTTATTTCATGTTTTCATTGTGATTGTTAACAATTATACGTCTAAATTCAATTTGTAACTGCACAATTCCATCCTATTTAACGTGACCTCACAAATCCAGAGGAGTTAGATCTGGGGATCTCGGCGGGTATGTTCAGGAAGAAAAATATTCATTATCATAGCCCCCCTTGCTCTTCGACTGTTATGAGCCAGGAGGGTTACTCTCAGATCCGAAACGAAACGCCAATGTTCGGAAATTCGTTTGAAGTAAGTTATAAGTTTTCCACTTCTAAAAATAAAACCATGTCAATAGTAAGAAACTCCGGCGTATACCTACGTATATTTATTTTTATTTTATTTCAGCTTGAAACTTATATTTAAATGTGTGTAAAATTGTATTTTATTTAATAATTTCCGATTTCGAGTTGGATTAAAGCAATACTAATATTAGCCGCGGAATTTACCATAAATAATACTATAAAACCAGCATCCGGATATCAGTGGCGTGCCTAGGGTTTTGAAGTAGGGCAAGCCCAAAACTTTTTTTAAGTATAATACATATTGATTTAAAAGGAAAAAAATACTAAGAACGAAGAAAACAAATATACGTCAGCAGATCTAACAAACAATCTATAAAATATTAAGATTAATAAAATTATAGATTACATGTGGATATGCAACCGTAACTTGGTAATACACTAACTACTGAACACTTCTAGTAGGTACACTAGCACAACCGTAGCTACTATGTTGCCGTGTTTACTTCGCAGTTAACCGAAATTGCGGACAGAAAATATTATTAATGCATTAGCGTTAAGTTTTTATGAATTACAAGTAATAACATGCCTTTTGAAAGGTCCACCTAAGTTATTAAAATCATTATATTATACATAATACAAACATTCTAATATACAAGTGTCGCTTGAAAAACATGTGAAACACGACTGTTTAATTACCTATTTGAAAGGTAGCATGTAGAAATCAAATTACGTAGGTAGTTTTTTTAAACTGACCTGATAAATGCCTCCTGTAATTTACCACGAATTTAAGAAATGCACAAACCCGGCGTTGTTTCCGCGGCAGTTTTTTTTTTGTCAATATAATCGAATTAAATTACCTTTATACCAGCAATGAACACTTTTATCACCACACTTAAACCATCACAGGAAACAATACAACTCATTTTAGTTTCAAAAAGCTTAATGAACATAAAAACTAATCATTAACCTAAAAACAGAACTATTTACAATTGCACAATGCCAAAACACCTATGAAGTTAGTACAAATTCGTTCAGAAATTGCGAAACGAAACGTAAAAATAAACATAACAACATGCAGTTACAATTTATTAAAAACATATAAAAACCACATTATTTTTACCTAAAAAATGATAAAATAATTTCAAAAAGGAACAAACATAATTTAATCATAACAAATATAATTTACTAAACGAAAAATGTTACACGTGACGACCTTCAAACGTACGATGTTCACTCCGCGAAGCTGGGCTTAAACGGTTTGATTTTTTAGTACAAATTGCTATAGTTGCATATCTGTAGCTACACATTCGTAGTGGCAGAGTGTAGCATTTCAACCGTAAGTGTGAAAGAGACAGCATGAGTTTCCAAAAGCCTCGTAAAAGGACACGAGAGAGAAAGAGACATTTAAAGAATGCGAGTTCCGTCTTTTAGAGAATGCGGGAAGCTACGCGGAGGTTAAATTATTGAATGAATTTAATACAAGCGTTGCGAGGCGCGGGCGGCGCGGCGCTCTGTCGCTCGTAGCTGCGTTTCATTGAATTGCGCCGCGCAGCGACGCGACCGAACGCGGTAAATTCAAAAATGGTTTATGTGTCGTATTAATTTACTGTAATGTATTGAATGTAATGGTTTCTGTTCATTATCATGTATTTGCGTATTAAGTAGGGCAAGCCGGGCTTTTGGGCTTGTATGGAAGTACCGCCACTACCGGATATTCCCTCTATGGTATAAGTTCTTAGTCCTTCCACCAGGGGCGCTTTTTGCGTGCGCACTGAGAATTCTATGAAATGTTTGCCAAGGCCACACCCAAATTATTAAAGCCCTGAGTTTCATATCCTGGTTTTCACTTCCACTAAGTCAATATGGAAAAAATAATAATAATAATAAAACTCTTTATTTAGAACCTGATACAAATATATGTATATAAAATATAAATAATAATAATAATATGAAATATATGTATGTGATACTAAAGTGAGTACTTATTTGTATAAAATGTGTTTAAAATTTTAATTATATCATGACTTAGTAAACTTTAAATAACACTCATTTTTGTAAAATTCAATCGGTCCTTAGTTCGCTAAAATTGGATAGATGGCGCTAGTTGCACTTAAGCCCTAAATCGATAGTCCGCCTCGGCGCGGCACTTTGCTCCTATTTCTGGTGGAAGGCGATTGTGTCCATTCGACCTGTTTCACTCAATTTACAGTGCCCGTCTCCTAATGCGTAATATTCCGCATTTTCGGGTATTAAAACAAAATCGGACATCCTGCATACCCTGGCATGGCGTTCGTACGCAGAAACTATTGGGTTTACGATAAAGTTGTTATGACATAAATTATAGGAGATTTTCTCTAGTTTCAGTTTTTTATAAATATCGTAAAAAAACTGCCATTCGAGCCCATTGTTCCAATATCGCGGCGCAACGGACAAAAATATGAGGTCGCAAAGTGAAAATTCGATTAGAGCGCCTTAAAATCTATAAAATTACCCATTCTCAAAACTCCCGGAAAAGTTTCCAAATTTTTTGAACCCAATGACTCTGTTAGGTTTAGATGTCAAAACATTAAAAAATAAAGATGTGACATCGATAATTTGACGTTGGATTGATGAAAATGGAAAATTATTTTTGGATAATGATATACTTTCGAATGAAGTGAACATTTGGTACTATGTCTTCAACGGACAGCTTATTATCATCGACATTGACTACTCCGTTCTTTATTCAAATTTATTTTTCTTTATTTAACTGCCAGGACCATCGACATAGGTATTATAAATAAGTTGTTTAACTCATCGCACAAAAAAATCGCTTGTTACAAATTAGGTTTAAAGAATTTATTCTCATAAAAACATACAGTTCACTTACAATGAGATATAAATCAAATCAACAATACAACACACTGGGTGCACAGTACAGTCACACTTTGCACACATATTTTTTAAGTCTATTTTTAAACTGTTTTATTGATTCACATTCTTTTATGTCGTTAGGTAATTTATTAAACAGCTGTACTCCCTCAAACAATATAGTGTTAAAGAATAACAAACACTGGAGCTGCATGGATAAATGGATAAATACAATTAATTATTTCACAAGATAATAATATCACCAAAATCCTATTATGACCATTTAGTGTTTATTTTGCTTTATTGTGAATTATATTTTGTTGGTCTATTGATTAACTCCTATAAAATATTAATATCAACTTCAGGACAGAACTTCCTTTGAAACTATTAATATTTAATATGATAATCCTTGTACGAATGTAATTGATAATTCATTATACAATATCTCCTGATTTATCAACATATTTACGTAATTTTCAATGCCTTGGAAGTTCTTGTTTAATGTATTTATAGTTTACGTTTTCCGGTAAGAATAGTAAAGTTGGGAAGGTCATGGTAATGACAGGTGACATTAAGATTGTAATTTCTTACGCAGAAGTGCTGTCCAAATGGAAAAAACACTGATTAATCTTGAAATATAGTTTTATTATACCACGTAATAATAGTTTTCTTTCCATAATTAGTGCGTACATTAATTAACTGAAGTTTGTGTTTATTTCTTAGATTATAATTATGGCATTGTGTAGGTAACTGAATATTTGTCTGGATAGAATTATTGTGGATATTTTTTATGAGAATAGAAGTGTGATATGTATAAAGTTGTTTAATATTTAATAATTTTGTTTCGTGATAAAATTTGGTAGTGGGAGTACGGAAGTCATATTTATACATAGTACTTTAATAATTTTACTTTGAGTCCTTTGCAGAGGGTTTAAGTTGGTCGTAGGAGCCGACCCCCATATTTCGATCAAATATTCTAGATGAGATTTAATTAGTGAAATATAAATAATTGTACGGATTGCATTTGGAATATAATTGGATGATTTACGTAAAGCTCCTAATATTGAATTAAGTTTTGTTTTAACATGATCAATGTGTACCTACTTTCCAAGTATCTAAGTTTATCGTCTATCCACAGGCCAATATATTTTTCTTGGTGGGTTTGTTTTAATATGTCGTTATTTAGTTAGTGGTGTAAAATTTGGTATTTGCTTGTTTTTTGTTTTAAATATCATAAATGATGTTTTAGATGTGTTTACTGTTAATAAATTATGTTTTAGCCATTCATTGAGTAGATCAAGATCTTTTTGTGCATCTGTTATAATGTCGTGAATACATCAGCATATAGAGTAAGATGCCCGGTAAGTCCAATTGTATTAATATTGTTTATGTACAAAAGAAACAATAAAGGACCAAGTATGGACCCTTGAGGTATACCATAGGAAATGTCTTTGGTGGAACTAATAAAATTATTAATTTTTACTATCTGCTTCCTGTTTTGTAAATATGATGAAAATATGTCAAGTGCTGTACCTGTTACACCTATATTATGTAATTTTAGTAATAGTTTTTTGTGACTTACCGTATCAAAGGCTTTTTTCAGGTCAATAAAAATACCTAAGGCTATATTGTTCTTATCAATATGAGTCTTGATTTTGGTTATCAAGTCTATTGCAGCAGTTAGGGTACTTGATTTTGGACGGAAACCATATTGTTGTTCAATTAAAATTTATTTTTCTTTTAAGTAAGTATTTAAGCGGTCATATAAAATTCTTTCAAATTAATTTTGGTTCCATCATTGTGAATCAAGTTTTCCTGTTTATTAAAATATCAGCGTCATAATATACAATACGACGTATAATTATAATTTATCTAAATTCTGTTGACGTGAGGTGAAATTTGTAACTACAAATAAAATTTAAAAGCTATTATTATAACTCATTATACAGGGTGTGCAAATAAACGGCGTACTTCCTAATATAAATACATTTTAGTAAATCGTGACTGCGTCTAGATGAAAACGAATTTTCATAGCGTAGTCTGATAATAACAAAGACGCCGAGAAATTAACAATTACCAACATACGTGCTTCCCCTTAACGTATTACGCCAAATAGATACCTGTGTACCTCTGTAACAAATGTAAAGGCGAAGTCTATGAAAGTTTCATTGTTGTTCAAAATTATTTTCGCTGTTTATTTCGTTAACTATTCAATTAACGACGAAACGAAAAAATACGTATATGTTAAAATCTTGTGCTTTACCCACCCCAACAGGTTTTATTCGAAAAGGTGGTGGTAATTCTTAAAACTTTATAAGGTCATAACTCCAAAACGGATAGGTATTTTCCAAATATTATTTCTTTATTATCATATTAATTTTATGCCCTTGTATCCAACTGAGCAAGTGCGCCATTTTCATGCGCTACCTGTTTATATAACTCATTGTTTAACATATTTTTTTTAATAAGAGGGCGAGGAGATATTATATTTGTATTGCATAGGCTATACAACGTACTTAGGTAGGCAATATGTCGGTGTGCCCGCATCTCTTCGTGTGTTAATAAAGCAGTTGGTGGACAGCACACTTGACTTGATTTGTGTCCGTATCGTAACTAATATATAATAAAACTAAACAACAAACATTAATGCTCGTAATCTAATAGTATTTATATGTCCAATATGATAAAATGTGTACAGAGAAAAACTTCCCAATATTTTGACAACAGCATGACAAGAACGCATTCTGACGCCAAAAGATTGCAGCCTATGTATATTAATAAAATACCAACAAAACACTAGAAGAAAATAAATAATAAATACTTTAAAAATTATGAGTCATATGAATTAATAAGACTGCAGAGTGTGTCCGGAATGAACAGCGTAGGCTTGCTTGCTAACAAAAAAAATTTAAAAATAATGAGCGATAATCGTATTACTATATAATTTTCTGCTCATTGTAATTAAACAACGATAGTTGTAATAGTTTTTATTTGTCTTTATTCCGTTTAAGTTTACGTCAGTAATGTACTATATTCTAATGCGTCGGCGTGGAATGTTCAAAAACCTTCTATATATTGATCGAAATGCATTTTTGCATAATTTTTACTAGGAGATCATGTTCGTAAAGAGGTTATTTGCATTCAGTACGATGTGTGGGTTAGCAATCATATTGCTGCACACGAAGAAACATTCAGCTGGGTGGTGCAGTGGTGTGAGGCAAAAGGGTACCAGCTACTGCAATTCTGTAAAGTACGAGACAGAAATACTTTAAAATAATGTGCTGAAAAGCGACAGCAATAGGATGCAAATGGAATGAGAACCTCGTTGGTAATGACGACATTACAAACCCGACTGTTTTCCGTAGCTTTCAGTTGTCTCTTACATTTTTTTACGGCATCAAAATTCCGTCATGCTTTGGAGTATTGTAATATTTAGCCTGTTCGACAATAAAATATATTAATATGTAGTATAAATGTAACATACATTTTGGTGATAACAGCATATTCTGTTCGAGTATTTTACAACTCATCAATTAAGTTTTACAAATTACAATAGATACCAACACAGCATCTGACCTAAAATTCACTAAACATTTATGTATTATGCTGTGTTCGGTTGTCGATATCCGAGAGAATTCAAATATCCGTACCAACTCCCAAAAGAATAATATTAAGAATCCTCAAAAATAATCTAAATTAAATTAAAGGAAAGTTATTAGTTTTACTGCCAATTAAATAATAACGATACTCAAGAAATGCTATTACCAATCGCAATGCAAACAGTGCTAGTGCAATTCTCATCTAATACCACGGACAGCTCCGATAATTCCATAACCATTTTTGCAATAAATATCGTACCTTACTAAAAGACCAAAGAATTGTAACGTCCAGAAATCAATTTAAGATTTTTTATAAATTAAGTATTGATATAAGCAGCTTAGCATAGTTTGACTTGATGGCTCGACAACTTTAGAGAAGTAGCTACTTAATCTTGTTAATTACATTGTCTAAATCCTCATAATTCACTTAATTTAACGAAACGCAATAAATAGCATTGCCAAAATTAGTAGCAGTCAGAAGCTTTGAATCTTGTAAGTAAAATGTTAAGCTCAGACAGAAAACCACAGCAATATATAACTACTGAGACAAGGGTTTGTTTAGTATGTTATTGTTTGCATCTAAAATATGCAGTATGACAAAAAAAACGCTGTCTGGTCCAAGACGTGCATTTGGGTACCTCAATTGTAGTACTTAAAACATACGAACAAAAATACAATAAATGGTTACATAATAATAGCATTATAACCGATATAAATATTAAAACGCATATTTTAAACGGAATACATCAATAATGCCTGGATAATACTTTTATCGTACGGACAGAGATTTTTTATCACTCGGTATAGATCAAAAACTCGGCCAAAGTTATTTAATTGATTGTACATATGGCACGCGGTTTGGCAATTATAAGTAAAAGTTCCTAATTATATGGTAAAAACTGTAACATTGACAATACTGGAGATATCTGGGATCAAATGGAAACTTGTTTTTTTTTGCCGTTATAGGCAGTCGAGCTTCCGGCCCGCCGCTTGGTAAGCGGCCGCTCGTGGACCGTGCCTAATTTAAGTAACTTTTAAAATGATTATGTGTCGGTAAAATTGCATAAAAAAGAAAACTATTTTTCTCTATCAAAATATATACTCTTTATAAATTAATTTGCCGTGCTGACTTTTAAATTTAAAAAATGGTGGACTTAATGTATCATATCAAGTTGCAAATATTTTTAATAAGAACAGAAAAAATATTAGCAAATATGGTAACTGAATGAGCTTTAATAATACCAAATAGTGTAAAATTCTTTTAATGATATGATAACGATAGATTCTACGAAAAATTGTAGAGCCAAAGCGTAGCCTTACTTCTACAGCCACGACACACTACATTATTTTTGTCTAATCTATTGAAATTACTAAGAGACATATTTTACTATTTTAAAGGCCAAATAAGGAAAATAGCACGAATAAGAATAAAACAAGTAACATTTTAAAATAACTTATTATATTTTTAAATGCGTCACTAATTCCTATTGCGGAATAAACAAAACATCATGTTAATTTCAAATACACCTTTAATTTCTTCAGTAACTCTAAACCATTTATTATCCAAAGGCAGAAATCAATGTTTAAACAAGAAAATAAGTTATTCCCCAGTCAGTTTACAGCTACAGATGTCGTTGAAATCTACTTTAGGCGGAATCGAGCTTGGCGTACCAGGAGAGCAGAAATGTTCAGAAGGCTTCGATTACCTAAAGCTCACAGCGCATGTGCCAAACGTAACCTTTGAACTTTAGTATTCGGAGAAATACACGTGGGCGGCATTACTGTACGTGGGATTGAGAACTTTGTATACAACGTCTGGCGGTTATGTAACGAAAATTTCACTTTCATTCATATATTGTCTGGATTTTTCATGCTTATTTTACGTGGTTGGTTTCACGTAAATAATTGAAAATCTGGATGAAGCCAGTAAAAACTTTGTAAATAAAACCAGTACTAAACTAAAGCGAACTTGAAATCGTCGTTTATCTGTCTCTACTTCCCTCTCTACCAAACAACTTCAGTATAAACTGTAGTACTTGGAACACGAGCTTTTAGAGTTCATACTGGCTAATTTTCGCTCCAGAAAATTCGTAAATAAACTTACGGATGTAAAATTTTAGGATCTTCTCTAATAGAGCAAGAATAGAGCAAGAGCCCGTGGCCGCCAGACTTTCGTCATTTTATGAAAGCTGAAAGTTTGTCTGACATAGGCATCACACGATCAGCTATTATGAAGTTCCGATCGTGTGGTCTTAGGAAGTTAAAGAAATTACAAGCTCTATCTAAATATGCATTTATCCGTCTACGCCAACAGTTTAATGTATTTATAGTTATTTTATCTTCTATCTAAACAAAATTAATATCCAACTACCTTTTGTGTATTATAATTTATATTTATTTAACACTTTCTTGTACACCAGATACATAAAAGTAACCAGCATTACTTGAGAAAAAAAGCACAAGTGGCGGTCTTATTGCTTAAAGCAATTTTTGCCAGACAACCATGTGTTGGATAAATAAGAAAAAAGAGAGTTGAGGCAGTGTCATATGTACGAATAATTGAATGAATAAACGGAACTTTATATATTATTAAATACATACATAATTATTATACATAAAAATACACACACACATATATATTTGTATATATACATATTATAGATAATGTTATCCCTTATATTCGATAAAATTGATAAAACGACTGCCTCGGTGGTGTAGTTGTACTACGATATGATTACAAAGCTGAGGTTTCGGCTTCAAATCCCGGGTCAGGCGATGTGATATTGGATTTTTCTATTCATTAATTAGTAGCCCGAAGTCGGGAATTTGTATCCGATATGGCGATAGGCTCCCACATCATAGGGCAAAACGTGGGTGTCCTGGTTGCATCTCTGCCCACCCCTTCTGGGAAAAAGGCGTGCTATTTATGTATGTATGTAATTCGATAAAAACGTGATACAGATGCCCAGGTATTTGAAAGCGAGTGGCTACTTGACTAGCGGCTGAAATCAATATACTCGCACATGCGCTGTAATCGTCTCTTGACTCAACGGCTATGCGCTCCTAGTACCCAAGGCGCGTAATATTTAGTATCTTATGGACGCAGGCTGCCTCCAACAGGTCACTGTGGAAATTGTTGGGGGAGGCCTTTGTTCAGCAGTGGACTTCCTTTGGCTGATGGATGGAGATGATAAGAATTATTTTGTACGATTTCGTTCTCATTAACATAAATTACACGTTTATAATACACAGATTTTATTTATTTAATTTTTATTAAATGAAAAAATGGCGGTAAACAGGACTTAGGAAATAGCTGCGGGAGTTGTTGAGTCGAATAATTAATTTACCAATTCTAGAGGCACATATTTATTGAACATGATTTAATTTGTTTAAAGTTTCAAGTTAAATATCTCATTTAAAGATGCCATATTTTTCTTATGTTATTTTGGGGTAGCGCATTAATGTATTTTTTATTTATTTGCTCTTTATTATATACAAATGCATAACAATTTACATAAAATAGACGCACAAAATGGTGGTCTTAAAGTTAATATACGGTGCTACGATCGTAGATATCTAATGGTGGTCTTAAAGTTAATATACGGTGCTACGATCGTAGATATCTACGGCTGTATGTTTCATCTATGAGATTTCGTAGAATTTATTTAATACGGCAAAAGTTTTTAAATTAATATATTTTTAACGCTTGCGTGTTTCAGTATTATATTCGCGTCGATATAATTGTTGTTCTTATGTAAAAAACATGTACCTGAATGTCCTTTGATGTCTGCTATAGGCGTAATGAAGAATTTATAAAAAACATATAAAAATATCTCAGTTATTGTTAGAGCAAAGAGGTGCTAGTGCACAGTAACCTTACGTGAATGTATGAGACAGGCTGGTTGGTTTTGAATGGTGATTCAAAATGACACGAGTCTTCGAATGTGTGAAAAATATTTAGGATGTCAGCCTATTTTGAAAACTCGGGAGTTTATGACATGCTATAAACTACAAATATTTATCACATAAACATTTTGCGAAACTCTTACCATAGTGATTATAGTTTTACCTAAAGTACGTTTAATAATTTACATTAAAAACGCTATTGTTAAACTCTGCGGAGTATTTATTCCACTGATCATGTGAGAAAGAGTTCTCACATGAGGGTCAAAGAAAAGACCCGCCCTTAGTGTTCTAACAGTTGCAGGATAGTTTTTTTATTATTCGCTTATTGGTAAATATAGTCCAATTAATTATTCGTACAGATATTGTAACCACTAGGTATACCGTTTTGTTTGATACGTTTTAATTGTTTGTTAGTACATACATGAACTCACGCAGGTTTCCCAGAAGGGATAGGCAGAGGTGTAAGGACACCCACGTTTTGCCATGTATTTTCCTTCCCACAATGTGATAGGGGGCGAGCGTATCGTCATATCGGGCACAAATTCCTGACTCCGTTTCCTTGTTTGTTAGTAAAACTGTATATTTACATGCGTAATTATACTGTGAAACAATTAATAAAAAGGTTATAGTAAATCACTGAAACAAGATAACTATTCGACATATACTATATACAGCTTCTTATTACAAAATATGCTAAAATTTAAACGTTATCTGTAAAACAAATTATATTATTTCGAATGATTTAAAAAAAAGGTCATAATATTTTTCTATATATAAATATAAAACTACACATACACTCATGGAAAATTTAGTAATAAATTCCTGATTCCTACTACTTATACCAGATTCGCTATAGCAACACTAGGCAGTGTCGCTTCAGTTCCTAGGAACCACGCACGTGTTCGCAAAATCTCCGGAGTCTTATCAATGAACATTACGGTACTAAAACAAAAACTGTGAAATTAGGCCGGATTGCGGTGTAATTACACGAGACTCAAGATATTGAATGCAGGAAGCAAATAAAAAAATAGAACGGTATGTTAATTAATAAATATGATATGGTATTACTTGGAGAAGATAAATGTGTGTACACGTGTGTGTGTGTGTATATGTATCTTTCTGTAGAGTATTTAAAGTTTCTTGTAGTTTCGTGTCAAGTCGAGGTGATTGAATCACATCATGTAACCTTACGGATCAATAAGTCTGCACATGGCAACATCCGCGAATGTGGTTCGCGCATGTCCAATATGAACGTGCAAGTTGCAATATTATTTTTTAATTAAACAACTATCCCCTTTTTACGGCCTTATTCATAGACGGTTTAAAACCTATTTCAGTTATAAGTCATTCGAAAGGGACAAAACACTCGATAGCTAAAATAGGTTTTAAAACTGTCCATGAATAAGGCCTTTGGAGTTTATATGACGCAGCATAACATTAAACATATATTTTCAAACTGTATAAAAATTATAGACAAAAAGAAGCCAATGATAATTCTTACTTTGTTGAATACTATAAAGATTCACGATTGTATTAATTATAATATCAATTTCATCCCCAGGTGAGTCCAGGAATGCTGTCTGAATAACGCGAGCAGTACGTCCCAAATCACAGCAGCTCTGCCTCTCGTATATTAAAATGGTCCCTTATTTGATAGTTTAAATAATAGAACACTGCGATGTTTAAATAAAGTATTATTATTTATTATGTTTATTTCAAGATTGCGTGTGTATGAAATGCACTTGGCTATGCGACGCAGCTGCACAGGCGAATACTGTTTTTAATAAAAACAGGTTGTCCCAGAACAAGACGATAAACCAGTAACTGGAGATAGGGGAATTTGATCATATTTCTTGAAAAATATACTTATGATTTAATTTGGTATGCAGTTCTAAAGCTTATCTATGAAACATTACAAAACGCCATTTAAAACATAAATTATGGAAGTCACTCGTCACAATGCTGCAAACCGTTGGTTAACGTAGACTTTTTCGAACGTTTCCTAGAGAGGCTGTTTCTCACAAACTATCGGGGATAGGAATTTATGTATACGAGTATATGTTTTTTGTTGTTGTGCCGTCAAAGTTTGGTCATCTCCCGTTACTGGTTTATCGTCTAGTTTTGGGGCATATTTTTTATAACAATTTGTATTAGCACTGCGACTGACCTATATATAATTTATACCCAACCTGTTATTAAAATGACATCAAAATATGTTTTGTGTTTTTATTGCAGTCATCATAAAATCCATTTTTTAATCGACTTCAAAAAAAGGAGATTATTTAATTATATCAACTGACACCCAAAACACGTTTTTTTAAGATTATTCAAATAAAGTATATACGTAGTATGTAAATTCGACATCATCAGCATATAATTTTTATATATAATTTATTTATACCTCTTGGCTGCATAAAATTTGATAATTGTCAAATTGAATTTGCAGCTAAAAAATTGTTAGAGCATAGAGTTGCTATTGGACTGTATGTAACCTCATGTCAGTATGTAAGACAGGCTGGAAGGTATTTTTGAATATAGATTAATCGATTCGAAATAAGCCTTCGAACGTGTGAAAAATATTTGGGACGTCAGTCGTTGTTCAAAGTTGTTATTGTAAACACACAAGTTTACATATGTCATAAACAGTTCTTATTATGTTGTGATTAAAGTTTATATCTAATGTACGTATGGGGCATTTCACGTGAAGCGGACAACCAAAAAAAAATGAGGTCATGAATTTTGTTTATACTCCGGTCAGTTATACTTCTAGTAGACGTGGACGTGTACACACATTATTTTTTGAGTATAAAGCTTTATTGCATAGTTATGAGCTTTTAAAAGTTTACCAAGAATGAAGTCACGAATTTTTGGATGCTTATTATCTGCATCAATTAATTTGTAAAAATACTAAAAATATATTGTTTCTTAAAGTTAAAAAGTCGAAAATTTTAATTTTTCTGTCGAATTCTAAATTTGAATTTTTTACGTAGAGTAAACCGGAAGTGAACATTTCAAATCGATATTTGAGTAACTTCGACACTTTTTTTGTTTAATATTTTTACCTTAAATGAAAGCTTTAAACATATTAATTCTTCACAAAAAAAATTAAAACGTGATCCCCAATAGTTTAAGACTTTGAGCATATAGAGTACATACACATAGTTATGAGCACTTTATAAGCAATCGAATTTATGCGCATAAAACCATGATGAGCATAAAATTGTGGTTTCTGTCATGAAATACATTACAGACGGAGCTCCCCAACATTTTAAGAATAGGTTCAATTTTGTGAACCTATTTCACTACAACCAAAATTTTAAGATAGAAGCACAGTTACACTTCCATGCCACCGCTCATGGAATAAGGCCATGTGACGGTCTTGGGGGAAACCTTAAACGTTTGGCACCCCGTGCAAGCTTATAGTCCACGAATAACGCTATCTCTATACCTATAATATTATATGAATGAGACTTCTATTTACTACTGCTCGAAGGAAAGTATTCAACAAGAGCGAGATTTTCTACGAGTCCGTTTGGCTTCCGCTATCACCGTTCCAGGAACTAAACAACTGCATGCTTTTCTTCAAACCAATGAGGGCTTATGAGTAAATATAATTAGTGGCAGTGCGAATAGTAAAAATTACAAAATAAATCTCTATTTTAGTTAAAACTGTTTCAATCTCAATAAAACCGCTCTAAGTCTTAAACTATTGGCGATCATGCTTAATTTTTTTAGTGAAGAATTAATGAAATCGTTTATTTTTATATTTTTGCAGGTTAGAATGAAGGAATAAAATATTAATATCGTAGTATTTTAGCATGTTAGCGCATAAACCCGATCGCTTAGAAAGTGCTCATAGCTATGTGTATGTACTCTATATGCTCTAAGTCTTAAACTATTGATGATCACGTTTTAATTTTTTTGTGAAGAATTAATACGTTTAAAGCTTTCATTTAAGGTTAAAATATTTAAAAAAAAAGTGTTGAAGTTACTCAAATATCGATTTGAAATTTTCATTTCCGGTTTACTCTACGAAAAAAAAATCAAATTTAGAATTCGACAAAAAAACTAAAAACTGCGACTTTTTAACTTTAAGAAACAATATATTTTTAGTATTTTTTTATTATCTGCATCAACAGATAATAAGCATCCAAAAATTCGTGACTTCATTCTTGGTAAACTTTTAAAAGCTCATAACTATGCAATAAAGCTTCATACTGAAAAAAAAATGTGCGTACACATCCACGTCTACTAGAAGTATAACTGACCGGAGTATACACAAAATTCATGACCTCATTTTTTTTTTTGTTGTCCGCTTCACGTGAAATGCCCCGTATAACATTAAACGCTTGCTATGGCTGAACTCTGCTGAGTATTCATTTCACTAAATATGTGAGAAAGAGTTCTCACAAGAAGGTCAAAGAAGAGACCAGATATTAGTAATCTAATAGTACTGATATACACAAACTCCAACAGGTTATGGGCCCTGACAAAGCTCATAGCAGCGCGATTAATCACTCGGAAAAAATGAATAGCAAAAGTGAAAATATCATGAGTTTGACATCATTTGAAAAACTAGATGGTGCAAACAACTATAACTCATAGAAGTTTATGATGGAACTGTATTTAACCCATGATGACTTATGGGAATATACATCGACTACCCCTGAAGATGCGATTAGTAAGAAAAGAGATCAAAAAGCAAGAGCGAAGATTTGCTTGATGGTAAAACCCGAATGCCTAGTTCATGTACGTCAAGCGAAGACAGCTAAAGAGGCTTGGCATGCGTTACAGAAGGCATACGAAGACAAGGGTCTGAATAATCGCTGTAGATTGTTATCTAAGCTGGTGAGTCTGAAACTAGAGCAGTTTCTGACTATAAGAGAATACATTGCAGCATTAATGACGACGGCGCAAATGATTTCTGATTTAGGAAAAGAAATCGATGATGAACTATTGGCCGCCTTGATGTTACAAGGTTTGACAGATAACTTTCAAGCCATGAGATTGGCAATTGAAAATTCGAATATCGAATTGACAACCGATTTTGTTAAAACAAAACTGTACCAAATGGAGGAAACATATACTGCTAGGAATGTTGACAGTCAAGCACTTTTATCCAAGAAAAAAAATCCTAATCCTCAACGAAAACGACCAAAGCTGAAATGTTTTATCTGCAATGGACCACATAAGGCTAACGTTTGTCCAGAGAAAAGAAATAAGAAAACAAATGATGCATCTGTGGCTTTAGCGATGGCGACTTCGACTTCAGAAGATTTTTGGATAGTGGATTCTGGAGCTTCGAATCATATGACTTCACGGCGTGAATGGTTGCATGATCTGAAGAAGTATGAAAGAGAAGTGGCTGTGGCATGTGCAAATGGGGAACGTTTTCAAGGTCTTGGGAGTGGTACAGTGGTGAGTAAAAAACCGAATATTACAATTGATGCAATGTATGTGCCTAAATTAGCATCAAACCTTTTGAGTGTGAGTGCTATAACAAAGAAGGGTATGAATGTTCTGTTTTATAAAGGAGGTTTTAACATATTACGAAGTGACGAGTGCAATTTATCCAGTGAACCCTTACTTTCAGGTGTAGAGGAGAATGGTGTGTATAAATTAAAACAAAGCTTAGAGCACACAGCACTGGCGACTGCATCTATTAGTGAGATGGAGTTGTGGCATCAAAGGATGGGTCATCTTGGTATACGTAACCTCAAATTATTACGTGATGGTATGGCAAAAGAGGTGAGTTTTTCAAACAATTTTCCAACACTAGAGTGTGTAGGTAGCTTGAAGGGAAAACAAACCAGGCAGCAATTCAAGAAAAGCAGCATAGCTACGAGAGCTAACGATATACTTGAACTGGTTCATACGGATGTGTGCGGGCCGATGAATGTAAAGTCAATCAGTGGATTCAATTACTTCTTGACATTTATAGATGATTTTACGCGAAAAACCTTCGTTTATTTTCTTAAATGTAAGAGTGAAGTATTTGACAAATTGGTAGAATTTAAGACTTTTGCTGAGTTGCAGACTGGAAAACAATTGAAAGTGATTCGTTCTGATAATGCCAAAGAATATGTAAGCACAAAAATGAAAGATTTCTTAAAGAAATACGGCATTCATCATCAATTAACAGTTGAATACACGCCTGAGCAGAATGGTGTAGCGGAAAGGGCAAACAGATCAATTGTTGAAAGAGCCAGGAGTATGATCCAAGATGCTGGATTAAGCAATGAACTTTGGGCGGAAGCGGTAAATAACGCTGTTTTTCTGAAAAACAGATCCCCAACCAAAGCAGTGAGAAACAAAACTCCAGAAGAAGCATGGACTGGAATCAAACAAAACTTGAAGTTCATAAGAGTTTTCGGATGCAAAGCGTTTATGCATATACCTAAAGAGAAACGTACAAAATGGGATACGAAATGCAAAGAAATGCTTCACATTGGATATTGCGAAAATTCAAAAGGCTACCGGTTGTTTGATCCAAAAACAAAGATGGTCCACAAAGCAAGAGATGTTGTTTTCTTTGAAAACAAATTCGAATCCATTGGAAAAAGTGCTAACTCAAGAGAGAACGAGACACTCCTTTCTTTTGAAAATGAAGAATCATCAGAATCAATAAGAATTGATGAGAACGCACAAAAGGATATTGAAATCCAAGAAATAGCTCAGGATTCATGTCCAAATTATAATGATGCAGAAAGCTGTGAAGAGTGGGAATCTGTGGATGGGAGAGATGAAGACGATGTTGAATTTCTACAGTCGGAATTAACCGAAGAAGTGGAAGATGTTATAGAATCAGAACACAATACTAATAGGAGATATCCACTCAGAGAAAGAAAATCAAAAGAATTTCCAGATCACGTCACTTATCAAGCTCTCGAAAGTGATTGTCCCTTAACAGTGAGTGAAGCTTTATCTAGAAATGATAAAGAACAGTGGAGAAATGCGATTCAGGAGGAGATCAATGCTCTGAATAAAAACAATACTTGGAAATTAGTGAAGCCACCGAGGTCGAGTAACATCGTTGATTCTAAATGGTTATTCAGAATCAAAGAAGAAGCGGGGGGAAAAACTCGTTATAAGGCTCGACTCGTTGCAAGAGGCTTCAGCCAACGGCGAGGCATTGATTATTTTGATACGTTTTCACCTGTTATCAGACATAGCTCTTTAAGGACGCTGATAGCATTAGCTGCGAGAGAAGGACTGAAAATTGATCAAATGGATGTGAAGACAGCTTTCTTAAATGGAAATTTAAATGAAGTAGTCTACATGAAGCAGCCCGAGGGGTTTGAAGTAAAAGGAAAAGAAGATTATGTATGTCTTCTACAAAAATCTTTATATGGGCTGAAGCAGGCTCCACGAGCATGGAATGAAAAACTTCATTCAGTACTCACAAGATTGAAATTTAAAAGATCAGAACATGAACCATGTGTTTACATGCGGACACAGAATGGAAACACAATTATTATTGCTGTGTATGTTGATGATAATATGTTACTGTTCTGGAACAACAAATAAGAACTGCTTAAGGTCAAAAGTGAATTGATGTCCAATTTTGAAATAAAAGATCTTGGCAAGGCTGAATTGATGCTAGGAATCCATATTGTGCAAGATGACAATGGAATTAAGTTACATCAAGAGAAGTATGTAGATAAAATTCTGAAAACATACAACATGGAGGATTGTAAACCTGTGGTCACACCATTTGCACCAGGCCAAAGGCTAGAGAAGCCGTCACATAGCAAGAAATCAGACGAAAGGATTCCGTACCGAGCATTGATAGGGTCACTTATGTATCTTGCAGTATGTACACGACCAGATATAGCTCATGTAGTGAACTACCTTCGCCAGTTCAATGAATGTTATGAAGAGAAACACTGGATTGCTGCTAAACGCGTATTGCGGTATCTCAAAGGGACTAAGAGTCACGGTTTGAGATATGTGAAAGCGAAACAACAACTAACTATAGAAGCTTTTACTAATGCGGATCATGCAGGAGATAGTGATCGACGATCTTATACAGGATCAGTGTTCCTTATTCAAGGAGGAGCTGTTTCGTGGCAAAGTACGAAACAACGGACGATTGCTCTTAGTACAGTGGAGGCAGAGTACGTAGCAATATCCGAAACTGCTAGAGAAGCAATATTTTTGCAAAGATTTTTTGCTGAAATATCGAATGGACAATATAAGTCAAGTGAACCCATGACTGTTTACTCTGATAGTCAGTCTGCCATTGCTATCGCTAAGAACCCAGTACACCACCAACGGACCAAACATATAGATGTTAGGTACCACTTTGTACGTGAGGCAATTGTGAATAATAATGTGATACTGAAATATAAGGAGACAGCATGCATGATTGCAGATGCTTTAACGAAACCACTTTCAAGAGGGAAGTTTGAGTTTTGTGTGAAAGGTATGGGTATATGTGTTTAAGCAGTGTAAGGTACTTGCATGGACATTAGGTTAAGGAGGAGTGTTAGAGCATAGAGTTGCTATTGGACTGTATGTAACCTCATGTCAGTATGTAAGACAGGCTGGAAGGTATTTTTGAATATAGATTAATCGATTCGAAATAAGCCTTCGAACGTGTGAAAAATATTTGGGACGTCAGTCGTTGTTCAAAGTTGTTATTGTAAACACACAAGTTTACATATGTCATAAACATCAAATATTTTTCACATATATATAATTTTGCTAAGTTCTTATTATGTTGTGATTAAAGTTTATATCTAATGTACGTATAACATTAAACGCTTGCTATGGCTGAACTCTGCTGAGTATTCATTTCACTAAACATGTGAGAAAGAGTTCTCACAAGAAGGTCAAAGAAGAGACCAGATATTAGTAATCTAATAGTACTGATATACACAAACTCCAACAAAAATTGAATAGAAATATAGTTAAAACTTATAAGAGCTGTGAAATTTGTATTAAGAATAAATCGAGAGGTCACCCGAAGTTTCGCGTAATGTCTTAATTAGGTCCAGCCAAATGACCTTTTGAAATAATATCAATAGACAACATTCGTTGTTTCAGAGGTTCAAGAAGCATTTGTTGGTTGATCATTTCACGAGATGTGCATTTATAATGACTTCAAAAATTCAAAGCGCGGATGATTTTATATAATGAAGAAATTAATGAAGAAAGTTACGGAAACAAAGGATATTAGCGTGCTTCTTACAGATCAGTATCCGGGAATTCATACAAAAGAGTTTAAAGAATACTTATGTAACGAGCAAATACCAATAATTTTCACAGTAATTTTAACACGCCATTTTCAAATGGACTGAATGAAAAGCTTAAGCAATCATCAATTAATAAAATAAATGATAAACATAAAAAGCGAGCTCGGACAACAGTAGCTCAACAATGCGTTGACAAATATTACACCACCTTTAATTACATCACCTTTTAAATGGCACATATACATAGCACATAGCACGGTGAACTGATGGCCGATGGGGCCAAAAAGTTCTCAAATGGAGGTCACGAAGCGGAAAGCGCAGCGTAGGTCGTCCACCCACTAGGTGGTCAGACGACCTGGTAAAGGTCGCGGGACGTCGCTGGATGCAAGCTGCCTCCAACAAGTCACCGTGGAAATCATTGGGAGGGGCCTATGTTCAGCAGTGGACTTCCTTTGGCTGATGGATGTATGGATACTATAATATTACCAGAAGAGTTAAAGTATGAAAGATTAAGCAATGATTGGCTTAAAGATAGAAAAATAGCACTTAATGATTCAATAACATCGCACAACTGTAATAAAACGATATTTGGTAAAATCGAAAATATTATGTATTTAATGATATGGTAAACGTGGAAAATGGAAATAAATTAAACAAAAAAAAAATAACATGAACTAAAATGGAATCATTTAAAATTCTCAAGAAGACTTCGGACAGCATTTATAGAATAGATATGGGTTACAAAAAAACAGAATTAATTCTTTTCCATATTACGAATCTTATTCCAGTACCTGATGGTTTTGTGAAAATGTAATTAATTTTCTTCTCGATGGGGGGAGATCTAAGGAAAAATAATAAATATTCCTTATCGTGCTTTTCTTTTGGGTTATAAAAAAGTACCATGAGAAAAATGAGAAACAGAGATGCAAGTAAAATAAAGAACAACGAACAAAGGTTAAAAAAGGGCGCAATCTATTTTTTTGAAAAAAAAATATGTATCTTTAGTTTTTGCTAAATTGCTGCTAAGTCATTATTAAAGTTAACAATTTCAAATATCATAAGTAATCGTAACATATAATTTACCTCGTAAGAGGTATTATCATGATATATAATAAATAAAAAGTCACGTTATAGATAAATTATCGTGACATACATCAATATATCGTGAAGGAAAATATTAGAGTCAATGGTCCTCCTACTGAGGATGCCAAAGACCGGGCGAAATGGCGGAGGCTCAGCCCGAAGACGGACCCTGGTGCCGGCCGGGATAACGCCTAAGCAGTAAGCAGACATCTCAACAAAAAAATCTTTAAAAATAATTAAAAATCCAAAGCAAAATTAGACAAATATCTTAATAAGATAACTTATTACATGACACGAATTTACCATTTTTTTTTCCAAAATGTTGAAACGTGCGCTTTTTTCTGACTATCTTATAAAAACTTTCTACGACCAGATAGCAACGACTTTAAGGCAAGTGACACTAAATGACGGCAAAGAAAATAAAATGAACAAAGAATAGAATAGTGTGGTTGGAAAGAAACTTATAGACCAAGAGCCCATAGCGCCAGACCTACGTCATTTTATAAAAGCTGAAAGTTGGTGTGCGCATACCCATGACAGGCAACACACGATCAGCTATTATGAACGTTGTGTTATAGTCACTTTGGTAGATATCATCTTCAATGTGTCTGACAGATTGAAAGAACCATCTAAAGTGTCCGGCAGCCAAGGAAACAGCTTTTGATAATTACCCAACAAACATAATATATGTACATATGTATAAAATTCGGCTTTCATACTAATCGTATTATGCTGGTGGAATTACATTTTAATGAAGTTTGATGATATCGTAATATGTAACTTAAAAAAATAACCGTGCACATTAGTTATTGAACAAATAAATTGCGTGTACAAAACTGAACCGACAATCACGAAAATGTCAGTAACACCAAACAGCACGCGCAATGACATCAAAATCCGAGAGTTGAAAGACAATTAATATAAAAATAACACCTTTAAAAATATTCCAATGAAAGTAAAGGATAAATATTACAGAATTATTTCGTTAATTAATGATTTCGTTAATTTATAGTGGATATTGTAAGGTTGCATTTTGGTACTGAATATTTAATTCATTAAATTACTATATTTTGTACCAATAATGTCAAATATTTTTTTAGACTTAAGGTAACGATTTAAGTGGCGTGTTTTAAAAACGATTAGATTTAAAATGTGAAAAACGGAATGAAGAATAAAAAAATATAAAAACAAAAAAAGACAGATGTCTTGTTGTGGTTTGTCTGGTTGTGTAATTTCGTATAATGTACAAAAACTGATGTAAAACAATCGGAAAATAATGTTGTTATTAAACGGGACAGAGTTTCAATCTTTGCCAGAGAATCCCTTACCTAGAAGTACAACTACCCAGATGCAAGGAGAGAGGACCTTATGACAATCCGAAGGCCATTCTTTACATAAATATCACATAAATTATGAAAATATTAGACAATGTCAGTACAAACACGATAATAATGGTCTATAGAATTGACTTGTGCAATTTCCGCTGAACTTCAAGTTATACGTCCACACCATTGGTCCACACGAGAAACTTTCTCTTAAGGGGTCAGTCAAATTAAATCAATTAGATATGGAAAAAAAAATAGGCATGAGTTCTATTCGTTCTTTGATATTAATTATGCCCCAATAGCAAATATCGTTTACAAAACACGTGTCTAAATTATTGCACTTGGAGAAATTAAGGAATATTAGTGAGAAGAGTGAGCCGTGATGGGTACACTCACGCGACCATAAGCGTGCATTCGCAGTTAATTATCTGCCTTGAAACGCAGAAGAAAAAATCAGAAAACAACATATCAAATATTCCCTTAGTAAAATATCGACTCGGGTTTTCTTGAAATAATCGCTGATGGGTTTAAATTTAAAGACTTTTAAACAATTATTTGCCCTTCATTACATTTCCTAACTGTCAACCAATTTTCTCTATACGTCACAGTGAAAAAACAAGTGTCAATCACGTTAAAGTTTCTATTTTATAATATTAATCTAACCTCTTTTTACAATATATCCAGTATGCTGCGGCTACACTACCGTGATATGGCAATAATTATGACCACAATTAAAACAACGCTAAGTGTGGTCACGATTTATAGCCTTAATTTTACGTCACTCAATATGGAATATGACAGTAGCTCTGTTCTTATTAAATCAAAGAAGATTACCGCGGTAATTACTGCGTGAGTACACACACCACACTACAGTTTGTTCAGTGTGCAACATGAGACTTAATTTGACTTTTTACCGCATAGTACATTGTCATATCTCAGTAAACTTTCGTCACTTCACGCGGTAGTGAACGGACGGTATCATCATCCATCCATCCATCAGCCAAAGGAAGTCCACTGCTGAACATAGGCCTCTCCCAATGATTTCCACAGTGACTTGTTGGAGGCAGCCTGCATCTAGCGACGTCCCGCGACCTTTACCAGGTCGTCTGACCACCTAGTGGGTGGACGTCCCACGCTGCGCTTTCCGGACGGACGGTATGAATGAAACGGAATTAATAAACGAACGGTAGACGGTAAGGGAGTGTAGCCGTAGTAGTAGGCAGCTAAGTATTAAGGTCTACCATCTTAATTGAAGAGAAGGTCCGTGATCAGCTATGAAATGTATACAGGCCGAGTCTTATGTATATAATCTTTAATAAAAAAAATATATACACTCCTTTATCCACATTCTCCAAACTACAGGTCGCTTAAATAAAATTTAAAGAATGTTGTTTACGTCTTAAGTAGTACTTTCGAGTGATAAAAATATTCCTAAAAGGTTAAGTATTAAAGTTTCTATTGAGAGTTCTATGTAAAGAATATATTTCCATATTATTTATATTGTATTTTCATTATAATTTCCAACCTAACCAAGGGACTCGCCAACAAGTACTTTTGTTATCATCAGTAGTTTTTAATTTCTAGATTGAAATCTCTTGGTCAGATAATTCCATACCGCGTGCATTGCTTTTTTTCTATTATTTTAAAATCATCTAATATATCAGTTCTTATAAACTATTGATATACAAACACATATATACATTTTTCATGATAAGTAAAATTATTGTACAACATCCGCTATCTACCACAACCCCGACGTCATATTAACATACGAATATTTTTGAGGTATTTTTCATTACTTCACATTAAAATAATTTTCTATTGAGTGTTTTATTTCCCATTAATACTTATATTGACATTCATAAAAAACGTTTTCAAATCACAACAGTATCTTCAGATTTTAAATAATTCCAACAGTTATTCCAACACTGTTTGATGTAACGAAGCCATTCTGAATTTATACTTGTCTCTTTTCAACACATCATTTTTGGATATATCTGTCTCATTCGCTGCGGGACTGCATCTAGGAGGTTTTACCCCATCCCACTGCATCGCCCACCTGGAGCTTCCAGGTTTGTAGAACTGCAACAATCAACTCCTTACTGAATATGTGATCCTGGTAGAAATTATGCAGAAATGCATTTCAATCAATAAAGTACAGTTCGAGAACAGCGCCCACCGCGCGAGGGACCGCGTTGCTTACTTCCATGCTCACTCACCACTCAGATCCAGATTTATTGTATGATAAGCCCAGTCAAATACTTATTAAGATTATTTTATATCTAAATAGTTTATAATAATTTGTTTTATTATGTTTAAATTCGATTGAAACGTGATTTTATTTAAGTTTTTATTTTTTTATTATCCTTTGCTTTAAGTTAGTTTATTAAAAATTTAGAATGTAAGTACATTTGATTTAGTCTGTAAGCTTGCATTTTCTTAATAATAAATAATAATTTCTTAATAATTTCAATGGTAGAGTAAATCTCTAATTTGTGGGAGGCCGCCTAGGTAGGTGCCACCACAATTTCTATTTCTGCCTCCAAACAACAGTGCAAATGCACTGCTGTGATCTAATTGAAGGACATTGCAGCCAGAGTAACTCTACTGGACATAATGAGACTTAACATCTTAGGTCGCAGGATGGCGAGCGCAGTCGAATGCCAAGCATTGCTTTGTATTTCATGGCGTTGTTTGATTTGCTATGGGTACTCCAAATAAGTACTATCTTATAATGACTGAGTGAATTTATTCGAAATGAAAAGATATGGGTAACGAATTATCGGTTTAAATAAAACAATTTTATTTTTGCAGAATCGATTTACTTTGGGAACAAAGATTTACCGATTAAATATATTTTTATAAATTCGTTGTTTCGGGTTGAATATATCAACGCACAGTTAAAACTACTATATCTAGAAAAGAGAATATCTGAAAGGACATTAAAACGGCAGTAAAACGGTTTTGATTCAAAAATGTAACACAATTTACCAATAATTATTATCGTAATATTTTAATGTATATTTATCGTAAGAAGCTATCGAATGAGTAATTTAAAATTACCGAAATGTATTTAAGTGTTAGCTCCATTCTAAAAGGTATTTTTTCTAAATATTTTTGTTTAAACGAAATATTATTAGGAATATACAATTCAGGGAATATTATAAATTTAAATAATACCACTTTGTCCATCACCGTAATATATTTTCATTATGATTTTTTTTTAGGATTAGTTGCGTTCCGTTCTCATGGTAACCATAGCTTTAAATAAGTTTAAAAAAATCCCACCAAATTAGAAAAAAAATCGTAATATAATTTTCAAAGAAATGCTTACTACAACATTTTCCTAGTTTGTAGCGTATAAATAAAAAATCCAAAACGGGGTGTAATGTGTAATGTATAACACTAAATTAAATTTATTTATTTTTTTTTGATTTACTATATTTTGGATTTTAGCTTGATGAATTTTACGAAGTATGAAGTTTGCAGCATATTTTAATCTATACAGTGTGATATTGACATATGGTATTTAATTTAAACCACATGTCCCTTGCCACCCCAGGTAACATTGTACCTATTAGAAAAAAAATCGTAAGATAATTTCTAAGAAATGCGCACTACAATATTTTCCTTGTAGCGTATAATTAAAAATAGTATTAGGATAATTATGAAATCTTTTTACGCGGAATAAAAAGTATCCAAAACATCAGAGCTCCTCACATAGCAATTGAATTATACTGTCCATGAGCGCATCTACGTATAGCTTACTATACATAATAGTAGTAAATGTGGGACATTCAGACCTCCGCAATGGAAGGACCAGCAACGGTTTTGCGCGTGACGATTACGCGGACGTCTATCCACGCATAAAAGGCGAATGGCATGCTCGTCTCGCCATTCATCGCAATAAAAATATTTTACCTAACTTGCACAGAAAATCATTTGCTTAATGACTTGTACGTATGTGTTGTAATATGTACTATAATATATCTATTTAACCTAAAAGTAAAATATAATGCCCCACTGTCACTCCAATTTTATTTAATATTATTTATGGCAAACCAATAGACTATTTTTTTTTAAATATGTATTATGTATTGATTTTTTATTTTATATCTATCTTGTTGGTAAAATAAAATTGGTTTGTAGTAACCTCGAGTGAAACTGAATATATTTTTATGTCTTTTTTGTGTATGATATACAAGATAATTAATAACCAGCGGTCGCGATGTGTAGTCCCTTGCATAACATTAGATGGATCAGTTATTATGACACCAACAAAGAAAACCTTAAGTCGTTCTTTTTGACTTTGCTTATTAATAGCTAATATGATTTAGATCGTAGATAATACTTATAGTTACAATTTTTCATGGTACATGGTATTTCCATTGGTACACTACATTTTTCGGGAAAAAGTAAGTGAAAAGTAGCCTAAGTGTTAATCCAGGGTGTCAGCTACCTCCATACCAAATTTCATCGAGCAGTTTCTGAGATCATCGCGCACAACGGCACAGACAAACAAACCAACAAAAATTCTAATAATAATTGTTTTGGGTTCTATAACGTTAATACAATCCCCCATACCGGTTTTTCTCATTTATCTTCTATGTACAGACATCGATCGGTTACCAATTTATTATACCTATGTATAGATATACTTGGTATACTTTTAGTTACAATAATAAGTACACTTAGATATTTCTCATAATACATTTTTGAAGCTGAAATCATTACCCTAATTCCCACAATAAATAACAAATAAACGTCATATTATATCTACTACATTAATATAGAAAACTAATAATAATATAGAAAGGCATTCTCCATATATTTTCATTTTTACGGCCTCCGTGGCGCAGTTGGTTAGTTGGTGAAACGAGAGGCAGCAGGTTCGATCCCGCACCGAGATAAATATTTGTATGAACCACAAGTATTTGATAGGTCTGAATGTTTGTGAGACGGAAAAGTCGCGTGGATCCTGATACCCACGACACAAGACTTGATCTTGTGTCGTAGATGGAGTGTGGGGTAAGGACTATGTGACTGTTGGGTGTATTTATTATTGATAATTATTATATAGAGTCGGACGCTCCACTCAGAAGGTGAACAAACTGAATAAAAATTGCAAAAAGTAGTCCCTTGGAGCCTCCTATGAAGGCTCTAAGATTGTTATAGAAATTAGTCTTTGAGTAAGACCTTTCATCACAAATGTCGAATACCGCTGAAGGTGATCATAAAAATTATCTATGCATAAGTTGTAATTAAAACGTTAGTCCTCTACGTTGTTATTTTTTGTGAATGCGAATGTTACTTGAAACCTTAGCTATTTGAAGGCGGAAAGGACTCGTAAACTCCTTGAAATGGACCCAACATAATTCGACTTTTTCATTAGTTTATCTGTATATTTTTCAAATATTTACTTACTCGTACTTATTTACCTCGGACTTATTCTTATGGAATCGTCAACCGACCCAAATTAAATGTTTGTGTTAAACAATTAATTATTTATTGGGACCGTTTGTACTAATTCCAAAAAGACTATGTAGTTTCAAAAGGTTATGGCTACAATACTTATATCTAATGTAAGTCAGTGTATATATGTGGGATTATTATATAGTTCAAAGCGGATTTGACTTTAAATGTATATTTTGAAAAAAATGTTACAATATCTTACAATAATCTTTAACGTCAAACCATACGTCTTCTTTTCAAAATTTCTTTTTCACAACCGCTACATCACTTTACTGCCAATGAGGTTGCACGTAACATAAAAAATAAATCTTAACCCACACGGCCGTCCTGCTCTTCGTCCGCCTCGGACGAATCGGACGTACCGTCAGCAGCAGACCAGGGCTTCATAAAGTCGGCTGAACTGGATGTGCTGTTTGGACCTTCCCCATGACCAACTTTCTTCAAATCATATCGGTCATTATCTTTCATTTTCACAACTTGATATGGTCCAAGGTATTTAGGATACAGTTTGTAACCTTGAACAAATTGTGTTCTTTTAATGGCCACTAGGTCCCCAATGACATACTGAGTAGCCTTCTTTCTTTTCTTATTGTAGTTCTTTCTATTTTCTTCTTGAATTTTCTGTATATTTTCTTTTGCTTTCTTTCGAAGTTCTTCTCTCTGTGTATTATAACTTTGAACATTCTCCTCTTCAATTAGTTTAAAAATTTCATCATCTTTATCCCTCATTTTACTTCCAATCAGCAGTTCGAAAGGTGTCATTCCGATGCTTCGTTGGTATGTGTTGTTAATAACTCGTTGAACAGCATTTACTCGCTTGTACCATTTCGTAGGATCATCGGCGCTCAATTTTGCTAAAATATTGATGATTATCTGATGGATTCTTTCTACCTGACCATTCCCTCTTGGCTGCCCAGTAGTTATCGTGTGATGGGTAATGTTCTCTGATTCGCAATAGTCTTTAAAATCGTTAGACGTAAACGAAGCATTTCGGTCAGAAATTATCCGACGTGGCGATCCAAAAGTTTGTTGTTGTAATTTGAGCTTGTCTAAAACTTCTTTAGTTGATGTCGTCTTCGTCGGATATATCCAGGTAAACTTAGTAAATCCATCCACAATCGTTAAAATGTATCGGTAGTTCTTATTAGTAGATGTCAGAGGACCAAGGTGATCAATATGGTAAGTATCAAGTGGCTTCTCTCCCTTATCTATAGTATGCAAATAACCTTCTTTCTTCCCTCTTTTATTTGAAGTTAGTATACACTCTACGCAATTGTCTAAAACAGATTAAATTTTCTCTTTCAGGTTATCAATGTGGTATTCTCTTACTATAAGTTCTTCAGTTTTCACTACTCCAAAATGTCCCTTTTCATGATTCTTCCTTATAATTTCATTCTGCATCTTCTTTGGTACTACAAGTAGTTTTATTCCGTCTTTAATCTTCCAGAGAATCCCATTTTCGAGTAAGTAGTCTTCGTAATTTTCTGTCTCTAATACTTTCTTGATTAACTTTATTTTCAGGTCTTCATCTTGTGCTCTTTTAAGGCGTGCAGCTGTATCGGTAAGTTTGTAAACATTGATTACAGGTTGTCTACTCAAAGCATCAGCGTGTTTAAGTCTTGTTCCAGGTCGGTGCTCTATAATATAATCGTATTCTTCTAGCAGTAATGCCCATCGCGCAACTCGTGGAGGTAAATCTCTTTTCTGAAGGGTCATCGTCAAGGCTGAGCAGTCAGTCACAATCTTAAACTTTATGCCCAGTAAGTATACCCTAAACTTCTTGATAGCTTCAGCTATCGCTAAGATTTCGAGATAGTAACTGTGATACGTCTTCTCAGCGGGTGTCGTCTTTTTGCTCATGTAGTATACTGGATGCATCTGATTATCTTTCAGGCTTCTTTGTAAAAGGACGGCTCCGTAACCTTCGGCGCTGGCGTCAGTATGTAACTCTGTTTCTAGATTTGGATTATAAATTTTCAGAACGGGAGATTGACATAAACTTCTTTTCAACTCTTCAAACGCTTTCTCACACTCCAAATCGAAATCAAAAACTTTTCCCTTTTTAAGCAAGTCAGTAAGAGGTCTTGCTATTAATGAATAATTCTTTATGAACTTCCGAAAATATCCAGTTAGCCCTAGAAAAGATTGTAACATTTTGATATTAGCTGGCATTTTGAAGTTCGCTACAGCAGCTGTCTTTTCTTTAGATGGTCTTATTTCTCCTTCTCGTATTATGTAGCCTAAATACTGAATCTCTGCTTTTAGGAACTGACATTTACTCCAGTTTAACTCAATTCCATATTCTTCGGCTCTTTTTAGTATTTTCTTCAGCTTGGCTAGTGCTTCTTCTTTAGTATCCGATGGTATAACTAGATCATCTAAATAAGCCATTGCTGTGCCATCTTGAATAAAGTCGTGGAATACGTCATTAATAAATCTTTGAAAGACCGATGGCGCCGTGCACAATCCAAAGGGCATCTTAACAAACTCAAATTGGCCTTGTGGCGTCACAAATGAGGTATATTTCTGACTGTCTGGGTTAACATTCACATGTAAAAATCCATTTTTGAGATCCAGAGATGTAAATACCTTAGCATTCTTTAACCGATCTATTTGGTCTTCTATAAGGGGTAGCGGAAATCTATCTTTAATTATTTTTTTGTTTAATCTTCTATAATCGACGCAAAGTCTGTACGTACCATTCTTTTTCTTCGCCAAAACTATTGGACTTGCAAAGTCAGATTTGCTTGGTTTTATGATTCCCTTACTAAGCCATTCTGCTATTTGTTGGTTGACAATGTCAAGTTCTAATGGTGATAGTCTCCGAGGACTCTGGTGGATCGGTGTCTCATCCGTCAGTATAATCTTCAGTTCGACACTTGATTCTTTAAAAACATTATTTGGGTTATAGTCGTCGATCATCTTCGTTATTATACCAGAGTGCTTAGCATCTCCAACATCTAGTGCTTTTTCCTCGTTGTCACTCAGAGTGGTTAAGTGTAATATTCGCTTTGCAGAAATTCCATTGGGTGAAAAGTTTACTTCAACTTCATTTAATATTGGATTACCAAGTATAACTCCAACTGGTATAGCATGATCTGCCACCATGTGAAATTTACCATCAAAATAGCAGTCATCAATCTGAATCTTAGCCGTGAACGAACCTTTTGTTTGAATCTTTTGTTCGGCTATGCCTGCTAGACATAACGTAGTGTCCGGATCGAAATTCGACGCAACTCCTTTGATCTTCTTGAAATTACTTTCGTCAACCAGATTAACATCACTTCCTGTATCAATCAAGGCCTTCGTCTTCATATCATTGATTTTTACAATCTTATAAGGCGTGACGCAGGAGTCGTATCCAGAGTCTTGGATCTTAAGTGTATTCTTTGCATTCCCAGGGCATTGATTTGATTTGTGGCCAAACTCATTACATTTGAAACATTTGACTCCGTTTGGACAAGTAGGTGATTGGTGTCCTAAGTCACCGCAGTTATAGCATTTCTTAACATTGGTTGTCTTGCCAGTTGCGTTTTTAGAAGGTAATTGACTAAGTTGCGATTGCTTGCTAGAGATCTTCTTCCTGAACTCGCTGTATATGTCCAACTTCTTCCGAAAATCTTTTATGTCCATCGCGCCATAAAGTATACTTTTGTTAGTTTCTAAGTCACGAATTCCATCAATAACATATTCTATCAATGCGGCATCTTCAATTTTTCCATGTAGTGCTAATTCTTTCATAGAAAGAAAATATTGCTGATAGGTTTCTTCGTTTTTCATTTTGCGAGATGCAAGTTTCTTGTGTATAATGGCGCTATTTATCTTTGGGCCAAATTCTTCTTTTAGAGCCTTCTTCAAAGTACTATAGTCTTTTACTCTTCCCAACGATCGCAAAAATAGTTTAGCAGTACCATCCATAAGTCTTTTTGCATAAATCAACTTCTCGATTTTTGTCCAATTCATTATCTGTGCAGTATCTTCGAATTCATCAAGGAACGTCTCAATAGGGTAAGTGTCGTCTCCGGTAAATATCGTCATAGACTTTTCTAAGTCTCGAAATGAAATTTGTATTTCTCGGTCTACATCTTCAACATCATTTTCGTCTTTCTTCGGTGGCATCGTAAAGCTGGTATTTCCTTTAGAGTGTCTTCTTAATTTTCTAGAGGCTATGCAAAATGATGGTCTTCTTGAACTCATTAAATAGTTTGGATTTAAACTAAAATCTTCAATCTTTAAAGTCTTTAGTCTTCATAAAATCTCTTCATCTCAAAACTATCATTTTAGTTCATGTTTCATGTCATTTCAAATTTGCACTCGACTTGCCTTTTCAAAGTTCTGATCCATTTCAAACTATAGTAGATCCCGGACGAGCCCCCAAGATTTTGTGGGATTATTATATAGTTCAAAGCGGATTTTACTTTAAATGTATATTTTGAAAAAAATGTTACAATATCTTACAATAATCTTTAACGTCAAACCATACGTCTTCTTTTCAAAATTTCTTTTTCACAACCGCTACATCACTTTACTGCCAATGAGGTTGCACGTAACATAAAAAATAAATCTTAACCCACATATATGCGTATTACATCTATTTATTAATCTATTTGTTTCAACTACCATTTATTGATCACGGTTAACATACGCGTTGAAATCTATTCTGAAGCCAAATGAACGCCGTGTACCAGGAGAGCATAACTATCCAGCAGTTAACGCTTGGAGACGCTTACAGCGCATGAGCGAACTGTGACCTTTATCTTACTAGAAATAGGCCATTCTATTGAACACGCCGTTATTCCGCGAAGTATTAAACTGAATGCTCGATGCCAGCTGCCCAGCTTAAATTAGAAATGGTATTTTCAATATTGTGCATTATTAATGATCATATATTAAAGTTCCATATAGATAATTATGCATATACATAAATGCTTGTAATCTTTCCTTTCCTTCCTTAAAAGTAAAACTGTGCCGCAGGCCGCATGCAAAGATAATTCATATCAGCAAAAATAATTATATTTACAATGTCGTCAATGTATTATGATATGAATGAAACTCTCCGATTTAAAAAGCATAGTTACGTGGCAGGCTCAACAGCTAAACTTTAAGTTCGTCGTATTTTTGTAGCTATGCATATCGCTGTTAGACATTATTTAGAGTAAGATTTATCCTACCCATATTAACATGTACCATTGTTTTCAGCTTACGAGATGTATCCGTAGACTGTATCGCTTAACTTGTTACCGTTATGGTGTTCTAGTATACACGATATGAATATGAGTCATTTACTAATAGACAGACGAGATGCAAGTAAAAGTTTCTCAAAAAAAGCGTCAGGATTTTAATGCATTTTTTTTAAATATCTTGGATGGTTAAAAGTACCCTTAACCGACGAAAATGCACGAAGAGATTAGTGAAAGAAGATGAAGCGAAAGTAGTATGTCAGAATCGAGCAAAGTGGAGATCCAGTCTCTGCCTGGGATACAGGCGTGACATTTATGTACATATTTATGTATGTGTTTGGATGGTAAATCCCTAGTTTTTGCTATAATTATAATGTAAGCCCTTGCGTACCATTGTATCTTTAAAAATAAAAATATGTACATTATTATTACAGGCAAACGATGTATTTACTACCCAAATACGACGATAAGCAAAAGTAACGACAAAAAAAGACGCTTTTTTTTTGCCAAGTTTTTAGTTGCATTGTATTTGAAGTCACTCATACTACCACCTGGCTTCGTTTTTGGTCGCAGTCTAGATATACCCTGTATTAGCTGAGATAAAAATTGCTTTTTAATAAGCTTTTTTTATAAATTCGTAAAAAAATTCACAATTTCTCTTTGGTGAAGCACCACACAAATTTTCACGGGTGTAAATCCTTACTACTGTGTGAATGCGTATTTATCGTCCTAGTCCGTGTACTGTCTGCATCCTGCAACTACGCCATTTCCACTCGCATTCGAAACGTATTTCTATCTCCTACATCGTGCGGGTGAAATGCACCCCTATCTGAATGCCCGTGCCTCCCCTGTCACACTCAATACATAAGTATGCACAGTGCATAGAACCATCCAGACCTACACACACTTCCAACAAGTCATGCTCGCTTGGTACAAATTATGCAGCATCAGGACCCTGGGAATTCCTGTAAGCAGGAAAATTTACTCCTAGCTACTCATGACGTCCTGGTACAAGCGATGCGATAATTTTCACGGTAATGCTTATGAGCTCATTAGTTACCCAGCTCGCTAGTAGCTATACGTCTGTATACATGCACATGGTTCAAATACCATTATTTGGATTGTACGATTTCCCATTAATCCTTATTGTGAGACGTGAACCAAAGTTAAACATTTAATATTTTTGCAACATTTCAGTAATTTCATGATAAAACTTAGTAAGTATTATGGGGCAAAAATTATTTCAATCATTAAATCAGTCATATTTATTTATTTATTTCTTTTTAATAACAAAATTATCATTTTTTTTTTATTATTTCGAATGAACACTTACTTTGAACATTAAGCATTTATCCTGGAACGGTAACAGCATGCCAACACACCTAAAATAAAACCTACAATAACTCGGTCTGATTAAATTACGTGTCGCCTGTGCGTGTTCATAGCGAAGCGAACCCCGTCTTAATCCTGTACATGTACAGTATCCTGGTACATGGTAGGCTATAGAAAAGCGTTGCCAGGCAATAGACCCAAGTTTTATTGTAAATTGTACCTCTCTCTCTATCTCTCTTCACTCTCAACTTCACTGCTGAACATAGGCCTCCTCCATGGACCGCTACATAGACTTGATGAAGGCGACCCGCACCATCGCGATTTAATAAATTGCAAATTGTGTGCAATAGAATAAATTTCGCGAAAAATAAAACGTAAATCCACTAAATACGGGTCAAATTTGCTTAAGGTTATAGGATATTTTAAATTATCATAATAATTGTTCATAGAAATTAATAAATAATGATGATAAATATGGATGACACTACGTTTATGCTTTTAATTTTTATTCAACATTAACAGATTAATAAACGCCTTTCCGAATCTGAAAGCAGCTATTCAGCAGGACAACATAATTAATCTATATAGCGTGGGATAATCGTCATTTGGAAAATTAAGATAAAAATATTGACTATAGTGTAATGTTGCATTTTTTTCCACTTGTATTTGTAAAATAAGTAAGGGAAATATTTTTTTATTATATATGGGGAATATATTATATTATAACTTCAATAGGATTTAGAAAATAAAACACAATATAGTTGTAACGAGTGAGAATAGTTTAATGATAGATACCTACGTCTTTTTCCATTATATTACTTACATACTATAATAATTATTAATAAATTTATCGACGAACTACTGAAGCGCAACATCGAGATATACATTTAAAATCACTTATCCCTACCGTGTGTTTTCTAATGTGGTTGTCTCGAAAGCGACCGTGTCGATACTGATTCATGGAGTCAATAAGCTGTTTAAATAGACACATACACTACACAAAGATAAAACGTTAAAATCTAATTAAGACTAGGTTATTTATTTGATACACATAAGTCGTCCATTCCTACAAGCCATCACCCAGGACTAGTGTTACCCGCATAAACATCTCTACTGTCCGGGGGAAGAGATTAAATAAAATAAATCTGACATTTGAAAACAATATTAAAATAGTTTAGAAATCAATTAGACGGAAGCCATGCGTGGTCTGTCTGATGATGACGTGCCCGGCGTCGGTGACGATGGCTTCGGAACTGCCCTGTCTCTTCGTACTGAAGTCCATACCGCCTCAGGTTTTGTTGGTGGTAACTGTGAAGAACGCAGTTCTTTACCTGTTAGCAAAGAAAACACTTAATGAAAATTCGGAAATTAAGTTTGATTGAGGGAACGTTGCAAGTCGTATTGCTACGATTTATAACTTGAAATCATGAATGATATTTTATGCTCTTGAATAAGAGTGGTATAATATTGGTGAAGATAATTAATTGCTTATCTACCTTTTCTCTATCCATTACAGTAGTTCTTGACATTTTCTCAAGCATTCAGAATACATGTCAGCAACTGAAACAAAAATCAATACATCTTAAAAATTCCACATAATACTTAACATTTCTATTTTAAAACCTCTTAGGGTATTCAACCTTGAAAAGTCATTGTGAGATAATTTAATTGTTGTAATAAGAGTTTGAGTCCATTTCTGACAAAGGATATTTAATAGGCAACAACCGAGTTCATTGCGCATGCGCGCTGTCAGGGCGCGGCGCCCGTGCCGATTACAGCACATACCACTTATATGTGGGTCAAAGCGAAACAACTGTAGAATTCATTACGACGCTATAGACCCTACCATTTTTATCAAAGTAAAAGTGAACTCACCTCAAGACGCCGTAGACAACACTCCAAAAAAATAATTGAAAAAATCAGATTTAATTAATCACATCTTACTGAATATTTATATGGAATAATTTCAACTCGCTACTACGACGTGTCCAGCAATAGTTGATACATGATTATATCACTTCCTTATACAAGCATGTATTAATTACTGCTGGACACTTCGCAGGTGCAGCCAGCGCCCGCGGTAGCCTCGCTGCAAATGGCACGTTCTGAAGAGGAAGTGCATCGCCCACCTCATATTGTATTGATCCGAGTGCAGAGCATGCTCAGTCGAAGTAGGTCACCTATCAGTACCTGAAGTATAGTCTGAGCTAGTTCATATAATTATGGCATAGCGCTGATTTACCTCGGCTCGAAACGCAAGAAAATTTATAAACTGACTTGAAAAGGCAGGTTTCGTATTATTTTTATTTGTAACGGTATGTTGAATGTACGCCCATAGGGGCTCACTATTGGGCACGGGACTCTACAACCGAGAGTTCGATTGAAAGGGCTCAGGTCATAGTTCAACACCCTGGCCTAGTTCGGGTCTGCGGACTTCACGTAAAATATTGTAATAATTTAAAACCTAATATTAATTTGTGAGTTCATTTACATATTTATAAAATTATGCAGTCACTAAAGAGACCTCGCGTGCCACCTATTTAATTTTGAGTCGTTTTTTTAAATAATCCCTTACCATCGAAAGGTAATAATTAGTTAATAATAAATTTAGACCTATTGTAAAAGATAATTTATCTTTGAATATAATGAATTCATTAGGAGAGGCCTATGTTCAGCAGTGAAATTCCTTTGAATTAATTGAACTCAAGTCTCAAACACACTTATATTATGATGGTCGGTTAGCATAATATAAGTGTGTTAGAGGCGGTCTACTGTGATTGTGACATTTTTGCCTTTTACCAATATTTTACATGTGTTGTCCCCTTTCTCGATTAGCCCGTATGGGCCTAAATATGTTGGTTGAAGAGTACCACGCACAGAGTCATCCCTCAAAATTATATGGAATGATTTTAAAAGGTCTATATAAATAAAGATTGACATGAAGCAGGTACTGGTTGCAATTAGGAAGTGAAATTGCGTAGGCAGATAGTAAAATCCGAAATGTCAGTTGAATTGGGAGATGATGACTGGAAAAATCTCCTGGCATCCTTAGCGGATCGCCATAAACTAGTTTTGCCGAGGATGTGTAAAGGTCTTCCTTTAAAGAACTCCTTATGCCAAGCAGAACCAGATTTATTGTATCCGCCCAATTTGCGTCAGCGTGGCACATATTCGCCGCTTTTAACTGCCGGTAGAATCGTTCCATGAGGCCACTGCATCCCGGATGGTAGGCGGTAGTTGGCCGATGTTTGAAACCTATGGTTCTTCTGATGTATTGGAAGAGTGCAGATTCTAATTGCCGGTCGCGATCGGTAATGACTTCGGTGTAACATCCGAATCTGGATATCCAGGATATCAGAGCTTTTCCGACCGTTTCGGCTGACATGTTTACCATAGGTGTTGCTTCTGGCCAGCGTGTGAAACGATCCACTACGGTAAGGCAATACTTAATCCTTGCGATACAGAAAGTGGGCTTATTATATGCACATGGACGAAAGAAAATCGCGCTCATTCAGATGTACCTAGGCGCGCTGGCGAGCAAGGCATTTACGTGATCACTCCCGACAGTCCTTACGAACCCCTGATCATACAAAGCGCTCAGCTACCAATTTAACACAGGTGTCAATCATGTCAATTTAACAGATCTTCGCATCGTACATACAATATATTGGCAACACCGAACTGAGATATTCTTAGGTTACAAATTATATTTGTCGAAACTATTACCTTTTGATTTCAAAGAATCGACCTAAAACTAAGTATTGTAGCTGATAAATACACATGATATAATTGGGGATGAATTAAACGTGGCAGTGGCGAAGAGTGTCTTTTTCAAATGGAAAGCCGATATTTCCAGAAATATCTGCTGTTATAATTAACTATATTTTACTCCACTATGTACGTACGATATTCAGCACCATATTCGCTTATTATTAATAATACTAATTATATTTTCTCATAAATTGAGCATTTGTTTACTAAAACTAACTAAGCATGCAACTTATATTAAAAGTAATTTTAATTATTCACGCCAACATGTATAAATAAAATCGGAATCGCAATATAAATATTTGCCGCAATATCATTTAAAACATTAGGAAATATTTAAACGTAAAACCTCAATTTACTGAAATAGATTTACAAAAAAGAAAAACAAAAAATTATCGGTTGCAATTATAGTTCAAAGCCGAAACCTGGATTCGAAGAACCAGGGACCTCCGGATCTCAAGAATCCCACGCTCTAACCACTGAGCTATTTCGGCTACAACAATCTTGTCGAAAATATCGTACTGTATCATCACCGAGAATGATATTTCATATTCGGTTTATTGTTTGTTTGGTCTTGTTTTCTAATTAGGAATCTGTTGTGTACGACATAAAGAAGTTATTGTCAGAAATTACTCACAACTCGCATTTCTCTCTATTCTAAATACAGCCATCATAATCGAAGAGTAAACTATTAAAAAAGTTTATGTTTTTTTTATGAGACATAATGATAATAACCTTTGTCTATAATATCCAGCGTTATTTTTATTTGTGTGAATTCAGCATTTTTTTCAACTTATATAAAAAATGCAATTCATGAGATGAAAATGATCCGTCAAGCATGTTTCCACTACGAGACCACTAAAATGTCAAAAATTACCAACTAATTACTAACTCGAAAAAAAAAGAGCGCGAGCAGCCAAATTACTGCCCCTAAGGGCATAAGTATTTATAATATAGGGGTCATACATATGCGTCTTCAAAAACAAAGATGTTTTTGTTCGTAATGTTTCAAACACTACTATATTAATGAAATTTACATACATACATAAACACACGCCTTTTTTCCAGAAGGAGTACGCAGAGGTGCTACCAGAACACCCACGTTTCGCCTTGTATATTCCGTCCCACGATGTGATAGGGGGCGAGCCTATCGCCATATCGGGCACAAATTCCTGACTCCGGGCTGATAATGAATAGAAAATCCAATATCGATTCGAACCCGAGACCTCAGCTTCGCAATAATACCGTAGTACCACTACGCCACCGAGGCAGTCAGCATTAATGAAATTTGAACTATTTATTTAAGAATGTAATGTTATTTATGTATGTTTCTAGTTTTGTGAATTAACAATAATAAAAAAACTCCGTTGAAAAAATAGATAGAAACTTATACAAATCACTATGGTATGGAGGTTTCCTCACGATGTTTTCCTTCACCTTTATAGTGCGTGGTGATTGACTATCAATACCGTGTGCCCGGAGATTTGAACCCGCGACCACCGTGAACATGTAGGCAGCCGCGTCTGGTCTGTTTACTGTCGGTAAACGGCCACCACGCACTGTTATTATTATTTCGTGTACCATTCTCAAACCATCATTGAAATAATCTCTATCTACTTTATTTCCTAATTACAAAATCAGTCGACAACATTGACAAACAACAAAGTATGTTTAGGTTAAGCAAAGAGCCCATAGGCAAGTTACTTCCACAATTTCTTGCAGAAGTATATTGACAACTGTTTTCACTGACTGCAATTTCTCTATATTTAAGTCGCTAGTAGAAGTGTGTAGAAGTGAACTTCCTGAAAGAACGTGTAACACTGTTTCGACACCAATTGCATACAAATTACTTGAGCGACGGCGTTCAAACAAGATGACTATATAGCTGCAGAAAAATACGAGCTACGTGTATTGCGTTGTTGTTAAAACATAAGCTAAAAAAGTAAGATGCGGGTACGAGATTGACTATTGAGCCGTGATGATTTAGGTCTTCAAAGCCAATTATTAAGAGAACTCCAAAGCGAAAATCTCGTACAATTAAAAAAGACCAGTGAGAAACTACGTGTTTATTACTTTTTGTCTAGATATTTACAATAATTATATATTATAGAATTTTACGACTGATGCTGGATGTCGAGCGTTTCTACAGCCATATACTACACAACTCGTTCCGGAATATCACAATACGCACAGTAAAATACGAGAAAATGTTGAATTTTGTGAAAGAACATTCACAAAATAACAACAGATTTTGAAATTCGTAGTTGTCATTTTGTTACCGTGTTGCTAAGTAATTTATTCGCAATCAGCAATTAAATGAAGAAATAAAGTAAAACTGAAATTTTACTAACGTTAACCCTAATCCTAATCGAATGGGTATTTTTGTAGGATATCATGACCGTAAAAATATATTGAAACTTACGGGCGGAATACAAAACCTTTTTATTTTAATCTATATACTTTTTGCTATCTGGGGAAATAATTCTTGGACTTTGGCAACATAAGATAAAGAATGAGTAAGCTAGAAGATAACACAAAATTTCAGATGTTTAAAGCTTTGGGCTAACGCTAATTCCTCGCTCATCCGAGTTTATTAATAAGACGGTAAGAGTAAGGCGAAGTGAAATTCTTTTCGTTCTTAGTTGTACTAACACAGTATAAATATTTTTCAAACAATCGCCATTCTAAATATATTACAAAATTGTTAAACCAAAGAGATTACCCCTTCGTGCCTTCACAGAGTACAAGTATGTCTCAGTTTATTCACCTGATGCCACAGACTAAACGAATCGAGTACGATGTGTTACATTTACTGCAGGAGTGTAACATTGTTTATAGGAATAGCCACTACACTGTAACGTATGCCTTTATCACACAACTCTCAACGGCTATGCGATCCTATTATTTAAATCGCGTATTATTTTGCCTTGTTGGCCTGTGCCAATAATGTGGCCTGAGCCCTGTGGCTCAGTATGTCACTGCCCAAATAATTTAGAGGCAATTTACTGTTATCGTATCACCCGTTTATCGCACGGCACTCCTCTGAAACCGAGTTGATTGAGCGGACTCACACCATACATACTCCACTGCAACGCAAAGGTACTGTAGAAAACAAGGTTTATATGCATATACTATATGTATGTACATTACTATTGCCTTAATGAATACTGGAGGATATGCTTGATGTTATTATTTTGCCCAATTTCTGTTACATCGTATTTAATAGAATAAAAACCATTTATTTGTTTCGTCGAGGTTTACGATGTTACTCATAGGTTCATATTTTAGTGAGATTGTTGACTCTATAGTTAAGTGTATTATTTTTTGTTACTTAACGGATCACGTTGAGAAGCACATCAAAAAGATCGTAAAGAGTCAATCTAGCTATTTGTTTCGATTTTCTTACATCGTCCCATGGTGAAAAAATTAATAAAGCGTCACTTTTGTCGACTTTGTCACTTTTGGCGCTCTACAGAAATAAATAAATAAAACTGTTTATCGTGGTGGATTGAAGATCAAGACCAGTAAATATCATGGAAGGTTAAGTAATTTATCAAATTTCAATGTTTTATATGGTGTTGGTGTGTTTTTAAGTTATAGTTTAATTTTATTGCATAGCTTGGTTCAAAAATTTGTAACGTCTTTTCAAACACTTTTAATAGAAATTTACGAGATTACTCTATTATTTTTCATTGAAATGGTGGTATATTTAATGCACTTTAAATTAATATACTGATATTGGGTCCATTCTAGAGAAAAAACACCATAAAATGTAATAAAACCTAATCGAGGTGTATAATCGAGCGAGTTGCCGTTTCATTGGGCGGCCATTTTCTCTGAAAATTTGATGCGAAATAGATTGTGGACATTCCCACATACGTGAATTCGTTATTTAATATTAATTAAATTTTTGCGTATTTAGCTTATTTTTTTAAAACATTTAATGATGTTAGGGATGACTTATTAAATATACGTATTTAAATAAAACTAAGATATTTTTTAAATTTTGTTGTTGGGTCGATGGTTTTGGTTTCCTTTTTTAATGAATGTTTTCTTTATTTTTCAATAGCCTAAACATCAGGGGAGTAGCCACATGGGGCCGAGGTGTATACACTTAGGAGGCAGTGGTCTTATTCGGGAGACACACCACCATGCAACCCAAGATCGGGCACCTCGCCCCTTACACCATACATCGGGGCCTTCCAAATTTCGTGAACAAATGCATCATCACTTCCCGACGAAACATCAGACCACTGCGGGAGGCTATGCTAAATTACGGCGGGTGCGTGTGCAAAAAACGGACGCACACATATTGCCCCACTTGCAACGTGACTTTATGCGTGTTTAAGCAGGGCCAATCAAATAATGGCCCTTGTTTTCTGTCTTTTCATACATATTAAAATAAATAAATACACCCAACAGTCAGATGCATGGTTTTGACCCCGTACTAAGATCAAGTCTTGTATCGCGGTATCAGGAGCTATGCGAGACTTTTCGGTCTCACAAACACCCAGACCCGACACAAATACTTGTGGTTTACACAAAAATTTGTGTCGGTACGGGGATCGAACCCGCGGCCTCTTCTATCACAGCCGGCGTCTAACCAACTGCGCCACGGAGGCTGTCAAATTATTTTCTTCTAGTCTTTTTAATCACCTGATACAGACGATAATGAAAACCGCTTCCCGAACCGGGTGGTAATTTTAAAAAATACTGAATCTAAATTATGTTTAACATTTTTACAGATTCAATAAATTATTTTCATTTTCATTTTACGAAATCATATCCATGTTCAAAAAACTTAATTTATTCGAAGAAATTGTGTCTTTTTTATGCCCTGTAATTTGTGTTTTTTAGTATATTTTGTAATTCTTTGTATATCATTGAATTGTACAGTTATTGCACTTTCTATTAATATTTGCATCTTACACTGGACTTGCTTTTTAAGCTAAATATGTTTTCAAATGCATTGAAATGTATATAGCTTAGTAATTTGCTTTACATTTAAAAATCTAATTGTTATAGTTAATATTTTATGTTTAAATTATAGTCCTACTTTCCTTATAACATTCAAACAATTTACCATTTTGTCATAGTACGCTGGTAAACAGATGGTACAAATTGCCATTTTTTTGCGATAGTCCGATGACGTCGAAAATTTATATGTGACTTTGAACACTCATAAAAAAGTAGTTGTAGTTAAATATATCTTTGCTTTTTTTTCCTTATTCACTGTATACATGTTTATCAAATAAAAGTATTTCGAAGCAAAAAAATATATATTCAATAGGAAAGTGAAAAAAGTCCTTTATTTCGAGTTTACCATCCAATAAAACAAAACTGGTTGTAATAACTGCTGATTAATATGATTCAGAGGTTAGTCAATATTGTTATAATACCGAATATAACCAACAATATATAACTTTCATACAAGAATCTCGAGGAATATAACTTTACGTAACCGCGAGTCGACCGCGCTAACTCGCGCAATCAGTTGCTATGAACTATGTTCACTGAAACCAGTACGTGTAGTATATCGTACTCGATTCACTTAGTCTGTGGCATGAGGTGGATGAACTCAGAATCAGTCACAGTGTGTTCGCATACTAGCTTACATAAATTATTGTCTTGTGAAACAATAAAGAATGTAATAAAGTACGGAAACTATAAATACATTTCACGCAATATTTCTGTGCTATTTAAATGAAATGACCGTACTCAGTGATATTAACAGGAAACAATAAAATATTCGTCAGCAATAAAACCGACACCTAAAATTAATTATTATATGCACGAACCTACAATTCTTTTATTGTTACAATAAAAAATCACGGATAAGCAACTTAGAGTCGCTACAGTTGCGGAGGGATGTTGCCTCTCTAAGCGTGTTCTACCGTCTGTATCACGGTGAATGCTCTGAGGAATTGTTTAGTTTAATCCCCTCCTCTCCTTACCTTAACAGAACCACGCGTGCTGGCTTGCGAAGCCACAGCTTGACGGTTCAAACCATCTCGGCGCGAACAAAAAAGTTCGCAAATTCTTTTTTCTGCCGCACTGTGAAGCTGTGGAATTGTTTGCCGTCACACGTGTTCCCTCCTTCCTATAATCCTGGGTCCTACTGCCGTAGTGTGAAGAAGCATCTCAGCAGGCCGGCATAATTGTGTCGAATGGCATGGGACCGCCGTCTGATGCCATTCGATACTCTGTCTGGACGGCATTTGCGCTTAACATCAGGTGCAGTGCAGTCATCATGCCGTGCCAGAATAAAAAAAAAATGTATATATTTACTTGACTACGACAAAAAAAACAAAATAGAGGGTACTGATTTCAGCAGTCTATTGTTCAGTGACTTATTTGTTTTACAGTAGAGTCAAAATTACACATCGTATTTTGATACATTACAGAGGTAATTGATTCGTTATTAGGGTTCGGCCGCGGTGTCCGAGCCCCTTATTCGCAGACGGGCCGCGGCGCGGCACCGCGCAGGTGAGGTTCCGGTGAGGCTATGGCGTTGTTGCTGCAGGATCCCGGAGCTGTTTTAATACGCTGAAAGAATTTGGTTGTCTCGCCGGTGTAGGAATTTAGTAGGGAAATATAGGACCATTCACCACGTAGGACCGGTGAACCCAACATCGCCGCTCCGTTACCTCCAGGCAGTGGTAGCGATAAGTTGTTTTGCTCCAGGATAACAAAACAAATAATGTTACACTGCGTTCTTGTATTGGCAAATGCTGTAAATATTGTGGAAATAATATTTCCGAGATCATTGACCGGATGCCACAGACTAAAATATTCGAGTAATAATCGAGTGATGTGGTTCGTTTACTGTAAGAGCGAAAATGTTTTATATGTGATGCTACTACACTGTGGCTTACTCTTGTATCACAAAACTCTCAATAGCTATGCGGTCCTAGTATTTGAATAGCGTAATATTTTCGCCTTGTTGCGAGCTTATAGGAAAACGTTCGATATCCCAGTGTCCGACTGCTTCAGCGAGACATCCCAGTGTTCTTGATTCAGAGCAGGAGAAGAAAAATAATAAGTTCTTGACACGACTGCTGAGAATTAACAATACAAACGACATTCAGTTTAAATAACCTACTTATTGCAGAAAAACCATACAATAAAGCAAAGTGGGCGTTTATATGGTAAGTATGATTTCCATTTGGAGATTTGAAAAAGTAACAATAGACATTTTGGTTTTCAGCGTCATGTCCGAAGTTGCTAAAATATTGTTAATAAATAAAATATTGATATTGAAGCTGAGAGAATTGTTGATAGTAAGGAATTTGTTGTATCGTATAATTTAGAATTGTTAAATATATTATTATAATAGTGACACTGAAAACGCCATTCAAAAAATCTTTAATTCTGGAAATTAGTGCGATGATTTGTAGTTACAGCGAGCGTCTCTTGCAGTGGCGAAGCTTCCATACATGTCGATTCCTACCGGCTACCCTGTTGTAATTTATGTGTATTATAAACTTATATATTTTTATTGTATATAATGTTAATAAAAAACAAAAAATATAATTAATAAAACATTATAAAACAACACCAAACATCATCTTAATTTATACAACTTATCAAACAAAATATATAAACATAAAACGCACTGCAACGCGTTAAACATTCAATGCTAACGCAAACTAAACGCACAAACACGCCTCAACAGTACGCGATTCCTAAATTTTTTATCGGCTTCTTCTTGCATTGCGCTCGCGCTCATGTACGGTACGGTATTTGCTATCTTGTCATATATTTTAAGGTCAGAGCTACACGCAAAATTGCACCTTAAATCGTCTATAGTTTAACGTCTAGGTTTATTTGTAGGTGGTATACGATGATTTTTGCCATTGAGTATGCTGGCCGGCCTGCGGCTTATAAAGTAATTTGCTAGTTCGCGCCAATTTTTTTTCGTGTTTGTAATTAGAAAATATGTATTATGTACTAATGTATTGTTTTTGTATAATATGGCGACTACTTTTAGGTTCGTGAATAATTGGTGGGCAGCATTTGACATTTTACCGGTTTCGAAGTGGAAATGTATACGTACTTGTATGTGTACATATTGAACAAAACTCTTTAATGACCAATTGATTAGAGTGATTTTACAAGTGATACACGTAGACTCCTGCGTGATGGATCATTTTTATATCATGAAATTATTCATTAATCATTTAAGTTTGTTTAGTCTAATAGGTAATCTCAAAACGCAAAACAGCCAAAAATGTTTCGAATTTAATGGGAGTTATTAAACCTTATAGTACGCAACGAGAACAGTGCAATGCCGTGCACGTTTCTAGCAAGTGAAAGAAAAAATATAGTTAATATTAATAAACAAATATGTCGCGGAATATAGTGCGTACATAACGGAGTAAAAATATTGTTGTTAATTTAATAAAACTAGTAACCAGAAATATTGGCTTCGCATTTGAAAAATGTTACCCTTCGCCACTGGTCTGTTGTACTCGTATTTACGACTCGTTTATCTCTAAAATATGTTCCAAGCGGCCTTGGCAGAGATCTTGACTTATACAAACAGCCGCGTCCATTTAAATAAAAGGGGACGCGTAAGTGTGCCAAGTTCACGGTCGATACTTGGGTCCTGGCTCTGCGTGGGGGAATGAATTATTTTTTTATTACGAGGCCACGTAGAGGAAGTCATATCTAGTGCAGAGCTACGTTTTCAATAAATATATTACTACACTTTTAAAACCTTCTGACGAACTTAAGTCTACGAATCCGTCTATAACTATAATAGCGCGTGATCGCCCACTGCTGTATCCTCCACGACTGGGAGTTTTACTGAGAGGCCACCAGCAAGCCTAGCGCGAGCTGACAGACTTCATAGGCACAGAAAATTTTGTTCTCTACGGTATGCAAATGTCCTTACGATGTTTTCCTATATCGTTAAAGTGTGAGATAATTAGCTATCAATAAACACGTGAATCCAAAAAGTCAAAAGAATTCGTTGGGCTTGGAACAGGCGACCGCCGCCTCGACAGCTGCGTTCGGTTCATTTCCAACAGACCACCCACGACTCCCTCACCCTGCCGCTGATATTGATTTATTGCTCAGCCAATGAACGACGACTGTGAGGTGCCACAGCTTACGCGAACCGAGTGCCAATTTTATATACTGTGACACAGGTTTTCGTTTGTAGAGAAAACATTTATTATTATTATAATTACTTTATTGGACACAAAAAATAAAATAAATGCAAAAAACATACAACTATGTAAAGTAAACTCATGAGTAATTGTCAAATATGAGGGGATAAATTAGACGTAGTGGAAATACAATTTAAAATAAAATGTCAGAACTAGATTCCGTTTCAAATTTAAAACGGCACAAATTTTGTATCAGAAAATACAAACAAGCTAATCACGCCTGATGAGGATAAGGAATACTTTGAAGGATCAAAAAATTATAAAAAATATATGTATAGGTATCGTCGTAAATCTCGCCGGAACAAATTTTACCGATGTTTTTGATAGAATTAAGAATCACAAAAATACATCAAGCATCCGTATGTGTGTTGATAGTTTTACAAGACTACTCTATACTTCAATTACAAGAGACTATGACGGTAAATGAAAATATTTTAAGTAATCCTGCATAATATAGAGATAATAACAAGATCATTATTGTAAATCAAAACCTTTAGGTCACTCTACATTAGTACATACTCTACTAATGTAGAGTGGCCTCAGCCCTCTCATTAAAACTCTCAGTTGTACAGGAGTTCCGTGCAGTGCGCGATGATGGGTGTCACAGTTACAGTGGGAGTCATAGAACTGTTACAAGTTCCCAGAGTCCAGTAAAATAGCTAATCGAATGCCACGACATTGTAGTGCCTACGATATACATATATCCAACATTGAAAGGACATGGAATCCAACATGGAAAGCTGCTGATACTGTAGCCTAGGTCCGTGTCGCACAACTTTTAGCAGTATGCGGTCCTAGTATTTGGATCGCGTAATATATTGAATAGAATATATATGTATGAACGTGATTAATCCATGGTGTAGGCCCGATGGTGATAACAACTGCTCTTACTTTTACATTTGTAATAAGGAAAAATACATAATAGGCCATACCGTAATTTACAAACATCATGCATATGTTACCAAGTGGCGCGACCTATATTCAAATATTCTACCAACTGGAGACCTCGTGCGATTTTTTATAGTTTCATTATGTAGCTTTGGTATGCAAAATTGTCTGTTCGTGCATTAATTAACTTTTTTATGGCGGTCTTATTTTTGTCGAACCTTTCATTGTTTCTTGTGAATGTCAATGAATACGCTCATTTCATTTTAATAGTACAGAAATATTTAGCCAATTAGCTCTAAATATTTATGCGCTCCTAGTACATACATCGCGAATTATGGAACACTTTTGCCGCGGTCTCAGTATGTCTTTGTTCGGATATTTCGGGGACGTGTATTGTTAATGTATCAGCGCACAATGGCTGAGAACGAGTTTCCTCTACGACCGAGGCCGACAATATTTACAATTGACATTCAGTTTAAACAACCTACTTATTGTAGAAAAAGGATATAATAAAGCAAAGTGGGCGTTTATTTATATAAGTATGTTTGTTTGGAATTCTGAAAAAGTAACAATGGAACAATGTCCATTGTTACTTTTTCAGTCGATGGATGTTGCGATTTGGTTTCCAGCATTGCGTGTGAAGTAGCTAAAATATTTTCGATCGGTTATAAAATGTATTATATGTATAGATAATTTATACTATGTTGTGGTGTGGTTGGGTTTTTGGTAGAAATCGGGGCGTTTCTCACCCTGACACATCCAGTGCCACCCAAAAGGCGCGCGACGGTCACCGTAATTGAAACATTTTATAATTTTTGTTCCCACCAAACTTAGATAGTACGCACACCCATAATAATCCCATTCATAAACTCCAGTTTATCAATAAAAATATAAAAAATAACCTTGTATGAATAGAGGAATCGCAATCGGGAACGTTTTAAGGAGTTTATTTTATAACCACGTGCGAAATATTACGCGATTTAAATACCAGGACCGCATAAACATTCAGAGCTAAGTAGCGCAGGCGGAGCTCACAGTGTAGCTGCAGTCGCTACGAACTACGTTCACTGAAGCAGTACGTGAACAGAACGTGAATGACATCGCACTCGATTTTCTTAGTCTGTGGCATCAGGTGAATGAACTCAGAAGCAGTCACAGAGTGTTTTCATACTAGCTTACGTAAATTCAGTTGTATGATAACGTGAAGTGAGCGTGATATTATTACTAATTAAATTTGAACAATGATATCATTGTATTCATGCCACGATTAAGAATGTATGAATATTTTACAATATTAAAATAAAATGAGCGGACTCATTGACATTTACAGGAAACAATGAAAGGTTCCACAAAAATAAGACCGCTATAAAAATAACAATTAATGCACGGACAATTTTGCATGCCAAAGCTACATAAGGTTACAATAAAAAAATCGGACGAGGACTCTAGTTGGTAGAGTATTTGTATTTGGGTCGCGCCACTTGGAAATAAATTCATGATATTTGTAAATTTAAGTATGGCCTATAATGTATTTTTCCTCATGAAAAATGTCAAAAGAAGAGTAGTTGTCAACGCCATCGTGCCTTAATCACGGAATTATTACCTTAAAATAAATCTTTATTCATGAACTAAATTTGTTTAACAATACAAGGTTGGGGCCTTCTATTAAGTATTGAGATACTTGTGCCAGAGGACCCCGCTCTTCCATATCCATAATATACATGTTTTACAGTATCATTACAGATATAACATAAAACATAAAATCAAATGAAATAATCAATAAATTAAAAATTTGAAAAAAAAAATCCTTTTATTTTTGTGGGTAGTATATTACGCGATCCAAATACCGGGACTGTTAAAGATTTGTGCGACTCAGAACTAGGTTACAGTATCAACAGCTATCCCTATAAATTATTTTCCCTAAAGCAATGTGCGATATACAGGATGCGCAAACAAACGGCGCACTTGCTAATATACATTTTAGTAAATCGTATTGCGACTAGATTTAAATGAATTTACATAGCGTAGTCAAAAACAAAGATAGTAGATAACAAAGATGCCGAGAAATTAACAATTAACAACACACGTGCTTCTCCTTAACATATTACGCCAAATGGATACCTATGTACCTCTGAAAAAAAGTTAAAGCGAAGACTACGAAAGTTTTGTTGTTGTTCAAAATGATTTTCACTGTTTATATCTTTAACTATTTAATAAACGACGATATGAAAAAATATGTATATGTTAAAATCTTGTGCTTTACCTATCCCAACCGGTTTATTCGAAAAAGTGGTGGTAATTCTTAAAACTTTACAAGGTCATAACTCCAAAACGGATAGGTATTTTCCAAAAAATTATTCTTTATTATCATATTAATATTATGCCCTTGTATTCAACTACGCAAGTGCGCCATTGTCCTGCGCTCCCTGTATATCGTAGGCACATGATTAGCTATTTTACTACTCTTGTAACTCGTAACAATTCTATGACTCCCGCTATAACTATGACGCCCATCATCGCGTCTTAAAATATTTTTGTTCACCGTTATAAAGTCATGTCATTGACTATTCCCGTATGAATCCACGACCACCGACTCGGCGGCCGCGTCCGGTGCGTTACCAACAAGCCACCACATACACCCTCAGCCTACTGCCAGTATTGATTTATTGCTCAGCCAATGAACGACGGCTATTCCTGGTGAGGCGTTGAGTCGACACAGACTAGGCACATGGTATTCGATGCGGTTCATTTTCTGTAACACTGAATATTGCTTGTATGGAAAGCTACTACTCTGTATGCCTACGGCTTCGCCTGCGTTGGTAAGAGATGAACATCATCCATCCCGTTTACACCTTCGAGTATATTAATAACAAATCAACAGGTGGTTTAGAATTCTTCTGCTATTATGATATCCTAGTGTTTGCGGTACCTGAACTTGGCATGTTGCCAGGCAACCGTAAACAAATGTTGTTTACATACAAACGGCATCTCTGTGGCCTCTTTGGCAATTGATTTTACATGTATATTACTTAAACACTGCAAGCAAAATGTAATCATATATTCTAGCCCCTACGAGGTGAAAATCCTGGAGATCTGAAACACCCGCATCAATACGGACTTTAAACATGTTAAGTACCTATTTTCTGTACGAGGAATAACAAATATTTTTGTGAACCACATTTGATTCAGGTCTGGGTGTTTGTGAGACCGAAAAGTCTCTCATAGTTCCTGATAGCCACGACACAAGACTCGATCTTAGCTTGAGGTCAAATAAAGATTATTATTATCATAAACATAATCGCACGAAGTTGAATATCAGCAGCTACATCAGTGACAATGAAATCAGAGTCTTATTGAACAGTGCGTTATTTCGTGTCATCTTTTAACACTCGTGACAAATCAGAGGGATAAGTGTTGCACATGACATTCGAACAAAGCTTGCTGAGGGTTTTCTATTGTTATAGTGAGGAACTAAATATGTTTTAGCTTGTTAATGTGTCCCGCTGCAGGGCAAAGATAAATATTATTAGCTCATTAATAAATGTAGACACGCTTGCAAATTGACTGGTTCTATAAAATACTTGTGCGTTGTTAAATTTATTAAGTAATGTCCTAAATAAAATCACTGAAAATAAAATTGGATATTGATCGTTATCATCATCATCAGCCTTTTATTGTCCACTGCTGAACATAGGCATTGACCGTCATGTTGTTCGTCAAATATGAATTTATCAGGGAGCGCTTACTGATTAGCTCCGATATCTATTTATTGCAAAATATTACGCAAGCCAACTACTAGGAGCGCATAACCATTGAGAGCTGCACGACACAGATGTATGTTACACTTTACTCGTAGTAGCTCTCTCTGCCTTTGTAGCATTTTCACTGAAACAGTAAACTAAATATATTGCACTCGATTTCTTTAGTTTGTGCTCTGTGACACACAGTGAACGAAGTCAAATGAACAGACCGTCCCGACTGCTTTAAGGAAACATCCCAGTGTTCGCGATGAATAGAAGAAGAAGAAAAATAATAAGCATTTGACATGATTCCGGGAATTAACAATACAATTGATATTAAAACGCTTTTCAATAAACCTCGTCTTTAGTTTTGAAAATTAGTGCGATGATTTGTAGTTAACAAGCGTTTCTTATAGACATAGGGATCCCCTGACTGTCTGTCAAATATGTTTCAACCGGCCTTGACACAGAATACAAAATAAACGGGGAGACTTAGTGTGCCAAGTTCACGGCCGAAATGCGAGTCCTTGCTCTTCGTGAGGGAATGTTTTATTTTATTTATGAGAGTGCGTCATATGTAGTGCAGAGCTATGATGTCAATAATGATTAAACTTCATTCTATAAAAGTTCTGACGAACTGAATTCTACGAATCGATAAGAGCGCTTGATCGCCCACTGCCGAGCACGGAACTCCTCTACAACTGGGAGTTTTACTGAGAGGACGAGGACTTTAGCTATAGTACACAACGAAAGAATAATGCTGCTGACAGACTTCACATAGCACAACACATCATGTTTAAATCTCTATAGTGTCCAGGTTCCCTCACGATGTTTTTCTTCACCGTTGAAGTGTGAGGTAATTAGCTATCATTAAACATGTGAGATGGCCGGCATTACCATGAAATATTCGGACGGAGACGTACTGGGCACTGGGGCAACTGTGCACATTATTACGCGATTTATATACTAGGAGCACATAAACATTCAGAGCGAAGTAGCGCAGGCGTAAGTCACAGTGTAGCTGCAGTCGCTACGAACTACATAGAACGTTATCTGAGGGTACGTAAAGTACAACGCGCTCAATTCACTTAGTCTGTGGTCATCAGGTGAACGACCTCAGAAGCAGTCCCAGTGTGTTCTCATTGTAGATTACAAATACTCAATTGGTCGAAAGCGTGAATTATTTCGAAGTTTTTTGATTAATTGCGAGTGAAATATAAGTAATCGGTATGTAAATAAATTATCGGTTTAAGCGATCTCTTCCAGACAACCGGTTGGGAGAGGAAAGATATAGAACAATAGTTATGGATATATATAGATATATATATATATCTTGTATGCGTGTGTATGTCACTGAACTCATCCTAAACGGCTGGACCTCTTAAAAACGTACTGCAGACGTCGAATGTCCGAACATTCGAGATTTTTCAGATCACAGAGTAAGCCCCCTGGCCGGGCCGCTAGATTGCCAAATTTTTAACAAGTAAGCATATTTGTACCAATAATTAATTTACCATAGCGGCCACTGTAACAGATTTTCTTTTTCATTTTTTCTTTCCTATTGACCCCATAAATATAAATACTTTAATAAAATAACATGTCAATGAAATAAGCTGTATGAACAATAATGTTAATTAAATAAAATTAAATAATCTGTAACTATAGGGTCCCTGGGCCATAAACGAACTACTAAGACGAAACCATCAAAGTGATTTTTTTTCACTTATTGCTCAGGAATGGGATGAAATAATAAAACATGCTAAAATGGCGAGCCACGTAGGTAATGCTGAATAAGTGCCAACACCGCAATCTAGTGTCGCTCAGTGCAAGCTCGGATAGGGACAGGGTGATCAACAGTTTCCGCACAAAATACACCCCTGCGATAGAAAAGTTCTAATGGTTTTTACAATTATTGGTAGAGGTCGCTGTTCGTAACTACAATACTGCAACATCTATGACTGCAACTACTCACGCAAACGGAGTTGCGGGCAGACGCTAGTTAATGAACAAAAATAATGAAGGTAAAATTGTGTAATGAGAATTATATAAATTAGTTGTATCAAGCACAATTTGGTATTATTTAAGAGGATGGCTGCTTCTGATTTCGCGAATACATATACTGGGCTGGTATCCTTTCTACGTGCATATTACGGCAAATATTAAAATACCTTTTTTGAGATGGGGAAAATCGTCTTGAATCCCAGTTTACCTTGGGGGTTGGTGGGCAGGATATGCCGGATTTCTATTCGCCAAAAACCCCATCACCTCCTTCAGCACAATCAAGGGACTCCGGGATCTCACGAGGAACAAAACAAAGCTCCTTCGCTAACGTAGCACTACGCGAGGTCAAGAAATACAATTTATCACCCGCCTTTGTTGTGTTTTTGCGAAATATTATATACCTAGCCCTGTTCTGAATTTGTTGAACTGGATTTATTTATTTATTTATTTATTTATTCTTAACTGCACACAGAAAGGAAAAACATACAAAAAAATAATAAAAATAAGAAAAAAGTACAGATGGCGGTCTTATCGCTCTAGGCGATTTCTTACAGACAACCTTTGGATGGATATAACACAATGAAAAGAAGACAGGGCAGTCTGGAATATAAAACAGACAAGCTCCAACACAAACAAAAGAAAACAAGGAATATTAACAAATTGTTTATAATTTATATATACGGATTTATGGGGTTACGTAAAAAATTTATTTTACAAGAAGTAGGATGAAAATGTGCAGTTACAAACTGAATTTAGACGTATAATTGTTAACTATCACAGTGGAAACATAAAATCAAGTAAGCTAATAAATCATAATGTAAGCTAAAGGAAATTATTTAAATAAATGTAAATATTCATGGTCTTCCTTTTATTTAAGATGCTTTGTTACATAGAGATGAATAATCCCTCTGATCGAGTCTTTTGAGTGGATAAACGTAAACTTATGAGTAGTATTTTTACAATATGACTGATTCGATTTACGCTTCAGACATGCGATTATTCAAAAATCCTTGACAGTAGTTTAAATTGTTTTCATATTAATTAAAATGAGTCCTCTTTTAGTTAAAATGTGTATCTAAAATATTTCAAACACATACTCCGTGTGGCATCGCTGTAGGACACCCGTACCCGTAGTAGTAGGTCGTATACTAGTACCAAAGTAGGATCAAAATTATTAAGAAATGTAATCAAATTCTCCTTTTTTGAAAGAAAACGAATAGATGTAAATTTAAAAAAAATATGCCAATGAGCTTTAAGTGCTTATTTATGTAAATTGATAGTACTTTTTACTATTGTTGGCAACATCTTGTCTATGGTTTGTGACATTGTCAAGAAAAACTAGTTATTACCAAGATTGATAAAGAAGACAACAAGAAAAGTTAACACTATACCCAAGTATAGGGTTATTTGGTTGTATTGCGTGTGTGGAATAAATAAATGGTTTATGACTGTATAGTATACTTTATCAGCCCATATACGTTCCACTGCAGGGCACGGGCCTCATCTGCAATCGAAAGTACGATTGAGGGTAGTTAGGCCATATAGTCCACACCGCTGGCTTAGAGCGGTTTAGCGGACTTTTACATACCATAGAAATTTCTACAAATCGCTATGGTATGCAGGTTTCCTCACGATGTTTTCCTTCATCGTTATAGTGCGTTGTGATTGACTATCAATACACACATGACTCCGAAAAGTCAGAGGTGTGCCCTGGGATTTGAACCCGCGACCACCGTAAACATGTAGGCAGCCACGTCTGGTCCATTACCAACAGGCCACCACGTACTTCGAATATATAGTATGTTCGTGTCCAATTGCTTTACACCTATTGCAAGGCGAAAAAGCTGTATACTACAGCCTTTTTATCCCTTTTCTGTTGGCTTTACGCATGAAATTGCAAACTTTATAGAACGAAATATTGCCATGATTTAGCAGTATTGTGCAGACAAAGGAAATGTGGAATACTGTGAAAAGAGCTGTTAAAATAGCTTGTAATCTTCGAATGTCATTCCGTTATTTGTTCGGTATTTTGTAAGATTTTAATTTTAATTTTATTAACTTACTTTTTGTTACTATAGTCTATTTTTATTACTGCACTGTTTTTGTTATTATATCTTGTTTATATTTTGTTGATTTTGTCCAGATTAAGTATATTAGATATAATTAGATTTAAGAATTTAATTAATGTAATTGGTGTATGCCTTTTTAATTAAAGCTTCGAAACAAAATTCAAGGAGCTCTTCACACTGATTACGCGACAATTGCGACACTATCCTAAGGTTTAAGCACAAATGGTTTCCTTGCATCGAGCCACAGAAATATAGTACAATAAAAACAATCACTATACACGAAATAGCAAGGGAAGTGTCTAATACTACGAAGAAATCAGAGAATTAAATTTCTCCACGACTTATGTTTTGACCTTGAGTCAGACTCAAGTAGTGATGCTGACCAACATACAATTGCAACAAAGATAATCACCAAAAAACCGGAGCTAAAGTGTTAGTAACTTAGTTCCAAAATATTTTGCTGAAGAAGACCGTTCTGTGCAAGTTTTAGTTCGATGCACCAAAGTAAAAACAATAATTTTAAAATGTAATACTCCATTGCCGCCATCCGCATCAGTGGAATGCGTTTTTATTCATCATCATGACTAACGTACCAAAATCAAATAAACCGTCACAATAATAATTTTGAATATAGATTTGTCTTCAAAACTAATACGAGTATTAATGGCGTAAAAGAATAATTATTATCGTTACTGCAACCAATGCATATGTGGGTATGTGTACATGTTTAATTAATAAATTGAAGTAGTGAGTTTAATATTTATTATTTATTTAGGTACTCTTTTTATTTGATTCTTAATCGAATGACCTTGATTGTTCATTTTTACGCAATTTTGCTGCAGAGGTATAATTTATAAAGCAGGACATGGCGAGATGGGTAGGGTTTTTTTATAAAGAAAGCATATAATTCGTTCAACACTGATATAAACATTGTCTTTTATTTTTTACTACGGGAATAATAGTAACTGTACTCACTGTCTGGTGACGCCAATCTGCATTCTTTTTAAGAGGTCAATATCAGAAGGAATTTTCCCAAGAAAATGGAAATCAGCTTTTATCATTCCAGTGTTTAAAAAAGGTAATAAATCTCAAGTCGACAATCATCGGCCTATTTCAAAACTGTGTCTTTTCTCCAAAATACTCGAAAGAATAGTTAACAATGCAGTTTATTCTACCCTATGCAACAACTTTAGTCCTGAACAGCACGGTTTTTAAAGAAAACGCTCCACTACTACTAATCTCATATTGTTTAACGAAATAATTACTGAAGGCATGGAAAACCGTACACAAGTGGATGTCATGTACACCGACTATAGTAAATGTTTTGATCGAATTCATCTCGGTGTACTCCTACAAGAATTACTGTTAGTACGAATTAACGGTGATTTATACCGATTGTTTTCATCTTACATCGAGAAACGTTCACAAGCAGTTGTCTTAAACGGCTTTGTGTTAAGTTGGACGTATGTATGTATGTATGTACATTCCATCTGGAGTACCACAAGGCTCCTTATTAGGCCCTCTTTTGTTTAATATATTTTTTTCGGATGTCATACATTGCTTTCAGAATTCCTTTATACTCTTGTACGCCGACGATATGGCAAAAAAAATCATAACTCCTATGATGCTCAACTTTTGCAATCAGATCTTGACAGGTATAATAAATATTGCATAGATAATAAGTTGCATTTGAACGTGTCCAAGTGTTACCGTATCAGTTTCTCACGACTAAACAAACCAGTTCAAACCTCATATACATCAAATAATATTGCAATTAACAAGGTCTCGGAAATACGTGATTTGGGAGTTATTCACAATATACTACTTTTTGACAAACATCGTAAAAAAGGCGTCTAAGGCACCAGGCTTTATCATTCGCATGTCAGATATTTTTAAGTCACTAAAATGCATCAATATTTTATATTGCTCTTTGGTACGCAGTCACCTAGAATACGCATCGCAAGGGTGGATCCTCAATATGAGATCTACAAGTCTCGTATTGAGTCAATTCAAAAGAGGTTATTAAAATATCTGGATTTTAAAGCTCAACGATGGTTAGATGACTTCAAACACCGGTGTAAAGGGTATAATATTTTTGGAAAACAGGCGTAATATTAATGATATTTGTTTTATTATGAATATTGCCAAACGGATCTGTCGATTGTCCTCAGTTATTATCGAAGCTAGGGTTGTGCACTAATCACAAAGGGCTTCAGCAGAAGCCTCTGTTAGCAACCCCTTTTGCATCAACCAATTACAGACAAAATTCATTTCTATTGCGCAGTGCAAATATGTTTAATAAGCTTCCGCAAAAACTGGACATAGATTTGTTTTGCACTAAACCTAAAGCGTGAGGCGTAAATTAGATAAAAACTTCTTTGTGACAGACCTCGATGAAACTACCTAGAGGGACTATCTACCATAAATTATAAATATTGTAGACACATTACATGTGGTTATGGTGTTATAGTGTTGTAATTTTTATTCTTGTGTTTTTTTTTCCTATTATTATATTGGAATTATCTTGTTACATGATACATCATGTTGCTTTATGTTGTTTTTTTTCTTTTTAATACCTTTTATTCTTTTTTTTTAATTATTCTCATCTTTTTGCTTGTTTTCATTTTACTTTTTACGTTATTTTATTGTTAACGGTGCTCTAAATTGTTAATTATGTTTGGAGACTTGTTATTAGCAATATGTTTATTTTATATTTAAGTTTTTACATACATTTTTATTTGTATTAGTCTGTAAGTCTTCCTAAAATAAATAAAAAAAACTGGTTGATGATTGCTGGAATGGTAGTTATATCGTGCCTATGTTGCTGCGACCGGGCTATTTTTGATTATTGATTTGTGAATAAAATATAATGTGCAAAAACAAACAAACAATATCAAAGCCTGCACCCCTTAATAATTAAATCTCCAAGAAACAATACAATAATATTTACGAGAGTCGAACTCTCGTCTCTCACCCGGGCACTCTCCTATACCGTTAGGAAGAACCACCCCAGATGGCGCCAGTTGCGCTTGGAACCTAGATCAATACTAAAAGGGCGTGGGCGAGAGCACAGGACCAGATCTCAGCCGAGTTAGGTCACGCCCGGCAAGCGTACCGGACGCATCTCCGAAATGTTCAGCAATAATCTGGAAATTTCCAATGTAGATTATTGGTGAACATTTCGGAATCAACCATGAAATTACTAAAGCAATAAATCTGAGTAAAGTAGTAGTCAGTGAAGATAAGGTCGTGCAGTGATATACATCTGAAGGTGAACAAGCAGCGTGTTTGTCAGGGGAGATGAGGGAGCAGCGGCCGCGCGGTGTCCAGCCACGCATTACAACACCATGCAGGGAGACAGCATACCAATTCTATAGTGAGTATTTAAAATAGTTGAAAGATTTTTCATGACAAGTAAAAGTATTTGTTTTTCAAAATGTATAAAATTTTAATCTGGACCTTAACACCTTTGGTATAAGAGACATCATCGCATGCGTATACGAGGTTTTATACCCCCTCTCCCTATACTATCGGTACCTCCCGCTGGGAGGGGAGTGCTTAGTTTTTCCTAATGTCATTCACGGACATTTATATTGTGTTACAGAAATTCCGTTGCTGTCTGATTGTAAAGAGAATGGAAGAAAAAGCAGAAAGGAGGTAAGAATCGTTGTCCTAATTAATTCAGTGAGTTCATTTCAAGATGGCTGCCGTTGCGTGGCGCATGTGCAACTTAACAATACCTTTGACTGTCCTTATGACGATTATGAAGAATTAGTAAATGAGGTCAATTTTACGTGTTAAAATTAATAACTGCCATGATTATTAATATTTGATGTGACGAATTATAACAAAATATCTAAAAGTGACTTTAATTCAATATGGCCGCCGTGGCGTGGCGCATGTGCAACGTGATAAAACCTTTGAGGGTCCTGATGGCGATCTTGATGGTAAATCATGTAGAATTATTACATGTGGTCAATGTTACGAGTTAAAATAAATAACTATATCATTATAATTCATAATTGATGTGAAGCAGTATTTTATAAAATATAGAATTATATAGAAATAGAATTCAAAATGGCTGCGATTGCGTGTAGCATGTGCAACACAAGAAAACCTTTAACTATCCTACAGGCTATAATGAAGGTGAAACATATACATAAAATGATTAAAATTTGGTCAATTTTACGTGTTAAGTTAAACAACTTTTATTCACCATTTATATCAAGCAGTATTTTTTGGAATCTACAAGTGACTTCAATTCAAAATGGCCGCCGTTGAATTGCGCAAGTGCAACGTAAAATAACTATTAATTGTCCTGATGGCGACTTTAACTGAAGAATATAGATGTCTTTTTCAAATATAGTTAATAATATGATAGCAAACTCTACCAGCTATGCCCCGCGGTTTTACCCGGTAAATTTGTAGCGTGATATTATAAAGCTTATAACGGCCAGCTGACACCAACCTCAAAAATTGTTGGCATATTTAGGTATTTTAGATTATTAAAAGATTAGTTTTATGTCTTTCTTTTATTAAAATTTCAAAGACGGTTATTTTTTTTAATAATTTTTTATTAACAGTAAATACAGAAGAAGAACAAAATATCAAAAGTATAAGTGGGCAAAAATAAATATAAGGACAAAAAATATGAATGTTATGAACTATGGTCTATGACCAACATTAGCCTAGCTGGACTGCATTGTTCTACTAACTGCTTCATTATCGACGCTACTAAGCCAGAAATAAACACATAGCCTCACAATTAATATTCTTTCAACTTCACTGAAAATCCTATGGGAAGCGCTATGTTCAGCAGTGGACTTTCTATGGTTGAAGGAGTAGTAGTATCAACTTAATTGTATAAGAATACTAGGCGTATAAGTAACCTTGTATTTAGCTCACGTCTTGTATGTTTCAGATCAATGTCGACGCGTGTAGCTCTGCTCAATATCGAAAGCGTATCCACCAGCGAAATGAAAGACTTTGAAGAATCCATCCGAAGACATGCGGGCGGACAGCATTCACCGCTCCAAACTAAAAATATCAAATACCTTAAAAACGCAATTTCACTAAACTCTTAGCATATTTTTATCAATGTTTTAGAATCGTATATCATTGACGTCAATGTATTCAATGTAAAGTCTGCAAATATGTCTAAAATCTGACTCACGCTTTCTGTATTTCTTATCTTTACTGTTTACACTTGCTAATACTGTGTATTCGTCTTATATGTCTTCTATTACAATATTTCTTCATTATTCAAATACTTAATGGTTGAAAGTAGCTACTTCAATACTCTAATCGCTTTGAATGTGTATGGTGTTCCTTGAATCTTTTATGAATATTTTTTTTGTATAATGCATGGATCTGCTTTGGGAGTTGTTGTATCATTACCTCCTGCATTGAAGTTCTCGATGTTATATTGACAATTTATGGCCTCTCTCGTTTTAAATATCTCAATATCTAAACAACTTTTTGATGTTTGTACGTGTTTCAAGCTTAGTTGTTGTCATTGTTCTTTGTCGTGTGTTATAATGGCAATAGGTTCTTTAACTATGAGCCAATGCTTCAGCTACTTTAGATCTTAAAAAAATCTTTGCCTTCCACTGTCTCCTATCACTATTTACTTCATTATACTTTGTTAACTCAATTAACTTGTTTTCCCCTGGTCTAAATATTTCTATTGTTAAGTAAATCATTTGTTACATCTTGCACCTATCTTTCAACTCTAGAGTGCTTTTTTATCAAAATAATCGATATTAATAATTTTTATATTCCTATATTTGTAAATGTCTGGTGTCACTAAATTTTAGTATAATTACTGTGTCTTGTGTGTAATCTGAAATCGACGCTCTTCCGCTGTGATTTATCGAATGTTTTTTTAGTAATTAAGACTTTTTAAAATTAGCAATAATTGGACTATTTCTAGGATATACTTCATCCTCATCCTAATATACATGTGTTTTATTTTGGACAATTTTATAGCATGAGGTATATACAAGAGTCGGCAATACGGAGAGTAATTTTAAATGCGACGTTGGGAGTAACAGTTGTATTTGTAATGGTTGTGGATACGATCTTCCATTTGATGCAGTTTTTGGCAGTGCCTGTTAAATTGTGATTGCAAACGCACCAATGATACGGAAAAATCTAGAATGAGACAATTTTATTGAAAAAAAATTAAAAATCGATAAAAATTGGGATTTTGGATAGTAGCTCATACAACAACTCGTCTGCAATTGTTGTGATGCCAGCTACTCAGGTTGTTCCATTTCGGAACAGTGAGCTAGAGAAGAATTCAGCTTTATTTAAATTGTATGTTTATTTAAACATTTGTGTTACGTTGTGAGAGAATATTCGAATGTATTCCCCCGGACGGCGGTGATATTTGTGCAGGTAACAACAGTCCTGGGGTTAGGTAATTTGGTAAAAGCTATACGTGGGAAAGATTTTCGACTGGCGACAATACGCCAGTTCATTACTTTTGAAGTTCAATGTCTGCTTTTAATGTATCGTCGTGGGCTATGTGTATTGTTAGTTTGTATTTCCTAATTCTAAACTTAATGTGTTGTCAGCGATCGATGTATTCTCTCAGCTTTCGATGTGTGTGTTAATGTGTTTCGTTATATTCTGTGGGAATGGTTCTACCGAGTAAATTTTATATTCACTCGTAGTAGAAAAATAAAACATTGTGAATGAAATAAACTGATGTGGTCTATTCGTGACTTTGTTGTTTGATTTAATTAGTTGCCTTCTATGTTATATGTTAAGGCGTCGAATATATCGCCTTCCTTAATAAATAATGTAGTACTATATAATAAAATAAATTATAATAACGTGTTGTTATGTTATCTCAAAATAAATCATCAATCGTCGAATAAATACTTCATTATCATTATTCACAACGTGTAGGGTTCATTACTGGATATGGGCTTCTCTCATTTATTGCCATTTTTAAATAATTATTGACAAGTTTATGACTAGAAATTCGAATGGATACCATTTATTTTCTTATTTAAAAAAGGCGGGGCGTGCTAGATGATAAATGTTGTATGCAACCCAGGTTTCGAACTATATAATTATCCCTTTTTATAATCTTAAATTCACTGACAATAATTATTTGTAGTTTTAGTTGCACCTTTTACATAATTTTTAAATAAAAACAGCTATCACATCCAATAAAAGCAGCAGGTGCTCAAATTATCCACTTTAATAAATGTTAAAAGTGCGCTAATACTAAAGGTCTTTTTAAAGATATTGACACAGACTTTGTAAAATATTGTATCGTCACCGGTCCTTGATACGTGTGGAAATTTTCAAATTAGTCCGACGTGTTAAAGTGCTCGGAAATCTAATTCAAAAATTCCGTTACATTATATACATACATACACACCTAGATTCGCCTGTATACGCATACATGCGAAGCTAATATAAGCGTGTTCAAATTGAAATTGGTAACTTTTATATTCTCTGATAAATTCTACAGGTTTACTTTTAGATTGTATAGAGAAACGAAAAGACAGTTTTGCTGGCCGGAAATATTTTTCGGTTTCACCGCTTAGGTATCTGCGTGAGTCTTTCTCTTTTTTTCTTTAATAATATTCCAAATCCACGATGAAATACTTAAACATATTAGTTTTATTTCAAGCATGGAATTCGTATGAAGAATTCACATTTTACTCTATAGTTCGAAGCCAACTTTAATTTTTTTATTTTATTTATTCATATTTTTTCCTGTTTCCCACCAATTACAAGAGAGTATTTTATTTAGATATAATATAATTAATAAAATAAACTTCACATTGCTCACTTGTTGGTAATTAATCTTTATATTTCGATTTATTCCGTCAAGTTTAATAAAACATGGCCCTTGGAAAATTCATTGTTTTGAACTCGGTAAAGATGACTGGGATCTATACATTGATAGATTAGAACAATACTTTTATGTTAATGAAGTTAAGCCGGCGATGCACGTTCCCACATTAATATGTCATGGGCAGCGAGGCATATACACTATTAGTAAATCCATGTACACCCGATAAACCGATCATCGAAGTCATATAACAAATTGGTTTTAACAGCGAAAGGCAATTTCTGCAACCGAAACCAAGTTATTTAGCAGAAAGATACATATTGATACATAGAATCCAACAAAATGAGAAAATAGCAGAATACGCGGCAAAAAAATGACCAAATACCGTAGATTTTCTGCGATTAATTAAAAGAAAATTTGAGAGACCAATTTGTATGTGGATTAGCACGGGATTGTATCAGATAATGGTTATTTGCCGAGGAAATTACTTTCGATGGCGCATTTCAATTGGCGGTAACGATAGAAGCCGCTGAACCGTACACGATTGTGGTGGAGGACCGGAACAATAGCCGAGGCGATGGCGAACGAAAGAAAATAAAAACTGCATGCGATCGCGACAAGGCACAAGGTATGTTGAAACTAGCATCGCGGCTCAAAATGGCTAGATAGCCACTCGTTTGAGCTAAGTTTATGAAGTGCCGAGTGTGTGGCAAAATTAATGAGTCGGTTCGATTTAAGTATAAGATGTACACATGTAAAATTTCAACAAAGAGGATATTTAAAAAACATGTGCCCCAGGTTTACAAAACCGGTAACACTTCAAATCATGTCAATAGGAAAGGATATAGAAGAAAATTATAGCAGTTATAATAGTGACGTGGTAAATAATTTTTGTATTAATACATGTGGTGATGTTAAAAAAATTAGGCCATGCACTGTAGATATTTGTGTAAATGGTAACATTTTGAAAATGGAGATACACACTGATAGCGCAATATAGTGTAAATTAGCAAAAAAATATTGCAAATTATTTTCTCATTGTAAAATGAATGCATCTAATGTAACCCTCCGATACTACGAGTATAAGAGGGAACTGGTACAACCAGTACGCAAATTTGCGCCATTAGTTATATACTGGTATAAATTTTGAACAAAATGTTGGATTTGTATGTTATTGAATACGGAAAAACAAGTCTTTCGGGTAGGCAATGGTTGAGCGAGTTGAGTAATGGTTCAGTTGTAACTATCAACAATGTTAAATGTTCAAGTGTAACATTTAAATTCAATGATTTCAGTTCCAAATACTATGAAGTGTTTATAAATGGGCTTGGAAGGTTCATGGGCCAGTAACGAAGCCTCCATATATGCCAGTTATTTCCGGCTTACCTTTTGTAATTTATGTGTCTTGATATATTTATATTTATTTTTTAAAAAGTATTTTTTTTTTTTTTTTGTATTGTATCAGCCCATATACGACCCACTGCAGGGCACGGGCCTCCTCTACAATCGCGAGTACGATTGAGAGTGGTTAGGCCATATAGTCCACCACGCTGGCCTAATGCGGGTTGGCAGGTTTTAAAAAGTACCTGTATAATATTAATTTACATCTATATATATAAAAGAAAGCCATGTTTGTTACACTATTTATAACTCAAGAACGGCTTTACCGATATGGCTGAAAATTGGTCAAATCAAAACCGCTAAAGCTATTGATATAAAAACTTATAATTTGACACCAGTAACGAAAAATAATGTGCACTATAAAAACATTTTAGGTAATGCATACATAAACACACGCCTTTTTCCCAGAAGGGGCAGGCAGAGGTGCTACCAGAACACCCACGTCACGCCTTATATATTCCGTCCCACGATGTGATAGGGGGCGAGCCTATCACCATATCGGGCACAAATTTTTGACTCCGGGCTGATAATGAATAGAAAAATCCAATATCACTGCCCGACCCGGGATTCGAACCGGAGACCTCAGCTTTGCAATCATACCGTAGTACCACTACGCCACCGAGGCAGTCTTTTAGCAAGTTGTTACTTTTTTTTTGGAACATTCCTTAACTAAGCAGTTTTTGATGTTACAAATTTGACGATTTTACTATACATTGAAGGAAATGCAAAATATAATATATTTATTAGTCTATATATTGAAAAATATAAACTAAAAATCCTCTTCCTCAATAAGGCCTCGTAATAAGCAGAATTTAGCGTGGATTTATGTGTCGATACACAGGCTTCATACAAGTATAATTGGCGAACTCTATCGGCCGGGTTTAATGTTCTGTCTGTCAATGACTAGGCGTTCAAATAGCTACCATTGGTATGAGTCCTGTCATTTTGCGGTTTCCTTTGTTTTACCAAAGCTTTGATTTACCATAAGTCAGCTCCAAATGATACTACTTAATTCTACGGAGTTCACTAGTATATTAATTTTTCTTATTAACCAGGCATGCAATAAAGAAATAGAACGCTGATATGAAAAATAGACATTTCCAGGTTAAAATTTCTTAACGATCAATTTTCTCCAAGATACAGACTGTCAAAAAACACCTTAAACATATAATAAAAAAATATCCTTGAATTTTTGTGAGTAATATATTAGGTATTTTATTATTATTACTCTTCTTTTTTTTCTACCTCCTGTTCTCTTCGTACTTATTGATTTGTTTGTCTGATCACTGAATGTAAAACGTCATTAATGCAAGCTTGTTACGAAAAATAAAACTTTTCTTTCTTCCTTTCATTTAAATAATGTTTCGGTGGATAAATCCTGGTTCGAAAAGTACTGTTTTTGAGCCGAAGAGCGCACGGAAGGCGTAAATGCTCTTAATATGAAAAATATGCGACATTGGATAATCGTCTCACAGAAATATTTAGATAAAGACATATTATTATGAAACACCGCTCATTTAAATGTGAAGCGTGTGAGTGTTCTTCATTTTTTTATATTTCTGATTGTATTTATTTCATTTTTTTTGTCCAATAAAGTGATTATAATAATGATAAATGTTTTCTCTACAAACGGAACTCAGTGTAAAAGTATATAAAATTGGTACTCGGTTCGCGTACGCTGTGGCACCTCACAGCCGTCGTTCTTTGGCTGAGCGATAAATCAATATCAACGGCAGGGTGAGGGAGTCGTGGGTGGTCTGTTGGAAACGAATCGAACGCCACTGTCGAGGCGGCGGTCGCCTGTTCCAAGCCCAGCGAATTCTTTTGACTTTTTGGATTCACGTGTTTATTGATAGCTAATTATCTCACACTTTAACGATACAGGAAAACATCGTAAGGACATTTGCATACCGTAGACAACTTAACAAAAATTTCTGTGCTTGTGAAGTCTGTCAGCTCGCGCTAGGCTCGCTGGTCGCCTCTGTGTCAAACTCCCAGTCGTGGAGGATACAGCAGTGGGCGATCACGCGCTATTATAGTTATAGACGAATTCGTAGACCTAAGTTCGTCAGAAGGTTTTAAAAGGGTAGTAACATCATTATTGAAAACGTAGCTCTGCACTAGATATGACTTCCTCTACGTGGCCTCGTAATAAATAAATAATTCATTCCGCCACGCAGAGCCAGGACCCGAGTGTCGACCGTGAACTTGGCACACTTACGCGTCCCCTTTTATTTAAATGGACTCGGCTGTATAAGTCAAGATCTCTGCCAAGGCCGCTTGGAACATATTTTAGAGATAAACCAGTCGTAAATACGAGTATAAGAGACGCTCGCTGTAACTACAAATCATCGCACTAATTTGCACAACTAAAGATTTATTGAATGGCGTGTGAAAACGCGTCTTCAGTGTCAGGATTATAATAATATATTTAACAATTCTAAATTATATAGTTCAACAGATTCTTTACTATAAACAATTCTCTCAGCTTCAATATCAGCATTTTATTTATTTACAATATTTTAGCAACTTCGCACGTGACGCTGAAAACCAAAATGTCTATTGTTACTTTTTCAAATCTCCAAATGGAAATCATACTTACTATATAAACGCCCGCTTTGCTTTATTGTATCGTTTTTCTGCAATAAGTAGGTTATTTAAACTGAATGTCGATTGTATTGTTAATTCTCAGCAGTCGTGTCAAGAACTTATTATTTTTCTTCTCCTGCTCTGAATCAAGAAAACTGGGATTTCTCGCTGAAGCAGTCGGACACTGGGATATCGAACGTTTTCTATTATCTCGCAACAAGGCGAAAATATTACGCGATTCAAATACTAGGACCGCATAGCTATTGAGAGTTTTGTGATACAAGAGTAAGTCACAGTGTAGTAGCATCTCATATAAATCATTTTCACTCTGACAGTAAACGAACCATATCACTCGATTATTACTCGAATATTTTAGTCTGTGGCATCAGGTCAATGATCTTGGAAATATTGTCTCCACAATATTTATAGCATGTGCCAATACAAGAACGCAGTCTTAACATTATTTGTTTTGTTATCCTGGAGCAAAATAACTTATGGTTACCATTGCCTGAAGGTAACGGAGCGGCGATGTTGGGTTCACCGGTCCTACGTGGCGATCCGGGCGACCTCTGTGTTGATTTCCCTACTAAATTCCTCTACTGGCAAACAACCAAAACAACCAAATTCCTACAGCGCATTAAAACTGCTCCGGGGTCCTGCAGCAAGAACGCCACGGCCTCGCCGGAACCTCACATGCGCGGCGCCGCGCCGCAGCCCGTCTGCGAATGAGGGACTCGTACATCGCGACCTGACCCTAGTAACGAATCAATTACCTCTGTAATGTATCAAAATACGATGGGTAATTTAGGCTCGACTGTGAAACAAATAAGTCAGTGAACAATAGACTGCTGAAACCAGTACCCTCTATTTTGTTTTTTTTTTTGTCGTAGTCAAGTAAATATATAAATGAAGTCCTTAAAGCTGAATAAAAAAGTACAGGCATTTGATTTTTATTTGCGACTGGATATGGTCTTGTTTCCGTATCGAAATATTTTATTAATAATATTGTGATTGAGTTATGTATCAGAAGTATTCTTATTATTATATTACTCGTATGAGAACCAAATGTATTCGAAAATCCCTATTAATTAATATGTCTACACGAACATGAACTGGATCCATTATTTCATCAAGCAGATTACCAGCAGAATTAGTGATAATAATTTAGTGATTATCGGAATATCCCGAGTTTCGGATTTAGCCGAATAAACTATACACAATACATTGTATACAGTACACATAGTGCGACGGTGTATTAGTTTGCATCCATTCGCCGTGTGCCACAGAGCACAGACTGAGCAAATCGAATGTCAAACTACAGTACTACTTTTAGTAAATGGTCTTTACTTGAAACAATACCGTAAAAGTCGCCAACTTTGCCTCACAGGTTAACATTGCCCTAATATCTTTTTTTTAACAAATCCGTTAATATTAAAAAAATGTTAAGGGCTATGGCAACATTTATTATTTGGTAGGAAAGTTGATTATATTTGTGACGACACTGTGAATCGTAGTTATTCCTGATTTCATTTAGTAGCTTGTGAGAGCTTGTCGAATAAGGTATGTTCTTAAGCGGGCCAATTTCGTCAGAAAAATAATCTTGGATTGTGCGTCATGGCGAGACCGCAGGTAAGTTATTTTAATGTATGCCATGGAATATTAATTATTAAGTATTTTAAGAACGGTTCAGTTATCTAAGCATTTAAAAGTCATTAATTTCGGAATGGGCAATGTTACCCTGACTTTTTCCGACTTATGCTTGACAGCATTGCCCATCATCAAAAAGTACTTAGGGTTGTCAATATTCCGTTAAATTAATTTGATAATATCTTAAAAGTTTTCACCGTCTGTTAATTTAAAGATCAACCGAATTCAGAAAGGTGTCTTTTTAATCGATTTCAAAAAAGGAGGTTATCAATTCGACCTGTGGGTATGTAATATTGGTAAAATTGCACAGTTTTGAATATGTTAGAGTATACCAGCTAATAAATAATTTTAAAGCAAGTTTAATTTATGATTATTACTTTTTTAAGTTCAACTGTTCAACTTTTATTTTATTTATTATAGAAAAATCAAAAGAATACCAGAGTTAAACCAAAAAGGTCAAGACGTGTAATAGGATGCCGACCATACAAAAATTACTCTGAAGATATGTTAAGACTGGCATGTGAATTTGTATCTTCAAAGCAAATTTCTTCCAGAGATGCTCAACGACAATTCGGAATCCCACGGCGTACTATCTTAAATAGATTAAAAGACTTGCACATAAAGTCTGTCGGGCACTCTACAAATTAAACATGCCAAGAAGAAAAAAGAATCGTAAAGGTTTTGCAAGTGTCGAGCGACTTTGCGTATAATTTTGTTTATCATAGAAATAATAATTATTATAAGTTTATAGATTGATAATTATGCAAAATTAAGTAAAAGATTATTCCACTTCCCATCATTTCATGTGATGTACTACCCATCAAAAATAAAAATGTAATGTGACAGCCCTAAGAGTTTTTAACCATTTATCAGAGTTTGTATGAAAAAAGTAAGAATCGCTGGGTCAAATTGCTCATAGTGTTTTTTACGAGAATCTGTTAACTATATGAGTCTTTTTCTAAACCACTGCCAATATTGTTTTTTATACTTATTTCATTTTTAATTGTGTAATAATATGGGTCATATTTGGGCAGATATCAACATGGGCAATGTTAGCTGATCGCCACATAACTTTGCCCATCATTAAAAAAATAAATTTATTTTAAATATAACATAGCTAATAGTAGCATATGGTTATGTAGTTGATGTAAATGAAAAAAAAATATATAGGTGGTTATAGAAAAAATATGAAATATAACAGATTTTATCAAAAAATCGGGCAATGTTGGCGACTTTTACGGTACTTACTGAATTCAACAGAGTACAAGTACAAGTACATTATAAAAGCAGTGACTCTGCAGGTGTATGCAACGATTCCATCAGTGGAATACACTGACCACATATGTTGGCGTTACCTTCATTCGGAAAAACAATTTCGCTGTATAATTTACAAATTGATCATAGACTTCATTAGTTAATAAAGTGAATTACTATTATTCAAATCAGTAATGAATTAACAATAAATATTATGGTTATTTTTTATTTGTAATAATTCTTTTTGTCTGTGATCAATGGTGGGCATAAACAACATTGGACTCGGTTATATTGAACGCGTATTTAATTAATATTGTAATGCGAATTACTTTTTGTTTGAAACGCTTTGACATTCTGATTACTAACCACTTTGTCCGGGACACACAAAGAGAACATAAGAAAGTATTATTCCCGTGGGATAGAAACATAATTTTGATTTTTCTACATTATTGCTTCTTGTATCGATCGAGAATCTATGTTGTGTAATAAAACCTTAATTAACATACTTATCCATATAATGAAAAGTGATTACAATTCTTAAAGAATCAATGGACCAAGAGGCGACAGAGAGAACAACATTTGTTTTCGGTTCCAACAGGTGGAATCGGGCACCGCGATCACAAGGACATCATGACAGCAGAGGAATAACACAACCTGTTGCTTCACTGCGAACTTACAAGGTGTGAGAGAGACGGGTGATGTTCATCTCTCCCCAATGCAACAGAGTAGTAGCTCTCCTTATAAATAGTATTCAGAGCGACAGAAAACGAAATGCGTCGTATGGCATTAGCGTAGTCTGTGGCTCCACACGGACGCCGTTCATTGACACAACAATAAATTAATATTGGCAGCGGTATGACGAAGACGTAGAATTAAGTTATCAGACGTTATAATATTATATAGAAATCATAGAAACTGTTTGAAATTACACACGAGAAACATCATTATGATAGAAGTACTCCTCCAACGCGGAGTCAAGATCACGTGTCTGGACCGTCGACTTGGCACACTTACGTGCGACCTCGGTTGTTCTTATCGCAAAAGTTCAATGCCGAGGTCAGCCATTTGATAGATATACGAGTATCCATCCATCCATCCATCAGCCAAAAGAAGTCCACTGCTGAACATAGGCCTCTCCTAATGATTTCCACAGTGACCTGTTGGAGGCAGCCTGCATCCAGCGACGTCCCGCGACCGTTACCATGTCGTTTGACCACCTAGTGGGTGGATGTCCCACGCTGCGCTTTCCGCTTCGTGGCCTCCATTCGAGAACTTTTTGGTCCCATCGGCCATCAGTTCTCCGTGCTATGTGCCCCGCCCATTGCCACTTCAACTTGCTAATCCACTGGGCTATGTCGGTTACTTTAGTTCTCCTACGGATCTCCTCATTTCTGATTCGATCTCGTAGGGAAACCCCGAGCATAGCTCGTTGAGTGACTTTGAGCCTCCTAAAAAGGCCCATAGTAAGAAGCCACGTGTCGGGGCCGTATGTCATCACTGGTAACACACAACTATCGAATACTTTCGATTTGAGGCACTGAGGTATTTTGGACGAGAAGACATCGCGTAGTTTCCCGTACGCTGCCCAACCGAGTTGGATTCGACGATTGACCTCTTTCTCGAAGTTGGACCTGCGTAACCGGACCATTTGTCCTAAATAGACATATTCGTCTACAACTTCGAGAGTCGAGCCCCCAACTCCGATGGGGGTGGGCACAACATGGACATTCGACATGATCTTCGTTTTGTCCATGTTCATTTTAAGACCCACCTGTTGGAAGACTCGATTTAGGTCTTCGAGCATAGTGCTAAGGTCTTCCAGCGATTCTGCCAAGACTACAATATCGTCGGCAAATCGAAGGTGAGTGATATACTAGCCGTTGATGTTGATGCTGAATCCTTTCCACTGCAAGAGCTTGAAGGCGTTTTCCAGCGCGGCAGAAAACAGTTTCGGAGATATGACATCTCCCTGTCTTACGCCTCTCTGTTGTGGAATCACCTTCGTGCTCTGATCTTGTACTCGGACCGACATGGTGGCGTTATTGTATATACACTTCAACACTTCGATGTACTGATAGTCAATGTGGCACCGCTGAAGAGACTGTAGCACAGCCCAGGTCTCGATCGAATCAAAGGCTTTCTCATAGTCCACAAACACTAAACAAAGCGGCAAGTTATATTCCTCGGTTTTTTTTATAACTTGCCGAAGCGTATGAATGTGGTCTATGGTACTAAAGCCATTTCGGAACCCGGCTTGTTCGGGAGGCTGGAAGTCATCAAACCTGCGTTCGAGACGATTTGTTATGACCCTCGAAAGGAACTTAAGTTGTTTTCGATATACGAGTATACAAACTAAATAATTGTACTGCACTGTATCAGCCCAGATACGTCCCACTGCAGGACACGACCCTCCTCTACGAGAGTTCGATTGAGAGTGGTTAGGCCATATAGCCCACCAACCCACACTAGGCCAGCGTGGTGTACTTACTCTCAAAGTAAATCCAATTTCTTAAGATCAATATTTTATAAGAGTGACTCGTGACGTACGAAGGCTGTACGGATATCCCTGCAGCTCGACTCTCGAAACACAGACACGGAATGCTAGAAGCGGATTAAAAACATTTCATGTCAAAATTTGAATCAGCCACACACGTCGAGCCACCTGGATATCTATGTGCGTCGGCGGGAGGCGCCACGCCCTGCGCGTCTGCAAAGTATGGAGCGTCGGGAATGTTCCGGCTAGAGGTCGTCTATGTTCGGTGATATTTGAGAGCCTGAACTTCTATGCATCAGTCTGTATTCCTTCAGAGCGTAGGTATCGAATGGCTGTTTATGTACGATGGTGTCGCAGTTTTATCTATTTAATGAGCTTAAAAACCAAAATTGAACAAATAATCCACATTGCTCAGTTTATACGAGTACTTATTTGTATCTTGTTTAATATTTAATTGTATCTTTTATGTATGGTGAAAAATTGTGTGCTTAATATAATTATGTGTATGTATCGCATGACCGACATAGGGATTTTACTCTTTTAACTCAGCAAGCCGCTGGAGTTAAACAAGATTAACAAACTAATTTGAAAGAACTCAAAGTTAGTAATTTAGGGCGCCAAGTGATGAGAAGTTCCGTAAGCTTCATATTTGATACGCTAACATAACGTGTAAATTAAAACGAGACGAGTCTCTATTATTATAGATGCCAGAGAAAAAAAACCGCCGTGTCTCTCTTATACAGAAAATTGCAAGCCCATAGTTTAACAGCTTAAGGTATACGACTTGATATTCAGTGTCTCAGTGAATGAAATAAGTAGTACTCGGTTCATGTAGTCTGTAACATCACACAGTCTCCATTCATTGGCTGAGCAATAAATCATGCGCCGTAGTGTGAGGGAGTGTATAGTGGCTTGTTGGTAACGCACCGGACTGTCAGGGAATATACTCGTATTTATAAGAGACTCTCGCTGAAACTACAAATCATAGCACGAAGTTGCAAAACTAGACAAGAGGTTGATTGAATAGCCTGTGAAAACGCTTCTTCAGTGTCAGCATTATACGTTTAACAATTCTGACTTATACGGTACTTCCCTTGGCTTAAAGATTAACATTTCAGTTAAATACAATTTTTCAGCTACTTTGCTGAAAATAAAATCCAATAATTATTACTAAACTACTACTACTACTAAAACCCACTTTTGCGAATCCACCCACTACACAAAAAAGTAGGTTATATTTTAACTTAATGCCAATTAACATAATATTAGTAATCATGGGAAGTGCTTGTTTGTTTAAGATTAATGAAAGTGTAGGTCTATAATCACTGCGTACACAAATGGAATATCCGTGTGACGGTTGGGTTTCTCGTTTATAACTTAAATTTAATTTTTATTATAAATTTTGGATGGGGATTCCAAGGTTTATTGACTTTTATTATTTATAATAATATTTTTTAATATTCCATTTTTAAGTCTTTTTTTCTTTCATAATACAATGAAATCATTTTTAAAATATTGTTTTACCATTGACAAATAATAATTTATTCTCAAGACAATTTTCCTTTTTGTACAAATGAATTTATTGAACTGAAGTCACAGACTGAGTAGATCAAGTACGATGTATATCGTACATTGATTCAGTGACAATATTTTATAGGGAACGCTGCTGATACTGTAACCTAGGCCTGTGGCGCACAACTCTTTAGCTGTCCTGCGGTCCTAGTATTTGGATCGCGTAATATATTGATCATAAATATAAAACGCTAAATACGATAGAAAGAGGTAAATCAATGGTGTAGGCTCGATGGTGTCAACAACTACACTTCCTTCTACATTTCTAATAAGGAAAATACATTAAAGGCCGAACTTCAATTTAAAAAATATGAATATATTAACAAGTGGCGCAACCCAAATACAAATACCCTACCAACTAGAGACCTCATGCGGTTTTTTTTGTCACAATAAAAAAAAGGCCGTTCGTGCATTTAATAATTACTTTTAGGTGTCAGTCTTATTTCTGTCGAATATTTTATTGTTTCCTGTTAACATCAATGAGTACGGTCATTTTATTTAAATAGTACAGAAATATTGTGGGAAATTTATTTGTAGCTTCCGTATTTTCTACATTCTTTATTTTTACATGAGGAAATAAAATTATTATTAATATATCAATACAACTGAGTTTATGTAAGCTAGTATGCGAACTGACTGCGATGCGACTGCTTCTGAGTTCATTCACCTGAAGCCACAGACTAAGCGAATCCAGTGCGATGTACTACACGTACTGGTTTCAGTAAACATAGTTCGTAGCGACTGCAGCTACACTGTGACCTCCGCCTGCGCTTCTTAGCTCTGAATGTTTATGCGCTCCTAGCATAACAATCGCGTAATATTGTGCACCTTTGCCTCAGTGCTCAGTACGTCTCGGTCCGAATATTTTATGGCCACGCCGGACACATCTCGCATGTTCGATTATAGCTTATTACCTCGCAGTTCATTGGTGAAGGAAACCATCGTGATGAAACCTGCATAATATAGAGATTTAAACAAGATGTTTTGTGCTATGTGAAGTCTGCCAGCTCGCACTAGGCCAGCGTAGTGAACTATTGTCTAAGTCCTCGACCTCTCAGTGAAACTGTCAGTTGTAAAAGAGTTCCGTGCTCGGCAGTGCGCGATCACGCGCTGTTATAAATTCGTAGAACTAAGTTCGTCTGAAGTTTATTTTGAGAGACTTAGCTGTTTGAATAACTTAAGTTCTCTGCTAAGGTCGGTTAAAACGTATTAAAACATTTTAGCAATTCTGACTTATAGGATACAACTGATTCCTTGGCATAAACAATTCCCTCGGCTTGAGAATTAACATTTGGTCACATACAAAAATTTTTTCACTTTGCGTATAATGCTGAAAACCAAATCGCAACGTTCATCTCACCAATGTCTTTTGTTCCTTTTTCAAAGCTATATATTCAAAAGCAAACATAGTTCTATACGCCCACGTTGATTGACTGTATCGTTTTTCTGCAATAAGTTATTTAAATTTAATGTAAATTGCATTGTTCATCCCCGGAATCGTGGCAAGTGCTTACTATTGTTCTTCTTCTGCTATGAATCACGAACGCTGGGTTGTCTCGCTGAAGTAGTCGGAGATACCGAGCGAGTTTCACAACAAGACGCAAATATTACGCGATTCAAATACTAGGACCGCATAGCTATTGAGAGTTTTGTGACACAGGAGTAGGTCACAGCGTAGTAGCCTCTCATATAAAACATTTTCGCTCTGACGGCAAATGAAACACAACTCGCTCGATATTTTAGTCTGTGGCATCAGGTCAATAAACTCAGAAATATTTTTTGAACTATAATTAAAGTATGTTTGACTAACATCCGTTTTGTTTTGTTATCATTGTGCAAAACGAGTTAACGCTGCAACTGCCTGCTGGCTAATTCACGTAATTTTTTGACGCGCCGATCAAGTTGCGGTGCAGTTGCAATGAAGTTTACGTCTTAGTGCAAAATGGTATTCTTGTAATTGTTTAGCTGTGCGTGAACTGCACCTAAGCTATGCGTAAACTGCGCGTGTGCTGCGCGTCAACTGTACGTCAGTCGTATGCAAGAAGCTTATATGTGAATACCGATCAAGTTGCGATCTGAATCACGCACATAAAACACGCAGCAGTAGAATACACTAAACCGCTCGCGTGACGCGAACTTGACGCGAGCGTCTCTGACAGCGGTTGTCAAAATTACGAGAATACAAAAAGGTATGTTTGATCGAAACTTAACTGCAACTGCACTGCAACTAAACTTATTTAATTACGTGAATTACCCTACTGGTGGCAGTGGAGTGGTATGGATGTTACCATCCGAGCCACCGTCGTGTCGAGTCCCTACTAAATTCCTACACCGGCAAACCAACTAAAGTCCGCTGACGCTCTTCAGCGCATTGATACTGCACCCGGATCCTAAAGCTAGAAGGGCATAATGTATCAAAATAGGATATGTAATTCAGGATCTACTGTGGAACAAATATAGCCAGTGAAAAATAGAGTGCTAAAATCACTATCCTCCGATTTATCTTTTTGCCGCAGCCAGGTAAATATCGAAATTAAGTTTAACTGTTTAGCCCAGTTGGTAGAGTGTTACACTGCAAAGTCTAGGGACCCCGGTTCGAGCCCGGGATGTGGCACTTCCCGCACAGTCCAGTTTTTTGTTATTTTTCTCAGGTCCACAAATCATTTATGTCTGTTGTGATATGTGGCTACAAGATTGTGATACATAGGTAGGTGCTCTATGATCGCATACATATTGGAATACAAGTGAAACGGCTAGCCATTAATGTGATGTGTTTGTTACAGTAGATAGTTCTCTATCTATCTACTGTAACAAACTACTGTATATAAGAGAGTAAGAGTATTCATCGTAGACACTTGTATCAACATGTTTAAAATATTACCGCCTATATTTAATAAAGGTATTTATTAAATATAATATATACATTTATTGAAAAAATATCAATAAAAGGCAGTGAAATTAAATTACGCACAGATGCTCGTTGTTTATATTATTAAATATATTGAAAAATAATCTAAATCTAGACCGAATTAAATTAATAGTAAAAGTAAATCAGAGGAACAATTAAGTGTAGCAATAAAAAAATACGATTAATTCCAACTGTACTTAATTAATTTTTGTTTGAAGTGTCGAAAGGAATAAGAAAATATGTCAATGTCGTGAGATGCTTACAAAAATTAAGTAATTTTGAGTATAAGTGTACTCAAGCACCCCAGCTTTTTAACCATAAAATGAATGTATTTCACTGAATATTCTAATCTTAAACTGATTATTAATTATTTTTACTTTTTTAGTTGAGCCATTTACTAAAGCGTATTTTTTAGGTTATTAAACTTATTTATTTATTGTAACATTATGTAACTTTGGTATGGAGAATAGTCTGTTCGTGCATTGTTTGTTATTTTTTTTATGTCGGTCTTATTTTTGTCGAACCTTTCATTGTTTCCTGTGAATGTCAATGAGTACGCACATTTAATTTTAAAAGTACAGAAATATCCTAGGTTTACTTGTTACCGCCACATATTCTTACATTCTTAATTGTGCCGCAAGAGAATTATTGTTCATATTTAATTCGTAATAATGAAAAGAAAACCAAATCCTGACTGCGTCAATATCTGTCATCTTTATTTAATTAATTGAAGAACTAAAAAGATACAAACAAGATTTTAATTTGAATATTTTATTTTGGTTTTTGAATTATCTTAGTTGACAGTGTTCACAAACACAGTCAGATGTATTATCTGCTCACTCCTAGATTTTGTTACTCTATCTATATCACCAACAACATTATGAGAAGTGAGCGTGTTATGCCCTTTTTTATTTTAATCTTTTAAGGCTTTTTTTTGTATTTATTTTTGCAAATAATGTTGTATTATGTTATATAGTTTTGTCTATACGTGTATATTATATTTGTATAATATTATACTTGATGGAATTGAAGGAAGAACATTTTATTTATTTTATATTTCACTATTATTAGCATTTCTTATTCCAATATATACATGATTATGTACCGTGTATATTCTGACTGCGACTTAAAACGAATCTCGGTGGAATTTTTATTGATTTCAGATACAATGCAACTAAAAATATACATTTTTTTTTTGTTATTTGTAGTTGCCACGTATCTGAAGTTACTAATACCTATCACCTGGTGTCACACACAAAGTGAATAGAGTGCGATGTACTTCACACTGTGACTTTCGCCTGCGCTACTTAGCTCTGAATGTTTATGCGATCCTGGTATATAAATCGCGTAATATTGTGCACCTTGGCCAGAGCACTCAATACATTTTTGAATGTTGTAAGGAACAGAATGTTGGCTGAGAACGAGACTTCTCTACGCCTTTTTTGAAGTCGGGGTCAGATGGACGAGCGACGTTTGTACCGTGATTTATATATTAGTAGTTTATACATCACGGTACGAACTATGCGGTCGAAACCAAAGGGCATAGCTGGTCCCAGACATTAAGGATGGAGCCGACCTAAAATATGTTAGCATATATCCATAGTTTAGATTTATTAAAAGATTAGTTTTATTTCTCTCTTTATTTACAATTTTGAAGTTGGTTTCATCTGTTTTAATTTTATAATTCTTAATTTTTTAATTTCTGTTGAAGTCATTAAAGCAACTTACTACCGAATGTTTTTGTTCAACCAACTTTATATTTTCCTTACTACAGTAAATATACTTGGCAATTTCGACCAACTTGATAGTTTAGGACGCCGCCATTTTCGAAGTATAGTGTCTAAAGTCCAACTTTATAGTTTCGAATACTAGGACCGCATAACCGTTGAGAGCTAAAAGCAATACAGGCGAAGGTTACAGTGTAGTGCAAATATCTGTTAATTATTTTCGCTGAAACAGTAAACGAAATGTATCGTACTTTATTTGGTTATTCTGTGGCACAAGGTGAATGACCTCAGAAGCAGTCGCAGTTTGTTTTTATACTCGGTTTTGTGATAGTGAGACTTTTTTAAAAGTTTTGTTTTTATTATAACGAATGAAATGTGAACAGTAAATCCAGTGTCTTATGTCGTAATTAAGAGTAACAGAAAATATGGAGGCCTCAAATAAATTTCGACAATAATTCTGTACTATTAAAATGAAATAACCGTACTCAATAAATATTCACATATTGTATACAGATGTATATAATATATATATATATATATATATATATATATATATATATATATATATATATATGTATTCAATATGTTACGCGTTCCAAATACTAGGAGCGCAAGACTGCTCAAGACTTAAGCGGCACAGACCTAGGTCATAGTACTCGTATTATCAGCTTTCCCTATGAACTGTTTTCGCTGAATCAGTGTACATCGTACTCAATTAGCTTTGTTACAAATAAGGTAAATTTTCTTAAGATCAAACTATTATTTTCCGATGTTAAGAGAATAATAATTAAAAATATGTGTCATAAATCTTAAAATATAACTTTCGCTTTATCCACTCTCGTCGACCTCCTTATATGTATGTTAGTTTAGTTATCTTCTTCTTTCTCGTGTCCTTTTACTAGGCTTCATGCAACGCTTCATGCGTTTGAAATGCTGCACTCTGCTACTACGAATGTATAGCTTCAGATATTTGTATATTGCATTTTGTACTACGCCAAATGTGACTGACCGACTGAGTGCTTTTGTGACTGAACATTGTACGTTTGAAGGTCGTCACGTGTAGCATTATTTGTTTGGTAAATTATATTTATTATTACTACATTATGTTTTTTTTTAATTACTCTATCATTTTTTTAGTAAAAATAATGAGGTTTTTATGTTTTTTAATAAATTATAATTGCATGCTGTAATGTTTATTTTTAAGTTTACTAGCAATACTGTATGAATTACTAGTAACTTCGGTATGTATTTTGACATTGTGCAATTGTAAATACATACATAAACACCACGCCTTTTTCCCAAACGGGGTAGGCAGAGGTGCAACCACGTCACCCACGTTTCGCCATATGTGTTCCATACCATGATGTGACAGGGGGCGAGCCAATCGCCATAATGTATGCAATTGTAAATAGTTCGATTATAGGTTCATGATTAGTTATTTTTATGTTATATAAACTTTTTAATACTAATATGAGTTGTTTTGTTTCCTGTTGGTTTTAGTGTGATGGTGGAGGTATTAGTTGCCGTGATAAAGAAAAATAATTCAATTATTTAAAAAGAGAAACTGGCGCAAAAACTACGCCGTGTTTGTGCATCTCTTATATTCGTGGTTTACTAAACGTCATTAGATTTTTACATGCTCCCCTTCAAACAGGTCATTAAAAAAATCGTATTTCATATGTTTTTCAATCAACAGTTGTTTAGAATACTTGGCTTAATATAATGATTTAAATAAATTAGGTGGTGCATCTCAAGCTATGCTATTACTTGTAATTGTTAAAGCCTTAACGTTAATACCCTATTAATAATTTCTGTTAACACTGTTAACTGCGGAGTCAAACACGGCACCAAATAATAGCTATCGTTGTGCTAGTATTAAGATGCAGAGGTTGCCTGTAAGAAATTGCATAGTGTGATAAGGCCGCCTCTTTTACTGTTATTATTATGCCATTTCTTTATTGTAATTGTTTTTTTTAAGTGCAATAAAGGATTAAATGAATAAATAAAAATAGCGTAATGCCAGGTATTAAATAGGAAGTGCTCAATAGTTAGAGCAATAAAATTTAATTGTATTCATCTTAATATTGATTGTGTGGTAGGTCTGCCGACGAAAATTCGTTTTCTCCGTTCTTCATATTTTTTCTTCTTGCCCTATTCAAAAACCATAGACACGCCACTGGTGAATGGATCAGAATTATCGTGTAAAGATCGCCTCCGCCCTACTTGTCTATGCCTTCTCGCATAATCTACAAAACCTGGACCAGATTTCACTGTTTTTTAAAATAAAATGGTAACGTCAAATGTCAAAATCCATAATTAAACATCCACTATGAAGAGCAATAAAGATTTTCCGTTCCTTAAATTGAATTGTCATTAGGCGACACTAAGGAACCATTAACTGACTCTAAGACGTATTTTTTATCTATACTAAGGAACGATTTAATTAAGAGATTACATGAAGAATTACTCATCTAGAAATTTTAACAACTAATTTACACTTTTTAAACAATTGTATATTAAGAAAGCGGTCTTATTACCAAATAAATCTTCTTGCAGTCTTTATTAGAGTAAAACGATGATTTTGAGATCCAAAAAAATCTCATGAGTAATATTCAAATCTTTCCCGCGACTATTCTGTCATTCTTTCTGAACTAATTCACACGACGCCTAGGATACATTTCGTTTAGATGGCGCCAGTTAAGTTTGAAACCTAGATCAATACTGTGAGAGGGCGTGGGGAAGCGCACGGGAGGAGATCGTCTCAGTTTCAGGTCGCCGGCGTGTGTAGCCGACGTATCTCCGAAATGTTCAGCAATAAACTGGAATTTTCTAATTCAGCCTATTGCTAAACACTTCGGAGTCACCTAAGTATTCACTAAAGCAATATATCTTAGCTAGTTGTCGGTAAGGGTGTGTGCGTGAAGTAAAACACTTCTGACGATGAACACGGAGCGTAGGTGTCGAGAGAGATGCGGGAGCTAGCAGCGGCCGCGCGGCGTCCAGCCACGAGTTATAACACCATGCAAGGAGACAGCTTATAACACCTTTACAGTGAGTACAGTCTGTGACCTGTTAGTAATATTTTGAAAAGACAGCTTTTAACATGAGAGTTTACAAAAGGATTATCTTTTACAAGGGACTATCGCAACCAAAAACAATTTCCATTGACGATGTGACCGATATTAGTGAGCCGGTACATCGGCATTAGCATCCGTACATATTAATTGAAAATGAGACAAATTTAAACAATTTTGTTCCTGTCAATTTTAAAATGGCTGCCATTGCATGGGCTTGTGCAACGCAAGCCAATATGAAACAAGTGTACAGAACTATACGCATGTTTGATTATGATTACGACATGTAGATGGTATTATTTAGTATGCGTCTGTTATATTGCAGGTGATCTGGTAGTGCCGGCGAGATTGCTCTGCATCCTTCACGAAGCGTATCACTAGCAGTGCCACAACCAGGAAAGAGCATCTGAGATGCAAGTGCAGGAGCAAGAATGGTGATGAACTGGCGACGGACGCTCCGTGTCGTCATCGCAGTCGTACCATCTGGCAGAACACAATCTTCACCGCGCCTTCCATATATTATACTCCACATCATGTTTTAGATTGAAAATCCTGATGTCAATGAATGTTTCAATTTAAGATCTTACATGTATCTCTGAACTCTGATCCACGCTTTGGTGATCGTCCTCTTATTCCTTCTTGCACGTTCCTAGTAACGCTACTATTTGATATTAATCAATCATTATTGCAAGTATTCTATCCAGCTCTGTGTTTAAATAAGGCACGTGTTTTATTAAGACCTAACGTATTTCTCTTAGATGTACTACCAAATACGATAAACATGGCTAATTGATCTAATATTTCTTACGACTATTTTTGCAAATTACCCTTGTATTAATATCTATTTTTGTGGTGCTGTTGTAGTTGTAGGCTGTCGTATCTCGATGTCTTCCTTTTTGGCTATGGCATTGAAAAGTCTAAGCTTATGTGATGTAGTATCAACGTTTTTCAACTCTGTAATGCTTTCTTGATCGTCTTTCTCCTAGACTCTTCTTTGTGCGAATGTCTTTGGGTGAGACTTGATTTATTGAGCTCATCTTTGCTTCTACAATTTTACTGTTTTTCTAGCTACCTCAATTCCCCAATTTGACCTCACCTTAATCCTTTTCTTAGTAGTTTATTTCTCTTTTAAAATCTATGGTCCTAATATCTTTGCTTTTATCAATATTGATTTCAGAGTATCCCTATTTTTTGTCCCAATGGTTTGTGCTTATGTGTTCGGTGTTAATAAACTAAGCTTAATATTTGTGTATCGTACTAAGCTAAGGTGTTGTCAGTGTTTCTAAAAATATAAAATTGTGCTTAATACTACTTGTCTTTGTTGTGAGTTTTGCAAACTGGTGTACTTTGTATCAAATGTCTTCAGTAATACCGTGTGTATGTGTAGTAGCAATAATTAAGTACTTTAAATATTGAAACTTATTGATAAGTTTCTGTTTTCTAATAATGTGACCTTCAATTGTTTTGGATTTTATTGAGAGTATGATCAAACCGAAATTATAGAGTGAGTCAATATTGCGATGGAATCTTTTGAAGTGTTGTTAAACAGAGAAGGCAAGGATAGTCGCTCATACAACAACTCGTCTGCAATTGTTGTGATGCCAGCTACTCAGTTTGTTCCACTGTGGAACAGTAAGCAAGAAAAGCGTTCAAATATATATATAAATTTTGTGTTTATTTATAAGTTCATTTTATTGGACAGAATATTTCCTTGTATTCCCCCGGACTGTAGTTATGTTTGGTCAGTTAACAACAGTCTCGGAGAATATTATAAAGGTATCAGCAATCTAACGGAATTATATTCAATTAAGTAGTGGTAATAATATAGTATTTTAGTTAAATGTTCAATGTCTGCTTTTGTTGTATCGTGTGTCGTCGTGATCTACGTGTATTGTTAGTTTGTATTTCCTGATGTTCCTGATCGATGTATTCTCTCGGCGTTCGATGTATTGTGTCTAAGTATTTTTCATTTTCTGTGGGAGTGGTTCTACTGAGTGGATGTAACGTTCACTCTTTGTAGAAATATATATTGTGAAATGAATAAAGTTAGTCTGACTGTTTGTGACTATATGGTTTTATTTCAACAAATACCCTTTTGTGCTAAAATAATTGGCTTCCGAAAAATCTGCCTATAATGCTAGTGGCACTGTAGCACAATACAACCCTTAATTTATTAGAGCTATTTATTAAACTTAAATACACCATTAATTTATATTTGGATCGCATAACAAAAATAAAATTCGCCTTCAATTGCCTCCACGACACTAAGAATAAGGTACATACAAAACAAACAAAGCATATGAATATACAAGTTTATTAATGGGCAATTTGTTTTCAATGTGTCTGTTTTTGATTTATAGACACTATGTTTCAGTATTTTTTACCAGTCACATAATTAACAATTCAGTAACAAGAAATACTTGCTAAACTATACGTATATTGTATCTTTTTCTCTTTATTTTGTTATTCAATTTTTTACATTTTTATACATATATAAAAAAACAATATACATATTAAAATACTAAAAAAAAGATTAATCCTTCAGTGGTGAGGCTTAAGACCCAAGCCACCGGTGGTTAGGGATCCAAAGTGAGGAACCTCCTCACTATGCGTGCCGTGTCCAGCAATTCCGCCTTTTGAATCTGGCTCTTGACCCAACGACCAATACAGAGCTTCTGGAGATGTTGGTCGAGGCTCTTTGGTATCAGTCCATGTGCAGAAACAACAATCGGGACAATAATTGTTGAGTCCACATCCCACATGTCAATAACTTCGTGGGCCAAATCTAAATATTTAGAGAGTTTCTCTTTTTCAGCTTTCACGAGGTTACCGTCATGCGGAACGGAATATATTGTATATATTATTATAGTCTTTGGTTGGACTGTTTGGCATTTGTACAAGTGTAAACATAGGTTTCATAAAGGTCTAATTCATGGAAACATTTTTTTGTTAGTCTTTCTACAAGTGAGGTATATTTTTTGTCTGATTGGTCTACTGCTAATATACGTTGCAAGCAAAAGACATGGCCACAATGCGTTGAAGCTAGATTATTTGAGTTCAATTTATCGAACCATATAGGGCAGTTACCCGATTTTCCACCGGCAGTTCTCCTGTAAGTTCTATTATGTACATTCAAGATTTCTACGCTATAAGTATTACTCATCACAGTGGTATTTTCATAAGACAATTAACTAGCAATATTAGCTCTGCCTGGTTCATTCTGATTTGAGGCAGTTTATATTTTTATATAGTTGTATTATGTTATTATAGTTTTATTATGTTATCGGCCAAACTTGATTTAAGGATAAATTAGTTCCGCCTAGACCAAACCAGTTCTCCCTACAAGCAATAGCCGAGCCAGGATAACTTAGGCCAAAGTAAAAGTTATAAAATATTTTTTTAAGTGTAAACCAAATATAAACTTGAGTTATGAGTACTAACAGAATCAGTATGTGTACTGAGTGGCAGCGGCCCTGAAGGTCTGGTAGTTGAGATGGATGGCATATTATCACGGTCAGAAGAAGATGGCGCAGCAACTGTCGGCGTATCGGTTGATTCTGTGTCGTTAAGGGCGCTCGTTGGAGGAATATCATCCTCGCTGCTGCTGGTTGGTGCGTCGAACATTCTTTCCAATTCGGCCAAACGCGGAATACGCCTCATTATTTTATGCAGCCTTGGTGGGACCACGTTGACCATGGCGCTGTGATTGTCTGCTGATGCAGCTTGTTCTTGAGCTCCTGTAACAATTTACAAGCGTATAATTTGTTGTACTAATCTGCTATAAAAACAAAATCTTTCGAAAAAATTAAATGAAATTCAATTTATTATTCTATTTAGGATGGAAAATCTACATGCCTCCACTTACATTTGGTTTGATATATAATTATCTTTTAACTAGGTATACGAAAAATGACTTGTTAGTAATCTAAATAGAATACATGCATACATACAAAAACACACGTCTTATTCCCAGAATAGGTAGGCAGAGGTACGCTAAAATGGTGCGTACATCCAAAACACTTGAGAGTTGAGACGTCTATATATTTCAATAATCAGAACCCGATTAGATTACGGCTGTATCTTATATTACAATAGTATTAAAAGCCATTTATATAATAGTGGTTTTATTTAAATATTACAATTTTTTGAGGTCGGTGCCAGCTGGCCGACTAAAAGCTATAGGTATAACATCGCGCTACGAACTATGCGGGTAAAACCACGGGGCATAGATAGTCGGCTGGCCCCGACCTCAAAATATTGTTGGTATATTTAGGTATTTAAGATTTATTAGAAGATTAGATTTATTACAATATTGAAGTTGATTTAATTTTTTTAAATTATTTTTCATGGTGAGTAGTGTTTATTTTTTTGTTTACTCCCTTAAAAAATGGAAAACTGACAATATGCACACAAAAAAGTGACCGCCATATCAACGATAGTGGAATGCCATATCCCGGGTTTGAACCGGGGTCTCTAGACTTCGCAGTCTAACGCTCTACCAGCTAAGCTAATATGGCTACAGAATGCTTTGAAAAATAATGGATACAGTTCAGACTCGTGATGACATATTAATTACTAGAGATTTTCGAATATGTTTGTTAATCATGAATGTATAAAAAAAAATACATACTTAACTCAATAAAATATTGTTACTAAAATTATTTGTTCAGGAAATCGAGGCCATATCAGTTATAGAAGATTACTCTGTCCTTTGTCAGTAAAGATCTGACTCTGAGTACCGTTACCAAATAAGTATGATTATTGGTTTATGTTGCTATAATAATTTAGTAATTTAATTTAATCATTAATAAAGTGATTCCATGATTTTTCTGTTGTAATATACGTAGATCGACTAAAATATAAGTGTTTAATTATTTTACCTTTATAAAGAATATAATATTTAATATATAATAAATTGTATAAGAATATACACATACATATATATTTTTTTATTTTCTGGGGTTATATAATTCTGACACCTGCATGAATCACACCCAAGCACTGCACAATTCGGTTTATTCTCAGTAGTTCCTTTAGAATAATTAAAGGAACTACTGCGACTCAAAGTCTCAGTAATTCCATTAAAGGAACTAGTGATACTTTTCTGTTTTTTACCTGCCTTACTACGCTGGTAGAAGTGGCACTAGTGCCATCCCTAGTTCGTCAACATTTTTTTCTATTGGACATTGAAAAACGGGGAATTAATTGAAATGAAATTAAAACTCATTTTTGGATCTTTAAAATGTTATACATTATTTAGGTTCAGTCACGTTTTCCTTGTATTCCCCCGGACTGTAGTTATGTTTGTTCGTTGTTATGTAGGTAGGTTTGTGGTAGTGATAATAATAAAGTCTTTTAGTTAAATGTTCATGTCTGCTTTTGTTGTATCGTGTGCCGACGTGATCTATGTGTATTGTTAGTTTGTATTTCCTAATGTTCCTGGTCGATGTATTCTCTCGGCGTTCGATGTATTGTGTCTAAGTATTTTTCATTTTCTGTGGGAGTGGTTCTACTGAGTGGATGTAACGTTCACTCTTTGTAGAAATAGATATTGTGAAATGAATAAAGTTAGTCTGAATGTTTGTGACTATGTGGTTTTATTTCAATAAAAACCCTTTTATACTAAAAGAATTGGCTTCCGAAAAATCTACCTGGTGTATATGTGTATATGTGGTGCATCACATTATGTTTGGGAGTGTCCTTATAGCATACATGTTTTGTTATGTCGTGATAAGCTGATAGCAAATCGTAGTACAGATTACTAATTTGTATTGTTTTAATTGAGTCTTGATTACAGTTCACAATAGAGCCAATGACATTTAGACTCGTCATTGAACAATGAGTCTTCGACCATTCACGTCCACTAAAAGTTTCAAATATACTATGGATACGGATTATTTGAAAAAATAAAACAAATCTGTATATTATATCATTATCATCAGTCCATTGCAGTCTACTGCTGGGCATAGGCCTCTCCCAAGGTACGCCACATAGCCCTCTCTACTGCTTTATGCATCCAGTCGCTGCCGTTTTTGGAACCACAATCCGGCACCAATCGGAATGAATTATACCCCGTTGGAAAGGTATTTTTCTATTTAGTTTAAGAATAACTATGGCGCTAATCTTGATTCACTGTCCAAGTAATCTTACTTGAAAATCTCATTTTCTTAATACATTCTGTTATGTAGGTACACGTACTTTTATTATAATTTTCTCAAATTTGACATGGTATTTTTCATTTCCATAATGTAGGTAAATAAAACACATATGATCCGTTTCCGGTCTTTGGAGTGTTGCTTTAGTCGTCAACACTATTAGGGTTTTGGTGGATGTAGATATTAATAGGATCTATCCAGCAAAGTGCAGAAGAAAAGTCCCCTAAACATTTGAGCATTCAAATTCTAGCTTAAATCAGTATTTGTTTATTTTAGGAAGGCAATTGATTATGTACTGTCACACTTGATCACAGAGTCTGTGCTGTGCATGTGCAATCAGAAAGTCTCATATTTTATTATGTCAAATAATTGTTTGCTTATTTGAGAAGCCAATTGAGTATAAAATATCGTGCATATATATTACATTATCAATACTGCGCAAACTGCAATTAATAAGTCTAATATTTTGCTAGCTTAAACCAGAATTTGTTTATTTTGGAAAGTCAATTGATTATGAACTTGATTACATTGTCAGTACTGCGCATGTGCAAATAGAATATATGATATTTTAATTTGATAAATGATTGTTTGCTTATATTGGGAAGTTACTTGAATGTTAAATATTGTTCACATATTAGAGTACCAGTACTGTGCAAACTGCAGTTGCAAAGTCTCATGTTTTAGAAGAATAAATGTCAGTTTGTTTTTGTAGGGATGTCAATTGACTGTGAATTGCCACAACTTGATTACATTGTCTATACTGCGCATCTGCAAACGTACTGTCAGATATTTGTTATGTCGATTGAGTGTTTACTTATTTTGGGAAGCCAATTGAATATAAAATGTCGTCTCCACGATGACCAGTCGGCTTGGGGGATGGTGTTAATTTTTTCCTTTACTTTCTATTTTAGTAGGTTTTTGTTTTTTCCGCTTACCAATATTTAGTTGCTATTGTTTATTTGGGTTTCGTTAGAAATTGATGCGATAGACATTTATTTTTGTGATTTCCTTTTTTGGTGTGTTTACAAATATTTTATATTTTTCTCATGTAGTTGTGGTTTCATTTATTGTTTTATCTAGAAAAGTTTTCGAATTGTTTTGATGTTATTCGAAATTGTCAATGCATACAAGGGGTGTACAATTTTGTTGGTATCTTCTCTTTTTCCTGATTTGATTTCCGAATAAGGTTGCTCGTATCATTTTATGATCCGAGTGGAAATTTAAACTATTTAAATTTTCTACGTTCTTAATGGTCTTTATGTCGTTTGATAATATAAAATCAATTTCATTTTTGTATAGACCATTGGGTGACATCCATGTCCACTTCTTTGACATTTTCTTCTAATAGAATATATTTATGATACTTAATTTGTTTGCTAAAGCTAGTGTTACTAGTTTTTCTCAATTTTTTTATCTTTTACCACAACTGTACTTGCCTACTGTATACCCTTTTCCCCCAATTTGCGTTTCGCAATTTGGCCGTTGAAATCACCCATCACTATAATGTTTTTGTAAGCGCTTTGTATTGTTGTTTCTAGATCTGTATAAAATTAATATAAAGTATTTAGTTGCTATTGTTTACTGTCCGCTGGATATGTTGAAAGGGAGCTAGATCTGTTTCTTATTATATCAAAAGAATGAGTTTTATTGTTTTCCGATGGTGGTAAAATCTGTTGCTTCCTTGGTTGCAAATTGTTTTGTGGTGATGAGGTCGATTCTCTCTTTCTTTTTTTCCTTGTTAGTGTTATTTTCTTTAATTATAATATTGTCGTGTACCAAGCAGGCTATGTTTCCTTTGTTGCTTTCTTCTATTAGTTTTGTTTGTAGGTCAATGCGTTTTTTTTTTAAACTTCTTTCGCGTAATCTTCGCTGATAAAAATTCCCTTGAGTCTCTTTTTGTTTTTTTTTTTAAGATGTCTTTCCTCTTCCAACTATTAATAAAAGAGAGTATAACAGGTCTCGATCCAGCATCCTTTCTTTTCGTTTATCCAAAGAATTTTATTTACTTCGAACTCTTCTAAAATTATATCTAGTTCATTTTCAAAGATTTTCTTTATACTTTGTAATAGTTCCATGTTAGAATTTTTATCTTCTTGCAGGCCATGAATTATAATTTTATTATTTCTCTTCTCCCTTTTCAAGAACTGGATTTTTTCACCATATTGTCTACTTTCAATTATAATAACTTGTTTTCCTCTTAATTATGTTTTAGTTTTCATCTTTTTTTCCATTATGGTATTTGTTGTAGAATTAGAAAAACAAACAAAAGAAATGGATATTTCTATTTTTATATTATCAAACAATATTTGAAATTGTTCTTCCATTTTCAAAATTAATATGAATTGTTTTGCGTGTAATGGAACGTATTCAGTGGTGTAACTTTAATTTTATTTTGTTGACAACACTGAGATATTCAGTGAAGAGGTTGAGAATAACAGTGATAGATAACTGAGTCTGACGTTTGATTGACATTTCTCTAAAACGGAAAAAAAATCGGGAAAACGGTTCTATTTAGGTGTTTGAGCCTTCGCTTAAACCACATATGAGACGTGTTTACTATTTGCCGACTGCGCTGACTTATGACAAAGCGTAATAGTAATATCAATATATCATATTTAATATATTGTTCTATTAAACGTTTATAAATATCCCTTAAAAAGTAATATAATAACAGAAATTAACTTAATTAACGATAGATTGGTTTTCAAATTCCTCGAGAATGTCCTTGAAATAATTTTGGAAAACAAATTCTTAGACTTCCAATTACTTCTATGTAAAACTACCATAAAATTTATTTAATTAGTTAATAGTTGTTACCGCGGCTTAAAAGCTTCCTGCTATTATACAGTTATTAGCCATCGTGAATAAGTTTCGAATACAGCCTGCAATGACTATGCAAGATGCATGCCTAACAGGGCCTCGTATGGCTGTTAATAAAATGACTAAATTCCTGCGGTGCGTCACCGACACGGTAATGAGTTTTCAAAACCAATAGACTAGAAGCAATTCCAGATGTTCCTCCACAGACCTCTTTTGTTAACAAACAATCAACAACTAAATAATGGAAATCGATTTTGAACCAAATCTGGGCCGGAAAATTATGGCATAACCTTGTCCCCGACAGCTTCGTCTCTTAGCGTTAACAGCCTTAGATCGTGAAATCTTCTACCTAATGCCAACAGGTTGAGGACACAAGTTTGACAGGACACGGTGAAGATACTGATTTCCACGAATTGAATATACGTATGAAGGTAACCAAGACTGCTATTTCCGTCATATTTGTTAATGGGAGAGGTTTATCAGCGAATATACCTTTTAATACCGTGTAATAGAACGAAGAACGAGAGCGTGGTGGCCTGTTGGTAAACGGACCAAACGCGGCTGCCTACATGTTCACGGTGGTCGCGGGTTCAAATCCCAGGGTACACCTCTGACTCTTCGGAGTCATGTGTGTATTGATAGTCAATCACTACGCACTATAACGGTGAAGGAAAACATCGTGAGGAAACCTGCATACCATAGCGATTTGTATAAATTTCTATGGTATGTAAAAGTCCGCCAACCCGCACTAGGCCAGCGTGGTGGACTATATGGCCTAACCACTCTCAATCGTGCTCTCGATTGTAGAGGAGGCCCGTGCCCTGCAGTGGGTCGTATATGGGCTAATACAAAAATAAAATAAAAATAGAACGAATAGGCGAAAGCTTTCCCGAGCCTAATAATGGGCTTGTAAATTTTATAACCATATTTTTAATCAACAATGTAGGGGTGTCAGAGGTGTTTTGCGATAGTTTGTAGGACCGGTTTATCAACATTGACACCGTATTGTCGAGCCCACTGACTGCACTTTGACCGAACGGCTCTAAGTTCTAATTGTCGGCCGACTCCGTGATGTTTTAAGCAAACTGATTTAGTTTAATTTCAGCCTTCTGTTCGCTTAATTCCGCCCGAACCTTCCAAACGTAGGCGTTCCAAATCCTGTGATGCGCAACTCATTTGAAGATCTATGATATTTTTCCTCAAAATCGCGATTAGAAACGGTGGTCCCACTATGGGACTACGAACAGATATTGGCCCACCGACGTGCGCAGATTCTAAAGGATCCCGGACGTTAGAGGCAGAGGTGAGAAAACACATCCCAGTTTGTACCCCCACTTCCCGGTGAAAGCATCGTTAGAAAGGCTGTGCAGGATTCCTGCGTCTTCGTTTACCTACCCCGGGAAAACAGCAGATATCTTGGATGCGAAAAGATTTATCTCTGATGTGCCGAATTTCGCGAATATTACGGCTAAACTCTTTGTCGAAATTACATTCCAGAAGAGCTTTCCAACTCAATAGACCGTTGGCGATTCCATGGTACTGGCCCAAAATATGCCAGGCATTCCGGTGATAATTTTTGTGTTCGCAAAACAGGAGGATTTTCGTGGAGACTCTCAACAGATTCACCCCTACTTTGTACCACCTTTATTGTTTATAGAAGCAATGCTTGTTCGGCAGTCTGTTTGAACCAACGGCGTCTTGACTCACAAGTTACATCCTCGGACACCGACGACAATTCTTATAGACTGAAGTGCCAATTTTGCAGATTTGATGTCCATTTCCCCCACAAGTGATTACTCTTCGTTATGGCACCTAAAACCGCGCTCTGCAATGATTGTGATGAAAAAGGATAGATAGATCTGAAAAGTGGCTAAGCTACACCTACTTACACCATTTCAGATCACCTACCAGTACGATCTACGTGGGTAAGCATTTTTTACGTGGATATCTCCGTGGTAGACGATGAAGGGTCTTTTGAAGCAATCGGCAATTAAGGCAACACAAGGGTATGGCAAAACAAGCGAAATGGAGGCTCCATTTCGCTTGTTTCGCTCTAAAATAACTGGGTTCGTACCAGCTCCAACATCGGCTCCATTCATGTGACCCAATGGAGCATTTTAATTTTGCTACTACTTTGTGCCGAAAATTTCCTTGTATTTGTTAGTGTCCCAATTCATACCCAAATATTCTAGTTCCGTTGCCGCTTTTATCCATGACTTCACTGTGTTTATTCGCCATACCAATTAGTTACTTTAGGTAATTTATAGCGAAGCCGCTTTACCTATTCATAACACGGAGATCATCGTGGATAAATAGGAAAAATGTTCAAGAAGGCTACTCCCCTTAGTCCTTTGTGACTTTTTCAAAAGCTGATGGCGCGCTTGTTAGGCCAGATTAGAGGTACGTCATTCCGTAAGTTGACTCCCGATAACGTAGGGAAAGATAACGACAGAGGATTTTGTTATTCGGGATATGAAAATACGTCTGTGAAATCTCTATATCCATCATAAAATAAGTATTCGTTTCGTAGATGGCACGGTATCTGATGGAAGTTTACGAGTCGAAATTTCGGAGTGAATACATACTCGTTCAAACTTTTTTGATTGAAAACCCAGTGATTCTCGCTGTTCCCTTTTCACCTTAAATGGTAAGACACAGAGATGCCTAGAAACGATGGTAATGAATTCTGTAAAATACATTATTGAAAGTACCTTCTGTGGAGAGAGGTATTTGTTAAAAGAAATTGTGTTATTCAGACTCAACGCCTCACCAGGAACAGCCGTCGTTCATTGGCGGAGCAATAAATCAATACTGGCAGTAGGCTGAGGGAGTATGTGGTGGCTTGTTGGTAACGCACCGGACGCGGCCGCCGAGATGGTGGTCGTGGGTTCATACGGGGATAGTCAATGACAAGACTCTAAAACAGTGAACGAAAATATTTTAAGGCGCGATGATGGGCGTCACAGTTACAGCGGGAGTCATAGAATTGTTACGAGTTACAAGAGTAGTAAATAGCTAATCGTGTGCCTACGATATATGTATCCTACATTGATTTATCGAAAGCCATCTGAATGGATAGCTGTTGATACTATAATCTACATATGAATCGCACAACTATTAAACAGTCCTGTGGTCCTAGTATTTGGATCGCGTAATATATTGAACATAAATATGTGTGTATGAATCTGAATACAGAACAAAACAACCGCTGTACGATATAACGTACACAATATACAAGTTTGAGCAAAGAAGGCAAAGAAGAATTCGAAAAGCATTCGAAGGCTGATATTAGTTTTGATCTGTCTTTGAATGAGGCGGATAGTATATTCTTATGACGCTCCAACACACACGCACACACACACACGCACATACACACACAATTAACATTGTTAGAATTTGATTTGATTTTACGTTTTATGTTATATCTGTAATGATACTGTAAAACATGTATATTATGTATATGGAAGAGCGGAGTCCTCTGGCACAAGTATCTCAATACTCAATAGAAGGCACATTTGGTTATTTAACAAATTTGGTTCATAAATAAAGATTTATTTTACGGTAATAATTCCGTGATTTAGGCACGATGGCGTTGACAACTACTCTTCTTTTGACATTTTTCATGAGGAAAAATACATTATAGCCATACTTAAATTTACAAATATCATGAATATATTTCCAAGTGGCGCGACCCAAATACAAATACTCTACCAACTAGAGACCTCGTCCGATTTTTTTATTGTAACCTTATGTAGCTTTGGCATGCAAAATTGTCCGTGCATTAATTGTTATTTTTATAGCGGTCTTATTTTTGTCGAACCTTTCATTGTTTCCTGTGAATGTCAATGAGTCCGCTCATTTGTTTTTAATACTGTAAAATATTCATACATTATTAATCGTGGCATGAATACAATGATATCATTGTTCATATTTAATTAGTAATAATATCACGCTCACTTCACGTTATCATACAACTGAATTTACGTAAGCTAGTATGAAAACACTCTGTGACTGCTTCTGAGTTCATTCACCTGATGCCACAGACTAAGAAAATCGAGTGCGATGTCATTCACGTTCTGTTCACGTACTGCTTCAGTGAACGTAGTTCGTAGCGACTGCAGCTACACTGTGACCTCCGCCTGCGCTACTTAGCTCTGAATGTTTATGCGGTCCTGGTATTTAAATCGCGTAATATTTCGCACGTGGTTATAAAATAAACTCCTTAAAACGTTCCCGATTGCGATTCCTCTATTTATACAGGCTATTTTTAATATTTTTATTGATAAATTGGAGTTTATCAATGGGATTATTATGGGTGTGCGTACTATCTAAGTTTGGTGGGGACAAAAATTATAAAATGTTTTAATTACGATGACCGTCGCGTGACAGTATAACTGAGTGAAGTGGTTGACTGAAGAAAAGGTAAAAAAAGGGTTATTTAAGGATATTCGGAAAACTTTGCATATCTTTGAATAAAATTGACAAATTAAAAAAATCGTCTGTAACTTTTCTACCTTACAGTATTTTAAAGACACCCTAAAAAAATTGCCACGATTTGATTATGTTAGTGTTCGAAAGGTTTAAACTCACTGTATTCGCCAAAAACCATCTTAAAGAGCAATTTTCACTTCTTATTCAATTTCTTAGTTTAAATTTTTTATTTTTTAGTATCTGTCCATATTCATTTAATCAAATACTCTCTCTCAAACAAATTTACTGAAGTCGTAATTGTAAAAAAAAAATCGTCGTAATTGTTTGTTTTAAGTAGTATAAAATTTAAACAAAAATTTAAGGACGATATTCCATTGTACGGATTGCTGACTTTCATAACACTTATCGCAAATTTTATTCTGTTGCAATTTTTCGGATTTTATCCCAAGGGTTCTTACCGTTTTTGCTGAATCAATGTTGGATATACATCGTAGGCATTCGATTACCTTTTTTTACTGGACTCTTGTACCTGGTAACAGTTCTATGACTCCCGCTGTAACTGTGACACCCATCATCGCGTACTGCACGGAACTCCTGTACAACTGAGAGTTTCAATGAGAGGGCTGAGTACATTAGTAGAGTGGCCTAAAGGTTTTGATTTACAATAGGTAATCTTGTTAACGTCTCCATAGTATGCAGGATTCCTAAAAATATTTTCATTTACCGTTATACTCGTAGTCTCTTGTAATTAGAGTATTAAATAGTCTTGTAAAACTATCAACACATATACGGATGCTTAATATATTTTTGTGATTCTTAATTATATCAAAAACGTCAGTAAAATTTGTTCCGGCCAGATTTACGACGGTACGTATACATACATATTTTAGAGAGATTTTTGATCCTTCAAAGTATTCCTTATCCTCATCAGGCGTGATGCTAGCTTGTTTGTTTTTTATAATACAATATTTGTGACTTTTTAAATTGGAAACGCAATCTGGTGCTGACATTTTATTTTACATATTTGTCTATTACTCATAACTTATATAATATAATATACTCATGATATTATCTTAAAGTTAAAGTTCGTGGTAAATGGCTTATCTAAATAACTAATCTGATTCACTGGTATTAAACTATTGTATTCATGCTCTATACAAAAAAATAGTTTAATAAGTAGAGTAGAAATAGAAATATAAATAAATTAAATGCTTGGAAAATGGCCACATCATCCCTATTCCTAAAAATCCAACGCCTTTACACTCTCTGAATTCCGACCCATTTCCATTCTTTCTTTCCTGTCCAAAGTCCTTCAATGCCTGATCCATACCGAAATTAATTTCCTTTTCAAAAGTAATATCATAAGTCCTCTCTAATCAGGGTTTCGTTCTGGGCACAGTACGACTACCACACTGACTCATATTACGGATGGCATTAGATGGCATGGAGGAAGACAAGGTGACTGTCTTAGCATTGCTGGACTTCAGTAACTCCTCCATACCATTGAAGGCGTTACAGAAAATGCGTCTTGATAAAACATGCTATGGGTACTATATTACATATTTTTTTAGTACGTCGCGTCGTGACAAAGTTGATCAATGAATAAGTGATTTTTTTTGAGAACTGAATCTCAATTACAATTCTTGAAAAATAAAACTTGTTTTGATTAAATTGGGTTTTAAAAATAATAAATTAAGAATGCTACAAAGTGTTATTCAGAGTAGATATTTTTAAATGTTAGCTAGAACGGTTGTTTTTTGATAACCATTAGGGACAGAATTTTTTTGTCGCTGTGCCGTCATAGTTTGGCCTATCTCGCGTTACTATTTTATCATCTAGTTCTGGCACACTTCTGATGTTCTGTAAGACATTACCTTTGAGCGATACGACCGCCAATTTTACTTGAATTTTTTTATATTTCTGATTGTATTTATTTCATTTTTTGTGTCCAATAAAGTGATTATAATAATGATAAATGTTTTCTCTTCAAACGAAATTCACTGTAACAGTATATAAAATTGGTACTCGGTTCGCGTACGCTGTGGCACCTCACAATCATCGTTCATTGGCTGAGCGATAAATCAATATCAGCGGCAGAGTGAGGGAGTCGTAGGTGGTCTGTTGGAAACGAACCGAACGCCACTGTCGAGGCGGCGGTCGCCTGTTCCAAGCCCAGCGAATTCTTTTGACTTTTTGGATTCACGTGTTTATTGATAGCTAATTATCTCACACTTTAACGATACAGGAAAACATCGTAAGGACATTTGCATACCGTAGACAACTTAACAAAAATTTCTGTGCTTGTGAAGTCTGTCAGCTCGCGCTAGGCTCGCTGGTCGCCTCTGTGTCAAACTCCCAGTCGTGGAGGATACAGCAGTGGGCGATCACGCGCTATTATAGTTATAGACGAATTCGTAGACCTAAGTTCTTCAGAAGGTTTTAAAAGGGTAGTAACATCATTATTGAAAACGTAGCTCTGCACTAGATATGACTTCCTCTACGTGGCCTCGTAATAAATAAATAATTCATTCCGCCACGCAGAGCCAGGACCCGAGTGTCGACCGTGAACTTGGCACACTTACGCGTCCCCTTTTATTTAAATGGACTCGGCTGTTTGTATAAGTCAAGATCTCTGCCAAGGCCGCTTGGGACATATTTTAGAGATAAACCAGTCGTAAATACGAGTATAAGAGACGCTCGCTGTAACTACAAATCATCGCACTAATTTGCACAACTAAAGATTTATTGAATGGCGTGTGAAAACGCGTCTTCAGTGTCAGGATTATAATAATATATTTAACAATTCTAAATTATATAGTTCAACAGATTCTTAACTATAAACAATTCTCTCAGCTTCAATATCAGCATTTTATTTATTTACAATATTTTAGCAACTTCGCACGTGACGCTGAAAACCAAAATGTCTATTGTTACTTTTTCAAATCTCCAAATGGAAATCATACTTACTATATAAACGCCCCCCACTTTGCTTTATTGTATCGTTTTTCTGCAATAAGTAGGTTATTTAAACTGAATGTCGATTGTATTGTTAATTCTCAGCAGTCGTGTCAAGAACTTATTATTTTTCTTCTCCTGCTCTGAATCAAGAAAACTGGGATTTCTCGCTGAAGCAGTCGAACACTGCGATATCGAACGTTTTTCTTATATCCCGCAACAAGGCGAAAATATTACGCGATTCAAATACTAGAACCGCATAGCTATTGAGAGTTTTGTGATACAAGAGTAAGTCACAGTGTAGTAGCATCTCATATAAAACATTTTTCGCTCTAACAGTAAACGAACCACATCACTCGATTATTACTCGAATATTTTAGTCTGTGGCATCAGGTCAATGATCTCGGAAATATTGTCTCCACAATATTTACAGCATGTGCCAATACAAGAACGCAGTCTAACATTATTTGTTTTGTTATCCTGGAGCAAAACAACTTATCGCTACTGCCTGGAGGTAACGGAGCGGCGATGTTGGGTTCACCGGTCCTACGTGGTGAATGGTCCTATATTTCCCTACTAAGTTCCTACACTGGCAAAACAACCAAATTCCTTCAGCGCATTAAAACTGCTCCAGGATCCTGCAGCAACAACGCCACAGCTTCGCCGGAACCTCACATGCGCGGCGCCGCGCCGCAGCCCGTCTGCGAATGAGGGACTCGGACATCGCGACCGAACCCGAGTAACGGATTAATCACCTTTGTAATGTATCAAATTACGATGTGTAATTTAGGCTCTACTGTGAAACAAATAAGTCAGTTAAAAATAGACTGGTGAAATCAATACCATATATTGTGTATTTTTTGTCGTAGTCAAGTAAATATATAAATGAAGTCCTTAAAGCTCAATAAAAAAGTACAGGCATTTGATTTTTATTTGCGACTGGATATGGTCTTGTTTCCGTATCGAAATATTTTATTAATAATATTGTGATTGAGTTATGTATGAGAAGTATTCATATTTTTTTTTTATCAGCCCATATACGTCTCACTGCTGGGCACGTGCCTACTCTACAATCGAGAAATCGATTGAAAGTGGTTATGCCATATAGCCCACCACGCTGGCCTAGTACGGGTTGGCGGACTTGCATACCTTACATACAAATTCTTTAAAATCGCTAGGTTATGCAGGTTTCCTCACGAAGTTTATATATAATATTATTATATTACTCGTATGAGGACCAAATGTATTCGAAAATCCCTATTAATTAATATGTCTACACGAACATGAACTGGATCCATTACTTCATCAAGCAGATTACCAGCAGAATTAGTGATAATAATTTAGTGATTATCGTAATATCCCGAGTTTCGGATTTTTGCCGAATAAACTATACATAATATATTGTATACAGTACACATAGTGGGACGCTGTATTAGTTTGAATCCATTCGCCGTGTGCCACAGACCACAGACTGAGCAAATCGAGTGCGATGTATTTAGTTCACTGTTTCAGTGCAAACACTACAGAGGCTCAGCTACTATACTGTAACATACATCTGTATCGTGCAGCTCTCAATGGTTATGCGCTCCTAGTATTTGGCTCGCGTAATATTTTGCAAGATATACATACATATCGGAGCCATCAGCGTACGATTAACGATATTCATGAACAAGATAACGGTCAAAATAATACAGGAATACTTTCAGTAAATGGTCTTTACTTAAAAAAATACTTACTGAATGTAAAGTACAAGTACATTATAAAACCAGTGACTCGCCAGTGACTCGTGGTGTATGCCACGATTCTGTCAGTAGAATAAACTGAGCACTTATGTTGGCGTTACCTTCAGTCGGAAAAATATTTTCGCTGTATATTTTACAAATTGATCATAGACTTCATTAGTTAATAAAGTGAAATACCAATATTCATATCAGTAACTAATTAACATTAAATATTATGTTTATTTTTATTTGTAATATTTCTGTTTGTCTGTGATCATCGGTGAGCATAAACAACATTGGACTCGGTTATATTGAACGCGTATTTAATTAATATTGTAAATGCGAATTCGTTTTTGTTTGAAACGCTTTGACACTCTGATTACTAAACCTATCGTCATACAATTTTGTACACACTTTGTCCGGGACACACAAAGGGAACAGAAAAAAGTATTATTCCCGTGGCATAGAAACAGAATTTTGATTTTTCTTCATTATTGCTTCTTGTATCGATCGAGAATCTATTTTGTGTAATAAAACCTAAATTAACGTAGTTATTCATATAATGAAGAAGTCCTTTTATATTTTATAAGTATATTCTTATAAAATCAATGGACCAAGAGGCGACAGAGAGAACAACATTTGTTTACGGTTCCAACAGGTGGATTCGGACACCGCGAACACAAGGACATCATGACAGCAGAGGAATAACACAACCTGTTGCTTCACTGCGAACTTACAAGGTGTGAGAGAGACGGGTGATGTTCATCTCTCCCTAATGCAGGCGAACAGAGTAGTAGCTCTCCTTATAAATAGTATTCAGAGCGACAGAAATGCGTCGTATGGCATTAGCGTAGTCTGTGGCTCCACACGGACGTCGTTCATTGACTGAACAATAAATTAATATTGGCAGCGGTATGACGAAGACGTAAAATTAAGTTTATCACAAGTTATAATATAATGTAGAAATCATAGAAACTGTTTGAAATTACACACGAGAGATTACAATATAATAGAAATTACTCCTCCAACGCGGAGTCAAGATCACGTGTCTGGACCGTCGACTTGGCACACTTACGTGTGACCTCGGTTGTTCTCATCGCAAAAGTTCATTGCCGAGGTTAGCCATTTGATAGATATACAAACTAAATAATGGTACTGCACTGTATCAGACCAGATACGTCCCACTAAAGGACACGACCCTCCTCTACAATCGAGAGTTTGATTGAGAGTGGTTAGGCCATATAGCCCACCAACCCACACTAGGCCAGCGTGGTGGGCTTTACGGCCTAACCACTCTCAAGGTAAATAAAGACTCATCCAATTTCTTAAGATCAACACTTTATTAGAGAGACTCGTGACTTACGAGTGCTGTACGGATATCCCTGCAGCTCGACTCTCAAAACACACACACGGAATTCTAGAAGCGGATTAAAAATATTTCATGTCAAAAATTAGAATCAGCCACACACGTCGAGCCACCTGGACATCTATGTGCGTCGGCGGGAGGCGCCACGCTCTGCGCGTCTGCATAGTATGGAGCGTCGGGAATGTTCCGGCTAGAGGACGTCTATGTTAGGAGATATGTGAGAGTTAGTTTATACAAGTACTTATTTGTATCTTGTTTAATATTTAACTGTATCTTTTATGTATGGTGAAAAATGGTATGCTTAATATAATTATATATACATATCGCATGACCGACTTCTAGGGAACCGACCGAATAGGGATTTTACTCTTTTAGCCTCAGCAAGCCGCTGAAGTTATACAAGATTAACAAAATAATTTCAAATTAGAAATAACTTAAAGTTAATTATTTAGGGCGCCAAGTGATGAGAAGTTCCTTAAGTTTCATATTTGATACGCCAACATCACGTGTCAATTAAAACGAGACGAGTATCCATTATTATAGTTGCAAGAGAAAAAAATACCGCCATGTCTCACTTATACAGCAAATTGCAAGCCCACGGTTTAACAGCTTAACCTATACGTGATATTCAGTGTCACAGTGAATTAAATAAATAGTACTCTGTTTTATTGGTCTGTGGCATCACACGGTCGTCGTTTATTGGCTGAGCACTAATCAATATCGACAGTAGGGTGAGGGAGTATGTGGTGGTCTGTTGGTAACGCATCGGACACGGCTGCAGAGATGGTGGTTGCTGGTTCTATGTAGTTAACGTGGTTGTAAAAGAATTCTATTCGTTAGGAGTTACAAGAGTGTTATACGAGTAGTAATATTTCTGGAAACTGAGCTCTGTACTAACAGAAGGTCACACAACACCCTCATAACTAAACCCTCGTATCGGCCGTGCACTTGACACAATTACCCGACCCCTTTTATTCTGAGCGACTCGAATCCTTGAATAACACAAGTTCTCTGTCAAGGCCGGTTGTAACATAATATTTAAGAGACAACCGAACCAGAGAATATATTTATAAGAATATATTCGCTCGCTAAAACTATAAATCATTGCACGATGTTGTAAAACTAGCCAAGAGGTTTATTAAATATGCTGTGAAATTGTGAAATTAAATATACCTGCAATCCAGCATCAACCTTGGTAGACAGATCAGAAACAAAAGGACTAAATTGGTCAAAGCTGAGCGACCTTTTCTAAATCCATCCTGAAAGTCTAATAAACTATTATCTACTAGTGTACAACAATAATAAAAAAAACACGATATAGGATATTGGACGGTAATTTCTAACATAAGTTTCATCACCATTTTTAAAAATGGGAACAATACGGGCCCTTTTCCATTCATTGGAAAATTCGCCGTCAGAACACGATAAACATGGCTAATTTCTCTTATATTTCTTACGAATATTTCTGCAAATTACCCTTGTATTAATGTTATTAATATCTATTTTGTGGTGTTGTTAATGTAGGCTGTCGTATCTCGTTGTCTTTCTTTATGGCTATACCATTGAAGAGTCTAAGCTGATGTGATGTAGTATCAACGTTTTTCACCTCAGTAATCTTTTCTTGATAGTCTCGCTCCTAGAGTCTTCTTTGCGGGAATGTCTTTGGGCGAGACTTGATTTATTGAGCTCTTCATAACTACAATTTTACTGTTTCCTAGCTATCTCAATTTCCCAATTAGCTAGTTCTTGACCCCACCCTCCTTTTCTTGCTAGTTCATTTTTTTTCGAAAATCTTCTGTCTTAATATTTTTGATTAGGGCTATTATTATATTATTAGGCTATTATTAGGGCTACTTTTATAGAAGTTTTTACATTTTGTCCCAATGTTTTGTGCATATGTGTTCGGTATTAATTGGTTAGCTCAATAGGCAGAGCTTTAGACAGCGAAGTCTACAGATCCCGGTTCGACTCCGGGTTTCGGTGACTCTATTGCCTAACTACAATTATGATAATTATACTTCTCTGTTTCGACCAGCTGGGTAGGTCAGGACGCCGAGACAAAATAGTAACATGTATGCGAGCCGCGGACTGAAAAGGGTTGAACACTCCTATTGTATCTCAAAAATTACTGAACCGATATTGATGAAACTTATTCTGCTTCAAAGATGGATTATACCTAAACCAACGCGGAATTTTTTTTTGCGATGCGGCTTAAACTCTTTAAGTTATGCGTGGACAAACATACATGCATTTACGACATTTGGTACACGTGTTCAGATGCTGGTATAGACTAACATATCCAAAAACTGTGCAATTCTAACAATATTACATACATACAGGTCGAATCTATAATCTCTGTTTTTCAAAAATACACTTTATGTTATGTGCAGTACCGTCTTGATTGATTAGCCCATTTCCCGCCGGTCGATACAATTGTTAAAGGGCGGCTACTTTAAATATTTCCAAATTGAGATATAAAACCAATCTGCCTGCATCTGTTCCCCTAATGCTACGGAACCTGTTTTCTCTGCCTCGCTACTACGGGTTCATTCTGTACCGTTTTATCACAACGTGCTATCGCATGCTTACAAACGTTTCGTTACACATAGTTTTGTTTATAATTTCAAACAAATTATGAAATTTGTGTTAAAATATATGCCTAGAATGTCACATAAAGATGTGAAAAAAAAACGGTATACCTATTTTTTTTTAAACCAAATTATGCCTTACTTTTATTGCAATAAATTTGTATTGAATATGACATAGACAACAACAACCATAGACAGTGGTTAAACATGAAAATCAATATAGATGGTGCTTAAGTTATTAGCCCTTTAACATGCATTATGTTTTATGTCATAGATAAATGTATAATAGATTTTCTAATTTACGTACAGCAATTATTCCGGAGTCAAGTGAATATTCGGATACCAATATTAATATTGCACATTTAGTATCTGCGTCGCATGGCAAAAAGACTGAGACTACAAAAAAACGACTCAATTGGACCAGCGGGGTTATGCGAGGCTCAGCCTCTCCTGGCTCCACCCAACTAGAGGCTTCTGAACGTTGGCGGTACATACACCTCTTCTATGTAAAGATAGGCACAACAGAAGAGAAAGTGCACCACCACCTCCAGGCTATCTGCGGCAGTGATGTTTGTACAGTTGAAAGCCTTAAAGCACGCGGTAATTATGCATCCTTCAAATTGGGTGTGCCCAGTAAACGAGCAGATCAGGTGCTGAATTCCAGACATTGGGCGACAGACATATGCATTAAACCATGGAGACAAAACTTTCGTAAGAAAAACACTGTGGCATTTCAGGAACAAAATGAAAAATAAACAAATTTCAATACTGTATCAGAATGTAAGAGGCCTACGGTCAAAAACTGATATTTTTTACAGTAATATTTCTTTGTGTTCTTGTGATATTGTAGCGCTTACTGAAACCTTTTTGAACAGCTCTGTCTATGATAGTGAACTCTTCCCCCACAACTATGTGGTAATACGACATGATAGAATTGGAGATGTTGGATGGGGAGGTGTTGGACGGGCAGTAAGAGACACTTACACAGTAAAAAGAGTTACTGATATAGATGGCTTATCAGATGACAAAGAGCTAATATTTGTGATAGTGTCTTGTAAAAATATAAAATTATTTATATGTCTTGTATATCTACCACCTAGCTATAACGATAAGCAATATTTAGAAGTATTGGATTGTATTGAAGGTGCTATTTGTAGGTACTCAGAGTACAAAGTTCTTGTTATTGGAGATTTTAATCTTCGGTCTTGCAATGTTTCAGTTGTTACACAATATAACTACTTCAAAGAGTATTGTCAATTACGTCAACATAACAATAATTGTAACAAATATGGTGGCATCCTAGATTTAGTTTTAACTAATATTGACACGGACCGCGTTAGTGTTACATCGGATGTTGAACCTCTTGTGCCAATGGATTCCTATCATCCGCCCTTAGAAGTAATGCTTACTTTACCGAAAAGTTCAGTAACAGGTATTCCGCCACCAACAGCTCCTCAACAATTTAGTTCCGATTGGAACTACAGAAAAGCTAATTTTCCTAAATTATACGGAGACCTAATATGCCTAGACTGGACAGACCTGGAATATCAAGAGGACGTAAATACAGCTATTGATTTTTTTTATGATAAACTGTACAGTACTATTAATAAACATGTCCCACAAAAAAAGTAAACCAAAATTGCCGTAAATACGTATACCCTATGTGGTACAACACTAATATCATTCATTACATAAAACTAAAGGCCTTCAACTTAAAAAAATACAAACTACTTGGACTAGAAGTAAATAGGGAATTATTCAAATATTAAAGAGGAAAAGTAAAAAAACTGGTTAACATAGCTTTTAAAAACTATATAAAGTCTGTTGAAAGTGACATTGCGCGTGACCCTACTTAACTTTGGAAATATGTTAAAGATAAGAGGAAGTGTCGACAACCTTGTACAGAATTTATTTATAATAATAAACCTGTTAATGGTCAACAAGCTGTTGATGCGTTCGCAGAGTATTTTAGCTCCGTTTTTCACAGTAGTTCCCCAAGGTTATGCCCAGAGGAGACTGATCGTATTGCTACTGACAAAGGTTGTGTCCCGAGCATTAGTGTTGACTTTGTCTCCGGGCGAGAACTGTGTAGGGCAGTCCGCCGATTAAAGGCTTCGGCTGCCTATGGCCCTGACGGTATACCGGCGTTTATCGTTAAAGATTGCTTACAGGTGCTGGAAGAACTACTCATATATTTGTACAATCTTTCCGCCGGCACTGTATCTATCCCACTAGGTGGAAGGTATCTAGAGTTACTCCAATACCGAAAGCTGGATCATCGACTGATGTCGCTAATTTTAGACCCATAGCAGTACTCTCAGTATGTGGAAAGATATTTGAATCCATAATTAATTCTGGCATTTCCACTCAGATCAATAAATGCTTAAATGACTCCCAACATGGTTTTCGTCCTTCACGATCCACTCTTACAAATCATGTTGTCTTTGCTGATTATGTAAGCGCAAACATGGCAGCAGGTTGTCGTGTGGATGCGGCATACTTCGACTTCAAGAAAGCATTTGACCTCGTGGATAATGACATTCTGTTACAAAAGTTCTCGACTCTCGGGTTTACTCCACGGCTTATTAGGTTCTTTGCCGACTACCTAAAAGACCGTAAACAATATGTCCGAATGGCACAATACACTTCCCAAGAATATTACACCCGTTCTGGCGTTAGTCAGGGAAGTACATTGGGACCTACACAATTTTTGATCATGATAAATGATCTGCCCAATGTTCTGCATAAAGCAAAGTGTTTAATGTTTGCCGATGATCTTAAAATCTTTATATCCATCTCAGATTATGGGGATTGTGTTGCCTTACAGAGAGATATCGATGCTGTTGTTGATTGGAGTGCAAGTAACAAGTTGCCACTTAACTCATCAAAGTGTAAAGTCGTCTCTTTTACTCGATCTCGTACCCCAGTAACAACAAAATATATGTTGGGTGACGTTCAGCTTGACAGAGTTACCACGATACGCGATCTGGGTGTTACCATGGACTGCAAGTTTAGTTTTCATGAGCATATAAAAGATACGTGTAAAGCAGCAAACAAATCATTAGGATTTATCCTCAGAACCTCCGCTCAATTCAGAAACATTACCGTTCTTAAGCTTTTATATAATTCATATGTCCGTAGTAAACTAGAATACAATGCGATTTTATGGGATCCTTGTGAAAAATTATACACGCTTATGGTTGAAAAAGTCCACAAAAAATTCTGTCGCTACATATATATGCGAATATATGGGTATTACCCATTTCTGTATCCATCCCTGTTTGTGACAGGAATGGTTGATTACGACACCCTACAACTAAGACATAAATTAACCTTAGTTATGCATTACTACTTGCTTCTGGCGCATGCCATGGACAATCCATCGGTGCGAGAGAGTATCCATTTGTACGTCCCAGATCAGTACATGCGTGCTGCTGGGCGCAGGCGACATCGTCTCCTCGCATGCCCCCCAGAGTGGCGCTTAATGACCACTAGTGTTAATCCGACCCCGAGAGCAATACATTTATTGAATTTATTTTTAGAGACTAATTTGGATGCCGATATATTTGTGGACAGAGTGCACACCATGTAGAACAATGTGTATTTATGTGTATGTGTGTATTTGTAAATTTTCTGTATGTGTCTACCACACGTTACTAATTGTTGCGATTTTTATTATTTTCTTGTAACATTATCTTTATTTCTTTTTTTTGTATTATTATTATTTCTGTATAATTATCATATAAGCTTTTTGGTGTACTTCCACTCGAAGCTTTTATTGGTTCTTTTTTTTAAATAAATAAATAAATAACACTCATAATGTTTGACCCATCTTCACAGGATTATTAATATTTTTATGGTGTTAAATATACTCCTGATGAGGTTTCTAAATCGATACAGTATTGTTGCCTAATACGAGTATTATATAAGTATATTATCACCCATTTAAAACAAATAACAATGACTGCAAATTAGCTCAACTTTTAATTTTTTTAATGATGGATTTTGGCCAATTTATTTCCTTTGCTCAACAAAAAAAAAAACAGAGTTTAATAGAGTACAGAGTATTTCATTGATTCCTCCCCAGTTGATGCGTGTGACGAGTGCGCGAAAACATTGTGTACAATAATTATAGTTGCCTCCTGCTGGAGTTATACGGAAACAGACGAAGGATATGATTGAGGAATTGGGGACTAAATTGTAAGCGTCTATAAACGTTGCTCTAACAGTTAATTGGGCTAAATAAATGTGACTTTATCAAAGTGTCCGGACGTCGATTCGTGCTATCAACGTAAATATAGCGGCTAGTGAATTAGTCGGCATTTAAATGAATGTAAATCGTACTCTCGATTGTAGAGGAGGCCCGTGCCCTGCAGTGTGACGTATGTATATGGGCTGATATAGATACAGATTAATATGAAAATATAAAGCGGAATTCATTGCATATGTCTCGTTACAGTACAAGTACAACGTAGCAGCATCTCGACGGTTATTGGTCGAGATATGAAACACTAAGCTAAAGCAATATAATATACATAAAAGATTAACGGGACGACACTCAGAAGACCACAAGAATATTAGAGGAACTCAAAGCGTGTTGGAACAACTGAATAACAATTAATTATTTTGAATAAACATTTTTGGTAGCAACGTCGTTCCAATATTTAACTTCATGGTATTTTAAAATGGAGCGTGTACTGTCGCGTTTATGAGTAGACATCAAGACTATGGTAGGTCACAATAGCCATCAGAGTACTTCTTCGCGGCGCCCTCTTCTAATTTTCACAGCGCGGCGCGACGCACCATGGAGCGCACTTTAGAACACTATGAGATAAAGAGTATAGTCTGTATCATTCACTAGGAAAACGTAAGAATGAAGAAATAAAAAATAATTTAAAAAAAATTAAATCGGCTTCAAAAGTGGTTAATAATTTTTATGTATTATAGATTTAATAAAATATTAGTTTTATTTATCTCTTTTTATTACACTTTTGAAGTCGGTTTAATATTTTTAAATTATTTTTTATTATCTCATGAATTGCATTTTTATAGGTAAGCTTTAAAAACCAAATGCTGAATTTACACAAAAATCGCACTGTATATTATACATAAAGGTTTTTATAATTTTTGCTTACAAAAATAACAATAACATTTATTAATAGTTTACCAATTCGATTATGAAGACGGTATTTAGACTAGAAAGAAATGGGAGTTTTGAATAATTTCTGCCAATAATTTATTTATGTCGTACACAACAGATTTCTAATTAAAAAACAAGACCAAACAAACAATAAGCCGAATATGAAATATTATTCTCGGTGATGATACAGTACGATAATTTCGACAGCTTTGGTGTGGTCGGAATAGCTCAGCGGGTAGAGCGTAAGATCTTCAAATCTTAGGTCCCTGGTTCAAATCCAGGTTCCGACCAGTATTGACTATGAGTTCAACCGAGAAATTTTTTGTTTTTCTTTTTTGTAAATCTATTTCAGTAAATTGAGGTTTTACGTTTAAATATTTCCTAATGTTTTAAATGATATTGCGGCAAATATTTATATTGCGATTCCGATAATATTTATAAATGTTGGTGTAAATAACTAAAAACACATTTTCTTTTCAAATATATGATATGACGGGACTATATTAACGTAATAGGAATCAAAACCAATGTTTTTTATAAATTTTGTCTGTTTGTCTGTGCGGTGGTGTGCAATGAACTCAGAAACGGATTAACGGATTTCGATGAGATTTGGTATGGAGGCAGGTGACACCCTGGATTAATACTTAGGCTACTTTTTACCCCGAAAAATGTAGTGTTCCCGTGGGGGGAGGGACGAATGCTAAATGCTACTTAATTTTACCTACATGTTTCTCATCACCCCAGGTGATATTGTATAAAATTTGAATAAAAATGTGAGCCGTCATGGGACGCCTGGCAGATGTGAAACATCGTGTGTGTACAAGGATTATGCATAAAAGATAATATTATTACAGGAATTAAATATAGCCTAATGAAAAAATGAAGTATTACGAATTTCTTACAGAAAATGGTAACTTTATTTAATAAACATTTATTTACATGTGATATAAAAATTCGATATTAATATCAAGTGGCCACAATTCAAATATTTTCATCTGTGACTTCAGTAATAGTTATATTCGACGTTTGCTCTGCCGTTGTTATAAAAATTAAAAATTATAAAATATAAATTAAAATTTTAATTAATTTTAATATAAATTTAATTATAAATTTTTAATCATTGTTATTTTTATGTTTGCTTTGATGTTTGTTTGTACACATAAAATATATATATGTATACCTCAGTATAGCGTGGCGACCCGTCGCCACGGCAAGCGTCGCCACGCCAACGATTCGGTTTACAAGTGATCCTATAGATGTTTCACATCAAAAAAATTAGGTGATGATTTAAGTTGTTTCTGTTTCACCTCATAAGATAGTTGATTTAATATCTTTGAGTTCAGGATCAATGATATTTAAAATGAAAATAAAACCTGACGCTGTTTTTGAGAAATTTTACTTGCATTGTTTTATTTTCATACGAGAAGCTCAGACACATCTGTATGTCAGGCACAGTCGGATGTCTCCTACTAGTTGGCCCTAAAACCTATCAACAACGTACGCAATGCCGTTGAGGCGTTACATGGTGTCCGTGGAGAATCTTAACATCGTGATGTAGGAAACATTCCATTTAAATCTGCGCCATCTGGTAGAGGGTGAACGAATTATTTTATGAGGGAGCACTTTACTTGCGAGGGTGAGGTCCGTTGCCAACTAGTACCGAACACTAACACGCTTCGCGTTCAAATGAGCGGTGTTTCATAATAATATATTTTTATAGTAATATTTCAGTGACATGATGATTGTCGCATACTTATCATGTTATTGGCATTTTATTTTATTTTTAAAACGAAACTAACAGCTAACATAATATAGTAAATTAAGAAAATACAGGTAAACTATAAAAACCATTCACAAGCTTTCGCTATTATGTTACTACTTAAATAGCGTAACAGTCAGTTTGGTCATAAGTTAATGAGATACAGAATATCATATAGAGAACAGACATAATGCGCAGTAGACTTGGTTTTCGCAGCGATTCACGTCTCTAAATTATTAATATACATATTCTTTAGATGAATGGATAACAAATTATGATATTTATCTAAGTATAAGGACCACAATTGACGGGCTAACTGAAGCAAAAAGTCACGTCAGTTCAAATAGGTTATGTTACCTCTGTTTATCAGTTTTAAGCTATACTTTTAATGCACACTATAATAAAATCTATACGGACGGATCAAAAAGTGAATTGGGAAACGGGGCTGCTTTTGTCGACACGCAGAGGGATGTCTTCGTTAGGTTTAAGATAAACGCAAATGTGTGTATAATGCACTGTGAACTTATTGCCATATCCGAAGCGTTAGGCTATGTCTCTTTATCGGATTATAATAAATTTATTATCTTAACTGATTCCAAAAGCGCCCTTTTACATTTGGCTCGGTTATCTTCGAGTATTCGAGAACTACCGATAGCCTACAGTATCTTAGATTCGATCCGTAAACTCCGTGCAATGAATAAGGATATAGTACGCCAATGGATACCCGCTCACGTAGGCATCCCTGGTAATGAGGAGGCTGACCGAATGGCGAGGCAAGCAATAGGCGAAGGTACCGCATACGAGTGTTTACCAACACATAGTCAATTATTGACCAAGGTTAAAGATGACTGCAGGCGTTTGTGATGCGACTGATTTGATGAGTGTTCACTCACAAGAGGGATATGGTATAAAACCATTGCATATCGACCTCACCCATACCCTTGGTTCGATCAACAACCAAAGAATAGAAAGGATGTTGTACCACTGCTAATACTTCGTTCCGGACATATCCCGACAAACAAATTTAAATATTTGGTTGAAATCTCCGACTCTCTCAATTGTACAGAGTGTGATAAAGTCGAAGATATTCATCATGTGTTGATGGAGTTTGTCCGGAACGAAGCCGAAAGACAGGACATAAGATTTAGATTTAATTGTAATGTTGGTAGTTGTAATAGTATTCTCCCCATATTCGGAGGAAGCCAAAATGCTAATTAAATTGTATTTAAAAATAGTTTGGATGTTTACACTATACTAATCAGTTAGTTATAACTTATAACGTTTGTAAAAATGTATTTATATATATGTGCTGATCCTCCCACGGGGGTGACATAATCACTTTGTGACAAAACCCCTATTATACAAATAAAGAGAAAAAAAATAATGTGTCCAACTGCAGACGAACTGAAGTATTACAAATAAAAAATTAACCATAATATTTATTGTTAATTCATAACTGATTTGAATAATAGTAATTCACTTTAGTAACTAATTAAGTCTATGATCATGATCAATATATTTTCTGGAGTAATCCCGAGTCAAAGTCAGTAAGGTTATATTTGCTTTGATTTCAGCTCCAAATCATACTAAGGAGTTCTCTAGTATATCAAATCAAATTAAAGAGCTTTATGATGATGTCACGAAATAAACATCATCCAAGTAAATGCGCGGTGTCGAATACGAGTAAAAGTTTGGATTTCTTATTTTTCGTTGGTTTTCCTACGATTGCTTACTAACCAGGCATGCAATAAAGAAATACAGATCTGAAAAATAGACATTTCATGCTTCCAATTTCATCTTTTCAAATTTCTTAACGATAAATTATCTCTAGGATACAGACTGTCTAAACCACCTAAAAAAAATATAAGAAAAATATCTTATGTTTTTTTTAATCCCTTAAAAATTGAAAACTGACAATATGCACACAAAAAAGTGTGCGGCCACATATCAACGATAGTGGAATGCCATATGCCGGGTTCGAACCGGGGTCTCTAGACTTCGCAGTCTAACGCTTTACCAGCTAAGCTAATATGGCTACAGAATGCTTGGTGAAATAATGGATTCAGTTCAGATTCGTGATGACATATTAATTACTAGAGATTTTCGAATATGTTTGTTAATCATGAATGTATAATAATATACATATTTAACTCGATAAAATATTGTAAAGCGAGGCCATATCAAGAAAGAAAGAAAGAAAGAAAGCATTTATTAGTGATATATGTTATAGAACATTACCCTGCCCTTTTGTCAGTAAAGATCTGACTCTGAGTACCGTTACCAAATAAGTATGATCACTGGTTTATGTTGCTATAATAATTTAGTAATTTAATTTAATCATTAATAAAGTGATTCCATGATTTCTCTGTTGTAATATACGTAGATCGACTAAAATATAAGTGTTTAATTATTTTACGTTTATGATGAATAAAATAGTTAATATATAATAAATTGTATTAGAATATATACAAACATACATATATGTTTTTTTATTTTCTGGGTTTATATAATTCTGACACCTGCATGAATCACACCCAAGCACAGCACAATTCGGTTTATTCTCAGTAGTTCCTTTAGAATAATTAAAGGAACTACTGCGACTCAATGTCTCAGTAATTCCATTAAAGGAACTAGTGATACTTTTCTGTTTTTTACCTGCCTTACTTCGCTTGTAGAAGTGGCACTAGGGCCATCCCTAGTGCGTCAAGATTTTCTATTGGAAATTGAAAAACGGAGAATTAATTGAAATGAAATTAAAATTCATTATTGAATCTTCAAAATATTATACATTATTTAGGTTCAGTCACGTTTTCCTTGTATTCCCCCGGACTGTAGTTATGTTTGTTCGTAGTTATGTAGGTAGGTTTGTGGTAGTGGTAATAATACAAAAGACTGTATTATTTGTTGTGATGCCAGCTACTCAGTTTGTTCCACTGTGGAACAGTAAGCAAGAAAAGCATTCAAACATTATTTACATTTAGTATTTATTTAGACGTTCATTTTATTAGAAAAAATATTTCCTTGTATTTCTCCGGACTGTAGTTATGTTTGTTCGTAGTTATGTAGGTAGGTTTGTGGTAGTGATAATAATAAAGTCTTTTAGTTAAATGTTCAATGTCTGCTTTTGTTGTATCGTGTGCCGACGTGATCTACGTGCATTGTTAGTTTGTATTTCCTGATGTTCCTGATCGATGTATTCTCTCGGCGTTCGATGTATTGTGTCTAAGTATTTTTCATTTTCCGTGGGAGTGGTTCTACTGAGTGGATGTAACGTTCACTCTTTGTAGAAATAGTGGAATGAATAAAGTTAGTCTGACTGTTTGTGACTGTGTGGTTTTATTTCAACAAATACCCTTTTATACTAAAAGAAAAGGCTTTCGAAAAATCTACCTGGTGTATATGTGTATATGTGGTGCATCACATTATGTTTGGGAGTGTCCTTATAGCATACATGTTTTGTTATGTCATGATAAGCTGATAGCAAATCGTAGTACAGATTACTAATTTGTATTGTTTTAATTGAGTCTTGATTACAGTTCACAATAGAGCCAATGACATTTAGACTCGTCACTGAATCAATGAGTCTTCGACCATTCACGTCCACTAAATTTTCACATATACTATGGATATGAATTATTCGAAAAAATAAAACAAATCTGTATATTATATCATTATCATCAGTCCATTGCAGTGTACTGCTGGGCATAGGCCTCTCCCAAGGTACTCCCTCTCTGCTGCTTTATGCATCCAGTCGCTGTCGCTTTTGGAACCACAACCCGGCACCAATCGGAATGAATTATACCCCGTTGGAAAGGTATTTCTATTTAGTTTAAGAATAACTATGGCGCTGATCCTGATTCACTGTCCAAGTAATCTTACTTGAAAATCATATTTCTTTAATACATTCTAGTAAGTAGGTAAACGTATTTTATTGTATTTTTCTCAAATTTGACATGGTATTTTTCATTTCCATAATGTAGGTAAATAAAACACATATGATCCGTTTCCGGTCTTTGGAGTGTTGTTTTAGTCGTCAACACTATTAGGGTTTTGGTGGATGTAGATATTAATAGGATCTATCCAGCAAAGTGCAGAAGAAAAGTCCCCTCAACATTGGAGCATTCAAATTCTAGCTTAAATCAGTATTTGTTTATTTTAGGAAGGCAATTGATTATGTACTGTCACAACTTGATCACAGAGTCTGTGCTGCGCATGTGCAATCAGAAAGTCTCATATTTTATTATGTCAAATAATTGTTTGCTTATTTGAGAAGCCAATTGAGTATAAAATATCGTGCATATATATTACATTATCAATACTGCGCAAACTGCAATTAATAAGTCTAATATTTTGCTAGCTTAAACCAGAATTTGTTTATTTTGGAAAGTCAATTGATTATGAACTTGATTACATTGCCAATACTGCGCAAGTTCAATCGGAAAGTCTAATACTTCGTTATGTCAAATGATTGTTTGCTTACATCGGAAATTCTATTTTATACTAAATATCGTGCCTACAATAAGTTACACATATTGATATCAGAAAGTGTAATATTTCGGTGGATCTAATGTTTATGTACTGTGTCTTTTAGGAAGTCAATTGTTCATGAACTTGATTACATAGACAATACTGCGCATGTGCAAATAGAATATGTGATATTTTAATTTGAGAATTGATTGTTTGCTTATTTTGGGAAGTTAATTGAATGTTAAATATTGTTCACATATTAGAGTACCAGTACTGTGCAAACTGCAGTTGCAGTGTCATGTTTTAGAAGGATAAATGTCAGTTTGTTTTTTTAGGGATGTCAATTGACTGTTAACTGCCACAACTTGATTACATTGTCAATACTGCGCATGTGCAAACGTACTGTCAGATATTCGTTATGTCAATTGAGTGTTAACTTATTTTGGGAAGCCAATTTAATATAAAATGTCGTGCACTGAATAGATTATCAATACTAAGCAAACTGCAATTAAAAAAACTAATATTTTTCTAGCTTAAAGCAGTGTTTGTTTATTTTGGGAAGTCAATTGATTATGTACTGTCACAACTTGATCAGTGTCTATGCTGCGCATGTGCATTGCAGACTCGGTGAATTCAGGATGATTAAATGTAAGAAGTTAAACAGTAAAAAGGAGAACAATTAACGCCGAATCCCTGGCTCAAACCGGGGTCTCTAGACTATGCAGTGTAACACTCTGCCAGCTCAGCTAATCCGGCTACAGTATGCATGAACACGAACTAATGGCTTCAGTTCATAATCGTGTTCGCGTAGACATATTCGTAATAGAACGAAATTCGAAAAGTTTACACATTGATTAAATAATAAGTAGATACGGCGTCCTTCGGTTAATTTTGTTCAATTACAATTAAAACGTCTTCAATAATTGCCCATGGCGTTTTGATATCATTGCAACAGTTTTAAATAAGGTATACTCTATCGAAGCTTCTCGCTACAGTCTCATATTTGGTTTAAGCAAAGGCTCAAACACTAAATATTTGAATACACACACCTGCAAACATAATATAAATATAAGTACCTATATGAATAAAGTATGTAAATATGGTTTACTATTTAGGACCTCATTTGTTGTTGACACCCACAAATAAAGATAAGCCTTGGAGTTTTTTTTATAAGCCTTGGCAGGCAAAGGGGCGTGCGGCCCGCCTGATGGTAAGTGGTCACTGCCGCTTATAGACCTTCGCAGTGCCAAGGGCCTAGAGTAACCAGGTCGCTGCCTACCGTAGCGAAAGTGCTCTCCAGAAGCCTCGCTTAAAAGACAGGTCATAGTGCTCCGGGAACACTGAGACAGGGAGTTCATTCCAGAGGTTGCATATACGTGGAGTGAGTGCGTGCGAGATGTTTGTAGAATAAGGTTCTTACAGGGTCGGCAACGAGCAAGTGATACCTCTGGTGTTGCAGACGTCTATAGGGCTACGGTAACTGCTTACCATAAGGTGGGCCGTAAGCTTGCATGCCCCCTTAGTTGTATATAAAAGAAGAATGTAACTTTGAATATTATAATAAAATAATTATTAATTTTTGTGAGCGATTCCAATAAATACTTATAAATGTGTTTACTGCTTGTGTAAACACTAACGGTCTCATCCATATACAGTTTTAAACCTATTTTAGTTTTCGAATGTTTTGTCCATTTCGAACGGCTTTTGAATTAAGTTTATGCGAAGAAGGCAAAACATTTCATAACATAAGTAGGTGATAACTAAACAATTCCGAGAAAATGTTGTACAATTTCGTAGCTTCGCGTAGACGACTAGTCTTATTTTCAGTGAATTTTGACGCTTATTAGGCGTCTTCAAAAATTGCTCCGGATAATTGGTCTATTCTCAGGCGTGATGTTTCACAGCTTGTGTGTCGGTGAAGACAAAATGTACGCGGCTCGAGCTCCCTTATATCCTCAAGATGGTAACGAAACCATACCGCGATCTAATTCGACGGTGCTGCCACCTCTTAACCTCTTAATTTAACTTCAGTTCAGAGCGTTTAGGCTTTCCGTGCGCTGTTTCGCTCAAAAACAGTACTTTTCGAACCAGTTTTTATCCATCAAAAACGTATTTAAAAGGAAAAAAAAAAATTTTAGAAAATGATGTCATATTAAGAGTTAGGCGGAGAACATTTTAAATCGATATATAATTTGTGAGTACTATAAAGATGGACTGGACAGAGGTTTTCTTGTTTTGGCTTTGAATGGCAATTTAGAACCTCGAAATATCTGAAACCACTAAACAAAGTTTTTAAGGAAAGGAATATATTATATACTAGCGGCCCGGCCCAGCTTCGCCTGGGTGCTAAGATGTTTAGACTCCACTCCACACCAGAAATATCTTATTCCCGTTCAAACTTTTGTACTCCTGAACTCAACCTAAGTACCTACTATCCCTTTTCCTATCGTATCCCATCCCATCTCATCTGGCTCCTTTTCTTTCTGTTACATCCCGTCCCATTATTTCCCATCGAATGCAATCCGGATCCGACCGGTTTCATCGCGTTCGTCCCACTTTATCCCATTTCATCCCTTAATGCCTAAATAGGCAAGTTGTAAATTTTTTGTAATTGCTTTTATTTTTTAAATAGGCCTTATATAAACACGAAAATACGACGAATATCATTTAAAAAATACGCAAACACAAATACTTTGCAAAATTCCTGCTAAAACTTTCCGCTCAGCCAAAATTCTGACTACGAAATTGATTTTTTAAAGTATAATGAACTACTTATTTTAAATTTAATTAATTTTATAGCGTCAACAACACGTGGTAATTATACTGTTAAAATGTAGCTTATATGACACGTTCGTAGATTTACCATAGCAGCGCCATCTATTGATTACTTACTCAACCCAGTCGAAAGGTATCGACATTTGTTAGAATCATTTGGAGTTAACAGATGATTGTGACTGTCAAATAATAACAGACAAATAATTAGCAATAAATTAAAATTGCGACTATAATTTGAGATTTAAACTATCCTATCTCTCAAGTTGGATCGAACTGCACATGGTGTGCAAATTTTATTATAATCGGTTAAGTAGTTTAGGAGTCCATTGAGGACAAACATTGTGACACGAGATTTATATATATTAAGATTATATTATTATAAGTTTTGTAAGGTTAGTGACACCCGCTGTATTAATACGAGAAATAAAAATAAACTAGTTATACCCTCTTTTAGATTAGAAAAGTCTAAAAAATCTTTTGTAGGTAATTGTATATTTTTTTTTAATATTTAATAAATTATTTAAGAAACATATCGAAGGCGTACTTATGACTAGGGATTATTATAGTATTAAACAACATATTGATGATAAAGAAGCCTGGCATTAGATGTTCTCTTGCACGTTGGGACCTCCTGGGCACTAAGACGTTCACTTATTAATATCCCATTTACAAATAATCAAACAGATTACAAATAACTAAATATTGAAATAAATTTTGTTGATTAAAAACTAATCAAATCAGACAAACTAGGTACCTAATCGATTAAATTAATCTATTACTATATTAATGACTGCAATTATGCATTTACGACATTTGGTACACGTGTTCAGATGCTGGTATAGACTAACAAATCCAAGAATTGTGCAATTCTGCCAATGTTATATACATACAGGTCGAATTGATAATCTCTATTTTTCGAAATCGATTAAAAAAGAAGTAGTAAATTCTGCGTTTTTTGAAATCTATTCTGCCATAACAAACTTTCAAAAATACACCTTATGTTCAGTGCATTACGGTTTAGTTTGATAAGCCCTAATGCTATCCCTATTATCAGGTCCCCTAATGCTACAGAACCTGTTTTCTCTGCCTCGCTACTACGGGTTCATTCTGTACCGTTTTATCACAACGTGCTATCGCATTCTTACAAACTAACGTTTCGTTACACACAGTTTTATTTATAATTTCGAACACAATATGAAATATGTGGTAAAATATATGCCTAGGGTTTTACAGAAAATTTTGAAAAAAAAAACCTATTTTTGAAAAAAACTAATTATTCCTTACCTTAATTTCAATAAACTTGCATGAAATATGACATAGACAAAAATCAATATAGATGGTGCTTAAGTTATTAGCCCTTTAACATGCATTATGTTTTATATCATAGATAAATAATACTCATAATGTTTTGACCCATCTTCACAGGATTATTAATATTTTTATGGTGTTAAATATACTCCTGATGAGGTTTCTGAATCGATACAGTATTGTTGCCTAATACGAGTATTATATAAGTATATTATCACCCATTTGAAACAAATAACAATGACTGCAAATTAGCTCAACTTTTAATTTTTTTAATGATGAATTTTGGCCAATTTATTTCCTTTGCGCAACAAAAAAAAAAATAAACCAGAGAGCAATAGAGTACAGAGTATTTCATTGATTCCTCCCCAGTTGATGCGTGTGACGGGTGCGCGAAAACATTGTGTACAATTATAGTTGCCTCCTGCTGGAGTTATACGGAAACAGACGAAGGATATGATTGAGGAATTGGGGACTAAATTGTAAGCGTCTATAAACGTTGCTCTAACAGTTAATTGGACTAAATAAATGTGACTTTATCAAAGTGTCCGGACGTCGATTCGTGCTATCAACGTAAATATGGCGGCTGGTGAATTAGTCGGCATGTAAAAGAATCTTAATCGTACTCTCGATTGTAGAGGAAGCCTGTGCCCTGCAGTGTGACGTATATGGGCTGATACACATACAGATTAATATGAAAATATAAAGTGGAATTCATTGCTGAAATATTATTTTTTGTAAGCCTTTTTTTTAAGTCAGTGTGACTAATGCTTGCATATTTCTCGTTACAGAACAAGTATAACGCAGCAGCTTCCCGACGGTTATTAGTCGAGATATACATAAAAGATTAACGGGGCCGACGACACTCAGAAGACCGCAAGAATAGTAGAGGAATTCAGAGAGTGTTGGAACAACTGAACAAAAATAAATTGTTTTGAAAAAACATATTTCGTAGCAACGTCGTTCCAATATAAAATACAAGGTATTTTAAAACGGATCATTCACTGCGGACTGTAGTTTTTGCTAATTGTCTATGTTAAGATCAGCAGCTGAACTGAAGTAGTAAAAGTTTATCTGCGAAATGTATAAGATAACGTTAACTGTACTATTTGAATTGTCGGCAATGCATTGAATGTTCTTCTAATACACGTAGATGACTAGACGATCAGGTCGATTGCCTGATGGTTAACAACGGAGCAGCCCAGAACCACGAGCAACGCCAACGATCACTAAATATTAACCAGATCTACATTGTACTGTACTGAGCTCGTCACCCAAACACATAGGGTGTTAAGTCTCGTAATGGCGAGTAATTACTGGCCACAACAGCCATCAAATCAGAACTCAACAGTATTTCTACGCCGCTGCCTTGTGGCGGAAATAGACAAGGCAGTACGACCTAATGAGCGATTAAAGACAATCGATAAATAATTCTCTAAGTCACTTGTACTGACGCATACTTGTTGTATATTTCAGAACACAAAAATAATTTGGAACAAACAACAACAAACTGACAACATCTACAGAAGAAGAACGCTGAGAGAAACGAAATACAGGCAGAAAATGAAGAGCAATGAAAGACAACTAACCGCTTGTGGTGTGCCGGATCGTCAACAATGTATATCCGCAAGCATCGGTAATTACAAAAAAATAATTCAAGATTTAAGTTGTTTGTTTTTTATTCCATAAAGGTAATGTCATAACTTTCAATGTGTAATAGTGAGTTTGTGAAATAAAAATATACACTGAATGTTTTTTTTTAATCATAGATTCTGCTTAGTGCCATAATCAAAAGTATTATGCAGCATTTTGTCCTGTCAATTGAATTTGAAAAAATAATAAAAGTTCTGTAAAAGATCCGTGAGAAAAGTGACGGATACGGATACGGACCCTATTTCTCCCGCAGATATCCGCGGATACGGATACGAATACCCGGAATGTCACTTCTAACCACGAACACAAGATTTTTATATAAAAGTCTGACCGAGGAGCAATGATCTTTACGTTGCATCTCATTGCCAGATATAGTTCTACATAGTATAGCGGTACTTGCGGGAGCCTTCATGTGGAATAAGATGATTTGTCAGGGTTGTATATTATTGTGAGTTATATTATAGTTATATATTATAGTATATTATGGTTGTATTATTTAAAGCTTTCATTTATGGTTATAATAATTTTTTTTAAAAGTGTCAAAGTTACTCAAATATCGATTTGAAATTTTCACTTCCGGTTTACTTTACGTAAAAAAAAAATTAGAATTCGACAAAAAAATTAAAAAAATTCGACATTTTAACTTTAAGAAACAATATATTTTAAATATTTTTTACAAATTAATTGATAGAAATATTATAGCATCCAAAAATTCGTGACTTCATTCTTGGTAAACTTTTAAAAGCTCATAACCATGCAATAAAGCTTCATACTAAAAAAAAATGTGTGTACACATCCACGTCTACTAGAAGTATAACTGACCAGAGTATAAACAAAATTAATGACCTCATTTTCTTCGGTTGTCCGCTTCACGTGAAATGCCCCATATATGTAAAAGTAATGTTATAACTTTCTATGTGCAATAGTGATCTCATAAGATACTTGATTTAGTATTCTTGAGTTCAGTTTCATTTATATTTAAAAAGTTGCAAAAAAAATCTGTCGCTTTTTTTTGAGAAAATTGCAGTTGCATTGTTCCTGTAGTCACAAAAACTTCCACCTGGCTTCGTTTTCGGTCCAGTCTTGATATACCCTGTATTATATTGGTATAGTAACTTACGAGTTAAGTTTCAGATTTGTGTGATGTCTCCTCACACCCCGAGATGAAGCGTGTGTAGGCGGATTGGGAGGACACCTGTAATTATAGAGGTTTTTTTGGGAATAGCTTTGCACCCACTGCCCACACTGCAATCGCAGTTATGTCATCTTGAAGGACGTGACAAGACCTGTTTATTGATGTATATAAAATAGGTATTAGTTGAATAATAAAATAAAGGCAACCGAAAAAGACCGCATTCCATAATAAAAATGATCGGGAAAATATGTCAATTTAGAGATGCTCTCCTTACGGTAACGCCTCGAGGTACTTAAGGTGCGCAAGATATCCGAAAGTAACACGAGAAGAAAAAAGTTACAGTTGACTTTCTTGTCTATGCAAATCGTTTTTGATTGCGGTTGAGTCTTTCTGAATCAAATTCTTTTGTTAGATATTTAATTCTTGAATGCTTCTCAGAAACTATTCATTTGACGTGCTGGCTCGTTCTTCCTTGCCTTCACAAAAGTTACCATCGTCATGAACAATTTGTTCACCAACACAACATGGGTGGTATTGCCGACATGGGTTTCACACATAGCATTAGGCCCCCAGTACACAATGGCCTGTGATGGGCCACGCTTTGCAATGCACAATTGTAGGCCACGATCACTTGGTGTTCACACAATGGCGCATGGCTCATTGCTACCTGGCAAACCACTTCCGATGGACGTCGAAGTAATTACGGCTGCGGCTATTTATTTGTATACTGTTTACAAGTATTATAGAAGTGTGTACCGTCACAAAGTTATTAAAAAGAAATGGCGAAAAAGGCGATGGTGGATGCTGATATTGACATTTTGGGCGATCGAAAATTCTAGTTCTATCACGCAACAAAAAGTGTAGGTACTATCTCGGCCAGCGGCCGGTGACGAACTAAACAATGGCCGATTGTGTAAACACCACAGGCCACGCTACGCCACGATTCCTTTGAAGTGTGCCCAAAAAACCGACAACTCCCTGATTGCGCGCCACGATTGACAATTGTCCGCCATCATATACCATTACCCCCTGTACACAATGGCGATGGCCTGTAGTGGGCCCGCATGGGCCATTGTGTACTGGGGCCTTTAAATGCAGTAGTTTGAGCAACTGCCTCTATTCAATTAATTCAGCGTGGCTGAATTGTTCAACACGTTCTCCTGCATCGAGCGAAGATCTCTTAGGCGTCTTATAAAACAGTTTTCAGCGGTTTTATTTTCACATGGTATATGGCATATTATTAAACTGTAGTACAATCAATATGATTCTTTGTCACTATTGATTGTGTAATAGCGGGTACGTAATACTGCCGGTCTATTTCTTATATGCATTCTCGTATTGTCCTGCAGTGCCCTTAGCGGGAACATTTTGTTCTATCGTATAGTAATCGTGATAGAATAGTCATAGTAAAATTTTGTATCGGAACTCGAACAGCGCTATTGTGAATGTATTTGGAACTAAAATCTGACAGCGCGGTTACTATAGTATAGTAAGCGTGTAGTTTAACGATAGTTTTACTTTACAAATGTATGAAAAGTGGCAGCAGGAATAATCTTTGACGTATAGTATCGCCAATTTACTATAGTTTTGCTATCGAAAAATACGAATACTTCTCACGGAGATTTTTACAGTGAGAACACTATCGAGAGTGTGTTTTTGCGATTTCTTTATTTCCAATTAAAGCAAAATGTGTTAATTATGTTCATACTTAGTGCCCTCGACATCTTATTGCTATTTTGTTAAATTATCTACTGCGTATTTCACTGAAAATAGGTGATTCAATGTGAAGTTACAATTGTATTATCTCAAATACTTATAATTTTTACAAACAGCGGCATTACCAAAAGAAGGTTAGTTCCTATTCCAAGGACTTCTCGGAATCGGAACAAAGAATGTGGGAACAAGTATGAGAATATAAGAAGTTTGGAGCTTATTGTAGTTTTTAACATGCATACGTAACTTATATCCCAACTAAACTTGTAATAAACATTTTATAAATAAAACAGTCATATTATGCACCTTTGTTTTATGTTTTGTGTACCTACTTAATCTGGTTTTTAGGGCAGGAAAGCAGTGAGCACATAATATATTATATAAACTGAAAAAGTTGCCGAGGCAATAACCGAGCAAAAATATAGCGAATACATTCATAAAACAAAAAATCAAACAAAAAATGGCTACGTTCGGAAATTAAAGTGCATAATTGCTTGAAAATATTTTTGTATAAAATAATTAGATTAAAAATTAATATTTTTCTGCTTTATAATTTATTTATATAACTTTTAACACGACATTAAGGCATGCTATACATTTTTTTTTGTTAATTTATGATATTAATATTTTTGTTACAAACGTAGTGAATGATAATTCCGCACGCATCATTCAATAATATTCATCAATTTCGATATGTTATCTGTCACCATCGTAACGTAATGGTATAGAGTTCACGAGACTATGGTTAAACGGTTCATGCTGCCGCCAAATTTTGATATCGAGTAGTAATAGTAAATTTATAGTTGTCACGATACTATTACTCTACGATAGAGCAAAATGTTCCTGCTAGGGGCACTGATGTACTTTAATATCTTTGTCTCTTAGCATACCCAATGGAAGCCACGAAGCGGAAAGCGCAGCGTAGGACGTTCACCCACTAGGTGGTCAGACGACCCGGTAAAGGTCGCGGAACGTCGCTGGATGCAGGCTGCCTCCAACAGGTCACTGTGGAAATCATTGGGAGAGGCCTATGTTCAGCAGTGGACTTCCTTTGGCTGATGGATGATGATGATGATGATACCCGTTGTCCTCTAACCATATCGTGTTAGAGACGGTTTTAAAACGGACGGCATATTCCGCAGCGCTTAAATTCTCCAGTTCGTTTGGATGTAATAAATAACGATCAAAAATGTTATTATGAGTAATGCTTTCATCACTGTCAACGTCTGTCTAAACCGTTATTCCGTCCTGAAACTACTTACAAACACAGTCTTTGGCGACGAAATTTTCAACGGCAAATGACATAATCTGTACGCTCATTCATGTGCATAAATACCAAGCCATGATTTAAAATGGTCATTGATACTGATAAAAATTGTTTCCTAATATTGCCACCTTGTCTCTTAGCATTTGAAATAGCGTCTCGAACAATATTACCCGTGTCGTGTGGTTCGTATTCACTAGCATACTTTGCGACGTAGTAGGCAACAGTGGTGACACTACTGCACGGTTGCATATCAATTAAAAGAACTGCATTGTAATTATTAACCATGGTTTCATTCGAGATTCGTTCCAATAAACAGAACCGTCCATAGTTAACATGTGCTTCATCTGGTCCTAGACAAAGGCTGTTTTCACTTGCTGGCTTCGGAAAAGCAAAGCGACAGCCATCAGTTTAGTGATTTTTCTTGCATGTCACACTGTGTTTATGTATCTGTAAATTCTCAATTAATTTGCGCTACGTAGGGTCAATAGGATTCAACGAACATGAAACCACTGTATCAATTACCGCAATTCCTTCTGGAGTTCGCAATTCGGGAACACTACTACATCATCACCATTACCCCACCGAACAAATCGGCGATACCCTCAATAAGGATCAGGTCAAAAGTACCCTGAACCGGGGAGCATGTATGAATAGATTGATGAAAGTGGATGAAGCGAAAGTAGTATGTGAGGATCGAGCAAAGTGGCGATCCATAGTCTCTCTCTGCTTACCCTTTTGAGATACACACGTAAGGATTATGTATGTAAGTATTACCACACCAAACCACATATGCGCATGTGTGGTACCACGGTTTTGAAACTCCACTCGATACCAATAGTCTTCAATAGGGCCACCCAAGCAATCTTTATTAGTCTTTAAAAAACGCATGCGAGTGCTAACACGCAATATGAACTGCCGTGCTTTCACTACCGAATACTTATGCACAAGATTCATGCACTCCGGGCATGACGGGCATTCGGCGTGTGTGGAGCGCATAAGCGAACAGGAGATCTTCTCGGCTTCACAGTCGCCTGCCGTCTGTAGCGGACGTATCACCGAAATGTTCGGCAATAAACAGGAAATTTCTAATCCAGCCTATTGCTGAACACTTTGGAGTCACCTAAGTCTTCGCAACAGTAATATATATTTTTGACAGTCTCCGTGGCGCAGTTGGTTAGACGCCGGCTGTGAAATGAGAGGCCGTGGGTTTGATCCGCGCACCGAATGTAGGTGAGGCCCACAAGTATTTTTCTCGGGTCTGGCTGTTTGTGACACCGAAAAGTCTCTCGTAGTGTCTGATATCCACGACACAAAACTTAATTGATCTTAAGTGCGTTTACGCCTTTCGTGTGCAGTTCGGCTCAAAAAGAGTATTTTTCGAATCAATTTTTATCTTCCAAACAAAAAAAATAGTAATCATTTTAGAAAATTTTGTCATCTAAAGAGTTAGGTGGAGAACATTTTAGATAATAGGTAAATTTTGAATACTATGAGGATTACGAAGCGGAAAGCGCAGCGTGGGACGTCCACCCACTAGGTGGTCAGAAGACCTGATAAAGGTCGCGGGACGTCGCTGGATGCAGGCTGTCTCCAACAGGTCACTGTGTAAATCATTGTGAGAGACCTATGTTCAGCAGTGGACTTTCTTTGACTGATGGATTGGATTGGATTGGATGAGGATTACTGGACTGGGTTTTCTTAATTTGGCTTTGCATGGCAATGTCAAAGCTCGAAATATCTTAAATCACTAAACAAAAGAACAAAATTAAAATATGTCACGAAAAAGACCCCAGGAAAAAAGTTATCAAAGGAAATCATTTCTTTGTGTTTAATTCATGAGAAATAAAAGAAAATGCGAATTTATTCAGAAACTCTGGTAAAGAACATTTTTTTTTACCAACTTATCTTACATAATTTTATTGGCTTACTATTTATAATAGAAGAACATCTTTTTAAAAACTGGCATTTTTTATTTCATCAAAAATAATTCTACTATTTTTTTATAAATATTTTAAAACCACTATAAAATCTATATCATGGTCCTCGCGGCTATCTAGTTTGGCGCAAGTTCGTGCGCAGTGATTTTAAAATATACATATAATAACTTTTTGTAACCGATCTATGTCTGTACATGGACGTGCAATGTTGAATTATAGATCATTATTTATTATTTACGTTGCTGGATGCAGGCTGCCTCCAACAGGTCACTGGAAATCATTGGGAGAGGCCCATGTTTAGCAGTGGACTTCCTTTGGCTGATGGATTGATTGATTTTTTTTATTTTTTATTTATTTATTTATTTATTATAGCCACCAAGAATTTGTTCCGTATCACAGTAGCTTAGGTTTTCAGCCTTTGGTCTAGAAATGACTTAGCTTTGTAAGTTTTTAATAGCTCTATGTTTAATTTTTTGTTTATTTCGTTTTAAATAAAAGAGTGCATCTATTGTGGTTGGCGTCTAGCAAAGGTTGAGCGTATGGTGGAAAGGGGGATTTTATAAACGCGTTGTGTAATAAGAGTGGAGTATTTATCTGACTGAATTATGCGTTTGTGTACAGCAGTTGTCACACTTGAAATATATGGGTGGCGTACACCTAGGAAGCCACACTCTTCATACAGTTTATCAGTGGGGGAATCTAAGAGGATTACGGAACATCGCCTTTAAAACAAGAAGGGTAGATTGGGTCGCACTGCCCCATACTGTTATGCAGTATAGAAGCCTGGATTGACACATTGCTTTGTACACTACTAGTAAAATGGGCTTTTATGCTGATTTTATTATAAAGATGGATTTTCTAACTTTGACCGCTAGAGTTCATATGTGTTTTTTTGAAGGAAAGGTCCAGTATAACTCCTAAATATTTAATGGTATCAGCTTATCCAATAGTTGGGCAGTCACGGGAGACCTCTTACTGACCTCGATAGAAATCGTATCAAAGGCTTTCGTTAGATCTATGGAAACACCTAATCAGCATTTATTTTGTTCATGCATTTATTTATCAAGCAAAACTTATAGAATATTTTTAAGTGTTTTTGGACAATGGTAACGAAACTAAATATTATAAATTTGAGTTAAGACTACTAACACAATCAGTATCAGTACTTGGTGGCAGGGGTCGTGAAGGTCTGATAATTACGTCAGTTGAGCTGGATGGCATATTATCACGGTCAGAAGAATCGGTTGATTCCGTGTCGTTAAGGGGGGTTGTTGGAGGAATATAATCGTCGCTGCTGCTGGTTGGTGCGTCGAACATTCTTTCCAAATAGGCCAAACCCGGAAGTTCCTTCTTCATTCTTTCAAGCATCTTTGGTGGGAACACGTAGAGCGGCTCGTTGGAATCGTCATCAGATATAACAATTAGTTCTTGAACTCCTGCAACAATTTGCAAGCGTATAATTTGTGGACTGACGTGCTATTAAAACCTATACCTTGGCAAAAAATTAATTAAATTGTATTTATTATTCTATTCATAATGGAAAAACTAAATACCACTATTTACATTTAGTTTCATATACATACGTACTTAAAACTGGTAAAATATTGCTTTATATTTTATGTAGTATTACAGATACGATTTCGTTCTATATAGTTGGGTCCCGTCGAAACCATTCCTTACACAAACAATTTAGATTTAAACATAAATTATACACGACTTACTTTGTTCTGGAGCCTGCTCATTCCTTCTGTCGTCATTTTTTCTTTTATTAGTAGTTTTAGGCATTTTTGAATAAAGTTATTGTAACTTAACAGTAAACGAACGCAATTTATAGTTTGTAACGCGTCGCACAGCGCCAGTACTTTGTAAATGAATATTGATTTTATAGCAAGAGGTACTTAACGCATGTCACATATTAGGTAAAACGGAACGTTTTTATGGGCGATTGACAACCAAATCATTATTAATGTGTCTTGTTTATAGCCTGTGGAGTAAAAAGTCGTGCAAAATTCGTGAAACGGAACGTAAAAAGACCACGCACATTGCGTCGTGTGTCAGTGTCATGATTTTGGCGGGGTTGTCGCATGTGCGATAGACCTGTAAAGAACATTGGCCGAATCAGGTTTGATCTCAATTTGAGGGTCTTCATGTGACATATATGCAAAAAAAATCCAATAATTTTCTATTTTTTTTCAAATTATCCCATGAATTATACAAACCGGATGAAAAAAATACCTTTAAAATGAACAGTTATTTGAGTAATTCCGGATTTATAAACTGTTATTGTCTTAGTGTTGCCATTTTATATTTATTCTACTACAATAGTTTGCCATTTAGTTCAAGTACTGTTAATCGGGGTAACTTTGTCCTTCAGTATAATATGGTAAAATCCCGCAATTCGTCAGCTATATTCATTTTGTAACTAATTATACTTAATTCATATATTATTTTATTGCATAAATTATGGCAACTTCCTTTGTTTACTTATTAATAATACAAGCATCACGATGATAGCTATGTGAAAAATCTATATTGCACTTTTTTAACGCCTCTTTCGTGGTCTTCCATAGTTGAGCAATACCATTAAATCATTTGATTATTTATATGTATATATTATGCTAAACATTTAATTTTGTAATTTCGTGACTGATGGTGATATATCCGAATTTCTTGATAACTTTGATCATTAAAATTCACAAAATATAAATAAAATTAGGCTAAGTCTGGATAGAAGACTTTTTGATCACTCCATGTTTGTATCTATCGGGTTCCACAGAGGGTCAAATACAGAAAATAGAGGCACATGCATTATAAATTATATTACAGGCGGTATACCTATTTTTCTCTGTTTGTAAATGTTGTGGTATATATTTTAGTATAATAATAATTGAATTAATAGAAATAAAGCTGTTTTGTGCTGTGTTTGTAAGTATGTGTATTTTTCTGTCTTAAAACAGAAATAAATTGCACCTCTGCCCTCTACCCCTCCTGGAAAAAAGGAGTAAATTTATGTATGTACAAACTATTTAATTAAAATCTCAAGGCAGTGGGTACAGCGAAGCCTACTCCTACACAGTGCACCACAATTGCAAAAGACTGGCACACATGTATCGACTGGCGAGAGGTCACGCCCCCCCAGTGGATACTCTCTTTGGATTATTACTAACCATCATGTGCATCGTGGTCACTCTCTTGCGACAGTATAAAAACATATGGTCTCATTTCTAGGTCCTTCGTTCGACGTGCTTATGGAAGAAGAAGAATACAAAAGTTAACTTCGCGAGCAATACACGATAAAGAGGCTTGGAATCAACAAAACTGTCTGGGCGTGGAACATCAACTCTCTCACTTGATGTATTAATTAATATATATATGTACATTGTACACCCCAATAGATTTTTTTTTACTATACGATCATCATCGATATCCTTAAGAAATCTAATCGATGAGCATGTCTTGTGTCCGAATAAAATCAATTTCTGAGTATGGAACTTCATGTACCACGATATGACACACTTCGGGTCCTTAACCGCTGTGAACGGTGGTCGCCAACCAGAGGGGTACAAATACTCATACACTAGCTCACTACTCATACAAAATATTCCTGGGGTAGTTAAATATGAATCGAAATAGATGTCGTAAGGCTACACGAGTCCAAAATAAAGGTGGTTTCTTACTTTAACGATATCTCATTAAAACTCAATCTTAACAATCAACCATCAAATAGAAACTTACCAGGCTCGTTTTCAACTTTTCCGCTTGCACATTACCGATACAGCTAGCCGCTTTTCATTGCACAAAAACTAACTCTGTGTTTTGTGACAATAACAGCGTCGATAAAGGCCTCGAGCACTACACTGTTGACGGTGTATAGTATGTATCAGTATGTATTTTCCTATCTATAACATCGAACTTAGCAAAGATGGCACAAATGAGTCTGGAAGCCATCGGCAATGGCCTTAGATTGTTTGTATCGGTGTATGTTGGGTGGTATGTCCAGCAGTGGCGAAGCCTCCATATATGCCGATGCCTTCCAGCTTCCCTTTTGTAATTTATGTGTCTTATAAACTTATATATTTTTTTATTTTTTATAATATTAATTAACAAATTTATTAAAATCCAAAAATATAAATAATAAAAAACAACATCAAACATCATCTTAATTGATACAACTTCTCAAACAAAATATGTAAACATGAAACGCACTGCAACGCGTTAAACTTTCAATGCTAACGCAAACTAAATGCACGGTGCAAGCGCAATTCAAAACAAAGTGCAACACGCCTCAATAGTACGCTATTCCTAAATTTTTCATCAGCTTCCTCTTGCCATTGCGCTCGCGCTCATATATGACACTGTATTTGCTATCTCTGTCATATATATTAAGGTCAGAGCTACACCCAAAATTGCACCTTAAATCGTCCTGGAGTTTAACGTCTAGGTTTATTTGTAGGTGGTATACGATGATTTTTGCCATTGAGTATGCTGGCCGGCCTGCGGCTTATAAAGTAATTAGCTAGTCCGCGCCTATTTTTTTTTTCGTGTTTGTAAGTAGAAAATATGATGAACTACTGTATTGTTTTAGTGTATCTGTATAATGTGTGTCTTCTTTTAGGTTCTTATATAATTAGTAGGTAATTTTTGATATTTTACCGGTTTCGAAGTGGAAACTGATAACTACATATTTAGAAAAACTTTTTAATGACGAATTAATTATAGTGATTTTATAAGTGATACACGTCGAGTGCTGCGTGATGCGTCATTTTTATTTCATGAATTGCAATTATATAGTTAGATTTTAAATAATAAAGGCTGGATATCATATAAAACTTTATATTACATTGGGAAAGTACGGCAACTGACAATGTTTAATCTTGTGATAAATATTGTTATTTTTAAGTGATGCTTAAAGTTTGTTTTGTCTATTAGGTAATCCCAAAACGCAAAACAGCCTAATAGTGTTTCGAATTTAATCGAAGTTATTAAACCTTATAGTACGCAACAAGAACAGTGCAAGTTTGTAGCAAGTGTATGAGAAAATATAGTTAATATCAATAAGAAAATAAGTCGCTGAATATAGTGCGTACATAATGCAGTAAAAATATAGTTGTTAATTTAATAAAACTAGGAACCAGACATATCGGCTTCCCATTTGATGGAAGTCATCCTTCGCCACTGGTACTGTATCAGCTCATATACGTCCCACTGCAGGGTACGGGTCTCCTCTACAATCGAGAGTACGGTTGAAAGTGGTAGAGTAAGAAGACTCTGACATAATTTTATTTTTCATTAACAAAATTATGTGAAATGTGCCGTACATATTACGAGTACTTATTCAATGTAAACATTTTTTGAATTTTGTTGTTTAATGTCACTATGTTCATATTCATGACAAAAATAGATACTAGATATATTTCTAGTATAATCTAGTCAGTCATAAAACCAGGCTCCACAAAATCAGCAAATATTTTAAGGGTTATTGTATAGACTTCTTAATAAATTTACCACATAAAAGCTTATCATATTTTTACATAAAAGCCTTACATATGAATAAATTCATATCCAGTTTTAAGCGACAGTTGTGTAGTAAATCTCACTTTCAGTATACCTAGAGGATAATAAAGCTTGATTGATAGTCAACCACCACGCACTATAACGGTAAAAGAAAACACCGTGAGGAAACCTGCATACCATAGCGATTTTTATAAATTTCTGTGGTATGTAAAAGTCCGCCAACCCGCACTAGGCCAGCGTGGTCGACTTTATGGCCTAACCACTTTCAATTGTACTCTCGATTGTAGAGAAGGCCCGTGCCCTGCAATGGGACGTATATGGGCTATTACAATACAAAAAAGGCTTGGGAATGTAAGTCCCCTAACTTAATGAATTAATTTAATAAATTTGGATCACATAATTCAATTAAATATTAGGATATTTAAATAGGTCTCTGCACTTCTTTTCCATATAATCTTTAACTCTGACAAATTTGATGCTCCTTCGTCCGCGCACTTTTCGTCAAATTCATACATAGTTTTCCTTTAAGTATTAATATATTCTTAGAGGATTTCAGCCAAGAAGGCGGTAACACCGCGTGTCACGTGTCAATCACGTGACGCAATGACGTAGCGAGTGAAAGGGACGACGATACATTCGGACTGGTTTTAGGGGTTTACGCGGGAGCTCGGATGTGACGGATGGCGGGACTTTAATTATTTCTTAAATGTTATATGATTTAATTCTATTTATAATTAAATAGTCGATAAGTTGGTTACATTTCCTTATTTGTTATTTTTAATAATTAAATGAGCTTCTGATCCTTAAGTATATATATATATATATATATATATATATATCGCCGCTTCCACAAATAATTTATATACTAACCAGTAACAATCTTGTTTTATTTTATTGCAGGTATAATACATATTTTTTTAGTTACATTTTTTATTACACTCGAAAAGTTATAAAAAGCGCTTACAAATAATAAAATGTTAAATTGGAAGCTAGAACGTTGTTTGCGCCTTGGCAATATTCACACCAGTCCGAGTATTACGCTTGACTGTTTACTTTAGTTTATAGTGCAAAGTGCACCTAAAGAAGTTTTCCCTTCAAAAGACCTCAGTTTTAATACAGGTATTAAATGGCAACAAGTGAAACCGCTTAACGTGCCATGTGTAAAATAATTATACAAAACATTTTAAAAGAGCATTAGATTGCTGAATCAGGCGTCATCACGGACGCGTTTCGCATTCCATTGCCATGAGAAACCGCGCGGGCTCATTGTTTTAAACGGATTTATTCAGTTGAGTTTTCCACGCCTCATATTTAGAGACACTAGGAAGAAGCCAAGAAGAAGAAGAAGAAGAAGAAGCTTTGCGCCAAGTTTTACGAATCTTTTTATTTGCCACTTCACCTATTTTCTAGTAAATTGCTGTCGCGTTAGAGAGATTCGTGTATTTTAAGCGCTGATTGTTCTTTAATTGAGTGTGGATCGGCATTTGGGAGGCGATCGATTTTATTGGTTGCATAGAGATAAAATTTTGTGCCAAACTAGCAGCCCGAACCGACTTCACCCGAGTATGTTTAATTTTCTCCACTCCAACACTAAAATAAAATATTTACAAGCATTTGTAGAAGTACTATTTATTTTTAAAATGATGATTTAAACTAAATTACATATCGTGAGTGAGAGACGGGACAAGGCGGGATATAACGGGAAGGGAAGAAATGTAATAAAGATAACCACGCAAACGGAGTTGCGGGCAGAAACTAGTTATACCTATATTTTACACGATGAAAAATTTAATCTCGATCGTAGGCATGAGAGCAGAATCAGAAGAAGAATATGATACGAATCTTCGTGCCCAAGATTCACCGCCGTGAGGGCTCAGAGCCTTGCTTTACTGGTATACTGTGACAGCGTTATTTGAATCCGTTAATAGAATACTTTTGTTTTATTTTTAATTTTTGGGCGGATATTTCAATCGTCAATTAATTATTTATCGTAGGATAAAATACCACATGAGCAAAAATATAACACCAATTAAATTATTAGTTTATTTTTTGTAAAAGATTTTGAAATCGGTCCTTATGTAAATATCATAGATTTGTATAGGTACTAAAAGTCGAACCCGGCTTCACTACGGTGCAAGTGGTATCCTGGTGCTTCTTATGGCCAGTAAGCAGCACAAATGCGCAGGTTTATCGCTGTGCGCGAGAAATAGTAGCATTTAGACAGTCTCCATGGTGTAGTTGGTTAGACGCCGGCTGTAAAACGAGAGGCCGCGGGTAAAATCACTGCACCGACACAAATGTTTGTGTGAACCACAAGTATTTGTGTCGGGTCTGGGTGTTTGTGAGACCGGAAAGTCTCTCGTAGTTTCTGATACCCGCGATACAAGACTTGATTTTACAGTGAAATCAGGACTATGTATGTGACTGTTAGGTGTATTTATTTATTTCAACGAAGTTAGCACGCTATGACCTACAGTTTACACAGTTTTACAAATCATTTAATATGTTTGTCTAAAAATTTCACTTTAAATATACCTATAACAATGTTTGGAGAAATTATTGAAGGATAAAAGGACTTATTTCTATGAAATGTTATTGATTTTATTTTGTATTACTTTTAAGAAATCCGCCCTAAGCTCAGATTTATAGAAAAAAATATATATTCGTATGTAATAAAAGAAATTGTTCTTACGTAACAATCTAAGTACAGCGCGGAATCTAGTTGGCAAAGTAATGTGACCTCCAAAGGTGTAAGTAGAAATAACTGAGGTCCTAGGAGCTCCCGAATAGTTTGACAACATACTTACATAAAATTATGCCAGTTCCGTTAGGGATAGGCAGAGATTATAGAAATGGTATAGCCACACTGTTTTCAGTCATGATTCAGCATGAATGGGCAGGTTCATATGGGGCGGTACCACTGTCTCACAGGAGACCAACGTGAAGTGACAGCTTTGCTGTTGCATTTCATTCGGTGAGTCAGGCGGCCGGATCATCTGTTTTAATATTCCTATATCATTCCATCCTCTCTACATGCGCAAACTATCTTATATTTATTTTAAGAATTTTCATTTCTCCTTTGTATATTATTCCACGAAGTATCAGCAACACACTTATTACTCCAGCACGGAGATTGACACCGCTCATCCCATTAAGTCTGATTTAACTGCTGTAATTTTACTCTCATCCTTTTTCTGTCCCAACATTCGCTACGATACATGAACAATAAGAACTCTCCGTTATTCATAAAGTATTGTTATTTCTCAACAAAATGCGACAAATTCTAAAATACCTCGCTTAACGCAGGGAGGCTAGTTGTAAAATAGGAGAAGAAAAAAATTAAGTTTGCTAAATTTAACCTCTCTCCTTTAGTTTGCCGTATGTAATTACTTCCCAGAATTTGATTCATATTAGTAATATTACCAAATGGTGTAATATTATGATATTTTTTCCAAATCGTCGCGTTCGATTTCTTACTAGAATTATTGGTTTATCAAAAATCCAAGTATGCAGTGTAAGATGTCATCAAAATCGGGCTCGAGACTCCCTTCAGTATTTTTGGCTTTTTCTCATACATAGTTTCGAATTCAGCCATCCACGCCCAGTTAAAAAATTCATCCTGTATTATCAAAACAACTTCCACCAATTAAAAGTAGCATAGTCACTAGTTAGCATTTTATATGAAGTATAAACGGGCGTCGTGTTAAAAACTCAGTTTCTGTAGTTTGCAATCAATCGTACTAACTGATAAATTTCCTGCGATGTCGACGCGATGTCCCTGCCTTTTTCATACTTATTTCAGCGACAGGCGTCCATGTTTTTCCTTTGAGCTATTTATTAATTTATTTGAGGAAATAAAAAAACGATGAGACCCGCCTTTTTAAGACCACGTCACTAGGTGCAATTTAATAACGATTTTATTTCATCATCATCATCATCATCCATCAGCCAAAGGAAGTCCACTGCTGAACATAGGCCTCTCCCAATGATTTCCACAGTGACCTGTTGGAGGCAGCCTGCATCCAGCGACGTCCCGCGACCTTTACCAGGTCGTCTGACCACCTAGTGGGTGGACGTCCCACGCTGCGCTTTCCGCTTCGTGGCCTCCATTCGAGAACTTTTTGGCCCCATCGGCCATCGGTTCTCCGTGCTATGTGCCCCGCCCATTGCCACTTCAACTTGCTAATCCGCTGGGCTATGTCGGTTACTTTAGTTCTCCTACGGATCTCCTCGTTTCTGATTCGATCTCGTAGGGAAACCCCGAGCATAGCCCTCTCCATAGCTCGTTGAGTGACTTTGAGCCTCCTGATACTAAGATTTTATTTCACGTATATTTAATCTCTGACGGGAAATTTTGAAACGCCTTTTTTGTTCAATATTTTTAACTGTAATTAACTACGCTAATGTCTCAGTGAGCGTTAAATTGTAAGAGAAAATAATTTGAAAGTTGTTTGACTATATAAGGGATTGTAGTTAGTCGCAAAAAAGCAAAGGCAAAATTTTAACTAGTTTTCATGCGACCATAAATACACTCAATAGCACCTTATTAATAGTCTTGACTCATGATCCTGCTGAGAAAAGTTTTGTGTAGAATGTATTATCGCCTCGATACAAATATTTGTGTAACTCATAAATATTTGTGTTGTACAATTTTAGAGTATTTTGTTCATGAGATGGAACAACACACGTGTACACACATGTACACTTGTGTCCTTATACAGTACAGTGCTACATTTTATAGCGACCATCAAAAATGAAAAATATAAAATATCAGGAAAAGCGGAATATTATAGATTTCCATGTATAACGTATGCATTCATAATCTGATTGTACATGTAATAGTTAAATCTCACCCTAAAATAAGCTCTTGTGATGTAAAGTATTAAAAATACCTGCTTACTCATCCTACAGGTTACAAGCCTGGAACCTTTCTTCAGCTTATAGGCCTATTTTTTTTATTGCAATGAATGACGAGACGAGCATGCCATTCGCCTGATGACAAATGAAACTAACGCTCATGGACAGTAGCAAAACCAAACAACACCATGAATTACGAGAACAAAGCAATGTTTGGCATTCCACTGCCTTCGCCATCCTGAGACATAAAATGTTAAGTCTCATTACGTCGAGTATTTACTCTGGCTACAATGTCCTTCCAACCGGAACATAACAGTGCATTTATACTGCTGTTTGGCGGAAGAATTAGACGTTGCGGTGGTACTTAGCCAAGCGGCCACTCACTTATGAGAGTCCTACTAGTGATAAATATCTCTTTTCAGTGCTTATAAAGGTGTTTTTAGCACCCTTCAAAATTTTTTACGACCTCATTTGCGTCGCTCCGATAGAGCCACTGAGATAAATGGCGGAGTAAAGTGTCGGCTACCTTATACAGGGAGCGCAGGAAAATGGCGCCCTTGCTCAGTCGGATACAAGGGCAAGATATTAATATGATAATAAAGAAAAAATATTTGGAAAATACCTACCCGTTTTGGAATTATAATCATATATTTAAGAATTACCACCACCTTTTCGAATAAAACCAACATTGTACCAAGTTTGAAAAAAGCTGCCTGGTACTTTTGTCAAAAATCGCGATTTTAGTTTCCAAGGTCTTTGATCAACCGTATGAGTAAGATTATTGTTATGGCTACGGAAAGTTCCTCAACAGAACTGAAGTTTAGCTAAGCGATAAAAATACTCGTATCTATACGGGTTGGCCAAAAATCGTGTAAACTAAAGTCAAGATTTTTGATGATAAAAATCATCTCCGATTATTTTTTTTGTACAAATTCTCCTGGGGTGATAAGAAACATATAGGCTAAATTAAGTAGCATGTGTCATTATCACCCTGCATATCATATTTGAGTACAATCAGCTAAATTTAAATAATTATACCCTCGAATATTTTTGTTACTATAAACAAAATATTCAATAAATAAAATTAAAATAACTTGTTTGTAGTTTAAGTTAAAAAGATTTTTCATCACAGATTTTCTTAAACCTGTTTATATATTTTTTAATTAAATTCCTTAAAATATGGAAAAACTGACAATATGCACACAAAAAATCGTGCGGCCACATATCAACGATAGTGGAATGCCATATCCCGGGTTCGAACCGGGGTCTTTAGACTTCGCAGTCTAACGCTCTACCAGCTAAGCTAATATGGCTACAGAATCCTTTGCGAAATAATGGATGCAATTCAGATTCGTGATGACATATTCATTACTAGAGATTTTCGAATATGTTTGTTAATCACGAATGTATACAAATATTCATACTTAACGTGATAAAATATTATTGCTAGAATTATTTGTTCACGAAAGCGAGGCCATATCAGTCGCTAATGAGAATCAAATGCCTGTATTTTTATGTATTCAATATTTACCCGACTGTGACAAAAAGACTAAATGGAGAGTACTGCTTTCTGTCTTGTCACTGACTTTATGCATATTTCACGGTAGAGTAGGCTCTACCGTAAGGTAGAGCTAACCCATTCTATTTTGATACATTAAAGCGGTGGTAATCAACTCGTTACTACGGTCTGGGTAAGGCAGTCTTTCAACTATTTTTAGACGATAACAATGCAAAATATTTAGCATTCTGTTTTACCCCTTTATACGAATTTATCCTTTTGAATGCAAAAAATATCTTTTTAACTCATTGTTTGAGATATGTTATATATATATACATAGAGATATATATGTTATAAGTTATAAATAAGTATAATATACTTGTATATAGTGGGTGGACGTTGATTTGAGAACTTTTTGGCCCCATCGGCCATCAGTTCTCCGTGCTATGTGCCCCGCCCATTGCCACTTCAACTTCCTAATCCACTAGGCTATGTCGGTTATTTTAGTTCTCCTACGGATCTCCTCATTTCTGATTCGATCTCGTAGGGAAACCCCGACGATAACCCTCTCCATAGCTCTTTGAGTGACTTTGTGCCTCCTAATGAGGCCCATAGTAAGATGTTACGTCTCGGTGCCGTATGTCATCATTGGCAACACACAACTATCGAAGACTTTCCATTTAAGGCACTAAGGTATTTTGGACGAGAAGACATCGCGTAGTGGTTGAATTCCATTGGATTGGCGAATACAGTAAGTGTAAACCTTCCGAACATTAACATAATCAAATAAAAGCAGTTTGAAATTTTTAGTGTGTCTTTAGAATACTCTAAGGTAGAAAAGTTACCGACACTATTCTTAATTTGTCCATTTTATCTAAAGATATGCAAAATTGTCCGAATATACTTAAATAACCGTTTTATACCTTTTCTTCAGTCAACAATTTGACTTCGTAATACTGTTTTACATCATAAGGCTTTTATAGCAGCTTATAGAGTATGTTTTGAAGTCTACAAAACGCCAATTTTTTTTCTGCGTCTTCAATATTTCTGGAGTAATCCCGAGTTAAAGTGGTAAAGGCCATTTTTGCTTTGATTTGCCATAAGTCAACTCCAAATCATACTAGCCCTTAAAGTATTTGTGTCCGTTTTTTAGTACAAGGACATTATCTATGATACAAAAATTCCTTAACGCATACCTTCTCTGTTTTTGAACGAAGTGTGAAGTTGAGTGATATATTATCTCGATCAAACGTATACTGTGCGTTGCGCGCCGCAGAACAGTAACTAAAGATCATTTAAAATTTGGTAAGTCAACATTCCGTACCTCCGCTTCTTGAACGTTTTTTAAATTTATCTTTAAAAAATGGCTAAACCACTGCGATCTTCAATTGTTTCGAAAAAGGGCGAGTTACTTGTTTATTTTCATCAGACAGATAAATATATTTCGTCATAAATTATATAAATGATATCCATAATAATAACTGTCACTTTTAACGGACATTGTCGATTTACTAATAATTTGTGTATTATTTTGTTTGTCCTTAATAAAGGATATTGCTAGCAATACTAACAATCTTTAAGCAAGTCTTAACTTAATTAAAAAAAAAACTATAATGTTATTTATGCGTTATGCGTTATGATGGGCTTTGAATGGTTTTTTATGACTGTTATAGGTAATTTTAATAATAATAGCAAATCATGGCGTTCACATAGGATTTTAGCTATGATACCACCGCCCGACTCAGAAACATCTGATGTCGAAAATGATAAAAAGAATAATGAAGAACTCGCAATTTCATATATAATCAAAGTCCATATATAATCAAAGAGTACAACAAGAAAATGGGTGGAGTAGATAAAGCCGATATGTTGATTTCTTTGTATAGGATTGGCTTGAAAAGTAAAAAATGGTACATGAATTTATTCAGCCAACTTATCGATTTGTCCTTGAATAATGCTTGGCTTATCTACAAACCAGGCTTATCTATCTTAAAGTGCGTGGTGGCCTGTTGGTAACGGACCAGACGCCGCTGCCTAGATGTTCACGGTAGTCGCGGGTTCAAATCCCAGGGCACACCTCTGACTTTTTGAAGTCATGTGTGTATTGATAGTCAATCACCACGCACTATAACGGTGAAGGAAAACATCGTGAGGAAACCTGCATACCATAGCGATTTGTATAAATTTCTATGGTATGTAAAAGTCCGCCAACCCGCACTGTGCCAGCGTGGTGGACTATATGGCCTAACCACTTTCAATCGTACTCTCGATTGTAGAGGAGGCTCGTGCCCTACAGTGGATCGTGTATGGGCTGTTACAGTACAGTATCTACAAACGTGGAATGCAGGAAATAGGTGAAAATTGTATCCCACTAAAGAAATTTCGCATCCACATTGCGAATGCATTGATAAAATCTAACGCCCATATGAGAATTGCGATAGAGTCTGATATAGAAGCAATAAGTAAGCCAATAGTTCCAAGACCAGTACCGGAGATGCGGCTAGATGGGTTGAACCATCTACCCGACATTACGACCCAAGGGCAATGACGACTTTGTTCTAGTGGGAAAACCATGATTGTATGCCTAAAATGTAACACGCGATTGTGCCTGACTCAAAAAAAGAAATGTTTTTTTTTATTCCACACTAAAAAATAATATTTTCATGTTACTTTTTTAAATTAGATTTCTCCAATGGAAATGAAAATGAAAATGTAAATAATTTATTGAATCCATTAAAATGTTCAACATTATTTAGATTCAGTCATTTTTTTTTTCTACCACCCGCTTCGGAAAGCGGTTTTTACTAGAGAAGAACGGGTAAGAAACTCTAGTGTTGCTCTTTTCAAAAACAGTTTACAATATCGTGATTATTACAAAAATTACAAGTTGGCCCAAATCAGAGCAGTTCATTGATAATTTCATTCTATTCCCAAGCCTTATTATCATCTAGATATTCTGAAATTTTATAATAAGCTTTATTGCATAATTGTTTCTTGATAGTAGCTTTGAATTTTTTAATAGTTAAGGCTTTCATATGAGTGGGAACTTTGTTATAAAAGTGTATACAGTAACCCTTAAAAACGATTATTTTACTATAAGTAACACCGTTGAAGTTAATATAGGAAATTTTAACCCTAGATAGCTAACGTTACTAGCATACCGTGAGATCCTAACCATTCGATTTTTTGACGAACAATTAAAAAACATGTTTTTATAAAACTGCATGTAATTATGTCTTACATTATTTTTATATTAGAAACTAGAGGATATAAATTAAAAATATTTTAAGCAAAAATAATATTTATTTAGGTTTTTAAGTACAAAATAACAAATCTTAATGACACATAGTTACAAGAGATCAAAAAGGAGATAAATCTTAAATCCACTAAAAAAGGAACTTTTACATTTTTTCTTATATTATTTGTATTTAGTATATAAGTAAAACTATGTATGTTTTAATTATTATCTAAAAAAGTTATTTTTTTTTGGCACAATTAGGACAAAATGCAAATGAATGCTCACCATAAATGGCCACTTTGCAACAATTGCAAACGTTTTTTGTCATACGCCTTTTTTTATAGGAACACAAGCCACAAATCTTTCTTTTTCTTGTTGATACAGTATCTAATTCTGATTGAGAATCTGAACCAGATCGAACTTGACCTTGACTTGGTCCTGCAGTAAGAACCTCATCATTCACACCTAATACTTCTCTGATTATTTCCTTTACTCTTCGCGGCATTGTTGGAATTTCGAGACGATGTTTTAGTCAAGGTTCAACTAGTTTTTCATGTAACTGTATGATAAATGTTCTTCGAGGTAAGGGCTTACCACCTGATACTAAAATATTGTGGCAATAAATAATATATGAATTGATACCAGATATATTCAACATATCATAGAATAAGCACATTGGCCATCGGTTGGTCTTGCGGTTGCACGACATATTCGAGCACATCTGATCGAAAGTATCCACACCACCTTTGGTAGCATTGTAAAATTCAATCATGTTAGGTTTTTTAGACGACTGGTTAACAGTTCCGTTTTCGTCACATGATGAAAGCAAGTAAACTATCTTGCTCGGCTTTGGTTTATATGACAACAGAGTTAGTGGTCCATCATAGCAGAACATGGATGTTCCAAATGGTCGAGTTCGGTTGTTTCGCATTTCTTCCGGAATTTCTCTTTTATTAGCCCTCAAAGTTCCAACTAAAGTTAGCTTGTAAGGTTGATTTAGAAGTTCCTTTGCCAAGGGGACAGATGAAACCAGTTATCGGGGGTTACATTTCTGTTTGACCCATGAATACTTCGTGTTAATTCCTTCACAACATATTCGCCAAGAGGCTCTCCTCCAGTATTTGTTCCCTTTCCACGATAAGGCATAGCATCTACCATATATCTGGTCCCACTATCACACATCATCTCAATTTTCAGACCATACTTTGCAGGCTTATTAGGAATGTACATTTTAAATTTACAACGACCTCGAAACGCCAATAGCTGCTCGTCTATGGTTACATTGGTTCCAGCAGTATAATTAGCTCTACATTGAATCATGAGTAAGTCCCATATTTTTCGTATCGGTGTCAATGGATCCGACTGCAAACTTTGAACTCTCATCGATCTATCATCAAATCTGAGGCATCTTACAAGAAAATCAAACCTTTTTCGACTCATGCAGGCTACATAACGGTTTCCGGACAAAGATGTATTAAACAGTTCATCGCTTTTTAGATGATTATCTTTCAATGAAGCTGCCAAAAACAAAACACCGAAGAGGGCGTTGAGTTCTTTTTTGCTGGTGTCGTGTTGAGTTGATGTTATTTTATCATATGTTTGCCTTTTTATGACAATTTCTGCATTAGTCCACTTCAAAATTTCCTCGCATATTTCTTCTGCTATAAATGACTGGATCTGTCATACTTCTTACAGCACGTCCTAGTCCTCTTGCCGTGCGAACTATATTTATTGCATACGTTCGAGAAGAAGTATTGCCTTTATGAGTAGCCCAAACATGTCGATTCTTCCCTCTTATATTGGCTTGAGATGAGTGGATAATCGAATCGGAGGCTAATAAAGATTCTTCTTGTGACTCACCAAGCGAATGATTAGGTGAAGGTGCGTTTTCATTTTCTTCAGTACCTATTGGTTCGTCTGTGTCCGAGGGCTCGTCGTGAAAATCACTCTCCACATCATCCATCAACAATTCGTCCTCACTCTCGCCGTTAGATTCTTCCGTTGAAGGAATATAATCTTCATCATCCAACGCCCGAACAATTGCCTCATCTGTGATAGTCGACCTCCGTGCCATTCTTTACTTTGAACGTAATAACTAAAACAAAGCAAGTAAAAATCAACACTAATAATATTTATAAAATGTTACACATATCCATTCGTCAAAATGACGAGTAAGTAGTAGGTATCTCAAAAACTATGCAACTTACCGCCAAATCGCGACCGCAGTTCCACGCGGCTTGGCTCGCACTGAGTTGGTTTCACACCGCACGCGCATAAACGAAACAGTTAGAAAGAGGCGGCGATATCTTTATTTAGTATTCGTCATTTTGACGAACGTTAGCTATCTAGGGTTAAACTACTGTATTATGTAATTTCTTAAACAGTGATATGTAAACTGGTGCTCCGTTTTATTCTAAGAACAAATAGCATTTAGGAGTACATAACAATATTAAGAATTATAATATTCTTAATAAAAGTTGATCAATCATAAACATGTTGTTTTTTTATTACTTACAAAGGAAACCTACACCTAAACCTACTTTATTAAACATAAAAAAAATATCAAAGAGTCTTTATGCGCTATCGAAATATAATTATGCCGTTGTCTGTATTCTGACAATCAACATTTATAGTTAAAATTAAAACGAATATGTACACGTTTACAAAGATATCTACTGCATTAAAGGTTAAATACCATTATATTTCTCTTACAATCAACATATTTATTTCCTTTATTTTATTCATTACTATGCCTTAGTCCTTTTTTGCAAAATCAATACCTCTCAATTCTATGTCCACAACTGAAGATAACTAATTTAGAAATCAACGCCTGTAACATAACTTTGTAGAAGGTTTTCCTGTTATAGAATAAGTAGTACACAGGGTATATCAAGACGGCTGCCGAAAACGACGCCAGGAGGTAGTTTTAGTGACTAGACACAAAGCAAGAAAAAAATTGCAAAGAAAAGCGACGATTTTTTTGTAATTTTTTGTAACATCGTATTTGGGTGGTAAATACATACATTTTAATAAAAAAATAATTTACACCCTTTTATTTTTAAAGACGCTATAGTACGCAAGGCTTTAAATTATAATTTTAGCAAAAACTATGGATTTACCACCCAAACATATTGATATTTAAAACATTACAAAAATAATCGTCGCGTTTTTTTGCAAAATTTTTAGTTGCATCGTGTCTGTAGTCTAAACTACCACCTGGCTTCGTTTTCGGTAGCAGTCTTGATTTACCCTCTATAGTTAAGCTTATAAATAAATCGTCCTGCCAATTTGACTTTTCCTTGACTTCCTAAATTGTAAAGCTCTGTCTTACGACTTTCAAAAAAATGTTAGGGCCAGAAAGATATAAAGTAGCAGGATATTTATAGCTACAATGTTCAATATTGAACTGGTTCATTGTGAAGTATTATTAGGTGTGATGCAAATTGTTGTTCCTAATGTTTATAAGTATTATCACATTATTATTTGATTATTTTGTACAAATCAAACAATGTACTTAACAAGAATTACTGTCCTAAAGTTAATGGGTCAATTAAAACTTACGGCACATCACTCTTAAGGTCCTTGTCTCATTTAATAGAATTTGCATCACATTATCAGCAAATATTTTAGTCCTGTCAAGTGAAACGTAACACCTTTAGGTGCCTATTTGAAAAATAAGCCATTTAACGAATTATATGCATTAGTTTGCATATTAGGTCAAACCAAGGAAATAAAAATACTAGCTATACTATACTACACTACAATTTAAAACTAGACATCAGTCAAATATTTTGACTTAGACCGTTTACACAGCGCACGCAAGGGGAAGTTCTCAAAAATAATATTTTTCCTTGTTTTTGAAACATTTTTAATTGCTGCTCCGCTTCTTTTAGTCACAGCGTGATGTTATACAGTCTATAGCCTTTTTTGATAAATGGGCTGCCTAACACCAAAATAATGTTTCAACTTGAACCAGTGGTTTTTAAGATAAGCGTGTTCAAACAAATTTTCAGCTTTATTTATTAGTATACTAGATATATATTTATGTTTATCTATCAATTAGAAGAGAAACTTGTATTACTTTCTTCTTCTGCCCTGCGTAAGTAAGCGATACGACCGCTCATGGACAGCAGCAAAACCAAACAACACCTAGAATTACAAAGCAATGTTTGGCATTCCACTGCGCTCGCCATCTTGAGACATAAGGTGTTATGTCTTATTATGTCCAGTAGTTACGCTGGCTACAATGTCCTTCAAACCGGCACACAATAATGCATTTACACTGCTGTTTGACGGAAGAAACAGACACTGCGTTAGTACCTACCAGGCGGCCTCTCACATAATATGAGAGACGTACCTTTTGTACTAATTAAATTTGTACAAAAGGATGTCATACATTTTTACATTTATGCAGAACAGGCTACAGGCCGATAGTCCAATATTCGAGGATTTGCTATTCTTTTTTATTCCACCATCTCTTTCATAATACGATACTATATCTGTGAAGTCAAAGATTGAGTAGAACAATGTTAAATTTATTATAAGGGCTTGTTAAAAAAATTAGGTTAATCGCAACTAAAAACTTAATAAAAAGCAAATCTGTCTAAAAAAATCTAAAAAATGTAGCAGCATTTTAAAACCTTGATAAAATGCGCCAATTTCTGATAAAACATGCCATGGGCACTCTGGTACATTTTTTTTTCAGTACGTCGTGTCAAAGTCGATCAATATATAATTGAAATAATATTCTTTGAGGTATTCGATCATATTATAAAAAATTGACGTGTTTTGATTTAATTTGGTATGTAATTCTTAAGCTTATCTATCTAAAATTGCAAAACGTCAATTAAAATAAAAAAATATGGATATCACTGGACACAATCCCAAAAAAATGTGAGTGAAAGATTTTTAATGTTTACTAAATTAACAGTATCTTGAAAACTATCTGGGATAGGGTTATATTTTTTTTGTTGCTATACTGTCATAGTTTGGTCTATCTCCCGTTACTGGTTTATCGTCTGGTTCTGTTACATTTGTTTTATTTTCCTGGAAACAGTTCATTCTACACGCCAGCTGCCGCGTAACTCGAAAACGCGTTAAGGGGTGGCGCCACGATCGAATTGAATCGCGGTATGGTTTCGTTCACAACCAGAGTATATAAGGCCCGCCGTCAGTGTGAGACGTTACAAAATACGCGGGATAAGGTGCAGGCATCGATTCTCGGGCCGCCCACCGAGTCTAAATATAATTTTTTCAAGCGACTCGCACTTAACAGTGTATGCAGGCGCTTTATAAAACTCTAAAATTATTAACGCGTTGAGTCCGCAACGCTTAAAGGAAAACCTCTTCCAACATATGTTACAATTAAAACCCCTAAAATGTTGTCCCGTTTTATTGGCTTCTTGATCACAAGGCATCATTTTGTTAATTATTTATGTATGTGAACCAAACCTGTTGTCAACTATATATGCGTATAATGTACATTATGACGTTACGTTAATTGTTTTACTAACATTATCCTCCGTGGTAATTATAGCTTTGCAATCGTACAACTTTCCTTGGAAAGGCACTAATGGATCGTAGAAAATCCAATTGGTCTAAATATGTCGTCCTCCTTTTATACATTGGACCGCAAACAAAAAAGGTCAGTTAGCAAATCATTAAATTCGTCAAAAGTACCTGGCCCAGTTTTATCAAATAAAGACTAAATTAAAGAATATTTAATGCCAAATAAAATATAATACAAAATAAAATATCGCCATAGCGGGCACATATTCCTGACTCCGGGCTGATAATGAGTAGAAAAATCCAATATAACTGCCCGATCCAGATTTGAATCCAAGACCTCGACGTTGTAACCGTGCCGTAGTACAACCACGCCACCGAGGCAGTTATTATTGTATAAAAAACTGAAAAAATAAAATAATGGTCGTTTCCTTTAATTTTAGTATCTACCAGAAAATTCAAATTATTTCGCGTTTGTTTTCTTTATTTTTAGAAAATCTAACTTTTTGTGGCCATTTCAATATATTTCTTTTTATATGAAGGTGATAGGTAAAGGGATGAAATGAAATTCGTTTATTGGTCACGTAGGCAATTAAATAGCTCTTATGACAAGTCAATATAACATAATACTTATTTTCTATTTACAAAATATTTATTATATTATTTATATTAAATTTACTGGTTTTATAAAGTATAATATTTTAGGTATTTTTTTTTCAAGGAAATACATAATTTAGGTTAATCAGTATCTAAGTGGACCATGGATCTTATTGAAACGGTGCGTAGCGGTTTAATGTTACCACCGGACCTAACGCGGCCCTGCCTGATTACACCCGGCGAAACAAATTCAACGGGCTTGTTTTTGGTCAAATTGTTTAAATAACGATCATGGGTATGAGTGTATCCAAAAGGTCTCGTTATTTTATGCTTACTACCGGATCCAACGCGGCCCTGACTGAGAAGACCCGGCGAACAAACTCTACCCCTGGATACTAGTTACTATGCGGCGCGACTCAGTTCTGAGTAGATCCAGCGAGTCAAAATCAGTGGGCCTGGTTTTGGTTAATTTACTAAAATAAATATTAATGTCTTACAAAGTTTGCCATATTTATTATTATTATTATTTTTTCTCGATTGGTCGTCATATGATTTAAATTTGCATTTAATGATTGATTAATTTAGTAATAAATTCATTGATTAGGTACTTATTTTTTCTGATTTAGACTAATTTTTAGTTAACATTTTTTTAATATTTTAGTAATTTGTGCATTTGTAAATGGTAATGTAATAAGTGGATACCTCAGTGCCCCAGGAAGTCGCGAAGCGCAAGAGAACATATAGTATAGTATCGTAAACGTTTACGGATGTCAGATTTTAGTTCCAAATACGCTCACATTGGCGCTGTTCAAGTTACCATACAAAATTTTACCACAACTATTCTATTATTACTATACTATAGAGCAAAATGTTCCTGCTAGGGGCACTGCTCGCTTTGAAGTATATGAGATTATTTAAGAATTGTAAAAAATTCCCAATCATCGTTCCTTGAAGCACGTTTCTTCCCGTTGATTGACTTTAGGAAAGACTGAAGAAAAAGTTATTATGTAATGGTTGAAAAAAAATTACCAAATATTTACCTAAAACGACTCAGATTCTTTGGATTAATGATATTTTTGCATCATTCTTCATAATAAAGAGGCTGGTGCTGGTTTGCAATGGGGACGGTGGAGACCATTTATTATTAATTTGATTTATTATTTCCAAACTAGGGATACTTTGTATCTACCACATAAATATTTTAAAATTTATTTAAACTTTTGAATTCGACAAAAGAGAACGGTGAAAATTATTTAGTCTCATCTCATCAAAATATAAACCGCTCCTCTGACAATATTTTAGAAATAGAACTGTTTAATAATACGTTTAATATTAGTATATTATGTTTCACAGAGACATGGCTAAATTAACTAAAGTTTGCGAACTTGGGAACAAGTATGAGAATATAGGAAGTTTAGAGCTCTTTGTAGTTTTAAACATGCATACTACATAGTTTACATAAATCCGAACCGAAACTGTAATAAACGTTTTATAAATAAAACAATCATATTGTGCACTTTTGTTTTGTGTACCTACTTAATCATTTTATGCAACAAGCTCATTTCGATATCGGCAAGCTCTTAGGGCAGAAAAGTGTGAGCATTATGTGAAGAAAGGGACCGAGGTACATAACTAGTTAAAAAGTAGCGCATACATTCATAAAGTTCCCACCTCGAGAGTATAAAGAATCTTATGAAACAATAATAAATATAAAGCCATTTATTCCATAACATTCTTTGTAGTATATTTTACATTTCAAATGCAGCTAGTTATTTTAGCAGAAGTGCTTAATAGTTAGTGTTTGTTCGACTGAGAGTAATTTGATTAAATCTATTTAATTAAAGATATGGATCCCGTTTTGGTTATAGGCCTCCCCCAACCTCTTCCATCTTTGCCTGTCTTTGTTCTGATTTATCCAATCTCTCCCAGCCGTTTTCGCGATATCGTCTGTCCATCGATGTTTTGGTCTGCCGACTCATCTTTTGCCTGATGGTCCCTTCCATTTAGTAGTCTCTATAGTCCACCTTCCATTTGTGCAGTATGCTATGTGGCCAGCCCAATGCGATTTTATTGTTGTGTGTCTAATTGCATTCGTAATCTTTGTTTTCTTTTTTAATCTCTTCACTTCGTACTTTATCTTTTTTCTGATCAGTAGTATACTTCCCTCCATTACTTATGTTTGTATTGTAAATACCCAGGTTAGACAACCATATAGGAGACAAGGCATAAAACAGATGTCTTTCACAGTCTTTTTCATATGTGGGCCATAGTTTCCTTTTAATATTTCTTTTATCTACCACAACTTCTTCCAAGTTAGAGTTGTTTAACAAATGTTATGAAACAAATGGTATCTATAAATATAAATAAATATACAGGTAATAGAACTATTTATGAGAGTAATTATTTCTTTGTATTCGTGGATGAGTAACATCCGTATATCTGTGACAAATAATAAGTTCAACAAAAAATGGCTACGATCGGAAATCTAAATGCATATTTGCTTAAAGCGATTTTTATTTTACATAATTGGAGAATGGAGATTAAAAGCAATAAATATTTTTCTGTCATTTAATTAATTTAAATTACCTTTAACACGACTTTAATATGTACGACAATATGCATACTTGCTATATTTTGTTATTTCATGTATGTATGTATTTTTATTCATATTTTTTAAAGTAGGAATATTGAATCTTTATTCGCAGTTTTATTACGCAATAAATGTAAGGTCCGTTGCGAACTTCAATCTCTTTTCACGTTAAGAGGTGGCGCCACCGTCGATTTAGATCGCGGTATGGTTTCGTTACCGTCTGAGACATAAATGGGAGCTCGGGCCGAGTCTAATTTGTCTTCTAAGGTAGTGTGGTTGTAACATCACATTCCAGGTATATTGTATAATTTTTGTCGACGCCGTATAAATGGCGTCAGAATTGACTGAAAATTTGTCTGGAATCAGAATTCTCTTATAAAGTGACCCTTCATTCAAATATTGTATGGGGGTTGCATATTAAACTCGACAGTCGATATAAAGTCCAGTTACTGACAAAGGATTTTATACATACGTATGTAAGTTGCACTAAATATTGTCATAAAAATAATAATACCATCTTTGCATGCCTCGCAGCATTGTGTTTATAATGGGACATTTCTGTAGGAGTATCTCATCAGTGTCGCCCTCTATGTATCTTTGCGCTAGCGTACGTACTTACGCCTTTTGGCTTTTTCCACCGAATTACAGACCCTTAATGTAAATACTGTATCAAATATTAAAATTAGCAATATATTATGTAGCGTTAAACGGATAACTGAATAGATTGAATGTAATCATTTGATTTCCCGAAGTTTTACTTGCAAAGCTAAGTAAAGCAGAAAGGAGAATGGGCGATTTGGTACCCATGTCCTATCAAAATGAGTTTACCATTGTTACATAGGTCTTTTCAAGAGTACCAAAAATTACTCTGGCGACAAACCCGTACGAATTTGCCAGTTATGAGATAAAATCTTCAGATGATGCCTGATATTTAGAGCGAAATATACTCGTAATATTCTATACGGGTGGTGTCTCTTGAAATGTGAGAATAATACAATACTATTGTTACTTATTGGTATATAGAAATTAAATAATATAATAGATATAACAACATTGTTGTACTTACTTGTATGTTTGGCAGAACTTCGCACGGACGCCGAATGGCGTTCCTGTGCGCATTGTACGAGTAGTACTCGTATTCATTAAATGATATTTAGGATATGTTAGACACGACAGCTTCAATGAGCCCGCATCATTTTAAAATAACATTGTTATAGATAACTTAAAGTACCTATATCTGCACATTTGTATACGTACATTGGCTCTGGCTAACAAAATACTAAACGAAACTAAAGAATCTGAAGACAATCTAGCATCGAAGGTCAACGTGACAAATAGTCCGATGAACTCTTTTTATCTCTACCCTACTGACCCAGTTGAAGTAGGCAACGTGATAACGTACTTAAAGAACAATAGCGCACCAGGTTTAGATGGTTTTACCAATGATTTTATAAAAGTAGCCAAAAAATATATAGTTTCTCCGTTAACACACATTTTTAATTTGAGTTTTAGCACAGGACTTTTTCCGGAAGCCTGGAAAGTTGCTTCTATAACGCCGGTCCATAAAGGTGGCTCTAAAACAATCCCTAATAATTACAGACCCATTTCTCTTCTTAGTGGATTCTCGAAAGTGCTTGAAAAAATAACCAATAAACGATTAACAGACTACTTAGAGAAAAATGGTCTACTTTCTGAGAACCAATTTGGTTTCCGAAGACTAAAGTCAACTGAAGACGCTGCTCACAAACTTATTAATCACGTGGCTACCCAGTTAGACAAAGGAAAGAATTGTATAGGAGTCTTTCTTGACCTGGCAAAAGCCTTTGACACCGTGTCTATGCCTATTCTACTTAAGAAATTGGAACGAATAGGAATCCGGGGCACTTCATATCGCTGGTTTCAGAGTTACCTAACTAAACGAGAACAACTAGTGAAAATTGAGGATTGGAAGAGTACTGCAATACCCATGTGCTATGGAGTTCCGCAAGGCAGTATTTTGGGTCCTCTACTGTTCATTATTTATATGAACGACATTCATGACCTCCATTTGAAATCAGCTGAAATTACATGTTACGCAGATGATACAGCGATTGTGTTTGGTGGTAAAAACTGGGAAGATGCTATGCAGGAAGCAGAAAGAGGACTGCAACAAGTCTATAACTGGCTTCAAAACAATCTTTTGACTCTGAACAGAGACAAAACCAAATACATCTGCTTTCACAAGACAGCAACTTCACAGCCTGATGCCCAATCTAAAAATTCATTCTTTCAACTGCACACTGTTTTCAGCATGCCATTGCGATCAGATTCAAAGAACGAGGAAAATAAAATACTTAGGATTAACTCTAGATGAACGACTAAACTTTGGATCACATATTCAAACTCTTGCTGGTAGAATGCGGAAGTTAATTGGCGTTTTCAAAACACTTCGTAACTCTGCCAGTATTCCCATTCTTAAGTTGGTGTATTTTGCTTTCTGTCAATCTCTTCTCTCCTATTGCATTGGTGTGTGGGGCGGGGCAGGAAAAACCTTAATGCTACCCCTGGAAAGAGCTCAACGTGCAATTTTGAAGGTCATGTTGTGTAAAGACTTTAGGTATTCCACAGATTTACTGTATAAGGAGACAGGTGTTTTAAGAGTTCGTCAATTATATATACACAAAGCTTGTGTTTCTACTCATAAATCCATAATTAAGTCTGATGAATATAAGTCACTCTTAACTAAAAGAGTCTTCAATCTCCCACTGCCATCAATCAAATCTAGTTTTGTAAAAAGGTTTAAATTCTATGCATACCGTTCAATTTACAATAAGGTTCATAAATTATGTGAAATTAGAGATTGCACAGTGTACGCTTGCTCAAAAAAAGTCACGTGTTGGTTGCAAAGTATTGACTATGATGCTACTGAATCTATCGTTTCAAACATTATTTAAACTTTACTTTATTTATGATATTAGCAACAATGTTAAAATATTGAATTTGCATGTTTTCCTTTTATTTTATTTTTTTGTACTTGATCTATTATAATAATTAGTGTTGTCATGTAACTCAAATCTTGGTTTCCCAAGATACAGGCCTCGCCTAGTTTGGGAACCTCTGGTAACAACGATGTATATAAGAATTTCTTGCAATATTATTTAATTTCTTTGTAATTTTAATACTATGTAAGTCTGATTTTTCAATAAACAATTTATTATTATTATTATTATTATTTATTATTACATTCAAAAAAATATAACACTTATTTTGAACTTTTTTTAATTACCTAGATAGTGAAAAATTTATAGTAATTATAATAATACTCGTTCATACTATGTCGAAATGGAGAAAATTACAACAAATGTATAGATGCTTCCTTGTTAGGATGTATTAAAAAAAATTATTTTAAAGTAATGTTACTTCGACCCGAGAGTGAATCAGAACTAGCGCCTATGTTATTCTTAATCTACATAAGAATACCTTTCCAACGGGGTATAATTCAATTCGATTGGTGCCGAATTGTAGTCTCAAAAACATTATTTCTTAGTTTATATTTATATTTTTCTAATACAGTAATTTGGCTTTTGTTGCCATAGAAGAAGTTGTAGCATCTGAAAAGGCCTTTTGAATGGCATATCGCTTGTCGATATTGGCCATTAAGCTGGAATGCTCCTTTAAACTTCGAAAGCTATTTCTATGTTTTTTTTTTAATATTAGCTCCTTATTTCAAAAGAAAAATAACGACGTGCAAAAATTTTGGAAGAATAGTATAATGGGGGTGGACTAAGGGATGAGATATTATTTGGAAATCCTAAACCGTTGGAGTTATAGATGTCAAACCTGGCACTTAAGTTACTTATTTAAAAATAAAAATATCTGTATACATGGTTTCCTTAAATTAACCCTAAATGTTCTAGGGAAAATCGAAGCCGCTGAAGCTATTTTCTTTATTTTAACTCGTTGTTACGAACGAAGAATAATTCGCATAATAAACGCATTTCGCAATACTTTATTGTGATTCTGTTCGCAGACACACACTGAATTGAACGCATCCAAAAAAGGTACCTGTGGTTTTTCCAATTTAAAAACAAAAGTCATTGAACCGCTTATGTAACACGATGCAAAGTTATTCACAAATTACCGTTAGGCGAACGCAGATGCATAGCAGACCTTATTACATACATAAACATCACGCCTTTATCCCAGAAGGGGTAAGCAGAGGTGCAACCAGGACACCCACATTTTGCCCTGTATGTCGGGACATACAGGGCAAAATGTGGGTGTTAAATGGGATAGTCCCACGATGTGATAGGTGGCGAGCCTATCGCCATATCGGGCACTAATACCCGACACCGGGCTGATGATGAAGAGAAAAAACCAATATTTCATTGCGCGGCCCGGGATTCGAACCCGAGACCTTGGCAATCGCACCGTAACGAGACTTATATCGTTGCGAAAACCATGTCTACTGCGCATTATGAGTGTTCTCTATATTATATTATGTATCTCATTAACATATGACCAAACTGACTGTTACGCTTACGTTAGTTTTTGGTATATGGCTTACAAAGTAATAAGAAGCCGGATATAATTAAAAAATAAAATGCCAATAACATAAAAAATATGCGACAATTATCATGTCACAGAAATATTACGACAAAAACATGTTATTATGAAACGTGGAGCGTGTTAGTGTTCAGAACTAGTTGGCAATGGACCTAACCCTCGCAAGTAAAGTGCTCCCTCATGTAATAATTCATTCACCCTCTACCAGATGGCGCAGATTTAAATGGAAATTGTTCTACATCACGATGTCAAGATTCTCCGCAGGCACCATATAGCGTCTTAACGGTATTGTGAACGTTGTAGGTGGGTTTTAGGGCCAACCAGTAAGAGACATGCGACTGTGACTGACATACAGATGTGTCTGAGCTTCTCGTATGAAAATAAAACAATGCAAGTAAAATTTCTCAAAAACAGCGACAGGTTTTATTTGCAATTTTTCAAATATCATTGATCCTGAACTCAAAGATATTAAATCAACTATCTTATAAGATCACTATTACAAATTGATAGTTATGACATTACTTTTATAAGAATAAGAAGATGAAGAACAAACAAAATAAATCTTCGCTTTATTTTTTTGTAATTAGCGATGACCGGTCCGCGTCCGCGGATATAAATTTTTGACGATCCGGCACTTCACTAGTGGTTAGTTGTCTTTCATTGCTCATAATTTCCTTCCTGGATTTCGATTCTCTCAGCGTCCTTCTTGTATAGATGTTGTCCGTTTGTTGTTGTTTGTTCCAAATTAGTTTTGTGTTCTGAAATATACAACAAGCATGGGTCAGTACAAGTGCCTTAAAGAATTGTTTATCAATTAGTCTTTAATCGCTCATTAGGTCGTACTGCCTTGTCTATTTCCGACGCAAGGCAGCGGCGTAGAAACACTGTTGAGTTCTGATTTCATGGCTGTTGTGGCCAGTGATTACTCGCCATTACGAGACTTGACACCCTATGTGTTTGTTTGCCGAGCTCAGTACAGTACAATGCAGATCTGGTTAATATTAAGTGATCATTGGCGTTGCTCGTGGTTCTGGGCTGCTGTGTTGTTAACCATCAGGCAATCGACCTGATCGTCTAGTCATCTACGTGTATTAGAAGAACATTCAATGTATTGCCGACAATTCATATAGTACAGTTAAGGTTATCTTATACATTTCGCAGATGAACTTTTACTACTTCAGTTCAGCTGCTGATCTTAACATAGACAATTAGCAAAAACTACAGTCCGCAGTGAATGATCCGTTTTAAAATACCTTGTATTTAATATTGGAACGACGTTGCTACGAAATATGTTTTTTCAAAAGAATTTATTTTTATTCAGTTGTTCCAACACACTCTGAATTCCTCTACTATTCTTGCGGTCTTCTGAGTGTCGTCGGCCCCGTTAATCTTTTATGTATATCTCGACTAATAACCGTCGGGAAGCTACTGCGTTCTACTTGTTCTGTAACGAGAAATATGCAAGCATTAGTCACACTGACTTAAAAAAAAAGGCTTACAAAAAATAATATTTCAGCAATGAATTCCACTTTATATTTTCATATTAATCTGTATGTGTATCAGCCCATATACGTCACACTGCAGGGCACAGGCTTCCTCTACAATCGAGAGTACGATTAAGATTCATTTACATGCCGACTAATTCACCAGCCGCCATATTTACGTTGATAGCACGAATCGACGTCCGGACACTTTGATAAACTTACATTTATTTAGTCCAATTAACTGTTAGAGCAACGTTTATACACGCTTACAATTTAGTCCTCAATTCCTCAATCATATCCTTCGTCTGTTCCCGTATAACTCCAGCAGGAGGCAACTATAATTGTACATAATGTTTTCGCGCACCCGTCACACGCATCAACTGGGGAGGAATCACCGAAATACTCTGTACTCTATTGATCTCTGGTTTTATTTTTTTAAAGCAAAGGAAATAAATTGGCCAACATTCATCATTAAAAAAATTAAAAGTGGAGCTAATTTGAAGTCATTGTTATTTGTTTCAAATGGGTGACAATATAATACTCGTATTAGGCAACAATACTGTATCGATTCAGAAAGCTCATCAGGAGTATATTTAACACCATAAAAATATTAATAATCCTGTGAAGATGGGTCAAAACATTATGAGTATTATTTATCTATGATATAAAACATAATGCATGTTAAAGGGCTAATAACTTAAGCACCATCTATATTGATTTTTGTCTATGTCATATTTCATGCAAGTTTATTGAAATTAAGGTAAGGAATAATTTGTTTTTTAAAAAATAGGTATATCTTTTTTTTTTATTTTCTGTAAAACCCTAGGCATATATTTTACCACATATTTCATATTGTGTTTGAAATTATAAATAAAACTGTGTGTAACGAAACGTTAGTTTGTGTGAATGCGATAGCACGATATGATAAAACAGTACAGAATGAACCCGTAGTAGCGAGGCAGAGAAAACAGGTTCTGTAGCATTAGGGGACCTGATAATAGGGCTAGCATTAGGGCTTATCAAACTAAACCGTAATGCACTGAACATAAGGTATATTTTTGAAAGTTTGTTATGGCAGAATACATTTCATAAAGCGCAGAATTTACTACTTCTTTTTTAATCGATTTCGAAAAATAGAGATTATCAATTCGACCTGTATGTATATAACATTGGCAGAATTGCACAATTTTTGGATTTGTTAGTCTATACCAGCATCTGAACACGTGTACCAAATGTCGTAAATGTACTTATGTTTGTATGTTTGATGTGGTATAGTCAAACTTGGAAGCAGTATGAGTTTCATCAAAATCGGTTCAGTAATTTTTATGATGGATCGGAAGTGTTTAACCCTTGAACTAACGGAAGCCATTAGTTCGTGTTCATGCATACTGTAGCCGGATTAGCTGAGCTGGCAGAGTGTTACACTGCATAGTCTAGAAGACCCCGGTTTGAGCCAGGGATTCGGCGTTAATTGTTCTCCTTTTTACTGTTTAACTTCTTACATTTTATCATCCTGAATTCACCGAGTCTGCAATGCACATGCGCAGCACAGACACTGATCAAGTTGTGACAGTACATAATCAATTGACTTCCCAAAATAAATAAACACTGCTTTAAGCTAGAAAAATATTAGTTTTTTTAATTGCAGTTTGCTTAGTATTGATAATCTATTCAGTGCACGACATTTTATATTAAATTGGCTTCCCAAAATAAGTTAACACTCAATTGACATAACGAATATCTGACAGTACGTTTGCACATGCGCAGTATTGACAATGTAATCAAGTTGTGGCAGTTAACAGTCAATTGACATCCCTAAAAAAAACAAACTGACATATGTCAACAATATTTAACATTCGATTAACTTCCCAAAATAAGCAAACAATCATTTATCAAATTAAAATATCATATATTCTATTTGCACATGCGCAGTATTGTCTATGTAATCAAGTTCATAATCAATTGACTTCCTAAAATACACAGTACATAAACATTAGATCCACCGAAATATTACACTTTCTGATGGCAATATGTGTAACTTATTGTAGGCACGATATTTAGTATAAAATAGAATTTCCGATGTAAGCAAACAATCATTTGACATAACGAAGTATTAGACATTCCGATTGCACTTGCGCAGTATTGGAATTGTAATCAAGTTCATAATCAATTGACTTTCCAAAATAAACAAATTCTGGTTTATGCTAGCAAAATATTAGACTTATTAATTGCAGTTTGCTTAGTATTGATAATATATTCAGTGCACGACATTTTATATTAAATTGGCTTCCCAAAATAAGTTAACACTCAGTTGACATAACGAATATCTGACAGTACGTTTGCACATGCGCAGTATTGACAATGTAATCAAGTTGTGGCAGTTAACAGTCAATTGACATCCCTAAAAAAAAACTGACATTTAATCTTCTAAAACATGAGACTTTGCAACTGCAGTTTGCACAGTACTGGTACTCTAATATGTAAACAATATTTAACATTCAATTAACTTCCCAAAATAAGCAAACAATCATTTCTCAAATTAAAATATCATATATTCTATTTGCACATGCGCAGTATTGTCTATGTAATCAAGTTCATAAACAATTGACTTCCTAAAATACACAGTACATAAACATTAGATCCACCGAAATATTACACTTTCTGATGGTAATATGTGTTACTTATTGTAGGCACGATATTTAGTATAAAATAGAATTTCCGATGTAAGCAAACAATCATTTGACATAACGAAGTATTAGACGTTCCGATTGCACTTGCGCAGTATTGGCAATGTAATCAAGTTCATAATCAATTGACTTTCCAAAATAAACAAATTCTGGTTTAAGCTAGCAAAATATTAGACTTATTAATTGCAGTTTGCGCAGTATTGATAATGTAATATATAATTATGCACGATATTTTATACTCAATTGGCTTCTCAAATAAGCAAACAATTATTTTACATAATAAAATATGAGACTGTCTGATTGCACATGCGCAGCACAGACTCTGTGATCAAGTTGTGACAGTACATAATCAATTGCCTTCCTAAAATAAACAAATACTGATTTAAGCTAGAATTTGAATGCTCCAATGTTTAGGGGACTTTTCTTCTGCACTTTGCTGGATAGATCCTATTAATATCTACATCCACCAAAACCCCAATTGTGTTGACGACTAAAGCAACACTCCAAAGACCGGAAACGATCATATGTGTTTTATTTACCTACATTATTGAAATAAAAAATACCATGTCAAATTTGAGAAAATTATAATAAAAGTACGTGTACCTACATAACAGAATGTATTAAGAAAATGAGATTTTCAAGTAAGATTACTTGGACAGTGAATCAGGACCAGCGCTTTAGTTATTCTTAAACTAAATAGAAATACCTTTCCAACGAGGTATAATTAATTCCGATTGGTGCTGGATTGTGGTTCCAAAAACGGCAGCGACTGGATGCATAAAGCAGCAGAGAGGGCTCTGTGGCGTACCTTGGGAGAGGCCTATGCCCAGCAGTAGACTGCAATGGACTGATGATAATGACATAATATACAGATTTGTTTTATTTTTTCAAATAATCCGTATCCATAGTATATGTGAAACTTTTAGTGGGCGTGAATGGTCGAAGACTCATTGATTCAGTGACGAGTCTAAATGTCATTGGCTCTATTGTGAACTGTAATCAAGACTCAATTAAAACAATACAAATTAGTAATCTGTACTACGATTTGCTATCAGCTTATCACGACATAACAAAACATGTATGCTATAAGGACACTCCCAAACATAATGTGATGCACCACATATACACATATACACATATACACCAGGTAGATATTTCGGAAGCCAATTCTTTTAGAATAAAAGGGTATTTATTGAAATAAAACCACATAGTCACAAACAGTCAGACGAACTTTATTCATTTCACAATATCTATTTCTACAAAGAGTGAACGTTACATCCACTCAGTAGAACCACTCCCACAGAAAATTAAAGATACCTACTTAGACACAATACATCGAACGCTGACAGAATACATCGATCAGGAACATCAGGAAATACAAACTAACAATACACGTAGATCACGACAACACATGGTACAACAAAAGCAGACATGAACATTTAACTAAAAAACTTTGTTATTATTACTACCACAAACCTACTTACATAACTACGAACAAACATAACTACAGTCTAGGGGAATACAAGGAAATATTCTCTCTAATATAATGAACGTCTAAATAAATACTAAATGTAAATAATGTATATATGTAAAGAACCAATAATGAGTTTTAATTTTATTTCAATGAATTCTCCGTTTTTCAATGTCCAATAGAAAATCTTGACGAACTAGGGATGGCCCTAATGCCACTCCTACCAGCGAAGTAAGGCAGGTAAAAAACAGAAAAGTATCACTAGTTCCTTTAATGGAATTACTGAGACTTTTGAGTCGCTGTAGTTCCTTTAATTATTCTAAAGGAACTACTGAGAATAAACCGAATTGTGCAGTGCTTGGGTGTGATTCATGCAGGTGTCAGAATTATATAAATCTAGAAAATAAAAAAACATATAAGTGGGAATGTTCCGTTAGGGTCAAAGAGAAAACAACGATCGTGCAGAATATCTTTACTTTTTATTAAATCTTTTCTAGAATACGTCTTTCGTCTTACGTCGTTCATTATCGTCTCCCCGTACTACACTTCAACTTCTTAAGCATATACTCTTCCTCTTTCTACTTTTAGTACTTTCACCCGTCATCTCTTTCACACAAACCACGTTCCAGTCATTTGTCTTACGTTTCATTTTACTCATCTTTTATCATAACTTTCAAATCCTACATCTCGGCCATACTGACATCTGACTGGCCTCAGTCAGATCATAATCACAACATAATACAAAAAATAGACAATTACACCAATTAAATCATCTCTTACATCATGTAACGTACTGGATACTTTTGAAAAAAGCAACATATTTTAACACTAACATCTTAACATAAAAATCTTAAACTATAATTAAATATAAAATTACTACACTTTTGTTGTTAAGTACACTTTAACAACAAAATAAAAAACAAGAAAAATAAACATCACATCCTGGAAACAAAACTATTATCATAACATCTTACTTGGTAACATCCTAACAATACAAACCAATGCCAACATAATGAAATATTAGGCCAAGGATCAACCAACCACTGGGTATATTCCCTTAAAACTTAAAGAAAATCCTACTCACCTAGTTCGTCTGTCCTATCAAACAATGGCCATGGTTTCATATTGTCTGCAGACGAGGATGTTACGCCAGATCCTTCCGTCATATTATCAATCTTCTGAACGTCATACAGATCATTTCGTTTGACTTTTGTAACTCTATACGGACCCAGATATTTAGGTTTAATCCTTAATCCACTGCCAAATTGTGTTCGTTTGATAGCCACAACGTCTCCTACAATGTATTTGTGACTTTCCATTCTTTTCCCGTTGTAAGTCTTACAATTTTCTTCCTGAATTCTTCCTATGTGTTCCTTCGCCTTCATTTTTAAGTTTTAATAACTGGATAGATTAATTCTAGTAGCACCTCTGCCTACCCCTTCTGGGAAAAAGGCGTGAGGTTATGTATGTATGGATAGATTAATATACGGTACTAACTTCAAACTTAATTAAATTAATATTGTTTATACAGAGCTAAAATCCAAAGTAGTCGGAAAAGAGAAATAATAAGTGAGTGGTTAATAGTATGGTATATTCAGGTAAATCCGAATGTCGGGTAATCCCGACAATCACTATACTCTCCTAAGTACGGCAGTATATTTCCAACAACATTCATCTAACCGCCATGCCAACACGCACGCCCTCTTCGGTCGACTCAGATTCCTTTAAAGGAATTAGTGATTGTCGGAATTACCCAACATTCGCATTTAGTCGAATAGATTATACATAGTACATTTAATACATTACACATAGTGGGACGGTGTATTAGTGTGAATTATTCGCTGTGTGGCACAGAGCACACACTGAGCAAATCGAGTGCGATGTATTTAGTTCACTATTTCAGTGAAAACACTACAGAGGCACAGCTACTATACTATAACCATACGTCTGTATCGTGCAGCTCTCAATGGTTATGCGCTCCTAGTATTTAGATCGCGTAATATTTTGCAATATATACATATCTGAGCCGATTAACGATATTCATGAATAACTTAATGGTCAAAATAATACATGAATACTTCCAGTAAATGGTCTTTGCTTGAAATAATACTTACTGAATTCAGCAGAGTACAAGTACAGTATAAAACCAGTGACTCTGCAGGTGAATTACCATTATTCGAATCAGTTATGAATAAACGACAAATATGATGGTTTATTGTTTTTCTTTGTAATATTTCATTTTGTATACAGTTGGACACATGGAGAAAAAATATGGTGGTGGCTTGTTAACTGTAACGCACCGGACACGGCTGCAGAGACGGTGGTCGCAGGTTCTATATAGTTTTAGCGGTAGTAGAATAAAATTCTGTTCCTCAGGAGTTACAAGATGTTATAGTAATATTTCTGGAAACTTAGCTCTGTACTAGGTATGTCACATAACACCCTCAAAATTAAAAGAAATAATTCTGTAACACCGAGCCAGGACCCGCGTGTCGACCGTGCGCTTGACACAGTTACCTGACCCCTTTAATTCTGAAGGCCTCGAACCCTTGAATAAGACAAGTTCTCTGTCAAGGCCGGTTGAAACATATTTGAGGGACAAACGAGACAGGGAATATATTTATAAGAGACGCTCGCTGAAACTATAAATTATAGCACGATATTGCAAAACTAGACAAGAGGTTTATTGAATAACCTGTGAAAACGCATCTTGAATGTAAACATACGTCTATAAATTCTGACTTATACGGTACAACAGATTCCTTGCTATGAATAATTATCTCGTAAAAACAATGATAGTATTTCTATACGCCCATTTTACAGTATGTCGTTTTTCAGCAATTGGTAGGTTAGTAGGTTTCCGTATTTTCTTAATTTTGTTCTTGTTTCATAAGACAATAAAATTATTATTAAAATATAAATACAACAGAGTTAATGTAAGCTGGTATGCAAATACAGTGTGACCGCTTCTGAGTTCATTCACGTACTGTTTCAGTGAGCATAGCCGATAGCGGCTGCAGCTACAATGTGACTGCTTTACTTCGCTCTGAATGTTTATGCGCTCCTAGTATATAAATCGCGTAATATTGTCACCTTTGCCTCAGTGCTCAGTACGTTTCGATCCGAATATTTCACGGTTACGCCGGACTCATCTCGCATGTTCGATGAAAGCTAATTACCTCATAGTTTAACGGCGAAGGAAATCATGAAGCCTGCACACTATAGAGATTTAAACAAGATGTTTTGTGCTATGTGAAGTCTGCCAGCTCGCACTAGGCCAGCGTGGTGAACTGTTGTCTAAGTCCTCGACCTCTCAGTGAAACTGTCAGTTGTAAAAGATCACGTGATATTACCTGTTTGAAAATGACTTAGCTGTTTGAATAACTTGAGTTCTCTGCTAAGGCCGGTTGAAACTTATTTAAACATTTTAACAATTCTGACTTACAGGATACAACGGGTACCTTGGTATAAACGATTCCCTCGGCTTTAGAATTAACATTTGGTGACATATAATATTTCAACAGCTTAGCGTATACTGCTGAAAACCAAATAGCACCGTCCATCTCACCAATGTCTTTTGTTCCTTTTTCAAAGCTCTATATGCAAAAGCAAACATAGTTCTATACGCCCACGTTGATAGACTGTATCGTTTTTCTACAATAAGTAAGTTATTTAAATTGAATGACAATTGCATTGTTCATTCCCGGAATCGTGGCAAGTCCTTACTATTGTTCTTCTTCTGCTATGAATCACGAACGCTGGGATGTCTCGCTGAAGCAGTCGTACACTGAGGTACCGAGTTTGATTTTTTATTATCTCGCAACAAGGTGTAAATGTTACGTGATTCAAATAGTAGGACCACATAGCTATTGAGACCACAGAGCTATTGAGTTTTGTGATACAGGAGTAGGTCACAGCGTAGTAGCTTCTCATATAAAACATGAACATGATGTGTAGTCAACACGATTATGATTTAGACTGATTACTTTACCAAGCATTCTGTAGCTGAGTTAGCTCAATGGGCAGAGCGCTAGACCGCGAAGTCTAGAGACCCCGGTTCGAGCCCGGGATACGGCATCCGGCCATTATTTTTTTTTCATAGATTGATTAATAGAGATGTTGAGCCTTTTCAGGGCAACTTGTAAAGGTTCAAGACCTTCCTAAGCTGTCCTGCCATCTTGAGGGCCTGCTTGATGATTTCATTCCTGTCTGCCTCTGGAGATTCAGACCTGAGTTTCCCTATCCCTCCGATTGTGATCCCGTTCGATCCATACTTTACTACGCGTTTTGGGAGGCCTGGGACTTTAGGAATCAATACCAATCCCTCGATCAACTCAGGGTACATCAGGGACTCCTTCTTTAGTTCTTGCCTTGATCCGCGAGGCTTATCCCTTTTCCCTGATTTCGTGGACCCCGATGTGTCTGAAGACGGTGAGAGGTAGTTGTTCGTCACATTGAATTGGAAAACTCCGTCCTCTGCAACCAAGTTTTAAGAACTCAATGTGACGGACATCCCGAAACATGGGGTCATTAGTCATTAATCAGGTTAGTAGGCAAGTTGCATGACTTGCCAAAAACTAATTCATAAGGAGAGTATTTCGTTTCCGTATGCACAGTGGTATTGTAAGAAAAACACCAGAATTGCAACCATTGACCCCATGTTTCGGGATGTCCGTCACATTGAGTTCTTAAAAATGCAGCTAAATGTTTATGAGTGTTTTCTAACGCACCTATCGTTTGATGATGGTATGCTGTTGAATTTACTTTTTCTATTTGTAGTAATTTACATACCTCTGTCATAGTTTCTCACATAAATTCGGTACCTCGATCGGAGACGATAGTTGCAGGCAAACCATACCTGAGCACAAAGTTATTCACAAAAGATTTTGCTACACTTACCTACCGTATCTTTTCGCTGTAACGGGTATGCTTCGACGTATTTACTTAGTTCGCACTGTAGACTTAAAATATAAACATTACCATCTAAATCATTATCTAGGGGCCCAACTAAATCTAAATATAACTTTTCGAATGCGCTCGTGGCAGTCGAAGTTATTGTCATCGGTTCAACGATATTCCTTCAATACTTGTTTGTCTGGCATTTCTGACACTTAGCAACGTAATTACGTACGTCATTCTCCATTTCTGGCCAAAAGTACTTAGCTTTGATATTATTTATCATGCGCCGGACACCTGCGTGTCCGCTCGTTGGCAATAAATGATAGTCGTGTAGGATGAATGTCTATTCATCTTTTCCTAGGACTCTTTTAATATCTTTAAGAATATGTATCCGTGGTCCGGACCACTTTTCTCTATTCTTTATTTCGTTTATTAACTCTTTTATAAACTCAATATTACCTTTATCTTTTACTATGCATAGTTCTTCGATATTAATCTCTTTACAACAATTGCTCAATAAATTCGCAAATTCGGCTCGCGTAAAATGCGACATATAATTGAGATTGATAAATAAAGTAGATTCTTGTTCAATATAACATAAACATTCTTTTTCATAAATTATATTTTTCCTAGCTAGATCCATTCCTTTTATAAATTTTAATTCTACGGCTCCGCTTGGTTTTCTTAATATCTGTGCGACCCTTGGTTGGCCAAACCTCGGTTCTACATATTTATTAATAGAACTACTACACGGTGATTCTTTGTATAGTGAATCAACCTTTGCGCGTTGCGCTCTAGTCATTACTATAGCTGTCATCTTTTCGTTAATTGATTTTAATTCACTCTACTCAAAGCATCGGCTACTGCATTCTCTACACCTTTTATATATTTAATATTGAAATTGTACTCCTCTAATAACAATCGAAATTTTAAAAGTCGGGTTGACGGGTCTTTCATGCCAAAAAGATATATTAGAGGCTTATGATCCGTCATAATTGTGAACTTTCTGCCGAACAGATATGGTCTAAAATATTTTATACTCCACACAATTGCTAACAGTTCTTTTTGTATTGTGGGATAGTTTAACTCCGCTTTATTTAAAGGTCTACTGGCATATGCTACGGGCTTTAGATTACTATTGCATAAAACAGAACCTATTGCTATACCAGATGCGTCTGTTTTGAAGTATAAATTCGTTTTTATCAGAAAAATCTGGGTATTGTAAAATAGGTGGGGTAATTAATTTCTCTTTTAGATTTTCAAAACTATTTTGACATTCAGGCGTCCATATAAAGTTTTCGTTTTTTCTGCATAATTTATTCAATGGAATTGTAATTTCTGCGAATGCGGGAATGAATTTTCTATAGTAATTACAAAATGCTACAAATCGTCTCACCTCATCTGAATTTGTGGGCACTGGGTATTTTTTTAATACGATAATCTTTTCGGGATCTGGTAATACACCTTTAGCTGATACCACATGACCTAAATAAAGAAGTTGTGTTTTCATAAAATCGCATTTTGCTGGATTAAGCTTAAGGTTTACTTTTCTTAATCGTTCGAAAACATCCATAAGATTTTTGTTATGTATTTCTGTTGACCTTCCGAACACGATTAGATCATCACAGTAAACAAAACATTTTTCAAACGTAAGACCGGACATAGCTATAGACATTACTCTTGAAAATGCGCTAGGTGATATTTTAAGTCCCATAGGTAGACGTTTCATGCGATATTGACCAGCACTTGAAGAAAAACTAGTAATATCTCTAGTTTCGGGTTTTAATTTCACTTGATAAAACCCTTGTTGAAGATCTAAATGGCTAAAACAAATACTTCCTGTAAGAGAATCTAATATTGTTACTATATTAGGAAGTGGGAATTTATCATCTTGAATTGATTTGTTAACTTTTCTGTAATCTATGACCAGTCGCCATTTTTTATCTCCGTCAGATTTATTGGGAACTAAAAGTATTGGACTATTCCATTCACTAATAGGTGGTTCTATAATATCATCCTTAAGCATTTTCTCAATTTCTCTATTAACCTCAGGTTTGGAAGACTGTGGCAAACGATAAGGTTTGACATACACTGGCTTCGTATTAGGTTTCACTGTTATGGACTGTTCTACAACGTTCGCAGTTGCTAGTCTGTCACCTTCTAAGAAAAATATATCTGCATATTTTGCACATATAATTTCAATTTGTTTTCTGTCGATAGAATTTAAATGTGATAACTTTAGTTTTGACAATAATGATTTTACACGTTCTACCCCATTTTGCGTTTTATTAAAAGAACAAACGTTATAATTATCTAAATAATCTAAATCGCAATTTTTAATCAAATTAGTTTTATCAATTTTTATAGATTTTTCATTAGTATTTAAAATTTTCACAGGAATTTTACCCCTTTTTGGGTGTACAATACTACCTGCCAAAAAAAAATTCTTATCTAATTGCTTTGTATATACTACGCATTCTTTGTAAATATTTTTATTTATGTTTATATAGTGTATAGATTCGCTTCTACCTGGAATAGTTAAATAATTTTCTATGCCTGTATTTTCGTGACGCTTCTATATTTCAATTCTACGCTCTACATTATTTAATTGCAAAGTAAGTCTGTCAGTTGGTAGATCTATGTTTGCATTATAATTTCTCAGAAAGTCTAACCCGATGATGCCATCGGTATCGCACGGTACGGTGTCAAATAGATATAACTTGTGACGGAATTCTACACCGTCCTCCGATTGCAATGGAATGTATGCGAAGCTGTTTGTTTGTACTTTTCCACCTATGCCTTTTATAACTGTTTTATCTTTATAAATATTAGTATAATTTTTAACTATAGCAGACCTAATTATAGATAAAGATGCACCGGTATCAACTAAAAATTTTAAAGGTTTATTTCGAAAATACAAATAAATATAATCAAGACCTTCACATGTCATTATATAACTAGGATGTCCGAAAAAACTCACCTAGATTGACTTCTTCTTCTTCTTTAGGCTCCGTGACTTAATACATGTTGTTCCGCCGACCTCTCCTATAATTCATATTACTTCTAAAGGAACCCCTATTGAATGACCTTGAACATGTACGCTGTTGGTTGTACCTACCATGGTTATTGCCACGTTGTGCATGTTCTGGGCCTCTTTGATGTTGAGTCCCTGAGATCCTGTTACCTCGGTAATGTGTAGGATTTCCACGGTAATATGCTGGATGACCTTGTTTGTATTTAAGGTACTTACCTCGACGTGAGTACGCAAACACTGCACCCTCGCTTGACGAATCGGGACGAGCTAACTCCTCATCTTCTGCAGCACGTACTGCATCCTTAAGTTCGCCATAATTGCGCGCCGCTATAATAGTACTTAGACGACGATTTCTCAATCCATCTGAAAATCTTTTTATTGCTAATTTTTCATTAATAGGGCCTAATATTGCGGTTGCATTTTGGTCATTTCCTGCCTGCGCTATGGTGAGATTTGTGAAAAGCTCTTCTAATTTAACACCATATTCCGAAATACTCAAATTATTTTGTAACAAATTATTCATTTGTGTTAACAAAGAATTTGCCGATTTCCTTGTCAAAAGACGATTCTTGATATCATCGACCAAGTCAGGTACAGTCAAATAATTATTTTTTAATTTAAGTTTAGCCGACTTTGATAAACGCGTCTTTATAACAAATGAAATCAGTAATTTCTTATTTTCCTCACTCATACAACTATCATATATTTCTATACCCTCTATAATTTTCTCTGTTGTTTCTTCTTTTCCATCCATAAACGGAATTATGTTACAAGCAGTTTTAAAATTAAAATTTTCCATTTTATATGTTATATTTTTTATTTCAGTTTTAGATTTATCTATTTCAAATGGCTGTCTAAACCCCATTTTTGTATTTTGAGATTGTAACTTTTTATATTCTCTATTATATACCTCATTATTTTTAAGTAATTAAACATTTAAGTCATTTCCATAAAAAAAATCTTGGCTAAATAATTGTGTAACTCGCTTGGCTATTTATTGAAAAGTACTACAGTATATTTTTATATTTTTATTTTTATTATATTTGATATTTTTAGCGCATAACACATAAGGATCGAAGTACGAAACAATACATCCGGTTCGTGCTATTGTTTTCGTACACTATGGATACGGATTATTCGAAAAATAAACAAACCTGTACATAATATTATATGTCATAAAGTTAAGTGTTTATAACTGGTCGATAGCTGTGCATGGTGGATATTTAAGATTTTTAATGCGGGGAGTTGTTATGACAGCAATATTATATAGAGGCCAAATTCTTAGGAAGCCTAGCCTCTGTTCCGTTTATTTACTCATGTGGCAATTCATTGCGTTGCTAGCCTCACTTTAATGATGGAGTTCCTGAATCGAATATGTGTTTTGATAATTTATTTGCTTAATGCAGACCCTTTTCGTTGTGTAGTTTTGCTTACCTTTCTACTTACTCCCAATGACGTCTTACAAATGGACACGTCATACATTAACATAACTAATGGCACAAAAAATGGTGCAATGGGCGAAACGAGTGCACGTGGCAGAGTCATGCGTGCAAAACTGGGCACTTGATTTTATTTGAGTTGGTAAACAGATCAATCAAAATTTTGTTTAAAATAAATTATTAATTCATTAATACCCTTATGTAAGTATAAATAATGTTATTAATACTCAAAATAATACGACTATTGTGTAATCATAGTTCCTCTATTCTTTTCCAACATCATGTACATTCATACAAGGGCTCGCTACACACAACTGGCATATTTTAATGGCTACAACGTTTATTCTTGAACAATCACAGCGTAATACAACTTCCGACTCGGCCGTCCTTCCATCAGCTATTGACAACTCCGTTCTGTATTCAAATCCTTCTTATTTTTTTTAATATAACTGCCAGCAACATCGTCATGCTAAATAGGTTGCTTTACTCATTGCTTATAAAAATCACCGTTACAATGTGATGAATTATTAAAACGATTTATTGTGTGAACTGAGAAACCTTTATTAATTATATTATAATGTGAATTATACAAACAATATAGATATTTATTTCATAAAATAATTACTTTAGATTTATCTTAATTACTCGTACAGTCGTTTTTTTTCTCCAATCATTTCTTTTGGTCACATATATATTGTTTGCGTAAAAATGTTCCGAACAGATTGTAGAATAAGTAGTTTGCATCCAAGCATTCTAACAACTTTGAATCCTTATTACATTTAACCACTTTTCTTTCATTAATCTGTCTTTTGGGATTCCAAAGTTAAAGTAAAATATGGCTCAAAGGTTCTGGAGTAGAGGCCTCGTATACGCAAGCGAAGTCGGACACCCGCTTACAAGGTGGTCGGATAAGCTAGTTAAGATTGCAGGAAATCGCTGGAGGCAGGTCGCATTCAACAGATCGCTATGGGGATCCTTGGGGCTCTACGTTCAGCAGTGGACTTTCTGTGGCTGTACTTTTTACAGCCACAGAAAGACACAAAAATAAAATAATAGCAAAATATGTATTAGTAAATACTTACAAGTATTTAATGTATTATGTTCACCGACTACTTAATACATGCATCGTACCGTGTTATTATAGTACAAAAATAGTAGTTATTTATGCCCGTTGCATATATTGCCCATCTTCTCCTACGAGCCTGAAGCACGGGTCAACGTGGCTTGGGCCGTCAAACGTCGCCATGTCGATATCTTAATGTCAATTAAAGTTTAATTGCTTTATTTGTTAAAAAAATAATTTTAAAAAATTAAATCGGCTTCAAAAGTGGTTAATAATTTTTATGAATTATAGATTTAATAAAATATTAGTTTTATTTATCTCTTTTTATTACACTTTTGAAGTCGGTTTAATATTTTTAAATTATTTTTTATTATCTCATGAATTGCATTTTTATAGGTAAGCTTTAAAAACCAAATGCTGAATTTACACAAAAATCGCACTGTATATTATACATAAAGGTTTTTATAATTTTTGCTTACAAAAATAACAATAACATTTATTAATAGTTTACCAATTCGATTATGAAGACGGTATTTAGACTAGAAAGAAATGGGAGTTTTGAATAATTTCTGCCAATAATTTATTTATGTCGTACACAACAGATTTCTAATTAAAAAACAAGACCAAACAAACAATAAGCCGAATATGAAATATTATTCTCGGTGATGATACAGTACGATAATTTCGACAGTTTTGGTGTGGTCGGAATAGCTCAGCGGGTAGAGCGTAAGATCTTCAAATCTTAGGTCCCTGGTTCAAATCCAGGTTCCGACCAGTATTGACTATGAGTTCAACCGAGGAAATTTTTGTTTTTCTTTTTTGTAAATCTATTTCAGTAACTTGAGGTTTTACGTTTAAATATTTACGAATGTTTTAAATGATATTGCGGCACATATTTACATTGCGATTCCGATTTTATTTATAAATGTTGGTGTAAATAACTAAAAACACATTTTCTTTTCAAATATATGATATGACGGGACTATATTAACGTAATAGGAATCAAAACCAATGATTTTTATAAATTTTGTCTGTTTGTCTGTGCGGTGGTGTGCAATGAACTCAGAAACGGATTAACGGATTTCGATGAGATTTGGTATGGAGGTAGGTGACACCCTGGATTAATACTTAGGCTACTTTTTAACCCGAAAAATGTAGTGTTCCCGTGGGGGGAGGGACGAATGCTAAATGCTACTTAATTTTACCTACATGTTTCTCATCACCCCAGGTGATATTGTACAAAATTTGAATAAAAATGTGAGCCGTCATGGGACGCCTGGCAGATGTGAAACATCGTGTGTGTACAAGGATTATGCATAAAAGATAATATTATTACAGGAATTAAATATAGCCTAATGAAAAAATGAAGTATTACGAATTTCTTACAGAAAATGGTAACTTTATTTAATAAACATTTATTTACATGTGATATAAAAATTCGATATTAATATCAAGTGGCCACAATTCAAATATTTTCATCTGTGACTTCAGTAATAGTTATATTCGACGTTTGCTCTGCCGTTGTTATAAAAATTAAAAATTATAAAATATAAATTAAAATTTTAATTAATTTTAATATAAATTTAATTATAAATGTTTAATCATTGTTATTTTTATGTTTGCTTTGATGTTTGTTTGTACACATAAAATATATATATGAATACCTCAGTATAGCGTGGCGACCCGTGGCCACGGCAAGCGTCGCCACGCCAACGATTCGGTTTACATGTGATCCTATAGATGTTTCACATCAAAAAATAATGTTGTGTGTACTTACTTACGCATTTAATAAAATATTATTTTTAGTTCACAGTTGCAGAATAATTCGTACATGGTCTTAAATCACTCGAAAGCATATTTCCGCATTCGATTTCGAAAATATAAACGGTTAAAGGGACGAGTAGCCGCGACACTGGTTGAAGCGTGCCTGACTCACTGGCAGGCAATTACCTTACAATCGTCTTGACATTATAGAGCGCGAAGAACGCATCTATACTATAAAAACATTTTAGTTTTCCTAAGATTCAGGAAAAGTTATTGTTTTTATGGAATAAATATTTACATTGTTTGTATAGTCCACATTATTATCTTAATAAAGGTTTCTAAGTTCACACAATAAATCGTTTTATTATTTCATTATTTATTTCATATTTAATTTAAATAAAATTTTGATTGATCAATTTACTTACTCAAATAAAATCAAGCGTCCAGTTTTAAAACCAAAAGTCATTCAACCGATCATGTAACACCATGCAAAGTAATTCACATATTACCGTAAGGCGAACGCAGACGCATAGCAAACCTTATAAATATTTAAAAATCGCAAATGGTATTGTCGACTGTCCAGAACTACTGGGAAACCTGGGCTTCGTAACGAGACTTATATCGCTGCGAAAACCAAGTCTACTGCGCATTATGTGTGCTCTCTATATTATATTCTCTATCTCATTAACTTATGACCGAACTGACTGTTACGCTATTAAAGTAGTAACATAATAGCGAAAACTTGTAAATGGTTTTTATAGCTTACCTGCATTTTCTTAATTTATTATATGTTAGCTGTAAGTTTTCGTTTTTCATACTTTTGGGTAATGGCTTACAAAGTAATGAGAAGCCATATATGATTAAAATATAAAATGCCAATAACATGAAAAATATGCGACAATCATCATGTCACAGGAATATTAAGATAAAAACATATTATTATGAAACACCGCTCATTTCAACGTGAAGCGTGTTAGTGTTCGGAACTAGTTAGCAATGGACCTCATAAAATAATTCGTACCAACCTCTACTAGATGGCACTGATTTAGAAGAAAAAAAATCTACATCACGATGTCAATATTCTCCGCGATCACCATATAACGCCCGAACGGTATTGCGTACTACAGAGTCATTTATATAGATAATATATTTACATACGTTGTTGATAGGTTGTAGGGCCAACCAGTAGGAGACATACGACTGTGACTGACATACAGATGTGTCTGAGCTTCTCGTATAAAAATAAAACAATGCAAGTAAAATTTCTCAAAAACAGCGTCAGGTTTTATTTGCAATTTTATAAATATCATTGATGCTGAACTCAAAGATATTAAATCAAATATTTTATGAGATCACTATTACACATTGATAGTTATGACATTACTTTTATAAGAAAAAGATGATGAAAAACAAACAACTTAAATCTTCACTTGATTTTTTTGTAATTACCGATGACCGGTCCGCGTCCGCGGATTTACATTTTGGACGATCCGGCACATCACTAGTGGTTAGTTGTCTTTCATTGCTCATCATTTCCTGTCTGGATTTCGTTTCTCTCAGCGTTCTTATTCTGTAGATGTTGTTCGTTATTTGTTGTTTGTTGCAAATTAGTTTTATGTTCTGAAAAAATACGACAAGTATTTGTCAGTGCAAGTGGCTTAAAGAATTGTTTATCGATTAGTCTTTAATCGCTCATTAGGTCGTACTGCCTTGTCTATTTCCGACACGAGGCAGCGGCGTAGAAACATTGTTGTGTTCTTATTTGATGGCTGTTGTGGCCAGTTATTACTCGCCATTACGAGACTTAACACCCTATGTGTTTGGGTGACGAGCTCAGTACAGTACAATGCAGAGGTGATTAGTATTAAGTGTTTATTGGCTTTGCTCGTGGTTCTGGGCTGCTCCGTTGTTAACCATCAGGCAATCGATCTGATCGTCTAGTCATCCACGTGTATTAGAAAAATATTAAATGCATTGCTGACAATTCATATAGTACAGTTAACGTTATCTAATACATTTCGCAGATTAACTTTTATTACTTCAGTTCAGCTGCTGATCGTAACATAGACCATTAGCAAAAACTACAGACTACAGTACACGCTCCATTTTAAAATACCTTGAATTTAATATTGGAACGACGTTGCTGCGAAACATGTTTATTCAAAATAATTTATTTTTGTTCAGTTGTTCCAACACACACTGAATTCCTCTAATATTCTTGTAGTCTTCTGAGTGTCGTCGGCCCCGTTAATCTTTTATGTATATTATGTTGCTTTAGCTTAGTGTTTCATATCTCAACCAATAACCGTCGGGATGCTGCTGCGTTGTACTTGTTCTGTAAAGAGAAATATGCAAGCATTAGTCACATTGACTTAAAGCGCCTTTTTTACAAAAATATAGCCTTACAAAAAATAATACTGCAGCGATGAATTCCGCTTTATATTTTCATATTAATCTGTATGTGTATCAACCCATATACGTCACACTGCAGGGCACGGACCTCCTCTACAATCGAAAGTACGATTTAGATTCATTTAAATGGCGACCAACTCACTAGCCGCCATATTTACGTTGATAGCACGTAATTATTAATCGACGTCCGGACACTTTTATAAACTCACATTTATTTAGGCCACTTAGCTGTTAGAGCAAGGTTTATAGACGATTACAATTTAGTCGCCAACTCCTCAATCATATCCTTCATCTGTTTCCGTATAACTCCAGCAGGAGGCAACTATAATTGTACACAATGTTTTCGCGCACATGTCACACGCATCAACTGGGGAGGAATCAACGAAATACTCTGTACTCTGTATTGATCAATAGAATCTCTGATTTTTTTTTTGTTGAGCAAAGGAAATAAATTGGCCACTTTTTATGATTCAAAATTGGAAAGTTAATATATTTATAAAATATTAGGCAAAAATACTATATCGATTCAGAAACCTCATCAGGAGTATATTTAACACCATACAAATATTAAATACCTGTATAGATGGGTCAAAACATAATGCCTGTTAAAGGGTTAATAACTTAAGCACCATCTATATTGATTTTCATGTTAAACCACTGTCTATGGTTATTGTTGTCTATGTCATTTTTCATACACATTTATTGAAATAAAAGCAAGGTATAATTTGTTATTTAAAACATAGGCATATCTTTTTTCCACATTTTTCTGTGAAACCCTAGGCATATATGTGAACACATATTTCATTTTGTGTTTGAAATTATAAATAAAACTGTGTGTAACGAAACGTTAGTTTGTTTGAATGCGATAGCACGATATGATAAAACGATACAGAATGAACCCGTTGTAGCGAGGCAGAGGAAACAGGTTCTGTAGCATTAGGAGACCTGATAATAAGGGTAGCATTAGGGCTCATCAAACTAGACCGTGCTGCACTTGACATAAGGTGTATTTTTGAATGTTTGTAAACTTAAAAGGAGTATAAGTTTTATTAAAAATTGGTTCCGTAATTTTTGAGATAGAGTACGAGTGTCCAACCCTTTTCAGTCCGTGGTGCGCATAGATGTTGACTATTTTGTCTCGGCGTCCTGACCTACCTGGCTGGTCGAAGCAGAGAAGTATAATTATTGTAGTAGTGATTAGGTAGTAGAGTCACACAAAAGCTCTCGCAGCTTTCTCCTACACTTTCTACAGCGCATCAGGGCGCCGCAGCGCACCATCGAGTTACGTCTGGTATATATGTATAACATGAACTAGGAAAATGTGTACCTTCTTGGCTTAACAAAAACATAAGTAGGGACTAGTTTTACTTATTACAACAGAAATAAAGAAATAAAAAATAATTTCAAAGAATTAAACCGACATCAAAGAAAATCTCGACATATTTTAGATTTGTAAAAAGATTAATTTGATTGTGCTCTTTTTATTACAATGTTGAAGTCGGTTTAATTATTGTTGTTGTTGTTTCAATGTATCAATTACTTTAACAGATACAGCAGTTAGTCGATTACAACGTTATCTATGGTACCTGGAACATTTCTTCTATAATATATCTTCTATTATAGTTGGAACTACACATAACATTTACAAAATATAAGTATATTCAACTCATTGTTTGAGATATATTTTTACTATAAACAAAAAGCATGTGTACTCCTAATCAGATTATATTAACATGTCCAAAATAATAATATGGGCGTACGAACATGTTGTTGTCAAAAGATAGAGAACAGGTTTTCTCTGATCACATTTTATTATATATTGGACATGTTAATTGTAAAATCTAAAAACATATAAATCCTTGTTATCTTAAAAAAAAGCGACGATTTTTTATTGTAATTTTTTTCCTATCATCGTATTTGGGTAGTAAATACATACATTTTCCTGAAAAAACAATGTACACCGCTTTATTGTTGAAGATGCTATAGTACGCAAGGCTTTCAATTATAATTTTAGCAAAAACTACGGATTTACCACCCAAACACAACGATATTTAAAACATTACAAGAAAATAATCGCCGCGTTTTTTTGAAATATTTTTAGTTGCATCATATCTGTAGTTTCTAGAACTACCACCTGACTTCGTTTTCGGTAACATTCTGATATAAACCTGTGTATGAGGAAAACATATCTGAAACAATGCGTTAAAGTATTTTTAAAAGTATAATTGTAGTCCCAAACATCGCCACACGCCAATAGAATGTACATGAATTACACGTTCATCCAGTGACATATAATCCAAATGACAGCTTACCCTTAAAATCTTAAAATCTCTATCAATTATTTCGCAATATATACGTAGTTTAGTAGATACAACAATTATTCATGTCTATGGTATCTGGAACAACGCTTCCTTACTGAAGTTGGTCAGCAAACAATACGAAGGCGACTACCGCGTTAATAGTAAAACTTGACATTTGTGTACATTGTTTGAACAAGGGAAATCATCTGCACTGGAAATTAACAGCTTATTCATTTTGATTTTTAATTTTTTCAGTATCGCCAAAATAACACACAATTATAAATTGTGCCAACATACCCACAAAATAAGTAAAATTGCTGTTATAATTAATCACGATACGACAATACAAGATGAATTAAAATTAGATGAAGTCGGTGAATAGAGTTTACGGACAGAGCAGTTGCGTAGAAGACATGAAGCACGCAACGGGTACTACGTGACGTAGCACCCTATAAGTACAAAGTGAGGTAGCACGCTACGGATACTAAGTGACGCAGCACGCTACAAGTACTAAGTGAAGTTGCAAGCTACGGGTACTACGCCACGTAGCACGCTATGAGTTCTAAGCGAAGTACCACGCTACGGATACTACGTGAGGTGGCACGCTACGAGTACTAAGTGAAGTAGCAGGCTACGGGTACTACGTGACGTAGCACCCTATAAGTACAAAGTGAAGTAGCACGCTACGGATACTAAGTGCCGCAGCACGCTACAAGTACTAAGTGAAGTTGCAAGCTACGGGTACTACGCCACGTAGCACGCTATGAGTTCTAAGCGAAGTAACACGCTACGGATACTACGTGAGGTGGCACGCTACGAGTCCTAAGTGAAGTAGCAGGCTACGGATACTACGTGACGTAGCACTTAGAATAATGCACATAAAAACACCAAGCATTTTCTCAACCAACCTCACGTGACACGTGCCATGGGAAGCGGCCTACTCTTGGTTTCGAGCATAAATAACACATTCTAACTAAATACTTGAAAATGTTTGTACTTATATGATTTACTAAAGAATAATAATAATATTCCATACATTTTTTTGTTGTAATTTGTTGTCTGCGTATTAAGATGAAAAATCTATTAAAATATAGATTATGAATTCCTTAACGATTCTCTCTTAAGGATTAATATTCTAGGAAGGCTGGAAATAAAGATATTTTACTTTAAAGCTTTATATGTTAACTATATCTTGTCAAACTGTGTAGAGTCCAGACTTGCCTTAGTCATAGACGGTTTTTAAACTTATTGTAGTTATCTAATGTCTTCTTCGCTCAAACTGAATTCAAAAGTCGTACGAAAGAGATGAAACATTAATTTACTAAATAAATGACTCTCGTATCCAGTCCCAATGCAGGATATCGGTGCATTTTATTTAGGCATTTGTTGCAGTTGATGCATACGATGCGAGAGGGGTTTACGCGACTCCCCATCGTGTTACCAAATCAATGTGCAACGAAATCCAATGTACATATGAGGCAGAAACGTAATCCAAATTATCACAGCCGTGTCGTCGTAAAAGCAGTCAATCGGAACCCTTTGGCAAGTAGTAGTTAATCAAGCTGGAAAATATCGACTGTCCATTAGCAGGTCAGATCAGTATAAAGGTAAGAGAGAAGTATCAGATAGAGCGCACAACAAAAGCCAAAAGTCGATTTATTAATGTGGATTGTGGGATCAAGGATGACAGTTCACAGTACCTAGTCTGCTGTCAGCCTGACTTTCTAGCTCCAATAATGCGCGAGTGCAATCTTGTCATTTTACTCGTATATTACTAGAATTTATTATTGTCATATGATTGCCTTCATTTAAATGATTATTTTTCCGTTCACAGTTATCTATACTATTTAATTATACATACATTATCTGAGAACGTTAAAGCAAGAAAAGCATCACCAATATATATAATTATCAAAAGCTTCCCAAAAAAAAAATGTTTTTAAATCAGCTTTAGGTTAGAAAAATATTTTTCAATATTTTTATACGTGCCATTTATAGTCGCATTATAATTTCATGAACAATGGTTTTACCAATGTTCTTTACACAAATATAAAAAAGACCTAATAAGGTGAAAGTCACTGGAAATGGAGATTTATTACCAATAGACTGCGTTGTTCACCATTATTATTATTTTGTTAAAATAAGAAGAGTGATGTTGCCTTGCAAAATTATTTTTGTGTTGAATAGTTCACTTATCGAGAAAGGTTATAGGCGGAGCAGTAGTGAAAAATGATACAAAAGCCGGTAAGTGTTATTCCTCTTGAAGGTTTCCATTGTGTGCGGTGTGTAAACGGTTGAAATTAACAAAACATGTCTAATGTGTCTAAAACAGTATGGGATTGCGTATGTCTATCTGTAGTATATGTATTATAATGTAAAGAACAATGGCAACTGCCCATACATTATTTTGTTTGAAATTAAAATTACACGTCTTTAGATGAAAAAAATATCGTTAGCTTGAGTGTTATTTTCTAATTCTACGTATATAACAATTTTCCTTAAAGAACTATGAGAAAAAAATGATATTCTTGTCTGGTTTTTAATGTTTGTACTCCTACGTGTTAGGTTTAGATGTCAAAACTTTAAAAATAATATGACATCGTCAATTTTGACGTTGGATGGGAAAAGAAGAGAATGTTTTTTCTTGGTTGATGATATAATTACGAAAAGAGTGATTTAGATCAGGAGGTACATATAAAAGGTACGGCACTTTGTATAAAAGTATAAATTTTATTGAACTGTTAAAGAATCCAAAATAAATTGTAAAAGTACATGAAGTCTTTTAGTGGAGTAATTACTTCGTCTGAACCCCTTTTATACGTCACACAATTACTATAATGGCTGACCATGCTATAACGTATTATATGATCCAGCAATGATATTTTCGAGTAAATTAAAATCATTATACATCCTGGTAAAAAAGAAGTCTTGTTGATACAAGACACTGATGTGTCTTGTGTTATTAATACGTAATTAGCGTAGATCTGCCGAAAATGGCTATTTTGACAGTTACCCACAACTAATTTAGTAAAACGTAATCCAAGCAATGAGGTAAGATCGGTGTTCACAATAAACATAGCATATGTTACACATAGATAATATAAAAGGCCGTAACAAGGCACGGATCATGTGAGGCAGTATCAGGTCACTGGTATCAGGCTCCTTATGTGTATAATATTTTTAAATCAATTTGGTTTAAATATTTATTAACCATTCACGCCACGAACTTCTTTTACCTTTTTGAGATGTCAATCAACTATTTGCTTTGATTAGGAATCTTTTGGCCAGAATCACGCTCTACTTTTAATTTGTTTTTGTTATTATACATAAAATATACATACATACAAATATACTTGTGCCTCTATTTTCTGTGTTTTAAAGAACCCGATAGATACAAACATGGAGTCTTCTAACCAGGCTTAGCCTGATTTTATTTATATATAGTAAATTAATGTGTGGAAATAGTGATGATCGAAGTTATCAAGAAATACGGATATATCATCATGAAAATAACGAAATTACAAAATTAAATGTTTTAACATAATATACCTAGTCAGGTCATAAATTCTGACACATGTTTAATATAAAATAATTGAAACAAGTTTATTCATTATGTAACTATTTATATACCAAACTGAACTTAACAAAACATAGATTCTTATGACACTAAATTTTATTCAAAATGACCTCCGTGATTTTGAATACAGGCCTTCAATCTGCGCGGCCAGTTGTCTATCGCAGCACGAACGAGGTCAATGTCAATATCGGCGGCTGCCTTAATCAAGGATGTCTTGAGTGACTCCAAATTGGGATGAGGCTTTGAGCACGCCTTTTCCTCCAAGTGTTGCCATATCTTATAATCTAACGGATTCAAATCTGGACTGGAGGAGGGCCAGTCTTCATGCCGGATGAAGTCAATTTCTCGCGCCGCCAGCCAGTCTTGTGTGCTCTTCGCTCTATGAGCTGGCGCCGAATCTTGTTGGAATACCCAGTGCCTGTTATTGAACATGGTAGTAGAAACAGGTTCCACAAGGTTCGTCAGAGTCTACACCAGAGTCTTCATTGTATCGTTTGATGGTACTATAAACGAATCTTTTGGTTATATTCAAATTTTTCAGTATGTCAAAAATTTGAATTGGCGTATAACCGCAACGATGCTACGCAATGTCTGCAACACGGTCTTCTTTAAGCGTCCACTCCATATTAAAAAATGAGTAAAATTCTAAAAAAATATACATATTTATTTTCATGAACAATTCGAAATTCGAATTCAATAAACTTTTTTTGGCCAGCATTCTAAAAGATAAGTTTTTATTGTGTGACAATACTTATGACCTGACTGTGTAAATAATCAAATGATTAATTTAAAAAAATTGCCATATACAATTTTCACATAGATAGAATCGTGATATTTCTATTATTAATAATGAGTGAATAAAGAAAGCTGTCACTTTTTATGCAAGGAAATAAAATATGATTAAGTATGTTTAGTTACAAAATGAATATAGCTGACGAATTGCGGGATTTAACCAATATTATATTGAAGGACAAAGTTACCCCGATTAACAGTACTTAACTAAATGTTAACTATTGTAGTAGAATAAATATGAAATGGCAACACTAAGCCAATTACAGTTTATAAATCCAGAATTACTCAAATTACTGTTCATTTTAAGGTATTTTTCACTCGGTTTGTTTGTATTCATGAGATAATTTGAAAAAAAATTGGAAATTATTGGAACTGGTTTTGCATATGTGTCACATGAAGACGCTGAAGTTAAGATCAAACCTGATTTCGCCAATGTTCTTTATAACGGTTATCAGATTTTATCTACCATAATGTATTACTTGCAAATGTGTTTTTAGCCGTATGGTATAAATCCTTAAAAAGTGCGTGGTGGCCTGTTGGTAACGGACCAGACTCAGTTGCCTACATGTTCACGGTGGTCGCGGGTTCAAATCCCAGGACACACCTCTGACTTTTCGGAGTTATGGGTGTATTGATAGTCAATCACCACGCACTTTAACGGTAAACGAAAACATTGTGAGGAAACCTGCATACCGTAACGATTTTAAAGAACTTCTACGGTATGTAAGTCCGCCAACCCGCACTAGGCCAGCGTGGTGGACTATATGGCCTAACCACTCTCAATCGATTCTCTCGATTGTAGAGTAGGCCCGTGCCCAGCAGTGGGACGCATATGGGCTGATAAAATAAAAAAAAAATCCTTATCTTAATAAATACAGTATTGACTACAAGTATTTTATTTTGATAAAAATTGCCCTTATATAATTAGATTTCAATGAATAGTTTATGAAATGAAAAAACTTATTGAATCTTTCAAAAGTTATACATTATTTAAATTGGGTCACTCCGCCCCGTGACCACGAAAACTGTAAAGTGATCGAATCGTCGGGAAATTAAAACATGTAAAATATAAATCAAATTCGCGATAAAATCCGTAAGAATTCCTTTTATTTCAAAATGGCTTACAAAGTAATGAGAAGCCAGATATAATTAAAAAATAAAATGTCAATTACATGAAAAATATGCGGCAATCATCATGTCACAGGAATATTATGATTAAACATATTATTATGAAACACAGTTCATTTGAACGTGGAGCGTGTTTGTGTTTAGAACTGGTTGGCAATGGACCTAACGCTCGCAAGTAAGGTGCTCCCTCATAAAATAATTCGCACCATCCTCCACCAGATGGCGCTGACTTAAATGGATTTTTTTCTACATCACGATGTCACGATTCTCCGCGAACACCATATAACGCCTCAACGGTATTGCGTACGTTGTTGATAGGTTTTAGGGCCAACCAGTAGAAGACATATGGCTGTGACTGACATACAGATGTGTCTGAGCTTCTCGAATGAAAATAAAACATACATACATACATAAACACACGCTTTTTTCCCAGAAGGATAGGCAGAGGTGCTACCAGAACACCCACGTTCCTTATGTATTCCGTCCCACGATGTGGTAGGGGGCGAGCCTATCACCATATATCCAACTGCGCCACGGAGACTGTCAATTATCTTATGAGATCACTATTACGCATTGAAAGTTATGACATTACTTTTATAAATATAAGAAAATGAAAAACAAACGCGGATATAAATTTCTGACGGTCCGGCACATCACTGGTGTTTAGTTGTCTTTCATTGCTCGTCATTTGCCGTCTGGATTCCGTTTCTCTCATCGTTCTTCTTCTGTAGATATTTTCCGTATATTGTTGTTTGTTCCAAATTATTTTTGTGTTCTGAAATACACAAATATGCGTCAGTGCAAGTGGCTTAAAGAATTGTTTATCGATTAATCGCTTATTAAATCGTACCGCCCTGCCTTTTTCCAACGTAAGGTAGCGGCATAGAAACACTGTTGAGTGCTGATTTGACGGCTGTTGTGGCCAGTGATTACTCGCCATTACGAGACTTGACACCCTATGTGTTTGTATGCCGAGCTCAGTACAGTACAATGTAGATCTGGTTAATATTTAGTGATCGTTGGCGTTGCTCGTGGTTCTGGGCTGCTCCGTTGTTAACCATCAGGTAATCGACCTGATCGTCTAGACATCCACGTGTATTAGTAAAACATTGAATGTATTGCCGACCATTCATATAGTACAGTTAACGTTATCTTATACATTTCGCAGATGAACTTTTACTAGGTACTTCAGTTCAGCTGCTGATCTTAACATAGACAATTAGCAAAAACTACAGTAAATGCTCCATTTTAAAATACCTTGAATTTAATGTTGGAACCGCTGCTACGAAATATGTTTATTCAAAACAATTTATTTCTGTTCAGTTGTTCCAACACACACTGAACTCCTCTAATATTCTTGTAGTCTTCTGAGTGTCGTCGGCCCCGTTAATCTTTTATGTATATAATGTTGCTTTAGCTTAGTGTTTCATATCTCGACCAATAACCGTCGGGATGCTGCTGCGTTGTACTTGTTCTGTAACGAGAAATATGCAAGCATTAGTCACATTTACTTAAAGCGACACATTTGTACAAACATTATTGCCTTACAAAAAATAATGTTTCAACAATGAATTCCGCTATATATTTTCATTTAAATTGTATCTGTATCAGCTCATATACGTCCCACTGCAGGGCACGGTTTTCCTGTACAATCCAGAGTACGATTGAAATTCATTTAAATGATCGTGTATATTTTGAAAAACCAACAAATATCTAACAATCTAGATCCTCAATAACCTAATATAAAGCAAATTTATATTTCCTGAAATATAATTTCAAAATTGTTTAAGTTAATATGATGAAATCTCCGTCATTCAGACATGCGCCGTGTACCTACCACCAGCCGCCATATTTATGTGCTATCAACATTACTCGATGTCCTAACACTTTAATAAACTCACATTTATTCAGGCCAATTAGCTGTTAGAGCAAGGTTTATACACGCTTACAATTTAGTCCCCAACTCCTCAATCATATCCTTCGTCTGTTCCCGTATAACTCCAGCAGGAGGCAACTATAATTGTACACAATGTTTTCGCGCACCCGTCACACGCATCAACTGGGGAGGAATCACCGAAATACTCTGTACTCTGTACTGATCAATAGAATCTCTGGTTTTATTTTTTTAAAGCAAAGGAACATTATAGTAGGGGAGCCCACGATGCTAAATGGGGATTTACTCGAGCGTCGTAGAGACCTATTGGGATGCAAAGCTTAGATGATAAGAAGAAAAAAATGTTATATGATATATACCTTTACGTCGGTGGGGTAAGCGGCTATAGATTTTTAAATATGTAAAAAAAAACTGTTGCATGGACATCCTCGAGCGCGTCAGATATTGATAGCATCAATGCCCTACGTATTTTTAATAATGTACGTATGTTAATCTGATCGTTTGCATGATGCGGGTGGTTGTATTTAAGGGTAGAAAATGAAAAAAAAAATAATTTAATCGAGCGCGTCAGATTTTCTAAGGGAGTGTTAAGTGCACTAAAAAAAAGCTCTCATTCACTAATCTGACGATTTCGATGGGACGCAAACTCGCGGCCATTTTCATAATGTGCAAAAAAAAATCGCCATTTTGAAATACTCAAGCGCGTCAGATTAAGATATATATGGTTCATCTTTATGTTCTAAACGCACTGTCTCATAATCTGACGATTATCTAGAGGGATTCGCCTGATCTGACAAAAAAATATTTGAAAAACGGTTCATCTTAAAGGCCATCCCTGCAACTTCCCGCTAATTGACATTTTTGAGCTCAAAATATAATTTATGTGATATTTTGAGCTCGCTGAGTACAAAGAAATAATATTTCTATGCATTTGAGCTCTCCCAGCTCGAAAGTCTGATAGAAGTTTCATAGAACACTATTTTTGGAATTTTCAAACCGCAATAATTTTTGAATGGATCAACCAATTTTCACGCGGTTGGCGGCATTCGACGCAGTTTATCATCCTCATAAGTAATTTTTCAATTTTAATTCATCGAACCACAAATTTCGGAGTAATCCCGAAAAAATACTTTTTCGGGTTTCTTTCGTTCACGATATCTCTCGAACGAATCAACCGCTTTTGACCGGCTTGGTGGCGATCGACGTGGTTTTTCAAGCTCAAAGGTGGATTAGTTTTTGAAGTTGATCGATAAAGCCGGTTAAAAGTTATTCCAACGAAAAACACTTTAAAAAAATTTTTTTTCTTATTTTTTTTGAGATGGCAACAGAAACCAGAGTGGGGACGGAGTGAGAGAGTAATAGATAGAGAAAGATGAGAGAGGAATAGAAACGCGGAGAAGGAAATGTAGGCATCACGCAGCTGCACGCATTTAACTTTATCGACGAATTTTTGTTATATCGGCTTGCGGAAATCGTCAGATTATATATTTTTCATTATTCTTGAATTATTTCCTTCAAAATAAAAAAAAAATTACCTACGCTCGAGAATGTCGAGATGACTTTTTTTTTTTACAACTTTGTTGCCCTCCCCTTTTTTTACGTCACTCTCAAATTGTCAGATTAGTGGAATATACACTTTTTAGGATGTAATTAACTCACCCTACGTTAATCTGACGCGCTCGAGAATTTCTGATGGTCAATTTTTTTTTACTAATCTGATCCTGTATCCTTCACGGGCGGCCTTATATATGGGCCTCATGTTTTGTGGAGGTACTTAACCGGGTACAAGGTATCCCCCTGTATATTAATCTGACGCGCTGTAGTAAATCCCGAAATCCCCGCTTGGGCTCCCCTACTATTAGGTAAAGTTTAAGTCATTGTAATTTGTTAAAAAGTGGTCTTACTATACTTAGATAATATAAGGCAAAATACAGTATAGATTCAGAAACCTCATCAGTAGTATTTTTAACACCATATAAATAGTAAATACCTGTGAAGATGGGTCAAAACATTATTAGTATTATTTATCTATGATACAAAACATAATGCCTGTTAAAGGGCTAATAACTTAAGCACCATCAATATTGATTTTTATGTGAAACCACTGTCTATGGTTCTTGTTGTCTATGTCATTTTTCATACACATTTATTGAAATAAAAGCAAGGTATAATTTGTGTTTTAAAAAATAGGCATATCTTTCTTCCACATTTTTCTGTGAAACCCTAGGCATATATGTGAACACATATTTCATATTGTGTTTGAAATTATAAATAAAACTGTGTGTAACGAAACGTTAGTTTGTGTGAATGCGATAGCACGATATGATAAAACGGTACAGAATTAACCTGTAGTAACGAGGCAGAGAAACAGGTTCTGTAGCATTAGGGGATCTGATGCACTGCCCTGTGGCAAGGGGGCATTTAGAATCCCACCACGGTATCCCCAGCCTGTCGTAGAAGGCGACTAAAGGGGGCCTTTGGGATCACTGGGTGCACTTGGGGCGCGTCCTTAATAAAAGTGGTCCCGGGGCGGCCGCCAAAAAAGGCAAATAAGGGCGCGTACACGCTCCCTCTCACAGAGACGGGTGAGACCATGAGTCTCTATAAAGCATAAGGTGGCTGCGGAATAATACTGAGCGAGCCTCGCTAGCAGAGACCGCAGTCACCTTGATATGCATGAAGAGGGCGTCATCGAGGGGTTTTGGTCGGTATGCCGGCGTAGGGTGTTAGGGACCCAGCTCGGCATTAACATCCGCGCGCCGAGCTGGAAGGCCGGTGACCCCGACATACCCTTCCCGCACCTTTCCCAAGGCCTGCGGGAAGGAAACAATAAATAGTTTTCCCCTCGTAAAAAAAAAAAACAAAAGGGGATCTGATGCAGGCAGATTGGTTTTATTACTCAATTTTGAAATGTTTAAAGTAACAATTTCGTCGACCAGTGGGAGATGGGCTTATCAATCCAGACTGTACTGCATGTAACATAAAGTGTATTTTTTAAAGTTTGTCAAGGCAGAATACATTTCAAAAAGCACATCATTTACGAAGGTTACTTCGACCGGACAATAACAACATGCTCAAAATGGCTGCCCGGCGGAAACTGCATTTGGCTAGTTTACTATCCGGAATTTTAACCACTAACAAACCGAACTACTTATACGCCATCTTAAAATTCACCTAACGGAATCACAAAACGCGAACATCTGATTTTCTATGCATTTATTTATTTGAATAATCGAATACTTATCATGTTATACTTACATAATGTGTCTGACCTGTTTGTAAGAATACCACTTATCGCCATTGACATCCCAGCAAACCTGAAGGCAGCAATCTCACTTAAATATAACTTTTAAAATATAATAGTTTTTTATCGGGCGTGTTGTAATTACTCGTGCGCCAGCGGAGTGCAACTGTGAGCAAATGGCGGCGCAACGCTCAAGGCCCGGCGGCGGCGCGGGGGCACGGCGGCGCGGGGGCACGGCGGCGCGGCCTGTCACATCCCTACTCCTAATACCTGCGAGCGCCGGCGCGGCGTATGCGTCGGTGTGGGAGCGAAAGAAAAAATATCTCGTTTCATTTGTGATCCCAGACCCCTTGTTCCGCTTGTTGTCCCATTTTGGTTTATGTCAATTTATTGTAATGATGATGTACATTAAATTATATTCAACATGTAAAACATTTAAATGTAAAGCGGAAAGTAGTATGTGCAAAATCAGCTACTGAATCGATACCAACACTTTTTTTAATAAGTATTTATTTTTAATTAATTAAAGGTAAATAATTAACTGTCACTCTTTAATTTAACGCACAGAACAAACGAAATTAATATGTAACTCTTAGTGTTAAGGTCTATTCTAAATGTAATAGTAAACGAATACTTTTATAAATCAAATATTAAAAATTGTGAATTTTATGCCGATGATCATAAAGGTTATTTAAATACGTAAGCAATCTGGCTACGAACGCACATAGCGATAGGCACATGCATAAATGTAATATTATACTACTAAATTCAAGCGGATTAGCAAGTTGAAGTGGCAATTGGCGGGGCATATAGCACAGAGGACTGATGGCCGATGGGGCCAAAAAGTTCTCGAATGGAGGCCACGAAGCGGAAACCGCAGCGTAGGAGGTGGTCAGACAACCTGGTACAGGTCGCGGGACGTCGGCAGGCTGCCTCCAACAGGTCACTGTGGAATTCATTGGGAGAGGCCTATGTTCAGCAGTGGACTTCCTTTGGCTGATGGATGGATGGATGAAATTCAATAACCACTGTCTACTCTTTTACGCATATTTAACAACAATTAAATAGATAAGGATGACGAAACAATGACACAGACACAAAGTCGCGGCACGTGCGACGTCAGTTGGCAGTCGGGCACATCAAAAGGTTGAGTGATCGGCACATTCTAATTCTATGATTTATCACTATATAAACAACTTCGCGAAAACGATAAATTAATGTACGAAATCACAATCACAGTTAAGAGAATTGTGACTTTGCTAATAATGTGGCACACAATGCATACTTCGTCTCAGTTTTTGGGGTCTCCCAGTATTGCATTCGCTAGATACGCATTAACAACAAAACCAATCCAGTTGTGCGCCGCGGCCGTTTATAATACGAGTATAATAAGATTAATGGTATTATAATATTACACGATTTTCATCACAATGGAGACCGGATACTTTAAAGAGTGTAGTTGAATCGTAAGAACTGAGTCATAGCAGTTTATTTTCATAGAACGCGAGATTTGCTCAACCGTCGATGACGTATATTATAATCACGTGACAATTTGGAGCGTTTTAGCCAGAATTTTGCAAAGTACTTTTTTACTTTTTTTTAGAAATTCGTCGTTTTTTCGTGTTTATCTAAGGTCTATCTACAAAGTAAAGCAATTCCAAAAAATAGTTGATATACCTATTTAGACATCAAAGTATGAAATGGAATGAAGTGGAAAAACGCAATGAAACTGGTCAGATGCGGATTGCATTCAATAGAAAATAATGTAACAGAAAGAACAGGAGCCAAAAAAGTACTTAGGTAGAGTTCAGGAATACAAAAGTTTGAACAGGAATAAGATGTTTCTGGTGTGAAGTGGAGTCCAAACATCACAGCACCCTGGCGAAGCTGGGCCGGGCCGCTAGTATACTTCTATGTTGAATACAAATTAAAGCCGAAATTTAATTTTGTTATGCGATGCAGTTAGATATTAATGGAGTATTTATTTTTAATAATTCGCTCTTATAAATTTAGGGATGCATTGTGTTACAGTGCCAGTAGCATTATAGGTAGATTATTTGGAATCCAGTTTTCTTAGTATAAAAGCGTATTTGGTGAAATAAAACCACATAGTCACAAACAGTCAGACTAACTTTATTCATTTCACAATATCTATTTCTACAAAAAGTGAACGTTACATCCACTCAGTAGAACCACTCCCACAGAAAATAAAAAATACTTATACACAATACATCGAACGCTGAGAGAATACATCGATCAATAACAACACTTAAACAGGAAATACAAACTAACAATAGATGTAGATCACGACGACACACGATACAACAGAAGCAGACATTGAACATTTAACTAAAAGACTGTATTATTACCACTATCACAAACCTACCTACATAACTACGAACAAACATAACTACAGTCCGGGGGAATACAAGTAAATATTCTCTCTAATAAAATTAACATATAAATAAAATCTAATTTAAATAATGTTTGAATGCTTTTCTTGCTTACTGTTCCACAGTGGAACAAACTGAGTAGCTGGCATCACAACAATTGCAGACGAGTTGTTGTATGAGCGACTATCCTTGCCTTCTCTTTTTTACAACGCTCCAAAAGATTCCATCGTAATATTGACTCACTCTATAATTTCGGTTTGACCATACTCTCAATAAAATCCAAAACAATTGAAGGTCACATCATTAGAAAACAGAAACTTATCAATAAGTTTCAGTTTTTAAAATATTTAATTATTGCTACTACACATACACACTGTATTACTGAAGACATTTGATACAAAGTTCACTAGTTTAAAAATCCACAACACAGACAAGTAATCGTATTAAGCACAATTTTATATTATAAGAATCACTGACAACACCTTAGCTTAGTACGATACACAAAAATTAAGCTTAGTTTATTAACACCGAACACATAAGCACAAACCATTGGGACAAAAAATAGGGATACTCTGAAATCAATATTGATAAAAGCAAAGATATTAGGACCATAGATTTTAAAAGAGAAATAAACTACTAAGAAAAGGATTAAGGTGAGGTCAAATTGGGGAATTGAGGTAGCTAGAAAAACATTAAAATTGTAGAAGTAAAGATGAGGTCAATAAATGAAGTCTCACCCAAAGACATTCACACAAAGAAGAGTTTAGGAGAAAGACGATCAAGAAAGGATTACAAAATTGACAAACATTGATTCTACATCACATAAGCTTAGACTTTTCAATGCCATAGCCAACAAGGAAGACAACGAGATACGACAGCCTACAACTACAACAACATCACAAAAATATATATTAATACAAGGGTAATTTGAAAAAATAATCGTAAGAAATATTAGAGAAATTAGCCATGTTTATCGTATTTGGTAGTACATCTAAGAGAAATACATTAGGTCTTAATAAAACATGTGCCTTATTTGAATATAGAGCTGGATAGAATACTTGCAATAATGATTGATTCATATCAAATAGTAGCGTTACTAGGAATGTGCAAGAAGGAATAAAGAGGACGAACACCCAAGCGTGGATCAGAGTTCAGAGATACATATAAGATCTTAAATTGAAACATTCATTGACACCAGGAATTTGTAAAGGAGAATCTAAAACATTAATGTGAAGTATAATATATGGATCGCGCGGTGAAGATTGTGTTCTGCCAGATGGTTCGGCTGCGGTGTCGACACGGAGCATCTGTCGCCAATTCAACACCGTTCTTGCTCCTGCATTTACATCTCAGATGTTTTCTACCGGTTTTTGCACCACTGGTGACACGCTTCGTGAAAGATGCAGAGCAATCCCGCCAGCAGTACCAGATCACCTGCAATATAACAGATGCATACTAAATAATGCCATCTGCATGTCGCAATCATAGTCAAACATGTATATAGTTCTGTACACTTGTTTCATATTGGCATTGCATTGCACATGCGCATACAATGGCAGCCATTTTAAAATTGAAATGAACAACTGTCGCAATTTCAATAAATGTGTCATCCGTACACACTAATGCTGATGATGTACTGGCTCACTAATATCGGTCACATCGTCAATGGAAATTTCTTTTGGTTGCGATAGTCCCTTGTAAAAGATAATCCTTTTGTGAACCCTAATATAAAATGCTGTCTTCTAAAATTTTACTAACAGGTCACAGAGTGTACTCACTGTAAAGGTGTTTTAAGCTGTCTCCCTGCATGGTGTTATAACTCGTGGCTGGACGCCGCGCGGCCGCTGCTAGCTCCCGCATCTCTCTCGACACCCACGCTCCGTGTTCGTCGTCAGAAGTGTTTTACTTCACGCACACATCCTTACCGACAACTAGCTAAGATATATTGCTTTAGCGAATACTAAGGTGACTCAAAGTGTTCAGCAATAGGCTGAATTAGAAAATTCCAGTTTATTGCTGAACATTTCGGAGATACGTCGGCTACACTCGCCGGCGACCTAAAACTGAGACGATCTCCTCCCGTGCGCTTCCCCACGCCCTCTCATAGTATTGATCTAGGTATATCCCAGGCGTCGTGTGAATAAGTTTAGAAAGAATGACAGAATGGTCACGGGAAAGATTTGAATATTACTCATAAGATTTTTTGGATCTCAAAATCAACGTTTTACTCTAATAAAGACTGCAAGAAGATTTATTTGGTAATAAGACCGCTTTCTCAATATACAATTGAATAAAAAGTGTAAATTAGTTGTTAAAATTTCTCTGACGTAATTCTTCATGTAATGTCCATTAAATCGTTCCTTAGTATAGATAAAAAATACGTCTTAGAGTCAGTTAATGGTTCCTTAGTGTCGCCTAATGGCAATTCAATTTAAGGAACGGAAAATCTTTATTGCTCTTCATAGTGGATGTTTAATTATTGATTTTGACATTTGACGTTACCATTTTATTTTAAAAAACAGTGAAATCTGGTCCAGGTTTTGTAGATTATGCGAGAAGGCATAGACAAGTAGAGGGGGACGATCTTTACACGATAATGCTGATCCATTCACCAGCGGCGTGTCTGTGGTTTTTGAATAGGGCAAGACGAAAATCGTCTCCTTTACTGTTTCAGCGAAAATATTTAACAGATATTTGCACTACACTGTAACCTTCGCCTGTATTGCTTTTAGCTCTCAACGGTTATGCGGTCCTAGTATTCGAAACTATAAAGTTGGGCTTTAGGCACTATACTTCGAAAATGGCGGCGTCCTAAACTATCAAGTTGGTCGAAATTGCCAAGTATATTTACTGTAGTAAGGAAAATATAAAGTTGGTTGAACAAAAACATTCGGTAGTAAGTTGTTTTAATGACTTCAACAGAAATTATAAAATTAAACAGATTAAACCGACTTCAAAATTGTAAAAAAGAGAGAATAAAACGAATATTTTAATAAATTTAAACTACTGATATATGCTAACATATTTAAGGTCGGCTCCAGCCTTAATGTATGCCTATGCCCTTTGGTATTACCCGCATAGTTCGTACCGTGATGTTATATGTATAGCTTATAATTGTCTATCAAACACCGATTTCAAAAAATCTTAGTCCACTCAACGGATAATTCGGTCGTAGAGAAGTCTCGTTCTCAGCCACTGCCAACTATTGTACGCTGATACAGCTACAATACATGTTCCTTAAAATATTCAAAGATGGTATTGAGTGCTTGTGGCCAAGGTGCACAATATTACGCGATTTATATACCAGGATCGCATAAACATTCAGAGCTAAGTAGCGCAGGCGAAAGTCACAGTGTGAAGTATGTACTTACATCGCACTCGATTCACTTTGTCTGTGGCATCGGGTGATATGTACTAGTGACTTCAGATACAATGTAACTAAAAATTTGGAAAAAAATAGCGACAATTTTTTTGTTGCAATTTTTTACATCGACATATGTAAGTACATGTTTTAAATATATCGTTCCCCCAAAAGAATAATATACACCTTTTTATTTTAAAGACACAATGGTATTCTACAATTTAAGTTATAATTTTGGCAAAAACTATGAAATTACCATCCATACACGATGACGTATAAAAATTTGCAAAAAATACATGTCGCTTTTTTTGAGAAAATTTTTAGTTGCATTGTATCTGAAATGACTAAAATTGCCACCTAGCTTCGTTTTAAGTCGCACTGTACATATATATATATATATATATACTCGTATTGTAATAAGAAATTCTAATAATAGTGAAATATAAAGTAAACAAAATGTTCTTCCTTCAATTTCATCAAGTATAATATTATACAAATATAATATACACGTATAGACAAAACTATATAAATTAATATAACATTATTTGCAAAAAGAAATACAAAAAAAAAATCTAAAAAGGTTGAAATAAAAAAAAGGCATAATACGCTCACTTCTCATAGTGTTGTTGGTAATATAGGTAAAGCAACAAAATCTAGGAGTGAGCAGATAATGCATCTGACTGCGTTTGTGAACACTGTCAACTAAGATGATTTCAAACTAAAATAAAATATTCAAATTAAAATTTGATGTGATGAAACTAATGTTAGAAATTACCGTCCAATACCCAATATCGTGTTTTTTTTATTATTCGAGTCTGTTTTGTATGCCATTTGCCATTATGTGCGTGGTGGCCTGTTGGTAACGGACCAGACGCGGCTGCCTACATGTTTACGGTGGTCGCGGGTTCAAATCCCAGGGCACACCTCTGACTTTTCGGAGTCATGTGTGTATTGATAGTCAATCACCACGCACTATAACGGTGAAGGAAAACATCGTGAGGAAACCTGCATACCATAGTGATTTCTATAAATTTCTATGGTATGTGAAAGTCCGCCAACCCGCACTAGGCCAGCGTGGTGGACTATATGGCCTAACCACTCTCAATCGTACTCTCGATTGTAGAGGAGGCCCGTGCCCTGCAGTGGGTCGTATATGGGCTGATACAATACAATACAATACAATTTGTATGCCATTATTGTCACACTAGTAAATAATAGTTTATCTGACTTTCAGGATGGATTTAGAAAAGGTCACTCAGTTTTGACAAATTTAGTCCCTTTTGTTTCTGATCTGTCCACCAAGGTTGATGCTGGATTGCAGGTAGATGCTATTTACACCGATTTCAGCAGCGCTTTCGATGAGTTGGATCATTCAATTTTATTAAAAAAAACTCCAAGCTTTTAGTGTTGGAGGGTCGCTGCTGTATTGGTTAAATAGATCTTCACATCTAGTCATCAACGGATACGAATCTCAGAATTTTCAAACCACTTGTAACCACTTGTTGGAAAATTACTAAAAGAAGTCGAGGAAATTCGAGACTTGGACGTTACCATTGATAAGATATTAAATTTTTCGTCACATATTAACAAAACTGTGACTAAAGCTGCCTAAATGCTCTGTTTTCGAGAAGGAATACCGTTGGCTTTAAAAATCGCGGAACTAAAGCATTACTCTACTATACACTTGTGCGCAGCAATCTCGAGTACTCTAGTGTTGCCTTTTACGCTGTTTATTCGCAACGGATTGAGAGTATACAAAGAGCGCTTACTATAGACATCTTGCTTTGTCCGTTATGTTGGATTATTTTACTATATAATTAATTAGTAATTAATTTATATTATGAATTTTGTTTCACACTTACTAGTATAATTGGTGAATATAATAGGTCTTAAATTGTACTCGTTTAATGATGCAAGTTTGTCTATTAACTGTTGGTCATTTGTGTCATTTAGACAATAAATAAATCCACTATCAAAAATTTGAACTTAAAAGAAATAAAAATGAGACTTAAAATTATATACAAATAACTCAACCGTCACGCGGATATTCCATTGGTGTAGACAAAGATTATAGACCTGCACTTTCATTGATCCTAAAAAATATTTTCGCTTCATCCACTGTCGGTACCTTCCTAATGTATTTTTGTCAGATAATAACAAAAACCGAAGCCTACATATATTCCTATAGGAAAAATAAATATATCACAAGGATGTATGAGTAACATCGTAAACTAAGACAAACAATTTATATAAGACATTAAGCACTTCCCGTCATTTCTAATATACTAATTGACATTAAGTTTAAATGTAACCTACTTATTGCAGAAAAACGACATAGTTAAGCAAATTGGGCGAAATATTATGGTTGTTTTTGCGAGATAATTATAGTAAGGAATCCATTGTATCGTATAAGTTAGAATTGTTAAACGTATAATATTCACGCATAACAGGCGTTTTCACAGCCTATTTAATAAACCTCTTGTCTAGTTTTGCAATATCGTGCTATGATTTGTAGTTTTAGCGAGCGTCTGTTACAAATATATTCTCTGGCTCGGTTGTCTCTTAAATATTACGTTTCAACCGGCCTTGACAGAGAACTTGTGTTATTCAAGGATTCGAGTCGCTCAGAATAAAAGGGGTCGGGTAATTGTGTCAAGTGCACGGCCGACACGAGTTATGAGGGTGTTGTGTGACATACCTAGCTCTGTACTAACAGAGATCAGTTTCCAGAAATATTACTACTCGTATAAAACTCTTGTAACTCCTAACGAATAGAATTCTTTTACTACCGCTCTAACTATATAGAACCTGCAACCACCATCTCTGCTGCCGTGTCCGATGCGTTACCAACAAGCCACCACATACTTCCTCACCCTACTGTCGATATTGATTAGTGCTCAGCCAAAGAACGACGACTGTGCGATGCCACAGACTACTAAAACAGAGTACTATTTATTTCATTCACTGTGACACTGAATATCACGCACGTATAGGTTAAGCTGTTAAACTGTGGGCTGGCAATTTGCTGTATAAGTGCGACACGGCGGTTTTTTTTTCTCTTGCAACTATAGTAATAGAGACTCGTCTCGTTTTAATTTACACGTGATGTTGGCGTATCAAATATGAAACTTACGGAACGTCTCATCACTTGGCGCCCTAAATTATTAACTTTGAGTTATTTCTATAACTCTTCTTCTCATTTCTTGTATAACTTCAGCGGCTAAAAGAGTAAAATCCCTATGTCGGTCATGCGATACATATATATATATATAATTATTTTAAGCACACCATTTTTCGCCATACATAAAAGATACAGTTAAATATTAAACAAGATACAAATAAGTACTTGTATAAACTAACTCTCACATATCTCCTAACATAGACGTCCTCTAGCCGGAACATTCCCGACGCTCCATACTATGCAGACGCGCAGGACGTGGCGCCTCCCGCCGACGCACATAGATATCCAGGTGGCTCGACGTGTGTGGCTGATTCAAATTTTTGACATGAAATGTTTTTCATCCGCTTCTAGCATTCCGTGTGTGTGTTTTGAGAGTCGAGCTGCAGGGATATCCGTACAGCCCTCGTACGTCACGAGTCTCTCTAATAAAGTGTTGATCTTAAGAAATTCGATGAGTCTTTATTTACTTTGAGAGTGGTTAGGCTGTAAAGTCCGCCACGCTGGCCTAGTGTTGGTTGGTGGGCTATATGGCCTAACCACTCTCAATCGAACTCTCGATTGTAGAGGAGGGTCGTGTCCTGTAGTGGGACGTACTTATCTGGTCTGATTCAGTGCAGTACAATTATTTAGTTTGTATATCTATCAAATGGCTAACTTCGGCAATGAACTTTTGCGATAAGAAAAACCGAGGTCACACGTAAGTGTGCCAAGTCGACGGTCCAGACACGTGATCTTGACTCCGCGTTGGAGTAATTTCTATTATATTGTAATCTCTCGTGTGTAATTTCAAACAGTTTCTATGATTTCTACATAATATTATAACGTCTGATAACTTAATTCTATGTCTTCGTCATACCGCTGCCAATATTAATTTATTGTTCAGTCAATGAATGACGTCCGTGTGGAGCCACAGACTACGCTAATGTCATACGACGCATTTCGTTTTCTGTCGCTCTGAATACTGTTTGTAAGGAGAGCTACTACTCTGTTCGCCTGCATTAGTGAGATATGAACATCACTCGTCTCTCTCACACCTTGTAAATTCGCAGTGAAGCAACAGGTTGTGTTATTCCTCTGCTGTCATGATGTCCTTGTGTTCGCGGTGCCCGAATCCACCTGTTGGAACCGTAAACAAATGTTGTTCTCTCTGTCGCCTCTTGGTCCATTGATTTTATAAGAATATATGAAAAGGACTTCTTCATTATATGAATAACTACGTTAATTTAGGTTTTATTACACAAAATAGATTCTCGATCGATACAAGAAGCAATAATGAAGAAAAATCAAAATTCTGTTTCTATGCCACGGGAATAATACTTTTTTTCTGTTCCCTTTGTGTGTCCCGGACAAAGTGTGTACAAAATTGTATGACGATAGGTTTAGTAATCAGAGTGTCAAAGCGTTTCAAACAAAAACGAATTCGCATTTACAATAATAATTAAATACGCGTTCAATATAACCGAATCCAATGTTGTTTATGCTCACCGTTTAATCACAGACAGACAGAATTATTACAACAGAATTATTACAAATAAAAAATAAACATAATATTTATTGTTAATTAGTTACTGATTTGAATAATGGTAAAATTCACTTTATTAACTAATGAAGTCTATGATCAATTTGTAAATTATAAAGCGAAAATATTTTTCCGAATGAAGGTAACGCCAACATAAGTGCTCAGTTTATTCTACTGACGGAATCGTTGCATACACCACGAGTCAATGGTTTTATAATGTACTTGTACTTTACATTCAGTAAGTATTTCTTCAAGTAAAGACCATTTACTGAAAGTATTGCTGTATTATTTTGACCGTTATCTTGTTCATGAATATCGTTAATCGTACGCTGATGGCTCCGATATGTATGTATATCTTGCAAAATATTACGCGAGCCAAATACTAGGAGCGCATAACCATTGAGAGCTGCACGATACAGATGTATGTTACAGTATAGTAGCTGAGCCTCTGTAGTGTTTGCACTGAAACAGTGAACTAAATACATCGCACTCGATTTGCTCAGTCTGTGCTCTGTGGCACACGGCGAATGGATTCAAACTAATACACCGTCCCACTATGTGTACTGTATACAATATATTATGTATAGTTTATTCGGCAAAAATCCGAAACTCGGGATATTCCGATAATCACTAAATTATTATCACTAATTCTGCTGGTAATCTGCTTGATGAAGTAATGGATCCAGTTCATGTTCGTGTAGACATATTAATTAATAGGGATTTTCGAATACATTTGGTTCTCATACGAGTAAAATAATAATATTATATATAAACATCGTGTGGAAACCTGCAAACCGTAGCGATTTTAAAGAATTTCAACAGTATGCAAGTCCGCCAACCCGTACTAGGCCAGCGTGATGGACATTATGGCCTTACCACTCTCAATCGATTTCTCGATTGTAGAGTAGGCCCGTGCCCAGCAGTGAGACGTATATGGGCTGATAAAAAATAATAATAATATGAATACTTTTCATACATAACTCAATCACAATATTATTACTAGAAATTACGAATTTAGAATTACGGAAACAGGACCATATCCAGTCACAAATGAAAATCAAATGCCTATCGTTTTTTATTCAGCTTTAAGGACTTCATTTATATATTTACTTGACTACGACAAAAAAAACAAAATAGAGGGTACTGATTTCAGCAGTCTATTGTTCACTGACTTATTTGTTTTGTGAAACATGAAACATGTTTTGTGAAACAAATAAGTAGAGCCTAAATTACACATCGTATTTTGATACATTACAAAGGTAATTGATTCGTTACTAGGGTTCGGTCGCGATGTCCGAGTCCCTCATTCGCAGACGGGCCGCGGCGCGGCACCGCGCATGTGAGGTTCCGGCGAGGCTATGGCGTTCTTGCTGCAGGACCCCGGAGCAGTTTTAATGCGCTGGAGGAACTTGGTTGTTTGCCAGTATAGGAATTCAGTAGGAAAATCGACACATAGGTCGCCCGGATCGCCACGTAGGACCGGTGAGCCCAACATCGCCGCTCCGTTACCTCCAGGCAGTGGTAGGGAGAAGTTGTTTTGCTCCAGGATAACAAAACAAATAATGTTACACTGCGTTCTTGTATTGGCACATGCTATAAATATTGTGGGGACAATATTTCCGAGATCATTGACCTGATGCCACAGACTAAAATATTCGAGTAATAATCGAGTGATGTGGTTCGTTTACTGTCAGAGCGAAAATGTTTTATATGAGATGCTACTACACTGTGACTTTCTCCTGTATTACAAAACTCTCAATAGCTATGCGGTCCTAGTATTTGAATCGCGTAATATTTTCGCCTTGTTGCGAGATAATAGAAAAACGCTCGATATCCCAGTGTCCGACTGCTTCAGCGAGACGTCCCAGTGTTCTTGATTCAGAGCAGAAGAAGAAAAATAATAAGTTCTTGACACGACTGCAGAGAATTAACAATACAATCGACATTCAGTTTATATAACCTACTTATTGCAGAAAAACGATACAATAAAGCAAAGTGGGCGTTTATATAAATAAGTATGATTTCTATTTGGAGATTTGAAAAAGTAACAATAGACATTTTGGTTTTCAGCGTCACGTGCGTTGATATTGAAGCTGAGAGAATTGTTTATAGTAAGGAATCTGGTGAACTATAATATAATTTAGAATTGTTAAATATATATTATTATAATCCTGACACTGAAGACGCGTTTTCACACGTCATTCAATAAATCTTTAGTTGTGCAAATTAGTGCGATGATTTGTAGTTACAGCGAGTGTCTCTTATACTCGTATTTACGACTGGTTTATCTCTAAAATATGTTCCAAGCGGCCTTGGCAGAGATCTTGACTTATACAAATAGCCGCGTCCATTTAAATAAAAGGGGACGCGTAAGTGTGCCAAGTTCACGGTCGACACTCGGGTCCTGGCTCTGCGTGGCGGAATGAATTATTTATTTATTACGAGGCCACGTAGAGGAAGTCATATCTAGTGCAGAGCTACGTTTTCAATAATTATATTACTACCCTTTTAAAACCTTCTGACGAACTTAAGTCTACGAATCCGTCTATAACTGTAATAGCGCGTGAACGCCCACTGCTGTATCCTCCACAACTGTGAGTTTGACACAGAGGCCACCAGCGAGCCTAGCGCGAGCTGACAGTCTTCACAGGCACAGAAAATTTTGTTCTCTACGGTATGCAAATGTCCTTACGATGTTTTCCTGTATCGTTAAAGTGTGCGATAATTAGCTATCAATAAACACGTGAATCCAAAAAATCAAAAGAATTCCTTGGGCTTGGAACAGGCGACCGCCGCCTCGACAGAGGCGTTCGGTTCGTTTCCAACAGACCACCCACGACTCCCTCACCCTGCCGCTGATATTGATTTATCGCGCAGCCAATGAACGACGGCTGTGAGGTGCAACAGCGTACGCGAACCGAGTACCAATTTTATATAATGTTACACTGAATATATAATCACTTTAATGGACACAAAAAATAAAATAAATACAATCAGAAATATAAAAAAATGAAGAACACTCACACGCTTCACATTTAAATGAGCGGTGTTTCATAATAATATGTCTTTATCTAAATATTTCTGTGAGATGATTATCCAATGTCGCATATTTTTCATATTAAGAGCATTTACGCCTTCCGTGCGCTCTTCGGCTCAAAAACAGTAGTTTTCGAACCAGGATTTATGCACCGAAACATTATTTAAATGAAAGGAAGAAAGAAAAATTTTATTTTTCGTAACAAGCTTGCATTAATGAAGTTTTACATTCAGTGATCAGACAAACAAATCAATAAGTACAAAGAGAACAGGAGGTAGAAAAAAGGAAGAGTAATAATAATAAGTAATTTACTTGGGTGATGTATATTTGGTGACATCATCATAAAGCTTTCGAAGATAATTTTATTCCTTTTAATTTATATACTAGAGAACTCCGTAGTATCATTTGGAGCTGACTTATGGTAAATCAAAGCTTTGGTAAAACAAAGGAAACCGCAAAATGACAGGACTCATACCAATGGTAGCTATTTGAACGCCTAGTCATTGACAGACAGAACATTAAACCCGGCCGATAGAGTTCGCCAATTATACTTGTATGAAGCCTGTGTATCGACACATAAATCCACGCTAAATTCTGCTTATTACGAGGCCTTATTGAGGAAGAGGATTTTTAGTCTATATTTTGCAACATATAGACTAATAAATATATTGTATTTTGCATTTCCTTCAATTTATAGTAAAATCATCAAATTTGTAACATCAAAAACTGCTTAGTTAAGGAATGTTCCAAAAAAATAAAAACTTACTAAAAGACTGACTCGGTGGCGTAGTGGTACTACGGTATGATTGCAAAGCTGTGGTCTCGGGTTCGAATCCCGGGTCGGGCAAAGTGATATTGGATTTTTCTATTCATTATCAGCCCGGAGTCAGGAATTTGTGCCCGATATGGCGATATGGACGGAATATACAAGGCGACACGTGGGTGGTCTGGTAGCACCTCTGCCTACCCCTTCTGGGAAAAAGGCGTGTGTTTATGTATGTTTATGTATGCTAAAATGCTTAAACTACGAAACTACGGAATTATTGTTATTATTAATGAGGTATTATATTATAAAGTATATTCAGCGTCTATCACAATATGTTATTCTCAAAATATTAAACGGAGGAATTATTGATGTGAAACATCTATAGGATCACTTGTAAACCGAATCGTTGGCGTGGCGAGGCTTGCCGTGGCGACGGGTCGCCACGCTATACTGAGGTATACATATATATATTTTATGTGTACAAACAAACATCAAAGCAAACATAAAAATAACAATGATTAAAAATTTATAATTAAATTTATATTAAAATTAATTAAAATTTTAATTTATATTTTATAATTTTTAATTTTTATAACAACGGCAGAGCAAACGTCGAATATAACTATTACTGAAGTCACAGATGAAAATATTTGAATTGTGGCCACTTGATATTAATATCGAATTTTTATATCACATGTAAATAAATGTTTATTAAATAAAGTTACCATTTTCTGTAAGAAATTCGTAATACTTCATTTTTTCATTAGGCTATATTTAATTCCTGTAATAATATTATCTTTTATGCATAATCCTTGTACACACACGATGTTTCACATCTGCCAGGCGTCCCATGACGGCTCACATTTTTATTCAAATTTTATACAATATCACCTGGGGTGATGAGAAACATGTAGGTAAAATTAAGTAGCATTTAGCATTCGTCCCTCCCCCCACGGGAACACTACATTTTTCGGGGTAAAAAGTAGCCTAAGTATTAATCCAGGGTGTCACCTGCCTCCATACCAAATCTCATCGAAATCCGTTAATCCGTTTCTGAGTTCATTGCACACCACCGCACAGACAAACAGACAAAATTTATAAAAAACATTGGTTTTGATTCCTATTACTTTTTTTTTATTTTTTATTTATTTTTTTTATTTTTATTTATGTATATTAGGGAAACATACAGAACTATTACAATTAATCATAGATATATAAATATGAAACATAATCCAACAAAGTTTCCACTGAAAGCTAATACATATTATTAGATACAAGTGAACGGGAATATTACACTACACAAAGAATACAAAACAGAAAACAGAAGTAACAGTAGTATTTAACTTACACTTCACTTTAAATTATGGAAAAAATTAAACTATATAAAAATAAAAACAATTTCATTGAGCAATTAACTATTAATTCAATTAACTCACATTGCAATCCTTAGCCATAACTGCTTTCTTAAAACGAGAAAGTGATTCATGGAAAATATCAATGTCGGAGAAAAAAGTGTCATAATTGTGTGACGATCTATAAATGAATCTATTAGATGAGTAATTAGTACGAGCTGTAGTCTGTTGGAACGTCTGTTTATTTCGTGCGGTAATACGAGGACACTTAAGAAAGATTTTGCTCAGAAGGTAGGGTGAGTCTATATATGAATTAATTATTTTATACAATAATACTTGGTCTTTAAATGTTCTTCGATCGGCAAGGGTTTTTAACTTATAAGTTTGTGACGAATCTGAATTACAAAAAACAAATTTCAAATGCCTAAGGAATCTGTTTTGAATTTTCTCTAATTGATTTATATGTATCTGGTATTGTGGATTCCATACTGCTGAGCCATATTCTAGGGTTGAAAGTACAAAAGAATTATATAAAAGCTGTAGGGTCGATATTCTTTTAAAATCTTTACCTAGCCTAAATACAAAGCCCAACATACGGGAAGCTTTGGCGGCAGTTCTCTCTATATGACTATTAAAATTGAGTTTTGAATCCAGATATACACCTAAATCTTTAACTAATGTGACTCTTTCTAAAATTTGATTATTTATAGTATAGTTAAATAATATATTAGTTTTTTTTCGTGAAAAGGTAATAACATTACATTTTTTTATATTGAGAGAGAGTACATTATTGTGACAATAGGTTGATAGTCTTGTGATATCTTCTTGAAGTTCAATACAGTCATGCAAGGATTTGATAACTTTAAATATTTTTTTATCATCTGCATATAACAGAAATTTTGAATACTTAAAAATACAAGATACATCATTGATAAAAATGTTAAAAAGCAGCGGGCCCAGGTGCGATCCTTGTGGTACTCCTGATGGAATAGGAATAAAACGAGAGCAAAATCCCTTGACTGTAATGGCCTGACTACGATCCCTAAGATAAGAATAATTATAATAATGCCCCTTACAAACCTAACTTCACGTCCGGCACGACCATCTGAGGCCACGTGAGGGGCGGACATTGGCAGCCTCTGGCGAAATACTTACCAATGACTAACGAAGCACTAGTGCAGAATAACAGAAATGCGATGCGACTAAGAAACAGGATACTACCCCAGGCGGGTACCGGAGCCACTAGCAATGGAGAACCCCGCCCCGGGCCCTCGAGCCCGGGCTGCCCTACGTATTCTGGGGAGGGCACCGTATCGCACCACTCTGCCCAGTTTCAAACTGTTGCAGACCAACATGATGCAATGACATCATGCTCCTCACCAACATCATCGTTATTCCCATCTCTTCCATCATCCCCACCATCCTATGTAGATAACCTTCACCAAGATTCATCTTCAAGTACCTCATCATCATTGACTGATCACCCCCCTGAGGATGTTATACAGGAGGCAACCTCTGCCAATATTCCTGTATCCGCCGCAGGTGGAATAAAAACGCGCAAGAAGTGGTCCGAAGAGATGAATATCTTTATCATGCGCACCTATTTCATCGTCACTTCACTAGAGTCAAATGTTAAAAACTACCTAACACTCCTACATAGTAAATTTACTGAAAAATTCCCACAGATGCAGGCAAGTAAACAAAGACTTGGAGATCAACGTAGGGCTATAGTACAAAAACATTTGCTTTCAGAGAATAAAATTAAAGAAATTAAGACCGAAGTTGAAACCCAGCTTAAAAACCACCCTGAAAGTAATAGTCAGACTAATGTAGCAACAAATAATGAAAGACTCAGATGGACTGCTGATATAAATGAGACTATTATTAGAACATATTATCGAATAACTAACCTCGAAAGTAATCTAACTGCTTACCGTGAACAACTACATCGTGAGGTTATAACAATTTGCCCAAGTATTTCACACGTCACTGTCCAGCGGATAGCAGATCAGCGGAGAGCCATTATAAATAACAACTATATACCAGCAGAAAGACTAGAGGAAATAAAACATGAAATTAGGACAGAGCTAGATAGAAATGAAGAAAATATTAATGATTCTAGAATCACGCTTAACAGCTCACAAGACCATACTAACACAGTTACTGTTTCAAATACAACACAATCATATGCAGGCGAATATTTTGATGTAAATGAAATAGATACAGAAGAACAAGATAGATCCATACTACCAATAGAGAAACAAATTGAAATAGAAAATAACTTCAAAGAAGTATACGAAGAATTTCAACACACTAACCCTACTAAAAGACCTTCCATACCGAGACAAAAAACGTCCAGAAAATTTGCAGTAATAGTTAATTTTTTAAACACATACGTAATACCAAAAGTAATCGCTGATGACACAGATTTTGAGACTTTACAACTTATTATATATACAGCTGCATATACAGCAGCTAAGCAAAACGGTACAAAATTTACAACTTTACCTATCACATCGACGTCTCAAATACCTAAATGGCAGGAAAATATGCAATTAAGGATAGATAAACTTAGAACAAATATAGCCAGATTAACAGAGTATATAAACGGAAACCAAAGCCCACGGTTGAAAAGAAAAGTCGCCGAAATTATAAACATATTCAAAATACACTCGTCGCATGAAAACCCTAATTCAGATTTGCCCCATTTTCTGGACACTTTAAAACAGAAGTTAAGCGTTTTATCCAGTAGACTCCGTAGATATAAACAAACAACTCTCAGAAAAACTCAAAATCGATTATTTAGCAGGAATGAAAAGGTATTTTATCGAAAATTAATACAACACAATAGTAGTAATGTTCTCCCCCGTAGCAATCCAGATGTGATACCCAGTAAAGAAACACTACATGAATACTGGTCAGGTATTTGGTCTAACCCAGTAGTACATAAAAATAGTCAATGGATTGAAGAAGATAAAGACAGAATAAAGAATATACCAGAAATGGAATTTGGCAGCATAAGTTTAGACCTGTTACAACAAGTAATAAACAGAACACATAACTGGAAGGCTACTGGTTCAGATAACCTACACAATTATTGGTATAAAAAGTTCACAAGTACTCATATAAGCTTATTAAAACATATTAACCGATTTTTTCTAGAACCTCATACATTGCCACCATATATAACCGAAGGAATCACTTATATGCTTCCTAAAGATCCATCTGATACAATTAACCCAGCTAAGTACCGCCCAATAACCTGTCTTCAAACCATATATAAAATAATAACATCCTGTATAAGTGAACTTATATATACCTATATAAACGATAATAATTTCCTGGGGGAAGAACAAAAAGGCTGCCGCAAAGAAAGCCAAGGGTGTAAAGAGCAGCTTACAATTGACGCTGTCGCATGTAACCAAGCTCACGCCACTAACAGGAATATATATAATATGTATATAGACTATAAAAAAGCGTATGATTCTGTCCCCCATAGCTGGCTAATATTTATTCTAAAACACTATAATATCCACCCAAAAATAATATCATTTTTAGAGTCTGTTATGACTACTTGGAAAACAATTTTGAAATTGCAGAATAACAACCAAACAATAGAAACTAATTACATAAATATTAAAAGAGGTCTTTTCCAAGGAGATGCCCTCAGCCCTCTTTGGTTTTGTCTTTCTCTAAACCCCTTATCCACGTTACTAAATAACACAAAAAAAGGATTTAAGATAAAATTTGACAATAGCCATTACACACTCTCGCACTTATTGTATATGGACGATATTAAACTTTTTGGTACCACTCTTACAGACATCCATACTCTTGCAGATATTACACAATCATTCTCTTCAGACATCCATATGGAATTCGGAATCGACAAATGTAATATACTTTCAGTTAGACGAGGACAAATAGAACCGAATTGTTACAAGTTAAAGGATAATAGAGAAATAGAACCTATAGATGAAATGGAGGGATACAAATATTTGGGCTTTCAGCAGACAGGAAAAATACACCACAAGCGAACCAAAAACATCCTAATAGAAAAGTTTAAGACCAGGCTACATAAAATCTTAAATACCCATTTAAATGCACGGAATACTGTGAAGGGTATTAACACATTTGCGATTCCTATTCTGACATATTCCTTTGGAATTATTAAGTGGTCGATGACAGACATAAAAAATTTGCAGAGAAAAATTAATACTACCATGACACACTATCGTAAACACCATCCGAGAGCTTGTGTACAACGACAAACTTTACCTAGGACAGAAGGAGGACGGGGACTTATTGACTTACATAATCTACTTACGAAGCAGATTCAAACGCTGCGATTTTTCTTCCATTCTAAATCCAATGACTCCGATTTACATAAAGCCGTAGTACGAGCTGATCACAAGCATACACCACTCAACCTTTCAGATTCCTTGACGCAATTAAATCAGACCACTAACACAGAAAAACTGGATGCCTGGGTACAGAAATCTCTCCACGGGAGACACCGTCTCGACTTAACCAACCCGATCGTTGACAAAATAGCGTCAAACGCATGGCTAAAGCGAGGCGAAATGTTTCCCGAAACGGAGGGCTTTATGATCGCCATCCAAGACCAGACCATCGACACAAAAAATTATAGGAAACACATAATCAAAGATCCTACAGCACAAAATGATCTTTGTCGGCACTGTCATAGTAGTCCTGAAACAATCCAACATATAACCGGTGCCTGTAAATCTATAACCCAGACTGATTACAAACATCGACACGACCAAGTAGCTGCAATAGTACACCAATATCTAGCATACAAATATGAGTTAATAACAAATAAAATGCCATATTATAAATATTCACCTAAAATAATATTAGAATCAGATAACTACAAAATTTACTGGGACAGGACTATTATGACAGACAAGACAATTCATCACAATAGACCCGATATCACACTACACGATAAACGAAACAAAGCTGTTTTCCTAATTGACGTAGCTATACCTAATACCCATAACCTACAAACGACATATACAGAAAAAATAGCAAAATATACCGACCTTGCTATAGAAATAAAAAGACAGTGGCGAGTTGACACCGTGCGTACCGTACCAATTGTGGTATCAACTACAGGTGTTATCCCTAAATTCCTACATAAAAGTTTGAAAACACTCCAAGTACACCCCTTAACATACACCCTCATGCAAAAAGCTGTCATTCTGAATACCTGCCGAATAGTCCGTAAATTCCTGTCACTAGAAACTTAGCAATCAGCACATCCAATTTTTTTTTTTTTTTTTTTTTTTTTTCCCCCATCTTGCCTACATTTTAATCTTCATTTATTCAATATCAGTTTCGTTTTGGCCACAAACCTGCGAAACTGATTTATGTCGCCAGAAATGGTAGAAATTATTTTCAAAAAGTATAAATAATAATAATTACGTTAATATAGTCCCGTCATATCATATATTTGAAAAGAAAATGTGTTTTTAGTTATTTACACCAACATTTATAAATATTATCGGAATCGCAATATAAATATTTGCCGCAATATCATTTAAAACATTAGGAAATATTTAAACGTAAAACCTCAATTTACTGAAATAGATTTACAAAAAAGAAAAACAAAAAATTTCTCGGTTGAACTCATTGTCAATACTGGTCGGAACCTGGATTTGAACCAGGGACCTAAGATTTGAAGATCTTACGCTCTACCCGCTGAGCTATTCCGACCACACCAAAGCTGTCGAAATTATCGTACTGTATCATCACCGAGAATAATATTTCATATTCGGCTTATTGTTTGTTTGGTCTTGTTTTTTAATTAGAAATCTGTTGTGTACGACATAAATAAATTATTGGCAGAAATTATTCAAAACTCCCATTTCTTTCTAGTCTAAATACCGTCTTCATAATCGAATTGGTAAACTATTAATAAATGTTATTGTTATTTTTGTAAGCAAAAATGATAAAAACCTTTATGTATAGTATACAGTGCGATTTTTGTGTAAATTCAGCATTTGGTTTTTAAAGCTTACCTATAAAAATGCAATTCATGAGATAATAAAAAATAATTTAAAAATATTAAATCGACTTCAAAAGTGTAATAAAAAGAGAGAAATAAAACTAATATTTTATTAAATCTATAATACATAAAAATTATTAACCACTTTTGAAGCCTATTTAATTTTTTAAAATTATTTTTTATTTCTTCATTCTTACGTTTTCCTAGTGAATGATACAGACTATACTCTTTATCTCATAGTGTTCTAAAGTGCGCTCCATGGTGCGTCGCGCCGCGCTGTGAAAAGTAGAAGAGGGCGCCGCGAAGAAGTACTCTCTCTGAATTTCAAATTTTATGTCTGTTTATCTTACTAGTATAATTTTACATTTCAACCAGCTAGATAGATTAGGATGCCGAGACAAAATAGTAAACATGCATAGTAAACATGATCCCACTTTAGTTTCGCTGTTTTACGTCTCATACTATAATATTTGTGTTAAGCGTACTATCTCAGCCCATAAAGGCCCTCTGCCGAGCTCGGGTCCACGCTACAACCGTAATTTGGATTGAAAGGGCTCTGGTCATAGTCCATCACGATGGCCTAACGCCGGATGGCTTCACACACCTTAGAACATCTACTTAATTATGGGATTGTGTAATGTAATCATAAGTGACTCACCTCTGGCGGTTTGTTGACAGTCCTGGATAAGACCGGTATGATTTTGTTCACGAAATCATTAGGCACCGCACTCCTGGGCAGGTTGGTGAATATCTTCAAACACGGCATAATGCGGCGCGCTGCGGACGTAGCGACTCAATGATAACCACATCAACATATCATTATTATTTATTACGCTCTTATCGTACGTGATAGTTTTTTGAAAACAAAACAAAAATTAACGCTAACACCAGATATAGAAATCGCCCATGAGGGACTCGAACCCCCGACCTCCGCGGCCGTAGCGCGACGATTGTCGAAATACTTGAACATACGAGTATACCGCTCCCAGGCATTATTCGGTATTGAATGACTAGAACAATTTAATAACATCTTTATAACTGCGTATCGCTTCAATCTTTATTGCAGTACCAATATATGAATATTGTTTTGTTTTACAACTCATTTTACTTTGCAGAACTCTACTGAAGTTATCGATACTACAAACACATGTTAATTAAGTGATAATAGTGCGATAGTACCACACACAAACTGTAAAGCTGCCCTTTCGGTACCCCTAAGTAGGCTGAAAAGGCTATGTTAGTGTCACCGGCCCAGCCCAGCTCCCTGTGGATATTGCGACCGAGCCGGGTCCCTAACAAAAACCTATGCCAGCCTCGCTGGCCGTCGCGCGCATTTCGGGCGGCACTGGATATCTCAGAGCGAGAAGCGCCCCGTCTCCGCCTTTTCCCTATGATCGCCCGGTGCAGAACCAGGACGCAGATTGGGGTACACAGTTGCTCTCCACTTATGTCTAGATCTGGACGCCCCTGTAAGGTGTTATGGGCGTCAACGACAGATTCGAACCCACACGCTCTGTTGTCCAGCTCGGAATCGCACTTACACTTAGTGAGGGTGCATTTCTTCCACAGTCGAATTCAACCCCCCCCCACCTCCAGTGACTATGATAAAGCCTTTGGTCGCTTCCTACGACTTCCTATGTTCACTTATCACGGGGAGGTTTGGTTACAGCCCTATGAAAAAATAGTTTTTCAGCTACCAACGATGCACAATAGGGATGCTGACTCATGTTACAAAATCGTGTAAGATTATTTTTTTCACATTAAAAAAATGAAGAAATCTTTATTTAAAAAATAAATTTTACAAAGGAGAATAATGCAAGGGTTCTAAAATTAGGCGTTGCCCGTTTCTTGAGAAACCAGTTAAATTATACATTTTATTTCAGTATTTGGGTGTGTTAGTGTGAGAGTGTGGTTCGATTAGTCATTAACAATGGTAGTATTATGTATGGACAAATGACTTTATACGTATGTATTAAACATATTTATTTATGTACATTTAAAAGGTAGATACATCGTTTTATTTAAATTTTGTGTATATATATATATATATATATATATATATATATATGTGTATATTTACTTAAAGTTAAAGGTTTTTATGTTAGATGTGTATTGATAGTTCGTGTGGATTTATGTAACAGGAAAGAATATTTTTAGTTTCGTCGTAGTCGAGATGGAGTAATAGTCTGTTTATTTTATGTTTACCTTTTTTGATAGTACAATTTTTTATATCACATCGTGCATTTACTGCGTTATATACTACGGGATGGGATATATATGGGAATATTTTGGCAAAGATTGTTTTGGCGGGATGGGTAGGCAAACGGAAGACACGTTTTTACTTAGCTCTGTGTAATAATCCGATTGTAAAATGGCTTTATGAGTTTGTAGACTTGCGTATCGGATGTAAAGTTGGTGGACTTTGAGAACTTTGGCTTCGCTATATAAGAGGTCTGTGGGAAATCTGAAAGGCTTGTTCAACATACTTTTTAGAAAGGCAAGTTGGGCTCTCTCAAGATTTACTAGGATGCTTTTTTTAGAACATTTTAAAGATATGTAGGTCGTCAACGTTATCAAACGTTGCTACAATTTAAAATGATTATAGGATTTGATTAAGTTTTCTTTATTTAACGCCTATGATAAACTGATTTAAAACAAATTTATTTAAAATCGTTTCAGTGGTTTAGGCGTGAAAGCATAGCAGACAGTCAGAGGTAATTCGTATTGATAATATTAGTAAGGTCTAGTAAGGATTATTACATAACAATAAAAAAAATATGCTACATTCTCTATTAGGTCATCAAAGAGTCTGATGCTGCAGATTCCAGCACATGGGTCGTCGTTTTCTGCCTGTTCCACACTGTTGAGGCAGCGCAGCTGTAGAACGCATTGCCTCTCACAATCAAGTGATCGTCTTCGCTGAAAACATTTAAATCAAGGGTAAAGGCTCTCTAACTTTCAATCTGTCTTTGGCAATAGATTCATAGCCATACACTAATATCAGTACACTATCGGTATTTATGTATGTATTATATTGCATGTAAGTTTATATAAGCATCATCCATAACTATTGTATCTTTCCTCTCCCAACCGATTGTCTGGAAGAGATCGCTTAAACCAATAATTTATATACACATAATAACCAATTATTTATGTTTCACTCGCAATTAATCAAAAATCTTCGAAATGATTCACGCTTTCATACAATTAAGTATTTGTAATCTACAATGAAAACACACTGTGACTGCTTCCGTGTTCATTCACCTGACGCCACAGACCTAAGTCTGTGGCGTCAGGTGAATTTCAATTGAAGGTCAATTGAGCGCGTTGTACTTTATGTACTTCAGATAACATAGTTTGTAGCGACTGCAGCTACACTGTGACCTACGCCTGCGCTACTAAGCTCTGAATATTTATGTGCTCCTAGTATATAAATCGCGTAATATTGTGCATTCGATTTGTAGAAACAAGTACGTCAGAAGTTTTTAAAAATTAATTTCAATCCTTATTGACGTCATACCTCTGCACTACATATGACGCACCCTCCGGCCGTGACCTTGGCACACTTACGTCTCCGTCACGTTTTTTCTAACTTATATAAAAAATGCAATTCATGATATGAAAACGATCCGTGAGGCATGTTTCCACTTCGAAACCACTAAAATGTCAAAAATTACCAACTAATTACAAACTCGAAAAAAAAATGAGCGCGAGCAGCCAAATTACTGCCCCTAATTTTTTTCCAAAAACTAGATTCTCTTTCCCTGATTTTCCACTATCTCTTTGAGATTTTCATGCTTTTCTTCCCAGATCCAAAGTTTTATAAAGTAATTTGTTGAAATTTTGACTGATTTCTACCGCAACATACTTTTAAAATTTCTTCCATTTTTAAATTTTGTAATTTTTGCTTAGACCTTGTTTTGAGTCCGTAACGACGTCTAGCGGCGTTTCCGTGTACTATTTTGTCCGTGATTCATGTAGCGCATTAGTGTTGAACTTTATAGTTCAAATGTTGTAGTTTGCCCATAATTGTACAGATGTCACCAATTCGAATGATTTGTTATTCAAAACGACTTTGGTTAGGTTTTCGTATTTTGATTTCAAACTTTCAATTTGCACTATTTTTAGTTTCTTTTTACTTTAACACACCTGAAAAATATGCTGTTATATTATGATAATATTAAAACAATATTATTTTTTGTGAGCGACTCTGATATATAAATATAAATATTGTTTATGTTTGTTATTTATAGAAACGGAATCACGTATTTAGTTTTATCGCTCTACATATAATAATTGACAGCCTCCGTGGCGTAGTTGGTTAGACGCGGACTGTGAAACGAGAGGCCGCAGGTTCGATCCCCGCACCAACACAAATGTTTTTGTGGCCCACAAATATTTGTGTTGGGTCTTGGTGTTTGTGAAACCGAAAAGTCTCTCGTAGCTTCTGATACCCATACCACAAAACTCGATCTTAGTGTGGGGTCAGGACTATGTATGTGACTGTTGGGTGTATTTATTTACTTATATATAATTGATAAGACAGGTGTTTTCTTTTTAATAAAAGGAAAAATGTCAATGTACCACCAAGAATAGGTTACATACAAGTGCTCTCCTTATGGCATAGCTACGTAGTACTTAATCGAGTGCAGTAAGTTTAATTAAACCTTTCGAACACTAATATTCAAATCGGAACAAAACAGAATTTTTATTGTGTTTTAATAACGGTGGCGAAAGGTGACTATTTTTAAATGGCAAGCTGTTATTTTTGGTGTCTAGTTTAATTAAATAAACAACAAACTATATTTTTATTCCATTATGTACGTACGATACTCTCCTAGAATTTCGAAGGCCGGCGTCGGGAACCGATCGCGTCGCGGCACGTAGAACAACCAACTTTAAATAATAATCGAGTGAACAGTTTCAGAGCTGTAGCGCTCTTCAGAGGACCAAGCATAAATTGGTAACATAATTATTCTTCATTGTGATTTTTGCCTATAATTAAATTTGATGTTCATCAGAAATTGACCTGGCCTCACTTTCCTGATAAATTATTTTTGTATTGTGTTACTAACTTAAACATAGAAATCATTTGTAGTAGTGTATTCCCATCAGAATACTATTATGAATTAACAACGAAAATCATTATGTGTAATCAACACGATTATGAACTAGACCCATTATTTTACCAAGTATTCTGTAGCCGAGTTGGCTCAATTGGCAGAGCATTAGACTGCGAAGTCTGAAACCCCGGTTCGAGTCCGGGACTCGGCGTCCGTCAAACAAGTATCCTTGCGAAACTTTTTGTATTTTTTATGAAGTTCCGATTTATTTCTAGGTAATTAAACAAAAAAGTCGTATTCAAAAAAAAAATCTTGATTGATCTTGATCTTATTTATTGAAAATTACTATAGTACTGATATTTTAGCACATTGCATATTAGGATCGAATTACGAACTAATAGATTGATTACGAAACAATGTTCACGATGATATATATGATACGGATTATTTGAAAAAATAAAACAAATCTGTATATTATATCATTATCATCAGTCCATTGCAGTCTACTGCTGGGCATAGGCCTCTCCCAAGGTACGCCACAGAGCCCTCTCTGCTGCTTTATGCATCCAGTCGCTGCCGTTTTTGGAACCACAATCCGGCACTAATCGGAATGTATTATACCCCGTTGGAAAGGTATTTCTATTTAGTTTAAGAATAACTAAGGCGCTAGTCCTGGTTCACTGTCCAAGTAATCTTACTTGAAAATCATATTTCTTTAATACATTCTATGAAGTAGGTAAACGTACTTTTATTATAATTTTCTCAAATTTGACATGGTATTTTTCATTTCCATAATGTAGGTAAATAAAACACATATGATCCGTTTCCGGTTTTTGGAGTGTAAACATCACTGTGAATATTTTCGTAACAAAACGTTTATAAAAATTGTTATAAGGTGCTTTAGTTGTCAAGACTATTAGGGTTTTGGTAAAGCAAAAGTGCAGAGGAGAAGTCCCCTCAACATTGGAGCATTCAAATTCTAGCTTAAATCAGTGTTTGTTTATTTTAGGAAGTCAATTGATTATGTACTGTCACAACTTGATCACAGAGTCTGTGCTGCGCATGTGCAATCAGACAGTCTCATATTTTATTATGTCAAATGATTGTTTGTTTACATCGGAAATTCTATTTTATACTAAATATCGTGCCCTACAATAAGTTACACATATTACCATCAGAAAATGTAATATTTCAGTGGATCTAAAGTTTATATAGTCTGTATTTTAGGAAGTCAATTGATTATGAACTTGATTACATTGTCTATACTGCGCATGTGCAAAGGTACTGTCAGATATTTGTCATGTCAAATGAGTGTTTGCTTATTTTGGAAAGTCAATTGAATATAAAATATCGTGCATTGAATAGATTATCAATACTAAGCAAACTGCAATTTATAAGTCTATCCCCAAGATGGTAACGAAACCATACCGCGATCTAATTCGACGGTGCTGCCATCTCTTAATTTAACTTCAGTCTAGAGTGTTTACGCTTTCCATGCGCTGTTTCACTCAAAAACAGTACTTTTCGGACCAGTTATTATCCATCAAAAAATATTTGAAAGAAAAACTTATTAGTAATCATTTTAGAAAATGCCGTTATCTAAAAAACTGTCTTTTTTTAATTCAACAAATTTGGTTCTATTCTTTTTTTATAAATATTTTAAATCCGCATTGTGCCAGACTGGAAGGCCAGAGACACTGACATACCCCTTTCCACCTCCCCCGGGGTAACGAAAGGGGAGCCTAATAGCGTTTCATCTTGAACAAAAAAAAAAGTTAAATCTTCATAACCATAGGGCACCGGCTTCAGAATTAGACACGTTAATTGACAATTATAAATTAAATGTCGTTCTAGTTCAAGAGCAATACCAACATGCGCGATTACGTAGTAGGGTGGTACAACTCAATAACAACTCACGAGCAGGTATTTTTGTGTCGGGTTCTAATCTTACCGTTACCTCATTGCGTAATCTTATGACGTCGCGCTGTGCTGTGGCAGAGATGTCAAGTCCGATCTGTAAGGTTTTTGTTGTGAGTTGTTACTTTCAATTATCCGACCCTGTAGGTCCCCACCTGCATCACCTCCGCTATGTCTTGCATTCTCTGCTGGACATAAAATCATTATAGGTGCTGACGTTAATACGTCATCTATCGTTTGGTATGGCAAATATCGCTCCACCGACACCGAGCGACTTTGCGCTGTAGAAGATTTCATTGCAGAGATGAATCTCGAAATACACAACACGCCCGATGCACCACCTACTTACAGCAGCCCTATGGGCGAATCCTCTATTAACGTCACACTTTTTAGTGGGGACGTCCGCATTGATCGGTGGCGCGTCTTACCGGACGCGTCGTGTAGTGACCATCGCTTGATTGTGAACGAGTTCTTGCCTAGATTGACACAGGTACATAAGAATTTTAATTTTAGATATAAATCCAAAGGTGCCAATTGGGATTTATTTAGTTCGTTATTTGCTCTGCATGCTAGGGACTTCACTCGCGATGATCTGTCAGTTGAAACTTGTGCCGAGATTATGTCGAACACATTTACGTATTGCGCTGACGTTACCATTGGTCGAGGTCCCATCACAAGCACTCGAAGGTGTGATTGGTGGAATGACATACTAGTCAAACTACATCGGACTTTTCGCAGAGCGCGTAGGCGGTTTAACAAGCTTAAAAAACGCTGTAACACCGGTGCAGCAATTGCGTCTGCTTTTAATGAACTGAGAGTTGCCAGATCACATTATAGAGCGGCTGTCCAAAAGTCGAAAGGCAATTTATTACGTAAAATTGTGGCCCGGTTAGATACTGAGGGTCTGTGGTCTCCTTTATACCATGAGTTTAAGGCTAATAGGTCAATAAATTTGGCTTATATTGAGAATTTAAAATCAACAACAACTACACAACTGATATTGAGGAGACAACGGAAGCTCTGTTATAATCGTTAATACCGGATGATGATGTTTGTACGGTGCAATAGCAACGTACAGTTCCTCGCGTCAGCATTTTGTTGTTTCCATGCGATTTATGTATTCATAAGTTAGTATGTGTCCGTTGACGCTGTGCCATCGACGCGTATACTCATTAGCATCAATCATTAAAATCATATTAGCATTTAATAACGTTAGCAATAAACCACTATCATTTACAATCAAATACTTTCATTTAACTTATAAATTGTAAAACCGTACAATGTTAGAAATGCCACAGAATATCACAACCAGATTAGGATGTGGGCCGCGATTGCCAAACTCTTCTGATTCAAATCTCTCATCATTTCATGAATTTAGTGAAATTGTTCTATCTTTGCCTTAAAACAAGGCTTCCGATGACGACAAAATTTTCAAAAAAATGATAAAAGAAGCGTGTAAATCGGCCGGCGATGCATTACTAACTGTTTTTAACCGATGTATTGCGGAAGGGGTATTTCCACGAGTCTGGCGTACCTACCGGTTTTATTCGGATAATACCTAAGGGCGGCGATAAATCTCCTCAAGACCCTAAGTCATATAAGCCTATTACACTCTTACCGACTCTAGGTAAACTTTTAGAACGTCTCATCGTCCCTCGATTGTTACCGGGCGGACCAAAATTCCATGTAAACCAGTTCGGATTTACTACAGGTAAGGCGACTGTAGACGCGGTAATTTCGGTTAGAAGAACAGTAAGTACATCGATTCGCAAATATGTACTCGGTATTTTCCTAGACATCTTTGGTGCTTTCGACAACGTTTGATGGCCAATGCTGCTTCTTAAGTTGAAATTACGAGGCTGCTTTAAAAATATATATTCACTTATTTACTCGTATTTCTTGCACGGAACAACAAAACTTACACTTGCCAACGACACCATGCCGTGTCGAAATCACTGACGATGGGCTGTCCACAAGGCTCGGTCTTAGGTCCTTATTTATGGAATTTAGGTTTCGATGACTTTCTTACAATTCCCTTACCGTCAGGGTGTTCTTTGACTGGGTATGCGGACGACGGTCTCTTGCTTATAGAGTCAAACAGTAGGTCGGGACTCGAAATATGGCTGACACGTGTTTAAAATTAATATCTGTTAGGGCGATCGAAATCGTTTACAGTTCGCACCACATAAAACGTTCCAATTACTTCTTAAAGGGATTTTAAAATCACCGCTGCGAATTAAATTTAACAATATCACTGAAAAGAAAAAAGAATCTGTTTTTTATTCTAGTTAATTTTTGGAAAAGAATTTTCCCTTTCTTGAACATATTAAGAGCGTCGTGAAAAATCAAAAAGGAACTTTTTTGCCTTAACAAGAATATCGACATCGACGTGGGGACTATCTTTCATTACATTAAAAATCATCTATGGGGCAACTTACTTAGGATGTATATGTTATGGATCCCCCGTATGGGCTGATAGGGCTACTATCGGTCCTATGCGGAGAAAACTGCTCCAAAGCCAACGTTTGGCGTTGATATTCTTGTTTAAGGCGTATAGAACTGTTAGTACCGAAGCTTTGCCTGTCCTAGCGGGTGTACTCCCAGTCGACCTGGAGGTACAACGTCGCGCCGCGATGTATTATTCAACTAGAGAGAATATGGATAAAAGATTTTTAACTTCACGTGAACTTTTAAAAGTAGACAGATTATTTAAGGCACTTTCAGTCGTATATAACGAACTACTAGATGAATGGAAAATAGATGGGAGGTATCTTCGAAGGGACGGCATCTATACCAATATTTTCCTTGCGTGTGTGATCGTTTGACAAAGACTTGGCTAGATGTCGATTATTGCGTATCACAGTTTCTTACGGGCCATGGTAACTTTAAGTCTAAACTGTACTCATTTAAGCTCGTTGAGTCGCCTGCGTGCCCATGTTCAACACCTAATTGCGAATATGAACAGCCCGCGCATCATATACTTTGGGAGTGTAGTCTTTGGCAGAATGAGCGTAAAACCATGCTAGATAGTATGCAAATATAATCTGGAGTTGTATACTACATGGACCATGTAGAAACTAGGGGGAATATTCGTGCTTTCCGGCGTTTTTGCCATACCTATTATTGGAATCTATTATAACAGCTCACATAATAGGTCCCATTTAAATGTAATAATGATTTGATTCGTGGTGCTTTACAGCTGGCTTCTCTGGTTATAAAAGTCTTTTTGCGAGGTTATTTACCTCTTTAGTTCTTTTTTTTTGTCACCCGCTTTGTTACGGAGGGAAGTGGAAAATAGTTTATTTCCAACTCCTCCTGTTAAATTAACTTTATGATTGATTTCGTTGCGGGTTAAAGACAAGTTAGACATTCCAGGAGACTCGCTGAGCTTCAATACTTAGTGTCATTATAATGCGTGCCACTGTTGATCCTGGCTTACAGGAGTTGCAGTAGTGGGTGTGAGGACGGGACAATAAAAAGCTCGTTGAATGACTTTGAGCTTCCTAATAAGGCCCATAGTAAGAGGCCACGTCTCGGTGACGTAAGTTATCACTGGCAACACACAACTATCAATTACTATCAACTATCAGTGCATTAATTGAATGAAAATGTTTCCGGCAGTAACATAAATGTCAATTTCTTTTATCGGTGCATGTACTCGTATATGGAATGGCAATGCATCTATATAGCCACAAACAGCGAGTATGTTATACTTTCTAAAAATCTGTAACCAATTGAAAAAACTCAATGAAATGATTAACAACATCTGACATTTCATGCTTCTTACTCATCAAGTGATTCACCGACGTGCGAAAAAAAATACTCGTACATACATCATAGTTAAATATATGCACTTTTGTTTTATAAAATCCTTCTCTAGTTTTAAGGTAGGAAACTTGATAAATGTATGGCCTACATTTGGCTCGTTAAGGTTGTTTCTTTTACATAAAGGCTCACACTGGTCTACCATTAGTGCATGAGTAAGCCGCATGCCGACTATTCGTAGTAGCCTTCTTTAAGTAATATTTACGCTTTTACTTATATTTGGATCAACACAGTTGTAACTTCATGTCGACGATATCGAAAACGATTCCCGCCGCCATGTGTTAGTTTTAAATACGCTCACGTTGCTGCTGTTTAAATTCCCGCATAAAAATTTACCATTACAATTCTATTAAGATTACTAACAAGTCATTTTTCGTATACCTAGTTAAAAGATAATTATATATCAAACCAAATGTAAGTGGAGGCATGTAGATTTTCCATCCTAAATAGAATAATAAATTGAATTTCATTTAATTTTTTCGAAAGATTTTGTTTTTAGCAGATTAGTACAACAAATTATACGCTTGTAAATTGTTACAGGAGCTCAAGAACAAGCTGCATCAGCAGACAATCACAGCGCCATGGTCAACGTGATCCCACCAAGGCTGCATAAAATAATGAGACGTTTTCCGCGTTTGGCCGAATTGGAAAGAATGTTCGACGCACCAACCAGCAGCAGCGAGGATGATATTCCTCCAACGAGCGCCCTTAACGACACAGAATCAACCGATACGCCGACAGTTGCTGCGCCATCTTCTTCTGACCGTGATAATATGCCATCCATCTCAACTACTACTATTCTTTTTAATTAATTGTTAATTATGTGACTGGTAAAAAATATTCAAACATAGTGTCTAATGTCTATAAATTAACAACAGACACATTAGAAACAAATTCCCCATTAATGAACTTGTATATACATATGCTTTGTATGTACCTTATTCGTAGTGTCATGGAGGCAATTAAAGGCGAATTTTATTTTTGTTATGCGATCCAATTATAAATTAATGGTGTATTTAAGTTTAATAAATAGCTCTAATAAATTAAGGGTTGTATTGTGCTACAGTGCCACTAGCATTATAGGCAGATTTTTCGGAAGCCAAAAGGGTATTCGTTGAAATAAAACCACATAGTCACAGACAGTCAGACTAACTTTATTCATTTCACAATATCTATTTCTACAAAGAGTGAACGTTACATCCACCCAGTAGAACCACTCCCACAGAAAATGAAAAATACTTAGACACAATACATCGAACGCCGAGAGAATATATCGATCAGGAACATCAGGAAATACAAACTAACAAAACACGTAGATCACGACGACACACGATACAACAAAAGCAGACATTGAACATTTAATTAAAATACTATATTATTACCACTAGTTGAATATAATTCCGTTAGATTGCTGATACCTTTATAATATTCTCCGAGACTGTTGTTAACTGACCAAACATAACTACAGTCCGGGGGAATACAAGGAAATATTCTCTCCAATAAAATGAACTTATAAATAAACACAAAATGTAAATAATATTTGAACGCTTTTCTAGCTTACTGTTCCACAGTGGAACAAACTGAGTAGCTGGCATCGCAACAATTGCAGACGAGTTGTTGTATGAGCGACTATCCTTGCCTTCTCTGTTTTACAACGCTCCAAAAGATTCCATCGTAATATTGACCAACTCTATAATTTCGGTTTGACCATACTCTCAAAAAAATCCAAAACAATTGAAGGTCACATCATTAGAAAACAGAAACTTATCAATAAGTTTCAATATTTAAAGTACTTAATTATTGCTACTACACATACACCCAGTATTACTGAATACATTTGATACAAAGTACACCAGTTTGCAAAACTCACAACACAGACAAGTAATAGTATTATGCATAATTTTATATTTGTAGAGACACTAACAACACCTAAGCTTAGTACAATACTCAAAATTTAAGCTAAGTTAATTAACACTGAACACTTAAGCACAAAACGTTTGGACAAGTAATAGGGATAATCTGAAAAAATGGTAAAATGTACTTACGTAGGAATAAAAACTTCTATAAAAGTAGCCCTAAAGAAAAATATTAGGACATAGAAGATTATAGAAGAAAAATGAACGAGGAAGAAAAGGAGTAGGGTGGGGTCAAGAACTAACTAATTGGGGAATTGAGGTAGCTAGGAAACAATCAAATTGTAGTTATAAAAACAGCTCAATAAATTAAGTCTCACCCAAAGACATTCGCACAAAGAAGACTCTAGTAGAAAGACGATCAAGAAAGGATTATTGAGGTAAAAACGTTGCTACTACATCACATCAGCTTAGACTCTTCAATGGTATAGCCATAAAGAAAGACACCAAGACACCATAAAGAAGAACACCACAAAAATCGATTAATAACATTAATACAAGGGTAATTTGCAGAAATATTCGTAAGAATATTAGAGAAATTAGCCATGTTTATCGCGTATGGTAGTACATGTAAGAGAAATACATTAGGTCTTAATAAAACACGTGCCTTAATTAAACACAGAGCTGGATAGAATACTTGCAATTGTATTGTATCAGCCCATATACGTCCCATTGCAGGGCACGGGCCTCCTCTACAATCGAGAGTACGATTGAGAGTGGTTAGGTCATATAGTCCACCACGCTGGCCTAGTGCGGGTTGGCGGACTTTTACATACCATAAAATTATACAAATCGCTATGGTATGCAGGTTTCTTCACGATGTTTTCCTTCACCGTTATAGTGCGTGGTGATTGAATATCAATACACACATGACTCCGAAAAGTCAAAGGTGTGCCCTGGGATTTGAACCTACAACCACCGTGAACATGTACGCAGCCGCGTCTGGTCCGTTACCAACAGGCCACCACGCACGTAATTATGCAATACTTGCAATGATCGATTCATATCAAATAGTAGCGTTACTAGTAATATGTAAGAAGGAATAAAGAGGACGAACACCAAAGCGTGGATCAGAGTTCAGAGATACACGTAAGATCTTAAATTGAAACATTCATTGACATCAGGAATTTGTAAAGGTAAATCTAAAACATGATGTGGATTATAATATACGAGTATGAAAGGTGCGGTGAAGATTGTGTTCTGCCAGATGGTTCGGCTGCGGTGTCGGCACGGAGCGTCCGTCGCCAGCTCAACATGTTCCTGCTTCTGCACTTGCATCTCGGATGTTTTCTACCGGTTTTGGCACCACTAGTGATACGCTTCGTGAAGGATGCTGAGCAATCCGGCCGGCAGTACCAGATCACCTGCAATATAACAGACGCATACTAAATAATACCATCTGCATGTCGTAATCATAGTCAAACATGTGTATAGTTCTGTACACTTGTTCCATATTGGCCTGCGTTGCACATGCGCATGCAAGGCAGCCATTTTAAAATTAACAGGAACAAAATTGGTTAAAAATTGTCGCATTTTCAATTCATGTGTACGGATGCTAATGCCGATGTACTGGCTCACTAATATCGGTCACATCCTCATTGGAAATTGTCCCGATAGTCCCTTGTAAACGATAATCCTTTTGTAAACCGTATTATTAAAAACTGTCTTTTCAACATTTTACTAACAGGTCACAGAGTGTACTCACTGTAACTGCGGTGAGCTGTCTCCCTGCATGGTGTTATAACTCGTGGCTGGACGCCGCGCGGCCGCTGCTAGCTCCCGCATCTCTCTCGACACCCACGCTCCGTATTCATCGTCAGAAGTGTTTCACTTCACGCACACATCCTTACCGACAACTAGCTAAGATATATTGCTTTAGTAAATACTTAGATGACTCCGAAGTGTTCAGCAATAGGCTGGATTAGAAAATTCCAGTTTATTGCTAAACATTTCGGTGACACGTCCGGTACACACGCCAGCGACGTAAAGTCGAAAAGATCCTGTGCGCTTCCTCACCCCCTCTCACAGTATTGATCTAGGTTTCAAACTTAACTGGCGCCATCTGAACGAACTTTATCCTATCGTCGTGTGAATGAGTTCAGAAAGAATGACAGAGTGGTCGCGGGAAAGATTTGAATTCCACTCATGAGATATTTTCGACCATACAATCGTCGTTTCATCCTAAGAATGACTGCTAGAAGATGTTTTAGGCTATAAGACCGCTTTCTTAGTATACTATTGTAAAAAGTGTAATTTAAATATTTAAAAAATCTCTTACGGCCACACACAGAGTCATGTCACGTGCATTAAATCGTTCCTTAGTGGAATGTATGCATATTATTAGAAAAACAATAGAATACCATACAATAATTCTTTATTGCAAACCAAATTACAGTATTCAGCTTAAAAAATAGGTTATGTTTGGTAATACAGTGGGCGGTGTTATCACTTAAAGCGATTTCCACCAGACAACCGTGAGATGGATAGAATCGGTAATAGTGGTAGTTGGCGGTAAACAATAAAGATAAAAAAGCGATTTGAAAATGTAAATAATGGCATATTAATAAAACACGTATTCATAAAAACCATTGAGTTAAATTACTACGTAAAGAAAAGCTATCCCATACAAATATCATGTCCCATATTGGTAACAGTTGAAACTAAAGTAAAAAAAAAATATTATATGGCATAACTACGCAGCGCTAGACCGCTTTATGGTGTAGTTTTCTCGCGACCAAAAGATCGAAAAGCCGTGAATTTCATGGCGCTTACACGTTTCGTTTCTGTGCGCGGAAATGCCATTGCAACAATTCGAATAGTGCCCTATACTGGTGTTTTGATTGCGCTATTACAAAATGTTATCTATACGTATAATAAATTTGTAACCGATCGATGTCTGTACATGGAATATAAATGAGAAAAACTGATATGAGGGACTATATTAACGTAATAGAACCCAAAACAATAATTTTTAGAGTTTTTGTCTGTTTGTCTGTGTGGATGTGCGCGATGAACTCAGAAACGGCTTAATGGGTTTCGATAAAATTTGGAATAGAGGTAGCCGACACCCTGGATTAACACTAAGGCTTCTTTTTTTAACGAAAAATTTATTGTTCACAGGAACACTATTTCTCCCTCATCCCACAGGGGACGAGTGACGAATTCCGATATATTTGTTACTTTTTAGTACTTAAAACGATGGGACGGGATTGGATTACATATCTTGAGTAAGAATTATATTATTATGGCACTTGGCAATTTATATTGCGATTATCAGCAGTGTGAAAATATAACAGCCATTAAAATACTTTATTGTGCTTTTGTTCGCAGCCGAGTACGCTCCGCAAGTTTGGCACCCGAGTTATAATATTTACAAACAAGGTGCCTGCTGATTTTTCAACTTAAAACCAAAAGTCATTCAACCGATCATGTAACACCATGCAAAGTAATTCACATATTACCGTTAGGCGAACGCAGACGCATAGCAGACCTTATTCATATTTTCAAATCGCAAATGGTATTGTCGACTGTCCAGAACTACTGGGAAACCTGGGCTTCGTAACGAGACTTATATCGCTGCGAAAACCAAGGCTACTGCGCATTATGTGTGCTCTCTATATTATATTCTGTATCTCATTAACTTATGACCGAACTGACTGTTACGCTATTTAAGTAGTAACATCATTGAGAAAATTTGTAAATGGCTTTTATAAGTATACCGGTATTATATTAATTTACTTCAGGCTAGCTGTAAGTTTTCGCTTTTAATAGTTTTGGCTATAAGCTATATAACACTAAGATTGTGTTGACATACGAAGACAAGTGACGTACTACAGAAAGAAGAGTTATCACAGATTATAAATTGAAACTTCTTGTGCCACAACAGTATACTCGTAAAACCAGTGGCACAAATTAAGGTTAGAATTTCTACAAGTTAATCATAGACTAGAGAACTGTCAATCAAACGTCAGACTCAGTTATCTATCACTGTTATTCTCAACCTCTTAACTGATGATAAATATCTCAGTGTTGTCAACAAAATAAGTATAATAGTAACACCTCTGAATACGTACCATTACACGCAAAACAATTCATATTAATTTTGAATATGGAAGAATAGACAAAAATATGACACTAAGATTGTGTCGACATACGGAGACTAGTGACGTACTACATGAAAAAAAGTTATCACGCATTATTAATTGGAACTTCTTGTGATAGAACTAACTAAAACCAGTGGCACAAATTAAGGTTAGAATTTCTACAAGTTAATCATAGACTAGAGAACTGTCAATCAAACGTCAGACTCAGTTATCTATCACTGTTATTCTCAACCTCTTCACTGACGATAAATATCTCAGTGTTGTCAATAAAATAAAATTATAGTAACACCACATAAACGAAAAGAAAGGATGCTGGATCGAGACCTATTATACTCTCTTTTATTAATAGCTGGAAGAGGAAAGACATCTTGAAAAACAAAAAGAAACTCAGGAATTTTTTTATCAGCGAAGATCTTTTATTACTCGAAAGAAGTTTAAAAAAAACGCAGAGACCTACAACCAAAACTAATAGAAGAAAGTAACAATGGAAACAAAGCCTACTTGGTACACGACAATATTATGATTAAAGAAAATAACACTAACAAGGAAAAAAGAACGAGAGAATCGTCCTCGTCACCACAAAACAATTTGCAACTAAAGAAGCAACAGATTTTACCACCATCGAAAAACAACACAACTCGTTCTTTTGATATATTGAGAAACAGATATAGCGCCCTTTCGACATAACCAGCGGACAGTAAACAATAGCAACTAAATATTTTATATTAATTTTATCTAGAAATAACAATACAAAGCTTACAAAATGCTAAATGCTTACAAAAACATTATAGTGATGGGTGATTTCAACGGCCAAATTGCGAAACGCAAATTGGGGGAAGAGTATACAGTAGGAAAGTACAGTCGTGGTAAAAGATAAAAAAAATTGAGAAAGACTAGTAACACTAGCTTTAGCAAACAAACTAAGTATCTTAAATACATTCGATAAGAAGAAAATGTCAAAGAAGTGGACATGGATGTCACCCAATGGTCTATACAAAAATGAAATTGATTTTATATTATCAAACGACATACACACCATTAATAACGTAGAAAAATTAAATAGTTTAAATTTCCACTCGAATAATAAAATAGTACGAACAACCTTATTCGGAACTCTAATCAGAAAAAAGAGAAGATACCAACAAAAGTGTATGCATTGACAATTTCGAATAACTTCAAACCAATTTGAAAACTTTTCTAGATAAAACAATAAACGAAACCACAACTACATGAGAAAAATATAAAATATTTGTAATCACACCCAGAAAGGAAACCACAAAAATAAATGCCAATCGCGCATCTCCAATTTCTAAAGAAACCCAAATAAACAATAGCAACTAAATATTGGTAAGCGGGAAAAACAAAAACCTACCAAAATAGAAAGTAAAGCAAAAAATGAACACCATCCCCCAAGCCGACTGGTCATCGTGGGGGAAAAAGACCACTACCCTATAAAGAATCGTAATCTTAATAATAATAAATATACAAATGGCCACATTTAATCCAAGATCATTACTAACGGATGAGAAATTAGAACAAGCTATTGGCGAAATAAAATGGGACAAAAGAGGTATTAACGAAATGAGAAGATTGGAGAAGAAATAGCAGACTACGGAAAATACATCCTGCTTACATTATAAGGGGGAGACAGCGGGGATATATTGAATTGATTTCCTAATTAGAAACTAACTTTTTGATAGAATTGAAGAAATAAAAGGGATTTCTGAAAGAATAGCACCTCTAAATATAAGATTACCCTTATATAAAGACGAAATGTGGTCTATTATACACGGCTAGGCACTTATCGAATGAAAAAACAAGATGATACCTATACATACATTTTATACCTATCTATTTATTAGAATAGTATTTGAAATGCTGTATTGAATCGTCAAATATTACTACATCCGCTTCGAAAGGATTCCTCACAATAATATACAACCCTGACAAATCATCTTATCCCACATAAAGGCTGGCGCAAGTACCGCTATACTATGTAGAACTATATCTGGCAATGAGATGCAACGTAAAGATCATTGCGCCTCGGTCAGACTTTTATATAAAAAATCTTGTGTTCGTGGTTAGTAGTAATGTTCCGGATATCCGTATCCACGGATATCCGCGGGAGAAATAAGGTCCGTATCCGTATCCGTCACTTTTTTCACGGATCTTTTACATAACTTTTATTATTCTTTCAACTTCAATTGACGGGATAAAATGCTGCATAATACTTTTGATTATGGGACTAAGTAGTATCTATAATTAAAAAAAACATTCAGTGTAACTATATTTTTATTTCACGAAATCACTATTACACATTGAAAGTTATGACATTACTTTTTTGACGATCCGGCACATCACTGGTGGTTAGTTGTCTTTTATTGCTCATAATTTCTTGCCCTGATTGCGTTTGTCTCAGTGTTCTTCTTGTGTAGATGTTGTCCGTTTGTTGTTGTTTGTTCCAAATTAGTTTTGTGTTCTGAAATATACAACAAGTATGGGTCAGTACAAGTGCCTTAAAGAATTGTTTATCAATTATTAGTCTTTAATCGCTCATTAGGTCGTACTGCCTTGTCTATTTCCGACGCAAGGCAGCGGCGTAGAAACACTATTGAGTTCTGATTTCATGGCTGTTGTGGCCAGTGATTACTCGCCATTACGAGACTTGACACCCTATGTGTTTGTGTTAATATTTAGTGATCGTTGGCTTTGCTCGTGGTTCTGGGCTGCTGTGTTGTTAACCATCAGGTAATCGACCTGATCGTCTAGTCATCTACGTGTATTAGAAGAACATTCAATGTATTGCCGACAATTCATATAGTACAGTTAAAGTTATCTTATACATTTCGCAGATGAGCTTTTACTACTTCAGTTCAGCTGCTGATCTTAACATAGACAATTAGCAAAAACTACAGTAAATGCTCCATTTTAAAATACCTTGAATTTAATGTTGGAACCGCTGCTACGAAATATGTTTATTCAAAACAATTTATTTTTGTTCAGTTGTTCCAACACACACTGAATTCCTCTAATATTCTTGTAGTCTTCCGATTGTCGTCGGCCCCGTTAATCTTTTATGTATATTATGTTGCTTTAGCTTAGTGTTTCATATCTCGACCGATACCGTCGGGATGCTGCTGTGTTGTACTTGTTCTGTAACGAGAAATATGCAAGCATTAGTCACACTGACTTACAAAAAACGATATTTCTGTCCATATACGTCTCACTGTAGGGCACGGACCTATAATCGAGAGTACCATTGAGATTCATTTAAATGGCGACCAATTCATCAGCCGCCCTATTTATGTTGATAGCACGTAAACATTACTTGACGTCACGACACTCTTATAAATTCACATTTATTTAGGCCACTGCTAGAGCAAGGTTTATAGACGCTTACAATTTAGTCCCCAATTCCTCAATCATATCCTTCGTCTGTTCCCGTATAACTCCAGCAGGAGGCAACTATAATTGTACACAATGTTTTCGCGCACCCGTCACACGCATCAACTGGCGAGGAATCAACAAAATACTCTACGAGTACTGATCTCTGGTTTTATTTTTTTTTTGTTGAGCAAAGGAAATAAATTGGCCACCATTTATGATTCAAAATTGGAAAGTTAATATACCTACTTATATAATATTAGGCAAAAATACTGTATCTATTCAGAAAGCTCATCACAAGTATATTTAACACCTTAAAAATATTAATAATCCTGTGAAGATGGGTCAAAACATTATGAGTATTATTTATCTATGACATAAAACATAATGCCTGTTAAAGGGTTAATAACTTAAGCACCATCTATATTGATTTTCATGTTAAACCACTGTCTATGGTTATTTTTGTCTATGGCATATTCCATGCATGTTTATAAAAGCTACATTTTGTATAAAAACTAATATTTAGTTAAATTCAATACGTTGCGTAGGTTTATCCTTTATAGGTGTATCCTTTTTTCACTTTTAAAACCCTAAACCCTTGGCATATACTTTATCACATATTTCATATTGTGTTTGGAATCATAAATAACACTATGTGTAACGGAACGTAAGTTTGTGAGAATACGATAGCACGATATGTTAAATGGTACAGAATGAGAAAACAGGTTCTGTAGCATTAGGGGAACTCGTAATAGGGGTAGCATTTGGGCTTATCAAACTAGACCGTATTGCATTTAACCTAAGGTGTATTGTCGACAGTTTGTCAAAGCAGAATACATTTCCAAAAGCGAAGAATTTACGACTTAAGTTTTGTTGTAATGTATCAATTACTTTACCAGATACAACAGCTGTTAGTCGATTACACTATTTATGGAACCTGGAACAATGCTTCTATAATGAAGTTGGTTGGGAGTTGGGATACAATCATCAAGATGTTGACAATGGCAACAGTGCAACTTCACATTTGTTTTTATTCAGCCAGCAGCTTACCTATCATTTTTGTACAATTGCTTTTTCACACACCGATATGAGACTTGTCGCTGTAGAAGAAGTTTTAGCATTTCAGAAGACCTTTCCAATGACATATCGCTCGTCGTTATTGGTCAATAGGCCGGAGTCCCTGCATAGCCTGACCCCATATTGGGATGCAATTCATCTTGCTACTTGTGTTAACACAATGCGAGCGACTTGCTCAAGCTTAGCTAGTTTTATTGCTTATGGACATTTTGCTTAAGGCTTGTGATATTTTAAAAAGGAATACAATATCCAACCTTATAAAAAATATTGCATTATTTATTTTCTTTGTCTCGGTCCAATTTTCCTGCGTAGACTCTCGTATGACGGCTCAAAATGTTTTAAAAAAAGTCTGTGACGTACGTGTTGTTCGATGTAAAACTGGCCGAAGGTTAAACGAAGTTGATCGCGCGTTGTTTGTTCCACTTCGAGTTCTGGGTCTCGAAGTGAGTCGTCCAGTAGCAAAGTTAACGTTGGTTCGCCACCACCGAATTTAGACACACGTTTTTGATGTCATTTATCTTAATCCAGAACATAAGAGAATACTGGAGGCGATGAGTTGAAGAGTACGTCTAAATCAAGAAGTTTATTAATAATGTATTCTTTAGTTCAGACGCCGATATCCCATTAAATGGCGTATATGCGCGAGCCCTTACGGAGTTGGTCCTTTTTAAAAATGGATCTTTGACTTTATTCTGGAACATCATGAAGTTCTTAGAGTCCCATGCGATGACTTTTACCGACATGCACTGTAAATTGATTGAAACAGGTGGAATGCAAACAGCCGCCTTCCACCAGAAATAGGAGCAAAGGGCCGCGCCGAGTCGGACTATCGACTAAGGAACTAAGGACCGATTGAAGTTTACAAAAATGCGTGTTATTTAAAATTTACTAAGTCATGGTATAATTAAAATGTTAAGCACATTTTATACCAATAAACACTAACTTTAGTATTACATACATATATTTCCATATTGACTTGGTGGAAGTGAAAGCCAGGAAATGAAACTTAGCGCTGTAATAAGTTGGATGTGGCCTTGGCAAACATTTCATAGAATTCTCAGTGCGCACGCAAAGAGCGCCCCTGGTGGAAGGTCTAAGAACTTATACCATAGAGGGAATATCCGGATGCTGGTTTTATAGTCTTATTTATGGTAAATTCCGCGGCCGATATTGGTATTGCTTTAATCCAACTCGAAATCGGAAATTATTAAATAAAATACAATTTTACACACATTTAAATATAAGTTTCAAGCTGAAATAAAATAAAAATAAATATACGTAGGTATACGCCGGAGTTTCTTACTATTGACATGGTTTTATTTTTTTAGAAGTGAAAAACTTATAACTTACTTCAGACGAACGTCCGAACATAGGCGTTTCGTTTCGGATCACAGAGTAACCCCCCGGCTCATAACAGTCGAAGAGCAAGGGGGGCTATGATAATGAATGTTTTTCTTCCTGGATATACCCGCCGAGATCCCCACCTCCAACCCATTTTTAGTTTTGTAAATTGAGCATTTGTTTACTAAAACTAACTATGCATGTGACTTATATTAAAAGTAAATCCGTGTTTTTAATTATTCACGCCAACATGTTTAAATAAAATCGGAATCGCAATATAAATATTTGCCGCAATATCATTTAAAACATTAGGAAATATTTAAACGTAAAACCTCAATTTAGTGAAATAGATTTACAAAAAAGAAAAACAAAAATTTGCGTAGTTAAAATTATAGTACAATAGCGGAAACCTGAATTCGAACCAGGGACTTTCGGATCTCAGGTATCCCACGCTCTAACTACTGAGCTATTTCGGCTACAGCAATCTTGTCGAAAATATCGTACTGTCTCATCACCGAGAATGATATTTCATACTCGGTTTATTGTTTGTTTGGTCTTGTTTTCTAATTAGGAATCTGTTGTGTACGACAAAAAAAAAAGTTATTGTCAAATTATTCACAACTCGCATTTGTCTCTAGTCTAAATACAGCCATCATAATTGGAGTGTAAACTATTAAAAAAGTTTGTTTTTTTATGAGGCAAAAATGATAATAACCTTTGTCTATATGTGTACAACCTTTTCCAACACCTTGGACAGACATGGCAAAATACTTATCGGCCGAAGATCCTTATAGGTTTGAGGAATTTTATTTTTAGGAAGCGGTCGTATAAATGATTTTGTATTTTTAAAAGGTATAATTGTATGGGGTGAAGTTTTCAAGAGGGCTTCGGTAGCGAATTTCGAAACTATGAGGAATCGCGAAAAATACTTAAAAGCTAAAACTGTATACTTGGATTTTTGATAAATCAATGTTCCTAGCAAGGAATCAAACTCTATGATTTAATAAAAATAATTAAAAAAATTAAACCGGCTTCAAACCGCATCGTTGGTAGCGTGATGTTATAAAGCTTATAGTCGGCCAGCTGGCACCGACCTCAAAAAACTTTACTCTTTATCTCACGCTGTCCTAAACTAGGCTCTCTGGTGCGCCGCGCCGTAGAAAGTGGAGTGCGCCGCGAAGAAATTCTCTATCTCTGGATTTTAAGTTTTGTGCCTATTTATCAAAATAGCACCATTAAATATTTCAACCAGCTGGATAGATTAGGGCGCCACGACAAAATAGTAAACATGTATGCGCCGCGGATTGAGAAAGGTTGGGCACCCCTGCTCTATCTCAAAAACTACTGAACCGATTTCTATGAAACTTACACAGCTCCTAAGTTGGACTATACCTAATCCAAATACTTTTTCACGGGAAAGAACGTATTGACAGGTTGATCCCACGAATAAATCATGAAGATCTGATGATCATCTTCGGTCCGTGAGTCCTCGAATTCAAACAGGAATCCAATGATTATTTTTTATTAATTTAAAATCGTAATATAAAAGTTCACTAAAACGAGAAAGTGCAAGAGGGGGGCGAGGGAAATAGAAACATATATCACCAAGGAGATACAAATAAATAAACATTTAAATTAAAAAAAGAACACTTAAAATAAAGCATTAAAAAGTAACAAATAATATATATTTCATTGTACTTGTAATCGTTGATTAATTTACTTATTGACTCGACTGGCCTACAAATCATAATATACGCGTAACATATTGAAGGCGGGTTGCTAAGTACCGAACATGTTGAAACATATTTTTTTCTACTCAATCATCGACTGTTTAAGGAATATTGTCTTGTGTTAAGAAAGAGTATGGGGAATAAAAAATACCCAAAAACCAAAACCCTCGACTATTTTGCCTCGATTATTTTTTATGCCTGTTCTGCATCTATTTAAGAATAACCTTTTTAAAATGTAGCACATCCTTTTATATAAATTTATTACTTTTGACAATGTTTTTTCTTACGTTTACCAGATATTTCGTTCACATTTAAAGTGCTTGGAAATTAACTATCCCCACACACATGACACGGAAAAGTCAAAGGTGTGCCCTGGGATTCGAACCCAGTCGACTAGCAGTACCCAGACTGTTACCAATAGGACACCACGCACTAAGGAATCTATCACAGAAAAGATGAATGTTAATTGAATGAAAATGTTTCCGGCAGTAACATAAATGTCAATTTATTTTATCGGTGCATGTACTCGTATATGGAATGGCAATGCATCTATATAGCCACAAACAGCGAGTATGTTACACTTTCTGAAAAATCTGTAACCAATTGAAAAAATTTAATTAAATCATTGACGATAACATCTCACATTTTATGTTCCTTACTCATCAAGTGATTCACCGACGTCGTGCGAAAAAAATAACTCGTACATACATCAGTTAAATATATGCACTTTTGTTTCATAAAATCCCTCTCCACTTTTGAAGTGGGAAACTTGATAAATGTATGGACTACAATTGGCTCGTTAAGTGCATCGGTAACTTCTTTTACATAAAGGCTCACACTGGTCTACCCATAGTGCATGAGTAAGCCTCATGCCGACTATTCGTAGTAGCCTTCTTTGAGTAATATTTACGCCTTTACTAATATTTTTGTCAACACAGTTGTAACTTCATGTCGCGGATTGAATAATTATTACCAAGTGAAGTACGGAGTAATTGACACACGGATACACACTGACTATACGACGGTATCGAAAACGATTCCCGCCGCCATGTGTTCGTTTTAAATACGCTCACGTTGCTGCTGTTTAAATTCCTTCACACAAATTTACCATTACTATTCTATTTAGACTGCCTCGGTGGCGTAGTGGTACTATGGTACGATTGCAAAGCTGAGGTTCGAATCCCGGGTCGGGCAAAGTGATATTGGATTTTTCTATTCATTATCAGCCCGGAGTCAGGAGTTTGTGTCCGATATGGCGATAGGCTCGCCCCCATCACATCGTGGGACGGAATACACAATGCGAAACGCTGGTGTTCTGATAGCACCTCTACTGGGAACTCTACCTATTCTGGGAATAAGACGTGTGTTTTTGTATGTATGCATGTATTCTATTTAGATTACTAACAAGTCATTTTTCGTATACCTAGTTAAAAGATAATTATATATCAAACCAAATGTAAGTGGAGGCATGTAGATTTTCCATCCTAAATAGAATAATAAATTGAATTTCATTTAATTTTTTCGAAAGATTTTGTTTTTATAGCAGATTAGTACAACAAATTATACGCTTGTAAATTGTTACAGGAGCTCAAGAACAAGCTGCATCAGCAGACAATCACAGCGCCATGGTCAACGTGGTCCCACCAAGGCTGCATAAAATAATGAGACGTATTCCGCGTTTGGCCGAATTGGAAAGAATGTTCGACGCACCAACCAGCAGCAGCGAGGATTATATTCCTCCAACGAGCGCCCTTAACGACACAGAATCAACCGATACGCCGACAGTTGCTGCGCCATCTTCTTCTGACCGTGATAATATGCAATCCATCTCAACTACCAGACCTTCAGGGCCCCTGCCACTCAGTTGCTCATACTGATTCTGTTAGTACTCATAACTCAAGTTTATATTTAGTTTCGTTACCATTGTTCCAAAACACTTAAAAAAATATTTTATAACTTTTGCTTTGGCCTAAGTTATCCTGGCTCGGCTATTGCTTGTAGGGAGAACTGGTTTGGTCTAGGCGGAACTAGTTTATCCTTAAATCGGGTTTGGCCGATAACATAATACAACTATAATAACATAATACAACTATATAAAAATATAAACTGCCTCAAATCAGAATGAACCAGGCAGAGCTAATATTGCTAGTTAATTGTCTTATGAAAATACCACTGTGATGAGTAATACTTATAGCGCAGAAATCTTGAATGTACATAATAGAACTTATAGGGGAACTGCCGGTGGAAAATCGGGTGACTGCCCTATATGGTTCGATAAATTGAACTCAAATGATCTAGCTTCAACGCATTGTGGCCATGTCTTTTGCTTGCAACGTATATTAGCAGTAGACCAATCAGACTCGCCCTGTGGTCCGGGAGTGTAAGAATTCTGCCACGGTATCCCCTGCCCGTCGTAAGAGGCGACCTAAAGGGGCCATCAGAGTTACTGGGAACATTGCGGGGGCGGTGCGCCCTGACTTGTAACGGCTCTGAGGCGAACGACAGTGCCTCGTCTCTGTCATGGACGCCCATAAGAGCTGAAAGGGCGTCCAGAATAGTCGAAAGTGGGGTTCATCCGGGCCCCACATCAAAGAAGGACCAGAAATGGTTATGCGCGGGGTGGTTACGCGGACGTAAATCGGGGTGCCTTTCACCCTGGGATGTCCGGTACCGCCCACAATGCGTGTGACGGTTTTAAAGAGGTTTTTAGTCAGTATGCTGGCGTAGGCTTGGTAGGGACCCAGCTTGGCCACAAATCCGCATTGTGCCAGGCTGGAAGGCCAGAGACACTGACATACCCCTTTCCACCTCCCCCGGGGTAACGAAAGGGGAGCTTAATAGCTTTTTCTCTTGAACAAAAAAAAAAAAAGACCAAACAGACAAAAAATATACCTCACTTGTAGAAAGACTAACAAAAAAATGTTTCCATGAACTAGACCTTTATGAAACCTATGTTTACACTTGTACAAATGCCAAACAGTCCAACCAAAGACTATAATAATATATACAATATATTCCGTTCCGCATGGCGGTAACCTCGTGAAAGCTGAAAAAGAGAAACTGTCTAAATATTTAGATTTGGCCCACGAAGTTACTGACATGTGGGATGTGGACTCAACAATTATTGTCCTGATTGTTGTTTCTGCACATGGACTGATACCAAAGAGCCTCGACCAACATCTCCAGAAGCTCTGTATTGGTCGTTGGGTCAAGAGCCAGATTCAAAAGGCGGTATTGCTGGACACGGCACGCATAGTGAGGAGGTTCCTCACTTTGGATCCCTAACCACCGGTGGCTTGGGTCTTAAGCCTCACCACTGAAGGATTAATCTTTTTTTTAGTATTTTTAAATGTATATTGTTTTTTTTATATATGTATAAAAATGTAAAAAAAAATAACAACAAAATAAAGAGAAATAGGCTATACAATATACGTATAGTTTAGCAAGTATTTCTTGTTACTGAATTGTTAATTATGTGCCTGGTAAAAAATACTGAAACATAGTGTCTATAAATCAAAAACAGACACATTGAAAACAAATTGCCCATTAATAAACTTGTATATTCATATGCTTTGTTTGTTTTGTATGTACCTTATTCTTAGTGTCGTGGAGGCAATTGAAGGCGAATTTTATTTTTGTTATGCGATCCAATTATAAATTAATGGTGTATTTAAGTTTAATAAATAGCTCTAATAAATTAAGGGTTGTATTGTGCTACAGTGCCACTAGCATTATAGGCAGATTTTTCGGAAGCCAATTATTTTAGCACAAAAGGGTATTTGTTGAAATAAAACCATATAGTCACAAACAGTCAGACTAACTTTATTCATTTCACAATATCTATTTCTACAAAGAGTGAACGTTACATCCACTCAGTAGAACCACTCCCACAGAAAATGAAAAATACTTAGACACAATACATCGAACGCCGAGAGAATACATCGATCAGGAACATCAGGAAATACAAACTAACAATACACGTAGATCACGACGACACACGATACAACAAAAGCAGACATTGAACATTTAACTAAAATACTATATTATTACCACTAGTTGAATATAATTCCGTTAGATTGCTGATACCTTTATAATATTCTCCGAGACTGTTGTTAACTGACCAAACATAACTATAGTCCGGGGGAATACAAGGAAATATTCTCTCTAATAAAATGAACTTATAAATAAACACAAAATTTATATATATATTTGAACGCTTTTCTTGCTTACTGTTCCACAGTGGAACAAACTGAGTAGCTGGCATCACAACAATTGCAGACGAGTTGTTGTATGAGCGACTATCCTTGCCTTCTCTGTTTAACAACACTTCAAAAGATTCCATCGTAATATTGACTCACTCTATAATTTCGGTTTGACCTCACTCTCAAGAAAATCCAAAACAATTCAAGGTCACATCATTAGAAAACAGAAACTTATCAATAAGTTTCAGTATTTAAAGTACTTAATTATTGCTACTACACATACACACAGTATTACTGAAGACATTTGATACAAAGTACACCAGTTTACAAAACTCACAACACAGACAAGTAATAGTATTAAGCATAATTTTATATTTGAAGAGACTACCAACACCTAAGCTTAGTACAATACTCAAAAATTAAGCTTAGTTTATTAACACTGAACACTTAAGCACAAAACGTTGGGACATCGAATAGGGATAATCTGAAAAAACATGGTAAAATGTACTTATGTACGATCAAAAACTTCTTTAAAAGTAGCCCTAAAGAAAAATATTAGGACATAGAAGATTATAGAAGAAAAATGAAGGAGCAAGAAAAGGAGTAGGGTGGGGTCAAGAACTAACTAATTGGGCATTGAGGTAGCTAGGAAACAGTAAAATTGTATATTCGCACAAAGAAGACTCTAGTAGAAAGACGATCAAGAAAGGATTACACAGTTGAAAAACGTTGATTCTACATCACATAAGCTTAGACTTTTCAATGCCATAGCCATAAAGAAAGACAACGAGATACGACACCCTACATCAACAACAACACCACAAAAATAAATATTAATACAAGGGTAATTTGCAGAAATATTCGTAAGAAATATTAGATCGATTAGCCATGTTTATCGTGTATGGTAGTACATCTAAGAGAAATACATTAGATCTTAATAAAACACGTGCCTTATTTAAACACGGAGCTGGATAGAATACTTGCAATGATGATTGAATAGTATCAAATAGTAGCGTTACTAGTGATGTGTAAGAAGGAATAAACAGGACGAACACCAAAGCGTGGATCAGAGCTCAGAGATACATGTAATATTTTAAATTGAAACATTCATTGACATCAGGAATTTTAAAGGTGAATCTAAAACATGATGTGGAGTATAATATACGAGAATGAAAGGTGCGGTGAAGATTGTGTTCTGCCAGATGGTTCGGCTGCCGTGTCGGCACGGAGCGTCCGTCGCCAGCTCAACATGTTCCTGCTTCTGCACTTGCATCTCAGATGTTTTCTACCGGTTTTGGCACCACTAGTGATACGCTTCGTGAAGGATGTAGAGCAATCCTGCCGGCAGTACCAGATCACCTGCAATATAACAGACGCATACTAAATAATACCATCTGCATGTCACAATCATAGTCAAACATGTGTATAATTCTGTACACTTGTTTCATATTGGCATTGCATTGCACATGCGCATACAATGGCAGCCATTTCAAAATTGAAATGAACAACTGTCGCATTTTCAATAAATGTGTACGGATGCTAATGCTGATGATGTACTGGCTCACTAATATCGGTCACATCGTCAATGGAAATTTCTTTTGGTTGCGATAGTCCCTTGTAAAAGGTAATCCTTTTGTGAACCCTAATATAAAATGCTGTCTTCTAAAATTTTACTAACAGGTCACAGAGTGTACTCACTGTAAAGGTGTTTTAAGCTGTCTCCCTGCATGGTGTTATAACTCGTGGCTGGACGCCGCGCGGCCGCTGCTAGCTCCCGCATCTCTCTCGACACCCACGCTCCGTGTTCGTCGTCAGAAGTGTTTTACTTCATGCACACATCCTTACCGACAACTAGCTAAGATATATTGCTTTAGCGAATACTAAGGTGACTCAAAGTGTTCAGCAATAGGCTGGATAAGAAAATTCCAGTTTATTGCTGAACATTTCGGAGAAACGTCCGGTACACACGCCGGCGACCTAAAGCCAACAAGATTTCCTCCCGTGCGCTTCACCACGCCCTCTCACAGTATTGATCTAGGTTTCAATCTCAACTGGCGCCATCTGGACGCACTTTGTCCCAGAGGTTGCACGAATAATTTCAGAAGAGTGACAGAATGGTCGCGGGAAAGATTTGAATATTACTCATGAGATTGTTGGACCTTGAAATCATCGTATCACCCTAAGAATGCTTGCTAGAAGATGACTTTGGCAATAAGACCGCTTTCTATAAAAAACTATAAATGTGTGTTATTAAAATTTCTCTAACGTCCACTCAAAGTCATGTAATGTCCATTAAATCTTTCCTTAGTATAATTAAAAAAAAATACTCTCAGAGTCACATAGTAGTAGAGAGTACTCTCAGAGAGTTAATGGTTCATTAGCGTCACTCAGTGATAATTAAATTTAAAACCTTTATGTGCCTTCATAGTGGACCTTTAATGATAGTGTATTGCCATTACATTCGTATTTCATTTTAAAAGTAATAATATCAGCTGGCTAATTCACGTAATTTCTTGACGTGCCGATCAAGTTGCAGTGCAGTTGCAATTAAGTTTACGTTTTAGTGCAAATTGGTATTCTTGTAATTGTTTAGCTGCGAATGAGCTGCACGTAAGCTGTGCGTAAACTGCGCGTGTGTCAACGTCAACTGTACGTCAGTCGTATGTAATACTTTTGCCATGGCTTCTAGTCTTTTGAGCACATGAGGGAAATTCAAATACATACAGCCATAACATTGAGAGAATTATATCCTTTTCTATTAAAATATCGTAATCATGTTGCTTAGGTATTACAATGGCAACATGGGTACCATCTGTATAGCCAATTACCTCTGGCAACTTGAACTTCCTATAGAAACTGCAAAATAAAACAAGAGCTTAATGATATATTTCTACTAACACAATATATCTAACAATATTTCCCATTACCCAAATTTGTAGACTACTGACCAATGAAATTTTGTGGGTATTTCGAATTGTTCACATATCATATTATCAGTTTGGTTCAGTCAACCTTTGTTTGCACACTTAATCCGTCCTTCCTTTTCTCCTTTGGGATATAAGCTGCCAAACGATTTATTAATTACCGCGCCAAGTCATTGCTCAGACGGTAGCTTTCAAAAAAACCCTACCCGAAAACTGGAGTATGGATCCTCTTCAATCATGTACTTCCAGCTTACCAACGCTCTACGTCTATTTGGTCTGCCAGAGACAAAATGCAAGGAGCATTTTGACCAAGACGAAAACTGATTAAAATAATTAAAATAACGTGTAATAAATAAAATTAATTATAGCTAGCAAACACTTATGTAAATGTTCAGTATTCGATTAAAACACTTGCGTTCATAAAAAAAACAACTGGATTAAAACAAATATAACAATTATATTTACAAAAGTTTGTGGCTAGGATCTTCTTTTGAGCGTAATCGAAACTGCACATGTGCTGCACGTCGATAGGACTAAACTGTAATTTGAGACTTCAAATGAATAGGTAAATAGCGATCAAGTTGCGATCTTAATCACGCACATAAAATGCGCAGCAGTAGAATACTCTAAGCGCTCGCGTGACGCGAACTAGACGCGAGCGTATCTAATAGCGGTTGTCAAAATTACGAGAATACGAAAAGGATTGTTTTGAGCGAAATTTAACTGCAACTGAACTTATTTATTTTCGTGAATTAGCCTAATGGTCTATCAGATTTTAGGGATTATGCTAGAAGGTAAAGACAAGTAGGGCGAAGGCGATATTACAGTGGTAATAATTCTGATCCATTCACTAAATGTACAGACCATTTAGTGAATGGATCAAGATCAGAATTCCATGCACGGTACAGATTCACACAGGCACCGACAAACAATGTGATATTGCCTGTAGTGGCACCGAACCTACGGAAACCAACTAGAAGGGGATTTTTATTTGCATCTTAACATTAACATAAATATTTCCTATACCGGCCCAGCTTCGCCTGGGTGCTGAGATGTTTAGACTCCACTCCACGCCAGAAATATCTTATTCCCGTTCAAACTTTTGTACTCCTGAACTCGACCTAAGTACCTACTATCCCTTTTCCTATCGTATCCCATCCCATCTCATCTGGCTCCTTTTCTTTCTGTTACATCCCGTCCCATTATTTCCCATCGAATGCAATCCGGATCCGACCGGTCTTATCGCGATCGTCCCACTTTATCCCATTTCATCCCTTAATGCCTAAATAGGCATGTTGACAATTTTTTGGAATTGCTTTTATTTTGTAGATAGGCCTTATGTAAACACACATTTCTCCCTTCTTGGTGATTTCTGCTGTTTAATTCCTACCTGAAACAGCGCTAAGAATGTTCGTCAAAACAAACCCCTTTTCGTCTTTTCTTTTCGCTTTAGGCTAATAAAGAAGACCATGCATTACCTATTGACTGCCTCGGTGGCGTGTGGTGCTACGGTACGATTGCAAAGCTGAGGTCTCGGGATCGAATCCCGGGTCGGGCAAAGTGATATTGGATTTTTCTATTCATTATCAGCCCGGAGTCAGGAATTTGTGCCCGATATGGCGATAGGCTCGCGCCCTATCACATCGTGGGCCGGAATATATAAGGCGAAACGTGGGTGTTCTGGTAGCACCTCTACCTACCCCTTCTGGGAAAAAGGCGTGTGTTTATGTATGCATTACCTAAGATTTTTTTTATAGTGCACATTATTTTTCGTTATTGGTGTCAAATTATAAGTTTTTATATCAATAGCTTTAGCAGTTTTGATTTTCCGTACAATATTTCTACCCTTATTTTACCCCCGTAATGATTTTTTTCCAAAATTATTGTAAGCCATTATTTTGTTTTTGTAATAAGGAGCTGAAATATATATTTTGATAGAAATAGCTTCAGCTGTTTAGATTTTGCATATAAAATTCCAACCCTTATTTTAACCCCTTTAGGGTTAATTTATATATTTTTATTTTTAAATGAGTAACTAAAGTGCCAAGTTTAACATCTTATCTTTAACGGTTTAGATTTTTCCATACATTCTTTCATCCCTTATTTTAACCCCTTCAAGCCTTTTCTTCACAAAAAAAGTAGCCTATGTCCGTCTCCTGGCTCTAAGCTACCTCCTCACCAATTTTCAGCCATATCGGTAAAGCCGTTCTTGAGTTATAAATAGTGTAACTAACACGACTTTCTTTTATATATATAGATAGATTATACGAGTATATACCCTATTAGGACCTATGCAATAAAAAAATAATCAATGCACAGTCTTTACTTAAAATTTACATTAATTAATGAGCCCATGAATATCAATCAATCAATCGATATCAATGTGACCCCCAGGTAGGCAGAACTAGTAGAGAATGCCTCAGGCATTAAGTCCACCTATACTCAATTAGCGAGGCATATAGCACGGAGAACTGATGGCGGATGGGGCCAAAAAGTTCTCGAATGGAGGCCACGAAGCGGAAAGCGCAGCGTGGGACGTCCACCCACTAGGTGGTTAGACGACCTGGTAAAGGTCGCGAGACGTCGCTGGGTGCAGGCTACTTCCAACAGGTCACTGTGGAAATCATTGGGAGAGGCCTATGTGCAGCAGTGGACTTCCTTTAACTGATGGATTGTATTGGATTGGATACTCAATTTGTATAAGGTGTTAAATCGAAAAAAAAACTATCTATGCGTGATAAGACGACCTTTTTGTGTAACGTGTCCCACCTATAATCAATAGGTTTAGGTTTCAACTACATGAAAAAGAAACATAAAAAAGGTTATTAATATTGTATTAATATTGCGATTCCACATGTTTTATTTTGACTGTGTAATGCCCACCACACATAAAGTGATGGAAGCAATTAATAATGATGACAGTTTGCCAAATTTCCCCATAGGACGTCGTGCATGGTGATGAAGAAAGCCTAAGTTTTTAGTATACAAAAAGAAATCGCAGAAGTATTATTATTGACAAAGCTGATATTGCAGTTTGGCGTATTAAATATTGAAATAATATGGCAAAATGTAGGAGAGAGGGGAGAAAAGTTTATTATTTGGACGATACATGGGTCAATGTAGGTATTACTGCATTCTTAACATGTTTTGAAATAAACATTATACATATTAAACATTGTAGATACTATACTCCTTGTAACTTCTTTCTGCAGGACGCACTAAAAGTTTTATATGGCTAGACTCAACCATCAGAACGTCAAAAGAAGGGCACAGACAGGGCATGTCTATGTTTATTAACAATTATTATTAACAATTTTATGTTTTTGTAAGTAAGTTTCGATATTTGATTTATTCCAGATTTATGTTGTCATTTTTTCCTTTCGAAATTGTTATTCCATGTCTTTCTCTAGAGTCGTTCCTTATCTGTGTTCCTTGTTAATAGCTTTTCCTTTTCTAAATATATTTCTGCTTAAATACCTAATAATAATATACATATAATAATAATATATATATATATGTAATATCCTGATTACTTGAATTTGTTTGTCTTTCATTTTGTATAATACATCTACATTCAACACGTGGGTGTAAGCCTCGTCGGCAGGCACACCCCACAACTTAAACTGGAGTAGAGATTAGTTTTAGTTATAGATAACGCTCCCTACAATTCTCTATAAAGAGAAAAGATACCAACAACAGCCACAAAATAGCTTATATTCTAAATTGGCCTCCTACGTCATACCTGTTCAGACCATAAGTCTTCAAGAGCTTCTGTCTCTTTTCATGAAATCGGACACAATCCACCAACAAATGATTTATGTCTTCTACACAACATAACATATAAGAAGTTGTTGAGAGGCACGTGTCCAGATCATTAATGATATATTTTTCAATTTTCAATTCACTGTTGTTGGAAAAATAACTTTGATATATTAACAGCTTAAAGCTGGGATTAAATTCGAAAATTGCAACAGCATAAAATTTGCGATATGTGTTATGAAAGTCAGCAATCCGTACAATGGAATATCGATCTTTAATTTTTCTTCAAAATTGACACTACGGTTCCGTAACCGTTTAAAAATATAAATATAAAAAAATATACATTTACATTTACCACTGGTGAATGTGTTTGAGAGAGAGTATTTGATTAAATGAATATGGGCAAATACTAAAAAATAAAAAATAAATAACTAAGAAATTGAATAATAAGTGAAAATTGCTTATTAAGATGGTTTTTGGCGAATACAGTGAGTTTAAACCTTTCGAACAAATATAATATATTGAACATAATCAAATCGTAGCATTAAAACATTTTAGGGTGTCTTTAGAATACGGTAAGGTAGAAAAGTTATTTATTTATTTATTATTTCAGCCCATATACGTCCCACTGCTGGGCACGGGCCTACTCTACAATCGAGAGAATCGATTGAGAGTGGTTAGGCCATATTGTCCACCACGCTGGCCTAGTGCGGGTTGGCGGACTTACATACCGTAGAAATTCTTTAAAATCGCTACGGTATGCAGGTTTCCTCACGATGTTTTCCTTCACCGTTAAAGTTATAGAAAAGTTATAGACGATTTTTTTTTATTTGTCAATTTTATTCAAAGATATGCAAAGTTTTTTCGAATATCCTTAAATAACCCTTTTTTGCCTTTTATTCAGTCAACAATTTCACTCTGTTATACCGTTTTACATAATAAAACTTTAATAACAGATTACAGAGTATGCTATTAAGGTTACAAAACACCAATTTTTTTTTCTGCGTGATCATTCTTTCTGGAGTAATCCCGAGTCAAAGTCGGAAAGGCCATTTTTGCTTTAATTAAGCATAAGTCAGCTCCAAATCATACTACGGAGTTTTCTAGTATATCAAATTAAAAGGAATTAAATTATCTACAAGAGCTTTATGATAATGTCAACAAATAAACATCACCCACGTAAATGCACGGTGTCAAACACGAGTAAAAGTTTTAATTTCTTTTTTCTCGTTGGTTTTCCTATGATTGTTTAGTAGCCAGGCATGCAATAAAGAAGTAGAGGGCAGATCTGAAAAATAGACATTTCAGGCTTCCAATTTTTTTGTTGCAAATTTCTAAACGATCAATTTTCTCCAAGATACAGACTGTCAAAAAACACCTTTAAAATTTGGTAAAAAAAATATCCTTTAATTTTTGTGAGTAGTAATTATTATGAAACACCGCTTATTTCAACGTGAAGCGTGTTAGTGTTCGGAACTAGTTGGCAAAGGACCTAATCCTCGCAAGTAAAGTTCTCCCTCATTAAATAATCCGTACCACTCTCCGCCAGATGGTGCTGATTTAAATAGAAAATTTTCTACATCGCGATGTCAAGATTCTCCGCGGACACTATATAACGCCCGTACGGTATTGCGTACTACAGGGGTTCTTACATAGGCTATGTAGGTTTTAGGGCCCCGACTATACGAACATATTTATGTACAATCTAATTTTTGCAGGCACGCCTCGTGGATTTTGAATCCGCGATGAGTGTGCCGACGTAAAGCGGTAAACAAGTAGGAGACATCCGACTGTTACTGACATACAGATGTGTGAACATTTCGTATGAATATATCTCCTCAAAGGTAATTTCCATAAAAGTCGTGAATATTATGCCCTGTGATAGTGTGTGGGTTGTACCGACAATTAATCTCAAATCTATAAATGCACTTTAATTTTAAAATGTACTTTTTTCAAGAATTTTTCACTTTTTAAACACACATGTACATATACATGTATATTTAGATATATGCGTAATTTAATTTCTCCACAGATATAATTAAAAACTTGTTTTCCAAAAGCGCTAAAGAGGTAGAACTTCAATAGACGGAATTATGACCCAATATTTTGGCCAATATTAGGTTTTCTTTTATTATATAACCAACTCTCCCAATGTTTGGAAACAAGCTTTCATTACTCCTATATACAAACATGGTGATAAAAATAATGTTGAGAACTATAGACCTATCTCCTTATTGTCCACCTTATCCAAACTTTTTGAGAGTCTAGTTCACGGCTCCTTATATTCCTATTTTCATCATCTCATAATACCTGAGCAGTATGGTTTTGTGAAACGTCGTTCTACAACTACAAATCTCTTAGCGTTCACTAATTATCTCTTTGAAAATATGGTATGGACCTTCAACAACAAGTAGATGCCGTGTATACGGATTTCCAGAAGGCTTTCGACAAGGTGGACCATAAGTTACTTTTAGACAAAATTGCATATAATGGCATACGTGGCAATTTACTTAGATGGTTTACTTCATATAAATATAAATATATATTCGACTGTAAATATCATTACAAGTTATTTTTTTTGCCTCTTTGCTACGACTGATTATTACTGTTGAATACTGTAATTGACCTTTGTTTAATTGACTGTAATGTACGATGTGAACCCCTGGTGCCCATAACACAAGTTTAATCTTTATATGGGCACCAGAGTTCAATCTAACACTTGCGCTATATATTATATTTTAGTTGTTGCTCTTGCTCTTACTCTCTTGCTCTTATATATCTTCCAAAGAACCCAGAAAGTTATTATTAATGGTTATGAATCTGACTTTGTTGCAGTTACTTCTTTAGTCCGCAAGGGTCCATTTTGGGTCCTTTGTTGTTCATTATATTCATAAACGACATCAAGTTATGTTTTCATAATAGCAATTTTCTTATGTATGCCGATGACGTAAAGCGGTATAAAATGTGTCAAAATGTGCATGATTGTTTACTTCTCCAAGCTGATCTTAATAGACTATCTCAATATTACTTGTATAATAAACTTTACCTTAGTGTAACAAAATGTAAAGCTATATCATTTACCAAGAATAAAAAACGCATAGAATTTAATTACTCCATCGATAATGTAACTTTGCATAAAGTTAACTTTATCAAAGATCTTGGCGTTCTGATGGACTCAAAATTGCATTTTGACGTTCATATTGATTTAATAATTAGTTAATAAAGCTTTTCAAATGTATGGGTTCGTAATGCGTTCCACTAAGGATTTTATTTATTTTATTTATTTATTAACGCTTTATATACATAGTATACAGGCGGTCTTAATGCCTGGGGCATTCTCTCCCAGTCAACCTTTGGGTCGTGAAGAGAAATCAAGGTAGGCGCATAAACTAATTAAAAAGAAAATATTTATAATAATAAATATTAAAATAATATATTATATGTAAAGATTTCATAATATATAGATAAATATATACAAAAGCATAATTATATATACATACATACATACAGGCGTATACATAGTAAAAACCAAAATAATTATTCTGCCAGATTTTTTTTGTAAGATTTTAAACGTACATAATCTTTTATATTGTTATACAATTCCTTAATTCATTCTCAGTTAGAATATGCAGTTTCTATTTGGAACCCCTTATGTGATAAATATGTAAAAAGATTAGAAATGGTGCAAAATAAATTTCTGCGTTGTGTGTATAAATGTTTTAAATCCAGAATTCCGTATACTGATTTATTAAAGCGTTTTAAGCTATTAAGTGTAGAGTCTAGACGATATCTTCTCAACGTTATGTTGCTGTATGGGTTGTGCAGCGGTGAATTTGATTGTGTTAATATTACTAACAAATTATGTTATGTGGTGCCTCGCACATATCTGCGTCGCCAGGCGCGTGCGACTCGGTTGTTTTATACTAGCAAGTGCAGAACAAACGCAGGAGCGCGTGTACCTCTTTGCAGACTTTTACATATGTATACTGAGCATTTCACAGATCTTGATATTTTTGCACTATCAAAGGCTAAATTAAAAGGTATGGTTGTTAAAAAACTACAATCTTTAGATAATTCCAGCGACTAACTCTTTTTGTAATACCTAATACTGTATAATGTTTTTCCTTTCTCTGATGCGCGTGTTTTTGTTTATGTACTCTTTTATTAACTTACGAAACTGCCGAAAAAAAGTGCCAAATAATGCGGTAATTAGAAAAAAGTTAAGTGAACGAATATAAATATTTTGCTTAATTTGATAGTTTTAAATATCTTATATTTAATAAGGTTTTTTATTTCATCATTAGTAATGTGGCCAATAAAATATTTTTTTTTAAGTATGTGTGTTATTTGATACAGTACCTACTGTCTGCTACATACGCAAAATAAAATTGTTATAATATGAATTTGTATTTTGTGTGCGATTATTGTAATGTTTATTTTATGTTTCTATTGGTGATTCTTACAGTACAGGGGACCATAAGTACCAGCCGTATTTTATTACAATTTTAACATAAACATATTTTCGTTTGACATTGTCAAGTTTAAATTTGGTTATTTTTATGATTGTAATTTTGAATTGTTTGGTGTAATTGACTTGTTAAAGCGTGCGAATCTAATGAAAGAAAGAAATAAATTATACCGTTCAATAAAATATATATTTTTGTTTTTGCTCTGGATGTCTCTGTGGATTTCTCTCAAGTCCACAGTATTCAAATATCTTCACGAACATACTAGATCGGCTTAGTATACGTGATTCTAGTAAAGGTTACATTTTTAATAAAAACACACCTAGAACTTCATTAGAACACAATTTATTTTCATAGTTTTTGTTATTACATTGAAATTCGATTAGGAATAATTAAATAAGGACGGGGAATGCTTTAAATGTATTTTTAACTTTTTTTTGAAAAACTGAGTGCTTACTCAGCTCATGGAAAAGTTAAAAGCTGAATGTTTGGTGACCCTAGAATAGTGTATTTGACTATAAGTGGGAAAAATCTAAAAACAATTAATCTATATAGTACATCATTAACCAATGAGATTATCTTAGTTTATATTTAAAAAAATACATTTAATAATTCATTTTATATCTGTCATAAAATAAAACGATGGCTAGTGATATGAAGTGAATCCGTTGCTATATAGTAAAACTTGTGTATTAACAAAGGAGTTTTAAAACTATTTCTCCCGCACATTATTTTAAAGTGAGTAACATAAATATATTGCGAAAATCACTCTTTATTATCCACAGGGTTGTTGTTTAAAGAGGTTATGTACTAGCGAAGTGACGTAGTCACGCGAAAAATGGTGCCAAGCTTTTTCTCAAAACGCCTGAAAGTATAGAATGATAATTTTAAATTGATTTTTATGAAACTTACCGATCAAATAAAAAAAAAATAGTTTGTTTTCACCTTAGGAACAACATAAGATACTTTTAAAAAAGCGTGGAAAATCCTATTCGGACTTTACATAGTAGTTACAAACTGTATAGAAATTATGATTGATTCTGAAAGTAAAGAGCAGTAACGTCTAATCTGAAAGTAATGAAAGAAACCCTTAAATCTTAAGGGTAGATGAGACCATCACATGACGGATGATTACTTGGAAAAGTGATTGTTCAAAAATATATGCTTATATAAATGAAAAGCTCGTAAAAGGCATATTTTTATGTTTAACTTATGTCTTAAATTATTTCTGTTGTAACTCTTCTATATACATTCATTCAGAGTTAATGTTTTGCTAAAAACTGATAAGCAAGAATGTAGTTCTATTATTTATCTCTCATTTTTGCTGATTTAAAGTAAAATATGAGATTGATTTAAAGACAACAAACAGAGTCAATCTTCCAAAGTCATTTATAGTTTCGTCAATAATAGGCATACAAGTATTCGAGACTGATTTTACATCAGGCAACGAAACCAATGTTCAATGTTAACATTTGTTGTTGGTAAATTGGTGAGTTGAATGTTATTTAAAAGATGATCTACGAGTATTATATTTTCGATGTTTCTCATATTATAGTATTTTGTATACCCCTGAGGACTGGCAGATACTACCTACGTATCTAATGTTTGTAAACTGACACAATCCAAATTTAATAAGGCCATCCATCCATCAGCCAAAGGAAGTCCGCTGCTGAACATAGGCCTCTCCTAATGATTTCCACAGTGACCTGTTGGAGGCAGCCTGCATCCAGCGAGGTCCCGCGACCTTTACCAGGTCGTCTGACCACCTAGTGGGTGGACGAAATCAAATCGAAAGGCCACGCTTTCGAAAAAACAAATGGGCATGCAAATTAATTAAGGATCATTACCTCTAAGTATACAACTTACATACTTGAGACGCATTCTGATCCACGCAATTTATACACTAGTCAATGCAACTAGTAAAAGGTTATGGAGTTGTAATATTGTTACTGAGTGTCAATAAGCGCGAGTCAAAAAAAACGACTGCTTCGGTGGCGCAGTTGTACTACAGTACGATTACAGCACTGAGGTCTCGGGTTGGATTCCCGAGTCGGGCAAAGTGGATTTCTCTATTGACTATATGCCCGGAGTCTGGAATTTGTTCCCGATATTGTGCTAGGTTCGCAACCTATAACAACATGAGATAGCACATACAAGGCGAAATGTGGGTGTCCTGGTAGCACCTCTACCTATCCCTTCTGGGAAAAAGGCCTGAGTTTATGTACTTATGTAAGTAAAGGAGTCAGTATTGAAATGACTCATGCATTATCGACACTTCCCAATGTGACTTAATATATAACGAACTACACTTCTCTATGTAGGCGGACTAGCACTACAGGAGATTTACCACAATTTACCTGACACCACAATGGAGAAAGACCTAAACGGATTGACGTATATTCTACAGATAGACGAGATCCCTCATATAAACTGTTTGTCCCCTATTTACCAAGGACAAAAGCAATATCCAATTCAATGACTTGAAATATTACTAATGGTGGTTCCCAAAAATAACAGAGCCACACAATAGGATGAGACGGTTCATATCAGTCATACCTCTTACTACTCGTATATTAAGTGTCAATGCAGACAAATTGACGTCATATTTCATAATTGTTTCTTTAATTTCGGCGAATATTACACATTGATATTAAATTATTTTCCCGACGTTTTAAAGACTTTACAGAATTATGATCACAGGATAGACTGGAATCTTGGTCATTGGCAGAGTTTGATTTATAAGACTACTTCATTTTTATTGTAAATACAAAAAGGTATATGTAACAAAATATTGAGTAGAGTGCTGATAGGTAAAGCATAGATTGCCAGTTGGGTAGAGAAGATCATGTAAAATAAAATAAATACTCAGAAAATTCTGGATTTATTACAGTTCTATACATAGATCCATTAAGTCAAACAAAATCCGTTCAAATTGTTATACCTTTGAAAAAGTAACGTTCCCGACTAATTGATCGGCTGATATGAAGGTCTCATGAATAATCTATGACTATTACTACTACTCACAAAAATTAAAGGATATTTTTTTTACCACATTTTAAGTTGTTTTTTGACAGTCTGTATTTTGGAGAAAATTTATCGTTAAGACATTTGCAACTAAGAAATTGGAAGCCTGAAATGTCTATTTTTCAGATCTGCGCTCTATTTCTTTATTGCATGTCTGGTCATATTAAACAATCGTAGCAAAACCAATGCGAAAAAAAATATCCAAACTTTTACTCGTGTTTGACGCCGTGCATTTACGTAGGTGATGTCTATTTGGTGACATAATTTTAAAGCTCTTGTAGATAATTTAATTCCTTTTAATTTGATATACTGGAGAACTCCGTAGTATCATTTGAAACTGACTTATGGTAAATCAAAGCAAAAATGGCCTTTCTGACTTTGACTCGGGATTACTCCAGAAATAATGATCACGCAGAAAAAAATAAGTTTACAAAACAACTTAATAGCATACTCTATAAGCTGTTATTAAAGTTTTATTATGTAAAACAGTATAACTGAGTGAAATTGTTGACTGAAGATAAGGTAAAAAAGGGTTTTTTTAAGGATATTCGGAAAACTTTGCATATATTTGAATAAAATTGACAAATTAAAAAAATCGTCTATAAGTTTTCTTCTTCATAGTATTCTAAAGACACCCTAAAGGCATGCAATTACGAAATAGAGCGCAGATCTAAAAAATAGACATTTCAGGCTTTTAATTTCTTAGTTTCAAATTTCTTAACGATCATTTTTCTCCAAGATACAAACTGTCAAAAACCACCTTAAAAAAATTATCAAAAAAAGTATCCTTTTATTTTTGTGAGTAGTGTATAAGCTGTCTGTCTCTCACTCAAAGGGCAACTTTGTGCGCAGAAATGAGCCATGCGATTAGTGAACCCTCCTGATGTGTTTACCAAGGTTCTACAAATTTCCTGACTATTCGCTGGATATACTCAGAACTGGGGCGCGCCGCGTAGTTCCAGTGGTAATGTAAGCCCACTGAGTTTGTCTCGCCGGGTCTTCTCAGGCAGGGCCGCATTAGATCCAATGGTAATATTAAATCGATATGCTTCGTTTTAACAATAATTATGGTCCGCTCATACATTGATTAACACAAGTGATGTATTTTAATTTATATTTGAAGTGCGTGGTGGCCTGTTGGTAACGGACCAGACTCGGCTGCCTACATGTTCACGGTGGTCGAGGGTTCAAATCCCAGGGCACACCTCTGACTTTTCGGAGTTATGTGTGTATTGATAGTCAATCACCACGCACTTTAGCGTTGAAGGAAAACATCGTGAGGAAACCTGCATACCGTAGCGATTTTAAAGAATTTCTACGGTATGTAAGTCCGCCAACCCGCACTAGGCCAGCATGGTGGACTATATGGCCTAACCACTCTCAATTGATTCTTTTGATTGTAGAGTAGGCCCCTGCCCAGCAATGGGACGTATATGGGCTGATAAAAAAAATGTATTTACATGTTTTTTACCATAAGAAATAATAATAAAATAAATAAATAAAAATCTTTATTTCAAATAAGGTTGAACATTATCCATTTTGAAATAATAAGTACTTCTTATAAGTAATACTGTTAGAATGTAAATTTTACTTTAGGCAGTATGATTTGTTACCTTGTGCATTTTGGAAGAAAAACTATGTTTTGACACTATGGTGTGTCGTGTGCTTTTGTTAAAACTGTTTGAAATTGTAACGTGTGCAGAAACGGATTAAAAGAATTCTTACTCAAGTGCATATATTTTATTATGTTCATAACATGAAGTCATTAAATACAATATAACAACATATAGGATAAGATTAGACTCTAACATCCAAGCTAAGAGCTTACTTAAGTTTTGGATAAAACAAGACAATAAGAAAGATAATTAAACAATAAGACTACTGAAATCCAAAAATGTAAACTTAATATAAATAATGTTACTCTAAATGTTATGTATAAAGAGAAAAATATTCAAAAAATATTTTAAAGTAAAAGGATAATAAGCTTATAACCAAATTTAATTCTACTACACATACAGCAATAATAAAGTAAAGAATGATGTTAGTAACATCCGAAATAATAATACTGGTAAAAAGTGTCGCGGAGTTATTGTAGATTTAAACATACATTCAGGGTCTTTAACTAATAAAGCTTACTTGTAAAATTATGAAGATGAGTGTAATAAAATTAAAAAAAATAAAATAAAGAAGGGATGTAGTGTATGCACGCACGAGATTGGCGGGCATTCGGTTGCCGACCGTGGCCGAGTGAACAGCTCAACCGTTGAGTGCGGATATACCTACACCTCATGAAGTATAAAGTGTGTTTCATTGATATCACAAATACTACATATACCAATGTCTTAGGGTGGATGGACGTAGTAAACTTGAATTCAACGAGTCTCTTACAAATTTGTATGCTCTTGGGCTTATAAAATTTAAACATAAAGCAAATTTACGCAATGACAGAGAATATTTTCTATTGAAAGAGCCTGGACAAATAACTTTCTTTGAAAAGTCTTTGTTTACGGAATCGGTTGGTGACAGTAAGTCACTAGCTTCTTCGTTAATAAGGCATCTCTAAGCTTTAGTTGTATCAGAATGTTTTCTAAATTTTTCAACTTTTTATTCAATCTTCTAGTTATTTGCCGAAGTGCCTTCAACCGTCTTAAACGCTGTTCTGATTTTCTTTTTTCTGTATTAATTTTTTTCTTTAACGTTCTTGGCAAGAGCTCTGGTGATGATTCCTAAAATATTCATAATTTGTTTTATATGTAGAAGTTGCATAAAAACTAATCAGTGTTAATCGTAACATATGTATAAGAGATATACATACAATCGAAGTTGTTGTGCTGTATTGCTCTTCTGTAGTATCTCCATGTAGTTCATGCATAATATTTGTTGAACATGATCCAGTAGACTCAGATGGTCTACCTTCATCACTGAATGTATATTCGTCTCCTTGAAGCTGAAAAACGAGCAATACTTTCGTCAGTGAACAAAATTAAAAATTTGCTTTGAAGTGGTAGTTTCGTATCAAGATCTAGATATAGGCGTCAAGTGATTATTCAGATAGATTATACGCTCTTTGCTTACAATATTGGTAACATAATTATATAAGTAAAAATATTATCCTATCATATACGCTACGTTTACGAGTATAAGTGCGTCGTGGCCTGTTGATGAACGGGCCAGACGCGGCTGCTAACATGTTCACGGCGGTCGCGGGTTCAAATCTCAAGGCTAGGGCCATCTTTAACTATGCTAGGGCCCTTGGGCACTCAAGAATTTGGTGCCCTTTTGGAAAGTAAATAAACCGAAATATACTAACATTTTTCTACTATAATAATTTGTAATAGGTAATCTGTAATAATCTATATCTATACTAACACACCGGGTGAATTTTTCAAGTGGGCGTGCATGACCAAATCCGAAACAATAACAGCAAAAAATACTGAAAGAAGTCATCAGCCCAATTTTGTAGAAAACTAAAACTTAGATTTTTGAAAAATCAATATTTCTAGCGAGGAATCGAACTAGATGATTTCGAAAAAATAAGCATGGTGTATTATAACACCATTACATAGTGTTGCTAGTAGGGATCCAATGCTCTAAAGTAATGATACACGGCAAACTAAAGGAAAGACGTAATTTAAAGCAAAATTCATAAAAAAAATTATCTTCCGTTGTCTTAATACCTAATCTCCATGCGTTGCGGGTAGAATTATCACCACGCACTATAACGCTGAAGGAAAACATTGTGAGGAAACCTGGTTACCATAGTGAGTTTAAAAATATCTGTGGTACGTGAAGCCCGCCAACCCGCACTAGGCCAGCGTGGTGGACTATATGGCCTAACCACTCTCAATCGTAGTCTCGATTTTAGAGGAGGCTCGTGCCCTGCCGTGGGACGTACATATGTTATACAGATACGCTACACAATGTTTAGTTAATTTAGATACACAATATTTTATAGAATAGATACATATATTATAAATTTATGGTTTGACTTCAATGACTATAAACCTCAAATGATGACTGATTATCCATATATGTAAATTAAATAAAAATTCAATCTCAGAGATTATTGACATATCGATAAGTTACTTAACACCGGTATAAACTACTTAATAGTTTATACCGGTTTGTACCATAAAAATATTATAATAGAAAAGTAAGAACATTAACACTGCTTTTCATGTCAAAAAACAAATATATAAAAAAGCTTGCTTACAGCTGCAGCCGACATTGAAGTATCTTCACACGGCAAATCCACTTCCGGCATCTTACTTTTCTCTGTAGTATGTACATTCTAAAATGAATAATAGAGATTTTCAATATATGAAAATAAAAATGTATCAATATTATAAAGAGAGCAAAAAACCAATTGTGGGAATTTATAATAAAAATACTTCAGTTATTTGAGCAGTTCTAACAAAAAAATATAAAGTAGTACATTATAACAAATATTTTTTCAAAAATAAAAAGTTATTTGGATTAAAGTTATCAAAATACATAAAAAAATTAAGTGTTATTAAGAAGCAAGTTTCTAACCTGTGAAATAAACATATTAATATATAAACTTATATCGGCTTACCAAAGTTGGGATGGCATCAGAATATAAATATGTTTCGTCCCCATGTTTTAAGAGGTGTCTTGGATAAAAATGTTTGCTGCAAATTTTCGAAAACTCTGTAGGCATCCACTCCAAACGACCAGTGGCAGCAATCCACTTCAAACCCATATTCGGATTAGCCGGGAAACTGAAATCAGTGATAATAAATTAATGTATTAAGTATTACTTGTACTTGTAGCATTAAGTAATTAGAGAGTAACAAACTGTAATCATTTTGATAATGTGTATGGCACGGTACACAGACTGGGAATTACAAACTACACCTACAATCATCTACTTTCAATTGCACGATTCGCAATAGTCGCGGTTGTATCTACACAATAAAAATGATCATGCTATTTATCACCACGCAAAATCACTGTCACTAGCCAAAGACAGTCTAATAATACAATCTCACTCTTGCAACACTAACGTTTTAGGGTATAAAGCTTACGTGTTTATTAAAATTACAATAACATTGAGAATAAAATAAATAATGGCCGTTGGGGCCGAAAGGTTCTGGGTTGCGGGCCACGTACAGACAAGCGCTGTGTCGGACGTCCGCCTACAAGGTGGATGGACGACTTGGTTAAGGTTGCAGGAAGCCACTGAATGCAGTCCGCTTCCAACAGGTCAATGTGGTGATCCTTGGGGTAGGCCTATGTTCAGCAGCGGACTTCCTGTGGCTAAAGAGAGAGAGAGAGAGAAACGAACGTACTACTACAATGTATTACAGTGCTGTCTCTTTTAAAAAACAAATATGAAAAATTAGTTAATTAAAATACCTAAAGACACTAATAATAATTATTAATACATTTATTCACTTACCCATGGAATGATAACCCTGTTATTTTCTCATCGCTATCGCTTGTACAGCCAAGTACGCTACACCGCACCATTTTGTGATGGATTTAGCAAAGATTTTGGAATTTAAATAGCTTTTTAACACTCTGAAATCCTCCGACACTAAACACAAACACGATACGACAGAGACATATATGAAAATTTGTTTATCAATTTCAATTCCGACCTTGAAAAAACCGACTCGCAATACTGGACAGAATTATTACGCCTATGTCTCTTTCTATCTTAAGCAATACCTCTATATGGCGTCTCTTTTTGTGGGACTGAATAGGCGCTATACAGCAGTCTATGGTTTACTCTGTCTACGTTTTAAACACAATTTCAAAAATTGAAAAGTTCCTTGTGACTTTGGCTTTACTCGTTTTGTATGTATTCAGGTCAAGATAAATATTTATTGTTGTCTTCAAAGTGAGCTAAAAATAGAAGCAAAATCGTTCCATTATCGGTTGCTATAAAAGTAGTAATGTTGAATATATTTTTATTGTTTCAGCAATTATTTTTCCCGGTGCTGAAGGATTATGCGCCAAATAAAGTATATGAGCACAATTTTGAGTACCCATCCAATACGAAAAGTTTGAAAGTGCAATTCTAGAATGATATTTTTTTTAAAAAAGTAAAGCGAGCGACATTTAATAAAAAATATTTTAATATTTACAAGTTTTATTTAAATATGATATAAGAAAACGTCTACGACATACAAAATCTATCCAGAGGCCACTATTGAATACGGCTGTAGGTATGTGAACATCACCATCATCATCATCAGCCCGTTGCAGTCCATTGCTGGATGTAGGCCTCTCCAGATATTACAGACTTTGATGAATGTGTTTGAGAGAAAGTATTTGATTAAATGAAAATCGCTCATTAAGATGGTTTATGGCGAATATAGTGAGTGTAAACCTTTCGAACACTAACATACTCGTAATCAAATTGCAATTTAAAAAATTTAGGGTGTCTTTAGAATACAGTAAGGTAGAAAAGTTACCGACGATATTTTTAAAATGTCAATTTTATCCCAAGATATGCAAAGTTTTCCGACTATCTTTAAATAACTCTTTTTTTATCTTTTTTTCAGTCAACAATTTAACTCAGTAATACTGTTTTACATAATAAAACTTTAATAACAGCTTATAGAGTATGTTTTGAAGTTTACAAAACCCCAATTTTATATTCTTCGTGATCACTATTTCTAGAGTAATCCCGAGGAAAGACCATTTTTGCTTTGATTTACCATAAATCAGCTCCATATCATACTACGGAGTTCTCTAATACATCAACATAAAAGGAATTAAATAATCTACGAAAGATTTATGACAATGTCACCAAATAAACACACCCAAGTAGGGATTGCAATCCAGCGGCGTTTTCAATCCAGCGGAATTTTTGCTGGATTGACCTGAATCCAGCTGGATTGACCTGAATCCAGCTGGATCCAGCGCGGATCCAGCAAAACGTGGAACGAAAATAAAAAGACGACATTTTTAAGACTTTTTTTATTAATTTGTACTTCTTACGATAATCTTTGAAATCTTCCACTCATTTGATATCTTATATTAATTTGCTTTGGTTTTTTAATAATTTGAGATCAAAATAATCAACATAAAATTAAATAACAAACATATAACCTTATATTCATATAACATTTAAGATAATGTTTCTAAGTAAGCACTATCTTATTAATTACGCTTATGTTTAATGATAGGACGGCTAATCAGTAGCAATCAGTCTCACAAATTCTTTTAAAATTAACTTAATTAACATTATTTTAAAAAAGGACCGTAACAATAACACTATTTTAATTTTCAATAGTATTTTTGTATCAAACAAAAAAAGCTTTGAAATAATCTTCTCTCCGCTCGTTAATCCTTAATAATTAAGCAGTTTAAAGTCTGACGATAAGAGACTACTTCTTTTTTTGAATTCTCTGAAAGTAAGACCTTAGAAAACAAATTTTATCTATAGTCTTATCTCCCAACCTGCTTCGCACAGAACTGCATATGTAGCCGGCTGCTGAGAATGCCCTTTCGGCCTCTACACTGGTCGGTTTTAAGGTCATTAAATACTCATAAACAAAACTAAACAATAGAAATTGATACGTTTGCGGATCCGCATCGCTGGATCAAGATGTATACTGGATCCAGCATGTTTAAAAAGCGCTGGATCCAGCTGGATTGCTGTATGCTGGATCCAGCAATTGCAATCCCTACACCCAAGTAAATGCACGGTGTCAAACACGAGTAAAAGTTTGGAATTATTTTTTTCTCGTTGGTTTTCCTACGATTGTTTATTAATCAGGCATGCAATAAAGAAATAGAGCGCATATATGAAAAATAGACATTTCAGGCTACCAATTTCTTGGTTTCAAATTTATTAACGATCAATTGTCTCCAATATACAGACTGTCAAAAAACACCTTAAAAATATGATAAAATAAAATATTATTTAATTTTTGTGAGTAGTATATTATGATATTAGTATGCGAGTAGCTAGATATAAGGTAGGTTAGATAGTTATTTATTGATATGCCGCCACTGCCAATTACACTTATGGTAAAATAGTATAACAATTATGAAATACTTCGTTTATGCACAATAATTAACTAATAAACTAAATATTATTGTGGATTGACCTGATTCTTATATGGAGATAGTACTAAAGGGACTAGGAAGTGATTAATGTTGCTATTTATCCTGTTTGAACGTGACTGAGACCGGAATACGCTAATTGTTGCTCAACGACGCGACGTTCAATCAAGTATTATATACCTCACACAGCAAAGAAAACACTCTTTTCAGAATCGACGAAAAAAAGAATAAATAGAAAGATTTATGATTATAATTACTTCCCCACCGCCCTTATTCATCAGATCTGGTTCCATTTAACGTTTAACTGTTAGCTAATTCTGAAAAGGATGCTTGATGGAAATTTATTTGTCTAAAATGATGAGGATACTGCCGCACTTGAAGCGTATTTTAAGACCAAACATAAATATGTTCTGTATGTAAGACATCAAAAGCATCCAAAAACTATCTTGAATAATAAAATAGAATATTTTTTTATTGTATTGTTTCAGCCCATATACGACCCACTGCAGGGCACGGGGCTCCTCTACAATCGAGAGTACGATTGAGAGTGGTTAGGCCATATAGTCCACCACGCTGGCCTAGTGCGGGTTGGCCGCCTTTTACATACCATAGAAATTTATACAAATCGCTATGATATATAGGTTTCCTCACGATGTTTTCCTTCACCGTTATAGTGCGTGATGGTTGACATTAATACACACATGACTCCGAAAAGTCAGAGGTGTGCCCTGGGATTTGAACCCGCGACCACCGTGAACATGTAGGCAGCCACGTCTGGTCCGTTACCAACAGGCCACCACACACTTTAAATAGAATATATGCACAAATAAATGTTTTAAATAGTTAGTCTCGGGACTTAATTACCCGCTTGTTACTTTGTCTTATCACAGCAATAACCAAATATTAAAAACAGATACCAATGAATTAAAATCCACCTTTATGAAGCAATGAAAATAAACCCAAACAAAGAAACTGTTCTCAACGCATTCAAACCATATGGATATGTTTTGCCGCTCTTTGCTTCAGTGAACGAACTACCTTGTACAGTTTAAACTTGCCACCGAATGTCAAGAGTAATGTAAACAAACGATTAGAGTCTTTATTATTACAAAGGCTAATTTATAGGCCTGTTGCTTTACGAAATCAAAGAGCTGGGCGGGAAATCTAGGCGCAGGTCGCGTACTAAATACCTAGATCAATACTCGAGGGGGCGGAGGGGCGCGCGCTCTCGGCATTCGCTCTCGGGAAGCTTACGGATCGGTCGTGTGTCATCTGTGGCAGTAAGGAGCTCCAGCTGTAGCTGCCGTGGCTGCAACCTTCAGCCATGGGCTTTAAGATCATCAGCGAGTTCTGTGAGTAACTGTGAAATTATTTATACATTTTTGTAAGAGTCAACGTGGAACGATTAGTCAACCACCTGCTGCTTGTTGGCCTAATGCTGTTTTGTTATTGTAAACATGTCAGTTTTTAACGCTTTTTTAACGTAATTTGTAAAAGTATAACGTTTTTTGGCATCGTATTTTGTGTTTGCGTAATTAAATCTGATATAAAATCTGACCTAAAAATTTATTTTTTATTAATTATTTGTAATTAAATATGCAAATAAATTTTAAGGAATATATAAAATAGATGCCATGTAATTGTCTCGTGTGCTGATCGATAAACTTTGCAATATTAACATGGCCGGCGAGGCCAATATTGGCGCGCATGTGCAACCTGCAAGGACACACGAGGTCGCCCGGGCGACCTTCGCGCCAATTCTATTACATGAGGGAATTCAATCACTACCTCTTAGGTGTTTATTCCCCCGCCTGCTTTTAGTTATGCTACCTACGGTCTTGGCTTATAATTTTACGACTTGCAGTATATCTGGCATCGATTATTTTAAAGGATATCCAGTTTTAGGCATACTTTGTCTTGATATTGCAACTAAAGCGTAGTTGTTTTACAGAACTGTTTTCTTTCTGGTTTATAGTCACAGGCAAGAGCCGATAAATAATTAAGTGACTAAGTAATTTAATATAAAATTATTTGATTACAGTGCTCTCGAGGCAGCAAATGGAGTTTGCTGTCCATGAAGCCGAGCAAGATCAAGAACTATACCCGCATCTGAACATCGTCCCACCGCCGGAGGACACTGAGGGGCCGAGGGGGGAACTCCGATACTACATGCAGCTGACCGCTCGCTATCCGTTCCATTACCTCGTGTTCACCGTTGACGAGGTTATGCGCGTGCTGCGCAACAACGGTTGGTTCGACGGCAGCCACGCCGCGCTCTGCGAGATCCTTGCCGAATGCAGTATCCCCTATTCTGACGATGATATCTTCGAGGAGGACGACGACGATGATGGATGAAAGCCCTTCAAATATTCATCCCCTGCAATAGCAGCCATCCTTTTTACTATTGCTATTATTTTTTTCATATTTTGAATTTATTTTATCTAAGGTAATGGGTTTTATAATTATTTTTTTAATTTTTTTCTATATTTCGAGGCAATCTAAAGTATACTTTTGGGAAACGTCTATAAAAATATGTTCGGCCCAAGGCTAAAAAACTTTGAAGACTGACTGAATGACATCTGCGCTTTGCGTCTGTTCATGAATTATTTAATTTTATGCTACTGCGAAAACGTATACGTCCCCATTAATAAACATATTCGCATGGCGAATATTTATTGCGTAAATATATTTCATATTTCAGTTTGTTGTGTTTTTCTAAATTCGTATAAAAATATGTCCTACTAACATTGCATATTTCACCCGTTTGTGTTTGAATTAACGTTAACTTCTCCGATGCCTCAATGACGCCGCGGCTGCCCGTCAAAGTCTTCACTCTTCAAGAAATTCGTGATTCACAAAAAGACCTCAGCATCTTCAAGTTTTACCAACTTTAGCTCTTTGATATTACGCGTCTTGGATCTCAAGTTTCTTTTCATTAGAGTGCTTCTTAATAGACTTTATGATCACACGATTATCAATAACTAAAATCTCTGAGGAGTCGATGTTTTACAATCACTTATTTGTTTTTGTATTATTTTTGCGTGGAATCAATTATTGTTTTATTACAGCTCGTAGGAGTTTAGCTCGCGCTTTCGTGTCACCTTCTATGCGACATTAGCTAGTTGTTGTAAATTTACCGCTTTTGATATAAGTAGGGTAGTTTTTCATGTGTAAATGTAATATATTTATAACTATTTATGCACAAGTGTATGATACACTTATAATATATGTATATCAATAAAATTCTACAAAAATGTTATTTGTGTTTAATTACATTCCATTTCTCTAAATGTTGCCAAATGATACCAAATATTGAATATGCATAATGCGATTTTAAAATGATGCGACTACAAAATATATACTTTGGTACAGTTCCCGCAGTGTAACTTTGCTATAAGACTTAGTCTTGCGATTAGTACGTACAGATCAGTGCCATCTTGGTCTTTTGTTCCCGTAAATGTAACATGCGATAGCGGTCATGAGTCAACACGAATAAGGCATTCAACCAGACGGTCGCCAGAGACCTTTATTGAATCTAAAATTTAAATTTGCCCTTGTTCGACTTCAAAGTATATTCATAAGCGTCAGAGTATTATTAGCCACAGCAAGTTCAACGCTGAACAAAGAATTCTAAGTTTATTGAGTGTTGAATAGACTTGTTTTTAACATTCTTTACTTTATTTTTTACTTTGTAATTGTTTTGTTTTTTACAAAGTCGGTTCTATTTGTTTTAAAATTAAATTGTGGGCTTAAATTTTTAAAACAATGATTCCTTATCAGCCCATATATAACCCACTGCAAGCCACGGTTATCCGTTACAATCGACAATACGATTAAGCGCGGTTAGACCATATAGTCCACCATGCTGGCAAACAATTATTTGATTTTTTTTTGCTATTAATGGCGAGACGTGTATGCCATTCGCCTGATGTAAAGGACGAAGCCACATGATGCGATGCCGCTGCGTCATCTATACATGTAGTAAATTTGTAACCGATCGATGTGTGTACATGGATGATAAATGAGAAAAACTAATATGGGGGGACTATATTAACGTAATAGAACCTAAAACAATGTTTTTTTTAAATTTTTCTCTGTTTGTCTGTGTGGTTGTGCGCCATGAACTCAGAAACGGCTTAATGGATTTCAATGAAATTTGGTATGGAGGTAGCTGATACCATGGATTAACACTTTGATTACTTTTTATCTCGATAAAAGTGGTGTTCCCGTGGGATAAGGGAGAAATTCCGATATATTTGTTAGTTTTTTGTACTCAAGTGGATGGGATGCGACTGGATTACATATCTTGAATGAGAATGAGACGGGACAAGGCGGGATATAACGGGACGGGATGGGATTTTTTTTATAAAGATAACCACACAAACGGAGTAGCGGGCAGAAACCATCCTACATATACATTGCTATAGCCTGTCACACAATGCGTTTGTTCGCCGTGTGGTGGCGACGCTGCACGCGCGTCGTTTTGAGGCCTGAGAGACAGGTCGGGGAGAGGTGATGCGATGTGAGGGGTATGAGCGTTGCGCTGCGGTGCCGCTCCGTCCGTGTGGCACCCTATACGTCGAATGCGTCAACGTGTCGTGTGCCTTCGATAGCGATACTACCGCTCATGAACAGTACTAAAACCGAATACCATGAATTACAAAGCAAACCTTGGCATTCCTCTACGCTCGACATCCTGAGAGATAAGAGATAGTCTCATTTTGTCCAGTAGTTGCACCGGCTACAAAAATATTTCTTTCTTCTTCATTATTCTGCCAAGGTGCACTCCCTTCTTTACTGCCAAAGTACTCTTTAAATAAGTCTCGCGTTACGGAAACATTCACATGATAATTCTTGATATTCGCGTCGTAAGAATTAAGTTTTCAGTAGGTATGTCTGGAGTAGGGCTATTGGAACGTTGCGCCCTAGAACTCATCATACACTACTCACAAAAATTAAAGGATATTTTTTTGTCAAATTTTGACGGTGTTTTTTGAAAGTCTGTATCTTAGAGAAAATTGATCGTTAAGAAATTGGAAACCAAGGCGTTTGAAGCCTGAAATGTAAATTTTACAGATCTGCGCTCTGTTTCTTTATAGCATGCCTGGTTAATAAGCAATCGTAGGAAAACCAACGAAAAAAAACAGTCCAAACTTTAACTCGTATTTGACACAGTGCATTTACGTGGGTGATGTTTATTTGGTGACATCATCATAAAGCTCTTGTAGATAATTTAATTTCTTTTAATTTGATATACTTGAAAACTCCGTAATATGATTTGGAGCTGACTTATGGTAAATCAAAGCAAAAATGGCCTTTCCGACTTTGAATCGGGATTACTCCAGAAAGAATGATCACGCAGAAAAAAAACAGACTGTTAAAAAACACCTAAAAATTAGATAAAAAAAATAGCCTTTCATTTTTGTGAGTAGTATATAATGGAGTATGGTGTGCAGCAACAGATTAGACCAACAATACTAAACCCTTGACATAATGTATCAAATACATCTTCTGATGCATGCACCACGCATGGAAAAAATATATGTAAATACGCTTGAACTACTTACTATACACATCTTGTGATGTATGAATTTTAAATATGAATTCATCATAATACCATTAGTTAAATTAAATGCGATATATTCAACGAGACACTTCTGTATAACTTCTCAGTAATGTATCTCCTGGGTTTATCCTCCAGTTACCGATTTTAATTTTTCTTTAACAAACTACATTTCACCTGAGTTACCTTCTTTGCCATTCTTTACCTTAACCAATAACTACCGTTATAAATTTTCGGTTCGCATCGACTACAACATGAAAGACAATAGAATTATTATCTCTGAGTTGAGTTCCTGATTTCTGAGGGTCGTGATTCCTATTATGTACAATTTTCTTAATGATGTTGCGCCATCTGGGTTTGCTTTCTACGGAGTGGCAATCCGCCCGTACGCAAGGGTTGAGGGCGGTGTGGATTTCCTCGGCCCATAATGAGACATTGCGGTCTCGTGGTTTCTTCCCTACGATCTTGCCGGTAATTATGGCCTATCAAGTTTGTCATCATTCCTTTGTGCTATATAATCGAAATACTCAAGAACTCAAGAAAACGAAAGAAAGATATGTCTAGTGGTCATGTTAAGTTCTTTGAGTATTGACACAACATTTGTTCTTCCCGCTGACCAGGAAATGGATGCATTCTTCTCCAACACCACATCTCGGATGTCCTGTCAGGTCTCTGCGCCATACAGGAATATGGAAAAGACAAGAACATGAAATAGTGTTATCTTGGTGAATTTTCTATTATTTTTATCTCCCTCAATTAATTCTGGAATTCCTAAAGTCTACGTTATAAGACTTGAGGAAGAATTTTTAATCCGTAATTATTTTTTTTAACCTGAAAGATCTGTGACTTTTTTTAGTACATCTTTTTTTCGCATAATGGCACATGTGATACTTTGCCAATTTCCTCCCGATGAAATAGTGTAAATCAAATTTATCTCAAATTTGGAACGTGGTTACTGTCATGGAATTATATCGGTAATCAGTAGATCAAAAGCCACATTATTTTAAGTTTCTCTCTATTTCTCTGTTTTCGGCCACTGGAAGTCTATTGCTGAACATAGGCCTCCTACAATTCTGAGCCTTATCCCCTCTTTTAATTCTATTTAGATACTATTGACTATGAGCACAACAAATCACACATTACGCTGTAGTAAATCAACACCACCAAAAACATTTTATCTAGAAACAAATCCTAGATCTTTAGTTAAATTAAGAAGTATTCTACGGAATGGTACCCCGATAGCAATTTGACAATTTATCAATGTAATCAGCAAATTAACTACTAGCCTGTCGTTTTGTGGTTATAAAAACAAATACGCCTTGTTATACAGAATGACTGCCTGGCTCACTATTACAAGGTTCTATGTTACATTTTTGGCACTTATTTATTTAAGTATACAGCACGTTTCTATATATATGGCTATAGTTTATAGTAAATTAAATTTAGTCCTATGTAATTTTTGACCGTAAAAATAATAAGAACCGAAAATTATAAAAAAAATACCTTGTAATATTTTATGATACACATGGAGCCATTGTACATTGTTTGGACCCATTTATTAATGTTATGGGTATTGTGTTTAACATAGGAAATTGTTTAAAAACAATTTTGTTTTGTTCATGGTAAAAAAATATAAGACAGATCGCGCGTCATTTTCTTACGCCATCTTATTCGTACTCCTAATAGGATATATCCTTAGTTTTATATTCAATACATAATAAAACCACTTTTATTTAATATAGCGGCGCGTTCTTGCTTCGCCTGGGTTTTATTTTTAGGTAGCATAGGTCCGGCAAACGAGCAAGCGATGGTAAGTGATCACCGCCGCCCGTGAACATCCACAACACTTGGATCATGGATGTGTTGCCGGCCCATCAAATCGGATAAAGGAAAGCAAGTGGGAAGGTGTATTTCGCATTCGGCAGACTCAGTCACCGAACGAAACGCGACATAATAACTGTCGCTTCACGTCGATATTCTGTGAGACAGTGGTACCACCCCGGATGAGCCTGCCTATTCATGCTAAGTCATGGCTGACAATCAACGGAAAAATATCTCCTGGGTCTGTTGTTACTATGGGAGTGCCGCAGGGCTCAATTCTTGGACCCTTTCTCTTCTTAATATACATTAATGACTTACCTTTTTTTATAAGGGACAACTGTGAGGTAGTGTTGTTTGCTGATGATACTTCATTAGTATTTAAATTAAATCGACGCCAACCAGATATTGACGATGTAAACCACACCCTCTCAAAAATAGTGTATTGGTTTAGCGTTAACAATTTGCTATTAAATAGCCAAAAAACTAAATGTATAAGATTTGTGACACCCAATGTAAAAAAAGTTAACGCTAACATTTCTTTGAATGGGGATGAGTTGAGCCTTGTGGATTCCACTAAGTTCTTGGGAATTACATTAGATCCCAAACTTCAATGGGGTCCTCATTTAGTCGCTCTAGCTAAAAAGCTGAGCGCCGCAGTCTTTGCGGTGGGTAAAATTCGCCAATTGACTGATATAGATACAGCTCGATTGGTTTATTTTGCCTACTTTCATAGTCTGATGAGTTATGGAATTTTAATGTGGGGTGGCGCAGCTGACATTAATACTATCTTTGTTCTCCAAAAGAGAGCTATAAGATCAATTTATTCGCTAGGGTCCAGATGTTCTCTTAGAGATAAATTTAAAGAAATAAATATAATGACAGTAGCGTCACAATACATTTATGAAAATTTAATGTATGTCCATAAGAATAAAGAAAATTTTCGAAAGATTAGCGATATTCACGACAAAAATACTAGGAATAAGAACAATCTAGCTAGTCATAAGACCAGACTCCACAGGATCAGCAAATCTTTTAAGGGTTACTGTATACACTTTTATAACAAAGTTCCCACTCATATGAAAGCCTTAACTATTAAAAAATTCAAAGCTACTATCAAGAAACAATTATGCAATAAAGCTTATTATAAAATTTCTGAATATCTAGATGATAATAAGGCTTGGGAATAGAATAAAATTAAACATATAGATAGTATTTCGGAGCGGAGGTATCGGTGTGCTCTGTATATTGTAATTTATATTAAGTAACTTTACACATTGTATTTTACTTTGTAAGCGATTGGGTATGTCATGCTCGCTTAAAAGTCTGTGCTTGCGGCGGCGTCGTGTGCCGGGTCGGTCACTTCCCTGTAGCATGGTTGAGGAGGCCGATGGCTGGCACATGCGTCATACTCGTGAACGGGTGCTGCTTGTGTGGACTGGTCTGTCCGATTTGCTTACATTGTAACTGATTTATAGATTACATAAGGTTTTCACGAGTATTCACTGCGTTGGTGAAACATACTGATTCTTCGTTCTGGCCTACTTCACTTCACTCAGCCATATTAAACATAATATAAAATTTCACTTGCAAATTATAACAAATTATTAATGAACTGCTCTGATTTGGACCAACTTGTAATTTTTGTAATAATCACGATATTGTAAACTGGTTTTGAAAAGAGCAACACTAGAGTTTCTTGCCCGTTCTTCTCTAGTGAAAACCGCTTTCCGAACCGGGTGGTAGAAAAAAAAAATGACTGAATCTAAATAATGTTGAACATTTTAATGGATTCAATAAATTATTTTCATTTTCATTTTCATTTTTCAATAGCGTGGCTATGTTGTGCATGGTGCAGATATTTTTTGACTCCACTCCACACAATATTGGAGTTTGGCCAGGGCCCCATCCATCTTCCCTTTTTTTTACTTGACAATGTCCCGGCCGGTGCCTGGCGATTGACAGACAGCGACGTTCTTGCTGACAGCCTCGGCATAAGCTAAGGTGTTTGATAGGGTGTGGCATGGTGGTCACCCCTCCAAACAGCCGACATACGGTCTGCTCTACAACTTGTGTTCCTGGATTTCTGGCTTTATGCATGGGCGTAGAATGCGTGTCGTCGTTGACGAAGGCACTTCGGCGCTCATGTCGATAAATCCCAGAGTTCCACAGGGCTCGGTACTGACGCCCACCCTGTTTATTTTGCATATCAATGGTATGTTGTCACTCGGCAAGTTTAATTGCTATGCTGATGACAGCACGGTCCATGGGCGATACTACTATGGGCCCAGGTTGCCGGATCTAAACTGTGAGGGGACGCGAAGATCTTGTCAATGAGTTCACCCGGACCTTGGATCTCATTTCTATAAGGAGTTCCAGGAATGTGGTTGAATTCGATGCCAAAACATACTTTAGTTTTACGTTTACGTGCATAAAATCCCCATTCTCTTCACTTCTCAAACTTTAGGGTATACCACTCTCAGTACAAAACAACTTGAGTATCCTTTTTGGGGATATCCGCTGCGACCCAAATCCAAGAAATAACATCGAGGGCGTAGTATCTGCCACATCAGGCTGGGTGGGAATCCTGAACAGGGTGCGTCAGTTTTCCACGCACGGTCAACTATACCGCTTGTGTAAAGCGCAGGTCCGGCCGGATATGGAATACTGTTCGCATCTCTGGGTTGTATCTTCCCAGTACTTACTCGATGCTTCGGTTAGATTACATCGGTGGTCCATCCGCATTGTGAATGATGCAGACGTTACGAACAACTTGGAGTCACTACAGCTGCGGAGGGGTGTCGCCACTCAAAGCGTATTCTACCATCCATATCAGGGCGAAGGCTCTAAGGAAATGTTCAATTTGGTCCACTCTCTTTTCCTTAACAGAACTACGCGTGCCGGCATGCGAAGCCATAGCTTGATAGTAAAAAACATCTCGGCGCGCACCGAATAATTTGCCAATAATTTTTTGTGCCGCACCGTCCAGCTGGTGGTATGGTTAGCCGTCACACATGTTCCCCCTTTCCTATAATCTAGGGTCCTTCCGCTGTAGTGTGAAGAAGCATCTTAGCAGGCCGCCAGGATTGTATCGAATGCTAGGGAAATACCCTCTGATACTATTCGATACTCTGCTAGGTGCGTGTAAAGTGCGTGGTGGTCTGCTGGCAATGGATCAGACACGGCTGCCTACATGTTCACGGTGGTCGCGGGTTGGAATCCTAAGGCACACCTCTGATTTTTCGGAATCGTGAGTATTGATAGTCATTCACCACGCACTATAACGGTGAAGGAAACATCGTAGAGAAACCTGCATACCATAGTGATTTGTAATAATTTCTATGGTATGTAAAGTCCGCCAACCCACACTAGGCCAGCGTGGTGGATTATATGGCCTAACCGCTCTCAATTGTATAAGAGGCCCGTGCCCTGTAGTGGGATGTATATGGGCTTATACAGATACAGATTCTCAGACCGGACGACATTGAGCGTATCAGAAGGTGCGGTGCCAGATTAAAAAAAAATATATGATCATAAAGTTTATGTTTTGTTATTTATAAATATCTATTATTTATTTTACATGTTTTTACTAAAGCTGATAAATAAGAAACATGTTTTAAAGTAGTAGAATGAGAAATTTACTATGATTTTATTTCAGTAAAACAACGTTTTTTTGTGCTAGTATACAAATAAATGGGTTGTTTTCGGAATTGCACAATCCTATGTTCATATAAATTGGCTAATATATTAATTTAGGCAATGAGAATTGACTGTTTTTTGTGTTCAAGTAGCATTTTGAATCAAACTTAAAAGGTACCTCAAGTGAAAACCAGTAAGGATAGGCTTTACAATTTTTTACCGACATGCAAATTTTAAACCGCGTTTTCCTAGAATTAATGAAAAACATAGAAGCTTGTAATACTGAGCCAGCGATATGTTAATTAATTGAAACCACATGTTTCTCATCACCCCAGGTGCTATTGTACAAAATCAGAAAAATATCCGAGATTATTATTATATTTTTTATTATATTTTTCATTATTTTTGACCACCCCGTATAGATACGAGTATTTTTACCGATTAGCTGAATTTCTGCTCGGTTCGGGAAATTACCTGAGCGGTAAAAAGAATCATAATTATGCGGATTGATTAAAGGCCTTGGAAATTAAAATCACGATTTTTGACAAAACTACCGGGCACATTTTTTTTCAGACCAGGTACAATGTTACCTGGGGTAGCTAGGAACATTTGCTTTAAATTAAACACCAAATGTCAATATCACCCTGTTTACCTCTTAATTTGTTTTTGGCAGGGCAGTCGTGCTTTTAAATTGCAAATTTTTAAAGCGTATAAAACACACGGGTACCCAGCTACACATATTTTTAACTAGATTTGCCCGCAACTTCGTCTGCGTGATTTACTACATTTCAAATTATGTACTTACTTTATTACCAACAATTGCCTTCTTATACCCACTTAAAACATATAGATAGTAAATTGTTATAATTCGTAATTATTAATCTACCTTAAGTAGATACAATTTTTATCAAGGCGCAACTTAAAAAGCTGGCACTTCCGTACAAAATGTAGCCCCTCCCCCTCCCTCCGCCACCACCAAAATGTAACATTTCAAAACCCTTAACTCACTTAGAATATTTATTTATGACAATTATTTGCGCGTCACCCTATGTATTATTCTGAATAAAAGTTCCTCATGCCTGTGACCGCAAAAAATTAGATATTAAATTAAATATTTAAGTTCTTATTAGATAATCTATGTCTCCCCCCTCAAAATGTGGATATCCAAAAACCCTGAATCACATCATTATTTATTTATGATTAAGAGGTTAATTCCAATTTTGAAGTTAATATTATAAAACCCCGATATTGCCTCACATATTTAACCGCCCACCCCTCCCCACACCCCCCCATAAATGTGAAATTCTAAAACCACTTCCGAAATCAGCTATGATAAAGTAAATATTGCTTTCCCTGCCCTGTTTGAGACTTGAATAATACCATGAAACTCAATTTTTAAGACATTTTTTTTACCTACAGAACCCTTAATCTTTTGGCTTAAAAATAAATCGAAGATACCTAATGAACTCAGCCACCTGCGTGTTATAATAACCATTTTTAAAAAAATAACCTGTTTAACGCACACGCAAACTCACGCCTTTTTTCCAGAAGGGGTAGGCAGAGGTTCTCCTAGTAGTAACCATGCACCCGCGTTTCGCCTTGTCTGTTTCATCCCATGACGTGATAGGGGGCGAGCCTATCGCCATATCGGGCACAAATTCCTGACTCCGGGCTGATAATGAATAGAAAAATCCAATATCACTTTGCCCGACCCGGGATTCGAACCCGAGACCTCAGCTTTGCAATCGTACCGTAGTACCACTACGCCACCGAGGCAGTCCCTCCAATTTTAATGGTTTTAATTTTTTGTGCGGAACCCTAATTAGGCACATCCAAATTTCGAGTAGCCTAAGTTATTCCCACAAAAATTAGCTATCAGTGAAAGCCCCGTCAAAATCGGTCCAGCCGTTCTCGAGATTAGCGGCAACAAACATACCGACAGACAGACAAATTTTTTTTAAAGTGCATTTTTCGGTATAGGTATCGTTTAAATAACGATATATAGTGGGAGAAAAAACGCAATTTTGACTTTACAAATAGACACTCCAATTTTATTTTTATATTTTATGTCAAATCTGCCAGAACGTATTACTTCAACTGTCCATCGGCCCAATTAGGGCCGATCGGGTATCGTTTACTTTAATTAAGCTCAGACAAAACATTTTCCACGGATTACGTTGAGAAGCGCATCAAAATGATCGTAAAGAGTCAATCTAGTTATTTGCTTCAATTTCCTTACATCGTCCCATAGTGGAAAAATAAATAAAGCGTCACTTTTGTCGACGAAGCGGTCGCAACTTGGCGCTCTACAAAAATAAATAAATAAAATTATTTATCGTGGTGGATTGAAGATCAAGACCAGTAAATATCATGGAAAGGTTAGTAATTTATCATATTTCAGTGTTTTATGTGGTGTTTGGTGTGTTTTTAAGTTGTAGTTTAATTTTATTGCATAGTTTGGTTCAAAAATTTGTAACGTCTTTTCAAACACTTAAACATTTTTGATAGAAATTTACGAGATTACTCTATTATTTTGCATTAAAATGGTGATATATTTAATGCACTTCAAATTAATGCTGATATTGGGTCCATTCTAAAAAAAGCAGCATAAAATGTAATAAACCCTAATCGAGGTGTATAATTGAGCAAGTTGCCATGTCACATTAGGCGGCCATTTTCTCTGAAAGTTTGATGCGAAATAGATTGTGGACATTCCCAAATACGTGAATTGATTATTAATTTAATATGAATTAAATTTTTGCGTATTTAGCTTCTTTTTTTAAAACATTTGGATATTAGGGATGACTTATTAAATATAAGTACTTAAATAAAACTAAGATTTTTTTTTTAGTTTTGTATTTGTATGTGCACTGCCGCATTGCGACGCGGCTTGGGACGCGTGTTGCGTCGGGGGCCGCCAGGGTAGGGATGGCGACCCCATGTGGCCTCTCCGGCGCCGGGTTATGTGCCGTCCCGGCGCCTCCTTCGTCTCCTTTGGAGACGAGCGGGATCGGTCTGCTCCCGATCCCGCTCGGCGCCCTCCTTCTGCGAAATGACGCATTCGCAGAAGGAGAGCATGGCTCGCCATGACCTCCGACTGCCGACCGTGCTGGCGACCACGGCCGGCAGCGAGAGGTCCCTTCCTACGACCGCTTCGAGAGCGCTGCGCTCTTCGTCCCAGGCTGAGCACTCCTCCAGCGTGTGCTGGGCCGTGTCCTCACGGCAGTTGCCACAGTGGTGGCACACGGCGGAATCCTCCGCTCCGGCTACGCGACACAGGTACTCACCGAAGCAACCATGCCCGGTGAGCATCTGCGTCAGCCGGTATGTCGGCGCGCCGTGGCGCCTGTCCAGCCACTGTTCGACGACAGGTCGCACTGCCGCGACGGTCCTCACGCCCGCACTCGGGTTCTCCAGCATGGAACGCCACTCCTCCACGGCGGCCCTGCGGAGGGAGGCCTTCATGGCCTCGACCTCTCGGAGGGCCAACCTCTGCCCGCGTCTGAACGCCTCCTCCCGCCGGAAAAATACTGACGAGAGGGCCTTGGCGTCCAGCTCCCAAGGCAGAGTTCCCGCCAACACGCAGGCCGCCTCGACTCCAGCATATAGGTTTCGGCAAGGAATGCCAGGACCATCGGTGTTGGGCAGCAGGCGCCCAAGTGCGCCCGCCGCCTTCACCAGCTTCAGCGACAACGTCTCAAAATGCGTGCGGAAATCCCATCGGCTGTCTAGAAAGAGCCCGAGGTATAAATTGAAATAAACAAACCTAACCTAACCTAAGGAATGTTTCGTTGCGGTCGGGTATTTTGATACCCAGTTTACTACTGCGTTTTTTATTTAGATACTTTATTCACAGAAGCATTTTTTTTATGAATTGTAGGAATTATATACATTTCCCAGGAAATGTTTGTATTACAGCGTATTCGAATAATTATTTTATACATTTCCTAGGAATTGTACACAATTCCTAAATTTCATACATTTCCGGTAACATATACACTCAGGAGGCAGTGGTCATATTCGGGGGACACTCCACCATGCAAACCAAGTTCGGCACCTCGCCCCTTAGACCATACATCGGGGCCTTCCAAATTTCCTGAAGAAATGCGTCATCACTTCCCGGTCGAACATCAGACCACTGCAGGAGGCAATGCTAAATTACGGTGGGTGTGTGTGCAAAAAACGGACGCACACATATTGCCCCGCTTGCAACGTGACTATATGCGTATTTAAGCGGGGCGAATCAAATAATGAACCTTGATTTCTGTCTTTTCATTCGTAGTTAAATAAATAAATACACCCAACAGTCACATGCATGGTCCTGATCCCATACTAAGATCAAGTCTTGTATCGCGGGTATCAGGAACCATGAGAGACTTTTCGGTCTCACAAACACCCAGACCCGCGGCCTCTCATTTCACAGCCGTCGTCTAACCAACTGTGCCACGGAGGCTGTCAAATTATTTTCTTCTAGTCTTTTTAATCACCTGATACAGACGATAATGAAAACCGCTTCCCGGACCGGGTGGTAAAAAAAATACTGAATCTAAAATAAATTATGTCAAACATTTTTACAGATTCAATAAATTATTTTCATTTTACGAAATCATATCCATGTTAGCCTAGACGAGGAACTTAATTTATTCAAAGAAATTGTGTCTTTTTTGATGCCCTGTAATTTATGTTTTTGAGTATATTTTGTAATTCTTTATACACTACTCACAAAAATTAAAAGGATTTTTTTTTTATCAAATTCTTAAGATGGTTTTTTGACAGTCTGTATCATGGAGAAAATTGATCGTTAGGAAATTTGAAACTAAGAAATTGGAAGTCTGAAATGTCTATTTTTCAGATCTGCGCTCTATTTCCTTATTGCATGCCTGGTTATTAAACAATCGTAGGCAAACCAACGAGAAAAAAAATCCAAACTTTTACTCGTGTTTGACACCGTGCATTTACGTGGGTGATGTTTATTTGGTAATATCATCATAAAGCTCTTGTAGATAATTTAATTCCTTTTAATTTGATATACTAGAGAACTCCGTAGTATGATTTATGTAAGTATGTACGTAGTATGATTATAGTTGTTATTAAAGTTTTATTATGTAAAACAGTATAACTGAGTGAAATTGTTGACTGAAGAAAAGGTAAAAAAGGGTTATTTAAGGATATTCGGAAAACTTTGCATATCTTTGAATAAAACTAACAATTTAAAAAAAATATGAAAGTCAGCAATCCGTACAATGGAATATCGGTCTTTAATTTTTCTTCAAAACTGACACTACTTATTCATTACTACATTACTACATATTCATTTAATCAAATACTCTCTCTCAAACACATTCACCAAAGTCGTAATTGTAAAAAATATATATCCTGGCCCCATAACCAGTTTGTTTAAAATAGTGTCAATTTTGAAGAAAAGTTAAAGACCGATATTCCATTGTACGGATTGCTGACTTTCATCACTTTTTTGATTTGTCAGTTTTATTCAAAGATATGCAAAGTTTTCCGAATATCCTTAAATAACCCTTTTTTTGCCTTTTCTTCAGTCAACAATTTCACTCAGTTATACTGTTTTACATAATAAAACTTTAATAACAGCTAATAGAGAATGCTATTAAGTTTACAAAACCTCTTTATTTTTTTCTGCGTGATCATTATTTCTGGAGTAATCCCGAGTCAAAGTCGGACAGGCCATTTTTGCTTTGATTTACCATAAGTCAGCTCCAAATCATACTACGGAGTTCTCTAGTTTATCAAATTAAAATAAATTAAATTATCTACAAGAGCTTTATGATAATGTCCCCAACTAAACATCACCCACGTAAATGCACGGTGTCAAACACGAGTAAAAGTTTGGATTTTATTTTCTCGTTGGTTTTCCTACGATTTCTTTAATTATAACTAATTTTTGTCTATTCTTAAAAATGTTAAGAATCTAATAGACCTGTCCTTATACCCACTCCAACTAGGCCCTGCAACAAACAGCTGGTGCTTATGGTACAGGGCTATCCTATTGTAAGTACCAGCAGTATCTCAATACACTTGTTACCTAGTCTAAGCACATATTATTATAAATTGTATTTCTGTTTGTTAATTTAAGTTAAGGAAGGAAATTAATAAATGTTTTATTATATTATATTATGATTGTTTCGCAGTGGACTTCCTTTGGCTGATGGATGAATGGATGATTGTTTAATAACCAGGCATGCAATAAAGAAGTAGAGCGCTGACCTGAAAAATAGACATTTCAGGGTTCGAATTTCTTAGTTTCAAATTTCTGAACAATCATTTTTCTCCAAGATACAGACTGTCAAAAAACACCTTAAAAATTTGATCAAAAATATATCCTTTAATTTTTGTGAGTAGTATATATCATTGAATTGTACATTTATTGCACTTTATATGAATATGCATCTTACACAGGACAGATAACAATAAGCTGCTTTTTAAGCTATGTTTTCAAAGGCATTGAAATTTATATAGCTTAGTAACTTGCTTCATATCTAAAAATCAAATAGTAATAGTTCATATTTTATGTTTAAAATGCTTAAATTATAGTCCTACCTTCCTTATAACATTAAAACAATTTACCATTTCATCATAGTACGCTGGTAAACAGATGGTACAAATTGGCAATTTTTTGCGATAGTCTGATGACGTCGAAATTTTATATGTGACTTTGAACACTCATAAAAAAGTAGTTGATGTGAAATATATCTTTATTTTTTTCCCTTATTCTATGTAAACATATTTATCAAATAAAAGTATTTCGAAGCAAATATAATATATACGAAATACGTATATATTGATGTAGAAAAAAATATATATTCAATGGGAAAGAGAAAAAAATCCTTTTTTTTTCGATTTTACCGTCCTATAAAACAAAACTGGTTGTTATTACTCCTGATTACTATGATTCAGAAGTTAGTAAATATTGTTATAATGCCGAATATAACCAACAACATATAACTTTCATACAAGAGTCTCGAGGAATATGAAATTACGTAACCGCGAGTTGACCGCGCTAACTCGCACAAAAATGGCCATGACAATGGACTTATATTCGCGCATTCTGTCATTGAAAATGATGACAGACCGGGGGATATATTGATGTATAGATAATATAACCTCTTACGTGTGTACATATGTAAGTACTCACACGTAATTATTTTTTAAATATCTTTTATGAAACTTTCCGCCCGGTCATTACTCGCCGGATGATAAGCGGGTGAAGTTATAGACTTGGAAATCTTGAAGTACCATATTACAAGTACGTTCTCCAACCAGTTCTTGATTTGCCAATAAGCCTAATATTGTGATACGAGTAGATAGATTGGCGCGCCGGGCAATACTTGTTGATGTTAACCTTCCGCATGACAGCAACCCTGTGAAAGCTGAAAAAGACAAATTATCTAAATATTTAGATTTGGCCCACGAGGTTACTGACATGTGGGATGTGGACTCAACAATTATTGTCCCGATTGTTGTTTCTGCGCATAGTCTGATACCAAAGAGCCTCGACCAACATCTCCAGAGGCTCTCAATTGGTCGTTGGGTCCAGAGCCAGAACCAAAAGACAGTATTGATGGGCACACCACGCATAGTGAGGAGGTTCCTCACTTTGGATCCCTAAACCGCCGGTGGCTTAGGTCTTGGGCCTCGCCAGTTAATTATTTTTTATTCATATACATATTCTTAGAGGATTTCAGCAAAGGAGGCGGGAACACCTCATGTCACGTGTCAATCACGTGACGCAATGACGTAGCGAGTGAATGGGACGACGATACATTCGGACTGTTTGTTGGGTTTTACGCGGGAGCTCGATGTGACGGATGGCGGGACTTTAATTATTTCTAAAATGTTATTTGATTTAATTCTGTTTGTAATGAAATAGTCGATAAGTTGATTACAATTTTCTTTTTCGTTGTTTTTAATAATTAAATGAGCTTCTGATCCTTAAGAATATATATATTGTTTTATATGTAAGTATGTAATGTAAAAAATACTTCTTAAAACACCGCATAATATAAGGTATTAAAAAAAATGAGACTACACAAAATAGTACTAAAAATCAGCATTCTTATCGCTAGGAGTGAACTCTTGTAGACAATATTATTGTATCCGTATAGTAAGATCACAAAAAGTGCTACTAATTAGTATCTACTAATTATCTAGGAGTAGCTAAATAAAGATGTCGACCTTGAGGAAAGCCTAAAGATACATTAAGAGTTGATCGGTACTCCGGACTAATTTCCATTGTTTAATTACTTTAACGGTGAAGGAAAACATCGCGAGGAAACCTGCATACCGTAGCGACTTTAAAGAATTTCTACGGTATGTAATTCCGCCAACTCGCACTAGGCCAGCGTGGTGGACTATATGGCCTAACCACTCTCAATCGATTCTCTCGATTGTAGAGTAGACCCGTGCCCAGCAGTGGGACGTATATGGGCTGACAAAAAAAAACTTTCTCAATGTGTCTTGAATCCATTGTAACTTCTAAAAGCCGGTTTCTAAAAAACTATCAATGGTCTAAAAACCGGTGCAAATAATAATAATAATAATAAATTTATTAAAAAACAGCGTTACAGTTTTTTCTTAAAAACTATTTACAGTAAGATATATGCTAGTAACTTGTCACTAGTTCTTATAACACATATACTGTGGCCCCAAACTAAGCATAGGCTTGTATTTTGGGCGCCAGAGTTGGACTAGCGGTTATAACACAATTATTATGTCTGTTTGAGCGTGTGTGTTAGTTTGTGTTTGTGTATGTGTGTGTGTGTGTGTGCGCGTATGTGTGCGTGTGTGTGTGTGTGTGTGTGTGTGTGTGTGTGTGTGTTTGTGTGTGTGTGTAGGGTGTGTGTTTGTCTTTGTTATATGCTAAACGATATGTGCATGAGGTTTAGGTGAAAAATATCTGTTCCGTGCCCGTATAGTTTAAATTGCTGAGCCATATTTAAAAAAAAAATTGCAAGAGTATTTGGAAGTATTTCTTATAGCGCAATGTTTACAAACTATGTTATATATATGTAGGTGTAAAAACGCTGGACTATGTCTGGCCATTAGCGACTTCACGCGAGGTAAAGGAATAGAAAAAATACGTTTTGCGGTTAGGGAGGGACAGTCAGGTCTGGTATTTACGCTTTTATGAACATTAAGGACTGATTTCATAATAAAAAGATATCTTACACGAAGAACAGGGAATTCTCTGTAAAGTACGTCAGTAGGGAACAGAATGGACTTCTTGAGCATTACTTTAATAACGGCTCTTTGAGCTCTCTCAACTTCCAAGAATATAGTTTTGCCAGCTCCACCCCATACGGTGATACCGTACTGCAGGATAGATTGGCAAAGAGCATGGAATACTGTGGTAAGGATTGAGCGTGGGGTGCAGTCGCGTAATTTCTTCATCATAAACATCAGTTTTCTGACTCTGCCAGATAAAATGTGGATATGAGGTTTGTTGGTCAGGGATTGGTCAAGGGTAACACCTAAGTAAATATGGGAAGGAGTTTGGTCTATAGGTGGACAAGAGCATTTACAAGGTGATCGGTTAGAGTTGTCGTTGCAAGTGTGAAATTTTAGGGTCAAGTCTTTTGGTGGTCTGGATGCTCGGGTTTTGAAAAATGTTATGCACTTTGTTTTTTTTAACGTTGATGGTCAGCAGATTAAAATTTAAAATGTTTGACACCGTGCGTAGGCCTCTTTCTGAATGGCTATATACCTGTTTCCTGGTTTTGCCGTGGAAAATAATTACAGTATCCTCTGCGTAAGATGTTATGTCAGAGTTGGGAATAGCTAGATTGAGAATGTCATTTATATAAAGTGTGAAGAGGGTAGGGCCCAGTATACTGCCTTGTGGAACCCCGAAGGCAATGGGATGGGTATCACTCTTGTGATCACCAACTTTCATATATTGGGTGCGGTTTGTGAGGTAGCTTCGGAACCAGTTTCGTGCAACTCCTCTGATACCAACAGTTTCCATTTTTTTTAAAAGCAGAGTACTGGACACAGTATCGAACGCCTTGGCTAGGTCAATAAATACGGCCAGAGCGTGTTTACCGCTTTCTAGATGGGATGACACTACGTTGGATAGCATAGCGATTGCATCCTCAGTGGACTTGCCCCTTCTGAAGCCAAATTGTCTGTCGGAAATTAGCTTATTGTCGTCTAGAAAATCAATCAAGCGTGAATTTACTACTGTTTCTAATATTTTAGAAAAAATGTTTAATAATGCAATCGGTCTATAGTTTTCTGGTAAGTCCATTTGTCCACTTTTGTGTATTGGGGTAAATGGACCTTTACCCATCTGATAACCGGATATAATATTTTTTTTTTTCAAATATTATTTATTAACAAACATGCCTACGATAACTTGCCTATCGAAACGTGGGGTTTAGCCTAAGCTATACTAGTTTGTCCTATAAACCAGTACAGCCTTTTTTTCCGCAAGGAATATCCATTTACGGACCATCCCACCCCCGAAGGGGCGAGGGTGTGTCGGACTCACCGGTGCCTTCCAACCCAGCGAGATGGTTGCCGCCCGTGGATGTGCCGGGCGACCGCTCTGTCGGGTCCCTACCATAACCTATGCGCCGGAATATCGACTAAAAAGCCCGCGTTGGCCACCATCGGTGCACCTCAGAGAGGGCCCCGGGAGACCGTGTACGGAGCGCGCAGGGACCGCTTCTCTGTGCACTGCTGGGATTCTGCTTCTTGGTGGCAGCACGGGTGTCTGTCTCCATCGTGCTGTCACCATCGCTAGCTCTTGGCCGCTTCTCAACGGGCCTAGAGCCACGCCGCTTTGTCCGGCTCTTCTGTGGCTGCACATCTCGGACTCTGAATCGAAGTCGCGAGATGGCGCGGCCCTCTTCGCAGCCGGTTCCTTCACAGGAACTTCTTTAGAGGAGGCTGGCGTGGACAGGCCATCCAGCGCCTCTGAACACTCTTTAATTTTGTTTTTTATAATTTTTTTTATCCATGATGTTCCCACGAGTATGGGGGAAAGGGAGGTCCACCCAGGCCGTGCCCCCTGTACCTGGGTAAGCCTAGCGTAACCCGCCGGAGGGTCAGCCGGTGCACTGGCGGGGTTCGCACTAAAGACTGTACTTCCCATCAGCCATGCATCCCCTCACGGTGCGTCGCCGCTTGGGATTCGGGGTACTTTTTATAGAGGCATCCTCTCTCGCGGTCCGAGCGGTTAAGCCAAGACCCTCGGTCCGGTGAGAGTGCGAGACATGACCACAAACCTCACAACCGGATTAAATGTGTTACGGCGGCAATGAGAGCGACGCTCCCACTGCCTGCCTGGTGGAGGGGTTAACGCACGCCGGGCTCGCCGGAACCCCCGGGGCAGAACTGAGAGTGGCCCAAGGAAGGGCCGCTTCTAAAAAACGACAGATGGAGGCGGTCGCAACAAAAGACAGCGACCGTTAAACCCCCTGCCGTCCCCGTCGGGTATCTGCCGTCGGACATCATAGTTGCGAAGTGCAACTGTGATGGCCCACGTTGGCCAGGGTGCACCACGTGGAGGTTCCCGATATAGCACCCCAAACCAGTATAGCCTGGGCCAAACCAGTGAAACATACACAATCCAATCCAATCCATCAGCCAAAGGAATTCCACTGCTGAAAATAGGCCTCTCCCAATGATTTCCACAGTGACTTGTTGGAGGCAGCCTGTTCGCGTCCTCTATTCGAGAACTTTTTGATTCCACATGCTTCTCGGCCCCCGGGTTACTGCAGTCGCTACCAACCTTTCCTGCCATGACTGCAGTATCCACTCCTACAGGCCATATTTTCCATTCCCATAATATAACAATACATACATTAACATTACATATAACAATAGTAATTGAATTAAAATTAATAATAATTAAGTATTAGAAATCAATATTTGAAAATTGAAAAATCTTTAACTGTAAAGTCAGAATTTATACCTGTAGTAAGATGGCGTAAGAATACCACCAAGATGCCAATCTGAGCCACGCCAGCTTTTAAAGAGCCACGTAAAAGGGTTGCTAGGCTTACTGTAGGGGCATTGCACCCTCGCCAGTAAAAGCTCTAAAATGTGCGACAGAGCATGTGGGCATGAATCTATTGTGGACATTACATGTCAAAAGGGCGCCCATAACATGTCAAAAGGGAGTCTATAACATGTAAAAATTTCTTCCATATTGCATCAAAAGGGCGTCCAAAAATGTAGTTATTTGGGCGCCAATACTGAAGACACAAGCAAAGCTATTCATAACTTTATTTAATGTATTGGGAACCAATAACAAATGATATATCTTCTTATATAACAACATAAATACATGTATACTGTGTATTTACAATCAATCAATGTTTATTATGTCTTAATGATTGACGTAAACATGTTTTTGTATACAAAAATAATACGTATTTTATTTGTTTGTGTATCCTATATCTACTACAAACCCTATTTCCTTTCCCCAGTTGATGACGGGCAGCAGCGTCATCAACGCGAGTCCTCTCCTGCGCTCGCCAACCCGCTTGCCAAGCGTGGCGAGTGATGATGATGAGAAAAAAAATATACATAATATTTCCTACGAATTATATGCAATTCCGAGATGTCTCTAGGACATACATAAAAATAATGTACATACATACATAAGCTCACGCTTTTTTCCCAGAAGGGGTAAGCAGATATTTTCCTGGTAGTAACCAGGACACCCACGATTCGCCGACTCTGTTTCGTCCCACGATGTGATAGGGGCGAGCCTATCGCCATATGTATAGAAAAATCCAATATCACTGCCCGACCCGAGATTCGAACCCGAGACCTCAACTTTATAGTCATACCGTATTACAACCACGCCACTGAGGCGGTCTAAAAAAATGTTTTTCTGAATAACCTAAATAAAACGTAGTAATAAACTGAGAATCAAAATACTTGACCGCAATGAAATAATAGTTAGGTTAGTTTATTTAAATTTTTAAATATATTTTATCCACTTTTGTTCATGTATTTTGTTTTTTCGGCGATGTGAGCGAGGTGGGCGAGGGTGTGTCGGACTCACCGGTGCTTTCCGGCCCAGCGAGACGGTTGCCGCCCGTGGATGTGCCGTGTGGCCCCTGAATCGGGTCCCTACCGTAACCTACGCGCCGAAATACCGCCTATAAACCCCGCATAGGCCATCGGTGCATCTTAGAGACGGCCCCGGGATACCGTTTACAGAATGGGTCGGGACCGCCTCTTTGTGCACTTCCGCATAGCGACGCGGCTTTTAACGGGTGTTGCGTCACGTCTCGGGGCCGCCAAGGTAGAGATGGCGACCCCGTGTGGCCTTTCCGGCGCTGAGTTAGATGACGTCCTGGCGCCAGTCCTATGGCGGCGAGCGGGGTCGGTCTGCTCCCGAACCAACTCGGCGCTCCCTTCCGCGACATGACACATTCGCAGAAGAAGAGTTCAGCTCCCCACAACCTCGCGCTGCCGACCATGGTGGCGACCACAGCCGGCAACGAGAGGTCTCTCCCTACGACCGCAATGAGAGCGCTGCGCTCTTCGTCCCAGGCTGGGCACTCCTGCAACATGTGCTAGGCCGTGTCGTCGCGGCATTTGCCACAGCTGTGGCACACGGCGGACTCTTTGCTCCGGCTACGCGACACAGGTATGCACCAAAGCAACCGTGCCGGGAGAGCACCTGCGTCAGCCGGCACGTCGGCGCACCGTGGCGCCCGTCCAGCCACTGTTCGAGGACAGGTCGCACTGCCGCGACTGTCCACGTGCCAGCACTCGGGCTCTCTAGCCTGGAACGCCACTCCTCCGCGGCCGTCCTGCGGAGAAAGGGCAACACGGCCTCGACCTTTCGGAGGACCAGCCTCTGCCCGCGTCTAGACGCCTCCTCTCGTCAGAAGAAAGCTGACAAGAGGGGCTTAGCGTCCACGCTAAGCCCCTCTTGTCAGCGTTGGCGGGAACTTTGCCTTGGGAGCTGGAGCTCCCAGGGCAAAGTTGCCGCCAACACGCAGACCGCCTCGTGCGAGACCGTACGGTAGTCCCTGATTATTAGCTGCGCCCCTACGCATTGCAGACGATGCAGCAGGCGACCGCAGGTGACCCTCAGGGACTCAGCCCAAACGAGACACCCGTAGAGGGCCATGGACCGCACGACCTCTGGCGGATGCCCACGACAAGAACCTTGGAAACACACGGCCTCGGTCTTGTTCGGGGCCACCGCGAGGCCCAGTTGCCGAATCCTGCTCACCACCAGTCCGGTATCGAACGAGACGAGCAGGGCTGATCTCTTGAAAGTCCTGGCCGTCGCTGTCACTAACGTGCTATCCGCATAGCAGACGCTAGCGACGCCCCGAAGGTCGGTACCACGGAGCACCCAATAGTAGTCGATTTTCCACCGAAGCGGGCTGAGAACCGAGCCCTGCGGGACACCGTAGTTCTTGTATAATCTATCTCAATCCTAACTTAACGTAACATAACCATCGCTTTATCTATACGAGTAGCACTATATTCTCAATCATTGACATCCAGTAAGCCGGATTTTAGGATAAATAACTGGTTCATCCTATCGGTGACAGCATGAAATAGTTTCGCCTCGGCCAAATCGGCTGAAATCGGGTTTGGCCGGTAACATACTATATATTAAGTATGTCCAATATATTCACTGAAATGCGGTTTTCATGCTTTACAAGTAGGTACGTCCCTCAATTGATAAGCATTGTGTAAGAGTCGTTCCGGAATTAAGGGTGGAGACAAGTCTCAACCGTCCTGTTGCTATTCCACAGTGAATACTCATCTCATCATTATAATAAGTATCCAAAACGTAGGTAGTATCAGGTCTGTAAAAATGAGTAAGAACAATAAACACTTAAAAGAAATGGTAATCGCAGTCCTGTAGTTTATGCAAAAGGAACTAGGCAGAAACTGGCCATGTCCTTTGATACTGAGGTAGCATCCACAATACATACATACGACTTGTGTAAAGTTTCGTCACGCCACGAATCGAGGATCGGGTCTATTTGTACAAAATTTGACGGTTGTTCAAGAATAGACCCGCGTCCACGCTTACACCACAATAACACATATGTCAAAATAAAAGGCGTGACGAGACCTATCCACGGTGTTCATAACTTAATCGTAACAATTATAGTTTGTTAAATAAAGAGGAAAACGACCACGCCCCGTAGTTAAAAGGCTTAAAAAAATACGGCATTTCAGGCTCTCCCTACGGTATAGCATCGAAGCACGTAAGCAACTGGATCGTAAAAAGATGCTGCTACGGCGCTGCCTACGAAAGTCGAGAAGCATCAAGCAAGAATATAACAGGAAATACTGGAAGCAAGAAAAAGTGAAGATCAGGAAATCTGACATCAGAAACTCTTTATTCTTCAAGATTTGCGCCGTGCTTGCCAGCGAAAATACCAAACGGCGGTGTGCGTATTTACGCGTTTCGATAGGGCGGCGTAGTCAATCCTCTATAATATATTAATAGATTATAGAGTGTTTGATTTATTCAACCCTATCGGACAGGGTAGATGTAATCAACAGGACAGGGCCTGTCTTATATAAACCCGCACCTTTCGGAGCGGCTCCATCCTAGAGACTACGCGTCACTGCGGTGAAAGTATTGGTCTACCGGCGCCCGAGTGAACCTCGGATCCTCGCTCAGTACCGCCCGCCGCGGACCGTAGATATTTCCTTCCAGACACCCTTTTTTTTTTTTTTTTTTTTTTCTCGCGGGGAAAATCCTTTTACGGACCATCCCACCCCCAAAGGGGCGAGGGTGTGTCGGACTCACCGGCGCCTTCCGAGCCCAGCGAGATGTTGTGCCGCCCGTGGATATGGACGGGCGGCCGTTGGGTCGGGTCCCTACCATAAGCTACGCGCCGGAATACCGACTAAAAACCCCGCGTCGGCCACCATCGGTGCACTTGAGAGACGGCCCCGGGATACCGATGAACGGACGCGCCAGGACCGCCTCTTTGTGCACCGCCGCTTTAGCGACGCGGCAAATGACGCGTGTAGCGTCACGTCTCGGGGGCCGCCAAGGTAGGGACGGCGGCCCCGCGTGGCCTCTGCGGCGCCGGGTTAGTTGTTGTCCCGGCGCCTCCTACGTCTCCTGTGGCGACGAGCGGGATCGGTCTGCTCCCGATCCCGCTCAGCGCTCTCCTTCTGCGACATGACATGTTCGCAGAAGGAGAGCATGGCTCGCCACGAACTCCGGCTGCCGACCATGGCGGTGACCACGGCCGGCAGCGAAAGGTCGCTTCCCACGACCGCGATGAGAGCGCTGCGCTCCTCGTCCCAGGCTGGGCACTCCTCCAGCGTGTGCTGGGCCGTGTCCTCACGGCAGTTGCCACAATGGTGGCACACGGCGGACTCCTCCGCTCCGGCTATACGACACAGGTACGCACCGAAGCAGCCGTGCCCGGTGAGCACCTGCGTCAGCCGGTATGTCGGCGCACCGTGGCGCCTGTCCAGCCACTGTTCGAGGACAGGTCGCACTGCCGCGACGGTCCTCGCACCAGCACTAGGGTTCTCCAGCCTGGAACGCCACTCCTCCACAGCGGTCCTGCGGAGGGAGGCCAACATGGCCTCGACCTCTCTGGGGACCAACCTCTGCCCACGCCCGGACGCCTCCTCTCGCCGGAAGAAAGCCGACGAGAGGGTCTTAGCGTCCAGCACCCAAGGCAGAGTTCCCGCCAATACGCAGGCCGCCTCGTGCGAGACCGTGCGGTAGCCCCTGATTATTCGTTGCGCCACCATGCGCTGCGGACGATGCAGCAGGCGGACGCAACGATCGCCCAGGGACTCGGCCCAAACGGGACACCCGTAGAGGGCCATGGCCCGCACGACTCCAGCATACAGGTTTCGGCAAGGGATGCCAGGACCATCAGTGTTGGGCAGCAGGCGCCCCAGTGCGCCCGCCGCCCTCACCAGCTTCGGCGACAACTCCTCAAAGTGCGCGCGGAAATCCCATCGACTGTCGAGGATGAGACCGAGGTATTTCATCCTCGAGCCGATGGGAATCCGCACGCTCTCCACCGTGATGTGGGCCCCAGGCGGAGGCCCACACCGAGGACCGTGGAAACACACGGCCTCGGTCTTGTTGAGGGCCACCGTGAGGCCCAGTCGCCGAATCCGGCCCACCACCAGTCCAGTACCGAACGAGGCGAGCAGGGCGGACCTCTGGAACGTCCTGGCCGTCGCTGTCACCAACGTGTCGTCTGCATAGCAGACGACAGCGACGCCCCGAAGGTTGGTACCACGCAACACCCAGTCGTAGCCGATGTTCCACAGGAGCGGCCCAAGAACCGAGCCCTGTGGAACACCGCACGACACTTTCCTACGGTGCCACCCGTCGGCGCCCGGATACACAACGTACCTGTCAGAAAGGTACGAGTGCACCAGACGCCGAAGGTAGGGCGGCACTTCGTGGTACCGCAGTGCTTCTTCGATGCAGGCCCAGGGCATGGTGTTGAACGCGTTGGCGATGTCGAGAGACACCGCCACCACGACCCTACCCCGGGACACCGCACGCTCCGCTTGTGCCTTCACCCGCAGAATCGCGTGGACCGTCGACCGGCCCCGCCGGAACCCGAACTGGCAGTCTGCCAAATCCGGGCCCGTACCCTCCAAATGCTCGACGAGGCGCGCGTGGACTACGCGCTCGAAGAGCTTGCACACCTCGTCGAGCAACACGATCGGCCGGTAGGCCGAGGGCGAATCTGCGGGTCGCCCCTCCTTGCGGAGCAGGACAAGCTTGCCCGTCTTCCACCGCGACGGGAAGATGCCCTGCTCAAGGCACGCGGAGAGAAGGCCGCGGAGCCTCGTACCCAGCGACTCGACGGCCAGCACCCAGACACGACCGGGCACCCCGTCGAGACCCGGGGCCGAGTTCTTGCTCCGCAGCCGAAGCACTGCCGCCTCTAGCTCTTGCGGCGAAACCTCCGGGATATCCCTCACCGAAACCAACGACGATGGCGCCGGTGGACGTGGCGCCATCGGTGGAGGAGTGAACTCCTCGGTGGCCGGAAACAAGGCCGCGACGACATCCTCGACAAGATCGGTCCGGAGACTCTGTGTCAGAGGGGGCGCCCATGGGCGGAATTTCCGCATCGCCACACGGTACGGACGCCCCCATGGATCTCTGTCCAGAGACCTCCGGAACTCCTCGTTCGCCGCGGCCTTCGCTTGCGCGATGGCCACCCGCAGCGCTCTCTTCGCCTCTCTGTGGAGGTCGAGAAGAAGCCGCTCCTGCTCATCGTCGCCGGGTCTACGGGTCCGACGACGACGGTGCCTGGCGAGTCGGCGGCGCGCGACCTGGCAAGCCGCGCGCAGCTCAGTGAGCTCGGCCGACCACCAGTACACCTGGCGCTTCGCTGGGAGGCGGGTGACCCGGGGCATTGCCGCGTCGCAGACTCGCGACATCGCCACCCCGAACCATTCCGCCTCTTCCTCGACCCGCACCGGCCCGTCCGGTACGGGGAGCCACGCCTGAACAATGGCAGCTTCCTTCACGGCCTCCACATCGAGGCGCTTCGCGGCCCAACGTCGGCCGCCCGTGAATCGAGCAGTCGGACCCCCACCGGACTGGCGGGTGGAGACCTGGGAGGATGAGACGCTGAACCGAATGTAGAGATGGTCGGACAGCGTCTCCTCCTCAACCAAAACCCTCCAGTCCCGAACACGGCGGGCAAGGGCCGGGGTGGCGAACGTTATGTCCACCACCGAACCGCCGTTGTGCCGCACGCACGTGTTCTCCGACCCCCGATTCAGGACGACCAACCCGATGGAGATCGCCCATTCCTCCAGGGCCTCGCCACGCGCGTCGGTCACCCGCGAACCCCAAGCCAAGGACTTGGCGTTGAAGTCGCCGGCGACAAGCACGGGGCGAGGCTGACCGTCCTGTACCACCAGGGCCCCCAGGCGCGCGAGGAAACTCTCGAATTCCGCCTGGGACCTGTTGGGAGAGAAATAGACTCCCACTATCCACACCCCTCCCACCAGGACCGCCACGCATCCCGCACCCTTCGCTACTTTTTCGAAGGGCGGAGAGCCGGCGGCGCCCTGGGTGAAGACGGCCACCGAGCCATCAAGGTCCCCTGCCCAGTCGTCGCGGGCAGGGACAGAGTATGGCTCGGCGACCACAGCCACGTGAATCAACCACTGCGCCAGGGACTGTTCAAGCATGTGCTGTGCTCCTTGGCAGTGGTTGATGTTCGCCTGGAGGAAATTCAGATCCATCTAGTTTTGGGCGATCTCCATCGCCTCAGGGTGGGACGGTTTTGGCCGCGTCACAGCCTCAGCGCCCACACCGCGTTGAGTGCGGTGCGGGACTGAGAAGGCAACGCAGGCCTTGCCACCCACCCGGTGGTCCGCGGGTTTCCCGGCAGCTGCACAGATTGTGCAGTGCGGGTCCGCGGAGCACTCCCGGGCCTTATGGCCCGGTTGACCGCAGCGGTAGCAGAGCCCACTGCGGTCACAATCTGCGGTGCATTGCACCCTTACGTGCCCCCTGTGGAGGCAGCGGAAGCACCGCATCGGGCGGGGCTCGAGGAGGCGCACTCCCGCTGCCACCCACCCCACCAGGACACGCCCTGCCTTCACGGCACTCTCCGCTGCCTTGGCTGGGCAGCGGAGCCACACCGCGCCCAGACCCGAGCGCTCGACGCGGACTTCCCCGACCCTTACGTCGGCAGGGGAGCACTCGCCGAGACGGGCGATGGCCGCTGCGACTGCCTCGGAGGTGGCTGAGGCGTCCAACCCCGAGACGTGCAGCTCCGCAGTCTTGACGGGCCGGGTGACGTGTACGTCGTCCTCCGACCCGCGTAGAGCCTCCCTCATTTTTGTAACGAGGGAGTCGGCCCTCGCCTCGGATTCGGGCCCGGGCACCTCGAAAAGGTAGGCCCCTGTTCCTTCCAGACACCCGCACCAACCGACCGCAACACTGGCTCAACTGATAGGCTACTTTTTATCCCGAAAAATGTAGTATTCTCGTGGGATAAGCAAGGAATCTTCCCGCTCAAACGGCTGGACCAATAATTTAATTGAAATTTGGTATGGAGGTAGCTGATACCCTGGATAGGTTACTTTGTATCCCGAAAAAAAAAAAAAAAAAAAAAAATGTGCTCTCATGGGATAAGCAATGAATTCAAAATATATATATACATTTGCTACCCTTTCAAAGTCAAAGCGATGGGATATGATAAAACATACACATAATAACATAGGATCGATAAAACAGAATATAAAAGGACAAGATTTTATGCCTTGAGTCATGGAACAGAATGAGACTGGACAGGACGGAAAGTAACGAAACGGGACAGGAAAAGCCATATAAATGATAGCAGTCAAGTTAAGGCTGTATAAAAAACAGTACACAAAATAATATGTTTCTGATGTGGACTGGACTCAAAAAGTATTTGCACTCGAGTGAAGCAGGGTTGAACTACTAGTAAAATATACATATATTGTATGTGGTAGAGTCACGCTGTTGACAATCATGACTCAGCATGAATGGGCAGGCTCGTCCGGGGTGGTACCACTGTCTGTATATTATAATGAAATGCAGTCTTTATTAATCCATATTTTTTTATTGCAGTGATTTGAGATTTCTCGCCAAAGAAGAAGCTGTAGAAAATAAAGAGAGCTTTCGAATGACATATCGTTCGTCGTTAATGGTCAACAGGCTATGAGTCCATATGAATATTTTCATCCTTGCGTTACCTTTACGTAGCGATATTTTTTTCACTCTGATTTGACTTGTCGCCGTAGAAGTAGTCTTAGCATTTCAAAAGACCTTTTCAACGACGTATCGCTAGTTGTAATTGTTCACTATTCCGATGCCCTTTCGTGTGGTTTTCGTGAGGTCTATGTGTAGGTATATATTTTTTAGTGGGTTTTGTTGCCATAAAAGAAGTTGTAGCAGCTGAAAAGACATTTTCACGACATATCGCACGTCGTTATGGGCCAGTAGGCTGGGATGCTCCTTCTCCTTTGTGAGTTATATTTAGAACGTAGGTTTATTTTAGAAGGTTTTATATATTTTATTATATATATTTTGTACATTGGAATTGCAGTACTATTTACACGGTAATATATATTAAAAATACCGTAGAAAAATGACACAGTAATAGATCATTACCGTAGACCGTGTTTTGGTAAAATATACCGTGCATGTACATTAATTACCATGTATCCGGTAACACTGATTATTATCTATTTATTTATAACAAAAGCCATCAAAATAAAATGTTACTAGTATACCAATTTAAGAGGGGAATAAATACAACGGTTGTTCGCGAATTAGATTACTTTTCACGTTAAGAGGTGGCAGCACAGTCGAATTAGATCGCGGTATGGTTTCGTTACCATCTTGAGGATATAAGGGAGCTCGAGCCGCGTACATTTTGTCTTCACCGACACACAAGCTGTGAAACATCACGCTTGAGAATAGACCAATTTACCGGAGTAATTTTTGAAGACGCCTAATAAGCGTCAAAATTCACTGAAAATGAGGCTGTGTCAGTCTACACTTGTACTAGCCTGTATTTACTAGCATGCGAGAGAGATGTAGCATGTACTACGTAGATACATTTTATTGACTCATCAAGAGTTCAATACTCAATAATGTTTCCTTGAGATTACTTTATTTTTAAGAATATATCACTGTCTGCGTTAATATTTATTCATTATTATCCTGTCAATTAGTAGTAATTAATGTAAATTGTAAGTAGCTACATAAATGATAAATTTCTTATTCAAATAAAAATTCACTGAAAATAAGCCTAGTGCTAGTTACACAGTTATTCATTCTCTTACATTTAAAATAGCGATCCTAGCGCCACGCCGGCGTCTTCATAAAGATTGTATTGTAACCGGAGTCACGTTTTCTTTATTCGTCACATTCCAGTTGTATGAAATAAATGCCATTTTACCTGCACGTTCAGATAGTTATTTATTTATTTATTATTATTATATTAAATGCAAGTTTACAGACTTAATCAAAAGTACTTACGTTCTAAATTCTAATAAACTAAGTAAAATCTAAAGGGAATAAAAAAATATAAAATCTTAAATAAAATTACGTTTCTTGTGTGTATGTTCTGAAGGTGCTGAAAGACTGGATGGATATTTTTACAAATCCCAATCTGCTAGGATAATGGGCTCAAGTTATTAATTAACGGTGACCATAGAATTTTTTAAACTATAAACCTCTTGTTTCGGTTTACAATTGGCAAAATGTACCGTTACGTTACAGATTTCCACATGGATACAACGGGAAAAATATCCATAACAACCATATGTTCATTGGAATTTTAACTATTGTCACATGCGCAGTATCGACAATGTAATCAAGTTCATAATAAATTGACTACCTAAAATACAGAGTACATAAACATTAGATCCACCGAAATATTACATTTTCTGATGGCGATGTATGTAACTTATTGCTGGGACGATATTAACTCGTAGTATGTAATAGAATTTCCGATGTAAGCAAACAATCATTTGACATAACGAAATATTAGACATTCGATTGCACATGCGCAGTATTGGCAATGTAATCAAGTTCATAATCAATTGACTTCCCAAAATAAATGAATACTGGTTTAAGCTAGCAAAATATTACACTTATTAATTGCAGTTTGCGCAGTATTGATAATGTAATATATATGCACGATATTTTATACTCAATTGGCTTCTCAAATAAGCAAACAATTATTTGAAATAATAAAATATGAGGTTTTCTGATTGCACATGCGCAGTATTGACAATGTAATCAAACTGTGAAAGTTTATACTCAATTGACTTTCCAAAATAAACGAATACTGATTTAAGCTACGAAACAATTAGACATTTTAATTGCAGTTTGCTTAGTATAGATAATCTATTCGGTACACGATATTTTATATTCAATTGTCTTCCCAAATAATCAAACACTCATTTGACATAACAAACATCCGACATTCACTTTGCACATGCGCAGTATCGATAATGTAATCAAGTTCATAATCAATTGACTACCTAAAATACACAATGTATTAACATTAGATCTACCGAAATATTACATTTTCTGATGGCAATATGTGTAACTTATTGCAGGGACGATATTTACTATGTAATTGAATTTCCGATGTAAGCAAACAATCATTTGACATAACGAAGTATTAGACATTCCCATTGCACTTGCGCAGTATTGGTAATGTAATCAAGTTCATTATCAATTGACTTTCCATAATAAATAATTAAAAAAAAGTTATATAGACTTCAATATTGTAATAAAAAGAGAGAATTAAATCCAATCTTGTAATAAATCTTAAATACCTAAATATACCAACAATTATTTGAGCTCGGTGCCAGCCGACCATCTATGCCCCGTGGTTTTACCCGCATAGTTCGTAGCGTGATGTTAAACCTATAGCTTATAGTCGGCCAGCTGGCACCGACCTCAAAAAATTGTTGGTATATTTAGGTATTTAAGATTTATTAGAAGATTAGATTTATTTCTCTCTTTTTATTACAAGTACCTGGATGACCGAGCTTTGCTCGGTATTTTTATTTTTTTTTATAAATTGTGTTTTTTGGAAATTATATTTAAGTACGAATTACATACTAATAAAATGATGAAATATGAATAATATTTTTCGATCTTACCGACAGAATAATAAAAAAATATGAACTGGTTATTTAAAGAAAAAAATCATGAGTGCAATTAGTTTGATATTATATTAGAAACAAATACTTAATTTTTTACAGCTGATTAATCAATTACGCAAGTGTATATATATATTTATGTCATCACAGTTTTAATTTTGAAATCAGATTTTAATCTAATACTTCTTTCCATACTATATTGCGGGTATGTCGAGGATTTTCATTTGAAAGATTGACTTTTAACGTAGTTGGTCGCTTAACTCTAGAAAATGCCACATATAACATGCCATGCATGAAGACCGGACTTGACTTTAAGCCAACCCCAACAGATTCGAAAGTTTGCCCTTGGGATTTGGGAACAGTCATGGCAAATGCAGATCTAACGGGAAATTGGTGACGCTGCATGGTGCATCCCAGTTGTCCTTTTGATGAGTCTAAGGTTATCCTTGGTATATGTACTTCTTTGCCGGATTGTTCACCAGTAACAATTTTTGCCTTTATTATGTAATTGCACAGACTTGTGACCATGAGTCTCACACCATTGCATAGTCCTTTTGACACGTCTAAATTACGCAACAACATTATTAACGCTTTTTTTTTCAATTTTAGTTCGTGTGGTGGCAAGTCTGAAATGTTGACACTATTGAGAAATTCTGTTGTAAATTCAACTGCTCCTTCAGGTTGATCTTTCATTGAGTCATGGCTATAGTAAGTTTTGTACTCTCCGGGAAGTTTAGAGACTATATCATCATTAATTTTTTCAACATCTTTGTTAAGAGGCGCGAGTCTCTATCTTTCATCCCCTCATAATTTTCATTGGCTAAGCAGTTACCAAATACTTCATCAATAAGATTGTTGCTTGAAATGATATTCTGTGGCAATTTCTTCCATAGCATTTAAAGTAAAATAGCAAACGACGCTCTCGTTGTTCGTTATTTTCATTAGCTACACGTTGGGCCGCACGCTCTCGTGAAACATCTAAATCATAAGACCTTTCTGCTCGTGTAATGTCAGTCAAATTTTGCAAGCAGCTTACTTTAGCAGCACGTGTGGGACGAGCAGAAACCTAATTTTCATGACGGTATCCTTGAAATGAGTCTTCACTGTGAGAAGTTTCAGAATCCTGATCAGTTTGATGACGATGCTCTTCTAGGTGTTCTTGAGACGAGTTGCGGCTTCGTGAAGTTAGATTGTTTATAAGCGTTTTTTTCCAAGACCGTTTAGGCATTTTTAAATGAACACGTGCATTAAGAAGATACAAATAATATAAATAAACAATTGATTTTCTTAGTCTAACCCCAAAGCAAACACTCATTGGCTTCGTGTTAGTTAACAACGCCATCTCCTAGAATAACTTTATTGCTCACAAAAAATAGTATTATTATTCGCCAATAGATGTCAGGGAGTCATATTTTTCAGTTTAAAAACCATCGATAAAACACGAATAAAATGACATTTTCTAAAATAACTTGCTCACAAAAAATAGTATTATTATTCGCCAATAGATGTCAGGAAGAGTCATATTTTTCAGTTTAAAACGATCGATAAAACACGAATAAAATGACATTTTCTAAAAATGATTCCTAGCTAGATCGATTTATCGCCCCCGAAACCCCCTATATACTAAATTTCATGAAAATCGTTGGTGCCGATTCCGAGATTTCAATTATATATATATATATATATATATATATATATATACAAGAATTGCTCATTTAAAGATATAAGATAAGATATTGAAGTCGATATAATTTTTTTTTAAATTATTTATTATTTCTTCATTTTTTAATATTCTATGGCAGTAATTAAACCTAATTTCTTATCATTTTTGCTAAGATAACTATCTTCACATTTTCCTAGTGAATTATAAAAACTTTACAACTTTACTCCTTATCTTACGGTTTTAAAGTATGCGCCCTGCTGCGTCGCACCGCGCCGTAGGCAGTAGAGAAGGGCGCCGCGAAGAAATTATCTTTCTGTTTTAAGTTTTGTGCCTATTTACCTAACTAGTATAATTATATATTTCAACCAGCCGGAGATAGATTAGGGTGCCACGACAAAATAGTAAATATGTATGTGCGCCGCGGATTGAAAAAGGGTTGGGCACCCCTGCCTTATCTCAAAAAGTACTAAACCGATTTCTATGAAACTTATACAGCTCCTAAGTTGGACTATACCTAATCCAACGCAAAGAATTTTTCAAATTGGACTGATATTTTTTGAGATATGCGTGGACAAACATACAAACATACATACATACATTTATGAAATTTTGCACGCGTGTTCAGACGCTGGTATAGACCAACATATCCAAAAATCGTGCAATTCTGACAAAATTACATACATACACATTGAATTGATAATCTCCTTTTTTTGAATTCGATTAAAAATAAACAAATATTGCTTGAGGCTAGCAAAATATTTGCCTTTCAAAATGCAGTTTGCGCAGTATTGATAATGTAATATACATACATATATGCACGATATTTTATGTTCAATTGACTTTCAGATCAGACCAGTGTTATTGTATAATTGTATTATCGTCGAACCGTTTACTCTCTCTCTCTCTTCAGCCACAGGAAATCCAGTGCTGACATAGGCCTTCTCCAAGGACTACCAATTGAACTTGTTTAGTTGCTTTGTGTATCAGGTAAACTAAACTAAAGTCCGATCGAACCTCAGAGGATAGTTCTAATGCAGCTCCTAAGATTTGACCCATATAAACTAACACAACAAGTTAGAAATTTTACTATATTTCGAGACGACCGCCAACGAGGTCCACCCGCGCGTGTTTTCCGTTTGGGTTGTTTTGTTCTAGTCTAGAACTTCTGGGCCAAACTATACCGCACAAGATAATGCACGACGAGTGTACATACCTATTACATTTGGGTTGGCACTGACTTCAAATCTATCAATAGGTAGCACATACAAAAAAGTTTAATTTTTTTATTAATATTAAAGGCTTGCATAAGAGGTGTTTTAAATTAAATCTTTATTAAGTTATATACTTTTTAGTATTTGAAGTCGGTTTTTTTAAACGCAGTTATTTTTTAAATAGAATTAGTTCGATATCCGAGACCGTTTTTATTTTTGAGGAACGCGTGGAAATATGAAAAGTGCGTGGTGGCCTATTGGTAGACGGACCAGAAGCGACTACCAACATGTTCACGCTTGTCGCAGTTTCAAATTGCAAGACACACCTTTGACTTTTCGGAGTCATGTGTTAATTTCTTTAGTTTCCTTTGCGATAGTATTTTATTTAGCTAGAAAAAACTTGTTTTATTGATTATTTTGTGTGTAAGGCCACTTAAGCATATTATTTTAGGGCCAATATTGAAATAAAGTATAAGGTTAAGCCAACACGAGAACAAATATACCTCCGTAAAGTTATACTACTTTACTTTATTAATCAATAAATAAAATTTAAGGAAATGAAAAAGATTAATTTAAGCCGCAGTTTTATTAATATCACTATTAGATTGTAATCAATCTCATTACCAATTACATCAAAATAATTTTAAATTAGTATAAAATATATTATGAATGGGTGGTATATAGATCAAATAAATCTTTTATTTTCTTCTCGTTAATTTTACGTCCAGATGGATATAATATTTCAAGATTTTCTATATCCACCGAATTTCTTTTAATTAAATTAACTTCTTGAAAGCGGACTTCTGTTTTAATAGTGAATTAAAAATAAAATGCAAAAGGATGCATTTGGTTATAAATAATGCACTGTATTTTTAACCATTCAACTTTACCTCCATCAGTTGGTATTTTCCTATTCATTAGTTTATTTTTCTAATATTTTACTAGAATAAAAATTATCCTATGTCATTAATATAACATTAAATGGTTTTCTTCTTCGAGTGGCTGTAATTACTTGTTCCCAATCTTTAGGTACAAAAACATTATTGAAAAATATATAATTTTTCTTCTCTGTAAGTCCAAAATATTGATCACAGCATATATAGGAATGTCCAGTAACGAGGAACGTATGATCAAGTCTAACTGTAGAAGGCACAATACGCTGACAGAAAAGAGCTATCTTTATGTTAACATTTATCGTATTTTAATTTGTGTACCATACTTAGATTCAAAAACATCAAATTATGGGTTAGGCCACGTTTGCACTGACGGCCTCATATAACAAAGGCATTTTCTGATGTTCTCCCGGTTGTGCATGATCGATAATTGTAAATTCGTTTTAATAAATCTTGTGATGTATGATTTTTTCAATATGGCTTCATCATATAATTGGTAAGACAAAAGGCGTCTTCTCTATGAGAAATTTCTATACCACTTTTCGATAATCAATTTGGTGAGAGTGTCTATAGCTGTCGATTTTGAACTTTCTTAAAGAAATTGAATTTTATTATTTTCTGAATATCCGGTATTATGGTATTACGGTATCATTGCAAAGCTGAGGTCTCGGGTTCGAATCCCGGGTCGGGCAAAGTGATATTGGATTTTTCTATTAATTATCAGCCCGGAGTCAGGAATTTGTGCCCGATATGGTGATAGGCTCGCCCCCTATCACATCGTGGGACGGAATATACAAGGCGAAACGTGGGTGTTCTGGTAGCACCTCTGCCTACCCCTTCTGGGAAAAAGGCGTGTGTTTATGTTTATGTATTAAGTTTGTAATAAAAATATTTCTGAATCGAGTGCCTCATTGCTGAGTGTCTTGATCCGTACTATACACATTATTTCTTTCTGTTTTCTGCAGTGTGTGAGGCCTCCAGTAATATGTATGCTGGTGTTAAGAGTGGCGCGGATTTGACTGAACCATCATAAGGGGTTGCAGCTTTGTTGTCTCTTGCCATTGATCTTGGTGATGAAGAGTTTCCCAAGGTTGTCATCATTCCTCAGGGCTTTAAGACCGAAATACTCAGAACTCGGTGATGGCAAATGATACAGAGTAAGGTTGAGTTCTCTGAATAAATTGTCACATTTGTTCTTGTCGGTGTCCAGAGAATGCGTAATATTCTTTTTAGGGATCTCACATACGTCGATGCGCCTACGGTCTCCTGCTCTGATCGTCCAAGTCTCTGCGCCGAACAGGAATATGAGAAAACAAAACTATGGATTTATTGATTATTTTTGTGTATTTTCTAATATTCCTGTTTCCATACTCCCAATAGCTTAAAGTGGTTTATAGTGCTTTTAGACATTCCTAAATCCTACCTCTCTTTACACTTCCGTTTCTCATGACCCACATAATATGATAGAAATGTTGCGGCCCAGATAGATGAAGGTCTTTTGATTTCTAGATTTGTCCAATTGCTGGGGCATAATCTATATATTAAAAAAATCGTATGACTTTGTTAAGCCGCGATGAACTCCTAAACTACTGAACCGATTTTCAAATTTTGCACACTGTATGCAGTTTGATACAACTTGAGAGATACAATAGTGTATGTGCATAGTTTACATCTCAATTTATAATCGCAATATTTTATTATTGTAAATTATTATTAATGTATTTATTATAAACACGTTCAAGCTTGTATGACCAACTAACTTAAAATGATCTGTCATGAATATTTTATATTGTTTACTCGCGACTGAGGTTGATCTGCAGTTTTTTCACGATGTATGTATTTCCCTTACTCTTCCTCTCTGTGACAATAAAACAAACAAATAAACAATAAAAACAAAAATCTTTGGCTATGTTGTTCTTCATTGGCGGGAATTCTGGCATTGTTGTGTCACTGGTAATAGTGTTACACTCTCTGATCGAATTCATGTCCGGGCTTCATGCTGGCCATTCCATAATAGAGATACCGACTTCGGTAACATAATCTCGTACGACGCTCGCGGTGTGAGCCCTAGAATTGTCGTGCGCGAATATGAAACCAAGAGACTAGGCACAGATAATTATTAAAATACCTGTTAAAAAAGATGTTTTGATATCGCAAACGCATCTAGGCGTGTATTACATACCATCCATCATCCATCCATCCATCAGCCAAAGGAAGTCCACTGCTGAACATACTTACATGATGATACTGACATGATTTACATACCAATATTATATTAATTATAGGGAAGAAATATGACAGGTTTGCCAACAATTTCTTATTGCGACATTGGATATTTCTTAAAGATTTATGTTTTATACATCGGAAACGACGACACGAATGGTAAACATGGTCCGCATAATAAAACTCCAGGTAAAGTTAAGTTATTCAGCATATTAAACTGTTGACTTCATCGTGACCACCGCTTTCTTTACACTATTGCAGGAAAGAATCCAATAAATAGGCTTTATTTGTGAGAGGATGTGAGGACTTCATCCAGTTTATATGACATTTATTTTACGCACTGCAACTAAGAAAACACTCAAAGTGTTTTTAGAGTTCTTCAAAAAAATATATGATATTCGATTTCATATCCCCAAGAAGGACAAATGTAACCTGAGTAAGTCCGTCTAACCTGTGAACGTGCAGTCAGGAAAACCACGGTGTGGACTCCATCCCACTGTCATAGAAATGGCAAGGAGAAATCCATTTCCCTAGGAAGTTACTGTCCTTGAAGGAAAGGATTTTAAGACAGCCTCCGTGGCGCAGTTGATCAGACGCCGGCTGAGAAACGAGAAGCCGCGGGTTCGATTTCCGCAACGTTTGTGTGAACCACAGTTATTTGTTTCGGGTCTGGATGTGACGATGTCTCACTGAGAGCGAAAAATCTCGTAATCCCGATACCCACGTCGCAAGACTCGATCGTAGTGTGGGGTCAGGCCTATGTATGTGACTGTTGGGTGTATTATTATTTTTATATATTTATTTATTAGGGTTTGAACATGTTGTCAATAAAACATAAAAATGAGATATCTCACATACGTATCGCAACGTTTCAAAAAAGTAAGCCAGGTGTAATGATCGTAAAACACTCCACGGCCCTTGATGCGCCTTATATTGAAATTCAACCTGGCGACATTAGAAACTTATTCTTATTTTTATTTTGTTTTATTCAATTTTTATTAAAGGGTCATTTAATTTCTATAGCTAATTTAATTTAATTTAATTCTGTTGTGATTTTGTTGATAATTTAATTTAATTTAATTCTATTGTGATTTTGTTGATAATTTAATTTAATTTAATTCTATTGTGATTTTGTTGATAATTTAATTTAATTTAATTCTGTTGTGATTTTGTTGATTTTATGTTCTGGGTTACTGTATTACTATTACTTTGATTTTTTGGTAGTTGGTTAAGTTTTAGCACTTAGTGGATATATGTTGTTTTAGAAGTATGTCATTTTGTTATATTTATATTATATTGTTTAGTATGATTGTCATTCTCCGAGTTTTTACGTTTCTGTTTTTTATTGTGTTCTAAATAGCCTTGTTAATTTCACCTTAATTTTAATGTTAAGTCTGTCTAATACTCCTAAATTATATTATGCATGTTGTGACACCTGTAGGCAATGCTTTAAGCATGATACCGAATCAATTATGTATTAGATTTAAAAAACATTGTAATTGCCGTTGGATGTCCTCGAATAAATAAATAAATAAATAAATAAACAGAGAATCAAAACTTAATTCAGCTAAGTGCCGATTTCTGGCCAGAAGTACAACGATTTTTGATGTGAAATTCTATAGGATCACTTGTAAACCGAATCGTTGGCGTGGCGACGCTTGCCGTGGCGACGGGTCGCCACGCTATACTGAGGTATACATATATATATTTTATGTGTACAAACAAACATCAGAGCAAACATAAAAATAACAATGATTAAAAATTTATAATTAAATTTATATTAAAATTAATTAAAATAATTAATTAATTAATTAATTTTAATTTTAATTTATATTTTATAATTTTTAATTTTTATAACAACGGCAGAGCAAACGTCGAATATAACTATTACTGAAGTCACAGATGAAAATATTTGAATTGTGGCTACTTGATATTAATATCGAATTTTTATATCACATGTAAATAAATGTTTATTAAATAAAGTTACCATTTTCTGTAAGAAATTCGTAATACTTCATTTTTTCATTAGGCTATATTTAATTCCTGTAATAATATTATCTTTTATGCATAATCCTTGTACACACACGATGTTTCACATCTGCCAGGCGTCCCATGACGGCTCACATTTTTATTCAAATTTTATACAATATCACCTGGGGTGATGAGAAACATGTAGGTAAAATTAAGTAGCATTTAGCATTCGTCCCTCCCCCCACGGGAACACTACATTTTTCGGGGTAAAAAGTAGCCTAAGTATTAATCCAGGGTGTCACCTACCTCCATACCAAATCTCATCGAAATGGGTTAATCCGTTTCTGAGTTCATTGCACACCACCGCACAGACAAACAGACAAAATCTATAAAAAACATTGGTTTTGATTCCTATTACGTTAATATAGTCCCGTCATATCATATATTTGAAAAGAAAATGTGTTTTTAGTTATTTACACCAACATTTATAAATAAAATCGGAATCGCAATGTAAATATTTGCCGCAATATCATTTAAAACATTCGGAAATATTTAAACGTAAAACCTCAAGTTACTGAAATACACAGTACAGTATCACAGTACCTTGCTCCGTTTATATCCGACTCCCAACACGGCTTTAGAAGTCGTCGTTCAACGACTACCAATATCATTACATCTTATATTTCTGACATTATTACTGAAGTCGACAAGGGGAGTCAAGTAGATGCAGTGTATACTGATTTTAAAAGCGCCTTCGTTTCAGTTGACCATAGAATATTATAGCTAAAGTTAGAAGCACAGGGGACACATGGTCAATTATTAGCATGGTTTGAATCATACCTCACCAATACATTAAAGGTTGTTTCTGTAAATGGATATATGTCCAAAAGTTATCCTGCTACCTACGGTGTACCACAAAGTTCCCACCTCGGGCCTATACTGTTCTGCTTATTTATGAATAACATCACCAGCTGTGTTATCAACTGTATATACTCGCTTTACGTAGACGACGTTAAGATCTACCATACCATCACTTCCGATAATGATAGTATGTTACTGCAAGATGAGGTAAATAGGATATAATATGAATGGTGTGACCGTAATAATATGACTTTAAACATTGACAAGTGTGGCTATATTAAATCACTAGAAAGAAAAAACCTATCCTATCCACTTATTCAGTTAACGTCTGTATATTACGTGAAGTAAGTGAAATAAAAGACTTCGGCATTATTTTAGACTGTAATCTAAAATTCACGAGCCATGTTGACTCAATAGTTAAAAATCTACCAAGATTTCAGGATTCATAAAACGCAGTACTATTGTGCTTATTTATTGTGAAGTGCGTGGTGGCCTCGTGGTATCGGACCAGACTCGGCTGCCTACATGTTCACGGTGGTCGCGGGTTCAAATCCCAGGGCACACCTCTGACTTTTCGGAGTTATGTGTGTATTGATAGTCAATCACCACGCACTTTAACGGTGAAGGAAAACATCGTGAGGAAACCTGCATACCGTAGCGATTTAAAAAAAAAATCTACGGTGTGTAAGTCCGCCAACCCGCACTAGGCCAGCGTGGTGGACTATATGGCCTAACCACTCTCAATCGTATTCTCGATTGTAGAGGAGGCCCGTGCCCTGCAGTGGGTCGTATATGGGCTGATACGATACGATACGATACGATTGTGCTTATTTAATTCGTTAGCTCGTAGTACATTAGAATACGCTAGTGTAGTCTGGAAGCCCATGTACGCAGCTCACAAAGAATTGAAACAGTACAACGCTCTTTTACGCGCTGGCTAGCCTTCACCAGCCCAGGGACATGACACCGATGTCCTATAAAACGTTTCGACAAAGATAGATAAAATACTTTAATCACGATACTTCTCATTAGAATTATCACTTTTTTTGTTGTTGTTTATTTTATTTTATATCTTATTGTTATTTTTATACCTAAAATTGTAAGAAGTTAAATTGTATTGTTTAGTTTAGGTTAGATTGATTGTTTCTTTCGTTAATTTGTCCTGTGTGTGGTAGTCGTTGATTTGTTTATCTTTACTTTTCTTTTTTTTTCATTTTTACTTAAATTTTTCCTTGTTTTTGTTTACGTCTGTGTAATTTATCTAAAATGTTGTGTGTTAAGTGGTATGTATATACTTATTTTTCTACTTTTACATTCTGATGTACTCGTAATCTGTTTTTTTATGTATATACTGTTAAGGAACCTACATTAAATAAATAAACTACAGAAATGTCGAAATTTCTTGAGAATAGAAATATTGAGCCCAGACCAGTTTCGCATGCACAGGGTTTAACTGCAAGTGGAGGCCTACATAAAAAGATTCTGGTAATAAATTACTGGTATTAGTTGGTGAGCAAAACCGAGTAAGCACAGCGTCAGCCGCCCGGCGGGGATACGGACCGATTATATTGTTAAAGTCGCAGGCCGATTACATTGTTAAAGTCGCGGGCCGAATCTGGACGATTAACAATACACAGTGAAGTGCGGCACAATAGAGAGACTCTTATACCCAGTAGTGGATGGAAAATATAATAGATACTAAAATATTTATTTTACCTACATGTTGGCAGGACTCCGCATGGACGCCGAACTGCGATCCTATGCATTATAGTACGTATTCTTTATCTCATATTTGGAATACGAGAATTTAATGAGCCAGCATTGTTTTTAAATAGTAACGTTATAGATAATTAAGATATTCCTAGCAATTATAGACCTATATCTCTATTAAGTGCCTTTTCCAAACTACTCGAAAAGCTAATAAACAAACGACTAAGAAACTTCATTGAGCGTAATAATTTACTATCCGATAGACAGTTTGGTTTTCGACAATCAAAATCTACTGAGGACGCTGCACACAAGCTTGTGAACGGCATTGCGTCACATTTGGATCAGGGTTTAAGTTGCTACGGAGTTTTCCTTGACTTGGCTAAAGCATTCGACACTGTCTCAATTTCAATTATGCTGCGTCAACTGGAAAAACTTGGAGTCCGTGGTACTGCTTTAGATTGGTTCAATAGTTACTTAAACAACCGACAACAGCTAACACATATCAATGGTTTGAAGAGTACTGCAATTCCCATCAATTATGGTGTGCCCCAGGGAAGTATTCTGGGCCCTCTTCTATTTATCATTTATATGAATGACATTCATAGTCTGGGAGACTGGGAGAATGCTAGACTGGCCGCAGAGAAGGGACTTCATGAAATTAATATATGGCTGCAGAAGAACCTTCTCACTCTTAACACAAATAAAAACAAATTCTTATGCTTTCACAAAACCGCTAGACTTACCGCTAGCTTACCAAGCGAGTGAAACTATTATGTACCCAAAAATTGTATGTTTTTGAAACGACATTTTTGTTTAGTTACTTAAAAATAAAAAGGTACTTAATCTATCTATACATGTAGGATTTAAGAAATATCCGAACAAATGTGTGTAATTAATGATTGATTTTTCTAAGCGAATCCGAGTATGAGATGAGAGGAGTGGAAGTGACGTAGAGAATGATGATGAACGAACTGTAGAGTAATGGGAAAAGACGTGTTAGAAGTTACAACGGAAGAGGAAATTATTAATATTTGATTATAAGAAGTTTAGTATTGAATTGAAAGAAGAAATAAAATACAAACACAATTGGTGATTTGATTTTGATTTGATAAAACTTCACCCCCACATATAATAAATTTGTAACCGATCGATGCCTGTACACGGAAGATAAATGAGAAAAACTCGTATGGGAGGTCTACTCGTATATTAACGTAATAGAGCCCTTAAAAATGATTTTTTAGATTTTTTGCGTGTTTGTCTGTGCGGTTGTGCGCGATAATCTCAGAAACGAATTTATAGATTTCGATGAAAGTTGGTATGGAGGTAGCTGACACCCTGGATTAACACTAAGGCTTCTTTTTATCCCGAAAAATGTAGTGTTACACGGTAACATATACATGATAACGGAGGAATTCCCTCATATATGTTACTTTTTCGTACTCAAATGATATAACGGGACGGGTACAGGATGGGATTTTTTTATATATATAAATTTATATACATACGATAGTTATACGCAAACGGAGTAGTAAGCAGAAACTAGTGTAAAATATAAAAAGTTACAATAGCATAATACAAAATTATTCACCCATGATTTTTTTTATGGAAACGACTTTTTTGTTTAATTTACATCGCAGAATGAATTTACACAAAAATCGCACTGTATATTATACATAAAGGTTTTTATAATTTTTGCTTACAAAAATAACAATAACATTTATTAATAGTTTACCAATTCGATTATGAAGACGGTATTTAGACTAGAAAGAAATGGGAGTTTTGAATAATTTCTGCCAATAATTTATTTATGTCGTACACAACAGATTTCTAATTAAAAAACAAGACCAAACAAACAATAAACCGAATATGAAATATTATTCTCGGTGATGATACAGTACGATAATTTCGACAGTTTTGGTGTGGTCGGAATAGCTCAGCGGGTAGAGCGTAAGATCTTCAAATCTTAGGTCCCTGGTTCAAATCCAGGTTCCGACCAGTATTGACTATGAGTTCAACCGAGAAAATTTTTGTTTTTCTTTTTTGTAAATCTATTTTAGTAACTTGAGGTTTTACGTTTAAATATTTCCGAATGTTTTAAATGATATTGCGGCAAATATTTACATTGCGATTCCGATTTTATTTATAAATGTTGGTGTAAATAACTAAAAACACATTTTCTTTTCAAATATATGATATGACGGGACTATATTAACGTAATAGGAATCAAAACCAATGTTTTTTATAGATTTTGTCTGTTTGTCTGTGCGGTGGTGTGCAATGAACTCAGAAACGGATTAACGGATTTCGATGAGATTTGGTATGGAGGTAGGTGACACCCTGGATTAATACTTAGGCTACTTTTTACCCCGAAAAATGTAGTGTTCCCGTGGGGGCAGGGACGAATGCTAAATGCTACTTAATTTTACCTACATGTTTCTCATCACCCCAGGTGATATTGTATAAAATTTGAATAAAAATGTGAGCCGTCATGGGACGCCTGGCAGATGTGAAACATCGTGTGTGTACAAGGATTATGCATAAAAGATAATATTATTACAGGAATTAAATATAGCCTAATGAAAAAATGAAGTATTACGAATTTCTTACAGAAATTGGTAACTTTATTTAATAAACATATATTTACATGTGATATAAAAATTCGATATTAATATCAAGTGGCCACAATTCAAATATTTTCATCTGTGACTTCAGTAATAGTTATATTCGACGTTTGCTCTGCCGTTGTTATAAAAATTAAAAATTATAAAATATAAATTAAAATTAAAATTAATTAATTAATTAATTATTTTAATCAATTTTAATATAAATTTAATTATAAATTTTTAATCATTGTTATTTTTATGTTTGCTTTGATGTTTGTTTGTACACATAAAATATATATATGTATACCTCAGTATAGCGTGGCGACCCGTCGCCACGGCAAGCATCGCCACGCCAACGATTCGGTTTACAAGTGATCCTATAGATGTTTCACATCAAAATAAAGTGGTAAAATAATAATTTTCGTTGTTAATTCATAATAGTATTCTGATGGGAATACACTACTACAAATGATTTCTATGTTTAAGTTAGTAACACAATACAAAAATAATTTATCAGGAAAGCGAGACCAGGTCAATTTCTGATGAACATCAAATTTAATTATAGGCAAAAGTCAAAATGAAGAATAATTATTATGTTACCAATTTATGCTTGGTCCTCTGAAGAGCGCTACAGCTCTGAAACTGTTCACTCGATTATTATTTAAAGTTGGTTGTTCTACGTGCCGCGACATAATGGAATAAAAATATAGTTTGTTGTTGATTTAATTAAACTAGACCCAAAAAAAATGGCTTCCCATTTAAAAATAGTCACCCTTCGCCCCTGTTATTAAAACACAATAAAAATTAAAAATTCTGATTTGTTCCGATTTGAATATTAGTGTTCGAAAGGTTTAATTAAACTTAATGCATTCGATTAAGTACTACGTAGCTATACCGTAAGGAGAGCAATTGTATGTAGCCTATTCTTAGGTCCTTCTGGCTGTTAATTTTTTTATGGTACATGACATTTTTCCCTTTATTACAAAAAAAAAAACAACTGTCTTATAAATTAATATAAATAAATACACTCAACAGTCACATACATCGAATCGAATCGAACCCGCGGCCTCTCGTTTCACAGTCGGCGTCTAACCAACTACGCCACGGAGGCTGTCAATTATTATATGTAGAGCGATAAAACTAAATACGTGATTCCGTTTCTATAAATAACAAACATAAACAATATTTATATTTATATATCAGAGTCGCTCACAAAAAATAATATTATTTTAATATAATCATAATATAACAGCATATTTTTCAGGTGTGTCAAAGTAAATAGAAATTAAAATAGTGCAAATTGAAAGTTTGAAACCAAAACACAAAAACCTAACCGAAGTCGTTTTTAGTTTACTGAAAGAACTTTGTCGCTGATCGACCAACCTAAGACGTTTTGAATTACAAATGATATGCAGTTTATTAACGTCAAATTATTCGAATAAGTGGTGACATCTGTACAATTATGGGCAAACCACAACATTTGAACTATAAAGTTCAACACTAATGCGCTACATCAATCACGGACAAAATAGTACACGGAAACGCCGCTAGACGTCGTTACGGACTCAAAACTAGGTCTAAGCAAAAAATACAAAATTTTAAAAGAATGTTGCGGTAGAAATCAGTCAACATTTCAACAAATTACTTAATGAAAAACTTTGGATCTGGGAAGAAAAGCATGAAAAACTCAAAGAGATAATAGAAAATCAGGAAGAGAATCTAGTTTTTGAAAAACCAGGCAAGAAATAGAAACATAGCCTTTTTCGGCATATGAAAAACTACAAAAGAATATTATATAATGGATGGAATCATATCTGCTTATAAAAGTAAATTATGATAATATACAAGAAGTTAAAAGAGTAGGAAAAAAAAGAGAAAGACTACGACCTATAGTAGTCTTTTTTCTACTCTGGGCATAAATATCAACATTTTCAAACACAAGACAATTCATACAGAAGACTGCCTCAGTGGCGTAGTGGTACTACGGCATGATTGCAAAGCTGAGGTCTCGGGTCCGAATCCCGGGTCGGGCAAAGTGATATTGGATTTTTCTATTCATTATCAGCCCGGGGTCAGGAATTTGTGCCCGATATGGCGATAGGCTCGCCCCCTATCACATCGTGGGACGGAATATACAAGGCCAAACGTGGTTGTTCTGGTAGCACCTCTGCCTACCCTCTGCCTACCCCTACTGGGAAAAAGGCGTGTGTTTATGTTATGTATGTATATTAAAGAATATTTTCTTAAACAGCAGATTGAAGGTATACAGATTTAACGCCCACATCACATACAATAAAAATCGTTTGTTGCGTTTTCGCGTCTTCACTCTATGGTCAATATCACTATATGGTCAATGTGAAATAATTGAAAAAAATAAAAATTGTAAAGTAATGGTAAATATAGTTCATGTGTACCACCTATAATTTTAATGTTTTTATTCTCTTATGTTTTCTGTTTATTATAACAAATTTTATTTTAAAATGTGCACAATATGTTGCTACGCAAAAGTTAAAAGCTTTTATTTCTATGTTTTTTTTACCTCAGCGAATTTCGGGTTCAGCTGAAAATCAGCGCTGTAGCTCAGGCTGCGGCATTAAGCTGAGCTGGAACCTTTTTGGTTTAGGGAGTATATTTCATTTTATTTGTTTTTTGTATTAGTTACACCATGGGAACAATATTCTCTTAGATACAAGTTGTTATGTTGATTTTTTTGTTACTTTTTGTGATATTTTTGTTTTATTTAAACTTGTAAGTGTACATTTCTCTGAACCAAATAAACGTTTTTTTATTAATATTATATTATTATTACATACACAAAAAAGCATACAAAGAACTTAAAACAAACACAAGCTGGAAAGAAGGCTTGAGAAAGCTGGACAAAGACCTAAACGAATTCTACGCATTAAACGCATGCCAGACATGGAATTTTGCGACTAAAGCAATTAATAAGATAATTACATGTCAACGAGGGATAGAGCGAAGCTACCTCAAAATAAAGCGAACAGATAAAATACGCCATTCCAAAATAAGAGCGATCACGAAAGCAACCAATGCCTTGAACTATGCACAAAACTGAAATAGAATTGGGCTGGCCATGTCGATAGACCTTCAGATAGGCGCTGGACAAAATTGGTGATGATGTGGAAAGGCCCACAAGGCAAAAGTAATAGAGGAAGACCTCTAACACGCTGGGAAGACGAAATCAAAAAACTAGCCTATGCAAACTGAACTCAAATAGCACAGGAGAGACAAATGGGCATCTTTGGGGGCCTTTACCCATCTTGGGGTTCTTACATAACTTGTAGTGAATTTAACAGTTTCACTGCCAAAGATTATAATATACCGAAAAATAATGCGTTAAATTGTAAGCAGTATGTTACGGTTCACAATCTTTCGACAGTTCACAATCTCCCGAGATAGATTATAATCTAACGGTGTTTTGTTGTGTTTTAACAATTTAATGGTCATATACATGGTTATTTGTAAATTAAGCACAACCTCGCAGGAATAGATAGCTAACATCATAAGCAACAATGTTTGTTCAACGACTTTTCTTAATTTGTTACACTTTTTTTTTTTCAAACAAAATAAATACTAATATGATGAATGTTCTTGACACTACGCGCAACGCAATAAATATGTCAACAAACTCGTGCGATTTCAAGGTCGGGGGCGAAGCGCGGCGGCGGCATCACCTTTGCACTTGGCCTATTTATCTAGCCGTCGGTTATGACGCGCGCGTCGCATGTAGGTACTTGAACAATCTTTCGCCGCCGCGCCGATTGATTTTGGGTTGTATCCAAAGTGATATTTAATTACCATGGCGTATCAGTATCCCAATGTTGAATATACGGAAATGGTGAGGATGCTCGCTCGCTAGATGTGATGCAACGTGTCGGAAGCTGACAATATGCAATTTTTTTTTTATTGTATCAGCCCATATACGACCCACTGCAGGGCACGGGCCTCCTCTACAATCGAGAGTACGATTGAGAGTGGTTAGGCCATATAGTCCACCACGCTGGCCTAGTGCGGGTTGGCGGACTTACACACCGTAGATTTTTTTTAAAATCGATACGGTATGCAGGTTTCCTCACGATGTTTTCCTTCACCGTTAAAGTGCGTGGTGATTGACTATCAATACACACATAACTCCGAAAAGTCAGAGGTGAGCCCTGGGATTTGAACCCGCGACCACCGTGAACATGTAGGCAGCCGAGTCTGGTCCGATACCACGAGGCCACCACGCACTTATGCAATAAGGTTTCCATATTTGTTTACCCCAGGGAGTCGAACGGTGTTAGCCGCCACGTAACGACTACGAGATTACGGGCAGTTCCAGTACAAGATGAGTGATAGAGGTCGTCCACCGTGGCGCAGTGAATAATGTTCACTGATGAGCTCCTGAAAGAGATCACCAAGAAGAGATCCTGGAATTCTTTGAGGCGAACCCACGCCAGCAGCGAGCACCAATGACGCAACACGACGGTTCAATGTATCCCAGTACTTCGCGTGGTGTGTCATTCACAATGAAGGCAAATATCCATTCCACCTTCATCGTGTTCAGGAACTCACTGAAAAATGTGTGCGCGATAATCACCGACATGCGCGAGACCTGAACCTTAATTATTAATTTGTAGATATTACTTAAATCGTCAATTATTGTAAATACGCTGATTCCACTTTTAAATACGCCTGCGTTAAACAACTAAAAAGTGAATAACACGCCGCTATCAATATTTGATGTGAAATAAACTTTTGAAAGAGTTAAAGAATGAATACGTTAAACATTGTGATTCAGTTTAGATTAGTAATCTACATACCTACGATTACCATACGATTTATTTGTTTAATACCGCGAGTATGAACCCTACACCAGGTAATAATTATCTTATCAATAAAGTGTTGTTAATTATTATTATTGGCAGTTAATGCGCATGCGAGCGTGCTTCTTCCTTTCGATTGTTGTATGTAGGTCACCACAGTACAATAAAAACTTTAAAAAATCATTTTTACATAATGTATCGGTGATTATGATGTCATCTATCTACCCCTGCGAGGTTGTGCGTATTTTACAAATAACCCTGAATACACTAACCCTTTATTTTACGATAATGTAATGTAAACAGTAAGATATAAAAAGAAAATAAAAATTTTCTTTTTAATTTTTCAAGAAGTCGCTGGATGCAGGCCGCTTCCGACAGGTCTATGTGGAGACCTTTAGGAGAGGCCTATGTTCAACAGTGGTTGTGGTTTCCTTTCCTTCCATTCACTTCTTGTGGCTAAAGAGAGAGAGATAGAAGTGCTATATGATACCAAATTAAATCAAAACAAACCAATTTTTCAATTTTTATTTATTATTAATGCGACTTAACTCGCTGGCTAATGTGTCAATATTGCAATAATCAAGACAAAAAGAGACAACTTTATGCTGTAATTTGAATCATAAGTGGAATAGACGATGTTGATAGATTTCCATTATTTCCATTATTTTCGTAGTTGTTGGTTATTTATAAACAAAAGAGGTCTGTGGAGGAACATCTGGCATTGCTTCTGGTCTATTGGTTTTGAAAACTCATTGCTGAGTCGGTGACGCGCCGCAGGAATTTAGTCATTTTATTAACAGCCATACGAGGCCTTGTTGAGCATGCATCTTGCATAGTCATTGCAGGCTGTGTTCGAAACTTATTCACGATGGCTAATATCTGTATAATAGCAGGTAGCTTTTAAGCCGCGGTAACAACTACTAACTAAATAAATAAATTTTATGGTAGTTTTACATAGATAATTGGAAGTCTAAGAATTTGTTTACCAAAATTATTTCAAGGACATTCTCGGGAATTTGAAAACCAATCTATCGTAAATTAAGTTGATTTCTGTTATTATATTCCTTTTTAAGGGATATTTATATACGTTTAATAGAACAATATATTAAATATGATATATTGATATTACTATTAAGCTTTGTCATAAGTCAGCCCAGTCGGCAGATAGTAAACACGTCTCATATGTGGTTTAAGCGAAGGCTCCAACACCTAAATAGAACCGTTTTCCCCCCGAAGGGTAGAAAACGGATATTTAGGTTTTAGCCGAAGCTTAAACCACACTTAATTTGCTTGCCGACTTTGGCAATCTAAGGTACTAAGTCAAATGTGTTCCACCGCCTGCGCTGTATGACAGAAAAGACAAGGACGGAGTGAGAGACATAGACTGTTAGCGCTCTTCACTCACATAAGTATTGAAAGAAAAGAGGATAGTTGGTGAACATTGGAAGGGTGCACTCTCATAATATGTGGTTTAAGCTTCGGCTAAAACCTAAATATCCGTTTTCTACCCTTCGGGGGGAAAACGGTTCTACTTTTGTTCAAGCGAATAATACTATTTTACTGTTAGATTTTTAGAAATTAGGACCTTACAGAAAGAAAACAAAACTAAGTACTGGGCCGTGCAGGAAGTGCCATGTTCCGGACTCGAACCGGGGTCTCTAGACTCCGCAGTCTAACGCTCTACCAGCTGAGCTCACACGGCTACAGAATGCTTTTTTGCATTACTGGTATTATAGATTATGAGAAAAATTACAAAATTATAACACTGTATTTTGTTAAAATCATCTGACCCCTAGGGCTGGTTGTATTCATACTGCTCTGGTTCTCCAAATCGGCATGCATTCGCACTCATTCTTACAAATTTATCATCAATGCCATGAACTAGACATCCAACCGCCTTACTACCAGTGATTTCGCATATATTAATCAATATCATTTTCTCATAGTAATACTCATACATAAACACACGCCTTTTTCCCAGAAGGGGTAGGCAGAGGTGCTACCAGAACACCCACGTTTCGCCTTGTATATTCCGTCCCATGATGTGATAGGGGGCGAGCCTATCGCCATATCGGGCACAAATTCCTGACTCCGGGCTGATAATGAATAGAAAAATCCAATATCACTTTGCCCGACCCGGGATTCGAACCCGAGACCTCAGCTTTGCAATCGTACCGTAGTACCACTACGCCACTGAGGCAGTGGATCATAGTAATACTCGTCTAGAGGTTGACCTATTTTGCATCGTAAAAATAACATACGTTGTAACAAATCGCCATAATTTTCATTAGAAGGAAAAGCAGATCTTAACTTGTTGAATAATAAAAAAAAAGAAAAATAATGATATAGGAAATGATTCCAGTTGTAAATCGTCCATACAGTTAAACAACTTGTAAAATCACAATAAAACGTCACACCGTTAATAGTCACAATCACTATGAAAATTATTTAAATGAAATTCAAAAGTAAAATTTCACAAGGTACTCAATATTTCTTTTTAACAGACTCACGGTTCACGCAGCTCCAGATTTCAGGATCGCAGGGTCTTGCTCAGATCCCACTTCTGAGTTGAAAACTCGGTTATACTGCTCAAACACTTATATTGTTGCACAATTATAGTGTACATTAACTTTGCTGGATAAATATTATTATAATTACAACACACGACCCTATCTTCAGGAGCGATAATTATATCATGTAATAATTTATATTTTCTTATTATATTTTCAATTATCTTACACTATAGACGCCTGCAACACCAGAAGTGTCACTCGCTCGTTGCCGACCCTGTAAGAACCTTATCCTACAAATATCTCGCACGCACTTACTCCACGTATATGCAACCTCTGGAATGAACTCCCTGTCTCAGTGTTCCCGGAGCACTATGACCTGTCCTTTAAGAGAGGCTTCTAGAGAGCACTTTCGCTACGGTAGGCAGCGACCTGGTTGGCCAGGCTCTTGGCACTGCGAAGGTCTATAAGCGGCAGTGACTACTTATCGTCAGGCGGGCTGCACGCTCCTTTGCCTGCCAAGGCTTATAAAAAAAACTTTAAGTTTTATCTTTATTAAAGTTTAAAGTTCTGAGTCTTACCTATAAGGTCATACCAAAACTTTGCAGTCTCACCTTTTCTGCTACTCAATAGGCCGCTGTGATAGGTCAAGAGAAGATATTACACTCGTCAGCCCTGCATTCATTGTGAGTTTATGAGTCCCATGAAAGCCCATCTGTTAGCCTAATCCCTATCAACTGCCCTTTAAACGTCACCCGGTATCTGCTTAATTACGAGTAAACAATATTGCCTGGAAATGGACACAACAAGTGAAAATGTGGCCCAAGTGGTTGCATTATTGGAAGAAGGAATGATACAACGCGAAGTTGCTCGAGTGCTGCACGTAATATACAGAAGATACCAGGACACTGGAAGCTTTAGTAGGAGAAGAGATTCTGGCAGACAGCGGTCCACATCAGAGAGATGACCGATTCATTGTCAGCACTTCACTGAGAAATCGGGCTCTATCAGGCGTCCAAGTTCAACAACAACTCAGAGAAACGCGGGGTTTATCTGTCAGTAGGTGGACAGTAAGAAGACGACTCAAGGCAGCCAACCTTACCCCAAAACGACCAGTGAGAGGCCCCAAACTAACCACAGCCCACCGTGCAGCTCGTCTTTGTATCGCTAGAAAACACGTTGATTGGACATACGATCAATGGCGCACCGTATTATTCTCTGATGAGAGCAGAGTCTGTCTGCATGGCAGCGATAGAAGAGGACGAGTGTATAGAAGGCCAGGAGACAGTTTTGCACAATGCTGTATAGCTGAAAATGTTGCTTTTGGGGGAGGGTCTTGTATGGTGTGGGGTGGCATTTCAATCGAAGGGAAAACCGAGTTGGTTTTTGTAGAAACTGGGGGACGGCAAAGAGGTCTGACTGCAGAACGATATAATGAAGAAATTTTGGGAGAGCATGTTATTCCTTAAGCAGGATTTATAGGCGAAAACTTTATTCTAATGCACGACAATGCCCGTCCTCACACAGCTACCTGCGTACGACAATACCTACAAGAAGTGCAAATTAAAATTATGGACTGGCCATCGCGTAGCCCGGACTTAAATCCTATTGAAAATTTGTGGGATCAACTCAAAAGGAAAGTTCGAGCTAGAAATCCTATCCCAGCAACCAAAGACGGGCTTAAAGCTGCACATTCGGAGGACTGGGAAGCTATACCGCAGAATAACGTTGTCAAGCTAATTAAAACAATGAAAAGCCGATTGCAAGCTGTAATTAGGGCAAGGGGGGTAACACTAAATATTGATAATGTTTCGTTCGTAATTAATTTAAAAAAAACTGACATCAACTTGTTTTCTATTTTTATTTTTCGCTTGTCGTTTTAGTATTTTTCCGCTACTTAAAACTAAACCTGATGTTTAGTAGTGAACCAAACCATTAATTTTATTAAACCTAGGCTCATTTAAAAGCTAAGACCTATTAATTTAAAGAATTTAGGATAAACAATGGTATTTAGGTTTTATCTTTTTTGTCAGAGACGTTACAACGACAGTTTAAAGTTTGAGTTGATTTTTTTGCTCCCGTGTGTAGTAAACCATATTTACATGCTTTATACATATAGGTACTTATATTTATATTATGTTTGCAGGTGTGTGTATTCAAATATTTAGGTGTTTGAGTCTTTGCTTAAACCAAATATGACACTGTAGCGAGAAGCTTCGATAGAGTATACCTTATTTAAAACTGTTGCAATTATGTCAAGAAGCCATGGGCATTTTTATTTGTAATTGAACAAAATTAACCGAAGGACGCCGTATCTACTTATTATTTAATCAATGTGTAAACTTTTCGAATTTCGTTCTACTACGAATATGTCTACGCGAACACGATTATGAACTGAGGCCATTAGTTCGTGTTCATGCATACTGTAGCCGGATTAGCTGAGCTGGCAGAGTGTTACACTGCAGAATCTAGAGACCCCGGTTTGAGTCAGGGATTCGGTGTTAATTGTTCTCCTTTTTACTGTTTAACTTCTTACATTAATTAATCATTCTGAATTCAGTCTGTAATGCATATGCGCAGCACAGACACTGATCAAGTTGTGACAGTACATAATCAATTGACTTCCCAAAATAAACAAACACTGCTTTAAGCTAGAAAAATATTAGTCTTTTTAATTGCAGTTTACTTAGTATTGATAATCTATTCAGTGCACGACATTTTATATTCAATTGGCTTCCCAAAATAAATTAACACTCAATTGACATAACGAATATCTGACAGTACCTTTGCACATGCGCAGTAGAGACAATGTAATGAAGTTCATAATCAATTGACGTCCTAAAATATAGATTATATAAACATTAGATCCACCGAAATATTACACTTTCTGATGGCAATATGTGTAACTTATTGTAGGCACGATATTTAGTATAAAATAGAATTTCCGATGTAAGCAAACAATCATTTGACATAACGAAATATTAGACATTCGATTGCACTTGCGCAGTATTGGCAATGTAATCAAGTTCATAATCAATTGACTTTCCAAAATAAACAAATTCTGGTTTAAGCTAGCGAAATATTAGACTTATTCATTGCAGCTTGCGCAGTATTGATAATGTAATATATATGCACGATATTTTATACTGAATTGGCTTCCCAAATAAGCAAACAATTATTTGACATAATAAAATATGAGACTTTCTGATTGCACATGCGCAGCACAGACTCTGTGATCAAGTTGTGACAGTACATAATCAATTGCCTTCCTAAAATAAACAAACACTGATTTAAGCTAGAATTTGAATGCTCCAATGTTTAGGGGACTTTTCTTCTGCACTTTGCTGGATAGATCCTATTAATATCTACATCCACCAAAACCCTAATAGTGTTGACGACTAAAGCAACACTCCAAAGACCGGAAACGGATTCTTAGTTATTCTTAAACTAAATAGAAATACCTTTTATTTTTTCGAATAATCCGTATCATATATATCAAAGTATATGTGCACATTGTTTCGTTATCAATCTATTAGTTCGTAATTCGAGCCTAATATGCAATGTGCTAAAATATCAGTACTATAGTAATTTTCAATAAATAAGATCAAGATTTTTTTTTTTGGAGACGACTTTTTCTTTTAATTACTTAAAAATAAATCAGAACTTCATAAAAAAATATAAAAAGTTTCCAGAGGGTACTTGTTCGATGGACGCCGAGTCCCGGACTCGAACCGGGGTCTCAGACTTCGCAGTCTAATGCTCTACCAATTGAGCCAACTCGGCTACAGAATACTTGGTAAAGTAATGGGTCTAGTTCATAATCGTGTTGATTACACATAATGATTTTCGTTATTAATTCATAATAGTATTCTGATGGGAATACACTACTACAAATGATTTCTATGTTTAAGTTAGTAACACAATACAAAAATAATTGATCAGGAAAGCGAGGCCAGGTCAATGCTGATGAACATCAAATTTAATTATAGGCAAAAGTCAAAATGAAGAAGTATTATGTTACCAATTTATGCTTGGTCCTCTGAAGAGCGCTACAGCTCTGAAACTGTTCACTCGATTATTATTTAAAGTTGGTTGTTCTACGTGCCGCGACGCGATCGGTTCCCGACGCCGGCCTTCGAAATTCTAGGAGAGTATCGTACGTACATAATGGAATCAAAATATAGTTTGTTGTTGATTTAATTAAACTATACACCAAAAATAACGGCTTCCCATTTGAAAAAAATCACCCTTCGCCACTGTTACGGAGAAAACATAAAAAAATCAATCTGGCCCGATTTGATTATGTTGGTGTTCGAAAGGTTTCATTTTAAAGATGAGACGTATTTACGATACCAGGTTTTAAAACCAGGTATTTACTTCGAAGTACGGCGCCCTGGTACGAGCAGAAAATACTTACAAGTATGAAAGTATTTCCATACGTCGATGCGCAGATAGCTCTGGAGACTACACATGAAAATACTTGCATAGGAAAACGATCCATAAACTAATATAAATGGAAACCATAATCGTATCTGTCAATAACAAATACATTTGAACTTCAAAGTATTTTTTTATTCATACTATTTTGCTCTTTATAGCCATCACATACGGGTTGAATTCCTATGCAAGTATTTTCAAATTTAGACGGCGCTGCACGTCGATGCGCGAAAAACTTGGAACACTTTACGTAAAAATACTTTGAACTTCAAAGTATTTTTTTATTCATACTATTTTGTTCCTAATTGTATTGTATTGTATCAGCCCATATACGACCCACTGCAGGGCACGGGCCTCCTCTACAATCGAGAGTACGATTGAGAGTGGTTAGGCCATATAGTCCACCACGCTGGCCTAGTGCGGGTTGGCGGACTTACACACCGTATTTTTTTTTTTAATTCGCTACGGTATGCAGGTTTCCTCACGATGTTTTCCTTCACCGTTAAAGTGCGTGGTGATTGACTATCAATACACACATAACTCCGAAAAGTCAGAGGTGTGCCCTGGGATTTGAACCCGCGACCACCGTGAACATGTAGGCAGCCGTATCTGGTCCTATACCACGAGGCCACCACGCACTTATTGTTCCTAATATGTCATAAAATACGGGTTGAATTCCTATGAAAGTATTTTCGAATTTAGACGCCGCTATAAGTCGGTACGCGACGAACTCGGAACACTATATATAAAAATACTTCCATAGAAAAACTATCCTTGACTTCATATAAATAAGAAACTCAATCGTATTTGTGAATAGAAAATACTTTGAAATTCAAAGTATTTTTTATTTATGCTTTTTTGCTCCTTATTAGTTATGGAATACGGATTGGATTCCTATGTAAGTATTTTATAGACGCCGCGCCGCGGCTGGGACGCGAAGGGTTGCCGACTCATACTTACAAAATACTTTCAAGTATTTTAGAACCTGGTTTTGAACCCTAGTATTTTTACGTACTCATACTTAGAAGCCCTGGTACTTAATTATGCAAGTATATCTCATCCCTATTTCATTTAACTTACTGCATTCGCTTAAGTACTACGGAGCTATACCGTAAAGAGAGCACTTGTATAAAACCTACTTTTGGGTCAGTCTAGCCGTTAATTTGTTAAGTGCACTACACCAAAGGCGCCGGGCCGCCGGCATATTGTGTCGGCGACATTTTGTCATTGCAAGTCGGAAACCTTTGACGACGACATGGCAGCGGCTCGAGATACTAAGGAACATTTTATGACGTTGACGAGCAGTGCGCTTGCGTTTTAGAAAATTCATGTCAGTGGCAACACACGGGCGCTTGCCCCCGGGTTGTGCCAGTGGCTTGCATCGCCGGACCGGCGGGTTTGGTGTGTAGAGTGCATTAGGGTACATAGACATTTTTCCCTTTATTAAAATAAACACCTGTCTTATAAATAATATGTAACAACGATACGTGATTGCGTTTCTATGATTTACAAACAGAAACAATATTTATAATTATTTATTGAAGTCGCTCACAAAAACTAAAATTATTTTAATACGAGTATAATAATATAAAGGCATGGCCGCCCAAGTTTCGTAATTTTACGAGGGCTGAAAGTTTGTCTGCGCATGCCTCTGGCATAGACATCACGGAGTGGCTCACATGAGGTGGCTTTGGAAGTTATCAGCTTTAATGTATCTGGCAAGACGAAAGAACCATCAAACACCTTTTGATAGTTAACTTATCAACATATACAGGGTGTCCTAGGATAAACCGGTAACGGAGATAGACCAAACTATAACAGCACAGCAAAAAAATAATTTTGGCTCCATCTTCAATAGTTTTCAAGAAACAGCCATTCTGATAAATAGTGAAAAATTTCTAGTTTCAACAGCACTTTGTAGAATTGTGACCAGTGATTTCCTTAAGTTTTTATTTTAATTGACGTTTTGCTATTTTAATTAGATAAGCTGAAGTGCCTTAGTGCTGGTTAAAGTTGCAAGAAGTCGCTGGATGCAGGCCGCTTCCAACAGGTCAATGTGAAGACCCTTGGTGGAGGCCCATGTTTACTAGTGCACTTCCTATTGCTAAAGAGAGAGAGAGAGAAGTGCTATATATCAAATTAAATCAAAACAAGCCTTTTTTTCAAGAATAATGATCAAATTCAATTCGAAGATTTTTATTACTAAAGCGACTTATCACGCTGGCTAATCTGCCAATGCAGTGGTTAGTGTTGCAATAATCAGGTCAAAAAGAGACAATGTTTTGCTGCATTTGTAAGTGTAGAATAGACGATGTTGATAATACGATTATTGTCAATATGTGCTAATGTGTTTGGTCTGCTTCTTTATTATAATATGTTTGTGCTTAACAGCCTCCGCGGTGCAGTTGGTTCAACGCCGGCTGTGAAACGAAAGGTCGCGCGTTCGAACCCCGCACCGAAACAAATATTTATGTGAATTACAGGTATTTGTTTCTGGTCTTGGTTTTTGTGAGACCGGAAATTCTCTCATAGTTACTGAAACCCACAACACAAGACTCGATCTAAGTGTGGGGTCAGGACTATGTATGTGACTGTTGGGTGTATATATTATCATTTAATAACTTATGTTTAATAATATTATAAACTAGCTGCCCGGACAGACTTCGTTCTGTTAAAAGTTAATAGTAGGAATTAAATACATGTAAGTTTTTCGAGTGATTACGTTACTTATATACCAACAATCAACGACAATTCTTACAAAAATGAGTTTTCAATTTTGTAGACTTCAATACTTTATTTTGATAATACTTATTCTAATGCTTTATGTTATACAATATTTTTGTTTGGTTACTTGGCGCGTAAACAAATAAAGCTGACGGCTTCCCAACGCGGGAACAGGCGACATACACCTGTCCATGAGAGTAGCATGGGTTTTCCAGATTAACGCCGCAAATACTTAAAGACTGATCCTGTGATTTATTTATGGTCATTGCGAAAGCAAGCCGCAGTGGAATTTCTAGTCGTTTAAATTCAAATGGTACGTCAATTGGTATCATTGGGATGCGGGGTATCAACACTTCTTCGCCCTTATATTTTCCTTTTAGAATTGTTGCTTCGACTACATTATTTAGTAATTTTTTCACTGATAGCCGTCTGCCGTTACAAAGACACGGTGGGTTTATATTTCGTAACATTATGACTACCGATTCCTACTTTCAATTGAAGATTATGGGGTGGCAATCCTGAGAAATCCAATGAGTTTAAAAATTCTGGTGGATAGTTGACGACATCATCTTGATTAGTTGCGCAATCAACTGATTTGCATGTCCTTAATTCACCTGCAATTTCATTTTGAATTTTTAAGTTGTGTTCATCTACATCCGTGTTTTTGGCAGCTAATATAGCACGTTCGCTCAGCCAAAAATGATCTTTGTAATTTTGAGAGACGTTTGGGAACATTTTTTATATGAGCTCAGTTGTTGTTTCAGTAAACTGACAGAAATCGACAGGAAATGTAATGCAGCCAGTCGAATCATCAACAGGGATTTTGCCATTACCAAGGTCAATGAGTTGTTTAGAAAAGATTTCTCCATATTGATCATTTTGCAATTCTACACGCATATTCTTATTTAAATTTAGTATCTTGACGAATTTAGATAAAACGGAAGACTTACTACTTGAATTTATTTACCATAAATAATTCGAACGCGCATTTTTTTGTTTATATTGACGTTGATAATTTACGTCAACTGTTTGACTGCTAATTTTTATGCAAAGAAGAAAAGTATTGTTTTTATTATTGCCCACGCAATTTTATTTTTTTTTATAGTCTTAAAACCTTCCGTGGAACTTAAGAACCATACGAAAAAAGAAATCAGCCGAATTGGTCCAGGCATTCTTGAGTTATGCGCTTACCAACATTCATTTTTATTTATATAGATATAAACTGATTTTCAATTAATTTCCGAATATATTGACATAATAGCCATTTTTTTATAATAACACAATAAGTAAACCGATGGTCTAAAATAAGGCCTACACAGAGAGATTTTACCTTTAATTTATATCGACTTTGTCAAAGATTTGAAATTTTGAAGTATAGTAAACTTAAAAATAATATTTATTTTTTAAATGTAAAGAATGCAATAATTATAATTTTTTTTCTCATCTTGGTGATTTCAATTAATTAATTCCTACCTGACACGGGTCTAAGAATCTTTGTTCAAAACAAACCCCTTTTCGTCCCTTCAGGGCTAGTAAAGGAAACTATGCATTACCTAAGATGCTTTTTATAGTGCATGACATTATTTTTCATTACTGGTAATGAGTCAATTTATGAATTTTTGACATCCATAGCGGTTTTGATTTCCGATCAATATTTCCACCCTTATTTTACCTCCATAATGCTGTTTCAGCAAAATTATTGCACGCCATTATTTTTCGTTTGTATTAGAGACCTAAAATATATATTTTCATAGAAATAGCTTTACCAGTTTCGATTTTCAATATACAGTTTTAACCTTTATTTTAACCCCTTTGGGATTCATTTTAAGAAAACAAAGTATGTAGATTTTTTTTAAATGAGTAACTAAAGTGCTAAATTTGACATCTGTAACTCCAATGGTATAGCTGTCCCAAATAATATTTCAACCCTTATTCCACCTCCATAATATTATTTTTCCAAAATTATTGAACGTCATTATTTTTTGTTTGTAATAAGAAAAAATATAAATTTTCATAGAAATTGCTTTAGTGGTTTTTATTTTCCATATAAAATTTCAACCCTTATTTTAACCCCTTAAGGGTTAATTTTAAGAAAACAAGCTATGCAGATATTCTACATTGAGTAACTAAAGTGCCAAGTTTGACATCTGTAACTCCACCGGGTTAGCTTTTTCAAACAAGATTTCATCCCTTACCCCACCCCCATACGAATTTTCCAAAATTATTGTATCCCATTATGTTTTGTTCGTAATAAAAAAAAACACAGAAATAGCTTGAACGGTTTAGATTTTCCATATAAAATTCCAACCCTTATTTTTTTAAATAAGTAACTAAAGTGCCATTTTTGACATCTGTAACTCCAATGGTATAGCTTTCCCAAATAATATTTCATCCCTTATACCACCCCCATAATACTATTTTTCCATAATTATTGTACGCCATTATTTTATGTTTTTACTAAGAAGAATAAATATAAATTTTCATAGAAATAGCTCTAGTGGTTTTTATTTTGCATATAAAACTCCAACCCAAATGACGATGATGCAGATTTTTTGTTTGTAAATAACTCACTAAAGTACCAAGTTTGATATTTGTAACTTCAACGGTTTAGACTTTGCCATACAAACTTTCATCCTTTATTTCAACCCCTTCAAGCCTTATCTTCACAAAAAAAAGTACCCTATGTCCTTTCTCAAGGTCCAATCTATCACTGTACCAAATTTCATTAAAATCGGTTCTGTGGTTTAGACGCAAAAAGATAATAGACAGATAGAGTTACTCTAGTAAGCATGTAAAATAAGTTGGTAAAAAAAATATGTTCTCGACCAGAGTTTCTGAATAATTCCGCATTGTCATTTTTTTGTCGTGAATTAAACACAAAAAGATTTTTTCCTCAACAAACCTTTTCCTAAGGGTCTTTTTAGTGAAATAATAATTTTATTTTGTTTTTTATTAGTGATTTAAGATATTTCGATCGTCTAAATTGCCATTCGAAACCAAAATAAGAAAATCTCTGTCCAGTAGTGGCGGTACTTCCATACAAGCCCAAAAGCCTGGCTTGCCCTACTTAATACGTACATACTTGATACTGAACACAAACCATTACATTAAATAAAATTCAGGCGTTTATTAGAAATCATCTACAATGTTTGAATTTACCGCGTCCTGTCGCGGCGCGTCTGAATACAGCGCCTGCGACAGAGCGCAGAAGCGCCGCGCGATATTCATTCCATAGATAATGTTAAAACTTAAAACACGGTGGCTCCACGCGCTCCCTTAAAAAGATGGAGCTTCGCGCTTATACAGGGTATCTCAAGACTGCTACCGAAAACGAAGCCAGGCGGTAGTTTCAGTTACTTTAGACACAATGCAACTAAAATTTTTGCAAAAAATGCGACGATATTTTTTGTTATTTTTTCATATTATCGTATTTGGGTGGTAAATACATACATATTCATAAAGAAATAATGTACACCGTTTTATTTTTGAAGACGCAATAGTACGCAAGGCTTTAAATTATAATTTTAGCAAAAACTATGGATTTATCACCCAAACACAATGATATTTAAACATTACAAAAAAAATCGTCGTGTGTTTTGCATAATTTTTACTTTTTTAATACGTTACAATTGTAAATTGCATTTGTAATGTGTACATGATGTTTAATTTTACGTTTCCTTTCGCAATTCTGAACGAATTGCAACTAACTTCATTCGTATTTTGACGTTGAGCAATTGTAAATAGTTCTGATAAGAAAAGGTTTTGTTGATTTAAACTTTTTGATCCTTAAATGAGTTGTATTGTTTACTGAGATGGTAGTGTAATTGGTGAAAGTGTCAATTGCCGGTATAAAGGTAATTTAATTCAATTATATTAATTAATAAATTGGCGCGAAAACAAAAAAGTATTTGTGCATTTCTAAAATTCGTGGTTAAATCACAACAGGTATTTTATCAGTTCAGCTTAATATCCTACGTAATTTGATTTCTACATGCTCCTCTTTATATAGATTTTTAAACAATTTGTTAATGCAATAATAATTTCTGTCCGCATTTTCGATTAACTGCTATGTCAAACACGGCACCATAGTAGCTATCGTTGAGGTAATGTAATATTGGGTATTAAAAATAAAGTGCGCAGTAGTTAGTGCAATTAAAAGTTACGGTTGCAAGTCCACAAGTAATCTATATTTATATAAATCCTAATATTGTATAAATTGTGTTAGGTGTGCAGCTGATGTACATTCGTTTTTTTTGTTTTTATTATTTTTGCTTCTAAATCAATGTGTATTAAACCTAAAAAAAATATTGGGATTGTCCTTCCCAAACCCCCAGGCACGCAACTGCTGTCCAGAAATCCTTATAGTATTCACAAATTATCTATTAATCTAAAAAGTTCTTTACCTAACTCTTACGACGACAACTTTTTCTAAAAATAATTTAATATTAATTTTTCTTTTAAATACATTTTGATGGATAAAAACTGGTTCGAAAAGTACTGTTTTTGACCGAAACAGCGCACGGAAAGCATAAATGCAAGAGCGTTTACGCGTTTACACGTAGGAAGTGAAATTAAATTAAGAGGTTAACAGGTGGCACCACCGTCGAATTAGATCGCGGTATAGTTATGTTCCCTCTGTGGGATAAGTAGGAGCTCAGGGCACAGTTTGTCTTCACACCTACAGAGGTGCGGATTCACACTCAAAATAAAAAATTAAGCTGAGTAATTTTTGAATTGCCGTATTAATCGACGTCGTTATTCACAGCAAATAAGACTCGTCGTCTACTAGTGCCTGAGTGATACATCCATCTACGCGAAGCTCAAGCCTCTGAGATATTGGTAAGAAAATTGATTTATATTAAAATCGGTCTGCGTCATATCACTGATAAAATAAAAGATTGTGTAAAAGTTTTAAATTTATTATGGGGACATTTTTTTTAAATAAGCTCGTTCGCAATTAAAAACTTTATAATATCTTATTTCAATGCGCTAATTTTTGAAATAACATTCCATGGACACTATATTACTGTACGAGTATGTTTTTCTTTTTCAATAAGACGTTGTGTCGTGTCAAAGTTAATCAATAATTAATTTAAAATTTCTCCTTTGAGGACTTTGATCATATTTCTTTAATAAAAGCCTGATTTAAATTTAATTTGGTATGTAGTTCTTAAGCTTATCTAGTTCACATTAGAAAACGTCAATTAAAATAATAAATAGATATCACTGGTCACAATGCTACAAAGTGTTGGTCTAAGTGGATTTTTTTGAATAGCTGTTTCTTCAAAAACTATCAGAGATAGAACTATTTATAGTTAGTTAATTATTGTGTGGTCTATCTCCCTTCACCACAATTCTCAATTAAATTAAAACCACAATGATTAAAATTAATATGCACTTTACCTGTAACGTTTTATGGCCTTATTCATGGACAGTCTTAAAACCTACTTTTAGTTATCAATTGTTTTGTATTTTTTTAAACTGAATTCAAAGTCGTTCGAAAGGGACAAAACATTTGATAACTAAAATATTAAAACTTATATACTATTAAAACTTAAATAGGTTTTAAAACTGAATTCATTTTATTCATTTGAAATTATGTAAATTGACTCATGAAATGTCAGCGCGTGCATCGATGGTTCTCGTCACTGACCTACATGTTCGGAAATTTAAATTGTAAGGACACTCAGCGTCAAGATCGAATAAAGACGACCGCTTCATACGTCATAATAAGTGCTAAATTCTGGAATATTCCATTAGTGTTGTGTTTGTACAGTAGTCGTGTATCGATGAATATATGTTTTGAAATTTATAATGAAGACTGCAGAATAATTAATAAGAATCCTAGAAGATGACCATGAAGAATTTATATCAGACGAAGAGTATGATGTTGATGAAGCGGTAATCATTTTTGAAGCAAAACTTCTTTACGAAAGTTTGACTCGTATATGTATCTCTGTTTTGTGCAAAAGAAGTTAAAGAAATAAATAAATATATCATCAATACTTCGCAAGACATACGGATCTCAGGATTTATTCAAGAACACAACAGTGGCAAGACCAGATATATAGATTAATAATTAACTACGCATAAAAACTTATTACCTCGGTTAAATAAAAAAAATCGCAAAAATCTTTAATTTATTATTTTTTAATTCGTTTTATTACCTTACCAAAAACGCCTAAATTTAAAAATATTATTTTGACAAAATATCAACATCGAAAAAGTTAAGTGCACATCCCTTTTTATTATAGGTATTCATTCGTCGATTCATAATTCCAGGCGCTGGGAGCACAACAACTGATACGAAGCCGGGTGGTTAAAGAGTCACAAGTTCAAGGTAGACTTTTTTAATTTTATTCTAATACGAATATGTTTACGCGACCACGATTATGAACTGCAGCCATTAGTTCGCCTTGCATACTGTAGCTGGATTAGCTGACAGAGCGTTAGACTGCGGGTCTAGAGACCCCGGTTCGAGTCCGGGAATCGGCGTTAATTGTTCACCTTTTTATTGTTTCAATTAATTTATTTCTAGGGAAATTAGTGATTTTCATATAACACCTTTAGTTCTTTATTGAGCAATTCAAACAGATTCACATTAAATTTTTGCTCTATATCAAAAACAAAAACATAACTTTGTTGTCAAAGCAAAAAATACATTATTAACCGACTTCAAGAGGAGGTTATCAATGCGGTGGTTTATTGATGTATGTAAAATGATTATGCTGAGATTTATGATCCGATTTACCTGTTTGTTCGTTACTTTGATGCGGAATTGTTGCCATTTAATCCCATAAAAAGGGTCAAGACGTGATGAATATATTCGGACGTAGAGTAGAACTCCTCAAAATGGAGTAGGTTTCCAATGGTTCTTTTTTCAATAGGTTCAGTGTTAAAGTCAAACTATTGTGAGGAAGAGAAGAAGGGGTGGGGATTAGAAAGGGGTGAGAAAACTAATACATATGTAAATACCTAATATGTTTTCATCGGAAAGAATTATTAATATTAAAGATATTAGGTTTGCAAAACAGGCGTTTTAAATTAAATCTTTATTAAGTTATTTAATTCTTTTTAGTATTTGAATTCGGTTTTTTTTACTTTTTTTTTTTCATTTTATAGAATTAGTTCGATGTACGTTGTCTGATGTCCGAGACCGTTTTTATTTTTGAGTAACGCGTAGAAATATTAATAGTGCGTGGTGGCTTGTTGGTAAACGAACCAGACTCGACTGCCTATATGTTCGCATTGGTCGCGGGTTCAAATTTCAGTGCACACTTCTGACTTTTCACATTCTGATGTGTGTATTGATAGTCAACCACCACGCACTGTAACGGTGAAGGAAAACATCGTGAGGAAACCTACATACCATAGCGACTTGAAAAAAAAATCTATGGTATGGCCTTACCCCTCCCAATCGTACTCTCAATTGTAGAGGAGGCTCGCGCCCTGCAGTGGGACGTATTTGAGCTAATACAATATAGAACAGCGTGGAAATATTAATTGATTCCCAAAATAAGCATACAAACAGCCTCCGTGGCACAGCTGGCTAGACGCCGCCTGTGAAACGAGAGGCCGCGGGTTCGATCCCCGCATCGAAACATATGCTTGTGTGAACCACAAGTATTTGTTTCGATTCTGGGTGTTTGTGAGACCGAAAAGTCTCTCGTAGCTCCTGATACCCACGACACAAGACTAGATATTAGTGTGAGGTCAGAACTGTGTATGTGACGGTTGGGTGTATTTGTTATTTATTTAAAAATGGGGCAAACAAAATATTGCACATGCGCAGTAGTGACAATGATATCAAGTTATGACAGTTCATAACCAATTGACTTCCCAAATAAACAATCATTAGATCTACACAAATATTAAATTTTTTAATGGTAGTATTGGTAATATAATGTTGAAATTATAGTTTATGATTCATTTTTCTATCAACATAAGCCAACGTTTATTCGACAAACAAAATTAAGACATTCGAATTGCACATGCGCAGTATCGACGATGTAATCAAGTTGTGACAGTTTACAATCAAACGACTTCCCGAAATAAAAAATAGTAGGTCATTCAAGCTATCAAAATACCTGAATTGTGTTTAATCCTGTGGTGTAATTTAATGTAGGAATTCTATTTAATCATATAAATTTCACTTCCAAAAATAAACAATCATTTGACATAATAAAATATTACACATTGTTGTTGAACATGCGCAGTATTTGCAATGAAATCAAGTTGTTGTGACAGTTCATAATTAATTGACTTCCCGATATAAACAAATACTTATTGATTGGAGCTACCAAAGTGTCGCACTTTTAATTGCATTGTGCGCAGTATTGACAATTTAATATTTGCGCGATTTTTTATATTCAATTGACTTTCCAAATTAAGCAAGCAATAGCTTGACTTAATAAGATATCAGACATGCTGTTTGTACATGCGCAGTATTGACAACGTAATAAAGTTGCGACAGTTCATAGTCAATTGACTTCCTAAAATAAAGAAATAGTAACTCATTGAAGCTATAAAAATACCTGTAGTATGTATAATCTAATGTAGGAATTATGGTTTAGTATTATATGCAATTGACTTCTGGTTAAGGATACCAAAATATTGGACTTTTTAATTGCAATATACCTAGTATTGGTACATTATGTTTGGTATGGGTCATATTTATTTACTACACAATTTTTTTTTTATCAGCCCATATACGTCCCACTGCTGGGCACGGGCCTACTCTACAATCGAGAGAATCGATTGAGAGTGGTTAAGCCATATAGTCCACCACGCTCGCCTAGTGCGGGTTGGCGGACTTACATACCGTAGAAATTCTTACTACACAATACGAGCCTAATGCAACGTCAAAATGTAGATATAATTTAGCTCCTAATTTTTGAACTATACTGACTAAATCAAAAAATTAAATTTAATTGAAGCTTATAGAAACTAGTCCTCTCGCGGTGTAAGCAGAAACTAGGTTTAAATTTCCCCCATCAATGAGACTTCAGGGAGACATCTACAACCCTCTGTAGAAATAGTACTCACCTACGACATAGAGGGCGCTAGTAGTAATCCAATTGACTTCAACTGTAATTTTTACTTGTTTTTTATATAGCGATTTGCCTTCAAAATATTACGTATTTAAGATTTGTGGGCCAGTCAAGTGAATAAGAAAATTAATCAATGTGTACTAGCGTAATGTAAATTTAGAATATAACTACAGAAAAACAAATCTTAAATTATATTAGCAAAACATATTTTCGCCATTTTATACAATTCAATTGTTAGATTTGTTTTTGGAGAAACTAAAATCAAATTACAGTAGCCGATGTCTTTCATAAAATTTCCAAAGTAAGTACTTTTCTAGGTTTCGTTTCTACTACACTCTCATAAACATGCTACATGTCCTCCGGAACATCGCATTGCTCACAATCGGTAGAAAATACTTTGTCATCATAAATGCGAATTTATTCATCGGAATATGTTCCGAACGGAGCCGCAGCGCCATTGTTATGTCGCGATTATTCAATAAGCAATCTGAGGGGAGCTTAATGGATACGATTGGTTATTTTTATACCATATACCCTTTTCGACCGATCCATCAAAATATTCGCACCACATCTCATTACATTTTATTTTGATATCAGGTATATGTTCGATACAGTGAGGAACAATATTAAGCGTGATAGCGTCATGGCAGGCTTCGTTTGCTAGTACATATACTTCTTCATTACCTACGAATCCTGTGTGAGACGGAATTCATTGCAGTACTACTTGTTTCTCAGGTCTAAAATTACAAGTAATGTCCAGAATGATATAGAGTATCGGTAAACCTCGTAAACATGAGATACAACCAGATGTCGCCATGAACTCTTGGAGTCAGTTAAATCAACAAAATGTTCAAAGTCCAATGTGGTAATGTATGATAAAGGTTTAAAAATAGCAGTACGTTCTGCATGCATAATAGATATATGCGCAGCTGCTTCGAATTTCATCGGAGATGTTGTTCTTGAATCTAAAAGTGCAATTCCGATTCCGTTTTTTGTTTGGATATACTGATGTACTTACATCATGTTTACCTATTTATATAAAATCTTTATAGTTTCTTATATTTTGAGATTAACAATCTCAAATGCAATGTGTTTTATTAACGTTTCGCTGATTCCATGAAATTGATGTTGTGTTTAACTATATCCAATCCAATCCAATCCATCAGCCAAAGGATGTCCACTGCTGAACATAGGCCTCTCCCAATGATTTCCTGTTGGGGACCTGTTGGGGGCAGCCTGCATCCAACGACGTCCCGCGACCTTTACCAGGTCGTCTGACCACCTAGTGGGTGGACGTCCCACGCTGCGCTTTCCGCTTCGTGGCCTCCACTCGAGAACATTTTGGCCCCATCAGCCACCAGTTCTCCGTTTAACTATATGTATTATCTAAATTAATAATGATAAGCTTTGATTTTAAAAATGTATGACACTAAGAGTAGTGTTTTCCTCTTCCTACTATTAAAGCGGCAATAATTATTTAGATTTTTGCAGCCTGTTATTTTGCTTTATTGTTAGTTTATTTCAATTTTTCTGTTCTCAATCATGTTGTACCTTTATAGTACACTATTCAATCTACTTTTCATTATTTTTATTAGAAGAATCGAAATCAACTTTATAGTATAACCATATACAGCAGTCTCCGTAGCCCAGTTGGCTCGACACCGTCTATGAAACGAGAGGCCGCGGGTTTGATCCCCGCACGGAAACAAATATTTGTGTGAACCACAAGTATTTGTTTCCGGTCTGGGTGTTGGTGAGACCGAAAAGTCTCTCGTAGTTTTTGATACCCACGACACAAGACTAGATCTCAGTGTGGGGTCAGAACTATCTATGTAACTCTCGGGTGTATTTACTTATTTATATACAATGCACTTGTATAAATTAGGGATAAAATAAAACAATAATTAAAATATTTACTTATACCAAAAGAAACTACCTTCAATATAGCTAATATAATAATTTTATTTCACTTTTATAATTTGCCTTAATTTGCATATATGAATATAACTTGTGTGCATGTGTGTTGGTATTATAATTTTGTAAATAATTTATAATATTACCACGAACTTAAGTCGTACCTAGCGTATAATATATAACACTATAATATGTTAACTTCACTTTTTTATTGGGTTTCATATGTTCAGCAGTGACCATTGACAACCCTCGTGGCGCAGTTGGTTATTGAGCTGATACAGTATAGAACAGCGTGGAAATGTTAATTAATTCCCAAAATAATCAAACAAACAGCTTCCGTGGCGAGGTTGGCTAGACGCCGGTTGTGAAACGAGAGACCGCGGGTTCGATCCCCGGATGGAGATAGTTTCGCGTAGTGTTATCGCCCACTGCTGCGTGCTCTTCTAGACATTCGTTTTCTGTATTCGCTGTTCATGGCTCCACCTGAAACGGAAGCACATAACTATAAGCAAATGTTACATTATTACATAAATACCTACAAGCTATAGTTATCGAATAATGTTGTTTTGTATGTTTATAGTGCATTTGAATTTGGAATATCTATTATTTGTTTTTCATTAATTTATCTACATCTATCTTGATTGAGCAATGTAAACTCTCGTATTAACCCTTGCCCTCGTCCTACGCTCATGTTTTACAATTTTAGTTTAAATTTCATTAAATGAGTTTCTGATAATGTAAATGATTTAAAACTGCTGAATTATGATAATTAATAGTTATAATATAAACCTTAAAGTCCAGCCGTAAGTCCAAATCGACCATCTCATTTAATTGGCGGGCGGATATGTTACAATTACTTTGACGGCTAACACAAGAATGGCAACCCATCCTGTGGGGATAATGCAATGTGGAAAGTCAGACTAAGCGATATAGTTTACGGCTCTTACCCGGACCTGCCAGCTCCTACCAGAATCGACTGATAACTTGCCTGTTTCATTATAATTATATTCATCAACATCTTATACTCTAGTAGAACGAAATTTACGTCATCTCATAAAAGATATGATCAGCGAGTGTTACAAAGAAATTGTCGAAGAATATCCGAAACTCATAGTAAACACAATATCCAAAGTGTTAAGTTGTAGTGACTTTAGACATGATGCTACTAAATATTCTGTACACACACAACACAACATTCGAAACAAATGACGGTGGCCCGCACAAACACTTATCTAGAAGCAGGGATCCAACCCCCAGTGACTCTTTTCCAAGTTTGCTACCGACAGCGCCACTGAATCAATCAATTATAATTTAATCCCATAAATATTTTTATGTGACGATTGTAAAATCCTCGCTAACATACGTTTACTATTAAGGTTGTCGGATGCAGGCTAATAAACGGCGAAAAGTCCTGAAGAAGACCTACTTATATTCAGCAATGGGCTTCTTGTGATTGATGATGACAATCATCATGATGAAGATTGTTGGCAAGGTATAATAGGCATTGCAATAACCATCAACAGAGTCATAATAAGCGAGGGTTAAATCCATTGTTCGGTATCTACATAATAAACGTAGGTGTATATAAAATTATTCAACCCCCGTGTCCGATATCCAATAACTCTGAGGCGCACTCCCCGAATGGTCAGTTAAAGCTGCGTACACATTGAACGGAGCTAAAATAATGAATTTATTATTCCGTTCCTTAGGGCTTCTGATTTTTATATTTTTATATGTTGATTTATAGTATGCATTTTAATTAAGCTTACGTGGCACTAGGCTCAAAAGTAACTGATTTTTTTTTCTTAATAAAAATACACCTATTCATAAATTGGTACGCGAATTTAATCATCATAATTTTATAATTACGAGACGGACGACCTAGTATCTATATAGATACTAGGTCGTCCGTCTACCCAAGAGAAGCTACTGACGAACACTATCCACCAGTATACTCGTAAACTGAACAATTAATATTGCATTTATCCTGTGTATGTTACTTCATTAATGCTGTATACAGGATTATTTTGATCAGAGTATTCATATTTTAACAGGAGGTTCAGAATCAAGAATATAGTCTATTAGTATTTTTTTTTATTATCCATAATTTTTATCCACACAAAAGAAAATACTTAAAAAACAATAATTAAGCAGCACAATAATAATCTCAGTGATCAACTACACACACACTCGAGCTCGCGTCTGTGTATAAAAATGACTGACGGCTGTGCTTGTAGCAGATGTTGAGTATAATTTGAACATTGATTAGGATATTATGAAATGGAAATAAATGACTTATTACGTGTAAATTTTGAATAGTTTCCACCATGTGTTAATCAGCATTATTCTTTCAGTTCAATAAAAAAATTTGGTCGCACTCTGAAATATAACCTTACATAAACACGAGATGTAACGATCATTTTAAAATAGTGAAATTTATAGAAGTAAGATGATGCATAGACGCGACCAGTTTCTTGGAGAATGAGTGTCTATCATTTTTGACTAAGTTATTATGAACGGCGATCCCAATTCCCAACAGAAATCAGATAATTAAAATAAAATCTTAACCTCGAGAATAGTCGGCACTACTGCAACTTTAAGCTTTATTGAATTTAAATCGTGGATTAAAGATGGAAATCCGAAAGCCGACAAGAAAGGATATAAATGTTTCAAAAAAGCCTACGAAGACATATACACGCAAAATTATGTAGAAACACGTATACGCCATTCGGTTAAAGGGCAAAGACATTTTCGGGTCAATGTCAAGGTCATACTTGACGTACTTTCAAGGTTCAAACGCCCGAGGGGTGATACACGCCATTGAAAGCGATTCCGCGATAAGAAAAGGGGAGTACGGTCAAGTTCATTACCAAAGACCTTTGCAGAACATTCAAAGCATTTTTCCTTCAGTTCCTTCAGTTATTAAAAGAAAAACAGCATTCTATTAATCCCTTCTATAATAAGTATAATCGATAACTTAGTATTTACTGAGTTACATAAAAATAATGCCCGAGATAATATATTGTGACGTCTTTACGATTAACATGCGGGCGAATGAGAAAGATACATAGATATTGCTTCTGTGACCTATCTCTCGTCTTTCAATTACATATTGTTACATTTCAAAAGCAATTTTGTCGTTGTCACAGAACTATCGTTGTGGTTTTTACTTTTTTTGAGAAAATATGTAATATACTATATAACAAACTAATTTTCCGACCCGTCTTCGCCCAGGAACAAATACTATTTGAGTTCAGTTCGCAACAGATACATATTATTTCGCGTACTACCCGTTTTATATAATATAACTGCTTTTCTAGTCACGTCCCGTTACATCGCGTCCTGTCTCATCTCATTCCGTTCCATACTCTATTATTTACTCCGCCCTATATTCTATCCTATCCCATACTTTTGAGGTTGAAAAATAACAAATATTTATATTTAAATGCCTTGCTCATCTCACGGAAACATTATTTTATTGGGGATAAAAAGTAGCCTATATGTTGATCAAGGGTATCAACTACCTCCACACCAAAATTCATTAAAATTGGTTCACAATTCGTTTGCCATTATTACTTATTAGCAATCCTCAAGATTTCCAACCACTGTATAGTCACTGGCACACAATAATACACACAAACTGCACCGATTTATTTCACTAAAGACTCCTAATTTTTAAATAACACTGCAATTAGTGTAATAATATTTATAACTAAACATTTGATACGTCCGGCGTCTACAGACGCTCTCAACTGAACGAATGAATAACGTTGCGCAATGTGTAGTGTGTACTGCGTCCAAATCGAGTCCGGAAGTAAATCTATGAATTGATTGACGATGCTTAGTTTGTGTATCAGATCACAGAATAAGAAAAACATTAATAGTCCCAAGCAGCGTACCTCTTACACGTCTGGATTCATTTCATAATAAAACATTGATGCATTAAGTACTACTCGTAGTACGTACAATATTAACAAAATGTAAAGTAAAAAATATTTTACTCCACTTAGATTTTCTAGTGTTTCTCTGGTAATAAACAATCAAACAATTTTGCTTAATCAAGCGTACAGTCAAATGAAAATATTTTTGGGACCGTTTTTTCTCGAATTATTTTTGGATGCAGTGCAAAACCACCCTAAGAATCGGTTCGTGGAAATTGTATACCGACCGGCGCATGTGCGACCCCGCTGTGAAGTAAATGTACATAAGGTTGCTAAGGACTCCCCGACAGTATTGCGCGTGTGCATCGCCGCATTGCTGTAAAGTCTAGAATCTTCGATCTAGGATGACCTATAAGCATAGGGCGCAGGCGCCACTCCGCATTGCGACAAACAGAATTGTTCACCTTTGGACATCATCCCGCATGCGTGAAGCCGCATCTAAACAGATGTATAAACCGTACCAAATATCATCTTAGCGTCGCAGAATATTCTAGACTGGGACGTTTGGCGCATGTGCGAAACCCCAATAAAAAAAATAAAAGGTGACCTGGGTCGCTTGACTCCGCCCCAATATTGATCTCTACCCCGTCGCACCGTACAGCGACGTCCGAAATATTATTGTAATATTCACGACGTGATTTTACTTGTTGCTCGTTTAAGCTTTATGTAGGGGTAAAGGATTTTATATATAACACTAATTCGCGATGCCATATATTAATTTAATGTTTATTTATATACTTGAAAATTACTTCAACGGTTATATCGACTTTTATGTAAATAGCTCCATGGTCTTTGTTGTATTCTAAGAGCGTTTGAGTTATATGTTTTAGGGCACTTCTAGTGGCAATCTAGATTCATTTCTTTAAATGATAACATTGGTTTATTACGCTTTAATGATTTTTTTGTATCAATGATAATATTGTATAAATGACCAGATGAATTATTCAGATTTTATGTACAATGCACTGGACCGAATTCTAACAGAACAGAAGGGTAACTATCATGACCTTGACTACCCTTTATCTTACCCCAACTTTATTTTTATTAACAATACACCATAAAACATACAGGGACAACCTCTATACTGTATATTTGTAATGGATTATTTTAATAAAAACGACTGGTTCAATCTACACAATTTTATTATGTAATTTTGAAATAACTTACATGTATAAGATTTAATTTATAGATTTTTTAAAAGAACCTATCATCCACAAAATGTAAACATCAAAAAACATTTTCCTTTATTTTGAGTTTTATAAAAATATTATAAAAAAAACACAAACATGAGTCCTGTAGTCGAAGAAAAATTTTTTGGAAGTTTTAAAATATATTGTATAAAAAGTTTAAAAAGTTACACATTTATAAACAAAGCGATATCGTTCATAGCAAAGAAAGAACATTACATCAAAATATACAAACAACACGCATTGTGGAGGAGTTTTCACTTATTTGTCAGCAAGGAAAAATATTATACAGAAATGAAAACTTCGCATAGTAGAAAAAATATCGCATTGCATAATTTTAACTTTTTCGCATGAGAAATGCAAGGGCACAAATGAATGAAAACGTCCTCTGAAAACATAGACACATAATTAAATAGGCAATTCTGTGTAACATGTCCTATTTAACAGAATTTATACATACAATATTCGCATAAGGTATACAGAAATCTTCTTATAAATCCAGTACGTAGATGTGCGGTACGGTACGTCGATTGTAAACAAAATTCGTGGCAATGAGATGCCATCTGCGACCATTATGGAAACCCTCTTCGCGCTGCAGCTTCCAAAGTCGGCTGCAACGTGTTCATCGTCGGCACATCCTCTTCAAATGTACAAATATAGCGCGAAACAAATAACTTTGAAGTCACATACACGTTACACATTAGTTTCTAAATCATGAAGTGGGGGGCGGCGTCGCGTCGCGTTGGATCATACATGCGCATATTTATTTATTTTTTGGATATCACTTTCTTCATATTTTTTTTGGCGAAGTCCACGGCGGCACCAGCAAATGGTGTCTGCGATTCCACAGTGTTAGGTTGGGCTCCTTCTTTGTCTATGCACATCTCTTCAAAATCATCACGTAATTTGACATCTACTTCAAATTCCTTAGTTGTTTGCGACACATCATCAGGTTCTTGTGTAGTGCTGGTGACGAGCGGGCTCGAAGCTGGTTCCGGGTCTAGATTCGCTGGAGACTCTTCATCCTCGTAACTTGAATCATCGTCACCGGAAAAATCAAACTCGCGGTCTGTGTCGGGATCATTTACGAACATTTCAGAAAGAATATGCATTTCATCGTCGTCGCATTCGATTTCCGCATCGAAGAAATATTCTTCTGTGAACAAACGTAAAATAATCGTAAGTTACAACAGTTACACGCACATTAAAATGTATTAACTATAGTAATATGTTTACCATTTTCCCACGTCATTACTATATTTTTAATGTTTTTTGAAATCAATTGAGCTCTATCTGAATAAATTGAATGAGCCTATACAACGGGACTGTCAGTACGAATGTGAGGCGTAGGTGGAGAGCTAGCCCGGGCAGCAAGCTAGCGGCCCTGTACTGTCTGCACAGGCGCGGCCCGCCCGCCGTTTTAAAGTGCAGCGTATTGATTTATGCATCGGCGGCCGGGGCACTAGCGATACATCCACTCTCCAGACGGCCATCAGCCAGGATCAGATGTTGTTCTGATACTAGGTCATAAAAAGTGTAAAAAGATTCCTATGTTGATCAGTAAAGGATTTATTAAATATTTTGAAAAAGTCGTAGGGGTTATACAAGTGCAATTCTACTTGTTTCTCAAGTAAGTAAATTTACGTGTTTCGAGATTTTCATGTTACATAAAGTCGATTTTATAGTGATCTTTGTTTAGTCTTGTTTACAAGTGTAAAGTAACATATAAAGTGCAAAAAAGTGCGGTGGACTTGCTATATTACCTGTTAAATAATAACAAAATAAAGTAAATCGAGAATGCCTGTTGCTATTCCCCAAGTGAGGGATGTGGTGATCTGTCATCTCATATCCCGTTCCGAGCTTTCACAAATACGTTTGTTAACGTGCAATTGTTTTAGATAAATAATAATAGAATTGAGTCCGATCCGTGTTATTCATTTATTAAGAATAATTTACTTTTTCAACAAGTTAATGAAAATATATTTGATTTTGTTTTAATTCGTCGACGGAATGGAGTTGTATATTATTGCCAAATAGCAGTGACGCAGTGGGCCCCTGGAGACCCCGACCTCTGCGAGTTAATTGATCTATGTCTTTACCACAACTCCAAACTCTCCGCATCTGGTTACCAAAAACATGTATCTCTTCCGTATCCTCATTAATGTTTTTTTTTTCTCTTCTTTTAGGGGCTGCCGAAACAAGAAAAAGGCAAAAAATCCTCGCACACGAGTTGCAGACGTCAATATAAAGTAAATAACTCGCGACGTCACCCGGTATCTCTTCTGTCCAGGACTGTCTGGACTCGAGTTGGGGGCGTATTCTAAATCACAAACTTCTTTCAATACTGAGTAAATCTAAGTCTCTGTACTAGTTATAAAAAATAACAAATATGTCGGCGGAGGAAACGACTGCTGATCAAAACATCGAAATCTGGAAAATAAAAATGTTGATAAAAAGCCTCGAGTCGGCCCGAGGGAATGGCACTTCGATGATATCGCTTATAATTCCGCCCAAGGATCAGATATCAAGAGTAGGTAAAATGTTAGCCGAAGAATTTGGTACAGCATCTAACATAAAATCGCGGGTGAACCGCGTGTCAGTCTTGGGCGCGATTATCTCAGTGCAACACCGCATCAAGTTATACCCCAAGGTGCCTCCCAACGGACTCGTCATTTATTGCGGCACCATCGTAACAGACGAAGGAAAGCAGAAAAAGGTAAACATTGACTTGGAACCGTTCAAGCCGATCAACACGTCCCTATATTTGTGTGATAACAAATTCCACACAGAGGCGCTATCCGCTTTACTGTCCGACGCAAAAAAGTTTGCGTTTATTGTCATGGACGGCAACGGCGCGCTTTTCGCCACTTTGCAGGGTAACTGCAGGGAAGTGCTGCACAAATTTTCGGTGGATTTACCGAAAAAGCACGGCCGCGGAGGTCAGTCGGCCATGCGATTTGCACGCCTTCGTATGGAGAAACGCCACAATTACGTCCGAAAAGTAGCGGAAGTCGCTTCGCATTTATTTATATTTGCCGAAAAGGCTACTGTGGCTGGCGTAATCCTTGCCGGATCTGCCGATTTCAAGGCCGAACTGTCCCAGTCGGACATGCTTGATCCCCGCTTGCAGACTAAAATCGTGAAGTTGGTGGATGTGTCCTATGGGGGAGAAAATGGATTCAATCAGGCCATTGAACTGGCCGCGGAGTCTCTGCAGAACGTAAAGTTTATACAGGAGAAGAAACTCATTGCAAAATACTTCGGCGAAATATCCCAAAACACTGGCAAATACTGTTTTGGAGTGGAAGACACCCTGCAAGCTCTAGAGCTCGGCGCTGTCGACACTGTGATCTGCTGGGAGAATTTGGACATTCAGCGCTATGTACTGAAGTCCCACACCACAACTCAGAAGACAATACTACACCTGACCAAGGAAGAGGAAAAAGATAAAACTAATTTCACAGACAAAGAGAACGGTCAGGAACTGGAGTTGGTGGAGTGCCAATCGCTTCTGGAATGGTTCGCTGACAACTACAAGTCTTTTGGCGCGAAGCTCGAGATCATCACGGACAAAAGCCAAGAGGGAAGACAGTTCCTTAGAGGGTTCGGGGGCATCGGCGGAGTCCTGCGGTACAAGTTGGACTTCCAGTGCGTGCAACTTGGGGAGGAGGAACTCGATACGCTGTATGACCTGGATGACTATTAAGTCGTTTGCGCGCCACACTATATGGGCGCGTCGACAGTCGCACGCCCACACGAGCCATCCCACAGCGATTATGCCTAAAAGTGGCCGCACTACAGCCTCGTGGCGCATTTTGTAATACATTACTCTTTATGTCTTTAAAATAAATTCCATGAAGTTAAGCTTACAAATTATAATACCAAATTTTATGCGTTAACATTTAATATTAAATAAACTCAGTTACATTATGAATACAACTTTTGAATGTTTCCGATGTTAATGTTAAGAATTCATGTAAACTTAGGTGTAATGTACATTGTACGTTCATGTATGTAGATTAAGCCTAATTTTGATAAATCTGATTGTCATTAAAAATAATGTGTTGGTTTTCTTTATTTCATCCAAAATAATAAAACACCCCATACTAAAATTTTCAAACAGACATACACACACAAGAACACACCTACAATGATTAAACTATAAAACTCACCAAAATTAAAATTTACCTAAACTTCATCCAAGCTATTCCACAGAAAAAGTTCATTTCTATGTGCTATATATAACATATTAATCATATCATGCTATAACATTTGTCTTAACATTTTTGCAACATCTTTCTTATCCTCAAAGCCACCAACAAAGTAGGTACACACAGTAAGAGTTAATAAAAATTTACAATTTGGAAAAACTAATAATTTGAATCAAACAGAACTATTTGTAAAATACTTACGACGTGTCACGTGGAATAACGATAAGAATAAAAGAAGTTATTTCTGCTTCTTCCATGCACAAAATGGTAGCTATTTCTATCTAACTTTTTTGGAAGTGGTAGAGCCACACTGTTGCCAGTCATGACTCAGCATGAATGGGCAGGCTCATTCGGGGCGGTACTGCTGTCTCACAGGAAATCGACGTGAAGCGACAGCTCAACTGTCGCGTTTCGTTCGGTGAGTCATATTGCCGGATGCTCAATACGCCTTTCCTCTTCCCATCTTTTTTACTTCCCACTCCTCTCCCAATTGGGCCGGCAACACATCCTTGATCCAGCATTGTGGATGTTTATGGGCGGCAGTTATCACTTACCATCAGATGACTTGTTTGCTCGTTTGCCGGACCTATGCAATAAAAAAAATCAATATCAGGGAATAACACTTCATTTGGGGACATGTTGAAATCAATTTCAATGTCAATGAAGATAGAGTTGAGTTTTATTATGAGAGAGCTTGGAATACTAGAAAATTGGAAAATAATAATGACGAGAAGTGACGATAGCACAACCCTATGAATTAAATATAAATATTGCTTAAAAATGCCAAAGGTGGAAAGTATAATAATATTGTGACATGAATTACAAATTCGCCATCGATAACTTCAACAGTGTATAAAGGTCATGAAAAACACATGCATGTTATTCATAGATGTATTGAATTGTATTGTATCAGCCCATATACGACCCACTGCAGGGCACGGGCCTCCTCTACAATCGATAGTACGATTAAGAGTGGTTAGGCCATATAGTCCACCACGCTGGCCTAATGCGGGTTGGCGAACTTTTTACATACCATAGAAATTTATACAAATCGCTACGGTATGCAGGTTTCCTCACGATGTTTTCCTTCACCGTTATAGTGCGTGGTGATTGACTATCAATACACACATGACTCCGAAAAGTCAGAGGTGTGCCCTGGGATTTGAACCCGCGACCACCGTGAACATGTAGGCAGCCGCGTTTGGTCCGTTACCAACAGGCCACCACGCACTTCATAGATTCACATTCATAGATGTACGAGTAGTATATAGTAAGTATGTAGTTGTGTTTTATACTATATCTATGGTGTTTTTAATGTAAATGTCAACGTATCCACGCTAAGTCGAAAGCAAACAGTTTTAAAAATCGAGATACAATCTAAAGCATCCTATTTATCAATTGCATCCAAAAAAGTCGCTTAATTGCACATTGCATTCACTAAATAAATATCGCAAGGCAAATTTTATTAAATAGGATAAAATATCGCACTTACAATCACGCAAGCTTTACTTAGGGAATGAATAAATACAAGCGCCAGACCAAATACTTTATTAGTTTAAATATTTTTTTTTTTTTAAATTACATGTCCTTAAATAGGTAACTTAGAGTACTTGACATTTTTTAGACATTTTTTGATAAAACGTTAATTAAAACCAAGGGTAACTATTTAATATTAGATTCTGAATATCACTTTTTCAGAAACTAAGATATCAGGTTTTATATGTAACACACGACATCAATTTAAAATATCATCATTACTATGATGGTATAAATATACACAGTTGCTAAAATTTCACAAAAATCAGAAACTATTTTACTAACTATTAAACTAACTTTGTATTAAATTAAAATGTCTTAATTATCTGTATAATATTAATACATGAAAGAAAAATGTTTTCACGCAGTTTTACGAAAATTGCTCGGATGGCGAAGCATGGCATCTAGCACAGATGAAGATTATGTGGATAATAACGAATTACACTTTCATTTATCGTGAGAAAACTTGCATACCAGTATACAGTATAATTACGGTCGAAATACGACCGCTGGGCGACCCCTAGTTATAATAATTACATTTTAGTTCTTAATTACAACTACAATATACACATACAAGTATACACAAGTAATATCTAACGCCGATTTACAAGCTTTTATTTAACTTACAATGCTTGTAAATGCCACAGAATTTTAAAGCAGCCATGTTGAACCACTCTCAATCGTACTCTCGATTGTAGAGGACGCCCGTGCCCTGCAGTGGGTCGTATATGGGCTGATACAATACAATACATGTTGAACCTACTGAGCAGATGTGAAAATAAATTAACTCCATATGAAGTAACTATACCTAGTAGGTATGATTGATGATATAAAATAAACTTATTACACTTACATATTTCCTAAACAAATATATAGGTATATATTATATTATATTATTTATTATATTCCCTTTGCTTCCACGTATATCTCTCAGACCGGTACGAAACAATGAAACTAACAATAAATTCAATAACATGGAAGATCTAAATATAATTTCAATATTTGCAATACTTTCAACAACTACGAGACATTACATTGTTTATTATCGTAACACCAGTTGATTAAAACAAATAATTTATAGATAATTACAAGGTCTGATGTGATATACACTTTCAAACATTTATTCAAAATTATGAATAGCTAAATAGTCGACATCTTCAACTATTAATTTAATCTGATTTTTATCAAGGTTGGTGTCGTCCTGCCTTGGGATTTCCGCGTACCGGTACAGTATGGTCACTCTTTCACTTGGAGGGGGCTCGCTATTAATTTTTTTCAAAAAATCGATAAATAGGTGTATTTGCAATAACTCTCTTCTGAAAACAAACACCTCGTAATATTCCCTTCGCATTATATAAATGTAGTAACATGTGTAATCTTTGCCATCCGAAAAGATGTTGGTTGGGAGTGGCTCATCCTCTTCACGTTGGACTAATATCACCTTTCCATAGATTGCTTCAACCGCCATTGCAAGAGATTCAAACGCACTCACATCTGTAAAAACGTACAATAAACCTATTAGTTACATTATAATAAATACGTCCAACACTCACATTCATAGTCCAGACCTGATTAATATTTGTAGACCACACAAAGTTTTGTATCGTTGCGGGGATCGAACCCGCATTCTCGTTCTACACCCGAAGTCTAATAAACTGTGCCATTGGGGTTGTCATTTGGTCTCAGGCTTCCAGAAATGGTATAGGGGACTGAGTGGTAGCACAGAGTCGACAGAAGCGCCATAGCGTGTATAAAAACAGAACCTGCAGCCACACATATTTTGATCGTGTAGGAGTAATTATTTAAAATTTATTTATAGTTTAGATCATGATAATAGTTTATTTTGAAATACCATAAATTGCGAGACGAACATGCCATTCGCCTAATGGTAAGCGATACGTCTGTTCAGACAGTAGCAAAATGAAACACCATGAATTACAAAGGAAATTGAGTTAAAAGTGGATCAATAACATACAGTAAGTTATATACATAAACATCACGCCCATTTTTCCAAAAGAGGTAGGTAACTAGTTTTCCCCTCGTAAAAAAAAAGGTAAGCTGAGGTGCAACCTGGACACCCAAGTTTCGCCTTACGTGTTCCGGCCATGTAATAGGAGAGGCGAGCCTATGGCCATGTCGGACACTAATTCCTGACTGACAAAGTATTAACTTAAATCGTTTTTCATGTAAATTTCATGTTTTCTATACATAATAATCGAGTTAATATTCTATTCTTTTGCTGTTTAACTGCAAAGCTTATGAGCAATATAAATATTGCCAGTTTATATATGTAAGGCAGCCCTGATGGGAAAATGCAAACACATGTACAATTGCATTGATATATTTTATCAATATTTGCATTTTTTTCACGTACCTAACCATAGCATATGAGTAGTGTTCTTAGAAAAGTTGTAAAATTCACCGCATTATTTTTCCTACTAATTTGTTTGTTGCATATGATTTTGTTTCATATGCAGCAAAACATTTTCAAAAAAGTATAATATAAACGGTAGATTTTTCACTGCTTTTGTTATTGTAAAGTGAAACTTTCCCCTATAGTGGCTGTCTATGATGAAGCATCATGCAGAATGACCTGGTGACAAATCCCAACTTTTACCCTGAGAATGATTGATAGTGATACTTAGGTATATATGGTGATATAGATACATGGTATTTAATTTAAACCACACGTTGCTAACCATCACCTATACATGTTCCACCCCAGGTAACTGCACCAAGTTACAAAAAACTGCTTGGTAGTTTCGTCAAAATTAGATATTTTCGTTCTCAAAGCTTTTGATGAACCCCTATAGGTACGAGTCTTTATACGGCTCAAATAAGTTCCCATACAGAAGTTCAGCTAAGAGGTAAAATTACTCGTATCTATCCAGGTGGCCAAAAATAGATTCAACTAAACTCACAATTTTTGACAAAAAATCATCTCAGGCTTTTTAAATTTTATTACAATGGCGACGGAGGTAATGGGAATTAATTTTACCCTGTATAAATACAGCAGTGAAAGAATAATCGTTGTGTTTAAATTGTTGAAATTTATTCTAATTTATAACATACAACATCGCACATCAAATACGTCAAAAAGCAAGAAAAATGTTAGGACATATTTAAACTTTTCCAATAATAGTACTCATGGTTACTATTGAATATAATATGAATATACTCGACATAAAAATTAATTCAGTAAATACTTTACCGTTCACAATTGTATATTTAAATACTGTAAACATTGAATATTTGTTTGTGCAGAAATATGTGCAGTTAAATATTACTGCACACTTAATCTTACAAGTTCTAAAACGTGCCGAGACTCAGAGATTTGGACCTTTCGATATACATATTTGGTCCACGATACCTACGATAATTAATCAGCCGGAAAACTTATATGTCGTAACTTTTTATCATGATATAAACCATTCGACGGCACGATCACAGTTCAAGCAATTATATGTAGGTACTGTATCCACGCTGTGACGCTTGTGCTGCCACCTGAAGTTCAGTTACGTCCGTACGTGGTTATAAAAGCTAAACACTACGAACATAATGAGTAAAATACGGTTTAAATATCATTCACGACAAAAAATATATATTTAATCGTAACAGTTCCCAGCTCCCAATTTTAAATATATAAATATTTATCAGAAATATAATATAATGTAGGCACCTACATTTATATGTATTATACAGTACATAATACACATAGTGGCCTCCTTGGGGGAGGACTATGTTCTGCAGTGGACTTCCTGTGGGTGAGGAGAGAGAGAGAGAACATAATATAATGCCTTTATTGATTTGTTGGTTCTGAGATTCCATATCATGTTCAGCAGGCACATACCAACATGATCACTCATCACTTTATCATCATCACCACCAACGTCATGGTGCTTAATAACCGGAGGTCCACTGCTAAACTTAGACTTCTTCCGATTATTCACCATACAGCGACCTGACCACTGCCACTTTTAACTTGCCAGGCTACTGGGTCAAGTCAAATTGTACATAATAAAAAAAATATACACTTACTGGGCTTTGTAATGACGACTCCAATAAATTTATTTTCTTCCATTTTTATTAAAACTTCAATGAAGTATCAACTCCAAATTACTATATTAGGACACAGAAACCACACCTGAGCACAGCTTCACTGCAACAATGCGTCTGACCAGTGGCACCAAACCAACAGGTATGTATTGATTAGACGACAGCGCATATAGCGCCATCTCAATATTAAATGTAAAACCTGCCGTACCGTAAAAAGGGGTGGATAGAATCAATTTTCATTTTCATACTCAATTTATACCTCAATGTTTACCTGTAGGGTTTAAGGATTTTTTGTGATTTTCCGACTACGTCCCTTTTACATTAATATATTTACTCCTTCTATATGAAAAACTGCCGGGTGAATGGATATACACTTATTGATTTATTCAATATTTAAATATGAACTTCCCTAATTAAATCAGATTTTTTTCAAACATGAGCCGCTAAAACACTGTTTTATTTTGTTGAACCCTTTTTTGTAATATCCGACAAGATTTTCAAATGTGCTGGTCTGTTAAAATCAAGTATCATTTATTTTTCTCGCTTAGATGAATATTGTCGAGTTGCCATTCTCTATATAGGTACCGACGCGGAAATTAATATTGCGAACACCTTTCATAGTGCTGCCCATTCATGGACAATTGGAATGTCTATAAAATAAATAAATACTCTTAAACAAAATTAAACCCATGCCAAAAGCTACAGTAAATATATATATTTGTTTTTTTATATGTATAAAAATGTAAATGTGATCCAAAGAAGCAAACAAACAGGGCAAGTAAAATAAAACCCTTCAAAATACATTTTAATTTTAAACTCGGTCCTTACAGCACGATATTTAATTCATAATAAATGTTGACTGCATGCAAAAAAATGGGATTTAACTATCAGATATTTGTTTATTTGTAAAATATATATTTTTAAGTTCGCTTGTATGAATAGGAAATTCAAACAAATTTGTTTTACACTACGAAAGTTTTGTTCCGTTTAATATATAAATCCGACGCATAACTATGAATTATATTAAACAATTCAAACTCACAACCCTACTTTATCTTAATTTCGCTAGACAGCGAGCACAAACATTAACTCAAATTGGTGAATATTTATCATTTTAATGGTTTTAAAAACTATACGCAACTGATAAAATATGCTTTAGTCCCGTAAAATATAATAGAAAACAAAAGTTTCAATTGAAAACAATTTATAAACTTAAATACAAATAACTGAAAAATTATTCCCAAAAAAACAATGAATACTGTGCTGAAATTGAGATATTAAATATTTTATTGTTTATCATTGTTGCGAACATAATGTCACGCTCAACAAAGTTTTAGGTTATTGTAACTGTGCTGCCCGGAAGTAGACATGGGTTTCTAAACGAATCTTGAATAGAACAGGGGTGAGATGTCTTTGAGGTTATATTAATCTACCTACTATATACGAAGTGGACAATTTAGTTACAAAATGTTAAATAAAACCTACAATGTACTCCAGATATAAATCAACGTCAAGCGGAAACTATCTCTCATTGCTTGCAACAAAAGAGTGTAAATATTAACAAGGCATATCAAATGTGCATATACATGTAGAAAACAAAAAAAATTCAAACAAAATATAATTGCTAAACCAAGATTTATTGCTTGATTTTAATAAATCTATAAACATGTGCAATGTAATGCTTGCTACATTTCACATCAGTGAATATCTAAAGACCGGCTTGCATAATCAAGAAAACTTGAACATTTGTAATGTGTCATAAAATGCAAAGCAATTTTACACAGATTATCTCCTAACCAGATTGATGCATTTGTTGGCAAACACTGTCCTGATTATAGAGCAACTTATTATATTAAATAATTGTATTTTAATATGCTCCTATGGTCAGCTTCTGGGAGAAAAACTGCACATTTTTCATCTTCCTATCAATGTTACTTGGACTTAATATTTTCTCTGAAACTAGAGATATTTTTATTAGTATTTGAAGCATGATAATGTTTTAAATCAATTATTATAAAATACAATAAGACTACTCACCAACAATTGGAGTCCATCGATAAAAAGTGTTGTCTTAAGTTCTTGAGCACCTTGCTACCACAAACGTTTTGTAGGCATTGCCTTTAAAAGAACACAAATAACTATGATTGTACATATTGATTGTTTTCCATAAATATAAATATTACAGGACCTATTCTCAACAGTTTACGCTGAAGACAAGCGTCCAAGTTCTGTAACTCTTATTATTGTTCCTGTCTGGTGAGACACTTTAGGGCAAGCCTCATGCTTGTATTATTGCATATAGCATAGTAATAATAAACACCCAATAATCATACATAGACCTGACCCACATTTAAATATCAAGTCTTTATTATTAGTACCAAAAACTATAAGATAACTTTTTGGTTTCAAAACACAAAACTAAAATAATTATTTGTATAATGCATTAACATTTGTTTTGGTACAGGAATCGAACCCGCATCTCTACATTGCACAGCCGGCTATCAACCCACTGCATCATAGATACTAAATAGATATAAAAGCATCATAAGTGAATAACGGTTTCTTAGATTTACGCGAATGTTACACATTGAAATAAAACCAATTCTGTAAAGTGAGCGTTGGGGAGTTAAAAAATTCAAAAATTTAATCAAATTCGCGATTAAATCCGTAAGAATTTGTTTTATTTGAATCATAAACGAATTGTAAGTCTGTCCATCTGTTACCTTTTAAGGAGCTGCATCTCTTGTGTGTGAAACAAAATTTTGAAAAAATATAATACAATATTTAGGTCAGATAAAATACATACATTAAAACTGATTGGTCACCAAGAGGATTGCCATACTTGAGGAAAAAAGAACAATAATATTGTAAAGGGACATGTTAACTATTTCTATCGTAATTTGTGCAATGAAGCGTTGCTCTTCTAACAAATTGACATAAATTTTGTGTCAGTCAATATAATAATCATGAATTATTATATTAGTTTTAAAAGCATCATACATACTCAACGCTAAAATGGAATCAGCGTCAAATATTTACTATTAGAAAGAATATGATTCGTTCCAAATTTTATTTCTTTCTATTTGTTCTGTATGTTTAATTATCTCTGAGAAGATGTTCTCAATTTGTGACTAACATGTTTTATGCATTTTTTTCTCAGAGGTGATGAAACATTATTCATTTGTTTATGAAAACAGATGTGGCAAAGTATAAATGTTACACATGACACATGTATCTCTTTATAGGCTTTATTTGATCTACCATTTCATAAGTCACAAATATTGATGCAGTAATTATAATTATCATATTTACTAATATCCTACACATAGCCAAATCGGATTGATTAAGACTTGATTAACTATATGCTAATTTAATCACAAAAACACTTACCCCTGTTTGCGAGCGTAGCACTCCTCCTTGAACACTTTTTTCTTCTATATTCTTTCGCCAACTTTTTGATGTTGGACAAGTTTTTTCATAAGTTAAGTAGATATAATGTGTTTTTTTTATTTGCCGCACACCACATTCTAATAATATATTTTATGAATGCTTCAGATATTTCTACTTATTTCAAGTATATAAAAGTAGTCTTCCACCACCCTCCATTCAGGAATGTTTGAGTAATCTTGTTTCTGTATGTCTTCTATCATTTGTTTTGGCAATCATGTGTATGTATATGTATCTGTTTTCAGGAATAAATCCATTATAACAATCTTTTATATTACATCCAAATTAAATACTTGTGTAAGGTCATTATGACACCATAGCACATGGTCTAGAATTAAAAAGGCGTGCTTACATCATTGAGATTTTATACTATAGGGGACACTGCAAGCAAAATGTTAATAACAAACATGGAAGGTACCATGCTGCTCCTTCTGTTTATATCTCTGTCAAGTCTACGCCGTAACATCATCTTCCCTCTCGCTTCACTAGGCTCCTGTGTGCACACACATGTGCTAATTGTTGTACTGTACACTATCCTGTACCAGCACAATACGCAGAAATTTTGTTTGTGATGTCCTCTCTAGTATAATAACCAAAGGCTTACATTGTCTAGACACAATCCTGATTTCATCCTTGTGAATGTTCATCAAATGTTAATTTATGATGATATTATCAAATTACATACACAGTGTATTCCAAATGCTCATCTTTTAATCTTTTAATGACCAATACAGTTCTCATATCTGAATTCATGTGAAACATTCTTGACACAATATGTTTCCCGTTTCTTCATTATTATAAAAATATGGCTACATTTCACTTAACTTGACTATGTAGCATTTTTTTTTTTAATTTTAGGAATCTCTTAAGTTTACCAGGAATGTAAACCCATCAATAAAATAGAACTGGCTTAGTTATGCTCAGTGTTTAAATTCTTTAATAATAGTTATCTATAAATAGTTTTATAATATGAATTTGGGTTATATAATGTGAATTTGTCTTGGGTCTGGGCGTTTGTGAGACTGAAACTTCTCCCTTAGTTTTTGATACCCACAACACAAGACGACTTAATGGATCTTAATGTCGGGTCAAGACTATGTATGTGACTCTTCAGTGTATTTATATCTTTTCTTTGCAAATGGCTGACATATTAGTTTGCTTTATCTCATCATGCAATCTAGTTGGCTACTTCTAACTTGATCTTTTTTTGCTTCAGTGTCCCTTATTCATTTAATATATATGTGTGTACACACATTGGATTACACAATCCAATATGTTACTTTTTAAATAGCCTTTATTTTAAGTTAGCCACTTGCTTGACGGTAACAAAGAGGATTGTTTTTATTTTGCAATCCATGGGCTCTGGCATTTTATTGAAAATCTCAATTAGAATAAACTTTTTCCCCATAAGTTTACATAATTAATTCCACTGAAGATTCTGAAATACTCTCCTTCACATTTACATAGCAGGGGCATTTGTTCGATTTATGCCGCGAGATGGCGCTGACCGCAATTTGCACGCGATTCTAAACCATGATTTAATAGTCTCAGTAAATGGAATTTCCTTTATAATTCCTTCTCCTTAAAAATGCACTGTTTAATCAAGTCTGTTTTTGAATAGAATGTCATAATTCAGCATTACCTTGTTACCTTGGCCTTCTGCTTCGCATGTAAATTTTTTATCAGCACATTCTGAATCATAATTTGCCAATATTTGCTGCTTGCTTTTAGCTTAGAATTATGGTATTTCTTGAAAAGACAGTGAAGTGCCGAGAATCTGTCCATAGCTTATATTTGTGTCTGATAATATTATGACATGTTGTTTTATCTTCAGTTTGGTAATGTTTGCTTCCTTTATTTAATATTTTGTATATAACTGTAACTAGCGGTTATCCTTCAGCATTCCAAAACATCAAAAGCTGAAACACATTAATTTCCATATTTAAAAACCAAAAATTATAAATTATATTAAATTTTTCACCCCTAAGCATGAGTTTTTATAAATTAATTCTGAGTGCTCACCTATGTTATAAAACGAAATCCTTTGCAAAATTTTTAATTTTCCATCTTCTGGACTCATACATTTGAAGAATAAGTTTTCTGGCAGTCAATACTTTAATTATTTATTACTTAAAACTTGCCTCAATTGCCATTGTGCTGTTGTAATGCTCTTCCAATCAAAGTAGCTCATTCTAGTCAGAATGTCATTACTTGCATTTTGCTGATGTAGTCACTATATTAAATAATAATCTTTTGTTTCGATCTTGTTACTTTTGAATTATGTACCTCATAAATGTCCTCTTCTTAAATGACATCACTCAATAGTTCGCAGGACCACCCCTAGATGGCGTCAGCCCGAGGTGACTATGGATACCTATGAATAATGGTTGTTTTCACATGACATGTGTCAAATGGATTTCTGCTCAAGTGTTCTGTGTTGGTCAAAATTGGTCCTTGTAGAAAGCATTATAAGAAGACATCATATGAGCCATTCAGCATATGTAAACATGTCTTTGTCATGAAAATTGATTTCCAAGGAGTCACTTCATCACCATAAATATGGTTAGTTAATTTTGACATTTCAATTTATTTTTTCAGGTCCACTTGTTGTTATGGGTTCAAGGCCGCTAGTTGTTGATAAGTGGGTGCTGATTGTACTAATCTTTAGCTTGTATTTCAATTATATTACACACCAATGTCAATCAGAGTTATTCCAAATCTGTATGGTAGCCATTAAAACAAATTCATATGCAATCTGCCTTGATAGCTTCTTTATTACATTATAGACTTACTTAAGTACATTTTAAGATTAGTGCTAAGGTGACTGAGGTCATATATGTTGTATTTCAAATGACCACTTTACTATTCATGATTTTTAAAATATTACATTGTGTTGTAAATTGTGAAATATATTTAATTTATATCCATTTAGAAGCCATACAGTATTGTCTGAACATCAAGTCATTTTCTCTTCTATTAATTCCTTTGTAGAGTAAGAATTATCTTGTTCTCTTTTAAAATTCTGAATCCTTTGAAATTCCATAACATATGTTTAGTATAGTTCGATATAGGTGAAACATCTGTGCCCGTGAATGTTGTGGTAGCCATTGTTCAGCACCCTATAGAAATAATGATTTGGTTAGTATACACAATAGTGTGATTTTACAGGATCAAATATGGATTGGAATGAATATCAATTACATTTGCACTGCAATTGGTTGGAAGTGAACTGCAACGTGCCCCGGGGTGTCATTTTTGCTGAGTTGTATATCAACCAGAAAACCATTGAAAGACGGCTTTGTTCAGCAGTGAGTGTATTGTTGCCGAGGAAGATGATGTATGCCCATGAGAAATGATATGGTAATTATGTTGAGTGGTTATACAATATATCTAATTGGATGTATAGTAAATTAATAAATAAATTGATTGATATTATGAAGCTTGTTATACACATGCAGTATTTTCACCAAAGTCTAATTCAAAGTAATACTGAAAATCTGAGATATATATGTAATTTATTTTATTGAGACATAATGCTATTGAAAATAAAATTTAAAAAGTAATCTTACAATAATATTAGATGTAAGCCATTGGGATATTAAAACTAGAGGGGACACTGTAACAAAATGTTTGTATCAAAAGTGATTGGTACCATACCACTCCTTCTATTTTTGTCTCTTGTCACACCTATGCAGTTACATCGTCTTTGCTTTTGCATCACTCGGTTCCCGTGTGCACTCACACAGGAATCCTGTACCAACACAATGCAGAGATTTTGTTCCCGATGTCCGCTCTAGTGTGGGTTTAAGCATATTTTATGATCAGGCAAAATTACTAATAATTAAATAAAAAATATAATTAAAACAGTAATAAGTACCTATGTAACAAATGAATTTTTCAATTACTTGTTATTTCCAATAATTAATCTTAATTTTAATTTTTAATTAATTTGTTTTTATAGTTGTAACTCTATGATAATCTATTGTACTTACACCATCGTAATCCTATTCTCAATGGCCATGTGACAGGCATAGCCTAGTTCAACATCACAATTGTTCCTATTTTATAACTAAGAAAGTATAATACAGATTATCTAATTTGTATTTATTTTAATTGTTAATATGAGTAAATTATCAGCAAATATTTAAAGTAATTATTTTTGATTACTACTTTATTATGTAACTTGTAGAGAACTAATTTCAAAACACTTTTCATATAATTTTCAGGTATTGGTACAACAGACATGAAAAAAAACAATTCAAAAAGTTGAGAAAGTTGGAGTTTATAACTTATAATACAATGTTATAAATTTTTAACTATGTTTAAAAACACTCAATCAGCAACTTGAACGTAAGTACAACTGAATGTTAAAATTAAAAACTTTAAAACGAAAATACCAAAATAAAAAGCGTAGTAACTTGCATGATTATTAATTTAATAACACGCGAAAGAGGTTATGTCTAAACTACGAAATGCGGCAATATATTGTCCTTGCACGCATTAATTAAACAAGAGCGTAAATTCATGCAGAAATAATTTTAACAAAGTAAGTCACTGAATCACAAATCTTTTGGGATTATGTAAAACAAAGCAATATGCCGGCATTCGTTCTCGTCAGGTCGCCAACGCCCTATCCACTTGTTAATATAAAGTTATTAGTAAGCTAAAATAAATATGAAACGAAAATAACAATTAAAGTGGTGGTATATGGTGAGGTAACAGACGTGTACATTACAAAAAAACAATAACTTACTGCTTTACTTCATGAGTGCAAGGCTATCGATTGGACAGCTTGCTTCTGAACTTAATGCGTCACCCTGCGCAATAACTCCATGAGCCCTAACTTCCTAGGATATAAATACAACACGGATTTATTAAATAAAATTACTATTTACCTTTTTGAAATTCACGCCAACATAAAAAAGCAACTTCACACGACACTCCACGACGCGAATACTCATCAAATGCATCATATTAGGGATGGGGATCTGAGATCGATTAATCGAACAATCGAATTCTTGGGGCCACGAAAATCGATGTTTTAAATCGAATGTAGCACTGAATTGATTCAGTGCATAGATATTTCACCCCAAAAAATCGACATGCTCCGTTCCCAGTCATAGATCTGTGGTAGTGGTAACTGCAACTACACTAAACACTGTAACATTTACACCTACACTAAACAAGAAATCGGCCGCTGACATAGAAAATAATGAGCCACGATCATACGAGACAGCGCTGACGTCGAAGCAGTCCTATGTCACATGATCGGAGCGCCCCGTAAAACCCTCCATACGCTTCGCTTTTGAGGGAGTACTGTGGCGTCTCAGTTCACATACATTCTTTCACATAATCGCACCAGGAATGCAAGCCACTTATACCCGAAGAATGTGTGGGAACGTAATCACGCAGCTACGCAACCCTTATTTTAAGTGCTCGAATATGGGTGTCGTAACCACGTAAACACGCATCTCAAATGTATAAATTAAGAAAACAAATATATTATTTTTAAGTATTGCACCAACATTCGTTTCATTCAGTAGCTGCTATCCCTACAATATCAATAAATATTTAGCAAATATCAATAGTGTAAAAATAAAATGAAGTAATAACTAATATTGTGAAATAAATATTATAATACAAGACTATAAAATTGTAGCGAAACATGAATTGTAATCGACTATTTTTATCGACAACATATTATTATTGAAACTTTCAATCAATTTCTAGCAAATGTTGGTTGATATTAATACAAATTCACGTATTCGATATTATTTTTACAGGCAATGAGTGCTTTCAGCGCTTTTAAATAATATAATAAATTACGATATTCTTTTCTGCAGCTATGCATACCAGGCTTGTCTTATAATTCAACAATAAGGGCACCGAACAGCATTTAAACAAAGTTAGCCTCACATAGGAAAACTCTAATTATTCGGATTTTTACACTCGGATGAATGATATAACCAAGCCCTACTCAACTCAACATAATTAATTACGTTTAATAAAAATAATTTAGCACTGAAATATTGAATAAATTCAGAAAATAAGCGAGTTTTTTCGCTAGCATATTTATACACTGGGCTACTAGAGGCTACTTGCCTATCGGTGTTTTGTCCTGTCGTGAATCTCGCTCTAATGTATGAGTTAAATCATCCTTTCACTTTTAAATTGACGATCTATGTTATACTACATCTCTGATCCCACTAGACTTGATGGACTGCTGTTTTTGAATAGCTTAGATATGAGGCATTTGGAACTATAAGCCATATAATATCTAAAAGCTATATTAGATAGAGATAGAGAACACCTTTTTGTATACCACTCCATACAAAAACATGATATAATATTATTTACTTAATTATTTATTAAACTTTTTTAATGTAATAAACACATTTAGAAAATGAATGTTTTCTTTTATATCGGCTCATCGTTACGTCATGAAAATTTTCCAAAAAAAAATTCAAACAAAATTTTAAAATTATTCTGATATATACGAAAAAATCCCAATATTTTTCCTTTTTGAATTTTGAACGAAACGAAACATTCTGCAAAAATGGGGTGAATCGAAAATCAGGGAAAAATAGATTTATAATCAAATTTCTATTTCTATAAAATATGTTAAAAACCAGTTGTGTCAACGTATTTTATGAACCAATTTAAATATATTTTAATTATAAATCAAGATTTAAGAATCATTTTTTCAAAATGACTGTCATTACGTTTAATCCCTACCTACTAGTCGATTTTCAGATTTAAAATCTCCGATGAAGCTACATCATATAATTTTTCATTTTTCGATAAAAAACATCCTAAAAAATCCGAAAATTATACAACGCTTTGTCGGCTACTTTGATATGATATCATAATTAATTGTAAAGGAAATGGAATTCCCTGAATTAAAAAAAAAAACCCTGGTTTTAATAATAAGAGATCGTTTAATATTCAAAATCGAGGTCTAGAAGATCGATTTCTAAAAACTCGAATATTTAACATAGACATTGATTTTTTTTTATTTAAATAATATAGGTTTTTTAGAAATCGATCTTTTAGACCTCGATTTTTTTGTAAATCGATTCATCAGGTTACGATTGGAATCGATTTAAAAATCGATATTTGTCCGAAAGAATCCTCATCCCTAGACCATATGATTAATTACGCAATGTTGTAGTTGATAATATTTACTTAACGATGAAATAGGGATGTGAAAGATTCGATTTTTTAAGTACAAGTTCTTTACGCACGCTTGACTTGGGCTCTGGGGAGTAAGCGCGTGAATGCGTGATGAGAGCTTTACGAAAAGACGTGTAATCAGACGAGGCGAACTGAAGTTGAGAGGGAGATATAAGTTAGTGAACATAGTAAGAGAAGGAGTTACGTTTCGTATATTTAAGTTATACCATAACTTAATAACTAATAACATATAAAAAGACAGAAAATACTATATACCCACAGATCACTCCGAATAGATAATACCGCATAATGTCAATTCTGATCCTGTTCAAAACTGCCATTTTAGGTTACAAGAGAGGAAATCGGGCGACATACCAGCAAATTTTAGTGATCGATGAAATATTTTTGCTTAAAACAATGTCGGTAAGGTTGTCGATAGATTGAATATAATAATTAATATACAAGTACTTTTATTATTGATTTATTATAGTTAATGAGAATACTAACTACCAAGAAGTCACTTGAATAAATAACTCTGATAGATTGGGAACCATTAATTACCACGAAGTGTAAGTAGCATAAAGTTATTATTATTTTGTTTCCAACACGTTTTGAAAACTTAAAACATCATATACTAACATAACTCTAATAGTTTGTATATCTGATGAAAACATTACATATCATTTTATAAATTTGTTTAGACATTAGTAGGACCAGTTTGATTTTGATTTTGAGAGCAAACGTGTCATAACAAAAAAGTGCAAAATATAAATTTTATCACGATTGCAATATGGACATCGATCTGAATTAGAATGCATGTGGTCGCAACACTAATGTAAAGCGTGTAATCAAGACGTTTCCAAGGTGATGTGTGCAAAAGACAAATATACTGATTACACTAATGAGAGAAAGAGATAGCTTTCAAACTGCTTTGATTGTCTACTATAACTTGAGCTCCGGTCACATGCATTTTATATTTTGAAATATTTCTTACCTATTAAAAAGTATAAAAAAAATTCGACACTCGATCTCCAGGTGTTTTTTCTGTACCATCTCACACAACAATTGCTTTATTTGGTATATTTAAACATATGAAACAATAAATAATATGAATTATATTTACGCAATGACACTGACGGATCAAAAAAGTGGACGTTACTGATGTTGCGCGTAGACGCACTGCGCATTCATCCATCCATCAGCCAAAGGAAGATCACTCCTGAACATAGGCCTCACCCAATGATTTCCACAGTGACCTGTTGTGACCTGATTATGCACTGCGCATAATCAGTGGAAATTCATAGATGTATTAACCCGCATCAGTTGCCTTTCATGTGGTATCTATTGGGAGTGATCTGTGGAGTATAGTACTACACTGGTTACAGAGACGCCATTCTAGGATTTTTTTGCGTACTCCTAATGTCATTTGAAGCGCCATCTGGTATGGTTTTCTGAAACAAATTTTGAAGTACCTAGTTGCTTAGGTCATTGAACTTCTTTACAGAAAGGTTGGTTTAAACCGAAATAAGCAGTAGTTTTTTTTTGTTTGTGCATAACAAACAGTATTAGAATCATTTTTTTTCTTTCTACAATATTGGTATAGAAAACAAAGTACGCTGAAAAGTTCCTCAGTAGAAAGTTACAGATACACTAAAAACATGCGATATTACAACTAATATTGTACGTTTTGTGTTGAATATGTACTCATTCAACCAAAGAAAAGTCTGTTGTATTAAGTTTTTTTTCTATTGATCAGCTTATTATATGGAGCGATAAATAACAAATACACAATTAAATTATAAATTACTATTTTCTCATTTCAGAACAGAGTAGTTGGAACATAGTCCTTCATTGGTACGAAACCAAATGAAAACCACAAGAAATCAGTTGCAGGGATTGAAGAAGGAAATTCAAAGATTGCAAATATTTGGAAAGTATAACTATTAATGCGTTGATTTATAGCTGGTGTTGATTAATTAATCATATTTTGGCTGGAACAATTCAATATCATGGTGAGGACAATAAATTTCAGCTCCTTGCACAACATTATCTCTAAACGACGCAGTGCTTAGAGAAAAATGATTTTTTGCAATAAACATGAGTTACTATCTTAAAATATTTTTTTTATAAAGTAATTTATGATCAGAATAAGGTCAGAACTTCTTTGTTAAACACACAAGTTTTAATATTCACTAAGGGATTTACGTAATTTCGATGTCCATCATGGCGGCAACCGTATCGCTTATTTGTATGACAGATTAAACATTTGAAATAATTAAAACAAATTATAAAATTTATTTTTTGAAAATTTTATTGAAATGAGCATATTCTGATCGGTTAATGCTATACGTACTATACTCGTATAGATTTATTGTATTTAGATTTTTCTCACTTATAATAAAATACACAAAATAAACAAATCAGAATATTTTATTTACTACAAGTGATAATTTTTATCATTAAACTGTTTTTATATCGTTCTTGTGCATCCAAAAAACAAATGTGTTATGATTGCAGAGTGATTTTTGGAAACTTAGGAATGTTTTTATACAACAAAAATTATTTGGATAATTATTGCGGGTTTTTGGATGCGTACGGACGATATTAAACAAACCTACCTATAATGAAATTCAATGACATATTCAGAGTGGTACTACAAAATTAGTTTCAGAAAGTGATACTAGATGGCGCTTCTAATGACATTAGGATTGCGCAAAAAAATCTTAGAGTGGCCTCTCTATACCCACCCAGTGTATTACATAAATACTCCATGTTTTTACCCATAATATTAAGTTACGAGCTGAGTAACGGTAAGATAGAGCGTTTGGATCACGTGGTAGACAGCTCAAAAAAATGTTATTTATCATAAAATTTAAAATATTAATTCAATTTATTTAATAATGTTAATAATTCTACAATATACATATTATAAGAATGCACTGTAGTTGTAAAATAGTTTGGTATTTTTTATTGATCACTAGCAAATACCCTATTCCGTTTAATTAAGTACTACCTATTTGGGGCGTTTGTGAAAAAATGTGTTCAAATGGGTTTATTTAGTCCTAATGAAACATGTGTGTAAGTGAAAATTTGTTGATAAAAGTAACTTTTAACATAAAATTACAGCGCATTTCTAGATTTGAAGTTAATTGTCGGTATGTATTCTTATTTATTCTTAAATATTTATTCATAAATATACATGTGGGTATGTGATTAACTGTTACAGTAGGTAAGTAATAAAATCAAATTTTAGAATATGCAAATTATTAACTTGCGAAGGTTATATAATTCGTATATGAAAACTAGTCAAGTCAGATCGTAGTCTTCAATATATTATCCTAAGTTTTAAGAAGAAATTATATTTTAAGTTGTTATCAAATATTTTATGTTGTTATAAATACATTTCAGGACTGATCAATAATTGGCACCCATTTAGATCTCACTTCTTTAGTCGTTGAAGTCAACAACAAAGGCATATATCATAGTACCTATTCAACTTGGTTCAAATAGAACCCAAAACAATGATTTTTTGTCTGTTTGTCTGTGCGGTTGTGCGCGATTAACTCAGAAACGGCTTAACGGATTTCGATGAAATTTGGGATGGAGGTAGCTGACACCATGGATTAACACTTAGGCTACTTTTTTTTCCCGAAAATGTATTCCCGTGGGATGAGGGAGGAATTCCGATATATTTGTCACTTTTTTGTACTCAAATGGATGGGATGGAACTGTATTACATATCTTGAGTGACAATGGGACGGTACAAGGCGGAATATAATGGGACGGGACGGGATGGGATTTTTTTATAAAGAAACCACGCAAACGAAGTTGCGGGCAGAAGCCAGTAAGTACTAAAACTGATGATGACTAATATGTTCATATTTTAAAGAATTAAGTTAATCAATTCCACTCGTTATAAATTCACGTGAAGACCTTAAAATCCACATAAAGACCGGCGGTCATCAATTTCGATTCCTAATTCTTACATAACAGGCACTATAAATAAGTGTTTCGAATAGAATCAATTTGACAGCCTCCATGGCGTAGTTGGTTAGACGCCGACTGTGAAAGGAGAGGCCGCGGGTTCGATCCCCGCACTAACACAAATGTTTGTGTGGCCCACAAATATTTGTGTTGGGTGTGGGCGTTTGTGAAACCGAAAAGTCTCTCGTAGCTTCTAATTCCCACGACACTAGATCATAGTGTGGGGTCAGGACTTTGTATGTGACTGTTGGGTGTATTTATTAATTAATTGGTATTTTAATATAAAATAATAAAAATTTACTAGTTCCTGTTTTTTTTTCTTTGCATTTACGCAAGTACCAGTGTGGATGCCAAATTTGAACTTTCTAGAGTTCTAGATCATGGAACTGGGTTAGAGTTTTGATCTATAGGTCAGTCAGTGATAAAATGACGATGTTTGGACCTTAATAACTAAATAATCTTTTGAGGTGCGTTTATAAATTTGGAGTGTATATGTACAAATCTCGCAAGTCTCAATAAATTATAATTTGACGTGTTTATGTTATTATTGGTTTATGAGTTATGAAGGGGTCAAAAGTGGCTCCAAATGGTTCATGTTTCAAGCTAAGACTTGGCTGAGACGCGCTGCATGCCTAGATAATCATATTAAATTCCAAATATAAATTTTAAAGCCACTTTTAATGCGATTGATATAAATTATAAATATTTACAACAATATTATGGCATAATCCAAGAATCGATTCTCTCTTTGTTTCTAGCCATAGGAAGCTATTGCTGAACATTGATCTCCTTCAAGGTTTGCAATAGAGATGTGTTCGAAGCGGCCGGCATGCCGCGACTTCCTATCATTTAACCATTACCTACATTTTTACTGACCACTTTGTAGGTGTAACCCTCACGCTTAGTTTACCGAGTTAAGAATCGATTCATGGGTGTGTATTCCTTTTATGCCAAAGGTAATCCATTCTTGATAAAATACATTGACAATTCCGACGGACTTCGTAAAAAACAGGTGGTTATTTAGGCCAAGTAAAACTAATGGTCTCGCCGCCCTTGCCCGCAGAGTATTTTGCAATAGATACGAATTATCATACTGAAAGCCTGGTCCTCGGAGGATTAAGGAGCGTTTGGGTACGTTAAGAAAATATTCCGAGAAATTCATTAGAATCGGGCGTTTCCGATTTTTATACTTTTCTGAGAAAAAAAAATGGTGAAGACATTCTTGTTCTAAAAACTTAGCGTACCTGCCTATCCCCAATTTATCATTTTTCAGTCACTTTTTTTACTACCCGGTTCACAAGGCTGTTTTCGGCAGAGAAGAACTGGAAAGAAACTCTACCGTTGCGCTTTTCAAAACAAGTTTACAATACAGCGATTATATAAGAGTTGCAGTTTAATTGAATTCATACAATTATGTATCATAAAGAATTATTTTTGTTTGATATTTCTAAGTAATAATCAAGGTACAAATCAAGTCAGAATTAAGGAAGAATGATGGAGAGGTAAGATAGGGCAGAAAACGATCAAAGATCGATAGTCTGTACAAGCTTGAAGTTCAAGAACAAAAACAAAAATATTACATAAAATTAGATTGACAAAAATGTTTTTTTAATGATAATTTTGGTAAAATAAGACCAAAACGACTGATTAAAAATGAATATGTTGATAAACTAAAACCATTTTTGTTTTTATTTACATTGTTACAACCATCCCTGAACACTGTTAAAACCAACCCTAGGGGTAGGGATGTTTGTAACAAATACACTATTCTTATTGGGTCATTTTTCTCAAAATCTGTAATAGTATTGGTACTACTACTACTACTACTGCGTGCTGTCAAATGGGAGCTCAGGCTTCTCGAAATCCATAAGTCGAGTGGGCTAGACTGTATCCCCGCAGTAGTTTTTAAGACGTGCGCCCCTGAATTGACCACCGTGTTCTCGCGCGTTTACCATCTCTCGTATAAAATCAATCGGGTACCGGTTTTGTGGAACATCGCCCATGTACACCCAATCCCCAAAAAGGGTGACCGGTCGGATCAAGCAGTATGCAAGTGGATCCTATACTTTCTGGATTGTCGGAGCACAAAAGTCGTGGTGGACGGTCGTTGCACCGAGACCAAGACTATTTTTATTGACCAAGATTAATGCTGGTGTTCCCCAATGGTCGGTGCTATCTCCGACATCTCTTCATCCTGCACATAAATTACATGATGTCTATCGACAACATGCATTGTTATGCAGATGAGAGTACGGCTGACACGTGACACATCGGCCAACAGAATCTCCCTTAGCGTTCTGTTGAGGAAAGACGGTCTCAACTTGTGTCTGAAGTCAAGCTCTCTGCGCAGAGATCGAGTCTCTCTGTGTGTTCTATCGGTTGTTCCACGGGGAGAGTTCCGAGGAATTGTTTAAGAATGAGATAGTACCACCGTCGCCTTTTTATCATCGCACCACCAGTCAACGCAGTATAGTTCATTCCTACCACCTAGAAGCGTACAGTTCCCGGACGGTACGTTTCCAGCTTTATTTTTTACCACACATGTGCGAGTCGAGGCTTAAAGAGAGTACTCTCCTCACGGTAGGCAGCGACCTGGTTGTGCTGGACCCCTGGCACTGCGAAGGTCATCGCTTTCCATCAGACGCGGTGCCTGCTCGTCTGTCTGCGAAGGCAATAAAAAAAAAATAGTTGAAATGAAATTGGTGTTAATAGTAGCCCAAAGGACCATGTCATGTGCAGTAATTACTATTTTGTGATCTAAAAGGTTTAGGTGCGATATATTGCAAGAATACTGAAAATCGTTAATTTCTTCCATGGTGTCCCCGACATTAATATAAAAATAAAAAAATTGTTATAAATATGAAAAATACAGAAATAACAGATATTATTACAACCATTGTGCTAAAACCAAAACAAAAAAAAAAACATTTCTCTGATACCAACTCCAAAAAAGAAGAAAGACAGTTATGTTTATAATAATTATATTGTCATGTTATTGTTATAATGTTTTGAATGCTAGATATTAATATAAATGTGAATGGTTGTGATGCATACATACATACATAAACACACGCCTTTTTCCCAGAAGGGGTAGGCGGAGGTGCTACCAGAACACCCACATTTCGCCTTGTATGTTCCGTCTTACGATCTGATAGGGGGCGAGCCTATCGCTATATCGGACACAAACTCCTGACTCCGGGCCGATAATGAATTGAAAAATCCATTATCATTATCTTACCGTAGTACAACTACGCTACCGAGGCAGTCTATAGCCTATAACCTTCCACGATAAATGGGCTATGCAACACAAAAAGAATTTTCCAATTCGGTCCAGTACTTTCTAAGATTAACGCCACCAAACAAACTAACTCTTCAGCTTTATCGTATACGAGTAGTATTAGATACTTATAGATTACTTTACAAGGATTAGGCGATCAAGGATCAAGGCGCTGTGAAACACCCTGTGGTGAAGCACCCGGAATTCCGCCCTTCACCTGAAGAACGAGTGACGCAACTACGTAAGCACGCAGCCCTTTTACTCGGTTATGGTGTGACGTAATTATGTAAACACGCACCCATGTGTATATATTGCTAAAATAAATTAAATATTTTTCAGTACTGCTCCAAGACTTGTTCCATTCGGTCGTTGCTATCCCGTTTAGCCACAGCCCCAAACAGGAGTATTCAAAATGCATGATTCAAGAATATTCAAGAAATTTCGGTCTTCCCGAGATGCTAAAGGTGATAGGACTTTGCGCAGACGTTGGAGAAACGCCAACGCTCTTAAAATGTAGGGGCCTACTTATTGAAATACTTGTGCCAGAAGACATCTATATCCATAAGACATCATAATGTTTAACAATTTAATTGCAAGTATAGGCTTTAATAAATACCTATAATGTTAGTAGTATAAAAATTACGGTACTATAACGGTGAAGGAAAACATCGCGAGGAAACCTGCATACCATAGCGATTTGTATAAATTTCTATGGTATGTAAAAGTCTGCCAAGTCGCACTAGGCCAGCATGCTGCGTGGTGGACTATATGGCCTAATCACTCTCAATTGTACTCTCGATTGTAGAGGAGGCTCTTGCCCTGCAGTGGGACGTATATGGACTGACACAAATAGAGATTAAAAATTACTATTGTTTACTGTTTGGTCTATCAGTAGGAAGTAATCATGTTGCTTTAGCGTACATTTTGATTTATTTAAGTATTATTTTATTTATCTACTTAATAAAAGTAAGCCCTATAACTCTAAAATTTATTTAAACAATATTATATTGTTTTTATTCTTTGAGTTTACATCTAAGTAATATTGTCGAATTGAGTTGATTTTCTAATGTACTTACAATACAAAATAATGTAACTTCTCTGCTGAGCTGCACTCTGCAACATTTTCCTGCTGTCTTTTTTATTGTTATTATAGTACATGGATGTTTAGGGTTTAGTGTTTTTGTAACGAAGATACTAAAAAAAGAACTATAATACCTCCACACTATTACATATTTTGTTTTATTCTGTTAATTATACACCAAATAAAATTATGTAATTAGATACCCATATAATTTCTATTTATAATTTAAATATTGTCAGGATGTTTGTAAATATTTTTTTGTACCTGGGAGGTTGATGTGTGTTGTAATCATTATTACTTCTAAGTTAGTATTGGTTTTCCTGGTAGGTAGTTAGATATCGTGTCTGGCAATAACAGATTATGTACCTATTCCAGCATGTGTAAATACTCACCCTTAGACTCTTAGAGTACTTTTAATATAGAGGGAGCCCTATCACATACATTTGCGTCTTCACAAAATGTAGATATTTTCTTGTTCGTAATTTTGGTAGCACTGCTATATTAGTTCAAAATTGCACTAATTATTTAACATCATATTTCTACAAATGATGTTGGTAACCGATAAATTTAATTATGATCCGTGTAAAACGAGCTTCAGTGGAATTTAATAGCCCTAAACAATTATTTTTATTTATCTTTTTCAAATAATTCGTGTATGTTGGACAACCTGTCAAATGTCAGCAAATAGAAGGGCAGAAAAAGGTGGCCCGGCACCACCATTTTTAACTACGTTTTTAAAGTTCCAACGCTCCCTCTATGTTATAAATACTCGTAAGTACTCACCAAAATCTTTGCCTTCAATTTTTCAATATCAAATGTTTTGTTTTTGGTATAATTTTTATAATGCTTTTTATATTTTTCTATAATATTTAAGGATATGTATCTAAAGCAAGCGTTTGTCTATTTTGGGACCCAGTTGTATCTGATATTAAAACATGTGAACTTTGAATTCCTATCGTAATAATTTAGTAAATACTTAAATAAAAATAAAAAATTGACAGCTTCCGTGGCGCAGTGGGTTAGACGCCTGCTGTGAAACGAGACGCCGCGGGTTCAATCGGGCCGTGTGTGACTGTTGGGTGTACTTTTTTTTTTTTTTTGTATTGTATCAGCCCATATACGACCCACTGCAGGGCACGGGCCTCCTCTACAATCGAGAGTACGATTGAGAGTGGTTAGGCCATATAGTCCACCACGCTGGCCTAATGCGGGTTGGCGGACTTTTACATACCATAGAAATTTATACAAATCGCTATGGTATGCAGGTTTCCTCACGATGTTTTCCTTCACCGTTATAGTGCGTGGTGATTGACTATCAATACACACATGACTCCGAAAAGTCAGAGGTGTGCCCTGGGATTTGAACCCGCGACCACCGTGAACATGTAGGCAGCCGCGTCTGGTCCGTTTACCAACAGGCCACCACGCACTTTGTACTTGTAATACTTATATTTTTTTGCATGTGTGAGGTAATTGATAGATCTAAGTTTAATATTGTAATTTTTAAAGTAAAATAGAATGTACAATAAACAAGCAATGGTTTCACATAATAATTATGATCAGAGGGGCTTAGAAATACCAATAATATCTGGGGAATCATTCCTTGACTGATAAAAGAAAAAGATTTAAAAAGGTACTCAAATATCAGGCTTTAAGTTCAATTAACAGTGGGGTCGATATCATACTGTTTGGTCACACAATTGCCATTAGGGCTTAAAACCTTCGATCAAATATACACTAGATACACAGTCCCATACAAATGTTTCTTTAAGAAATAAATAAAAGGAAAACATATTGCGATAAATTAACAGAAATTCAACCTTATTTCTGCAGCGTAAAGTCGCTTTTCACATATTATCAAAAGTTCTGCGACGAAAGTAATAAAATTTTACGACTTGCGTTGGATAATCGAACAGAGGCGCAATAGAGTCGCATGGTTACATATTTTTCTATGAATTTACATGAAAATAATTATTTATATTATCTGTAATATAGTAAGAAATAACTTTAGTCATGTTTATTTTTGTTTTACATTATGTAACATGTTGTACGAATGTGTAGTGGATTCCTATACAATATTCCTCAATAGTCCTAAATTGAATAGGAGTCAATGGCAAAATCATGAACAAATCAATCAAAAATCGTATCGTATAATACATGTCAGAGACGGCGAAATGGTCTGAACGCACAACCCTCGAGTTATTAGGCGTAAAATTTTCGTCGCGTCTCTCTTGCGAAATAATTCACGCCACTTATCCCTTTCTATTGCATGTCGTGGAAATCACAATAAAAAAATCTGGTGTTCATTTGTAATAAGTATACATAGTATACATTACTTGTGACTACTTATTAAAAAAAAAAAAACAACTCCATGCACTTTTTGTTCTAAGTGATGACACTACTCATCTCTGTCTATTTAAGCGAGTCGAAAGGGATAACTGCGAGGCACAGCTTATTGATTTTAGTTTGCTAAATTTATTAATATTTAATAAAAAAATTGGATTTTACTTACCGTAAAAATGAAATCCCATGAGTGTTAAGCTTTGTAAGCGTGTTATTTATGCACGTTTTTACAGAGCATTTAGGCAATGTCACAAGCAACGGTCGGCGCGCGACTGATGCCGAAAGAGGGCTTACTCGTGGTTTAAGCACTCTTTCTGAGCGCGCACGTTGTATCTAGTGTATATTGATCGAAGCTTAAAACCATGAAGTGGGGTGTACTATATAGTTGAATTAAAATAGGTGGAGACTAAATTCGAGTAATCAAATTACCTTTTTAAAGCCTGACTCATTGTTACATAGATTTAGCCCGAGTTTCCGTACGTGGCCGGAGCCTGAAAATAAAATAAGATTAGTCTTATTATCTTCTCTCATTCCCCAGGTATTGTTGATGTGTGGGATCATCACTTTACATTAAATGTCAACTTTATCTGTATACTTCTGTATAGTAATCTATTCTGAGATTTGGAAGTATTTTTAAAAATCAAAAACATTATAGTATAGTACGAAATAAAAACACACTTACATTTAATAAGCATATTTAATATTTTGATAAAAGATTATTGCATAGACACTGAATAAAGTACAACATGAAGATATAGACACTTATACATTAACGTACTAACAATAAGACATGCTAACAATGACACACACACTAACACCAATTTTAAAACTTCCTTACATTTCACGCCCTTTAAAAATAATATATAGTCCATCTACCGGGACTGTTGTTACACACGCAATATTCCCTGCAGTCCAGGGCATGTTAGTACTGACAAAGACAGAACATATACCTATGTCAGAACTGACATGTCTTAAAAAAAAAAAATAATATCGGAAGCACCGAATGACCCAAGTCCCTCGTGAGGAACCAGGTGTTCGGAGCTGTCCAGGAGCTGGCGAGATGTTCTGCAGCTCGACTTAAATCTAGTACATAGACACAGATAGACATCGATAGGTACTTAAGAGCGTTTACGCCCTTCGTGTGCTGTTCGGCCCAAAAACAGAACTATTCGAACCAGGTTTTAGCCACCAAAACAATATTTAAGAAAAAGAAATTGTAATAATTTTAGAAAATGTTGTCATATAAAGAGTTATGAGGAGAACATTTTAGGTTAAAAGATAATTTGTGAATATTATAAGGATTCCTGGACCGGGTTTTTTTATTTTGGCTTTGAATGGCAATTTCGAAGCTCGAAATATCTTAAATCGCTAAATAAAAGAGAAAAACAAAAAAAAATCTGACTGAAAAGACTTTTAGGAAAAAAGTTATCAGAGGAAATAATCGTCTTGTGTTCAATTCATGAGAAATAAAAAAAATAATAATGCGAAATCATACAGAAACTGTTCAAAGATATTTTTTTTTTTACCAACTTATCTTAAATAATTTAATGTAGTATTGGCTTACTATAATAAAAGAACATCATAGTAAGTCAATACTAAATTAAACTATGTTACATAAGCTGGTAAAAAAAAAATGTTTTGGAACAGTTTCTGAATAATTTCGTATTATAATTTTTTATTCTTATGAATTAAACACAAGAAGATTATTTCCTCTGATAACTTTTTTCCTAAGGGTCTTTTCAGTCAGATATTTGTTTCTTTTGTTCTTTTGTTTAGTGATTTAAGATATTTCGAGCTGCGAAATTGCCATTCAAAGCCAAAATAAGAAAACCCGGTCCAGTAATCTTATAGTATTCACAAATTATCTTTTAACCTAAAATGTTCTCCACCTTATTTAAGTACAAATTTTTTTTAAATTATTACAAATTTTTTTTTTCTTAAATAATGTTTTGGTGGATAAAAACTGATTAGAAAAATACTGTTTTTGAGCCGAGCAGCACACGAAAGGCGTAAACGCTCTTAAACACATAGACATTTACATTTTACACACAACATCCATAACGAAAATTTTACAATTTAAACACATTTATAGACACCTAAACACGACACTTATTTTTTTTGTATTTTTACTACATTATTTAACACTGAAACATTACTTAAAACTAAGGCTATCTTTAGCCAAGGCGTTACATTCCTTCCAGTAGTTCTATTCGTATAAGCCGAAACCCCAGGACTATTGTTCCCCTCGCAATATTCCCTGCTGTCCGGGGGCGCATAATTGTTATTAAACCAGACCTTTTACTTCGGTCCTTAGAGTTTGTAATATTTTCATCAACTCCATCTTCATTAATATCATCAACGTCACAGTCACTATATTATTTCATTAACATCTTGAGATTTTTTAAATGCACTTCTATATGGTATCAGATTAAATCATAGTTTGAGAAAACTGTTAATATGTAATTTCAACTTTAGTCTCAGCTAAATTCCATTCATATTTCAACTCAATTTTGTTCACAATTCAGCATATCTGATTTTATCATGTGCCTGATAACAATATGATTGCGAGATAAACGATTTATTTTCGTTGTTTCGTCTTCTTCGTCCTTAGGTTTAGTTCGGGTTCTCCAATGATGAGCGAATCCTAAAAAAGTATAAACGTCTTTCAATATACAATGTATATAAGGTAAACTAGCAGCCTCATAGGTTTGGTAACATACACGCCAGTTAATGGGTGTTTTTTATTCACTTTTGAACGGTAAGAAATATTAAACTGACGCTGAGTGTGGGAAGCTAGCAGAAATAAATATGTTGTCTGTTTTGGAAACAGTAAACAGTGTGTGAACGGCTACCTAATTGTTAGCATATTAAAATTACTTATTAAATATTCAATTGATTACCTTCACTTTGGAGCAATGGGTGTTGATGTGCTGTGTTCAATTGACTGATGAATCTCCATACAGGTATAATTTCCTCGTAGACAAATCGAAAATAATGATTGATCACCCAGAGCATCGTATCGTCTCTCCCTAGACGTGTATGACTGATTGCAGATATCGGACGCTGAACGTTGAATGTATGTGTGGACATATACCATGGTGTTTTGAAGAATGATGAGCCTGGAAAACAAAGTCAAAAATATTATTTGTTTGTATTTGCTTTAACTCTATTTAACAAATGTGATGTATAAAGACTGTATCTTTATAATATGATTATTCTTGGTTCTTTTAAATCAATACATTTGAAACTTGAATGCAATATAATAAGGCGAAAGACCGTAGTAGAAGATAAATATATACATTAAAAACTTGTTTCAGTATCACATTATTAATTTACGGCACAGCCGAAAGAAATGGAAGCGGTAGAGCCACGCTGTTGTCAGCTATGACTCAGCATGATTGGGCAGGCTCGTCCAGGGTTGTGTTACTTTCTCAAAATCGCGACGTGAAGGGACGGCTTCGCTGTTGCGTTTTGTCCGGTGAGTGAGGTTGTCGGATGCACAGTATCGCTTTTCTCTTTCCATCCCATTTTCGCCCCGCGCTCCTCCCGAATCAATGGGCCGCTAACACATTCATGACCACAGCGTTGTGGATGTTCATGGACGGCAGTGATCACATACCATCAGGTCACCTGTTTGCTTGTTTGCCGGACCAATGCAATAAAAGTAAAAAAAAGTGTAACTCACCATTTATGAAGAGATCGAGATTTTCTTTGTTCAATTCCCAAATTCAAGAGCCAGTTTTCTATTTCCTTATGCTTTGTGTTATTTACTTTCTCGTATTTTCCAGGTTTTACTTGCAAGACAAATAGCGAAATGATTTATTTCGTATGTGTTTGTGTTGCTGATTATATTTGATGATGTAGGTATGATCACACCTGTATCTTAAAAGGAGCACACAGAGCACCTACTAGTGCAAAACCATAATTCGCAGTATTAATATTCGTCCAACGATGCTATAAGAAGCGAGCTTATCTTCATTCCGAAGCTCCAGTGTTGAACAACTCATCGGGAGTCGGCAGTAGTGACCGTCCATAATTAGCCGAGTTTATTTCAGTTTCAAGATGTTATAAGAGATGAGATTATTGTCATTCCGGGCGGCGGTTTCAGTCATGGACAAGTCAAACAGAATTTTTCAGTTGGTGTTAAAATGGTTGTTCTTCGAAGTTAGAACGTATTCGTTTCGATGCTCTTAGTACGTATAAATCCTTATGCATGATGAATTAGCGACGTTTCCACCGTTAATCTCGCGGGAGGTATTTGTATTTACGAACACGTGGCTGCAGGTTGCAAGGTCTTTGTGAACAAATGTATTTTTGTCTGACGCGTAAGTTTTATGGACCAGTGATATTGATGCCATAGTTTCGGTTGAACGACGAACGTATTCTGTATCTTCGTTTGTAGCCTGCGTAAGCACTAAGAAATCAGCCGGGACTCGTAGGGTGCACCCATACGTCATTATTGACGGGTTCATGTTGTTGGCGCGCAAGTCTGTGCGTAAGCCGAGTAATAAGGTTGGCAATTCCTCCGTCAAGCGTGCGTTTGCGCCTCTTGCCATAAGTGCAGACTTTAATGTGCGATGCCACCTTTCTATTTGTCCGCTTGCTTACGGATGAAATGAAGTTGTGTATACGTGTGACACCAATGTTTTGATTAGGGTGTTAAATAATGCAGACTCGAACTGACGTCCTTGATCAGTTGTCACTCGCAATGGACAACTGAATCGCGGTCCATCCGTTGCAGAATGTGTGCGCTATAGTTTCCTCAGTGATGTTGCCAGTAAGTATCGCTTCTGGCCATTTTGTGCATTGGCCTATCATGGTCACGCAGTACTTATATTCCTCGGACGTAGGTAGTGGGCCGACGATGTCAATATGGACATGTTTGAAGCGGCTTGTTTGTGGGAATTCGCCTAACGGACTATTGACTTGTCTTTGTATTTTTGGGCGCTGACGTCTGATGCAAGTTATTGTCGATTCGCCAATATCTATATTCATTGAAAGCCAAAAATACTTAGAAGTCACGATTTTTCTTGTTGTCTGAATTCCTGGGTGGATTATCTCGTGTTGCGCTTTGTATGCTGCGGAGCGATAAGCGTTCGGTACGTACGATCCCGCGACCGTACCGCGACTCCGCAGTCGTTGTCGACGTTTCGCATATAAAAGCTTGTGGAACTCCAGGTAACGTAATAGACATGAACTCTAGGTTGGGCTTCGTTTTTAATTGTTGTAGGTCGGTCTCAGCGTCTTGATCTTCGTCGAGTTTTTTTGTAATCGACGAGTGAAAAGTTTTCTATTGTTTCTGTACGTGATAAGGCATCCGCTGCATTGTGCCGGTCTCCGGGAACATATTTAATACATGATCAAAATTTACTAATGAAGTGTAGTTGTCTCTTTCTTCTGGGTGTGTCACTGCTGGTCGGAGGTCTTGTGAGTGCGTGAGAGAGTGGCTTATGATCCGTTCATCTCCTTCATCATCATTTCGGCGATGTAGATCAATTATTAATTTATGACTTTTCAAAAAGTCGGCGACCAATATTGATGTTTTCGCGTCGGCGATGACAAACGTCCATTTAAAGCCGCAGCTTTAAGCTTAGGTCGCAACTTAAGCTGAAGACCTAAGTTCAGCTCTATTGTACGCTCTCCGTAGGTACGTATCGGCGTGTAATTTGTCGGGAACAATTTATAATATGAGGAGTCTCTTAATCGATCGCTGCTCTTGGCTGCTAGCACGGATATTTCTGCTCCGGTGTCGATCAGGAATCTTTCCCGCGTACGAATGTCGCTGACGGAAAGGCGGTGACTGGTGGCAGTAACATCAACAACCCGCCGCTATCGATGTCGACTTTAGTTTAAATTTTTCTTGGAGCAGGGAGACTCACATCGACGTGCTTTTTCACCAAAACGGTAATGATAGCGTCATACCCAATTTTCATCCTTTGGCTTATTTCTTGTTAATATACATTCGGCCGATGTCTCGGAGCAGTGACGGGGTTGAAATGGACGGCGATATCGGTTACGATCGGTATATCGTTCGGCGCGTAACTCGGCGATTTCTATGGACATTTTTTTAACTGCTTCGCCCTTTATTCTAATTGCGCGCCTTCCGTGTGTGAATTGCTCGACGTGGTGTCGTAAGAGACTGTCGGTGGGAGATCCTGCTGTTCCCGTATCATATCGGCTATACTGGGTAGTGTGTCGAGACATGTCTCCGTAGTGATTGCCAAGGTGCTGCGTATTTGTTCCGGCATCTGTCGTAGCCATATCAAGTGCCTCGTCTGTGAGCATCTTGCGGGTCAATTCTAGCATTCGGCGTAGGAGTTGGCTAGATTTATCATAGCCAAGTTGTAAACCGCCGAATAGCTTTTCGAGGTGATTATTAGTCGATTCTTGATAAACAGCTATTAGGAGTTCTTTCGTCCTATGGTACTGGTTTTCTCCAGACGTGTCGAAAATTATGTCGCCGATTTGCTGAATATCTCGTGCCGCCAGTGCGGGGATGACTATTTGAAATTTAAGTTCGGCAAACCATAGCAGCGCATTTTAGCGCCAAAATGGTGGAATTCGTGCTTGCATAGCGCGGCGACAACATTACAGTTCTCGGAATCTTGCATGTTGTACATGTGGTCGAATTTGGATTTTTTTTGACAGGAACGTGTTTCTAAATTCCAACTTCTGGTGCTGATATTTTTCCAGACATGCAGAACTTACAGTTTTTAAAAGTTATTTCCTTTTTCTTCAGGGTCACCAATTGTTGGGACACGGGAACAGCGTCTGAATGAAACGAGTGTTCGAGCAGTACTTATGAATAATATATTTGTTTTCCTATATTATACATTTGGGGTGCGTGTTTAGGTGGTTACGTCACCCATATTCGAGTACTTAATATAAGGGTTTCGTGGCTGCGTGATTACGTTCCCACACATTCCTCAGGTATAAATGGCTTGTATTCCTGATGCGTCATGTGTGAAAGAATGTATGTGAGCTGACACGCCACAGAAGCATTGCTGGTTGTTGCTTTGTTGAATGGTAATGGCTTTTCCTTGTTAATCTTCATCATCTTCAAATGCTTCCCACGTAGTAGTGATTATAACTAAGGTACAGTGATTTACTCACTCTCAATCGTACTCTCGATTGTAGAGGAGGCCCGTGCCCTGCTGTGAGTCGTATATGGGCTGATACAATACAATAAAAAATACAGTGATTTAAAATTTCTAATCTGGTTTACAAGAATATTTACATAATAAAATAGATCTAGTAAGTTTTTAATGCATTTACAGAATTTGAAACATATTTTAAAACTAAGTTAGAAAACATATAACAAAACACAACTTGGTACAATAAGTATAAAGAAAGATAAACAAACAGGAAAATGATATATTGAATGATGTAGATACTCTACTGACCATACAAGATACATTCGCTGGTGGTCTTTACACTGTACTCGAAGTCCTTAATGAACATGAATTGTGATTATTTATATAAGCAGTTGGATAGTTATTTATTATTTACAGATTATCACACTAGGCGATTTCTTCCAGACACATAAACATAACACATGGACAAAAAATAGGTGAACGGAAGGGCAGTCAAAGATGTGATTGGACAAAAATATTCAACTAAATTTCTTGGAAGAGACAAATTATTTTTAATCATCACTCATGTTATATCAGTGCGTAACTTTTTTTTTAGATATTAGTTATCGCAATGAATGATAACTGTCCAAATCGGTTCTTTGGCAATAAGGGAATATCTTTCGCACATGAGACATATTCATTTGTAAGTCGTTTAAAAATAAATAATTAAACTAATACTGACGTCGACGTCGCTGGATGCAGGCTGCCTCCAACAGGTCACTGTGGAAATCATTGGGAGAGGCCTACGTTCAGCAGTAGACTTCCTTTGGCTGATGGATTGGATTGATTGATTGATACTAGTATATTTAACACAAGTAGTATTACTATCATTCGCTTCTCGGCCGTATTATTTACTTATGTCTAATGTAATACCAAAACACGACTTACCCACTGCAGCTCATGACGGAGTTTCTCAGTTCACGGTCCTTCATGAATCATTACACTAATTATCAATATAGGTTACATCGCAAAAGCAAAATGTTCAAACTCAACTGCCCCTATATATGCTATAGAAAAGTTGCCGGACCTGGCACCTATATCATTGTTTTATAACAATAATCATAACATCAAATATCATAATCGATAGGTACATCTGATCAACAGTACCATTATCATGTAGTTACTGTTGTGCGAACTACAAAACCTAATTGTGAAATTTCAGCTCGGTTAGATCGCTATTGCGATCTAAATACAAGGGACCATACCAAGGGCGTAGTTAAGCCCACAAGTCACAACGCTCAAGGTCGGAGTCAAGCAAATGGAGCGAAGGGTATTCTCGACCCGTCAGCTGAGCTACACGGTCAGATTGCAGGTAAGGCGGTGCAAACTATAATCGCGCCTCGAACCATTAGATGCTTCCAATGAATTGCAACGTTGAGCCATCCACATTATGCATGATGTACACTGCAGGTCAGTCTGCCAACTCATGTGTTCTTTCCTATATCCCTGGGTGCTTCAAACAGAATGTGAAGAGCCCAGTTAAATTAACTAGAATAAAGTTATCGAAGGTAATGAGAGCCGTCTATGTAGTCACTAGTTAATACTCGACCCAAAAATTACCATCATCATCAGCTTGTAGCTGTCCACTGATGGACATAGGCCTCGTCCAAAGTACGCCATTTCATCTTAATATTACTAATCTTCAATGATTGTCATTTTCACACAAGGTGGTTGGTAGAGTATGGGTAATATTGTGTGATTGTATTCGTGAATGTATGTCAATATAAACATAAAACACAAATCACTTAAGCAAATGAAAAAAAAAACATAAAAAGGTATTAAGGGATGATCACTATGCGGGGAACACAGTTCAATTATTGTTAAAAAAATCATACATACATAAGAATGACGCTTTTTTCCACAAAGGAGTAGGGTAGGCAGAGGTGCACCCAGCACACACACGTTACGCCTTGTGTGATTCCTCACACGATGTGATAGGGGGGAGCGCTCCTGTAGCCATATCGGGCATAAACTTTTGACTCTGGGCGGATAATGAATTGAAAATCCAGTCACTTTGCCCGACCCGGGATTCGAACCCAAGACCTCGGCTTTGTAATCAAACATAGTAAAACTACGCAACCCAGGCAAAAAAATCGTAATTTGAAATTTACCATTAGCCATAATATCTCCACTTAATATAGACTTCCTTTAGGATCCGTTGAGAGCTTCTATTGATTAATATGATATTATATTAGATGTCCGATAAGCACTCCAAAAACGGCCCGTGACATAAGACCACAAAAATAAGTGTGGTCTTATTTCAATTTTGTATGCCCCAATCATCGCCAACGTTATGATGTATACATGCAGCATTGCGCATTTACAATTTGTGAAAATAATCACCGTCATGCTAATATTTCGGAGGGAATCTCTTTTTTCAATAAGTTAATGTCAAGAACTTTCTTTCCAATTTTAAATAAGCTTGACATGTGTATAAATTCATAAATAGTTTAAATGTTATTCCAATGTTTGTGACAACGCGCCAACCTCAGTCAATAGTTGCCTATTTTAGAACAAGAAGGGAATAAAGTAGACCTAGTTTATATATATTTTGGATCCATATCGCTGTGCAGTGTGGATGACAATTATTGCGAAAGATACAAGAGAAGAATTTCAAAACAGCGTGAGCGCTACATGTCAACATGTTATTTTCAACCTTATTGTTTCACTGTGTCGCTTTATTTTAGAATGTCATTGCATATTCATTTAAAACTTTACTATTAGTTGACACATTTTTATTTAATGCTTTATATTTTTCTTCGATGACATAACATCCCAAATGCAAGTACTTTGAAACATACTCGTATAGTAATTTTTATTTCAAACAATTAAAGTTAATTGTTACGTGAAGTTGTTTATATTTTAAGACAATTTTTCTACATCTCATAGTTACAGTTACCAATAAGTATAAGCTACCTCGGCCACTTTTGGCATGTGATTTTGTTCCCGATCCTGTATCTAGTATGTATTATTCGATAGAAGATTGAGAGCGACCTACCTATTGATTAAAAAAACTTATTAAAACAATGAATAATCTGTACCTTACGTACAATGGAAGTACATTTTCAAACTGGCTACTGGTGGTGTTTCTCTAGCAGCCGCCGCGATTTTTCACTTGTCTTCTTTCCAGGACCCGACCTCCGACAGCTATCGATGAAACTTTTATACACCTCTTCATGGACTCCAACAATCTGGAATTCATAAATACATAGTAAATAGTTGAAAATTAAAAGATATACCAATGTTCGTACACGTACCTTTTGTGGGCCCATATTCTTCATATGATGTATAATACATAAGGCTTTTTCGATGATGGATGTGAATAATACAAACATTGCACGACAATTATAATTTAATAAATATCGAGGTTGAAGAAATGTTCCTCTTTAACGAGCAAGATGTTGGAGCTCGTCAGATGTTCTACAGTTTTCAGAAAATATCACGTACGTTATATAGTAGATAGCTTATAAGTAAAATGTAACATAAAATGTATACTTTGCCCAAGGCATCATACCTTCTATCTTTATTGTACATCATGACTAATCTGTACCGGTGCCCAGGACTGTTGTTACCCGCATTAAAAACCCTCCTGTCCAGGCTAGCCACGTGAGATCTTACCTATGGCATAAGTGTAATCCTATCTTATATGGCACTTACTGATTAAGAATCCGTCTCCGGGACTGTTGTTACACACGCAATACTCCCTACAGTCCAGGTCATGCTCGTACTGACAAAGACAGAACATATACCTATGTCAGAACTGACACGTCTTAATAAAAATAAAACCAAATAATATCGGAAGCACCGAATGACCCAAGTCCCTCGTGAGGAACCAGGTGTTCGGAGCTGTCCAGGAGCTGGCGAGATGTTCTGCAGCTCGACTTACATCTAGTACATAGACATTGATAGACATCGAAAGACACTTAAATAGACAGACATTTACATTTTACGCACAACATCCAAAAAGAAAATTTAACAATTTAAACACATTGATAGACATCTAAACACGACATCTATTTTTTTTTTGTAATTTTAGTATATTATTTAACACTGAAACATTACTTAAAACTAAGGCTATCTTTAGCCAAGGCGTTACATTCCTTCCAGTAGTTCTATTCGTATAAGCCGATACCCCAGGACTATTGTTCCCCTCGCAATATTCCCTGCTGTCCGGGGGATGTCTGACATAACCATTGATTAAATCCAAAGTCTGTTACGACATAATGTCTGCTCCGTCTCCCGGGACTGTTGTTACATACGCAATATTCCCTGCAGTCCGGGGCATGTTAGTACTGACAAAGACAGAACATATACCTATGTCAGAACTGACATGTCTTGAAAAAAAAAAACAAATAATATCGGAAGCACCGAATGACGCAAGTCCCTCGTGAGGAACCAGGTGTTCGGAGCTGTCCAGGAGCTGGCGAGATGTTCTGCAGCTCGACTTACATCTAGTACATAGACATTGATAGACATCGAAAGACACTTAAATAGACAGACATTTACATTTTACGCACAACATCCAAAAAGAAAATTTAACAATTTAAACACATTGATAGACATCTAAACACGACATCTATTTTTTTTTTGTAATTTTAGTATATTATTTAACACTGAAACATTACTTAAAACTAAGGCTATCCTTAGCCAAGGCGTTACATTCCTTCCAGTAGTTCTATTCGTATAAGCCGAAACCCCAGGACTATTGTTCCCCTCGCAATATTCCCTGCTGTCCGGGGGCGCATAATTGTTATTAAACCAGACCTTTTACTTCGGTCCTTAGAGTTTGTAATAATTTCATCAACTCCATCTTCATTAATATCATCAACGTCACAGTCACTATATTATTTCATTAACATGTTGCGATTGTTTAAATGCACTTTCATAAAGTTTCAGATTAAATCATAGTTTGAGAAAACTGTTACTTTAACTTTAGTCTTAGCTACATTCCATTGCAATTTCAAATCAATTTTGTTCACAATTCAGCATGTCTAATTTTGTCATGTCATCAGGCTTGCGAGATAAACGATTTATTTTCGATGATTCGTTTTCTTCGTTCTTGGGTTTAGTTCGGGTTCTCCAACGATGAGCAAATCCTACAGAAGTATAAACGTCTTTCAATATACAATGTGTATAAGGTAAACTAGTGGCCTCATAGGTTTGGTAAAATACACGCCAGTTAATTGGTGTTTTTTATTCACTTTTGAACGGTAAGAAATATTAAACTGACGCTGAGTGTGGGAAGCTGGCAGAAATAAATATGTTGTCTATTTTGGAAACAGCCAACAGTGTGTGAACGGCTACCTAATTGTTAGCATATTAAAATTACTTATTAAATATTCAATTGATTACCTTCACTTTGGAGCAATGGGTGTTGATGTGCTGTGTTCAATTGACTGATGAATCTCCATACAGGTATAATTTCCTCATAGACAAATCGAAAATAATGATTGATCACCCAGAGCATCGTATCGTCTCTCCCTAGACGTGTATGACTGATTGCATATGTCGGACGCTGAACGTTGAAAGTATGTGTGGACATACACCATAGTTTTTTGAAGAACGATGAGCCTGAAAAACATAGTCAAAAATATTATTTGTTTGTATTTGCTTTATCTCTGTTTAAGAAATGTGATGTATTACAGTCTTTAAAATATGATTATTCTTGGTTCTTTTAAATCAATATATTTGAATCTTGAATGCAATATAATAAGGCGAAAGACCGTAGTAGAAGATAAAGATATACATTAATAACTTGTTTCAGTATCATATTATTAATTTACGGCCGAAAGAAATAGTAGCAGTAGAGCCACGCTGTTGTCAACTATGACTCAGCATGATTGGGCAGGCTCGTCCAGGGCGGTGCCACTTTCTCAAAATCGAAGTGAAGGAACGGCTTCGCTGTCGCTTTTCATCCGGTGAGTGAGGTTGTCGGATGCACAGTATCGCTTTCCTCTTTCCATCCTTTTTTCGCCCCGCTCTCCTCCCGAATTGATGGGCGGGCAACACATTAATGACCCCAGCGTGGTGGATGTTCATACATCAGGTCACCTGTATGCTCAATTGCCGGACCAATGCAGAAAAATAAAAAAAAAGTGTAAGAAAACTCACCATTTTTGAAGAGACCGAGATTTTCTTTGTTTAATTCCCAAGTTAGGAACCAGTTTTCTGTTTCTTTATTCATTCTGTTGTTTACTTTTTCATATTCCAGGTCTTTCTTGCAAGACAAAAAGCGAAACCTTTTTGTTTGGCATATGTTTGTGTTGTCGTCATATGTAGCAGAACAGATAACCGCTAGAGTAAGCGTGGTCTGGAGTGGAGACCGCGTCTTGGTAAGCGTAGCGTGAGACGTCCTCTGGCCAAATGGCGGGATGACTTACACAAGAGGGCCGGCAGCGACTGGGTGCATAAAGCAGCAGACCGGGCTCTGTGGCGTACCTTGCGATAGGCCTAGGTCCAGCAGTGGAATGCAACGGGCTGATGATGTTAGTGATGCTGATTCATCGAAATCATCGGAAGTCGGCAGTAGTGACCGTGCATAATTTGCCGATTTTATTTCAATTCCACGATGTTATAAGAGATGAGCTTATTGTCATTCCGGGCGACGGTTTCAGTCTGTTTCTGCCTTAAGACTATGCTATCAATCAGCAAGCGCTGATTCTAGTAGTTCCTTGTTGGCGCCTATGAAGTTAGTGCCGTTGTCGCTGTATTGGCAGCTGGCGTCCCTCTCCGCGCCGTCATTCTCTTTAGGGCGAGTATCATCGAATCCGATGATGATGAATCTCCACGAGATCACCCTTTTGGTCGCGTCTTGTTCGGCGGCCCTTATCAGCGTTTGACGTATCTCGGCGTCGGGACCGTCGAAGTTTGTCGCGTTGTCCGACCAAATCTCCTGGGAGCACACACGACGTGCGATCTTCGGCGTGCCATGACCGCCGATTCAGTGCTGAAGGAGGACACCACCTCCAAGTGCACTGCTCGCACCGTGATGGACGTGAACAGTGCGATGTACATCTTGTGTACACTTCGTCCCAATGTGACCGTCAGAGGGCCGAAGATATCCAGCCCCGTGTAGGTAAACGGTAAAGGTCCCCGGACGCCGGCTGTGGTGGTATCGTTGCTCTGGTGCGGCACAATCTGCAACTTGATATTACACCTTTTACTGTGGGTCGTAATCTTATTATCCATCTACGCTGCTTGACTTGGTTCAGCGTGGCTTCAACCTCGGCGTGGTGCAACGTGGTGTGACGTATCCACAGTTGCGTGGCGCGGGGGTTCCCGTCCATTACCGGAGGATTTTTCGTATCCTCTGGTATTCCCGTGGCGGCGTTGATTCGGCTCTTCAGCGTTATTAGGTCGTCCTACAGTTGCACGCTGAGGCGGTACAGGCGACTGTGCCTGTCGACCCCCTTTCCCGTTTTCAGGGCCTTCAGCTCATCGTCGAAGGCGTCTTCTTGAACGGCCTGTATGATGAGCCGTTCCGCGGCATGTTGTCATTCTGCCGTCAGGGTTATAAACCTGTCCGTCGGCGTCGTTTTTTGATCCTGCGTTCCGGCGGCGGGGCCTCTTCTCGGGCCGGCCCGCCACTCGGGGTCGCTACGTGGACCCCTTTTGGTCCGTTTGTAGTTTATTTTTTCTCTTATAACACTCCGGAATACAGCAAGTGCCTGCAGGACTCTCGCCGTGGCTCTCAGGTACCGTGTCCATGATGAAAACTGCGTTACATCGGGTAACACGCTGAAGCGATTTACCGGGCGTATGTGGTTCGCGCGTTCTTCGCCCGACATCGGTGCTGCGCAGGGTTGTTCCCCCGGCCATGTTTCCGGACCCCGCCGCAGGAATTTCGGGCTCTGTAACCATCTGTGATCGTGGTTAAATTCTTCTGGGACGTCGCAGGTGGCAACGTCCGCGTCGTTCAATCGGGTCGGTACCCATCGCCACTCAGTTGTCTGTGTAGTTTCTTCGATCGCCGCTACTCGATTCGCTCCGTACCGCTTGTAACTTTTTGCGTCGGTCCTGATCCGCGCGAGTGCGGTCCGGCTGTCCGTCCAGTACGTGGTCGAGTCTGGTGTTCTGGTGTGTTTTTTCTTCAGCGCCGCTGCCATTCTTGTCCCCAGTAAGGCTGCCTGGAGTTCTAGACGTGGGACGGACAATAGCTGCAGTGGTGCTACCTTGGCTTTGGCGGCCGCGAGTGTGACGGCCACGCTCCCACGAAGGTCCACCGCACGCCAGTACAGTGCGGTCGCGTACGCCTTCTCGCTGGCGTCGCAGAATACGTGTAGTTCTAATCGCTCGGCTGCACTGTAATTGGTATATAAGCGAGGTATTGTTATTAGTTTACTTTGCCTTAACAATATCACCCATTTATCCCAGTTTTCCGCGAGGTTCTCTTCGAGTTGTTCGTCCCATTGTGAACCTTTGCGTCATACTTCTTGCAGGAGTTGTTTCGCCTGGATCGTGATGGGAGTGATGAGTCCGAGTGGGTCGAATATGGACATCACAATTTTCAACGCTTCTCGCTTCTTGGGCGGTCCTTTCAGCAAGCTTGGATGCGGGTCGCATCCAGGCTGAACTTGTATCTGCTTGACGGTGGTTGCGGCCTGTTCCACGTCGTCGAGGCTGTCCAGGTAGCTGTCCATGTAGTGTTTCTTCACAATGGCCGCTTCCGGCTTCCGGGAACCGATCCTTATGATTCTGTGTGTTTTTGTTCATTGTGTAGATAGCCGTGGCGGGCGAGCACGACGTTCCGAATATCAGTGACTTCATCCTGTATTACTCCGGTGGGGCGTCGTCTCTGCGGTCTCCTTGCCACAAGTACCGGTGAGCATTCCTGTCACGAGAAGTCATCTCGCAGTCGGACCCGCACGAATATCTCCGCGATGTCTGCAGTGACTGCAACTCCATGTTCCCGGAAACGCATCAGCACTCCCGGGAGTGGCTGCAGGAGGTCGGGTCGGGAGCATGTCGTTGAGCGACACGCTCCTGGTCTTGGCGGCTGCATCGTGGACCACTCGTAGTTTTTCGGGTTTCAGTGCGTTGACAACGGCGAAGTGGGGCAGGTACTAGGTTCTTTCCGGTGTCTTTGTGGTCGGCGCTGGCTCCGCGTATCCTTTTTGGACCAGCATGTTCATTTCGGCGTTGTATTTTTCTCTCAGCGCTGGATTCTTGTCAAGATTCTTCTCGACCCCGTACAATCTCCGGAGTGTGTTGTCGTAGTTATCGGGGAGTGACACCTCCTCCGACTTCCACAGTAGAGCTGTTTGGTACCCGCCCTCGGGCAACTGGATCGTGTGGGTTTCCAGTATGTGAAGCGCCTTCCGTTCCGGGTCGTTTTTCGGGCGCTTCGGTGACACGTACGTGTTGTCGGCCGTGATGTATTCTCGCACCATTTTTTCTATTTCGTCGTCCCTGGTCGTGAGGCCGACAAAGTTCACATGGTGTCCGAGGGTTCGGGTTCTGCTGCCATGCACCACCCATCCCAGCGTTGTGAGTGAGGCCACCGGCTGGTCTCTCCTCCCTGATCGTGTCTTCGTGGCGATCAGGAGGTGCCAGTTGTCCTGTCCGATGAGGATCTTCGGTACCATCTGGCTTGTGGTGATGGTGTTCACGACTTCTCGAAGGTGTGAACAGTCACTAAAGGCTTCCTGTGAAATACGTTGTGCTGCCAGGCGCAGGTCGGGCACCGTTCGGGAGTGTATGTACTGAGCGTGGCGATCTTTCCCTTGGATCTTCATCTTCACCCGACGCGACGTTTCGTTTTCCTTCGTATGCCCGTCGAATGTACAGATGCGAAGCGGGTCATCCGGTCCGTCTGCGCCTATGGTGGCCGCGAGTTCTTCGTCTATAAGGGTCACCGTAGACCCATCGTCGAGCAGTGCGTACGTGTCGCGGACTCCCGCCCATCCCGAGACTCGTACCGGCGCAATCTTCAAAAACGACACCGAAGAGGTCCACGCGGAGTTGACGTTTTCTTGTTCCGGGTTTTCTTCCGTCTTGCGTGGCGCGCTCTTCGTTGAGTGCAGCAGTCGGTGGTGTGGGTGTTCGCACCCATCAACGTCGCACCTTTTCAACTTGCAGGTATGTTGTTGTGTGCGGCGCCGTAGACACCGAAAGCAAAGTCGGTGTTTCTTCGCTGCGTCCCACCGTTGATCAATACTTGCCCTCTTGAACCTTGCACACTCCGTGACAGCGTATCCTTTCCTGTTACACATAACGCAGGCAAAGTTCGGCTGCGGAGAACACCTTTTGACACGTCTTGATTTGTTCCGGTCGGGGTGTTCGATGTGTGACTGCTCCCGCAGTCGCGTACGGGCTGCAGATTTCCGCTTCTTTCTGTAGAAAACGCTCTTGTTTTCAGAGGTCTGGTTCCTCCCTGGGTTGGGTGGCGGCGAACTCATACCTCTTGTGTCGTAACGTTGGCGTTAATTTCTCTATAGCGGCCCGTGCGGTTTCCGGATTGTACATATAGTACACGCACCTCAACGCTCGTAACGTGTTCACTGCATTGCTTATCTTCGTAGAAAACGTGCAAACATCACGCGGTGTTTTATTGAGGCGTGGCAGTTCGGTCGCCAGGACGCGGCGGTGGTCACTGGCCGAGGGGCCTGCACTGCTTGCTCAGTGAACCAGGCGTCGACGCGCGGCTGTGGCGTCGCTTGATGCAGCTCGCTGTCGATGGCGAGAAGTTGACTGTTCCGCAGCCAAGTGCGGACGCGAAGTTCTTGTTCGGCCTCCGTGACGGTCGTGTTGTCATCTTCTTCGGAGCTCGAGTCCGCTTCAATTTGTTGGACTCGGGCGGCGGCGAGCTCGACTTTGAGTCGGGCGAGTTCGACTCGGGCATCTGCGAGGCGGCGAGATTTCGTAGTTTTCTTGCTTCTTCTTCTTGCCTCCGTCACCGGAGGTTCGACCGCGGCGGGTTGTTTTGACTGTTCTGTTTGAGTTCCCGAGCTGGTGGTGTCATCGGTGCCGGTGACAGTCGTAGCGGTGTGCGATGCACTTGTTACGTCTGTCGTGGCAGTGGCGGATGTCACCATGGCAGACGCCGAGGCCGAAGCCGGGGCGGTGTGCCTTCCCACCGATCTAGTCACTGGCATTATTTCACACAGTATCCGGCGAACTTGAATGACCAGAATGAACGAGTCCGCCTTCGATCAGTCCACGTTCACTTTGTATTCACGTGCTGGTCGTGTGGAAATGATACCAGTGATAGATGATAGAAAACAGTTTATTCCGTACTGAAAAGTGCGTTTTCCGTATACAACCGTTACAAATAATAGACGGTAGCATGTCGATGACGTCACGACGATGACGACACGGCGATGACGGCACAGCGATGACGGCACAGCGATGACGACACGGCGATGACGACACGACGTGGGCGTTGCAGGTTAACTTGCTGACTACTTGCTTACTTGCTGTTACTTGCTGACTTCTTCTTATTGTAGGTAGGAACCGGAGCCTACCAAAACCGAACTGATTTGGCTGGCTCGAGGCGCTACTTATATAGCGCGGACCCGACTAATCCCCGCTGTCGGGTCCGCGCTCGGCGTCGGCGCGTGCTCGGCCAATCAGCTCGTTCCGCACGATGCGCCGCCGCAGTGGCCGCGGGGCGGTAACTCGGTTCTTCGGGGTGCGCGGAGCTGCTCATATAAAGTTGGTTGTAAATACGACCCGCGTGATCGTCGTTAAGTACTACACCCCCAACCTAAGGACTCCGCGGCGCGGCGTGGGACGTGCGGGGCGCCCGCGCATCTGCGGCCTCCGGCCGGCTCGGCGAGTCAGCCGCGACAGCGTTCTAAGCCGACATCTACGCATCTATTTAATACAGTCGCAAACAATCGCTCACTAGACAATTTCACATTAATTGTACATAAACACCAAATCACTCATGTTTTTAAACGGCACAACAGTATATAATTTAATTTCAACTTTAATCACTTATTACTGTTTGCACACTGTTATCGCCGTCCTGCACAGCTGCGTCCCACGATGTTTTAATTCGCCACAGATTCTGCGGGATGATTTTTATTCGGATCGTGTACAGACTCAATAAGCCCGAGGATTGTGCTCTCTTCGTCGCCTCCCCCCAGTCGAACGCAGGAGGGCGCGCAGCACCCTAGCAGCACGGCGCACAACGCTTCCGCATGGCTGGCGTTCCATTGTCGCAGCGTGAAGTCTGCTGCCGCGTGTACCTCGATGGTTTCTTGCACAACTTGCTGCGCCTCCACGACGTCCTCGTAGCTCGCCACGAAGTCGTCCATGTTGTGGCTCTGTGTAATTGCTTCCTTCACACACCACGCTCTGATACACATCAGAGCGTGTTTCTTCGCGTTGTGGATGCGCACGTAGTGCGCCATGAAGGGTGAGAACTCGCGGCCCCGAATATCATGCTGGTCATTTTGTAGTGATTCGGGGGGGGGGACTCTGTCTGCTCCTCGCCACAGGAATTGTTGCGCCGGTTGGTCCACTTTGAAGAACGAGGATTTGTCTTCGTATAAGGTACTGAAGGCGATTAATTCCCCGCAGGTATCGTCGAACTATGGCAGTTCGTGCAGGAATGCAGAAGACGTCATCCCGACGCGTGGAGTGGCATTGATGGCCTTCACTATAGCTTCTGCTAAGCCTTGTGCGTCGCTCTTCGATGCGTCGCTGAGTTGACATCGTCGATTATCTGTCCTGTCTTGAACTCCTTCCTGGGTGCCGCCGTTGTGGCATGCACCCATTTTGACACGTCGTCTGCTTTGGTGACTGGATCTTCACCTCCTGATGAGTCGTCATCGTCTTCGAGCCTCATCAGCTCAAGTCGCGCTCGTGCTGCTACTGGCGCTGTCTGCGCGACCTCGGACTCGAGGCGCGCAACTCCGAAGTTGAAGGGCCGACCCTTGCTTCCAGCTCCCTCCTCTTGGTGCTTGATCGTGTCGAGCGTCCTCTTCGAACCGACGCAGCCGGTGCAACTTTGTGATGTGTAGTCGTGGCAGTCGTCGTGGGTCCATGTGACCATGTCATGGTGAGTCTGACGTCACACACACACGCATGATTAGATTCTTCCAATGAATTGCAACGTTGAGCCATCCACATTATGCATGTTGTACGCTGCAGCTTAGTCTGCCAACCATGTGTTCTTTCCTATATCCCTGGGTGCTTCAAACAGAATGTGAAGAGCCCAGTTAAATTAACTAGAATAAAGTTATCGAATGTAATGAGAGCCGTCTATGTAGTCACTAGTTAATACTCGACCCAAAAATTACCATCATCATCAGCTTGTAGCTGTCCACTAATGGACATAGGCCTCGTCCAAAGTACGCCATTTCGGTTTGTCGCATCCATCGTTTGCGAGCGACCTTTCGAATATCATCACAAAACGTCACCTCCCAGCTATGAAGACGGCACAGTAAAATTACCATCACGTGTTGTGCAGTCAATTTGCGAAACCAGAATAACAAAATAATCCTTATTTCATCTTAATATTACTAATCTTCAATGATTGTCATTTTCACACAAGGTGGTTGGTAGAGTATGGGTAATATTGTGTGATTGTATTCGTGAATGTATGTCAATAAAAACATAAAACACAAATCACTTAAAAGAAATGAAAAAAGAACATAAAAAGGTATCAAGGGATGATCACTGTGCGGGGAACACAGTTCAATTATTGTTAAAAAATCATACATACATAAGAATGACGCTTTTTTCCACAAAGGGGTAGGGTAGGCAGAGGTGCACCCAGGACACATACGTTACGCCTTGTGTGATTCCTCCCACGATGTGATAGGGGGGAGCGCTCCTGTAGCCATATCGGGCATAAACTTTTGACTCTGGGCGGATAATGAATTGAAAATCCAGTCAATTTGCCCGACCCGGGATTCGAACCCAAGACCTCGGCTTTGTAATCAAACATAGTAAAACTACGCAACCCAGGCAAAAAAATCGTAATTTGAAATTTACCATTAGCCATAATATCTCCACTTAATATAGACTTCATTTAGGATCCGTTGAGAGCTTCAATCGATTAATATAATATTATATTAGATGTCCGATAAGCACTCCAAAAACGGCCCGTAAAATAAGTGTGGTCTTATTTCAATTTAGTATGCCCCAATCATCGCCAACGTTATGATGTATACATGCAGCATTGCGCATTTACAATTTGTGAAAATAATCACCTTCATGCTAATATTTCGGAGGGAATCTCTTTTTTCAATAAGTTAATGTCAAGAACTTTTTTTCCAATTTTAAATAAGCTTGACATGTTTATCTTAATATATATAAATCTCGTGTCACAATGTTTGTCCTCAATGGACTCCTAAACTACTTAACCGATTATAATAAAATTTGCACACCATGTGCAGTTCGATCCAACTTGAGAGATAGGATAGTTTAAATCTCAAATTATAGTCGCAATTTTAATTTATTGCTAATTATTTGTCTGTTATTATTTGACAGTCACAATCATCTGTTAACTCCAAATGATTCTAACAGATGTCGATACCTTTCGACTGGGTTGAGTAAGTAATCAATAGATGGCGCTGCTATGGTAAATTTACGAACGTGTCATATAAGCTACATTTTAACAGTATAATTACCACGTGTTGTTGACGCTATAAAATTAATTAAATTTAAAATAAGTAGTTCATTATACTTTAAAAAATCAATTTCGTAGTCAGAATTTTGGCTGAGCGGAAAGTTTTAGCAGGAATTTTGCAAAGTATTTGTGTTTGCGTATTTTTTAAATGATATTCGTCGTATTTTCGTGTTTATATAAGGCCTACCTACAAAATAAAAGCAATTACAAAAAAAATACAACTTGCCTATTTAGGCATTAAGGGATGAAATGGGATAAAGTGGGACGAACGCGATGAAACCGGTCGGATCCGGATTGCATTCGATGGGAAATAATGGGACGGGATGTAACAGAAAGAAAAGGAGCCAGATGAGATGGGATGGGATACGATAGGAAAAGGGATAGTAGGTACTTAGGTTGAGTTCAGGAGTACAAAAGTTTGAACGGGAATAAGATATTTCTGGTGTGGAGTGGAGTCTAAACATCTTAGCACCCAGGCGAAGCTGGGCCGGGCCGCTAGTAAATTATAAATAGTTTAAATGTTATACCAATGTTTGTGACAACGCGCCAACCTCAGTCAATAGTTGCCTATTTTAGAACAAGAAGGGAATAAAGTAGACCTAGTTTATATATATTTTGGATCCATATCGCTGTGCAGTGTGGATGACAATTATTGCGAAAGATAGAAGAGAAGAATTTCAAAACAGCGTGAGCGCTACATGTCAACATGTTATTTTCAACCTTATTGTTTTACTGTGTCGCTTTATTTTAGAATGTCATTGCATATTCATTTAAAACTTTACTATTAGTTGACACATTTTTATTTAATGCTTTATATTTTTCTTCGATGACATAACATCCCAAATGCAAGTACTTTGAAACATACTCGTATAGTAATTTTTATTTCAAACAATTAAAGTTAATTGTTACGTGAAGTTGTTTATATTTTAAGACAATTTTTCTACATCTCATAGTTACAGTTACCAATAAGTATAAGCTACCTCGGCCACTTTTGGCATGTGATTTTGTTCCCGATCCTGTATCTAGTATGTATTATTCGATAGAAGATTGAGAGCGACCTACCTATTGATTAAAAAAACTTATTAAAACAATGAATAATCTGTACCTTACGTACAATGGAAGTACATTTTCAAACTGGCTACTGGTGGTGTTTCTCTAGCAGCCGCCGCGATTTTTCACTTGTCTTCTATCCAGGACCCGACCTCTGACAGCTATCGATGAAACTTTTATACGCCTTTTCATGGACTCCAGCAATCTGGAATTCATAAATACATAGTAAATAGTTGAAAATTAAAAGATATACCAATGTTCGTACACGTACCTTTTGTGGGCCCATATTCTTCATATGATGTATAATACATAAGGCTTTTTCGATGATGGATGTGAATAATACAAACATTGCACGACAATTATAATTTAATAAATATCGAGGTTGAAGAAATGTTCCTCTTTAACGAGCAAGATGTTGGAGCTCGTCAGATGTTCTACAGTTTTCAGAAAATATCACGTACGTTATATAGTAGATAGCTTATAAGTAAAATGTAACATAAAATGTATACTTTGCCCAAGGCATCATACCTTCTATCTTTATTGTACATCATGACTAATCTGTACCGGTGCCCAGGACTGTTGTTACCCGCATTAAAAACCCTCCTGTCCAGGCTAGCCACGTGAGATCTTACCTATGGCATAAGTGTAATCCTATCTTATATGGCACTTACTGATTAAGAATCCGTCTCCGGGACTGTTGTTACACACGCAATACTCCCTACAGTCCAGGTCATGCTCGTACTGACAAAGACAGAACATATACCTATGTCAGAACTGACACGTCTTAATAAAAATAAAACCAAATAATATCGGAAGCACCGAATGACCCAAGTCCCTCGTGAGGAACCAGGTGTTCGGAGCTGTCCAGGAGCTGGCGAGATGTTCTGCAGCTCGACTTACATCTAGTACATAGACATTGATAGACATCGAAAGACACTTAAATAGACAGACATTTACATTTTACGCACAACATCCAAAAAGAAAATTTAACAATTTAAACACATTGATAGACATCTAAACACGACATCTATTTTTTTTTTGTAATTTTAGTATATTATTTAACACTGAAACATTACTTAAAATTAAGGCTATCTTTAGCCAAGGCGTTACATTCCTTCCAGTAGTTCTATTCGTATAAGCCGATACCCCAGGACTATTGTTCCCCTCGCAATATTCCCTGCTGTCCGGGGGATGTCTGACATAACCATTGATTAAATCCAAAGTCTGTTACGACATAATGTCTGCTCCGTCTCCCGGGACTGTTGTTACATACGCAATATTCCCTGCAGTCCGGGGCATGTTAGTACTGACAAAGACAGAACATATACCTATGTCAGAACTGACATGTCTTGAAAAAAAAAAAACAAATAATATCGGAAGCACCGAATGACGCAAGTCCCTCGTGAGGAACCAGGTGTTCGGAGCTGTCCAGGAGCTGGCGAGATGTTCTGCAGCTCGACTTACATCTAGTACATAGACATTGATAGACATCGAAAGACACTTAAATAGACAGACATTTACATTTTACGCACAACATCCAAAAAGAAAATTTAACAATTTAAACACATTGATAGACATCTAAACACGACATCTATTTTTTTTTTGTAATTTTAGTATATTATTTAACACTGAAACATTACTTAAAACTAAGGCTATCCTTAGCCAAGGCGTTACATTCCTTCCAGTAGTTCTATTCGTATAAGCCGAAACCCCAGGACTATTGTTCCCCTCGCAATATTCCCTGCTGTCCGGGGGCGCATAATTGTTATTAAACCAGACCTTTTACTTCGGTCCTTAGAGTTTGTAATAATTTCATCAACTCCATCTTCATTAATATCATCAACGTCACAGTCACTATATTATTTCATTAACATGTTGCGATTGTTTAAATGCACTTTCATAAAGTTTCAGATTAAATCATAGTTTGAGAAAACTGTTACTTTAACTTTAGTCTTAGCTACATTCCATTGCAATTTCAAATCAATTTTGTTCACAATTCAGCATGTCTAATTTTGTCATGTCATCAGGCTTGCGAGATAAACGATTTATTTTCGATGATTCGTTTTCTTCGTTCTTGGGTTTAGTTCGGGTTCTCCAACGATGAGCAAATCCTACAGAAGTATAAACGTCTTTCAATATACAATGTGTATAAGGTAAACTAGTGGCCTCATAGGTTTGGTAAAATACACGCCAGTTAATTGGTGTTTTTTATTCACTTTTGAACGGTAAGAAATATTAAACTGACGCTGAGTGTGGGAAGCTGGCAGAAATAAATATGTTGTCTATTTTGGAAACAGCCAACAGTGTGTGAACGGCTACCTAATTGTTAGCATATTAAAATTACTTATTAAATATTCAATTGATTACCTTCACTTTGGAGCAATGGGTGTGATGTGCTGTGTTCAATTGACTGATGAATCTCCATACAGGTATAATTTCCTCGTAGACAAATCGAAAATAATGATTGATCACCCAGAGCATCGTATCGTCTCTCCCTAGACGGGTATGACTGATTGCAGATGTCGGACGCTGAACGTTGAATGTATGTGTGGACATACACCATGGTCTTTTGAAGAACGATGAGCCTGGAAAACATAGTCAAAAATATTATTTGTTTGTATTTGCTTTATCTCTGTTTAACAAATGTGATGTATTACAGTCTTTAAAATATGATTATTCTTGGTTCTTTTAAATCAATATATTTGAATCTTGAATGCAATATAATAAGGCGAAAGACCGTAGTAGAAGATAAAGATATACATTAATAACATGTTTCAGTATCACATTATTAATTTACGGCACAGCCGAAAGAAATGGTAGCAGTGGAGCCACGCTGTTGTCAACTATGACTCAGCATGATTGGGCAGGCTCGTCCAGGGCGGTGCCACTTTCTCAAAATCGACGTGAAGGGACGGCTTCGCTGTCGCTTTTCGTCCGGTGAGTGAGGTAGTCGGATGCACAGTATCGCTTTCCTCTTTCCATCCTTTTTTCGCCCCGCTCTCTTCTAGAATAGGCTCGCAACACATTCATGACCCCAGTGTTGTGGATGTTCATACCATCAGGTCACCTGTATGCTCGATTGCCGGACCAATGTAATAAAATAAAAAAAATGTGTAAGAAAACTCACCATTTTGAAGAGACGGAGATTTTCTTTGTTTTATTCCCAAGTTAGTGCCGTTGTCGCTGTATTGGTAGCTGGCGTTCCTCTCCGCGCCGTTATTCTCTTTAGGGCGAGTATCATCGAATCCGATGGCAGAGACGTGGCAGAGTTCGATGTATACGGCTATCGTGTTCATACACGTAAATAACACGCGTCATCTGTTTTCGAGGCGCCGGCCGACGGTCACGGCCATGGGGCCGAAGTAATCCACTACCGCGTGAGTGAACAGCGGCGCCCCGTGCTGCATTCGTTCCGCGGGCAGGCCTCGTCGCACTTTACACCGCTGGCATTGGCGGGCGACGTGGCGCAATGCCGAGCGCAAGCCCATTATTACAGACTTCTTCAGCACGGTCGGCAAATTCGGTCAGCGCGAGTGGACTGTAAATTCATTTTGGTGTTGGTGCTTGTAGAGATTTCTTCTTCAACTTTGATAGATAAAAACTTCACTTGTTCACAATGGTCAGATCCACTCGAACTACGTTTATTTCCAATTTCTATCCTTACTTTATAGTACTTTAGATATTACAATAGATGCCGGACGCGAGTATGAATTCCGCGCACCTGGTCCTTTACAAAGAGTGAAACGTTGATATCGCTGTCCCGCTTCCACACGGCCGCGTCATCGGATGGGTTTAATTGCTCGTAACATAAGACGGGTGCGAGACGTATCGTCGCACTGTAGTTGTGGCGGTGCTCGGCGTCCTCAACATCCTCCCCCCGACGCAGCTCGTGAAGCCTCCTCTTCAAGTTTCAGGACGACGAGCTTGCTTGTGGGCCGCTTGAAGGTTCCCGTTCTCGTTCGTACGTCCGCTACACGTATGCCGCCATCTGGTCCCTCCAAGACTCGCTCGATGATGGCGCGTGGCCACACATTGCGAGGCAGTGTTGTATCCACGATAAGGACTATGTCGCCGACGTGTAGACGGCGGTCGCTGCTTCGTGACTGGCCGCGAGGCACCAGGGTTGGCAGGTACTCTCCCGTTTCCATGCTCCTCCTTGGTTGGGCGCGCCAGGCCGGATGAAGCGCCACTCGTTCTGGTGCAGGTGTCCCTCGTCTTGTAACTTCGGCGCTCACTCTGTATACGCCGACCACAGCTCTTGATCCGAGCCACGAAAGTTTGTCGTGTTGTCTGAGTTCACCAGACGCGGCAATCCTCTTCTTGCTGTCATCCGTTGTAGGGCCATTATGGCGGAGTCGCTGGCGCGAGCAACGCGACGACTTCTACGTGGATGGCACGTGAAGTTAGGCATGTGAAGAGAGCGCCCCATCTCTTCTCACGGCTGCGACCCACTTTCAACAACATGGGCCCGAAATAGTCCACTCCAGTTGGTGAACGGGCGGTGAAACGGATCGAGTCGAGCGCCGGGAAGGTCGCCAGTGACTGGTTTCCGGGGCTTCGCCATTCGGGTCCGGCACAGCGCGCTGTTGTATTCCACAGTGCGTACGCTTGGCCGGAGATCGATGATTCAGTACTTCTGGCGCAGGTGGTTGATAACACGCTCTCGATTTGCGTGCAAAGCCGCTGCGGGTGCCCGTTGATCCAACAGACGTGTCACGCGATGTCGTCCGTCGAGTATGGCCGACCTCTTCATTTCGTCGTTTGCGCACGCTGCTAGAATGCGGCCTCGCAGTCGCAACAAGTCGTCTTCAAATACTGGGTTGAGACGAAACAGCCGGCTCCTCCTTGTCACCGAGCGTTGGCGTTCGATGTCGTCGATTTTCTTCTTGAAACTCTCGGGCTGCGCTCGTCGAAGGAGTTCCTTTTCGGCGTGCTCGATGTGTGATGTGCTCTGCGCCGGCACATGTCGACGAATGCCAGTACTCGCGCCGCCGCTCGCACTAAACTCTTGTCTTTGGAGAAGCGCTCCGGATTTGGCAGCCACGTTCCTTCGTTGCAGGCGTCCTCGACGACGTGCAGCACCTCTGCGTCCCATTGCTCCGGTTCGGCGGCGTTTTCTTCGGGCCATCGCTACTCTGCTAAGTATAGAAAGCGAGGCCCCTTCAACCATGGGTCGTCAATGCCTAATGCGTCTTCAGGCGTGTGGTGTCATCAGCTACGTTCTCCGACGTGGGTAGCTAACGCCAGTCTTCTCGTTGAGTCATCTCTGCTATTTCACCAAGTGGGTGCGCGACGAACGGGTATGTATCTTCGCGCGTCACGGCGAATCCAGTGTATCACCGTAGATGAGTCCACCCAGTATACCGTTTGCGTCACTTTAATGCGATGCTCCCTCCTGATATGCTCGGCGAGTCTTGCACCGATATGCTCTACTTGCAGCTCCAGACGTGGGATGGTTTGAATGATGATTGCAGAATGATTTTTGCTCGGATCGTGTACAGGCTCAATAACCCCAGTGGGTCATATATTGACATGACTGCGCTGTGGGCTTCTCTCTTGGTTGGTGCGCGTCGTTGTTCCCGCACTGCGGCCGGTACTCGATTCATACAGGTGCTGAATCCCAATTTGTCGTACTCGGGATCCCACCTGAGCCCGAGGATTTTGCTCTCGTCATCGCCTCCCTCCAGTCGAACACAGGAGAGGGCGCGTAGCTCCTTAGGTACGGCGCACAACGATTCCGGTTGGCTGGGGTTCCATTGTCGCAGCGTGAAGTCTGCTGCTGCGTGTACCTCGATTGTTTCTTGGACAATTTGCTGCGCCTCCGTGACGTTCTCGTAGCTCGCCACGAAGTCGTTCATCTAGTGGCTCCGTGTTATTGCTGCCTTCGCTCTGGAGTTTCTTAGAGCGTGTTTCGCCGCGTTGTGGTTGCGCACGTAGTGCGCCATGAAGGGCGAACTCGCGGCCCCAAAGATCATGTTAGTCATTTTGTAGTGCTTCGAGAGGCCGACTCTGTCTGCTCCTCGCCACAGGAATTGTTGCGCCGGTTGGTCCACTTTTCTTATTTTAATCTTAAAGAACATCTCCTGTATATCCGCTGTGACGGCGATCGGTTTTTCTCGGAATTGGAACAGCATTCCGGTCAGGGACAACAGCAAGTCCGGACCCTCAAGCATGCCGCCGCATTCTGTTGCCGCGTCGAACAGCAGTCGCTGCTTGCCGGGCTTGATGATATTCTTTACTGCGAAGTGAGCCAGGAACCAACTAACAGCGCTAGTCATTTCAGTCCCGTCACATGGCACGGCGTAACCCTTCTTGAATAAATTATTTATTTGTGCCGTATACTCCATCGCGTACTTGGGATCGCCGTCCATCTTCTTTTCGACGCTTATCAATCCGCGGAAGGCTGCGTCGTAGTTGGGTGGCATCTTTGTTTCGTCCGTACGCCACTGTAGACCGACCACGACCTCACTGCGCGTTCATTTTATTTTTTGTATGGTTTGTTTCACCGTTTCGATGGCACGTTTTTCTTCTTCACTTATGCGCGGTTCTTGTGCAACTCCCAGAGCTTCTAGTTTGAAGTGATACTTCACAAGGCTATGAAGCTCCGTGTCTCGTCCAGATTTTTGTTCTGGCTCGAAGAGTTGCAACACGCCGTCTGTTTTTTTTTAATCCACCGCGACACCGTCCCATGAATTACCCATGCGAGCTGCGTCCTCGATGCGATGGGCTCGTTCGGTCCGCCGATGCGTAGCTCTCGTGATACTATGACCTCCCAGTGGTAAGTGCCCAATAGTAAGCCAGGTTGCGTACTGCCATAACAGATGACTTGTTTCTTGATATCACGGAGGTGACTGTATTTGGACAGCTCTTCCGGAATCGCTCGCGTGTGCAATACCATATTTTTAACTGTTTTTGCTCGTATGCGATGTGTCTTCTTCCACGCCGCGTATCTCAACGTTAACCAGTTGACTGCTCCTTTGTTCGTGCAGCATGTTGACTCCGTGCAGTTGTAACGGGCGTGTCGGACCTTCTGCGCCGACTCGCTTCGCTATGTCGGCAATGTCAACAGTATTGCGCGTGGATAGGTGGCTCTTATAGCAACCACTGACAAAACGGCTTCGGCATTCCTATCGACTTCGACCGCAGGCTTGTCCTTGTCGTCCAAATGCAGTGATGAGTGATGCGGGCGTTTCCACTGTTCGATGCCGCACGGTTTAGCTCTGCAGTTTCCTCTCCAATGTTTTTGATGAGCACACTTAAAACATATCTTCTTTTCTTTCAACAGGTTCCATCGCTGTTTTACATTCATCGCCCCGTAGGTTGGGCATTGGTGAAATTTGTGAGCTTGTTCACACTCAGGACACTTTAATTCATTCCCCCCCTTTTTTCTCGGTGTTATTGCAGGTGCTCGTGTCTCCTATTTCGGCGCTGAGTTTGAGGCGGGTGCGGTGGAAAATCATATCGCAGTGCTCGGTCGGCCTCTCTCATAATAAATCGTGAGAACACGACAATTTCTGGTAGCGCCACGTCTTCGTGGTCCGTCGCGTAGTCGTACCATCTTGCTCTCATGAATGGACTCGGCTCGTCCAACACTTCCCTCGCCAACGGTGGATTGAATATGTATCCACGTCGATCAATTGTTTCTAACACACACAGTGTTCTGCAGACTAATGGCGAGTTGATTTCACTCTGTGGATGATGTTCCCGGCTTCAGCAGTCTTCGTAAGTCTTTCATCACTTTATTGATGATAATTTCTGGTCTCCCGAAGCATTGTTCCAATGTGCGCATAATAACGTCGGGATTTGATTAGGTCTGTACGTTTCCGCCGCAGACACGTTATATAGAGTCGTGCTGTCTCTAATGGTTGCTTTAAATGATAGCCATTCGTTTATGGACGCGGAGAACATCAGTAATTCTGCACATCTCAGCCTCGGTCGATTCTTCTTCTCTAAGGCTTCAACTAAATGTTTGACAACGACTCTCGACTTGTCCGGCGAATACGGTCTTTCGTTGTCGAACCGTAGTTGTCGGTTTTCTGTTCTTGGGTTATCTCGTAGCCATTCGGTGATGCGCTGATCTTGTCTCAGCGGCTCCTCACGTAAACTGTCCAGTTCGTTATGAACTCCGAACATGTTGGCTGCTAGTCGCTTTTTACCAGCTCGGCCTTCATTTCAAGCTCTTGAGTTGAGCCATCGTCTCATCTGCTTCCAATTCCACCATGGCACAGACGCAGTCGTAATCCACGGTGCGTACCGTTTGGCCGGAGATCGATGATCCAGGACTTCTGGCGCAGGTCGTTGATAACACGCTCTCTATTGACCTTTTTTTTTTGTTGACGCGGAGAAACCGAGTTACCGCTATCGTCCCACCTTGGGGGAAAGTGGAGAGATTATGTTGGCTTTACCGGTCTACGGCATACCAACCAAAATCCCGCGTGGCCCTCTTCGGCACAAATGGAACGGCCCCGGGGACCCGAAGCAAGAGCGCCTCAGCTTCTACCGGAACCGTTCCTGCACACTGCCGCTTACTTGCGGCTCTTACTCTATGCTGCTGAACATCTCGGGGTCGCATTGTATCTGTGTACAAATAGCACTACGACAGTCCCCCACTGCGTGCTCGCGACCCCCACGTCCCCATTAGTCGCCTTTTACGACAGGCAGGGGATACCGTGGCGGAATTCTCGAAACGCCCCCATACCACAGGGCGAACGCTCTCTCGATTGGCCTGCCAAGCCGCTATGTGTGCCCGTTGACGAACAGACATATCACCCGATGTCGTCCGTCACTCGCAAAAAGCCATATCACCCGATGTCGTCCGTCACTCGCAAAAAGCCGGCCTCCAATACTGGATCGAGACGAAACAGCCGGCTCCCCTTTGTCACCGGGCGTAGTCGTTAGAATTTGTCGACCTCCTTGTTGAAACTCTCGCGCTGCGCTTGTCGAACTGATTTGGCCGGTTCGAGGCACTACTTATATAGCGCGGACCCGACTAATCCCCACTGTCGGGTCCGCGCTCGGCGTCGGCGCGCGCACGGCCAATCAGCTGGTTGGGCACGATGCGCCGCCGCAGTGGCCGCGGGGCGGTAACTCGGTTCTCCGGAGTGCGCGGAGCTGCTCACATAAAGTCGGTTGTAAACACGACCCGCGCGATCCCTCACCGGACAATTTCACACAAATTGTACATAAACACCAAATCACATAAGTTATAATCATGTTTTTAAACGGCACAACAGTATATAATTTAATTTCAACTTTAATCACTTATTACTGTTTGCACACTGTTATCGCCGTCCTGCACAGCTGCGTCCCACGATGTTTTAATTCGCCACAGATTCTGCGGGATGATTTTTATTCGGATCGTGTACAGACTCAATAAGCCCGAGGATTGTGCTCTCTTCGTCGCCTCCCCCCAGTCGAACGCAGGAGGGCGCGCAGCACCCTAGCAGCACGGCGCACAACGCTTCCGCATGGCTGGCGTTCCATTGTCGCAGCGTGAAGTCTGCTGCCGCGTGTACCTCGATGGTTTCTTGCACAACTTGCTGCGCCTCCACGACGTCCTCGTAGCTCGCCACGAAGTCGTCCATGTTGTGGCTCTGTGTAATTGCTTCCTTCACACACCACGCTCTGATACACATCAGAGCGTGTTTCTTCGCGTTGTGGATGCGCACGTAGTGCGCCATGAAGGGTGAGAACTCGCGGCCCCGAATATCATGCTGGTCATTTTGTAGTGTTTCGGGGGCCTGACTCTGTCTGCTCCTCGCCACAGGAATTGTTGCGCCGGTTGGTCCACTTTTCTTATTTAATCTTGAGGAACGTCTCCTGTATATCCGTCGTGACGGCGATCGATCTCTCTCGGAATCGGAACAGTATTCCGGTCAGGGACAACAGCAAGTCCGGACCCTCAAGCATGCCGCCGCATTCTGCCGCCGCGTCGAACACCAGTCGCTGCTTGCCGGGCTTGTTGATATTCTTTACTGCGAAGTGAGCCAGGAACCAACTAACAGCGCTAGTCATTTCAGTACCGTCACATGGCACGGCGTAACCCCTCTTGTATAAATTATTTATTTGTGCCGTATACTCCGCGCGCCCCGCAGCTGCACTTCCAACCCGGATGGGATTATGGAGTCCGTTTTTGAGACCACCTTGCCTCCGACGGTTTTCAAAGTGAGGCTTTCTTGAGGTCTCCAGTATCAATCTTCTGCAGCAAACAGTGTCTAGAAGAGTCACGGTCGCCATCACCTCATCTAGCAAGGCCGTTATCTTTTCGTCTCTCGGGGTCCTACCGCCTGGGTCTGGTTCCTACCGCCACGTTCACCGGGAGGCGCATATTATTCGCCACTTCTTTGGCCGCATCCTCGACTGAATCCTTGCGCGCCGGGCTTTTTTCTTCATTAAACAGAAGGTGGTGCGCGCGTTTGCGTGGCTTGTCGCGCAGAAGTCCGCGATTTCATCACTTCCTGTATAGTATATGGACCGCATCCCTAGCCATTCCTCGGATGGCTTTACGTAGGCTGGCCATGTTCTGTGGCCGAGTGAAGCACGAGGCTGTGCCTTCGTATAAGGTACTGAAGGCGATTCATTCCCCGCAGGTATCGTCGAACGATGGCAGTTCGTGCAGGAATGCAGAAGACGTCATCCCGACGCGTGGAGTGGCATTGATGGCCTTCACTATAACTTCTGCTAAGCCTTGTGCGTCGCTCTTCGATGCGTCGCTGAGTTGACATAGTCGACTATCTGTCCTGTCTTGAACTCCTTCCTGGGTGCCGCCGTTGTGGCATGCACCCATTTTGACACGTCGTCTGCTTTGGTGACTGGATCTTCACCTCCTGATGAGTCGTCATCGTCTTCGAGCCTCATCAGCTCAAGTCGCGCTCGTGCTGCTACTGGCGCTGTCTGCGCGACCTCGGACTCGACGCGCGAGGAGCGTCCTCTTCGAACCGACGCAGCCGGTGCAACTTCGTGTGGTGCAGTCGTGGCAGTCGTCGTAGGTCCATGTGACCATGTCGTGGTGACCGTCGATCCCGACGTGCATTCAAGTCGGGGCGCCGTGCCGTGGTTACGCCGGTGGTCGGAGTCGCAGTACTTGCTGCTGCTCGAGGGTCCGGTGACGGAGCGCCTTTCGTGCTTCGGGTAACAGGCATCTTCAGTGCGGTGCCAAAGAATCCGGCTCGAAAACCCAGCTGTTGAGGTCGGAGGGTCCGGGTGTCTGACGTCACACACACACACACACACACACGGACGCATGATTAGATTATTTCAATGAATTGCAACGTTGAGCCATCCACATTATGCATGATGTACGCTGCAGCTCAGTCTGCCAACTCATGTGTTCTTTCCTATATCCCTGGGTGCTTCAAACAGAATGTGAAGAGCCCAGTTAAATTAACTAGAATAAAGTTATCGAATGTAATGAGAGCCGTCTATGTAGTCACTAGTTAATACTCGACCCAAAAATTACCATCATCATCAGCTTGTAGCTGTACACTAATGGACATAGGCCTCGTCCAAAGTACGCCATTTCGGTTTGTCGCATCCAGCGTTTGCGAGCGACCTTTCGAATATCATCACAAAACGTCACCTCCCAGCTATGAAGACGGCACAGTAAAATTACCATCACGTGTTGTGCAGTCAATTTGCGAAACCAGAATAACAAAATAATCCTTATTTCATCTTAATATTACTAATCTTCAATGATTGTCATTTTCACACAAGGTGGTTGGTAGAGTATGGGTAATATTGTGTGATTGTATTCGTGAATGTATGTCAATAAAAACATAAAACACAAATCACTTAAATGAAAAAAAAAACATAAAAAGGTATCAAGGGATGATCACTGTGCGGGGAACACAGTTCAATTATTGTTAAAAAAAACATACATACATAAGAATGACGCTTTTTTCCACAAAGGGGTAGGGTAGGCAGAAGTGCACCCAGGACACACACGTTACGCCTTGTGTGATTCCTCCCACGATGTGATAGGGGGGAGCGCTCCTGTAGCCATATCGGGCATAAACTTTTGACTCCGGGCGGATAATGAATTGAAAATCCAAATTCACTTTGCCCAACCCGGGATTCGAACCCAAGACCTCGGCTTTGTAATCAAACATAGTAAAACTACGCAACCCAGGCAAAAAAATCGTAATTTGAAATTTACCATTAGCCATAATATCTCCACTTAATAAAGACTTCCTTTAGGATCCGTTGAGAGCTTCAATCGATTAATATAATATTATATTACATGTCCGATAAGCACTCCAAAAACGGCCCGTAACATAAGACCACAAAAATAAGTGTGGTCTTATTTCAATTTAGTATGCCCCAATCATCGCCAACGTTATGATGTATACATGCAGCATTGCGCATTTACAATTTGTGAAAATAATCACTGTCATGCTAATATTTCGGAGGGAATCTCTTTTTTCAATAAGTTAATGTCAAGAACTTTCTTTCCAATTTTAAATAAGCTTGACATGTTTATAAATTATAAATAGTTTAAATGTTATACCAATGTTTGTGACAACGCGCCAACCTCAGTCAATAGTTGCCTATTTTAGAACAAGAAGGGAATAAAGTAGACCTAGTTTATATATATTTTGGATCCATATCGCTGTGCAGTGTGGATGACAATTATTGCGAAAGATAGAAGAGAAGAATTTCAAAACAGCGTGAGCGCTACATGTCAACATGTTATTTTCAACCTTATTGTTTCACTGTGTCGCTTTATTTTAGAATGTCATTACATATTCATTTAAAACTTTACTATTAGTTGACACATTTTTGATGTGATTTTGTTCCCGATCCTGTATCTAGTATGTATTATTCGATAGAAGATTGAGAGCGACCTACCTATTGATTAAAAAAACTTATTAAAACAATGAATAATCTGTACCTTACGTACAATGGAAGTACATTTTCAAACTGGCTACTGGTGGTGTTTCTCTAGCAGCCGCCGCGATTTTTCACTTGTCTTCTATCCAGGACCCGACCTCTGACAGCTATCGATGAAACTTTTATACGCCTTTTCATGGACTCCAGCAATCTGGAATTCATAAATACATAGTAAATAGTTGAAAATTAAAAGATATACCAATGTTTGTACACGTACCTTTTGTGGGCCCATATTCTTCATATTATGTATAATACAAAAGGCTTTTTCGATGATGGATGTGAATAATACAAACATTGCACGACAATTATAATTTAATAAATATCGAGGTTGAAGAAATGATCCTCTTTAACGAGCAAGATGTTGGAGCTCGTCAGATGTTCTACAGTTTTCAGAAAATATCACGTACGTTATATAGTAGATAGCTTATAAGTAAAATGTAACATAAAATGTATACTTTGCCCAAGGCATCATACCTTCTATCTTTATTGTACATCATGACTAATCTGTACCGGTGCCCAGGACTGTTGTTACCCGCATTAAAAACCCTCCTGTCCAGGCTAGCCACGTGAGATCTTACCTATGGCATAAGTGTAATCCTATCTTATATGGCACTTACTGATTAAGAATCCGTCTCCGGGACTGTTGTTACACACGCAATACTCCCTGCAGTCCAGGTTATGCTAGTACTGACAAAGACATAACATATACCTATGTCAGAACTGACACGTCTTAAAAAAAAACAAATAATATCGGAAGCACCGAATGACCCAAGTCCCTCGTGAGGAACCAGGTGTTCGGAGCTGCCCAGGAGCTGGCGAGATGTTCTGCAGCTCGACTTACATCTAGTACATAGACATTGATAGACATCGAAAGACACTTAAATAGACAGACATTAACATTTTACGCACAACAACCAAAAAGAAAATTTAACAATTTAAACACATTGATAGACATCTAAACACGACACCTATTTTTTTTTTTTTGTAATTTTAGTATATTATTTAACACTGAAACATTACTTAAAACTAAGGCTATCTTTAGCCAAGGCGTTACATTCCTTCCAGTAGTTCTATTCGTATAAGCCGATACCCCAGGACTATTGTTCCCCTCGCAATATTCCCTGCTGTCCGGGGGATGTCTGACATAACCATTGATTAAATCCAAAGTCTGTTACGACATAATGTCTGCTCCGTCTCCCGGGACTGTTGTTACATACGCAATATTCCCTGCAGTCCGGGGCATGTTAGTACTGACAAAGGCAGAACATATACCTATGTCAGAACTGACATGTCTTGAAAAAAAAAAAACAAATAATATCGGAAGCACCGAATGACGCAAGTCCCTCGTGAGGAACCAGGTGTTCGGAGCTGTCCAGGAGCTGGCGAGATGTTCTGCAGCTCGACTTACATCTAGTACATAGACATTGATAGACATCGAAAGACACTTAAATAGACAGACATTTACATTTTACGCACAACATCCAAAAAGAAAATTTAACAATTTAAACACATTGATAGACATCTAAACACGACATCTATTTTTTTTTTGTAATTTTAGTATATTATTTAACACTGAAACATTACTTAAAACTAAGGCTATCCTTAGCCAAGGCGTTACATTCCTTCCAGTAGTTCTATTCGTATAAGCCGAAACCCCAGGACTATTGTTCCCCTCGCAATATTCCCTGCTGTCCGGGGGCGCATAATTGTTATTAAACCAGACCTTTTACTTCGGTCCTTAGAGTTTGTAATAATTTCATCAACTCCATCTTCATTAATATCATCAACGTCACAGTCACTATATTATTTCATTAACATGTTGCGATTGTTTAAATGCACTTTCATAAAGTTTCAGATTAAATCATAGTTTGAGAAAACTGTTACTTTAACTTTAGTCTTAGCTACATTCCATTGCAATTTCAAATCAATTTTGTTCACAATTCAGCATGTCTAATTTTGTCATGTCATCAGGCTTGCGAGATAAACGATTTATTTTCGTTGTTTCGTTTTCTTCGTTCTTTGGTTTAGTTCGGGTTCTCCAATGATGAGCAAATCCTAAAGAAATATAAACGTCTTTTAATATACAATGTGTATAAGGTAAACTAGCAGCCTCATAGGTTTGGTAATATACACGCCAGTTAATGGGTGTTTTTTATTCACTTTTGAAAGGTAAGAAATATTAAACTGACGCTGAGTGTGGGAAGCTAGCAGAAATAAATATGTTGTCTATTTTGGAAACAGCCAACAGTGTGTGAACGGCTACCTAATTGTTAGCATATTAAAATTACTTATTAAATATTCAATTGATTACCTTCACTTCGGAGGAATGGGTGTTGATGTGCTGTGTTCAATTGACTGATGAATCTCCATACAGGTATAATTTCCTCGTAGACAAATCAAAAATAATGATTGATCACCCAGAGCATCGTATCGTCTCTCCCTAGACGTGTATGACTGATTGCAGATGTCGGACGCTGAACGTTGAATGTATGTGTGGACATACACCATGGTGTTTTGAAGAACGATGAGCCTGGAAAACATAGTCAAAAATATTATTTGTTTGTGTTTGCTTTAACTCTATTTAACAAATGTGATGTATAAAGACTGTATCTTTAAAATATGATTATTCTTGGTTCTTTTAAATCAATATATTTAAAACTTGAATGCAATATAATAAGGCGAAAGACCGTAGTAGAAGATAAAGATATACATTAATAACTTGTTTCAGTATCACATTATTAATTTACGGCACAGCCGCACAGCCGTACAGCCGTGCCGATGCAAAGTATCGCTTTCCTCTTTCCATCCTTTTTTCGCCCCGCGCTCCTCCCGAATTGATGGGCGGGCAACACATTCATGACCCCAGCGTGGTGGATGTTCATACCATCAGGTCACCTGTATGCTCGATTGCCGGACCAATGCAATAAAATTAAAAAAAAAAGTGTAACAAAACTCACCATTTTTGAAGAGACCGAGAGTTTCTTTGTTTAATTCCCAAGTCAGGAACCAGTTTTCTGTTTCTTTATTCATTCTGTTGTTTACTTTTTCATATTCCAGGTCTTTCTTGCAAGACAAAATGCGAAACCTTTTCGTTGGGTATATGTTTGTGTTGTCGTCATATGTAGCAGAACAGATAACCGCTAGAGTAAGCGTGGTCTGGAGTGGAGACCGCGTCTTGGTAAGCGTAGCATGAGACGTCCTCTGGCCAAATGGCGGGATGACTTACACAAGAGGGCCGGCAGCGACTGGGTGCATAAAGCAGCAGACCGGGCTCTGTGGCGTACCTTGGGATAGGCCTATGTCCAGCAGTGGACTGCAACGGGCTGATGATGATGATGATGTTTGTGATGCTGATTCATCGAATTCATCGGAAGTCGGCAGTAGTGACCGTGCATAATTTGCCAATTTTATTTCAATTCCACGATGTTATAAGAGATGAGCTTATTGTCATTCCGGGCGGCGGTTTCAGTCTGTTTCTGCCTTAAGACTATGCTATCAATCAGCAAGCGCTGATTCTAGTAGTTCCTTGTTGGCGCCTATGAAGTTAGTGCCGTTGTCGCTGTATTGGTAGCTGGCGTCCCTCTCCGCGCCGTCATTCTCTTTAGGGCGAGTATCATCGAATCCGATGATGATGAATCTCCACGAGATCACCCTTTTGGTCGCATCTTGTTCGGCGCCCCTTATCACCGTTTGACGTATCTCGGCGTCCGTACCGTGGAAGTTTGTCGCGTTGTCCGACCAAATCTCCTGGGAGCACACACGACGAGCGATCATTCGTCGGCGTGCCATGACCGCCGATTCAGTGCTGAAGGAGGACACCACCTCCAAGTGCACTGCTCGCACCGTGATGCACGTGAACAGTGCGATGTACCTCTTGTGTACACTTCGTCCCAATGTGACCGTCAGAGGGCCGAAGATATCCAGCCCCGTGTAGGTAAACGGTAAAGGTCCCCGGACGCCGGCTGTGGTGGTATCGTTGCTCTGGTGCGGCACAATCTGCAACTTGATATTACAACTTGATATTAACTTGATATTACTTGATATTACTGTGGGTCGTAATCTTATTATCCATCTACGCTGCTTGACTTGGTTCAGCGTGGCTTCGACCTCGGCGTGGTGCAACGTCTCGTGGATGTGACGTATCCACAGTTGCGTGGCGCGGGGGTTCCCGTCCATTACCGGAGGATTTTTCGTATCCTCTGGTACTCCCGTGGCGGCGTTGATTCGGCTCTTCAGAGTTATTAGGTCGTCCTTCACTTGCACGCTGAAGCGGTACAGGCGACTGTGCCTGTCGACTCCCTTTCCCGTTTTCAGGGCCTTCAGCTCATCGTCGAAGGCGTCTTCTTGAACGGCCTGTATGATGAGCCGTTCCGCGGCCATTTGTCATTCTGCCGTCAGGGTCATAAACCTGTCCGTCGGCGTCGTTTTTTGATTCTGCGTTCCGGCGGCGGGGCCTCTTCTCGGGCCGGCCCGCCACTCGGGGTCACTGCGTGGACCCCTTTTGGTCCGTTTGTGGTTTATTTTTTCTCTTATAACACTCCGGAATACAGCAAGTGCCTGCAGGACTCTCGCCGTGGCTCTCAGGTACCGTGTCCATGATGAAAACGGGGTAACGCGTAATGATGGGTAACACGCTGAAGCGATCCACCGGGCGTATGTGGTTCACGCGTTCTTCGCCGGACATCGGTGGTGCGCAGGGTTGTTCCCCTGGCAATGTTTCCGGACCCCGCCGCAGGAATTCCGGGCTCTGTAACCATCTGTAATCGTGGTTAAATTCTTCTGGGACGTCGCAGGTGGCAACGTCCGCGTCGTTCCATCGGGTCGGTACCCATCGCCACTCAGTTGTCTGTGTAGTTTCTTCGATCGCCGCTACTCGATTCGCTCCGTACCGCTTGTAACTTTTTGCGTCGGTCCTGATCCGCGCGAGTGCGGTCGGGCTGTCCGTCCAGTACGTGGTCGAGTCAGGTGTTCTGGTGTGTTCTTTCTTCAGCGCCGCTGCCATTCTTGTCCCCAGTAAGACTGCCTGGAGTTCCAGACGTGGGGTGGACAATAGCTTCAGTGGTGCTACCTTGGCTTTGGCGGCCGCGAGTGTGACGCCCACGCTCCCACGAAGGTCCACCGCACGCCAGTACAGTGCGGTCGCGTACGCCTTCTCGCTGGCGTCGCAGAATACGTGTTGTTCTAATCGCTCGGCTGCACTGTAATTGGTATATAAGCGAGGTATTGTTATTAGTTTAGTTTGCCATAACAATATCACCCATTTATCCCAGTTTTCCGCCAGGTTCTCTTCGAGTTGTTCGTCCCATTGTAAACCTTTTCGTCATTCTTCTTGCAGGAGTTGTTTCGCCTGGATCGTGATGGGAGCGATGAGTCCGAGTGGGTCGAATATAGACATCACTATTTTCAACGCTTCTCGCTTCTTGGGCGTTCCTTCCAGCAAGCTCGGCGGGTTGCGGGTCGCATCCAGGCTGAACTTGACCGCGTCCGCTTGTGGTTCCCACGTCAGGCCGAGTACCTTTACAGTTGGTCCGCCCTCGAACTTCACCGATGTATTTTCTGCCTTCTCGCCTATTTTCTTGAGAAGCTCGGGTGAGTTCGACTTCCATTTCCGCAGGTAAAAACTTGCTGCACTGTGGATCGTTTGTATCTGCTTCACGGTGGTTGCGGCCTGTTCCACGTCGTCGAAGCTGTCCAGGTAGTTATCCATGAAGTGTTTCTTCACGATGACCGCTGTTGCTTTCGGGCACTGATCCTTATGATTCTGTGTGTTTTTGTTCATTGTGTAGATAGCCGTGGCGGGCGAGCACGACGTTCCGAATATCAGTGACTTCATCCTGTATTACTCCGGGGGGCGTCGTCTCTGCGGTCTCCTCGCCACAAGTACCGGATAGCATTCATGTCACGAGAACAACCTCGCAGTCGGACCCGCATGAATATCTCCGCGATGTCTGCGGTGACTGCGATGTCTGTGGTGCAACTCCATGTTCCCGGAAGCGCATCAGCACTCCCGGGAGTGGCTGCAGGAGGTCGGGTCAGGAGCATGTCGTTGAGCGACACGCCCCTGGTCTTGGCGGCTGCATCATGGACGACTCGTAATTTTTCGGGTTTGAGCGCGTTGACAACGGCGAAGTGGGGCAGGTAACAGGTTCTTCCCGGTGTCTTCGTGGTCGGCGCTGGCTCCGCGTATCCTTTTTGGACCAGCATGTTCATTTCGGCGTTGTATTTTTCTCTCAGCGCTGGATTCTTGTCAAGATTCTTCTCGACCCCGTAGAATCTCCGGAGTGTGTTCTCGTAGTTATCGGGGAATGACAGCTCCTCCGACTTCCACAGTAGAGCTGTTTGGTACCCGCCCTCGGGCAACTGGATCGTGTGGGTTTCCAGTATGTGAAGCGCCTTCAGTTCCGGGTCGTTTTCCGGGCGCTTCGGTGACACGTACGTGTTGTCGGCCGTGATGTATTCTCGCACCATTTTTTCTATTTCGTCGTCCCTGGTCGTGTGGCCGACAAAGTTCACATGGTGTCCGAGGGTTCGGGTCCTGCTGCCATGCACCACCCATCCCAGCGGTGTGAGTGAGGCCACCGGCTGGTCTCTCCTCCCTGATCGTGTCTTCGTGGCGATCAAACTGGCTACTGGTGGTGTTTCCCTAGCAGCCGCCGAGATTTTTCACTTGTCTTCTATCCAGGACCCGACCTCCGACAGCTATCGATGAAACTTTTATACACCTCTTCATGGACTCCAACAATCTGGAATTCATAAATACATAGTAAATAGTTGAAAATTAAAAGATATACCAATGTTCGTACACGTACCTTTTGTGGGCCCATATTCTTCATATTATGTATAATACAAAAGGCTTTTTCGATGATGGATGTGAATAATACAAACATTGCACGACAATTATAATTTAATAAATATCGAGGTTGAAGAAATGTTCCTCTTTAACGAGCAAGATGTTGGAGCTCGTCAGATGTTCTACAGTTTTCAGAAAATATCACGTACGTTATATAGTAGATAGCTTATAAGTAAAATGTAACATAAAATGTATACTTTGCCCAAGGCATCATACCTTCTATCTTTATTGTACATCATGACTAATCTGTACCGGTGCCCAGGACTGTTGTTACCCGCATTAAAAACCCTCCTGTCCAGGCTAGCCACGTGAGATCTTACCTATGGCATAAGTGTAATCCTATCTTATATGGCACTTACTGATTAAGAATCCGTCTCCGGGACTGTTGTTACACACGCAATACTCCCTACAGTCCAGGTCATGCTCGTACTGACAAAGACAGAACATATACCTATGTCAGAACTGACACGTCTTAATAAAAATAAAACCAAATAATATCGGAAGCACCGAATGACCCAAGTCCCTCGTGAGGAACCAGGTGTTCGGAGCTGTCCAGGAGCTGGCGAGATGTTCTGCAGCTCGACTTACATCTAGTACATAGACATTGATAGACATCGAAAGACACTTAAATAGACAGACATTTACATTTTACGCACAACATCCAAAAAGAAAATTTAACAATTTAAACACATTGATAGACATCTAAACACGAAATCTATTTTTTTTTTGTAATTTTAGTATATTATTTAACACTGAAACATTACTTAAAACTAAGGCTATCTGTAGCCAAGGCGTTACATTCCTTCCAGTAGTTCTATTCGTATAAGCCGATACCCCAGGACTATTGTTCCCCTCGCAATATTCCCTGCTGTCCGGGGGCGCATTCATTTTAGTTGTTACAATTTGGAACATTTTATAATTTCGATAGTGTTCAAAATATAGTTTATATTAAAAGTAAGCACATTACATCTGTATTTTAGAATAACCCAAACGTGACTTCTACCTAACTGTAGTTATGACAAATCAATTTGAATCCGTTGAACTGTGGATATGAAACCTGAGTTTTTACAAATATACATCACTTAGAGATCAATATAAAAATTTTGGATTAGTTTGATATCCTTTCGCAAACACTTATTTGATTTTTTAGAATTCATAAGGCTTAAAAGCTACTGAAATTTTGTTCTCTTCGTTGTCATGTAATCACCAGTTGTATCTTCCTTTTGAAGGATGAGCAAATTCTGAAAAAAAAAAACAATGTCGGTATTAAAAAAAAGCATAGATAAGTAGTCCTAGGTAAAATTAAAATATATTTAAAATATAAACATTATAAGGGCAATTTTAAAGTAACACTGGATGATGTTTCTTCATTAAGATTTAATATATACATGAATAGATATAGAAAATAATATTTTTTAAGTAGCAGTGGACAATATAAATTAAATTGATAGTTCTATGATTACTTAGATATTTCATACACTGCTGAAGAGACAAAAGGTAAATAGCTATAAAGAATGAATACACACCATTTTCGAAAAAGTAGACCAGTAATAAGTAGCCTTTTGTATCCATGGATTTGGGTCTTAAGTTTAGGTCAAATACTCTCTGTCATTTAAGATTTCTATCGGGTTTTATCCTGGTCTGGAAATGGTCTAAACGACTTGATAATTCATGATGCTTCACTGCTGCAATTTGATCGTCACACAATTGTTGTATTGAACTGCTTCCATTTTTCATTGATGCTTGATGATTTTGTGAAACGCTTGCTGTAATGCCATCACGTCATCTTTAAGACTGGCTGTTCTCTCCCTTGCATCTTTATACGTCACATACTTGCACTTTTTCTTCTTTAAACTTATTCTCTCTTAGCCACGTGTTTCTTGTACGACATTTGTTTTCTTTGCGTAACAAGGTAGCAAATTGTTACAATTTGGTAACATAATAAATAAGATGCCTCACGATCGATTGTCTATGATGATCCAGGATTAAATGTCTGAATTCTCCTAAATTGTTCTTCTAAATTTTGATATCTACTTTCAGCCAGATTTAAGTTTGATGTCGCATTTCTTTTTTTTTTTTCAATTAAGTGCATGGCAAGCACGATTCGGCAGTCTGATATATGTGTGGAAACTGTACTGTACTGTATCAACCCTTATACGTCCTACTGCAGGGCACGGGCCTCCTCTACAAACGAGAGTACGATTGAGAGTGGTTAGGCCATATAAGTCCACCACGCTGGCCTAGTGCGGGTTGGCGGACTTTCACGTACCATACAAATTTATACAAATCGCTATGGTATGCAGGTTTCCTCACGATGTTTTCCTTCACCGTTATAGTGCGTGGTGATTGACTATCAATACACACATGACTCCGAAAAATCAGAGGTGTGCCTTGGGATTTGAACCCGCGACCACCGTGAACATGTAGGCAGCCGCGTCTGGTCCGTTACCAACAGGCCACCACGCGTGTGTGGAAACATTGTTATCTTATTCATGAATGATAAGATAACAAAGTCTCCACGGTTTGGCTCGCGGGAGGTATTTAATTTACCTCCTTCCCACCAGGTGTCTAATAAATAATAAATACACCCAACAGTCACATACATAGTCCTGACCCCACATTAAGATCAATTAAGTCTTGTGTCGTGGGTATCAAACACTACGAGAGACTTTTCGGTCTCACAAACACCTAGACCCGAGACAAATACTTGTGGGCCTCACAAACATTTGTCTCGGTGCGGGGATCGAACCCGCAGCCTCTCGTTTCATAGCCGGCGTCTAACCAACTGCGCCACGGAGGCTGTCTCTTAGACACCTAGCGAGAATTCCCCTGTCCGCCACACGGGGACGCGATATTATCTTCATTATTGATTGTCTGTTGTACCAGATTACAATTATCCTTCACAATGAAGTACTTGATACCTAAGTTATGGCCGGTTGCTACTACACAACATAAATCTATATATTCTCAAAGGTAAACAGTGGCTCTGTTGTCATCGAATGGTTTCTCCGTTGCCTATATCTTTAACTTTCTAGACTGGCAGGCAACACCCATTACAATATTGAATTGAGTTAGAAGTCACACTACATTCATTCATTTAAATTCTATATCATCATGCTCATCGGCCAAAAACTCTGCTGCTGGACATTTAGAAAAAATATTTATTATATTTACTATTTATAAAGCAATAAATGATGGATCAGATAAGCTGTTAAAAAATATTCAAGATGGAAAAGAAAAGTTTTCATTATGTAACTGTTTGACATACTGGGGTTGTTTCTGCAACATCCTCTGCAGCATCGTATTATTTCGTCTAGCATACTAAAATGCTATCTCTGGCTACTTGTTGCCCATCTTCATCTGAATTGCTCACTTTTCTTCACTTAGCGGTTCCTTCAGCCTGAAATCCGATATACATTTGGTGAATAGTTGGAAATTAAACTATATCTACGTGAGATCTCCATAATACCATTTTTATAAATTAAATCGATGCACAATCACTATGATTCTTTGTTCAATAAATGTTAGTACAATAGTTTTTAGTTGACGCTTGTCTGCTCTTTTATGCAAGTGAACTTAGCCGATATAACTTATAAAAATGGCATGCCCTACGTACCTTCTTTTGAAACGTTTCATCGTCAGGTAATTCATTTGAATATTTTAATATTGTATATGGTTCGATTATAAATTGAAAAAGTCCAGAAAAAATGCCGACAAGATTTAATTAACTGATTTCTTTTTGCGAAACGTTGAAGAATCCATTCCCACAATGGCTAAGTACACATATGCATTACATTTCGAAAATTAACACATTAGTACATTAAATCTTAATTCACAAACATTTTTATTTAAATACCTATTATAATACCAATTAATCACAATAACGATCGCAAATAATAAAAACAATATTTTTGCTTAATGCCATGCAATACATCCTTTAATGAATTGGGAATTTATAATTTCTTATATCTAGAGGAGAATAGAGTAAGCATATTCTCCAAGGGCTTAAAGTTTACCCTCAAATAAATATAAAACTAAAATTTAATCGAATAATCCGCACGAATCTCTTTTCCACAAAGTCAAATGAACTTGTTTTCTTTGGTCAGATGCTATGACCAAACGCTACGAAGAAGAAGGACCATTTGCATGTGCATCAGGTGGCACAACTACCGATGGTGCGGTATATTTTTGTTCATCGTGTTCGGAATTTGAGGTGCAGAGATTCGAACTGATTCACCCATACTGTTGACACGCTCTCATTTGGAGTTCTAACAAATATCCATGTCTAAAGCCAAAGCTAACCAACCCAATCAAAACAAATCATCAGGACATAAAACGAGACATTAAAATATACGCAATTAAGATACAATCATGATTATATGGAACGAAACTAACGAATAACGAATATAAAATCATCAATAATCTAAATCATAATACACTAATTTTGAAAATATTAATTATTTATACAATGTCAACAGTATCAATTTCGAGATTATTAATATGTATACGATCGGAGGGCTATATACTTTTAGAGCGTTTTGTATACATCATTCTGCCAATGTTTCACCAACTTGATGAGACCCAGGCTCAACCGTTAACACTCCTATAACTATATAAGAGCGTGTTAAGAAATTAAATATTTAAGTACGCAGGAGCCGGGTGAGGGGCTGGGGTTGGGAACTGAACTAAAAGGGTTGCCAAACCAACACGTCATACATACATCTCAACAAACGTTAAATATAAACGGAAGGTAATGGAAACAACAGACAGATTCATTAAAACCGTGAAGGAAATGAAAGAACAGAGTTTGATCCAGACGAAGAAGACAAAAGGAATCACGGAATATTATAAAATAACTGTATGAGAAGTTCTGAATACTGAGGTGACGTTAGTTTGTGGCATCATGAAAGGAATAGTTTGACTAAACGATAGTTGAAGTACAGAAGAATTTAGCTGTAAAATCTGTAAACTATTTAATATAGTGGCTGGAAGGAGTATGATAGACTTCGAAAATGTAATTTTTTGATCGCAAATGTAGAAAGTGTGCAATTTTACTATTCAAGAAAGGTATTAGTGTATAGTATAGTTTAATAAAATATATTTTTAAAATTTATTTGATTTTGAGGAATGTATAATTTTCTCAAATTAATAGATGTAAGGGGGGTAAAGAATGGACGCAAACCTTGGGTTCAATCATCAGTCTTGCTATATGTTTGACCCCCGGTCAAACCTAAATGTCTTCGGTCTTTATCACTTTTATGATATCTTATCAAAATTATTTTAGAAATAAGTATACAAAAGATGTCCTGGACATTATCAAATTTCTAAGAAGTTATCTTACTTTTATTTACCCTTTTTAAGAAAATGTAATATACATTGGCAGATATTAAAAATGATACCAAACTATTTAAGGAGATTAAGTTCAGCCCTCAGACGTAGACGTCGAATCGTAGACTCGAGACGTAGCCCGCATGTTCTTTGAAATTTCTAAGGTCTATCAGAATAACCTAAAATACTTTGCCAAGAGTCTACGATTCTATGTTTTTGTGACTGAACATGGTGTGGATGTAGGGCGGCACCATCGCTGGTACTGATGACGTCGGTTCCTGGGGTGGTTCCTTCTCTTTGTTGTTTTTCGTCTTCCTGAATTGAAATCCATTCTTCCGCAAAATTTTGCGCAGGGTCTCCCGAGAGCCTTTGAAGTTAATCTCCTCTTTTAAAATTTGCAATAATTTATTTATAGTTGGCACTTCTTTTTTGAAAGCATAGAATTCGTGAATTTTTCGCCTAATAACCTGCAAATCAAACTCATCTACTTCGATTTTACCCTTCGTTCGAACTCGTTTTTTTGGCGCCTTTTTTAATGTTTCCGGATCCAGAAGACCCTGTTCCACCAGGCGAGCCTCCCGGACTATGTTTAGGACTGTCCGTTCTGAGACACCTGTAACAAAACAAAACACTTTCAGAATTTGTTTATCACCCAACCATCACGCGCATTATTTACGTGGATCTACTGCACCTGCTAGTGGTTATATCGTATACATGTCTTTGAGGACTTCTTTCTTTCAACAATTAGTTAAATGGACAAACAAAGTTATATTTGATACAGCGTCATTGAATTATTACGCATTATTAAAAGGCGTAAATCTATTGCTGCTGTATTTCAAACATGACATAATAAGGCAGAGATGGCGTACCATTGGCAAACGACACAATAATTTGGGCATGTCACTGATTACAAAATTCATTAAGTGTGCAATATATTCCTATTTTTTGTAGAAAATAAATCGTTTTGAGTTGATCGTATTAATTATTATTATTTTCCCAATTATCACAAAGTCAAAATTATTTGATGGTACGTCCATTATCTCAGTAAACATTTCTTTAGAAAAATGTCACGTTGGTACGCAAAGGTTCGTCATCTCCGCAATAAGGGCTTTATTTAATTGGCTTTTACAAAACTAGTCTATTGGTTAGTCTCCTTGGCGCATTTGGTTAGATGTCGACTGTGAAATGTGACGCCGCGGTTTCGGTCCCCGCAAAACAAATGTTTGTGTAAGCCACAGGTATTTATTTCAGATCTTAGTGTTTGTGAGTCCGAAAAGTCGCTCGTAGTTTCTGGTACTATAATAATCCATGACTTGTTTCAACGTGGAGTAGGGACTAAATAGTTCTGTGTTCCTGACTGTTGTATTTATTTATTAATCTTTTTTGTGCATACGACGAATTAAGATATAATTTATTTAAATGGTTCGCATAATCTTGAAATGTTTGTCTTAGTGAAGCGATATGATTTTTAATTATTATTTAAATCTGGTTCGATCTATTTGAACTAATAAACTGAAAGGTCTGATTGTTCATTCCGATGATTCTAATGCACCTTTTTCTGCGATTTCAAAGGTATAGATTTTTCCATACAAACTTTCATTCCCTATTTGCCATTTTTGCCATTTCATTCACTATTTGCCTATGTCCTTTCCTGAGGTCTAATCTATCACTGTATCAAATTTCATTAAAATCGGTTCCGTGGTTTAGGCGTGAAAAGGTAACAGACAGACAGAGGTACTTTCGCATTTATAATATTAGTAAGGAATAATTGGTTGTATTTAATTGCTATCATACTTTATATGTACAATAAAGATAATAAATAAATAAACTCTGCTTATTAACATATCCCTCATTTCAGACCTAGTTTTTTTTTTTAATTTTGTCGTGACTTCTTGAACTTCAAAATAAATTTAATTGTTGAAATAAATAACCAAAAATCTAATATATCGGTAATTGACGACGTTGATTATATTTATATTGCATATAGAAACTGCATATGTTTTAAATTTGAATACATCAAATTCAACAATTCAATTTAAAACTTTAATAAATGGGAGAAGAAGGCTTCCGATCAGCAGAGTATAATTAATATGTCAATATATGTAAATAAAGAGGTATTTAAAATTCCATGACGATACATAAGATATAAATAAGATATATTTATAATGCAACCTATTAAAATTGAGTCAATACAAACAATATTTTTATAATCCGCGTTATAATAAGATAAGAAAATTAAATTTTACGCGTCAGTCTTACCGCTTCAGGCTGGCGTCACAAACTTCTGGCACTTTTGTTTTATGTTTAAATTATAAAATTATATATCAAATGAGAGCACTTAAACGTAATAAATAATAATTGTTTAAAGAATAATAATGAAATAAAATAAAAAAAACTTTTTAAATCACTCTGGAATATTCGAAGGGGTAGGTCGAAGGTCTGACTACCACCACATCCGGAGTAGGCTCAGTGCAACGACAGCAGCCGCCGAAAAGGCTGGCGGCGATATTGACAATGTAATCGTAGATGCAGCACATGGTGGCACTGGGTGTGTCTTTAGTCTGATGCTTCAGACGCGGCTGAAGACGCGATTGCTAGATAGCGCGGCGGACGACTGAATGCCGACCGCCTAGGATGTCTGCATCCGTGCACCCGCCCCCATTCCTCCCGCGTATCGATCATAGTTTAAAGGACAACCGCCACCAGTGCATCTAGACCTCCCGGGCAGAGGCACACCCATTTTGCAGCGAAATCTATTAAGACCCCACTGTAACTGAACTAGACGTATATTAGATGGAAGTGGGTCACAATAGCGCGCATGATTTCAAGAATCAATTTTAAGTACAAAAATCATGACTGAATAACTTTTCTATTGCAGTCAAGTGCAAAATACATATTGAACTGCCTACAATTGTTTCAATTATTATTTATTTGTATATTATGTTACTCCAACGTTTGCAACGAAGGCTTTATTTATATAATGGCACAATTGGAGCAGATTGTACAAAAACGAGCTTTCTGATAACAATTTAACTTTCATGGTAGATATTTCGCGCAGGTGGTATTTATATACACACATAAATACATACACATATTGAGATCAGTAGCGATAGCGCGAATTCCATATACATTTTATGTCATTATGCACGATCACAATTATAGTCGTATAGCACTACCAAGCAACACACGTGACTGATAATTAACGTAAAGATCAAATAATAAAAAAAGTGCAAAACAGTATGGAGGGTGCCGAATAAAAAAATATTAATCTCCTTACTCTTCAGTACGAAATTCATAAAAGAAAGGAAAATAATAACAGTTAAATAACATTCATATATGAAACCACGAAGCATCGTGTAATAAGTGAGGTGGGGAAGGGTCCTACAGGGCGGGCGCCCGTATCAATGCACATGCGCGCTAACTGTTGCGACGTTGCACTTACACCGCCATTTTGATAAGAAACATGTATTGATTTTATCTCGAAAAGGACGCACTTGGAACTAGTGCTATTAAAATTAACTGGCTTTATTAACTATCACAGTGGTATTATAATTAACTGGCTTAACGGTTTCAGGAGAAATAAATAAAATATTGCAACAATCTATAAACACATTTTCGAGCCAAAAGAAAACTGATATAAAACAGATGGACATGTTAAGTCTTATCAAAGACAATTTAAAGAATTAATATCGATTAAAAACAATCTTCTTTCTTTAGTGTTATAATATTTTAGCATATAGTACAAAAATGTTCTCTATCACCCCATCTATGTCCCACTGAAGGGCACGAGCCTTCCCTAAAATCGAGAGTACAATAGAGAGCAGTTAGGCCGAAGAGTCCGCCACGCCGGCCTAATGCCGGTTGGCTGACTTTACACACCATAGATTTTTATAAATCGCCATGGTATGTAGGTTTCCTAACGATGTTTTTCTTCACCGTTATAATGCGTGCTAATTGACTATCAATTCACATGACTCCGAAAAGTCAGGGGTGTGCCCTGGGATTTGAACCCGCTACCACCTTGAACATGTTACCCCCACGTACAAAAATTTTAGTGATAAGTTTGAAAATATTTATATCGCAAGCTACCCGACTCAGGGTGTAACAGGTGGGGGCGCGAAGGGTCCTACAGGGTGGGGGGGTCTTTATCAATGCACATGCGCGCTACAGCAATTACGCCGCCATTTTGAAGTGCAGGATATATTGATCAGATCTTAATAAAGACGCTAATCAAATTTCTCATAGAAACATAGCCTTTAAGGTATTAAGAAACATTATTGCGCTGCGAAAGTAATAAGCTGACGTTTGGTACATAGACAGAAGGGATCTTCGAGTCATATCAAAACAAGTTTGAAAATGTGCCTCAAAATGTATCGAAAAATACTAACCTACTTTCTTTATTACTCTGCAACTTTTTTAAATAACATAAAGGTAAATTACAACAAGTATAAAATATTTATATCGTGAGCTACGCAGCTCAGCTTATGAGAAAGTACGCGTGCGTGAGAAGGTGCGCCCTTATCAGAGCATGGGTGTCATCATTTTAAATTGTAACAGACGCAGGTACGAGTATAACTAGCTTGGTCCCTTGTTTATTACGTTTTTGCGCCTACACTACTGAGCGGATGTGTCGAGCGAACTGTCCTATGAATAACCGAGACCCTTGGAGAAAGACATAGTCTACTTTTTATGCCAAACAAGCCTTGAGTACCGAAAAGTTTGTATGGGCAACAATGTGCGTCTGACTAGACTTTCAATACGAACAATTGCTGACAACTGCAATGCGCAATACAAAACTAAGTACTTAATACCAAGGTACATTATACTAAAAATATTTATATCGCAAGCTACGCAGCTCGTGTAACAGGAGGGATGAGGGGGGGTCCTGTAGGGTGGGCGCCACTATCAATGCACATGCGCGCAATAGCAGTGACGCCGCCATTTTGTTTTGCAATAATATGTATTGATTGGGTCTCGAAATGGACGCCTTTAGATGAAGCAAAATGGACGCATCTATCACAATTTATTGCACCAAAACTTTAAGGAATATAATATTTTGCTTATAATGAATAACAAAATATTTGGACAAATTGTGTACTACGTATTCACGCCTGAACCACATCATTAATTTTAATAAATTTTGGTATAGAGATAAATATAACCTTTGAATAGCAAAAAGGGCGAGTTTCGCAGAGATGGCCCGTGGCGTGCACTTGGACGTACATATTTTGGCCGATACAGTAGTGTATGTCATACGCATAAAGTTTAGAGGCTCAGTCTTAAAAATACAAAACATATCATCCATCATCATCCATTCATCAGCCAAAGGAAGTCCACTGCTGAACATAGGCCTCTCCCAATGATTTCCACAGTGACCTGTTGGAGGCAGCCTGCATCCAGCGACGTCCCGCGACCTTTACCAGGTCGTCTGACCACCTAGTGGGTGGACGTCCCACGCTGCGCTTTCCGCTTCGTGGCCTCCATTCGAGAACTTTACAAAACATATAGCGAGATAATATTTTTTTCACATTTATAATTATTAACGCTGATTAGGGAAGCTAAGCTAAGCCGATTACATATATTAATATGTATTAATATTTGCATTTGATTTGAGAGAAACTAAAAAGTAGTCATTTTTAACCTCGCATTTGCGGCCTCTTATAAATAATGGAATGCAAAAGTGTGAATACAAAAATAGAGTTCTTTATTCATTTGAAACATACGTATGGTAAAACGGGGTTACTTTGAGGGCTTTGATTTAACCTTGATGATAGCTAAACTTTGTATGTTTTTTGAATTTATGGCGTAATACCAAACGCAACCAAAATTTTGATAGTTTTGTCGGTCAGATTGACAGATCGACTATATATTTCTACCGAAGCATCGAGGTGCAGTTGTTGTCGGAACTATATAAAATTATTTGGTAAGGCGCGATGAACAGTAAATAATGAAAGAGGAACAAAATATGGCCGCGCCGCGATAAAACCATGTTTTATTCGACTCGTTATTTAGCAATATTTTAAATATCTTTCTTTAAATCGATAAATAAAAACAACAGTTACACTTATTTTTATATATTACATCATTTTATTAACATGAGAAGATTTGTTTAATTTTTTTCCCTACTCTAAAACGTCTACAATTAGCTAAAAAACTGTTTAAACAATCCTATTTTGACTGTGTACAGCGCCTTAAAGTTTAGTGTCCAAAAGGTTTTAAATACTTAATGTTATTCAAAGTTTGGAGGTGATGATGTCGATGTCGGACTCAATTGTGGAAGTCCGCCCAGGGGAGGTAAAGATATAGTATTCACTAGTTAGAACGGAACATCTGGGATTTAATTTAATTCAATAAATCTAAGCGGTAAGCAATAGGGCGCAGTGGGCGGTAGTGCCAAGAGTGTACCACTCCTGTGTATGTATGTGTGATAAAATTATCGCTCAATATTAAAAGCCTATGTCCCGGAGTGAACTGATAAAGGATGTGTGTATGTATTAATATTAACAGACATGTTACTATTTATTCATTTGAATTATATGACTGTAATTTTAATAAATATGGTAAATAGGACATAACCAAGTCACAGACAAAAGCTTTCGTCGTAAAACAAACTTCTTTATGCTTTTGGTTAAAATGTTGTTAATAATTATAATTGATTTCGTCAATATGTGTGTATAAGTATAATAATGTTTAATGCAAGTAATCAGTAATGCTTTGTTTTATTTGCTCGAATGTGACAAATTGCAATGAAAGTACGAATTTTATCGCTTATTTGGTTCAAAGTCAAATTATCATGAAGTCAAAATGTTAGATTAAATCAAATCCAATATTAATAAGTAAAACGAAATTAAATATCAAGGAAATTATCATTGTTCCCTATTACTGGGCGCATGGGTTAGACCCAGCCATATTTGGCTCGTACTGTACAATGGACATGCGCAGAGGTAGCGTCACCGCTCGTATTGATTTATATCGGCCATTTTGATTGATATTATTCGCCATATTTTATACTTGTGATTTCAGAATACCGAAATTGAAATACCGTAATTTTAATTAATTTCGATCCCTTTATACCAAACACAAGGTACAAGTCGCCAAGGCAAACAGAATACATACTACGAGTACTATAACGCTTATAAGCCAAACAGAATATAATAGCTAAGATAAAAATGTCATCATTCTAAGGATCAATACCTACAACGTTAACAGATAATCTAATCGAGGTTTCAGAAAGTCGCTGGTTGCAGGCCGCTTCCAACATGTCGCTGTGGAAATCCTCGGGGAGGCTTATAGACTGGGCTTCCTATCGCCGAAGAGAGATAAGACTTCGTCCAATACGTCCGACACGTGTTTAATCAGATATATCACAGGAAGTCCGCTGCTGAACATAGGCCTCCCCAATTATCAATCAGACCGTGAGTGGATAATTTATTTAATTCAAATGCAAAAGAAGTCACATAATAATGAATTCAAGTAACGGACATCAGCGATCAAGAGTCAGGGGGGTTGGGGTGCACGCCCCTGCACAATGCACATGCGCGCACATCATGCCGCCATATTGCCGTTCAGGACTGTATCGATTAGCTCTCGATATGGACGCCATTACAATATATGTATATTTTAAGATATTGTGTCACGTTGAATATTTTATCGAAACGACAAAGGACAGTATAATGGCGACAAATTTTGTTTTTGTATAAGATATCTTTATATTTCCGATATATTAGATCATATAGGCAAATAGACTTGTAGGAGACGACATGGCGATACCAAATTATAATTGCGACAAAAATCTATAAAAACGATAACATTTAATCCGCAAACCCGCAGAGCATACATATTGCATTTAGTTGAATAAAATGAAAATTACTTACGAAAATTACTTGGAGCTTTATGCACGTAAGAGAAGAGAGATTATAACTGCCATTAATACGAGTAATAGTCATATATCAAGAGAATCACAACACTGATAACACTGAGCTAAACTTACTACGCACTGATTGTTATTGTTATTGAGTTAAAGTTTAATTATACTGTATGTTCATGTTACTGTTGCTCCATTGCATGTATGTGCAACAGTCATCACTGTCATCCGAATCTCATTCATCCTTCGGGTTATTCTCACTCTTAGCAGCCGCTTCTTCGTCTTTCTTGCGTTGCTTCTCGCGCATTAGTTCAGCGTCTCGCTGCTTCCTCTGGGACAGCGACATGCCAGATCTCTTGCTGGCATTGGCCGTACGTTGCATTTCCTTTTGCTTCTTTTGATTTTTAGCGCGGGCTATGTCTCTCTGATTGCCACGAGTCATATTTAATTAAAGAGACAAGACTCCAATCAAGTGGATTATAAGTTAAGTCAAATATTAATGTATCGGAACTATCAAGAGTGCAATGTGCAGGTATCGCGCGCGTTGACTGAACAAAGCCGCCGAGGAAGTCTGTATATCTGTGCACCCGCTCCGCGTCCCCCCCTTCCCCTCCCACTGTATTGATCTAGGCTTCAAATGTAACTAGGGCGCTCGTGCTGCGTTCCCGGTTTCAGAATGCTACATTTGATGTCTCTTAAGCGTATTAATATTGGGTTTTACGATTATTGACTTTGGCTATATTGTACTTAATAATTCTCTTAAATAGATAAAAATAGGTAAATTGTTTGTTTTGAAGGTCCATAAATTGGTCTCTAGATACGGAAAAAATGCTAAAACCGTTAAATTCAGCCAGGCAGACGGTTATAAAATTTTACCAAATTCATTTGAAATATGCAATAAATAAACTTTCATCGAACCAAGTAAGTGTTTGATAGTGGTAAGCAAAAGAGATTGGGAATAGTTTACATATTCCACTCATATACTCTTTGGGGGAAGCTTATGTTCAGCACTAATGGCTAAAACAGAAAAACATATACTCGCAATTAAATTTACAAGTGGCGCAATAAATGTCATATCACTAAAGATCGCAAGATAGCAAATTCGCAATGTGCATTGAATATAGACATTAACCCTTTCAGAACTGGTGTACACATATAATATAATAATAAATTTAAGTATTAATTTCACATTATTTGCAACTAAAAACAGTTGTGTTCATTAGTTCATTCGTTCCAACGCCATCTCTTGGCGTTTAATGACAGTTTTTCGCAAGTTATGACCAGTAGCCGACCGAAGTTTGCATTGCGCAGGTAAAAAAAATCAGGTCTGAAAGGGTTAATAAGATAAATTTGTTACTTAATATTTAATTTATAACACATTTGTATATAAATTAATAAGTTAAAATAGCTAAATAAGTGTTCATAATGCTAGTCGTGCTTTATTTAGCCAGAGGTTCAAGGACTTGGTCCTATGATTAAATATGACCCTGAATATACAAACGATATCGTGACAAACCTCAACCCTATTTTATTTATAGATGAATTCAAGCTTTTTTTAGATTAGTATTATGCATTTATTCATCCATCCATCCATCAGCCAAAGGAAGTCCACTGATGAAAATAGGCCTCTCCTAATAATTTCTACAGTGACCTGTTGGAGGCAGCCTGCATTATGCATTACTTTCATGTTATTATTTTATAGAGCAAGAGCCCGTGACCGCCAGACTTTCGTCATTTTATTAAAAGCTGAAAGCAAGTCTGTGTATGCCTTTAGCATAGGCATCACAGATCAGATATTACGAAATTCCGATAAGGATGTAAGAACCAGCAAAGGGTCCGGATGCCAAGGAAACATCTTTTGATAGTTGTCTTAACAACATACATAAAATTCAGCTTTCATATTTTACTATGATTTTTTTTTATTTTAGCAAAACTACGTTATAATCATGTTTTAAAATATCGTAAGATACATATAATTTTGCATATTTCAAATAATTGAGCTGTGCAATAATAAAAGGGTATTGCATCAGTTTGTATGAAAACTCAAAAGAAACGTGGCAATCCTGAAGGACTGGTACGATAGTGCGCATGTGCAAGACAAAGCATCATCTGCCATCATCTACAATTTTCGTTTGGTGATATTTCGTTTTTAAATACCTGGTTAAAGCTTGATGTATCCTTACATCCCATTTATTAGTAAAAAAAGGGTATCAAGTATAATGAGTATTAAAACATCTTTGCAAATATGATAAAAATTAGACGGGCGCGGCGCGGCGCAGTAAAATCGTCGCAGTAAGCTGCGCGCATGTGCAATGATCTCTTGCCCTTCAAAGCCTAGCATCGGCCGCCATCTTGTTTAAATTTGTTTAAATTAAATTTAAAGTGAAGATTCAAGTATTTTTAAACAATATTAAAAAAGCGTACATCTTACATATTATGATTTATGTTTTGTGTAACGCAAGCATTATAAAGTCAATAAAGTATAAAGTCAGCGATGGACATTTTGTCTCAAAAATTAAAATTGGGCAACAACGTAATTGATAGAATACTTTGTTCGGGTTTCTATTACCGATGTGATTATACCTTTGTTTATGGAGAATTTAATGTATTCCCAAAATAGGTTAAAGGTTAAATGCATTGTTATTCATATGCATTGTAAACATCTAGGTACCGGAATATAATAGGTTGTCAAGGTTTCTTGTCGTCTACTTTAGCTCTCGATATAAGCCGAAAATGAATGTCTTCAATACTATTATAACCTACATACTAATCTACGAGTATATCTACAACTATATCTTACCAAAATCAGTTGCACAACCCTTTGTTCACATCCACAAAAATATTTGGTCCATAAAAATACCTTAAAAAATAAACGGAAAGCATCAACTTATATTAATATTGACCAGAGTGGCCGAACGCAAAATACGATTGGGCCGGAGCGACCCCCTCTTGGGGGGGCTCTGGGGCTCGCGGTCGATGCGCAAGGAATCTACCCGTCAATCGCAATACAAACTCGAATACAATACACATGATCGTCAATTCAACAACGATAATTATTTGAATAGGCAGTGTTCCAATTATACAAAATAATTGTAGGTGTGCTGTGCGTTTAACCCGCGCGCTGACTGAACCTACCCGCCGTGGAAACTAGTGCATCCGTTGCGACTCACTCCCCCCTCCTCTGTATCGATCTAGGTATCAAATGTAACCAGGTCAACTGCGTTTTAGCTTCCTGGGTCAAGCCCTGCTCGCACACGCATCAATTATATAAAGCTCTTGCGCACGTGTCATCTATGATTTATATCACAGTTGCAAGATAAGTAAAAGTTTAGAAATTATTTCGTTAGACGATGACAAAGTGGAGTATGTTCAAAGCACATGCGCGAGCATGACCTATGCAGATTTTATAATTCAACAAGTAAGAGATTTCTTCAAATGCCGTCATTTCGGTACTCTGCTTTGTGGTACATTGCACTTATTTAAACAATGCCTACTTATGATTTTATTTTACCGGCATTACTATATTGCACATGAATGTGACCACAATATCGTAATATAGAGTCGATCGGCCGCAGGCATTTATGTCCCTTTTTATTCGTCGAGAGGAAAAGTTATTAAGCCCCCTTTTTGGTACCCAGGGGAGACCGAAAGGGGTATGTCAGCGGCACTGGCCCTCCAGCCCGACAAACTGCGGACGTTACGGCCGTGTCGGACCCTAACAAAACCTACGCCGGCATACCGACCAAAAACCCCTCGGTGACCGACACACGCGTTATGGACGGCACCGGACAACCCAAGGCGAGGAGCGTTCCGATTTCAGTCCACTTAACCACCCGACGTAAAACCTTTACTGGTCATTATATTATCCTCCTATGTCGATAAAACCTCTACACTGTAGACACTCCATGATTCTACTCTACTCCACTGTTTTTTACGGCATGAGACAATATCCCTGAAAGACTCAAATTGAGTGCCTAATAATTGGAAAAACTCAAATTGAGTATCTAATAATTGTTAAATACATTATAGAATACGGACTTGTTAAAAAAAATTGCTCACTTTCAACTAAAAACTTAACAAAAGAAAATCAAAATCAAGGTACAAAAAATACCAAGTGTGATAGCATTTTAGAATCTTGATTAAATGCGCCAATTTTTGATAAAACTTGCCACGGACACCATAGTACATATTCTTTTCAGTACGACAAGTCAAAGTTGATCAATAAATAATTGCCAGGCTCTCCTAAGGAATATGATCATATTTCTTGAAAAATAGACATGTTTTGATTTAATTTCGTATGTACTTCTTAAGCTTATTTATCTACTAGCTTCTGCCAGCAACTGCGTTAACGTGGTTAAAGAATAATAAAAGCCTTTTTATTTCTTACTATACACATTATCTTAAAATAACGGGTTAGTGTATATATTTCTTAAGTATATTTAATATGTTGTTAGTGTTTTAATTTATATAAGTTATGTAAGAACCCCAGAATGGGTAAAGGTTACATCCAAAGATGCCCATTTGTCTCTATCCTGTACTATTTCAGTCCAGTTTGGTCCAGGTAGTATTTTTGTTGCGTGGTTATCTTTTTTAAAAAGTCCATCCCGGCCCGTCCCGTTATATCCCGCCTTGCCCCTCTCATTCTCACTTAAGATATGTAATCCAGTCCCGTCCCATCCATTTGAGTACAAAATAGTAACAAATATATCAGAATTCTTCCTTCATCCCACGGGAACCCTACATTTTTCGGGATGAAAAGTTGCCTGTGTGTTAATCCAGGTTGTCAGCTACCTCTATACCAAATTTTATCGAAATCCATTAAGCCGTTTCTGAGTTCATCATGCGCAACCACACAGACAAACAGACAAAAATTCTAAAAATATTGTTTTGGGTTCTATTACGTTAATATTGTCGCTCCGTATCAATTTTTTTCATCTATCTCTCATGTGCAGACATCGATCGGTTACGAAATTATTATATGTACGAGAATAGATTTAACATTGCAAAGCGTCAATTGTAACTGATCGATGTCTGTACAGGGAAAATAAATGAGCAAAATTTATACGGGGGGACTGTATGGACGAAATAGAACCCAAAAACAATGATTATCAGAATTGTTTTCTATTGATCTGTTTGTCTGTGCATTTGTGCACACTTCTCAGAAACGACAGAACCAACTTCACTTAAATTTGCCATGGAGGTAGCTGGCACCCTGGATTAACACATAGGCTACTATTATCCCGAGAAATGTAGTGTTCGCGTGGTATGAGAAAGGTATTCAAATATATTTGTTAAATTTTAAAACTCGAAAGTAATGGGACCGGAAAAGCAGAGGACGGCATTGAGGTTGAAAATAAATAAAACTTAAATAATATGTGGTGGACTATATGGCCTAACCACTCTCAATCGATTCTCTCGATTGTAGAGTAGGCCCGTGCCCAGCAGTGGGACGTTTATGGGCTGACAAAAAAAAAAAAATATGCCGCTGATGAGGACTGAACTCAATAAGTTTCTGCACCCTGGCGGAGCCGGGCCCGCCCCTAGTTAAAATAATGAATATAGAAATCACTGGTTGCAATGCTACAAAGTTGGTCAAAGTAGATTTTTGGAATGTTTACTAGAACGGCTGATTCTTAAAAAGTATAGCGGATAGGACTATATATTTTTTGTTGCTGTGCCGTCATAGTTTGCTCTATCTTTTTTTGGGTCAAAAGAAAAACTGTTAAGCTCCCCTTTCACTACCCCGTGGCAGGCCAAAAGAGGTATGTCAGAGTCGCTGACCTACCAGCCCAGCTCGCTGCTGATATTGCGCCGCGTTGGGTCCCTAACAAAAAACCTACGCCAGCATGATGAGTAAAAACCCCGCGGTGGCCGTCGCGTGCACTTTGTTGGTCTATCTCCCGTTATCGGTTTATTGTTTAGTTCTGGGACACCCTGTATTCGTTTCTTCTATTTCGCTTAGCCTGCTAATTAACAATAAAATATAGTTCATAATCGCAAAATGTAAGCATATTCAGTGCGTATATTGACCTTTTGTGCAAAAGAATGTATAAATTGTAATAGCTTCATAAGTACATTTAAAATGGATAAATTCATGAAAGGGTTGATGTCAAACGGAATTATAAAATTAAGCTCCTCCTCCTCGCATATTATCCTCGTTGCTGAGGGTCGTGATCCCCTAACATAGAGTAATTTTTGTCCTGTATGTACTCCGTACTCCCACAAGTTGCCTTATATTTTTTTAAAACGTCCTCGCAAATTCAGAACAAAAGTTCAGTAATGTACAAGGTTTGTCCCGTTGGTATCAAAAACCGAATGTTTGGTTTTAAAAACACACAGACCCGAAACAAGTACTCATTTTGTGGGTGACACCAACATTTGTCCCGATGCGTGGGTCGAACGACAGTTCTCAGAGAAACTGAGAAGTTTCTCGGTTGAAATCTTAGCCGATTGCGCCACGGAGGACGAAAAGTATAACAGTGGCCCTAATCTTTAAGTGGCGAATTTTGGTCGAAAAAATAGCCAAGGAAGTAAAAAATTACACATTTGAATACTCAAGGATTATCTAGTAATTATCTGATTACAATATTTTTATATAATACCAATACTTTTTACAAGACTGACTGCCTCGGTGGCACAGTTGTACTACGGTATGATTGCAAAGATGGAGTCTCGGGTTCGAATCCCAGGTCGGGCAAAGTGATATTGGATTTTTCAATTCACTATTCAGTCAGGAATTTGTGCCCGATATGGCGATAGGCTCGCCCCCTATCGCATCGTGGGACGGAAAATACAAAGCGAAACATGGGTTTACACATTTGCGTACCCCTTCTAGGAAAAAGGCGTGTGTTTATGTATGTACTTTTTACAAGAACTATGTTATAACCTTACCAGTAAAGTCTGTTCCTTCTTGGCTCCATATTTTAAACCGATTTTAAGAAAGGGGAAGGAATTTAACAGAAAAATTTCAAGAAGGAAAAAGCGACAATTATGCTGTGTATTTATGTGAAAGAAATACGTTCTAAGGACAAAACAGAAGGGGTGGTGACGACATTTTCTGGAGTAGGGCTCGGAGTACGCACGCCTCGGCAACACAGAGTACCGAGCACCGCCACAATCCAATCATAGACACAACACATTGTTCAATAATAATTAGAGGAGCGATGTCACAGAAATACGCGCGATGACTACTGGCTACATCCCAGAGCGAATCTAGGCTGCGTTGGGGACCCCTCCCCCCCCCTTCTCGGTATTGATCTAGGGTGTATCACCGAAGTCAAGGCCTATCCTACTCAAGCTATATTATGCGCAAAAGTACAATAAGTCACAACAATATTTACAGTGCATTACTTTAACTTATTTTAAGGTATATGTTTAATGTTTTATTGTGTGGTTGACTGTTAATTCCTTACAGTACAACACAGAAAGAGTATTGACGTAAAGGGAGTTATTTCGATGTTTAAAACTAGAGGAAGCTTTTATGGTGTCTCTTCAGATACCTCGGGGGTACGTGACCCCCCTGCTGGGCCACTGTCTGGTTACGTACCATTATCGGTCGCTGTCCGGGCGGAAATAATATTCTAGCATCAAATTTTATATATTGGCCAGATGCGTTGGTGTTTCCCGTTGGCAACAGTTCCGGTGGATCACTTCATATTCTACCATTAATCATAAATACGTATGTGCTTCTTTCTATAGACTATAATAATTCATATTTGTCTAGAGGCAGTTTCATAATATCAATATAGGGACTTTTTTATGACATTTGCAGTTGTGAAGTCGTCGTGACGTATTAACATGTGCTAGGAATCGAAATTCGACCGAAATTCGTCTGTTTACTCTATATGTCTGTATCAGCCCATATACGACCCACTGCAAAGCACGGGTCTACTCTACAATCTAAAGTACGATTGAAAGGGGTTAGGCCATATAGCCCACAGCGCTGGTATAGTGCTGATTGACGGCCTTAAAATACCATAGAAATTCATACAAATCACTGTAATATGCAAGGTTTCCACACAATGTTTTCCATCACCGGTACAGTGCGTGGTGACTGACTATCAATGCGCACATGACTCCGAAAAGTCGGAATATGTCCTGGGATTTAAACCCGCGACCAACGTAAACCTGTTGGCAGTTGCGTCTGGTCTGTTACCAACAGACCACCTCGTGCTTTCACTATTAAAACATATTATTGTAATTAATCCAAGAGATGTTTACAAATATATGAAACCTTCATCTTGCTTTATAGATGACATAAGTGGAAGAACAACATTAAAAAAATTGAAAATACTTTGATTAGTCTAAATACGCCATCAATGTACAAAATTTTATCAAACATGTTTGGTTGATGAAAAAAAACTGATGTATATTTTTCCATTAGCATCAAAATCTTCGATTGAGCCATACGACATATACGAGTAGAAGTGTTGTGACTGTCACAAAAAAATATGGACTATTGTAAAACACGGACATCATTTTCTTTGACATTAACATAAATATGCGAAATATGCCGAATCCTGGCTTTACACAGTCAATGTAATTATTTTTTGAATTATGTTCAATCATGTCACCCGTTAATTAAAGAGAGATCATTTTACGTTGGTTTTTCCTTCAAGCTTGAATTTCGGTTATGTCTTCTGTCAACCAATACAGGTTGGTGGGCTCATGCTTGAATTGATTCATTAATTTAATTCAATGAATTTCCAGCGCATATAATGTTGATCTGTGCCAAATGTCACGTTTCTCCGTCCGCGCAATTTTCGTAACACCGCGTAAAAATATTTAATTACCTTCACGTATTAATATATAGATGAAACATCTTTTCATCTACGAAGTTAACTTCATTTTTCTGACAGAATTGTACTTGTGTTATTTTTTGTTTTTTTTCCCATATCATAAAATTTGATTTTGGCTTTTAAGAGTGGCAATGAGAGGTGGATTAGCTGACAGTATGGGTCAATGTATGTCACAGGAACCTAATTGAATGCGTCCTACTCGCATTTTTCAGAATATTTTATTTATTTTATTAATGCTGCGTTGATAGAAAATTCAGAACTGATTTTGATTGTGTTTCATCTCAATATAGAACACGCATTAGTGTTATCATTGTTTTTAGAAGATGTGTGTGCTATCATTGATATCACCAGATTTCTAGCTGCACTAAGGGCTCATAACTAGACTACTAACTTGCTCATAACGTTAACTTTGAAAACGTCAATCCCATACATTAGCAATGTCGAATACGTCTCAAATGTATGGCGATAACATTGTCAAAGTCAAAGTTATAGGCAATATTAGTTTATGCAATGGAGCCTAAGGTTTAAGAGTTATGTAATATTTATTAATATTACATAAATCTTAGGTTCCTCGGTGGCGCAGTTGTGGTACGGTACAATTACAACGCCGAGGCCTAGGGTTCGAATCCCGGGGGTCTGGCAAACAGTTTTATTGCATTTTTATCAGCCTGAAGTAAAGAATTAGTGCTCGATATGGCGATAGGCTCGTCCCCTATCACATCGTAGGACGGAACACACAAGGTGATACGTGGGTATGTACTAGGTTCGTCGCTGTCCTGGCAGCACCTCTGCCTACCCTTGTTGGAAAAACGCGTTATTTATATGTAAAAAGTATGTATTAGTTTATATTTTAAGCACATATCCATATGTTGTTCAATCGGGAGTGAATTCGAGGGAACAAAAAACAAATGTGAGCAAAATCCAACGCATTAAAAACTTCCTCATGCTTTCCACTAATAAAACATAGCAAAATTCCACCCCATTTCCATTATGACAAATAAAATTAAACGATAAATGATACTTAAGTCCCTCCTTTCTTATTATTATATATTTCATTTTTCTAGAAAAAAGTTACCTAATGAAACATGACGTACTACGAGTATAATATAGCGTTGATTAATTATCGTTTGAGCAGAGGGACATTTTTGTTTAAGTTCTCGATCCCGACATTTGATTGGTCAGCGTGTCTGGCCCCACCCGAGATAACATAATAGAACCGTTATCGGTTTTGCTGGGACTCACAGGATTGTCGCCCTAATGGACACACCGAAGCGTCGCCCTGCACATTGCACATGCGTGTAGCCAAGGGCCGCCATTTTGTCGCCACGCTTATTGATTTATGGAACATTCGAGACAAAACGGCCATTGGAAGCGCCACGCATCCATTATGGTAATATGTTACAGTTGTTATGTACAAAGGACAGTCGCTTTAAAGGATAACCGACGCGGCCCTGCAAATTGCGCATGCGCGTGTAAGGCTTTGGCCGCCATTTTGTATACAACATTTGTTTATTTAAGAAACATTCTAGACAACGAAGTCATCGCAATCACCATTTATCTGTTGTGGTAATACGTAACTGTTGTCACACAAAGTACAATCGCCTTAAAGGACAACAGTTAAGCGCTACTTGACGTTCAAAATATACGTGGGTGGCACCGGCCGCCATTTTGTCGCCACGCTTATTGATTTATGGAATATTCCAGACAACATTGTACGAAGGACAGCCGCGTTAAAGGATAACCGACGCGGCTCTGCCAATTGCGCATGCTCGTGTTCGACATTGGTCGCCATTTTGTATACTGTTTTTTTTTAATTAATGGAACATTCTAGACAGCGCGACCATCGGAAATATATTTTGATAATACGCACCGAATTTTCCACACAGGACAATAGTTCTAAAGGACAACAGTGAAGCACTTCCTTACATTGTATACGAGTATATGCTTTGGTGGCATCGGCCGCCATTTTGACAATATTTTATTTGTGATTTATGGAATATTCGAGATAGCGCGCCTATCACAAACGCCTTGCATCTGCTTTGGTTGCGTAAAGGTCGCAACACAGGACGATCGCTCTAAAGGACAAAAGTGCAGAGTCCACCTGGTTCTATGCTAAATTCAACGAACGTGAGTTTTTTTATAAACAAAACAAGATTTGATTGTAATATCGATTTAAAAACGATCGTATTTTTGCCTGGATAAGAATATTAAAATTATGCAACAAGTATAACTGGATAATACGGACACAAAGAATTTAGGCACAATGTAACAAAGAAATCGTTCAATAAATTACAGCTTGATATCAATAGATTAACGGCCTTATTCACGGATAATTTAAAACCTATTTTAGCAATCGAATGTTTTGTCTTCGCTCAAACTCAATTCAAAAGTCGTTCAAAAGGGACAAAACATTCGATAAATAAAATAGGTAGGTATTAAATCTGTCTATGAATAACTTTGTTAAAGTTTACTTCGCATTATTCAAATTAACAATCGCAAATAGGGTTAATTCAGCAGAGCATCTATGAATGTAATTATCAGCATTAATCTATAAGCGTTCCTGCAACTTTAATTGGCATACATTTAGCTAATTAAAATTAAATGAACGCTCTGTAAAAATACAACGCCTGAAAGTCATTAATCATAATATAAAAACGATATTAGATGTACATACGTTACGGTCGTATTTGGTTGGTATTTAATTAAATATTAATTTGTCTGGTGATATTTTAAGTTTGAGCCCACAATTGAAACATATGGCTGCAGACAAGAAGTGATTACAAGTGGTATGACAGTTTGATATGAGATTATTAGAATTTAGATTACTATTTCTTATGTTAAGAAATTGAATGGGAAATGCATCGGCAAGAAAAAACTGCGTCCAATATAGCGAGATTTAGGTCAGATGGAAAAAACCTCAATTTGAGAAATGGCTGATGGAGACAGGAATAAGGAAGTTAATTTGTATATCTGGGCCAAGTCTCGGTTTCCAGGGAATAAATCGCAAGGGGTCGATGACTTGTCGAATGAAATTCATGAAGCAAGGCGGTTATTTGCGCATTTCATTGATGCACAATTCAATTTTAAAAAAGCATCGCCTCATTAGACTAGTCACCTAGTGGGTCCAGTACCAAGCAGTCTGCTTTGTGTATTACGGTTTAAAAAATCTCATGGCTTGCTCCAAAAATAAAATTATTGCTCAGCATGGCGATACACTCGCCCACTCACATGTATCACGCACTGGGACGGAAAGTTTATTCCGGCGAAATGCTATTGACACAAATGGGAAATCTTGGCATGAGTTGAGCAACTGTTTTTGTTCAAATTAAAAGTATTCGCGCCTTTGATGAAAAAACTACATACTTATAATGTTTTCCAATAAACACTTTGACTAGCAATTGCGTGTATTCATAATATTACTTTCGACAAAAAACAAACACGAAAAAAAAACGTTTACAATAGCTTACCACATGACCGATGTTGTGTCTTCCATCTTGTTTACATTCACTTTTCTTTATTGGGTTTAAAAATGAGGAATATTAAAAAAACTATGAATTTAAAATTTGCTGACTACGCTGTAGAATTAATTCAAGTTAGGCTTGAAGGTGTTGAGCGAAGGGCTAGTGATAACGATCTCGGGCACCGGTTCATCGCCAATGCACCTCCGGAAAATGAATCTGAAGACGCGCAAAAAGTTAGTGATACCGCAGCACATGGTGACCTACTCTCCGCAAGACTTCGTAAACTAAGTGACAGCGAAATTAAAAGATGCGGTTCACAAGAAACGCGATACACTACTGAACAAAGAAATCTCGATAGCCTATGCGACTGTCCGTAACCCCCGCCCCTGTAAGTATTGATCTAGATTTAAAATGCATCAAGCGCCATCTGCCCTTAATTACTTAAATTAAATCCTAAGCCGCTGTATTTTTATTTCATTGAAGATTTCGCAATAACAAATCGAGTGGATACTTGATGCGATTTATTTTCGATTAAAGGCTAATTACTCGTAATATTGGATTTATCGCTGCACATGCGCTCAGCTGAACTCGACGGACATCTTGGTGTCGCATAGCAATCGGATGTAGTAATCGTGTGTGACCCGATCCAAGCCGCAGATAACCGCGTTTTTATATTGTTATTGTCATTTTGTATGTTATTGAATATTTTAAAGTGCTTTAATTTAGTGTATAGATTAATCGAGACGTAATAACATTAACGCGTCAACAGTTTTACACCGAAAACATATTAAATTTTACTCAATGGTTCAGCCACGGTTTGTAGACTTGAAAGTATACATTAATTTCTAATTTAGTTTAAATGAAAATATTGATTTCTCCAATTGGATGTGACACTGCATTATAACTATTTTTAGGTAGATGCTTTGATCGAGTCGTAGTGATTATTATCTATTAAATAACCTAATGTTTTTGAAGTATACGAGTACTTACCTACTTACGAATAATACGTACCTACGACTAGGTAATGCCAACTACATACTTATTGTCTCGAACTTCAATACTCAATTTTCAAAAATCTTTTAATGGAGTTGATTGTTAAAAGACCTAATCTTATGGTTGCCTTCACCTTGCAGGGAAACTAAGTGGTAAATATAAATTTAGCATGTTTTATAACAGTCCAAATTAATTATCATATTCGTAATTCTTAAACAGTGCGTTACTCGCATTACTGGAAATATTATCGGCGTTATGCATAGAAAGTTTAAAAACTTATTTTAGCTAACAAAGTATGTTTTGTCTTTTTCGTTCGAATTGAATTCAGAAGTCGTTAGAAAGGGACAAAACATTCGATAACTAAAATACTTTTTGTAATTGTTTGTGTATAAGACTGTATACATAAAAGAGAACAAATACGCTAGCTTAGTCTATGTAGATTACTAGCGAAATGCACCACCAATTTTTTTTTTATCTCATGATTAATTTAATTATAAATATTTGGATAATATTCTAATTCTTGATGGGGTATAGATGTCAATTGAATTGATTATAATTTAACATAAAAATAACATAAAAAAATCTTACCATCATTCAGTATTGCTTTCTGTTCTTCAATCCTTTGCTGTCTTTATAAGCAATTACGTTTATATTATCCCTACGCGCACTAAATTAATATTAGAAACTTGTTGAATTTATAACAGGACCACGGGATCAAAGTAGAATATAGAGTAGTACTTGGGCCTCGAAACTACCGGAGGAGGCAGCTCCTCTCGCCGCCCAAACAAACTACGTATTATGCGGATAATACATCTACAGCAGGAGCATTTCATTATGTTAGTTTCAATCTGAGACACGAGCGCAATGGCCGACTAATTCGAAAGAACACTGAACATGGACCAGTCAGAACATTGCATCTGCGCACGGACGAACATTCCATCTCGTGTATTGATCTATGCCGCAAATATAACAGCATATATCGGGAGCCCTCTAGCGCCGAACCCCTCCCACCACTTCGACTTAATTACATTTCACACCCAAACTATAGGTACATACACAAACCAATATTCGACAAATTGGTAACCGAAAACGTTGTAGAGAAGAAATAATTGGAAGTATTAGATTCAATTAAATGAACTACTTAGATATGACGTAATACCGCAAGAGAAAAGGGGAAAATTTTCCAGCAAGTTGCACATGCGCACAAGATGCTTCGGCGGCCATGTAAAACTAGCCCACCGATCGATGCATGTATCACACGCTGGGAATATCGCCACGATTACATTGAGTTAGTAGAATCGAATAATTTGTGAAATTCGTGACCGAGTGCTCGCGTATTTATAGGAACTCGTGAAATAGATATTCTTTTATCTACGTCAGTGATTACTTTCCAAGATCATTTAAATTACTGATATATAATTATTCATTTGTATAAAAAATTGACATTTCGCCTTGTTAAGCTTTATACGGCCTTATTTAGAGACAATTAAAGAACAAATTTTAGTTATAGAATGTTTTGTTCCTTTCGAACGACTTTTGAATTCAGTTTAAGCGAGGAAGACAAAACATTCGATAGCTAAACTAGATTTATAAACGGTCTATGAATAAGGCTGTAGTCTTTAATGATTAGATTTTTTATTAGCTTATTATTTTCGGTTTATTTTTGTAGAATATGTTGCCTTGATGTACATTCTAATTTTTGTTTTGCATATACTTTACATTTCAAAGTAAACGACCTCGTTTAACTACAAAATCAACGTTGCTTCACCAATATATTTTTAAAAGAAAATCAAACACATTTATAGGAAATAATACAAGCAATTTATTCCCTAAAATAATTATTCGCCAATATTGTCTTGTAATAAAAACACTTACCAAAACAAGAATCCGCACATTGCACTATACACTGTATGAAACAAAATTGAGATAAATATTATGGATTCCTGATTGTCCCCAAAAGGCAATACAGTCTTGTGAATATTATTAATTTTATTCGTTATATGAACCGGTAAATAAGGAATATAAATTTACAAGAATTGAGTACAGTCCAGAATTTATAACAGAATTCAGTTTAATAATTGCAAGCAAATCGTTATATTTTTGCGCAATTATCATATAAGACATCGGAATGTCATTATATGTATAGGTATATAAAAGTTCCAAGCAGTTCTTGGAGGAGCACGAGTAATTTGCTCATGAGCAACTACTTAGCTGCCTAATAATCAACATTTCTAAGTTATAAACCTCGGTTTTCACTCTCTTAGTTAAACAATTTTCTAAAATTAATTCCGAATGCACACCTAAGTATATTGAATATGTATGCACAATTAAATTCTTATAGAATCAAGACAACTTTTCGGTCTTATGGTGATAATCAGATTTAGAATATGAAAGAGTATGAAATATAATATATTATTGCATTTAATGTGCTGGTATACTTATGACGTAAAATAAGTAGATATAGGAAACTTTAAAAAATGTAATACGAGTAGTTAAAGTGGAATTCTGAGTTGTTTTTCCATTAGAACACGATTAGTTTATGAAACATTAAAGGTTATATTGAATTGATTTCAGCAAAAACATTAGAAAATACCGCGTTTAAAGATTTTTACTCATTCGGTTTAAAACCGAAACATATTCCGTATATCCTTCAAAAATGGGAGTGTACGTATAGCTTATTTTAAAACTTAATAGGCACTGTTCGCTTTACTAGCCGTCGTATCAAGCCAATTTTAAGTTCACACTTAATTAAAATTCACTAGATTATTAATATTTATTAAAGAAAAATCCTTTAAACAAAAGACTGATCGATCTAAGCTAAAAATACGTCCAACAAACGCGCGCGACCGAAAAAGAAGCAGCCAAGACATTGAGGTTGTATTATAATCAACCAAGCCAGCTTACCTCACACCACATGCATATTGATCTCTATTCTAAATGCTAGCAACGCCATCTATGTTATGACGTCAAGACCACACCTACGGCAAGTCAAGTTTTCAAGTTTTAATAAGTTAAGGAATTTCCAACGTTTCCAACTTTGCAGAATAGCTGCCATACAGGTAAGTTTGATATTTATTTCAGTATTAAGATAGATTTTATTTGTAAAATATCGATCCCAGAAAGATAGAGCAGGGCGATAAAGATTTGAAAACAGTGATCAGTCACATTTTAATTTAATGTGGCTGATTGTGTTCATCAAAGGATCAAGGATAGAATATTACTGGCCGCCATTTTAATAAGTGTACCAATCAACAATAAGGAATTATCGGCTTGCTACTTTGAAAAGCAAGGAATATGAATATCCGATTCGATTGAGCTGTGTTTTTTTCTTTTTAACAACAGTTACTAAATCCTATAAATGAGTTATTGATTTTTTAAGTTTATTATTCTATTTTGACGAAACGAAACCAAAATTTAGTCCGCATTGAATTATATGAAATGGAAGGACATCAATTTATGCATTAATTATAATTCATTTTATTTTAAATAACTAAAGTGATGAGCACTGCACATTTTGTCGAATGTATTCAAAATACTACATAGAATTCTACGATTGTTCCATGGAGAAATGTATGTTGCATTTGACAGTTCCATAAGTCAGATCAATATTATCAATTCAAAGCACGAAAATAATATTTCTGATCGGAAAAGGATTTTCACAATTGCCTGTTAGAATGCTTCCATTGGAATGCCACTGTCCAAGCAGTAAAATAATAAGAGAGAATCCGTCGTATCGTCAAGAATCAATAAAATAATAATAGATCACCGTAACGAGGATTTAACCAATACGTACTAAAGCTGCTATCCGACTGATCAGGCAATCTCAGTCTGTCAGCCAAGCTGTTACTTTACGCCATTTTTTCTGAAAAACAGCGTTAGAAAAGGTACGCCACAGAGCCCGGTCTGCTGCTTCGTTTTTTAGGTCATTATGCTGTCTAATACGAATAAAAATTATCTATTAATCAAAGTGCGAAACGAAACCCGTTGAAACTTTCAACCTATAATTACAAAGGAAGAAGTGGTGAATGAGAAAAAAGTAAAATGTACCAAGGGATTTGCCGTGGTGTCATGTTGCGTCATATTGGACTGCGCATGCGTGACGCCGTATTTTGCGAACACTCAGTATATAACTAATTATAATCTTACCCATTCCATGTTGCAGTTCCCGCTGTCTTTTGAACCCACAAAAAAACGAAACTAAAAAAGTTGAGCCTTTGTCATATAACCTTTTGGTACCGATACATGGTTGTTTCCTTTGAATTTACTTCAAAGAAAAGACAATGTAATTACGCGGTAGCTGTGCCCGGACCGACGACCGAGCAATGCGCGCTACAACTGAGGGCGAACAGTTTTGGCAGGGGAACATTTATCCCTCCCAAGAATGTATCGATTAAGTGTTCAGCGATGACTCACACAAAAGTTACCGCCTACAAAGGGTCATATTGTAATATCCGAAAATTGAGCCACGCCTTTTCAACCAAATCATTGGGTGACGCTTGCTGCATGCCGCCATTTTGAAATACAACGGGTTTGAATGTTATAACCTTCAAAATTGTTTTTTGCTGTGGTTACATATTTTTTAATTTATAATTGTTACAGGAAGTCGCTAGATACTGGCGATCGTAGAAATATCCGGGGGCCTCAGGGCTCAGTCCAGTAGTAGTGATTTTTATTGCATTGAATGGCGAGACGAGCATGCTGATGTTAAGCGATATGTCCGCTCATGGACAGTAGTAATACCAATCAACACCATGAATTACAAGACAACGCTTGCCATTCCACTGCGCTCGCCATCCTGAGACATAAGGTGTTAAGTCTCATTATGTCCAGGAGTTACTCTTACTCAGTAGTTGATACCTTTTGATGAAGAAAATAATTTTACTGACTGATAATAATGTTTCCGTTGTATGTAGCTGATACCACAAATCAGTACAAATAATCTTTTTTCTAAACTATAATAATATTCATCGTCACAACTCACATATATTTAATTTATTTTACATAAGAACATACAAGTAATAGCATAGTAACTTTTAATAAGAGCGGTCATGAAAAATTACTTAGATAAACCTTTCTTTATCTTAGTAATTTTGGATGTCTTTACACCCAACATTCACATACCTAGACCTGACCCCACACTAAAATCGAGTCTTGTGTCATGGGTATCAGAAACTACTAGAGACTTTTCAGTCTCACAAACACCCAGACTCGAAAATACTCACAAATACCTGTGGTTTACACAAACATTTGTTTTGTGCAGGTATTGAACCCGCCTCGTGTCTCAGCCGGCGTCGTAACGGCAGTTTAAAGGTAAGTATTAAATAGTTTAGAGGGGCGGACCGATCGCACCAATAATAAATAACGTTAGAATAACAATATGCAGCCATTCCGAAACAACCAAGGGCGATGATTACTTGCATCAGACGTTAAGCCCCGCCTTTTAAATCTAACCGTGTTTGGTTATATAAATAAAGGTGTAGGTATTGACAAAATATCTTCTACCTGCCACCCATACTTATTTTTTTTATTTATTATATTTAGAATAACAGCACATTATACACAATATTATTAAATGTAACAATTGTTCTAAACAAGGACCGGTGCCAACAAGAGGCGAACACATTTGTTTTATCTAACATTTATTATCTGCAAAAGTAAATATTAATCTTTAAAAACAGACAACAATATGTCAATACAGAGAAAAACCAAAAATTTTAAAAAATATTCAGGAATAATACGAATTAAGATTTGCAATAAAAATACTAGAATTAGTTAGCGAGATGTTTCGACACTTTATCCCTAAAGCGGCTAATAGTGTCTTTGATTTAGAATCCCTACAGAATTTAGGGACAGTAATATGTCATCTAAACTAATATTATAAAGAGAAAAGATTCGATTGTTTGTTTGCAATAGACTTTGAAACTATTGGACTGATTTGGAAAAACATTTTCCATTACAATCCTACATCGTCCCTGATGAACATAGGCGATAGGGCCGAGCCGGGCCGGGCCGCTAGTTCATTCAGTTTCTGTTATTATATTATCTATATATATAAAAGAAAGTCGTGTTTGTTACACTATTTATAACTCAAGAACGGCTTTACCGACATGGCTGAAAATTGGTGAAGAGGTAGCTTAGAGTTAGGAGACGGACATAGGCTACTTTTTTTTGTGAAGAAAAGGCTTCAAGGGGTTGAAATAAGGGATGAAAGTATGTATGGAAAAATCTAAACCGTTAAAGTTAACATGTTAAACTTGGCACTTTAGTTACTCATTTAAAAATAAAAATATATAAATTAACCCTAAAGGGGTTAAAATAAGGGTTGGAATTTTATATGCAAAATCGAAACAGCTGAAGCTATTTCTATAAAAATATATATCTCAGCTCCTTATTACAAACAAAAAATAATGGCTTACAATAATTTTGGAAAAACATCATTACGGGGGTAAAATAAGGGTAGAAATATTGTACGGAAAATCAAAACCGCTAAAGCTATTGATATAAAAATTTATAATTTGACACCAGTAACGAAAAATAATGTGCACTATTAAAACATCTTAGGTAATGCATACATAAACACACGCCTTTTTCCCAGAAGGGGTAGGCAGAGGTGCTACCAGAACACCCACGTTTCGCCTTATATATTCCGTCCCACGATGTGATAGGGGGCGAGCCTATCGCCATATCGGGCACAAATTCCTGACTCCGGACTGATAATGAATAGAAAAATCCAATATCACTTTGCCCGACCCGGGATTCGAACCCGAGACCTCAGCTTTGCAATCGTACCGTAGTACCACTACGCCACCAAGGCAGTCAATAGGTAATGCATAGTCTTCTTTATTAGCCTAAAGCGACGAAAAGGGGTTTGTTTTGAAGAACATTCTTAGCGCTGTTTCAGGTAGGAATTAAACAACAGAAATCACCAAGAAGGGAAAAACGTTATGACTATTGCATTGTTTACATTTGAGAAATAAGTAGAGTACTATACTTCAAAAAATCAATTTCGTAGTCAGAATTTTGACTGAGCGGCAAGTTTTAGCAGGAACTTTGAAAGGTATTTGTGTTTGCGTATTTTTTAAATGATATTCGTCGTATTTTCGTGTTTATAATATAAGGCCTATCTACAAAATAAAAGCAATTCCAAAAAATTGTCAACATGCCTATTTAGGCATTAAGGGATGAAATGGGATAAAGTGGGACCGGTCAGATCCGGATTGCATTCGATGGGAAATAATGGGACGGGATGTAACAGAAAGAAAAGGAGCCAGATTAGATGGGATGGGATACGATAGGAAAAGGGATAGTAGGTAATTAGGTTGAGTTCAGGAGGCCAAAAGTTTGAACGGGAATAAGATATTTCTGGTGTGGAGTGGAGTATAAACATCTAAGCACCCAGGCGAAGCTGGGCCGGGCCGCTAGTATTTTATATATTATACGATACGCACAATGATTTGTTTTGTGATTTTACGACTAACTGCTTTTTGCGTATTATTTACTGGATATTACAGAGTTCCGAGCTTACAAGATAATTCGCCATTGTCCCAATTGAGCTATTGACAAAATATCCAATAAAAATTAAGTGTTACAAATACGAGCAGTTTAGAGTCTTATAGGTATACTTAACGCAAAAAATATTCGTTGTTTTAGTTTTGAGCACAGCTATTTATTTAAATTCATTATATAAAAATAATGTAATGTTTTATGTTTAAAGAATTGGTAAGGGAGATATTACGCGTAATAAAACGTAAATATTTTTTTATGTAGGCAGGTATATTAAAACCAAAATATATGTAATTTATTAATGCACGTTATGGTTTGTGTATCGTTGCTATGCTTTACGATTTCTTATTTATACTGGATATTTTATATCGCGAAAAATAACACAAATGAAAATATAAGACGAATATTTATACCGCAAGAAGCAAATGACCATAATTTTATTTTAAATTAACTGCAAATTACGATTGGTAAAATAGTTGAAGATGAGTTGAAGATGAATAAATCGCATAGATTGACCCTATTGTTAAACAGGGATGTTTGTACAATGGAAAATACAAAGCACGACCAGTGTACGTCAACTCAAACTTTTCATGTCAGTAAATTGTTTTGGGAGAATTAAATTACCGTTCAAATAAAAATAGACAAAACGGCGTGAAATGAAGGTCGCGCTCAGCTTTGAAACATATACTTCTACACTGATAAAACAATTATGTAATAATTTATAAAACATAAAAATGAAAACCCTCACATTGGCTGCCAAATCAAATAACACAATAGATTCAATTTCAATACCAAGTATGACACTTGGCCAATGCAAACCAAACCAAATCATAAATGAAACTTCTACTCACTGCCGGGCCTCCAGTTCTTCTAGCGCCCTGATAACCTCTTCCCCTTGGAACAACATCATCATTATTTCCATGCAAATCTCTAAAAGACGCCCCAAGACTTCCACGCTGCAAGCTTCATATGGATTTTCATCACACATCATGACAGACGCCTTAATCGACGTACAATGCACTGATCAGTAGATGCACCGAGCAATGACTGAGGTACATATTGTTCGTGCATCTAGAAGTTGACCCCACCCTGCCAAGATGTTTGGACCACACCTGGCCGTGACGAGAGTGAAAAGTTGTAGAGTCGACCCCAAGAACTGGCCCTTATTTGGTATTACAAGTATACATGCAGACGTGTTTTGTGTTGTCTTTGTTTTGAACCCCTTGTCAGTCTTTATACTATTATAATGTGCGCTTTGGCAGTCACTGTGGGCGAGATACAAGTCATGAATGGGTAACTGCGGCTAAGTCCTAGGAACGAGATAAATATACAACCAACAAAGAAATGTTTAAAGATAAATAGATCACCCAGAAATAAAAGGTTTTCACGAAATTTATTAAATCATCGATACAACCTGTATTATCTACTATATAGGAAAATAATAAAATGTACAAATCTGTGGCCTTTCTTCTAATTCTATTAGTAGAAGAAGAAAGGCCTTATAAGGTGTTGTGCAAGAATGTTATTAGACTAGTGAGTAGCCCATTGTGCGAACTGTCAATTTATACATAGATTTCTTACTTACACAGCAATCGGAACCAAGAGTTTGTCATGTTTACGAAAGTAATTTTTTGCAATCAAATAGTCTGCGCTACGTTACTACTGTTAGAAAATGCAATGACACCCAATAACATGGTAACAATGAGTATTATTTACAGACAAATAAATACAACCCAACAATACAAAGGCAAAGTTGATTTAGCCGTCGAATAAAAGTTCCTATAGCGAGCACCTTAGAAAACTGTAATAGTAAGTCACATATTGTTGATATAAAGCATTAAGTTCATGTATTTAGAAATAAAGACGATACGTTTTTGTTTAAATTCCGTAAAACTGTTTTCTAGTACTATTATTCAATCATTCATTTTAATACACACATACCTAAATCATTTAGCACATACACATTACTATATAATATTCGTTATTGCACACTCATTTACATTAACTTTACTAACCTCACACTAATTACTAAAAATAAAACATAAAACCCTATCTGCCTACTGTACAAACCAATAAACGTGCTAAACGCATTTTATTCAAACGTGATTGTTGTAACACAATACCAATACAGGGTTATTTTGATCTGAGTGTCCAAATTTTAACAGCAGGTTCAGAATCATGAATTTAGTCCATTAGTAAAATAAAATGAAATATTTCTTATTCAAATATTCCATAATTGTTATCCTCACAAAATAAAATTGACAATACGACGTATGTATATAGAAATGACTGACGACTGTGCTTGTAGCAGATGTTGAGTATAATTTGAACATTGATTACGATATTATGGAATAGAAATAAATCACTTATTACTTGTAAATTACAATATTTTCCACCATATGTAATCAGTATTATTCTCTTAAGTTCAATAAAAAAATTTGGTCAATAACTTTGAACTTTGGACTTTGAATAATAACCCCGCATACGCGATTGGTGATGGGTCAATAAAGACCATAACGGAGGCTGTAAGGGTCAATAAAAAAATAACTCGTACTGAATGGCGATTATGTCCGAAGCCAAGGGTTCAGATAATAGACATTTATTGAATTTTGGATAATGTAACGTGGTGAGAGTGGAATTCTAAGACTGAGATAATCTGACCAGTCCCACTCAATGCCATGAGACGGTACAACGTTCACAAAGTATTTACATATAAAAAGCTTTGCAGAATCCAAAGATTCATTACACAAAGAATTGAAATGCAATATTATTCAATGGTTTCATCTGAACAAAGACTGGTTTATCAGAATACCAGTCTTGTGAGTGACACAATATCCACCGGTGGCGACTGGAGATTGTTGATCGTAATAGTAATAATTACTGGGCGGTATGATAAAAGGCAGCTGCAGCTCAACAGTCACAAAGCGAATGTACGTTAAAATATAAATAAAATAAATACTTTTAAATATGTGTAATATTAAAAAAAAAATTGCATGTTAAGATTAGAAAACATTGATGGTAAGAAATTCGTTATTAATTCCGGTAATAACATTTAGTATACTAAATTCATTAGTCTCAAAATATGATTTTTTACTAACTACGTTTTATACTATAAATGTGAAGACCGCTTCCCAATCCTGCAGTAGTTTTTGTGTATGCAAAGGAAATATACAGCAAGACAAACTAAAGTTCTCAAAAATAAATATTTTTGCTTCTAATTCTATTATAAAAACTTCTCACACAAAATCTTAAATGCCTTTCATGTGCAGACAGGTGTATACCAGTCTACATTTTTATTATATGTATACATAGAATGAGTTATAAAAAATCTGCATTAATAAGCGTCCTGTAAACACTTAGTTGATGGTGTAAGCTTTAAATTTGTACTTTTTATGTGTAATTGAATGAAATAAATGATTCCCCTTATTTTTTTAACATTTTTCCATTCAACAAAAAAGCTAGAATTTCGATAGAAAATGTATACTTAGTTCAAAGTCAGAAAAAGAATATATAAATTTTCTTAGCGAGAATAACGCGAAAGATAAATTTTGTGAAGTAGCACTTTTGGTCTTACATACATTTATTTTTCGATACTGTGCTTAGTGTAAAAGTCTCGGGATAGTAAGGGTTTGGCAACAAATTAAAATATATTATGCGTAACGTATTGAAAGCTGGTCGCCAAAAAACAAACATGTAGGACTTTAAATTAATATAAGGCATAGGTCCTACCCTATTGGTAACGGACCAGACGCGGTTGCCTATATGTTCACAGTGGTCGCGGGTTCAAATCCCAGCGCACACCTCTGACTTTTCGGAGTCATGTTTGTATTGATATTCAATCACCACACACTATAACGGTGAAATAAAACATCGTGAGGAAACCCACATACCATAGAGATTTATATAAATTTGTATGGTATGTAAAAGTCCGCCAACCCGCACTAGGCCAGCGTGGTGGACTATATTGGCCTAACCACTCTCAATCGTACTCTCGATTGTAGAGTAGGCCCGTGCCCTGCTGTGGGACGTATATGGACTGATACAGTAGTATAGGTCCTACAAGTTTGGCTCTTGGCGGCCCGCCTTCAATATATTACGCATACATTTTAATTTGTTGGCTAGTCAAGTCAATAAGCAATTTAATCAACAAGTACAATGAAATATATATTACTTGCTACTTTGTTTTTACTTACTTGTACTTACTTTTGTATTTTATTTTTTTTCTTTGTAGTGGTTTTTATGTTTTGTATTTACGGTTTTTATTTCTGATTAAGAATTTAGTTATTTGTGTTTTTTTAGTGTTGATAGGCATTTAAATGACGGAGAGGTGGTCACACACAGAAAAAAATATGTTAATTTGCCGAAGATATTAAGTATTTACATGTATATTTATTTTCTCACCCCCTCCTCGCCCCTCGCCTCTACCCCTTCTTCCCTCACCCACTGTAGCTTAGCTTTTGTACTGAAAACCATTTGAAATCAGTTGAAATTACGTGTTACGCAGATGATACAGCAATTGTGTTTAATGGTCAAAAATGGAATGAAAATGAAAATGATCTTATGAATCCTATGTATCCTACAGAAAGAGGATCGCAACAAGTCTTTTAACTGGCTTCAGAATAATCTCTCAACTCTGAATAAAGACAAAACTAAATACAGTTGTTTTCCCAAGACAGCATCCCTGCCTCCGCCTCTTATGCCCAATCTCAAAATTCATTCATGCAACTCCACACAGTTCTCAACATGCCATTATAATCAGATTCTAAAAACCAAGGAATAAAATACTTGGTATTAATTCTAGATGAACGATTAAACTTTGAATTCCATTCTAGTTTTTTTTTTAAGTTAAAATTCTTTGCATACCGGTCAATTTACAATAAGGTTCATAAAATGTGTGAAATTAAAAACTGCTCAGTGTATGCGTGCTCAAAGACAGTCACGTTAGTTGTTAGTTACTCGTAGTTGCAAAATATTGACTACGATGCTACTGAAACTATCATAAGTGCTCCAATTTCAAACATCAACATGTTCTGAAAAGTCTATTAAGTATTGTCTGTTTTTATTTAAATTTTATTTTATTTATTTTTTATTTTATTCCGTCTTTGTATTGCTTTGTGCACTGAATCACCAACATTATATTTTTCTTTTATTTTATCTATTGTATTAATTATTGTTATCATCAATTAAAATTTGGTTTTCCAAGATGCAGGCCTCGCCTAGTTTGGGATCCCTGGTAATGTAGATGTTTTTAAAGAAATCTTGTAACTTTATTTCATTTTCTGTGTAATCTTTAAGCCTATGTAACTCTCATTTCTTAATAAACAATTTATTATAATTAATTATTAGTATACTGAACCCAATGCAAAAAGAACAACTGAAATCTTACTCAATTTTCAAGAGGTCTACTCTCCAATTCCGACGATATTCATTAGATCTTGACCACATTTGTATGGGACCAAATGGCAACTATTCCGCGTCAAACTAAAGAAGAATCACGTAAATCGGATCACAAATCTCAGCGTAATCGGTGTACACACATAAAAAAAAATGCCAATTGAATTTAGAACCTCCTCATTTTTGAAGTCGGTTAATTAGACACAATACCGGATATCACAGAGATATTCAAGGAGCACAGATGAAGGTACTGCCTACCTGATCATTCACATTGAATCTCGTTACGCTTGAGAAATCAGTAATAATTTGATATGCCACCCGTGTATACCCGTACCGGTCTTTATATACCAAAGGGGTAACGAAAGTCACATCGCGCATACCACACACGCAGCTTTTGCCGGCGACATTTTGAAAATGGCTGTTCGAAGCGCTCCTACCATATGGTACCCCTTTAGTTTCACTTTATAATAATGAATAAGCATGAAATACAGAAAGACCCTATAGTTAACTGGCGAAATGCGAACACAATAGACATTTAACACACAATATGCACATTGACAGATATGGATGAAAGTATTTAATTTAAATATTGCATATTGTCGTCTTGTTATAAACGTCACGCGTATAAAAATATGTCCAATTATGAAATTTTGAAAAGTCAAATAATGAAATAAATAAACATAATTGTTGTAAAACAATTACTAAAGGTCGATTCATATATGTTTTACTTTGCCAATTGTTTTTATTTTTGAATGACCACAATAGGCAACAAGAATCAAATATTTGAATACTCACATAATAAGATCTATGATGAAACACATTATTATCTGAATATATGAATGGTAACTGAATGACAGTTTACACGCGCAGTGTCCCGCCACGCGCCTCGCTACGCACAGGACATCATTGGAGTCTGCGCTCGTGGGTCCCAACAGGTATTGATCTTTGCATAAATTACTTTTAGCGCCATCTAAACGCACTCTGTCCGAACTATACTAAATTTTGGAAACGTCCGGGGTACTGAAACTACTGAACCTAAGTACAATAAGTGCACTCAGAGTTCGCCAAAATTATTTGCGTTTTTAGATGTCATAAAAGGCCAGCTTATTGCCATACCCTTGTTCCAATCCCCGGGGACTTGTAAAATAATTTACAAATTAAAAAAGGAGCCTGCCCATTCATGATATCGGTTAAAAATATCGTTGACCCCGATACCGATACTGCTTAAAGCTAATTATAGCATTTCTTATGGTTTGTCCTTAAACGTTTTCCTGTTCTATCTCGGGCGGCAGATTTTTATAAAATTAACTAATTATAATCAAATTTTACAGAGCCGAAATATTTTTTTTTTTTTATTAGACTTCAAGTTAATTTCTCCAAGAACGCCGGACCTAGATCGCAATTATGTTTATTTTTATTGAATATATACATTTTCCCTACACGAAAAAGTAGGTTTCATCGAGGGCCAAAAATATTCGCACCGATAACAAGTTACATAATAAAATGAGCCTTTACACTAATTGTACAGCCTGACCCATGGTTCGAAGACAATTCGTTGGGGACCGGAGGGTTCGGACAGCTCTTACGCGAATTCAGACCCGAAACAAATACCTGTGGTTCACACAAATATTTGTTTCGGGCGGGGATTGAACCCGCGGCCTCTCGTTTCACAGCCGGCGTCTAAGCAACTGCACCACGAAGGCTATCAATTAATTAATAATGAAATTCGGAACGTTCAGGTTGCACGAAGTCGCTGAATGCGGGTCGCTTCAAACAGTTCTCATAAATAATCATTGGGACACGCTCATGTTCATCAGTAAACTTACTATGTTGCTGACATAGGAGAGAGTGGGAGAAATAATTCAAAATCTAAATATTGTAAAGCGCCAAATTCGAAAACAGCAATTAAACTGCGTAATGTGTTGATGCAATTTAAAATAACGTCGATATTTTGCCATGTCCCACGTGAAAATCTGTGACCGCCGCTGTCCACCCTTCCCAATCCACTACATATACATACCCAAACCCACACCAACATTCCCGAAAGAGTAAGACGGACGTATATTGGTCCCAAATGTGATAGCGGGCGAATCAATCCCCACGACGGGCACTAATTTCTCTAGGGAGCAACTCATTTGATTTTTTCCAATCGGAATGTTTATCATACAATGTTAATGTCCCCATTCACAGCCCATTAGCGTACATACATTGGTCTAGGGAGCTGCCATTACACCAAATAGACTAAATAAATCTTAGATTTGGAATAAATGCAGCGGACCATGGATGGCTCTTGTGCCACATATGTATGTTAACTCTATACAGACAATACTGAGGGAAGCATGTTTATATGAATATTTCGCTATGTCGCGTGCAAACAAACTTATTGTCGTTTCTCTCACGTTTTTACATTAGGGACAGTACTGTTAGGGTTAGATCATCTGCTACGCAAATGTTTTCAAATGTTTCACCAATCCAAAGAATAAATACTTAATTTAATGTTTTAGGGTGAAGTCGTCGGCGTCCCTTATTCGTAGCGAGCATGCGTAGTAAGTTGTATGGGCATCTTAGCGTCATATTATTAGCGCATGCGCGAAGTTGGCGTCAACAAGCGTTATAGCGCAGGTTGCCATTTTGAATGCACCGGCGCGGCGGCCATTATCCTAGCGGCCATCTTGAAATGCATATTTATCTAATGTTACATCTAAGGCGTATGCAACATCCAGTTTTTTGCAACATGCAGTTAAAGGTTTACTATCAACCTATTCTGTGATTTTAAGTTATATATTTTCAAAAGCAATATTAAGAAAATACTGCTAAAATGTGCACATTGAAGTAAGGATAAGTAATTATGTATATTTATTTTAATTTAAGAGCTTATATTTTTAATATCAGTCCTTATTCATTTTTATTGTTTATTTATTATGTTAATTAAATTAAACATATACATCGTTTTACAAATAGAATAATTTCAAACTACGCATAGCGTATCAAGATTTATTAAAGCTCGACGCACCAATAGCGCAGCAATATAAAAATTAAATTATCTTACCAATCCCACGCGACGTCTACCGCTGTCTACACCCACGAGAGAAAAACGAAACTAAAAAAGTTGAGCCTTCGTCATATAACCTTCTGATACCGATACATGGTTGTTTCCTTTGAATTTATTTCAGAAAAAAGACAATGTAATTACGCGGTAGCTGTGCCCGGACCGACGACCGAGCAATGCGCGCTACAACTGAGGAAAAGCCCTTCATAGCAGCCACTGGGTGTAGGGCTCCTCTCCCTACCGAAACCAACGATCGATTTTCTAGAATGAATAAGTTACGCCACCCTTTTAGAAACGGCCTACAGGGCAATATATTTTATCATCATCCCCTCGCGATCCACCCTCACCCTCCGCTCGATTATAACCTCTTTGATGATTTCATTATTAATACGTTGATTTTAATCTGGCCTTATGTAAAACATATGAAGCAAGGTTTTGGGTACGTCCCATAATGCCAACGGTTTTGTGCCATTGTATTAAAAAATAAATAGTAGACGCATTGAATGAATTGTATAGGATTTATTCGGCAAAAAGACATAATACTACTACAATGAAGTCAGAACTGAACCCGTTTACTTCCCATTCATAATGTACTAATATTCCTCTCATGCTAGAGAAATTAGGGTTGGCACGACAATGTATATTTGCACGATGTAAAGAATCTTGTATCATGGAGGCCAGCCTTTGTATAACAACTCTAGTGATTTAAGCCAATGTAGAATAAATCAAGTTCTTTTTAAAAGCACGACACACAAATAGACGTCCTCAATGACTATAGATAACGAGATGATTTACATTATAAGTATTAGAGAGCTACACCATGGACTGGTTTAGGACTGGTGTGTGTGTAATTTTTATTATGACCTTTCGCAGGCCGGGACGCGGGCAGCAGACGAGCATGCGGGCCGCCTGATGGTAAGCGGTCACGGCCGCTCACGGATCTTGGCAGTGCCAGGGGTCTAGCACAATCAAGTCGTCGTCTAGTGCCTACCGTAAGGAGAGTACTCTCTCGACCGATGGTGCTGCTGACCCACAGAAAACCGACGTGAAGTATGAGGCTCTACAACTTCATAACCTTATATTTACCTTTTGATTTTTTGTGAATAAATCTTATATATATATATTTATTAACTTACAGGCAGATTTTAATTTAAAATACTTCGCTCCCTAATATAGAATATAATTTCCTTAAATATTTACTGTTATATCAATGTATTAACCGATTTCAAAAAAAAAAGGAGGAGGTTATCAATTCAAGTGTATATATTCTTTATGTTTGTTACCTCATAACTCTGAACTGGATAGACCGATTATAATCATTATTTTTTTTATTGTAAGCTAGTGCTTGTCATTTGGTCCCATAAAAAAATGCTGAAGATCTGATGAATATCTTCGGACCTCGAAAGTATATCTCCTTAAAATTTAATAGGATTCCAATGGTTCGTTTTGCATTAGATTTAGTATAAAAGTTAGGCTGCAGAGGCGGAGAGGAGAAGGGGTAGAGGCGAGGGAGAGTGATGAGAAAATGAATATACATGTAAAGACACAATATTTTTGGAAGCTTTTAAACGATTTTAGTGATGTCTTTTTACTGGAATGAACGTATTGACAGGTTGATCCAACGAATAAATCATGAAGATCTGATGATCATCTTCGGTCCGGGAGTACATAAGTCCTCGAATTCAAACAAGAATCCAATGATAATATTTTGATAACTTATAATTAAATAAATATTTGTGTGATCCACAGGTATTTATTTCGGGTCTGGGTGTTCGTGAGACCGAAAAGCCTCTCGTAGACTCTGATACCCACGACAAAAGACTCGACTACTATGTGAGGTCAGGACTATGTACGTGACTGTTGGGTGTATTTTTTTTATTTATTTATTTTATCACCCAAGGTCTTGGCAGGCACGCCGCTAGCTAGTGTAATCGATCGTTAGTGGAGCAAATTTATACCTCAAGATGTATTAGGAGCCGAGGACATCGCATTGCAAAACACAAACTCTAGCTCCAAGCAACATATAAGATTTTTCACACAAAAGCCCACATAAAGTGAATTTATACACTGGGCCAACATCTGCCTAATATTTAATATCGGTATGGCAACATAACTACTAAAATATAAATACACTCAATGATAATTTAAGATCGACGCGAATGTTACACATCGAAATAAAACGAATTCTTACGGATTTTATCGCCAATTTGATTTAATTTTTAATTTTTTTAACTTCCCGACGTTTTGATCACTTTGCAGCTTTCGTGGTCACGGGGCGGACTGAGGTATTAGCCACCCGCTTAGTGACATTTCTACTTGGTCCGCAAATTAGACATAGCCTTTATTAGTAGTCATTTAAATTTGAGAAATTACAGGATTTCAATTTGTGTTCCTAAAGCAATAAATTTCAATCATAAAATATATACCTCGGTGAACGCCTCCGTGGCGCAGTTGTACTGCGGTATGATTGCAAAGCTGAGGTCTTGGGTTCGAATCCCGGATCAGGTAAAGTGATATTGTATTTTTCTATTCATTATCAGTCCGAAGTCAGGAATTTGTGCCCGATATGGCTATAGGCTCGCCCCCTTTCACATCGTGACGGACATACCAAGGCGAAATCTAGGTGTCCCATTAGCACTTCTGCCTACCCCTTCTGGGAGTAAGGCGTGAGTTCATGTATATATGTATAAAATAAATAAATATAACACCTAAAAATTGCACTCGTAAGTACTTCCGTCCTCACTACAACATTATTTATTGTGTCATATACTCGTTTACCAGAATCAATCAAACATTTCTATTCAAGAAAATCTTATTAAATATATTTTAAGATGAAAACCATGTTACTAATAACAATCTGAACCCTCTTCAAAACTCTTAGTCGTCTGCGCCCTTCACCTTTAGCATTAACAATATCGATCTGGGCGCGGTGGCTAGACTATTGCGTCGCGTCTGCGCCGTTGCCACCCCAGTCCCCCGGCAAACCACCCTAGCTTACGTGACGCACCCTCACCCCTCAGTCTAGACAACTGCGCAGTTAATTAAAAGGGTCGAATATATCTCGTTTATAATTTACGAATCAACTCACTGTGTGTGACGTCGTTGTATAAGCCGATGGGTTTAGATGTGTTTGCACTGTTGTGCCTATACGCAAATGGCCATTGAAGGCATTTAAAAATCTGTTGTCTATAGGAATAGCGTTATGAATAGCTCAAGGACATTTTCCTTTCAAAAATAATTAAAACAAAGCGATGAATTTCCAACCTAAAATTCGCCAGTGTTGGGCGAACAATAGCTATTAAAGGTAAATCTCCTTATATCCTATCCATATATTGTGTTCTTACCATGATAATTAAGTATTGCAATTTTAGTAGCAACGCTATATGTAGTACCAAAACATTAAAAAATCCAAAGCTCATAAACATTCCATAGAATGTTGCCAAATTAACCAATTTTTATATCCCTAAAGACTAAATACACCCAACAGTCACACAGATAGTACAGACACATCATGAAGATGTACAAGTTAGTTTGCAGGAATCAGAAACAATAACATTCCTTCGGCCTGTGAACACCCAGATCTGTATCTGAAGCAGCCCATATACGCGTCCAACTACAAGGCATGGGTCTTCTCTACAATCGAGAGTACGGTTGAGAGGGGGTTAAATAGCCCACCACGCTGGACTAGTGCGTATTGGCGGACTTTACTACATACCGTAGAAATCATAACATCCAGATCAGACACAAATATTTGTGAGGTCCAGAACAATTTGTCTCTATGGATGGATGGAGGATTGAACTCACGGCCTCTATTTTCACAGCCTGATCTCAACCAACTGCGACTCTGACACTGTCCAAAATGAAGTAAGGGCCATCCAGTTCTAAAACAAAAGCTCTAAAAAATGTTATTTTATATACGATGTGATTTTTGCACAAAGTATAAATCTGGGTGTCGTCATACGAATAACTACGCATGAGCAGTTCAAAAGCGCGCGATGCTTAGGTTGCCTGGGCAACCCGCCGGGGTCTGTATCGATCGCCGCGCACCCCAACCCTAAGCTGAGAATTTTCCAGGGATGTTATTACAGACTCGTCGTATTAGGATAATTATTAACAAAGTGCAAATAGATTTGTTGTTATTGCAAAAAAAAATATTATATTTCTATTTATACCTAGCGAGTGTCTAATTAACTGATTTATAAACAATGCATAGTGTAGATTGATAGATTGAAAATCATTACATTTTTATCAGATAACATTTGTTTATTTTGGCTGGACAAAATGACTCCATTGTAACCTTATGGAAAATACAATGCCCTCCAGAAAGAGTTTCGACAGATGACTGGCCAGATTCTGTCGCCACTTGACAAAATTTTGCCGGCCGGCAATATGGGTTAGTATAGAGACCAAAAAGGGAATAGAAAAGTTTAATTTTATAACAGATATTTAAAAAAAATCTTATACTGTCGCAATAAGTATCTTGGTTTAATAAATACAGTACAATCAAGCTAGAGGATATTAAAATATGAGAACATCTGAAAAACAACAAGTAATAATGTGTACAATACATCACATCATCAATGTCAGGATAGACACATAAATTTATAAAAATCGCAAAGCTACACATAGACGTTCGCATTGTGATTGCAAAAAATTAACAAAATAAATTTATAATTGGTTACACAGCAGCATGCTGTATGTCAGCATTTTCTATCATCTTTGAGTTTTCATTCTTTATTTTTTTAGGAATACCTATTCATTATCACAAGCTAATCTTAAATGAGTTACAAGTACACTGTAATCTTTATATTCCCACTTTTTATTAAAAAAACATGTTGTTTTCGTCCAAAAAGTCCCAATCGTATTTTTGTTGCATCTTGTCAATAACAGTGTTTATCTGACTTCGGTCGTTTTGATATCAAGCGTGGTATATTATAACAATTATCTGCACTAATTAAAAGACTACGTATAGTATGTAAGTATCTATATTATACCAACAACAAATATTGTTTCCTTCTCCTCGCATGTTTTTTCTTTCTGATTAATTTCATTGCGAGTTAAAGACAGGCTAATGTCCCTAAGAGACTCGCCGAGCTCCGGAGCTCGGTGTCAATTCGTGCAGTGGTGGTGTGTGGGGGAAAAGTCTCTGTATAAATACCCAAAAGTTAAAATTAGTCGTATATTAAAATCGTATAATTTTATTGAGAGCTTCCTCCATTTGAATAAAGTAAAATACAGTATTATTTCAATACAACTTGAGAAATAATGACAGGACGCTCCAAGTAATGTTTGTTAATAAAAGCGCCATCTGTGTTGTAAAGGGTAGATCACTACGAAACGGGGTTGTAGTCGAATGAGTGATAAACTTGCTGTAATAAATATAGAGTAGTATAGAGGGCGCCTACAAGTATTTTGATGTATATTAATTGGATACATAATACAAGGGTTATTTGTCTTTTTAAATGGAAGAAAAAAAATGTTATATGACCAAAGTCAAAACAGTAGTTAAAATTTTACAAAATATTTCTCTGACAAAATCACCAACCCGCACTAGGCTAGCATGGTAAACTAAGTATATGGCCTAACTCCTCTCAATCGTACTCTCGATTGTAGAAGAGGCCCGTGCCCTTCAGTGGGACGTATATGGGTTGAGACAGATCTACAAATATAGATTAATAACAAATTGTGATATGTCGGCCACGCAACAAATACTAATTAGTAAAGTGAAAATGAGTCTCTGATTCATCTAAGTCCTTCTGGTATTGTATTTTTATTTACACGGCCTTATGCATAGACCTTATTAAAACATTTTTAATCATCGTATGTTTTGTCCCTTTCAAGCGTTTTTTGAATTCAGTTTGAGTGAAAAAGACAAATTATTCGATAGCTAAATAGCTTTTAAAACTATCTTTGAATAAGGCCGACAATGTTCAAATAACTTTATTTGCGCGGTTTTATTGACCACTGTCTACATTTTTTCAAAGGTGAACCCTGTCCTTTGTGTTTAATAATATGTTTAATTATTTTAATAAGACATAGATAAATGATAATACTCGTATTGCTGGAAATTTCCGATCGCATGGAAAGTTTCAGCGACGAGCTAATGAATATGGATCGATATTTCCATCCGACTGGATAACAGGTCACCGCGTCAGAACTGTCGTATTCTAGCTATTGTAATTTAAATTCTATTGTCAAGTTGAATGCGACACAATAGGGCATTTTTTTATCATATCTTCGGCAAACGAGTGAGCAGGTCACCTGGTGGTAAGTGATCACTGCCGCCCATGAACATCAACAACGTTGGATTATCGATGTGTTGCCGGCGCATCAGATCGGCAGGGGAGCGGGTGGGTAAAAGGATGGGAAGAGGAAAAGGGTATTGGGCATCCGGCAGTCTCACTCACCGAACGAAACGCGATAGCAAAGCTGTCGCTTCACGTCGATGTCCTGTGAGACAGTGGTACCACCCCGGCCAAGCCTGCCCATTCATGCTGAGTCATGGCTGCCAACAGCGTGGCTCCACCTCGTGGTAATCTTCATTACAATGAGCTTTTTTTTTATCAGCCCATATACGTCCCACTGCTGGGCACGGGCCTACTCTACAATCGAGAGAATCGATTGAGAGTGGTTAGGCCATATAGTCCATCACGCTGGCCTAGTGCGAGTTGGCGGACTTACATACCGTAGAAATTCTTTAAAATCGCTACGGTATGCAGGTTTCCTCACGATGTTTTCCTTCACCGTTAAAGTGCGTGGTGATTGACTATCAATACACACATAACTCCGAAAAGTCAGAGGTGTGCCCTGGGATTTGAACCCTCGACCACCGTGAACATATAGGCAGCCGAGTCTGGTCCGTTACCAACAGGCCACCACGCACTTTTTATTGCGATTTATGTATGAGCTTATTAGGTGTCATAATAAATAATAGCCACATACATAGTTCTGACCTCACGATAAGATCGAGTCTGGTATAGTGGATATCAGGAACTACGAGAGACTTCGGTCTCACAAACACCCAGAACCGAAACAAATACTTGTGGTTCACACAAACATTTGTGTCGGTACGGAAATCGAATCCGCGGCCTCTCGTTTCATAGCCGGCGTCTAACCAACTGATCCACGAAGGTTGTCGTTATGCCACATTGTGAAGACTAGTTCATATTAGAAGATAAATTGTACCATGCAGGTATGATGTAGATTTTATATCATTTTTCTACTACACATACATAAACACACGCCTTTTTTACAGAAGGGGTAGGCAGAGGTGCTACCAGAACACCCACGTTTCGCCTTGCATATTCCGTCCCACGATGTGATAGGGGGCGAGCCTATCGCCATATCGGGCACAAATTCCTGACTCCGGGCTGATAATGAATAGCAAAATCCAATATCACTTTGCCCGACCCGGGATTCGAACTCGAGACCTCAGCTTTGCAATCATACCGTAGTACCACTACGCCACCGAGGCATTTTTCTATTATAGTCTGTTTTTTTATTTAAAATAACTAATAAGTAGTAGTTAGTGTTGGCCTAATTTGTAACATTACCATCAATTGCATATCATAAACATATATTTTGCAAATACACTTTGTAGATTAGAATAAAACTGTGAAATTATTCTAATCTATAAGTGTATTCTATTCGTTCACACAACAGATGAAGCGACTGCCACGGTGGCGTTATTGTACTACGGTATGATTATAAAGCTGAGGTCTTGGGTTCGAATCCCGGGTCGAGCAAAGTGATATTGGATTTTTCTATTCATCATCAGCCCGGTGTCAGTTATTTGTGCCTGATATGGCGATAGGCTCGCCCCCTATAACATTATAGGACTGAACACATAAGGCGAAACGTGGGAGTCCTAGTTGCACCTCTGCCTAGTGCCTACCCCTTCTGTGTAAAGGGCGTGATGTTTATGTATGTATGACAGATAACGACATGCGACTACATTTTATTTTAGTTTTAAAATGAACACAAACATTTACCCGTAACGAATTCCTTTGAACATCCGTCGCTTAATGCCTCGTGCATTACTGTTGTAGTAAATAAGCACATGTTTCGAATGATTGGTCTCAATAAAAATATTAAAAAAAAAACATAATCTAGACTAAAAACGACTTATAGAGTAACCTTAAATGTTCTAACCCGCAGCTCCATTTGCGTGGTTATCTTATAAAAGAATTCCCATGCCGTTCTGTCCCGATATATCCCACCTTGTCCTGTCTCATTCTCACTCAAGATATGGAATCTAGTCCCATCCCATCCATTTGAGTATCTACAAAAAAGTATCAAATATATCGGAATTCCTCCCTCATCCCACGGGAACACTACACTTTTTGGGATAAAAAAGCCTAAGTGGCCTAAGTGTTAATCCAGAATGTCAGCTATCTCCGTACCAAATTTCATTAAAATCCATTAAGCCGTTTCTGAGTTCATGGCGCACAACCGCACAGACAAACTGACAAAAATTCAAAAAATCGTTGTTTTGGATTCTATTACCTTGATAAATAGTCTCCCCATATCAGTTTTTTTCATAGATCTCTAATGTACAGAAATTGATCGGTTACAAATTTATTACCATGTATGTATCAATGAGGCGATGTGTGAGGGTGGGAGGCAGTGCGTCACACACATCGAATGTAATCTCTCGACCTTTTATGAAAAACATACATATATTTTTATCACAAAGCAAATGCTATAAAATGTGTTTCAAGTCACAGGGCACTATAACGGTAAAGGAAAACATCGTAAGGTACCTGCATACCGTAGGGATTTTAGAGAATTTCTACGGTATGTAAAGTCCGCCTGGCGCCAGCCCACACCAGGCTAACGTGGTGGACTATATGGCCCAACCCTTTTCAATAATACTCTAGATTGTAGAGGAGGCCCATGCCCTACAGTGGGACGTATATGACCCGATACAGATACAGATGCAGAATCAAATATTTTACAATATTTTAGCATTTAGAATTATATTTACGTATGATGCTCAAAGCGGTCCAGTACTTGGAATGGAATAATGCCCCCGGCACCCCTCTCCTTTTTCCCTTTCCTAAGTATTCAGTACTTTTCCACCCCTCAATTTCATCCCCCTTTACAACAAAAATATGTGAGGTGGCTGGGGGTGCCTACAGACAACATCGCCGCGCCGGCGCGAGAAGTATCGATAGATATGAATAAAACATAATATTTTATTAAATTAATGACAATTTAAGTGTCAGAAAACCACAGCCCGTCTTTGGGTTATTGAAGGACATTGTTCAAATTGACCCACGAATCAACACCCGTTAGACGTAATAAATAACTACTAGTTTATTTCATAATTTAATAAGCTATTTTTGTAATTTCACGGACACCCAAGTATTGCAAAATTATTTTAAGCTGTTTTATTATCTTGACTTTGAATAATCAGGCCTCCATTATATCCGAAATATTGTCAGTAATGTCAATGCCGTAGTTTATATTCAGCCAACTGGGATAACGTTGCCCCAGTCTTACATTTTGATCCATATAAATTGGATGCAAACAACAATACAAAAAATAATCATCGGGGTAGTTATATTATTCTGTATTTTTATTGCTATATACTTAATGATATTGATTAATTCATAATATTATGTAAGAAGGTACATACGTTTAGTTGTCTTCACACCGCTTCTGTAGATTTTAACTGTGACCTTGGTTTTCTGCTCGATCCGTACCACGTTGACCGACATTTCAATCGCTAATAACTATACCAATCAAAAACTGTTAGCTGTGACCCACTGAAACACGGCTAGCTTACTATAACAGGTTTGACCTAATGGTAATTCAGACAGACATATAATGTCGTCGCCGTATCGATTCAGGCATGCCCAACGCGCTGCTAGCGCCGCGGAAGTAATATCTACCTACGTTCGACAACACGCCATCTAGATTTTTATTCGAGAATTGCTAAATGAACAGAGTAGAGCTTCAACGCTAATAGTTTAGGCGGTTTGTAGCGCGCGGTTGCGTGTGCCTGCGTTGATTGTAAGTACCTCTCTTAGTATTGAAAAACGCATAGTACAACACACAGAAAACACATACTCTCGCGGTGATGCAGATCACGCGTCTACGTGCAGATTGACACGCGTTGCCGCTCGTGGGTGCGGGGCAATGCGCAAGGTATAGCACACTGAGATCGGCAATATGATGCGTGATTTTGACAAAGCTAGACGCACAGCTAGACGTGAAGCATTACACAAGAGCCCGTGACCGCCAGAACTTCGTCATTTCATAATGTTTGTCTGCGCATGTGTCTAACACATTTAATGTGTCTGACAAGTTGTTACATATTACGATATCTTCAAACTTCAATAAAAAGTAATTCAACCAGCGTTATAGTATAAAAGCTGAATTTAATATATCCACACTAAGAACACTCAGACCATTCCTCATTGAAAGGGGAACGCCCTGAAGATTGGAGAGGGGAGAACGAGGATTTTTTCCACGTGAAGGCTCACACCTGGGTTTTCCTAGCACTGAACTCGCACATATTCCTGGAACCCCATGTAGAAATGAAATCCAAGGACCGGTTGAGCTCAATGACAAAATCTTCGCGCCCACTTACAGTGTCGACCCGGCAACCTAAGGGCTTATAGCAGTATAGTTCATGAACCGTGCTGCCGCTTCACCCCAGCGATGCAGGACGAACGCATGAAGATCACCCGTTGATTGGTTGTGACGGAATCCAATCTGCCGACGAGTAATGCTAGACCCTTCGCTTAACCTGCACGGGACGTGAAGGTGAAGCGAACGGTACTGACGACCCGACGAGGCAGTGATCAGAAGTGCCTAAAGGCGCACTACCGGTCCCACGATACCGGGCCGGGTGACTCGCCAGCAGAAGGTCAGTTGCGTCAAGTCATTTTTTTCTACCACCCGGTTCGGAAAACGGTTTTCACTAGAGAAGAACGGGCAAAAAAACTCTAGTGTTGGTCTTTTCAAAACCAGTTTACAATATCGTGATTATTACAAAAAATACAAGTTGTTTTAAATCAGAGCAGTCCATTGATAATTTGTTATAATTTGCAAGTGACATATATTTTATGTTGATGTTGGCGAACTCCATAGTGAACGCGGTGGTGGAGTTATGCACCGCTGAAGAACCTGCTCTGTTTAATTACACTGTCATGGGTTCGGGTTGGGTTCGATGAAGAAGCATCGAGAAGATTGAGTCCGGGCACTAAGAAGACCGAATGGGTACCGGAACGAAAGAATCGGGGGGAGGCCAATTGATCCGCCGGACGGAAGAGCTCCCGTACCTTCCCGGGATGAGCCGCCGGGACACCACATCCGGTCACCAACCGGCACGATGGACCCACCCAATAGTATGCGCAGCATGGTAAGGCAGCATCTCATGATGGTTAGCCACGATTGGGCCTCTGTACTGTACCGCGGGCGATCAGCGGACAACCGTTTCTGCGGGTCTTCCTGGGCGCGGGTCAACACTAAAGATGAGACGTATTTACGATACCAGGTTTTAAAACCAGGTATTCACTTCGAAGTACGGCGCCCTGGTACGAGCAGAAAATACTTACAAGTATGAAAGTATTTCCATACGTCGATGCACAGATAGCTCTGGAGACTACACATGAAAATACTTGCATAGGAAAACGATCCATAAACTAATATAAATAAGAACCATAATCGTATCTGTCAATAACAAATACATTTGAACTTCAAAGTATTTTTTTATTCATACTATTTTGCTCTTTATAGCCATTACATACGGGTTGAATTCCTATGAAAGTATTTTCGAATTTAGACGCCGCTATAAGTCGGTACGCGACGAACTCGGAACACTATATATAAAAATACTTCCATAGAAAAACTATCCTTGACTTCATATAAATAAGAAACTCAATCGTATTTGTGAATAGAAAATACTTTGAAATTCAAAGTATTTTTTATTTATGCTTTTTTGCTCCTTATTAGTTACGGAATACGGATTGGATTCCTATGTAAGTATTTTATAGACGCCGCGCCGCGGCTGGGACGCGAAGGGTTGCCGACTCATACTTACAAAATACTTTCAAGTATTTTAGAACCTGGTTTTGAACCCTAGTATTTTTACGTACTCATACTTAGAAGCCCTGGTACTTAATTATGCAAGTATATCTCATCCCTAGTCAACACTCCTCTCACCGACAGCGAACAGCTGTACCGTAGGAAGACCACTGCTCTTTAAGAGACATTAAATATTTTTTCAATTTTGCTGACAATTGCTGGTTCTATATACTTAACTATAAATTATCTTATATTCATTGTTGAATTGTACATACACTTTAACTATTTATACAACATTCGTATTAATTATGCTGCATAATGGAATTTATAAAAACATTAATAAAATTAATAAACATTAAAAATACTTGTGATCTCTGTGAAATCTCTACAAAAATACTCAGCTCTGTAATACCTGTATTAGTGCTCCAGCTATAGTTTTCAACATATGTATTAATAATGGAATATTTCCTTATAAAATGACACTCAATAAGATCATACCATTTTATAAATCTGGTAGTACAGATGACCCCTCTAATTTTAGACCTATATCAGTACTGACTTCATTAAGCCAAACTTTTGAAAAAATGATTATTATACAAATACAAAGTTACTTTATAACTAATAATATACTTCATGGTAAACAATTTGGTTCCACTCGGAGTCACTCCACTACTGATGCTGGTGTGGAGCTAATAAATAACATATTTGATGTGTATTCTGTGATCTATACAAAGTATTTCTTTCTGTTCACCATCTTATCAGGAAATTGAGCCACTATGGAATTAATGGACCCACTCTGGAATTATGTAAATCATATTTAAGTATAATAATAATAGGATTCACAATGTTGATATCAATGGAAAAATATCTCCTGGTTCTGTCGTTACTATGGGAGTTCCGCAGGGCTCGATTCTTGAACCCTTTCTATTTTTTTATATATGTATATTAATGACTTACCTTATTTTATGAGGGACAAATGTAAGGTGGTGTTGTTTGCTGATGTTACTTTATTGATATTTAATTTCAACAGAATTCATATTCCGTAATCTAATATATGTTATAAGAATATAGAGAAATTTCAAAAGTTAAGCGATATTCATGATAAAAATACTATAAATATAAATAATCTAGTCAGTCATAAGGCCAGGCTAAACAAAATCAGCAAATCTTTTAAGGGTTACTGTATGCACTTCTAGAAAAGCCTTAAGTATAAACAAATTCAAATCCACTATTAAGGGACAGTTGTGTAATAAAGCTTACTATAAAATTTCAGAGTACTTAGAGGATAATCTGGCTTGGGTATATAACTTAATATAAGTCCCCTAAAATGTCTGTGCTCGTCACTTCCCTGTAATATAGTTGAGGAAGCCGATGGCTGGTACATGCGTCATACTCGTGAACTGGTGCTCCTTGTGTGGACTGGTCAGCTCCGTTTGCTTATAATAGTAACTTTTAATTAGTCTTAAACTTTTATTACTATTGATTATTTTGGTAGAACAGTGAATACCGATTCCGCATACTGGGTGACTTCACATTAACTCAGCTGCACAAAATAACTTGACCTATATTATTGTTGATCAATTATTATTTATTTATTTATGAACTGCTCCAAATTCAACTGCGTTGCGACTCCTGTATAATCACTGTCTTGTAACCTTGTTTTGAAAAGAGCAACGCAATAAGTGATACTAAATAATGTATGACATGTCAAGGGTTCAATAGATCTTTTTTGTGGCAAAATTAGCATTAAGCAATAAATTTGATGATGGTAGGATGTATGTCTGCTAAGATAACAACCATCACACATTTAAGTGGACAACATGCCATAGTGACACACATACGTCATATTATGGCTTTAGGCTATAATATATTGAGTTTAAGTCAGGTTTCAAGTCAAATGACTATAATACATATTTTTTGCGTATAAACACATAGCGATCTGTCGGGGAGGCCTATTTTTAGCAGTGGCCTTCCTGTGGCTGAAGAGATAGAAAAGACGGAAACACAAATAGCATTAAAATATATAGAATATATAATTTTGGTCAAAAAAGTATTAAAGTAGCTTGTAAAATTGGTCAAAAAATAACAATTTAAAAAAGAGTGGGGACATTTCATGGGCTCTTTCACACATACACACTCTGATTAAGACGAGTGATGTCACTCACTAGTTTTTGTTTTGCATCTCTTTTCTTTTACTCCCACTGCAAGATTTACAACCTTTTGATAAATACAATAAAAAAATTGAGTCAGTTACCCTATTGTGATGTCTTCTGTCAAGAAAAATCCATATCTTGAACCAGCAGCATCTTGTTTAACAGTCCATGTCTAACTGCAGTTTATTTAATTTATTAAGTTAAGTTACTTTATTAAGATTAAGTTGATCAATGATATTAACATTGTTATAGAGCAGAATTTAAGCCTAATATTATAAAGGCGGAAGATTTGTGTGTTTGTTACGTCTTCACACTAAATCCACTGGACCAATTTTGATGAAATTTGGTAAGGAAGTAGCTGATACCCTGAAATAACACATGAGCCACTTTATATCCTAAAAAAATGTGCTGTTCCCGTGAGATTGACAAGGAATTCAAATATTAGATTGTATTGTATTGTATCAGCCCATATACGACCCACTGCAGGGCCCGTGCCCGTGCCTCCTCTACAATCGAGAGTACAATTGAGAGTGGTTAGGCCATATAGTCCACATCGCTGGCCTAATGCGGGTTGGCGAACTTTTTACATACCATAGAAATTTATACAAATCGCTATGGTATGCAGGTTTCCTCACGATGTTTTCCTTCACCGTTATAGTGCGTGGTGATTGACTATCAATACACACATGACTCCGAAAAGTCAGAGGTGTGCCCTGGGATTTGAACCCGTGACCACCGTGAACATGTAGGCAGCCGCGTCTGGTCCGTTACCAACAGGCCACCACGCACTGATATTAGATATAGGTATTGATATGCCTATTCTTAATAAGCAATATGAAGGACAGCAGTCACATTGAGTTAACATATTAGACAGTTAGTACACAAAATAATGTGTCTGATGAGGACTGGACCCAAAAAATATCTGCACCCAGTCAAGGCTAAGGCCACTAGTAAAATATAAACTGCACAGAAGGGCAATACAAGAAACAAGTACAGTGAAAGTATATAGCATATGAAACATTGCTCTAGCGCAGTGGCCCCAAAGTTGACTAGATTCCGAACCACCTACCAAAACCTTCAAAATTCTGAGTTCAACTTTTGGCCGTAAAGGGGGAATAAAAGTATTAGTGAAACAACATTAACATTTACTTTAATAATTTTGTTAAATACCTACAAAAACTATAATTTCAATGGGATGGGTGTTATTTCCTATGGTTTGTCATTGCAGCTTTAGCATAAACTTCAATTTTAGTTAATTTAGTTGCAGTAGGTTTGGTCTGGGTTGTTTAGTTTTAATGCCGATCATAGTTATGATCAGCATAGCACAGCATATTTTCAGTTGAAAATCTGTCTACACATAGGTATGAATAACTGATCGGGAGGAGAACTCTAATGTTCATTATTATATCTATTTTTACATATCGCACCCCCCGTGCAACACTGTCACTTATGCAAAAATTGCAATAATTAGTTAAAAATATGTAATAACTATCCTAAAGCACCCCCTTACTTGGGGCGATATGTTACCTTTGTAGTACACATAGTTTCCGTATGAGGGCGTGAATGTCATTGTCGTTTTTTCTCATGTCATATTTTTTATACGATGTCAAAAGTTTTAAATGGTTCTCCTGAATAGTAGCATTTTTGCATAAGTGTCAGTGTTGCACCGGGGGTGCGATATTTGTTTTTGAATTTCCTGACGTTTCTATCACTTTACAGTTTTCATGTACACAGTGCAGACTGCGGTATAAGTCAGCTGCTCTGTTTAACTACCCTTAATTTAAAATTATTATATTAAAAACAAATGTAAAACTCAAATCAAATATGCGATAAAATACGTAAGAGTTTGTTTTATTTCAATGACATAAAATTATTAATTGGATACTAAAGACGGGACAAAATAGTAATGTGACAGAAATGGTGCTATGGCACCAGCCAGAACAAAGCTAAGTAGAAATAAGAAAGACAAACAATCTTAATAAACAAATTCGCATCGAGATTTTCATTTTATACTCAACTGCACTATTTTACACATTCTAATAAAAATGAAAGTCGCTGGATGCAGGCCTTATCTAACAGGTTCCTTTTGGTACGTTTATGGGAAACCTGTAATATATTTATGGTAAATTTATGTCAAGAAGTGAACTTCCCAATACTGTTGAAAAAACCTTATGGGTAGGTGCAAAAAGAACTGGTAAACAACATAAATGCTGAATAAAACATTTTGCATCGAAAGTATAGTTATTATGGAATAAATTCGCAGCACAGTACTGAAATTTACATGGATGAATACGCACCTATGTACTTATATCATCAGCTTGCTCATGGCCTAACAAAGTTAAGTAACGTAATAAAAAATTCGTGTTTACATGAATTATGGACATACGGTATTGACTATACAGCAGCAAAACAGCTCCGTTATTACTAGATATGCACGCGCAGCTATTACGAAACTCGGGTCATCACAATTTTGAACTTTTTTTTATTGTTTTGCTTCACTTACCTGTGGCGGCTGAGACTCGCACGTACACTTTACTCAGCGGTATTATAGGCACCTGCATCCGCTTTTCCTCGTCCATAAACTCTTTAACTTTTAAAATTATGTCACGAACTTCACTAGTTATGTTCTTGGGCATATTGCACGGTATTTGCACTGATTTCTAAAACAAAAACACAAGCGATATCAATGGCCGAAGTTGTCAAAGCGACATTGTCAGGTATGGCGCCCGTGTGTTCCGCGGAATACGCAGAATTTAACATGTTTTACAGCAATTTCGTTTTTAATACACTTATTATAGTAAATAAGATATTTTATTTCCTAATCAATAATGGTCAACATTACTTTTATCCTAAATCTCTTTTGATTGTATGCGGCTCCAACAAGCTTCCAAATATTTTTAGAGATTTTTATAAATCGGATAAATATAAAAAAAAGGCATTTATCATTAGTACTTAAAATAAAAAATATTTCAAAATTTGTTATCAAAATTATTGATTCTTAACAAGAAACTTAAAATATTATGTTGCCTGTCCATGTCCATTACCATTTATGTAGTATGTATGGTAGATGTAGTAAAACCTTGATCGGCAATGGACCATTTTGAGTGTAACCAAAACGGGGTTGTGATAGTGTGCGTGAAGTTTGCATGTGTGCTTGACAGATCATGCTACGCTATGCGCTGTCGATTTTATCATATCGATATCGATCTAGCTGGCAGTCTCAAGTTAGGATGTTTTTTATAGGTTTAAGCGATATTTTATTATACGGTATATAAAAATATCGACATATTATTAATAAATAAGGACGTGATTAAGATTTTTCGATGTCACATTTTAGGGCAACGGTTGGGGCAACGATTATGAAATTAATAGAAGTATCGATTTTTTCTATTTGTTTAATATATTATTGTTTTATTTCATTTGCAGCTTACGTGGCACAGTTAGTTGAAATAGTAAATCACGCATCCGGTTTATTATAAATATTTAGAAAATATCAATAGTGTAAAAATAAAGTGAAGTAATAACTGGTATTGTAAAATTAATACGATAAAATTGTAGCGAAATTTGAATTGTCATCGACTTTTTTTATCGACTTGTATGTTATTGATCGAACCTGTCAATCAATCCCTAGCAACTGCTGATTGAAATTTAATATAAATTCACGTATTTGATATTATTTTTTATAGGCAGAAATGCTTTCAGGTCACTTATATAATGAATTACTATATTTTTTTCTACCGATATGTATTCAAGATTTGTCTTTTAATTCTAAAATATTTTGAAACTGACATCTAAAGGCTTGTTACGTGTAATGTATGGTCACATCATGCATCTCGCTCTAAAATATGAGTTAAATCATTCTATCTCTTTCACGTTGCCGATCTATGTTTTATGCTAAATCTATGTCCATTACAAATGTCAGTGGCGCCATATTTAAATTATCAATCTTTTAAAATAAAAAAATGAGTAGTCGCCGCGACTTTCACGAATCGTATTACGATCACGCATGTACGGTGATACCGCAGAAAGATGTTTTACAGACGGATATAGTAGGGCATAGTTGTTTGACTGCTCTGAAGAGATGGTGGAATGGCTTGTTCCTGCTGTCCTATGGTGACCGTCGCTCGCAAGTCTACTTCACTAGTTCACACGCTATGCGCATGGAGAGAGTCAGGCAGTACCGACGGTACCGGAACCGCATACATCCTTTTAGCAAATTTAGGTAAGGTGTTTGTACTGATGAATACTTCTTGATAATTATGGGCCTACGCAGACCGGAACGCAATGACAAGGGATTTGATTTTTTACCAAAAGATAATAAAATTATCTGGTAGGAATACGCCATAAATTTTAATGCTGTATATTGATGCCGCGGCATCGTGAAATCCCTTTCGATTCCAGTCGCTATAGTGTGCATGTTTCCTCACGGCGTTTTTCATCACCGTTATAGTGCGTGGTGATTGACTATTAACACACACAACTCCGAAAATTCAAAGGTGTTCCCTGGGATTTGAACTGGCGACCAAACACCGTAAACGTAATTACTGGACATGAGACTCACCATCTTATGTCTAAGGATGGAGGGCGCAGTGGAATTTCAAGCATTGCTTTGTAATTCACGGTGTCGTCTCGTTTTGCTACTGTTCATAAGCGGTCGTATCGCTTACGATCAGGCGAATGGTATGCTCGTCTCGACATTGATTCATCGTGGTCTCTAGACTTTGCAGACTAACGCTCTGCCAGCTAACCTAATCCGGCTACAGTGTGCATGGCAAAATAATAAGTCTACTTCATACTAATGTTCACATAGGCAAACCTGATAGAGATCACACATATCGGGATTCGGGTACAAATACCTGCCCCGGGCAGTTCATATGAGATATTATTATCCAAAGTGGATTGGCTTACATAGGTAATCGAGTCGTGGAGCCCACTGTTTACAGCTTATACATGCTGCCTCTATACCTATGAGGCGACGTATCAATACGGTACATTTTATAATTTGCATCATCTAATAAATTAATTCGTGATATTTTTTTCCAGGAATTTCTGGGATTGCTTAATGTTGATCGTTTTTATATTAAACAAATTTATATTTCATCATAACACTTCAGTCGTATTTGGTCAAACTTCTGTCCCATTGAACTACATCGCAGTCAGTGTAGAAGCTGTCATATTTATGGATTTGCTGGTCAACCTCCATACTGGCTTTGCCATTAAAGAAACTAAACAAGTTATATTGAACCTGAAGAAAAGTCTCGTCCGATATTGTTCTACAAATCTTTTTCTTCATTGCGCGTCGGCTATACCATTGCAGACCATCATGCTCTTTAGATACGGCAATAAAGGCCACTCTCCTCTTTGTAAGACCAACTACTTTGTGTGTACCCTAAGGATCATGAACGTGATCAGTCTGTACCGAGTTTACGAATCAACAAAATTCTTGATACGTGCTCGGGACTCCTCGAGAACCACTCACGTGTACAAATTTCTACGCATCATAGTGCTTGGGTTTATCACCATGCTGCAACTCTTTGACCTCGGCGATACTATGTGTTTGATCAATATAATTAAGACAGGAGAGGTTGCTAGACAGTCTCACTACAGAATCCTTTTGTTGGCCAGATTTGGTTCGCGAGAAACGCCTTCTCCTTTCAGATTGATGATTCTAAATTTCGCTAGGATCAGCAAGTCGCTTTTGTTGTTTACTTTCGGTTTTAGATCTATAAACTACTATATGGATATGATGTTTTGTCTCGTATCCTACCTCATATCGAACATATTCTATATGTGGTGTTTTCTCGAGTGCTTCGCGTTTATGAACTGGTTAAAGTTTCCTGAGGACCAAGTTATAATTAATAGGAATATGACCCTCAACGTAGTACACTCCCGCCAGCTATCTGATCAATTATGCCAAAAAGTGAAACAATTTTTTGAATTCAAAATGTCGCGAGAGAACAGAATCCATAAAATAAATGGACTGTATATTTCTCTGCCGAACGTCTTGAAGGAAGAAGCAAAATTGAAATGTTATAAAAAACACTTTATGAGAATGCCTTTTTTCACAAATTGGCCGATGATAATTATCGAAGCGATGGTGCTTATGTTGAAGGATGAAATCTATCTGAGAGACGATATCATATCTCAGGTAAGTAAAATAAGGCGTAGTCATTTTAGTAAGGTATGTTCATTACATACAATTTTTAAAACAATTTACAATGTATAGCAATGTATTTTATTGTTTCTGATTATATTAGTAGAAAAATAGAAAACTCGTGTTCGAAATTAAAAGTGTGACAAAAATAAAAATATTGGTGCATTCCCAGATTTCGTGATATTTACCGCTACAAAATTTAGAGCAATACATTAAGGGTTCATGAATAAATGCTGCATGTAAAATATCACTAGCTTTTAAAATTGCAAGATTTTTTCCCACAGCCATAATTATTCTGAATTGTTGATAGAAATCTATATTCTAGCCGGGGGTGCCCGGAAAAGGGCTGATAATAGTGGACCTAGGCGAGCTGGCAGTGTACTCTGCGTACAAGCAGGAGTCAGGGCATCTTATAGACGGAGACTACTTCGGAGAACTGGCCCTTGTCACCGACAAAGAAGTGCCCATGTCTTACGTTGTTGCCAGCACACCTTGCAAGGTGTGGAATATAGATAAACTATTATTTTTTTCTGATATGTAAGGCGTCTATTAAGGTAGGAGGGTGCTGGATGGAGACTGCTTTCAATAGCGGTCTGTAAAAATCTTTGGTTATGCTAAATTAGGAGCCAAGTTCGTGTGATTGATACTGACGAAGGCATTTACACCATAATATAATATGTCACAAAATGCTGTGCATTCACAATATCAACACAAAGAACTGCATCGACGACGATACAAATAAGGTAACGCCTAATATATCATTTTGAGGGTTGCTAGGGGTGTCACTAGTTTAACCCACAGTACGCGCAAGTTATTACCATTATAAAAGTTCACAGTCCTCGGATTCCAGTCCTAGGCAATTTATGTGATATTTTTAAAATCAAAAAACTAATAAAGACGGCATGCATCAATGGATATAGGCTAAGATATTTATGACTACATCCCAATCAGATATTTTTCTGCGTATTTAATTCAATATTCCTATGTTCTCTGCATGCAGATCCTAATACTGTCGAAGACGATGTTCAGGCACCTCATGAGGGACTTCCCAGATCTGTTTTATCTTCTAAAACACGACCTTACGAAACAAATTTGCAATTCTAGCAATGAAGAAGATAGTGAGCTGTAAGCGGCTATTTTTATTAATTATTTTGTCATTAAGCACTGTTATTTTAAGTTTTGTATCAAATAAAAAATATAAATATAATAGTGTTTTTTCTAAGACTTAAACGTCTTATTGTATTGTACTTTACGTATTCTGGAGTGAATATGTTCGCAAAATATGTGGAGTAAGATGTCCATACGTCCCACTACAGGGCAAGAGCCTCCTCTACAATAAACTGTGTAGTTGTTAACATTTAATGTATCTGTCTAAGAATGGAGGAGGGGGACCTTAGTTAAGTTAGGTTAGGTGTATAAAGTACTAAACTATGTCCTATAAAATAGCAAAGTATTCTGTCACATATTATGTAGGTACATTAATTATCACCCATTAATGTGTTTCTTTTGTTAAATATAACTTAATATAATAGTATTAATTGTTTGAATAAAAGTAATAATTATTTTTTTTATTAAAAGGATATTTCAAGCGAACTATTTTGCGGATTTCAAACAAGTTAAACATTCTCCTTTTATACGTAGTACGTCTACCATCAGGTAGATGGCGGTAATACCACTCAGATCAACCACAATGGGTTTTATTCATAGATAGTTTTAAAACCTAATTTTGGTATCGATTTTTTTGCTCCTTTCGAACGACTTTTAAATTCAGTTCAAACGAAGAAGACAAAACATTCGATAACTAATTCGGTTTTAAAACTGTCTATGAATAAGGCTGAATGTGTTTTTTTATGAAATAGTCAAATTAAACTTATGCATTCATTTGTATAGTTATGTATGATTTCAGTCCAAGAGCCTCTTAGAGTTTTCAAGAGGCTTTAAGAGTACAAATAGCATTCTCTTAACCCTCTTGAATGTTTCGAACGAACTACATACAAGTAATGTCGAGGCACTCCGGTGTAATTTCTCGCTTTAACCACAATAACACATTACGCGATATCATGGCGCTATTCGCTAACACATTTTATTAAAATGAGGGATATAACGAACATAGTGTCAAAATTTTAGCATACAAATAGGTGAAACTATAGGCTAGGTTCTATGCATTCAAAGGGCTGTCTGGTAAATATCACTGCTTTCCCCAATTCTATCACCACGCAACAGGGTGTAAAACATAGTCCAGTTTGAAGTACACCGTAACCAGTGCCTAGAAGGTCTATTTTATATTATAGGGGCAAACGAGCATATGTTCCACCTGATGGTAAGTGATCACCGCCGCCCATGAACATCTGCAACACCATAGAGCATGTAGATGCCGGCCTTTAAGGTGGGATTACGCTCGTTTTTTTAAGGTCGCTAGGTCGTACTTATCCGGAAATTACAATATTTGAAATTAGTTTCAGTGGGTGCTGGGCATGATATGTGCTGGGCATAAATCGATTTAGCACCTAATGTTACCATTGTTCTCATGTAAGTGACTTAAACCTTAATGTGTCGTGATGACCAGTGCATTGTAGTGTCATTCCCGTTCTTACTTATTAGTTCTGAATGATGATATTCCTGTGTACGGGAGGCCGCTTACCATCAGGCGGCTTACCTGCCCGACTCGTCATTCGCCTTTTAAAAACAAAACATATTTGGTTAAGTTATTTGTTTACACTTTGTACAATTTGATTAGTACAGGCAGACTTCATGCCTAATGGCATGTTTTATTTGTCACATTGTCGAAAAATCGACAAACCAAGAATGTTTTTTATGGATTAAAATTAAATTGCCTTAAAACACTTAGTATGCTATAAAAGCGCAGTATAGAGGCAATAAAAGGACCTCAACTAGGCGGATGTGGCAGATGGTGTCTAGATTTTTTATGAGATATGACAAAGAACATTGATTTGAATATATATGAAAGTTTTGAATAAATATTTTTGAGAAAGCGTCGAATATTGTTCCTTTATTACATCAATAACTAAATAATTATTTAAAGCTTTATTAGTACACCTTCTTTCTCACAATCTTTTCCAAGTGTGGTGACAGACAGGGAGAATCCTATTTTGTGTCTTGACGGCTACGCTAGACAGCTAGTCGCCATGTTTGAATGGAAGACTCTTAGTGGAAGACTATATAAATTAAGATTAATCTGTGAATATGTGCGCCTTTCGTGATTTTCAGGAGTCCTACTACGATCACAGATGCTTGATCGTGCCAGAAAAGGACGTGTTAGAAATCGACATACCGGGCGGCGGCTTTGTCGTATATTTAAAGCGATGGTGGAACGACCTTTTTCTGTTGTCATACAATGACAGACGCTCCAGGGTCTACTTCACCAGCTCAAGGAACATGAGCATGGAGAGGTTCAAACAATACCGCCAGTACAGGAACCGCATACATCCACTGAGCAAGTTCAGGTGATTTTTTTCATCTATTTCAGCTGATAACAGGCCCTGGGTATAGGCTTCTTTCTTTGGTTAGACGTCAGCTGTGAAAAGTAAGGCCGCGGATTCGATCCCCGCACCGAAACAAATATTTGTGCGATCCACAGGTGGTTTGTATGGTCTGGGTGTTTGTGAGACTGAAAAGTCTCTCGTAGTTTCTGATACCCACGACACAAGACTCAGTCTTAATGTGGAGTCAGGGCTATGTATGCGACTGTGGGGTGTATTTATTTATTTTATCTGAGTGGGTTTAGAAGCAATCCTATTGGACCAACAGACGCACACCAAATCTACATATTCATCTCAAAGTACATATCAACAATGTTCACAAAGTTTGCACTTATTGAGTCATAAACTATAGAATATTGTGTTTCCAATTGCAAGTCCTGATGCAGATAAAGGATTTGTAAAGAAAACGTGTTCACACTATTCAAGTTTTCAATATTGAAGCAATAATTGTACTAATCTAATCTAATCCATCAGCCAAAGTCCACTGCTGAACATAGGCCTCTCCAAATTATTTCCACAGTGGCCTGTTGGAGGCAGCCTGTAATAATAATTGTACAAATTGTGTTATTTAATAACAGTTTTTTTAAATCCAAAATTATATAGCAAATTTTTTTTTTCAGAAACTTCTGGGACTGTCTTACGATGCATGTTTTTTTAATAGAAAAAATCGTGTTCCACCATAACACCTCAGTAATATTTGAAAAAGTGTTTCACATGTTCTTTTACTACGTCGCGATATTGCTGGAGATCATCGTCATCGCTGACTTGTTCGTTAACTTCGAGACAGGATACATACATAAACCTACGAAGAGAATAATTCTCAATACCAAAGCTGGAATATGCAAGTATTGCTCTACAAAACTGTTCATACACTGTGTTTCGGCCATACCACTTCAATGTTTGATGTTCTTGCGTCTTGGAGACGATATTGACAGTGCTCTCAGCAAGGCTAACTACTTTGTATGCGTTCTTAGAATCATTAATATGTTTAGCTTGTATAGAGTGTACGAATCCACTAAGTATTGGACTCGTGCCCGCGAACCCTCAGCAGTGATGTACTTCTTCAAGTTTCTTCGTATTGGAGTCGTGGCCTTTATCTCCATGCTCCTGTTATTTGACCTGAGTGACACTTTATGCTTGCTGACGAATATGTGGACTGGATATGTAGACAAGAAAGCATTTTATAACTTTCTACTATTTCTAAAGAAGGGTGGGAAGGGTGATCCGTCCAGGGTCAATTTAATATTATTTTGCTTCAACATGGGAAGAATTTGCAAATCACTGTTTATGTTCGGACATATGTACGCATACTATTATTTAGATATGATGACATCGCTGTTAGCTTATTTCATTGCTAATATTTTCTATATGTGGTGTTTGTTGGAGTGTTACGGATTTATGATTAGGCGAAAGTACCAAGCTGATCATTTGATCATCAGCAAGACGTTGACCCTTAACTTGGCTCGTAACCGTCAGCTTCCTGATAAAGTTTGCCACAGAATCAGTCAGTATTACGATTTGAAAATGACAGCACCGCAAAGAGTAGAACAAGGCAACGAGCTGTACACTTGCCTGCCTGCCGTGTTGAAGAGAGACGCCAAATTGCGTTGCTATAGCAAGCGTATTACCAGGTTGCCTTTCTTCTCTGGTTGGCCAATGGATATATTGGATCAGATGGTTCTGCTGTTGAAGGAAGTCGTGTACCTGACTGACGATATCGTGGCGGAAGTACGTATTTTACTTACTACATTAAACTCATCACTGCATCAACTTAAATATGCTTCTTTGCTGATTATATAATTATTATTAGATTATATCATTTTCCCACGGTAGTGTCCGCATCCGATCCTTACCGTTTTATACTTATTATAGTGTATCTGAACTATTAAAATTAATACCGTAGTTTAAGTATCTGTAGGTAGCAATGCTTACTTTGCGAGGTTTTTTGTTGCATAAAATAAAATTCCTTTGATTAGGACTTCCCAATTTATTTGTACTGTGACGCGCCCTTATCAATTTATTTTTTACGACGCCCTTAGACAGCACCACCCCGCCACCATCCCGCCCTGCTCGATTAAATATCCCAGATTTAATAGCCTCATAAAAGGTTATCAGAATAATTCTTATTGGACACAACAAATAAGCGTAATAAAGAAGAGATATATTTATTTTGGCTAACTGATAGTGGTACGAATGTCCTTGCTTTTCTAAGCATTGCTTTCCAAAACAGGGCCCCGGTTTGGGTTTAGCTAATGGCCGGCGTAGACCGGGATGGCATGCCAAGGATTTTTTTTTTTGCCAAAGGATATTCAAATTTATTTGGTAAGAATAGAAACAAATTTCAATGTTTTGAATTTATGTGGCGGCATCGAAAGGCATTTCTCGATAAAAAATATAATCCCAGGCCATTCCCTCCCGGACTGCGCTGACCCTAACTCGACTCTGTCGCATCGATTCTTGACGCCCCTGGGACATTGCTGCAACATCCCAGGGCGTCACGAGGCACAGTTTGGGAAGCCCTGGTCTAGACTAGCTGACATATCGAAAGGGCTAGTGACGGTTGCAAAAACATTACTCAAATTGTGTTGTAACAAGAAATTAGAAAAAATTGCCTAGGTGTGTGATAAAGACAGTAGAATATAATATTGATCTTAGCCCTCAGTTTGTGGAGATGGGTTGGTGATAGTGGACGAGGGCGAGGCTGCGGTGTACTCCTCGAGCAGGAAGGAGACGGGGCACCTCATCGACGGTGATTACTACGGCGAGCTATCCCTCGTCACCGACAAGGAAATGCGCACGTCCTGCGTCGTCGCTACCACTAGCTGTAAGGTCAGAAATTACACGTATATAAGTATTAGCTGTGTAAATACTCATGATTAAAGTATAACTTGCTTTAGTCTAATAGTGTACCTAAAGACACAAATATTGTGAGGTTTATGTAGTGACATACAACAAGTGTGTTGCATCAACTCACAATCGCCCACCGCACAGCACGTGACTCTTCAACAACCGAGAGTTTGATTGAGAGGGGTTAGACCAGAGGCAAACCGCGATACGCGGCTCTTTAAGTCCAACCACGGCTGCGGCTCTTCCACGAAATGTTTAGTGCTGGCACTGAATATTTCTTTCCTTAAAAGAGTAAAAAAAATAAAACACGGAAGTACAAATAGGGTGTTTGTGAGATCGAAATGTCTCTCGTTTCTGATACCCATGACACAAGACTCTATCTTAGTGTGGCGTCAGGACTATGTGGCAAAATGCAAAATGGGTTAAACAGTGACTCGGCTCGATGCTGAATCCCGGGCTCGAACCGAGGTCTCTCGAGGTCTCTGCCAATTGAGCTAACTCGGCTACAGTATGCCTGGTAAAGTAATAAGTCTAGTTCATATTCGTGTTGACGTACATAAAGTGATTTTTGCTAACCATGAATTCATAATATTATTCTGATGCAAACACACTACTATAATTGTTATGATAATGATAATAATACAAAAATGATTTATCAAGAAAGCGAAGCAGTGTCGATTTCTGATGAACACCAAATTCAATTATAGGCAAAATGAGGAGTAATAATTATACTGTCAAATTATGTTTCTTTGAATTGATGTTTGTTCCTTTGAAGAGCGCTACAGCTCTGAAAGTATTCCTAACTCATATGATTAACTGAAAAAACTAGCATTAGGGGATTTTTTCTTTATTTGGGTCTACATATTCATGTGAAAAATCATTTTCAAGCATGAACATTATTATGAATAAATTATTAAATTGGCATATTGATGGGAACTTAAAATCGTGCCTCAAATCAAAAACTAGATCATAATAAATAAGCCTGATTTACCCTTACTTTCCAATTTATTTTTAAGAATAACTTTTAGTAGTTATATTTTTTTTATAAGTTTATTATTATATATCTAAGTATAATACCAATTTTTATTTCATTTGCTATTAGTTAAATTAAGACTTATTTGACAAAGGCAAGCTCGAGAGTGCTTTTATTACTAAGTGTTTCCGTAATAATGTCAGCTGCTAACGCAAACTAACGTTAATAAATGGCTCTTTGAATAAATTTTAATTGTGTTATTTGGCTCTTCTGGGTGAAAAGTTTGCCGTCCACTGGGTTAGGCCATAGTCCACCATGTTGGACTAGTTCGGTAGTCCGAACATCCAAAGGAAAGTACCATCGCAAATATTATCTATAATGATATAATCTGTCTTCTTACCCAGATTTTGCTGCTAAAGAAGACGATGTTCAGGATTTTGATGAGGCAGCACGCGCAGCTGTTCTACAAACTGAGGCGGCAACTTCTGCTGAAATATCAGATCAAGGAACAGCAAGAAAATTCTTAATACTCGAATCCTGTTACGCTGGGCCTCAACTAGGGATTGGATCGCATTGTTTCTAATAACCCCGAATGCTCTGTTACCGGGATTCAATTATTATGCTGGATCATGTGAAGTGCTTGTTATCTATTATATGAAGCCGTGTAACAGCGTCATTGCTATTACTAACCGTGCCATATATTTTTATTTTCATTCTGTTATCAGGCGCTTCAAATATGACTTTCATTCTATTTATGGTTGAGGCATACAAATATTTTTTTATTTTCTGAAATATGGAAGTTATTTCGTATTGTTCCTAGAAAGTTACTATAGAGTTTTATAACTTAGAGTTAATTTATTTATATGTCCTTAATTAAGTGTTTTATGTAATAAGTACTGAAAATATACTAGTAAATACTATTTCGTGTTTATTTTTTTAAGGGATGTGCGATTCCGTTACGCAGTTGGATAGACTCTGTCTGTGAAACGTGAGGCTGCAGATTTGATCTCCGCACTGAGACAAATATTTGTGTGATCCGCAGGGATTTGATTCGGGTCTGGGGGTTTGTGAGAAGGAAAAGTCTGTCATAATTCCTGCCACCAACGACACAAAACTCGATCATACCATGGGGTCAGCACTATGCGTGTGACTGTTGGGTGTATTTATTTATTTTATTGCCGGCGTAGTTAGACAAGATAGCGACCCGCCTATTGGTACCGGCTACCACTTCTCATAGTCTCCTATAATGCCAAGGGCACAGACAACCTATGCCTACTGTAAAATAAAATACCAACACTAATATATTTTTATTCAATATCGTAATGTCTCGAAGGTAGAAATGAGGCATGAGGCACCGAGGTAGAAATATCCTTTTTTAGATTAAATAAATGTCTTCAACATGGCAATACGCCCCTACGAGATCTTGATCAGATCAATTCCGTTTCAAGATTGATCCCGGCGAACTGTGCGTTGCACTAGTAGGTGTGCTTCAGTCATTGCTCTGAGCACAGGTAGCATTAGTGAACCTAGATTATAATTATATATAATTATATAATTATATTATTATATTATTATAGCATTAATTAGACTAGGGACCATAGATTATAATACACTATAAAGGAAACTAGGGACCTTTACGGTGTTATACTTGTTTTCTGACATGACAGCAGTCGTCATATTCAAACGCAGACAGATTTTCTCTGTCTACGATTGGAAAGTTAGTCCAAATTACTAGGCCATATAAACAAGAACTGACCTTAACCGGAAAGTTAGTCATCAAGTTCGTAAAAAATGTTCGGCAGCAATCAATTCCAGGAATCCTACCACGATCACAGATGCTTGATAGTGCCCGAGAAGGACGTCCTGGAGATCGACATACCAGGCGGCGGTTGCATCGTACATGTGAAGCGGTGGTGGAGCGACCTATTCCTGTTGTCATACAACGACCGGCGCTCCAGGATCTACTTCACCAGCTCAAGGAACATGAGCATGGAGAGGTTCAAACAATACCGCCAGTACAGGGATCGTATACACCCATTGAGCAAATTCAGGTGAACTGAGGCAAATTATACAGTTAGTTGGAACAGGTCTCAGGAAATACCTGCAGGCTTCCTTCTGCGTTCCGTGGAATATGTTTAAACATCCCTTTATCTCACCCCTTACTCCTAATCAACTTGGCTGGACAAAAGTCTTTATAAAGATTTCCATAGCAGCTTATTGGAAATGATTTGCGTCTAGTGACTCCCTGCATCATTATTAGGTCGTCTGTCTACCTTTTTAACCTTAACAATATTGTTAATTTGGGAATATTATAATCATCTTCAGTTACAGAAACCCACTGAACATAAGTCTTCACCAATTTTTCTAACGACTTTCGGAAGCGGTCCGGAAATAATGTAACAATATTTTATTTCAGAAACTTTTGGGACTGGCTCATGGTCAACGTGTTTATCTTAGAGAAGATGGTGTTCCACCACAACACGTCGGTTTTGTTCGGCAAAGTTTTTCACATGCTTTTTTATTACATTGCTTTTGCGTTGGAAATTATCATTATCATTGATCTGTTGGTCAACTTCGAGACCGGATATATAGATAAACAAAACAAGAGGATTATTCTTGACACCAAAGATGGGATAGTGAACTATTGCTGTACTAAACTTTTCCTCCATTGTATTTCAGCCATACCACTTCAATGTTTGATGTATATGCGACTTGGAGAGAATATTGACTGCGCTCTCAGCAAGACTAATTACTTTGTATGTTTTCTAAGAATTATTAACATGTTTAGTCTATACAGAGTATATGAATCCACTAAGTGTTGGACTCGGGCTCGTAAACCTTCAGCAAAGATGTACTTCTTCAAGTTTCTTCGCATTGTGGCCGTCGGCTTTATTAGCATGGTGCAACTCTTTGACCTGAGCGACACAATATGCTTGATGATGATTAAGTGGACTGGACACGTCGACGAGAATGCATTTTTTATTCGTTTGCTTGCATTAAAGTTTACCGAAATAGGTGCTCCCCCCAATATCAATATATTCTGTTACAACTTTGGAAGGATTTGCAAATCACTTTTTATGTTCGGATTTAAGTTCTCAAATGTTTATTTAGACATGATGACATCATTTGCTGCTTATTTCATGGCTAATATCTTCTATATGTGGAGTTTCGTGGTGTGTCATGAGTTTATGATAAGGCAAACATATCACGAGGATCATCTGATGGTCAGCAAGAAGTTGACACTTAATTTGACTGAGTACCGGCAGCTACCAGACAAAATTTACCACAGAATCAGTCGCTTCTACGACACGAAAGTGTCAGCGCTACGGAAAGTGGAAATATCTAACGACCTGTATACTGGTTTGCCTGAAGTGTTGAAGACAGAGGCAATATTGCACTGCTACAGGAAGCGTGTAGTAAGGCTGCCTATTTTCTCTGGCTGGCCGCTTGACTTATTGGACGAGATTGTTTTGCTGTTGAAACAGGACATTTTCCTTACCGGAGATACCCTGTCTGAAGTTAGTATGATACCACTTTAAGAACCATTACACTATTTATTTTAATTCCCAATATATATGTGCTTAAACAGTAGTATCACCCATAGGTGTAGTAAATACAGTAAGGCAGCGTCTAAAAATGATTTGAGATCAGAGATATACCATGTACATATATTATTACAACGCCGTATTTTACGTAAAATCATAAAACAAATAGTTCAGTTGTTAGATGCAGAATCGTGCCTATTCCATATACGTGAAAGGGTACAGCAGGTGTACACATAATTTGTTGCTAGGCATGGGTTTGTGGTGACGGGCTGGTGATAGTGGACGAGGGTGAGGCTGCTGTATACACGGCGAGTAGGAAAGAAACGGGACACCTAATCGATGGAGATTACTACGGCGAGTTGTCACTCGTCACCGACAAGGAAATGCGCACGTCCTCTGTAGTCGCCACCACAAGCTGTAAGGTCAGAAATTACACTTATAATTGTAATTTAATATAATTCGACAGCCTCCGTGGCGCAGTTGGTTAGACGCCGCCTGTGAAACGAGAGGTCGCGGGTTCGATTCCCGCATCGAGGAAAATGTTTGTGAGGCCCACAAGTATTTGTCTCGGGTCTGGGTGTTTGTGAGACAGAAAAGTCTCTCGTAGCTTCTGATCCCCACGTTGATCTTAACGTGGGGTCAGGATTATGTATGTGACTGTTGGGTGTACTTATTTATTTAATTAAAATTGATTTTGTAAATACAATTCTTTTAATCTAATCAGCAACAGACACTAGTTGTCTGATTCTAGCCACGTAAAGATATGTGCTATCTCGCATTCGAACACCTCAATAGCGAGTTTGTAAGAGTAATAATACACTTGTTTACTTACAGGTCCTACTCTTAAACAAGACGTCGTTCAGGATTTTGATGAGAGATCACGTGGATTTATTTTATGGCCTGAGGAGGAAACTCCTACAGAAATACAGAGTCGCGGAACAGCAACAACAGAATTTTTAATATCCGAACTGTTATCCTGGGCGTTGGCGAGGTTGAAATTCAGCGCTTATAAGAAATCCAATTATAGTGCAACAGGTTTTGAGCTAAAACAAATTTGCTACATCGTTGCAAATTGAGTGAAATTAGCACTCCAGATTTTCATCTCCGGATACAATCTTTTATTATAAAGTTCCTCGACATGCTTCCCATTGCAATTTTCATACAATTAATTCGAAGATACTTCAATTGCGATTCCTGTTTTATTAATTGTTTAGATATTAAAATGTAATTTGACTTTGGGAAGAGTGGGGAATCGTTAGTATTTTAAGGTATATTACTAATAAATATTGTATAATAGAGATACTTTTAATTAATAAATACATGCATACTGTATTTTAATTTAGAATGTCTATTTTGAGTAATAGGCAATTATTGAAAATATAATGTTAATAACATATATTTTTTGTTCTTTTTTTCTATGTACGAAGATTCTTTTAATGGAAATGGCGGACTTTTATAGCCATACTAGATTATATACTTAATAAACTAAGCCCTGAACCCATTAAAATACCCGTAAAATACGTATCTTGTATTGTAGGTATCGGAAACAAGGAGGCAATTTGTATGGCTATTGGCTGATGATTATTATGTTGATGTTTAAATTTTAGATGCTTTAGTAATTTTTTCTGAGATTGATACTTCAGCAAATAGAAATAGAATTAAACAAAAGTTATAATTATTGTATTCTTGCGGATGTAGGCTACTTCCAATAGGTCACTGTGGAAATCATTGGGGGAGGCCTATATGAGCAGTGGACTTCCTTTGGCTGATGGGTTGTATTACTTTCTTAGTCAATGATTTTACATTTATGAGCGGAGCCAAATAAAAAAATCGTAGTCAGATAAAAAAAATTCGACATCAACTTTTATAGACTTTTATAGAGAAGCTTAAAGGTCAAAGAGGCCTACATATATTTTGCAGATCTATTTATTGTAGCTGTTTTAAGAACTATTTCAATAAGATCATTTTTTTCGTCAGCAAATGACAGTTATATATTCTGACATGCATATTTTCTTGTGCGGCAAGTGGTCGTCACTGGTCATAATCAAAAGTAAAATTACATGAAATTTATTTCTGGAAATGTGGGCCACGCATAATTTTCGGGAATCGTACTACGATCACAGATGCATGGTCGTGCCTGAGAAGGATGTATTGGAGACTGACATACCAGAACGCGGTTTCCTCGTGTGTATGAAACGCTGGTGGAACGACCTGTTTCTGCTGTCATACAACGACCGCCGCTCTAGGATCTACTTCACCAGCTCAAGGAACATGAGCATGGAGAGGTTCAAGCAATACCGCCAGTATAGGAACCGCATACATCCTCTGAGCAAATTTAGGTGAACTGTCTTGTTATTCTTTTCATCTGATAAACATTGTTTTCTAATTCGTTTTCCCGTTTTGTTTCTGTTTTAGTGTTTTCTCTCGTGAAGGCATTTTGGGACTTTTCCCACCAGAAAGAGCTATTTAATTGCCTACATGACCAATAAACGAATTTCATTTCATGAACGAACTTTACACCTTGACAACCACAAATACATTGTTTACTTATATTACAAAAACTCAAGTATTTGTAGTCTGTTTTTGTAAAATCTCTTTACACTTGCATTAAATGCATTTCATGATGCAGGTGAAGCAATTGCAAAGAGGACATTTGCAGGCAAATGTTTTTCTCTACGTCCAATACTAATAAATTTACCTAAATTATTTTTAGCATCATTATTTTTATCAACAATTATAATTGGTCCCGAATTATATAATGGAATTTTATTACAGGAACTTCTGGGATTGCCTTATGGTGCATGTGTTCATCTTGGAAAAGATGGTGTTCCACCACAATACCTCGGTATTTTTTGGAAAAGTATTTCAGATGCTCTTTTACTACATTGCAATTGTACTGGAAATCATTATTATCATTGATCTAATGGTTAATTTCCACACTGGATATATAGATAAACAGAACAAGAAGATTATACTCAATAAGAAAGAAGGTATACTGAATTATTGCTCTACGAACCTTTTTTTTCATTGCGTTTCGGCTATACCCCTTCAATGTTTGATGTATTTGCGGCTTGGAAATGATATTAACTTCGCTCTTAGCAAGACGAACTACTTCGTTTGTGTTGTTAGAATCATTAACATGTTGAGCCTGTACAGAGTGTATGAATCTACTAAGTATTGGACACGCGACCGTGAACCTTCAGCAGCGATGTACTTCTTCAAATTCCTTAGAATTGTAATCATCGGATTCATCAGCATGTTGCAGCTGTATGACCTGAGTGACACTATATGCTTGATTTTGACAAAGACCACTGGTCATGTCGACGAGAAATCGTTTTTCAATCATTTACTTATATTGAAATTTGCTGCGGTTGGTGCTCCGCCAAATATCAATGTATTCAGTATAAACTTTGGAAGGATTTGCAAATCGCTTTTCATGTTCGGATTCAAGTACTCCAATTATTATTTGGACACGATGACGTCACTCGTCGCTTATTTTATAGCTAACATATTCTACATGTGGTGTGTGTTGGAGTGTTATGGGCTCATAATTAGGCGGACATATCACGAGGATCATATTATAGTGAGTAAGAGGTTGACACTCAATTTAGCTGAATATCGGCAGCTTCCAGACAAAATTTACCACAGAATAAGTCAGTTCTACGATACGAAAATGTCAGCGCTACGGAAAGTGGAAATATCTAACCGCCTGTACACTTGTTTACCAATCATCTTGAAGAAGGAAGCTATATTACGCTGCTATATGAGGCGCATAACTCGGCTGCCTTTCTTTTCTGGTTGGCCAAATGACCTATTAGAGCACATGACCCTGCTGTTGCAGCAAGAAGTGTACCTGGCTGGTGATATCGTGGCCGACGTATGTTTTCCATTATCTTTATGTATCAGTATTTTATAATATTATGCTTATACAGGGTGTGTAAACAAACGGCGCACTTGCTAATATACATTTTAGTAAATTGTGATTGCGTCTAGATTAAAATGCATTTTCATAGCGTAGTCTGATAGTAACAAAGATGCCGAGAAATTAACAATTACCAACATAAGTGCTTATCCTTAATGTATTACGCCAAATATATACCTATGTACCTCTGTCACAAATGTTAAGGGGAAGTCTATGAAAGTTTTGTTGTTGTTCATAATGATTTTCACTGTTTATTTCGTTAACTATTTAATAAACGACGAAACGAAAACATACGTATATTTTAAAATCTTGTGCTTTACCCATCTCAACCGGGTTTTATTGGAAAAGGCGGTGGTAATTCATAAAACTTTATAAGGTAATAACTCCAAAACGAATAGTTATTTTCCAAATATTATTTCTTTATTATCATATTAATATTATGCCGTTGTTGTATCCAACTGAGCAAGTGCGCCATTTTCCTGCGCTCCCTTTATAGTGTAGTGTTCCCCCAGAGATATAAGTACAGCAAGCCTGGGCCTGAAAATATTTGTTTAGATCTTAGTATTTTAGATACTACCGCACTGGTCTAAAGCTGGTAGACTTCATTTACCTTCAAAAAGTTGCGTAATACTCAAGCATGCAGGTTGTCTCACGATATTTCCCTCCTCGCGATAATTAATTGAAACACATTCGTATCCGGCCTTAAATCTCCACCACCATTCTGGCAATCCGGTACATATTAGTTCCGTCAAGAAGATTATTTGACTTTAGGCGTGGGTTTGTGGTGACGGGCTGGTGATAGTGGATGAAGGCGAAGTGGCGGTATACTCGGAGCGTAAGTACGAGACGGGACATCTCATCGACGGTGATTACTACGGGGAGCTGTCACTCATCACCGACAAAGAAATGCGTACGTCCGGCATCGTCGCCACTACAAGTTGTAAGGTTAGAAACTCAACTTACAGTATGTACAACTACGCATGGTAGAAGTGTATATTCAATTGTACTTTACTGTACTGTATCAGACCATATACGTCCCACGGCAAGGCCTCCTCTACAGTCGAGAGTACAATTCGATCTTCAATTGGTTAAGTAAAAATGACCTTTAAGTCTACAGGATTAGAGCGTGATATACAAAGTGGTATACAAAGTCGTATACAAACCCTTTTTTAGTGACTAATTTCTATGGCCAAATAATAACAATTTATCTCTCGTACACACAGATCCTGATCCTAAACAAGACACAGTTCAGGATTTTGATGAGAGACCACGTGGAGTTGTTCTTTACTTTGAAACGGGAAATTCTTCAGAAGTATAATATCGTACAGGATCAGCAACAGTATTATTAATTATAATTATTCAGACCTTTTGTTATTGTGAGCGTGCATGAAGCCGATCGTCCACCGCCAACTAAACTAAGTTAGTATATTATTTATAGTTTTATATTTATTTTATTTATTTAGGATTGCCAACATAACATATAATAGCGAATCGTACATTGAAATTAACAAAAACAAGTTATATTGCTTTTACAATTATAGTAGTCTGTAGTATTAATTATAGTATTTACGTAGTATAGCTCACTTAGTTTGCGGTGGAGGCACATGTATAAAAACGTCCATAACTATGCGAGCTAAGCTAAACTAACTGAGTTTAGTTGGCGTTGGACTATCGACTTTACACTCATTTAGTCATTGTTGTTTCTAAAAAATGGTCTTTTAGAAACAATGTGACTGGTCTTAAAATGTTATTTGGTTTCGCTGCTTCGCTGCAAACCGTTTAAAGTTAACAGGCGTTCTTAATATAGTAACTTTGATATTCAAGTTCACCAAATTGTTATTTTATGCTGGTGTAAAAAATATATGAGACCATAGATGTACAAAACCATAGTTTTAACGTGGGAGTGATAAGGTATTGTTTTACATTTTGCAATAAGAATGTTAAAATGGAATATTTTATAACCGAGGTAATATTTGCATCGTACATAATCTTAGTTCAGAGTATGTTTCATTTTTTGCTTTTATTAATAGTTATAAAAATATGCTTTAAGGAAGTATGAAGCGTTTTTGTTTTTGCTCTCTCTTTCTTTTCACCAACAGGATGTTCACTGCTGAACGTAGGCCTCCCCCATGGATCGTTACATAAACCTGTTGGTAGCAGCCTGCATCCATTGTTTTTACTATCTACTTATAAAAATATATTTAACACCCTTTATTTTTTAAACCTACAGGAGGAATTCAACCTCAAGACAGTGATAAAAATATTATTCACAGACGATTCACTAATAGGCCACTTATAATTACTAAGCTCAAAACTAAGAAAAACTTAAGTTAGCCATATGCTACTGCGGACATTTTTTAGAAGTTCTTAAGAGGAACAATTACGTTAAATACGTGAATGTTGCGTAATTTTAAACTTACGAGGCGCATGCAATGGAAACTCTCAAAAGAAATAAATTTTCCCGGTTCTTGCAACATTTATCACTGTATTAATACTCAAAATAATACGACGATTGTGTAATCATAATTCCTCTATTCTTTTCCAACATCATGTACACTCATACAAGGGCTCGCTACACACAACTGGCATATTTTAATGCCTACAACGTTTACTCTTGAACAATCACAGCGTAATACATCTTCCGACTCGCCGTCCTTCCCATCAGCCATTGACAACTCCGTTCTGTATTCAAATCCTTATTCTATTCTTAATATAACTGCCAGCACCATCGTCATACTCGAATAGGTTGCTTTACTCATCGCTTATGAAAATCACCCGTTACAATTGATTCTTCGCTGCTATTAGTTATAGCGTGATGCTACGTAGGTAGGTAGGTAGCGTATATGCCTACCTTGATAAATGACGTATTCAACGACAAAAGAAAATTCGACCAGTAGTTCCTAAATTAGCACGTTCAAACAAACTTTTCTGCTTTATTTACGAGTATTAGTATAGATTTATGGAATGTATCTGCATACAAACTAACCAACAAGTAAAACCTTCATGCTGCCATAATCTATCTTAATTGCAAATCATTTCATTATTACGTCTAGAGACACGGCATCAACGATCCAATATTTCATTTTTTATTTTCATTTCTGAAAACAATATTGAGGTTGAATTTAAATTTGTCCGCCAGTGAACCTTGAGTGCACCTACTCGTATTGGGTCACCCGTCAATATACGAGTACATAAAAGCAATGGAAAAACAGATCATTTTACGTCGGTTGGCCCTGCAAACTTGAACATTTTCAACGTCTCCTGTCGACCAAAACAGAGACCGTCCTGTGCTGGTTGGACGCTCACGCTTGAACGATTTTAAAATTGGCTGTTTTTGTATTTTCCTCGCAATTGTTCCATATTTTTTTATTAGTTATTCTGCTGTTCGGGACGTAGACATACGTCAAAAACCAAGAAAATCGGTTCAGCCGTTGTCGAGTTATAAGTGTTCGAACAAACACGACTTTGTTTTTATAAGATTTATGTTTCAAAATATCACAATTTTTAAATTTAAAGAAATGATACATTTACTAATAAACAAAAGGAAAACCTTAGTTACTTTATAGTTTGACGACGAATAACTGTCGAATTTGCATGCGAACCTATGGTTTGCATAAGAGGGTATCAAATTGAATTGGTAATTCCCAAGTCGTTTGAATAATCGGGATTGTGAGGGTCACATTATATTCTTGAAATATCACGACGATGCCTCATGAGTTAGTACTTATGTCTTTATGTTCTACCTATAGTTATCCAGTTTAAGTAAGTACCTACCTATAGTTTGTAAACACATGCATAGTACATATAGGGTATATCAAGACTGCTACCGAAAACGAAGCCAGGTGGTAGTTTTAATGTCTTTAGATACAATGCAACTAAAACTATTGCAAAAAAATGCGATGCTATTTTTCGTGATTTTTTTATTATCATCGTATTTGAGTGGTAAATACATACATTTTCAAAAAAAAATATGTACACTTTTTTATTTTTAAAGACGCTATAGTACGCAAGGCTTTAAATTATAATTTTTGCAAAAACGATGGAGTTACCACCCTAACACAATGATATTTAAAACATAAAAAAAAATCGTCACGTTTCTTTGCAAAATTTTAGTTGCATCGTGTCTGTTGTCACTAACCACCTGGCTTCATTTTCGGTAGCAGTCTTGATATACCCTGTACGGTGTACATGCCGCCTCATCTAAACTCAAACAGTAAGCATGAGCGTGCCAAAAAAGCACGAACAATTACTCTCAGACCTCAGTAGTAATAAAATTAGCACAAGATGCCTAAAAAGTAGAAATCATTGAATGTCGTTCCGTGCTCTGCATGCGATGGGTTTACACAACGTAACAATTAGGACACTTGCCATAATGAAGAGTTCCATGTCGCGGATACGAGTGGATTCCGCGCTCGTACTGTACCGTGATTGGAATCGTAAAGTTTCATTTCCTTTTTGGAATACCGTTGTAGGGTCAGCGAAGCCTTGACCGCTAGATTCTAGTGTTGGTACTAAGATTCCTCGTGTATGAATGCGATCTACAGAGATAATTATAATCATAGAAGACGAGTAATGGTTCCTTAGATTTACGCGAATGTTTGATTTAGGTTTTTCATTTTTTAACTTCCCGACGTTTCGATCACTTTACAGCTTTCGTGATCACGGGGCGGACTGAGATATTAGTCATCCGCTTAGTGACTGTTACAATTTAACTACCCTTAATGTACAATTATTAAATTAAAAATTTAATTTATAAAGTTAACTAGTTTTTGCTAACGTAGGGAAGTTAAAAACTGTAAAAATTTAATCAAATTCGCGATAAAATCCGTAAGCAATTTGTTTTATTTCAATAGAAACGACCTTGGGATTCTAGCTTGCTATGCTTCAGTGCAACTTGTAACTACCTTCAATGGAGTTGAGTTGGAGAGTTCATAGGAGTTGTAGCGATCACTAAATAATTAAAGACGCCCAATGTCCACATAGTGTTGAATTCCCACGACACAAGTCTGAGTAGTAGCTATCAGAAACTTAATAAACTTTTCGGTGTTCCAACACCCACAACCAAAACAAATGGTTGGTGATCACACAAACCTATTCGATCCAGAACGTAAGTTTAAATCGCGGCCGCTCCTTTCACAATCGTATTAACCAACAAGAAAGCTATCAAAAGGCGTCCTATATGACTATCAATTGCACATATGAGTCAACACCTCGCTGGTCTAATTGTAGGAAGCTTACCAGAAGCATACAACTGTGTCAAAGGAATTAATTTCATACGGAACCGCGCCGTTCACGCGACCGCAGCCGTTTCATTAATATGCCCGCGAGATGGCGTTGCGTCACAGAGAAATGGCCGCACGCGCTGCAGAACACAGCTGCGCTACGTTTTTTATGTAATAACCGTTGCGAGAACGAATTAGGGAATAACATAGTATTAACTACATTAGTTTACGTGTTGGTGTCGACATGGTATGGAATTGCAAGGTAGCAACATTCTAACTCTTAGCTAGGTATATACTCGTACACATTGTTGTGAGCTGCGATATTTATTTATTTACACTTCATACATTATTATATATTGTGTAGAACGTAGGTCATAGATGGTGTAGGTAGACTTAATATCCGAGACAATAACAACAGTTGAATCTAAGGTGAAGCAGAGATGAGAAGAATTAATTAAATTAGAGAATAACGCGAACAAAATATTTATAACACAGTCTCGGTAACGCAGTTGGTTAGACGCCGGCTGTGAAACATAATGCAGGGGGTTCGATCCCCGCACCAAAACAAATATTTGTGTGATCCACAGGTATTTGTTTCGGGTCTGGCTCTTAATTATACTCGTATCTAGCGAAAAATGTCTGGCAGTTTCTGATACCCATGAAATAAGACTCGATTATTTCTTTGTTCTTTGCCGCAATTTGTGTTTCTGTCCTTATCGCTCTTACGTAGTTGCACAGCACACTTCTTCTTTGTTTAATAACATAGATCCGACAAACGAGCAGGTTTGTCGACAAAGCAGGTCTCCTGAAGGTAAGTGATCACCACCGCCCATGAACATCCACAACGCTTTGATCATGGATGTGTTGCCGGTCCATCAGATCGGGAGGGGAGCGGGAAGAAAAAGGATGGGAAGAGGAAAGGGGCATTGGGCATCCGGCAGTCTCACTCACCGAAAGAAACGCGACATCAAAGCTGTCGTTTCACGTCGATATCCTGTGAGACAGTGGTATCACCCCGGTTGAGCCTGCCCATTCATGCTAAGTAAAAAAAAAGTGCGTGGTGGCCTGTTGGTAACGGATCAGACGCGGCTGCCTACAAGTTCACGGTGGTCGCGGGTTCAAATCCCAGGGCACACCTCTGACTTTTCGGAGTCATGTGTGTATTGATAGTCAATCACCACACACTATAACGGTGAAGGAAAACATCGTGAGGAAACCTGCATACCATAGCGATTTGTATAAATTTCTATGGTATGTAAAAGTCCGCTAACCCGCACTGGGCCAGCGTGGTGGACTATATGGCCTAACCACTCTCAATCGTACTCTCGATTGTAGAGGAGGCTCGTGCCCTGCAGTGGGTCGTGTATAGGCTGATACAGTACAGTACATGGCTGTCAACAGCGTGGCTCTACCACTTCTCTCTCGCTTCACTGATTTTCTGCGTGCCTTCTATACCCATTCTATAGCCCCAGGTTTAGTTCGTAGTGTGAGCTCTAGTATACCACAATGGTTGTGCTCTTTTTTGTAGTAGTGAAGGGCAGGTGTCCATCAAGAACAAAGAAGGGCTGAGAGGTGACCTTTTTCTTCAACATTCATATATTGAGTAATGAATTGAAGGTGAATACTTTGTTGAACTAAATTGATATTTTGTAACGGGTGATTTTTATAAGCGATGAGTGAAGCAACCTATTTTAGCATGACGATGTTGCTGGCAGTTATATTACGAAGAATAGAATAAGGATTTGAACACAGAACGGAGTTGTCAACGGCTGATGTGAAGGATGGCCAAATCGGAATATTATCACGCCACGATTATTCAAGTTGTAACGTTTTACACAGTTTTCATATACGAGTTGTATGTGTAGAGAGCCCTGCTATAAATGTACATTATGTTGGAAAAGAATAGAGGAATTATGTCTTAATAATTTTAATGTGATATAGCTTACTTAGATATTTTACAGTTGGTTAGAAACGGGCTGTGAAACGAGGCCGCGGGTTTGATTCCCGAATCGATACAACAAAGTTTAAATGACCCACTAAAATAAAAACAAAAAACTGTTTTGACTACGGCCGGATGCCTGACCTACATTTTACGACACATTCTTAGTAAATCGTCCAAGTCACACGGTGTCTTGCTAAATATTTTTAATATTACTTACATCATATTCTCACGTATTTGCATATAATTATATATTGTCCTCATTATTTTATTAGTATAAAACTATTAACTCATTAGTTAACTTAGTATATATTTTTTTGAAATAGTTGCGTAATATAATTAATGAGATTTATAAAAGCTAGGACTGGAACAACTACTGGATGCATAAAGCAGCAGAGCGAGCTCTGTGGCCTACTTTGGCAGCGGCCTGGCGTACCATGTTGAGCAGTGGACTACAAGAGGCTGCTGATAATGGTAAATACTAAGACCATCCAACAGTCAACATAGCAACAATCGTGTGTTATCTAGCGAAGATCAAAACTGTTACTTTAATCCAGCACCCAAACGGGAATATTTTTATTCCACAATTTGCTGGTGTTAGGATAACCGCTAGTCTACAATGGTGGAAAACTGTCACGTATAATGCGTTCCGTCCCTAAACCCGCGCTGTCTCGTTTCGACATCAGCCTGTCTATGTTGAGCAGTTCAGCATAATGATATCGACTGTGGAGACACGCCGCTCTAGGCGATGGACGCTCAATCTGGACTACATCTGGACTCTATCAGGCCATAGACGTGCCACAGCAGGGCACCGGCCTCCTTTGCAATTGAGAGTACGATGGAGGCGGTTCAGACCATATAAAATCTGTCTTCGAAAGCATGTTATCAATTTATCGTCCTAAGAGAATGAGTGAGATGCCTATCACTCGGTCTCTTTCCACAACCGTACTCCTATCGACTGAACCAGAGACCGTCAAGGTAAAAAATAAATAAACCCAAGAGTCACACACGTTGAGTCTTGTGTCGAGGGTATCAGAAACGATGAGAGATTTTTAGGTCTCAAAAACCCAGACCCGAAACAAATCCCTCTGGATCAAATATATTTATTTATTTATTTACAACAAATATAACATCAGGCCAATGTGAAACTATCTTGAAATAAACAAACATTAAAAATCAAACAATAAACATACAAAATAGAATTAACAAAACAAATAATAAAAAAGAAGGAAACGTAATACTTATTCTAATATTCTTAACATTTCTCTAAACATTTTTGAGCCATTGCCATGAATTTGGGCAGGTTGCAATAATTCAGATCAATTTCCTCTGCGATGGTGTTGAGAAGTCGCAGCGCGCGTGATAAGTGTGCAAATCTTAGTACCTACATTAGTCCTAGACAAATTTACGTGAAAATCGGCGGTTGGCGGCGAGTACCGACGCGGCTGACGGGCACGTACAGCTGTAACGCGGATAACACCTCCGGGTGTTGCACCCACCCGCGCCACACTTTAAATACGTGTTTGACTAGGGCAACATCCCTCCTAACTCCTAGGCTATAGTATCCAACCATGCCTCGGTATATGTCTCGGTGAGGGGATTGAACCCGCACTCTTGTTCATAGCCGGGGTCAAACGAACTGCGCCTCGAAAACAGTTAGAGTAAATAAATAAGAAACACCTAGGGAACTAATTCCGATGATATAATTTCAAATGAACGCGATGCAAAAAGAATAGAATGAATCGTCGTAAAACGTAGGTCACGGCTACAATCACTTTCGCAAGCGGGCGATAGGAGAGGAATTAATTGCGTTTATAAAATACTAACGGTATATCTCGGCTTTACTCGGGGTAAAATATTCGGCGATATCTTTGGATATTAAATTAATTTGGGAGGTAAAGCAAATATATGTTATATTTTAAATACTTAAGTCACAGGTATGAATAATCATAACACGAGTTCAAAATAAATAGTTTTGAGAATGTCACATAATTTTTCAACTTATTTTCTTTGGTATAAATTAACACCAACATAGGCAAACAGCTGTGTTAAAACGCATTGTTTATTTGCAAAATATGTTTATATTGTTTTATCGACATCTATGTTTTAAATATACAAAATACAAAATATTTTTTCTAGTACTGTTACAAAAATGCATGACTGCCTCGGTGGCGTAGTGGTACTACGGTATGATTGCAAAGCTGAGGTCTCGGGTTCGAATCCCAGGTCGGGCAAAGTGATATTGGATTTTTCTATTCATTATCAGCCCGGAGTCAGGAATTTGTGCCCGATATGGCGATAGGCTCGCCCCCTATCACATCGTGGGACGGAATATACAAGCGAAAAGTGGGTGTTCTGGTAGCACCTCTGCATACCCCTTCTGGGAAAAAGGCGTGTGTTTATGTATGCATGTATGTATGTATGTATGTTACAAGAATAATCTGGTAAATCCACTGGTAAAGGTAGTTCCGCGCAAGGATTTAGAGCGACCTGTTGAAACTTGTATCCATCAGGTTAAGAATTCATTACCCCTACATTCATAAAACATGAGTGCGTGGTGGCCTGCTGGTAACGGACCAGACACGGCTGCCAACATGTTCGCGGTGGTCGGGGATTCAAATCAGTCATGAGTGAGTCATGCGTGTATTGATAGTCAATCACCACTCTTTATTATAAAGGAAAACATCGTGAAGAGACCTGCATACCATAGCGATTTGTCAGCATTTCTATATAAACTTATTTTTCTTTTCTAAGCTATATAAAATCGGCTAACCCGCAATAGGGCAACGTGATGGTTTATTTTTATTTATTTAATTATTTTAATCAATACGGTTAATTAATTTATTTGTTTTATTTATTTATACTCTTTATTGTACTCTCAAGTTACATAATAATTAAATAAAGAAATAAACTTAAAGTAATAAAATGGGCGGTCACATCGCGTTGAGCGATGAATATTTTAATTAATACATTAAGATTAAAGTGTAGGAGAGCATTGAGCTTGGTTAGCATTCGTATTATTGGTGACCAGACACGGGATACCGTACGAGTCCTTGGTACCGCAAAGATATGGCATAGCTCCTTTCAATCTTACTCTCGATTGTAGAGGCGGCCCGTGCCCTGTAGTGGGTCGTATATGGCCTGATTGGTACTATCCGATCCAATCCATCAGCCAAAGGAAGTCCACTGCTGAACATAGGCCTCTCCTAATGATTTCCACAGTGACCAAAGTGATTTATACTAACATACATACAAATTAAACCTCTATATGTAGAATATTCGGTGCTTATTACCATCGGTTACGTGTGCCGCGCTGCAGGCCGCGCTAAGTAGTTTACTTACATAAAGAAAGTGGGACGCATTTCAACGCATGTAATTACTTCTCCGTTGTTTTTACTATAATGTTTTTGGTTGGTTATTTTGTTTTCTCTTACCTTTGCCAATTATTTTTGAGTTTCGCTGAACTGTAAAGGTCTTTGGTTATTACAAACTGGCATACTATAATTGTGTTATGATGTCACGTAAAAGAGTCAAGCAAAAACGTATTCCTTGTGTTTATGTGTTGATTTAATAACGTGGTGGTACATTATTCGAATCCACCCGGTTAGAAACCACCATATAAGGTGGGGGGAAGCCCGTCATAATGACTTACGTATTGCCGTGTTTCGAATTTAGGCCGTGTACATACAAACATTTGTCTTGTTGCAGGGATCGAACCTGTGGCTTATCGTTTCACAGCCTGTGTCCACCCAACTACGCCATGGAGGCTGTCTAATGTCATGCTGGACACCCTATCAGTTGAGACATGACTGCCTATCAGTTGTGTTGTAGGCATTTTTTTATGCATTTTGCCCTGTGGTCGTGTAAGACGGCATTTAAGAGGGCGCGTAAGAATTCCGCGACAGTATCACCTGCCCGTCGTAAAAGGCAACCTAAAGGGGTCATCGAAGTCACTGGGAACACTACGGGGCCAGTGCGCCCTCACTCTTTGGACTCTGAAGCATACGGACAGAGCCACGTCTCTGTCATAGACGCCCATAACATCGAAAAGGGCGTCCAAAAATAGCCTTAAATGGGGGTCATCCGGGCCCTTTATAATGGAAGGATCAGAAATGGTTTAACACGGGGCGGATACGCGGACGCAAATCGGGGGGCTTTTCTCCCTGGGATGTCGGTGTCGCCCACTATGCGTGTGACTATAATCGAGGGGTGTTTAGTCAGAATGGTGGCGTAGGTATTGTCAGGGACCCAGCTCGGCCACAACATCCGCATTATGCCTGGCTGGAAGGCCAGTGACACTGACATACGCCTTTCGGTCTTCCCCGGGGTACCGAAAGGGGAGCTTAGTAGCCTTTCCTCTTGAACAAGAAAAAACATTTTGTATTGCCGGTATAAAAATTTTAATCACCATGGCTTCTATAAAATAAATATATAAGGCGAGCCGCGAATGAGATATTAGGAGACAAATGACCCTAACATACGCCATCAAAATCGGTGAGTCATAACACAGGGTAAAATTAGAACCACTCTGAATTTATGAGAACATTAAGAAATTGATGAAAGCGTCCGATGTGAAACTAATTTGTTTCTCAATATATCTCAATGTTTCTCAGTCATCTGTCAAAAGTAAGATCCATAGTCTCTACCAAAGAACAGCTGACCATATTCCAGCGGTTTGTGGTCTCTGTACTGCACTGTATCAGTCATACGTCCCACTGCAGGGCACGGGCCTCCTCTACAATCGAGAGCACGTTTGAGATAAGTTAGGCCATATAGTCTACCATGCTGGCCCAGTGTGGGCTTGCGGACTTTTACATATCATACATTTTTTACAAATCGCCATGATATGCAGGTTTCCTCACGATGTTTTCCTTCACCGTTATAATACGCAGTGATTGACTATCTTTACACACAGGACTCCAAAAATTCAGAGGTACGCACTGGGATTCGAATCTGCGACCGCCGTGAACATGTAGGCTGCCGCATCTGGTCCGTTACCAACAGACCACCACGCATTTTAACTCTGGTCTGTATCATAGCTAACCACAGTCCTGTCCCTAGACTTTCTTCAGCGACCTATTGAAATTTGAAAGAGGCTTGCAATCTTGACCCAATGTTCTAGATACCCGACCTACAATTTTACTAGGGAAGTGTTTTTAAACAAATTACTTCGTCCTAATGATCTAACATACAATTCCGGTTATATGAATATGTGCAATAACGCTTTCGTAAGGAGATTATGTGGCGTCCAGCGTGATACAATCACAACCTGTTTGTGTGACGACACGTCGCCGACAGACAGATTGCGCGCACTAAATCAAAATTTTGGATCACCGACCCCGATGCTGTAATGTTACATGGTGCTGCACCCGCGGACCCATTTAAAGAGTCGTTTCAGGCTGGCACGATAAAGCGACAGCACCTGATACTTTGTTTTAAGCTCAGTCCACATAGAGAATTCGTCGTTAAATTACTATCTCCCGTCGGATGACACAATTAATTATTTTATATGGATAATCCCAGGGCACACCTCTGACTTTTCGGAGTTATGTGTGTATTGATAGTCAATCCCCACGCACTTTAACGGTGACGGAAAACATCGTGAGGAATCCTGCATACCGTAGCGATTTTAAAAAAATTCTACGGTATGTAAGTCCGCCAACCCGCACTAGGCCAGCGTGGTGGACTATATGGCCTAACCACTCTCTATCGATTCTCTCGATTTTAGAGTAGGCCCGTGCCCAGCAGTGGGACGTATATGGGCTGATAAATAAAAAGGATAATACACAGGGGGGTTACTCTCAGAACCGAAAAAGGTCGAATGTACTAACATCGCAAGTAAAACTGTACGAATGTGCCTAGGTACTTCACAAAATGTTCGGATTCTGTATCGTTGTCGTAACTGTAGACTTAGTTCGGAGTTAATGATAGGTTTCATTGAGAATAGTGTTGATTTTTAGATGTGGAAAACTTATAACTTATTTCGAACGTCAGCGCACATTCGAACTTCGTTTCGGATCATAGAGTAACCCCCCAGGATCGACCTGTAATAAGACACAGTTTAGGTCAGTTTGGCGAGTCCATAACCGAGACAAGACAAGACAGTAGTCTACGTCGGTTTGTAATTACTGTATGCGATATAGCATGGCAATTTTCTAGTGATGTACATACTACATAGTATCGCATTTCGAGGAGTTTATATCTATATTTTTTTGCAACGCAATGACATAAGAGTAAATATGATTAAGTCAAGTTTATGACATGCAATATGACGAAATATTTTATCTAGATTTTGTAACTGATCGATGTCTACACATGGAAGATATACGAAAAATAATATTATGGGGGGACTGTATGAACGTAATAAAACCGTAAGAATACGAATGAATTATTTTTCTTTTATTTATTTATTTATTCTTAACTGCACACAGAAAGGAAAAACATACAAAAAAATAATAAAAATAAGAAAAAAGTACAGATGGCGGTCTTATCGCTCTAGGCGATTTCTTACAGACAACCTTTGGATGGATATAACACAATGAAAAGAAGACAGGGCAGTCTGGAATATAAAAGAGACAAGCTCCAACACAAACAAAAGAAAAATTAACTAATTGTTTATAATTTATATATTCACAATATATGATTCATAGTAAAATTACTATATGCGTACTCCTAATATACATACACATGTCAATTCTTATAAATATAAATACATACATATACATACATACATATACATACTATAAATTACCTATAGGTTCAAAAGCAGGAAATTATATTAATCAATATGTCTGTTCAGAGAGAAAGGTAGTGGTCTTTTACCATTTTTTTTAACGAAGTAAGTGTTTCAGCCCGTCTTACAACAACTGGTAATGCGTTCCACAGTCGAACAGCTTGGACTATAAACGACTTATCCATAAAAGTCGTGGCGTGCACTGGCATTCTCAATTTCAGATTCTCCGACGACCTCAAGGCCTTAGAATGAGACTTATGGAGAAATATAAAACGTTCTTTAAGATATGGAGGGGTGAGGGGATTAAACAAAATATTGTAAAGAAGAGTAAGAATATGAGCATTCCGACGAAGTCGTATGGGTAACCACTTGAGCTTAGCACGGAACTCAGAAACATGATCATATTTGCGTAAACCAAATATAAATCTAATACAGAAATTTTGAAGACGCTCAAGTTTATTAAGTTGGTCCTCGGTGAGATCTAGATAGCTGACATCGGCATAATCAAGGATGGGGAGTAGGAGAGTTTGTGCAAGGGAAATCTTCGTGGTAGTGGGTAGAAAATTGTGCAACCTTCGCAAGGACCTAGCGAAGGCGAAAACCTTACGGCTAACTTCCCGAAGCTGCGGACCCCAGGTGAAAGACTTGACCATATAAAGGCCAAGGTTCTTGACCGTGTCACTATATGGTACAGTGACGCCATCACAGGACACAGATGGTAGTTGATCCCAATCAAGTTTAGATATCATCCTGGGGCTGCCGACAACAATGACCAGAGTTTTAGAAGGATTAAGCTTCAAACCATAGGCTTTGCTCCATGCGCATATATGCTGGATGTCAGTGTTAATACTCTCAACAGCATCGACCATCTTGTCCAGAGGTGCTCGAGTATATATTTGCAGATCGTCAGCGTAAAGGTGGTAGGATGTGCGAAGATTATTAGTTATAGAATTAATAAAAACAGCGAAGAGTAAGGGAGATAATACGCCGCCCTGAGGAACACCAGCAGATATAGAGCACCAAGAGGAAAAGCATTCCTCAAGACAAATGCGTTGCTGGCGTCCATACAGGTAACTACGAAACCAGTCAACCGCCGTTGGAGATATGTTTTCTTTTCTTTAGCTTAAAAAGCTACCGCAGTCATTTCAGTACATACATAAACATTACGCTTTTATCTCAGAAGGGGTAGCAGATGTGCAATCAGGACACCCAAGGTTCGCCTTGTGTGTTCCGTCTCACGATGTGATAGGGGGCGTGCCTTTCGCCATAACGGGCAATTATTCCTGACTCCGGGTTGATAATGAACAGAAAAAGCCAATATCACTTTGCCCGATCCGGGATTCGAACCCGAGACCTCAGGTTTGTAATCGTACCGTAGTACAATTACGCCACCGAGGCAATCATTTCAATACACAAAAAAATAATACACAAAGAACAATGTGAGCGGGATCGGAATCCATAACCACGGTCGATGCGGACTCGTGCAGCACTAAGACTAGGACGGTGCGGGTGGAAAAACTATGTTTTCGAGAGAAAAAATAGTTTATGCGTTAATCCAGGATATCACCTATCTCCAATCTCTATACTGAATTTCATAATAATTGGTTCAGCCGTTTGAGCGGGAAGACTCCTTGATCATCCCACAAAAACATGACATTTTTTCGGGATAAAAAGTAGCCGATGCGGTAATCCAAGGTATCAGCTACCAAGTTTCATCAAAATTGGTTTAGCCGTTTGAGCGTGAAGAAGTTACAAACACACAAATCCCTTTTATAATATTAGTAGGATAGTAGGATAGAACATCCCATTTTTTAGAAGATTTCATACTTGAACATTTAAATTAGTGATCAGAAAAACAATGACCCTAGACCTAACTCGTAATCAATCTTATGGAAAATTATCTCTGCCGCCGTTGATACATAAATCGGAAAAATCGTAGCTATGTCAGTCACTAGTTTTTGGGAGAAATCAATTGTTCGATGAAGGAATCTAATTGCTTTTTTGTTCTCTGAAAACATACTCGTTGAAATACTCGACCGAGACTTATATCGAAACCATTTTGAAGCGATTGATCAATTGCCGGTGAAGTGAGTCATAACTCGAGTGACGCACGCGACTCTATAATGGAAATCATTGCAAGTCAAATAAGTCCGGTACTTTTGGATGAGTTATGCGGTTAAAGTATGTCAAGGTTACGAAGTTCCAGGTGAAATTAAAAGTGACATGACAACGATCATGTAGATAGTTTGTTATGTCTGATTAATGCATTGTTGATTAAAAAAGAATAGTTTACCTCTACATTGGAAATATTAATATTAATAGATTACGAATATAAATGATTGTTGTTTTTATATAAAAACATATCGCAAACAATGTGCTATATAGATATATTTTTTTAATTTTGTTTGTAGTTCCAAATTTTGCGACACGCCAATTGAATTTAGACAGGCGGTAGTGTCTACGTATTCATTTTACTATTTGATTTATTTATGTGTAAGTTGAAGGAAAACATCGTGAGGAAACCTGCATACCGTAGCGATTTAAAAAAAAATTACGGTATGTAAGTCCGCCAACCCGCACTAGGCCACTCTCACTCACTTTCAATCGATTCTCCCGATTGCAGAGTAGGCCCGTGTCCAGCAGTGGGACGTATATGGGCTGACATGAAAAAAAAATGTGTAAGTTAGACATTTAAAGTAATAGTGGGCTTCAATGTTCGGTGTCATTAAAATGTGTGTCCCTGTTGATCTTAGTTTACAGGAATTGCAGTGGCGGGAGTGAGGGAGAGACAGTCTCCTAGATATTGATAATCATCGATTTGAGCAATGATATCTTAATGTCTTTGGGTATCATTTTAAATCATATATCTTGGTGACTTGAAGTTTACATGCGCCCGGATAGCGATTAGGGGTCACAACAAGAGCCTGATATAGGAATGCACGTAAGATTGTCACATTTTGGGTTCATCCTGTCTATATCCGGATGCAATCAGGCCGCTGGTCAGATATATCCATCTCATGTCTTTGGGTAGTCTATCTAGTCTTCGCTGTACCATCGACAATGTTTATCCTTACAGAAATGTAAAATAAAACAATATAGATGAAACAATGGTCGAATATCAATTAATCGACATTTTATAACTTATTCTGTTCTTGCAAGTGCGTGGTGGCCTGTTGGTAAACGGACCAGACGCGGCTGCCAAAATGTTCACGGTGGCCGCGGCTTCAAATCCCAGGGCACAACTTTGACTTTTCGGAGTCATGTGAGTATTTATTAGTAAAGTGGGGAAATCTGCATACCGCAAGGATTTTAAAAAAATCTATCGTCTGTAAGTCCGTCAACCGGCACTAGGCCAGCGTGGTGGAATACATGGCCTAACCACTCTCAATCGTGCTCTCGATTGTAAAGTAGGCTCGTGCCCTGCAGTGGGATATTTACGGGCTTATACAGTACAGTATTATTTCTACCCATTCTTAAGAGAATTAGTCTGTCTGGGCCCGCCCACATTTGCTTGCTGCACCATCTCACTCTCCCTTTTTCTATTTGTCCCTTTCCCTCTCTCTCTCTCGACAGCAGACAGCGACAGGAAGTCTGCTGCTAACCATAGGGTCAAGGGTTGTTGCGCCATAATTATTAAGTGTTTAATAATCATCAATCAGTCGTCGTAAAGCGCTCTAAGTAAGTACACATGAAAACCGCCGACTCACCGGCCTATGTCGGCAACTTTATGTTGGCGACATAATCCAGCGACTTCACTCATTGCAAGTTGGAAAGTGTTGTCGAAGCAATGACTGCGGCTCGACATGACATGAGGAACATTTTTATGACGTTATTGAGTGTCGCCGCGCAACTGAGCAGAGCGCCCGCGTCATCAATATGTCGGTGGGCTATACGTGCGGGCCTTTGTTGCCGACATGATACTTTTCTTATAAGCCGCTGGGTTGTGTCGGTGGGCTGTCGCCAAGCCGGCGCAGCGGCTATGGTGTGTAGTGCGCTTAACATTCTAGATCAGTGGCCCCCAAAGTTAACTGGGCACCGACTCACCTAACAAAATCTGCCAAATTAGGGACTCTTTATTAACTCGTTTAATACATACATTTCTGCAAGAACTGTAATGTTAATGAAAAGGGTGTATTAAGTATTTGTTTCCTATTTTTTGGCAATACAATTTTAACATCAACTTCAATTTAAGTAACTTTTAGTCGCAGTGGGTTTGTGTCGCAGTGCAACTTTTAGTCGCACTAATTTATTTCGGTGTTTAGTTTTAAAGCCTGTCATAGCTGAAAATCCAGACGAAGAGTACTCTTATCAAAATATACTCAGGGCCTACTTATTGTTCGCTCGCTTCACATAGTTTGGGAAATACTGTTAGAATATTTTCTTATTTCTTCCGCCAAACAGCAGTGTAAACGCATTGTTGTGTTCCGGTTTAAAGGACATTGTAGCCAGCGTAACTTCTGGACATAATGAGACTTAACACCTTACGTATTAGGATGGCGACCGCAGTGGAATACCAAGCATTGCTTTGTAATTCATGGTGTTGTTTGGTTTGGTGCGGTCGTATTGCTTACCTTCAGATGAATGGCATGCTCGTTTCGCCATACATTGCAATAAAAAATATATACATATAATCTTATATTATGTAATGTTTTTGTTTGTGAGACCGAAAAGTCTCTCGTAGGTCCTGATACCCTCGTGGGTATCAGGAGTCCACAGTCCAAAGGAGTCTTGTGACGTCACAAGACTCGATCTTAGTCTGGAGTCAGGAATTTGTATGTGACTGTTGGGTGTATTTATTTATTTATTATTATTATTATAATGCTAGGACCACCCCAGCGAATATAATATGCTAGTCAATATATTAGAGGAGAGTGTTATGTTCCCTCGCGACATTTGGCTTCGTTACGTCAACTGTTGATCGCGGCACTTGTTCGTTGCAGGAAGCTTGTGAAATACTTTCGCCGGGTCATTATTTTTGTAACATTATCTCGTGTCAGTTCAGACTCCGTGATTTTAAAAGAAACGTAAGCAGATATATCTTATGGATGATATCACTAACACGTCAAAGATACGACAGATAATTTCGCATGTTTCAGCTTCTGTATTTCAGATAGGATCAGTTTAGAAATTTCTGGTGTTAGATATAATTGTGTAACTTTAAATGTTTTTACAGCTATATTTTAGTCGCGAGTAAAATAAAAAAATATTTGTTACTACATTTTGTCCGCAACTTCGTCTGCGCAATTTACTTTATTTAAAATCACTTATTTATTTATTTTATTTTTTATTTCATTGTTTAAGCAACACTAACATTGTGTTTACACAATCATTTAAAACATATTTTACATTTGTCTTATTCTTGGTAGACACAACAATTACAAGTGTCGACATCTCAATTACACAAAACAACTAATTAAGCATACAAAAAAAAGACTTATAAACATATATAAATATTAAAATGAGAAATAAGCAACAATGAATTAAAACTATAACACTAAAACAAAACTAATTTATAAAGGACAATAAAAAAGAAAAAAAAACTATATTTATACTTGGAAAAATAAAGAAAAAATAAAAACAAAATACTAAAATAAATTAAATTACGATAATGATGTCAGCATCTTACTTTTTAGGATTTGCGACGAGGCACAAAATATATCCAAATCAGAATATTGGGCACAAAGCTCATTGTAACACTTACAAATTCTTACAAGTGGAGAATGGAGAGCAACATTTGTTCGACACTTTTTAGTGTGAAAAATCCTGGTAATTGATTTACGTGGATAATTATACGTCACTGCTAGACCAATCTGTTGCACTTACTTTATTATGTATCTGTATTAACCCATATACGTCCCACTTGCAGGGTACGGGCCTCCTCTACAATCCAGGGTACTATTGAGTAGGGTTAGGCCATGTAGTCCACCACGTTGGCCTAGTGCGCATTGGCGGACTTTAAATACCGTACAAAGTCTTCAAAACCGCTACGGTATACGATACTTACTTTATTACCGACAATTTTCTCTTTTATAAATCTATATATATAAAAGAAAGTCGTGTTAGTTACACTATTTATAACTCAAGAACGGCTTTACCGATATGGCTGAAAATTGGTGAGGAGGTAGCTTAGAGCCAGGAGACGGACATAGGCTACTTTTTGTGAACAAAAGGCTTGAAGAGGTTGAAATAAGGGATGAAAGTATCTATGGAAAAATCGAAACCGTTAAAGTTAAGATGTTAAACTTGGCACTTTAGTTACTCATTTAAGAATATAAATATATAATTTAACCCTAAAGGGGTTAAAATAAGGGTTGGAATTTTATATGCAAAATCGAAACAGCTGAAGCTATTTCTATAAAAATATATATTTCAGCTCCTTATTACAAACAAAAAATAATGGCTTAATGGCTTTCTCCCAGAAAGGGTAGACAGAGGTGCTACCAGAACACCCACGTTTCGCCTTATATATTCCGTCCCACGATGTGATAGGGGGCGAGCCTATCGCCATAGCGGGCACAAATTCCTGACTCCGGGCTGATAATGAATAGAAAAATCCAATATCAATTTGCCCGACCCGGGATTCGAACCCGAGACTTCAGCTTTGCAATCGTACCGTAGTACCACTACGCCACCGAGGCAGTCGATAGGTAATGCATAGTCTTCTTTATAAGCCTAAAGCGACTAAAAGGGGTTTGTTTTGACGAACATTCTTAGCGCTGTTTCAGGTAGGAATTAAACAACAGAAATCACCAAGAAGGGAAAAACGTTATGACTATTGTATTGTTTACATTTGAGAAATAAGTAGTTTACTATACTTCAAAAAATCAATTTCGTAGTCAGAATTTTGGCTGAGCGGAAAGTTTTAGCAGGAATTTTGCAAAGTATTTGTGTTTGCGTATTTTTAAAATGATATTCGTAATATTTTCGTGTTTTAAATATAAGGCCTATCTACAAAATAAAAGCAATTCCAAAAAATTATCAAGTTGCCTATTTAGGCATTAAGAGATGAAATGGGATAAAGTGGGACGAACGCGATGAGACCGATCGGATCCGGATTGCATTCGATGGGAAATAATGGGACGGGATGTAACAGAAAGAAAAGAAGCCAGTTGATATGGGATGGAATACGATAGGAAAAGGGATAGTAGGTACTTAGGTTGAGTTCAGGAGTACAAAAGTTTGAACGGGAATAAGATATTTCTGGTGTGGAGTGGACTCTAAACATCTAAGCACCCAGGCGAAGCTGGGCCGGGCCGCTAGTAAAACATAAAAATACTTTATCTACAGCCATAGGAAGTCCACTGTTATTGGGCGTTATGGCGCGGGAAGGGTATGTTAGGGTCACCAGCCTTCCAGCTCGGCGCGCGGATGTTAATGCCGAGTTGGGTCCCTAACACCCTACGCCGGCATACCGACCAAAACCCCTCGATGAGGCCCTCTTCATGCATATCAAAGTGACTGCGGTATTATTCCGCAGCCACCTTATGCTTTATAGAGACTCATGGTATCGCCCGTCACTGTGAGAGGGAGCGTGTACGCGCCCTTATTTGCCTTTTTAGGCGGCCGCCCCGGGGATCACTTTTAGTAAGGACACGCCCCAAGTGCACCCAGTTATCCCAAAGGCCCCCTTTAGTCGCCTTCTACGACAGGCTGGGGATACTAAATGTCCCCTTGCTACAGGGCAGGCATACATAGTCCTGACCCCAGACTAAGATCGAGTCTTGTATCATAGGTATCAGGACCTACGAGAGACTTTTCAGTCTCACAAACAAAAACATTAGGTAATTTAAGAATATATTTCTTTTTAATTGCAATATATGGTGAAACAAGCATGCCATTCACCTGATGGCAAGGGATACGACCGCTCATGGCCAACTGTCAATACAAAACCAAACACCATGAATGGCATTGGTATTCCACTGCGGTCGCCATCCTGAGACATAAGGTGTTAAGTCTCGTTATGTCCAGTAGTTACGCTGGCTATAATGTCACTTAAACCGGAACACAACAATGCGTTTACACTGCTGTTAGTAAAGGAAAACATAGTGGGGAAATCTGCATACCGCAGGGATTAAAAAAAGTCTATTGTGTCTCTAATCACTAATCTATCATGAACATAGGCTTCGCCCAAGGATTTCCACATTGACCTGTTGGAAATGGCCTGCATCCAGCGACTTCCGGCAAACTTAACCAGGTCGTCCGTCCATCATATAGGCTGGCGTCCGACACTGCGCTTGCATGTACGTTGCCGCCACTCCAGAACCTTTCGGCCCCAACGGCCATCAGTCCTTCGCGCTATGTGCCCGGTCCACTGTCACTTCAACTTGCTAATCCTTTGGGCTATGTCGGTAACTTTTGATCTTCTACGGATCTCCTCATTCCTGATTCAATCTCGTAAGGAAACACCGAGCATAGCCTTTTCTATAGCACGTTTAGTGGCATTGAGCTTTTGTATGAGGCCTCGTTTCGGTGCCATGTGTCATCACACACAACAATCAAAGACTTTCGTCTGTAGGCACTGAGGAATTTTCGACGAAAAGACGTGATGAAGTTTCCCGAACGCTGCCCATCCTAGTTGGATTTGAGGGTTGACCTCTCTCGCGAAGTTGGACCTGCTTAACCGGACTACTTGTGAAAAATAGACGTATTCGTCGACAACTTCGAGCGAGGAGTTTCCAACCGCAATCGAGGTGGGCCCGACATGGACATTCGACATGATCTTCGTTTTGTCTATGTTCGTTTTAAGGCCTCCCTGTTGGGAAACTCCGCTGAGGTCCTGGAGCATAACGTGTAAGTCTTCTAGCGATTTTGCTAAGACTACTATGTTGTCGGCAAATCGAAGGTGAGTGATATACTCGCCATTAATATTAATGCCAAATCCTTTCAGCTTCGGAGATATTATATCTCCCTGTCTCGCGTCTCTCTGTAGTGGAACAGCCTTCGTGCTCTGATTTTGTACTCGGACCGACGAGACATGGTGACGTTTTTGTACAAACACTTCCAACACTTCTATATACCGATAGTCAATATGACACCGCTGGAAAGACTGCAGTACAGCCCAAGTCTCTATTGAATCGAAGGCTTTCTCATCTACCATAAACACTAAGTAAGGTGGCAAGTTATACTCCTCGGATTTTTGTATAACCTGCCGGAGCGTATGAATGTGGTCTATGGTACTGTAGCCTTTTCGGAAACCGGCTTGTTCGGGAGACTTGAAGTCATCAAAACTGTGTTCCAGAGGATTCGTAATAACCCTTGAGAACAGCTTTTAGATATGGATGTATCAAGAGTGATATGTGTCTGTAATTCTTCAATAAGGTGTTATCACACTTTTTGACAGTCGAAGAGTTGTTCCGGCTAGCCATGGACAAGGAGAGGTTTAGGGAACTGACTGCCAACCTTTAGCAATGGTGAGGCACCTACAGAAGAGAGGACCCTTTTTGAAGCCCTTGGCGTTGTGCCCTCGAGCAGAACGAAATTAAAGAGCCCTCGAAGGACCTCCAGTATCGGCGTTCCGCACGCTTTAAAAAGTTCTGCTGTATTTTCGTCCTCGCATGGCGCCATGTTGTTTTTGTTGTTGTTTAAAGCAACAGCTTGGCTGTCGCGTTTCGTTCGGTGAGTGAGTTCGGCGGTTGCCCAATACCCCTTTACTCTTCCCATCCTTTTTCCGTCCTGCTCCCTTCCCAATTGGGCCGACAACACATCCATGATCCAGCGCTATGGATGGTTATGGGCGGCAGTGAGCACTTACGAAAGTTATGTTTCTAATAATACTTACAAGGCTTCTACAATTAAACTTTTTACAACAATTAAATTTTACAAATAACGATATGTGCTTTCAAAAAAAAACTATTTTGACTTAACAGACATTTCAATTTTATTTATGTGTATGCAATCATTCACTGCCAGGAGTGATTTCAAAGTATATTCCTCTCGTACCTATATTAATATTATTTATAGTTAGTTGGTAGTTAAAGCTAATTAGTGACTTGCTGGCATCGGTATAGGGACATTTAGCATGCTCGTTCGCCCAGTCACTAGGGGCAGCAATAAATAACCTGTGAACTGGACCTGCATCATAGGGAGGTCAGTTTTCAATACTTGCAATCCACTTTTTGTATTTTTTTATGCAGAATAATGATTTATCAATCACTCGGGAACATTAATTTGTAGCAACGATGAAAAAAATTAACATAAATTAAAGCGGTCCTTCACTGTTGTATTTTAGTTCCACAAACCGCTAAGAGATGCCGCTATGAAATCCTGAATCGCGGTATCGTTTTGTTCAGGACATAGTATATAAAGGCCGGCCTGTTTCACTACAGTTACCTACAGCCGGAGGCTTTTAAACTTGGTTACCGGTTCGCCCGGTAGCCGGGAGATTTTACAAACGCTGGTGCTTACACCACCGGCGTTTCGAAAAATGGATGGGGGTAACCCCTCCAATTTACGGCAGGCTTAGCCGGCCTAACCCGAAATTTTCAGTTGAAAATTCGGGCTTAGGCCGTAATTTTTTTTTTTGTATTGTATCAGCCCATATACGACCCACTGCAGGGCACGGGCCTCCTCTACAATCGAGAGTACGATTGAGAGTGGTTAGGCCATATAGTCCACCACGCTGGCCTAGTGCGGGTTGGCGGACTTAGGCCGTAAACTAAGCTAAAATTCCAACCGGTGCTTACGGTCCCGGGTGCCAGCGGATTTAATCAGCTGGCGCGGCCAGGTACCCCGTCTGCATCTGGTGGTTGGTGCAAACTGTCCGTGCACTGGCGGGGGATGGTTGGACGTCGCCCATCGACACAGTTACGCCGGCATGTTAAAAGTTGCGAGTTAATTATGTCGGTCACTTTGACGGGGCGGCAAGCGTTAAGGAGATCGTAAATACACCACGCCCTATGAAATTAGTATTTGGAAAATGTCAATTGACCCCAAATTATGGTATTTCAGTAGGACACCTATGTATAATTACAATGTAGAAATGAATTATCGTCTACAGCGAGGGCAATAACAGTGGATGCCAAGCAGAATTTGTACTGAAGTCGGTTAAACAGTTATTTAAAAAGAAAAATAATGTTATGACAAGAAAACTTCATAACTTACGAAAAAGGAAACCTTAATTCTTATAAAAAAACGAGTATGCTTTAGACCACACGACTGAAGTAAAACTTCCTGAGCCCCCTTAATATGTATATACACACATAATATATATATATATATATATATATATATATATATATATATATATATATTATGTATATACATGTGTATATATATATATATATATATATATATACACATGTATATACATGTTATACATATACAGGTGACAAAAAAAATCTGTCCGATCGATAAATGTATACCAATAATAATAATAATATATATACCAATAATATATATACCACCTGGAAGCGTACCGTTCCCGAACGGCACGTTTTCAGCGTTCTTTCTTACCACGCACGTGTAAGCTCTGGAATGAACTCCCTGCATCGGTGTTTCCTGAGCGCTATGACCTGTCCTTCTTCAAACGAGGCTTAAAGAGAGTACTTTCCTTAAGGTAGGCAGCGACTTTGTTGTGCTGGACCCCTGGCACTGCGGAGGTCTATGGGCAGCGGTAGCCGCTTTCCATCAGGCGGGCCGCTAGCTCGTCTGCCTATAAAGGCTTAAAAAAAAAGTGTTTATCAGGCATTATTAATGTATTGTCTAATGTGTGTTTGTAAAGTCACAATATCTTTTTTCTTCAAGTACATATCGTTATTTACACGATATCTATAGGTACCGAAAATCAACTTTAAAAAATGTTTGTCCGTCGGTCTGTTTGTTGCCGCCAATCTAGAGAACGGCTGGACCGATTTTGACAGGACTTTTACTGACAGATAGCAAATTTTTGCGGGAGTAACTAAGTTCACTTTAATTTTAGAAAACTAATTAGGGTTCTGCACAAAAATATAAAAACTATTAAAATTACAGATTATTATTTAGAAGTTGGTATTATCACACGCGTGTGACTGAGATTTTTAGGTTTCTTCGATTTATTTTGATATCAAAAACGTTTAGGGTTATCATGACGCTGCCAAATTACATTATATCTATCTAATATATTAATGGTTTAATGGTTCTTTCAACTTGTCAGACACATTGAAGCTGATAACCTTCATAGCCACCACTATCCAAGCTGCATAATCGCTGACCGTGTCATGCGTATGTTAGAGCGTATGCGCAGACAAACTAGACAGGACAGGACGGGATATAGGTTTTTAAATTTACATTGATTCATGATCGTATATGAGTATATGTATAATTTTTTATCAATCCAATCCAATCCATCAGCCAAAAGATGTCCACTTCTGAACATAGGTCTCTTCTAATGATTTCCACAGTGACCTGTTGGAGGCAGCCTGCATCCAGCGACGTCCCGCGACCTTTACCAGGTCGTCTGACCACCTAGTGGGTGGACGTCCCACGCTGCGCTTTCCGCTTCGTGGCCTCCATTTGAGAACTTTTTGATCCCATCGGCCATCACTTCTCCGTGCTGTGTGCCCCGCCCATTGCCACTCCAACTTGCTAATCCGCTGGGCTATGTCGGTTACTTTAGTTCTCCTACGGATCTTCTCATTTCTGATTCGATCTCGTAGGGAAACCCCGAGCATAGCCCTCTCCACAGCTTGTTGAGTGACTTTGAGCCTCCTAATAAGGCCCATAGTAAGAGGCCAATGTATTATAATTGTATTTATAAGAGTCAATGGCATTAAAATATTGGTCCTTAAACCAACAAAATATTTCATTATTACTCTGTCTTTAACAATTATCATCTGTTATTCTTCTATATTTCTATCTATACATATAATAAATTTGTAACCGTGATGTCTGTACATAGAAGATAACTGAGAATAAAACTCACATGGGGGGGGGGGGGGGGGGGCTGTACGAACGTTATATAACATTACAATGATTTTTTGAGTTTTTGTCTGTTTTTCTGGGCGGTTGTGCGCAATGACCTCAGAAACGGCTTAACAGATTTCGATGATATTTGGTATGGACGTAGCTGACACTCTGGATTAACAATTAGGTTACTTTTTATCCCGAAAAAATTAGCGCCCTCGTGGAATGAGGAAGGATTTCAGGTAAATTTGTTACTTTTTTATACTCTATGGGATGGAATGAGACTAGATTACATGCCTTGAGTGAGAATGGGACGGGACACCCGACAGGACGGGATATAAAGGGAAAAGCGGTACAAAAGATGGCATTTAGTTTGAATATAATAAATTGGTATGGGAAATAATAGGTTGCTGATGCGAACTGCACCCGGGCGGCGACGGGCCGGCCCCTAGTTACCTAATAATATTCACGTGACCTAAGATTTCTGATGTTACTCCAAGGCCTTTCGTTAGTGCATGTCCTCAAAAACTAGCAATTTCTCTGAGCCACGGAGGTTTCTCAGATTTTTCGCAAGTGCGTGAAACATGCTCGGTCCAGTAGCTTACTAGATTACATTACGTCATGTATCTTCACGCTTCGGTGGGGGCGTTGAGGATGAAGCCAGCGTGACATACACGCGTTTTCAAGTAAAATATAATCGAAATCCGGGATTCAGAGTTGGATTTTTGTACTTCAATAAGAACGGAAAATATTTTGATAAAACTTGAAAAAATTTCACATGAATTACAAAGATTTATGAAATTCCCTAACTTGCGCTGGGCCAACTAGTTTGAATAAGACTTCAGGCCCTTTCTTAGTGGCGTGGCAAGTCAAAAATTTAGTGTGGTTGACATACGTTCGCGAAGGCTGCGAAAAAAAATGACGTGTTTTAGTTATACAAGTCCAACACGCGAGGCTCCTCTCGTATCGAGGAGCCTGGCCTGTGAGGCCGTTCTTCTTCTTCTTTCGTGTCAATGGCTCACTTAATACACTTTTATTTAAACCTTTACAGTTTCCCGGCCTAGCAGGTCGCTACATTTATGGCAGCGTCTGTTGCCTTGATGATGTCATCCCTTCTTGTGCAGGTTGTAACGCACAATGGGCACATCAGTAAGTGAGACATACTCTTTTCTGGGGCGCCACAGTCACAGTCGGACTTTGACTGATAACTCCGCCTTACCAGGTTTGTCTTGCAGCGGCTCACACCTGTGCGAAGGCGGTTAAGTGCCTTCCAGATAGGCCATTGAAGTTCGTTGCCAGGGGGCAGATGTTCCGAAGGTGGGATGAAGTTCGACGGGACGGGGTATTTCCCAGAGGTGTTTTGAGGCCGTTGCCTATTATCTATAACATAGGCTGGTAGCTCGTACCTACAATCGCCCTTATATAGCACCATTTGTGTTATTTCCAATCGTAGAAAATGCTTGTACCTACAAATCGGGGTTTCATTAATCCTGGGTCTTGATATGAAGCAGAGTTCGGTGGAAATTCTTTAGGTCCTTCGAAACTTAGGTCCTAGCGGAGAACATAAAATTCATTCACCAAGATAAATAAAGATAGATAAAGCAAAAATGACTCGTCATTCGGTTGTCGACACTATCGGCACAGCACTTACTTATTAGGTGAAGTATAGATACATTTTGTACAACTACATTACTAAGTGCGTGGTGGTCTGTGCGCAACAAAACAAACGCAGCTGCCAACATGTTCACATTGGTCACTGATTCAAATTTTAGTTTAGGGCTCTGACTTTTCGAAATCATCAGTGTATTGATAGTCAATCACCACGCACTATAACTGGGAAGGAAACCTGCATACCTTAGCGATGTGTAAGAATTTGTAAAGTCCGCCAACCCGCTCTAGGTCAGCATGCTGGACTGTATGACCTGACTTCTCTCAATCGTACCCTCGATTCTAGAGAAAGCTGGTGCCCTGCAGCCCATGTACGTCATAACGTATATGAACTTTAGTATAATAAATACTCACGTGATTTAATAGTATTAAGTCAGTTCACAGATTGATAAACGCATTCGATTCGATGGTTACGTAACGTGTACGTAAAAATTATTTGTTGTTACTTTCTCCTTCCGCACTCGATATTTCATTGCCGCCAAATTATTATGCCACAGATTAACTACTACATATTGGTTGACGGTGTAACATTACGCAGGTGCACATTATGAGCAGTTCGTATATTCGAATCCAGGGTACGCAATAACCTGCTCTGACCTTGGTGTTTCGAAGATTGTTTTACTTTCTGCCCTAGTTTTATGCAATGACAGAAGCTGTCCAAAGCGCCAATAAACTTACAGGTAGCTGAAAAGTATTGGCAAATTGTATTTGTGCACCGTAAATTAACCAGTAAGAAGTTGGTTGTGTTGTTTTGAGGCAATGCTGTGGGACATTACATGTCCGATGTTAATACAGATCGTTCAGTGTATGACGTAAATAAATCAACATCATCATTAACTACAGCGTGGGACGTCCACCCACTAGCTAGTCAGACGAATTGGTAAAGGTCGCGGGACAGCGCTGGATGCAGGCTGCCTCCAACAGGTCACTGTGGAAATAATTGAGAGAGGCCTATATTCAGCAGTGGACTTCCTTTGGCTGATATCCATCATCCGGTGGATGGATCATTAACTACGGGAAAACCCCGGACTTCCCGAGTGGAGTCCACGTAACGGTAAAGGCAACATTGGACTCCACCAACTAGAAGAATAGACGACCTGATAAAACTCCCAGGAAGTCACTAGATACAGGCCGCTTCCAACATCACCGAAAATCCTCGAGAGTGACCTATCTTCAGCAGTGGACTTCCTATAGCTATAGATAATAACCACCAAAAACTAAACTTGTAAAAAAAATGTCTCGTAACTCAGTTCTTCTACCGTAAAAAGTTGTGAGATCCATGTAATACCAAGTCGGTTAATTTATTCAGTTTTTTACAAGTTTTGTTTTTGATGGGATCTCATTTCTTTTTGTACATATAATTATATCAAGGAACGTATCTACACCTTCTATTCTATTTTTTTTATCAGCCCATATACGTCCCACTGCTGGGCACGGGCCTACTCTACAATCGAGAGAATCGATTGAGAGTGGTTAGGCCATATAGTCCACCACGCTGACCTAGTGCGGGTTGGCGGACTTACATACCGTAGAAATTCTTTAAAATCGCTACGATATGCAGGTTTCCTCACGATGTTTTCCTTCACCGTTAGAGTGCGTGGTGATTGACTATCAATACACTATTCTATTATATTATACATATACGTATACGAGTATAGGTATACTGATTTTTTTTTTATTGTTATGAATGGCGAGATGATCTTGTCATTCGCCTGATGGTAATTGATACGACCGCTCATGTACAGTAGCAGCGGCGTAGCTAGCATAGGTGGCACCCGGGGCGGATTTTGTAGGTGTCACCCCGAAACTCAAACACAATGTATAAAATAAAAAGTAATAATCGTTTACGTTTTATTAAAATAAGAGTATTACAAATAGTAGTATATTATGTAAAACAGTATGCCAAAAATTAAAATTTCTTCCTTCTAGCTTTGACACTTGCGAACTCCGAAATCACGTCTTCAAAATGTATATTTTGTGTTGCTTCATGTTCTATTGTTAAAATACCAAAATTATTTAATCTGGTTTCAGTCATTGTAGACCGCAAGTATTTTTTTATTAATTTCAATTTGCTGAAACTTCTCTCACATGAAGCAACTGATGCACATATTGTTATAAATAACTTTAGTGCGCCCGTTAGATTCGGAAGAGATTCTGTAAAATCCCATTCCACAATGAATTTTAAATAGTCCAGTGTCACCCAATTAGAGACAGTAATATTAGCCGCTTTTAAATGTCTTCTCAATCTTGGTATTTCTAAAAGTAGTTCTGTTTCTGATACTTCATCGTAAAGGTTAGTAAATTTTGATATTGCAAATTTTAACTGTTCAGTGTTTGCCGAAAGCAAAGTCTTCGACTGTACAACCTCAAATAATGAAACTACGTCTTTAATGGACTTTACTCTTGTTTCGAGTTCAATATTGAATCTGTCAAGACATTCTAACATGTCCTTTTGAAGTTCCGCTCTAAGTGTTAGTCCAGCATCGATGGACGATGCTAACTCACCGGCCATGCGCTTCTTGCGACGAATTCGTCGTTCCATCGAAATGTTGTATTCTTCCGATTTTCGTACAGCAAAATCTATTGCCTCTTCTGCTATTTTTGAGATGTTGTAGAAATTAAAAAGCCAAAAAAAAACGATTTTTTGAACCCACGAAATCCCTTAATGATAAAATGGCTCACGAGTAAGGAGTACTACTATATGAAGTTTTTATTGCTCTGTCTAGTTATTCCTTAGTCTAAGGTGGGTACATTATTTGTATTTATATAGGTATCAATTTATTATGCTTGTGGTACAATACTGTACTTAGGTACCTAGATTATTTTATTAGTAGCGGTTATGGTCACTGCCACAAATTTTTGATTTTTATAGGTAGAAGTAGAAAGAACTATAACTGATGGTCAAAGTTGGGCTCGGGTGTCACCCCAAAAGGGGTGACACCCGGGGCGGACCGCCCCTGCCGCCCCCCCCTAGCTACGCCACTGTACAGTAGTAAAACCAAACAAAACATGAATGCTTGGCATTCCACTATGCTCGGCACACTGAGTCCTTTACTGCAAATGCAACTTTGTAATCCTTTATATTAATATGGAAGTTATTTATGCAGTTGTTGTAACTAGAAAACTGGGATGAAGTTGCAAAATATTTTAGTTTTTCCTTGATTTATACACTAAAAACAAGCTGTACTTATTCTAAATTTGAAGCGTCTATGTCTGCTAGAAGTGCCTAAGAGTTTTGATGATCGGTCAGTAACTAAGTGAGTGACAAAATTAATAAAAAACGTTGACTAGTCATAATTCTTAAAGTTCAAATTGAATGAAATTTGAAATATACTGTGTTTATACAATGCCTGCTTGGTTACGAGAAATTCAGGCTTCTAGTTTTATCCACAACGAAGTTATAGGGGATCGAAAATGGCCTGAACTGCTTCGAGAAAAGGCACTGTCGTACCCCCAAATAAAATAAATAAATACACCCAACAGTCATTAATAACGAGTATCAGAGACTACGAGAGACTTTCCGGTCTCACAAACACTCACAAACCAATACAAACAAAACAAGCTAAAGACCACACAACTATGACACACTCCGAAGTTGCATTATCATTAAATTCAAAATATATCGCGAAATACTATCTGAATTAATAATACATTTAATTTGCGATTTGTATAATCCTGTTGTAACTCGGTATAGCACCGATTCACTTTCTCGCGTCGCGAATCCTATAAACTCATTTACGAAAGTATTGTGTGATAACTGGTTATAGTATTTGCAAAACAGCTACGCGCAATGTGCGCGATGCGTTTTGAATCCTAAATATCTAAACAACGCGAAAAATTCAATGACAATAAGGAGTGACTCTAGTTGGTAGAGGATTGTTGTTTGGCACCGACCTTAAAAAAATGTTTGCATATTTCGGTATTATAGATTTAATAAAATGTTAATTTTATGTCTCTCTTTTTATTACACTTTTGAAGTCGGTTTAATTTTTTAAAATTATTTTTTATTTTTATTGCATAGGTCCGGCAAACAGGTCACCTGATGATAAGTGATCACTGCCGCCCATGAACATCCACAACGCTGGATCATGGATGTGTTGCCGGCCCAATTGGGAGGGGAACGGGAAGGAAAAAGGATGGGAAGAGGAAGAAGAAGAGGGTATTGGGCGTCCGGCAATCTCACTCACCGAACGCGACAGTTGAGCAGTCGCTTCACGTCGATTTCCTGTTAGACAGTGGTACCACCCCGGATGAGCCTGCCCATTAATGCTGAGTCATGACTGACAACAGCGTGGCTCTACCACTTCCAGCTTATGTTGAATGTTCGAGCCTATAGTAAACTTACACTTAAGTACTTATTTCTCATTTAATGAGTAGGGGAGACCAGAGACGAAAGTAACAAATTAAATTAATTTGTTAACAAAAATGTTATCCACATTGATATACTGTATGGTGGACTTTAGCCATTTCAACCCCCCCCCCCTACCCCTCCGACTCTTCATCTAAGTTGCGCGCACAGCGCCGAGCTATCATGTTTTGGCTGTACCGAGTCCATGCTGCAAAAATACCCCCAAAGGTTTCCTCGGTTATTTTCCACTGTTTATTTTTATGACGGTAAGTTTAATAGCGTCGTGTGTCAATGAAACAACACAACTATTCCTCTTTCTATTACGAAGTAAACGATGATATCTATCTGAAAATTTCTTGAGGGTATGGTCATATTATTTTTATCAAAATCTGGAAGAAAATTATATAGGGACGAAAGGAACAAGCTGTACTTTCAATACAAATATTTTTTTCCTAAGCAATAACAGTCAAATCAAGCAAGAATTATGGTGAGACTGATATTTTGTACTATTTGAAATCCAAAAACATAAATATAAAAAAAATTATCCAACAATTTTCAGAAATCTTATTTTTTTTAAATTCTAATAACAATTATTATTTACTTATTTTGTTTATGATAAAATTATCATGATATATTATCCAAATGAGTAATATAAGAGCTAAAAGATTGGTTTAAATAAATATATTGGTAAATCAAAGCAATTTATCTTTTTACTTACAATGTTGCAACCAACCCTGTACACTGTCTTAACTCTCTTTAGGCGTAGGGATGATTATTACAAATTCCACAGCCTTTTTTAGGACTTTTTTCTCAAAATCAGCAAATTCAGTAGCAATCAAGTTCATGTTAATTAATAGCCGAAAGATCAATATATCATGTGTAGTAATCATTATTTTGGGACCTAAAAAGGTCTGTGAGATATTACAAGAAAATTGAAAAACGTTACTTTCGCCCCTCGTCTCCCCTATCCGTTCGCCTCTGGTATTATAATAAGACATACATATAAATATTTTATATATACCGTCATACAATCTTGACGTAGACGTCCACTCGTAAGCGTAGTATAAAAAATTGATTATTTCCAGATCAAAATCATTATCGGAAGTAAATATCTGGTATTAAATAAAAACAAAAGGAAATGAAACCAAGCCTACTCCATTATAAAACCCGACCTGTCTAGAAATTGTGAGAAAAAACGACGCTACAATACCTAGAACATGTCATTGTGTGGCACACATGTCGAGCAGAGAATTATTTTTTACTGTAGGCCGGCCCGGATCCGCCCGAGCCAACATACTTTTTGAGTCCAGTCCACATCAGCAACATATTATCTCCCGTACTGTTTTATTTATATTCAAACTCAACGCCCTCCTCTGTACTGCATTTCCAGTCCCGTCTTGTTACATCCCGCCCTGTCCCGTCTCATTCTCACTCAAGGCAAGTAATCCAGACCCATCCTATCCCTTTGAGTATAAAAAAGGAACAAATATATCTGAATTCCTGCTTTATCCCACCGGAACACTACATTTTTCTGGTTAAAAAGTAGCCTTAGTATAAAAACCTCCATACCAAATTTCATCGAAATATGTTAAGCCGTTTCTAAGAACACCGCACATATAAACAGACAAAAAATCTAAAACACATTGTTTTGGGGTCTCTTATCTTAATACTGACCCCCATATTAGATTTTCTCATTTATCTCCCTTCTACAAACATCGAACGGTAACAAATTTGTTATATGTATAAAATATTGCATTCGGGCAAATGAGCACATGGCTCTCTTGATAGTAAGTGAATACCGCTCATGAACATTCAAAACAAATAAAAAAAATCAAAAATTAAAATTAAATTAAAAAAATAATGAATAAATAAATTAAAATAATTAATTATTATTTAATTTTTAAATTTCTAATTTGTGCCCGATATGGCGATAGGATAGCCTCTTATCACATCATGGGACGGAACGCATAAGGCGAAACGTGGGTGTCTGGTTGCATCTTTGCCTGTCTACCCCTTCTGGCAAAAGGCGTGATATTTTTACATGTATGTATATTGTATATTATGAAGTAACCATTCATGTTAACACAAACGTGCGAAGTATTTGGTAATTCATGCATAAAAAAATAAGTAATATTAAATTATGTTTAAGTACATACATCATTTTTATAATTTATAAGATCATTTTTTGTAATTTCGACAATACGACTCTCATGGAATGTTGTAATTAATCTGTCTGCTCAACGTGCTAGACTAGTTTTTCTCACGAACTAAATAGAAATGAATATATTGTTTATTGTTAACTACATGTATTGCTATAACATTTTAAAATTTTCAGTGTTATGTATGTATGTGTATATATGTTTTTATTAATTAAATGGAAGCAGTAAACATAAATTACCGCTAATCTCTTTAAATACTCTAAAAATGGAAAACCCATCGTTTGTTTCACTCAACTAAGCAATCGAACTTAACCTTTACCTCTTTAGTTCATCGTTTTGCCACCCGCTTTGCTACGGAGGGAAGTGGACAAAAATATTATCAAACCCTCCTATTACTTTACCTTTGGCATAACAAAAGGCATGTATTCCTCTTATTATGAAAATAACGAACTTCTCTACAACCATTGATATGTTATTTTACCCCCTTCTCACTCTCTCTTCAACCACAGAAAACTGCTGAACATAAGCCTCCGCCAAGGATTTTCATAAAGACCTGAAAGCCTGCATCCAGTGACTTCCTGAAATCTTAGCAAGGTTGTCTGTCCACCTCGCAGGCAATGTTGTGATGTTAACCTTACAGTGGTATATTTTCCTAAATTGCATCTTTTTGAGATAAACTTACTCGTATACAAGGTGTTAGGAAAACGCTTCGGAAAACGAAGATTGGGATAGTACTAATGATGCCTTTGATAATGGGTCAGAAAAAAACTTTTTTTTGCACTATTCGAGCTCTATTTTGTTAGTACTGCTAAATAAAACGATATTTTAATGAAAACACAGCACTATGCTTTAAAAAACTAAAATTAGCAATAAAACACAATTTAAATTGATGGCGCTTGGATAAGGCTAATTAAATCGGATTATTTCTTTCTGACTTTTACTTCTAAGCTCTTTTTTTATCCACTACTTTTTTGTGTGAACTCTTATCAAAGAGTGCTATCATCTGTCTTCGTTTCGGAAGCCTTTGCCTAACACCCAGTATAATATAAGTATGCTATCGCGTATATTCGAAAATTCGCAGGAGTAGATCTTAGTCAATGAACAAACTATCATCCTCCAGTCATTTTTTTCAGACCTCACTAATACATCAGCAACAGACCAGACATTCAAATCTCACCATTACACGTAATCTTCACCAGAGCGAAGATACGTCGTGCAACTAATTATAAAATTCGTGGGCAACGTTAATACACCCACGTATGGCAAGCAATTAGTTTTCGCAAGCATCTCACTGTAACATCGGTAATTAGAACGTGGACGCACAGATATTTTGTTACGCGTTATTATTTTAATGGCATGTAGTTGGCCAAAAATTGCGCTCTGGATTTCACAGCTTGATGTCGAAGACTATATGAGAAATGGTCTTACAATAGAGGCTGTGCAGAATAAGGACCTGGAGTCACAATAACTGCTAAAATTTGTAAGCCTTGTGTAACAAACGCTAGTCCAACTCTGGCACCCAAAATATAAGCATTGTGCTTAGTTTGGGGCCACAGCTTGTTAAATAAGTATTAGTGTTAAGTTACATTTGTTAATTGTTCTAATTTGTTATTAGGGCAACACAAGTAACGCAGTTCAAATAAAAAATATTACTATTATATTAATACCATAGTTAAGGTTGTTAGAAGTCGTTGGATACAAGCCTTCCAAGGTCGTTTTGGGAATCCTACAAGGAGGCCGTTCAGTATTGTTATTCCTGAGTCTGAAGAGAGAGAGAGCAGGGCCAAAACAAAAACGGAATTTTATTCCGTCCGTATTGCAGCAAGCTGGCTCAATGGTATCAATTATATTTATATTGGTGTATAGAAGCGCTTATTCAACACCATAATTGCCAAATAATATCGTATCTTGAATTTGAACCTAAAAATTACAACGCAAATGCATTACAAAAACACATTGATAAAACTAAGCTAAGCAGTTTGTGGGGCGAAAATATTTTACGTAATAACCTGACTACATTTTAAGTATCGGTTACTGGTGAAGGATATCGATTGTATAACCGAAGTCAGTGTTAAAGTGATTGCTCAGTTCATAACATTTAATACACGTTTTATTTATGACAGAAATTCCTACATATTACTGACTAGCCTCTGCCCGCAACTCCGTTTGCGTGGTTACCTTTATAAAAAATATTCCTTCCCGATATATTCCGCCTAGTTCCGTCTCATTCTCACTTAAGATATGTAATCCAATGTCATCCCTTCCATTTGAGAACAAAATAGGAACAAATGTATCGGAATCCGTTTCTCATCCAACGGGAACACTACATTTTTCGGGATAAAAAGTAGCCTAAGTGTTAATCCAGGATGTCAGCTACCATCATACCAAATTTCATCGAAATCCATTAAGCCGTTTCTGAGTTTATCGCGCACAACCGCACAGACATACAAACAGAGAATTATTCTAAAAATCATTGTTTTGGGTTCTATTACGTTAGTATAGTCCCCCCATATCAGTTTTTTCATTTATCTTCCATGTACAGACATCGATCGGTTACAAATTTATTATATGTGTAGATTTTGAGGCTTCTAGCCAGGTAGCGTCACTTCATCGTCCATACTTACGCTTTCGCTATTGGCTCGCTCCGTGGCGCAGCCGGCTAGACACCGACTGTGAAGCGAGGGGCCGCGGGTTCGATCCACACCGAGACAAATGTTTGTGCGAACCACAAGTATTTGTTTCGGGTCTAAGTAAGACCGAAAAGTCTCTCGTAGGTTCTGATAACCAAGACACGAAACTCGATCTTAGTGTGGGGTCAGAAGTATATATGTGACTGTCTCTCTCTCTATTCAGCAACAGGAAGTCCACTGCTGAACATAGGCCTCCCCCATGGATCGACACACATAGACCTCTTGGAAGCGGCCTGCATCCAGCGACTGCTGTATGACTGTTGTGTGTATTTTTTTTATTTATTTATTTTTTCTGCAGTCGTATCTCTGTCCAAGCATGCATATATTCATATACATGCATCCTTGCCACAACGCATATGCAACAATGTCGCTTCGTGGACAGAGCTGCGTTTGTTCATAGGTACGACTCAAGCAAGAGTACCACAGTGGCGAGTGACGACAGCGTAAGTACTAACTATGAAGTGACGCTACGAGGACAACATGCCAAAGTGTACTGGTGGTTATACAGTACCAGTGAAGGATGGTAATCTTCAAGTTACTATAGCGGGCTTTATAATTTAATTACTGTAGTTTATTTCCGATGCAATACGGATATATTAAAACATCTTTATTAATTTCAGGAAATAAATTACTAATAAAATAGCTCACACATCTATACAATGTCGTTAAAGTTCCTAAGGTTTTTCTTACAACGTAGTACTATGATTGTGGTAGGAGCGTATCGGACAAAAATATTCTTTGTACGAATTACTAGGAAAAGGTCATCGTCAGAATACATAAAAACAATATTATACAGCTCGATACGTCCAAAGTACGGTCATGGCAGGAAACCCTATTCTCAAAGCCCAACAGGCGCACAAGCATTTTTATACAAAAACACACCGTGAAACACAAAAAATACTGTATATTTTACAACACACAAAATCATGATATAATATTATGCAAAAAATAATATATTTCAGTAACACAAATACAAAAACATTCGCTTATGATTTCAAAATAATTCGCAGAGCATAACAATCGTAATACTGTTACATAAATGAGTCTAAAATGTAATATATCGATAATATATACCAACGCCGTCTCAATCGAGCTCTCGGATGTAGGGTCCCGTGCAATGGGCGATTATGACCTGACACTTTAACAGCATGAATACCAAATTAAGTCTGCTTAACAAACGAAGCCTTAATTATATTCTCGAAATAATTAACGTCCGGGATCAACCTCAGCTCAGGAAGTCCACCGCTGAACGTAGGAATGTCCCAAGGATTTACACGTCGAGCTGGAAGTGATGTGCTTTCAGCAAATTCCTGCAATATTTATTATGTTGTCCGTCCACCCTTTGAATGAACGCTTGCATGAACGTCGGTACGCTTGCTTGTTTGCGGCCTCCTTAAGGCCTGACCTGACCCTGGTTGTAAAATCACAAGGCGTATTCCACAATATGCACAAAAAGTTGGGATGGATATCGTTGCTTTCATCGAATCCTAAGATGCCCTATGTTCAGCACTGGATTATCTGTGGCTCAAAAGATTATGCATAACAATAACCAGAAAAAATCAACTATGTAGCGCTATATAAGTTCACTATGACGGCAGGAACAATAAGAATGCCAAATATGTACGTATCCTCGTTAGTTTTGTGGACATGAGATAGGACTGAATTCGTCAGTGTTCCCATTTTCAGCTCTACACTAGTAGACGGCGACAGGCTAAGCACATACAGGGTATCCAGAGTGCGATCTACTCTGAAGTATCCACCTGTAGTACCCACTGCTGGGCAAAGAGCTCTCCTACCAATTTAGTCTCTTGCCAGTCACAAGATATCCTTTACATAATACGAAATTCCTCGGATTATACTCGTAACGTCTTTGAACAACAGTTATGATGAGTGTTTAGTATGACACGGCTTAGTAAATATAATGGATGATAATCATTACATCGCGCCGGATCATAACTTTGAATTATGTTCGCTTATTACACAACACTGATTGATTTACCGCGTTCTGTTGTTATAATTAATAAAAATCCAACGTTTTGTTTTGTTTAGTCTGATTTAATTGCTATTAATATCGTTTTATTACATACATTAGATATTCTTGCGTAGAATAAAGGCGGAACCGATTAAGTCAATAAATACACATTACCAAAACAATATGGGATTTAACATTTTTCAAAACAAATCATTATTTATAATCAATGAAACTTTTGAGACTTATTAAAACTTTAATTACAAATATAAGTTAATACTTTTTGATAATAACATGATAGTCACGATCAATCTATTATATTTGAAATAAAATAGAATTCCCATGTAACGTTATTACCTTTAGCGACTGTTTTATTAAAACCAACTAGATTAATTTAATGATACTCCCGGTAAAACACACGACCAACATAACATCCACTAATAAGTACATAATTTTTATAAACTAAAATGCTAAAGTCTCGACACAGTCGCACTACATACGCGAATTCCAAAATCGAATATTGCGAGATATTTTCAAAAACCACATTAACGCACACAACAAACACATGCTGCAAAATAATGTGACACGATACCCAGCTGAGCACCCCACCAAACAACACTACCAGTTTCGAGAGCACCTTTCTACTCTCGATTGTGGCTAATGTGGAGCCTTTCAAATTCGGCCGCATAGGAACTGCAAGTAGGGATGAACCAAGGGGCAACATTATGCAACACTGGCTCGCAAATGGTCACTATATAAGCTTGGTGGTCGGAGTCAGTGAGTAGAAAGTCATTCAGACTACAGCCCAAGTGTATTGAATCAGTCCGGCAAAAAAACAAGCAAGATGTACGCCAAACTCGCTGTGAGTGAACCAATTGTAAAATAAATCACGTTCAAATTAACGCGTTCTATTTTCGAATATCCGAACGCATTAAATAATCTGTGGCTGTTTGAAAAAGGGTTAATTCGTAATGCAGCCTTTTTGGAATTAATTTGTAATCTGTTTTTATAATAATCTTCTGAATAAAAAAAATGATTCCATTAATTTTAAATATATTAAAATAATGAAGTTATTCGTTAATAACAGGAAGTGTTTTTTTCCAGCTCGTCTCTGTTGTGCTCGCAGTGGTGGCCGCTTCCCCAACCCCCGGTGGTGGCGGTGGACAGTAAGTTTTGTTTTATTACCATATGCAAGTCAAATTTCCAAAGAAATTCCTTGGTCCGTCCCAAAGTAGTGACGGAAGTAGAGTAAATTTTATTCATAGTTATTAATTAATGCCATAATTTTATAATATAGTGTACATAATATTGAATACACTTAATACATTAATTAGAGTAATTAAAATGATAATCGTAACATTATTCCATCTTTCTAAAACGATTTAATTAGCTGAATATGACTGGCTGAATATCACTTTATGCAAAAATAAGCGCGATATAATTTAAATAATCTCATAATTTAAAAACACCTCATTCAATTCCGCATTACCGTGTCCATTAACACATCTCTACAGTCGAAATCTCACAAACAAAAAGAAACAACGGCAATGAACTTAATAATATTATATTATACAATTCGTTACGAAATGGAAAAAGTATAAAAATCGCAGACTTGTAACTGTCAAGGCCATTCGAAACACGGTTAAAATAACACGAAAGTTAAATAACGACGTTAACTTGTACAGTTAAAATGCACGAAATTTAAATGACTGCAGTTTGCGAAATAGCTGCAACATGTGACTGCATAATGTTGTAAGTGGACCAGGATATTTTTGGTATTTTTTGCATAATACGGATGTTTTTATTGGCCTAGTAACTAGCGAGCTGCACGGACGGAGGTCTCGGATTCAATTTCACACTCATTTTTAAACTTTTGCGTATCATTTTAATGGGGAAGTATATTTTACTGGCACAAATTGTCTGTCGCTTAGAATTGATAACGTAAAAATTGCATATATTCAAAAATTCATTAATTTGGTCGCAGTCTTCGAGCAGCTGATGTGTCACTGATCACCCACAATTTAGTCAGTTTATTTTCGGCTCATTAAAAGATGGGACCATGTCTATTACCGTATATAGAGGCCCGTAATTTTCAAAATTCAGATTACCCAAATCGAAATCCTTAGTTGATTGACCGACCTAGTTGAAAAGTTCTTTAACCAAATACGTACATAATTTCAATTGACTGCAATTTTAATTGAGTATGAATAATCGGGCAGTCGGTAAAATTTTTAAAAGATTATTATTACGCAATACATTGCGGGCTTAATTCGCGGTTGTAATTTGACGGCACAAGCATATTACGCATTGAACACCGGCTACCGCGGTACACCCGACTATGCACTAACCTCAAATGGATTACTTTGCATATACTCTCGTTTCCTTGCAATTTTAAGTGTTAATTAAAAATAATAGTTCGGTGAAATTTCGAGCGGTTGTATAACGAGCAGAGCAATCTTAATTGAAGCATAAAGTTGCTTGATGGATTAGATACTTTTATATTTCTGTTTAAAATTCCTAAGATATAAATCCTTGTTTTCATTTATTTACAGCCTGCGGTTTTAAAATTATAATTAAGGCTTGTCATGAATCCTACAAAATCTGTCCATAACTGTATGTATATTAGGCTCAAACCCCTTCATAACATAGGGTTGATTTGTCTTAAGTATTCAGGTATGTGTTGATAATGGTATAGGTACAAGTTTAGTATGTTTCGCTCAAATGGTCCCGTCAATGGCACAGGCAGAAACAAGAAAATAATGCCAAAAGATGAAGAGTCATTTTATTCGAACTAAAAGTGCTTATGTAATTAAATAAAGGTTTAAAAATGTCTTAGTGTCTGTGGGTTGATGGACATTACACCTAGATAGAAATTAATCCAGATAAAATTATCGTATTTCTTGATTACGCTATCTGGAAAACTATAATTTTCTTCACTTCCCGCTGCAGTTTGAGATAACTTAATGTTCTAGGAAAATGCTAAACACTATCGACCTTATTCACAGACAGTTTTAAAACTATTTTAGTTCCCGAATTTTTTATCTCTTTCGAACGACTTTTGAATTCAGTTTGAGCGAAGAAGACAAAACAATCGATAGCTAAAATAGGTTTTAAAACTATCTATGAATAAGACCATATAAAAATACATGGCTACTTTAGCAACTAATATCTATAAACTATAATTAGGGGTCTTGTTTTATATGTCATTTATCCGCTCCTCACTATTTAACTCCCAGTTGTGCTTCTTCACGACCTTTCCTTTCTTCGTTAAAGCGTGCTATAATGAACTAAAAATAAAAATATATTTTTGAATTTATTTATACAATCAAAATGTTCGAGTTGCGTTAATATAAATGACCGCTATAGTAAGCCTATTAGCGTGAATCCATTCATACAATTTTAATGTCAATAAGATGGCAAAAACATATTACATAACCCTTGACAGCAATTGGTCATTAATAAAGCTTACTTACTTCCTGACATTTCCGTTCCACACCTCACGTTGAAAGTGACTGCACCGCTTATAAGCGAAATGTCGTGAGTCGTCCAGACAGAAACCAGATTGGCAACAGAAAATCATTACAATTATACTTACTACTTCACGCTATATTGAGCAAAAGTGAGATTGCCGGATGCCCGATACCCCATACCTCCTCTCATCCTTTTTCCTTCCTGATTTAATGGGCTGGAAACACTTATAATATCCAAGTGTTACGGATGTTTAAGGACGGCAGTGGTCACTTACCATCAGGTGACTTGTTTGCTCGATTTCCGGTCAAGTATAGGAGTGAGCTAAACTATTCCACAGCTCAATAGCAACAAAAAATTAATAGACGGACCTCCACAAACAAGATGATTAACTATAAAATTATGTAGTACGTTTAATGCATCGGTTATATAAACCCACGTAATAGAACATTAAGCATTTGCCCGCGAGAGCATTGCGTAACTAAAGACGAACACTTGAAGCATGCAATGCCTACTTATTCTATTTTACTAGTGTCCACTTTATATTATTGTTGGAAATTCTATTTCGTAATTACAGTAGTGTGTACAGCTGTTTGAAGTGGCAAAGTGCAGGTGGTAAATGTATTCTCTGATAAAGAAACGATTAAAGAGCGATCTTTTCTGCACTCGGAATTCTCTGTAATACAATTACCATTGTTTAGGTATTTTTTAACTAATTTTTATTTGATTAAATGACCTGGCTCGAAGCTTTAGGAAATTTAATCCCAAGCAAATAAATGTTTCGACTCGAATACTTTAAAATTCCCACCTCCATGTCAAACTTATGATCTCACAAGTCAGGGCCCATAGTTTACACAATTAAGCCCCATTTACGCGGGGAGAGTTTGTCGCCTCGGAGATGCGATTATCGTAAGGATAAAAAAAGTTGAGCGTGTAAACATTTGACAGAACAAGATTATCTATAGCGGAACTGTCGTGCGATAATCGCATACGATTCTCGCAGCGAGAAACTCTCCAGGTGTAAATGGCGCATTACGGTTTTTAAAAATGGTGAAAGATAATTCTTAATCACCCGACGATGCTGTGTTGTTACCTCGGCAGTTGCTACTCGTGTCGAGTGCAGTCGCTCAGCTTTCTCAGTACACATACAAAAACTTACACCGGAGTCCTCAAAAGGGAAGCATAGATCCTGTAAATTCTTCCCATAGTTGTCCTGTCATTCCCGTTCCAAGATTTGATCACGATACGAACTTATAGAAATTATGACCAAAAATTCCAATTAAAAAAATATTATATGAAATTTTGCAAACCGAACTTACACCTATTGAACCCAAAACTCCGCAGTTGAGACCCAAAGCAAGTGTAATGAAATAATATAATTCAGAGTCTCCAAAACATATTAGTTAAATCATAACTGGCCCAATAAAGGTAAATTAAGTTCGCGCGCGATTTAAAAGCAGACAAGAATAAGTGTAGCCCGCGGAACGGTTATCGCTTGTTATTTCCACGACGGCAATTCGTCACGACTGCGATGACGCCGGTGCTAAATCGCCAAGAGAAAGGTGATTATATCGATAATCCAGTTATGCGATATACGAGTAATTCATGAGATGATAGTGCATCGCGATACATTACGCTGCGTACGCGTAATCGAGTGTCACTGTGATTTGTGTTCTTGATAATTGGAGCTTGAAGTAGGCACTTGGTTTTGAATTGTGGTTGACAGGCGAGCTGGTAAGAATCAGCGCAAACCAGGACGAACCATGACAAGGGAATAGGGATTTCATATTTTACCAAAGGATATTTAAACTTATCTGGTAGGAATACGACATAAATTACAATGTTTTAAATTGATCCCGCGGCATCCAAAGGGATTTCTCGATAAGTTTGAATATCCTTTGGTAAAAAATTAAATCCCTTGCCTTACCGTCCCGGTGTGTGCTTGCCGTAATCTTCCCAATGGTAGCCGACTATGGGTTTTTACAATATCTAGAATTCAACGCTGTGTATAATCTTATGTACCATGTTTTCAAGATTCGCTTAATTTAGGTCAGTTCACAATGCTCAGGAAATGTTGCTTTCAGTTCAGGTATACATTTCAATCCACCGAAATGAGGCTATCTTATCAGACCTGCATATATTCGTGATCGATAAATAGAAAACGTTAGAATTACACTGCGTACTGAAGCCTACGGTGTACTCCGAAGTGATAACGTTTTATTTAACTCGCAACATAACCAAAATAACTGCGAAATAACTTTCATCCTCAATGGAAGCAAAAAACTATAATTCAAGAAGTACTGACGGCATTCCATTGTTTCTCATAAATAACAACAGCCTATCCCACGGCAACACGTTGCAGCGTGACAGTTGAATCGGCGTCGTCTGCGCTCATATCCGGGTGAGCTATCGAGTGAAAGGCGTTCGCTTCCGCACTCACACGCGCTAAACTTTACAAGCTCCGCGGAGCTTAACAACCTTCCTATTTTCGTTCCCATTGCTGCATAATACAATCTAAAATCTAGTTTAGACTTCCCAAGATTGAAAACATTGCTTTGAAATGTAGAGACGGTCAATTCCCATACTCGTAAGGTTTACGAGAGCAATCGATGCGTATTATTTTAAGTCTTCATTAATGCAAATAGCCTTTGGAGTGGAATTCGTGATTCGTGTTGTATTGATTTTTATTGCTGTCAGAATGTTAATCAGTTGTAATTATACTCATACTAAAACGAATTAGTAAATAGTGCGTGGTGGCATGTTGGTAACGGACCACGGACGCGGCTGCCTACGTGTTCACGGTGGTCGCGGGTTCAAATCCCAGGGCACACCTCTGACTTTTCGGAGTCATGTGTGTATATCAATACACTATCAAGTGACTATCAAGTCAATCACCACGCACTATAACGGTGCAGGAAACAATCGTGAGGAAACCTGCATACCATAGCGATTTGTATAAATTTCTATGGTATGTAAAAGTCCACCAACCCGCATAAGGCCAGCGTGGTGGACTATATGGCCTAATCACTCTCAATCGTACTCTCGATTGTAGAGGAGGCCTGTGCCCTGCAGGGGGTGGTATATGAGCTGATACAAAAAAAAAAAAACGATTTATAGTTATCATTTTATGTTATTAAGCCAAACACTGTACCGTTTCGCATTTTGTTCAAATGGTAACTTTGTACCCCGAACTTGCTCATGTAATGTCAGGCAATAGCCAAGAGTCGATCATATAGGTTACTATACATAAAAAGCACTTTATTAAGACTGTGTAGAAGAGAAACACTTTAATATAATGAAACCTAATGGTGAGCATGTGGGTTAAGTAGCAGATTATCTGCATAACGTTTTGAAAGCAAATTGCAGCCGATTTCTCGACTTATTAAATTATTATGGGATTTATGATGAAACGACTTGCGTGGTAATATTAATGTTTGGTAATATATACGCATAGTACCATGCCTGTTGCCCATACCGGTTGACAGACAAACTATTAATTTTTAATAAAAAAATAGACTCTACTTTGATCACTCTAAGAGATGGCTCGATTCATGTTCAAATAAGGTCTGTGAAATTATGGATCGTACAATTAGAAAGCAATAGGTATGGCACATATCTAAAATCACTCATTATTGCATTGCTTGAATAGTGAATGGGTTTGTAAACCCTAAAAAATATTAGCAATTGTAAATTTTAAGCACGTGACTCAAATGACACGTATCGATCCAGCTAAAAACAGGCATGCAATCGAAGGCCCCACGATGCCTTTTATTATTGACGCGGCAAACTGTGACCTCTTACCATACTCGACCTTGCCTGTCTACATCTACGTCGTGAAGAACATTGCATGTGCAATGATGAGGGGTTGTACTCATTGCGTTAGTCACGGTACGTCTGCGTCGGCAAATAATACGCAAGCGTTGCGTTTCAATGAGATATTGTAATGCACTAATTAAAATAAGTACTAGATGTTGTTGTTTGTAGACCACGAAAGTGTACACCGATTTTGAGGATATTAGAAACAGTGCGCCTTTGTTTTGATAAATGAATTACCATTAAGTAACTGTTTGTTGATTTATTTATTCATTGAAATAATCATGCTAAGTTATATGAAATATGCATGTCGTTCTAAGCGAGAACATTGCTTAGTACGGCCAGAAATTTACAACAGTGAAGAATTGATGGCAATACCTATTTGTAATATTTCAAATTACCTAATAATATTAATCATTTAATCTAACCTAAGTGATGTATAATATGCTTCTATACCAATTGAAACTAACAACAACTCTCCCCCACAGCAAACACGTGACCATCCACGTCCCGTACAAGATCCACACCATCCACCACCACCACGTCTCCAAGGTGCACGTGCCAGTCCACGTGCCAGTGATCAAGGAGGTGCAGGTGATCAAAGAGGTGCCGATCGTGAAGCACGTCCCGGTGCCTGTGATCAAGCACGTCCCTGTGCCCGTGATTAAGCACGTCGAGGTCGAGAAGAAGGTCATCGTGCCTGTCCACGAGCACCACCACCACCACGAGGAGAGCCACGGCTGGGAGAGCGAGGCGTCGCACGGCTGGAACTGATTGTAGACATTTATTGATTTAGATTACGGTTGGTACATTGCTTATATCTCCTTCCTCAGTTACACAGTCTATTTATGATTCAAGGATAGATTCCCTAGTGATCTGTTTGAAGGTTTTACCCAAGGACTTTGCAGTCTTTGCTTGTTTGGCAGTCTTTGCTACGTCACCTGATTAAATTATAGGCGGAATTAGCGTGAATTAGCGGACGTGCTTAGTTGTATTAATTAATCTTATTAGCCAGACAACGAGATAAACAGATGACCTGATGGTAAGTGTCACGCTTGCTCATGAAAAGTCACAATAATCTGTATGTTTGGCCTACAATACACAGAAAGTCCATTAAGTCAGACGGTAAGATACATTGGCAGTATCAATCCTAGAATACCCAAGGCCGAAAAGTCACTGATTGAATTTATGTAATAGCCCGCTATTATGTCAAGTGCCTCGTTTGAAACCACTGTCATTTGTCCACAGATAACCTTAAGTACAATGCATCTCATGCTATCGTCGTTGGAAGATGAAAACCGCAAGTCCATGACGTCATCGGAAAACTTCGATAAACCCACAAGAGTCCATCAAAAAAGCGAAAACAGATGACGGTGCTAAACACAACTTTTCAACCAGTTTCTTCAAGTTATACAGTGATTTCAATCCAGAAAGCGCATCAGACCAATAACGACTTAAAAATGAGGTTTAAAATATGAGTAGGCGTGCATCATTATCTGTTTTTGCCTTAACAATACGTGTGACAGACTGTTTTCTATGTTGTAAAGAAATCAAACCAATAAGTGATTAGTCAATTAATTTAACATGGAGTTTATTTGAAGTTTATCGAGTAATTAGTAAAACAGTCTGCCTGCGAGTGTGAAATGTTACCAGTATTCTGTATAGATACCATAGCTGTAAAAGTAATCTTAAGTAACCAAAGAAAATAAAGATGCGGTTATATTTTTTACAAATGACTTTTATTGATTTGTCTTTTCAATAGCATATTCATTTGGATTTCTTTGATTAGGTATTGCCGCCTTATTCAATTAAATATACAATTTAATTACAATAAATGAATTTCGTAGTTGAGAACATAACACAAAAACCCATAAATTAAGCATTAGTACAAAACCGATCAAAATTACTTAAAAAAAAATAACAATGAATAAACAAAGCTCTCATCTACGACATATATAAAATATTGAAAAGAGGTAAATAGATATAAAAATGGTGGTAAAAGGCCGATTTTTCAGTCGTCAAATAAAAATCGCCGATTACAATGCAATATGACCGTTTTATAAATGACAGTCGAATTCATAAAATCATCTAATCGTGTCACTTTTATAGACAGTCAAGCTGTAATTAATTAGACGATGATCTTTTACCTGACGATTGGACGACCTTATTTATCATTGAAACCCACAATTATTGTCTCATAATAATGCGTCAAAATTAAACGCAAATTAAACAAATGTAAAGAAACTCCAAAAAAAAAATCCGTTTTTTGCCTTCACCATATTTCAAGTATAAAGACTACATATTATATTATTAACTTTACAAAACTACACTTTGACCAAAAAATACTTTACATTAATTTGCAATAAGCAGGGTACATATAAAAATTTTGGAACAAAAATTTTGAATTTTTTAACCCTCACAATAGATCCGAAGTTTATACATGTATTTGATCAAAGTTCGGAGAATTTTAAGTTACATTCTTCTTAGAAATTTTCATATTCCAACAAAATCAGACTTTTGACGACTTCAGCTCTCTCAGGGCATAGCATATCAGTTCGTAAGAGGTGAAAGCGACCATGCTGGTCAGCTGGGCTTTGTATATGGTCACCTTCCAGCCTCGATACAGGCCCTTGAAGCCTTCAATCCTGTACATTTGCAGCATACACTCCGTCAGTTGAGAACAGCTCGCTAGATTCTTCGAAGTGCTTGGGACTTGGTATCTTACGTCGGCTTTGTGGCTCTGTAAATAAATAACGGTGTTAATGGAATGAATAAAAATATTGTTGCTCTATACACTTTATACTGCTCTTAAATTTCACCCGGAAGAAACTGCTTATTGATTACAAAATTGCGATAAGGCCGCGATTTGTACTTTTTGTTTTTGTTTAATGCACAAGAAGTTTCAATTAATGACAAAAAACTTTTTAGATGAACCCTAAACATTAACTATTATACCGTAAATAAATAATTGTTAAAATTTGCAATGAGGATTTCGGCTACGCTTGCCGCTGTTAGTGCTGCAGAAAAGAATAGCAGTGGTGGGTGAGCGAGCGAGAAGGGTAGTAGCAGATCAGCATAAGAAAGAAAGAAAGAAAGACTATTTATTGAGAGAAGGTTTTAGTAAAACATTACTTTTATTCTTGTGCGACTTCGAGTAAGACGTACACAATCAAATGTGAATTATATGAGTTGGCATTCTGACACAACACACCGTCTTTATTTAGATATTAAATACAGCAGAGAATCAACAACCTACATGGTCAATGGGAAGTAAACGAGACAAAAAAAATGTGATGATTTAACCCCAGCACCTTGTACGACTAACAAATATGATACATGAACATCCCACATAATTTATAATAATTCAATTATTTCAATAAACAAGAAACACTCAATGCGGAAAATATCGCGTTTACTGTTTGAAGTTTAATAATAACATACATCTATTAAATACTAGCGGCCCGGCCCAGCTTCGCCTGGGTGCTAAGATGTTTAGACTCCACTCCACACCAGAAATATCTTATTCCCGTTCAAACTTTTGTACTCCTGAACTCAACCTAAGTACCTACTATCCCTTTTCCTATCGTATCCCATCCCATCTCATCTGGCTCCTTTTCTTTCTGTTACATCCCGTCCCATTATTTCCCATCGAATGCAATCCGGATCCGACCGGTTTCATCGCGTTCGTCCCACTTTATCCCATTTCATCCCTTAATGCCTAAATAGGCAAGTTGTAAATTTTTTGTAATTGCTTTTATTTTGTAGATAGGCCTTATATAAACACGAAAATACGACGAATATCATTTAAAAAATACGCAAACACAAATACTTTGCAAAATTCCTGCTAAAACTTTCCGCTCAGCCAAAATTCTGACTACGAAATTGATTTTTTAAAGTATAATGAACTACTTATTTTAAATTTAATTAATTTTATAGCGTCAACAACACGTGGTAATTATACTGTTAAAATGTAGTTTATATGACACGTTCGTAGATTTACCATAGCAGCGCCATCTATTGATTACTTACTCAACCCAGTCGAAAGGTATCGACATCTGTTAGAATCATTTGGAGTTAACAGATGATTGTGACTGTCAAATAATAACAGACAAATAATTAGCAATAAATTAAAATTGCGACTATAATTTGAGATTTAAACTATCCTATCTCTCAAGTTGGATCGAACTGCACATGGTGTGCAAATTTTATTATAATCGGTTAAGTAGTTTAGGAGTCCATTGAGGACAAACATTGTGACACGAGATTTATATATATTAGATTACTGGCGTGGCAAATTGAAACTCAACCTATAACTAACGAGAGCCGCCAATAAGGCCTCGGGCGAAGAAATTCTAAAGATTATACACCCTGCTTCCCATACGGAAGCTTGCATAACTAGGAAACTGTCTGTAGGCACTACCGCTGAGTGATAAATCAACAAAATAACCATATATTCTGCAACTAATGGGATTCTACGATGCTATTGTGTGCTGATTAGCTGAGAGCCAAGACATGTAGGCGTTACGTTGTCAAGTAAAAGCTGGTGGGGAAAGTGGGATGCCCAACTTTCCTATATTTATCAAATCTTGGTGCCTCGAGTAAAAAATAAGGCAATATTTTAAGTATTAAGTTGTTAATGAGTTTTGCCTACGCTTAATTCCATTAATTGGCAATAACGAGGTCTTGATGAATGGGCCTAAAGTAAGCGATGTGAGCTCTCGATTCATAATTATCCATTAACATAAACTGTATTACGAGTATATCGAATTTTCTATCCAAAATTAGAACAGCAAAGTGTTATAATTCGCTGTAAATGGCATGAAGTATATAAATAGGTGCTATTTTCTCACAAACGCTGTAAGCCTATCAAATTATAAAATGTCAACTACACTCCACTTACGCTAATCTGCATCCTCCGTTTGGCTAGATCGAAGGGGTACGTCAGTGTCTTAGCGACGAACCCAGACACCGACCCTGCAACGGTGCTGGCCAGCAACAGGTTCTCAGGCTTGTAGAGGTTCCCGGAGGCGCGTTTGCAGGACTCACCACGGCAGTCGTCCAGTAGGGTCAATATCGTCGACTGGAACAGATTGAATACTCCGAAGGATATTCCTACTGCCGGACCCATCTGGAAGGCACAGAAAGAACACACTGGCGATTTTGTGTTGGACATATACAACGAACAGGCCACCTAATAAATACGGTACCAGCCCATACACCTCCCACTGCAGGGCACGGGCCTCTTCTACGATCCAGAGTACGATTGAGAGTGGTTAGGCCATATAGCCCACCACGCTGGCCTGGTGCGGGTTGGCGGAGTTTTACATACAATAGAAATTTATACAAATCGCTATGGTATGCAGATTTCCTCACGATGTTTTCCTTCACCGTTATAGTTCGTGGTGATTGACTATTAATACACACATGACTCCGAAAAGTCAGAGGTGTGCCCTGGGATTTGAAACCCGCGACCACTGTGAACATGTAGGCAGTCGCATCTGGTCCGTTACCAACAGACCTCCATGCACTTACACCTAATAAATATGAATCGTCAATTAAGCGATAGGGTATTAGAATTATAATCTATAGTAAGTCATCAAGGTAGCGGTAGTGAATCATTGGATTGTAGTGTAGTCCAGAGAATATCGCTCGCCGTTTAGACAATTGTTTCCATTAGTGTATTGACTACTCAGAACCTAATACACTGGCTGATCACGAAATACGACTTCATTACCGGTATTCCACTACCGTACCTACATGTTGGTTATTAGGATGAATACAAAAAATATATAGTTATGATACATGTACCAGGGTTATATGAATAAGGAGATATCGACTTTTAACAACTATCAAATGCACTCCAACAAGAGCATTTTCGGTAATCACACTTAAAATTATGAATGTCTTACCACCGAGTTTATTATTTGTTCCCTGGCTGTACCGACTAACGACATGATAAAACAAATGATGTAAGATTACCCACCTGCAGCAAAGAAGCATTCAATCCCTGGTAAAATGCCAGGATGCCACCAGTAGCGTAAACCTCCTTGGCGCCTTTTATGATGCTGGGGTACTGCTCTTTCACGATCATTTGCCGCACTCGTATCACGTCCAGAGGCATGATCAGGGCTCCACTGCAGCAGCCCGCGAATGTGCCACATATGAACTCCAGAATCGGTCTGGAATGTCAGATGTTTGGTAAGATACTCATGGGCGCCTAGATGCTGATTAGCGTACAATAAAATGCTAACTCCAAGTGTGTCGCGTGTGAAAAGGCTATCATAAATGAATGAGGTGGTGATAAAATTGACACAGGTCACTGTGGAAATCATTAGGAGAGGCCTATGTTCAGCAGTGGACTTCCTTTAGCTAATGGATGGATGGTGATAAAATTAAATGATTATTTTTCGCCAGAAGATATTGCCTTAAATGCGCTGCATATAGCATCAGTTGCATTTATTACTTTGTCATGACGGTTTAACCGCCTAACCTTTATTATTTAAAAAATCCTAACTCTTCTTTGGACGGCCAATTAAATTACTAAAGCCAAGTCTAGATTCTCCAAGAACATTGTATTGTTTCCTTTTTTTTAATACATATCATAATACATAAAAATTTTGTTCAATTCGTTCTTAAATAAGGAAGAAAACTTTTTTTCCATTTCTCAATATGAGCTGTAGCGCCTGTTCGCTATTACGAGCAATTTCCATTTAGTCACAATTGCTATTGCAGTTGAAAAGGCAACTGCCTGAGAAGCCAACACAATACATGTCTATGAAAATTCCAGGACTAAATAATCATAAATAGTCATAAAATCATATCTGTTGAATTAAAAAACCGATTTACATATTGATAATATGGAAAAAAATATTTTGGTAGATACATTTTTTTAAATATCATAGAAACATCTAAAGTTCAGAAATATACGCCTACAAAGACCTACAAGCAAAAATAATTGAGAAAATCTCACTTGTATTTACTATCACCGAACGTCCTCCTCATATATTTGGTGGATATTTCATACGCATAAAACTGACTGCTCACAGCCAGTATAGAATGTATTTGTCCCACATTATGCCCATGCCAGAAGGCAGTAACACCCTCCTCTTTAAGAATCATTCTTGTAGTCCTGAACCATTGTGCTTTCTCCTCCTTCGTCAAAGGTTTCTTTTGGAGTTGGGTCCTCACTTTGATGATGTCCAGGGGTTGGGTGATGAACCTGGTCATGACCCCGGAGACACAGCCCGCTATCAGCTTCTGATTAGGCGTCATTACGTCATTCTGTTGATAGCCAACCATATTACGTTTTGGTTCATGTTGTTTTATTTATTTTCACTTGCGGATTTATGTTGTTGACAATTGATGTTTTGCTGTGTACTACTTTAATGTGACTTTGAATTAAGGTGTTGCTGATTATTTAAAAATTAATTTAAGGTTGATTTTTTTTGGAACTCTTTGGTGTTTTGTATTTTGCGTTCCTGTTTTCACTTAGTTGGCACGTAGTGAGTGCGAAAGGGTGGGAGGTGGTCGACGTAATTTTGATAAGGTATTCAATTTATGTACATTATTATTTATTTTATTTATAATTTAATTATAAACTTTAAAGTGATCGTACAAAACTAATAAACACCGTACTACTGGTTATTCTTAATACATATTATTTGTGTGATAAAATGCCATTTTAGCGATTACAAACATAAATTTTTTTTTAAAACAACTTACGGATGTTCATTTTCAAAACGTTAAGATAAGTTCACTGGTGGTAAATCTCTCATATGTGAGAGGCCGTCTGGGTAGGTACCATCAATGTCTATTTCTCCCGCCAAACACCAGTGTGAATGCACTGTTGTGTTCTGGTTTGAAGGGCATTGTTGCCAAAATAACTACTGGACATGATGAGACATTTTTTTTTATTAGCTTATATACGTCCCAATGCTTAGCACGGGCCTGCTCTACAATCGAGAGAGTCGATGAGGCTTAACATCTTATATTTCAGAATGGCGAACGTAGTGGTATTTCAAACATGACGTTGTAATTCATGGTTTTTGGTTTTGTTACTGTCTATGAGCCGTCGTATCGCTTCCAGCAGGCGAATGGTATGCTCGTCTCGCCATTCGTTGCGATAAAAAGAAAACAAAGATATGATGGTTAAGAAGTATGAGACAGCGCAGCGTCTGATCGTGTGGTTATCAAGTTAATTTAATTTTATACTCTTAATTACGTATTATTATTGCTAATTGGTATAGTCAATATTTTAAAGAAGGCTAACGATGGCCACCGAAAGCCTACTGCCAAACATACGCCTCTCCCAATTATTTTCATTGTTTGATTTATTTGTCGCCTCCTTTTATTCCCACCACTTACATGTTACATCATTTACCACTAACATCATTATTTATTTATTTATCCTCAAAACCTGGTAGCACACCTAAAAGCGAAACATGAGCATATCTCCTAAACAAATGCTTGTGAGACCCACAAATATATGTCTCGGATCTGGGTGCTTGTGGGACCGAAAAGTCTTCAGATACCCACGGCACAAGACTTAATTGATCTTAAGGTGGGGTCAGGAGTATGTATGTGGCCACGTAACAGATGAATATGGTTAGAAGGGTAATACGAGCAATTGACATGTACGCGTGGTGGCGCCCAGTGGACTTCACTGCCGCGGAATGAATAATTTGTCAAATTAGCCGCTGTCAAAATGCTTTGAAGCGTGCTCCGGCGATATAAAGTAAAAATGAAGATTTGTGCTATTTCATACAACATTAAACCTGATTTAATTGATTTTCATCTTTATTTCCGCAAATTGCGGTTATTGATTACGCCATTTTAAAGAATTCGATAATATTATTGACGACAGATCAAAAATATACATTGCTGATTACGCGTACATGCAATGTACGCGAGTGCAAAGTTCCTACGCAATGCACACGACTCATTTTTGTTCTGTCGACAGCGAAAGTTGTCACATGTCACGTAGTGTTGTAGTCATTCACATAATTACTATATCGATGTAGTTATAGATTTCGTATAAATCAGTTAATCAAAAGCGTTAAACCAAAGAAAACTTAATCAAAATCCTTTAATAATTTTAAATTGTAGTAACGTTTGATAACGTTGACGACCTATCTTTACATTCGCTTAGCTTGAGAATAACATGTGTTACAGACTGAATATAATATCTCATATATTTATACGTTTCCAAAAGTGAGTGGAAATCCAGTGCAATTTGTTCTATTTATTTGCGTGATTACTTTAAACGGTCTGGATATTGGTATTTAAATATACGTACGTACAAAAGAAAATAATTACGTGCAACAATTCTTCACTTACACACATGAATAATATGACTAAATATACTTGTTTTTCGCCAAAGACATAAATAAAAACATTGTTTATCCAAACGCACAAAGAGCTAGAACTTCAATAGATGGAATTATGTAAGACAAAATATTAGGTTTTCTTTTTCAATTACTATTATGAACCGACGGGCATGCATGAAGAGATTGATGAATGTGGATGAAGCGAAAGTAGTATGTCAGGATCGAGCAATGTGGCGATCCATAGTCTCTGCCTACCCCTATGGGATACAGGCGTGACGATTATGTATGTATGTATTACTATTGTTATACTCGTATACCTAAATTTCCCACCCTGGCCAGTTGGAACTTAAGTAGATGACTAATTTATGATGTAATGAAAAAACCAAAATACTAGGCACAAGAACATATCTCCATTCTCCGTTAACTTTATGCATTCCTGGTAGGTAATTGAATTCAAAAATAGTCTTCTAATGTAGCCAATATGGAATAGTTCTTGTACTTATTATACCTATACATATAAATTTGTAAGCGATCGATGTCTGTAAATGGAAGATAAATGGGAAAACTAATATGTGGGAGCTGTATTAACGTAATACGAGTAAAACCCATAACAATGATTTTTGGAAATTGTGTATATTTGTCTGTGCAGTTATGGGCGATGATCTCAGAAACGGCTTAACGGATTATGATAAAATTTGGTATGGAGATAGCTGACACTCTGAATTAACACTTAGGCTATTTTTTATCCCGAAAAATATAGTGTTCCAGTGGGATGAGGGAGGAATTCCGATATATTTGTTACTTTTGTAAACTCAAAGGGATGGGATGGGACGGGATTACGTGCCTTCAGTGAGAAAACGGGGCGGGACAGGAAATAATGAATAAAATATATATCCGCCATGTTCATGCGTTCCTGGTACATGAAATGTGAAAAACTGATTGATTTTAAAATTATGAATTTGCTAATATCGCCTATAGAATGTTACCTATTTAGAGCAAAAAATTATCCGTCAACTTGACGCGTTCCTGGTACTTAAGACTTATTATGTCGCTTTTTCAATGTCGGTGTGTCGCGAACATCGTAAAAATTCAACTCTCTTAATTTTCCGAGCGTCCCAAAAGAAGTATAGCTTGAGAATTGGACCATTTGGATCTGTGCTACTCGAAAAGCCGGGGCGGGTATTCGAACAGTATATGTAAACAGGGTGTATGTAATGTATACAGGGTGATAATGACCCATGTTACTTAATTTAACCCGCATGTTTCTCATCATCCCAGGTTGACTTGTACAAAATTTGAAAAAAATCGGAGATTTTTTTGCCAAAAATCACGATTTTATTTTTCGCGATTTTTGTCAACCCTGTATAGATCCGAGTATTTTTACCGCTTAGCTGAAGTTCAGTTTGGTTCGGAAACTTACCTGAGCGGTAGAAAGAATTGTACGTATAAGAGTTGATCAAAGGCCTTAGAAACTAAAATCGCGATTTTTTTAATTATACTATCTGGCCATATTTTGTTTTTCAAACTTAGCACAATGTTACCTGGTGTGACTGGGAACAGGTGGTTAAATTAATTACCATAAATGTCAAAATCACCTTGTATATTATTATGTCACAATTAATGGCACCTAAGGGCCTATCAAATAAAAAAAGGATTTTGTTAGTAACTCACACACAGCTTATTTTATTTTATTTCAACATCTACCTGCCTTTAATGAAAATCCCTGTATATAGATGTGCTAAATAATATCAAAATAAAGTATTTTTTCAATATTAGATATGTTAGTTTCAATATTTTCTGTCAATTGACAATAAATATAAGAACTTTACGGATCGCATGAAGGAGTTTTTCAAAATGAAACTTCATCGGCCAAGGTCTAAAGGTGTAGTAATTACTTGTACAAAAAAAATACATAATAATCAAAAAAGGGCGCCTGATGAATTACTAATAGCACATGCTTCTAATGGACTCTGAGCTAATCGTTATACATAAGTAATGATAACATAAATGATATAGAAATAATGCAAGAATATAAAATTATGAAGAGATGCTGCAACAACTGTACCTAATTATGTTTAGTGCCGTGTAATATATAATAATTAATATAATTGACTAATTGAGTATTATTATTAGCTATTGTGAACATGATTTAAAAAATGTATAATTATCCTAATTATATTTATTGAAATATCAATCTGTATATTTATTATATAACTGTTCCCAAAAAACGTCTAACACACGCGACACCTCATAGCCCAATTGCTATCTGGACCTGTCGCGTACTACAGTTGCTTTTAGTCACAGACTTTTAGTCGATCAACTGGACGAAGTGTGCCTCAATCCTGACTGTTAGGGTCACACCAAAAATCTGTCTCAGCTTATCGATCACCATTACTGGGAAGTGAGTATTTAAATTTAATGTAATATTTTAATGTACCTCGTGATTTTTAATTATCATATACAATGCCTTTATAATGCCATTATAATACCTGCAGTGACTTGCGCCTCTCGCGTCGTTATTTGTGATAATCATTGAAACAGCGGGTTTTGTCTAAACAAAAACTCGGTGCAATTTGAAAGGGAGATGCCGGCTCCAGGGGTTCGCGAGTTGCCTCCTAAAGGCTCACGGCACGAGTCTTGGTGAGTGGAGGGTGCAGGACTTGCCATCCATACTCTCGAGAGTGTGAATGAATCTCTCGCCTCAACCATTTGCATCCAAAAACCGACAAAGCGGTGCAACAGCGGGGCGACGCGAGGGAAGACGAGACGAGGCGAGCGCATCGTCCTCAGTCTCACTGTTTTCTTGTGTCTCAGTAGGATTGTACAGTTGGATTTGTCTCCGTTCCGAATAGCAGAATAACAAGGAAAACAAGGAGGCAGAATAACAAGGAACAAGGAAAAATCGCAAGGAAAATACTAAAAACGCCTATTTTCAAATTGTCCAAGCGTGTGGCTACCAATATAGGATGGTCTGTCTCTGTTTTGGTTGACAGGAGACGTTATGGATGCTCAAGCTTGCAGCACCAACCAACGTGTCAAAAAGTGTCTACCCGGGCGAAGCTGGGCCGGGTCGCTAGTTATAATATAGGTACGTATACTCTAAAGTTCTTTGTAACGTCCGTAAAAATATATTTGTAAAAAATGCTTAACATGGTGGTTTAATAGCATTCTTTCCCGGAGGCATGTGTTCATCAGTGAGCATCTAATTACTAAAATGATGGTGTTGATAAAGATGGAAATATAGGCAGTGGGGGGCGGCATTTTTCAGGCAAAACCATTTAGCATATCAATAAAATACATTTCGGTATTTTAACAAAGGCACGTTTCCATAATTATCGATACTTCTAATCGACTATTGAAAGCCTTACTACATTGGTTTGGTGGAGGTTTTGTGTTGTGTAAGCCAGGCCGCACACCAGGCATTCAATTGTTTCTCCACAATTGTAGCGCCACATTTGAAATCTGACACATTTAACGCCCCCATATATTCCTACGTGAGCACGCACACCGAGGAAACATTTGTAGCGGGCGCACTTTGTGGCGCGACGTCATCCGCGCAACAATAATTCAAGATCGAACGTGTTCGTTTTTTGTGTCGCGTTGGTTTGAAAAAATGAAAGACAACATTGAATTTTACGTTGAATTTATTGCAGAGGTTGAAAAAAACCCTGTATTATATAATCATACACTCAATGATTATAGTAACAGACGGATTACAGAAATTATTTGGACTAAGATTGGTGAAAATTTTTTGAGAAATTTTGTAATTCCCGTAATTTGTGCAATCTTGATTAAACGGATGAACCCAATAACGTCTTTTTTTTCTCATGAATCGCCACATCAAGAAATCGTCGTCATCAGAAGATGGCGTCGACATGCTGAAAGCGGTGCGACGCTACAACTGTGCTTCCGATGTGCGTATATACAATACATTTGTAGCAAGCTGAATTGTAGCGCAACGATTGTGGCGACGTAAATGTTCGATACGTGTAGCATGTGGCGCTGGTGTGCGGCCTGCCTAAAAGACGCCGCTGGTTTTCATACTAATTGACGGCGAATGCCTTTCTAACTTTAACTACGAGTATTCTGTGAATGTGACTGTTGAGTGCCTTTATTTATTTATTATATTTATGTACAATAAATATGGCAAGGGATAATGATAGGTAATTATCTCAATAACCAGATGGCAGATACCAGGCTTTAGGGATAAATAAATAAATGACGTAAGTGATATATTATGTATGATGTAAGCGGGGAATAAAAGTAGGCAACAAAATAAAAAAATGGAAATAATTGGGAAGGCGTAAGTTTAGCACTGGGTTTTCTTCGTATTGCTTAACATCAGCCATGATGTCTCTGTGCCGAGCCCGGATAAACAAAATAAAACAGCTGCCAGAGGTATAATTCTTCACTTTTCCCCCTTCCCTTCATATCTCATGTAGGGCAAGAATCCTCGAAGGTTTGCATCGCACAGACTCCTTGTATAGTGAGACGTTCACGACCTCGACCATGAACAACGGAAACCACTTGATATCGGATGCCAGTTTGCCACAAGGAAGCTATAAAACACATCGCTCGTTTAATCTTAACGATAAAACTAACATATTAAATTGAATCTTTTGGTAAATGTTAGGATATGTATATAATATGTTTACGTTTATGTATGTGTTTATTCATATAAGTTTACTTGTGTTTATGTTTATATCTATATATATAATTATGGTTATACATTGTAGATCATTATTATTTATGTTACGCCTTAGACTGTCCTGTCTTTCTCCTATTTATATATCCATCCCATGGTTGCCTGTAAGAAATTACCAAGTGTGATAAGGGCGCCACTTGTACTATTATTTTTATTATGTAAGAAATTACATCACAATACAAGTATATGTATATCTATATTGTGCAAAAAAGTATTAAAGAAATAAATAAATTATTCTCCGTTTAGTGCTGAAGACATGGTAATTGAAACCACTTAAAGGGCGTAAACACTGATTTGTTTCGAGATAAAAGCAATGGAGTGGAAATGCAAATTATTTTTTAATTTATGAAATATGTATGTATCAAAGTATTATTTTAAATTTTGATTTTCCAAGTTCTTTAATATTCCAGAATAAAATATCACAAATTTATAGTCTGGCCGGCTTTTATTTTATTTTTTACGAGGGGAAAACTAATTATGAATTTCTTCCCGCAGGCCTTTGGGATAGGGGCGGGAAGGGTATGCCGGGGTCACCGGCCTTCTAGCTCAGCGCGCGGATGTTAATGCCGAGCTGGGTCCCTAACTCTAAAACCCTACGCCGGCATACCGACCAAAATCCCTCGATGATGCCCTCTTCATGTATATCAGGATGACTGCGGTCCCTGCTAGCGAGACTCGCCCAGTATTATTCCGCAGCCACCTTATGATTTTCAGAGCCCGTCTAAGTAACAGGGAACGTGTACGCGCCCTTATTTGCCTTTTTTAGGCGGTCGCCTCGGGATCACTTTCAGTGACTGCCCGCACTAAGTGCACCCAGTGATCCCAAAGGCCCTTTAGTCGCCTTCCCGTGGTGGGATTCTAAATGCCCCCTTGCCACAGGGCAAATAATCTGGCCGGCTTGCACTACAGTTAGTACTATCGGGGATAGTCTGGTAGTGGTTGTAGTCATTTCACTACCGAGGTATATGTAATTTAACCGTGTGAAGGTCTGATATACCCTGAACTGAGGAGAATGTCCGAGGAGATTGTTGAAAATGGATGAAGCGTATTATTATTATTATTATTAGCCCTTTAAGTCCCACTGCTGGGCAAAGGCGTCCCTCCCTTCCTTCCATTTGTCACGGTCGGATGTTACTTGCCACCAGGTCGGAAGATAGGAGTCGAGTTCGTCCCGCCATCTCCTTCTGGGCCTACCGCGTAGTCGATTTCGGCTGCTGGGGAGCCAATGTGTGGTGACTTTCGCCCAATAGTCGTCGGACATGCGGTAGATGTGGCCAGCCCAGTTCCATTTTAACTTGGCATGAAGCGTAACTACGGCAAAATCGGGCCGTGTCCATAGTGTAATATAATGCTTATTTAGCCATAAGAGAGCATTTAGGAATTAACAGTAAGATATTATCACGAATTAATACGTGTAAGAAGTGACAGTAGTCAATAAGATAAATTAATGTATGAACGCGTGTAGGAATTTACATCGATTGTGTATAAAATATTGATCCTTTAACCAACATGTTTCATTATTACAATAGTCTACGTCTACCTCTATGTGATATGGGCGTGAATGTATGAATCTATGTATTAGTAATAATTTGAAGTGCGTCATGCCGTGTGTTAAGACGTCTCGATTGTATAAAAAATTGTAAGAAAGGGAGCAGTAGGTATACGAGTATAAGCTATCATGATCATAATTTCACCCAAATTTATCTAAGGCTGGACATAGGCCCTTTTCCTTTTTTATCATACTACTTTGCTTGCCAACATATCCGTGCTTTACCCTGAAGCTAAATGACATCGTCATTTATCACGTCCATTTATCCCGCCAAACAGTAGTGTAAATGCACTGTTGTGTTCCGGTTTGAAGGATATTTTAGCCAGAGTAACTACAGAACATAATGAGACGTAACATCTTATGTCTCAGAATGGCAAGCGCAGTGGAATGCCAAGCATTGGATTTTAAATTCAAGATGTTTGGTTTTTCTACTGTCCATGAGCGGTCGTATAGCCTACCATCAGGCGAATGGCAAGCTCTTCTGGCCATTCATCGCAATAAAAAACAATCATGTAGCAGTTGATATAATAATAAGTTGATGTATTAATAAAATGTGAAATTGGGATAGAGGCAGGGATTGTCGCGTGTAAGCGAGCTTCACCGTCGAATCCGATGTTTTTATTATTATAATTATCAGTGGTTGAGTTATCACCATATGAGCTTTGATTGCTTATCGCTCGAATTTCGACGCATTGGACAAATACGGGGAATATTCAATGATATCATCAATTTTAATCAACGTTTGCTCTATATTTCAGATTGGCGAAATGCACGTGAATGCAATAGATTGCCATTTGGGATATAAAAATGCGAAAACCAAATTGTTAGCATTATGAAATCCGTAATTTCGACTCAGATACATGAAACTGATGAGTATAAAATGATTAAAATAATTTTACATAGCCCGTCTGTTTGTTTCAAACATTCCGGAAAAGTAAGTGAAAGCGATAGAGCCTTGCTAAAGCATTGCTAAGAGTGTTTTTAAGGTTATAGTGACAATGGGTTTGCGTCACTTTGGCTGTAATCTCGTAAAGAAAGTTTCTTGCTTTAAGAAACCTGTGGGTTTCTGACGGACATGTCCTGTGAAGGTATGAAGTGACAGGTATTAAACCTTTTCGCTCGGTGAGTGAAATTGCTGGAAAGGTTGTATCTGGTGGCAGAATGTATGTCCGCCGGGATAACGACCACAGATCGATGTTGGAATATCGGCCTTAGTAATCCACGCAAGAATGCTGCATTTTGGATTTTAGTCTGTGGTTTGAATCCGGTTTCGATCAGGACGGCATTATTATGTAGACTTCTAGCCCGCATCTTGGATATAGTGTGTTGTATACAGGGTATATCCAGACTGCGACCGAAAACGAATACGTATTAGTGACTTCAAACACAATGCAACTAAAAATTTCGCAAAAAAGAGTGACAATTTTTTTGTTGTAATTTTTTTCTTGTCGTATTTCGATAGTAAATACATTCTTTTAATTTTTAAAGACGCAATGGTACATAAGGGTTTAAGGCTTCGTTTTCTGTCGCAGTCTTGATATATAGAAGCAGATAATCTGCGTTCAAACGCTAATTAAATATCCGAGTGGATCCATGGGAGTGCCTAGTGTGTGGTATCGACTCTATGGTGCGCCATGGTGGTTTAATTGGCTCGCCATTAAGCCGCGCTATCGCCACTGTCGTCCGTCCATAGCCGTGGCGAGCACGCCATGCGCATATCAATACTGTTAATACGCAAATGTGATACCTGTGGATTTCGGTGAGTTTCACAATATTGCAGTATTTAAATTGATTTTCGTTAAGAATAAAAAAGGCGAAGTGTCGATGAAGAAGTCTCTTTTCGTTTCGTCTTCGTTTGTAACATGTTCTGAAGTGTTAGTATTAATGAAAGATTGAAAAGGTCTTGTTAAAACAATATTTGTGTATTTTTTAATTGTCACTGGCTTTTTTTTAAGCAATTGTTTTACTTCGTATGATTCCTATAATAAGAAGTTTAGGATTCTGTAACCGACCAAAAGTGGATTAACCTATTTTCGGTTCAATAATTTCGAGTGTGCGATCGTATAATTAATCAAATCATTCATCATTTAAAAAATCGCGTTGTGCCGACCTCCACATGAGTGTTAGATAGTGGCGAAAAAGCTTTTCATTTTGCGTTAATGAACTGATCACAATAATGGCGTTGAGATGAATATTTCATCGGATTTTATATTTTATTGAGTTAGGAACTGCTCACGCAATAATATACTAATATAATGATATACATCTAGATTTATACAATGTCAATAAATGGTTCAGTGGTCGGATGTGAGTCAAAATTTCAGTCGAACAGTCGCCAGAATAAAATGCGTATTTTATGTCGTTCGTTCTTTTTTTATATTTTAACCAGCAAAACTGGAAGTTATAAATATACATATACAAGGTATATCAAGAGTGCTACCGAAGACGAAGCCAGGTGATAGTTTTAGTGACTACAGACAGGATGCAACTAAAAATTTTGCAGAAGAACGCGACGATATTTTTGAAATGTTTTAAATATCATTGTGTTTGGGTGGTATATACATATATACATATAATAACGTTTATGTATAGTACCGACCAACGGGTGAAATTTACCTCCAGCCAATTAATTTAAAACAACATGCCGTCCTGACTGACAACGGATGTACAGTGAACCCCCGGTAATCCGACACCTTTTGTAATTCGACTTGCCTATTGCTTATAACGCAACTCGAAAGTACACAATTTGTTTTGTCTGTATTCTGGTAGAATATTTTTTTTATCAGCCCATATACGTCCCACTGCTGGGCACGGGCCCTACTCTACAATCGAGAGAATCGATTGAAAGTGGTTAGGCCATATAGTCCACCACGCTGGCAAGAATATTACCACTTTTATATGTAATTTGCCAGAGTTTGAATAGTGATTCTTTCCCATTAGTCAAATTATTTTCAGTGGTCAGTAGTTATCAACAAATACATTTTAAAATAACGCTTTGAGTTACTACGTCATAAAGTGTTGTGTACTCCTTTAAGTGGTAAATGCATCAGAATGTAACATTAGAAAATAAGTAATCTGTTTGAATGTACATACTGTTGGGGAATCAGAATTCAATAAATAAATAATTAGGGCGAATCGAAAATGAATATAAAATTACAACAGCAGTATTCCTAACTAGTCTCTGCATGTTATTCTGGTACAGCTGTGGGGGGTAATTGATACCCGCTGCGTTTAATAAGATTGTAGTAAGTATAGCAATGTAAGTACGTGCTATCGGATTGAATATACATACATAAACTCACGCCTATTTCCCAGAAGAGGTAGGCTGAGGCGTCACCACGACACCCACATTTCGCCTTTCTATGTTCCGTCCCATGATGTGATAGGGGGCGAGCCTATCGCCATTTCGGACGATTGATTTAATATGTAATGTTATTTTTTGGTTTATCGGCTCTAGCAATGAGCTTCCGTTTAGTGTATGTACGGTTCCGGCAAATGGAAATTTTAATACACGAAATATAAGTACCGTATCCGCCCCAATACTGACTGCCGTAATGAATGGTGTAAACTTGTCAGTGGCTCATGCTAGTGGCGTCTTCTGGGTTCAGCTGATGTACCAGTTACAAGGAGGTCGGTTATTCGAATTCGCGAGAGCTTAATACCTTAGTCCTTACCAGTGGATACGCTATCTGGACTGCGTGACTGTTGCGTCGCGCTATTATACCTTTCGAAAAACTCATCGTTGGTCAGAATTCAAAATCCTTTCTTAGACCTTTTAAATATACTAGTTCAAATACCATCATACTGAAAATTATTCATAATTAACTATGTTATATAGAGGCAAGCGCTATTATATAACCTTTCGAAGCCGAAGTCAAAATTGGAAATCCTTTCTTAGAACCTTTAAATATACTAGCTCAATCACCGTCATGGTTAAAATGGGTCATAATTAACTATGTTATATAGACGTAACTTAACACAACCAAAAATTTGAACCTTGCACTTTCGGTCCACTCCGTAACATACACACGCAACTGTGGAAATAAAATACATTATTGTTATGTTAAGAGGCGGATTAAATGTGGAGAGCACCCTAGGCAAGCACGTCAAAGCGCCCCTCTAGCAGCCATACTTAAAAAAATACTAACTTCGAAAGAACGAGGAATTGTCTTATTGCATATTTGGTGATTGTACTATCTTGTAAATTAGTGAAATACACCAAGATAAAACGCAAATGATCAGACGCAGATGATGTTTCTTATAAGTATCATTATTATAGCATTCGATGGTTTTGAAACGAAGATATCCGAAATCGTGCGCCCCTTTGCAACCTCGCGCCCCTGGGCACGTGCCTAGTTTGCCTTAGGGATAAACCGCCTCTGGTTATTGTTACAGTACCAATTACCTCTGTTTCAGAAGCCCTTTCCGTCCCCAACATAGCTTTAACCATCAGACTATTTGCAAAATATGGGTAATAAAATATTAGTTTTGAAGTAAACGCAATATTAATCGTTTCGACGTCGGGTTTTGTAATTACGGTATCGTGACCGCCGCTTTTAATACTACCGATGGCCGCAATTTATTCCGAACATAAATATTTGTGCATTACTCTAATGGGTTTGGTAATCGCTTACTCGGTAATACCCCGAAGATTAATGGAGAAGGGTTGTGCGAATCTAGGACTTTATATTCGATGTACAAGTACGAAGTTGAAGGTCGGAATCATTTGCCTGCATGTCTCTCTCTCACTCTTCAGCCACAGGAAGTCCACTGCTGAACATAGGCCTACCTCAAAGATCGCTACATTGACCTGTTGGAAGCGGCCTGCATCCAGCGGCTTCCTGCAAGCTTAACCAGGAAGGTTAAGATTAAGGTTGCAGGAAGCCGCTGGATGCTTGCATGTAACCAATACAAAATATTAATTAAGCATAGAAAAAAAATACGATATACCCGCATTCTAAAACACCGTGGGACGACGTGGGACACTAGACGAAACCTGGGCGTTCTGGTAGCCTCTAGCCTACCCCTTTTGGGAAAACGCGTGACGGATGTTGTTTTTTGAAAAAAAAAGTAAATTCAGAGAAATTGACAACGTGTGGATACCCATTTGCTGGGTATTTGAGTTGTCTATCTTACGTTACGTGTGAATAACCTTTACATGACTTGACCTATACAATTACAAAAAAAAACATACTGTCGAATTCCGAACCTCATTTTTTTGAAGTCGGTTAAATAGGGTTACGTTTGTGCTCACTTAACTGATTCCAAGAGCTCGGTTTCCTGTCCTTATACTCGTAAATGTATGTCATTGGATAAACTCATAATCTCAATAATAATTTGTATTTAGTGTGCTTTTCCTTCTTCGTTTCTTTCCTTTATACTTTAGACTGCCCTCTGTTTATCCTTTTCGTAAATCCACCCCATGGTTGTCTGTGAGATGTTTTTCCTTTGAGCGATAAGACCGTCAATTGTATTTTTGTGACTTCTCATTGTATTTTTTTGTAAAGTGTAAATAAATAAATATGTTTAACAGATATTTATGTTGATAATTTTTTTGTTAAAATTTATGAATTGTAATTGACGTTACACCTTATGTAAAGAGTGGTCTGTCGAAAGCTCGTATTAGTGGTAATACGAGCTTTCGACACATGTCTGGGGTAGTATTTCTTATCCTTGTATCAGCCTCCTCTGCAATCGAGAGTACGATTGAGAGTGGTTAGGCCATATAGTCCACCACGATGGCCTAGTGCGGGTTGGCGGACTTTTACATACCATAAAAATTTATACAAATCGCTATGGTATGCGGGTTTCCTCATGATGTTTTCCTTCCCCGTTATAGTGCGTGGTGATTGACTATCAATACACACATGACCCCGAAAAGTCAGACGTGTGCCCGGGAATTTGAACCCGCGACCACCGTGAACATTGAATATTTTCAAAAATGTGTATCTGCTTCCGGGCGGTGCCGGGGCAGGCCGCTAGTGAATAAATAAAATATTAAGGGCCAGTTTCACCATGTCCTTATAAAGACACTGAAAGCTGTCTAGCACTCATCAGTCAGATAAAATACAAAATTCAGAACTTATAAGATTATAAATGAGTGCCAGATAGCTATCAAAGACTTTATCAGGACATGTTGGAAGTGGCCCTAATTGTTGTAGTTGTGAAGAAGATCTCATGAAAGTATGCAGCCGGGCACGGCTCAAAGCTACGAGGAACGCTCCCCTAAGCTGCTCCCTCCTATCGGCAACGGAGACATAGCATCTCGTTCAGGTAAATATTACCAACAGTTGTTACTTGCCTTAGTTTTTTTACACTGGCTCGTCAAACTGAATGATGCTACGGGCAATCTAGATAGAATCCAGCGATGATAGATTATCACTTAACGGTTGACAAAATTATACTGGTCTGATTGTATCCAAATTTACACGCGATTAATCTTAACCGCGACACACTTACGAGTCATACATACTGTACTGTATCAGCCCATATATACGACCCACTGCAGGACACGAGCCTCCTCTACAATCGAGAGTACGATTAAGAGGGGGTTAGGCCTTATAGTCCACCACGCTGGCCTATTGCGGGTTTGCGGACTTTACGGGATGCAGGTTTCCTCACGATGTTATCCTTCACCGTTTTAGTGCGTGGTGATTGACTATCAATACACAGATGACTCCAAAAAGTCAGAGCTGTGCCCTGGGATTTGAACCCGCGACCACCGTGAACATATTGGAAGCCACGTCTGGTCCGGTAACCTACAGGCCACCATGCACTTAGACATACATAGGTCTTATACGAGTATAAATAAGACTAAAGAAATCGTAAAAAATCAGGTGCATTTTGGTTATTTCTTAGTACCAATATAACAACTAGACACCCTCCGTGGCGCAGTTGTTAGACGGTGACGAGAAGCCGCGGGTTCGATACCCGCACCGAAAAGGATAAAATAATGCGTATTATGTATTCCTACTTTGGGTTTTGTATTGTATTGTATCAGCCCATATACGACCCACTGCAGGGCACGGGCCTCCTCTACAATCGAGAGAATCGATTGAGAGTGGTTAGGCCATATAGTCCACCACGCTGGCCTAGTGCGGGTTGGCGGACTTACACACCGTAGATTTTTTTTTTTTTTGAAATTGCTACGGTATTGCTGCTATTTATTTGTAATTACTTTGGGTTTGGGTGTTTGTAAAATCGTAGTTGTAAAACACACGATACTCACGTAAGCTTCTATATTTGAAGTCAAACTTACGTATGCGACTGTTGGGTTTTATTAAGTATAAAATACCGCTATGGACTTGTCTTTAGGCCCCAACACGCCAGGACGCAGGTCCCCGTCTGGCCACAAATGGTCACGGTTCCACGTGGGCTGTATGACGAAACAATCGCTGTATCTGGACTGGTCGGCAGTCAAGACTGACAAGAAGAAGATGGGAGGTATAGTATGGGAATTTCTAAAAAAAAATTCCGCGGTAACATTGACACGCATGCAAGTTCATTGTGTCTGTCATAATTATATTTTACACTAGCTTCGGCCCGCAAACTTTGTGTGGTTATCTTTATTTTAAATTTCCCGTCCCGTCCCGATATATCAGGTCCTGTCCCGTCTTATTCTCACTCAAGGCATGTAATCCAGTCCAATTCCATCCCTTTGAGTATAAAAAAGTAACAAATATATCGAATTCCTTCCTCATTCCACGAGAACACAATATTTTTATGGGATAAAAAGTATCTTAAGTGTTCAACTGCATGAACACTTAAGATAGGATTTCAGCTACCTTCATACCTTTTATTGAAATCCGTTAAGCCGTGTCTGAATTCATCGCGCACAGACAAACAGACAGACAAAAATTCTAAAAAACATTGTGTTGTGTTCTATTATGTTAATATGGACTATATCGATTTCTCTCTTTTATCTTCCATGCACAGACATCGAACCGTTACAAATTTAATATATGGAGGTATAGAATATGTTAAATACACATATGTATAGTTATATACATGACTTTTATCAATTTCACTATTGTATGGCGTTTGTAAAAAAAGTAGTTTATTTTTTAGTATTTAGTCATCATAAAAAATCACATAACATTAAAGTTTATTATTATTTGTTATACTTCTTTGTTCTGATACATATTATCTTCATAACAGCAATACCAACTTTTTTTAGGAATCATATAATTAGCAGCAAACTCCATATGACAAAAAATATAATTGCCTTTTTTTCAGGGACTAATGCAAAATGCACGAAGGCCCGATCCTTGGCTTCTTTTAAAGGTAAAAACAGAATAATATATTGACATTAAATACAAAGATTTCCATTTCGTTGGTTTTATTAAAGCTCTTTTGGATTTTAATAAAGTGGTCTACAAACATTTTAAGAAATCTATAGTTAAATTTTGTATACTCATAAATATTTTTATCGTGGGATGAAACTTCCAAGAAGCATTCCAGATAAAACTACCAAATTACTGGACTAAAAAGTTTTGCTTTCAGACGTGGAAGAACACGAGAGTATTACCCGTTATTTGGACAATAACAAAGAGTTCTTGGATCTGTATGTGGCAGAGCACGTCGACCAAGAGGTTGTCGAGAGATGGCTCGCGAAGAAACTCAAAATAAATTGTGTAAGTTTCTGAATACAAATCATATTCACTAGGTATATGCGAAAATAATGGAATTACTAAATTAATTTTGCATACAAAAAATAAAAACATGTACTAATGAAGAGTATAAATAAATAAATAAAATGAATAGATATTCAAGAATTTATCCCATGAAATAGTTTTTGTATCTATTTTTTTGTAGGACTCTTATATCGAAAGGTTATATGTAATAAGCATGGTGCCATATACATGTTGATAGTACGAGTATAATTTGGATTTAAAATAAAGAACGCGTGTTGATTTCAATGGGGCACCAGGACATCCAAACATAAAAAGTTTTATATTGAAATTGCGCGGTTTCTCTAAACTCACATTATCAATGTTGACTGACAGACTGCCTCGGTGGCGTAGTGGTACTACGGTATGATTGCAAAGCTGAGGTCTCGGGTTCGAATCCCGGGTCGGGCAAAGTGATATTGGATTTTTCTATTCATTATCAGCCCGGAGTCAGGAATTTGTGCCCAATATGGCGATAGGCTCGCTCCCTATCACATCGTGGGACGGAATATACAAGGCGAAACGTGGGTGTTCTGTTAGCACCTCTACCTACCCATTCTGGGAAAAAGGCGTGTGTTTATGTTTATGCATATTATCAATGTTGTGTAATAGCAGGATATCAATTCACGCGTTCACAAGTGTGGCTATTCTAAATAGCGTGTCATGTCGGCGCAATTGTGCCGGCCTTGTCGGCACCTACCTGTATGGAACCTACGTTGACTTTGACTAAATTCTATGAGTTATTATTGTTTTATTTGACAGCCTCTGTGGAGTAGTTGATTAGACGCCGGCTGTGAGACGTTAAGCCACGTGTTCAGTCCCCGCACCGAGACAAATATTTGTGTAATCCACAAGTATTTGTTTCGGGTCCTGGTGTTTGTGGGACCGATAAGTCTCTCGTACTTTCTGATACACATGACACCAAACTCGACCTTTGTATGAGATCAGGACTATGTATGTGACTGTTGGGTGTATTTATTTACTTATTATACATGAAAATCTCAGATTCCTTTGCCTAGTTGTAGAATGACTGGATGCATAATAACTGATGTATAATAACTTCTTGAACATTGTAATGCAGACGCCCTAATCACACATCCAGTTCTCATCAGCCTTCAAATTGTTATCTATTACAGACTCACCAATTATCGCACAATAGAACATTACCCAGGCAGCACAAGGACGCAACGAGCTACAGACATATATTTAAGGTACGTTACTGCATCATTAACTGTTGTCATGTCATTATGTCGTTTGACAATACTCCTCCCTATAAGGACAGGGTACATCACACCAATGAAGCGGCAATTAATTTGTTGTACAACGATACGTTGGCATCGTGTGTGATCTGTTTCTGTTGGTAGAGACCGGTACATACGTAGACTTATATCTGTCTCCTGGATGACATAAGCAGAGCCGGTTATAGCTCCGGAGGGCATCCTAGGTATGATTCCTTTAATGCTTCAAGTGACAATGCTAAATAAAAATAAACCTTTGTGTTAATCCAGGGTGTCAACTACCTGCATACAAATTTTTTGCAAAATTGATCCAGCCGTTTCTGAGATTAGCGCGCACAAAGATAATGACGAACAAACAAACATTCAAACAAAGAGACAGGCAAAATTTGAACAATAATTGTACTTTTTTTTTCTGTTACGTTAATACTATCACCCCATAATAGAGTTTCTCATATATCTTCCATATACATACATTGATCAGTAACTAGAATAGATCTATCAATCTATTTTTGATGTGAAACATCTATAGGATCACTTGTAAACCGAATCGTTGGCGTGGCGACGCTTGCCGTGGCGACGGGTCGCCACGCTATACTGAGGTATACATATATATATATTTTATGTGTACAAACAAACATCAAAGCAAACATAAAAATAACAATGATTAAAAATTTATAATTAAATTTATATTAAAACTAGCGGCCCGGCCCAGCTTCGCCTGGGTGCTTAGATGTTTAGACTCCACTCCACACCAGAAATATCTTATTCCCGTTCACACTTTTGTACTCCTGTACTCAACCTAAGTACCTACTATCCCTTTTCCTATCGTATCCCATCCCATCTCATCTGGCTCCTTTTCTTTCTGTTACATCCCGTCACATTATTTCCCATCGAATGCAATCCGGATCCGACCGGTCTCATCGCGTCCGTCCCACTTTATCCCATTTCATCCCTTAATGCCTAAATAGGCATGTTGACAATTTTTTGGAATTGCTTTTATTTTGTAGATAGGCCTTACATAAACACGAAAATACGACGAATATCATTTAAAAAATATGCAAACAGTAATACTTTGCTAAATTCCTGCTAAAACTTTCCGCTCAGCCAAAATTCTGACTACGAAATTGATTTTTTGAATTATAGTAAACTACTTATTTCTCAAATGTAAACAATGCAATAGTCATAACGTTTTTCCCTTCTTGGTGATTTCTGTTGTTTAATTCCTACCTGAAACAGCGCTAAGACCCCTTTTCGTCGCTTTAGGCTAATAAAGAAGACTATGCATTACCTTTTGACTGCCTCGGTGGCGTAGTGGTACTACGGTACGATTGCAAAGCTGGGGTCTCGGGTTCGAATCCCGGGTCGGGCAAAGTGATATTGGATTTTTCTATTCATTATTAGCCCGGAGTCAGGAATTTGTGCCCGATATGGCGATAGGCTCGCCCCCCATCACAACGTGGGACGGAATATATAAGGCGAAACGTGGGTGTTCTGGTAGCACCTCTGCCTACCCCTTCTGGGAGAAAGCCATTAAGCCATTATTTTTTGTTTGTAATAAGGAGCTGAAATATATATTTTTAAAGAAATAGCTTCAGCGGTTTCGATTTTGCATATAAAATTCCAACCCTTATTTTAACCCCTTTAGGGTTAATTTATATATTTTTATTTTTATGAGTAACTAAAGTGCAAAGTTTAATATCTTAACTTTAACGGTTTAGATTTGTCCATACAAACGTTCATCCCTTATTTCAACCCCTTCAAGCCTTTTCTTCATAAAACAAAGTAGCCTATGTCCGTCTCCTGGCTCTAAGTTATCTCCTCACCAATTTTCAGCCATATCAGTAAAGCCGTTCTTGAGTTATAAATAGTGTAACAAACACGTCTATTCTTTTATATATAAGTAGCGGCCTGGCCCAGCTTCGCCTGGGTGCTTAGATGTTTAGATTCCACTCCACACCAGAAATATCTTATTCCCGTTCAAACTTTTGTACTCCTGAACTCAACCTAAGTACCTACTATCCCTTTTCCTATCGTATCCCATCCCATCTCATCTGGCTCTTTTTTCTTTCTGTTACATCCCGTCCCATTATTTCCCATCGAATGCAATCCGGATCCGACCGGTCCCACTTTTTCCCACTTCATCCCTTAATGCCTAAATAGGCAGGTTGACAATTTTTTGGAATTGCTTTTATTTTGTAGATAGGCTTTATATAAACACGAAAATACGACGAATATCATTTAAAAAATACGCAAACACAAATACTTTGCAAAATTCCTGCTAAAATTTTCCGCTCAGCCAAAATTCTGACTACGAAATTGATTTTTAGATGTATAGTAAACTACTTATTGTCTATTACTACTTATTGTATATTGTCTCGGGTTCGAATCCCGGGTCGGGCAAAGTGATATTGGATTTTTGTATTCATTATCAGCCCGGAGTCAGGAATTTGTGCCCGATATGGCGATAGGCTCGCCCCCTATCACATCGTGTGACGGAATATACAAGGCGAAACGAGGGTGTTCTGGTAGCACCTCTGCCTACCCCTTCTGGGAAAAAGGCGTGTGTTTATGTATGCATTACCTAAGATGTTTTTATAGTGCACATTATTCTTCGTTACTGGTGTCAAACTATAAGTTTTTATATCAATAGTTTTAGCGGTTTCGATTTTCCGTACAATATTTCTACCCTTATTTTACCCCCGTAATGATGTTTTTCCAAAATTATTTAAGCCATTATTTTTTGTATGTAATAAGGAGCTGAAATATATATTTTTATAGAAATAGCTTCAGTTGTTTCGAAGTTGCATATAAAATTCCAACCCTTATTTTAATCCCTTCAAACCTTTTCTTCACAAAAAAAGTAGCCTATGTCCGTCTCCTGGCTCTAAGCTACCTCCTCACCAATTTTCAGCCATATCGGTAAAGCCGTTCTTGAGTTATAAATAGTGTAACAAACACGACTTTATTTTATATATATAGATTGGTAACAATATTAATGAAATATAAAAAAAAAAAATATTTGTACAACTATTGAAAAAGTGTAGGAAATTGTGTATCATTTTTGCATTGACATTTTAATTAAATTTTATAATTATTTGATAATACTTACATCAGTCTAAGTAACACGTGGCCGGCTATGCTAACACCAAAAATTTAAAAATTGGAAATAATTGAATTATACGGTATTTCGTTCACTACAAAATAAATTTAATTAATTTTATAGCGTCAACAACACGTGGTAATTATACTGTTAAAATGTAGCTTATATGACACGTTCGTAGATTTACCATAGCAGCGCCATCTATTGATTACTTACTCAACCCAGTCGAAAGGTATCGACATCTGTTAGAATCATTTGGAGTTAACAGATGATTGTGACTGTCAAATAATAACAGACAAATAATTAGCAATAAATTAAAATTGCGACTATAATTTGAGATTTAAACTATCCTATCTCTCAAGTTGGATCGAACTGCACATGGTGTGCAAATTTTATTATAATCGGTTAAGTAGTTTAGGAGTCCATTGAGGACAAACATTGTGTCACGAGATTTATATATATTAGATTAATTAAAATTTTAATTTATATTTTATAATTTTTAATTTTTATAACAACGGCAGAGCAAACGTCGAATATAACTATTACTGAAGTCACAGATGAAAATATTTGAATTGTGGCCACTTGATATTAATATCGAATTTTTATATCACATGTAAATATATGTTTATTAAATAATTAATAAAGTTACCATTTTCTGTAAGAAATTCGTAATACTTAATTTTTTCATTAGGCTATATTTAATTCCTGTAATAATATTATCTTTTATGCATAATCCTTGTACACACACGATGTTTCACATCTGCCAGGCGTCCCATGACTAAACTGACCTTTTATTTTTTAACTCAAAACGGGACATAATTTTTGATCCACAGTTAGCAGGTTAACAATGAAAATAAACACAACTTTAACATGTACGTTATTTAGAAGAAGATGTAATATCCAAACCCTTTGAAGTTGGCGCATTTGAATTCATTAAAAGTCCAAAATTGAAGAACTGGAAGCAGCCGCACGATCGCCATTTTAATGTTTGAAACTTCAAGTGCTGTTCTATATCACCACCACCACTATAGAAAATACTAAACTCTGGAAAACGGGACAATATCGCGTCCCGGCGCTTTGTTTCGGGACAACGGGACAGGTGACCGAAAAAAGGGACAGTCCCGTTCAAAACGGGACGTATGGTCAGTTTACCCATGACGGCTCACATTTTTATTCAAATTTTGTACAATATCACCTGGGGTGATGAGAAACATGTAGGTAAAATTAAGTAGCATTTAGCATTCGTCCCTCCCCCCACGGGAACACTAAATTTTTCGGGGTAAAAAGTAGCCTAAGTATTAATCCAGGGTGTCACCTACCTCCATACCAAATCTCATCGAAATCCGTTAATCCGTTTCTGAGTTCATTGCACACCACCGCACAGACAAACAGACAAAATTTATAAAAATCATTGGTTTTGATTCCTATTACGTTAATATAGTCCCGTCATATCATATTATATTTGAAAAGAAAATGTGTTTTTAGTTATTTACACCAACATTTATAAATAAAATCGGAATCGCAATGTAAATATTGGCCGCAATATCATTTAAAACGTTCGGAAATATTTAAACGTAAAACCTCAAGTTACTGAAATAGATTTACAAAAAAGAAAAACAAAAATTTCTCGGATGAACTCATTATTCAATACTGGTCGGAACCTGGATTTGAACCAGGGACCTAAGATTTGAAGATCTTACGCTCTACCCGCTGAGCTATTCCGACCACATCAAAGCTGACGAAATTATCGTACTGTATCATCACCGAGAATAATATTTCATATTCAGTTTATTGTTTGTTTGGTCTTGTTTTTTAATTAGAAATCTGTTGTGTACGACATAAATAAATTATTGGCAGAAATTATTCAAAACTCCCATTTCTTTCTAGTCTAAATACCGTCTTCATAATCGAATTGGTAAACTATTAATAAATGTTATTGTTATTTTTGTAAGCAAAAATTATAAAAACCTTTATGTATAATATACAGTGCGATTTTTGTGTAAATTCAGCATTTGGTTTTTAAAGCTTACCTATAAAAATGCAATTCATGAGATAATAAAAAATAATTTACAAATATTAAACCGACTTCAAAAGTGTAATAAAAAGAGAGAAATAAAACTAATATTTTATTAAATCTATAATACATAAAAATTATTAACCACTTTTGAAGCCGATTTCATTTTTTAAAATTATTTTTTATTTCTTCATTCTTACGTTTTCCTAGTGAATAATACAGACTATACTCTTTATCTCATAGTGTTCTAAAGTGCGCTCCATGGCGCGTCGCGCCGCGCTGTGAAAAGTAGAAGAGGGCGCCGCGAAGAAGTATTCTCTCTGAATTTCAAATTTTATGTCTGTTTATCTTACTAGTATAATTTTACATTTCAACCAGCTAGATAGATTAGGATGCCGAGACAAAATAGTAAACATGCATAGTAAACATGATCCCACTTTAGTTTCGCTGTTTTACGTCTCATACTATAATGTTTGTGTTAAGCGTACTATCTCAGCCCATAAAGGCCCTCTGCCGAGCTCGGGTCCACGCTACAACCGTAATTTGGATTGAAAGGGCTCTGGTCATAGTCCATCACGATGGCCTAACGCCGGATGGCTTCACACACCTTAGAACATCTACTTAATTATGGGATTGTGTAATGTAATCATAAGTGACTCACCTCTGGCGGTTTGTTGACAGTCCTGGATAAGACCGGTATGATTTTGTTCACGAAGTCATTAGGCACCGCACTCCTGGGCAGGTTGGTGAATATCTTCAAACACGGCATAATGCGGCGCGCTGCGGACGTAGCGACTCAATGTAAACCACATCAACATATCATTATTTTTTTACTAGGATCTGTTGAAGAGCTTGAAAGACGATCCCAATGAACACTCTGTCCTATGGGAGCTATCGAAATGTGTGACTACGTGTATAGGAGTGGACGCCTTCAGGGTGTACAAGCTGTTCCCAGACCATCCCAGCTTCGTGCAGTATTTCAGTGTGGACCATGTGAAGGTAAAATTTATAAAAATGTTGTCTTTCTAGATGTAATTTATTTTATATTTATATTTAGAAAACTTATAGGTATTGCAAGAAAATAGTTTAAAATAATATGTAAAATTTCCAGTCTACTCACAACCAATCAACACCGAAGATCTTGCTTCGTGCTGAGCCCCACCAAGTCATCCAGGTGCTGGACGTAGCCAGGGCTGGCACGTGCCGCCGGCTGTCCCGGACTGAAGACCCTACCCGATTCCCGGAGGCACCGCTGTCGCTGCTCAGAGCTTTTGGCATAAAAACTGCGGTGAGTCGGTGTATTTTGTTTTATTTATATTTTTATGTTGGTTGGAGGATTTTTATTCATTTATTTAAAAAAAAATGATAGCGATATATATCTTAATATATATAAATCTCGTGTCACAATGTTTGTCCTCAATGGACTCCTAAACTACTTAACCGATTATAATAAAATTTGCACACCATGTGCAGTTCGATCCAACTTGAGAGATAGGATAGTTTAAATCTCAAATTATAGTCGCAATTTTAATTTATTGCTAATTATTTGTCTGTTATTATTTGACAGTCACAATCATCTGTTAACTCCAAATGATTCTAACAGATGTCGATACCTTTCGACTGGGTTGAGTAAGTAATCAATAGATGGCGCTGCTATGGTAAATCTACGAACGTGTCATATAAGCTACATTTTAACAGTATAATTACCACGTGTTGTTGACGCTATAAAATTAATTAAATTTATTTTGTAGTGAACGAAATACCGTATAATTCAATTATTTCCAATTTTTAAATTTTTGGTGTTAATATAATAGAATTAATTAATTTAGATAAATTTTTGGTGTTAATATAATAGAATTAATTAATTTAGATAATTAGATATTTTTGTAACCTCAGTGGGTGAAATAAAGGATTCTTACTAATATTATAAACTCGGAAAGTCTATGTATGTATGCTGGACCGATTTTGATGAAATTTGGTATGGGGACAGTTGATACTCTGGATCAACACAGGTTACTTTATCCCCAAAAAATGTAGTGTTCCCTTGGGATGAGTAAGGAGAATTCCTAATTTGAATAAAATTTAAATAATAAAATTTGAATAAATATCTATTTAAGTATTTGCTACTTTTCAAGTTCAAATGGATGGCACGGGACAGGATTGTATGCTTTTCGTCATGGGACAGAATGAGACGAGACAGAACAATATATAACGGGACGGGACGGGAAAAGCAATATAGTCTACGGCGGTCATATTTGATTCAAATATAAAACAGTTAGTAGGTACTCGAAATAATTCAATTCAAAAACTATCAACACCCGGGCGGAGCCGGGCCGGGTCGCTAGTATATATATATTTTATGTTACAATAAAGTATGTATTATAAAGTGCCTAATTTTGGTATCCGTCCCGATATAGACCAACATACACTTTCGTGAAAGGTGCCGTCATAATGATATAGGCAAGTGTGTAGCATTTCGGGTTTAGCCTGTGATTCATTTTTGAATAGGCAAGTGTAATTGTGTAGACCCAATTCTCTATTCAGATTTCACAGTACTTACCATCAAGTGAATTGCAGTACTGTATCAACAAAGAAGCATTACGGTGCATCCACACCACAGGAACCGATTTTTACCATATGACAGGCAACGTTACTGAACATATACTAACTCGGCAACATGTACTGGCATTTTGTTATATTGTTATCTATTGTTGCTCAACAAAAACTAACAGCGGTGTGAATGCACCATAAACCTCACAAACACCATTAACCGAAAACACAATCAATTTCAAAGTATAAACATTGCAGAAGACAGCAAATAACGTGATGTACCAGCCAGTCCTAACGAAGTCCGGCAGGACCGCTTACCTGATCGAGATGTGGCGCGTCCGGGACAAGTTCAAGGAGGTGGAGGAACAGATCAGCTCCAACTTCTTGGTGTGGGGCAGCCTGGCGATGCACTACTGCAACATGTACCTCGACAAGAAGAGGGAGCGGAACATGTCCGACTTCCTGCTCGATGTTGTTAAGTTAGTCATTGCTTTTTGTAATCCATATAATATTAAAAGAAGTAAAATTTAATAATAAATTAGTAATTAAAAGGGCTGATGAGATACTTGAGTATGATGGGTGGAATCTCATACGATATTACTATTGTTATAGACGCAGGCAAACATATCTACATAAAATACATATTGAAGTTAATTTAGAATTAATTTATCTACTTTATTTTCTACCAATAGAGATGATTATTTTTCAGGGCAATATTCGAAGAAATGGTATCCCTAGACCAACTTATCAAACGAATCTTGGAGTTTGCGCAGAGACTAGTGAACGCAGATCGCGCGTCGCTCTTTCTGGTTGACTATAGGAATTCCGAGCTGGTCTCTACGGTCTTCGACCTGAAGTTTGAGCCAGGACTCGATAGGGATATGGAGAAAAAGGAAATAAGGATGCCGATCAATCGGGGGATTGCGGGATATGTGGCTCTATCTGGCGAGACGATGAATATTCCCGATGCCTATTCTGATTATAGGTTTAACAGGTGAAGTGTTTTGGTATTATCAACAAAAAATGTATGACTAAAGAGGCACTTTGTAAGCTCGTCTTATTGTGAATATCAGTTGATTGTAAAAATTGTCGTTATAGTAAATTAATGTGAACTTCTAAACAATATTAAAATAATAAAATTAAGGTTATTGATATATTCTTTATGTCCAGTAATCGCTTTCTCGACTTTTTTATTGTTAGCCCTAATTATAATTTATCTGCCTCAAAAAGAACATGATAACATTTGCATCTACAACACCAATAAGCCATACAGATCCTTATGAGCGGAATAACATTTCTTAAAATTTCAGGGAAGTGGATGAAGCAACCGGCTACAAAACTATAAGCATCCTCTGCATGCCTATCAAGGTAGAAGGAAGAGTTATCGGCGTCGTCCAAATGGTCAACAAGCGCAACGGTGACAACTTCGGCCACGAGGACGAAGCAGCCTTCGAGATATTCTCCACATTCTTCGGCTTGGCCTTACATCACGCTCGCCTCTACGACAGGATCATGAGAAAAGAGCAAAAATACCGAGTGGCTTTAGAAGTATTGAGCTACCACAACACTTGCAGGGAGAATGAGGTTCAAGCTATGCTGGCAAACCAAGAACCAATCACAGTGGACTTGGACAACTTCTATTTAGATTCGTTTCAGTTTAACGAATTCCAGAAGTGCAAATGTGTTATCAAGATGTTTGACGATCTGTTTGACCTGTCCAAGTTCGATATAAGTACCATGACTAGGTTTATATTGACTGTGAAGAAGAATTACAGAACTGTTCCGTACCACAACTTTGATCACGGATGGTCAGTGGCGCATGCCATGTACGTGATTATAAAGAATGATGCGCGAAACAGATTTGATTATAAAATGGTAAGTTTGTATCGTATAAGTTAATACTTCATTCGCGATTGAACGAAGAGGCATCGTAAAGTACTTATCACTTTCTAATAAGACGTAAGTTTAGTTACTGTGGAATCAGCCTTAACTCTAGGAGTACTTTATTTATAACATCCCACCGATAACATCCTAATCGATCGTTCACGCTAATAGTTAATAGAATCGAACTAATATATAATTGAACTTTGCCAAAAGATTCCCATATATATACCCATCTCATAGTATACATATAACTCAGTAAATGCACGCTGTGATTTAAAAAAATGTACTATCAAAAAAGCTAAACAAAAAATAAACAGACTTACTCCATCTTGACTACGTCGAAACTGCAAAATATTATTTTCTCTTACATAAATCCACAAGAACATAGATCATTGCTCATACTCACCTAACTTAAATACCTTTAACTGTGAGTAAGTATATTATCTTTAATATTCCACTTTAGATTTAAATAAAACGATGTAACTACCTTTTAAATAGACATAAGTACATATGTATATATACATATTTGTAAAGTTATTCATACATACATAATACTTTGTTTTTAATGACTAATCGAGCCACACTCGCACACATACACACACATAAACACCAGTGGCGTGCCTAGGGTTTTGAAGTAGGGCAAGCCCAAAACTTTTTTAAAGTATAATACATGTTGATTTAAAAGGAAAAAATACTAAGAACGAAGAAAACATATGTACGTCAGCAGACCTAACAAACAATCTATCAAATATTAAGATTAAAAAAATTATAGATTACATGTGGATATGCAACCGTAACTTGGTAATACACTAACTACTGAAAACTTCTAGTAGGTACACTAGCACAACGGTAGCTACTATGTTGCCGTGATTACTTCGGAGTTAACCGAAATTGCGGACAGAAAATATTATTAATGCATTAGCGTTAAGTTTTTATGAATTACAAGTAATAACATGCCTTTTGAAAGGTCCACCTAAGTTATTAAAATCATTATACATAATACAAACATTCTAATATACAAGTGTCGCTTGAAAAACATGTGAAACACGACTATTTAATAACCCATTTGAAGGGGAGCATGTAGAAATCAAATTACGTAGGTAGTTTTTTTTAAACTGAGCTGATAAATGCCTCTTGTAATTTACCACGAATTTAAGAAATGCACAAACCCGGCCTTGGTTTTGGCGCCAGTTTTTTTTTTCAATATAATCGAATAAATTACCTTTATACCAGCAATGAACACTTATATCATCACACTTAAACCATCACAGGAAACAATACAACTCATTTTAGTTTCAAAAAGCTTAATGAACATAAAAAACTAATCATTAACCTAAAAACAGAACTATTAAGAATTGCACAATGCCAAAACACTTATGAAGTTAGTACGAATCCGTTCAGAAATTGTGAAACGAAACGTAAAAATAAACATTACAACATGCAATTACAATTTATTAAAAAAATATAAAAACCACATTATTTTTACCTAAAAAATTATAAAATAATTTCAAAAAGGAACAAACATAATTTAATAATAACAAATATAATTTACTAAACGAATATTGTTACACGTGACGACCTTCGAACGTACGATGTTCACTCCGCGAAGCTGGGCTTAAACGGTTTGATTTTTTAGTACAAATTGCTATAGTTGCACATCTGTAGCTATACATTCGTAGTGGCAGAGTGTAACATTTCAACCTTAAGTGTGAAAGAGACAGCATGAGTTTCCAAAAGCCTCGTAAAAGCACACGAGAGAGAAAGAGACATTTAAAGAACGCGAGTTACGTCTTTTAGAAAATGCGTGAAGCTACGCGAGAGGTTAAATTATTGAATGAATTTAATACAAGCGTTGCGAGACGCGGGCGGCGCTCTGTCGCTCGTAGTTGCGTTTCATTGAATTGCGCCGCGCAGCGACGCGACCGAACGCGGTAAATTCAAAAATGGTATATGTGTCGTAATAAATTACTGTAATGTATTGAATGTAATGGTTTCTGTTCATTATCTTGTATTTGCGTATTAAGTAGGGCAAGCCGGGCTTTTGGGCTTGTATGGAAGTACCGCCACTAATAAACACGGACATACACATACATAAACACACACACCACGCTCTCACATTCACGCACCCAAATACTGAAATAAAAAGTATAATTCAACTGGTTTCTCAATGAAAAAGGGAACGCCTAATATGAGAACCCTTGTATTACTCTCCTTTTTAAAATTTATTTTTTCAAATAAAGATTTTTTCATTTTTTATTTTTTCAATCGATTTCTCGCCATTCTTTACAATTATGTTATCTATTGATAATTTCTAAGCAGCAGCGTAGGTCTATTTTCACCAACAGTTTCTGTGGCTGAAGATCGAAAGAGAAAGTCTAATACCTGGTTATTGCAGCGGCTGGCGCTGTTCGTGGCCTGCATCTGCCACGACTTGGACCACAGAGGTTACACCAACAAGTACATGAGCGAAACAGCGTCTCCACTGGCCGCTATGTACACCACCTCCACGCTGGAGCACCATCATTTTAACATTACTGTAACTATATTGCAGCAGGTGAGATTACATGCAATTGAAACTTGACTACATAATTATACGTGATTATTATTAAACTAGCGGCCCGGCCCAGCTTCGCCTGGGTGCTTAGATGTTTAGACTCCACTCCACACCAGAAATATCTTATTCCCGTTTAAATTTTTGTACTCCTGAACTCAACCTAAGTACCTACTATCCCTTTTCCTATCGTATCCCATCCCATCTCACCTGGCTCCTGTTCTTTCTGTTACGAATCGAATGCAATCCGGATCCAACCGGTCCCATCGCGTTCGTCCCACTTTATCCCATTTCATCCCTTAATGCCTAAATAGGCATGTTGAAAATTTTTTGGAATTGCTTTTATTTTGTAGATAGGCCTTATATAAACACGAAAATACTTTGCAAAATTCCTGCTAAAACTTTCCGCTCAGCCAAAATTCTGACTACGAAATTGATTTTTTGAAGTATAGTAAACTACCTATTTCTCAAATGTAAACAATGCAATAGTCATAACGTTTTTCCCTTCTTGGTGATTTCTGTTGTTTAATTCCTACCTGAAACAGCGCTAAGAATGTTCGTCAAAACAAACCCCTTTTCGTTTCCTTTAGGCTAATAAAGAAGACTATGCATTACCTATTGACTGCCTCGGTGGCGTAGTGGTACGATTGCAAAGCTGAGGTCTCGGGTTCGAATCCCGGGTCGAGCCAGGTGATATTGGATTTTTCTATTCATTATCAGCCCGGAGTCAGAAATTTGTGCCCGATATGGCGATAGGTTCGCCCCCTGTCATATCGTTGGACGGAATATATAAGGCGAAACGTGGGTGTTCTGGTAGCACCTCTGCCTACCCCTTCTGGGAAAAAGGCGTGTGTTTATGTATGCATTACCTAAGATGTTTTTATAGTGCACATTATTTTTCGTTACTGGTGTCAAATTATAAGTTTTTATATCAATAGCTTTAGCGGTTTTGATTATCCGTACAATATTTCTACCCTTATTTTACCCCCGTAATTATGTTTTTCCAAAATTATTGTAAGCCATTATTTTTTGTTTGTAATAAGGAGCTGAAATATATATTTTTATAGAAATAGCTGCAGCTGTTTCGATTTTGCATATAAACCTCCAACCCTTATTTTAACCCCTTTAGGGTTAATTTATATATTTTTATTTTTAAATGAGTAACTAAAGTGCAAAGTTTAACATCTTAACTTTAACGGTTTAGATTTTTCCATACAAACTTTCATCCCTTATTTCAACCCCTTCAAGCCTTTTCTTCACAAAAAAAGTAGCCTATGTCCGTCTCCTGGCTCTAAGCTACCTCCTCACCAATTTTCAGCCATATCAGTAAAGCCGTTCTTGAGTTATAAATAGTGTAACAAACACGACTTTCTTTTATATATATAGATGAGCGATTACCGGTTTATACGAACATTACTATATACTTAAGAGAAAACCTCAGTATTAATAGTGAATTATGGTTTGCTTTACCTAAGCAGAAATATTAAGTGTGTTACGTCTTCCCTAAAAGCAATTATTTAGAATCGCAACATTTTTTAATATTGGCATATTAACGTTGCAATTCCTATTGTATAGCCTTCTCTAGTAACATATCCACACGGCCTCAATTTCTTTATGCGTATAAATTAATTTCAGGACGGCCATAACATATTCTCGCATATAACAAGTCAAGAATACAAAGAAATTCTAAGTTTTATCAAGCACTGCATCCTTGCTACGGACCTGGCAGCGTTCTTCCCCAATTTGGAGAGGATTAAGGAGCTATTTGGAGAGGACAAATCTCAGTTCAGTTGGGCTGTATCAACTCACAGGTCTGAAATTATGATTTAATTTAGCTTTTGCGAACTACTACATGACGTTTGATAATTCGGCGATGTATCGACATTTTACTTGGTCATCAAATTTTATAAATTCTAATAGAATACGGTCACTGACAGCTGTATTTTTTTAATTTTTATAATCTGCAGTAATATTCTGTTAGTCACACGCCTCACACTCTATTTTCCCAATGTGAGCAAGATCCTTACCCCATCTAATCGTTTCCTAGCAACACCCCGCGAACAAAATAGCATCATCTTTTTTTATATTTATATTTAGGTTATATTACATTTATAATTAATAGTGAGTGCTTTCTTTGCGTAGTGCCCAGCGAATGTAGATAATATTTTTATATGCGAATGGTCTCAATTTGCGAATTATAATAATATCAAAATATTTATTTATTTTATTTATTTATACTGTTTATTGTACATCTCAAGTTTCATAATGACTAAATGAAACAAAATATATAAATATATATTTAATATTGTCTTGGGTTTTGTACTCAGTACTCAGTAGACTGTGTTGAGCCTATGTTCAGCAGTGGACTTCCTGTGGCTGAAGGGAGAGAGAGGGAGACAGAAATCGTGCTGTATTAGCTGGTGGTAGGATAAATATCCTATATTTGGAAATATTTATGGTGATTACCGTTCACGATGTTGTTAAATAAAGCCATAGTGAAAAAAACCCTTAATACCTAGTTACCCACGCCATTGCGTCGCGTTATAGCTTAACCAGTGTATAGGCCTAATTTGAATGGGCTGTGATGATTGCCTGAGTGTACAGCAATATACTGGCAATTACGTTCATTATAATCAATATATTATTGCACCACTGTAAAAATTATGTTGTATATTGTTTATATATGAATACTTTCATTACAGAGATTTAGCAATGGCTATATCAATGACAGCTGCCGACCTCTCCGCCTCTGCGAAACCTTGGGAGATACAAATCAAGACAGTGAAGGTTATTTTCGAAGAGTTCTATGATCAAGGAGACAAGGAGAGGGCTGCCGGCAGAGAACCAATCCCTATGATGGACAGAAACAAACCTGATGAGCAACCGTCGAGTCAGGTATGTATAAAATTTTATGAATGTTAATCCCAACAAATCTCCTCGTGTTCTACTTCATCATCATCATCATCATCATCGCCAGCCCGTCGCAGTCCACTGCTGGACGTAGGCCTCTCCCAAGGTACGCCACAGAGTCCTGTCTGCTGCTTTAAGCATCCAGTCGCTTCCGGTCCTCTTGTGCAACTTGTGTGCTCTAATTGCTAAAATTAAACTCTCGATGCGTCACAGTGTGATATATTATAGAAAGGAATAAATATGCCGGATGCCCAATACCACTTTCCTCTTCCCATCTCCCTTCTCCTCCTTCTCTCTTCTCGCTCCCCTCCTGATTTAAGGGCCGGCAACACATCTATGAACCAAGCGTCGTGGATGGTCATGAGCGGCAGTGATCACTTACCATAAGGTGACCTGTTTGTTCGTTTGCCAGACCTGTGCAATAAAAAAATATATATTCAGTAACCTTTCAAGATATTATTTGGCCACGTCATCCACATCATTATAAATAAACACTAGTAAAACATTACCCATAAAGTATTACCAAGAATTCGATTTTGAATTTTAGGTAGGCTTCCTCAGCCAAATCTGCATACCCTGCTACGACATGCTATTCAGAATCTTACCAAACACAAAGCCAATGTATTCCATGGCAATGAAGAACTTGGACCGCTGGAAGTCCCGCGCCGATCAAATACTGCGAAAGTTGGAACAAAAGAAAAGGAAAGACGAATCAAACACCCTTAAAACCGAAGCGATAATAAAAGATCTAGCCATTGACACCGAGGATGTAATATGCAAGGTGGAAGTGGCGAGACAGGATTCTAAAACCGTTGTAGTTGAAGGTAAAAGTTCAGTATCGTGGGAAGAAGAAGAATTTATAGAGGAAGAAGAAGTAGTAAGAAGTGGAATTTGGAAGGATATAGACGGCGTGACGTGGATAGAGGACGATCCAGTGTTGAAGGAGGTGTCTGAAACCCCTGAACCTGTTGAGCTATTTAAGGATAAAATGTAATATCAATACAGTTAGAATAGTATTTATTTCCACTTAAAAAATGGAGAGTAACTGACAGTTATTTGTTTCCAAATAAATTTATTTTGCTTATGATGGATTGAAGACAAAATAAATTCTCTAAGCAGAAGTTTGATCCACGTCCAAATCCTTGTCGTGCCAGTGTAAAATCGTATTTGCATTTTTTGGTTTTGTGCTTAGGAAGTATCTCGAAACCTAATAGTTTAGCACTAATGTGTTAATTGTAACCATTTTTAAAGTACGTAGCGACTCTTGAGTGGTAATAGTGTATTTTAAAGCAAGTGAATTACATGTAAATATAATACACGAGTATTCTATTGCACTTAGCTCTTACTCTCGTTTGGAGAGAAGTAACCTTTTTTGTTATTACCTTCCAATGTCACAAACTTTCATGGGGACGGTGCTGTGTTGTTATTAGTCGTGTTTTGGAATTCAAGGTGTATAAACTTACAGTCTGTATGACGTCAATTCTTTTGGGAATCCGTTTTTACTTAGCCGATACTTTTATGGGTTGGTAAACTTCACATACTTTTTTTCTAATGGAGAACTCTTAGGCTATCTTATGTTTCCTCGCGACGTTTTCCTTCACCTTCAAGGCAAGCGATAGTTAGTTAAAAACTCACAATTTTCGGAAATTATTTAATAGTAGTAGGTACTTAATAAAAAACAGAACGTTAGTATTTAAAGCGGTTTATTGTAGATAGTGTATGTAGTACAAGAATTCAAAATAATTACGTCTTAATACAGAAATATATTATAGTAAATGGTTTATGTGTATATTATTACGTTAACGGAAGTGTATGTAATCTGTAATAGTATTCAATTCCTAAATTTCATACATTTCCGGTGACATATACAAGTATTTAAGTTCACTGAGGTCATTTCGGGGGCGCCGGCTACAGCATGTCGATTGTGATTCCTCCTTTCGCGACGTTGTAGTTCAATATATCGTAGAAAGTAAGGAAGAACCTGTGAATCAAATAAAATGTATTTAAAACCGCTGTTTTATTGGATAGTCTTGAAGATTTGACGATTTAGGCACTGTCCCATTGTAATTTGATTGACGCCATCCTTATTGGAGAAAGGCATATAACATTAAATCAATATCCTAGTGCGTTTTCGTCGGTTGAGTTTGATATTTTTATTTTGGTAATAATAATAAAAGTCGCGATTGTATTTCTGGAAATGTCCCAATCCCGAGCAAAAGATGTTTCATTAATATAAAATGTAGAAATCGAACCCAAGCCTTTGCCAGTGCGTGCTGTCACTATGGCATCTAATCGTTTATCGACTACCTACTATCCATTTATGTGATATAAGGGTTATAATAATAAAAATACATTACACATCACTTCAATGTTAGTATGAATCAAAGAATTAATCATAATAGAAGAATTAATCCATTTTAATATTCATCAATAACTTTATAATATAGTAAGAAGTGTAAATGCAAGGTGTTTGTGTCGCGTCTATGCATTGAGGTCGGCATTCTAGACGACTATTAATTTTTGCTAGGAAAAAAATAACATGTTTCTTATTTATTTCACGTTCTAACTATTTTATATTTAAATTCAACGTGACCGCTGTCGACTGTAATATTTATTTTCCCGTCCCGTCCCGTTATATCCCGTTTTGTCCCGTGTTGTCATGTCCCATGACGAATAGTATGCTATCCTGTCCTCTCCTGTCCCGTGCCATTTATTCGATTTTGAAAAAGTCGCAAATACATATTAATTATATTTGAATTCCTTACTCATCCCACGGGAACACAAATTTTGTCGGGATATAAATACACATATATTTGTTAATTCAGGGTGTCACCTACCCCAATACCAAATTTCATCAAAAACGGTCCAGCTGTTTTTGCGTGAAAGAATAACAAACATCCATACATCATGTACACAATTGTCAGCTCTTTTTTAATCAAAATTAGATTCTTTTTCAATACATGGAATACGGCTGGAGCATTTTGTTGCTCAGTCTGCGTTGCTTTTAAAATCATAATTATTTTTTACTCCCACCTATTGAATATTGTTCGAACTATTTTAAATTAAAGCAATCTAGCAAACGCATTTTCTACCTTAAGCATTGCCACCTATCGGATACCTTGTGAACTAGTTTGAATATTAGTAAGCTTGCTTAACAAGATTTGTAGTTAAAACGCAAAGTTATTATTTCAATTTTATTAATTCCTTGCGAATACACTGTTTTTGGCTTTCATAAATTGCATAACATTTCTAATTAAAGTAATATTTTATTTAGATTCGATTTTATCACAATTTAAAGACCTGGAAAATCACGTCACAAATACATTTATTTTATTAATCAATAGATGGCGCTACTAATTATTTCACACATTACAGCTGTAGGTTAAAAATTGGTACTTTCTTGATCTCATGCAAGTTTTAACTTATACAATCATTAAATCTCTCTTTCTAGTACTCCATAACACATAATTTACATGGAGTAAAAATTGTTTACTTCACATAACCTTACGAGTACAAAAATAATTTAACATACATAAACTCACGCCTTTTCCCAGAAGGGGTAGGCAGAGGAGCTATAAGTACACCCACATAATAATGATAAATTTCAAATTTGTAATCTACAAGTACTTTAAGATTCCAGACATGTAATGATAACACAATCAGTTGCCGTGTATTTGGTTTGTTATCTATGTATTGGCAAATTGCACTGGCGATATTTTCACGGCGGCTGCGAATAAATTGTGTTTTATAGTAATGCCTTATCTGTACTGGCAAGATCATTTGGAATTTGAAATTGGAACCGACTTCATGGGGTGGTGTATTGGACAAGTTTAAATAAAGAATGGGCGTCACGTATCAGTAACTAGTAAAATAGTACATTTTGTAAGGCTAGTATAGAATTTCGACTGCTATTATTTTGCCGAATTGTGAACTAAAATGCTCTGTCACCAAGTGATAGGAGAAAAGCATTGCGCTTTCCATCACGTACAATGACACATTGTATCTTAACTTTATCATAGTTAATTGTATCTTTGTTGCATAATTATTTAATCTGTTACTTTAATTACGTTAGTTATGATTAGTCCAGTGCAGCGTGGTTGGCTGCGGCCTAAGCCATCTCAAATGGACTTTGGGCTGTAGAATAGTCCCTCAGCAGTGGGCTATTATGGGCTCATACAGTCATAAATAAAGTCATGTACCTGTCCTGGCTGATCCCCAGTTCGTTCTCAACAAACGCGGTCACTTCCTTGGTGATGATCTTATTCTCCTTGATGCCGAGGTTCCCGATGGACTCCAGGGTCGCCACGGCGCCCGGCTTCGTCGAGTCCCCGCCGAACGACAGCACGCAGTCGCTGGATACAAGGCATATGAACCTCTGGAAACATTTGAATGACAGTATCGTAAATATATACCATTTCAGCACCTACAGTAGGTGGCAAGTAAGTTGAGCGCCATTTACACAAGGACAGTTCCTCGCGGCGAGAATCATACGCGATTATCGCATGACATAACTGTCATAGATTATAATCGTGTTCTGACAAACGTTTACACGATGCAACTTTTGTATATCCTTACGATGATCGTAACTTTGAGGCGGGAAACTCTCCTCGTAAAATTGCCGACTACTGGGTTTCGATTTCATACGGTAGATTCAGTATTCAGACGTAGATGGCTGACAACTGAATTTTTATACTCTCACTTTCTTATACTCGTATGTAATTGATATTAACGGAGTGGATAATTTCACAAGGTGGTCAGACGACCTGGTAAAGGTCGCGGGACGTCGCTGGATGCAGGCTGCCCCCAACAGGTCACTGTGGAAATCATTAGGAGACGCCTATGTTCAGCAGTGGACTTCCTTTGGCTGATGGATTGGATTGGAATAATTTCGGAAAATAATGACTGTTTTTATTCGTAATGTTCATTATTCAAAATGCACTTTTTTATTGCGATGAATGGCGAGACGAGCGTGCCATTCGCCTGATTGCAAGCGATACGACCGCTCATGGACAGTAGCAATATCAAACAACACCATGAATTGCAAAGTAAAGCTTGGCAATCCACTGCGCTCGTCATCCTGACACAAGATGTTAAGTCTCATTATATCCAGTAGTTACTCTGGCTGCAATGTCCTTCAAACGGAAACACATACGTGCATTTACACTGCTGTAGCTGTTTGACGCGAGAAATAGACATTGCGGTGTTACATACCCAGGCGGCCTCTCACATATGAAATACTTAAATTGATGTAATTATTAACAGGCTGACTATTGTATCTTGTACCCTATTCTCTGCAGAGTGCTGCACTTAACATCGATTAATATTCTACATAATCCTTCTATACAAATACACTGAGTGGAGAGAAAGCGGATTTAATTTTGTGGCCGCGTTTTTTGAAATATTTTGGCTTACGAGTATACCTCTATTACCTACAATTTTGCAAATTATAACAAATTATCAATGAACTGCTCTGATTTACTCCAACTTGTAATTTTTGTAATAATCACGATATTGTAAACTGGTTTTGAAAAGAGCAACACTAGAGTTTCTTGCCCGTTCTTCTCTAGTGAAAACCGCTTTCCGAACCGGGTGGTAGAAAAAAAATATGACTGAATCTAAATAATGTTGAACATTTTAATCATAATGGATTCAATAAATTATTTTCATTTTCATTTACATGAAGTGTTATTGGTATTTTTGTAAGTCAGATATGGTGTAGTATATAGGCCTACTTTTCACTCATGATCTCTATTCTTTCGGATTAGGATCGAAAGCCATACATTCATACATATACCATTACATTCATACATAATGGTACAGTAGCGCGTGATTAAGGCGGGGGTTTCCCAAAAACGGTATTTTCGAATCCATTTCATTAAGGCATTAACCATATTTGAGATTCGAAAAAAATATATGTTATTCTACAACACTTGACCTAGACGTGTCGGGCAACCGATACACGATTGCATAAATTTTGCAGCATCAAAAAAAATCTCAAAGATAGGTCTAAACCAAGATTTCGATTCAAGATGATAAGCTTAATATTCACTTTAAAATAATAAAAAATATACCATAATAACAAGCAAGTTATGCACTAGGCGGCTCGGGCAAAACATTTTAGATTATTAAAAATCCACCCCCTCTATTCCAAAATAATGTGAATTTTGCCACCGTTCCGCCGCACTTCGCGCTCGGCGCGTCTGTTCACTCCCCAGCGGGACGTCTTCGAAGCAAGACGCACGCCAAATTTCGTAGCGCCGCGCAGCGCCGTACATTTTGACAACAAAAAATCAAATCCTGATTTTGAATTTGGCGCGGCGTACGCCACGTGCCCACTACATGACTAACTAATGTTGGTGATATAATATTTTTGTTCTATTCCGTATTGTAACAAAATATCTATGTGATAATAAGTTATATTTTTTATGACTGCCTCAGTGGCATAGTGGTACTACGGTACGATTGCAAAGCTGAGGTCTCGGGTTCGAATCCCGGGTCGGGTAAAGTGATATTGGATTTTTCTATTTATTATCAGCCCGGAGCCAGGAATTTGTGCCCGATAAGGCGATAGGCTCGCCCCCTAACACATCGTGGGACGGAATATACAAGGCGACTATACTATCTGCCTACCCCTTCTGGGAAAAAGGCGTGTGTTTATGTATGTATATTTTTTATGAATTCACTTGAATTTTAGTCTATTGTTTTGGAAATAATACGTACACAATCGCATGTAGACAAGCGGTTCTTTATGTATGCGGGGATATAGATATCCCTGAGGGGGTTAATAGAGTTTTTATATGCACGAGATTATTTCATTCCCAATACGTGATAGGATATTGCCATACCGGGCACAATTCTAATCCTTGGCAACTCATGTTTCCTTTTTATAAAAAACACAAAGTTGAGTCCTCTACAAGAAAATCGAACCCAGCACCTCATACTTCACTGTCAAACCCTCTGCCACTATACCACCAATGACGCGACTTTTACCGCTGTGATATAATAATTTACTATGTCTAATTATACGGTATTCTTATTTGACAGCCTCCGTGGCGCAGTTGATTTGACGCCGGCTGTAAAACGAGAGGCCGCGGGTTCGATCCCCGAACCGAAACAAATATTTGTTTCGGGTCTGGGTGTTTGTCAGACCGAAAAATCTTTCATCGTTCCTGATACCCAAGACACAAGACTCGATCTTAGTGTGGGGTCAGGATTATGTATTTATTTATTCAAATTCAGACATACATAAACTCACACCTGCGTCTCGTCTCGTCTCGTCTCGTCTCGTCTCTCCTGGTTTTCACCAGGAACTCACACAGGGAACATACAGGGCGATCATATCTTGATGTGATAAGGGCCGAGCCTATCGCTATATCGGGCACAAATTTTTATCTCCGGGCTGATACATAATAAAAAAATCTAATATCACTTTCCCCGACCCGGGATTCGAACCTTCGATCAACAATACACTAGACGAACAGACTCACGAACAAAAACCAAACTCAAATATGGCATCGACTGACTAAACCATAAAATGGAAAACGATGTAAAGGTTTTATAATTTCAACGTAAACGATGCCTTATTTCCTACGAATAAAACGTGATTTAGAATGTACTAACATTCACTTACGACCTTACGCCATGTATAACAGATACAGATAAGAAATGTACAACTCTTTTGTTCAAAATTCATCCTTATTTCTTTAACTGTAAAGCAGAGAATAAGAAACACACCATTTTATTTACGTCATTTTATAATAACCATAATAATACTACTGGTCCGAATAAACTACTACGGAGTCGCGCTTCTTTTTTCTAAGAATATAATTTGAGTAATTTATTTTTATTATATTTTATGTAGCTTCTGCCCGTAACATCGTTTACGTAGTTATCTTTACTAAAAAATCTCATCCCGTCCCGTGCCGTGATATCCCGCATTGTTCCGTCTCATTCTCACTAAAAAATAATTCTCACTAATATATGTAAATCCAGTCCCATCCCATTCATTTGAGTACAAAAAAGTAACAAATATATCGGAATTCCTCCCTCATCCTACGGGAACACTACATTTTTCGGGATAACAAGTAGCCTAAGTTTTAATCCACGGTCAATCTACCTCCATACGAACCTAACTGTTCTTCATAAATTAAATAAAAATATTTCAAATAGTTTTTTGATTCATTACCCATTATCACGTGACTACAAATGCGAAAGCAGCTCGCTGGCGTCATGGATCGGGCGGCACCAGTAGGAAGTATCATCGGTAAGCTATTACTCTCGATAATTTGTAACAGCAATGTAAATATTTTTCGATTTTCACCACAATAGACACTTGATTCATTAAAGCAAGTAGTTCTATCGTAAGAACTGAGTTCATTTTGATGGAACGCGAGATTCAGGACCCGATCGGTTACCTAGATTATAGTCACGTGACAGCTTGGAGCGTTTTAGTGGGAATAGTGAAACCTATTTTTATTTGCGTATTTTTATTGAAAATCTGTCGTATATTTCCTTAAAAAAAATTATTTCGTGTTTACTATGTGGGCCTATCTTTAAAATAACAGCATTTCTGAAAATTAACCAACATGCCTATTGTGATGTTTGTTTAAAACAGATTATAATAAATAACACCTACACTAATCATCTAGGTCTAGTGACTAGACCAATGCAACGGTGAAGTAAAGAAAGACCGTATTATAAATAAATAATATACAAAGGTCTAAACTACTCCGTAGATTTTTTGTTCAAACATTAAACCGTTCGAAGTGCGTGGTGGCCTGTTGGAAACGGATGAAACCCGGCTGCCTACATCACAGTGGCGCGGGTTCAAATCCTGGGGCACACCTCTGACTTTTCGGAGTCATGTGTGTATTGATCGTCAATCACCACGCACCATAACGGTGAAGGAAAAACATATATACACGTAGTCGGAATTGAAAGTTTTGGCTGTTGTTTTTAAATTTTTAGTTATTGGTATAATTGGTCTCAAATTCGATATCGGAGGGAACCTTTGTTTCAAAAACTTTTTATTAATAGGTGAAATTAAGTTTTAATTTCTAAAACAACGAACAATTTAAATTAATTCAATCTGGCAATTATATTGAGATTTGAGTTCACTTCCATACAAAAAGTAAAACTATTTTTCATTGTCAATCTATTCATCATCGTAATAATAATAAACTGTAATTAATAATTAATATTTTTTATATGTATGTCTTTTTTTTATAATATATATGTAAAAATTATAAAAAAGAATATGAAAATAAAATAAAGAGAAATAATATACTGTAAGTAACATTTCGAACGCGCAGCCGTGAAAGGTCATTTACCCCGATCGTCGCGGCGCCCGCGTCGCGTCGAGACTCGAGCCGCGCAATCGTAGAAGTAGATACGTCGCGCTCCATGCGGTGTATTGAGGTGCGGGGCTAAAATTTCCTCTAATTGCGAATACTCTCGCCTTAATATTTTTTTACATCCAGCCGTTCCTGGCGGAATGAATTGAAATCCTCTGTTGCAAGGACAGCAAAGGACAAAATTAAAATCGAAATATTAAAAACAACGCAGCGAACACGAGCGCGAAAGGGTATTAATAAAATATTTTCAGTTTACCATTCGCTGGTTTAAATTATTCGCTTATGAGATATTTTATTCGACAGTCGGAATGTGACGACAGATAACAATACAGCTGCGAGTCAATTCAAATATTTAATAAATAAATAATAATAAACAAATACACCCAACAGTCACATACATAGTCCTGACCCCACATTAAGATCAATTAAGTCTTGTGTCGGGGGTATCAGACACTACAAGCGACTTTTCGTTCTCACAAACACCCAGACCCGAGACAAATACTCGTGGGCCTCACAAATATTTGTCTCGGTGCGGGGATCGGCCCCGCGACCTCTCGTTTCACAACCGGGGTCCAACCAACTGCGCCACGGACTGTCAATATTGTCAATGTTTATATTTACGCTTCACATGGAAACTCAAAAATCATTGTCGTTTGAAACAAAACTAAACGAGGAAACAAATACCTTGCTAATAATTTTAGCAGTTAAATAAAACTTAGTGAAACTGCAACGCTGTGCTAAATAGTTCAAACAAGTTGTTATTACCTAAAGCTTTAGAAGCAGGTCCATTGAGAGTCCCAAGGCACTGTGGGAAAGAAAGCGGCTGCGATATAAGACGCAGCGGGAACGAATCTCGTCCACATTTTAAAACTGGAATAGCGTACTAGGTTCTACTCGTCTAGTGCTAAATGCAGTGGCGAAGGGTGACTTTTTTCAAATGGGAGGCCGATATTTCTGGTGTCTAGTTTAGTTAAATCAAAGACTAAATATATTTTACTGTGTAAAATTTACTATGTAAATGTAATGTATGTATGTAATATTTTACTATGTAACTTATTTTTATTATGTAAGTACGATATTTAGCGGCATATTTACTCCATTTACTTATATTTTGTCATACACTTGCTACAAACCTGCACGGCATTGCACTGTTCTCGTTGCCTACTATAAGGTTTGATAATTCCGATTCATTTCGAGACACAATAGTGTGACTTATGTTTTAGGATTAACAGACAAAACAAGCTTCAAACACTACTTATATATCACAATATTTACTAAAGGACTAGCTTCTGCGCGCTACTCTGTTTGAGTGGTTATCTTTATAAAAAATTCCCATCCTGTCCTGTCCCGCTATATCCCGCCTCGTACCGTCTCGTTATCACTCAAGATATGTAATCTAGTCCCATGCCATTTGAGTTTAGAAAAGCAACAAAAACTTCGAAATTTCTCCCTCAACCCACGGGAACACTACATTTTGAAATTCTTCGCTAACTATCTTAGTTATTGGCAGTATGTCAAATACGCTGGACATGAGTCAAAGCCCTATTTCATCTTCTCAGGAGTGAGTCAGGGCAGCAATCTGGGCCCTCTGGAGTTCATTATTATGATCAACGACCTACCTTCCGTAATAAAAGAGGCGGAGTGTTTGACATATTTTCAGGTTTCTCTTTGTAGTTTTTTTTTAAGATATTATAGTTGTTGTAAATAAATATATAAAATAAAAATTAATAAAAAAAAAGGATAAAAAGTAGCTTAAGTGTTAATCCAGAATGTCAACTACTTCCGTTCCGTTTGTGTCTCATTCCATCCGGAGACTTATTTAAACCCATCCGAATGTCAGAACAACTTAGTGATACCGCCACTTCAGGACATTTATAATTTTTAATTTTGTATATCCCAATCAATTAATTTAAGACTAGATTATGCCCGCAACTTTGTCTGCGTGATTTACATTATTACCATCAGTTTTCTTCCGTATACCCACTTACACCCACTTAAAACTTAAAAATACTAAATATGATACTATTTTTCCAACTACGTCAAGTTTATACGAATTTATTAAGTCGGCAATTCCGCGCAAAATTTCACCAACCCCTCCCCCACCAAAATGTAAAATTTAAAAAACCCCAGAACCACTTACAGTATTTATTTATGATTATTATTTACGCGGAGCCGTATGTCTTTTAAATTAAAGTTCCTTATGTGACTACGCATAAAATTAGCTAAAAAATTAAATAGGTATTTAAGTTCTTATCAGATTCTTATCACCCCCATCCCCCCTCAAAAGGTGGATATAAAAAAAACTAACAAACCATGAGCCACTTCATTGTTTTGTGATAAGAAGATATAATTCCAATTTTGAAGTTCATATTTTAAAAACCCGACATTACCACAAATAGTTCTACACCACCCCCTGCTCCCCGCACCCCTCCCACAAATGTGAAATTCTAAAACCAATGAACCACTTACGAAATCAATTACGATTTAAATATTGCTTTTCCTGCCCTGTTCGTGATCTGAATTATACCATCGGGCTCAAATTTTTAAGGGATTTTTCGTACCTACGGAACCCTAAATGTTTTTGACATCAAATTAAACCGAGGAATCCTAATGAACTCAGGGTCACGAGTGTTATAATACCAACTTAAAAAAAAGATCATCTAATTTTAATGGTTTTAATTTTTTTGTGCGGAACCCTAATTTGTTTTCCAAAATTTAAGTAACCTAAGTTACTCCCGCAAAAATTAGCTATCGGTCAGTGAAAGTCCCGTCAAAATCGGTCCTGCCGTTCTCGAGATTAGCGGCAACAAACAGACTGATAGACAGACAAAAAAAAAGTTCATTTACGGAATAGGTATTGTGTAAATAACGATATGTACTTGAAGAAAAAATGCAATTTTGACTTTACAAAGAGACACGGCAATTTTATTTATATGTATGTTTAGATGTATCTACAGAAAAAAACACTTCAATATACAATTTACAATGTTAACTCTATGTTTACAAATCTTACAATAAATTGAATATATATTCCGTGGCAAGACGTGGATGAGGGGACGCCCCGCACCCCGGCACCTCGCCGCGCAGTGCTGCACGGGTCCCCCACGTAACGAATTTATTAATTTTAATCCCGCTGCTAAGTTGTGTACTCGTATAATAAACTTGATTTAATTATTTTCACTCTTATGTCATAGCTTTGCAGAAAACAAAACATAAAAATATTCGTATCTATACGAAGTGGCAAAAATCGTGAAATGTAAAATCACGATTTTTATTAAATAATTAATAAATTATTAAAATTTTAGTTTATAATTTTTATTTTTTATAACAACGGCAGAGCAAACGTCGAATATAACTATTACTGAAGTCACAGATGAAAATATTTGAATTGTGGCCACTTGATATTAATATCGAATTTTTATATCACATGTAAATAAATGTTTATTAAATAATTAATAAAGTTACCATTTTCTGTAAGTAATTCGTAATACTTAATTTTTTCATTAGGCTATATTTAATTCCTGTAATAATATTATCTTTTATGCATAATCCTTGTACACACACGATGTTTCACATCTGCCAGGCGTCCCATGACTAAACTGACCTTTTATTTTTTAACTCAAAACGGGACATAATTTTTGATCCACAGTTAGCAGGTTAACAATGAAAATAAACACAACTTTAACATGTACGTTATTTAGAAGAAGATGTAATATCCAAACCCTTTGAAGTTGGCGCATTTGAATTCATTAAAAGTCCAAAATTGAAGAACTGGAAGCAGCCGCACGATCGCCATTTTAATGTTTGAAACTTCAAGTGCTGTTCAATATCACCACCACCACTATAGGAAATACTAAACTCTGGAAAACGGGACAATATCGCGTCCCGGCGCTTTGTTTCGGGACAACGGGACAGGTGACCGAAAAAAGGGACAGTCCCGTTCAAAACGGGACGTATGGTCAGTTTACCCATGACGGCTCACATTTTTATTCAAATTTTGTACAATATCACCTGGGGTGATGAGAAACATGTAGGTAAAATTAAGTAGCATTTAGCATTCGTCCCTCCCCCCACGGGAACACTACATTTTTCGGGGTAAAAAGTAGCCTAAGTATTAATCCAGGGTGTCACCTACCTCCATACCAAATCTCATCGAAATCCGTTAATCCGTTTCTGAGTTCATTGCACACCACCGCACAGACAAACAGACAAAATTTATAAAAATCATTGGTTTTGATTCCTATTACGTTAATATAGTCCCGTCATATCATATATTTGAAAAGAAAATGTGTTTTTAGTTATTTACACCAACATTTATAAATAAAATCGGAATCGCAATGTAAATATTTGCCGCAATATCATTTAAAACATTCGGAAATATTTAAACGTAAAACCTCAAGTTACTGAAATAGATTTACAAAAAAGAAAAACAAAAATTTCTCGGTTGAACTCATAATTCAATACTGGTCGGAACCTGGATTTGAACCAGGGACCTAAGATTTGAAGATCTTACGCTCTACCCGCTGAGCTATTCCGACCACACCAAAGCTGGCGAAATTATCGTACTGTATCATCACCGAGAATAATATTTCATATTCGGTTTATTGTTTGTTTGGTCTTGTTTTTTAATTAGAAATCTGTTGTGTACGACATAAATAAATTATTGGCAGAAATTATTCAAAACTCCCATTTCTTTCTAGTCTAAATACCGTCTTCATAATCGAATTGGTAAACTATTAATAAATGTTATTGTTATTTTTGTAAGCAAAAATTATAAAAACCTTTATGTATAATATACAGTGCGATTTTTGTGTAAATTCAGCATTTGGTTTTTAAAGCTTACCTATAAAAATGCAATTCATGAGATAATAAAAAATAATTTAAAAATATTAAACCCACTTCAAAAGTGTAATAAAAAGAGAGAAATAAAACTAATATTTTATTAAATCTATAATACATAAAAATTATTAACCACTTTTGAAGCCGATTTCATTTTTTAAAATTATTTTTTATTTCTTCATTCTTACGTTTTCCTAGTGAATGATACAGACTATACTCTTTATCTCATAGTGTTCTAAAGTGCGCTCCATGGTGCGTCGCGCCGCGCTGTGAAAAGTAGAAGAGGGCGCCGCGAAGAAGTACTCTCTCTGAATTTCAAATTTTATGTCTGTTTATCTTACTAGTATAATTTTACATTTCAACCAGCTAGATAGATTAGGATGCCGAGACAAAATAGTAAACATGCATAGTAAACATGATCCCACTTTAGTTTCGCTGTTTTACGTCTCATACTATAATATTTGTGTTAAGCGTACTATCTCAGCCCATAAAGGCCCTCTGCCGAGCTCGGGTCCACGCTACAACCGTAATTTGGATTGAAAGGGCTCTGGTCATAGTCCATCACGATGGCCTAACGCCGGATGGCTTCACACACCTTAGAACATCTACTTAATTATGGGATTGTGTAATGTAATCATAAGTGACTCACCTCTGGCGGTTTGTTGACAGTCCTGGATAAGACCGGTATGATTTTGTTCACGAAGTCATTAGGCACCGCACTCCTGGGCAGGTTGGTGAATATCTTCAAACACGGCATAATGCGGCGCGCTGCGGACGTAGCGACTCAATGATAACCACATCAACATATCATTATTATTTATTACGCTCTTATCGTACGTGATAGTTTTATCACTCCGTTCCGTGTGACTATTTATTTTTTGTTCTGACACGACAGAGTGGCACGTGCAGTGCCGATAATAAATAAATAAATACAGCCCAACAGTCACATACATAGTCCTGACCCCACACTAAGACCGAGACATGTGTCGTGGGAATAAAAAGCTACGAGAGCATTTTCGGTCTCACAAACACCCAGACGCAACCCAAATATTTGAGGGCCACACAAACATTTGTGTTGGTGCGGGGATCGAACCTGCGGCCTCTCGTTTCACAGTCGGCGTCTAACCAACTACGCCACGGAGGCTGTCATAAGTTAGTATAAGTAATTATTCTGGTTTAAACTAGGTATCTCTCTTCAGTCACGGGAAGTCCATCAAGGATCCCCACACCGACCTGTTGGAAACTTGATGTACGTGACCCTGATCTCGCCATTATTTTTACATTATGTTTTATCACTGACATAACGCTGTAATCAGCCTCGAATTTATTTACGCAAGGGTCATCGTAACATACCCTTTCTGTTAGGCTACCCCACCACTCATTGTAGTAATTAGCATGACTTCACCTCTGTTAAATCACTCCACATACAAAGTACAATGCCATGCACTGCCAATTTCAGAGTAGAAAACAAAACCCCATATAAAACGGTTCAGTATGCTGAACCGTACAAGCATAAACTCACGCCTTTTTTCCAGAAAGGGTAGCCAGAGGTGCTGCTAGGACTATAATTGAAATTAAAATTGAGCCTATCGCCATATCGGGTACCAATTCCTGACTCCGAGCTGATAATGAATAGAAAAATCCAATATCACTTTGCCCGACTCGGGATTCGAACCCGAGACCTCAGCTTTGTAATCGTACAACAGTACAACTACGCCATTGAGCCAGTTAGCAGTTCAGCAACTTTAAAACGATTCAGCAGTTTTAAAGAAAATGGCGCGTTTGTAACAACATACGGATCTAACACACAACCTCCTTTTAACCGACTTTTAATAGCGGAAAGTCCCGGTATCCAATTTAGTATTTATCAAGATTTTGTATACGTTTAACTTTCTCTAAGTCCTTTGAATGTTGTTTTTTTTAAAGTAAAACAAAACAGCTACACTCAAACACATTATCATTACGCGGCACATTTAAATTATACTGATTGTTGCTCTTGTTATCAATGTTTACATGTCGAGTGGAGTTAGTAGCATTGAAACACATTCGTACAATTATATCTACTCATTGATAGTAACTACGCGAATCGTCTGGTTACGTAAACGCGAATTTGCTAGGTTGTTCGAACATAGTCATCAAATGACAGTGGTTTTTTTTATAAATAAATAAATAAATAAGTACACCCAACAGTCACATACATAACACATAGTACTAACCCCACACTAAGATCGAATTTTGTGTCGTGGGTATCAGGAACTACGAGAGACTTTTCGATCTGACAAACACCCAGACACAAGATATACTTGTGGCATTTATAAATTCACGCCTACGTCGCATTGGGGCAGCCAGAGTCTACAGTCCAAACATCTCTCACCATCTCTTATCTCTCACCTCTGCCGCTTCATCAATATCATTCATCTCTTCATAGTATGCCATAAATTAGCATTAATATGCAAGAAAAATAAGTATCTATTTTCTAGTCCAACATTTTTTTTTATCAGCCCATATACATACGTCCCACTGCTGGGCACGGGCCTTCTCTACAATCGAGAGAATCGATTGAGAGTGGTTAGGCCATGTAGTCCACCACGCTGGCCTAGTGCGGGTTGGCAACATATTTATAGTTCATATAAACATTTGCCTCGCCAGGATCGAGTCCACGGCCTCGTCCCGCAGCATCTTGATCCCGTGAGATTACTGCTACCGAGTAACTGATAACGTTATGTGTGTCATTATGTCTGTTGAATGTATATTATTTATTACTAGGACGTGTTATGCATAAATGATAAAGATATGAATTAAGTATAATTTTTGATCAAATTATTCCATCCATCATCCATCCATCAGCCAAAGGAAGTCCACTGCTGAACATAGGCCTCTCCTAATGATTTCCACAGTGACCTGTTGGAGGCAGCCTGCATCCAGCGACGTCCCGCGACCTTTACCAGGTCGTCTGACCACCTAGTGGGTGGACGTCCCACGCTGCGCTTTCCGCTTCGTGCTTGCTTCGATCAAATTATTATTAGCAATTAAATAAATACACACCCAACAGTCACATTCATAGTCCCGATTCCACACAAAGATCGAGTCTTGTGTCGTGGGTATCAGGAACTAAAGATACTTTTCGGTGTCACGAACACCCAGACCCAAAAAAAATACCTGTAGATCACACAAAAAAAAAATTCGGTGCGGGGATCGAACCCGCGACCTCACGTTTCACAGTAGGCGTCTAACCAATTGCGCCACGGAGGCTGTTATGCATCTAATTAGTGCAGTAGCTTTGTATTGATTGTTAAATGAAAGGTTCTAAATTTGATTCCCATTTTTGGAATGCAACTTTGAGAGTTTTAGGATTGCCAAATATTATACAACTTGTTGGCGGCTCCTCATCGGTGTAGCTGTACGTATTCGAGTTTTACAGCTGTGAAACCGTAAGGACCTGGTTGAAATATTTTTTAATGAGATTTTATATATATAAACTCACGCCGTTTTTCCAGAAGAGGTAGGCAGAGGTGCTCCTCTACCTCTGGTAGCAACCAAGACATCCACATTTCGCCTTGTATGTTCCGTTCCACGATGTGATAAGGGGCGAACCTATCACCATATTGGATTATGGGTTGTAACATATGTTTATAGAGTTGTCAGGGACTGTAATTGCCAGCACGGCGACTAAATAGCCCCCATATTAAACTTTTTTGTCGTTTTGTGAATTTTACGCTCGGCAAACTAGATGGCGTTAGTAGTATAACTGGCTACATTCTCGGGTACACAGGCGTTAATTTTGTTATTCAGTCGGACGATACTATCTATCGGCCTTATTCATATACAGATTTAAAACGTATTTTAGTTACTGAATGTTTCGTCTCTTTTAAACGACTATTGAATTTAGTTTGAGCAGAGACAAAACATTCAATAACTACTCGTAAAATAGGTTTTAAAATTGTCTATGAATAAGTCCGTAAATGATTGCATTGCAATTACCACCCACGTGGTGTTAAATAAATACACCCAACAGTCACATATAATTCTGACTTCACATAAAACCCCAGACTAAGATACCAGTCTTGCGTCTTGAGAAGCAAATCTACCAGAGACTTCCGCGGCCCGCGCGCACCTTTCCAACCATTTCACCCGGAGCGGGTATCAAACCTGCAGTTTCATGTGCCAGCCGGGTCTTAACCAACTGCGCCACGGAGGTTGAGAGTAACTATGGAATTTTACTAACAACGCACTTCCGATGCTGGTACATAAGAATTATTAGAAATGTTAAGTGAGCAGTTGGAATAAGTTTTCTATGATTTCCATCTTTGATTTTTCATTAACAGCTCGGAGTCTCGAAATTGTGCCTGATATGCCGACAGGCTCGCCCCCTATCATATCGTGAGATGGAACATACAAGGCGAAATGTCATGGTGGCACGTCTGCCTGCCCTTTCTGGGAAAAGGTGTGAGTTTATGTATGTTATCAAAAACTATTCTTATTATTTCGCACATAAGCGCCTTCGGCGTCAGAAGTTCGTAAACGATCTACATTTGTATTCAGCAGAGCGACCGCGACTAAGGACCCGTCATAGTGGCTTATTAAGGCGGGGGTTTCCCAAAAACGGTATTTTCGAATCCATTTCATTAAGGCATTAACCATATTTGAGATTCGAAAAAAATATATGTTATTCTACAACACTTGACCTAGACGTGTCGGGCAACCGATACACGATTGCATAAATTTTGCAGCATCAAAAAAAATCTCAAAGATAGGTCTAAACCAAGATTTCGATTCAAGATGATAAGCTTAATATTCACTTTAAAATAATAAAAAATATACCATAATAACAAGCAAGTTATGCACTAGGCGGCTCGGGCAAAACATTTTAGATTATTAAAAATCCACCCCCTCTATTCCAAAATAATGTGAATTTTGCCACCGTTCCGCCGCACTTCGCGCTCGGCGCGTCTGTTCACTCCCCAGCGGGACGTCTTCGAAGCAAGACGCACGCCAAATTTCGTAGCGCCGCGCAGCGCCGTACATTTTGACAACAAAAAATCAAATCCTGATTTTGAATTTGGCGCGGCGTACGCCACGTGCCCACTACATGACTAACTAATGTTGGTGATATAATATTTTTGTTCTATTCCGTATTGTAACAAAATATCTATGTGATAATAAGTTATATTTTTTATGACTGCCTCAGTGGCATAGTGGTACTACGGTACGATTGCAAAGCTGAGGTCTCGGGTTCGAATCCCGGGTCGGGTAAAGTGATATTGGATTTTTCTATTTATTATCAGCCCGGAGCCAGGAATTTGTGCCCGATAAGGCGATAGGCTCGCCCCCTAACACATCGTGGGACGGAATATACAAGGCGACTATACTATCTGCCTACCCCTTCTGGGAAAAAGGCGTGTGTTTATGTATGTATATTTTTTATGAATTCACTTGAATTTTAGTCTATTGTTTTGGAAATAATACGTACACAATCGCATGTAGACAAGCGGTTCTTTATGTATGCGGGGATATAGATATCCCTGAGGGGGTTAATAGAGTTTTTATATGCACGAGATTATTTCATTCCCAATACGTGATAGGATATTGCCATACCGGGCACAATTCTAATCCTTGGCAACTCATGTTTCCTTTTTATAAAAAACACAAAGTTGAGTCCTCTACAAGAAAATCGAACCCAGCACCTCATACTTCACTGTCAAACCCTCTGCCACTATACCACCAATGACGCGACTTTTACCGCTGTGATATAATAATTTACTATGTCTAATTATACGGTATTCTTATTTGACAGCCTCCGTGGCGCAGTTGATTTGACGCCGGCTGTAAAACGAGAGGCCGCGGGTTCGATCCCCGAACCGAAACAAATATTTGTTTCGGGTCTGGGTGTTTGTCAGACCGAAAAATCTTTCATCGTTCCTGATACCCAAGACACAAGACTCGATCTTAGTGTGGGGTCAGGATTATGTATTTATTTATTCAAATTCAGACATACATAAACTCACACCTGCGTCTCGTCTCGTCTCGTCTCGTCTCGTCTCTCCTGGTTTTCACCAGGAACTCACACAGGGAACATACAGGGCGATCATATCTTGATGTGATAAGGGCCGAGCCTATCGCTATATCGGGCACAAATTTTTATCTCCGGGCTGATACATAATAAAAAAATCTAATATCACTTTCCCCGACCCGGGATTCGAACCTTCGATCAACAATACACTAGACGAACAGACTCACGAACAAAAACCAAACTCAAATATGGCATCGACTGACTAAACCATAAAATGGAAAACGATGTAAAGGTTTTATAATTTCAACGTAAACGATGCCTTATTTCCTACGAATAAAACGTGATTTAGAATGTACTAACATTCACTTACGACCTTACGCCATGTATAACAGATACAGATAAGAAATGTACAACTCTTTTGTTCAAAATTCATCCTTATTTCTTTAACTGTAAAGCAGAGAATAAGAAACACACCATTTTATTTACGTCATTTTATAATAACCATAATAATACTACTGGTCCGAATAAACTACTACGGAGTCGCGCTTCTTTTTTCTAAGAATATAATTTGAGTAATTTATTTTTATTATATTTTATGTAGCTTCTGCCCGTAACATCGTTTACGTAGTTATCTTTACTAAAAAATCTCATCCCGTCCCGTGCCGTGATATCCCGCATTGTTCCGTCTCATTCTCACTAAAAAATAATTCTCACTAATATATGTAAATCCAGTCCCATCCCATTCATTTGAGTACAAAAAAGTAACAAATATATCGGAATTCCTCCCTCATCCTACGGGAACACTACATTTTTCGGGATAACAAGTAGCCTAAGTTTTAATCCACGGTCAATCTACCTCCATACGAACCTAACTGTTCTTCATAAATTAAATAAAAATATTTCAAATAGTTTTTTGATTCATTACCCATTATCACGTGACTACAAATGCGAAAGCAGCTCGCTGGCGTCATGGATCGGGCGGCACCAGTAGGAAGTATCATCGGTAAGCTATTACTCTCGATAATTTGTAACAGCAATGTAAATATTTTTCGATTTTCACCACAATAGACACTTGATTCATTAAAGCAAGTAGTTCTATCGTAAGAACTGAGTTCATTTTGATGGAACGCGAGATTCAGGACCCGATCGGTTACCTAGATTATAGTCACGTGACAGCTTGGAGCGTTTTAGTGGGAATAGTGAAACCTATTTTTATTTGCGTATTTTTATTGAAAATCTGTCGTATATTTCCTTAAAAAAAATTATTTCGTGTTTACTATGTGGGCCTATCTTTAAAATAACAGCATTTCTGAAAATTAACCAACATGCCTATTGTGATGTTTGTTTAAAACAGATTATAATAAATAACACCTACACTAATCATCTAGGTCTAGTGACTAGACCAATGCAACGGTGAAGTAAAGAAAGACCGTATTATAAATAAATAATATACAAAGGTCTAAACTACTCCGTAGATTTTTTGTTCAAACATTAAACCGTTCGAAGTGCGTGGTGGCCTGTTGGAAACGGATGAAACCCGGCTGCCTACATCACAGTGGCGCGGGTTCAAATCCTGGGGCACACCTCTGACTTTTCGGAGTCATGTGTGTATTGATCGTCAATCACCACGCACCATAACGGTGAAGGAAAAACATATATACACGTAGTCGGAATTGAAAGTTTTGGCTGTTGTTTTTAAATTTTTAGTTATTGGTATAATTGGTCTCAAATTCGATATCGGAGGGAACCTTTGTTTCAAAAACTTTTTATTAATAGGTGAAATTAAGTTTTAATTTCTAAAACAACGAACAATTTAAATTAATTCAATCTGGCAATTATATTGAGATTTGAGTTCACTTCCATACAAAAAGTAAAACTATTTTTCATTGTCAATCTATTCATCATCGTAATAATAATAAACTGTAATTAATAATTAATATTTTTTATATGTATGTCTTTTTTTTATAATATATATGTAAAAATTATAAAAAAGAATATGAAAATAAAATAAAGAGAAATAATATACTGTAAGTAACATTTCGAACGCGCAGCCGTGAAAGGTCATTTACCCCGATCGTCGCGGCGCCCGCGTCGCGTCGAGACTCGAGCCGCGCAATCGTAGAAGTAGATACGTCGCGCTCCATGCGGTGTATTGAGGTGCGGGGCTAAAATTTCCTCTAATTGCGAATACTCTCGCCTTAATATTTAACAGTGTCTCGCGTCTGCGGTTCATCCCGTGTATTTACGCTGGCCACACATCTATGATCCAAGCGATTTGTTGTGTTGTGTTGTTGTGTTCATGGGCGGCAGTGATCACTTACCATCAGGTGACATGTTTGCTCGTTTGCCGGTACCAATGCAATAAAAAAAATCATGATAAATTATGTGCGTGGTGGCCTCTTAAATGGACCAGACGCGGCCGCCAACATGTTCACGGTGGTAGTGGGTTCAAATCCCAGGGCACACTGACTTTTTGGAGTCATGTGTACTGATAGTCAATCACCACGCGCTATAACGTCGAGGGAAAACATCGTGAGAAAACCTGCATACCTTAGCGATTTTTTAAATAATCTATGGTATGTAAGTCCGCCAGCCCGCACTAGTGGTGGACTATATGGACTAACCACTCTCGATCGTACTCTGGATTACAGAGGAGGCTCGTGCCCTGCAGTGGGACATATGTGGGCTTATACAGATGATAAATCAGGTATAATAACGTGTAGACAGGCGACAGATACCTCATGTTGCAGTATACTCTATCTGGAGTTCACTGCATTTATGATTAGGTACATCGCAGTTGCTTTGTTGTGAATTTATATGTATAAAAATAATAGCTAAATCCTCGGTCATCGCTTTACGCCTGAACGGCTGGACCGATTTCGCTCATTCTTTTTTGTTGTGTTTGTTATTGTCAGGAAAGGGACCATGTGAAAGAAGAAAATAAGAAAGTTGCGCGAAACATTATAAAATTTAAGAAATTTAACGACCATAATAACTTCAATGTAATTTCATCTTAGTGCAGGTTTGAATAAGGTATAGATTAAAAAAAAAATTGTATGCAGCCCGGCGGTCGCTGAATGGTTAAAATACGAATTGAAGTTCAAGTGGACAGTTCTGCCGTGATCCGTATTTTAAAGATAAATGTTGCATAGATGGCGCTCTGTCATACATTCCCATCAATAGAACATTTTTATTTAATTCACAACAAATACTCGTAACTATAAATTCCGTTAACAAATAAAAGTACTTACTACACGTCGAAAATATCTGTGCACCGGACTAATCGACATCATAGGAACACGAGGGTCAGCAATATCAAAATAAAGGTTTAAAAATTGAATTAAAATAGAAAAACAAATTGGAATAAACATTTGATTGTTGTTGTGGTCTGATGGGTTGTCTAACGGGCACGGTGAATAAAACGTATTTTTTCATTCGAAGAATTGTATTACTTTAAACACTACATTGTTCCGCGCTATGTATAGTCTTCCCCTTCTCAAAACTCTAAACAGTTCAACAATATTTTGTCAAACGGATCGCCTAACATACAGCAAAAATAAAAAAATTACTACAAAAATAAAAATAAAACTGAAAAGTAAAATAGCGCAAGTGCTTGCCCTGCTATCAGTACTACGTAGGCGAACACGGGGCGAGGTGCGGGGAGCGCGGGGGGGCCGCATTCCAGTTAGGTGCATCAAATATATTTTCGACAGGTATTATACTCGGTAACTATCCATTCAAAACGAGTTGGAGTGGAATTCAATAACACTAAACTATTTTTTTTATTATTATTTTTAAATATGATTCGTGCGTAATCCAAGCTGCCAGCATTAGTTGGAAGACAACGGGAGCCCGGCATGACCATTTTGTTTTCCGTTTTTGAACTGCGAGCACTCCATTTAGACATTATGTACTCGTATAATCTGAGTTACAAGATTTCAAAAATAAATGAAAAGCGATATTTGCGTGTGTAGTACATTCTAATACTATAGTATATCGCTATCAATATGTGTTACTTTTGATTACAGGAGTTGCAGTGGCAGGTGTGACATTAAGGTAGTCTCTATCAATAAGAACTTTCTAATTATATATCTAAAACAATTATATATTACTTCCTAGTTTTTTGCACGTAAGCGAGAAATCTGTAGGCACGGTCAAGAAGCTCGTCGAATCTAGCAATTTTCTAGCTTCCTCGTTCAATATTCCCACAATTATGCAGCGGTCAAAGATTAAATTGTAGATGCGACTGTTCAATGAGAGCGGTAGCCCACTTGAAAGACTGACTGTCATTTTTGAGGACACAAGTTCTGGCCTAAGTGTATCTACATCATTGAAGTTTTGAATTTTTTTTTTTTTTTTTTGTATCAGCCCATATACGACCCACTGCAGGGCACGGGCCTCCTCTACAATCGAGAGTACGATTGAGAGTGGTTAGGCCATATAGTCCACCACGCTGGCCTAGTGCGGGTTGGCGGACTTACACACCGTAGATTTTTTTTTTTTTTTTTTTTGTGTTTTGAATTTGCGTGTGTGTTATTAGGTAATTTATGGTTGCAACAGCGAATGATGATATCTTGAAGAAAGCTGAGGATTTTCCACCAGGATTTCAAAGGTTAGTAAAGTCTGCCAGCCTTATTACGTTTGTGTGGCAGATTAAATACCTACTCTTGAAAGAGTCAGTGCAAGGCGGCCGCGCGTAAAATAAGTCATATACCGAAAAACCATATTATTGATTCATCTACAAACCCTACGCCTTGAAAATTGTTTTTTGTATTGGAACAATAAAATGACCGTAATGAACCAGAGTCCTTATAGCGTGTCCATATGATGGATATCTCTTGCCTATCGAAATAATTATGCCGGCCTCCTCGAAACGACTTAAAACAAGTGTAGACACAACGGTGCCTGTCCCTGTCACGTATTTTCTAAATTTTAGGTGTTTGCTTTCCGGGTGGATACAATACTATATCAGCCCATATACGCCCCACTGCAGGGCACTGACCTCCTTTGTAATGGAGAATACGATTGAGTGGGGTTAGGCCATATAGTTCACCACGCTGGTGCGAGTTGGCGGACTTTACATACCATAGAAATTCTTACAAATCGCTATAGTATGCAAGTTGCTATGTTTTCTTTCACCGTTATAGCGTATCACATTATGTGGTGATTGACTACCAATAAATACATGACTGATGAAAAGTCACTGCCCTGGGATCTGAACCCGCGACCACCGTGAACATGCAGGTGGCCGCGTCTGGTCCGTTACCAGTAGGCCACCACGCACAATACATACAATCCATCCATCAGCCAAAGGAAGTCCACTGCTGACCATAGGCCTCGCCCAATGATTTCCACAGTGACCTGTTGGAGGCAGCCTGCATCCAGCGACATATAATACTTACCATCAAAATAACTATTAATCGTACCATCTATAAATTTGTTAGTCTATGCGCAGTGTCGTGAGAGCCCGATGTACTTGAACTCAGGCGTGTATCGAACAAATAACAATAATGGAAAGTTGTCGCTGTCATGTGTTTATAATCGTTTTTATCTCAACTGCTTCTAATTGTTGGAAAAGTACCTTATAAGCAGATTACAATATTATGACTTTTTACTTTCAATTTTATCAAATGTCACTAGATAATGTCATTATCACAATCATCTAAGAATGATAAATAATCATAAATACACTTAACAGTCACATAGATAGTCTCGACCCCACACTAAGATCTTGTCTTGTGCCATGGTTATCAGGAACTACTAGAGACTTTTCGGCCCCACAAACACTTCTATATTAACGTAATAGAACCCAAACCAATTATTTTTAGAATTTTGTCTGTTTGTCTGTGTGGTTGTGCGCGATGAACTCAGAAACGGTTTAATGGATTGCGATGAAATTTGGTATGGAGGTAGCTGACACCCTGAAATAACACTTGGCTACTTTTTAACCCGAAAAATGTAGTGTTAACGTGGGACGAGGGAGGGATTCTGATATATTTGTTACTTTTTTGTACTCAAATGAATGGGATGGGACTGGATTACATATATTGAGTGGGATTGAGGCGGGACAAGGCGAGATATAACGGGACGGGACACATACATAGTCCCAACCACACATAAAGATCAAGTCTTGTATCGTGGCTATTAGGCTACGAGAGACTTTTCGGTCTCACAAATACCCGGAGCCGAAACAAATACGTTTGGATCATACAATTATTTGTTTCGGTACGTGGATCAAACCCGCAGTCTCACTTTTCACAGCGGCATCCAACCAACTGCGCCACGGATACTGTCAAATCAATAACATTAATTTGTATTTTTTCGACGATTATAAAGTTTTCCGCAATAATAGTTAGTACTCGTATAACCAACACTCTGTACACAACCACGAACTTTCATAAATTCATAAATATTAATTTCAATTAATTCATACTACTCGTATTTCGTAAATTTCCCATGGATAGAGTGCATAATGCATATTATGTCATAGTTACCTATTTTATTGTTTTCATAATAAAACTTTGCATTCATTTTAAAGTTCTTTTTTGTCTTAAACATGCGAATAAAGATGACATACTTAATAAATTTTGAGACATATCTTCTATATTTTTTTAATGCACTTAGCGATTCAAGATTTCGCAAACCTGGCGACTCACACATCGCTTTGGAGGAGACAATATCGTAAATCTTGATAAAAGACACGAAATATCGAGTATGTGTTTAACTTTTTCACTGCTGACTTTTCTTTACCTCAGTGCAGGGAAAATGCTCAAAGCGAGAAGTTTGATTTTCGAGCCAGAGTAGAATAGTAAAGTAGCTTCGCGCCTGCTATATTTTTCGGAAATAAATATAAATATCGGGATTGGGGCCCCTACCGGTTGCGGGGCCCTGGGCAAGTGCCCAGAGTGCCCAGTGGGAAAGAGGGGACTGGTTGTGTGTATCGAAAACTGTAAGACTTGTGTCATAAGTGTAATAGCTTTATTAGCTTCCATGTAGACAAAACACCAGCGGCAAATAATAGTCTCTTTATTGGACACTGTACTGTACTGTATCAGCCCATACACGACCCACTGCAGGGCACGAGCCTCCTCTACAATCGAGAGTACGATTGAGAGTGGTTAGGCCATATAGTCTACCACGCTGGCCCAGTGCGGGTTGGCGGACTTTTACATACCATAGAAATTTATACAAATCGCTATGGTATGCAGGTTTCCTCACGATGTTTTCCTTCACCGTTATAGTGCGTGGTGATTGAATATCAATACACACATGACTCCGAAAAGTCAGAGGTGTGCCCTGGGATTTGAACCCGCGACCACCGTGAACATCTAGGCAGCCGCGTCTGGTCATTGGACACTATACTACCCTAATTGTTTCTACTTCACGCCCTCTTTAAAAAAGAATTTTAGGAAGGAGGGAACACTTGGGCCGGCAAACTGTTCCTACGCCTGAGGGGGAGCATAGAAAAAACCTATAATAGGCCACTTCGGAGCACGGAACTCCTCTATAACCAAGAGGGCTTAGGCCATAATCCACCACTATAGTATTAGAAAAAACGTTACTAACATACATACATAAACTTACGCCTTATTTCCCAGAAGGGGTAGGTAGAGGTTCTCGTGGTCACTACCAGGATCACCCATATTACGCCTTGACTGTTCCGCCCCAGAATGTGATATGGGGCGAGCCTATCACCATATCGGGCACAAGTTGCTGACTCCGAGCTGATAATGAATAGAAAAAGCCGATATCAATTTACCCGACCCTGTATTCGAACCCGAGACCTCGGTGTTGTAACCGCAGTACAACAACGCCACCGAGATATACAAAAAAAAAAAAAAATTATTAACAACTTATTAAACTCGAGTATATTCAATTTTTTTTTAGTTTTTTCAATGAGGAAAAAGGTAGCAAACAAACTGTTTTACAGGCAAATAAATTAATATATAGACTATATTATGACAAGCATAGGAAAGTTGGGCCAAGTTGATATCATAAACAAAATATTATTGAAATATCGCCTTGGGGTGTAACATATACGTCTGCAATTAGAGAGCACCTTAACATTACATAAACGGACTTTCTCGCAAAGGTCGCGGGTTCGACGCCCGGAAGCGCACGTCTCTGCATGAGCGGCTTTAACCACATTGGTACAGTTATAAATAGCTTACCCAGCCTCCGGTTAACTTATGTAATTAACTTTTGTACTAATGTTAGTCTTTGAACATTTTTACAAAAAAATATAACCTTTGATGGTTAAACGCGTGTAGTAATTATAACGTTAGAAGTTAATAGCTATTTCTAGTTAAACATTAAAAGAGAACAACGTGAAGAAACGCATACTGAGAGTTCGTAGGAATTTCGAAGGTCAGTGACAATCTGCCTTTAAACTAGGAAGGAGCGGTGCATAGTTGGTTCATTTAGGGGTGTTTCGCCCTTACATCCGGCACTGCAACTCCTGTAAGTCAGGATCAACAGTACGCATTCTAATGACATTGAAGCTCAGCAAATCCCCGGGAATGTCTTACTCCTCTTCAACACGTAATCATTATGGTTTACAATCCGGTCCAAACCATCTCGGCGCGAACTAAAAAGTTCGCAAATTCTTTTTTGCGCCGCATTGCGAAGCTGTGGAATTGTTTGCCCTCACACGTGTTCCCTCCTTCCTATAATCCTGGGTCCTTCCGCCGTAGTGTGGAGAAGCATCTCAGCAGGCCGGCATAATTGTGTCGAATGGCATGGGACCGCCGTCTGATGCCATTCGATACTCTGTCTGGACGGCATTTGCGCTTACCATCAGGTGCAGTGCAGTCATTATGCCGTGACAGTGTAAAAAAAAATAAAAAAATATCTAAATAGGCTTTTACCGACAGGGTAACCAAGCAGTGGGTATTAAAATTATAAACTATGTTTTTCTAACTTAGAAATATAAAGTCTTGTCTTCCTAGCCCCATGTAAAGCCCCAGTCACACGGGGAGAGTATCTCGCCTCGAATATATGATTATCGTAAGGATATAAAAGATGTATCATATAAATGTTTTCCAGAACGCGATAAAGCAATAAATGCATGCGACAATAACATACTATTCTCGCCTGATATCAGTTGGGAATCTCTCCCCGTGTAAATAGGGCTTTACGATAAGGAGAAGCAAATAATCCAATCCAATCCAATCCATCGGCCAAAGGAAGTCCACTGCTGAACATAGGCCTCTCCCAATGATTTCCACAGTGATCTGTTTGAGGCAGCCTGCATCCAGCGACGTCCCGCGACCTTTACCAGGTCGCCTGACCACCTAGTGGTGTTTTAAGCAAATGATGAAATAATATAAATATATCTCACTGCACAGTGAGATACTGCTCCGTACAGATGTTACGATGGTTTTAAACAAGTGAAGCTATCGAGTCTCATTATCAATGCCTCACATTAAAAGGTTCGCATTTGAGTTTGTTAGAATGAGGTATCAAAATAATAAAAGTTTATACTCCTTTTGTATTATTATTTGTGGGATGGTAAAATGTAATTTCTTTTAAAAAAAATAAACTGTTGTCTGTTTGCGATATTCACGTGTTTCATTATAGAGTTTTCTGTTGTCTTATAAGCAACGTTGTGGGTAAGCGCCGGGCGCCCTCTTACGTATTCAAAACGGAACAAATATGGAAATAATATGTAGAAAAGGTTCCGTAGTTTTATTAATTGCGAGTGTTATTAAGATTTTTGTTTTAGTGGCAACAAAAATAAATTAACAGTCGTGAGGTCTACGTTCTACGATCGATTCGCAGATCGAAGAAATTATTTGACTATTTTATTTATTGTGCACTAAAAATACATTGAACTTGTACATTATGTTGGAAGTTTTTACCATTATAATAAAATCTATACCGAATATCTTCCACTCCGGACACATATTTACTAGTTCCTACTATTATTGACAATCCCAACCATAACGTAAAAAAGAATCCCCTACTAAGGTTCACACATTCTCCCGCGCAACTCCGCTCTGTTATCGCGAAACGATCTCAAAACTCATTTAACGCGTTCCTAACCCGACCACGCAGTAAAGAAAGCGAGATTTACAAACACTTCACTCGTATTCCGAGCACGTGGCTGTGACGCAACACGCGTACTGCGTACAACACTACGAGTAATAAACATTTTGTAAGGAGAGATTTTGCACTCGATCGGCACAGGAGCGAGTCGGAAAACAAGAAACCAATTCAAAATAGGATTATTAAGTATGACTGACTATAAAGAGAAAAGGTTAAACATAAATATTAACGCAAAACGCACATAGGCTTCAGCCGACATTAAGACCGCTTAAGTCAGATTTCGTGGGTACCAGAAAAAACTTGCTACAGTAACTGCTACTCCTTAGTTGTATAAAAAAAAGAGACTTTTCGGTGTCAGAAACAACTAGACTCGAAACAACTGCGGATAGCATTAATATTAGTCTCTGTGCGGGGATCGAGTCCACGGCCTCTCGGCTAACTTCAAAACTTAATCGACGTTACTTAAAATTAATTCCCGTGGAATGTGACGTTCTTCTCATCAAGGGCAGGCCGCAGTCTTGCTCTGCCACGATTCGTTTCAAAGATGTGCAGTTGGGTGAAGCGGCTGTGATACGAAAGGCCGAGGGTTCGATCCCTGTGTCGTAACAAATGATACACAAATATTTGGTTTGGGTCCGGGGATATGTGGGACCGTAAAGTCTGTCGTAGTTTCTGACGACACATGTAGACTTGATATCTTATTGTGAAGTTAGGATTATGTATGTCACTATTGGATGTATTATTTATTTAAATAAAACTAATATTGGTTAATTAAACATATGCTAAGGTCGGAATCTTGAGGTCTCATATATCCACGGCGCCATCGAGGTTATTAAATAAGTAATTAACATACATACATAAACTCTCGCCTTTTCCCAGAAGGGGTAGCCAAAAGTGCTACCATGACACCCACACTTCGCCTCGTATGTTCCGTCCAACGATGTGATAGGGGCGAGCCTATCGCCATATCGCGCATAAATTCCTGACTCCGGGCTGATAATGAACTTAAAAATTGATTATCACTTTGCCCGATCCGAGTTTCGAGCCCGAGACATCAGCTTTGTTATCGTACCTTTACAGCTACGCCACCGAGGAAGTAGATAATTAAGACAGACACAATCACAGAGTAGTTCCATAGACACAATTCATCATGTAAGCAAGTAATGGTGTTCATGAATATGCAACTAATAACCTCAAAAACATAAAAATTATGAAATTATGCTAACACATCTTAATTGAAAATTAATTTGTATGATCTACAAATTTAAGATTATAATCAATCATGGGCCAAAGATCGGATTAAAATTCTTAATTTCCGCGTTTGAATAAATCAAGCATTTATTACATACATGTATTTTTTCATGTACTCGTAGAAGAAGCAATATGCCAGCAGTCTTCAATAAGAACTTTTGAATTGTAAACTAAATAAAGGTATTACCGCTTTAAAATCGAGTCAATTCTAAAGCCTTGGACTAAAGTTAATTCTTCGCTCATCCGAGTTTATTAATAAGGCCCTAATAGTAAATATTGGCCACAGCTTCTCTCGGTCCATAGCTCTTAAACTGTCACTTAGTCCACGCAAGACCCACCTGCCTTCACTTTGTTTAAACGACCCAGTAGATTACAACTCTTGACCTGACCCAATCTAAATACCCCCGACGCAATAACAAATAACATTCAATCAGAGATATAAAACAAAACTAGTTGTTCCCAATACAATATGACATTATAAATGTGAGCTGTCTGTCTGTTTTAAGAAGTTATTTGATTGATTATTTTTATGGCGGTGTTAAAAGTCAAGAGATTAATGTGGATTATATAATTGAACCTCGTATTTTTCGTCTATTGATCTGGCTCTTGTATTATGAACAGTGGATTACTGGATGAAATACGGGTAGTGCAATTCCTTTTTTTTTGAGTTTTTCGCTTCAATCAGCAACATAGTTGATCTAAAGTTTTTGGTTTTCGGATGCAGGCGTAGCATCCAATGACGTCCTGCAGTGTTTATTAGGTCATCTACCCAGAAGATCAAAATAGCACACGTCGAAACAAGAAAAATGGTGCAAAAACAAAAGCTGATAAATGTATTCTATCGGTAGCCAAAGCCGTAGCGTACACCCAGTCTCCATAAACATAAATAATGTGTAATATATTAATGGCGCCAACATAAAAAAAATAATATTTACCCTCGCGAGTGGCGTTGCACAATGAGCTAATCTTTACCAATAGATGATTAGTTGTACAACAATTAAACAAGTTTTTGTGATGAAATTCAATGAGTTAATTGGTGTTTAGTTATGTAAACGTGTTTCGACGAGATGGGTGCAGTTTAGCAGTGAAAGGAGCGTTGTGGGACAAAGAAGGTCATGAACCGCGAATGTGCTGGGATGAGCTGTGATGTATTGAGTCATTGTTGGAATTATTGCTAATTAATTGATCAATATCGTTGATAATGGTAGGCACAATTTAATTTATGTGATCTTTAAATAGTAACTGTCAATATATGGTTATAATTGAGATACATTTTGGGTGAGTGACAATAATTTTGTTTCGTGTTTAGTTTTTATGAGTACATAAAGTATCAGCTTTAAGTTCTTGATGCCTACGACACTTGTCTTGTATATTGTCGTCAAGTGAGGACTATGCATTTGACCAACGGCATGCATTATATTTATTCAATCCGAAAACGTGTTAAAGGGCGAGCATACCAGCATGTCGTGTTCAAATTGCAATACAGAGAAACGATGAGATTTATAAAACCAAAAACACAAAATAAATTTTACCCACTTTAAGATTAAAACTAGCCCTGATAATTAAGAGCCTACTAAACCAATAAAGACATAAATTACAGAACAATAAATGATGTTTATAATTCTAAGGCAAAGGTTATCAGCAATGGATTGCAATTAAGTGCAGCAATGTAAAGCAAGATCGCGGAAGATGCAGATATACAATAAAAACACCGAACAATGGAGGCAATTTGCGAAGACCTTGGATGACGAATGAGTCAGTCTATAGGAGCGCATTGTTACGCGAATGGGCCAAATTAGTTGTGAATTTCGCTCCGAATTTAACATACATATTCTTCGGTCAAAAATATACATATTATATAATTAAAAAAAACAAGTATGTACTATAAATAATTTATTGTAATCGCTTATATTGTTGCTGTAGAAATCTTAAATCGTGGACTTACCGTGGTTGAAAATTATTGTGACGATAAACTTTAAAATAAGGAATAGAGGCAAAAATAATATAGCCTTGGGTATGTTTATTTAGTTTCATTTTTACAGCGATGACACGTTACGGACCGATGTAATACGTAAAGATTTAAAATATTATTTATTTAAAAGTGGTTAGGTACATCAATTGTGAAAACGTTGGTTGCGATTAAAACATTCTCTACAAGTCAATTTCGCTGTTATAAAAATAGCATAATATTTTTTTCATATTTAAAAAAATATTGGCCACGACTCGGTGATTGAACTAACTTCTTGTTTCACAGCTACTCGTCTGTACTACTGAGGCTAACTTGTGGGGGGAAGGAGGGGTTGTGATGACGTCACAACCACTGCAGACGCCGCGCCGTGTCGATTGTCTGATGGATCAGATAACACTCGGAAGCCGCTCAGGAAGAACCCGAGGACGAAATGTTTCAACCGTTGATTGTTTTGCGGTTTGATTAACGCTCCGTGTTTCAACTTAATTATTACCATTCTGTTTCTGTTTTATTTATTTTGAATCTTCGATGAATATTCAAGTCTTGATACTTAATCATGCTGTATTTTTTGCAAATGTGCTGTTAAGATGTAATGGATTACTACGAGTAATGTAGTATACTACTGTACCTTACTGTATCAGCCCAGATGCGTCCTACTGCAGGGCACGAGCCTCCTCTACAATCGAAAGTACGATTGAGAGGGGTTAGGCCATATCCTGTGCAGTATACTGCTTAATCTTTTTTATCATTACTTTCGATAACGATTCGATAACTTTTTTTTTTATTTAGTTTATCCGCATACATTTCTGTTCACGACCCAAAGGTGAGAGAATGTCCCAGGCATTAAGTCCGCCTGTATACTATGTATATAAAGCGTTAAAAAATAAATAACGTTCTTATATAGAGAGTTGTTTGCGTCCAGTTACATTGTAATACACACCGAGACAATATTGGATTACGTTATTTTTTTGTTTTCATAACATGTTGCCATGATTAATGCTGTGTACGCCCATCAAGGCTCGTCTCCAATATCTATACATATAATAAATATAAAATATACGTCTCTGTAATTTTATCGGTGGCGCACCGATGATGTATCGATTTAATGAATAAATAACGAGTCATCATGATCACCTTAAACCGATATATATTCACTGTTAACAGTCGCGGATATAGATAGTATCAATATTATAACCTATAGCCTGGATCTATTAAATACAGGCTGTAGATTGGCTCTAGATTAAAGATTACAGGCTATAGATTATTGGGTCCTGCAGACTTCAACAGCGACCTACAATCTTGTATTATGTTTCCCGTTCGCATTTTGATTTACTGGTGATAGGAGACCTACTTTAAAAAGTACCAAAAGTCAGAGTATTCATGGAACACAACACTCCTATCTCAGTTCTGCTTAAGACTTAAGACCCAACTGTCTCTCACCAAACATTCACTCAAGAGATACAATTACTGGTTGTAGATCTCTCATGTGTGAGAGGCCATCTGGATAAGTACCAGGTGGTGTTCCGGTTTGAAGGACATTGTAGCCAGAGTAACTACTGGACATAATGAGGCTTAACATCTTATGTCATAGGATGACAAGTGCAGAGGAAAGCCAAGCATTGCTTTGTATTTCAAGATGTTGTTTGGTTATGCTACTGTCATAAGCGGTCGTATCGCTTACCATCAGGCGAATGGCAAGCACGTCTCACAATTCATTGCAATAAAAAAACAATGATTTATGTATACAAAGGTTCATTGCAAGAACCTGTTAAGAAGTAAACGACGAACGGGCATGAGGAGATTGATAATATTGAAGCAGCCATTAAAGTGCTTGATACGCCTGTAGCTCTTTATTTTCTACGAAATTTGAGCTCTTAAGCCTCTTAAGCTTCCTTTCCAGTATTCCAATAAGGCTAAACTCTATACCAAGTTCTTGGCAACCTATAATCCCTGCCTTCTCCACAGTGGCGCAGGCGTGAACGTATATTCATTATATAATATATTATGCATTATGTCAGATGAAAAGAAAATCTGCGCGTTTTGAATGCTCGCGTTTGTTTCCTCAATTGGCAAGAAATGTTCCGCAGTGCGCCATGAGATCTGTCATGTGATGCAATCGGATTGTCCTGACTTGACGGTTTCTTCATAACGGTCGCAGGTTTAGATCTGCGTGGGAAAACGCCGAAATTCGTCTACTTTTATAGAAGCAAGTTATTGAATACAGAACCTTAATACTACGAGTATAAAATAGAAGACTAGAAAATAATAATGAAACTTTGACAGTGTTAAATGTGAATTTTATGACGCGTTTAAACTGTTTGTAGTCTATGAAGATATTAATTTTTCTTAACGAGCTACTGCTAAAGAATATTCCATTTTAACGAGCGCATCTGATGGTATTCTAAAGACTCATTGAGGACAAATCACAGTTCCGGATACATATGATGAAAACTACGTTTCCGCATAATTTTTATACATTGTTTGTAAATTTATTATAATTAACTTGATGATTATAATTAATGTTACTGCTTTATAATGTCATAAATATGATTACGGTGGCTACGTGTATTTGCAAGTCTAATGATCGCACCTTTAGGTATTTTTCGGGCAAGCGAAAGTGACCTTTCTATATTTAGTTATTACGTACACTTTCCTTCGTAGTTTGTGAAGAAACGGTATTTTTTTTAAATTTTGAAATTATTATACTTTAGTTGGGTTTTATAGATAAGGAATTATTACATTGTATTATTGTACGATCGCATCAGAGGTAAATACTCGTAGATAGGCTTACATAGGTAATTATGTTTATCATATGCTAGACTTTATTTTGCATCGCCCGCGTGTTTAAACTCGGGAAAATATATTGTTTCGATAGCATTTCGTACAAGATACGCAGACTCCTACTTGTGTTATTTTAGTATTTAGTTGCAATATTTATAAAATGTTATTTCGCTAAGTTTTTATGCAAAACGGTTGGTATTTTGCTTGACCGTCTAATAGCTATTTTTATCAAGTACTTGTTTTCGGGATGCAGTGCCGTATGGCTTTTTTAATACACCTGACAACAAGTTACATTTAACGATGACCAGTTAAGCAGTTACAGCATGAAAGCGTGACAAACAAACAGTTTCGGATATATTAGTAGAGATCCATTATAATATGATGTAAGATGATAGAACTTAGTGATAGGATAGAACTTCAATTCTTAAAATGATAGTGATCAGCTAGGCGGCGCGTTGTAAGATTTTTCGCCAATCATTCTGATGTATATTACAAAATTATGTTGATCCGAGATTACATAATGAAACAAAATAATACTGAATACAGGCAAAAGAATAACCCAGACCCCACACTACTGTGTTGTGTGACTTAGAAGCTACGACAGATATTTGTGGATCGCGCATCTTTCACATTGCAGATCAAACCCACATTTTCTCGTTTAACTCCGCCACGGAGGCTACCGATAAGCCAACACATATGTTTATTGTTATACATTGCAGTCCACCTGTTATCTAGAGTGTCCCCCATAGCCATTGCGACATGAGGTCGAGACCTCGGCGCATTTTATTGGCGCCACGCATATGCAAATGATACGTTAGCTATTGAAATATATGCGTAACATAGTTTTTAATGTTTCGTACGTTCACGTGATTGTCTTGGGTCTAGGCTGTATTGGTTAAGAGAATGCGGCGATAATACCAATTTACATATTGTGGAATTATGTATTTGTGTGCCTAGATTAAGATCATCACACGAGGCTAAATACCGACCTCTGTGTGCTGGTCACAACGCAATTTGTCGCGCTTTAATTAGATCGTTTTGGTGGTATAGATTACCATCCTTGAACATCTCCGACACTGGGATAGTAGATGCGGTGCTGGCTTCTGAAAATTCGTGGAGAAAGAATAGAGAAATGAACGGGAGGAGCAAAGATACATTGGTCCTCCAGCAACCTCAAACACCGAGAAAACAACGAAACAACAAGACAGCAAAAATTCATCCGTTTATATTGAATTTATGTGAGACAGTGGCTTTTAATAAGCCGGCGTGATACTCTCGACCAAGGGGTAGGTAATCTCTCGCCGATGGAAACTCTAAATGTGTTTAACGAAATCTGGCGCATTTCATCTACTTGGTCAGCCGTAAAAAGTGCATTGGCATATGCCTCTTCTAAGATTTTCCACAGCGGCTTGTTAGAAGCGGTTTGGTTCAGCAACTTCCTAGAACCTTTGCTCAGTCATCTCTCCGTGTTGTAGGTGCGGGTGGACGTCAGACGCTGCACCTGTCAGTACGCAGCTTCCACGCGAAATAATTCACACCTCGTGTCATTCTATAACTTCCTAAAATTAGTAATTCAGACGATACATATATACATCAAAATCACGCCTTTCTCGCATGGGGTAGGCAGAGGTGCAACCAGGACACCCACGTTTCGCCTTATGTGTGTTGTGATAGGGGGCGAGCCTATCGCCATGTCGGGCGCTAATTCCTGACTCCGAATAGAAAAATCCAATATCACTTTGCCCGACCCCGGATTCGAACCCGAGACCTCAGCTTGTAATCATACCGTAGTACAACTACGCCACCGAGGCATACAAAGCCAAAATCAAAACAAATATTTCCACGCAGTCAAGTGAAAAATTCAGTTGAGTTCATCAAATCAGAGTTCCCTGCGTTTGCATAGTAAAAGTTATTATCTGTTCAAGGAGGGAGGGGTCCCATGTTATTACATTATTGCAAATATTTTATGGACGCTGAGTAAGAGGCTCGATCGAATGTTATAACTTTTTTATCGGGAGCGTTGGTCGCTGGACTCGACGGTTTTTTTAATTCTCAAATTGAATTTACTCGCGGGTTCGTTTCAAATTTGCGTTTGAATGTTTGTTTTATTGAGCGTTTTATAAACGGTTCGAGTGGTTGCATGTTTACTGACAGTGAATAAATGTACGATTTAGTAACTCACAATTTCGAACATTATTTGGGATGGTTTAGGGCAGTCGCGTCTAGAAAGGAGACGCTATTACTTTTGTTTAGAAAACCAATGACATAAAAATATCTATTTCATTGGTATAAAAATACAGCCTCCGTGGCGTAGTTGGTTAGAGGCTGTCTGTGAAACGAGAGGCCGCGGGTTCGATCCCCGCACCAACACAAATGTTTGTGTGGCCCACAAATATTTGTGTTGGGTCTGGGTGTTTGTGAGACCGAAAAGTCTCTCGTAGTTTCTGATACCCACGACATAAAATACTGAAAAAGGCCTCGCCCAATAAAATATATAAATTATTACAAGACTGCAAAGATAATGATTTCTGATCGAGAGCTTCTGTCAATTTTCAAGCTTTTTAACTTAGACGTCACGTTATACTTGTATGTGACGTCACGGCACCGCAGCGGCAACTCACAAATCAAAATCAAGGCACTGCACATTGTCAAAATAGGCTTCTTAAGACTGTTTTTAGCTGAATGTGTACATTTTACAGCAGCGACAAAAATGGGTCTTAATCTTGATCATATGAGTGGACCAGTTTGTTCAAAAAAAGTTTTCGTTGCATATATACATAATCGTCACGCCTGTATCCCATAGGGGTAGGCAGAGACTATGGATCGCCACATTGCTCGATCCTGACGGCTGACATACTACTTTCGCTTCATCCACATTCATCAATCTCTTCAAGCATGCCCGTCGGTTCAGGGTACTTTTGACCTGACCCTTGTTGAGGATATCACCAATTTGGATGGTGTAGGTTCGGTGAGGTCGACCCCTACCGATTCTTCCATTCACCCTCGCCTTGTATATTTGTTTGGTTAGTCTCCTTTCATCCATCCGCTCTACATGACCAAACCATCGTTACATATTCTCTATAGAAAATAAATAAATAAAGTAACCATTAATATTGAATTTCTAGCAATTGTAACTGTATTATAATGATTTATTAACAAATCTTGACAAAATTAATAACAGTGATGTTATACAATAAGTGGAACTTGTTTATCGACTTTAAAAAGATGTTTTCATAAATTGCTAAATCGTATAAAAGATCGCGTTATCACGGCGAGGTTGCCATATTTTGTTCCGCTTTCATTATATCCTATTCACTGCGCCTTAATGATAAAAAGAGTATCTCGAGAAATTTCAATAGAGCCTTTTGTTCAATTTAAAGCCCGACGGCATTATCCATATTTCATAGACAGTTTTAAAACCAATTTTACCTATCGAATGTTTTGTCCTTTTCGAACGACTTTTGATTTCAGTTTGAGCAAAGAAGACAAAACATTACATAGGTAATTTAAAAAATTTTTAAAACTGTCTATGAATAAGGTCGTGCGAGTTATTAAATAATAATTTGGATACAAAAAACAATATTTCAGGGCATCGAATTAAATTTTGATACAGGATTCGCCTATCGGCATATCGGGTACAAATTCCGGGCTGATAATGAATAGAAAAATCCAATATCACTTTGCCCGACTCGGGATTAGAACCCGAGACCTCAACATCCTGGGACGAAACAGACAAGGTGAAACGTGGGTGCCTGGTTACTACCAGGATAACCTCTGCCTACCCCTTCTGGGAACAAGGCGTGAGTTTATGTATGTTCTATAAAATACAACAAAACTTGTTGCACACCCTCCCCTTGTTTAAATGCGTTAATTATTTCTCTAAACTTTTCTTTTGCAATCAGACGTATGTTAGTAAATAACTTGAGTTGCATCCGTACTAATATTATAATTGGGAAAGTTTGTATGGATGGATGGGTGTTTGCCACTCTTTCACGCAAAAACGGCTAGACCTGTTTTAATGTAGTGTTTAGTTTTTAGGTAGTGTTTCCGTGGGATGAGTAAGAAATTCAAATATACATATTTGCTACTCTTTCAACCTCGAATGAATGGCACTTGACAAGCGAGGACAGGATTACATGCGACATGAGACGCAATGAGACAGGACAGAACGGGATATAACGGGACGGGCCGAGAAAAGCAATATAGTCGACAGCGGTCACATTGAGTTTAAATATAAAACTTTACGCGAAATAATATGTTGTTGGTGTTGACTGGACTCAAAAACTATCTGCACCCGGGCGGAGCCGGGCTGACTGCTAGTCTATAGTTGAATAGCACTCCATGTCACTGTAGGATAAATATATTTAAAAAAAAAACTATCCTATCAAAGAGTACCAATCATGGTTTTTGACTGTATTGTATCGTGTTTTACAGGGATCCGATTTCCGCTTCGGTCGAAAAGACTACTGCAGTCTGTAGGTCACATATTAGCAAACAAAGCGTAAGACGTTCATCCACAAGGCGGACGATTTAATAAAGCTTGCAAAAGATTAATAAGAACGCAAAAAGACATCATCATCATCATCATTCACAGCCTGTAGGGTCCCACTGCTGGGTATAGGCCTCCCTCATACTGTGCCACTTTAATTTAAAAAAGACATACTTTATCCCATTGTTTATGCTTTCAGGAATTGCATGGCGTGTAAAGGTAGCCTAAACGAGGTACCGATAACTCTAAGCGCACTAGTGGAACAGCAAACAAAACGCAACAATTAACACGCGGCAATGGAAGCGCAGTGGCACGCACCAATATTGGCGTGTCAAATATTTGTTGTAACGTGTCAACCACCCAATTGACTCCATTATGGCACTGCGTTACGGTATTTGAACCCAAGTTTGCATGGTAAACACCACTTTTCTATGCGTTTGTTTGGACAACCTTGGCCTGGTTTGTTTGCTCAAATTTTTGATGAGTGATGTGATTGCGTCTTGAGTGCGTTGTGGGGCGGGTGAAAGTTTACGATTGTGCATGGCTATCTTTGTAATAGAGTTTCTTGTTGTTTTGATCACCGCAGTATATTTAAGTGTTGTAATGATCAGGTGGATTTCTTCGAATAAAGTTCGTCGTAACTAAATGGACAAAAAAAATCACTTGCAGTGATATTTGTATTTGTTCCGTGTGACAAAGCCCATGATGTAAACCGAATATTAGTGAGACAATAGACAGTTGGGCTCTGACACTTAGAAATCATTGCATTGATACAAACAAAAAAGCCTAAACTGAGGCAGCAAATAATTTTAACCGAATTCGAAATATACCTACACGAGTTGGCTTGTTTGTACTTAGGAACCTATATTAAATTCAATGGGGTATTAATAACGATATTTTATTTTGCTATATAAGGCAACCACACTAACGAGTCACATATTGTTAAATAGCTACTACCGCTCATAGACAACTATCCCAACGATCCCCATATTATTAAGTCTGAAAACATCGCAAAGTTAATTGATTTCACCGACCAAAACCCCTGGATGAGGCCCTCTTCATGCATATCAGGGTAACTGCGGTCCCTGCTAGCGAGACTCGCCCAGTATTATTCCGCAACCACTTCAGAGACTCGTGGTCTTGTCCGTCCTAGTAACAGGGAGCGTGTACGCGCCCTTATTTGCCTTTTTTAGGCGGCCGCCTCGGGATCAGTTTCAATAAGGGCGCGCCCCAAGTGCACCCAGTGATCCCAAAAGCCCCCTTAATCGCCTTCTACGACAGGCAGGGGACACCGTGATGGGATTATAAATGCCCTTTGCCACAGGACAGTGCGCAAAGAAATAAATTCACAAAGGATGATATCACAGAAATGATTTCACAGCGACTGTACAAGGAAGAATCTCCGTACAAATATCACCATTAAGTATTCCTCTATACAAATACATCTGAATCAATAAAGATATACTTATCAATGTATTTTCATCCTTTGTCGGCCACTAGAAGCATCTGAGACCGCAAGTCTGTTTGTTTAGCGATCGAGGAGTGATTTGTTCGAGAGGTGACGATGTGTTAACTGTACTGTCGAGAGCTGGCCAAACCTTATGCAATTGCAACTGCACTTTATTGAAATTTTGCTGTGCTAAATAATTTGCCAGCGTAGGTTTAAAAATTTTGTATACTTCTTAATTAAAACTAAGTATTTTAAATAAACAATTATTAATTGTTATAAAAATATTATGTGATCAATGTCCTGGAGCATGAGCATTTTATAAACCTTGCAAAATCTAAACGTTTTTATTATTAATATGCATCAGCGTTTTATCTTCAATCATGATGTACAAGCATTCCAAATCTTAGTAATATTTTTCCAATAATTTAAAAATGTATCCATTAGAATTATTAATAGCTATACGCTCGGTTAAATGTAATGGAGAAAATCCTATCGAAACGTGCATACCTATAGCTATTCTAAGAATTTTGACGGTATGTGAAGTCTGGAAATTGTATTCGGAATAGCGTTGGACTCTCCCCTGTAACTCTCCCCTGTCGCATATTCGAATTTCGAACAGAAATATTTTCAGTGGACTATAGATGGTGCTAGTAGGATATCAAACTTCTTCAAGGATACACAATGAATTATAGATGGCGCTAGTGCGGACTTCAAGGACGGAAAATATTTTCGGAATTATTCATACAGTTTTAAAACCAACTTTGGTTATTGACTGTTTTGTTGATAGGTTGTCCAACATGCACGAATTATTTGAAGAAGAAAAAATGGTTTAGGGCTACCAAAGTCCATCCAAACTCGTTTTAGACGAATAATATTTTTAGGATACCACACTCGACGTTTTTTGAAAACATAATTTTTTTTGAGAATACATTTTGGGGCCTAAAATCCTTACTAGGTATTTTTTTTTTTAATTTTGATATACCCAGTGTCACTCTCACGGCTAAGACAAATTGACCCCACTCACATAAAAATACGACAAGGGCGTGACAAAGAAATATACATACATACACTAGAAAAATATAACCCTCCTTCTTCGCAGTCAGGTAAAAAAGTATAGAATTTATTAATACTTTGCCAATTCGATTATGAAGACGGTATTTAGACTAGAAAGAAATGGGAGTTTTGAATAATTTCTGCCAATAATTTATTTATGTCGTACACAACAGATTTCTAATTGAAAAACAAGACCAAACAAACAATAAATAGAATATGAAATATTATTCTCGGTGATGATACAGTACGATAATTTCGACAGCTTTGGTGTGGTCGGAATAGCTCAGCGGGTAGAGCGTAAGATCTTCAAATCTTAGGTCCCTGGTTCAAATCCAGGTTCCGACCAGTATTGAATAATGAGTTCAACCGAGAAATTTTTGTTTTTCTTTTTTGTAAATCTATTTCAGTAACTTGAGGTTTAACGTTTAATATTTAAATATTTCCGAATGTTTTAAATGAAATTGCGGTAAATATTTATATTTCAATTCCGATTTTATTTATACACGTTGGCGTGAATAATTAAAACCACGCATTTTATTTTTAAATATGTTACATGTTTATTCAATTTGAGTAAATAAATGCTGAATTTACACAAATAAATATCGCACTGGACATTATATTCAACTTTGTATGACATTTAAGTATCTGCCGGGGAATCGACGCAGCTGACAATGTTTAATCCTGTACGAGTAGGTAATAAATATTGTCATATGTAAGTAACGTTTGAAGTTTCTTTTGTTTGTGAATTCCAAAACGTAAGATTTACTAAACGTAAGAATTATTAAATCTTACGGTACGCAACGAGAACAGTGCAATGCCGTGCAGGTTTGTAGCAAGTGTATGAGAAAAAATAGTTAGTATTATTAATAATAATGGAGTAAATATGACGCTGAATATCATACTTACATAATAGAGAAAAAAAATGATTTAATTAAACTAGACACCGGAAATATCGGCTTCCCATTTGAAAAAAGTCACCCTTCGACACTGCAATCCGACTTTAAATTTGAAAATAAAGACTAGTGAACCTATACACAAGTGTACACATTTCACCATTGTCAGCAAGTCGTTAATAGTTTATTAATTGGCTGCTAAGTGTCGGGCAAATAGTTTAATGTATTAGTAAACGGTATGCATGTGGCGAACTTCACACTATCAGTATGCGTGGCTTGTACTCGCTAAATATGGACTCGACACTAGTATGAATAATATCACTACCGATGGACTGCTTTTAATAACAAAGAGCCTTTTTATAATCAGCATTTTTATTAGTATTATTATTTTATAATTTTTGAATAATAAGCATTTTAAATATAATGAGACTTATCTCATTAATATTGAAAATGCTTATCGTAATATAATTATTAAAAAATAATTATGCTTGAAAGATACTAAAGATAATCTTTAACATACATACATAATCGTCACGCCTGTATCCCATAGGGGTAGGCAGAGACTATGGATCGCCACTTTGCTCGATCCTGACATACCCCTGTTGAGGATATCACCGATTTGTACCTATGGTGTAGGTTCGGTGAGGTCGACCCCTACCGACTCTTCCATACAGTAAGAAATAATCTAATTAGAAAGTAAAAAACACACCACGGAGTCAAAAGATGAATTTATTTAAGAGTAAAGGAAACAGGTAAAATTATCATATTATTTTAAAATAATGGAAGTAAAAATGCAATGATAAAACTCTATTGCGTATATAATGAACTTTTAAAAAGATGCAAACAAAATCAGCTATTGCTACCTTAATGTCCTTTTTTTGGCTATTAGTGTTTGCGTTGTAATGACGATAAAAAACAATTACTCGTATATTAAATACGACTTTTTCATTGAAAAATCTGTCATTAAAAGACAAACAATGAAAAGACAAACCGATGAGAGTATACGAGTACGCGTTAATAATTTGACTAAATCGATTACAAAAAGACTTCCGCTATTAAAATTGACAAAAAACGCATAAACAAAACTAATCACTGCGATAAATTTGATTAGACGGGTAAAAATGTTTGAGCTCTTCCGACTATGCATCAACATACAAAGTATAGCTCAAGTTGAAATGGATGGTTTTTATACATGGATATAAAGGCCAAATAAGCTTGAGCTCTCTGCGTTATGAGGGAAGGTACAAGGGGAAGATCAAGTTATAATGGGTGTTCACGCATAAGTTGTAATAGATGAGTGGCACGCACTGCGCATGTAACATCTATTACATTTGTAGGCAGCTTTCACTGCAACCTTTGGCTCTTGACCATAAATGTATATGATTATTCCCGAGGCGGTGTGACCGGAGGTCGGACTGACTCGGTGGTTTTGAGTTCGAGTCCCAGGAACTTTTCGGAGTCATGTGTTGAATCTCCACGCACTTTAAGGACGAAGGAAAACTTGGGGGTTCCTCATACCAATGATAAGCAGATTTCTGCAAGCTTGAGATTACTCCATAAGAATTTGCAAGGTGTCTGACCATGACCAATGACATTAAGACAGTACAGCATTACAGACTAAAATGCCTACCCTGGAAAGGCTCAAAATGCTCCAAATAAATTAATACCCCAAATCCTTATACAACAATAAAAATCATCTTCCCCCGATGCCTTAAACGTGGAAGGGCAGGCAGAAATATCATCCATCAAATGGCATGTCTTCCTATATACATAAAAACATACAGGTCAACCGATTTGGATGTAGTTTTATAGGTGTTCTTTTGTAATAGCCCGTGCGTGACATACCTTAAAAGTTTATGCATTCATTGAACAACCGTAACTATTTTGTCTCTTTCTAATACCATAGCACAGCATAAGAGTGAGCGCGACAGCGTATCTCAACTACTAATGTTTATAGGAAGACGAGTAATAACAATTTCTCTAAAATAATGATAGGTTGCTCGATGTTACGAGCAGGTCACATTGTGCCGTTTGTGAAATTTTGTAATAATATTGCATAAGCCACATGAATTATACTATAACCTTATGGTAGTGTAACTTTGGAGGAATGAAGAGATCTGACGCAAGATCGTTGTGGTCCGGAACTAAGTAAATAAAGGAAAGAAAACATAGATGTACTGTGTAAATATATGTCGATCCCGTTCTCGCCCTTTAGCCACAGGAACTCCAAAGCTGAACAAGTTCCCCTTGGGTCCCACAGCGACCTGTTGGTGGCGGCTTGCATCTAGTAAATATAGCCATCTGTCCAGCAATGTTATATCACTACACTAAATATATAAGAATAAGTCGGATGCAGGAAGAGACGACCACAAAGTTATTGAAAGATTAGAGCAAACCTTTTACGCAATGTAGGAAAACGGAACCAGCTTAAGAATACGTGTTGCGTGGACGTATTGTGGTTGGATACGCATGGAATCAAATTGCATCGCGGTTTGGCGACAACACAGCGGCGAATATTTCACGTCTTAACAATACGCTTTTTACTAGATGATCAGACATTCGGCCTGATGGTAATCAGTCATCTGGCTCTGTCATCAGTCATCAGATGGCAATCACTGCTCACACTGCCTCGATGACCGTTTACTACGGTACGATGACGAAGTTGAGGTGTCGGGGTCGAATCCTGGGTCTGGCAAAGTGATAATGCATTTTTCTATTCATTATCAGCCCGGAGTCAGGAATTTGTGCCTGATATGGCAATCGCCCTCTGTCAACTTGTGGGAAGGTACACACAAGGCTAAAAGTAGGTGTCTTGGTAGCACCTCTGACTACCCCTTCTGGGAAAAAGGTGTGACTTTACGTATGTGTGATAAGCATCACGTATGCCCTTAAATGAGGACAACTTGCAACTTCTAATTACTAAGCATTGCATGGCATTATATTGCGCTCACCACCCTGAGGCATTACGCAAATACTACATAGTAAACCCCAATATTCACTGGATACAATGTCTCTTAAGAATAATACGACAGTGTTGCAACGATGCTTGGCGCTAGAAATTGACATATCAGTGATAGACACCACCATGGTTCGGCTGGATAGACACCGAGCCGAACCATTGCAAGATCTTGAGGTGCGAAACTTTAAGTGTGCTCAAATTTCTCGTTTTCTAATTATTAAAATATTTGTGACAGCCTCTGTAGCGCAGTTGGTTAGACGCCGGCTGTGAAACGAGAGGAGTTCGATCCCCTCACCGAGACAAATGTTTGTGTGAACGACAAGTCTTGTAGTTCCTGATACCCACGATACAAGATTTGATCTTCGTGTGGGGTCAGGACTATGTATGTGACTGTTGGTTGCATTATTATTATTTGTCTTAATACCTGCTGGTATTCAAACATCGCAGATAGGAGGGACACGAACCTGTCTGTCGTATCTGCGAACATTAGGCAACGCGTTTGAAATGCAACGCTTATCAATTATTTAACAAAAATTTTACATTTCTGTTTAAAGTTGCAACCGGCTTTAATTTGAAATGATTACGTCATTGTTTGGTTTCAGAAAACATTTGTTATAATCAAAGCTAGCCTCTCCGCTTGGTTGCAAGTTATTAAATATAAGGTTAATTTGACCGGAGTTAAACCACTGTCTCGCCGAAATCCAACGTGAACTTTAGTGTTGCGTTTCCTTTAGTGATTTAGATCGCCGGAGATTTTAAAACTAGTGTATTAGCCGTTCCGATAATTCCTTGATTCTGAAGCCTGGATAATAATGATTAAAACTTATAAACTTTCTACACTAGTAGGGTAAAATTGCCACAATGCATTTGTCGGTATATCCAGTGCAATACATATAGAGATTGTTTTTTATTGCAATGAATATCGAGAAGAGCAATCCATTCGCCTGATGGTAAGCGCTACGACAGCCTAAGGACAAAGCAATGCTTGAAATTCCACTGTGCTCCCTACCTGTGATATAAGACGTTAAGATTTATTATGTCCAGTTGTTACTTTATAATGTCCTTGAAACCGGAATAAAAACGTGCATTTACACTGCTTTTGGCGGTAGAGATAGACATCTACCGACGTAAGATTACGTCATAAAGTATGTATAAGTGGGTCGCAATCCCAGCGGCTACCAATGCACCTTTTTAATAAAAGCACCCATTTGATTTTTGTAATATTGACATTAAATTTTCCGCCATGCGCTGCGTTACTTGGGCAGCGTGGAGACAATATCGCAATTGCCCGTATGTCCATGAAATAAGGCCGGACGCACATAATAAATTTTGCATTCATAATTTGTGATTTGCCGGAGACCTACGTCCGCAATTAATGCCCCGGGCCTCACTATAGGGTTTGATTTCGGTGTCGGTAACCCATATAGCACGTGCTCGCAGACACCGCAGTCACCAAGCCCGTGCAAACATTGGTAGTCAGGCTTCTATTGTTTCAAACATGACGCGTGTTTGCTCCGATAATTTTATGTAAGTACAATTTTAGTACACCATAGGAAATTATTATGAATATTAAGAAATAAATATATTTAAGACGTGCGACTGTTTGTTTCCATATTTCTTTTAAAATTGTCAACGGTGTATTACCTTCACTAACATGGAATATGACAAAAATAAAATGTCAACTTCATTTCTCCATTTTATTGCACATTGATTAAATTATGTAATGATCTAAACAAAAGTTAAAGCAATAAAAATGCAAAGCCAAAGTCGTAACATAATAAAAAAATCTTAAACATAATTTCCATAACAATAAAAATACTATAAAGTCTACGACCACCCACCACCCAGCATACCTAGGCATTAGGCAACAGGTTACCTAACCATGCTAATGCCTATGGTAATTCCAATGCGCGAGCGACGAACTGTTAACTGCTTAAATAAAGCAAATAGTGTGCTTAGTATTGCGATGGGCGACGAGGAAGCACGTGCGATGTCGAGGGCTGATAGAAACGCGGCCGGCATAATAGGAAAACCCTAGGAAAGTAAGGGCTAGAAAGAAAAAGGAAAATAGCAATACACAAATACACAACAATAAGAACTAGAACAGCAATTATAATGTATTCAAAATTGTATCCAATTTGGTAATTGTCAAGTGGTAACTGATGGCTGATATTTTAATTAAGTTCAATTTCTCTGGAAATGTTCTGTTTGAAAGGCAAAAGTTGATGGAATGTGATCTTAAAATAATTTTGGTTGCAACATACAGAAAAGGGACATTGGAAAAAAATACTTTTTTCAGGACATTTCGAACCCATTCCCTAGCTGATACCATCCTAAGCGATAAATACTATTTATTGAACTGAGTATTTGATTTAATAAAATAGAAAAAAAAAGAAAATAAAATAGTGACAAACAAAATGTGTTCGTCGATTAAAATTCTACTTGAGTATATTAAAAATTGCAATTGTGTAAATAAAATTAGCCAATCGTGTGTCCTATTTATCTGGTGACTGAAATAATTCGCGTTTATGATAAATTAAAAAACTGGAAATGTAAGTAAAATGGAAACAATTCGTAAACAAAACACATAGTAATTTAATCTACAAAGAAACAATAAAGAAAATACATAATAATAATAATTATAGGTAAAAATAAAAAATATTCGTAAAGCCTCATATACACGGAGAGTTTCTCGGGGCGAGAATCGTATGCGTTAATCGCATGACATAACCGCCATAGAGAATCGTGTCCTGACTAATGTTTACACGATGCGACTTTTTTATATCCTTACGATAATCTTATCTTCGATGCGAGAAATTCTACTCGTGTAAATGGGGCTTAAGAGATTTTCTATTTTTTTAAGTTAAAACTTACGGCAGTACTTTTCATTAAAAATTCAACCTTTTTGAAATATCATTTAAACAAGACGGACCTTATTTTTTGAACGATGCAAGTGATATTATCATTTTATATAAAAAAGAAAAATTCAACAAGAATTAATAATAAAACATACTTCATAATTGTAACCAAGTGAATTACGGACAGCTTTACGAGTGAACTTTCTACAAAACCAGTTAGATCTTTAGCGACACTGCTAAATGGTTTAGTGCGTGTAGCAGGTTTAATATTATCTGCAGTTGATGCCTAACTTAATGGCGTCTGAGGAGTTGTTCTGTGTGCCGCGCAGCGTAATCGGCCTTTCACGGCGCGGGCGGTACGGACGGGCGGGCTCTTCCCGCGCTGGGGTAGACGAGTGTGAAAAAAACGCAGACTTTTTTAGCGCACGTAGTTAAATATTAATAGAATTTTTTGTAGATAAAAATATCGTCCAAGATACTATAAGTTCCTACTTCTATAATTCAGCCATTAAGTTACAATTTATTTTATACGTATAAATACCTACAATGTACAAAGGTGCCTATCGTTACTATTTAAGTCGACAATCTAAGAGTAATATTTATTTTCTTGGACGTAAATTAACCTATGTCCTTTTTGTGCCATTGAATTCATAGCCATTTTTACGCTGCCCGGCAGTTGCTCAGCACACCGCGACCTCAAATAACAAAACCACATCAATATCACAGTCCATATATTATATTTAGGAGCCGGGCCAGCTCCGTCCGGATGGAGGTACTTTTTGAGTCCAGTCCACATCAGCAACATATTATTTCCCATATTGTTTTATTTATATTCAAATTTCCCGTCAAAAAAAAAATCCCGCCCTGTGTACTGCTTTTCCCGTCCCGTCCCGTTCCGTCTCATTCTCACTCAAGGCATGTAATCCAGTCCCATCCCATCCCTTTGAGAATAAGAAAGTAACAAATATACATGAATTCCTTCCTCATCCCACGGAAATACTTCGGGATAAGAAATAGCCTTAGTGTTAATCCAGAGTGTCAGCTACCTCCATACCAAACTTAGGCCTAGTCACTAGGCGAGGGTGATAGACTTACTTGACGTTACAACCCTCTCAGTCGTACTCTCGAATGAAGCGGCCGCCCATGCAGGTTGTGGGCTGATACAGCTACAGAAAGACATGGTTTTCGTGACATTTGACCGAATTATCAAAGAAAACCCTTCAAGACATTATCGAGTACATCGCACATAACATAGCCATGTCAAAGAAATATTTCTTATAACTTTCCAATGACTAAATTAACATTATTCACACGAGGTTAAACTATTACTTCATATAATAAACTACACACAAAAATGACTTATAAATATTAAGAATTATATGAGTGATGACCTAATAGCGAGTGTAAGAGTCGAGATCGGCGAGATAAGTATTACGCAGCATTAATAGCACTTTTGACATGCGATTTGCGTTTCTCGTGTTAGACCTGGAAGTTAATCTATGATCCGAAACAAAAATTGAATATTCGGACGTTCGACGTCTGCAGTTCGTTTTTAATTTTCTACTTCTAAAATTCAACACTATTCTATATGATACTTATTCACTCCGAACTAAGTTTATAGTTAGGACGTCCGATAGAGGATTCGAATATTTTGTTTAGTGCCTAGGCACATTCGTACAGTTTTACGTGCAACGTTCGAAGTTTCGAGTTTCGTTTCGGATCATAGACTAACCCTCCAGGCTGTTTCCCACCACTTAATTTAGAATTATGTACGACTTGTAGCTTAGTTGCAGAGTTTTATAGGTTTAAACACAGGGCAAATTTAAGGGAATTCTTGTGATGATTACAAGGTTCAAAGCCGTCATCTCTTATATCGACAAACCTGAGGGATGTGTGTTGAGGTTCTTATATGTAATAAAGGCATTAGGCCTGGTAAAGGCCACGTACCGGCAATCGGAGCGTCAGACATTCATACACAAGGAGACAATCTAATAGAGAATACAGGCTGCCGTAAAATAGAGACAACATCTAACGGGCCATTATACAAATTGCAGTCAATGTTCAGCGACCGAATTTCTATGGTTGACAATGTTTATGATTATACATACATAAACACACGCCTTTTTCCCACAAGGGGTAGGCAGAGGTGCTAACAGAACACCCACGTTTCGCCTTGTATATTCCGTCCCACGATGTGATAGGCGGCGAGCCTATCGCCATATCGGGCACAAATTCCTGACTCCCGGCTGATAATGAATAGAAAAATCCAATATCACTTCGCCCGACCCGGGATTCGAACCCGAGACTTCAGCTTTGCAATCGTACCGTAGTACCACTACGCCACCGAGGCAGTTTATGATTATAGGATTCTATGTTGAGTGAAAAAATGCTTAACGACTTCTCTTTCGACGGAAAAAGGGAATTCTTCTGTTTAAAAATTCGCGTGGATCGTTCAAATATCATGTTTCAGGGGATTTATTATTGCTAATATTTTCAAAAACATACATAATTTGTGCCTACATCTTTTAATGAATTGAATTATTTTACTATGAGTTTAAACTTTAGTCTGCGGAACGCGCAGCGTGGGACGGCCACCCACTAGGTGATCAGACGACCTGGTAAAGGTCGCGGGACGTCGCTGGATGCAGGCTGCCTCCAACAGGTCACTGTGGAAATCATTGGGAGAGGCCTATGTTCAGCAGTGGACTTCCTTTGGCATCAGTCAATCCATCAGGATTGGATTGATTGGATTAATCCTTAGTCAAGCCTTTGGGAGATTTAGGTGGAAGAAGAACAAAGCACTCAGCGACTGGCCTCACTTAATACCTTTTTTTTTTATCAGCCCATATACGTCCCACTGCTGGGCACGGGCCTACTCTACAATCGGGAGAATCGATTGAGAGTGGTTAGGCCATATAGTCCACAACGCTGGCCTAGTGCGGGTTGGCGGACTTACATACCGTAGAAATTCTTTAAAAACGCTACGGTATGCAGGTTTCCTCACGATGTTTTCCCTCACCGTTAAAGTGCGTGGTGATTGACTATCAATACACACATAACTCCGAAAAGTCAGAGGTGTGCCTTGGAATTTGAACCCGCGACCACCGTGAACATGTAGGCAGCCGAGTCTGGTGCGTTACCAACAGGCCACCACGCTCTTAATAGCTTATACTACTAGTAAAAAAAGAAACTATACGCACAGTACATTTTTCGGACGCTGAGTGAAACGGAAAGGAACAGAATGCCACGCAACGGCTGTTATTAATGAATCTACATAACCACGATTCTCTTGTTTATGTTAATTGTGCTCGAGAAAGCAGCGTGGTATTGTACTTGGCAGTTGAATGTACCACTTATATTTTTATACTAACAGCCTTTTTGGTGAAGTAGGTTAAAACGTCAACTGTGTTACTATAGACTGATTCGATATTTTTATGTTATAGGGGCAAACGAGCATACGGTTCACGTGATGGTAAGTGATCACCGCCGCCCATGAACATCTGCAACACTATTGAGCATGGAGATGCGTTGCCGGCCTCTAAGGTGGGAATACCCTTGTTTTTTAAAGGTCGCTAGGTCGTACTAGGTCGATTCCCGTTCAGGAATTTAATGTGGTAGAGCCACGCTGCTGTCAGTTCTGACTGAGCATGAACGCGCAGGCTCGTTCAAACCACTATTTAAAAAAATCGACGTGAAGCGACTGCATTGCTGCCGTGTTTCGTTCGGTGAGTGAGATTGCCGGATGCCCAACACGCTTTTCCTCTTTCCATCCTATTTCCTTCCCACTCCCCTCCCGATATAATGGGCCAGCAACACATCTATGATCCAAGCGATGTGGATGTTCATGGGCGGCAGTGATCACTTACCATCAAGTGACCTGTTTGCTCGTTTGTCGGTACATATATTAAAAAAATGGATTAATGTTTATATAATCTAGAAACATAGACGGTCTGAGCGACTATGAATCCGAAAAGTCACATGTAACGTTTACTTGTATAAATCAAAGGTGCCTCGGTCGAACTCGTTACCCGCTACTCGGTAGTCTGGTCCGCTACTAATTAAGCTACTTATCACAACTCTGACTATCTAACCACAATTTTTATGATTTTCATTGGATTTTTTTGTTATAGGCGTTTTTTTGTATTTATAATGTATATAGTAAACAAACATTAGGATTTGATTTATTTATCGAAACAGATACATGGACCTGACTTACTATAATTTTTCCTTTTTGATCACGGACCCCAAAAACAATAATGATTGTAATTTCAAAATTAAAAACAATGAAAATACCGCGACATACTTATTTAAAACTAGTTTCTGCCAGCAACTCCGTTTGCGTGGTTATGTTTATAAAAATATCCCATCCCGTTCCGTCCCGCCTTGTCCCGTTTCATTCTCACTCAAGATATTATGTAATCCAGTCCCATCCCATTCATTTGAGTACAAAAGAAATACAAATATATAGGGATTGCTCTCTCATCCCACGGGAACACTACATTTTTCGGGATAAAAAGTAGTTAGTCCAGGGTGTCAGCTACCTCCATACCAAATTTCATCGAAATCCCTTAAGCCATTTCTGAGTTCATCGCGCACAACCGCACAGACAAACAGACACACAGACAAAAATTCTAAAAATCATTTTATTACGTTTATATAGACCCCATATAAGATTTTCTCATTTATCTTCCATGTACAGACATCGGTTACAAGTTTATTATACGAGTATGTGTAGCATGTATGACACTCATTCATTTATAACAGGTACAAGTTATGGTACAAGCAATTACATTCCAATATGGAGGGCTGTTACATAATGATATTTGAACTCTGTCCCTCGCAAACGAGTTTCAATAGAAATTAACTCGGTGTAGCTAGAAAGTCGATAATTGTACATCTCGCATGTAACAAATTGCTCAAATTGTATAACTTATATTAAGAATTCATTGTTTATGTACAAAAATCTGAACACGGAACTCTATATAGTCGAGCAATCTATTGGATAAGAACAGTACGGTCGAATTTGTGGTCGCGAGTTCGAATCTCGGTATAAAAAATATATATAAAAAATTGCCTTTATTTTCTGAAATCTGTTGCGTATATTAACTGAATCTTAATAACTAGCATTCAGATTCCCTTACTATGTATAAAATATACTTATCGAAATGTTATATGTGGAGTTGCATTTCCGATGATTGAAAACGTCGTGAAAAAGCCTGCTTAGTTGACAGTTTTTTTTTATATTAATAGCATGTAAATTTTAATAACCGCTAAAGGTGAAGGGTGGACTAAAAAGCTTGATGAAAAATTGTGATGTCGGAAAATCATTCTAGAAAACAGTTTATAATCCTCTGCTTGTGGAATCGGTACATGTAAATGTGTTATAATGTTAGCCAAAAGGAGACGATATGCGCTGTATAATATAAGATACCTATGCTGTAGACTTATTTAATTCATCCAACTTATTCATTTAATTCATTCAATTTCAGGCAATTTATTCATCCAACAAAAGTGGTAGTAAAGTTTGCGAATTACTCAACCGGTTTTCCCCTTATTTATACTGCCCCCTATCGTCAATTAAAGACCGTCAGAAACAAACCATTAAGTTACGATGTATTCTAGACTGATTCGTTTCAAATGTGTGCAGAACAAATATTATCAAAATAAATAAATCGGCAAACCATATTTGGGAATAAAACATTGATACATATACATTAAAACATTATCATTATTGAATCGCGCGCTGTATGTTCGCAATTCCTTTGCTAAAAAAAAAACAACTTACCCAACAAGGCAAACGTGACACTCAAAACACAACTCTGTGTTTAAAACTAGAACCCGGTACGTTCCAACTCACGCAGTATTCGTAACAGTTTCAATTCGAATTTCGAACTATGACCGGCGTATTCTTGTGACGTAACGCAAAATTGCGGTCGCTTAGATTATATGATTGCCGTCTTGTGATTGAGTAGTTAACGTTTATGGTTGTATCAGATACAATAGATGTATACTGTGTTATATAATATTGGCTATAGTAACCGGTATACAGAGCCTTGACAATATGTTAATCGTTTGAATAATTTGTTTCTTTACATATTCAACAATGCGGTTAGAAATTTCGTGTAATTGGATATTGATAGCATTTAAATTTTAAGAACCGCTTAAGGCGAAGGGTGAACTAAAAAGCTTGATGAAACAGATTGATGTCAGGCAAATCATTATAGAACATAGTTTATAATCCTCTGCTTGTGGAATCGGTATATGCAAATGTGTTATAATGTTATTATGTAAGTGGCAATGGGCGGGGCACATAGCACGGAGAACTGATGGCCGATGGGGCCAAAAAGTTCTCGAATGGAGGCCACGAAGCGGAAAGCGCAGCGTGGGACGTCCACCCACTAGGTGGTCAGACGACCTGGTAAAGGTCGCGGGACGTCGCTGGATGCAGGCTGCCTCCAACAGGTCACTATGGAAATCATTGGGAGAGGCCTATGTTCAGCAGTGGACTTCCTTTGGCTGATGGATGGATGATGATGGATGGATATTGATAGTGTGGTTGGCGGCGTCGTCGTGTTTGTGGAACGAGTTCTTAGGTTCAAATGTTTTTTGAGAAATCTAGGTTAAACTAGACTAAATTGCGACCTCTTCATTTTTCATAGGTATTGTTTTCAGACAGATTTTTATAGTAGTACATAATAAGGAAGGAAAGACGAGTTGGATGTATTCGAGCCAAAATGGCGAAAGTTCGCATAGTCTAGTCAACAAGTTCAAAAACGTCAAAAATAGAGATAAAGGTCCTAAAAATATGAGCGATGTCTCATTCGATTCGGAACAGCCTCTAGAAAAATGTTTTTGAAGGATTTTGGTGCAGGTTAAAAATTGCAATTGTTATGAACAAAATAAGATGAAAAAAAAATGATATTTCGTTTTTTGTTAATAACTTAAAAAATATTAACATTTAAGCAATTTTGAAAAAATCTCGTTAAAGAGGAGGAAATTTCCAATAAAAAAGTCCTAACTCCCGGAACTCTATCTCCATTATTTATAATCTTAATTAGACGTTGAAAATAGGGCTCCGCGCGGCTGTTACGGCATGCGCGCGCCGCGGCTGAAGAGAGTTCAGCAATAAAAATATTTTTTTTATAACATAAAATGTGATTTTGAATCGAGCCCTGAAGAAAAAAAAGTTTAATCATCATTTTTCAAAAAGTTATTCAATTGTTAACAAGAAATTGATATGTTTACGAAAATGATTTGTTTTTATTATAAAATATTGACCTTGACGAACGGTGAGAGATGGTGCATAGCAACCGAACGAGGGATTACAAAAATCAATTCAGATTAAGGTCCCCCAAACTAGGGGTGCCGTGTACAATAGCTACAAAAGTCTCACCCCAAATGTTGCGTAGTTACGGCAATAGATCGGGGTTGTGTTTTGGTCGGAACAATAACTGGTAAAGTAGAAGGGTGCTATTTTTTTTGTGGTTAAGTTTATTAATTTTTACTTTATTATTTTATAAGCCAGTGGTTGCAAGGCCTCGTGGCGTCGATATCAATGGACCCCGGTGATGAGTGCAGCGTGTAGTGTAATCCATGATAAAGAACAATGTTCTATGACATTGTATTCTTAGTGACGTCGTGAAACCCTAAAGTTTGGCTAGTTGAGACTTTTGTTTGAAGATAAATTAGAGATAGCTGTATAAACTGTTGAGTTTTCAACTAAATAAATAAACTATACAAAATTATTTCATCAAATGAATTTAATCTTAACTGATGGTTTTTAACACAGAAAATATGCCTACTTGGCTTCTACCTACCTTCATAGCTACCTGGCAAGCAGATGAACAGTTAAGTCAATATAGCTACACCGATCTGATACCCAATCTACATTGGTATTATAAGAAAGGTAGTTTAATAACAAAACCAATTGGCTTGGCAATTATAGGCTTACCTGCAAAAATGTTAATATATAAAAAAATCTATTAAAAATAGCAATGTCAGTTTTATGAGCGAGTTATAGTCTGACAAGCGAGTCTTGGCACAAGAAATTGGCGGCAAATGTAAAAATCTTTCAGCTGTTAACCCCGACTATAGTTGGAAAAATGATTTCGATACTTTTATTATAATTTATTTTTAATTTATTTTGACCAGAACAAAAAATATACTTTAAATATTCTCCAATTACGTTTCGCTTGTTCAGTTTAATTTACTGTCCACGTATTTATATTGATGAACATTTCACATTGCACTTTCCAGAGTAAAATATCCTAAACTGCGACTATTCTTCAGGTAATACTTTTATTGCAAAATAATCATGTATAAATTCAAAAAAAGTAAAAAATACGATTACATAAATTGTTTTGTCTTCAGTGGGAATAAAATTTTTAAACTCATATATATTTATATGAAAAATAAAGGCAAAATAAAAGAATTTTTTAAAACATATATTTATTCTGATCCATAATCAAAATCTGATTGGAGAAATTCGAAGCCTGCTAATGATTCATCACTTTCGCTGTCATCATCACATCATCATCATCATTTTCGTCATGCAACATACCTTGAAACAAAAAAAAACATGTTTTTAATAATAATGTATGGTAATCATGCAAAACTTATAGAAATAAAAGCCAACAAAACTATATTTTTAGATAAATCTTGAATTAGTATCAAAGTATCAAAACCTTTGGTTGTACTCACTTGCCGCAGAAACAATTGTATCCAAAAGTCGAAGTTTTTCCTCGATTTGCCGATTTATATCGATTTTCTTCTGTTCGTATTTGTTTATCATAGTATATAATAAACTCCGGACACAGCTTTTTATTGGTTTTGGCATTTTTAACACAGAAACAAGCGTAAACAACGAAAGCACAACAACCAACAACAACAAGAAGAGGTTATTAAGAAAATTAGTTTGACAGTTGTCAGTGTTGCTATATGAAGAATTTAAAATAAGCCTTGTGCCAGCACTCGCTTGTCAGACTCTATCATAGGCATGTTTGTTAATCAATAATATTTGATAACAAATATGTCTCATCTAGTTATCAGATGGGTGAAGGTCGATTTTCACCGGCTTTTAGACCATAATGCATCGTAGTACATGCTGCAAGTCCTATGCTGCACTCTTTAGACACTGCTGAACATAGACCTCCCTAAGGATCTCCACATCGGCCTGTTAGAAGCGGCCTGCATCCAGCGACTTCCAGCAACTTTAGCCAGGTCGTCCATCCACCTTGTAGGAGGAAGTGACACATTTCGCTTGCCTGTACGCATTGTAATACTGAGAACCTGTACTGTACTGTATCAGCTCATATACGTCCTACTGCAGGGCACGGGCCTCCTCTACATTCGAGACTATTGAGATTGAGAACCTATTAATACATAAATTGTATGGTACAGAACAGGTACCACCACAGGTACCCACTGGTAAAAGCATACATTTGATGTTGAAATCAGCGTAATGACCACAATATGTACATATCATTTGAGCGTATTGCGAGAGCGTACAGGGAGCGTCAAGAGTAATGCGTCCCCGCTAATAAGACTGCTTAAGCACGTCTTCAGACTATAGATTTCTTAATATTTACTCATATGTTTGGACTGTCTGTGTGTTCAGTTTTAATATAATTATTAGCACAGTTATTTTGAAGGTATAGGCAGGTCAGGTTACACAAGCGAAGTTTAGTGGGTTATTTCACATTGCCACCAAACCCTGGTATGCGTTCTTCTTCGTCAAGTCTCAACCTAAAGTCAATTCAGATTGTCAATAAAATATATTTCTGTTTGTATGTAGGCCGATTCTAAACTGCGAAAGAAATGTCTGCGTATTAAAAATTTACCATAAAAATAATTATGTTACAGATTTGTTTTTGTTATCACATAATCTCACCAACATTTCCAACAGCAATTTGCCAACCTTATTTCCGAAGACGCAAAGAATTTTTGTCCTTGCAGGACAAATTTTGTACTAAGGTGGTTAGATAAATAATAATAATAGTACACCATAAACAATTATGACCTTGTTGTCAATCGATACTGTACAGTCTATCAGCTGGCTAATTCACGTAATTTTTTGACGCGCCGATCAAGTTGCGCTGCAGTTGCAATGAAGTTTACGTCTTAGTGCAAAATGGTATTCTTGTGCGTATGCGTAAACTGCGCGTGTGCTGCGCGTCAACTATACATCAGTCGTATGCAAGAAGCTTACACGTCAATACCGATCAAGTTGCGATCTGAATCACGCACATAAAACACGTAGCAGTAGAATACGCTAAACCGCTCGCGTGACGCGGACTTGGCGCGAGCGTATCTGACAGCGGTTGTCAAAATTACGAGAATACGAAAAGGTCTGTTTTGATCGAAACTTAACTGCAACTGCACTGCAACTGAACTTATTTAATTACGTGAATTACCCTAATATCGCTTACCATAACTTACGATGTTCCTTTGTAGAATCATAAAAAATGGACCTTACCGGTTAGATCAATACGCAAACGTCGCAGTGATTTGTTAGTCTCGGTATTATTTTGCTTCCTCCACGTCAATGCTCTTACAATAAGAACCGTTTGTGTTATGCGAGTGTATTACCATCTCATTATGCAGGATTACCAAGTTTGTATGACGACGTAATGTTAAGCATGATGCTGCAATTTTCATCGCTTAGAGATGAAATATTAATTTTTGTTTGCAGATTAAATTGCCGGTAAAATCGGCATAATTGAGAAATGTGAAGCGCGTTGGTAAGTCGCCTTTGAAGCAAAAGACAGCGGGCTCGATCTCAGCGAGACAAATATTTGTGTGATTGACAAGTATTTGTTGCGGGTTTGGATGTTTGTGAGACCGAAAAGTCTCTCGTAGTTTCTGATATACACTAGACATACACATAAATGTAGGGTCAGGAATACGAGATAGTTGGGTGGACCACATTACAGTTTGTTTGAGTTATAGTTTTAATTTCTACTTCATAATTCATATAGTTTACTTTCTTTCAATGTTGCAGACATAACATCATTGTTGTTTTCACTTTGCAGTCAAATATACCCAACAGTCACATACGTAGTCCTGACCCCACACTAAGATCGAATCTAGTGTCGTGGGTATCAGGAAGTACGAGAGACTTTTCGGTCTCAAAAACACCCGGACCCGACACAAATACTTGTGGGCCTCACAAACACTTGTCTCGGTGCGGGGATCGAATCCGCGGCCTCTCGTTTCACAGGCGGCGTCTAACCAACTGCGTCACGGAGGCTGGCGACTTTTATTTTATTGTCTTATAGATTACACTAGAAATTGGGTCTATACTTCATGTGTATAGATGCTCAGCTGTCAAGAATCCATTTGTCTTAATAATTTATTTTCAATTCCTCCTGTTAATTTCACTTTGTGATTGATTTCGTTGCGTGTTAAAGACAAGTTAGACATTCCCGGAGACTCGCTGAGCTTCAATGCTCAGTGTCATTACAATGCATGCCACTGTTGATCCTGGCTTACAGCAGTTGCAGTGGTGAGTGTGAGGGCAGGACAGTCTCCAAAAAAAACCATTTGTCTGTGTCAATTTCAGACTGTAAACATTAAGCGCACTACACACCAAAGTCGCTGGTCCGTCGGCATATGTGGGCGACATGTTGTCGACGGGCTAGGCGGTGGGTTCAGTCATTGCAAGTCGCAAAACTTTGACGGCGACATGGCAGCGGCTCGACATAATAAGGAACATTTTATGACGTTGACGAGCAATGGCCTTTTTTATCACCAGTAAGATTCCGTCCGCACTGTGCATGGCGCCGGGTGAGAGCCGGATCGCATCCTAATGTTCTCCTTTTGTAGTCCACTTTCATAGTATATCTTGTTTTCTGGGTGTTTGTGAGAACGAAAAGTACCTCGTAGTTCCTGATACCCACGACACAAGACTCGATATTAGTGTGGGGTCAGGACTATGTATTTGACTGTTGGGTGTATTTATTATTATATAATTGCTGTTTGCGTATATTTACTTAGGATATTGTATCTGATAATAGATAATATTATTTTAATGATTTATATTTATACGTATAAAAGTATAATGTATTTGGACATTTTAATTATTGGTTCTGTTGTTTTAAAAATCTGTATAATAATGTACACCGTGTATGTAATTAAATACAAATTTAAAATAAATGTTTAATATTATGTGTTTATTCATTTTAAATTAGTCTGAAACAGTAGGTACGAAATGTAAAACATATAATATTACATGTCGCATTTGTAACAGTGCCGACTTTATCTGTGCCTCACTGTCATAACGAAGTGAACACTTCATTTCTTAGATGCTGCCGCTCCAGTTGGAACACCTCAATGGTTTAATCCTCTTGCTTTCAATGCGCATTTGATTTGAAATTTCCATTGCCAGAAGTCTTCCCTCGTGAATTTGTCGATTCGCACAGAATTTGTTACTTCCATTTTGAATATGCTGTGTTTCGCATCTTGCAAAATAGCGTAAGGTGAGTTTCTCTGCTCTTGACTCAATATTACATATTAGCTTGCGTCCTGGGCTTGTAACATATCCACTTTATTTTATTTTATTTATTAAGGTTCATCAACAGAAATTAAAAAAACTTAATACTGTTATGGAATTACAATTGACAGCCTCCGTGGCGCAGTTGGTTGGACGCCGGCTGTGAAACGAGAGGCCGCGGGTTCGATCCCCGCACCGAGACAAATGTTTGTGAGGCCCACAAAAATTTGTCTCGGCTCTGGGTGTTTGTGAGACCGAAAAGTCTCTCGTAGCTTCTGATACCCACGACACAAAACTCAACCTTAGTGTGGAGTCAGAACTATGTATGTGACTGTTGGGTGTATTTATTTATTTATTATTTATTACATTTATAACACTTTCTAATTGTATCTCCAGGACGATGAGCACAACATGTATTTATAACACCTATATAATAAGTAGTGAAGAACTAAAGACAGAATTAAATTGAAACCGGTGCAACATTAACAATAAAATCTACATTATTAAAAGCATAATAGTGAAAAGTTATTGAAATATGAATATACACTTGCACACACGTTACAATCCAACAGTAAAACAAATTCACGGCATAATGCCACGTTGCTAGTAGTTTTCTTCTAAAAAGTACAAGGAAACAAATCATACTGTCTAAAGTAAATTCTACATTTTAACAGTTACAAGAAATTTCTAAACTCCTGAAAAAAACGAGTGTGCTTTAGACTACACGACTGAAGTAAAACTTCTTTAGCTCTATCTATATGTACTGTATCAGCCCATATACCTACGACCCATGGCAGGGCACGGGCCATCTCTACAATTGAGAGTGCCATATAGTCCACCACGCTGGCCTAGTACGGGTTGGCGGACTTTTACATACCATAGAATTATTTACAAATGACTCCGAAAAGTCAGAGCCATGCCCTGGTATTTGAATCCGCGACCGCCTTGAACATGTAGGCGGCCGAGTCTGGTCAGTTACCAGCAGGCCACCACGCACATATCTTTATGTGACACATGTTACTTAATGTAACCCACATGTTTTTGATCACGCCAGGTGACATTGTACAATATTTGAAAAATATCGGACTTGATTTTTTGTCAAAAATCGTGATTTAAGCTTTCACGATTTTTGGCCACCCCGCATAGATACGTGCATTTTTACCGCGTCGCTGAATTTTAGTTCAGTTCGGTAATTTACCTGGGCCGTAAAAATAATCGAACCTTAATCAAATCAAAGGCCTTAAAAACTAAAATCGGGATTTTTGACAAAACTACCAAGCAGTATTTTTTTCAAACTTGGTTGGTCGGTACAGACACAATTAAATGCCCCGGAATCCATTAAGACGAAAGATTAACTTTTGAGACACACATTAACAATTAATCAAATATAATTCGTAAACTCTCTGGAATCATAACCAAACTTATAAATAGTGCAGACACAGAAACATAAAAATAAGTTTATTTTTCTATATGCCAGTCCGTCATTACATACTGCACCGCCATTTGGGGCAGTTGCAGAAAAAGCATCCTAGTAAATCTTGAGAGAGCCCAACGTGACTTTCTTAAAAGAATGTTGAACAAGTCTTTCAAATTTCCCACAGACATCTTATATAGCTCAAGCCAAATTTCTCAGAGTCCGCCAACTTTACATCCGATACGCAAGTCTACCAACTCATAAAGCCGTTTTACAATCGGATTATTACACAGAGCTAAGTAAAAACGTGTCTTCCGTTTGCCTACTCATCCCGCCAAAACAAACATTGCCAAAAGATTCCCATATATATCCCATCTCGTGGTATATAACGCAGTAAATGCACGATGTGATATAAAAAATTGTACTATCAAAAAAGCTAAACATAAAATAAACAGACTATTACTCCATCTCGACTACGACGAAACTAAAAATATTCTTTCCTGTTACATAAATCCACACGAACTATCAATACATATCTAACATAAATACCTTTAACTTTAAGTAAATATACACATATATATATATATATATATATATATATATATATATATATATATATATATATATATACACAAAATTTAAATAAAACGATGTATCTACCTTTTAAATGTACATAAATACATATGTTTAATACATACGTATAAAGTCATTTGTCCATACATAATACTACCATTGTTAATGACTAATCGAACCACACTCTCACACTAACACACCCAAATACTGAAATAAAATGTATAATTTAACTGGTTTCTCAAGAAACGGGCAACGCCTAATTTGAGAACCCTTGCATTATTCTCCTTTGTAAAATTTATTTTTTAAATAAAGATTTCTTCATATATTCAGATATTTACCAACCTGCCCAGGAGTGCGGTGCCTAATGACTTCGTGAACAAAATCATACCGGTCTTATCCAGGACTGTCAACAAACCGCCAGAGGTGAGTCACTTATGATTACATTACACAATCCCATAATTAAGTAGATGTTCTAAGGTGTGTGAAGCCATCCGGCGTTAGGCCATCGTGATGGACTATGACCAGAGCCCTTTCAATCCAAATTACGGTTGTAGCGTGGACCCGAGCTCGGCAGAGGGCCTTTATGGGCTAAGATAGTACGCTTAACACAAATATTATAGTATGAGACGTAAAACAGCGAAACTAAAGTGGGATCATGTTTACTATGCATGTTTACTATTTTGTCTCGGCATCCTAATCTATCTAGCTGGTTGAAATGTAAAATTATACTAGTAAGATAAACAGACATAAAATTTGAAATTCAGAGAGAGTACTTCTTCGCGGCGCCCTCTTCTACTTTTCACAGCGCGGCGCGACGCACCATGGAGCGCACTTTAGAACACTATGAGATAAAGAGTATAGTCTGTATCATTCACTAGGAAAACGTAAGAATGAAGAAATAAAAAATAATTTTAAAAAATGAAATCGGCTTCAAAAGTGGTTAATAATTTTTATGTATTATAGATTTAATAAAATATTAGTTTTATTTCTCTCTTTTTATTACACTTTTGAAGTGGGTTTAATATTTTTAAATTATTTTTTATTATCTCATGAATTGCATTTTTATAGGTAAGCTTTAAAAACCAAATGCTGAATTTACACAAAAATCGCACTGTATATTATACATAAAGGTTTTTATAATTTTTGCTTACAAAAATAACAATAACATTTATTAATAGTTTACCAATTCGATTATGAAGACGGTATTTAGACTAGAAAGAAATGGGAGTTTTGAATAATTTCTGCCAATAATTTATTAATGTCGTACACAACAGATTTCTAATTAAAAAACAAGACCAAACAAACAATAAACCGAATATGAAATATTATTCTCGGTGATGATACAGTACGATAATTTCGACAGCTTTGGTGTGGTCGGAATAGCTCAGCGGGTAGAGCGTAAGATCCTCAAATCTTAGGTCCCTGGTTCAAATCCAGGTTCCGACCAGTATTGAATTATGAGTTCAACCGAGAAATTTTTGTTTTTCTTTTTTGTAAATCTATTTCAGTAACTTGAGGTTTTACGTTTAAATATTTCCGAATGTTTTAAATGATATTGCGGCAAATATTTACATTGCGATTCCGATTTTATTTATAAATGTTGGTGTAAATAACTAAAAACACATTTTCTTTTCAAATATATGATATGACGGGACTATATTAACGTAATAGGAATCAAAACCAATGATTTTTATAAATTTTGTCTGTTTGTCTGTGCGGTGGTGTGCAATGAACTCAGAAACGGATTAACGGATTTCGATGAGATTTGGTATGGAGGTAGGTGACACCCTGGATTAATACTTAGGCTACTTTTTACCCCGAAAAATGTAGTGTTCCCGTGGGGGGAGGGACGAATGCTAAATGCTACTTAATTTTACCTACATGTTTCTCATCACCCCAGGTGATATTGTACAAAATTTGAATAAAAATGTGAGCCGTCATGGGACGCCTGGCAGATGTGAAACATCGTGTGTGTTTGTACACACACGCATAATCCTTGTGGATTATGCATAAAAGATAATATTATTACAGGAATTAAATATAGCCTAATGAAAAAATGAAGTATTACGAATTTCTTACAGAAAATGGTAACTTTATTTAATAAACATTTATTTACATGTGATATAAAAATTCGATATTAATATCAAGTGGCCACAATTCAAATATTTTCATCTGTGACTTCAGTAATAGTTATATTCGACGTTTGCTCTGCCGTTGTTATAAAAATTAAAAATTTCAAAATATAAATTAAAATTTTAATTAATGAATTAATTAATTATTTTAATTAATTTTAATATAAATTTTTAATCATTGTTATTTTTATGTTTGCTTTGATGTTTGTTTGTACACATAAAATATATATATGAATACCTCAGTATAGCGTGGCGACCCGTGGCCACGGCAAGCGTCGCCACGCCAACGATTCGGTTTACAAGTGATCCTATAGATGTTTCACATCAAAAAATCTTGTGTTTTTGTAATGTTTCACAGATTCTTATTTTATTACTAGCGGCCCGGCCCGGCTTCGTCCGGGTGCAGGTACCTTTTGAATGCAGTCCATATCAACAACATATTATGTCGAGGACTCTGTTATATTTAAATTCAATGTAACCGCCATCGACTATATTGCTATAGTGTAGATTTTCCGTACACTATTTCTTCCCTCATTTTACCAATCATGTTGTTTTTCCAAAATTATTGCACGCCATTATTTTTCGTTTGTATTAAACAGTTTAAATTAATATTTTCATAGAATTAACTTCAGCGGTCTCGATTTTCCATAGAAAATTCCCACCCTTATTTTAACCCCTTTATAATTAATTATAAGAAAAAAAGGGTGCCGATTTTTTATGCATAACTAAAGTGCCAAGTTTGACCTCTGTAACTGCAACGGTTTAGCTTTTTCAAAGAATATTTCATCCCTTATTCCACCCCTATAATACTATTTTCCCAAAATTATTTTACGCCATTATTTTATTTTTGTAATAAGGAGTTAAAATGTTTTTTTTTTTAAGAAATAGCTTTAGCGGTTTCGATTTTCCATATAAAATTTCAACCATAATTTTATCCTCTTTAGGGTAGATTTTCAGAAAACAAAGTATGTACATATTTTTATTTTTAAATAACTGAAGTGCCAAGTTTGAAATCTGTAACTTCAAAGGTTTAGATTTTTCAATACAAACTTTCATACTCTATTTTAAACCCTTCAAGCCTCTCAATTCACAAAAAAAGTAGCCTAAGTTCTTTCCCTGTTCTGTTCCCGGTTCTGTGGTTTAGGCGTGAAAAGATAACAGACAGACAGACAGAGTTACTTTCGCATTTAGAATATTAGTAAGGATTAGATGATTTAAGAGTATACTAAACGAATAACATTAATATCAATAAGGAATAATGTCTCGTGGTAGGCCGCGCAGAAGGTAGAAAGTTGACTTGGACCATTTTCATATCAATTGGTGGAAGAAAGCCTTGGATGGAGAAAGCTGGAAGAAGGAAATGGAAGCCTTTGCGCTGCAGTGGGACAGTATAGGCTAGGAAAAATAGGAATAATGTTATTTTTTCTATTTAACTTTGATAGGTAATTTTTTTTGACAAAGATTTCAGGTGGCCGGATGTAGGAAGCCTGACACCTCATACGTGGTAACATATTTTAGTATATGGTCACATGAAATAGGTGCTTGTGGTATACGTAAAATACACACCGGCAGAATTAGGGGAACACGAGTAAAATAATAACTTTTTCGGGAATAAGGAAAAATATCCCATTTATTTATTCTTACTTATTTTCACTGTTGTAAATGAATTAATTTAACATAAGAAACAGTTGAAATTCTTTTAATTCATTACAAAATAAAAATAAATCCTAAAAGAGTCAAATACGCATTTTTGTTGGTTAAAAGTCATCCCGTATTTACAAGAGCTGCAGAAAGAATAAAATGAGCTACTGGTACCTACTGCTTCTGCGGACTCTGATGTGTCCGAGGATATGACTTTTATGCTTCCAATGATACAATTTTTGAAAATTCGGTGCACAGTCTGTCCCTCTTTGACAAAGGCATACATTATTTCTTGGACGTTCCTAGATGCCAAATCTTTTGAACTTATCACTCTTTACGAGTTGTCCCATGTGTACTCTGTTTGATTTATGTCAGATTATTGTCCTGTTCAATCCAGTTTTTTGACTTCCAACCAATTTACGTATCAATTTGCAACTCATCGTGCGTTGTATTCCGCATTTTGTGGCATTAAAACAAAATCATCGTCTATAAATGAACCAAAAGTCATCGCATGGACTCTAAGGCCTTTATGACGTCCCAATGTGCAGTAACAGATCCATTTTTACTTGGTACAATGTTACTTGGGGTGGCTAGGATCAAGTGATTTAAATTACATAAATACCAAATGTCAATATCACCATACACACGCCATATATACACCATATATATACGCATACATATTCTACAAATATTGAAATTTATTCCGGGTTTGCATTCATAAATAAATATCTTTGAATAGACTTTTTATTGTGATACAGGCAATAGGCTTGCACTGCTCCTAGATGTACGAAACGTAACTGGCTATTAGAGAATGAAATTGTCTGCTCGCACCTTTCTCTTGCCCCTCGACTTCCGTTCGCCTCGCCCGATCACAGGTCTTTTCGTAACGCTCTCGTCACGCATTCACCAGCTTACTCACCAAGTCAAAAATCATTCTGTATATCAGAAGTCTTGTAATAAAATCTATAAATTGGTTATTCCTACAAATAAGTACTTGATAATTTATGGACATACGACCTGTGACACTATCCGTGTCCGTTAATACTATCATGGCTCCACTTTACTAGAACGTGTCACGTCTGACGGCCTAAAGTGCTCTTGCCATCACGTAGGTAATCGCTTTACCTAGCCAATAAAAAGGACAGACCAGAACAGAATAGAACCACTTCGGGGCAGACAGGGGTGAAAATATTCTCCCTTTATTTGCGGGCGTGATCGGCGCAATTAGTTTATGCTCTTGATTTTTCAGGTCAATTTTCAAACGGGAGCGTACCGGTAGCGAAATTTGATTATTGGCCGCGTTGGTTTTTGTCGCGGCTACGAGTGCTCGCTTATAAATTCTAGCTTATGGATTAATGTTATTATTTATTTTACTGGAAACAATTTTAAGTTTATTTTCATTTATGTTTGTGTCTTAATTATTAATAAATGCTGTTAAGGTTCTCATTTATTGTCACTAAAGCGGTATACATCAGTACTCTATCTTTCTATGTGTGGTTTTGCTGCAGTCAACCCACGCTGGGCATACAGATCTTGGGAATCTTCCCAAGTATCTCCAAATCGACCTGTTTGTACATAGTATTACAATTTATAGTTGTGGTCGCTGCATATGTATCTTTAAAGGCGTATAAACGTCCCACTACAGGGCACGAGCCTCCTCTCCAATCGAAAGTACGATTGAGAGTGGTTAGGCCATATAGTCTGCCACGCTGGGCTATTGCGGGTTGGCGGACTTTTACATGCCATAGAAATGTATACAAATCGCTATGGTATGCAGGTTTCCTCACGATGTCTTCCTTCACCGTTATAGTGCGTGCTGGTTGACTATCAATACACACATGACTCCGAAAAGTCAGAAGTGTGCGCTGGGATTTGAACTCGCGACCACCGTGAACATGTAGGCAGCCGTGTTTGGTCTGTTACCAACAGGCCACCACGCACTTACCAAACATAAATCCTGTTCCGGGCTCGTCTGTATTTGTAGGTCGTCATCTCAATAGCATCGCGTGTACTTAGAATCAGATATTGTATGCCATTCGATACTCTGTCTGGATGGCATTTGCGCTTACCATCAGGTGCAGTGCAGTCATTATGCCGTGCCAGTGTAAAAAAAAAAAGATGCATTGACCTTAATTGGCTATGCAAGGGTGAAGAAAAAATCATAAATGACTTTATATACGTTGGTGTACTTAACACTTTAAACGGGCGTCCAAAACGAAATGTATGTGGAGGACAATTTGTTCTCCAACGAAAGGGACCAGACGTGGTTCGGTGCCGGGCGAACACAGGGAAGGAGCCGGGCCCTTCTCGTCCTGAGGCATCCAGTGTCGCCCGAAATGCGCGCGACGGCCGCCGAATGTTTAAGTTGGTATGCTGGCGTAGGATTTGTTAAGGTCTCGGCTCGGCCGGAATGTTTAACTATGAACGGATAGTGAGAAAATCAGGACCAAACGAATATATAGCCCTCAAAGTAATTCTCCAATTACTGGGAGTTAGTCAATAACGTATTTACAAAGTTAAAATTAGACAGGGGTTCATTTTCGGCCCTCAATGAGATCTTTGTCTAAACTTCATGTAACGAATTTATAAACATCAACAAATACAATATAGTATTAGTCGCTTAAGCTCCAATAAAAGTATAAAAAATATATTTTATCCAATACATTGTATTATATACAGTACGTCTATATTATAGTATGCAGGTTTCCTCACCATGACCGAAAAGTCAAAGATATATATGCACTGAGATTTGAACCTACGACTACCATAACGCCAGCCACGTCCCGCACGGCATCAACGGGGTACCTACTTGTATAAAATGCAATACCTCTTAAAAATATACATACAAATATACATAAACTCACACCTATTTCCCAGAACGGGTAGGCAGAGGTGCCAAAATGATACTCACATTTCGCCTTGTATGTTACGTCTCAGGATGTGCTAAAGTCCTGACTCCGGGCTGATAATGAATAGAAAAATCCAATATCACTTTGCCCGACCCGGGATTCGAACCCGAGACCTCAGCTTTGCAATCGTACCGTAGTACCACTACGCCACCGAGGCAGTCTAAAAAATGTGTGAGTTTAAGCGAAGCAAACATTATAACATTATAAGTGGAAATCATTGGGAGAGGCCTATGTTCAGCAGTGGACTTCCTTTGGCTGATGGATGGATGGATGGAAACATTATAAATTATTGGAACAATATTAAAATTTAAAATGACAACAATGCAATGAGATCTAAGCAAGCCTTATAATGAATTTCCAAGTCTTAACATCGAAAGGCTCATAAATGGGTACTATCCCGATTAACGATATACTCATCGCATTTCAATTCGGATTCCACTCTAGGAGCCGAAGCGCTATAGGTCAGATCTGGATACTTTCGATACATGACGTTACTGTATAACAATGTTTGAATACAGCTCCATACTGCTGCACTTTTGTAATCGTTTTTCCAGATTACTCCATCTCGCTTCCACGTGTAGCGCTATCCTGCTCGCCGTGCACTCAAACGCTATTGGTCACATTTTGTAAAGTTTTACAGTAAATTGTTTTCATAGGGGGCTGATATTGCTCGGCCTCCCCATGCAAGTATTGATTAATTAATTTGATAGGTTATGGTGGGGAGGGTGCTATCGAAACTGAACTTTATAATAACCAAGCTGAAGTGCAATTTGAATTTGAAACCTGAAACCTTTAATAATGGATACTTTATCGATCAAAGAAAGGCTTCAGTTTTTAGTTCCGTTTATGGTTGCTTGATAAATGGTTCATTTCACTTAGAATTTTCTTTGGCGTAGGACATAGAAAAATAGTAAAATAAAAAAAAATTGTGGTTATGGACCTTCCATTGGTCCACAACTGGCCTGCGCGGTTGAGAGACGCAAGGGCTCGCAGAAAAAGACTTGCGGTAAGTTCTGTATAAATTAATTTGCTTTAAATAGACAAGTGTTTATAACACACCCCACAGAGCCATATAATCCTGACCGGATTAAGGTACAAATCCTGTGTTGAATCAGAAGCTACAAGACCCTTCGGTCGTGCTAAAACTCCGAAAGAAATGCTAGGGGATCGTAAAAACGTTTCCATTGGATCGTAGCTCGTACCCACTGCCTGTCGTTTTGCAGCCCGCGTCTGTCCAACTGCGCCACGCAGGTTGTGAAAATTGTAAATAAGCGGACACGTTTAACGTATAAAATAAATGTAGTTATCAAATATTGCTGTTGTCTACAAATCATATTCCACTTGTTATTAGACAGCCTCCGTGACGTAGTTAGTTAGACGCCAACTGTGAAACGAGAGGCCGCGGGTTCGATCCCCACACCAACACAAATGTTTGTGTGGCCCAAAAATATGTGTGTCGGGTCTGGGTGTTTGTGAGGCCGAAAAGTCTCTCGTAGTTTCAAATACCCACGACACAAGACTAAATTGATCTTAATGAGGAGTCAGAACTATGTATGTGACTGTTGGGTGTATTTATAATATGGCCGAAGTCGCAGCGGTATGAAAAAACTCAACTAGGCAAAAGCCATAGGCGTAGCTTCGGTGCCGACAAAATCACTTTGATGTTACGTGTGTGTTACGAAACAATTATAATATTGTTCCAACGTTGGCCAATTTTTCAATATCGAGAGACTTGCGTAAAATGCGAACCGGTATAGCCATGGAATTGGAAATTGAACAACGCAATGCATGACTCCGCATAATTACTATTTGCTCTAACCATAAAAACCTTGAAGATGACAACTATGCCTATATGCTGAATAAATTAATACTGTTATATATATGTTTATCGCGATATGCTGATTGTGCCACCAATGACGCCTTGCAAAACAACAATAAAATAATCTAATTTAAGTTTTATTTTGTGTAAAGAAAACATTTTTAAAAAAGTATTGATAAAAAATCGTTAATATAATAAAAAAAATAAGCTGGTTTAAAATAAAATTAATTAACACTTAAATACATTATGGTGCCAATGTAAATTAATCACGCAGTAACAAACAAAAGAGCATAAAACCTATTTAATAAATGGGCAGGAGTGAGGATATTTAAAAAAGGCCTTTTAATTTGATAGCCTCAGCCGTGCAGTAGGCTAGTCACCGCGCTGGCTATGTGGGCTGCAGTCACAAATGTTTGTGAGATCCACAGGCATTTGTTTCAACTGTAGATGGTTCTCAGACCGCTCCTTTAGTTTCTGATACCCTCGATACAAGACTTGAATCTCAGTGTGGGGTCAAGACAAAATATTTGGTGTATTTATTTAATAAGTTAAAATTATATTTCGCACTGTCTTCAAGCAGCAGAAAATGCGTTAAAAAGCTTTCCTTATGAAAGTTTCGATTATTATAACTACAGAACGGATTTAATGAATTTGTCAACACTAATACTCGTATACATGGTATGTCAAGACTATGACCGAAAACGAAGCCAGGTTGTAGTATTAGTGACTTATAATACACATGTTAGTATAATAATCTAGCAAAGTTTTTAAATTCTGTCATTCTTTTAAACAACAACGTACATTTTGTGACATTTATTAAACGTCGCCCCGCACGTTGCTTGTTACGAACGCGGTTGTTAGCAGTAGAATGTGAGTTCCCCTATTTTTAATGTATTTTAATAAGGATATTTTTTATCGTATTGTGTGAAACGGATCGTTTAAATAGAACACATTTATAATGCCTGATGATACTTTATCGATTGAACATAATTGTTTTGGGACCCTGTATCTACATGGGGTAAATCTCGCAACAAACTTTTATTACATAACACTATAGAACAAATATATATATATATATATATATATATATATATATAGGGCAAAACACAACCCTTCCTTTTGTTTTGTAGTCGTCGAGGTAAAATGTGCCTAGGTTATGCACGGCACCCAGACCTTAACGAATCGATTAAACACCTGCAGGTAAAAATCAAATGCAGGCTGCCTCCAAAAGGTCACTGTTGATCACCTCCAAGAGGCCTATGTTCTGCAGTGGACTTCCTTTGGCTGATGGATGGATGATGAATGGAAGTAAAAATCGTGTGAACAGTTTCAGAGCTGTAGCGCTTTTCAGAGGACCAAACATACATTTAATGAAACATAAATTGTAACATAGTTATTCTTCATTTTGCATATAGTTTAATTTGGATGTCCATCAGAAATTGACATGACTTCGCTTTCCTGATAAATCATTTTTGTACTGTTAATATCATTAACATTTATATTAATAGTAGTGTATTTGCATCAGAATAATGTTATGAATTCATGATTAACAAAATCGCTAGACTGCGAATTCTAGAGACCTCAGTCCGAGCTCGGGATTCGGCATCAAGCCGAATGGCTGTACAACTAAACCCCATTTTTGTAATTTTTTTTATTTCCTATTGTGTACCGATTTATTTCTAAGTAATTACACAAAAAAGACGTTTCTACAAAAAAAATAATCTTGGGTGAATATTGTTGTCAGTCATGACTCAGCATGAATGGGCAGGCCCATCCGGGGCGGTACCACTATCTCGCGGGAAGCAACAGCTCAACTCCGCTGTCGCGTTTCGTTCGGTGAGTGAGATTGCCGGATGCCTAATATCCCTTTCCTCTTCCCATCCTTTTTCCTTCCCGCTCCCCTGCCAATTGGGCCGGCAACAGATCCACGATCCAGCGTTGTGGATGTTCATGTGCAGTGATCACTTACCATCAGGTGACCTGTTTGCTCCTTTACCGGACCTATGCCATAAAAAGTCAATAAAAGTAATACTTGCTTGGTTATTTATTGAAAAGTACTATAGTACGTACTGTAGTAAGTGCGTGGTGGCCTGTTGGTAACGGACCAGACGCGGCTGCCTAGATGTTCACGGTGGTCGCGGGTTCAAATCCCAGGGCACACCTCTGACTTTTCGGAGTCATGTCTGTATTGATAGTCAATCACCACGCACTATAACGGTGAAGGAAAACATCGTGAGGAAACCTGCATACCATAGCGATTTGTATAAATTTCTATGGTATGTAAAAGTCCGCCAACACGCACTGGGCCAACGTGGAGGACTATGTTTCCTAAACACTCTCAATCGTACTCTCGATTGTAGAGGAGGCTCGTGCCCTGCAGTGGGTCGTGTATGGGCTGATACAGTACAGTACTATAGTACTGATATTTTTAGCGCATAACATATAAGAATCGAAGTACGAAACAATAGTTCCGGTTCATACTATTGTTCACGTACACTATGGATACGGATTACTCTATATAATAAATCATAAATATTATGTGTAGTAAAATTATTGGCTGTGCATGGAAAATATTTGAGATTTTATAGTGCGAGAAGTTATATAGGTATATTATGTAGGAGCCAAAGCATTGTTGTCTCAGTTCTCAGCAAATTATCAGTTCATTATGATTAGAAAAATAAGAAAAATGGTTTTTGGCACTACGACCCGACTAAAGACTATTATCCTGTATAGAGCCAAATACAATAAATAAAACTGAGAAACAAGTTTACCTAGAGCGAATATCGTCTTATGTGAGAAACTTCTTTATAAAATAAAAGTCACTTTTATCACGAATTTTTACAACTACCTATCATTCACTCTCTCTCTCTTCAGCCACAGGAAGTCCACTGCTGAACCTAGGCCTCCCCCAAAGAATTCCACAGCGACTTGTTTGAAGCCCGCGTCATGTGCATTCTTTATGTCCTCAACTATGCGAAGAACATTTGTATATCTGTCCACAAGATGCCACCCATAGCCTCTTCTCCATAAAAGTGGACGTGCAGCAATGTCTAAGCCGGCAGTGTTTATAATTCAGCGCAGTCCGCGGCTCCTGTGATGCGAGGGCGGTTGCGATAACTATATGATAGGAATATATATGCGGCGAACTTGACACACATGCGTGCCTACTCGCGCTTAGGCAATTTGGAAAAACCTTGCTCGGTTCGACATTGATTTTTATGCCGTTCAGAAATAACACACCCCTAGGGCATCAATGTGTATCACAAAAGCGAGAAGGGGTGCAAAAAATAAAGTATTTAAAATTAGGGTGGTATGATTAGAAATCGTTCATTAACTTTTAATACAGTGTAATGTACAGTTCAATAACCAATTCCTTTGTATGTTTCATTTCTATTGAAATTTACTTCGAGGTTTTGTTGGAAATTTAAAAACAAATAAAGTGTTAATATCACGCAGGAAGTTCAAAAGAAATTATCACAAAGTGAGGGAGAAGGGGTCGAGACAAAAATGCAATGGCTAACGTAATGAATGGATGCTCCCTTATACCTCCCTCCCTCATTGTTAAGAGACTAATTCTCAGGAACGCGTGCATATATCAATTTTAAATTATTAATATCGTATGAATACATACACTGCGATCACTTGAAGCTATAGACAAATCAAGTTTTGAAATTAACACAATATACAATAGGTATATTTATTTTATTATAATGATACCTCACACTGCAGAGCACGGGCTTTCTCAACAATCGGGAGATTGATTGGGATGGGTTAGGCCATAGTCCACCACGCTGGCCTCATGCGGGTTGGCGGACTTTATATACAACTGATATTCTTGAAAATGCATTATAATATACAGCACCGGTTGATACCAATAGCGCAGTGGATAACACGATGGCTTAGAAATGAGTAGCCGCGATTTCGGTCCCTTAATAAAACAAATGATGTGTGTTTTTATCGCCCAGGTTCAAAGCATTTGTGTCGAGTTTATGCGTTATGGGGTCAAAGAGAGGCAACATATTTGTGATTTTCCAAACTGACACATCTGTCAAACAGTAGATTGGGATCTGGGAATCGAATGCCGAACGTCACCCCTGGCAGCCTTTGCACACTGCCGATTGACTACTTATTAACATTGAACATTTCTTTGTAATAAATTATTTTTTAGGCTGTTTTATTCATCAGTTACTACGCACAAAGCATTAACTCTAATATTACATGTCATTGTAATCTGTAGAAATTTGTGGATTATGTAATACTGCGACTTTTTAATTTTATGTTAAACTAGCAGCTCACCTAGGCTTCGCTTGCATGTAATATGTTTTTTGGGATTCAAACACAAGACCTAAGCGATGTAATCGTTGTGAAAAAAAATATTTAAACATCTTTTTAATCTAAACTAATAATGGCAAATTATCAAGCGTCAAATAACTGTTTTAGGAATAATAATTTAATGTGTAGGTGTCTGTTGCGTTTTTTTAATAAAATTTTACCATATGGAGGCCAAGGGCTATGGATGAGTTGGACGAGACCCACGGATTTTGGAAATATGTAGGTGTTTTATTAGAAAACTTATCATAATCTCACGTTTGCATTAAGCAAATATATTTCCCATGACCATATTAGGCCTAAATTCCAATTCTGAGCAACGATTAAGATATTTCAGAAATACAACTATAATGCATGGATCAAAATTGAACCGCAAGTGACATGAAAATATTTTATTGAATTCATAAAATGTCCATAGATTTATTAATTATTTTATTTATAAATTCTTTATTATCAACCACAGATATGACATTATTATTATTGAACAACGCTTAAAATTAGGGTAACAATCGGCGGCGACATACATTATTCAGATTCAGTCTCTTTTTATCACTACCACCCGGTTCACAGGGCTGTTTTCCCCCAGAGAAGATAAACCCCATGGTTCACAAACCACGCTCAGCCACTGTCCCAATGATTTGAAAATCAGAAAATTATCTAGGTCGCGCTGCACTTCATGTTGGGCGGTGTGATTATTTTGCCCTGCTGTATCAAAAATAGGAATCGTCATTAAAATGCTAAGTAAATGTATTAAACTTACCAACATTTAATTTGAATCAATAATTATTCTACTGAAGTTGACTGAGTGATCGATGTTGATTATCATTTTAAGTTATTTATAAAATTGTTGTCCATTTCACTGGAAATGTATTGCCGTTATTTATACAGTTTAGCTCTCGGCGTATTTATTTAACGTTCGAAATACCGCATTCATTTAATAAATCAAAATTTAAGTAAATAAATTACCATGCAACGTAATAAATATTTTACAACCAAATTCCATTTCATTGCATTCCAAATTCAAACGTATTTTCCTGTTATAGCAGATTAAAAACACTCAAAAATAAAAAAAAAACACCACGTAATAAAACTCATTAGTTAAAATTAAATTTCTAAACACGCGAACTGGGTTGTAACAAATGAAATTAACACGACTGTATCGAATTTGATGAGAACATTATTGGTGCTGCCAAATCTTCCGGCGCGGTGCTCCATCCTGCGCAGGAGTCGAACTTGGGAGAGGGGAAGGTTGATAAAAAGAGCGCGCGCCGCCGACACTGCCAGTCGCATCTGCAACCACTAAGCATGAGGGTGTTGACTTTCACGGTGGGTGCCGTACAGTGACGTGTTGTGTGTGTTAAGGCTCTATAGTGTTCATTTATTTTCCAGTGATTTAAAAGTGTATTTTAAAATTCGAATATTATTTTGATTCGGATAAAAATGTTTAAAATTAAAATAAAGTAGTATAAAAATATTTAAATTCTACGTTAGTCAAAAATAATTTATTGCATAATAAAAAAACCCATTGAATTAAATAATAAAATTACGTAAAACGGAAATAAAAATAAAAATCCTCACGTAAAAATCAGAATTAATATTTTAAACTAATCAAAATGAACAATTCATTATATAAAACGTAATAAAAATAAAATAACCATTTTAAATTCCGTTCCATTTTCAAAACGAAAATAAAAGTCCATTTGTCAAAGCGCATTACATTGTATTGTATAATGTAAACAGCGGCAGTTGGCCGCGCAGTAAAATGTTGACCCACGGTCTCGATCGAACATTAAGTGCCAGTTAGAATGACAAAGCTTTCATTTTCTACGCGGTTTCTCGCGAACTCAGGTTACACGTATAGCGAAATGTTCCTATTACTGACATTTGACGCTGATAACAGACAGTATTATTTTATTTACATATTTTTATATTGTCTGTATCTGCATCAGTCCATATACGTCCCACTGCAGGGCGCGGGCTTCCTCTACAATCGAGAGTACGATTGAGAGGGCTATTTCAAAGGTACATATTGGCAAAATGTGTATTATTCGAGTTTGATTTTCTGGTCGTCCAATCCGGACTTGTTATTGTTTCAGTAGAAAAACACGATTTAACCATAGGTGGAATTTTCGAATGTTAGCATTTCGATAAAAAAAAATCAAAAAAAGGGAAAAATAATTACTGATTAAAACTTGAAATCAAGAATGCGGATTATATAAATGTATTTCTTTTTTAAATTCATTAAAATCTATGACTTATGTGGCTATATTTTAGCACTTTTCTTTCTTTTAATATTCACTATTTGTCAGTACAGTAGCCCAGTCAACTACAATACACTTTTTTAAGCACCTTGAATTAAAAATAAATCTTTGTTTGTTGCAGTCATAATTTCTTCCTTAGTTTTTCACAACAGACCTTATTGCTACGTATTACAATGTTATGAATTTGTATGGTTAATTACGCAGTTTTTTCTATACTAACTGGAAAATAATGTGCGTTTTGGAGGCTGTGATGCAGGAAATTAGGCTATTTCTACAACATAGGAAGTGTTTTTGTGTGTTAACGCTAAATGTCTAAGTTTTACGTCGACATTAGGAATACACAAATTGGATAATAAACATAATTTACGTAATATGAACACTAATAGGGTCCAAAGAAATTATTCATTAAAATTAAAATTATTTACTTGCCCCTGTATAATTAGTAACATAAGATCTTCTATGCATACATAATGACCACTTTATATAATTGCCTATTTTGTCTTACATAATCAATTATTTCACTCGCATAAATTACGCAATAGATTGACGGCGGATAACAATTAGTATTTAGGCTAAAGTTTCTTTGTTTTAATGCATTGAATTTCCACAGGTACTCGCGGCGCTCGCCTTCGCGGCATGCGTGGCTCTACCCACCAGCGAACTCGCCAAGGACCTCGTGAGGGAGAAGCGAACTCCTGGCGGCTGGCACTCTCCCCCTGAAGGAGTGTGGAAGAAGAAACTCACCTGGAAAGAAGAATGGAAACAAATATGGAAGACCGAAAAGAAACTGGTCTGGAAGCCCGAGTGGAAGAAAGAAAAGGTCCCAGCCTGGAAAACTGAACAAGTCCAACAATGGAAGGAAGAACAAGTCCCCGCCTGGAAAGTAGTCCAAAAACCCATATGGAAAGAAGTTCAGGTCCCGATCTGGAAGGAAGTCCAAGTTCCCGACTGGAAGAAAGTCTGGAAACCAGTGTGGAAGGAAATCCAAGTACCAGTAACTAAAGACATCCAGGTGCCTGAATGGAAGCAGAACTTCGTACCAGCGTGGGTGAAGGAAGGCGTTCCCGGAGAGAAGTACTTGGGAAAGGACGAACACGGATGGGAGTACACCAGCCACGACCTCTGGAGGAAGAAGATGATCTGGAAGCCAGTGTGGAAGAAAGTCTGGAAGACCGTCCAAAAACAGGAGTGGGTAACCGAGAAGAAGCTAGAATGGAAAGAGGAATGGAAGCAAGTGTGGAAGACGGAGAAGAAGCAAGCCTGGGTAACCGAGAAGAAGCAAGAGTGGGTCGAGGAGAAAGTTCAGATCTGGAAGACCATAAAGAAGGAGATTTGGGTGCCAGTACAAAAGAAGATCTGGGTAGAGAAATGGAAGCAAATCCAAGTGCCCATTTGGAAGACCGTTGAAGTGCCAGCATGGAAGAAGGTATGGAAGCCAGTGTGGGAGAAAGTGTGGGTACCCATCCAGCACGAGCACCACCACGGCTGGGACTAAGCCCAGGTATGACCCACTTGTAAATTTAGCATAAACTAAAGCAATAGTCATTGTTGTTACCGGGTAAAGTGTTTATTGTAAATATTTGTTATTTCCTACTATTCGGACGGTAAGTTCGTACTCTTAGGCGTACGCGAAGGCGATTCTAATTGCTTGGAGCGAATGCAAGACAACGATAGTGCGAATGCGAATTGAATTTGGCTTTGCGTGCGCCTACCGAATTGAGTTGGTTCAAATGACTTCTATTCCTGAATAATTGAAATTAATCATATTCTATTTCCTACACAAGACCTGAATTACCCAAAATATATTACGAAAATTCAAGTAATTAAACTTTAAAATAATAATAAAAATTATGGAAACACTTTATTTCAATAGAAATGTATAAAATCGAATCATTTAAACCAGCTCAATTCGTATCTTAAAATCATTATTGAAAGATTAAAAATAATGATTTTAAGGCATTCTTTCTTCAATTATGATATGTGAAATTAATAAAAAAGTATTTGATACACTAATAACGAAAAAACGACTTTGAAAATTCGATTCGACCTCGAAAATGTCAGATACTTTGTTATTAATTTATTTTCTCTCTATTTATGTGTTAAAAGAGGCTACGAATAACATTTTATAGTAGAAGTCGTATCGACATTTGTTTATTTTTACTTTATACGTGACAGCTTTACCAGGGAATAAAATTATTTTGCTCCTTGGTGAGGTTGTCGTAATTACAAGTTACCAAAAATATGGACGAAAACATGCCGAATATTTCTTTTGGGATATGCCATAAAATATAATTGTCCAGAATTATTATAAAAATAATTTTAAATTACTAAAAAAATCGTTTTATCAGACGAAGATTTAATTTTTTGGGATCAATGTTTCATAGTGTGCATATAATCACAGTGTTATTAACTATTTCAAAAAGATATTCGGTATTAATATTATAATCAGTAGTGTCACGTGAGGCTTGTGCTGTAGTTCGGGGATCAATCCCAGTTTTAAAGTACAATATTGTTTATTGTTTTTTTTTTAGTTTTAGCAATATACGAAGTTAATAAAGAATCTTGTTTTTATTTCTTAAACCCCTCATTTCCTTGGATACAACAATGGATGGAACAATCATTTATTTTTAAAATTGGTTACGCAAGATAATTTTACATAAGTATAAAATAAACACATATTTCTTGATTATTCTTTAAAATACAACTATTGACCAGAAACTTAAACACCATTTTTAAGTACCTCAAATACCAAATATCAAATTTGAAAACAATATATAATTTTATGGATATATTTTTTTCATACATTACTCTAAGTAAATCGCTGATTTATATTGGAAAGTATTGATTGTTTACTTTTACAAATTAATATCTCATATCGGTACTTTAGGAGTATCGATTACAGTGTACCTAATTGTGACATATTTTAAAAAGGGATTCAATACTAAAGCGGAACTATAATAAAGCAGATAAATTCACAAAAATCACTTAGTTTTTCATATACAAATAAATATTATGCACTTCTCTTAGTTATTCAACATTTATCTCAATCCTCAAAATGCATTATTGATTAAAAATAAATAGCAGTATTTTTTCATGTTCTTAAATGATTTACACTTGTCTCTATTAAAAAGCTTGTAACGAGTAATTATAATAACTTTGTATTAAATAAATAAAATAAATACACCCAACAATCACATGCATAGTCCTGACCCCACATTAAGATCGAGTCTTGTGTCGTGGGCATCAGGCTTACGAGAGACTTTTCGGTCTCACAAACACCCAGATTCGAAACAAATACCCGTGGTTCACACGAGCATTTGCTGCGGTGCGGGAATCGAACCGGCGGCCTTCCGTTTCTCAGCCGGCGTCCGACCACCTGCGCCACGGAGGCTGTCAATAAATATTAATGTAATATAAATTATTAATGGGCACACTACATTATACCTACCTAATTTATCTTTGTTGCACATGGTATGTAACTTTTAACCAAAATATTATTGAAAGTACTAGACCCAATACAACTTCCAATTTCGGTAGGTCTCATATGTAAGAGGTCGCCTGGGTAGGTACCACAACGTCTATTTCTCCCGCCAAACACCACTGCAATTACACAGTTGTGTTCCGGTTTAAAGGACATTGTAGCCAGAGTAACTACTGGACGGTGAAGGAAAACATCGTGAGGAAACCTGCATACCATAGCGATTTGTATAAATTTCTATGGTATGTAAAAAGTTCGCCAACCCGCATTAGGCCAGCATGGTGGACTATATGGCCTAACCACTCTCAATCGTACTCTCGATTGTAGAGGAGGCCTGTGCCCTGCAGTAGGTCGTAAATGGGCTGATACAATACAATACAATACAACTACTGGACATAATGAGACTTAACATCTTACGTCTCAGGATGGCGAGTGCAGTAGTTCAATGAGGGCGCTTAGATCGCATTTAGTAATAGTGTGGCAACCCGGTATACTACGAAGTAAAATGTTAAGACACTTATTTTTATTTATTGATGATATTGAGCTCTTTGATTATTTTAATCACAAAACAAATAAAAACCGTAAAAAAATGTATAAAAATACCTCCGTAACTAAATATTCAACACACATAATAACATTTCTAATACATACATACATAAACACACGCCTTTTTCCCAGAAGGGGTAGGCAGAGGTGCTATCAGAACACCCACGTTTCGCCTTGTATATTCCGTCCCACGATGTGATAGGGGGCGAGCCTATCGCCATATTGGACACAAATTCCTGACTCCGGGCTGACAATGAATAGAAAATTCCAATATCACTTTGCCCGACCCGGGATTCGAACCCGAGACCTCAGCTTTGCAATCATACCGTAGTACCACTACGCCACCGAGGCAGTCGGTGGTAACATTTCTAATAGTTTGCCGCAATTGTTTTTCTTTAATGCCCATTGTCACCGCGCCGTACTCTTTCTTGCCAAGTTATACGGCCAGAGAAGCTAGATGTAAATCATCACGGATCAAATTATTACATCTTAAATGCGACCTATGTGAGAGCTGGTATATGTACTTCATTCTAGTAAGAAGTATGACAAAGCGGAAAGCAAGGTAATTCCCCCTACTCGCTACAATGTCGCATGTACTAGGTATATAACTCCTGATGATATTAAAATTTAACAGTCGTAAAATATTTATTGGATTTATTAATTTTGAAATACTGATCACATGGAAGCATGACTCATATGACTCATGACTCTGCAGTCACAGGATGTTAATTGCTGAGCATACACGTCAATGAGGATACCTGTAACACACCACAGAAACCTGTTAGAAGCGGACTGCATCCAGCGGCTTGCTGCTAGTTCAATAAAATTGTATGTTTATGCTGCCTCTGCTTAAGAACTTGTCTGACTGCCATCCTGAAGCCTTCCATTGCGGAATGAAAAGGCAATTGTGTAGGCCAACATAATCGTATCCAATGGCAGGAGATTATCCTTGATGATAATCCATCTGGACAACGTTGGACGTGTTCCATCAGGTGTAGCGCAGGTTATTTCAGTCGAGAAAAAAAATATTTATACACCTTGTCCAATACCGTTTCAACGCTTTAATATTATCTACACAGATGAACATATATTACTCACAAAAAGTTGTTTTCTAAAGCCATTAGTGTACGTGAGATCTCTGATGCGTCGGTTTAACTGTGCTCTTTGTTTATTCGTTGTAAGACAAAAGAATTGCCGGGTGCGGTGTAATTTATCCCGCCTATTAACACAAACTCATTGTAAAGCTTTACACGATTTAAATTACGAGTAAACAATACCTTGAAGAGGTTATGTTTGGTTTTGTAAATTCTTTCACGCACAGAAATCGCTGTGTTTCAATCATCATACATCAGAATATGAACTCTAAAAAGTCAAAATTATAACTATGCTCTCCTGAAAAATAGCCATTTGTGCGTCGAAAACAGATTGCAGTCGACGAAATATAAAACGAATTTTCAGTTTGAAATATAAGACATCAGTAGATAGTCAATATGGCCTGCACTACATTTAGTATCAGGCGCATTAGAGTTATTAGAGTTATTAGCATTAGAGATTATCAAGCTAGTACTATACAAATAATGCCCCATTTACACGGGGAGAGTTTCTCGACTCGAAGATACGATTATCGTAAGAATATAAAAAAGTTGCATTGCGTAAACATTGTCAGAACGCGATAATCTTAAGGTGGCTATGTCATGCAATAATGGCATACGACTCTCTCCGCGAGAAACTCTCCTCGTGTAAATGGTGCTTAAATCTTTACATGGGGCATAATATTTATTTCCATACATATTCGACGACATCGGCATCTATCGACTGTAAGTATTCGAAGCGAAGCTCGGAACATTTTCGCCGGGGAATTTAGTCGTCAGGAAAGGAATGTTGTGAGTCGCCGCCTTCTTTAAATCTCGGACTTACGCCGATCACAAATGCTAAAAATCTTTCCACACGAATTCGTTACGAAAATCTTAAAATTTTACTGAGTAGCCTTGCAAAGGGATATAAAAGATTTATCTATTTAAATATATAAAATAATAATGGTTTAATTAAAATGTAATAATCATGTATTACTTAAAGCATCGCATTGGTGGCTACTGTAAAGATGTTATTTTACGTATGTACATAAATAAATAAAAAAATAATCTTACACGATTTTGTAACATGAGTCAACATCCCCATTGTGCATCGTTGGTAGCTGAAAAACTATTTTTAATAGGGCTGTAACCAAACCTCCCCGTGATAAGTGAACGTAAGAAGTCGTAGGAAGCGACCAAAGGCTTTATCATAGTCACTGGGGGTGGGGGGGGGTTGAATTCGACTGTGGAAGAAATGCACCCTCACTAAGTGTAAGTGCGATTCCGAGCTGGACAACAGAGCGTGTGGGTTCGAATCTGTCGTTGACGCCCATAACACCTTACAGGGGCGTCCAGATCTAGACATAAGTGGAGAGCAACTGTGTACCCCAATCTGCGTCCTGGTTCTGCACCGGGCGATCATAGGGAAAAGGCGGAGTCGGGGCGCTTCTCGCTCTGAGATATCCAGTGCCGCCCGAAATGCTCGCGACGGCCAGCAAGGCTGGCATAGGTTTTTGTAAGGGACCCGGCTCGGTCGCAATATCCACAGGGAGCTGGGCTGGGCCGGTGACACTAACATAGCCTTTTCAGCCTACTTAGGGGTACCGAAAGGGCAGCTTTACAGTTTGTGTGTGGTACTATCGCACTATTATCACTTAATTAACATGTGTTTGTAGTATCGATAACTTCAGTAGAGTTCTGCAAAGTAAAATGAGTTGTAAAACAAAACAATATTCATATATTGGTACTGCAATAAAGATTGAAGCGATACGCAGTTATAAAGATGTTATTAAATTGTTCTAGTCATTCAATACCGAATAATGCCTGGGAGCGGTATATGTTCAAGTATTTCGACAATCGTCGCGCTACGGCCGCGGAGGTCGGGGGTTCGAGTCCCTCATGGGCGATTTCTATATCTGGTGTTAGCGTTAATTTTTGTTTTGTTTTCAAAAAACTATCACGTACGATAAGAGCGTAATAAATAATAATGATATGTTGATGTGGTTATCATTGAGTCGCTACGTCCGCAGCGCGCCGCATTATGCCGTGTTTGAAGATATTCACCAACCTGCCCAGGAGTGCGGTGCCTAATGACTTCGTGAACAAAATCATACCGGTCTTATCCAGGACTGTCAACAAACCGCCAGAGGTGAGTCACTTATGATTACATTACACAATCCCATAATTAAGTAGATGTTCTAAGGTGTGTGAAGCCATCCGGCGTTAGGCCATCGTGATGGACTATGACCAGAGCCCTTTCAATCCAAATTACGGTTGTAGCGTGGACCCGAGCTCGGCAGAGGGCCTTTATGGGCTGAGATAGTACGCTTAACAAAAATATTATAGTATGAGACGTAAAACAGCGAAACTAAAGTGGGATCATGTTTACTATGCATGTTTACTATTTTGTCTCGGCATCCTAATCTATCTAGCTGGTTGAAATGTAAAATTATACTAGTAAGATAAACAGACATAAAATTTGAAATTCAGAGAGAGTACTTCTTCGCGGCGCCCTCTTCTACTTTTCACAGCGCGGCGCGACGCACCATGGAGCGCACTTTAGAACACTATGAGATAAAGAGTATAGTCTGTATCATTCACTAGGAAAACGTAAGAATGAAGAAATAAAAAATAATTTTAAAAAATGAAATCGGCTTCAAAAGTGGTTAATAATTTTTATGTATTATAGATTTAATAAAATATTAGTTTTATTTCTCTCTTTTTATTACACTTTTGAAGTGGGTTTAATATTTTTAAATTATTTTTTATTATCTCATGAATTGCATTTTTATAGGTAAGCTTTAAAAACCAAATGCTGAATTTACACAAAAATCGCACTGTATATTATACATAAAGGTTTTTATAATTTTTGCTTACAAAAATAACAATAACATTTATTAATAGTTTACCAATTCGATTATGAAGACGGTATTTAGACTAGAAAGAAAGAAATGCACCCTCACTAAGTGTAAGTGCGATTCCGAGCTGGACAACAGAGCGTGTGGGTTCGAATCTGTCGTTGACGCCCATAACACCTTACAGGGGCGTCCAGATCTAGACATAAGTGGAGAGCAACTGTGTACCCCAATCTGCGTCCTGGTTCTGCACCGGGCGATCATAGGGAAAAGGCGGAGTCGGGGCGCTTCTCGCTCTGAGATATCCAGTGCCGCCCGAAATGCTCGCGACGGCCAGCGAGGCTGGCATAGGTTTTTGTAAGGGACCCGGCTCGGTCGCAATATCCACAGGGAGCTGGGCTGGGCCGGTGACACTAACATAGCCTTTTCAGCCTACTTAGGGGTACCGAAAGGGCAGCTTTACAGTTTGTGTGTGGTACTATCGCACTATTATCACTTAATTAACATGTGTTTGTAGTATCGATAACTTCAGTAGAGTTCTGCAAAGTAAAATGAGTTGTAAAACAAAACAATATTCATATATTGGTACTGCAATAAAGATTGAAGCGATACGCAGTTATAAAGATGTTATTAAATTGTTCTAGTCATTCAATACCGAATAATGCCTGGGAGCGGTATATGTTCAAGTATTTCGACAATCGTCGCGCTACGGCCGCGGAGGTCGGGGGTTCGAGTCCCTCATGGGCGATTTCTATATCTGGTGTTAGCGTTAATTTTTGTTTTGTTTTCAAAAAACTATCACGTACGATAAGAGCGTAATAAATAATAATGATATGTTGATGTGGTTATCATTGAGTCGCTACGTCCGCAGCGCGCCGCATTATGCCGTGTTTGAAGATATTCACCAACCTGCCCAGGAGTGCGGTGCCTAATGACTTCGTGAACAAAATCATACCGGTCTTATCCAGGACTGTCAACAAACCGCCAGAGGTGAGTCACTTATGATTACATTACACAATCCCATAATTAAGTAGATGTTCTAAGGTGTGTGAAGCCATCCGGCGTTAGGCCATCGTGATGGACTATGACCAGAGCCCTTTCAATCCAAATTACGGTTGTAGCGTGGACCCGAGCTCGGCAGAGGGCCTTTATGGGCTGAGATAGTACGCTTAACAAAAATATTATAGTATGAGACGTAAAACAGCGAAACTAAAGTGGGATCATGTTTACTATGCATGTTTACTATTTTGTCTCGGCATCCTAATCTATCTAGCTGGTTGAAATGTAAAATTATACTAGTAAGATAAACAGACATAAAATTTGAAATTCAGAGAGAGTACTTCTTCGCGGCGCCCTCTTCTACTTTTCACAGCGCGGCGCGACGCACCATGGAGCGCACTTTAGAACACTATGAGATAAAGAGTATAGTCTGTATCATTCACTAGGAAAACGTAAGAATGAAGAAATAAAAAATAATTTTAAAAAATGAAATCGGCTTCAAAAGTGGTTAATAATTTTTATGTATTATAGATTTAATAAAATATTAGTTTTATTTCTCTCTTTTTATTACACTTTTGAAGTGGGTTTAATATTTTTAAATTATTTTTTATTATCTCATGAATTGCATTTTTATAGGTAAGCTTTAAAAACCAAATGCTGAATTTACACAAAAATCGCACTGTATATTATACATAAAGGTTTTTATAATTTTTGCTTACAAAAATAACAATAACATTTATTAATAGTTTACCAATTCGATTATGAAGACGGTATTTAGACTAGAAAGAAATGGGAGTTTTGAATAATTTCTGCCAATAATTTATTTATGTCGTACACAACAGATTTCTAATTAAAAAACAAGACCAAACAAACAATAAACCGAATATGAAATATTATTCTCGGTGATGATACAGTACAATAATTTCGACAGCTTTGGTGTGGTCGGAATAGCTCAGCGGGTAGAGCGTAAGATCTTCAAATCTTAGGTCCCTGGTTCAAATCCAGGTTCCGACCAGTATTGAATTATAAGTTCAACCGAGAAATTTTTGTTTTTCTTTTTTGTAAATCTATTTCAGTAACTTGAGGTTTTACGTTTAAATATTTCCGAATGTTTTAAATGATATTGCGGCAAATATTTACATTGCGATTCCGATTTTATTTATAAATGTTGGTGTAAATAACTAAAAACACATTTTCTTTTCAAATATATGATATGACGGGACTATATTAACGTAATAGGAATCAAAACCAATGATTTTTATAAATTTTGTCTGTTTGTCTGTGCGGTGGTGTGCAATGAACTCAGAAACGGATTAACGGATTTCGATGAGATTTGGTATGGAGGTAGGTGACACCCTGGATTAATACTTAGGCTACTTTTTACCCCGAAAAATGTAGTGTTCCCGTGGGGGGAGGGACGAATGCTAAATGCTACTTAATTTTACCTACATATTTCTCATCACCCCAGGTGATATTGTACAAAATTTTAATAAAAATGTGAGCCGTCATGGGACGCCTGGCAGATGTGAAACATCGTGTGTGTACAAGGATTATGCATAAAAGATAATATTATTACAGGAATTAAATATAGCCTAATGAAAAAATTAAGTATTACGAATTTCTTACAGAAAATGGTAACTTTATTAATTATTTAATAAACATTTATTTACATGTGATATAAAAATTCGATATTAATATCAAGTGGCCACAATTCAAATATTTTCATCTGTGACTTCAGTAATAGTTATATTCGACGTTTGCTCTGCCGTTGTTATAAAAATTAAAAATTATAAAATATAAATTAAAATTTTAATTAATTATTTTAATTAATTTTAATATAAATTTAATTATAAATTTTTAATCATTGTTATTTTTATGTTTGCTTTGATGTTTGTTTGTACACATAAAATATATATATATATATATACCTCAGTATAGCGTGGCGACCCGTCGCCACGGCAAGCGTCGCCACGCCAACGATTCGGTTTACAAGTGATCCTATAGATGTTTCACATCAAAACTTGAAATTTCAGCCTCATTTGTAAGCATTTTGTAGTCAGTGAATCACCATCATCAGCCCGTTGCAATCCACTGCTGGACATAGGCCTCTCCCGAGGTACATCACAGAGCCCGGTCTGCTACTGCACGCATCCAGTCGCTGCCGACCCTCTTGTGCAAGTCGTCCTGCCATCTGGCCTGAGGCGCCCCACACTACGTTTGCACATGCATTTAACTTAAAATCTAATGTCCGGGGTGCGAGCGCAGTGATCTCTCATGTATAATGATAAGTCATGTAAGAATTATAAGTTTTCTACTCTTAAAAACCAACACTGTTAACTATGACACTTATCATTCACTCCGAACTCAATATATGGTTACTGCTATCTTATAGTTATCTAAATAACTAGTCCAGTCGCCCCACTCAAAACTAGAATACTCGTATAACATGATACTTTGGAAGGTAACCCCCATAGCCTCTTCTTAAAGGGGGAGGTGTTATACCCTAGATATGTAAGGATTAATGCCTATTCCAGCCTAACAATAGTCCAGTCAGCATTTCATCAGTTGTCTCATTAGTTAGACAGTCATTCACGAGCCAGTCTACGTCTCATTCCTGAATAGAGCGGTGGTCCCAAAAATAAGTTAACAATCAATTGTATTCTTTTTTTTTTCAATATACCTATATATTTTCCTTTTTTTAAAAAGGGACTTTTATTTTCAGGGCTAACAGTACGATAGAGGATTCAAACATTTTGTAAAGTGGCTGGAGTTTTACGCTCATACGGTTCCTTTTATATGAGGGACCTATTTACTATCTAATGCTCAGATAAAACGCACAATTAAAGTTCGTTTGACATTTACGAGTACAACGTGCAAGTTTCTTGCTTATAAATTTTCTCTGTGTAGGCAAATGTTCCACTAGCTTTTCCGTGACAATAATCGTACACAGATAGTATATCTCTATTATTGTTTAATCTTCATTACTGGCGAGGGATAAGTGACATGCGCGGTGTAAACGAAGCTTTATGTCCAACGTACAATACCTATTTAGTTTTAATGCAAAATGTAAACAATAAAGTTGTTTCCACAGAGTTGTTCCATTACGCTGAGGGAGGCAAATTGGTTGCATGGAAAAACTACATTATCCCGGTCTACCGCGCACCCCTGTCATAATTAAAACTAATTATCGGTTTCGATCACCGGGCTGCTGATGCGCGTGTAGTTTTTCGTGTAATCCAATATTGGAAAATTTATTTTATTTATTCAGGATAGCATACATTCATACAGTAGTACATTTAAAATTATTATAATAAAATACTCAAAAATATGGAGTTAACATACTACCCACGACGATATCCACAAATATTAGTTTTAACAGCCAGTGACGTGACTGTTTCAATGTTAATGGTAGGATAAAATAATAAAATTGGATAAAGTATTTTTTTTAAATTACCAAAATACCAATTATGGGTACTATAGCCCTACATCTAACCTAACGTCAGGAGATCGCTTGGAAAGTAATTTCTCGATGCCGCGGCGTAATTTTAAAACATTGGAATTTATGTCGTATTCCTACCAGATACGTTTGAATATCCTTTGGTGAAAAATTAAATTCCTTGCGATGACGTCCCGGTCTGCGCTGGTCATTAATGAAACCAATAACGCCAAGGAGGCTAGCTCATAGACAACAAACTTTGAATTGGCTCTAACATGTATCCTTGCATGTACCTAATGATATAAGTCATCTAACTTCTGTTAGCGTGTGGTGAAATTTGGAACTACAAATAAAACTTGAAAAATATATTTAACGCATTGTTTGAGATATGTTTTCATATAAACAACAAGCATTTATACTCGTAATGTTAGAATGTCTTTTGTGTAATAGATATAGAATACTATAGGTATAAAATTATACTTAAACGAATGTAATCATATCATTTGTAAGACTGTTTGTTTCTTAATAAATAAAATAAAATATACTAATCTAATATTAACAAATCCAATCTATTAAAATGTGAATAGAGAAAAACCGTTTCTAATATTTTTACAACAGCATGACAACAACACATTCGGATTATAGATCGTAAACTATCTATAATAGTAGTCTGCATATGAAGGTGCGTTAATTACTATTCCAGTTTAAGCATGCCATTGCATGAAGTTATACACGAATCAATTGGGCTGGACTTGGAATAATTAATTATCCGACCGTTTGTAACGCTCGAAATGGCATCTTAGATGTATTATAAACCCCGATGTAATGATGTTCCCGGTATAAGAAATTTTCCAGCTGGCTGCCTCGGTGGCGTAGCTGTGCTACGATAATTACAAAGCTGAACTCTCTGGTTCAAATCCCGGGTCGGGCAAAGTGATATTGACCCGAGACCTCAGCTTTGCAATCATACTGTAGTACAACAACGCCACCAAGGCAGTCGAAATATCTAATAAGAATTCATTGTTTCTTCGATAGAAGTAAGACTCAGCTTGTCAAAATTGTACAACGATCTATAAATTCAAACCTATCTTGATAAACTAACATTAGGTAAATTATACTCTACATTGATTACGCTAACACTATTCTCAAATAATACCCACTATTTAACAATCCTCGTTATAAATCGGTTTATCGAACATTTTCCAACCGCCTTCAGCTTCGTAATATCGAGGTCGCGACGTTAGTTCTGTAGTGATTAAGTTGCCATTACCGGATATTGGTATACAGGAGTGAGACAGGCACTAAATTAACAAGCACGATGTTGATGTTATTGGCTATTTAAAAGGTACTTATAAAGAAGATACTAGGCTCGATTGAAAACGTAAGCAATTGAAAGTATCGCGGCCTCACATACAAATTATTTATTATTTTTACAATTATATCCTCATTGGGTCTATATATTCTTTGGCTTTCGCAGTATACAATTTTGTTGCCTTAGTCACATTGGAAAGCCGCAGATTGATTATAAGTTATATTGCCAACACTACAGACATTTCATATGACAGCCTTCGTGGCGCAGTTGGTTAGACACCGGCTGTGAAACGATGGGCTGCGGATTCGATCCCCGCACGGAGACAACTGTTTGTGAGGGCCGTGTAAGTATTTGTCCCGGGTTTACGTGTTTGTGAGACCAAAAAGACCACGACAAAGACTTAATTGATCTTAATGTGGGGTCAGGACTATGTATGTCACTGTTGGGTATATTTATTTATTTATTATTTATGCGAGTGAACACGAAGCATAATTATCAATGAACCGGATTTTCTAATGTACCTGCAAGGTGGATCCCTAAGTTGCTTTCAGTCGAGCAGAAACGAATTTCTCGCGGCGGTTTGGCACTTTCCGGGTTTCATCGGTTTCCTAACTTTAAAAACTACCTTGGCGGACAGAAATTTTCGTCAAATGAATAGGTTGAAGCCGCAGTGAATTAGTATTTCGCAGACCTTCAAGAATCTTTCTTTATAACCGGTATAGAAGTTTTACAACACAGATGGCAGAAATGCATTGAGTTAGATGGAGATTGTGTTGAGGAATAAAAATATTTTTGTATGTAATTTATTGTGATTTATTTGCTAAGGCCGCGAACCTTGCAATCAGCCTTCGTAATATACAGGTTGACAAAAAATCTGTCCCATCGATGAAGGTGTGTTAAGGCATCATTAAAGTGTTTTATTTAAAATATCCGTTTTACATAATATTAGAAAAAAATATTCTTAGTAAAATAAATTAAAAAATAGAGAGTCTCACATGACACTGCTAACAAAGGCGTTCGTAATAAGCAACATGTGGGGTGACTTTTCAGAATTGTTATAATGTGTGATGTTGTCAGAATTTCAAACTTTCCTAGATTTTAGTGTAATATTGTTACTTAAATATGTATTATGAATTACGATTATTATATTCTACTTTTTAATATTTTTTTTTATCAGCCCATATACCCCCCACTGCTGGGCACGGGCCTACTCTACAATTGAGAGAATCGATTGAGAGTGGTTAGGCCATATAGTCCACCACGCTGGCCTAGTGCGGGTTGGCGAACTTACATACCGTAGAAAATCTTTAAAATCGCTACGGTATGCAGGTTTCCTCACGATGTTTTCCTTCACCGTTAAAGAAGCCTCACCGTCAAGAAGCGTCACCTTTTTAATATATTTTTTTCGTATTTTTTTAATACTGCAATTGAGATACTCAAATGCACGTCTTGGATCAGACAGGTTTATTTTGTCATACTGTTGAACTAAACAGGTACCGAGAAATTGCTGAATGCAAACTTACAACCGATTGCTGCAGAAATCCTGCGGGAAGATCTATGTATGGGTGCTAGGGAAAATTATATCGTCGGGGAAGATTTAAGTAGCAATTCTTGGTATATAGTTGAAAAGCGGAAATATCTGTGCGCACTGTGCACGAACCAAACAAGACTGTTCGAATTTAGCTTATGATAAACCGAGCGACGTTTCCAGCAACATTAGGTTGTTTATAAATATTTTATCATATGTTGTAAATAAATAATAATAATAATAATCATTGGTAGAGGCCTATGTTCAGCAGTGGACTTCCTTTGGCTGATGGATGGATGATGGATGATGTTGTAAATATGACGTTACTTCAGAATGTAACTTTTTTTAAATTGTGATAATTTTTTTTTGTTATTATTTTAGTTGTCTTTGATAATTTAATTCATAAATAAATAGTAATTCGGCGATTAGGGCTGCCGCCTGCGTTTAGCTGATCTCATTAGCAAAACGCAGGCTGTGATATACGAGGGCGGTGGACGGGTCGGTCCCCGCAATAATACGAATATTAGGCTGTTTTACAGTTCTTTCTTTGTTTAGAAAGTGGGAGGCAGTGAGACGGCGAATTATCTTATATTGTCTGACATCCATCACACATGGTTTGTATGTGTTGTCAGGATTTACGTATTAAGTGATTTATTTATTGTAGTTCTTATCTCCCGGCTTTTAAAATTGATTGGTAGGTAACACATACAGTCAATTTTAGTGATAATTACCCAATTTTTATCGACTACCTGGTTTCGACTAGGCCTTGACGATGATTCAGATATTTGTGGCCGCGATTCGACTTTACCTTGCCAATTAGCACACGCTTTGATCTAAACCAACAATGACCGACAGAAATTTATAGAATATCGAAATACGTGTGGTTGGTTTGGCCGCATCACCTTTGCATGTTTGAGCGTGTGGCGAAACCCATCACAATATGTCCAAATCATTCCTATGTTACAAAGTGAGTCATCATAAGTCGATAATGAATAGAAAAACCCAATCCCACTTTCCCGACCCGGGAGTCGAACCCCAGCCCTCAGCGTTGTGATCGCACCGTAGCACAACTGCGCCACGGAGGCAGTCAACATTACAATAAAATCCGAGACTAGGTAATTAACCTACTATTGTTCTAAATAAGTCAGTTAGTATGCCCGGTAGAGCCGCGTGTCGACACACTCAGGTCATCATAGCCCATCGATAACATGCAATAAAGCCCAACACACCGCTTTGTACAATGCCTACGCTTTGCGATAACTGGGCCCTTTGCGAAATGTACATAAGTTTGCCATTGGTACATCGCATTAAAATACAGGGTATATCAAGACTGCGACCGAAAACGAAGCCAGGTGGTAATTATAGTGATTACAGACACAATGCAACTAAAAATTTCTCAAAAAAAAGCGACAGGATTTTCTTTGCAACTTTTTTAAATATCATGGTGTTGGAATGGTAAGTCCCAAGTTTTTGGTATAATTTTAATTTAAACATGATGTAGGCTGCCACCAACAGGTCACTGTGGAAAATATTGGTAGAGGCCTATGTTTAGCAGTGGACTTCTTTTGGCTGATGGATTGGATTGGATAATTTAAACCTTTGCGTATCATTGTGTCTTTAAAAATAAAACGGTGTACATTATTATCTTAGGAAAAAGATGTATTTACCACCCAAAAACGACGATCAGTAAAAAATTACAACAAAATTGTCGCTTTTTTTGTTGTATTGTATCTGAAGTCACCAATTCTACCACCTGGCTTCGTTTTCGGTCACAGTCTGGATATTACCCTGTATATAATGACTTTTTCAAGAGGGCGCGGATGGCCAAATTCAAAACTACGAGGAATAAAGAAAAATACACAACGAAAAGGAGTATTTATTTATTTATTCCACCCCGATTTTGAAGAATACTAAAACTGCATACTTCGTTTTCATACCAAACATATCAACCTACTAAGGTCATTGCCCCGTATTATTTTGCTACTGTAAAGTAAAACGTGAGATAACTTGGTACTAAAATTCGCGAAACGCACAGAAAATCCTTTTAAGTCCGCGACGTGAATGGACTGGCAACATCTCCGTAGAAAACGCAAGTTTCCGCGTTCACAGCACACATCGAGGACGCCTTACATAATTTAGCCTTCGCTTCGCTCTGAGCTAATCCTAGACTTTGAATATGCTAAATCAATTTTCACTTTCACTCAAGAACTCGCTTTGTATGACCTATGCACTGGGTAAGGCATTAAGGTAAGCTTTTGTAATATGATGATAGACGTCACATCGGCACCTTTTATACTCGTAGTAATAGGCTAAGTGAAAAATGCATGTTTCTTTGATATTGTCACATACTAGTAAAGTAATGGTGTTTTAGATTTGCGAATGTTACACATTGAAATAAAATATTTTTTTACAGATTTTCGTTTAATTTTTACATCTGCTGTTGAAAGCTGCAAAGTGATCGAAACGTCGGGAAGTTAAAAGAATGTAATAATATATGAAATTCTCAATAAAATCTGTAAAAGATAGTTTTATTTCTAGGATAGTTAAGATTATGATTTTCTGTATTTTTAAGGATCTTGGTAATATTAAATTGGGCATAAGTATGTTATAAAACGGAAACGCGGCACGTAGCTATGTCACTTCGAAAAAGGAAGGTTTCTGCGATTTTTCTAAAATTAGATGAGCATGCGGCTGATATTTTTAAAAATTGTTTCTAAAGATGCTGCGGACGAGCCGAGGATTATACGGAGGAGGGACGATTATAGCCGGGTTGTTAAACTGATAAAGAATGCCTCTAGCATTAAGTCTATACACAATTTGTATAAAGTGTTAAAAATAAATAATTTTAATATTAAACAGCTTGTTTAATGGTGCGGTAACATTAAGCATGGGCGATTTGTTGTTTTTTTGGTTCGTGCGTGGTGTAGACTATAGTAGCATTTAAGAATATCAATAAATTACGACAATTTTAAATTAAATTTGTCAAGGGCAGTATAGTACATTTTTTTTAATACGACATGTCAAAGTTGATCAATAATTAATTTAAAAACCCTTCCATGAAGAATTTGATCCTGTTTCTTGAAAAATATACTTGTTTTGGTTTAATTTAGTATGTAGTTATTAACCTTAATTGAAATCACTCGTCACAATGCTACACAGTATTGGTCAAAGTTGATTTTTTGAATGTTTACTAGAATGGCAGTCACTTAAAAACTAACGGGGACAGGACTTTAATTTAATATAAAAATATATATTTATAATTTACGCAACGCAAGTAAATTGTATGACAATAGTGTTTGTATAGTCGAATCAAAATATTTATTTGTAAAGTGTGTTTCATACAAGTGTATGCAAATTCATGTGAGAGAGTAAAGTTCTTGGACCTCAATGCCAATTATTTGCATTATACATATGTGAGTTGTTTGCATTTGCTGAATACGTTTGTATATGTTACGGAAATGTATGTGATCCGTCATTGTACGCAATTCCTGGAAAGTGTATAATGCATTTTCTAAGTAGCGGTTGGAAATGTAGAACATTCTGGACGTTAATGAAAACGAACGCTTACGAATACACAGGTATACTTAAGACACACTAAGGGACAAGGGCGGATCCAGTTTTCAGCTCAGGGGGGTCATATAGTCAGAACACTGGGCATACTCGAATTTGATTACAATAATACATCTACCACAATGACATGACACCTGTGATTTGTGAATTGTGATGTTTAGCAAAGTTCTGATTTGAAAATTCGATGAAACTAAAAAACGACACAACATTTATGGTATGTACTATGTACTTATAAATTTTTAGCAACAATATAAAAAAAAAATGTCAATCTGGAGCCCAGGGGGGGTCATGAACCCCTTGACCTCCCTCTGGGTCCGCCCTTGCTACAAGGGATACTTAGGTTAGGTTGGGATTGAGATAGAATATACGAGAACAAAATTGGATGAAATTAAACAATATATATTAAAAAGTTCATTTAGAATTTGGAATAAACTAACCTAACCTAACGATTGTGTCGTCGCAGTCGGGTGTTTCAATACCCAGTTTACTACTGCGTTTTAACACTTTATTCACAGAAGGATTCATTCTGTGTTGTACGAAATATAAATACGTTTCCAAGGAAATGTTTGTAATACTTCATCGTTAAATCATTAATTTACACATTTCCTAAACATCTCGGAATTGTCTACGATTCCTAGTTTTCATATATTTCTGGTGACATGTATAAATAAATTGAGGTTTGTTATCCTTATTTATTTTATGTTGATGGTTAATTGAGAGGGCACAGGAGGGCCAGTAGCGACTGAATGCATAAAGCAGCAGAGAGGGCTCTGTGGCGTACCTTGGGAGAGGCCTACGTCCAGCAATGGACTGCAACGGGCTGATGATGATGATGTTGGTTAATTGTTAAAGAAATAGTGAAGAAAAAGTGTAACATTAGTCAGCATTTGTTTCTGTATAAATTATGTTTCTGTTTTTTGTGCATCAGAGATTTTGTGTTAAATATACCATGTATTTTTTTTCGACTGCCTCGGTGGCGTAGTGGTACTACGGTATGATTGCAAAACTAAGGTCGCGGGTTCGAATCCAGTGTCGGGCAAAGTGATAGCCCGAAAGTGAAGCCCGATATGGCGATAGGCTCGTCCCCTATCACATCGTGGGACGGAATATACAAGGCGAAACGTGGGTGTTCTGGTAGCACCTCTGCCTACCCCTTCTGGGAAAAAGGCGTGTGTTTATGTATGTATTTTTTTAATCAAACACGTTTTTTTTTACAAATCTTGTGTTACATCAGACTTGACAATGGAATTTTCCTTTTCAATGATTCCATAAACACTCAGACAAGAAACAAAACCTTGTGGATCGCTCAAATATTTTTTCAGGTGCGGAGATCGAACCTGCGACCACCCGTTTAACAGGCAGCGTCTAACTGCGCCACGAAGATCGTTGTATGGTCGATGCGAGCCTTAGTAATTCATACAAAGAATATATTTGCCTGATATGTTCATGACACGGTTATGGTAAGTCACACTGAGTAGAGACTCTTAGGCGAGCCCTAGACCTCATAACACTTTCAATTTTATTGTCCAATATATGACAATATTGCACAATAAAATTGAAAGGCGCTTTGAATCCCAACGATTAATCATTACGCAATCTTCAATATTAACCTTGTATGGTCAATAATATTGCACATATCGTAATATTGCGCAAAATTATTGATAGTCCTGGGGCCGCTTTAATCCCGATTTTAATGTTGATGTGACTACTAACCCCATGGGCAACCGAACTAGGACTCGGTAAAGCGACAATTTCTTAATTCTAAACAATGGACAATAATGTATGATTAATGGAATTTTAATGAAGCTCTCAGCGCCAGGAGGAAACACACGCTTCCCATTGTGCCGTTATCTGTACACGATTATTATCATTTTCGTATGCTATTATAATATTTGGCCGCGCGATGCCCATTATTATATAATTGGAGGTCGAAATGTTAAGTAAACATGAGTCCTTTTTTGTTAAGTTTTTGGGTACATTCAGCAAGGAATTGAAATGAAGAAATAAAAATGAAATGTGTTTATTTCGTTTCATAAAATACGAGGTGGAGTTAGGAGCTTCTAGTAAGCTGTAAGTGCGCTTGTAGCAGAAAAATCCGCTTTCTCACAGCAAATTACATCACAGTAACAATAATTGTGGTGTACAAAATAAACGACACTAATTGTATAATAAATAAAATAAACAAAAAGACTCTTTTCTGTTCTCTAGTGAAAATTTGGTGAACTTTTCTTTTCGCCTCAAAGTGATGGCGGGCCTATAACCAAGCTGTCGGGTCGTCGACAAATGATACGATTTTTTCAAACGTAATAAAAACAACACAAATTGAGGTCCAAATTGCAAGATAAAATTCTGTACGTAAGCTGAAATGACAATTTAAATAAGCACAGTAAACCATTCAAATTCGAAAAGTCAAAGAAAAGAAAAGAAGTGTCTGTTTCAGGCGTGAACCACCGATAATTTTTATGTATAGTACGGTAGCCTACTAAATTATGTCTTTTTTATTTGTGAGCATATAAATAATTAAAAATTAAAACGCATGTACAACATATTCGAATCAGTACAAAACACAATTTTTCTATTGTGTAATAATATCTACTTATTGAGGTACAGACGAGCTCATTAATGCCTATCTTCCTTTTCCCCTCACAGGCTCACACGCTGGAAAACCTTTAGAATTCTTGTAATAATTTTCTTTCAGTTCAGTTTACCTTTAAGAGGATTTTACTCCATTGTCGTCCGTGTTATTATACTTTGTGTTTGTTACAAATATAAAGCTCCGCGAACAGTGTGTTTTATAACAATAACATCATATTACCGACGGTAATTTCTTTAAGCATGGGACACAGGATTGAAATTGTACGCAGTTAGAATTTAATATCATTGTGCTCTGCCGACTGAACTATCATTATTGCTTGTAAGGAGTTGTGTTAGGATTCAACACTCGAAATATTGATGTGTTATCAATGTTTTATGCTTTGTATTTTTCATTTTGGCTCGGCAAAGTGATTACTCGGTAATTATTTGATGGATTATCAGAATGTGTTACATTGGTCATGTGCGGTTGTGTCCTACTGTTCATGATAATTAAACTGGCTTCTACAAAAAATGTTCAATTGTTTTATCCATATGGGCTAGAATACGTGGCACTGACTAAGTTAATAAACAAATAAATACACCCAACAGTAACATACACGTAAAAAGTCCTGACCCCACACTAAGATCTAGTCTTCTGTCATGGGTATCAGAATCTACGAGACACTTTTCGGTCGCACAGATACTCAGACCCGAAACAATTTGTGGTTCACACAAATATTTGTTACGGTGCGGACTTCGAACCCGCGGTCTCTCATTCCGCAGCCGGCGTCTAACCAACTGCGCCACGCAGGTTGTCAATCTGTACAAATGTGTTAAAAATGTACTTAATGAAGTACAGACACAAAAAGTTTTAAAACTACACACTGATATAATCAACAATAATTATAATAAGAATAGAAACAATTATAAAAAGAAGATTATCTATATTTCTAAAACTTTGTTTTTTCTTCACCCGTCTGCCACCTGAAGCCGCATTCAACTGAGCCATACGAGTATTTAAATAACTTACACCAGTGTTTCCCAATTAGTGGTACGCGAACCCCTGGGGGTACGTGAAGTAACATGAACGGGTAGGCAGAAATCCTTTGTCTAAGTCTTATAATGTAAAATAATTGAAACAATAAAAGTTTTATTAATTATATTGTATTATATACTAGCGGCCCGGCCCGGTTTCGCCCGGGCATATAGTTTTTGAGTCCAAAATAAAGAAAACTATGCACGACATTATTTTTATTAGTGGTTATGAGTCAAATTATGAATTTATGACATCAATAGCTGCAACGGTTTTGATTCTCCGTTGAATATTTCATCCATTATTTTTCGTCTATGAGAGATAAGAGATACAAGAGCTGAAATATAATTTTTCATAGAAATAGCTTTAGCGGTTTCCATTTTCCATATAAAAGTTCAACCCTTATTTTAACCTCTTATTTTACCCCCATTATGCTGTTTTCTCAAAATTATTGCACGCCATTATGTTTCGTCTATGAGATATAAGAGATATAAGAGTTGAAATATAAATTTTCATAGAAATAACCTTAGCGGTTTCCATTTTCCATATAAAAGTTCAACCCTTATTTTAACCCCTTTAGGGTTAATTTTAAGAAAACAAAGTATGCAGATTTTTTAAAATAAGTAACTAAAGTGCCAAGCTTTATATCTGTAAATTGATTCTTCGATAAAATAAATCGTCCCTTATTTCAACCCCTTCAAGCCTTTTTTTCACAAACAAAAGTAGTCTAGGTCCTTTCGCAAGGTCCCATCTATCACTGTACCAAATTTCATTAAAATCGGTTCTGTGGTAAAGACGTGAAAAGGCAACAGACAGACAGAGTTACTTTCGCATTTATAATACTAAGTTAGGATTAAAAGTAACTACTGATATTTTGGGGCTACTGCTCTCACCTCTGAGCAGGAGCCCCAAAATATCAGCTCGACCCATTTGACTCCTTAAAGCGACGAGCTCTTTGAATCGTCCATAATCCCGGAGAATGTGGAAACGTTAGGACTGCGGAGGGACTTCGGGTCGCTCTGTGTGTTCTATCGTCTGTTCCATGGGAAGTGCTCCGTGGAACTGTTAAGAAGGTATCACCGTCGCCATTTTACCATCGCACCACCCTTCACCGCATTCCTACCACTGCCAAGATCCATGAGCGGCGGAGACGGCTTACCATCAGGCGAGCCGCATGCTCGTTTGCCTGCTAAGGCTGATAAAAAAATGTATATTATTTATAATTTCTGCTATAACCGCCATAAATTAGATGCTAGCAAATAGTAAAACGGTAATGGCGGGACATCGTCGCGCGCAGAATTCATATTCGTATGTTATTTTTATGACTTTGTTGTATATTTTTCCGCTGCCCGCTGGCGTATATTTCGTGGCTTATCGAGTCCGCGACATCGAGTATTTTTTAAAGGGGTAGACAGAAAGAACTAATCGGGAAACACTGTACTACGTCAATCAGCCCATCCGAAAACCGAACTGCACTGTGTGTAATTGGATCGCCGAATCGGTGAAGAGTAATAGAGCGATTCTGACCTATCAGCCTAGCTGATATGACGTCGGCGTCGAATTATGCATGAAGAGATATGCAATTGCATTTTCGCGTACCGTATGAAAATCTGCCGTTTAGCTACGGTGCGCTGGCTTCGGTAACATAGGATCGGGCGCAGGGCGCAACAATTAACAGCCCCATCTGTTCATGCACGGATAAAGTGATTTGCCGACGTGAGGTTTCATGTTTGGGAGAGTGTATTTTGAGTAATTTAACATGTGGGTTGGGTTGTGTTAGCGGCAGTGTCTGAAAACAAATACAGTTAATTTAGGAAAATAAATAAAATGATTCTGATGAATATTTTATTTAATTAGGATAGACAGTTTTGGCTATATGTATACGCTAATTGTGGTGAATATTCTACATAAAAAGTGTAATCATTAATTGTATATTTTAAACCGTAAATTGAATGACTGTTAGTTTAAACGTTGATTTTATATTAGCACGCTGTTTCCCATCCATCAGCCAAAGGAAGTCCACTGCTGAACATAGGCCTCTCCCAATGATTTCCACAGTGACCTGTTGGAGGCAGCCTGCATCCAGCGACGTCCCGCGACCTTTACCAGGTCGTCTGACCACCTAGTGGGTGGACGCTGTTTGTTTGCTGTCAAATGTCTATATAAACGTATCTCTTTTATTTTCTCCAACTAAATTTAGTTTCACCATATTTTGAAAATGTTTGCGCGTGTAATTAATTATCGCTTTTATTGATAACGACAATATAGTAGAGAATCCTACACATCTGAGAAATCTGCCAAAGGAAAATGTACTAACGCAATATGCTACTGTGGACTGAGGCCTATTTCCTTCGATGAAATATCCATACTCCATAAAATAGGAGGGAAGGTCCATAGCTTTACGTTTTTAATACTAACACTAGTTATAAAACACAAACCTAAACATACTGTGAATTTTCTTGGTGTGCAAACCGGATCTGCGACACTACACACCTTTTTAATCAACTACGCGGGCTGACAATTTTACTATTACGTGTATGGAAACAAACCGTAACAATATGAAGATGTGCCTAATTTACGAGAACCGTGTGAACTCGACGTTACACAATAGCTACCTGCCGAGTTTTATTACGGTTGTGATTCTAGCGGCGGGGGGCATTCAGGCTTCCATCCGGGGGAGCGGGCCCCTGCTTCCGGAACATTGACATTGTACAAGTTCTTTAAAAAAAATTGTTGACGATTGTGTTGACTCTCTAATAGCTGTTTAATTTTATTTGTTTAGTAGTTATGTGGTGGTGTATGTGACACGCCTATGTTGAGCAGTGGGCTTCCTGTGGTTGAAGAGGGAGAGAGAGTAGTTGAGTAATAATGTTGGTGAAGAGGTTCTTTCCATATCAGGTATTTAAGAAATATGTTTACTTGAACGTTTTTATTTGAATCAAGCACAGATATCTGGACGGAAAAATGAAATTTAGCATAAAGAGATTACATACCTACATACATAAATAAACTTAAGCCCTTTTCCCAAAAGGGGCAGAGTTGCTACCAGGACACAAACGTTTCGTCTTATTTCTTCCGCCCCACGATGCCTATCGCCATATCGAGCACAAATTCCTGATTCCGGGCGGATGAATAGAAAAATCCATTATCACTACGCCCTACCCGAACCCGAGACCTCAGCGTTGCAATCGTACCGTAGTACAACTGCGCCACTAAGGCAGCGTATGTATAATAACCCCAGGAGACATATTATTTCTATCTGATTAAGTTCGTTGCTTTACACAAGCTTAGAAACTGGCGAAGTTTCAGCGGTCAGTATCAGGTAACAATTGATATTCTTGCGAGCCCATGATTCCGGCTTACCGTGGCTACGGTGGGTTTCGTGTGAACTGTGACGTAATATTAACCTCCCAAGTAATTGACCTGAGTCCGCACTGTTCATCAAGTTAAAACAATGAGGCACTCTCCGTGCCCGCGACGATGGTTAAACTCAAAGTTCACTTTCACTCCGGGTCGGCGGGTCATCACGTCCCACATTACCTGCTCGTTTCTTGAGGACGGAAAGGTACGGGGCCCTTGACCCCCGTTGATAATATATTGTTAAGTAATTTTATAAAAAATGTGAATATTTAGTTTATTCAATTATTGAATATATCAACGAATCAATTATTGGATATATCAACGAAATAAATATTAATATAGCCCGTAAATTGAAAGTTACTGTGATCCTTTATTATGTTGTCATTTAATTAGTTTTGGGCTTGGGCTTTATATAACTTATGAGCTTAATCCGAATTCATTTTATTGTACTCCTATTAGGACCCCTATGTTGCATTAAGATTTTGTTTACTTTATTATTAAATTCTATTAGATTTTTAATGACTATTTATTAACATCCATTCACAAAAACACTATAGAGAGCATTAAACGATAAATAACTTTTTAACTAAGTAGTTAAGAGAGCTTTGTACGAGCAGAATTGTTGTGTCTTTAACAAATTAGTAACTAATTGGTTAAAGAACAATTCTGATTGTACGAGTATAATGCTCTCTTTAGTGTGTGTGTGTGTAGTTTTGGAAATCATTTACCAAAATAGTTTACGATCATTATATATTTCCACGGATTAAAAAAAACAGAAATTAAACACTTTTTTATATATATAATAAACATTTATCCAAACACTATCATCAATATATTTATCGGAAGTCCATTAGATGTCCACGCCTCAAGCTTAAAAACTACAAGCATTGCCACAGCGGCCTGTCGGATGCAGCCTGCATTTTTATAATAAATCTTGTAAAATATAAATGTCGATGAAAATCTTCGAGGATTTTCAAAGACATGAGAAGTATGGAATTTTTGTCCGGCGTGCCGGCCGACTCGCGGACTATCACATCTTTTAACGGGAATGTTTTATAACTTCTCTTTATTTTGTAAGTTTTTTTACATTTTTATATACATATATTTTAAAAAAAAGCAATATACATATAAAAATATTATAAAATTATAACCCTTCGGTGGCGAGGCTGAAGACCTCAATATTAGTTATATAATATTATTATATTCATTGGAATTTGGGTGTCAGTAGTTGAATCTCTACCTCCAGATTCTGGCATGGAGGGCAAATTATGTGGGAATAGTTCAGTTCGGGTCAAATGAAACAATGATTGGCTTAATTATCTTCGATGAAAAATCGTCCTCTTTAATACGTCTCGCATCGTTTTCGTCTTTCACCGTCCTCCATTCAGTTCTCGCCTATTCAGTCCTTCCGTAGTTACACATCTTAATCATTCATCCTCTAACTCTTTCCATCTTTAGTACTTTCATTCGTCATCTCTTTTACACAATCACGTGACACGTTCCATACCAGTAATTAGTCTCAAGTGTCATTCTACTTATTTTTCATCATTATTCAGTAGGCGCGCCCCCTATCACATCATGAGACGGAACACATAAGGCGAAACGTGGGTGTCCTGGTTGCACCACTGTCTACCCCTGGAAAAAATGCGTGATATTTATGAATGTATGTATGTAGGTATGTTGGTATTATTTAGCAATATAGCAGTACAATAGTACAGTAGTTCACTTGACCGTAGTTGCATACAATGGAATGATATCAAAAACGGTTCAGCAATTATTTACAAAATATGAAATTAATTTTCATTATAATAAGTTTCCTTTTATGATGTGAATAATTATACATTTGAATAGAATCTTGTAGTCAAAGGAGCAATATTTATAAAAACATCCGGAGACTACAGGAAGCGGAAGTGAGGTCGGGTCGCCGCCAGGGAGTGGAACCGGCGGCCACTGAGATCGCCGGCTACATTAATGTCATTGTAAGTACAGGCGTGTGGAAAATGATAATGCGTGGGAATTGCTTATTTTTCAAACAAGTTTGGTAGTGTCAACTTATTGTAAGTGTTTTTGTTTGGTCACATTGCAATATATTTATTATTTGCATAGTGATTCATTTAAATACATCTTGAAAATAATACAGTTGTTATTTTTATACGTTCACAACATTCCGAGCAACGACAAGTAATATTTATTTAATCATCATCATCATCAGCCCTTTCGCGTCCACTGCTGGACATAGCCTTCTCCTATGGCATGCCACTGGGCTTAATCTTCTGCCCTTTGTCTCCAACTGCTACCAGCCATCTTATATAATATATACAAGGTATATCAAAACTGCTACCAAAAACGAAGCCAGGCGGTAGTTTTAGTGACTTTAGACACAATGCAATTAATTTTTTTGTAAGGAAAGCGACGGTTTTTTTTTTAATTTTTTCCTATCATCGTATTCGGGTAGTAAATACACCGCTTTCCCATAATAATAATGTACACCTTTTTATTTGTTAAGACACAGTGGGATTCTATTATAATTTTAGCAAAAACTAGGAATTTACCATCCAAATACGATGATATTCAATAAATTGCAAAAAATCCTTTCGCTTTTTTTTTAATTTTTAGTTGCATTATACCTGTAATCATTAATACTACTTACTACGTGGCTCCGTTTTTGGTCGCAGTCTTGATATACCCCGTATAAGATTAAGATGGGAAATGATATAATTATATATGAATATTTATTTCTTCTACTCAAACTTATTTTTACATTATTCTTATCTATCTTATTTTACATATAGACCACACTAATATGGGTTCGCCATTGTATAATTCTTGTTTTGTTTTGCATGACCGACTGCTCAAATCAAAAATCAAAAATAGGTGTTTATTCCTCCACGCTGCTACGGTTTGGTGTTTTCTGTAGCACCTATAATCTAATACTGCTGAGAACGGGACTCCTCTCTAACCGAAAGTTCGACTGAGGAGGTTTAGGCCGTAGTTTATCACGCTGGCCTAAGTCGGGTTGATGGATTCGATAATTTAAAATGTCCATGGTATGCAAGTTTCATCGCTTTATTTTCCTTCGCCGTCAAAGTGCGTGGTAACTAACAATCAATACACACCTTACTCCGAAAAGTCCTAGGTGTGATTTGAACCCGCCACCAGCGTCTCGGCAGCCTCGTCCGATCATTAACCAACAGACCATCACGCATTTACTTGGTGCTCTATACCTTGTAATAAATATTATAACACCTTGGTGTATTTATTTATTTGGGATAAACACTCAAATAGTTACACATTACAATATTCAATACAAATAATAATTTGTGATTTCAACGTAGATGTAAAGAATATTGTATGTTTTCTTATAAATCGGTAGCACTTTTGCGTGCGTCTATGAGCGGAGCAACCGCGGGTCATCACTGAGGAGAAATCGTCCGTTCACACGATGCACTTGCCACTTCTAGACGTAACTCTGAGATTTCCTCTCAGTCGTGCAAAGTTACTCAATGTAAAACTTTTGAAATTTAATTAATAGAATTTCAAATTGAAAACAACTTTACAGAAATTTTCAAACTTCAATCAACAGTTACAAGGTATCGTCTGTGGTTCTCTCAATAATTAATGTTGGAATAATATTCACTTACCGTTTAGTAAAAAATACATACATATATAGTATATATATACGTATATACATAGTCCCGACCCCACACTATCAGGTGTTGTGTCGTGGATATTGGAAACTAGAAGAAACTTTTTGGTCCCAAAAACACCACACACGTACTGCTAAACATAAGTATTATGATTTATAACAAAAAACTGTATTCTACAACGCTGGCATATACAGCTTGGCATTCTGCAAACGGAAAGCGCAGCGTGGGACGTCCACCCACTAGGTGGTCAGACGACCTGGAAAAGGTCGCGGGACGTCGCTGGATGCAGGCTGCCTTCAACAGGTCATTGTGGAAATCATTAGGAGAGGCCTATGTTCAGCAGTGGACTTCCTTTGGCTGATGGATGGATGGATGGATGGATTCTGCAAACGCGATCGATAACCATGCATGTTTTACCCTCACGACATTTTTCATCACCTTTCGGACCACAAACAAGACCTTGCTTTATAAATGTACAATAAATTGGTAATAATAAATAAATAAATACACCCAATAGTCACATATATAGTCCTGACCCCACACTAAGATCTATTCTGGTGTCGTGGGTATCAGAAGCTACGAGAGACTTTTCGGTCTCACAAACATCTAGACCCGACACAAATATTTGTGGGCCACACAAACATTTGTGTTGGTGCGGGGATCGAACCCACGGGCTCTCATTTCACAGTCGGCGTGTAAACAACTACACCACGGAGGCTGGTCACGCAAGATTTAAGATTTAAGCGGAATATAGAGGAGCCGGTGCTATTACCATATAATCGTTCGCATTGTCTTGGATGCCTCTCACAACACTAGTTACGCAATCGACTATAAAAGGGCCTTTGCATGTGATTCGTGGGTTAACATTGTTCTGTATATTGGATATCCGCTAAGATGTATGCAACCGGAACGAAGTTTAATGAGATCTTAGTTTATAGATCGTCTACGCTCTTTTGTCGTCCGAATGCGTTGTTGTCATGCTGTTGTCAAAATATTATAAACAGTTTTTCTCTCTTCACATTTTGTTATATTGGACATGTTATTACTATTCAATTACGAGTATTAATGCTTATTGTATTATGAGAACATATCTCAAACAATTCGGTAAATAGATATCGTAGTAGTTTGTAGTTCCAGATGTCGCCACATGCCAAAAGAATTTAGATTAATTTTACTTACATTCGCACTTGTTATTGTGACCCACGTAATTGTATCGAGTTTCATAGTGTATTTAAAAGATCTGCAACATTTTATGGATTCAATAAATTGTATTTCTCCTCTCTTTCTCGTTAGCGACAGTAAGGCGCAGCCTCCTCGACAATCGAAAGTACGATAGAGAGGGGCTAGGCCATATAATCAACCAAGCTGGCCTGGCGTGGGTTGGCAGACTTAACAGATGATGATGATATTCACGACAATGATAACAAACACAAATAGTCAAAGTGAAAACGGGATACGCAAGATTAGAGTGAAAACTTGTGTTTACGGTAATTCCACTATACTTGGTTATGCATATAAGTGAAGGAATTATACAAATTCTTTGTCGAAAGTCGTAAATGTGCACTGAATAACGAATTGATTTAACGCAGAAAAAAAAACGTAAACAACGTAATTACTATTTAAGGCCCTTTCTGTGTTAATTTTCTGTATTTATATTGGGTACAATAAATAATATATATTTATTTAATAAATTATAATTGTATTGTATTAGCCCATATACGTCCCACTGCTGGGCACAGGCTTACTCTACAATCGAGAGAATCGATCGAGAGCGGATAGGCCATATAGTCCATCACGCTGGCCTAGTGCGGGTTGGCGGACTTACATACCGTAGAAATTCTTTAAATAAATTATAATAAATAAAATTAAATGTGGATCCAATCCTGTCAACAGATGGCGCTGCTTTAAGCTTTCATACACCAATCATTTTGTGATAAAATCTTAGGGTAAAATCATTTGACATACATACATACATAAGACATACAAAAAGGACCTAGCGATGTCACACGAAACCTTGAGACTCATACCGAACTCCATACACCCGACAATATTCGCAATACAGTTTAAATATATTGTGATCATTTTATTCTAGATTATTCGTACCGGATTATAGTATCGTATCGGATAGAAATCGGCCACCGTACACAGTGGTTATGACGTCACAGTGATCCACGCATGTCGCGTTTTGGATTTACCTTTTATACCGGATATATCCAGACTGCGACCGAAAACGAAGCCAAGTGGTAGTTTTAGGGGATTTAGACTCAATGCAACAAAACATTTGCGAAAGAGCGTTATTTTGTATTTAGATGATATTTAAATTGCACAAAAATCCCTGCTTTCTTGCAAAATTTTACGTTGCATTGGGGGAAGTCAGTAGTCACTTAAATTACCATCTGGCTTCGTTTTCGAGCGAAGTCTGGATACTCCTGTATAAATCCGGACACAATCAAGACATCATAACTATGTCCACCAATGAGAATACCGCGTCAGGATAGTCTAGCTGATTTACGCTGCTCCTCCCACCAGGTGCAATGCTAACTCTTTGAAGTATCAAAGTCTTATTCACAGACAGTTTTAAAACGCATTTTAGTCATCGAATGTTTGTCTTCTTCGCCGAAACTGAATTCAAAACTCGTTCGAAAGAGACAAAACATACGATACCTAAAATAGATTTTAAAACTGTCTATGTATAAGGCCATTCTTCTTCTTCTTTCTTCACTTTTCCCTTTACTTCGGTCTATGAATAAAGCCATTAGTATAAAAAAATAGGTCACCCTCATATCCACATATAGATGCGTCTGTGTGCAGCTGTGACGTGCGTTCGCAAGGTGGGTGTTCAAAGTTCCAGCAAATCGCTTAAAGTAGGTCACTTTTAACAGGTCACTGTAAAATCAATGCGGCCTGTGTCGAGTTTTCAACTTTCATTGTTTGGTTAGCAAAATAGTATAACTGATTTATATTAACAGCGTGAATTGCTATTAATGACCTACTCACGTCTACAGCACATTCATTTAAATAAATAATAATATTTGTGGGCCGCACAAACGTTTCTCTCGGTGCGGGGACGAACCCGCGGCCCCTCGTTTTACAGTCGGCGTCTAACCAACCGCGCCTAGGAGGCTGTCAATACACATGCTACTTAATCAGCAAATTTTATGCGCTCTAGTGTTAGGTATATCAGATGTATTTACCACATGTACATTCATAAGATATTGTTAATACATTGTAGTGTAGCACACGCCTAGTATTGTATTGTATCAGCCCATATACGACCCACTGCAGGGCACGGGCCTCCTCTACAATCGAGAGTACGATTGAGAGTGGTTAGGCCATATAGTCCACCACGCTGGCCTAGTGCGGGTTGGCGGACTTACACACCGTAGATTTTTTTTTTTTAAATCTCTACGGTATGCAGGTTTCCTCACGATGTTTTCCTTCACCGTTAAAGTGAACACGCCTAGTATTAAGTACATGTATACCTATGTTTTATCATTATATTATGTAATATATTGTATATGCTGCTATTTCAATAAAAAAATAGTCTTGTAACCGCATCCGAGTGTTTCACTTGTCTTCACAACATGATGTGGATGTGCTTAATAAATAAATACAGTGATTGCCTAACTAACACCAGACTTTTATATTTCCAAATGCAATTGTAACTGCATTGCCTCATTTCTAAGATATCGTGCTGAAAGCAGTTTCTCGAAAATTTTAAAGGGCTCTAATTGAATTAAACTATCAACATTTTAATAGTGTTCGATAAAATTAATTCGATTGTTTCTTTCGTTAATTCGTCCTTTTAAGTAGTACTCGTAGTAGTTGCTTTATTTTTCTTTGCTTTTTTATTCTTAAGTATATTTACTCCTTGTTTTGTTTACGTCTGTGTAATTTATCTAGTGTTGTGTACACCTTTAGGTGGTATATACATCAGATTGTAACAGTAGAAACATAAGTAATCTGTATTAATGTATATACTATTGGATAATCTGACTTCAATATATCAATAAATTTGCTGCCTCGGTGGCGTAGTGGTACTACGGTATGATTGCAAAGCTGAGGTCTCGGGTTCGAATCCCGGGTCGGGCAAAGTGATATTGGATTTTTCTATTCATTATTAGCCCGGAGTCAGGAATTTGTGCCCGATATGGCGATAGGCCCGCCCCCTATCACATCGTGGGACGGAATATACAAGGCGAAACGTGGGTGTTCTAGTAGCACCTCTGCCTACCCCTTCTGGGAAAAAGGCGTGTGGTTATGTATGTGGTTATGTAATAAATTTGCTAGTTAAAGCAACAGTTTTCACTTGCCGCGATTGTACAAATATAATTTGACATGTTTGTTCAAATAACGGTGGACTACGTACTCAGTGCCTTAAGAACGACGTGATTCAATGCCCTGTGGTGTTGCAGATGTTCATGGGCGGCGGAGATCACACTATCAGATGAACCGTATGCTCAATTACGCCTATATTAACCCTCTGATGGTAAGATTGGGCTAATGAAAAATCAAAAAAGTAGGGGCACAATAATAAACAAGGTCTTTGGATGTACTAAGTAAAACTTTAATGTTTAATATATAATACAAAAAATAATAATAATACAAGGCGAAACGTGGGTGTTCTGGTAGCACCTCAGCCTACCCCTTCTGGGAAAAAGGCATGTGTTATGTATGACTAGTAAGTTATCATCCATCCATCCATCAGCCAAAGGAAGTCCACCGCTGAACATAGGCCCAATGATTTCCACAGTGACCTGTTTAAGGCAGCCTGCATCTAGCGACGTCCCGCGACCTTAGTAAGTTATTTATATATAAATATTTATTCCTTTTATTGCTATATAAACGAAATACGGCCACAATGTTGCCTATTGCATAATCATACCAGATTCGAGCGAATATTCCGCATTTTATCAAACCTATATTTTATTATTCAAGCACGGTTAAATTGACCGCACTGAAATCTGATCAGTGAAGCTTTTTTAAACAACGGCCTTCTTCCGCTGGTCGGCAATTATGCGGTTCTGTTCCACGTAGAATGCACATGATGCAACATGATCCATCAACGCGATACCCTTCCTAGTACCGCACAAACGAGCACAAATAACCACACACACTCGCACACACATATACAACCATATACTTTGTCTTCTAAATATTTTGCTACGTCACATCATCACGATATGGCGATAGGCTCGCTAGCACATCGTAGGACGGCACACACGAGGCGAAACATGGGTGTCCTAGTAGCGCTTCTGCCAACCCCTTCTGGGATAAAGGCGTGAGTTTATGTACGTACGTTATTTCATTACGTTAATTTACCTGACATATTGTAAGAGACTTAAGAAAGCATTTGATAAAAATACGTTATAACTGCGAAACAGTAATAACTCATGCAGTTTTAAGGAAAACTTTTTAACGTCTTCTTTTTTGGTAAGGAAATACATTTTATTTTATTTTAAATAACCTGTGTACGCATGTTGTCCATTCATCGTTGTGGTATGTGTAATAATTTATCCTTGAATTGAAATACGCAACGTGGTCCCGATGGCTGATAGGCTTAAATGGAGCTGGTCCGCGCTTGACGCATTTCTAACGAGATGTGAAATATTGAAGGACCCCGACATCATTGGAAAGTGTTGTCACAGACCAGTGAATGATGACTTCATATTTTTTTTATCACCCCATATCCCACTGCTGGGCACGGGCCTACTCTACAATCGAGAGAATCGATTGAGAGTGGCTAGGCCATAGAGCCCACCACGCTGGCCTAGTGCGGGTTGGCGGACTTACATACCGTAGAAATTCTTCAAAACCGCTATGGTATGCAGGTTCCTCACGAGGTTTTCCTTTACCGTTAAAGTGTGCGGTGATTGACTATTAATACACACATGACTCCGAAAAGTCAGAGGTGTGCCCTGGGATTTGAACCCGCGACCACCGTGAACATGTAGGCAGCCGCGTCTGGTCCGTTACCAACAGGCCACCACGCACTATCATATTTATGTAGCATTTGAATGTTATGATGAGTAAAATGAAACTTTTGACGAATATCTGGTATGGAACATAGTTTGTGTGATTTGTTTTGTTTCTCTCTTTTTATTACAATTTTGAAATGGGTATTTTTTTAAAATGATTTTTTATACAATTAATGCGTAGGTTTATGAACATAGGAACAGTCGAATAATTACCAGTCAAACATATTTTATAATAAAGTTATTTTTAGTTCACAGTACAAAGTTAGTAACTGAGTAAGAGTATTTTCCTCCTTTTTCATTTTATTTCCACTCTGTCCGGTAGATGGCTCCACCCGGATTATCTAAGGCACGCAAGCCCGATAAAAAGTATGCAGCTAAAAGTATTTTTATAAAATAAAGCTTAAACTTGCCTGGATATAAAGTGATACAACTGAAAAATTTAATAACACGTCCGTTTCCAATTTACTTGTTAATTGTTCGGTCTGAGCCTTTTAATAATTGTTTAAGATATGAACAACTTGTATTTTACATTCATAAGTACAACTTAAACATAATATTTTGTTAGTTCAACATAAGACTATCTATGAGTAATGGTTTCTTAGACTTACGCGAATGTTACATATTGTAATAAAATTAATTCTAGCGATTTTTATCGCGAATTGGATTTTTTTTTTATTACCCGTAATATTGATAACTTTGCAGTTGAGAGATGACTGTGTATGACACTAGGCAAATTCTGTCCTCTACATTACTTTAGTGGATTGTGTTACGTTCATAAATACCAATTAAAGCTTAACATAAGCAAATTCACTGATACTACGAGGGACCCCATCGATTCAAAAAGAAGAAAATACGTTTGTCATTTTTAATTAGAAGTATTTTATAATTATATGGCCTAACCACTCTCAATCGTACTCTCGATTGTAGAGGAGGCCCGTGCCCTGCAGTGGGACGTATGTGGGCTGATACAATACAATTATATGTTTATTTATAATTACGAAGAATAAACTTTGTTTCATGATTGAAAAACCTCTCATAATACAATAGTTGTTGGCGTTCCATACTAGTTATTTATAGACAGTGATTTTGACTGTTCTTTCAAAATACAGACATCGTCTGCTACATCACAGTGGTTTCCATTAAAGTTACATTGCAATGGGCATGTATGCTATTGTTTTGTTCACATACTATCATTATATTCATAGTTTATTATTGAACACAGGCCCGCATCAGGCATATCGTGGAAGCAGCCAACGTCAACTAGTAACCGTGCGTTTCTATACACGTCTCCCACAAGAATTAATCTACTTAGACTCTCGGAATGGGCCGTCTCGTGGTTCTGTCTCTTAGGAAACAGACAGATGCGACGGCTTTGCTGTCGAAACACTCAGATGAAATTGCAATCCCTTTGCCCGTCTATAGGTTGTTTTCAAAGGTATTCTAGATATTATATGCTGGATGTTCACATACATTTACTCAACACAATCAGAAAAATATAATCGAGTAATATTTGGTTGATGGCGGTCATAACTTACAATCAGTTGAACAAATTGCTTGTTTTAAAAAATACACACATATATGGATATTTAGTTAGGCACCCCCACATTTCCAAAGGTCTTTTGGCGTGTGAATTCGTTATTTTCATACTGTTGTCAATATTATGAATAGTTTTTCTCACTTTATATTTTAATAAATTAGCCATATTAATACTATTATATTACGAATATAAATGCTTGTTGTTTATATTATTAAAACATAATATATATCTCAAACAATGCTTTATATAGATATTCTTAAAAGTTTAATTGTAGTTCCAAATTTACCCACACGCCAATAGAATAGAATAGAATTTGGATTAATCTACATGATAACTGTCACGCCTACATCTCATTAAGATAGGCGATCGATCTTGAGATATCACTTCCGCATCGTTCACTTTCATGAATACATACATTCTCGTCAGTTTAGAGTACTCCTGACCTGACTCTTGTTTAAGATGCTAAAGATATTATACCAAGCAATATCAACTTACGAAGAGAACCTAGATCGCATATTTCAGTAGCCCTGTACATATATACAATAGGTGCGGTGTAGGGCAGCGACTGTGGGCAGCGACAAGGGAGATTTTGGAGGGGAGCTACTAGTAATAGGATTGGCAAAGCTTTTTACAGAACCCCTGCTGAGAGCAATAATCGAATCACTACAGGGATCCCAATTATGTAGCCAAATAGTGCTTTTAAAATTGCACTTTTAGTGCACTGTTATATTTTGCAATTTCATTTTTTCAACATACTGTATAAAACAAAAATCGTCCCCTAGAATAATATATAAAATACGTGCGAGTAATTTGAACGGTGGTACCACTGATTGTGAAGCAAATGTATAATTAAACGTAGTTATAAGTGCGAACATCGAACCTGTGACCCTACGTTTCATATCATTGACACCCACTACACCGCGGTAATGGAATAATACAAGAATTATGATCACAGATATTCACAAATCTTGTGTGAACTAAAACTCCAAACATATATCGGTCTCTGGTGTATATAGGATGTAGCATTATGCATGAAAGGGACAGGTATACTTGTACTACGGACGAGGATACATCCCATATTATTCTTTCATAAAAAGTTTACGCCTACAACTCAAATAGTATAAGGATAGCCGTCACAATGTCACGCACAAATCAACAAACATAATTCTGTTTTATCATGTTAAGGGGCACCTCTGACCATCTCTATCAGCCCATATGCGTTCTAATACTGGCCTTTTCTTCAGTCGAGAATACGATAAACCGGGATCTGGTCAAACAGTCGCCACGCCGGCCTAGTGAGGGTAGGCTATTACATACCATTAGACACTCACAAACCTACGTCCATGAGCTGCTACACCATGCCAAGTACAAATTCCTTGCGACTCGCCTAATATTTTTTATTGCAATGAAACCACACAATGTTAGGTGTTGCTGGAAATCGGGTCCAGCGCTCTCGATGCTCACACTTCATATAAAACTAAATTAGACAAATTCCACAGCCTCCAGAACAGTTTGTTAGACGATGGCTGTGAAACGCGAGGTCGCGAGTTCGATCCCCGCACCCACACAAATGTTTGTGAGGCCAACTAGTATTTGTTCGGGTCGGGCTGTTTGTGAGAACGAAAAGTCTCTTGTACTTTCTGATACCCACGACACAAGACTCGATCTTAGCTTGGGGTCATGACTATGCATGTGACTGTTGGGTGTATTTATTTATTTATTTATCAATAATTTTAAATCTACAGCCCACATCGTAGTAGCTACCTAATCAATCATTACATTCGCACAGACGGTAATGATACCATAACAAATATGACGTCGATATATCTGCATCTCCCTTCAACCGTGACTTCACGTTTGAGCTGTTCGAATTGATTTCAGCTCGAATACGTATTTCTCAGAATTGAGGAGCACTACTGACTCCCTGCAGCCTCCCTTATTCGCGGAACTTCAACCCCCTGGTGCCCAATTTACTTGCGCCAACAGGACCTCGCATACGCCTGTGTACCTCCTGTTGCATTAGCTGGAAATCCAGGGAGCCAAAATGGCCGAAGGTTTTATATATATGGATGGTTTCCGTGTTTTCAATTGCAGTTGTGTTTAAGTTAATTAATGTTATATTTAGTTTAGGGATACTACATACGGATAGGTATTAAGCAATCACATGAAAATGTCTCATCGTGAAGATTATTTTGATTGTTATAAATTATGTAATTTTTAGACGAAAAATGCATAACGGAACAACCAGTATACTTAAGAATTCTCTACGAAAAATACGACATGCATTTGCGCATTAATTTATTTTTGTATACTGAAAAATGAAAATTAAAAGTGTCCGAGAATCTTAAAGAAATCTGCTTGTCATAATGTTTTCTTTCGGCTTAAATAATCTTAACTTCTTGAAGATATTCTTTAAATTACTACACATACAGTACTCAAGTCACTTACAAGTCTAACTTTGCGGTTACAGTGAGCAATACATAATTCTTTCATCGTTGCATTGATTTATTAATGTTATTCATTATATTGGCATGTGGCGAAATTAGTAGCTGCAATTTTTTTTAAATCTATTTAACGTATTGTTTGAGACATGTTTCCATAATATACACAACAAGCTTTTATACTCGTAATCTAATTATTAACATGTCCAAATATAATAAAATGTGAAGAGAGACTAACTGTTCATAATATTATGACGACAGAATGACAACATCGCATTCGGACGTCAAAATACCGTAGACGATCTACACGTGCAATTTAACAAGAATCAAAATTATGAACTGTTATTAATTGACTGTCTCCGTTTCGTAGGAGCCGGCTGTGAAACAAAAGAGCGCGGATTTGAGCCCCGCACCGAGACAATGGTGGCCTGCAAACATGAATTGTTCCGGATGTGTCGCGAGAACACTCTCCCGAAGTTTTTGATACCTTTGAAACAAGACTTGCTACATTACTGAGAGTTCAGGAGTGTATTGTGTGTGAGTGTTGACTGTGTTTATTATTAACTAGGGGTCGGCCCGGCTCCGCCCGAGTATACTTTTTGAGTCCAGTCCACATCAGCAACATATTATTTCCCGTACCGTTTTATTTATATTCAAACTTAACGCCGTCCTCTATACTACTTTTCCCGTTCTGTCCGGTCCCGTCCTGTTATATCCCGCCCCGTTCCGTCTCATTCTCAATCAAGGCATGTAATCCTGGCCCATCCCTCTTTGAGTATAAAAAAGTAATAAATATATCTGAATTCCTTCCTCATCCAACGGGAACACTACATTTTTCGGGATAAACTGAGCCTCAGTGTTGATCCAGGATGTCAGCTACCTTTATATCAAATTTCATCGAAATCCGTTAAGCCGTTTTTGATATTTGCGCACAACTACCCAGACAAACAGGCAAAAATTCAAAAAATCATTGTTTTGGGTGTTATTACGTTAATACAGTCCCACATATTAGTTTTTTAATTTAACTTCCATGTACAGACATCGATGTGTTACAAATTTATTATATATACAAAGATTAAACTACGAATGCACACGACAAGCCAGAAGCCTGTGCTTACGAGTATTACTTGGAAATCTAATCCGTTACCTAAACTTGTCATTCACTTAACAGATATAAAGGGCGAGCTGAATAGAATGGTTGGTGGGGGCTGTACCGGACCTACGTTAGCAAAATCGATCCCGTCCTATATAAAGGGCAGGTCAAGAATGCCGTGATCTGGCGAAAATGTATGAAGTAATTGATGTCATCCATCGTCAAAGGATTGTATATAATGGAGATTCACATCCAGATCTAGAGATCCAGATTCCTCTTCCTATGTGACGTATCCATTTTGTATGTATCTGTTAACCTCTTTCACCCAGTTGATGTAGAGGCTGTGGAACGTCGGGGTGTGGATTACGTCCCCGTACCGAGGGGAATATTTCTATAGCCCGCAAAGATTATAATCGGATTTGAGGAGGTTAAAAGACCCAACACTTGATGTCTTATTTTGAGGTCAGGACTAAGTATATAAATAATGATAATAATAAACTTTATTTCTCCAAAATAGTAACATAATAGCTTTAAAACTATTTTTTCCTTATTGTATTTGTGAGAAGCTGGTGTCTGCTATAGGTTTACTGTGATGCCTATCACCAAGCTGTCATCTCTTTTAGGACCTATCCATAAAAACGGGAGACAATTTTTGTTTATGTTTTATACATTAAAAATAGGACCATTTTCCACCCAAAGGGAAAAAACGATTATTTCAGGTCTTGCCAGGGCTTGACCTTCGGAGACAACCTACCTTACCTCTATGTTCTCACATGCGTCAAATTACTACCTTTTGTCCCTGTAACTGTTGGGTGAGTTAATTATAACTATAGACTTGATATCTTACTTTGGGGCCAGTCCTCGGTGCTTCCTCACACTGTTTATAATAGACGTAATTGTAATGTAACCGGGCCAGGAAACTGGGGCGCGGTCGCCGTCGTATTTTTAAACAATGGCCGTTGCTAAATAGTCGAATCGTTACGTCACGAGACCGCCTCGCGAATTAACTAGGATGTATGTAGGACTGCCTCGGTGGCGTAGTTGTACTACGGTATGATTGGAAAGCTGAGGTCTCGGGTACGAATCCCAGGTCGAGCAAAGTGATATTGGATTTTTTTCTATTCATTATCAGCCCGGAGTCAGGAATTTGTGCCCGATATGGCGATAGGCTCGCCCCTATCACATTGTGGGACGGAACATAGAAGGCGAAATGTGGGTGTCCTAGTAGCACCTCTGCCTACCCCTTCTGGTAAAAAGGCGTGAGTTTATGTGTGTATGTATGTAGGAAAATGAATGCACAGGTCGTCTCTTCTGTCGCCGAAAGCGTTGTCAAAATAATAAGAATAGTTTTTCTCCCTTCACATTTCATTACATTTAGCATCTTAATACTATTCCATTATGAGTGCTAATGCTTGTTGTCTATCTCAAATAATACATACTATAAGACATCTCAAATAATGCGTTACATATAGGCCACATGTTTTGCTCAGAAAGGGCATTTAATATTAATTAATAATTTTAAATCGGTGACACCCTAAACAAGGGCCACGTTGAAAATACTCTGAAAATGCATAAATATTTCGATAAAAGATGAAAAACGGATGAATAGAGATGAAGCGAATGTCACAATATGACGGGATCGAGCAAAGTTGCTATATATAGCACCTTCCTGACGATTATGTAATTAAAAATGTATATTGTGGACCACATTATGGACCATATTATAAATGGCAATTATATATGGACATTGATTTTCGTGCAAATATTCGGACGGACGCTTGCCGGAATGTGATATTTATTTCGAACATCACTGATAATTTCACCCGTCGAAGTCTGTTTTATTATAACATAGGCCCGGCAAACGTACAAACAGGTCTGTATCTGTAAGACTCCATATACATCCCACTGCTGGGAAAGGGCCTCCTCTACAATCGAGAGTACGATTGAGACGGGTTAGGTTATATAGTCTATGCTGACTTAGTCCAAGTTGGCGGACTTCACATACAATAGAAATTCTTTAAAATAGGTACGGTATGCTGGTTTCCTCACGATGTTTTCCATCAGCTTTATAGAGTGGTGATTGACTATCAATATACACGTAACTTCAGATAGTTAGAGTGGTTTGAACCCGCGATCAACGTGATTATGTTGGCAGCCGCGTTCGGTCCGTTACCACCAGCCACCACGTACTTGTAGGGCAGTGGTTACCAACAGGTCACCTGATGGTAAATGATCGCTCCCATCCATGAAAGTCCACAACGCTTCGATCGTGGATGAGTTGCCGGCCCATCAAATCGTGTGGAGACGACGAAGGAAAATGACAGGCAACAGCGTGGCTTTATGTCTTCAAAACTCTTCCTCTTTCCATTTACCAATTCAATTGACGTTCCTATTTTACTTATCCAATCTGGATAAGCAATTTAATTATAACGTAAAATTTTCTCAGTAGTTTTCAAGCATCGACAGTCATTAGGTTCATTGGACACGTCGGGCGTAAGTTTGGCAAATCGTCTCCAACACCGATTGAGTTGATGGTGGAGGGAACCAAAGAAATCGGTAATTACTTAAAAATAACCAAGACATAAGTATTCAAAGTTATTCTTTATCAAAATTAAGCGGTTAATTATATCTTAAGAAACTTACCTTCTTTTTAGGAATGCCCTTTGCATATGAATGTTGAAATCTATAAACCGGTAACAATTTTTTTCCTAAATTACAATTTGACTAACAAAATGCCATCTATAGCGCTCTCTGGAAGCTGAATACTCAACTAGCATGGTTGTATGTGCATAGTAATTAAAGCGTAAAACTGTACAGTACGGCCGACAAGTCATGGCCGCCGTGAACATAGCAACAGAACAATGTTTGCGCTCGTACATTCAGTAAGAAAAAACTTAAATACAAAAATTGACGAAAAATATAGACTTGTTTAAAAGAACTAAACATGGTAAATGTTTTTATGAAATACAAAATTATAATAGCGACAACAAAGCGAAAGGAAATCAATTTGCGCGAACTTCACGCCGGCCATAACTCGTCGGCTGTACTGTACAAGTGCGGGTATATGACGCGTCGCTAGTGAGGCAGATAGCTGCGAGTTGCGTCGTCAGTGATCAGTCGGCGGCGGAGCGCGGACAGCAGCGCACGGATGCTGCAACACGCCGCAAAAATACTACGAAAATAATTACGACACTTCATATTATCGAAGTTACTGGAGTAAATATTTAAAAAATGGAATTATGAAGAAAATGTGAACGTTACAATACGTGTTAAACCGAGTAACACGTATTGCAACGTTATTTATACGTAATTGGTTGTATTAGGTTTAATTAAAAACTTGTGTTTCATTTTTAACCTCGACTGTTTTATCAATGAGAAACCTTCCAATTAAGGCAATTTAACAATGTTTTGAATCACAAATTCGAGGACTTATTTCATTTACAAGGAAAGAAGCACTGCCTATTTAAATGTATTTAGAAAATCTTGTTTTTACTTTTGTTGTCATTAATTACCGTAGCTAATTTAAGCAAAAGAAGGTCAATTTTAACCCTTAGCCACCTAACAGCGGTCACAATGACTCCAACGGGTTTTGTTTTTTGAATTACTTCGTTAAATTACGAGAACTTAGCACCTGCGAGTTCGTCAAGATAGCTGCGACGTCAGTCGGCGGCGGAGCGCGGGCGGGCGCGCACGGATGCTGCAACACGCCGCAAAACTACGACGCGAATAATCTCGACACTTCAAACCGATGTTACTGGATTAAATTAATATTATTTTACTCATCTGAGATATTTTATACTATCTTTATTTTCTTACAATGTTCAACTTATTGTAAAACTGATTTATTATTATGTTTAAGTGATCTTGTTCAAAGTATACAGGTTATATTAAGACTGCTACCGAAAAAGAAGCCAGGTGGTAGTTCTAGTGACTACAAACACGATGCAACAAAAATTTTTGCAAAAAAAAAATGCGTCGATTTTTTTTTTGTAATGTTTTAAATATCATTGTGTTGGGCGGTAAATCCATTAAATTATAATTTAAAGCCTTGCGTACTATCGCGTATATAAAAATAAAGGGGGTCCTAATTTTTTAAAGAAAATGTATGTATTTACCAACCAAAAACAATGATAGGAAAAAAAATAGTTGCTTTTGTGCAAAAAACTTAGTTGCATTGTGTCTAAAGTCACTAAAACTACCACTGGCTTCGTTTTCGGTAGTAGTCTTGATGTACCCTGTATAATAAATTATTACAATAAAAATACCAAAGTTTACAATACGTCTTTCATTTCATATATAATTATTATTATGTTTCCTGACTGCCTTAGTGGCGCAATTGTCTACGGTATTATGGCAAAGCTGAGTTCTCGGGTCGAAATCCTGGGTCGGGTAAAGTTATATTGTTTTTTTTATTCATTATCAGCCCGGAGTGAGGAATTTGTGCCCGATATGGCTATAGGTTCGCCTCCTATCACATCGTGGGACGGAATACAAGGCGAAACGTGGATGTCCAGGTTGCACCTCTGCCTGCGCCTTCTGGAAATAAAGCTTTTGTTTATGTATCTTTACCTTGTAAACACAGAAAATAATGCAAGGGATCACTATGACCGCCGTTTGGTAGAAATGTCATCCAACTCGTTAGGTGGCTAAGGGTTAAGCAAGTTGTGGAATTTGTAAATAGAAAGAGAAAGGTAGCGTGGTAATGAAAGTCTTTAAGGTGTATTGACGCGTGTACATGAGACAGACAGAGGGCTGCGGCGTCAGTCGGCGGCAGAGCGCGCGCGGCGGCGCACGGTTACTGCAACACGCGGCAAAACTACTACGAGAATAATCACGATATACATATATGAAAGTTTTCAAAGTAAATGCGTTTGTTTAAATAAAAAATTGCGTGTTTCATTTAAATGGGAATAATAACACAATTTAAAGCAGTAATCTTTTCTATCTATCTATATAACATATAATAAATTTGTGACCGATCGATGTCTGTGCATGGAAAATAAACGAGAAAAACTGATATGGGGGACTATAATAAATTGATAGAGAACAACACAATGATTTTTAGAATTTTTGTCTGTTTGTCTGAGTGTTTGTTTGTGCGGTTGTGCGCGATGAGCTCGGAAACGGCTTAATGGATTTCGATGAAATTTGTTATGGAGGTAGCTGACACCCTGGATTAACACGTAGGCTACTTTTTATCTCGAAAAATGTGGTGTTCCCGTAGGATGAGGGAGGAATTCATATATTTGTTACTTTTTTGTACTCAAATGGGTGGATTGGGATTGGATTATATAGGGTATATCAAGACTGCTACCGAAATAAAGCCAGGTGGCAGTTTTAGTGACTTTAGACACAACACAACTAGAATTTTCGCAAAAAAAAGCGACAATTTTTTTTGTAATTATTTTCCTATCATCGTGTTTGGGTGGTAAATACTTACATATTTTTTTCTAAAAAATAATGTACACTCTTTTATTTTTAAACACGCTATAGTACCCAAGGATTTAAATTATAATTCAAGCAAAAACTATGGATTTACCACCCAAACAAAATGATATTTAAAAAATACAAAAAAAAATCGCTTTTTTTTTGCAAAAATTTTAGTTCCATTGTGTCTAAAGTCACTAAAACCACCGCGTGGCATCGTTTTCGGTAGCAGTCTTGATATACCCAGTATATCTTGAGTGAGAATGAGAAGGGAAAAGGCGGGATATAACGGGACGGGAGAGTATGGGATTTTTTTATAACGAAAACCACGCAAACGGAGTTGCAGGGATAAGATATTATTTAATAATCTTGTGAAATTGACGTGGGATTTCATGCAAACATGATTATCAACCGGAGACGTCGCAGAGAAAAAAAACGGGTCGGATGAATAGATTGTGATACACCTAATGAATTAATGTTGTATAATATTAGTTTTATAACAATTAAGAAATAATGAATTATGTGTGATAGACTCTTACGATCAGCACTTAAGGTAACAAACGCAGCACAATTTCACAAGATTATTAAATAATATCTTATCCCTGCAACTCCGTTTGCGTGGTTATCGTTATAAAAAAATCCCATACTCTCCCGTCCCGTTATATCCCGCCTTTTCCCTTCTCATTCTCACTCAAGATATACTGGGTATAAAAAGACTGCTACCGAAAACGATGCCAGGCGGTGGTTTTAGTGACTTTATACACAATGTAACTAAAATTTTTGCAAAAAAAAGCGACGTCTTTTTTGTATTTTTTTGAATATCATTTTGTTTGGGTGATAAGTAAATCCATAGTTTTTGCTTGAATTATAATTTAAATCCTTGAGTACTATATCCATCCATCAGCCAAAGGAAGTCCACTGCTGAACATAGGCCTCTCCCAATGATTTCCTCAGTGACCTGTTGGAGGCAGCCTGCATCCAGCGACGTCCCGCGACCTTTACCAGGTCGTCTGACCACCTAGTGGGTGGACGTCCCACGCTGCGCTTTCCGCTTCGTGGCCTCCATTCGAGAACTTTTTGGCCCCATCGGCCATCAGTTCTCCGTGCTATGTGCCCCGCCCATTGCCACTTCAACTTGCTAATCCGCTGGGCTATGTCTGTTACTTTAGTTCTCCTACGGATCTCCTCATTTCTGATTCGATCTCGTAGGGAAACCCCGAGTACTATAGCGTGTTTAAAAATAAAAGAGTGTACATTATTTTTTTAGAAAAAAATATGTATTTACCACCCAAATGCAATAATAGGAAAATAATTACAAAAAAAATCGTCGCGTTTTTTTTGCAAATTTTTTAGTTACATCGTGTCTGTAGTCACTAAAACTACCACCTGATTTCGTTTTTGGTAGCAGTCTTGATGTACCCAGTATAATAATCCAATGTTATTAATACGGCATTCCAAAAATATTTGGACGTACAGTCCAGCAATGTTTGTTATACATATCTAAGGTATTATAAAACTAAAAATGCCTTATGCAGTTGTTGTAACAAAAAAAATCTATACCTATAAGTACGTGCTCATTTTTTTCTACATACAGCAAAGCCAAATTCTTGTAAGCAGACATGAAGACACAAATCTTAAGAAAATAAATTTAATCTAAACTTTGGCTCATGCATTAATTCCACGAAACCTTTAAACCATTTTTTTGACCAAGTATCAGGATTTTTGTTGTTAGGTCCTGTAAAGTTCTAAAAGTCCTTTGTCAGAATCTTGTCATCTTGACAATATCTTGAACATCTTGTGTTAGTAATATCTTGGTAACTGATTTTAAATGAAAATTAGATTCAATTTCCGCATCAAGACACATACGGATTGTGCTGTCCTCAGCTATTTGTTTTACTTCCAGGTATTTGTGAGACCGAACAGTCTCTCATCGTTTCTGATACAATCGACAGAAGATGCATCATGCAATTGATCTGTAATCTAATCTGTAATTGTCTGGACTCTATGTATAACTGTTGAGGGTATTATAAGGTAATGATGGCCGTAAGTTCTCGAAGGTAGTCCCTCCTCAAGATCAATAGACGACCTAAAGAAGATTGTAGAAGGTTGCTGGATAGGGTCGGCATGGAAATCCTTGGACAGGTCTATAAAAAAAATAATTAAATAAAGACACCCAACAGTCAAATACACAGCTCCGACCCCACATCAAGATCAATTAAGTCTTGTATCGTGGGCCACTGCCTCGGTGGCGTAGTGGTACTACGGTATGATTGCAAAGCTGAGGTCTCGGGTTCGAATCCCGGGTCGGGCAAAGTAATATTGGATTTTTCTATTCATTATCAGCCCGGAGTCAGGAATTTGTGCTGGATATGGCGATAGGCTCGCCCCCTATCACATCATGGGACGGAATATACAAGGCGAAATGAGGGTGCTCTGGTAGGACCTCTGCCTACCCCTTCTGGGAAAAAGGCGTGTGTTTATGTATATATGTATCGTGGGCCAACCCGCGATGTATGATAGCCGCTTATATCGAACCCGCGGCCTCTCGTTTCCCAGTCGGCGTCCAACCAACTACGCCACGGAGGCTGTCAAATTGCTATTTGCTATATTCAGTAATAAGCTGTCTACGGCTGGGAATGAAAATAATTATTACATATTTGGATTTCAATATTTCAGATGGACGATTGGTATCGTGCGTTATTGACGAATGAATGGAACATTTGATAATGTGTTTGGTTAGACCGCGGTACCTATATTGAAACAATGCTTATTGCAATGATGTTTCAAAATAACTTTGCGGTTTAATAAATTGCAGGCGCAAAAACACATTTGGCAAACCACAAAAACGCAGAGATAAAAATAATTGAACTGGCATGGACACTTTGGAATTTTCAATAATACGACTCCTTGTTCGTAGGGATATGCGTAGGTACGTACAAGAAATACGTAGGTTCTTCTTGTTATATGTAGATATAGGAGTTGAACTGTAACGGATTCGCATGTATAGCCAATAGCGATCACATAGCGACAAGCGTGTTCCACAGTGTGTATGGCGAATGCTCTGAGGACTTGTTTATGTATTTATTTATACATAAATACATTATATTATAAGCCTTGACGCCTGAGGCATTCTCTTACAGCTGAACCTAAGATGATGCAGAGATGGGAAGAGATAGCTGAGTTACTTGCAACCCTTTTAAGCCAGCCACAGCTTAGCGGTAACTCGGCTCTAGCCATAAAAATCGCCACTTCCAAAATTGCCGTCCCTTAAGAAACAGGACGTTGGTCCATGAGTTTCTTCTTTGTATCTCCCGATATAGACTTTTAGAGGAGTAAAGACCTATTGTCACTGGTGGTAGGTCTCTCATATGTGAGAGGCCGCCTGGGTAGGCACCACCGCAATGTCTATTTCTTCCGCAAAACAGCAGTGTAAACGCATTGTTGTATTCCGGTTTGAAGAACATTGTAGCCAGCGTAACTACTAGACACAATGAGACTTAACATCTTATGTCTTGAGATGTCGAGCGCAGTGGAATGCCAACCATTGCTTTGTCCATAAACGGTCGTATAGCTTACCATCAGGCGTATGCCATGTTCGTCTCGCCATTCATTCCAATAAGAAAATATCTACACCTTAATGGTATGAAATGACTATTATCACCAAGAACTTGTCGATCGAACGATCTCCTATTGATATACGTAATATGTACTGTGTAGTGTGTACTCTGTCTAATGAAAATGCTTTGCCGTATCAAAATATAGTAGAACCAATTATAGACTCACGCTCCCAACTTCAAACAGCATGCTCAGAAATTACAAATTAGGTAGGTACTTATATTTCCTCCCTAGGTGCGAATGCCCTACCTAAAACTTTTGAATACTAAAACGAATCTGTGTCTCCGTTAAGAAGAGCAAAGTGAGCCGGACCGTCTCGAAATGTTGGTGGACGGCATTAAGGCTCGTATGGAGTCCGCGGATGTTGGCGAACTCCATAGTGAACGCGGTGATGGTTTTATACACCGCTGAAGGACCTGCTTTCTTTAAATGGAGTGTTATGAAGGGTTCTGGATTATTTTGGTAGATGCATCGAGGTGCTTGTGTCAGAGCAATAAGAAGGCCAAATGGGTACAGGGACGAAGGAATTGGCAGGAGGTGAATTGATCCGCCAGACGGAAGGACCCCCGTACCCTACCGGGATGGGCCGCCGGGATCTCATATCCAGTCTACAACCGGCACGACGGACCCAACCATGACTATGTGCAGCAGTAGCCACGATTGGGCTCCTGTACTGTACCGCGTCGATCAGCGGATAACTATTTCTACGAGTCTCCCTGGCCGGCGGGTCAACACTCTTCCCACCGACAGCGTACCACCAATATCCACACAACCTCATGCTCACAAGAAACAACAAGCTCCTCGAGAAACCGGGGGAGAACAGGCTGATCACGGAACGCGACGCCCTTGCGGTGTTCACTCTGACGGTCCTTACGCTCAGACGGTGGTCGCTACCAGGCCGGATACGAATATCCTACCACCACAAACAGACCAAAACGAAAAAATAAATAAATGTTACATTCGTTTTAAAACTCAGATAACAGTTGTCCTACAAATGATAAGGAATTCTGAATTCAACATTGTTTTATTGCTTCGTACACCAACCAGCATCCAGGCGTATTCGTTGCCTAAAATATCCCCTAACAATCTACCAGATTACTTTATTTTACCTATCAAGTTTGTTTACCTCACATGATACCAATAGAGGTCACTACGTACCCATGACAGGCGCCGGATGAGTGCCGTTGATCCTGTTAAGCGTTGAAAGGCCACGGTCAATGGTAAGGTCAAGAACGAATAGAATAATAACCGCTAGTTACAATAGTCGCGGCGCAATAAACTAGCCGAGCGATATTGCGCCTTATTTTATTAGGCGCTTTGTGTTTTTTAAACCATTTTACTACTGCTTCATATGTAGAATATTTGTATTCGCCATGTAGCCAACACCGTACTAAGGTGGTGTCGTTAAGACCTACAAAAGCGTATGTCATCATGGGTATATGCGGATACAAACAGCAAGGTGTTTATCAGACCGAAAAGTCTCGTAGCTTCTGATACCCACGACACAAGACTCGATCTTAGTGTGGTTAGGACTATGTATGTGACTGTTGGGTGTCCAATCCAATCCATCAGCAGCCTGCATCTAGCGACGTCCCGCGACCTTTACCAGGTCGTCTGACCACCTAGTGGGTGGACGTCCCACGCTGCGTTTTCCGCTTCGTGGCCTCCATTCGAGAACTTCTATTCGACTGTTGGGTGTATTTATTTATTATTATTTTATTTATAAACTTGCATGTCCACAATAATATTGAAAAATATTTGTGGATAAAAATAATTGATAAGTGAATTATTAGCTTGCACGTGCCACTGTTTTTTCACCAACGTCATGCGATCGAAATTAAATTGAGCCATGGAATTTTCCATCAGGATACCGTACGCGTGTCGCCTAAAATTCCAGCGCTGTGACACTTTCCGCAGCACTAGGTTTAACTTCATTATCATCTCTGTCTGCAGCAAATCCACATAGGCCTTCCCGAGTGATTTCACTCCACCTGAAATTATGATGTAAATTCACACAGATTTTCTTCTAAAATTGGATTTTTTATACAGATTATATGGCGTCGATTTCGACATACATTGGAAGAAATTATATTGTATATTTATAGCTTTATTTAATGGCAATAAAACACATGTTGATGATGATGTTGCCTTAGTTTCGTTAGTCAATTTTTAAATTAAAGCGTAGTGAACATGAAAAAATTCTTTAAAAAGTCTGTAATACTTGCCTGTTTATAATTTTCTCACTTCATTTATACACTTTGAACTTATCAATAACTATTCGTAATATAGAGTGCGTGAGTGAAATAATTTCATACACATAACTTTGGAATTATTATGAAGCTATTGGCTTGTGGTAAATCGGTCTAATTAACAGAATAACGTAGTAATCTCCCAAAGAACAAGTGTTCTATTAGGGGCTTTGATAATTTCATTGGAAGATTACGGTATGCTCAATAATAGTGGGTAGATATTTTAAAGCTACAACTTTTCTACAGAAACGGGTAAATTGATTGATGTCTCGGAAGCCGTCCCGTCCCGTCCTCTCATTCTGTCACATCACTCAATGGATATAATACTGTCCTCCTGTTGAAAAAAGTAAAAAAAATCCTCTAAGTTAATTACCCTGGATTGTCAGCTACCTCCACAACAGATTTCATCGAAATCCGTTTAGGAGTTCATCGCGCCCAAACACACAGACAAACAATGTAAAAATCATTGTTTTGGATTCTATTACGTTAATACAGTCGCTGGATGCAGGCTGCCTCCAACAGGTCACTGTGGAAATCATTGGGAGAGGCCTATGTTGAGCGGTGGACTTCCTTTGGCTGATGGATGGATGGATGATGAATACAGTCCCCCCGTATTTGTTTTTCTCATTTATCTTTCACGTATAGATATCGGTCGGTTACAATTATTTATTGTATGTATAGATAACAATATACAGTGGCTATAAATAGCCATAAGGATAATAACAAAAACCTGAATAACTTGACATTTGATAGAACGTAAACCTCAAAACATAATATATGTCGTAAACGCAAGATAACATTAATCAAGCGTGTTTACACCCGTCCTCGTCCCCAACAACACATTCACGACTTCATTATCACCTACGAGTAAAAAGCGGAAATAATTTCAAGTGTACGGGATAGTTATCACCCGGGAAACATATAGCCCCGGAGGACCATAAAGTATTTTTATTGCACCGCAGCGAGGGCACATTGCTTCTATAATTCCCGACACAATGAACTCGAAACGAGGGGCTCGATAAGTATCTAATTTACAAATTGTTTATAATGGTTTTGTCACCCTTTTTGAAGGGTGCGAGCAATTATTCGGTTTTAACTGCTATTTGTTTCGTCACTGATTTGGTTGTGGGTTAAAAGTATGTTTTGTAGAGACTCGCCGAGCTTCAGTGCTCGGTGTGAATTTCTTGCCACTATTGATCCTGGTTGTTAAGAATTATTGTTAAACATTGGAGTGTTGTAGTCGGCTTGGTGGAACTTTGGAAATACTTAGAATAACTGATACAAATGATAGCCTGTTCGCATTGATTTTTTTTAATCTCTGACCACCAAAATGAAGCTTTGTGAATGTGGAATACCATAACCACGAAGGTTTTTATTTTATTTTATTGACTAAGGTTCATTAGCAGAAAATACATTGGAATATACATTCGTGACACTTTCTTAAAGTATTTTCAGGACGATGAACACAACACGAACACAATTTAATCGTTGATTTACTAAAGGCAGAATTAAATTTAAAATTAGAATCACATTATCAATAATTATAAATAAAAATTATATATACTGTACAAAATCACAAAATCTCTATGAATGACAACCTTAAAACTATAATATTTAAACACAAAACAATAGAACTACAGCTAAAGTAAATACAAAAACACAGTAATTGGCCAAAGCTCAGCAGTATCAAGTTACTGGTGGTAGGTATCTCATATAATATACTCGTATATCTCCCTCTCGCCGTGGGGTGTCCAGTATCGCCCGAAATGCGCGCGACGGCCACCGGGGGGTTTTTGGTCAGTATGCTGGCGTAGGTTCTTGTTAGAGACCAGACTCGGCCACAATATCGGTAGGCTAGTGACACTGACATACCCCTTTCGGCCTCCTCCGGGGTACCGAAAGGGGGAGCTTTACAGCTTTTCCTCTTGACAAATAAAAGGTATCTCATATGTGAGAGGCCGCCTGGGTAGGTACCACCGCAATGTCTATTTATTCCGCTTAACAGCAGTGTAAACGCATTGTTGTGTTCCTGTTTGAAGGAAATTGTAGCCAGAGTAACTACTGGACATAATGAGATTTAACACCTTATGTCTTAGGATGGCGAGCGTGGTGCCAAGCATTGCTTGGTAATTCATGGTGTTGTCGTATCGCTTGTGATCAGGCGAATGACATGCTCGTTGCGGCATTCAATGCGATAAAAACAAAAGATAAAGACGTTATAAAATTAAATGTTCTATTTTAAATACAAGAATTAAAAAAGACAATATAAATTAACAATTAGAAACCACAAGACAATATCAAATTGTTACTTGTATTGTAATGTATCAGCCCATTAAATACGTCCCACTGCAGGGCACGAGCCACCTAGAGTACGATAGGGAGGGGTTAGGCCATATATTCCACCACGCTGGCCTAATTGTTACTTAATGTATTTTAAAATAATGTCAAATATGTGAGCACTACCAGATACATGATCTAGTTCTTTATGCTTATCTGCATATGTATTATAATGTCGGCATATGCGTCCCAAGATTCGTTTTGAATTTACGAATGCTGATAAATGAAGAAGAGTAACGCGGAGGTCTCTGAAGTACCTAAGTTAATATTACTCGTAAATCTATATAGTGTATCTGGCCCATCAAGTTTGTTAAGAAAAGTCTAACGTGATTCTTCTAATGTATAAAACTTTTTGTATATCGGCACAGCGTAGTGATCGTATTGACATCGGGCTGCAAGTAAAGTATCGATCGGCGAGACATACAATGACCATCTCTCGCCATTCAAGACAACTATACTAAGCTATCCAATTTCTATACACACACCCCAATACATACATACATAAACTCACGCTTTTTTCCCAGATGGCGTAGGCAGAGGTTCCCTTTGTAGCAACTGAGACACCCACGTTTCGCTTCGTGTGTTTCGTCTCAGAATGTGATAAGAGGCGAGTCTCTCGTCATATCAGGCTCAAATTCCTCACTCCGAGCTGATAATGAACAGAAAAATCCAATATAATTTTGCCCGACCCTTGTTTCGAACCCGGGACAATTGTAGCCGTGGTGTAATTACGCCACCGATGTAGTCATAGTCATATAAGGCAATAATGCTATACAACGCTTACTAGACCATTCCATCTCAGTGTCAGGTTTTATAATTCATTCAACAATACTTTTTACTTGATAAATCCATACAGTCATGGTCCCGCATCACGGTCAAACCCTTACTGTTAAAAATCTTCGTCAATTCAATTCAAGAGCCGCGTGACATCCACTTATTGAGCCCACTGGGGAGTCCATTACACGCTTTGTTAGGGATTACTGTGAGTGCTCCCCCATCGTACGTCAGCCCTATTTTTTACGGCGCAGCTGGCCCATGATTGGTTTGTTGGCATTGTGATTCTTACTGGTCTGTCCGTGTTGTTAGAATATGTAAGTTGGGATAATCAAAGTGCACGACATGGATTCACAAAATCAGTTAATCCAATCCAATCCATCAGCCAAAGGAAGTCCACTGCTGGACATAGGCCTCTCCTAATGATTTCCACAGTGACCTGTTGGAGGCAGCCTGCATCCAGCGACGTCCCGCGACCTTTACCAGGTCGTCTGACCACATATTGGGTAAACGTCCCACGCTGCGCTCTCCATTGAAATATGTTAAAAAATACATAAATAAATACACCCAAGAGTCCATACATAGTCCTGACCACACACTAAGATCGAGTCTTGTGTCGTGGGTATCAGAAACTACGAGAGACTTTTCGGTCTCACAAACACCCAGACCCGAAACATATCAGTGGATCACACAAATATACGTTTCGGTGCGATCGATCCCGTGGCCTCTCGTTTCGCAGTCGGAGTCTAACCAACTGCGTCGCTGCGGCTGTTTAAATAAAATATTAAATAAACTGACGACTGGCAATCATTGAAATAGGCGAAGGTTGTTTCACGTCTGAGCTTGAGCTCTTGCGTGGATCTCTATGACAAGATTTTTGTGTTAAATCCTTCCCAAAGGGCCACCATCATTGACCACAGAAACATGTACGTTTGCGGATCTGGAAAATTATTTCTAAAGGCACATATCGATATTGTTCCAATACGGTTGTAACTGTAATTGTACTTACGTCGCTTATTCAATAGTCCGCGGTTGGTACACGAGATTCAAATATTTATTTGTTCTTTACAAAAAACTTTACGGATGCTTCGATATTTTTCATACAATATATTTTCGTATCAATCGCGGTAGAGTTGAATGTGCATTGAATTTTAAAATTACTGAACCGAAATCATTTTACGCAAACAATCCATCTTTGAATCGTATTCGTACTCTTGTATTGGATATTATTTATACTGCAAGTAATACATTCTCGTATCGGATGCGATAGAGTTATTCAATGTACAATGATTTGAAATTGCTATTACAATACGAGTCACTTTATCGACACGACGCAAGTTTAATGCTCCTGCGTATATTGATTGTGTAGATGTTATGAGATAGTTGAAAATAAACAGTATGGTAAAAGACCTAAAATACTAAATAACCAGAGCAATGGCACGGATTGTTAGGGGACTGAGAGTACCCAGCATGGTCTAGATATCTTAAGGTGCATTCACGCCACTGTTAGTTTTTGTGAAGCAGTTTCCAAATTTGCTAAGCAATATCTGATAAAAATATTTTATAATTATCCTAATATTATTTTTATTTATACAGCGGTACAAAGTTGGTAAATATCGTGGTACCCCTTTTGTAGTAACTACAATTGTATTTTATTAAAATTAGAATGTAAAAGTCGGCCAACCCGCAATAGGCCAGCGTGGTGCGTGCTCGATTATAGACGAGGCCTGTGCTCTGCAGTGGGATTTATATTAATATGAATCATGAAATCAAAATTTAAATATGAATCTTTATCTAATTTAATTGCCATATTATTCTTAGTTATGTTCTGTAATTGTAATGCAGTCACGATTAAGAACAGTCAACAAATAGTAACAATTGTTATTTGATGTTACCGTCTTGCACAATGTTACTCGACAAAAGGTATAAGGTAAAGGAAAGTGGTGTGGATGCACCGTTAGGACCGAAACAAATTTGTCATTTTTTTCATTGTTTGTAAATTTCTCACACCACATTAACCCTTTAGGTATATATAATTTAGCCAACTAATGAATTATATATAATTATATTTTGATTTAGTTTATCTCTCAAGTATCTTATTGCTCATTATTTCATTCACCCAGTGTCATCAAAGGAAACGAGTTACAAGGCAGACGAAAAATGTTGTTAATTGAGTTTGATCCAAGTCTACGCGGCAGTGAAGGGGGCGGTTGTCATGTCGACGGCGCGACGTATGTTTAGCGATACATCGCCGATGACGAGGGGAGCTTAGGGAGCCTGCACATGTGCCGACCTGTTTCAATTTGAATGGCTCTATTGTCAGTTTCAAAGGCATTATGAAATTAAAATGAGAGTGGTGAGGAAATGTTTTTATTAATGATAGTTGAAAAGGGGTTATTTGATACATTTTTGATAGGTCTTCATTTAAATTATGGCTTTTTTGCATGGCATATTTTCGAACGGTAAAATAACTTAGGCTCTTGATTTATAATCCAACGACACAAATAATTATTTGTATCAGTTGTGGTACAAATATTTAAGAAATATTTTTAATTGATGACAGTCTTGGTGGCGTAATTGAATAAACGCCGGCTGTGAAACGAAAGGCCGCGGGTTCGATTCCCGCACCGAGAAAAATTTTTGTGTGAACCGCAGGTATTTCTTTCGTGTCTGGGTGTTTATAAGGCCGAAAAGTCTCTCGTAGTTCCTGATACCACGACACAAAACTCGATCTTAGTGTGGGGTTAAGACTATGTACGTGACTGTTGGGTGTACTTATTTAAATTACCAATCAATACCTATTTTACAAGTAAGCCATTCACCTGCCGAATCACTCGCTATGTCATTTTGGAGACCGATTTTTATTTACGTGAACTGACACCGAAGGGATTACACTGCTTTGTTAAATATCGTATATATAACCTAAGTCCTTATATAACTATAGTATATTAGGCATTAAGAGGATGATAAATGTACGTGGTTAGCCCAATGAGGGTGGAATAAATATTTATATTTAAAACCCTTATTGATGTGAAACATCTATAGGATCACTTGTAAACCGAATCGTTGGCGTGGCGACGCTTGCCGTGGCGATGGGTCGCCACGCTATACTGAGGTATACATATATATATTTTATGTGTACAAAAAACATCAAAGCAAACATAAAAATAACAATGATTAAAAATTTATAATTAAATTTATATTAAAATTAATTAAAATAATTAATTAAAATTTTAATTTATATTTTATAATTTTTAATTTTTATAACAACGGCAGAGCAAACGTCGAATATAACTATTACTGAAGTCACAGATGAAAATATTTGAATTGTGGCCACTTGATATTAATATCGAATTTTTATATCACATGTAAATAAATGTTTATTAAATAAAGTTACCATTTTCTGTAAGAAATTCGTAATACTTAATTTTTTCATTAGGCTATATTTAATTCCTGTAATAATATTATCTTTTATGCATAATCCTTGTACACACACGATGTTTCACATCTGCCAGGCGTCCCATGACGGCTCACATTTTTATTAAAATTTTGTACAATATCACCTGGGGTGATGAGAAACATGTAGGTAAAATTAAGTAGCATTTAGCATTCGTCCCTCCCCCCACGGGAACACTACATTTTTCGGGGTAAAAAGTAGCCTAAGTATTAATCCAGGGTGTCACCTACCTCCATACCAAATCTCATCGAAATCCGTTAATCCGTTTCTGAGTTCATTGCACACCACCGCACAGACAAACAGACAAAATTTATAAAAATCATTGGTTTTGATTCCTATTACGTTAATATAGTCCCGTCATATCATATATTTGAAAAGAAAATGTGTTTTTAGTTATTTACACCAACATTTATAAATAAAATCGGAATCGCAATGTAAATATTTGCCGCAATATCATTTAAAACATTCGGAAATATTTAAACGTAAAACCTCAAGTTACTGAAATAGATTTACAAAAAAGAAAAACAAAAATTTCTCGGTTGAACTCATAATTCAATACTGGTCGGAACCTGGATTTGAACCAGGGACCTAAGATTTGAAGATCTTACGCTCTACCCGCTGAGCTATTCCGACCACACCAAAGCTGTCGAAATTATCGTACTGTATCATCACCGAGAATAATATTTCATATTCGGTTTATTGTTTGTTTGGTCTTGTTTTTTAATTAGAAATCTGTTGTGTACGACATAAATAAATTATTGGCAGAAATTATTCAAAACTCCCATTTCTTTCTAGTCTAAATACCGTCTTCATAATCGAATTGGTAAACTATTAATAAATGTTATTGTTATTTTTGTAAGCAAAAATGTTAAAAACCTTTATGTATAATATACAGTGCGATTTTTGTGTAAATTCAGCATTTGGTTTTTAAAGCTTACCTATAAAAATGCAATTCATGAGATAATAAAAAATAATTTAAAAATATTAAACCGACTTCAAAAGTGTAATAAAAAGAGAGAAATAAAACTAATATTTAATTAAATCTATAATACATAAAAATAATTAACCACTTTTGAAGCCGATTTAATTTTTTAAAATTATTTTTTTCCAATAAAGAGAAAAAAAATATTGTATAGGCCTATCCCCTATAAGAAAAACCATGTTTTTACATACTCCAAAATTAATCATATACAAAGGGACAGCGCTGTTCTTTTTTAACTGCACCGGTCAATTGAGGCGTGTGATGACAGAAATCCCGTGTTCAGCTCCAAACAAACAACCCATGGCCCTTGGTAACGAAAGCCATAATATCTACGTAATAATAGTTAAAACCCGTTCTCTTTGTGTGGCCACATAAAGGGTTTACGCAGCTATAGTGTATCTTAATAAAGCCTAAACGTTTTATTAAATAATTATTTGCATTTCGAGGGGCGGCACAAGGACTGTGAACCTAACGTTGGGTGAAGCAGCTGCGTGAATAAATAAATTGAATAAATAAATAAATAATCACACACATTTTTTTCACAGTGGGATGCAAATTGCATTGTGGACCTATGAGAGATTACTTGCAACAGCCAGACCCCAAGAATGAATTGTTATTTATACTTGCAGGAATGGAGCTCGTGGTCAATTGACATTTGACAGCCCCCGTAGCTTAGCTGGTTAAATGCCGACTGCGAGACGAGAGGCCAATCCATCCCCGCACTAACACAAATGTTTGTGTGGCCCACAAATATTTGTGTCAGGTCTGGGTGTTTATGAGACCGAAATGTCTCTGGTAGTTCTTGATACCCACGACACAAGGCTTGATCTTAATGTAGGGTCTGCACTATGAATGTGACTGTTGGGTGTTTTTATTTATTTATTTATTAAATTGTTTCATAGCCTTTGCTCTGCACTAACTTGGATTAAAGCCCCACTTACAGGGAGAGATTTTCGCATTGATCTGTGGTATCAGTGGCTTCAGCTAACTGCTTACCCCGTTTGGAAAGAAGCGAGAGTCTATCTTTGTATCAAAACTTCGTTGGTAAACGAAACTGCGTGAGTTGGTTTCTGTTTTCTTTTAAACAAACACCGACTAGATGGAAGCCACATGGATTTTAATCGAGTTTCGAGGAGGACGTAGGGTGTTCTCAGAATACTCTAAGGGTGAAAAGTTATAAAAAGTATTCTTAGTATGTCTATTTTATCCAAAGTTATACAATGTTTTCCAAATATACTTAAACAAATATTTTTAAACCTTTTCTTCAGCCAACATTTTCGCTCGGAAATACCATTTTTACTTTGATTTAGACCAACTCAGCTCTAAAGCATGGTACGGAGATCTCTTGTGCACATATTAAAAGGAATTGAATAATCTTTAGGAGTTTTATAGCGATGTTACAAAAAACAAGTCACGTATGTAACCACACCAAGGAGTTTTATCTTTTTGGTATTCCTACAATAATTATAACCGGACATGCAATAAATAAATAAATTGCGGATCTGAAGAGATTTCAAGCTTTCAATTTCTTCTTTTTTATTTCTAAAGGTGCGGTGAATAATAAAGAGGAACACAATATGGCCGCGCTGTGTTCACGCGATGCTTTATTCGACTCGTGATGTAGCAATATTGTATTAAATTTACATTTTTTAAATCTATAAATAAAACAAAAGTTCCATTTATTATTATATGGGGCATTTCACGTGAAGCGGACAACCAAAAAAAAATGAGGTCATGAATTTTGTTTATACTCCGGTCAGTTATACTTCTAGTAGACGTGGACGTGTACACACATTATTTTTTGAGTATAAAGCTTTATTGCATAGTTATGAGCTTTTAAAAGTTTACCAAGAATGAAGTCACGAATTTTTGGATGCTTATTATCTGCATCAATTAATTTGTAAAAATACTAAAAATATATTGTTTCTTAAAGTTAAAAAGTCGAAAATTTTAATTTTTCTGTCGAATTCTAAATTTGAATTTTTTACGTAGAGTAAACCGGAAGTGAACATTTCAAATCGATATTTGAGTAACTTCGACACTTTTTTTGTTTAATATTTTTACCTTAAATGAAAGCTTTAAACATATTAATTCTTAACAAAAAAAATTAAAACGTGATCCCCAATAGTTTAAGACTTTGAGCATATAGAGTACATACACATAGTTATGAGCACTTTATAAGCAATCGAATTTATGCGCATAAAACCATGATGAGCATAAAATTGTGGTTTCTGTCATGAAATACATTACAGACGGAGCTCCCCAACATTTTAAGAATAGGTTCAATTTTGTGAACCTATTTCACTACAACCAAAATTTTAAGATAGAAGCACAGTTACACTTCCATGCCACCGCTCATGGAATAAGGCCATGTGACGGTCTTGGGGGAAACCTTAAACGTTTGGCACCCCGTGCAAGCTTATAGTCCACGAATAACGCTATCTCTATACCTATAATATTATATGAATGAGACTTCTATTTACTACTGCTCGAAGGAAAGTATTCAACAAGAGCGAGATTTTCTACGAGTCCGTTTGGCTTCCGCTATCACCGTTCCAGGAACTAAACAACTGCATGCTTTTCTTCAAACCAATGAGGGCTTATGAGTAAATATAATTAGTGGCAGTGCGAATAGTAAAAATTACAAAATAAATCTCTATTTTAGTTAAAACTGTTTCAATCTCAATAAAACCGCTCTAAGTCTTAAACTATTGGCGATCATGCTTAATTTTTTTAGTGAAGAATTAATGAAATCGTTTATTTTTATATTTTTGCAGGTTAGAATGAAGGAATAAAATATTAATATCGTAGTATTTTAGCATGTTAGCGCATAAACCCGATCGCTTAGAAAGTGCTCATAGCTATGTGTATGTACTCTATATGCTCTAAGTCTTAAACTATTGATGATCACGTTTTAATTTTTTTTGTGAAGAATTAATACGTTTAAAGCTTTCATTTAAGGTTAAAATATTAAAAAAAAAAAGTGTTGAAGTTACTCAAATATCGATTTGAAATTTTCATTTCCGGTTTACTCTACGAAAAAAAATTCAAATTTAGAATTCGACAAAAAAACTAAAAACTGCGACTTTTTAACTTTAAGAAACAATATATTTTTAGTATTTTTTATTATCTGCATCAACAGATAATAAGCATCCAAAAATTCGTGACTTCATTCTTGGTAAACTTTTAAAAGCTCATAACTATGCAATAAAGCTTCATACTGAAAAAAAAATGTGCGTACACATCCACGTCTACTAGAAGTATAACTGACCGGAGTATAAACAAAATTCATGACCTCATTTTTTTTTTGTTGTCCGCTTCACGTGAAATGCCCCATATATTACATCAATTTTATAAATTTCATCAAGATTTGTTTAAAAATCATACAGTTACAATTGGTAGTATTTCAATATTAATAGTTACTTTATGTTTTTTCTATTGAGAAATTTTACGTAAAGGTATTTTGAACACAATGGTCCACTTATTAATCTGGTCAAGATTAAGATACATTTTTTACTGATTTAAAACGTACACATTTTGATTGATTAGGATTAGTTTTAGGAAACCTAATTTGACCGTGTACAGTGCGTAAAATTTGCATAAAATTTTGTGACCCGATTTCGAATAGCCGGTACATTTTATTTCTAATATATTATATGTTTGTTTGCTATTGATAGCTGTGAGCCACCCAAATAAAATAAAAATAAAATATAAAAAATTATGTCTTCGATGAAATAACCGTGACCTCTGGATATCTTATTTAAATCGCAGTGCACTTCCACCAGATTCATTAAAATAAATTTACCCTGTTGGAAAGCGAGATAAACACAGGCTTCTAAAGGTTTATTGAAAAAATATTTTAATGCCGTTTCAGCTTCGATCAAAACGTTTCTGCAGCGGATTTCCAAAGGCTCATACGAATATGAATTTTAAAGTATTATATATCATTGCATCACAGATTTACCGCACACTGATGGCGCGCCAGTGCAAACAGTTTTATTTAAAACATTTTCATATCGGATACCAGTATGCGCCGGTATTAAGGCAGCGACTTTCTTGTGCTGGACCCCTGGCACTGCTAAGGTCCATGAGCAACGGTAGCCACTTAACATCAGGCGGACAATTAACTCGTCTGCCTATAAAGAGTATAAAAGTAGATGTGGAGTTTTTGAAGTGGTAGATCCACGCTGTTGTCTGTCATGACTCAGCATGAATGGACAGGCTCATCCGGGGCGGACTGTCTCATAGGAAACCGACGTGAAGCGACAGCTTCGCTGTCAGGTTTCGTTCGGTAAGTGAGATTGCCGGATGCCCTGGAATACTGGTGGCACGTGTCACATATGTAAGAGACCATCTGGATATTGCTGTTTGCACAATTAGCGGTGGAGGATAATGTTTATGTATACTTTAGAAAACCATAGAAATCAGTAAATCCGAATCAGAGGTGAAAAAACGATTGATACATATTTTTCAATAGTTATTCTGCTAGATTGTCCAGCATGGGACAATAAAATAGGGTGATGATGATGATGATATGAAATAGTGAATGTTGTACTTATAAATATCACCTATGTACTGACTACTAATGCCTAACAAACTAATACACAAGCACCCTATCATTTAAACCCTACAACGCAAATCAAAACATAACCTCAAAATTAATTTGTAAATGGCAAAATTGGAAATTGCCCCTCCACCAGTGTATAGGGCGATACAGGGCCGGCAAAATGCGTTCGTTTTGTGGCAACACTTGTTAAAATCATCTCCCTCCATGACAACAGTATGTAAGTATACGTTGAGGAGGGTTGACGCACTTCGCGCCGCCTCCGTCATAACATAAGCTCTAAGCAATGCGCGCCATAGAGACCCCATCGACGAGTTTAGTACGAAGTAGTGAACATTTGGACACAGTGATTTGGTTAAGGAGATTGGTGAGTGTGGTTTGTTTATGTTTTCAATATAATGTTATTTGAGGGGAATTAGTATAATGTTGGAGCGTAAACCGCCCGAGTCCTTTATAAGATACGCTACATTGAAAACACTTTTTTTTTAATTTTGACGCGTTTCGGTTTATTTTATTTTTTATAAATTATTAAACGTATAAATAATGAACAATATATATTAGAACATTTTTATTTGCCTAGATAAGTTTATAATACAAGGACATTTATTACACCAATAACTTCAAATTAAGCTTTAAAACGAGTTACTATGAGGTAATCCGCATAATTAGTCCATAAAATATTTTATCCAATAAAAGGCTATATATCTTTAGAATTTTTTATTTATTATTTTTTAATTCCAAATACTTTTAACAATTATTTATTTCTTAGGATAGAATAACGTTTACCTGTATACAATAACCTATAGATATTTATCCTTCATGGAATATATTTTCTTACAAACAAATATTGTGTAAATAAAAATTCACGTCCGAACTGACCGTTTTCCGCAAATGTACGCGTGTACTGAGTCAAATAAATATAGGTACAGGTTTTTCGTGCTTTTGTCAGCGAGTATAAATGGAAAGATGTTTTTCTTTAAATACACATACTTTCTTAAGGATATCGTCGGCAAAGTCTGAGCTGATAAGCTTCAGGAAAATTATTTAATTTTGTAAGACGCGGACAATGGAAGGAGAGCTCGCAAGTTCGCCCAACAAATGTTTCTTTCCTCTATAATTATTATTTGCGACTGGGTGTTTGTGAGATCGAAAAAATCTCGTAGTTTCTGATACCTGCGACACAAAACTTGAGTGAACATGGGGTGGGGGCTATGTGAATATTGGGTGTATTTTTATCATAAATTTCTCACGCGAAAAATATTCTATAGGTTCAGTACAAGCCAATTTCAATATGGGTTATATCCCCTAATGCTTGCGGGCCACATTTCTGATAATAGTAGAGTCTACAATTTCCGCTTTGTTCAGCTTTTCGCCAAATTATCTCCTTGTCCTGCAGATTGGCCTGATTTTATTAGCTGATACAAATACCGATTCCAATGAACTCTACTAAATAAATTGGTTATCAGAGCAGGCTACCTAAAATTGGATTTGTATGGTTTTTTGTAAGAGGACTCAGTCCGACGATTAAAAAATTATTTTCCAACACAAATTGCACGGAACATACGCAAGGGAGGCTACTACGAAAAACGATATTCGATATATCCGCTGTTGTCACCTATTCTTAGTTCCTTCGTTTTCACTCAAGTCGAATGTTGAAAGATTCAAGTGTTTTGACTGGTGTTAATAGAGAATATTAACCGACGTCAGGAGCAGGTTATAAAGAACTTTAATTAAGTTAATTTGTGATGAACGTATTAAAAAGGCATTTTTTTGTATTAAACAGAAAATGAAATCTTAACGTGGTTTTTAGTCTAAATAATAGCCTTATTTAATTCTTTTAATCGCACATATAGTCACTTTTAAGCAGTTAAATCTTTTAATTATAAAACGTAGAATTATAATACGAAAAATAGCACGATTTTCGTAGTAGCCCCCTTGCTCTAAATCGTCGGGGATTGTTATTAAATTTTTCGTTTAATTTTTTTTTTGTATTTCAATAGTTTTGCTCCGAGAATCCGTACTAATATTCAATACGAGAATTTTGCATTCGGATATTTGTTTTATTTGTTCGTTCAATTTTACGCGCAAGTGGTTTTTGCTTTTTAATAAAATACTGATATTAGGAATTCAAATGCAAATTTAGTTGGTACTTTTTCACGGCTTAACTCCTGAATCCCTGAAGCACGCGATATTTCGGCCGCCCACCCATAAGGCGGACTGACGACTTGGTTGAGGTCGCAGGAAGACTTCTATGCCTACTTGACGGTAGCTGGAATGCTGACTATAATAATATAGTCAGCATTATAGTTTCCACTAAAGATGAGGCGAAGTTTATATTGTAACATTTACAGAACCATTACCGAATTATTATTTGTAAACAGACCTCAACCGCGTAATACAGATTAATGTAAAGTTTCAAATATCTATAGGGGAGACAAGCTTTGTGCAGGGACTCCCATGTGTTTGATAAACAGTGTTAGGGAGCCGGCTGTAGTTAATTTGGGGAACGGAATGAAGAATGGTAAACTATTAGGGCCTTATTAATAAACTCGGATTAGCGTGGGATTTACTTTAGTCCACGGCTTTACAATTGAGGCGATTATTTTGGCTATTAATTTGACTATAATATTCAATAATGTAACTATACTAGGATCGTTGTCTAGCCCTCTATGCAATTCCGTGTTTATTAATAAAGTCCCTATTCATAAGATTCGAGTCAATTCTAAAGCCTTGGACTAAAGTAAATCCTTCGCTCATACGATTTTATTAATAAGGCCCTTAGAGATAGAGTATCTTAAATTATGTCGATTTTTTTGTATCAGCCGATTTGACTGGTCCTCCAGAAAACTGACTTTAACAAACGGTTTTTCCGTTTCGTCTTTTTTCCTTCATGTTTTCAATGGTCGGCAATTCACAATCTCCCAGGAAACCAACGTAAGACGCTGTTTCATTATTTCGTTTCATTCCTTCCTTTCTCCCATATTGAAAGGTCTTATCTTACCGAGTATTCTAAGTGCTCGCGGGTTAAGACAAACATTTACCACCAATTAATATATAATATGCTCGTGTGCTCGACAAATAAACATTTACCACGACAATCGCAATATTAAAAAATCCGAACTAGTTTATCCACCAAGTACATGCAAACACGCAATATTGCAATCATACATCAAAGCGGTGTCCCTCAAACTAAATACTGCTAAACATAACAATATGTCTCTCCCCTGTTTCGAGGGAATCAGGGACGATCAAAAGGGAAGGGCGATGTTGATTCAATAATAATTAGCTCTGCCGTGAAATGCGTCGTATTGACATGCGTCTGCCCGCTACCACGTTCGTGTTGCGCTCAACATAATTATGTTTTAATACTTCTCTTGGGATGATTGGAAAATTATGAGAGTAAAATTTTTACGATGCGCGCACACACCGGCGTTCAAAAAGTGACATGATGAAGTTTGAAATACCAGGAACACATGACGTTGGCGGAGATTTTTTTCTCCGTTATTAGTTAGCAAATTCATCATTTTAAAATTATTCGAGTACCTACCAGGAACGCATAAAGGTGGCGGAGACTTTTTTTTGTTCAGATCTTGGGTCTTTTATCATACCATAATTTTGTCATCTACTTGAGTTCCTACTGGCCAGTGTCAAGAGTTTGGGTATATAATAATACCGATTAAAAAAGGAAACGTAGTATTGGGTCTTTCATAATTCCGCCTTTTGAAGTTCTATCCTTTTGGGCGCATTTGGAAAAAATGTTTTAAATTGTATCTGTGCTGAAAAAAGGATATTTATTTATTTTATTAATAAATATAACGCAAATATTTATTTATAATTATTTGTGTGTAATATGTAAGTGAAAAGTTCTTGATAAAAATCACTTTTATCTTAAAATTAAGACGCATTTATAGATTTCAGGTTAATTGGCGGTGGTATTCTTTTTATTTGTCAGTGAAGATGGAACAATATGTCAAGGGATGAGAGTCAATGGCCTTACTATTAAACATGCCGAAAACCGGGCGAAATTGAGGAGACTCAGCCTGAAGGCGGACCCTGGCAGCGACCGGGATAACGCCAATTAGAAAGAAGGAAAGGAGTGAAGATGGAAAAAATATTTTCATAAATATATAATATATCTATACGTACAGTAACTATTGTAACAATTCGTGATAAAAGTGAGTTTCATCGACAACCTCCGTGGCGCAGTTGGCTAGACACCGAGACAAATGTATGCGTGAACCACAAGTATTTGTTTCGGGTATGAGTCTGTGAGACCGAAAAATAGAGAGTTACTGTACGGCCAACAGAGCGAGCACACATTTTCGTTTTCTCTTTCTCTCATAGTCAAATATTCTACGTTTAAATATCATAAAATTGTAAATTAATTTTAAAATTCATATTTTGTGAATTATCTGAGAAAACACATAATAAATTTAAATATTTGTAGAAAAATAATGTGTATAAATATATACACATATATACATATTTATATATACATACATATAGATGGAGCTTTCTTTTACCTGTACGAAACCTCTGTGATCGACGTGACCTATCTTTGTATAGCAGAACAATAGATCTTATATAATTTTTGGACAGCACTATCGCCTGATCAACCCTTCAAATATGTATGAAATCACACCAACCATTCAGCAGTCGGTATCACATAATGTAAACGGTCCCGGGCCGACATAACTGTGTTACGTGACGCCTTGTCATACCGTTGGTTGTAATCTAACAAACCTGTTGTTCTATAATTAATTGTGTTTATATTCATAGTGTAGCTGATTCGAGACGGTAATATATGCCAATGCATCGTAATTTCAGTCACATACATCTTCGTTACACACCATTGAACAACTGTTTTGCATACGCTCCGGCGCAGAGCACTCTAATTTCGATAACAATTGCCTATCACGACATAACATGATCCCCATTGTCTACACTATTACTTTTGAATTAATTATACCCTATTGTGCTCTGTGATGGTTCCTTAATCGGAACCGCTGGGGTATTTAGCATGGACGGGTTTGTATCAAAACAAGAAACATCTTTTTTTACAGTTAATTAAGATGCGGTGTTTCGTATTCCCCTCAGAAGACAGGCAGGCAGGGCTGTTAACTGCAAGGATAAAAGATAATTTTCCAAATCGGTTCAGGCGTCTTCGAGTAATCGGTGAACATATAAAATGAAAAAAAAATCCGATGAATACATAACCTCCTCCTATTTTTAAAGTCGATTAGAATGGGCCGACATAAGTGCAGCGCGGTCTAGGTGAGCATCGATTGTCGAGAAACAGCACTATTTCTAGCCGGCCTATACAACATCGATCGGCTTTAGGATCATTAATATAATTTAAAAAATCAACTTGTTTTACTGGAGGTTCGGTTTCTTTCTATTGGCAGTAAATTTTAATCCTTGCATTCCATGATTGGTCACGTAATGTCACCTTTTCATCGTATTGTATGAGGACAACATTAAAACCATGTAGGAATGGCATCAAATATCCGTGGATTTAAACTTGGTTATCGAAACTACCAAGAAAGACGTCATTATATTATAAACGTTTCTATTATTTTGTTCTTATATTGGTAAATGAAACAATAGCATCATATCTGATCGTTAAAAATCCAACTAGCTTATGTTATAGTTATATATAATATATTATTTGATTATATATAAAACCTATATGAGCCCGTATACGTCCCACTGCAGGGCCCATGCCTCCTTTACACCTGAGAGTACGATTGAGAGGGGTTAGGCTGGAGAGTCCACCACGCTGCAGACCATAGAGATTTGAATCGTTATGGTATGCAGGCTGACTTATGATGTTTACGAATACCGTTATGGTGCGTAATGATTGACTATCAATACACACATGACTCCGAAAAATCAGAACCCAGGAGCCGAGAACCGATTTTCTTCATTTTTTTGCATCATATTGCATAATACTCATGTCAGTGTGATGATTTTATTTGATTTATTTACAAAGACCAATTGGAAAACATGTTTTAAAAAACAACGAGCTAAGAAAAGTATTATAACATTGAGCGCTGGCTTTAAATAGGCAAACCTGATCATTAAGCCGATAGTCCACCGCACACTAGACTAAGTTATTGTAGCTTTGCACGCATAGTTATGCCCGTTTTTCATGAATGTGCGTCCACCGCAAAGTATGCGAGCTATGCTACGTAAATATTATAAATAATAAACTAACTTAGTTTAGCTGGCGGTGGACGATCGGCTTTAAGCACATGACATACTACCGTCTTAAACTACATATATTTCGAGATTTTTTTTGAATGAAACGTACCCTATGTCCTTTTTTGTATTTCTAACTACTTGTACATAGAATAAAGCGAAAATCGAAAAAGCAGTTATACTTTGTGTACACGATGTTAAAAGGTTGTTGGAGGGTGAAAACTTAACAATGATGCGCGTTGAGATCAATAGTCTCTGCCTACCCCTATCGTATACAGGCGTGACGTTTATGTATGTGTGAAAACTTAAAAAACAATTTAACTTTCGCATTTGTAATTTTAGTAACGATTAAAAATTATACACATATATTTTAAGTAATGAAGAGATACCCTTGATGTTTACTTTCAGAGTTTTCTCTGACTCGAGCTTTTGCTCGGACTTACTGACCACCCGCCCTGAAACCCTCAGGGAAGAAGTGGGTCAGTCTCCCCATTCTGGCGATTTACAAAAACTGTGTCCCCTAGAACTTTACTTAAAATTATTGAAGTGTGAATTGCTGCTTGTTTCTGTAGAATAGTAATATATATAGCGGAATTTAATTTATTTATGTATCTAGTTAGACTTTTTGCTACTATACCAGTTGAACCTATTACTATTGGGATGACTTGCGTTTGAGTGTTCCATAAGCGCCTAATTTCAGTTTTGAGCAGATGATATTTAGTAAGCTTTTCTATTTCTTTTGCCCCTATATTATAATCTGAAGGAACTGTAACATCTATTAGGTAGGTGACATTATTTACTTTATCTACATAAATTAAATCGGAGATACCCTTGATTATAAATAATAATAATACATGTTTTTTTTATAATATTACATTGTAAGTTTGTTATAATAATCGCTTTAATTAGTTGGTCAGTTTTATATTAATTTATTGCAAAGGTCCGGCAAACGAGCAAACAGGTCACCTGATGGAAAGTGATCATTGCCGCCCATGAATATCCACAACGCTGGATCATGGATGTGTTGCCGGCCCGATTGGGAGGGGAGCGGGAGGGAAAAAGGATGGAAAGAGGAAAAGGATATTGGGCATCTGGCAAACTCACCCACCGAATGAACCACGACACCGAAGCTGTGGCTTCACGTCGTTTTCCTGTGAGACAATGGTACCGTCCCGGATGAGCCTGCCCATTCATGCTGAGTCAAGATTGACAACAGCATGGCTCTACCTACAAAACAAAATAATCAGTTCATCTCATTTTATAAATCAAAATATTCTTCGGCGTGGGTAGAAAATTCAAACTACCTCCATGAATGTATTAGAAGTCAAGTTGTTCATGAATGAAAGTAAATCCCGCATAACTTCACAAACTCTTAAAATCCACACACGCAAATTCCCAAAACAGACCAACATATTTATCCGCGCGCCTCGAATCTGTTTGCCAAACGGTATCATTTTGAATTTTTCGGAGGGTTGTTACCCCATCCGCAAGGGTCTAAACATGTCTTGGGTCAAGGTTAGCGTACTTCGACCCCTTGTGTATATGAATAATGTTTTTGATGTCGGTCGGAATTGAATAGACTGAGTCAATGTAGTAGTGCTTTTTGGTTCGTTTTTGAGTGTTTACAAATAAGTAAAAAATACGCAGGAGTGCCTAATACAAAAGATACCTAATTATTATCAAGTAGAAAAATGTTTGTAAACATTTCCTTCGTTAGGGGCGAATTGTATTATGGAAGCAGTAGAGTAGTCAGGACCTTGTCAGTCTGTCATTATATTGAATGAAAAAATAAGTAACGGCGTAGAAGCTAATGGCTAAGTGCTATCGTCTTATTGTGTAAAGCCGGTCTTTGGATTTGATGGACATCCGTTAAGTGAACCCATTGAAGTGTTCTGGCAGTGCGATGAAGAGAAATTTTAAAAAATATATCTAATATCATCTAAAGTATTAAATAACGTAAGAAAATGTAGCATGTTAGTGTGCCCTTTTTCCTTTATTTTATGCTTTTCAGTGTTAATTGGCATTGTTATTGTTCCATTACTTAAGAGTTTGATAATAAATCAAATATCTTGGATGGAATGCACGTATGAATTTTGATAGCTTGATTCAGCAACGTGAGGCTGCAGACATAATGAAGCGCCATTTACACGGGGTGAGCTTCTCGCGGCGAGAATCGCATCACATAACCGCCATAGATTACCGTATTCTGACAATGTTTACACGATGCAATTTTTTATATCCTTACGTATAATAATCGTTTCTTGGAGGCGAGAAACACTCCCGTGAAATTGAGGCTTAAGTCAAAATTTAAAAATAGAACACGTGTTTCTACGTGTTTTCGCACAACTTAGTAAATTATTGTTGCAAGCTTGACCTAGTTGTACCCACATGACCTACATGTACAACCCGAAAAACATTAAAAAATAAAGTTGATCAGAAACACGATATAAAAACATGTACCTATTCGCAAAACAAACCTATTTTAGTTGCGTCTACATGTTCCAAAATTCTGTAAATAATTTCTCATACAAATATACTGTATCTAGGAAAAATAATAAATTAAAATAACCAGAAATGTTATTTGTCAGACTTTTTCACTAAGAAGCAGAACGGGTACCAACAATCTCACACTAGGTATAATAGGGCAAGCATGAGCAAATTGCCAATCCAATCCATCAGCCAAAGGAAGTCCACTGCTGAACATAGGCCTCTCCTAATGATTTCCACAGTGACCTGTTGGAGGCAGCCTGCATCCAGCGACAAATTGCCAAGCTGGTTACAAATTCGCGACCCTATATTTTATTACCCGTATATTGGACATGTTAATACTCTTAGATTACGAGTATAAGTATGGATTCTTTGGAACATCGACGAAAGGTATTCGATGTAGTGTTTTTAAATAAATTAGTTAATGGTTTCATTGATGCTCCAATTTTACTTGCTCAACTTCAGATAGTGGTGCCTAGAAAAATTCCTAGATTTCCATTGCAAGAAACTTTTCGGAAAAAGTCCTATAGGACTAAAATAACTTCTCCGTTAAACCGAGCTATAGATACATATAAGCAATATAATGACATTGATATCTTCAACGTTTCTGTTAAAAAAAGCAAGAATTTGTTATTGGGAAGTTTAAAATGTAATAGGTTTTGATATTTCTTTTTTATTTATTTTTGTTGTTGTGTGTAATTATTATGAATTGATTTTATTCTTGTTCCTAATTATTTTTAAGTTATTGCGTACCTACTATTTTTTTTTTTTTAATTATCTAAATTTCGTTTGCCGTATTTTATATTTGTTTTGTATTATTTTAATTTAATAATTTTAATGTGATTTAATTTAATATTTGAAATTTAATTTAATATTGTCACTAAATAATTTTCTATTAATATTTCTTTTTGTGTAATTTTCTATGAATGCTGTACGCACCTGAAGAGACGGTAACGCCTTGTCCAAGACTTTGATGTTATAAATCTGTGTATATTTTAGTGTTATTGTCAATGGTGTGTCCAAAATAAAATAAAATAAATAAATAAATGCTTGTTGTTATTATATGAAAACATCTGAAACAATGCGTTCAATAAATATATTTTTAAATTTTAATTGTAGTTCCAAATTTTGCTATACAAATTATAGGTACAATACTTTTGCCATGACATCAGAAATCACGAGTCACCTTTCGATCTCACAACACCGACGTTCGAAACAAATACATTGTATTCAGTGTCTGTGGGCCGCACGCACATTCATCTAGGAGGGGGAATCGAATCCGCGGCCACTCGTTACACATGTGAAATTGAATTCTTGAAAAATGTCATACTTTATAAATTGATCGTTTCGAAGTGGATATTATAGTTATAAACGGAAGCAAGCATTTCCATTCCGGTGTTTATTTGTAGATTACAAATCCGGCGACATTAACGGATACAACTTGGAAATAACTCAAACGTTAGTCCGCGGGCGTCGCGTTTACTTGTCGTATACAATTTTATCGCGATATTTTAAATCTGATTAAAGGGTTTTTTAGTGTGTGTAAATTGCCAGAACTTATTGATTGTATTTACCACTCTTGTTTATTGCCTTTTGATCTTCGTGCGTGTAAATTGCCATCGCTAATTGACAATTTTAAAACCGGCTGAATGATTTAACTATCATTGTTAGTTAGAGACCATTGGATGAAGAAGGTATTATACAGTCTTTTCATAATGTTGGTGAGTACGTAAAACATAGATTAATTTATAGTGTAGAGGCGATTAAACGAAGATTTGGACCAAACCAAGATGCAATATTTTTGTATTGTAAATTTTATAAGAGCAAGACTTTCTTGTCCGTTCACTGGTGAAAATTGCTTTTGGAAACGGGTGGCAAATTAAAAGGATGACGGCAAATGATGTTTTATAATAGTTTTATATTATATTAATTTTATTAAACATTTGACGTTTTCTTTATAAATATCGTATTTTTAATGTTCATTGTTAAAATTTGTATGATTGCTCTTTCGACTTGCGTCCGTTCTTTTATTTGTTTTTTTCCTTTGGAATTATTTTATTGTGGTTCGCTGTAACCAAATGTATGTCCTATTTGCGTATTATTGCTTGAGGAATGTTACTATATTATGGAAATAAATAATGTAAAATAAAAATACAATTATATATTATATTAGGGATGTTAAATAAAATGGATATAAATAAATAGGAGGCAACGTATATGAAAATTTCAGTATTTGTGTTAGAAATGAGAACTTTGTCTTTAGGCATCTAAGTTACTTCTAGTTAATAATCTTAACTAATGTTATAAAGAAGAAAGATTTGATTGTTTGCCTTGAATAGTCTCTGAAACTACTGGAACGATTTGAAAAATTCTTTCGCCATTAGAATCCTACATTATCCCTGATGAACATAGGCGATAGAATATTTTTAAAAGAAGTGTATATGCACCCGGGCGGGCCGGGCCGGGTCGCTTCTAATTTATAACCGGACAGTCTACGAGTAATAATAAGCAATAATTATACAACTGACTTTAAACTTAGATTGATTATATTAATAAAAATGAATGTATATATTTTGCCGTGGTATTAGAAATCAACATCAACAATCAACAAATGAACACATGAAAGTTTGTTGTATAGATGAATGTTTGATTGGACTAAATATTTAATTAGCAAAATAAATAAAAAAATTGTGATACATAAAAACATTTTTATTATTAAAGAGAGACTTCAATAATTAATATTAAATTAAATTTAAAGGTCAACGGCCTTGTTAATAGCTAGTTTTAAAACTTATTATATTAATTATTTTAGTTATCCAATGTTCGTCTTCTTTGCTTATATTGTGTTCACAAGTCGTTCGAAAGGGACAAAACATTCGATAACTAAAATAGGTTTTAAATCTGTCTATGAATAAGGCGGTAAAAAAATTCGAAGTTAAGTTGAAGAAAATATAAAATAATAATTTTGTAAATGAAAAACACGAGTACCACTCTTAAATCAAATATATTTTAAATTCCTTCCAGTGATGTCTTATAAGAACTCCTGGGTATCGACTCCCCGCCACATTAGGGCACCCTCATTACAGCGTTCACTTTAACGGTGAAGGAAAACATCGTGAGGAAACCTGCATACCGTAGCATTTAAAAAAAAATTCTACGGTGTGTAAGTCCGCCAACCCGCACTAGGCCAGCGTGGTGGACTATATGGCCTAACCACTCTCAATCGTACTCTCGATCGTAGAGGAGGCCCGTGCCCTGCAGTGGGTCGTATATGGGCTGATACAATACAATACGTTACAGCGTTCACGATCAATATTGACACCTATGCAAAACGCATTGTTTAAATACTTTTTTACTAGTTTATCCCGACCGGTTCTGTGCATGTGTGCTGTACGCCGAAGCCCCGCCCATTCAGCTACGGTCGGCGAGAAGGGCGGAACCTTGTCGTGTATCTAGTCAGCTATACGTGTTCCGCTTTAAACTGATTTCCCGGTATTAATATATGCTTTGCATTTCTTGGATATACGCAGATTTTTCGTGGAAATTGGGGTTCGGGAGAGGCAGGATTTTAGCTATGGACGTGAACAATTATTACAAAACGTAGTACTTAACATAGTACATACACTTAAAGGAAGTTAAATTGGAATTTTGATTGTTTATTGTTTTATTTGGTAATATTTTTAATTGACTGCTGTTATACTAATCGAAGTACCAAATATAAGTTTTAAATTTAGATAATTATAATTCACTAGCGGCCCGGCCCAGCTTCGCCTGGGTGCTTAGATGTTTAGACTCCACTCCACACCAGAAATATCTTATTCCCGTTCAAACTTTTGTACTCCTGAACTCAACCTAAGTACCTACTATCCCTTTTCCTATCGTATCCCATCCCATCTCATCTGGCTCCTTTTCTTTCTGTTACATCCCGTCCCATTATTTCCCATCTACCGGTCTCATCGCGTTCGTCCCACTTTATCCCATTTCATCCCTTAATGCCTAAATAGGCATGTTGACAATTTTTTGGAATTGCTTTTATTTTGTAGATAGGCCTTATATAAACACGAAACTACGACGAATATCATTAAAAAAATACGCAAACACAAATACTTTGCAAAATTCCTGCTAAAACTTTAAAATAAATTTAATTAATTTTATAGCGTCAACAACACGTGGTAATTATACTGTTAAAATGTAGCTTATATGACACGTTCGTAGATTTACCATAGCAGCGCCATCTATTGATTACTGACTCAACCCAGTCGAAAGGTATCGACATCTGTTAGAATCATTTGGAGTTAACAGATGATTGTGACTGTCAAATAATAACAGACAAATAATTAGCAATAAATTAAAATTGCGACTATAATTTGAGATTTAAACTATCCTATCTCTCAAGTTGGATCGAACTGCACATGGTGTGCAAATTTTATTATAATCGGTTAAGTAGTTTAGGAGTCCATTGAGGACAAACATTGTGACACGAGATTTATATATATTAGATATAGCATAATAATTATTTTATTTGATTTCCTTGAATATTAAATTTACCAAAATAATACAATGTCATTGAGTGCGTTAAAATAGGAGAGATTCTCTTCTCTTATATTTGCCTTTAAAATTCTTTGTACTTATATAAAAATAATTAATAGGGAAACAAAATAAGAATAACACTACACTAACTCACTTAAAACTCATATTGTAGATAGTTATTTTCATACTAAGCATGGGACATGTAGGGAAATCCGCTGTGCTGGCCGAATACTTATTAATTGCTGATTAGTTAATAAGGCAGTATTTAAGTATCGTTGTAAGTTATGCACACACTTTTTAATAAGTATTTTATTAATAATATTTTTAAGTAGTATTTTTTTTCTCTTTGTTAGTTGATAACTATAAACACCCAATTTTAAATTTTCTCTTACGACCCACTCTTTTGCTATATGGTTGAATGGAAGAGATGCTAATAGCAATAACATTTCACTGATAATTTTGTTTTCTATATTATATAGTGTTGCGTATCTGTATCAGAGTTTCGTCATCGTTTGCGTTCGAACCTGCGTAACCTATTTCGGCAGTCCGCTCGCGACTAAGCTATTAAAAAAATCTATCGGACACTCTCTCAAAACACAGTGATTACACAGGAGTCACAGTTTAGTTAAATTCAGAGAAGTTCATAATTGATTTATGGTTTGGAATAAGTGAAACTTGTTGTTATGAGTTGCATTATGAGAGAGCCACGCTCTTGTCAATCATGACTTAGCATGAATGGGCAGGCTCGTTCGGCGGGTTACCACAAAACCATGGAAAAACCGTGTTAGTGACCCACTAAAGGGTGGCGTTTGTGGGGCCAAGTCTGCGTATAGTTATTTCAGAGCAATCCGCTTAATTATGCCGAGTAGAGACTGGTATCTTACGTTAGGGGCCATTTTTGACCTGTGCTGCTGTTGCTTCATAGTCTCTGCCTACCCCTATGGGATACAGGCGTGACGATTATGTATGTATGCTGTTGCTATTAGAGCATTATAGACAAGGAAAAGTTACACAAAAATCATTAAAATTATAATGATAATGATTTACTGTATCCGATCATCCGCCAGATGGACATACCTAGTAGAGGTAGGGCTGCTCTCTGCAGACCGATCTGGTCGCTGTGGACATTTCTAATAGCCTATATTTAACAGATACCAATGGTAGAATATCATGATTAACATAAACATATTTCCGTAAATCATATCGTTTGCTAATTCATATAATATTTAGAATTTCTTAATGCGAACAAAGCCCCTTGTCGCTAGTTTGTGAATTATGACATTCATGGACAAGTGTTGTGCGGCTGTGGGGTCGTTTTAACATATACTAAGCCGCCTTTCAAATAGCAACCTTACGTTTCACTGTTAAGATCTATAATCGTAAGTGAACTCGGATTTGTGGTTTGCATGTCACTAATTTGACGGTAATTGATTTTCCTTGTGGTTGTTTTGTGTTCGATAATTATATCCTTCTGTACTTGGGGTCGCCCTAATATTACTTACTAAGTATGTTGAGGATATAGAGCCTCCGTGGCGCAGTCGGTTAGACGCCGGCTGTGAAACGCGAGGCCGCGGGTTCGACCTCCGCACCGACACAAACGTTTCTGCGAACCACTAGTATTTGTGTCGGGTCTGGGTGTTTGTGAGACCGAAAAGTCTCCCGTAGTTCCTGATACCCACAACACAAGAGTCGGTCTTAGCGTGGGGTCAGGACTATGTATGTGACTATTTGATGTATTTATTTTATTTCAATTTGAAAATCTGATATGATTTGGCCGAGAGTTATATATCTGTCTCGCTTGGGGACTGGCTCCTTCTATTACTAATTACAATACTTGGAAAACTCTGGTAGGTAATACCTTAATGACTGAATACTGAAAACATAGGCTTTCAATGTAAGCGCTTATAAATGTATGTGAAATGTAATTTACACGCACACGTATTTACACGCATACAGTATAATATTTAATTTAAGGCCCTTCTTTCGATAAAACGCAGCGCGAATTTATATTTATAGGCTATATAGGCTAGTTGTTATTTAAAAGATATATTAACGAAATCCATATAAAATATAATTTGAAAATCAACCGCCTTCATGTTGTATCATATCCGTTCTGGGTGAACGAACAAAATTAAAAAAAAGACTGGAATCAATGTTTCAGATATGTTTTTTAATCTGCGTACGTGCGCTATGGACACTCATCGGTCGAGCGCCAGATTAAGTACGGTGCGGGAAATAGCAAATGCTCAGGGAAAATTGTTCAGGTAAATGCATAAGCTGCAATACCAATGACTTTCCACAGACATAGTACCACCATCCGATAATATACTGATGTCAATTAGTAGCAACTTTGCTGGCGTTTTGGTTGATTTTTTATCTTGGCAAACTGACTTCACTGCGTCTAGTGGTAAGCGTAATGCCACCACGTGCCTGTCTACATAACTTCTTCACGTTATGAACGCACGATCCCAGGATTATTGGAAGGAGAAAACATGTGCTAGTAAATTGGTACTCCATGGTAAGGCAAAACAATTGGCCGACCTTAGTTCAATGTTCGGCCGCCAAGCTGTAGCCTTATTACCTAAACCCGTGATAGATTGCCAAAGACTAGCTGGCTTTAGACGACCTAATATTACCGATGACATTAGTGACATATATCTTGGCTATCTCGAGCGGATGGGACATGATCGGACTGTAAAGGGAGCGTACTTGGAACAAGTCGACTCAGGTTTTCCTCGAGAGATATGAAGGGAGGAAACCTGCGTCAAGTTCAAGTTAACCATTGGATAAAAGTAATGAAGGACAGAAACTTCTGGAAGAGTCTCGTTTCGAAGGCTATGACCCATTTTGGGTAGCTATGTCAAGCGGAGTCAGCGACACTTTTCTGTCTACACACCCGCTACTGCAACTCCTGACAGCCAGGATCAGCACGCAAAGAATTGACACCGGGCCCCGGATCTCGGCGAGCCTCTTAAGGATACAATATTATCTTTAATCAGCATCGAAATTGATCACAAAGAAAACAAATAGAAAGAGGTTTAAAGCTATTGACATGCAAAAATCCTCATAGTTTTAACGTTGCTGAAATATCATAGGTCAAGGTCTGGGACAGCTCAGTATATGATTTCCGCCCGCCCACGATATGAAACCCACGCTTGTGTGTGGCGTCCCATCATCCAGTGTAAATCCGATGTCCACCCGGCATAGTAGTGTCGAACGGTGAAGGAAAAACCGCTAGTTGCTTTTCGTGCTTAAAATGAGTGATGAAGACGCGATCGCTCTCAAACCAATTGAAGTCAGGTCAGATTGTAAACTAAGAACTCAATATGATATTGAACACCGGGTGCTTTTTACTACTTTTTTTATACTCGTGCGGAATAATTGAAAATAGTTTTTAATATTTTTTGCGGCCAGTGTTAGCTGTGTCAATATTGGTATTGATAAAGCTGGAATTATTTATTTACATTTAGTTTGGTTCTGTAATACTTTGTGCAGAACTGTGTTTTGATTCTAATAAGTAAATAAATCATCATCATCAAAATCGTTTGAAATTTTTTTTTATGAGAATAGTGATTTGACATACTTAATAATTTAAAAGTATTTTAATGACTTTTAATGTAGTTTAATGCCGCCATGTTTCCGATTGGGTGGCTATGACTGTTTGGTATAAATCAATATTAATGAACAATCCAAGCATCATTAATGGTTATACCACTTTTCCAACCCTGTATATATCGGCAGTTGTGTTTAAACTCATCTTGGCGCGCACCTCTGTGTGCGTGTGCTTGTAAATATGAAGTTTTGATTTTGGTGTGGGTGCCGCGACAGATGTCGCCCGAGAAAGACGTTTTCTTTAAGGTCTTTTAAGTAGGTACAGTCAACGACAAAATTGTTACGGAACTCAGTGATGATGTTTAAGAATTCTAATTATTAATGGGAAAGTTAAATCAATAAAATTATTGTATTTATATCTATCTATTCTTATATATATTTCTTTTTGTGCGAGTGTACGTCACTGAACTCCTGCTAAACGGCTGGATCGATTTTGATGAATTTTTTAGTGCGTGTTCAAGGGGATTCGAGAATGGTTTCAATTCACAATTTCGTCGAATGGATGATGTTTTTTTAATTAATTTTTGAAGTGAAACTTCTTTAGGCGCGTTAAGGGTAAAATTTTATAGCATCGTCACGTTTTTCGTTTACGCGCCATCTTTGTTGACGTGAAATATTGTAATAACTTTTAATAATAATTTTCAGCAAAACGGTCCACAATATAACAGCTTATTAAGAAAAGTTTAAAATTTTCGAATAAAGACGTGTGACAACGGCTGTCGGGTCCGCTAGTTAATCTCGTATACATATAAGAATGAATCGCTAAATCCTTGGTCATCGCATCACGCCTGTACGGCTAGACCAATTTCGCTAATTCTTTTTTGTTGCGATTGTTATTGTGAGGAAAAGATTCATATGAAAAAGAAAATAAGAAAGTTGCGATGAAATGAATTAAAGGCGTGATGTCTACATGTATGTATGTACGATAACGTGAGCTGCTACGTTTGGAAATTCGGAAATTCCTAAATTCCCCAATATCCGTATATTATTAATTAAACAATGGTTTTGCAGCGGACCTATGCATACTGTAGCTTTAAGGAGGTCTACAGCAATGCTTTAGTACTTACAGTGTACTTGCTATGGTGCTAAAGCATTGTCCTACTGTTTGTTTGTGTCCTGGTACAATAAATGGAATGTTACTTAAAAAAATATATTTTGTGACGATAAGCAGTTTGTATTTCACAAAGTATCATACTTCTTCAGTTTAGCAGTGGACTTCCTGTTGCTGAGGAGAGAGAGAGAGAGAAATCATTCTTCTTGTTTGATCGCGTATAAATGTAAACCTATGAGATGGGCCGTTTAGGTTCTCCCACCCTTATATTTTATAATAAACCGCGCCATTATGACTGTATCTTTATCGTGTTATGTGTAGTCAGCTGAATTTAGTAGCAGATAGATTTTGATAACCACGACTTAAGGTGGCACCTATATTAATGTTCTGTGATAAGTACATACGTTCCACTGCACTCCTCTACAATCGTAAGTATGATTGAGAAGGGTTAGGCCATATAGTCCATATAGTACGTGTATCGTTTATTTATATTCATTTATTAACTGACTAGCGACTCTGCTTTCCCTTCAAAACGTATAAATCTTTCGCCTTTTACTGACTAGCGAGAGACTCTACCATAAGTCTTTTAACCTTTATTGCTTTCTCCCTCTATTGTTGCTTCCAAACACATTTTTTCATTTTATTTCATAGAATTATATTTTTAAATCGCTACAGGCTCTAAATATGGGCTTTTCATGAGTACTTTTGATTTCAGATAAGACGTATGTTCTATTTTTCATAATAATAATCAACCTGATTTTCAATTCAGGTTACATGTATGTAGGTATATCAAGAGGTCCCGAATATTTGTGAAAATGAAGTTTGTAAATCTAACAACGTATTATACATATATTATCCATACATATGTGTGGATCAATTACGGTGACTCCGTCTGTTTTCGGCCACTTAAGCGAATGTGTTAGTGCGATACGACTTTTTTCATAGATCATTTAATCGCAGATCAATGACTATTTTTGTTTTGGATGTCAAATATAATATTTTGATATGTGCAAACTAGGTATTTGTAAATACGCTTGAAAAATTATAAAAATAGAACATGTGTGAAAATAGCGATTTAGCCCTTTTCCGGCTACCAACTACTCGTAAAATTACCGGTCATACATTTATCTGGTTCTTGGCAACACCGTATAATTACAAAAATAATTTTATTGGTTGCTATGTAGGTCCTCTATTTGATCCAAACACAAAGTATAAATAAAAATAATAAAAAAAATAAACCGACTTCAAAAGTGTATTAAAAAGAGAGAAATAAAACTAATCTTTTAATAAATCTAAAATACGTAAATATACAAACATTTTTTTTTGAGGTCGGTGAAAATTTTTGACATCCGACTTATACTTTTTGAGATAAGCGTGGACAAACATACAAACATACATACATTTATGAAATTTTGTACACGTGTTCAGACGCTGTTACAGACTAACCTATCCAAAAATCGTGCAATTCCGACAAAATTACTATACATACACATTGAATTGATAATCTCCTTTTTTTTAAAGTCGATAAATAAATACTCTTATTTATATCGAAACTATAAATTTTTTCTTAAGCCCTTAAGTCGAGTTCAGCCGAAATATAAAAAAGAACTAAGAAGAAAAAGGGATCGGACCCGGAGTCCCTCGTTTCTCAGCCAGCGTCTAACCAACTGCGCCACGGATGTTATCATTTTTACTATCTATTTTTATTATTTGTATATTCAAATAAATATAAACAATAGAAAAATATTACGATAAACTACGTACATTACAGTCAAAATGTCACGGATGATAAAAAACATGCCTACATTATTTTATTGTAAGGCGGAAAGCGTGAACTCTACGTTTTTACTAATATTAATTTTAGCCAATATTTCATTTTTGGCGGGAATGCGCGCGAGTCGTGCTTTACTGCGACGCGTTGCAACAATGTAGACCTCTAGCGGAGCGCTCCGCACTTACTTCACGTAAACCACACCTCACACGCTGTGAATATTTTTCGACGTAGGCCCTTAACTAGTTCTCGGCTATCTTGATTCGAACGGCCGGCAATCGAATGCGTTGTGTTTGTTTGCGGCCGTCATGTAACTTGCAAATTTCACATCTGGCCGGCAAAACAAATGTCACGGGAGTGCATTTACCATGAATTTATTTACCTAAAGCAACATTTCAATACTTATAAGTACCTACATACTTTATTACTTTGTATGCTGCTAATTTGTATTATTTTTACTGACCGAGAATAAGTTTTCTTGCGATTAGTTTTCGGTCACATGGTCGAAAAGTAATTGAGAAGAGTTCTATTCGGCCGTCGAATACTAGGGAAACCAATTGTCTTTTATAGCAAAATGTTCGCTGATAACATGCTGCCTACACCTGATCACTCAATTAACAATATGGTATATTTTATGTCAAATACGTTGCTTATATGGAAATTATCCAATGTATTGTTTCATCAATTGCCGTTTAATTAACCCAAATTTAACTAATCTCCTTTGCAAAAAATAACCTATAATATTTATCAGACTTTAAACAACTTTGTAAATCATAAACTGAAATCGCACGCGCATTAATTTTGGTTAAATTTGTAACACACGTGCACCGCTCGAATTTCGACCGGCCATTAACAAGCAAGTCATTGCGGATAATGCTAAAAATGTAAGAGGGCGTAGGGTTCATTGAAAAACATGCAGTTATTGATTTTTAAATGAGCGATGTATAGTTTGCTTATTATTACGATGTAAGTGTATATTCGCCGAAAACCAGGAGTGTCTGGCAAAGTACACTGTTCAGGTTGAGAGTTTGCTCGGCCGTTGGATCCTCGCGACGACCGACGCCCGACCGGGAGTAAATGACAATGATAACTTATAATTTAACTAACTTACTTACTTGATAACTTACTTAGCTTTGATATTTTACTTAGCCTTGATAGCAAATAATTATATTTCCTGTTTATATTCTCTCTAGATTATACTGATTTATTTATTTGTACATTTTAACAAATATTAAATTATTCTAATTTATTAATTATTTATTTAAAGAGTCTGTTAATGGATGTAAAATACAGCCTGGTTTTTTAGATAAAATAAATTCTCATATTATTATGATTAAAAACCAAAATAAAATCGGATACATTTTTATTTAATACAGTGAAATATATACATCACGCAAAATCATAGTATACGAGTAGAACCACATATTCCAAAACAAATACACAAAAAATATACAACACATTGAAACCAAAATATTAATTAAAAACAAATATTTACATCACGTCAATGTTTGTATGAATCAAAAATTAATAAAAAATCCGGCCTCGAACCATATCCGGCAAAAATTTTCCCATTACACTCGCAATATTGCCACGTTGGATTGCAAGAGATATGTCACAAAAAACTGTATACAATATTTAAAACATAAAACTACGAAAAAAGTATAGATGTTTAGTGCTGTTAAACATTTTCTAAACTCTAAAGGTTATATGCGCATGGACGAAGGAGTGTCTAGCCTGAAGCGAAATCTCTGGTTAGCTAAATTATCAATAGAATCTAATGTTTTCATAAGTAAGAGTAGCGCCAGGCGCTACGATTTTGTGTGGCATGTTGCATACGAAGCATTAAACAATACATTACAAAGAGCCAGTCCCGGCAGTGTCGCGTCGACGCGTCGTTCCCGACCCGCTCGCTATTAAACCATACCTTAACACATCACGCTTTCGCCACACAGCGGGTGGGAAGGGACGGCGACACGAAGGCGCAAAGCCGGTGGCTCGCTTCGAGTTATAATGTCTCGGTAAGTACGGAGCGTGTCGCACAGACCTGTGCCGCCGCCGCGTTCGGCACGGCACGGCGCTGCGTGTGACGTGAAACGTGTTCCAACCTTAGGTTCCATATCAATCCATAAATTACAACTACAAACAACCAGTCAATGTCACGCTTGTGCGCGCTGCCCGCCGTCCTGCCCTTTGAGTGCCGAAAGCTTTTAGCATAGCCGGATCGCTTAAAAGCGGTGGTATAAGTTCCCATAGTTACCTATAGTTTATACCGACGGGCTGGCGCGCTGGAATTTTAATAAAGCCCCCAATAAGTTATGATACGGCCGTACAACTTAATTAAAGCCATCGACAAATAAACCGCAATGTATTTGCAGAAGCCCAAAATAGCATCGGACGCGAAATTTATGTTACTACAAAAACATATTGGGGTTGATTATTATGTAATCCAAAATTACACTGCTCGCCGTAATGTGTTTTAAGAGGGTGAATTTGGCAAACTACATGCAAGATAAAGGTATATCTTCGAAGGGGTAGACAGAGGCTGTACTAGAGCTATCCATAATCACCAAGAATGATTTCGTCCTAAAATATTCTCACGGACCCTACATGTTAGATTTTTCAAACAAAGCGAACAAAAATTAGATTAAAATGGTTTTCAGACGTCTTAATTGTTTTCAGAATCCGTTTACAGCTGACAGAACTTGCAATAAAGCCAGCCTTATTATCAGAAACTAACCAATTGTTCAAAATAAATGTATTCACTATTTTTTAAATTTAGACATAGGTATACCTAAATCTATTATATATATAAAAGAAAGTCGTGTTAGTTACACCATTTATAACTCAAGAACGGCTTTACCGATATGGCTGAAAATTGGTGAGGAGGTAGCTTAGAGCCAGGAGACGGATATAGGATACTATTTATTCCGTTCGACAGCGTTCCCGTGTGACTTGACATAAAACATCAGTCATCATAAAACGTGGTATAACAAAAAAGAATCAGACTTGGAATAACAAAACACAAATGACAGCTATGTAATGGACGTATGGATGACAATTTGATTTTTGTAAGAAATCAATATTAAAACTATTTCTATTAAATAAATAACAATCATAATTTGCCCATCTCAAAAAGCTAAGTAATTTTGTCTATGAATGAATGGTTGAAAATTTGAGTTTTCAAATAAATATTTAGGTGAATTGAAGTGAAGTGAAGTTTAATTACTAATGCCGCGACCAAGACGATCGAATCTTTCTCGACAAAGCCGTAATACAAGAAGGATACGAAACACTGCAAATGAAAGGACTGAAGAAGACCAAGAAACTGCACGTGAACAGCGCCGCGTTAGTATGGCTCGACTTCGCGCTTTTCAATCACAAGAGCAAAGTGAGGTAGCCCGTGAAACGGCTCGGTCGACAATGCAAAATCGTCAAGCGAACAACAGAGGTCAACAAATAGATAATTTGCGACGCAGAACAAGAGATTTATCACGTGCTAATTTGAATCGAGCAGCATTTCGATACGATTGCAGCAATGATTACAGCTTGCATCCTAGCGTTTGCATTGGGCAAATAGACGTTGTTTGCAAGTATTGTGGTGCATTAAAGTTTTCCGGAGAAATGCCAGGATTATGCTGCCTTAGTGGTAAAGTGAAATTGCCATTGTTGACTCCGCCACCTGAGCCATTGTATTCATTGCTTTGTGGCGAAACACCACAATCACGCCACTTTCTTGCAAACACTCAAAAATATAATGGTTGTTTCCAAATGACGTCATTTGGTGCAGATATTATCGAAGAGCGAGGATTTAATCCATCGTTTAAGATACAAGGACAGATTCATCATCGAATTGGATCATTACTACCACTCGAAGATGCACAGCATATTTTTTTACAAATATATTTCATGGGCAACATGGAGGAACAACTTGATCGACGTGGAGAGATCAATGTAGGAATGAAGCGAGCAATTCTTCAAGACTTGCAGCAATTGTTTCATGAACATCATGCGTTTGTCAGGTTGTATAAGAGTGCTTTAGAGCGCATGCCAAATGATGACTATAAAGTTGTCATCAAAGCAGATAAACGACCACCTGGAGCACATGAACGCACATATAACGCTCCATCAATAGATGAAGTTGCCATCCTGATTGTTGGTGAACAATTGGAAACACGCGATATTGTGCTTACACGTCGCGATACTGGGCTACTGCAAAAAATATCTGAAACACATCGATCATACGACGCATTGCAATACCCGCTGATATTTTGGCAAGGTGAAGATGGATATTATTTTAATATCAAAATGAGAAATCCATTTAATGGTGAAGAAACTACAAAGAAAGTTAGCTCAATGAATTATTACGCATATCGTTTGATGATTCGTCAAAATGCTGACAACTATTTGCTGTGGTTTCGTCGATTGTTTCAGCAGTATTGCGTCGACATGTATGTCAAAGTAGAAACGGAACGTTTAACTTTCATTAGGTTGAACCAAGCCAAACTGCGTTCTGAGGAGTACATCCATTTACGTGATGCAGTTAGTACTGAAGGAAATGCAGCTAATATTGGTCGATTAACTATTCTGTCGGCGACGTACATTGGTAGTCCACGTCATATGCATGAATATGCGCAAGATGCAAAGACATATGTTCGTCATTACGGTCGGCCAGATCTATTTATTACTTTTACCTGTAATCCAAAATGGATAGAAATTATTCAATTGCTGCTTCCCGGACAAACATTAAGTGATAGACACGACATCACAGCACGTATATTCAGGCAAAAAAATCGGTTCCTGATGAACTTCATTGTTAAACAACGCGTCTTTGGAGATACTCGATGCTGGGTGTATTCAATCGAATGGCAAAAGCGAGGCCTGCCGCACGCACATATTCTTATTTGGTTAGCGGAAAGAATTCAACCTGACCAAATAGATGATATTATATGTGCCGAGATTCCTGATCATGAAGCCGATCCAGTCCTACATGATGTTGTTATTACAAATATGATTCATGGACCATGTGGCGCCATCAATCCCCAATCACCTTGCATGGTCGATGGAAAGTGCTCTAAACGATATCCACGGAAATTTACGGCAGAGACCGTCACTGGTAACGATGGTTATCCGCTGTATCGGCGTCGATCACCAAATGACAACGGTCGAACTGTCACAACAAAATTGAAAAGAATGGATTTCGTTGTCGACAACAGTTGGATTGTTCCATATTCGCCACTTATTTCTAAAACGTTCAAGACACATTGCAACGTTGAGTATTGCAATTCAGTAAAGTCCATAAAATATATTTGCAAATATGTCACGAAAGGCAGCGATATGGCGATTTTTGGATTGCAATCCTCAAATACCAACGATGAAATTTCACGCTATCAACTTGGTCGTTATTTAAACTGCAATGAAGCGATTTGGCGTATATTCGCATTCCCTATTCACGAACGTCAACCTACTGTTGTGCATTTGGCGGTGCATCTGGAGAGCGGTCAACGAGTATATTTCACGGCTTCGAATGCTATGCAACGTGCTGAAACACCTCCAGCAACTACATAGACCAGTTTCTTTGCGATCTGCCAAAGCGATCCGTTTGCACGAACTTTGCTTTACTCGGAGATGCCACGTTGTTATACTTGGAATGTTTCATCGAAGAATTTTCAAAGACGGAAGCAAGGCGATGCGGTTCCTGGGTATCCGGATGTGCGTTCTACTGATGCTCTTGGTCGTATGTATACAGTTCATCCAAAGAATGATGAATGTTTCTACTTGCGGTTGTTGCTGATAAATGTGCGTGGGCCAACGTCATTTGAGACACTACGGACTGTTAATGGTGTAATATTCCCAACATATCGTGCTGCATGTGAAGAACTGAACTTATTATAAAACGATACCCATTGGGATACGACAATCGCTGAAGCCATTATCTCTGCATCTCCAAGTCAGATACGCACATTATTCTCTATCATAATTTCGACATGCTTTCCATCAAACCCATGTAACCTGTGGCACAAATACAAGGATAATATGTCGGAAGATATTTTACATCAAATTCGTGTCACTTCCAGAAATCACGATGTTGAGATGAATGAGGAGATACATAATCGTGCTTTACTCTTGATCGAAGATATGTGTTACCTCATGTGCGGTAGTTTATTAATCAGGTTAGGAATGCCAGCGCCCAATCGTGAAATGAATAACGCATTTAATCGAGAATTGGAACGGGAACGTGAATATGATCACCAGGAATTAGATTTAGTAGTTCAAACGAATGTACCCCTGTTGAATTCCCAACAAAAGGAAGTTTATGATACTTTAATGAAGGCAGTCGATGATGGAAATGGTGGTTTATATTTCCTAGATGCCCCTGGTGGAACAGGTAAGACATTCCTGACATCAGTAGTTTTAGCCACTGTTCGTGCGAGATCCAAAATAGCGGTTGCAGTTGCTTCTTCTGGAATAGCAGCCACATTGTTAGAAGGATGCCGTACGTCTCATTCAGCATTAAAATTACCGTTAAATCTTCAAACTATTGAAGAACCAACGTGTAATATTACAAAAAATTCAGCAATGGCCAAAGTTTTATCGGTATCGAAAATCATCATCTGGGACGAATGCACAATGGCGCATAAACGTGCATTAGTAGCACTTAACCGAACATTGAAAGATTTACGGAATGACTCGAGATGTTTTGGAGGAGCAATGATTTTACTGTCTGGCGATTTCCGCCAAACACTGCCAGTAATTCCAAGATCTACGGCTGCCGACGAAATAAACGCTTGCCTCAAATCGTCGAATCTATGGCGCTATGTGAAGAAACTGCAGCTGACAACAAACATGAGAGTTGCATTGCTTAATGATACATCTGCTGAAAATTTCTCTGAGCAATTGCTGACTATTGGTAATGGTCAAGTACCTGTCGATGAATCGAGCGGATTGATCTATAATTTCCAAATAATTTCTGTAATTTTGTCTCATCAAAAGACGAACTTATCAACAATGTATTTCCAGACATTATTTCTAACTACAAAAATAATGAATGGTTGAGTGAGCGAGCAATTTTAGCGGCTAAGAATAAAGATGTAGACGACCTGAACTATATAATTCAAAATAAGATCATTGGAACAATGCATTCATTCAAATCTGTTGACTGCGTCACAAATAAAGATGAAGCCACCAACTATCCAATTGAATTTTTAAACTCCTTGGATGTGCCTGGCTTACCATCGCACAATTTACGCCTAAAGGTTGGCTCCGTAGTAATCATGCTTCGAAACATAAATCAACCAAAACTGTGCAACGGTACGCGTTTAGTGGTTAGAAAATTGATGAACAATGTAATTTACGCGACGATACTGAAAGGAAAATTCAAAGGTGAGGAAGTTCTCATTCCGAGGATCCCGATGATCCCAACCGATTTGCCGTTTGAATTTAAAAGACTTCAATTTCCAATCCGTCTTGCATTTGCCATGACCATCAACAAATCACAAGGGCAATCCTTAAAAGTTTGTGGTTTGAATCTAGAACATCCATGTTTTTCCCATGGTCAATTATATGTGGCATGTTCACGGGTCGGAAGACCATCTGCGTTGTTTGATAAGAAAACAAAAAATGTCGTGTATCACAAGGTACTTAAGTGAAAAGCAACCTATGTACTGAAATGCAGAAATAATAATAAATGATTAATGTACTTCTTTTTTTTTCTAACAAAAAAATTTACTTAATAAATTCGAAAATCGGCTTATTTATTGCCTTTAAGGCGGAACAAAAAAGAAAAGACTTGAAGGGGTTGAAATAACGGATGAAAGTATGTATGGAAAAATCTAAACCGTTAAAGTTAAGATGTTAAACTTGGCACTTTAGTCACTCATTTAAAAATAAAAATATATAAATTAACCCTAAAGGGGTTAAAATAAGGGTTGGAATTTTATATGCAAAATCGAAACAGCTGAAGCTATTTCTATAAAAATATATATTTCAGCTCCTTATTACAAACAAAAAATAATGGCTTACAATAATTTTGGAAAAAATCACTACGGGGGTAAAATAAGGGTAGAAATATTGTGCGGAAAATCAAAACCGCTAAAGCTATTGATATAAAAACTTATAATTTGACACCAGTAACGAAAAATAATGTGCACTATAAAAACATCTTAGGCAATGCATACATAAACACACGCTTTTTTCCCAGAAGGGGTAGGCAGAGGTGCTACCAGAACACCCACGTTTCGCCTTGTATATTCCGATCCACGATGTGATAGGGGGCGAGCCTATCGCCATATCGGGCACAAATTCCTGACTCCGGGCTGATAATGAATAGAAAAATCCAATATCACTTTGCCCGACCCGGGATTCGAACCCGAGACCTCAGCTTTGCAATCGTACTACGCCACCGAGGCAGTCAATAGGTAATGCATAGTCTTCTTTATTAGCCTAAAGCGACGAAAAGGGGTTTGTTTTGACGAACATTCTTAGCGCTGTTTCAGGTAGATTTGCGTATTTTTTTAATTATATTCGTCGTATTTTCGTGTTTATATAAGGCCTATCTACAAAATAAAAGCAATTCCAAAAAATTGTCAACATGCCTATTTAGGCATTAAGGGATGAAATGGGATAAAGTGGGACGAACGCGATGAGACCGGTCGGATCCGAATTGCATTCGATGGGAAATAATGGGAAGGGATGTAACAGAAAGAAAAGGAGCCAGATGAGATGGGATGGGATACGATAGGAAAAGGGATAGTAGGTACTTAGGTTGAGTTCAGGAGTACAAAAGTTTGAACGGGAATAAGATATTTCTGGTATGGAGTGGAGTCTAAACATCTAAGCACCCAGGCGAAGCTGGGCCGGGCCGCTAGTATAAAATAATAAAGTGTGAATATAAAACAATAACATATAAAAATAATACGTGTATATTAAATAATAAAGGAAGTGCGTGGTGGCCTGTTGGTAACGGACCAGACTCGGCTGCCTACATGTTCACGGTGGTCGCGGGTTCAAATCCCAGGGCGCACCTCTGACTTTTCGGAGTTATGTGTGTATTGATAGTCAATCACCACGCACTTTAACGGTGAAGGAAAACATCGTGAGGAAACCTGCATACCGTAGCTATTTTAAAGAATTTCTACGGTATGTAAGTCCGCCAACCCGCACTAGGCCAGCGTGGTGGACTATATGGCCTAACCACTCTCAATCGATTCTCTCGATTGTAGAGTAGGCTCATATCCAGCAGTGGGACGTATAAAGTGGGACGTGGGGCTGATAAAAAAAAATCTAAAATACAATATAAATATTATACAAACTACATTACAAACAAGAACCGGCAATTGAAACCGGTGTTTTATGTACAAATATTAATACCAAACTACCCCCACCGAATTCAAAGGACTCTTTTGTGGAGGCACTCTTTGATTAAAATTACCTTGGGTCTGTTTAACTTGACCTGCCTCGGAGGGATTTGCTTTGCCAAAATTATTATTTCACTATTTGTGCAGCGAATCGTCTAGGCCCTAGGATACAGTTCTCTCCCTATTCATTTCACGGTTACTTCGTAGATCCTGATATGATATTCATTTAAATTTGTTTGACATTGGTTTCAATCGGACTAAATGACCAGAGATGCAAATAATATTGACACATGTTACTCAATTTAACCGGCATGTTACTCGTCACCCCAGGTGACATTGTATTTATTTATTTATTTATTCTTAACTGCACACAGAAAGGAAAAATATACAAAAAATAATAAAATTAAGAAAAAAGTACAGATGGCGGTCTTATCGCTCTAGGCGATTTCTTACAGACAACCTTTGGATGGATATAACACAATGAAAAGAAGACAGGGCAGTCTAGAATATAAAAGAGACAAGCTCCAACACAAACAAAAGAAAAAAAGGAAAATTAACAAATTGTTTATAATTTATATATACACAATACATAATACATAGTAATTTACTCCTAATATACATACACATGCCAATTCTTATAAATATACATATAAATACATACATATATATACATACTATAAATTACCTATAGGTTCAAAAGCAGGAAATTATATTAATCAATATGTCTGTTCAGAGAGAAAGGTAGTGGTCTTTTACCATTTTTTTAAACGAAGTTAGTGTTTCAGCCCGTCTTACAACAACTGGTAATGCGTTCCACAGTCGAACAGCTTGGACTGTAAACGACTTATCCATAAAAGTCGTGGCGTGCACTGGCATTCTCAATTTCAGATTCTCCGACGACCTCAAGGACTTAGAATGAGACTTATGGAGAAATATAAAACGTTCTTTAAGATATGGAGGGGTGAGGGGATTAAACAAAATATTGTAAAGAAGAGTAAGAATATGAGCATTCCGACGAAGTCGTATGGGTAACCACTTGAGCTTAGCACGGAACTCAGAAACATGATCATATTTGCGTAAACCAAATATAAATCTAATACAGAAATTTTGAAGACGCTCAAGTTTATTAAGTTGGTCCTCGGTGAGATTTAGATAGCTGACATCGGCATAATCAAGGATGCGGAGTAGGAGAGATTGTGCAAGGGAAATCTTCGTGGTAATGGGTAGAAAATTGTGCAACCTTCGCAAGGACCTAGCGGAGGCGAAAACCTTACGGCTAACTTCCCGAAGCTGCGGACCCCAAGTGAAAGACTTGTCCATATAAAGGCCAAGGTTCTTGACCGTGTGACTATATGGTACAGTGACGCCATCACAGGACACAGATGGTAGTTGGTCCCAATCAAGTTTTGATATCATCCTGGGGCTGCCGACAACAATGACCTGAGTTTTAGAAGGATTGACCTTCAATCCATAGGCTTTGCTCCATGCGCAAATATGCTGGATGTCAGTGTTAATACTCTCAACAGCATCGACCATCTTGTCCAGATGTGCTCGAGTATATATTTGCAGATCGTCAGCGTAAAGGTGGTAGGATGTGCGAAGATTATTAGTAATAGAATTAATAAAAACAGCGAAGAGTAAAGGAGATAATACGCCGCCCTGAGGAACACCAGCAGATACAGAGCACCAAGAGGAAAAGCATTCCTCAAGACAAATGCGTTGCTGGCGTCCATACAGGTAACTACGAAACCAGTCAACCGCCGTTGGAGATATGTTAAGAGAACACATAACGCCAAGTAATACATCGAAATCGACGGTGTTGAAGGCATTACTGAAGTCCAGCAATGCCAGAACAGTCAGCTTGCCTTCCTCCATGCCCGACCTGATGCCATCCGTAATATGGGTTAGAGTGGTAGTCGTGCTATGCCCAGGACGAAAACCCGATTGGAGAGGATTTAGGAGATGGTGTTTGGAAAGGAAATCATTCAACTGGGTATGGATTAGACGCTCAAGGACTTTGGACAAGAAAGGAAGAATGGAAATAGGACGGAAATCTGTAATATTGGATGCATTGGATTTTTTCGGAATGGGGATAATATGCGCTTGTTTCCAAGCTGTTGGGAAGATACTAGAGGAAATAGAAAAGTTGAGGATATGGGAGATGATAGGAAGGATTTGGTCTAGGATTGGGCACTGTATAATTGGGCATTGTACAAAATTTGTAAAAAAAAAGTGATTTTAGTTTTCACGATTTTTCGTCCCCCTGTATAGATATGAGTATTTTACCGCCTAGCTAAGCTTCAGATCGGTTCTGGAACTTAGCACAGCCGGAAAAAGAATCGTACCTTTATGAGTAGATAAAATGCCTTGGAAACTAAAATCGCTATTTTTGACGAAACTTCGAGGCAGTTTTTTTTTTAAACAGCTAGTTTGAATTCTCCTTTTTAGAGCCACGCTATTGTCAGTCATAACTGTCCGTCTCACAGGAAATCAACGTATTACGACTTCACTGTCGCGTTTCGTTCGGTGACTGAGATTGCCGGATGCTCAATACCCTTTTCCTTTTCCCATCCTTTTTCCTTCCCGCACCTCCCCCGATTGGGCCGGCAACACATCCATGATCCATCTTTGTGGATGTTTATGGGCGGTAGCGACCACAAATCACTAGATGTTCTGTATGCTCTTTTGCCGGACCTATGCAATAAAAAATATATAAAAAAAGCGATAAAAAATGAAAAACTATTTACCCTATGGCGGCGAGACTCAAGACCCAACACCGCTCAGAATATAAACACATATATTTTTATATGTGATATAAACACTCCTTGCCATTTCAAATTCGTCGCTTTGACACATCGGGTGTTAAATCTTAATGCCAATACTCGTAATCGCTGGCTACTAAACCGTTCAAACGTACTTCCATGCATCGAAGAAGCTTAGAATTGTTATCTGTAAATTCGTATTCAACAGGTTGAGACTGCTTCTAGGCTGAGTTTATGCTAAGTGAAATTCGATTACGTGCCATTTCAGTTTTGCACTTCAGCGATTTTGTGTTGACCTGGACTTGAAATAATGTTAACATAAATACATAAACTCACGCCTTTTCCCCAGAAGCGGTAGCCAGTGGTGCACCACGACAACCACGTTTTGCCTTGGCTGTTCCATTGTACGTGATGGAGGCGAGTCTATCGTCATAATATTGTGACGATATTATTTGCCACAAATTCCTAACTCCTGGTAATGAATAGAAAAACCCAATATCTCTTTACCAGACCTGGGCTTTGAATCCGAGACCTGAGCGTTGTTATCGTACCGTAGCACAACTGCGCCATGGAGGCAGTCGGTAAATTATGTTAGGTATATTCCTATTTTGCATTTTCTTGCTCCAAATGTATGTTTCATATTTTATGTATGTGATTATTTTAATAAAACATATTTTTGTATCGGTATTCGATATTATACGACCTAGTAAAGGTCGCGGGACGTCGCTGGATGCTGGCTGCCTTCTACAGGTCACTGTGGGAATCATTGGGGGAGGCCTATGTTCAGCAGTGGACTTCCTTTGGCTGATGGATGGATGGATGATTAGATATTATTCGTATCCATCGGATAGCGCCTACAGCAGTTTATATCCTATTCATAGTGACTCACGTGAATACGTCGCGTTTCGGATTGACTCCTGTATATTCGGATACAACCGGGTCGGCTCGTCGACCGGCGATGGGCAACCATCTCACGTCGTAAGGAAGCTACAATAAAATACATTATTTATGTAAAATTTATTACATAAGCTTTTACAAAGTGTAATCGGGAAAACGACACTAAGACACGACACAAGACTTAATGGGTCTTAATGTGGGATAAGGACTATGTATGTGCCTGTTGGTGTATTTATTTATTATGTATATTACCAGATATGTATCATTCACCTATTTTTATTAAATTCAAATCAACGTAACCACGTTTAAATTTTTGAAAAAGACTTTATTACCACTTTCCCGGATAAAAAAGCGGTCAAGCTTGCCGTGCTACTTTCCCCCGTTATAACATGACTCATTTGGTTGGGCGCATCAAGGTATTGATATTTAAGGCCCCTAGAGTTTCCCACTTCGGAGATACGATCATCGTACGGATATAAAAATGTTGCACCGTGTAAACAATTGTCAGAATACAATAATCCATGGCGGTTATGTCATGTGATAAAGGCACACGGTTCTCGCCGCGAGATATTCTCTCCGTGTCGCGCTTTATTTTGTTATGCAAGTACCGTAAAATAAATACACGAATGCGACGGTTCTGTTTGAACGCTTGTCAAACGTTTCGGAGAATTGTCCGATGTCGGGATATTTTTATGGAATCGTAACGTTTGTCGCCTGAGGTTAAACAGAATGATTCAGAGCTGGGAAATGTCACGCCATTTATTGCAATAAAAAAATAAAATACAATGTTTTTTACAATCCACTTCAATTGTAATACCGATATTGTACTGTAGGCACCATTTATTACAACATGGTATGTGCAAATCGTTGCGGCAGTGGTGACACCTTCGCATCATATCATCGACCATTGTCTACTGCTGGATATGGGCCTCTTCCAATTCGGGTTATTTCACCCTTTCTTCGGCTGTCGCAAATCGTCACTCCACCTAGCTGGAGGGCGCCCTGCACTACACTTGCCAAGATGCGGTCTCCACTCAAGAACACTCAATTATATCTTACATCTAATTATTTATCCTATGAAAACCATAAACACACATATGTACATGCATAAACTCACGCCTTTTTCCCAGAAGAAAAACCTCTACCCACCCTAGGTAGAGGTTTTCCTGGTAGCAACCAAGACACCCACGTTTCGCCTTGTATTTTCCGTCACATGATGTGATAGGCGGTGAGCTTAACCCGGGCGCCCATTGCAGATGCACAAAATGCTTAGAAGATTTTCTGAAACGAGAACAAAAAAACAAAAATTATACCATCTGGGAATCGTACCCAGGACTTTGTTTACCACGGTTACACGTTTTGCAACCCATCCACTAGGTGACTAGACCATAAGTATAATCAATATAAAATTTGTTATACTGTCACATAAAATATATAATGTTTATGATAATTAAGAAAAATAGTTCCTCTTTATGCAATTACATGCTAAATTGAAATGTGACGCCATTATTTCATTTCAAATGTTTTATTTTTTCGTTATTATAGCTCATTTATATTGATCGATACTTAGCAGGGTACGGGAATTGACATAAAATTTGAAAACAGAACATCTCACGCTCGATTATATCGATTATCCTGGCGTACTAACATAAATATAATATTATGTATTTCATCCCGCCCTGTCCCGACTCATTCTCTCTCTCTCTCTCTCAAAGGATGTAATCTAGTCCCATCTTATCGCTTTGAGTATGAAAAAGTAACAAATATATATGAATTCCCTCGTCGCACAGGAACACTACATTTTTGGGGATAAAAAGTAGTCCAAGTGTTAATTCAGAGTGGCAGCTACCTCCATACCAAATTTCATCGAAATCCGTTTAGCCCTTTCTGAGATCATCACGCACAACCGCACAGGCAAAGAGACAGAAATTCTAAAAATCATTGTTTTGGGTTCTCTTACGTTAATACAGACCCCACATTAGATTTTCTCGATTATCTTCCACATACAGACATCGATCGATTACAAATTTATTATATGTATAGATGTACCAGCCAAATACCTTTAAATAAGCGTCTCTCGCGTTTGGGTACATACGTAATTACGGCATTCGTATAGACAGATAATATCTTCCTCAGACTGCATATGATCAAAATCCAATATCAATTAGACATGAACACTGACAAATCAGGACAATCGAGTTATACTGTATCCGCGTAGTGACGTGCCGATTGATATTGTGGCTTTATCGAATCTCGCTACTCCTAACATTACGCGCGTATGCAAATGCTTGTGAGCGTATCTGGCTCTTTGTACAAATTAAGATACATTCCAATTGATTTGGATGACTTTCGAAGGCTAAGCTTTTAGGTGATAAATTGGTAAAAAAAATGGTTTACAATTATTATAAGCATAGCACTGCTGTCCCGATTTAGATTTATTATGTGAGTTTACGATTTACAGTTAAGTGTTTATATGTTAGAAGTAAGCACTGTACATCAAAGTAAGAGAACATTTTACTTAGATGACAGCCTCCGTGGCGCAGTTGGTTGGACGCCGGCTGTGAAACGGGAGGTCGCGGGTTCGATCCCCGCATTGAAACAAATGTTTGTGTGAACTACAAGTATTTGTTTCGAGTCTGGGTGTTTGTGAAAGTCTCCCGTAGCTCCTGATACCCACGACACAAGACTCGATCTTAGCGTGGGGTCAGGACTATGTATGTGACTGTTGAGTGTATTTATTTAAATTTAAAAATTTTAAAAATTTTACACGCGTGCGCCTGCCCGCATAAACTTGTATAAACAGAATGCCAATTCAGCTTAGACGTCCTGCTCACAATTAGCATGAACGTAATCGCCTCCCCTCCCCACCCCCTTAATCTAAGCCTAAATGACAATAAAATGTCGCAATGCCAAATAATTTCCGCAAGTTAACAGTAAAAGTACGATTCCATTGAAGAGGAGCAGAAACGTGTATAAATCGCCCAATGACATACGCTCAATACATCTATGATGCCTTCAATGTGCAATACGATTGGCTGATACACACACACCTCCTTCCGCTTATCTGCGCTTCAGTGGCAACGCAGTCTAAGACGGAGCGTAATATTACCTGAGGTCTGTTCCCGAACGGTCCATTACAGTTGCCATCAAAACGCTAATTGCAGTATTCAGTAATTAACGGATCATAATTGGGTTATAATGGCTGGTTAGTTTGATCACATACATTAGTAGTCGAGAATTGAGTCTTGGTAGTTAGTACGTACATAAACACACGCCTTTTTCCAAGAAGGGGTAGGCAGAGGTGCTATACCAGGACACCCACGTTTCGCCTTGTATATTCCGACCCACGATGTGATAGGGGGCGAGCCTATCGCCATATCGGGCACAAATTCCTGACTCCGGGCTGATAATGAATAGAAAAATCCAATATCACTTTTGCCCGACCCGGGATTCGAACCCGAGACCTCAGATTTGTAATCGTACCGTAGTACCACTACGCCACCGAGGCAGTCAGTTGGTATTTAGTGTAAGGTTAATTACCTTACAGTTACTCGGTATTACATATTGCCTCCAGATTGCCGTAGCTGTCGATACTCAGCCATAATCCTTACTAATTATAAATGTGAGTTTGTTTGTTTCGCTTTGACGCCTTAATTATTGAATTAATCATCATGATTTTTTGCATACGCGTTCTCAGCGGTGTGGAAAAGGACATAGTTGTCATCCCGAAAAAAAAATACCATAACTCATCTAAATTATGTTGCGTGTGGTGAAATTTGGAACTATAATTAAAATTTAAAAAATATCTATTTAACGCATCATGTGAGGTACGTTTTAATAATATAAACAACAAAGATATACTCGTAATTTAATAGTATTAACATGTCCAATATAATGAAATGTAAAGAGAGAAAAACCGTTCCAAACATTTTGACAACAACGCATTCACACGCCAAAAGATCGTAGACAATATATTAGACAATTGGCAGAAAAAACATGAAATTCCGGCACATACATTTAGTCTTCCTATATAAATATATTGTATAATAACGCCTGAATGTGAGAAATATGATTCCATAGTGTCTCAGACGAAAATCTTGTATTCCAAGCGCGCGAGTGAAGCCGCAAACGAAATCTAGAACAAAATTACTTCCAGCCTGAATCAGGACCAGCGAGAAACGCGTTAGTCCGCCTCTTACAGTACAGTATTAGCTAAGATTACAGAATGTTAGTTATCGCGTGTATTTATTGGACCGCAAGCGTCAAGCGTCGTCTATCGGATGATCGGTTGCTGGTATTACTTAGAGGCCTTTAGCGGGGCCCCAATTAAATTGTCGGTTTGTAACCGAAGTGGTTGGGTATGGTCCTTGCGGTAACTATTCAATTTGTGGCGTATATGGAGAGCGTCTTGGTTACGCGATAAAGGGGCGTTAGTGCATATAATATTGTGAGATTAATAATATCCACTACCAACGTGTACCGTTTGTTTGCGTATCAGACGGATCTACACAAAAACAAATGTGTATACGAATCAAATGAATGAAAATAAAATAAATACACCCAATAGTCAAATATGTCTTGTACCGTAAGCATCAGTAACTACGAGACTCGAAATAAATGAGATTGTATCCCACAAACATTTGTCTCGATGTGGGGATCGAACCCGCGACTTCTCGTTTCCCAGCCGGCGTTTAAAAAAATGCGTCATGGACACTGTTGACCTTAGGAATACTAGTATATCTTTAAATAACCCACCCTAAGCTAATATTATTTTATTTGAAAGACAAAGATGAATTTGTTGTTCATAAAATGTGATTCAACATCGGCATACTTGACGTTAATTGCCAACTTAAAATAAGACAAGTAAGTATAATTAAATCTATTAAGTTTTTGTAGGTTATTTATTAAGAGCTCGGTGATATTCAGGACTCAGGGTCCATGATGTATACAAATCATGTTAAAATAATACTGCCTAGCTTTACAACCGGCTGCCTGATATCAGCCTTTTCGTGAAAAGACTAAAAAACAATTACAGAACAATCCTCATTTAAATAATTCAAATGGCAGTGATTTGGTTGTCTATACGTGAACTCGAAAGGGCGGCCAACGTCACTTAAATTATTCAGCCGTACCGTCCACGATAAGTGGCTTCGCTTTTTAACTCCGTTTTAAAGCTTACAGTTTTGTGGTAGTTGTAATCAGAAGTGACAGGCTAATTTCTTTTAACGGGCTCTATTATTAAATAGGAGTTTCATTAAAAACAATTCAGCTCAGCTGTCGCTTTTCGTTCCGTGGGTGAGATAGCCGGATGCCCAATACCCTTTCCCTCTTCCCATCCTTTTTCCCTCCCGCTCCCCTCCCAATTGGGCCGGCAACACATCCATGGTCCAGCGTTGTGGATGTTCATGGGCGGCAGTGATCACTCACCATCAGGTGACCTATTTGCTCGTTTGCCGGTCCTATGCAATAAAAAAAGAGATAACATATACATAGCTTACGTTTCCCCGAAAGAGTAGATAACAATGCCACTTGTCATGTCAATGCCAATTTGCTATGGTTACTCGTATTCAAATTCAGCGATATGCGGGAGCATTGTAACAGCTCATAATCGGCCATTGGCGAGCATAGGACTTCTCTGCAACCAAAATTTCGAATGAGATTACGCAATTGTCCACCAAAGTGCGTGTTGGCCTGATGGTAAATAGTCCAGACGCGGCTGCCAACATGTTCACGGTGGTCGCGGGTTCAAATCCCAGGGCAATCCTGTGACTTTTCGGAGCCATGTGTGTATTGATAGTCAATCACCACGCACTGTAACGGTGAAGGAAAACATCGTGGGGAAACCTGCATACCATAGCGATTTGCAATAATTTCTATGGTATGTAAAGTCTGCCAACCCGCACTTGGCCAGCGTGGCGGACTATATGGCCTAACCCGTCTCAGTCATAGTCATGGTAGAGGAGGCTCGTGCCCTTCAGTGGGTCGTATCTGGGCTGATACAGTGATTGTCCACCACGCTGCCCTTGTACCAGTAACACTTCACATACATAAGGTATGTTCAGATTTCAAAAACCAATGAAAAAAAATACAAACGTATTAAAAATTAAAAGACGAATGAAAGGAACTCTGACTCTGTTTTAAATTAATAAAGCTGTTACTGCGAAGTTAGTCACGGTCAGTTCGAAAAATGGTTTAATTAAACGCAATTTACGAGATGTCGACTGCCACGGTGGCGTAGTCGTACGGTACGATTACAAAACTAAGGTCTCGAATTCGAATCCAGGGTCGGGCAAAGTAACATTGGATTTTTCTATTCATTATCAGCCCGGGGTCAGGAATTTGTGCCACAAGGTAAAACGTAGGTTTCTTGGTTGCACCTCTGCCTACCCCTTCTGAGATAAAAGCGTGTCTAAAGGATAAATGTAATTGTTTCTAACGTCTGAATACATTTGGGAAACATATTCATTTTTATATACCCATAGCCATGCTTACACACCTTTCAAAACATAAAGCCGTTAAATATTTAAAGCGGTATTTAACTATGAATGTTGTGCGTAGGGTCGTCATATTTCTTATGCATGTTAGGGTACAGAAGGCTGGATGTAGCTGAAAGTCTGCAGACCTCTTCTAAGTGATTAAATAAATCCTTGGTGAAGGTCTATGTTCAATTCTATAATGATTTTTTTATGGCTGAAGATGATGATGTAAAACAATCCGGGAATTGTCTAGCTTTAGTCCACCACGATGACATCATTTGTACCTCCCCATCGAATTTCTAGTAGTGGTATATGTGTCGTAATAAATTACTGTAATGTATTGAATGTCGCTGGATGCAGGCTGCCTCCAACAGGTCACTGTGGAAATCATTGGGAGAGGCCTATGTTCAGCAGTAGACTTCCTTTGGCTGATGGATGGATGGATTGAATGTAATGGTTTCTGTTCATTATCAAGTATTTGCGTATTAAGTAGGGCAAGCCGGGCTTTTGGGCTTCTATGGAAGTACCGCCACTACTGTCGGCTTAATTGTGTCAATCGGCGAGAGAAACCTGTGTCATCAACGAACACTCTATGCGGACCACACGTCACTCACCGCCTGGATTGTACTTTATTATGCCAATATAAAACGCACTCAATAACCCTTTTAAACACACAAACCGCAACGCTTTTAATTTACAATAGCCGGCCGGGGCGCAGCTATACCTGGCGCGTCGTGACATTTATGCGCACAGCATTTATCGAACATTCCCCGTCTCTCCAATCCCAATGGATTTTCAAAAATAAAACATAAATTAATATACCGAAAGGTCGCACCCATCGAGACCGTGCCTTAATATACAATTCCCGGCTTGTGGGAATAAGAAATAATCAAATTTGAGCCGAAAAAGATGGAGCACACAAAAAAATATATTTGGTGCAGTCAACGAACTTATGACCTCTCGGTTCACAGCGGATATCTACCAACTACACGATATACTAATAAAAAATAAACTTTATTTATTGCACAAAAGACATATACAGTATGTATGACGATACTAGAATTAGTAAGACAACAATAATTGGCATATCTGCTTTGAGCATTACAATATGATCAATAAAATAAAGTGGGGTCACAACCGGTCAAACGATTAAACTATAATTTTGTATTTAAGCTTTTACACTAAAATGATGAAGGAATTTAGTTTATTTTTCGCTTCACGTACTGAGCAGTGTTTAATATCGCAAAGTTTGACTACTGCATTATAAGTGTGTGCTCTCGTGAAAAACGCAAACCTGCGTGCGAAAGACGTGTGTACGTACGGTAATTTGAACTTAAAGAGTCTATCCTGAAGCATGGCTTTGTAAATGTCGGTGCCGATACGGTTTTTGTGAGTGGATAAAGTTAGCCTGAGTATGAACAATTGTCTGGCTGTGAGGATTTGAACTTGTTTGCACAGGTCAAAAGTTGGGAATCTAAAGGGCTTTTTGCGCATAGTCGTAATCACTGACCTCTGTGCTCTTTCGACGTCCAGTAGTAGCGTTTTTGCGGCGCTGCCCCTAACTTCTATACAGTAGCTAAGTAAAGGTTGACAGAGGGCAAGCTAAATGCGTTTTAGTAATTCTTTATTAGCGGTGTCTCTGAGTTTTCTGAGTCGCAATTGTTTTTCTGATGCGTTTAGAAACGCATTGTGTCTGACCTTTGAATTGGCAGTTCTGATCTAGCATTACTCTCAGGTATTTAAATACTTCAACACGTTCTATGCTGCAACATTTACAGTTATCTCGGTTTTCATTGTGGCAGGTGTGATATTTAATTTGTTTGGGTGATTTGGGTCTGGAGCCAAAGGTTTTGTGAAAGCATATATATTGGGTTTTCTTGAGGTTATCAGTAAGTAACTTATCTTCCAACCATCGTATAATATTAGCTAGTCCAGTTTCAGCCCGGTGATAGGTTTGGTTCCAGTTTTTGCTATTAAATAGAACGATGATGTCGTCTGCATAGTAGATCATTTCAGCACTTTGTGGTTTTAGGTGAAGAACGTCATTCATGTATATAATGAATAGGGTGGAACCTAATATGCTGCCTTGTGGGACACCGAATTTGATTGGAAGTTGTTGACTCATGTATCCGCCTGATCAAACTAATTGAGTTCTGTTAGACAAATAGCTTTCAAAGCAGCGAAGAGCTAAACCCCTGACCCCAAAGAGTTCAAGTTTTTTTAACAGGATTTTGGAAGACACAGTATCAAAGGCTTTTGCCAGATCAAGGAAGATGCCCATGCAACAGTTTCCTTTGTCGGGTTTGTTGGGTAACAACATCTTCGGTGGACTTTTGTCGGGAACCATATTGCCGAGGAGACAAAATACCGAGTTTCTCTATGTAATTGATAAGCCGCTTGTTGACTATTTTCTCAAGAATTTTGGAGAGAATGCTGAGTAGGGAGATGGGTATATAATTTCCAGGGTCGTCTTTTGGACCGTCTTTGTAAATTGGTGTAACAGAGGAGATTTTCCAGGTCTTTGGGAAGATGCCAGAGGAGAGGCTTAGGTTATAAATGTGGACAAGGGGTTCCACAATCTGCAGCTGGGTATATTTTATTAAACGATTATTGATGCTATCGAGGCCAGGAGCGCTGGCCTAATATTAACAATCTAACGTCTGAATGTTAGATGTCTATAACTCGTATAACTTTATATTTATATATATATATATATGTCGGAGATACACCATTCTTCTCGACATCATCATTAGTGGTCACAGGTCTAGTGGGCGCCATGTGGGGTATATGCGAGCACAAAACACAGTATTCACTGTCACACAATTTTATTTTACAAAAGGCACAAACAGAATTAATTTAAAACAATTTAAATACTTAAGCCCTTAAATAGGTAATGTCAATAATGACAACTAAAGAGCAGCGGGTTCGCGACACCAGCCTTACTTCACCAGAAGCCTAGCTCAGAATGATCCACCTCGATCGATCCTCCTTTCCACTACTACTCAATACTTTTTACACAACAACTACAATAAAACGTGGTGAAAAATAAGATGGCGCCTCGACCCCGCTCGAGGCACATCCTCTGCTCTGATTGAACGTTAAATAATACAATTAATTTGAATAAATTACTAAGATTTTATATGATAAAAAAATGTACTAAACTAAATAAAATAAAATTAAGATTTTTATAAGATGTTTGTAGGAAACTAACATTTTCACTTCCGGTTTATTGATAATTACTACATCCGTCTACTTCGCTCACAAATTAATTACAATTTATACAATTTAAAAATAAACTTAATCATAAAAAATATTAACAAAATAGTTTCAAAATAATTAAATGATCTCGCATAGTACAACCAGCAATCAACTCTGTATCCGTTTACTTCCTCCGACATATATATATATATATATATATTAATTTACTTTATTATAGACGTTTGTCAACAAAGACAAAACACGGTATAGTAAGAAACAAATTGAGCTGATGCTTTATTTCTATTAACCATTTTATCAAAAAAATAGAACGAATGATTAAGTATTAATAAAAAAGTAACGTGATTAAGTCAGGGTTCGCGTCCTTTGGTTTGGTCACGCGAGTTGGCTTCCGTTCCGCCCTTACTAGACGGTCGCCCTTTCTATTCAATTATATCGATTTTTTAACGCAAATACAGACGTTGGCGTAGGTTGATAAAGAGTACGGGGTACAGAGCACGGTACAAGGTCCACAATAATATTTGAAATAACTAGCTTACAGACAAATGTAACATAGTATTTGTTGACTTCATTGCAAAAAATGAAGTCTAAATATCCATATATGAGTTTTATTTTTCAAAGTTGATCAATTTTTTTTATAACTCAAGATAATTATACTGATTAACACGTTGTGGAAAATATTCAAATGTATACCTAATAAGCCGTTTATTTCTATTTCCTAATATCCTAATCAATGTTCAAATTATACTCAACATGTGGTACAAGCATGGTCGCTGGTCATTTTTATACAAAAACATGCGCGCGCGAGTTTTTTGTGTGTAGTTACGAATGTGCTTATTATGGTCGTGCGTATTGCCCATGTATTTTGTTTTATGAGGATAATAATTATGCAATATATTGAACAACATAATAGTTCATTTTATTTTACTAATGGACTATATTCATGATTTTGTTGAAATGTGTACACCCAAGTCAAAATAACTGCTTAAAATTTAAACAAGGTGAAAATTTACCATTATTTTAACGAGCTAATTTAAATAACTATTAACTACTAGTATGAATTGAATAATGATTTTAGTGTAGTACAGTCCATATATAGCGGTAGGTTTTGAGTACTTAGTTTCCTAGAAAATATACAGCGGAAAACTTCAGGAAAACATTTTTACGAGAGTGAACCCGCACTAGATACTAATACACAATAAAAATATATTGATTAATTTATATCAGCTTAAATATAATACCATAGCAGCTTTTAACACTAAGGCGGTATTATACTCTGTGACAGCCTCCGTGGCGCAGTTGGTTACATGCCGGCTGTGAAACGAGAGGACGCGGGTTCGATTCCCGCACCGAGAAAAATGTTTGTGAGGCCCAAAAGTATTTGTCTCGGGTCTGGGTGTTTGTGAGACCGAAAAGTCTCTTGTAGTATCTGATACCCACGACACAAGGCTTAATTGATCTTAATGTGGGGTCAGGCCTATGTACCTATGTGACTGTTGGGTGTATTTATTTATTTATACTAAACTAATGTCAACTATAATCTATCTAATTTTAAAAGTTCCATTTGACATATCTCAAAATTGTGAAATAGGGATGATGTCAAATAAATCGGTTAGTACAATATCCGATTATTAACGAGATATCGATACTATTTGTTTGTATTTCTTAATCGATTACAGTTTATATTTTTAGTTTACATTATTTCGTTTTTTTTATGTACATCTTTATCCTAATGAGACATCCACAATTGCATAAGTCACTTTAGTATTAAGGAACAAAAGCAATGATTTATTTTTTATTAGCGGCCCGGCCCACTGAGTCGAAATGGCAATTTTTTGTGACACGATTTTTTTCGGAATTTCCAATGTACTTTGACGCCAACGGTTCGATATTATCATTCCTTACAATATTTATTCTTGGTACATTTTTGTTTAACCCTATAATTTTGGCTAAAAAAAATAATTTAGATTTTTGATGTATGGAACGCACTATAAAACCCTAAATTTCTACGAAATCCTGCTAGATCCTGCGTTGAAATCTAATTTTTCTGAATCTTGGTCTTCTACTATATTTGTATACTTCGGACGTCTGTATCGACCTGCAATTTTTTCAGTTATGCAGTTCGAAAGAAAAGATAAAAATCAATATTTCCCAAAACTCATTTTACGATTATCTTTAGTAAATTTGACACAAATAAAATAAATTAATCGAATAAATTAACAAATACCAAGGAAAACTTGTATATGTGCGTGCCAAATTTATAATACGAAGGATACAATTGAAAGCCTTTTTCGATTGCTGATTCTCTTAGGTTTATATATTGTATTTACATTACTTACTTTTTAAAATTAGAAAACAACTGGATTAAAATTGCTCGATTATTTCTATATTTTTACCGATTATGCGTATACAAATCCGTTTGCATAGTCTCAACTCTACACATGGAAGACCTAACGACGTGACTTTGTAATGACGTCTAGTAAAAAAGTATGTTGTTTAAAATGGTTGTTTTGCTTTATTTAAAGGATTTATATTTAAATTTAGTTATTATGGATTGTAAATCCTGTAATAAAATAAGAATAGCTTCATAATTCTATGGTTTTACGGAAAGTTTTATTGAAATTGTGTGAGTTACGTCTTCACAAAGTTATTTATGTCAAATGAGACTTCTTGAATTAGAAATACTATACTAAATTTTAAAAACAAAACATGAAAAGAAGTCACAATTGACTTGGCAAATAGCCGCATGAACCAACAGAGACTAAGTTCATATCAAAGTAGAATTTATTTTTTATTTCTCACTATGCGTTTACATTACATATCATAAGAACAATTTCCAAACATAATAACTTGGTAATAGGAACAATATCGTATTCCTTAACACGCTTAAGTTTGTATTTATTTCCCTCACGATTCAAGAAGCACTACTTTGTGATGCTCACCCTATTATAATGAGGATACTTAATTATTTACATTGTGAAGAGAATTTCCTGTTTAGGAGCTATGCACAAAACATTTTAATTTAAAAGGAAAACATAAATATATGGCTTAGTTGCATCAAGTAACTCCACTTACTACATATATACCCGCCAACTTTACATCCTATACAAGTATACAAACCCATAAAGCCGTTTTACAATCGGATTATTACATATAACTACGTTAAAACGTGTCTTCCATTTGCTTACTCATCCCGCCAAAACAATCTTTGTCAAAAGATTCCCATGTATATCCCATCTCTTAGTATATAACGCAGTAAATGCACGCTGTGATATAAAAAAAAAATACTATCAAAATAGCTAAACAAAAAATAAACAGACTATTACTCCATCTCGACTACGACGAAACTGCAAAATATTATTTCCTGTTACATAAATCCACACGAACGATCAATCATTGCTCATACTCATCTAACTTAAACGGTAGGTACCTTTCACTTTGAGCAAATATATATATCTTTAATCTTTCACTTCAGATTTAAATAAAACGATGTACCTTTCAAAAAAGTATATATGTATATGCATACATATAAAGGCTATTCATACATATATAATACTACCATTGTCTAATCGAATCACACTCGCACACAAACACGCACATGAACACAGGCATACGCTCCCACACTCACACACCCAAATACTGAAATTTAAAAACATAATTTAACCGGTTTTACAAGAAACAGGCAACGCCTAATTTTAACCCTTTTTCTGCTTTGTAAAATTTATTTTTTCATAAAAGATTTTTCATTTTCAATTTCATATTCTTTACGTGGCGTCGTCGAAATTGTTGGAAATTTGAGCATTTCCCTTTAGTTTAGTACATTCGTATCCACCTGGATAACGAACACTGTTATAATAAATTTGTAACCGATCGCTATCTGTATATGGAAGATAAATGAGAAAAGCCAATATTATAGGGGGACAGTATTAACGTAATAGAAATCAAAACAATAATTTTTAGAATTTTTGTCTGATTGTCTCTGGGGTTGTGCGCGATGACCTCAGAAACGGCTTAACACATTTCGATTAAATTTGGGTAATGAGGTAGCTGACATCCTGGGATAACATTAAATTCGAAGGGGATGGTATGGGACAGGATTACATACCTGCCTTAGTTGAGAGACGGGACGGGGCGGGATATAATCAATAATAAAAGCATAAACAATACTATAATAATGGTTTCTTAGATTTACGCGAATGTTAACAATTGAAATAAAACCAATTCTTACGGATTTTATCGCAAACTTGATTTAATTTTGATATTTTTATATTTCCCGACATTCGAAACGTCACTTTACAGTTTTCGTATCGGATCGACAAAACCAAATAACTTTTTAATTTAATAATTGTAAATTAAGGGTAGTTAAATTGTAACAGTCACTAAGCGGATAACTAATACCTTAATCCGCCCCGTGACCACGAAAACTGTAAAGTGATCGAAATGTCGTGATATAAAAAAATAAATTAAATTTGTGTTAAAACCCCTAAGAATTCGTTTTATTTCAATACTATAATAATGTTAATTGATTTCTCTTCCCATTAAGTAACTAGAACTCTGAAAAAAAATCCCTCTGTTTCGTAATTTTTTGTCGTTGACTGTACCTGGTACCTGCTTAAAAGAACGTCAGGAAAACATCTTGCTCGGGCGACAACTTTCGCGGCACCCACACCAAAATCAAAACTTCATATTTACAAGCACACGCACACATAGAGCTATGTGCCAAGATGAGTTGAAACATGCGTAGTATGTTTCATGTTTGTATCAATAATTGCATAGAAAACTCGCAATAACCATTCTACATATCCATAAGTTCTTTAATAAAATTCAAAAATGATTCGTTGTCTCTGATAAGAGCGAAATGCTTGTTTAGCCGAAGGGCGGGCGGCCCTAAGCTACTTATGTAGAGACAGGTGTATTTTGAAGGGCAACGAAGCTTTTGATGTCCCTACGTCGCGAGGGGTGAACCCTTCGAATAATAATTTGATTGCTAAGTTACTGTTCCAGACAGACCTTTAGAGAGCTGTGATTGACATGCCACTATTGATTTTATTTTATAACAAGCACATGTGGCTTTATGCGGTTTACTGTGTCTATAATACGTTTGTACATTCTTCTAGACGAGCGACACAGGAGGTATTCATGAAAATAACATTTTATAACACGAGTAGTAGAGTAGAGGTGTTGTTGTTTGTCGGTTGTAAAGATGTTGGAGCCAGTGAAATTACTAGGCTAAGTGACTTAATAAGTAACAGTTTTATTGATTGTCTCTTATGTGTGATAGGTCGCCTGGGTAGGTACCACTGCAATGTCTATTTCTTCCGCCAAACAGCAGTGTAAACGCATTGTTGTGTTCCGGTTTAAAGGACAATGTAGCGTAACTACTGGACATAATGAGACTTAGCACCTTATGTCTCAGAATTGCGAGCGCAGTGGAATGCCAATCGTTGCTTTGTAATTCATGTTGTAGTTTAGTTTTGCTTCTGTCCATTGCTTACCTTCAGGCGAATGGCATGCTCGTCTCGCTGTTCATTGCAATAATAAATCATATTGAGGTAATAAACGCAGTACGATGCCAGGGAAACGAATTCTTGTTTAGATGCAAGCGTGGCGCTTTACATCAGGTGAGATCGTTGCTCGCATCATCATTCGCTATTATAACCCAAAAAAATATACTAAACGAAACTATCGCAACAATTTTTTACATACATTCTAATTCATTTGGTATCTAATTAATTAGACAGCCTCCGTGGCGCAGTTAGTTAGACGCCTGCGAAACGAGAGGCTGCGAGTTCGATCCCCGCACTTAGACAAATTGCACCCCCGGTGCAACACTGTCACTTATGCAAAAATTGCAATAATTAGTTAAATATTATGTAATAACTATCCTAAAGCACCCCTTTACTTGGGGCGATAATGTTACTTTCGTAGTACACATAGTTTCCGTATGAGGGCGTGAATGTCATTGTCGTTTTTTGTTGTGTCATATTTTTACACGATGTCAAAGTTTTAAATGCTTCTCCTGAAAGGTAGCATTTTTTTATAAGTGACAGTTGTTGCACCGGGGGTGCGAAATGTTTGTTTGTTATTGTATTTGTTTCGGGTCTGGGTGTTTGTGAGACCGAGTATTCTCTCATTGTTTCTCACGCCCACCACAAAAGACTCGATCTTAGTGTGAGGTCTGGACTACTAAGTAATCTAATTATGTGACTGTTGGATGTCTTTATTCATTAATTTATCTATGAAACAGAAAACGTGTTACAAAACCCGTTAGTAGTTTTTGCATGATGCGAAAACTGTATTTATAAAAATGTCTATCGGATTTTTTGGTACTTTGGACTTTATAACTTAGTATGGGCGAGTACTTATAATACATACATCTAACTTGTAGACATAAAAAGTGCCATGTTTACAGAGAATACAGCTGAATAAAGAATACTGAATAATGAGTGAATAAAGTAAAATGGGTTCCTCTTTGTGTAATTGAATTTCGGTAATCAATTCGTAAAACCATGCAAGCCCGAACCTTCGCACCGGGGGAATAACTCTATGATCCGAAACGAAACTCGAATGCTCGAACGTTCGAAGTCTGAAGTAAGTTTGTAACTTAATTAATTAACGAGACTTTTCAACTTCTAAAATCAAAACTATGGAGTGAATGATAAGTGTCCTAGAGACTTATCATTCACTCCAAACTAAGCATACTTACGTTAGTTAGTTATATAGGGTTCAAACATCTTGTTGAGTACCTATGCACATTCGTACAGTTTTACGTGCGACGTCCGAACATTCGAGTTTCGTTTCGGATCATACAGTAACGCCCCTGACGCGCCCCCGGGCACTGCTACGGCCACTCAGACATTTATAAATAAAAATCTCCCGACACGTTAGACTTCGGAATCAAATTTCACTGTTAATTAATATTGATAATGTCTCATTTCATTATTCGTAATGGATTGAGTTCTAGTTATTGCTTTGAACGTTGGTTTCTCGCGGATAGCGGCAGCATACAACAAAAGAATGATATGAAATAGTAGTTTATTTTAATAGTGTAGTTATCTTATGGTAGTTATTATTATATATTCTAAATTACTATTGAACACGTAAGTTTTTAAAGTACATCAATGTTTTATTTTAAATACTAGCGGCCCGCCCGGGCAAAGCCGGGGTGGAAAAATTACCTAAATAATATTGAATCATAATTAAATATGACTGTGCCCAGATATGGGATAGCGACCTCATTACGCTTTGTTCATTTATATTTTATGTTCCGTAAAATATTAATTTTATTAAGTAACTCGCTGACGGAAGAGCGCTCTTAGGTGGGAATTTCTACTATGGATTTTATATTTGTTGTTAAATTATTCATTAAGAATAGTTTTAATATTAAATAAAAGACATATCACAACAAACATTCCCTAGAAATGGGGGTTTCGTAGAAAAATATTACAAATATAAAAAAATAAAAATAACTTGAAGATATGACATAACTATATTTGATTTAAGATTTCTGAATTTATATTTAATTTTCTTAACTACTTGGAAATTTGACCATCGTAGAAAAAAAACTACAAATGAACATCGAAGCCAGGGATTCGAACGGGGTGTCTAGGCTTCCTCGTCTAGCGCTGCACCACTGTACTGCGCCTACGGAATGTACGGCGGAATAATGCATCCATTTCAAACCCAAATGATTCTTTTTCGGCCGTTCTTTACTCTACATGGTGTCAATACGATGCAAAACCTACTTTGTAGAATTACGAGTATGTGGCTGACACTTTTACGATCGGAAACTTTCGTGTGACGCGTGATTTACTTATTTGCAAAAAAAAAAAATTCTTAAAAACCAACAGCTCACATACAATACAATAGGTTGTATATTATAATATGTAAAAAAATATATTTTATATTTCTTGAAAAACCAACAGCTCACATACAACACAATAGGTTGTATATTATAATATGTAAAAAAATATATTTTATATTTCTTGAAAAACCAACAGCCCACATACAACAATAGGTTGTATATTATAATATGTAAAAAAATATATTTTATATTTCTTGAAAAACCAACAGCTCACATACAACACAATAGGTTGTATATTATAATATGTAAAAAAATATATTTTATATTTCTTGAAAAACCAACAGCCCACATACAACAATAGGTTGTATATTATAATATGTAAAAAAATATATTTTATATTTCTTGAAAAACCAACAGCTCACATACAACACAATAGGTTGTATATTATAATATGTAAAAAAATATATTTTATATTTCTTGAAAAACCAACAGCCCACATACAACAATAGGTTGTATATTATAATATGTAAAAAAATATATTTTATATTTCTTGAAAAACCAACAGCTCACATACAACACAATAGGTTGTATATTATAATATGTAAAAAAATATATTTTATATTTCTTGAAAAACCAACAGCCCACATACAACAATAGGTTGTATATTATAATATGTAAAAAAATATATTTTATATTTCTTGAAAAACCAACAGCTCACATACAACAATAGGTTGTATATTATATGTATAAATATGTTTTAAATATTAAAAAAACGATAACAACTTAGCCATTCTCTATATCACCTCAATTTCTTCCCTCATAATAAGAAAAGGCCTAACCACGATTCAACTCGTTTTTTATTGTGACTCGTAGCCGGCCCGGCTTCGCATGGATGCAGATTTTTTTTTAATAAAATGTACTGTTTATATTTAAACTTATACATAATACACAAACAATGCCCTTTTTTTCTCTCACAAAACTTAGGCAGAGGTGCTACCTTAACACCCACGTTTCGTCTTGTCTGTTCCGTCCCAGGATGTGATAGGTGGTGAGCCTACCATACTGCCTACCATATTGGACACAAATTCCTATCTCCAGGCTACTTACGAATAGGAAAATCCAATATCACTTTGCCCGACCCGGGATTCGAACTCAACACCTCAGAGTGATAACCGTACCGTATTACAACTACGCCACCGAGGCAGACAGGAAAAATAGTAATATTTTATTTTCATATCATACCATATTTAGTTCCTGCCGTAATCTGTCTTTTGTTCATATTACTTGTATAAAATCATTTCAATGTTTCACATCTGCCAGGCGTCCCGCGACGGCTCACAATTTTTGGTCCTTGTTTTTTATTTTCATTAAAGCACAGCTTAATAGCTCGGTTTCGCTGAAAATGTTTGATGTGGCGCGCGCATAAGTACCTACATCACACCGCGGTTTACGCCAAGCGGAGAGGAAATGTAATATTGTGTGGGCGGGCAAACGTCTTGCGGTCAAGCATTCGGATATTATAACATATTACAATATAATTACAGTATTATATTATAACCATGATTTGTGAATTTCTAGGTGATTCTAATAGGTACAAAAAGGTCGAAAGAAAAATGTACTGTTGTTAAGCTCCCGTCATAGGAATTTACGCGTTATTCGTTTCGGGACTATCCCGCGTCGGTGGGCACTCTGTCCTGACTAAGTAGCATTTACCGTCGGATCCAATTTAATTACTTTTTCGTGCCAGTATGGAAAAAAGAAACAAAAAAATATGGTTTTTTATTGTATGGGTCCGGCAAACGAATAAACAGGTCACCTGATGGTAAGTGATCACTGCCGCCCATGACCGTCTACAACGCTTGGTTCGTAAATGTGTTCTCTTAAAATCAGGAGTGGAGCGGGAAGGAAAAAGGATGAAAATTCGAAAAGGGTATTGGACATCATTCAATCACACTCACCGAACGAAACGCGACAGTAAAATTCTAACAGATTTCGTGAAATGCAAAAAAATTTGTTTGGTATAGTATTTTATTGTGAAGTCTTAAACTACGGTCGAATGTGAGTGACCCTTTGCTGCGGAGAGCGCGGCTCTGTGCGCGGCGTGTTGATGACGGGCGGAGAGGCGCGCTCTTTTGTAAGTTTTCCCAGTATTTTTCTCAGTATATTTTCCAGAAATTACGAACTAAAAATTATTGGACGAAATGGCCTTATTTATATTTATTTATAGAAAATTGTATGTTGGTAATATGTGAAGCTTCGCCATTGTATATAATATTCAAATTAAGTAGCTGCATTATATTTTGTTAACATAAACAAACCACTTAGTTTTGAAATAAAAACATAGATACATATACTACTGAGACTTAACATCTTATGTCTCATGATGGCGAGCGCAGTGGAATGCCAAACATTGCTTTGTAATTCATAGCGTTTGGTTTTGCTATTGTCCATGAGCGGTCGTATTGCTTACCATCAAGCGAATGCCGTGCTCGACTCCTCATTCATTGCAATAAAATATAGATGTAGCCATCGTCACAGTAAGCGGATCAAAAGCAACGTCTTTAGAAAAGTACTGATTATGTGCCGGACTACATCCAGATGTTTTCAACGAGGGTAGAACGCTTAATCGGGAACCGTGCGAACGTACGGCCACAGCTGTCTTGTAGGAGGAGTAGTTTTATTCAGCAAAGTTTTAAAATTTATTTTATTCAGCAAGGTCTGTATCTAAAGTACAACTTATAGCGCAGCTATTAATGACTTGTTAAAATATATAAATTATTATGTCTAGTTACATAATAAGCCATATTTATAGTGGTTTATTAATATATGAGACTCAAACAAGAAACAAATATTTGTAGATCGCACACACTTTTGTCTCGAGGTTGTCCATAAAACTCACTTTTATCACGAATTGTTACAATAGCCTTTCCTTCACGTATAGATATATTGTATATTTATGAAAATATTTTTTCAATCTTCACTCCTTCCTTCCTCCTTTTCTTGCAGAACGTGCGGCAGAAGTTGCTGCTCTAGAATAGGATTATACAGGCACAAAAACAAGTGTTCATTCACACGACAATGTTTAAATCATCTGAAATAGACGCATAAGGCCAATGAATACATAATGACGTATTTTACAACAGTCTCATAAAATCATTATCACATTTGACGTCATAAAAATTCTAAGCAAAATATTAAGTGACTCGTTTCTCGCCTCTCGAAATTGGTGATGGCGTATTACCGGCTTACCCCGTCGGAATGGATTGCAGGCTGCCAGTGCAATTGGTTAATCCGGTGGCCAATGGCGACACAGATGAATCATAAAACCGCGAGCCTTCGGGGCGCAGCGGGTGAAGCTATGACGTCACGCGATCATGGAGACGATTGTTCCGAAATTTACTAAATATGAGCACATCAATATAAAAGTGAAAAAAATAATATCCTTTTTTCCGTTAGTATTGGACGACCTTATTATACCAACAAATATAATTTATTCTTTGGTACCAATTGGAAAATATTATATTATCAGGAAGACGCGACGAAATATTATTTCGCACTAGGTAAAATTGCAATACCTCAGATTGACAAGATTTATAACGGTCTGAATGATCGCAAGAAGGCAAAGTAACACCAATAAATGCTCTAGTGTTCTCCATTTTCCTATACGTGGCAAAGACGTGAACATCAAAAGTAAGAGACCGCCGTCGCAAAGATGCCTTTGAAATGTGGCCCTGAAGGTAGATGCTCTGAATTCCGTGGACAGCGTTCAGGGCTAACATCTTTATCCTCGAAGAACTCAAGCTTGATAAGAATCCGAGGCTCTCCGAAATTTACCTAAGGATAATCCTTGAGATATTTGGCCGTCGCCTGAAAACCAGGTGAAAACCTCCAAAAAGTAATAATGGCCGGGCGAATCGAGGGCAAGAGATCCAGAGTCAGGAAGCTTAAGCACTGGACGGATCAGATCCGCACCACACTCAACATGAATGTGGCTGAAGTGGATCATGTCGCAAATTCGGACCAGATGGCACAACACCGTGCGCGAGACATTGTTTCTCTGCTGGCTCACGACATTCAATGCTGAGGGCATTGGCGAATCGACGCATGGAGGAAAACATGTGTTTAGCCAACTTAAGAAACTAATAAAAATAATGATTACTCTTATTTCTATTTTTTTATCTTTGGTTAATGTTTCTCATTTGTAATTTCTGCGAAAAGTTTTTATCCTTTATAATTAGTTATTTTTAGAGTCGACCAAAACTAGCTTTTATGGCCAAAACCAAAACTTCCTCGTAAGGTCATGTTTACGAGTATATGGAAAAAAATAATAGACAATTACAACCAGTCAGTATTTCTTTTTACTTAAATAATCATCAAACGCTGATATAATAAATATTATTTAGCAATAGCATCAAAAATAAACTAACGAAAAACATTCAAATAGATATCCTTACCTTTATTGTTCCTACTTAACGCACGGAAACCTGCGTCCAATGTTATATGCAAATAATAAATTGTTGTTTTTCATTGACTATTTCAAATCAGTAAGAAAATATAACTCTCCTGTTTCGAAACAATGCTATAATCACTTGTATTTTCACAATAAACAAATAAAACAAATTCCTATACCGTTAACATCGCAACGCACACCTAATCATGTTGTGACATGTCTTTGAGCGCAAAATGACACTTTAATCTTTTGACACTCACAGCGAACTGCACTGAATTTTCCGATCGCAGCGCGTAACGTTTCTGACTCAGTTTCGGTTTCGGCCGTATTTCGGCTAAATTGCAGCCGAAAACGAAATTAACCCGAAGCCGAAATTTCGGTCGGACACCAGTTCTTTGTATTGCAAGACTGCACATATTTTATTGAATCGTTTTAATTTTATTCTAATAAGTATATTTCGTGTTAGGTTTTAATACCTATATTTTTCGTGTAATTATGAGCTGTTACTGTGAATGACAGTGGCATGCCTAGGGTTTTGAAGTAGGGCAAGCCCAAATTTTTTTTAAGTATAATACATATTTATTTAAAAGGAAAAAAATACTAAGAACGAAGAAAACAAATGTACGTCAGCAGACCTAACAATCTATAAAATATTAAGATTAATAAAATTATAGATTACATGTGGATATGAAACCGTTACTTGGTAATACACTAATTACTGAACACTTCTAGTAGGTACACACTAGCACAACGGTAGCTACTATGTTGCCATGATTACTTAGCAGTTAACCGAAATTGCGGACGGAAAATATTATTAATGCATTAGCGTTAAGTTTTTATGAATTACAAGTAATAACAGGCCTTTTGAAAGGTCCACCTAAGTTATTAAAATCATTATACATAATACAAACATTCTAATATACAAGTGTCGCTTGAAAAACATGTGAAACACGACTGTTTAATAACCTATTTGAAGGGGAGCATGTAGAAATCAAATTACGTAGGTAGTTTTTTTGAACAGAACTGATGAATGCCTCCTATAATTTACCACGAATTTAAGAGATGCACAAACCCGGCGTTGTTTTCGCGCCAGTTTTTTTTTCAATATAATCGAATTAACTTACCTTTATACCAGCAATGAACACTTTTATCATCACACTTAAACCATCACAGGAAACAATACAGCTCATTTTAGTTTCAAAAAACTTAATGAACATAAAAAACTAATCATTAACCTAAAAACAGAACTATTTACAATTGCACAATGCCAAAACACCTATGAAGTTAGTACGAATTCGGTCAAAAATTGCGAAACGAAACGTAAAAATAAACATTACAATCTGCAATTACAATTTATTAAAAAATATATAAATACCTCATTATTTACACTAAAAATGAATAAATAATTTCAAAAAAGCACAAAAGTAATTTAATAATAATTAATATAATTTAGTAAACAAATAATGTTACACGTGACGACCTTCAAACGTACGATGTTCACTCCGCAAAGCCGGGCTTAAACGGTGTGATTTTTAGTACAAATTGCTATAGTTGCATATCTGTAGCTATACATTCGTAGTGGCAGAGTGTAGCATTTCAACCGTAAGTGTGAAAGAGACAGCATGAGTTTCCAAAAGCCTCGTAAAAGCACACGAGAGAGAAAGAGACATTTAAAGAATGCGAGTTCCGTTTTTTAGAAAATGCGTGAAGCTACGCGAGAGGTTAAATTATTGAATGAATTTAATACAAGCGTTGCGAGGCGCGGGCGGCGCTCTGTCGCTAGTAGCTGCGTTTCATTGAATTGCGCCGCGCAGCGACGCGACCGAACGCGGTAAATTCAAAAATGGTATATGTGTCGTAATAAATTACTGTAATGTATTGAATGTAATGGTTTCTGTTCATTATCAAGTATTTGCGTATTAAGTATGGCAAGCCGGACTTTTGGGCTTGTATGGAAGTACCGCCACTAGTGAATGTTATGTGGCACTTTCCGTGGACCTCATAAATATGTAATTTTTCTGGGACTAGTTTAGTCAACATTTATTTATAACATGTTTCGTTACAACTAATCGGAAAAAAATACCAAAAACCTATGCCAGGGAAAAATATAATGCTACAGCTACATAGAATAACCGGAAACTTATAACCTTATGCGAAAACACACGAGCTTTGATGAAGGTCGGAGTCCGACGTCAAAGTGAAGGGCTAAATAGATAAAAGGGGTGAAATAATCCCTCATTGACTTGACCGTGCGGGGTCGCTGGGAAGTAAAAACTACGAACGCAAAGCTAGTGCAATATCCGCTGTGTCCGCCCTCCTGCAGTTGACATATCCCGTACACATGTTTTTGTATAGCGCACTTCGTAAACGGATGTCGATAGGCGATAACGTGTGGTATACTGTATAAATCAACTCAATTATTTATATGTAAGTCTGTATCTGTATCTGCCCAAGTACGTCCCATTGCGGGGCACGAGCCCTTTCTACAATTGAGAGTACTATTGACACAGATTAGGCTATATGGTCCACCACGCTGGCCTAGTACGGGTTGGCGGACTTTTAATAATCGCTATGGTATGCAGATTTCCTCACGATGTTTTTCTTTACCGTTATAGCGCGTGGTGATTGTTTGCATAAAAACTTAATACTATAACCCGTTTGCATAGAACCTTATGAAACCTTCATGCTAAAACTCCCGCTATTCAAACACTCACTTGGCGCCAAAGAGAAAACATGAAATGCTTTCATTGTTTTTGTATTTGGATTTTATGAAATGAATATACGAGTACATCAAACATAGTAATCTTAACACAATATTTTTTACTATTATCAGCCATTCTGCGTTCACTGCTGGATATAGTCCTCTCATTTTTATAAATATATATAAGATTTTAAATGCTTTGGAAATGCTGATTTAAATTAATACTTAGATTATAAATATAAGAACTTGGAATACCTTAAACTCCTTGCTTTTACAATGAAATCATTAGGTTGTTCGGAAAGTAATTCGGTATATTTAATTAAATTAAAATCTGTATTAAGTATAAGCATTTTATTAAATAATGATGTGTTGTTCATTTTTGTCAAAAACGCTTTGCCACTTAAAGCAGTAAACATTAATAAATTCGTGCGCACAATACAAAACTTTTAGCTTGTTAAATGTACTTGTGTTTAAACATAATTCAATGGGTCTAATGCCGAGTGTAAAGCAATTTGTGGCAGCCCTCCGTGACGTCGGAGATTATGAATAAAGTTAGCTACTGTTTACTCATATTGTTATGATACTGCTCCGCAACAATTGTTCGCACACCTCTGCAAAGTAAACCGCCATCATTAAACAATTTCAGACACACCATTTAACGACGTATGCGTTATTCCCGCTTCTTATTTTATTCATTTTGATACTAATTTATGCGAATCTAATGTGTTTTTTCTTAATTGATAAATGTTACCACAATTTTAATAATTATTTAAATGATAAGAATTGTTAACTGTTATGTTTTATTATTTTATTTTTGTTTTGTAATTTTGTTTTGTATTTGTAGTTTTGTTTTATTTTTTGTATCTATAATTATTGTATGCCGATAGGGCGGGTCATAGCTGTACAAAACGAGCCAATCTAACACCATCCCCACCTATGTACCACAATAAAATACTTTGAATTTGAATTTGAATTTTATAGACAACGGGTGAAAATCTGACCCTCCGCATATCTTTTGTCCAGCGATGCAATCCAATACTGTTTTATTCATTAGCGACGATTTTGTTCCGTCTGACCGGCCCACGGATTAAGTTCGTTTGAAATTGACATGGCGGATTAATTATATACACTTTATTGCGTGCCTATTTAATTTCAATGTCGATTTACAGCTACTTATTGTGTGTCCACAAACACATTTATGTTAAGCGGGCAATGAACACCGAAAAATCCGCAGTTAACACGATCACACCAGTGAATCCACTCCGCGATCGATCCCTTGTATAGGGTGCGTAGCGGGTTGTAGTAATAGTTGCGAGATTTTGTGAATTGTGGTACACTTAGATATAATAAGTTATAAGCACTCCGTTCTTCATTCAAAGTAAAATAAAAGACAATAGTTAAATATTACTGGTTCTCTTGAACTTTTTAAAACCAAATCACATTGTGAAAGCTTAAATTTGGTTATTATGTTAGAAAAAGAATAGAATGCATTTACTTATAACGCAGCCATCCTGTTATCTTATGCGTTTACTTAAAACGCAGAGGTTTTGTTTCTTCATCGTAACCAAACTGAAAAAGCAACTGTCTGTATATCAATTATTTTCGTCGTCGACGTCTCGCGAACCGAATACTTTTATTTTTATTTATCCACATTTTTAAGGTTTTACATTAAGTGTTCAAAAGTTCGAATATTGCATTCTATTCCCAAATATATTTTTCGAAGTTTATACCCTGGAAGTTTGTTTTTGAAGATCGAAGGCCGTAATTTGACTAGTCCTTTGGAGTGTAACTTGCTCCAGACACGTAAAGAGATTATGTTGCCTACATGTTTGTATATGTCCGTATTTCACAAACCGCTTGAGGATATTTGCTAGCCACCGTAGTGCAGATAGTTAGACGCCTGCTTAGGGACGAGAAGCCGCGGGTTCGATGCCTCCACCCTCAGATCACTCAACCGAAACAAATGTTGTTGTTTGTTGTAGAAACGATGCGTGCGACTTTTAGACAGGTGTATATTTTATTTATATTAATCTTTTGACTGGTAGAACAATGACTGTAACTTACATTAAACATCGTTCACATATGGATAAAAATATATTAGCGTTAATTATTATTTGTAACAATATTTAATTAATTAATGTGCAATTTTTAAGTGCTTGCTACGGGTTTTTACACCGTGCAACCTGCAGAAGCCAACTTATGCAACTTTTATTGCTAGTGAACACACATTGTATAGTATTGTATCAGCCCATATACGACCCACTGCAGGGCACGGGCCTGCTCTACAATCGAGAGTACGATTGAGAGTGGTTAGGCCATATAGTACACACGAATAGTAGAGGGGTCATATCTCTCTTATAAAACTACATCCAGCTATCTACTTATCTCTACAACATTAACGACATATTAATAAATTATAACCAGACCGAATATAAAAATGGCATGAATAGAAATTTTGATGACACTTTAGACCTTTTTAATTTGGTTAAGTTTTTTTTATCATACGAAAATCTTTATCGACGACGGCTCCGCCCGGGTGCAGGTACACTTTTTTCAAAATATTCTATCGCCTATGTTTATCAGGGATAATGTAAGATTCTAATGGTGAAAGAATTTTCAAATCGACAAACAAAAAAACCAATCCTTTCCCTTTTTAACATTAGTTTGTATTGAATGTACCCTTAGTCCGGATATTTGAAGTACTGTATAGTGACGTCAAAGTTATCGCTGAACATTCGTGCGCCATATCCGCATCGCAGGCGTCAAGGACCTTGATAGTTGATACTTCTGTACGTGCCGGCTTCGAGCAGCCTGTCATGAAATGTTCTCATTTTAGGCTATTACGTTGATATTCGTGCATCAAGTGATCGCGTCTGCTGGGGCAAACAAGATGATACTTGATAGGGACATGGATCGGACGTAGTGATGTGCCGAAGCTGCGTATTGTCGGGTATATGTGGTGGGAAATAATTGCATTTAGAATAGGTATTGAGTATTAAAGATATTTTTTAAATTACAAATTGCAAGTCTGACTGCCAATTAAAGATGCGTACCACATTTATAAGTTAATAAGTCAATACAATAAAATCATTGGGAAAATAAAAAACGGATATTAAAGGTATCAGTTTCTTTTTTGGCTACTTTATTGTCAACTCATGATTTTACTTTTAAATAGATAATAGAATATAATAATAAATAGATAAAAAAATAGTTAAAAAAAGTAATAATTTGTATGTTTATTTCTCTGTTAATTTTTAATAATATAGGCAATATTGACTTCTATCTGAATGGAATAAATTTGGAAAATATGGTAGAATACATTTTCATTAAATACAATCGTATCGTCTAGCATCTTTCATTGATAATTTTATGTTCGAATTATTGTAGCAAGCCTTTTTACTCAGTTGCCGACCGAGCATCATGAGAAACGTATGCGCGCGCTTAAACACTACATTAGTGACACCTGCCCTTTTACATTACTTTACATTATTAAGTATAACGACGAAAGTTTATGACTGCTCGTTACTTCTTCACTCTCAAATGGCTAATCCAATTTATACTGATACTCGGGAATAACAAATAGGCTAATTTTTATCTAGAAAAAATGCAGTGGGGGAAAGAGACGGGAAAAGCTTATAGATGGCGGCAGTCACGTTGAGTTTATATACAAAACAGTTGGTACGCGAACTAATATGTTTCTGGTATGGCCAGGTTCAAAAAACTATTTGCACCTGGTGAAGCCGGGCCAGGCCAGTTAGTCCATATATCCATATTCGTACCGCGGATCAGCTTGTTCCCAATCCGCCACGTCTCTAATTGAAACAGACCAGACTTTGTGCGACATCCGCCGAGCGTTGCGTTGCGTTTTGTTAATACAGATATAAAAAAATCCATTTGCATCATATCCGAATGCAGAGTAATCCGTAACATTCACATATTGTTGGAATTGTGACTCTAAGATGTGTCTCAATGCTATTATATTTTCTTTTTAAATACCGTAATTATAATTGCACCGTTTAACTTAACTTTAATTAAACTTCAAATGATTATTAATAAATGACTATGAAGTACTTTACTGGGAAGTACTATGAGCCATTCCTAAAATTTAAAATAACTGAAAAAATTAACTTTTATTATAATATTATATTAAATTAAAATATGCTACAGTGCAGGGCAACTATTATTATAAAATAAATAAATAATTATTTACTTACTTTCTTTTCTAGCGCAACAATGTCTGCTGGATTAAGATATCCGAGACCTGCGTTCAAATGCTCGACAGCAATTATTAACCGAAGCTTTGGTAAGTGTGTTTATATTATGTATGTATATATTATTTACCAACAACCCCTTTATGTCGAGCTTATATTTTTTCCAAACCTCTATATTTATTTTATTGAGATAAAAATGAAAAATAAAATTTGAATTAGGTTAAATAGCATTTGTTTCCTTTTATCTGGCTCTCATTAAGCTTTATCTGGTTTCAATTACTTCTACCCACTGCTTACGCTTTAACACTGACGTAGAAATTTTTCTGACTTAAACGCACTTTTTTTTAAACACACGGCCTGCTTCATTGTAAGCAGTTACTGTAACCGTCATAATTGGGCCAACAAACCCATTTAAAAAAATACAGTATACGTGTTATCCTTCTGTAAGAGCTTTAATGTAAAGTTTAATCAAAATCCATTTAGTAGTCAGTAACAAATAAAAGACTTAAAGAAAGTAACAACCTACAAAATTCAGGCTCAAAAGAACTAAATGTTTGTATGTTGTGCAACGTTTGTGTCACAACGATGATGAGTGTGACGAGGCCTTGTAAAGCGCACTGCACACCAACGCCGCCTACCCGGCGAAACAGCCCACCGGCACAGCCCGGCGCGGCGGCCTATAACAAAAGCATTGTGTCGGCGGTAAGCGCCCGCCCGTGTTGCCCGCCGACGTGACATTCGCACAACGCAAGCGCTCTGCTCGTCATAACGTCAACAACGTCATAAAATGGTCCCTAATATGTCGAACCGCTGCCATGTTGCTGTCAAAATTTTACAATTTAACGCTACTGATATGCGGTGTAAGCCGTCAGCGATCCACTATGAGTAGTAATATGTGCATTTCTTAGAGTTTTATTTCATAAAGTAGAAAGCATTTTATTAAATATAGTTCTGTAATGGTTCAAGTGAAGTGGAGGTTAAGCAAGAGTGTTTTATGTGATTTTTCGATTTATTCGCTGAGCTTTTTTCCAAAAACTTTGGTAAGGTTGCCTTCACCTTACTAAAGTATGACTATGAACCAACTGACGGACAATGACCGACGATGGGCTATATTTGACAATTTTTGCCTAAATTGGGCAAATTTGAAAGAAAATGATTACTTGAGGACTGGGTATATGCACAAACCGTGCGAAGCTATAACACAAATAAATATATATATATATATATATATATATATATATATATATATATATATTTATTTATATATATATATTTATATATATGCATCTCTTTTTTTACATAGAATGTTATATCTATGGTACGTTTTTTAGCAAAAAAATATCAGACAGGTATCATATCAGACTTGCTTACCCGCCGATGGTGGGAAAATTGCGCAATAATATCAATTTTAATGATTTGGTGCTGATTTGTTTTGTGTTCAGTGTTGTAATTGAAATATTAAATTACGAATTTATTATTTGCACGATGAAAATAATATATCTGAGTCCGATTTTATTAATTGTACGCTGGAAAAATATATAACTGTATATTAGTACTCGGATGTACCAAAAATACTTAGGCCAGTAATATAAAGTTTTTTAACTTTTTGGGTTTTTAAAATCCTAAGTCGAATTTAAGCGCAACATGTAGAAACAACGCAAAATTTTATATTTGTATTTCTTTAAATACAACCTTTCATTTTATACAAAAATGATATTTTTGTTTATAGCGGAAAATTCCAACTTATAGAAACTTATCCTAAACAGTCAAATCAATTCATCAATCAACAAACATATTGCCGTGTTCATATTCACGCCCCTTCATCTAGATCTCTTGTCGAACCGTTTGTTAATCCCTCCAACCAGGTGTGAATGAAATCTAAATAAAATATTTTATATTGCACTACGTGAGCCTCAAACGTGTTCAATATTTTCACTTGTTACTAGATTAAAGATTAAATTAAACAATTCTGTATATTTATCTGTTGCATACACTGAAGCTAAAACAATAGTTGGTGAGCATCGTGTTAACACTGCGTATTTTCTTTATTAATACAGTAACTAAGATTTAACTTTTAATAAATAAACACACCCAACAATCACATACATAGTACTGAGCCAACACAAAGATTAGGTCCTGTGTCGTGGATATCAGAAACTGAGACAGCATTACGGTCTCACAAACACAATTAACACAGGTACGTGACACACCACGCGTCTCATCACTCCCGGGGTCAACGACCAGACACTAAAAGCTACCTATAGAAACCCAATAACGCCAAAAAACGGCAGCAATGCAGACAACGCTGATAAATTGTATCACAAAAATTCTAAAATTAATTGGCACTGGCAATGCGTCGACGGCGACGGGATGACGACGGGACGACGGCGGGACGACGGCGGGACGGCTCAGTGTGTCATGTTTCACACAAAAATACCCACAGGCGTCACGCCTGCGTTGCGTCGCCGTCCCGTCCCGCCTTCGGCGTGGCAATACAATAATTGGCACTGGCAGTGCGTGGATGGCCCCACGGCGTAGGGCTTTAAAAAAATCGAATTTTAAAGAAAATTTGCGCGATGGGGCCGGTATTGAAATGGACGAAGTCTGATAGAATTATGGAGGCGTCATTGATTTAAAAAACGTGAAGTCTCTGAGCCTATTAGAGTCTCGCCGAGCCATTAGTCTGGGCCGGCTACTAGCGTGAAATGTGAAGTCTGGCATTGTTTGGAAGATGGTGTACGTGTACTATAATAGGTAGATATATTGAAAAGTTAATAAAATAATTATACTAATATATGCATATAAATAAAGTTAAACTAACAATCTAAGGTATACATTGAAGATGGCTATGAAGCATGAACACAAAATGAAAATAAAAGATTACTACAATAATTAATCTTTAAATTAATGCTAGTGAATGTAAGGCACAGTACGACGGTTTGAAGCCAAGGAAACTAATCGAAGTTCCATGCGTATTCGAAATTCATATTATCATCATTCTCTTCGTGCAAAAGATAGACATACCGCAGACATCATATCTGTATTTCATGCGTTTAGTCAAATACATGTATAATGCATCTGCAAGTACAAAAGTCCGACAGTAATTACGCGCAACTTCCTCATTGCCGACAGGCGAGAGCCATGGGAAGGAAAAATTATGTTACAACATTTTATTTTGTTAATGTTTCGCCGGCGTGCGGAAATAGAAGGCGGAAGTTCGGTCGGCGTCGTGACGTCATCGTGGCTAAACTTTTAAAAGATTGAATCAGAAGCACGTCAAAGGCCAGCTTTGAAATTTTTGTAATGTATTTGCCAGCAAATCCATAGAAATTTTTAAGACTAATGCTCTCCACGGAAAATCAGGACAATGTTTTGATTTTAAATATGTGTAAAAGGACGTCCCGTATATTGTACGTGTTGTTGAAAGTTGTAAAACCGAAAATATATTCTGACAAACTGCTAAACGATTATACATACTCATGTCTGTAGCCTAAGCGGCCTCAATCGAACTTCCGATTATAAAGGAGTCCTGTGCTCATAAATGGACAATTATAATTAGATTTAGATATTATTTTTCAACTTATCTATTAGCATGCAGACATGAATATTTTTCATGCAATAAATATTTTTCTTTGATCTTTTTCTTTAAAAAAAAACATGATTTTTGTGCCGCTTTGTAAACTTCTCACTTGAGGTCTGTGAAGTACATTATTTTCTTTTATTCATTTTAGTCGTCATTCCATTGAAAGTTTTGTATCTGATGCACTCTCCGACACACATATCCAATCTTAGTGCGGCCGTAAGGACTGCATGTCAGCACTCTTTGACAAAATTATAAAATATTACCTCTGTATGTTTTACTTGTTGATTGAAATCAGCTCTGAAAAATGAAAATAATGTATGGTATATGTACACTTTACAGATGATCAATAAATCATTCAAAATTTGTTCTACGAATTTGCTAATTTTTCTTGAAAAGTACATGTGTTTGATTGGATTTTAATTTGATATGTAGTTCTTAAATTTGTTTATCTAACATTGCAACACGTCAATTAAATCAATAAATTATTAAAATCACTGGTTACAATGCTATAAAGTTGTAGTCAAAGTGGATTTTTTGAATGTTTATTTGAATTGTTGTTACTTGAAAACTGTTGGGGATAGAACTATAATATTTTTTTTGCTGTGCCGTCATAGTTTGGCCTATTTCTTATTACCAGTTTATCCTCTAGTTCTGGGGTACCCTGTACATTTCAAAGTTTAAATTACACTTTTTAATTATATATATATTTTTTTGTATTGTATCAGCCCATATACGACCCACTGCAGGGCACGGGCCTCCTCCACAATCGAGAGTACGATTGAGAGTGGTTAGGCCATATAGTCCACCACGCTGGCCTAGTGCGGGTTGGCGGACTTACACACCGTAGAATTTTTTTTTAAAATCGCTACGGTATGCAGGTTTCCTCACGATGTTTTCCTTCACCGTTAAAGTGCGTGGTGATTGACTATCAATACACACATAACTCCGAAAAGTCAGAGGTGTGCCCTGGAATTTGAACCCGCGACCACCGTGAACATGTAGGCAGCCGAGTCTGGTCCGATACCACGAGGCCACCACGCACTCATAATTATAATATGTGGTTCTAAAATGTAATTTTATTTTCAAAGTTTATTGAACATAGGTTTTCCAGAATTACCTCGTTATAAAGCGAGGCGTTGAACAAATTAATTAGTATACCACATTGAACTATGCGGTCTGAGCAATTTCAGAGAATGAGTCGCAAACACATTAAGCAACACATTCTCGGGATTCTGAGAAACGGGTGAATCCAGTTAGCAGCTACCACTATTAGTAGTTACACCTAACATCTCTTTGAGGCCAGCGCGGTGGTCAGGTAATCCCCAGCGCGGTGCGTCGTAGGCTATTCACGTGGCGGCCATTGTTCGCTGCGGTGAAATTCAGTCCCTCACACCAGTTCAAGCGCATGAGCACCTTGCACGGCACAATACATGTTGTCTACAATTATTCTGCGCCGGTAGAACATCGAGGATACGGACACCGCTTGATTCACGCATGCGTCGTTAGAAATTCAAAATAGCGGCCACAGTTTATCCTTGTGTTGGTGCACCAGAAGCTTCTGGAAAGAATAAGGAAATCGGTCGAACAATAGGGGAAAATATCGCAGACATCCATTTTTGCCTTAGCCTAATTATACGTTTAGATACCATGTCTTCAAGTACATGATTGTCGATTTTTCGTATCAGGTATAAAATGATATAATAATAGCAAGCACCCTTATTTTTCTAAAAGGCAAAGCAATTCTCGTTACCCAGAGCTGCGCGTCAGTTTTATAAGTAGGAAGTTATGCAAAATTCAACCTGTGTTATTCGTACGTAAAAGTCCTGTATCATTATTTGGGTGGAGCCTATCTGAGTGGGCGTGGTAAAATGATACGGATAAACACGGCATTAATATTGGAAATATCATTTTACAATAATATGGTTTCTGTGTCAACAAGGGTCCACGTCAGGCCATTTCACATTGGTCCGCAATATGACCGAACGCAAATAAAACCAGACAGTAAATATTAATTTAAGTGAATTCTCATTTTATTATCCGCGGTGATGTAGTGAGCGATAACTTTGTGGGAGCGGGCCGGAGTGACAAATTAATGCTCGATTCGAGATCATACAAAACACCACAGTCTACGAAATTGTAATATGCGTATTCGTTGATAATATCATTCATTATAACGATGAAGAAACACATCTTAACAACCTGAATACTTTAGTTTTGTATGAAAATTTAAATGTAAGGAAAAGTCTTTCAACCCACGCTATGCCCCAGCTCGTGTGCTAAATAGGCCACATAAGACTTCTTGTTGCAAACTCACCACGATCTTCTCTTGTAATTTTAGAAGCTAGCGGAGCGCTACTTAAAATATGCGGTCGTATTGGGCATGAGGAAATCTGTGGAGAGGGAAGGTAGTGTTTTTCCGTGAAAATGATAGAGAAAGGAACGGATATTGCAATATTATACTCTATATTTTCACCACAAACATTGCAAGTCTTTTTTACACTACATGGATTAGCGTTAAATTATAATAAAACCACTCTGAATCGTACTCTCAATTGTAGAGTAGGCCCGTGACCTGCAGTGGGACGTATATAGTAAGATAATAAGGCTTGGGAATATAATAAAATTAAACAAATAGATAGTATTTCGGAGCGGAGGTATCGGTGTGCTCTGTATATTGTAATTTATATTAAGTAACTTTACACATTGTATTTTACTTTTTAAGCGATTGGGTATGTCATGCTCGCTTAAAAGTATGTGCTTGCGGCGGCGTCGTGTGCCGGGTCGGTCACTTCCCTGTAGCATGGTTGAGGAGGCCGATGGCTGGCACATGTGTCATACTCGTGAACGGGTGCTGCTTGTGTGGACTGGTCTGTCCGATTTGCTTACATTGTAACTGATTTATAGATTACACAAGGTTTTTACGAGTATTCACTGCGTTCGTGAAACAGGGTATACCGTTTTGGGGTACTTCACTTCACTCAGCCATATTAAACAGAATATGTTTATATTCTGAAGACTGACTTTGCGACAAATTAAAGACCAAGATGGAACGAAACATAGAGATCAAAACAGAATATTAAATATATGCACAACTTTCTATAAAAATCTTTATGCAGATAGAAGTCCTGACCCTATTTACACAACGGACACATATTCATGCTCAGATGATATACCACCCATCACAAGCCTAGAAGTGCATCGCGCTTGCCTCCATGAAATTTGCGAAAAGCCCCGGGGAAGATGGTGTTACAACCGAGGCCCTCAAAGTAGGGGAACCTGCTCTACTGCCGTATTTAACTAATCTATACAATACAATAATAAAAACTGGCGCTCTGCCTAAAAATTATTGCCATTCCAAAATCATTTTACTGCACAAAAAAGGTGATAAAACAGAAATTGGAAATTATCGGCCAATCAGTTTGATATCCCACATATATAAAGCCTTCGTTAAAATAGTCGAAAATAGGATTTCAGGACAACTGGCCAGTCATCACCCACCTGAACAGGCAGGTTTCCGTCGCATTCTTTCTACAATTGACCACCTACAAGCAGTCAATCAGATAATTGAAAAATACACAGAATTTAAACTTCCCCTGTATCTGGCCTTCGTGGATTATACCAAAGCATTCGACAGTTTGAATCATACCGTTATTTTTAAAACTTTACAAAACCAAAATATACCTCAAACCTACATCCAGATTTTACAAAGAATATATCTCAACAGCACAGCCGCTATCAAACTGGAAAATACAGGACCATCCTTTCCCATAAAACGTGGGATGAAACAAGGAGACCCGCTTTCCCCGAAATTATTTACAGCCGCGCTGCAAGAAGTTTTTAATAACTTGCCATGCAGTTGGGGAGAGAAGGGCATTATTGTGGGTGAAAGGAGATTGACCAATCTACGTTTTGCTGACGACATCGTCCTTTTCTCATCTTCTGCATCAGAGCTTGAACCTATGCACTATGAACTACACACTGCAAGTCTCGAGGTTGGATTAAGCATGAACATGTCAAAGACGAAGGTAATGTCGAACACCAGACAACTAAAAATCAAGATAGGGGATGTGGAGATTTATTACGTCGATGAGTATTCATATCTAGGCCAGATAGCCGTGCTTTTTGGGCGCTCGCTAAGGCTGTGGAGGGCAATTTCTGCCTATCCAGTCTCCCACCACTGCGTAAACCCGATAACAGTTTGGCCCATAGTGCAAAGGAGAAGGCCGATCTCTTGCCACTGCGTAAACCCGATAACAGTTTGGCCCATAGTGCAAAGGAGAAGGCCGATCTCTTGGCCGAACACTTTGCCTCGAACTCGACTCTGGATGACGAGGGAGCCACACCGCCGAACATCCCATGGTGTGAAAGTCTTCTGTCTGACATCAAAATCACCCAACGATCTGTCAGACGGGAGCTCATGCTTCTCGACATTCATAAGTCGGGTGGGCCAGACTGAATCCCCGCAGTGGTTCTTAAGACGTGCGCCCCTGAGTTGACCCCCGTGCTCACGCGCCTGTACCGTCTTTCCTATAAAACCAACCGGGTTCCGGCTTCGTGGAAGGTCGCCCATGTACACCCAGTCCCCAAAAAGGGTGATCGTTCGGACCCTTTGTGTTACAGGCCGATTGCTGTCACATCCTTACTCTCCAAGGTCTTGGAGCGAGTTATAAACACTCAGCTCCTGAGGTATTTTGAGGACCGCCAGCTGATTAGTGACCGCCAGTATGGTTTCCGTCACGGTCGTTCGGCTGGTGATCTTCTCGTGTACCTCACGCACCGCTGGGCGGAGGCTTTGGAGAGTGGGGGTGAGGCGATTGCGGTCGGCCTTGACATCGCGAAGGCGTTCGATCGAGTGTGGCATGGCGCCCTTCTGGCGAAGCTACCTGCGTATGGAATCCCTGAGGCACTCTGCAAGTGGATCGCCAGCTTCTTGGTTGGTCGGAGCATAAAAGTCGTGGTGGACGGCTGTTGCTCCGAGACCAAAACCATTAATGCTGGTCTTCCACAAGGATCGGTGATATCGCCGACACTCTTTATCCTGCATATCAATGACATGTTGTCTATCGACAGCATGCATTGTTATGCAGATGATAGTACGAGTGACGCGCGATACATCGGCCATCAGAGTCTCTCTCGAGATTCCATTGGGGAAAGACGGTCTCAACTTGTGTCTGAAATCGAGAGCTCTTTGGGGCGGGCCTCCGAATGGGGTGAATTGAACCTAGTTCAAATTAACCCCTCAAAGACACAAGTTTGCGCATTCACTGCGAAGAAGGACCCCTTTGTCTTGGCGCCACAATTCCAAGGAGTTACTCTCCAAAGATCCGAAAGTATTGGGATCCTCGGCGTCGAAATATCGAGCAGCGTCGAGTTTAGGAGCCATTTGGAGGATAAAGTCAAACTGGCGAGCAAGAAGTTGGGTATCCTGAACAGAGCCAAGCGGTACTTCACGTCGGGTCATAGATTGACGCTCTACAAAGCACAAATCCGGCCCCACGTGGAGTACTGCTCTCACCTCTGGGCAGGTGCCCCAAAATACCAGCTCAACCCACTTGACTCCTTACAGCGACGTGCTTGTCGAATAGTCGATGACCCCAATCTCACGGACAAATTGGAGCCGTTAGGACTGCGGAGAGACTTCGGGTCTCTCTGTGTGTTCTATCGTCTGTTCCATGGGGAGTGCTCCGAGGAATTGTTTGAGATGGTACCAACGTCACCTTTTTACCATCGCACCACCCGTCACCGCAGCAGAGTTCATTCCTACCACGCACGTGTAAGCTCTGGAATGAACTCCCTGCATCGGTGTTTCCTGAGCGCTATGACCTGTCCTTCTTCAAACGAGGCTTAAAGAGAGTACTTTCCTTAAGGTAGGCAGCGACTTTGTTGTGCTGGACCCCTGGCACTGCGGAGGTCTATGGGCAGCGGTAGCCGCTTTCCATCAGGCGGGCCGCTAGCTCGTCTGCCTATAAAGGCATAAAAAAAAAAAGATAGTATCCTTCCAGAATAGGCAAGAAGCCGAAATCAAGAGACGTATAGGGAACGCCTGGAAGAGCTACTGGTCTATGAAGAACTTGCTTAAGAGCAATCTTCCGCTCGCTCTTAAACGAAAACTCATGGACGTGTGCGTTCTCCCCATCCTTACATATGGCTCTCAGACCTGGTCTTTGACTAAAGTGCAAAAGTCCGAACTCGGGGTTTGCCAGCGCGCTATGGAGCGCAGTATCATGGGTGTAAAATTATGTGACCGCATAAGAAACAGAGATCTGCGCGCCAGAACAAAAATCGTGGACGTTGGGCAACAAACTGCCAAATTGAAGTGGGACTGGGCAGGTCACGTCTGTGGTATGCCAGGCGAGCTGTGGGCTAGGACTGCTACCGTATGGACTCCACAACACTTGAAAAGACCTCGTGGTAGGCCACGCAGAAGGTGGAGAGATGACTTTGACCATTTTCATACTAACTGGTGGAAGAAAGCCTTGGATAGAGAAGGGTGGAAGAAGGAAAGGGAGGCCTTTGCCCTGCAGTGGGACAGTATAGGCTAAGAAAGAAAAAAAAACATATTGTATTAAAAATATATGTCACTTGCAAATTATAACAAATTATCAATGAACTACTCTGATTTGGACCAACTTCTAATTTTTGTAATAATCACGATATTGTAAACTGGTTTTTAAAAGAGCAACACTAGAGTTTCTTGCCCGTTCTTCTCTAGTGAAAACCGCTTTCCGAACCGGGTGGTAGAAAAAAAATATGACTGAATCTACATAATGTTGAACATTAACATTAACAGCAATAAATTATTTTCATTTCATTATATGGGCTGATACAGTACAATACAATACAAAAATAATAAAATGATTTCAAATCCAACATTTATCTAATAAAGTACAGGGTTAAAATAGTACATTTACAGCGGCCTCGCACTAGGCGAACCTGAATCGCGGAAAACTAAAAGGGTTTAAAATTATTAGTAATTAACCTGATCTATATTAATAATTAAGATTAATTACAAAAACAAAATAAAGTCTACATGCCAATTATAGGCGTGAAACAACATTCATAATAGAAATTAATTATACAATAAAAGAATTCAACATAACAATAATAAACTTAAAAGTAAAATAACTGCAGAATAGAATAACGATATTATTAAATATATTGAGAAATTACCTAAAACTAAACCGAATTAAAATAAAAGAAAAAGTAAATCAGCAAGTAAGTGAAGTAAGTAAAGTGTAGCAATAAAAACAGAGAATTAATTTAAACTGTACTTAATTAATTTTTGTTTAAAGAGCCGAAAGGAATTAGAAAATATGTCAATGTCTGAATAAAGGTATTGGAGTACGTTGTATTGATCAAGGATCCGGTGCAAAGGTGATTGTAGATCTAAATTAGTTTTGGCAAAAGGAGTATGAAAATTTTTCTTAATTTTGTACCTAGGGTAGGCACAGATAAAACCACTTTATTTAAGAGATAACTGTTTTGTATTTTACTATTTATAAGTTTATGAAGAAAGCATAAGTCCAAAATACGTCTTCGATCTCGAAGAGTTATCAATTTAAGTTTTGTTAACCGTTCTTTATATGGGTTTCTATGGGAAAAACCGCTGCAAGAGAAAGCAAGATGTCTAGTGAACGCTCTTTGTATACTCTCAATCCGTTGCGAATGAACAGCGTAAAAAGGAGACCAGGCAACACTAGCGTACTCAAGATTGCTGCGCACAACTGTATTGTAGAGAAGTACTTTAGTTGCAATATTTTTAAAGCCGACTGTATTCTTTCTCACAAAACCAAGCATTTGGGCAGCTTTAATCACATTTTTGTTAATATGTGACGAAAAATTTAATTTCTTATCAATGGTAACGCCCAAATCTCGAATTTCCTCGACTTCTTTTAGTAATTTGCCGCCAATCTCGAACGCCGTTACAAGTGGTTTTTTCATCCTTCTATATTTAATATGGAAGCATTTGTTAACATTGAGAGTCATGCCATTTATGTTACACCAATCAAGAATTTCATTCAGGTCCTGTTGAATTAGGTCGGAATCAGTAGGAGATTGCACTGAGCGATAAATTTTAACGTCATCAGCAAATAGTGATATTTTACAGTATTTTATACGGAAAGTTATGTCATTAATAAAAATAAGGAATAGCACCGGTCCCAAATGGGAACCTTGAGGAACACCAGATATTGCATGAAAATTCCGAGATTCGTATCCATTGATGACTACATTTGAAGTTCTATTTAACAAGTATGTTGTTATATTTATATATTTATGAGATCCGATATATCAATAATGAAAATAAGTTCGTATTATATAGGTATATATTATACATACAGGTAGGGTATATCTAGACTGCGGAAGCCAGGTAGTGGTATTAGTGACTTCGAACAAAATGCAACTAAAATTTCGCAAAAAAAAAACGACAAATAATTCTTGTGATATTCTAATATACAGGGTGGAATCGCTTAGCGTTTTGAAAATTGCATAGTGTATTGTGTGTGAGAAATTAATGTTATATACAAGATTAAACATTGAATACTACTTAGTTTACAATGGTTCAAGATATCCCCAAAATACATATTAAACTTAATCACCCTACACGTAAAAGTGCAACGTACCGATACATACACGGCGGCGCGCATTTATGAGTCATGCCGCGCCACAGCTGACTAGCGAGGAGTGACCTTGAACCTACTTCTCGCGACTATTTATCGGTATTATTACTCTTAATGTTACCATACATCATTTGGATTCATGTAAGCACATGTAATTATTGGTAGGTTGTTAAGATTTGCATTTTAACATATTATTTTCATAACGTACCTATCTTAAAAAAGCTGGATTTGTTTTTATTTAAACCTTTGAATACATTAACCTAGACGTATTTATTAAATCTACTAAGTTACAAATTACAATGATCAATGTTTATAAAAAAAGGAAGTAAATACCAAACATTGACACTAAATCTTACTTGGTGGGAATTTTCCTTTATTTTATAAGGATTTTGGGAACTCCACCAGTGTTCATTGCGTGCGTTATAAACTCCAACACGCGTAAAAATTGATTCGTCACTCCACAAGATATTAGTTTCAATGTGCTCCTGTAGCCAACGATAAAACTCCATGCGACGTGGAGGGTCCGGCCCGTGCAGGGCTTGAACGCGTATGTGGTGATATGGATGCATGTTCCTGGACCGAAGTACCTTCCATATCAAATAGTGGCTGACACCAAATCGACGAGCCGCTTGTCGTGTACTTCTCCTTGGATCTCTTTCAAAAAACTCCAGTATATCGTCTTCCAAACGAACGTTTCGTAGTGGAAGGCCACGGATTCTTGTATGACTAGGAAGTCTGAACTGTCCATGGTCGAGCAACCTCTGATAAGTATTTAAAATAAGTCTTGTGCTGGGAACTCGTGGATTCAAGATCCCATTCCTGCGCAAAGACTGCAGATGTTCTGGATCTGCATACATACTTCTTGCACGATCCAAGTTTTCATTGGATCGGACATTGCATTTCATCATCATCACATACTCAATGTTCGTGTAATCACTCATTTTTACCGCAAAAACTAACCAAAAAACTATCGTACGTCGTCACTTAGTGCCGAATTTCGCGCGACTGGGGAAGTGGCGACATGCCTGGAAGGCGTCAGCGGCGCGGGAGCGGGCGGCGGGACGCGTTGTACTTGCGCGCGCGGCGCGGCGGCTTCATCAAAGGACAGTTTTATTACCTAGATTTAGAAATTTCTACTCGGATTCAAATTGTATAAAGTAGGGTAACAATGATGTGTATTTGTAGAGAGTTTTTTATTTATTTTCATCTCTCTCTGAAAAACGTTTCTTTATGAATAACTTATTATAAATTAATAACTAGTGGCGGCAAATTAATTTTACACTACATAAAAAAAAAACAAAAAAAAATTAAAATAAGTATGCCAAAGGTTTCTAAGCCATGTACTTGCTATACACATTTTTTTTCGTGACGTTAAGCGATTGCACCCAGTATATAAATCTCGTGTCACAATGTTTGTCCTCAATGGACTCCTAAACTACTTAACCGATTATAATAAAATTTGCATACCTTGTGCAGTTCGATCCAACTTGAGAGATAGGATAGTTTAAATCTCAAATTATAGTCGCAATTTTAATTTATTGCTAATTATTATTTGACAGTCACAATCATCTGTTAACTCCAAATGATACTAACAGATGGCGATACCTTTCGACTGGGTTGAGTAAGTAATCAATAGATGGCGCTGCTATGGTTAATCTACGAACGTGTCATATAAGCTACATTTTAACAGTATAATTACCACGTGTTGTTGACGCTATAAAATTAATTAAATTTAAAATAAGTAGTTCATTATACTTTAAAAAATCAATTTCGTAGTCAGAATTTTGGCTGAGCGGAAAGTTTTAGCAGGAATTTTGCAAAGTATTTGTGTTTGCGTATTTTTTAAATGATATTCGTCGTATTTTCGTGTTTATATAAGGCCTATCTACAAAATAAAAGCAATTACAAAAAATTTACAACTTGCCTATTTAGGCATTAAGGGATGAAATGGGATAAAGTGGGACGAACGCGATGAAACCGGTCGGATCCGGATTGCATTCGATGGGACATAATGGGACGGGATGTAACAGAAAGAAAAGGAGCCAGATGAGATGGGATGGGATACGATAGGAAAAGGGATATTAGGTACTTAGGTTGAGTTCAGGAGTACAAAAGTTTGAACGGGAATAAGATATTTCTGGTGTGGAGTGGAGTCTAAACATCTTAGCACCCAGGCGAAGCTGGGCCGGGCCGCTAGTGTATAATAAGTTAAGGATGTATCTGAATACACTGACGCAGCAAAACTTGTAACCTTCGTCATATTTACACAGCAACAAACTTTTGAAGGTATTCATAAAGTGATTTTTTTTTAGTCCATAGTTATCCCGACGCACATTCCGCGATGTGTGGACTACGAGTATCGACCTCAAAGCGTCGGCTTTAATCGGCGCCAAACACACGGCGAATATGAAGCATACCGTCGATTTACCTCGGGTAAATTTTATCGGAGTAATGTTTGGCTATTCCGTATGAATGTTTTGTAAAAACTGAAACGTTTTCGGGAGTTCCGATTTATTTACAATGGTTTTATTAACTCGCTTTTTATATTCTCGCGTTGTTTCGTAAATGATTTTTTCAGATTAGCAAGAATGCAGAATACAGAACTATTATAATTATTCTTCTATTTCTTTTATTTATTGATTTGCTCTCTACAAATGTTAAATAGGTTTTATAAATTTAAACAGTACATCATTGTGGACCCTGCAGGGCACAGCAACATTAAAAAAGAGAGGGAGAAACATTTCCTTTAATGTTAAATCGAAGAATGTAGTAATTTGCTTAATCTGCCATTTAATTTTTTATTATTTCCTAATATAATGAAAGTTATTCTTAATTTTCACAGAGATCTATGCTGTCACGTGTAATGAGCACTACTGGTACATTTAATATGTAACTAAGAAAATGTGCGGTATCTTTTATATCCTTTTTATTATTGCTGTAATCTTGTCTAACTAAAATGCGCTTTATAATATAAAATAAGAAAAGGTTAATAAGCAATAACAATCGTATGTAATAATAAATAAATGAAGACATAATTAAAAGCATTACATCATCCCTATTATGCTTTTAATATATTCCATGCGTAAGAATAGCGGTGTCGCGACACATACGTAACGCTTAAACTGCGTCGCAATGGCGTAGTACTGCGCGTTTCTTGCAGTATACACTTGTTTTCTTGTGTGACCGCAGAGATTCAGTGTGTCTGGAGCGTTCGGAGCTCGACTATGCAGTCATTACACGTTGCCTATACATTTGTTGTAGCGCGAAACAGAACTAGTTATTAAATTTCATTTTTATGTAATCCCTTAATACTTTGCTGAATAACACCTCCGACCGCGTGGCCACGAAAAATGTCTTCGAAACGTACCGTCGGCAAAATAAAACTATAAACCGCGATAAAATTCGTACTACCAGTTCTACAACAGTGTAACATTCGTATACTCATCGCATCACTTATTTGTTACATCCAGTTGATACTTGATCAACAAAGGCCTTTGAGTTAGTACTCGACTATCGTTCGTGTCAAATTATATGAAGCACGGGGAAGCTGATTTGTCGTTGAGTACATGTTTGTTATCCCTCTACAGTGACGGTTTTGACAAAGTCGCTATTAGTTTCAATTAAGCGCTGCTCGCTAAAATGTTTGGAATATAGGATGGTGTTCAGCAAGAAGGACGCGACTAAAATATTTTACAAATTTGTTCCAGCTTCGTTCGTGATATCAAAAGCTTTTTCAGTCAATTTAGGTTGTAACTAAATTGGAAGTATTCGTTTTAAAACGTTATTTACTGGGAAGAGACACTTTGAGGCAAGGGGCCAATAAATGTATGTATTTTTTTTATATTGTTTTTCTTACTTTTTTTTATCTGGCAATACTTAGATGGGAGTATGTAATGATGTAAGAATATTTATGAACCTGTATTTGCCATTTGTTTGTTTAGAATTTTTACAAAATTCATCCAGCACACGTCGCGTCGTAGCTATAAAAAACTGTTTATTTCCTAAAAGGTCTTGTTATAGACGATAAGCACATTTTTTTCTTCATAACAAACCTTTCCATTTGTCTCGATCACGAAATTATTTTTTATTTAACAGCCTGATTGGAAAACAAATGCTGGGAAATCCATTACATGGCTACCTCTCAGCTAAACACGGCCTAATTAGAAATGGATCAACAATTCCCGATTCATAACAAATGGCATGATACTCGCGCCATTCTACAAAATTCAAATTCTATATTCTTAAAACATAGGTACAATTGATGATATTAAATAAATATTTTTAGCTCTATGTTTTGCCATAAAGGCATGCATATATAAATATTTAAAATTTTACTTCTACCACAACTTAAAATTATAAGTTTTGATGTTGACTTACAGATTTTTTCTGACTCGAGCTTTTGCTCGGACTTACTGACCACCCGCCCTGATAGCCTTAGAGGAAAAGTGATTCAGTCTCTTAGATTTACGCAAATGTTACACATTGAAATAAAAGGTATTATTGCGGATTTTATCGCGAATTATGTTAAATTTTTACATTTTTTAATTTCCCGACGTTTCGATAACTTTACAGTTTTCGTGGTCACAGGGCAGACTGAGGTATTAGTCAACCGCTTAGCTACTAAGCGTAAAAAATTAAATCAAATTCGCGATAAAATCCGTAGGAATTCATTTTATTTCAATGGTTCAGTCTTCTCATTCTGCCGATTTACAACTCTATGTCCACTAAAACATTACTTAAAATTATGGAAGTATGGATTTCTGCTTGTTTCTGTATAAAAGTAATATCTATAGCGGAATTAAATTTATCTAATCTAATTTATGTATATATCTAGTTACACTGTTTGCTACTACGAGTATATCTGTCGCACCTATTGGAATGATTTGAGTTTGAGTGTTCCATAAGCGCCTAATTTCAGTTTTGAGCAGATGGTATTTGCTAAGTTTTTCTATTTCTTTTGCCCCTATATTATAATCTGAAGGAACTGTAACGTCTAGTAGGTAAGTGAAGTTATTTACTTTATCTACATAAATTAAAATTAAATTAAATGTGACATCTGTCTGAATTGAAATTCCCACCTTATTTTGGCTGTCTCATTTTCTATTACTTTTAGTTGCGTTAATATTTCATTCCACATCGCTTGTTCACCTCTACGTTTTGTTTTCGAGCTAGACACCACTAGACGTACTAGACAAGGTTATTAAGTCTGTTGACATATTATTTGCCCGCCAGCTCTTCGCAACCTGAGATGATACGCTGCGTTATTCGTCTTTAGTTTCATTTTATTCATTATTAATTACATTTTTGTTTTTTAACTCATCGTTTCGTCGCTGTTCTTAAATATCGGCTTAATAAGTACCTTCTGTAGTTTCTCTGGGAATATTCCATCATACATAAAAAATTGTTCCATTCGAACTTTGTCATGCGCCTCACTGTATCACAATTAGTATTTATCAAAATAATTTACGTATGCACCGAAAATGTTTTCCATACCAATGGGCGTTTAGCGTGATTAATAAGCGGTTTCATTGCAATACGCCCGTTGTGTATTTTCTATTGACTATTCACGCTCCAGGTAAATTTTATATTTTCCTTTTTGTCCGTCTTCCCTTCCCTATTTCAGCTTCAGTAACTAGATGGCAGTATTTCATTATACGTTTGTGCGTGAAACGAAAGCACTATTATGTTTTACATTATAAAAATCGTTAATGAAAATTTGCATGACCAATGATAAATATATGGGTACCTTATTTGTGATATGATTTTGATTAAATACACCCAACAGTCACAATTAGTCTTTTTTATTTTAAAGAGGCAAAAGATACGGCATACGGTTCACCTGACATTAAGTGATCAGAGTAAGATAAGTCTAGGTTCGCATGTATTAGAAACTATAAGACATTCTGGTCTCACAACAAATATTTGTGGGCCACTCAAATATTTATCTCTGTACAGGGAGAAAGGGTTAAGGTTGCAGGAAGTCGCTGTATACAGGCCACTTCCAAGAGGTCAATGTGGAGATCCTTAGGGGAGGCCTTGTATATTCAGTAGTAGACTTCCTGTGGCTGAAAAGAGAAGAGAAGATAGAGAGTATAGGGAAAACCCGGGCTGTCAATTCACGGAAAATCCTTTAAAATGCCTTCTAAAAATATGATCTGTATCAGTCCAGATACGTCCCACTGCAGGGCACGGACCTCCTCTACAGTCGCAAGTAGTAGTACGATTGAGAGGGGTTAGGCCATATAGTCCAAATATGATGAAAATATGATAGTTCGTATTTTATTTTCACAATTTCGTTTTGCATATCGACATGAGGTTACAGTTTTGACGCCGCTCTCTGGTAATTATGGGCGGTATCGCGGATGTTTGATGCCTTTGCCCGGCGGCAAAATGCCAGATGGACGAATTTGATCGTGAAATTGCATAAACCAGCGTTCCTAAAGTGCGCGCCGTGGCGCCCTGGCGCGCCGTAGAAAGTGGAAATTATGGAAAACGTGAAGCAATTTTTTTGTCTTTAAATTGTAATTTTTGTGCCCATTTACCTAATTAGTTTCGTTGTACGGATTTATTTCACTAGCTAGACTAGACTCAAAAGGTCGCGCCGCGAACTGAAAAATATAGGGAACCCCGGGGTTTAATTTTTTGATAAAAACTGTCGACTGTCCCGTCCAAATCAAGGCATCAAAACTAGCCTCTATTAGACGAGGGATATGTCAATTATGTTTAAGCAAATAAGCTGTAGGTAGAAGCACTGTTTGTGTTTTTTAATACGTTATAGTAGAAATTTTATGACAGTACCTACTACTCGTACATGGTTAATTAACTATGAGAAATACGTATAATTACACCTGTATCTGTGAAGGGGTAGGCAAAGGTATCATCTTAGGTGCCACCTATTAAAATACCTAGAAAAAGGTTAGTGAAAAATTTAGCGAATGCTATAACACTTACAAGAAAACTTAACGTCTCAAAAATTGAGTAAATCATAATATTTAGATTTTCGTAGAAACTTACTTCAATTCAAATAAATATAAACGAATTAATGAGCACAAAGGCGTCGCAACACATACCATTAAATCTTCAGTAACAGCCGTACAAATGGAAGTTTAGTCTAAATTATGTACTAACTAAGAAGGCTCGCAGCGCTGTTTTCAAACAAAAAACACTGCGAGACTAAACAATTTAATGAAAATATTTACCTCTCTGAGTGTTATTAAAGCTAAACCGTAAACTGGGGAACATTGGGGTTGTAAACGAATGACATGCTCGTGTATGTTTATTCGTTGCGAACTTATTCGCTGACCAGAGGTTTAATGAAGCTTTTTATTAAAACTTATTTTATTTAGTCTGCTTTCAAGTAATGTTATTAGAATCGTAAAAAGAGATCAAAAATGTAATCAAAACAATTTTCGTTAATATTATATCGCATAGTAATAAAATAATAATAAGTAATAAATGCAATTTACAGTACAAATTATGGTCTTAACTACCTAAAAAAAAATTTCAAATAACTAAAAACAAAATTAAGGTTGCAGAAAGTCGTCAGTAGCAAGTCCGCTTGCAGATCGCTCTGGAAATCTTATAAGTGGCCTATATCTTACAATACAGGGTATATCCAGACTGCGACCGAAAACGAAGCCAGGTGGTAGAAATAGTGACTTCAGATGCAATGCAACTAAAAAATTCACAAAAAAACGCGACAAAATTTTTGTTGTAATTTTTTACTTATCGTCGTATTTGGGTAGGGAATATATCGTGTTCCCCAAATAGTATTGTAAACCATTTTATTTTCAAAGACAATGGTACGCAAGGGTATAAATAATAATTTCAGCAAAACTCGTGATTTGCCATCCAAACACGACGATATTTAAAAAATTGCGGAAAAGAACCCTTTATATTCAGCAGAGCACATTTTGGGGCAGAGAATAATGATTAAATATGATATGGATATAAAAATAGATGAAAGGACATCCCAATACGCATTTATAGAAATAAAAACTACATATTTCGGTATATTATAAAAAAAATTTGGTATTCAATATTACGTCAAGCCGCAATGTAAAGCGAACTGACTCCCGGTAGAGCGCGCGGGTCGATGACCCCCGATGGCTGCTAGCGCATCTGAGTGATTCTAGGAATATTATTAAGCAGATTTAATCCAAGTAAGGTATTAAATTATGGGGTATGTTTTGACGGGAACGGTTTATAACAGCGCTTTATTTAAATATTTTATGTTTATAATGATTTAAACGTGGGGTGACTTTAATGACCTGACTAAGTTACTTACTGAGACGTTACGTCTCGCCACTGGATTTTATTATTTAAAAAAATATCTATGTTCACTTAGGTGACGTGTCAAAGCGTTTTCATTAATATGTCTATTTCATACATACATACATAAACGCCTTTTCCCCAGAAGGGGTAGGCAGAGGTGCTACCAGAACACCCACGTTTCGCCTTATATATTCCGTCCCACGAAAAGATAGGGGGCGAACCTATCGCCATATCGGGCACAAATTCCTGACTCCAGGCTGATAATGAATAGAAAAATCCAATATCACTTTGCCCGACCCGGGATTCGAACCCGAGACCTCAACTTTGCAATCGTACCGTAGTACCACTACGCCACCGAGGCAGTCCTATTTCATAATCGTAATATCAAACAGTATTAAAATTATAAAACGTGCATTTAAAACGCAATGTAATATTTAAAGGCAGAGAGACTGGTATGTGATGAAAATATTAAGTAAATTCACAATGCAATGTAAAGCGTTATGCGACACTAACTGGAGACTTGTTTAATGTAAGGGAGTGCCCACTTTGTGCCCGCAGTGTGGCTATGCAAATGAAGAGAAACTGTTTGAACTGATTGGCTTGGACGATCTCCCAATGAAATGAAGCTCGTAGGCAGCGGCTTGTCTATGCCCCTGGTATGGCAGAGTCCATGAGCAGTGGAAGCCGCTTACCACCAGGCGGGCCGCTAGCTCGCCTGCCTATCGCGGCAATAAAAAGCAGGAGAGATGCAAAATTATGATTTAAATATCGTAAAAAATTCAGCCTTTAAGAACGTCTATAATTAAATATAGCGATTTTGTAATATTTTATCCAACTAAATAATGAGTAACACACTCTGAATTATAAGATTTTGCCGATGTAATTTTTTATAAGACATGTTATTACACACCGTGTAAATAAAAAAGTAATTTAAATAAAGAGTCAATACAAATTTAATAAGAGGGGCCGCGGGTTCGATCCCCGAGCTGAGAGAAATATTTGTGCGGCCCACAATTATTTCTTTCGAGTATGTGTATTTTCTGTGAGGCCGAAAAGTGTCTCGTAGTTTCTGACACAATACTTAATTGATATTAATCTGGAGTCAGAACTATGAGTGTGAATGTTGGGTGAATTTATTTATTATATTTAAATACATATAAAAATGCTTTATACAGGATTAAACTAATACAGGATTGAGAGCATTCATGTACTAAAATGTTTTGTAAAGAAATTGTTTAATTTACACTCAATTTTTTATATCATCCCATATACGCCCCACTGCTGGGCAGGGGCTACTCTACATTCGAGAGTACGATTGAGAGTGGTTAGGCCATATAGTCCACCAGGCTGGCCTAGTGCGGGTTGATATTGACTAGTAAGATATTATAATTTTCTCATTTCCTCCTTCCTCAAGAAAATATGTAGAACATGATAAGAATCCACATGCTGATGCCTTAACTGTATTCATTTTTTTAAAAGTGTTAATGCAGTTTTGTTTCTGCTGTATTCACTCAGTACATATTATAAAACGCAAAAGGAGCTCTTATTTAAAATTATAATCAAACAACGCTGATATTAAACGAAATAAATTAAATTAGCCGAAATACCTGCTGTAGCCCGGCAATGAAGAATTCAATCCATCAAATTCCGTTCGTCATTTCGAACGAATATTTTCGGCGATGTGCTGTTTTGTGGTTTCGGTTTATTATCCGTTGCGGACCCTTTCAATTTGAACCAAAAGTTAATATCAAAATTCATAGGTTGTCTGTTTTTCGCTTTATGGGACGAGTAATTTGCACAGCCGGAGAGTTCATCGATTTTTCTCAGAATTTGCAGCACTGATTTAATTAATTGAGTAATAGATATGATATCTTCAACAAGGGCCAGGTCAAAAGTACCCTGAACCGACGGGCATGCATGAAGAGATTGATGAATGTGGATGAAGCGAAAGTAGTATGTCAGGATCGAGCAAAGTGGCGATCCATAGTCTCTGCCTACCCCTATGGGATACAGGCGTGACGATTATGTATGTATGTATGTATGTATGAGTAATAGAGGAATAGATGAAATATTTCGGTGTTATTATTTCGTTGTGAACTCAGGTATACAAATGAAAAAATATACTGCATTATGAAAATTTGTGAAGTTTACATAGAAACAGCGATTGTTTAATAAGTTGAGGCCTCGACAGCTAAACAGAGGTCGCAAGCTTCGACCCAGGGCACAAACCACTGACTTTAAAGCTACGTGTATTTTTTAAAATTAACTAACGCTCGCCTTACCATTAAAAAGAAATATTATGAGTTTATCTGCATACCTGATAGTTCTGTACAAGAGTTTTTATTCATAAAATTGATAAACGATCTATGCCCCACGGATAAAATTACATTCATATGATTTATCCAGTGTGGTTGATTAAAAAGCCTACTCCCCATAACGTCGATGTCAGTCATTCAGCTCACAAAATAATAACCGAAATTATATTTCAACAGAGCTAAAAAAATGTGTTGCGGAGTTTGCATGTGATGGACTCAAACATTATTTCAATATCGAAATGAAAAATGTAAATTAAAAATCACAATTTTAGACTTACTGTGATGAGAAAAATATGACTTTTTCACAAAAAAAAAACCTTCTTGAAAATTTAAAGTTGTTTCTAAAACATCTGGACATGGATCGGGACCATCTGGATTACTTATTTACATTTGCAAGTTACATTTACATTTGGAAAGTTATTTATTTTTTCCTTGATTTATGCGTTGAACACTAATTGTATTCTAAATTTGAAACTTCTATGTCTGCTCGAAGTGCCTCAGAGTATTTAAGATCCGTCAGTCAGTGAGTGACAAAATTAAAAAACTTTGACTAGTTATAATTCTTAAACTACTAGTTAAAATTGAATGAAATTTGAAATATACCGTGTTTATACAATGCCTGTTTAGTTACTGAAAATTCAGGCTTCTAGTGTAATCCACAAAGAAGTTATAGCGGGTCGAAAATGGCCTGAACTACTTCAAGAAAAGGATGGTACGGCCGTGCCGCTTTTTGCTCGACTTGACTATATGTTTGCATATATTTGGTACGATTTTCATATTCACTCCTATAACAAGTAGATGGTGTACTTATAACGTTACAATCCGATGGAACTTGCACGTCTATCGAACAAAAAATACACTGCAAGTAAAAGAGAACTTTTACACGCAGTTTCGAGCAAGCCATTGTAAGTTGCATTATAGGGAGTTTTTGAGGCGGGGAAAAAAGTTAAGGAGGCTTAAAGAAGTTGAACGACCGGCGCCACAGGTCTGTGTCGCCGGGACGCCCACCTGTTGTAAGCGTCTTTATTGTTTCTTAGCAGTGTTTTACTTACACATAGTAAGTGTAGACATAAGTTATAGATAAGAACACGTATCTTTATCAGCTGGACATCGAAGTAATATAGGTCTCCTCCAATTTGGAGGAGGCCTATGTCCAGCAGTGGACATTAGACGGCTGATGATGATAATGATGATGGTGATGATGAAATTATCGATTTGCATAGACTTTTCAGCAGTGAAATTAAATTCGTGGAATAAAATATATCAATGAAATCGATTTGGTGCCGATTTTTCAATCGTGAAAATGTTATTTGTCGAATAAAATACGTTACGAACAATGTAAACATTACTGTTGCGTTAGTAATAGTTTCTAACTGTGTGTCTATTTAATGCATAGATCTCATACGACACATTTGCGAAGCAGGCGTGGCTGATTATCGCTCATTTTCGTACCGAGATACCAACCATAAATAAATAAATACAACCAACATTTACTCATATTTTTAAAAGTAAAATATCAAGTCTTGTGCCGCCGGTATTACCACAAAGAACTTTTCGTCTTATAGCACCCACACACTAAAGGAATATTAAGGGCGACACAAACACTTGGCTTGCTTCTCTGTAGAACCCGCACTTGTTGCACAGCCAGCTTATAATGAAAGGCGCCACAGTGCTGCGAAATATTATCCAACATTGTGTCTCCTACTAATATTATAAAGTATATTATACTTATTCACGCTCTAACGGCCAGACCGATTTTGATTAAATTTGGTAAGGTGGTAGCTGAAACCCTGGATTAACAGATAGGCTACTTTTCATTCCTAAAAATGTAGTGGTCACGTGGAATGAATAAAGACTGTTCCCGCACAAACGGCTGGACCAAATTTAATGAAATTTGATATGGAGTATAACATGAAAAAGGCAGTACAAAGGCAGCAGTCGCGTTGAGTTTAAATAATAAATTAATACGAGAAATAATATTGTGTGTCTGATTTGGGCTAGACTTAAAAAGTGTTTGCAAACGGGCGAAGCTGGATCGGGTCGCTAGTAATCTATAAATTGCGTGTAATTGATAACAGACTAGATTGTGCTCGGGATTTACTCAGCTCTACTACCTTCATAAATTTAAAGCAGGTTCATAAGTAGCTTATAAAAGATTTCGTTTCTTTTATTTGGTGTCGCAGGGCTCTAACACACGCGGTGAAAGTGTAAAGACCCATTTACACGGAGAGAGTTTCTCGAGGCGAGACTTTCATGACATAACGCCATAGAGAATCGTGTTCCGACAAATATTTACACGTGTGACTTTTTTATAACCTTAGAAAAATCGTATCTTCGAAGCGAGAATCTCTCCCCGTATAAATGGGGCTTAAGCGCTTTAATTAATTGCCTTCTCAACCAGACATAATATTATGGCGCGGATATTTTCGGCGGGAAATAATCCTTGTTTTTCTCTCCCTCTCTCTCTTGGTCCACGTGAAAATCAAAGCTGAAGTTGACTAAATCAATCTGCTGGAGGCGGACTACATCAAGCAACTTAATGCAATACTAACTGGGTAGTTTCTTTTTTTCTTCTGTATCAGCCCATATACGACCCACTGCAGGGCACGGGCCTCCTCTACAATCGAGAGTACGATTGAGAGTGGTTAGGCCATATAGTCCACCACGCTGGCCTAGTGCGGGTTGGCGGACTTACACACCGTAGATTTTTTTTTTTTTAAATCGCTACGGTATGCAGGTTTCCTCACGATGTTTTCCTTCACCGTTAAAGTACTGTTAAAGTACCGTTAAAGTCACTGGGTAGTTAAAACCTATTATTATTGGTAGACAATTCCATTGTTTTCATTAGAAATAAAGTAAAAGCTTGAGAAAAATAAATCAATTTTGTCGCAACGTCGACATTTGTAAGAAATTCGATACAAGTCCAGATCAAATGTCACCCGCCAGACATGTCTGCGTTCACTGAGCTAAATTGTCGCCGCGTCTCGATTTGTGCGCTCATGAAACTCAACTTCATACAGTAAGATTACGTACACATATGTAGACGTGTTAAGCGCGCGCTCTCGCCTGGTTTATGTATAAAGCTGCGCCCACACCGCAGTAGCTGTTTGTGGTGCGATGTAGTCGAGTGACACTCAACAACATTTGATAGCAAAATGTTATATTTTCTTAGTGTACGTAGCCGTGCAATATACCTACGTAGTCAACATGTGGCAACAATCGACACCATGGACAACATATGCGGGTTCGTTGCTGATATTAACTCTTTGTTATTTTTTTTTAATTTCTGCTATTGACAGTATGGACGCGATGAGTAACATTCAACAAATAGTAACAGATAGCCACAAAAATTACAAATTGTTACCTAATGTTAGCACGCGGCACAATTTCTTCCCACGGAAAATTTATCTGGTGTAATTTTGGGTTTTTCACCTTCATCCGAGACTGTCTTATGCGTCTGGTAACGATTGGCTCGGCTAACGTAGTTGAGACGGCAGTTACAGAGGTCGGAAAATACGGCTGGCTATATTAGACACTCTATATACTATAAATAATGGTGAACGCTTATGTACATATTTTATTTGTTATAACATTTTTTTTTCGATTAAAGCAGCCGATTTATATCTTTCATTTTGACCAAACGTGATTTAGTTGATGCGTATATACACGCATTAGGCATAGCTATCGTTAATTGAATAACAAATAGATATTTACGAGGTTGGGACGAGTATCCCCTTACCGGTAACTATGGCAGATATTCCGTCTGAATGTTTACATAACTAATAATTGTTTCTGTAAACGTATCAAGATACACGGGCTTCAGTAAAAGTAAATATCTTTTGTAACTAAACTATCTTCTTGAGTTGAACACGAGTTGCCTTAAAAATATTGATTTGCTTTCGGCCTCCGTGAAGATCATGAAAGAAATTTGGGTGTCCTGGATGCACCTCCACCTACCCCTCTGGGGAAAGGCGTGATGTTTATGTATGTATGTAAAATATAATTCTTGTAAGGGCATATTTTATGATATTTAATCAGCCAAGTAGTTCTAGCTTATATCTAGTCTTGTTAGCAATTTGTGTTTTTATATTAATTATGTAAGGATTCATTTCAAATCATGTTCACATCGAATAGAATGTACACACGTTCGATTTTACAAACAAAATTTAATTTGCTGTTGCTATTTGTATGTTGTGTTTTATGAACCAATCAACCAAATAACCGAAATATGACGGTCGTTATTGTGCCAAATGAAATTTTCAAAATCATGACAAATTCTCGCGAGACCTCGACCCAAACAAATATTATATTGGGTAATAACACACACTACGTATTTTCGGTGCGAGTATTGGTTCTAGTTCCGCTCGATACAGCTCTGAAAATACTCTTGGTTAGAAAATTCCAATTGTGCGAGGGAGTTTCTCTTCTCAGTATAAAATATAATTCTAAATGTGTGTACCTGCTTTTAATTCCTATGAAGCCTTTGTGCGATATAGAAAAGTTATTAATACGTGCATAAAGTTAACGTTCATAGAATCCAATATACCGTGGTTTCATTCTAAGAATGTCATGAATCAGCTCAAATATCTTTTCGCCACTTGAAGTTTGCACCAGTTTTCATAGTAGACTTTGATTTTACAAGGTTTTATTTAAAAAGAATTGGACGGCTAATTTGTTACAATTTAATTGATGAGATATCCAAACAGAATGTTTAGCGGTTACTGATTATCCGCCGGTATTGACGGGATATAGGAAAAAGACTATAAAAATTTACTAACGTTTTCACGAATCACCACTGACTCAACTAACTTATTAATTCCACACCTACCTGTACAGGAGCGGAAAATATTATAAAGCTAAAACATTCAGTTTATGATTCCATGAAAACACCCTTATTACGAAAATGCTCTTTTCCAGTAAAATACTTGATAATTTCACAGAGTTACATGAAATAAAACATTGAAATTTAGTCAAAACAAGTACAAATATTATTAGACTTCGGAGAAATGAGTTCGATCGGCGAGCACTTAGAAATTACACAGCTACACTTGTATTTGTAGCTACGGTCGCTTATACTCGTATTACGGACCGTCGCTTTAGTTAGCGGCAGAGTGTGCTTTGTGAACCGTGAGAAACCGTGTAATGTTCATTTATTTTGATTATTTTAATAATTTTATTTAAATTTCAATTTCATTGATTTTATTGCTTCCTTTTTTTTCGATAATTTTTGTCTTTTGTGAATGTGTGGTGTGACGTGCGAACATATCAAATGTTAACATTAACATTGGTTCCTGTATAAAATTTCATCATGCAGGTGGTGAAATAACTCTGTTTCGGTAAGTTTACGTAGTCTACACGTCGCAGTAAATGTAAAGTATAAAGATAAATCATGCAGTATGCAATACAGTATCAGAATTTGGTATCTGAAAATAAATAAGGCTTACTTGAAAACAAGAACTGCGTTACAAATCATCCGTCACCTCTGCGACAACATTTAGTCAAATTCAGTAATCTTATACAAATAATAATTACCATCGTGTTAGTCTACTCCATAAGCCAGGACATAAATATAACATAACTATAAATAATTCAGCAATTTTCATGTTATATAAAAATAAATGCTCTCAAACTTGCACAAAACATTACACAAAAGGACTAAGTACGAGTATTTCAGTGCAATTCATGTAGCAGTGTGTGCGTTGAAGTCGTCGGATTATAACTTTGTGATTCGTCGTTTGTACTGCAAAATAAAAATTGTTTTTCACAATTTCCCTGTACTAAATAATTTTAAATTGGAAAATATAACATTGTATTAAAATGACGTATGTGCGTTCTACTACTGAGAAAGCATCTCTGGCTGGTTCTTTAGGTGTAACGCGTATGAAATTTTAAATTGAATGTAAATTTTTGGTTGTGCGATATATTTTGTAACTGCCGAGAAAGGGATTATGGTACACAATGATAAGCCCTTTGTATTTATGTAACACCATGACTAGATTCTCTTATTTTCTGCCAGTGGATACTGGAAATGAAAATAAATATGTGCTACTTAAATCAAGAAGAGTTTACACACGGTTACGTATCTTTTTAGGCTGAGCTCATTTTATATTTCAACGTATTTGTTCAACGTTTTCTGTCGTAAGCGACCTAGCATTTAATACTCTTTAGTTTTATTATTGTAATTTATAATTCTGTTTTAATTAACCCAGACACGCAAAAGTGTATTTTCGTTTTAAGGTTTCTTTTCTTGTGTATCTCATATTCCTTTTATTTACAAATAAACCGAATTTGTTGAGTGGTTCCATTAGAGCTATCCAAACATTTTAAAATGACTTTGTTTTTTTTTCTAAAGGCTTTTTACGTTAAATATAGTGAAGAAAATAATTTAAATAAATAAATAATACTCATCGTGCGCCTGACAGTATCAAAATTAGCTCCATTAACTAACGAGGCATGGTGGATAATGCTTAACTGACAGCATAAGATATGAGCCTGTAATATCTATTTTATTACGTTTTAAAGATATGTTTTACACAAACTTGTTGGACCAATAGGGATGATGGGGTGAGTGCATCTCGTTTGTAGGTTTTCATGCGTCGCCTGATGCACCGCGCGGCAGAGTCTGGCAGGCTTCGTCGCGATTCAGTCCACGAGGCTCCTCGATTCTCGATCTCCCCGCTCGCGTTCTAACTTTCCCAAGTACTAATTAAATTCAGTGATTAATCTTAAAGTAATTTTATTAAATCGCGAGTCTCTCAGTGTTAAAATTTCTGAAAGTAATGTTATTTCAGTTTTGTAATTTTTGTCCTAATTACGGTTAATTGAGCTTTTTAACAGTTTATAAAGTTTTTAGTGTTGTAAAAATATGTTTGTTATAGGCGTTAGTGATTTTTGAAAAACTGATCGATGGTTTTATAATGGAGAACTTTTCCTGAATATAAAGTGACCTGAACTGAACTTAGAACATGTAAACTTTGATTTCGAACGTATACGTGCAGTTACGGTGTTACAGTGATAATGGCGAAGCCGGGGTATGTTACAAATATCTTACAGCCTTTATTCGATTGGCAGACGAATAATAATTTTAAATTAAAAACGAATTACACATTTAAATAGACTTTGATGACGTATATAGTCTGATAAAATGTTTATAGGTATTATAAATTTCAAATAAATATTTAAATATAATTTGTGAACCCGCGATTTTGATTCAAGTATTATAAATTAATGTTTTAATACTTTTCGAAAAGTTTCTGAGCTTTTCCACTTTTCCGCTTTAATAATGTTAATAACATAAAATTAGTTGATATATTATTATTAATTATTACTTATTTCGTATTCTGAAATTAAAATTATGCTTTGTCTGCCTATACGAGTATATTCATTTTTAGTCGCCGGAACTCGATTGAATTCCACATATCGTACATACATACATACATAATCATCACGCCTGTATCCCATAGGAGTAGGCAGAGGCTATGGATCGCCACTTTGCTCGATCCTGACATGTTACTTTCGCTTCATCTACTTATATCAATCTCTTAAACTTATTATTTTCTGACGGCGGCTGATTGAAATTTTGATTTCATTTTGGTTAAATATTTTTCTGTATAGATAGCGAAGGCGTTCAATATAACTTTAGAATAAGTGCTTAAATTGCAAGTTTAAGCTACTGGGGTAAAGATAGACGCGTTGTAATATTTTCATCGACGTCAATTATTTACACTCGCAAGATTTTCATACATATTTTTGAGTTCAGCGTCAGTTCTAAAGCAACTTTATGGTAATTCGCTAAACGCGTGGCTGCGAGAAATCATTTTGTGTTCTTCTTACAACAAAAGAACCGTATAGAGCCGTCTCAGTCGCAAGGTGCCTATTTTAAAATCGGATGGGTGGGGTTGGAAATGACTAAAGTCCTATTGGGGCTTGAGTCTAACATAAGGAAGTAAGTTGTCAAGCGAGGCTCGGTTATAAGATTCATTCCGTCTTAGACAATCTCGCCGTGCACCCGAAATCTAAACGTTTTAAGGTAAAGTTTGAAGGTTTCACCGATAAAATTGCTAAATAATAAAAAATTCGCTTTATATTGTTTGAGTTTGCTTTTAGTTAGGAATAATCGCTAGTGTGACTCCTTTGTTCGATATGAGAAGTTCTTTGTTCCGACGGGTTGCGACGGGAGTGTTGTATCAAGGGGATATCGGCCACGGATACATCCAGGATCGTCCCTTTGTGCCCTAAGAACTTATTGCGCTTTCCTTTAGTTGTAATGTACACCATTTCCTTTGTTATCCCATGCCATGGAATTGGTGAACAAAATGGTGCTGCTGATTCATGCTGGTATAGAGCGCATGCGCAAAGACCTAGGTCACCTGCCGCACCTCTCCTTCCTCCGCTAGGACGTATACTCCAGGCTCATCCCGGAGTCCAGGCATTCAGTCTCCGGCCTTCAAACGCGACGGTCCTCTGGTACCGCTCCCGGATAGTTATCTATATAACCGGTACATGTACGGTCATGTATATGAGAAGTTACTAATAGGTGTATCAAATTAGGAGTGTTATTCGAAATGTAACTTTCAGTGTTTTCGGACAGTGTTAGAATACGAGTATACTCATTTAATTAAAGTGTTGTTTAAATATTTTTTTATAAACTCGAACAAAATCATTAGATGTTTAAATTTAAAAAAAATCGGTGGTAAAAAGTTTTTAAAATTAAAATTATAATACATCCGGGATTGTCTGTTGTTTAAATAAATAAATAAAATATAAAACGCGGCTTAAACAGATTTTGTGTTGAAAAATCGGAACATTCTTTATTAACACAAATAAATAAAATAAATATGAGTTCTTTTTACTGTTAATTTTTTTTGAAAGAAATAAAATGCTAAATTGACTTTGCTGAAATAAATATAATAAAACGAATTCTTAATTAAATCAAATACGCGATAAAATCCGTAAGAATTAGTTTTATTTCAATGTGCAACATTTTTGTAAATCTAAGAGACCAGTAATTAAAAATATTGTGTCTTAAATTTGTTTTTAAATACATTTCTTATTTGTGGCCAGTGATAAATTTTGTGGAAAGTGGCGCCGGAGTACTCGTATAAAGCGCAGAATACATTTTAAAATCGTAACGGACTTAGGAGGGATTCCGTAGACTTATAGTCGCATTAGAAACTAATCAAAATGTTTTTGATTTTGATTAGATTTTTGGTTTTGATTAGTTTAATTTTATAAGACAAATAGATTTTTGAAATGCCTCAATTTTTGGATCGCGATTTAATTTTAAATAATTTTGCAAACTTTTCATTTTGTTGATTATATTTCTTTAACTTTCACGATACTTCCAAATTTCGGTTATTTGAAAAACGGTGTAATAATATTTTCCGTTTTATGTTGCCGACGGATTAATTCCCAGCGCGGATACTATGCTCCGGTGAATATTATCCTGACATCTTCCCTCAGTTTCGAGAATCATTACTGACATGAGCGAGGAATCACGCGCAAGATTTTCTGCCGCCGTAGCTCTCCCTAAAATTTATCCGCTCTAATCTTTTTAAAAGTTCTAAATAGACTTACTGAATAAATACTTAAGGCCGAGTAAAAATACACTAAAGTATCGAAAGGGTTAGCTTTAATTTACAATTAATTTTAAATAACATAAAATTACAAGCAGCGGTATAAATTACAGTGATAAAAAGAAATTAAATTAAATTGAAGGCAAGAAATAAAATCTTTTGATGTTAATTAATAATGGATTTAAATTAGTGTATTATTCTTAATATGTATATTTTGAGCTATTGACTTTCTGGAGTGCACTATATCCTAAAATTCAACATGGCTGACAAAAACGGCGATCAGAATTTCTACCGCCTTCGGTGGCAGTGGTAAGTATTTGACATTTGCTGTTGTTGGTTTAAAAGATCTACTTACAGCTTTCTTAGAGAATTTTCTCGTCACAACCGAAATCATTTAAGCTACGGTCGACAGCGGTCCGAAGTTTGTCATTTTTATGAAATTCGGCTAGTCTTTGTGATCTCCGATTTGCTTAAAAGATCTTGTGCATAATTTGCCTACATTGTGGGGTTTTCAGTTTACTTTATGCCGTGTGGTGCTATTGGGCACAAAATGGCCGCCGGGTTGTGCTAGTACACCACGCATACGCTCCGACCTAGGTAGCCTAGAGCAATCCTACCTGCGTAATGCGGCGCTAGGTTCATCCCGAGGTCTTAGCATTCAGTCTCCGATGTCTGAACGCTATGGTACCACCCGGTCATCTACCTATGTAACTGTGTACTCGTACAGTCATATGGATGTGAAGTAACTGCTAGATCAAATTAGGGGTGAAGTTCTAAATTAATTAAAAATTAGTTCAAAGTAAGTATTTAAATATTTATTGAAATTTATTTTTATAATCACCGGGAAAAATATATTAATTGAAATAAAAAAAATATCAGTTTTAAATATAATTGAAATACTCAGTTTTTTAACCATAATATTTAATAGTCATGGAGATATTTTAAAAAAATTGGCCCTCATTTCTTTTCTAAAGTACATTTGTTTGTATTTCAATTTAAAATAAAATATTTGTAAATAATTGAATGTAAATATCAATTACAACAATACTTCAAAAAGTTACCTATCATAAATAACAAGTACATAAATTCATAAATAACTCGCATAGTCACTCTGCCTCTTAACCGCATCATCGCAAGTTCGCACGCTCGCATAGTAGCTCTGTCATTTCACCGCACCAACGCAAATTGGCACCGTTGCACGTTCGTATTGTAAGTGCACAGTTGCACAGTTGCGCTGCTGCACAGTTGCGCTGTTACACAGTTGCATAGTTGCACAGTTGCGCTGCTGCACAGTTGCGCTGTTACACAGTTGCATAGTTGCACAGTTGCACTGCTGCACAGTTGCGCTGTTACACAGTTGCATAGTTGCACAGTTGCGCTGCTGCACAGTTGCGCTGTTATACAGTTGCATAGTTGCACAGTTGCGCTGCTGCACAGTTGCGCTGTTACACACTTGCATAGTTGCACTGTCGCACTGCTGCATAGTTGCGCTGTTACACAGTTGCATAGTTGCATAGTTGCATAGTTGTGCTGCTGCACAGTTGCGCTGTTATACAGTTGCATAGTTACACAGTTGCGCTGCTGCACAGTTGCGCTGTTACACAGTTGCATAGTTGCACTGTTGCGCTGCTGCACAGATGCGCTGTTACACACTTGCATAGTTGCACAGTTGCGCTGCTGCACAGTTGCGCTGTTACACACTTGCATAGTTGCACTGCTGCACAGTTGCTCTGTTACACAGTTGCATAGTTGCACTGTTGCGCTGTTACATAGTTGCATAGTTGCACTCTTGCATACTGGAACTATCATTATAAGAGATGAATCTTCGCTGAAACGTGACAGTAATAATTATAACTGAGATCTCCACACGTTTATACATTTTTAACCCGTATCAACCCACTTACACACCCAGCCATAGAGTTTAGACAAAGAATAAGATTGTTATAGTATTCTTGCATAAGAAAAAGTGTCCGTCTTTATACTGAGAACTTCGTCTTATTTTATGGAATAATACTATAACTTTATACAGGACGGAGAACATCCCCAGCGATGACGATGGGGATCCACCTGCAAGGTAAGAACTTACCTATTCCTTCCCATTGCATAAATAAAATATATCAATATTCTAAGAATTCATTACGAATAATAGCCGCATAGTTAAAATATTTAATCAAAAAAAATTAACATCAAAATCGCGTGGTTGTTTGTTTTACTGTGCACCAGGGAGCTGTGTGAATTTCATTACCTGAACTGTATTTAATTGAATGGTGCGGCCTTTGTCTTATCAGTCCATTCTCAACTATCACTTACTCTTATAACTTTTACTTAGTGAACATAGTTTGTAATAAACGTATTTCTGTCTAGCCGCTATCCTCAACCCCAGGCGGACAGCATCGAATTGACGTAAGCACATTTTTTTATCAAGACAATAATCGACGTTTAACATTTTTCTTCCTTCAATCGTTCTCCGGAAAACAAAGTCCACATGGTTTAAAATTGTACATGAACTATTTAAAAAAATTGTGTTATCCAAAATGTAACATATTAAAGCTTTTTTTGGAAATCCAATCAATTTTAGGCAAGCTAGAAATATTCGAAATAAGACAATGAGAAAAGGTAAAGGAAAAAGGATGCCAAGTGGAATTTGACATCGCTATATTTATTGAGCTCACAGAGCTGGCGTGCGAAAGAGATAGCAGATATACAGCTTTGAACGTATCGTTTGGCAAAAAAGATTATGGATTTAATGAGGGCGCTTGAATCGCATTTAGTAATTACATATGTGGCAACCCGGTATACTACAACATAAAATGTTTAGATACTTTTTTTAAAATAAGACATATAAACAGCCTCCGTGGCGCTGTTGGTTAGACGCCGCCTGTGAAACGAGAGGCCGCGGGTTCGATCCCCGCACCCAAACAAATATTTGTGTGAACCACACGTATTTGTTTCGGGTTTGTGAGACCGAAAAGTCTCTCGTAGTTTCTGATACCCACGACACAAGACTCGATAGTGTGGGGTCACATTATTATAAAATTGTTTTGACGTTTTTGAGCGCATATTTTTTTTAAATATAACAGCAATGATTTTTTTTTATATTCTACTCGTATATTTAGGTGCTTAATTTAGTGAACAGTCAATTTTAGATATCATATCAGAGTGAGTCTGCTAAAGGAGAAGGGTCATTATGCATTCGCATCGATTCTTAAGCACCATTCAACAAAACAAACTAGCAAGTATAGGACGTGACCGAAGTACTTTTTATTGGAAACTGTTATATTGACAAAGTAACATTATTGTTAATTTTTGTGCCTACTTCATCATGATGGGCTACAACATAAATATTAATTGCATTTGCTCCTATAGGACAGGTATGTAAGATTTTTTTTTATTATAAACATATTATATTACAATTAGTGAGAAATAAAAACAACTTCTGTCTCGGCAGTTGTACTACGGTATGTTTGCAAAGCTGTTGTCTCGGGTTCGAATCCCGGGCCGGGCAAGGTGATATAGGATTTTCCTATTCATTATCAGCCCGGAGTCAGGAATTTGTGCCCGATATGGCGATAGGCTCGCCCCCTATCACATCGTGGGTCGGAAAATACAATTATCTTAAAAAAAATTATAATTCGATTTTTCAATTTCTGCAGATGTGTGCCTATGACCATCAACGCAGAAGTCCATAGGTAAGCACATGACACACACGCCGGCAAAATTGGAGCAATACATACATTTTTATTTATAATTTTGTTTGTGCAATATCTTTTTGATTTAATGTTGCAAACATCCTAAGAAAGTAAGGTGTGCCAAAAATGGTTGTCTCATTTGTTTTCATAATTACAAGACCCTTTCAAGAGTCCAAATATTCCTACATAAATCGAATAGACCCCATAGTGTGGAATACGCAGAAGCACCGGGTGTTCCTTTATTTATTTTTCTATGGCTCTTGTACGTACGAGATGAATTTCTACCAAAAAAAATATTTGTACTTAATCATAGTTTCAAAACATTGAAACTTATTTTATATTTTCTCATAATAATTTTAAATGATGAATCCATTTACTCACAAAAAATGCTCGTGTTCCCATTATTTTGCCGACGTCTGTATTTAAAAAAAAAAATACATTTAGTAGAGAAATCACCCATTCCCGTACATCTTCTAGCTTATTTAATGAAGATACGTAACAATATGAAAATAGCTTATTTTTGTCTTTTTAAACTATGCCTTTTGCCTAATTTGCTGTCTCAAAATATATGGAATTTAAGTCGAACCGGGTCATTATGCTGTTTTACGTTTTTTCCCCATTAAAAAGGTTATTAATAATTTTTAAGCAAGTAATGTTGAAATAAAGTAGCCCACATAGCCCAGCGGATAGGTAAGTTGGAGTGGCAGTGGGCGGGGCAGATAGCGCGGAGAACGAATGGCTGATGGAGCCAAAAAGTTCTCAAATAGAGGCCACGTAGCGGAAAGCACAGCATAGGACATCCATCCACAAGGTGGTCAAACGACCTGGTAAAGGTCGCGGGACGTCGCTGGATGCAGGCTGCCTCCAACAGGGCACTGTGGAAATCATTAGGAAAGGCCTATGTTCAACAATGGACTTCCTTTGGCTGATGGATGGATGGAATTTTGAAATGAAATTTTCATTTTAGGAGTTTGATCAACGTGTTACTTTGGCATTGTTGAACGCTACAGTAGAACACGATTTTCCTCAATTTTCGCTATCTCTTCATCTAGCTATTAAGATCAACTAAATTAAGAGTCAAGGTTAGGCCAGCAGTTCAGTTTGCATGTTTCCATCATTTTATTAGTTACAGGTCTATAAATAATTGTATTATTTTATCTAATAGGTCTAACGAACAAGATCAAGATACTAATGATACTGCGTCTGCCGAGGCTGCCGAGGCTGCCGAGGCTGCCGATGCTGACCAGGCGAAACAGTAAGTATCGTGTCCTGTCCTTCTGTTTTAGTCATCAGCTTCATCTACTCTTGAAATATATCATTAGACCATTTTCATTAGTGGGTGTAGTTCCAAAGCCGAACAAATATCAAAACAATCTGAATAGTTTGGCTTATTGTCTTACGACTGACCTTTTACGTGACATCAATAGTTTCGAAAAATTATTCAGTTCCGAGCAGATTTTACTTTATCTATAATATAATGTGTATGACTACCTCGGTGGCGTAGTTGTACTACGGTATGAATGCAAAACTGAGGTCTCGGGTTCGAATCCCGGGTCGGGCAAAGTGATATTGATTTTTTTAATTAATTATCAGCCCAGAGTCAGGGATTTGTGCCCTGGGTGTAGGAGGCGATAGGCTCACCTCCTATCACATCCCGGGACGGAACATACAAGGCGAAATGTGGGTGTCCTGATAGCACTCTGCCTACCCCTTCTGGGAAAAAGGCGTGAGTTTATGTATACATGTGTATTATTTTTGTTAATGTACTCTTTTTGCACGTCAAGCCCGATTTGTCAATCTAACAATTCCTGTTCATCCAACGGTTGCCAGAAAGAAATCGCTCAATGCGATATGGTCACCTAACGTATAATTTAATTATTTGACTGTTATCTAATTACTATCTAACTTTATATGTACAATAAAGAGTATAAATAAATAAAATAAATAAACCCAAAAAGAACAAGATTTAAAAAAATGTCCTTAGTTCTGTCTACCCCTTATTTATAGTGGCGTGAGAATACCATATTAATATTATAATTGTTTGTCCACCAGGCCCCCCACAAATGGCTCTGGATCCAGCACCAATGGCCTTAATTCCGGAAGGTAAGTTCACATTATGTCATTAAGTACCCTGTCATTAACGCTGATTCATGTAACCAAATAAACTTGAATGAAACAAACCGACCTCATTCAGAATTAACACTTGTGCCACCAGGTACCCCGATGCAAGAAATTTTACTCTTCAATTTCATGCTTATTTCTTTTTTTCCCCTCGTTATAATCTGATTATTCTACTTTTAAATAACTCTCCCTCATTTGCTTAACAAAAACATGAGCTACTTAAAGAAGGAACAGTCTTCAAGTGATCACCATTACGTCTTAAAATCTGATCATACAGACTCTGTCTTTCTGTTGTTAAGGTTGCAATTTCGACTTCGGAATACCAGTCTTGTTTTAAAAATTAAAAAGAAAATAGACTAAATTATTACTAACCAAAAACAACAACACAACACCCTTTCTGTCAAGAAAGGACTTTCATAAACTATCAAAAGAGGCGTTCTGAAGCATATATCGAAAACCTTTAATACCAAGTTTAAAAAAATAGACACATATCTCACATTTCATCTATATTTGCAATTTTAATCCAACTAAACCAATAGGTACGTTTGACGTTTTTTATTTTTCAACTTTGTATAGGCGCAACATTTTTCGTAATTCCATAATCCCATGGTTTTACGTAAAATGTCATTCAAATTGTATGACTTACGCTTGCACACAGTTGAAAAGTATGAAACGTCAAACGGTGGCTGTTAGTTTAGTTTTTTTTTAATGCAATGAATGGCAAGACGAGCATGCCTTTCGCCTGTTGATAAGCGACGATATACGACGAATATACGACCGCTCATTTACAGTAGCAAAATTAAACAACACCATGAATTACAAAGCAACGCTTGGTATTCCACTGCGCTCGCCATGCTGAGACATAAGGTGTTAAATCTCATTATGTCCAGTAGTTAGTTATTACTTTAGTTGGATGTTTTTGTATCAGCCCATATACGAACCACTGCGGGACACGGGCCTCCTCTACAATCGCGAGTACGATTGAGAGTGGTTAGGCCATATAGTCCACCACGCTGGCCCAGTGCGGGTTGGCGGACTTTTACATAACATACAAATTTTTACAAATCGCTATGCAGGTATGCAGGTTTCCTCACGCCGTTTTCCTTCACCGTTATAGTGCGTGGTGATTGACTATCAATACACACATGACTCCGAAAAGTCAGAGGTGTGCCCTGGGATTTGAACCCGCGACCACCGTGAACATGTAGGCAGCCACGTCTGGTCCGTTTACCAACAGGCCACCACGCACTTAGTTGGATGTTACTTTATGTTTTATTATCGTTTTTTTTTAATAGCTCTCATGAGCCGAAGTCGTCCTCGTCAGGCTTCGGTGTGGAGAGCAACGGTAATGACGAGGACTCCATGAGGTATGTATATATTAGTATGTAACATTACTGATATTCATGAAAAGGGCACATTCCAATATTTTCACAATCATATTGTATGCGTATGAATTGTCGTCGTATATGTTGTGAAAATCTTATGGACAGGCTCGTATTTAGCTTATAGCTCCCTCTGGCGGAAGATGGAGGTAAAATGACATGGTCAGGTTGAAAGCATAAAATTATATTTAACGGTAGAAAACCAGGATATTTTTAGATAGATTGCTATAAAATAAATTATTACTTAATACAAAAATGCATTGGAAAACATCTAGATTGTTAATTTCCATGAGTCAACTAATTTGATGGGGAAAATGTCCTTCGAACCAGATCAGTAGTTTTTGAGAAAATTGCGGACATACACACATTATAGGGGCGAATATATTGAGGCCGGTTAAATTTTTAAAAGTATTTTGATTTACGATTGCTACGAGAATCGTGTGGAATGTAATGTGCTTGTTTGTCCACCAATATGTATAAATGCACTTCATACACGGTTCTGACCACGAAATACACAAATAGGATACATTTATATCAATTAAGATACATTTGTGTATTTTTTTAAACAAATTATGTCATAGTATATTTTTCTTTAATGCACAGGCCTGACCAACAACTGACAGCTTACTTGATGGGAAATTATTTTTACCGCTCATGAACATCTAGAATACTTCTATGGTAGGGGCGTTAATAGCCTGTCAAATTTGGAGCGGAAAAGAAAAGATCCTTTTATAATTTGAGAGGAGTAAAGAGGTTTATTCCTTCGGGAAGCTCACTTAACGTACGAAATTGTAGGAGAACTATCACTTCACATCAATAAGACAGTGGCACCATTCAGGTCCAGCAGACCAGTTCCTACGAAGTTCTTACAGCGGTTGTGAATCACACAAACCGACAGACAGTACTTAAGTAAACTATCGAAACTGTAAATCACTACATTACATTAATAATATTTATTGAAAGTGGCAAATTTGATCTTTTACTATGTTCATTGTATGCGCTTTCAATTATATTTGACAGAAAAACAGTTGAAGTTATAAAATGTATATATATATTTTATTATAAAGAATTATAAATCTTTATCTCTACTTACAATTAGTGTAATAAAATAAATTGATTTGCTTGACCCAAGCTTTTCGACTCACAGCCGACCTTTTAACCGACTGCACTAAAATATTTGTATATTTACGCGATATTTTTCTAACAGTCCCGTCAAAGTCCACCCTCGCGCATACACAGGAGCCATCCCTAAAAGGTAAGCTTTAAATTCTTTATATTGTATTATTACTAGAGGTTTCTTCACTTATTATAGAAAGTCTTTCATTTATTTCATGAAAGACTTCAATTTCGACTTCTTTTTTATTGAAGTTTTATAATTAGCCCTGTTTAGCATCAAATAATGCAGGGTTCTACTAGCGCCATCTGGGACTAGTCATATTAGACCTTATAATGTTACTTTTATAGTACTAGTCCACAAGTTAAATGACTGTTTGTGCAAAGAATTAAATTGTAAAATATTAACGTAAAGTTGAGGGTGTAGACAATATATTTTTGCAATGTTCTCTTAATTAAAAATAATTTTTTCCCTTACCGACGACACCCTTTTATTTCTTAATTATTTACTGGTATAATTTTAAGACGTGGCTGCCTACATGTTCACGGTGGTCGCGGGTTCAAATCCCAGGGCACACCTCTGACTTTTCGGAGTCATGTGTGTATTGATAGTCAATCACCACGCACTATAACGGTGAAGGAAAACATCGTGGGGAAACCTGCATAAGTGCATACCATAAATTGATAATAATTAATTAATATACGATTTGTATAAATTGGTATGGTATGTAAATGTCTACCAACCCGCATTATTCCAGCGTGGTGGACTATATGGCCTAACCACTCTCAATCGTACTCGCGATTGTAGAGGAGGCCCGTGCCCTGCAGTGGGTCGTATATGGGCTGATACAATACAAAAAATAATTTTAAGAATAATTAAAATGTCGTTGTCCTTTTTATAATAAAATCTTCAGGGCCTGTGTTGAAAAGTAGACTTATTAAAGGTGATGATTAGTAACAATTACTTTTCTTATTAGCACTCCGCTTACCTCGACTTCTTCGACTAGCGGGAGCTCATTGAGGTAAGAACTTAAATTATTATTATATATTAATATTATACACCCGACAGCAAATTTGTCCTGACCCCACTCTAAGATCGAGTCTTGACTCGTGGGTATCAGGAACTATGAGACTTCTCGGTCTCACAAACATTAATGTGAAATAGTTTTATTTACAAATGCACTCTCGCTTCGGGATATAACTTATTTTTTATCGTAAAACCTGGCGACGGGCTATTTGTCACCAGATGGTAAGTGACGATTTTCATCTAAAGTGTGTTGCTAATTGCTATCCAATTAAAATAAGTAGTGCAAGCGGAGGAAAAGATACGGGTTACCAGATTGCACCTTCAATAATCTTCCTCGCTGTAATAAAACTATTTTATATTATGTAACACTGCCTCGGTGGCGTAGTGGTACTACGGTATGATTGCAAAGCTGAGGTCTCGGGTTCGAATCCCAGGTCGGGCAAAGTGATATCGGATTTTCTATTCATTATCAGCCCGGAGTCAGGAATTTGTGCCCGATATGGCGATAGGCTCGCCCCCAATCACATCGTGGGACGGAATATACAAGGCGAAACGTGGGTGTTCTGGTAGCACCTCTGCCTACCCCTTCCGGGAAAAAGGCGTGTGTTTATGTATGTATGTATGTATTATATTAAGTATTTAAGAGTATACATTTTAAAATTGTCTTTCTTCGACAGTGCCCACAAACAAACCAAAAGGAAAAGAGCTCCACGACCTATCCTTAAGCAGTAAGTACCTTGTCTATTTATTCTTGTATATTAGCTTAAGTGTATGGTGGCCTGTTGGTGACGGACCAGACGCGGCTGCCTACATTTTCATGGTGGTCGCGGGTTTAAATCCCAGGGCTACCTCTGACTTTTCGGAATCATGTGTGTATTGATAGTCAATCACCACGCACTATAACGGTGAAGGAAAACATCGTGTTGAAACCTGCATACCATAGCGATTTGCATAAATTTCTATGATATTTAAAAGTCCACCAACCCTCACTAGGCCAGCGTGGTTGACCATATGGCCTAACCCCTCTCAATCGTACTCTCGATTGCACAGGAGGCCCGTGCCATGCAGTGGGACGTATATGGGCTGATACAATACTATACAATATTAGCTTAAAGGTTAAGAGTCAATTCATAGCGAAAGTTTGGGTCTTCTAGTGCACTCAGCAAAGAGTTGATACATAGCTAAGCTACTCATTTGTGAGTTTTATGATTCCCCTTGGATTCAGTAGCCAATGAAAATGTTAAATTCCCGGTGTTCAAACTTTAATAACCAATGTCGAAGACATCATGTCTTTTCGGATTCAGAGACAAAAAACTAACATTTCTTACGAAAAATAATGCCTTCCAAGAAATTTTGTAAAAATCGGATATACAGCCTTGCCCATCAAGTTTCTTGGAAAAATCCTTCTGAGACGAATCAGAGTTTTTGATTCTGAAAAGTCACATTTCTGCTTTTGAAACCGGGATATGAAAGATGAGATCCAATTTGATCTGTTAGTATCGCATGCTCACTGCTATTCATGGTAACCACGTGTTATCTGATTTAGTATTACATTTTTTTTCTTTTTGTTGAACAGCAGCAGGCTTACAAATTTCCGGTCCGTAAGCGCTTCAGAAATATGCTCGGCGGCGGCCTATCGGTAAGCATCGCTTTTATTTATTCACAATCAGTTTCTTTTGTATAGTTTATTACATTACGAGTATCTTTTAATAGTTTGCATTTTTTAAATCAGTCAAATTAACTAACTCTCCTTTTAAAGTTGATTAGCGAGCCGTAACATTTCACTTCACAACTGCTTCCAAAAGGATGATAAGTTATTTATTTATTTTTAACACTTTATACAAATTGAGTATGGGTGGACTTAAGTTAAATACTTTTAACAGGTACGCTGAGTCCAGCGCCCGTCAGGAGTTTAATAGGAAGTATGTGCCCATTCTTGTTTTTTATAACGTAATGTTAATTGTTTTTTAAAAAAGAAAAAGATACTCAGTGAAGCGATCCTTAGCCAGTTAATTATTCTTGTTAGTATTATTACAATTATCTGTATTCCTATATAAAAGAAGTGTTTCCTTTGTCCGATAGAGTGCGAGAGGAGCAGGAGCAGGCAAAGACCGCAGCTGCTATGTAAGTTATACATTATTATCAACAACCTTTATGTAGGACTAGTATTCAGGCCAAAGTAATAACGATTTCTCTAGGGGAAAAATATAATCTTTTGTTCCATCTTGTCCTCGCGTAATATCTTTGTGTTTTCTAAGCCGACTCTTTTTTATCCACACATCTGCATTCAAACATCAGTAAATTACTTCATAATCTGTACTCTTTTCTTAAATATTAAATCTACAACTTATATAATTCAATAGAGATTAATTTCAATTACGTCATCGTAGTATATATCTTAAAAGTAACTATACATCGTAAGTAATTCACATATTTTAGGAACGATAACTAGATATGTCCATATCGATTCCCCCCGAGTTTTCTTTATAATTGTATCGAATATATTTTCATTGGCGCAATGTTTTCTATCGGAACTTATGTCTGATTTTTTAATTTAGCTTTTCGCCACTAGTTCCTACTTATTTATCGGCATTGTTTTATATGTACTGAAATATTTAGTTCGCACATGTGATGTATTTCTTTTCCAACAGTGAGGAGGCCTCTAATAAACGCCTCCTTGAGGCAAGGGCTCGCAGGTAAAACTCCTTACATTATTTTATATAAGATTAAATGTTTCTATTTTATAGGCATTTCTTTGCATCGACAACCATTTTAAGTATTACGCTTTCCATCAGGCGGGCCACTAGCTCGTCTGCCTATAACGGCAATAAAATCGGCCACGAGAGTTTCATTACTTTAAATTTTGTTTCCCAATAAGGGGAACTCTAAAAAGGCCTCAAGTACCGCTTCATATTCCTTACCGAGAATCACGGTAAACCTAGTGCTTTGGATCGTTGAGCGCCACGCGCGCTCCTCGCTCTACGCGCTTTCTCATAAACGGTTAACAGCACTTAAAAATGTTGAAAACAAAATTTGTTAAAAACGTAATGCTCTTAATTTTTTTAATAAATGCAAATAGCATAAAAATGATAGGAAGCGAGATATTACCAAAAAATATTTATTTGGGGACTTTGATAATTTTGAGACACTGTTTAGAATACGAGTATCAAAATAAAGGTTTATGCATGTTTCCAGCTTATTATCTCTCATTCTAAGATTAGCCCTGTTTTTTGCCTTATTTGACTGAGCTATCACGAATATTCGTCGATATGAAATCATAAAGATGATTTCATTTCATATCTTAAGTTGAAAAACCATTCATTATCGCCACATGTCACCACACCATCACTATAATAAGCCACAGGACGTCCACTGCTCGAGCATTCCTCAACACATTAAAAGCTACTTTAGAAAGCGAATACTAGTATTTAGGCATTGGATATTAACTTAATTCCTGTTCCCACAGGCACCACAGCTTGATCCGCTTTGAAGAGGCACAACTCGAACCCAAGTAAGTAACTACTCGTATACTCGTAACATCAATATCTCGACCAATTAATAATCATAGTTTTTGTCGAGTAGAACGTAGTTTGAACATTTGAGTCTTGAACACTGTTTTATTGCATAGGTCCGGCAAACGAGCAACCAGATCACCAACGCTAAGTTCATGAATTTATTGCCGGCCCTTCAAATCAGCAGGGTAGCGGGAAGGGAAAAGGGGATGGTAACAGGAAAGGGGTATTGGGAAACCAGCAATCTCACATACCGAAAGAAACGTGAAATCACGTATCAAAAGTAAACGCGTTACATAAATAACTTCTTACTTAGTTTCTTCAGCAATTTTGCGGAGCCCAAGGGACTCAAAGCTGTTGTTAAAGAAAAAAAAATCTTAACATTGTCCTTGAAGCATTTAATTAACTTACTACGAAAAGTAGTTCTATATAACATGTGGTAGAGCCATGCTCTTGTCATTCATGACTCAGCACGAATGGGCAAGCTCGTCCGAGGCATTACCACTATCTCACATGGAAATTTTGGATGCCCAATACCCCTTTCCTCTTCCCATCCTTTTCCCTTCCCGCTCCCCTCCCAATTGGGCCGGCAACACATCCATGATCCAGCGTTGTGGATGTTCATGGGCGGCAGTGATCACTTACCATCAGGTGGCCTGTTTGTTCGTTTTCCGGACCTATGCAATATATAAATGTATATTTGCAATAAGAAAATCATTGGTCAATCGGGTTAAATTTTTCGAGCGGAGCTACATGTGTCAGACTGATTAAAAACATCAAAAATAGTGTAGAATAATCGCTTTTCACGCTTTTTCAATCGACTATCTTTGTTACAGGTGTGCCACAGTTGCTAAAAACAGGACTGTCAGCTTTACTGAGTAAGTTGCACATTTTTTATAATTAATTAAATAGTTTATGTTAATTTTACAGGATAAAGTTAAAAAGTGTCTTCAATTAATCGTTTAAATGTTGCAATGCAGCTCTATTAACATATTCAAAGATTGCTTCTAAGATTTTTCTACCAGGCAGCGAATAAAGTAGTAATTTCTTAGCTAATAACACTGATTCCTTAATAGCACGAACAACGTACGCGTTACATTATTTTTCATCAATGCAGAATGGACCGCTAGTTCAAGACACTTTTGAATTGGCTATTTGTTGAAAATAAATAAATCTATTATGGCTAAAATGATTTTGTGAGTTAGATCGGTCACAGATAACAAATGACGCGCCTTACAGATTTCGGCTAAATATGATTCTCGTATGACATTAACATTTTACATATTTTTACATTTATCTTGACATTTCGATGTGGAGATCCTTGGGATGGCTTATGTTCAGAACTCGATTCCCTGTGGCTGAAGACAAAGGACACTTAAAAATTTAAAATGTTTAACAGCATAAGTTTCGGAGGAAAAACTCCGGTGAAAAACACGGTGTCCAGCACTTCGATTCGATGCGTTGGATATTATTTTATTTACATTTAGTTTTATACTTCTGTATCAGCCTATATAAGCCCCACTGTTGGACTCGGGCCTCCTCTACAATCGAGAGTACGATTAAGAGGGGCCATATAAGTCCACCACGCTGGCCTAATGCGGGTTGGCGGACTTGACATACCATAGAAGTTCTTTAAAATGGCTACGGTATGCAGATTTTCTCACGATGTTTCCTTTCACCGTTAGTGCGTTGTGATTGAATACTAATACACACATAATTTCGAAAAGTCAAAGGTATGCCCTGGGATTTGAAGCTGCGACCACCATGAACATGTTGGCAGTCGCGTCTGGTCCGTTACCAATAGGCCACCACGCACATAAGCTAATATACAAGAATAAATAAACAAGGGGGTCAGGATAACCCCCACTAACGACTTTTTTGGACGCCAGTTTAAGATGTTATGGGCAGTTTCTGATACTCGCTACAACAGACATCTTAAAATCAAGGCTATGTATGATTGTTATTTGTATTTATATTTGACATGTTAATTTAATATACTCGTATTTGTTGCACAGGTCTATTGGCGATAACGAATTATATATTGACGCCTTCGCCCCGAGGTAAATTTTATTAGCAATATTATTTTTTTATCTTTATCACAAATGAAAATTATCTATTGGCATTTCATGAAATCCCTGATACGAGAAGGGAATAAAAATATGCGTTAAAATACTGTAATAATAATAATTTTTATATATACAATTTAATTTCAAGCATAAAATTAACAGTCAATCATTTAAATTTAGAAGAAAAATATATACAGTCAATCCACCCATAACGTAAGACTTATCCTCATAAGCATTTAATAAAATATGTAATATTTCAACAGGGCCATTCCGATTTTGAACAGATCGGTCACCTGCTCCAGCTGGTCAATTCGGTGCGTGGCATTTTATTTTATTAAATTATAATTTTCTTTTACACTCACTGTCACAAAACAATAACAAAACCATTGACAGCCTCCGTGGCGCAATTGGTTAGACGCCGGCTGTGAAAGAAGAGGCCGCGGGTTCGATACCCGCACAGAGACAAATTTTTGTGTGAACGACATGTATTTGTCTCGTGTCTGGGTGTTTGTGAGACCGAAAAGTCTCTCGTAGCTCCTGATACCCACGACACAAGATTTGATCTTAGTGTAGGGTCAGGACTATGTATATGACTGTTGGGTGTTTTTATTTTCGAACCGATACAGGTCCCATCAGCGCCACGTACAGTTCGCCGAATTTATTAATTATATCTTTAATGTGATACTAGGGACAAACTACTATTCGGGGTAGCTCATTATGAGACCTGATTAGGCGAAGACTATATTAATTCCGTCACTGAGGCTCTGAGGCGACTAAATACATAATGCTTCAATCGTAAATCCTTTAGGGGGTGCCAACGAGTAGAGAATCTTATATGAAGAAAAGAAACGAGTATAATAAAAATAGTTTTAAATAAAATCTTTTAGAAAGCTATTTATTAGATACTTTAAAGGTTTGAAATAGTTCCACATTTTGCAAGCAAAAATGACAAGATTTAGATAAACATCGGGTGTGAAGCGAGACGTGGCTTCGCTCTTGTCACTGAGTCTAATGTTTGTTTTGCCCCCAACCATTTTGTTCCGGGTCTGGGTGTTCTCCTCTCATAGTTTCTGATACCTACTACACAAGCCTCACATCTTCAATGTAAACGATATTGGTACGTGTATTCATATAATTTATTTTCAACAGGTCCGCGGCGGATAATGACGAGGAAGCTTTTACGGATGACTTTGCACCTCAAAGGTAAATATACATACAAGTTATAATAATAATTGGATCAAACCGAAAGAGATCAAAAATATTTTGGTTTAAAGTACGAGTAACACAATAAAATTAACCTTATGCTTTATATTTACCTTTGAAATAATTAAATTGTTCTTTAACAGATCTGAGAAGCTGCAACGCGACACCAGCCACCACGTCCCGGCTGTTCGGTAAGTTTTTTTTTATATCATAAGTCTGGCAAACGAGCAAGCAGGTCACTTGATGGTAAAAGATCACTGCCGCCCATGACCATCCAAAGCCTTGATCTTGGATGTGTTGCCGGCCCATGAGATCGGGAGGCGAGCGGGAAGGAAAAATGATGGGAACAGAAAACAGTTATTGGGGTGTTGGTAAGTTTCATTTAATACTATACTCAGGTCTTCGTTTTCGAAAATATTTCTCCATCTGACTGCATTTTCTGTCATGCAAAAAAAGAAAAAGGTACATGGTATGCAGCACGTTTGTGTTTAACGTTTTTATTCAAATTTCATGAATAAAGCCATTACTCTATCTAAATCTGTTTTTGAAATCCAATTTATGGGGTAGGGAGCGCAGTGAGTTTTCTGGGAGTAACTCGAGCGCCTCAGATGAATGTAGGGGGAGGATATACCTCCACCATATATGGGCTCATTATGTAAGGACGTACGTTCAGGACAGCCCGTCACATTAGTAATATAAAACGCTCCTCGGAAATAAAGAGGCGCTTCAGATTAGGATAGGGCAGATTAATGATTGGCTAACAAGTGTACATTTCGAAAATTTGACAATTCGAGTGTAACATAAGCGAGTAGGAAGGCTCAAGGCTACAAAGTTGCAAAAAAAATCTTCATCTTGACATACCAGCACGATTTTTTTTTAAGTGAACCATGCATGAATGAGGAATATACATTAACCAGATGATTTCCACGAGCCGAAGTATAAAAATTGTCTTTGGAAATTAGACCGTGCAGCTAGAGTAAATCACGCATTACCCACTCCACACTTATTTCTGCCTTTCACAGGTATTGTTCTCCTCATGTTAGTCAATATGGAAAGGCTCTAAGCATCAGTTAAGATATGGGTGGATCAGTTAAGATTAAGATATGGGTGGATCTTGGCTTTAATAATTAAATGCATTTTATGTAACACTACGTGCGGTGCTCGTACGCCGAAACTATTGATTTACGAACAAAATTGTTTAAACATAAATTGTAGGAAATTTTCTCTAGTTTAATTTTGTATATAAATAACTCGGAAAGGAGATACCGTCGAAAAAGTGTTTTTCATCAAAATATTCGTCAGATTTTAGGATATCATGACTGGAACATCATGATGAACCTTCTATATAAAAATCTGACGCGCTCGAGTATTTCAATATGGTGATTCTTTTTTGCATTTTCAAACACACGCTACGAACTTGCGTTACTTTCAAAACGTCAGTCTTTTGAATGGGGGCATTTTTAGGGTTCCTTTTACGTCCCCTCTAAATATCTGACGCGGTCGAATAACTACAAATAAAAAACAATTTTCTATCCTACAGTATGGCCACCTCCACCATGCAAATGGTCAGATTAAAATCCTTTGGTTACCAGAGACTCGCTGGTGCTTCGGAAATATTAATATCTGACACGCTCGAGTATTTCAACGTGACTGTTTTTTTGCATTGTTTGATTATCTGTAGACGCTTTCCCCATCACAGAATGGAAAAACTTCATAGAACCTTTTCTTTTTCTTATCGTTTAAACTACAAAATATCATGGTCCCGACGATGCTCGAGTGACTCCCCATTTAGCTTCATGGGCTCCCTGAGTGAGCTGAATTGTCTTTAACTTAACATCTTGCAAGGTTAGATCTCGACCTATTTGAGCATGTTACTCAGCGCAGGCCTCTTCCATTGGGCCACAATGGCGATCCTCGATAGGCCTAAGGTCAGCAGTGGACATTTTGTTGCTGAAGAGAGGGACAGAGAGAGAGGATGAATAAGCAAGAATTTTTTGATAATAATGTATTTTTGTTCTAACAGGTGCAGCGTGAATGCGGAGGGCAAGCTTGTCTATACTCGGTAAGTTGCATTTATTAATTTATTCAACTATATATCACTAAAATTAGACTTAGAAATTGCTTAATATGTTTTTAAAGATTTTTCTCCAACATGAACTTTTTTTTTTTACTTCCATACCATTAGAGTCCATTAGCTAAAGTTTTTATTGAACTAGAACAAATACACACTCAGTTTCCATCGTAATTAATATTAATTAACAAATAATATTCAATACCCATTTCCTCTTCCCACCCCTTTACCTTCCCGCCCCCCTCCCGATTTAATGGCCCGGCAACACATCTATGATCCAAGCGATGTGGATGTTCATGGGCGGCAGTGATCACTTACCATCAGGTGACCTGTTTGCTCGATTGCCGATACCTGTACAATAAATATGAAGTTACAAGTTGAAATCGACACCCTTTTCCTATCGTGAGACATATTATGTAGGATATAGATAACTTTCTAGTTTGTAATGAATTTTATCAATGTTTTTTTTTTCAACAGTTACATGAGGAGCCCCCAGACGTCGACCACTAACCTGACCAATGGGTAAGTTCAATGTTATAATAAATTATCTTTTTTGTCCTCATTAAATTAGGATTTAAACTTTTTTCTTAGGAAGAGAAATGCCTTAACACGCCGTTCAACTAATACTTGACAGTCTCCGTGGCGCAGATTCTTAGCCGGCTCTCTTAGATGCGGGTTCGATTCTCGCACCGAGACACATATTTGTGTGATCCACAGGTATTTGTGTCGGGTCTGGGTGGGACCGAAAATTCTCGTAGTTTCTGGTACCCACAACACACGACTCGATCTTATTATGGAATCAGGACTTTGTATATGACTATTGGGTGTATTTATTTATTGTTATTATACTTCAGTATTACCTCAAATTAACAGTAGTATGACCTCAAAGCTAAACGTCATCGAGATATATCCTATAATTAATTATTTTTAGAGATGGCTTTTATTTACGAATAATTATAATTCTTTAATTAAAACCTGCATACCATTGCGATTTTAAAGAATTTCTACGGTATGTAAAGTCCACCAACCCGCACTAGGCCAGTGTGGTGGACTATATGGCCTATCTCCTCCCAATCTTACCGTCGATTGTAGAGGAGGCCCGTGCCATGCAGATTGCAGTGGAATATATAAGGGCTGATACAGATACAATTTAATTATTTGTCGAAACAAATTATTACAATATCAATTATAACTGAGAGCACAATACAATAGGAAGTCCTATAGCGTTGAGTTAGTATGAAACAACAATGATATTAATTCACAGATATTGATTGTAGTATTCCTTGTCAACAGATCGAGCAGCAACTCTAACGGGCGTCGTGGTATCAGGTAAGTTTTTTTTTAATAACTTCTTATAGTAAACGCAAAACAACTTGACCGGTTTGAACTTGAGACACATGAGACGTATTATAAGTGCAATCAAATGACATCCATACTAATATTATAAATGCGATAGTGTGTACGTATGTTCCCTTTTCACGCTAAAACGGCTGAACCGATTTTGATAAAATTTAACGAAGAGATATATTGGGCCATGAAAAAGGATATAGGCTGCTTTTTATTCTGAAAAAATGTTTTGTCCCCGTGGGATGAGCCAAGAAATCAATTTGAATATACTTATTTGCTATTCTTTAAATTCGAATGAATGGCACGGGACAGGAGAGTACAGGATCGCATGCTTTTCGTCATGGGACAGAATGAGTCGGGACTGGATGGGATGTAACGGGACGGGAAAAGCAATAAAGTCGACGGCGCGAAATAAGATATTATTTATTGACTGGACTCAAAAACTATCTGCACCCGGGCGAAATCGGGCGCGACCGCTAGCGATCTATAAAATAAACATCATTCAGATTCAGTCGTTTTTTTCTCTACCACCCGGTTTGGAGAGCAATTTTCGCCAGAAACGGGCAAGAAACTCTAGTGTTAATATTTCTAAAATAAGTTTAAAATATAGTGATTATACAGTTGCAGCTTGAAATAAGCTTGGTATAATATCCATACATATATAAATCACGCCTTTTTCCCAGAAGGGTAGGCAGAGGTTCTTCTTGTAGTAACCAGGACACCCAAGTTTCGTCTTGTCTGTTCCGTCCCAGGATGTGATAGGAGGCGAGCCTAACGCCATATCGAGCACAAATTCCTGACTTTGGGCTGATAATAAATAGAAAAATCCAATATCACTTTGCCCGACCCGGGATTCGAACCCGAGACCGCAGCTTTGTAATCGTACCGTAGTACAGCTAAGCCACCGAGGCAGTTGTTATAATATATTGCTAGGTTTGGAACAAATTACTGGGGAAAGATGTTGGATATCGACCATACAGCTATTAAGATTCCGTCATTACCAACGTGAAGCGCGCTTCGGGTTTGTGTTGATCAGGGTACAATCTTTCTTCTTCTACGTCTTTATCTTTCTAACGGGTAAATCAGGCCGACATAATTGTGTCGACCGGGCAGAGATAGCAATGTCGCGTCGGTCGATACTGTATACTGTATCTGAAATGTACTACACCATCAGATGCCATCAGTAAATATGTCGTGAGAATTAAAAAAATTGGGGGACACAAGGCTTCCTGTAGATCACGCTGCAACTTCAGAGCGGTCTAGTTGTTTGCCTTTACTATACATAAATGGTCTTATTCATAGACGGATTTAAAGGATATTTTAGCTATCGAATGTTCGAATCGAAAGGATATTTTAGCTAGTTTGAGCGAAGAAGACAAAACATTCGCTAACATCGGGGTTTTAACCCCGTCTATGAATAAGGCCGATAATATTTTAACTGTGCTGTTTTGTGTTGTGTTTGTGTTGAACATTCCAAATAACATAATACCTATATTATAGTGCAAGGATTTTAAAAATTACAATTTGATTAGATTCCATAGAAAATGCAGAGGACAAAGATAGTAATAATTCAATTTAAATTGAAAATATTTTCAAATTCGAATTCGATGAGTTATTATTTTTAGCAGACTATGTTCTCCATTACAAGTATTATTATAATCAATTCTCATTGTAAAATAAATTGTACTTAATTTACATAAGGTATTATTTTGTTTGGAGATTATTGCGAACAACTTTTACAGGAGTAGGTTGGTCTTATTTGTGCTATATTTTTAGGTATTTTTTATAAATGTGTGTCTAATATGTGTTTAGGTGAAAATCAAAGCGCAGTATTTTCTTACCCAACATATATTCTGTATTCGCGACATTCAACTATTTTTTTTTCAAACACTGATTTATCTCTCCAATATTCGTAATATACGAGTACAGTATATCGCATTGAATTGAGACTTTTTATAACCGTGACGGAATATTCTTAAATTTTAATTTGTATGTTTATTAAATTTTTAAAAGGCCATCAAGATTGAAGAATGGGGTTTTCAGCTAAAATTAGTATAGAACGTTACACTCTAACATTATTCCCAATACTAATTGACTAATACAAAGCATTATCATAACCGCGGAAGCCCGATGTACGAACTGTTTCACAGTGATGTCTTATACACCTTATCAGTACTGAAATAAATATAACTAGAAAAAATATATTAGGGGCATTATAATATTTATACTACATTTTCCTTATTAAGATGAATTAGAGGACATTTCGGAATCATGACGTATGTATCGATAGTCAATCACCACGCACTTAAACGGCAGGGAAAACGTCGTGAAAAAACCTGCATACCGTAGAGATAAAAAAACGGTATGTAAGTCCGCCAACCCGTTCTTGGCCAGCGTGGTGGACTATATGGCCTAACCACTCTCAAACGGCTCTCGATTGTAGAGGAGGTTCATGCCCTGCACTGATACATATATAGGCTGATACAGTGTAAATTAATCACAACATACTTACATAAGAAAATAAGATAAGTCACAATGGTGATTCATCAAGGTAAATGGCACAAAGTCGAAAAGTTCTTTATTTGAATTTAAAAAAAAAAAATACGATGTGTTTTTAATCGTTAAGATCTACTATCACCGCTTCGGAATGTGTTTATTATAGAGAAGGGAATGACGTAAAAATCTCTCTATGTAAGGCTACACTGAGCACTTATAAAACCTTTAACGACACTTTCGGCTTCATACACATTCAAATTAATAAATAAAATAATCTTAAATAATAACCCTCGATGTAATCAGTGTTTACAACATTAATAGAAAAGCTAGATCAGGGAGTACGATAGCCTTATAAAAATCAGAGAAAGCCTCTAGTTATCTATGTCCAGGAATGCTTCGAGATAAGTAAGTGTAGGTTATACTCGTAGTATATAAGTACATATGTAGGTAGTGATGTATTAAAATATCAAGTAGTGAATCAGTGTACATTAATAAATGAATACACCCAACAGACACATACATAGTCCTAACCCCACACTAAGACCGAGTCTTGTGTGTGGGTGTCAGGAATTACGAGTGACTTTTCGGTCTCACAAACACCCAGACCACACAAATATTTGTCTCGGTGCGGGGATCGAGCCCGCGGTTTCACGTTTCACAGCCGGTGTCTAACCAACTGCGCCACGGGCTGTCAACATTATTTCTCAAATCGATACTTGTAGTGTTTATTTCGGAGAGATTACTATCATACCTAGATTGTATATCTCGATAGCAGTGCATTGTAGTCCCATTGCCGAACAAAAACCAAGCGCATTGTGTCTACTTGCCGGCAAGTAACAAGAACATAATACGGTATTGCAAACGTATAGAGACCGGGAACTCTTAACAAGCAATAAAATTGCACGTTGGTGTGAGCCTCAGAGATAATTCGCGGACAATACCCCAGTGTTGTTCGTGCGATCGACTTTCGCGTTCGCATTTTTCAAATGGCCGAATATTCTTTGACGAACGCTTGTAACAAAAGGATGGCAGATTGTTCCTGTAGGTCGATGGGTGTAGGGATCGACAAGTTCGTTTTTTAAGCTGGCAATACAACGTACATACAATGTAGTCCAGATAGATAAACTGTGGAAGTGAGATTGGTTATCTCTCCTTTAACAATTAAGACGGCCTCTTTGCATCCCGATATATGTAAATAGGATAAATCCGAAACGTGAGACACTCATGTAGGTCTGTTTGTATCAGCCCATGTACGTCCCACTGCAGGGCACGGGCCTCCTCCACAATCGAGAGTACGATTGAGAGAGGTTTGGCCATATAGTCCACCATGGTAGTGCGGATTGGCGGACTTTACATACTGTAGAAATTCTTTAAAATCGCTATGCTATTCCGGTTTCGTCACGATGTTTTCCTTCACGTTTTAAAAAACATCTCGATGACGATATGCAGATATTACAAATGCGTGGTAGTATGGCTTGGCATAAACATTTCTTCCAAAATACTATTTGGATTCAAAGGCATTTTGATTTCTGGTGCGCAGGTGAAATATTTTGAGTATATACATGCCACGATGTGATAAGCTAGAAATAATAATTGATTGAGGAAATCAGCTATTTCAATATGGACATGGACTCCAAAACTCAGATAAATTGAAAAAAAATGATACTATATTAGACTACATCAGTTTACTAGATTAATGTTAAATTCGTAATTATGAAATCGATCCTATAACCATAAGTTCACGCCTGTTCTCCGAAAGTATGGGTGTTGATACCTTTATCACCAGTGCCACCCACAGTTTTCCGTCTATATAAGAAAATCCCATGAGAATAATTTGTACTAAGGAAATCATTACGCCGGCCCGGATGTGTTTATTTTCGTTAAGGAAGCTATAGGTGCGTTGCTTATTCTGTAATGACGTAATATCCTTCCGTAGTTTGGTGGACTGTATATCCTGTGATGATAGAGATAGGTTCTATAAATAAAAATAAAAAAATACACCCAACAGTCACATACACAGTCCTAACACCACGTTCAGATCAATTAAGTGTTATGTCGTGGGTATCAGGAACTACGAGAGACTTTGAGGTCTCACAAACACCCAGACCCGACACAAACACTTGAGGGCCTCACAAGCATTTGTCTCGATGCGGGGATCCAACCCGCGGCCTCTAGTTTCACAGCCGGCGTCTAACCACCTGCGCCACAGAGGCTGTCTTCTATAGGGTATGATTTGAAGATTCCTTAAAAGAATGCTGCAAACTGGTCTCCGTAGTACTGTATCGGTTCATAGCGCCCAATAGTGTGATACTTTTGTTTTCCAGGCTAAATTCCACTACACGAATTCTAGTAAAGATCTCTATATTATATAATTTTTTTATTGCAATGAATGGCCTGTCTAGCATGCCATTCGCCTGATGGTAAGCGATACGACCTCATGGAGTAGCAAAACAAACAACACCACGAATTACAAAGCAATGTTTGACGTTCCACTGCGATCGCTATCCTGAGATATAAGATGTTAAGTCTCATTATGTCCAGCAGTTACTCTGGCTGCTACATCCTTCAAACCGAAACACAACAGTGCGTGTATGCTATGTGGTAGAAGAAATAGACATTGCGGTGGTACCCGCAGGCGGCCTCTTACATAAGAGATGCCTACCACCAGTTTTCTTTACAAACCTTTCCCCGACCTTCAAATTGCATAGTGATTTTAAATAAAATCTCGAATATTCGGGCTAGCTGTCCCGTCACTAAAGTGCAACACAATTTATCTCACAATACCCCCTGTTTAGCTAACGGCAGCATCCGGGAATCCATTATAGATCGACATGCACTTAGCCTATAAAAAGCCCGCCTTCTGGCTTCTACGACTGTTCCTTACACACTCTGTGACTTCCACCCACGTAGTTCTGTACACTTGTGTTGTGATCAAGAAGGTATGGATTTTTATTTTTTGATAGTGTCCGGATTGTATTAATTTTTAAAAGTGCATAATATTGGTTGATATATTTTGTTTCATATTTTAAAGTTTTAATCTCAGAATTATTTTAATGATGAAATTTCGTTAGACACTAGATATTAATTGCTGAACATCTTTTAAATTTTAAATGAAGACAGTAAGGTTGGCTACAAAATCAGGAGAGCTGTTAATGTGTCTTCGATGGGTCAAAACATGTTTATAAATGGATGAGGTAGTGTCCAATAATTGCTAACCTTGAAAATAATATTTCATATAAGCGTAGTGGGTAACAAATAGTTTTCCTGCGTCAGAAGTTGCGGGTTCGATCCCTGCACGGAAAAAAAAATAGAGTTTCAGACTCCAGATATTAGTTCGATCTTAGCTTAATGTCTATATGGTACATTCATTTGCACCCATATACAGGAGTAATTGATATACGAGTATTCTCGTGGGATGCAATTTTTCAAAATATTTTTTTTATTATATAATCCGGTCTACTTATCAATACAAGTAAATTCACATTTCCTAAGTGCTGGGGTATTGTTTCAGTGTTACATAATATACCACAGATATAGTAAAGTATGGCACAATGAGGCACGAGCTGAAAGCCAACACCTGTCGGAACTTGCGACCTATTCTCGCCAGAGGGCGCCACAGGACCAGGTGAGGTTCACGACTTATTGTTAGAGATATAGGGACATACAATGTACGCGATGTTTTCTTTGCATTGTAATTATTAAAGGTAGTTTGTGCGGATTGGAAATTCGTATTCGCCCAGATAGCGACCGCTGTACATGACGGTGGAAAAGACTGCAGTAATTTTCATCGCAAGTGTGTCCTACTTAGGGTTAGGCCAGTTAAGATTCGAGCATTATTAATTACATAATAATTGTTTCTTAAAACGTTGCCACTCCATTTAAAAAAACATTTCAATCCGATCCGTCAATCATCGCCAATTAATGTATATCATTTTGATAGGCTCCGTGGCGCAATTGGTTAAACGCAGGTTGACAAATGTTTGTGTGAACCACAAGTATTTGCGTCAGGTCTGGGTGTTTATGAGACCGAAAACTCTCTTGTAGTACCTGATACCCATATGATTCAATCTTAGTGTGGGATTAGGACAATATATGTGAATGTTGGACGTATTTATTTATTTATTCAATATTGATATATTCAGCTTTTCGGTAACTTTGAGATTAATTATTTTTATGACTCTCTACATTCCTTTAGTTTCCCTGGACAGTAATTGTTCAATGTGTAAACGCACTGCTGTGTTATATTTTGAAGGACATTGTAACCTGAACTACTGAATGGCGAGCATAGTGGAATGCCAAGCATTGCTTTGTAATTTATGGTGTTGTTTGGTTTTGCTACTGTCCATGAGCGGTCGTATCGCTTACCATCAGGTGGCTGGCATGCTTGTATCGCCATCCATGGCAAAAAAAAAACATTTTTTGCCAGAATACAAACATTGGCTTTAATAATACATACATACATATATAACCATCATCCGCATACAGAAGGGGTAGACAGAGGTGCAACCAGGACGCCCACGTTTTGCCTTGTTTGTTGCGTCTCACGATTTGATAGGGGCGAGCCTATGGCCGCCGATAATTAATATAAAAATTCAATATCATTTTGCCCGAGCCGAGACTCGAACCCGAGACCTCAGCTTTGTAATCGTACTGTAGTACAACTACGCCACTGAGACAGTCGGCCTCGGCAGTCAGGCCTTAATAATATCACTTAAAAACATTTCTTAGAAGATAAATTGTTGAATGTGATGTTACTTCTTTATTTCAAAGGAGCGTGCCCACAACTAAAAGTTCAGATACATCAGATAAATTCAGTTTAAAAGAAATTCACAATAGAATCATCAAAGAACAAACCGCTTTATTTATAAGATTTTAGTTTACAAAAGCTTTTTTCTTGCATCAAAGTTAAGACGCTTAAGAATTTCTCCTACACTGTAAGCGGTTACAGTAACCAGTATACATTTGTAATAAACTTAACAGATTTTTATAACATTTCCTTTCGAGATTCCGACTTGAACAAGAAACTTTCAGTCGCTTGTGTCTATTAGTCTGGTAAAAATTTCCGTAAGAATGTTTTAATATGTTTTTACCATTAAATTAAATTGCATTTCTTTATTGGCTAATTTATTTAAACTGCGATTTCCATGCAAGTTAAATGCCCAATGATAAGCACATAGCTCGCAGTGAAAACATTTCCTGCAAAGTGAAACATTTACTGTAACTGTCGTTCCGAGTAGACAAAGTTTCAGAAACGGCCAAATGTTCTCAAACAAAGGACATTTTGACTCATACGTCGAACGGCCGCGCTCTCTCTGGAGCCTATTGAAATATATTATTGTTAGTAATTTAACAAAATATTTCATTATAAAGTATAACTTACTTTTTAATCTAGAATACAGTTTTGAAAAAACCTGGTAAATACGAAAGGTAAACACATAATGTGGCGGTACTAAGGGATCGACGTAAAATATTTTAAAAAGAAAGCGAGCTTAGGGATTTGCTGTCTTAATTAAAGGAAAGGGGTGAAAATTCAAGAAGTTATTTGTGGTATTATAATATGGAATCTTAATACTTTAGCGTGAATTTGAAAGATATTTACATATTCGCCAAATTATGGTTTATCAATTTGTTCTAGCATATTATAATGAATCCAATGTGCATTATAATTTAACCTTCAGTTTAAACGATCTTTGAAACTGTAACTTTAAAGAGATATGAGTCGCGTTACGAATTCTTCTTGCTTTAATATTGTCGCGCAATCGAATTGATATGTACGTCTATAGCTTTTCAGGAATCTCGGATTACAATAAATTCGCTAATTGAAAAACTTTATTTGATAATTTACCATTCAGTGCATTTAGCCTCAGAAATGTTTGTAATGGGCAAACACCAACCATAAATACACGTATGTTTTACACGTGCTGAAATCAAATACCCCTTAATATGATATTAACTGTAGGAAAAAAATACCCGCGCATTGTGCCAAATATTTATGTTTTGGATTGCTACCGGCTACCAATTAAGATCTATTATTAGTAATATAATATCTACTAGTAAATAATTAGGGGGATATGTTACATCCGCTTGTTGTTTACTGCAGTTAATTGGGTTATGGCCAATTGGGTAAACATGGGGCTTTGTACAGGTAAATACCCGGTAAGTACAGACCGCTTCCTGTAGGTTATTGAAACTTTCTAATTATATTTATTTTTGACTTCGTAGCGCAGTTGGTTAGGCGTTGGCTGTGAAACGATGTTCGATCCCCGCACAGAGACAAATATTTGTGTGAACCACCATAGGTGTTTGTTTCGGGTTTGGGTGTTTGTGAGACCGAAAATTCTCTCGTAGTTCCTGTAGGGTAATTCACGTAATTAAATAAGTTCAGTTGCAGTGCAGTTGCTATTAAGTTTCGATCAAAACAGACCTTTTCGTATTCTCGTAATTTTGACAACCGCTGTCAGATACGCTCGCGACAAGTCACGTGGCGTCACGCGAGCGGTTTAGCGTATTCTACTGCTGCGTGTTTTATGTGCGTGATTCAGATCGCAACTTGATCGGTATTCACGTGTAAGCTTCTTGCATACGACTGACGTATAGTTGACGCGCAGCACCCGCGCAGTTTACGCATAGCTTAGGTGCAGTTCACGCGCAGCTAAACAATTACAAGAATACCATTTTGCACTAAGACGTAAACTTAATTGCAACTGCACCGCATCTTGATCAGCGCGTCAAAAATTACGTGAATTACCCTACTGATACGCACGACACAAGACTCGATCTTAGTGTGGATAAAGGACTACGTATGTGACTTTTGGGTGTATTTATGTTATTATATATTTATATGAGCTGATACAGATCCAGATATACTCGTAGATGTAATATAAAACAACAAAGTACAAATGGCGTTATTTCATAGCTCCCTTTTCTTTAATGTGCTGGTTGATTATAATTTACATTGCGATAAAGAAAACTGAGACTTTCTCAGGACTAGTGTCTCGGCCAGTATTAGAACTCGATGGCCGCTATGTTTATTCCCCCTCAAAGTTTTTCTCTTCTATTAAAGAATATTCTTCACGTAATTGCAAAATGTTAGGTATATGTTTGGGTTTGAACCTGCAAACTACAGTTTATATTCCGGTCCTCAAACAACTTAACTATCACTCGCTTTTATCTTCTCATTCTAATAATACCGCAAAATGTGTGTAGAATTTCCGTGCCCGTTTTTTTTAAATTCCTTTAATAATTTTTAACGCTTTCGTGGTTCTCGGCACTGACATTTAAACAGAATGTCCCACAGCGAAAGCACACGGAGGAGAAGTATTTAAGGTACCTTAAATACTATAAATAGACAATTTTACTGAAAGCAGACATAATTTCGATTTTGAAAACATTTCAAACTGAATTCAAAGGTTCTTGAATAATCGCGTTTCTTCAGCGTCGTGTGGTAAAAAATAAAAAAATCAAAAGGCTCAATCATAAGGATTAATTTTCTCCATTTATCATAACATCTTGAATAGAAGACCATGATTTTATTTTAAAGTTAAACATGACAGACAATATATTTGATTGATTATATTACGAGTAAAATAATGAGTGCATCGACGCCAAGTAGCCAATGCCATGAATCATCAATAGTTTGGCCTCAGAAGAGTTATTGCTGGGGTGGAATATCATTGTATTATTTATACTTGCGCGATAATTTGAGACAATAATCTCTCATTAGTCAACGCAATAGGCATTATATCAGTAATTGCAAATCAGGTTAAGTTATGGAATTCGAAACACGTATTTAAATTTTGCCCTCTCAGTCCTACTCTCAGTTGTAGAGGAGGCTCGTGCCCTGTAGTGGGACTTATCTGGGCTGTTAGAGTACGTTTTTATTTTATAACACACAACATAGACTTCGCTCGTCTAAGGAAATTCTATTTATATAAATAAATAAATACACCCAACAGTCTCGTAACATTGAGATCAATTAAGTGTCGTGGGTATCAGGATCTACGAGAGACTTTTCGGTCTCACAAACACCCAGACCCGAGACAAATACTTGTGGGCCTCACAAACATTTGTCTCGGTGCGGGGATCGAACCCGCAGCCTGTCGTTTCACAGTTGACGTCTAACCAACTGCGCCACGGAGGCTGGCTGGTATATGATATTTGTACTTTGTCTACGATGTTTTGGCGTCCAAAGCCGTTGTCAAAAATAAGAATAGTTTTTCTCTCTTTACATTTAATTACATTAGACATGTTCACACTTTTAAATTACGAGTATAAATGCTTGTTGTTTATTATATAATAAAAATATATATCAACCAGTGCGGTAAATAGATCTTTTTAAAATTTTATTAGTATAGTATTTCTAATTCAAGAAGTCTCATTTGACATTTCATACTTTTATCATAAATAACTTTGTGAAGACGTAACTCACACAATTTCAATAAAACTTTCCGTAAAACCATAGAATTATGAAGCTATTCTTATTTTATTACAGGATTTACAATCCATAATAACTAAATTTAAATATAAATCCTTTAAATAAAGCAAAACAACCATTTTAAACAACATACTTTTTTACTAGACGTCATTACAAAGTCACGTCGTTAGGTCTTCCATGTGTAGAGTTGAGACTATGCAAACGGATTTGTATACGCATAATCGGTAAAAATATAGAAATAATCGAGCAATTTTAATCCAGTTGTTTTCTAATTTTAAAAAGTAAGTAATGTAAATACAATATATAAACCTAAGAGAATCAGCAATCGAAAAAGGCTTTCAATTGTATCCTTCGTATTATAAATTTGGCACGCACATATACAAGTTTTCCTTGGTATTTGTTAATTTATTCGATTCATTTATTTTATTTGTGTCAAATTTACTAAAGATAATCGTAAAAAGAGTTTTGGGAAATATTGATTTTTATCTTTTCTTTCGAACTGCATAACTGAAAAAATTGCAGGTCGATACAGACGTCCGAAGTATACAAATATAGTAGAAGACCAAGATACAGAAAAATAAGATTTCAACGCAGGATCTAGCAGGATTTCGTAGAAATTTAGGGTTTTATAGTGCGTTCCATACATCAAAAATCTAAATTATTTTTTTTAGCCAAAATTATAGGGTTAAACAAAAATGTACAAAGAATAAATATTTTAAGGAATGATAATATCGAACCGTTGGCGTCATAATAAATTGGAAAATCCGAAAAAAATCGTGTCACAAAAAATTGCCATTTCGACTCAGTGGGCCGGGCCGCTAGTAATAAATAAATCATTGCTTTTGTTCCTTAATACTAAAGTGACTTATGCAATTGTGGATGTCTCATTAGGATAAAGATGTACATAAAAAAAACGAAATAATGTAAACTAAAAATATAAACTGTAATCGATTAAGAAATACAAACAAATAGTATCGATATCTCGTTAATAATCGGATATTGTACTAACCGATTTATTTGACATCATCCCTTTTTCACAATTTTGAGATATGTCAAATGGAACTTTTAAAATTAGATAGATTATAGTGCCAAATTTCGTCACATGCTAATAGAATTCTGATGAATTTTAACAACACCCAAACATTGACTGAGTGTTTTCGTACGAATTTTAATCTAAAAATTAAAGTAACTTTTTTTCTATTTATTCTTATGTGAAAAATATGTTATTCATCGTAAACAATAAACGTTCTCGAACATTCTGTATCAGAGAGGGGTTAGGCCATATACATATGAATAATCCATCACGCTAGCATAGTGCGGGTTGGCGGATTTTACATACCGTAAAAATTCTTTAAAATCACTATGGTATGCAGGTTTCCACATGATCTTTTCTTCCGAAATAGTGCGCGGTGATTGACTATTAATACACAAATAACTCCGAAAAGTCAGAAGTGTGTCCTGGGATTTGAACTCGCGACGACTTAACACGTTGGAAGTCGCGTCTGTTCCGTTACTAATAGGCCACCACGGCTCTACTTTCGAACGTTATAGAACAGATTTTCAAAATAATCTTGCCTATTGTACTGGCCTGCCTGAAACTAGATATACCTACAGGCTCAACTCGAAACCACTCACACTTGTGACAAGTTTTCCGCCTTTGTTTACAGTGGTCGCTTTTAATAAGATTATTTAAATATTTAATAAATAATAATAAATATTTATTTACACAGACAATTACAGTCCATTTGTTAGTAGCACAATATTTTATTTACAAGCTACAGCTTAGTTTATTTTAATTAAATTTTAATTTCATTTGTGGGGAAAGTAAAAATACTTTTCTCCTTTTCATTATACTATCATTCTAAATTCGATTGATTAGTTGCAGAATATATTGCTTGTTATTATCACTCATGAGTAACAACAATCGAATCAATTGAAATGAAATTAGCGTTCTATAATGTACATTTAATTTTAAAAAACTTTGCAGCAATCGTATCAACTGAAATGAAATTAGTATACTATAATGTACATTTAATTTAAAAACCTGTTTTCTTACTCACATACGACGAAGACTTGCTAACGGACTAAAATATAATTGTCTTTAGAATACAATATTACGCGTTCACTATGGCTTACAGGTTAAACCTGACTCAGAGTGAAGAGTGTGAGGCTCAACAGCCGATACAAAGAGACGATGTGTCTACTAACCGTTCTGTGCTATCTGCGTTCATTCGCCAAGTTCGGTGAGAATCTGCACAATCTTGCCAACCTGCCTCTACACGAATACTATATCAGTTTACAATCGGGCATTGCTTCGCATGAAACTCCTCTATACTACCGAGGTTTTGATACAAACTTATGCCTTCGCACCGCTGGTCACACCGCTTGGCGGGCTGCACTACACCCATACTAATATAATAAATTAATTACCGTTATAAGGTATACATACATATGTATGTAATTTGTCTACGATGTGTTTGTTTGTATGTACAAACATACACAAACATCACGCCTTTTCCCGTCAGGCTCATTTCGTATTATGTGTTTCGTCCCATGATATGATAGGGGGAGCCATCGCCATATCTGGTATATATTCCTGACTTCGGGTTGATAATGAATAGAAAAATCCAATTTCACTTGGCCTGGTCTGGGATTCCAACCCGAGACCTCAGCATTGTAATCTTATACCGTAATTATACCAGTCTTGACAGCGGCATGTTATTTACCAAGTTAGTTACTCTTTAACTGCACGGTATGAAAAATTAATTTTTCAACACATTTTTTTCTAAACATTAACTCCATTGTCTTGTCAACAATCTTAAATAAATGAAAATATCCCTGTGATCTATTATTTTTAACATATTATCTTTATAACTCAAAATTTAGCAGTTTGTAACCCTTTTGTGACCCCATCACAAGCCTGACAAAAAGTGTGTCACTCAGAATCAATATTTTCAAATAAAATAAAATTCAGAATAAATATTACATTCAACATAATATAAAATTCTTTCATTATATTCCGCGTAACGTTCGAACACATTGTTAAAAATATAATATCGGTGACACCCTGTACTTTCGAGAAACGTCAACCATTTTTATTTCCGCGAAATGTTTGTGTAAAAGGTACAAACACTTTATTCAAATATTTTCAGTTTGTAAAAGTTCCCGACCATCGAAAGCGTTCAAACAGCTCTTTTCACTGAATTTTATTGTTATAAAGTCGGGTTAAGAGTACGAACTGACAATTGCCCCATTCAAAGAAATGTTACAATGTTTGATGTTGTGAAAACTTAATACAGAAATAAAAGAGAAAAGACGTGTATAAATGTTGCGTCCTAATTTCAGATTATAAGTTTTTGCGAAGTAAATTAGGTAGGCCAGATTCATGGAAAAAAAATAACATTTGCAAGAGAAAACGTGTAAACATAAATTGAACTGTGAAAAAAACTGTGAACATCTGTCGATGTGACATACTTACAGATGGAAATAATCATATCTTTTTTTTAACTCGATTAAAAAACGTGGAATCAATTCGATGTAATTTAATGTGATGATTAAGTTTCATCCAGCGACAGTCTATTCTTCACCGAGATCAATCGCAAAATTAATTCTCGATCTTCAAGTTTATTGACTAAAATAATCTCTAAATAGTTATATATAAATTAGGTTTCATGCTCCCGTCGATTGATTTCCCAACGGGTTAAAGACAAAATAGATATTCCGAGGAAATATCTGTGCTTCAATGCTCGTTGTTAGAATCTGCTGCTTTTGATCCTGGCTCACAGGAATTTCAATACGAGATAATGTCTCTGTTTGCCTCTCAACTCCGCTTACTATACTTGATTATATAATGAAGCCATGTAATGAAAGTACGTCCAAAAAACCTATTGTAGAAACTTCGTGCACAAATAAGTAAAAATATCACATTTAATTAAAATATGTATCAAACTAACATAATTACTTTGAAGTAGCCGAGGTGGGCTACACTGAATCAGAGGCCATCCCCTCATTAATTGAATATAGTAAAAAGCCCTCAAAAGAATGACGTCACACCGTGCTATTTCTTTTAATGCAATCTGGACATGCTCGCTATGATTTCAACGAAAAGCTATCTATTATCGAAATTAAATTATGTTCGCATAAACATTTTTGTACAAAATGAAGTTGAACATTACACAAGCTTTTATCCCATTGTGCTGTGTGAAGTTTGTGGAAGTCAGGAATATGGGCTATGTTCATTATTCCGTCAAAGAACGAAAAACCAAGAAGTCGCTAGAGTCTCGGAGTCTATTCTCGACTTTCTGGAATTTATAAAATAGAGCCTCCGTATCGCGAGACCTTACTGCGAAAAATCCTTTTGTAACTTAAATAAACAGTATTTGCTATGTAAAAGTGGATTTTATATAAATATAACTTGTATCAATATTAATTCACATTAACATTGCGTTACCATTCGAGTAACAATTTGTAAAATGTCCAATTGTGCTAAAATAATGTCACATAGTTTCTTCGTAATTCTTTTAATAAAGCGGCTAATATAGTATTGTATTTCGTACCATACTTTTTCAATTCAAGAGTTGTCAGTTTTTATAAATTAACAATATTCACACTACTTACCATTTTGAAAAAATTATAAAGCCATTTAGGTAATTTGATGCTTTCGTCGCTATATTACGCAAGGATTCAAATTAACACTTTCGGTTATAACAGGATATAAGATTCTTCCCCATGCCAAACTTCAATAATTTCGGCAACCAAAGGCAATCCTCTGATGCATGACTTTCATAAGTAATCTTTCCACTAAACATATTGCCTATTACTTAAAATAATTTCAGCAGGTTGGCATAATGTAATAACATACATTAAGCAATTTTTGAAGAATACTTTGTATTTTCCTAGCGACTTTATTCGTCAATTTTGCACGTCGGAGGAATAGTATGAGAGACGGGAAAAGGCGTGTGCTTAAGGTCAGGTTAGTATCGAATATTAAAATAATGTTTTACATACACACATAAACTTACGCCTGTGTACCATTCGGGTAGGCAGATACTATTGAGCGCCAAGTGCTACGGTGCATACGGTACGCACATACATATCTCTTTCGCTTCATCAACTATACAAGCTCGGTTTCGTCGGTTTCGAGGCCTCCGTATTTTTTCTTTCTTTAATAGGTCTTCTATTTCATTTTTATAGGACTATCTGGGACGTCCTCGAACGACTGTACCACCCATCTTCGCATCTTTCGCAAATTCGGTTGTGTCAACTATTAATCGATTATAAATATGTCAAAGTGCTTTAGACACGCTCGGTTTACCTCTCGCTTCATCAACTGCCCTTATTCTCTTAATTGAAACTGATTAGTGTATTTCTTATTTGTAATTTTTCAGACAAAAATATATTATGATATTGTACAAAACTAGTTCTTAGTACTCATCAGGTTAAGATGCGGCTCGGGACACCGATATTTGTCTCGAGGCGAGAGTCAAAGCCACGCACTCCTGTTTTACAGCCGATGATTTTAATCGCACCACTATTCACAATTTTTGCCCGCTGGTGTTATAGTCGCAAATCCGGTTTTTTAGATACGAATATAATATTGGATATTTGTAACGTCTTTACGATAAATTCCTTCATTTTTACGGTTAATAGATTCTGAAGTCATTTATACTGTCCTTGTTAAAAAATAGACTTACAGATTTGAACTATTGGCGGTTTAATTTAAGATAATCATAATTATGTCTAATAAATACGAGTATTGATTGTAGACAAATCGTCTTTACAAAATGCATTCGATATACTGATTAGGCGGCCAGACCCAACCATCTCCTTTTGATCAATCCTTTGTTGTTTGCGGTAGCCTACGAGTATACTGAATTTTAATATTCTATCAAATTCTATCTTAAAGACAAGGCAGCGATCGAAGCATCGCCAAATAATCGTAAATCAGAAGCGAGATTTAAATGTTCAGACACCAGCCATTACTAATGAAATCCGTATGTTCTCCAATCAGGAGACTAGGCTTTGCATAAGACAATGAACCAATCCCTTTCACATTCTAAAGCGCCGTTTACACGGGGAGAGTTTCTCGCGGCGAGATTCCTATGCGATTATCGCATGACATAACCGCTATAGATTATTGTGTTCTGACAATTTTTTACACGATGCAACTTTATTATATCCTTACGATAATCGTATCTTTGAGGCGAGAAACTCTCCCCGTGTAAATGGAGCTTAAAGGAACCCCAACCAACAGCGCTACATAAGATATTGATTGCACAGACTTGAGTACTGGCGGAGGTGTAGTCTGCATAACCCTGAAACGCATTACGTTTGTGTAGTGCATGTCGTTGAGGAGTAGGCAAAGGTGGCCCTAGCATAGTTTGCTGATATGATATCCCACAAGATGACACAAGGTAGTAGGGTTTCCTCCAAGTCTCTCAGCTCAAACTGTGTGCAAAATTTTTCCCTGCCGCTGTCAAATTTGACTAGTTCTCAAGAAACAGGCAACGTCTAATTCGAGAACATTTATTATTCTAATTTGTAAAAATTATCTTTAAATTTTTTTCATTTTCATTATTTAATTTTTTTTTCACTGGAAAAACATGACTAATCTGTTACAAAATAGCTTAGTAATAGTAAAAATTTACTGTTATTTATTAAAGAACTGCGTATTCAGTCCATCACTGTTTACAGTAGGACGTAGTCTTTACCGAGTAGGAATAATTCCGATTTTGAGGAGCTTGCATACAGTCATTGCCTGCCACCTTTGATTAAGGGAAAAAATCTTTGTCATAAAACTTTTCAAATGAAACTTTTTAAGGAAAATCTCTGCATTGTCTCTTCCTTCGAACCAAATTCTGACACCCAAACATATGTTCTGTCATAATATCTAAATTCGCCGCGATATACGTGCAGCTCAAAATTAATGTGTGCATAAAATTATATAATCATGAGATTTAGAACTAAGTATCAATTGCTTCCGCGTTTCGGAAGGAGAATGTAAGTTATCAACCGTCATTCCTTCTCCAAAGTAAATTAACTCACTCAACTGTGTCCAATGCTCGTAGCCTCGGCGCCTGGTTAGATGCAAGTGTTGTGGGTATAAGGAACATGAAAGACTTTTCAGTCTAACATCTAGATCCAAAACGAAGACTTGTGGATTATAAAAACATTTGTCTAACAAATTGTGCCTTCAAATAATATTTTCCAATACTGTTTCCAAAACAACAAGACAAAATCTGACTCAACAGCACACTGACTACGAGGACGAAATACAAATACAAATTATGAAGTATAAATACAGACAATTTATTAAGTATTATAATGTATCCAACAACGTACAACATAACGTTATACATAAAGAGTTGATACTTGTAAGTTTTCAGGTAGACGAATAAAAGGCACAAGCCGTTATATAAAATAAAAAAGACGTTACCATTGAGAGGCTTCTCTAGGAGTAACAACCGTGATTGTAATCAATTCAATTGAACCAATAATTGGCCGTAATACGATGTAATTAGGATTAGGATAGAATCGCATTAGGTTTGTGCCTGTAATGATATTATACAATTGATTAATTAATAAATTTAATTCCTATTAATTGACACAAGCTCACAAGGAACTCGCGCCCTTTGTTTATAATAATGCAGCGTAATGACAATAAATATTATTAAGACTAATCATAATACGACGATTGTGTAATCATAATTCCTCCATTCTTTTATGCCAGGACTCTCTACACATACAACTCGCATATTTAAACTGTATAAAACGCTACAACTTGAACAATCGTGGCGTGATAATATTCCGACTCGGCCGTCCTTCACATCAGCCGTTGACAACTCCGTTCTGTGTTCGAATCCTTATTCTATTCTTCTTAATATAACTGCCAGCAACATCGTCATGCTAAAATAGGTTGCTTTACTCATCGCTTATAAAAATCACCCGTTATAAAATATCTTAGTCATAACCTGCATACCTACCTAGGTGTAACATAAACTACACCTTCGATCAGTTACTATAGATTGAATTCGAGCAATAAAAACGAATTCTGCGTATTACATCGTACAAAGTTCGGATAGTAAATAAATACGATATTCCTCTCCGAATGGATAAATGCAAAACGACTACACCTGGCTCTTTGTGCTCAAAAGGTAGTGAATTTAATCCCTGTACAAACGATTATGGCCAGATGTTGACTTACTGTACGGCTCTGTGTTTGATCAAGCACCACGCAACCCTTTCCAATCAGTTTTACAGTTTTGTGGCGAAGTTAAATAAATATTCGGACTCTTTGACTGGTAATACGAGTAATATAGTCCTTTACATCATGGTAGAAGTGAAGACTTTAAGTATAAGTTTTCTCTTTTATTATGATATTCTGCCGGGTATGTAATAAACTTTGAAGCTACTTAGTTAGAAACAGGTTGTATATATAATAAAATTTAGTTACATCAAATGCACTATTTTAACCACAATTTCCGTATTTTCAATTTTAGCTCTCTTACCATGACTTTGGATGTTTAAAATGCTTATTTAAAAAATCATTTAAAAAATGTAGAATAACATCCTAGATGCATATATCTGTTTAGAAAAAGTATTTTTTTTTATTAATCTGTAAATAATTCAGCATATTTCATTAACCTTACACGTATCATTTGGAAACAAATATTTGAAAAACAAATATTTAAAACTGTTTTTAACTAACAATAGCTCTATTCGTTTATTTTCTAAAGCAGCCTAATAATAAGCCTAGTGAATTATTCAGTATTATAGTCTCGAAGAAAAACGATGTCATAGTTTACGAGGCCGACAATATTTCTGCACAATCCCATATTTCTAAACTAATTGCTTGGTCATCGTACAGTCTAGTAAAATAATGCTTTTGTTACCATACGAATATTTGCGCCTCTATAAAATGGCGATACAATAATTATTTTTATGCTTTGGAATAATTACTGCGTTGTCCGTTTGTTGATATATTTAAATAAATGTTATTCCTCTTTGAGACCAGTTTGTAATAAAAGATATATTTACTAATTGAACATTGGTACTCTAAAGAATATAATACCTATACATATTTGTGTGCTTTAATATATATAGAGAATATACATTATGTGTATACAAACTAACCTAAATAAGCCTATCAGAGTATTGTCAGTTGGGATGTTGTCGAGATATTAAATATTATACCTTTCCACATTAACTTATTTATAAGAAGACACGATATAGACTGCCTCGGTGGCGTAGTGGTACTACGGTACGATTGCAAAGCTGAGGTCTCGGGTTCGAATCCCGGGTCGGGCAAAGTGATATTGGATTTTTCTATTCATAATCAGCGCGGAGTCAGGAATTTGTGCCCGATATGGCGATAGGCTCGCCCCCTATCACATCGTGGGACGGAATATACAAGGCGAAACGTGGGTGTTCTGGTAGCACCTCTGCCTACCCCTTCGGGGAAAAAGGCGTGTGGTTATGTATGTATGTATGTAAGACACGATATAACTAACCAGTACATTCAACCAACAAAAAATTGCAAAGTACAAATTCTATTGTTCAAAATTATCGCGAATCCAGACGTGGCGAATATAATAGTTCAAAATTAATGAATATCAATATCGGCACCAGTGTCGCGTAAATTCGTAATATACACGATCCTTTTACAATGGACGTTTCGTTTCGCAAAATGAATATCCTGCCCACAATGTTATTGAAACTACAATAGATCGTCCAAACTAATGAATACTGGACACCCATCAAAGCGTAAGTGAATTCATCTAACTTTACAATTTGCGCGCAGCAAATACTGAATTTATTTACTGTTAATTTCAATAATTAAATTTTCAAATTGAGTCGCAATGCAACTCAACATTAATTGCTAAAATATTTCGTGAAACACGCTGTTGTTTCCCAGACGAACTCGCGCAAACAATAGAAATTGTCCATGGCATGGTATTTCCTGAAACGCTTCCATCAAATAAAAGCCGTCATATTAATATTATGAAACAGTATTGGAATAACGTTGTAATTTCCAGCATTATTCCTGGAACTAGGATTCCGACGTGTAACAGATTTAGGGAAGGTGGATGGAGAGAATTCGGCGAAAGCCTCAATTAATTAAAAACCATCATAGTTGTATTTAACAGTATTGGAGTTATGTGATGGTGGAAGTTGCTGTTCCTGGAATTTTAATTACTGCTTTATTGTGGAGTTTCATTCGATGAGTGAAATTTTTGCAGAATCGAAGCTTTCATTGGGTTTTTTGCAATCCGTACATGGTGCATAACCGGTAACAGTGTGCGATAGAGTATCGCATTTCTAGTAAGGGCTGGGTATATTGTATCAGTTTCCTTAGAAAATTCAAAGGAGCGTACCTTTGGCTCAAACCCGTCTTTCATCTTATCAGTATGACCTAGCCCTCAGCAAGGCTCATTTATACAGGGTATATCAATACTGCCACTGAAAACGAAGCCGGGTGATAGTTTTAGTGACTACAGACACGATGCAACTAAAAATTTTGCAAAAAAACGCGACGATTTTTTTTGTAATGTTTTAAATATCGTTGTGTTTGGGTGGTACGTAGTTTTTCCTGTATACTGGCGGATATAATAATATATAAAACGCAAAGGTTTACAACGCAATACGCACCGTCCGTCAGGAATACAAAGGTCAGGCAAGAACGGCGAGTGCAGTGTATGTAGACGGCTGGAACGACTGAATGCCTTTTCTCGACCTTAGCTTTTTCTCTAACCTTTTTTTGTTATAAAATTGTTTCCAAACATCACATATTATACCAACTGCATCAGTGAAGAAAGCAATTAAAATTGTTTGTTTGTCACATCTACGAACCTTTAAATTAACACGATTTTTCCAGTGTAATTAATATGTAGACAATCGATACAGTACCACGTGACTGGTAGACCACTTCCACCAGTACAATTTGCTCGATCCAGCGGTCACGTTGTTCTTGTTAGGTCTTCGTGGTGGCGATCCTTTCAATAATGGCCTATTGCATCAACGGATACGTAGTGAAGGTCAGACGAGGGATTAAGTAATGAAATGGCAGGAGCAGTCTCGGTCGCGGGAAGCTAAAGCAACTTGAATATTGTGCGCAATGGCGAGAGATGTCGTCTGGCCCAACTCCCAACCTATAGTCTGAACGGCTCTGCGTTTACCGTGTAATGTACCTTTTGCTGAGCCTAAGTGTACTGTTTTATTAGCGTGGTCTATTTTGATATTTCTAAATCAGATCTGGTAGGCATTGAAAAGATTTATTACTTGTCATTTGGCATTCAGAATAAGAGTAGGAGGAAAGGATAGTTAAATGAGCAAATGATATGAGAAATAGATGAAGCAGACATGTTATCAAACTTCAACGTGCGCGGTGACTAGTTAAATACTCCAAAATTTAAAATTTTCAGATAAATTTGAGAATTTCAGAATATTTTTCTGATATTTTTCCATTTTGAATTTGGAACAACCAGAAACACTGAAAAATGGGGTAAATCGAAAATCAGGGGAAAATAGAAATAAGCTACTCGTCTTGTTTTGACGTATTTTATTAACCAATTTAAGTATATTTATATAGAAATAAAAAATAAAAAAAATAAATAAGTGCGTGGTGGCCTAAAAAAGTGCGTAGTGGCCTGTTGGTAAACGGACTAGACGCGGCTGCCTACATGTTCACGGTGGTCGCGGGTTCAAATCCCAGGGCACACCTCTGACTTTTCGGAGTCATGTGTGTATTGATAGTCAATCACCACGCACTATAACGGTGAAGGAAAACATCGTGAGGAAACCTGCATACCATAGCGATTTGTATAAATTTCTATGGTATGTAAAAGTCCGCCAACCCGCACCAGGCCAGCGTGGTGGACTATGTGGCCTAATCACTCTCAATCGTACTCTCGATTGTAGAGGAGGCCCGTGCCCTGCAGTGGGTCGTATATGGGCTGATACAATACAAAAAATATATATAGAAATAACGTTTTAAAACTCTTTTTCCACATAACAGCGGTTACATTTAATCCCTACCCTGAATTTGGACTTACACTAAATGTACGTTTCGTTTCTTAGCAAGTTCAACAATACGAATTTTACGAATTAAATGCTCCAATAATAACTTTATTAAATTAATGATTGAATTTTACATAATTATTCCAGTTTGAAATTCATGAAAATTTTATGAAATCATTCCGAAAAACAGACTTTTTCCGAAAAATACACAACATTACGTGAGCTCATGTTTTTATTTTATTCCGTTTTTCTTTTATTACTTATATTTTTATTGAAATGATATTTATGCTTCGCTACTCCAGTATAGTAATCATGCTGTGACTATCTATTACAAGAGATTGTACCTATTGAGAAAATGTACCTATATTCATGTAAATTTATACTACTTTGTGAATTTTATTCTCAGTTTGATGGTCCTTAATAAATAAATAAGTTGCAATATCATCGTATTTGGGTGGTACATACGTACATTTTCCTAAAAAAATAATGTATACCCTTTTATTACTGCCTCGGTGGCGTAGTGACTGCCTCGGTGGCGTAGTGGTACTACAGTATGATTGCAAAGCTGAGGTCTCGGGCTCGAATCCCGGGTCGGGCAAAGTGATGTTGGATTTTTCTATTCATTATTAGCCCGGAGTCAGGAATTTGTGCCCGATATGGCGATAGGCTCGCCCCCTATCACATCGTGGGACGGAATATACAAGGCGAAACGTGTGTGTTCTAGTAGCACCTCTGCCTACCCCTGCTGGGAAAAAGTCGTGTGGTTATGTATGTATGTACCCTTTTATTTTTTAAAACGCCGTAGTACGCAAGGCTTTAATTATAATATTGGTCTTTAATTGGCCCTTATTAAAAGTATAAACTCGCGGATTGATATATTTAGCTGATTAAATAAAACATTTATTACCGAACACATTTTCATAAACAGATCTATGTTGGATAAAAAAATACTGTTCTTGCATTTTCCAAGATTTATGTTGTCTAGCTGTTGTGTAGTATTGTTTTATGCAAGATTTATTTGTTCACAGACGGTCGAGACCAATGCTGGACCTGACAAAGAAAAATGGCAATACGAACGGAAACGGCCACTCATCTGATGGTGAAAAGTAAGTATTGCAATATGTAAACAAAGCCTAAGTTTATATTCTAGTGACCCTTTGTTTATATTATACTTATATATTACTGTATCAGCCCATATAGTCCCACTGCAGGGCACGGGCCTCCTCTACAATCGAGAGTACGATTGAGAGGGGTTAGGCCATATGGTCAACCACGCTGGCCTGGTGCGGGTTGGCGGACTTTTACATATCATAGAAATTTATACAAATCGCTATGGTCTGCAGGTTATATGTACAAACTGCAGTTATTTATTATGTACTTAAACGGTGGTGGAAAGCATTGTGAGAAAACCTGATTTTTAAAAAGCGGCAAAATATATTTTTTAAGTTATATAAAGGGCGAAAAATGTACGCACTGTTAAAAAAAAATTACAAAACACCAGATTACTAGTGATAGAGAGAACGGATAAGAATTTTATGCAATTTATTGTAATCATTAGATAGTTAAATTTCGTTTTCCATTATTGCAGAAATAATCATTTATTTTCTTAACACACAGCCATAGTTTTATAGACTATTTTTTCAGTCAGGCGACAGACGCTTTGCAGTGCGGTCTGTTCACAGTTGCTCTATAATATCAATTGAATTCCTAGTTCATATTCATTATAAATCGATCAGTGCAAGGTAAACAGAAAGTATTTACGTGAAGTGTCCCGAGTGGAAAATCACCATATGGCTATCATACGCTCTATGGCTCTTCGTCAGCTCAGGCCAAGCACGAAATATATTCGAAAACGGTAATTTTTAAAAGTAATAAGTGACATATAATGTTAGATGTCTAGACACAGCAATGGACGTTCACAGGAAAGATGTTCATAAACAAGCCTGTCTTCTATATTTTCTGTTTTAGCCCATGTACGTCCCACTGCGGAACCGATTGTAGTTACATACGCAAAAGATTCTGAAATCCATGGGTAACCTTACTGAATTAGCCTCAATTAATTTACGCTATCTCGGAGTTGACTGGCAGAGAATGCCCCTGGCATTAAGTCCGCTTATATACCATTTACATATAAAGTTTAATAAAATAAATAAAAAAGAATATAATTAGCATGGGTGTACGGAGCTAACAATTCATCTAGAAGCCCAAGTCAACCTCAACAGCACGCGGTACACCTGCTGAATAACGGACGAGGCTCTGGCGAAATACTCACCAAAACGCATTGGCCAGCGTGGTGTTTTATGGCTAAAATCCTTCTTTATTATGAACTACACGACCGGGAGTAGTGATGTAATAAAGAAGAAGCCAATGTCCAGCAGTGGATAAATGTGGGCTGATATGATGGGAATGATGAATTAGCATTAAATTCTTAAATTACTAGTATGTCCCACATGTTAAATAGTTAATGACAATTTTATGTAATCATACGGCGGAGCGACTTCCTGGCCACTTCCAACAGGTCAATGTAGAGATTCTTGAGGGAGGCCTACGTTCAGCAGTGGACTTCCTGTCGCTGAAAATAGAGAGAAAGAAGGGAAAGGGCGGAGCATCGTATAATCACTCTATCGATTGCACATCGACGACACTTTAGTAGACACGCAATTGTTGAATTAAACACACCATGCGTCATGTGTATCAGCCCATGATCGCCCACTGCTGAGGACGAACAGCTCTGTAACCGGCAGTTCGATTGCGATGGGTCCATGTTCACAACGCAGCTGGTCTAGTGCGAATTTGCAGACTTGTCATTGAAGATCTTGTTAAGATCTGGAGTTCAGGTTTCGTCACGATGTTTTCCTTCACGGTTAAAGTGCATTTAATTGACTACTAACTCATATGTCTCCGAAGAGTCAGAGGAGTGCCCTGTTTGTGCCCTGATTCGGATTACGTCCACCATAGCCGCCGTGTCCGGCCCCCTACAATACATTTATGTTTTATAGAACATATAATTAAAAGTAGCCGACTGCCTCGGTGGCGTAGTGGTGCTACGGTATGATTGCAATGCTGAGGTCTCGGGTTCGAATCCCGGGTCGGGCAAAGTGATATTGGATTTTTCTATTCATTATTAGCCCGGAGTCAGGAATTTGTGCCCGATATGGCGATAGGCTCGCCCCCTATCACATCGTGGGACGGAATATACAAGGCGAAACGTGGGTGTTCTAGTAGCACCTCTGCCTACCCCTTCTGGGAAAAAGGCGTGTGGTTATGTATGTATGTATGTATAATTAGAAGTGTCTTTGTTCCACAGCGATTCTGAAAGTGCGGAGTATGTCTGCCCGATGGCGAAGATCTGCCACAAATTTTTCTTACGACTTTGTATATTTTTTATCGTGGTCATATTTGCTAGCATGGTTGGCTATATCATAAGTAAGTGATTTTTCATATTACATTTTTACGTGTGTGTAATTAGAAACGTGGCAAAGAGATTTTCGTATTATGACGCCATCTATTAGTTCTGATAGAGAAATTGCAGAGGCTTTGTCAATGTAAGGACGTATGTATGAATATCTCTTTCCCATGTTTTTAATGTTTGTATCGGTAATGTGTGGACATTTCATTAAATATTCTATACCTAAAATAGTTCTGAATATTTACAGACCATATTATGATTGTCTTGCAATGGAAATTTAACTACAATTAATATTTTACTTTCTTCGATTTATTAGCCGCAAAATTTACGACTATTCATTAAGATGTTTATGAACCGCACATTACTTGTCTAGACTTTGTATTTGTTTCTAGGAATTGTTGCAATTCTACAGTAGTTAGATGATTATTAAAATGATTTAATTTAATAATTCTAATTTTAGTGCCATTTGGTAAAATGTTCTTACAAATATTAGAACGAGGTCATTACGTAATCATATAATTAATGGTTTTCATTAAAGGTTACACTTTAGAGTTTACACTAATAACATTTTAAGTGCGCGCTATGATCTATTGAAGTTTTTAGCTATGGTTTAGTATGGGGAACGTAAGAAAAATTATTTTAATTATTTTTAAATATTTTTGGAAATAACATCATCGTATTCTTGTGGCTAGTCGTCTCTCAGTTATGATACAAGCGATAAAAATGGCGTAGACTGAATCTACTATGATTATTTAAATTACTTTGGTTCTCCATTTAGAAGACCCAAAAACACATTAATATACTGACTATAACAATCTTGAAAATCTGCACTTAAGATCTATCTTTTTTACAGTCGACCTTCTTCACATTATCTGTAAATATATCCTACGTTAACACGATTCAGTCATTTAAACAATTCCTTCAAATGTCATCTTTTCATTAAAGCCATTAATAAATTAATAAATTAGTAAATAGTTACTTTCCGTAAAAAGTATTTCGGACATTCGCAGCCACCTGGTTAAGCACCTTCTTTAGAAAGCCCTTAAACCCTTTATAGTGTTGCAAGCAAGGTGCCGCGTTTCGGGTTTACCTTGAGTGTATCCAACATGGCTGCGTAAATGTGATTGTTACACAATAATAAGAAAAATATGTCATAATATTCTCCATATCGAAAATTCGAAACTGCTGAGTGACTATTTTGTGTAAATTTGCACAAATTTTTATGGCATATTCCCAAAATCAGTAATAAGGGCAGCAGGGTAACGTCTATTAAGTCTCAATTTAGCTTTTTTATATGTATATTATCTTTGTAATAAGAAATATATTTTTAAATTCGGCCAGCAAGTTTGCAAAAGTATATCATACAGGGTATATCAAGTGTGTGAGGGAAAACGAGTCCAGGTGGTAGTATTTGTGACTTTAGATACAACGCAACTAAAATAATAAATTTTTTGCATTGATATGATTTTTTTTGCAATTTTTTTCCTATCATCGTATTTGGGTGGTAAACACTTACTTTTTCCAAAATAAAATAATGCACAACCTTTTATTTTTAAAGACGCTATAGTACGCGAGGCTTTAAATTATAATTTTGGCAAAAACTATGCGTTTACCACCCAAACACAATGTATTTCAAACATTACAAAAAAAATATCGTCGCATTTTTTGCAAATTTTTTAGTTGCATGGTATCTGTAGTCACTAACACTACCACCTGGCTTCGTTTTCGGTTGCAGTCTTAATATACACTGTATGTAGAAAAATATAAGAATTGACATTGTGTGTGATATAATAATATTGTTTTAATTTGACAAGTCTTTGGCAACGTATTCTGTGAGGGCGTGCACTCTGGTTTCGCGGGCTCATTTGTCCAGTGACTAAAGCAAGATACGAAGCTATTCCTCCGATTTTAAATTAACCAACGTTTTCTCTCTCGTCATTCGTTGACTCAGTGCTGAATATCGTGACCCCTTCATTATAAAGTCATAAGTTTTTTACACCTGATATTGCTAATAAGTCGCCATGCTCATTTCTTAACTCTGAGTTTCTTTAATTCACGTTAATTTCGATTTTAGACTTCAATAATTTTAGTACCACTTCCTAAATCTAGCAATTTACATCCATCCATCACAAAGTTCATGTGTCCGAATTTCGCCGCACGCAAGTAGAAGATGAAAGACTAATACAAAGGTTTAAAGTCATGGAGCGATCAATTTTGATTCCGAAAGATCTCAATAATTGTCATAAATATTACATAGACAATAGAAATATAGGAATGAGCTAAAGACTTCCCTCTAAAATAATTACCGTTATTGAAGGTGCGATCAGAATGACGCCTTATCTTAAAACACATAAATACTACATACAATTGACTACTTCGCAAGTAACAGCAATTTTCCATGCTCTCATGCTCACGGTGTCTTCGTTCTGTCTCAAGAGTCTTAATTATGCTAAGATAGTAAAGGTTTGACTCCAGAATGAATGAGTCGGCTGCCAGGGTCTGCCTCACAAAATTAGTTGCCAGACGCATGGTGCCTTATAATCAAAGATAATTTCCCTTGACCATCAGGGGGCGCCATTGAGGATCATAAAGCAAAAGAAGAGTTAAAATTTAATGCAACAAAATTTGAAACTTCAACATTTCCTGCGATAGAAGATATTAAAACAACAATTCGAAGTAAAACATACGAACGAAATTCTGGTAGGATACCATCGCGCAATGTGCATCGTACCACTGGAAAGCCAAAACCTACAACAATACACCCTTTTTACAGGGAAAAAAAAACGCATAGCGCCTGTTAACGCTCTCCATAAATATCTCCGTATATTATTGTAATGTTATTACTCTCTTTAATGTCATCATTGTAGTTTTTACTCCTCTTTATCTATTAAACAATTCATAATTATCCAGTAGTATCATTCATCCCCACTTTGTGTTATTAAAATCATTGAGTGATTGTCTCGTTGGTTGTGGACCAGGCGGCTGATGTAAAGTACTAAAGTGGTTTACAATAATTTTATCAACCATACTGACTTAGTACAGCTTAGCGAACTATACGTTAGAGCTTACTTTGGAGGATTCAGATGTAGGATATCTTGGGATTGTTTCCTTCACCCGACAAGGAGACAGTAACTTGGATAGTTCAGGCATATTATATGTCTCAAAGCAGTGTGCTGTTATGGTCTGCCCCAGCTAGATTATCGCTCGTGAATTGTAATAATTTACCTTCACCACACTTTATCAACACCACAGTACATTTTAGACATAATAAAAGTACGTGATAGTATACAATGTCTTGACGTAAATATTGGGGTCGATATCTTGAGAGACATCTCGTACTTCCCTGTATCCAACCACGATCGATTTTGTCAATACATAAAGCCTATAGATAGTCATGAGACTTGCCTTAAGTATTAAGAAATATGGCTACTTCTTTCATAGAAAATATGACTAACAATGTAGACAATTCTCTCCAACTATACACACTTGCGACTGGCAGAAACTAATTATGATATAAGATAAATTGCAATATAAACTCTGAACGTGTTTACTATTGCGTACAAGGGTATATCAACGATGTTATCGCAAAGTTCATACAATCAGGAGAATATACAAGATAATTAGTCCTTTAAAACATAAAATAATTACACAAACGTAAATTTATTCTACAAATATTTGTCCGTGCGAGGATCAAACCTGTAACGTCCGGTTCAGATCGCTACATTGTTTTTAATGCAATGAATGACGAGCATGCTATTCGCCTGATGGTAAGCGAAACGACCGCTCATGGATACGCAGGAGTATTAAAAGGCTTTTCTTAAGTCCGCTACGAAGTGAATCAAAAAGTCCACAAATCACATTTTGAACAGATCAATATCCACTTTCATAGCTATTGTACAAACTACCGTTCTAAAATCGTTGCTTTAATAAATTTCTGCCATTTTGTTCCTTGGACAGTTGAGGGATAAATATGAATTTTGTAAACATGTAAAGTTCGCTCGGACGTAACAGTGAATATTAAAATGTTATTACATAGAACACTACGCTCGACCGAGCATGATGCGCCGGCAGCTCTGCTTCGGAGCCAACAGCTTAATTTTATTTAACGCGAATTTTGCTTCGCGGGAACCCCAACGTGGGCGATATATTCGCATCGACTAATCTAGCAAACTCGCCGAGGTTTTTAGGAAAACATAGAAATTTTGAGCCGAACTTTGATGAAGTTGCAGAAATTTACTAAAGTACGAGTATGTACTATGTCTCATAGTACAGTCACACACATGAATTATGGATCGTGAGGTTTTAGATCTATTACTTGTTATGGCATTTAGAGTTGAGATTGCTTTGAGGAATCTCCCTTATTAAAATCACGTTTGCTGATTTATGGTACAACAGATCATCAAGAACCAAAATGTTCCTGAGTCAAGGTTCATCCCTCAGCAGTACTCTTAGATTGCAAGATACTGATACTGAATACACTAACACACATTATGGCAATAAAGTGATTTAATCATCATCATTCGAAGCTTCATGGGAAACTCATCACAGAGTATCACAGGTCACAGGAGTACTTGGATGCTATTTCAGAAGAGACTCACCTAGTAGTCAGCTGTATGGCAATCACTATTACTAGTTTAAAATCGGAATTTAAGACTTATATCCTGCGCCCGAACAATCTAAAATATTTCAATGGAAATTTTACCTTAGAGCACAAATTAAATTGTTGGAAATGTAAACTCTAAAGATGTCATTAATGTTTTCATTGTTTTTAAAAACGCGAAATGATATATTTTTCATGATAGTATTCCTACGATACGCAACCTAAAGAGAAGTATAGTTACTTTGTTGAATCAGTCTACCAACTGGCACTAAACGTAAAGATTTTTGTCACCAATAACTGAAAATATCTTACAAATATTCATTGTACGGGTTCAATATCGATCTTCTGTGCTATGTTCAGAAGAGAATAAACGGAAAGAGAGTTGGTTGGAATCACTGATGTCTTTTAAGGCAGTGTATGCCTTAAAAATATGAGTATAAGTGAAGAATTGCTTGCTCTAAGTGAAAATTCTTAGAACAATTTGGAGGAAATACTTCGTATTGTTCGCACCGATGACATTTTTTTATTTATCGATATTTATCGTTGAACAAACGTCAAATACAACTAATGCCTATGTCTTTCGTCATAACAGAATATCTTATTTAGCAAAATAGTGGTTTTAGGTTAAATCTGATCAAAACATGTGATGATAAAGCCGCAACATTTCTTAATACTCATTTAATTCGACGAATAAACGTTTTCTGCTTCTGTTCTAATCTTATCATGTATAAACTGCCTAACATCTACGTCTTTATTATTACTTCCATTTGATTTGGTTGATTATTATAATAATTTTCGTTACTTTGAAAAAAATTTGTCTACAATAAACGCATTAGGTCTTTACAAATCGTCAGAAATATACTGATTACTACCTTTCAACCTTTACATTAGAAACTTAATGTAGTTGAGCTAACATATTACAAGAAAACCTTAATGAACTCTAACAAATAAATTAAACAAAAGCCAAGCTCAGGATGAATTCTTAGAATGACTGACAGAAACCCGAAAATTGAAATAAATGACAGGATGGCATTGCACCTTCTAAATTATTTTTATTTACAGAGATTTATAATCCAAGAATCACAATATAAAAAAACACTTAATAGCCGAATAGGCGAAATTATTCTAGAGATTAACAGCTTAATATTTTACAGGCCGTTCGAATCGCGAACAAGTTATTTTAGATAATTTAGTACTGATGCGATCGCATCTCATATATCTTCAAGCAAATTACCGACAGCGTCAGGAACAAGTAATTCGCCTGAAGGTGAGGTTATCTTAGATCCTCTAAGAGTAGTATAAGGTATAATAAAGAGCACCTACGCATACACAAATGATAGCACTGCACATCACAATAGGGTATTTGACTTTATTGTATTTATCAAAAGGTATCCATAGTAAAAAAAATTCGACCATAGTCAAATACCCTTTTCTACAACATGCAGTCAATCGCTGAGATCAAGTATCCATCTATACAATGCTATTATTTTATTTTACTTATTTTAAAGTTCGATCTAAAGTCGATGCAATTTAAGATCTTTTTGATTCTATAATGTTCTCTTGAGACAATTTGATTTCCAGTTATTATCTGCTAGTATTAACACTTCATTTAGGCTCGAAATTTCATTTTTCAGGAGGCCTAGTCTACTGATACTTGGAATTAGAACTAAAATGAGTCAAGGCTCGCATACATTCTACTTCATAATTCCTTCGCATTAGAATCACGTTGTCAAAACAATCATATCCACAGGCACTAAGTAGAATATTATTAATAAAAGTTTCACCTCAACGACCTGCGAAATTATTTACCAAATGCATTAGTGAAAACACAAATTAAAATGTAAACTAATGAAACAGATCAAATGACTCATTTCAGGAAAAGGTTAGTCAGGCGCTTCGTAGAAAGGACTTTAGACCACCCAAGTACACTTACAGCACAAAATATTTGAAGCTGATGGAATTGTTGAATGGTATGCTATCCATCGCTGTTTAATCTAACATTTCGTACATCACATGCTTAGCGTACAATGCAATGACGATAGTATTTGGCAATGCGTAGATATTTTTTACGTCCCATTGGTACCAGGCACACCTCATAGAACGGCAGAGACTGAGTTGAATTTAAAAACATTATTACACAAACTTATTTCTCTTGTTTTTGTATTTATTTGAGCGTTATTATAATTATGGATACTAAGTATTTATATATATATATATATAATAATATATGCTTTTTAAGGCCGAAAACTTAAACAAAATAATTTTAGTATACCCTAGGTCCGTATGTACTTTGTTGGAAAACATCGTTAGGTGTCTTTTACGAACCAAATAATTGTGCTAATTCACTGTGAAAAAAAATTTGAAAAATAACATTTCTTAATTTTATTTCTAATTTAATTACTTTCTAATTTAATTTATACCAAGTGTTTTGGTTGTATGGTTTACAAAAATAACCTTATATTAGCAGCAACGGCGAATACTCCGTCCTAGAAAAAAAAGGATAATAGAATCAAACCGTTTTTGGCAATTATGTCCCTGCAAAGTGCGCGTATAATTTCATAAGCGAGTGTGTGTGCAATCATTAAAAAAAAACATCAAGACCAAAATTGCTTGGGCCATCATGATCCAGACGCAAAATCTTGCCGAGTTTTTTTTTACTGATTGGTAAAAATGTAATTGTTTGAGAAGTAGTGTCCATGCCAAAGCGAATGACTATTTGTGTGTTCCATCAGAAACATATTACAAAATTACTACCGTAATCTTCTAAATTCTTTCTCATAAAAAAATAGCTGAATTGATTAACTCCCGCTTTTTGAAGTCGATTAAAATTTAAGGTTCATTAGAAATAATTCTACAATTATTGGTCAGTAAATTTATTCACACCTGCTTACGCGTAAATTAAAAGAGGTACAAAATTAACACTTTATTATATTATGTAACAATTTCAAATTGGTTATTAAATATAATCCCAGGTTGGTGAGCAGAGCGAAAAGTATATAAGCATTTAATTATTTAGAATGCCTATCAGGCGCAAACGGCTTAAAACAGGCTGCGTAACACAACATTTTCTAGTTTGAAACCGATATCAAAACAAAGATCTAAGTAGACCTTCATCGATATTAATTGCTTAAAGTCTAGAGTATTGTGGGACTAAAAGATCCACTTTAAATCTCTGATGTACCTTTAAATTTAAGCCAATGGTAGGGATCATAATTATTTATGTTCATATTCCTACGATTACCCCACACTTGTGTGTATGAGGTCAGGGAAACATTATTTTTTAATGTTGCAGATTTAGCTTGTAATTTTACTTCTGATTGTTTGCCTTAAATCATCTCTTTCTTAATTATAAGTTTGACTATTACCTTATTTCCTCTGCTAAAGAGTCATATAGGATTTATTTGTGCTGAGCTACTGCGCCCCCAACATCTATTACTTATGCGTTTATGTTCCGACCCCATGCTGCGCGCTTTTTTGTTTTGTTGCTTTATTTCCCAAATTTTTCAGCCAATTCGACAAAGCAGACTTATAACGACAAAAATTCCCAAAATATTAGTGCTAATACTTTGTCGAATTATGATTATAATTCATATTTTTCGAATTTTGATTGTAAAAGAAAACGGTCTGATAAGTTCAGCCCAGCATTCCTCTCGTATTCCGCGAAGAAATTTGTGGAGTATGGAATTGGAGTGCCCAGTGTTAAAAGAGACAAACAGCAGTATCTTTTAACAACTGTAAAGGTATGTTGATGTTTTTCTTTTATTTTGTTTTTTTATTTTATTATTATTATAAATCTGTAGATTTCATTTTTTTTATAAATCATAAGTAAAACTTTTAATAACTACACCATAATTATTAAAACACAAAACCATAGCCGCAATGACAGTCTAAAATAGTGTGTACGTCCCGCTTGTTGACAGTTCTTAATTGAAGGTTTGCAAGAAAAGGACAAAACTACGACAATAATAGTAATTCTATTAGCTGAAATAGACGAGGACTGGGTAGCAAATGTCACATTGAAGTTGCGTGAGAAGTGAGTAGGAAATCATTTAAAATAATATACCTACTTTTTTCCATAAAAGAAACTTGCACATCGCTTGGTGACAGCAAAGTGGTACAAAAATTCAGATTCAAGTTAGAATAACGGGTAATCATGCATTCGCTTCGTATATATCTCTCTCTTTTAGTAAATGCGTTATCTCTCTCTTTTAGTTTGGCATCTTGTTTCTAAAATATTAAAAACAACTGAACTTGCCTTTGCAATTTGCATTGTAGCCTTTCATAATTTTGTCGATTAAGCAACTTAAATAAGATCACAATCACCAATTTGTCACAAAATATCTAACCCCCTGCATTTCGTAGATGCATCGGTATAGTGTTAAACTCATAATTTACGAATAATTAAACTTTAACTTATTCAGGCTGCATTTAATTTACAGCTTTAGAGATGAGTTTGACTCCGGTCTCTTACAAGTATTATCTCCAAAAGCGTCTTATTACAAAAACTTAGAGAACATCCCAGCGTCGTTGAATGATTCAGTCAAACGGACTAAATGGCGGTCCAAACAGAATTTGGACTTGATTTACCTGATGAATTATCTAAAGACTAGGTGCTTGTATTATTTAATGTTGGAAGATGACGTCATAGCACGACCAAATTATATGCAGGTGAGTTCACAATTATAGGTCGCCATTTGTTGCAACACTTTAGTATTTTTTTCCTCTGCCTACTTAGAATTTTAGTATTCATTTTACTGCTTTCCTGATGGTTAACTACTATTCATTGACATAAGCAATGCCAGGAGTACAGTCAATCCAATATCGTGTAAACAGAGAAAAAAAATCGCGTTAACGCTTAAAATTTTCTTACACTAGTTATTTTCATTTTTCAAATACTTTTGTTTAAGTTCATTATCAACGTTTCCGTGAAAATTGCTTGAGCATTAAGCTGCTCAGGCGACCCGTAGTGCGCTTGTCGATAGCATTAGCGATCTTCATTGGCGATAGTATAGACTTTATGTTTTTTATACCTGTGTCTAAATTTTAATACGATTTAATATTACAAGAAGAAATTACCTCATAATTGGCACTTTTTGTAACAATTACGGGTAAATATATTTTTTTTTCAATACGAATTGTAGGTGGATTAGCTTAAGACGAGTTTTTAATTATTAATGTTAAGGTTTACGAATTGCGATAAAATCTTCAAATTTAAGTGTTAATTATTATAATTCCTAAGTAATTCAAGTGTTCAAAATTTTTACTGAAAATTCACCAAAACTCAAAATTCATACAAAATTCAAAATATTATGTTTTCATATCTATATTTTCTGCTATGTGTTCTTTTGCTCTTCACGGACCTACACTTTTATTTTATTTATTTATTTTTATTTATACTCTTTCTTTACTCGTTAAACAAAACAAAAACATGTAATGATTTTTTAAAAACCCAACAGCCTCTACCTAAAACTCTATTTACACCTGCATAGTATTTGGGAAATTAAATATCAATTAAATTTCATCCAACATCGTAAACTGGTATTTACAATCCACAAGCGATAAAATTAATTAGTAATTACAATTTTTATTCATAGTGAGAGTGTTTCAAAGTAATACAACGGTTTAATAAATTTTCTTTATCATAGATATGAAGTTTTTTATGAATACGAAATGTATTTGTTTCTTGAAATTTAGACTCGAGTATCGATGGAAGTATGACCGATACGACCTGATAGACTTCAAAAGGCTTCTTTATTTTCTTAAAAGGACATTGGACCATTCAGACCTCAAGTCCGAGAAACCAATTGCTTTTATAGTATAGAGAAAGGCCTATGAACAATGGAAAAATTATAGTAATACACAATATATTCGTAGGTGCTTCAAAATCTATGCATAAAGGATAAATAGCAACATGACTGTGCTCCTAGCGTTGTTTAAGTCTTTCCACTGGTCGTTCTATGCATAAGCAGTCAAAATAAATTAAGCCGTAGTTATTTAATCGAAGGTGATTCACCTTTCACATCAGTGTAAAACATTAATAATGTTTTTCCGCAATAGCAGTATTAATACGTAACCGAAAATACAACTAATAGGCTCTCTTTAGAAAAATTATAGAGTTTGCTATTTTTCTTGCAGGATATCAAAAAGTTTACTGTAAAAGTATCTATGTCTACTCCCGACTGGATAATGATAGACTATTCCACTATAGGAGCCATTGGCAAACTGTTCCCAACCTCGAACTTGCAAACTTTCATCAGTTTCTTAGAATTGTTTTACAATAAAATGCCCGTCGACTGGCTGATTGAACGGTACATGAATATACAAGTCTGTGGCATCGACACGCGCAGTGTAAGTAGATACTTCAGCACTCATGTAAGATCTTAGTTCTACTCCAAAAGTTCCATTGATCTGAAGTTTCTTGTGTCATCCAACACTATTACCTGTCTTTGTCATTTACCATTCCGAGAAAATCATCGTCCCTAGCTTAGCATTTTATTACGAAGGCAATCTCACATTAGAGTCTTCACTAGGCACTTTAGCTCTTTATTGCGGAAGGCAAGAAAAATTGTGTCACTAGTGAGAAAAAGCCATCTCGCGTCGGTGGATACTCGGTTCAGAATCCATTATTATACTTTAGATTTAAAATATAAAATGGATATTTTTCACATTGTGGCTATGATAATTATTAAAAATTCTGGTGAAATCGCTAAGTTAATTCATCTGGATTTTAATTTTGAGTTATTTGATTATTAGAGTTCAATATTACTTAACGAATATGTCATAACAAGTGGTAAAGTTTCTACCTCGCCACTATGGTGACTTATGCGCTATGGTATCTTTGCAACCTCAATCATTGAACAAAACAATACTACCTTTGCATATTTCTAGCACAATCAAATACAAATCAATGTTTTAAATTCGCAGAAATTATGTATACGAAATAAAATTAGATTAAGACCTCGCTACAGTATTTCATTATTCCAACATATTGGAATCGAGTCCTCGCTCCGAGGCAAGAAGCAATTGATAAAGGTGAGACATACAAGATTACTTTTATCGATAGATTCTCACTACACTCAGCACTTGGAGTAATTTCTTTTAATATATGATTAATGATACATCATTTCATAGGTATGTTAAGTTTATGAAGCGATACTATACTTGAAGTGGTTGATAATGTTTATTCCCGAAAAGAACGTAAAATTGCAAGTTATTGTACTATTTTTAAGATGTTTTTTGTCGTGTCGTAAAATTACAAATTATTTTTACTCTTTTTAAGAAAAAATGTTACCCCACTGTTCTTAATGTAATTTGGATATGGGCAAATGAGAAAATAGTCTACAAATAAGACAAAAAGTATAGTGGGGAATTTTAAATGTCCAGCATAATTGTTTCGAATATCATTGCATGATAAGTGCATTGATTTAATATCAGATACAGTCACTTTGTCAGGAATACAACACCATAATTTTCAGAATCGTTAGCATTTTTTTATTAGTTAAAGTATATAGTACATGTATTTTGAATAGGTCACAAGACTACCAAAGCATTTGATGGAAAAGTTTCTTGAACTATTGCACGTGATTTGACGCCGGTATATATTTTATCGGACTCTCCAGCCGAGTACAGGGTTTGAATATATCCAGCGTATTCCGCGGAAAAAGGGGACAAGAATCATACGTTTTGTAGAAATATTGATGTAAAATTAAATAAAAGTTTATAATTTTTAAAAACACTTAAGATTGTTTGGTATTTTTCAATTGTCCATTATAGATTTGAATAATTTTGTAAATAATAGCATTTTAGTAGTCTTTTGAACGATGCGGGTTTTGTCTATAGATACCACACCTCGGGCCCACATACACTGATAACAGAAAGTTCAAGATCACTGTCAATTTGAAGGTTATGGAAAGATAAGAAATATGAAACTTTATGCCAAACTGTTTTTGTGTGAAAGCTAATAACTTATACATAAGCATACATTTGTTAAAGATTTAATAAATAAACGTATCGTTTTATTATCATTGGATATTAGAATTTTAGAAATTTTAATTAACAATGTTCAGGCACAAGGTAAATACACTTTTAGATAAATTAAAGCATCGTAGATCGTATTTTACGTTATTTAGTATTTTGTAGCATACTCATATTACTCAAATAAAGTAATAGAATATACACATAACACAATATACTTATTTATTTTTATTATAAATTAAACAATGAAGATATATTCAAATTTTAATCCACTGTTGGTTTGGTTCCTAGGTCTAGCCATCAAAATGTACTATTAATATAAAATGTATTTATAAATAAACGTTGTCAACTTTTACATTTTTTACGGTATGTTAATTCATCTACATAATATTTTTCGATTTCGTTTTACCATATAAATAGAACTTCTTGTATTATTAATAACAAAAAGTCGTAGGATTTCACGCATTCTATATTTTATTCTATATTTTTATTCAAACATCTATTTATTGCTTGTCTTAAGATGCTTTTATTAAACTAATAATATACTATTGTTACTTACTATATTGTTACTTATTTCTATACTTATATGTATACTATATAGTTACTTATTTCCGGGAATAATATAAATCTCTGTTTATATTTTTATCCCTTTTAAGGCCTACTTTGTGCAATAAAAATTAAAAAAATGTTGCACGAACTATGATAAATTTTTGAACAACAAAAAGTAAAGAAAAATGACCTATGACGTAAACTGTCTCAAATATTAATTTGCTATCTATTTATGTTCTATTCGACAGCGGATTTGACGTTTGTTAGCGAAAAATCATGCCGTAAAGGATTTTACGCACACGAATAATACCATAATTAATGCTTGTAATTTGTCCAACGTTCCTCGTGTTGTCTTCGAATACTCTTGGATCCCTAGCCTGGGTCCTTGTGGAGCGTGCAGAAGTAGTTGAATACATTTGATTAGGCATAATATCGATAGCATTATATCGAACGAGAGATTCACGTCCGCGGCACTCGGCACTCTCTCCATACAGCACTTGCTTGCAAATAAAACTTTGTCGTCAGTGGTACAGTATCGAAACTTCTCTCTGAATCTTTTAGGTCGATCGCAACTTTTGACTCTTTCCGTTTATACAACTCAAGTTAGTACTGCGTAGTATAGATTAGTGGCTAACTTAACTTGGTGGAACTTAGTATAAGTTGGTGCCACTTTCGTGCTTTGTATTCGGTTTTGGAATAGGGAGACTTTAATTTAAAATTTAATTGAATGGTCATTGCTAAATATGTTTAGAATTAAAGCTCCTTAATTCTATGACGCTGTTGGCAGCTACGTCACCTTGCGTCGCTTCTGGCTAAAACAGCTCTTATTCTTTGATTTTATCTCCAAAGTACTTAAGTCACATGTACTTTTTCTTCATTTTATCTTATAGCAGCCGTTATCAACGAAAATAATAGAAATTTAACTAACACCACAAACTCTCCGCCCACCATCGTCTCGACCAGTAATCCACGCAAACCAATGCCAAGTGCGCCCCGCAGCAGGACTACAATAACTGGCACAAACGTTGGCAAGAACACTGGCGTAAAGGCTATAGTAAACGCCACCGATTTCTTGGACCCTTTTAGCCCCCCTATAGGGTCATCTAACGCCACCGTCCGGCGCACTCTCGACACCACTACAAAGCCAAGTCGCGCCACCACTACAAAGCCCAATCGCAGGGCCGGTTCCAACCAACTGCCCCCGTCGTTTAACCCCCAGCGACCCAAACAAGGCCGTTTGGAATCCAAACCACGGGCAACAAAAACCCAAATCGGTAAGTACAATTTTTATATCCAATGCCGACGATCTTTGGAACAAAATCATACGTTTATCTCAAAATACATTATAAAAATTCCATTAATCGATACGGCAATCGTAACTTTGAAGATTAAAGAAAAAACCATTCAATACTAAATAGTAATAAAATGCTAACGAAAGTTATTTAAATTTGTCAAAGGATTTCGTTCTAAAGACTCGCTGGTAGGTTACGTTTTTGAAATGAAATCTATTTGTCTCTTTCCGTCTTTGGAGGTTGTTAAGTACGTTGCAGCCCATATGATTCTGCTGCGCGGCCGTGCCTCGGCGTGCTAGAGATCATACCGTCCGGTAAATAGGCATATAATTTTGGATTAAAAACGAAGTGGTAGAGCTAGGCTGATCACAGTCGTCACTCAGCGTGAATGGGTAGGTTCGTCCGGGGCGGTACCACTGTCTTTCAATAATTCGTTCGGGTAGTGAGATAACCGGATGCCCAATACTCCTTGCCTCATCCAATCCTCTTTCCTTCCCGCTCTCCTCACAATTTGATGGGCCGGCAAAACATCCATGATCCAGCGTTGTGGATGTTCATGGGCAGCAGTGATTACTTACCATCAGGTGACTTTATTGTTCGTTTACCAGCCCTGTGTAAAAAACCCTTCTAAGTTATTTATCCGAAAATGTCAAGAGGAATAAATCATGTTTTTTAATTCGAACAGCTAAAATAGGATTGTTCTATCCGTACTTTAAATCTAGGACTTCGTTTCATAGCCTGTGCATGCTGCCACTGGACCAATGGGGTAAGTTGTAGGTAACTAGGTTTCCAGCACTGTTTACAATTGTTATTATACTCTGGCTTGTAGTACTATAAAAGCTCCTTTCTGACGTTGTTAACTTTGTTCAACTTCCTCATGCAAACTCGTTACTAGTACACCTTTTTGGGCTTTTTTCAAGATATTCTTGAAGGTATTCGTCGTGTCGGCACCACTAACTTACACACTATAAATCTTTTTCGTCATTCCCTGTGCAACTATAATAATATATAACACCAGCACTTGAACATCTAATATACACTTAATTACACAACAGCAACTTATAAATCTCACATTTTTCTTATCTTTCGTGCAGTATATTACAGTCGGTTACACCTTCTCAATTAACTTTAAACTTTACTGTTTTACTTTACTGTCATCCTTTCCAATTAACTTTAATTTTGTGTTACCGCCATTCATTTTGATTGCTATATAAATATTGTCGTAATTGTCGATAAGAAAGAAGACGTGAAAGAAAGGAACAATTTTTAAATGACCTGCCCTGCTAATACTAATTCGGAATTATTTCACGTGTGAGTAAAGTAGATCGTCTTGTTAAAGTTAATATACGAATAGATTCCAAAGAAAAATATTTCTATGTGACACTGGGCAATAATATTATTTATCACTATGTTAAAAAATACTAAAAACGTTGAAACTTTTTGGAACAGAAACTACAATAAAAAAAATATCAAGAGTATGTATCTAAAAATATATATATCTAATGGCGACCTAAGAACTAAACCACCAGTGGAACATTATTAACAAAATATACTTATAAGAAACACACACATACATACATGAGTCAACACAACAATAAAGTAAAAGTAATTAGAAAAACTATTTCATAACAAAACTACGAGGACAAGCCAATCATGTACAACGCTATAAACAGCAATAATTCATTATACACAAACTAGACAAAGAGAAACTAAATCATGAAACAGAGAACACCAACAGGTAACACGGAACATGATAAACTAACAAAGCATTTTTCCCTTCAGGATCCCAACTTCAGATCAATGAATAATTACATACCCCATATAAACCCACCTTTAATATCCTGCATAACAACTCTAGTGGAAGTTAAATATCATTCATTCAAAGACGCTTACGAAGCACGTAATTTTTCATGGGTGCATACTCCAAAGGAAAACGATACTGTCGAGTTTTGGTTCAAGTATCCAACTGAGCTACGCAGGTAATCTTTCTTACGTGTTGTCTCTTAACTGTAATAATACTATTTAAAAACTTCTAATTATTGACTCCCTTGTTTTGGGGAACGTATTGTTCCTAATCTATTTTACTAATGTCTTCCAAGAAATTAGTGTGATACTTGCTACAAACTATAATACTAAATATTAAGGCATTAAAATATCGCCGTCTATTGATTTAAGTGTGGATTTTCTGTGGATTCTTAATAATTCTGCAGTTTTAGAGCTGCAATACTACGATAACTCCTAGATTTGAAATGTTCAGACTGTCAGGATATCTCCTATGGAGACTAATATTCATGGTCAAGTAGTTAATAATGAACACACACCACTCAACAGATTCACATTCAAAAGCGGGAACCCAGATCACGTATTCGATACATTCCGAGACACAGACATAGAGGCAAAGTCAGTTGGCCAAGGTTTTACTTACGTCGGGCGGTTCAACGATATGGGTGTGGCTACTGGGATGGTTTCGTCGTCGCTCTGGCCTCTCTCTGCTCTTAGGATTATCGTACGGAAAAATAGCACCTATTGGGCATTAATGAGTGAGGTAAGTATTTAATAATTGTCTTTTGGTCGTGTTTCGTTGATAGTGCCTCCTCTCTTCAGTATGATCTGTATCACGGATCGGATCAGTCTCACACATTGCGAAAAGATTAAAAAGACGTGTTTCTTCCGAATACAATCACGATATTTCATTAAAATTTTTATTTTACAACTAATAGTTTCCAAGCATTACAGAGTTCTTTACCCTTGTGGAGTTGTGAATAGATACACTCTTTAGCTGGTTACCGGCTGATAAGCTGATGGTAAATGGCAAGGGATGGTATGTTATTGTGAGTAGTAATTAGTTGATGTAAAAATACTCCACGGTGTCCTAAGAAGCGATATGAGAGTATTAGAGTTGTGTTGTCTCCGCTCACTGATAGCGCATTAGATTCTGAGAAAACCCACGCAGAAGCCTGTATAATATTTTATCCATACAAAGTTAGCGTTCGACCTCACTGTCCAAGGAAAGAGATCTAGGTGCCGCAGTGTTCGCCTGAGATAAACCCTATTGCCAGCAATGAGCTACCGACACCCACTTTTATTAATCATCATTATAGACAATGTCTACTCGTAAAATCTGCACATGCGTCACTCTTGAAGGCCGATGATCTCAGCATACGCCTTATAAAATACCAGAAGGAGCTTTCCTGGTTAAGAACAAGATGCATGCTTTCAACAATTAAACAAGTTGATTTTTATCAGTCATTAGTGTTTAAATAATGCGTAAATTAATTTAAAACGTATATTTATTATATAGAATTGATAATATAATGCGTTATTTATTTTTCAGATCGACCTACAGATCGCCACCGTTAAATATTAAATAATATTTCGTGATATTCACAGCTTTGTGAATCTGAGACATTTTTGTTCTTGGATTTTTAATAATAAGATTTTACAATACGTATACGATACTTGTAGCTAGACATTTGGTGAAATTCTACTAATTAAATATATTGTTATGATAATCATGTGTAATTTTAAGCAAATCTGTAGAAAATAATACATTTCTAATTAATGTACGTTATGCTGCAATCACATACATTTTGATGAAAACAAGTTAAATTGTACTTTTCTTAATGTTTTATATTCAAAGCTGTAAGGTTACTATTTCTGATAAATGTAGGTTCGTATTAAGTACTTTTATCTATCTACTATTTCAATCTTGATAAATAAGCTGTCTGTGTAATGTTTAATATTTTTTGTACATAATACAAAAAGGAAGTGAAAAAAACACCTAAATTCGATTACAATTATTTTATTTTGATGTAACAATTAATTGTATACAAATGTGTTAATCAATAACATTTAATTATTTTTGACTCACTGTTTTTTGTGTCGTTATGTCTCTGCTATTTTTTGTGCACGGCAAAATCTTTCTGCTCGCACATTTAATTTTTCTTTTTCCAATCTATATTTCAATTATAATCAAAATGCACCCCACATTATATTAACAACGCACAAACATTCTATAGACCTACCCCTACATCCTCATCCCTTCAAGTCAAGTATTTCGGATAATCCGTACGAAAGGGGAAACTTACCCTTAACAGCATTCCACAGGGTTGGCAATAGTCGAAGGTAGCCAGTTCAAACCAACTTTGTAATGAAAAGATATAGGTCGACCTTAAAGAATATAAACTTTAGGGACCTATTGGACAACATTATTGATGTGAAATGAAACGTAATGTCAATTTATAACAATTTTGTATACGGGCTGATACAAAACAATACGTGACAAAGGGACTTAAATGAACGCTGGTAAGCGCTGTGTAGTCCAAATCGAGTAACTAGTAAGAGAAAACCATATCTTGTTGATACAGAACCTGTAGACAAGCCCTTTGAGTACGGTGGCCTAATCAAATACGCCTTAACCCATCCCATGAATCATCTTATATATATATGTAAATGTATATGTTGTGTATATTGTATTATATTTCTAATTATAGACGCGAGTTGCAGTAGGTATTGTTCGTGGTGACAAATACCTTAAACTATTGTTGTTAGGTCATCAATCCACTCGTAATCACATTTTAGATTATTGTGTGTAATGTTTATGAAATTAGGATTTAAGTGTAGACCAATTGTGTCTTAACGATACCTATGAAATATATAAAGTATGTGTATAAATCGGTGTCTTATTGGTACTCGTAATATAATAGTTAATAGGTATGTTACACTGATTCATCATAAATAAATACATTTTTGCGGCCTTACCATCATGCAATGTTTAAAAGATATCATATGTGAATTAATAGTCCGCCAACCCGCACTAGGCCAGTGTGGTAGACTATACGGCGTAACCACTCTCAATCGTACTATCGATTATAGAGGTGGCCCGTGCCCTGCAGTGGGACGTGTATGGGCTGATACACATATGAGAATTAGTATAATACTGTATTGTGTATACTTTATTGTAACTATTATCATAAATGAAGGATGAATGAATAACATGTATAATGTTTGAATATTTCGAAATGTATTTTAAATGTTATGAAAGTCAATAAGTGAGGTTTTCTATTAGTTTATTTTTGGTGTTAATTATTTTTGTTTAAGTTTAGTTTATTTTTGTTCGTCGAGATATTGCATTTATAGGGCCGAGTTACTTCATTAAATTTACTTTAGAGTACGGTTTATATTTGTATTACTATGTATATTTTGTATTTTGTTTATTTTTGCCGCCTAACCCCTCTCAATCGTACTCTCGATTGAAGAGTAGACCCGTGCCCTGCATTGGCACTTATATGGGCTGATTTGACATTGACATTTTTGGCTATGTCCTAAAGTATGATTCAATTCTGTTTGTTGTTTTTTAAAGTCAATTATATATTTTATAGACCTGATAAGTAACTTGTTCAAAATCAAACATACATACGTATTATGTAATAATGATGAATAGTTATTATCTATTAATAGTAGTCATTAAGTTTGTCTGTGGTGACACAGTACTTCCTTTTTTCTGAATGTATTAAGATATAGCATGAATGTATAATAAAATATTAATCAGTTGATAATATAAGTAATCGTTAGATTTAAACATTTTGAAAATACATTTAAATTATACTTCAATTTGTATTAATATAAAGTAGATTTAAAAGTAGAACATATTCCTTTCAAATAAATTTAAAAATGTAAAAAAACTATTGTTTTATTTCCATTTTTTTTACCGTCATTCCAAGACCCTGGTAGGTAAATAAAGATTATTAACTGATACGGTAAATATATAAAAATAATATAAATACACGTCATATTTAACCCCGTAAATAAGATACTGACTTTACTGAAATATTGCGGGTTCGATCCCCAAAAGGCAAAGTAATGTGGTGCTTATATCTTTAGAACCGTGTAAATACTTTAATTTAATGTTCGTACTCTATACAATCACTACAGAAAAATTACAACCAAGCGACGGGTAAAGCATGTCAGACCACTAATATTTACATTCATCCATCAGCCAAAGGAAGTCCACTGCTGAACATAGACCTCCTCAAATGACATCCACAGTGACCTGTTGGAGGCAGCCTGCATCCAGCGACGTCCCGTGACCTTTACTAGCTCGTCTGACCAACTTGGGGGCGGACGTCCTAAACTGCGCTTTCCGCTACATGGCCTCCATTCGAGAACTTTTAAATAAGATTAGTAAAAATAGTAAAACAAATATAAATAAAATGCAGAACAAAATGAGGTTCTAATTCTAATAGAAGTATCATATAGAAGCAATTAGGTGTTCAATATTGATGGTTAACTTTGCAAGATATCTCGTTATCACTTCACCTTAAGCTTACAAATAATTTCATACAATAAGCCAAGAAGCAGAAAACTGTTTACACTCTTAAAATAATAATCCAATCCAATCCAATCCATCAGCCAACGGAAGTCCATTGCTGAACATAGGCCCTCTCCCAATGATTTCCACAGTGACCTGTCGAGGCAGCCTGCATCCAGTGACGTCACGCGACCTTCACCAAGTCAAAAAATCAGAACAGGTTACTAAATATTTTGCACGATAAATACCATAATATTATAAAGCCTATTAAGAATATTCTGAATAGTTAAATAAATTTTCAAATAGTGTACACTCACGCCAACAACCCGGAGGGGCCGGCAGGGGTAACACTAGTGCTAATTATTGCCAAGGCACGGCAAGGCATTGCCTTAGGTACCGGACGCACATTCCAGTCCCGAGCAAATCGCTTGAAATTTTTCAAATCGCACTTACATAAAGTGGTACGCCCAACCTGGAATCAGAACCTATGTCACCTGCCTACGGCCCATATAATGCATAATATACTTTATCAATTATTTTGTTTAACATTTTGTAATAGTTAATTCACATTGGCATAAAATCATAGTGATCACTCAAGTACCTATGTCGTATTCCGGGCTGTCGCTGCAAAAATGTATTGAGAGCAACACTGCCCATACCTCGTAATTATGAAAAGATTTATTAACTTTGAAACGCTGCATTTTGGTTACCTATTTTTTATTGCATTGACTGGCGAGACAAGGATGCCATTCACCTCATGGTAAGCGATACGACCACTCACGAACAGTAGCAAAACCAAACAACACCATGAATTACAAAGCAATGCTTGGCATTCCACTACGCTCGCCATCCTGGGGCATAAGATGTTGAGTGTTATTATATCCAGTAGTTTCTCTTGCTGCAACGTCATTCAAACCGAAACACAACAGTGCATTTACACTGCTGTTTGCCGGGAGAAATAAACATGCGGTACGGTCCATATATGCCGATTATTTCCGGCTTAACTTATGTGTATAAATTTATTTGTCTCATAAACCTGTATTCATTATTTAAAAAATGTACCTATATATATAATTTTAATGCCTCGGTGGCGTAATGGTACTATGGTACGATTGCAAAGCTGAGGTCTCGGGTTCGAACCCCGGGTCGGGCAAAGTGATATTGGATTTTTCTATTCATTATCAGCCCGGAATCAGGAATTTGTGCCCGACATGGCGATGGGCTCGCCCTCTATCACATCGTGGGACGGAATATACAAGGCGAAACGTGGGTGTTCTGATAACACCTCTGCTTACCCCTTCTGGGAAAAAGGCGTCTGTTCATGTATGTATGTATTATGTATAATTTTAATTGACATATTTCTATAAAATAAAAAATATAAATAAACAAACACAATAAAACAACTATCTAACATAATCTTAATGAATACAACAACTTTGTCAAATAAATATAAACATAAAACGCACTGCAACGCGTTAAACTTCTAATAGCAAGCTAAAGGCACGGTGACAGCGCAAAGCGATACAAATTACAAAATACAGCACGCTACAACAGCAGGCGATTCCTAAAGCCATCGGCTACCTCTTGTCATATACGGCACGGTATTTGCTATCATATATTTTTAGGTCAGAGCTACACGCAAAATTGAACCTTAAATCAATAGACATGTGGTCTAGATTTATTTTGTAGGTGAAATACGGCGATTATTGCGATTGATTATGCTGGGTGGCCACGGCTTATAAAATCATCTTAAAGTATTTAAAGTACAGAGGGAGTGCTGGTATTACAAAAAAGTAGATAAAAATGGTCGTGCCGGGCCACCTTTTTCTGCCACCCTTGGCTGACATTTGACAGGTTGTCCAACATGCACGAATTATTTGAAAAAGAAGAAGTAAAAGTGTAGAACTAGCAAATTCCACCCAAACTCGTTTTAGAGGAATAATAAGTATACATACTCTCGGTTATCAACGGAATTTAAAGCAATGTATTGTTTTTTTTTTATATTATTGTTATGATTTACAAAACTAGATACAATCTTATGATAAACTTATAAAACAACATACTATAACAAATTACATAAATTACATTACATTCTTAAATAAATAGTTCAAATGTCATTAATATAGCAACGTTACGAACATTACGAACAAAAACATCTTAGTTTTAGAAGACGCAAATGCAAATGTAATATGGCCCATATATTATACATACACTAAGGATAGTAATTAGGCTGTTTGCACTCATTTATTTTTTTCGAGTTTGTAATTAGTTGGTAATTTATGACATTTTACCAGTTTCGAAGTGGAAACAGATACCTATTTATAAAAGTTTTTAATGGACATTATAGACAAAGGTTATTATCATTTTTGCTTCATAAAAAAACATAAACTGTTTTTAATAGTTTACACTTCAATTATGATGGCTGTATTGAGACTAGAGACAAATGCGAGTTGTGAATAATTTCTGATAATAATTTATTTATGTCGTACACAATAGATTCCTAATTAGAAAACAAGACCAAACAAACAATAAACCGAATATGAAATATCATTCTCGGTGATAATACAGTACGATATTTTCGACAAAGCTGGTGTGGTCGGAATAGCTCAGTTGGTTCAAATCCAGGTTCCGGCCAGTATTGTCTATAATTTCAACGGAGCAAATTTTTCTTTTTCTTTTTTGTAAATCTATTTCAGTAACTTGAGGTTTTACGTTTAAATATTTCCGAATGTTTTAAATGATATTGCGGTAAATATTTACATTGCGATTCCGATTTTATTCATACATGATGGCAAAATAATAAAAAACAGACATTTACTATTCAAATATGTTACATGCTTAGTTAGTTTTATTAAACAAATGTTCAATTTACACAAATAAAAATCGCAATGGATATTAAATTCAACTTTTATGATATTAAATTATCTACCGGCGAAACCTAAACGGCGAAACAATATTTAATCCTGTAATCAATATTGTCATATTTATGTAACATTTGAAGTTAATCACATTCTTTTGTCTGTTAATCACAAAACGTAAACACACCATTGTGTTTCGAAATGAATCGGAAATATTAAACCTTATAGTACGCAACGAGAACAGTGCAATGCCGTGCAAGTTTGTAGCAAGTGTATAGTATTATTAATAATAAGCGAATATGGTGCTGAACATCGTACGTACGAGTAAAATATAGTTAATTATAACAGCAGATATTTCTGGGAATATCGGCTTCCCATTTGAAAAAGTCACCCATCGCCACTGATGCGGTGATACCTACCGAGGCGGCTTTTTATATACGAGTATGAGAGTCCTACCACCAGTGGTAAAAAAATAATATTTAAAATTGTTATGTAACATGTTATTTCATTGATGCTCACATACGAGCTGTCATGTCCAAAATATAATTCATTGTTATTAAAATATTATAAGTTACCAAACCTACTGCATATATTAATTTTACCACACTCCGGAAGGTTTATACAATAGGCCGCAGTTGGATGCTTTTTATATTATAGGAGGCAAACGAGCAGACGGTTCATCAATGGTAAGTGATCTCCGTCGCCCATGAACATTTGCAACATCATAGGGCATGGAGATGCTAAACAAATTAGCGAGAAAATAATTAATTAAAACACTCAGCTGCATTCGCGCTTCGCCGTGTGGTGTTATAAATTAGTGAGCTTCCCCGGGCGCAGCCTGCGTGAGTCCGACGCATGCCCAGGGAGCTGTCTAGAACCTTGGCATGCGAGTACTACGCACCAAGTGAAGACCTGGACAACGCGTCGGGTTCTGCTGCTCAGCCCAGTGACTTGCAGGTTCATTATGCCGGGAAATCGTGCGGTAAGAGTAAGAATTAAAGGCCTATTCCTGCTGAATATCTTGAGTTTATTTTCATATCTGGGAACGTTGCATACATTGCTTGAATCGGACCAACACGTTCGATCCGATCGGTTGAAGCAATCAATACACATACATATATGAACATAACGCCTTTTACTCCGAAGAGGTAGGCAGAGGTGCAACCTGGACACGCACGTTCCGCCGTATGTGTTCCGTCCCATGATGTGGGATGAATAAAAGATATGAATAAAAACATCCAATATCACTTTGACCCGGGATTCGAACCCGAGACCTCAGCTTTGTAATCATACTGTAGTACAACTACGCCACCGAGCCTGTCTAACATCCATATTGGCCCATTTAACTAAGCTTGAATATAATAATAACCACGAGCCATAACAATACTTCCAAACTTATAACAATTAGAAATGAAATTGAAATAAAACGGCTAAAGAATTTGGCAAGATATATATTCTTACTTATACATACAGTTACACAGTAAAGTAAATACATAATGCCTTTAGAAAACAACATCATCATCCTCTGCCGCAGACCCCTGCAGAACATAGTCTATTAAAGGTTTCTACACTGACCTGTAGCCTCTCAGGAGCAGCCTGCAGCGACTTCCAGATGCCTTTATAAATATGTTCATATCTTATGAAATATACAGGGTATATCAAGACTGCTACCGAAAACGAAGCCAGCTGGTAGTTTTAGTGACTTTATTCACAACGCAACTAAAATTTTTGCAAAATAAGTGTTGATTTTTTTTCCTATCATTGTATTTGGGTGGTAAATACATATGTACATTTTCCTAAAAAATAATGTACACCGTTTTATTTTTAAAGACGCTTTAGCACGCAAGGCTTTAAATTATAATTTTAGCAAAAACGATAGATTTACAAAAAAAAATACCCTGTATAGTTAACCGGGTAATACCATTGACTGCGAGATTGCCTTTGGTAACAGACCAGTCGCAACCTCAAAAATAGTGGGCGCGGACTCAAATCCTAGGGCACACCTGCCTTTTAGCACGCATGTGTTGATAGTCAACTACCATGCACTTTAATGGTAAAGTAAAACATCGTGAGGAAATCTGCACACTATAGAAGTCTTAGCAAAATTTTCTGTGGTGGGTCAAGTGCCAACCTGTACTAAAGCGTCATTTACACGAGGAGTTTCGCGCGGCGAGAATCATTTGCCATTGTCGCATGACATAACCGCCATATGACAATGTTCACACGATGGAACTTTTCTATTTCCTTACGAAAATCGTATCTGCGGGGCGAGAAACTCTCCCGTGTATATGGGGCTTAAGCCAGTTTGATGGACTGTGGCTTAATTCCCTCGCAATAGAATCCTGAAATTTGTACATGTCTGAGGAGCTATGTACGATTATGCCCCGATACAGTACAGAATTAACATGGCAGTTATCATGTTCTGCACCTCGGTTCTAAAAAGCCATAAACATCATATTTACTGTGGCATAAACTGTAAAAAAATATTAACTACCTATTTACATAATCTTTTGAGGGGTGCGCCTCAAGCGGTTATTACTGGGTAAAAGAAGTAAAATAAGATAGTGATGCATACAATTAGGGAACATCCGCGCTGCACCTCGAACAGAATGTAAAATCTCATTACGCCATCCTGATTTGTAGGGCGTTGGGCGCATTTACATAATTTTCGAAGCTTAGTAATGTCACACTTACCACTCATCCGATTACAGTAACGTAATATTATACTCTGGATATTTTATCCCTGTATCCTCGGTACAGTTTAATTAACCTCCTATAATGAACTTTCGTACACCTACATCTACTCTACAGCTCTAGGCACGACGAGCGCCTTAAAAGGCGCTGCTGAAGGCGTGGCTCCATCCACATGATCCAGGGAAGGCAAGGGCTCATCAGGAACCGGAAGAAAGGAGAATTTCTGCAGCATAGTTGTGGTAAACACGAAGATGTTGCATTTGGCTAGAACATCGCCCATGCACCGGTGTTTCGCCAGGCCGAATGGAAAGTAGTGGTCAGGAAGAGTCACTTTCCCGTCTGACAGGAACCGCTCTGGCCTGAACGCGTAGGGGTCAGGGTAGTACTGCTCGTCCATTAGGATGTTGGTGAAGTTGCTTACCACCATCGTGTCCTGAAAAATACAGATAATATCACTATTTCAACACACAATACTAATTCAGAAGAAGAACAAGACGTTTGGTCAATGTGATAAGAGAACTAGTGGTCTTGTGCCTTAAGAGTTTTATTTAAATTAGCAAGAAAAATACATGTCACGTTCAGGTATTCATAAACGAGTGAAAGCCGCTGATAACTTAATATTCTGCTGTGTTGGGGTGGTTATCTAACGCCGTTCGATTTAAATATATCGGCGTAATATTAAATTCGCCGACATTCGAGTACTAGTTATAAGAAGTGTCTAAATACAAGCTTCTTCAAATTGCTGTAGTAATCTTTAGGACTTATTTCAGCAGCTCTTGACCTCCTTAAGTAATTGCTTCTCAGAATTTGATCCTTGCTAGGTGTATCCGAAGTGAATAGCTGCTGTATTCTTAGAACTCGTTAAATTTACTAAATATTTATTTCACAGAATATTAAACTAGCTTTACATACATACACAAACTCACGCTTTTTTCCCAGAAGGGGTAGTTAGAACATAGTTACCTACACGACCGGAAATAAATTAATTGCTCGAGAATACAATTAATAACTCTGTTTTGCATAGATATTTAACACAATAAATACCATATTCAACTGTTCACTGTTCTGTTGAATAAATGTTAAGTCACAGCGAACACTACTTGTATATGCTAGGCGTATATACAAGCAGCATATATTTCATAAAATTTCGCCGTGGGGATATCTCATGGACACTTTAAGGACTAAAATACAAGGTTATTTGGATATCATAATTTCAAGACCTTGTTTTAAATATATAATATTTTAAAAACGTAGAAAATTAAAAACAATATAAGCTAAAATTAAGTAACATTATTATACTACTTCAAAGAGCTGGGATCCTCGTAAGAAGTACCTTCATCTATTATCGACACGTTTATTCAGTCAATAAAGAAAAACGAATAAAAAAGATTTGAACGAACCGAGAACCTCCTCCTTTTTTTGAAGTATGTTAAAAAGGATAGTTAAATATCCAGAGGGAATAATGAACCGTACAAAGTGATTAACATCGCTGATATTTTACACTATTACCATGTAATATATTGTAAAAAGCTGCGCAACTATATAATACTAATCGCTCCTAAATTGTAGGTATAGGTAATGCAGGGTGGTTCGACCTACATATTCGAAAATTGGGTGGAAACCGCAGCACGTACCTAGTTTAGTAGGTATAAGGAAAATATGGATTTGAGACATTCTTTCGTCCTGTTTCCATACAAATAATTCGGAAACCCCAAGAGCACAATGTTCACTTTGAAAATTTGTTTAAATAATGCCAATAAAGTTACTCGACATCGCTTATAATTGAGTTAAATTTAATTTTCGGTCACCACGCGCAGTGCTAAACGCCTACAATCACATGAAAGAGTCTTATTATTGTGAAAACGAATTAAATATTGATTTTTTTACCATACCCTACTTTCTTAAGAAAGTTTCAATAAGAAAACAAAAACACAATTGTACAAACACACAACAAAATAAAACAAAAATAATTTTTGTACGTGTTGCTCCACCGGCGAGTGTAGTCATATCTACTGATGCACCTGAGCTTGTGGAAGTACGTGGTATAATTATCTCCTAAATTAGTTGAAATGACTCATCTCTAGTCATTCTTCCAATCACGGTGCAGCTTACGGTGTAGGTGTAACTTTAACCCTGCTATTGTGCAGCCCACGCGATATCTTTGTTAACACTCTGCTCCCATTCCATTATTTTAAAAAAAATATGGGAACAATAATATTATTTTTAAAATTTACACCCTTATCCAGTGGTCTTTCACGACATTCACTGATAAATACTGCCTTATCGGTTATCATTTCTGTTTTTCTGATTTATTCCGGCTCTGTATAGCATAAAATTATTGAATATCGTAATGCGCACAAAAATAGAACCAACGTTGAAAAACAGTTTGGTTAAACGGGAGGTGTGATAGCAATAAAATTACTCAATGCCGCTTGAAATCAATACGAATTAAATATTTACTATAATGGAGAATATACACTGGACCGCTAAAAATACCGGTCGGTTAGAAAATCTTCAATGTCTTCAAGAGTACCTAACCTACCTAACCTTGATAAAATAAACACTAAATTGAAGAATAATTTAAACTATTTATATGAATATTTAAAAAATGAATTCAAGCTTTTTATTTTTAATAAATGCAAAATAAATAAAAATGCGTAGGTAGTTCCTGTACACATTAGTACACATAGCTATACATTGGTTACAGATGTGACATTTTCACGTTTTTACTTTGCGTTGCCTCCGCGAGCTCGGAGTGCTGCGGTTATGCGATTTTGCATTTTTTCCACTCGGTATTGGGGGCGATGCTGCGGAATAATCTGCCATTCCTCTTTTAGAGCTTCTCAAGTATTATGTCAATAGATAACGGCCAATAAGTACATTATAATTCATCTCAACTCTATTGGTGTGTGACGAAATTTGGAACTACGAACAAAATTTAAAGAATATCAATTTAACTCATTACGTATACTCGTATATACCATATTATGTTTCAGTAAAGCAGCAACATACATATGTAATGTTACAAATATGCTTAAAGAATATCCAGTGCGAAAAACTGATCACATTATATGTAATAAATATAGTCTAAGTACTGCTATGTAATTAATGTCAGCTGCGTGATGTAAAAGATAAACAATAAATACAGCTCATTATTTGAGAGATATTTTTAATATAATATAATAAACAATCATTTATATTATTAGCCTAATATATCAACATGTCCATTGTTCAATATATTAAATATGAAGAGAGAAAAATCGTTTTTGACAACAGCATGACAACTCACTCGGGCGCCAACAGACCGTAGACGATCTATACACCAATAAACATTTGAAAGCAACGACTTGAAAACAATGTCGTCTTAATACGGTGTGACTGAAGAAAGATACAAGCAGGATAACGACCTTTTGTCTGTCTGACCTGTCCCGATGTTTGTCATAAAATCTTGCAAATTGGGAGAATGGACAAAATGTACGCAACAGTGGCGAAGGGTGATTTTTTTAAAAAGGGAAGCCGAAGCTCAATACGCGAAATAAGTGTGTTTATTTTGTTTATACCTACTGGCCCTACATAGGGAAGACAATGCGACTGATACTTGATAGTAAACATAGTGCAGTCCACATTGAGTAGATCAACTTATCGTGAGATGCTTCACAGAATTAGCCCGAAACGCGACACATTTACATAATTTGAACGTGTATCCTTATATCCGGACGTTTGTGAATATCCAACCGCCAGCAAATTATTCCTCCGACGATCTCACTCACCAAACGAAACGATTGCGTTTCGTATGATGGCATCTACGTACTGCGGTCGTCAATTATATTTTAATATTTCCAATATACAAAAGTTGCAATGTCATCATGAGAAAAGTAAAAAAGTATATTTTTAAACCGCACGTAAATATAAGATTAATAAAGAAAAATTAATGATCTAGATACAATGTTACCAAGTACGTTAGCCGCGCTTTTATTAGTTGTATTATTAGTAGTCGAGCACTTCCTAAAATCTAAACAGTAACGTTATTTCCGAAATTGACAATCTAAACATGTGCGTCCCTCACGATTATTAATTTCCATTACAACATAATAATACTATTATTATTTATGTACATTTTGTAATTTAAAACATTAAAAACTAAATGCGTGAACCAGCTAATACTCGTATACTGTCAAAATGTTAATACAACACTTACAAATGCAGTGATATCTACACAAATACACACATAAACACACAAAATGCTGAAGATTCGCAGCATGCCTCCTGCTTTTTTAACGGAAATTGAACCTTAAATCATTATAAGTTTAAGGTACAATTTTGCGTGATTTGTTGCAAAATACACAACCATGTCACACCAATGCGTAACATGCAGCCGACGCGGACGGTCGGCGCACGGGCCGTGCCATTGTTATTCAATAAGCCGAACAATTTTGGCAGTAATTCGCCAGAGGTCGCAACGCGGCGCAATCTAATTACGAGTTTGCTATGCGCCTCCGCAGTAATATTTACTGCGGAGGCGCCTGGACTACCGCGCACTACCTATGTGGCCGACAGATGTCGTTGAATAAAATGAGTTTAGATATTACATAAATAATTTTGGAAAATTTGCTTGTTTATAGTGTAATGATAAATTACAAAAGGTAAGCCGCAGGGAATCGAGTTATATGGAGCCTTCGCCACTGGTACGCAATCTGGTACCAGCGCCAATCGGAATTAACGATACACCGTTGGTAAGGTATTTTTATGTAGATTAAGAATAACCATGGCGCTAGTCCTGATTCACTGTTCGATCGAAGTAATATTACTTTAAAATAACTATTTTTTAATATGTCTTTTGTATGTACTTTTGTTGTAATATTCTCCATTCTGACATGGTATTATTATAATTACTAGATAAATAAAACATGTTCAAAGTAAGTTTCATCGTTTTTTTTTATTTACATACATACCTATGCAAATGTGCAGATATAGGTACTATTAATTAAAATATAAACATAAAGATGCTATTTCAAAACAATGCTGGCTCATTAAAACTCGTGTTTAGCATATCCTACTAGTTAGCCGAAGTTGCGATCGCTGCCATTCGAGAAGCAGGCTTCGAACTGGTCGAACACCCGCCCTATTCTCCAGATTTAGCCCCCAGAGATTTTCATTTGTTTCCTCGGCTCAAGGAACACCTCAGGGACAAGAAATTTGAGGATGATAGCGAGGTGATGGATGCTGTAGAGGCATTTTGGGATAGTCAAGATACAGATTTTTTTTAAAGGGTATTTTAGGTTTGGAGAAACGTTGGACTAAATGTATCGACTTGTTAGGAGACTAAGTAGAAAATAAATTAAATTTAAACTACAATCGTTGTTTTGTTTTGTTGAGAATCGATTGAGAGTGGTTAGGCCATATAGTCCACCACGCTTGCCTAGTGCGGGTTGGCGGACTTACATACCGTAGAAATTCTTTAAAATCGCTACGGTATGCAGGTTTCCTGACGATGTTTTCCTTCATCATTAAAGTGCGTGGTGATTGACTATCAATACACACATAACTCCGAAAAGTCAGTGGTGTGCCTGAGGATTTGAACCCGCGACCACCGTGAACATGTAGGCAGCCGCGTCTGGTCCGTTACCAACAGGCCAGCACGCACTAGACCTATATATCGATGGTAAATTTATTTTGATTGGATAGGGGTACCAAAACGCCTATTCTCGTTTCCATCACAATTACCTAGAAATCACCTAGAATACGCATCGCAAGTGTGAAATTCTCAATATGAGATCTACAAGTCTCGTATTGAGTCAATTCAAAGGATTTTTTTAAAATATCTGGATTTAAAGCGCAACAATGGTAAGATGACTACACGCTGGTGTAAAATGTAACATTTTTTGCCTTTGGAAAACAGTCGTAATATTAGTGATATTTGTTTTATTATGAATGTTGCCAACAGATCTATCGACCTCAGTTATTATCGAAGCTAGGGTTGCGCACTAATCACTCAAGGCTTCGGCACAAGCCTCTGTTATCGACCCCTTTTGCATCAACCGAGTACAGACAAAATTCATTTCTATTGCGTGGTGCAAATATATTTAATTTAATAAGCTTTCGCAAAATCTGGACATAAACTTGTTTTGCACTAAACCTAAAGCAATGAGGCGTAAATTAGATGAAAGCTTCTTTGTGACAGACCTCGATAAAACTACCTAGAAGGACTATCTATAATAAATTATTATTGTAAACACATTACAGCTTGTGGTTATGGCGTTTAGTGTTGTATGTTTTTTATGTTTTTGTTTCTACTGTTATGATATTGGAATTGTCTTGTTACATGATACATATTGTTGCTTTCGTGATGTTGTTTTTCTTTTTAATACCGTTTATTCCTTCTTTTATGATTGTTATTATCATTTTGTTGCTTGTTTTCATTTTACTTTTTATATTATTTCATTGTTAACGGTGCTCTAAATTGTTAATTATGTTTGGAGACTTGTTATTAGCAATATGTTTATTTTATATTTAAGTTTTTACATACATTTGTATTTGTATTAGCCTGTAAGTCTTCCTAAAGTAAATAGATAAATAAATAAATTTTTTGCGTTATTGTCACATACCCATTTTTTTATAAATAAAAGTGCGTTAAATTAAATTAAATTGTGATGGATCATTTAAGAACATTTATTTAACATATTACATGATTACATCTCCATTAGCGTGGCACGTCCTACGGCCAGATGGCAGGGCGATTTGCACAAGAGGGCCGACAGCGACTGGATGCCTTAAGCAGCAGACCGGGTTCTGTGGCGTACCTTGGGAGAGACCTATGTCCAGCAGTGGACTGAAACGGGCTAATGATGATGACATCTTCATTATTTTTCTTTTGCAATCAATTTGCAGTCTCTTTTATCTTAATCCAATAGATAGAAGAATATTAGATGTCAATATGTCGAAAAGTACATCAAAATAGAGAAGTTTCTAGTGTAAATGTACTTTTTAGTTCAGTCGCCGTTATACCTTTATATGGCGTATGTTCGGGAGCCTGCAATGGATCTTTTACTGCACACTGGGATGTCATGAAAGCCTTATAGTCTCATGCGTTACTTTTAGTTTGTTGAAAGACGACGGTTTTGTTTAAATGCCAGAAAATGCGGAATATTACGCACTAAAAGATGGGCATTGTTACGTAAACTGAGTGAAAATAAAAACTGGACTGAAAAGAACAGGAATATTATTTAGACATAAATCCAATAGAGCACACATAGGACATCACGTAAAAAGGGATAAGTCTAAATGATTTGGCATTCAAGAAATAATGTATGCTCATTCAAAGAGCAACAAACTATGCACCGTATATAAAAAAATGGGTCGATGGAAGCATAAAAAGTCACATCTACGGATAATGTATGTAAACTGTAAAAGTGTATTTGCAGTTCGCAAAGGTACCAGGCAAAAAATTCGCATGTCTTTTAAATTTAAAATGCGTACTTAACTATTTTAGGTTTTATTTTCATTTTATAATGATTTAAAAGACTTTCAATTTTTTTTAAATATTAAATGAATTGTTTTACAATAGTGCAAATAAGTAGAAATAAATAAATGGGATATTTATCCTTATTCACGAATAATCATAATTTTACTCGTGTTCCCCTAATTCTGCCGGCGCGGTGTATTATGATGTAAAATCTACTAGCGACATCTAGTTTTTAATGCCGACATATACTTTATGTGAATTATTGAAAAATATTGAGTATTTTTTATTTAGTTACCAATAAACTGGTTTAATACTTTGATTGGATTATAAAACAGCTTATTATAAAGTCCTCTACTGCGCAGAAGCGGTTATAAAGATTTCCTTAATTTTTGCTAGTAGCGGCCTCTAGCTAAAAACTTCAGAACTACAACGAACTGTACTTCAATCAGCACCATTTTTCTCTCATAATTCTGTTGATGATACATAGAGGGCTCAACCAGTCCTAATAAAATATGCTATTTATTTATTGGTGGAAGGATAATAAAATCCGCACGCAAGCACCTTACAAAGTGTTTAAGAACCGTGATAGCGACCCACGCAAATGACTCGCATTCGGGCTCACCTATGTTTTATTTAGATCCAATCAGCCTGGCAGAATAGACTATTGACTAAGCTGAACTAATTATATTTTAATGAATGGAATCTTTCTTAATTTGCATAAATACTAAATATTATATACGCGATGGCTATGCGGTCCATACTCGTCCCAACTGCACCAGTAACCATACATCGTACTAAAGCATTTATTATCAAGTTACCTCTGGTATATGGTATCCAGCGAGGGTGGTCCCTCTGAGGGCTCGATGTGGCACTCCGAAAGTCCTTCCCATGAAATGTCGCACGCATTCGTGGACTATGGCTTCGTTATATGGCATGCTGGAAATTTTACATTCAAAATGTCAATGCGGATTTATAATCGAGTGCCCGTATCGTTTCGAAATAAATCACTTTATAATAAACAAGTAAATTGACATAGTATGTAGATAAGTACAGCAATTATTGCACTCAGGAGATTATGAACTTATTCCAGGATTGGGAGATTGTCCGGCCCTCACACCCGCCACTGCAACTCCTGAAAGCCAGGATCAACAGTGGCACAAATTTAAATGACGCCGAGCATTGAAGCTCAGCGCGTCCCTCGGAATCCCTTTACGAAGTAAACCATAAAGTAAAATTAATAGTCGTAGTCGGAAATCTTCGTCTGTCCACTTCCCTTCGTAACGAAGCGGGTGACAAAATTATGAGCTAAAGAAGTAAATTACCTCGGATAAAAATACTTTTACAACCGGAAAAGCCAGCAATTTACTATATTTATTGGGACCTATTATGTGAGTTTTTATACTTGATTCCAGTAATAGGTATGGCAAAAACGCCTGAAAGCACGGAAATTCGACCTAGTCCCCACTAGGTCCATGTAGTATACAACTCCAGATGATATTTGCATACTGTCCAACATAGTTTACGTTCATTTTGTTACATGTTCATACTGTTCACATTCGCAATTAAGTGCTGAACATGGGCACACAGGCGAATTAAAGAGCTTAAACCAGTGCAGTTTAGACTTAAAGTTATTCCAGGATATAATATTTTCCCATCTTAGTTATGGCTAGAATGTTGCAGTTGTACAGATTTATATAGATGGCGGGACAACTTGCACAAGAGGACTGGCAGTGACTGGATGAATAAAGCAGCAGACCGGGCTCTGTGGCGTCCTTGGGAGAGGCCTATGTCCAGCAGAGGATTTCAACGGGCTGATGTTGATGAATATAGTAGTGGGTATCCTGCCTACAACAGCTGTTCCTATTCTCACTTGCAATTAACCAACTTAGAATACAGAAACAACCCAATAAAATCCCTCAAGATTGCTGTTAAAGACTGTTGGCTCAGAACCTAATCGTTACAATATCACAAGAACATACTGTTCAACTTACCTATTGCGATCATTCAGACAAGGCGCCCGATGCCTTCCAACAACACTGTCAATCTCCATCTGCGCTTTCCTCTGGACCTGCTGATCTCTCACAAGGTAACTGAAGCAGAAGCTCATGCTCTTGCTGGTCGTCTCCGTGCCAGCCATGAACATATCCATGCACATCGCCACCAACTGACCCTCGGAGTAAGTGTCAACTTCGCCAATTTCCCTCAGAACCCTGATGTATACGTCCATAAAGTCTTTGTCTTCTTTTAAAGAGTCGAAGCGGACTTTGTGCCTCGCAATCTCATCGCGAAGGAACTTCCAGATCCTTTCGTGGGTTTTGATAAAGTCTCTGTATCCTGAGAGGGTGGGTGCGACGATGCTGAGTATTGGGAAGTGACTGAAGACAGTCCCGACCATATCAACGGCTGCGAAGAGGTCAAAAAGTAGGGTCTGTAAGATCTTCATTTGCGGATCGGTTGGATTGTACCTGATTCCGGCCATCATAGTCCATAAAGTGTTCAGGATGTACACGTTAAAGAAATTGTGCATTTGGATTACTGCAGAGTCGTTTTCTCCAATTATCTCCAACACGTCTTTTACCATGTGACCCGCTTCGGACTTTGCCGTCTCGCCCATACCAGTTCTTCCAAAACCGAATTCCTTTAAATGCTTAATGAGGAACCGTCTCTGCTCCTTCCATAGCTCGCCATCAGTTAGCAGGAGACCACGCCGTTGGCCCCAAGTCCTTGTCTGATAGAAGATTCCTTTCGGTCTACCATCGATATCTTCGTTAAATAGCATCTCTTTATTAGCTTCTAGGCTATTAACCATTACTATTCTGTCTTTCCCTATCCTTAAGCCCAGCAGTGGGCCGTCGTTGCAGTATCTTATGGATAACTCTTTTGTGGCTTTGTAGAGGTATCCAGTCTTTTCTCGTAACTTGTAAACTTCACCCGCGCAACCAAGAATCGGGGACCATTTCGGTCCCGGAGGGAACTTTCTAGGTTTAACCGTGTCTAAGTAGAGGTAGACTACTACCGCTAGCACGGCTGCTAGCACTGCTAACCACATCTGGAACAAACAAATTACACCATGTTAGTACTACTGAGGGGTTCACATAATTGAATAAGTTCAGTTGTAGTGCAGTTACAGTTAAATTTCGATCAAACTAGCCATTTTCGTATTCTCGTAATTTTGACAACCGCTGCGAGATACGCTCGCGTCTAGTTCGCGTCACGCGAGCGCTTTAGCGTATTTTGCTGCTGCGCGTTTTATTGCGTGATTCAGGTCGCAACTTGATCGGTATTCACGTATAAGCTTCTTGCGTACGACGAACATACAGTTGACGCGCAGCAAAAGCGCAGTTTACGCACAGCTTACGTGCAGCTCACGCGCAGCTAAACAATTACAAGAATACCATTTTGCACTAAGACGTAAACTTAATTGCAACTTGATCGGCGCGTCAAGAAATTACGTGAATTAGCACACTGATCTTTTAATTTCCACAATTTGTTTCAATTCTGTATGCACTAAACTTTGTCGTATTAATTCTACAGGGTATATCAAGACTTAGCAGTCTTGAACAAAAACGAAGCCAGGTGGTAGTTTTAGTGACTTTAGACACAACAGTGGCGAAGCCTTCATATACGCCGATTATTTCCGGCTTTTCTTTTGTAATTTATGTGTCTTATAAACTTATATTTATTTTAATAACAGGTACCTATTTATAAATTAACATATTATTAATATAAACACACATAATAAAACAACATCTAACATCATTTTAATACTATAACTTAATACTACAACGTGTTAAACGTTCAATGCTAATTACAAGCTAAACACACGGTGAGAGCGCAACGTGAAACAAAGTGCAACACGCTACAACAGTAGACGATTCATAAATTTACCATCGGCTACCACTTGCCATTACGTACGCGCTTAGGGCTTTCAAATTCCACCCAAATTCGTTTTAGACTAATATAACTAAACACATTCTCGGTTATCAATAATTTATTGTTAAATAAATAGATTAATTTACATGAATATAGCAATGCTATGAGCATTACGAGCAAAAGATATCAACATTTTTAAAGACGCAAATGAATGACATTGCTCCCTCTATGTTAAAAAAACTGCAGGAGAGTAATTTGCCTGTTCGCGGTCATTTTTTTACAAGTTTGTAATTAGAAAATATTATGTACTGTGTTTGATGGAATAAATAAAGATCAAGACTTTTAATGGTTTATTTAATTACTTAATTAATATATTAACATTATAGTTACAAAAGGTAGAAGAGCAAGAAGGGGCTTGTCAATTTTGACGCGCCAGTATGTATGGGTGCGACAATGCTCTTAAATAAAACTAGGCGCGGCGCATGTCTGCGTTTCTCCCAACAGTGTTGTTATAGTGTTTCTGTACAATAATGAGTCTACTTTCTACTCTTGTCGACTTTTACATTCGTATGTGATTAGTTGGTAATTTTTGACATTTTACCGTTTTCGAAATGGAAAAAGATACCTATTTAGCAAAATTATTAATGACGAATGAATCTTAAATATTAGTGACTGTTACAATAATTACATAAACGAATGGCTTTAATACCTCAGTCCACCCAAAGACCACGAAAACAGTAAAGTGATCGAAAAGTCGGGAAATTCAAAAATTTAAAAATTCAATTAAATTTGCAATAATTTCGGTAAGATTTTTTTTTATTTCAATGTGTAACATTCGCCTCAATCAAAGAAACCATTATACTCGACGTGGTAATCTTTATACGAGTACTGCCATCTATAGCAGTTTGATCGAAGTACTTGAGCATTGAACCAAACAATGGGCTCCTCTTAGCTATTTGGCCAAAATCTTCCGACTGTATATCCTAGATGGCGCTTATTAATGCCTCAGCCGCGCGGTTGCTTAAATAGACTATGAAAGGAAAGGATGCGGGTTCGATCCCCGCGCCGATATAATTGTTTGTGAAATACACAGTAATTTGTTTCGGGTCCGAGTGTTTATGAGGCGGAAAAAGTTTCGTAGATTCAGATGTCCACGAGTCTCGCCACAAGACATGTATGTATCTCAGTGTGAGGTTACGACTATGTACATATGTAACTGTTTGGTGTATATTTCTATTCGAGGCGTTTTAGACATCCAGTGCGAGAGTATATTTTTTAATGCCTGCGTAGGCAGATTAGCCGGCCCACCTAGCAACCTACTACACACCTAGTAGTAGCCTACAATTTTTTTATAGCATACGAGCAAAAATGTCACCTGATGGTAAGTGATCACTGCCGCCCATGACCATCCCAACGCTTGGTTATAGGTGTTGCCGGCCCTTAAAATCAGAATGGGAAGAGGGAAAAAGGGTATTGGGCATCAGGCAATGTCATTCACTACTATAACAGAATTCGTGCCAGGGGTACAGTGTGAAAGGGGTACAGTATCAACTCAACACGTCGTAAACTGCAATACCATTATTAGTTGCCTTCTTGAATTTAGTTGTATTACAAATTATAGTAGACACTCGGTTATCCGACAGCCACTTTGCAAAGCAGATCGGACTATCGGATTGGCCGAATTAAACAGACGCCTATCCAGACTTTTTTAATAGAGTCCAGCAGTGGACGACAGTATAGGCTGATGATGATCTTATACTCCGACAAATTACTTATAAAAAGTATTCTGATATATAACTAATGATACAAATAGTGTAGTGTTGGGGTCGCGTCATGAATTTTAGACATTTTGAATTACATTTGTTTCTAACTCCTCCTGTTAATTTAACTTTATGATTGATTTCGTTGCGGGTTAAAGACAAGTTAGACATTCCCGGAGACTCGCTGAGCTTCAATGCTCAGTGTCATTACAATGCGTGCCACTGTTGATCCTGGCTTACAGGAGGAGGAGGCTTACAGGACTTTAAGTATTTTTTTGTTTACTCCTTTTGGACGGCACGGTATTACACTTACAATTAGATGAACTAGAGAAATTTTGCTGAACCAGGATAATAAATAAATACACCCAACAGTCACATAGTCGTGACAGCACACTAAATCGAATCTTGTGTTGTGGGTATCAGGAGCTACGAGAGACTTTTCGGACTCACAAACACCCAGTCTCGAAACAAATATTTGGGGTTCACACAAACATTTGTTTGGATGCGGGGATCGAACCCGCGGCCTCTCGTTTCACGGCCGGCGTCCAACAAGGCTGTAGTATTACGTGTGGCGCTAAGCTGACCTCAATTCTGGGAAATTTTACAGAAATCTCCTGAAAGTAAAGCTCTATAATTCGAAGAATTCACCGCCCAGCTGAACAATTTTTATTGCACACAAACTAAAGCCAGTTACACATGTTACCTTACTCAAATTGATACACCACAGGTAAATGATGACTAGTGACGTTTTATGAAAAAGATGTACCAAATTTAAAAACTATACAAAACATGGTAAATTCGCAAAGCTGACAAGACAACATACCATTCGCAAAAGCCTTTTTGCCTAAACACGTGAAATGCGCTCCCATGACTTTAATCAGGATGGCTATGAAACATGAGCCAGCAGTTCGAATCCACTCGACGGCAAGGACGAGGAAACATTTTGCTAAATGTCCAATACCCCTTTCCTCTTTCTATCCTTTTTCCTTCCCGCTCCCTCCCAATCTGATGGGCGAGCAATACATTCATGATCCAAGCTTTGCAGATCTGATGTTTGCTCAAAGTAACGGATTTACTAGACTTTACAGCCCACTAGTCTGCGGCTTCACATAACATAGCGTTCTTAATCTTAGTCTAAATAATTCACAATTTAATTATTTTCAAACTAAAAACGAAACCTTATTGATTATTTTGAAAATATAAAATTATCCGTGGATACGAGATCTATTTAAATCTCATATATGTGTAATCTCATATCTCAAATCATCTCACATTGTGGATGTTTATGGGCGGCGGTAATCACTTACCATCAGTTGTCCTGCTTGCTCGTTGTAGGGCCAATGCAATGCAATATTAAAAAAAAAATTTTAGCTACACGGGAATGTGCTAGCGGTCATCAATTGTTCCTCATCACACGCCACGTTACCGAACGTTAATCATTTAGCTACCATACACACTCAATTACTCATTTACATACATACATAAAATCACACCTTTTTCCTAGAAGGGGTAGGCAGAGGTGCTACCAGGACACCCAGGTTTCGCCTAATGTGTTCCGTCCCACGATGTGATAGAGGGCGAGCCTATAGCCATACAGGGCAGAAATTCCTGTTTCTGGGTTGATAATGAATAGACAAATCCAATAACACTTTACCCGACCCGGGATTCGAACTAGTGACCTCAGCTTTGTAACCGTACCGTAGTACAACTACGCCACCGAGGCAGTATGTACTAAGTTAATCAATGTAAAATCCTTCTGAGAGTCAAGTTTAGGAACTTTTTTATAATATCGAGAGCAAACGAGCATAAGGTTCTGATGGTAAGCGATCACCCAACCCATGAACATCTGCAACACAATTTAATTAACTTCACTTAACTAATGACATACTATTACTGGATGCAGGCTGCCTCCAACAGGTCACTGTGGAAATCATTGGGAGAGGCCTATGTTCAGCAGTGGACTTCCTTTGGCTGATGGATTGGATTGGATTGGAATTAATGAAATTCACCCGTAATTCCCACAGCCGTATAGATACTACCACAGTAGTAATATTGTAACAGGTTGCATCACGAGCCAGTCATGCGTCCCGTCACGCTTGCACTCGCGTAACAGTTTACATAAACACCGGATTGTGGAGGAATCAGGACAGCAAACTACTAGGATGCTCTTCCAACATATAGATGGCAGCGGGTGCTTATAATTCACGGCTCTCCTAGCAGTGGCAGTTTGTGTAAATTAATTTGTTTACCAAAACTAACTAAGCATGTAACATATTTTAAAAGAAAATGTGTTTTTCATTATTTATACCCACAATTTGGCGCAATTTCATTTAAAACATTCGGAAATATTTGGATATAAAACCTCAAGTTATTGAAATAGATACTATAGATATATTATAAAAAAGAAAAACAAAAAGTTTCTCCGTTGAAATTATAGACAATATTGGCCGGAACCTGGATTTGAACCAGGGACCTTTTAAGATTTCAACATCTTACGCTCTACCAACTGAGCTATTCCGACCACATCAGCTATGTCGAAAATATCGTACTGTATTATCACCGACAATAATATTTCATATTCGATTTATTGTTTGTTTGATCTTGTCCTCTAATTAGGAATCTATTGTGTACGACATGAATAAATTATTGTCAGAAATTATTCACAACTCGCACATGTCTCTAGTCTCAATACGGCCATCATAATTGAAGTGTAAACTATTAAACTATTACTTTTTTAATTTTAAAAAAGTTTATGTTTTTTTATGAAGCAAAAATGATAATAACCTTTGTCTATAATATCCAGTGCGATTTTTATTTGTGTAAATTGAACATTTGTTTAATAAAACTAACTAAGCATGTAACATATTTGAATAGTAAATGTCTGTTTTTTATTATTTTGCCATCATGTATGAATAAAGTCGGAATCGCAATGTAAATATTTACCGCAATATCATTTAAAACATTCGGAAATATTTAAACGTAAAACCTCAAGTTACTGAAATAGATTTACAAAAAAGAAAAACAAAAATTTCTCGGTTGAACTAATTATTCAATATTGATCGGAACCTGGATTTGAACCAGGGACCAAAGATTTGAAGATCTTACGCTCTACCCGCTGAGCTATTCCGACCACGCCAAAACCGTCGAAATTATCGTACTGTATCATCACCAAGAATAATATTTCATATTCGGTTTATTGTTTATTTGATCTTGTTCTCTAATTAGGAATCTATTGTGTACGACATAAATAAATTATTGTCAGAAATTATTCACAACTCGCATTTGTCTCTAGTCTCAATACAGCCATCATAATTGAAGTGTAAACTATTCAAAACAGTTTATGTTTTTTTATGAAGCAAAAATGATAGCAACCTTTGTCTATAATGTCCATTAAAAACTTTTATAAATAGGTATCTGTTTCCACTTCGAAACTGGTAAAATGTTATAAATTACCAACTAATTACAAACTCGAAAAAAATAAATGAGTGCAAACAGCCTAATTACTGTCCTTAGTGTACGTATAATATAGGGGCCATACATTTGCGTCTTCAAAAACTAAGATGTTTTTGTTCGTAATGTTCGTAACGCTGCTATATTAATGACATTTGAACTATTTATTTATAATGTAATGTAATTGATGTAATTTGTTATAGTATTTTATTTTATAACTTTATCGCAAAATTGTATATAGTTTTGTGAATCATAATAAAAATGAAAGAAAAACAATAAACTGCTCCAAATTCCGTTGATAACCGAAAGTGTTAGTTATTATTCGAGTAAAACGAGTTTTGGTGAAATTTGATAGCCCTAAACTATTTTTTTTTCTTTTTCAAATAATTGTTGCAAGTTGGACAACTTGTCAAATGTCAGCCAATAGGAGGGCAGCAAAAAGGTGGCCTGGCACTACCATTTTTATCTACGTTTTTGAAGTACCAGCGCTGCCACTATATTAAAAATCGCTAAGATTACTCCATAAACCGTGGACCACCCAGCATATTCAATCGCAATAATCGCCGTATTTCAAATCTGGACTTGCACAATAAATCTGGACCTTATAATCATCACATTAAGGTTCAATTTTACGTGTAGCTCTGACCTAAAAAAAATGACTAAATACCGCATGGTATATGGCAAGAGGGAATCGCCTACTGCTGTACAAATTGACAATCAGCTGGAAAGAAGAGATAAAAATCGTATCAAAATTAGACCAGCGGGTATATATTAAGTATAACAAAAATATACATATTGTGATACAATTAGCCTTATCACTTATGTGCCAAATGCATCAACTCATTGGATAGAGTAAGCCGCATGAAACCAGTATGAACCAGAATACCAGCAGTAAGTATTAGTGGTGTAGCAAAGTGTAATATTATGTTATTATACGTTACATATTCCCCTAAGAAACGTATGTTACCGGAAATGTATGTAAACTAGGAATTGTACGCAATTACTAAGAAATGTATACAACTGCGAGCATGTGTAAAATAATGATTCGAAGATTCTTTAATACAAACATTTCCTGCCAAATTTATATATTTCCTAGGCATAGTATCCAATTCCGAGATGAAGTTAGCAAATAAATAAAACGCAACGAAACAGTTGTTAGGTTAGGTTAGTTTTTTCAAACTTTTTTAAAATTTTATTCACCTTTATTCTTGTATAATTTATCATAATTCTAGCCTTTATTTTTACGAGTGGAAAACTAATTATGGCGTCCTTCCCGCAGGCCTTGGAGGAGGGGCGGGAAGGGTATGTCGGGGTCAACGGCCGTCCAGCTCGGCGAGCGGATGTAAATGCCGAGCTGGGTCCCTAACGCGAATATCCTACGCCGGCATACCGACCAAAACTCCTCAATTTGGCCCTCTTCATGCATATCAGGGTGACTGCAGTCCATGCTAGCGAGACTCGCCCAGTACTATTCCACAACCACTTTATGCTGTTCAGAGACCTATGGCCTCACCCGTCCTAGTAAGAACGAGCGTGTACGCGCCCTTGGTAGCCTTTATCAGGCGGCCGCCTCTGGATCACTTTCAGTCAGGGCGCGCCCCAAGAGCGATCACCCAGTGATCCCAAAGGCCCCCCTTTAATTGAATTCTAAGCGCCCCCTTGCCACACGGCAGATGTCAATCCTAGCCTAACATAATTTAACCATCCCTTTCCTAAATGAAATGTATAGATTCCTTGGAATTGTATGCAAAGACGGATTACATACATTTTCATTAACATATACATTGACAATGTTTAGGTGATGTGTTTATTTCGCCGGATGCAGGCCGCTTCGGGCTTCCAACAGGTCAATGTGGAGATCTTTGGGGAGGCCTATGTTCAGCAGTGGACTTCCTGTGGCTGAAGAGAGAGAGAGAGCGAGGCGATATACCATCAAGTGTGATAAAGAACACGTGTTTCTTGTTTTTGACAAACAACCCTTCTGACGAAAACAATATTAAAAAATCACTACGGATTGCATTTAGCAAGGACTGGAAATATTTAGACGCTACTTTCACTGTCAATTAAATATATGTATATAGGAGCAAGTTATTAAAATAATCGTGTGTGGCCGAGTTTCCGAACTGGCGAGTTAATAACACAAATCATGCAGCAATGAGCACAACAAAACATTTTCACTGATCCCATATAAGTGAGAATTCCAAAACATGATTTTTAACGTTTATTAGCACCTTTCCCACAGCGCATTCAAAAATTACTCAATGGATTGCTGTTATATAACTGGCCTCCACGACCTGCTATTGCTGAAATATGCCCGCTTATACTGCGGACGGTAACGAGACCATTCCGAGATGCAGAAACCCGGCAACGCCATCTCTTGGGGATAAACCGACATTTTTCGAAGCAGATTGAATTACTTGTAATTTGTTTGCCTTATTTATGTACTTATTCCATATATTTTTACTAAGCAGGTTTTTTATTTGTTTGCGTTATTTCGTGTATCGGTATTCTATTGAGTGAAGTAAATTTTATATAACCATCTAATGAGTATAATGTAAATTAATAACTCAACTGTGTAACCATATCATCGTATTTGCAGATAAACCATGCAATTATTGTCGGGTGAATTTATTTATAAATAACTGATATGGCATAAAAACATTTAAGTAAACCTCTATCGAAAGTCTCATAACACCTAAAGGGTAATGTAATAAACTTATCCCCACTAAAATAAAATTACGTAATGCTGAGATGCCCTCGTGCATATTATGGTTACCACGTACGTATTGACTTGATAATGTTTCTTGATTGGCTGTGAGTTGAAGTTCAGTATTGATTAGCAAGGTCGGTCAAATAATGAAGTTTAGTTATTTGAAAAATCTCGTATGAATATGACTCACGGTTCTCTAATTTGCGCAAGGCAGGTAAACTTAGTGTTGCGCACGTTGCTCTACTTATCATTTCGGGGATTAATTTGAAACTTAATTTATACATGAGCCAGATATAACAGTATTTAGCACAAGAAGTAGCTGAGTTTGTGCATTATTTTTGTAGCCTGTCATTCATATTTTGATTTTTGGAAAAAAAAATTGGTTGAATAGGGGTAAGTACTTGCTTGTTTAGTCGCAACTGCATTGACGTATTATATATCGTATCAAAATTAAAAAAAAATACAAATCTCGATGTGATAGTTACATGTATAGAACGTGGAAACGATTAAAAAATTAAACGAAATTTGCGATAAAATCCATCAAAATTAGTTTAGTTACATTTGCGTAAATCTAAGAAACCATAACGTAGAAACGAATTTCCCACCAGCTATAGGGTTTCTGGATATTTATTACTCCTTGGGTTTAGACAGCAATGGATATCCACCGTGGATACTCAGACACACCTTGGAGGTTGGAGAGAACAGCTGGGTATTTCTTGCACGTGAAGGCAGACACCTGAGTTATGTTATGGAATCGAACTCCGCTAGATTCCTATTATCTTTACGCCTCCTTTGAGAGTCAGAACTGCCTATAGATAATTATAATAAGAATTTACATAGCAATGAATGTTGCCCAACTTATTAGACCTTAGGAAGTAAGTAGTTTTGACGACCATCCCTGTTTATGAAGAGTGGAAAGGTGACATCTTTGCTGATTTCTTTATTTTGTTATTGTTAGCGTGCAAAGTCTAGCCTAAATACCTTGCAGCATTAGGGGATTTCAAAGATTTTGAACATCACGACAGTGAGTAGGTCAGTAAAGAAGTCTCCATATTTAAAGTACTAACCGAACTAAAAATCAGACTTGATTTTTAAGTTGACAGACGTGTCACAAAACTTGTCTCTAAACCGCTGCTAATTACACCGCATCGTAATAATTTGGACTCTGACTCCAAACACAATCAATGCGGGTTTTAAGTTGAAATAAAACATTTTAGCAAAAGAGAGCAGTGCTCTCTCTTTTGCCACAGGCGCCGATAGTGATTCCATTTTTGCTTATACTTTTTTGAGTGGGAGTATATTATGTTTAGGTACAGTATACATATTTTTAAGTAAATAAGTGTCAGAAAAACCGCTCTCTAGCCCTAAATCTTTTTATTAATAAGGTACATAAAGTCCGTTAATTCGCAGTAAGCTAGAGTGGTGGACTGTGGCCTAACCGCTCTTAATGGAACTCCCGGTTCTGGCGCAGTCTCGTAATCAGCAGAGGGTTATGCGCTGACACAGTAATTTATATAATTATTAGCACAGATTGCCGTATTGTATGAATATTTACAAATATGAAAGGTGTTGTTGCATCATAAAATACACCGTTGCACAAAATACCGCAAAGCGAAACATTAAGTTACATCATAACATATGTATTTGCATTTTTTTATAAGAAACACATTCACTTTTCATTAAAACTTATTATATAAAAATGTTTATGCCAATTACAATTAAATTTATAATTATTAATCGAAGTATATTTAAACGAATCTAATTAAGTACGATAATAAAAAGTAATTTACATACATACATAACCACACGCCTTTTTCCCGGAAGGGGTAGGCAGAAGTGCTACTAGAACACCCACGTTTCGCCTTGTATATTCCGTCCCACGATGTGATAGGGGGCGAGCCTATCGCCATATCGGGCACAAATTCCTGACTCCGGGCTAATAATGAATAGAAAAATCCAGTATCACTGCCCGACCCGGGATTCGAACCCGAGACCTCAGCTTTGCAATCATACCGTAGTACCACTACGCCACCGAGGCAGTCTAAAAAGTAATTTAACAAATATAAATAAAATTAACTTTAAAATACAGTATTATTGTTAATGTAAATGATCATTCGCGAATAAAGCCAAAATAATAAATCCAAAAATTACATCGACCACTCACGATAGTATTATAATTTCTGTGTTATCTGTCTGAGTACTTTCTAAAACATACTTTCATTTAAATTTAAATTCCAAATGTAAATCTTGCAATATCATTTTTTAAATTGTATTTTATTAATTTTCCGCTAACCGCGTTATTCATAGATCTATTTAAATAATCGAATGTTTTGTCTTCTTCGCTCAAACTGAATTCTTGAAATTCAAAAGTCCTTCAAAAGGGACAAAACATTCAATAACTAAAATAGCTTTTAAAACTGTCTACGAATAACCCGCAAGGCCTTTCAATTGGCTTTCCTCACACAATTCCAAATTTAAAAAGTTTCGATTTCAATAGGATTTTGTTACCTTGTATCGTGCGCGGGTACGGTGCGGTGCACTTACTTTCACTGCGGCGGGTGATATAACGGCACTGAACTTATCCTGCCACTGCCAACAACTATATGCACTCGGAATGACTGCAACACACGGGCCCCCGTATACGCGATATCGCGTGTATTGAGAGAGTTTATATGGAGGCCGACGTATAAGGACTTTTGTGTCACTGAACTTGTATTGTCGTATTATATCAGCCCACATACGTCCTGCTGCAGCCGCTACACTTTACAAACGAGAGTACTATTGAACTGTCAATGGCCTAACCACTCGGTTAGGCCATATAGTCCACCAATGGCCCAATGCGGGCTAACGTCATTGGAGTATAGGATATTTTTACTTCAATAATATTGATAAAACAAATGTGTATTAAGAATTTCGCTATATGCATGTCGGTTGTCGGCTCCGCGAGCAAGCCCGCCACTAAAATATGTACAACTGATTTTCCATTTCTTATACTCAGCCTGTCGCCGTTCGCTTCGGGACATAGGCCTCCCCAAGCAAACGCCATCCATCCCGATCCTATATTATTTCCGTATACCCATATTAATTGCCGCAAGTAACCTCTACTTTACCATATGTACTTATTTACGACACTTTTCCAAACAATGTTTTCATATCGCGTACACCGAGGGACGTGTAACTCGAACCGTACGTTAGCGGAACTAGCATCCGAATGCGCCGTGAAGTGCGCCGGGCCATGCCGCGTTTATCACTGCACCTAAACAGATAGCGTCGGTATCTCGGGGAAATTGTGTCTCACGGGTTTTTTTGAGGCAAATTTAAGTATAATACAAACTACAGTCACATAGTGTGGATCCTTGTCTTGAATCCGAAAGCAGAAACTTTTCCGTCTTACAAGCACGAAAGAATTTCAGTCGTAAATACTATCGGTCAGTATCAGTGTCAGTATATTCAGTATCTATTAGATAACCTGGCACAATACAATGTCCCTAATGGTAAGTGCAATACGAGTAGTAGAGTATACATCGGGGCGAAAGAGCTCATTCGCGCCGGTAAAAACAGTTATACCGACCTGATTGTACACGGATATACGCCGGCAATACCGAAAGGCAACACTCTTACGTGGGTCGCGGTGACAGGCTCTCAGCCGTTGCGTATGTTTGTCGGGCAGATACAAATATCTGACAATTACACTGACCACTTAGATGGGGTAAACGTGTTCTTGAGTCGAGAGCGCGTCTAGGCAAACGTAATGTACGACGCCCTCCATCTATGTGGAGTGACGATTTGCAAAAGGTCGCTGCCAGACGCTGGATGCGACAAGCCGAAGGCAGAGTGAAATTGCGCAATTTGGAGGAGGCTTATGTCCAGCAGTGGACAACAGTATAGGCTGATGATGACCACTTAGATGGTTCCAGAGATGAGAGGGGAAGGTGAACGATAGAAGGGTGTATGACAAAACCTTTGATAGTTTTTCCAGCAATCTGTATCTGTATCAGCCCATATACGTCCCACTGCAGGGCGCGGGCCTCCTCTACAATCGAGAGTGCGAGTGAGAGGGTTTTGGCCATAATCCACCACGCAGGCCTAGTGAAGTGCAGCAAAGTGGTAACGTGATGTACTGAGAAGCTCTAGCTCAAGTCTGCAAGAGAAGAGTGTAGCGTCACACATTAGCTTGCTACGTCACATATTTGCCATTCACATCGACAACAAAAACATAACAATACTTACAATACAGGGTATATCAAGACTGCTACCGAAAACGAAGCCAGGTTATAGTTTTAGTGATTACAGACACGATGCAACTAAAAATGTTGCAAGTTTTTTTTTTGTAAAGTTTTAAGTATCATTGTGTTTGTTGGTAAATCCATAGTTTTTGCTAAAATTATAATATAAAGGCTTGCGTACTGTTACGACGAAAACCGTGATTAGGTTTTTTTTTTAAATAAAACACACTGAAACACAGGTAAAAATAAATGGTAGCGGAACTGAGTTATAGCGGTAGGAACGAGACTAAGTGTGCGGCTCGGGCACGGGCCTATATATAGTATATTGATGTTGAATCGACAGTGCCTCGAGTCTTATGGGCTAGGCTACATACACGTAAGAGATGTAACAGTACCATAGTGTATGTATTTACCACCAAATTACGATGATAGGAAAAATTTACAAAAAAAAACGTCGCTATTTTTGCAAAAATTTTAGTTGCTTTGTGTCTAGTCACTAAAACTACCACCTGGCTTCGTTCTCGGTAGCAGTCTTGATATATCGTACCTGTATAATAACATAGTCAAATGTCGCCCACAGTCTTGGCTTCAAATTGAGATCAATTTAGTCTTGCGTACTTCACGCAGAAATTACGAGAGACTTTCTGGTCTCGCAAGCACCCAGACTTGAAACAAATGCTTGCGGAGCACACAAATGTTTGTTTCGGGGTCGAACCAACGGCGTCTCTTTAGACAGTCCTATGTAACCTTCGCAGTCGAGGAATTGAATTTGTCTCTAAAAGTATAATACCTCTAGTACAGTCCAGTGAAGTCCAATAGCCTATTTGGCCATAGGTTTGATAAACTTCGAAAAGGATGGTCCTGGAGGTGACAACATTTTTTCCATACCACTCAAGTTCCTCACACCTTCCTGGATACAAAGACTGTTGGCGATAAGGACTAGTTCGGAGTTCTATTTCGAATAAAACCGGAGAACGGCAAACAAGAGATTTAAACCCCAATATGCTGTCATTTTGATTGCAAAAATCCAAAGTTATCAATGCACTAAAACTGCTCGCCGGGAAATACGACGTACTTTTGATACAAATGGTATTTTGCCATACCAGTTTATGTGATAAAAAGAGGTTGTGACGTCCTGAGTTCAATAACCTGGACAGTAAATACTTTTTTGATAACCTTTATTTTAGTGCATAATATTTAACCTGGCTTATGATTTTAAATCTGTCATCTGGCTTATGATTTTAAATCATCAAATCACGCAGAGATCTGCGCGACCATAAATTGTAATATGATTCAAAGATGTGTCAGTCTGAAATAAATATTACTCGTATATTTCTTATACGCGTCATCTTTGTGTTTTATTGTAAACTAAATGTCTTTTAAACAAAGTTGTAACGAATTTCCTTTTATTAAACTATTAATTATAACGCCATCTACATGAATTTATATGAAACTACACACTACACTCTGGTGGATAAGTTTCACAGTATAAGATTTATAAAAAAACATAATAGATGGCGCTATTTTAAAGGATTTTTCTGGTCATAATTTTATATTTGTGGGAAATAAGACTACTGTTGTGAATCGTACGATCGAGGGTGAAATGAAATTCATTTATTGTTTATTTAGGAAAATAAATAGCTCTTATGACAAGTCCCATATATGTACATAGTACATAATCTCTATTAAAAAAAATTGTTATAATATTATTTAATTATACTAAATTTACTTATTTTAATAGATAACTTACTGCCCCCGCCGCCCACCGTTCCCCTCTACCTATGTCCTCTGCTCACGATATGACCCACTCCTTGTTACAAATAAAAATCACCTTTACATTAAATAGAAAACAAAAGTTTCATAGTTACTCTTGTCTCATTATCTTATATTGTAAACAATGGATCCGCGGAATAATCTAAGGCTCTTTTTTATAAGATTTTTGGAAACCTGTTTCACCTGCATCAATGTACTTAGCGCCCCTAGAAGATAAATATTCGTTTGGATTCAAAGCGCCTTTCAAAAGTTACAATTTTCTTGAACAATTTATTGTACAATGTTATAGGCCGCCTTACACTTTTATAGTTCTTTGTTTTCTAAACAATTGAAGCAATGAAATGTTGTAACCAGTAAAATTGACCTCTCTGGCTTAAGGATTTCGTAGCATCCAGGGATCTGAAACATCCTTATCGGTAGCATGGTAATCGTTGATTGCCAGGCTGTGGATCTGGGTCAAGCCTGCCTAGTAACATTACACATTACATTTCCTTGTAAATTGTTATGAAAACAATTTTTACAACTTTTTCTAGTAGCAAATGAGGTGAAATGCTATTTTTACAAACAATATTTTGGTGTTTTTTTTATGCTTTTAATAAATGGCCGGCTCATGGACAGTAGCAAAACCACACAACACCATGAAATACAAGGCAATTGTTGGCATTCCAAACGCGGCATCCTGGGCCATAAGTGAAGTTAAGCTGTTAAGTCTCATTATGTTCAGTAGTTACTTTGACTTAAATGTCCTTCAAACCGGAACACAACACTTACTCTGCTGTATGGCGGGAGAAATATACATTGCGGTGGTACCTACCCAGGCAGCCTCTCATATATGAGACCTTGTGTCAAATGACAAGGGATGATTGATCTTAGAGGAGTTGTACTTACCATCACGCGCAATATACAAATGGACTATGGAGTCTCTTTCCAAACCAGTGTATAGAAAAACAGAATAATATTACTACATAATCACCGAGTTATGAGTAACTACAATTATTTTAATACGAAGTTTCGAATTTATTTTTCTTGTCGATGTAATTTATTTAGTCGTGTCCTTATAAATATGCGCCAGAAGAACAGTCTTTTTAACTATTTCAAGGTAGGTCCAAAATATTATAACCTTAGAATAAAAGTTACAGGCAATGAACTGCTAAAACTGGGTACCGTACCCTGAACTGCACAGTTCACTCAACACGCTGTCAGCAAACGAGTGAAGCGATAATTTTAATATATGACCATTATTGTGTGAGTAAGTCATCAATTAATTTTAATACTGGCATGGCGTTAAAGCATAATGACGCGAATAATTAAACAAAAAGCTGTTTACAAAAATCGAATGATGGAATTTCATTTTAGTAATTCACGTACACAGCCTTCGTACTCATATTATATTTATTCATTAACGGTATTTTTGCTAGTACAGGAGTAATTACTGAATACAATCATATAGCTGATTAGTTATTTATTACTGCGTTTGCGTGGTTATCTTTATAAGAAAATTCCCATCTCGTCCCGTCCCCTTGTATCCCGCCTTGTCCCGTCTCATTGTCACTCAAGATATGTAATCCAGTCCCATCCCATCCGTTTGAGTAAAAAAAAGGAACAAATAAATCGGAATTCCTCCCTCATCCATAGGGAACACTACATTTTTCAGGAATTAAAAGTTGCCTTAGTGTTAATCCAGGTCGTCAGCTACCTACATACCAAATTTTATCGAAATCCATGAAACCGTTTCTGAGTTCATCGCGCACAACCGCACAAACACACAGACAAACAGACAAAAATCTAAAAATCATTGTTTTGGGTTCTATTACGTTATTATATTCCCCCTATATCAGTTTTATCTATGTACAGACATCGATCGGTTACAAATTAATTATATGTATAGAAAAAGATTGAATAGAACGGTAACATACACTACTCACCCCGTTCACTATTCAACACAAATTTGATGTTTTCATGTCACATTACATTCATGATTAATTTAAAATGTAATATTTTATTTACATACTTCGCGCTCGGAAAACTCCAACATGAATAATCTTGTGTCACTATTAAACACGTCACACTGTGGGTTTTGCTCTGGGAATCTGTTCAAAAAGATGGTAGATACTTAATTGTAAAAAAAAACAATTCTTGAAAAATGCGGCACTAACAATACCAATTGTCATCTTTATCTGAATAACTATCGCTTATTTAATTGGTAATCTTGCACTCCTGTAAGGCCGGATCAACAGTGGCACGCATTGTAATGACACCGAGCGTTGAAGCTCAGCGTGTCTCCGGGAATGTCTAACTTGCCTTTAACCCGTAACGAAATTAAGCTTTAAATTAAATTAATACGAGGAGTTGGAAATAAGTTATTGTTCACTTGTCCTGTCACTGGAACAAAGTGGGTGACAAAAACAATGAGTTAAAGAGGTAAATAACCTCGCATAAAGACTTTTACAGCCAGAGAAGCCAGCAGTAAAGCACATCGGATCAAATCATTATTAAATTAAAATGGGACTTTTACGTGAGCTGTTATAATGGATCTCAATAATAGGTATGGCAAAAAGGGAGGCATGAGCTGAAATGTTTGATAAAATTATTGTGAAATTCCCCTGGAGGCACAAAGCGACGAGCTCCAAAAAACTATTTCTAGTTAATGCAATAAAGGCTTAAAAACACTATACCCAGCGTGAAATTCACAATCATAAAAAAATGTGACGAGTTTGGATTCGTGGAATTAAACTTTTGTCCGTACACAATACACATGTATGGAGTTCTATACATCACTGCCTGGACGTGCCGGGAACACGAAAACCTGATACATTTTCGTATTTAAATTGTGAGATTCACATTTTAATGCGACAAATTTCACAGAAACATTCTCGTACGGTGATTTTAACATTTGGTGTATTCATTTAGTTTCTGTTCATTTGGGTTGTCGTATTGTTGAAGTTAAACAAACTATGAAGAAGCAAAAAGGGTAAAAATAGTACTGAACAAATAATAGTTTATTTATTTATTTTATTCTTTTTTGTATTTTAATGAATCTTAAATCTTGTATTGTGTCAACTGGACATAAGAATCATCTTTATGCATATTTTATTGGAAGAAAGCTTAAATAGTTAACCAAAAACACAACGTCAAATTAATTGATAATATTTATTAGATGTATATTTTCTCGTCGCTTAATGCTAGAGACGGTTGATTGACGGTTGAGATGCCACAGTTATGCATACTGTTCTGCTCGGCACTGTGTACAATATACTAGTAACAAAAATCAAAGGATATTTTTAAAACTTTGTGGTACTTTTTTTCAGTCTTGGAGTACAGACCGACCTGACCGTTCGAATTTTAAAAAATCCAATATTTGAAGCTTGAAATCACAAAATACATCTTTAATTCTAATTAAAATTTTTGTGCTTAGCTTACATATGAACATAATCTGAACACGACACCTAACTTACTTAACTTAAGCGGTTTTCCACCAGTGTGTATTATTATTGGTATAGCAACAATGACTCAACGACATCACACCAGATTTTTGTGGTAATAATAACGATACAAAATAGAAATTTAATATTTCGAAGTATCTTTGTCTACGAGAATAACTCGCTAACCACGCGCTGCACCCTTTGTCAATGAAACCATTAAAATGTAAAGTGCTAGCCCACACTGTTGCTTTAATCTTCAGAGTTCACAATAAAATTCTGCGAACTTTTCAATACTACAAGCCGCAAAAATGTGCGGAACTTTATTTAAACGCCTTTGGGAGTATATAAAATAGTCTTTGCAACGGAACCCGTAGGAGTCCTTTAATGAAATCAGTTCAGTTTATTATTTATAAACCGATTGAAGACAAGTTTGTCAGGAGCACACATAACAGGTATACAGGAAGATAATATAAAGCTGTTATAATGCGACGCAGGTTATGAGAGTTTAGTCGCGTGCCGACGACTTATAAAAATATTGCACATTTTTTTACGTCCTGTCATGAATTCATTAAGCTTGCTAGCCCTTTAATATTGAACAAAACGCAAATAAAACATGATGTTACTGATTTAAAGATATGACACCATAAACAATAAAAAAAGTATTTGAAAAAACCGAAGATTTTTTTATAGCATAAGTTTGACCAACGAATAAGCAGGTCACTTGATGGTAAGTGATCACTGCCGCCCTTGAACATCCACAACGATGGATCATGGATGTGTTGCCGGCTCATCATATCGGGAGGGGAGCGGGAAAGAAAAGGCGTGGGAAGGGGAAAGAGGTATTGGGCATTAGGGGGCCTCACTCACCGAATGAAACCCGACAGCAAAGCTGCAGCTTCACGTCGATCCCCTGTGAGACAGTGGTACCACCCCGGACGGCGGACGAGCCTGCCCAATCATGCTGAGTCATGGCTGAAAACACTTTGCAAAGGAAATATTATGTATCAATAATGTAAAAATATTATAATTCTTGGGCAAGAATTCGTACAAGATTGTAAACAATATATTTCCAGGGGACCGATGTGTCATAAAAAAGTGTTCGCAAATTGTGTCGTACGCGCTGCCGGATGATCTCAAAACCTGTCATTGTGTTGCAACATTCAATACCGATTTATAATCGCAAATTCCGGTCGCAATTTTCTTATAATAACATAGATCTCACAAACGAGCAAACGGTTTATTGTAGCCATAAATATTGTACAAAAATACAGGAAGTCTGACTAAAAGGTTGCCTCATATGTACGTTTTTTTTAAATCACTTTTGAGAATTACTTCCAAACGCCAATATAATTTACAATAATTATAGTTGCAACGTTGTAAGTGGCACGAACAGAAAAAGAAATGACCATTATAAAATACACAGATTAAGTTACCACTTCCATTATGTGTGTGTGTTTGCATCGCTACAATATAAAGCAAATATCATTTTGAACCCAAACAAGAAAGACACCAACTCGTCTTGTATAGTAAGTATGAAGAACTCCATGAGACTTCAGTCTCACAACACCCAGACTCAAAAAATATGAGGATAATTGTATTGTATCAGCCCATATACGACCCACTGCATGGCACGGGCGTCCTCTACAATCGAGAGTTCGATTGAGAGTGGGTAGGCCATATAGTCCACCACGCTGGCCTAGTGAGAGTTGGCGGACTTTTACATACCATAGAAATTTATACAAATCGCTATGGTATGCAGGTTTCCTCACGATGTTTTCCTTCACCGTTATAGTGCGCGGTGATTGACTATCAATACACACATGACTCCGAAAAGTCAGAGGTGTGCCCTGAGATTTGAACCCGCGACCACCGTGAAGATGTAGGCAGCTGCGTCTGGTCCGTTACCAACAGGCCACCACGCACTATTAGGATAAAGAACACTAAAAGTCGTAGTATTAACAGCAAGCTTTAGTAAAAAGTGTAAACCATGTAGTTGACTATATCGGAACGAGTTGCCGACCTTGACTGGTTTTTGTGGAAATAACGAACTCTAGAGCAGCCATTGCCGAACAACATAGAAACGAGGTATTATTAGACCCACAATAGTGTTAGAATGCTGTAGCCATATCTAGTAGAAAGGGACGTATCTTCGTGGTACCACTGTATCGTAGCCAACGTGTACTAACCTAAATAAAGAGACAAACTAATACACCCAAAGTCACGATTGCACACTAAGATCGAGACTTCTGTCGTGGTTATTAGAAACTGCGATTTTTCGGTTGCACAAACAACCAGGCCTGAAACAATTACACATATATGTGTATATACATGTGATAAAATAACTGTCTGATCGATAAAGGTGTTATCGATAAAGAAAATAGATATTACCGTAAAATATTAATAAATATTATACTTATGACTATCGAAAAATAATAAATTTAATATAAACAAAATATAATGATAATTAAATAATTATATATATAAATAAATTTAAATTTTTCGTAAAAAGATTATAAGTTTTATGTGTATTGTCTTGTTAAAAGAGCCATTGACCAATAAACGAATTTCATTTCATTTCATCAGGCATAATTAATGTGTTCTATTTAAAAGATCCGTTTCACATCATATGATAAAAAATATCCTTAATAAAATACATTGAAAAATAGGGAAACTCACATAATAAATTACACTGCTAACAACCGCGTTCGTAGCAAGCAACGTGCGGCGCGACGTTGCAGAATTGTCAGAATGTTTGTTGTCAGAATTTAAAACTGCTAGAATTTAGTATAATATCCTAAAATTTTTATTATAACTTACGACAATTATGTTATCCTTTATTATTTTATTTTTCCGTTTATATTGGTACAACAATTGATATACCCAAATGCGCGTCTTGAATCGGAAAAGGATTTTTTGTCATACTGTGTATATTTGTAGATTTTTGTCCGGTACGTGAATCTGGAGGTAGGTTACTAGTATTTCGTGTGATAGCGTACCCTGTGCGTAATGAAACCCCTTCATACTGTCCCACGAAATCCTGTCGGTGTACAAGCCAACCCCATGGCCCATGCTTATGTATTCGATCTGTGCATGTCGGAGTAATCCTGTGGATCTGATATTCTCTTTGTACGCACCTGCATCTATCGTTGTAGTCATTGTGTCGTGACAATTCTGGGATTTCATGTTGCCAGGACAAACATGTTTGGTGTGGATTTATTATGGTTTAAAATGAATTAGTTTATCTAAAGTCAGTGACGAAACACTATTTTAGTGTTACTCTTATTTACTGTGTACTATTCTATCACATAATCGTGAAAACCTTTCGGCTCTTTAAACAAAAATTAATTAAGTATAGTTTAAATTAATTCTCTTTTTTTTATTGCTACACTTTACTTACTTCACTTACTTGCTGATTTTCTTTTTCTTTTATTTTAATTCATTTTAGTTTTAGGTAATTTTTCAATATATTTAATAATATCGTTATTCTATTCTGCAGTTATTTTACTTTTAAGTTTATTATTGTTATGTTGAATTAATTTATTGTATCATTCATTTTTATTATGAATGTTGTTTCACGCCTATAATTGGCATGTAGACCAGGTCTAAAATTATATAAGTTTAATGTGTATGTTTTGTCTATTTTGCTGTTGGTGTGTCTTATGATAACAAATAAATAAATAAAACCTGTAATTGCCTATTTCGAACTCTTATTGTTTTGTTACCTATTGTGTTGTATGTAAGCTGTTGGTATTCCAGTAAATATAAGATTAAAAAATCATTGCTTAAGTTCTAATTTTCTTATTCCCATACCACGTTTTCCACAGCTCTAAATATCTAATTAATTATACTACTTTCATTTTTATTAGTTAATACCGCCCTCAAGTAAGCGGCCCGCAAATATGCCGTTGCAATAAAATCAAAATAAATAGTTTTCGCACGGTTTGATCTGCTATAATTTCCAATCGAAGTTGATCCAGGCCACCGATTACGTCACAGGAATACGTTTAGCTCGCAGGAACTGAACGTCGCGTCAAGTGTCAACACGTCGAGACGCTCAGAGGTTCCTTACGCTTGCGTAATAATTTTGAAATCACGAGATTATGTAACGTAAGATGGTATAATATAATTTATCTTAATTGGATTCCTATAAATATTTAGTGACACAATGACTCATGAAATCGGATCTGTTTAGTAGAATTCAGGCAGAAATCATTTATACAACATACACTACATCAGTAATTGTATTGTATCAGCCCATATACGTTCCACTGCAGGGCACGGGCCTCCTCTACAATCGATAGTACGATTGAGAGTGGTTAGGCCATATAGTCCACCACGCTGGCCTAGTGCGGGTTGGCGGACTTTTACATACCATAGAATTTTATACAAATCGCTATGGTATGCAGGTTTACTCACGATGTTTTCCTTCACCGTTATAGTGCGTGGTGATTGACTGTCAATACTCACATGACTTCAAAAAGTCAGAGGTGTGCCCTGGGATTTGAACCCGCGACCACCGTGAACATGTAGGCAGCCGCGTCTGGTCCGTTACTAACAGGCCACCACGCACTTACATCAGTAATAAATGAACCATAATAAAAACGCTTGGTATAAAAATTAATAAACATTAATTTCTGTACTTATTCGTTTTTTCAACATCCCTTACCAGAGAATCTACATAATATACGAGTAATAAAATCGGTGATTTTTACAATCTACCGCATCCAAGTCTTGCGTTTCTTAATGCGCTTTGGAAATTACTTGCCTAAAAACATACGAAATTCCTTTATTGATAACATATTAAATTATTTATCACAAAATTACAAAAAATAACCAGCCGTTGGACACGAAGAGGCTACGGTAACTGCTTAGTGCGTACCATCAGGCAAGCAAAGGTTGTTTGCCCCTTTAGTGATATAAAAAGAAACATTAAATAATATAATGACTATAAAAGACATATTATAATTGCTTTTGTTTAATAATTTTACTGGCAAAAAATTCATATCCAGGAATTTATATTACTTCTTAAAAAATGTGAGAACTCCCTGGAAGTACCCACTTCCAAGTTCCAGCATATCTTCCACCTCCCTGGCCTAGTACGGGTTGGCGGACTTTACATACCATTGAAATTCTCGCAAATCGCTATGGTATGCAGGTTTCCTCACAATGTTTTTCTTCACCGTTACAGTTTGTGTACGGCTGTAGATTTCCTCAGAGACGCAAAAGTTCTATACAAACTTCCCATTGCCGAACTTAATGAATTTATGTTTTTAATAAAAATACAACTTGACCGTGAACCTCAAACCAGATGTCAAACGAAATTCTAAACGTAACAACATTAATATTCATAAGAAACTGGTTATTCCAATGAATCAATTTTACTTTTAAAGTGGTAAAAACTTGAATTTCTCTTTACGTTTTCAAATGTATGATCGGCTTTTTTATTTGCGCGAATTAATCAGGCTGTTATGGCACGACGGAGGCACCCCACTTGCGCCCCCTTGGTGGGGTGGCGGGGTGGCAGGTGTACCGCCGCGCTGACCTAATGCGGGGTGAATATTTTTACCATCTATTGCAGAAAACTCCGGGTGCAGGATAACTTAGCGATTGATAATTAGGTAGTTTATCGTAATGGCATAATGGAGTGATTTTAATACACCTGATATACCGCCGCTGCCATGTCCCCGTCAAAGTTTTCCGCCTTGCAATGCCTGTAGCCGCTGGCTAGCCTGCCGGCAACATGTCGCCGACATAAATCGGCGGCTTTGGTTTGTGGTGCGCTTTATATCTACATTTGACAGCAAGCTGAATAATCATACATACCTAGAGCGCACAAAAATAATAAGAATAAAAACAATTATTATTTTCTATCGAACAACTGAAATGCGTGGAGGTACGAGAAAACGGTATAGAAAGAAAATCCGTCATATTCTTGTCTTACAATACTGCAATACAAGGACAAATTATAATATTGACAACGATATGTACATCATGTGCGAGAGAGGGACATAGCATATCCCCTCTCAATCGTACTTTACATTGTAGATAAGGCCCGTGACCTGTAGTGAGTCATATATGGGCCGATAGGTAAACACACACACACTCACACACACAGTTATAGAAAACCGAAAATCGACGGCTACAGTCAAATAATTATACAATATACATGTAGTTCAATAAACGTAGTATCAGAATAAGGAGAAAATAATTACCAGGTTAAAAATACAAAGGAGTAATGGAAAGTTTTGCCCATAGTACCATCTGGCTTAGCCAACGGAATAATATTGTGATATTATACAACATAAACAAAGTCAAAGTCCTTTAAGAAATATAAGTGGCTGGAACCTCAAATAGATCGATAAATTTCGCATGTATTTCGTTTGTCGGAATAGCTCAATTGGTAGAGCACTGGGCTGAGACGCCCGGAGATCCCGGTTCGATCCCGGGTTTCGGCAAATGGATCACTTATATTAGGCGCAAATTTTTGTCTTTTTTTAAAAATTTGATTGGGTATTTTGTTATTTTTGCATTAATAAATGTATTTTTTTACAATTTTACTTCATTGAAGAATGAAATTATGCCATTATAAGTAGTTCATATCTACATTGGTTTCTCTCTTAAAATATTTTGCTTTTCAATAAACAGGATATATATTTTATTTTATATATCATTATTTACATTTTATCATATCATAAATACTTATTATGATTTGTAATGAATATTAAGGATTTAATCTTTACATACAATACATTTGTAGCCGATCAATGTCTGTACATGGAAGATAAACGACAAAAGACCATTAACATATCTTTAAAATATCTTGTATACTTCACGATATTGATATTTTCAATGCGAATTTAAACATTGTGAGAACGATGCTGAGCCACGATTCTTTTATTTGAGCACAAAGTAATAATGTAATAAGACATAAATGTTTTTTTTTGTTGTTATTGGTACAGTCAATAATTTGTAACAAATTTAACTCACACTTGTATGTCATTATAAATAAATAATAATAAATGTCACAAACACCCAGACCCGACACAAATATTTGTGGGCCACACAAAACATTTGTGTTGGTGCGGGGATCGAACCCGCGACCTCTCGTTTCACAGTCGGCGTCGGACCAACTACGGCTCGGAGGTTTTCAAATACATATTATATACTGATGTGAAATAGTAAGGACCTTTAATTGGCTTATTCGCCTGTTGTTTTTCTTCTAAGCAATAAATATATAAATTAAAAAAACTAATATTATCGTGACAGAACACTAAACAATGATTTTTATAATTTTTATCTGTTTGTCTGTGCGGTTGTGCGCGATTATCTCAGAAACGCCTTAACGGATTTCGATAACATTTGGTATGGAGGTAGCTAACACCCTGGATTAACACATAGTCTATTTTTTATCCCGAAAAATGAAGTGTTCCCGTAGGATGAGAAAGGAATTAAAAAAATACTTGTTATTTTTTTAAACTCAAAGGGATTGGATGGGACAGGAGAGGACAGTATTACATCCCTTGAGTTATAGGACAGAATGAGACGAGACAGGACGGGTTATAACGGGACGAAAAAAGCCGTACAGAGGACGGCATTGAGTGTGAATATACATACATAACAAGGAAATAATATATTGGTATGTAGACTGGACTCAAACAGTATCTGCACTCGGGCGGCGCCGGGTCGGCCTCTATGTTTAATATTTTAATACTATAATAATTGAATTTGAATTGAATTTAAGAATTTCTACGGTATGTAAGTCCGCCAACCCGCACTAGGCCAGCGTGGTGGACTATATACCTAACCACTCTCAATCGATTCTCTCGATTGTAGAGCAGGCCCGTGCCCAGCAGTGGGGCGTATATGGGCTGATAAAAAAAAATTGAATTTAATTGATAAGCCTAATGAACCTAAATTATTCCCTAGAGTCTTAACTTATAATATATTTTGCAAAAAAATACCTTTTATTTGCCATAATCTAGAAATATATTATAATAATACAAATATTTTTCAAATGGCAGGCTAAAATAAACCTTACGTTGTATTGTTAAGGTCCATTTCGTCAATGGACCTTCTCTAATAGTTCTTAATATTTTCTTTTCTTGGCTCAAACCATCCAATTATCTTTTTCTATATTTATGTATAATATAATATTGTGTACTAAGCAATTTTGTTGTTAGTAAATGGTAACAAATTACAATATAGATTTTTTATGTCACAGGGTTCCCGGTTTTTTACCAAAGAAACGGGTAAAACTATTAAGTAATATTTATCGTTAATTAATGGCTAAATTTTAAACAAATGAAACAAGTCACTTGTCTCTTTTATATTCTAGACTGCCCTGACTTCTTGTCATTGTGTTATATCCATCCAAAGGTTGTCTGTAAGAAATTGCCTAGAGCGATAAGACCGCCATCTGAACTTTTTTTAAAATTTTATTTGTATGTTTTTCCTTTCTGTGTGCAGTTAAGAATAAATAAATAAGTCATAAGTTTACCTAGGCGGTTAGTAGAGTTATTGTCAGTGTAATTTACAGTTTGCTACTCTCATTATGTGTTCAGGTACATTGCCTGAGCCTGAGCCTATTGTCATTTCGGACACGAATTTCAGTCTCAAGAAGCTCATAATTTTATTTTAGTACGAAAATTCACACAAATGGACGAAAAAGTTGGACCTGGTATTCGTTAACTCATATAATGGACCTCACAGTTCATAAGCCATACATTGTACAGTAAATCTGTGTCTAGATTAATATTCACTTGCTAAACACAAAGGCTAAGTAAATACAGGGCGCGTAACGAAGTAGAAGAGTAAACAACACCAACCCCTAAAGCTCATTATTTGATTTCCATATACACATTCTTAGGGCGCCTTCAGGTTCGCAAAGTGTCGCACGGAATAGTGCCTGTGACCACTGCCTTGTAGTCCTAAATAAATAAATACACCCAACAGTCACATACATAATCCTGACACCACACTAAGATCGCGTCTTGTGTCGCGGGTACCAGAAACTATGAGTGACTTTTTGGTTACGAACACCCATTCCCGAAACGAATACCTGGATCACACAAAGAATTGTCTCGGGTCGAACCCGCGGCCTCTTGTTTCACAGCCAGCGTCTAACCAACTGCGCCACGGTGGCGGTCGTGGCGCTATGACTGTCGCGGTTTAATTTATCGATTTACTCGTGACAGTGCGAAGGAACTTTTTGTTCAAACATGAAACTGAGATATTGAGATAATATTTACCACGTACGAAACATTGTGAACAATGTACATTAGAAACCAGTGATATTGTGTGTTTGTCGTGTTATTGCGGTGTGGCTGGCGCTACTGTCGCGCGCAGTAAAGCGGCTAGTTTGAAGGCGCCCTTACCGTCTCTTAAAGTTGTGGATGTACGTATTAGATCAAATATCAATGTCTAGTAGTGCTTGTTTAATCTACGTACTGGAGAAACTTTGGAGTGTTTATTTTGAGGTCCTGGCGTATCTCCAAAGTGTCTATTAAGTAACTTGGGGTTTTTGGCCGGTAGAAATCTTGAATACCTCTCTTAAGGCAAGAGTCCAAGAGGATTTTCTCCAATAAAAAAGGTCATTGCGAAAAAATCTTTGCACATCATCATTTGCTTAAAGAGAGTACTTTCCTTAAGGTAGGCAGCGACTTTGTTGTGCTGGACCCCTGGCACTGCGGAGGTCTATGGGCAGCGGTGGCCGCTTTCCATCAGGCGGGCCGCTAGCTCGTCTGCCTATAAAGGCTATAAAAAAAAAAACATCAGTCGGTAATGTAACAGTTGTGTCATTTTTTGTGCACAAATATTAATCATAATAATGTTGTGGGTCTGGGTGTATGGACCAAAAGTTCTCTGGTAGTAACTAATAACTACAGTACAAGATATCGTAATTATCTAAAGTTGAAACTATAAAAGAGGCCGCATTATGTATTAATTGATTTCCAATGTCCGATTTATCAATTTAGGTAAAAAATTGGGCAAATATAGAACTCTAATTTTATTCTGATCTTTTAGAATATTAAAGAAATATCCCGATATATATTGTTTAAATTTAACCCGACGCCACAGGTGAAATGCAAGTCTTGCGGTTAGGTACTTGTTGAGTATGCACGCTCGGAAAGCTCTTTGGTTGACGGTAGGCAAATCTAATTTCCGCATGCTTCTGCACTTTCGGAAGTCCTATGCGTTGGGTATTACAGGAACAATTTGTACCTCATGTTACGTCACGAAATTGGATCGAGCGTATCCTGTTTTTGTTCCGGGATGCGTGGATCATTTAAAATATATTTTTAAACATTTTAAGTATTTTTTTTAACTTTTTTATTTAAAAAGAAATGCTCTCAAACTCCTTTTTTTTTTTTTTTTTTTTAATGTCATATGAATAAAGTGACAAACGATGTCTATAAACTTACTCAATACGTTTTTATTTGTGGAGACGGCAGCTTGTGTAGCGAATTTTTTGTAACTATTTCAAGTTGTCGTGAGTCCAATATTTAAACGAAAATATATTAAAAATCCACAAATATATTGAGATATTATATGTATGGTTAAAAGTAAAAATTGATATTGTTAAAAACCGGGTGTCATAAGTAGAATTGCCACTACGCCTTGGTGATGTTTTTCTGTAAAATCATTTTTTTTTTTTTTTTTTTTTTTTTTTTTTTTTTTTTTTTTTTTTTGTAAATGAACAAAAAAGCCTCCTCTCCTCAGCAGAAAGTTGATATCTATTGGGAATTAATCGTATGTTTTCTCCGTGAATGTCTGCGTCAAAGAAGATGGCAGTTTTCACATTGTGCTACGGTTTAATATGTCACAGGCGTAAGAAGTGGTACACGAAGTGGTACGTGTTATGACATCGTGAGATTGGAAATCTGTCGGCGCCTGTACACAGCTTCCGTATCCAACCTATAGAAATGATTCTTAGCATACAAACTGTGACACAGTTTGTGAAAATCAATGTATGTAACGTATGTTTAAGCGTAAATAAATATCTAAGTAAGCCGGCATAAAAAATATATGTCACTTGCAAATTATAACAAATTATTAATGAACTGCTCTGATTTGGACCAACTTGTAATTTTTGTAATAATCACGATATTGTAAACTGGTTTTGAAAAGAGCAACACTAGAGTTTCTTGCCCGTTCTTCTCTAGTGAAAACCGCTCTCCGAACCGGGTGGTAGAAAAAAAAAAAAAATGACTGAATCTAAATAATGTTGAACATTTTAATGGATTCAATAAATTATTTTCATTTTCATTTTTTTTTTCATTTTAATTCTGTCGAGTGACGATCTATGTAAACGTGTACCATTCCTTATCTATCTGCACTACAGTAATCAGAGTTACTGTGGTCACTTGACCGTTCAATAAATATTATATGTCAGTATCGTTGCGGCATTCGTTTCGAATTGACGTGTACGTTGCAATTATACGCTTATCGCAAGTCATTAACTAATGAGTTTATTATATTCGAGCGCCTCAAGTTAATTGATTTGTCGGGTACATCGAGTTTTTAATAACAAATATGTTATATTTAATTGTGCATAATGGCGGATAACAAAGAATATACGGCCAATGATAAATATTATTGTGACACAGACTTACCGAATACAAGTAAAAGCAATATCTATTTATCGGATCAGGACATGTCAGTAGCGGATGTAGAAGAATTAGAAGATACAATGAATGAAAATGTACAACCAAGATGAAAACGAAGAGGAATGGACTACCATAAAAGCAAAGGAGAAGAGGATAAAAGAAGAAAAAAATCCTACAGAGATCTTTATTACTTCTAAAGAAAAAATACCCAGGCAGTTTGCCTTAGCTAAATTATTTAAAGAAAAAGAAATTAAAGATATAGTTAAAGTTAAATACCTAAATGATTATAAAGTTCGAGTGGATTTTAGTAACGAAGTAAGTGCAATGAAATTAGAAATATGTAACGATTTCATTAAGAGTGGGTGGAGATTTCAAAGACCGCTGGAGAAGAATTTTTCATATGGCGTAATTAAAGACGTAGACCTAGACTTATCAGACGATGATATCAAGGCGGGAATTACGTGCCCAGAATCTTTTGAACTATTATCTGTTCAACGACTTAAAAGACGTAACCCTGATACTTCCCAAGGAGACATATGGATACCAAGTGCAGCTGTTCGGTTGTGTTTCAAAGGAGATCTTTTGCCAGGTTATGTATATGCTGAGGCTCTAAGAATCAGAGTAGATCCGTTTGTCTTTCCGGTGACCCAATGTTCGCGTTGTTGGAAATTCGGCCATGCAGCGAAATTGTGTTCTTACAAAAATATTTTATGCCCTAAGTGCGGTGGTGGACATCCCAACTGCGACACCAAGGACTATAATTGCCTAAACTGTGGAGGAAGGCATATGGCATTATCAAAAATTTGCCCAACATTTTTAAGGGAAAAGAAATTGAAGGATCTCATGGCAGAATACAACTGCACCTATAGAAAAGCCATGACACTATATGTTGCTCCATCTCCATTGCAGAAGAAGACCGCATCCAATTACACTACAAACGAACCAAGGTTCTTTCAAGATATTGCTGCCGAACATGTTACACCAAGCCCCTCTAAAAATCTTTTTTCGGACGTTATCAAAACCAAAGCAGTTATACACACTGAACGTAATACCCAGTCTATCCCTTTGACCGCGAAGAAAAAGAAGGTGGGAGAAACTGCATTTTATGAAGTTTTCGAGAACCTTACCTCGAAGCCATCAAATTCTCGCGGTAACGCAGATTTACCTCCAAAGAGAGAAATACATTTTGATGAGTTGTTATCTAGATTGCACGAAATTATTTTTTTAAAAAGCGGTTCCTTAGCTGATAAGTTCAAAAAGGTTGTACAGTGTTGCATGGAATGGTTAATTTTAATTGTGGTTGATAACGTTTCAGACTGGCCTGTGTTAAGGAAAATTTTCGAATTTATCAATGGCTAACACAAGACCTCAGCTAAAACTAGTTATTCTTCAATGGAATGCTCAAAGTGTGAAACCTAAACTTATTGCACTGGAGAATCTGTTGGCTCAGGAACATATCCATATAGCAGTTATTAGCGAGACGTGGTTAGAGCCGGAAAGTGCTTTGAAGGTAAATTCATATAAAATATATCGTAGGGACAGATCAGACGGTTACGGAGGTGTGGCAATTCTTACCCATAAATCAATAAAATCTAAACATTATTTAACTCATATTAGTAACCACGGAATCGAAATCATAGGCGTAAAACTTTTCAACTGTAATTATGTCGAAAACTTATTTTCTATTTACTGTCCCCCCTCAGTCAGAACTTTGCAAAGTGACTGGGATAATTTATTATCTATCTCTTCACGTAAAACTTTAATACTTGGAGATTTTAACGGTCACCATACAAATTGGTCTTGTAAAAGGAATAGTAGAGGAACCCAAATTTTTGAAGCGATTACAGACAGTCATTTTACAATTTTAAATGACGGTAATCCAACCCGTCTGAAATTTGTCAACAACGTTCTTCAAAATTCCGCGCCGGACTTGTCTTTAGCATCAGCTGATATAGCTCCAATGTTTGATTGGTCGGTGACCAATGAAACTTTAGGCAGCGATCACAGGATAATTAAACTTACCGTAAATTGTGAACCCACCTCTAACCAGACGTCACGTAGAAATTTTAAAATTGCTGATTGGACGTTATATCAAAAGACACTTGAAAATCTCTTTAAGACATTTAATTTCTCGGAAAATCTTCAGGTTGATTACCATAATTTTATTGCAAATTTGAATTTGGCTGCTGACTCGTCTATTCCTTTAATTAAAATGAATCATAATCCATGTAGCAAGTTTTCACCCAAGCCATATTGGAACACCGAATTATCCAAGAATGTTGCTGAACGTAGATTGGCCTTGTCTAAATTTAGACGCAATCCCACGCCCCATAACTACAACATTCTAAAGAACAAGATCTCCTCAACCCAAAAAATGATCCGCCAAGCAAAAAGTCATTCGTGGTATAAGTTTTGCTCTTCAATGGACTATTCTACAACTCAAGCTGAAATCTGGCGTAAAATGAAATGGTTTAAAGGTGCCAGATCATCCCCTGATCACATGAATGAAAGTGAGGCTGAATAATTTCTACAAAATTTAACACCAGATTTTGTAACTAACTCTGACTTGTCTCTCTCTATTTGTAATCCTGATTTAGATGTTGACATAACGATTGCAGAGCTATACAAAAGTATCAAGGTTAAGGATAACACACCTGGTTGTGACAATATCTCATACTCCATGATCGCCAAGCTACCAGTAAATGGTAAAGAGATACTTACCGTGCTGTACACTAAGTTTTTTGTTTATGGTTTTGTACCCAAGCAATGGCGAGATATAAAGATAGTGCCCATACCCAAACCAGGCCGTATTAATACGAGTAATAGCCTTTCATCTTTTAGACCAATCTCTCTGATCTCATGCCTATGCAAGGTTTTTCATAACATTCTAATGAACAGATTAGAATGGTTTATAGAAAAACATGGTTACTTATCCATAAACACGACTGGCTTCAGAAAATGTCGTTCTACTATAGACAACTTAACCAGCCTAATTACCCGCATACAAATAGGTTTTTCAAAGAGGTTTCTAACTGCAGCTTGTTTTCTTGATGTCAACAGTGCCTACGATAACCTGGATGTCAGGGCTTTGATAAAAAATATGCTTCAAATTGGAGTAGGAGCCAAAATTTGCACATACGTTTGGAATTTTCTAAAACACAGAAACCTCTGCATCCAAGTGGGTGACAAAGTTGTAAGTCGCGTTTGTTGTCAGGGATTGGCTCAAGGCGACCCTTTGTCACCCTTGCTCTTTAATATTGCAACAATGCACATTTGCCAGAGTGTTAGCGGGGTGCATGTTTCACAATATGCGGATGATTTCGTAGTATATGTAACCTGTCACAACACATCAATAGCTCACCGAATACTACAACCTGCCCTCAACAAAATTTCCGACATACTTTTAGAATTAGGTCTTGATATATCGCCGTCAAAAAGTAACGTGTGTCTCTTTAAACGTGGAATACACAGAATATCCTTAGACTTGCGAATCGGTAATACATCACTACCTATTGTAAGCGCGGTAAAATACTTGGGGGTTTGGCTTGATCAATGCCTGAGATGGGGCAAACACATAAATGTTACTCGTGAAAACGTTTTAAAAACCGTAAATACGTTCAAAGTACTTTCTGGTTCTGGATGGGGTATGCACCCTAAACACATGAGACGTTTATACATCTCGTCAGTCCGCAGCAGGTTAGACTACGCTTGCTTCCTTTACGATAACAGCAGCAAATCTCATTTGGTGAAACTAGATAGAATTCAAAATTTATGCATGAGAGTAATAGGCGGTTTTATCTAGACTACACCCATCCACGTAATGGAGAATGAATTACACCTGCAGCCGTTACAGTATCGAAGATATTACCTGGCTGGAAAATATTGGCTTAAAATAAAATCATATTGCGATAGCACAATCATTACGTTATTAGACAAACTAAATACTGCGTACTGTTAAGAGCCTTCGGGGCGGAGCCTTTTTAAAAAATAAAATTCCGAATAATATTTTAAGACAACCGTCGTGATTGGAAGTAGGATGAAGATTGACTGGAAGAAATGGGTAGCGGGAGGCATTGGCATGGAAAATACTAGCTATGCGGGATAAAAGGGATGAATAGGCAAATAAGGATGAAAACACTAATCATAACACCTCCCCGGGGTAGACTAAACTTCGGGGTTCAAAATTCGAAGTTTAGGAAAAGGAAGAACGAGGAAGAAGGAAGGAGAAGGACAGAGAAGGATGGTGGTATTTAGATATTCCTTCTTGTACTTGGGGATGGAATATCCTCTGGTGATTGGGTGTGCTTAACTACCTTGACAGGGATGATAGGATCGGGAATAGGTGCCTGCTCAACAGGGGACTCGGCCGGAGCTGCTCGGAAAAGTATGGGAATATTATAGGATAGACGGTTGTGCGCTTTAATACATAAAAACAATTTAAATATACAATATAGGCAAATAATGCAAGTAATTATAACTAAAATAATTGAGTAATGAGTCTCGTATTTAATTATTTGGTGTTGGTTTAAAATTTTATCAGCTTCAGTCGACATTGATTTCAGTTTGGATTTTGTTTCTGGAGTAAAAATATCTAAGTCAATATTTTGTAGCTTCATACGAGGTTCATGACTCATCTCTATTCTAAACTTATCTAAGGTACAGCAAGAATCGTTAATTATATTGAAATCAGAGTGAAAGGTAGTAACATTAATTTTGATATTATCAAATTTAGGTATTAACTTGGTACTTTTACAATATGCATAACAATTACTCGGGATGCTTGCAATTCCCGTTCCAATAATATTTATTTCAATGTTTTTCTGGCCGATACATTCAATATACAATTTATTGTTCTGTGACTGTACATAAATCCAGTTATTACTGGAGAGTGATTTCCATATGTCTAGGTGTCCGTGAACGAAGTCCGTTTGGCACTGCACTGGTAACACACTTATCACGTTTGATAACAGCTCACTTTCACAACTAGGGTTCGCGCTGGTCGAGAACACTGTCATGACGTCACAGATGTATTCGCGGGAATTTATCGCTCTACATTCTTTTAGTGATTCAAGGTTACAATATTCCGACTTATCCTTGGCAATACCTATGTACTTACTACTAGGGATTATAAAGATAAAAGAGTTTGGTTTTACATTGTTATAAGGGGTAGGCAGTGCTAAACTATGATATAAACTATATTCCTTAGGGGATACAAGAGGTATTCTTAAAATAAACATAATCTTATTATTTAAACTATAACAGACTACATTGGATATATTCATCAACATATGAATGCGACTTAGTTCTAAATCAACGGGTAATTTAAGATCAGCAGGTAAGTACCTATAATTGTCAACAAGCTCGGTATATAACTGTGTAGGAGTTAGCACAGCTGGGTGGAGAATGTTTTGACTACTAAGCATGATAGCGTTGGTTATGTCCTCTAATTGAAACGATAAAGCCAGGACAGAGGTTTCCAAACTGTGGAGAATGGAATTAATGTTTGCTTTTATTTCTAACTCATTATAACTTTGTGATACATTTTTTAATTTTAATGATAAAATTTCGATTCTGTCGTCAAGTCTGGCTTCATTAATTTTTATTGCGTGAAGTGTATCGTTAAATTTCGATAAAACAGAAGTTGTAACTAAAACGTTTTCTTTAATTAGTGAACCCAGGCTTTTCTCGTTATTTTGTAAGGTTTGTATGGCAGTATCATATTTGACAGCATCGTCCTCATTTAGGGTTCCGAAAATAGTTTTGGACAGAGTACCTACACCACCTAACCAGGCACTCCGCTTGGATTTACTGACACTCATAAGATGAGCAATGGATGAATACGCGGAAGTAATGTCGTGGTATCTAGTTGCAAGCGGTTCTAGTGCATTATGACATTCTAATTGGCTAATACTTTCAATTTCTATTTGGTTGCACAGGTAACGTGTAGTGCTTAGGATTGAGTTAATATTTTTTATGTGAGGCTCTAGGTGTGAAATGTCGAATGGGGCGACGACGTCTAGGTGGCCCGTATTTATTTTGAGTTCACCAATTGCGTCAAAATATATACCGGCGCTCGAGTTGATTGGTCGGACATACTCTTGATGACCTTGGACCAGCACGCTGCAAGGGAAAGAGACGGAGGATTTACTAGTGATTCTACTTACTGATAGTGCTTAAAATAAAACTCAAAGTAGAGAACTAAATAACGCATAATACACTTCTTATTTAATATTTTTTTTATATTTTTTATTAATAGGATTAGAGATATATTTTATGATGGGGATGCGTCTTCTATTTCCACATGTTTGACCTCGTCGTAGTGGTGTTTTACGTGACGTCTATTTATAAGCAGGGATAAAGTGTGATTGCCATGTATTTTGACAACTTTGTACGGGCCCTTCCACAAGGGTGATAAGGCCTTACGCATCCTAAGATGGTTCTTTAATAGAACATAGTCACCTACTTTATATTCAATAGGACGAGTCCTTGTGTCATAGTATCTTTTAGAGGTCTCTTTAGATTTATGCATGTATTCTAAGGCTTTATCACGTGCATGTTTTAAGCGGTGTTGCAGGAGTTTCACATATTCGGGGTACGTGGTATTAGAGTTATCATTATATATTGAGTCTGGAATGTGAGGCTTATGCCCAAATAGTAGCTCGTATGGGGAGTAGTGCGTGGTTGAGTGCACGGCAGTATTATATGCCAACATAGACGTGTATACATACTGAGGCCAATTATCTTGGTTTTCATTTACATATGACTTCAAGTATTCCTTCAAGGTGGAATGTGATCTTTCTAGTGCTCCCTGGGTCTGCGGGTGGTAAGGTGATGACCACAGTTGTTTGATCTTGAGGAATTCGCACGTTTTCTTGAAGAGATCCGCTGTAAAGTTTGTTCCTTGATCAGTGAGTATGTGTTTTGGGATTCCGAACAGCGATATAAAATGGAGAAGGCAATCACTTGCTTCAGCTGCCGTATTACTGCGAAGAGGATACGCTAGGGAGAATTTAGTCAGATCGTCTTGCATAGTCAGGATATACTTGAGTTTAGCTGTGCCAGATTCTGGCAGTGGGCCCACAATGTCGAGGGCTAATCTCTCAAATGGAGATGTGGAAGTAGATGTTATGACCATCGGTGCTCTATTTATTCTACGTAAAGCTTTATTGGTCTGGCACGACTGGCATTTCTTGATATAGTCTTCCACGTCGGTGCGCATGTTTTTCCATGAGTATCTTTCTTTAATGCGACTCAGCATTCTAGCAGTGCCTAAGTGTCCAGCAATAGGGATGTCATGATTTTCCTTCAGAATTTTAGGGATTTCACTAGGTGAAGGATATATGATCTGGTTGTGATATATATGGATTTTTATGTTGGTCCCATCGAACAGGTAGGCCAACATATTGTAAATTCTTGCGAAGGAGTGTTTGTCAAAGGGATTCTTAAAGTCGGATATACTTATTTCGTTGATGCTGGGGTATGACATGATTATTTCGTCTCGGGTGTATTTTAAGCCCTTGAATATGTCGGGATACGAGTGGTCGTCGAAATGGTGCACTTTAGTGAATAAGAAAAGGTAGGTTTTATTATCCATCGTCAGGGGTATAAATGTATGCAGGCTTCTTTCTATTTTCAGAAATTCAGCGAGGTTAGAACTGGGACAATTACCGAGGATTTCTTCGACGTAGGGCATAGATTCATCCATGTCTATCGAGGTAGGTACTATTATTAACTTCTGTGCTCCTTTTAGTAGATCTTCGTTATGTTCTGTAATGTGTGTGTTGTAAATCTTTGTTGCCGATTTTAGAAATCTACTATAGGTTTCATCTGACGAGGTTAGGTTTTCAGGTACTGGAGAAGGAGTTCCTGGATCGCGGTATGCAGAAATAGGAGAAGGTAAGGTATCGGGATTCTGCCAGCTGGTTGAAGGTTGCGGGTCTACAAGAGTGGGAGGAGTCGGGACAACAGGAGAATTTGCAGGTGCAGTAGCTGCATTGGGTGTTGGAAGAAGATTCGTCTGGATAGGAGGAGATGGAATAGCAGGAAGATTTTCAGGTAAGTAAGGTTCTGCGGGAGTAGGAAGACTCAAGGGGCTGAAGTCGAGGATAGCATCATCTATTGGGCTGAAGGTTGTGCGTAGCATTTCGTCGAGAGTCTCTTGAGGAACCACTGGAAGTGGAGATTCTGCTGTTTCGGCAGTAGAGTCCAAAGGAGTGTCGCTAACGGGAATCGGGTTAAGGTTGCTTTTGTTTTCAGGGAGGATAGGATTTACGGGATATCGAGAAAGAGCATCAGCTGCAGAATTCAATTTGCCCTTGCGGTAAACAATTTCATATTCGAATTCTTCGAGTTTCAATCGCCAACGTTGAAGCTTACTGCTAGGGTCCTTGTGGTTGAAGAGCCACTTCAATGGCCTGTGGTCAGTTACAATTAGGAATTTATTTCCGTAGAGATAGGGTCGGAAAGTCTTGCAACCGTAAAGGATGGCTAGTAGTTCTTTTTCAGTTGTGCTGTAATTAGTTTCGCTCTTGTTCAGGGTGCGAGAAGCGAAGGCTATGGGTTGATCTTTACCGAGTTGTCCTTGGGAAAGAACAGCGGCTACGGCGTAATTGGATGCATCGCAGGTCAATATGAAGGGTTTCGTGAAGTCGGGGTAGATGAGCAGTGGTGCAGTTGTCAATTTATGTTTCAGGGTATCGAATGCTAGTTGTTGCTGGTTCTCCCATTTGAAGTCTGTGTCCTTTTTCAAGAGGCTGGTTAGAGCTTTGGCAGTTTTTGAGAAATCAGGGATAAAGCGGCGATAATAAGAAACAAGGCCAAGGAATGATTTAATGTCTTTTGCAGATTTTGGCACTGGGAAGTCGGTGACTGCCTTGATCTTTTCTGGGTTCGGTTTAACTCCTTGCTCTGTTATCACATGTCCAAGGTAGCACACTTCGCGACGGAGAAACTCACATTTGTCTGGTTGAAGCTTTAAATTGAAGACACGGATTCTTTGGAAGATAGATCTGAGATTGGAAATATGGGAATGGAGATCGTAGGCGTAGCAGACGATGTCGTCAAGATAGACAAAGCATCGAATGCCTTGGAGGCCGGATAAGGCGGAATTCATGAGCCTCTGAAATGTGGAGGGTGCATTTTTCAATCCGAAAGGCATTCTCAAGAATTGGAAGTGTCCTTCTGGGACAGTGAAAGCAGTTTTGGCCTTATCGGTTTCATTAAGCAAAATCTGATGAAAACCGGAAGCGAGGTCTAATGTTGAAAAATATTTGCTGTTGCCAAGTTGATCTAGAATTTCTGTGATTTGTGGTATGGGATAGGTGTCGCCAATTGTGACATCATTGAGCTTCCTGTAGTCAATAACGACTCGCCATTTTTGGATGTTAGAGGCATCAAGTTTTTTGGGGACCACCCATATCGGTGATGACCATGGGGAGTCGGACGGTTCGATAATATTCTGTTCGAGCATTTTATTCACTTGGTTCCGGACTTCAGTTTTGTGAGTTTCTGGGAATCGATAGGTCTTTGTGTGAATGGGAGTATCAGTTGTAGTCTTTATATCATGTTTTAAAGCATTAGTGTGAGATAGTTTTTCACCAGGTAGATGGAAAATATCTGAAAATTCTGAACATAGCTGGAATAAAGCTTCTTTTTCTTCTCCGTTTAGGTGAGAAACGCGTAGCTGTTTGAGTACTTCTTCAGTTCGCGTAACGCTGTCGGTTGTAAACTTCACGTGGTTCACAGAGACCTTAGGGTATGGTTCAAGGTCGGATGCATCAATCGGGGTAAGTTTCAGGTTAAGATCAGATTTCAGTTTCACAGGTTCTTCAGAAGTGTTTACCACAGATATGTTTACTCTATTATTTTCTTTCACACTGACTATGCTGTTTGCAATCAACAGGGTGTCGGAAATTTTCTGGTCGAGGATTAACCCTACTTTTACTTCGGGGTTACAGACTGAGCACTCAATAATAGACTCTGTCCTTGGAGGGATCAAGTATGCAGGGTCATGAAAATACAACTTTAGGGACGACTTACCGATGTGAAGCGAGTTGTTGGTATAGTCAATATTGCAGTTATGAGAGTTAAGCATGTCGGAACCTATGATTCCGTCATACGGAAGATGAATTTTGTCAATTACATGAAACTGGTGAGTTATTGCGGATTGAGATAGTCTTAATTTCAACTGGAAATGGCCTTGGGTTTGGACTAATTCTTCTGATATGCCTTTTAGCTTAATTTTTTCTTTCATTAGTTTTGGGTGCCTTTGCAGACAGGAGTATTTCAGCAGGCTTACTGATGACCCTGAATCGACCAGTAAGATAAGGGGAATGTCCGACACTGAGGATTCGACGCGTACATGAAGCAGAAGTGTCATTGCAGGGTTATTAGTGATTTCAAATATTTGAATTAGTTGAGATTTAGATTCAGTGACATTGAGCAAGTTCTGCTCGGATTCAGTGGGTGAGTCATCATGTAACGATGACTGCAGAGACTTGGAAATAGTAGGTTGACTGATTCCATGTAGCGGAATCGGTTCGGATTTAGAAGATGGGCTTGAGGTGTCGGTTTTTGGATTGCGAGGTCCCGTACGACACCGGGACGAGACATTTATTCGTTTTTTGTACTGGAATCGACGGTATCGTAACCTTCGGCTACTTCGGCCGGGTTGTCATCAGGGATGTCGGCAATATGGAACATGCGCTGAGGTGTTCTCGACAGTGGATTCTGGTCTATTTTGAAGCGGTTATTATTATACTGTCGTTTGCGGCACTGTTCGATAGTATGGCCTGGCGCTTTGCAATATCTGCAGATCGGGGTGGAGGAAGTATTGCCCGCGTTGTTGTTAGGCCTATTAGGGAAAGGCTTGGGCTGTAGGGAACCAGAGGTCGACGGTTGACCCTGGTCACGGCGCGAGTACTGCGGGTTGACTTTCTGGGAATTCGGTCGTGATCCGGAAGAATTTTGTTTATAAAGATATTGTTGAATTTTTTCTTCGGAGATCGCAATGTTGACAGCCTCATTTAAAGTTCTAGGAGACTTGCACCGGACAATGTTAGAAATGCGAGTGATTAGTCCCATTTGGAACTGGTGGAGGGCTAGTTCCTCCATTGCTGCTGTGCGTCCTATCATTTCTCTACTCTTGTGTCCATGGGAAATAGAAATTTCGGTAAGGAGCTGTGAAAGGCATGTCTCTATCCTTAGAGCGTACTGGCTCACGGTTTCATTATTTTGCTGTCTGCATTCTTGCAGGTCTGTGAGCAGATGGGCGTAGTGTTTCCTCTCGCTGAATTGCGTTTTGAGGAATTCTTTTAACTGCTGCCAATTGGTGAACTCCTTTACGGAGCAAGCGGTTTGTGCCTTGCCTTGCAGTTGGCAAAGAATGTACTTAAACAAAATGTCTTTTTGTGGTTCGGAAGCTAGTTCATATGCATTGTTGCAGTTAACCAGGAATGAGTTTAAGGTTTCCCTAGAGCCATCGAATGATTTTATAAATTTAAGCAAAATTGATAGGTCTAACTCTGTTTTGGGTACTGTCACTGCAATTCTTTTTTTTGATCTAGTAGCGGGACCAGGGGCACAAAAGTTATCGTCCTCTGTGTCAGTAACTGTTATTTCAGGTTTTTGAGCCTCCAGCTTTGGGCTTTGTGACCTACTTTCTGCCATGATATTTTACACAAAATAAATCGGTTATTATAGTATAAAACAACGTATGAGTACACAGAATAAAGTTTGAGAAACAGTGGCCAAGAATCACTTACTTGTTAAAAGTGAGCAGAGCGATAATAAATAACATATCCGGGCACGATAAGATAGCTGGATGATGTAGAACGGACAGGCACTTGTTGGCTGTTCCGGAGGATGTTGGTCAAGGATTCGTTGATGACGACGATGACGTTTAGTGTCGGCGGCTGCTCTCTGACTGGGCTGAGACAAGGGCTGGATGCAGGACGAGCAGGATGAGCTGTGCGGTAGTGGGCCCAGGGCTATGCTAGGCTACAGGCAGGTTTTCACACTGCGGCACTGCACTATACTGGTATGACGTATTAGTAACTTCACTGGTACTTGGATCACTCGATTCTTCACTTGAATTCACTTCGCGAGTTCGCGCAGGAAATCACGGGTGTAGAAGAGGGAGACGTTTTCCGGGGATCGCGAAAAAGATCCCTTTACGCTGCCACCAAATGTTAAGAGCCTTCGGGGCGGAGCCTTTTTAAAAAATAAAATTCCGAATAATATTTTAAGACAACCGTCGTGATTGGAAGTAGGATGAAGATTGACTGGAAGAAATGGGTAGCGGGAGGCATTGGCATGGAAAATACTAGCTATGCGGGATAAAAGGGATGAATAGGCAAATAAGGATGCAAACACTAATCATAACAGTACCAATCTCCATTATGTCGGAATAATAAAATGCCCCTGTTAATTAAAATACATACCTCCCACAATATGCTTCCCATTCACATAAGTCCCCAAATAGAATTATTTTCGTTGGATACCTGGGTTCACAATATAGATTTGTCTAAAACTGTTGCTCTTAACATTAAAGGTTTGCGGGAGGGTAAAAAATGTTATTCCAGTGACACAATTAAAAAGTTATGTACGTCATATTTAAATGAAACGTATCTTGGATTTTTTAAAATTTTCACGGATGGTTCTAAAGATAACGAAAACTCTGGGGCGGCTTTTTTTGACTGTCAGACAGGCGGTGTTCTTCGATTAAAGGTAAACCACTATATTAACATTATGTCTACGGAATTAATAGCAATTGAAGAGGCGTTGTCTTACATAGACTCGGTAAATTACGATAATTTTGTTATATTAACAGACTCAAAGAGTGCTCTCCAACATTTGATCAGATGCACAACTAGCCACAGAGGTTTCCACATAGCCTACAACGTAATTAAATCTCTACGTAGTCTTAAAAATAAAGGGAAAACAGTTGTATTACAGTGGGTTCCAGCACATGTTGGTATAGAAGGTAACGAGGTAGCTGACCTTTTAGCAAAAGAGGCATGTAACATGGGCGTAAACTGCTTTTATAAGCCAACCTTTTCTGATTTTCTGTGCGTAATCAAAGATCAATGTAACAAAATGTGGCAAGAATATTTTGATCAGAGATCGCTAACTAAAGGTATATGGTATCGAACGATACAGCCTGTTCTCTCTAGATGTTCCTGGTTGGATCAAACGAACTTGAGTCGTACTGTTTCTGTCATGGCTCTCCGGCTTCGGTCTGGACACATCCCATTAAATAGCTTTGGTTATCTTATGGGTAAATCCACATCACCTAATTGCCCAGACTGTAACAAAATTGAAGACGTCTATCACCTCCTGATGGAATGTGTCCGGAATGAAGCAGAAAGACTTACTGTGTTTGAGAAATCATATGATATTGGCAAATGTAATAATATATTAGCTGTACCAACATCCGAGGAAGCAAAAATTCTGTATAAAATAGTTAAAAAGGGACTTAGAAGTTAAGATTGACAATTTTGTGTACCAATGAGGGTGTCATAATCACTTAGTGATTAAACCCTCTAAAAATAAAGAGAAAAAAAAAAAAAAATATTATATGTAAAGTCAGCTTCCTATGATAGGTCAGAGGGGTTTAGCCTAGCTAAACTTTCTTTGTAAAGGAGGCCCTTAGCCTGCAGTGGCACATAAATTAAGCCAGGCATTTTGGAATGAAGCGATAGAAATAACAGCTCCGAACAATTTTAAATTATTTTCTGTTGGTTCCATTCCTAACAGAAAGAGCCTTGGTGTTAAGGAGAAGGAAGAAAAACAAATATTTTGCTAAAAATGTTCCAACATTGTCGAGCGTTTCCTTCAACTTTAGAGAGAGAGAGTCGGATGGGATGAACTGTATATTCCCTGCCGACTGGCGATGCGAATTACTGGACGGGAAGTTGTTAGTGCGATCGATATGTGTTTGTTCGAGTGGAATTTGTTTGTACGGCGCAGAGTTTATCCTGGTGTGAGTCAATGTTGTATTAGATGTAAAAAATATAGCCAAAAGGGGTTTGTGAAGCCTAGATCTAAAATTTCTTAATATGATGTGATGAATGTGAATGCAGGCTAGGAATATTGCCTCAAGTCTCATCGTGTCAAAACCTTCATGTAAATTTGAAGAATATTGGTGGTGGGACGCTGAAAACCGGAGTTGATAATGCTTACTGGACAATTAGAGTTATGGATGGCTTCAGAGTCATAGACTGAGTAAGCATATCAGCCCAAGCCTTAAAACTGTATAAATATATATTCACGGAAAACAAAACTATAGGTACGTGTAGTCGATAATAGGGAGAGTTCACACAATATGCAATCAGGCAGTACGACACTTAAAATTATACACCATTTAGAAAATTAGCAGTGAGCTCTCTAATATCCAATCAATAATAGTCAAATGAGCTTAAATCCCACGCTATCGCATTACTAACTAAGCTAATAGCGCACACGGTCCGATTATATCGAACGCGCGGTCTACCCGACCACCCGCGCTAAACCACCCGGGAAAATTTTATTTCACTTCCCATTTAATTGAATGGTACGGCTATTCACGAGTCCGTGATCGGGTGAGTATGGTTTCTGAGTACAACTGCTGTGGGTAGAAATAAAAGTAGTTTTATGTATAGAATTTATAGATTAGGCCTTGTAGGTCGTTAAAGAATTGCATTGTAGCCAGAGTAACCGCTGGACATAATAAGACTTAACATCTTATGTCTCAGGATGGTGAGCGCAGTGGAATGCCAAGCGTTGCTTTGTAATCCGTGGTGTTTGGTTTTGCTTCTGTTCAGGAGCGGTCGTAACGCTTACCATCAGGCGAACGACATGCTCGTCTCGCCATTTAGCGAAATAAAAAAAACATCACTTTGTCACGCAAGTATATAAAGGTGCAATTTTTCATACTTACACATACAGACAGTAGTGAAAATTGTCAGCTGGATTGAGCGTTATACTATGGTGGCTAGTGGGAAAACAACTACTACAGCTATAGCAATCCTGTACTTATAATACAGAAAAAGTGAGAACTGGAATAACAAATCAAATAAGATAAAAATTACCATATTACAGAAAAGAACAACCTGAAAAAAGACAGGCAATTAAATGCTATCAGATTTAAGAGCATTTTTGTGTTAGACCACGTTAAGTCTGAGCCAACACTCAGACCACGCAAGGTGTAATGCTACCTCACAGTGACACTATGATAGTGGAATTGGCAGGACATGATCTTGATGAAGTGGAGAATAGCTGGCGACGTATAATTTCGCAGTATCTAGCCCAAATTTGTGTGTTTGTGTGTGTCTTGTCGCGTCAACTGCAATATACACCACGTTGTGATTGCAGTGCGACACGAGCGCTCAAACAAACCGCCAAAGGCCCTTTTTAGGGCCACAATATTTTTCAAGAACTATGCTATCTGTCTGTTCATGTTTCTAGTAAAATAAATAAATACACCCAACAGTCACATATATAGTCCTGATCCCACATTAAGATCAATTAAGTCTTGTGTCGTGGGTATCAGAAGCTACGAGAGACTTTTCGGTCTCACAAACACCCAGACCCGAGACGTACCTGTGGGCCTCACAACCATTTGTCTCGATGCGGGGATCGAACCCGCGGCCTCTCGTTTCACAGGCGGCGTGTTACCAACTGCGCCACGGAGGCTGTCAAAAATATATGAATATAGTCAAAATACACAATTATTGGTGATCGTGTAAATCAATGTGTATGTACGTGATGTACAAATACGTGCATGCCCGTATTAATTACAAATTCCAAACTTACCGATAGCCGATTTGAAATATGTACCTACAATGTTTGCGCTTAATATGTAACATTGCATGATGGTATTTAACGGTATATTTACGTTTCCAAATCGGCAGATGTGGAAATTCTAAAAATACTGATTATAAATGATATAGTAACTTTTCAGCCCGGTATCGCCCGGGTGCTTACATTTTTTGATTCCAATCCACATGAGACACAAATTTTTTTTATAGCATAGGTCCGGCTAACGAGCAAGCAAGTCAAGAGTAAGTGATCACTGCCACCCATGAACATCCACAACGCTCCGGCAGTCTCACTCAGCGAACGAAACGCGACAGTAAATCTGTTGCTTTACGTCCTGCCTGATTGCCTGTGGGACAGCGGTACTACTCCGGACGAGCCTGACCATTAATGTTGAGTCATGACTGATAACAGCGGTGCTCTATCACATGAAAAAAATTTGCGTACTAACTGTATTCTCAACATGCAAGTCGCCCTCTATACAGCTTTTCTCGTTCCGTCTCATTACATTCCATCCTGTCCCGTATCGACCTCTTCCACGATTTAAGGCATATAATCCTGTCCTCTTATATCCCATTTCATCCGCCTATATTCTATCTCAAACCATTCCTTTGAGTTCCAAAGAGTAGCAATTATACATATTTGAATTCCTTTCGAATCCCACGGGAACACTACATTTTCGGAAAAAAGTAAACTAAGCGTTAATCAAGGTATCAGCTAACTCTTTAACAAAATTCATCATAATTGGTCCACCCGTTTAAGCGCGAAGATATAACAAACGCACAAACTTTCGCTTTTATTATATTATTAGGATTTAATATCCAGTTATTTTGAAATAATTAATAGCTGCCTGAAGGATGCTTCATTATTGTAATGAAGTAAATTATCGATATCACATTTCGAAACAATCAATAGATTTAATGGTTACGTATGTTGGTTTAGCTCGGTATACTCGTGCCGAAAATATCAGCAGCAGCAATTAAAATAAACATTGAAATGTTTCTAATCAGTAATTTTTTAAATAAGTTTTTCGCTTCGTGCATGGGAATGTAAAAGAGATATGGCCACATTGTTGTTAACTTTAACGATTGCGAGAATGAGCTGGAGCGGGGTGGCCCCGGTGTCTCAAAAAATCGACGAGAAGTGACAGCATTCCTATTTTTCTTCGTGAGATTGCCGGAGGCCCAATAACCCATTCATCCTCTTTTTCTTTTGACATCTCGTTCTCTTCCCATTTCCCATAGCCGGCAACACTACGATCCGAAAATTGAACATAGGCGGCGGTTATCACAAGATGATCCGTTTTGCCGAACAAAAGCAAATAAATGAGTCAATACTTGCGAACGCATGAGAAAACAAAACAGACTCTTTAAAATGGCTAAATATGTGATCAGACGGTTGTGCACACACAAGATCACGGGCTCGGCCGTGCTGGACTAATTTACACGTCGCGTCGTCTTTATGAGTTGTGTGTTGTGACAACACCACCTGCTCTTCGTGATATTTATATAATTATTTTTAATAATAATAAACTGTTATTATAATATTACATACATACATACATAAACACACACCTCTTTCCCAGAAGGGGTAGGCAGAGGTGCTACCAGAACACCCACGTTTCGCCTTGTATATTCCGTCCCACGATGTGATAGGGGGCGAGCCTATCGCCATATCGGGCACAAATTCCTGACTCCGGGCTGACAATGAATAGAAAAATCCAATATCACCTTGCCCGACCCGGGACTCGAACCCGAGACCTCAGCTTTCCAATCGTACCGTAGTACCACTACGCCACCGAGGCAGTCGGCCATATAATATTACATTACAAAAATAATGCATTAAACAGAATAAAAGCAGGTATAAATATATTTTGTGGCGAGGAAATGTTGGCGGTGCCCTCCCGGTGCTCCCTAATATCTTTCAAAATCAATAAAAATAAAGAAACAAAATGAATGAGGGGAAAAAGACTGGAAGTAAACAATAATGCAAAAGTGGAAGCTGGCCTCTCTGTGTATGGATTAGTGTATTCTCTACCTACACCATTAGGGTATGAGCGTGACCTGTGCATGCGTCTTGCCCCTGTCGATATGATACAGCCATGTGTATTGTCAATAGAGATTGACTCGCCACAACTAGCTCAACCAACTGCAGTAAACTTATCTCGTACATCTTATGAAATAGGTTATTCAAACACACAAAAGTAGGACGAAATTCAGGTATACGGGAACAAGCATTCAGATGGAATAAAAGGTTTATCGTGTTTGAATCATCGATCTTACGAATATTGTTACGATATACAATACCCGATGGATAGCGTTTCACGTGAGCCTGGCTCAATAGGACTGATACAGCTGTTTCACAGACTACTGACGACAAATAAGGCTTAATCCATACGTGGATCACGTGTCGTTCATGGTGTGTTCTCGGTTTTATAACGCGGTCACATTTTCGAGGTGTAATCGGACTTAGTCTCTTTCAGACTGTTTTTATCGGAATGAGATTTGTCCACAACTAAACGGATGGTGTGTACGAAGTCTTTGTTTCTAGCTTGTTAGTATTATATCAGAATAATTGGAAAATGAATGAACTGTCAATGAGCATATTAAATGTGGATTAGGTCTAACATTTTGAAAGTAACGTTAGTAAAATAAATAGCTTAGTAAATTGAGTAAGTACATACAAATATATTGACTAATGTTTCGTCTATGTCCTCAAAAAAGAGGCAAGCTAATGACATCCACAATTTGCTAAGCTTTTCCCCGTCCTAAATGTAAGAGGGGAGGGGTAAACCAACAGGGCCACGACTAGCAGTAGGCGTGTGTGTTGATAGATTACAGCTGGAGGTGGTGACATTGAAAATCACTATTATCGCAGTTCGAAAATACGACCGCAACCGCAACCCAACGTCTTAAAACTCTTCAAAATCAAATTCTTACATCCTCGGTAAAAATCCTCAACTTGTTCTGAAATATGCTAGAAATATTTAGCTCTGAACCTTTGATTAACGACTGCATATACTTTACAAAGTATTTTAGCAGGTCCGTATGCTGTCATCGCCGCGTTAACTACAGCCGATGTCCAATTACGGACGCAATTTTGAAATTCGTGTACGCATTTGCCGCGGAAACTATTCAACGTATACTCGAATTTCAATGCCCATACAGCCAAGCCACTCTGAATTTTAGCTAGTCTGCCTTTGTAAGTTGCGACTCATCATTCCCGCCTATGCCCTAGACTTGCACAAAGGGATACCACACATTGACAAACCACTGTCGCGGTCGGGATGTCCGAGTAGATACAAAAGCAGATTTCTATCTGCGGGAATAGGCTCTTCGGCTACATCATAGTCGAAACGTTGTAAAGCTTCGGTCTTACAAAGGAAAGGGCTTAGCAGGTGACCGTATTCATATTTATCTGAGAGATCAATGGTAAATAAAATGTCATTAACCCTTTCCGACCTAGTGTACACAATTGTACACATATTATAATATAAAAATAAATTGAAGTATTAATTTCACATTATTTGCAACTAAAAACGGTTGTGTTCGTTACTTCATTAGTTCCAACGCCATCTCTTGGCGTTTAATGACAGTTTTTGGCAAGTTATGACCAGTAGCCGACCGAAGTTTACATTGTGCAAGTAAAAAAAATCAGGTCTGAAAGGGTTAAAACAGCGGATATTCTACCATGACGAAGCCCAAACCATAAAATGGCTGACGTCAGGCGGATGGTAGTAAGTTATGTTGATACTGCATACATGTAACATATTGCAAGAAGTGCAGGCTATTTTTAGCAACAAACCGCCTTGCATTCAAAATAGAAAGTCAAAACAAGATTTCTGAGTGCATGAGACAATTTAAATCTACCACGACAAAGAGCAGTTGTATACATATTTCTTTTATGAAGTAAATTAATATACTCAAAATAACAAAAACTATTTCGATCAATTAATCACCACAATCAAAGCGAGGCCGCAAAAAATCCACCTTTCAACAGCCAAATGCCAAAATTGTTACGTCATTATCAACAAAAAAATTGCGTAACCCCTCCTTCCTCTCTGGAGAGCGAATGCTCACTGACGATCGGCAGTCGGCACTCAGCACAAGTGAGAACTCCCGCTATGTCCCCCCGCCCCGTCGCCCCGTCTCCCCTGGAACGGTCCCGCGGCCACTACGTCCGTACTACACGCGGTACGTGAATGGACCGCGTAACGGACCAAGCGCCAGCGCACCGCTGCAGTTGTGGCGCAGCGTAGTGTCGCTGCAGAGATATCGGATTAATATACGTTAATGAATATTAATGATGCAGTCTCCGTGATACAATTTATCACAAACGGAACTTCCTATCCGATACCGCGAGCAGTGTTTATTGACCTTTACTGTAACGGCGGCTTTTTAGAAACTGAGAGGTCGTGAATTCGATTCCCAGATCACTTTAGTTTGTATTGTATTGTATCAGCCCATATACCATCCACTGCAGGGCACGGGCCTCCTCTACAATCGAGAGTACGATTGAGAGTGGTTAGGCCATATAGTCCACCACGCTGGCCTAATGCGGGTTGGCGGACTTTTACATACCATAGAAATTTATACAAATCGCTATGGTATGCAGGTTTCCTCACGATGTTTTCCTTCACCGTTATAGTGCGTGGTGATTGACTATCAATACACACATGACTCCGAAAAGTCAGAGGTGTGCCCTGGGATTTGAACCCGCGACCACCGTGAACATGTAGGCAGCCGCGTCTGGTCCGTTTACCAACAGGCCACCACGCACTTTTAGTTTGTATGGTTTCGGTTTATCAAAACTCATATAAGTTGCCAGTATAGGAATTTGTACCCAGCTTGGCGATAGTGTCTTTTTTTACGAGGAGAAAACTAGTTGTGGCTCCCATCCTACAATCCCTGAATGAGGGATAGGACCGGATCGGGTCTAGCACATCTTGGGACGGAACAAGCTCGGTGAACCGTTAGTGGCAATGCATAATGGCCTCTTTACCTACTCGTATGTACATACATACATCTGACAGTTTCCGTGGCGCAGTTGTTTAGACGCCGGCTGTGAATAGACAGGCTGCGGGTTCGATCCCCGCACTGAAACAAATATGTTTGGGAACCACGGGTTGTTTCGGGTCTGGGTGTTTGTGAGACCAAAAATTCTCTCGTAGTTTGTGATACCCACGACACAAGACTTGATCTTGGTGTGGGGTCAGGACTACATATGTGGTTGTTGGGTGTATTTATTATTATTTATATATGTATCAGTCTGGGTGATCAAAAAGCTTTCGATAGACTTGGCACCCACAGCACAACATCCTAAAATATTGCTAAACTATTGTATATCACTTTCGCAAGTATTTAATATTAATTTCCTTCCCGGTCAATGTCCAAGTGTCGGGCACCAAATTGGGCACTTTGAGTGAGACGCAGGGAATCAATGTCGCCATAATTAGGCCGTCTGAGTTGCTGACGTCATTTACTTTGCGCTTTATTTAGTCATTTTACATCGCAATGCTCCAATTGTGACGCAAATGAACATCATTAGTGAAGAACATTGCCGCCGAAAAGGAGCTTAAGCAAATTATTATTGGAGATGTAAATAATATGTATAATTAGATTTTGTAATTTCAGAATCCATATTTAATTAACAGTCTAAAAAAAGAAGACGAAAACTTTAATGATGACGAGTAAAAATATGAATACAACCAATGAAATAACTCATCAGCTGATATTTCTGTGACCGTGGTCTTCATCAGCAACATACAAATCCTGGGTTTACTATGACGTATAACTTTTTCTTTCAAAACAATTCGTTATTTTGAACAATTTCATCCTTTGCAATGGTTTTGCATTAAAATATATCTGAACTATTAACACAATTTATTCAAGTAATTATTTTTCTACACAGAAACGACTTTGTAGTCTGAGTGGAAACTTTTTCATGAATGCCTTTGACACGAAAAGCAAATGAGGAAAGAATGTAAATTGCTCAAACGGAACACAAAAGGTTTGAACACATTTTAACATCATTATCTTAAAAATGCACACGTTTTCTTTTCAACCGGCGTTGCATGGAACATTGCAAAAAAGTTATAGATCATATTAACTAAGCATACACACTAGAATTTATTTGAGATCACGGCCGGGAGGATAAAACTGTTCAGCCAGGATGAAAATATGCACATAATATATGCTTGTTGTTCGAGATATCCACCAATAGATTGTACCTAATAAAATCAGGATCACAACTTCTGCCTGAAAACGCGTGTGGCGAAATCACGTATCAGCTGGCCTGCGTTTGACACTTCCATTAAATTCACCGCGGTCTCATTAAATAGGGTAAAATTGCGTCCTATTATAGTGCTGATAACATAACAAAACATCTAACATCCTAAATTTCAAATGAAATCAAATGTCAAGCGCAGATCTACGGGGAAAATACAGATTTAGGACCGGCGTACAGGTTTTCATAGTAACAATAAAATATCAAATCTTTGTACTGCCTACAGTTGTGTTCAATGAGTTAATAGTCTGTCAAGTGGTGGATAATAGTACCAGGCGCCGGCAGGACGTCTAGGCCTTGCTCCGAATTCGCTACCGTCACTCTGCCGCGTTATAAATAACCACAAAACGCATTGTTACTTCAATAGACCAAATCAATGTACAATGCACATTGTATGACATGTTACTCTTACCTACTGAATGTTATACCCGAGGAGACTATGCTCAGTATCAGTAAGTACATGCTAGATTATCGTACTTCCTTTACAGCCTACAGTCCCATACATAGTCTTAACCTGCAATGAGATTGGTTAGAGTTGTGGATATCAGAAACAAGGAAAGACTTTTCAGTCTCACAAACACCCAGTCTCCAAAGAAATACCTGTCGATCACACAAATATTTGGATATACTTTATCTGCTAAACCTTTTTTTAATTTCCTTTAACTTCGCTATGAAGTTGTAAATAAGCACCGTGGTATGCGGGGTAGGTGCAAAGATCTTTATGTATTATAATTATCTCTCTTTCTCTCTTCAGTCACAAGAAGTCCCCTGCGGAACATAGGCCTCCCCCTCTTCCCCCCTAGAAAGTGGCCTGCATCCAGTGCCTTCCTGCAACCTTAACCAGATCGTTCGTACACCTTGTGGGCGGGAGTCTGATACTTCGCTTGCCTTTACGTGATTATAATGCTACTTTATCAGCCCATATACGTCCCATTGCAGGGTACGAGCTTGCTCTACGATCGAGAGTACGAATGAGAGGGGTTAGGCCATATAATTCACCTTATTACAAATCGCTCTGGTATGCAGGTTTCCTCATGTTGGCAGTCGCGTCTGGTCCGTTTACCAACAGGCCAACACGCACTTATTATAATTATTACTAAGCATTAAAAGCCAGGTTGTACTCGCAGGAAAGCACTGCTTACATGCTGCTTCCAAAATTTCACTCTACAATTCTGAGGCAAGCCTATGTTCGGCAGTAGACTTCCTGGCCCTAAAAAAGCGGCAGATATTATATTCGTCATAAGTCGAGATGATTTTACTGGCCTGCTCAAAAACTTACGCAAAAGACTTGTTGGTACTTTCTAATAATAATATTAAATACGCCAAACAGTCACATACATAGTCCTGGCCCCACACTAAGATCGAGTCTTGTGTCGTGGGTGTCAGAAACTACGAGAGACTTTTCGGTCTCACAAACAACAGGTCACTGTGGAAATCATTGGGAGAGGCCTATGTTCAGCAGTGGACTTCCTTTGGCTGATGGATGGATGGATGATGGATGAAACACCCAGACCTGTAACAAATACCTATGGTTTACACTAATATTTGTTTGTTTTGGGGATCGAACCCGCGGCCTCTCGTTTCACAGCCGGCGTCTAACCAACTACGCCACGGAGGCTGTCTAAATTTCCAATCTATCACCAATGTTGATTTGTCGACGAACATCGACACCCAAATATGATGCGAATAATGATTGCTGGAGTGACAATTATGTCCCGCTCAATGCTCTCGTATTTGCAGCCGACGCTAATGAGCCAGCCGAGTGTGAACGCTGATAAATTGAACCAGTGTTAGTGCGAGCCACTAGCATTGTACTTGAAACCGTTCTGGAAATAGATAAACTGCCCTTAATGTCTACGAGTTATTGGAATGTGGGACTTGTGTAACTGATCTTGGAAAATAGAACGTCAATTTATGCCTAAGTATAACAGAATGACTGAATAAAGTAAGTACCTCGGCTGCCAAGAGACATTAGATGTAACACTTTTGTACCAGTGTGTGTTATTGAACTGCTCCTCAACAGCTGGACCAATATTGATGATTTTTTTGTGTGTGTGCATGTGGAGTCGAGAATGATTTAGAGTCACAATTCTATCCACTACCAAATGTATTATTTTAAATGCATCCGGGAAGAACTGGGCCGTTAGTTTTAATAAATAAATACACCCAACAGTCACATACTTAGTCCGGATGTCACACTAAGATCGAGTCTTGTGTCGTGGGTATCAGAAACTACGAGAAATATTCGTGGTTCACGCAAACATTTATCTCGGTGCGGGGATCGAACCCGCGGCCTCTCGTTTCACAGTCGGCGTCGTACCAATTGTGCCACGTAGGATGCCAATCATTTCTCATAGAGAGCATATCCTCTAATAACTAAGATTTAACTCTACACGATTTACCGGTTATTATATACTTATTGGTAACGAGGGATGATTTGGCCTAAGAATTAGCATTAAACTGTCTTAAACTGCAAAAAAAACTGGCTATTGAATTGTGGTAGTACCTCTCAATTTCTCTACTTAAAAAATAAGAAGGCGATTTGCTCGCTCTATTTCTTTTTCGTGTCCATACTAACATAGATTCAACACAGTGAGACTTTATATATTTTTATTTTTTGGATTTTTTGGATTTCTTTGAGATTTGGGTTACTCACAACTACAATACCCCTTGTATTGTTCCTCTTCGAACTAAAACACATTAAGGAACCATCCTGGCCTAGTACGATTTGGCGGACATCAAATAATAAAAATTATTTTTAATTTCTATAGTATCAAGATTTCTAGTAAGCGATAATTAACTACAAATTCACGCGGAACCTCTATACTCGCTCTAATTACCGACAAACGTGTGTGATAGAGAGTAGGGACTGGGACCATTCAATAATTTATTACTCAATATAAACGTTCGTTTAATCAATGTGCCGAGCAACCGTAAAACCTACATGTGCTAATTGTGAGTGATGCAGACGTTACGAACAACGTGGAGGTAGATATAGTTGCAGATGTATGTCGCTTCTCTAATATAGTCATACCGTTTGTATCATGTTAAATGGTTTGAAAAATGATTTGATCTTAACTCTCTTTAACTTCATAGCGCGTGGTTTGCGAAGCCACAATTTAGTGGGGAACCATCTCAATTTGAACCAAAACGATCGCCACCTTATGAGGTACCTTATTAGCTTTGCGACAAGATTATTCAGCAGTACGCACTCCTTTCTACAATCCCAGGTTCCTACGCGGCCTAAAAGCAGTCAAGTATCAAAATTAGTCCTGAAACTGAAAAAACCGGCTACAAATATATATCCCGATCCGGAAGTCGAATCCATAACCTCGCGCTTTAGACTTACACACAGCCAGTAGTCCGGTGATACGAAAGTGTATAATTGATTGACCAAAGCAGAGACGTCTAAATTAATGAAGCTATCAATTAGTTTTATTAATGAACTCACGGTGTCCCTCGAGCTTAATGTATGCAGTTACCGGATTAACAATGTTATTAGATGTGCGGTAAGCAGTGCATATAATGAGAGTTGATGTAAGAGCGATCGCACGGAACACCGACCATTGATGTAATTATATCCATTGCTATGTTACTATATAGCTATTTATATCGAGTCTCGTAATCGTTAAGAAATATATCGATTAAAACATTCTTTCAATTATTATTTTACATGATCTTATGGAACGTGTTTCAGCTGTTAAGAAGTTTAGGACTAAACTATGGGGTATTTTTTTTTTTATAAATTTTTTAATAAATATCTATAGGCGCGTATTGAATGTAACATCAAAGAGGATAAGGGCGGGAATTGCCCTTAGAATAGTCTATAAGTAAATATGTACACCTAACAGTCACATACATAGTTCTGACCCCACATTAAGATCAATTAAGTCGTGTGTCGTGGGTATCAGAAACTAGGAAACACTTTTCGGTCTCACAAACACCCAGACCCAACACAAATATTTGAGGGCCACACAAACATTTGTGTTGGTGCGGGGATCGAATCCGCGGCCTCTCGTTTCACAGTCAGCGTCGAAGCAATTACGCCACGGAGGTTGTCAAAATTAATAATCATCCATGGAAACCGTTTATAATACAGGGTATATCAAGACTGCTATATATACATAAAAATATCGACGCTTTTTGAGTTAAAATTTTAATTGCATTGTGTCTAAAGTCACTAAAACTACCACCTGGCTTCGTTTTCGGTAGCAGTCTTGATATACCCTATATGAAGGGCTACCTACTAGTCTCTAAGCTGAGTCTGTGTTAACAGCTGGATTCTAAGGATCTTTTTAGCCAGATTTTTTTTTTCATTCTTTTGTTAGTGATTTAAGATATTTAGAGGTTCTAAATTGCTATTCGAAGCCAAAATAAGAAAACCTTTGTCGAGTTTTGGTGGATAAAAAATGGTCCAAAAAAAACTGTTAGTAACCCTTAAAAATGCTTAATTTGGTTGATTTTGCTTAATTAATAAGTAATTATTGTATTTTAATTGCGTGGTGGCCTGTTGGTAACGAACCAGACGCGGCCGCTAACTTGTTTACGGTGGTCGCGGGTTCAAATTTCAAGTCACATCTCTGACTTTTCGGAGTCATATTTGTATTGATAGTCGTTCACCACGCACTTTAGCGCTGAAGGAAAACGTCATGAGAAAACCTGCACACCATAACGATTCGGCAGAATTTCTATTCGTGTGCCAACCCGCACTAGGCCAGCGTGGCGGGTTATATGGCCTAACCCCCCTTCTCAAAGTGCAGGCGCCAAAGGGCATTGAGTATGCAAAATGTGAGGACCGGCAACTATGTTCAAATTCTTTTACCTGAGACCCCACTCAAAAATAAAAAACATGTTGCCGGCAGCTGTGATGGTCCCTTTCCCTTTCCCCCGCCCTTGTCCTACGCCAAGCGTCTATGTGTCATAGCGCTCGTAATAGTCAGTAGAAAATGATTCATGGTGCGCAACGGTTTCTTTTGTCGTATTCACATAATTATTTTATTAACGTTTTCTTGCAGTTCAGTGTTTTGATTAAACAAAAACGTGGACAATGTCTTTACAAGTGATAAATATAAAGAAGAAAAAAGTAATTTCGTGTTTGTTTTGTGACGAAACGGGTAATTTGGTAAAGGATCCAAAACCGCAATCGTTTATAAATATTCAGAGAGCAGCAAATCGGAGAAAAGATAACATTAGTGAGAAAATAAAAAAGAATATAGACTTTACTGAATACAAATGTACATGGCATCGAACTTGTATGGCAAGTTACATTAGTGAAGAGAAAACAAGGCGTCGAGAATTGGCATTACAAAAGCAGGAGAATGTCTCTATTTCTACCCGCTCTGCAGAAGCTAGTGTGTCAGGTACTCAAGGCTCTCGAAGGTCATCAAGAACAAATTTAAAATTTAATACTGAACTGAAATGTTTAATCTGTGGTAAACAAACAAGAAATAAAAACAAAACTCTTTATTTGTGTTCCGAAATGTCGGCGGCGGAACAAATCTTTAATACGGCCCGAAAAAAACAAGATGATGTTTTTACAAAAATTGATACTTGCGAACATCCAGCCGATTTATTTGCAATGGAAGTGAGGTATCATAAACACTGTTATCGTGACTATCTACGACTACCAAGAAACTCAGCAAATCCAGCAGGTAGACCCCAAAATAAAATACCACATGACATACTTATAGAGGCATTTGAGAAGCTGATTGATGAAATAAAACATAAATTAACAACTCACTCTTTTGAAGTGTCATCATTAGCTAAGCGACTAGCTGAAATCACTGAAATAGAAGACGCAGTTGTAGAAAATCGCGATATGAAATCACTACTTATAGATAAGTATGGTGAAAACGTTTTATTTTCATATCCGAATGATCGATCTAAATCATCATTGGTGTTTATGGGCAACATACCACTGGATGAAGTCATTGAACATATTCGTACCATAACTTCAACAAACTCCATTGTTCAAGTAGCAAAACAACTTCGTAAAGAAATATTAAGTACTGAAGTAATACCAAATGGGTTTTTATGTGATGAAATTTTAATTGAACAATTTCTAAAGAAAAGTCACTTACCGAATAATTGGCAAATTTTTATGCAAGCTTTGTTAAGTGCTAAAAATAAAAAAATGAGTGAGAATTACAATCGAAGAGCGTTATCAGTGTTTCAGGATATATACTTCACGATTACTGAGAAACAGACTCCAAAGCATATTGCTTTAGCTCAATCTATTCATCATTTGACTCGATCGAAAAATTTAATCGGTATGATGAATAAATTTGGTCATTGCATTAGTTATAAAGCATTAAAAAACCTCGATAAAGAGGTAACAACGTCAATTGTGTGTGAAGATATAGACAGAAAATTACTTATTCCTAAGAATATAGTTCGAGATTCGTCGTTATTTCTTCATGGAGCTATAGATAATAATGATTTCAATGAAGAAACATTAAGCGGAAAGACTCAACCCATGTTACGGCAATGGTGATCTATCAGCAAAAAAACCCTTCTGAAAATGAAGTAAATTTAATCAAAGTGAAGCCTACAGCAGACCTGAACGAGTTTGATTTTAAATTTCTAAACTGTCAAGAAATTCTTCATTTCCAAGAAACTAAGCCGCCTTCAATACCGAATTATAAGGACAGTAGCTATTTATTAAAAAATAGTCAAAATAATTTACAATTTGATAATTTGCTCTGGATCTTGTGTAGACTGCAATATAGTGAAATAGAAAATAATTTCTGCCGACCATCTACCAACTCAATACCAGGATGGACTCCATTTCAACAAATACTATCGTCTGAAAGCTCACCTGTTTCTACTGTTGGATTTAGTCCGATCATACCTCAACCACCGACTTCTAAAGATGTTGTGTATACAGCTATGAAAAATTATGTCAACGTAAGTAATGCACTGGGTAAAAAAATAGCAGTACTTTCATGCGACATGTCAATATATCTTATTGCAAAAAATATTCAACAAACAAGCCAAGAATTTGATAATTTGATATTGAGAATTGGATCGTTTCATTTACAAAAAAATTATTTGCGATGCTTGGGCCAATATTTAGAAGGTAGTGGACTCGATAGTATTCTTATTGAAGCCGATATATATGGTATGAATACTTTGTCGTCAATTCTCAAAGGTACACAGTATAACAGGTATTAGAGCACACAAACTCTTGTACGAAGCTTTGAGAAGCATACAAATTTCCGAATTTATTGAATACATGAATTATTCTCAAGATTATTTACAACAACTAAATACTTTTTTTCAAGAGATAAGAGAGAATACAGTAGATAAAGATCATTCAAGTCTAATCGAAAAATATAATCTATATAAAACAATAATTACAGATTTTTTGAATAATTTTTTGCAAACCGTGACCGCTGAAAATGATATATTTAAATATTTTAATAACTACTGTGAAATGGTGGAAATTTTATTAAATTCTGTTTTGGCTGATAGAAGTAATAATTATGAACTGCATTTATTAACTACCAGGCAAATGTTACCTTACTTTTTCTCTATGCATCACACGAATTACATTCGCGGAGTGACACTGTATTTACAAGATATGATACAACTACCTTCAGAAGTTGTACATGATATGAAGAGAGGAATGCTTTCAGTCAAACGAACGGAAGGTAAATTTAATGCAATGAGCCCTGACTTAGCATTAGAGCAGACTCAGAACCGATCTTCAGCAGTCACTGGAGGCTTGATTGGCATTACTAAAAATGAAGATGCGATGCAGAGATGGGTGCTCCTTTATCCTTTTAAAAACAGTATTCACGAGGCTCTTTCTTCATATCTAGGAATACAAGCAGACTCTACAAGTGACATTAATTGTCATAACGAATGGACGCAACCCAGGATCAATAAAGACGAAAAAGATATTCAAAATATCATAAAGTATTTCCATGCTTGTAATCCTTACAATGACATGGAGAACCGCGCGCTTCGGAATATGTACACCGGTCAACTTGCTGGTGAATCATCTTCGCAAAGTTTGTTAAATATTGTAAAAAATGGAGAGGCTATGTTAAGTACGTATGAAAATGAACGATTTGTTCAGAAAAATAAAAAGTTATCCGATCCTATTAAAAGAAGTAAATTTGACAACTTTGTAACTGCTTCTGATAAAGGAAGTAAAAATACTTCTAGTAAAAAGTTGCAAGATGCAACAGACATGAGTCTCTTTCAAAAAACATTTATGTTGGCTAATCAACGAGGATTTGATACGAAAATTTTAGCATCTTACGAAATTTTGGAGTACTGCAAGTACCTTTTTGACGCCGAAGGATTTTACAGAAAATCTCCAAAATCGGAACTTGTTCATGAAATTGAAAATAATTTCAAATGTGGTGCAAACACGCGGCAGGACGTTTTAAATTTACAAACTCCAAAAATTTATATTGTTGATGGTATGGCACTTGTTCATCGAATCCAATTAAAAAATTTCAACACCTTTGGTGATTTTGCTGAGGCATTCTATAATAAAATTCATAATCTTTTCTTGCAACCAAATGTAAAACGAGTAGATATTGTATTTGACAGGTATGATAATATTTCGATAAAATATTTGGAATCAACTTTACGGAGTAAAGGACAAAATATTAAAAATATTATAATTTCGAACGATCACACTAAAATTCCAACTAATTGTAATAATTTCTTTTCAAGCCCTAAAAATAAGTTACAGCTCGTTCAATTTCTTTGTACTGTTGCTCCTAAATATGCACGAGTAATAGAAGATTGCGATTTATATGTTTGTGGAGGATTTGATGAGCCAACGAAATGTTTTAAATTACAAAACTCTATATTTTTTGAAGTACCTGAATTAAATTCAAATCATTTAGAAGCAGATTCAAGGATGTTTTGTCATATATTTCATGCAGTAAAAAAGCAATCTGCTCATATAATAATTCTTAGCGCTGATACAGATGTTTTTATTCTCGGAATTTATTTTTGGAATAATTTAGCTCTTCTAGGTTGTTTAGGTCTATGGTTTGAAGGTTATTATAAGAAGAAATACATTTTAGGATGTCATTTAGCTGCTCAATCCCTAGGCGAAAACATTACTCGTATTTTGCCAGCATTACACTCTCTAAGTGGTTGCGATTCGACTAGCAGATTGGGCTCAAAAAAAATTAGTTTAAAAGCTGCATCGCTGGATTTTGTGCAAAATGCTCTAAAGCATTTAGGAAATCCATACCTAACAGTCGAACAGTTAACAGAATTAGAAACCATTTGCACCTACCTTTTTTCAAAAACGAAATTAACTGCTGATGAACTTCGATATAAATTAATTTGTCAAAATATCGGCTTCAGCTTAAATTTATTAAGAGTAATTTGCACATCAGATGCTCTACATTTACATTTGTTAAGAGCTTCAGCACAAACATATATATGGATAAATGCTGACCAAACATTACTACAGCCTATTGATTACACCTTATTAGGCTATGAAAAAAAAGATGGTAAATTGTATCCACGACAAATGACAAAGCGACCATTGCCAGAATTGTTGATTCAGCCCTGCAAATGTACATCTAAATGTCAAACGAAGGCTTGTTCGTGCAAAAAATTACAACTAAATTGTATTTCGTTGTGCAAATGTATTAATAATGACTGCCAAAATAAAAAAGATTGATTATTTGTATTCTTTTTGTATGACTTATGTTAAATTGTTAATTTTCTTATAATTTTTTTTTTTTATTAAAAATTCGTACTTATTTTTTTAACTGTTTTTAATTGACGGACTATAATTACCTTTAATCATAAGAAATAATGGAATATGATCACTAAAACAATAATTGAAATGGTTTCAAAACACTTGTTCAATCCATTTGCTTGATACATAAGGGGGTGGGGTAAAAAAAAAAATTGGACCAACAAATCTCCCGGCAACATCCATAATCATAATCTGCAAGCTTTTCTGAGTTCAAAACTGTTTATAGAATGCGGTCCTCACATTTTGCACACTCAACTCCATACAGCGCCCGCTCTATCAATCGTTCTCTAAATTGTAAAAGAGGTCCGTACCCTGCAGTGGGATGTATATGGGCTGACACAATACAATATTTTATCAGTGAAAAAAGTTTTAAGAGTCCGTCAAGACAAAATACTATTCGTGTCGTGTACTAGAACAATATACTTGTAAGGAGTTGAGCGCTACAGGTTAAGATCACAGCATCATACAATTTGTTTATCATCATCATCATCGGGTCGTTGCAGTCCACGGCTGGACATAGGCCTCTCCCAAGCTACGTCGCGGAGCCCGGTCTGTTGTTTTATGCATCCAGTCGCTGCCGGCCTTCTTGTGTATATACATATATATATATATATATATATATATATATATATATATATATATATATATATAGATATATATATGTATATATATATATAATTTGTTTATATACTTTATTTATACAAGTTATTTGTAGACCCTATCACCCGGCCATTAGCTCAGTTGGTTAGAGCGTCGTGCTAATAACGCGAAGGTCGCGGGTTCGATCCCCTCATGGGCCATTTTATAGATGAGTCATTCATCAGCGATATTCTTGTTTCCTGTTTCCAATGTTTCACCACAGTGCGGGGACCGCTGTAAATCTGAACCAATAACCCTGTACTTTTAATAAATAAGTTGCTTCATTTAAAGTTTATAGTGATACTTAATTTGTTATTACTTTAACCTGGCTCCATATTACCTGACATCACCCAGTAAAAAACAAACTAACCAACCACTCTTCTTTCCATAATAGTGATAATATCTCAAAGCTTCTTAGTCAGGCTAGAATTTTCCAAAACCCCCTGAAGCTAGACTTCTTCAGTCGCGTCTTGGGAGTTATTAAGATATTAATCCTTACTGAAGTTGCATAATGTACTAGCGACCTCTATAATAAAATTATGCACTGTTACTTTACGCCAGTTTTCTTTAAGATAATGGTACCCTTGACACTGGATGTAACTTTAAAAAAACATCCTAAAATCAGTGAATTTAAAAACAAAGCTCTACAGCGTCATGAATAATAAGTAAATTATTATTTAAATGCATCCAAATATTTACAACAACGGCGAAGGAAAACATCGTGAGGAAACCTGCACACCATAGCGATTTGTATAAATTTCTATGGTATATAAAAGTCCGCCAACCCGCACTAGGCCAGCGTGGTGGATAAATAGGCTTAACCACTCTCAATCGTTCTCTCGATTGTAGAGGAGGCCCGTGCCCTGCAGTGGGACGTATATGAGCTGATACAATACAATACAATCAAAATATTTTTGGTCACATGGTGTTTACGGAAAATAGGAACGCAAACCACTGAAAAAGATAAAATAGTTTGACAAGAAACATCAATATTACCAGACAGAATTCTCGCAAGACGCTAAGAATTAAATATTAAAGACAATTTGAAGGGACCTATTCCTCCTACTTTGCGCGAGTTCAAGTTGATACCGCCCCACTTTAAGCTTGTGAAAATGAATACTGGGTTGTCAGGGCAATATCAATATCTGAGGGTTGTTATGGTTGTATGACATCCAAATGGTTGTATGTTAACAAGATGGTGCCAAACCCAAAGCAATTTTTTTTTATTATTATTATTCCAATGTACGGCGAGACGAGCCTGCCATTCGCCTGATGGTAAATGATACGACCGCTCATGGACAGTAGCACAATCAAAAACACCATAAATTACAAAGCGATGCTTGGCATTGCACTGCGCTCGCCATCCTTAGGCATAAGATGTTAAGTTTTATTATATCCCGTAGTCACACTGGCTACAACGTCCTTTAATCCAAAGCACACATTGCATTTACACTGCTGTATGGCGGGATGATTAGGGTGAGTACGCAAGGGTTTAAATTATAATTTTGGAAAAAATTAGGGATTTACCCACGGAACAGTTGAATGATTTACCATCCAAACACGACGATAATTTAAAAAATGCATAAAAGTACCTGTCGCTACTTTTGGGAAATCTTTGGCTGCATTTAATCTGTAATCACTACAACTGTCAGCTGGCTTCGTTTTCGATCGCAATATTAATATACCCTGTATACATTTATTAGCCACGGTCATAACTTCAGGCAAGACCTTTAGGTTTCCAGGAATTCTATTGTAACATTTCAGTATACTCGTAGTATTAGTTTCACGGATAAAGTGCATGTGCGCATTTTCAGTACATTGCTGACAGCCCTATTCGTAGTCAAAGGGGCCCGGTACGCGTCAATAAGCCTCGTGGAACCCGCTCAGGCCTCCATCTCGGACAATGCGACTTGTATCAACGTTTTGTAAGTCTCTGTAACTAGCCATTATATTGTCTTGGAAAGGATTATTAACAGGAACATTTTGCCCGCCTGTGAGGAAAAACATTGGAAAGTTGTAAAAAGAAATTCGGTAGGAGCTCCGCAAATTAATGAGATAAATTTTATATATTTTACATACGTGAATATAGTGTGGCAGTTATACCACAGATCGTCTGGCACATTTTTTTCTTAATAACTGCAGCTATTAAAAACGAGAAGAAGGCGTTCACAGTGGACTTTACTTAAAGGCCAGCGAAGCACCAATGTTTCATTTGGTCTATTACCGATTATTAGCAGCGAACACTTACATCAAGCTGCTCATTTCCACTTCACTTCATTAAAAACCCACTGAAAGTTTCATCAAAGACTTGTACAAAATGTCAGCTAAAAAAATATCGGAGCACCGGTAATTATTTACTACGTTCATGTCCTCGTGTAAATTTTGCACCGTGCGAGTCGTTTTAATCAAACACGGCATTTAATATGCTTAAAGTCTTTGTGTACACGCTGATTGGTTTACATCGAGAGCGGATCGAAATATTGCATTTCTAATGGTTATTTTTATATTTTGAAAAGGGTTTACGTCAAGTTTCAGTATAGTTCAAGAGTCTCGTGGCTCAGTTTAACCATCTGTATCAGACCATATACGTCCCACTGCAGGGCAGGGCTTCCTCTACAATCTAGAGTTCGATTGAGAGGGGTTAGACCACATTATAGTCCATCACGCTTGCCTAGGTTGGCGGCCTTTTCCATTCAAATTCTTAAAAATCTCTCAGTTAAATCCTCGCTGTGAATTGAGAGGCCGAGTGTTCAAGAGGTGCTATAACAAATGTTTGTATGAGGTGCCATCTAATTTTAGCTCTGCTAATAGATATGGAATATGATACATTAGATATAGAAGACCGTCATTACAAATGAATTGCATGTTAATAAGAAGCCAAGACTACGAGGCAAATGTACACACAGCCCGCCAGAGTTCACTGATGGACGTAGCCTCCCCAAGTAAGCGCAAACTGTCTCGGTCTTGAGCAGCCCGCATCCATCTGCTACCTGGCACTTTTTTCAAGTCTTCGGACCATCGCGCTGCTGGGGTTCTGATCTAAATCCATCTTTATCATCATAATATGATATAGGTGGATATAGATATAAGTCATCCATCCCATACTTTTCTTCTACATCTACTACCCGATTGTTCATAGATATTAGACCTAAATAAATTTGTCCTAAAACAATGACGTTACAAAGTGGAATCACGGTAGCGTCCCGTACAGATAGAATTCGATTAGTAACTTTAGTGTCAACCGCATGTCCGAACCCGAACTTTGCAAACTCCTGAATAATTCAATTTGGAAATATGTTGCTAGTGATAGATTCCTCGTACTTTTCTGTTCAGCGGTAGGTTTTAGCGGTAATACCTGGTATAGTCTTCTGAGAGCATACTATATATAAACACCCTAGCCGTTTCCGGCTTCGGTGACGAGGCATTTTTTTTTAATTAAATAAATATATCACAATATATATGTATAATATATTTAATTCAAAATATATACTACGCACAAAAATTGAAGGATTTTTTTTTTCATAAAATTTTTAAGGTGTTTTTGACAGTCTGTATCTTGGAGAAAATTGATCGTTAAGAAATTTGAAACTAAGAAATTGGAAGCCTGAAATGTCTATTTTTCAGATTCCGCTCTATTTTTTTATTCCATGCCTGGTTATTAAACAATCGTAGGAAAACCAACGAGAAAAAAATAATTCCAAACTTTTACTCGTGTTTGAGACCGTGCATTTATGTGGGTGATTTTTATTTAGTGACATCATCATAAGGCTCTTGTGGATAATGTAATTCCTTTTAATTCGATATACTAGAGAACTCCGTAGTATGATTTGGAGCAGACTTATGGTAAATCAAAGCAAAAATGGCCTTTCCGACTTTGACTCGGGATTACTCCAGAAATAATGATTACGCAGAAAAATAAAAGGAGGTTTTATGAACTTAATAGCATACTCTATAAGCTATTATAAAAGTTTTATTATGTAAAACAGTATAACTAAGTGAAATAGTTGAGTGAAGAAAAGGTAAAAAAGGGTTATTTAAGGATATTCGGAAAACTTTGCATATCTTTGAAAATATTGACAAATTAAAAAAATCGTCTATAACTTTTCTACCTTACAGTATTTTAAAGACATCCTAAAAAAAATTAAATGCTACGATTTGATTATGTTAGTATTCAAAAGGTTTAAACTCACTGCTTTCGCCAAAACCATCTTAATGAGCAATTTTCACTTCTTATTCAATTTCTTAGTTCAAAATTTTTATTTTTTAGTATTTGCCCATATTCATTTAATCAAATACTCTCACTCAAACACATTCACCAAAGTCTGTAACTGTATAAAAAAAAATATCCTGGCCCCATAACCAGTTTGTTTTAAGTAGAGTCAATTTTGAAGAAAAAATAAAGACCGATATTCCATTGTACGGATTGCTGACTTTCATAACACATATCGCAAATTTAATTCTGTTGTAATTTTCGAATTTTATCCCAAGGATTCTGACGAAAGATGCAGTATAATTTTCAAAGTTAGCAATTAGACATCGTCGTCGTCGTGGCATGTCTAATAGCGAGCTTAAAAAAATCACAGATTTTTCTTAAGAACCCTTGGGATAAAATTCGAAAAATTCCAACAGATTGACCATTATGGGTGTTGTAGATAATGTTTGAAGGCGGTTTCGCATTTAGCTGGTCACGCCTGTTGTTGAGTTCGCGCCTAGGAGAAGAGAGCATACAGTGTATATTGGAGCGTCATCTTAAATTTTTATATTGTTTTTTTTCTACCGGTATGACTATATTATAGTCAAAAATAGTTAGTCATCCATGTACATTAACATTTCACAATGTATCTCTGATGGTGAATGGAGTAGAATCTAAATATATTTGACGTAAATATACTGGACTCTTCGTAAACGGATTTCCGTAGACTGCAAGTGAAACGCAAAACGTTTGAATGGGTCGGAATTACGGTAATTCTGGTATAGTTTACAGCGGCCGCTATGCAAAATATGGCTGGATGCTAATGTCCTTTCAATAGATGTAGGTTTTCAGCAATTTCGAGCAAGCATCATGCCAATGTGGTCTAAAAGGATTACAATACATACATAAACTCACGCCTTTTTCCCAGAAGGGTAGGCAGAGGTGCTACTAAGATACCCACGTTTCGCCTTGTATGTTCCGTCCCACGATGTGCACGGGTACAAATGCCTGATTCCGAGCTGATAATTTATAGAAAAAATCTAATATCACTTTGCCTGGCTCGGGATTCGAACCTGAGACCTTAGCTTTGCAATGATACCGTAGTACAATGGCGCTATCGAAAGATTAGAATAATTTTGTACATTTAATTCCTTGTATTATTCTATGTAAAAATATCTCAATATCTCTATTTAAAATCACAACCATGTTCTGCCCTTGCAACTGTTGAACAATAAACATACACTCAAGGATACTTGGCGGACGAGCTATCGGTCCGCCTGATGGAGAGCGGCTACCGCTGTCCATAGACCTTCTCAGTGCCAGGGGTCCAGCACAACAAAGTCGCTGCCTACCTTAAGGAAAGTACTCTCTTGAAGCCTCGTTTGAAGAAGAACAGGTCATAGCGTTACAAACAGTGACCTCTGGGCAGCGGCCTGCATCCAGTGATTTGATGAAACTTATAATACTGATAGATTGTCACCGAAATTGACCTCTGACGCTGCGCTAGGAAGTTCACTCTGTGACGCCATTGTTACCCGTTTTCCGCTTTACAAGTTCTGCCCACTGCCCATTTGACTTGCTAATTCGATGGGATATACTAGTAGCTCTTCAATTAAGTTAATACAAATACATGAAAATAATTATAAACGAACCTAATTACTGGCATCATCTAGTACATTCCTACAAAATACTCTTCACGTATCAAATGAAGCTTAAGACACGATAAACTGAAACTGGAATCTTCCTTTTAAACCATAAAGACCTTTGTTCAATTTCCAGACTGGGCAATCCACTTTGTGTAAGCATTTCGGATTGAAAAATCTCATAGGAGCTGCCTTACTGGAATTTGCGAGCGGGTTGCACGAAAAGTTTCCGGCGTTTGACTTAAATTAGCCAGCTTAACAGGACCTCTCTATAGTATGACTGCGCGTACTAAGCAGGGATATAGCTGCCTTGCACGTATCAGATGAAAGGCGGCCACTTTGTCGTGCCAATATAAAAAGCTAGTAGTGACGCTATTAGCGCCATCTACAGTTCGCTAAGCGTATTTCCGTTCGGAGTTGCGATATCATACATAGATATATAAACTTCACGCCTTTATTTCACAAGAGGTGGCAGATGTGCAGCCAGGACACCCACTTTTCGGCTTGTGTTCCGTCCCACAATGTGATAGGGGGCAAGCATAGGCTCGCTATAGCTATATATGGCTCGCTAAGATATAGCTATAGAGCTATATCAGACACATATAGGGCACAAATTCGTTACTCCGGGCTGGTATTGAATATAAAAATCCAGAATCACTGACCGCACCGGGATTCGAACCCGAGACTACAGCTTTGTAATCGTACCGTAGCACAACTACGCCACCGAAGCAGTCAGAGCAGTTGCAACATCGGATTTACGAGTATATAACCGAAAATGTGCCTGCTCGAGAATCAAATCCAAGACCTCACGATTTACCCGTATACAGAGCCACTTGACACATAACATTTATATTTATTACATTACAAAAATCTAGTATAAAATTAATGTGAGTTAAATCGAAATTGAATTTAGTTTAGATAATTTTGTAAAGATCCGGCCTCGTATTCAATTTTCACCGTTCATCTCTGTTTATGAGTGTTCAGCGCAAACACCCTCGGGGCGAGGCGGGGTGCCGTGAGGGGCGGTGGGGGGAGACAAACGCAGCAGGGGATTACAACCGCCGACAGCAAAAATTAAACCTTGTCTTAAGAGTATGGCTGTAATAACTCCGGAACAAATCCAACGATATTTCAAATTGTACTTGTAGTTTTTAGTCAGTGGTTGGATCATTGTATTACACATGCATTCATACATGTATATGCGCACGGACCAACAATTTATTACTGTGCTTTATTTTTTTCTCCATTGACATTAAAAAATGTCACTAATTTATTATTTTGGTGGTAATGTTTATCACAACGTAGTATAAAACAAAGTCGCTTCCGCCTGTCTGTCTGCCCCTTTGTACATATGCCTGGATCTTTAAAACTAAGCCACGGAATTTGATGCGGTTTGTTTAAATAGATAGAGTGATTCAAGAGGAAGGTTTTAATGCGTGTACGGTGTCTCAATTCGTACGAAAAATAACATGCATCTGGTGTGGTGTGGAATCAAATAACATCTGCACCCAGACGAAGCTGCGACGTGCCGCTAGTTATTTATAAATTCTTTTAACACTACGTATCACAATATCGTATTTTTAACCTGAGTGTAAAAGCAGTGCAGATAGCGCACCATTTAATTAATTATACTGGCACTTTAAAATAAAAACACTGCTAATAATTATTATTATATTCGTTTCTCGCCTCGAAGTTACGATTATCGTAAGGACATAAAAAAGTTGCATCGTGTAAACGTTTGTCATGCGATAATGGCATACGATTCTCGCTTCCAGAAACTCTCTCTGTGTAAATGGGACTTTAGTTCTAAGTAAAGTATGTATACGCCGTATCGAAAGGCGATAGACGAATTCTCACTATCCAACACGTTTCTTCATTCTAAATCGATCAAAAGCATAACATCGGGGCTCAGGTGCCCTTGTACTGCATTTCCATACAGCTTGATTTACTCAAGTGATTTTTATGAAAGCAAAACGTTAGATCGCAAAGTGTTGCGGTCTGCATCACAGAATATCTAGAGCAAATAAGTGCTGTTGAGCGCTACGAGCGATAGAAAATGTATTACATTTTATGGCTTCCTATTGTGAAATATGAACCAAGCGTAGGTAAAGAATGATGGACGAAGCCTTATGCATAAATAGATCTAACAGCAATTTAAATGGCAAGAAAAGTAAACAAATTTACATTCTAACCAATTTGTTTGCAAGTAATGGTAAAGACATTTAAGCCTGTATCTTTAGAGGGTAGACAGAGGTACATACATGTGCTACAGTAGGTAATGACATGCCAAGCACAATATAATATAACTCCAAGAGTCTCCGTGACAGCCTGCGTGGCGCAGTTGGTTAGACACCGCCTGTGAAACGAGAGTCCGCAGGTTCGAACCCCGCACCGAGACGAATATTTGTAAGGCTCACGAGTATTTGTCTCAGGTCTGGGTGTTTGTGAAACCGAAAAGTTTCTCGTAGCTTCTGATACCCACGACACAAGACTTAATTTATATTAATTTGGGCTCAGGACTATGAATATGACTGTCGGGTGTATTTATTATTTATTAAAAGAGACTCATGGTTTTATATTTAGGTCGTATAGCCATGATTGTATTTATAAACAGCCAACGAAGAAAAATCACCGGCATGTCGATACACATTCAGATCAATCTTGCATCCACCGCCTTATCCACTGTAAAAACCAATAATTGCCCTAGTTTGGATAATTCTGAAACATAATAATGTTTATATTTTCAAAGAGATCTAATTTTGCAATTCTAAAAACAGCAGCCAGTACAATTTACCAGCATAAATAAAAACTACTTTAAGAATCCGAGTACAAGTTTCTACCCTCATTAGCATATGAATATGAAACTTCTCACTGTTATAATATCGAGCGGTGAGCTCCTTTCAGTTGGTCTGGTAGAAACAACGCCGAATCGGGCCGAACGCGCCTTTAACCTAATCGTGTTGAATAATCGACAGCCTTCGTGGCGCAGTTGGTTAGATGGTGTGAAGAGCGGCGTAGAGTTTGCTCATTCTACAATTTGTTTTGGACGTGGGTGTTTGTGAGACCGAAAAGCCTCTCGTAGTTTCTGATTTGAGACACAAAATTTACATCTTCATGTGGTGTCCGGATTTATGTGACTGTTGGGTATCTTTATTTAATAATACGTAATAACGCAGAGTCGCATAATGAAAGTGGAGCTAAAAAATGAAGGTGTAAACTGTCTCAGCCCATAACCGCCCACCGGTGGGCACGAAACTGCTCTACAACCGAGAGTTCGTGTGAGAGGGTTTAGGCTATATTCCACCACGATGACCCAGTAAAGAAGTGAACAGCAACGAAAAAATCGAAGCTGTTATTCAATTAGGACAGCGTTGCTCCCTATATATAAGAATTGTACATTAAAATACCGAGCAGCAAGCTACAGGCCTTTCAGTTCGCTCGATGAGAACCCAGTCTAATCGGGTCGAACGTGCCTTTAACCCAATTGTGCTGAATAGTGATGCGGAAGTGACATAATTAAACCGGAACTAAAAATTTATGCGAACATCGAAACGAGGACAGGAATCGACGGGTTTATACCAAGAAAATATGTGCTTTTAATACAACGATTTTTTCACAAGTAAAGTTAAAGTTGGCAGTACCTTATTTAATAACAAATTGTTTGGCTTCATTTGATCAAATACGGTATTGTTCAAAAATTGATCTACACAAAGCCAACAAATAAGGATTTGTTTTTCTCGTATTTTATTTAAATGTCCTTTATAAGGTCGCTTTAATATCGTGGACTTGTAATCAGAAACGGAAGCTTTAGAGGTTCGCGGAACTTTTGTAGATCAGTTACAAAGGTGCATTACATCACTGACGTTGATTAAACTCGACTGAATCTCTCGTGACACTTTTATACAACAGAGGGCTCCGCTTACCTAAGTAAGTATTCAAGTATAAAAATCCTAGTACTCATGTACGAATTTACATGGTATGTGTTTTTTTATTGCATAGGTCCGTTGAACTAGTAAACAGGTCACCTGGTGGTATGTGATCACTGCCGCCCATGAACATCCACAACGCTGGATCATGGATGTGTTGCCGGCCCAATTGGGAGGGAGCGGGAAGGAAAAAGAATGAGAAGAGGAAATTGGACATCCGGCAATCTGCCTCACCGAACGAAACGTGATGGCACAGCTGTTGCTTCATGTTGATTTCCCGTGAGACAGTGGCACCACCCAGGATGAACCTGCCCATTCATGCTGAGTCCCGACTGGCAACAGCGTGTCTCTACATTTTCAAAAATGTGTTCTAGTTAATATTATGTTTGCAATATACCCTCACGCTTGTCTTACCTAGGTAACGGTAGAAGTTCTAACGATGATAAAAAGAAAGCGTAACACAATGCATGTATTCCAGTCCTAGACAACTAACAATGTGGACTTGAAAGATTAAAAATCACATTACTGTACTGCCTGACTCGAGTATCGAACTCAAGACCTCACCATCACTAGCTATAATGGTCCAATGATACGTCTATTTGTTAATAGTAAAATTATTATATCAAATGGAACAAATTAGGTGTAATATAAAGCCGCTTGCAAGACGTCGCAGAAATCCTTAGGGAAGGCCTTTATTAAATTAGCAGTTCAACAAGATACGATAAATACGATAATAATTGAACAAGGGCAATAAAGGCTAATAATATTTATATTGACAAACCTGAAATACCCAAGAATCTAAACTTCTAAGTTTTGTCAAACTTCAGGTTTCTATCGAAGGAATCTAATACCGAACTTCGAACGGGGCGACGATCCGACAACTTGTATTCTCCGGCGTTTAGTAAGAATTTCCTAGTCGAAGCTCCGATGATCCATAGTTCACAATACCTCAATACAAGTTACAACAACTTTTAACAAGCTACGCGAGAAATGCGACGTGAGATGTAAACTGCATGATGCATGTTTGCTTGTTTGCCGACTATAATTATTTCAAACATTCACTGTACTTTAGAAAACAGCATTATCGCGGCTTTGGTATCACGGTATTATAGACACGGCTCGATAGTTCTACACCACAATCTCATTGCATATCAGCGTTACAACAGGTCCTAAAAAGTATCGTTCAACCTCTACATCATATGACTTCCACTCTGCATCTTTTTACTTAAAAAAAATACAAACTCTCAAACTCCATGTTTTTAAATTATTGTAAAAGCACACGGGGATCTGCGACGTTTGTTCAAACAGGGCTTTGATATTGCCATTGCAAATTTTACGGAGATAAAATTCTGTGTCGCCGCACGGGACTCGTCTGCACAGCTTTATACATTAAAGGCAAAATATGAAGAAACATGACGTAGCTTTTCAATTTATTTTGACTACAATGGTTCGTTTGGATATTCGTATTAGCAAGTATAGCGACTACTGAGGCAATGGCAATAAATGTCTTACTTCCATCTAAATGAATTTTCGGGTCTGCATGGGAAAGCAGAGCTGTCACCAATGCCACACTGGCTTATGTTAGCCCGAAGATAGAGAGTATAGGAAAGCCGAGCGCCAACAATTTCATTCAGTTCATGAGGGTACGTACTAGGCAAAGACTATCGATAGCTTACAAGCTACGATTCTGATACATTGCTTTCGGTTTTTTCACTTATATACTTATGTACGTCTTAATATTGCAATTCTAAGGTAATTATGACTTTCCGTTAGAAAAAAAATTATTTGATGTACTATATACGTGTGGATGTATAAGGCGGCCCCTAGACGAGCGATTTTAATGCGCAATATCACGAATTGTGCAAAATTATTGACCATAATATTATAGGAATAATATTGTTAAATAGCTAACTGAACAAAGGATTTCGGCGACGTCTTGGAAGCGGCCTCATATTATACTTAATTAATTCCATTTGATGTACAAAATAATAATGTGACAAAATTTAATATAATAAAAAAATTAAACTCGTTCAAACTTTCCTTTACTAATTGCGCAATCTTCAATATCATTTCTATATTAAGGTCAATAATATTGCACAATTCGTAATATTGCAAAATAAAATTGCTCGTCTAGGGGCCGCCTAAGTTTTTCTTTCGCAATATTTTTGTACAATGAAGGTGCATTTTTATCGGTGTTGATACGTCTTACTCACAGGCTTCGCATTCTATCAATCACAAACAACGGGGTGAACATTTTCCGCCCCAGTTTATTTTTCAATATATGAAATTGCAGGTAGTTGTTAGATACAGACTGCTCCTAACAGGTCGATGTGGAGATCCTTGTGCTTCATGGACTCCTTGGCCTTCGTGTTGCTGAAGAGAAGAAGAATTTTGCCAGACATACCTTAGTTTATTGAAGTATTCTATCCTTCGCACTACCGTGTAAAATCCATGGATCTGTTGATCATTCGTTTCTCGTCGAGTCTATAAGAATCTCGTAACCAGCGAACTGCATAATTGTGTCAATTTACAACCATTGTAATGTTGGATTCTTTTTCCTTGAATTATAATGAGACACATATTTTTTTTTATTTTTTCCAGTAAATTAAGTAGAAGAGACGATTAATGCGACACGACAATAAAAAAAATTATATCCTTTAATATCTTATTAAAGGATCGAAGTCTAATGTCCAGTAATAAAATAAAAACGGAACCCTCACGGAGTTTTGCCGAACCAGACACAAAAAACAATCCAAATTGGTTCATAAACTATTCAGTTATACGTGAACATGCCGAAAAAGTACTCGTATTCTGACGATTCGACTAACTTTCCCGGTGTTTGAAATACGCTAAAAAAGGGATCAAAAGGACCCAGACTAATCCGAGTCCAATTTGTGCCGTTGCGAAAGTTATGCAACTGTGGTTATCGAATGGGTTAAAACTTCGACGAGTCGTGTGGGTTCGATACGAATTGGCCGGTACACTGTTTTCGAAACTATTAAAAGTCACACGGAGAGAAATTGCTTTGCGAATTTGCACGTATGAGAATGATTCGAATGTTTCGATAGTTGAAAAGTGTAATTACTTCTGCTGGGACTTGTGTCTAGGTATTCTGTAAATCAGCCTATTAGCACGAGTAAAGTCCTTTTTGGTTTGATTTAAGGGTTTTCCTTTAATGGTACAGCATAGTTTTCCTAATGCACCTTATGGTAAGTACATTGCATTTCGAATAGAGTAACCACAATTTGTGTTTTTATGGGGACTGCAAATTACTGCAACACACCCAACGATATATGCAGTACATTCTAGACAGAATTCGCGTTTGACGTTTTGACGCGTTTGACAGTTTCCGTGGCGCAATTGGTTAGATGACGGCTCTGACACTAGGAGCCGTGGCTTCGCCCCACAAGTTCTACAAGTAGTGAATAATCTCTCGTAGCTTCTAATACCCACGAATCAAGAATTGTGTATCAATGCGTTAGGTCTATGTACCTGACTGTAGGTTGTATTTATTTGAAATAGTGAATATCCACCGGTAAATAAATGCTGCCTTGGTGACGTAGTTGTACTACGTTAAGATTACAACGCTGAGGTCTAGGGTTCGAATCCCGGGTTGGGTAGTGATGTTGGATTTTTCTATTCATTATAATCCCGGAGTCAGAAATTTATGCCTGATATGGCGATTGGCACGCTCTCTCTCACATTATGGGACGGAACATACAAGGCGAAATGTGGGTGTCCTGGTAGCACCTCTGCATGCCCCTTCTGGGAAAGAGTCGTGAGTTTATGTATGTATGTTTCTTCTTCTTTGAATGCATCTTCAGTGTTGAAGGTTGGCCGTCAGTTTGTTGTATTCTTCCCTGTCTTTAGCCAGGTGAAATAGTTTTTCAAAGGTGATATCGGCCCACTCCCGGATGTTTCGCAGCTACGATTTTTTCCTTCCTCCAGCGCGTCTCTTACCTTCCACCTTGCCCATCATTATTAATTTAAGCAGCTTATATCGTTGCAGAAAAATATAAATATTGTGGGACTATACGATTACATTGAGCAGCGCGATCATCGTCCGGCGTGCCTGCAGAACAAATAGTCACCGACTCACCTCTCACGTGGCCTTCACAAACACGGGTCCTCTGTGATTGCAGAAGCCCCACGTTGTGGATACAATATCTAGGCTTAAGCCTTCTGGGTGTGGCTAATCCAAGCGACCCGTAAATTCGGTGTCGATCCTTGGTAAAGTGCAATACGAGTTCGGAGTTTCACTTTCGGACTTTCGAGATCCTTATACTCTAGGAGACCAACATATTTTGCCTGAATAGCCCAGGGGATGTTCTGACGTAGCATGGAAAGGATTTGACGTTTTTACCGCCCTTAGCTCTCATTTTCGCTCTCCTCAGTAGGGGGTCTTGCGTTTTTCAGACATTCATCGCTAGTTTCCATTTTGAAAGCCAGACGGGGAAGTCGTCGAGGTTGCGTTGTATCTTATCTGTAACGCCCTTCTCTGATATCGAGGCTGTGAACAGCGCGATATCATCTGCGTATAGCGCCAGATTGACGTCATGCCTGACAGGTATGTCGTCGGAGAAAGGCAGCTCCCTTGCGGGACATCAGTGGCTATGGGGCAGTCGCGGTAGAATTTGCCTTCGACCATCACATGCAAGCACCTATCAGTGAGAAACGAACTGATAGGTACCCAAGGTAAGGCTCTGTACCTTATTGTACCATCGGCGTGCAGAAGCGATCAAATTGGTTCTGGAGTGTTGGAGGAGGGAGGGTCAATCGCACACCACGGTGTCCAGGAGACTAGTCCAGCTGACTCTGACTGGTTCATGCTTGGCCTTCACCTTATTTGTCAGACGCAAGTGCTTCGTTTTCAGTCGCAGGGAGCGAGTGTGTTGCCACAGAGCGCGAAGCCTCCGTTTCTCGTCGATGAGATTCCGCACGTTGCGAGGGAGGTCCGAGGTCACCGGCTCACGGCTGCGCGCATATTTATAATGTGCGAGTAGGCGCGCCACACGAGTGAGGGAGACAGAGCAACGTGGCGGATCGGCGAGCTCTCTGTCGTCGATCGTGTAGAGCATTGAGGACCGGCACACTTCTCTTGGTTGTGGTCGATCCTAGCGGTTCGTAAATAGGATACCGTTCCTGGGGGTATAGTCCAGGCAGTCGGAACTACGTGGTTGCTATGCTATTTAGTGGCAGGCCAACAGTCCTAAGCCGCGCGCGAGATCGAAACGGATGTCTACGATTGAGAGAGGTCCTTGAGGTGGCTGAGATGACGCGGACTTAAGTCGACGTTTGCCCTACTACTGCTCCATTGTGTTATTGCTGAGAAGAAGAAGAGGCGCAACAAACTTTCAAGGACCGGCACGCGGAGGCGCGCATATTTTATTGTGTGCGAGCAGGCGCGCTATACCAGTGAGGGAGATGGAGACTGCGCGACAGAGCGACGAGCTCTCTGTCGCAGTGGATTGCGTTGAGTAAATGTTTTCCGTGCGACGCGTCGTCTTCACAAACACGGGTCCTCTGTGATTGTAGAGGCCCCAGGTTGCGGATACAAGTCCGAGACTTGTGCCCTTGGTTGTGGTCGATCCTAGCGGTTCGTAAATACGATACCGTTCCTGGGGGTACAGTTCGAGCGGTCGGAACTATGCGATTGCTACGCTATTCATGGCCGGCGAAGAGACCTACGCCGCGCGCGAGATCGAGACGGATGTCTACGAAAGAGAGCTTCCCGAGGTGACTAAGATGACGCGGACTTGAGTCGACGTTTTCCTCTCCTTGTGCGCTGAGCCGCGCGTATTTATACATTGCGAGCGGGCGCGCTATAAGAGCGAATGAGATAGACTGGAGCCCCGTTCTGTCAATGATTGTGTCCAATTTTATACAAAAAAATTGTGTGTATATATATATATATAGCGTGCAATAAATTATAATCAATCTGGTCTTTAAGTTTGATTGGTCTCCTCGTTATAAAAGCGTTAGTTCTAGCCTCTACAATATAGTGTCCAAAACTGGCAACTCTAGCTACATAAATACGCAAGTATTTTTTTGTAAAATATTTTCCTGCTCTGGTAATCAATTTTAGCTTTGCGGGTTACTATGAGTTTGCTTTCTAGCGTCGAAGTACTGTTTTTCACACACAACTATAGCGACTTGTTCAAAACAGAATATACACACGCAGAATCTGACACGCCACACGCTTCTGTGGGCCGCCGACGCCGGGTTTTGTGAGATCCCTTCCCACCTTCGCAAACTTGGCTTTACCATGAATCATGTATTCATAATCAATTAATTTTATGGATTAAATTAAAAGTATAAAAGTATTCCACTAAGAATCAACTTAAAAAACCTTTCATAGGTGTTTATATTTATATATAAACTCAGTAAATGCACTAAAAAATAAACCGCCAAGATATTAACGCAATTATCGGAAGACTTACAGCTTCAACCTAAAGTAAACCCGTATAATAATTAATAAATGACCGATAGCCACCAACAAAACATCACCTCAATTAATATCACAAATTATAATCTTTAATTGGAGCGAGCCACAGATTCGAGGCACACCGCGAATTCACGTGATGCCTCGACCCGCCACGTTACCGCTAACAACAGCCGACCCTTATTCTTAACTAATAGCCGTCGTTTAGCAATTGTCACGCTTTATTAAGCTCGATAATTCTCGGAAATCAGGGGCCCCGTGTTCGATTGGCTGTTCATATTAAAATGTAGGGTATTTAATTTGACGCTATTTGAAACATTTATGATTGCTTAAAATATATATACACTCTGTCTTCTATCTCTATCTCTCTTGCTTTTAGTTAGAGGAAGTCGACTGCTGTTGTTAGGTGCGGCCAGGGATTTCAAGTAATTTCTATGACATATAACCTTATGTAATATACATATTATAGCCAGATCTGTTTGAAAACTCTAATAGAACTTGTCTTTAATCATCATCATCATCATCCATCAGCCAAAGGAAGTCCACTGCAGAACATAGGCCTCTCCCAATGATTTCCACAGTGACCTGCTGGAGGCAGCCTGCATCCAGCGATGTCTTTTATAATAATAAGTAATTATGTTACCTAGGTTTTTCACCTTTCTATATCCCAATGCCTCCCATTCACTAGGACCGAAATAATATGATGTTTATTATCAAAAGAGTTCGACGTTCTTCGGGTAATATTCTTCAAAAAAAAACAAGACAATTAAATAAAGAGCCGACAAGTAGCCACTTCAAGAGGGTATTATTGGTTTCTAAGACTTACTCGAATGTTACACATTGAAATAAAACGATTTCTTTCGCGTTTTATCGTGAGTTTGATTTAATATTTTCATGTTTTTTTACAAAGATAAAAGGGGATGTTATTGTTAATTTACAAATAATCTGATTAGAGACAAGTTGTATACGTCATGATCCTGCGAGCCAGATGAATCTAGATGCCAGACGATGCAGCCCATCGCAATATTGACAAAAGCAACTTCGTTCTAAAGCAATATGCTTTCAGCTTTACAAACATCACAACATCAAATATGTGCAGCTAACGCTTTAGCGCTTTCAAAACAACTTTCTGCAAAGCTAATTCGTAAGTCCACATTACATTTTTTACAGGACGCGAGCTTGTATATCTGAAGACGAAAATGTTATCAGAGAATCTATTTACCTTTGAGCATACGTTTCGATGAAGTATCATATAAATTGGCCAATTACGATCTCGTATCGTCGAGAAAATCTTAGATTTATTTTGCTTATTTGGGCATTTCATCTAATAAGCTGCTGTGATAATGTTACTTTTATATGATAAACATAAATGGGTGATATGGTTAGGTCAGAGAAATCCAACAGTTTTCTGTTAGTTTATTGATTCTTGAAGAATATTACATAAAAAATAGATACAAAATAATAATTTTATTTAATAAAATTACGTAACGATTTGATCAGACCAAATACATCTTATTAGAAGGAATTTGAAAATATTTCATGATTGAAAAGTATTGTTCATATTTCGCTCGTCCCGGAGCACAGAGGAATTTCCCTTTAATACATCCGTCATTCCACTCGGTATTGAGAGTATTCCGAGTTCATTGTCTATTATATTATATTAATAAACTAATAACCTATTTTTGACTTTTGAATATAGAGTTTACGGTTAATAAGAGTAAGCAATAATAACCCTTGGAAGAGACTTCTTGCAGCCAGCTGTCTATCTATCGGCGTGGCGGGCGAAAGCCCCCTTATTTATTTATTTATTTATAAGACACACCAATGACAGAGACACAAAGGATACAAAAACTTATCAACATCGTGTACTATCGTTAAAGGTGCATACAACATTCATTATAACTAGCGCTGGAAACATTAAGTTAAATTAATACAATTTACTTAAAACTAAACAAAATGAAAGTCCAGTAAGAAACACTTCTGCGAAAGGATGATCTCGCAGAAGGTATGGGCAGGAAAGGAGAGATCTATTCGACCCCTCTCGCTGGTCGAAGGAAAGGAGACGCGTATTATTTTTTTCTGTGTAGCGTAAGCGTAATGGAGTTTTTTATTTTGTCCCACCCTTACTACTCCGTGGAAAACACGCATCAGTATCTGGATAAAGGTTAATCTGCTAGATTAACTCTCAGCTTAACGTCGCGCTTTGACTCTGCACTGGCATTACACATTACTTTATTACATATACCTGTGCAAATAACATTTATTTCATGTATTATACATAAATTTAACCACTATAATACTAAAGATATGTTCGGAAATAATTATAATTGTATCTATTAAAGTCTTCCTATCCTTTTATATCAGAATTATAAGCAGAAAATGTATATCACGATATCATTTTCAATAACAACGTATTCATATACAAAGGGTATATTAAGACTGCTACCGAAAACGAAACCAGGTCGTAGTTTAAAAATTTTGCAAGAAAACGCAACGATGTTTTTTTGGAATGTCTTAAATATAATTGTGTTTGGAGTAATAAATCCATAGCCTTTGCTAAAATTATAACTTAAACCTTGCGTATAATTGCATCTTTAAAAATAAAAGGGTGTACATTATTTTTATTTACCACCCACATACGATGATAGGAAAAAAATCATCGCTTCTTTTGCAAAAATTTTAGTTGCCTTATGTCTAAAGTCACTAAAATTACCACCTGGCTTTATTTTTGGTAGCAGTCTTGATATACCCTGTATAGCTTTACATTCAAGTAGTTCTTAAAAGAAAGTGCCAAGCGAGCGTCGCTTTTTTATCACACTCAAATGCACGGTGAAGATGGGCGGCGGGTTGCTCGCGCGGATTCAGCAACCAGCTCGTATTGGGAGCAAATAACTGATTAGTTGCATAGTTACACACTTGGCTAGTTAGGTCAATATAAATTCCTTTAGATGTACAATTTATCTTGAGCTCCGTGGAACAGTTCTTGAGGCAAATGTTAGTGCGATACGCAAATATTTGATTCGGTTCCACGCGAGAAACATATTTGTGTGTAGTTAGTTTGAAAGGCTCTTTTAGTTTATTTAACCCTTAATATAGATGCGAATCTCAGTGCAAATTTACACTGTGCATTTTCTGATTGATGGATATTTGAGAAGTCCATAGTGACGTCTTTGAAACGTCGTACAACCAGTTTACTTCCTAATATATTAATTGTGTTTGACATATCTATGGCCATGCCTATAACCCCAAAGTAGATAAGCAGAAGTTACTACCATCTTAAGTTCGCCAAACTTATTATCATATTTAGTTATTTTACACAAAGTAATACTGAACCTATAGCCCCATTCACAACTCATTTTGTCTTCTACTAGTTATCAAGACGTAATGTATTTATTTGAAATGTTTAAATTAATTAAGTCAGTGCAACATTTATGAAACTGAAAGAGTAAATTTTGGAGTCGCGTTAATTAAGTTGCATTCGGGTTCGTGTAAACATCAGATTAGTGCGACACGGCGACGTGAAATGAGTTGAAATTTCAACTCAGTTCGGGTTGTGCTACACAAAAAATGCGCGACGACTCTTAGAAAAAGCTCGTTTGGCGTCACTGTTCGAGGAATATGTGAATTCCTGGTAATAGCAGACAGGAAATATGATGAATTGTATAGTTTTATATTTTATTTTTATTTTTATTTTAGCGATGTCAATGTGAATTCGAGAATCAGGATTATTTTATCTATTCACAATCCGTACAAAAGCTTCATTACCCGGTAAATTAATTTACTGGTAAGCACAGGATTCATCTACAGTAGATAATTCTAATGGGATGGTTTGGGCCATAGTCCACGACACGCGCCTATTTCGGGTTGTTGGTTTTCATATACAGTAGAAATTCTTGCAAAGATCTTCCAGGATTGAGGGTTCCTCATAAGTTTATATTACTACTAGACTGAGTAGTAATGCAAACACGACTCAACATTCAGATATGTGTCCTGGAATTCGAATATGCGACCACAATGTCTGCAGACCATCACACATTGACGGATGGTTTTATCTGTAATATCTTTCAGAATATATATCCGTATATATCCTTTATCATCTTCAACTACAGAAAGTCTCCATCCGCAATAACTAGAACGGTTATGATGTGTAACATATTTCTACAATTCTATTGGCGTTAAAGCTGACTTGACCTCTATTGAACTTGCCCCGTACTTTGTTTCCAATTTTATTACATCACGATAAGTCGGTTACCGTGTTAAGCGGTCATTATAGCACGACGATTAAAGGTCGCCTGTAGACCTGTCTGTTTTGAGAGTTTACAAACATGAACTTAATCTTGGAGATCTGTCTTAACTTAATTTTCTGTAAGTTGTCAGAATTTAATATGGGTTGATTTCAAATTAATTTCTCAGAAGTTCCGTAGTAGGCTTACTGTGGCTGAAGATGTTTATTTTTTTTCCTAGCCTATACTGTCCCTCTGCAGGGAAAAGGCCTCCGTTTCCTTCTTCCACCCTTGTCAATCCTAGGCTTTCTTCCACCAGTTGTTAAAAATGGTGCAAGTCATCTCTCCAGCTTCTGCTCTACACAACCAGGTCTTTTCATGTTTAGTGGGGTAAAATTAAAGGGGAACTGGACACGTCACGTCTGTCGTATGTCAGTGGAGCTGTGGGATAGACTGCTAACGTATGGACTCCACAAAACATGAAGATGATGATTCTGATAAATAAATTACCTACTTATAGTCTAGTTTATACTGTAGTTCGACAACCCGCACTAGACCAGCGTGGTGGACTATTAGGATGTAACCTAATACCTCTCGATTGTAGAGGGGCCCGTGCCTTGCAGTGGGACGTATATGGGCAGATACAAATACAGACAGTTTATACTGTTGTATTCAGACTATAAATATTTTTTTCCATCCCGATGCATTAACTTTCATAACACCCCCACCTACCCCCCTGAATTTGATCAGTTCTGCGTCGCTTGTTTCGGGGTTCCAAGCATCATTGATTCGGATTGTGATATCTTAAATATCCTTCCTTCTTATTGTCTTCTTTTTCTTGCTGATTTTATTTTAGTCCACGGACCACCAAGCTGTCTATTATTCACCACTTGACAGCAATCACGCGCTCTAAGGACCTGCCACTGGACATTTGACTATTATCCAATTGATTGTAATACGAGTACAAGCACGCGATCAAAATAGATGGACAATGTAAATAGGCGTTGGACTTTTCTACTCCGCTCGTAGGTACTATCCACAGTCGTTTCTTTATCACGATGTAGGGATTACCATTCTCATGATGGTAAATGCAGTCAATGTAGAGTATCCAGACGTACATGAACGTTACGCCTTTTACCCAGAAACGGAAACTCCCAGGACACTCACGTTTCGGGTTATGTATTCCGTCCCACGATGTGATAGGGTGATGTGATACTATCGTCATATCGGGTACAAATTTCTAACTCCGGGCTGATAATGAATGAAAAATCCAATATCATTTTGTCCGGACCCGGGATTAGAACCTGAGATCTTTGCGTTGTAATTGTGCGGATTTACAATTACGCCACCGAGGCAGTCCAGAGTAAAGTATCCATTGTCGCCAGATTGTATCTAAATATACGTCGGATGAACTTGAAATACGACAGCCTTACTGACCGCCGATACGAATAACTTACCACCCGCAATATTATGTCGTAGTTTAGTACGATTTACAGAACCTATTTTAATATTTATAGTTAGTGCTGTAGTATCGATTTGTAAATACCGCAAAAGATAAATCATCGAGAGGATTTAGTGTAGTTTAATTATTACGTTACGTGGAAAAACCGGGCAAGGGCGAGTCGGGCGCGCGCATCGAGTGTTCACGCACTGCCACACACTTTTAAAGACTATCCCACCCAGAGAGACGACGAATGCATCCTATGAGAGTTCCTTTTTTCTTTCGACGTATCCTAAAAATAAGCATGACTTTATTAAATATTTTTACATTAATTGGGCTTTCCGAAAATATAAATACGTCAAAGTACCAAGCTTTACGCTAAAATATTTCGTATGAGAAATATTTACAGTAGCTAAACCAGAATATAATTTTACTCATAGATTATTAATGCCTTCGCGGAAATCCCAAACGTGTGAGTAAACTCGAGTATAAAGCAGAATCATAATTTTAACAAGAATTCTGTAGCTGGATTCGCTCAGTTGGGAGAGCGCTAGATTAAGCACGTTTATGTACCACATAGGGAGTTAGTGCTTATAACTGTATGCACTAGAATATAGCGCTTTTAAATCAGGATATTAAAAGCATATTATGAAACATCATGTCATAAATACACTGGATATTAAATGTGTCAGGTAAATCATTTGCTTTTTTTTTACTTTCTCGGCGTGTCTACCCGTTTTCATACTTCCATTCACTCCAATCCGTCTAAAGGTTGTCTAGAAGATATTACCGTCAGCGATATGACAGCCAATTGTACTGAAAATATGGGCTAAGTTGTTTTATGGGTATTTTTCACAATTGTTGATGTACTATTGTATATGAAACAATAGAATTACTACACAAAAGATTCTTTTTGGAATATAATTGACATATTTCTTCATTATTATACTTTAGTTAGTGGAAAATGTAAATATTATCACTTAAGATGAAACTTGCTTGAAGTGGGCATAATAACTTAAGAAATCATAATAAATACTAAAATTATATTTCAGTAACTAATTGCATTACACTTACAGAAATTTCCAACCGAACGCAAAATCGCCCGTGTAAAGAGAGCGTTCAGTACTCAACGCAATCCTTTTAACTCGATCCATGCGTAATGGCCGTCGGTCGGATTATCGCTGCACCACGACGTTAATGAACTTTATATCGACGGCAGCAGTGACATTCCTACATCAGGATTTGTTATTGGGTCAACTTCGTCCCTTTCATGTATTTTCTGAGCATTATCCTGACTGCGAGGGCATCGGATTAATTTAATAATCATGGGTTTATCCTTAAAATATTTATAATGTAGAGGGAGCGTTCGTACTTCAAAAACGTAGATAAAAGTGGTGGTGACGGGCCACCTTTTTCTACGCTCCTATTGGCTGACATTTGACAGGTTGTCCAACATGCACGAATCATTTGAAACAGAAAAATAAAAAAAGTAGTTTAGTGTTATTAAATCCCACTCAAATTAATCTTAGATGGATAATAATAAAATTTTATTTCGGTACCAACGAAATTTCTTGTTAAATAATTAGTTCAGTTTTCACTAATATAGCAGTGCTACCAAAATTACGAACAAGAAAATATCCACGTTTTTGAAGAGGCAAATGTATGACACGGCTCCCTCTAAATTATAAATACTCTCAGGTTTAATCCAGATTTGTGGAGGTTACTCGTGTACTCGTAGAACATATTGGAGGTAAGCTATAACCTTAATCTATGGACGTCTGTAACACCAGAGCCTTGATCCTAATGGGGGATCAGGACTATGTATGTGAATGTTAGGTGTATTTTTATTTTATTTTGTTTTCTTTTTCTTTTCTCAGAATAGACGATAAGTGTGAACGTAGAGTCTATTCATTTACTTTATTTACAACGTAACTGTAGTAACATCCTTTCTTTTCCTCCGAGTGAGTTATGCTCTTAGGACAAGAAAGATAGGGCTATGCACTTGATGCTAAGTACCATGCAATGCAACACATATCCTATATATTTTCGTTCTTTTCTTCCTAACAATCAGCTAAGATTATTCCTCGCTAATCGACACCAACATACCCTGCCCGAACGCGGATACACACAAGTTGAGACCAAAAAGCGAATCACTCGCACGGGTCCTTATTACAGGTTTTCCAGGTAGACTATATCCGATATCCGAGCAGATATGAATATCCTAAAACCAGCAACAATCTTTCTAACACTAACCTGACAAGCGTAATTTTCTCGTTTACATGCTAAAATGCTTCACCAAGCGGAAAGCCTATATTTAATAACTAACTTTTATAAATGGGTCAGCACTTTTCTTATATACTTTCATTGGATTGCCTCGCCAGCTCATCGGATCGCAACAACATACAGGCACTTAGCTTTATAAAAACCAGAGTAATTGAACCGAGGGTATCCGCTCTCGTAATTTCATGCCGCAGATGTAGATTCCATTGAATGGGAGCTGTGGAAACCAATTTTGCGAGTCGAAATAAAGTAAGTGCATGTCTGCCCGCATCCCGCTGTGCGTTCGAGTGCAGTTAAACTCGTCTGATTCGTTAGATTGTTACGTAAGTGCGGTAACTATTTTTACATACAGTTGTAATGGTTTTGATGGCCGGAATCTGCATGAAGTATCTTGAAATGCCTTCGCTATATGTGTAGAGTTTGTTGACTGTTGGCTAGTATTTTGCAAGGGTCTGCTTGTAGGTTGTTAACTGTATTTTATACTGAAAAGTATCAAAATGTTGTAATACGCAAATTCAGGACGACAGTAGGCGTCAACATTTTCATTTACAAGACGGCTTTGATTTATTTAACGTGCTATGAAGACGACTATGCTCAGTATTTCCCTACGAGTCAGAATCAAGAATAAGGAGATCCGTAGGAGAACAAAAGTTACCCTTATATCCCTTAGGATAGGAAGTTGAAGTGCGATGTGTCGAAGTGTGAACCAATCATAAGAGCAATATTACTTTATGTTGGTTTTCTGTTGAGACGGTCTTACTGTTCTTGACGAGCCGATCCGTTCGTATTGGATATAAAATAATGAGCTAAACTAACTATTGTACAGTAAAATCACTTTAATCAAACAGACACTTATATTGTTGCGGTTCTTTTTTTAATACCTACGAAGTCTTTGTGAGAATTTCGAAGCATAGGTTCAAAATCAAAGGTTATTTTGATGGATATTGTGACGTGTAAAACGGACTTCACAGCAAATTAAGCCTTTTTTGCCAAACACAATCGCAAAGCTTTGCTGACTCGCAAATTGGTTTACAGAGGCCGTTCAAAATGATTTCATATATATATCTGATGCAGTTTCAAATCACGCGGAAACACAAAGGGATCAGAAATAAAATCACACTCCGAGTTTATTTGACTTGCTGGACGTAAAATGCGTTGGTTTATGCAATTCCGTATTGATTGAATGAAAAAAAACCGATTGAAATTGCAGTTGTTAGGACGTCGATATATGCCTGTCAAGTCGAGTCTCATGGCGGGCGTTTTAAAATGCAGGTAGTTTTTAATTTTTAATCTACTAGCGGGAACACAAGATTAAATTGTGGCGTACCGTCCACCTCCTCTGCGAGAGGCAAAGAACTAACACCATTTTATTGTTTATTTTAGCAGAACAGAACAGACTACCATCCTCCTGGGGGTAAGAAAAGTAAAGCTTGGCGAAAAAATTTAAAAATAAATGGAGGCGCCACTGAGCCGTTTATATGGCATCACTTCAAAGTTCGGATTTTAATTTAGATTCTTGTTATTATTAATTTAGTGATAATTAAATAACAAAAGTTATCACTAAACGTTCTTACTGAAAATACTTCAATAAAAACGTAAACTTTAATGTGAGATTTATTTAAAAATCCACAAATTTGAAAGATGTGACAGAGCTGCCAGGTGAAATAAAGGGTTAGTTCGGTTTTTATACTTTTTTGCCAATTTGTACGATCTAAATAGCGTTTAAATGTAGATGTTTTTTTTCGCATGGGCAAATATACGAGAAATCTCTACGATGGATATTCATAGATTGAAATTGAGACGCGAAACCTTTGCGTGGGTGTGATGACAGGCTTTTCGTCATGTGGGTAGATAGGATTATCCGAGCTATTGAATCGTGGTCTTTGATTTGATAGTTGTCCGTATAAAATAACAGTTATATACATAGTCCTGACCCCACACTAAGATCGAGTCTTGTGTCGTGGATATCAGGAACTATGAAACACTTTTCAGTCTCACAAACACCCAGACCCGACACAAATACTTGTGGTTCACACAAACATTTGCCTCGGTGCGGGGATCGAACCCGCGACAATAAGAAGTAATTTCGTCTTCATCGCCCGATACTTTTTTAACACTGGCAAGAGAACGAAGCTCTACTATAACACCTGATGTACGTACAGTGCTGTTCAGCAATCTTATTGCCTTGGCAGCGGTTAAGGGCTTTATATGACTAACGTTTTGTCGCGTGTCGGTTTCGCCCTGTGCTTCAGGCCGGCATTATTATGTGGACGAGCGAGAAATAGCCATGTTACCTGTGAATACTCTATCTGGGCTGCATGGTGCACTGCAGCTACTGCCAGGTGCATTACTCCTCTCAACTGCTTCTTCACGTTTCATGTAGCTTAAGGGAACTAATAGGATGTTAGTATGCGCGCTGTTAGTCTCACAACTGATATGAACTGTCTGACCTGCATGCTAAAAAAATCTTTACAAGAATTTCCATAGAATGTGAAGCCCGCCAATCCACAATAGTCTAATGCGTACTATGACCTCTCAATCCTAAGGGAGGCCTATGCCCTTAAAATAAGGCTGATTCAATTATGTACATATGTATTCATTAAAATGTGTACTACATAATCTGCGTGGAAGTTCTGTTTAATGGCCTTGTTAATAGTACTGTTTAAAGCATCATTCCCAGCGTTTAGACTCGATGCGATAGTAATTAATAGGATACCTATCGGTGTCGGAAGCATCGGAGTCGATGTCACTGACGGTGCTAACCGACGCTGAAGATTACACAAAGCGAGCGTCAAGCACTCCTTAATAGATCACTAATAGACAATTATTGAACAAACCAACTAGGGCGGCTGCATGCACTAAATAGCTATATGTTTTGCGGGATTCCGCCTTATCGGTCTAGACTTTAGAGGCAATGCGTTTGAGCTATGAACCGTGAAATTCTGGGTTGGTGTTCCATTAGCACGTTCAACTTGTTATGGAATATTCGATTTGGGAAATCTCGAGATGTTTAGTAATTAGTATTCGTGTCTATAATGACAATAATAGAGAGATGAGTCCATGCACCGGCATGGGAAACTTCAGATTTTTTATGTGGTAGAGCCACGTTTAGTTTTAACAGTTTTACCAGTGATTGATATACTTGAAAAATTGTGGCTGAGTGAAAGATAACTTGAAGGGTTATTGAAGGTTATTGACAGGCATTAATCCACTACAAGCAATCATAGTAGACTACGTGCTTACCGTAGAAGCCGACTAAATAGGGCCTTGGGGTGCACCTGGTGTGAGCTCTCACTAAAAGTGATCCCGAGGCGGCCGCCTGAAAAAGTTTAAAAATGGGTGTACGCGCTCCCTCGTACTTGAACAGGTGAGACCATAGGTCTCTGAACAGCATAAAGTGGCTGAAGAGCACTGGGCGTGTCTCGCTTTCAGGGACCGCAGTCACCCAGATATGGGCGAAAAGGGCCACATCGAGGGGATTTGGTCGGTATGCCAGCGTAGGGATTTAGCGTTAGGGACCCAGGTCGGCATTAACAGCCGCGCGCTGAGCTGGATGGCTGGTGACCATGACATATCCTTCCTAATCCTCCCCCAGGGCTTGCAGGAACGAAACCATAAACAGTTTTCCCCTCGTAAAAAAAGGGAGCAGTGTGTGAACAGAGAGGATTATCTAATCCTATTTGTATTTATCCGCATATGAATATCTATTCATACAATACAAGCCATTATAATCTTAAACACGGCGTGAAATCGGAAACGATAAGCTCCGCAAGTGTGTTTAATACTAGCGAATATTCCACCTCGGTGAATAATATTGATTGCAACAGTAAGCAAAACAAGCGGATGTGCTTAGAGATTCGCAGATCTTCCGCACGTCGATTATTTCAACCGAAGCTCATGTGATGGCGGGATAATTTCGGTATTTTGTTGACAACCTCCGTGGCGCAGTTAGTTTAATCAAACGTAAATAAAGTTGGCAGCATTTGATTTAAACATTTATGATGGCAATGCTTGTTTCGGTCTGGGTGTTGTGAGGACGAAAACTACTCTGTTGTTTCTGGTACTCTCAACACCAATAAGGACGTTAATGTATAATCAGCTCTATTTGGGTGACAGTTGGGTGCATTTTTAATTACCTAATTAATCATATTTTATTTTATTGTAATCGGTTCACATGATGGTAAGTGTCGCTCATGAACACACAAACATCATCATCAGAGGTGCGTATGTGTGTGTGTGTGCCAACTTTTCAAATGGAATTTTAAGGGAAGAAAAAAGGAGAAGAAAAGGCATACTGGATACTGGATACTGCTGCTATGAAATACGAGTTATTTCGACGATAATCACCCATAATGTCAGCGTGCAGGTTGCGTTTTTCAGTGCAGCGTACTTCTAAGCATTGTGCTTACATTAGCGTTGACAGTTGACAGTAAACTGTGACAGTAAATTATATGTAGTGTTGTCGTTTTGATTTCTCGGGCAATAGCTTTGATTCCTATTGCACTCTGTGATTCATTCGTTCGATTAAATTACGTATATTTAAAATCGGACGGATTATTTTATGCACACAATAGAAGAAATTCGACGGAGTTCAGAATAAGCAATTTATAAGTTTTTAAAGGCAGTCAGAGGAGGCAGTAGAGGCTTGATATCTGACCACTACTATTTCTTTAGGTGAATATCTTTTTTCACTCAACGACCAAGAGGTCTACGGCTTACTGTAGGCATTTGTCATCATAGTGAATCACTGAACGTAATGGCAATTCAAAAATGCCATTATGATTATATTCCGAAATTATCCTTAAAGTCGTCGATATAAATAGAATGGATTTAATAGTTTTAATATTACTCGTTAGTAGACGTACGCCGGCATTCACACTTCATTTGACTAAAAACATCAAAGCGGAGGCATTCTAAAGCCCAGCTGAATCTAGCCCGATAGTCCAGCGTGTCGGGGAACAGATCAAAAGGGCGCTTCGTTAGCGAAACCCGCGGCGATCATCCAACTATTTAATCCGCCGAGTTAGCCCGCGCCGCTTGACACCTCGCCATGCCCCACTGCCAGCACCGAATGTCGGATCCCTTTCTTTTGCCATTTCCGGACAGGTTTAGGGTCTAAAACTTAGTAATAACCGAAGATTTTGCTTGCAATGTTATACGATGCAGGCTGGTGTCCCGCATTCGCGCGCTCTCGCACGCCGGCATTTCGATGATTGCGCGCGGGATCTCGCTCCACTTAGGGCCCTTGGATCGCACGTTACTGTAATTCACGTAAAACGTGAACCACGGGCCCTACGGCACAAGGGGGACGAGAGAGAGGGCAACCGAGGTGGCTCTGCTTAGTGTTCACCGCTACTCTGCGTTCCAAGGCGAAGCAGGGGCGCGGGAGCGGCGCGGGGCGCCTATCGCGGAGAGGCACGGGCGCGCGGGGCAGAATCGTCAGTCGCACGCGGACCGCCGGGAAGGTCTCACGCGCGTTGTGTAAAAAAATTTTGCCGATCGTCATCACATGTAAGTACGATGGATGTCCTGCCCAGCGGCAATCTCTTCCGCGAGCTGCAGGACGTGACCGACACCGGGTACTTCGAGTGGAAGCTGTCGCTGGAGGACTACTGGCAACAGGTGAGGCATGCTGTGCGACTCCGGCGGCGCGGCGCGCGGGCCCGCGGGCGCCACTCGCGACTCGAACGCCGCGCCTCCGAGCCACCGCGCCGAGCGAACTCGCTGAGCGCCTCAACACTTCAACAATTTTCAAATGACAGTTTAGGGTGGCGGTGCGCTTGCGTGCTGTGTCGGTCGATTTAGTTCCTTTTTGCCGTTGCACGGTTACTTTTGAAAAGGCTGAGCGCTGTTCAAATCATCGCCGGTCAGTTTACGTTCAGTTTTGGGCGCTTACGCCATGTCCAAAAATATACAGGGCCGATGGAGAGAGGAGAGGCAGCACGCAGCACGCACCACGCCGCTGATGTTGATAAACCGCCGTAAACAATATTTACATGCGAGCGAGCCGGAACTCCCGCGCCGGAGTGTTTTACAAACTTTATATTCTCCTCAAAACTTTGTTTGGAGCTGCAGCGCGAGTTGCACGCTACCACGTTCCGCGGAATTTACCGACGAGTAGCGTTCTTGGAATCGATTCCGGGCGCCGGCCGATCGGGAAAGCTGTTTAAATCAGTTTTCATTACGGGCTCCGTTGCATCGTGGGGAGGCGCACCCCGTACGCAGCGGGTGATGGATGCGGTGCACCGCCGCCGCGTCGCCTTGATGACTGTGCCGCGGTGCCGGCGCTCGATCATTGCCGGCAGTTTATTTTGAATTCGTGTTTGTTTTTAACGACATGTGTTGTTATTGTTATATTATCACGTTTTTTTGTTTGTTTATATTAATTTGTTGTTAAATTATTGCTTATCTCATTTTTCATGTTATATTTAGCTATTGTTTATTTTTAAATGTATTTTGGATGTAGGTATTTTTTTTATTATTATTTACTATTAAGGCGAATATTATGAGCAGTTTTCATTCAAAGATGCCAATTCAAGTAGTTTTTTCAATGAACTCTTCTACAAACTTTTTTTCACTTTAAACTAATTACTAACTAATTACACATATGCATATAAAAACATCACGCCTATATGCTATAGCAGTAGGCAGAAACTATACATGTGCAAATTTACCTTAACAAATCACTTTCATAATTCCCATATAAATAATATTCATAAAAATATTTTAATAATAATATGTCATATCCAAATATTAGTACCGCAAGGGAGCATATACCACGCATGCGAAGTATATAATGGAAACACGAGCCGGCGTCCGAGCGCGCGGCGCCACCCGCCTCTATGTACCCCGTGAAAAAGATTTAAACGAAGTTATATTTCAAGCTCTACCACCGAAATACTAAATTATACGAATATAAGCATATTTTTGTGAGTTTAATGTAGTTCGCGATGGTCGGCTAGGGTTGTAGAGTAGCAGGTTCGACTCCCAGAGAAAATAAAAAATAATAAAAAAGGGATAACAATATTTATGAACTTTGAATATCGTATTAAAATTAATTTTGTAACAGCATCTATGTTTGGTTGTATGTATGAATCTAAACAATAAAAAGCATAGTTTACGGTAAATACCAGTGATAAACTACTAAGTCCATAGGTCTCCATTATTGTTTCGATGGACAAGAAATATTTCTTCACCTTTAATTAGTCAGTACTACACCTTACACGTAATAAATAATAATATATAAATACACCCAACAGTCACATACATCCTGGCCCCACATTAAGATCAATTAAGTCTTACGTCGTGGGTATCAGAAAGAGTTTTTTTGTTTTCGAGAGCGCTAAACACACCTCGCCCAACTTTATTAACGTATCATATTAAGCTACATATACGTGTGATAAAATTAAAGTCTCGAAATATTACTAACATTTGTTCTACAAAATATATTGTCGTAGACATCGAAGGCAGGACCTAACCTAACATGCTCTCATTCAACCTGGAAAGTTAAATATGTTATATAAATCTTTAATCATTGTTCTAAAGTGTCTTCCAGAGCGATTTTGGGCAAGGCGATTTAAATTTTAGTAATTAAGGAGACCTTGCATCATTCATTTGTATGAATACAATACTCTAAAGTACCTATATTACAGTATATATTCACTGACAAAATAGAGTATGATAAAGCATAAGCTCATCAGCCACGCTACTTTGATAACGCTTCAGGGCTTCGAGTGAAAATACCTAATAACTATGCTAATGCAATAAAGACTGAACAACGACCTGGCTCCTATTAAAATACAAGTCTTGTGTATCAGGCATCGGAAAGTACAAGTGATTAAACTCCCACAGCGTCTGGACTCAATACAAATATTCCTTTGTCACACAAACACTAATTGTCTCAAGAAGGTTCGAATCTTATCCTTTCGCAATTGAAAAACAACATTGGTATGGATAAGTTGTCTTGCATTGACATCATTTAATTGTACGATAAAAGCATACACAAGATATAAGAAGGAGTCTCTTTTAAATTCCATTTTTGCGATACTTATTGTATTACTTTGCATATTTATTTAATTTTACAGATGTTTCCTTCATTTTCTTTGAGTAAATGCATTTTACCGTCTCTTCTCCTTATATCAAAGCAAGCATTTACAATTGCATTTGCTGAAATCTGTGCAACGTCGGAAATAAGCGTCTCAATGCGCCGACCATGCTAAATTTGATTTAACTCTTTCAGACCCTCCCTCTGTGCTCCCTCAGCCCCTACGCTTACCAAAGGCCACTTGAAAACGTCTAAAAAGCTACCTGTACATAGTATTGTAGCATTTTTGCTGGGCTAAATAAAAAAAGCTCACCAAATTCGCTTTTAAAGGATATAAATGTTCAGTTTCATGTGGGTATCCCCTTAATGGCGCCTACATATGATTTTTCAATTAATGGGTTAATCTGAACGTTTAATTTTTAGATTGGAAAGGTCTTTGACATACTTTTATCAAGGTAGGAAAATCACCTGGATACCACCAAACACGCTTGTGGATAACCCGTCTAGAAGACACATACAACCATGTTGCGTTTTGGGTTCGGCTTGTGTTAAGCCGGCCTCGAGCACTTAGTAGACCGGTAGAATTTTCTATCGTCGAGTAATAACAATTTTATACACGGCAGTACTGATGGTAACGGACGAAAAAATTTGTATTTTGCGTGAAATGACCCCTTTTCTTTAGTTTGCCGTATGTCATTACTTCCCGGAATTTGATTCCTATTAGCAACACTATCGAATGGTGTAATAATATAGCGTATATTTATTTTTTCCAAAATCATCAGGTTTGATTCATTGATAGAAATATTAATTTACCAAAAATCCAAGTGTGCAGTTTTAGTTTTTTCAAAATCGGGCTAGTGACTCCTTCCAGTAGTAATCGCTATTCCTCATAGTTTCGGATTTGACCACCGACGCCCACTTGAAAAATTCACTTTGTGTACCATCAGTTCCTAGACATGGGCAGGTTGAATATCCGAAGGTTGAAAATAACTTTGAAGCACTATGTTAGATCTACGTAAATATAATCAGGCCATGGATGTAATGTTACCTTTGTGGGGTCGATTTTAATCTCCGGTATCTGCGATCGACATAGCTTAGGGAATGCGCTGTCCGATCTAGCCGAGGAATAAAGGATGGATGTAGCGAAGTACTTGTGCATCAGTTCATGTACATACATACATAATCGTCACGCCTGTATTCCATAGGGGTAGTCAGAGACTATAGATCGCCACTTTGCTCGATCCTGACAGTTCATGTATTACTTAAAAACTATAAGACAGAGTAATTCCTTGGATTTTCGGGCGGGGGTACTATAAAGTACATACATTCATACATAAACTCACGCCTTTTCCCAGAAGGGGTAGGCAGATGTGCTACCAGTACACCCAATTTCGCCTAGTATGTTCCGTCCCACGATGTGATAGGGGGCGAGCCTATCGCTATATCGGGCACAAATTCCGGACTCCGGGCTGATAATGAATAGAAAAATCCAATATCACTTTGCCCAATCCGGGATTCGAACCCGGGACCTCAGCTTTGCAATCATACCGTAGTACACATACGCCACCGAGGCAGTCAGTACTATAAAGTGACATCAAAATTTATCCTCAAGTTTCTAAAAACATATTTTATCGAATAAGAGCAATGCGCAAGCTCTTGTAAGACTCTTCTGAAGTGAATCTTCAATTATTACCTCAGAGTGAATTTAATAATTCTTTTGATATTTGAGGCTTCATCAGTAGTGGTAAATCCCCAACATTATTATAAAGAATGTAAAGGAAATTAAATAAACCAATACACACACATGCTTAGAATTTACAAAACATACATCTAATTCTCAAAAATTAATGCCCGAGCCTTCCTTGCACGTACTTGCTGTTCTTTCGTAAAATTCGCTGTTAGTTTAACTATAACTACTTATCAAGGCGAACAACCATTTTGAACCCACTTTTTGCTCTATATTTAAACAATATAATTATATTTTTTTGAAACCAAAACCCCAAAAAAATAGTTAGAATTATTGCAAACGAATAAAAGGAAAAAAATGCATACATTGCAAGAGGCAAAGAGTGAATCGATTCTACTTTCAAGTTTAATATTTGTCCATATCTAGGGTATTCCCCTTTCCAACATTATTGTAACATTGACTTATTTATGAGCTATGACGAAATACTATGGGAAGTATTCTCTGCCAAACGTTGTTCAGACCATTGCTGAATCTTTGTTATTTAGCTCGATAGAAAATAATTACATGCTGAGATAAAAATGCATTTAACATATAGGCAGAACTTCTTATTATTCTAGTAACGAATGAGCACAATTTATAAGTAAGTAAATAACAAATACATAGACAAAATCAGAATTTTTGAGAGCGCTGAATTTTGTCTAGGCACAAAAATAATAGATAAATACACTCAATAGTCACATACATGGTCTTGGCCCCACATTAAAATTAATTAAGTCTTGTGTCGTGGTTATCAGAAGCTACGAGAGACTTTCCGGTCTCACAAACACCCAGAGCTGAGACAAATACTTGTAGGCCTCACAAACATTAGTCTCGGTGCGGGGATCGAACCTGCAGCCTATCGTTTCGCAGGCGGCGTCTAACCAACTACGCTTTGAGGCTGTTGGAAATAGAAAGCTCTTCATATTAAATAACCTCTTATGTCATGGAATAAAAGTGCTTTACCTATAACCGAATTTAATATGCACCATAATATAAGCATACGCATCAACGTTTTTGGCCAAACCGCAATCAAGGACTGAACGCATCAGTGATTCACGATCCAGCAGTTCCTAAATTGGTATAATAATTAATACCTCTAATGGACGCAAACTGCCAATTAATTAGCCTCCTCAAAGATACCTCAAGTGGATTCGCTGAAACATAGGACGCGTTATCTAAACTAATAGGCAAAGATTAATCAACATCTAGCGGCTTTTAGCTCAGAAGCGAACATTTGATTCACCTACCTCAATTAACCAAGCCGCCAACCCGCACTAGGCCAGCGTGGTGGACTATATGGCCTAACCACTCTCAATCGATTCTCTCGATTGTAGAGTAGGCCCGTGCCCAGCAGTGGGACGTATATGGGCTGATAAAATAAAATAACCAAGTTCTTCAATGAATTAATTGTAATAATAAGTATCGAACCAAGTATGCATTGCAGGAAGTTACTTAACCAGATTGTTTCTAGCAGATAAATATAAAATAAAAAAAATCATTAATAATTATTGATAAGACAGCGATGAATTAACAGGTAGCCTTAACTCAAAATCGAATCAAAAATATAGAACAGTCTCTTTAAATATATAAAAATCAATTTAAAATATCAATTGCTATGATTCACAAGGAATTGAACACATCCGAAACGGAAACTTGTATTACAAGTTTTTTATTATAATAGTGTTGTGCAATGTCGATAGATTAATATTATCGAGAAGGTGCGTGTCGATAAGCATTCTACAGGAAATACGTAATGTAAACACGTTATTTTTAGACTTAACTAACGTGGAGATACTGGTTTTGTTTTCTGTCAGAACACACGTCGGTGTGTTTGGGATGTCTGGCAGTAGGCTCTTCGCGGTTTAGATCGGTGTTTGGGGTTCGACACCCTTGTTTTGAGGTTGAGTCGTCTGATTGTTAAATTATAAACAGAACTGTTACCTCGGTTTGCTGAGCTGTCATCGTGCGGTCTGAAATTCTAGTCCCTCAGATATGATTCTTGACCGAAATATACAAGAAAGTAAAGTTGGAATATAAACAGAACCCAACACTTCATTGTTTCGTAAGAAAAACCCTAAACTCGATAAATTGACAAATGAGGTTTTGTGTTTATTGAATGCCATACTATCAATGACCATTTATAATAATTAATATCTGAAGAATTGGTAATGCATTACCAACATTTAGAAGTGGATATTTTAGACATCTCGGACCCCCGAACAACGTACCCTACGTGAAGTTTTATAAAATCTCTTTATATGCTGCCTGTACTTGTACAGCCCCTATCGAGTAATGCGATACATCATCCAGATCCGACAATATATTTTCCTCCCACAAATGTTTGACTTGCAAGTATAAGATATTGACCCCGCCTTTTTAGAGTAAAAGTAGTTCTCGTTTCACTCCACTATTCCATGCAGTTTTTTAAAGATAGTACATCATTTTATGTAAAACAAATCTGAAGACTTTTTACAAGTGACTATTACAACTTAATATCACGAGATCGTCAAAAATATTTAAAACCAAATAACTCTACTTCTCCTTAACATCTACTATGCGAAACATTAATATCATAATTATTAAATACTAGGCTTTATTTCCATTTCACAAATTCCAAATGTATGATGAATGTAATAAATCCTAATTAAAATTAATCTCAACACGTATTTTAATTACCATTTTGAAAATATCAACTCATTATTTGAATTGAAGCCAATGTGGTATTTATAGCCAATGATTGAAACCAAATGAAATCTACAATGGAATGTCAATAATTATTCAAAACAATAATGACGCTCGTTCATTCATGACGCTAGAATACATTTTGATTGTGTTTATTTCAAATTTAATATCCTGTAGAGGCAGTCAGACTGTGCTACTAGAACGGCTTATGACGAGTCATAATATTATGTTAATTCATTCGTTTAGCCCTGGCGTCATTAATCGTAATTATATTTAGTAAGAATCAACACTTGTGCACTGAAAACTTATCTTTGTACTTATACAAACAATTCCTTACTCCAACTTATACAAATTATTCAACTAAAGTTATCGAAAGTCGATAATTATATTTATTTATATTTCTTTGTTATTCAGATTCGTATATTACTTCACCTAGGTCTGATCTCTGGTATGCGCGGCCTCTTCTCATCAGCACCTTAATTCTTAAAAATGATATATGCAGCTGATTGTAGTTCTATCGCCTAACCTCTTTCAATTGTACTCTCGATTGTAAAAGAAGTCCATTACCTGCAGTGAGACATATATAGGCCGAGACAGATACGAAGTGCGGCTCACTGCTGCACGCCGAACCTCTTAATTTAGTGCCAGACACTACACTCTTGATCAACTAACATCCTTTCTTACCTTTAATGAACCTGAAAGGAAACGAAAACAAAATATTTGAAGTAATTTCAAGTTTGTTTCTGAACATTGTAGGGTTGCTGCGGGGGTGCCAAGCAACCAAATACGTTTAACTAAGGCATTGTTAACGTACTCTCTACCAAGAACCGTTTGCTCAAAGGATCCAGGGTCAGTCTTAGACTGTTAAAGTGCAACTTATTATAGGTAAACTGTGCAAATTTCCACAAAGTTTTGTCGAGACCAGGCAGTTCGTAACCAGTCGATTATAGTTTGCGCAAAATCGGCTATTAACAGTGTAGAAGCTATGGGACCTTTGCTAATATTTACACCTAGTAGTGATTCACTATTAATTTTTACAATAATATACTAGTTATATCAAGACTGCTACTGAAAACGAAGCCAGGTGGTAATTTTAGTGACTACACACACGAGGCAACTAAAATTTTTTTCCAAAAAAAGTGACGATTTTTTTTGTAATGTTTTAAATATGCTTGTGTTTGGGTGGTAAATAACATAGTTTTTGCTAAAATTATAATTTTTAAAATTGCGTATTGAAGCGTCTTTAAAAATAAAAGGGTGTACATTAGTTTTTTAGAAAAATATATGTATTTACCACACAAATACGATGATAGGAAGAAATTTAGAAAAAAAAGTACTTTGTATTGGAATTTTTTTTGTTGTGTCCAAAGTCATTAAAGTCTAAAGTCATTTTTTCTGTAGCATTCTTGATATACCCTGTTTACGCTCACCCTGTATACAGCTGATCAGTAGACCCCTCTACGATGAGTTTGATTTAAAGGGCATAAGCCCTAGTATACTGCACGTACCGAGCACGTACTCTGCACCATCCCGCAGCAGACGAATAACGTGAGTCGTCTGCTGCGGGATGGTGCAGCGGCACATGCCGTATCAATTCCTATTTGGTATCATTTACTGTTAAATAGACTTTAAAAAGATATTAAGGAAAAAGTTATATGATTAATATTGTTATGTAAAAGTATATCACTGTGTTTACATGTTTTGTGTTATTACACAGCTTCGGCGCAACCTTTGACATGATCTTTTAGATAAAGACATTTAGTGATTCGAATTATGTATTTTTATGCATCAATTTGCTATCCTCTGTTTTAGCGAATACAGCGTGAGATTGTAAAGCGTATGTTGACCTTGTACTTACGAGTATACACATACTACTTAAATATGTATACTTTCATTAATATTCCTTATACCCATCCCATAGTTGTCTGATGCAAATTAAAGAGCGATAAGACTGACATTTCTACTTGCTAAACAGATTTTGGTGTTGTATCCTAGATTATTGATAATAATCTTATACCCATACTGTAAAACGTACAGTCTTTTTGTAGATGTTACGTTTCTCTTAGACTCTTACGATCTGTAAATCGTAAGTTGTGAAATAGTGTCGCTGCGTGGCTGTTGCATATTTATGCTGGGTTTCAGGTCCGTGTCTGCCCAGGGGAGCATGGACTCTATTTATGTGCATACGTGTCGCGCTGCTCCTACTGCCACTAATGTCGAGCTTCACTGTGCTTCAACCATGAATGTTTTATGGAATGAAAATTATTTTACTACTACTCTACCTAAGGTTATTGCTTTTTGAGAGGTATCCTTGTTTTTATTTCCGAAGGGTTAGGTAGAGTCGCAGGCCAACAACAGTTAAGAAGTAATTTTTGTCCCAGGTTTTATAGAGAAGAGCCCATAGTCATAGCGACTGTGCACGGTTTTATGCCACTAACATGTGGCCACTGGAACGATCCTTCTATCTAGCAATATCTAGATATTTTTGCCACTATTTTACTGATCTGCATAAATTGGTTTACGAAAATCTATGGATTAATACAGTGCAAAATATCTTAAGGTGGATTCATTTTTATTAAGCTGCATAAATCTATAGCCTTCGTACAGATGTATGTATGTGTTGTATGAACAATGTATGTGTGGATATAATTAATGTTTTAGTACAGGTATTCGGACTTCGCGAAATAGCTCCTTGGGGCCGAAAGTTGGTGCGCTCGCTTCACAAATACCGACAGTTCTCCTCCTCTCCTCCTCGTTATTATAAAGTTTGTATGGAAATATTTAACATTTTATAAGTTAAAGTCTAAATCTCACACCGGGAAATTGGAAGGTCTATGTTCGGAAGTGGACTTCTTGTAGCTGAAGGGAATGAGAGGGAGAGAGAGGTCAAGAACATCGTGAACCGATGCGAATGCATGAAGAGATTAGTGCATATGGTTGAAGTAAAGTGGTTTGTCAGGATTAAATTATGAAGGCCCATATTGTTTGATTATCTATTGTAATTAAACGAAAACGATAATGCTTATTGTCCTTTTCGTGTTTAGTATATATCCCGTTTTGCTCTTGATAGCCATGCGCCTGAGATCAACCCTCTCGGAAGTAAGTCATTTAGTTCATCGCATTATCTGTAATGCCCTTCAAATACAGTTAAAGTCCTTTCTGAGAACTCTCACGGGCACAGGTAACTTGTCGAAAATTACTTTACTTCACTGATCTAGTAACATCAATAATACGGTAATCATTTATTACAAGGAAATAATTTTACCGACAATCGATAAATCATTGAACCTAGTCGGCATACCCGATAACCCGTATTATGAGTCATCCTAAAGTAATTAGAAAATTGACGGCAAAGAACTAAATAAGCATCCTATTTATATAGTGACAAACATTTTAGAGTGTAGGATGACGTAATGGCACATTTGTCTTTTCACAAAAAAGTCGACTGATGAACATTGGCGACCCTCAAGGACATTTTGGAATAAATAAATTTACCAAACAGTCACATAGAGACCAGTTACATCGAGGGAAAGAGATCGAGTCCTGTGTCGTGGATATCAAAACAAGAGACTTTTCAGTATCCCAAACAAGCCGACCCGACTCAAATACCCGTGGATCACACAAATATTTGTCTCGGTGAATATGGGTATGTGGGGAGAAGAGAGCCATACTTGACATGCTTGGCAAGTGGGTTGGCAAGTGTACGTACATCGTGGTGTCTCGTGCTGATGATGCGCTGCATCTGATGATAGCTGTATCATTCATCATTGCATCCGACTATGCCATCTGCGCTCGATTTTTTAACATTTTGTCACTAAAGATCAACTTTTCCTTTACAACTATGGTGGCTTTGAACGAAAATACATCGAAAACCAGATTTAGTTTTAACTTTTTTCGTGTTGCGACTGTTTAGATGGTAGATATACATATATAAATCTATGAATTATAACAGTGTCGCTATACGTATATAACAATAGATCGGTTTAACCCGATTGTAGCATACAAGCGGATTATCTCTGCACTGTCGGTACTTAATGAGGGGAGCATTATAATGCTCTTAACTACACCTCGCTTCTGTGCGCTCGGAATTTATATTGTTAATCGCTGTTCAACCGTTGAGGAGTTATGGAGATATCTATTGTATAACTTTTGATTTATTGAAAAAATATTTTTATACGCCTTTCGTTCTTCCCTACCGTAGATGCACAGACTCGGGGTAATTTAACATTCTATTTATGTTGCTCTCTCTTTTACTTGTAATAAAAAAAAACATGACAACAAAAATAACAAAAACCTTGACATTGGAAAAATATCTGATTCTACGGGGAACCATTTATCCTTTAAAGAAGAATGTTTCAAAATGATTTAAACTGGTTGTTTGCTTGATATGAACCCTTTCGAGTATAGGCATTATCCACCACTCTGGTCTAAAGCGCAGTGATGAACTTCACACTATTACTTTGATATATTCTCGCCACAAACATATTATATCAATGATTTCATTCTTTAAGAAAACCTTTATAAAATACATTATTCGCCCACCTGAAATGCACACTTAGCGTAAAGCGCACTACACACCGAAGCCGCCGGCCCGGCGACACAGCTTGACGATATCACCTGCCGGCTTCTATAAAAAAAATCATGTCGGCAACAAGCACTTGTAGCCCGCTGACATGTTGGCGATTAAAACGCTCAGCTCAGTTGCCCGGCGACACTCAATGTCATAAAAAAGTTCCTTATGTCATGTGGAGCCGCTGCTATGTCGTCGACAAAGTTCCGACATGCAACCAGTGAAGCCGCCGACCTATGTCGCCAATAAAAAGTTGCCTACATAGGCAGGCGGGCCGGCGGCTTTGGTGTGTAGTGCGCTTAAAAACTCAAGGTCTCTGAAAACAACCCCTTATACCGCAAATCTCACCCTATTCTTTGATGTCGCAAGCGCCTATCTCCAACTGCGGGACGCGCGGGTGGGTGCCTGTAATTAAAGGTGAATGACATGGGCAATGACGTAAAATGAATAGGTCAAGTATGTGTCACAAAGGTATCCAAACGTAGTGAGACTTTATTTATAAGGCTCTCTCTATCCGTTGTAATTTCTTTTGTGTATAGAATTTGATTAATCACTATTATATTTTTAATTTTCGATTTTAATTTTATATAATATAAGACAAATATTTTTATTGCTTTAGTATGTTCTATAGCCTAAAAAACATTGTCGATTTTAGTATAAGAGTTGTTGTTCGACATTTAATAATTGTGAAAATGCTATAGTACATTATTTTAATACACCAACTTGGTTACGAATGGGGTATGAACGAAAGTGTCACGATGTTCTATATAAAAATATAATCTGTCCTTAATAGCTATAACCTTCGTATTACTGTGATGGATATCAAAATAAAATGTATTAATATGTATATTTAACAAAGGTTTTGTCATTTACAAAGTTTCTTTTATGAACCTACTTATTACATTACAATTAGTCACAAACGAGACACATAGTAGTCACAATTACAGTAAATAGGGCAAAAAACTAAATAATTTAGAGTAACCTAAAATTGTTGATGAGTAAGATAGTCTAGCTATCTCGCTTCCTTTCACACTTGCCTGCAACATATTGCATGCGAACGAGATAGCATGAAAGAAACTTGCGTGCCATTCGTCTATAGCAGGAAAAATAGGTTCGTACTCGTGAAACTTGAATATAAAAAAACAATGACACATTGTCAGTTATTTATAATGTTATTGTTTAAATATCTTACTGTTTTGTTTTGATAGGAAAAGGGCTTCGATGCCTATACTAGTAGTAGGTACTATAGACTTACTGTTCGCTTCGTTGGCCGTTACTAATTTTGTGCTCCTTTTTTGGTTGTCAATGGTTTTAAAACACGTGCTATTAAGTTCTTTTTTTTTTGCAATTTAGAATTATTGTTGTGGGTTGAAGATGCTTACAGTTTTTGAAATGTATGTTTGTTTGAAACTAAATTTTATATTGATTATATATTAATTCAATCTGTGCCCGCAATGAGATACTTTACTGTATTCATATCAAATAACTATTCCAAAAAATATATTTAAATGATATTTGATTCTATTAATTATAATAAAGATGCCAAATTCCCATGGCATTAAAAATTACAAGATTTCTAAAATCTGTTTTTAGCTATTTAATCTATGTTAGATAAGAAAAGATAGATACAAAGATATCACGGGTTTGCGTTCAGGATACGTGTTATCTTAATATATAAAATGTATAAAGAAATGTGATACGCTCGTAGTTGCATTATAGTTTATTTTTAGATTATTACTGCTATTGACATGAAACCACTTTCGATGGAGAATACAATGTGTCTTAACACAGTATACTGAGGCTTTATTGATTTTATTGTTCATGTTATGAGGGGATGGATTCTATTTCCAGATATAGTAATCCATTGTGTGTTTGTATAATCTCATAATGACTTGTTGCGACAGGAATTTATGTGCGACATGGCAAAAAAAAACGCCTTTTAAAGGATCTTAGAAATAAGTTCCGTGAAGTACGGGTGGTTGGTGAAAACTCTGCTTATGACTGAGGGTAGGTACATATATCTATAGCCCATACTGGAACTAATTCTCTCTCATCTTATATCAAGATGTTACGCTCCTATTTATTCCGACCTATAGGTCAAACTCCAATACTTCATTTAAAAGCCAATATGGTGGAGACAAACGGCCCTGCTTTGCTCCGCCAGATACACTTTCTTTAAAATATTCCATTGCCTTTGATCATCAGGGATAATGCAGGATTCTAATGGCGAAAGAATTCAAACCATTCCAATAGTTTCAGAACCTATTCAATCAAATCTCTCTTTATAATATTAGTTTAGATTAAGACATTATTAGATTTCGAAATATTATCACCCAACTTCGCAGCGTTATAAATGCTGCTCTATCAACAAAGTGGCCAACTAACGGTGATCCATTACGTCCATTACATTTTAACGTTCTAATGACGTTGTTTCCGAATAACTCTGTTCATGAATAAAGCCAATAATTAATACATTTTGCATTTCGCAGATCGCAATCAAACAGTATACGGCTCGTTAGTTACAGTTTCAGTTTGAGCTGTTCTTGTATACATGTTTGTACTGTAGGTAGGTCAAGTTATACTGGACTCTGGATAGATTTTGATTGGGATTGTGGCGGATGGACATACGTTAGTAATTGCTAATTGCAATAATGCAGCATGATTTCAATATACATATATTAAGCTTTGGATGACGGCTTTCCAATGCGAGACTGATATGCGAAAATGACGTGTTTGTATTTAGCAAATTCCTGGGCGGAATTTAATTAGTGTAATGCATAATTGGATAGGTGTGTAGTAAGTGGGGTTTTCTTTGAAACATAAATATGAGGTTTTTTTATTTCCGAAATGACGAAGTTCTGTACAAACGTAAGTCGACTATAACTGGTAATGACTTAAAAATTCACTAAAGATTACGTGCGGTAAATAAGAATTTGCTTTACGAAATCATATAATTGTCGACTAGTTTTAGGTAGTGCGTTATCACCTGACTTTATATGCAGAAGTACCACTACTGACACCAATAGTTCGCCGATTATTCACGCTCTGAGATGGATAAGTAGGTGATAGGGAGCGGGCCAATTGCCAATTGAGCATAGATTCTAGACAAGGGCAAGTTATACGGGTCTTTTCAAGCCAAAAGTACACATAAAATCGACAACTTGAAATTGGAATCCAATCTTACGGTCGAAACCGTAAAATAGTTGTATCATTATGCAACTTTAATAAGTAGATGATCTCATCTCTTAATCCATTTCCGACCCATATCTTAGATATATTTTAAATTGCAATTTGCGGATAATTTAAGCATTTAGTGAATTTTATTTTGCTATGTCAATCTATTTAAATTTTATTAGGTGAGAACGGCTGTCATTTTAATTTTAGTTTAATTCTAGAACTGCTTAGGATATGTTTTAAACTAACTGGTATTTATAGCAGCTAGCTCATGGGTACGATTTTTGTATTAATCAATAGTATTAGAAGGTTCCCTATTTGTTCAAGCCTGTATACTCGAAGGTAGGTAGAGGTATAGGTGTTACTAGTTGTCTGACCTTATTTCCATTCTAAAGTATAAAAGTACATATGACAGCTACAAATTCTAGACACACAGAAGTAACTACCAGCAATAAAATTGCATTGTCCGGTCGAGGAGCAGTCAGGTCCTAGGGTGATCTTTAGCACCTCATGGTTCGCAACCCATGATGCCACTGGAAGCCATCAAATGAGAATAATGTAAGGCACCAACAGAAAACCTTTTTGTGTCCCACTGTCAAGCTATGGTATGGTTTGCCGGCATACGTCTTGGGTCCGTCTGCCGTAGCGCAAAGGAGCTGAGTGGGTCGGCATAATTATGTCGAATGGCACGAGACCGCCGCCTGATGCCATTCGATGCTCGTTCAGTGCAATCACTTTCAATTACCAGAGTAAACAAATCAAGCATGCAATACTTACCCATTTCAGCACGTGCCAAAACCACTGAAACACCTCGTGGACGTAATGAGGTGTTGGTTCGGCTCAATTATTACGCTCATCATGAAAATGATGTGCAATACCGGTGTCCCCGGACGCGGCGCCCAGGGGTTCCGGTATCCGGGAAAATGTTTGCACGTCACCGGCAGAAATTAATAAACCTGAAGTTTGACCTTGGAATATTGTAATGTGAGGATTTCGTTTTTATTAATTTCCTCCAAATTGATAGATAGTCACCTTGCGAGATACATTTTTTCCTTTATTACACGGAGGTTTGGTTGGGATATGATATGTATCTGCTCGGAACCTCATTATTCACTTAAATAAAAATACAAATCGGTAACGTAAAATGAGTACGAACAGCTGATCATAAAATGTCGTCATCACGCCGGTTGTTATCGCTACTGATAAGAATGATAAGAGCGCGCTACTACGGAATTTCGACTACGGACCACCTGACACGTACACTGTGTGTTTGTAAATAACTACACGAATGTATTTCTTGTCAATTTATCAATGGTAATAAAAATACCTTAAACTATAATAGAATACCTAATAACTAGCTGGGACCCAAACCCCAAGAAAAGTTATCAATTTCACAATTTAAAGCGAACAAATTCAAATAAATTACTATAATAAATTAACTGCTAAACACACTTTGTTTCAAATCAAAGAAACAGTCGGTTCTAAGTGCAATGGACATTGAAAAACAGTGTCTCAATGTGAACACGAAGAAAGAACGCCGCGAAACAAAAATAAAAGCTGTGACCTCTATTCCGGTGTTAACCTTGTGCCTTGAAACAGAATTCCTGGGATTCCCGCTCAATTTCCAGGAAAATACACGGGTTGGCTCGTTTAACAGGTAAGCTAGGTCGTCTGCACATAGTCGATGCAGCGCAATTGAAATTGATACTGCTAATGAGGCTCGTGGATTCGTGGAAAACATTATGGAACGCTGCTAGGTCATAGTTTTCATTGTTGAAACGTTTATAATGGATTTATTGCTAGGTTTCAGCGCTAGGTGTCGTTCTGATTCATCACGCTGCCAAATATATTGAGGTGGTAACTCATACTATCTTCAGCCGTGATATTTACTGCGAAATTTTGTTAAAAAAACCCAAAGCGATTAGTTAGAATCGTCCTGTATCCAGTGTGACCGCAATCTGTCATGAGTCCGATTCTGCTCTTCATTTAAGTAGCCCCGACTGTATAATGAATCGCCTCCATCAGCTATCGATTCTCCAACTTATGTGGCAACTGCTACTTATAGTTGCTAGTTTTCTGGTCATGTTGGTACTTTATACAACTTTGCGGGAATTACTTTGTTTTACTATCTCACTTTAGATGGACACTTATCAGGGCACAGAATTAGTAATAGATAGCCTTACTAAGCAACTAAATTGGCTATTGAAAATATCTCACAAACTAGGTGACACAGTTAACGAAACGCGATATGTGACTAATTTAATACTTAGATAGACCTAGTAACGACCTAGGCTAACAATAAAACTAAATTAAATTAAGCGATAACCTACTTCAAAGTGGGTTTGTTAATTATAATGATTGCAAATTAGTTCCTAGGGTATCTGTACCAGCCCATATACGTCCCACTGCAGGGCACGGGCCTCCTCTACAATCGAGAGAACGATTGAGAGGGGTTTTGGGATCCTTTTTGTGTGACCGCATTGATAATAAAGAAAACAATAAGCCACTCACATCTCACACTCTCATACAGGCATACTTTTAGATTATCTTTATGCAATTCAAAGAAATGTCAGATCTATATGGATAATATGTCAGTACTACCGATTCACAATGCACCAGTGTGGAGAATTAATTTAGTCCTTAACAGGTTAATTATATCATATGTTTTAGTCCGTGTTAAATTCACCGACGCGCCTACTTTTTTCAACTATAGTATTGTTAAACTTTAATTCCTAAAAATCGTATTAGCAGCATCATCAAACTCACGCACAAGCAACTCACTATCATTATGTCCACAAAGGCCTCCCTTGAGGCTTCATAGCCGATCTGTTCTAAGCTGTCTGCATCCAACGACATTTTTTGATTTTAGCCTTAATAGTTGTCACTAACAAAATTCGAAGGAATGGTTGGAGGACGTCTGTTTACAATATATCATAATGAAAATCCTTAAGGGACCCCAATATTCCATAGTAGATTTTACACGGCTAGAGATGATGATGATAATACATATTATTGAAGTGAGAGGATGAACAAAAAATACAGACACTGGCACCAGCCAAAATTACGTCGGATACAAATAAAGATGTGACTGATATAACTATATGTATCCAATGAATTAGATCGAAAATATACAATGGTTGGCGCTGAGGACCGTTGCCGTCTGTCGACAAGATAAAAATGTTATTTACATTGCCAATGCACTCTTTAGATTAGTTATCAGTATTTTTGTACGTTATGTAAAACCTCGCGATAGTTGTTACACGGCATTGCATAGGCAGACTGACTGAGAGACTGTTATTACCGTTTTTGAGTAATAATTTTGATTTGACGAGTAGCGTAGCTATTTAAATGGATATACGTGTAATTTATCTAAGTGATATTTTGTATGATTTCTGTGATACGATTTGACAACTGCATCTGGTTGTTATTAAGTGGTAGAATCGTATCCCCCTTCATGACAATCATTGTGTAGAATAGAGAAAAATCTGTTACAGTGACCTACGGGTCTACACTTTTCGGTTCAGACAGTGTATATATATCCAAATACAATAAAGCCAGCACAATTGTGTCGAATACTACATTAAAAAATATATTTAGTTGCTAAACCCGGGAACGTAGGATAGTGGTCTAGTATAAGCCCGTTTATAAGCGGCAGGAAAGGATGCAGGTCGCTTCCAAGAGATCGATGTGGAGATACTTGGCCGTGGCCTGTGTTCAGCAGTGCACTTTCTATGGCTGAAAACAGAAAGAGAGACAGATGCTGAAAAGACAACCCATCAACAGCTGGCCAAACCTTGTTCTGAATACTGAGTAAAAAATACAACAAATATGAATTAAAACGTTGCCTTGTTAAGCCAATTGCCCTCTTGGTACGAATAAAAAATAACAGTCAAGTTTAATAAACAAAGTAAAAAAACGCAAAGGATGTTTGTCAGAGTGCGGCCGAAGTCATTGATACCACTCGTTGTAGTGATTCAGAATTACATCACTTGGTTGACTCAATGAACACAATACTGAGAAATCGTGTTAAACTGTTTGACTTCGTGTGCATGTGTGTGTGTGACTCAGAATGCAGCAGACCGGTGTTTTTAATGAAATTTCCAACTTTACATACATATCTGTGCCCTTTAGGGGTAGACAGAGACAAGGATCACCACTTTGCACGATTCTGACTCGCCCGTATCGGTTCATATATTTTCGTCAATCTTGCAATCTCGATTATTTAGAGTACCTACTTCTGATATGACTCTTTTTTGAGTGTCATCGACTTGGTTGGCGTAGGTCCAATGACTTTTACCTCTACGGACTTTTCCATTCCTTTCTAATATTTTGTATCTTCTTCATATTCAGTAGATTCGCTACATAAATAGTATAAAATGTTGTCTTAGTGTATACTCTTTTAATTATTACCTCCGGAGGAATTGTGGCGTGTCATAGGAGAGGCCTAAGAACAGTTGTGGACGCGGAAAGCCTGATGATGAATAAGGAATTCCACGCTATAACTTTTCAAATGCGATCATAGCGTGGCCATATTAACATGTTTTAGTTCTAAACTGTCTATTTAGGTACATAATATCGCGGTTTTCCTCAATAGCGCAGTTTATAAAAGTGTATGTTGCCACCTAAAAGCCAGTCTCATGAATATATATAAATTTTTAAATAAACGCAAATTACGCAGTATAAAGATTTGTGCATTGGTTTCTTTACATCATATTAGAAATGCCGTGATGTGTACTTACAGAAGCTAGAAATGCAGCCGTGATGTGTACTTACAGAAGCTAGAAATGCAGCCGTGATGTGTACTTACAGAAGCTAGAAATGCAGCCGTGATGTGTACTTACAGAAGCTAGAAATGCAGCCGTGATGTGTACTTACAGAAGCTAGAAATGCAGCCGTGATGTGTACTTACAGAAGCTAGAAATGCAGCCGTGATGTGTACTTACAGAAGCAGGAAACACAATATTATCAGCGATAATACATTGATACCACAAAGCATAATATGTTATTACTTGTGAAAGTAATATGACAATCATATTTTAATTCTATAAAGACATATTAAATATCATTGGTATCTTTTGTTCTATGATAGATACTTCGACGCGAGTATTGACACTCACGTGGAGAACCCGATCCTTTTCACCTGAAGGTATGACGTGATTTCATTTCGCAGTCGCGTGCAAAATATGACTAATATGGCAGGAAACAATGTCCACTCTATCGTGTATTGACGTCTTTAGTCGCCCAAACTGTTTTTAATCTCAGTTTCTTCATTCGTAGATATTATCATGATTAGCTTGTACGCGCACACTAACGACCGTACGCCTGTGATGTTATGGGTTTTCAAGGGCGAAATGACGACTAGTTAGGGGACCTGTCTGCTCGTTACCTTCGTGTTCCATGAAAAAATACTAGGCGTCTTAACCAAAGAGTCTACACTTTTAGGGGTGTCTTTACGCACTTGTTCATAGACATATTTAAAACTATTCAAGTTATTGAATGGTCCCTTTCGATCGACTTGAGAATTCAGTTTGAGGAAAAAGATAAAACAGTCGATAGCTAAAACAGGTTTGAAATGTTGTTTATGAATAATAAATAATTTAGTGTTTATCATCCACATAGCATCGGCCTTCTCCAGGCTTTCTGCGAATCTAGACGTAACTTAACTTAAATTACTTAGCCATTAGTAGGCAAATAGATGATAACCGATGAGTTATATCAATATTTTGCTAGTGAATAGATTGTGTTGCATTGCTTTTACATTCATGAAATCCTCTCCCCCCCCCCCCGGCCGCCCTCATTAATTTGTCAAAAATCTAAGTACCCAGTTTTAGTTTTTATCAAAATCTAGCTCGTGCTCCTTTCGGCATTTCAAAAACTTCACCCTGGATATTCGAAAAAAAATATTTTTCCTCGTCTGTCTTTTACATCATTAAAATTATTACCCTTGCAATATGCTAATTGCACATATCAATATTGTAATAATGAGTCACTACCTGACACACTCTCGTTAAGGCATTCATTTGCATCCGTATTAATTAATTATTAATATCAGCTGAGCAATTAAATCGTATGGCACGAACCATCTCTATGATTGAAAGGCCTTTTAATCTCTCAGGCTGTTGTTACGCGGTTGAACTTTCCATCTTTTTAAAATGTTTGTTGAAATATTTCCGGTGTTTATCTGACCAAACCTCTGTAGGCTTCCTTCAGATATTTGCGGTGATTAACAGTGACAAGCGTTTTACCAAGCAACATATTCCCATTATTACGCATAAAATTTAGAAAATTCAGATTTATGTGTTCTAAGATCAAATCCAAACATACCTCCTCAGTTCGTTCTTCTAACTACGTTGTCACTAAAAGTGTTATTAAACGCACTACTAACGTTAAAAATGTTACGAGTGAAACATGCAACAGTACAGAATTACAAACATCGACACCCAATAAAAAACGAAATTTTTATTGACAGCCGAATATTTCACTGCCAAACACGGTTGGCGGTCCACAGGCGAATTTTCTAAGTCACGTTACGAATGTCAAAACCGGCGCGGTTTCACACTAGACGTGGACCGGATGAGAATAAATCGACTTAAAAAAAAACCGAACAAGTTGGTCTTCCGCTCTCAGGGTTCCGTACCATTTAATAAATATACATGTGATATTGCAATCGTAAAATATATTATATGCAATTTGCATATATGAACGTGCATAAATTCACGCTTTTTTCCTTAAGGGTTGGCAGAGGTGTTAGCAGGACACCCATATTTCGCTTTTTGTGTTCTGTCCCACGGTGTGATAGGGGGCGAGTCCATCACCATATCGGGCATAAATCATTGACTCCGGGCTGATAATTAATAGACAAATCTAATATCACTCCCACACCCGAGATTCGAACCCGAGACCTCACCATTGTAGTTTTACCGTAGTACAATTGCGCCATCGTGGCATTATATGCATTGTATCTCATATTATTGGGTTTTTCGGAGTTTTTTTTGTACTATCAGGTTTTTCGTCTTGCCAATATGATTGTGAGTCAGTGGCACGTATCTTACAGGACTTAACTTACAGTACCTTACAGATAAACAGATAGACGGGCACCGAAGTGAATAAGTCGAAATATAAGGCTATCAGCATTCCGATTTTCCTTTCTACGGAATCCTAAAAATGAAAATACTTGTCCGGTTTTTCGGAGCCACGCGGCGAGCTGGACTGCGAACGGTTTTCCGATCAGTCACGAGGTGGGACAGCTTATTCGTAATATTTAAATCGTTGAAAACTTCAATTTGCCGATCAAATACGTTAGCGGTAACTGGCGAAGATGGGAATGGTTTTAAACGTGTGAAGTTTTTGCTCGCATTTTATTTAGTTCTCGTGCGTCTGAACTGTTTCACTGGGAATTAAGTTGTGCTCGTTTTGGGTTAAGTTTATTTTTTAACGATTATGCGCTTATGCACTTTATGTTGAAATCGATTTTTAATATAATTAAGTAGATGGAATATGTCAAAACGTGGTTTTAAAGTAACTACACAAAATAACTTGTTTGATTATAAGCGAAATATAATAATATAACAATATTTTACATGTAATATTTTATTACGTTGCAGTTCTTCAAGTAACAAAACCCACTTTAAAAGTATTGTTTTACTGACCCATTATTTTCAGATATTAAAAACGGAACTGTTTAATTATTTCTACAGGCACCCTGTATTGGCGACCTATTGAATAAACATGAAAACAAATTAACAAGAAAATGTATGCGATTGAAAACTTATATTTGCACATTTCAAAATAAACCTTTCATTTTCCATTCGCAGCATGCCTTCGTAATAAAATTTCAATTGAATCATCGTGTTATTTTATTTCGGGTTTTGCATATTTTCTATTCTTTATCATAAAAATTCGCTTTTAGCTTTGGAAATTCTCTATGAAATAAAAATTTGGGTCTTTGTTTAAGAGTAATGAAAAATTGGTGGACATACGTATCTCACGTTGGCAGGGGTATATTACTAGTTAGTGTAAACGTATATGATGCAATTCTGATAAATTGTATACGAATCCACAAATCAAATAAATGTGTTGCTCTGAAAACCAAAGATTTTATTTTAACATATGGTTACATAGATTATTGTATGACAAAATATTACAAATCATATTGTTATTTCAATTATAAACTATACCTGAAAACCAAAGAAACGACATTTAAAGTAATATAATTAATTTGTCGATTCCTTTCTCTAATTATTTATTTGACACTCGTATTTGACTGCTTCCATATTTAAAATTATTTATTAATGTTGCTAAAATTGCGATGTGACGTCCATGTACTCACATAACGCCATCTCTTTAATACTTAAAGAAATCTATTCCTGTTTTATCAATAATAAACAAGGAATTAAAGAAATGTTATTTCTTTACACGTATTGTTGTGTTCCGGATTGACGGACATTGTAGCCAGAGTAACTACTGAACATAATGAGACTTAACACAGTGGAATGCCAAGCATCCTTTGTAATCCATAGTGTTGTTTGGTTTTGCTACTGTCCATGAGCGGTCGTATCGCTTCCTATCAGACGAATGGCATGCTTGTTTCGCCATTCAATGCAATAAAAAAATACATTTCTTTTACCATTGAAGTTTAATACAATGTGCTTTATTTTACTTAAGTTGACGACCTAAGCCCCATAAAACTGTTTCAAATGTTACTTATTATAAACTCGCATTTTTGGTACCGTTCCGCCAAATACCTTATTGATTCCTCGACTGACTGCAGACGTTACTTACCTACAATAGCTGGAGCAATGAAAACTAAAGAAAAAATACATATAATCAAATTTCTGTACCTATTTAAGGTATTTAACAAGTTGATGTTACAAACGAACCACCACAGTTGATGCAAAAAACTATTCATAAATTCTACCAAAATGATTAAATTTTTGGGAGTACAAATAATTTCTGCTCTGCGAAGTGAAGTGGGACATAAATTCTCGCACGATAGGCAAATAAAAAATAGTTGCTTAACGCCCAGATGGGAATCGAATCAAAAATAGATCCATTGGGCATTTGAATGAAGTCATTTTAATATTTTATGTGCGGCCTACCGACTAAAATATGGCTCCATTTAGTTGATTGCAGATGTTCGCTTCAGAAACTGATCAATTTTGTTCTAAGTGCTGTGAATTTTTCGCAATTATGCCGTCTTCTATGACTTACTGGTAGAGACTAACCCGTCCCTTGTTTACTTTGGGCAACTTCTGTAAGTCAGGTCTGATAGTGGCAGTCATTTTTTCGTATGATTTTGGATAGTGGGGTACCAAAGTAATAGACAGGATATAATTGATAGATATTTATCTTTTGCTATCAGAAACCATTGTACTCCAGTGGTTTTAATAGTTATAGAGTCAGTGCTCTATTACTTATTTTGAAAGACCTTAGATTACAGGAAGTAAGCAACATGTAGGCTGGTAAGCTGTATAGTAGCTTGATGTTGCAGTAGTAATAAGAATCCACAAAACTCTAGACTTACTCACTCTAAACTCTGGCACTGCGAAGGTCTATGGGCAGCGGTGGCCGCTTTCCATCAGGCGGGCCGCTAGCTCATTCGCCTATAAAGTCAATAAAAACACTCAGAAGCAGCCACGAGCCGCTGTGGCATAGTACGTATATAATGTAAAATAACCTCCTGAGAGCGTGGGGCCAGGTAGAACAAATTTTAACACCACTTTCACATTTCTATAGCCAAGAGTGTCGCTCTACCAAATAATGTTTCAATTAATAACAATCTAACAAAACAAGCATTAGACTTATAGGATCAAAACTCTGCTCACTGCCATGGCAACACGTATAGGTATTTGTGCGTTCTTCAAATACTTAAATGTTTGTTTCGCTCCAGCTAACAACCGCAAGGTTGCAACAACAATACGAATGCATGCAACATAGAATTGTCATACACCAACGGCATGTCCATCCACGAACTGCAAATATTTTCACTGAATGCCACCAATTTGCGGCTGTTGATACAAAGTGATGTTTGAATCGAATTATCGGCGTTGCGGTGTGTGGTGCGTTCCCACATCTCCATTAATGAAATGTTTATAATGAAATGATAATCCTGCAGTTTATTAATAACTTAGATAGTGTGTCGCAAGTCTTATTCATTTCACGGCTATCATTTCGGTGCAGGTTAAAGATTTCGGTGATATACCCAAAGACTTTCGGGCTTCAGTGCTCGGTATCAATAAGCCGCGTTGTTGTTGATCCTGGCTTGCAGGAATCGCAGTGGCTGTTGTAGGGATGAAATAGCCAGTAACATCAATGGCGCAGCAGGAATTAACTCAGTTTTTGATATGCTAGTATTAATGATTTCGTATCTATGTGTTATAGTGTTGAAGAAAAGTTGTTACTATGCACAACATCACTTGCACCAAATTAGGTCCTTTATTCTGGGTGTGATACAGATCAGTATCCATCTAACACTGCCCGAATATTTCGGCTTATTTAGCACTGACCTATATAGAAGTAACTATGACATTGTCCTAATAATGTATGTAGATTTGCTCGTCATGTTTTCATTCACCGGTTGTGAGCAATAATTGCCTATACACGAACAGTAATCTTCTAAAAGTCAATGCTTTAGGTTTCAACCGTTTCGGCCCACAACGCAGCCAACTGTCCCCCTTTCCTATCACGATTAGCACAAGCGTCGACAAAAACAAAGACATACGTTAGCTCCCAATCAATAAGTTCATTGGACACGGGGTACATCAATAAATTTATATCAATTGATTCATAAACTGTATGCGGGAATTGAATTACCGCTGCTCGGGCCGCGCCGGTCATCCGTACGTCATAGAACCGGTAATGAGCGCACCGCGTATGACGTATCACTATAGATAATGTAATTATCTTCCCCGGTTGTGAAAAGGTTTATAGAATATAATTTCTAGATTCCTTTCGGGATCAAAAGTGACTCTAATATATTTGATGATAAGTGTAGAGCAGTATGGTTACCCCTGAAGCGTCCGTCTTTACAGTAATGGATCCGAATTTAAGCAGCTGAGCCCAGAACGCGGCACTTATGTGGGTCCTTATGATGCATAACATGTAACCTTGTTGAAAATGAAAATGAAATGAAAATGAAAATAATTTATTGAATCCATTAAAATGTTCAACATTATTTAGATTCAGTCATTTTTTTTCTATCACCCGGTTCGGAAAGCGGTTTTCACTAGAGAAGAACGGGCAAGAAACACTAGTGTTGCTCTTTTCAAAACCAGTTTACAATATCGTGATTATTACAAAAATTACAAGTTGGTCCAAATCAGAGCAGTTCATTAATAATTTGTTATAATTTGCAAGTGACCTATATTTTTAATACAATATTGTTTATATTCTGTTTAATATGGCTGAGTGAAGTGAGGTAGCCCAGAACGAAGAATCAGTATGTCCTGTTTCCGATTCCGGTTGGCCGATATTCCGTGCGGTCGGAGGTCACAATTTACAAAGCCATCAATTTAACGTATTAAATAATGAAATGCGTTAATTAATAGTTTTTTAATTAATGTATGAGCAAACTGGACGAATTCCCGCGCCCAGGTGCGGTTCGGTATGTTGGTCACGCAAATATTTTGCTCTTTGTTATTTTGGCTATTTGTGTTTTTTGAATAGACAATGGATTTTATGTACAAAAATCTGAATTGATTCCATTCGGACATGTTACATGGAAAATAGTCCTGACCTCATCAATCCAATCCAATCCATCAGCCAAAGGAAGTCCACTGCTGAACATAGGCCTCTCCTACTGATTTCCACAGTGACCTGTTGGAGGCGGCCTGCATCCAGCGACGTCCCACGACCTTTACCTCACACTGAGACACAAATATTGGATCGTCCTAATCAGAAATGATGAGAGACTTTTCGGTCCTATAACACCCAGACCCAAAACAAATATCTACGGGCCACAAGAACGTAGTCTCGGTTTAGGAACCGAACTTGCAGTCTCTTTATATATCTACTACTATTACATATTAAGTATTAATATATCCAATATAATATATTTGATAGCCTTCGTGGCGCAGTTGGTTAGACGCCGGAGACAAATGTTTGTGAGAACCACGTACATATATTTGTTTCGGGTCTGGGTGTTTGTAAGACTGAGAAATCTCGTAGTTACTGATACCCATGACACAAGATTCAATCTTAGTGTGTGGTTAGGACTATGTATGTGACTGTTGGGGCCATTTATTATTTTTTATAATTCATGAAGTCATTAACAATAGATATGCTCATAAGAACAAAATTATCAATAGGAGCAATTACAATAACCTTAAAAGACGACCGAATGAAATTGAATGGCTTATTCAATATTTTATGGAATCAAGCCGTTTCCAACATATCACTGTAAATGTGTTTCTGGTATATCTAAAATATGCACAGCATCGGAATTTCTTACCAAAGTTTACAAAAGAACATAGACCTCGCTAATTCACGCGACCTCCATTTGATCTCATATATTTACTATCGTTAAAACAAAAATAACAAACACAAAACGAAAATATTCGCGCTGGAATCAAATCCGCGGCCCAATTCTAAATCTACTCAAGGTCAACGTACGGAGGCGGCTCTGTTTACAAACACGACAAACCTAGCACAGCTACAGGGACCTATAAATAGGCCAGATAGGCTATATCCGCAGACTCACCGGCGACACACGGCAGATACGAAATAACACGACAATTTACACTTGCCTTATACCAATTTTAGATGTTGCGTAAGACTGTTCATGTGGGCTTGATATAGTGCCTAGCAACTGATGGTAAGTGCCGCCCAGATAGAGTAGCTACTGGTGAGAGTTAATATTTTGTTGGTGGTCGTAATAACACTATATGAAAAGCGAATAGATAGGCTACACTTGAAACTGATTTTGGCTATCAACCATCGTGATATGATTTGTCAAGGAAGTATTAAACGTTTTTTTGAAATTCAAAACTCACTGCTCATCCAATCTAAGAATCGAAAACAAGACCTTACACTTCAAAGCCAATATAAGCTGGCACACGACCAATGCTACGATTTGCCACACTAATCAAAATATCAATGATATTTTCAAAGTTTGCAAGGTTTTAGAATTTATCGCTGAAAGTATACACGATCGACCTGCCTATACCTGAAATGAAATGACAAGAGATGAAATGAAATTCGTTTATTGGTCATGTACCTTTACCTGTACGGTCTAGTAACTCGTTTCTATGATACTGCTCTTGAAATTCGTGACCTGAGAGCTACCTTCCAATTACGAGAGTCAAAAGCAGAAGCCAAATCAATGTACAAAGGTAATCGAATGCACGCTGAACCAAGCGAGATAGCACGGAATGCCTGGGATCGAATGCTTCCTACTATTTGTTCCATGTCCGTTGCAACATAATGTTTAGGTTTGTTATATCTCATATAGTTTCAAATGTATTTTACGATGGTTTTACCGGACATGCATCTAAATAGATACCGCGAGTAAAAACGCTTCACGTGCCCAATGTTACCTTGATTTATTTACTTCAACAATGTTTTATTTAGTCACACTCCACAATGTTTTTTGTAATTTTGACTTCGATTGCGATGCTATTATCAAGTTCGTCAAAACATATCTAAAATGTTAATAGGTTTGGCGCCAACAGAGTTTTAATTACTATATGCTGTGATGCCATAGTGGATGGCAAAAATTGGGACGCTTAGTTTTCCTACATTTATACTTGCGTTATTTATTCATATATAATCATGTCTATGGTTTTTGCCTTATTTTTGTTGCAAACGTACGCCTGCAAGTTGAAGGTAGAGATGTAACTATTAACATCCACAGAGCGTCGGGCTTATTCTTGCCCCGAGAGCTCATCGAAGAAAAGACAATTGCTGTGCTTTTTCCATTGCTGTGTGTCAGATAATCCTCCAGGTTAATGCCACTGTCATCGTTAAATCCGTTTGCTTTTGTCTATCTATCATTCAGTCTATTTGCCCATCCTTTCGATATTACTTAATTCCTGCCCTGCTTCGGTTCCCTACAATTATTGTATGTGATAGCCTATTTTCTTTCTCGTAATTTAATAATGTGACTACCAACTGTGTTGGAGATATCCATTATATTATGATAATCCAGATAATAAAATACTCTTTTAAATAAAAGCATACAAAAAAACAAAATTTATTTCACTCTAAAACACTGTAGTGTCCAGCATCCAAGTATCCTGAGAAAAGCAGATGTTTGACCGTCTCACCTCGGCCGTAGTCTATGGTCCTCGAACACCCTTGTCTGTGCACCTTAAAAGTATAACTAGTATACAGTTCACTGACGCAGTGCAACTCCACGTGGCCCGCGTACTCTCCATCCCTCGACATGAGCTTCCGATAGTCGTTCGCCTCGTGTATATCCATGCCATAAGACCTATCTCCTATAATAAAATCCTTGTATCGATGCCAATTGTCAACGATTCGATTAACAACATTCAATCGTATCTCTCGATGTCTCTCTTGAGTCCCAAAAATACAGTAGGAAACCGAACGAAACATGCAGTTCCCATCTCCGCGGATAGGGACGACTCGTCTCGCCATCACACCTTTTTAGTCGATTATCGATTCTGTTTTGGGTTGTTCATCGCTACGTCACTATTGTTTACTGTTGACATTTGTCGTAAAGGAACTCCGCACCGAATATATTGGATTTGTGTCGCTTGGTTCGAATTTCTGTTTATCACGGGTTGTTTTGTACGAAACTTTGCTTTTGCTCACAGTTTATACGTATTTGTGTGTTGAACGGAAATTTTCACAAACGTATGCTAGACTTCAAAAATGACATGCAAAATTTAGGGGTGCGCGTGCAAAATACGAGTGAAAGTTAATAATTGTGAAACTATTTTATATGGCGGTTCAGTAGGTAAGTGTATTGCTATTTTGTCTCAAAAAAATATGGTATTTTTTATAAACCCATCTAATCAAAAATGATGTCATAATGATATCATTGGATGCTTAGTTAAGTTCGATTATAAATTCAAAATAAATTATTTGTGAATCGATGTCCTGGCTTGAACACATTAATTTGAAATAAAATTTAACGGAAAGCCACAAGACGAGTAAACTAGTAATCATAATATTAGCAAGGCGATGAAAAATGATTGCCAGTTGTGATCCGTTCCGTATTACTGCATAATAAATTACAAGTTTTGACATTATCCTGGCTGCTAGCCATATATCCGCATTAGGTTGTGGAGAATTAAGTCACAAATGCTTTCGCATATGGGAAAGGGGAAGAGGGGGTGAAGTTGGGTGGATTTAGAATATCCCACCCTCATACTTGTCGCTGCAACTCCTATAAGCCAGGATCGACAGCGGTCCGCATTTTGATAATACCAAATAGTGATGCTAAGCGAAAATTTTGTAGAAACCGCCATAGAGATCCACGCGAGTGAGTAACATTCCGGCAACAATCTGCGTGTCTAAATTCTAGTACAGCACTGAGCAGCGTAACTGCGGCGACGAGAGATACCTCTCGACTCTCGACAGTGGATATTATAACAGAACTTCAGTTACCATCAAATGCATATATATAGTAACATTAACGGAAATCTAAAGAACCTAGGTTTGTTCAAGTATATTACGTAATCCAAAATTATACTTTTGAATGCAACATTAATTTGTATATCTACCGTGTTTATCTACATTTAAACGAAAATCCTAATATGACGAATGTTATAACAATAAAAATAAGCGTGAGTCACCGCCGCGGGTGATTGTAACGTGTCTTGCCTCTCGCTCCCTCCTGTGCGGAAGAGAGGGACGGCGCTATCGGCGCGCATTCCACGCATGCCGTCATACTGTGAGTTATGTGATAGCCAGATAGAGGAAATTCGTTTTATGCGGGCCCAGTTGACGCTTATACGCGGGCTTGTGTTGCGCGGTTTCTTATACGCTGATTTTTGTGTATGTTAAATTTATGATATCATGGTTTTGTATTCGAAAATTATTAAGTATATACGAAATTACTTAAAGTAATTTTGAATTAAATTATGTCTTTTTAATGAATTTGACATAAATATAATACTCAATTTAATCTCGAGATAATGAAAATACTCGTAATAATATAATATTATTTATCCACATAGAAATGTACGACATTCACATAAAAATAAAAATTGCACCCCATTATGCGCGGTGCTCTTTACTCGCGAGCCTCCCCATCAAACGTCAAACGTGGGGCCTCGTTTCGCTCGGGGCCATACCATGTGCCACTGTACAGCTCATACGTCACTGGTCGCCACAATTTGACGCTTTGAAGTGTCTAAATAATTGAGTATGAAGGACAGGCGAGATATCAACGTGCGCTGGACAAAGGGGTTTCAAGCGCTGTTAAAATGTAGGGGAGGCCTGTAACTATGTATGTATTTAAAATATCGTAATAACTCTGTTTGGTCAATATCCGGGGGGCAGTATTGCTAAAGGTGATTCTGGAGTTTCTCGTTTTATTCTTCGCAATAATAATTATAGCATGTTCCAATGTTGTAGTAGGTCCTTAAAGAATTAAAGAAATTCGTAACCATATTGTTGTAGAATATTTTAATTTTAACAGCATAGTACGGTTACTTAAAATACCTTCTTACAAAAGCCGACACACATTTAATCTAGAAACATTAGTTTCGGGTCTGTGAGAGCGAAGTATCTCGTGGTAATTAGTATACACTGTACGGGAGTGTGTGTGCATTTATTTTCATTCATTCATTCATCTCGGCCCACATTTATCCACTGCTGGACATATGTCTCCTCTCTTTACACCACTTTTCCCGGCCCTGTGTTTGTCTCGTCCACAGATTTCCTTGAAACTTAACGATGTAATCTAGTGGGTGGTGTTCCTACCTTCCTCTTGGCTATTTACTCTTCTTGTTCTCTTCAACCACAGGAACTCCACTGGTGAACATAAGCCTCCCTCAAGGATCGAACATCGAACTATTGGAAGTCGCCTGCATCCAGTGTTTTTGTGCAACTTTAACCAGGTCATCTTTGCACCTTGTAGGCTGGCATTTGAAACTTCGCTTGCCTATACGTGGCCTCCACTCCAGAACCTTTCGGCCCCATCGGTCATCAGTTCTTCGCGCTATGTGCCCAACCCACTGCGACTTAAACTTGCTAATCTTTTGGGCTACATCGGTAACCTTTGTTCTCCCACGGATCTCATTTCTGATTCGATCTCGCAGGGGATTTTATTTGTTTAGCTATAATCAATAGTGTGGAATTATTTGCGTTAGAGCATTTGTTTACGTTCCGCTTTATAATTAGATTGTACAGTATAGCTGTGCATTCCAGTGCTTATCTTGTTTGTCTTGTACCCATTACGAAACACTTATACATCAACACTCAGACCACTGTCTATTGATCTGATTTTAGGTCCCGTAGTCAATAACAACACTTTACAATTTCACCATGTCCATTTGTCTGTATGCGATTTTACGCATAGACTTTAAAATCACTTCAAATATTGTTTTTGTAACTAAAGTTATATACAAATATATGTATAATATATGCATGTATATTATGTACACATATATATATATATATATATATATATATATATATATATATATATATATGTCGACGCATCATGTTGATTATTGTTTGTAAAGAGGAACTAATTAAATAACTCATATTAATTATATATACCTATATATACAAATATGAGGTAGATATGGCACCAGCGCGTCGATACTGAGGCGTGTAAACACACAAAGGATATAGGAGTTACCTACATACCATTCGTAAACAACACAAAACTTTAAATTTGTTGTAAATACCAATTCAATACCTTCAAATGTGTAACAAGGATCGCTTATTACATTGTTTGTGTAGTGCAATAGGGACAGATAGCGTACTTCATAGATTAATAACGCAGAAGCGAAATCGTAAGCACACAAGAATAACGCTTCAAAGTTGGAACGTATTTGAATTCTTGTATGTTTGTATGAAATCCGATCATGTTTATTTAAACGGATTATATGTTACGAACTATTTTTAAGAGTCAACCATTGGCTTTATGAAAATACCTCAGCTTCCCCTTATATTGTGATTGATTATATAGGATGAATGTTTCCGAATGCTTGTAAAGGATAGGTATAATGATAGGTGGACGGAAGACCTGGTTAAGGTCGCAGGAAGTCGCTGGATGCAGACACTTCCAACAGGTATATGTGGTGATCCATGGGGGAGGCATATGTTCAGCAGTGATGAGCTTCTGAGACATAAATGGTTAAGCACAGTTCGAATAAAAATATGTGACCGTGACTGGATGCCTTCAAATCTTAGAACTCGTCGCTGTTGATATGCGACTGGACGATATTATATCAATTGCACGAATTTGAACGCCGCTAATGCTATATCTACCTCTTATTTATATATATCATTGATGTATACGCATAATGGGATAGTTTTTTAACGTCCCCACTGGATAGGCATGCGTCATCTTTATTAAAGCGTCATTGTTTATAACATATTGTCATCTGCTACAACGTATAACTTTTGTAATAAAAAATGTTAACTTTTTATTACTGTTTTTAAGATTTTTAAGATATCATTTGCTACTAGCATTAACATTTGACGCGCTCATCAGTTCCTGTGTGTTATTGGTACCCTATTTAATGTTCATACTGTCATTGATGTTGTAAGGTTTGAAAGGGCATTGCGACTACTAAAATCATCTGAAATTGGATAAAGCTCGAAAAATACAATGTTCAGATAATTCTATTAGATACATATATAAACTCAAGCCTTTTTCCCAAAATGGGTAGGCAGAGTTACTATCAGGACACCCACGTTTCGCCTTGTGTGTTCCGTCCCATAATGTGATAGGGGCGAGTCTTTCGCCATTTCGGGCACGAATTCCTGGCTCTGGGCTGCTGATATTGCATAGAAATATCGAATATTACTTTGGTCGACCCGGTATTCGAACCCCCGACCTCAACTTTGTAATGGAACCATAGTACAACAGCGCCACCGAGGCATTCAATATAATTTCATATTAAGTGTATAATGTATGTTTTATGTACTGTATCTGTATTGGTATGAATTTGTCTTAAGTGCAGTTTATTAACTTCATATCAGTAAGAAACAAGTAAATACACCTTGATGTTACACCTTGAACACGAAAGTTATCAAGTGCATTTGTAGATTATTTTGTAGTTATTCAAGACATAATATATCTTTAGGTTTGTGGGTTTTGTACAATGTGTGCCAATTGTGTTTATATGGCAACATATGAATCTTAACGTCATGTCTGTAACCCCAAAGTAGACAAAATTGAGACGAGTACCATCCCCAGTTCACCTAGCTTATTTGCACTCCAAGATTGTGAAAAGGCGGGAAATGAATGAATACGCCTGACAGGGTAAACAAAACCAAAACATATTTTATAATCTCCAGCCTATTTCAAAACATTATAAAGAGAAAATCCCACCTCGTAAATAAACATTGAATACTACGAAAAGTCCGTACACAAACGCGTATCCTACACGAGTTAACATTGACACATTTGAAACCCACACACGGGTCTCGCCTACCACGCGCCGCCTAGACGAAAGTCAAGTTCACGGCTCCGATCCGCCAACATAAGACATTGTGTAACCATTACTTCATATACAAAACTATCGAACCGGTTTTTTATATAAATCTTTATGAGGTTACGCACGGTTTAATCATTTCTCAAGTAGTAACAGATTATTATAATAAAATCTTCATTTTATTAGTCTGCATGGGGAATTTATGGCTATGTTGTGAATTGGTAATGCTAATATTAAGTATTGTTTTTACGACTATTCCACACTTTAGATGGAATAGTGCTGTTGTGGTTAGTTTTTAGGATTAAGTGTGACCTAATTTTAACAATAAAAATACATAAAAAAATCACCACGTAGGAACTCCCAAAGGAGATGAGATAAGAGGTAATGTATCAAAAAGAGTTGCAATACAAGTTCTCTGACTATGTTAAAGAAAGAAGATTTTAATAATAAACAAAAAATGTGAACACTAAACCCTACAATGACCTATTTCCTTTATGTCAATAAGTCACTAGGTAAACAAACTTTCCGTACAACAATTGGAATTAAATGAACCAAATGATTGCTTCTGCAAGTTGTGATTGCCAAGTCCATTAATTTAGGTGTTGTCGCGCGAAATAGCCGAGCGTCTGATTAAACTTCATAATGACTCGATATCGGATATCGCCCGGCTAAAACGTTTAAAATGTTGAGTGTCAATAATTTACTGATTATTGTGAAACTACTGGACCGATTTGAAAATTGCTTTCACTATTAGAATCCTACATTATCCCTAATGCACATAGGCGATAGAATATTTTAAAAAAGGATATCTGCACCCGGGTGGATTCGGGCTGTGCCGCTGGTAGTTAATAAAGTTACTATTTTCATTGCCATAATATTGAACATAAAAAAAATAATATTTTATACTAAGAAATCGAATATCCTCAAAAATCTTTTTCATCATACCGACTACACATATTATATCCGATTCACCCAGTCAAATCACAAAGCGGCTAATTAACAACAGGCAATAACGTTCACTGCCAGATATCCCCTGTCAGATGACAAAGGCCTCATGTGCCCGGGGTAGCTATGCCTCAAGGTCTCCTCCAAGGTCACGCTTCTGTATCCTTGAGCTAGATTGGATTTCCCAGGACGGCAAGGTCACGAATATGAGAGCTATGTCGATACCATTTTCATTAATGTTAAATTGAATTCCTTGCGATATGTTGGGCTGAAAATATACAATAGGATCGTGATGAAAGGTTTTTGTATTGGCTTTCAGAGGCAAAGGGTTTTGTGTTAACACAAAATGTCATGAAATCTGTGAGCGATGGGTAGGGAATTTGATTTATTATCTACTATTATAAATCTCGAATTTATCGAAAGCACGTGTTTATAATTCGTTCTAATCCCGAACTAAGAAAATACAGTAAATATACATTCAATTACAAGAAAGAATTTCCGACTTCAATGGAATTAGGCTTACAAATAGACTGAGGTACTGCTAATATCATCCACATTTCGATAACCTTATCAATAGCCCAAGAAATGTCTTTCTTATAATTATGTTAGGCACAAATTCGAGCCCCGAACTACCCTATGCCCCATTTACACGGAGAGAGTTTCTCGTGGCGGGAATCGTATGCGATTATCGCATGACATAACCGCCATAGATTATTGTGTTCTGACAATTGTTTACACGATGCACCTGTTATAAATCCTTACGATAATCGTACTTCGAGGCGAGAAACTCTCCCCGTGTATATGGGGCTTTAGAATCGTACTTAGGTTCTTACAACTTGCACAAAACACTGCACAAATAATTCGATCAATGAACTCACCTTCTAATGTAACAATAAACGCCAAATCCAACTCTTGAACAAAGGTCAGCGAAGTTAATACGATTGGAAAAGCGAGCCGGCATGCCCGACACCTTGGAAACTACCGTTTGTCCCGTGAAAGGCGACAACTTTTCAGTCAACTGTGGGAGTTCTCAAGTTATTTAATGATGTTTTGATACGGAAATATAAATAAGTTTTATCTGAATATATTTTTTAAAGCAGCGTTGGAAATCGTGGAAGAATTTCACCGCTGAAGAGATGTAGAAATTAATTTTACAGTTTCGCTTCATTAAGGTTACTAACTGATAGCTGAAACCTGTTTTACTGACAAGGAAATCTAACATTACAGGCGCATTGTTATTAAAATTAAACCTACCAAAACATTAGCAAAGCGTGGTTCATTAAAGTTCAAAACTCTTCTCGCCTAAAATTATTCCTTCTAGTGACTTGTTGGATTGTATTGCATTAACCATAATTGTTTAATGTTTATAAATAATCTATTCTAACCCACAAAAGAAGTTGTTTTTGTCTCATTAGGAATGAAAATAGTTGAAAGCCGCCAATGAAAGGTTGAATCTCGGTTACACAACACTTGAGGTAAACGGTCCAACGTACTGTTGTTTTGGCTTAGTATTATCATAATTAGGAATGCCTTCTTTCGGCAACTGTTACTACCGTCTGAGGTCACTCTCCTTAATTTATATTCCAAAAAACTGCATAGACCAGGTCGTCTGTCCCATGTTGGTAGATTCTAACTAAAACATTTCTGTTGGTGTGAATTTCTACCCAAAGTCTATTTAACCGTCATCGTCTGCGCCAACTGCCCTACAAATGCATATGAGTCCAAAATGTTTTTTAGATTCCAATACCTATGACACAACGATTCGCTCAACCATAAGCGCAATTGTTGGATTTATAAAAAACTTTTTCCTGGAGTGATTAAAGTTCAACCTATGCGATGCCAAGTTACGATGCGAAGTCTATAGGATTTTTCCAACTCCTGATGTATTTCTCTAAATCTGTCGAATGGCATCAGACCGTCGGGACGTGTGAGGTAAATTCATTAAATGTTCAATAATGTAGTTAAGCCGCTGCTCTTGACGAGCTAATTGACGAGGTTACCTCGCCGCCCCGGTTCCAATTTTGCGAGTTAAATAAAATAAAGTTTCCCTGTGTATACACGTTCGGTATTGTTTTGGTTTCTACTTGGGCTAACCTGCCTGTGATCCGAAAGTATTGTCGCGGTCCTTGAATGCTGACTGGGATCACTATACGGCTTCAGCTGGTATGTCCATCTATCTATGAAAAATATATTTTCGGGTGACAGCGATCGTGACATTTAGCTGAGCCATTTGTACATTTTATCCTGATACGACTGCGCTTACGATGCACCCGAGGCAGTAATGCGCAGTGAAGTTAAAGAGTCCACTGGTAATTATCCCTACTCGATGCAATTTCGTCAACCTGGTCGAAAACCGTTTGCCGAACGTATGGTATTATATTGGTAAATTAAATGCACTACGGTGAAGTCACAAAATATCCGGCTCATTTGCGAAATGGCTGTATGGTGTCATAAATTATAAATATGAATTACCGACACACCCGATTTCCATAAAGGTGCGTGTCTGAGAATTTATGAATGTTATTGTTCCACTTGTCAAATTAACTGATTAAGGTAATCATAACGTGTTGGAGTCGGCGATGTGCAAAAAATCGGTGCGTGCGTACCGGGCGTGCGAGGAGAGGCGCGATAGTTGATAGTGTCGTCTACGTAGGAGTGACAGAGATAGAAACAAGTTGCAGACCGCAGTTTCTGTTACAAATATTTTATTCGAAAATCGTCGTGGTCGCTCCATTATAATATTTAAATGGGTTGAAAGCTTATGCGACAACATGAACTCTGACGAATCGCTTAAGTGAATTGCCAGGTTAAAGATGTAATCCATTTAATGTATTTTTGTAATATTTTATTGCAATTAAATTATTCATCCCGGGTTTGCTTGTGCATGTTTCTGTTAATACAAACGTACGATAGGTATGGTATGATATGATGATAGTTTTAAAAAGGTATTTTAATGTTGGATAATATTTTAGCTTCTCTCAATCGGACCCTCGGTTTAGGTGGGTCTGGTGCTCAGTCTAGCCACAGGAAGTCCACTGCTGAACATAGCCCTTCCTCAAGGACGGACTGATACCGTGCTGTAAATAATATGTTAATTAACAACAACCACAATAATCCGGCGTCATGGTAAGATGCGACTTTTAAAAATTACTGGAAGATTTTAGTATTTATTTATTAAATTAAATTAAGAGAGTTTGGCGGGAAAATGTAGAAATGACATATAGCTCTCGTTTTATATTCATTAATTTGCTGCATTTTGGAGATTTACTGCATAAAGTAGAAGGCATTTTATTCAATTTAGTTCTGTAAAGGTGCACAAGTGAAGTGGAGGTTAAGCAAGAGTGTTTTTAAATGTGATTAATTCGATTTTTCGCTCAGCTCTATCAAAAGTTTTAGTAAGGTTGCCTTCGCTTTACTAAAGCATGACTAGGGACCAACTGACGGACAATGACGACGATGGGCTATATTTAAACACTTTCGCAAGAATTGGGCAAATTTGACACAAAAATATTATTTATTTATTTTTATTTATTTATTAGAATCTCCAACGAAGATAACACATAACATACATATATATAAAACTACATATTTATCCTTCTGCGTGCATCTTAAATTACAGGAGAGTAAAGCTTAAGAATTGGCTATATGCACAAACTGTGCGAAGCCATAACAGAAAAAAATATTAACATTTGTAAATTCATTGCACTATTTGTTTAATCATGTGCTTATTTTATAATAATAAGTATGTAATAATTCAGTGCTGAGTATTTCAATTGTTGGATAAAAGACTTTCGTAGATTACAATATAGCATGAGAAATTTTAAAATGGCATGCATTTTGTTTGTTACTATAATATTTAGTAAGATTACAACTTATTTCACATATGTTATATTTTTTTTAGTAGCACATATCTATTATAAACACACCAAAGCAACACCGGACATAAATAGAACAAACCAGTGACCACCAATTAGGCTGACCAAGTTTATTGCTCTACTGAAGTCTGCAATATCGGGACGCGTGTCGGGTCAGAGGGTTCAAGGCAGGTAATTCATAAAGGGGTGTTCACCCCGAGGCCACCCGTCGCCTGCACCCCCGCGCTCTATTGAGAATGTGGGGCATCTGTGATTATTCTCGCATCGTTTAAACTGAAAATTACTTGAAAACGTAATGTATTTTATGTGTTACCGACTTCCTCGGTGGCGTAGTTGTACTACGGTACGATTACAAAGCAGAGGTCTCGGGTTCGAATCCCGGGTCGGGCAAAGTGATATTACATTTTTCTATTCATTATGAGCCCGGAGTCCGAAATTTGTTCCCGATATAGCGATAGGCTCCCCTCCTATCACATCGTGGGACGGAACACACAAGGCGAAACGTGGTTGTCCTGGTTGCAACTCTGCCTTTCCCTTCTGGGTTAAAGGCGTGATATTTATGTATGTATGTATTTTATGTGGTAGTTGGTCTTATCTGTTGAATACAGCGAGCTTAGTAATTGAGTAATCGTTTCAGAGACCTAATATATTGTTGGCTCAAACAATGAAATAAATTCTAATACTACAATAAGTAGTACAATAAGTTCTAGTACATAGGAAATAATATTATCTTACTTAGTAAATCGTATAATCTAAGGACCGAAGGAATCATTCGTGAAAAGTAATCATATTTTCATTAAGATTATTAATTTGTCGTTGTATTGACTCAGAATATTTTTATTTCGACAAATTAGATTCTTGATAAAAAATACAATCATTATTCGACACTCCTTTTTCGATGAAGGAAACGGTTTAAATACTTCGTGCTTGGAAATTCCTCTTCTCGCTTGTTTTATGCTGAAAAGTGAATTCAATGGAAAATCATTTTGTTTATATAAAAAGTTTTTATACGCTTCAAAGTGAACACTTGAAGAAGCTTAAAACTGATGTTTTTCTTGGATCGCTCGCCTACAAGAGTTCGCTACGCTGAAGGGTTTCTTTTCAAGTTTAATGTTGGGAGAGAACTTTTTGAACTTGATACTTGATTCTAAGAGTAGGAAGCTTCTAATTCTTAGACATTTTGTCCAATAAATTTTAAAAATACCTTTTATTTACTTCAGACACAAAGGACTTTAGAAGCGACGATTTTTGCTAATGTGTTTCGTTCGGTACACAACACTGCCAATGGCATGATACTGCTTCGTCCTCCCGTACTTTTAAACGAGGTTTTGAGAAGCTAGCAATGTACATGCAATCAAAGGGTTGAGGTTCATAAACACCGATAATATTGCTTACCATCCGATAACATATATGCAAATTACGCAAAAATCGGTATTAACATAATAAAATAAAATTTAAAAACTGTAATATTATATAATAAAATATTGAATACAATAAAATAAAAAAGGGCAATTGAATGGCAAACTGTACACAAAGGCATTTTTGCGTATATTTATTTATTTATATACACTTTATTGTAAAATGAAAAAGTAATATACTTACACCAAAATGAAAGAAACTTATGAAACACTTAAAACTAGACATGGTTACAATTACATATTTATAATATACCTATAATTCATATTTCTATTATAGTGCTTCACGGACAAAGCGAGCCTACCGACTATTACTGTTATCAGGCTAGTCCCGATAAGTTTCAACTCGCCCATATATTTTGTGTGGCGTCCTTGGTGCCGCGGCATTCAACCCCGGGGTCGATGACATCGCATTCACGCGACACTATCCTAAACTAAGGGACGAGTTTTTGTTACAGCACAAAGTTGTAAAGATAAAATAATACATCTGAATGTTTATCTAGGGTTGAACATTAGTGGGATAAGAGTTTAAGTTCTTGGATCAAAGATGATTTAGAAAAAACAACTTTATTATCTAAGTGTTAAGGTCGCAAATACGCAGCATAGCAAGTTGCGAACCCTGAACTCTCAATTAAAAATTCAATTTCGCTACATATTTGCTCACACCGCACTATTATTTTAAAGGACGGACATGTTGTTTTAATTCACAGTGTTCAAGCATAAAAGGACGCAAAATTTTAGTAAAATTAATATTCACCTACTCTACTAGATGTTTTTTGTATTGTAATTAAACTAATGATAAGTATATATTTTTAACAATGGCACCAGTTGGCAGCATGCACGGTCTGTGGACTTACTGTTTTTTGACTCGACAAAGTAACTTGATGTCCCTAACCAAGGGTAGAGCCGCCTAGATGGATTATACAATGGCGATAGACAGTTAACTCGACTCCGTATAATTGTACCGGCCCCTTTAATTGGCCAATCATGTTTTGCATAGAGGATCAAGGATTATTTCCTAGCTCACCACTACTATCTGTGCGCTGCACTCCAAGGCTGGTAAACTCCGTAAATCCTGACAATCTTCAAACGACACCCGTTGAAGCTAAAATGCCAAAGAAACCAGGGTTATTAGGAAAGAACATATTTTATCCTGACTATGACATAGCATCCAATGGAAAATTTAATTCAGTCAATGCAGATAATCTATTGGTAATTCCGATACCTCCCGCTTCCACACAATTATGCCGGCCAGTATAATGCAGTCCAGGTTGCTGCGGTTTGTAAAATTGTTTTGTGTATTTTAGCTGCTAATTCCTCGTGACCTCGGCGAGATAATTGGCCGTACTAAAAATTACCGAACTGTCACACCAATCGGTACGGCTTCCTTATCAGAGCGATACGTGTATCGACCCAGTGACGATAGCGGTGATCCAACATAATCGGCTAGTCAGCTACTTCTGTCAAATGTCACTAATTGGTAGATATGGGCCCACGGAGTGTGGCTGCGTCTATTTGATTTATTATTCATCCACACAAAGCCGATGAGAGATGGTAATCTCTCTGGCCGGTATAAAGGTTCATCCACACTTTCCAATTTAAGTTTCTTTATCGGTCGATTACAGATGCTAGTTATTATTAAAGATTGTATGAATGCGCACATTGTTTCTTACATTTCTCCTGTTATCAAATCGAGACCTGCGCTCGATTATAATGTAGACTATACCAATACGCCTTCCACTATCCACTACCTAAATAAAAAACTACTATACGTTGGGTTACCTCTTTCAGAGGATGCAATTTTATTTTTCTAATATGTAAGAGGATTTAGTTTAAGCTTAAGTTCAAGTTTGTGGGGTCGCCAACCTTGCCCCCGGCCGCTAAACTAAAACTTCTAACAGAATTTGTTCAAAAATGTTCAGTTATTTTTGTTTATACCTTATTTTATTTTCCATTTAACGATAAAAAGTAATAGGAATAAACTTGTAGACAATTTAAATTGCTCGAAATAATGTCTATAAAGTTTTCTGTTGGGTTGTTAGTTTGCGAGGTACAGCGCGGAAACCCTTTGAACCCCTTTTTCCAAGATAGCGACCGGGGGACAAGGGTGGTGACCCCACAAACTTGAACTTTAGCTTATACCACCCCCTTATTACACATCAAAAAAATTAAATTGCGTGCTTTGATAAACGCACAGTAAGGCCTATAAAAATTAACATTTCTACTAAAACGCAAATCTAAAATACGATAAATTTATAATGAAACGCGAGAACACATTTGAGTATAATAAAAAGCGCACATTCAATTAGCTATCACACTGCATGTATTCCGGCCGCAGAGCCGACAATGTGCGGAAAACAATGCGTTTTTATATTCCAATAAATAATGTGTAACTGTTAACTCGTGTGTGCTTTGTTGATTTGTTTTTAATGGAAATTCTATTGGCTTTATAACACCGCGTTGTTAGGTCCCTTTGAGTTAGCTAAACGGTATTAACAGTGTTTGACAGCCTCCGTTGCGCATTTGGTTAGACGCCTGCTGTGAAACGAGAGGCCGCGGGCTCGATCCCCGCACCTAAATAAATTGTGAACCACAAGTATTTGTTTCGAGTCTGTGTGTTTGCAAGACCGAAAAGACTCTCGTAGTTCCTGATACCCACTACACAAGACTGGATCGTAGTGTGGGGTCAGGACTATGTATGTGACTGTTGGGTGTATTTATTTATTAAGTCATCAGTACCTGTAGATATTTGTTGCTAGTATTGAAGAATGGTGTTTTAATTTTTGATTTTTATTGTTCTGTATCAGACTATATTGGTAATTGTTCGGTGCTAAAGAAGGGCGATGTGGCGATCCACGGGAGAAGCCTATGTTCAGCAACGGACTTCCTGTGGCTAAAGAAAGAGAGAGTAACAAGGCCTTCTCTACAGGAGGGAGTTCGATTGAGAGGAGTTAAGCCATAGTCCGCTAAGCTAGACTGTTTAGGGTTGGCAGACATAATATATACACCATTGATATTTTTTCTTGCACGCTTCTTGCACGCCGCGCTGTGGAAAGTAGAGAAGAGCGCCGCGAAGAAATTATCTCTCTGAATTTCAAATGTTGTGTCTATTTATCTAACCAGTATCATTTTATATTTCAACCAGCTAGATAGGTTAGGGTGCCGAGACAAAATAGTAAACATGTATGTGCGCCGCCGATTGAAAAAAGTTGGCCCCCCTGCTCTATTCAAAAAACTACTGAACCGATTTCTATGAAACTTACACAGTTCCTAAGTTGGACTATACCTAATCCAACGCAAAAAGATTTTTTGAAATCTGACTTATATTTTTTGAGATATATACGTGGACAAACATACATACATACATTTATGAAATTTGGCACACGTGCTCAGAAGCTTTTATAGACCAACATATCCAAAAATCGTGCAATTCTGACAAAATTACATACATACCCATTGAATTGATAATCTCCTTTTTTTGAAGTCGATTAATAATAGTTATCGTGTATAGTTAATTATCTGTCTTCTTTAAACGAGGCTTGAAGAGAGTTTTCACCTCATTGTAGGCAGCGGCCTGTCTGTGCCCCTGGCTTGGCAGACTCCATGTGCAGCGGAAGCCGCTTACCATCAGGCGAGCCGCTAGCTCGTCTTTCAATCGCGGCAATAAAAAATGTTAAAAACCGTCAATTTCAGGGTGATCCTTCAATTTGTAATGATAAAAATTGTGAGCTTTATAAATGCCTCTCTATTATGCATACAGCGACTGGGCAAAATATTTTTGATGTTTTTCATACAAAGCCTTGTCGGACATTGCATTCCGTACACGTTTTAATCAAGAGAAAATTATAAAATGCGTTACACAGCTTAATTCTTTAGAAGTTATAAACAGCTTAATTCTTTAGAAGTTATACACAGCTTAATTCTAGGTAATGTTGTGAGTTATCAGACGATAATCGCGATGAAACATATCCGTACAAACGGAAAATACCATTGGATTTCTCTTATCCGTACTAGTACAGAAAACAATAATTCTCTGAGTTTATAAAAGACCACGAAAATGTATAAAAATTCTCACATTCAATAAAAACTCCTAATAATGTTTGTACAAACATTGTATTGATAAAAATAACGAATAACAGGATAAATATGGCTGGCGAGCTTATTTACACGTAAATAAATAAAAAACATGAGCTCTTTTGAATTAAGCAGAACAAAACTGAAGTTTATAGACTTCGTAGAAGTTTTTTATACAAAAATATTCTATTTTTATATATAACTTCGGGGACAATATATTTTCAGCGTCGTAGGCTGATAATGAAAAACTTGAGCGGCGAGGCGAACTTGTGACTTTATGAGATACGAGTAATAATAAAGACCAATTCGCGGGGTCTTGTAGTTTTCTGTTAATCCTCCTCCTCCGAGTCGATTTCGCCATTGCTGAGGGTCGTGACTCCCACCATGGGCGTTCTTGCCTTTAATGATGTTACGCCATCTGGGTCTGCTTTTTGCTGTGTAGAAGGCTTCCTGTAAGCTAGTGTCGAGAGCGACACGGATTTTATCAAACCATCGGGATTTGGCCTCGTGGCCTCTTCCTTTCAATCTTACCAGTGATAACGAGCTTCTCAAGGTTGTCATCCTTCTTCCGGGTTATATGACCGAAATACTCAAGAACTGGCTGGAGGCAGATGGTGGTGATTCTATGTCTATACACTTACTAGTCCTTAAACTAGCACAACAGCTGTCACTTATAGTACCTACATCTATCTCACAGAAAAACCGACGTAAAGCTACGCGACGGTTTCAACATGTTTCATTTAGTGAATAAGATTGTGCATAACTTTTTACCCTCTTGCCTTTTCTCACCCATTTTGAAAAGGCATCTCCAATGCAGACTTGTAGATGTCCATCTCAGCAGTAATTGTTTATCATCGTAAGTGGCTTCTACATTGGCCAGACTTATGAACAAGCAGCGTTAAGGCATTTTACTCACTATGCCGTGGCAGTATAAAGAAGGCAACTCATTCTGTAAAATCGACACCAAGTACGGCATAACATAAGTACTATAACACTAGACGAAACCTCGTATGACGAATTAGAATTCCGCCGGTCGTTTTGCAAATTAGTTAGATAGTATTATGCGCCATCCACGGGAAGATACGGAGCTGGTCTAGAACTAAGCCGGCTATTAATTATTCAGAGATCCACTTTGACTAACGTAAGCTTTGGTTATTCTAATATATACGTTAAATCCCATTTACCATCCACTTTGATCTATATTTTATTTAACAAAGCGTCTCATAAAATGAAAGAAATACCCAGTTATTGTCAGTAAATCCATCTTATAAATAACCATATTTGCCAACTACCCTCCTTTCTTATTTGGATCAGTAAATGAATGAAGCGTATTTGGTTTAGATTCACTAATACGAGAAGCGTATAATCTCGCACAGGTCTATAAATAACACTGAGAAAAATAAGATATATTTTTTATTTCGAGATAGGAGATGAAAGTTCGTATTAGCTATTATTCAGCATAAAAAATATATGGACATATTACGTAGATTTTAGGCGTTCGAGGCGTCGTCGATGTCAAAGCTCATATTACATGGCATACATAACTGGTTATATTAGAAAAAAAAAAACGAATTATTTACTTCAAACATCGCAGACAATACTGGACACCTACATAGTATTTCCTTTGGTAGAGATGCACAAGAGCTGAGTTTTCAGACAGTTCTTTTGATATTTGATCGTGCCCCATAAAGATATCAGGTGATAGGGTGACTTCGCCTGTTTTCCGCCACTTAAGCGAATGTGTTAGTGCGAAACGACGTTTTTCCTAGATGGATCAGTTGCAGATCAATGGCAATTTTTTTTTATCATCCCATATACGTCCCACTGCTGGGCAAGGGTCTATTCTACAATCGAGAGAATCGATTGAAAGTGGTTAGGCCATAAAGTCCACCACGCTGGCCTAGTGCGGGTTGGCGGACTTACATACCGTAGAAATTCTTTAAAATCGCTACGGTATGCAGGTTTCCTCACGATGTTTTCCTTCACCGTTAAAGTTAAACATTTTTGTTTTGGATGTAAAATATTATGTAGTTTCGAAATGTGGAAATCAGATATTTGTAAATCATCATCATCATCAACATCATCAACCCGTTGCAGTCCACTGCTGAACATAGGCCTCTCCCAAGACCGTCCTCTGGCCAGCCAATAATGTGTATTATTTTTGCTGGCCGAGAATTAGTTTTCGGCCACAAAGTATTTTTTTTGGGTCGGAAAGTAATTAAGAATTGTTCTATTTTCGGTTGTCAAGTACTAGAGAAATCAATTGTCTTTTATAGCGAAATGTTCGCTGATAACATGCCGCCGACACCTGACCCATTAATTAACAAAATGTTCTATTTTATGTGAAATACGTTTCTTATATGGAAATTATCCAATTAATGTGCAAATATGTTAAATTAAATGATATAAATTTCATTTAGTTCTCGGCATGCGGGCCGAAAAATAAAAAGTGTCTCATAATAGTTCTAGTCCCTCGACCATCGAATGTAAAGGTCTAGTCATTAATTTCGGGTTAAATAACCCTTTAACTAATCTCCTTTGTAAAAATAAATATACTTGATCAGACTTTAAACAACTTTGTAACTCATCTAGCTGAAATCGCATGCACACTTACTTTTTTGTTAAATTTTTGACACACGTGCATCGCTAGAATTTCGACGAGCCACTAAAAAGAGACAATTCATTCCAGATAATAGTAAAAATTTAAGAGGTCGTAGGGTTATTGAAAGATATACGCAGTCATTGATTTTTAAATGAGCGAAGTACAGTTTATTGTTATTGTTGTTTATTGTTACGATGTGACTGGGTAATGGCCGAAAATCAGGGGCGGCCGGCAAACGGGCTAAACTACTCCATTCCTTTGTGAATACATTTTAGAAAATAAAATCTGCACAATAGAGTTTATTTTGCACACCTTTTCAAAAAAGAGATTCGGTGAAAAAGTAAAATTAAAATTGCTTTTCTTAAAGTAGCCTTTAACATTTAAAATACAAAAACAGATCAAAACCAGATTTTGATTTTTTTTTCTTCTTCAAGTTCCGCTCTTCTGGGAGGTTGAACAACATCAGGGAAATTTTAATTTTTGAAGCTGCTGCTCTGAATGTGAGGCGGTGCTGCAGCCGAACCAGTCCTACATGTTCTTTAACCAATCTTCCCCTGGATGATGAGCTGTAGCAGCCCGTATTTGTCATTTCTCATGACGTGACCGAAGTACAACAACTTTTGGCGCTTGATTGTATTAATAAGCTCCTTCTTAAGCCTGCCCAGAACCTCAACGTTGACGTTTCGGTCACGCCATGAGAATTTCAAAATACGGCGGTATATCCACATCTAAAACCTCTTCAGCCCTTTTGTCAGATTTTGTGTGAGAGTTCATATTTCTATGCATAAAATCACCGAAAAAAAATAATAGCGCACTATCCGTAGTCTTAACTCAAGACTCCGATCTCTAGCACACAAAACTTTGTTCATTCTGAAGAAGGTTACCGAGCCATTTCAATGCGGAGCCTTATCTCTTGGGCAAGGTCACCATTTTCATTCATCCAACTTCCCAGATACTTGAACTTAGGGACCCTTTCCGCCAATTCTGTCCCGACGTAGACCTTAGAATCCTGTTGTGGTTTCTTAGGTATCGATAAGTATTTGTTTTTTGCAACATTGATGGTTAATCCCATATCTTTAATGGTCCAATTTGTCTGTGATCGAGATGATATCATCAGCGTAACGTATTTCGTTGACAGGAGTGTCGTTTACAATAATACCTGCGTGACTAGCTGATAGTTTCCGGAAAATCTATTTGGCATACATATTAAAAGTTGGAGATAAATTGCAGCCTTGGCGCACTCCTCTTTGTATTTGAGTAGGGGCAGTTCTTCGTTCTCTACTCTTATTGCTGATTTCTGGTACCAGTACAAACTCTTGTTAATTCTGATCTCTCTCGAATCTAAGCCTTTTGATTTCAAAACCTCGATCAGCTTTGCAAGTTGAACGTTATCAAACGCTTTCTCGTAATCAATGAAGCGGATATGTAACTCATAGTTCGTGTCTAAGCATCTTTCGATTAATACGCGTGTACAAAAGATTTAATTATAGGTATTTAATTCATCAATATAGTAGTCATTCTCAATACAATAATTTGTAATACCAATAGGAACGGGGCATCAATGAAAAGTGTTGCATAAACGGGGAAAAATTATTTATTTTGAGAACTTCCGTTGCATGCGCTGCGTTAACGGTGCCTGCTGTGGGACGAATGTGGCCTGGTACAGTACAGACACGGGTAAGCACGGGTCGCACATGGTACGGGAATAATTTAAAAAAAATAAACAGGATGTTTTTTGTAAAGGATGATCATTGTTTACAAAACTGTTGTGTACAACGTGCATATCTTCTTCTCTATTATAAAAAACAGATGTATATAACATGTATATATGTGTATTATGTTACTTATGAACTGTAAAACAGTGGTCAATATGGGAAAGGAAGTAAAAAGGAAGATATGGTAAGTAGGTTGAGACAAAATATAACACGGGAAATATGTTATGCTAGAATAAAAAAATAGATGTTTTAGTATGAAGATGATGCCAGACATCTCTCCAACCGAGCGAAGCTAGGGCGGGCTGCTAGAAATATTAGTAAGGATTAATCAACTGCACCACTACGAATATATCACCCAGACAGACCGTAGTCCGTATATTAATATAGGCAACACAGGGGATTTTCAACAGGAGCTCGCTTTGATCCACCAGAATCTTATTATGCACGGGGCCTTTGAGACAGCCACAGTCGACTAAGGATTCACCGCACTATATCTCTACCACGCTCGATTGATCGATACAAGCGGACTGCCTGATGCCTTTACAGTATTAGACCTACCGAGCACCTCGCTTAGATAGACCTGAATTTGCATTGCTACTGGCTAATCGTCCGCTTTTGTTAATCGCTAGATTGTACCTTTGCTGTCGAGATTGCAACGTTTTGATACGACGCCTCGTTTGAATGATCTGTAGTTAATAGAGATGATAGATGTCACTACACTGAATTGGTTTGAGCAAATACTGAGGAATCGTTTTGGTGCATTAAATTTGTGGTATTTCTGGGCAGCCTAAGGTTTTAATATAAGAGCACAGATCTGGAGAATAATAATATAATATATTGTGTTAATTAAATCTAAAGCTTATTCCAGTTGAGTTTGTAATGATCAATGGTTTACTACAAGTTTTTGTAGCGTCCATTGATCAATACAAACAGAATGTTCAAATTGCAAGGTACTGTTAATAAGGAAAAATGCATTGAAAGTAATTTATTAATTTAAAATGAAAGGCGAAGCGACAAACAATTCAAAGGAGCCTGGGACTGGCGGGGTGCGTTAATTTAGCCAATCAAATAAAACTCGTGACCTTATTCAATGATATTAACCTGTGTAATGCATCCTGGAATTTTTATATCCATATATGTACATATTTCTTACTGCTTGTTGTCTTTCCGATCGGTTCTAGTTGCGGTTACAGACAAGGTAATGACCTTAGGAGACTCGACGAGTTTCGGTGCTTCATTTTAGTTCTTTCACATATCACTGATGTCCTTGACTTGGAAAGGTTTTAACGTTAGGTGAGTGGAATAGTCACAGGAGTATTAATATCTCCACAATACATTAGAGACACAACAATATCTAAGGTTCTAATGCTAAAGATTTGAACAAGGTGGTTGCATTTATAGAATTTATTGAATCAAAACATGTAATAAATAAAGTAAGCGTTTAATGACTTGGTACATGCTATAGAGAATTCCTCCGAGTGAAGCTGAGATTTTTCGGTGCATAGCGCCACGATGTCTCATACGTCACGTAATGTCTCGCAACGCTATGTAACGTTTGGTATGATCGATTTTATATTCTAACTCTGTATAGTCCACCGGATGGGAAGTAGACTCGCGTCGATATGAATTACCTACCGCTCTGTTCAATTGGTTTTTTCAGGACCTACTAATATATAGAGGAGTGCACACTGAGCTGGGACATTGTTCTATAGCCTGATAGTATGGTAGAGATTCTTGATGCAATAGTAATTATCACTAAGGTTTATAAACCGGCACGCGTAATACTAATAAGGAAAGAAGATGCGTTCAAACAATTCTTCAAAGCATTCACATGTATTTATTAATTCACACACCTTTCAAGTACCTGCTCCTTAGTTTAACTGATTACGTATTCACAAAGGTTTTAATTGCACTTAGATTACTTTAGAATTAATTAAAAAAATATGTTGTATGGCTTCGTGAATTAAATTATTAAATTAAGTTATATAATTCGTCGACATAGCTCCGTGGTATTGAGTTTACTGTTTGTTTCTTTGAAATCTTAATTAATTATCGATTGCCTCGGTGAAGCCCAAACGCGATTTGTAGTAGCTATAGAGTGTATTAATATTACATAATTATAGACGGTCTTACAGCGGAGATTGACAAAGAACGGGTGAAATGGCGTAGGTGAAGTAGAAAATCGGACCCTGGGAGGGACAGGGATAACGCTGGGAAGAAGGAGTTGTATAAGGCTTACATCTGAGTACGAGCCTCCAACCACATTATAAGAGAAGACTTGAGCGTATTATCGACATAGATAAAATGTGAATCTCATAGGTGAAATTCAGGTACCTATCTCTATCTTGCTTTCTCTTCTCATAGGACGTCCACTACTGAACAGAAGCCTACTCCAAGAATTCATGTCAAGTTTATATATTATGTATATATCAAATATTTCATCAAATAATTTTAACGCGTTTTATAGATCTTTGAATTGAGAATAAAATACCCGATATTCTTTTTTAATATGAAACTCGCCCAGCCTTACACCTATAAACATAACCTTATTGACTAGAAATTTCAATTGATTTCTTAAGAGTTATCCCGCGAAGCAAGGTAGGCGGTGCGTATCACACTGATAAACACATGAGTCACATCATTATCTGTAATCACATTGACAAGTTGTTTGCAGAGGGGACGTTGTGAATATAATTTGTGTGCGAAGGATCGTGGCTAATGGGCCGCGACGTGTTTCATCGAGCCTGACAGTTTAAGATGAAAGTTTGTTACTCGTGCGATATTTTCTTAAGAAACTGTACCATAAATAATTCCAGCAGTTTTATACTTGAGGTTTTTTCTGTGTTTGTTCGTTCTATGTAGGAATAAATAAACACAGTGTTGAAAATATACATGGAGCTACTTTTGCGTATTCTATCTTGAAGATTTTATTTTTTTATTTTGTTTAATTAGGTCTGTTAACAGTTATACAACTACATTTTACATCAAGAAGAAAACATAAAAACAATCTTGCACAAATTGTGCAACTAATTAAAAACAAACACAACATGCACAAAAAAAACATCATTAAATGGTAATTTTAATATCAGAATGCTATACAGGGCTATACTTCGGTAGCCGAAATTATAAATCTTCGATATTCTTAAGGATACATTTTTTGAATGTCGACAACGAATCATGGTAAATATCTAGATTATTAATTAAGTTACTAGCAAGATTATTGCATAGAGCAGATAAACGAGAGATGAAGGAATGTTTTCCAACATTGGTCCTACAACGGCGGACATGTAACAAGGGACGTGGTTTTCTGGGAGGGCGTGAGGGAATATTTAGATTAAATTTGGATAATAAATTGGAACAATTATATTTATTACTTAGTATTTTGTGTAAATATACCATGCTTAATACATTTTTTCTAGCGCTTAAGGAGCGCATTGAGGTGTTTAAGCCTATCTTTGTAATATAATAAGATTGTACTAACAATTTTTTTTACTTGATTACCAAAAACTCGCGCACACATATTGTATGACATGTCGCATCTTGTACTACAAGTCAATGATAGAAGGTGAGATTATTAACGACAATTGTCGGCGACCTCGACCCGCGCAGACGCTACATGAATCACTCGTGTCGAACACGCTATGCGATCGCACATGATTTCGTGGAAAGAAACGAAATTATTACTGACTGTTGCATTTGCAAGACTCATTAATTCTGACAGTTCGCCAACAGGCCACCGAGCATATCTTGAAATAAGGAGTAATACCTATACGAGTACAAGCTGCGCTAGTAAACATCTTTTAGCTACATGACTCCCTGAGCTCTGCAACACTGGCTTTAGCAAGAACAGGCGACTTGCGGAAACTCAGTCGGTGTTAGATATATATATATATAATTCACGCCTTTTTCCCAGAAGGGGTAGGCAGAAGTGCCACCAGGACACCCATGTTTCGCCTTATGTGTTCAGTCCCATGATGTGATAGAGGGCAAGCCTATCGCCCTACCGGGCACAAATTCCTGACACCGGGCTGATAACGAATAGAAAAATCCAATATCACTTTGCCCGACTCAGGATTCGAACCCGAGACCTCAGCTTTGTGACCATACCGTAGTCCAACTACGCCACCGAGGTAATCAGTCGGTGTTATAAAGAAATAATTAAATTAAAGAAAGTTATATTATGGAAAAAAGACGTTGCAAATTGAAAATTATTATCTAAGTTTCGCGCTACTACATAATGTTATTTATTTGAAAAAATAATAAATCATACTATACGTGATATTTTGAAGGCAGATCGCGAATAATAAACGATGTAGAATTTGCACCCATTATTTGATATTTTCCTGATCCATTATAGGTGACGACCTAAGATCTTAGACGTAAGATCTTATTTAGATCATATCTTAAGATCTTAGAAGTAAAGATATTATCTTATCATTGTCGCCCAAAGCGGTGTCAAAATTAAAGGAAAACGTATTCTCTCTTCACATTTCCTTACACTGTACAAGTTAATGCTTTTAGATTCCGAGGATAATATGAAATTGTCGTTTATATTATGAAAACACATCTCAAACAATGCGTTAAACGGATATATATTTTTATTTTTATTGCCTCGTTGGCGTAGTGGTACTGCGGTATAATTGCAAAGCTGAGGTCTCGGGTTCGAATACCGGGTCGGGCAAAGTGATATTGGATTTTTCTATTCTTTATCAGCCCGGAGTCAGGAATTTGTGCCCGATATGGCGATAGGCTCGCCCCGTATCACATCGTGGGATGGAATATACAAGGCGAAACGTGGGTGTTCTGGTAGCACCTTTGCCTACCCCTTCTGGGAAAAAGGCGTGTGTTTATGTATGTATTTTTATTTTATTAGTACTCCCGAACTTGTCCACACGCCTATTGATTTTAGATTATCCTTATCGTGTAGTACGTGTACATGAATGAGTACGTCATGTCTCAACTGCTGTTTAATTCTCCTAACAGATTCGACAATGTTCGACACGGCATAGCGTATGATCAATTTAATAATTAACTGATATCCCGTACAGTCTGTTACGGTAGTTTTATAATTAACTACCAAAATATGCACGGATTAATTAATACACAGCATCCGATGTAGTTTCGGCAGATCGTATGGTTTCTATAATCGGGTTAATGTAAATTGAAAGCTCCTGAATATCCCAAACTGCGATTGATAACGAAGCCAGGTAGTAGTTTTAGTTACTACAGACACAATGCAACTATAAATTACGACAAAAAGCGACGAATTTTTCAATTTTATACTATCGACTATAGTGTTTGGGTGGTAAATACAGTTAATTTTTTTATTTTTTTAAGACTACGTCTTTCATAATAAAAGAGTGAATATTATTATCTTAGGAATAACTACTAAAACCCAAAAACGGCGATAGGTAAAAAAGTCACTAAAACTACCACCTGCCTTCCTTTTCGGTCGTAGTCTGAATACATCCGGTATACCCTCAATCCTACAGCCTGAATGTAGGCTGAGCTGCTATTAGGACTACTCGCAGTTCCACGTGTTTACTACGTCCAACTTAAAATACGTTTACAGTGTATCGCCATATTCCGCACATATTGTAGTCCCGAGATACTCATGCAGATTTTTACAATTTGTAAGAGCTCAAATATGAGCTTGATGAACACTTGGCCCTCTGTAGTCTCTGCCTGCCTTAATTAAACGTAGTCGTAAGTATATCGAGTGAGTAGCCTACTTCAAGGATAGGCTGTGGTTTGGCAGTGAAGAGCGACGATTAATAAGTGCTGCACTTAACGTATGATAAACTGGAGGGAGACAATGTCTCTGGGAGGACAACATTATGCCGGCCTGTGCGTTGCGGTTAGTGCCACTTAAAAACATGTAATATTTCATGAATATGTTGAATTAAAAGCTTAAATCAGCCTTATTGGCGTAATTATAATAGTTCAGACACCAGTGTGGACGCCAGCTACGTACCGAATGACCACGACTTTGACACTCGCTCCGAAATATTTTGTGTGACTCAAAAACATGTGTTTATGGGACTGGACAATATTTTTAATTCTCGATTACCAAGATGTAACATTTGTGTCTTTCGTAAAACCAAGACTATGTGTAAAAATGCTAGCATCAATCAATTCTTAAGTACTTCCGAGCTTTTCACACAACCGCACTTGGTTAAAGAGAAAATAGACAATTTCCATACAGGAAAAATCGTTTAAAATAACTTTAAAACGAACGGGTTGCCTCCGAATATACCCTTGTGAATTAAAAAAAGTTTTTCCAATATCACTATATCCATCAAATTGCGATTGCCAATTTTATTTTTCTTTGAACGGTATCGCGTATGCGGTGTGGGTATTTTTATTGCTTTTTCACATAGCCAGGCTCACGCTTGTATTCATAGAAGGGATAGGCAGAGGTATCATTCGTAGTAGTTACAGTTTTTCAAGGCTATTTCCAAAATGTGATAGGGTAAGCTTAACGTCATGCTGATTAATAATTCCAATCCCAGGATGTGTGATTTTCAAGCTCACTTAGTATCGATACCCAGGTGCGACCAAGGACTTTTTTATGAGTAACTCCGCTGCCGAGTCTATACAAGTAAAAAAACAAACAAAAAACTGAAAATTTTATACAAATACATAGCTATCACTACAATGAGACGATGATAAATATTCCATGTTGAAAATTCCAAACATATTTTTATGGTTATTTAATCGAAGTTGTAATTTACAAGGGAGAAGCGGGGTAGCCGTGGAATTCGCGAAACGCATTCTCGTAATGAATAACGCATACTCTCGTGTTTCATAAATCATTCTGAAAAATACATTAAAATCTTACATTCCGTGCTTTGGTTACAGTAATTGAAATAGCTTTGCTATGACGTCATAGCCGACTTAGAGCCTGGATCATGTTAATTAACACATTCCTGAAAATTTCTAACACATAATTATTATTATACCCAAAATATGTCACTAATATAATTGTTTAAGGATCTTTGTGGGGGAACACTGTCACTGGATTAAAATTAAAAAAATATTATATATGACATTAGTTCAAATTTTCCCAATAGCCCTTTCCTCTTCCTATCCTTTTTCCTTCCCGCTCCCCTCCCGATCTGATGGACCGGCCGATCCATGATCCAAGCGTTGTGGATGTTCATGTGCGGCAGTGATCAATTACCATCAGGCGACCTGCTTAGTCGTTTGCCGGACCTATTGCCTAAGCTATAAAAAGAATAAAAATTTTGTTTTTAAAATTTTTAAAAGAGATTTTGTTACGCTCGGCGAATATAATCATCGGTTATAGTATAATACAATTTTCGCATACAAAACAACTATATAATAATGAATATGTACATCCAACAGTCACATACATAGTCCTGACCCCTCATTAAACTCCATAAAGTCTTACATCAGACTTTTAGATTTTTCGGTTTCAGGAACACCCAGATCCGAGACCAAAACATGTGGGTAACACAAATATTTTTGTCGCGGTGTGGGGATCGAACCCGTGGCCTCTCGTTTCACAGCCGGCGTGTAACCAACTGCGCCACCGAGGCTGTCCAAACTAAATAGATTCAAACAAATACAACAAACAGAACCTCGTATAAACATGTATGTATAAATAGCATAATGTTAGTTTTATACAGCAATAAAACATCATTTCAGCACTTAAATAATGACATAAAAATGCGCATAAAATAGTTATTATTAACGCGAGGGAAAATTATGGCGGCCGTCATCTCATTGATGTACTCATAGTAGCGTGGTTTGGCATGTGATATGCTTTCAGGTTCGAATTTCAAGGCGGAACATTGTGTTTTTGATTCGTAAAACTTCTTTTTGGATACTATTTAATTTTTCAAAAGAATTTTGTGTATGATTTTGGTGTTCTGGGATATAATTTTATGAAGGTTTTGATGCTCTCGACACAAAAAAGCCACACGCCTTTAAGTAAAAAGATAGTCATAGGCGGAAATCTATTCTGTTATATGCAATAAAATACGTCTAAGGTCGCACCTAGAACTACTATTTAATTGTCATTAAATATCCGAGTACGACGTTTAATATAATAAAGTAAGTCAAGTACGATTTAGTTGTGTCCGTCGCTTTGAACTCCGCGTTTGAACTGTGGCACTAAAGCCGTGAAAATCGTTGATCACGGGCCGTTCGCAACGTTCTGAGGAAATCGGGTGACAGGCAATTTGGGGCCAAGATTACTGTGTCACCCGAGCCAGCCTCGACGAAACTGTCTAATTGACGCCTCGGAGACGATGCGAATCTAGTGCAAGAGGTAAAATGACGCGGTTGGAGATATAATTTAGAGGATGTGTTTTGCACTGTCGAGTTGGTTTTGGTAGGGTTGGTTTTGATTTGTAGTAGTTTCGATTTTCACATGAGGTGGTCAATTTTGAACAATTTAATTTGACTACATCATGATTCATTTTGAATTGGGTTTTTTAAGGCTTTTTATTCACTACATCGTAGTAATTATGATCTCGCTGTGAACTTATCGGATAAAAAAAACAACTAAGAATAAATTACTATGATTTTCCCACTAGACTGTTCGGTCACCAACCGGTAACGTTCCATAGTAATATATATACAGATTTTTTTGCTTGATACTGGCGTAGTACGGTCATGATTGCTTACATGTAGTGTAGAGTTACCCATAATAAACAAGAGAAATGTGATATGATGTTTTTTATCTCACGACACCAAGGCACTGGGGAATAAGTATAACAATACTTATTATTGAAAAATACTATATAAAAATATTTCCACATTTATCGCATTCAGTCTGTCCGTGTTAATTAATTGTGTAAATAGAACGAGGGCGCAGTTGTCGAATATATGTACAGATGATATTGTGCAAATTATTATACAAGGTATATATTTATATATTTATGCATTTACTATGGGATTGTTTTATGACAAAGGGGCATTAACCCCTAGCAGAAACAAATGAGACATATTTTATATCGTGCACACTTCAAGGCTTATATAATTATGTATGTGTATTTCATGTTAAAAAAATACATGTTTTGTACGCATTAGATGCCCTGCATTTGTGGAAAATATTTAGACAAGTTGTCGTGAAATCGAATACACCTTTCCCTTCGTCCCATTTCTCTCCCTAACATCTTAAGATGCCGTTTACGGTAATTTCTATTCAACACCTATCTTCTCCTTCTTATAGAGGAATGTATGTCAAAGGACAATTATTATTATTTATTATTTTTCTATTTAATTTCTTTATTAACAAGTAATTACAACCAAATGAGCTGGTTGAAAGCCGGCCGCATCGGATCATAATGAAAATCCTTGGTAGAACCAGCTATGGATTTCCTGAAAAAAAAAAAGAAAGCCCTTTACTGTTTTGGACTTTCCTTGACGGAGCCACGGCCGTGGATTTCCTAAAGGAAGAGGGGGAAATAGAGCCTTCTGCTCTTTTACCGGTAAAAATTGTACAGATTTATTCAAACCAGTCGCAATGAAAACTGCGGCTCTCTCACAAGAGAACAATTGGCACGCTACGCCGGGCCCGCTGCGGTTGAATCCTCGGAACGTTAACTAGGCCATCGGTCCATTCATAATTTCCCGGGGATGAAAGGGCTTATCGGACAAAACACTACACGGTGCTTACGTCCTTTTCGTAGTGCCCGGGTTGATGTGGCGCTGCGGATATCAAAGTATTACTGGTGTGTTAAAATTTATATTGTTACATATTCATGAATTTGTATTTTAGGTGATATTTTTACTGCAATGTACCAGATCAACACCGTGCTATGAACGTAGCAGGCAAAAAAGATTTGCATAAAGAACTACGGTAGCTGTCCACTAAACCGTTTCCTCACCAGCTACGGTTTGTTCCATGGTAATTCAATTTATTCCCGCCTGACACCTTCATGGTATAGACATGATAATATGCTGTTTGTTGGTGGATAGAGACTCTTAAGTCTAAATCAAGCGGTTGAAGTATAAACTGTGAATAATAGGCTCTGTCGCCAACAGTGAAAAGGTCATATTATGTCCCTTTCTATGTGGTTCAACCGAAGTCATTTCACCCAAGGTATAAATATTGATCGCTTCCTTCCATCACTTGCGCCGCGTGTCCAATGAAGTTGAATCATCGGCCGACCCCCCGGCGGGAGTGGGACACACCGAAAAAGGGTCAAAAATCGATTTTCCGGGTTCGCGTTAACGTATTAGGGAGTAACTACATATATTCAACTCGATTCGGGTTTTGCAGGACGATTTTGATATATTATATATTCCTATTCAGTGCCGAATATGGCTAAATAGCGTTGAATACTGTTGTCAGCACGCAAGAACAGGAATGATAAAAATAAACTTGTGCTTGTTTTATTATTAATAGCCGAAGAGCTGAACGGCTGCTTACACGTCTCCATACAACGTTTGGAAGAAAGCTGAATAATTAATGTTAATAGTATCATTAAGTATTCTATCGCGGACATCGCGAACGATATCTATACTGCGCATGTACCGACCAGGACTGCTGAGACGCAGTCGAACGAGAAGGAAGATAGTCTGTCTGCGTAAGTCTGACAGAAACAGGAATAGCAACACGTGTACTGGTCTTTTTTTTCAAGCGTTTCGTTTCAGTGTCCCCTCTACTCTCTAGTAAAATCATCATCAGCCTATACTTGTCCACTGCTGGACATAGGCCTCTTCTTTTCTTCTTCTTTAGGCCTTCTTTAGGCCTCACCCCGTTTTCTTTACAATAATAAATAAATACAAAGTAACTACACCTAACAGTCACATATACGAGTATAGTTCTGACCCCGCATTAAGATTAATTAAGTCTTGCGTCCTTAGTATCAGAAACTAAGAGATAGTTTTCGGTCTCACAAACACCCAGACCCGACACAAATATTTGTGGGCCACACAAACATTTGTGTTAGTGCGAGGATCGAACCCGGCATATCGTTTCACAGTCGGCGTCTAAGCAACTACGTCACGGAGGCTGCCATAATAAATATAAATTCACCCAACCGTCCGACATATATCATGACCCTACACTAACATGCTAGTCTTGATCCCGCAAAGAGCCAGAAACAGATAATTGCGGATCACAAAAACTTTAATCTTAGTGCGGGTTTGAACCCGCGGCTTCTGATCACACAGCCGACGTATAACTAACTGCACTACGTTAACTGTCGTGTATATCATAATGGGTTAGTCTCTCAAGCTGGCATTGTATAATGTATATGTTGGTAATACGGGGTGTCGCCTTGCGGTAGGCAATACCATTAAGCCGTGTATCCGTTAGAGCCTGTAGTCAACACGTCAACAATGCAGCGTGCGGTTCTGCGCTAGATTGGAGCAGGTTCGATACTCGTACAGTGAATAATTAACTAAAAACTGAGCTTTGATCCTATATTTACCGTATATAAGCACACGATACCTATTTGTTCGGAGGTGTTCACTTTTGAGCTCACATGTATCTTATTCCATTATGTACAAAATATTGGCATTGTAAAATTAAAATACATAATATATTGGATTAACAATAACAAATCCAATACATGTGCAGTAATAATGATTTCAAATGGAAGCGTTGAGCGGTTGATGTATGAAATCCAGGATTATCTTGGCTCAGGCCAAGCCGCAATCGTCCAAATGAGCTGAATATGAATACAATTTTCAAAGCAATAATTTGCTAGCCGTAACAATCCAGATGTTAATATCCATTATCGGTAATCCTTCACAAACATTAATCGTATCCCTTGACTCGCGGCATTTCAATAAAATAACCTTTTTTCCTTTAATACCTGTTACCTGCCGATATTTATTCGTTTGCTCTCAAAAGAAAGTAATATATAAAGCTACTCCATTTAACTCTAACATCCCTTTGTAATTTTCATCAAATGTACGCTTGGAAATCGGAAAAGCTACCGAATCTTTTCAGTACAAACGTATCGAATTGAACAATGCGATCGTCGTATTGTTGTGTTTCAAATACTCACTTTTGGGAATTCGAACACGTTTTTAGATCAATCTGATTACACAACGTGGACTTAACTATACCAATGTATTCTTTGATTATATGTTTATTTATTATTATTAATGTTATTTTAACATGAAAGTTCCCGGTAGCGTGTTGGTATCGGGCTATAGGTGATCTTACGAGACGGTGATACCTGTTCTCTTATGTTTATCTAACTTCAGTAAATAATATACTTTTGTTAAGCGTTTTAGGTACATACTCGTACTTAAGCTATTAATAAAACGTTAAAGGATATTAGTGAAGAAGTGAGGACACCAGTAAATTAATGTCTTATGTAGACGACAGACGACCGCCTGTCGCCAATCAAAAAAATATTTGGATGACCCTGCACTATACTTCACATCACTGAGACATACGAGCTTAAGATGTATTGAAAAAGGCACTTGTTTTAAATTGCAACGAATGGCGAGACGAGCATGGCATTCGCCTTCATGGACAGTAGCAAAAGCAAACAACACCATGAATAACAAATCAATGCTTGACTTTCCACTGCGTTCTCCATCATGAGAAATAAGATGTCAAATGTCAATATGTCCAGTACTTTCATTGATTTCATCATCATCATCGTACTTAGCTAAAAGAAGTTCAGTATTTAACAAGGATGATACTCATGCGATGAGTAAAATAAGTGTCAGCCTCCGCGGCTGTGAAACGAGAGCCCCGTGTTGTTCGGCCTGTAAATATAATTAATTTCGGATCGGGATTTTGTCAAATCAATAAAGTCTTTTAAACCTTCTGATGTTATCATCATGAGCCCGTTGCAGTCCACTGCTGGACATAGGCCTCTCCCAAGGTAAGCCACAGAGCCCGGTCTGCTGCTTTATGCATGCAGTCGCTGCCTTCTGATGTATCTAACACAAAATATGTATCGTACTGTGGGGTTCGGAGTGTACGTGTGACTGCTGTTTAAGTGCGTAATTATTATATCATTACGCATTTGCGTATAATAAGTCCCTCAACCATGCGTCGCTCCAAAGTGGCCTCGCACAACCATTCATTCAATTCTCCACGGCATGGACGTTGTAAACAATGACATTGCTAATCACAAGTACAAGTTACACTTCCCTATAATTTGTGGAATGCAACATAGAACGGAGGGGATTGTTCCATAGAACTATCTACAGCCATAGTTTAGTGAACGTCTTCTATATCTATAAATATAATAAATTTGTAACCGATCGATGTCTGTACATGGAAGATAAATGAGAAAAACTGACATGGGCGACTATATTAACGTATTAGAACCCAAAACAATGATTTTTAGATCAGTTTGTCGGTGCGGTTGTGCGAGATGAACTCAGAAACGGATTCGTTATTTGGTATGAAGCTAGCTGACACCCTGCCTTAACACTTAGGCTACTTTTTATCCCGAAAAATGTAGTGTTCCCGTGGGATGAGAAAGGAAATCCGATTTATTTGGTACTTCTTTATATTCAACGGGATGGTATGGGACTGGATTACATGCCTTGAGTGAGAATTAGACGGGACAGGGCGAGATATAACGGGACGGGACGGGATAAGAGAGGACGGGAAATTTCATATGCAAATATGTCGCAAGTAAATTAAAACTGGGTCCTAGGAACAGGTTTTTTAGCTATAATAATCTTGTAGTCTGGCAACGTTATGTTTACGTAACAGTAGATATTAATTAAATTAATAAAATAAAATAATTTAATATGGTATAAGTATTAAGAGATATATTTCTTTCCCAGAAAGAAAGTTTTACAAAATATTATATGGAATATTATTAGGGAACAATCATAAAAACAGAATTTTGGCTAAACATAAAAATCTGGCGTGCAACGAAGCGTCCACTCGATTGAGCCGCAGTTGAATATAATTGTAAACACATATCCGCACACAAATTAATTTCGTTTCAGTTTTTCAACGATTCGATTTAACGGTAAAGAGATTAACTTTTTTAAATATCATGCGCATTTTACCAAGAATTGCACCACAACGGGGAAATGTGGTGTGTGGGTTTTGTAAATTGTTTTAAGGGCCTCCTTTACTTAGGTGTTTAGGGATTGAATGTCATCTCACACCGCGCACTGCGCACACTGACACCAGCGACCACAGTTCAAAGAGGTACAGCATCCTAACTCACCAACGTCCAACACCCATTTTAATATTTTTCTATGGATGCTCTATACTATAGTGTATATTGACTATCTCGTGTATTTTACGTAGTTTAAAATGTTATTTTAAATTGTCTATTATATTTTCAAAACAAATGCTTTAGATTTATATTATTAATGTTACAAGTATTCATCAAATCTAATTATTTTTGACTTAGAGTTTTTTTTAATTATGGTTGGCTACTAGAGACTGAAATAGTTAATATACACCGTTCTTACTACTATACTTGGCGCATTTGTGACTGTTGAAATTCGTCAAAATGCACTGAACATAGCCTCACTGTTTCTTTTTCATTGCATGCAGCGTTGACTATAGTCTATTTAATGTACTTTGTGGATAGATGCGATGGGAGCGGCCGGATCCGGATTGCATTCGGTAGCAAATAATGAGACAGGATATAAGAGAAAGGAAAAGAGCAAGTGAGACGGGATGATATATGATAGGAAAAGGGACCGTAGGTACTTAGGTTGAGTTCAGGAATACAAAAGTTTGAACGGAAATACAAGGTTTCTGGTGTAGAATGGAACCTAAACATATGTGTAACTGGCGAAGCTGGGCTTGGCTGCTAGTACGAGTATAATATACAGACAGAACGCTGGTGCTTAAAAACGTAGATTAAAATGGTGGTGCCACCTTTTTGTGCCCTCCTATTGGCTGGCATTTGACAGGTTGTCCAATACACACGAATTAATTTGAAAGTAATAAAAATAATCGTTTAGAATTATTTAATTCCTATCAAGCTCGTTTTTGACCGATAATTACTAATTTATAACTTCAGTTATCAACAGCATTTATATGAATTTGTTGTTAAATAATTTGCTCATCTTTCATTAATATTACGAACAAAAAAATGTACGTTTTTAAAGGCGCAAATGTTCAAACCAAAATTGTTAAAACGGGGTGGCCGTTTTACGACGTAGACGACGACGTAAACATATAACCTTATGTTTGTCATACCGTTAAAAGGGGTGGATAACTTTTACATGACTTTGATAGAACCCCTTAGTAATATACGTGTTTGAAATTGCGATTAGACCCATCTTTGAGATGATTTTTCATCGATCTAAGTAATTTGATTTGTGTTTTTCGCTTTACATGGCCCGTGTTTGTACTCCCATTTTTTCTAAAATGCCAGTATTTTGTTTGTTATTTGTGTATCAACAGAGATATACACGTTTAAAAAGGGTAGGAATTGGTACCACTCCGCCTTAACATATTCCTTTTTATAAAAATAATAGTCTGATATTTACACATAGTATGAAAAATCACATAGACGGTTTGACAGTAGATCTTGATGGCTCATGGTCGTGGATAACATCTCTCTCTGGCATTTATATGGAATTAATCACAATACATCAAGAAAAACCAAAACTTTCTTCAAAGGTCGGCAATGCACCGACGTTGCCTCTGTATATTGCTGAGTGAGTGTTTATAGCTGACGATGAGTACTTACCATCAAGTGGTATTTTACCTTTTTACCTGCTATTGAATAAAAATTACATTACCAATATATTTAGAGAGATAAAATCTCTATTAAATTGCCATATTGTTGGAAAATTGACATCCATGCACTTACGTTTAGTCGAGTTTGTCACTAAACGAGTTGCCGTGGGCCGCGTCTAAAGCATTGAATTAACTTAGGTTTTTATCTCGTTTTATGTTTACAACGGCTATTAATGAACACTTTTACGTGACGTAACTGGATCGCAGCGTTATTGAGTTAGTCGTGTGTTAGTGCACTCTTTTACTTTCCCTATTAACCACTGGGAATAGCTTTTTAAACTAGCAAGTCTATCAAAGTTTGGTATCAAGATAAATGGTCTCGTGTCTGCTCCATTCAGCAATAAGAGGGAGCGATAAATTTGGTGCAGAGGTGTGTCATTGTAGGTTATTTTTCTATCGCTTATTGTGAGTACAGAGCTGTCAAGACATATGATATATAGAATATGACATGAATATGTTATCTCCCAATAGAAAATTAACAATTTCACCGTACTTATTTATTTCTCCAAGATTTTAAGGGACTCGAGATTGTGGTAGGGGGAAGACATTATTTTTTATACCTACCTAAATATATCAAATATGATAATTCTTGCACATTTGAATTCATATGAGCATCATCAAATCACGTAATACATTGCTACTTTGAATAACAATTATATAAATATTCATACAGATAAAATGTGTCTCGTGTCATTGGTATCCGAAACGGCGAAAATCTTCGGTCCCTCAGCAACCAGACCGAAAATAGATGCTTGAGAAACTTTGCCTTGCGAGTAGAGGCGCCTCTCGATGCGCTTGTTATACCAAGTCCAATATTACAAAGATTTTTTTCCAATATAAAGAAAAATCTTCTTCATTTTAGTTTCAAGATAGTCACGTAGCATAGTCGCAGTGGGTAATGACTGAAATTGTCTTTCGGTGTTATATTCAGAAATTATCAGCGTGTCTATAATTTTTATTTTTGCCATTTTTTTCAAAATATGTCGGATGGTTGTTGACTTATTAACAACCCCTCCCCCCACCGGTTGTGGTAAAATCGTGAGTATTTTTTACCAGATTTTTCCGTCCGCGTCTACCTTTTAAAGTGGTTAACTGTGGTGAGGTTATTTTTTGGGTTCCCCCAAGAGACAATTGCCGGTTTTGTGTAGCATTGGGTCACTTTGTTGGTTGTGATACTGAGGTTACTAAATTGCTGTCATTAGAAATAAAGGTGTGTACCAAATTACAGATCATTGTTGATATGAACCCACAAGACCCAAAAAAATAATAAGAAGACATAAAACATAATAATAATGACATTGAAAAAGATTCCAAAAGTAACTTTTTCCTGTCCATTCACAAAGAATGGTGAGTGAATGAGTCATTGGCGTGGATACAATATAATAATATAAGAATGCGAATTAATGGGAATTCCGTGAATTTAAATTGCGTATAAATGTGCATAGATAGAGACACGTCCACCCGCGCAACCTCGGCTATCGAGTGCAACCTCGCTGATCCGACCAATAGTAAGAGGCGCACTTAAATAGCTAAAATATCTTAAAACTCATGTCATCAACTCATATTTGGATTTTTTAAATACCTATACCCTTTTTCTTTTGCTTCACCCGGAGTTTTTAAGATGTCGCATCTGCTTTAATATATTTACATTTTTTCGAATTATTTCTTACATTATAGCATCTATCTCACCACAATTTAACTCTTGGATTCTATTGTATTTTATGAGATGTTTTGAATCCTTACGTAATACTTACTACCTATACCTACCACCGGTTGAGGAAGTATTACAAATGTAAAAGAAGCGGCGCAAGAATAACATCCAACTCTACTGACTCTCCCAATTGAAAATGTATTTATTATTAAAAAGAGGATTCCTTCAATTGTGTCTAGAACACAAAACATTATTTTTTCTACGTTGGAATCAGATTAATTATTTAAATGATCATTATCCGCTACAGGAGGACTACGCGCACACAATCTTCCCACAAAAATTTGCAAAGCGACCCATTGTGAACGACCTTCATTCAGATTACACAAAATGTTTAAAAGTAAAACTAAAATATATTGAAACAAAAGCTACTGTTCTTGTATTAGCTTACCTAATCTTCGATTTTGCTTGCAGGTACGGTCGCTGAGGAAATTCTGCAATAGGTGCTGTATAAGGTAAGGTCTTATACTCGTCCTGAATTCTTAGACATTTAATTTACTTAGTCTTTTTAAAGAGACAATCTGAAAGACATACTTGGCAATAGTTTTCTTCGACTCATCAACAAAAAGAATTGATAATTTCAGTTCGATGACCCAGCCATCCTAAATGCTACGTCTGATACACGTTTTGTTTTCAATATCCGGAAACATTTGATTAAACACAAGTGCTATTTTAATACTGTAGTAAAATAAATAATAACGTCTGTACAATCGGTACATCATAATTTAATATTTACAAATGTTGCAATTGCAACATATTGAGCAATAACAAAATATTTCTTATTTATTTTTCATAAGTTCTATTCGGTTTTATGCGGTGCCATAAAGTTTTATTGTCGAATCTGCATAGTAATGTTGCTAGCATTTCTGCTCGGTGAGTATTTCACATTTAATATTTTTTGGTTCGAAAATATCAAAATAGTACACAATGAATTAATTTAAATTTATTTTGTGAGTCATAGAGGCAAACAGGAAATATTGATATACGTCTTTATGAATATTAACAATATTTAATATTTGACGGTCTTCATTGCATATTTTTTTCTTGTGTAACATTTATTTTTGAAACACAAGAACCCCACCAGAAACCTTTTAAATGTAAGAAGCCCGAATGACCACAGCACTTAAAAACAGGTCTTGTAACGTTGTTTCTATGCGAGCAATCCATGGTCACATGATCGTATATTATTGTTTATAATATTAAGTCTGTTAAGTCAGGTGATGTAATTGCATTATATTAATTTTAGCCGCGGCGCGTATCGCGCGCGCCGATAACACAAATGCACTTGATAACGCCACTGATATCGCACCGGCTAATTTGAACGCCACCGACAAATACGACACTGAACATGAATGGGAAAACAAAACGATACCCTTAAGCGCTTTCCTGGCTGCAGTAGTTGAAACATCGGTAGAACAACTGGAAAATGTAGTGAAAAATGTTAAGAACAACTACAATTTGAGCGACGCTGATAAAAACAGTATGAACAGCATTAAATTATCTAATCTTTATCAATACACATTACAACACAATCTTAAAAATATAATCAAAGATAAACGGCTCAATGAAAGTGATGCTTTTATGACTGAATTTATAGATTTGTCAAATTTCATTCTTGGTAAAACTATCGAAACCCTGTTCGGAGGAAATGACATTGATCGAACACCTAAACTAAATAAAGCATATAAGAATACAATTATGAGACAACAAGCGAAAATATCCATACAATACGTAACAAATACATTTTGCGAAACCTTGTCCGTATGCCCAAGAGATATGAATAAATATTCCGAGCACATATCGCAACTGCTAAAAGGTCTGATGGATTTGTCGCCTGTTAATTTAAAGATTTTATTTAAAGCGATACCAAAAGTACTGAATAAGTATAAACATATAATTAGAACTAACGAGAATTTTAGAAACAATATTACACATTTAGTAGAAGCTGGCCCTGACGCACAAAGAGATTTACTTGATTTGTTGGATGAAATCATATCTAATCCTAAAGTAACTCTCGAAAAAGGACCAAAACATCTTCGTCAAAAAATCGCTTTGCTCATTGATTTATTTGCCATTATTGATGATGCGTATGTTGTTAATAAAGAAAACGATGATCAATTGGATAACATAACTTCGATATTTGAGAGATGGATTGAAGATGGGGACAATGTGGTTGAAAAAGCGCTGAAGGCATTAGCTGGAAACTTTTGGTTGAATATGAAAATCTGGCCTCTGAGTGTTCAAAGCAAGATAAATCATATCTGGTCTAGATTTATTCGTGAATGAAAATATTGTTTTTATGCTATAAATATTTTTAATGGTTTAATGTCTAAAGATGTGCATAATGTAGTAATATTAATATAAAAATATGTCGCAATTGGACTGGGTCTTGCTTTAGCGCCCATTATTACCAAATTCATACATAACTTGCTAAATTCTAATTCATATAAAACAATACATCATACCAAAGGTGCCTACACTTGAATGGTTCTTAAGCGACAATTGTTAGCAGACGGGTTACCTCGAAAACATTCCATATTATTCACAATCAATGGTATTGTGTGTACTACGTGAGGAGACTCGCCGGCCCGTCCCGGACGATTCTAGGCTTTATTCCTTACGAAGTTAGGGTACTTATCCTCTCCACTGGTATTTACAACTACAGTACTCAATGTTGAGGAATTTAGTGACGCACAGTGCCGAGTTTTGATACGTTATTATCAATAAATACAAAGGGAAGTGTGTGGATGTGTTAGTATTTCTGTGTTATGGTTTCGTGCCTATTTATATAGAGAAACGGAGACTCGGGATGCGGTTGGAAGAGAAACTTTTAGAACCTGATATTTTTAATAAATTACACGAAGTAGTCAGCCTCGTGAATAATAATTTGAAAGAATTAAGCCTCCGTTAGGTATTTTTAAATACCCTTTGGATTTTTAGCCTTGAAGTTTCAATTTTTCGTTGTTTTTGCCTAACGATGTTCCGATCGATGCGCCGTCTCATTAACGTTTACATTTAAAAGGGTTCATTAGTTTACTGAACACAGAGAGTAAACTGAAACGTTGTCTAGAATACTTAGATCGATTTTTTGCGCAAGTTAAAACTGTCGAGGACCCTCTTTATACCCGCATTAAGACTGAAAAAAATATTTATTTATAAATTGCAGGAACCAAACTCATTTGAAATCAAAATTCAGAAATTAACAAACATGATATTAATAAACTGTTCCGCAATTTACATTTCCGAGAAATTGTAGCCTACAATATTGATTCTACGTGATTGACTGTCCAATATATTCAGATTGGTTTATACTGATTTTGGCCAGACAGCTTTATTAGGAATTTGCTGCTTTAGCCACATCGGATATGCCTGCGCATCTCAATATTGGAAACGGTATCATCAAATCGAAACTATCGATGAAGTTGCTAGCATCTGATTGTAAACAGTTTCAGCTAGCTATGCAGTTACTGCCCCCACTTTTCGGAGTAATAACTGTGCACTAACTGTGAAGGAAACACCATGAGGAACCTGCATATTAGATCTTCTACGGTATTAACTTACTGAAGGTACTTTCTATGGTACGTGAAGTCCACCAACCCGCACTAGGCCAGCGTAGTGAACTATGGTCTGAGGCGTCTCCATCGATTTCTGAGTTTCGGAGGAATTCTGTACCCAGCAGTGGGCGATTATGAGCCGACACATAACAGTTTAAATACATAGTCAAACCCTATTAAAAGACAGATACAGCTTTATCGACATTGCCAATTCCTGTAAACGGAAATTAATTTCGAACATCCTCTTTTCTTTCGTATTATGTTTTTTTCATTTTCACATCCATGAAGTTCCGTTGCCTTTTGAAATGGTATTTTACTCTAAATGTTATATTGTCAAGTTCTTCTTATCTTTATATATTCTACGAGTCATCACATAAAATATCGTCAAAAAATCTAAACATAGCGATCTATCTGCTGCATCCAAGACACCAAATACACCAGCAACAAATATTGGTACCAATTCGTCAAGTTGTATATTACAAACCGAAGTGTTCCGTTTATGAGTTAGCTGTTAGTACCTACGCAGAAGGATTATATTTCGATGTTGGACTTCAACCGCTTGCAATCTCATTTCTAATCCTCTCCCGATTGGACGCCGTATTATTGACTAAGGTAAAGACTTGCTCCGGCAATTTCACAGGGGACGTTTAAATCAAATCCGATTGCTTACGAGTGGCGACTTTTTAAATTCCCGGGGAATTGGGTCATCTACTTTTATTTGTTCATTGATATGGTTAATAAATATAATTCGAATTTTATATAGTTGTCTATAATGATTAAGGAAATTAAATTATAATTTTTCGGTTTTGAATTTTACTAGTATTTACTACGTCCTATATGCATACAGCAAGTACTGCTACTATAATATGTATTACCAGTGTATTGTTTTGTATCAGCCCATATACATACGTCCCACTGTAGGGCACGGGCCTCCTCTACAATCGAGATTACGATTGAGAGTGGTTAAGCCATATAGTCCACCACTCTGGCCTAGTGCGGGTTGGCGGACTTTTACATAGAAATTTATACAAATCGCTATGGTAAGCAGGTTCCCTCACGATGTTTTCATTCATCGTATTACCAATATAGTGCACTAATCACGTAAAAAATTTAAAGGTGATTTTAAGTACGTATACTAAAATATACAATAAAATTTTAGTTATTTCGAAATACTAATCCTACAGACTGTATACAAAATAATTTTATTGTACAATATTCTCGCAAAGACCTTTGTTTTTGCATCCACCATTCTCAAAACTAGCCGAAGGCACGCTCTGAGCCATCTGGTTGATGTTATCATTTACATGCATACTGCTTGCTTTGTACGCGAGCCTACCGGCCGCGATAACACCGACTCGTCAATATTCATTGGCCTTGAACTTATAATAGAGTTCATTTAGCTACTTAATGGTGACAAACTAGTGACGCTACGTGGCCTATTGTTTTCTCGTTTGATCAATTTCGAGTTAGACACATATTGAGTGTATTGTTAGTCAATTACCACGCACTATTATGTGAAGGTAAACATCGTAAGGGAACCTGTATGCCATAAAGAGCTTTACTAGATTTTCTATTGTATGTGAAATTCGCTAATGGACCAGCGTGGTGTATTACAGCCTGAGCCCTTAATGGAACTATTGTTAAGGTGTGCGGTGTTCAGAATGTGAATATGGTCAGATATTTAATATTACTACACGTTTGCAAGAACATTACGGCTGAATGCCAATGAATGGTATGCAAATAATCAGTTGCTGTTTTAAACTTGATTCTTATTCACAGACACTTAATTTTTTTCGTATTAGGTCATGATTTTTAAAACGTGTTTATCCGTTCACGATTCGGGGTCAAGGTTCCAACGTTTCTTTTTTAAATTGAGAGGAATTAGACTTCATTTTCTCATTTCTTATTGTAAGGATGTTTATTATTTTGATTTTATATAATCATGTTTCTAAGTAATTTTTAGATTCATTATTAATTTAAACGCATCGAAAGACGGTGACGTTTTAAGCGCCTTAAACGTAAAATAAGTACTAAAATTATTAAGACTGCAAATACAAACTTTAAAATAACATCCCGTATGAGGCCACTGAGTCTCATGTTGCAAACGCCCACTAAAGAAGCACGAAATACAAAAGTTTTAACATTACCTATTACAACTTTCACTCTCAAACACCCACGCTACACGACTCCTTAACTATTTCACCCAATGCTCTACATCAACAATCACAAAATTGGTTCAATGTCGCGGCAACCCTTTTAAATTTCTATATGTGAGTACAAGTGAGAGCAGGCTCGCGAGCCGCGCGTCTTGTCAATATAACCGTCGGTTTTGCATGTAAACTTGCGGTGCGGCATTCCAATATGGGTGGATTACGTCATCCGACCGGCAAATAAACCGTGGCTCGTAACAGACGGGTGAACTGTGAAGCCGGCCGTAAAGTGGAATCCACGCTGCTGCTTCCGATGCGTCGAGAGTTATAATAACACATATACTAGTTTTTGGAAAATAACGTATTTTAAACATTTAAATTTGGGATATGTGGAATTTTGTTGCATGTTTTTTTGTAGCTGATTATGCTATTAGGTACATATTTTTTTATTTCTTTAATGCATAAATAACAATAAAATAAGGCACATATTTTGCTCATAAAATATACGATGTTTATCACACAAAAGCAGAAACACTAGCAGTCGAGATTTGTGCAATTTTTTTTGGCCTTTTGGCCAAGTCAGTGGCATGTAAATATATTTATGTCTTGTTACGCATTCTCTTATTATTTTTAATTCACCATAGCTACTAAAACAATAGGTAGTTTGGCGAAGGCGGTTATTTTGCACCGTGAATGGACACGGGGCGCGCTTCAACTGTTCTCGGAACTATCGTGCAGGAATCGACTCTATAACAGACAAGAAATACTCGTAATATAAGAAACGGTTTTTTGTTATTTTTTAACATAATATTATCAAAGAAATATATTATGAATGAGCTAATATAAATCAACAAAAACAAAAATCTAATATTTTCCAACATTGTGTTACTAATGTTCATTCCAAATAGTCTCGTGATTTCTTTGTTCCTAAAACTTATTATACTAGATTTACATATTAGTAGTCAAATGTTTTCTATAAACTAACATATTAAACGAGCTGCACTGCACCTCTAGGGCTGTTGTCGTCATTCCGTTACACGTATTATTGTAATAACGAAAATTGAGCAGTCAACCCTATTACTGGGCTAGACCTCGTCTATAGGAAATAAATAATTTGTGGCTACCGGCGAAAACGTACCACTTTATCTACTAAAAAACAAAATATAAATCCCATACTCCTAAAAAGGTCCTTATAGCCGGATAAATGGACTTAAACTAAAAAAGCCACTCTATTTTTAGCTAAAAGCCTAGTTGAACGACGCAACGTGCCCGGTTAATGTCTCGCCTGTCCCACATAGACAGCCTAATGATGGAGACTATTTGTTTCGGCACGCGGGCGGCAGATAAAGGCCGAGGCGTGCTCTCGCCACCAACAACATTAAGATAATGCTGCGGGCTTCGCGTCACGGACTGTACCTTACCGCGCCGCTAACTGCACTCTAACGTTTTTGTACGAGAAGAATGTGATTTTTAATATAATAATATTTAGTAGGCTATTACTTTCTAGTGTATCAGCCTTCTAAGCGTAGTCGGTAAAGACACGACAGCGTCTGACAAGCGCAAGGTCACGAGTTGCATTTAAGGCAACTCTGACTTTTCGAAGTCACGTACATGTTGGTAATTAATCATGGCTTAATAAAGCAATGAAGTAAACAACTTAACGTAGTTTAAATACCTAAAAATTGTGCACAAGAATTTTCAAACAATAGAAGTTAACCAAATCTTAGGCATCGTGGTGGACTAAGGTGGGCTACCGCTCCCCTTCCTCCAACCGTAGAGAACGTATTTGCCCTAGAGTAGATCATGTGTAGGCCGATATGCTAATATAATCTTACATAAGTCCACATTAGAGTTAATACTGTAATCGTTCGATATTTGCAAGTCCTCTAGCCGACCATTGTGAGGTCGTCGTATTCAATCGTTTTCTTCGCACCCAAATCAGTTTTTCAATGCGAGCGATAGACGACGCTTGCAATAATATTATTTATGGTCGACACTTACTCATAAATAGTGTGACCATATATCTGGTACAAAATAGGACTTTATATGATCTATAAGAATACCAAGTACAGAAAATCGCAACAAACACCCGGTGGCCGTGAAATACCTTTTTCGTTTAAATTTAATAATACCTATATTTTTCAGAATTAATGCCAGATTCTTGCAAGTTATGCCATTTACTATTTCATAATGAACAAAAGTTGCAAGAAGGCGCTGTATATTTATATAGATTACGATAATTCCTGAAATAGGTCTATTATCAGCAGTACTTTATATAGCTGAAGAATATTAAATACAAAAACAAATATATGTGAATTTTCTTCCTTCACGTACTTGAAGAATACAAATTTATTAAATATAATATATAATTCCCGGTGCATGCATCAAAGTGTGGTCACCCGCCTCTACAAGTCATTACGTCTTGAATGGCGTGCCATTGCGCGTCCGCAAACAAAGATATGCCATATTGTTTAGTCGCCATGACACATCCACACGATATTGCACGGTTTTTGGACGTGTGTTATTTATTTATCAGTTATTTGTATGTGTGTCTAGAAATTAATATATTAAGGCTTAGATGAACAAGTCGGTATATCACGCTCCTGCTAATAGAAGAATGTGATGCTTATGCGTCATTTTTGTGCACTTGGACCACAAGTAACTCGCTATTACCAAGGTTGCCCAAGGCCCACATCCGATGTGTCTTCTACCCTAATAGCGTATGTATTTAACCACTACTATTTTAGTAGTTACAACATGAAGTTATACCTGGAATTGATTAAATACAGTTTTATTACTCTTTTGGGGGCAATTGCGAAACAATTTAAAAATAATGCACAACATTGTGACGCCATCACGAAACATGAGTTCTATTGAGACAGCATGATGTATAAACCACGTCTCCATAATATTATTTTATAGCCGTATGAAATCTCGATTGCTGCGTCTTTTTATTTTTTTTATAATATTATCATTTGAAGCCGTTGACCTTTTGGATTTTTTAAATTTAGCAGTTGTGTTTGTAATTAAAATGTACAACATTAGGCATCAGTAACTATTTTCGCGTATAATTGATATTCATTGGATAAAATGCAATGTTAACCATACATTTATTCTGCTGCAATGTACAAGTTGGAAAATCATAAAGCACATTTTCACTTTCATATTGTTGAAATCCGGGCAAATGAAAACGAAACTAGGATATTTTCAATTGACGCCGGACGGCCGGTGTCCGGTAGCGACACTGCGGGACGGCGTTTACCTTTGTTCGCTCGACCAACGTCCAATTTTTAAACTCATTGCCAATGAATATTAAATTTTTCATTTTCGCACTGTCTATTGTAAGCAGTGCTTTATTGGAGAGTCTATTTGTCTTTTTTGCACTGTATAGTAAAGGGAACGTGCTGGTACCTAGACCGAAATAATTTTGTTGGCCCGAGGCTGTCTTGCGTCGGTCAATGTTCTATACAACCTGCGCTACGTTTGCAATTTGGTCTTTTTTTCGCTTTGTCGCGCGCGTGTAAAATATATATCTAATAATACAACAGTGAGTTTCAAAGATTTTTTTAATTATGGATAAAATTATTTCATTCTGCTTGGATATACACAGGCTGAACCCTAAATGCGATGCACTTGCTTCACAGTGACGAGTTTCCCACCATTGTAAGGCGATCGCTGTCTACGCGGATATGAATACCCAACGTTTGTAACATGTTAAGCTTGATATTTTTAATTGTTTTCTTGCTTACATGCCTGCACAATAGGTACACTTAAATCCCATAAAAGTTAATATGACGAATCATGATAGGGATCCGTCATTGTTTTTTCTGGTATAAATTACAATCCCAGACAAATTAAATTTTGTGGACTGTTTCATCTGATGGTTACTAGCATACTGTTCACTGACTATACACCTTGCCCCTATATTGGCAATCTAAAAAAATAAGCAATAACAGTCAACAATCCAATAGGTTTAGAAATGCGAGTTGGCTAGTGCCATCATAGGATACCGCTCGTTCGGTAGGTTCGTCGACACGCACGCGACGCGACGTCCGGCTTGCGTACAGCGTGTTATAAATACATGCTATCACATAGTCCTGAACACACTGAGTACTGGACCTCTGTACACCGAATACACACTCTCTCTCTCTTTTAAAACACAGCAAGTCCAGTGCTGAACATAGGCCTCCCCCAAGGAACTCCACATCGACTGTTGGAGGCAGCCTGCATCCAGCAACTTCGTGCAAACTTAGCTGGGTCGTCGTCCTTGTAGGCGGCTGTGCAACACTTGGCTTATTGAACACAGAACACTAAAGCATATAAATACACCCAATAGTCACATAATCTTGATTCCTGACTAGATGTGTTGTGCGTGCAACACATGTGTTGTTTATGCGTGCGCCATGGTGACTGCTAGATGTGACACATTGTAATGTAAGTAGGTAACTTGTTCAGACAGTAGCTTGGATTTGATTCCAGTTTATATTTACTCCTCAAACTGATAACAATGCACCTTACCATAAGTATGATAGCAATTTACGCAATATTTCGATCCTTGATCAATATTAAGCATTCCATGTAATCTGTGAACAATGATTTCGCTACAGATAAGAGCAATTGCCGAATACAATATATTACCGAGAAATAGACGAGGCGGAGATAAGCATTAAGCAGAAATTACTAGAATCGACGCCTGTAACAACCAAGTCTTGCCATATTTCCAGTTTAATGTTAACCACGCTGAAATACGTAGCACTCTATTGTTTTACTTACCTTTTGGGGATTTATAATGAATGACTTATCTCATCAACATCAGTGCACATCACTATAAAAGGTCATAAAGCTACAAATTCGCACATACGACCTTTCAAAATACAACAACACTGATTCACCCTATCAATCCTTTGTGAGCTCGAGTATTAAAAGGACGTATATCCATAGCGGTATAAAAACAGAATGTTGTTAATATGCATGCACTGGAGCGAACGGTGATGCGGCGACGCGACGCGAGACTATCGAAATATGAATGAATCTGCATACTTTGTTGCCGACCACTGAATAAACATGCGCCGGCCGCGGCTAAACGCTATTGCCACTACAGCTGACAAGCTAATACAAGGGATTTATACCTCAAGCGGGACTGTGATGTGCCGCCAAAACAATGTGAAAAGAAACAAAACGGGCAAGTGCGAGTCGGACTGGCATTGAGGGATGCACAAAACAGTGTCCTGTTTGAGACTATCCCGCCAATGCAATACTGCAACATCATTAAACCAGGATCGGTGGTCGTATACCAAGTTTTTTGTGTTAAATTTCCTCATTGCGGCAAATTTCTTTTCAAAATTTGTATTGGGAGATTGAATTGAACTGCTTCCAACAGGTTAATGTGGAGAACCTTGGCCTATGTTCAGCAGTGGACTTCCTGTCAGAAGAGAGGGATACAGAGACAACTGGGAGGTCCTAGATTTGAGTGCTAGGTGGAATGCTCACTTTCGATAAGAAATTATAGCTGCCTGGGACTGGATTTTATTCTCAGCATGGTAATATATATTACCCATATCACAACTAGGGAGATAAGCCCGTTCATACGTGGGTGGCAATTGTAGCGCAACAACAAAACGCAAACAATTGAAACTATGAATTTCACTGGTTCTTCTCAAAGCACCTACTGCATATAATAGGGCATTGTTAGGCAGAAAGCCGAGTCCGCGTCCGCGTCCGTTTGACGTGAACGCTGGTGTAATCCATTTGTTTCATTATCTGAACACTATTAATAGGACGGCAGGCAGGCAGCGCACTCCGCGTCACGGCAAAACCACCAACAGTAATTATCATGCCGGACAATTGAGCTATTGTACGATGTCGCTGCCACTGAGAACCGGCGAGCGTTTTGTTCAAGTGTTTTTGAGTTTGAATACTTCGACGGCAGATGGTCGTAAAAGGCAAAATACTACAACATGCCTAAAAGGTAATGTTGATAGAACCTTTATAATGGAAAAACGGACGGCAGAAGGAGGTAAATTCGTATTAAGCGGAGGTGACTTTGGTTGCTAAATAAATTTAATTGAAAGAGTTTATTATAGCTTGTTAAATGTAGAACCGCTGCTAATCGTCACGACCGAGGTGGTAGAATTGGCTTAAAAACCAAGATTAGAAAAAAAACAGATATTTAGTATCTCTCCCGTAGATACTCTATTGCACTGAACCTCCATTAGGTGTATTTTAGTCACCAAAAACTGAACAACAAGGACGACCCATCTAATACATCTTTAACCTCCATTATGATCTCGAAACACAGCGCTATTGTTTTCTTTTGTCATTTTAATTTGCGGGGCCCGGAGTGCGGTCAGCGGAGCGCACCAACTACCATACAGACACACACACACGCGCACGCACAAATGAGTAACTGTGACTCACTGATAGTAAGTTTAAACAATGATTAAATACTGTACGGCTGCGGTACGGACCGACTTGACTGTGGATACCGGATAGTTGTATCTAAGAGACGAATTCGAGGCCCGCTATATTGCCTAATAATAAGTTAAATATAAAAAAAAATCTTTTCACTATATTTTTACTTTATTAGTATCCTGGTAAAATTCATATTCTTAATACGAATGCGAGTTAATGAAAAGCTTTTATTAGGGAATATTCTATTTCAGCAGAATTAATATATTCCCCGTACAAAATATTCTACGAACAACCCTTTCATTCAAAACGCAACTATGAGAAATACACCATTTATCAGAAATGTTGGTATCTCGTCTCCAAACCTAGCAAAATTACACCTACATGCTGCGGCTGCAAGCGAGTCACAAATTTCTCAGAATATCATATTAAAATGATAGCGGCGTCCTCGCGAGAGAGTTTAGTGTTGAGCGCAGTCCAAGCTGGACGATGCAATGGGACAGTCCGCACCAACATTTGCATTAGACATTTGTTCTCTTGTTAGAAGTGTGTCCTCGCCTCACAAGTTTCGCGCGGTGATGTGTAGTTTACGTTGTTGGCGACCAAGTTCTGCCGCATAAAGTTTGCCTGTTATGGAACTATGCATTTTTCTGTTAGCTATTTCTAAAGAGTTTTGTCTAACTCTTAGATTTGAAGTCCTGTTTGGAAATCGAAAATTTGGTTTCGTATTCCGATTGAGGCCGGTGAATAGAAGAGGGCTTTGGCCTTAAGTGGATAAAATTTCGGTAGTAAAGAAATTGAGATTGACAACAAATATTATGAAACTGAAGTTCTAGTATTGGCTCCTAAAATAATAACAGAAAGTCTGTACAACATACTATACAAAATACAAACAGATTTCAAATACGCGAATTCTATTGGAAATTCCAACTAAAATATCCATCCATCCATCAGCCAAAGGAAGTCCACTGCTGAACATAGGCCTCTCCCAATGATTTCCACAGTGACCTGCTGGAGGCAGCCTGCATCCAGCGACGTCCCGCGACCTTTACCAGGTCGTCTGACCACCTAGTGGGTGGACGTCCCACGCTGCGCTTTCCGCTTCGTGGCCTCCATTCGAGAACTTTTTGGCCCCATCGGCCATCAGTTCTAACTAAAATATACCTACAGCTAATCAATCAAAACCAATTAGGTAAAAACTCTGTCGTGTTCGAGTAACTCCAGCTGATTTGTGTTAATCTATGACCGCAGTAGGCTACTATTCTACAGTACTTTTTGAGTACATACTCAGTACGCTCATTTACACCTAATGTATTATCCAAATAGAGTCTCATAGTTGCCCACGTCATTTGTGTTATCACTGAAGTGACGTAGCCTTAAATTTGGCGAAAATGGATCTATGAAGCCAGTTGTTCAAAGCCTTTATGAAATATTTGTGGACTTTTTGATGCTGGTGTATAGATTTTCAATGGATTTCCTGGACAATGATTGGAATTCACGATTACTGCCAATAACTTTGAATCTTCATAACTTTTGACTTTGAATTCTTTTGACGATCCTCAGTCTCGGTTACTACTTGATACTGGCAGCTACTGTTATGCTGCGATATATGTGTTAAATTGTTTCAAAATTCTGATAATATTCTGATGAATTGACTAATTAATTACATATTGAATAACATTCCTGTGTTATGAAGAGAAAAATAAGTGATGTGTATTAAGTGTATTTTTTTTATCAGCCCATATACGTCCCACTGCTGGGCACGGGCCTACTCTACAGTCGAGAGAATCGATTGAGAGTGGTTAGGCCATATAGTCCACCACGCTGGCCTAGTGCGGGTTGGCGGACTTACATACCGTAGAAATTCGTATTAAGTGTATAGATTTATTTATTTAGTAAAGTTAGTAAGTTATTTTTACGCCTTTCAGACGTTGGTGACAAAGTTATTGACCTAGATATTTTGATGGGATTCGTCAAGGGTGCATTATGTCAACTATCAGAGTACTGGTAAAGATATATGGTTTGTAAACAGAGATCTCGGTCAATAACAGCCTATTACTGTGCTGTATCCACCCATATACGGCCCATTGCAGGGCACGAGAGTCCTCTAAAATCGAGTACGATTGAGAGGGGTTAGGCTATATAATCCACGTTAGCCTAGTGCGGGTTGGCGGATTTTGCTACCATAGGAATACTCACAAATCGCTATAGTTTCTTCACGATGTTTTAGTGTGTGGTGATTAGCTATACATACACACATCACTCCGAAAGTCAGAGTTGTGCACTGGGATTTGAATCCGCGACCTACGTGTACATGTTGGCAGCCGCGTCTGGTCCGTTTACCAACAGGCCACCACGCAATTAGCACTCAGTAGCAGAGTTAAATGTGGATAAAGTTCATTAATATTCACTTATGATGTTTAAATCTGATGATGAAATTAACTTCACTATTACCCAGATCCATTGGAATGTAGTACCCTCATTTGGAAAATCAAGTAACATTATCGTCCCTTGGCACATTTTAACTGTAAAGCGATGCACTTACCGTGGGAGCTGTGCTGTCACTTACCGTGCCAATATAAAAAGGAGAAAATTCAATTCAACGATAAAACATCATATTTGCGTGAAATTTTATCTAGATCAGTCTAGAATTCCGGTTCAACGAGCGTCAAAATAAACACACTACAAAGACAACTCGTGATACTCCAATTACGATGTGAAACATAAAAATATACGATATTTTCCTCGACGCAACATAACCGCAAACTATCGGCCGTCCTTGTCGCACACGGCCGCACTTCCCGTTAGTACGCTGACTAATATCTTTAAATATATAGACTGTTTGTTTACAGAGGGGCATGAACTCGTATCGGGTGTGAAACGCGGCTCAAAAACTGTTTGACTTAGGATATAGCCGTTTGTGTGATTGTCCAATTGCAGTTGGGTCCTTGTAGGGATGAGTCTGATCAAGGAGTAACAGTATCGTTTAGAATAATTGTATTGTATTGTATTGTATCAGCCAATATACGACCCACTGCAGGGCACGGGCCTCCTCTACAATCGAGAGTACGATTGACAGTGCATAATAATAGTCAAAGCTTTTTAATATTTAATCGCAAACACCCAGACCCGAGACAAATATTTCTCTCGGGTCTAGATGTTTGTGAGACCGAAAAGTCTCTCGTAGTTTCTGATAGCCACGACACAAGACTTAATTGAACTTAATGTGGGGTCCGGACTACGTATGTGACTGTTGGGTGTATTTATTGATTTAATTAGCGTTGTAGAAAATTACTATTATCAATCTAATCCACTTGGTATCACTAACAGCAAAGTACTAAAGCAAAATAACATTTCTAAACCTATCACTGCACACAAAAGAGATTCAGTTTTGAAAACTGCTTGCATAATAAAGTTTTATCGGGAACACGACGATAGCCCCCTGAGGAGGGCCGTGTATTGAACGGAGCATAAAGCTGTTTGAACTCAATTCTTCAGAGGACCTGTGTAAAGGATTACTGTGTATTTTCACACAACGTTATTTGCAGCGATAAGGAGCAAAGTAATGTATTGCAATACAAACCAAACAATTTTATAATATTATTTGATCGAATATACTAGAAATATTTTATTTCATTGCCGGACTATTACATTGGATGGGAAGGGAAATATCTGGACTTTGAAACTATTGTTACTTCTGTTACTTTACACCAGTTTCCTGGAGCATTTGGTACCTCAAATGAGTCGATACAATCGTCCTGTACTGACAAGTGGCAATATCCAGACTCGAATGTTTTAAAACTTGCAAGAAAATAATCCTGTATTGTTTAGGTAGAAATAATTCTCATCAGATTCTCCTATAACTTCCTATAATAGTATAGAGCTATAGTCAGCTATAGAGCTGACCACAGGCCTCCGTTAAGGATCTTAATACCGACGTGTTCGAAGCAATTTTTTTAAGGCATTCGTCCGGCAAACGAGCAAGCAGGTCACCTAATGGTAAGTGATCACTGCCGCCCATGAGTTTTCACAACGCCTGGATCATGGATGTGTTGCCAGCTCATCGAATTGGGAGGGGAGCGGGAAGGAAAAAAATGGGAAGAGGACAGAGGTATTGGGCATCCGGCCAGCTATTTGAACCAGGGACTTCACGCAACCGTTCTTAGATTATTGTGAAGATCTATCGCTAGGCTTGATCCGTGGTCTCCTTTCTAGACCTTTTGCACTATAACATGTTACTTATCATACTAAGACAGAATAGCCAAAGCAATTTTACACGTGAGTCAGTTGCAAGTTACCTGCCGCGTTGGTGCCGCAGTTAAGGGTAACTCACGTTATTACCTACGCCGCCCCCTAAATTGCTCCTCGCTGCCTGAAGGTAGCGTTTGACCTATATTTGTATGCATTTCACTTCAATCAAGATTACTGTTGTTTTAAAATATTGCAAAGACCTCTTCTTCCACCTTGTATATTTTAATACCGAATTTATCATCACCATGAATCTTTATCAGGTTTTGATATTCTTTTTCACTTATTTGCAACTCTAGCGTAAGTTCCCCTATTATGTTCCTTTACAATTTTTTATTGTCCGAACGAGTATGTCATAATAGAGGCAAGGATTTCGTTCATAACAGAATGTCTACAAATGGAACAAAATTAAATTACCACCATTGTCTCGAATATAAAATTGGTTGCTCATTTTACACTTAAAATTTTGCGATGGGAATAAAAAATGCACCCTAAAAGGATATCAGCCGGTGTACCATCCACAAAAAGTGTGCAAATTGTGCAAAAACATGGTGTGTGCAAACAAGCCAGAGACCCAAAGCGAACATTGCAAGTTAGTGGGTGCGAGCGCTACCGGTACTGGATTTTTTTAGAATACTTTTTATGCGACACGTGCGGTCAGTAGACAACGTCGCCGGCCCTGCAAATTGGTCGTGGGTTAAAAAAACGTATTTTATTAGTTACTAACCCGTTGTCACGTGCCATCCTACTCCTGTAAGCCAGGATCGAAAATGACACGCGCTGACGTCGAGCACTGAAGCATGGCGTGTGTCTGGCAATGATTCAGTTGAAATTAACCTGCAATTATATTTAATACGTGGTATATAATCATGCCTCTAACAGGTCACTGTGGAAATCATTGGGAGAGGCCTATGTTCAGCAGTGGACTTCCTTTGGCTGATGGATGGATGGATGGATGGATATAATCATGAGAACCTAAATTATTGTCTACTTCCTTTTATAGCAAAGCGGCATATGATAATGGTCGAGAGCTGCTAACTAGGTAAGCCGTAAAGCAACACGGAGTAAACTAAACAGCGTCTAAAATACAACTTCTAAACTTGACTGCAATAACCGATATTGAATGGCTTCCGATTAGTACGCTAAAGCCTCTTGAAAACCCCATCGAATATTGCCTCAATTGATTAGTACGAGTTCAAAGAACGCGGGAGCTAATTCTAAATCTAGATTCTTGTATGTACCATGTATGATTGGAACCCTCCCGACCTTTATGGGTTCATGAATCAGCCGTAATCCTAATGGCACTATAAAAGAGGCTTAAATTGCTCATGTCGGTATTAGGCTGTGATCACTTCGCCCTCGCAATTGATTTGCTCATAGCAAATTGGAAGATGCAATGGAGATTAATGATATTAAGTTTCTTAATGTTGCACACCAAATTATTCTACCGAAAGGTCACCCGGCAGAGATGAATTGCAACGTCCATTGAATCAGATTAATTTTATGTACAAAAGTATTTATATTGTTCAGTAAAGTATTATATATTAAATTAGAGCCTCCAAAAAAAAGTCTCATTAGGAAGCTAAATGTAGGGAAACTATATACCTGTGGACCCTTGTAGTAATTTTCCAGTTATTGAAATCGTAATCATGTGACTCAAACAACAAGAAACAACCGCTAAATGAGATAAAACTGAATATAAAACTTTGATGTAACTCAGTGGTTATTACAAAAGTTAATGAGTCGGCTCTAGATTTTGATCAGAGTTAATGAGAATATTTTAAATTGTGCTATACACAAAAAGTACCAAGTGACTGATTTAATAATAAAGAGTTTAAAGATAATCAAGTGACGATATAATATGTACAACAGGATCTAGTTTTACGAGAACATGCTTGATTGTCGTTGTTTTGCCTTACCTATATTGGATATTTCTATATATATACCAAGCTTTATAAATCTTATCTTTGGTCCAAAAGTGTTACTTTATATTGATTAATATATATTTAATTTTTATCCCTCAATACGCCTGACTAGTTTGTTTTAATTACGGTTTTACTTCGACCAATGGCAAATCCAGCAGACAGTATTTTTATACCACCCATGAGCTATTCCGTGAAACGACTTAAATCGGATTCGCCGTATTGATCCAAACGAGAATTGCATCATCACATGCTCGCGAGACATTAAATTTGTCTGAGACATTGCAGCCGATCCTACATTCTAACCGACCTCCTACACAAACAGAGTGGTCACGAACATTCCAACTGAGCTACAATCCAAAATACTTCATCTTCCATTAGATAATGAGTATGATAAGATAGTTGCCGTAATTTAGAAAATTGCGCAGGTTACGAACGCAAAGGAAATCTTTCTGTTGTAGGTTGTATGGGCACATCTATGACGTCACAGACTGAGTGTCGCTGCAGATTGGTGTCATCAAGGTATCATCTCGATGCAATCAACCTAAGAGGGCACGTGTGCCTCATTGGTGGGTACTAGGTCAAGGCTGAGTAGGTGGTAGGAATTATGCAACAAGGTCTAAGGCATTGTATAGAGCTTAGCAATTTCCTAAGGTACTACGAGTATGTAACATGGTTAATCCTTTTGTTTTGTTCACATCCACTAGATTTATGACTTATGTTTAAAACGCGACATGTGATAGTTGTGTGGATACTGGATGTAGAAGATCAATACATACATATATAAACACACGCCTTTCTCCCAGAAGGGGTAAGCAGAGGTGCTCCCAAGACACCTACGTTTCGCCTTGTGTGTAACGTCCCACGATGTGATAGGGGGCAAGCCTATCGCCATATCAGGCACAAATTCCAGACATCGGGCTGATAATGAATAGAAAAATCCAATATCACTTTGCCCGACCCGGGATTCAAATTCTCAGTTTTGCAATCATACCATAGTAGAACGGCGCCACCGAGGCAGTCCATACATTTAGTTACAATACTTTACTATTAATATTATATTGCTGATCGCTGAAAATGATCTGAAAATAAGAGACGTGAATAATAAAAGAGAATATAATGGTTGTAAGGTTGCAACCGAACTCACCAACCGAGCGCAACGCTAGTACAATACTGCACTTTACGTTAGAATATTGTGGATACGTTAAAATTTCTTCGTGAAGCCATTATTAAATTCTTCAGGGCGTACAGCAGCGATCCGCACAGCACAATATTTACGTTTAATCAAGGTTTTTAATAACGAGCCGTCAACACATCGGACGAGGTATTAGAAGCAAAACAACAGAAACACCGCCAAGCACTCAAATAAAATTCTGACGTATTTTCGCTGCCGTATCCCGACACTCGCCTCTTTCGTGAATCAATCAATTTGCTCCACATAGATGTATTGTTGAAATGTTCCGTTTCTTTTTTCATTGGGCGCTGTTTCAATGGATTGCAATTTTGCAGAGAGACAGATCATTTTAATCTGTCTTTTGTAGGTCATACTGGCATTTTTTTTGAGAATATTGAAGTTTCTGATCTATCTCGTATACTCTTGGGTAACTAAATATTGCTGTCGAGAGGGGAACGTTTGATGACCATCATCCCCGTCGAAACACTAAACGCACACCGCCGATCTCAGTTAAAAATTCCTGGAATATCGGGATAAAAGGGGCCTGCTTCCTGTTAGATGGTCGTTCACAATAAAGTTCAACGTGCAGCCCTGCGCTTGTCAGTATGTGGCATTTATTACAGAACTTTTCGACACCATCGGAGACAGCGTTTGTGCCATATTCCTGCGGTTTTAAGTTAGTGAACTCACTGTTGTTTTTCGGTTTGAAGGACATTGTAGCCAAAGTAACTGGACATAATGAGACTTTACATTTATGTCTCAAGATGGCGACATTCAAGACCGATTCGTGTGTGACAAGCACAATTATTAATTAAATATAAATATCAAATAATCAAAACTAATTAATTTATCGTTCTCCTTACAAAAATTTCGACTACATTTGCATTTTACTTGAAATGCAGTATAATCTCTGCGCTTTTTGGGCCTGCCCTAATCTCGCATTTGCACAGAATCTGATCAACTTGTAACAAATAGGCTTGAAGAGAGTGTTCACCTCACGGTAGGCAGCAGCCTGTCTTTGGCACTGGCATTGCATAGTCCATGAGCAGCGGAAGCCGCTTACCATTAGGCGTGCCGCTAGCTCGTCTGCCTATCACGGCAAATAAAAAAAACAACAGCGAGTAAAAAATAAAACACACCTACAGGAATTTCTAAGTCCCTCCAGCTTCAAAGTTTAACAATAGACTACCCACAGAAAACGAATATATACAAGGCCTAAGTAAGTTTACGGCTTAATAAAGAAGCGGCCTCGGTCTGTAAAAATAAGTCCAGTCCGCTATAACATTTTATGGGCCGTACGATACTGCGTTAAACTGACTGGGGCAATGTAGTGCGACTGTAATATTGACGCTGACCATTATGTATATACAAGCCTATATTCCTGAAGATATGAGTGAGAGAAGTGAGGCCAAATCATCCATTGTCGGTGAATTTAATTACGATCCAAGACTAGTATATTTCAATCTTGGGTTACTCATATGAGATTTGTCTTTATTTTGCATAGGCCCGGCAAACGAGCAAACAGGTTATCTAATGTTAGGTGATCACAGCCGCCCATGAACATCCACAACGCTAGATTGTGGATGTGTTGCCGGTCCCTCTAATTGGGCGGAGTGCGGATGGAAAAAGCATGGGAAGACGAAAGGGGAATTGGGCACTCACTAAACGAAACGCAACAGCGAACCTGTCACTACACCTCTTGACTAACTAAAAAACTTACACAAAGTTAATAAAAGGCTTGGTGGTGGTGATATGACGTGATTTTGTGCTCGTACCCGAGCTTAATAAGGAGCGCCATCGGTACAATTGTAGAAGTTTCATCAAACTTGTACCAGCTTCATCATCATTATCATTAGCCTGTGGTATTCTATAGCTGAACATTAGCTTCACCAATTGTAGGCCATCGAACTCAATCGTCGGCTTTTCTCATTCATCCACGCCCAAGCTCTCTGCAAATTTATTCCCCAACACTAACATTCACAGATGTACATAAATATATTTTTAGCAATCAGGAGTGGAGATATTTAAAAAATTATAACGATCGGTCTTTAATTTGAACAAAAATAAAAATATACGTAAAATAGTGATCAGGCAGCACGTCCGTTACGCACGGTGTCCGAATGGGCGGGAAAAAGAACAGAATGGCGGTGGCGCTCGGCGTTTGCTTTATGGAGGGAGGCAATGGCATCACTGATGAACAGCCTCGACCACCATATCTAACACGGCCTCTCCTGACATCCTGACGTCCTCGTCAGGTGTTGTTGGCGGGCTGGCTCGATCAACCGGATGGTTGACGGTGGGGTCCTCGGCCACTAAGCCTTCATTGGCTCGTGGTGGTGGGCCAGCTCGATTTGCCAGGTCGTTGCCTTCCGGCCCCGGGTCCCCTTCGGGTTGCAACGCATCGTCAGTTTCAGAGCTACCGATTTATTTGACATCATCCCTATTTCACAATTTTGAGATATGTCAAATGGAACTTTTAAAATTAGATAGATTATAGTTAGAAAGTTGGTCTAACACTCGGGACAGACGACACATTAGGCATAGGCTCCACTATTAAGCATACCATCGTGCACGATATTAGGCATAGGCTCCACTATTAAGCATACCATCGTACACGATATAAGGCATAGGCTCCACTATTAAGCATACCATCGTACACAATATTAGGCATAGGCTCCACTATTAAGCATACCATGTACTGTTCATTACAGACATCAGGCATAGGCTCCTCTATTAAGCATACCTGGCTCGGTCTGTAAGCAGAGGCTCCACTATTAAGCATGCTACCAAGATAACAGTACTCACTTTCGAAGAACGATGCGCACGCCTCCGGGGTCCACTCGCCTCTCCAAGGCACAAGGAACTGTGCCGCGGCATAAGTCGCCTTGCCATACGCCCCAGCGAGGAGTTCAAGTTTGTAGCGGCCATTCTCCAGCACTTGGGTAACGCGGTAGGGTCCCCGCATACCAGGATCCAGTTTACCCTGCGACTGAGAGTATTTAATTACGAAGGCGAGATCGCCTGCTTTGTAAGTCCGTGAAGAGTGGCGGTCTTCGTTTACCCGCCTATCTTGCTCAACCTGATTTTGAGTCAACCGTTCGGCCGTCCTCCGTCTTCTTATTTCACGCAGCGACTTAAAATCCCTTTTAAAATTACTCCACGATCGGTCATTCGTGACCCACTCGTTAAGCCAGGTCCTAGCGTCACCTTTTAAGCAGTTTCCCACTCGCGATAAACATTCACTATCTGACCACCTATTCAAAACCTGAGCTTTAACTACTTCTCCAAACCACTGATTAATATCATGATAGTCCGGATCAAAATTAGAAATGTAAAAACTTTGGGAATTAACGGACCGTAACGATTCAATTGCATCAACGATTTTCTCGGTACTTTGTATGGTAGAAGCTACGGTATTCGACCCGCTAGACGTTTCTATTTGCCGCGACCTACCCTCTAACGCACTTAATCTCGAAACTATATTTTCCAACGTCTGACAATTCGCACGTGTTACAGATTGGTCCCGAGACCTTGAACGTTCCCGACGACGACGGCGGCTACCGCGAGACATGCTGCGTGATCGTCTACCTCGCGAATGTCGGCTGCGTGAACGCTCGGAGCGTTTGCGTTTACTCCTTGATCGTGAATGACTTGGCCGACCCATAACGGTTTAAAATTTAAACACTCACACAATAATTAAAATGAACACTAAATCACTACAAACAATTAGCAGGCGCGAGATACTTAATCCCACTTCTGATTTTAGCAATCAGGAGTGGAGATATTTAAAAAATTATAACGATCGGTCTTTAATTTGAACAAAAATAAAAATATACGTAAAATAGTGATCAGGCAGCACGTCCGTTACGCACGGTGTCCGAATGGGCGGGAAAAAGAACAGAATGGCGGTGGCGCTCGGCGTTTGCTTTATGGAGGGAGGCAATGGCATCACTGATGAACAGCCTCGACCACCATATCTAACAATATAATAAATTCCTCCTAAATGTCAACTGGATAAGTCGCCTCTTATCAAATTATTCCTCAGTTTTGCTCTGCAAGTGGAGGCAAGTGACGCGGGCTGCTAGTCGACGTTAATTAGGCCCGGTATGGGCGAGCGAGTGCACTCAAAATATTAGAGCCCTGCCCCCCTCGGACCGGGAAGGAAGAGTTAACTGCCGAGTTCAACTAAATTCGGGAATCAATTTTAACTACACTCAGTTTTATACTAAATCACATTGGTAAATCAAACTATACTCTGGGGAAATTAGTTTTATCCTAAACCAATTGAAAGTAGATAAAAAACATAAGGTATGTACCTAATACAAAACCAAAGTTTCATGTTGTGGGAAGAGAATTTCGCTGTAGAATAAAGGTTGGCAGGGTCGATGCCGCTCATGGAAAATATCTGTCGTCAAGAAATAGGGTTAGTGTGTCGTACTGTAAAGTAGCTTGTAGATTCTTATAGGCATTGTGGCGTTTAGAATTACGTGTATAATTATTCATTTACTTATTTATTACATTCGAAATTTATAAACAGTTAATCCTGAGGTTTGCAGCTTACTTTTCAATGAATCCGATTTCTATATGTGTGAACTGTGATCAAGTGCTTTGTGTAAGTGGTGGAAACCATTCGTAGAACATGGCAAGCAAACAACCTTGCCTTCAAATGGTCCCGAGCAATATGAGATTTTTTTCTCACACGATCTAGATTTCCTGACAAAGGATCTCCACTAATGCTGATTAATAGTTTTGTTATCAACCAAATTATGGTGATTACGCATCAATGCGTATAAAATTCAATTACCAAGCTACGGTATAGGATTTAGCAAGTAAACAGCGCACTGACAGTGTTTGTCTGCGCCTCGTAATTAGGCTGGCGTGCAATGACTGTCGTGTTTGTTCGAAGAACCACCATATGTATATACCACCGATAGCTTGTATAAGTTTAATTAGATTTGGATAGTATTCAAAATTTGACGTAAAACAATAGGATAATGGATGAAAATATTGTGAGGTAACGTAGGATTTCTTTATAAGAATTCAAAATAAGAAGTCTACCACGTTTCGCCATCATAGTAGGCGAAATACTTAAGCTCGAAAGGGTTAGTGTCATATAGACGCCATCTTTTTCAAAAGTCTGATAATGTCCGAACAGGTCAAATGACATTCAGTCAAAACGCAGCCTTAACATATTATACTTCGTTAATCATAAAATGTAAAAAATACTTCCCTCAATTTCGTTTCATCGACTGTAAAGATGTTATCTAGGTCCCCATGCTAAGGCAGCGATGTCTTTGTGCTCCTTTTGGGAACATTGTTTCACCAAGAGCATACCGTCCATCCAGCATTGGCGAAGATAAAACTTAATTTCCGATATCCACAAACGTGCAGTTTAGGCAGACTTCATCATTCCAGATGTTCCGTTTCCCCGCGTCTGCAAATGGCCTAGTTAGTCTCACAAAGACTTATCCATTCAGACAGAAAAATAATCTTTATTCATAATATTAGAACATCTGAGAAATATGTCTTAGGCAAATATTCACAATTTACCATTTGATGCGAATCAAAATGAAGGTTAAAGAAATTACCGTCTGACTCAGACAACATATTCTCAGTTCAATTGTGTTTTTAACGAGATATTTTTTATTTAGAAATATTATAGGACCTCTAGTACGTCTTATTATAATAAGCGAGTATCTGAATTAGAGTTATAAACTTACTTGAGTATCCATAATTAATCCATTCCTAATCTGCACTATATTACGAATGATCAATATCAATATATTATTATTCTTTATTCAAATAGCCTCTCACAAGATCTTTTGAATCGTAAAAGTCTTGATGGCCTCACATTGTTGCCTTGGCTGAGGGGAAAAGGCCTGGTTTGGGACGCCACGTGCGTTAGCGCCTTCGCCGTGAACCACTTAGACCGAACGATGAAGGGTGCTTCAGCTGCAGCTGAGGAAGCTGCCGAGTCGAATCGAGCAAAATACGCTCCACTTTTAGAGAATTATTTCTTCGGTCTTTTTGCCGTGGAGCTTACTGGATCTTGAGGAAGCGAATACAAGATATTTGTGAAAGAAAATGGCCGACGTCTTAGAGATTTTGGTTGGGACTATCGCTCTGAGTGGTTTGGTAATTAAATAAATTATTTTGTGAAATTTCGAATAGTTATGTATACTACCATTGCTTCGGAACGTGTTACAACTCTGAAAGAAATCTCCTTAGTAACAGTAACTGTATTTTTTTTTCTAATGATGGAGGTTTTAGGAAAGGGACATTCTGTAGGACCTCTGCGTATGCTCGTAATCAAATGCGACAGCAGGGAGATTTTGATTGCTACATTCGTCGATTGCTACATAGTAGAGTATATGCCACTAGTAGCCTTTTCAGTTGACCCATTACCACACAAAATAGCCTGTCACTTATTATGATACTGCTTATCGATACTCTATCTGCACCGCACTGCACTTACCATCGGGTACAGTGTAATATTTAATGCAGATAGTCTTCGCGGTGCAGTTGGTAAAGACGCCAGCTGTGAAACTAGAAGCTGAGAGCTCGACACCATTCTTTTAAGAGCAACGAGTATTTTATTCAGGGTGTTGAATTGCAGAGAAAAGTGTTTCGTGGTTCCTGAAACCCGCGACTTGAAATTTTTTGTTAATCATTTTATTTTCTGTATCATATATTATTATTTAAGTGATTGCCTCGGCGGCACAGTAGTACTACGGTATGATTGCAAAGCTGAGGTCTCGGGTTCGCACCCCGAGTCGGGCAAGGTGATATTGGATTTTTATATTTTTTATCAGCTAGGAATCAGGAATTTTGGCCAATATGGCGATAGGCTCGCCCTCTACCACATCGTGAGAGGGAAATACAAGGCGATACGTGGATGTCCTGGTTACATCGCCTACCCTTTCTGGGAAAAGGAATGAGTTTATGTATGTATGTATGTACACTGCACAAATTTAAAAGCATTTTTTTCGCCTCGCAGCAATTGCGCGATAGTTAGAAGTCACGGCCCTAACACCCTGTATACAGTTGTACAGCGTTCCAATTAAACTGTAACTGAATCCAATTTAAAACAGCTCTCTTTTAATTGGCAACTGATACAAGCTATATTTAGCTGTTGCTCTAAGCCTTCGGAGATTAATAGGAAACTTTGTGATTTGTGTCAAGTCTGAGTTCAGTAGGTCGTCTTGATTTACTTTTATCTTTATTTTCTAAATGAGTTGTTTCGTATAAATAGGTTTTACATATAAAAATAGTTACACATGTTAATTCACATCTGTATTCCCTAGTTGTGGGTAGAGGCGCCAAAGCTTCTACAGTTCTCAAGTTTAATTTCATCCTAAGATAATGCTATGATTGTATGTATACGGATGGTATTAGACGAGCGTATCGCTTTGTCGGATAATAATTCCAGCCCCAAGCTACTCCGACCCCAAACAAATACGATTTAAAATTAATGGTTTTACCTGGGAAAAAAGTCTGTATTTTTGTTCCCTATTCGTAATTGCGACCTAGGAGTATCTATGTTGGCTTCGCAATCTATTTTGGAAAAACTGCGAGGCTTGGTTGGCGGATGCCCACTAGACGGATAGTTGGTTCATTATTCAAGTTTCCGGTTCGCAAACTATAGGGATTGATTGTAAGCTGAGCTCACTACCACGGGTGGTTACAGCGATTTTTTTATTTTGGCATTTAGTAATTGATGCGGTAAATACGAGTATGTTAAAAATATCACAGTCATTGATAACTTGTACGGTGCAAATGCAAATTTGTGGGTGGCAATAATTGTATCGTTACGTAATTACAATAATGTTTTTCAAAACATTTGGCAACTAAGTACTTCAATTTGAACAATAATTCAATCATACCACTTTAATAAGATAATAATCGAGTTGCAGCAGTACCATCAGTTCAGCATTAGCCAGTAATTTTAAATGAATCATTATTTATTAAAATAGTTTTAAAAATTCTATTCGAGTTCTCTTAGTTCCTTTACGGATCGACGATACGAGGGGATATTGTACGGACGGCATGAGGGCGAATCCGAATCTCCGGCGGAGGACGGAGCGTTGGCCCCTCGCCGCCGCGGCGTGTACTTCTGTGTACACCGATATTGTCCATTTCCCTCATAAAAAATTCCTTTTGTGGTCTTATACCAGGAAATATATTGCACATTTTCATTCTACACACATATATGACGATACCATTTTCGTAGTCATGTATCTTGCCTATCAATAACCACGCACTTCAACAGGGAGGAAACCTGTATTTTAACGAGATTTTCAATGTGCAAGGCAAGCGTGGTGAATTATGGTCTAAGCCTTCTCATTCGAAGTCTTGGTTGTAGAGGAGCTCCATTATCAGCAGCGGGCGCTTATGGGCTGATACAAGACAGCTTACTAGCATATTCAAACCCTGCACTGCAATCCCATTAAAACACTGTAAATCGCTGAAAATGCCTAAGTTTTAAGAAAAAATTATATCAAATATTAATGAAATAGGAGTTGGAAAAATTATAATACATTTTCATACATAGCAAAGAAAGAGAAGCTAATAATAAACTGGAGAATTGACTAGAACTAGAGAGTACCAATATTCAGGAAAGTCAGCGGAAAGCATACATACATGTGTAGTGAGAAACGATTGTTGTGGAGGAAACGATGCAAGCCGATCTCCGAAACATATTTTTTTATCAGTTTCGAATTCGGTTTTAGTGAATCCGAAAAGCTTCTCGTAGGCTTCGAGACATTTAGAGACAGATCTTACTGTAGAGCTGACAGTATTCTTCATTTCAGACAAAAGACGATAGATTACGGTGAGTAGAAAACTTGAAGTGACAAACATAACGTTGATGATATTTGCAGACGCCCGGAGTGCGATGTAAAAATGTTTTTGTTTCCAAGCTGTGAACAAATCCCGACTTTGTACTTTTAAGTATAATTTTTTTACTTTCAACTTTTAAAACACGGTTCTCCGTACTTGAAGCAGTTCAGTAACCGCCACAACGACTGAAGTGCTGTTTCATGACAAAAAATAGAGGTTCGTTAAGTGGTCTTAGTTTTTTCCTTTGCCATAGTAGACAAGCTTGCTACACAATTTTAATTAGCGAAATGTTTCACGGAGTTTTGTCGTTAAAATTTGTTGTAATATTTACGTGGGATTTCACATTCTCTGTGAGCTCATTGCGCAAAGTTAGTTCTTTATTGAGTGATTACACGACAATCATTTTTAACACAACGCTCGGGGATAATCCCGAACGGGTAGGCATCGTCACTCTATTGCCACCCGATAACTTGCCTATCCATCAGCTTAGTTCCGTACCAAAATTGATAGGGTGAACTCCTCACCTTGTGAACAAATCCCTACTCAGCAACTCATATTACATTTCTCAAACCACAAAATAACCTCACGATTCATAGTTGTGTCTACTATTTAGCCATAAATTAGGTAATTATCAGCTATTTTGCCTCTTAATTTTTGTCTATTATAAATAATTAAATAAATTGTTAATGTTCGTTTCTATTCACCCGTTGAATGTTTTACACTCGAGACATTTACTAAAGCATTTGCATGACCGAAAATTTCTAGGTTGCAAATGAATTGAAATTAAAGCGACATTCGCTTAGTTGCGGGACGTGCCTATTCACAACAGCAGAGGATTAGTGCCTACCGAGCATAATTTGTACTACATTTAGTTACTGGATTCTACTCCTCTCCATTAATATGGAAATCTTTTGAGTAAAATCTAAAATAGGGTTATATGTGGATTATGAGACATGGAATGACTGTGTATGATTTAAGCTAAATCATACATGGCAATATATTATGAGGTATTAATAGGCCGGCAACTCTACGAGAAAAAAATAAAACTAAGAATATTTTGTAAAAATGCCTATTATTTAGTTTGCATGCAGTGGGTTAATGGTGACGCTACAATATGTTACTCCAAAGCGAAGACTGCAAAAAATAGATTTCTCGTGATAGCTCTTATATATTCTATTAAACTATATTTGGATGAACCAACGCTTCGGCGAACAGAACTAATTAAATTTCGCTGTACCTCGCATATGTTAAATTGTGTGGGCAGATCTGGTTTTAACCGGGATATTGTGCGTAGGCGTTAAGTGAAAAATCGTATTTCGAGCTAATAAAGTTTGCAGGAAATCGTTTGATGTATGCCCGCTGTCAATAGGTCACTGGAAATACTTGGAGAGGTCTAAATTAAACCGTGAACCTTCAGGGCTCAAAACGATGCTGACACTTTAAAACTTAAATTAACTAATGAGAAAAGTCAGTCTTGTGTCAGTTCAGCAAATTCAATCAAACTTTCCAACTGCTTCGATAGATTTAAAAAAATAATTTTCTTAGTTTCAATTTTTTTTTATTCCAATTGAACATTTCTGAATTGACCCGTGGACCTCTGCGAGTTATTGTGACACGTCATCCACTGAGCCTTACAGATCGCTTTTAAATTCTAGTTATAAGAAAATTGAATTTGAGAACTATTTAAATGGCAGCTTAAGTCTCGACACGAAGGCTTAAGGCGCCCGCTCGTTTATAGTTGAATGAAAACTAATTATTGTTTGAGCGCCCGGCTTTAGTTAATTGTTTAACATAATGTACAAAATTGGCAGGCAGCTGTGCATACCTAGCGGTGCCATTGAGTTATTTTTCAATGTGAACTCCAATTGTTACTCCTAATATATTACATTACCTATCGTGCTCAAATATATATAAAAACCTAGCCGAAAAACAACTCTATTATACAGAGGGAATTTTACAATTAATGAGCGTAGATGGCCAAATCTGAAACTATGAAGAATATGGAAAAATGCTGAAAGGAGTCACGAGTCTGATTTAAAAAAAAACTGCATACTTAAATCTTTGATAAATTAATATGTCTAGCTAGAAATTGAGCCCGATGATTTAAAAAAAAACACATGCTATACGAGTATTACCTCAAGCTACGAACTCAATTGTACATATTCTGTTACCTGTTCCCGACTGAATCTTCGAATCGATTGTAATGAAATTAGTGCAAAGGGGTAACATGGGATCTAGAGGACGTTCGCTTCTCTTCATTACTTAATCTTAATACTATTGCAAGAATGATGGTTATAAATATTGTATGGGGATAGGTGAGTAATACGTGTGGGTAAATTTTTTATTAAATTTGCTGCAATGAGAATTTAGTGAAGTGGAGGAAGGAAAGAAAGAAAAAACATTATATATTTTTTTATTTTATTGGTCCGGCAAACGAGCAAACCGGTCACCTGATAGTAAGTGATCACCGCCGCCCACGAATATCCACGACGCTTTATCATGGATGTGTTGCCGGACCATCAAATTGGGAGGGGTGCGGGAAGAAAAATGGATGAAAGAGGAAACGGGAATTCGGCAATACATTACTTTAACCAGCATTTTTTATTCCTGAGTAGAATATACATACTTATGTTATAATACTCTAATTTCTTCGTTCGTATTTAAAAGTGCGTCGTGGCCTGTTGGTAAAACGGACCAGACGCGACTAACTACATGTTCAGGGTGTTCGCGGGTTCAAATCCCAGGGCACACCTCTGACTTTTCGGAGTCATGTGTGTATTGATAGTCAATCACCACGCACTATAACGGTGAAGGAAAACATCGTGAGAAAACCTGCATACCATAGCGATTTGTATAAATTTCTATGGTATGTAAAAGTCCGCCAACCCGCATTAGGCCAGCGTGGTGGACTATATGGCCTAACCACTCTCAATCGTACTCCCGATTGTAGAGTAGGCCCGTGCCCTGCAGTGGGTCGTATATGGGCTGATACAATAAACAATAACAATAACTCTTATTTCGTATGAAACTTTAGTGAAGTTTAGTATTTTAGGTTTTGAGATAGTTTTATGATTTGAGAGTACTGTTTTTCCCTTATTTGAACGATTATTTTATTAAAATATATCAATTATTTTTTCGTTCTAAGCCAGGTATTATCCCTCATGTTTTAATTAATTGTCTTATCTATATTTAATTTCTATTTCGCTCAAAGAAAGTAATCAGCGTAATTAAATATATTTAGATTTAGAGCTTTCTAATACAAATAATTGAATAATAAACACCGACTTAATAATCCCAACTTGGATTATGAGGTCAACACGAGTGAGCGGTCCCGCCTCTGGGATTTGCCGTCACCATTTCGCATGATCCCCGACATCCTCCCGCAAGCACTGGAACATGTAGGAATTAAAAGGTTGGTTTTGGAGTTTAATGACTAAATAGAATTACATTTCACTAATCTTTTGTGAGTTGTGTAGTTCCCTCCTCGCTTATAAGTCGTAGCGGATCTTGTACATCTCCGCTCGATTCTGACAATGTCACTCTCATTTCATATACTTTCATCAACCTCTGTACACATTATGGTCGGCTCAGGGTAGGCACAGAAGTACCTGGCGAGTCAGAAGACTTGACACCTGATGACCTTTTGCAGGCATCGGTTAAGATAAATGTATTTTTTACGACTAGCAAATCCAACTTACGATATTTTTTTGGAATCAATAATGAGTAGCTATCTAAGCTATTTTTATCTAACAACATTAATACTTAATTGGGCGTAAGATACTATAAAACCACAAGTATATGGGCATCGGAATTAACCTACCCCGTGGACAGCGAAAACGTGCAAAATATGATTTATTTTCTGTCCCATAATTTAATTTTATTTATAATCTATAAAAAAAATAACGCATATGCCGTTTAAAACGAAGCCATTTTATATTAGCGGAAACGCGAAGCTAAATGTCGAGTACATAAAGTATGCACTGGATGTCTGCGGCGAGCGGATAAGCCCGGGGAATTTGTTAGACATGGCCAGCCGAAATGCAAGCCGCTCGCAAGAGGCCGGCTTGTCCTAAATATCCTCGGAGTGTTTTGAGGTGGAATAAAAGTATAATGCATTAGAGGCGAATGTAGTGCAGTAACTTATACAGTTTTTTTATCTCATGCATATTACTAAGGGTAGGCAATGGTGAAATTAATGCAACCAAGACTCTGCCTAGCTTATTTCAATGAAATTTTTCAGATAGAAAAATACAAATTGTATTTCTCAACCTGGGATTCAAACCGAGGACCTGACGCGACTACCCGCAATCCATACGCGGCGCCATACTCCATATTCATATCAAATGCATGCTGCCTCGCGACCAACGCGACTATTGCTCTAAGGCTCACTATTATTTAATGACGCCACTTGCACTGGTCACCACGGTGGCTACTACACTATTCGCTTTGTCTGTCTCTATCTCAGCCGATACGATTACACCACCAACGCCATAATGGCTGTATTTTCCACCCCGTGATTCTAATTTTAGTACATCGCCCAAATTGGCAATAGCACACGCGAGCACCTGCAAGCATCGACAAACGCCCACGTATAATTTTCTTTTTAGGGTTCCGTGCCATAAATAAAAAACGAACATTTTGTAGGAATACCTACTTCCGAATTGTAACCGAAAAAACGAGATTTCTATAAATATAATCTTTTTATTGAGATCTTTAACTTACACTTGCTGTTGTACGATATTTGGGGATCTTGTACGGAACCCTATGCAAGCGATTCCTGATCGAACTTAGCCGATTTTTTACTTAGCAAGCTAGCATTTAAAGGGTGCAGTTTAAAAAATACGTGGAATATTTACCCAGCATGTTCTTAATCCGATGAACGCGAGACGTAAATCGAATCGAAATACTCGAGCCCTGAAGTTTGGAGAATGGAGCTAATCTGTTGGTAGGATTCTGTGAAGTCTGAAGAGGTATGGTAGCCGGAATATCCTTGCTGGAGTTACTCAACAAAATGCTAGAGCTCTTTAAGAAGTAGGTAGACTAGCTTGAAGTGCCACACGCAGTTTGCTAAGCTTATTTCCTCAAGGAGCATTTATTGTTATTTTCCCAAGTGGTGTAGCGCCTATAGCCATTCGACAATGTATGTATATCTATATACGTCTAATTTGAAAGTAGAAATGTATCTGAAAACTTTTTTGAACAATTGATCATTAATTTTCTCTCAACCTCCGTGACCCGAATTTTACTACTCTGTTAAAGACACAGGCCTCTTCCATAATACTCTGGAAATCTTTGCCGTATACTCATATTCAATGCAATATGTCTTAACCAACTGCCCCGCAAAGAATGACGCATAATCATAAACGCTCAACACGCAATAAGTCTGATTCGGCAAGCGTTCGCACAAGTACGAGTAGAGGATGTAAAGTCCCGACGCTTCCTTGTTTGCCACAGTGTATATTAGATAGCGTGCCGACACTTCCCGAGGACTCCCGATGTGTCCCGAGCACGCCCGACGGCCGATGCACCAGGGCCCCAGTCGTGAGAACTGCTCGGTGCATAGGGTAAACGCTGTCATTGATAAGTGCGTAGTGAAATCTGAATTCGTGAGTGGTCAATGCACGGTACTTATGATCGGCGTAGTAAATGCTCCTACCACTTCTAAAAGAATTAAAACAGGTAGTTTCTTAAATTCAACGGACGTATTTTATTTCATGTAAATTAATCCATAATATTGATTTTGCTGCTGCCACCCAATGCGTCGTATACGGATATGCTATATTTACATTAGACAAAAGTCTTCTTGTCTCGTGTCATCTTCACAAACCATAAATTAAGTTAAGTTTAATACTAAGTTCGACATTGAACCATACTGTGACCAAACCAATCTATTAATCGAGTTTCTATTGCCTTTCCGTCAAATGCGCTGCTTCCACTTGCCCGTCATTGTTCTCAGCCGGGCGCCATTGTATTGCCGGCGGCTCAATAGGTCCACGTCCTCCTCAATGCTCGACATCGCTCCAACAATCTTTATCTTTGGATGTCGATTGTGTTACATCTCTTCCTTGGTCCTGTTAATTTTGGACCATTCCACTGCATTGTCTTGACCACTTTGAACACCTACGATATCATTGAGTATCGCCCATTGGATTAATCTTGATGATTGATATCCAGTGGATTAGCAATAATTGATAGTACTGTATCAGGCTGTAATCGCCGGTTGCTGGGCACGGATCTCATCTATAATCGAGAGATGAACTATAACGGCCTTATTCACTGACGGTTTTAAAACCCATTTTATCTATCGAATGTTTTGTCTTCTTCACTCAAACTTAATTCAAAAGTCGTTCGACAGGGACAAAGAATTCTGTAACTAAAATAGGTTTTAAAACTGTCTATAAATAAGGCCGTGAGGGTGTAAGCCTCAGTGCACCACCCTGGCGTGTTGCGGGTTGATCGATATTTAAATAATAATAGTCTTCTTATTGTATTGTAGAGTGGTTAGGCCATATAGTCCACCACGCTGGCCTAGTGCGGGTTGGCGGACTTACATACCGTAGAAATTCTTTAAAAACCGCTACGGTATGCAGGTTTCCTCACGATGTTTTCCTTCACCGTTAAAGTGCGTGGTGATTGATTATCAATACACACATAACTGTCTTCTTATGCTTGCTCTTAAACTTTATCGAATGTGAAATTTATACAATGACATAACTAAAGATGAAATAACTAAACATATTTCATAATAAAATTAACGAATGTTAAAGGAAATTTAGATTGACAATCGTGGAGAAATTGTGCCGTACCACATAACGACATAATTCATTATATGTAAACGAATGTTATACGCGGTATATATCGGTGTACAAAACATTTTGATGACAGAGCACCACTCTTTGATGTATTCACAGATGAATGGAAGGTGATCTTGTCAGAATGTTTGTATTTCTGTGAATTGAATGCGTGACGTATGTATGTTTGCCTGTTTAATTTTATTTTATGAGTGTAATTATTATTTTGTAACATTATGTTGTTGATATTTTTTGGCTTATGTTTGTAATTTAGATATAAGATAAATGTTTTGTTTTTGTTTTCATTATTGAAAGAAAACTATGTAATACTATATTTTTTTACTACTTAACCGTACTAATTATAATAAATAAACAAATATGTACAATTAATTAATTAATCTCTGCATAGCTGTATGAGGATATTTCTACAAAAATTGTATACGGTAACTGCGTCAAATCAAAAATAAATAAAAATACCACACTTGCTAATACAGGATCGATGGTTAACAAAACTGTTATATTTATATTAGGACCATATAAAAATCCATACAAAAGTGGCGCGGATTTTTCTGTCGGGCCGCGTCACGACAGTCAGCTGTTTATGTGTGCCGACCTAATTCGATTTTCTTTTCAATGCTGCAACCAATAACGTGCTTGTCTTTGATGTACTGGATATATACCATTCATTTTGTGTGTGTATCGCGACACTAGCTTTCATTCAAGTCAAAGTTAGTGTCACTTCTATTCGTATTTTTCTCTTCTGTGTTCCTAACAGGGCGTGTAGCGAGTTATTTAAAGGAAATAAAGTGCTATAAAAGAGTCCGACTGTACATTTCTTCAACAAACTGTGTAGGCAGAGACTTAAATCACAACAAATACATTTTAAAAATATTTTCCTACTTCGACTGCAAATACTGCAGGCGTCGGCTTAGAAGCTTATATTCTCGTTTCCACTCATTGTTATGCTTATATTATCATTATTGTTTTATATAAGTCTACCATTTTAAATTGACCTGTCTAATGTACAACGATGCGTGTTAAAGAGAGGTCTAGTTGTATCGCATAATCAACCCGATCATCCACAACACTTTTTGGGTCACATTCATTTTAAGCTGCAGACTTGTTGATAAAATTAATACGATGATTGGTGTACACGTTTTAATTTGAATAGAAGAATAGAAATAACTTGTTTGCATTATATTACAAACATACAAAAACACTTCAAATATATCGTATGACAATATTAACAGAAAAGTGTTTGATTGAACTCTGATGTCCAAATATTTAACTTGTAGCATGGGCACCAGTGATTCAAATTATACATAGCATTTGTTAATACAATTTAAAAAGCTGTTCGATATTGCAATAGATAACAACAAAAAGTTTTAAAATTAGAACTACTTACTCTTATTAAGGTCACGGTATCATACGGTACCTCTTTATTGAATATCTATGTTGCGAAGTTCATCGCAAACCGGCAATGTACAGCGTAAGTCGCAGCTCTCATAACGTGCGTTGATTAGTAACATACATTGCGCTCATACAAGAAAGATCGTCATGACTACTTTGAAAAATATATTGTTGTATTGACAAATATGGCTTTCACATTACATTATCCCTTTTTCTTATTCGTACTTCTTTTTACTCCATACACATAAAATACATGGAATCATGTACTCCACCTGTGTTTAATTTATAGAACAAGAATTAATAGTAATCCACTCGTCCGACTCACCGGAGCACAGTCGTATTTACAAGTATATGGCTTGGCTGTATATGACATTTCCAATATGTTGCACAATTATTTCCTTACATAAGTCTTCACTAGCTTCGAATTAAATTCACAACTTATTCTACTACTACTTACTATTTGGCATTCCAGATATATCAATATATCAATATATACCTAACCATTAAATCCAATCCAATCCATCAGCCAAAGGAAGTCCACTGCTGAACATAGGCCTCTCCCAATGATTTCCACAGCGACCTGTTGGAGGCAGCCTGCATCCAGCGACGTCTCGCGACCTTTACCAGGTTGTCTCAACACCAACCTAACCATTGTGTAATGATAATAATTATTAAAAAATATTTATAAAAAAACATTTACAGCGTTTACCTAAACACTTAAAATATCTATCCAAATTGGAATTTTTAAATTATTAACATTTCATAAAACAAAACCAGAGAGAAAATATAAAGAACTCACTACTAAAATATGAAAAAAAAGCAACATAAATGATATTAAACAATTTTAAATTCTTAATTATAAGATAAAAAAGCGAATTGCATAAAATTAAAATCCTAATAAAATTATAATAATAACGGATTTTCTTAAGAACATAATCAGCGAATTACGTATGAGTTTTGGGTTGAATCAACGTCAGTTCAATTGAAGTGCATAAAATAATCGACGCGTTCGTCCATCAAGGTTTCTATCGATCAATCAAAGTTTATATACCCAAATAAATGTTTGTGTATTCAGCTCGTTGCTCTTGTATTCGCAAATCGTTTATTCAATTGAATTGTGACTGCCCCGGTGGCGTAATTGTACTACGGTACGATTACAAAGCTGAGTCGCGGGCTCGAATTCCGCGTCGGGCAAAGTGACATTGGATTTTTCTATTAATTATCAGCCCGGAGTCAGGATTTTGAGCCCAATATGGCGATAGGCTCGCTCGTTATCACGTTATGGACGGAACATACAAGCCGAAATATGGGCGTCTTTTTAGCACCTCTGCCTACCCCTTCTGAAAAAAAGCGTGAATTTATGTACATATGTATAAATGTATTGTGTGACAATTCCTACTAGACTACACAAGAGTTGAGTTCTTATGTCGAAATTTCGTCCTCTATATTCTGAAACTACTTTGATTGTCAATGCACGGATATCCAAAAAGCGTATCCATCTGCGAGAGATGGTAATCCCTCGGCGATCGACACAGGTAACCTGCCAGTTTTAATCCAGATAGACATACAAAGGCTCTTTCTGTAACTCGGTACACGCGTGTGTCATTATGCCTGGGATTCTTAAACTCAGGATACATTTTCCTCTAGAAAATACCCATTAAATTGTTTGCCTATATTACCTATGTTCAACTGATTTTCTATTCCTTTAAGACCAAGTCTTACAGAATTCCAATATCACTGAAGACCTAAAAAAGTTTTATGCCACCCGAGCGAAACCGAATGTCTATTGTCATAAATAAAATTTCGCATTGCATTACTCAAGAGTTTAAACCCCATATCATTTGGAAGTAATCCTCGCTGTTTCTCAACTGAGGTGGGGTTCGTGTGGATTGTCGCGACGAAAAGCAGAAGCCATCATGCAGATCGCAGTCTCGTCTCTCAGTCTAGACTGATGGCGCTTCAGAATTGTGTCCGACAGCTAAACACACGTGCGATGACTAAACTTTGCCTATGATACTTTTAGTATATTTCGTCTACCTTTAGTTGGCGTGTGGCGAAATTAGGAACTACAAGTAAAAGTAAAAATATCTATTTAATTACTCGAACGTTCCGACCTCTATAGAGGTTTGTCAAATTAATGTCAGTTTCTCTGTATTAGCCCATATACGTCCCACTGCCAGACACGGGCGTCCTCTACAATCGAAAGAGCGATTGAGAGTGGTTAGGCCATATAATCCACCACGCTGGCCTAGTGCGGTTTGGTGGACTTTTACATACCATAGACATTATTTCGAATCGCTACGGTATGCAGGTTTCCTCACGATGTTTTCATTCACCGTTATACGAGTAGTGCGCGGTGATTGACTTTCAATACACACATGACTGAAAAGTCAGAGGTGTGCCCTGGGATTTGAACCGGTGAATTTGTTGGCTGTCGCAGCGGATCCGTTACCAACAGGCCACCACGCACTTAATGTCAGTTTAAATAGGGTTGGTTTTAACTGTCAACGTCAATGTAATGAAAGCCTTATTGTAAGTATAAATAGGGTATATTTTTAAAAAAGCGGACATCAGTTTGACGTACTACACGAGTATAGCGGTCGGGACGTTCGAGTTGTTAACGCATCGTTTGACATAATTTTCATATTGTAAACAACGAGAATTTTTAGCAATAACATGTACAATGTTATGAAAGGTGAAGAGAGGAAAACTGTTTCATTACTTTGCACAACAGCGCTTTCGGGGAACAGAGAACTGTAGATGACATATACGCCATGTTCTCTGTCAACCCAGCTAACATTGATGTTTGATTTAAAAATGTGATGAAACGAGAAGTAATTTTCAATATTCATTTCAATATAAGGTATCTGTTACTCAAATTAAATTCTTGGTAAATTTTTCGTGAATATGAGATGTTATATTTATGTTTCATTACGTTGGATATTAATAAAATGTTGAATCGTTTTTACCCTACATCATCATGTTTACGTTATATCGAGTGTTATGAAATTCATTTTGTATAATAAATTTTATATCTACTGATTATTCATTATTCCCTTAGTGAGATATCACTGCGATAAAGCCTACTTCTATTCTAATACAAAGTCACTACAGGGGATCTATTCTCAAAATACAAATTCAAAATTGTTGTTGGTACATCCGATACCACAGATATTTCTCAACATTAACTACTCTTCTATACCCGGCTATCGGATACTAACAAAAGCTGCCACGATTGGAGTTTTAAACGTAGACGTTTTAAGTCCGGACAGTCACTTGGTTATCCGTTTCGTTACGAGCACCCGTAGGTAAAACTGTGAAAACTTTCAATGGCATTGACGTGTGTTGTACTTCCCCTGTCTGGGAATCTGGCATCTAATTTGTGCTGCAAGTATTGTAGATAATGCTGCTGAACATGTTATGATATTCCATGACATTTTAAAATATAGAGTGGATACATGTTTTGATCATTGGTATTTGTAGTAACGAGATTTAATTGATGGATTTTGAGGGGCAACATTGTCTTCCATTCTCCTGCATGTTTTGGATTCAGTCTGTTTATCTGATTTTAAGAATACCATAATTTTGTCGGCCTATGAGACATGCCCGTTTATAATCGTTGGATACTCTATCTAGAATGCAGTACTCGTACCATCACGTGCATTATATAATCACAAATACGTAGCAGTATAAACACTCATATAATATTTAAATTCCTCCTTCACGAAATTTTATTTCTTAGCAGCCAATTTGAATTCGCTCTGTGGAGGTCACGATATAATAACATCTAAATTCGTTCCGTGAGTTTCTACTAAATATTTAACTATGTTAACAGTAAACTACGAGGAAACTAACCGACGCTGAAGGATACACATTCTAAAATCACATTAGATTGCTCCAGTGAATCATATGAGGAAGTTATCCAATTTAACAAACGAATAAAACATTGACTAAGGATCAAAATATGTAGTTCTACCACTGCACGTATCATATTATTAATAACATTCGACGCATGTCTCGATACAAGAGCTCATTCTCCGGTTTAGAAGGTTTTTCATACTTTCAGGACAAAATAACTACAATGCACCTGATGTTAAATGTAATTATTCTTCTTTTCTTTAGCCAAAGGAAGTCCACTGATAAACATAGGCCTCTCCCAAGGAACTCCGCATCAACCTGTTAGCAGCGGCCTGCGTCCAGCGACTTCCTGCAACCTTAACCAGGTCGTTCGTCCACCTTGTATGTAGGAATGTAATGCAGTCAAATAATTTCATGTCATTGTTTATGGCAATCATATCTCTCGATGTTCCTAGCCGGGATAGTAAACACGGTCGCTAAGCGGTTAATGACCCGTCATCGACCCGTCATCGTAGATTCATCCTCTGTGTATCCAGCCACAATCCGGCCGGCATAATTGTGTCGACCGGGTAGCTGTATCTCGGTGGACACTCTACCCGGATTGCACTGCACTTGTACACCAGATGTATTGACTCACTTTAAAAATATTATAAGTCTCGTGAATAGCCACAGAATAGCACATAATATATTTGACACACTTGGCCCAGTTGTCTGAAGGCTCAAGAGCGAGTGTATTACAAATGTTGTGCCACTAACTATCTGCGCGCTAAGTTAATTATCAAACTCGACTACTGCACATATTGATGTTGCGAGGACTGTTTGAGTTGCGAACTAACTCCCAACACAATGTTACGCGCAGCTCTGTTACACATGTCACCGGACGTTTCCTGTACTTATTTCTTAAATATTACGTGTATTGAAATTTCAACCGACCCGACTTCGCCCGGGTGCACATACTTTTTAAGTCCAGCTCACATCATACAAATAATATTTCGCGTAGTAACAGTTTTGTATTTATACTAGATGTGATTGCCGTCTTATATACAGCACTTTCCGTTCCAGCCCGTTACATCCTGTTTCATTCTAAGACATGCAATTTTATCATCAAACTATAATAAATCGAATGAAAGTGCTTTTCATACTTTTTCATCTTTCTTTTCATCATCTTACAAACCATTTCATCCACTCTTTATATTCTATCCTATCCCCTCCACTTGAAAGAGAAGCAAATACATAATTGAATTCCTTTGCTTATCCCACGGGAATACCACATCTTTTGGATTATGCATTAATCCAGATTATCAGCTACCTCCATACCAAATTTCATCAAAATTAGTGCAGTCGTTTGAGCGGGTAGATTCCTCGCTCATCCCACGGGAAAACTACATTATTCGGGATAAAAGTAGCCTACGTATTAATCTAAGTTATCAGCTACCTCCTAGGTTCCGCCGTTTGCGCGTAAAGAAGTATTAAATACACAAACTTACCCTATAGCTTTCTGGATAAATGGACTATCTAACGCTAAAATATTTTTTTCAACTCGAACCAGTAGTTTCTGAGATTATCGCATTCAAACAACTTTTCAGCTTTGTGTATTAGTACAGATTTCTTTAAAATTGATTTATTGTAAATTAATACGGCTGTTTTCGGATGCTTTATGTCTCTGAAAATATTGGCCAAGGTGGTTATAACACCCATAATTCACTGAACTTATTTCCTTCCCAATATACAATAGTGGGCGAACCTATTTTCATGCCAGCACAAAATCGAGTCTTATTCATGTAAAGAAGTCGAACTCCGGCAACCCAGATTTCCAAACAGAAAAACTTACGCACTGCCAGATCAGTTCAGTCCTTGAACTCAGAATCATACCAAGATTCACAAACTTACACATGCTACATAGACCAGTCTAGCGACCAAAAACGGGTAAAAAAAACCGTTGTCGTTAGAATTTAAAAATGTCTCCGACACAGCTGGGTGCATGTGGTCGCCAGATTTGTGAATGAACAGTATTTTGGTCTGTCATTGATGCGATCCGAATGGTAGGGTTGTCGAGAAATTAAATTGTAATTCATATTATTTTGAACGTTTGTCAAGTGTTTACGGTCGCCTCATTGGCATAATATTTGTTTTTAACTATAGTGTATTTAAAATCAAGGTGCTTTGTAATTGCATATACGGATGGTATGCACAATGTAGAGACAGTGTATACAATGTAAAGATCCTCTATTTAGACTATATCGATCGATTGGCAAGAGAAAAATACATCAGATTTTTTTATGCTCGCAGTTGGCACGACAGTAAATATAAGGACCATTGTGGTAAGTACAGTGCAATCTTTATGGTATCCCCCGGCGTAGATGGTTATCTCCAATTGACACAATTATCACAATCAAACACGGCCAAACTGATACACAGAGGATACCCCGAAACGCGATTCATTTATGTGTGTACTACCACGAGTTCTTAACCTCCGTTTGCTATGGTTGCTATCTAAGCAGTTCAAGTATTCTCCCACCAGGAAACAGGCGTGTGGCAGCCCTACCCACGACGTTATGATGAGTCACCGCCAGGAATACCACGGTGTGAACGGAGTCGCATGACGCAACGCTTGTTTGAGCGGTTCAATTGTTTGTGTTGGAGGCCGACCGCTAAAATTGCATCTGTTGTATACAAACATATATGTATGTACATATGTATATGTGTTTCTCTCTACCGTGTGTTATCTCGGGAAATGACGGGGTCTATCCATTTGGCCCGGTTTTAAGTTACCTCGGGCCATAAGGAAGACCATTGGGTCTTCAAAAGTCTTCATCATTATATAATATCTGGTATACAAAATTACGTCAAATCGTAATACTATCCAGTAATAAAATCTAAGGACATTTCCCAGTTAACTTAGGTTTAACTAACTGTTGCTGATGAAAGTCTGTTTCTCTCTCTCTCTTCAGCCAAAGTCTGTATAACTCATCGAAAATATATCGTAAATATGCTTCGTCCGTCCGTAACAGCTCACGGTAGGTTAAGGTGAGGTCAATGCCGGCAACATGAACGCAGGCTTATTATTATGGACGCGTAGTTTAGAGTTTAAACAATTAAAGTTGGTAAATCTTGGTTGCAGCTTTTTTTTGACTAGAAAGAGAACAGTAACTACTAACAGTTGTGGGGCACACAAAACCTCGAACCCACGGTCACTCGTTTCACAGCTGGCGTTTAACCCACCGTGCCACGGAGGCTATCAGTTAGGCAACTAGGAGTAATTCAATAAAAATATCATTCAATTTATGTTCACTTGTAAACACTGCATTTGATAACGTTTCGATCAAGATAACAATTCTGAACATAGCTGCAATTGACATACCAAAAGATAACGCCAACGATACACCTATGTTGTAACTTGAATGTTATGTGTTATGTAATAGAATTTATTTTTATTTGTACTTGGGTACAGCTATTATGGTGACAACATTCACATACGGCCGTGCTAAAAGATGCTTTTTATAGAATGACGATCAATTTGCCTTTGTTTGTCTTTCGTCTATGCGTTGTTTGGTAGTGCTAGGATATTTGTCTCCGCCCGGATATCAACTTCCGTAGCCCAACACGGAAATGCAGTCTTATTGACCCACTGTCGTGTTTTGAGTGCGGTCATTGTATATCTGGTATGTTTAATTTTTCGGGACCCAAATCCCGGGATTACAATTGTGAAATCCCGGGAATTTTAGGATTCAAATAGATCAAACAACAATGGCAATACATCATATAATTTGCACAGTCTTGGAGATATTTTTCATGTGTTTTGCTTTAAGCGACATACTTACCATGGAGATAAAAAATAGTCTACAAATTAGATTTAAGGACATTACTTGATGAAAACCCGAGTCGAATGCAAAAAGGACTTTGCAGAATCACTTGGCTCAATAACCAGTTTAAATACCATGAAACTCTATGGAAATGTACATCTGCATACTTTTGAGGAATTTATGCACTGGAACTGAGACTAAAGGAAGCGATCTTTCACTTGGGACTCAGACAAAATCTAATAAATACTTATTATTTAGAGACGATATTGCTTCCGCTGTATTCTGTGGAAATTACTCATGATGACTATTAGTTATTTTTATAAATGCAGCACGATTTGACCGATCCCCGCCTCTTTATTTTGACGAAAAATACAAATACAAGGAATTAATTTGTCCACATAGTAAGATACTGTCAATATCATAAAGATTTTTACATTAAATATTAGATTACTTAGAACGGTAGTGCCCATTTAGATGAAACTGAAACTGCTATTGCAATTATCTGGATAAAAATAGATTTTACGTGCTTTTTATCAGTTTTTGGTAATATTCCACAATCCCCGTACTATCCCGGGCATCCCAGGATCGCGTATCTTTAATCCCGAAATTCCTAGTACAAGGCCGGCAAAATTGTGGCCACCGGCGACAGATTGTGGATACTCTCTTATGAAAGCACTTAGCATCATTGCATTGTGGTCCCTTTGTGGAGCTGGTATAAAAAAACTTTTAAATATATCTAGTATAGTTAATGAGGCTTATAAGCTGAAAATAAAGTACAAATATAAACCGTCGCCGCGATTACTGAGCCAGCGCACCTCGGCGAAGGGTCTGACCTACATGTATTTAGGTCAGTGACCGCCTTTTTCCACTCCCAATATTTACGACTGAACTCACTTACGACATTTTCTATTTGATAGACGCAATGGACATATTTGTTTGATAAAAAATATGGGTCGACCCGTAGCCAGTAAATTTGAATGTAGGATACATGCCCAGCAGTGGGGTAGCAACAGAAAACATCGGAATATTTTGCTAATTGAGGTAATGCGAGGTCCCAAAACCACCAGAATTAATACAGTTTGGCAATGCTCCAAAATTGAGGATAAGTCAATATTCAATATGTTTATTGCTCACCACATTACGTTTGTTACAATGATTGTAAGGCATAATATGAATCCTAATAAATTTTATACTCAATGTTAATGTGAACTTTAGATTCTCTACATAGACTAAACAATTATTTTCTGTTAGACAGTTATTCCACCTCGGCCACCCTTTCCTACAGTAGCCCCGGGTAACTGCAGTATGTGTCACTTAAATAGTATACACTCTACCATTTAACAATAACGTAATGAAATTAATTAATTTAATTTAAATGCATAACAAGCAATCGCCGTCAGCAATATGACCGCCGATTGTGCTCCTCATTGGTATAAATTTAAATGCTATTGTGTTTTTCTCCTTATTTTATTATTTACAATAAATTATAAATTGATAAAATAAACTTCCATATTTCTCGACAGACGCATTATATTTCACAGAAACGCATCGGTTAATCCTAAAAGTTATTATTATATCGGCATTTAATTACAGCACTTGTTGTTTTAATTAAGCTGTCACAAGAAAATTTGTAATTAATTTTGTTTGCCGACGTCAAACTAAATCGCTGTTTGGTCATTCCCTGGTTCCACGAATAAAAATTCAAAATATGATTTATTGAAAGAGTCTTTTGGGAATTAAGTGATGATCCTACAGCTTCGAAACGTGTTGCAATAAAGAAGTAGAACTGAAGCAACAACTTCCTTTAGCGATGTGTGTTCTTCCCTTATCACTTCTACTTCACTTGCCTCGTCTGTTTAGTGGTAGCATGCATTATCCGAATCATAAGACCCTGGGTTCAAGACCCAGGTTAGGTTAAGTTAGTTTGGAATAATTTCACACTATTTGCATGGGATTTTTAACTGTGTATCCCGCTTAGCTGTAGTCTTGACGGAGAATTAATAATCATACTAAGGTCGAGAACAACTATCGCCAGTGGCATGTCTGCCTAGCCCTCCGGTAAAACAGGCGTGAGCTTCTGTACGTGTATTTATCGTGATATCGATGCTGTTGTACAAACATCATTGCACGTTTACAAATTCATTTTAATGATCGTATACTGATTTCGTTTATTTACTCTGGAATGTTTGCATTTATACATATGAGTTTCAGTCGACGTCAGGTTCGCAAATATTTACAATTTTCAAATTATTTTTAAATATATTTATTTTTAAAAAATGAATAGTACAGTGACACAGTATTGTCCAACAATATTGTTTATGGCAGGAAACACAAAGGACTTTTACGCTGCCATGCAGATATATCATAACATCGCCAGCAGGTATAAAAATACGTAAAATTTTCGATATGTCATCCATGTGTTTTTATAGTGTGCAGAAATTTCAATATACAAAATACCTGTGCACCCTTTTAATTACAAAACAAAATATGCGAGTTAATCAATTTTGCCAAAATGGAAGCGAAATTTAATTACTAACTTTGGTTAGAAGCGCCATGTTCTACTAACTTATTAATGTATTTTAGAGAGTTGCATGCTTTTACATTATCCTGTTTAGTTGGATTATTTCGGATTAAGTTTAAATAAACTTGTAATGTATTTTTGTTTCATGAAAAAAAATTGAAAATATTAAACTTATATTACGTACTGTTAAACTTATTTTCAAAAAAAGAAAATAGAAAACAATACCCCGTTTTTTTCATAACTCATTTTAAAATGCCTCAAACAAAATCTATCGAATTTTTTCACAAGCCAGCCTTCATAAATCTGCTTTCAAGACATGTATTTATTATAGGGCTTAGGACTAAAGATGGCTTTAAAAAAATGGGAATCCTTCAGTCGGCAAAAACGAATTTACTTTCTGAACGACCTGAATATTCTATTATAGTCAGTGGCTGTCAAGATATTCGCATACTTACATCTTAAAAGTCGACTTAACTCCGTGACCCTCAAAAGCTTCTAGAAAACAAAATTCGTGGAATTGCATATTGAGCCGACTCATTTTTTTTGGCACTGTACTTTTTTATTTTATTTTAGAGAATGACCAAACAATTTGTATTGTATCATATCAGTTCATATACATTCCACTGCAGGGAATGAGCCTCCTGTACAGAAAGTATGGTTGAAAGTGGATAGGCCATATAGTCCACCACGCTGGCCGAGTGCGATTTGGTGGACTTTACATACTATAGAAATTCATACCGCTATGGTATGCAGGTTTTCTCACAATCTTTTCCTTCACCGTTATAGAGCGTGGTGATTGACTATCAATACACACATAACTTCGAAAAGTCGGAGGTATGCCCTGTGATCTGAACCCGCGACCACCGTAAACATGTTTGGCCCACCACAAATTGTCTATAATTGTATAAGTCTGCACAAGAAATAAATACTTTGAGACGAAAGTGGAAAACCAATTAGTGACGAGAAATAAAACTAAAATATTTGTTATATTCGAAAACAATGTCTAATTACGCTCTAACTTCAAAATGAAGACATTAAAATAAGAACATTATAATAATGTTTAATTATTATTCTCTTTATTTTATTTTCATCATTATGTTTAATTATAATTACATTGCTGGTACCCGCAAACTGCACAAAATATGAATACAAAATGTTGTAACCCCAAAACTGAATAATAAAAAACTCACTCTGCGCGCATTTTGCTGAGTAAATGCAAACACGCCGTTTCATCTTTTCTATAAAATAAAATGTGAAGAGAACATAACCAGGACTCTCAAGCTGTTGTGGATCTGAAAATGCGCCACTTAAACTGCCCGAGCGATCTAAGGCTTATAGAAATGGAAAAAGAATGCGGCCAGTCTTCGCTCACTACACAATATAAAACTTGCGGTATATTTTTAATGGAATGTCCATATAATAATAAGCATTGTAGTGATCGCGGCCGTCCCATTTAAAGGAGCAGTAGTATGTATACAAATGCAAGTTAAATGCAAGAGGGGGGGGGGAGGTAATTCGTCGTTTTACCAACACAGAACGCGCCTCTATTTGCGTTTTCTGGACAACTTCGATTACAGTTTTACTGCGCTTACGGCGCTGAACGCAGCAGAAAAGCGCTGAACACTGCTATTAGCACGAAAGAATAGGAATGATGAAAACACACTTGTCCTCATTTCATGTACATTTCCTACCGAAGTCGAATAGACGCGGAAATCTGAACGGGTGCTTACGCGTGTCTATAGAAATTGACGTGAATTGAGCTGAATTTAGTTAGTTCCTAATTAAACGGTAATACAGGAGGCTGTGGAGATCATTGGGAGTGGCCAATGTTCCGCAGTGGACTTCCTTTGGCTGATGGATTGTGGAGACCTTTTAAGCTTTGAGTTTTTTTTCTGCAATTTTAGAAACAGTTTTTCATAAATCTCACGTTCCTACATCTTGAATTAAACTAGTGGAATCAATATGAAGTAATTGCAAATCTGTTTTAAATTAAACAGAATTACATAGGTCCTCCAAATTAACATGACAGTATGGAGATCCTTGAGGGAGGTCTATCTGCAGCAGTGGACTTCCTGTGGCTGAAGAGAGAGAGTGAAAGAGACATATGTCCATAGGCGAGGCCTATGTTCGGAAATTTACTTCCAGTGGCTACTTATAATAATAAGTGAAAATCATCATTCATATCATTAATTAATTAATTGCTGATTAATATTCACCCCAGCACGTTACGCGATAAACATACGATCGGTCGGTATAGCTGATTAAAATATATGATTTGCGCTGTTAATCTACGTATTCCGTTTGATATCCACAACTTTGTTCAACCATATCTAATAGCCTTAATAGTCTCAAGCTTTAAACACATACTCGTAGTATTTGACTTTCGAAGTTAAGTGTGTGTTTGTTGATTACAACTGGTATTAATGGTGAGGTCTTGGTTTCTATTTTTCTATCGGCAGTATTTTCATTGAAGTGTAATAGTTCTGCGGTTGCGAGAATTAAACCTAATCATTATTATAAATCTTTATTCATCACTTGCATAAAACTCGTGCGACATGGTTTCAACCACATTCAAGGAGATCCGAGTTGCAGAATCATTCGGTTTATAATTTGACGACCAGCCATCAACGTAACGTCTTTTGAGCATAATCATATATGGATAAGATCCATCACGTTGCATCTATCCTGGTTAGAAGACATGAGACGTTATCTTTGAAAATAGTTTAGAGAATTTGTACTTATGCAGAAGTGTTCGCCAGTTAATATTTTATGAAAGCGCTAATAAATTACCTAAACTTGTGGTGGGTAGATGTTGAGACCGGCATAGCTAACCCCTATCAATAATTCATGTCACCCCAAACGTTCTCTCGAAAATGATCTCCAGTATGTTTTAAAATACGAATTGGTCTCTTGTTAATATCGAAGGACAACGAGATAAAGACGAATAAAAATTGTTATCTGTCAGATAAACGTGACGTATGTATACTCATCCAATTTAACTGGCACTGTTCGGGAAAACAAAACAGCATCGTTTGATTGCAAACGCCTTTGTAGCATCTCTTCTGAAGGATATCGGATGGAACACTTACATTGTGCCGAAGTATTTGTTTTGTTACTCTTGCGAGTGTCCTCTTTCCTTATAGAGCGGGGAAATAAGCTGCCACGCAACCAGAGGCGCGCTGATTAAAATACTCCGAATATTTGGAAAGTTTACTCTCGGTTGCGTTTCTGTGTGTAAATTAAAAAGGTCCCACTTTGAACACGACATGCGTTCCCATTGCACGAACTCATTTGCACTTACAATCGTAATCGATATGAGGGTATTCATTATTCAGATTGTCTTTGCAAGATCATTTAAATCGTTGACGGAGCAGTGCTTCAGTTGCTGTAGCTGTAGACAAAAAACTATTTCAGTCTAGATTTTTTTTATAATATATAGCCTACGGTCGAATTTAAGTCACTCCATTAAAGCGCAAGAAATAGTCGTATTGTTTGAAACCGAAACACGACAAACACGCGCCAACGTAACGATTTTTTTATGTGTTTCACGAGATAAGCGAGGGGAGGCTGGCATCCCAATTCAACCCCCAGCTCCCTCTTGTGGTAACATAATAAAGTTATTCTGAAACGGAAGCTATTTCCGCGAATTATTAAAGAACACCTACCAGAATATTTGAAAACAAAATTGTTGGGAACAGGCGTTGTTTGAAGAGAATTAATTTTCCATACACGCGTATATTTACCCGTCGGACGCGGGCCGGATCTGCGATTTCCCCACAAGCATTAATGGGGTTCTTGATTTTAGTATAATCTGGTTTTGAGCACGCGCCGCTTGCAGAATATCTGAGCCTGTGCTTGCCAAACATTAGTTTGGCCGCCACGCGTCACTGTCAGACAGATAAACATTTATGGCTAAATCCGTGCGTATGTTAAGTTAATGAGTGCTTGTCATCAATACGAAAGAGCCCAATTCACACACCACACACCCCTTTGGCGTGTTGAAGTTTTGTACTGGTTCAACTAAGTAAGCTAAACGTGCCTTATAAATGCATATTGAGTATCCACCGGCCAGATATCGCTGTATCTCGCCGATCAACACAATTTTTCTGCTCGAATCCGCAACGCAAACTGTACCGGAAATGCGACTCTGTTGCGTATATTAGTGACGATTTTTCCATCAACGCTTACATTGATCGCTTTCCGTGCGGATAATGATATTCTGCAACTAGCAAACTCCACTGTATGTTTTTCCCAGTATGCCGATGTTGTAAAATATTACAACAGCACTACGTAACTAAGACTTACAAATTGCAAGGGGTTTGCCATGCGAATGATGACCATAATCTTCTCAACTTTCATAGAGACTCGCTCCCAGCAGTGGCATATGACATCTGTATAAGGTCCTGCTATGCTATGCCCAATGCTATCGAGAGTACGATTGAGGAGGTTTAGGCCATATAGTCCATAACGCTGGCTTAGTGCCGGTTGGTGGATTTTAAATACCATAGATATTGTAACAAATCGCTATGGTATGCAGGTATTCTCACGACGTTTTCCTTTATTACTATTAGTCAACCTTTTTAGTGCGTGTTGATTTACTATCAATATACAAGTGACTCGGAAAAGTCACAGGTGGGATTTGAACCTGCGAGGACCGTGAACATGTTGGATGCCGCATCGGGTCCTTTATCAACAGACCCACACGCACTTGATATACTAATTTATAACATAGTTCGACCCATCATATGCGAATTTGTTGAATCCAAGACCCGTAAAGCAACTAGCTTTGTGTCGGTATGAGCGGTCGGTCGTATTAATTTAATTAATCTGCATCTGTCATTTTTAAATTTCATATTTGTTGCATGTTTAGACGATCTCGCTGTTAGCACAAATATACGTATGGTGGAATTGTCATTCATTTTTAAAGTACAACCAAAGACTTGGTTGTGTTTGAACTCATGCGGATTTCTATTTCTTCTCTCCAGCTAAAGGAATGATGAACGTAGGACTCCGCCATGGACACATGACCTGTTGGATTTTTAATTACTACATGTTTTTTATTACATATATGTTTAGAGGTTGAAAAAGGACAGTCACAAATCGTATCAGATTTGTCAACTAAAATACGTAAAATGAAATTGCTCATATTATGGGGTGAATCTCATTACCTCATGACTCATAGCCCCTTCTCGCAGATTAAATATGAAATAAATAATGTGGTATGGGAAGTCCACGTTCAATAACCAGTGTAGAGTTTCAGTGTGAAGCTCGGAGTATGATTTAGATTCCGGTAGATTAGTATCGATCTGACGGCATTACGTCATGTGGACACTAGGCGCGGCTTAGGTCGTAGTAATTTGTAATGTAACTTAATCCAGACATTATACAGTACTTCGACCTTGTATCATATGGGTGAACTGATGACCAATGGCGCTGAATAGATATCGAGCTGAGACCACGCATTGCCAAACGCGGCTACGGACGACCACCGACATGGTGGAAAATTCTGTAAACAAAATCATGTCAAAGATGTTTAATAAATCCATTTTTAAAACTTATATTTTCATCTCGTATTAAGTATTCTTCATGATACACTAGTTTTGGGTTATAGTTAATTTAAAAATTTATTTGATCTATTGTAACACCTATAGAATTTCGACCTCATCATCAACTCATAATCAGGCCATTGCAGTCCACTGCTGAACATAGACGTCTCCCAAGATACGCCACAGAGCCCGGTCTGCTGCTTTATGCATTCAGTCGCTGCCGGCCCTCTTGTGCAAATCGTCCTGCCATCTGGCCAGAGGACGTTCCACGCTACGTTAATTGGGACGTGTTGTGTGTTAAATAAATAAATAGATAATAAAGGTAGTAGGAGATTACTGGATGCAAATCGCTTCTGTGTAGCTGCGAAAATCCTTGAGGAGGTTTAGGTTCGTCAGTAGACTACTTTTGACTGAAAAATATTTTGCGTGCTGTCGATTGTAACTTTTTGAATACTTATTTTTTCTTTGGGAATTATCTAGGCAAGGTTATTAGTGTAGATCGTAGTTTTACACAAAAGATATCCATAACGTATTTTTTCCAAAAAAATATTAACATCGAATACAACAAGATGCATAATTTATACAGTTATATTGTATATTTGGTATGATTCAAACGCCAGACACCAAGCTTCCGAACTACCGTTAATAGATAACAATTGTACCCAGTGACTCCTGGTCATCATCAGACATGGAACCGTAAGTCTCTGTCTTACAGTTGTAGGTAATTATGAGTTCTGAATCGTATTGCTACTGTTTATGAGCAGGCGTCTCTTACCATCAACTGATCGTGTCCCGTTTGTCATTCTCGTTAATAAATAAACAGGTGTATCTGGTAGGTATATCCATCAATAAGACGATCAGCCTTTAGACACTAAGCAACAGCTCAGCAGTTTATCCGGGTAGTTCCCGATCGCCAGAGGCTATTCAGCCAGCAGGTTATAGTTCAAACGCAACATTCTACAAACATTTCTCGGAGCAAGAACTGTTCCAGTGGTGAGAATTCCTACAACAGAAGTTCTTTCATTACTGATCGGCTCATTAGTTTGTTAACTAGTTGCGTGGGGAGTTTAAGGTTGAATTCTCAGGTATTATTACGCGCTGTGAATAATCTTTTGAAATAACTGCCTTGAAGGCATTGAATGGTGTGGATTTCAGGCAGAATTTGCGGGTTGTAGTAGTAAGATTAAAGCGTTTTAATGTAATTTTTAAAAAGTGTTCCAATGTCAATATAACGATAGATTACGAGTATATTATTATTTGGATTATATTTGTACCCCAACGGCCTTATTTATACACAGTTTTAAAACCTGTTTTAGATTTCGAATTTTTTGTCTTCCTCGCTCAAACTGAATTTAAAAGTCGTTCGAAAGGGACAAAACATTCTGTAGCTAAATTAAGTTTTAAAACTGTCTATGATTAAGACCGTAAGGATTTAATTTTGTTATAGTTTACAAGAAAATAAGGTACTATACCTTGGCACATGTCGTGTTGGGCGACTTTATTTACGAGGTGTAAGGACTAGTAGAACTCGAATAAGTTTAAATAAATAATATCTGGAATAAATACATTTTCCATACATTAGATCGTCTTTATAAAGGAGCCCTATTTGCAGACTTTTTTCATTATTTTTGTGTGTATCTATTAACGGTACTTTAGGTATATTGTAATCTGTCAGTGTATACAATTCCTAGGAAATGTGTACATTCCTTAAATAGATAGGAAATGTATGATTATTTTTACAATATCTACTTTTCCTGGGAAATGTATACATTTTCTCAATAACGATCGAAAATGTATTACAATCGGTATGTCAATGAGTACGGTGGGTATGTGGAGCATTCCTCTACAATTTTAATTACGCAAGCGAATACAGAGTTTGAGACAAGGGGGTGGTTAGGTTAGGTTGGGATTGAGAGAGATTATAAAACAGCAGAGGTGGATAAAATACAATTTAATATACTTAAAAGCTTTTTTAAAAACGGAAATAAAGTAACGATTGTTTTTTTGCAGTCGGGATTTTTATTTTCGGTCTATTAGTTCGTTTTATTTACTCTATACACAGAAGCAGTCATTTTGATGTATTTCCTAGCATCATCGCAATATTGCATACATTTCCTAGGAAATATATACATTTCCCAGGAAATTTATGTATTACAGAATCGCCAAATTATAATTTAACACATTTCCTAAATGTGCTCGGATTTGTATACATTTCCTAGTAATTGTGTAGAATTCCTAATTTCATACACTTCCGGTAACATATCTACCGGTCGAGTTGTATCACTTGGTTTTTTCATCGTAAACCAGCGTTGCAGTTTCGTTTAAGTCGAATGGTGCCGACTGAATTAAAAACCCAATGAAACAGTAATTTATATGTTCATTTAATTATATGTTTTTCCTTCTATTACATTTTTATTAATCCAAAAAAATATATTTTGTTTAAAACTTAGTTCGATAATCTTCACATGAAGCATGTTATTGCGGAACTATATAGCACACCCGAAAATTCCGAGTTTCCGTACACGAAAGTAATCCGCAGCGGGCCTTCGCTCCCTTTCGGATGACGTCACAATGTTGCGTCCTTGTCCTTCGAACCTGCCATGTCGTGGTGACGAGAGAGAGGGCATAAACCTAGGAGGGTCGATGCTTGGTCTTACATCATTCTCGCTATCGGGACATGAATTCTAATTAATATAAACAGCGTTGTTTGCTGGATTTTCGCTTTGAACGGTTTGAAAGCCGTACTCGTTACCTCTCGTGCCTCTCGCACCTCTTTCCTAGAAATGTATTCGTATTTAAAGCGGAAGATTAATCGTTAACAAGGATAAAATTTGATTGTTTTGTAAACAATTATTTATAATAAATAATTAATATTTAATAATTAATCTCCAACATCGAATATTTTATGAAGGAAACTATCATTGTAGACTAAAAAAGGTACGCATTTCCAAAGCTTTAGTCCCCTTCAGTTTAATTACTGCGATGCGTCCTCTGAATCTCGGCCTACAGGATTTGTACCACTGGTCACTGGAGCAGGAAGCGCCCTAAGACTATAGTTTTAATACATGCCAACAAAATCCAAGTTTGAGGTCGCGTTGGGGTCCTCCGACCTCTATCGATCGAAGGACCCACCGTAGGCGAAACTGTTTTCTATGCCTCCCGCCACGTAATGCTTCAAAAAGAACAAACGCCGAGAAACGCAATTACTTAACTTTCTCGTGTTTAACGTTTTTAAGCCACTGTAGATTAATTGTTAATGGGTTTGCTAAGCTGTATTGTAATTGCTTATACGTGGAATTTATTTTGTATTTTATTTATTTGGAACAAAAGGAAAAACTTAAATTAATGTGGTGTTCCAAAAACCGCACAATCAGTTTGTCTGCGGGATCAATTGTTGGTTGGAGGCAAGGCATCGAGGCAAGTTTGAAAATTTAATGTAAAGAAATCTGTACTAAAGTTATGTACATACATAAGTCACGCCGTTTTTCCAGAAGGGGTAGGCAAAGGATTTCCTGGTACCAACATTGGTAACAACATACCTGGCACAAATTCCTGACTCCAGGCTGATGAATAAAAAAAATTCAATACTTTTCCCAACACGATATTCAAACCCGAAACATTGCAACCGTACCGTGGTACAATTACGCCACTGAGGCACTAAAGTGTAAATAAAATTAATAAAATCACGCCTGTAGATATTATGTTTACCCCAAATATAAAGCACACAGCAATGACAATAATATCGTCTACAGTACGACAATCTTCTTCCTTTTCCAAAAGGCGATGCGCGGACTATTGCCATGCCGGACACAAACTATAATAAAGAGAAAATGTGTGATTTTGAGAATGAAAAAAATATTGCCCGACATGAAAATCGAAGCCAGGACGCCACAATTCACTTTATACCGATTTCTAGTAGATCAATGACACACACTTATTTTTGAATCAACATTTTTTTGTAACAATAAAGATGTCATCAGATGCTAAGTGATTGACATCCGAAGCACTAGGGACTTGTATCATTGAAACATTATGGAGGGAAAAGAGTAATACTCAACATTGTAGGATACCGAATAATATCACTCCACCCAAAAACGATTGTAACTGTTACTTCACATCGATTTTCCATGAGTACTTGTCGTGACAGCCCATGTTTAAGCCAAACTACATACTAAAAGTTAAATTTTAACAATTTCACGACAAAAAACTATATATTGATAAAATTGTATTAACAAAAGAATATTTCTCAAGTTATAATTATGGCTGAACATATAATGTTTGAAAGTGTAAATTCAAGTAAGTATTTATTTCAATATTAATATATTATATTAGGTACTACATAGTTAATAAGAAGAATTATAAGAGGTAACAATCGTGTTTATAAATCGGTGGAGGCTTGTAATTAGCTATAGTTATATGTAAGATTAGTTATTTGTATTTGTTATTTGTCTGTAAGATTCTCTAAAATAAAATAAATTATTTGTAGATATACCGATATTCGCGTATTATATAAAAAAACATATATATGTATATACACAAACGCACGCCTATTTCCCAAGGTAGGTGGAGTTACCAAGAAACCCACATTTCGCCTTGCATGTTCCAATTGCATTATGCAATTGGGGTCGAGCCTGTCGCCATAACATCCTGAACAAATTCCTGACGCTGGGCCGATATTGGATAGAAAAATCTAATAACAGTTTACCCGACCCGGGATGCCACCATACCACAGTATAACTACCGAGGCAGTTAAAAAAAACAACTGAAATATGAAGACTAAAAAGCAATAAACCCTACGATATAGTTAAATTACAAACAACCCTATCGCAAGGATAATCATTTTATCATGATTTCCCAGTCATCACGATTGCTTTTTATTTGGCTCTTTTGAATAATTAATTTATAGGATTTAAAAAGTCGGCTGCAATACGAAGGCCTGCGGTTTTGTTCACCATACCGATATAAATGTTTGTGTGACCAGCAATTATTTGTTACAAAAACTTGCAACGCTTAAAAAATCTTACGGATAAATACAAATACAAAAATATTTTAGTTATCGAGTGTTTTGTCTTCATCACTCAAACTGCATTCAAAAGTCGTTCGGAAGGCACAAAATATTTGGTAACTAAAATATGTTTTTATTGTCTATGAATAAGTCCGTTAGTATTTTCTAATATTGACACAGGGATTAAGAACTACATTACGAGTTTTTGTGCGTAATATTTTAGTTATATCCAACTTATATATCCAGCGTATTACAATCAAACCACGCACAAAACATCGCACCGCTGAAAATGTTAAAAGTGGAGCAACAGTGCTACGGCGCGGTAAGAAGGCCGCGCCGAAATCGCGGAGATACGCCTATCGATTGATTAGCGGGTTCACGCTCGGAAGACGCGCCTTACGCCAGCCGCACTGTCTTTACAAGAGATGATATTTACTACTGGGAACTTTACTGTAAACTAGTTAAAGGAATTTCGCACTACTAGAAATGTTCCTTGAAGGTTCTTGCCGTTAGTTTGGTCTGCAGGCAACTTACTATTAGATCTGTTGTGGGCTCTTAGTCATGACAGTACTCGTATATAAAATGGGTTCTTAGGTGTTCTCTGTGCATGTCCATTTAATAAAGGAATTCGTTTTAATGTGTTATACGCCATCTCGCACAAGAGGTTCCTTTTTAACAAAGAATTTTGAGTAATTACAAGAGATGGCCGTGTCTCGGCGTTGGATACTTTGGAATGCACTGCAAATAATGCTGAAAGCATTTAAAGCCGCTTTATCGTGGCAGTGTAAAATGGGCTTAGTATTAAAGTAGCTAGAGTTTATCCTCACATATGAATGGTCGACACAATTTGCCGGCCTGGATGCTCACAGGGTGAAAACGAAACGAGATAATCTTTAGTGGTTCAATATGGCGATATTCTATATGCGACTGTACGCGGGAAATATTCTTATTGAAGCTAACATTTCTTTTACGACATCAACTCGGCCTAAACAGACACTGTTATAACTCTTCCATAGGATTATAACTCAACTATAACACGACAGTCCACTAAAATGTAACTAAATAAAGCCTAAGTCCTATTTATCAATCCAACAATTCCTGTTTATCCAAAGGTTGCCAGGAAGAATGCGATATAGCCGCCCATTGTACTACTTTAAGTATATTCCTTATATTTAATTATTATGTAACTTGAGAGTATAAATAAATAAATAGAGCTGGAAATACATTGAAATATACTTAAACCAAATAAGGTTTATTCTGCTTCGCAATTCGTCTCTCGTGTAACCCAATGTACAAATATATCTACGTAATAAAATATTCAACATTACACCTTCAACGCACAAACGCGATGTAAGTGAGTACAGTTGAATGTTTTATTACTTTTACGTTTAACTCGCCTAACACGAATCTAGACAGCCTCGTCTTTGACAAATCTTGGCTGTAGTCGATTTACATATAATTACCTTTTAAAAACGTATCGTGGGACGTCCTCTGGCCTATGTCGGAACGACTTGTACAAGAGGGCCGGCAGCGACTAGTTGCATAAAGCAGTAGACTGGGCTTCGTGGCGTACCTTGGGAGACGCCTATGTCCAGCAGTGGGCTACAACGGGTTGATTATGATGATGATGAAGCTTTTAAATATTTTCAACTTTTGCAGTGTCTATAATGTCCCGCAATACCATCAGAGATAAAAACAAGGTATTGTATCAACACCCATTGATGGACGTCGCTGTTCCAAACACGATAATTATTGGTGACGAAACTACTCGTATCTAGACGAGCATTTTCTGCTGGCGCGGCGGCGTTAAGCTCTAGTCTCTTGGTAAACGATGTGCGATAATGGACAGTGCTTTGTATAAAAAAAACAGAATAATTCACCTTTCATTCCCTTGAAGTATGCATCACAGATAAAAGGCATATAAGACGCGATATTGTATGTTCCTTCACAAAACCAAACCAACACCTCTCCGGTCGGTAGCGCAATAAGCCTAAGGGTTCATTATCACGATACGTAGTACACCAAAATCGAGTAATTGAATTACAATTTGGAAATTCGGTAGCGCGGAAACCGTGGTGCGCCGCGATCGCGCCCCAGGCTTTGAAAAATGCCATCGGACTGGCATCACGCACTCGCTTTGATAATAATATGTGCGGCGAAATAGCGAGTAGAGCATCACTCCCAGGAATTTGTGGTACAATACTGTTGTGAAACGAGAGGCCGTGGGTTTGGGGCAAATATCTGCACGATTTACAAATATTTCTTTATGTGCGGGGATTTTTGTACCCGAAAAGTCCCCCGGAGTTTCATAATACAAGTATATCTTAATATTATTGGGTCAGGACTATGTGACTGGTATAGACACAATACAATCCGCACAAAGAGGTAAATATTAAAAATGCACATTCGTATTTGTGACATACCGTTTGTAAGGATCGGCTGACGCCTTCACAATTGTGTCTTAAGGAACGGCGCATCCGTTTTCCGGCAGAAATACATTCCGAGATATATTTCCGCGTTCCCCCTCTCGTCTGTCTTCGTGCGTGGAAACGGCCTTATTTTTTGTATTCCGTGCGCAGAGTGCCAACGTAGCCTTACTAATCGTATGCCATTTTTTTATCTGCCATACCTTTAAAGTGGTTTCTCTTTGGAACCGTCTATATAAAAAGGGGTAAAAATCTTGTGGATACATTGCCGCGTGGGTAATAGACATAAACTTTCATAAGTGTACATTTTCTTGTTTATCGTCAGCACGGAAGCCAAAGATACAAGAGCTAGGCAACTTCTCAAAACACCTAGTTTGATATTTCACGACGCAGAGCCGACATAATGGCCCGTCTTAAACACAAAAGTGTAATCCCACAGTCCGGTGCTGTGGTCGCGCTATTCAAAAGACATAAAAATATCTAAAGTCGGCGTCGTAATGCCAAACAATGTCTTATGTACAAAAGATTTCAATACAATAGGAACCTTTGAGCGACTGACCGCACAAACCAGGTCGCCCTGGAGCTTCTCCGAAACAGCACAACTCATCAGCGCTCCACAACTTTCCCGTAGATAAAAGATATCGGAAGTTGGCACAAAATATCAACGCTTTACAGCTACTCGACTGGAAACTGACACTTTATGTACTGGCACGACGCAGTGGCTACAATTCGTGGTGGTAACAGTGTGGATAGGCTATCGACATATGAGTCATAGTCCGCGATCGGGGTTGGCACAATAACGCCGGCCTGCTCAAAACCTGTTAAACTACCACAGCTTTTCCACCATTGCGTATGATTTTCCATATCTAGACAGAAACAAATAACCTACCACCAGATTTTGGGCGCATAACAATCAGAAAATCCGTCACTTCACGTATCTTCTGTTAAACATTTGTATCCATCGTGCCGACCTATATGTATACAGCTTTAACGACTTGAGAATAAATTTCAAAAGAAAACACTAAGTAGTCTGTGAGAAAATCTAACCTGAAGGGATTCATACCCAATGAGTCGAGAATAATAGCTATGGAACTAGGCTAACAGGGAGGATCAACCGTATCGACACGAACTCGTCGCCGCTTACATATTTCAATCTTCATTGCGCTTCCTGGCAGTGGGTTTATGCATAAGTGCTTAAGACAACATGTCCTGGATAATGAATAGGTGCAATCACGTCTGCGGTGACGGGGGGTAGACGGCAGTGAATATAGTAGTGAAATACACCAGGGCGGTGAGACATCGTATTTATTTTTTAAATGAGAAAGAATATTCATTATAGGAAAATAGTGGACATCTCTTAAATAGTTATTTATTTAGATTTTTGTGTCATACAGCTCTGTATTATCGTCGGTTACATCATGCCACAACTCTAATACTAATTAATAGGTTTGTTTTTTTACTTAAACCTTAAAATACATAGATTATTTAACAATTTGGCAACAGTAACCAAACTACCATGCCACCCCAACTAGAATTCGACACGCCACTGGAGCGCAGCGCCGCCACATCCTGTCAAACACTCTATGAGGCCGTTCAAAATCAACAAACTAAACGGTGTAATAAAGTTTTTGTAAAAGGGAATTTTAAACTCTTTGTGAATATGCTTTATTTTAAACGGTCTAGCAGTAATAACAAGTGATTAAACGATAGACCAATGTTATTGGCAAGAAAATTTGGATGTTTCCTGAAAGAATTGACGTCGAAATCGCTTTAGATAGAGTGTTGGTGAGAACGCAATCTTTATCTGGATTCTGAATCGAAATGAGTATAAAAGTAATAAACTACGCCGTGCCGGTAAAGCAATATTCGTAACAAGGAGAGTAACTGATCTAAGAGCTGGCTAAAACACCTGATTGACCACTGACTAAATTATTATAATATATTTTTAACTCTGACATAGGACAAGACTGTTGTAATCTAGCGTCATTGAATTACAACAAACTACCTTCAGTTTCCTAGTACACTGCAATTAAAGTATCAAGATAATATAGTCAAGATCATATATATCTATAACCGCCTGTCTAAATATCATCATTTGATAGTTATATCCGATAGCCTACGTTATATGCCCACATTAAAGGGGAACCTCGATTCTGGGCCCAACGAATTTCGGTGTACACGAAAGAAGTATGTTTTAAAAAACAATTCGTCGCATTTTTTTGCAAAAATTTTAGTTGCGTTGTGTCCGAAGTCACTAAAACTACCAACTTCGTTTTCGGTAGCAGTCTTGATATACCCTGTATAATTAATAATGTTTCGGGTTGTATAATTGTAGATGTGTGACACTGTGCCACTGTGCGAACCTCGGGTGCGACACACGATACGCATGATGTGGGATCAAGACTATGTATGAAATGTTGGATGTATACTGTATGTATAAAAAAATATATAGCTCTAATCTATGCAGGCCAAGCCGATAACGATGCTGGACAAAGCATTTCCTTCTTGAATCAGGTAGCCGAAGCCAGCAAATGTGACCCAATTGACGTTGAATTAGAATCAGTCGCGTCCATCGAATACGATCACAATGCCCTAGAGCTGGGGGGCTAGTCTATGATCCGAGGCGAAGTTCGAATTTTCGAACGTTGCACGTAAAACTGTACGACTGTGCCTAGGTACTCCACAGTATGTTAGACTTAGTTCCGAGTGAATTATAAGTAATGTACTCGTAGAGAATAATATTGATTTTTAGAAGTGGAAAACTCATAATTTACTTCAGTCCGCGAACGTCCGAACATTCGAACTTCGTTTCAGATCATAGAGTAACCCCCTCGGTCGTAGCTATATGAAGTGATAATTTGGTTCGACAATACGTTGCTATTAGTGATCCATGTACGTGAGTGGCAATTAATTAGGTTGGTTAAGTTGTACGTGTGGTCAGCGACAAACACCATTCACCAGTAGATTGTCTATGTACAGGGTTTTGAAATTTTCATCGAGTATAACCACTCTGTTGATAAAAAAAAACGAATTTCCCTAATTCGGGGCCAAAATATACAGTTTGATTAAACGCAATCACGATGGGCTGATGAACTGGTGAACGTCGTAGAAGGCCGCTGGTTGGTGATAACCCGCCGTTATGCAGAACTTTAAGCCAAACCCATCTTCAGTAGTGGCTTCTTGTGACTCATATTGATACCATAGTCTTTCGCAATCTGGTCTTATCATACCAGTATTTCTTACATTATTAAAGATTGACGTACCTACAAAATATCTTGGCAGACATCAATGATGAGTAACGACCTAAATCAGTTTGAAAAATTATGAAACGGGGTCAGTGCGGCACGGGCCACTCTGCAGTGCCCAGACGGTCTAAACAAACCATCCGATGTTTGTTCAAACAATAAACAAATAAATTATCGCTACGCGAGCTCCATCTCTACATCGCCTCTTTGGTCGAATAAATTTTTGCACGAAAACTATTATTTTCGAGTTGTGCTGCGGTCGTACGGTGGCGCCGGGTGGCAGTGGAATTACTATGAATACTGACTGACTACTAATGTGACGACACACGTTTATGTAATTCGTAATTACACTCTTTCGTAAACACGTATTTAGTGCTTATTTGCAACACTTACGCCAGTCTATCATATTTACTAATTCCATCGTGCGTTAGTGTCGAATATAGATGTCTTAACTGTCTCAACTAGCGTTTATAATAAAGTCAGTACGAAATCATATACCGGATAGATATTATCAATACTTTATATATTCCAATAATCTTCGTAATCACTTTAATATTTTGGAGTACCATAAAGACGTAAATATCTTCAATGTCTTCTTACAAGTTGTTGACTCCATTCATAACGGTAGCGAGCTCCTCAATATAATATAATCGGCACTCTCCAGTCTGGTGATAAAATTAGATTTCGAAGTGGATTGCTAAGCTTTTACATCCTTGGAGTGAGTTTTCCCGCCGATCTCGATGGCTTGTGGGAGAAATTGAATCAACATCATTTATGGTTACAGGCCCCACTGTGATCCTATTAGAGAAAAGAAAATGCTGAATTTGACGGCATTCAAATAATTCAATAATACTATTTTTTGTGAGCAATAAAGTTATTCCAGCAGATGGCGTTGTTAAGTAACACGAAGTCAATGAGTGTTTGCTTTGAGGTTAGACTAATAATATCAATTGTTTATTTATATTATTTGTGTCTTCTTAATGCACGTGTTCACTTAAAAATGCCTAAACGATCTTGGAAAAAAACGCTTATAAACAATTAACTTCACGAAGCCGCAACTCGTCTCAAGAACACCTAGAAGAGCATCGTCATCAAACTGATCAGGATTCTCAAACTTCTCACAGTGAAGACTCCTTTCAAGGATACCGTCATGAAAATTAGGTTTCTGCTCGTCCCACACGTGCTGCTAAAGCAAGATGCTTGCAAAATTTGACTGACATTACACGAGCAGAAAGGTCTTATAATTTAGATGTTTCACGAGAGCGTGCGGCCCAACGTGTAGCTAATGAAAATAACGATAATTTCCAAAAAACACAATTTGTAAAAAAAAAAATAACGAGCAAAGCTCGGTCATCCAGGTACTCATTATTTATATGATACACCTAATTCTGGAAATCGAATCTAAGACATCACGATTGATGAATTGTGAAGTGAAACACATACGGCGTATCATACGCCACGACTAAACCAACGTAACATTTATATTTTGCCTGTATATGGCCCCAGGAATGTCGATACATAAATAGTATTTTCGTCGTATTTTTAATGACGGAACATTCAGCCTTCAAAAGCCAGCTTTCAAAATTATTTTACGTACGCGGTTTATTACGTCTTAAAGTCGGTTGGTTTAAGCATCAATGCTATTTGGAGTGTAGTACAGAACTACACGTTAAACTTCATTGAGACGCGGTACTCGCAGCCCGACCCCACTCTCCCGTTTCTAGGGCTCCCCATGCAACTTGCCTCCCCCCACCCCCTCCCCGCACTCTCCCCGGCCCCGAGCTCAGCTGATCACTCATTCATGTCGCACACTACGTTACACTTATCATGGCGTGCATTCGCGTAATGCAGAAATATATGGTAATTTCTGTCAGTTAAATGGAAGTAGCGCTCTGTGTTTTTTTATTTAAAATGTTCATTTTAATGTCAATGTGTGCACGTGTAGATGGTGGATACAGATAGAAAACGTAGGTGACTAATAATTTAATTACCAAATGTAAAGACAGAAGGCGAGTTCAAGTGGGTATTTCCTACACGAGTCTGATTGTGTTGAATAGTCCTCTGATAATTGTTAATACACATACTTCTACAGCGTTTTGAGAAACTAGAATACACCAGAAGGTAATGTTATTTAATTATATCCATTTTAACACACATGCTACCCCGCGGAAACTCTTCTCTACCACTCAATTTACCCGGCCCTGCGGCTTTCCCATCAACGCGTTGCCCTGAAAAGTGGCGATTTTGTACATTTTTTTTTTTTCGATAATCTACGTACCTTCCTCTCGGTTTTTGAGGCGCCTATTTTGTATATATTTTTTTGTACCTGCAGTCCCTTCGTATGTGTAAGTCTCAAATCTTAATGTGATAATATTACCTACTACCGATGCCTAATACTAAAATAACACATTTTTATTTGTGACATTATTACACAGTTTTCAGGAAATCTACTAAATCTATTTACATGAAATATCGCTGTATTATTTATTAATATGTTGTGCAAATTGGCCAAACTACAAGTATAAAGGCCAGTAAGCTGCAATGGAGTACTAATTGCACCCGGGCGCAGCGGGGTCGACCCACAACTTAGTTAAATCATTAATAATTCTTGAAAGACAAACTTGCCAAAGAGCCCGTAGTTATCTGTTTAGAATAAAACGAGCGCGAATTAATATTTGATTTTATGAGATGCCAATTAACAGAGCGCTGATTTTGTGCCAGATTAATTGGGACAATACCGAATGGCGCAAATACAAACTTTTCTATGTAAATATAATAATAATTGTAGAGATGTGATGAGTGTTGTTCGATGATGAGATGATGATTGTGATAGAGTACACACAAACATCACGAGGTAGGCTTGGTAGGCAGATGTGCTGCTATAATATCCACATTTCGCCTTTTAGCGTGCCGTTCCACGATGTGATAGGGAGCGAGCCTATCGTCATATCCTGACTCCGGGCTGATAAATAAATAAAATAAAAACTCCGGGCTGATACTGAACCAAAATGGGAACCCGAGACTTCAGCGTTGTAATCGTATCGTAGTACAACTGTACCATCGAGTCAGCCTCAGATAGAGGAATTACCGTCGAATGGAATACGAATACGGAATCGAAGTCGTGCGATCATCTTTCACCGGAATATTATTTAGCTGGAGGCCGAGAGGGGTGTGTTGGGCTGTACTTACTTTCTAGCCCAGCTTTAATATATTATTAAAGACAGGCGGGGTCCCTGCTAAGTCTTAGAGCGTAATGGCCAAGCCCTTGATGACCGTCACGCGCATTTTGAGCGATATTTGATATACCAAAACGAGAAATGCGGAAATCTTCTATGTAATTCCTGTCTTATCGAAACCAGGTGTATGTACACTGACAGATCACGAAAGGCACTTATGGGGACTGTCATAGTTATTACATCCCGTGGGCTTTTATTCGGTTTCAGTTATCCGGTGATATTAATAACACTTTTTGTTTCATTTACAAGTTACAAACATGGAACAATGTCAGACGTTACAGAACGAAATATTACAAAACAAAAATACAACACATGAAACTAAAATAAAAAAAAAAACATTACACATCACTTTAATGTTTGTATGAATTAAAAATGGTGGTCAGACGACCTGGTAAAGGTCGCGGGACGTCGTTGGATGCAGGCTGCCTCCAACAGTGTGGAAATCATTGGGGGAGGCCTATGTTCAGCAGTGGACTTCCTTTGGCTGATGGATGGATGGAATTAAAAATTAATCAAAAAGACCTCCTCGAACTATACCCGGTGCAAATGTTCCCTTATAATAGGACGTTTCAGTCGATTTTCATATTCCGCGCGTATCGGATTATTACGAACGCAAGAGTGTTACGTAACGAGTTTTTTTTTTAAGTTATTCAACCCCTGCACTTCCCGCGCAGTTGTCAATTTCTATTTTTAAATTTCGTTAAGTGCTATTGCTCGTGGAACTAGGTGGAATATATTCTGAATAACTGATATCTTTAATGGATTTGTAGTGCACATATAGTAGATTTTTTATAGAATTATTTATCGCCATTGCTATTACCTGAATTGTTTTTTAAAGAGTAGTACACTTTTTAAGGTATTTATTTCGCAACTAGTTATTCTGCTTGGTTATTCTGCTCCCCTGCCGTTCCACATATTTCTTTCCTGATGTGAGGAATGCTGTTAAGCTCCGGCTTCGATATCCCCGGGTGGCCAATATCGATATACCATTTTCCGACCTATGGACATACCTATGCCTACCTATCTTGACCAATTGCGGCCCGTTTACAAATTCTACGGTGACTGGTTCTATGGCGACCACGACCACACTATGTTTTCAACGGAAAAATATGAAATATTACGCGTCCGGATCTGATATTAGTAATTTAGTGTCTACTGATGGTATACTTTGATAAAACACAAAGCACCTGCTTTGGCCTTGTTAAAATATAATTATTTTGCGGGCTTAGACCGTGCTGTGTGGTTGGTTATCGGAAGTCCCCCTCCGGAAGTGGAGCTAGGACCCCTCATCATGTACAGTCGCATGTATTATCTCAAATTATGGTTTGCTAAATGCTGACGTCATGCGTGGCTTAACTGACTTTTATAACAAAATTAACGCTTTAATTTCGCCCTTGAATCATTTTTTCGCAATGTTTAAGGCAACCAATGGCTTATTTAACCAATCCGTGAGTTAGACTTTAAAATTGTTGGACAGTAAGTTGTCCCAATAGCACTTCTGCCTTCAGTAATACAAGCGTGATACATACATAACCACACGCCTTTTTCCCAGAAGGGGTAGGCAGAGGTGCTACTAGAACACCCACGTTTCGCCTTGTATATTCCGTCCCACGATGTGATAGGGGGCGAGCCTATCGCCATATCGGGCACAAATTCCTGACTCCGGGGTAATAATGAATAGAAAAATCCAATATCACTTTGCCCGACCCGGGATTCGAACCCGAGACCTCAGCTTTGCAATCATACCGTAGTACCACTACGCCACCGAGGCAGTCAATACAAGCGTGATGTTATGTATTATGAATAAATTGCACAAAACACCACGCAGGGACAGAGTCCCTTACTACTAGACTTTAACGGCTCCGCTTAGAAAGCTGTTCCATTAAGTGCGACCAGTACTTACTGCTCATTTTACTATTTTCTCTGCACGAAGTGCGTGTATTTTTGTATTACCAGTTATGTTTGTACTTGAGAAATTTGGGTAAATATTGTTGTAACACGAAGGAGATCCATTCATACATTTATTTGTTATTTATCTAAATCAATAGCTAAAATGTTAACCGCGGACTCTATTTTCTACATATAGGTATTTTATTGTTAAAAAAATATTACGAGTAATATTCAGTACTTACATTCAACCAATAAGTTAGCATAAAATCCAAACCTCACTAGACCAGCGTGCTTCACTACGGCCTAAGCCCTCTCAGTCGATCTCCTGATTATTAGTCACGCGCTCTACAGTACGCGATCATAGACTTACAAAGTTTTACGTACCACCGTAAACAATAATGGTAAAGCCGTCACAGTGACCCAATAAGGTTTCAGCCTGTACATCCACCCTGTACATCCCGTAGGAGGCCGGCATAATTATGTCAACCAACACAACGTTTACTTTGTCGTAAAAACAATGCCGTAAGGACAAGGCCCGAGCCAGGACAAAGGAGAGGGATTAAACATTCCTCCATAACAATGGCTTAACTAGTTCACGGCTTAAACCTTACAGCGACTTTTCGCTGTGTAATTAGGCTAAATAAATAAAAACGTTGTGCGTGTATAACATTAATTGCGGGTACTATTAGCGATTAAAAATGCTTCAGTTTGAAGTAGAAATTCTATGTATTTGTGCAATTTTAATATATATTTTTTTATTTGAATAGTTACATCAGATTACACGTCTCACTATATTTTTGCTGATGCAAGGTAAGCTGCTCAGTTCCTGATTCAGATCACGAAACAGGCTAAAAGATCATCGTCCCTAGCCTCAAGTTAAATCAGCTCATCTTTATCCCACTGCTGGGATCGCGCCTCGTCTACAGTAAAACTGGGTTAGTTTGTATCTAACCCACATCTAAAATTATTCACTGTCGATACGTTTACAAGTCTCCGCAGATATCTTTGGGAAGACCTATTTTCACCAGACCTTTGATGGCTTATAATGATAATTCAAATCTAGGACATGCTATATTGGTATTTTCTACCTAACATTTGTACATTGGCGAGGTACCGCGACCTTTCAGCCGTTGCTAAGGTACTAGCGTTTCAATATTCATTGAACTTCATAAACTAGGTTCGAGTGCATGTATATCATGATTTACGTCGCGTTATTGTGATATACAAAGTGGATATATGATATTGAGTTATATCACGATAAGAGTAAATCAGCAACCTGCACTAGGCGTGGTGAACTATATGGCCTAACCCCTGTCAATCGTACTCTCGATTGTAAAGGAGCCTCGTGTCCTGCATTGGGACCTATATGGTCCGATATAGTACAGTACAATACATGGAATTCGGCATAATACTGGATCCCATATGCACCCACTCAGAATAAACTGGGAGTCACTATTTCAGTTCATCAAAGTCTCGTCACGTTTTCAAATAAATGTTTATTGACGAGAGCACATTTGTCCGTGACTTTCTGTAGTAAGCAGTCTCCTCCAGACATAGCATTTAAACTTATTTCATTTGAAACTCGTATTTTTTATTCGTTTTCAGTCTGCCAACTCGCGAATATAAATTCGCGGAATAAGTCTAGTATTTAGCAATTTGAGTTAGCGAGACTGCACTAAGACTTTGTGAAGTCGATATGTGATTAAATAAAATGTTTTTTGAACAAATTAGAGGTCGGAGGTTCGAGCCCAGGGCATGTCTTCTTCTTGTACTCTTTAGCCACAGGAAGTCCACTGCTGAACATAGGCCTTCCGCAAGGTTCACATTATCTAGGGCATATACTGACTTTTAAAAGTTATGTGTCTATCAAAAATTAAAATATTATATATACTACTTGTATAACAGCACAGGAGAACAATACAAGAATACCTGCACATACGACGAATTTTGTTAAAAATTTCAAGAGTTTCAGTTTAAGGATTTAAGAAGGCTTTCAACATACACTTTGCCATCGTGGTGTACTTTGACCTAAATCCATCTGGATTTTAAAATAAGTTTGTCGCTTCCGTTGCACATGTTATTACGGGAAATATTATATAACATACTCGTATTAAATAACGCACTCGTTTAATATACGAGTAAATAATAGTATAACAAATATTGTGTAAATAGAAAATAAGTACTATGCGTATTGATTTAAATTGTCTACGTGACCTATAAACGGAATTCATTTTATTTCATTTAATTAATATTATAAATTCGTAACCTTACCCATCAGCAACATGACGCGAATTAAAAAATAAACAAGATTTTTTGAAAGTGGTAAAGCCACGATGTTGTCAGTCATGACTGGGCATAAATGGGCAGGCTCATCCGGGGCGGTACGACTGTCTCACAGGAAATTGACGTGAAGCGAAAGCTACGCTGTCGCATTTCGTTGGATGAGTGAGATTGCCGGGTGCCCAATACCCCTTTCCTCTTCCCATACTTTTTCCTTCCCGCTCCCCTTTGAATTGAGCTGGCAACACATCCATGATTCAGCGTTGTGGATGTTCATGGGCGGCATTGATCACTTACCATCAGGTGACCTATATGCTCGTTTGTCGGACCTATGCAATAAAAAAATATATCGGCGTATTTTCCCTATTCAATATTAAAATAGGGTGGATTAAATATAGTTTTACCCAGTTGATTCCGCACGTTCGCTGTGGCGTGGAAAAATACTAGAATCTGAGAAAGGCGGTGAAAGCAAGGCGCGTGGCGGAAGAGCTCCAAACAGGGTGGCCATGTGTTTGCTCGCATTGGGACTTAGCAGGGAAAATTTTTCCATAGATGATACGAGATAGTCTTCTTGATCGTTTTGAAGTGTGTGATGGCTTATTAGTATAGTACCGGAAGTTACTCGTATAATACGATTATTGCTAGTCCGAATCTTAGGACACACGCTTCTGACCTCTCAGAGGCATGCGTGACGCGTGTACTATTAGTCTACCACTCGAATCCCATATTTAAATATCTGTATATTTTAATATCTGTCACATTGCTCACAAAGCCCAGTATGAACAGTGGTTGTAAAACCATATATCCAATACGCATAAATATTTGGCAACCCGAAAAACCTATTATCCCTATAATTCATTTGAGTTAATTCTTAATTAATAGGTAACTTACAGATTATTAGATTGCAGTGCGTGGTGGCCTGTTGGTAAACGGACCAGACGCGACTGCCTACATGTTCACGGTGGTCGCGGGTTCAAATCCCAGGGCACACCTCTGACTTTTCGGAGTCATGTGTGTATTGATAGTCAATCACCACGCACTATAACGGTGAAGGAAAACATCGTGAGGAAACCTGCATACCATAGCGATTTGTATAAATTTCTATGCTATGTAAAAGTCCGCCAACCCGCATTAGGCCAGCGTGGTGGACTATATGGCCTAACCACTCTCAATCGTACTCTCGATTGTATAGGAGGCCCGTGCCCTGCAGTGGGTCGTATATGGGCTGATACAATACAATACAATTACAGATTATATACTTTACACTATGGAGAAGGTGACTATTGCCCAGTATTTAGTCTTTTGATTAAAGTAATTGCCTGGACCTGTCGCTGTTGAAATTTAATTCAAAATCGACTGTAGGTTTCTATTTATAACATTTATTTTGTGCATTAAAATTATTTTAAATTACTTTACTGTATTTTTCAGGTAACGGATTATAAAAGCATCTTGTCTATTAATATTGGACACTGCATAGTTACATTCAGAGGTAAATCATTTCCGAGAAGGAATTACACAAACTGCGTTAGCTGCGAACTAATTTGCGAGGATATTAAATAAAAATATCAGTTCGTTTGAGTATCGCTGTTGCCGCTTTAAGCGATCCGCCTGGCGAGTTGTTTATTTCTATTTGCTAATGCGATATTTTATTAAGTGTTTCGCCTTCATTTGCGACTGTGAATTTACATTTATTTATTGCATTTACTGTATTGAAGCAATCTTTCTCGCGATCTGTGTTAACAGTAGATAAACTTTAATCATTTTAGCAGATGAACATTTTGTTTCCTGTTTGAACGTTATAATATTTGAGTTATAACTTCATAATTAAATGTTGTTTATTTTACAACGTATATTTTATTAGATTTTCAGATGCTAATTACTGCAAATATATTTATTTATCATGTTGATAAACTGTCTTTATTCTCCAGAGATGATAAGAATTGTCATAATGTATTATTTTTACTATGTAACACTTCTTAAACTATAATTTATCCTTCAGCAATCTCGTAGTACACAAGTACTAAGATCTTTATTCAAAAAAATATCAAATTCATACATACAGTTACTCTTCACTATCCCCATTATTCATATTTACACCATTAATATTTTACATCAATCAAAATTACCCTACATTTACAAAATACGAAATTTTGTAATGCACAATATTACTTGTAGGCAAATTTTACGAATATCAGGCTGTGTCTGGCTGAAAGTCGCGGTCGGTTGCTGGCTTAACCGTACTATCCCCGGAATTTGAGGTTGATATTAAATAGCGCAGTAAGCTTCATTTTTTAATTAGTTTGCCGTTCTTCGTTTTAGTGAAACATGGTTTTAATCCTCTTCTGTTACTTCAAGAGCAAAATTAGTGACCTTTTTTCAAATTCAATATTCGATTAACTTTTTGTTGTGTTTTATCTTGCAAATTACAATAGTTATTTTCTTTATAATATATTTCTATAGGCCGTCCGAATAGTTCATTTATCAACTTTTTTTGTGGTTTATCTTGAAAACTACAATAGTTTTTTTTTTTCTTTATAATATCTTTCTTTAGGCCGTCTGAATAATTTAAGTCAAATTTAATTTTGCAATATTTGGCTTGTTTAATCGGATAATGAAACAATGTAAAGTCATAGACAATTGAAGCCTTCGACAATAGCGTTTTATTTGAGCTTACGTTTATGTATAATTCAGAATACTTTTCTATACCGACGTGAAATCTCAATTAATATTAAAATTGTACATAAAATTTAGTTCTACTTTCGGTCGAATTTTCTATGCGTTATAGTTGCTACCAACCTTGAAAATATACTCGAAACCTAAATCATATACCTATCCGAATTTTTGATCGTGTAAGATAATAAAAACTTGTTTTGTCCGTTTGTTTTGTTGGGATTGTCCGCGCCCCGCGTGCTTGGTGGTGCGCGCAGCGCTCGCATCTCATTGGCACGGTGAACGAGTCCCGTGCATTTTCCCAGACGTCCCGCGTATCGCGTGTCGCACTCGACGTTCGCACGCATCTGTTATCACAGTGCCACACATATACAATTATACAACCTGTAACATTACTACATGTACGAGTACATCTCGATACTACGTTCAGGGTGGGCAGATGTTTTTATTTTCCAAAAAAAGGCAACAGCTATTTTTTAAATTAATACAATAATAAATAAATTCTTCAGATAATTAAATATTAAAACATTATGAACTTTGTACTGATATTTTTCATAGCGTATATTTTGAATTGTATGAAAAGTATTGAGATCGGTTTAATTGCCTATTCAGAACGTACTCGTACTACTGCTGAGTTGTACGTATAATTATATTGTTGCAGGTTATGTCAATAATAAATAAATAACACACCACATAGTCACATGCAAAGTCCTGACTCCACACTAAGATCGAGTCTTGTGTTATGGGTATCAAGAACTACGAGAAACTTTTTGCTCTAATAAACGCCCAGACCCGAAACAAATACCTGTGAAAACAACAAATACAGAAACGTTTGTCTACGTGCGGAAATCGAAGCCGCGGTCTCTTGTTTCACAACCAGCGGCTTACCAACTGCGCCACGGAGGCTGTCGATTAGAGATGGATATAATAAATTAAATAACTAGTTCCGCGATGCAAAAAATGATCGATGAAATTTTTAATCTTGAAGTATTTTTAAGTGCATCTCGGGGTTAAATTGTGAATAAAGAGACAAACAATACATTCAACAGTCACACACATAGTTAAACCCCCGAACTAAGACATCAGTCTGGTTTGCATCGTGGGAATCAGAAACTACGGGACCATTCGGCGTCGGTCTCAGCTCACTCACTCCGGTCGGTAGGCCTTTAGTGATAATGGCTCAATATGATGATGATGGTGATAGGTCCGTCGCCTGTCACATATTGAGTCCAAAATAAGCTGACTCGGGCGGCGGACTCGGGCGAGAGTTCGTGTGTGTATATTTTAATCCTCAGAAATTTTAATATTTGTAAAATGATAGTAGGTATCTTTTACCTCTATTTAATGTAATTACCGCATTTTCTGAATGTTTGATTCGTTGCAGCGTTAAAGCGGCACCATGGTCAGGTTATGGGTACTATAATAACTTTTATATTGCACGATAGATGGCACCACGTACACAACCATTAAACTTTAATTAATGTTTTTTTTGTCATTTGCCAAAGAAGGTTAAACAAATTATCATCATCACCATGCCAAGCTTATCTATACCACTGCTGGGTTATGGACGTGCGTATCTTCTATTTGAGACCATTTTTTCTGGTCCAACAAAGGAACTACGATACACGTGAAAAAAAGTGCAGTGCAGTCTAATACAGTGATTGTTCACGAGATAAGATTACTTCTCGAGGCTTGACTTTTTTTATTGCATAGGTCCGGCAAACGAGCAATCAGGTCACCTGATGGTAAGTGAACACTGCCGCCCATGAATGTGTTGGAATCATGTATGTGTTGCCGGCCCAGTTGGGAGGGGAGCGGGAAGGAAAAAGGATGGGGAGAGGAAAGGGGTATTGAGCATCCGGCAATAATTACATTAGATAATTACTACTCGAAATCGAACATAATATTGCAATGGCTGAATCCGAAACATATCATATTTGTAAGTAATTATAATGAGCTCTCCACTATCCTGTGTCGTGGTTAACATTCGGGCTGATATGCATATGTCGTCACTACCTTTTTTGTTTTCACACTGAAACTGAATATTTTCGTCAATTTTATCCTTTCTTTAGGCTTTACTAGGCCACCGTAGTACCACTAGTTTCCTCAATCTTCTAGTCAAAGTGTTCTTGACAAACTTGGAAACAATTGGGTTAATTTTGCACCAAGTGAACAACTCTTGCCGAATACTTTGTGCCTCAAAGGTCCTTAAACACTAGCGCCCTGCCAGGTGAGCAATCAGCTCCTTTACTAAATTACCCTCCCTCTACCCACTTATAAGCGGGCACGTTGTAGACATCTTTCCTGGCGTAGTTGGTTAGGTTCCGGATGCGAAACGAGAGATCGCGGGCTCGATCACCGAGACATGTTTTTGTGCACCACAGGTACCTATTCGTTTCGGGAATGTTTGGATAGCCTAAATATTCTTCTTAGTTTCTGATACAAATGACACAATACTTGTATTATAATGTGGACTCAAACTCAAACCATCCCTTTTTGTTTGAAATATTACCAAACATATGTATGTTAAAATAATTCAAATATGTGTTTGAATTATTTTCTCGTCCTATGGGGAAACGACATTTTCGGGATAAAAAGTAATCTATGCGTTAATCCAGGGTATCCGCTACCTCCATACCAAATTTCATCCAAATAGGTCTAGCTAGCTGTTTGAGCTTGAAGAAGTAACAAACACACAAACTTTCGCCTTTATTATATTCGTAGGAAGTGGGATTAATCAATTATTTTAATTGTTTTTTTTTGTGTATAAGTTTAACTTCTCTCGAGAAATCTTCCCTGTATAAATGTAAATAGCGGGCTCAGTCCAATTATATATTCATTCTATTGGCATCTGCTAGAGTCCCACTGCTGGGCAAAAACCTTTCGCTCAGGAACGAATTATTACTTTACCACCCGATCTATTACTTCCCACTGGGACCCACTCCTAACATTACGATCTATTCTACGTATTCTTGTTGCTAGTTTTATAATCTCACGGCTCTAAACTTAATCCTGGTAACTAGACCATAGCGCCATCTATGCAACGCGATCGGAAACAAGTAACAAAAGAAAACGAAATATTTCACAATGGAAATAGTAACCGAGTTAAAATGTAGCGTACTTATGCCGTAATCTAGGATATGATCTACCCGTGTTCCAATTGCTATAAATTAATTAAAATGTGTGTTAATTTACTCCTAATGACCTTCCAAACATCTTTACAAATTCACCTTTGTAGCTACCATTGTATTATTTTTATAGTAAGACTATTTGTATATTAGTAGGACTTTTATCGTATAAACCTATAATTTGGTAATACACAAATTGTTATTGTTATAAGTACAAAAACAGGATTTTTGAATTAAAAAAACCTGTATTGCCAAAGTTAGGGTTGAATCAATCCAGTGTCACAGCAAATAATTCAACACTTTAAAAACAATATTGAATTATTTTTAAGGGCTTTGACCTATTTATGTATAGCTAATACAGCATCGATCGTGCAGTAATTCGTGATTCATACTCGAGATGCGCTCTTTAGCCTAGATGATTCACTGCACCTGAGTCACAAGTAGATACATGTTATATATATTATGTATATTTATGAATAATATTGCATTTATATCATGTGTCTATTTAGCACTTAATGCTATGCTCGAATTTCTGTTTGTTTTCCTTCAAGTCCATCCTAATATTATTTTTCTGCCTTTCTTTGTGTTAAGAGGTGTATCTGTTAAGTTCTCCTTTCGGTGCCCCGGGGGACGTCGATAGGGGTCTGTCCATATTAGTATACTTTCAGCACGCTTCGGATATTGAGAGCGAACCAGGTCCCTAACAAATACTCCAAGGGATTTTAGTCGGTATACTGAAACTCCTCAGTAGCCGTCGCGTGCATTTCGTACGCCACTGGACATCCCAGGTCGCGAAGCGCACCCATTCCATTCCGTCTATTTAGGGTATAAATTTGACCCCCACTTGAAACTGGGCTTAGGTTAGAGGGGAGTTGTGGGTTATAGACGTTCACGACACGACAAAGCGCATGGGCTTGCCATGCGCTTTGTCGTCCATCTTGGAATCATAGCTTGTGAGGGAGCACCGACCCCGCAGTGTGCCCAGCGATTCTGATGACTCCTTTAGCCTTTAAATCGCCCCTTACGAAGGATAGGGGACGTGGACACCGTGACGGAATTTTTACTCTCCCTTAACTACAGGGCGATTCTTTTCCTGTCTGCTTATATTATTTGGTCTCCATATTGTTGGTTGGCGATCCATGCAGAATGATTTGTTTTATAATTTGTCATTCAGCTACCAGACTAGCTTTCGGTAGTAGGCTTATAAGTCTACCACGCTACCTTAAAGTTCAAAAATATTGAGAACTTTCAGGTATTCAGATTTCCACACGATATTTCCTTTCATCGCTAAACCGTGCTACAAATAATTAAATATTTATAGGACACTTCTAAAAGTGTTGTGCCTTAGATTTGTATTCGCCCCTTCGGTTTGGTAGTCCGGTGCTTACTCAACCGAGTTATCGACGGCTCCATCCAAAGGTTGTCTGGACGAAATAATAGAGGAGCCTTACAGAGCCCATTGTGCTAAGTGTTATTGGTTTAGGAGATTTTGTTATCGCATTACCCAAATGATATTATAAATGCGAGGGCTTGTAAAGATGTTTGTTACAAGTAAACGAAAATAATTCCCTTTGATTGGGACAATTTTTGGCACACGGATAGATGTAAAGTAACTTTATCCCGGTAATTAAAACAACAAAACCATCTTTAACAACTCAACACGGAACTCAAAAATAAAAGTAATGTCTTTAGTTCTTTTTCGTGCAGTCGCACATATACTCACTTTTGTCAACAAAGCGACGTTGAACTGTATGAGCCCTCCCTCTATTATTATTTTCACCAATTTAATATTCTACATCTAATTGATTTTACATAAATACAGAAACTTACGTCTTTTTCCCAGAAGGGGTAGGCATGGGTTCTTTTGGTAGGCAACCAGGACATCCACGTTTCGCCTTGTGTGTTCCCTCCCACGACGTGACAGGGGCGAGCCTATCGCCATATCCGGCTCAAATTCCTGACTCCAGGCTGATAATGAATAGAAAATTCGTATATCACTTTGCCCGACCCGGAATTTAAACCCGAGACCTCAACGATGTAGTACCATAGTACAACTACGTCACCGAGGCTATTTTTATTTTTATTATTTTAAATTGTGTAAATACCTGCATATTACGGTCTACTTGTTTTTATTATTAGATACCTATTTTTATATCCAAATAATTTAATGTTCATAATTTTCATTCCATTCTAACTCCTTAAGTAAGTACTAAATACTATTTTGTTGAATCAAATTGTTTAATTGTTACTATTAATAATACTTATTAGCAAAATTATTATTTTACTTTGATTAAAATGTAATTGTCATCCTTTTAATATTCACATCATGTTAATCAAATGATTAGATATTAAAGTTAGTTAGTTAGTAAAAAATAATCAAATTAGTTCCAAATTGTTGAAGTACGAGTATTCATCTTAATTAATTAACAACTTTTTTAAGCTCGTAATTCTAACCCAACCAATGTTTAGATTATTCGTATTATTGTGTTGTCTTGATAAGTCGTTTTGCACAGGCACGTACAACACTGGAAATGCCTATGTAGGTATCATCACCGTTAGCTCAACAATTTTAAAAATGTATCAAAGTTAAACATATATTTTATTCATTTATTTAATTAGCTTTCATAAGATATAATTATTTGGGTTTTTTAAATAAAATGTATTGGCATTGTAAGCCATTATTAACTGTGATGCATTGACTATAATACCCTTTGCCACTATCAGTTAGGGAAATTTGTGCGTTAGAAATTAAAATATCTAAAACGACGCGCGCAAAGCCGCGGTTAAAAGATAGTGCAGTATTAGTATAATAAAATGAAAGTATAATGCGGCTTATGCCTACCCCCGATGCGCCCTTCTCGAGAGATAGACGATAGGTCGAGCGATGTCGACAACCCCTGGGCTCATCACAAATTTCTCGAGAAAATCCGAGCTTACACTGAGCGCGTGTTAAACTGATATTGATACTATTCTACCCCCAGCATTACTTATTAGAAGCGTAGTGCAGAAGATTTTAATTAAATTCAAAAGAATTTGTAATGAATTTTTTTCATAAGTAGGATTTTTCTTCGACTTTTACCTGCCCTTACGAAGTCAGGTTTTGTTACTCTTGATTTTTACAAAAGTTGTCGCATAATGAACTTTTCCACTTAATCTCGACAATCTTTTCGTTTGTTTATAGACGGATTTTCTATTGACTGAAAGTCGCTTGCAATGAACTGCAGAAGCTGGAAGTAGAATCCAGGGCTTCTGGAGTATCCTACCCACGTAAATAGGCAACGAACTATTTAGGGAATACTAAAACTCAATGGGGAGATGGGAAATTTAATCCATGCGGAGGCCAATGTTCAGCAGTGGACTTTGTGTGGCTGCAGAGAGAGACAGAGAGAAAACTCAATTGCACAATAATAACAACATTCTTAATACTTAAGTGGGCGTGGGGGCCTGTTGGTAACGGACCAGACGCGGCTGCCTACAGGTTCACGGTGGTCGCGGGTTCAAATCCCAGGGCACACCTCTGACTTTTCAGAGTCATGTGTGTATGATAGTCAATCACCACGCACTACAACGGTGAAGGAAAACATCGTGAGGAAACCTGCATACCATAGCGATTTGTATAAATTTCTATGGTATGTAAAAGTCCGCCAACCCGCATTGGGCCAGCGTGGTGGACTATATGGCCTAACCACTCTCAATCGTACTTTCGATTGTAGAGGAGGCTCGTGCACTGCAGTGGGTCGTGTATGGGCTGCTACAGTGCAGTACAGTAATATTTAAATTTCTTTATATTTCCCGGTGTATCTTATATTTATTTCTATATTTAATAGACATACCCACAACGTACCTAAAATAACATTGATAAATAGACTTGTAAAAAATTAAACTAAAACTAATGTATATGCCTTTTATAGGTATGTACAGCATTCAAAAATAAAATAAATTTAAACAAAAAATAGTTACACTGTGGAATCTACATTACATATAATTATAGAGGCGTCTTAAGGCATTGTAGTAGTATTACAATAAACACACGCCTTTTTCCCAGAAGTGGTAGGCAGAGGTGCTACCAGAACACCCACGTTTCGCCTTGTATATTCCGTCCCACGATGTGATAGGGGGCGAGCCTATCGTCATATCGGGCACAAATTCCTGACAACGGGCTGATAATGAATAGAAAAATTCATTATCACTTTGCCCGACCCGGGATTCGAACCCGAGACCTCAGCTTTGCAATCGTACCGTAGTACCACTACGCTACCAAGGTAATATTACAAATTCTCAACTATTAGGTGCAAACTTAAGACCTACCCTCTTTTAAAAACACTAGACATTCCGACGATTCAGATTACAAAAAAAGAATAAAAATCATACAGTCGAATTTAGAACCTCTTCCTTTTTTGAAGTCGGTTAATAATGAGACGTGATTTAAATAAACATTTATTTAATCATAAATTACTTCAAAACATAACAATATATTAAACCTTTCTCATCCAACCTTCAATCGAATGAAAAACCCAAGACCTTTAAAATAATCTAACAAATAAACAAGCAGGCATAATTTATCACTTTTTAACCATAATTTACTATAGAAAGTAATACATACGTACCTACATAAAGCAAACACATAGATGCTTGTAAATAAAATAAATAAATACATTACTTTCTTTATTACTGATGGTAAATAATTAATATGAACAGCATCACAGAAACCACTAACGTTTACTTCCTACAATCATTATAAACGAAAAACAACACAGCAAGTTAAATCGATAAGTCACCCCTAATGTAATTACAACATTAAGAACTTGAAAACATTTAAACTAATTAACATTGACGCAATAACCACAAGAACAATATCAAGAAAGCAAGATAAATACGAAGCTAAATAAAAGCATTAGTCGACTACAGCGCCACGGTTATAGGCGGAAACTTGGATCTAAATAAAATAATCTTACATTATATACACGCTGTCGAATCAGCCTTGGCCAAATAACAGTACATTTCGATACCTGCCTCTCGCAATTCGTCCAACAAACAATATATGTGCATACATCTCCCGTTATATACACGACAAGACCAACAGATTGGCAGAATTTATACCCATGTAAAGTATATTGATTTGATCACTGGACAAATTTCAGCCAATAACAGTTGCATCACCTCCTGTCCTCGTACTGTGGTTAATCTAAAACCTACCATTTACCAACAGTCTTTACATATATTTTCCCGTAAAAATCCTCACTACTGTTCAATAAATACCATTTATTAAAACGAAACCTTAATACTGTAATAACACGGTGCTTAATGGCTTGTGTAAGATACAAACAGACAATCGAGTTTTCATCTCACAGATGCTATCATTGAAAATAGTACTTTGATACGGGGAGAGAAGGCAGGTTATTGGTTGTAAGGAGCCCTATTTCTATTTCACCTGAAGGCTTCGTATTCGACTATAGGCCGCCATTGCCTTGAAGAGGTCATTGAACTTAGTGATTTTAAAGTAGTAAACGTAAGATGGCTCTACGTGTAATTTGGGTTCTGTTAAGGAAACCTGATCTTAAATCACGCTTTAATTTCATATTCACATCACTCATATAATAATTGACAGATATTACTTACACTGTGAAAGTTGTATATATTTAACATTGTCTTTATAAATGTTTATCGAAACTACATAATACTAGGGGTGTACTAGGAGTCGCCCAGCGGTCTAACACCGTGCACGTAAAAAGTATAAATTTCAAGAGCAGCGTCATATAAGAACACGAAAAATGGTGTTTTCAATTCGTACACTCTAGGCAAAAGCGTGATTTTTTTAAATAGTGGTCTACTCCTATTGCGTCACCCTTCAATGTAAGAGATAATTAATTCTCGTGGGTTGCTTCATCATGCTTGATCTTCTTATACGTGTCCTGTCAACCAAAGAGAGACCATCTTATATTGGTTGGACGCTTTATGCTTAAACTGTATAATTAATTTAATTCAATGAATTTTCAGCACATATTTTAATTAAATATTAGATTTCTGCACTTCTCCTCCACATAATGTTCATCCGTGCCAAGTTTAGTAAAACTGCGTGCAAAAATTTTCCTTCACGTATTAATATTATATAGGTATAGACACTCAAAATCGGGTCACCCAGTTCGAAGTTGTGAGGTAACAAACATAAAAAAAAATATACAGTAGAATTGAGGACCGCCTCCTTTTTTGAAGTCGGTTAATAACCAAAGTTTATGTTAGTCAAAGCAGATCTCTGAAACTCAATTTTGGTTGTAGTTTCACTTTATTATCCGGGGCTAATAATAAATAAACACATTATATAGATACATAAACTCACGCCTGTATCCCTAACTGTATAGTCAGAAGTGTTAACTTTAAAGCCATATTTCGCGGATATTTTTTCGGTCTCAAGAAACGATAGAATTTATCCTATTGTCATACCGAGCGCAAGATCCAGTCTCAAACCACTCATATCGCAAATCAACGCATAATTGACAAATTAAAGATCCCAACCTGGGTTTCGAACCCAGGACTTCGCCGATTTACGCGCATTTATGAATATGTACATTAAGTTGCTTAAAAAGTACATACTATTAATGTAAGTGAATATGTACGAATAAATATAATAATAACGATCATCAAGCCTTCACGTCTAGAAATGGAATCTCCTCTATAGGAAGTGGTAGAGCCACGCTGTAGTCAGTCATGAGCCGGACGAGCCTGCCTATTCATCATGAATAGGCAGGCTCGTCCGGGCGGTGCCACTGTCTCACAGGAAATCGATGTGAAGCGTATCGTTCGGTGCGTGAGATTGCCAAATTCCCAATACTCCTTTCCTCTTCTCATATTTTTTCCTTCCCGCGCCCCTCCCAATTTGATGGCCGGCAACACGTCCATGATCCAAAAGTTCATGGGCGGCAGTGATTACGTACCATCAGGTGACCGCTAGACCTACGCAATAAAAAAATTGACAATTCGTTTGCGATGTGTTAGGTCACAATCCACCACGCTGGAATAATACGGCAGACGTACTTCACACACAATTATAAAATTAATAAATACAATCTTGCTAATTACAAATAATTTGTAGTAAGGGCAAACAGAGATCTCTTAACGGTGGATTATATCAGCACAATCATTATGGAGTTAGGCCGCGTGGGTGGTACCGTTGTCCCATTGTATTCTCTCGACCTAACTGATCCCCAGCTTTGATCGTGTAGAACCGAATTATACGATGTCGATTGAATTTCAAATCAATTGTATTGTGGTATCGATTTTAAGATGTTACGTTTATAATTGCCGAACTGAATTTGAATTTTTGATGTTAATTGTACCACTTGACTGTTTGTTTCAAAAATGTCCTGTGTTGTGAATCGATAAGAGAAATTGGGTCAACATGTCTATCTTAGGAAAGAAGTGAAGATAGATATCGTTATTATATGTCAACGCGTTTTTAAGTTTCAATACTTAAAGATAGATAGATATATTTGTATGGTGTAAATATTGGGATAAATTAAAGTTAAGACCTCTGTCCATGTACGCTGCTACTAACAAGAATAAATTAGCTTCATACATAATAATATGTCTCATCGTGGCGATTGGGCTCTATATCATCTCGAGATGGAAGTCATCTCGATAAAGTGTAATTGGTGGCTTCTAATCCCTGCCCTTTAGAAATGAAGAAGTAAACCGATTAAGTTTTTTATATAGTTTGATGGATTGTTTTGGTGTTTTGACTAAATCATTCCATACCACATCACTTTCATATTCTCTTCGTTTCTCATTATTTTCTATTTTCCTTGCAGCATTAACAACATCACAGTAAATCGGCAGATCCTAAAAGTCGCTTAGATTTACTTTAATCATTAGGGGGCCCGTGAACTCATTTGGCCTACAAAAAGAACATATTTAAATTTTAAATTTATAAAGGACATATAATATTACACAATACAGTTTATCTTATCCATTGTCCGCAGACATGTTACGAGATGGAGAGGTATTTGCGCGAAGAGCCGCGGGGAGGCAACAAGCGCCATGAGCAGGAGGAAGACTGGGCCGTAGAGAACCCGACGCCACCAAAGCCCCTCGTCCCGCAAGTCCCCTCGCCCCCGCTGCTGCCTTCGCCGCCGCCGACGCCGCCGTCGCTAGCCTCGCCCGTCTCGCCCGCCCTAGCACCCATGCAGTTCATCGTGACCGCGATTAAGGGAGAGCCCAGTGACTCCGACGAGCCCAGGGGTAAGCACGAAAAGACTATGACATGAGCTAAGGGTAAAGGAAAACAACGTGGGGAACGTCCATAGTCCCGTCTCCTCCTCAACAATGTCAAGAGATTGTAAAGTACCAATACGCTCCAGGCCAGTGTTGTGCACCAAGACCTTGACCACATGTGAGGCCCGTGCCTCTGAGTATGACTAATATGAGCTGATGTAGAAATTAAATTACACAAGGTAAAGGCAAAAAGTGCATAGACTATGTGATAATAGGTTAAAGATGAAGTTGGATGCAGGTTTGCAGCAGTTCATTCTGGATATAATTGGAGAAAATCAGTGTCCAGTGGGAAACCTGTAGCAGATGTGATATATCACTAATGTCCATTTTTAAGAGCTTTTGGAGTGAACTTGGACTACTGAACATTTCAAGTTTCAACAATTTCACTTCAATACAATAATGATATTAATAAATATGAAACGCATTCATGATTCCGCTCATAAGGCTTACTCCACTCGAGCCTGCGAGCAATTTCTTCAACCGCATGAGCGTTTATATAACCACAAGAATTTCCACGGTCATTTTTTCGCCTGCTGCTTCTATCGCCATAACATAAGGCTATACCATACGAGCGTTTTCCAACCCTTGTCGTTCCACAGAGGAGCCGATGCCGAAGTTGCCGGTGCCGCCCATCCGGCGCATCCACAACCCGCGCCACCACGCGCACCCGCACGCGGCCGACCCGCGACGCCGCATCCACCGCTGCGAGTTCCCCGCCTGCGACAAGGTCTACACCAAGAGCTCGCACCTCAAGGCTCACAAGCGGACCCATACCGGTACGTTCATATTTATTTCTTCAGATTTCAATGTTGAAATCAATCGGATCCTAATCGAAATCGAAATGGCGCATATTATTTTTAAATTCTGAATGAAGGGTCCCTCAGATATTAATTTAGAAATCAATTAGAGCAGTAACAAAGAAGTCAAAAATACATACAATACACATACATAAACCTCACGCCTTTTTCCCAAAATGGGTAGGCAGAAGCAACGAAAGTAGGTAGGTAGTCTTAGTTTCAACTAGGGCACCCATATTTCGCCTTGTGTTCTGTCCCACGGTGTGTTAGGGGGTGAGCCTTTTGCCATATATATGTATGTAGGAGTGAAGAAATATCCGATTAATGTTTAGTAACTAATTAATTTGTGTATGTGTATCCGAGTGTGAGCGAACGAGAAGAGTGAATGTGCGTGAGGGAAAGGAACGGATAAAGGAGTAGAAACAAGAAAGGAATGAGCAAGACGTGTTGTAGTAAAGACGGAAGACGAAATTAGTAAATAATTTAATTTAAGAAGTTTGATGTATTCTAAGGAAGAAATATATTAGTTAAAGTATTGGTGGTTTGATTGGATTAAACTTCGTCCCCACATTTTGGGGGCTCGTCCGGGATTGAAAAGAAATTTGAAGATAAACCTTACATGCGACTGGTGCAACGACGTGACGTGGAGGCGAAGTTGAAAATCAAATCACAAGTAGCCTGCACCTCATAAAATAATTCTAAAGATGTCAGAGGAGAAGAATATGCCGTACCCATATTTTGGATGGGATTTTATTCCGAAGTTTAATGGAGTCGACAAAACGTACTCGGCGACAAAATGGACGAATGATATTGAGGACAACAGAGAAATATTTAATTGGACCCCTCAACAAACTCTTATCATTGCTAGAAGATCGCTAACGGGCACTGCAGAAAGGTGGCTAAAGTCAGAAAAGGTATTCAAGACGTACGAAGACCTCCAAACAGCACTCATAAAAGAATTTCCTGACACGCTCAATTCAAAAGAAATGCACGAGCTTATGGCGAAGCGCAAAAAACAGCCAGGAGAAAGCTACTATGAGTATATGTTAACCATGAAAGAATTAGGCAAACGTGCAAGATTTGCGGATTATGTTGCAATCCAATATATTGTAGACGGCATTCAGGACTACCCCAGCAACAAGGCGATATTATATGGGATTACTACATATCCAGTACTTAAAGAAAGATTAGCAATTTATGAAACGATTAAAAATAAAACTAAAATGGCTGCGGAGATGCCGATAAGAAGTCAAGTGAATTCGAAAAATCGAGAAGTTCAAGGTCGGCGCATTGTGTGTTTTAAGTGTGGTGAAGGAGACCATTTGGCCAAGGCGTGTACTAAAGGCATAAAGTGTTTCAAATGCAATTCATTTGGACATAAAGGTACGGAGTGCCAGCAAGCGGGAATTTCAAATCGACGAACGGTCACTGAACAAAAATCGATGTGTGTGAAAATTTCGCCGATAGAGGGCGATGGTGTCGAGACCGACGGGAGCGACGAAATTGAACAAGTGAACGATAAGTCCAAACTGTCAGTGAACTGTCAATGTCATAGTGTGATAAACGTAAACAACGTAAAGTGTTCGCGTAACAATTGTTTAAAATCAATTAAAGTTGGTAGTACAACTGTAAATTGTTTGATAGATTCCGGTAGTGATTTAAATCTGTTATCAAGTGACATATTTTTTGATCTCGATGTTAATACTTATAATAAAACCAAAGTTATGTTAACCGGTCTTGGTTCCGCAAAAGTTTACGCATTAGGAAATGTTGTTATTAGTGTAGAAATTGATGGATATTGCTATAATGGATGTTTTTACATAGTTCCCAATTGTGTGATGCCGTACAAAGTAATACTAGGTCAACCATTTTTGACAGATGCAACTATATTAATGGAACAAGGTAATGTTACTATCTTGCCCTACAATAAAAATGATGATAATTTTTTGTTAAAATGTTTGTGTACTGTTGACCATGAGCAGGTAGGTTATGTGTCTGATTCCCAGATTCGTGCCAAAGCCCAGGAATTGATAAATACCTATGAACCCCGACAAGTTAAAGAAGCACCAATTGAGATGAAAATTATTTTGAAAGATGAAGTCCCAGTTGCACAACAGCCACGAAGGTTATCCCTTACGGAACATAAGGTAGTAGAAAAACAATGTAATGAGTGGTTACAAGATGGAATTATAAGACAGAGATCTAATGTCGACTTACGGACAAGAACTGTCAGTGTCATCCCCAAAATTTCGTTTCCGCGGTTTATTTGATAATTCCACTAACATTTTTTTGTAATTTATTTTTGTTCTGTGTTGTGTGTTCGTCCAGTGAATGTGGTAAGATTAATACATAACAACTTGTGCTGTTTAATAATTATTTTATAAGTTTTTTTTTTCTTTTTGCAAAATGGAGGTAGAACCTCCTGACCCTCCAGATCCCCCTAATATTAATAGGGCTCCAGCTGGAGCTCCAATTAAAAGACGACTTGACGCAGACCCACCAATTAATCCCAAGAAATCTATTAAAGACATCGATTCAGCCTCAGCCTCCATCCAACGTCTATATGTCCATCCAATGTTAGTAGTAGGCATCAACACTTACACAGAGTCTGACAAAGGGCCATTTATCGTCCAAATATCCAGGATCGAACCTGACCCTTCGTCTGGTTTAACCATTCGCCCTATTAAGTTTGGACAACTACTGTTCAAAAACAAAATTAAAAATATAAAACCCGACGGAGTAAAGCGTGTTGGTAGAAACAAAATCTCTGTGGAATTCAGCTCTGCAGCAGATGCAAACAACTTTATCATTAACCCTATCCTCACTGACAACCACTATTCTGCGATTATCCCCTCCTATAACATTACCCGTATGGGTATTGTTAAAAATATCCCGGTAGATTTCTCTATGGACGAGTTTGTGGAGAGCCTTGTATTACCCAAAGGATGTGGCATTATTCTTAAGGCTCGTCGTCTGAGCAGAAAAATCATAAACAATGACGAAGTATCGTGGTCACCTACCCAAACTGTAGTGTTGACATTTCAGGGGCAAGTTCTTCCTGAAAGAATTTTCTCTTTTCACACATCGCTCCCAGTAGAGACTTATCAATACCCAACTATCCAATGTGTTAACTGTTGCCTTTTCGGTCATGTTAAAAGTCAATGCAGATCCTCACCTAAATGTTTTAAATGTTCTCAACCCCATGAAGGTCATTCATGTGACACTCCTGAAAACAAAGCAACTTGTTTGTTTTGTTCGGGTCGTCATTTTTCCACCAATAAATGCTGCCCTGAACATGACAGACAGGTTTCCATTAAAAAAACAATGGCTCAAAAGGGAATTTCATATGAAGAAGCTCAACAGCAGTTCCCTAGATTAAATAAAAAAACTTATTCAGAGATTTTAGCTTCCCCCGATATTAATATTAATTCTCCATCTTCCCATGCAATCCCCCACACTCCTAACTCAGTCCCTCCTTCTCAATCCTGTACTAAAACTACTTACACTAATCCCCGTCCTAGAGTCCCATTAGGTAAAACTTTCAATAAGTCCCTACACCAATCCATAATTTCTGAAGTACCATCTTCCCAACCAAATGGCTGCGGCCTTGCAAATACTCCTTCATCTTCCCCACAAACAGACCAATACGACAGCCTAATTAACTTTATTCTTCAGATGGTTTTAGATTTTGTTATGCAAAATAATTATTCCCTACCGCCCAACGTTGCCAATGTAATTTCTTCCCTTACTAAAATTATTAACCATCATGGACCCAGAGACAGTCATAGTCCAATGGAATAGTCAAAGCCTACGCCCCAAAAAACATGAATTAATATACCTTATCTCAAAATTTTATCCCATTGTTTTATCTGTAGCAGAGACTTGGTTGGTGCCTGGAACTCGCTTTGGAGTATCAGGCTACTCTTGTTTCCGGGATGATCGTGCTGATGGCTATGCAGGGTGTGCTTTACTTATAAGATCGTCCTTGCCTTTCTCCCAAATCCTTATCCCTCCCCATAGTCCTAATTTTAATGTTGTAGCAGTTCGAGTTTTAAATATATCCTTTATATCTTTTTACATTCCTCACCCTAATAGAACCCTACTTTCTGATATCCAACTTATAATCTCAACACTTCCTTCTCCTGTCGTTGTTATGGGTGATTTTAACGCCCACCACTCATACTGGGGTGGTAGCCATAATGACTTATTTGCCTGTTCCCTCATAGACATCTTCGATGAGTGCAACTTATGCATATTGAATGATGGCTCACCTACCCGTAGAGTTATCCCTTCTCAAAACCCTAAGAGTGCAGTGGACCTTACTCTCTGCTCGTCTAACCTTTCATCCCTTTTGTGTTGGTCCATTCTTGACAGTACTCATGGTAGTGACCACTTCCCTATAGTCCTCAAAATCCCTAATAGGGTAATCCCGGTTTCCAATATTTCCCCTTCTATTAAGTATATCCTGTCTAGAGCAGACTGGGATTCTTATTCCTTTTATCTTGATTCTCTATTAGATTCCCTCCCCATCCTTGATATTAATTCCCTCCCGGCAGGATACTCTGACTACATAAAAGCTATAACAACCAGTGCCAATAAGCATGTTCCCAAAAAAAAAAATAAAAAAAAATACAGAATTTCTACGCCTTGGTGGGATTCCGATTGTAGTTTGGCCATTAGGGAAAGAAAAGAGGCGGAAAAATTATATAATTCAACGATGACTGTAGAAAACTTTATTAATTACCGTCATAAAGCAGCGATGGCAAAAAAAACTCTTACTTCCAAAAAACGTATTGGGTGGCGTAAGTTCTGTGAATCGTTATCCCCTAGAACCCCTCCCAGTTTAGTGTGGAAACAAGTTAAAATCTATAGAGGTTCTCTCCACACGGAAAACCTTTTAAGTAATGACCCATCAACTTGGCTGAGCGATTTTGCTGATAAACTCGCTCCTCCCTCAGTTCCCAATTTTGACATGATACCATCATCCTCTATTCCCTACCCTCCGCCCTCTTTTTTGGATTGTGAGTTTTCTTTTGTAGAACTGAAATTGGCGTTGGATGGTCTATCTGACTCCTCTCCTGGGATGGATGGCATCCCATATTCCTTTATCACTAAATCTTCTGACAAAAACAAACAATACTTTTTAAAATTGATTAACTGCATATATAATTCGCAACAAATTCCAGAACAAATGAAAACACAAATAATCCTGCCAATTCCAAAACCTGGAAGAAATCCTACAGATCCCAATAGCTATAGACCGATAGCACTTTCTTCAACATTAGCAAAGATTGTCGAGCACATGATAAAGCACAGACTAGAATGGTACCTAGAAAATAACAATTATTTATCAGATTCTCAATTCGGATTCAGAAAAGACATGAGTACTATGGATAGTCTAGGTATCTTTACAACAGATGTTCATACAGCATTCCTTGAAAAAAAAATCCTGGCCGGCGTCTTCTTGGATGTAGAGGCCGCATATGATAATGTTGCACTTTCAGTCCTCAGGAATAAACTAATTCAGCTGAGGATTCCTGTTAAGTTAGTATTTTTCATATGCAATCTCCTTATGGAGCGAAGGATCATTTTTAAAACTCAAGGCTCATTTTTATTCCCTAGGACTGTGTGGAAGGGCTTACCCCAAGGGTCAGTTTTAAGTCCTATTCTGTATAACATCTATACGCGAGATCTTGATCAATCTGTCAACCAACATTGTTCCATTCTCCAATATGCAGATGATCTCGCACTCTATGCATCTTCTGAGAATCCGGATAACATAGCTTCATGTTTGAACAATGCTTTAACTTCCCTTAGTTCCTGGCTAGGTAACCACGGTCTCTCTTTGGCTGCTTCTAAGTGCAGCACTGTCGTATTCACAAAGCGACGAAATGTTCCTACCATTAATTTATTTGTCGGACATGAGCTAATACGACAAGATAGCAAAGTAAAATTTTTGGGTGTTTGGTTGGACTCCAAGCTATCAGGAGCCTCTCACTGTGACTACATATATTCTAAGTCTGAAAAAAATATAAACATTTTACGTTCTTTGGCTGGAGTTTGGTGGGGCTCTCACCCCTCTACCCAAAAAATATTATATAATGCCATAATACGCAGTAATTTAGATTATGGATCTTTCCTCTTAGATCCTGGAAACAAGGGAGCTTTGGAAAAACTTTCAAAAATCCAATCTAAATGTCTTCGTATAATTCTTGGTGCAATGAGATCTTCCCCAATAAGTGCCATGCAAATAGAATGCGTTGATCCCCCTCTTTATTTGCGTAGACAATTTATTTCGGATAGGTTTTTATTTAAACTTTCCCAAAATTCCCGTCATCCCCTCCTTAATAAACTCAACTTTCTTTTTTCTTTGATAGAAAGGAAAGGATATCAATCTATCTTCGATTTGCCTTGTCTAGTCCGCAGCTTCATTAAATTCTCTCGCCTTCCAGACACAATCTTACAATTTCCCTCTAATTTTATTTTTTCCCTTCCCTATAATGTTTTAACTTTTTCTCCAAGGGTATTTTTGGACTTTGGTGTTCAGAAATATTCTGTAGGAGCAGACAAAATGGTAAAAGACAAGTTATCCTCGGAATTTCCAGGTTGGATTCCACTTTTTACTGATGCTTCTAAACTTTCAAATGATGGTATTGTAGGATCTGCAGTTTGGATCCCTAGTTTCAAAATTACTTTAAGTTATAAATGCCCCTCCATTACCACAATCTTTTCTGGAGAGGCCATTGCTATTCTAGAAGCGATTAAATTCGTAACTTCCCATAAATTAACAAATTCTATAATTTTAACCGACTCCAAAAGCTGCTTACAATCCATAATTTCCAATCCGTTTAAAGCAAAATCCAGATACCCTGTCATCCTGAAAATTAAAGAGGCCCTGTTTATATGTCATCAACTCAATATAAACGTTGTGCTAGCCTGGATACCCGGTCACTCTGGTATAATAGGGAATGAAACAGCAGACTCCTGCGCCAAACAGGCCATTAACATTGGTATTTTAGATCATTTTAAAATTAATCCTCTCGATATCTGCTCTAACATGAAACATTCTATGATGGTCGCTTGGAATAAAGAATGGCAGATAACAAGAAAAAGAAAAGGAAAATTTTACGGTAGCATCCAACCAGACATTCCATCAAAACCTTGGTTTTCAGTGTTTCAAACAATTGATAAATCTGTTTCGTCTACAGTCTGCAGAATTCGCCTTAATCATTGTTGCACTCCAGTTCACCTGGCTAAAATCAGAGTGCGGGATCATTCCCTATGTGAATGCGGTCTGGACGAGGGTAATCTTGACCACATTTTTTTCAACTGTCCCAATTTAATTCTTTCCCTATATGACATTCTTCCTCCCGAAATCCCTCGACCCACTAACATGAAAACCCTACTTAGTCTCACCTTTTCCCCATTTATACACCTCTTGTGTAAATGTATAAGGGTTAATAGTATTAAATTGTAAGTTTATTATATTTTATTTTACTTAATATCTTTAAATAAATTTCACCTCATTTTTCGTAATTTTTACTTGTTTTTAACATTTAGAATTAATATTGATATACTAATAATTATGTATAATATACTTTGTCTCATTTATATTATGTAATTTTTCAAGCTAACAACGGGAAATTCTGTTTCGGCTGGTATTAATACGTGACACTGGCAGAATTGGGGTATGGCAACACCGCAAAAGCCAAATAACAAGAACTGAACTGAACTATAAGACAGAGTTTTTCAGAGTATGCAAGTCCACTAGTACTTGTTAAAAAGAAGGATGGTACAACAAGAGTTTGTGTAGATTATCGCCTAATAAATCAAAAGATGGTAAAGGATGAGTTTCCACTCCCTATAATTGAAGATCATATTGATAAACTGTCTGAGTCAAAAGTTTTCAGTAAATTAGATCTTAAAGATGCATTTTTTCACCTCAAGGTGACAGAAGATTCTATTAAGTATACTGCATTTGTTACACATCATGGACAGTTTGAATTTCTAAGAGCTCCCTTTGGATTATCAATTTGTCCAAAGTATTTTACACGTTTTATTTCAACAATATTTAGAGAGCTGATTTCAAAAGGTCACATACTTATATTTATAGATGATGCAATAATCTCTGCTAACGGATTCCAGGAAGCAGTTGAAAGATTAGAGGAAGTGTTGAGAGTAGCCTCGAGTTATGGTCTGCAGATTAACTGGAAGAAGAGTGAAGTGTTGACAACCCGAGTTGAGTATTTGGGGCACATTGTGGAAAATGGTGAAATAAGACCTGCACTTGAAAAGACAGATGCTGTCATGAAGTTTCCAGAGCCTAAAACCGTCAAGCAAGTACAATCATTTATAGGATTAGCTTCTTACTTCCGTAAGTATATTCAGAATTTTTCACAGATAGCCAGACCATTGACAGATATGTTAAAAAAGGATCAAGGTTTTATATGGGGTCATGAGCAAAGATGTGCATTTAATATATTAAAAGAAAAGTTGGGTAATGGTCCAGTATTAAAAATATTTAATCCGAAGCGACTTACAGAATTACACACTGATGCATCAAGTTTGGCTTATGCAGCAATATTGATGCAGGTACATGAAGATGGTGAGTTGCATCCTGTATATTATATGAGCCGCAAAACTAATGATGCTGAGAAAAAATATCCTAGTTATGAATTGGAAGCACTTGCTGTCATCGAAGGAATTAAAAAATTCCGCCATTATTTGTATGGTATCAAATTTAAAGTTGTCACAGATTGTCAAGCATTTCAGATGACAATAAAGAAGAAAGATTTGTCTACCAGAGTAGCTAGATGGTCTTTACTATTACAAGAATTTGATTTCCAGGTAGAACATCGACCAGGTTCTAAAATGAAGCATGTAGACGCACTGAGTCGAAATCCTTACATTGCTGTAGTAACACGGAGCTTAAATGAACAAATTAGAAGGGCTCAACATCAGGATGAAGGCCTGATAGCAATCATGGAAATCCTTAAGGACAGACCACATCTAGATTATTTCATAGAAAATGGATTGTTGTTTAAAGGACCAGAAAGGCAATTAGTCATACCAAGGGGTATGGAAACAGAGATAATTAAAAGTGTACATTCAAATGGACATTTTGGAAAGAAGAAGATGACTGACATAATAAGTAAAGATTATTTTATTAAAGATTTAGCAAAGAAGTTGGAAGATTACATTGTTACATGCATTCCTTGCATACTTGGAAGCAGAAAAGAGGGAAAACAGGAAGGTTACCTACGTGTTTTAGAAAAGGAAGATGCTCCATTTCATACCTTACACATTGACCACATAGGGCCTATGACGGTGACCAAAAAACTGTATAACCACATACTTACCATAGTGGATGGTTTCACAAAGTTTGTGTGGATATTTCCCACAAAAAGCACCACCAGTAGTGAGACAATAGAGAAACTTAAAATACATCAGCAGCATTATGGTAACCCTACTAGAATTATAAGTGACAGAGGTACTGCATTTACCAGCCAAGACTTTAGAGATTATTGCAAAGAAGAAGGTATTAACCACTGTACAATTACTACAGGCATTCCACGAGGTAATGGACAGGTGGAGAGAATCCATCGCACCATCATTTCTGTATTGACCAAGCTCAACATAGATCAACCTGATCATTGGTATAAGCATGTGAGCCGATTACAACGTGCATTGAATAGTACCTGGCAAAGAAGTATTGCTTGCACACCTTTTGAATTGTTAATTGGGAAGAGAATGAATAACAAAGAGGATATTCAGCTTTATGATTTATTATTACAAGAAGAAAATGATATATTTCTACAGAACAGAGAGGAACAGAGGAAAAGGGCTAAGGAAAATATTCTACAAATACAAGAAGAAAACAGGCATAACTATAATAAGAGGAGAAAGGAAAGCACAGTTTACAAGGAAGGTGATTGGGTAGCTATCAAGCACACTCAATTTGGACCTAATTTAAAATTAAAGCCAAAATATCTAGGACCTTATCGTATCACGAAAGTCAAGGGTAACGACCGGTATGATGTTGTGAAAGTAGACTCTGCTGTAGAAGGCCCAGGTAAGTCATCCTCAGCTGCTGACTTTATGAAAAGATGGCCAGATAGTATCAATACCTCATAATGTTCTAAGATTGTTGTAGATGTTTCTTTTTAAAATGCTTGATTTTTCTAAATTTACTTTAAAATGTGGCATTACAATTAGAGATGTAAGAATTTTTTTAATGTTCCAACATAGTTCATAAGATTAGTTATATTAGTTTCTATGTATAAGTCTTCTGCATTTTTATGTTACTTTATATAAGTTGATGTATGTATAATTTCTGAGGTCAGAAATCTATCAGGATGGCCGAATGTAGGAGTGAAGAAATATCCGATTAATGTTTAGTAACTAATTAATTTGTGTATGTGTATCCGAGTGTGAGCGACCGAGAAGAGTGAATGTGCGTGAGGGAAAGGAACGGATAAAGGAGTAGAAACAAGAAAGGAATGAGCAAGACGTGTTGTAGTAAAGACGGAAGACGAAATTAGTAAATAATTAAATTTAAGAAGTTTGATGTATTCTAAGGAAGAAATATATTAGTTAAAGTATTGGTGGTTTGATTGGATTAAACTTCGTCCCCACATGTATATACGGGATATTGCTTAGTATTAGGTCTTTAAGAGAAAGGGCACACCTTTGCCCTGCTATACGCTCCTGGTGGCTAGTAATCAAAATAATTTGAAGCTTTGGGTTAAACAGTATGGTGGTAAACTTAATGCTTTAATTCTCTGAGATTTATGAAATGTAGTATTCATTTCAAATAGACTTGTAGGTTATTCGTATTCGTCTATATCGCGACAACGGAACACAACAGAAGAAAATGCATCAATATAATCCATACAACTGTATTGTGTTTCAATTTTAGCCTGGATATATTTTGTATTATTAGAACTGGATGGAGCAACTGGAACTCGTTAATTCTATATTATGTACATTGAAATACTAATGAAAAATAGCTGCTTTTTTACGAAAGAATTGTGTAAAGCCTGCATTTTCTATAACGAAACTTTAACACAATTTCAAATATTATTTTAGTACCAACAGCAAAGTGTGCAACCGCTAAGGGAACTTTATAGCATCTTCAAGCAAAAACAAGTGGCCGCAACAAAAGGAAGTAAACATTCTTCAACTCTAAGTAATTTTAAGCGCGATATTAAAAAAGTTATTTTATTATTGTGAATAGTTCACTTCAAGTTACAAGTTTATTACTAAGTTGGAAATGAACTGGCGTTGCGTGAACTGTTCCTGGCGCCCATTTCTCTTTTATAACTTGATAAATATTTTTTATTAAAATATTTGAACTTGTGCTTCCACGAAGAAGTATAGACTGTTCAGTAGCCATTAAATATTATTAATTACTGATAAACTTAACGCCTCAATCGCAAAGCGCAGCATACGTGTCGTGTTGCAGGATAATTTGGGTTATAATTTTATGACTGCCTGGTTTGTGACATTTATGGTAATGTCTAACGTGTGTTGTTATTTTGGCAGGCGAGAAGCCGTACAAGTGTTCGTGGGAGGGCTGCGAGTGGCGGTTCGCGCGCTCGGACGAGCTGACGCGCCACTACCGCAAGCACACGGGCGCCAAGCCGTTCCGCTGCCGCCACTGCGAGCGCTGCTTCTCGCGCTCCGACCACCTGGCGCTGCACGCCAAGCGCCACGCGTAGCAAGCGCTCGCCGCGGCAGCCGCGTCTACCGCGCCCGCTGCGTCAGTGTCGCCCGCCGCAAGCCAAAGAAGCCGAGTCATCACTCATCGCACCTAATGCTTTAAACTTATATGTTTATTTTAGTTTTTAACGTGGAGTGTGGAATTGGAATGAAAATCTCTTTGAAACGTTTCGGCACCGGTGTTGTTACGGTTATTTGTTGCATGATGAGAGCGATTTATTGCCGTTGTTTTATTGTAAAGTTTGTTTATGGCGGGGAGCCCCGCGCTGTGCCATCGGCGGCGTCGCGTCGCGGCGCGCGCCAGCTTCGTACCACGTGACATATTATTTATTGGTTCGCGGGATGTCCGGCAGATGATCCCACCGACGCGGACGCGGCACAACATTGTTTTATTAGGCTTAGAGGGATGTGCGTCGCGTTACCTGATGTTCGTCCGTGTCCCGCGCCCGGCGCCCGGTGCCCACACTCATTCCATCCCCCCAAAATATTGAACGTTATCGACTTGATTCTTCTTTAGTTACCGTCATTTTACTAAACCATTCGGCATCAATCTTCGTGCAAACTAACTTATCTCGTCAGCGGATTATCCCGTTTCGTAACTACATCAATTCTAAGTTCATTCACATAGTTTTTGAGGTAATTATAAAATCCGCTCAAATAATGATAGCTGCAAGACTGTTATATTAACTATTGTAAGAAAACAAGACTGCTGCATTCAGACAATAAGTTATTGTATTTGCGAAAAACCCAAGAACAAGTCGGTAATGTTAAATCCTTACATTGTTGGTATCAGTAGCGTTATGTTGTATATAAGGCTCGCCGCAAACGGAGCGTTTGTTCTAAATGTCGGTCACGGGACACGGACATGTTTTGTACACTTGTTTAAGTTAAGCGAGGTACGTCGCGGTGAATGTCCGCCGTTATTATTTTTAACAATAATTGTCAGCGTTGAGACAATTCTGACAATAACCGACGCGCGACATCCACTGCGACATACGTTTCTATTACATATATTTTATTATATATATTAAGTTGTCTATTTACTCTCTCATTCCGATGTTAATCTTTGCGATTTGAAATGATTCTCGTTTCCTTTACGGTAAGGTTTAATGCATTGATATTTTACTGTAGTCGCCGCCGCGCGCCCGCGCCTCCAGGGATATTGGATTATTGTGTTGACGCCGGGCGCGCGGCGGCCCTTGTGTCGTGGTCGGTGACATCATAGTAAAAGCGAAATGATTTAGCTTCAGAAATATTGACGAGGACTTTTTGGTGCAATCCGTCTGAGATGTGTAAAGCTGGATCTGGTCGCGCATGATGTGTCTGACCGCGCACAACGGCTATGTTTGGATGTATTGTGGATGTAAGGCTGTTGTCGGTCGAGGGCTCGGCCGCGGCATTTATGTCGTAACACTAGCGTTGTTGTGCTCATGTGTGTAACAGTGTTTATGACTATTAGTGTTTTTTTATATATTTTATACAACTAAATTTCACTGAAATTATTGCCATATTACTTTTTGATAATCTCAGGTGCTTATACACTTACTTTGTTTGTAATGTTTACGTTAATTGTAGCGCAAATTACACACAAATTTATCTTTAAATGAATTAATGTGATCAAACACTTCGAGCTGGTGCTGTACCCGACACCGAACGCTTCGGCCGAAAACCGAAATGGAGGACACTAGCTCGGTCTAGAACAATTGGTTTTATCATAAATGTTGTTAAATATAATGAATGTTTAATCTATTTGCGTGAAGCTTTTCTTATAAGAGTTCATTACAAAGTATAACTTCGGCACTTCGCCCCAAACGGGCTTTCTAAATCGTAGTCAAAAACCGCGCTGGACACAGAGGCGTGCATTACATTATTTTATGAATGCAGACAACGACTGTTTAATTGAATTAAATTACTGCCATAATAAGGACCTCAAATATTTAAAGTTGATAGTTTAAGCCGAAGGTATATTCACAATTCATTGTTTCATTCCCGCGCGTCATGTTTGACATTTAATTCAAAATGGCGGCGACGTTCCGAGCTGTCACCGCGGAACGTCCAACGGTTTTTGACAATTTACTTAGTCAGGTAATTTGATGGAATTAAGAAAACTATGGGTTGTACTACTAAATATTTTTCCTAATGTTAAAATAAATAGGTTTTCACGTTATATTATATAGACGTATCTGTAGGTTGGCGCTCTATTATCCTGACGGGGTTTGTATGTCATAGACGCGTATAGTCTTTCTATTATAATGTATATTTATAATACTTTACATTTCGTTCAATACGCGACAATTGCTCGGGAGATCTGGAAGCGAGGCAGGCACATCGTCTCCTAAACATACACCCAATTTATTAATTAACGTTTAAAGATTCATCTTGAGATGCTATATTAGTACAATTTAAATAACATCTTCACATTAAAACTAACGTCTTTGCTTCATAAATTCTGAATAGATTTTTCACCTTGATGTAAATTAGGTGAAATTATAAAACTCTCTTGAGACGTCACCGTTGAGTAAGTTATGATGTGCCCCTTGTTTCCTGTACCACATACCATCGTCGAGGCCCTAGTTCGAGCGGGTTAGGGCCTGTTTACATGCACAGCTTTTTTGTAACGACCTGAGATTGCGGGTGCACGTGTTCAGGTGTATTACCTCCCGGGGGCCAATGGAGTAGTCTTCCCGAATTTGGACATTAAAGTTTTTGTATCTCGGATACTGGCGGTGATGCCGCCGTTCGGACTCTGTGTAGAGTGAATAAATAAATTAAGGTTTATGAAAGGGTATGAGTTGAAAAGTGAAATTTAATTTGAGATTAAAAGTTTAATAAGATTGGGATATGATCTGTGATCAGACGGCGTTTAATATTAATTTAGCCAGTCTGGTGTAGTATAAAATCATGTATATCGTGGTGATTAATGAACGAGAGGTAAATGGTATCCGGGCAGCGGCACCACTCAAGATATCTGCGGTACATCGCCGCCGCACACGAAATATGTCTCATTTTTAAATTATTTTCTGTGCAATATCAGGCTGTACGTACGCTTTATTTATCGCAATTTTATGAATGTGCAATGCAACACGAGACATATGGCGTGTGCGGACCGCGTTATATACAAAACAATCGCTAGAAAATAATATGATGAACGCAAGAGGTTATTGATAAAACTCGAGCGATTCAACATTTTCTTATAAAAATAAAAGTTTCAAATATTTGATGAAAAAATATTGTCTCCTTTTTTATACGCATTTTTTATATCTTTTTTTAATTAATATATGAATAATATTAACCAGTTAGTTACCTACGCATCGTTTAAAGACTGTACGAACAGCTGACATTACAAAAATAATATACAATCATTAAATACGTAATGTTACATTCAAATCCATATATAATCGTAATATAAATGTAAGCTTATATACATATTCGAAAATGTGTCAAAATCATGTTTTTTCTTATTTGCAAATTTACCAATACTTGTTATATAATATATTATGCTACGTGTAAAATAGATTTAATGGATGTTTTTCGTAATATAATAAATGGAATTTAAAAAAAAAAGTGAGACGCCGAGAGCGAATAGTTTAGCACGTTTGCTGCTAAATAATTAGATAAACGAAATATATAGTGTATAATAATCAGGAATAAAGAGAAGGTATTCTATTCATGCTCACATATTGCATATTGTCAAGTAATTATCGATTTAGCAACATATTATACAAGCTTAATGTGAATATCTGCAAATGTCAAATAGTAGGTTGCGCACATTCATTTTGATTAAAAATCCCACTCCGGTATCAAAAATATCCACGTGACAATTGTTGCGTCAGAAGAGTTAAAGCATAAATACGGCTCCATAGTACTTTACGACGCGGTGGACTCAGAATGTCACCCATTTCACTCAACTTCAAATGAGTAAGCATGTCTACGCTGAATGTCTATTCATTCACCACTCTATTCCAAAGTACTAGTAAAGTACTACACAAGGCTACCTGTGTAATTTCTGACGCATTTCACATACCCCAGACCTATTTATGGCTTTTGAACTAACCGAAGCAATACATCAGCAGCGCAAACAATTTTGACACTTGCAGTGTTCAACATTAAGTCTATTATCCCCATCTATATGAAATTAGTGTAAATCGTTATAAGTACATTTTACTACGTTATATATACATTTTAAAATAATTCGCGGCTGTGTGTAATGAGACAACCAGTGTATATTAGTGTACGGACTTGTCGAATTGAGCCGCACCTTGTGTATCTTTGTTCTGACCAATAATGCCGCGCCGATTTGGACAAACATCTTTGCTACAAAAATATGTTTCATAACTTACTTTTATCAATATAGTATTATTTTAGTTTATTAGCACAAATTTTATTTATTTAAATCATTATTGAACACAGTAAGTAACAACATACAGAAACAGTTTTTTTTTTTTTGGGTGTTTTTAATTGTAATTTTGTGTTCGAAGTTCGTTCTAACATATTCACGGATATTCAATATTTTTTCGATTAATTTATAATCTTCAAAAGAAAGCAGAAATTTGCAGGATCAAAAAAATATATAAATTTCCTTGAAAAATTGATTTTTACAGAAGATTTTTTTATATTCACGACAAGGCGCGGCAGTGTCATTATATTCTATAACTAAAGAGTGAATACGGGTGAAACTCAAAAATTCACTCCACTTTAATTTTATGTCGGACATTGTCGGACAAAAAATTCATTGAACAAAAAATATCTCCGCTTTCGACATATTGTTGTGTGAAACATTTAATTATGCAATTCAGTTATATAATTTAAGTGTACTGTGTAAAGTAAGATGTAGGCAGAGGGTGTGCGCGGGGTGCGGGGCGCGACGCTTGTGAAGCCGCACCCTGCGCCCGCGCACATAATACTCGATCGTCGTTGTTCTGTTATTTAATATAACTTATTTATTATACTTTACACCTTCTGAATAGACGTCTAAGATTTATTTTTTATTTTGAAATATTTTATTAATTGGAGCTTTAGTCGTATTGTTCAAATTTTAATAATTTATTAGTATCGTTTAATGTTTAGTTTTATAATCTATTTGCCATATACTTTACGTTATTATTAGTTAGACGCACTAAGTATTATGACGGTGATTTAAAAATTATGTGCTTCTGTATACAAGTTGGACATCTTCACGTACATTCCAGTGTGCTTCTCAATTCGATCGGTTAATATAGAACCACAGTGGTGTCGTGGGTTTCGGGTTTAGAGGCGACCGTGGACGAATTTATTGGACGAAGGGACAAATTTTCAATGAGGGTAATTGAAATTTGTCAAATTTTATATTATATTTCTATTTTTTTATTTGTTTATTATTGACATTATCGCAATCAGTTTATAATTATTTAATATGTGTAATGTGCAAAACGTTTTGGTTATAATCTTTTGTGTTATTTTTTGTGGATGTATTTAATGGAATGCTTACGCATACCTCCAATAAATTAGTAGCAAAATACAGTCGGTTCTAAACCAAAATCCTTTTTTAAAATATCCTTTAAGTGTATTCTCAAATAATCACTATATTAGGGAATGTATTCCTATTAGTAGTTTTAGGGTATTTTATAAAAAGTTAACGTTTTACTAAATGTATTTAACCATCGTTTTTTAATTAACTTCGTTAAGTTTCAAGAACCCAGTTTCAGATTTTAACTATGTTATATTTAAAGGGTGAAGTAGAGTATTAGGGTAAGTGCATCAATAAGCGTCCGTGATATACTGTGACCTTCAATAATACTGTGCTATAAAGAGCGCCAATAACCGATGGTTTTATTTTTACTGCATTAATATTCCTTATCACAATGTTCCATAACTCACACCCTGTACAATTTTTATTGACATTCTTTATACAGCTCACAGTTGGTGCAGTCACCCTACCTGATTAAGATAGTTATCAGTTCAGTAGATTTTTCCCTGAAACCTTACATAGCATTAAAGTATATTGAATGAAAAACGATGGTTACCACCGGGAAACCCACGACAATCGATATGTAATCTTGTAGTTATAAAATTTTACCGCCGGCCGCACTCCGGCCGGCCATTGTACATACATTTAACTATTACTAATCATGAATATTTACAACGTACCCAAAATATTTAAAAAGTATATTTGAATATTTTTATTTTGTCGTGTTTTTTTTATTTAATTGATCGCCGACCTGTGGTGGTACGTTTCGGTCGCCCGGACGCTACGGGTCGCTAGTTGTGTAGCATATATTGCATTTTTATGTTAATAAACTTTTCTTATATGTGTCATGATGTTTTATTTACATAGCCAAAGGAAAATTGCTCCCCTAAGTTTGCCTTTATCTTTATTTATATTTGTATTGTATCAGCCCATATTCGTCCCACTGCAGGGCACAGGCCTCCTCTACAATCGAGAGTGGTTAGGCCATATAGTCCACCACGCTGGCCCAGTGCGGGTTGGCAGACTTTTATATACCGTAGAAATTTATAGAAATTGCTATGGTATGCGGCTGCCCTCACCATGGTTTCCTTCACCGTTATAGTGCGTGTTGATTGACTATGAATACACACATGACTCCGAAAAATCAGAGGTGCGCTCTGTGATTTGAACCCGCGACCACCGTGAGCATGTAGGCAGCCGCGTCCGGTCCGTTACCAACATGCCACCACGCACTTACTTATGTTTGGAAGGGAAAATATTCGTAATATATCTACTTACTTAAATCATCTACATAATAAATATGTGGTGAAGACTGATAACCACGTAACAACGTTCGGGCAACACAATTTCGTTGGCCTGTTCCAATCCGATACACAATGTTCAAGTCATGACTCAGGATCAATGGGCAGGCACGTCCGGGGTAGGACCACTGTCTCACAGGAGATCGACGTGAAAAGACAGCTTTGCTGTCGTGTTTCCTTCGGTGAGTGAGGCTGCCGGACGCCCAATACCCCTTTCCTATTCCCATCCATTTTCCTTTCCGCTCCCTCCCAATCTGATGGACCCGCAACACATCCATGATCCAAGCGTTGTGGATGTTGATGGACGGCAGTGATAACTTACCGTCAAGTGACCTGCTTGCTCGTTTGCCGAAACTATGCTTTAAAAAAAATACAAGTGCAATCCAAATTTCACACGCTCGCTGTAGGAACAAGCAGTGGGAATGCAGCCACGTATAAGCAGCAAATGATTTTTTAAACAATATATTTCAATACTTTACAGGAAAAAATATAGTCACAACATAGAAAAATTATATATTATCGCACTAGCTATTTATTCTGTTTAATATAGCAAATGAAAGGAAAAATGTTTTTCATACAAAAATAATATTTGGAGCGGAATCCATTTTCAGGGCAGCTCGTTGATGTCTAATGCTCGGGCAAACGAATCCGAACTCTCCATTAATGTGCAACCGCGTATCCAACGGGAACACTTTTGGGAAATCGACTACCCGAAGTTCCAACATAATATTCTATGTTGGTATAGAAAAAAATGAAAATAAAAGTATGTTTCAAAAAGCGGACTGATTAAAATTAAGTACGATCAAAAATTGTTTTCCCTAAATATTCTTCCCGGTAACAGATATATTATAAAACTAGCTTCAACCTGCAACTTCCCATTCCCTCCCGTCTCGTTATAACCCGCCTTGTTCTGACTCATTCTCACTCAAGATATGTAATCCGGTCCCAGTCAGCCGTTTCTGAGTTCATCACGCGCAACCGTACAAACAGACAAAAACTCTAAAAATCATTGTTTTGAGTTCTATTACGTTAATATACCCCATATTTGTTTTTCTCATTTATATTCCATGTACGGACATCAATCAGTAACAAATTTATTATATGTGCAGATAGATAGACAGATAATACAGCATCCAAGGGGAAAGATAAACATATTTCAGATATCGACATAATTACCCCGGTTTTGAATCCCTTCATTTCTAGACACTGCCTTTGCATTCAACACTACGCTACCGGTTACGACGCGACGCGTGGATACAAAACATGCTACATTTGCCACTTTATCATAAATATGTCGAACGCATTGAAAATATTCAAAAACGTTTTGTAAAATACCTCTGTTTCCACCAACGAATTCCATATAAATCTAATGACTATCTCCGACTCTGCAAAAAAAATTCAATTTATTGCCTCTCAGTAAACGTAGAGAAATAAGCGACTACATATTTCTTTTAAAAATATTGAAGAATGATATTGACAGCCCCGAACTTTTGGCGAAAATATTTCTTAATGTTCCAACTAGATTAATTCGTTTTAACCCACCCTAACATGTACCAAAGGCATCATCGAACTATCGACAGAATAGTCATTTGGTGCGTGCGAGTAAGACCTTTAACAATATATATGCAAACAACATGATCTGGATACTTTTTCGACCAGTGTGTCTGTAGCGAGGAGGCGCTTGAGCCACAGTTTCTTTAGTTAATAAGGTGCTTATTTTATTTTTTTTGCTCACACTTGTATTTTTTTTTCTCTCAATTTGTTTCTATAAGTGAGAACTTGTCATTGGCTTTATGTTATTTACTATATTGTTTACTTCTTTTGTTATTAGCTGTAAGTTTCCCATATTTTAAAATTAAAAATAAATAAAATAAAATTTGGTTCATAGTTTATAAGCACTGCTGGAGAGCATCGATGAGCAATATCGTGTGATGTCCCCAAGGTTGATCCCACCTCCTCCATGCAATATTAGTTTCGGTCCAATTTCCGGGATGTCCGCAAATTATGTGGACGAAACACTAATGCTCGTGATTGATGATTCAGCAGGTAGCAGCTATGTTGTTAAATGAATAAATAAATGCACCCAACAGTCACATACATAGTTCTGACTTCACATTAAGATCAATTAACTTATGTGCCGTGGGTAAATGAAGCTACGAGAGACTTTTCGGTCTCACAAACACTCAAACCCCAAACAAAATACATGTGGTTCACACAAGCATTTATCTCGGTGCGGGGATCAAGCACGCGGCCTCTCGTTTCATAACCGGCGTCTTACCAACTGCGCTACAGACGCTGTCAAGCTGTTTTTACGTTGGGCGGTACTGGTCTTATAGTTATAGTAGGTAAAATAGGGCGATTTGGTCCTTCCGTAGGTAAAGCTGAGGTCTCGGGTTCGAATCCCGGGTCGGGCAACGTGATAATAGATTTTTCAATTAATGAACAGCCCGGAGTCAGGAATTTGTGCCCAATATAGCGATGTGGTCGCCCCCTGACACATCGTGGGACGGAACATACAAGGCGAAATGTGAGTGTCTTTGTAGGATCCCTGCCTACTCATTGAGGCTTGGACGCTAAATGTCTGTCGTCAACGGTTTACTGGCAACGATAGAAATGAGTCATAGTGAGCGGCTGGCCCCTACATTGAATCTAAGTCAGAGAGGAAAATTCGTGTGCAATTGTTTGAACTGCTGCGGCTGAGCGCCCTGTCCAGGGGATAGGCGCCACGGCACAAATTGCTTCAGCTGAGGGGGGAAATGTGGATAAGTGGTCATGCCATGAGGGTGATTATTCACAACGATGACAGTGGGCAGGATGGTAGCACCCTTTATGTCTTACCTATAGCTATCAGCTAAGCAGCTCGTGGAAATGCAAGTATGTCACCAAGTGTAAGTTAATAAGGTGGTTGAGGTATGAAGTATGAAAGCCACGCTAACTTTGCCCCATGCAAAATTGTAATGGCAAGCGTAAGCGAACAGATATCTAGAAATTTTGGTAAGTTTTCGGCATACGACGTAAGGAAGTGTACTGTAACGACCTACCCAGCATCATCTTTTTAATGCTGGACTGTAAGGCTAGTGATCAAGACCGACTCTTCCGACTCTCCTTGAAGGATCCGAAGAATGGCCCACACAATAATCTACCCGATTAAAACAAACCCGAATTCTACATACTATAAAATTACCTATCTGCTCTTATAGATTATATTACATAAAAAAATGATTTAACAAAAACACGCTTTAGTAAAAGAGGTAATTAAAAAGTTTAAATAATTTTTATGAGTTTCACATTAGAAAATTGAGTCCGGCCGCGCGTGGACAGCGTACGACTGAGGTGATCCGGTGACGCTGCCGACTTAATCTAGTGAGCACATACATGTGTCCATAAAAGTTCATGTATAGAATACGAGTACTAACCGCACGAGGCGAGGGGGTAGGGGTCGGATGCCTGGTGGCTCTTATGAGCTGTGTCCTTAAAACTCTCAAATAATAGGGGCCTATGTCCAGCATTCGAATTTTTATACACATAAAAATAACAATATCATTGCATCGAGCAGGCTTATTCCTATTATAGTCCAAGTTAAATACAGCGTGGCTCTACCCATAAAAATAAAATTAGAAGCCCCAACTTTTTTAAATATCCTAGACAATTGTATTGCTCTGCCTTATCCATTTTGTTCTTTCGAAATCGAATATTTTTTAACGCCAGACCTTTCAGAATGATGCCGAATTTCAGAATTTCTAATCAAAGGAGTAGGGCCATAGTACAATTACCTTGGACTGCAGTAGAAATAAACTGACTCGACGGATGCGGTACAGCTGTCCCACACTCTGTACACTGTCTCGTGTTTCTTTCGGCAAGTGAGCCGGAGAGCGGTTACCCCTCTCCCGTGTCCATCTTTTTTCTATTTTCAGAAGACAGCAACAGACCTTCGACCCAAATGTCATAGACATAGGTACATGGGTCGCACGTACCACTTCCTATAAGTATTCAAGCTAAGAATTGAAACCAGAAACTCACAATTGAAAGAAAGAAAGAAAGAAAAACGATTTATTTGTCACAGTCGCAACATACACAAACATTACCATGTTTGTAATGAAAATAAACAATAATAAATTTAAAATAAATAACAAAATAAAATTAAAAAATAAATAAGTATAAAAATAAAAAAATTGGTTGGTTGCGGCTGTGATCGGTAGGTGTCCACTCATCATAAATTGTGATGTGGTGAAACCACGACACAACACTGATTGTCAGTGGACACCTTAAGTGACGTCCAGGAAATCAAGCCATCTACCAACAACAACAATATTAAAGTGAATATAAAATCAAGCCATCTATCAACAACAAACGTGAACATAAAATACATAAAAAAAAATGCATAACAAAAACTTGTTTAAATATCGACGTGAACGTCTTACGTAACCTATGCACTTAGCAGCGTCGGTAACAAAAATCAATTTTTATTTTAGTTGCGACCTGCACGCCGTCTCAGGCGCATGTGTACGCAGCGTGTGCATGAAGTAAAATATTTTAGACAATACAAGTACCTATATTATTGCAGGTATAAAGCTAATATTACGTGCCATCGCAAAACAGTAAACACTTATTAAACAATAGTTAAGCACCAGTTTCACAGAAAAACCAAGCCACGTGAGATGTCACAACATCTTATTGAACTTTCAACATATACACTCAATTAATTCGCTGCCAACTGCTTGGAGGTTGAAATTAGCCTTATATACGCCTAGGTTGAAAAACAAATGTAAGTATAAAATTACTTGTAAAAAACGTTTTCTTCTTTTTGTTCAATTAGTAAATGATTTTTATAGTGTAATTTAAATGTTTGTTTTGTTTTTAGGGATCTTATATAAGGAGGCAGTAAGACATTCCAGCAGTGACTGGCCGCGAATTTGAAGCAACCCCTAAAAGCAGCAGTATTATGTTGGGGCGTCGTGAGCGGATATGTTGACGAACGAGCAGAGTAGCTGTAATGATCATGTCTCCAAATCAATTTGTTGTATAGGTATGCCGGTTTGTGTGTATTTATCAACCCGAATAGTAAGCTTGCCATATGCAATTTACGACGAGCAGCCAGTTGCACACCACACTGATGATACGCCAAAAGTATCTCGTATGAGGGCCACGAACCGGCAAGCACCATAACACGGGGCTTCCGAGCACCTGAAGGAAAACCCACCTGATGTAACCAAGGTGACAAGAAACTTGTCGGATGCATAGCGCATCTGACAAGTCACTGTAGAAATTTTTGGGGCGTCTATACTCAACATTAAACTGCATGTAGCTGAAGTAAAGATGAATTCCACATAGTTGATAATAAAGTAAAAAACTATTATAGTATTATTTATATGAAGACAGGTACGACTCCTTACAAGATGTAATTCTTACATAGTTAATTCATAATGTCGACATTTTGTCATAATTTTTGGTTTGGTACATCCTTGTTCAGATTGATGACAACCATACGAAGTTTATAACTATTTTCAGATTGTAGGGAACTAAGATTACAACTGACTTGTTTTTAAAATGAAATAAACACTGGGCGACATTATTTTATTTTAATTTCATTCATAATTCGATAATAATCTATTGTACGAATATATATATTTTTTTGTATCAGCCCATATACGACCCACTGCAGGGCACGTGCGTCCTCTACAATCGAGAGTACGATTGAGAGTGGTACGAATATTATCTGTACTTAAATATATAGCTCTCCAACTATTCAGAGATCCTGGTATTCCAGGTGCGCAGCGTGCAGGGGACGTGTCAATGGCCTCTTGATTTCTTCGTTTCCAAAAGCAAATGTAAAAATCATCGTGGTAGAAGAAGGTAAAACATCCCTTATTTTATAAATATCGCTATATCCGTCCCTCGTGATTGTGTGATGATATAAAATAAATTGTAAACAAATCTGTTGTGGGCTGGGCGAGTTTCAGGGCGCGAAAGATTACAGGGCTTCCTTTTCATTCGTTTGTAAGTGATTTTTTTTCATTTTACTTGCAGAAAAAATATTATTGGTATTTTTGTTTGTTCGGGTCCCATTTAGCTCAAGTTTTAGTGATAAATATTTTTTAAAAGTTTTGTACAAAAAATATCATATAATTACGTATTATTATCATTGCAAGCATTAATTAGCTAATTTCCCATTTGCTTCACGTCCATAAAATACAGTTTAAATGGTTTTTGTTTCAATATTCCTTTGGATTAAGACTTAACTTTTATGATACATATTTTTACAGCTTCCAACATAAACACTGGTTTCCAAACGATAAAAGACTTATACCGCCACCCAAACATGCGGATACCAGGAAGAACTTGAAATATTTCGAACAAATAAGATATGTTTACAGGACATTAAAATATTGATTATTTACAATGTCATAAAATGTCATAAATGTCATAAAAATATAATTAGGGACTTAAGGTACTCGTATCTTGAACCAAAATTTGATATCTATAAAAACACTTTCACTGGCTTTTTTTAAGTACGCGGGCGGAGCCACGGCCAAAACTAGTAAACAATCAACTTTTTTTTTCGTTTCACGCTACGGCTCTCTTAACAGTTCTATAAGTAATCCGTTTGTTCGTAAAAGCTATTGTTTTAAAGTCAATTTAAATAAAGTTCAAGTAGACTTTACTTACAGACTCTTGATTACGAAAACTTTTAAATCTAATTAGACAAATATTTTTCTCGTCATTAACACTATTAAGATTCTGTAGAAAATATGTTTTCAATTACTTTTTTAATGACTTCCAAAAAAGGAGATTATCAATTTGATGTGTACGTATGCAATTTTCATCAGAATTGCATGGTTTTTGGATATGTTGGTCTATACCAGATTCTGAACACGTGTGCCAAATATCATAAATGTATGTAGGTTTGTATGTTTGTCCACGCATATCTCAAAAAGTATCAGTCGGATTTCAAAAATTATTTTTGCGTTGGATTAGGTTTAGTCGAAATTAGAAGCTAGGTGTATAAGTTTCATAGAAATAGGTTCAGTAGTTTTTGAATAATTTAAAATTTTAACTTAAAGAGGCTATTGTATTTTAATGCAATGATGTACAATTATATTAATGAAATCGAAATACTTTATTAAACACTTATGCTTTTATATCTACGGCTTTATAACAAATTAGCGCCATCTATGTCCAAGATCAAGAATCTACGCAAAACAGATCGGGACAAGTTATGTAACTTACGAAATAGTTCTACAAACGTAAGATAGATGGCGCTATAAAATTATTATGATATATTTTGTAAGTGAGAGGTAGCGGATCCGATCCCTGCACTTTTTATAAAGTTCTGGGTTATATCAATCCAATCCAATCCATCAGCCAAAGGGAACCCACTGCTGAACATAGGCCTCTCCCAATGATTTCCGCAGTGACCTGTTGGAGGCAACCTGCATCCAGTGACGTCCCGCGACCTTTATCAGGTCGTCGGACCACCTAGTGAGTGGACGTCCCACGCTACGCTTTCCGCTTCGTGGCCTCCATTCAAGAACTTTTTGGCCCCATCGGCCATCAGTTCTCCATGCTATGATGACATACGGCACCGAGACGTGGCCTCTTACTATGGGCCTTATTAGGAGGCTCTAAGTCACTCAAGAAGCTATGGAAAGGGCTATGCTCGGAGTTTCTCTACGAGATCGAATCAGGAATGAGGAGATCTGTAGGAGAACTAAAGTAACCGACATAGCCCAGCGGATCAGCAAGTTGAAGTGGCAATGGGCGGGGCACATAGCACGAAGAACTGGGTTACAGGCGACCACGAAATGAATTAACGTAGTTCCTATTATCCACCATACTAGGTAAAGGTTAGAACATATCTACAGTTCCAAGTAAGTTTCAAATACAAGATGTATAAAATAATTTGAGTCAAGGGATTAATCAGTTCTTAAAAAAGTAACCAAAATTTATTGCCCATTCCATTAACATTTTTAATTTATATCACAGACCAAGTAGTAGGTAATATCGTCAAAATATCACAAGTCACAACGTATCGTCACTTAAATCTTAATATTTCACTTTTAGTCGAAACGTTTACTCAAGTAAAATGATAAATTTGAATAAAAATTTATAAAGTATTAGTTTCAATTTACAATAGGTTCACTTAATTATCTAATATATAAAATTCTCGTGTCACGGTGTGCGTAATTGAACTACTCCGAAACGGCTCGACCGATTTTCGTGAATCTTAGTGCGCATATCGGCTAAGGTGGAGAGAATCGGACAACATATATTTTTCATCCCCCTAAATGTTAAGGGGGATGAAGTTTTATTTAATTTTTTTTTGCAAAATTATTTGTTTTTATTTTTTTATTATACAGCATACAAAAATACATAGGTACATCCCTAAATTTTCACCCCTCTACGATCATGGCAAAACAACGTTTACCGGGTTAGCAAGTTAATTCAATAAAAAAATATCTTGTATACAGATTATAATTTGAACTGCTTACTCATTGTACTGACTAATCATAGACGTGACTAGTCCACGCACTGCACATTTTTGTGCTTATTTGTCATAATCTCTAATTGCCTTTATAATCTGCGTCCCATCTAGCTGAATACGGAATACTATTGTACTCGCTGATAAATATTTAAATTGCCTGACGGCGACATCTTTGTTTTAAAGTAAAAACTACAAAATACGTCACAAAGCTGTCTTAATTCTCTTCTTCTTTGCTAGATGGCGCTGCAACTAATTAGTCGGAACCAAGACCACTACCACTTGGGGTATATTCCACCCTAAATTAAAATAAATATATTCAATTAAAAATATGTACAGATATAATATAGTCATATATAAATAAGACATGGTCACGGGCTCTTGGTCTTAATATTTTGTAACAGCATAAATATGTGAAGTGTTGATTTCAAAGGTCATGGGTATCTCACTGTACTTTATCGACTGGATCAGTCAATAACCGCCCACTGCTGTAGACAGGAGTTCTCTAGAACCGGAGTACCAATGAGAGGATATCATGGTACCACGGCAGCTACTGAATGCGGCGACTGTACTAGGTACACAGTTACGTTCCCACACATTCCTCAAGTGTAAGTGAATGCGTTCCTTGTGCGTCACCACAGGGTAAATGGTCTGTGATGAACTGATAATTCTCTTTGTTAATCGACTTCAAAATGAGGATATTTCAATTCCACGTGTGTCTGTAATGTTGTGAATATGGGGCAAAATTAATACTGTGTTCGTATTTAAGTAGACACCCAATTTTGATTTAAACTTTTGTTTTTCTATAAGAGTTTAGTATAGAGGTTGTTAATTAATACTTAATTTTCAGTTATTTGATCACGACTTATTATTAAATTACTAGTTTTAATTTTCACTGATATTTGTTTTGTATATGTAATGTAATACTGAGAAATCGTCACTTTGCGTCATACTTTGAGTAAGTAGGTAATCATATTATTCAAATAAGTAGTCCAAAATTTTATATTTTCACGATTTAGTGATATTGTAAAATAATTATCGATTCGGCCTGATCATATCAGTTATTCAATTGCAGTTGTTCTGATTCCTAATGTACACAACATATACGTAGTTTCGTTTCGGGTTCGGCGCGGGATGCGATAGGTTGACGCGGAGTAAATTCCGATGCAGCGCAATACAGTTTTATTTTAGGATCCGTATCAAAAAAGGAAAACCTTCAAACTTAAAATAATAACACAGGGCTGGGATAAAAAATGAATTTTCATAAATTTTGTAATGAGGAGGAAGGACGCAACTTTACTTTTTTATTTCGTGGGCCGCCGTCTCGCACGCAAGCCACGCTAGTAACCGCCTGTCTCGGGGCACTTTTATTTCGGGTGGAATATACCATAAGTTACACTTATATTCGACGAAGTTGCCGACCGATGTACCCAGTGGTACCCAGGGCCCTTATAAAGAGCGAGGTTGCCTGTTGGTTACAGTCTGGACGCTGCTGCCGGATCCAATCCCAGGGCACACCTTTGGCTTTTACGAGCCATGTGTGTGTGGATAGTTAATTCCCAAGCACTTAAAATGTGAAGGAAAATATCACGAATAATCAGGAAAACGTCAGAAAAAACATTATCAGAAGAATTGAATTATTACAAAAAGATGAGCTACATTTTTAAAGAGGTTGTTCTTAAATAGATGCAGAACAGGCATTGGAGTCGAAAGTAAACAATTCGACGATTTGCTATTTGGAATTCTTTTTTATTTTACCTTCTCTTTCTTAACACGGTTCACTATCCCTGAAAAAGTCGTAGAGTGAATAAGATAATGTTAAATTTATTAAGAAGACTTGTTCACAAAATGAGGTCATTCGCAACTAAAAACTTAATAAAAAGAAACTGTGGAAAAATACTAAGTGTAGAAGTATTATATTAAATACTAAGTGAAGTCGTATTTTAGAATCTTTATAAACTGCGTAAATTTTTTATGAAACATTCCATGGGTACTATAGTACTTTTTTTTCAGTACATCGTGTCAACGTTGATCAATAAATTATTGAAAAATTCTTCTTTGAGAAACTCCATCATATTTCTTGAAATATTATTTTTTAACGCACAGGTCCGGTAAACGTGCAAACAGGTCACCTTATAGTAAGTGATCACTGCCGCCCATGACGATCCACAACGCTTGGTTGGAATGGGAAAGGGAAGGAAAAAGGATGGAAAGAGAGAAGGGCTATTAGGTATCCGGTAATTTAAATTAAGGAAATCACTCGTCACAAAGTGTTGGTCAAATAGATTTTCAATGTTTACTAGAATGGCTGTTTCTTGAAATCTATCATCGGGGACAGGACTATATTGTTTGTGTTGTTGTACCGTCATTGTTTGATCTATCTCCCGTTACTGGTTTATCATCTAGTCCTGGGACACCCTGTTCATACATATCAATATGATGTCAACAAAACCCTATTTTCAATTTCGTTCTGAAATAATGCCTACGTTGTAGCGCACTACAAAACATTCCTAAAGCCTCATCTAATGAACGGAGTGAGTGAAGTGTACATAAATATCGACCGAGGAACCAAACATTAACTATGAAATATTTAACTTGGGGTTGAAACTGAATGATGTCTTGACAAGGCAACTTCAGCGTAAATAGCTCAGTGGGAAGAGCAATGGGTCGGGGTGACGTAGGGGCCCAAGGTTCGAGTCACGTAAGTCAAGTAAGTTTGGGCTGAGTTTTCCAAGGTCAAAGTGTACAAGTAATGTTTGTGTGTTTTTCTTTAACATTAACCCCTGACACACATTCACGCGAGTTAAATAATTAAGAAAAACTTCTACGATATTTTAAATGATATTGTTAAGCGATAGATAGAGAAGGGTGGAAGAAGGATAGGGAGGCCTTGGCCCTGCATTGGGATAGTATAGGCTAGGAAAAAAATTGTTAAGTGAAAACAATATTATAATTTATTTACACGTATTTCTTTAAAACGAAATAGTTAAGTTAATAAAATTTTTGACTTACGTAGAGATCAACGGCCTTATTCATAGACATTTTCAAAACCTATTTGAATTATCGAATGTTTTGTCCCTTTCTAACGACTTTTGAATTCAGTTTGAGCGAAGAAGACAAAACATTCGATACCTAAAATAGGTTTTAAAACTGTCTAATAAATAAGGCTTAAGAGTTAACGATAATATATTACTATACTAAAGGCCTCGTTCACCACCCTCAAGTAAAGCTCCAAGTAGGCTAGTCATCAATTTAAGTCACCTGTAACATCACGTGTCGATTTCACGACGCTCCAGTAACGCTAATCCTATGATTATACTAATCAGTATCTTATTGGCCACATCTGCCAATTAGCGCATTAACATGATGGTTAAAATAAGGTTCAAATGTCAACCGACTTTTTGTTATGAAAAAGTACATTGACACTTCAGCGGGAGCCAGGGCGGGAAACATTTAACGTAATATTGAACGAATGGTTAGTTCAATTTCTTATGTCATTCACTGGTTAAGTAACCAGCACGTTGTTACTCGATATTTTGTTTTCACTTGTGAAATCGACGGAACATACTCGGCACTTTTACTTGGCAATTAATCAAAAAGTAACTAATCAACAGTTTACTCAAATATGGTGAACGAGGCCCTAAGTCTTATACTCGTATTACTGGTACTGATATCAGCCCGTATACGACTCACTGCAGGGCACGGGCCTCCTCTACAATCGAGAGTACGATTGAGAGTGGTTAGGCCATATAGTCCACCACGCTGGCCTAATGCGGGTTGGCGGACTGTTACATACCATAGAAATTTATACAAATCGCTATGGTATGGAGGTTTCCTCACGATGTTTTCCTTCACCGTTATAGTGTGTGGTGATTGACTAACAATACACACATGACTCCGAAAAGTCAGAGGTGTGCCCTGGGATTTGAACCCGCGACCACCGTGAACATGTAGGCAGCCGCGTCTGGTCCATTACCAACAGGCCACCACGCACTACGATTACTCGTATTACTGTAGGTAACATTTATTTTATTTGCTTGAAAAATATCAACTAGGAAACTATAATAGGTAGATAGGTTAGGTAAGGTTAGATTAGACTTTATAATAATTTTCTATCCCTATATTTACTTGAATCATAAATTACGATACGCGAAAGACATAGTGTAATTAACATTAGATGACATGATTGAGACAGGAAAAGACTAAAAAAATAAATTACTGTGAGAATATGCAGTCAGTGCCCGTAGTTTTGCACGCGTGGGGGCTTGAGTATAATTTTTATTAGTAAAGAGACTTCAAAGGCTTCATAAAAACGTGATATTTAAACATCCTCCCGCCCTAATCGCCGTGCTTCTTTCCTCTATTTCATAAAATAAGTATATGCAAAAAACACTGAAAGTGTAATTGTCTATTAGTATTCTGTACTAGTTATTGAAACCACGTTTATAACTTAAAAAAATCTCTATCACGCAAACTACCTATGTATGTATCTCTTTTACAATTGAAGTTTTCAAATATCTTTATAGCTTACTTACTTTATAAATAATGTAATCAAAAGGCATTCATACTCGTAATCTAATACTCGTAGTATTAACATGTCCAATAAAATACAATGTGAAGAGACACAAACTCGGTTATTATTTTGACAACGCTTTCGGCGATAGAAGATTGTCGGCGAGCTGTACGCCAACTGACAAGAAATTAAACACGAACGTCCATACATAAGCCCTCCAAACATCAAGAACATAGTTCTTAATAAAATGAAACATATTAAAAACATGCAACAAAACTATTTGTCGAGACTGACAGCAGCAGATTTTACAAAACAACGATAATAGGATTATAGAGCATCTGAAATAGCTCGCACGTGTGTTATTCCTCACTTATTCATCATGAAATATAATTTCTTTTCAATACTCATAATACATACTGGTGCTCAACCAGTTCGTTATTTCGCCAGAAGCTTTCAGAGCTGCGGTGTCCGAGTGGTTAAGGAGATGGACTTGAAATCCATTGGGTTCTACCCGCACAGGTTCGAATCCTGTCCGCAGCGTTAAATGATGCAATTTTCTTTTTGTATTTTTTATTAACACTTTTAATAGTTATTGTGATTGAACTGTTTAAAAATATTTTCTAATAGAAGATCTTTTAAATATATTTTTCATCTCAATGTCCATATTTTTTCCATTTTCTGTTTATTACATTAAATAAATACAATACATTCATTACGTGGCAGAAATGTATTAATTAAAAAAAACTTGGTTTTTTAAATTTTTCACATAAATTTTGAGGTTATGTGAAAAAAGTGTAAATACAAAAGTTTTAGATCTTTTTATTATCTACAACTTTGCCATTTGACTTTTTTCGATAGGACTTTTAGTTTTGCCGGAAATCGAGAAAAACCGTTTTTTACCCTTAAAAACTCACCCCCATCCCCTTCCCGACCTCAGATCGCCCGTAAATTATTTTTCCTTTCATTTTTATAATATTTCCCTCCTTTTCTAATGGGTTTCATCCTACTATAATTTCTTTTCACTTTTCATTATTTTTAAAGGCTTCTACCCTGGTCTATATTAGTACATTTAGTTATCAATTTAAAAATGTAAGCCGTCATGGGACGCCTGGCAGATGTGAAACATCGTGTGTGTACAAGGATTATGCATAAAAGATAATATTATTACAGGAATTAAATATAGCCTAATGAAAAAATGAAGTATTACGAATTTCTTACAGAAAATGGTAACTTTATTTAATAAACATTTATTTACATGTGATATAAATAAAATAATACAAAAAAAATTGAAGATAATATTAATATAATTTATATAATTATTAATCTTAATATAATTTATATAATTACTAATATGATTAATATGAATATAATTACTTATATGATTAATATGAATATAATCAATTAAATATAAAAATATAGTAATTACATTTATGGACACTTGAAAAATACGATCTACTTACTGATGACTTGGTAGTATGCCATAGTGTAGTTTCACTTTCTTTGCACAAGGTTGATCTCTTTGATCTTCTGAATTATCACTATCACACATATTTTATTATCAAAAATTAACATAAAAAATTAAATAAAACGCAGGTTATGTGTACCGTAGTAAACAACAACGTCGAACTGAGTGAGAAGCCACACCGTACACGCTACTACACATAAAATATATATATATGTATACCTCAGTATAGCGTGGCGACCCGTCGCCACGGCAAGCGTCGCCACGCCAACGATTCGGTTTACAAGTGATCCTATAGATGTTTCACATCAAAAACTGGAGTTTCCGAAGGACTTTCAAGCCTTCTAGTATGATAATTTGCTGCGCGATAATAGTCAGTCAGGGCAAACGATTTTATAATTATACCTGCATTTAATTAATGTGACAATAAGTGTGTATTCCTTGTTAATTAATTAACCAGTCACATTAACGGCGACGGAAATCTTTATGAGGAAAATTGCATACCCGAGATATATCTCTGTCTCTTTCTACATCTCCATAAGATTTTCAAGGGTACGTAAAGTCCGCCAACGGGTACTGATCCAGGTTGGTGGATTTAAACAAAATACCTTTAAATATTACTAAGTTTCATCAAAGTGAATTTTTAGCCTTAGAAACATCTATTCAGAATCTAATCATATCATATCTACCCCTAGTTCTATTCTATGATTTGCTTTTTCTGGGTGAAGACCCACCAAAAACATTTTCATGTAAAATATTGCCTAGGCGAGACCATATGACTCGCACTGTCAAAAAGTTATCACATCTCGTTTAGAGCCAAGCTTCTTACTCTTTACGCCCTAACTTTCAAGGCCCTACTTCACAAACTCTATACCTAAGTCAAAATATGTGGCTTATAAACTCGTCGTTCATATGGGTCAAGACGATGTTAATTATACTCACACAAAAAATACTAAGCACTTTACAATAGCACTTAGCAGTTCCGCTTGTGACGCGGTTATGACGTGTCTGTCAATACGCCGGGCTCTTTAGTATTGGATAAAATGATCAAGAAAAATATTATTATACTTGTATCTCAAACGGGTTTGCAGATCACATTTTAATATTTTATGGATGTTACTGGTTGGAACATAATATATTATCTTCATCATCATCATCAGCCCATTGCAGCCCACTAGTGGGCCTGCATCTCCCAAGGCACACCACAGAGGCCTTAGCCCAGTCTGCTACTTTATGAATCCAGTCGCTGGCGGCCTAATATCCATATGTCTAGTAAATTAAAATTATAATGAAATTACTGTAGGGTTGCAATTAAACTTTTTTAAATTCAGTGTCAAATACCACATATACTGAAATTAAAATATAAATATCTTTGACAAAAATATACTTTCATAAAAGCAGAGACAGTTACTTGTTTACATTACTTTAATATTCATTCAGTTTTAAACTTTGAGTATACGAGTACGTAGGTGACCCAATTATAACAAAATACATAAAAGGATAACATAATACACACTAAACATACTATAAGGCTTTTAGTCAGAGAGAATCCGATTTTGCGTAAAAATCTGAATGTTTCTGCGGAAAGCATGTCTTTAGCTAAACGCGGTACATCGAAAGGCGTCTGTATTGCTCTCCGCTCAATATCAGATCAAGTATTATCCGCTTTAACAATGAGAAACAACGGAAGTACACGTGTACACTCACATTCATATAATGGAGATTAGTCACATCTTAGTTGAAAAAGATTTTTTATTACAATGAATGGCTAGACGAGCATGCCATTCGCCTGATGGTAAGCGATACGACAGCTCATAGACAGAAGCAAAACCAAACAACGCCATGAATTACAAAGCAATTCCACTACGCTCGCCATACAATGCACTTCAAACCGGAAAACAACAATGCTTTTACACTGCTGTTTGGCGGAAGAAATAGATATTGCGGTGGTACCTATCCAAGGGGCCTTTTACTTATGAGAGACCTACCACCAGTAAAGTACTTAGAGTCGGCAAGAAGGCATGTAAATATTGATCCACGTGGACAAGGGTATCATATTTTTTTCCTTACACATGGAAAAATGTTATAATATTAATTGAAATCACTCGGAGTAGCGTGTCGCTTACCAGTTCGTGACACAATAAACGTATTAAATATTCAGCGGTACGGCCCGATGTACCCGTACTGATATTTTGATAGGTTTCTACAGAATTATATATCGTATGGCTCGTGTAAATTATTGATTATTTTTATACGACTCCTAAGCTTTGTGACATAATAGTAAAATTATAAACCAAAGTATTATAAGTTTAAGGTCACGTTTGTGGGGGGGGTCGCAACTTTACCACTTGTCCCACGGCCGCTATCTTGGAAAGAAGGGGTGCCTAGGGATTTCGCGGTGTATATCCTAAACTAGAAAAAAATTGTAAGACATAATTTTGTAGAAAATTAAATTGTCTACAACTTTATTCGTATTACTTTTTGTGGTAAAATTGGAAAATAAATTAGTTATTAACAAAAATAGCTGAAATTATTTGAACAAATTTCCTTTACCTATGTTTTCTTTGATTCATTTTGATATTTTCATGATGTTACTGGAGGTTTCACCACAACAATTAAGGTAAACTGCAGAGCATTTGAGGCTTGCTTTTAGGAAATCATCATCCTGTTATTTCCTAAAATCATCATCATCCTCTTTGTTTATTACTTTTTTATTTTCCATTTTACGATAAGAATGGGAATAAAGTTGTAAACAATTTAACTTGCTTTAAATAATGTCTTATAAAATGTTCAATAGGTTTCCTAGTTTATGAGCACTTATGAGATACAGCGCGAAATCCCTTTGCACTCCTTTTCCCAAGATAGCGACCGGGGCCGGGTGGCGAGGCCACAAACTTGAACTTAAGCTTGTACTAATCCCCCCTACACATAAAAAACATTGCATCCACTGAAAAAATGTAAACACGCTAAGTCCTAAAAAATATAAACTTTTCAATGGATTACATAGGAAGTGCGTGTACAGTGCGCATACAGTGTACAATGTACCGTGCAAATATTATTTGAAGCTCAACTCTGTCAGCTTGACGTTGAGGTGGGACAGTGACAGTCAAGAGATTATGTGTGTGTGTGCGTTTGTGTGTGTGTGTATGTTTGCGCACTACGTCTCGTATGTTAAGTATATCTTTAACCCCGCAATTATTCTTTTACAATATTTACAATTACATAATATAAGTGATATAATATTTAAATCGCAATATAAACCAAGAGATAGCTCAGTTGGTTCAGAACATATAAAGGTAATCGTATGCCTATCCCAGAATACAAAAAGTAAGTACATAAAATAAGAAATCCGGTGCTGAACAAAGGCCCTGCACGGGCGTGCCATAGTAAAAGCGATTAATAAAATGAAACTGAAATTAACTTCTTCATTTTCCCATAGGTTTCACTAGACATTCAAGGTTTAACTCCACTAGTTACTAGAGTCATCACGATAGGCAACAGCTTGTCTGTGCCCCTAGCATTGGAAAAGCCTATGAGCGACGGAGGCCGCTTTCCATCAGGCGAGACGCCAACTCATTGTTTTTATAACCTACTAAAGCTACAAAAACGTTTTTCAAAAACAATTCAACGGAACAAATGACACACTATTTGCAATAAGCTCTAATGTGACGAATACCACTCGTCAGCCATGTGTCAACACAGACTCACCAACCGCGGATATCTCAAACATACATTGTTTTTAACTAATTGTTCGACGTTACCGCTAAATCCTCTCACGTCTCGGCAATAAACAGCAATCCCCTTCCTAATAAACGTTATTTAAGTACTGATTATTTAAACATTGTTGTGTCTTTCTCTGTCAATTAATTGTATAGTTTGTTAGAAGGAGACAAATAGTGTTTGACTAATCACAGCTTATAAAATGTTTATTAGTAAAAGGGTGAGATTAGTGAGCATTCCTTGCAGTAATCTCTAGGCAAATGTGACAAATTATTAAACATATCAAAGCTGTTTATATATGCGATAATGTAAAAAGATACGTCATGTTTGCTTATGGATATTCGTTGACGAAATGCGTTTTATCCTATGTATATTATCTTCTGTAGACATTAGACAGTATAAATAATAAATATATACAGAATCGTCACACACATTTGCGACTTCCACTGAAAGATACAAGTCTTGAGTCGTGCTTTGTACAAACTACAAGAGACCGTTTTGTTCTCACAGCGCCCAAATCAGTAAAACATTTGTGGATCACATAATTATTGTCTCTAAGCGGGCATCAAACCCGCAGCCTCCAATTTTATAGCTTCATCTTAACTAACAGTTAGTGCAGCTGGGATGGACAATAAAAAGTCGTAACGACCGTGAATTTGCAGCTGCTATGCCATTAACATCTTTAAGTACAACACAAAACAAATTCATTTGTTTATTTTATTTACACTATGATTATGCAGAGTTATTGGCAACTACATATTAAGAACAAAAGCTTGTTAGAGCTATATTACTTAGAGAAGTACATAAATGGCACGTGCTGGCGCATGCGAGTGTTGCATTAATAATAAATAGGTTCTCCTGCGGACTGTTGATGTTCCGATAGATGTAGGCTGGTCATACTTAACCGACATCTTTGTAAATCACATCACACTTGAATTACACACGTTCACACAGTTAATTACTCGAACATAAAAGACTTAATACACATCACCGGCTAGAACCAAACTATCATCACACAACGGACAATCTGTCGAATAGTGAAGTCTCGTCTCCTAGCTCTAATCCATATCTTTACACCATTTCAGTTATATATTCGAATTAGTTATTGGGAAATACAGTATACAATAGTAAAGAAAATGCAATGCTTATAATACCCTGTATATATTTCACCGTCGAAAACAATTGTACATTTGCCTTCCCTATAATCGTAGAGGAGTGAAGGTCGTTTTCGGGACCGTTTTTGGGATCTCTATTAGTAATGTAAAATGATCTCTATTTCAGAAGATTAAAATTTAATTTTGTTGTCTTTGTCAAACATAAAGTTTTTCACATGTACAATAATACTTTACTTACATATAACATATTACGAGTATATTCATTCACATGTGGAATCGTGTTTATTTAGCTGTGCAGAAACGTGGAGTGTATAATTAATATCACACATGTCAATATGTGTTTGTTTGTTCGTCCTTCCATGTCGTAACGGACCATTGAATCGAGATGTTTTTGTGTAATCATGTAGTTGGAGTAACGGAAAGCAACATTGGCTAACTTTTATCCCGATAAAGTTCCACTTCCACGTAAAAAAGCGATATGTTTGTTTACTATCAGGGCCTTCGCACCCGGCGTATTATTAAAGATCTGACGACTAACGCTCACGGCGCCGTAGATGACCACAAAGCAGATTGTCACACATGTATCGATTCAAACGCGCGTACACAGCGATACAAACGCACGCGAAAAGCTCGTCTGTATTGTGTTTGTTTATGAATTGTCGGGGAAAGCGGTGTGGGGGAGCGGCACGTCACACGTCTGACGTCTCATTTCACCTTGTTGATTTATGTACCAAAATACTAATCCAACAACACCGAACAACAACAACATCCATCCCAGACACGTCTGGTTGGCACAGAACGGCTGTGTAATATGGTGATCCTCCAAGTACCGCAAGGTTTCCCAGACATAATATTGTTATACTAGTGACGCGCCTTTCAGGAAGTATTCGTTTTTTTTCGTGCTACAAGCAAGTTGATGGAACGCGTAATCCGGCCGGAACTTACTGAGACAAATCAACAAGCCAACTGCCGTCCGGAAGCATAGATTTTCTATATTATTTTTTTTTACTCGATTAAATTATTTTATAGATCCATGTTAGTCGGATACACCATTTAATAGCAACGTTATTTTTATTTATATCACAAATCTGAAAGTAGTTTGTTGACAATCTTTAGCACAATCCATTTAAATATTATTTTTAGCACACGTTATACTTTATCTCAAAAACATTGAAATTTCGGCAAGCTGGTTAAATTATTCATGAATTAAAAATCATTCCCGCACACGTCCCGATACGTTAATCATGCCAAAATATACTGACAGGTATTTTTGTCAACAATTGCGAATTTGTTTGCAAGGACTTTGAGCAAACTTGAATCTTTTTTTTCCGCTCGGGTAAGTCCCAGAACTGAACCAAAGTTTAGATCAGCTTAAGCGGTACAAATACTCGTACAAATACATGATGGCCAAGAGTCGTGAAAACTAAAATGACGATATTTAACAAAAATCATCTCGGACTTTTCAAATTGTGTACAATGTCACTGAGGGAGGTGAGAAACATGTGGATTAAATAACATAATATGTCAATATCACTCGGTTCGGTAGAAGCTAAAGGAGAGGTTTATTTTTAGAGGAGGTATATATATTTGAGGTTTTGTTCAATGTTTATTGAATTTGCGCGAAATATTATTATTTAATGGTTATTTGAACTCATTTTCAAAGTCAAAAAATGGTTTACGAAAACCAGTGTGAATGACCTGGAAAATCTGTTAGGTATTTTTTTATTTCTACTTCAGAAGGAATATAATATCAAACAAAATTAAAATATTGTATGCAGCAGTTAAAAACCGCAAGTGTCTACCATAAAATTGTATGTTAACGACAATGTAGTAACGTATTACAAATTACCAGCACATACAAATTTAAATAAACTCACCTACAAATATAAACTTATTGAATATTGGGTGGTAAACACGTATGTTACTTAATAATATTCACATCCACAAAATATCAATCTCTATAAGTATAAGTGCGTGGTGACCTGTTGGTAACGGACTAGACGCGGCTGCCTACATGTTCACGGTGGTCGCGGATTCAAATCCCAGGGCACACCTCTGACTTTTCGGAGTCGTGTGTATTGATAGTCAATCACCACGCACTATAACGGCGAAGGAAAACATCGTGAGGAAACTTGCATACCATAGCGATTTGTATAAATATGGTATGTAAAATCCGCCAACCCGCACTAGGCCAGCGTGGTGGACTATATGGCCTAACCACTCTCAACCGTTCTCTCGATTGTAGAGAAGGCTCGTGCCCTGCAGTGGCACGTATATGGGCTGATACAATACAATAATCTCTATAACACGCATACGCAGCCATCTGGAATATGCTGATGAAGTGTGGAATCATTTCTACATACATTCCCTACGAATAGGGGCACGCAAAGTGACTAGATGATAGGGTGACGGTCGAAAGGGTAGCAACAATATTGAATGGTGTAATAATGCAGCGTATGCGATTTTCTTTCAGATTCGTCGGGTTCGATTTCTCGTTAGGAATATTATTTTTTTTTAAATCCAACTATGCAGTTTTAGTTTTCATTGACATCGGGCTCGTGGCTCCTTTAAACATTTTTCCTGTTCCTTCAAAATCCCCTTATAAAAATCACACATATAACAGTAATATTTAGTGTAACATTAATAATAATATATTGTAGTCTTATAATATTTATGATTTAGCTGTACTTAAATAATACCAAAAATAAATCCACCTACTTTGGCATTTATATAGGGACACTTTTGTGTAGGCATGAAGTTTAGTTCACATTCAATACAGTTCATCTAAAATCTATTGGCTTGTGGCTAAATTTAGTACTACAAATAAAATTTAAAAAATATATAACAACAAGCATTTATACTTGTAATCTAATAGTATTAACATGTCCAATATAATAAAATGTTAAGAGAGAAAAGCTATTACGAGTACTAATATTTTGACAACAGTATGACAATAACGCATTCGGACGCCAAAAGATCGTAGACAATATATACTGTCATTTTTTTTTTATAGCATAGGCCCTGATGGCAAGTGATTACTGCCGCCCATGAACATCCACAACGCTTGGATTATGGATGTTTTGCCGGGCCGTTAGATTGGGAGGGGAGCGGGAAGGAATAAGGATAGGTAGAGGAAAGGGGTATTAGGCATCCGGCAGTCTCACTCACCGAACGAAACGCGACAGCATAGTCGCTTTAAGTCGATCTCCTGCGATCCAGTGGTACCACCATATAGCTGACAACAGCGTGTCTCTACCACTTCTAACATGTCAAACATGTCCAAAAAGAAATATCCTATTATAATACAACCTCTTTTAAATGGGTGCGTTGTATTTTTAAGTGCTCTTACGAGAGATCGCATTCATTATCAAATCATTATTACATATACCATTATGAAAGGTATTTTGAAAAACCGTGAATGACCGCCTCATCCATTTCATTGTGAACCAGATACGATAAGACAAGTAGTGAAATCACAGAATTTAATTCAACCATATCACGACGAAAATCATGGGCTCGAGGTGTGATTAGTAATATTTACTTTAGTTTATTACTTCTGGATAATTAGATAACGCGGCATGAGAGTGCACTACCGACAACCGTTTTCCCGTCACAGCTACAAAAAGGTACTCAGCCGTCGGCGCAAGGTCGCTCTGTCTTTTTATGACTGTTTGGATAAATGTAAATAACATTTTTGTAAAATTAAGTGTTTTTTTCCGAGCATTATGGACAATAATCGACCTTTGGTTAATTTGATTAATGATTTGTTTACAATAATTTATTAATAATATACCTGTCTATACGCATGCACTATATTGCACGAGACAACCTCATGGTGGAGAGGGCTACGTCTATAGTCACTACGTTACGTACGTCACTCCGCGAGCGTATTCCAGATTGGCAGACTTCACATACTATCCATCCATCATCATCCATCCATCAGCCAAAGGAAGTCCACTGCTGAACATAGGCCTCTCCTAATGATTTCCACAGTGACCTGTTGGAGGCAGCCTGCATCCAGCGACGTCCCGCGACCTTTACCAGGTCGTCTGACCACCTAATGGGTGGACGTCGTACGCTGCGCCTTCCGCTTCCTTCACATACTATACATTCATGTAAAAACCTCTATAGTATGCTAATTTCATCACGATGTTTTCTAACACCCTTATAGTCTGTGGTAATTGGTTTAGAATATCAAATACATGACTTCAAAAATCAGTAATGAGCCTTGCGATACGAACTCGTAGCCTCCGGCCAGCTATTTGGAACCAACAGGCCACTCCAAACTTAGTTCAACAGACTTTTCACGTACAATATACAGAAAGTCTCGTGTATTTATTACTATTTTCTGTAGTAAATGTTTCAGTACCACCTATAAACGCGCGCGTATTTTACAATGTACGACGGATGCAATATCCGGTGTCCGGCAATAACAAATGATCGGGCAAGACGCTTCACCCCACTGTAGCTCATTACAGCGGTAATCGAGGGGAAGGTGGGGTGGGTCTCCACTCCCCGTCGTCCCCGCTTGTTGCATCCGACGCGGTCGAGACTCCACAGCTCTCGGCTAAAGTTACAGTGGTGTATGGGTGCCGGGCACACGCCGCGCCACCTCGCCCACCTCCACTCTCACACCAGCTCAGAGAAAACAGTGGCGGCGTAAGAAAGGGGGAATGGAATTATTTCATTTGAACGGAAATTTTATTTTTGTTTAAGGATCAAATATAGATATTATTATACACTTCAAATAAAATGACTAACCCGACTCGACGGTCCAATAGAGGGCAATTTCGTTTGAAAGGAGAGACTAGAAAAATCGAGCTCTAAATAAGGTCTTGGTACGGAGGAGGACAAAAGCTACAATTTATCTTACTTTCAGCAAAAAATGCTTATATGAAAGTAACGAAATCAGTTTCCAATTCAACCAAAATAAAGCTATAGAATCTTCATGGTTTTAGACAGAGCTGGTTCCTTAATAAATAAAACTGATGCCGGCAAATTTACTAAAGGCCTTACTCATAGACATTTTTAAAACCTATTTTAGTTATCGAATGTTTTGTCTTCTTCGCTTAAACTGTATTCAAAAGTCGTTCGAAAGGGACAAAGCATTCGATAAGTAAAGTAGGTTTTAAAACTGCCTATATAGAAGGCCGTAAAACTCTTCTAGAAGGAGTAATTGGCAATAGGAAGGTAATGCGAGTGTGATGATATTTGGATAGCTTGTGGAATTACGCGACAGCACCGAGATCAGACACTCCATATGTGACGTAGACGCAGCTGGCTTGCCCAGGTACCTTCTACAGCTCTGTACTTCAAGGTGCGTCCACAACAGATAAACGCCATGTGTTTCTTCAGAGTTCTCAACTGAAGAAGCCCTCCAAATGTTCCTACTTATATTTCCCGAGCAGGTATTGCGTCTTTCATGTGGTGGAGGTGATCACCCAACTGTGATGATTTGTTTTTTGAATGACATGTTCAAATTATTTTATTAATCTTATTTTATTTACTAATTTTAAGAGTGACTGGGTGGCGCTGTTGTACTACGGTATGATTGCAAAGCTAAGATCTCGGGTTCGGATCCTGGGTAGGGGAAAGTAGTATTGGATTTTTCTATTACTCGTAATTATAAGCCCGGAGTCAAAAATTTGTGCCCGATATGGCGATAAACTCGACCCCTATCACATCATGGGACGGAAAAACAAGGCGAATCGTAGGTGTCTTGCACCTCTGCCTACTCCTTCTGGAGGAAAGGCGTGAGTTTATGTATGTATGTATATTTGTAATTTAAAGAATAGAAAAGTATTAAAGTGATTACTGATCAAAGCATGTTGCATTGAACTTGAGTTTATTGTGGTCATCAATGTATTTAGTGTCATCATAATGCACCCAGAATGGTTATTTCACCGACTCCGGACTACATACTTGTGTATTTAGATTACCTACTAGGCTCCTTGACCCTTTGTGACCACCCACTTATTGGTAGTTCTGTGTCTCGACGTCACCAACATCTGTTTAGGCCCAAATTCTACCACGTTTCATCTTTATAAAACACGCGTTTAGATGCCTTTAAAAGTCTCCCTCAGAGGAGATTCCTTTTCCCTTCAAGTATAACATTTACACGAGTCTGTCAGATTATTTTAGGCACATTAAAGTAACTGTAATAACTAAATAAAGTAAGAAATAGTACGTCGGTAAAATGCTGTTACATGCATCGTTAAAAGGATTTGAAGTATAGAATAGTGCATCAAACACGATATTTTGGAAACTTTATGGTTCGAGCCGAGGCCGTGGTTCTAAGGAAAGAAGAAAAACGAGTTTCAGGAGAATGAAATTAATTGGAATGGAGGGGTCAGAAGAGAAGGATTAATACGGTTTATATGTAGTAAAATTCGTGCTCTTTGTCATGATTTTTAATAATCTAGTAAGAGAAAAAGTTATATTAATCAAAGGAAATTGCTTGAATGTTCTTAGCAGGAAACCCCCTGCCGGCGTGATTGTGGGCGGTTGCCCTCGTCGCCCACGCCTGGCGCCGCTTCTGCTGAGTAGCATCTGTCGCTCGGTATGCTCAAATATTTGCGTAGGTGGTGAACGCTGCGCCCGGAGCAGTGCGGCGCGCGGCCACTCTCCGCCACGTCGCGTAGCGGCTACTGCGACACACACTCCTCTGTACCAGTCCGACTCTGTGTGTTTACATGAGAGTAGAATACACGTGCGTCGCGTCCCTCGCTAGCTACCACGCTCCGAGTCAAGACCGCGCGGCGCCGCGGTCGTGTTGTGGAGGCGCGCCGGGCGGGGCGGGTTGCGGGGCGCGGGGGCGATGCGCGCGCTGCACCGGCTCCGGCGCGGTACATAGACGGCGGCGGATGAGCTGCAACCTCGTTGGTGTCGGCGCGTTATTCGACAGCGTCAGTGTGACGCGAGAGAGGCGCCGGCCGATGCAGGCGGCGTGCAGCGCGGCGATTGCGGTGGCAGGTGAGTCGCGCGCGCGCCCTGCTCGTCCGTGCTCGCCCCTGCTCGGCCCTGCTCGCCGCGCAGCCAGCGATGAACGGGAGCGGGTCAAGGCGCGCGTCTATCAACATTCTGCCGAGTCGAGTGAATTGTTTAGTTGGCGGCGAGTAAACATTGCCGGTGTCCGCGCGGACGACTTTATCATTCAGTTTGTGGGGATTTAGATAAACATGTGTTCCGCCTGTCGGCGGCGGACGTTACCGCCATACAAGCCGATAATTTACAATATACCTATACACAAACAAAAATACACACACACATAGATGCACAAACACACACAATCATAGTAAAGTGGGATGGTGAGAGCAGTTCGGCGTCGAGAGCCGTAGTGTGTGCGGAGCACGGGCGAAAAGTCAGCGATAATATGTTTGAATTATTTTTAGATTATAGTAAACGTATGTTTGACATGGTTCTGTGAAGCGGAGTGTCGGAGGAGTGCGCGCGAGGCAGGCGAGAGGGCAGCGGAGGCGGCGGCGGTGGCGGCAGGGCGCAAGCGCAGCGGCGCGCGCGCCACCGGCACCACCGAGCGCGGGCCCGCCGCCCGGCACAGTCGCACCGGCGCCCGCCAGCGACACGCACGCATCGAGAGCGCGCGCACCGCTCACAGCGCTCTCATCGCGAACACACGCCGCCGACATGAGCAACGGCAAGAGGAAACTTTCCTTCCTGGGCTTCGCGCCGCAGGTGAGTGCAACCGCCTTCCATCTCCTGCTCCTCGTGTAGGCGCGATTCCGCTGCGCACGAGCTGGTGTGACGCTCGCCCGAACTTTACCACATTTCGCTCGTTATGGAGCGCGGGCGTGCCAGTTGGAATTTGTTCAATACAGAAAATAGAAAAGTGTTCCGTCGCATCGATGTGGATGCGCGCTACGTCACTTGAACGCACCGAGCGCGCCGCTACTCGCACCCCGCTCCTGTAGCCACCGTAGCACTAGAAAGCGCTCCCGGCCGCTACGCGCCTCGCTACGTACGCCCACACACTACGAGCGAGAAAGTACTACGAGTGAAGGCTCGGGCGTTGCGTCGTAACGCAGCCTGTTCCTTTAATAGCGGCCGCGTTGATATTTTACCCTTGTTGAATCCAAACGATACTCATACGTGAAAATGTGCGCGTCGAGGATAGAGGAAGCACGTGTGACGAAGCGACGGTGCCTATAAGTTGCACGCACTTGCTCGCGCAGATAAAGAGGCGTGCAGGTGACGGCCAGTGCAGAGTCCACTTCAGGTCTGATGGATTTCGGGTGTGACAGGTGACGAGACATAGTGAGATAGCATTTTGTTTGAAATGAAACGCGGAAGAGGTATAATAAGCCTTCTGCCACATGCCGTAAGTATTTTAAAGAGCGGGTCGTTCCATAATATGTTTATAATACAGTCACCCAGACTGAACAAATCGTTATTACATTTATAAGTAGAATGTTGTACGGCTGCCGGCGGGGCTGCGATTTGTATCAATTTACACGCTCGCCTCAACACAACACAGACTGCACTTACACCGATCATCTCACTCTATTCAATCATCTTACACTCTCTCAGGTTTTCACATCTTTACAATTGACCATTGGCTTACACAGCATACAGTCCAGATACAGAAATAAGCTAAACATGATTTGTCACTTAGTTGATACGTGCTGGTCAGTAGTCACTAGTAGAAATTAAGCGTATGGCTTGGCTGCGGCGCCACCAGTGCCGTGGGCTTCGTCATAATATAGTGTGTATACAATGGAATAGTGTGCAGTAGAGTGGCAGGGTCTCTGGGCAACCGAGACACCCGAGGCGCGGGTGTCACGAGTCACGAGCTGATGTCGCGAGAGATGAGGCGACGGCGACGCACGACAGTATCTTATCGTCCCCCGAGGAAAGTTCCCAGCGCGCCGGCCGTCGCGATAATAGGACTGTGCCAAATTTATCAGCGAGTGGATAAGATAGGGCGGCGCTGCCCTCCGACCACGCGACTCGCAACCGGCCGGCAAAATGCACATGCAGCAGCGACTACACACACTCATTTTATTACCGGGACGACAAATCACAATATTATTGTGTAGAGGCTGTATTGTACAGTCTGTTGTAAAATATTAGTGTTCGACAGTCAGCTGCCGCCGTTTCTCAGTGTTATCTGTTTACACTTTTTCTATGGACGGTGTAATTGCGGACCTAATGTAAACACTTTTCGGCTCACAAAGCAAGTCAATGAATGGAAATTGTGAAAGAAATTATCTCGCGAAGGATGTCAACGGAATATAGCTAACTGCTATTGTGATGCACCGCTCAATCTGATCATATTAGTGGCAGTGGGCTGCTGGACGCGGCACAGTCGGCACGCGGTGAGCGGCGGCGACGGCTCGGGGTCCGCGCGCCATTCAAGCAATAACAACACGTGGACCAGCCGCGGTGCAGCCAAGCCGCGGTGCAGCGCCCGCCGTATCGACCCCGGCGGCCGTGACCTTGCCGTGCCTGACCCACCTCAAGAGCGCGGAGCGCTCCGCCCTTGGCGCGGGTCAGGGCCGCGCGCCCACTCCGTGTGCCGCCGCGGGCTCACTCGCGACTCACCGCTCGCCAGTCGCTCGCGTCCGCGCTCGCCCACCATACTGCGCTTAACTGCGTACTGCGCTTAACGAGACCGTGATATATGCACACGTATCTGTTGCAGCTATGATGTGAATTATTATTCAATAAAGGATATAACTACACACACAATCGCGACGTGTGGAGTTTTGCTCGTTGTGCTCACGAAGTGAAAGAGTACATTTAGTCAGTGTGTTTATTTACACTGCGGGGAGCACGTGTGCGCGTTAGTGATTAGTTGCGGCGCGTCCCTCACCCCTGGCCTGCTCGTGTCCCCGCGCCGCTCTACTCGGGGCGCAGGGCAGGCTCACGAGGCGCGGCGCAGCCAGGGCGCGGGGCTGGTAGCGCTCGCCGGCGCACCCCACGTATGAGAGCGCGGCCGGCGCGCGCGCTTTCTTGTCACCATGTCCCGTCGTTGACTGACACTATGCACTAGTCCATGCGGCGCCGATGTCCACACCCGCTTGTGAGTGACGCTACCATTTAGGAATATCTTGATCACGCTATGCGGAGTATTTGTCAATTTGATACTTCCCTATGTGTAATGAATGTTTAAGAAACATGAAATGAGTGCATGACGTTGTCGCGGCGCGCAGGTGGCGGGCGAGGATGAGGTCCAGCTGGACGAGGAGATGGAGCGCGTAGTGTGGGCCGAGGGGCAAGCGCCGCCGCCGGCAGCGGGCGCGGGGGAGCCCCGCCGCGACGCCGCCGCGCCGCCGCCCTACGCGCCGCCCTCCGCCGCCTCGCCGGACTCGCCAGCGCACCAACCTGCTGCCACTGCTTCCGACCACCAGGTAATATAACCATTCTTGCTACATTCCATGTTATTCTTTCACTTTTCTTTGCATTTCCCTTAATATATATATTTTATTTTGAATGCGGTTGGATAGGCAATTTGAGTAATGAATTGCCTAATTATAAGAATAGAGATACTCCAAACTTGACCACTACATAGCTTTAAAAACAACGGCGTATATAACAATTATCGGGGCACTAATTTAGCTTTTGTATTCAACAATAACGACATTGTGGTGGTCGGCAGGCGTGGTCGGGCTCCGGGTCGGCGGACAGCCCGCGCGAGTTGGACGACCGGCACGTGCAGTTCGACGGCGGCCGCGCGCGCGACCAGGATGACGCGCAACTGCACACCGACGACGAGCGCCGCGCCCAAAGGAACGCGTGAGTCGCCCTGACCATCGTCAAGAGCCGGCGCGGCCGAGCGCGTGACGCCCGTGGGCGGCGCGGGCGCGGCGCGTCACGCCCGACGCACTGCGGGAACGTTACGTCGCATCGCGACTGAAATAGTGCGCTCGCGTGACATTGGCATCGCCCGGAAATTGGAGGGCGAAGGGTAAGCGGTGGGCACAGGGGGCGGCATGCGGCGCGCAGTCTCCACTCAGCAGCGCGGCGGGCAACCGGCGGGCGACGCCGGGGCCCAAGCGTTGCAAGACTGTGCCAGCGCTCCCGGCGCCATGCCCGTCACGTATGCTCGCGCCTCGGATGTGGCGCACCGCCGGTGAGCCCTACCGCGCTCCATGTCTGCCCTCGGCCTGCGCCCCGCAGTCACTACCCAAATGCCGGCCGCGGGGCGGGCCGGCCCGCACGAGCCGTCGGCGAGGCGCCGCGTGCCTTCGCTGATTAGGCTCGCGAGTTAATTTTCGTCGATGGTGATCAGGATCACATAATATGCCATTCCCCTAGTATTGCTTCTGGTGATGCAACCGACGAGTTCCGAGGCGCAGGATTATTGCTTAGTGATGTGTTGTTGTGCACAGACGTCACCTGCACCCTTACAAGTCGCGCAAGTACTCGCTGCAAGAGGGCGCGCGGGGCGGCGGCGGCGGCGGAGGCGGGGAGCAGCATGCGCCACTCGGCACCAGCGAGGAGCCCTTGGCCGAGGCGGACCGCGACGAGCTGCACAGCCACCGCAGCGACGACCCGCGCGCGCTTCGCAGGCACAAGATACAGCCGCGAGTGAGTACTGCCGACTGCGTCTTTGCGCGTAGCGCGCACTACCACGCCTCCGCCACCCACTGGTAATGTTTTGTCGCAGGGCTCGACGGTGCACGTGGGCCGCAAGGACGGCGGCGATAAGGTGCAGAACATCCTGCCGGATGCCACCTACAAGAACATGTACGACCACAGTCCGCACGCGGTAAGTGTAGCTCTCGCGGCACGTACCGACGGACGAAGGACGGCAAGTAAGCTCTGCTTTATGGGTGCAGGTATTTGTACAATTGGACGAGCTGCTCGCCACCGAGGACGGCGACTCCGAGTGGAAGGAGACAGCGCGCTGGATCAAGTACGAGGAGGACGTGGAAGAGGGCTCGGCGCGTTGGGGCCGGCCGCACGTCGCCTCGCTGTCCTTCCACTCGCTACTGAACCTGCGCCGCTGCCTGGAGACGGGCGTGGTGCTGCTCGACCTGGATGAGAAGGACTTGCCGGGCGTGGCGTACCGCGTGGTGGAGAGCATGGTCGCCGACGGACTCATCGAGGAGGACGACAAGCCGGTGGTGATGCGCTCGCTGCTGCTGCGCCACCGACATGTGCACGACGACCGCTTCCGCTTCTCCATCAGCGGCAAGAAGCAAGCCTCCTACAGCAGCTTGCAGGTGAGTGAGCGACAGCGGCCCTCGACAACCTGCGCCGGGTACGCAAACCTGCGACGCAACAATTCTTGTCCAGTGGTCTATTTTATGTTGTCAAACGAAAAATACTTGCGATAAACAAATGATAAATGAACGAGATAATCTCCGGTGTCAGATACTAAGTCACGTTTATCGTAATGCCTCACGATAAAACGACAACTAGTGTGCCGGCGTGTGAACACGTCCAAGGTCGTGCACCAAGGGCTTGCGCCCTTATGTAATACCCATACTCTGGGCCCGCTACCAAACATACATACACGCGCACATGAACAAACATATGTACACAATTCCATTACACATGACACATATGTCAATATGATTCCTTGTGTTTGGATTAATTTGATGAAGTTGATTGATAAGGCAGTGTGTTGATGTGTCGTGGTCGCTGACGCCGGTTGACGCGTGGATGCGCAGTCGCTGTGGATGGAGGAGGCGGGTCCGGCGAGCGCGGGCGGTGCGGCCGGGCGGCGCGCGCGCTGCTCCATGTGCTCGGCCTCTTCCGCCTGCCGCCGCCACAGCGTGCACCTCTTCGTACGAATTCCCGGTTCTCCCGTTCGAGTGTGTCCCCGCCCCTGTCCCGCACCCGCATCCCTCATCAGCTCTCATCCCACTCCGCATAGATTGTGTACCGACTCGCTCCATTTAGAGACACAGACGAGCATCATCAGACATCACGCTAGCCGCCGTCGCCTTCATTCCAGCCACAAGTATATACACATTACGTCATGTTGATGAAATAGTTGTAGTGCATAGAGTTAATAGTTGTCAACCATATCTGTATATAGTTGGAGGACACAATCATTTTAGTAGTAATTATGTAAAAAGAGAGATATGACTGAAACATTGTTCCGACGTGCCGCGTGACCCACGTTCGGCACGATCTTCAGCCGCTGTCGTAAAAATAATGGTTCCCCACGCTTCACTCATCGAGTCAATAATACGTTTGTCTTTCCTTTAAAACGAGATACTTTGTTTTACGAACATGTGCTAAACCGAGTGGAGCCAACACTTGCATGTGTAAAGTATCCCGTGGCGCGGTGAGGACGGTACTCACGGGCCCTGTGTGTCGCAGAACCTGTCGGAGCGGCGGCGGCGCAGCTCGCACGCGCTGCCCGCCGACAAGGCGGAGGCGCGCAAGAAGATGTCGGTGGCGGGGCTGGAGGCGGGCCTGCGCGAGGTGGAATACGCTGCGCGCGTCACCGACTCGCAGGACGAGCTGCGCCGCCCGCACAACGAGTCCATCATGAAGCGCATCCCCGAGGACGCCGAGGCGACCACCGTGCTGGTGGGCGCCGTGGGCTTCCTGGAACAACCGACCATCGCGTTTGTGCGGCTGGCGCACGGCATCCTCATGCCTTCCATCACCGAGGTACCGGTGCCGGTGCGCTTCATGTTCATCCTGCTGGGGCCCAGCGGCGCCGATCTCGACTATCACGAGGTGGGTCGCTCCATCTCCACGCTCATGTCGAACCCTTCGTTCCACTCCATCGCGTACAAAGCCGACGACCGACGAGAACTGCTGTCTGCCATCAACGAGTTCCTCGACGACTCCATCGTGCTGCCGCCGGGAGACTGGGAGCGACAAGCGCTACTGCCCTTCGAGGAGCTGCGAGCGAAGAGCGAGATGATAAGGCGACGCAAGAGGGATGCGCTGGAACGTAAGCGCGTCGCCGCCGACGGCGCCGCGCCGCCCTTCGACGAGAAGAAGGCGCTGCTGGCTGCGGAGAGTGGCGGCGGTCCACCGGACGAGCCCGACGACCCGCTGTCTCGCAGCGGCCGCCTTTTCGGAGGTAAACTACTTTATTCTCGGTGTTGTTAATAGTGATTGTCGATTAGTGTCGCGGTAATCCAATTGAGCGCATAATGTGTAATGTGTGGGCGCGTGCGCAGGTGTGGTGCGCGACATGCGGCGCCGATATCCGCACTACTTGTCCGACTTCAAGGACGCTCTCAACGGCCAGTGCGTCGCCGCCACCATCTTCATGTACTTCGCCGCCGTGTCCTCAGCCATCACTTTCGGAGGACTGCTCGCTGAAAAGACTTATGGCAAAATCGGGATCTCCGAGACACTGGTGAGTAACTATTGAAAGTAATTCTTGTTAACAATAAATAATATCCATAATTATATCTTGTGGTGACAATATAAATACATAATATTTATCACATTGATACTGCTCGAGAAATTTACTGCTATGGAAAATACGCGAAGTTTATATTCAAAAGCGATTATATTTTATTGAAATAATATGTTCATTGGTATGCATTGCGTACTGAGAACAAAGATATCTACAGTATCTAAGGATAACTTAGTTGAAGGCAAGCAAGTGCATAAATATTGTGAGTGATATACGGACCGCCTAATGGTTGGCGATAACGTTGTCTCTGCGCTTCTCCCGGCCCGTAGCCACCGCCCGGGGCGCCAGAGACAAATGACCACTGGTATCCTAGCTATTCTGGTTTCGTTTTTAATGTTTATGCTGTATTACTCTCGTGCGGCCCAGTAATGTGGCCTAGAGCGCTTTAGTATAACCAGCAGTACTCACAGGTCAGAGCTGCCGCCTCTTAACGTATTCTAGAATGTTCAATCTCAGGTCCCCACGTTATATGTTGATGACCGAGCTTCTTTAAATGTAAAAATCCAATAAGCAACTTCGGCAGCAGCAAACAAACTTCTTGACCCGTGGCCATTGGGACGTTAAAATATGTTTTATTGTAGGTACTACTACTACAATACAGTGTCAAAATTGCTGTCCCATAAACCAGTGTTCAAATTTACACGACTCACCTGAATCAGATACGATACTTGCACCTTTATGGAATATTCCAAATGTTATAAAAAATGTTAAGTTTTATGAAGAGCTTATAAGAATGACATCATATTATTTAGTTTTTGTACTCGTTGTACACGCGCTTATTGGTTGAAAATAAAAATGGCCTTAGTCGTTTGACAACATAAATCATATTAATATAAAGAGACGCATATTTTTACCACAGGCTTTGAACATATGTTTTACCTACATTTATCATTGACAGAAAGTTGATCGACCAGAGCCAGTACTGTTTCGCCAGTCGATCGTATTGTGCTGGCTTTTCGGGACCGGTCTCGATATCCTTATATGTAAAAGCTAAGCCCGTAAGCCAAAACTTGCCTGTGTCACTGTGGATTTTCCAGAGACGTGTTCGGTGGTAGCTTTCCGGGCAGATAAAAATCTCCTACCACCTGCTTTTGGGGTTTTCGGAATATCGTTCACCAAACTAGACCTAACAGCAAAACTTTGATTCACGTAGCTTTTCTATGAGATAGTGGTAGCACAAATAACCCGACCCATTGGTTCTGCAGCTAAAACGACCTACAGGTCTCTAATTAAAATAGTGGCGTGTAATTAAATATGAATGTGCCCGTCGATAACTTTGAAAAGTAATATCACAATACCTGAACTATAAAAAATCGATGTTACAATAAGGAAAACATGTTGTTCTTTTTTAAACATAACAAACAAACAATTTGAGTTGTTTTGGGCATTTACTTTAAGGATTTCACAAATTATTCAGACTTTTGTTAGATAGTTAAGTAGTTTTGAATTTCTGTCGGTTCAAACATGATTTTTTTGTGTAGTGCTTAGGAGACGGAAAAAGAATACAAAGTAATTCTGGTTATTAGATACAAAAATATATTGAATTACACAATAGATACTATTGATTTACGGGTGATCTATCTTAATCGTTCCGTCAGTAAGATTGCCAAGTCTGAAGGTGTTAGAAGGATATACGTAACCATCCGGATGACGAAAATCGCAACCGTCAAAAAACTCGCTGCGTTTATGTGTGCCCTCTAAGCCGGCATAATTAGATGGCACTAGCCCGTACTATCTGGTGCATTGTAATTAGTACAGCAAAAAAAAAACGAAAGAAATCGATCCCCCGTCCGAGCGAGTCACAGTGAGTGAGTAGCGTAATGGCGGCCTCCAAACCACGCTACAGTAATCCAGACCGCTAAGGAATTTCATAATAAAAGATTAGTGTAAAAGAAAACGTTTAGACAAAAAGTGATGGTTGGTAACAGGCCGAACGCGGTTGCAAATAAGGTGGTCGAGGGTTCACACATGTAACTTCAGAGACATGGGTGTAATGACAGTGAATTACCAGGTACAACATAGAGATATCACGAATTCCTGTTGTCGGTGAAGTCCGCCAACCCGCATGCCCCAGGCCAGCGTGGTCGACTATGGCCTAATCCCCCTTGGGTCTAAGATAGTAATCAGTCAATAAGATATTTCTTGCAGAATCTATTTTGTCCAGCTCGGAAAGGTGCTTTATTTTGGGTAGGAATTGCAATGCCGTTCAATGACAGATAATCCATTCGTGATTTTGATTCAGCCACTTTTACGCCTACGATCCCGTTCCGACAGCCGTTTCCACCACGGAAGAGCGGGCAAGACACTATAGTGATGCTCTTTTTATAACCAATTTATGATACCGCAAGTCGCAGTTTGGTTTAATTCAAAGAAGTTCATAAATTGTTATGGGAAGTAGCCGGCGATTACACGCACGTAATCGCGCACACCTAGGTTTTGTTGGCATTGAAGTCAATCCTTTTTATCAATGAAACTTTATGTAATAATGCGACACGAACGTGAATTTATTAACTAGCATTACTCACAAATCCATATTATCAATTTTGTTCAAAATAGTATCTTTTATGACGCGTGATAAATAAGTAAGCTGTCCATAATTTAGGTTAGAAACGGATTGTCGAAACGGAAGCCGTGGGTTCGAACTTAGCTCAATCATCATTAACTTTTTAAATATATATCGCTTTCCGTGAAAATGAAGAAAAATATAACGAGAAAACTGACGTAATTATATTTGAAGAATTAACCACATGAAATTGAAAAGTCTACCAGCGGCATTAGGCCGCGTTTTCAGTAAAGCTCGAGTTTATGGGTTGGAACGAAGATGTGTAGAAATTGCGCAATCACATAAGTTCAACACGTTTGTTGACATGTATTTCCGACATGATTGGTCACCTTCGCTTGTGCAAACGGAGCATTAAAATTCCTATTTCGTACGTCTTGATCTCGGATTTAAATAACTTATTACCTTAGATAAAGAAGTGTCAATAAGCGTTTGACACGTTAAACGTGTTGGTGCGCAAACCGACGGGCGCTTGCAACGTCGCCCGCATTAGCGTTGCAACTTGCTTCTTTCGGTCATGATGTTTTGGGTGCTAGGCCCACTTGTAAAGCAACTATATGTTAATTCAATTGCATGAAGAGAAAATCTAGCTCACGCCCAGGGACGTTACGATCAGACAGATATGACTGTGGCCTCGCGGGACATGATAGCATCGCACTTTTATTTAAACTGTATTGTCATGTCACTTTCTCGTAAAAGTATCAAATATTAAAACATTAATTAAACGTATCTACAGTAATTTTCAATATTTATACGATTGATAAAAATAAAATGAATAAACATTTAACCATTATTTTCCAACTGCCAGCTGAAGTTACTGCTTATGCTTAACCCATCCTTACACAGGGTCAGCGCAACATGACATTATTATCCATGTTGCAGAGTGCTTTGGCTCACAATTTTGCTACCGGCCTCCTGTACTGTATCAGCCCATATACGTCCCATTGCAGCACATGAGCCTACTATACCTACTATCGAGAGTACGATTGTGTGAGGTTGGCCATGTAGTCCACCACGCTGGCAAATTGCGTCTTGAAGGCCTTCAACTTTACCTACCATAGTAATTCTTAGAAATCGTGCGTAATCATGGTACGCAAGTTTCCTCGCGATGTTTTCATTCATGTCGCGATGTTGACATCAAGCCGCGGGAATAAGCCCTTTGTTTCATCACGCTGACCCAAAGGGGTGACGTTAAATTCACGTACGTAATATACCTTTGAAACACTATGGAGAAATCCGAGGTGCCTACGCAGGTTTCCTCGTGGAGTTTTTCTTCGTCGTTAATACAAGCGATAATTAATTAAGAATAATGGACCATTACTCTTTTATAACTGCTTACTTGAAGTGGAATGAAATTATTAAATCACGCTTAGTAGTTATTTAAATAAATTTACTTGGTTTTTCTATACTTTTAACGAGAAAAAAATACTAAATCTAAAAATAATAAATGTTAACACTTAATAAATCAAAACACTTTTTTTAGCCTAACGAAATAGTAACAGCTTCTATATTATTTCTTTGGAGTATATTATATATCATATTATATATAAAACTAACAACATAATAAGGACAGAATGGCTTTGCATTTTTACGAATAATAAAAACACTAGTAAGCCCTTTAAATATAAAATATGCTTAATAATTTTATCTACACACAAGATTTATTAATCTCACAAACATTCGTCTCGGTAAGAGGATCCATTCCATATTTCACATCTGATTTCTCGTGCAACGTGCCATGAGAACTGTCAGTGAGCGTTTAGTTTCATGTCACTCAACACACTTATGTAAACATGTCTGAAAAAGTACGTGACAGTAATGGATAATAACGTTGTTCCCGCTTGTTAGCGGGTGATAAACGCGGGGTACGGTTACACTCTCACCCCCAAACCACCCTCTCCACACGAAACCGTTTTTGTTTTTTGCTGGCGCTTGCCGTAGAACTCGATACGGTTATTACGCAGAATGTTCGCGGATAATTGGCAGCAGTAATGATAAATTAATACATAATTGTCGTAAACACGAAAATACACTGATGGTTTGTGTTTTCTTTTGTGGCTAGACACAGTGTCGTGTACAATTGCATGTCAGATTCACATCTAGTAGCTGCCGATCATAATATATATCTATTCTTTTACTTTTTATTTAACATGTTGGATAGTACGTCAGTTTTGTTTATTAAAAAAAAAATGGCACAATTTAATATGTAAGGAAGCTATATCCTTGCCGACACTCGTCATAATTCAAATTACCAAACGACATGCTACTGAATTACTACCGCAAAATATTGAAAATTATAAGTAAAAACTCATGGTAGGTATCTAGTCACATTCCATCATCAGATCGACTAAAACCATAGAAATGTCCCAAAAATAGGAATTTATGCAATCATGAAATAATTGGGCGATATTTAGACATTCAGTATTCACGAATATAAATAATTAGGTTTAACAATATCAGTACCTATTTTGCAAAAGCAACAAGCAAATTTCACAAAAAAAATCTCACAAGGACTTAAGATGTTTTATAAAACGACTCCTTAAATTATATAGTTTCTTATTTCATTCTTTAGAAATTAAGTAAAATTATAAAAAAAGCAAAATCGTCAAAAGGACTGAAATGAAGCATGATAAACTAACGGGTCTATTATCTATTCATACATTACATAATAAAATATTAAACCACATAAAATAACAGATTGTCCGGCTTCACATTTCCGGATTACCATAACCCTGAAAATATTTTCAAGTTGACGTAATCTTATCAAAAGATAAAACGTCTGTTTGTATGGATATAATTTGGTAAATAGGACTGAATGATTTCTTTAATTTTCCGTTATACCTACAATTTATGTTATATAGAGTATGGTCACGCCCGCATTCCGATTCAGCGGGGGGTAGGCAGAGACGCTACTGGTGACATTCTAACTATGCCTCGTTTATTTCTTTCTATAAATATGACGGTGGGCGAGACAAACTCAACCATAATGAACTATTTCCAGTCCCGAGCGACTGAAACGTGATTTTTCTAACATAAGATCACAAGCAGAGTGCCATACCTTGAAGTCGAATTCATGATTTGACGAAATACAGCCTAAATACGTTGCTACTAGATCAAAGAAGAAATTAATTTTCAAGAGGTGACAAATTACTAAGTTTATGCACAAGGCAATTACCTCTACGCTCTTTAAATTTCCATTGTATGGAGAAATGTGCTCGGTTGAAGTCGATGATTGCGAAAAGCCCCTCAAATGTAGCCGTAATTAAATGTATTGAATTTCTGTCCCCGGTTATTATATCTGGAAGTCAGGAAAGGTCAAGTCGAGCATGCCTGAAAACACGCAGACTAATGGCAAACGAAATCGCAATTTTTCTTTTCACAATTCTTGACGTAATGCAAAATTTAAAATAACATTTTCGTGTGTCATTGGTGTGTGTTTTTTACACTTGGCGCGCTCGCTCGACTTCAAAGTAATGCATAACCAGTGAAGCTAGGCGAGTTGCGATGAGCGAGTCATAATATGGTCATATCATCCCATCAAACCCATAGGCATGTCTACAAAGCATTTGCCCATCTAATACCAATAATACCCTGCTAAGTTTATAGGAAAATTATTTAATATGTTTTTACTCATGTATTTTTGCCGTTACCTACGTCAGAATGCTTGGTGACGCAAGTATCCTACCCTGCCCTGATGAGGGTATTGCTCAAGCCCCTTTGCATCTTTTATTACTTGCTATTCAGGCCACAGGTTCATATGATTAACGTTGTAAAATATGTTTACTTATTTATTTCTATAGTCTTCGAAAACGCATCAATGAAGGAAGGGGGCGTTCACACTGTCGAGTACTGCTTGAATGGGTATTGTTTGTGAATAAAAGATATTTTGAATGTTGGACGCGCCAGCCCGCACGTATAGAATTGCCGCTATGCTTAGCATCTCTCATTTGGAATGTCAAATAACAGTCACATGACTGCGTTCAATTTTATTAAAAAGATCCTTTGTTGGTTACCCAATATATGCAGCCTAATAATCAACAACAATAACAATATTCATGAAACACAAACTTTTGTCTCTTATTTTGTAAGCGGTGAATAATTTTCATTAATAAATGTCAGGTGTAAAATTACAACCAATTCATAAATATCCATAACCAAATACGCAATTCATGTTGCGTTGACCCCACATCAGTACGAGATTAAGTAATTCGGAGCGCATTTCAGTTGCACAGCACAATGTCTAAGAATTGTTTGAACCAATTTATACCCATGGCGCATATTATTATGACGCTTGAGCGCCGCTGCAGTCCGCGGCGAAACAAATTTTCCTCAGAGGGAATATTGTGTCGCGTCGCGCAGCGTCGCTCAAGTGCGGTCTGGCCTTAACGACAGGTAAAAATTAACAAATGAATGGCACTTGTGGAACATGCTACGCGATTGATAAATTGATGCGAGGGTAAGTAACGTGGCGAGTGGTATGAGTATGTGTCACTGGTGTGGTGACGCGAGCTGGTGGTGGGTTGCAGTTGTTCACGAGCGCGGGCGGCGTGCTGTTCGCGCTGGTAGCCGGCCAGCCCATGATGATCACGGGCGCCACGGGTCCGCTGCTGCTGCTCGACGAGTCGCTCGCCAACTTCTGCCACTCCTACGGGTTCGACTTCCTCGCAGCGCGCATGTACTGCGGCCTCTGGATGATTGTCATCGCACTGTGCGTCGCTTCCGTCGAGGGCAGTGTGGCCGTCAAAAAAATTACCAGGTAACCTATATATAACTCTCCACATCCCCGCAGTAGGCATGATCTTGTGGCCCGCAGCACGATGTAACGTTATGTATACTGCCAGGTTCACGGAGGATATTTTCGCATTCCTGATATCGCTGATCTTCATATCGGAGCCAATCACGAGTACCATCGCCGTGTACCGCGCGCATCCACTGGGCATCGACTACTGCCTCTTCAACAATACCGGCGCGCCGAATGCGACCGTTGTGCCGCCGCCGCTGCTCAATACCACTGAGACAGGTTCGTGACGCATGTGTTGCGACTACAAACCCGCAGCAACATACATTGACGGTCTTTTATGTTAGCAGGCAATTCTACCGCCGCCCCACCCTCACCAGCTCCAGTGCACCTGACGATGCTACCGCAACCCAACACGGCTCTGTTTTGCACCATGCTTACCTTGGCTACTTTCATCATCGCGTATTATCTCCGCATATTCCGAAATGGCAAATTCCTTGGACGCAGTGTAAGTATAATGAAGTACGGAAATAGACCAAATAAGTGGTGCATTTGCTACTGACAAATATGTGATGTATGCAGGCTCGACGCGCTCTGGGTGACTTCGGAGTGCCAATAGCCATCGTGCTGATGGTGGGCATCTCGTGCCTCGTGCCCGTGTGGACGGAGACGCTGCGAGTGCCTCCCGGCTTGAGTCCCACCACGCCGCGCAGCTGGCTGGTGCCGCTCAACCCCGGCCTCGAGACTATTCCCGCGTGGGCCGCCTTCGCAATGGCGCTGCCCGCGTTGATGGTGTACATCATCGTGTTCATGGAGACGCACATCGCTGAGTAAGACGATTTAATGTATTTGCGCTGCGCGACATGTTTCCGCGCGCTTCGCGAACTGCGCGTTTGCAGCTGTGCGATTGCTTCAGGCGCCGCGCCCCGCTTAACGCTAAACCTTGTCTGTATGCAGGCTGATCATCGACAAACCAGAGCGCAAGCTGAAGAAGGGTAGCGGCTTCCACATGGACATAGTGATCATGTCGACGGTGAACGCCATATGCGGCATGTTCGGTGCGCCGTGGCAGTGCGTGGCAACCGTGCGCTCCGTCAGCCACGTGTCCGCACTCACCATCATGTCCACGACGCACGCGCCCGGCGACAAGCCCCACATCGTCGAAGTGAAAGGTGCACGCTCGCAGCACGCACGCTTACACGCACGCAACTGAGCATGCAAACACTCACGCGCATACACATGTACCCGCACATGCACTTGCACTCACACACGCGCATCCTCGCAGTGACACACCTTTATAACTTGCCTAACATCGCGTCATTTGAAAATTATACAAAAAATATATGATAATAATTGTGTATTACAGTTAGCAGCTATCTCATATTCATTTGTATATTTTGTTTACAGAACAAAGGCTGACAGGATTACTGGTGGCTATACTGGTGGGGTTGTCGGTGCTGGCGTCTAGCTGGTTGCGCCTCGTGCCTATGGCCGTCCTATTCGGAGTGTTCCTCTACATGGGTATCTCTGCCCTGGGTGGCATCCAGTTCTGGGACAGATGCATTCTTTTGCTGAAGCCAGTTAAGCACCATCCGCAAGTACCGTACGTGAGGCGGGTAAGTGTTGCGGCAACGTGGTGTGCATATGTGTAAGTGCGTGCGGAGTGAGGCGACGCGCTCACGGGCCCCTGGTGTCCGCAGGTGCCGACGCTCAAGATGCACCTGTACACGCTGATCCAAGTGGCGGGCCTGTGCCTGCTGTACGCGGTGAAGTCGTCGCGCTTCTCGCTGGCGCTGCCCTTCTTCTTGGTGTTGATGGTGCCGCTGCGCATCTCTCTGGCGTACATCTTCACGCCGCTGCAGTTGCGAGCGGTAATGTATTGCCCTATTGTTACTGGACTCTGGTGGCCGAGGACGACCTTTCCTTGGACATGAATGAGTCTCATTTTGTATATAGCATTATCACGTAATGATGCCGCAGACGCGACTATTTTTAATTATTTCCGCGGTGCGTATTGACAGTTGGACGGCGCCCAGAAAGAGATCGACAAGGACGACGAGCCCGACTTCTATGAGGAAGCGCCTTTACCGGGCTAAGTGCCGAGTGCTCTAGCCGCCCGCCCGCCCCTCGCCCCCGCGCCCCTGCGCACACGAGGGAGATGGCGGTTGGCAGGCGCCGCGCTTGCACACTTCTGTCGTCGCTTTAATTAAGAATTAGTGTTGTTGACTTTCATACTTGTTAGATGTATATTGCTCTGGTGTACATATTTATATATTTATAAGTGTATAATGAATAGTTATATAACGCATTATATTTAATACATGTTCAATTTAAAGTTTTAAGTTTAAACGACCGTACATGTTGTATGAGTTGGTACTTAAAAGGGCTTGCTCGTTTAGGTATACATTTGTTTGTAAGTGGCGGTAGCGACTGTAGACCGGCTCAAGGCGCGGCGCGGTTCACACTAGCTCCGGTCACACGTCACCCACTTACTATCAGAACAAGTGTTACTTGTTATTACATAATTATTATTTACTTTTAACCGACTTAGCTTAGATGCATCATACGGCCTCGGCGGGAGACCGCCATCATGTCACGTGACCGACTAACCGACAGTTGGTCGTTCAAAATATACGCAGTTGTATTAACTCGTGTCTCACCCGGTTAGGAATAGTTCGCCCTGAGATGATACTGATAAACAATAACAGTAGTATTGGCCAGTTGTATCGGGATAGTTATTTTTAAATCACGCTGATGCGTCGCTATCAGTTATTAATAGAGCGCTGACTGAGCATGAGTACTAGAGCGGTGAGCACGTGAACGGGTAGCATTATAAAAGTATTGAGTGAAGTTGCTAGTGTGTTACGTTGTTATAGGAATAAGAGGGTGTCGGGCGAAGGCTAGGCGAAGCGACGGGCGTGCCCGTCTGCGGCTCGCCCACGTCTTTCAGTATTTTACAAATAGAATAGGCATTATTTAAGATATTATTTTGTTTCTTTCTTCGTTAAACAAATGAAATGTTAATAAAATGCGTTATTAAAAAATATGTTGGAAATTTTATTGCAATCCCTAAACTTGGCGCCAATAGTGATCAAGTCTGATACATGGAGCATGGAGCGGCCATGTGCGGCGACCCTAGACCGCGGCGTGGTGCACGGCCTTTACCCTGTTGGTCAGCCGGCGGTGGAGGCGCGGTGGAGCGGCGCGGACCTATCGGCCGTGAGCGCCCAGCGACCCCCGACGCATGCAAAAAACATCAACATTCAACCGCTGCTTCTGAGCACCGCGGCCGAGTGCATGTTACCCCTTTAAAAAAAGGTCAACTGCGAGTCGGATTCTCGCACTTGGTTTCGTACCACACAATGACCCATTCTACAACTACTGCAAACCAGGACCCAATTATAACTAAAACCAAAACAAAATAACCAAACAAATAACAAAAGGATAAATAGTTTTGTGAAACAAACTTAACCTTGCAGTTTGACTAATGTTCCCTGATACATCATATCATACATACGATACACGGTACGCGGTATTTCTAACTGCAAGTAAAAGATTGTAATAGATAAAATATGTTTCCATTGTAGGTAAATACAATTTTAATTTTTTTCCAATGTCTAAACTATAATACTATGCTTTTATCCGAATTTCATGATTCTAAAGCAATGAGAAGTAGCCTGTAGGATTTGGATTAGTCTCATAATGGTTAAAATCGACTTAGAAACTTATTTAAACGTACAAACTTGTTTCCTATGTTTTAGGTCACCAAAATGTGTAACAAATTCCATAGACAAACGAACAAAGGAGTGATCTTATAATGGTTTTGGTTAATGGTTTTATTTTTTCAAAATGGAGCCCTACAAGCACCGCTATTAACATGTGTGGGTATCACGTTCCGAGGGTCAGGCCCGGCGCGGCGGGGTTCAATCCGGCGGGACTTGCATTGTAAAACCGAAAATAAAATATAATAAAGGATCAAACCGATGAGAATTATTTGTACTGTGTATCTATTAATTTTATAACTAGTGTTGGCTCGCGACTTCATTAACATTCTAAAATACGTACGTATATAGTTGTATATTTGGACGTAGTATCTGGTACTATAGCCACCGTGGTACATGCAGTCGAGAGCCGACTGTGAAACGAGAGACCGCGGTTTTTATCCTCGCCGCGAGACTAATATGAGTTTTTTTTTATGAGCCCATATACGTCCCACTGATGGGCATGGGCCTACTCTACAATCGAGAGAATCGTTTGAGAGTGGTTAGGCCAAATAAGTCCACCATGCTGGCCTAGTGCGGGTTGGCGGACTTACATACCGTAGAAATTCTTTAAAATCGCTACGGTATGCAGGTTTCCACACGATGTTTTCCTTCACCGTTATAGTGCGTGGTGATTGACTATCAATACACACATGAGTCCGAAAAGTCAGAGGTGTGCCCGGGATTTGAATCCGCGACCACCGTGAACATATAGGCAGCCACATCTGGTCCGTTACCAACAGGCCACCACGCACTTTTTCTAACTAATATGTGCGCGGCCTACCAATACAGGTAGGTACTTGAGACTCCGAATACTCTAATTTCTTAATCCCGAGGCACTAAAACTGTTGTCCTAAGAATTTCCCTTTAAGTTTCAAAGATAAAAATTATAGAATATTGCGAAATCTGGTGCCTACTCACAATAATATTGTGACGAGATTGACTAAATCCATTAATCAAAAATAAAGAGGGGTTTCGTCTCCATTCAGCAATATGTTATAGCAGTATAAAATAAACAGCATTATATATATTTTATCTACACGTCTTGGTTTGTGTTTTACAAATCGTTCAATGAGGCGCCCACATTTAAGGCACTGAGCCCATAAATATTGAAAACTAGCACGATTAAACCAACTTCTCAATCCTTCATAGTTATATTATTCAAATTTAAGCACAACAAAGTGGCTACGGCAGCAGCTGATAAAGTACAATGCAGTCCAAATATAGAATACAACGGCGAAAGATAACTAGCACTATATACTTACATACGCACCGTATCCGCTTGGATAGCGATCGCTGCACACGTCGGAGATACATCTCGTGAACTAACAATTAATGCACACAAAAGTCACACAGACTTGCCGCACAAGTTCTGTGTTGTATGAGACTTTTTTAAATCGATGAGATTTTTGTATGAGATTTTTAGGTACCATTTTGAGCTGTTTATTAACATTTACAATTTAATTACTCGGAAAACGTAAGATTCCATGTGATAGTGATAAACCAAAAAAATGCGATTGGAAATGTACTGCTATAATTATCAACCAAATAAATTAATATTTAAGAAGACATCTACAATATATTGAGAAAGTTGTAGAATCTTCTTTAAATGATATGCGTGAATACCTATTTATTGTCATTTTATGATAACTTATACTCGTATACTTGAGTGGCACACGGAAAATTTTACCTCATCAGAAGGTATATCATAGAGAAGTGGGGAAGAGGCTAGGAGGGTCTTAGCCTTGCTGCTTGGTACTTCATAGCTGCTGTAATAACCGTTAGCCAGTATTCGAGATACAGAGCAGTGAAAAACGACGTTCAAAATACACGTACAGGTTGAGTTATTTTAATAAATTTGTGTCGAAACTTTAAAAACAACTTTTGGAATCTACATAGCAAGGCAAATAGTTTACTGAAAATAAATTTATTCCGGAAATATTCCTCTAAACTATTTCCTGCAGCTGTGTAACTGGATGTAAGTATTTAAAATGTGGCTGCCGAATACATGGTTTAAAATGCACTTGATGCTCAAATTGTCTTAAAAATGCTCCAATGTGGAAGAAAAATGGACGAGAAAGTTAATGATTCAGATGAAATTATTGTGGATGAAGAATAAATGCCTCGGTGGCGTAGTGGTACTACGGTATGATTGCAAAGCTGAGGTCTCGGGTTCGAATCCCGGGTCGGGCAAAGTGATATTGGATTTTTCTATTCATTATTAGCCCGGAGTCAGGAATTTGTGCCCGATATGGCGATAGGCTCGCCCCCTATCACATCGTGGGACGGAATATACAAGGCGAAACGTGGGTGTTCTAGTAGCACCTCTGCCTACCCCTTCTGGGAAAAAGGCGTGTGGTTATGTATGTATGTATGAATAAATGCAGACTGAAAATAATATTGGAGACGAAGACGGCGATGGTCTTGAAGATTTTGATACTAGAATATAGATTTTGATACTAGAATTGGGAAGCTTTGTCGAATCCAACGATGAAGAAATGCCGAATTCAAAAATAATTATTGTATACGTAGTACGTACCTACGTATTTTGTATTCCTTAAAAGATCATTAGGTACGTACTGTTTGTATTCATGTCAAAGTTTTAAAAACTACCTCGGTGGCGCAGCTATACGGTATGATTGCAAAGATCTCGTGTTCGAATCCTGAGTCAGGCAAAGTAATACTGGATTTTTATTTTCGATAATCTGCCCGGAGTCAGGAATTTATGGCGATAGACTATCACATCGTAGGACGGAACACACAAGGCGAAACGTCGATTTCCTGATAGCACCTTTGCCTACCCCTTCGGAGAAGAAAGCGTGAATATTTCAATAATTCGCTTGTACGTTTTGTCATATCATGTCCCAACAAAATGAAAATAACTAGTATGAAGTACCTACTTCAGCATAATATCAAAATCTTGCGTGTACATAATTATGTTGCAAACAAAATAGAACCGACCTCAAAACTACAAAGTAAAAATATTTTTTCCACCAATGTAATTATTAATGTAATTTTGTCTATAATTTTGTTTCTACGGACAATAGGTATTATATCTATGAACGTGCACGAAAAGTAACTCTTCCTATTACTTAAAAATCCATATAAATACAAACATCGTTTTTAGTATTATTCGCAAACGAACATACAGATGGAACTAGCAACCCCCCATTTTTTTGCCGATCAGTATTTTTTAAATTATTTTTACCTGTGATTCCTTGTCGATTTCTTGCAAGGAATCGTTAGTAAGATTTTCCTGTATGTTTTACACCGTAGTATGATCAACCGGCAATTGACGCCAGGGCCTCGAAAGCGTGAAGCATGCATAAAAAAATCCCGAGTCCTGCAGTGGGACTGATACATTGAAAAATGCTGATTTACATGGTTTATTCTCAGTAGTTCGTTTCACAGTTCCCTGAAGGAACTACTGAGACTTTTGAGTCGCAGTAGTTCTTTTAATTAATTATTCGAAAGGAACTACCGAGAATGAAAAGTCTCAATAGTTCCTTTAAGAAACTGTGAAAGGAACTACTGAGAATAAATCATTTAGATTGAATATGCAAGTTGACGGGCCGGTCACATAGCTCGTAGAACTGATAGCCACTGGAGCCGAAAGGTTCTGGAGTTTAAGCCACGTTCAAAGCGAAGAGTTGGACGCCCACCCACAAGGTGGATGGACGACCTGGTTAAGGTAGCAGGAAGTCGCTGGATGCAGACCACTTCCAACAGGTCTATGTTGCGATCAATGGGCCACGCCTATATTTAGCAGTTGACTTCCTGTGACTGGAGAGAGAGAGAGAGAGACAGAGAGAGATTGAATATGTTGATGTTGTGTATTTAATATATCTCATCACAATACTTGTATTTTAATATGAACTTGGATTGAGTTAAGTCTGTGTGGTGTTGGATATGTTAATTCATTTATTTAAAAGGTGTTAGTGTTAGATTAGGTCACTATTGATTAACCGATCAGTGCGCATGGATGGCATGTTACGCTTAATCTGGCTAGGTCTGCCTTTTTTTCAGAAAGGTTTGGTTAGTAGTAAAACCAGTATTGAATATTAGTCGGCGTGTGTGTCAGGTCAGGACAAAGAAGGCAGGAAATGAAACAGATAGATCATAAAGAAATTGTTTTATTTCCAATACAATTGGAGACATCCGTGTGTATATCTTTGGATTTATTAGTTCTATTACTTATAATACGGAGGAAGAATAGGGGCCGACACAGGACTGCAGGAGACTGTTTCGTGCAAGGACTTGGCTGGCGCGGGGGCGGGGGACTATAGCGTTGCGGGGAGGGGTACAGCGCTCGCACCGAGCGAAACCTTAATCATAATATGGTTTATTCGAACGCTACTTATTCGGTTACACAATAAGTTACTTATATGGCCATCATAATACATCTAAATGAATATTGAACACGTTTAAATGCTTTTGGCATCTGTAATGCGTTCCCAAGTTGAGTATTTAACCTTTACACTGGTATAGTAGTGATAGATTGCGAAGATAGTTAATTTCTTGGAAGTGTTCACGTTGCCAAGTGAACGTGATTCCGCCGGGCGCACAGCCGCGTCGCCGCCATTCTCTCGCACACGCTTCGTATAAACACAGCTTTATATTACTCAGTACCTCGTTTATACATTCTCTTACTATACACTGGCACCACTTATCATTTCAAAATAGAGCGGCGCTTGGCGACGCGCGAGTGTGCGGCGGGCGGAGGGCGCGGCGATGGTGGCTCCTCGAGGAGGCTTGACGGATCGTCCTCCTCAGCGCATATAAAATACTTAAAGATATACAACGATCGCTAACATAGTTGAATAATCGTATGGAATATATCTAAATGGCTTACGTACATATTTATTCTTACAAGGATAATACGTATTATTACATAATAATAACAGACTAGCATACGGTGCGCGAGGGTGCGGCGGGCGGCGGCGGTGGCGGCGACGGTGCGCATCGCTCGCCGCACGACGCGCTGTCACTTTGTAATGATCGCACGGCACGGTGATATATATCGCGTCGTATGTATAATATATACTAAGAATTTGATTAATACAAATAATAGTAAAGAAAAGTACATTGAGCATAATAACTACGTCGATTCTTAAGCCGTATCACAGCACGCTAACACAGACGCAACGCGGCGAGCTCCCGCGCGGCGCACGGGCGGAGACGCGCTGGCTCGCAGACGCCTCTGCGCGTTGCTTCATTAATACAAATTACATTCATATAAATATACGCCATTACACATACATGTTTGTTTATTATACTGCGTACAGCTAATTACACGAGTCGATAGGAATGTTCACTAACGCGGTCGAGGAATCATTGCTACACGAGCGTGTACGGTCGGGGTCGGGGCTGGGAGCGGAGGTCGGTGGGCGGGACGGCGGGGCGCGGGCGGCGGGGTGCAGGCGACGTGCACCCGACTGACGTTAGGAACGGACCGTAACCAACATATATCTTACAAACATACTATTTGGCACAAATAAATATACGCTACACTTCATGTCATGAAATAAAATAATCCGAATTTCACCAAAACTTAAAAGTGTAAGGGGGGAGGGCGGCGCCCGATCAGTCTGGTGCGTATGTACAACACGGCGCAGGGTGCACGGCCGCGCGTTTATCTGCAACCATAAATAATACATATATGCTCAAAATGATTTAGGTAAGTTTTTTGTTAAATAAAATGTTGACTCATCGTTACTATTTTTAGTTTTTGTGAATAATATTTAATAAGTTTTTGTGCTACTTGTGTAAATTGAGTTTGGTTTTGTCTAGGTGCTTATTTTTTTTCTCAAATGATAGTTTTGTATGGACGCCAACCGCTACATTTTGGTCCTTCGAGCTATTCTTTATCGAGTTAGGAATCTTGGATATAAGAGCTATTTTTTTTCCTTAGCAAGTCACAAACTTCCTAGTACGTTATAAGACACGACTTTGACCGTTCCATAATGTTTCAATATAAACGACAAATAGATTGTTAATTTAGTCTGATTTACTACTGTTGCGAATTTTTGCGATATAATTGTTTTATTTAAAGCTTTGTTTAAGAATTTGCTCAGTAACACTACGACGAGGCATTACTGAAAAACTGTTGTTAAAGGGGTAAAATGGTGAGTAAGTGTAGCGTGTAGTAGTACCTGTGCACGATGTTGGCGAGTTCCTTGAGCGCCTGCTCGACAGCGTCGGCGAGGTGGTGGTTGTGCGGCGCGGGCGAGGCGAGCGCGCGCGCCTCCGCCTCGAGCCGTGCGGCGGCGGCGCGGAGCTGCACGCGCAGCTGCGGCGCGCACCGCGGGGACGCCGCCGCCGCGCCGCACGCCACGCACAGCCGCGACAGCCGCTCCGACGTCTGCAGCCGCCACAGCGAGCCGCGCCCGCCGCCGCCGCACCCGCGACGCACCTGCACTCACACACATATGTTCATGACAATCAACTATCATATTGTTTCCTTATTAAAATTCTCACTTTTCTCTGTCCTTTGTCATCGTTCTTTTCTGCGTTGCAATGTACGCAGAAAGCAGGTTCCGCGCGCGTCGTCTCCCGTTGTTTGGGCCCATATAATCGCAAAAAAGGTTAGGCCATGGGTTGATGGAAGGTTTGTCCTTTAACAGTGGCATAATATGAGAGAGGCCTATACCCAGCAGTCAGGGACGTGCGCTCCTTGTAGGCAGAAACACAGTGCTTTACTTGCCATTCACAGATATTTTAATAAAACGTTCGTACGTTTTCGATGACTATAATTAATAGTAAGTAAATGAATAAACTAAATAAAATAACTTAAAACACCTAATATTTTATAAATAGCACCTGTTTGCAAACACACAAACGAAAAATAATGTACCTAATCAACTAACTCGTGCCGCAGGGCATTTGTTCGCATGTGTGTAGTAATTTTGGTGTCCGTGCACAGTTCGCAAACACACACACCCATGAATATCGAAAGCCGCGACTCCAGCGGCAGGCTACGGAAGTTTAACAGCTGTCGAGAGTAATCGGAAATGTTCGTTGCCTATTTTATCCGAGTAAAAATTATAGACGGAAATCTAATAAATCACGTATGCACATTATGCATTTTTGTTTAGTAAGGTTTTATTTGTCTAAATAGCAGAAATGTTTTGTGTTTCTCGGGGGCCATTTTGCTTTTTTAATGTGATAAGCATTGTTTGCTATTTTGTTTGCGCCAGTATATTTATAGTTTTCTTAAAAGATTTATAACTTAACATTTGAAAGTGTGTACATTTAATAGTTTATTACTGAGTGTCTATAATAATTGTAGTGATTTGCTTTTACTTTTGCTTGTGCGTTTGTTGTTTTGTTTTTAAATGTTATTTGATTGTGAGGTTTGTGTTGAAAATGTGTGTTTATTGAAAATTAAAAATAACAAGTTCTCACAATTTTCATTCAGTGAAAATATTCAAATTGTGTCTAAAGGTAGGTGTGTACCGGAGTTACAACAATTAAACCAGCAAAAAGGGAATGTAACTCGAAAGTTTCATGTTAAAAGTTATGAAACGTATAACTGGCTGTGTAGACACGATTAAATTATATTGTTTTCCTTGCATATTGTTGGCATGGTTTCCGACTTAGAGATCCGTCGTGGCTGTGGCTATGCTAAACATCTATAAAAGAAAAAGTTATTGTGACCGAGTACTCCGCCGCATAACCAGTGTCATAATCCTGTGCACGCCGCTGCCAGCAGTGGTACAGGTTGTGGATGATGGTGATGATGATAAAATAAACGTAAATTTATTCCTTGGATCAAGTTGTTATTTATTACTTTCCACTTACCAATTGAACTAATTCGTAGGCAATTTTAAAATATTATGAACATACTCACTTCGTTAGCACAAACGTCCAGAGAGACGCGCAGTGCAGCGAGCTGGTCACCCTCGTCGAGGTCATCTGCGGGCGCGGCGGCGAGCGGCGTGGCGTAGATGCCGCCCTTGCCGGCGCTGGGCTTGCGCACGCCAGTGGGTTTGCTGGGCACGCTGGGCTTATCGTCGCGCCGCATGCCGCGCAAGCCGCCGCCTCCGCCGCGCTCCTCCGGCGAGGCCTCTTCGCTGTCGGGATCACCGCGAGCGCGCATCTTGGGGCTGAGTCGCTCGTCGTTCTCTTTGCTCTCCCACAGTTTCTTGAGACTGCTGATGCTGCCGGTGCTGCGACGCTTGTCCTCGTCGTCGCCACCACTGGTATCCAGCGAGCCGCTCTCGCTACGTTTCCTCTCAGCTTCGTCATTCCTGGGCGCGTGCTTTTTGGCGGCTTCTTTATCTTCCGGCGAGGCCTGTTCCAATTTTTTAGTACCATTGGTCGCCGGTGTGCCACCGTCTACTTTTCGCAAGCGAGATTTGAAATCAATTATCGAGCGGCTTGATTCTTCATTATCCTTGGTGAGGATGACGGTCTTCTTGTTGGTGTCCACTTTCTTCAACTGGGACTTGAAATCAGTACCCGCTTTAGTGTCTAATTCGTTCTTCTTGTGTTCGCCGCTATTGTTGTAAGCGGTTTTCCTGAGGCCCGCTTTCAAATCTATCGGGGAGACGATCTCCTTAACGTCGTCGTGCACCTTGGAGGCGGTGTCAGGTTTCCTGTCGGCGCGACGCAGCGCTTCCATGTTGAGGCTCTCCGACAGCTCGGATACGAGGCGCGTCACGGGATCACCAAACGACGGCTGCGGATCAAAAGTTTCGTCGGGTGGCGGGGATTCTTTTAATTTATGTTTTTTCTTGTCGGCGCGCTCTTTGATCTCTGCGACGAGTTTGAGTTCGAGCATTTCTTTCATGGTTTGTTTGGCGGGCTTGTCGTCGACATCGAGGCGTCGGTCCATGGGTGCCGGAGTGTCGGCTAGCGCGTCACCCGTGTCCGTGCCGGCATCGCGACAGCATTCGGGTGGCGGAGGTGGTGGCGGCGGCTGCGCCTCTTCTGGCGGGGGCGGCAGGTCCGGCGGCGGCGGTGGGAATTCCAACTCAGCGATGCGAGGGCGAGGTTTGGCCGGGCTGCCAGTAAATGATCGCAGTGCTGGGGCGGCGCGAACTGCGCGGGGAGAGGCGGGGGCGGGTGCGGTCACGCCACCAGAAGAATTAGAGCGAATCATGTGCGGCTGAGCGCGTGCTGTCCGCGGCGACAGTGAGCGCGCCTCGTCTATGGGCGCATCACGCGAGCTGGCCGCGCCCGCGCCCGCCGCGCCGCTGCCACTCTGCCGCAACGACTCTAAGTAGGCACCGATGCGAGCGCCCTTGGGCAGCGTGCCATACCTGTTGATAGCGCGTTTGACATTCTGCACCTCGAGCGCGGCCACTTGTACACCCTGTGGAAATTAATAAAAAATGAGCGATGCGGTGGGGGTACACCGTACAGGTACAGAGGTGTGCGGCGCATGAGCCATGGCTAACCTTGGGCGGCGCGTCGTGCGGCGGCACGTGGTGGTGGTGCGGCGGCTGGTGGTGCTGGTGGTGCGCGTGGCGGCGTTTGGCGCGGTGGCGATGCTCGGTGCCGGCCGACTCGTCCGTGTCGGGCGTGGCCTCCGCCAGCGAGCCCTCCGACGACGCCTCCCTGCCGCCTGCGCCGCGCCCGCCGCCTGCGCACACCGCTCGCACCTCTCACTCTCCTCCGGCGATAGCGTGTCGCCGCAATGTATGAGCAAATATTAGAACGTCGCGGGGAAACAATTCCACTAGTTACTGTACAGATTGGCACTTAACTTTACCGGAATCCTAACTATAACATTAAAATAAATTATGACGTTCACACCGACAGCAAGCTATACAAGCATAAAATATGGCTGAATTCAAAAACGGTGGGGTAGTTTGTAGGGGATGTGTAAGATTGTGTAAGATTGGTAAGCGGCCACTGCGGCGCAGGCGGTCGGCACGCGGCGTGGCAACAACTCTATCTACACTAGGTCTAAGGCTACTGCACTAGAGTGTGTCGTGCGCCTGCTAGTGCAAAAGCGGCAACTGAGCCGGCTCCATACACGATACACTTACACGATACACGGTCACATGCACGCAACTCTACATACATACATACACGTTCAGATAATAACAAAATATGTATGTTTATATAAGTAAATACACACACACATAGATAGAGTAATAGTAATAGTAATAGTAATACGATATCATGTCTACGCGAAATGTACCGTATACTTACAAAGTGTTTGAACCTATCGCTATACACCTGAGCGAGCGACAAACAGACAGAAAATGCTAGTTTAAACTGATGCATAATACTGCATATACTCGTTATGTACTATACACATAAATAAATAGATATTATAAGTGATCTATGAGCGCACAACACGACAGCGCAAGCGACACGCGCGGCGACACTGTACACTGAGCTCCGGCAAGCTTGTCCTTGCTGCATTGCAATACACTTTACACTAACAATATCAATATATCGCATTCATTTGGATGGACATTTACCAATAAATAAACGTTGCGATCAAATATTTTTTCTGTTTCTTTTAACAGACAAACATTTTTGTGATTGTAGCATTCGATTGCCGTATGCGGTGCAATAATATTGGGTCTCATTAGGGGTGATATTTGGCAGATCCTAATTCATACTATACTGAACTGTTGCGTGACGCACGGTGCACGATGCATAGTTCCATTCTAATGTATCTACTTTTTACGCAACAATGGTGCTGGTTTATAAAATATATGAGTTATCTTGTTTATGTAATTCTCTGAGACAACCGTAATAGGATATATGTATTGTACATACATAATTTGTTTCCAAAGTCTGCAATTGTTTACAAGTAAGGCTGGTTGATATTGTGCCGGCGATCGCTAAATCATAAATTGATATTGCACGATGATGCTGCACAGTGGAGGAGTAGTTATGAACGCCGAAGTAGTATAAGTGCAGTGATAGATAGAGAAATAATATCAATGTAGTGCGTGGCTTTCTAAATAGACAATATCATTATACGATTCTCATAAACAATGAAAGCGTTGGATTTGAATACCAGCCAAAGCCCCGGAACAATGATTAGACACAATGCGTCCCACGCAGTGCATGTGCAATGTGTAGGTGTGTACGTGTGTGTGTGTGTGTATGTGTGTGTGTGCGTGTGTGCTAAGCGCGAGCGTACTGACCGTTGAGCGAGGCCAGCGCGTCCTCGGGCGCGGCGTGCTCCTCCGGCGCGTACTGCGACTCGCGGAACGACGAGCACGACGACAGCAGGCTGCAAACACACGCCGCACATAATACTCATTCTGTTTTGTCCGTGTATCCTTAAACTCGGCTGTGGCTTTACCTCGTGCGCTTTGGTGGTGTGGGCGCTTGTTTGCCGCGCCGGTTGGTGGGGCGGCGCATCTGTACGCCGCGTCCGTCGCCCCCGCCCCCGCCGCTGGCGCCCCCCACCACGCTACTTTTCTTAAGCGACATTTGAGGAGTTCCGCCGGAACTCGTCGCGTTGCCCTCCTGCAATTGCTTCTCGACCTCTGCAAATGATGTTCATAGAAACATGATTCACATGATTATGCTCCCCCAAAACTGAATGTTAGTAAATAGTAATATCACACACCATCGGTGATGGAGTTGTCCTGAAACATGTGTTCGAGCGCATGGTGGATGTCCCGAAAGGTGGGGCGGTCGGCGGCGTTCCACTGCCAGCAGCCGCGCATCAGCTCGTACACGGCAGCGGGGCAGCCGGGCGGGCACTCCATGCGATAGCCCTGCAAACGGAACGCTTTAGCATAATGACACATACATAATCACGCAGCATCAGGCGTTTCCTTGCATGTTAAATACTCGGCTACCAATTCCTCACTTAAGTTAACAGGATTATTGAAACGTAGGTACGGCATGTGTGCACAATATGAAATGACTATGAAGAAGAAACTCCACCGAATGTGTGTGAAGCGCACGTAGCACGAACGTAAGCACGCACGTACGCATATATCGATCACTCTTTGATCGTTCCATGTTGTTGTTTACTTTCAACAATAGTATAGTAACAGATAAACAAATATAATATGTGTACAAATATACAAATAAACAAACATGGAGAGAGCGCGCGCGCCAACGACACCTCATACACTGCACATGGTGCTTCATTTTTACCTTAATGAGGTATATTGTAATTGTTTGAATTGAGCGCGGAGTGCATCGAAAATACTGCAAACGACACGACAATTTCATTCTTACAACAAATTTACTAAATTTCATAATGTCAATGTCATAGTCAGACGCGTAATTGTTTTTGGTATACTATTCGTAAACGAGTTGTTCGATCAGAATATAGCGTTATTTTGAAAGGTGTACAATGATTTCTTACGTTAACGGAGCGTGTCTGGTTCTAAGCGGAAGTAAACATTGTAGTGCGGCTTTGTTGGCGGCGAAGTATTTTCCCATCATGTTTAGTTGGTATTACCGCTGTGAGATTTTGTAGAGGAAACACTTTACGCGTTTTGGTTGGCTATGTTTAGAAAACAATCCACAATATCGGATGTGAGAGTCAGTCAATACGAACAAATCGCTTAGTTAATATGAATCAGGCGGCAGCGAACGCGAGCACCCTGTAGACGCGCGCGTTATCGGCGGCGGCAAAACACGCGCGATTGTTGTGCGCGCATATAAAGCGGGGCGCGCGGCGAGAGGACGCACAGTGCCCACCGTCGAGTCGCCGACATGAGCGCCCTCGCCAACGTCGTCGTGTGCGCCCTGCTACTCTCCGCCGCCGTGCTCGGTCAGTCATCACTCCGGCGCGGGCATTTCATCTTTCCCACACTATTGTTACTTTACAATGAGCTGTGTCTATGTCAACATTACACCTGCGGCGGCAACTCGCTCACCTGTCTTCCTTACGAGAATAGTCGCTATTTAAATGCGTTTGATAAACTCACGAGTTTAATGTTTTCTTCCAGGTAAGCACAAAAAGGTGAAGCCGAAGAAATTTGTGTCGCCCACCACTAAAGGCATCCAGTGCTACAACTGCCTATCGTTCGACCACCCCGGATGTTGGGACCCTGACCACCCGGACTACGCCAACATCACCGTCAGTATACTGACTTTACAAGGACATTCAGTGCTATTATCTATAACGTGATGAGTTTTTGCAATAACCTCTTGTTATTTGTAGGTGCCGAACATCGACTGCTATATCCCCGGGATGGCGTTCTTGTGCATCGTTATCACGTCGGAGTCGGCTAAACTAGGTAAGTGTGTGTCAGTTCTTCGAACTGTTGCTGATCAGTGTGAGCGGATTAAGAGCTGGTCTATTCGTATGTTACAGTGGAGACGGGCCAGGAGATCGGGCCGGTTCGTGCGCGCACCTGCGTTCCCGCCAAAGATTTCTCTAAGAAAACCGTGTCCTACTCCATGTGCAGTAAACTGAGCAAGGAATTGTCTGCATCGGAAATATTCTCCAGGATCGCGGTGAGCCGGCCGCAGTGCACGCTCTGCAAGAAGCACCTGTGCACGGACGCGTCGCACTGCTAGCCCGACCGAGCCCGCCGCCCGCCGCCTTACGTCACCGCCGCCGCGCCGTGTTTACAAACAGAACGCGGCACAATGCAATATAGTTAAGTGCCTGTTGTAAAGGTAAATAACACGACGCCGCCGCCACCACCACCGTGCTCTCCGCCGTTGCCCTACCACATTGTATTGTTTAATAAACGTTACAGTTTACGGGTAGCTCTGTTGTTATTGCGCATAATCCGATTTAAACGTAATAAAGCAGGCCTGTACACGGCGCAAAACAACAATGTTTCATTTCCACTTTCGCTATGTTCACATATTTCGCTGTGAGTGTACGGGGGCGAAGCAGTAGATTACCTTCTCTAGCATGTGGTAAACGTCGGCGAGGTCCACCCCCGGGTAGGGCGACATGCCGTAGGTGGCGATCTCCCACAGCAGTATGCCGAACGCCCACACGTCTGATTTGGTGCTGAAGGTGTTGTAGGCGAGTCCCTCGGGTGCCGTCCACTTGATGGGGAACTTGGCGCCAGCGTGCGCGGTGTAGGTGTCGTCGCGCATCAGCCGCGCCAGCCCGAAGTCCGCCACCTTCACCAGGTGGTTCTCGCCCACGAGACAGTTGCGCGCCGCCAGGTCCCTGCGGCAAACAAACGCACACTCGTCAGAGGGCGGTCGGATAAGCGGATGTGTGATGTGTAGACAGAGTACCTGTGTATGAAGGAGCGGCTCTCGAGGTAACTCATGCCGGACGCGATCTGCGTGGCCATGTACATGAGCACGACGGCGCCGGGCACGCACTCGCGGCTGCCCGAGCGCAGGTAGTCCAGCAGGTTGCCGCGCGACATGAACTCCGTGATGATGTAGAAGGGCGGCTCGCGCGTGCACACGCCCAGCAGCTGTACCAGGTTGGGGTGCCGCATCTCCTTCATTATGGCCGCCTCCTCCAAGAAGTCTTTCAACGCCATAGTGTCATCTTTTAAAGTTTTAACCGCCACCTGTCATCAAATGTATATTTTTAAGGAACGCGATACGCATGTTGCGCTTTTATTGAAATAAATTATATTACGCCACACAAACATATTTGCAGCATATAGTGTAATATACAAAATTAACAAAGAACACTACAGTTTATGACCTTACGGGACGAACAACACAAACGAGGCTTGAAATATAATTATGTAATTACTTATGTATAACACCTGCACCTCTGCCTACCCCTTCTGGGAAAAAGGCGTGAGTTTATATATGTATGTATTTATAATGCATTTAAGGGCATATGAGGAACATATTTAATAAGATGCACAAGCATATAATGCGACTGTGCATCAAGGTACGCGCCGATCCGCAGGTGTGACAATGTGTGACACTGCGCGCCCCGCGTGTTGTGCATTCAGCAATAACATATGATGTAACTTGTCATGGCTAGCATCAGACTATGTTATGAATTAGTGAGAGGTACCGTAATGTTGCCGCGCTTCCAAGCGGCCTCGTACACGTCGCCGTACTGCCCGCCACCCAGCTTGTGCTTCATGACGATGTCGGTGCGGTCGATCTCCCAGTGGTCGGGCGGCGCGAGCGGGAACACGGTGGGCTTGGAGCGCTTGGGTGCGGGGTACAGCAGCTGCGTGATGAGTCCGTCGCCCGCCATCGAGTGGTGGTGCACCAGCTCCGCCAGCGTGCCGAACTTGGACTCCGACGTCACGTACACCTTGCCGTCCGAGTCCTCGTTGATGCGGTAGTGGTACACGCGGCCCTCGTACCGTAGCGAGATGCTGCGCTGCCCGGGACTCGACTCCGATTCGCGCACCTACACACCATCACACTGTTATATTATAAGCTGCAGGTACTTATACTTAAAAAATATGAGTCGGAATATATTATAATATTAAAAACTCCCCACAATTTAGTAACACTAACGTGTAATGATCTTGCTGAGACTGAGGATGACGAATATTAGTGTCATAAAGCTGTAGTTTAGGTGATCATGCGTCTATTAAACACACCAAGCGGATTCGACGATGCGAATGGAATTTGGGAATGTTAAAATTCCTTCCCTATCTAGCATTAATAAACCGATGTAATGCCTATTTTTTAAAAAGTTATTGTTTTCACAATACCACTTGATTAATAGGTATCAATGTTTCCGATTGTTATGTAGCACAGAATTGATCCCATAACAATTGAACCGTTTTCGATATAGTAGGTGCTTCGACAATCCAATTTACTTTCCTCATGGGCAGCCGTCGCCCATGTCAAACTAACTGTTTATTATATTTTTAATATAAAAAAATTATAGGAGGCGAGTTGTAAAACTGAAAAAAATAATTAATAGTTTCAACAACATGAGTTTAAAATCCGGCGTAGATTAATTTTATTTCTTATACATAATTTCTGGGAGCGTCAGGGACAACAAAAGAAAACATTACATAGAATCGATTGAACGTAGTCGGCTGTAATTACTTCAAAAGTGACATGATAAACGCTTCGATTCTGACACAATTGGAAAACAATATTTCAATATTGTTTGAAGTGGAATCGTAACAGGTAATTTAGTGCGAGGTGGGCGTGTGTATGGCAGGCAAACTGTTTCCCACCACGGCGTATCATTAAATAGTTTACTAAATACAAAAGTGTAATTACACCGTGGAGTACAGTGTAATACTCGTAGACTTTTATCTATTCCCTTTGAATAAAAACAAAGGGCTATTTATACGTGACCAGTGTTTAACCTACCACTCCATATTTAAAATAATAAAACAATCGACGATTACGTCAACGCAGCAATTGTGTAGCAGATATCTTATGTTCTGTAAACCATAACATTAACACACAATTATTAATTTTTATTTAAGCTAGGGTAATTGTCCACATATCAAATATTGACACAGTGTTGACCGCACATTCAGGCACAAATCTATTGTTGGTATCAAGACTGTGAGAGGCTTTTCGATTCTACAAAATCCAGGCACCCACGCAAAATATATATTTGTGGGTCACACGTGGTGGTGGACTGCCTCGGTGGCGTAGTGGTACTACGGTATGATTGGAAAGCTGAGGTCTCGGGTTCGAATCCCGGGTCGGGCAAAGTGATATTGGATTTTTCTATTCATTATCTAGGGAACTGATGTTCGAGATGCTTCGGTTGCTGAGGAAGCAAATAGGTGAATGTTCTCGGATAATTGACACTATTGAGACTCGACATCGGCGGAAAGCACTCCTTTTCATGGGTGTCCCGGAAAATAGCAAAGAGGATTGCAGTGCTGTAGTCCTCAACACGGTGAACAATATGTTGGCTTTGAAGAATCTGTCTGCGGCCAACATCACAGCATGCCATAGAATCGGCACCCCCACGAATGATCATAACCGACCCATTCTCGTGTGGTTTTCTGATGCTGATCACCGCGCTTCAGTTTGGAGGACTAAGGCAAAGCTGAAGGGCTCGTCCATTACTGTTAAGGAGTTCCTGACGAAATCCCGTCAACAGGTCTTCACAAAAGCCCGGCAGCATTTTGGCGTTAGAGCGTGTTGGACTCAGGATGGCACGATCTTCGTAAAGGTCCCGGATGGAAGCCGCACTAAGGTCACAACCATGGAGGACCTCATTCCATTAACGGCGAAGTATCCGCGGGCGACGGAAACATCTTCGGTGGTTCGAAGAGGCAGATCAGTGGCGTCCTGAGTTTCGACTTTATTACCACGAAACATATTGTCCTCGGTTAGGCCTCAATTAATGTCTCATCGCGGTAATTTTCTTTTTTATTTATTCACCTAATGTCTTGTTTAATTTTAGTTTTGTACTTAATATTTATTTTTCTTACACTTTCACTTTTTCACTTTAGTTTGATTCCGTGTTTTGTTATTGTTGTGTTGACCTACCCGCACGTGTTGTTATTAAATTTGTGTTATTCATAAAATCTCAACTTGACGTGTAGGAGGTGACACATCACGTTCGTTCAAAAACTGAATGCTTATTTTTAATAACGTTATCTTTTAAATATTATTTTCTCTTTTTCTTTTTATTTAATATTAATGACTTTGTTTTTCTTTTTGCTTTTAATTAATATATTTGTTATTTTCACTCAGATTGTTATATGTAGTGTGTATTTGGGCTGGCGGGTGGTGCAGAGATCGTATTATTGTACCACCCTCGTTCGATTTGTGTTAGATAAATTTATTTTATTGTATTTTTTTTTTGTTTCATATACGTAAAGTTTGAATTTTATATATATATATATTGATTGTATTTATTTTATAATGATAACATCGGATAGTGAGTCTTTTCATTCTGCCATAGATACTTCTTCCCTGTCAAGTGATAACAGTTTTATTTCTCTAAATGATGGACTGTGTGACTTGGTGCGACAAAACTTTGATTGTCAAACTGACACATTTAACGTGTGTCATATTAACGCACAAAGTGTACCAAGCCACTATAGTGACCTGTTGGCGACCTTCACTGATGCTAATGTTCACGGCGTCCTGATTTCTGAGAGTTGGCTCAAACCTCATCTACTTTCTGCTGCTTACCCTCTTCCTGGCTTTGTACTTATTAGGAATGATCGAGTCAATATGAGAGGGGGAGGTGTTGCCATTTACCTACGAAGCAACTTTCGTTATAAAATTATAGCGGCCTCGCCCTCACATAACTCAGCTTTCGCTGAGTTTCTTTTCCTTGAGGTTTGGGTCAGGGGAGTGAAAACCTTGCTTGGTGTCATTTATTGTCCTCCTTCAACAGACTATTTCTCCAGTATCGAATCGATTCTGGAATCTTTAGGGTCAGAATATGCACATCAAATCATCATGGGAGATTTTAACACCAATCTCCTTGCCCAACACTCCTCTCGTTCCCGTAAACTCCTCGACATCCTTCAGTCCGTCAACCTGGTTGTCCTGCCCCTACAAGCCACTCACCACAACACCGAGGGGGATGACACCTGGCTTGACCTTATCCTCACCTCTGCTCCTTCCCTTGTCTCCTGTCATGGCCAGTATCCGGTCCCCGGGTTTTCTCGCCATGATCTCCTTTTCCTGTCTTACGCCCTAAAACCCAGCCGACCTACTACCAAGGTTTTGCGCAGGCGTTGTTTCGTCCATATGAATGTGGATAGGTTGCGTAGGGATGCTGGGAGTTTGGGTTGGGGGTTGGGATGGTCTGATATCAGCGACTACAGTGGACGAAAAAGTCCACATTTTTACCACTACTGTGCTTGCTCTGTATGACATTCACGCGCCTGTCAGGCTTATCAAGCTCAAACGTCCCCCAGCTCCATGGATGTCTGAAGGTGTTCGGATGGCGATGAGGCGTAGGGACCGTGCCTTTCGGAAGTTCAAGAAGGATCGCACGGAAGATAATTGGTGTATGTTTAAGTCTGCAAGGAATCGGTGTAACCAGATGATACGTAATGCTAAACGCCGACACATCCTCCATAACATTTCCTCGTCTACCCCTGCTAATATCTGGAAGTTCCTTGGAACCCTTGGTATTGGTAAGGGGAAAGATTTTGAGTTTCCGAGTACGATTGGTTTGGACGACATTAATCAACACTTCAGTAACGTTATTGCCCTTGATCGACAAACCAAGAGGCGTACCCTGAATTTTCTCGACAGCCTTCCTCGTCGCAATATAGACCCTTTTCACTTTTCTCCAGTGGCGTCGGACGAAGTCAAAAAGATTATCCTTTCCATTAAATCAAATGCCATTGGCTACGATGATGTCAGCCGTCGCATGATTATCCCAATACTTGACCTGCTCCTCCCAATAATTACCCATATTGTTAATACTTCCCTCGATACTGGCATATTTCCGTCTTTATGGCGGAAAGCTTATGTAATTCCTCTTCCTAAAATCCCTAATCCAACCCTTGTGAATAATTTCCGTCCTATATCTATCCTACCCTTCCTATCCAAGGTGCTTGAGTCTTGTGCACACAAGCAACTGTCCAGGTTTGTATACACCAACAACCTATTAGATCCACTGCAGTCTGGATTCAGACCTGGACACAGCACTATTTCTGCGCTCCTCAAAGTGACTGGCGATATTAGGCAGGGCATGGAGACCTCCAAGGTCACCGTGCTGGCTTTGGTGGACTTCTCAAATGCTTTCAATACCGTCAGTCACGACATCCTTTTATCCATCCTTTCCCACTTTATGATCTCGTCCGAGGCCTTGGAATGGTTCTCTTCATATCTTCAGGGGCGTCAGCAGTCAGTCCGCCTTGATGACTCATCATCTAACTGGTGTGATCTTATTTCTGGCGTTCCTCAAGGCGGTATACTTTCTCCTTTGTTATTTTCTATTTTTATTAACCTAATAACCCAAGATCTTCAATGTGCGTATCATCTGTATGCCGATGACTTGCAGATTTATTCCCAAGCGAGTGTGGATTGCGTGACCACAGCGATTGACAAAGTGAATAGGGGCTTGGCTCATATTAAACACTGGTCAGATTCTTTTGGTCTGTCTGTCAACCCTACTAAATGTCAGGCCATTCTTGTCGGCAGTCCAAGGATGATCTGCAGATTAAATACAGCACATATACCGCCTGTTACTTATGACGGAACGGTCATCGCTTGGTGCCCTGCGGTCAAAGACTTAGGTATATATGTTGACTCCTCCTTAAACTGGCGAGCTCAGGTTGCTTCAGTTTGCCAAAAGGTTACAGGTACCCTACGTGTCCTCTATCGCCTGAAGAATTTCCTCCCTATTAAGACTAAAACCATGCTTGTGCAAGCCTTAATTTTCCCTTTAATCGACTATGGTGATGTGTGCTATTTTGACCTGAATGCAGAGCACCTCAACAAACTTGACCGACTTCTCAATAACTGCATTCGATTCATTTTTAATCTTCGTAAATATGACCACGTTTCTTCATTCCGCTCCCAATTGAAATGGTTACCTATTCGCCAGCGTCGTTCTATGCATGCACTTACTACACTTTTTTCAATTCTTACATCTCCTACTCCACCTTCTTATTTAACTTCTCAATTTCAATACTTAGGTAGTAATCATAATAAGAATCTTCGGTCCAATAACAACCTCCTTCTTCATTGTCCTATTCATAGCTCAGACTATATACACTCTTCCTTTTCTATCCAATCTATTCTTCTCTGGAACGCACTCCCCCTCGACATCAGGACGTCTGGTTCTCGTTTAGCATTCAAGGTGAAGGTTCGTCAACACTTACTCGAAAAATTGGCAGAGTCACATTAATGTTATTTTCCTGTTATCATTTTATTGTTATATATTTATTATAATATATATTTTAGGTATAATGTATATATGTATGTATTTGTGTATGTTTGTATATATGTATGTATTTGTGTATATATATATCTATATGTGTTATTCACTTATAAACTTTTGATAATCAAGTTTCTTGAATTTGTGCGCCTACTAATTTTCTCTCTGCACCATCCAAAGGTCGACTGGCAGAGAATGCCTCAGGCATTAAGTCCGCCTTTATACTTTGTATATAAAGCATAAATAAATTATCAGTCCGGAGTCAGGAATTTGTGCCCGATATGGCGATAGGCTCGCCCCCTATCACATCGTGGGACGGAATATACACGGCAAAACGTGGATGTTCTAGTAGCACCTCTGCCTACCCCTTCTGGGAAAAAAGCTTGTGTTTATGTATGCATTACCCAAGATGTTTTTATAGTGCACATTATTTTTCGTTACTGGTGTCAAATTATATCAATAGCTTTAGCGGTTTTGATTTTCCGTACAATATTTCTACCCTTATTTTACCCCCGTAATGATGTTTTTCCAAAATTATTGTAAGCCATTATTTTTTGTTTGTAATAAGGAGCTGAAATATATATTTTTATAGAAATAGAAAAAGGCGTGTGGTTATGTAGGTATGTGGGTCACAAATATTTTTTTTCAGTGTGGGAATGGGAGCCGAGATATATATTCTCACGGTTGTTTTTTTATCCAAGCACCACTGAGGCTGCACAAATGTTTACATGGCCAAATGAAGTGTGTAGATGAATCTATCTTTTTACCCAGCATTAAAGCGACTTAATAAAAATATAAACTATAGTTTATCACTAGCTTCTGCCCGCAACTCCGTACGCGTGGTTATCTTTATTTAAAAAACACATCCCGTCCCGTCTCATTATATCCCGCCTTGTCCGTACTCATTCTCACTCGAGATATGTAATCCAGTCCCACCCCATCCATTTGAGTACAAAAAAATAACAAATATATCGGAATTCCCCCCTCATCCAACGGAAATACATTTTTCGGGATAAAAAGTTGCCTGAATGTTAATAATCCAGGGTGTCAGCTACCTCAATACCAAATTTCATTTAAATTCATTTAGCCGTTTCTGAGTTCATCGTGCACAACCGCACAGACAGACAATTCTAAAAATTATTGTTTTGGATTCTATTACGTTAATATAGTCCCTCCATATCAGTTTTTCTCATTTATCTTCCATGTACAGACATCGATCGGTTACAAATTTATTATATGTATAGATTACAAATAAAAATATCCAGTAACAAAAACGAAATGGCGAAAAGTGAGCGCAAAAAGGATCTATTCAGGTTGTATAAGGTGTCTCAAAGGACGGCTTTCCTTTGAGACACCGAGTATTTCTGTAATGGATTTCTGAAGGCTGTGTTCACGGAACTTTTAGTATTTGACACCGCTAGCTTTACAAGCGAACGGCGTTTATTGTTCAGCTGATGCCTCATCCGCATCCAATAAACGCATTTGGATTGCATTCTACTAAACTCCCTACAGACATTTATCTTACTGGTATACCCGAAGGATAGGCACAGTTATCGCTATTTCTAATTAAAAATGTGGCATTTTATATTCACATAATTATTACAAAAACCTTTTAGAAGTCATTTGGTTAAAAAAGGGGGTTACCAGGAAAGTTTTCCGGGAGTTTTGAAAATGTAAGAGATTTTACACATTTCGAGGTTCTCTTTTCGTATTTCCAACTTGCAACCCTTTGCCACTCGCATCGCCATGTTGGAAAAATAGCGTCGAGTAGAGTTTTTTGACTATATCTCCTTTCCCAACCATTATGCGAAAAAATATATTTATACAAAATTAAACTAGAGAAAGTTTTCTACAATTTTTGTCTTAACACGTTTAACAGCCGACCGCGTACTGGGTTGGAAAATAGTCTGGTTGTTACTTAATACGCGATTTCGTGGAGTAACTCGTCACCGACACATCACCTTGTGATATGAGCGTAGTACACTATTATTTTTCTACGCTAACATATATTTTTCTTATATTTACGAAATACATACTATGAGTTGTAGATATGAATGTTACTAGAATGGTAACCTAAAGGTCTCTAAGTGGAAATTTGAAAAGAGCACCTCAAAATCTATAGAAACTTCCAGGTAAAATTACCAGATGACTGGATTATTAACTTCATTACAAATCATTTAGCTATTACGTCGCTAGTCACCCAGGTCCAGGAATATAACGTTAGCGTTGGGTTCAAAATGGTCAAAAATAATTTTCTTTCTTTTTCTTGTTGTGTAGATTTACGCTCCAGCATAATCCATACATGTATGGGTTATATGTGTATTCATGTAATAGTAGTCAGAACCTTTCGGCCCCTACGGTCATCAGTACTTCGCGCTATGTGCCCGGCCCACTGCTACTTCAACTAGGCCCACTCTACTCCTGTGTTGAAATAGGGCCACACTTCTTTTTGTGGTGTTATTTTACGGGACGTTTTTGAAGGCTCGTCGGATATCTAGTATATATTTGAACGAAGACCTATTTATTCCCTTAATGTTATTCCCTAAATTAATAGAAATATTAACAATTGCTACACATTGTGGTTTGTCGCCAGTAGATGGCGCTGTTAACTATCACTAGTAATGATTTAAGCTAAGACGGCTAATAATTTAATTGTGAAGGAAACATTTTGAGGGTAGCTGCATAAAATACAATCCTGTGTCAAAATATTCTATATGTGGAATGGGATGTCCACCTTATTGCTCGACTATGGCCTAAATCCTCGCTGTTAAATTTACAATTGTTAAGAAATCCTTTGCCTATTTTAACCCGCATGTTTTTTGTATACTAATGATTTTAAATTTATATTTTAGGTTTTCTGTTTAAATTTGGTATATTATATCATATTAATATTTAATACCATAAAATGAGATTATTTAGACCTTAAGGGTAACTTTGCCATGACAAAAATATAACAACCTAAAATTGTGAACGAAAATAAACACGTAGTAATTTCTAAAAGAAAAAACCTTAGATTAGATAACTTTTGTATCATTACCAATGGCAACATAAACTTTCTTTATGTAAAATATGCCTTATGACAGTGAATTTCATTAAAACTAGCGTATATTAATTATTAACTCACGATGTGTATAAAATGTGATTTATGTCATAATATGTGTGAGATGAAAAATAAAAATGTAAATATTTATTAAAACCTTAATTTGCACATATTCAATATTTCCAAAGATTTTTTAAAATAAAATAATAATCGCACGCAACCGCACAGGCTAACAGTCTAAAAATCATTGTTTTGGGTTCTATGACGTTAATACAGACCCTCGCATTAGTTAACCTCATTTATCTTCCATGTACAGGCATCCATCGGTTACAAATTTAATATATGTATAGATGTGTGGGGTGAACATTTTTAATATACATAGGTACGTATTTAAACCTCAATTTTCACATATTCCATATTTCCCGATATTTGTTTAAATAAAATAAAAATCTGGTGATTATAGAAACATGGCTGGTCAACGGAAAAAATTGTAAATGATGGCCCAAGTAACAAGGATTTAATATAATTTCTTTATAATAAACATATTTAAAACCTAGAAATATAGTAAATATTTAATATCATTAAATCCTTTTAACGATAACTTTATGAAATAATATACATTTTTCCATCTTTAACAAATTATGATAATTATATATATCAATCGGTCGGACATCGGTCGATGTCTGCACATCGAGGATATATGAAAAAAATAATATGGGGGGACTGCTATAAAGTAATAGGACCCAAAACATTTATGTTTAAAATTTGTGTCTGTTTGTTTCCGCGGTTGTGCGCGATGATCTCAGAAACGGCTTAACGGATTTCGATGAAGTTTGTTATGGAGTTAGCTGACTCCCTGGATTAACAGGATACTTTTTATCCCGAAAATGAAGCGATTCCGTGGTATGATGAAGGAATTCCGATATAAATGTTGCTTTTTATACTCAAAGGGATGCGTTGGGACTGCACGGGACGAGTCGGGAAAATTACACCTAAAGTAAATCAAGCAGACGAAGTTGGCGAGCAAAAGCTAGTATCAAATAAATTACAGTTTGTTCACAAAGTTCAAGTCTCGTCCGTAATATTTTTTATTAGTGTAATAAAATTATTAATAATGTTTTCTTTATGATCTGAAATTCTGATTCAGACTTTTTGTTGTTTGCCAATCGATTACGTACCTAAATGCGCATTACCTACCATTCGCGCCGCACTTGGTTTAAAGTCAATTAAACGTTTTATTAGAGAAGATTTTGCGAAGATAATAATTCTAAAGAATGATTTAATTCACGTTAAATGCCTCTGCGTGGGCGGTAAATTAGTTACTTCTTCAAGTGAAAGATTTGAGTCATGTAGTGTGCGTATATTTTTCCCGGAAGGGGTAGGCAGAGGCGTTATCAGAAGACCGACGTTTCGCCATGCCTGTTTCCTTCCACGATGTGATAGGGGGCGAGCCTATCGCCATATCGGGCAGAAATTCCTGACCCCGGGTTAATAATAAATAGAAAAATCCAATTCCAACCTGCCCGACTCGGGATTCGAACCTGACACCTAAGCTTTGTAATCGTACCGTAGTACAAGTGCGATACCGAGGGAGTAGTAATTGTTGATAACAATATTTTCGTGGTAGGAAATATGGTCGAGACTTTTACGCGAACATTTATAGGAGATTCTGCATAACTGCATTTAACATGGCAACACATCTCGGTAATATTTAGCATCCATAAAACATTCAACTACGTAGAATATGGTTGACCAATGTCTAGACGATGCAGAGATGGGGCTAGAATGTCCCAAAGTTGTAATATTTGTCGTATGCCCTGCGCTATAAGCGGTTTTGCATCGTTGTCCTGATAAAAAACAACACCTCATGATTTCGTTCTGGTAGAATTAAATATTCCACCTCAAAGAGCAAATAGGAAGTTAAACGTGGTTCACAATAAAGGTCCCCGTTCAATTAACTCACTCAATACATGTGGAAACTACTCTGAGCGGCTCATCCTGTTGTAGCACTTTGTTCTCTGTCAATACGTGTGGAAACTTTGTTTCACACCGCACATCCGACTGTAGATCCAACGTCGTAGCCCTGCGTATATTTCAGGTACATATTTAAGCAGAATTACAGCCAGATGAACCTTTATAAAATCTTTATTTGTTGCTGGGCGGTTACTGTGACGTGTCTGTTAATTAAAATTTCCATATACAAATCCTCTAAGCGATTTGCGGAAAGCTTCAATAATTATAGCATCACTCGTCTAGAAGGCGCAAACAAAATTCGAATCTAACGTATTTAAGGTGTCCAGTTACCTCTAGATTAAATTTCAGTTTTATTTGCTGATAATGTATATTAGTCAACGAAGATTTTCACGAGGAATAAACCAAGATACAACCAGACCGGCCTCTACCACAACACCAGGAAGTGGCGGTACTACCATCGCTACGGGATTGTCGGTACAGTACTCTTGCAATATTGTTAAACTGCTTCCGTATAGCGGACACAATACAGATAGCGCTATGAAAACGCATCCGCGGCTAACTATTTAAGTAAGCGAACAAATACTAGGACGCCTCGAACAACGAGACGTACAGAAAAGCGGATAGATAATTCGCCCAATTTGGTTATATTATATTACTTTGGTTATATCGTGCAGTTCGCTCCTCAACTCAAATATTTGACTGTGAAGTTTTGTGGATAAATTAATGCAGAATAGCCTTAGGGATCAAGACGGCCCGTAGCAAGAGTATAAAAAACTTCAAGAGGTACTTGTAGCGGCGATTGTTATCCAAAATGCCAGTCTACGGCAAAATTAATTTATTTGGGAAGGTGTAACTAATGAGACGTAGGGTTAGTGGTTGTTGAGGGTCATCTGAAAGTAGTGGAATGCACTGAAGTCATGCTTCAAAAATGGATTCCCCTTTCGATGTTGGGATTTAAACAAAGCAATGGCTAGGCAGGAATCCTGATATGATGATCCATAATTATATATAACATGTCTGGGTCACGCAAAAAAGGGTCTGACCCGGTTACTACCCAATTCCTTTATGAATCAAACTCTCTTATTTGTCCGCCTGAAAATAATTCAAAGTACATAAAAAATCTTATTAATCTCATATCTTATAGTATGCAAAACCTCATGAAAGTTACAAAGTACAATCACGCTATATTAATTTTTGTAATATTTTTTTGTTATTCATTTTATCATGCAGAAAACCTTCATTTACTACTTTGTGTTTGTACACAATCTGCCATGTCATGTGTATTTCTACATACTTCACTATCATACGAGTTGAAGATAGATATGAAGTCCATAACGCACCCAACGACACCGATGGTCCGTGATATTAATATACGAGTATCGTGAATTAACGATATTGTGTAATGATACTATGGCGGATGCAACTGAGCGATTACTTGCAAGTTGCGTGTATGTATATGGTAATTTAGGTACATTAAATATGAAAATATTAAAATGTACTATTGTAAGCTCAAATTAATCAAAGTCAACACAATGTTGCACAATTTTTATAAGTTATATTACTCACCCTGAAACATTTAACAGCTTGTAGAGACGACAACGCCATACATAGGTATGCCACGTTGCATTTATGCATTGCATTTATGCAACGTGGCAGTCGCGGGCTTGTCGGGTCGCGGTCGGGTCGCGTTTGTAATTAGTTTTAAATCAAATTAATATAATATTGGTGTGAACTGTACCATCTTTTATTTGACCCACATACGACCTATAACAAGTTCCGACATTGGTGACCCCGACGATTAAAGTGAACAGACTCTATATTGACTCATAAGCTTATTGTGTGTGCTGTGGAAACGTGACGATGAATCCTCCGTCGGTAGTTCCAGTCAAGGGTGAGGCGGGCGAAAACGCCTTAGCTCAGATTACCGTGTCAAGCAGGATACCTGATTTCTGGAGGGAATCACCGCGCCTATGGTTCGCCCAGTTTGAGGCGGTGGTAGCCAATCAGAAACTGGCGGATGAATCACGATACAATTTGGTGGTCGCGAAGCTTAGCCGTGAGCAAGTGGAGCAAGTCAGCGATATTGTATTGACACCGCCCGACACCAAAAAGTACGAAGCCTTAAAGAATCGACTACTTATAGTGTATGAGGAGTCAGAGGTTCGGCAGGTACAGAAGCTCTTGAAGGAATTATCATTGGGAGAACAAAAGCCTTCTCAACTCCTACGCAGAATGAGAGACCTTGCCAGAAACAAGTTTACGGATGAGACACTGAGTATGCTATGGATGGGACATTTACCAGCAGCGATACAGGCAGTTCTAACAGTAAGTGAAGTGAAAGATTTAGAGAAGCTGGCTACCATGGCAGATAAAGTCATCGAAACAACACGATCCGCAGAAATCCAGGAGGTGTCATGCATAAGGAACAGTGTACCAGCCATGCAGCCAACTCTTGTAGAGCAAATTGCCCAGCTCACGCAGCGTTTGAACAAGCTGGAAACTTCAAGGTCGAGAGATAGATCGGTTAGGCGTAGCGGATACAAGAAGTTTCATCGCTCTGCATCCCATAGTCGTGATCGCGCAGGTCATATGAAACGGAGAAACCCAAATTGGTTGTGCTTTTACCACTTTCGGTATAAAGGAAAGGCCAGCAAATGCATTCAGCCTTGTGCTTGGCAGAAGCAGCACGAGAATGAAGCAGAAAAAAACTAGATACGGTGCGGTCAGAGGCGGACGTCGGTACCGGAGTAGTAAGTAAACGCCTGTGTATTAGGGACAAAAGAAGTGGTCTAAAATTTTTGGTTGATACCGGCGCCAATGTATCAGTTCTACCAGTGTCTAAATATAATCGTTACGCGAGTGAGTGTCATGAATTTAAACTATACGCGGCAAATGGAAGTGTGATAAAGACATTCGGTACTAAGATAATGACATTGGACTTTAGTTTAAGGCGACCGTATAAGTGGTCATTTATTATAGCCGAGGTAACTCAACCAATTTTAGGGGCTGACTTTTTGGCTCACCACGGTTTGATGGTAGATCTAAGATCATGTAAGTTAATTGATAATTTAACAAAATTTAAATCTGTTGCCATTATTGTAACGGTGGATCAGCCGACCGTGAAAACAGTAGAAGATACTCACCCATTTTACGATTTATTATGTAAGTACTCTAATATTACTAAGCCTGCATCGTACCGGGAAATACCTACCCATGGTGTTTTTCACCACATTGAAACTTCTGGACCTCCAGTATTTGCACGTGCTAGACCTTTGCCGCCGGCGAGATTTAAAAAGGTACTAGAAGAGTTTCGTTTCATGCAGGAAGCAGGTATATGCCGACCCTCAAAGAGTCCTTGGGCCAGTCCACTGCACGTGGTACCCAAGAAGAATGGTGAGTTACGTCCGTGTGGAGATTACAGGAAGCTTAACTCTATCACCAAGCCGGACAGATACCCTATACCTCGCTTGTCAGACTTCACATATTTATTAGCGGGTAAAAAAATATTTTCAAAAATCGATATAAATAGAGCATATCACTGCATTCCTGTAGCGCCAGAAGACGTAGAAAAAACCGCAATTATTACACCATTCGGGTTATACGAATTTCCCCGTATGACGTTTGGGTTGCGCAATGCTGCTCAAACGTTTCAGCGATTCATGCATCATACTGTTTTGCAGGAGCTCGATGCCGATTGCAAAGATAGTATATTCTGTTATATCGATGACATCATTATAGCATCTTCTAACGAAAATCTACATCGTCAGCATTTAGAATCTTTATTTAGGCAATTTAGCAAATATAATATTAATATAAATTTAGCGAAATGTATGTTTGGGAAGACAGAAATTGATTTTGTTGGCTATCATGTCACATCAGATGGGATTCGTCCACTTGGTGATAAAGTAAAAGCTATTAACGAATTTCCAATGCCCGAAAACATCGAACAATTGCGACGATTTTTGGGCATGGTAAATTTTTATAGGTCTCATTTACCAAACGCAGTTTCATCTCAATCAATTCTTACTAGTTTTATTCATAGTTCAAAAAAGAAGGACAAAACACCAATTGCGTGGACCCCAATCGCTGAGCAAGCATTCGAGAAATGCAAGTTGAGCTTGTGCGAGGCGGTCACGTTGTCGCACCCGGTGGCGGATGCATCGCTTGCACTTATGACGGACGCGTCCGATACACATGTAGGAGCGGTGTTACAACAACGAGTTGATAACACATGGTTACCCTTAGGCTATTTTTCCAAAAATATGTCTAAAACGGAACGCAAGTATAGCACATACGATAGGGAGTTATTAGCGATCTACTTAGCTATTCGGCATTTTCGGAATATGGTCGAAGGACGGCAGTTAACAATATATACCGATCACAAACCTATTACTTACGCGTTTTCCAAAATGAATAGCGAGAAAGAGTTGCCTAGACGTACACGTCATTTGATATTCATTAGTGAGTTCACTACAGATATAAGACATGTGAGCGGGCAGGATAACGTTGTTGCGGATACGCTATCGCGAATTGCAACAATAAACTGTCCCACTGTAATAGATTATGAGGAACTCGCTAGGGACCAAGAACACGATATACATGTTTTACAATCGTTGAATTCTGATAACGCTCCTAATAAGCTACAAAAAATAATGTTACCTGAAAGCGGGAAATTTATTTTTTGTAATATTGTGCATGATAGGATTAGACCCTATTTAACTGACAAGTTTAGGCGTGTTGCTTTCGATACCGTACATAATTTGAGCCATCCTGGAATAAGGACCACTCGGAAGTTGGTAAAAGATCGTTTTTATTGGCCGAATATGAATCGCGATGTTAGTCAATGGGCTAAGACGTGTATTAAATGTCAACGATCGAAGGTTAATCGACATACAATGTCAGGCTTCGGCTCGTTTTCTCAGTGTGACAGATTCGAGCATATTCATGTTGATTTAGTAGGGCCTCTACCCACTTCAACAGAAGGATTTAGGTACTGTCTAACTATTGTAGATAGAGGAACGCGATGGCCAGAATGTTTTCCTACTAAAGATATAACAGCGGAAACTATTTCTCGGGCAATATATGAAGGTTGGATCTCTCGTTTTGGTTGTCCAAAAAAGCTTACAAGCGATCAGGGACGCCAGTTCGAAAGTCAATTATTCAATTCACTTATGAAGTTGTTAGGTATAAATAAATTGCGTACAACCCCCTACCATCCACAGAGTAATGGGTTGGTAGAGCGTTGGCATAGGTCGCTTAAAGCGGCACTAACCGCTCGCTTATGCAATGCATCATCGTCTTGGGTAGTAGAATTACCAACCGTGTTACTAGGACTAAGAACGGCAGTAAGAAGCGATACCGGCATAAGCGCAGCAGAACTTACTTATGGAACAACTTTACGATTACCAGCTGATTATTATGATATAAAGTCAAACTTAGAAATAGATAGTAGTCATGAATATGTATGCAAATTAAGAGAAATAATTAGGAAGTTTAAGTCTATGGATATTAGGCAGAATAAAGAGCAAAGCGTATTTATACATCCGGATTTAGAGAAATGTGATTACGTTTTTGTACGAAACGACGCTGCACGTAGGCCGTTACAGCCTACATACGATGGACCTTTTCGAGTGTTGAATAGACATAAAAAGGTATATTACATTCAAATGACAGGCAGGAAATCTCGGATATCGATAGATCGTTTAAAACCTGCATATTATCTCCATTATGATAGTGATAAAACACACGCGACAAATACTGAAGTTCCAGATAACGAATTACCTGTCACGCGTACCACGCGTAGTGGAAGAGTAACTAAAGCACCCGTACGATTCATGTATTAGTATTATGTTATCCTAAATAGTGTTAGCTTAAAAACATAAATTTAATATTTTAATTGTAATAATTTCGTGTCGTATAAACGTGCACATGTTCTGACATATTTACTTTATATTTAGCAACTAAGAATTTTATTATAGGATTTTGTCCAGTGAAAGCTAGTTTGATATTATCGAATCGAAAGCTAATGTGTTAAAGTATGTAACAACTAGCGTTATTATGTTTCGCTTAGTAGTATGACACCGGTTTTATATGTTATTTATGTAGGCTACATTGTAAGCATTTATACACTTTATATACAATCATTTTATACATTTTATTTTTATTGTTCTATTGAACGTATTAAGTTTAGCACATATTAAAAATTCAAACTATAGAATGGGCAAATCATACAGCAAACAAGAGGAAATAATTATAGCCCAAAATGGCGCGAACGATGCCAGCCATAGTTCAGTTGAGCAAAAGCTGGAGCTATATGGAGCGGTGGTAACAAGTGTTCTAGTGCTTTTGTTATTATTCACTATGTGTCTCTTGTGCAGAAAGTGTAACAAAGGAGCGAAAAGTTGGGCTAGAAAGGAGTTCATTGCTGCCGTATCATCAGGTCAAATTGACAAAACGGTTCAGCAGCAGGTATCGAATATTCAATATGCATAAACTTTATATTAACATTTTACAGTTTTAATACTTCAGTGACTAAAATAGGTAACTTTAATATGACCCATGGAATTGTTTTAATAGGTAAAAAGCATTGTTGAAAGTTGATACTATTGTTATTGTATTCTATCGCAACAGCAACTTGTACGTATAATTGCAAAAAATTGCACTCGCTCTGTTTACATTATTTCATAACTAGTTTTAAAATGTTTTAATGTTTTAAATGTATGTTTGTATTTAGAAAAGGGGGAGGAATGATGTAGAGACGACAACGCCATACATAGGTATGCCACGTTGCATTTATGCATTGCATTTATGCAACGTGGCAGTCGCGGGCTTGTCGGGTCGCGGTCGGGTCGCGTTTGTAATTAGTTTTAAATCAAATTAATATAATATTGGTGTGAACTGTACCATCTTTTATTTGACCCACATACGACCTATAACAAGTTCCGACAAGCTCATCAATTTCTATTAGATGACGCGAGATCAATACCAACTACAGCTTTAAGGACCGAGTGCAGCGTCGCCGCGCGGGCTTCGATCGGGCTTATTTATAGCACGGAAATCAATGTAGCCGTATTCCTATCGCATCGCGAGTCCTGTGACGTCACCGCCCCAGCACTTGTTCAACCACTCACGAGGAAGCTGCCGTTGATGCCGGACGACAACAGATACTCGGCGGCGTTGCGCGAGATGGGCCCGTGGTACCACGAGTGCTTCTCCAGCGAGTTGACCGGCGTCACGTAGTTGCTGGGCACCCAGCCCACGGCGCCCGACAGCGTGTGCGCCTCGCACCACTCGCCGCTCTTGTTGTAGCTCATGATGCGCACCTGCTCGCCTGCACAGCACCAGCATTCCAGTCAGTTAGGGATACTCCACACTTCATCTTTACTAATGACGCAACTAGCATGCGCCTTACCTTTTTTCAGCGTCAACTGATTTTCGCCACCCGCCTGGAAATCGTACAGCGCGACGAATAATTGCGGGTCATCCTCCTCATGGTGTGCCAGCAGATTTTCCTTCGAGGTCCACCTACGAATACAAACATACATAAATATATCGGGTTCAATGTTCACGATAATATATTATAAAAAAAGTAGAAGAGGTGGTTGGCGAACCTGTTGGCGGTGTCGAGCGGCTGTGGTGTGCTGGGCGCCGCCGCCTCGCCATCGGGCAGGTCGGGTATGTGCGGTAACGGGCGGCTCTGCAGCAGCGCTTCTGAAACAATATCACGCAGATTATACCTGGCTCTAACAACTCTTCGAACACTTTTTAATACATTTTAAAGACCAGAGCTAAGATTTCTTTTCAATTTGGTGACATTCGCATATGCTAGCATATTCCTATGCACGTTTTACAATTGTAACGAATTCACGTGAGCTAATAATATTTCTTATTCATAAGGCAGTTTATGACATTTCTTATTGCTATGGTAATTTCTTGCGGCGTATATGCCTACTCAAACGTTACAACTTTCAGTAGCGGTTATAACAAGGCCGAATCAATAATTTCTTAAATGAATTAAATTTGTTTTTGTTTAACTCATCGCAAAAAATGCACATCGTGTGGACAGTTGCAAAGCCACAAACAATGTTATAAATAGATATGTCAATTTCAATGAAAGGGAGGTAGGTGGTGATGTGTGTGGCGCACGTTTAATGCAAGTACACATGTCTGCGTGTGCACGTGTAGCCTCGGAGATAACTTATATAGGTACATATAGCATAGTATTCTATGTGAGGCAGCGGCCCACGAGGTTCCGTGTAATTCTATTATAAAGCGAATCTCGCATGCGGCGGGTGTCCGGAAAGGGAGGAAGAAATGGTGTGGGTGCTGGTTCGGGCGCGGCTGCCCTGTGCACGTCTAAGTGGATATTAGAGGTAGTCCTGTGCGCGACGGAGGCCTTAACCTACCCCTCCTCCGCTCCCTCGCCCGCAATATCACCCCCTTTGCAAACATCACATGCACTATTTATTGTACCCGACAATACACTCGATTTAGTGACATTTTGTCGATACACAACCTACGCTTGGCCACATATCGTTATTTTGGAACTACTATATATGTAAATAAAGCTGAAAGCTCAATCTCTCATATACAGCAATATGCAAGAGAGTGGTGGCGGGTATATGAGGGCATGTCATCGGGTCAAACATGATTTTAGTTTATAGATCGTCTACGGTCTTTTCGCGTCCGAATGCGTTGTAGTCATACTGTTGTCAAAATATTAGGAACAGTATTTCTCTTTTCAGATTTTATTGAATTGCACATGATTAGTATTAGATTACTAGTATAAATGCTTGTTGTTTATATTAAGAAAACAAGATAAACAATGCATTAAATAGATATTTTTAAAATTGTATTTATAGTTCCAAATTTTGCCACACGCCAATAGAATTTAGATGAATTTTACATTTTCTTTTGACTTATTTATGACTTGATCTAAGTTCTATATCATACTGGTAGGAAAAGTAGTTACAATGTTCTTGACAGCAAGTACAGTGCAATACTGAGAGTATCCACGGGCTAGACAATTATCTCATCGACAAAATTTCGACACAGGCTGAATCCAAAACGAGTCACGTTTGCATGGCTCAAAATAAGGCAGTTATAAACTACCACCGAGCACGATGATCGCTATCAAAATGCATACGAATATTTTGCCACAACTTATAGCTCAACCCTATAAGGATGGATTTCGGTAATTTATTTTTCACGGATTAAAGAGACCTCTGATTCGTTAGAGACACGTAAACATCTGATGGCCTTATTCATAGACAGATTTAAAACCCATTTTAGTTATTGAATGTTTTGTGCTCTTCGCTCAAACTGATTTCTAAAGTCGTTCTAAAGGGACAAAACGTTCGATAACTAACATAGGTTTTAAATCGGTCTTTGAATAACGCCGTAAGTGTTTTTGGACAGGGTGATAACATGATAAAAATACTTTTATAATAAATTACCTTTAATCGTTCCGTAAAGTTTACCTGCAATATATTCAAAAAATGTGATTATAATGAAAAATATATTTTTTTATTACAAAAAGCAATTGCAATTGCAAATTCATCAAGATATAACTAACAAGGTATAACTTTCCGACTTTCGCTTTTGTTATAATTGTTTTCTACTTTATAATATTATATTCTAGTTTGCAGTAGCAATGGGGAAGGAGGAAGGGGATGCGTTGGCCATTCTCTAATATTATTGTATGGAACTTTAGGTGCGTCACTCCAAGTCGTACTGGACCGATTTTTTTTAGATGAGAATGATGCCCTAATGTAATGAGGTAAGGTCACAGACCGCATGGTCTTGTGCACGCAAGTCATGGTTATAACAGGGTGAACGAACGAACGATATACTATGTATTTAGAATAATTCCAGAGTAATCCTTGCGAAGATACTTTACTTAAGAATACTTTCTTGCCTGATATATCTGGTCATGATGATACGTTCTAAAAGTCAAAAGATTATCATTTATTCTGTAATTCATCGGGAAAACAGTAATGATATTTCGTATAAATAAATATATTCTATGTAATGGTTGTAAAATTAAGTTGTATTGGTTGAAGATATACAGGTTCAGCTTTAGTTGTAATTAAGAAGCTTGTATACAGAATGTGTGAGTAGTAAACGGATCATGCGTCGTGCGATACCGGTCTCGCAACAACTAAATGTAGTGCGTAGCGCAACAGGCGGGGGCGGCTATATTGAGCCAGCGCGGCCTTGCGCCTGTGCGCCGTCAGAGCGGCCGCTCGAACTCTTCCGGTGGGGGTGCACACCCGCCGCACATTAGCATACGGGCAACTGCACCGCACCGCCGACCGATGAGATTACAAACAACCCAGCGCGCCCTGCCACCTGCCCACTCGACCTCGCCAAATAACACTGCGTCGTGGCGTCGCAACGCCGCGCGGTAGCGATCACCACACCAATTGCACTGATTTATGTTGTACTCTCACCATAACGCTCACTACATTCATTTTATTTAGCGCTAATTATGTGCGGTATATTAAATGTTGTATTAATTTGACCAATACCTAAGTTTGTGTCGTATTTTTAATAACCAGGTAGAGTTGGACAATGCCATGAGTGTTTGCCAGGGGTGTTTAGCTAATCTTATGTTTAGTTCAACACCTTACATCCCCGCACTTGTTTTCTCATGCCACATAACATTAGTAAGTATTAGGGGGAATATGCATAAAAGCTGTATGGTGTGACAACCACGAGCGAGCTTTGAGACGTGAAGCTACAACGTCTAGCTACAACTACAACTTCTTTTATGTGTCGACCTTTAGGTCTATATTTCTGGTGTTCTTCAAAAGCTTTTTCTTCTTCAACGACACACTTTACAACTCGGTCGATAAATGCAGGTGATATATTGATATTACACTATCGCTGGCTTTATTCGTTTTGATAACAATAATATTTAAAAAAATCAAATTAAATTGTAAAAAAAACAATTAGGTCAATATGATTATCCCCGAATAACGTCTGTAGCATCAATTATGTTTTGTATATATTATGCTCTTATGAGGAAAGGCCACTAGTGGATATTCTGACAAGGTTGAATCACTAAGGTCCCTCTAATTGGGAGACAAAGAACTTATTTACATGCAACTTTATTTTGACACCCGCTAAGTTAATATGAATAATCACGATAGATATGAGGCCTAGCGTCGTATCTCCTCCAATCTCGGAGTAATAATCGGTTATTCCCATGAACTTTACCCTGCCCTGTGGCGGGTAGGATATCCCTAAATTACGTGGCGGAGTTCCTTCGCCCTTAACCATTAGGCCGCCTTATACTTTAATACCATATAAAATGAGATTGTTGAATTTAACTACTACCCAGCTAAAAGTGGACACAGAAGAAATCCCATTACAAACGGTGAATGCGTCACTTAAACACGGTTCCTTTTCTGTGGATGACATATTTCTGTAGTACTTCTGTCTGACCAATCAAGTAGTTACTTGTGACGCTTTTCTTAAACGGTTATGGTCGAGATCCTTATTCCTTGTATGCAGCCATCAGATATATTAAGACAATTCGCGGGGAATCATTGACGGAAATCGGTAGATTTTGATTGGCATTGATCATGGAATGTTCCGCGGGGAAAGTGGGCGATAGCAGGCGGCGCACGCGGCTCGCTGCCTACTGCGATTTGGTGGTGATTAGATAGCACACTTAAATTTAGCTCAAGGATAGATAAAACGGCGCCGCCTGTTATATCATTTTACTTTTTATTTATTTATTTTATTAACTTCACTCAATACAGTTACACAGCAATTACTCGTATACGCATTAAGTATTTAAGTACAGATAAGATACGTAATATAAAAGACGTAATAAAGGGAATAAATCTATTAGAATCATAATGCAGGCGTGGCGGAGCGCGTGTATTGTCGCTTAGCCCGCAACATTATTATATTATTGAAAACAAGTTGTCCCGAGATCCAATTATACACTATTCATATATCTCATTGGACCTTATGGTTGAAGTTTTAAAAATAGACATTCTATTTATAGGCAACAACTAACTCACATCAAAGTATTTAATGAATGTAGGCACTCACACGGGCTAGTCCACAACATGGACGGACACTAACAACTGTACGTGCCATCGGCGTGGGATTTGGAACTCATATCATTGTAATTAATAACACATTGTAAACTAATAGTGCTGGTATAGGGTCACGGAATTTGAATCCTGAATCAGTTGACAGCGTGGTTCGGAACAACACCTCAATAATGAAGTTCAATTTTCTATACCCGTGGTAAACAAATGGGACTTCTTATTCGAGAAGCCCATTGGTTGGTTACTTATGGTTACTGACAACCGGTAAACTAGGCGTAAATTAAATTATTTTGCAGCAAGCAGGTAAGGACAATGCGCGCCAAACAGGCATAATTAATGTAATAGTTTTCTACCAAGTTATAAAACATATGGCCTCTTCTTGCTAATATCAGTATTAATTCGGTCTACAATATTGTTTGCAAAATAGTGCTCCCCCTGCTCTTCACTGTAAGCTCCTAGGTTTTCGAGAAAATAGTCTATGTGAGAGTGTAAGAAATGAACCTTCAAACTCATCTTGCAGCCTTGAGCTTCGTATGCTGCTAGCATCCGTTGCACAATGGTTTTATAGTTAGGATCCTTAGTATTTCCTAAAAACTTTCGCACTACGTCCTTGAACGATACCCAAGCTTCTTTTTCCTTCTCATTCATAGTTTCCACAAATGAAGGGTCCGTTAAAAGTTTTCTTATGTCGGGGCCGGTGAAAACTCCCTCTTTCAACTTTGCTTCTGACAGCTTCGGGAATTTTGTACATAAATATTTGAAACAGTCTCCATCCTTTTGCAGCGATTTTACAAATTGTTTCATCAACCCCAATTTGATATGGAGAGGGGGCAACAAAACCTTCTCTGGTGGTACCAAGGTAGTGTTTATAACATTTTCTCTCCAGGTTTTAAAGTTTCTCGGGATGGCCAATCACTTTTTTTCCAGTGCTGTTCTCTGGCTCTACTATCCCACAAGCATAAGAAGTATTTGGTATAGCAGTCAGTAGTGTGATTTTTCTGCTCACGCCATATCATAGGAATTCCAAATCGAAATGCATTTTTCTTTCCCTTAAACCACAAACGAAGATCTTCTTCGCATCTTCTACACACCTTATGTGGGGCCCATGGTTTATCTTGATCACCAAGTTTTAATTTAAAGTAGGCAAAATAAACTTTCCTTACAAAATCACTTATATTTCTCGGTTGACTTTTAATAGTGAATTCACTACAGATGTAACAAAAACTGTTTGGAGAAATAACACAACCCCTTGTAGCCATGATTAAGACACAACAGCACTGTTCACTTGAATATCAGTATATCTACTGGGAGCTTTTCTTTGTTTCAAGCGATGTATGTACGTTATTTGACTTGTCTCAACATCTTAAACCATTCCCAGTTTCCCAACAGCTCAGATTGTTTTTCTCCATTATCAAATAAAAATCATATAGGTTTATTACCAATGAACATAGATACTGCAATATGCATAAAAACTTATGTGATATAATAATTTGAATGTTTTTTCTGTTTTTGGAAGGTCAAAATCTGTAAGAAAATGTAAAAAAATCCCATGCAGTTTTTTGGTCGCAGACCTGTGTTATCTGAACTATCAGAGCATTCATCAACAAGCCAAGGTAGTAATACGAGAGCAAAGCCAATAGGCTGAAAAAGGCGTGAGCTTTAAAAAGGTTCTCCATATATTAACTTAAAAAAATGAATCTATACTCTAACATAGATACAATACATATTTATAAAAAATATAAAACCGTTTAATAAATCGTTCGTTGAAGAAAAGAACAAATTGTCTACTAGCCTAGAAAAAATTGACTACTTATTATAATAACTATTGCCTATCTCCAAAAACAAGCAAACGTTTATATTCGACAGCCGAGACAAGATATATACATATATACATATTTGTTAGAAAAAATGACATCGATTAGTATTTTGATACGCAACGTGATCTGTATTTACGTAAACTTTACTAATTAAAAACTTTAATGCTTTCTTTGAGTGAAAGCATCAATAAACTTACAGAATAATTCTTCATTAAAACTTGAGATTTATATTTACCACTAGCACAAAGTTTATTTCTTCCATCGAAGCAGCCAGCCACTGTCGAATTACGAGTTATGAGCCTATAATGGCTGCCTCTGCAGCGCAGTTGGTTGAGACCGGACTGTGAAATGGATGGTCCCGGGTTCAATTCCGAAACGAGACATATGTTGGTGCATTTGGGTGTCTTGAGACCAATTAATAAAAAGTTTCTGATGCCCACAATATATTGAAGTCAATAACAACATTATGTTATCTCACTGTGGGAACTGTGCGTGTGAATGTTGGGTGTTTTTTGTCATTTATTTAAGGGCAATTCTTGATGACTGCATATCTTCTATGACGATACTGCAACAGAGTGCAATTTTTGTTTTTTTTTCTGTACTCACTCTTTCCTTATTTACGGGAACAAATATGTGAATTGTTTTTTTTAATTAGCTGACATCAACCCTATCGTATGGTAATTCGGTGCCTAACACAAACATCGAAATCTTATCGGCTTTTGGAATCACGGTCTTTCCCTATTCACTCACAGCACACTTGCCTAAGTTGCGAATTCTTTGATTCATTTTTGGTAAGTACTAACCAATGCCCGCGACATTTACTCTTAATCTAATAAATTACTATGTTTATGTAATTGCACAAGTAATCAAGTAATTTCTTTTTAAGTCAACATCAAATGTCTGAGAAAATAAACAAATATACTAAATCAGCACAGTAGTCTGTGCGTCATGCATAAGCAACGGGGGACCTCTACGTTTAAATGGATTAGCATGATTATTATATCGTTACTTGAGTCAATCATTTGTAATTGAATTAAGGCAAAGTATGAGCGGAGGCCGCAGTGACAGTGCGTCAAGTTCAGGCGCCACATAAAGCGAAACGGGTGCGGAATGCGATTGTGTGCAAATTCAACGCCATCGAGCGACTGTTCGGCGGCGACTCACTGCGACACCATTGATCTACATTTCTTTTGTAAGTCCTGAGCTAATGAGTCATAACCACAATGCCCGTGGGGTATCGCGACGCTCTGGTCTCGGGATGAGCCACCAGTGGAGATCTGTTTATATCGTGCGTCGCAATTGATTTGTGGAGTAGTCACGTTATCGCTTTATTCGGGTGTGCGTGACGGCGGGTGGCGCGCGAGACGGGGCGGGGTGCGCGGGGCGCGCGGGGCACGCGGCGCGGTGAGTCAGTGCTGCCAGTATGGAGCGGCTCCGTCATTGACGCACCGACGTCGGACGCGCCCTCCCTGAACCTCGGACCGACTTACACAACGCGCTGCCGACGTATGATTTCTATGCAATTACCGGTCATTATCATTACAATCGCCACTTACAAACATTAGAGGATTGCTTTACCACCGAAAAATAAACTGATTAACCGGATTACGATAGTCGATCCCACTGTTATTCGACTGTTTCTACTGTTACTGTGCTCGATGCACTCTAGACAACATATCAAATTTGTTATGGACACAAAAATAAATAATACTAATAAAATAAAAAAGATTGATATTGAGTTACAGATTATAAAATGGAGTCAAAATACATTCATTTTATTGTTACAAAGCGTGGGGTCCTTACAACAATGACTTTTCCTCAAGCACCCTAACTTTTTAACCATAAAATGAATGTACGTTGACTCCATGTTAAAATCTGAATCTCATTATCAATTATTTTTACTGTATTAGTTGGGTCTTTTACCAAAGCGTGTTTTTAGTTTTTTAGACAATTATTTATTTATTTGACTAAAAACCTCTATCTTTAAGGCTGTCCTATCAAAGGAATATAGATGCGTGCAAATTACCCACTTTAATTTTTTTCAAAAAACAATATTCTGATGGCTCTGGTTAAGATAATGTCACTTTTAATTATACAGGGAGCGCAGGAAAATGGCGCACTTGCTCAGTTGGATACAAGGGCATAATATTAATGTGATAATAAAGAAATAATATTTGGAAAATACCTATCCGTTTTGGAGTTATGACCTTATATAGTTTAAAGAATTACCACCACCGTTTCGAACAAAACCGATTGGGATGGGTAAAGCACAAGATTTTAATTTATAGGTTTTTTTTGTTTCGGTGTTTATTAAATAGTTAACGAAATAAACAGTGAAAATAATTTTGAACAACAACAAAACTTTCATAGACTTCGCCTTAACATTTGTTACAGAGGTACATAGGTATCTATTTGACGTAATACGTTAACGGGAAGCATGTGTGTAGTTAAATGTTAATTGCTCGGCGGCTTTGTTATTATCTAACTACGCTATGGAAATGCAATTTAATCTAGACGCAATCACGATTTACTAAAATGTATTTCAGCAAGTGCGCCGTTTGTTTGCGCACCCTGTATATTTTATTATTTGTACTTGCTGCTAACTTTGAAATTGGCCAACCCGTAAAAAGTTTTAATTAAATGAGTAACATTTGTAAATATAATAAACCATTGGAGAAACCCTTCTTATTCCTGTAAGCCACAAAAATTCAATTATAAAACTTTGGAGGCACGTTTCGCGTATCGGGCCGGGACTGGTCACGTGAACTATAAAATTACCTGCGGCTTACAGGGGCCGCGTGACACTAAATTAAAATAAATCCCTTGAGCTTGCTTTACCCAACCATGTCTGTAAACGCAGCAACTACATGTAGATCGTAGATGGATTACGATAAAGAAAGCCGCGCTCTAGTTAAATAACCTACGCCCTCTAACCACTGATACACACCCACCACCCACATCAGACTCAACGCCAATATTTTGGAACTTTCGTCTCGGTCTAGGCATCGACTGTGTTCTGGAGGTTGTTAATTTTCAACGAAGAAAAACGTAAATTAATGTATATCCTTGTATTTAAACTGTATTTAAATACTATGTTTACTAAACCGTCGTTCACTAGCTCAGAAGATGGCCATTAAAACCGTCCGACTAATAATTCAAATCGTTGCGGAAACAGATTCACCCTTGTGTTACGTTCCCGTCATTAGTTGAATTGCTGAAAGCCCCACAATATTTGTCTTGTAGGTCAGCTATGGACAACAGATCAGCAGATATTGCGCGTGTTGATGACTATTGAGAATACCAAGGTTAACTATAGGGGCAGGTGATATAAATGTTAGTAATTTCGAAGTAAACCTCGAAAATTATGAGTCCTCCAACCAGGTGCGAGAAAATTTCTTCATCGGAGGTTTCTCATCGGGAACGGCGCACGTCATTATGGATCTTGAGCATATAATCGAAAAATGCATGTAAATCTTATATCTTTAAATGAGCAATTCTTGTATATATATATATATATATAATTGGAATCTCGGAATCGGCTCCAACGATTTTCATGAAATTTAGTATATAGGGGGTTTCGGGGGCGATAAATCGGTCTAGCTAGGAATCATTTTTAGAAATTTTCATTTTATTCGTGTTTTATCGATCGTTTTTAAACTGAAAAATATGACTCTTCCTGACATCTATTGGCGAATAATAATACTATTTTTTGTGAGCAATAAAGTCATTTTAGAAAATGTCATTTTATTCCTGCTTTATCGATCGTTTTTAATCTGAAAAATATGACTCTTCCTGACATCTATTGGCGAATAATAATACTATTTTTTGTGAGCAATAAAGTTATTCCAGCAGATGGCGTTGTTAAGTAGCACGAAGTCAATGAGTGTTTGCGTTGAGGTTAGACTAATAAAATCAATTGTTTATTTATATTATTTGTGTCTTCTTAATGCACGTGTTCACTTAAAAATGCCTAAACGATCTTGGAAAAAAACGCTTATAAACAATTAACTTCACGAAGCCGCAACTCGTGTCAAGAACACCTAGAAGAGCATCGTCATCAAACTGATCAGGATTCTCAAACTTCTCACAGTGAAGACTCATTTCAAGGATACCGTCATAAAAATCAGGTTTCTGCTCGTCCCACACGTGCTGCTAAAGTAAGATGCTTTCAAAATTTGACTGACATTACACGAGCAGAAAGGTCTTATGATTTAGATGTTTCACGAGAGCGTGCGGCCCAACGTGTAGCTAATGAAAATAACGATAATTTCCAAAAAACACAATTTGTAAAAAAAAAAAAATACCGAGCAAAGCTCGGTCATCCAGGTACTAAAATTTTAAATGACAAGATCGCGCGGAAACTAAGAAATTGGCTTTCGACGCCCAAAGATGACAGTTTGACTCCTGGCGGATGAATGTTTGTACGGCTTGGCTACTGATATTTGTTTGTGTCTGGACATACTATATGAGAAGTTGTTGTCGCACTTATGACACAGTAGTAATCCTACAGCGGGACATTTTTTATAAAAAACAAATATTCCTCGTAAGTATTTTGTGTTGTAATGAAAGCGTAACAATAATCGTGTTTACTTGCTTTCACGTATTATAAAATAAAAGTTTAAGTGTTAAACTTTTTATTACTAACAGAATCATAATTCTTTATTTCGATTTCGTTTAACATGTCATAACGTCGCCGGAGCAGTGGCAGGAACCACCGATGAGATGGTTATAAATATATATTGGATAATATTTGTCATTGATTTGCACTACATAAAAATTGCGCATAGGTGGACTTAATGTTTGCAGCATGTTATTATTTCAGCACAAAAAAAGGGCTGCACTCGCCCTTTCCAGTTAATCCGAAGATGCCTTAAACCGATTAATTTAATATACTCTGGTCAGGGGTGCGAGACTTCCACTACAATATTCCCAGGCTGTTGAACAGAGCAATCTACCTATTCTCGCTCAAATATATGTAATTTATTCATAGGCAACCGAAGAGCATATATATTACATTAGGCCAGCCAGATATCTGAAAAGTTTTGTCCGTTCGGTATCAGACACAGCGCAGCCTTAATTGCATTCGGGCGAACGCAGGCTATGCAGTTAGTTAGTTATTTATGAAACATAAACTGAATTAACTGAGATAACCATCTCGCGCCGGAGGATTCTCTATTGGGATTTCACTGCAGTTAAATCATACTGGTCTATTGTATTCGCTGTGTTGGAGTAGTAGAAATGGCAAACAGTGACATCAACGAACACTGACTAAAATTGTCAAGCATGAAATGGAAAGACAAAAAAAAATATATATTTTTCTATAAAAGACAACATGATCTACTACATCGCTTCACTAATACACACCATTGCTTCGAAAACTACACCGAATCCCGAATGCACGACTAGTCATAAGACCAGCAATGAAGCGTAATAAAGCGCACTACATTACTCTTATACAAAGATACATCATCGATTGTCAATGTATGATGAACTAGTGAGAAACATAGAGGTTACAACTTACAATTCTACATTATGCAGAGCGACCAGCTTATTGATATTTCAAGATTAAAAATAGAAGGGATCCCCTTTCCTTTTTCATTTCGCTTTTACTTATTTTATGACAGTAAGTAACTTTTAATTAGTTTTATACTGTTCTTTTATCTTCATAATTCATTTATGTCTGTAATATTTTTTTATAGCCTTCGCAGGCAGACGAGCATGCGGCCAGCCTGATGGAAAGCGGAGGCCGCAAGCTTCGCAATGCCAGGGGTCTAGCACCATCAGGTCGCTGCCTACCTAACAATTATTTAATTTGATAAAAATGAAATCACTACCAAATGATTGATCATCTACGATGTATTGGCATGCGAATGCGTTGTTGTCATGTTGTCAAAATATTGGAAACATTTTTTCTCTCTTCACATATAATTATATTGGACATGTTAATACTATTAGGTTGCGAGTATAAATGTTTGTTGTTTAAATCCTACTAATATTATACAGGTGAGAGTTTGTGTTTGTTACTTCTTCACGCTCAAACGGCACACTGATTTTGATGAAATTTGTTAGAGGTAAATATCACCCTGGATTATCACATAGGGTACTTATTATCCTGAAAAAAGTAGTGTTCCCGTGGGAACATCAAGCCATCTTCCCGCTCAAACAATTGGACAAATTTTATTGAAATTTGGTAAGGTGGTAGCTAATACGCTGGTTTAACGCATAGGCTACTTTTATCCCGAAAATATAGTGTTCCCGTGGGATGAGCAGGTAATTCCAATACTTATATTTGCTACTCTTTCAAACTCGAAGGGGTGGTTTGTAATAGAATATAAGTCGGATGAAATGGGACATAAGAGCACAGGATTGCATGCCTTGAATCATAGAATATGTAACGTGACAAAACGGGAAAAGCAGTATAAAGGACGGCAGTGACGTTGAATTTAAATATAAAACAGTTAGTATGGGAAATAATATGTCTCTCATGTGGACTGGACTCAAAAAGTGTCTACACGCGGGCGAGGCCGGGTCGGGCCGCTAGTTAAAAAATATATCTCAAGCAATGAGTTAAATATATATTTTATTTGTAGTTCCAAATTTCGCCACACGCCAATAGAATTTAGATGTATTATTATACACCTCCCATCGTGAAAGTAACCGCTAGTGACAAAGCAGGTTGAAAACCGAGGAAACGTCATATAGACACGACCCAACGCTCACACGCCAGCTGCACAATATGACGTGAGTGGAAGCCGGAACAATAGGCAACGGGACCACTGCACAGAAAGTATTAAAAATAATAATTACGTTTTTATAAAACCACAAACGTAAAAAAATGTATATCTACAAATAGAGTGAAATTGCCGCCAACGTCATACAGTAACGTGATGACATTTATGTGGGCAAGGAAATGTCATGTGACGTGACGTCATACTTTACGAAACACCAATCAAGACGCTTTAACGCAATTGCATGTATTTGACTTCAAGTAAAAACATATATATATGTATATATGTACAACGTTTTAAATGTTTTAACATAAAAACTATAATTAATTATCTAAGCCAAAAATATTGTCAACCCTAGTAAGCTGGCATGTCAGGGAACTAGATTGTTTAACAGATAGGCCTACGTACCTATTTTACCTAATAATTGTCTACTTTAATAGTTTTTCTATTTTTCATTCATAAATGTTTGCTATCTCATCACAAAGACTCAAGTACTGGCTTAAAAAAGGGTCAAGATGGAAAAAAATATGTTGTTAATTTCAAACCTTCTAAACGATATCCTACAACTGTTTCCGAGATTTTTCCAATATTTTTTGAAAAATAACGATTCTTTATAACTCGGAATATTACGATATGATATGCGTAAGCCATGAAGCCTGTATCGGCAACGATATATCGATGGTAGACCCCCCACTGAACAGCGACGGCTGCCTCCGTACCAGTGTTTTCTGAACATGTCAAGACGAGTACATTCCACCGGTTGTTTTCATCGGTCTACTGGAAGTGGACGTCCAAGCACAGGGGACGCCAGGCAGGCTGAATTAGTGTTAGAGCATTTTGAAGAAGAGCCGACCACAAGTACGAAGCGAGTCGGAACAAGATTCGGTATATTAAGCCACGTTGCAGTTTGGCGAATTCTTCGTGATGACAATCGTCACTCTTATCACTATCGCCGTACACAAGAGCTGATAGCCTCCGATTTTGCACCCAGGAGGAACTTCTGCGAGTGGTAGGTACCTCAGGCAGTTAGAGGAAAACCAGAATTACGTAAACTATGTTCTTTGGACGGACCAGGCAACGTTCACGAGGTCAGGACTTTCAAATATGCATAACGATCACGTTTGGGCTCGCGAGTATCCACATGTTTCACGGCAGGGCAGATTTCAACACCAGTGGCGTCTGAATGTGTGGGCTGGTCTTTATAACGGGCATGTCATCTGTACCGTCATTATGCCATCACGTCTTAACGTTAGAAACTACCTGACGTTTGTACAAACGAAATTCGAAGAGGCGATTGACGAGTTTCCTCTGGCTGACTGTGATTAATTTGAGAACCAAAGAAACATGGTGTTTCAGCATGATGGAGCTCCGGCACATTTTGCTCGCAACGTACGAGAACATCTTAACGTTCGCTTTCCGCGAGGATGGAGCGGCCGCGGGGGACCGGTGCTATGGTCTGCTCGTCCTCCGGACCTCACACCCCTGGACTTCTTTTTGTGGGTTTAAGTGAAGGACAGAGTGTATTTCTCCGATTGCCCAACGGTTGCCCACACGGAACAGCGTGTTAGATCGGTTTTCGCGTCAATAACACCGAAGATGGTGCGAAATGCCATACAAGCCATATCCCGGCGAGTGAGGCTGTGTATTGAGCAAGGCGGAGCACACTTTGAGCCGTTCCTGTAAATTTGACGCTTATTATGAAAAAGTAAGCGCTCGTCTAGGTTGTTTCGTTAGGTTAGGGCTTTTAAGATTTTTGTCGTTCCGCGCATTAGGTAGAAATGTAGGTACATTCTGCATAGTTTACTCTTTAATTTTATTGAAATAGGGTTTACACATCAATGAAAATAATAATATATTTTTTATTTTTTTGGGGTATGTTATACAGCGTTACTACGGTTCTAAAAATATTTTGAATGGACTCGTTATAAGGGAACATTTAACCTCCTTTCGGCTTTACGGGTAGTTTTTTAAGATGTTGTCCATGTCTGTATGTCTATTATATTTAGTTGTTTATTTATTTATATTCTCTATTGTACATCTTAATTATGATAATACATAATAGAACATGACATATTATTAAAATATGGAACATTGTGCGTTCATATCGCATTGACCAATATCTTCCTCGCAACTTTATAATTATTTCCTGTTCATAATTGTGTTAATCTATGCATATAATACATTTGTAATTAAACATATAAATTAATATTCAAAAACATTGAATAATCATTATAACATTAAAATAACTTGTGGTAGGTCTCTCATATGTGAGAGGCCGCCTGGGTAGGTACCACCGCAACGTCATTTCTTCCGCCAAACAACAGTGTAAACGCATTGTTGTGTTCCGGTTTGAAGGATATTGTAGCCAGCGTAACTACTGGACATAATGAGACTTTACACCTTATATCTCAGGATGCCGAACGCAGTGGAACGCAAAGCATTGCTTTGTAATTCATGGTGGTTGGTTTTGCTACTGTCCATGGGCGGTCGTGTCACTTACCATCAAGCGAATGGCATGCTCGTCTCGCCATTCATTGCAATAAAAAGAAACCACCGCTTATCCTATCGTCTATTGGTTTGCAACGTACTAACCAATTACTAACTAACATGAAGCATCATACATCACCGTGTTCCGCTGACGTAGCACGCGAGGTCTGTGACAGAACACGCTCGCATTATGTGTTCCACTATACAGATTGGTACACATCTCAGCCTGCGACAATAATCAATACTGACTGGATACTGAGCCTGGATGGAGTCCGTCGCGCCGCGCCGCGAGCCGGACATTTGCAAACACTGACATTATTTATTGACAGCCATCCATTACGCGAATTTGACAAATTTTGATATATTTTAATCGAGATAAATCTTCTACATTCACAAATCGTATAACTAAAGTTTTTAGACGGAAGCAACCAGTCTGCTACTACGGAACCAGGACTGGGTAGACTGTTTTAACTCATTTTATTTTTACTGTTTTAACTTACTTATTATTGTTTTCATAAAAAAGTGGGAACAAAATACAACATATTTGTTAAGAGAGAATATCCACAAACTCACACACATTAAGCTTACAAAATAAATATACGTTTGGCATGTTAAATGTATTGCGATGACATGTCATTTGATACACCTGGACTTGAGTTTGTTGCACCTATCTCAAACACGGAGTTACCATAAGAGTTATGTCAGACTTAATATCAAATGGTGGCTCATAGGTAAAAATATTATTATTGGCAACTAAAGACCAAAAAACATTACATAAAATCTATCTATCTATAACGCACTTGTTCGAACTAAACTCGGGAGTAGTGCTTGTGTATGGAATCCGCATTAAGCCAAATACGTGCTGGCCCCTGAAGAAAAACAAAAAACTTTTCTGAGGTACCTATATAAACCTTGGATGGGCATTATCCATACCTGTATCCGACTAAATTTATATTAGTTTGCCTAGGTTTTAACTCTCTTGAAGTTTGACGACAGAACGATCAAATTAAAACTGTTGTAAAATTTTCCGACGGAGGATAGACGCTCCTGATCTACATGATCAGTTGTGTCGATTTTACATCCCAGACGATTACTGCAGAAGCCGTAAACATAATATGTTGTTTGCGGTACCAAAGTATCGTACGGTATCCCGTGCCCTATCAGCAATACCACGGATTATAACCACGCTTAATGACGGGGCCGATGACATGCCTGTCATAAAGGCCAGCCCACACATTCAGCCGCCACTGGTGTTGGAATCTGCCCTGCCGTGAAGCATGTGGATTCTCGCGAGCCCAAACGTGATCGTTATGCATATTTGAAATTCTCGACCTCGTGAATGTTGCCTCGTCCGTCCAAGGAACATAGTTTACGTAATTCGGGTGTTCCTCTAAACGCCTGAGGTACCTACCACTCGCAGAAGTTCCTCCTGGGTGCAAAATCGGAGGGTATAAGCTCCTGTGTACGGCGATAGTGATAAGAGTGACGATTGTCATCACGAACAATTCGCCAAACTGCAACGTGGCTTAATATACCGAATCTTGTTCCGACTCGCCTCGTACTTGTGGTCGGCTCTTCTTCAAAATGCTCTAACACTAATTCAGCCTGCCTGGCGTCCACTATGCTTGGACGTCCACTTCCAGTAGACCGATGAAAAGAGCCGGTGGAATGTACTCGTCTTGACATATTCAGAAAACACTGGTACGAAAGCAGCCGTCGCTGGTCAGTGGTGGGTCTACCATCGATATATCGTTGCCGATACAGTTTCCTACCAAAATTTTAATTGCTATCTTCATGGCCTACGCATAACATCATATCGTAATATTCTAAGTTAGAAAGCGTCGTTATTTTTCAAAAAATGTTGGAATAACTCGAAACAGTTGTAGGATATCGATTAGAAGATTTGAAATCGACTTTTTTTTTCAACTTGACATTTTTTGAAGCAAGTACTTGAGTGCTTGTAATGAGGTAGCAAACATTTATGAATGACTAATAGAAAAACTATTAAAGTAGACAATTATTACGTAAAAAAGGTACTTAGGCCTTTCTGGGTTACCCATGTAGTCCACCACGCTGGCCTTATGCGGATTTAGGAATAAAAGGTCTGGAGGTATCCCAGCAAAAATTGACTGTGTAAAAAATTCAGCAGTCGCCGAGCATGACTATATTAAAAGAAATATACGTGTTCGCTTTGCATATAGTCTAAAACGTTCACAATACGCGAGAAAACCCTCTAGTCATGCTTGAATAGTGAAACATTTACATTACTAACGACACATCAATGTTTACTGTCGGGACTGAACAGGAGGGAGCGTGCGGCGCGAAGGCCATGCGAGCCTGTCATTAGCAGGAGTTAACAAGCTTCGCAAACGGACATGTCGGGCTACTGGCAACGCCGCACCTGCTCCTTATCACGTACATACGCTCAGCATTGATCAAATTCGCAATAAACATATTGTGTAATTGTCAAACTATAATTATATTGGAGTTCATGGTGGTCACGTATCGGGAGGTCCCTGGTACACATCAGGAGTCGCGTCCCGTTGCGAACTAGTATGGGTCGACGCAGTCTCCAGAGACACAACGTTGTACAAACCCAGTTGTTACAACCCATTGCTTCAGCCAACAGTATTCCCACAATCCTAAAGACACAAGAATAATTGTCAAGAGCAAGAAACGAAATTCGCTTTGCTATATTATGTTTAAATGTTTTTTATGTTATCATTACACAATAATCTAATACTTAGGCTTGATTTACAAACATCAGTTAAAAATATCAGTTAAAGTTAGACAATCTTATTAATATAACAGTAATTTTTTAATTGCTCCTGTTTTTTGTTATTTAATTAATAAATGTAATGCGACAATTTGAAAAATCCACATTAGATAATTTTTAAATAATATTAAGTTTTGTATGGATACTCAGCGACTCATTCAATTGCATCCTCACCTATCTTACATGTTGCCATCTTATTATAATTTTTTTTTCAGACAACTGATGTAGAGAAAATTGTTATTATTTCAAATTCAGTTAAGAGATCTATAGGTGATATTACTGATAGTATAAAATATTTACTATCATCTTGGTATAGGTTAAGATGGCTTTAAACCATAGCTAAGATTTTCACTGCTTTGTGAAGAATTGACTTGCCAAACTGTAACTAAGAAATAATTATTGAATTCTATCATATAAAACACATATTTTAAATATAAAACATTTTTATATTTAAAAGTAACAAAATAATTATGGTTTTATTAATTAATAGAAAGTGGCATCAAACTTTTAAAATTAAATTGGATGAAGTAAAACTTTATACTTTATACACTAAGTGGCACTAGACTTATGTAAAATTTATGTATCCTTCCTACAGCTAAAAACCTAGGTAATGTTTTGCAAAACTACATATTTTTGTGAAACAGCCTTGAAATAACCCAATTTACTATATTTTGCTATATAATTTATAGATCTGTAATGAGACTACACATGGACAGGCACTCACATAGGCAGCCACAAATAATTCAAACACATAACAATTATCCTTCAGAGTTCATCACTAGGAGACAAAATGGAATATTAAATATCTCAGAATATATTAAAATTAATTGCATGAAACACTTTTCATTTTTGCAACACTTTGCACTCTGCATTGTCACATCATATTGGCTAGTAGTAGGTATAAATGGCTGTAGTATTTTTATATAATGTTAGAAAGTAAACAGTGTGGCATATGAGCATGACTTTGGTGATAAGAAAAAGTTAAAACTATAAATATTTCAGCTCTCCAGCATGCCTATTGATAAAAAAATGAACTGTAACTGAGTACAACATGATTTGCAGCCTTTAGCTCTAAAAATATGTATTAAACAATACCTCGTTAGTTAAGGCAGAATATTTTGAAAATTTTTAAACAATCATAATTTTGTAAGTATAAAATGTTAGAAAAATGAAATTAGAAAAAGGTATGCAAATGTATTAATGTCTTCAATAGAAAATAGATAGTGGCATGTGAGAAATTTTTGGACAATAATGATTATGGTTGTTTGTTTTTTTATAGGTCTGTCAAACCAGCAAAGGCTTCTCTCATGTGTGTGACAAATTATTAGCACTGCTTTTAAACAAAAATACTTTGATAGTTGATATATAGTCAACCTCTCAAAATAATAGTGGAAAAGAAAGTCAGGAGAATGGGGGGATATAGTAGTAATACATGTGTAAATGTGAATATTTGTGTATTCATTTCTAGTTTACTGCCTCAGTAGCATAGTTGTATTACAGTACAATAGCAAAGCTGAGGTGTCAGGTTCCAATCCCAGGTCGGGCAGTGATAATGGATTTTTCAATACATTATCAGCCCAGTGTTAGAATTTTTTGCCCCATATGGTGATAGACTTGTTCCCCTATCATGTTCCCTATCATATCATGCTGTCTTTAATGACAAATAAATATGTCTTTCTTTTCTTTTCTTTCAATAATGTATTAAGCCTAACACCAATGGCCGATTACAAAATGCTTTTGTCAAAAAAGCAAAACAATAATATTGTTGATGCAAGTGTCAACTAGCTTTGGCACATTTTGTGTTTTATATTCGAAAATTAAGTCTACATAATTTTACTGTATCAAAAACTATCAGTCGGAACTCATAATGCATATTATAATAATAAACATAAAATTAATAAATTTTTATGAATAAGGCGTATAGTATGCCATATAGTATTATTACATACATACATAAACTCACACCTTTTTCCCAGAAGGGGTAGGCAGGGGTGCAACCAGAACACCCACGTTTTGCCTTGTATGTTCTGTCCCATGATGTGATAGGGGGTGAGCCTACCGCCATATCAGAATACACAGAAAATATAAGACAAATTGTGCACTGTTATTGAGCACAAATATCACTATCTTTCAGCATTACTTTGTGGATAAAACTGTATTGCATTACAAGCAGTCTGTATGCTCACAAACAATGAAGAGACATGTTAGGAAGTGTTTGTGTTGAGTAACACCAACAGGGACATATCTGTCAATACAATAACAAGTACTGGGCATAAATAAATAGTGATGACAACCCCTGCTTCAGTTCTTTGTGTTGCAGGTGAAACAATGGGTGGAAACAAAATGCATTTTGTTAGGCTTACTTGTAGATGACAAACTTACATGGAATTCACACATCCAACATATTAGATCAAAGTTAACATCATTACTAGGAGCATTGAGAAAAATGGCCCAATGTATACATCATAAAGTAAGAACTCACTAGTAAAATCACATCTGGAATATTTGATTGAAGTCTGGGGGTCTGCCGCATTAAGTAATTTAAATCCCCTACAGAGAACACAAATCAAAATTGTTAAAGTATTGTACCGTTCCTTTTTTCCATACGCCAACAAAACAACTTTATGAAAAAACTAAACTATTTAACTAAACCCAGTTAAAGTTTTATATTGGCACCATGAGTACTGGTGATTAACTTATTTTATACCTACTTAATGTTTTATTACCTTACTGTATCTCATTATAAGTGAAATGTAAATTTCTTATGAGAAAACATTTCTTTAAAAATTAAACCTATTCAATAACATCCTTTGTATGTAAAGAATAACTGTGTTAACACAAAGAAAACCCTCAATTCTGTAACCTTACTCACAACAGAGTTTTCTTTAGAACATTCTTCAATTACCAAATATGATAGTGAGTCGCATGAGTGTTTTACCGACGCAATTCGTGGTAGGGCCGCACCAGCGTGCCGATCCACGCAGGGGGCCGGCGCTCAGTGCCGCTGGTACATGTGATATGCTGATCCTTGCATGCGTTGTAGTAGTTGGACACTTACCGCTGTGCTCAGTGAATATGTTGGAGCCAAGCATGCGGGGGTCCTTCGGCACCCGCGGCTTGCTGCGCGCCGAGCGCATGGACGCTCCGCTGGCAGTGCCGCGCTCCTTCGCCTGCTGCGCCCCCATCTTGCGGCGCCGCCCGCCCGCCCGCCTGCAAGTACGCCGGCACCGTGCACTACACGCGCTAATTCAATAAGAATAACGCGACGTATTCAGACTCCATACTCGCTCCCACTCCACTGCGAACGCGCACCGCTCTCCTCTCCACACTTTAATGGGCGACCGACAACTGTTTACGTGATGCATACGCTATACTATCTTCAAATCGACCATAAAGCATTACCGGGTAAGTGAGACTATAAAAACAACACAACCACCGCCATTATGTGAGTGTGACTGACATGTTTGATTGACGTCGATTTTTTAGTTTGTACTCACCACCGGCAGAGGCAGCACTGTCAAAGCCACAGCTTATATGATGAATATTTTATCTATATTAATGGCATATTAGGGTATTTGCCAGTAATCAATAATAAATACCAGACTATTTTATAACGAAAGTACATACTTACAAGAATATTTTAGAATTATTACTGTTATTAAATAAATGGAATTAATATTTTAAATTTATTAAATAAAAAAACAATTTTTAATCTGACTGCCACGCTATCCCATACCACAGTCCCAAACACTCTATCTTACCGCTACTCAGCTCGTGACGTGACTCCTTCTTCAAACGAGGCTTAAAGAGAGTACTTTCCTTAAGGTAGGCAGCGACTTTGTTGTGCTGGACCCCTGGCACTGCGGAGGTCTATGGGCAGCGGTAGCCGCTTTCCATCAGGCGGGCCGCTAGCTCGTCTGCCTATAAAGGCTTAAAAAAAAAAAGACGTAATATTGTAGGTAAGCATATAGAGTATTGGGCCTTATTAGAAGGCTCAAAGCCATTCAATGAGTTATGGAGAGGGCTATGCTCGGGGTTTCCTACAAGATCGAATCAGTAATGAGGAGATCCGTAGGAGAACTAAATTAACCAACATAGCCCAGCGGATTAGCAAGTTGAAGTGGCAATGGGCGGGGCACATAGCACGGAGAACTGATGGCCGATGGGGCCAAAAAGTTCTCGAATGGAGCCCACGAAGCGGAAAGCGCAGCGTGGGACATCCACCCACTAGGTGGAGGTAGTGGGACGTCGCTGGATGCAGGCTGCCTCCAACGGGCCACTGTGGAAATCATTGGGAGAGGCCTGTGTTCAGCAGTGGATTTCCTTTGGCTGATGGATTGGATTGGATAAGTATAGAGTATTTATTTTAACACACTGGGTAGGTATAGACAGGCAACTCTAAGATATTTTTGCGCATTGTGTTAATAGAAGCGCCAAAGAAAATTAATTTCCGAAAACGATACCAGATGGCGCTTCAAATGACATTAGAATTGCGCTAAAAAATCTTAGAATGGCTTCTTTAAACCCAGTGTAATATTATACGTTTTGTCAATTTCGTCAATAACTCTATTTTGTGTTCTATTGTTCGATGAAACTTTTCGTGGATGTTCCTTGAACTGTTATCAATAATTATTAAATATGTAGGTACAGTAAAAGGACCTAACTTTATCATTCAATAAAACATTGGCCCACTGTCCACACTGGATTCATATTTTAATCAGTTTTCAATGCTTGTATGTAATCGATTAAGCAATGAAAAGTAAGGGTACTTGAGTTTACTAGCAAAAAAGTATATAGCCACTTGGTATTTGATCGATTTATTGTTTAAACCCGCTTACAGGACCCAGGAATATAGAAAGGATCATAATTCATATGCCTGATGTTACATAACGCAGGTTTCGACTCAGTAATACATAGGTACTGGTGAACTTCGTTCTTATTCATAGCTGAACAGTGGAAACCACCTATGCGTGGCTTAATAAAAAAAACAGGAGTGGTTCGTGACAATTCCAATCCTGCCTAAAGGAGCAGATACTATTGTGTCCATAATTGCTTAATTTAGTTTACTCTGATCCATATGGCAATGGATATCCATCCTAGAATAGGTAAATACCTATTCTAGGATGGATATCCATTGCCATATGCCATATTGCCATTATAAATATAATAGACGTAGGTATTAAATGATAATAAGTTTGTACAATACCTCCATTCCCCAACATTCAGCTTCAAGGGGAACACCTTGACGGACGAAGATTGGTAAGGGGAAATAAGAAATATTTCTTTTACGTGGACCAATTTTTTGTCCCAAAATATAAAGAACATATTTAATAAATCCACTCTAGGTTAACATGGTGGCCTACCTACGGGTTAACTCCTCTGAAACCGTCTCCCGATAGAAGAGGAGGCTCGTGCATTGGATTGGCCGTGATGAGGCCTACATAAGTACATTATTACCTACTATTATGTAAGTTCATATCTGGTCCTTAGTCTTATTGATTACCTAGGTACCTGTTTCTATGCTGAATCTTTGTCAGGTGCTGTGAAGCTGTTACATAAATATCGTTTATGAAACGCGGGGCAGTGGGTTTGATCTTACACCGTTATGAATATTATATATATGTGTGTGAGCTGTGGGGTATAACTATTAATTTAATTGATGCATATATTAATTTCAGGGCTGATGAGACTGGACAATATCACGTACCTAGGTTCTGATATTCACGATACAAGACCTGTCTTACTACGTGGTCATGATTCAGATTTATGCATGCGTGATTGTTAGTTGCATTTATTTGGGAAAGTATTTTTTATCGTTCGAAACTACACTTCTCATCAGAAAAATCTAAACAACTTGCAAGTTTATGTTTTGTAAGGATTATCAGAAAAAAATGTGTATATTTAGGACTATACGTCAAATGTCGTTTAATAGTAAATAACATGACGTTTTCAAATTCCCTCCCGAGCTCTTATTACTGCTTCCATACGGTTCTTCATCGATCGGATGAGAGTCACGATCAAATGTTGTGGCATTCCATTCCATTCCTCTTGGATTGCATTTTGTAGCTAGCTAAGTGTTTCTGGGGAAGGATCTATTGCATGAATTCGTTTCTTTAATTCATCCCATAGATGTTCAATCGGATCTATGACCGGGATTCATGCTGGCCATTCCATAATGGAGATACCGACTTCGGTAATATAATCTCGTACGACGCTCGCGGTGTGAGCTCTAGCATTGTAGTGCACGAATATGAAACCGTTGCCAATAAAATGTGCATAGGGCATCACGTGAGGCTCGAGAAACTGTTTGATGTACCGATGACTGTTTAATGCAGGCAGACGTGGCCCAGACACGAAGATAAGCTCTGTCTTACCGTCGGCGCTGATTCCTCCCCAAACCGTCCACGAACCGCCACCAAAGCTAACCTTTCCTGCAATGCAGCATTGTGCAAAGTATTCTCCATCTCTTCTGTAGACCTTGTTCCTTCCATCGTTACCATAAAGCATAATTTTACACTCATCAAAAAAGATGATTTTGTTCTACTGGAGTTATGACATGAAATAAACAGTAGAAAAAAAAGTTTTAAGATAAGCGCTAATTTTTGGTTTTCAAAGGTGAAATGTACTCCAACACTAAACACACATTCGTCTCAAAATAGTGAATCATTTCATTTTAGGACAAACAAATTAAATTCTAATTTTGAATTTTCCCTCACCACTGTAATGGCCAAACTGCCTATACTCGTATAACTGAACTATACAATCATGTGATTTTTTTACGGAATGAAAACTCTTTTGTGATAAATTAGGACATTAACCATAAAAACGGTAGTTTCGATTTTTCTGATGAGAAGTATATTTTTCGAGCTATCTGGTTCTGCCTTTATTATTAATATGTAACTAGCTCTTCGCTTAATACCTTTCATGCCATTTGGTTACTAAATCATTAATATAAAGTTGCTGAGCAGGTGATCAATCAACTTAATTATTTACTGTCAATAATCTCTTAATAATAGGCTTTGTTAATTTCTGATTTGATGTAGACTAATGTTTCGCAGAAATATGGCATGGGCATGGTTTAAGAATACGGTTCCAGTCTATTCTGCGTTTATGTAAGTAAAAATCTAATTAAAATGAAGCAACTGGAGACAATGAGCTGAAAGAAACTGGCTACGCTTAAATAATGAAGATCCGCCTTTACTAATCCTTATACTTTTAAATTTGATGCGAACTGTGAAGTTTGATGAACAGAGCCATGGAATAAAACAACAAGTGAGATTAAGTAGCGCTTTATTTATACATAACTAACATAAGAGGCCAATTTGAAGGACAGCCACGGGATGGTGGCGGCGAACCGACGTCGCGGCGCAGTCCCTCCGACTGCCCACCTGCCGGCGTCGACAGCCCCTCCTCACGCAGGCTTGTGCCGGGTGCACCCGCCCACGAGCCACGCCACAGCGTTGTCGCTCTGCTCAGTCGACGTCATCGCGACACATTCGCGTCTCGTCAAAACCAACCACCAGAGCCAATAAAATAACACAACTAATACTGACATAATATATTATTTCTAATCGTATTGCACTCGAAATAAGTCTCAATAATCATCAACAAACAATAATAATGTAATATCAATAAAACGACGTAAGAATTTAAAAATTTGATGTGTATAGGTACGTTTTTTTCCGCGGGCGGCGTGTAATGCGCTGTCCGCTCGGCACGCACGTACACGCGCACGCAAGAATTGTAAAGATAAATAATTAAACTGTTCTTTGTATCAAATAATACTGATTACAGGTTGCCACTATAGTAAAAAACACTCAATGTTCGCCATCCAAATATCGTCTGTCAACGTAATCATACAAAATATGAAGACAATACATACAAATATGATACACACCAGTAAATAATTTAATTTCTGACACCGTTGCGACGTGCTCGGTGCTCGTATTGTTAAGATCGGCATAGTATATAGAGCGCGAGTAATGTAAAACAGCAACGGAATTCGCACACGAGCACAGAGCGCGTGTACAACACTGCGACAAGACATTAAAAACTACACATACAGTTAATACACCATGTACATACATTCAGTAAGGTTACAGTAGCAAGCTGCCAGCGAGCTGGAACGCAATGCGTGCCGTGTCTCAGCGGAACGCACTACGCCCCCCATTGGCCCATACGAATACGCCACTTAGTGAACTTTGCCAGTGTCAAGATAATAAAAAAATAGCACGAGTAAAATTTAGGAGAAGAAGTGGACGACACTAAAGTGCTGGAGATTGAATTTAAATGAAAATATGGTCTCACGCGAGCACTCCGGATGAATAAGAGCATACGGGAAGACAGTTTCGTTGGCGGACGGGAGATGTATTATTTGGCATTGTTTTAGAACATTACTGAGTGCACGGGTGCACCATACACAAACCCACGCTCACGACAAGGAATGTTAGTGGGAAGCGGGGGCAGGCCATAGCTCGATTTCTATCTACTGACGAGTTTAAGTGAAGTCATTCCTACGTGCAGTGACGAGTAGCACGAATTGTTACAAGCATCGAGCAGTGTGCCCCATTTTGACACGTCCTCAGTGTTGCAAGCTAAAAGTCGTCTCCGACGGCCGACCAGTTTCTTCCTAATAGTATTAAATAAAGTCGATACGATATAATTAAATACATATACATATATATTTAAAAATTGTAGAACTACGGGACGCACCTGACCGTCGGACGGCGGCGCTACCTCGTTACTTGTAAATTGAATTGTAAGAAAAATGCATAAAATGGAAACTGATGCGGACGCCAGCTCATTACCACAACTTGTTGTGGTAGAATTTGACATCGAAGAAGCCGCGGTCAGTGAGCTGCGAGTCGCGGCGAGATACCGTAGATCCCGCGGGCGACGGCTCGGCCGCGGGCGCTTCCGTCACCGGCTCCACGCGTAGCGACGACGGCCGCTCAGGGCTCTTGTGCTCGTTTGCAGCGGCGGCGGCGGCGAGGGCCATGGCGTAGGCGGCACCGTCGGCGACACCGGCGGCGAACGCGCGGGCGGCGGGGGAACCGTCTTCGAAGTCGCCACTGGCGACGGCGGCACGGGTGGCGGCTTGTGCGGTGGCACGGATGGCGGCACGAGTGGCGGCGGCATCGGCGGCGGCCGGAGACTGCAGTTCGGGCGCCGCCGGGGTCTCAGGCTTGGGCTCCACTTGACGAAGCGCTTCCGCAGGTTTCGGCGCCTCCACCGCGGGCGATGTGGGAGTCGCGGCGCCCGACACCGTCCTTCATACACAACGGATCACGAGCACGTTAGTGAACCGAACACGCGCGCGCCACTCACCTCGCGCAACAACAATTATACAACGCGTCACGCGTGTTCCAACACATTTACTACTAAAATAATTTCACCAAAATTAAACAAACATGCGCAAATAAAATATAATAACTTACAAAAATCTTAAAGAAACAATAATATTATCACAGTGCAATGTTATTGAAAGTATTGTGTCTTTATAGAATAGGGGGGCGGGCTGCCCGCGGCGTGCAAGCAGTCCGGACGGTGCAGTCACAGTTGGCACGATACAAGAGACTGAGCTAAGCGCGCACGCCGCACGCCGTCACTACCCCCCCCCCCCCCCCTTACCGACGCGCGGCGACGTGCGCATGCTCGCGAGTTCATTATTATCAAGCCATTATAATAAACAATAAAATAATAGTAATTTAGAGCGGCTGCACAACACGTACAACGCATACAGCACACAGCGCCAGGCGCTCAATTCGAGTATTTCGCCAAAAATGTTCTTAACTTTACAACATTTATATTTTACTACACAATAATTAGATTTTACACACTATTCAATAACGTCGTTTAATGCACGATCCTTTGGAATTATTATACGATACGATGGATATAAATGTCTTGATGACGTAACAATATACAAGTAATAATATCACTTTCGACTATTTTCATTTTACAATGAAAGTCAAGACGATCCATTGGTTTGTTTAAAAGTCAACTTGCCACGTAAAATGTACGTCATTTGCAGTTGCAATCTCCACTTGTAAATAGTTAATATCTTTTTGTGTTATAAGATGTGTATAATAGAATACAGTTTTCTGCTTAACGTGGGCAATCCTCTTTGTTGTAACGAAGTTGTGTTATATTTGTTGTTTTCCTATCAATGTAGAATTGTCATCAGTGCGATTGTTATTCTTTTAATAACTGTAAATATTGTCGCGGTATGTATTGAAGGTCGCGTTGGTCACGTGGCGCGAGAGGCGCGCCGTCATCTCAGCGGAGCGAGTGCGGCCCTCGCTTGTATGTGTTGTACCATGAGTAAATAAATAAAAGAAAAAGCATGTGTGCTAATGTCCAGCAAAGTGTGAGCGCGGTGACGTCAGTGATATTTGACCACGCGGTCGAGCCTCGAGTAACTGAAAGCAACAAAACCATAAATCAACATAATATAAAGGAACCGCCGGTAGTGTCACGACACGTCGTGCGAAACCCTCTATCTACTACGAACATCTTGGCGCGCACCATTCGCCCCACGTTATTACTCTCCATGCGTTGCCCGTATTAGGCCATTTAAATATGTCTCACATAAAAATATCAGGATATAACCAGTTAAAATACATCGAACGCCTATGAACACCCACGCTTGGATCAGCCATGTGTTGCCGACCCATCGAATCGAGAGGGGACCGGGAAGGAAAAACGATGGGAAGAGAGAAAAAGGTATTGGGCTTCCGGCATTCGTTTACCTGGATCCGTGACAAATTCACGTAAAAATTGTATTGTAATATTTTTTAAATAGAGACAGGTGTTGAACCCGCGCCGTCACACACTTTGTCGTGACACGTTCCGAGGCAGTTGGAAATAATATAAAACAAAAAGCTTGATGTGAGTACGAGCGCGATGTGTGTGTGTGTGTGTGTATGTGCGTGTGTACGTATTTACCCGTTGCTATTGTCCCGGTAGTAAGAGCTGCTGCCGTGGATTACCTGCAATACAGACAACTATTATACAAACAATAACTGTAAAATATTACCTTCTGTTAACTTGTTGAGTGTAGAATTGTAGAACTATGATATTATATGGACCTCTTCACACTGAAGCCCAAAATATTTTCATGGTATATTTGATTTACACTCACAGATAACGACGGTACCAAATGATAAACTTTTGCTATTTTTATTCCTTAACATTAAGATTTTTATGTTTCAAGATTAAAATCTCAACTTTTGCTTTGAACTGCAATGACATTTAAAAGAAAACAATATCTTGGGCTGATAACCTTTATAGACGTGGAAAAGTGATAATAATAATCACTGAATTTAAGTAATTTGGTACATGTTACAACAAGAATCTCAATTTTCGTCTACACACTTGTTTTCTTTTAGTTTTAATGGATTTATTGTGCACATACATAGGTGAAACATGTAGTTTAATATTATAGAATTAAACATGGTATGGGTGTCTATCGAGCTCTATAATTATTACTATGCGTATCTACTATCTAGTATCTACATTCTACTCGCGTGGCGCGAAGAACGAAGTTTATTGAAGGCCACAATTTATATATTATGTATGTATGTGGTTATGTATACTTTGAGATAAGGGTAGATATTAGTTACTGCTTACATAAATTATCATCAAGTTAATTATGAGTATTGTTATTAACTTTATGCTGGCAGTTCTTTAGGCACTGTTATTTAATAGGTCGAAGTTCCATGTACACTAGCTACACATTCATTAATGCACTAACGCAGAGCCATCGGTTTCCTTACGGCGTAGTTTCGTCGCGTGTACCACACAGTGGTGTCAGTTCCAATGTAGGATCTGAAAGGATAAGTTGGGATAGTGGCGATTGGGCGACTGCGACAAAAATGGCGGCGCTAAGGGGTAGTTTTACTAGTTTTTGAGACGATTTGGATGGCAGATAGCATCATAAAAATCTTGCTCAATGTGCGGTAGTATTCTTTCTCAGATCGTCAAAATATTTTTGCTAGGACAACTGTATTGTTATAATTCATCATTTGTATTGTTACCACTTTTTACTGCGTATGGAGTGATTTTGTAATTATCGTAATTAACTTTTGTATTGTATTGTATCAGCCCATATACGACCCACTGCAGGGCACGGGCCTAATCTAGAATCGAGAGTGCGATTGAGAGTGGTTAGGCCATATAGTCCACCACGCTGGCCTAATGCGGGTTGGCGGACTTTAACATACCATAGAAATTTATATAAATCGCTATGGTATGCAGGTTTCCTCACGATGTTTTCCTTCACCGTTATAGTGCGTGGTGATTGACTATCAATACACACATGACTCCGAAAAGTCAGAGGTGTGCCCTGGGATTTTGAACCCGCGACCACCGTGAACATGTAGGCAGCCGCGTCTGGTCCGTTTACCAACAGGCCACCACGTAATTAACTATATCTGATTAATTATGTACCTAGGCTTGTTATGAATATTTATTTATTTTCCTGTAGTAGAGCATAAAAGGTTGGAATGGTCGCTGTAGGCAGGCTGCTTACAGCAGGTCGATATGGAGATTCTTGGGGGATGCCTTTGTTCAGCAGTGAACTTCCTGTGGCTGAAGAGGGAGAGAGAGAGGTGCATGTGTATGGAGTAGTTTCTGCGTGAAGTCGGTACTCACGTTGGCGATGGCGGAGGTAGGTTTAGGCGCGGCGAAGCGGCCCAGGGCGGGCGTGACCGCGGGCGTGCTGCGCCCGGACTTGCTGCACAGGTAGCACAAACATTATATACTGTTAGAATATCCAGAACATGAGATTAGGTGTAGAATAGATGTAGTAGGGGAACCGACGAGTTTCCTTAAACATAAAATTGTTAGTAATTGTCATTAAAAGTACGTATATACTATTTATTTGTATATTTTTGTAGAGAGAATTAAATAATGATTGTAGCTTTGTCCTAGTTCTTTTTATTTCTATTGAATCAGTAATCTGAAATTATCATATCGAAATCCGTACATTTTGTCACACTCTGGCTTATTCCTAACACTAGTATTATTTCAGAAACTGGAAGACACTCGTATCTCTTGAAGCTAAGTATACAAATATATGCTTATTGAACGAACCAAATAATAACACTAACATGCTATTTGTTTTCCTTCCGGCTTCATCCAGAGTGCCGGGGGCGAGTTTAACAACTTTCTTTTTGCTAGAAAAAGATATGGGGTATGTTACAGGCGTATAAGTGTCAAATATTTGCTGGTGGTTTATTCAGACACTGACAGATTGACTGGTGCGACTTAACGGCACGCACACGACGAATACTGGACACTCAATCTCGTCCAGTCCTTTAGAGGGAACAATATATATTTCCTAAGTCGCAGCGTAATTAGAAGGAAAACAAAGTATTGGGCTAAGAGATGATCTTCCGATATGTGTGCGTGAATGTATATCACCTGATCTCGTTGTCGGCGTACTGGAAGAACTCCGGCGCGACGGCGAAGTTGTTGTTCTGGTGCATGAGGTGCTCCACGCCGTAGTTCTTGGCCAGGAACTGCTCCATCTTGGGCGAAGGTCCGTCAATGGCCAGCTCTTGGGGCGTCGTCTCCATGTCCTGCGAACAAACGCTGATATAAGTACACCTAGGAACTTAAATAAGAGACTTTTAATATTACTCTTTTATGAGTGGTTTTTGGATGCCCAGGAGCATCGGAAGGAGTCAGATTTCTTGTGTCTGTCCCATCCATGTCGCTCTTTCAACATTAGACACTTATCATGTACATAATAATCAAAGAAAACAAAATATAAATTTTATCAATATAAGAAAATCATAAATCATACAACCTGTCAATACCTTGTCGAACATATCAACATATCAGTCCCTTATAAGTTACCCAGGCATCCGATCAAAAATATCTTCAAAATCCCACCATGCCGAACAGACTTAGGTCAAAATGCTCCATTAGCTAGAATGTGTGCCCTATACAACGAGATCAACAATAAAGTGGATATCGACATATTCAATGACCCTTTTAGCCGGTTCAAGGATAAGGTGTTGAAACATCCCACTAACTAATTCATATACATTTTATTTTTTATTTTTCAATTACTGTTAGTCATAATTATGTTAATAAATCTTATTGTTTCTTAATGTTTTGTTACATTTTATTTTACAGTTTTTATATATTTTGTTTATTCTCTCTATTACCATACTTTTTGTTTCTTGGGTTTGTAGAAAAAAAAATATTTTGTAGAGTATAATTAATGTTAATACAAATGTTGTGTTCGCCTATTATTGGCACGTGTACTTGTATAGAACATTTGTTATATTTATTATAACACTATTATGCATACTGTGCTGTTGGTGTTCCAAAGAAATAAATAAATAAAGAATGTGACGTCTGTGTGAAGACTGAAATACTCTTCAATGAACGTATAATATCCACCAAGCGAATGATTACAGCGAATTCAAAACGTTGAAAGCAAATAGACTTGTCTATGTACTGGTTCAATTAATGCAATCAATTCATTGCTCATCTTTTGACATTTTCCCAAATCACCTCCCATTGGTGCATTCTTTATTTAGATTACCATCAGATGCAATATACTCAGCTAAGCCGTAATATAAAAATAAACCTTGAGCATGTAGTCGAAGAGCAGTCGTCCGTATCCGTGGCGCTGGCGGTCGCGCTGCACGAAGAAGTCGAGCACGCACAGCGGCTCCACCTCGCGCACCTGGTCGCGCTCGTCGAACAGGAACAGGTGCTTGCGACCCACCTTCAGCAGCCCGATCACCTCGCCGTTACCACTGCAAGGGTCAGCAAGTGTTGATACAGCCTACAGTCTACACGCTCATTATACTAAAATGTACTAGACAGGCGAGCCTCTGTGATGTCACAAAGTTTGTACAGGAGTAATCAACGCGTGTAAGACGTTGTTCACGAGTTAAAAGAAAACCAAGAAAGAAAGAAAAGAAAAAGTTGATATAGCCTACAACACTCACGACGCGACGCTAACAAGATGTTACGGGACGTGTTTGCGCCGCAGACGCTCTACGTCAAAATCAACGTGTTTGTGAGTCCAATGTTGACGAGTTAAAAGACAGTTGGTTTGCTGTTAGTTTTATATGCAGAGTTTTTTTCATACATAACCCACTCCCAAAGTTGGTATTATCTAACATTCAAAAGATCATGTTTGGCAAAAGTCTTCTATAATAATAAAAAAAATTAAAATTGTAAAAAAAGAGAGAAATAAAACTAATATTTTAATAAATCTTAATTACCTAAGTATTCCTAATATATATATATATATATATATATATATATATATATACTAGCGGCCCGGCCCAGCTTCGCCTGGGTGCTTAGATGTTTAGACTCCACTCCACACCAGAAATATCTTATTCCCGTTCAAACTTTTGTACTCCTGAACTCAACCTAAGTACCTACTATCCCTTTTCCTATCGTATCCCATCCCATCTCATCTGGCTCCTTTTCTTTCTGTTACATCCCGTCCCATTATTCCCTATCGAATGCAATCCGGATCCGACTGGTCTCATCGCGTTCATCCCACTTTATCCCATTTCATCCCTTAATGCCTAAATAGGCATGTTGACAATTTTTTGGAATTGCTATTATTTTGTAGATAGGTCTTATATAAACACGAAAATACGACGATATCATTTAAAAATTACGCAAACACAAATACTTTGCAAAATTCCTGCTAAAACTTTCCGCTCAGCCAAAATTCTGACTACAAAATTGATTTTTTGAAGAATAGTAAGCTACTTATTTCCCAAATGTAAGCAATGCAATAGTCATAACGTTTTTCCCTTCTTGGTGATTTCTGTTGTTTAATTCCTACCTAAAACAGCGCTAAGAATGTTCGTCAAAACAAACCCCTTTTCGTCGCTTTAGGCTAATAAAGAAGACTACGCATTACCTATTGACTGCCTCGGTGGCGTAGTGGTACTACGGTACGATTGCAAAGCTGAGGTCTCGGGCTCGAATCCCGGGTCGGGCAAAGTGATATTGGATTTTTCTATTCATTATCAGCCCGGAGTCAGGAATTTGTGCCCGATAGGTCGATAGGCTCGCCCCCTATCACATCGTGGGACGGAATATATAAGGCGAAACGTGGGTGTTCTGGTAGCACCTCTGCCTACCCCTTCTGGGAAAAAGGCGTGTGTTTATGTATGCATTGCGTGTGCATGCAAGTGCGTGGTGGCCTGTTGGTAAACGGACCAGACGCGGCTGCCTACATGCTCACGGTGGTCACGGGTTCAAATCCCAGGGCACACCTCTGACTTTTCGGAGTCATGTGTGTATTGATAGTCAATCACCACGCACTATAACGGTGAAGGAAAACATCGTGAGGAAACCTGCATACCATAGCGATTTGTATAAATTTCTATGGTATGTAAAAGTCCGCCAACCCGCATTAGGCCAGCGTGGTGGACTATATGGCCTAACCACTCTCAATCGTACTCTCGATTGTAGAGGAGGCCCGTGACCTGCAGTGGGTCGTGTATGGGCTGATACAATACAATACAATACAATTATGTATGCATTACCTAAGATGTTTTTATAGTGCACATTATTTTTCGGTACTGGTGTCAAATTATAAGTTCTTATAATAGCTTTAGCGGTTTTGATTTTCCGTACAATATTTCTACCCTTATTTTACCCCCGTAATGATGTTTTTCCAAATATATTGTTAGCTATTATTTTTTGTTTGTAATAAGGAACTGAAATATATATTTTTATAGAAATAGCTTCAGCTGTTTGGATTTTGCATATAAAATTCCAACCCTTATTTTAACCCCTTTAGGGTTAATTTATATATTTTTATTTTTAAATGAGTAACTAAAGTGCCAAGTTTAACATCTTAACTTAAAGGTTTAGATTTTTCCATACATACGTTCATCCCTTATTTCAACCCCTTCAAACCTTTTCTTCACAAAAAAAAATAGCCTATGTCCGTCTCCTGGCTCTAAGCTACCTCCTCACCAATTTTCAGCCACATCGGTAAAGCCGTTCTTGAGTTATAAATAGTGTAACAAGCACGACTTTCTTTTATATATATAGATATATATATATATAGTACATAAGTTCAGCTCATAAGTTGGACTAAACCTAATCTAACGCAACTAGATTTTTTGAAATCCCACTTATACTTTTTGAGATATGCGTGAACAAACATACATACATTTATGAAATTTGGCAAACGTGTTCATACATATACATCGAATTGATAATCTCCTTTTTTTGAAGTTGATTAAAAAAATATATTTTTGTATAACAGACTACTACACAATATTAGAACTAACGCACAGCTGTATCATCCGTACACATTTCTGGTTATTGCTTAATACGCCTACTTCGCACGCAGTGACGAAGTTCTACCGTTTTACATCTGTTTAACCAAATACCTATAATTTATTTTTACCTTTCCATTGCGAATTTTATAACGGAAGTTTCTGTACAAACAGCGACATGACGCTGCGGAGCGTATCGAGCGGCGAGGAGGGGTGGGGACACTGCGCGGTAATGGACGCCGCGTGTCGGTTGCTCATTACCTTATTGCGGTTTACCTCGTTATCAATTGGCAGATAACAACCGAAACAATACACAATGCACTCGCAGTGGCGATGCCTTAATCTTAACTCATTCATCATGCCATTGCCAGTAAATGCTACTGCGTGGGCTCCAGTTATAAACATTGATTGGGTGGGTACTGTTCGTTGTCTGTGTTACTAGGTACCTCAGTACCTGTGCTCAGTACGTATCATTTCAAAAGTATTTACCTTTCTTACTAAGTATTGACTATTGTAATAAGCGTTCACCTTTAAGATATTTTATAATTACAAAATTATTAACAATTATATATTATAATCTGGCTCAACTGTACGTGATGACCTTTGTACCGACAATGGCATCTATGCCTTCATGCGGTCAAAAATTTACATATGTATACTCGTAAGACTGTTTTCGTGTATGGGTAAATTCTGACGTTTTGGTTTAGTCTGCCTGCTTACAGACCCTTGAGTAGAAATAGTACTGCCAACAACATTATATGCATCATTATAATACTCAGGCTTGCAATGATAACTAAGTTTAATTTTTAAATTATTTATACAGCTCATATCAGAATTAATTAATAAACCTTAAGCGTACGTGTACCGTTAAGGGCCTCGTTCACCACCCTCAAGTAAAGCTCCAAGTAGGCTAGTCATTAATTAAAGTCACCCGTCATATCACGTGTTGATTTCATGACGCTCCAGTAACGCTAATCCTATGATCACACTAATCAGTACCTTACTGGCCACATTTTCTGCCAATTAGCGTATTTACTTGATGGTTATAATAAGGTTCAAAAGTCAACCTCTTTTTTTAAGCAACAAAAATACATTGACACTTCAGCGGGTAGCAGGGCTGGTGATATTTGACCAACGATTAAAGAAATAATAATTTGTAATGAAATTTAATAATTGCATTTAACGTAATATTGAACGCGTGATTCGTTCAATTTCTAATGTCATTTACCTAACCAGCACGTTGTCAGTCGATGCTTTGTTTTCAGGCAGATACTGGCTTTCTTGCAGACAGCTATGCCGACTCGTAGCGCAAATACCCCGCATTTTTAGTTTAAAATAGGCTCCATTACAATTTCCAAGTATGCACATCTTATAAGTGGATTTTAGATTACTACTTCTGATATCAACATTGCCAAAATACCGTGAGTATGGTGGCTTTATGAACATAATCCGTTTTATAAATTGTCGTCAGTTCAAAGAAAATGAATGATCACAAAATCTATGCTATAAGATAAACACCTTTTAGAGAAAGTATTTGAAGAGAATCAGTTCGCATTGCATTTAGTTCCGCAACTTGCATCTAATCGCACAGCTGTTGCTCTGTAAACAGCATAATAAACACTGGAGAGTGTAGCATGTCATTCTACCAACTTGAAAATATCACGTATACGTACCTAACATTGGGTGCACTGTAGTCTCTTCACAGTGCCATTCAAGAAAAACTTCAAAGTAAGTTTAATGACCTTGACTATGTAGGATGGCAATAGCATTAATATACTGCAGCATACTGTGTTGTGTGTATGTGTTGAGTAGTGCAATACAATCCTAACCGAACGTGACCGATGGACCTCGTCATCAGTCAGCACCGTGATAATGTATATTTGTGCTTTTAGTCGCAACAGACCACTAAAGCAGAAGCTGCACAAGTGGTTAGTTACGCATACATCCCTTCTCCTTAAGTAAAATAAAAACTAAACTATAGAGTATAGGGAAATAAATTCATAGCATTATTACCTGAATCCTCATCCACCTTGCTTTAAAATAGCTTAATTTATGAAGTACGATTTTTTTTATTTTCGTTTCCGCATATCATTCTTTTTCTTTCTTTAATGAATAAAATATAAAATCAGCTGAAGCAATAACACTCGCATATGCTTAATTGCGCAACAGGAATATCAATGATATTGGTATCATTAGGTATCTGTAGAAACATACCCGTTGGCCTTGGAGTCGGTGAGTAGGTAGAGTGTGTGCGTGGGAGAGTTGCGCAGCTTCTCAGCCGTGGTGATCACCTTATTGAGACCCTGCGCCGACGCGGACTGCTCACCCAGCACGTCGATCAGCTTCGAGAGGCTATCTTGCATCACCCTGTATATACACAAAAATTTACATGGCTGAACTGTAAACAATTAATGCAGTGAGGCACTCAAACTATGAATGTTTATCCATAGTACTTTTTATAAGGGAGTGGGTCTGTGAAAACACTTTAGTTCATCTTCATTCTATTAGTATATGTTATATGCAAATATAAGCTAATGCCTCAATCCATTAAGAGGTAGTTAGTTCTATGGATAAGATTATATTGATTTAAGCGGAATAAATAATTTTAAAAAATGACACTTTATTCCATAAGCGTAGGTGCAAATCATTCACCCACATTTTGCAAATTCTATTTCAATCGTAAAATAATAAGGAAAAGGAAGTTTTGTGATGTTTTTCATGCCAAAAATTCATACAAAATGGATTGCCAGAGCAAAAATTTTATCCAAGTTTATGAGTTGAATGAAGCGACCACACCCTCCATGAGATTTTTTGTTGGTACACTATGGGATTTTATACTTGAATTGCATGAATATATCATGTTTATAAGTGACGGATGTCACTGTGGTGCTAATTGAATAGATATCACTTGTTGTAACTGCATTGCAGAGTGTACTTGAACATCAAGCACAATTAACAAATAATAAAAGACTTAGAGTAACAACAGTTTTAAATAATTGAAACTTAGTGTGGAGATGTAAATGTGTATGTATGTGTTGTGTATTTATTATTTATTGTATTAAACCTGCTGACCTCTATCAAAAGGCCTTATAGACATCTCAAAGGTTATTGATGATTGACCTGTGTCTGAAGATGTACATAGATGAAAATGATTCCCACATTTTTTGACAATAATATACATATTACATTAATGTGTTAAAACTTAATTAATGGCAATAACTGGGCTACTCCCATCAGTTAATCTTAACTATGACACCACTTATTGCTTATATCTTAATCTTTGTGTAAAACCACAATCTAGTAACAGGTTCACATCATTACATCATGTTGTCATAAACAAACTGACTGAAAACTGGCCCCTTACATATTTGAAGATTAGCAGAATTTTTATGTTTCTATGAGGCTTCAGTCAGTAACAAGTTTAATTGTTGATTATTTTTATGTAGCATGCCAAGTTCATTCATAGATTTAATTTGTTATAAACAACAATTATTCCACTTATTGCCAACAGCTGATTTCCATTTCTTGCAATCCAACAAATATTTTAATAATTATATCTATGGCTCTTAACCAATACACCAATGCTCCATATTATGAATTATAACATTATTTATGAAACCTCTTTCAGACCACGAATATACTTCATGCAAAATACAGGCAAGTAATATTGGAGAAATCAACATACATGCATACATTTCTTTCACATTCAGTCTTACTTTAGAATTCAAGTACATGTTCATTAATTGTGTATTTGTTTATAACATCGTTATATATAGTAAGTGAGATAATTTACCCAGTTGAGTCATTGTTGTTCATGTGAAGTGTCATTAAATACGTAGGAGAAGTGCTCGGTGCACCGCAACAGCGATGTCGACGATGGCGGGGGTAGGAGGCGGCGACCGAGGCGTCCATGCGTGACTACTCGCATTATTTCCGCAAATACGGAAATGTCTCATCGCATAATAGCTATTTACCATACTGAGATGCAGCTCGCAGCGACTTAAATGGCAACTGAACCTTGAGTAGGTGTGTCGCAATATTGGGGCCCGTCTAGACTTTTGTGTAATGTGTAATGCGGACACTCCAATGTAACTCCACAGTTCAACTTTCTACAGCGCATAGCATTGTCGAGACGTATGTGTACAATAGTTATGGCCCACTAGTACTTACCGAACGCTCCTTACGTCCCCGTGGAAGCCTGCTGGTATCAGTGTATAATTCAGCTTGTTAATGTTATCACGCAGCATTTCGTTGACGGGCACCGTCCACTCCATTGTTAGATATTTTAATTCAAAGACGACTGACGCTAAAATGTTACTTGTAAATTGAATAAATTACAAAATTTCTACCAAAAGCTGGAGGATATTTCAGTAGATAAATCTAATCCAATGTATCGATTGAGGATTGACGCACACTGCATATGTTGCCAGCTGACAACGAGAAATATAAATTTTCATTAAATTTTCGCTACTGGTCACACTAGCAAGCAAGGCGTAAATACTAAAATTACTTCTTTGGTTTAGTCAACTATTGTAACTTTGACCCGCCTTGGAAATGTTGAATTTTCATTATTTATAATATTATAAAGGCGAAAATTTATGTGATAAAATTTGGTATGGAGGTATTATTGAACATAAAGAAAAAAAAGAAAAAAACTTTATTTAAAAAATAAATTTTATAAAGGAGAATCATACAAGGGTTTCCAAAAATAGGCGTTGGCTGTTTCTTGAGAAACCAGTTAAATTATACTTTTTACGTCAGTATTTGGGTGTGTGAGTGTGAGACGTGGTGTGTGTGTTTATATAAGTGTGTTTATGTGTGTGTATGTATGCGAGTGTGGTTCTATTAGACAATAACAATGGTAGTATTATATATGTATTAATAACTTTATACGTATGTATATACATATGTACTTATGTATACGTATTTAAAAGGTAGGGACATCGTTTTATTTAAATTTGAAGTGGAAGATTTAGTGACTTAGTGGAAGAAAAGAATGTAGGCCTTTTCCCAGCAGTGGGACACTAACGCCTGAGAATTTAATAAAAATATTTAGAATCTAGATATATTTATTTCTTATTTATGATTCCTGCTATAGCGGCCACAAATTAGATGCTAGCAAATAAATAGTGAAATAGTGAAACGGTGATGGCGGCGCAGCGTTGCGCGCAATATACACTCATTTGCAAAAAAAACGGGCGGTTTTGATTTTAATTCTTCTTTAAAAAAATACGATACCAAAATGATTTCAATCATTTGTACATGTTACTGGCCGGTTTTAAAAATGCCGTGGTGTTTAGAACAGTGGTTCTAAATTCAAATTTTCGTTTGATGCTCGTTTTTACAGAAAACCACTTTTTATCCTACATTTTTGGTGCGAAGTTCCAAAAGATAATATCGGTTTTCATAACTTTTAGTCAATTTTTATGAATTTATTTCATATTCTTAATTGTCAAAGCTTCATTTATTGCTGTTTAGCTGTCTCAATAATGTTAGAGAAAGTGGTAAAAGCTACCAAAATTATTGCGCTGCTCGAAGAGGGTTGCAGCCAATGCTTCGGGGCTCAGAGGCTAAATGTGAGTCGCTCGACGGTTCAAAGGACCTGGCAGCGGTATCAAGACACCGGTTCCGTCGAGAGAAGGCCTGGTTCTGGAAGAAAACCATGTACCCAACCACGGGATGATCGTTTTCTTGTGAGTCGCGCATTGAGAAATCGCAAGTCTTCGTATGTGGACCTTAAGAACAACCTCAAAGAAGTAAGAAATGTGCATATTAGTCTATGGACGGTCAGGAGGAGGCTTCTCACGGCCAATATATGCAGTCATCGCCCTGCCCGCGGCCCTAAGTTACTCCGTGAGCACAGAGTTGCCAGGCTTAGGTTTGCTCGAAATTGTGAGTCATGGACTCAAGAAGACTGGAATAGGGTACCTATTGTTCTCCGATGAAGCCAGGATATCTCTGTTCGGTGAAGATCGACGTCGGCGAGTGCTACGAAGACGAGGAGAACGCTTTGCAGAGGCTTGTTTTGAAGAAATCACACCTTATGGTGGGGGCTCTATGTTTTGGGCAGGAATAAATTCAATGAATCGTACAGAGTTAGTCTTCATGGAAAACGGCTCACTGACTGGACATCGATACATAACGGAAGTTCTAATTCCTCATGCACAACCCGCATTTTTATGGAAGACAACGCTCGCGCCCACCGGTCTGGCGATGTGGAAGCGTATGTGCAAGAGGTCGGCATTCGTCGTTTGGATTGGCCAGCTCGAAGTCCCGACCTCAATCCTATAGAGCATGTCTGGGACGTTCTGAAATGACGCGTGAGATCAGTACAACCGGCTCCGCAGACCATCAGAGAGCTGAAGAATGTGATTACCGCGGAGTGGGAACGTATTCCGCAAGCAAGTATCCGGGATATCCTCGCTAGCATACCCAGACGAATTCAAGCTGTGATTTCAGCTAGAGGGGGTCACACTCGATACTAAACATTTATCTGCTTTTACTTTATTAAAGAAAAAGCAAACAAAAATCTTTGTTAACTTTTACTTTACGAGCATATGCACTACTAGCGAGCATACACTACTAGTGAACTTTAGCATTAAAACCCATAAATTTTATCAAAACTTTATGATAATACTGACGAAAACGATTATTTGCTTATTAATTTACAAAATTGTGAAAGTAAAACTACCTATAATTATCAAACAAACCAATAGTAACATTTGAAATGGTTCATTGCTTACGTGCCCGTTTTTTTTGCAAATGAGTTTATTTCATACTATGTCGAAATTACTATGATTTTGTTGTATATTTCTCCGCTGTCCGTTGGTGGCATATGAGGTTACGCGACATCGAGTAGTTTTATAAGGGCTACGTAGAAAAAACTATTTGGAAAAGACTGGTTTAGTACAATATGTAGTTTTTTAAACCTGAATCAAATGTAGATCAACTGATGGTAAAGTATTTACACCCCTCCGAAACATATTCGTGAACTGAAAGTTGGCTTTTACATAATTGACTTTTTTTATAGTCTTGAACGTACATTAAAAATAAATACCTAATTGGATATCATGTTTTCTACTTACTTTCGGTTATTATTGTATGTTTAGAAAGTTTGAAGTATAAATATGGGCGTTAAAAAATCGACTAGTGGAACTACCCTTTAATGGCCTTTATTGACAGGAGGTTTCATCACAGCGTGGTCACTCAATTCTTCTTAAAGTAAAATGTGTATTCAACAGGCATTAAAGAATTACCCTGACTTTTAGAGCTTTTAATTAAATAACCACTCTTTATATTTTCGTTTGATATTATGCATTTCGCGTTCATAATAGTATAAGTTTTTATTTTTGTCAAATTAGGCTAAAAGTTTAACAACACAATTTCACGCTATAGTCATCTTCCACCCTCTTATCTTCGTTTGGCTAATGTTGTTTTCGACTCTGTTGTACAATGATGAATCCAGGGTTCAGCCAGTGTTATGTTTTGATGCAAAAATCCTTTTTATTACGCGTAAATAGTCCCTAACTTCCAAATCATCACTGAATTCAAAAGTCATTCGAAAGGGACAAAACATTCGATAACTAAAATAGGTTTCTAAACTGTCTATGAATAAGGCCGTAGGAGTGGCCTAATGAGTCAAATTATGAATTTTTGACATCAATAGATTTAGCGGTTTAGGTTTTCCGTACAATATTTCATTCCTTTTTTACCCCCATAATGCTGTGTTTCCAAAATTATTACACGCCATTATTTTACGATTGTATCAAAGAGCTGAAACATACATTTTCATAGAAATAACTTCAGTGGTTTCATTTCACTTTTGAACCCCTTTAGGGTAAATATTAAGAAAACAATGTATGCAGATATTTTTATTTTTAAATGTTTAACTAAACTGCCAAGTTTGACATTTTATTTTATTTATACATTCTTTATTGCACCCCACAGACATCAATAAAAGGAAAATAAATAAATAAATACGTCAACTACATAGTTTAAATAAAAGTCACAATCGGCGGTCTTATCGCTTACCGCGATTACTTCCAGAAAACCTTTAGATGGACTGGATAGAAAAGAAACTAGAAAGAAGAGGGTGGTCACATCATACACAAAAATACAAAACAAAATTAAATAATAATAAACAAAAAAGTATATAGGTTATCCGCAAATCTCAGGTGGTTTAGATATTTCCTTGAATATCCTCCAAGTCTACATATTTATAGATATGCAAATATAAAGATTGCGTTAGATTTGCCTACTATGCTGAGGGTTACTAATTCCCCTTTTAAACACATAGAATGCCAAATTCTTGACTTTGGTGTAAACTTTAACGGGTCACGTTTACTGTCGCGGTCATTTGGAAAGCAAGGACAAACTAGCGGCCAAAAAACTCGACATGCTCAGTAGAGCGACAGAACATAGAACGTTGGATAATCGGCTTACTTTACAAAATGGCTTCAAATGGAATTAGTGGTAGAATCAGAGCGATTACGTGTCGCGCGGAACGTGAACTACTTATAGGTAATTCTTTTTAAATTTCACTCACACATCAGGTTATAGAAACTTTATTTCACAAAAGAAATTTACAAATTTATCTTAATGATAAATGTATACAATTTAAAATATTCAGGGTATATCAAAACTGCTAACGAAAACGAAGCCAGGTGGTAGTTTTAATGACTTTAAACACAATGCAACCAAAATGTTTGCAAAAATATGCGACGATTTTTTTCCTATCATCGTATTTGGGTGGTAAATACATACATTTTCCTAAAAAATAATGTACACCCTATTATTTTTAAAGACGCTATAATACGCAAAGCTTTAAATTATAATTTTAGCAAAAACTATGAAGAAAGAAACTATTAAAGAATCTTAACAGTACCAACATACTCTCAAAAGATCAATCAGATATCATTCTGGGGCCAATTTAGTACCTTATCGGCCTATGCTCTTTATGTCAATAACTATTTATTTCTTTAAAAACATACATACAAGCATGAAATATAAAAGTTATAGTTATATATAATTTAATCGTTTCACCAATGTTTGTAACAATGCGCCAACCTCTGTCAAAACTTGGCTATTTTAAATCAAGAATAGAATTTACATATTTTAGGTCTATTTCGCTGTGCACAATGGATGTAAATTGTTGCGAATTAAAGAAAAGAATAATTTCAAAACAGCAAAGGCGCTAATGCGGGTGAAATGCCGCAATTTGGGGGATGCCAATGTCCAGCAGTGGACAATAAAAGGCTGATGATGATGATGAAGGGCGCTAAATGTGAGCATATAATTTTTACCCTTACTGTTTCTTATTTTGGATTTATTTTAGAATATCTGTAGGTATTTATTAAATACTTTGTTTTTAATTGAGATTTTTTAATGATTTGACTTCTTCGGTGACATGTATAAACGCATGTATCCCAGAAAGGGTGGGCAGGTGAAGGTGCAACCATGACGCCCACGTTTCGCCTTGTGTGTTCCGTCCCATGATGTGATAGGGCGCGAGCCTATCTTTTTTTTTTTTTTTTTTTTTTCATGGGGAAAATCCTCTTGGATACCCGCCTTAAGCAAGGTATGACGGATTTTTACCGGCTAAAAACCCCATGTTACTCCATCAGCACTTTGGAGAAACTTTGGGACCTCAAAATGAACACGCCAAAGTTTCCCCAGCGCATTGCTTAAGAAAAGCACCACTCGGAGGAAATTTACCTCTATTTTCTCATACAGGATATGTACATATACACACACACACACGCACATACATATCTATACACATAAACATACACATGTACATATATACATGTATTAGCCGGGAGGATTTCCACCCCGGGCTCGCCGCTCTCGTCTCCGAGCAGGATCAGCTCTCTCCCGATCCCGCTCGGCAGCCTCCTTTTTAACCATGACGGTTTCACTAAAGGAAGCTACGGCTTTCCACTTACTCTCTCCTGACAGCATTGCTATTACGACAGCCGGCAGGGTGAGATTTTGGCCGATTTGGTTAATAAGTACTCGCCTCTCGACCTCCCATGCAGAACACTCCATAAGGGTGTGTGATGCGGAATCCAGATCTCCAGAACCACAATGGAGGCAATTGGCCAGTGCTTCCCGTCCAATCTTACTCAGATAATCACCGAAACACCCATGTCCTGTAATTATCTGAGTAAGTCTATAGGTGAGTCGTCCCTCGTTCCTTTGTATCCAGGCTTCGAAGACTGGCAGGATAGCTTCTATGACTCGTTTATGTCTGTAAGGCTCCTCACAGAGTCTTGACTGCCATGTAGCGAAAGCATTTAGCCGTTCCTGCCGCCGTATTGCCACCTCGGTCGCCATTGTTGGCTGACCTTCGCTTGTTTGTCGCACAGTGCGTATACGGTTGTAAACCTTCGCGTCCATATCCGCTAGTATGTCCAAAGGAGGAAATCGTGACAATACTGTCGCCGCCTCAAAGGATATCGTACGATATCCTCGCACTATCCTGATGGCCATCCTGCGCTGTATTCGGTATAGTTTCATCCTACAGCGACGAACTTTTAATCTGTTTGACCAAACAGGCGCGCCATAGAGAGCCATGGATCGAACCACTCCCGCGTATAGTCGGCGAACTTCCTCCCTCGGGCCGGCAAGATTGGGTAATAGCCGGTGCATAGCACCTGCTACCTTCTCAATGCGCAGAGATAGACGATCGAAGTGTTCCTCAAAGCCCCAACGTCCGTTCAGAATGAGCCCCAAATATTGTATATGTGGGCTCGCCTGAATTTCTGACTCTCCTATTCGTATTAGCGAGTTGGGTGGTGCCCTACCTCGGCGTTTCTTATAAAACCATAGAGCTTCGGTTTTATGAGGTGCTATTTGAAGACCCAACTCGCGGATCTTAGCAATAACGTTTGCCACCCCGCCTTCAGTGAGCTCTTTGGTCCTCTCAAAGTTGCTCCCGACAGTTAATATTAACGTGTCATCTGCAAAGCAGATAATACTTACTCCATCGGGGAGAGCGACACGCAGGACTGCATCGTACGCAATGTTCCACAAGAGTGGTCCCAAAGAAGATCCTTGTGGAACGCCACAATGCATCTCCTTCCGCTTCACCTGGCCGTCTTGACCCAGGTACATTATGTACCTGTCGCACAGATAATCCCCGACTATGGCTTGCAGGTAGGGCGGCACAGAATGATATGAAAGTGCCCCTCTAATAACATCCCATGATAAAGAATTGAAGGCGTTAACGATATCCAAACTTATCCCCAACGCCACTCCACCTCGAGATACAGCCTCGTCTGCTAGAGAGCGGACGCGAAGAATAGCGTCAATTGTAGAGCGCCCCTGCCTGAAGCCATATTGATTTTGTGATAAATCAGGGCCGACACGTGACAGATGTTCGCAGAGTCGAGCGGCGATTATTCGTTCCAATAATTTCCCAGCTTCGTCAAGCAGACATATGGGTCGATAACCAGCAGGAGAATCTGCAGCTCTGCCTTCTTTTTTTAGGAGGACCAAGTTAGCCTCTTTCCAGGTACGAGGAAATGTTGCAGTACGAAAACAACTGTCAAACAATCGCCTTAGCCTGTCTCCTAATGCATCTAGAGCTAACACCCAAGCTCGACCGGGTATCCCGTCTGGGCCTGGCGCTGTGTTTCGGGCTTTTAAACGACGTACTGCACGTTTAAACTCTATTTCAGACACTAGTAGTTCGTCAGACCAATCCATTGACATAACGCGTCTTACGGGTGTTCTCGAGGGAGTCACTATACTTGTGGGAAATAGAGTGGATATTATTCGTTCCAATAGATGCGGGTCTAAAGTTTCCGTGAGGGGTGGCATCCATGGACGGAGCTTACCCAGCACCATCTTATAAGGTCGCCCCCACGGATCCCTGTCAAGTCCCTCCAGAAGCTCATTCCACGACTGCAACTTCGCTATTTTAATAGCATTTTGAAGCGCTACTGTTGCCGCTCGATACTCCCTGTAAAAACTTTCTATGGCATCGGATGTTATTTGCCTTCTTCTCCTAGCTCTGGTGTATTGCCGTCTTTTTCGTAAGCAAATAGTGCGCAGCTCAGCAATTTCTGCCGACCACCAGTATACTGCCTTTCTGCTTGCGCTTTTAACTCGGGGCAGGGGCGCGAGCCTATCTATCGCCTATCGCCAGATCGGGTACAAATTTTTGACTCCGGGCTAATAATGAGTAGAAAAATGCCGATCACACATATATATATATATATGTATATATATATATATATATATATATATATTGCAAGACATAAAAAATCTTAATTTAAAAAGAATAGTTTATTGTTACCTGAAGTTCTTTATATTTTAAGACTTTTTGCTACATCTTGCAGTTACAAATACAAATGTATAAGGCTTCGGCCACTTTAGGCATGTGATTTTGTTCCTGACCTTGTATCTGGCATAAGAAAACACGGAGGACGTTTGTTTCGGTACAAAACGCGAGTTATCCTCACACATGCCTCCTTTAGATGAAATCGAACATAATTAAAACAAGGATGCAACTTCTTTATACATTTTTTTATGAACTATTCAACAAAATATGAAAAAAATCCAAAGTTCCACTCCTACCGCAAGGAGACTTGGTGATAAGGTAATGGGGGGAACTTAGTATTTTGCCTAAAATTACGTTTCCTTTACATAAACACACGCCTTTTTCCCAGAAGGGGTAGGCAGAGGTGCTACCAGAACACCCACGTTTCGCCTTGTATATTCCGTCCCACGATGTGATAGGGGGCGAGCCTATCGCCATATCGGGCACAAACTCCTGACTCTGGGCTGTTAATGAATAGAAAAATCCAATATCACTTTGCCCGACCCGGGATTCGAACCCGAGACCTCAGCTTTGCAATTATACCGTAGTACCACTACGCCACCGAGGCAGTCCTCGTTTCCTTTAGTTTGCCATAAGTCATTACTTCTAAGAAATTTATCCTTAATAGTAACACTACTGAATGATGTTATAAAACATGTTTTTTTTTTACAAAAGCATCGGCTTTGCAAGTGCGTGGTGGCCTGTTGGTAAACGGACCAGACGCGGCTGCCTACATGTTCACGGTGGTCGCGGGTTCAAATCCCAGGGCACACCTCTGACTTTTCGGAGTCATGTGTGTATTGATAGTCAATCACCACGCACTATAACGGTGAAGGAAAACATCGTGAGGAAACCGCATACCATTGCGATTTGTACAAAATTTCTATGGTATGTAAAAGTCCGCCAACCCGCATTAGGCCAGCGTGGTGGACTATATGGCCTAACCACTCTCAATCGTACTCTCGATTGTAGAGGAGGCCCGTGCCCTGCAGTGGGTCCTATAAAATATTAATTTTATTGCTGATACAATACAAAAAAAATCGGCTTTAATTCCTCGCTAGGCATATTAATTTATCAAAACCTAACTATACAGTTTTAGTTTCTATCATAATCGGGCTCGTGACCTCTTTCAGCATTTTTTGGATATTCCTCATATAGTTTCGGATTTGGCCATCCACGCCCACTTCAAAAATTCACCTGTATATTTCATCGAAGAAATTGAAAGCCTGTAAGAATAGAGGCATAGGTCGTCATACCTACATTCGTAATGAGAGGCATTTGCTTGTTATTTCCGTTGTTGTAGCTGAATACTGTTAGGTACACTACTGGTAAAAGGGTGACAGTAAAACACAAAATTCACTACACTTAACACCATTTATTATAAATATTCAGAAAGGTTGTTACAGAAGAAGGTGTGATTCGTAAAACTAGCAAAATATTAAACGATAATACTAATAAATACAATAGGTACTCCGGTAACGTGACTAAATTCTTTGACAACCATGAGTTACAAACGGGACTATGCAACGGCAACCGACGTAATGATAACTAACAATTTGTTCGAAGTAGGACTTTTAGTAGCCCCAACATAGCATCTGGTTGCCGTGTCAAGCTTATCATCATCAACAATACTTCGGACCGATGTTGTCCGGAATTAAAGATAACTTGCACATAGAATTTAGCCACGCGGTTCATGGCACGGAGGGAGACGAAGGCGATGGACTGGGCGCACTGTATCGCACATGTTCGACGCGGGAGGGCGCGCTAGCGCCACATCCACGCGTTAATGTATGCGTATTCGGCACCGTCTTAGATTTGTTTTTTGAAAATTACTAAGCATTGCCACTATATCATGAAGGATGTTATTATTGCGCTTTTGATACGATGGTAACGTTGTGAATTTTAGTGGCAGCCCAGCGAGTCGCCTCATGCCCTGCCGTGTTTAGTGCCGTTGGAACGCGCGACGCGGGGCGCGGTAGAGCGCCATCTCGCGAAGTGTTCGCGAACATGTGCGCGGGGTGTGAGCGCGTCTTACGACACAACGATTTGAGCGATCTTTATTATTCACACATTTAAACATTTCAAAATATAACTCTTTCTTACCTAGAAGGCGCGCACGATGCAAGTCGCACGCGCCGTGCGCGGTGCCATAGTGTTACGGTTTTAAAGCCGAACAGTGTTGACCAGCTCAATTCGGTTAAACAACATACATTAACTTTATTAATACCATTAAAAATTCTTTCATTTCCATATAAATATCACCTCTCAGGTTTTCATTTACTTATCTATTCCTATTCTTAATAACACATCACGAGGATCCCCGCACTCAACGGCTGCACTCCTCGCTTTGGCACGCTTAATATCTCAAATATTCATCACAACGAGCATTACGTTGCCTGCGGACGCCCGCCCCGCGGCGGCCGGCCGGGCAAGATCGCTGCTGTCGTAAGACGCAGATTACATTTGGCTCGATAAATTAGGCCTTTAATTACAAATTAACAATTACACGACTACAAGTGCGGGAGAGTGACGCCGCGCTCGCCACATGTCGCCCCGCGTGCTGCACTCGCCGTCATTAGTCATCATCGGCATATCGGTTCTCTTGCGCTTATTGCTCTCGCGCGATATCATGGTTAGCGCATTTTACGGTTCTACGAGAATTTTCTGCTTGTAGTAGTATTTTTTGTGCGGTTAAATTGAGTTCGAGTCGCGGTTAAGGTAATAATAAGGCAATAATTAACGCGGGGCTATCAACGGCGATGGAAGTGGGTGCAGCGGCGAGACGACACGATGGCGTGGCGGCGTCTCTCGTCCCGTGTACAGGACGCAGTATACGTACTACATACAGACAACATGATGCACATTACAACAACTACACATATTACGTAAATATGAAAGAGAATACACGGGAGTTCTTATAATCAGTCGCAAAAATGACAACAGGCAATTGAGACAGCGCGCGGCTAGAAATAATAGGTCCTTACGTCCGTGTACTGCAATGTAAGGTATAATGAGCCATATTTGTTTACTAGTAAAAAAAAATATTGGTGCGACCACGAGCGGATCGAAGCCATTATCGAATCGGACAGCTTCCGTGGTGCAGTTGGCTAGACGCCGGTTTTGAAATCGGAGGTTGTGGGAGCCATCCCCATGTCGTGACATGTTCGTGTGGCCCACAAATACTTGTCTCGGGTGTAGGTGTTGAAAAGACCACAAAGATCCGCATAGTTTCTGACTTTTTGATCTCATAAAGCATAGACCGAATAATATTTTTGGATCACACAAGCAATTGTCTCAGCGCAGGCATCGAAATAAAAGCTTCTTGCTTTATAGTTGGCTTCATGCCATGAAAGAGAGCAATAGAGAGGCAAAGTGAGAGGCTGAATGAGTCACAGCAGGAAAAACTGTAAAGAAAACTGATGTGTTAACACCAATAGTGGGTTGAAAAGTGGAAACAGCCACATATGATGTAGGGTGTCTATAGTACAGCCTACACTATAATTGTGTTGGTGACGTGTAAGGTGACCACACTCTTATGAGTGTATTCGCAAGATTGTAAGCGGAGGCATCTTTGCTGGCTTCCATTTTCCACTGACATTTTGCAAGATGCGATAGGAGGCGATTCTGTCTCTACGCCGATCATAAATTACACCCCCGGGGCAGGTCATGTAAGATTTTTCACACCATTATTCAGCAGAGTGGGACCCCGACGCGCTAGGACTACTGAGCATCTTATAGTGGAAATGAGCTCGATTCTCTGTGGATGGCGCTAATGGCACCCCTGACTACCCCCCGGGAATACTATAAAAAACATGCAAGTGCTAGTGCTTCTGCCCCATTCTATGCAATCCCTTTTTGCTAGCGCCTATAACACTAAATTGGTCTTTTTTCCCTCGAAGACGGATGCTATCCAAATTTTTGCCGAGATAGTAAAACGTTACTATCTGTGATAGTATACCTACGTTTGGATATAAGCAATGCAACCACGGGGGGGGGGGGGGCGACACATGCAGGGTATATCAAGACTGCGACCGAAAACGAAGCTAGCTGGTAGTTTTACCGATTACAAATACAATGCAACTAAAAATATCTCAAAGAAAGCGACAGGATTGTTGAAATTTTTTTAAGGTCATCATGTTTGGATGGCAAATCCATAGATTTTGCTAAAATTATAATTTAAACCATTTTGTATCAAAAATAAAAAGGTGTACATTATTATTATAGCAAAACGATCTATTTACTAGCCAAACACGACGATAGGTAAAAAATTACAACAAAAAATGGGCGCTGTTTTGCGAAAGTTTTAGTTGCGTTATATCTAAAGTCACTAATACCACCACCTGGCTTCGTTCTCGGTCGCAATCTAGGTATACCCTGTATATAAGATCAAGCGGCGACGTCTGTGTCCCCGTCGCTACGCAATTTGGCCATGTAACGCGATGCATATTATGATAGTGGCCAGCTGCTCTACTCGGATGCTTTGTGCCACACTGCATCTCAATATAAAGATGTTATTCCAGACCAGGCTGCGGCTGCACTGCTAAGTGCACAAGCTGCCCTGTACTTGGAGTTGCAGCATGGCACATCACTGCTGTTGTATGTGTAATCGTAATTCTCTAACGCACATCCGACTTCTTTCATAAACCAGCACTTGTTAGTTTATTATATATTCTACAGTTGTGAGCAGGAGGCAGTACACGGACGTTTTGGACAGAATGCGCGCTGTCGAGAAACGAAGCGAGGTTAAACCACTTAAATATTTTACGTGATAACATTATAAGCTGACTAATAATAAACATATACGTATATGAGAACTACATTCAAAAGTACAATAATTGATTAATATTTTGTAGCGTGGCTGTCTTACGGCGATAGCTTTATAATAATATTACTCTGCTAATATTTTTTTAAATAGACCGTAAAGCCCCATTTACACGGGGAGTGTTTCTTGGGGGCGAGAATCGTATCCGATTATCGCATGACATAGCCGCTATAGAGTATCGTGTTCTGACAAATGTTTACACGATGCGATTTTTTTACATCCTTACGATAATCGTATCTTCGACAAACTCTCCCCGATAAACTCTCCCCGTGTAAATGGAGCTTTAGTCACAGTCTAACGCTAAGTTATAAATATTAAAAACCAGTGTTGAGAACAAAGCAAGTCGAGGTAAAGTAAACCGGAATATGATGCGGCAATTGAGACCATAATAATTATCGTACAGTTACAGGACTTAAGCGAACGTTTGGCACAACTACATTGTGTACCGCCATTTAATTTAAATATACCACATCCAAAAATACATCGAATATTATAATTTAGTTGAAACCTCTAAAAAATACAAAGTTGATTTGGGTCGAGGGGTCACAGAGCGCCAATATAGTGCGCGGAGTGAAAATCGCGAGCGCACTGGTGCGAGCGCCGCCGCGCCACGAGCCCCGACTAGAACGTGCTCCGTAGCGCGTCTCAGATACTAGTTAACAAACTCTTTTCACTTTCGTGGCCGCGCTTTGCGTCGAAAATTTACTTTAATATGATGCCAGTTAACATATTTCTAAAGCCCTTATGATCTTCGCTAGTTATTTGCTCCAGTTTTTGTAATGACGCGACAAAGTGGTTAAAACGTAGACATCGGCGAGAGTTGATCATTATCCACGATCGCTCGATATAATTATGCAGGTGTATCTAAAACCGGATAGATATACACAATGACAGAACCAGAAATTTTTGTAAGTCACTTTGTCGGATTTTAAATATTTTTGTTAAAGGTGGTGGCTATCTAGGCGGTTACAACTTGTATCATAATTTAAGTTGCAAGTAACTAGCAAAGAGTCGGGTTAGTTTTGAAAAATATTCACGACGTGAAAGTGGGGGATCGGTTATCTACAGATTTGCCACGAAAGTGATTAGATTCGCAAATGGCCGTAGGAACACGGACACGAGCGCTCGCACAAGCGTAAGTCGCGACTTTCAGAAATATATATAAAACCGTAAAATACTATGAATGTAATTTGAATACCTACATACAATATGTGAATGTCTACTTGTATTATAAACATTTACTACACCTAACTTATAATCACTTAGTTAACGAGAAAAGGCAAATTAAATTGTAGGTATATGGGTGAGCGAGTATATAGTGCGCGAGTGCGAAAGTTGGGGGAATTATGTAATCTTGTATATATGTGATATTAGGTAGATAGGAAAAGACACATCGAAGTGACAGGTGTGCATTATGCTGAATGCACCCTATCCCTAACCAATTTCTTTCAAATAGCTAATACTTAGGGTGTTGCTGACAGGCGAATTTATCTGTAAATCGATGTGTCTTCGATGGAAAAGAAATGAGAGCGACCGCGGTTCTATTGCAGCGACAGTTCGATAACGTAGCGACAGCATTGCACACTGTCCGGGCTGAAGCCATTGATAAGCTAGAGATGGACAAGCTCATCGATGTTATATAACACATCGTGTGCCGTCTGCGACAACAGCAAAGGATGTAACAACTAGGAGAGACTATACGCGTTCACTAAGGTTATAAAATACCTACAATAAAGCAAACGTCTTTAAATATAATTAATTAAATTATTAAGTATGTCGACACACCGTGACTCCGCTATGCTCTGCAGTTGAAAATGTCGTGATGAACCGCATGTGTAGCATCTAGCGTGTAGCGTGTAACATGTAACGTGTGGCAGAGCGGGTCACGGCATGCGACAGACTAGTGCCTATCCCTCGTGTTGCTTTCTGGCGGCCACTGATGCCGCATCTTGTGACAGTGGTCACTGCGTATTCCCATGATTGTACACACTCGATAGTACGTGTGTACTGTGCGCCTAGCGCCTGTTGGTTCGATGTGTAATTGTCTGCGATCACACGGTGCAATTAGATCGCCATGTATGAGTGCGCGTTTATTAGCACGGCGGCATTCAGCTTCAACTCACTCTCTTAAAATACTTCATAAACAATCCAGTACCGCAAGATATGGCAAGGCCATTGCACCGCAGCTCGGTCTGGTGTAGGTGTGTGTATGTTGGTATGTATATATGTGTGCGTATGTATAATGTGTGTGTGTGTGTGTACGTGTGTGCGCGCACTTGTCATTGTGATCGTATACATGTTTCTGTCTTTGTATGTGTGCGAGAGCTTATGTAGTGTATGTGTGTGAATGTGTGCATGTATGCATGTGCGTATGCGCGTGCGCGCGTGTTCTTGTGGTATGAATGTGTGTGCGTGTTGTTAGCATGCGCGCGTTTAAGTACTAATGTTGTCTGGTTACGCGGTGGCGTAACAGGGCGGCTCGCGGTGGGAGAGCGCGCGGATTACGCATCTCTGTACAGGTCCGAATATCATGCGATCACTAAGCTAACTATTACTGCTACAACACACACGCCACGACTACGCTAACTATAAATTATTTTGTTTAGTAGTCAGTTCTTACCTAATATTGAGATTTTACGAATGGCTTGGATTCAAGTATATACATATATCACTATACATGTACACTCGTATATAATGCGGGACAGCGGCTCGACGTGACTGTAGGGTCACGCCAAGTGTATGGACGCGTGCACACTACGAAGGTGAATATTGGTAAGGCGGCCACATATTGCCGGGATGTGACCACACTCTTACACCCTCAGCATGCACACGCGGTGTACACTCTTTACATACATTTTTTAAATTATCTATAGGAAATAAAATATAATAGCAACAAAATATTGACTTCAAACTTCCATTAACTGCAAAGTAATTTGAAGGGGAGAGAGGGTATTAATTTTTTTTTCAGATTATATTTTAAGTATTATGTTGTTTGGAGAATGTAGTTTGGAGTCAAGCTAAGCGTACATAGAGCCGTTGTCCCGCCGCAACGCCGCGCCGCGCCGCGGTCGTCTTGTTGCATGTTGCGGCGCGGCGTTACACTAAGCTCGTTTTCATTTAACACTAAAGAACTGTGAGGCGCACCCTTGCACACATGGTTCCTTCCCGCGCTTATAATTAAAAAACAAATTAAGAATTAATATATAATTTGTGCTATATTGGAGATTACTTAGCAAGCAATTAAAAATAACTCGCAAACGAACGGTACTAAATAGCGACGCAACTAGGCATTGGTAACAGAAGTGATCCATGCGCGTTGGTACGACTGCACGGGGCTATGTGAGCTACTGCGGGTAGGGCGGGGCGCGCCTCATATAATATTATAAGTGAATTTGATAAATAGATAAATGTCGTAATAGTTACTCGTAAGTACTTGAGCGTGCACCGTTCGACGCTCATGCGGTAGTGTCTAGCGAGTATTAGAAGCGCGCGACTGTCGCACCTGCGCGTATACTGTGGTGCATCGGAGTGCCGACAAGCCGCTTCGCCAACACGAGTCCGGAGAATCACTACCGCGGCGAGTCCTTCGACCGGTGTCCATAGCAATGAATAATATCACTGTTTCACTCATAAATTACATTACGTAGAGTTTGTCAGCCGTTTCAATGTTTAATCCATGTGAAACGGAATTATTTTCTTACTAATACTATGTCTCGTTTGGTTTGCGCGTGTAACTTTTTGGTTTTTGTCGGCTTACACCTGGGTGTCGCGCACGGGCTCGGCGGCGCCGGCGGGCTGCTCGTCGCGCGGGGAGGGCGTGTCTTCCGAGGGCGGCGACTCGGTGGCGTCGTACGTGCTGTGCATGGGGTTGATGATCACGTTGACGACGTGTGTGTGCAGGCGCGTGTGCTTGCGCTTGAACAGAAAGTCCGCGAGGCTGGCGGTGCGGCGCGGGCCTTCCAGCAGCAGCTCGATCTCACCGCTGCTGTGCGACTCCGCGGCTGGCTTCTTCACGTCAATCAGCGATTGGTTCTTCTTCTTCAGCTCATTTTCGTGGTGGATGGCGTCGAACTCGGCGGAGTAGGCCTTGGAGTTGAGCAGTGACATGAGTGTGGGCATGCCGGTGGTGTCGGCGAGCGACATTGGGCGCTCCAAGCGGCGCAGCACGCGCTGTCGCACCGCGCTCGCCATGCTCTCGTGAGACCCGCACTCGCCGTTGTTCAATTTGAGGCCGATCGATTCCTTCTGGTTATCTGTAAATCGCCATGAAATATGTATTTAGCAAATAACATTAGAGTCCCGTCCTTCATTTAATAGGTTTCTAATAAACTTGTGGCTAGCACTTATGGATCGGGTGAATTATTGAATGTTGGCTTGTATTCGATGCAACATTTCAGGGTATTGAGGAGGACTCACCTCGTGGAATGGAGGCTCGTGGCGATGGGCCGCCGTCCTCGTCGGTGTGTCCCTCAGACAATGTCTCTAATGGGCGGTGCTCAGGGCGGCTGCCAGAGCTCTCGCTGTCCGCACCCGAGGTCGACGGCATGGGGTTCTGTGCAACAATCACAAATGATTAAAGTAGTAGCGCAGCAGCAGCGTCTTGTGGGCTAAAATTCTCGCATATCAGAGGTATTAGGAGCCGCTTTGAGCCAGAAGTTAAAAAATAATGATTTGATTCATATCCAGAGACCACAACTAATTAATCTTTGCAAGAAGCGGGTACTCCGGATCCTTTTATTCATTTATATCCATTAATGTTGTTATTTTAAACTAAAAGGGATATGCAACATTTATCAACTTTATGTTTGAGTCAGGCCTTGGGTCACTGATGCACTAAAACGTAGTGGCGCTACTGGCCGTGGTGCCGCGCCGTAAGCAGCAAGCTACTCACGAGGTAGAGGTCGCGTGCGGCGGGCCCGGCGCTGTCTCCGACGCCCTCCAGGAAGTACGTCACCATGTTGCCCTTGCCCTTGACGTCGACGGTGCCGCGGCAGTGCAGCCGGTAGCCGCGCGCCGACAGGATCTCGTACACCTCCTGTGTCACCTGCGCAACACATTCGACATTTTCCTTCACAATATACGCTGCGGCCGTAGTTGGTATATCTCGCCAAATAGCACGCTCGTAGCACTCACGATCATCGTTGATGAGGATAAAGCACATTATTTATTATGATACCATAATCGCACAGCTTTACGTATGTATACATGAATATGGAGAACATATCCTTATGAGGTCAAGTCCGTTATGTGCTATACTATGATTTATACTGGTGTTGACAATATGCTAACTTATACAACGGCGACGAGATTCGCCGGAGCAAAATCACAAGAGATTTATAAAGAGACGCTTTTATTTCTTTATTGACTTGAACTATGAATTTCTTTTAATTTATCTGAGGACATAGCCCCGGGGATGGTAGTTCGCAAGCGTAACGTTACGCGCGGTTGAGCGGCGAGTGAGTGCGCGGCGAGAGCGCCCACCTGTATCTGGTCGAGCAGGCCGGTGGAGTCCATGCGCGAGGCGACGTTCACGGCGTTGCCCCAGATGTCGTACTGCGGCTTGCGCGCGCCAATCACGCCCGCTACTACTGGCCCGATGTTGATGCCTGCCGACACACATTTTAATACACCTATCGTAGATTCGGAGGCGCGCGAGGCGACGAGGCGCCGCGAATCGCTCACAGTGTCACATGCAATCGCATCGCGCTGCAGCAATTCGCAGGAGCGAGAGCCGCGCGGGGAAAGGAAAACGCCAAGCTGCGGAGTCACCGCCTTACCTATCCTGACGCGGAAGGTGTTGAACGAGTGCTCGTTGACGTAGGCGAGCTGCTTGCGGATGCGCAGCGCGTAGTCCGCCATGGCGGTGACATGGCGGTAGCCGCGAAGGTCCCGGGTGGATGTCGTCAGTCCTGCGTGTGCGCAAAAGACATTACTATCAATAAAAGCGCATCAAATAGAAATACCAGTAAACATACTGAATAAGGTTAAATATTAATAGCATTGAGATATTGAAGCAAAAAGTAAATATTGAGCGGAGACCTGAAGCAGCCATGTAGGTAGCACCGGTGCTCTTGATCTTCTCGATGTATTTGAACTGGTCCTCGGCTAGGATCTCGTCGAAGTCAGCGATGATCTCGTTGAGCAGGCGCAGGCACTCCACGCCCTCGTTGTTGCCCTCCAGTTCCACGTAGAACTCGGAGAAGTTCGGGATCGAGGCGAACATCACGCACACCGACTCGCATTGCTCGTGGTACAGCTCCTGTCAAAAGTAACAGCGTAATTGCGGCGCTTTTCACGTCAAATTGTTCATCAAACAAACTTAACTTTGCAATGGTTTTATCAGCTAACGAAATGAACGTAGAAAGTTAATGTGACGCCAATTCAGTTACTAATAGTGTCTGTTTAGTGCATTTGTACTCGTAAATCCCCAGTTAAGTCGTATTGCTAATTTCGTAGTTGGTACATGTGGCTTTGAAAACTTGTCAACAGTAAGCGCACTACTCACCAAAGCCGCCGGCCCACCGGCCTATGTCGGCAACTTTTTGTTGGCGGACTACTTGGTGGCTTCACTTATACTTCATAGCAAGTCGGAAAACTTTATCAGTGACATGTGAGCGGCTGCTTTGGTGTGTAGTGCGTTGTATATTAATAACTAAGATACCTAAGCATCTCATCATGTTACTTGACGATTTATATTTCGAATCTGACGAACCATATTTTCGCTGAATATTCCACGACTGAATACGTGATTATTTAAGTATTAAGACAACCAGTGATCCTTACAAAATTACATGATGATATAAATATAACATGTATGTGTTAGAAGTGTTGCACTCACATCGATGTTCTTGTCGCTGCAGAGGAAGTGCTGCGCGACATGCTCGGGCAGGATGTTGGCGAGCAGCTTGCGGTTGTACGCCTGCAGGTGCTCCATGTCCTCCTTCTCATCTGTCACACACATATTATAGGTTTAGCTTCACCACCATCACCATCAGCCAGTCTACTGCTGAAAATAAGCCTCCGCCAAAGATTGCCAAATTGAGTGGCTCGACGATATTGTATAATATTAAAGAAACGCGCCGAGGTAAGAAAGGCGGGCCCTAAAACCTGCTGGAATAACGCAAGGCATCTGCCCTGTGATATGTCTATCTAGATACATTTTACTCGAGGTGCTATTTCAGATGTTTATCTTAGTGCGTACCGTTGGCCTGTAGTTTCCAGATGAAGTCCAGTCGGTAGGTGCTCTCGGTCTGTTGCGAGTGGAGCAACAGTGCCACGGTGGCGCCCACCGCAATCACGATGTTGGTCCACTGCTGGTTCCAGTCCAAACCGCATCGGTGCCTGGGACACAAACGTGTATCAATTAGGCAGAGGGTACATTGGAGCTGAGCATTTTCGTATAAGCTCCAATGGCAGTTAATGTGCCCAGAAATTATGGATCTGTCACAGGGACCCACGTAAGTTTTCGATTCAGGTTCGTCCAATCAGGCTTGAATAATTACGTCGTTGGCGAGAGATCGCCTTGTGGCGTTGGTGAATACTATATCTGAGCTACATTGCACATACATAAAAAAAAATATAGCGGCGGTTTCAACTAAATGTCACTTACTGGTAGTCATAAAAGTGTTGCTGGTAATACAGATGCTCCTGCGTGGTGATGGTGACATAGGTGATGCACACGCTGAGCAGCAGCACCATCTTCACCATGGTGATGAGGATCTGGTGCACCGCGCACAGGCACATCGCCATCACGGTTAGTTGCAGGTAGTGCTGCAAACACAAGTACAAATTACACCACTTGCCACTCAATTGTAATCGATTTGAAAAAGTTAGTGTTTGAAAAATATGATTTTTCGTCTTAATGTCTTATTTTTTTTTAAACTCACGGTTCAACTACTCAGAAAAATGGCAACGTACCTCGTTCATGTCGTATGGGCAGTAGCCGTTGTTTCCTGCTCCCACCGAGAATACTCCCTGAACCTGCAACACACATACAGAGTGAGGACCAGCAACAAATATTTCACACACAATCGTCAACGAAGGCAAGTTTTGCTCTTTGTTAAAAATCCCTTCTCTTTCTGGCGCAATTGTTACGCGTATCTATAAATATTGAGATATTTTTTTTTTACGTGTCATTGAATTCCTTCTTTTATTTCATTTCCACTAAATGTCAAGTCATTGTTTCCACCGATCTGATCAAAGACGAGATGGATTGGTGTAGTGGGTATGCGCGCGTAATGTTTATTAGTCTGAATGCTTGTAAGGCATGGTACTCACCATAACCACCTGTATCTGCAGGATGACTGCGCTCACCACGAAGAACGACATGAGCTGCGCCAGCGTGCGGTTGTTGTGCAGCCGCTGCGACGCGCGCTTCAGCTTCGGAGTCGCGTGCTGCAACCGACCATGTTACATCGATCAGTTTCAAGTAAGATACTTAATAAATAAATACACCCAAAAGTAATGTATAGTCTTGACAACAAGACACTAGTCTTGTGATGTGAGACTGAGAAGCTTTGAGAGACTTTTCGATTTCACTACACGCAGACTGGAAACAAATATTTGTGGAAGGCACAAGCATTGTCCCGGTGTGAGGATAAAACTCATCACCTCCCGTTTCATAGCCAGCTGCTAACCAACTGCGCTTCAGAGGATGTCAAAATGAATACAATCTGAATTCAAAATGTTATTAATCTCAATATTAAACTGTACGAGTACCTTGAAGTCAATGCAGAACACGAGGTAGGTTGCACTGGCGACGGCAATGCCGCAAGTCACCATGGTGGCCACGCTCAGCAGCGACCTGATGGAACAGCTCATTGTATTTTATAATAAGAAGTTAACTAGGCTGCATAGTTAAGAACTTATAAAGATTTAATAAGTTTATGACATTATAAACCTGTTGGAGTTGAATACTCGTAATGTGACCCAAGTGAAGCAGAGCTTGTGCAAACCGTGCACTTGGAATTATTCATACCAGTACGTAAATGAAAACTGTCTGCATTTTGGCCAAAAACTAAGAATGAATTACTCACAGCTTGAATGCGAAGGACTGCACCAGCACGACGGCGGCGTACACCGCCAGCGAGCACAAGAAGTACACCTTCAGCATGCGGTCGCGCTCCGCCGTGTACTGTTCACAACACAGCATTCAATTTGTATTGTACAAGTTAATATAATATAATAACTACATTGTTTCTTCTTCATTATCCATTTATGCTACTATACGAGTATCTGACTTTCAGTGGTATAGACCTTTATGTCTTGTGTTCGTATGCTAATATCTGATTATGAATGTGCGCTTCAGAAAATGAGCAAAAACCGCCTAAATGACATCTCCCAGGATAATTTCGCTAAAATGTAAATACTCAGGATAATCTGTGATATGTAACGGGAAAGGTAAGTAATGGAGCCTACCACGAGGCAACTCTATAATGCCAGTCTAGTTAATCGGAAACTGAGTAAGTTTCCGCTTGAATTTATCTAAAAGATATCCTCAGCCCTCAAAGGCCACAGAAAGTTTGATACGTCGAGATATGTTTACTTCAAGGCAACGAGACCACCACGGCCGATTTGATCAGCATGTATATTTATGTTGATAATTGTCTAAAAGGTAGTTGTCAGTAGAGAGATACGAGTATTGTACCTTGCTCTCGAGCTCGCTGTCGCGGAAGGTGAGCGTGCAGGGGCGGCAGTGCTCGGCGCGCAGGCGGTCGATGGAGCGCGCGTCGATGGCCTTCATCAGGTATTCGTTCACCTCGTCCTCCGGCTTCTTGTTCTCGCTGGCCGCGTCAGCCATCCTGCTGCGCCACACATACTTACTTAATTCACTCATGTAGTAGATATCGTATATAATGACAATTGTGGTGGAGTAATGCGAAATATTTTATTACAAAGTTTTAAATCTGCAACGTTAAAGCAAGCGTTAAATGAATGAAAATAACGTTACTTTGGAATATCTAACTAAAGCTTAAACCTGTAACCACAGTTTGGAATTCCATACCTGACTGTATGGATACAATAATAAAATAATGAAAGAATGGTGCGTAGTTTGCTCATCTGTTTGTGTAAATAGAATAAATAGGCAAGCGAGCCGAGTGTGCGGCGGCCGGCGACAGATGCGCGCTGATTACTTTTATGCAAATCTGGTTGCAGCCACAGCCGCCGTGCCGATTAGCGCCCATATCCGCGGAAAATTCGATGCACAAGGAAATTATTGAAGAACTGCTCTATCAGAAAAGTGCGGATTATTAATCATACCGCATAATTGCCGCCCATACTTACAGTACCTATTCTCGAATTAAGTCTATAATACAATGTTATCATACTATAACGCAGCTTGTTAATATTTCTGCAACAAAGGTGTAAAATATACACGCAAAAGTATGAAATAAAACATTTTTTCCGAAGATGGTATAACCATTCTTAAAAGTTTGCATAGTGACCGTTTTAACCAAGATTATCAGACTCAAATTTAAAATCAATTGCACCGAAACCCAAATTGTGTTGAATCAGAAGTGATTACGTTTTTGTCGCATGTTTTCCAAATAATCTCCGCGTTATAACTTTATCTTCTATAAAGTTTTACGTTGAAAAACTAAAAACATGTCTGTTAATCCGTAACGCCTATCATTTTCTTATATCTCTTAGGCAGGAGTGACACAGTCCTACATACGCGGATTCATAGCATAATTATAGTACTTTGGTTTATGTATAGAATACACAATGCTTACTATTCTGAAAAGACTTACCTGGAGGAGTGCTTGCCGTGCTGCGAGCCGTGGCCCATGACGCGCATCTCCTTCGACACGTTGCCGTTCATCGCCAAGCTGTGCTGCGGCTTCTTGTCCTGCACACACACACAAATTACAAGTCATTGCACGAGCTCGCCACGTCTGTATCTATCACGTGCACACAACATGCGCAAGTTGAATGAGTAATTTGTGCGCACGTCGCCACTAGACACAAGTTCACGTTTCGTCCTTACAACTGTCGCTATTACATTAAATGTATTAACAGCGGCAATTGAGCTCTCTTCTCCTAGGTGCTTTCATTTAGACTCGGCGAATATACTGAGACTAGCAATTAGACGCTGCTTTATATTCTCAGTAACTAAAGAAATTGCATTAAGAGACAAATATAGAGTCTTGAGAAAGGCTGTTAGGCACGTAAGCATACAGAGCCGTTCAAGTATTTCTGGAGCTCACAAACATTTGGTTTGGCGTTGGAACAAAACCCGAAGCTTCTTATTTCTTTTGTTTCATAGACGGAATTTAACTAAGCCACGGAGATAGGCTGCTAAAGATCAATTGTTAATTTCGCCACACTTTTGGCGCTGTTTGGTACTTTTTTGAATTCCATTTTTTGTCCATTGCTTTTAAATCAGTTACTTTGAGTTGTTTATGTTTTATGACCGCACAAGTATGGTAGGTATATATTAGCCTAATCTTATATGTTTGTTATTAGCCTGTATGAAATTGTTGCACTTGTATTTCTCGTTATATGTATTGGTGTATTGGTGTAAACAATTGTTGGCTAATAAAATAAATAAATAAGTACTAACCACGCGGCTGGTGTCGTCGGGCACGATGAGGAAGGTCTCGATGTTGTGGTCCTTGAGGTAGGCGTTGCGCTGGTCGCCATAGCCCGGCTCCACCTTGTAGTCATCGCCCAGGCAGCGCAGCGTCTCCTTCGTGATGTGCACGCGGCTGCGACAAATACACCGGTCAAGCGATACCCTTTGTGGTGTACACATTAATAAACTTGTAGGTACATGCAGATCCAAATTAAGATGTAAGTCGTGTGTCGTGAGTATCAGAAAGCACGAGCCTGTTTAGTTAACAACACTTAGAGCCAAAATGTAGATTGCACAGGCATTAATCTCCGTGGGGGGATCGAAGCCCCAGCTTTTCGTTTCGTAGCAAACATTTAACCAAATGCGCCACGAAACACCTCAACGGTCCGCAAGGACTAATTGTGCATCTGCAGATTCGAGTTCGGTAGAACTACTGCGAGTAGTGAATAACAACGTGGAGGAAGTTATCTGTCGCCCGCGGCGGAGGGGCGGAGGGGCGGCGGGGAGGGAGGCCGTGCGATTTGCGTGCAAATCTGCCGGTACCTGCACCGATACCTCCTAACTACGTTCCCACTGCGGTGAGCGAGATTGTAATTGGATTAGTTCCTACAACTACGCCAGGGTGTACCGAGTCGGAAGATTTTTAATCTTGCAGAAACTTGGTGAATGTTGTTATAAGATAATTGATAAGAAGTTCCGACGACTTTTATACTTCCGAGACTTGTATGGGATTATAAAACAAATTATCTTACATAGCTATGCAGTAATACGTCAGCTGTTCCTATCCTAAAAATTATTAAATTGTATTCAACGGTAAATAGACGGGATATATTATACATGAAAAGGTTCTATGGGATACATAGCATTATATATTAGTTGATAAAAGCAGTCTATTATTATTGATTTTGTTTTTAATTTAACAATTTAAAATATATGGACAAGTTCGAAGCGATCGTGTTCATGTTCTGCAGTAGATACATGCAGTAGTTTATATTAGAGAAGCATGTGTACTGACCCGGCAACGCCGCCGCTCTCCATGTAGTTAGCGAGGGTGACGTCGTTGGACCACACGTCGAACTGCCACTTGCGCAGGCCCAGCACGACGCAGTGCACGCGGCCAGTGTGGATGCCCACACGCATGTTCACGTTCACCGCCATCACCTCGCGCACCAGCCTGCACAGGGAACACACCACTTACTAATGTTCTATGGGCGTAGGAAGCTTCTTGACACAAGCCTCTGTCAAGGATTATTATAGCGTCTGAGAAGCAGCATATATCAAGGGACTATCTGCAATCTTTTCGATGCTGTTACATGCAGTATATGGGCTCCCCTTGAGAACTTTTTGACAAATTTCTGCACGTATTGTCACACAATACTATGAGTACTAGTGTAGAATTGAAGTACGATGTTCTAACCTGACTGGGTAGCGATCAGCGCACACAATGTTGGCAAACTAGCTATAATGACCCGCGCAAACATGTCGCATTTTGTGTATAACTTGCTTATATTTTTGTGGACGATGAATCTGATCAGTCCAGCTTTCCATCAGTATCACTATACCCGTTATCACCCCACCATACAACAACAAAGCTAGAGTTAGTGTATACTCACGCAATAGCATCGATCATGTCAAGTCCCATCTCAACGCAGCACTTGGCGTGGTCGTCGCGCGTCTCAGGCAGCCCCGACACGCAGTAGTAGCAGTCGCCCAGCAGCTTGATGCGAAGGCAGTGGTGCTCGGCGGCCAGCCGGTCGAATCTGATGGACACAAACGTAGGTTATATCTCATTTGTTTTAGTAATCGTCAGTTACTGTCAGCTTTAATTAGAAAAATACTGGTGAGGTATCGACAATTCCACCTTCTATTGCAGTTGCGAATATCTTATTAGTAGGTAGCTCGTTTGCTCGTTAACCTCCTAGTATATAAAGAGACAATAGTGATAGTACTAATTTTGGTTAAAAGAAAACTAATGTTGACAAAAATAAAATTGGTTAAAAAAAATGAAGTACCTACGTACGAACGTTAGTGACCTTTGACTGCAGCGGATATTACAATAAATAAACCTTTCGCGTTTTTATGTGATTTACGGTTCATTAAATCTCCGTACAACTTCATTAGTGCAAGGGCTCGTTAGCGCGCGCGCATCGCATACACGCTCTGATGGATGGGCTAATCCTCCCGCCCTCACTTTATCATCGGCGAAATGATAAATACGCTTGTTTAGAATGCGCTCTCATCGCGCTCTCCCCGATCTCCCCGCCACGCGCCGCCTCGCAATAGAATGCTTTGAGTTATGGTGGTAGGGAGCCTGACAACTGCTGACACATTTAGTAATGCTGTTACAAAGCCACACGCAAGTCACACTTGATTGTACGTTCACGCAATGCAACAGATTGACAGCAATACGGTACATCAGGAAAATATGGCTGAATAAAAACAGCTTCAGTGTATTTTTTAATATTTTCAGTGCGATAATCTTTGTTGATACAATACCAAACAATACACATTATAAGCTCAATATTATATGCAATATATCGTAATCGTAGGAGTTGAACAATGTCACAGGGTAAATAAAAAAATTGGCGAGAATAGTATCCACTATGCCTTTTTTTCAAGATATGACTACTTTTTACACAATATCGACAGAAAAATCAATTAGGAACAAAATGAAGAGCTTATAAGGTGCGCTCTAGCGGTCGTCGATGGCTCTTTGTTAGGTAAATGAAAGAGGGCAACAAGCGTCCTCAACAACGTCACTTAGTCACCACGCTCCCGGCGGCACTTTATTATCTAATCCTGTGATCAATTTGTCCCACCGCTGTGTACTTGTGTTCAGCTTTCCCGCTCATAGTCCAGGTACATTAATTGTTATCAATACCTCTTGGGGAATAAAGTTCGACTTTTGGGTGGTAGCGAATTGGTATGTGCTCGAATAGCGAATAATCCAATCCAATCCATGAGCCAAAGGAAGTTGACTGCTGAACATAGGCCTCTTCCAATAATTTCCACAGTGACCGGTTGGAAACAGCCTGCATCTAGCGACGTCCCTCGACCTTTACCAGGTCGTCTGACCACCTAGTGGGTGGACGTCCCACGCTGCGCTTTCCGCTTCGTGGCCTCTATTCGAGAACTTTTTGGCCCCATCGGCCATCAGTTCCCCGGGCTATGTGCCCACTTCAACTTGCTAATCCACTGGGCTATGTAGGTTATTTTAGTTCTCCTACGGATCTCCGCATTTCTGATTCGATCTCATAGGGAAACCCCGAGCGTAGCCCTCTGCATAGCTCGTTGAGTGACTTTGAGCCTCCTAATAAGGCCCATAGTAAGAGGATACGTTTCGATGCCGTAGGTCATCACTAGCAACACACAATTATCGAAGACTTTCGATTTGAGGCACTGAGGTATTTTGGGCGAGAAGACGTCGCTACCATAGCAGGGAATAGCGGGGCTGCCGAGGATTGGGGCCTGGTCCGGGTTTTTCTCATCATTGAGAGGTTTTTGCCGATACTCGCCACGCTTGGCAGGTGGGTTGGCGAGCGCAGGAGGAGCTCGCGTTGATGACGCTGCTGCCCGTCATCAACCGGGGAAAGGAAGTTGGGTTTGTGGATACAGGATATTATGGAAAAGGAAAATATGGCCTGTAGGAGTGGACACTGCAGTCATGGAGGTTGGTAGTGACTTTAGTAGCTCGGGGGGCCGAGATCGCGTACTCGTAGCATCTATTCTAAGACGAATAATGCATTTTGTTAAAAAAAATGAACCGCACAAGTGTGCCGTATTTTAGTTTTATGTTATGTATGTAAACCCGGTTTCGTTCAGGTATGAAAATTTGCATAGATCAGCAAGAGATAACCGTGTCTCTTCGATGGAAGCTCTGAACTGCACTGCACACATAACACTAGGTGTACATGCAATGTAGTCACTTTGCCCTAGTAGTGCGCAAAAAAGGCCTAAATTTCTAGTACTTGAAAACTACTTGAAGTGCGAGAAACACGCAGCGAGCTCGGAACAAAGTGACGTGGTTGAGGGGTGCTTTGTGACCTTTGTATTTTTGCATTCTGTGTTCCATTGAGTTAACATTCATACTGACTATAGTCTATGCCGCCCTCATACCCACCATTGCAATTCCTGTGAGCCAGGAACGACAGTTACACACAATTTAATAAACACTGAGGTTCAATGAGTCTAAGTTGTTGCTATTGGTTTATTGTCTAGTTTACTGCTACATAATGTTATATTATAGATTTATGTACTTGTGTCGTCACCTAGTGCAGTTTTGTCGATAGCTCCCCGACTTTGTAACGAATGTATGAATAAACAAGTAACGTGACATCGTACCTGGCGAAGAGTTCGTTGAGCAGGCGCACCAGCTCCTCGGCGGTGCACTGGTCCGATAGCGAGGTGAAGCCGCAGATGTCCGCGAACAGGATGCTGCGCACAAAACATTATTTATTGAATTTGATATGGAGTACATTGATTCGTAATTAGGGAGACGGGGACCGACAATTGTTTTAAAGAAATTTTAGCGCCACGTCTGAGCAAAGAATAACAATGCACTTATATAATGTGAAAGTGTAACAGTGTGTTTTTTCTAGTCGTTTCGTTTCCCTTAAAATATCACACAAGCAGGCTGCGTATACACTTGCTCACTATCGGCTACAGAAATTAAGACGATTTTTTTTATTTTGTGTTTATGTTTAATGAAAATACAAAACATATGTAATTATGGAAAAAAGGTTTTATGGTTAAAAGTTTGTAATAGTGGATTTTCTTATCGTTTCAATTTATACACCGGACGCAAACTACAAGAAGGAAATATTTTTAAAACAGGAAGCTATTTATCCTTACTGTATAAGGATAGCGGGCATTGCACAATGCACTGTGTGTTGTATCTCGCACAGATTGGTAAAAGAAAACAAAAACACGAAGTCCAGAGTAAACATTTTTAGAACAGCATCGTTCAATATAGGTATCAGGTAATAGGTAAGTATGTTTGCTGTGGTACAGTGGGCGCGTTGTGTTGTGTGTTGCGGGCCCTGTACATTTACTCTGATTAAATACATCTTGTGTGTTCGGGAAACTGATCACACGCAATATTATTCAGAGATATGTGACCCGACGATGTCTCCATACACATTAGCGGCCTACTCTCTTATTTTATTCGCGATACGAGCAATGTAGCATAAGATTTGTCATTGTCACTGTAACTTTCGAGCTGTCTATACCTAATTGCCCGTAAATTAAACATTACGCATTTTTCTCAATGTTTTATCCAGTCGCAGCCATGTTATCTTGGTTTGGTCATCACTCAGTAAACTCTTTAGCTTTTAAAACATTCCGAATTGGTATAATTCGATGCTCAACGTAACTCAACGTCACTGTAACATTCGTCGGTATTCTGTAGTACATCAAATGAAAATTACATTGCTACAATCCTTTAATGAATTACATATCCAAAACATAGTTTTTTTCTATTCCGTGGTAGTCATCCCGACAGCCCCCCCCTTGTGGTCTAGGTCCGTTGGTCGGCGCTACTGGTGCGGGAAGTTGTTGCGAGTTGTTTCTAAAGGTACAGGGACACCGTGCGGCGTGGCGGTTTAAATACTTGATGAGTTCGGCTTACAATATTTGCAAACAATTTCAATATCATTTAATATTTATACCTGCGTGAAACCGGCTAGAGTAGGTGGTAGCTTCCGTTTGATCATTAATTATTCAAGAAGAAAACTTGTTTTATTAGTTGACCGCGTCATTCAGTAACATAAGCAACACTGTCCCTATCCTCCAATATTACCATATCTATATCTTGTTCTTCTAATGAGAAATTATTTGTCCACAAAGTGCAACTAAAGTAAAGATTGAAAATGTTCTAAGCGACAAGTGTATGTTTTCTTTCCTGTTTTGTAAATTTCTACGATTAAATTACTGTCATTTGCTACTTATTTACCAAATTAATAGCGAGGCAACGTGCATTTAAAAATTAGTTCAGTGTTTTCAACTAGATGGCGCTAGCATACTAAGAAAAATTTCAATAACTATACTGATGGTGTTTAATAGTTTGTTTAGGCATGTGAGGAACAAGCCAGTCGGGATAAATTCATTGAAAAAAGTTCTTTGTGTAGGCATATTATGGGGAATGAGACAATCGGAATTTCTTCACATGAATCTTTTGAAAAACGAATCTACAAAAATACACATACATTTTTCCACAAAATCTTCGGCAACTATCTACTCATAATAGGGAAACCTAACTCAGTCCGGACTCCGGCTCTCTAGTCGTCAACGACTTACGGTATGATGGATTATTCCGTACCAGTTGCTGCTAGCCGTACTCTACTTTTTGCCAATAATAATGTTATAATGAGAGATCGTGGTGTAAAGGGTAAAGAAAAGTGAGCAACACTGACGTGCTAATGAAAATAGGTTATTTTTACGGTGAATATAAACATCGTTGAGGAATCTATAGGCTTGCGGTTTCAACAAAAGAATTTCAGATCAATTATTTAAATTTACAGAAATCTAACGCGTGATTTGAAGGAGACAAATCACAGACTCATTCTATGAATGGGGGAGTTTGGGCACGCTGCCAACAGTGAGACGTAATTAGGCTTATTTCACTAGGCATATGAATAGGCTTCTTGCAAAACACTGCACGAAGTACACTAGTCCACATCGAGTGCTCGGTGAATATCGGGCACGTGCGCTAACAACACGTAGCGCAATTTGCAGCTAAATTGTGGGCGAGTCATGCATAATGGCGCTGCGCCGTGTGCGCCAATCTGCGTCAGGATACGCATCGATAACCACTAGCCACCAGCCAGTGCACACGAGCACTACTCGCCACTCCACACCGCTCATTAGAAGGAAATTTCGGCAGGATGCTGCTGTCAAGTCAGCGGAATGATAAAAACTGTTTTGTTTTTAATCATCCATCAGCCAAAGGAAGTCCGCTACTGAATATAGGCCTCTCCCAATGATTTTCACAGTGACCTGTTGAAGGCAGCCTGCATCCAGCGACGTCCCGCGTCCTTTACCAGGGCGTCTGACCACCTGGTGGGTGGACGTCCCACCATCTCCCGTTTAATTAATAAATATCTACAATACCGACAAACGCAGCGTCGAACGTCTAAGATGGAATAAAGACTTTATAAAGATTCTCAAAGTGTCAGAGGCACATTGTAGTTACTTTAGACTAAATTACTGAGGAGCATGGATGGTCCAATAATCTGAGGAAACTAACTTGAAGTGACAGATTTGCTGTTGGGTTTTTGGTGAGTGAGGTATATTTAAAAAGGCAATGTATATACGATCCAATTGTCATAGATGTTCTTGGGTGATATTAGGCAATAACAAGTCACTGGAGGCAAACCAAGTTGCCATGGAGATTGAAGTCTACGAGACCGGAATAACCGCAAGTGTTCCCGCCCTTGAGGAATGAGTACGCTCTTTTCTTATCTTTCTATCAATAGAATTTTTATTTCTCCTTACGATATGTTATTCATGAATATGATAATTGTGTTTTATTTTTTACCATCGCGCTTGCCACGCTTCCCTTTGATTACACATACATTGAGAGAAATAGGTAATTTTCTTTGAGATAAGAGAATAACATGCGTTTTGATCAGTCGCGAGAGCGTTCGTAAATTACTTAATAACATTCCGGGAACTGATCGGAATCTCGGTACATGTTGTAATATAAATCTATCAGAGAATTATCTATCTATCTGTTTTCTTATAGCATAGGTCCGGCAAACGAGCAAGCTGGTCACCTGATGGTGAGTGATCACTGCTGCACAAGAACATCTACAACGCTTGGATCATGGATGTGTTGCCGGCTAATTAGATAGAAAGGGGAGCAGAAAAGAAGAAGAACGTGAAGAGGAAAGGGGTATAGAGCAACCGGCGTTCTCACTCTCCAAACAAAACGCGACAGCTAAACTGTCGCTTCACATCGATCTCCTGTGAAACAGTGGTACCACCCCGGACAAGCCTGCCAATTCATGCTAAGTCACGGTTGACAGCAGCGTAGCTGCAGAGCATGTAGATGCTACCAACACTGCTAGTGCGTTAGAGCAAGTCTGTGCATAAATTCATAAAAAAGTGAAAAATAATATATTTTATATGTTGAGTCTTGATATTGGATTTTTCTATTCATTATCAGCTCGGAGTCAGGAATTTGTGCCCGATATGGCGATAGGCTCGCCCCCTATCACATCGTGGGACGGAATATACAAGGCGAAACGTGGGTGTTCTGTTAACACCTCTGCCTACCCCTTCTGGGAAAAAGGCGTGTGTTTATGTATGTATGTATGAGTCTTAGTTGTATATAATGTTTTTTTTATTTATAGATATATGTCTTTTTTCTTGTGAAATTTGTATAATAGTTAAATTTTTGTGTCCATTAATGATCTCTTATGTTTTCTGTCGATTGTTTTGGAATTATGATTTGGTAAGTTTAAATATTTTTAGTTATTCATTTTAAGTGATTTTGATTGGTTGGCAATTTGATTAGTGTAATTGTTTTTGTTTAAAAGCACTAATCAAATAAACTTGTCTATGATTTAAAATATTTTTCAAAGAAGTATTAGTTTCACTGACGCCTTGCTACCGTGAAGTTAGTAAATCGGGAAAAAAATTATAACCCCAAGATATGAGTGTTGTGGGGTGCAGAAAATAAACCGCGTGACGCGTCTTAGTGATGTGTTTTGCATCGCTACGGGACGCTGGGCTACGCATGTCTACGCAGCTACGCAGGTCTACGTAAATTCTCTACGCGTCGTTTCTACGTTTAAGTGATTGTGTCATGCAGGTAAGAATGAATGTTGTACATTTACTCTTACCAAACGAATACGAAAGTACAAAAGTTACCCAGGCGCAGATAGAGTGCATAAATTTTATTATTATATTGAGACAGCCAAGTTATAATAATATACTCGTATTAATTCACCACGTACAGTTTGATAGACGATTATCTTTTCCAATTCGACACGATTATGCGGGACTACACAATTGTTATCTTTTCTTCCGTTCAAAAAAGTCTACGAGGTCAGATGAAAGTCATCTGAGAGAACTTTTCTTATAGCTACTTAGACGGTATAGAACGAAGTCATATTATTCATTTTTTTATACATACATAAACGTCACGCCTTTATCCCAGAAGGGGTAGGCAGAGGTGCTACCAGGACATTCACGTTTCACCTTTCGTGTTCCGCCCTACGATGTTTTAGGGGGTGAGCCTATCGCCATCTCTGGCACGAATTCCTGACTCCGGGATGATAATTAATTGAAAAATCCAATATCACTGTTTCGTAATCGTACCGTAGAACAACTACGCCGTCGTGATTTTTTTATACTGAGGAAAATATTACTTACGAGCTTTTGAAGTATATGTACTGAGTGTCAGATTTATCATTATGATAAGAGACGTTCATACAACGCGCATGTGAGGGTAGATAGCTGGCGCGGAGTAGCTGCACATTGTTTATCAGCCGGATTAAGGCTAAGCAATTTCCGCTGTTTTCAAGAGACGTGACCGGCGTGCTGCCGGCGCTGTCGAGCTTTAATCAGTATTTTTAATATATACAATATACTCGACTGCCTCGGTGGCGCAGTTGTACTACGGTATGATTCTCTCGGAAAGGTCTCGAGCTCGAATCTCGGGTCGAGCAGTGATATTGGATTTTTTTATTCACTATCACCCCGGAGTCAGGAATTTGTGCCCGATATGGCGATAGGCACACCCCCTATCGTGGGACGGAACACACAAGGCGAAACGTGGGTATCATAATAGCAAATCTGCCTACCTCGTCTGGGAGAAAGGCGTGAGTTTATGTATGTATGTATGTACAATTTACTCGCTTATATGCTCCAGTGGAAAAGGCAGTGGTGCCACTAGCTCGCTGTAATTATCCCTGTTCACCGATGTGCTTGGAGAACCGAAATGTTTACCAGGGCATGTTCAAATTACAGTCCAAGGCATTATGGAATATTTCTTTAAATCCCAATATTCGTATTTGGTAAACTATGTTACATTGTATTAGAATTTAGGATCCCACTTTTCCCATTCCCATATCTGCCATTAATAAAATTTTAAAAGGTTAATTGAAAAATGTATCTATTTCTAGTTACATACGTCTATTGATTATAACATTAATCAAAAACACAATGACATATCTAAGTGATTTGCATGGCACTCATATTTTTATCTGGAGAATAAAAAATCGCCTTAATATTTATGTCTTGTTCCGTCGAGAACGCCACGCAGTGCCGGGTGTCGATAGTCGCGGTGTCATGCCGGTTTGAAATGTGGCGAGGAGACTAATCTCGGCGCACGCCACGCTGCATGTTTAAATACTAATTGTAGAACCCATTGTGAGCTGAATCGAAGCTCTCACGTGCGTGAGGCTACACAGAGCACTCCATCGAGACGATTATAACTGCTGAATATATTTTGTACTAGGATGTAGAGGAGTTAGCGTAAACATCTTCGATAGAATTTGCGAAATGATAGGCCTTGGGTTCGATTCCCGAATAGAGACTAATGTTCGAGGGACCCACAAATATTTGGTTCGGATGCGATTCTAATGAGAAATTCTCTTACAATTTTTAATATCACGAGTGTTGAAACTTGGCATAAGTTGTAAGAAAAGTGCAAGTCACATAATTAATAAGAACTTCTACCAAGATGATTATTAAAACAATTTAGTTTGCAATTAAAACTTTAAACTACAACTCTGCACTTTATACTTAGTGCAAACTTACTTACGGTATTCGCTAGCTGATAATACACAAATAATATAAAGCAATAAACTCGAAATTTCAACACTAAGGATTTTCATTCATGTGCACCCGCTGCTGACTTGACATGACAAACTTTGGCCACTTTTCATCAACTGTAAAAGGTGTGTATCTACCATAACAATTTATTCGACTGAGTTTACTTGTGTATGTTTAAGAAGACATAGAAAAGGTGGTATATGTTGTTATATTAACTAGTAAATACTAATAAATAAATTGTGTGAAATACTAAAATAACAAGAATACACCTGGTGGTAGGTGCAGTGTAGCCGAAAAAAGGATTTCACGACGTTGGTCCACGCCCGGCACAGTCTAGACCGGCCGCATTCCACATACCCTGAGCTAAAATGTGACATAGCCAGCATAAAAACATCATAATAATAACTATGCAGATGTTTTCGTCCATTGACTCAATTTGAGGCGACAGTGAGCGATCGCGCCGATGGGCAGTTGTTTTACAAAAAGCGTGTTGGTACAGCGTGTCTGCTCGCTGTTCAGCACCGTACGGCGCTGTAAGCACGTACGGTCACCGTCGTCCGCCGTTTGTGTATGTTCATGGATGCTGAAAATCCGCCGATAAACGGTTGAATGAATATCGAACGAAAAGATTGATGAATATGCAACCACAGAGCTGTGATGGAACTGCCGCCACGTGTTTTACTTTGTACAAGTTATTCGAGCGGAAATGCGGAGTTTATGTACTGATCGAATAAATGTAAATATTACGAACGTGCCCCGGGATGATTGAGTTTGTACTGAGCGTGTAAATATTATTAAACATGAATTAATAAAAAAATATAAAAAACTACATCCAACATAAAAAATCTCAATCGTACTCTCGATTTTGGAGGAGGCTCGTGCCTTGCAGTGGGGCGTATCTGGGCTAATACAGTACATATTACATACAACATAACACATGTATATTCATGGCATTACAGAATGTATACCAAATCTTATGTGGTGGGTATTAAAAATTGTGGGAGACTTTTTGGTCGGCCAATACCCAGCCCAAAACATTTGTCTATTTGTGGAGATCGAACCTCTGTCCTCTCAGGTTACAGTCAGCTCTTAATCAACTATACGCCTGTAGCACCAAGAGTTAGACAGGGATCACTAGTGTCACCAGCCCGCATACAATATTCGTTCCAAGGAGGAATTTGTAGGAGGAAATCTTTGTGATATGGTAAACACATTGCAGTTCCAGGAAACTCTTTTTAATATTTACATACATAAACTCACTCCTTTTACCCAGAAAGGGTAGGCAGAGTTGTAAACAAGACACCCACGTTTCGCCTTGTATTTTTCGTCTTACGATGTGATAGGGGGCGAGCCTATTGCCATATCGGGCACAAATTCCTGATCCCGGGCTGATAATTAATAGAAAAATCGAACATCACTTTGCCCGACCCGGGATACGAACCCAAGACCTCAGCTTTGCCACCATACTGTAATACAACAGCGCCACCGAGGCAGTGATATTTATATTCGGCGTAGAGTGCGACAAATGTCTACCTCGCGTGAAATGAGTTATGTGACGGAAGCAATATCCGAGTGAAAACTTATTGCATTTCTATAGTAATATACAGAAATATAGGAATAGAGCCGGTCATGCGTTTCGATGGCCGGAAATTGAAACAGCTTCATAAAATAACTATATCGCGATAGGAATTGCAGAACTGTACAGTTTCACACAAATGTATCATATCTTCAAAGGGTATTGGTACACAATATTTCGGAGTGACGCAGGCGAGCAGTATGCATGTATGTTGTAATGGGAAAATATATTTCTAGAATTTTCTATATTGGATATTGGATCCCGGATGGATAGTGTCGTGACCGTTGCCAAGTGCCAACGTGATTTCACTGCTGAACAGCTTTCACTTTAAAGTACTTACTGTGGAACTCAGAGTTTTTTTATTAAATGCAGCCGATAATTTCTCTGCATTGGTATTTAAATCTCTTTAGTTAAAAAACACTGTTAGTTTCGGCCAGTTTGGGTGAGAGGCATTGTGATATAATTGGGTTATTATGCCAAATAATAATTAATTAACAAATTGCAGTGTTTCGGTAATACGAGGAAAAGGTTTAGTCATTTCAGTAATAATTTAATGTTAAATTCTGAGATTAAATATTGATTTTCAATTTAACATTTATGGGGAAATCTAAATATAAATTAAACTGCATCATAATTAATATTATAATCGGTAAACCTAGTGTATGTTCCCTACGTGTGAACAGATAATATCTGAATAGTATTTCATTAATAACGAAACGACGCCAGCCATATTCAAAACACTACATAATATTTAGTTGAAAATAACAGCTCCATCTTTACTCCGAGCTTGTTTCCAAACTACAGAATAGTGTCTACACATAGCCTTAGCCCTACAATTATAATGTAATGAGTCTTAGATTCAGAAATAACAATTTTATGTTTTTTTTTTGTTCTATAGTAACTTGTTGGAAGAAAAACCTAGAAAACCTTACCAACAAATGAATAGACGGCCGTAGGCATTATTGCTGTGAGCTATCTCTTCCAGACGACCATAATTACGTACCTAATGGAAACTGCAATCTCGCAGTCGATTTAACCACAAAAGGCGTTGTAAAATGTAGATTAAAATGGTGATGGAAGGAAGTCCCCAGATGCGAAACTTGTTAATGCGAAATTTGTTATTTCTACTGCCAAATACCAGCGCGTTAGCACTTCGTTTCGGTTGGAGAGATATTGTTGCTAGTAAAATAACTGCAATATATACTTAATACCTAAATTTTTCGGGAAATAAGAGAGCAGTGTAATGTCGTGCAGTGCTTAATTAGTTTTGACTTGGGTTCATCCTATTTATGTGTTTCGTTTATCTGCGTGATTTATATAAATAAAATACCTAGCTAAACCATTTTAAGGATTAGCCGGAAATGCAACATACAGTTATGATGACGCCATAATAAAGAGCCGTGGACTGACCTGACGTTTTCATAGCGTTGGATGTAGATCTTGTGGAATTGCTCGTGGCGCGGCTGGCTGGCGATGTCGGCCTTCATCTCCATGGCGACGTGGCGCGGCAGCACCGACAGCAGCAGGCGCTCCTGTACATAAACCGCCATGTTATACTCATGTTCTTTTCTTCAAGAGTACATTAAGAAAGTATTAAAGGAGAGAGAAATGTGCGCGTATAATGTAAAAATAAAATATGACAAAATTCAGAAAAATGGTTTAAACATTATAAAAGATACGTAGCTACGAATGTTGTTGAAAGGTTATAAAGTTGTAAAGGATTGTTAGGTCTTGAAACACCGATAGCCGAAATAAATATATGTGGATCACAGTGGCATAATTGTCTAAACTTGGGGTTCGAACACGCGGCTTCTCATACCATAACCGTGTCGTAACCCAATGCTAAGATTAATCTAATCTATAATTAAAGACTAATCTAAAAAAAGAATGATGATTGCCATACTAAAACTGTTGCCAAAATATTTCAATTTCCCGTTTTTATTACGAACAAAAAATAACAAAGCTTGAACTTTGCGCATATTTTTGGTGGCTTCCGTTGTTGAAATTTGGACACGCGTGCGAGTGACGTGATGACGCGGTACTTGCCACGTGACACGCGGTGCGCCACATGACGGCACTATATTCAATTACTGTTTTTGATGGCCAATATGCATTACTGAACATACAACTCTTCGAAGGATTTCCATAGAGTCTTGTGAAGCGGCTTGAGTCCAGCGACGTATTAGAATATATATCAAGAAATTATTGAGGAAAGTCTATGTTCAATTATGGACATTTTGTAGGTGAAGAGAGGGAGAGTGATACATTACACAAATAATGCTCAGGACTATAGTCTTATACTCGTAGTCTCTCAATAGAAGCTAATGGGTCTCTTAGACGTAAAGCTATATTTTGTTTGCTTCTTTTAAAGTAAGCGTTTCTCGACTTGATAATAACCTTAAAAATATTTTGCCGCAGCGAATAACATTCACAAGTGCCTGATAGCACTCCTGTATTGAGTTTTATCGACGTTAAAATGCATCCGATAAGAGAACATAAATTTCTAACAGCAAAATGTTATATCAGAGTGTTTTATACGTGAATATAAAACTCATAATATTTTGATTGCGAAAAGCTTAGTAAAAATAAAAGAAGTGTGAAGGTCCGCACGAGTACAAAGGTTATAAAAACTTCAGCGCTTGGCTGTAGGCGTGACAACTGACAGTCGATCGGGTCAAACACTTCTCCATAGAGGCCATGCGCCAGCAAATGAACCGTCAGCGGTGTAATGATGTGGTTAATTGAGGTGTTGAGTAGCCATAATTACTCCTGGTTAGCAGTGCAGTCGGGTGGCTAACCGCGTCATAATTAATTATGTGGTATTAGTTGCTTAATTGCGTTCGATGTACTGGTATGTACTCGTAGTGCTGTGTTCAGACGTTAAGCGTGTGGAAAACAACAAGATGTGTTATAACGCTGCCTAGCGTAATGTATCAATGTGTAGATTGTAGGTATATTAGATTTTCTTATGACACTTTTAAAATAAATTACACGTATAACCTGCCTGAATTGCATAGGTAGATAGGGTATTCATGACTGGGCCATCATTGTAAACAGCCCATAGTGTGGAAAGTGACATTCTTAAACTAGTCTTTAGTCATTATTACGTTCCCTCTATTTGATATTATAATATTGCTGATCTTGGGCCCGTGAGCTGTTGCTGACATAAGATTGTTAAGTAGTTACTCGTCACTTTAATTACGTAACATAATCTGCAGTGTCAAAACCTATTTACGAGTATTCTTAAACCTATCCCAAGGTTGTCTGTAAGACATTGCCTTTGAGCGGTAATACAGCCAATTGTTCTTTTTAAGTATGCGATTTCTCATTGTATCAGTTTCTTTGTTGTGTGGGCAATAAAGTGTTTATAAATAAAATAGTTAATATTATTGTCAAAAGAAATTGTCACGGTCAGGTGCAAGCCAAGGAGCCGCCCGAATGACTTCAATTTTATGTCGTTTAAGAAGCTATTGGTACATAAAACGCAGTGAAGTGGTGCATACGAGCCGTGACGGGCGCTATAAACACTAATTGTAAGCAACGGCTCATTCCCGCGCCGTCAGCCTCGCGCCGTCAGTCTCGCGCCGCTGCACACGGTACTACCCAGCCACCTGGCCGTAGTGTGAGGGGAATACTCAATAAATCTCGTTCTTGTAACTGATTTATTAAAAGCAAACCCTTTGTACATACTTAGGCCTAAAAGAAAAATAAAATCAATTCAAATTGTCCTTTTCTAGAGTTTTTAATCTTGTGATGGAAAAATGGCATAAGAAATTTTCTTTCTGAAATTTTCACGTCTAAATATTGGAAGAGGTTGGCAGAGGAGTCACCAGTGGCAATTGCAGTTCACTGAGCTTATTTCCGTTCCTATACGTGACAGAATGCGAGCTTTACCATTCTCGAATTTAAATCCCAAACAGAATAAATAAGTTTTTTCGAACCTATACTCGTAAAGGCATACGATGTGGTAATTCTATTAAACATGTCAAACGCAAATAGCTTAACTGTGGAGCTTATGTAAAATAACCGACTTTGACTAAAAGAGAGTTCGTGAGCTAATCTGATGTTAGTTTGGTATTTCCACGCGAGTAGTGCAGGGGCGGGGTGCGGTGAGTGGCAACTGGAGCGGGGGGCAGATTAGTGCGCGATATCTGAGAACACAGGATAAAGTTAAATCGGCTCCTGACACAGGCAGCGGTGGAACTTTCCTTCAAACTCGTGCAACTTTTGTAGTGAATTAAATTGAGTAGAAGTAGCGCGACACGCGGCGCGGGGGGACTCCGCGCAGCGCTGCGTTACCAGCGTGGAACCTATTGCGGTGCGGGACTCCGGCTGATAAGGGGACGCGGGATTTTTGTAGTTGCCGGATCTTGTAGTATAATTACTAGAGATTCTCTTGTTGGTAAATACAGCATTTTGCGTGTGAGTTGGTTTGCTGTTTGACCACATAACGACCGTCGGAAACGATCGTGGATAATCTTTCATAGCGCCTCATGCAGGTGTCTTGCGTTTCAGATTTAGCGTGTGTATATATCTGGTGACAACCAGGCCGATATAATTCTGTCAATCGACGATAAAGGACTCTATTTGGACTGCACTCTTTTTACCATCAGGTCACTGTTGTTTAAGATAAAAAATAGCCTGAAAGATTTAGTCTAATAGAATACATTATGCATGCGTCTTAGAGTGTTGCAGGATGAACACGTGGCATGTTATCATCTATGGTGTTATCATGTATGAGCGTCAAGTGTGCGTCACAATCAGCACCGTTGATCATTGCACTTGTTCTGCAACATGCTTAACAATGCCTAGGAAGTATACTGGGTATTGTTGAGCGTCTTGAAAAGAAACGCATCGCATTGTTCTGTATTACGTTAGCCTAATACGTTCCTGTGTGACGTTAATGACATGGGGGTCGCAGATAAAACTACGATTAAAGATGCTATTCAGAAACATTGAAAGACGCGTACTATCGCCGACAGTTGTGATATGCAAAATGTAAATGTTCATTGATTTTGTAATGCACTTTGAAAACATTATTTCATTTCAAAAATACCCTGATAATTTTTAGTTGAATACTTTTCGATACCAGTAAAAATCGGTGTACAAATGGCAAGTGACTGTTAAAGCTCCTTTAGGATTGAGAAATTCCGAATTGTGAATGTATGAGTCCGCCACTTCATATGCAATATTGAAAATTTAATACATAAAAAGCGAAATCAGATGAGAATTATTCATGTTTTAATCTTACTGCCGTGTTATTAAATTATACTCGTAGTAGACGTCTCGCGAGTTACTGTATCGGAGTGCAAGAACTCTCCCTCCTCCCCTCTCCCCTACATTCTTCACATTATGCACCGCGCGTGCTGCAGACACGTCGTCTTATTGCTCCAGTAATAGCAACAAGCGTGACATCCAACACGCAATATTCACATCGGGAATGCACTGAGAGTCTCTCTATTAGAAATATCTTTATATGATTCACGGAAATTGTATTCATGGTACACACACAGGTATCAACCTTTTTCCCAGTAGGCGTAGGCAAAGCTACCAGGGCACCCACGTTTCGCCTTGTGCGTTCCTAGGCGAGCCTATCGCCATATCGGACACAAATTTCTAACTCCGGGCTGATATGAATAGAAAAATTGAACATCACTTTCAATTGTATAACTTTAGAGGGTATAACATCCTGCTGATTGAAAGAGAGAGGCATTCAAGGAAAAATGGAGAAATAATCCCTTCTTATAGTGGTGGGAGCCATATACTCGTAATATAATTGGTAACAAAATAATTGTATTGATTGGGATATCAAATCATACTGTAAATCAGACCGTAATTACCATATGGTAATGACCTTCTCTAATATATCGTGTTTCAGCATCGATCACAGGACCTGCCGTTTCGAATTGCCCGATATAATTATATCAATTCTCTATCTGGGCGCTGCATTGATAGTCTCATGCAAAATAGCACGTCTGCCGAGATAGGCGTGATTTGAACTACTAATTCCCAATTTCGTCACATGTACTCAATCCGTTATATTATTTCAATTCACAAAGAAGTTATTCCATTAACACTCTTCGAATTTAAAACCACATTTGTACCAAAATAAACTTAATACACAAACTTCTATTGGACGCAAGCTATCTCATAGGAACATTAGGTATTGATACCGAAGCAAATCCCGACCTATATCTCCAGAGGCCAGCGACAACAACCCGAACTGCATCATAGATTATGCAGTGACGTCACTGCATACTACTCTAAAGCAAAGCTATAACGCTAAATTAATTATTTGTTATTGTATCGGAGTCTCGCTGGGAGCTAGAGGTCCACGTCGGACGCACTGTGACGTCTATTGTCTCAGATTCGGATAGACAGATAACTGTGGAACTGATTTGGAGCCTATTGTGCTCTGTGATTGGAAACTGGGCCTAGAACTGATCTAATAGATAATGCAAACAAACAAAGCGTTTACAAGATGGTGGAATCAAATGTCTACACTCGGTATGGAGGCGGCTTTATTCTCACTTGTATTGTTGTTCATTCAAGTGATACCATGAGGCGTATCTGACTAAAAGATAATTTAACACAGTAGAAATCATTCTCGGACTCATTACTCAATAGCTCAGTTGTTAGCGAGCCAGCCTGCACACGTGAACTTTGTATTTGAGTTGTGACTTTTCTAATTTACGTGTGTGTTACAAATTGATTACTGCTCACTTTAATGGTGAAGGAAAATTTCGCGAGAAAACATGCGTACCTAAGAGTTTCAAAGTTATTTGAACTTCACACATAACTTCTAAAAGTTTGAGAAAAGTACCATGCGGGCGAGATTGCTACTTCGTCGTGTTAGCTTGTTAAAAAACAAACATTAGTGTTATTTGAATGTGTATCGTGAAGCGACCAGTCGTAATGCTCGGAATCGGAATTTGCATGAGTATCTCGGCACGGTGTTCCGACATCGCGCGCCACGTGCTCACGTGTCGACTTGGGACAACAAAGTTGAAAGGGGAATATCTGAAAGGACACCAAGACGACAGGATAACGGTTTCGATTCAAAAATATAATACAATTTACCTATAATTGTTGTAATATTTCAACATCGTTAGACGCTGCCAATTAAAAAATTTGAAAATTCCAAAATGTATTAATATGGTAAGGTCCATTCTAAGAGGTATTTCCACTAAATATTTTTGTTGTGTAGTGGAATATTATGAGGCAATTGTAATTCAAGTAATAGTATAAATTTAAATAGGTACCACTTTGTCGCAAGTTTAAAAATATTATTAAAACTACATTAATGATTCGTTTTATAATTTTAAAGAAATACAATTGTAGTTATTAGAAATGTAAAAAGCTCTTCAGATTACAATTGAAATATAGGTAATACATGACATGGCGAGACTTCATGAAGATTACATGTTTAATTAATTATCACAACATATATTAAATTAGAGAACACATCACAAAGACTTTCACTTCATCTACATCTATCTTTAAACGTGTAATAAATTTGTAACTGATCGATGTCTGTGCCTGGAAGAATGAGAAAAACAACGATGGGGGGACTGTATTAAAGTAATAGATCCCAGAACAATTATTTTTAGAATTTTTGTCTGTCTGTGCGGTTGTGCGCGATGATCTCGGAAACGGCTAAACGGATTTCGATTAAATTTGGTATGAGGGTAGCTGACATCCTGGATTAAAACTTAGGCTTCTTTTTATCCCGAAAAATGTAGTGTTTCCGTGGGATGGGGAAGGGGTTCACATATATTTATTACTTTTTTTAATTCAAGAGAATGGGATGGGACTGGATTACATGGCTTGAGTTGGAACGTGACGGGACAAGGCGGACATAATGGGTCGAGACGGGACGGAAAATCAGTAAAGAGGACGGCATTGACTTTGAATAGAAATAAATTAGTACGGAAAACAATATGTTGCTGGTGTGGACGGAACTCAAAAAGTATGTGTACCCAGGCGAAGCCGGGCCCGCCCCTAGTTGTTAATAAAATTCGATTTTTTTAATAAACATCTATTTTTCAATAATTTAATCATAGTATAACTCTGTCCTTAACAAAATGTACTAATATACTTTGTAAATGAATAGTCCTTTCATAAAACTGTAGCTATTTTTCCATTAAATCACCTTAATTAAATTAAATCACTATTTGCCCAAAGTGCGGCGGGTCGGAGTTGTAACGATTTAATCGAAACAATCCCGCGTCGGTAACTGTTTCAAATGAATCTCCAATAAGAGTGCAGCGGTACGAAATGGAGTTTTTCACAGAGCTCGCGGCTCAAAGCTTAGAGCGTTACGTCAAAAGGTGAATTAAATTCCATAAACTTTTGTAAAGTTCAACCATTGGTTGAGTTTATAGGATGGACATGAGAGACCAGTCCACGCGCTCTTTATTTCGTTATCACAGAGTTACTTGAAGCACTCTATGATTGGGGACACGTAAGTCTTGTAATAATAATTCAGCCTATATAGAGCTCACTAGATGCCACAGATCTAAGGGAGATTTTAACACTACTCGTCCTACAAGCTCGATAGGTCATAGTCGTCCGCGCTGGCTAAATATGGGCTTGCTAACTTATCATACTACAAAAAAATATTCTAAATCTCTGCGGTATAGACCTTCCTTCACTTTGTTATCTTTCATAATAAAAATAAATGGGAGTCGACAATCTATACTTATATGATTTAAAAAAGCCAGAGATATGCCCGCGAATACCATCTTGGCAGCTGCGTTGTCCCTTTATTAATAGGTCTACAGGCTCGTAACTAACCAGAACAAAAGCGGGTTCCGTAGTGAGACTTTGTACCTTTGTACCTGGGCACTGATATAAGTTTTTCTGATGGTAAGATATTCCCATCTGCCTATATAGCGACCACAACAGTCAAATCAACAGACATACAATCAGGCAGATATAATTATGCTCATCAGCGAGAGCTGCGTCAAGTAGGCTTCTTGCGTCGGTGAAAGTTCTGTCTGGACTCTAGCTGTGTACCATCGGGTGTATTGTAGCCACTTGCCACGTGCCCAAGTTCAGACTTTTCCAGGGTGTGATGTGGTGAAGGTACATACCTGCTGCTGGTTCTCGCGCTGGGTGACGAGGCGCGCCTCAACGCAGTCACGCGTCTCGAGGAAGGCGCGGCGCTGCGCCAGCTCGCGCGGGTGGTGCGTCATGATGCCGGAGATGTTGCAGGCCACCAGGGTCACCACGCTGCAGTACATCTGCACACACAGTACAGGTACAGAGTATGGTAGATGCGAGACTAATTTTATACACTGTGACAGCTAAGGACAATCCTTCTAACCCTAACGTATGAGGTCGACATATGAACGTTGTATGCTTGGGGATTAGGTAATTTTTCATGATGTCTTAAATTTAATGCATTTAGGAAATAAACCGAGATACGTTAGTAAGAGGTTAAATAGAAATTGTGGATAGTATTACCATGAACATACTTTAATATTATTAAGCAAGCAATTGAATAATTATATTCATTGAAACCAAACAGCTTGAACTGGATAAATCAGATACTACGTGCTTTTATCAATTTTGACTCCCGAAATATTGTTTTTAATCTATATACATATTATTATCCTTTCACTTTCTTCATAAACTTTTCACAACTTGTAAAACACGATGTGAGAACACATGCCAAAGCGATTACAGGAGTGACGATGTGACGTCACACGTTCGCACATGTTCAGGAGTGAAGCGAGCACGTCGGTGACGCCGACCTTATGTACCGAACTTGTTTGAGCCGTGTGAAACAGTCACGGAACCTCGGTGTATGCACGTGTAATTATTGCGAGTAATTGTGCTTGCTTGCCACATTTGTGACTTTTTTGGCAGACGTGGTAACTGAGTGATAGTGTCATCTGATGCTCAGTGGTCGCTACCCATGAATGCATACGAAACCACATGGGTCGTGAAACTTGAATAAGTGATGAAGGTCTTTTCTTAAAGGTAAACAATTGTATCAATTTGGAATATTTTTGAGTGAAGTTAACTTTCTAAGATGTAGGCGCGATGAAGAAAATGCTTCATATAAACCTATTTTAGTCGTTTACCAACTAGGAAGTGATGATTGAATTCAATTTGCAACTGTACTCTAACAAGCCAAATTCACAAGCCAGAACAAATTCTAACAACCTCTCTTTCCAATAACCGGTCATTGATATTTCCTGCGCATGCCGTGCGGATTTATGTCGAACATCGTCTCGTGTATTCAGGCTTTACGCGTCGAAAATTCCCCGAATAAATATGGTAGAATGTTACCTGCATCTCGGTGGTGTTCTCGAGCATGATATGCGCGCCGATGTTGACCGCGGCGAGCGTCAGACCGCCGATAGTGGCCTCATGCAGGCGCACCGGCAGCGTCGCATACGTCACATACGTGAACAGAGCGCACGCGCCCGCGCTCACGCTTAGCGACCTGCCAACACACGGAGTCTTACAATGCGCTGTTGATAGGAGAGGAACAATATTACGCTAATGCTGGCGCAGACATGAGACAGATTGTTGTGGAATTTCTCGGTGGGTGCTAATGTTCAGTAGTACACTTTCTGTGGTTGAATATGGAGGAGAAACAGAGAGGAAGACAGAGTGATACGTGTTACATTAGTTAAATATCGACACGCCTTAATTTTTTTTATTGTACTCGAATACTTTGTGCCTGTCCTGATTGCACAAAATTGTATCCATTGCGGCGTATAGGCTTCTATCAATATGTATCTATGTTATAAATTACTAATTAATCTCACTTATAAAAATGAATAACGCCAACTCACAGGGCTAACAGAATTCGTAGCGGACCGGGGTTCACAATTGCATTACAAACATTAATTTATTCGCTGTGACCGTTCTAACAATACCGCAACGATAACTCTTATTATTTCGATTTACCCTACACTATTGTCGCGAGCATACACCGTATCACGTAATAAAGGCTCGTATAAACGACTGCAGAGTGCAGAGGAGGAAACGTAGCGTGGCAGTGGGATGTGGGATGTGGGATGTGGGATGTTTGTGAAGCGAGTGCGGTTCCGGCACTCAGCGCTGGCGCGTGTCGCCGACACTCGTCCGAGGAGACACGATCGATGGGCTGTCGTCCGTCACTATTAAGCTCAACTCCGCAATTAACATGTGTTTACGATTACAAACTTATTTACATAAATAGCGTATCCATTGCAAGTCCACATCTCTACACATCTTAACACTAGAATCGAAAATGTACTCGTATTTACTTGTTACCCTTTATTTTTTCTACTCTTTGTTCTCTTCCTTGTTAGTTAGGTTGATTAAAACTTGTTTAAAACTATTTCTAGTTCTTTTAGTTCTTAGGGTTTCTTTATGGCTATAACATAACTCATAAAAAAAAATGGTCATCCAACTAAACCGAGCCGGCACCGGCGCTTAGCTACCAATTAGCTATCGGTAACATTCAATAGAAAATTCATATAAAATACTTTGATGCCTAATGGGTGCAGGACACCGTCAATATGTGTAATGACGAGATCGATAGTCACGAAGGATAAATTTTAAAAATTAATATATTTATTTATGCAATTAAAATTTTACGGTGAAGGAAAACATCGTGAGGAAACCTGCATACCATAGCGATTTGTATGAATTTCTATGGTATGTGAAAGTCCGCCAACCCGCACTAGGCCAGCGTGGTGGACTATACCTAACCACTCTCATTCATACTCTCGATTGTAGAGGAGGTCCGTGCCCTGCAGTGGGTCGTATATGGGCTGATACAATACAATACAAAAAAATTAAAATTTGTTCCGCATCATTCAAAACTATAGTGGAAAGTGCAGCGGGGCGTAGGGTGGGAGGGGGTCGTTAGTTATCGCGGCACAGCGCGACTTTCGCTTGCGTTTGACACTCAGTAATTTGGTCGGCGACATGGTCGCTACAGCGGCTGTCGTTTCATAAACTACATTTGCCGGCGTCCGACGCGCGACACTTCGACATTTGGTTTGCAATTTTTCTAGCTCTGTTTTTGTATGTGGTCCGCGTTTGAGGAGGCAACAATGAATTTTCTGCCCGTTCTGATAGGTACGTAGGATTAAACATTAAATTGCTACTAGTGGCTATTTTGGTATTGGACATAAATTATGGCCTCAAAAAGTAACAATGTAATCAAATAAGGCTTTCATAATTTCGATTTGAAACTAAATACGGATATTTATCACCTAGGCAGTTAGAGAGTTCTTATGACAAGTCAAATAAAATTTTATAGTGTTAAAAAGGTACTAGGTTTAAAATGATAAACCTTAATTAATTTTTTGTATAGAATATTATTAATGCAAATCTCTATGTACGACAAGGGCCTTGTCTGAATATACATAAAACACACTCATGAAATTATTGTGTCGCATTCCACTATCAATCTGTATACACCCTTCACACAGCCTGGATAATAACTAAGCTGGTATGGTTATCCACCATTATGCACTGTATGCTACACGAATAACCTAAACTTTTTTTGAACTTATTTTGGCAGTGGGTGTAGAGATCGTTATCACTAATAGAAAAATAAAAAAAAAATTGAGTATTGTTCCAATCTTTTATAATTAGTACTGTTAGGTGCTCAGCTGCATGCCAAGCCTACGGAGCACGCGAGAGAATTTACTTTGGCTTAAACAGATACCAAGCCGTGTGTTTGCTGCTTTTTAAAAAGTGAGGCGGTAACGAATCATCTCCGTTTGCCGTTCATTTGGTCTGTTTAGCAATCATATTGTAGTATTTAGACAGCCTCCGTGGCGCAGTTGGTTAGACGCCGGCTGTGAAACGAGAGGTCGCGGGTTCGATCCCCGTACCGAGACAAATATTTGTGAAGCTCACAAGTATTTGTCTCGGGTCGTGGTGTTTGTGAGACTGCAAAGTCTCTCGCAGTTTCTGATACCCACGACACAAGACTTAATTGATCTTAGTGTGGGGTCAGGTTTATGTATGTGACTATTGGATGTATTTATTTCAATATAAAGGGAATCTCTCCCAGTAGGCTCCATTTTAGACCATCGGTTTACTAGGTTTTTCGTTTTCATCGTTTTCTCTATTAAAAATTAATTGATACGATGCATCAGCTGCGGTGTCGATGTAGCGGAATCCAGGATATGTACTTAAATAATATTACATTCATATATAAACTCACGCCTTTTTGCCAGAAGGGGTAGGCAGAGGTGCTACCCAAATTTCGCCTTGTATGTTCCGTCCCACAATGTGATAAGGGGCGAGCCTATCGGCATATCGGCCACCAATTCTTGACTCCGGGCTGATAACGAATAGAAAAATTCAATATCACTTTGCTCGACTCGGGATTCGAACCCGAGACCACAGCTTTGTAATCCTACCGTAGTAAAACTGCGCCGCCGAGGCAGTCTTCAATAATATTGCTATATTATAACACATATGAAATATTCTTGTTTTATTTCATAACTTAATTTTCCAAAGGTATAAATTCGGTTGACTAATATCAGTTGATTTATAGGTGTCTAATATCTAAAATGCAACTGATATGAAATGAAAACACCCGTTTAAATTAAGCCCAAGTCCCATATAGCCAGGACAATTCCCTTTTCAATCATTTACGAGTGCTGCGAGAAGATCGACCGCAAGCTTCTCAATGTATCGACCGAAGCACGGTTGCATTGACTTTGCCTCAGACCCATTCAGCGAGCCATGTCCCCGCCACTCCGTTTGAAAAGCGAGCCGAAAGCCTATGCTGCCCATTTGCACGGGCTTTTCATCAGCCGGTACTATTTCAGCACAATTCTTAAGTCGTTCTATACTGCTGTGAGATGATTGACCGCAAGCTTTGCTTTGTATGGAGCATGGTGCAGCCGCATTCGCAAAGGGATTCAGCAATTAATTTCAATGCTCACTGCCGCTGTACCAAAACCGAGCCGGAAATGTAATATCGCGCTTTGCTATTTGAGTGGGCTCTGGATTGCCAAACTGGTACTATTAGTACATGGATATGCTATTCAAACGCAAGACTCGACTACCCTGGACTAACCCATGATCAGGTCTCTGGTGTTTTTTAAGGCTATGTTAAAACATATATTTATATATCATTCAAGTATCTTATGCTTTAAAACTTTGCTGGTTTCCTTTTGTTGTCATTTCTTATTTTTACCGTGGTGGGAGGTTTCGATCTTGGAATACATAAATACTAAACCAATACGTGTAAATAAAAAAAAAACTGTGTGTAGGAATTGAACCCGGACCCTTACTTTTCAGAAAACGCTTAGAACGTAACGTCATGCATGTATTTTTGTGTATTTTATTCAAACAATATAGCAACACAATTCCTGTTCCACAATAAAATAAGAAATCAAAATATGAGCGCCTGCTTTTGTGAGAGAGAGTGGCTGGCCGGACGACAAAGGATTTACAAACTCATAGGAATACATAATGAAGTAATAATTAAAACGGTCCCTTATAATAACTCCTTTGAACAACAATAAACCGTCGTCGATTATGGTTGATATAACGAGGCTGTTGTTTTTGTTCAATGTTATGATATAAAGAGTTGTACTGTTTTTCCGGCGAGCGAACAAACCCGCGTGTAACAACATGTTTCTTCGCCAAACTTTTAAAAATGGCAAGTATTTCCGTTTGTTACGATGAATCACAATACGAGCTTGCCAGTTGCCTGATGGTAAGCAATACGACCGCACATGGACAGTAGCAAAACCAAACAACACCAGGAATTACAAAGTAATGTTTGGCGTTCCACTGCGCTCGTCATCCGGTGATTTAAGATGTTAAGTCTCATTTCGTCAAGTAGTTACTCTGGCTACAATGTCCTTCAAACCTTAACACAACAGTGCATTTAAACTACTGTTTACAGCTCAAGCACAAAAGCGCTGTAAAGTTATTTTTGCGGTGAGCGAGGCGGTTGATTTTTGAACTAGACTGAAGGCTGGCGTGGAGCTGCCCACAATGAGCCGATGTAGCGCTGACGGCCGAAATCAATCGCTACTTCCGCAACAAGCCAACTTGTCAGAAAGTCGTCGGCAATTTGCAAAGTTGTAGCACGAATGCAACATGAAGTGAGCTAGTCATATTGTTGACATGAATACCTCACTTTTTATAGTTTGCTATTAAGTTGTACTTAGTAAGAGAATCGTATCGTCAAAGAGCGAACTTTGCGCTGTTAGAAGAAAATAGTTCGAATTTGTCTCGATAGATGTCGTTACAAGTATCTTGGTGTTGATTAAAATTATTTGTTGGGTCAAGTAAATAATATGACGGTACACTTTGATGATATATATCATGTTTCTTTAAGCAAACTGTAACTTAAATTACTAGTTTCAATTAATTACGATTGAGTTTAGAAATGTAAATAACCATCTAATCTTTATTCATTGAAGTAGGCCGTGCTATGATAAGGCAAAAATTATTAATACATTTTAAACATCATCAGTGACGGATCGGCTTAATAAATTGCATTCATGGTACGTTACATTGTAGTGTGCAGACACCCTAATTAATCAAAATACATAAAGATTACAAGCAACATACCTGAGCACAGATGTTCCGGACAGCGATAGCTCGATCAGAAGAAACGTAACGAGCACCACGTACGAGATGGTGAGCAGGTAGATCTCGTTCATGGCGGGCCGGCTCAGGCAAGCAAGGAGGCCTGGCGACAAACACCGGCTTATTAATACCCACGTTTATTAACATCTCACTCATGTGGGGAGGTCCATACAAATTGGGCATTGTAAGGTCCATGGTATGTCAACAAATCAGCGTCTTATAATCCACATTATATTTATAATGAGATGTGTACACAGTTTGTGCATGAGTCAGATTGACGGCATGTCAATAACACCTGTGTATAATGATGCATATTCACTAACAGTATTATATGGTGAGATAATTAAAGATTGTATAGAAGTCAGGTAAGTTAAAAAAATGATGGATAAAAAGTCGGCTACATTGGTTATTAAATTATAATTTATTGAAGATTCCTATTGGGGTATACAATATACTATATCAAGTTTATATGAAATGAGCCTAGGTACACGTTCCTCAATGCTGGCAACGCACTGGTGATTCATCTGGTACGTTAGATGTTCGTGGTTGGCGGAAAGTAATTACCATAAGTAGGTCCGTCTGCTAGTTTTCCTTCTATTCCATTAAAAGTACAATTTAGAACTAATTTATTATAAAATTCTTCTCGTTACGTCCGAGACACAACTAGCAACTAACTCTATTAATAAAGTGGATCCTCTAGCTAATGGGATTGAAAACTTTAGAACCGTTCTCCTTATTGTATTTTTGTACAAGATTTGTGTACAAGAATATTGTTAAACAATTTTTCTAAGCCTTTATATTAACTGCAAAAACAAGTAAAGCTTGGAATCCGACAGCCCTCACCAGATTATATTAGAATTTAGGAATTAGAACAAGACTGCAAAAATGCAATAAATTGAGTGATCTAAGCATATTCGGCTCTGTGTGTGCAAAGCCTTAAGCTCCTGCGTGATTGAGTGTTTGATTGTCGGTAATGACAGTAATGTTAAGTGTATTGCTCCATCAGGTGATTGTGGCGCAGTCCAGTCGCAGCACTAACGAGCCGAGTAATTAAGCACCGCGGCTAATGTATTGCACTTCACATTACGCATTCGACGTCTTCCCACGTATCTGCTGTTCAAACTGTATTCTGCAGTGTTTGAGTGTACTTCAAAGTCTTTGTCAATTAAATTTAATGAGTAGATTGCGATTAGCTCAATGTAGAATCGTAATCGCAATCGCAACCTCAAGAATCGCACAGTAAGGCCAGTGCGAAATAATATTTTTTTTAATTGGCTGGATATAGCACCTGCTAACAAGTGTTGTTATTACGTAAAGTTATGTTGGGCTTCTTACCTCTTTTACTCGTTACAGCATAAATACCAGGTTTATAAGAAAGAGGGCATGCGTGAGCAGACAACTATTCCACGAATTTAAGATACAGCGTCTTTATAGATAATAGTTACTCTGGATTCGGTTCAAGATGATGGTATCCATCAGTCAGTCCGTGTGGTCTTAGTTTGAAAAACGAAATGGCGGTTAGAAGAGTCTATAGTCTGCAATCTTCACCTTGTAGACTTTACGTACTGGCGGTATGGACCAGTACTCAGTAGTAAACACGAATATATAAGCGGTAGAAAGATACTTACAGGCATAAACGAACGCAGCTAGCCCGAGCACAACGACGTTGACGATGTGCGCGACGCGCTCCTTCTCGTAGTAGGCGCGTTTGAGCATGGTGGTGGTGTTCTGCATCAGCACCTCGCTCTCCAGCGTCGACGTCTCCGCCGTTAACTCCGTAGCCATTTGCAGACGCTCCCTGACATACACACGCATATTATGTAACAATTATAAAGGGCATATCATCTATATACTCTATACAAATAATTCACGGATCAATATATTCATATACATGGCACATAAATGAGAAAAACTAATATATAAACTACATGTTCACGGTGGTCGCGGGTTCAAATCCCAGGGCACACCTCTGACTTTTCGGAGTTATGTGTGTATTGATAGTCAATCACCACGCACTTTAACGGTGAAGGCAAACATAGTGAGGAAACCTGCATACCGTAGCGATTTTAAAGAATTTCTACGGTATGTAAGTCCGCAAACCCGCACTAGGCCAGCGTGGTGGACTATATGGCCTAACCACTCTCAATCGATTCTCTCGATTGTAGAGTAGGCCCGTGCCCAGCAGTGGGACGTATATGGGCTGATAAAAAAAATGGGGGGAATGTACTAATAGAACCCAAAACAATGATTGTTAAAATTTTTGACTTTTTGGGTGTGCCTTTGTGCAAGGTAAACTCAGAAACGGCTAAAGCCATTTCGCTGAAATTTGGTATAGAGGTAGCTGACACCCTGCATTGACGCATAGGCTACATTTTATTCCGAAAAATGTAGTGTTACCGTGGGTTGAGCAAGGAATTCAAATATATGTGTTACTTTTTTTAAATAAGAGTAGATACACATAATCACGTAGGGGTAAATATACAAAAAAGGACAGCAACTACTCACGTATAACTCTGAAAGGTTTCGGGCTTGAAGGTGGTATAGTCGTCAATGAGCGCGGAGTCATTCCCGGGGAACAGGTTGGCGAGCAGATCCTGCGCGATGAGCAGTGTGCGCACCTGCACCATCATGAGCGCCACCGCCACTACCAGCAGCAGCCCCAGCAGGTGCGTCATGTTCGTCTGGTTCATGCGCAGGAAGTACCGCTGGTACAACATTTCCACCTGCAATAATATGCTCATCTTATACTAATGTTCGAGTAGGTGGACCTTAGAAGACTGTCCCGCCCTCACATCCGCCACTGCAACCCTTGTAAGCCAGGATCAACATTGGCACGCATTTTAGTGACACAGAGCACTGAAGCTCAGCGAGTATTCGAGATTGTCTGGATTGTATTTAAACCGCAGAAATCAGTCATAAAGTAAAATGATTAGGAGGTGTTGGAAGTACTATAAGACATATTAATACGTCAACCAGCGAAATGTGGACGTTGTTTCTCGCCGATTGATTACACTTACACCGCGCTAGGTACAAAAGGTATCCACGCCCAAAATGTAACAAACAAAGAATTTTGTTAATCCATTTAGAATTAAACAAGTTACAAACGTTTTAACTCTTGTAGTGAGAGTAAAAGAAAATGGATGCAACACAAATACTAGAGATTTTTCTTCGCTCAACATACATAATAGTGTGCGCGTGTGAAAGAGACAGTACGATGTCCGCACTACACTCCCACTCTTTAATTTAAAATACTGGTATTTGCCTTATGTTACAGGCAACTTGCTTTATTTTAATGGTATTGGTGCTTGTACGCAAAATTGAAAAAAAAAACGATCATAGTAACATATAGGGTATTGATTTTAATATCGGGATTCAGGAATATCCGTAAATCGTTGTCATCATTGTAGAGTACATAACTTGATTAAAACCTTATCCAAATCATTCAACCGTGATAATACAATAATATTTCGAATAGCGGGAGTTTCGATAGCAATAATTTAAGACAATGTTAGCCAACTACTATATATATTTTTGAGTTATAAATACGAGTATCTCATCTGAGTCGCTTGGGACCGGACATTTAGCTCGGTGTTGCGGTGACTCACCCCTGTCATATCTTGGGAACAAAATAAACTTGCTTTTGTTAAATAATAATCCATATAATCCAGACTTAATTATCTAAAACAAAGCGCGTACAGAAACTGTAGTGGCGCGTGTGTGTTGTAGAGAGAAGTGCTTGGTGTCGGCGTCGCGCCTGTAGATTACAATTAATTAGCGCAGTATTAGCTGGAGCGGCGCCGGCGACGACACTCACCGCGCTAATACACGCAGACTCTCACGCCGTCGTGTACTTGTTACCTACTAATAATACTGAATAATTCTCGTCTCAAAGATAACCTACTAGGCTTCCTCTCATTTTATTTCTTCCATTCGTATTATAGACTTCGTGACGCAGTTGGTTAACACATCTGACAGTGTGAAACGAGTTTTGAGAAATCCCGCATTTTCTAATGTCCATTTTAATTCGTTATGAAATATTAATGATTTTAATAACTTAATCTGATTGCTGATGGTACAAAAATAAATAATTACGACTTATCTAAATAGTTAAATGAGAGATATATTATTTATTCGTCTATCAGGATGATCACTTTTATTGAAAACGTATCGAGAGAAAATGTCTAATTTATAACTATAAATAAGTAATAAATATCCAAAGAACATGTGTTACAATACGTTGGAATGCATGTGCCTGCTATTGATGTCTGCCGCAACCGATATGTTGTGCCACGTTTGCCGCTCTCTTTGATGAACACATGAGATTGTCTTCCACCGTACAAAAGATGACAATTTAAATACATTTGAAATATTGCATACTTTCTATCTCTATTATTCTATTATTGCTTTGCTAATGCTGAACGACTTTTTGATGTAACTAAATAGTTATTTGGGATATAAAATGATTCGTGTACTCAACGAATGAGGTACGAAATTGAAACTGACATAAAATAAAATATTGTTTTGCGTATACTCGTATACGAGTGTGACGTATAACGCACCACACAGTACACACCAACGTCGCCGACCCGTGCCGCCCTATGTCGGCAACTTTTGCTGGTGGGTTAGTTGGCGGCTTCACTCATTGCAAGTCGGAAAACTTTATCGACCACATGGCAGCGGCTCGACATGACATGAGGAACACTTTTATGAAGTTATCGAGTGTCGCCGGGCAACTGAGCAGAGTGCTGCGTCGCCAACATGTCGGCGGGAAACACGTACGGGTGCTTGTTGCCGACATGATTATTTCCTTATATCGCCCGGCCGGTGTGGCGCCTTTGGTGTGTATGGCGTTTAATAAAATAATCACCAGTAATAAACTATTTGTCCTGACATGCAGTTTAATCGTAGCAAAATACTACGAGGTTTCGTAGCCGTGTTGACTTGTAAAGAACCGTGGTCACTGGTTTACAATAACAATGACTACGCGAGTGCGTAGCAAAGTGAGAGAGAGAGTAGCGAACAATGGTGAATCGTGTGGATAAGACCATTCTCACTGACTGGTGGCCTACCTTTCGTAATGTGTACTATTATTTATTGAACATCGGACATATCAAGATTCAATTTCATAATTTATTTGACGATATTTTAGTTTTCATCTTCGGTGCGATTTGAAAAATATCGCAAAATACTTGGGTTACTGTCCACGACGTTTACTTTTATCAAACAGCGTCTAATTACCCCGCCCACTAAGCCGGCTCACTTCGGCCTGTTGTTTAGAATCGCGTTGTTGGTTTGAGTAGGGCGCCTCTGTTCACAGAGCGCCGGGTCGCTCGCTGTAATTACCTTTTGTACTCCATTAAAATGTAATGCGTGGAGGTGACACTGTTTGTAACGGTTTCATTAAGCTCGGCTCAAACAGATGACAGAACTATGGATATAGAAATAAATGTTTCAATATGTACTTGAGTTTATCCATATTCCCGCAAGGTGGAGGTGCCACTTAAGTCATTTCTCAGGGTTATTTCCACCTCAAATGGTAGATGGTGAATTTATAGACATGCCAATCAGATTAAGATTTTTCCAATCCGAACAAAATACAAATATTTGATTTCCCTACTTGGAAATAGAACTCAGGCAATTATTGCAGCCACTGGATTATCGAGGCAACCAAATAAATCGTGTAATTATTTTATTTAAAAAGTGTTGGCCTTTAGGAATTTCAATAGCCGAAACGAGCACAACAATCGAATATCGTTTTAAAAGATTCACGTAATTATACTCAATACACAATACGACAAGCACACGCAACCGAGTCTGCAGTTCAGTCTTTCAGAAGTCAGCATTACGTCGCGCGCAGTAATACTCTATAGAAAAACAACCGTCGAAGCACTCAATAAACTGTGTAAACATTGTGCAATGAATTGATACGACTGCAAATAAAATCGAAAAGTCCGCGACTATTGTGCACTGAGTTCCGCTGCGGGGAGAGCGGGGATTTGAGAGGAGGTGAGGGGAGGAGAGTCATCGAATCGCAAGGGGAACCGTTTCATTTCAACCGTGTTTTATTTCTCAAATATAATGGAACTGATTCCCGTTGTTCATTTGGAGGCGAGTCGAGTTAATATTTATTCTCTCAAGCGCTGCGACTAGACTGTAGTGGTTTGCAGCGCTGCAGCGCTAAGCGATGTATTAATGGAAACCGAGAGCACTTGTTTGCCTGAGACTGAATTGGAGGTTTTATTGAATCGTTATCGACGTTCCTTTTTTTAAATCGGGATTCTAATAATATTATGTAAGGTTTATTTGATTGGTTTAATTCTGAGTTATTTAGTTCAGTAAAAATATGTTTATAATGTTAATAACTTGTGTTATTAAAGAAAGGATAATAACTGGTATTGTTTTGATTTGTGAAAAGTGCTAGGTTCAATATTGTCGGTAGCTATTATGCAACGCCTAAAAGCAAATTTAATTGAACTGTATCATGCCATAGTATACCAAACAGATGTTAAAAAGTAAGTAAGGCAAACCAAATTATATAAGAGTATACGTATACAGTAAGTATACAGAATACACACTAAAAACAATATTGACATATTCCGACATTATCAGAAAAAACATCTATTCACGACTTGAATAAAAAAAAAAAAACTAAGCAATATGAAATAAAATGTACGTAGCATAATAAAGTTTGAACGTTATTTTCTCAAAAAAATATTATAATGTAGAAGTCGTGGCCTAACTAAGCCCCATTGTCTACATGTAGATCTTCGCCTCACTGACTTAAAATGAATGTGCGTAGGCCGTGAGACGTGCAGTCTGGTGTGAAGCGTGGCCCGGCTTGCTTTCTGAGCTTACTTCGAGTAGTCTCATAGAAAGTTCGACATGTGTGCCTAGTGTATTTTTTTATATTAGCCCATATATGTACGTCCAATACGTTGGCGGCCTCGTCTGGTCCGTTACTAACGGGCCAGCAAGCAATTTGCAAATTTGCTATAATTAGTATAATTGCTATAATTAAAATAGCAATATTTTTAGATTAAATTGCGTTGTTCGGTTGTATATTTCATATACCTACATAAATAAGGCAGAGTTGGCATATTACCCACAAATGATAGGGCCTACTTTCGGAGTATACGGAATATAGAGACCACGCCCATGCTCCATGCCCTATGGTGTTGCATGTGTCCATGGGCGGCGGTGGTCACTTACCATCAGAGGAGCTGTATGATCATTTAGAGGGCAAATAATATTAAAAAAAAACCTCATATAGATTTACCAATTTCATTTCATAGAGTGATAGAGTGATGATAGTGAGTATATTTGTGTGATTTGTTGAATTTATGGTCGCTGTTACAATTATCTACTCTCCCTATGTGGTATCCGTTTGGATTCTGTACTCTGTACTCTTTTGCGGTTTTTTCGTGGATTGGTTTAATTTTTTTATCTTTTAACTTCCTACTTACCTTAACGATTATTTTATTGCTCGTGGTCGCGGGGCCTGAATCTTTTACAAAGTTAAATAATAATAATAAAAGCACCCAACAGTCACATACATAGTCCTGGCCTCACATTACGATCAATTAAAACTTGTGGCGTGGGTATCAGAAGCTACGAGAGTCTCACAAACACATTACTTGTGGGCCTCAAAAGCATTTAACTCGGTGCAGGGAGCGAACACGCAGCCTTTCGTTTCACAGACCGCGGCTAACCAACTGCGCCACCGATGCCGTCGAAGTTATAAAGTACATGTTTCAGAATGTGTCTATTCACAAGACTGTACCGTTGAAATGAAAATACACAACATATGTGTCATTAATGGAGGTCTCCCAAAGATTTAACAGCGACCTGTAGAAAGCGCCCAGGAACCAGCGACGACAACCTTTATAAAGTGTGATGTTTTTGTTATAAATCCGCATTATTACAAGAACACAAAGAGAACTCGAACAAGCCCCTTCTCGCAAGCCAGGCACGCATTCGTACCAGCTGAACCGACGAAGTTCTGTGGCGAGTAAGTCGGTACAATCGTCCACGCGGCACGACCGTTTCAACGCCGCACTTTGTACTGATACTGTAACACGTACACGCTACGTACTTTGCAACTTGTGCGGGTCTCTGTACGCTCGTTAGTCGAGGTTTTACACGCGTTCAAACTTATCCGCTTATGAAGACGTTGTAGTTTCATTCTGCTGGACAAAGTGTGGACATAATATGTACAAATTGTTTTACTTCGTTTATTTAATGCAGATTAAGTGACCGCACTGCACAGTAACAGTAACTAAAATGCAGTTTAATTTAAGTACCAAACGCTGTGATGCTATTGCAATGGAGTTGAGATATTTTGCCGAAACTTGAAGCATCTTAGCTGGCATGATTGTATCGAATGACATAGGACCACCGTCGATGCTATTCGATACTCTGTCTACGGCAATCTGGTTTGCAATGGTCTGCTCAACGATGATTCGGGATTGAACCTTTAGAACACTGTAATAGTACAGTGCGTGTTTGGTAAGGAACCGAGATGATAGCATCTCGGTTCCTTACCAAACACGCACTGGTATATTTCTTTTTCATCCCCCTATTCTTATATAAATATGTTTCAGAATGGTGGTCATTACAGGACAACAAATAATTAATTACAAGTAATGAAAGCGGTGATCGATTGCGGATAAATATATTTGTATAGTGGGGAGGCGTGACCTTCCCCCTCCCCTCCCCGCAATCCCTCACGTTACGCACCTAACTGATTGGCGCCATTCATCTCAGTGTTTAAGGTAGTTTATTCGGCGTGTGTCGCGCACGGCTCAGCTCATTTACTTTATCCGCATTATTTATTTACCATTCGTTGAATTACATTAATGCTCTTGTTTATTGGCGTTGTTGCGGACATTTATTTACTGGGACTATAACGAGTATTGCATTATAACAATAGAGATATGCTATCAACGCCTGCTTAGAGAGGTACGACTGTCTCGTAGGAAACCGATTAAGTTATGTGGGTGAGATTGTGGGCCACTTCCAACAGGTCGATGTCTATGTTCAGCAGTGTGTTCCTGTGGTTGAAGAGAGAGAGAATGAGAGAGAGAGATGCGGGTGACTATATTGCTGTCGACAGAATATTCGTATCCAACTGAATAGTGGCCCGTGTACATAACTCATAACAATAGGTTAACTCTTAATTCAATATTTATTCATTGAACGCTATTCTGTATAAGTTGACAAACAGCGCCCCGGGTGTAAATATTTCCTTATAAATATTTCACGCTTTGTGATATTCTCATCGGGCAGAAAATGAGAAATTTATTTATTATTAAAGGTATTGTTATGAATAGTGTGGGCGGTGAAATTCATACCCAAATTATAATTCTTTGACAGAGTATTCTGTGAACAAAAATTAAATATTCACTTACATTAATTATTTTGGGATTTTGGAGCGTCCCCGAGTAATAGAAACTTGGAAGCACTGTGTTGGTACATTGTCTAGTGACGTAAGTGTAAGTAAGGGATCTGTATGACACTTAGCTTTATTGGAGATGAGTGATTTACTTGTATGTTGATGTGGAATGTCGATATCAGTTTGGTAGTTAATCAGTCGCTAATTAATTTATAGTGTTCATATTTCTGTGGTGTAATTCAATGAAATACTTTCCATTTGTTTTTATTATTTCGTATTAATTAAACGGTATTTTACTCTAATTACTGTACAAGTGCCAAAAATAATAAGAAATAACACACCTCGTCCCGCATTGCAACAGTTCGCTATACCAGCGCGTAAGCAACTCGCCCCTCCCGCCCCTCCCGCCCGTCGCGCCCCGCTTCGCGTCAGATAATACGTTCTAAAGCGAGGCTACAAGTGTATTAATTGCTTCCATTAGGAAGAATCCTTTCAGTTCCCTCCACAACAGGTCCGTTTACGAGATTCTTATTTGTACGGTTGAAATCTAGGGATATATCGATACTTTAACGCTGGAATTTAATTGTATCGAGCTAAGTGACTGCACTGGGAGCAATATAAAAGGAAGTGCCGTTAGCGCCGGAGACGTTCGTTTTCAAGTATCCTCGCATGTTTTGCTATAAAAAAATTAACTGCACAAATTAAATAACAATATTACAATGTACTATTCTTTAAACGTGATTTATTTACGCGCTGACGTAGATAGCCGCACATTATATTTTTATAATTGAGTATCAATAAATATCTGAGAAACCATATCGAGGAGTTGTGCCCTCTATGAATTAAAATTATTTTAATATTTCGTTTGTTGCCTCTTTAGTTCCACTGCTCTTGGAAAACCTGTCGTTCAGAGCCCTCGGGTATCAAAAGAACACTATTATTGTCATTTTCGGTCAGTATTGAATGGCTTCTATATAATGAGTTGTAGATGTATGTCTTTATTTATCCATCATTTTCTATTGTATAAAGATCGCCGTAATATCACTTGGATATATATTTTTTATTGCAATAAATTTCTTGTAGGGCATGTTATGTATTCGCCTGATGGTAAGCGATGCGACTGCTCATGGAAGCAAGATCAAAGATCACCATGAATTACAAAGCAATGCTAGGGATTCCACTGCGCTCGCCACCATCATAAGGTGATTAGTCACATTATGCCCAGTAGTTACGCTGGCTACAAGGTCCTCGACACTGGAACACAACAATGTGTTTATACTGGCGTTTGGCAGGAGAAATAGACATTGCGGGGGCGCCTACCCAGGCGGACTCACATACTCGTATGAGAGACCTACCATCAGTAAATGTTCCATTGTTAAGCCCCGGCTCAACTCGTATAACCCCTTATATGCTACGTTATTAATAAAATACCAATTGAATGGTAGAAGAAATCAGTTTGCGATGTAAAAATTAGGGTATTGTGGGACATAAGGGGGGGACAGGGGGTCGTACTTAGACCTTGCGACTTCACGCAACCGAGCGTTTTGAAATAACCGCGTCTTACCGCACTTTATTGTCACGTGACTCGAACTAAGTGCCAAAATAATGACAACTAAGTATTTGCTATTATCATAATGACAACTCAATGAAGTCATTGAGTTCCTAGAGCTATTTATGTATATCAGTAGCATTCCATGAAAGTACCACCAGTACTTAGATAAATAAAAAAATAACAAGTCAAGAAACCAATTTATTAGTTATAAAAAATTGTACATTCATTTGTCACACATGAAGTCTTGATTTCATTGTAACAAGTATTAGTCGTATTTTAAAGAGCTATAAAACGTTAAAATCCCTATTATGTAATACATTTATTTGTAAAAGTTAAAAAGAATATCTCATCAGGCAAAATTTCTATATCATCATTAAAAACGTTGAACATTGCAAACCCTAATTGGCAAATCTATTCATAGCCTTAATTAAATCATCTGTTGCAACGATGCAAGCGCTAAATTCTCAAAAGATTTCAGTTAAAACGGCTTCAAAATAGCTAAGGCATTCAGATGGGGCGCCTCTGCTGAACCCGGTAGTAAGCATCCGAGCGGAATTTGTTAGGAATTTTGTGAATTCAGGGGTGGCACGTGGACCGCTAAATAGCGAGCAGCAGAGAGGCGGTTCGGCTTCACTCCACGGTTGCGGGTATAATAGATTGCACTTTATAGGTGTACCACCACGAAAAGGATTTTTGTTCGACTTAAATAAGAGTGGAAAATAAATAAACACACTTCGAGATTCTCCTTCGCAGCTAAAGCACGTTCCGAAACCGTGCTAGTATTAACGAAGGATTCAAAGGGTCGTGTAAAAGCCTGCTGGGAGGAAGATTTTTATTTATTTTGTCAGGAAGTTTGTGTTAATACAATAGTATGCGCCAGATTTTATTTAAACAAGGTGTCAATAGGGCCCTATTGAAAACGGCATCGACTGGCCAGACTGCCTCGGTGGCGTAGTGGTACTACGGTATGATTGCAAAGCTGAGGTCTCGGGTTCGAATCCCGGGTTGGGCAAAGTGATATTGGATTTTTATATTCATTATTAGCCCGGAGTCAGGAATTTGTGCCCGATATGGCGATAGGCTCGCCCCCTATCACTTCGTGGGACGGAATATACAAGGCGAAACGTGGGTGTTCTAGTAGCACCTCTGCCTACCCCTTCTGGGAAAAAGGCGTGTTGTTATGTATGTATGTATGTATCGACTGGCCAGTTCACAACTCTATCTATAAAACATAGCATAACCTTTATTGAGTTACATGCGAGCGTGAAATACAACATGGCTACCTCGATTAAACTGCTCCTCTATTATTGCAATTTCTATAGAATTTCCAATAAACTATTGTTGCCTTGAAATGTGTTCTAAATTGCAGCTGCTTTGATGAATTCGGACCGTAAAATACATTGTTAATAATTCGCAAACACGAATAATCCGAGAGAGGTTGGAGGGTCGTCTTACAGATAGAGACCGCAGCGGCTTCCATTATTAAATAATTAGGAAATTGTTGTGCATTTTCAATGGGAGATTGCATTTCGACATATATTTCGGCTCCTTTGATATAGATTCAACGCCATACAAATTTCTGCTGAATGCTAGTGGTCTTATATACCTAAAGTTGTACAAATTACTGCTGAATTTTGGTGAATAATTATGCTTGGTAGAAAAACTCTGTAAAACGGAGATAATGTCGAGCGTTCGGTCTTACATGTGGACAATTAATCAAGTGCTTAAAACGTCGTAAGCGTCGGAGCGTAAACATACTGAACACGCAAGCATCATTATTCTGACAAGATGCCCACTGCTGAAGAAAGAATTCATTTATCTTTCTTAATACTTGTTTCTTTTATACTATACTAATCAATGAGGATTTTAGACCTATGTTAAACTATAAAAACCCAAATTTGCTAGAAGAACGCTTAACCCATAACAAGCTGCATAACATAATAGGATGAATAAATATCGATTAGTTTATTACAGTTTTTAGCGCTATTTTTTGCGCTTTTAATAACAATTGAGCTGTGCCATCGGCAGATAATATCTCTAAATATTCCTGTTATATAATCTATGGCGTATATAATTGTCTATGTCGCCTCTATCTTACTTACTCTATATAATGTTACCCTTATTTGGAATCGATTATGAAATATATTATGCCGTGCAATTTACGTTGTAATATTAAGACAGAGTATCATTGGTACTGGAAATAAATGGGCGCAGTTCAAAGTATGTTTAATTTAAGAACATATACACACACACACACATATCAAGTGTATGTGACCTTTACTCTTGTAACAAAAACAAGTGACCACTATTGCACCCTTTTTAGATTGACATGTATGAAGTTCCTAACTGTATCGTATTCCGCCACTCACTAAGCCGTGCGCCGTATAACACGATACGTAAGAACAACAGTTCCTTGACGAAGGCGTCGAGTATCACAGAGCGATCAATATCATTAAACACTTCAACAGATAAATTCTACAAGCTCGCCTTAAGCGATCGGTGTATTATTTGTGTTATCACCTATTACATATTATTAATTATACTTTGTGTATAGATTAACGTACTTTTTGAATTTAACTACAGAAAAAATGCCCTGGACTCGTAGACTTTGTAAAACATATCTGGTGGTTCTCTAGCTTATGGGAAGGTGCTAGACTTTCTATCAGCTGAGCTATATGTGCGTCGACACTTCTAACAAAAAATATTAAACGTTAAATGAAGTTATTGTAACATTTTGATTACCCGCATATCTCGGGAAATAGAAAAAAGTTTGATTGAAATTCAGTCAACGCTTACGCTATACGCGGGCAATTCAATACCATTTTATGTATAAATAAAACATAATATTCGAGTTTGTCGAAGTTCCCGCGCGACGCGTTATAATTTTACGAGCGCTCGTTTGCGGCGCGGCGGGAAAACATGATGGTGCCATTGCGAAGTTCACAGCGGACAACTTATTACGAGGCAAAAAGAGTGGCGGCCGGCGGACGAGCAGCGGCGCACCCGGGATTCATTTAAAACAACATTATAGCATATTTTGTATCACATTTCCCCAAAACGGGAGCATTGAACGCCCGGCTATATTTTCTGCGAAGGGTATTTTTCTACTGAACAGCCGCGTTGTGTCTGTCGAGTAACTTTGTGAAATGCATTACACTAGTAAAATGTGTAGCTGATCGTATACGATCGGAGGGATGTGAGGAATATTGGAAGTGGTTCTATATTGTAGTGCCGGCGTGCCACTTGCGCAATATCCTTGAGCGACGAGTGACGTCTCCATTGAAGATATTTTTACCTAGCGCGGGAAAGCGTTCCGCAGCGCGCAATATTTTCACGTTATCTGGAGAATTTTATTACCACGAATCGATTGTTAAAATATGTGCTACTATTGAATCGATTATATTTATAGCGCGTTAATTCTGCAACTCAGCACGCATAAAATATTTGCTTGCTCTATTTCTGCAGCGACTGACAGCCTACTGCTGAAAATAGGTCTCCCAGAATGATTTTCTTGGGGAACTTCCTTCACCTTAGCTAGGTCATCACAATCTATGCTATGCTAATAGGAAGTAGTTTATAATATGGGTATTGATCAATGCATTATAATGATCGGTGCGCTGTAGTTTGAGCTCTTTTTTATTCTCTATTTCACTAATTACATACGTAAATACATTTTTCTAAATTAAGATTGATTCTTTAAGTTACTACGAGTATATGCAAGGAGCAAAACTTGCTACAAGGAGCCATGGCTAAATGTTAAGTTCTGGGATTACGCACTTTAAATTGAATAGATTCTTATTTTGACTAACACCGCAATAAACATCAAGTTTTTTTTCACTTAGCTGTATCGGTATAAAAAACCTCTTATGTTGTGTGACGACAGCCGCCACCACAAAGCTCAACAGTGACCAAATGTCTAATGAATATAGAACTCTCAGCCTTCAGTCCACAAGAGGTTATCTTAAACAAAACGTGGCCCCCTTCAAACAGAAGGAGAAATCTTTTGTTTCGGAAACTTTTTAAACAAATGTTTTTTCAGAGTTCGCCTTTTGATTGTAACTTCCAGTTCTGAAGGATGTTCCCAAATGATTCTCGATCGTTAATTCTCCCCCGGCCGGCAGTTTGAAACAATTAATTACGTAATCATTTTCATTTCGGAGTAATTATTTATGTTTTATTATTTTTACATTCACAGACTTTGTATAATCAACTTGTCAGAATTTATTTGAACAATTAAATGTTTTATTTGATAAATAGTAATTAGCCACATTTTATCAGTATACAGTTGTGTTAGGATAGTGCAGAGTGATCACAGCGTCTGATGGTATTATTTTATCATTCACAAGTTGATACAATTATAGATGTAGGTACACAGGCTGAACCCAAAACGTGCCACACTTGCACGGGCAACTATGACGATTTCCTATACTGTTCGCATCGCGTATGGTGGTCGCTGTTCCGGCAGACGCGAGTGCTCGTAACTGTCGACCTCAGTAAAAAGACCAACCTAATAAAATGTCGTCAAATTTAACCTTCACCTTACACTTGCAGACTTATCCACCTTCAACTTGCTTACCATGATAGTTATGTGAACACATCAGCCAATAAAATATTATATGTAAGAACTACTGTACTACGTTGCTAGATCGTATAAGATAGGTATGTAATATACAAAGAATATTTTCCACTCTAATATATGTAATAAGGCTACGTTGCAGTGGACAGAGAGCTTTATATGCAAAGACGTACGAGACATGAGCGGGACAAGTCCGGGTAATCGCCGACGGCTTTCATATGTTAAACACGGGCCAATCTGAGCGGCACAATAGCATGGCATATAGAGGGCACACACGACTCGTCAACTGCGCTGATAACACAACACACGTGGTGGCCACGGAGGAACATAGACCTGATGCGTAACTGAATTTAAAAACCTTATTATACAATTCATATTCGTGGAGACCGTGATAGTTATTTATAAAAAACACACACTTGAAGTGGAGTACCAGACTTCGGATTTGAACCTAGGACCTCGTCAGCTCCGATTACATGCCGTGGAATTAGGTAATTGCACATACTCGTATTATGTAATAATAATACAACGGGAATACAACGCAACCGACGATGAGTCCAGAATAGTACCTATGAATAGAAGTAGAGACAATTCTGCAGACACAATTATATCTTGTTGAACCGGATGCATATGGGTTGAATCGGAAAAGCGTTACAATTGCGTGCATCCCCGTAGCGGGTTTTTCACTTTGCTGCTTGGTGGCAACTATGAGGGCGTTAATAATATCCTACCTACAACTGTACATGGGCTCGACATAACTCTTGAAACAACGATATCTTGCCTTACTTAACATGTATATGGGTACAGAAGCCTCTTATGAAACACAAGAGCAAAGCTCTATCTTAATCTGGAGCTAGCATTTTGAAAGTTGGAATTTCTACGAGTGGCTCACTGAATTTAAATTCTATTAATAATTCTAATACCGCCGGGTGACAAAGAGTCGCGTATCTCTCGCTGCCTCGTGCTCCTCCCCCCTCCCGCGCCCTCCCGCGCTCCCGCTTGCCGCACAAAGGCGCACAAGCTGACTGGTCAGACAGAGGTCTGGCCCAGTCACTTTAATTAACCAGTTCACGAGCTGAAGATAGGCTATCATAGAATAGTGAATTGAAGCGCGGGGAGAGCGGGGAAATTTTGATTAGACAATATCCTGTGGCAAAGTACAGTCTAACCGATTAAGTTTCAAGACGTCATGTTGAAAACCGATTCAATAAGCCGACTGGTAAACAATTCAACATTGTGGAACTTATGTTGCACGTTGTTGGATACTGTATTAAATAGCGCGATTTGTGCATATGTTAGACCATGACAAGAATTGTTAATAATGGCACTACAACGCCTGTAATGTACGTACATTACATTACATTCACGTGAATGATAAAAATAATAGTGGCATTCAGTGCGACTGATAAATTGATGTTCGCAGGTTCAATCACACTTGTAATTTACAAAGTAATTTGGACTTTAATGCACATTTTAAGGAAGGAAAAACACGGATAGAAAAGTAAAATATCTTACAACTTCTAACGACATATAAACGTATACGAAGTATATCAAGTTCCCACCAGGTTGATTAAAAACCTATTCCCGAAAACGTTTTTACCAGCCAAGAGACCGGATGTAAAATTACAAGCTGAATCATTGCAGAACATGAAAAATAAAGTCCTATTGCGTCCCGCTATGCAAGAGTGGGGTGAGGGCTGGCTGGAGGCTGGAGGACGCAGTAAGAATTATTGTTGAGATTTGACCCGGTGTTGACGCTACGGATGCAGGCAACATGAATAAAATAACTCATCCCATATCAATATTCTTTAATCGTACAATTGTGATGTTGAATTATCATTTTAAAAGTCTAATTAGCCAAAAAGTTGAATTCACATAAACTGTAGGCTAAATTGTATAAATGCAAACATTTTGGTCGGGGAATTTTTATTATTATTTTGTACAGCAATACCACTCCGCAAATTTAAGTGTTGCGGTTACACAAGGCAATGGCTCGGGAATGCAGTCGCGGTGCTAAATTAACTTTAACAGCACCATTTTACAAACACGTTATACTGTAATCACGACGAAATTCCACAATAATATCCATAATAAACAACACCGAATATATTCAGCCTGTTTTGGAGAAAGCAACGTGGAGATTATTTTCTATATCCCTTTTCAGTAAATACTGTGTCATATTCTTCACACACACATTATCAGTCGGTAGCAGTCCACTGCTAGACATGGGCCTGTCACAAGGTACGCCACAGAGCCCGGTCTGCTGCTTCATAATATGCTTCAATTAGCATTAAATTTATTAAGGTAACTTAAAAAAACCTTGCAATATTTTTTTTGTGAATTTCTTTTAGTTCACCTGCCAGCATTGTATTTAAACAATTATGTAAAGTAATATACATATAAATATGAGTGATATAGTACGAATTGTGATGAAACTAAGTCGCGAGTTCGTGTGCCTTCCACTAGATTACATCGTGCCCCTGGGACTCCGCGCGGAGAAGCCAATGTATACACTCCGGGAATTATTCACATCTCTTCTACGACGACGAATATATTGTGAGTGAGCGCTGGTGAGGGATTTCACTGGATAGCGATCACGGTATACAATGGTAGTGAATCTGATTTAATGAACCCCGCAAGTGACATACTTTTTCAATTCATTTATAACAAGCCGGCGTTATTGTGTCGACTACTGATAGGCTTTTTAGTTGGCGCGGCACTTACTGTATCAAATGCATTGTATTCATTTCGTCATGCCGCTAAAAGTCTTATCGCATTTTTTCAACATTTTATACATTTAGGCCCAGTTACTTAAACTTTGCCCATAACTTTGACTTTGAAGATGTCAATCCCATACCTACATTAACAATGTCAAATACGTCTCAAATGTGTGGCGATGACATTATCAAAATTAAAGTTATCGTTAAAGTTAGTTTATGCAACTGGGCCTTAAGCATCACACTAGCTCGGTTTTGCATCCTCACGGCTATTAACTCGCAACTCGAGCAAGTGAGGATATGCAGTGACACGGGGATGTGAGGGTGGGTGGTGGGGGGAGGCGCGGGAGCACGGGAGCACGGGATCATGCTCGTTCCGCCCCGCCGCGCGGCGTAACAAGCGTCGCTGTGCGCCGTCTGCGCTGCACCCGTGATATTTACTCACATATCTCGGGTATAATTTGGATTATTGATATTGAAATGACGAGATGGTGGTCACGATTTTTAATTCACGATACATTTCTGATTTTTTGTAATCTTATCTATATTTTGGTCAATCGCCACGCATATTGAATCCAATCATCACAAGGAAACTTAAAGATCATTACAAGAACTTTTAAGGCATGAATTCTACTGTCCCACTATTGGCCAGCGTGGTGGACTATAACCTAAGCCCTCTCAATCAACGACTACATAGATAACATGGCATTAACTCTAACAGCCACGGTCAACACAATCCGCCATCGGCGTAGACATCACATGCTTAAGCCGTAGCAGCGTAGGCCGCGTAGCCAATTGCCGCTACGTCGTAGTGGCGTGAGCTTAATGTGAGGATAAGATTAACTTTGATAGGCGGATGGAGAGCAGATTCTTACTCGTGCAGTGTTATTTTAATGGATATACATAAAGTAAATAAGTATCGATAGCCTCTCCGCATCGTCGAAATAAAGACATTATTCTGTATTATGTTAATAGAATACTAATAGTAGTTAATATTCCCGGGAAGCTGCAATTTCTAAGCATTATGGTGTTTCAATTTCAGGGTTAATATAAATGTTCTTAGGCAATAACACCGCCTAAACTTTTAAAATATGTACAAAGTGTAAAATAAATATTTTCGTATAATTTGACAAGTGTAATATAATATCACACAGCAATTTGTATAATCATTGTAATGATATGGATAATATTTATATATTTTTTAAACTATATTCCATAGTATAGTTATTATATAGTAACGGATTACTCCAATATAGTAAAAATATTTTCAAATATCACATGTATGAATCCAGAGGTCAAGCGAGTATTTCCCCGACTGGACTTTAAACCCACACCACGTAAAAAATAACCTCATGGCCTCAACACAAATTATAATATTATTGTCCATCAAATGTATGGGAAAAATAGAAATTAATAATACACAGAGTATCAATGACAAAACTACGCTCCCTTGATATCGGAAAAAGAGATTAAAAGCTCTACAAAAAGAAAAGCTAAATTACCCTTCACTGCTGGTATTACTTGTTCAAAGTTTGTTGAAAATAACTCAACACCATGAAATCAGTTTATTTACAAACTTCTACTCATACAGTTACGCCGTTTTCCAAGTGTTTCTGATACAAAAAGTTTTTTTTTTCAATTTGCGCCGACGGAACGGACACAACACTACTGCACGGTACATTGAGCGATTATCCAGCTGTTATCTGGGGGTAAACGGGTCTTGTTCAGCGACACACTTCGCCAAACTGCTTGGGAAGGGTTGGAGAAGGGAGCGAAGGGGGGTTGCACCCCGCTTGTTCTGTCAACTTTTTATGACACTTCCCGAAGTCTCTCAATACAAATTGGGCCTCAAATGGGTCTTAACGATAAGCTGATTTTGTCGTCGTTTCTTTGTTGGATTTATTGTTATTCGCGGTTTTAAGCACAGCGTGGACGCTAACAATCGCACTGTACTATGAGTCAGATTCCATAGTTGTGCAAGAACGATCAATTATTGGAAAAATGTAATAACACAGACAGCTTAAAACACCAGCCATGGCTAAGTGGTCGCGAGTTTCATTCTCGCAAAGAGACAAATATTCATAAAATCTCCGAGAATCTGTTTAAATTTTGGTGTAATGAACAAAAATTGCCTATAGTTTCTGATACGCACGAAAAAGCTAGGTTAAGTGTTATGTTTGTCATTATCATATTTAATGATGTAAACACAGCATATTTGAAAATATGAAATAAATTTCCCAAATAAATCCGGTTTCAACCGGACACCAGGTGTCCAATTAACGTCGGCAACGGTTTTCCGAGTATTCAACAATACACTATCAAGTCGCAATAATGTCAGCGAAGTATAAAAGGTACATTTAAACATACAAATTCATACCTCGGGGCGTCCGTACATGTATTTAACGGTTGGTGATTTTGATCAAATAAATAAATTTTTGATTTATTATAATTTAATTTCAAATAACGGATCACAAATTTAAATGATTATGCATGGCTTGCGGGGAGGGTGGAGTGTGTGGCGTGTGTGGGGAGACAGGGGAAGGAGGGGAGGAGCGGGCCACTCAGAAGATCATATCAAAAGAGTAATCTCTTATGCGAGATGAAAGGAGAGCGTCCGATCGAATACCCGCCGGACTATTTCTATGCTTCACGGCTGTATTAGATACGTTGAGGCTCAATATTAATCTATGGTATTATAATCTTATAGTACTTATAACCCTTCATGAAAGGAAGAGACTGTTTAAATTGTCTGTATACATTTTTACTGGTGGTGCATAATTCATCAGATTTTTTTAAAACTGTTGTTTATGTTTGCAAGTAGCATATGATTATTAGGGATAATCTTAGTAGATTTCTTACGAGAAATAATAATCATGAAGGCAATCGCTCATCACAAAGTTTTTTAGAAAACAATTATTGATATTTGAAGTCAACAGGATATTTGCGACTACCTACACAAAGACAAATATAAGAATATGCAATTAATATTTTTTCGCCATATCTGCGCCACTCACCAAGACATTAAAAATAGTAGAGAGCTTTAAAATTATCCATTAGGATTATCAATCGGACGTTTCATTAAAACGACACATGTTTATATGCGTTTACATTAGCAATACTTTTATTTAAAGATTTTCGAGAGCTTAAATCCCTCTCCTAATGGACTGCAAGCGTCGGATTAAGCCTCGCGCCATACACTTACTCGTAGTTTGGCTAATAGCTCTAAATGTTCGGCTAGTTACGGCTATTTGGCTCGCCAGTGGAAATCATATTTGTTTAAAAGCAACACTAACACTATAACTCCTGGGAACGGGGAATTATTTAATGGAGGCTGTGACTTTATATTCATATCTTACATTAATCCAAGTTAGAAAAATCACCTTTTTGGTGCTAATCCAGTGGATGTAGTTAATATTTCTCAAATAAACTAAATCATTCTGCACCACGTCTAACTAGTGTACAGAGTAATATGGTCATATGGTATTTAATTTAAACAACATGTTCCTACCCAGTAGCCACCCCAGGTAACATTGCATCAAGTTTGAGAAAACAAACTGCAGAGTAGTTATGTCAATAATCGCGATTTTAGTTTCCAAGGCCTTTGATTAACCCGTCTAAGTACGAATCTTTTTACCGCTCAGCGGGCTAATTCACGTAATTTTTTGACGTGCCGATCAAGTTGCGGTGCAGTTGCAATGAAGTTTACGTCTTAGTGTCAAATGGTATTCTTGTAATTGTTTAGCTGCGCGTGAACTGCACCTAAGCTGTGCGTAAACTGCGCGCGTGCTGCGCGTCAACTGTATGTCAGTTGTATGCAAGAAGCTTACACGTGAATACCGATCAAGTTGCGATCTGAATCACGCACATAAAACACGTAGCAGTAGAATACGCTAAACCGCTCGCGTGACGCGGACTTGACGCGAGCGTATCTGACAGCGGTTGTCAAAATTACGAGAATACGAAAAGGTCTGTTTCGATCGAAACTTAACTGCAACTGAACTTATTTAATTACGTGAATTACCCTACAGCTAAGTTCCCGAATCGAACTGAAGTCCACGCCAATATAATAGTGATTTTTGAGAAAAAAATCATCTCCGTTTTTTTCAAATGTTAATGAAAAAAATAAATTATTGAATCCATTAAAATGGTCAACACTATTTAGATTCAGTAATTTTTTTTTTCTACCACCCGGTTCGGAAAGCGGTTTCCACTAGAGAAGAACGGGCAAGAAACTCTAGTGTTGCTCTTTTCAAAACCAGTTTACAATATCGTGATTATTACAAAAATTACAAGTTGGTCCAAATCAGAGCAGTTCTTTGATAATTTGTTATAATTTGCAAGTGACATATATTTTTAATACAATATGTTTACATTCTGTTTAATATGGCTGAGTGAAGTGAAGTAGCCCAGAACGAAGAATCAGTATACCCTGTTTCACCAACGCAGTTGTACAATGTCACCCGGAGTGATGAGAAACATGTGGGTTAAATAAAGTAACATGTCAATATCACCCTGTATAGTCTGCAAGTAACTGCGACATAAAGACAGGTGGGAAGTATTTGGATCCGCGCAGATTGCAGCCACCGAACACTGCCCATAGAAATCCGTCAGAGTGTCCCTGGAAGTATACTGAATGTCGAGTTCAGTTTATGTATTAGTTTGAGTCAAGTCGGAGGGGTATTAATGTCACACAGGTGCTCACTTTCTTCGAGTAGCGCATTGTGAGTATTTTGTCGCGCAAAAAAAGAACGCCTAAATTTTAATGATTGGGTCACGATTTAGTCCCTGTTTACGCAAATTTTCTTGAAAACTCCCGGGCAAACAGAATAAAAACTTGTTTATCGCGACCCGGACCAGCGTTCAGCACAGTGGGAACTTATTATTTTACACCCGGTTTGACGACTTCGCCTCGATGTGAAATGCGTGGCGGTATAATGGAATGGTTGAATAATATTGATAAGAATATATTGAGTGCTGAAATAAAAAGAATGCGCGAGTGACGACAAACGTTATCTAGTTCACTGCCAATATTATATATGGGAACGAGTGTCTGTTGGTTTGGCCTACTTTCAAACCGCAAGAATGTGTCCTTCACCTTATGGATAAAACTGTTTGTGGGCCGGTTATTCTCCTTTTCTTACTATGTCACATTTGTATCGAGTGCCGAGAGAATTTTATGTCAACATTCGAAGCCATGTAGGCCAGTGTTTAGCTTTAAGTTTAGTACTATAACTTCAGTGCATAAAAAATATATATTCATATGGACCTTTACAAAATTAAGATGCGTTAGAGTGGGAGTCTCCTCAGCATGCAATGTTTACAGGAGGTCCAATCAATCGTCGGCGGAAGACAACTCCATACACAATTAGCGCTCGAGGCAAGCGCTGGCGGCGCTCGCGGCGCTCGGAGCGCTCGCACCGCTCGGAACGCTCGGCCCGCGCAAATATTGACGACAAACACAATTGGGCGCGTAAACAATACACTTTTCATTATAAACCGAGCGGGAACGGAGTAATGAGAAACTCCGCCTTTTGGTACGAGTATTGTTTTAAAACCGCGCGCGTGCAACCCCCCCCTACCTCCACCCCGCGCCCGCCTCGCTCGTCGGTTAGTGGCTCACAGTTAATCATTGATTACACCTGAATTACACGCAGAAGTACCGAGCGGGAACAAAAATAATATATTCAAATAATACTTTTTTATTACTCATCGACTTGCTAGCCAGATGGTGTGCGAGTTTTTTCAATTAAGGTAGATGGTCTGTGTTGTACTTATTTTTTTAACATTTGTAGTATTAATAATTAATATGCCCGACACTCTCAGATACTACTGAGTAGGCCTGACCGCACACTAAGATACAAGGCTTCGCAAACTCTGAGAGCCATCTCGGACACCAATTCAAACATCCATTCATCGCAGTCATTTATCACGGTGACAGAATCAAACCTGCGGCTACCCGTTTAACAACCAGCTACTCAAGCAACTGGCCATACGAACTTTAACAAAACTTCACTATATTGTCCAAACGCATCGAGGAAGCAAGGTGCATAAAATAAAGGCAATTTGTGTGAAGGCGGTGACGCGCGGTATTTGTAATGTAAACTAATTTGCACTTAAAGTAGTGATTGTTAGCTCCGGCTGGCGATGGGCAGCATGGGTGTGTGGCGGGAGGCGCGGGGCGCGGGGCGGGTCAGATGGGACTCCTAGAGAGAAGATTCTACTGACAAGACCATGATAACTTGACCTGTTGTCACTCCACCGACCAGTAACAAAGTCGTTGCTAAATAACTGACGGTTATTATGTAATAAATAAATACACCCAACAATCACATACATAGTTCTAACTCCATATTAAGATAAATTAAGTCTTGCGTCGTGGGTATCAGAAACTACAAGAGAGTTTTCAGTCTCACAAGGACCCAGAACCGACACAAATATTTATGTGTCTCACAAACATTTGTCTCGGTGCGGGGATCGAACCCGCTGCCTCTAGTTTCACAGCCGGCGTCTAACCAGGTGCGTCACGTAGGCTGTCAAAAATTGCATATAATGTCAAATATGTCATGTAACGTTACGGTAATATTACTTCAGAAGTTAACTACTAGCGATTGTGGATTTGAACCATAAAATATGCTTGGCTTCGATTCTCATTGAATTATAGGTTGATACGGTCTAGGGACCTTATTGAATAAATCCTACACTGAAAGTCCGGCAACGTGCTGACGATTCCTCTTTAGGTGTGAATTTTCATGTTCAGCGGTGACCACTTACACAGTTTTGGGTAAACTATTGTAACATCCAACACAAAATGTACTCATCGTCGCGAGATCACAAAAGACATTATTCGTCGCAACGAAATGGATTTTTTTTACTTCAATACAAGCCAAAGAGCCGAGGGGAGACGCGGGAAAACTTATAAATTAAATGTGTATTCCAATAACCGATGAATACGTCGGAGTGCGTGGAGATTGATGAGAACTGCGAGTGCGGGGATGAAGGGAGGAGAAGGGGGAGGCACAAACAAAACTCAATCACAAAATACAAGTTTAACAATGTCGCTGGGTGTGGGGCGTGTCTCACATCCGATGTCTAAATATAATTACGCGATCCACACGAAGATTTACGTAAGCGGGTTATCGCATTGTCGCGACGGACTTGTAAGGCTTCTATAATATCTGGTTGGAATTGTTTTTATCATTTATCGCTTAAAGTAGGTTTCATTGTACGGGCCCGCTTTAGGATTGAGAGGAGTTTAGGGCTCACTTCACTGCGCTGGCCTAGTGCGGGTTGCTGGACTGGTAATACTGAATTATTGTGGATATATGTCAGCTTAGTATCATCACAATTTTTCCCTTCACTATTTTAAGCGAAAGCTGAAAACAAACGTAATGTCGAAGTCATACGTTTGTTATAGCTTCTAGGTTACGATTTGATTTGTCAGTCCAGTTCGTTACCAACTAGGCTATGACACTGAATGGGAGTAGCTTTAATGAACCAAATTAGAGGTGCAAAAGGTGCGGTGCGGGGACCGGGGGACGGGACGGCAAACAGATTAATTCGGGCGTCGCACCGCTTTTAACAGCGATTAAATTGTCTGCGAACTATCAAAGCGTAATTATACGAGTGCCTCGTCGAAGAGCGGACACGGTGATGAGCTGAGCGAACCACTAAGTGACATTTCAATACAACCTCAGGCTAAATTACTCTAGAGGAACCTGGGACCCTTTCTCCATAGCGCGAAGAAGCAGTTATGGAACCAACATAGTGTTGAATGGCACAAGATCACTAACTGGAAGACTTAGCATTGATCATCGGGTGCAGTTCAGTACGTTGAGTCAGCGTAAAAAATGTTACATGATGCCAACGAAATAGTACACGTTTTTTTGTTTTCTGTTACAATTCATTTAATATAAAGTACTGTAAGAGCCATTATAAATGTGACGGTGTTATCAATTCTATTGAACTGTGTAAATAAATCACTCGAAATACTTTTATCGGGCGATAATCATTGAAAAATCTTTAAACAAAAATCGTTTAAAAGTTTTTATAGCTTGGGCCGTATCCATTTGCATATTGTGAACCTATAAATTGAATGGGACTTTTAAATGTTGGCACTGTTAAATCTATCTTCATTGCATCTATAAAACTAAAAACAAAATGATATTGTAGCACCAGCTACGAGACTCTACGAAATGCTACGGTTGTAGAATATTGTGGCATTGTATGAAATTTTAACCAATCAATCAAAATTGGTGTTCAATCAATCACATCTGTGCGGCGGTGATAGGACTCGCGTCGAACAGGTTTGTTCTAAAGTAATTATAGCAAAAAAAGTAAAAGTTCGTGACGTGCAGACGCGGCTGCCAACATGTTCACGGCGGTCGTGGGGTCACATCCCAGGGCACGCCTTTGACCTTTCGAAGTAATGTGTGTATTGATAGTCGATCACCACCCACTATAACGGTGAAGGAATACATCGTGAGGAAATCTACACACCATAGTTATTTGTAATAATTTCTATTGTATGTTATGTCCGCCAACCCGCACTAGGCCAGCGCTGTGGACTATATGGCCTAACCACTGTCGATTGCAGAGGAGGCTCGTGCCTACAGTGGAGTATCTGGGCTGATACAGAGAGAATTATAGCATAATGTCTCTAAGAGCCGACAGTTCTGCATTGCAAATTTAACGTTCTATGTCGTTCCTATATTGACGCTGTGAATATATCAAATTGGACGATCGAAAATCTAAGGATTTAAAATGGAAAAATATACTGGTAGGATACTCCTGATCACCACGCCTATCATGGAAAGACAACTATTTCTCGCCGCTAGATACTCTACTCGACCTTACCCGCTCCGCACTCACATTAATAATGTAGTCAATTTGAATGACAGTTAATTAATTCATTAATTATATTCGAGTACTTACGTGTAGGTTGTCAAATCGGTTGGAATCGCAGAGCGCGCGTATTTGCGGCGGGCAGGCGTTGAGGCAGCGTCGCCAGCAGCCTCCGCTCTCTTCTTCCTGCAGCACGAGCGCGCCGCTCGCGCCTGCCCCGCCTTCCCCGCCTCCTTCTGTAACAAGGACTAGGTTATACCAATGTGTCATAGTGAAGCCCGAGGATACTGGGCTCGGGGACGAAGTTAGACGACTTGTAAGAGTGTGGTCTAACAATTCGTTGTATGAGTGTGGGTTATAATGATTATGGTTGAACGCCGGCTGTAAAATGGTAGGCAGCGGGTTCGATCCCTGCATCGAAACAAATGTTTGTGTGAACCACAAGAATTTTTTCGAGTCTGGGTGTTTGTGAGACTGAAAAGTTTTTCGTAGCTCCTGATACCGACGACACAAGACTCGATATTAGTGTGGGGTCAGGACTATGTGTGTGACTGTTGGGCGTATTTACTTGTAAGTGCTTGTGCTAGGGTTAACATTATGTATAGTGAGTAGTATGGTAGTGTTAGTTGTATTATTTCGATAAGAAAGCGTATTTTTCTATATCATGTACTGCAATAATCAGAGTATAAGATTACAAAATATACATATAACTTCGTATTGTCCATAATGAATCAACGTGTTCTTACAACGCGTATAGAAAAAGATTACCATAAGATCTGAAATTGCGAAAAATAATGCCATTTGAGTTACTCTTGTTTATCCGCATTCATAAAATACGGAAACAAAGCTGAATAAAGTCGGTTGGCATCCCATGTTTTCCATAGAACACGTTACGGATTAAATTATATTTTTGAATAATAAAAAAACATTATTATATAATATAGTTGAATTTACTTTCCGTTACATAATATCTTTAAGAATTGGGGTTTAAAGTCATAATAAGTTTAACTTCTTCAGTAGCAAATATGATTTTTGTTATACAATCTTGAGCGTTGACAATGACAAAACATGATGACAGTGTCCCAGAGTTCTGGGGTCGGTGGGGCAGGGCGGCGCCCCTTTCCGACTACTTCAAGTCAAGGAAAAGTTATTTACCCTATCCATTATGGCGACGACAAAGCCGTCACAAACTTACTTTGCAAACAAGGATTAAAAAAGTTATTTCAGCTCGCGATCGTTTAACTCGGGACCGATGCTCCCGCGGTTACCTGAGCGACGCAAATTGGTTACAGATCCTTTCCTTTAGCTGTAAGTTATCCTTGTATTATAAATGTGAAAGTTTGTGTTGATGTTGTGGATGTATGTTACACTGTCATCCAAAAACTAGTGGATGGAATTTGTTGTAATTTTACTGTATTGTTGCTTATGTAATACTAGTAGAATGGTAGATTTAAATATATTGAAAAATTGGTCAAGTTATTACGATAAGTGTTAAAAAAGGTGGAAAATAAACATGTGTGAAAATGTGTGAAAATAAACAATCCTCTCCTTTCCTTAACAGAACCACGCGTGCTGGCTTGCGAAGCCACAGCTTGACGGTTCAAACCATCTCGGCGCGAACAAAAAAGTTCGCAAATTCTTTTTTGTGCCGCACTGTGAAGCTGTGGAATTGTTTGCCGTCACACGTGTTCCCTCCTTCCCATAATCCTGGGTCCTTCCGCCGTAGTGTGAAGAAGCATCTCTGCAGGCCGGTATAATTGTGTCGAATGGCATGGGACCGCCGTCTGATGCCATTCGATACTCTGTCTGGACGGCATTTGCGCTTAGCATCAGGTGCAGTGCAGTCATCATGCCGTGCCAGAATAAAAAAAAAATGTGGTGTGACGTACAATATGTCAGGGTAACATACTTTAACTGCCTGACTGCCTCGGTGGCGTAGTGGTACTAAGGTATGATTGCAAAGCTGAGGTCTCGGGTTCGAATCCCAGGTCGGGCAAAGTGATATTGGATTTTTCTATTCATTATTAGCCCGGAGTCAGGAATTTGTGCCCGATATGGCGATAGGCTCGCCCACTATCACATCGTGGGACGGAATATACAAGGCGAAACGTGGGTGTTCTAGTAGCACCTCTGCCTACCCCTTTTGGGAAAAAGGCGTGTGGTTATGTATGTACATATGTATGTAACATACTTTAAAATTCCGGACCTACCAACATTATAGAGTTGCATTTTTTTTGTTACCGTGAGGGGCCATTACAAAACATTGAATGCTATCATCCCATGATTCTTAGTTGTCATAACGTATGTTCATATTTAACTTGCATGGACTCTCTCTCTCTCTTTTCAGCTCTAGGAGCCCACGAGTGGAAGCCCAAGGATTTCCATAGAGATTAGTTGTTGTATGAACTGATCTAGTCGTTATATTGTTTGGCGGCAGGTGGGTTTCCCAGACTTAGCCTTCAGTAAGATCCAGGCATGTCCGCGGGATACATCATTAGACCTTAACGTTGGTTCAGCTTCCGTAGTATATAGACAGAGGCAGATGCGCCGGCCCGGGTTAACAAGCCCGGTAATAGGCCCACTCAGAAGCTTTTTATCCCTCTCAATGGCTTTATACTGGCAGATTTGTTGTCTATTATTGCGGCACACAATACCATGTCGGTTCGATGTGCATGGACTATTCAATATTATGATTTAATATTAACATGCTTGCATATTTTCCTCGGGTACATTTTTAGTTTTAATAGTTCTACGAATTATCAGGGCATGTTGCAAAAGTTTTATAGCAAAAATATTGTTGATAGTTTCAGGGGTTTGGACGGACCTTTAGTATTTTATTTGATAGATATTGATAAAATAATAGTATAAGATTAAATTGATACTTTTCAGAAAATATTATTTGTTGAATGATAGGTATGAAAATGAACGCACGAGACCTAAAACCGTCTGAGCTGAATTTGATAGTTAATATTGACGTAAGGAGCTTACACAGCAAATAAGTTCTTGTTCGCATGTACAGTTATACAGTCCTTTGCCTGCGACTTTGCTCGCTTTGTTGTAGATTTTGTCAATCAATTTAGTACCCTATGTCCTTTTCAGAGTCCCTAACAATACTTATCCCAAATTTAATTACAATCGGTGGAGTACTCAGGGCGTAAAATTGGAATAAACTACAACAAATTCCCATTTATATTATAAATTTGAGGTAGTTACACATATATTCGTATTATGGGTTAAAACCAACACGAGCTCCATCCACGCAACTGTATTGGCATTATTTTCACTTTTTATTCACGAGGCCGACGTATCAATTTTTGGGGCAATCTCCGAAGGCAGGTGGTGGGAGGGGGTTTGACAAAGCCGCTGTCAATGCTGAGGCACGAGGGCACATGTGAAGAGTATTGTGACGGCTTCCTCGCCGGACCCGCACACGACATCCGCGAAGGAGGGCTGCCTGCGATATTCGGCCATTTATTATTAGGCAATATTCACGAATGACTTAATGCATCAGATAATAGCTATTGAGTGCTGTCTAGTGAGAGATTACCGACATAATTGTCGCTCAGCTGATATACACAGTCTGAACACAATAGTCATACACATGAGTGGGCATCTATGCCGGAATTTCTATTAAAATGAACGATCATCGCTAAATAGGCGAACAGGAATATGCCTACCACTAAAAAATGTGGATAATTTAGATGTATAATAAGTGCAATATGTCGAGCGATTGGTGCAGTTGCAGAGCTTAGAATACTACGCTAAAACGTATACTTTGTGTAAACGAGGTCGCAAAATATTAGAAACTTTTAGAACAGTCAAGTACGAGGCAGCCCTGGGTCGTCGACGGGCCGGCAGCGGCCCCGCGCGGCTGTATTTATCACTGACACGTTATCACGAGAACATATGACGTCACGCTATTACCAGTATTACTTTCACCTTACCCTTTTACATAAAAGAGTGAGGAACAAAACGGATGGCTGCTCGCCAACACAACTTGTTTGGGTTACCGTCGCCCATGAGCGCCCTGGTGTTGTACCAGAGAAATCGTCGGTACTTTGTCGGACACTAAATAAAGTGTACGATTTTTTATTGTAGCCCCCTATGCAAAATCGCCTGGAAATATCACAGAAGAAAACTTTCTCAGGAACGTTTTACAGAGAAAAAACCACGCATCTTAATATTTTTATACATTGCATAGAACCAATTTTTTTTCAAATATGATACCCGAAACGTTGCCTCGTTCTCACACAAGTGGTTATACAGACATAAAGGATTACGGACCGGGGATCATAGTAACAAACGAGTGTGTGTTTAGTGTTATGAGCAGATAAACAGAATTAAAGGTAAATTAGGGACCGGAGCGAGCAAACAGGCGCGGGCCCGCCCGGCGGCGCACTTCGCAAGCACTGATTACACACCGCCGCGAATTAATTGCCACGAGGGTTTATTAGCGCAAGTCATTGTTATTTCAGTATTATCTTTCACTGAATACAGTGTACGCACGGATTTACTAGATACATCTAAGTGATGCTTGAAATTGCCTATGTATATCAAGCACAGATGTGTCCGCTGAGTGTCTAATCAAGGGATTATAATAAAATGAGGATCGCAAATGATCCCTGAGACCGTGTGGGTCAAAACTCAGATTGGATTTGAGATGTGCAATGGGCAAACTAACTCATCGCCCAAAATCATGAATTAATAACGCAACAATTTTGAAAAGCAATTACACTGATGTGTGCATCCTATAATTCCTCATCCAGAATTTACACCAAACATCTTTGTTAAACACAGCACGGCTCCAGCCAAACTGCAGAGACTCTTGTCAAGACTCCGATTGTAGTTTATAGAGTATGTGTGGGAATTACGCTCGGGCCAAGTGTCTGGTGTCAGGCGGTGTCGGGAGTGTCAGAGTGTCGGCACACCGAGCCCCGCCGGCTTGGAGCGGGGCCAACAGCGACACCTATCTACACTCGTAAATAACAGACGAGATTCCGCCCGCGAACTTTTGTCTGGCCTCTTGTGCTATGCAAATATTTTTTCACGGCGCGGTGTAAGTTTTGTGTTTTATTTCATAAGTATTTCATGGTTGGTTGTTGGTAGCTTTTGCGTAGTGGAAGCGTAATTCGCTGTTAAATTATTCAGATAAGATTATCTAATGCGAGATTTAGTTACTTTAATTATTCTACGCATTTACTGTATTATATGGTCACATCTGTTGTTTAGTAGAGTCAAGTTCAGACTATGCACTGTAAAATTTGAGGAAATCAAGTTTTTCCTACAGAGAAGTGCAATATTGGAATGGCTTCTTGACCTCTGAATGTCATTGAAAAACATGGCTCACAGCCAATATATCCTACCACTGGATAATAAGGCGCTGTAACACATATTGCTATCGCAGGTACTGTAAAAAACTCTCTCAATTCCCACACAAATCAAAAAAAACTTACCACAATACCGCTGAACACCGAATATGAAACTAGTTTCGAGACTAAACTAAAATACACATTGAAATAATAATACAGAATAAGATAGACGCGCTGTTAACGTTGAAATATGACCACTTTATGTATGTACTTTAGATATGAGAATTCACAGGTCCAAGAGGGCTACTACTGTTGGTTCTCAATATTGGTTGGTCAAATCCGAAATGAGACAAGCCTCTAAATTCTGTTATTGTTATAGTTATGTTACTTATCTCTCTTGCCCTGTATGATACCTAAAAATTAAATGAGTAGAGACATTTGCATTGAGACGAAAACGATATGTAAAATGTATTTTATACCATCGGCCTATCCAACGGCTCACTAGATGGTAATTGATTCCCGCCGTTCAAGAACATCTACAATACTTGGATTACAGGTGCGTTTAGGCTTCTCAAAATTGGAGGGTAAAGGAGGAGAAAAACGAAGAGTCAGGAAGGATATTGCACCCCAACAATCTCACTCACCCAGCCAAACACGACCCCAAATCCTTGCTTCACGTCGTGTTTCTGTGTGGAGGTTAAACATTCGCGCTCCAACTAACCCTTTTACTCGTATATTGTAGCTTTAATAATTTACAAGTCACTACTCACAACATTAAACAATGCACTCATAATATACTTATGCAAAATGCACATTACATCTCGTATTTTCTTTGAACAATATGTAACAAAACGCGTTCATACTCCGCGATACTATGTGACACTAGAATGCTCTTAAATAGTATACTTGTGAATAGGATCATTGTTGTTTTATCTGCTGTAATGCCATTGACGTCACGTAGGGGAGCTGATGACGTCACACCACACAATGTAATGCACTTCTTCAATACATCTCATCTATCTATGCATCTCGGAGAACAGTACGGATATGACGCTGATTATGAAAAAAATAAAATGATTTACATAAACTACATTTATTCATTAAAGTATAGCGAAAAGGCATTAAATAGTAAAATAAGACTTTTATGAAATGAAACGTGTCAGGTTCGATCCCAGCATCGGAAACGTGCTTGTGTATTGAACGGGTATTTGTTTTCGATCTGAGTGTTTTGGACTAAAACGTCTACTTTCTGGTTTGCACGACAAAGGTTTTTTATCATTATGTAGGGTCGGGAGTCGAGATTATTTTTGAGACTATTGTTAAAAACTAAAATTTATTTGTATAGGTAGACCTACCCCTCTGCTATTATGCTAGAAAGGAGCCATAACAAACTTTCTCTTCGAAATACGGCTTAAAAATAATCGCAGAACAGTGTGTATGTACAAAGTCGCGTCTTAACCTATATACCATGAAAATATCACTTAAGTAAGAAGATTTACTGAAAACGGTCAGTTTTGTGTAAACAAGACATTCTCTAAACGTAAAATATTATACTCCAACAATACGGCATTACACAATAACAACATAACATTGAAACGTTTTGACTCCTATAAATATTTCAACGCGGCATTGTACTGGGACTAAGCCTCAAAGCTCGAATCTTGATATTGTTGGGTAAGAACTAGCCCCGCGGGCAGGCGCATTGTGTTGTTTGTCATCGCCTGTGCGACTCCAAAAGCAATTACACTGACCGATTGTATCGGCCGTGCATTGTAAACGACTCCACGAAGAAATATTTGACTTTCGGACAAAGGCTTTGGGGGTTTAGAGGGCGCGCGTGGATCAAAAATTAATTAATTTACATACACGCATAACCTCACGTTTGTATTCTGGACTGGGTAGGTGTGCTGAGAGTAACAAATACATTGCCGTCCAAGAATTATATATGGGGCGAGCAAATCGCCATAACGGCCACAAATTGCAGTCTGCGGCGACTCGTAAGAGATTTCTGCTCTACAATTAAATAGTAAGGCTATTTCGGCCTGCCACAAGCCCTCATCTATATTTCAATAGTGTAGAAGCGGTAAGTAAGGATGGTATAAATAAATACAGATTTATTTCTCTTCATAAACTGCGGCCAATTTCTCTACGTCGCGGCTAATACAATGAAAATTACTTGATTTATCTACTGGCCTGGCGCAGACATTTAGGTGGGTTTAGAGAAAAATACCCACAATCTTGATTAAGTAACGGGGTGAACAGCAACATGCCAAAATGTTCTTAAATTACTAAGGGTTTCGTTCACTATCTTTGAGTAAACTGTTGATTAGTTACTTTTTGATTAACTTTAATTGCCAAGTAAAAGTGCCAAGTATTTTCCGTTGATTTAACAAGTGATAACAAAGTATCGAGTAACAACGTGCTGCTTAAATGAATGACATTAGAAATTGAACGAATCATGCGTTCAATATTACATCAAATATCCCCGCCCTGCCTCCCGCTGAAGTGTCAACGTATTTTTTCTTTTTTTTTTAATAAGATAGGAAGTGGAGATTTGAACCTTATTTTAACCATCAAGTAAATACGCTAATTGGCAGACGATGTGGCCAGTAAGGTACTGATTAGTGTAATCGTAGGATTAGTGTTACTGGATCGTCGTGAAATGATCACGTGATATGACGGGTGACTTTAATTGATGACTAGCCTACTTGGAGGTTTACTTGAGGGTAGTGAACGAGGCCCTAGTGCTAGTAGAATAACTAGAATAATAGCTAAACTAAGCCCTAAAAAACTTTGAGCTTACTTTCAACACCCAACAGACACTACCATAGTTCCAACCCCACACTAAGATACAAGTCTTATGTCGTGGGTGTCAGAAACTACGAGACACGTTTCGGTCTCACATAAACCCAGACCAGAACAAATACTTGTGGTTCTCACAAAAATTCTTGGTGCTGGAATCGGACCCGCGGCCTCTCGTTTCACAGCCGGCGTCTAGCCAGCTGCGCCACATTGGCTCTCAATAACAACTATGACTGTTTGGTGTATTTGTTTACAATTTCCGATAAATCCAAGCGAGACGATGGCGCTACAAATTAGTCCCAAGCTAGCGCTCTCGAGACGCAGCATCGCCGCTGTAAAGTATACCCCAAATTATACAACCCGTGCAAAGAAATATGGATGGTGGCAGCAGATCGCCGCCACCGCCTGCATTAAGATAATAACCTTGTTATTTACGGTAATTGTGTTCATCGAGGGGATGATTTGTGAGCGGCTTTATTAAAACCCACCCCCTTCACCCCTCCTCCCTTCTCCCCGCGTATTTCGTCGCCGGAATTGGAAGCGCGCCTTGTTTTCATTATACACTCAACCTTCGGATCGTAATTTGTAAAGTACACAAGGAAAAAATGTGATTTACATAGACGCTATTTCTAGGTGTGAACTGGTTTAGATTGACCTCTGTAGATTCTTTTTGAGAGTTATTATTATTTATTTGGTAAGGAAATGCTTCCAGCCTTCGTGGCACAGTTGGTTGAGAAACAGCTGTAAAATGAGAGTCGCGGATTCGGTTCCCATAGACAAATTTTTGTATCGTCCATGATTAAATTTTGTTTTCATTCAAGTTGTTGTGAAACCAAAAAGTCCCTCGTATTTTCTGTCCCTTGAAACAAGCCTTGGTATTTTAAGGTCGCGTCGGGAGTACGTTTGGGATCGTTGGGTGTAATTTTAAATATAAATATTTAATAGTAATTGACAATTGTCAAAGAAAATGTCATATATACACACTATACTCGTAGTACTCGTATTGCAAAAGTTACTACCTTTTTTTTTTCTAGCCTACACTGTCCCACTGCAGGGAAAAGGCCTCCCTTTGCTTCTTCTGTCTTTCTCTATCCAAGGCTTTCTTCCACCAGTTGGTGTCGAAATGGTCCAAGTCATCTCTCCACCTTCTGCGCGGCCTACTCTTTGTGTCTTGAGTATTTTCAATAATCGGTAATATTTATACGAAGTGCGAGTGTTTTCTCGTGGAAACATATATAGAATTCACGTAAAATTAATGTCTCTAGAGATTATACTCGAATATAATTCGAGAATTTGATAAAGTGTAACGGAGAGCAGTCTGTCACGTCAGTCAACGTTGGGCCCAATTGTACACAGATGATAGGCCCAATGTTTGTGATTCGTGACATTTGAGATTATATCGTCCGTGCTGAATGTTTAATCCTACGCTAAATTCAAATAATATCCACACTATAAACGAATTAATTAACAAAGGGGTGGTACTGTTTTATTCCGATGGATTTGTTTACTCCCGCTGCGTTTTTAAATTATGTAATTGAACGATGTAAGTGCGTGGTGGCCTATTGGTAACGGTCTAGACGCGACTGCCAACATATTATCGGCGGTCGCGGGTTCAAATCCCAGGGCACACCTCCGACTTTTCGGAGCCATGTGTGTATTGACAGTCAATCACCACGCACTATAATGGTGAAGGAAAACATCGTGAGGAAACCTGCATACCGTAGCGATTCGAAATAATTTCTATGATATGTATAAGTCCGCCAAACCGCACTAGGCTAGCGTGGTGGACTATATGGCCTAATTACTCTCAATCGTACTCTCGTTTGTAGAGGAAGCTCGTGCCATGCAGTGAGACGTCTATGTTCTGATACAGATACAGATAGAGAATTAAATGATGTAAAGATTTAGATGCTCGCCCTGACTCGTTGCTAATATTATGTAAACGATATTTGACAATAAATCCGACGAGTTGAGAACGTCCTCCTATTTAACGTCAGTTAAAGAGGGAACAGGTTCGAGAAAGGTACACTATGCATGAGCTGAATTAAACGCCGGAGTCACATTAAACATTAAGAAAACACTGTCTCAATTCGCACACGATAATTCAAACGTAATGTAAACAAAACGTAATGGTATTAATTTACAAATACTTCAGCCCTAAAACAACTGAAAGTACAGACATCAGGATTCATTAAATTCTTTAACATATTTTGGTGGTGGAACGATGTCTCCTCACTGATGTCTGCAGATTTCTTCTTACTCATGAAGTAATCAAATAAAAATCTTATCATGTCAATTGTCTTGTGCGATTTGGGGCCAATCCTGAAGAAATCTGTCGATTTCGTCTTTCCGCCTACGCTTCGGTCTACCGCGTCGTCTTTTTGGGTGATCGGGACGCTATTCAGTGTAAAGGAAAAGGAGGAGGCCTTTGCCCAGCAGTGGGACATTAACGGTTGATAATAATAATAATGTCAATCGTACACTTTAACCAAAATAAAACCTTCAAACAAATCAATATCAGTACGTTAGTATAATTTTGTGCTGCTATATAAGTTATCATATTGCTTCAGTGATATAATTTACAACAGATTAGTGTAATAAGGTAACGCGATATTCGGCGACCATCTTTCATTGTGTCCGAGCGCACCACGCAACCCGACGCCCGGCTGTTCGCGGCCCCACGTTCTCGAAATGTGCCAAGTTAATTATAATTATTTTTCATATTTTGGACTATATTTTTGAATGAATACCTTTCTATGTCTACATGATTACCTAAATAAAATATAGCCAGTATATATTACATAAGTACCTAAGCATATATTTGATGGGTTGACCCTAGGTATTTTTTCACCAATTTTCTATAAGAGCTGCCGCCCTTTGAGTAATTCGTCTATATATTTTATTATATTTCAGCGAAATAAAGAGGCATGTGTTATTACAACCGGCAGGCTGGCCCGCATAAGCCGTTTCGGGAAATAATCCAATCGGGAGCTAATCTGGCTTACTACATTGAAAACCTATTGTCACATTTTCTGGTCACTCTCTATTTTGTATAATATTTCAATTCAGCTTTTAGTTTCGCGTAAAAATATGGTTTTATTTATAATAACAAAGTCATTTCTATCACCAGAAAACAGCACCCCAACATTTTTTTTTATAAAATATTGAATATATTGAAAATAATATGAATTACTAATAAAACTAATATACAAGGCGATATTGGATGGAACAGTCAGTGGGAGACTACCTTACCGAAACTACACATAACACACTCCCTAAATAAATGTGCTATGAACCATCGAGAATGCATGAAGAGGTTGATTAAAGTGGATGAAGCGAAAGTAATTTGTCAGGATCGTGCAACGTAGCAGCCCTTAGTGTCTGCCTACCCCAACCCTATGAGACACAGGCATGTGGACAATGTGTGCGTGCATTGCAAACTTAAAAAACATTCTTGCTTAACAAAAATGCTGCTAAATCGATGGCATCGTAGATAGATAACATTGTAATGATATTCACTCAATTAACGTAATTGAATTCGTTTACACGTTCTGTTGGAATGCACAATCGCGCAATCAAAATATCATCGTCAGCGTTGGCATCTTTATCAAACGAATTTTAATTAAAACTTGTTTGTATTGTTTGGAGTCGTCAAAGCTGCAATATACACGTTACTTCACAACTCGGCACGAAACTAAAGTTGGTCAATTAATTTCTATTCATATTTGGCAGCTACATATTTGTTAAATACTGGTCTGTATAATTAAGAGAAAATGTTTTACATTATTTTGCAACAACTACAATGTGGCAGCTTTAATTAAAGTTTTCATTTCAATTAATGTGTTTTGCATAAATAATTACTAGCATCCAGTTCGACCATTATAATTACTAGTACGAGTAATTAGTAATTGAACCGGCAGGTACCACTCCAAATCGCATCGGCTTCATGTCAAATACAATCTACATCTGTATCAGTAACAACCCATAGACGTCACACGTCAGGGCACGGGCTTCCTCTACAATCGAGAGTGCGATTGAGAGGGTATAGATCATATAGCGCATCACGCTCGCCTAATGTTTTTGGTGGACTCGGGACTTTATTATACCATAGAAATTCTTACAAATCGCCACAGTATCCTGGTAACCTTATGGTATTTTACTTCGCGCTTATGGTGCGTGCCTATATTATGTCTCACTGATGGGCAAAGGCGTCCCCTTTGTTATCCCACTTGACCTCGTCCTCGGCGAGCTCTTGCCATTTTGGCTCGAATGCACGCTCACCCAGTACAAAGTTATGAGTTAACAAATATAAAAGCACGCATAAACAATAAACTTAAAAAAAAAAGAGCAGGTTCTCATTTCGAATTGAGAACAATCTCCTTTTTTTATAAGTCGTTAAATGAAACAAGGAGAGAGAGAAAACACACAAAGCAAATAAAAAAATATAGTTATTGCTATTTCAATTTTAAAACAAAAAACTAAATTCTAAAAGTATAATAAAATCGATGTCTGAACACGGAAGATGTGACGGAAGATAAACGAGCTATCTAATATGGGGGGAACAGTATTAACGTAAAATAACCCAAAACAAAGATTTTTAGAATTTTTGTCTGTTTGCCTGTCCGGTTGTGCGCGATGATCTCAATGGTATTGGGTCTTTCTTTTCATTATAATCAGCCCGGAGTCATGAGTTTGTGCCGGATAAAGCGAAAGGCTTGCCTGCTATCACATCGTGGCAAGGAACTCACCCCTACCTACCCCCTCTGGGAACAAGACGCGATGTTTATGTATGTATGTAAAACTACTAAATTAATCATAAATATCATATTAATATATTTGTTTAAACTCTGTATCAATTTGTATACGAGCACAACACTTTATATAGTAGGTAGTAGGCAGTAGGAATAGTGGAATCGAAACAATTAGGATAGTAATTAAAAATCTCCTGAGTATAAGTATGAAATGTAATGACTAAGAAGTAATAACTTATGGCAAACTAAAGCAAAGAGGTAATTTTGGGCAAAATACAATATTTCGTCACCTTACATTAACACCCAGTCTCCTTGCGTTGAGAGTGGAATTTAGAAATCCTTCGTATTTTATTGAATAATTCATAAAAATATACAAACAAGGAGCATAATACAAATTAGTAAAAGTACCATAAGTCATAAATACAAGACGTTTCATAGACAAGATGGCAAAACAATTCTTTCCCCGGACATTGAATGTAAAAGCCACGGCGTCATACCCTCTACATCAGCCTGTACATCATATATCCCTTGTCGTCAGACCAGTGCATCGAGCACAATGAATATAGAGGAAAGTAAGTCAGTAAGAAGGTATTACAGAGCACACGCGATAGACCCCGAGGTGCGAGCTAAGCCCGATCAACTCATTTTAATACAGAAACCGTACCGATGCTCCCATTTTAGACAAACTGACGTCGCTGAAAATATCAAGTTCAGTTAGCACCGCGGAAACTAACACGACGCATAAACTGCTAATGAGTTATATTCACAAAGAAATTTACCTGAGAAATGGTAAACAGGTTGCTTGTTTGTGGGAAAAACACAAAGGCTAGTTATGCGAAACAGAGTAAGGAGGTAAAGTTTCTGGGCCTCCAGCGATGCCGTCAAATTTGACGCATAATGAACTGAAATAACATTCGTTAATTAACAAAGTGAATTGGCTTTACAGAATCAAGTTACTTGCTAGTTTGAATAGTTTTTCCTCTACCTTGGTTGCTGTAGTGTATCAGCCCAGATATGTACGTCCCATTGCAGGGCAAGGAATAGAAACCCCGCTCCCTGGTTATTATGATTATATAGAAAATTTATAGTTTCTAGCACCTCATCCCCACAACGTCGGAATATGCAGTCGTACTCGTAATGCGTATTGTGTTCTATTTTTGCCCGCGGTTAATTTCGGTTTGACCGCAGCAGCGTTTAGGTGAAATCCAATTACGGCTACACGAGTAATCACGCGTGTGCTCGACACATGACGTGACGAGCCCGCGACGTGCCCGCGGCGTGTCCGTGACGTGTGCTAATTATTTGGTTCACGTCACCAGGTCGCCATCCACCGCCCTGTCACTTTGTGGTCGCCACGTAAGACGCACTTAATTACACATTGCAGTGGGCCTAACTATAACGGTTACGTTGTGGGACCTTTATGGATACCGTTGAGCGAGAACATGCTCGATAAAATAATTATTCATCTTCAGATACTACTATCTCAGAAATATATTTTTATTTATTATATTTGTGAATTGTGACGAATGTAACAAACCTAAACTTTATGAGTGAACTAGGCAGATACGCGTCGTCTATGTTAGGTTCCGACAAGACTATTAATTCTTAGTGTCAATTGTATTGTATTGTATTGTATCAGCCCATATACGACCCACTGCAGGGCACGGGCCTCCTCTACAATCGAGAGTACGATTGAGAGTGGTTAGGCCATATAGTCCACCACGCTGGCCTAGTGCGGGTTGGCGGACTTACACAGCGTAGAATATTTTTAAAAATCGCTACGGTATGCAGGTTTCCTCACGATGTTTTCCTTCACCGTTAAAGTGCGTGGTAAATAATCCATCAGCAATTGCAAGCGGTAGTGTACTCGTATTGTTAAAATGTCGTATTTCACTCAATCAGTGGGACTCCGACTGTGTACACAGTACGAATACCGTCCGTTTGTGCGCAAACAAACTGCCTTAATTGATACATCCCTCCTCGAAGAACTAAGAACTGTTCCTAGAGAAAGTTTTCGATAATTGGAAGTAATTTGAATCGAGCCAGAGGACTAGAACTGCGATGCAATTAAGGTAATTATTTATAAAATTGAATCAAACTGGCAAGACACACTAATGAATATGTATATAAACTGCACTGTGGAATATGTGTCTCCCTTATCTGGTTTTATTGTTTAGTAAATACAAAGGCGCTTTTCGGGCCTTTGAGTTATGCAAAGGGTCGTTGTTACCGCGGCTGGCAGTTTCCGGAGCGCGAGGCGTACAACTGTCAAATGTTCCTCTGGGCCGGTTATACCTGGGCTGTAATCGTCCCTTGTCAAGTGGCTCGCAGAATGGCCATCATGTACTGGGTAGAGGGGTTGGCAAGCGGAGTGTGTGCTTTGAGGATTAACCAGGTGACTGCAGATTAGCAGGCTTAGCTCCGCACCGTAGAGGTGAATGCTTAATCATCAATAATGAATTAATGTGTCCAGCGCTTAGAACTGGCGAATGCTTTATTACACAGCATCAGAGCATTTGTATAATGAAACTCGTGCAATGGATAAACTCATATGTACAGATACGTCGTGTAATATTTCGCGTTATAACTAAGTTTTAATATAATGATTTACGAATTAGGGTGTCTTTTCCGTACCAATATTATGAACCCGAATGTGAATTTGTTTCTAATAACTTCGCGCCTTAACTATTCAACTGATTATCATAAAATTCATTCAAGACGTCGCGTTTTGTAAAATGGATATGGACTTTTCAGCCTGAAAACAAATATAATATGACAGAGATATAAATATTTAATATTCGTCTGAAGAAAACATAAAATGCTGGCCTGGCGTAATAATACATAAAAGTTGGCCCTCCGACATGCATAAGTTGTAATTTAATATCTTTTGGCATTTTGTGGTATCTTGAACAAACATGACATCAAAAAAAGAAATTGTGAGTTGAAAAAAGGCGCGAGCAAAATGTTGTCGTACATATCAAACGTCATATGAATGAAAAAGAACGAATTTAATTTAAATGTCCTATTTAAATTTTCTATCACTTTACATGTGGTTTTTAGTCGTTTGTTTTCTATGGAAGCATAAAACTTAGCGCAATATTTTGTCTCTGGTGATTGTCAACATCACGTGACTCTTGATTGAATATGTACTTAATGTAGCTCATAGAATATATATTCTAAGACAACTGTATCTTGAAAAAATATTTTTATTTATTTTATTTATTTATTTACAACAAACACAACATCTTATCAGCCGAGGCCAATGTGACTCTATATTGAAATAAGCAAAAGGAAACCTAAAACCATATAAAATAAAACATTAAAAATCAAACAATAAACATGCAAAATAAAATTACCAAAACAAACAAAAAGAAAGAAACGGAATACCTAATTCTAATATTCTTAACGTCCCTCTGAACAAAAATAATGTCAAGCGAATGAAGTACAAAGTATCACGAATACCTTCATACCAATGGTTGTTAGTATAATTAAGCCAAGGACGGCGCTGCATTTGTCTTGATGAAGACAGCTTTGTTAATGTAAACAATATACAAATGTATTAATTTGTCTGTCCAATTTCTGCAACTTTAAACTGATTGTAAAAAAATCACTAACAGAAATGGGATATTCTTGTCTAATAGTTTCAATAAAATTTTCAATTTTAATCGATTCATAATACAAATGTACCTACTACAGAAATATTACTCAATTGTAGTTTGTTTAATAAGAGTCCTTAGCAAATAAAACCCAATTTGGGTTTTAAAAATTTCATTTGAAATGTCGAATGAAAAATTCATTTGAAATTTCACTTGTTTGTTTTAATGATATAAAATATGATTTATATTATGAAAAATCCTTTGTACTACCCCATAATTCTATAATATAAATAATCCAATCCATCTAAAGGTTGCCTGGAATCGCAGGTAGCGATAGGGCCGCCCATTGTAACCATACTTTTAGTAATAAGTGATTTATTTGTTAATCATTTTCTTTTTTGTATTGTGGTGTACAATAAAGTATGTAAATAAAATAAATAAAAGTGATTAAATATCAGTATCATTTCTATTATTATTTATTGTCATTTTTAATCATTAATTTCATTTTTCCCATTAATTACAATAACCGTGATATATCAGAATAAATTATTATTTCCATGCAAGCACAGCCGGTTGAAATTGTTAGAGCGACATGATTACAAGGCAGTAGCAATACACAATTTGTAAAGTTAACTGAAAATGGCACGCAGTGGACGCCAGGTGCGGGTTCTCACGCTCGGCTGTGCAGTTATATACAAACAAGCATTTTCAATTAAAATATTTTCGAACTATACGCGCCGGCAGAATTAGAAAAATTACAAAAATGACTTTTGTTTTGTTTTATTGTGTGTGTTGTACAATTAACTTTATTTGTTTTTATATTGCAACTTTCTTAAGAAAGTAGAGTATGACAAAAATATATATTTTGTTCGGGTTATTTATTATATGTCCATCTCATACGAAACACGTCACTCCATATGAAAATTGCTCTTCTATTAACATACATACATACATAACCACACGCCTTTTTCCCAGAAGGGGTAGGCAGAGGTGCTACTAGAACACCCACGTTTCGCCTTGTATATTCCGTCCCACGATGTGATAGGGGGCGAGCCTATAATGCTCTCTTTTATTTCAAGTGCTCTGTCAAACCACAAACTCAAACCAAAACATTAATTCAAATAGTGATTCACAAAATCTTTTTTTATTGTTTACTATCATCGCTTCGTATCACGTCACTGCTAATCGGCAAATGAGAATTCTTTTAAAAACGTGATCTGTTTTATTTTTATTTTAAAGTATAAAAAATAGAACACTTACAGGATCACTTCACTTTATTTCTAATAATAAAAAGCTATCTCTCACTTCCGATCATCCTGGAATCATGATATTTGTAAAATAAGGTAGCATAGCAAAAACGACAGTTTATTGTAGTTTCAATGGGTGCAGCTAGAGTTTATGTATGTGTTTAGTATTATTACATACATACATACATACATAAACATCACGCCTTTTTCCCAGAAGGGGTAGGCAGAGGTGCAACCAAGGCACCCAAGTTTCGCCTCTTGTGTTCCGTCCCATGATGTGATAAGTGGCGAGCCCATCGCCAATTTAGTATTATTATGAGAGTTTATTATGATATGCATTACTATGTTCAGCAGTGGACTCCTTTGGCTGATGGATTAAATTGGATTAGTATGATAGGGAACCCTTGGTTCGCGACGACGGCTCGTACTCGGCCGATTATTTTTCTTTCTATTTTAATTTTTAATGATACTGGCAAGTGGTCTATTATGAACTGTATACAGATCTAAATAAGTGGTGGTTAATCATCATGCGCGTCGCTTAGCTCGCCGCTCATACGCGCAGTTGGATCAATTGATCGGCACTTGCAGAGGTACCCCAAAGCTCTCGATTAGCCACACACGGGGTAATTAAACAGAGGTTATGGGCCGCCACAGGCCGCGTAGTGTGGGGGTAGACCCAACCCCAGCCCCTACACATACTTACAGGCCCACTTCCGCCGGCTAAACAACTTTATTTTGTAGCGTTTCATACAAAGAGGTTTTGTTTAATTTCAAACTCAATTTTGTGTTTGAGTAGAAAAGTTGATGACGTAGTTTATTGCATTAAAACTAAAATAATATCATATCGTGCTACAGGGACGCTATGTTTGTAAAGATTAAAATTATTTAACATTCACTTTATTTAATTAATAAACAACGTTATTTGCATTATTAAAAAGCTACGTCGCAGAATCTTTTTCACACACATAACTAAAGATAGTTGTGAGATTCATTTTACACTACTCATATAGGAGATTGCTACGTCGAACCTTGTTTTTCAACCCCGCTTTTAATAATATCTAACAGCATTTCAGCTGTACAAAAATACATACAAGGAACTTAGTACTCGTAATATTTAAAAAAGAACTGCAATAAAAATTCCATTACTCCTGTATTTTTTTATAAAAGTGTGAAACCTATATAAACTAAGCGATCTCCATACTGTGTACCCATCACGAATGCGTAATAATGGCGCGACGTTCGATAAAGTTGTATAAGAGGTGCGATGTGGAGTCGCCTTTATTCGCTGCGGGAACATTTATTACACCTCCGTGGGATATAAATGAACCCAGTTTTATATAGGAGCGGGTAGTTGGAGATTTGCGCGAACAATATTAATGTTTTTTATGCCTCAGCACGTTTTTAAAATGTTCCACATTAACGCCGTGGCTAAGGAATGGTCTATTAAAATGCGCATTACATCTGATGAGCTCCGCTGTGAGAGATAATCTAGCTCCCTTCTCATTATACTTAATGCTGAATTTGGAATTATGGTAATATGAACTAAAAGTTGAGAGTTGTATTAGTTGTGCAACTGGTAAAAGTATGTTTATATTGAAAACGAATATTAATTAAATTGACACCTCTATACAAAAGCAGACCTTACGGAAATTAAAGAAGACGATTGGTGCTTAAAAATAATAAGCAATTTGAAGGCTAAAATTAACAACGCAGAATTGCAAAACAGCAAAGTAAATGAAACAAGTCAAACAGCTCCGTCTTGATGAAATATGAAATGCGCAAACGAGTCCTTTTGATCGCGAGGCACGGAGCACTACGGCGGACCACGGCTGCTTACATCCGCTTTAAAACACCTAAGTAGCTTTTATTTCTACTTCAAAATATAATATTCTCCAATAAACTTCTTATTTATAATAACAAGTTGGAAATGAAAATCCTCGAAGAGTATTTCACTTAGCATCAGACAAATCTAGAGGTCGGAGCTCCTTGAGGGCGAGTAACGTTGACGTTGAGTAGCCGAGCCACTGCGGTTAAAAAATAAAACCTTTACCGCAATAACTCGTCAAAGAGAAACTTTGCAAGCCTCGCGACAATACCGAGCAAATATAATTCTTTTGGAGCCTTTTGATTTTAAGCGGCGAATCGAGACAGCGCCACTCCGCTCGCAAACTTGTTAAAGTTAAATGGGAATACGCGAGATATTAAAAATACGAAACGTAGGGGCGCATCCGGATGTCGAGTGTCGGAAAGTTGAGACGCGCGGAGCCAGGCACGCACATTGTTGCCATACAGTTTTTTCGCGTTCTAACAGACATTTGAGTGTAGGACCATGGGGTTGCTTAAACATACTTCTACTTTTACTAGTGGTGGGTCCCTCATATGTGAGTGGCCGCCTGGGTAGGTACCACCGCAATGTCCATATCTCCCGGCAAATAGGCTAGTCATCAGTTAAATTTACCCGAAACATCAAATGTCGATTTCAAGACGCTCCAGTAACACTAACCCTATGATTACATTAATCAGCACCTTGCTGGCCAAATCGTCTGCCAATTATCGTATTTACTTGTTGGTTAAAATAAGGTTCAAATCGCAACTTCCTTTCTTATTTGTAAGAAAAAAATACGTTAACACATCAGCGGGGGGTTGGCCGGGGAACATTGGACGTAATATTGAACGAATGATTTTTTCAATTTCTTATCTCGATCACTTAACCAGCACGTTGTTACTCGATATTTTATTTTCATTTGTGAAATCGACGGAAGACACTCGGCACTTTTATTTGGCAATTAACTTTAATCAAAAAGTAACTAATCAACGGTTTACTTGAAGACGGTGGACGAGGTTCTTAACATCTTATGTCTAAAACTAAACATCATAATGAATTACAAAACAAGTAATTCATGGAGTTTTTTGGGTTTGCTACTGTCCATGAGCGGCCGTATTGCTTACTTAATTTAAAAAAAATACACTTGGTGTCATATGCCTAATGTATTTCCGTATTTGTACCATAAATATGAATCTTGTGAGCATTTGTATTAGTTCGATAATTGATTGATTTGTATGATACGTGGTCACCTTACATAGTATTTTATGAAACATTTTCTTTACCTGACACACTCATGGTACTGTATCAGTCCATATACGTCACACTGCAGGGCACGAACTTCTTCTACAATCGAGAGTAGTTAGGCTTTATAGTCCACCATGCTAGCCCAGTGTGCGTTGGCGGACTTTACATACCATAGAGATTCTTGCAAATCGCTATGGTATGCAGGTTTTTCCACGATGTTTACCTTCACCATTGTAGTGCGTGGTGATTGACTATCAATAATCTGTACCTATAATTAAGTAAATGTGGTTGTCTCTAGTATTCAGAGATGTACTCGCACATATAGTACACCAGCAAAAATTATATCATATTTTTTCACAGCGAAGAAAATTTCAAAACGTTTATACCTGTATGAAAAATCTAAACTCAGCCAAATGAAAATAATTTGGCGGAGGTTCCCAGCTTCGTTTTTGGGAGAGCGGACAGGTATTGGAATTTGTGAACGTTGCCGGAGGCAGTTATCGGTGGGTGCGCAGCAACTGCATTCGCTTTGTAGTCGCCGCCGGCCGCGTGTCCAAGATGCCGTGAACGAGTTCAGTTATTTTAACTTTGTTTGCGGAAGCGTTCGTATAAAACCTGCCTGATGTAAGCTTGGCTCTGCATGGCTTATGTGTTTAAAATATTTATAATTCTATGCTAAAATAATTTCGTTTCATTGACAACTGCCAAATGACAAACATTTATGGGCTGGTTCATTATTTTATTCTTATTAACTTTGAAATTTCTCTTTTTATATCAATTATCTCAATAGAAATCTTTCTATTGAGATTATTGAGATGAAATTGTTGGATGAAATAAAATATCTAGAACTTCTAGACTCTAAACGTTATAATCGGAAGACAGACAATAGCACTAGAGAAAAGCAATTACATGACAAGGTACATTACAAGACATTACAAAGGCACATTATAAGAACAAACAAAACCCATACAACCTATATTATAATGATGTTTCTATTTTCCAACATTTCTATGCAGAGGCAAAATATATTTCCCCGGATATCATAAGGGTTGCAATTCGACGAAATGAAATCTGGGATGCAATTCTCTGAAAAGTGTCGAGGTACGCCATGGGTTGAATGAAAATTGTGTAATATGCTTAGTATTTCTATATGTTGACGGAAATGTATGAATTCCGACATTGTATATATTCCTAGAAAATCATACATTTCCTAAATAGCCGTTGGAAATGTAATACATTATGTATGTGAAGGAGTACGAGCGCTCACGAGTACAAAGGCATACTTAAGACAAACAAATGGATACTTAGGTTAGGTAGTATTTGAAATAGATTATAAGAGAACAAAAGTGGCTAACACGCTGATAAATACACAGTATTGAGTATCTTTTCCCCAACAATTATTAATAAATCCATTTTAAAATAGTAAATATCCAACTTAAATTTTGAACCGCAAAAAGAATTGACACGCGATATGGAAAAATTGGCAGCAATCTTTTATAGCATGGGTCCGTCAAACGAAAAAGCAGGTCACCTGATAGTAAATGATCACTGCTGCCCATGAACATCCACAATGCTTGGGTCATCGATGTGTTGCTGGCCCATCAGATCGGGAGGGGAGCGGAAAGGAAAAAGGATGGGAGGAGGAAAGAGGTTCCTGGAAATGGGTGAGCCCGCCCATTCATGCTGAATCATGACTGACAACAGCGTGGCTCTACCAATTTTACAAAAATCTGTACAAAGCTGGGAGCGTAGCGAAACAATTTGTAGATTTGCTCGTCGGAACACATGTGCAAATGGAGACTGCAGTAACTCAATCAGCGAGCGGCAACAGCGGAACGGACGGCGCCGGGCAACTAATGCGACGATACGGAATAGCCAACCCGACAAATTTTCAGAAGCCGTTCGGAATATATTATAGATTTGTTGTTGTCCGAATGTATTTTTAAATAAACACGAGGATAGGAAGGGCATACAATTATGTCCAAATATGGATATTTTTTTATTGCCGCACAAACGTAATACTGGGCATTAGGTGATAGTTGACAAGAAAATGTCAAACTGTATACTGTATCAGTCCATATACGTCCCACTTCAGGGCACGGCTCTCCTCTACAATCGAGAGTACGATTGAGAGTGGTTAGGGCATATAGTCCACCACGCTGGCCTAGAGAGGGTTGGCGGATTGTTACATACCTTAAAAATTTATACAAATATTTATGGTATGCAGGTTTCCTCATGATGTTTTCCTTCGCCGTTATAGTGCGTGGTGCTTAACTATCAATACACACATGACTCTGAAAACTCAGAGGTGTGCCCTGGGACTTAAACCCGCGACCACCGTGTCCATATAGGCAGCCGCATCTGGTCCGTAACCAAAAGGCTACCACGCACTTGCAGCAAATGTCAAACTATTACAAAGTTGAGGTGTATGGGGAATTTTAACATAGACGTGACATACGTTTTCAGTAAATAAATACTGTGTTAACGATTTTATATTGAAAATGCTCATAATTCATTATTTTTAAGCACTGATTTGACTCTCGTAGTGACAGCTAAAAAATTGTCTACCAAATTAGTATATCCTAGCAATAGTACGGAAAAAGGTTTTTCTCTAAGGTGAAAAATCCTACGTTACCCCTTAACTGTTTATCTTACAAAAAAGTCATTACATTAAAGAACTTGTCGCGAGTTGGATTCATTAAATAATTGTTTTAAACGAGCGGCTGAAGCCACTGCGTAGAGTGGGGGAGGGGAGGGGGAATCGTCGCCTTGAAAAATTGTAACAAATTGTCGACCGCCGTCGGTGAGTCTTTGTTGAATTTGCACCGTCGTTCATTAGCATATTTAATTCTTAAGCATCTCAAATTTTATTCTTTTTTAAACTGTATTTACTGTAATATTTGTTAGCGCTGAGTAATATCTCTCTTATTCTTTCTCTCTCTTTCTTTGTCTGTTTCTTTAGCTAGAGGAAGTCCCCTGCTGAACGTAGGCCTCCTCCAAGGCTCTCTGTAGCGACCTGTAGGAGGAGGCTTTACTGCAACCTTAGGCACAACATCTCTCGTACAAATATATGATTAGGTTTTATGCATTAATTGAAATTCTGTTAATAAACGCCATTTATAATGTGCGGCTTTATTCCCTGAATACGGAGATTGGATTTCAACCACAAATGTTTGAAATGGGCATAGTAGTTGCGGTCAGTGCAAATGTTTGAAACTGTATAACACGTCTAAATACCAAATTAATAGATTTTGAAGAGGTTCTGTATTATTATTTACTCAATCAACAATTTATTGCTCTGTGATTGGTTTTTGAATAGTTCTCATTACCTACACATTTATACCGAGCGAGGTTGAGTTTCAAATACATCATACATACACATACAAATAATGCTGTGCTGTATTGGACTCTATCTCTTTAACTGTTCGGTGGGCAAACCTTACATAAAGATTGAATTATTGTATAGTGGGTATTCGAATTAAAGATACGACCCAGATATTATACAAATATTTTTCAATTGCACAAACATTTGCCTCAATGCGGATCATACCCACGGACTCTTGTATTACAGGCAGCCGCAAAAGCAACTATGCCAGATAGGCGCTTTAAGTTAAAATGGGAATTCCGCACAAGGACTCCAAAGGAACGTGAAATGCGCACAATGCCAGCGTGATTTACTAAGGCCTAAATGCCTCTCAATCGTAGAGGAGGCTCGTGGCCTGTAGTAACAAGTATAGAGACAATATTATATTGTAACCATAAGTATAAGTAGATGTACATATGTAATTACGCCTGACCTCTCAAAATATGTACTTACATAAACCCAACAACAAGCCGGAAAAAGGAAAAATAAATACGTGGCAGCGCAGCGGGTGACTGAGCCGGGGAAGGGATGATACCAGGGGTACTTTCAACATAAGAATAATTCCGACGAAACTGGCATAAAAGTAAAAAGAGAATAATTTAAACGGATGTGATTACAAACGCTGTGAGCTGTACAAAACGCCTGGAACGCGTAAAAACCCGCTTAAGGGGCAATAAACAGGTGAAAATGTCCCCGGCGGGCGAATAAACTGCGGCAGCTTAACTACCTACCCTCACACGGACGAAGGGCAATGGTCCATTTGTAGTGAAAAGACCCACTTTGAAAAATACCGTGATAAACTGAAACCATTACCAAAGCCATTGAGTCTTCGCTTAACACCCGGTGTCTCTATCCGTGTGGACATAATTGTTAACTATTTTAACACTCCCAAACGATTTATCAATGTAAAATTATTTCCGTCTAAACGAGGTTATAATCCCGCCTAGAGGAAATGAGAAGTTAATTTCAAATTTATATTTATACGTGACTAATTCAAGTAATAAGGGAAAAACTCACACAAAGCCTCAGTGTAACGGAAGTGAAGCTTTAATTTAATTCTTCCATAATTATAGCCTAATTTACTTGACAAAAGAATTACCTCGAGTACATTTAGACGCGACGTCCTGGCGACAAATAAATGTGATTTATTTTTAAATAGGCACTTTTGATGTCGTCTGTTCGGCACCGCGACCGCCGCGCCGGCCCGACTCCCGAAAACTCCCGAGAGCTCCCGAATGACTCCGAAAAGCTCCCGACCCGGATGTAAAATTTAATAAGAGACGCGGACCTCGGAGTATGTTTATGCAATGATAAGGATTATCTCCGTCCGTCCCTTAGCGACAGTCCCATCGCTGAGGTGAGCCCGCAAAGGTAGTTTAGGATATTAAACTGGCTAGCTCTGTGATTGTATTTATTTTCTTTATTTTATTAGATTGCCTGGTGGATAGCATGCCTTTGTTATTGGATTCGCAGTTAGGACTAATTGGGAATAATTTTATAAAACTTCACATCAAATAAAGTAGTACAAATTATCTCAAATGAACAAGCATTGAAACGAATTGCGGCCATTCTTTATAATTTAACTTTAATTAAATAGTTTCGCATGCTACGTAGTAGGTATATTTGAGGTGGCTTGTTTATTTTTCTACTAGATAGAAAATAACAGTACATAGGTGGTTATAACCACGATTGTGAATCACCACGCACTATAACGGTGAAGGAAAACATCGTAGGGAAACCTACATACCATAGCGATTTGTGTGAATTATTATGGCACGTAAAGCCCGCCAACCCGCACTAGGCTAGCCTAACCTCTCTCAATCTTATTGTCGATTGTAAGGGAGGTCCGTTCCCTGCAGTGGGACGTATATGGGCTGATACAGATACAGTCAAAACTAATCTTATGAACCTAAATATATACATGAACCACTCAGAGCTAATTTTTTAATTTTCTTTATTGCAATGAATCGCGGGATGAGCATACTATTCGCCTTATAGTAAGCGATACGACCGCTCATGGACAGTCGCAAAACCAAGCAACACCGTAAATTACAAGCCGATGCTTGGCGTTCCACTGCGCTCACTATCCACATATGATGTTAAGTCTCACTATGCCATGTTTGAAGGACATTGTAGCCAGAGTAACTACTCAAGACAATAGTGCATTTACACAGCTTTGCGGGAGAAACAGACAGTGCGGTGGTACCAACCCAGGCGACCTCTCAAATATGAGTCAACTACCACTGTGGCACTGATGGGAACAAATTAAAATCAAATTCAGTAGAATTTATCAACGTCATAGTAGTCTGTCTACATTGACCAACAATATAATTTTCCTCTAATTGGTACGCCAGTTAAGTAAGCTAAGCAAGTAATTCCGAGTTTGCCAGTGGTTTCGGTTCGGACACAGAGTGGGCGCGGTGAACCGCGGCCACTATTAACGACGACCGCGCCGCCGCACGTAACTGTTAAACGGCAACAATAAGACTATTAGTGGACACTAATATTCAATGATACTGACAGTTAAAATCACTAGTTCTTGCTTAATTTTCATCGAAATAATATTTTTGTTCCACATTGCTGGACGCAAGCAGTTCCAACAGCTCAATTTGGAGATCTATGGAGGAAGCCTATGTTCAGCAGTGAACTTCCTGTGGTTGAAGAGAGAGAGAGAACACATTGTATTTGATCTAATCATCCGTATCTGACTGTAAATTTTCTTCGCGAAATGTTCAATTAGAAATAATGAATGACCAGGAGTTGAATTTGTGCCGTGCCTTGCGATAGGCTCGTCTCCGATGATACCATGAGATGAACTATAGTCGGCGGAGTGCTGGTACAACTAGCGCAATTTCTGTCTACTTCTTAATTTGACAAAATATAAAAACGGCTCTACTATACCATATTAAGTCACTTCGGCTTCATGTCTATGTATCAGGAGAACGGAATTATCAATTAATCTCAAACTAAGTATAGCTAAACGTTATGCTATTACCTAAATATTAACATTGGCACTGTTATCGCAGGGCCACCGATGTAAAATTCTGGCATTCCCTCTTCCAATAAATGAGTATAATGCTGGCTGTTGCGGTACTGGCTAGCTTGTTACAAAATATTTAGTGAAGTCGACGCCGGCGATGCCAGACGAGGAACGTCAACAAGCTGCAACAAGTGGCACACATCTTGTCTTGTGCCCAAGCGATCGACCGACTTGTGTATCGATGGAGAGTTATACGTATAACACTCTTGTATGATGCTTGTTTTAAGACTATATTTATCACTCACTCAATCACTATGCACAATGGAGTACCTACGCATGTGTGCTTGTTCAGCTGAGGATAAGCGAACACGTATCCCTAAAAAACAGTCACACCACCTGGCAATGGACCGTGCTTGTAACCTTGGGATTTAAGGTATTCAGTTGCCGCTCTTCTTACCACCTACAGGAAGTCCACTGGTGTAATTAGTCTTTTAATGCCTAGAGCTTACCAGCTGCTTTGTCTTTCAACAAAAGCAGGGCAACGCTTCTACACTGCTGCTTTTGCAACAAAAAATTACAGAAAAGGGCCTTCCAAGTACCCTGGCAGGCGATTACTTATATGCTCTATCGAGCAAGCTCACATAATATCCGGAATAATCCACTATCTAGACTTCACTGCAATTACCATAAGGTTCATTATAGTAAAGGAGAAAATGAGAAAGAAAATAAAATGCGCACAGTTAACACCTAAGGATTTACGGCTATCGTGTCTCGCCCGATTAACTCCAATTTTCTAGGATTATGTCTTTTTAGGTTTCATCGTCTGGGTTCTTTCTTGAGCTAATTGTATTATGGGTTTATTAACTTCATGATCCAAAATTGTAGCCTTGATATTTTTATATCAGCATGCATGTGCTGTGAATTTAAAAATTCTGAGCCCGATCCTAAGACCGGAAAATCCAACTTTTGTGATTTTATGATTTGAAAAATCTCGTATGATTTGCCCAAGACCCCAATTTGTAATCAGCAGTGAGATAGGTGCGTCAAATAGCCATGTATCATTACGGTAATAAGAACGCCGCGCTGTGGGTGGCTCCAGAGGTACTTCTACCTTCGCAGATAACCAACCAGCATTTCCTGCAGGTCATCGACCATTCCATTACGCCAGTGAGTGTTCACCAAGAGAGACGTACTATACCCAAGCTGGGCCAAGTTGTGATTAATGTACAAAACACACAAAACTCAAATTGGTTGAGTTAAATAGTTTACTTTGCGAACTCGAGCAAGTACCTGGAATTTCTCACCTACGTGTAATGGAATAAAACTCAGGACTTTATCGAGTGTAATACATTGCGTTTTCCGAGTGGCCGGCTCTCGGAGGAGCAATGTAAAGGTATTTTTGTCCGGGACTGCTCGGAGCGACGCAAGCCGCAACTAACTATAAACAAACTTTAAGCGACCGGTTACTTGTTGCGAGTTTTATGTTTGCTAGAAAATATTGTTGGACAATAAAACAAAAATTGTAAAGAGTGGTATTATTTGTAAAGAGTTGTATTTTTATTATAATTTGAACATTTTATTAATAGTTATAGATATTGTTTATTGTGGCCAAAGCTGTGTACGCCTTTGATGGTCATATACATTTAAATATTAACATTTATACTACATAATCTAAAAATAAGCAAACTAATGTATTATGCTGTCTGTGTACCATTTTAAATAAATACACAAATTTGTGAGCAATTTTTTTGAATTCCTTGAAAATCGATTTTCACTTAGGGCCCTATTAATAATCTCGGATGAGCAAAAGATTAACTTTAGTCCAAGGTTTTAAAATTCTAGTCAATTCTCAAGCTTTGGTCAACTTTTACCCATTACCCATAAATATGTACATATGCGAATGCAACTGGGTATTTTACATTTAGTAAAGCGAATATGGTCACTGTGGAAATCTTTGGAGGAGGCCTATGTTCAGCAGTGGACTTCTTTTTGCTGATGGATGGATGGATAGAAAACAAATAGCCGAAATTGAAGTAATATGTTTATATTGATATTATTTTACAAAACTTATTGAAAGGAAGATATGTGGTGTACAAACCAATAAACTGGTAGGTAGTTGTAGATCCAATATTATGTTAATTAAATATAAGTGTGCGAGAGAGCCCCCCCCCCTTTCACTCCCACGATTAACACACCGACAGACGTCCAAGACCAAGTGGACGGGTCTGAGACAATTAATATTATAATATATTTGTTTAATCTCTGTATCAATTTGTATACGGGCCCGATAGTTTATATAGTAGGTAGTAGGCATTGTATAATCAACATTATTAAGAAATGGAAACGTAAATCTCCTCTATTTCTATGTGGGTATAAGTATGAAGGAAAACCAAATCGCGATAAAATTCGTAAAAATTAGTTTTATTTCAATGTGTATAGGTAAATATTTGATAAATAGCGAGGAGTCGAACCTTATGATTAGAAAAAACACATGTTATATTATTAAATAGGAAATTTATACAGCACAAAGCTGCGTTTCGAATATATTCGGCAAATCACGATATTCGCTCCGGGTCAGTGTTCTATACGCGCTACGTTATAGGAAACACCGATTGGCTGTTATACTTTCTTTTTAATTTTGTTTGGAGATTGTCCCACCCTCACACCCGCCACTGCAACTCCTGTACGCCAGGACTACAGTGGCACGCATATTAATGACACCAAGCATTGAAGCTCAGTGCGTCTCCGGGAATGTCTAACTTGTCTTTAACCCGTAACAAAGTTAATCATAAAGTTAAATTAAAAGGAGGAGTTGGAAATCTTTTCTGTCCACTTCCCTCCGTAACAAAGCGGGTGACAAAACAATGAACTAAAGAGGTAAATAACCTCGCATGAAAAGACTATTACAACCAGATAAGCCAGCTGTAAAGCACCACGGATCAAATTCCTACGAGTATATTTAATGGGACCTATTATGTGAGCTGTTATTCTTGATTTCAGTAATAGGTACGGCGAAAACGTCGGAAAGCACGGAAATTCGTCCTAATCACCACTAGGTCCGGGTCCGAAGGTAAAGTTAGAATGATTGTAGAAAGGACCCTGTGGCAATCTAAGCACGAACTCGTACACAATCAGGCGATGGTCACTACACGACGCGTCCGGCAGGACGCGCCACCTATCAATACGAACGTCTCCACTACAAAGTGTGACGTCAAAAGAGGATTCGCCCAAAGGGCTGCTGCAAGTAGGTGGTGCATCGGGGGTGTTATGTATCTCGATTCATTTCTGCAATGAAATCTTCTAAAGCGCAACGTCGCTCGGTATCGGTGGAGCGATATTTGCCATACCAAAGGATAGATGACGCATTAACGTCAGCACCTATAATAACTTTATGTCCAGTGAGAGAACGCAAGACATAGCGGAGATGACGCAGGTGGGGGCAACCCACAGGGTCTGAGTATTAAAAGTATCAGGTAACAAAATACACTTTAGAAATCGGACTTGGCACCTCAGCGACAGCACAGTGTGACTTCATAAGGTTACGTACCGAGGTAACGGTAAGATTAGAGCGCGACACAAATATACTTACAAGTCTACTATCAAGTTGTGTGACCCTACTATATACGCGCGCAAGTTGGTATTGCTCTTATACTAGTACGATATTTAGCTTAAAATCGCGAACTAAGGTATCTAATTCGGACGTTGCTACTCTATCATTATGGAGGTTTAACTGACCGATGGTAAAGTTATTGTAAGACTGCCTCGGTGGCGCAGTGGCACTGGTAACCGTACCACTGTGCCACCGCGTACCCGAGACCTCGGCTTGGCAATCAGACCGATGATTGCCAAGCTAAGGTCTCGGGTTCGCATCCCGGGTCGGGCAAAGCGATATTGAATTTTTCTATTCATTATCAGCCCGCAGTCAGGAATATGTATCCGAGATGGCGATAGGCTCACCCCCTATCACATCGTGGACGGAAGGCAAAACGTGGGTGTACTGGTTGCACCTCTGCCTTCACCTTCTGGGAAAAAGCGTGAGTTTATGTATGTTTGTATGTATGGTAAAGTTACTCATATTAAGTTAGTACATTTACAATACATTTTATTTATGTTTACCGAAAGTTTTTTTCATTGCACCTGGCGGTGCGGTGAAAGAAGAGAGGATGGGAGATAAAGAGGGAGGGGCGAAAGGGGGATTTGCTGACTCTCCCTTGCTTAATTAAACTCGTTTCGTTTCAAATATTTGGCGTGCAGTTGGTCCGTTTCTTCGATCAGTGATTCCGAGTGATTGCTGATGTCCCCCGGGTATATTGCGGACAGCGGCCCACTCGCCGGTAGTCCAATGTAATAAGGCTCGTGTCGAAAATTCCAAGAATAAGATAAAGATATGGGGACTAGTGCCGCTTCATTGGTTTGGGACAGTGCGCGATAGGCTAGCTGTGAAATACTAATATCGAAACTTTTCTAGTAACGTGTATATTCGCAGCAACGCTGTGGTTCCTGTAAGGGTGAAGGTCAACGCTGAATGTGTTTGAAATGCCAAGTTTTCTAACATGCACTTGTAGCCAACAGTCCATATAAGCCATACACACCACTCACACACGCACGCATACCATACACATACCATACACATACCATACACATACCATACAAATACCATACACCTGCCATTCACACCCTTTAAACTCATATTGGTAACTGTCACCGTTTTAAAAAAAACAGGTGTGATGTGTCGCTGGTTCGAATCGAACCGACATTCACGTTAGCCGGCGAACGGGACTTACGGTCGGTTTCTATAATCTATCTATCTTTATCAAGAAATTTCATTAGATATTTCAGTGCATTTTATGTTTCAGTTAACAAAAATATAGAGATAGTGCTATGATGTATATATCTATAGATAGTTAGGCAAGTCATATGTACATGTCAATCTTTATTTTTCGAACATACAATTGTATCGACATAGTAATGGTAGCTATTATGAGCTCTTGTTAAAGATAATAGGTTATAGAGACCGGCCGTTAGACCCGCCGGCTTTTTTTTTTTTTGTTGAGCGGGGATATCGAGTTAGCGTTAATGTCCCACCTCGGGGGAAAGTGGGGCGATTATGTTGGAATCACCGGTCTATGGCATACCAACCAAATCCCCGCGTGGCCCTCTTCGGCACCATTGGGACGGCCCCGGGGACCCGAAGCAAGAGCGCCTCCGCTTCTACCGGAACCGTTCCTGTACACTGCCGCTTAATTTGCGGCTCGTACCCTATGTGGGGGGAAAGAAGCCCCCTCATCCCCAATGACACCCTAGACGTCCACGGCAACAGGCAGTTGCTTCTGCCTCTGTTGCCGGACATCTCGGGGTCGCATTGTATCCGTGTACAAAGGGCACTACGACAGTCCCCCACTGCGTGCCCGCAACCCCCATATCCTCATTAGTCGCCTTTTACGACAGGCAGGGGAAACCGTGGCGGAATTCTCGTGATGCCCCATTCCACAGGCAAGGCCCTGGAGAGCCCGCCTACGACGGTGCTCGCGCCGGCTGCGGCTCCATTCGCAATTCATACTTGACGCAGACCACTTGTTACTTTTCGCTGTGCTTTGGCTTGTGACATTTTTTTTTTCCTAGCCTATACTGTCCCACTGCAGGGCAAAGGCCTCCCTTTCCTTCTTCCACCATTCTCTATCCAAGGCTTTCTTCCACCAGTTGGTATCAAAATGGTCCAAGTCATCTCTCCACCTTCTGCGTGGCCTACCACGAGGTCTTTTCAAGTGTTGTGGAGTCCATACGGTAGCAGTCCTAGCCCACAGCTCGCCTGGCATACCACAGACGTGACCTGCCCAGTCCCACTTCAATTTGGCAGTTTGTTGCCCAACGTCCACGATTTGCGTTCTGGCGCGCAGATCTCTGTTTATTATGCGGTCACATAATTTTACACCCAGGATACTGCGCTCCATAGCGCGCTGGCAAACCCCGAGTTCGGACTTTTGCACTTTAGTCAAAGACCAGGTCTGAGAGCCATATGTAAGGATGGGGAGAACGCACACGTCCATGAGTTCGTTTAAGAGCGAGCGGAAGATTGCTCTTAAGCAAGTTCTTCATAGACCAGTAGCTCTTCCAGGCGTTCTCTATACGTCTCTTGATTTCGGCTTCTTGCCTATTCTGGAAGGATACTATCTGGCCTAGATATGAATACTCATCGACGTATGCAATCTCCACATCCCCTATCTTGATTTTTTTAGTTGTCTGGTGTTCGACATTACCTTCGTCTTTGACATGTTCATGCTTAATCCAACCTCGAAGCTTTTAGTGTGTAGTTCGTTGAGCATAGTTTCAAGCTCTGATGCAGAAGATGAGAAAAGGACGATGTCGTCAGCAAAACGTAGATTGGTCAATCTCTTTTCACCCACAATAATGCCCTTCTCTCCCCAACTGCATGGCAAGTTATTAAAAACTTCTTGCAGCGCGGCTGAAAATAATTTCGGGGAAAGCGGGTCTCCTTGTTTCATCCCACGTTTTATGGGAAAGGATGGTCCTGTATTTTCCAGTTTGATAGCGGCTGTGCTGTTGAGATATATTCTTTGTAAAATTTGGATGTAGGTTTGAGGTATATTTTGGTTTTGTAAAGTTTTAAAAATAACGGTATGATTCAAACTGTCGAATGCTTTGGTATAATCCACGCAGGCCAGATACAGGGGAAGTTTAAATCTGTGTATTTTTCAATTCAATATCTGATTAACTGCTTGTAGGTGGTCAATTGTAGAAAGACCACGACGGAAACCTGCCTGTCCAGGTGGCTGATGACTGTCCAGTTGTCCTGAAATCCTATTTTCGACTATTTTAACGAAGGCTTTGTATATGTGGGATATCAAACTGATTGGCCGATAATTTCCAATTTCTGTTTTATCACCTTTTTTGTGCAGTAAAATGATTTTGGAATGGCAAAAATTTTTGGGCAGAGCGCCAGTTTTTATTATTGTATTGTATAGATTAGTTAAATACGGCAGTAGAGCAGGTTCCCCTACTTTGAGGGCCTCGGTTGTAACACCATCTTCCCCGGGGCTTTTCGCAAATTTCATGGAGGCAAGCGCGCGATGCACTTTTAGGCTTGTGATGGGTGGTATATCATCTGGGCATGAATATGTGTCCGTTGTGTAAATCGGGTCAGGACTTCTATCTGCATAAAGATTTTTATAGAAAGTTGTGCATATATTTAATATTCTGTTTTGATCTCTATGTTTCGTTCCATCTTGGTCTTTAATTTGTCGCAAAGTCAGTCTTTCTGGTTCTGCTCTTCTCATAGCATTTCTTAATGATTTGTTTTTCTCTAGGGCTGTTTTTATTAATTTTACATTATAATTTCTAATGTCAGTACGTATGCTTCTATTGACTGCTTTGTCCTTTCTTTTATATTCTTCAGTATACAATGTTAACTTCTGCCTTTCTTCTATAAGTTTTATGGACTGGTTTGTAAGTTTACTGAATTTGGTTTTGGTGATTTTAATTTTACGACTCGCTGAATTAATACAAGATAACAAATGGGAATATTGTGTTTGGACATCATTGCAATTTTGTGTATCTAACAAATCAAAGCTATTTTTCAAGTCTAAGCAGAACTGTTCTTTGTTGCTGATCAAGGTGGTTTTAACAATTTTTCTTATTGTTTTATTTATCATAAAAAGTCTATGTATTTTAGATTGGAATTTCAAGATGCATCTTAAAGGTCGGCGATCTGAACTAAATTTTATAGCATTTAGTACGCCTACGTTATGCAAGATTTGTTTGTTAGAAGAGAGACAATAATCGATTTCGTTTTTTGTAGTTTTATCTGGAGAGAACCAAGTCCAACGCCGTTGTGGTTTTTTGCAGAAATAGCTGTTACTTATATTAAAGCCTTGTCCAAATGCAAAGTTTAGGAGTTGTTGTCCACGGGGATTTCTGATACCAAGTCCATATGGGCCAAGGATGTTATTGGACTGCTGTTGTTGTCTTATGCCAACTTTCGCGTTAAAATCCCCGATAACGGTAGTCCAGGTTTCTCTATTTTCATCGCATGCTTTATTAAGCATGTCATAGAAGTCCTCGACTTCGGCATCGGGATGTGAAGATGTGGGCGCATAGGCTTGAACTATTGTTAGAGTTGTTTTATTACATATGTAAATATTAGATTTCCATCGTTTGGCGACCAAAAAACCTACGCCATATTGGCTGCCCGTTCCATGGTAGAAGAAGATGTTTTGTTCGGTTTCTAGTGTGTTTTCGCCTTTGCGTCTTATTTCTGATAATCCTATAATGTTCAAGTTGATGTATTGAAGTGCATTCTCTAGTTCTATCAAACGTTCTTCAGTTCGCAGAGTTTTGACGTTATAGGTTATAATGTAAGTTTTTCGGTGTCCATTTTAATAGCATTAGTCGTTTGACAGTTTGAAACCGCCGCCCGGCGATTCATCTCGCCCCTGACTCTGGGGGTCTTCACCTTACTGTCATTAGCGTTGGCCCCCGAGTCGCCGGGCACTTGGGGACATTGTTTATTGGTGTGATTCATGAAGAAAAGGGGGATTGGACCATAACCCACCACGCTGGTCCAATGCGGGTTGGTGGGTGTGACGTCAGAGCCTCGTCTGTTGGTCGGCAGGGTGTACCACGAGCCGGTGAGGTTGACTTGGGTGCCGAAAGATGTTGTTTGGACCCCTTACACCCTTATTATGACATTTACGCTTGCTAATATTGTACACTTGTTATGTATAAATAGTTATACCCATTATGCTGTTTCCTTGATGACGCTACGCAGATCATACCTAAACACTTGCCACTTGGCTTGCTAGTGTGGTAAAAGCTTATTCTGTAATGGAATGTAGAAGTGACTGAGTGAAGTGAAGAATGGAATGTATAGAAGTTTAAATCAAGCTTTAACAACGGATAACATAATTTACTTTATTTGTGTCAAGCGAAAATGCTGCAAAGCTGCCCTTTCGGTACCCCGGAGGAGGCCGAAAGGGGTATGTCAGCGTCGCTGGCCTACCAACCCGGCATGGAGATTGTGGTCGAGTTGGGTCCCTAACAAGAACCTACGCCAGCATACTGACTAAAAATCCCTCGGTGGCGGTCGCGCGCATTCCGGGCGACACTGGATACCCAAGGGCGAGAAGCGCCTCGATTCCTTCCCTGTGATCGCCCGGTGCCAAACAATCCTGGTCCCGTTCATTGGGGAACAAATTTGCCCCCATTCACGTCTTGGTTTGGACGCCCGTTTAAGGTGTTATGGGCGTCCGTGACAGATGCGAGGCCACGCGTTCTGTCGTCCATCTCGGAATCGCTGGTATCGAGGGTGCACCGCCTCCGCAGTACGCCCAACTATTCCGATGACCCCTTTAGGTCGCCTCCTACGACGGGCAGTGGATATAATATAGTTTACTTAGTACTATTTTATCTCGGAGTTTACATCGACCAACATTGGTCGATGTGTAATGTGTATGTGATTATATTGGACTTTTTAATTTGAAATCGTAAATATTTGTTAACTTTACCAAATACGAAAGGAAGACACGTGTTTATTGCTAACAAACTCCACACCAGGTATCTAGCTCTACCACAGGTCTATGTCAGGATACCGCAGTCTATTAAACTGCTAAGCGTGCCTGTAAAATAGCGTCGACGAGGGCGGAAGCAGCTAACAGCAGGCACTCACCGCCCTGCCGGCGCCGTTAAAGTAAATTCCATTACGACTACCTAGTGCAGGCGTCTTTGACATCACTCAAGGCTCTGCTTAGCACATTATTCATATTATTCAATGAACGATGTTCGCGATGGCTGGTTGTAGAGTTTTAGGTGAGCTGCAGGTCTCGGTGCATGGGTTATTTTAATTTAATTAATAGTAGGGGAGACGTGGGAGATCGACCTTCACCCATCTGATAACCAGATGGGACACATATTTTATCAAATATTATTGATTGATGCGGTTAACACCATTTACATTAATTGAAGACCACCAACTGAAGTCTAGAAGAGCATTAAGCATGTTCAGCATCCGTGGTATTAGTGAAAAGGCATGAGACACCATATGACACCTTGGCAACGCAAACACTTTGGCCGAACACAATTTGAAGTAAATAGGATATTCCACCTAAATCAGTTTAATGATAATCCCGTTCGGTCCGTGGCTAAGTCCATCAAACAAGGAGCGTGTTTGCAGAGGCCCACATGTTACTAACCGGTACACAACACCCGGGCAAAAAATAGCCCTGTGTGTCGTAATGATGCCAAGCGAACATATGTATTTACGAGAAACACCACCTAAGTACTTTAGTAGAAACTATTATACTTTTTAGGTGCTGCAGTATTATAAAATATCGTCACTAAACGCGTATTTAAAGGAATAATGTTTTAGAAAATTAAGTCGAGTTATGAATAAATACGACGAGCTAAAAATTATCGACGTCCTGGTCAGCAAAATAATTGTTGACATCCACTGTACTTTGTATGTTTTTCGATTTGAAAACTCATATGAGTTGCCTAGTACTGCCTGTACCTTCAAGGATACGTATGAGATCTTTAATATTTATGATTTAATTTAAACTACCCAAAAAACATAAACAACCCTCTGATCTACAAACAATTGTCCGCCTAACTTTGCACAGCAGAAGCGCGTTAAAACTCCAACTCATTGTCCGGCGAAAATAAAAGCGTGTCGCGAGTGTCGGCTTCCTTTGATCTAAGTTTTCTGCCTGCGTTTTTTAAACTATCCGAGTGTTTAATGAGGTTACGTCCAGCTGAACGGGTTTGTATGGCGGCGGCATTGTGCGGCGCGGCCAGACATTCACAGTCATGTCAAGTGCACACTCGCGAGGGACCGGGGCAGCCTAAATAGAATATGATAAGCCCTTTATACGAACAAAGGAGGGTAAACAAAGTGCTCGCAGCGACGCGACGCTCTCAACACATGCTTATCTTCGGTTCGTAAGCAACTTTATCATACATTAATTTCATCCTTTTCATGACACTTTCATAGTCTAGAATTCCTTATCTACACTCAAGATGAAGTGACCTAACATGTTTTATTTAAAGTATAGACTGTCTTTTATTTTGTCATATCAAGGTGGTTCAAATTTGATTTTAAATGTAATTTGCGATTTTAGTAGGCTACCGCCATACCACCCTACCGCCTCTGCCTACACATTCTGGGAAAATAGCGTGAGTTTATGTATATATACGAGTGGCAAAAATGAGTTGTATCCAAAACTATTGTGACATTATCATTTTGATTGACCAATTTGAACGAAACTTATAGGAAGAAGAATGGGCGACATGATTTAAAACAGTCTTGAAGCTTATTTGTGGCAGCAGAGAGGTGCACATACAATTTAATGGGGTACCAAGAAATTATAAAAACAAAAACAATATTAATCCCGTAAAAAAGCACTTACGTCAACTTTATAGTTTTTTCATTACTATCAGGAGCTTTACAACCCCATCTGTTTTTGGTGTAAAATAAGTATTACTGCATGCCAATAGCCCAATGCATTTCAAACTCAATGCATACATTAATGGTATAATTTCTATTATTTCGTCAATGGATTTAATACGACGCTGATTGAATGGTAGAACACAGAGCGCGACGCTTGAACAATGTGTTTAATTACCGATCGCCTTGGAGCTCAGGAAATTAAATGTCGGACAGCGTGTATACTATACGAATGTATGCACATCCCAATATCCGGTGTTTGGGGATTCTCATTGGCGACAATATACGTAGGTTTTTCTGTATTAACGCTCTCTGGCTCTTAATATGCATATCATGTTGTGAGTGTGTCAGTGGTTTTTTTGTAGGAATTTCTATGTTTAAACTATGGTAGTTACAGATAAGATTATTCAAAAGAGTCACCCGTATAATCTCCGAACTTGTGAAGTCTATGAGTGAGTATGACCGTTCTTTATTTACTTTACCGTTCATAGAACCGTGCCCCTAGCAGGAACATTTTGCTCTATAGTATAGTAATAGTATCGTGACAACTATAAATTTACTATTACTGCTCGATATCAAAATTTGGCGGCAGCATGAACCGTTTAACCATAGTCTCGTGAACTCGATATCATTACGTTACGATAGTGACAGATAACATATCGAAATGAATGAATATTATTGAATGCTTCGTGCGGAATTGTCATTCACTATGTTTATAACAAAAATATTAATATCATGAATTAACAAAAAAATGTATAGCATGCCTTAATGTCGTGTTAAAAGTTATATAAATAAATTATAAAGCAGAAAAATATTTATTTTTAATCCAATTATTTTATACAAAAATTATTGCAAGCAATTATGCATTTTAATTTCCGAACGTACCCATTTTTTGTTTGGAATAATAATTGTCAGAGATTTAAGGAATATGTCACTCATTAACGAATGCAAATAATAATTAAAATGATTTACTCTCTTAAATAGGTATTAATTATAGATACGGACATTTGTTTCATGAGATGCCTTTATACTTTATGAATGTATTCGCTACAATTTTGCTCGTTAAGTGCATCGGCAACTTTTTTCAGTTTATACAATATATTATGTGCTCACTGCTTTTTGCCCTAAGAGCCAGATTAAGTAGGTACACAAAACATAAAACAAAGGTGCATAATATGACTGTTTTATTTATAAAATGTTTATAACAATTTTAGTTGGGATATAAGTTACGTATGCATGTTTAAAACTACAATAAGCTCCAAACTTCTTATATTCTCATACTTATTCCCAAATTCATTGCTTCGATTCCGAGAAGTCCTTGGAATAGGAAGTAACCTTCTTTTGGTAATGCCGCTGTTTGTAAAAATTATAAATATTTGAGATAACACAATTGTAACTTCACATTGAATCACCTATTTTTTGTGAAATACGGAATAGATAACACAGGTCTGCGACCAAAAAACTGCATGGGATTTTTTTACATTTTCTTACAGATTTTGACCTCCCAAAAACAGAAAAAACATTCAAATTATTATATCACATAAGTTTTTATGCATATTGCAGTATCTATGTTCATTGGTAATAAATCTACATGATTTTTATTTGATAATGGAGAAAAACAATCTGAGCTGTTGGGGAGACTGGGAATGTTTTAACATGTTGAGACAAGTCAAATAACGTACATACATCGCTTGAAACAAAAAAAAGCTCTTAGTAGATATACTGATATTCAAGTGAACAGTGCTGTTCTGTGTTAATCATGGCTACAAGGGGTTGTGTTATTTCTCCAAACAGTTTTTGTTACATCTGTGGTGAATTCACTATTAAAAGTCAACAGAGAAATATAAGTGATTTTGTAAGGAAAGTTTATTTTGCCTACTTTAAATTAAAACTTGGTGATCAAGATAAACCATGGGCTCCGCATAAGGTGTGTAGAAGATGCGAAGAAGATCTTCGTTTGTGGTTTAAGGGAAAGAAAAATGCATTTCGATTTGGAATTCCTATGATATGGCGTGAGCAGAAAATACTGACAATGCTTTTGGGTCAACAGGCAGGCTATACCAAATACCCATGCTTCTTATGCTTGTGGGATAGTAGAGCCAGAGAACAGCACTGGAAAAAAAGTGATTGGCCATCCCGAGAAACTTTAAAACCTGGAGAGAAAAATGTTATAAACACTACCATATCAAATTGGGGTTGATGAAACAATTTGTAAAATCGCTGCAAAAGTATGGAGACTGTTTCAAATATTTATGTACAAAATTCCCGAAGCTGTCAGAAGCAAAGTTGAAAGAGGGAGTTTTCACCGGCCCCGACATAAGAAAACTTTTAACGGACCCTTCATTTGTGGAAACTATGAATGAGAAGGAAAAAGAAGCTTGGGTATCGTTCAAGGACGTAGTGCGAAAGTTTTTGGGAAATACTAAGGATTCTAACTATAAAACCAATGTGCAACGGATGCTAGCAGCATACGAAGCTCAAGGATGCAAGATGAGTTTGAAGGTTCATTTCTTACACTCTCACATAGACTATTTTCCCGAAAACCTGGGAGCTTACAGTGAAGAGCAGGGGGAGGGATTTCATCAAGATGTCCGTGATATCGAGAGAAGGCACCAAGGGCGATGGGATGTCACTATGCTTGCTGACTACTGTTGGCTGCTTAAGCGAGAAACTGAAGATGGAAATCGGAAAAGGACTCGTCAAAGTATGAAGGAAAAGAAGAAGAGGTTTCATAAAGAACATGAATAAGTATATGTATCAAAAAAAATGATTCGTTTGCTTTAAAAAAAAATACTAATTGTTTAAAAACTTTAAATAAAGGAGTGCTTTAACAAATTTTTTGTGTTTGAATTTGCAAAAAATCCTTATGTGATAGGAAAAAATGGTCATCACTTTTGAAATCAGCCTACTTTAAAACATATAATTCAGTAAAAATACCTCATGCAGTAGACAAAATTTTTTTTTTCGCAGACCTGTGTAATTAAACAAAATAGCAATAAGATGTCGAGGGCATTAAGTATGAACATAATTAACACATTTTGCCTTAATTGGAAATAAAGAAATCGCAAAAATATACTCTCGATAGTGTTCTCACTGTAAAAATCTCCGTGGGAAGTATTCGTATTTTTCGATAGCAAAACTATTGTAAATTGGCGATACTATACGTCAAAGATTATTCCTGCAGCCACTTTTCATACATTTGTAAAGTAAAACTATCCTTAAACTACACGCTTACTATACTATAGTATCCCTGTCAGATTTTAGTTCCAAATACGTTCACAATAGCGCTGTTCGAGTTCCCATACAAAATTTTACTATGACTATTTTATTTCTATCACGATTACTATACGATAGAACAAAATGTTCCTGCTAAGGGCACAGGAGCTAATACTAATTACCCACAGTGCAGTAATGCTGGCCTTAATAATAATAAGAAGAAGAGGTTTAACCTTAAAAGACACAGACCAATCGTGGAAAAATGCATTATTAACAAACATCCTAATATCAATTGGTGTCAACGTGAATTATAATTGAATGCGCCCGTATAGTTCCACCCACGAGTTGTGTAAGATTCGCGGCGACAGGACTAACCAGAAGATCTAAGATTGGAGCGCGCCGACCGCTTCGCAAATTGATCTTCTTAATACTTTGAAAAGTTTTAAAACGTCGTAAAGCGGTGTCGCTTTTGGGCCTTCAAGATAAATCTTCTTGCGCTGAAATGTAATAGAAAAGGGACGAGGACAATATAAAACTCGAGAAATCAGTTTTAAACGAGTGGGGCCGTGCTGAAATACTGAACGAGTATATAATTATTTTGGAGAGTTTGACAGTGTTGATGCTTATCTACTGAGGCCGAGATAGGAATTTTTACAAAAATACAACCAAATTGTAGCCTTATGTTGTGACTTTTCAGTTTAGATTTGGTTATGAGGGGGTTTATAACTCGTGCAATCATCTCTAAAAATACTTAGTCAGCATTATTATTCACAGACGGACAACCAAGTGGTCCTTCAAGGCGGTACCCAGACATTCAATAACATTGTATTTATGTCTTCTACAACATACTGCACAATAAGATTGAAAGCAGCTTTGAATCCAAATGATTACAAAGGCGAAAGTTTGTGTGTTTGTTACTTCTTCTAGCTTAACCAGCTGAACCAATTTTGATAAAATATTGTGTGGATGTAGCTGATACCCTAGATTATTACATAGACTACTTTTTATCCCGAAAAAATACGTGTTCTTGTGGGATGACCAGGGAGTCTTCCCGCTCAAACCGCTGAATCAATTTTAATGAAATTTTGTATGGAGATAGCTGGTACACTTTTTTATTTTTTTTGCACGGGGAAGTCCCTTTACGGACCACCCCCGAAGGGGCGAGGGTGTGTCGGACTCATCGGCGCCTTCCGACCCAGCGAAATGGTTGCCGCTGGGTCGGGTCCCTACCGTAACCTATGCGCCGTAATACCGTCAAAAAACCCCGGGATGCCGTCTACGGAACGTGCCAGGGCCGCCTCTCAGCGCACTGGCGCATAGCGATGCGGCTTGGGATGCGTGTTGCGTCACGTGTCGGGGACCGCCAGGGTAGAGACGGTGACCCTGTGTGGCCTCTCCGGCGCCGGGTTAGGTGACTTCCCGGCGCCTCCTTCATCTCCTGTCGCGCCGAGCGGGATCGGTCTGCACCCGATCGCGCTCGGTGCTCTCCTTCTGCGACATGACACATGCACAGAAGGAGAGCACGGTTATCCGGAATATTATGTGTCTGGACTGGACTGGACTCAAAAAGTGTCTGCACCCGGGCGAAACCGGGCCGGGGCTTTACTATCATATAAATGTAACATGTTTTTCTAATTTATACTAAAATAAAATTTCAAATGATTAAAATGGAAGTTAGTGTGATAAATATATCGATGCATTTCAACATATTTTTACTAAGTAAATTATTATTTATTTATTTATACGTTATTGTACATCAACAAGAGAAAAATACACAAAAAAAAAACTTAATGTATATTTACAGTACAATTGGCGGTCTTAACGCTGTCGGTGATATCTTCCAGACAACCTTTATTAAATTCAGTATTTTCCTATCATTTTAAAGTAAATATGGTAACAATAACAAATAACATCTTAACAACAATGGCATAGTCCGAACTATTCAGACATGCTGCGGATGGATGATGCTCCGCTCGTGCTCGGTTCCTCTAACTTCTAGTACAGACCCAGCTTAACGTTACCGTACGAGACTACGTCACTTTGACGTCATCATCATGGCCGACAGGTGCATTAGCAATTTGCGGATTTTATATACGGTCAATAATATTGCACTATTCGTAATATTGCGCAATATTATTGATCGTTTAGGGACCGTGTTTCCTTTTTGATACATAACACTAAGAGCACAGCGTGTGTTAGCGCTGTAGTCTACGTATTAACATGGCAATGCATATCATGAGCATGTCATTGATGCTACACCTCACGCGATACGTCGCTCTCAGCCGGCGACGCGGCGTGCGTCGTGTTGCGCGTCGACTCAAAACGCGGGCACTCGCTTAATTACATCCACGGTCTAACGTCAATGTTATTTGACGTATTGTACGATTATTTCGCAAATTCGAAGCTCATAATGACACGGACTTACTCTAGGATTATCTGTTATTACGTATGGCTCGATACTGCATTTAGGGCATTGGTGACGTACTGTAGAAGTTTAGTTGGTGGTTGAATTAATTTCCGTGCTAAAACTGAGCCTCGCCAGTGTGAACGTTACATGTCTTTCGCCGATAGATAATCCTTATCCCGTTTCCCTTATCCTTACTGAGCTTTATCTACTAGCTGTAAGCCATTTTCCTAAACGTAATTTTTTTAGATTTTTTATCCTGAAAGTGCGTGGTGGCCTGTTGGTAACAGACCAGACGCGACTACTACCATGTTTACGGTAGTCGCGTGATCTAATCCCAGAGTACATCTTTGACTTTTCGGAGATATATGTATGTGTATTGATAGTCTATTGTGTTTAGTGGTGGACTATATGGCCTAACCCCTCTCAATCGTACTTTCGACGGTGAGCCTGTGCCCCGCAGTGGGCTGATAAAGACAGATTATGAAGAATATTTAGCTCTTCATTCCATTCTTCTGTGCAACAAAAATTGCCGTTACGGCACTAGAGCAAGTAAAGCAAGCTTTATAATATTTATGAGAGTCTCATTAGCGATCGGTGTTGGTGAATATTATTCAAATTAATTGTCGCGCGGTAATATCGGTAATCCGCTTACCAGCGATGCACTTGGGCTGTAATCCGAGCTACTGTACGCACGTGGGATACGTAGGACTATGACGGGAGTGTGGCGTGTACTGAAGGAATAGTACGGCCGCTGGCTTCCTCACCAGTTATTGTACTTAAGTGAATCATCGATATTAGAACTTCTCCTTCGAAACTGTAAGGGCTTGTAGGTAGTGCCAAAGGGAGAATGGATACACCTAACTTTAAAAAATAATTGGCCTTCAGCCTCCGTGGCGTAGTTGGTTGGACGCCGCCTGTGAAACGAGAAGCTGCGGGTTCAACCCCCGTACAGAAACAAATATTTGAGTGAGCTACAGGTACTCGTTTAGGTGGTTATGGGACCGAAAAGTCTCTCGTCGTTTCTGATACCCACGACACAAGACTAGATCTTATTGTGGGGTCAGGACTATGTATGTGACTGTTGGGTGTATTTTATTTATTTATTAATCAAATCATTGTAGGAAAGGGTGATTTTTCTACAATACTATAGACAAATAAGTGATCTTCCCCATTGGCTGGGTGAGATAATAGTGTCGAGTTGCATAATGAATGTGTATGGTATACAAAGATGTATAACTTCTCATAGTGACCCTAAGATAACCAGCTCTTCTCAGTATAAAAAATAATGTATTTTGTCTTCAACCTATTTCCAATCAATGTAACAAAAAGACACAACAAAAAGGCTAACGCGCAAATATTAAGACCCCATCAGCACAAATCATTGCCGAGAGCAATTTAAAACGGATTGAGTCGCAACATTCAATGACTGTGGCAAGTGTCTTCCCGGGTCACTGAAGGAGCCCTTAAAAATATAATTAAACCCATCGAGCCATTAGCCGAGGTGGCAGACAATCGGATCAAAGGGCGAAAGCTCTCGCCGAGATTAACAGCAAAGTGTCGAACACTCAGACTCTCAGACACTAAGCCAAGTGATCCCCGAGTGCTCAATGATTAGTCTCATCGACGGGAAGAAATTATTTTGACTAATTCGATTAAGCGATTGATGAGGGCTATCGATGCTTTTGTTACAAGTGGTTGGTGCTTTTTGTTCTAGGAAACCTTTTTCTTGGACGACTGTTTGTTGTGTACATACGCTTGGTGTATGTATTGTATTAGAAACGATCGATTCACATTAAGATGCTATCGAGCTGAGAGCTTCGATAGCGAAACGGTTGGATATCTTAACTAATATTATAAAGAGTAAAGATTTGATTGTTCGTTTATCTATACATATAATAAATTTGTAACCGGTCGATGCCTGTACATGAATATGGGGGATCTATACTACCGTATATAATAGAACCCAAAACAATGATTTATAGAATTTTTGTCTGTTTGTCTGTGCGGTTGTGCGCGGTGGACTCAGAAACGGCTTAACGGATTTCGATAAAATTTGGTATGGAGGTAGCTGAAACCCGGGATTAACACTTGAGCTACTTTTTGTCCTGATAATTGAAGTGTTTCCGTGGGATGAGGAAGAAACTCAGATATATTTGTTATTTTTTTATACTCAGAATGAATGAGTGACTCAAAGGGATGGGATGAGACTGGACTACGTGCCTTGAGTGAGAATGAGACGGGACGGGGTGAGCTATAACGGAACGGGATGGGAATTTTCAAATAAAGTTAATCACGCAGACGAAGTTTGTGGACCGAAGCTAGTATTGAATAGGCTTTGAAACCACTGGAGCCAAAAAATATATTTCATTATTAGAATCCTACGTTATCCCTGATAAACATAGGCGATTTATATATATATTTTTTTATTTGCATTGGTCCGGCAAACGAGCAAACAGGTCACCTGATGGTAAGTGATCACTGCCGCCCATGAACATCCACATCGCTGGATCATGGATGTGTTGCCGACCCAATTGGGAGGGGAGCGGGAAGGAAAAAGGATGGGAAGAGGAAAGGGGTATTGGGCATCCGGCAATCTCACTCACCGAACGAAACGTGACAGCTGAACTGTCCCTTCACGTCAATTTCCTGTGAGACAGTGGTACCGCCCCGGATGAGCCTGCCCATTCATGCTGAGTCATGACTGACAACAGCGTGGCTCTACCACTTCCAAATATTATAAAAAAATATGGGAAAGCTTTAAGAGAATCTAATAAAAAAGTTCAAATACTTTCAGGTATAGTTGAATACTAAATGAGCGCATATTTCAAATAGAATTTAAAATCAACCGAACCGCACTATGCCAGCGTAGTAAACTAAAGTATTAAAATCTCTCAGTTGACAAGCATAATCTGTGTATGAGCTGATTTTATATGGATTACGCTTCTTAATTCTAATATTCCTACTTACTCGCCAGTCACACATCTCGAAGGAGCAGGAATAAAGGCACACGTGCCCACGTGCAAATTCAAAGCGAAGCTTGTAGGAACATTGAACGCGAACGAGCGGAACTCCGTTAACAGGCGGCGTGTTGCAATTCAATTCGTTCTGTTTGATCAATCATTTCACGAGATGCATTCAACACGCATGTGATTTCGTCAAGATCGATAATAAACAATGCGTTAATTACTTTATACCTCACTCAGTATACTGAAATTCGTTATTGTGATAGTAGTAGTAGAATGCAGTAAGTGTGATATTTGTGTTTAGGATAACAAATACGATTAACAAAGTGGAAAAATTGACGTAGTTATAACGGGTGGCGTTCGGGTTGTTATCGTGTCCGTGTTTGTGTGCATTTCGACAATCCAGAATAAATATGGCGATACGCGGATACCTACTCTACTTCAATTATATCTACCCGCCCGGCCTGGCTTTTTTCATTTGAATGGATTTTTCAATAATGATCCGCGTCTACTATATAGCGTGATATTACATAGCTTATAGCTTTCCTTGATAAATGGGCTATCCAACACCTAAGAAATATTTATTCGAACCAGAAGTTTCTGAGATTAACGCGTTCATACAAGGAAACAAAACTCTTCAGCTTTATATATTAGTATAGATTTGCTTTGCAGTCCAGATTAGACTATTCGAATCTCTATTGACATAGAATCAATCTACGTCGGGGTAGACGTTCTACCATCGAGTCTATACATTTTACGTTAGCATCCTCATATAGGAATTTAGACTCAGCTAGCACAGTGCGGTTTAGTGCGCAAATAGATTATATTAAGATCAAATTAATGCCTAGTTTAATTTCGATATTTCAAGCTAACCGAATTAGTGACGAGGATTAATTATTGCTGCTATTCCCAAATTTAATCCAATTGTGCAAATATGAGCCAATCCACAGATTATCAAAAATTATTAATTGCCTCCAAATTGATTAAATTTTTGTACATTACTATTTAGCAAAAACATTAAGATTTATTTACATCTTCGTTTTACCCCAAATGTGTCTATGAAACAAACCAAACATGCATAAAACAATTTTTAAACTGAATTTCCTCGAAACCAATTTAACGTAGTTGACACAAACTGGATCCAATTATGACATTCGGAATCAACAGCTGGAAGTGTTTTTCGAGTTACGAACCGCGTCCAAATATTTTTTCATTGGACATTAAATGTAAACATAGGCCTCTTTCAAATATTTTCACAGGGAAGCGGCTTGCAGCATCCGAGTTATGGCAAACTTCATTACCTTCCGACCACTAAGTAGATATACATACATCCGACGTTTCATTTGTTTTCGTCTTGCAAATCCAATAGCAAAGGTCCAAAATCGGACGTAGACAATAATCAAACATTGAAATGTATTTCAGAAGTCGGGTATTCAAGTTACATTTATTACAAATTAGAAAGCCTCGGGCATGTTTGCGTTGGCTTTGTGACGTCGCGCGCTTCGGAACCATGTGGAACTGACGTCGAATTAATGTTTGCAAACTGCTGGTATGTAAACCATAAAAAAGATTACTTACTTCAATGCTATCTTGAACCCATATTTCTAACAAATTGACAGCCTCTGTGGCGCAGCTGGTTAGACGCCCGCGAAGGAAAAGCCGCGGGTTTGATCCCCGTATCAAGACAAAATATTATGTTTGTGGGATCCTTACGTTTATATTTGTTTCAGGTCGGGAAGTTTGTGAGACTCAAAAATCTCACGTAATTTCTGATACCCGCGCACAAGTCTTGTACCTATCTTAAAGCAAGGCCAGGACTATGCATGTGATTGTTCAGTGTATTTATGACTTGAATAATTTCGTATTTGTGTGGTAACTCTATTTGATACGTGTCACAATAAATTGAAGAAGAAGATCAAGAAGGGTCAGGTTAAAAGTACCCTGAACCGACGAGGATGCATGAAGAGATTGATGAACATGGATGAAGCGAAAGTAATATGTCAGGATCGAGCAAAGTGGCGATCCATAGTCTCTGCCTACCCCTATGGGATACAGGCGTGACGATTATGTATGTATGTATGTACAATAAATTGAAAGATAATTAATTATGTGTCTCCATATATCGACTGCTGAGGTTGGATTTACAACATTCGACAGTTCAGAGAGTAAAGAGAAAGTATTTGATTGTTTATTGTATAGGCTCAAGAACTACTGGACCGATTTGAAAATGTTTTCACCATTAGAATCCTAAATTATCCCTGATGAACATAGGCGACAGAATATTAAAAAAAAAAGTGGGTCTGCAACTGGATGGACCTAGGAAGCTAGGGTTTTATAAACTAAACCACATATTTCGTTTAACCGTAGCGGCGGCACAAAAGTTGTGAAGTGTGAGGTTAAGTAAGCTAAGTAAAGTCGAGTGCAGACGAGTACAAAGCCAATGGAACGCACGTTCCCTGCACCGTGCACTATTGCATTGTAAGCGCTGAGAGCGGCCGAGTGTTGCCGAGATTTGCCGAGAGTTCCCGAGTGTCAGCAACGCAAGTCGAGCTGCGAACACTTCGAACTATTGTTTATTACCGAGACTGCAACATATGTTACGGTGGATGCGTGTTCACACCCCGTCGACTCGATCTCGACACGTTTACTCCGGACAACACTATTGTAATAGTGTGATGTGTGAATATGAAACACGTAACTTGTCTTGTATGAGCTTGTTAAATAAGTAAAATGACAAATGTTGAGAATTTAAATGGGACCAGAGGAGCCGCATGAGCTCATGAAACAAAAATATGTGAAGTTGAATTTAAATCCGAGCTATTTGCGACCGATGCATATGTGTACATGAATAGAGCCTGAGCAGTAAGCGGCCAAAAGAACGACAGTCGGGCAGACCCCAAAATTTACTACTTCAGTAGAAAATAGCAATACGAGCGGTTACGAATATCCTAAAAGCACCCTTAACATCATACTAAAATGAAAACTATTTATTTTCATTTCTTGTTACAGTGAATATAAAGTGTAGTAATGGCGTTAAAGGCATCGCTTGGGCATGAAGCGGGCGGCAGTTCCCGTGGCGACGCCGTGCGTCTGACTGTTCGGGTAATGAAACACATGACACGTCCCGATAATAGCCGGCTCTTTATGTTATTATACACACCTACGTGTAACGTGAAGAGACAATACTTCTTAAGCGTCGGACAGGCAACGCTCTGGTTATATCGACCATGGATTATTTACTGATATATTTTAGAACGACGGAAAAACGTGTTCACATAAAATTGTCGCGCGACAGCGTTCTAACAGGGTCACCAAATTCTTTGACTTCAACATCGATATTAAACCAAGTATCAAAATTCGGACAGCATGGACGCCTCGCCCTTACTATATAGAAATATTAATTGTTTTAGATATAATTTAAGACTCATTTGATCACATATAAAGTCTCGCAAAGAACCAACCTTCTCTATGACTCCCTCTCTCTCTCTCTCCCTCTCTTCAGCCAAAAGAAGTCCACTGCTGAACATAGACCTACATGACATGACTGTTATAATATAATTAATAAAATGTCACTCTATCTCTAGATAATAGAAATATATTTCAATTTAACACCTTAATAAAAGACTATACAAGCTTCTAGGCGCTAATTAATTAAATTGTCTAGGGACCTCCAGCCTCACTTACAACCTAAGCTATTTTAGTAGTCTCTAACATTTAACGATGGAAGTCTATTGAACTAAGTGACATAAATAAGAGCTCCTACCTACGGTTTACATCCCAAAAGCTTAAATAATTAACTCCAAGGAGTAACTCAAATAATCTGTGAAGTTTGCAAGCGTAGCGTGTGGAAATCTCTCTGAGACTCGGCTGCGGGGACGGATCGGATTCCGAACATTTGTACAAGTACGGTTCCGTACACAGACAGAAATCTAAATAGTTGCTGCAAGTGTTTATACCTCACGAGTGCACACGAAGCTTCTTTTATTTACTTCAACGATAAGTATTATATAAATAAATACACCCAACAGTCACATACATAGTTCTGACCCCACATTAAGATCAATTAAGTCTTGTGTCGTGGGTATTAGAATCTACGAGAGACTTTTTGGTCTCACAAACACCCAGACCCAACACAAATATTTGTGGGCCACACAAACATTCGTGTTGGTGCGGGGATCGAACCCGCGGTCTCTCGTTTCACAGTCAGCGTCTAACCAACTACGCCACGGAGGCTGTCTAAACGATGTTGCATTATTCCACATTTTTTGTCATTGTTTTGTCTACCTACTGTTCTTCATAACGTATTATGACGTAACTATTTCTAATATTTTAACTACAACGCATTCGCACCCCAAAAGGTCGTAGACAGTCTGTATTTCGGTATTTTCTTTAGCTTTGCGCGTCAAAGTGACTGCACCGTGGAATAAGTGCAGAGCCGTCCATATGTAGCTTCGAATAACAAACCTTTATCCCTTTTCAATTGAGACTGCACGAGCGTATTCTATGTTTGACTTTATTATTTTATACTTAAGTTAAACCTGGTAGCGTTAAAATAAAACAAGACGTGAACGCAACATTAAAACGTAATATGTGGCAGTTGTCAGTATTCAAGCATACTGCTAACTTTAAGTAGAAGTGGGAGTATAGTGAGAATATCTTTCTGTCTCTCTTAAACATACACTAATGTCGGTGAAGTCACAATTCATGACTCGTTTCGTGCATCCCTCCAATGTTATTCGACAATCACCTCCACTAACATGTTTCTTAGTCGTTTTATTCTGAGTATAAATATTTATAATATTATATTGTTTTAAAGAGACGACAAATTCCGTTTAAAGCTCCAGATGTTAAGTGGATACGAGTCGAAATAGCGTCGATACAATAAAGCTAGATGTCAAAACTGGATATACCTAAATTAAATCCGTACCGCGATAAATTTTCATCGTCTTTCGGATAAATTAGTCTTTTGCGAAAAACAATAGTACGAAATGAGTTAAGTACCTTACTATGCCGGCCTGTAGGCATTCGTAGCGAACAAACAGCCGGTGGTGATAGGTTTGATTACATTTATATTGGTATTAATGGTGGTTGTCGGCGAGCGACGTCCAGTGATCCCGTCCGCGTCGCATTTGTCATTGTCGCGCTGTTCCAACCAATGAATATTTACATTTTATCTTCGCTTTGTGTTTTACGAACTCATTCCCAATTGCCTTTGTGTCTAAAATAGATGTAATTTCTATTAAATTTAAATTTGCTCTTTTGTACTTTTTTGATGTATCAGCGTTACAAATTGCCTACATTTGACCAGATGGCAAGTGTAAGTACACTACTATTTACCTTGGATTTTGGATTACTTAAGGGTGCAATTCACTTCGTGTGAGGTTTTCGGCTCGATAAGACTCTACTTTCTATGACCGTTGATTGACTGTTATTTGTCCATAGTGAGAGATTTGTCCTCATACAACACTGGACATAAATTCACTTGGCAGACTTGTTAGCGAGAATAAAACCACCTCTGTATACTTCTTCAAACGCAAATGCGTAGGCTTACGCATATAGAACACCGCCAAGGCCACAATTCACTTAAAAGAACCATCAATATTTGTACAATCTTCATATATTTGATATATTACAGTACAAAGTGTAATACATCAAATTCACCGTGGAATAGTTTCACGTCAACACTGAAGAGGTCACGTGGTTTCGGCCTAGTACGCTCTAAGACGCGGAGTGAGTAATCCTCCTTGAAAGCGTATTAACGCGGCCGACATAGCCAAACAAACACTGACTATGCGACTCCGGGTAAACACGTGCCACGTCTAAACACCGCGTCAGTTTTCGACGGCTAAATATTTAAATCTATTTGGAAGAGAGAGAAACGCTTTGTCTGAACTGAGTTAGTTTCGGTGAGTCATGGACATTCGAGGGTATTTAGTTAACTACTATCGAATTCTGTCAAAACATGCAAAATATTCATGTGAATTGACTCATTGATAGCCTCCGCAGTTGGTTAGACATCTGGCTGTGAAACGTGAGGCCGCGGGCTCGATTCCCGCACTGAGACAAATATTTGTGTGATCCACATATATTTCTTTCGGGTGTGGGTGTTGGAGAGACCACAAAGTCTCTTATACCTGAAGTTTTACGTTAGTGGAATATAATACTCGGAGAACACGATAATGATTGTATGAGATTGATATTCTCTTCGCCATGTTATTGGATTCCACGAATTATAAAGAAATATGATAGTTAAATGTCCAAATAATCTATTATTTGAAACTAAACGCTAAAGTAGTAGAATATTCTCCATAGAAACGCTAGCCTCCTGGCAGTTTTGACAAGCGCATTCAACTGCTAGTGGTCGCCACCTAGCGTACCCTCGGACCCTGCAGATAACGCTACAAAATGGCGAATATTTGATCAGTCGGTGCATTGTATGGGAATGTTGTGATCGTGTTTGTGTGAATTATGCATTTTTTTTTGTAAACTTCATAAACATAGAACATTATAGGCTGCGCTTAGTGAAAACATATTCCTCGCCAGTATTTGGCGCAAACCTTACAAATACTTTAAAACTTATCTTCCTTATTTATGAATGGAAACTGTACTTGGCTAAAATCGTAGCAAACTCGGCCAGGCGATATAATTCTTTTAATCAGTAAAGTTAATCAGTAATTCTAAATAATACTTTAATGGAAACAAGTAACAAACATTTGTAATGAAGCACTTGAAAGTCCGAATTTTAGCGCACTTCGTAATCTTGAAATGGCGTTCATCAGCGAAACCATAGAGCTGGCGACTGATATTTGTTTTTTTCTAACAAACGAATCGACGAGCATTTACTAAGCGTTTGAAGGTTTAGCTTGCAAATTATTATCGCTGATGCTGAGGCGTCAACGCTTATAGAAATAGAATCGACATGGAGCCCTCTGATAAGAAGTTCCTGGCGCTGCGTCAAGAGAAATATGTTCATTGTACAAAGATATTATAAACTCTTGAATACGAATAACTCCTTTCAAAAGACTCAAAACGTATACGCAGCAGCATAATATTACGACCATCATTTAAATCTAATTTTCTTCTAGTATATAAAAATCTCTGTCTCGGTGTTAGTGTTTAAACTCCTCCGAGACGGCTCGACCGATTTTTATGAAATTTTTAATTTACTATTGGTAGGTATGAGAATAAGTCGTGAAGTATGTTTCATACCGCTAGTTGATTCAGGTGTCCCTGTACAGATATTTTAATTTTTTTTAAATTATTTTTTAGTGTATTTATTTTATTTGGCATCAAAATATACCTATGACCCCAAATTTTCACCCTCCTACACTCACTCTCCGATTTTTAACTGGATTTTTTTACGAAAAACCTTCTAAAGATAAAAGAAAGTAGTGTTAATTATAATATTTATTACTCGTGAACATATGATTTTATGTTTCTTGGACGTGAGTCCGGTTTAGATTATCGTAACAATATAAAAAATTAAAATAAAATAACAAAATTGAACGCACTACAGCTCAGATCAATTATTAATTAATTGTAATTATACTAAGTGTCATAATACCAGTCGATTGTGATTAAACTTTATTTTTATAAATGAACCCGAAGTTACAATAATATATGTATTTCCCAAAGAAGAAGTAACTCAATTAAGATTCGAAACATTGAGAATTAATCCACCAACGAAAAACGAGAAATCGTAAGAGAAGTCTCGCTTTGGCATTGCCCGACTGCTTCTCAAGCACAAGAGCAAAGGAACGCCGTGAGTCTCTCCACCAGCCAATACATTTAGCTACCGGGAATAAAACTTTGTTTCAGAGAGCACAATCTGTGATAAGGAACATCTGGCTGCACCGAAATGATAAGCAAGTAACCGTGAGATAATAAGTTTCAAATTCCACGCCGCCGTTACAAAAACCAAAAACCAATCAAACTAACGATAAAATGTGATAAATCGTTTTATTTCAATCTAGAAACACTTATTTAAATATTTGGTTGGTGTAAGTTTTGAAATGTTGTGAATTTACTATAGACGGTACTAAGTTCGCTGGGACCGCTAGTTGTTTTATAAGGTCAAGAGAGGCCTGACACGAATATATTTTGATTAACCAAAAAGCTAAAAACTTTTCACGTACAACCAGTTCGAGAGAAATCTTTTCAATTCATATCAATAGTACCGGATTAAAATATAACAAACTTTATTGTTCGCTTTTCACTTTTATACAGCATGACGTTCGGTAAAAAAGGCTTATATTTGTTTTCGGCACAAACTACGCAACGATATTTATTAAACTCGAAAACATTTTTATACTTGTTTGTTCTATGCAGCAATATTGTGAAATCGAAGCCATAGAGTGCAATATAGAAGAGGGATTCATCCAATCAACTTACTGAACTAGTAGCGTGGAATTAGCGGCGTCAGCGCGGCATGCAGGAGTCTCGGAGAACAGCGCCTTACAGCGAGCCAAGTGAGGCGCACACTCCGCGACCGATCCACTACAACTCTAATCCTAAAGGGGAATTATTAGCTACCTCGTAGAAATTGCTGTATTTGAATATTTGATCAACCACCTTCTAGTTTACCAAACAATTTTAAACCCTAACACGGGTGCACAGAATGCATTTCCCAGCGCAGTTCACGGTTGAAAAGTATTTTGTTCTTCAAGTACGTATGAATAATTTAGGGCGATACTGCCATAGAAATGTCTATCTTGTAAGCAAACGAAGGCAATAAATCCAATTTTCGGTGTAATTTTCGTTGTGTAAAAGTTATTCCAATGGCGGCTTGTTCATGCAAACTAAATCGAGGTTACGTCATTCCGAGTATATCTAATATTAATAATGTGAGGAATAAGGGTGTTGTACACGCTTCCATCAGCACCAATGTGAAAGTGCAGTTGAGTTTTAAATCTTCAACATCGAGTAAGGTTAAAAAACATAGTAAAATACCTAATGCGTGCAAGCAAGAACCAGAGATATAGATTCATTATAAATAAATACAGTCAATAAGTGACATACCCCGATCTGACGCCCACATTAAGATACAAGTCTCGAGATTTGGTAGTGGGTGTCAAAAACTACGAGAGAAATTTCGGTCTCACAACACCCAGACCCGACAAATACTTTCGGACCGCACAAGCATTTCTCTCGATGCTGGGTTCGAACCAGCGGCCTTGGGTTTCACTACCAGCGTATTAACCATCTCCGCCACTTAGGCTATGTCAAAAAAATATAATATGACAACGCTGGATCATGTATGTGTTGCCGGCACAATTGGGAGAGGTGCGGTAAGGGAAAAGGATGGGAGGAGGAATGGGGTATTGGGCATCCGGAAAATTCACTCACTGAACAAAACGCGACAGCCAAGCTGCCGTTTTACGTCGACTTCCTGTGAGACAGTGGTACCGCGCCGGATGAGCCTGGCCATTCATGTTGAGTCATTACTGACAACAGCGAGTCTCTACCACTTCCAAAATTTCCATTAGAAATATTTATTTTATAGTGTAAATCAAACGAATCTTCTACTCTTAGAAAGAAAGTATAAGGTTGACTGAGCACATTAACATGTTATTCCAGGCAAACCGTCTTTTTGTGCGGTGTTGTAGGAAAACAGAGACTCAGCGTACGAAGCCACTCATCGCGACCTCCTCACCATTCTTATTTGCGCCCAATTTCATCCTTTGAATTTTCCATTCGAACGCTCTCGAGATCTCGGGGACTCGATAGGACTATTTCTTATTGAATACGATCTATGAAGTAAATACCGGGGATGCGATTGCTATTGGCAATATATTTTTTTGAATTATTTTCCACAATAATAGAAAATGCGTTGGTAATTTTAAATTTATAAGCATGCGATTAAATAATAAGACTTTTTATATAATATTATTACCATTTCGAAACTTACAGTAGTAGTTATCAACTTAATATACTATTAAATACAATGGGTAATAATAGTTATCAACTTATATAAGAACTGAGGACTCAGTGTTTTAGGTTGTGTCTGTAAGCTCATCCACGGAAGTATCATAGGACAGAAATAGTGGCAATATGTGCGGGCAGTCGTTACTCCTTCGCTATATGAAATAAAGCTACATACTAAATAGCTTCCACTTCGAGTCTAATATTTCGAAAATTTAATGGATGATTAATTTTAAATAGAGTCTACTTTAATCTCCAACCTACCTGAAAATGACACCAATTTCGTCTTGAAACGTGCCATCATCTTTGATCCACTATGTAAGGAAATTGAACACTCTCTTACAAAATAGATTCCATATTTTAATACACATGCTATTCCAGAAGCCGTGTTCTATCACGCGCCACTTGCAGTGTATTTTATAAATTTAAAAGCATTTCCCTGACAATGCAGCGAGCGTGGAGAAAATTCACGCGACGAAACCTCTCGCAGAGTGCGCCTGAATAAAATACAAACACGATGACTGCCCAGTAGCAAGAATTATTCTTGTCTTTCAGACCGGTTTGAGTCAGGGCGATAATATTGCTTAGATTGAATTTGTTGAGTACATTGGTACTGCTTAAACCAAGTGCGCTAATATCTCATATCGCCAATATGTCATGAAGTCCTTAACGACCAATACGTCTGAATAATTTGTCGCCGTATAGTGGCAAATCTCTTCACAGTGAACCAAGTGTGTCGTGTTTCGGGCTTGTATGTCTGGCTGCAAACAGTGATCATTGTGTTGATAAGCGAGAGTACCACGTTTTGACAGAAAACTAACCGGATGGCTCTGCAATTACCATCATATTATGCTATGTAGTCACTTGTCTGTGAAGACACCTGCATACCTGAGAATTCTATATAATAATCGCAAAGCTACGTAAAGTCTATCGATGAAAACGAGGCTAGCACTGAGGACTACCTGTCTCTTTTTATGAGCAAACCCAGCAGTAGGACCTAGGCCGATGTTATGGTAATTTGATGATAAACAAAATAAAACAAAATCAAAAATAAAAGTGACTTGAAACTATCCGCGCATGTATCCTCACCGTAACATTACAGTGACCTTACAAGAACAAACTAATTTCCTTCACTATTTGATTCTAATAACTAATTGCGTCTAATTTAAAACCATAGAATATTGGAGTATATACACAATTATTGTCAGGTGCCGATGCTAGTAGTAGATAGAACGTCTTCTATCGGGCGAGTTTATTAACAATCTTTGTGTAAATTAGTAATCAGAGTGTAGATCACGGGCAAAATAATTTAATGCGGGCGTTATTCATAATGCTCTGGCAGTATGGATAATCAAATAGGACGTAATTAACCATTATTAAGAATTATTGATATTGATACATTTTGGAAAGCCTCTGTGGCGCAGTTGATAGAGAACTGGCTGGGAATCGAGAGGCAGCAGGTTCCTTACCGAGAAAAATGTTTTGCCATACATTCTTTTTTTAAGGTTTGGGCGTTGTGAAAACTAAAAGTCTGCTGTAGTATATGATACCAAGGACCCGAAGTATCTTACTGTCATATTAGGACGATCGGTGTATTTCATCACAGCGTTCGTTGTGAATATTTGGCTCAAAGTTCTCAATCATTGTAATAATATTATTGAAGTATTACGTTCTATTGAACAACCGAAATGCTGACACGCGCCGAAAAAGCCGTCTCAAATAAAGACATATGAAATAGAAAACGATGGTTGTGATCTTCTTACCTTGTCAGATTCAATGTGTTTGAGAGGGACACCGCACCACGTAAGTAGATTTCGACAAGTCTGTTTTCCTTTGCGTGTTTTGGTAATGCAAAATGTAATTTATTTCTAAAAGTTAAACTTTATATTTATCAAATATTTAACTTGAAAGTCACTAAAATCACTTTATAGTTTTAATCGCGCAACGCAATGTTGATTTTAAGATACTTAAACTTTGTATGTCTGCACGGCTTCATCTAAAACATTGTAAGATAAATAAATACTATTGATAGATAATATTGAAATTAAATCAGATCTAATATGATACAGACATATTTTATAATACCCCGTATACATTTATTTTTTATTTTTCAGGTATACTATTCAATAACAATAATTACTCTTGATTATAACGCCACAACATAATAAGTATTAAGAAAAACAATTAGAAAAACAATTTCTATCAAAATGATTAATGTGTCATCTTCTGTTAATAGATATTCATATCGATTATCACGGATCATACACGGACGTACATTTGATCCCAATATACTGTACGAGTATAAAGATGGTCCATCTGAATACATTAAGGTTGCAAATCAAATATCAATATGATACCTTCAACGGAAAACAGGCAGACGTCACATCAACTCATCCATTAACACCCCTCCCCCACCCTTGTATTCCTCCCCTCTCACCCCGTCACTCTACGGACTAGCAATTAGCAATTCAAATGCTGTCCCTTACATTTATTCTCTTTAGAAGCATGCACACCTCAAAGCTTCCTTAGGTATAGATACACAGATAAGCGATTAAGCGTGTCACAGAGCCTCACATCTCAGATACAATCGGGGAGTGATCATTGAATTATGCGGGAAGCGAAGGAGCGATTCCGACGCAGGCTCACGTAGAAGTATTTCAAATGACGGTTATTTTGTGAAAAGTATAGGGTACGCAAAGATCGATGGAGGCGGGCAGGCGAGCATCACGTGATTTTCAAGAAAATAGCGAAGTTTCTTTAATATTGATTTTCTGTCAAGATTATGGAAAGGAAAATTTTAAACACAATTATGCGTCGCTTAAATGAAGCAGCAAATTGAACAGACATTAATTAAATTCAACGATGCATCACTTGTTTTATTAATGTACATTATTTGCTCAAGCGAATTATGGACGTGATTCGAAGCGTCAAATGAGATTTACACACAGATTTTCATAAATTATTAAAGCTACAGACAACGACTTTAGTTGGTATGACTCATACTGAACTATAAAAGATGGTTAGGTTAAAGCTTTTCAGTTAGTGTTAACTAATTTGTCAATAACACGCCTGTGTATAGAGGGTGCATGAGCAGCGCGGTGGTGAGGCACGCGAAGGGGGATAGAAGGGAGGGGGGCGATCACAAATCCATCATAGCTCAAACAATCACAATGGATTATTATTTCTCGCTGGAATTTTTATGACAAACAAAAACAAAAATACATATCACACGCTTGTGTGAAATCAGCTCGCATTCAAACTAAATAAGGTCTATCATATTAAGATAGTTATGTTTTCATTGTTTCTACGTTATATTTATCAGTTTCTTAACTGGACTTAATTAATATTCATGAACGAAACGAACTTGATATATAATTGGTCCGTATACTACTCGTAGATGAAAGATAATCTTTATATGAGTGATACAGCTATATCAGCCCATATGAGTCCCACTGCAGGGTACGGGCCACATTTAAAATCGAGAGTGCGAGGGTAATACTACATTACTAAAAGTCTCCTTTGAAAACCCCATATAAAAAATCAGTCACAGCGAGAAATTTAATCACAATGAGTTTTGAAAAATTTAAAATCGATTTTATTGGCTTTCTATCAATTAAATTATTCACAGTTATCCGCAAGTTTTTATTGCTACTAATAAATTCATATAATTATAAGTATCAATCGTCCTCCCATAAAGTTAAAGTATGGCAACAATTAGGAGTTTGGAATAAATTCTTCGGTGTGCCCTTGGTGTATTTTCTGTGATGTGTACATAAATTAGGGGTGCAATTAGGGGGATGCTCCTCCATAAATTACCTGCTCTGTAAGTTTCGATCCCCGGATAAAATTAGGGTGACCACTGTAAGAGAGACCGGTGATTTTGCTAAAATTTTTTGACCGTGTCAATTACCTAGTGTATAAAGTTCCCCTGCCTCTAAAAATAATGCGAAGCCTTGTTGGACATTCGACTACAATGTTTTCTAGTAAAAGATTAGTAGATGACTAAGACTTTATTTATGATCGATAAAACGGTATAAACTTTTTAAATAGATTTTTTTTTCATTCAATAGGTCAGGTCACCTGATTGTAAGTAATTACGGCCATTAACATCCACAACGCTTGGATCATGGATATGTTGCCGGAACATTAAATTGGAAGGGGAACGGGAAGGAAAAATGATGGGAAGAGAAAAGGCGTACTGAGCATCTGGCAATGTCTTCACGTCGGTCTTCTGTGAGACAATGGTGGCCCATTCAAGCTGAGCTATGACTGACAACAGGGTGGCGCTACCACTTCGTAAAATTTAGCCTTTTAGCACTCCGAGAATAGCCTAATAGTCGACTATGTCGATATTATTGCATATTATACACAAGATCAAACAACTTTACAATAAAATATTTATGTCCAAACAACATTAAAATATAAAACGAGGCAGCTGTTGCCTGTTAGTAATTTGAAGATAACAAAAAGTAAAAGTGGAGACGTAGCGGGAATATTTCTCTGTCTCCCTCGCACATCCGAGTTACAATGGTGGTGATGTCACAATTTTTGTGTATCATTTTCTTGATGTTTGATAATCATCTCCGCTACGCTGTTTGGAGTGTTTCTAACCTTCATAATTTCTATTCGTATTATAAAATTATTTTTATTTCTCATTTTTTACGTAACCTACTATAAGCAAACACAAAATATACTCAGCTATCGTATCGACTGTACACGAATCTTGGCTTTTTACCGTCTCTAACCTATAATTCTTCATTCAGTCAAATTTTGTGAGCGTATCACACTATACGTGCGGACTCGCTAAAAACTATATTTAGCCCCACGAATCAAACCTTTCCCTGACATTGGACCTTCAACAAACCATTGACATTCACCGATTTGTACGTCACCTGTTTGCGGCCATATTCCTGGCCTGGTAAATGTTAATAGGGCCAATTAATACGGCTCGGGCCTACTCCGGCACTTCAATAATTACTACGGCCATAAATTCCCCTTAAGCCCGGCGGCATCGCTCGTAAAACTGAAATAGGCTTCGATAGTTTTATCTGTTGTTACTAACAAACTGTTGAATAACCAACTCAATGGATCGTTCATAATCCTTTATAAAGCATTTTCAATGTACTTTAAAGACCTTTGGATTTGAGAGATTATTAGCGCTTAGAAGTTGGTAGTGATAATTTGGGCGTTTATATTCGGCTTTCACGTAGTCGATACAGTTAGGAGCTCAGTAAAATATATTTGCTCACGCCTGTATAACATAGGATATGCAAAGGCGTTGTTAGATGAGTTTACTACGGTAACGGTTTAAGTAAAAGGTATCCCTTTTTGCTAGTTATAGCAAACATCAATTTCCTTACTATAATTCATCTAAACTCTATTGACGTGTGACGAAATTTGGAACTACAATTAAAATTTTAAAAATATCCATATAATGCATTGTTTGTGATATGATTTCATACTATAAACAGCAAGCGTTTATATTCGTAATCTAATTCGTAAGTATCAATATGTCCAATATAATAAAATGTGAAGATAGAAAAACTGTTCCTAATATTTAGAAAAAATAAATAAACATAAAATAAATTCACAACAATGCATTCGGACGCCAAAAGATCGTAGAGAATTTATAATTAAGATTTTAAAATTTTAATATAGTTAAATCTTATTCCATTACCCCGTGTATTGTGCGTTGGGTTTATAGCTGATGACATTTGTCATTGTCAATTGACAATCGTTAATGAAAATCGACTTTTGCAATAAGCGGCGAATCGTTTAATTCATGTGAAATGAACCATAACCACATCCATTAATTTTGACGTGTAAAACATTCAATTATCCCTATTCAACCGCATGCTCTAGATACGCATTCACAACGGGTTGTGTCGGCACTCAGCTCGCATCGATTAGAGCGCTAAAGAGCTCGCACAGTAATACGCACGATACAACCGAAATACGGTTAATTCGCGTCTGCGATCCGACAATATTAGACGCAAACATACCGACACTCACTGATTGAGCTATTTAATCATGTTACTGTAGTTGCGATTTTTATTCGAATCGATATTGATCAGCTAGTGGTAATTTGGTGTACTAAAACAAATCCTTTCATAATTCATTTTTGGACGGTACTTGGTTTACAATTTCTATCCGCTGCTTTAGACAATAACATCAAGGGTTCGCTAGGGTTTTGAGACACGCAATATTTCAAGATTTATGTCACTTAACGTCGGTCGTCGCGCCCCGCATAATGGGGCGACGGGCGCTGATTATAACTTGACCTTGCCTTGTTTCGTCGCAAGACCTGGCTGATTAGCTTACTGTTTCATATTTTATGCCTTGACAGATTACCCGATACTAGTAGAAAAAGGAGAAATTTTCGAAAAATCTAAGTCTCAAAGAAATGTTTTCGTGAAAATATGCTCAATATGCGGACAAAAAGGAACCCGTTGAGATTCAGGTTATTAGGACGTTACGCCACTGACCGATAGGTGAAGAAACTACGCTATATTTACGTCGATAAGCAGATTAGTTTAAGTCGTCTAATTTGGCAGGATTTAAAATAAAACTAGGTGTTGTGGTCGTCAGTTCGCGCAACAGCGCTGAGAGCGGGCGCGCGAGCCCGGCCGCCGCGGTTGTTATTAAACATGGTGATTTACGGCGTCGTCGCTACAGTTTTAGAAACAATATAAACAACGCTCAGTTTGGCTGCCGATAAATTACTGTAAATTTTACTCGTTCATATTGGCAGAAGAACGCGAAGGGAAATGCCCCAGTGAGGCGGTCCGATTTTGGTATAAGACTTTCCCTTCTAGCTATTGCTTTATTTAATAGTTTACTTATTATTTTCACAATAAATTCATTTTCGAAAGGACTTACTCACTTGTCACTAGATACATGCATACATACCTAATCATCACGCCTGTATCCCATAGGGGTAGGCAGAGACTGTGGATCGCCACTTTGCTCGATCCTGACATACTACTTTCGCTTCATCCATGTTCATCAATCTCTTCATGCATGCTCGTCGGTTCAGGGTACTTTTAACTAGATACATAGCGTATAGTATTTAAGTTCCTGGATGACCGAGCTTTGCTCGGTATTATTTTTTTTTTTACAAATTGTGTTTTTTGGATATTATCGTTATTTTCATTAGCTACACGTTGGGCCGCACGCTCTCGTGAAACATCTAAATCATAAGACCTTTCTGCTCGTGTAATGTCAGTCAAATTTTGCAAGCATCTTACTTTAGCAGCACGTGTGGGACGAGCAGAAACCTGATTTTCATGACGGTATCCTTGAAATGAGTCTTCACTGTGAGAAGTTTGAGAATCCTGATCAGTTTGATGCCGATGCTCTTCTAGCTGTTCTTGAGACGAGTTGCGGCTTCGTGAAGTTAGATTGTTTATAAGCGTTTTTTTCCAAGATCATTTAGGCATTTTTAAGTGAACACGTGCATTAAGAAAACACAAATAATATAAATAAACAATTGATTTTCTTAGTCTAACCTCAAAGCAAACACTCATTGACTTCGTGTTACTTAACAACGCCATCTGCTGGAATAACTTTATTGCTCACAAAAAATAGTATTATTATTCGCCAATAGATGTCAGGAAGACTCATATTTTTCAGTTTAAAAACGATCGATAAAATACGAATAAAATGTCATTTTCTAAAATAACTTTATTGCTCACAAAAAATAGTATTATTATTCGCCAATAGATGTCAGGAAGAGTCATATTTTTCATCGATAAAACACGAACAAAATGAGATTTTCTAAAAATGATTCCTAGCTAGATCGATTTATCGCCCCCGAAACCCCCTATATACTAAATTTCATGAAAATCGTTGGAGCCGATTCCGAGATTCCAATTATATATATACATATATATATACAAGAATTGCTCATTTAAAGATATAAGATTCTGTTGTTTTAAGCTAAAGAAATATTGTAAACGTAAGACATGGGCTTCCTGGTCACCTCTGCCTACCTCAAAAAAGAGAAAAAGGCGTGAGTTTATGTATGTATGTATATAAATCGACTGAAGGTAACTGAACTTATATTGATACGTTTCTTGGTGAACATAGATAAAATAGTAAGAAACATAATATTATAACCTATTATTGTAAATATTGTGGCTGTCTTCGAGAAACAGTTAATTTGAAGTACTTCAACCTCGTACTGAATTTGAATGTAATTGTAAAGACCAGTAGAAAACAAGCGAAACCGCGGCACCACGCGAGTCTTCCTTAGCACATCAAGTTGATAAACACTTCACAGAACAAATCCGAGTGAAACAAGATATAGTCGAAGCCGTAGGAGTTTATTGTGTCGCGGAGTTCACGGAGAGGCTCGTCATTTGTTCAATACGATATCAGTGGCGCCGAGTAACCGTACCTTGATTTGTAGTGGGGCGTGGGAAGCTGAAGATATTCAAACATATGAATTACGCTATCGCTGTGAAAGTTTATATAGACGAAAAATGCGAAGTGCGAAAATAATTATTAGAATACAAAATGAAAAAGATCTGGTTGGCTTAAAGTTCCCAAAGCGTTCCAATCCCACGCTTTGGGAACTAAATAAGTTTCAATCACTCGACATCTCGTGAAAATATCGTAATGTTGGTTTTTACTTATCGAATCAGAATATAGACAGACTTTTTATTTTTGATACATACATACATAACCACACGCCTTTTTCCCAGAAGGGGTAGGCAGAGGTGCTACTAGAACACCCACGTTTCGCCTTGTATATTCCGTCCCACGATGTGATAGGGGGCGAGCCTATCGCCATATCGGGCACAAATTCCTGACTCCGGGCTGATAATGAATAGAAAAATCCAATATCACTTTGCCCGACCCGGGATTCGAACCCGAGACCTCAGCTTTGCAATCATACCGTAGTACCACTACGCCACCGAGGCAGGCAGTTATTTTTGATGATGCGTGGAAACCGAGTTACCGCTAACGTACCACCTCGTGGGAAAATGGGGCAATTATGTTGGGTTCACCGGTCTACGGCATACCAACCAAAACCCCGCGAGGCCTTCTTCGGCACAATTGGAGTGGCCCCGGGGACCCAAAGCAAGAGCCTCAGCTTCTACCGGAACCGTTCCTGCATACTGCCGCTTAATTTATAGCTATTACCTCACGTTCGGGGCTGAGAAGCCCCCTCATCCCCGTAAAAAATCTATAAGTAAATCTCTAAAAACCATTCAGTACTTTTTGCGTGATGCGGGAACAACGATCTATCATATTTATATACAGGTAAGAAATGATTCACGGCCGCTATAAGCAGGCTGCGATCGTTTGAAAAGACAGCCGATTCGCAATGAAGGGCAATGTGGGTCACCATGAATTTGTAAAATGAACAGACACGTTCACCAGATGCTGTATGCACTTGACGACAAATTCTATATTAATGTAGTATTTCATGCTAAATCTAGTGAATGATAATATTTTGAAGCAAATTGGGGCTGCTAGAATAATTTCTCCGCCTAAAGTTACCCATCTCAGTTTTCGTAGGTTTTTATGCTGGTACGGCAAAGAGACCACACCAACATCTGATGGTGACAGCACGATTCAAGCCGAGTATCGACCGGCGATAAATTACGACTATCTCTTACCGGATGACCCAATTATACCGGCCCAATTATATCAAGCATTGGTCACTAGCAGGCTTTACCTTGTGTAAGGTGATCGCCATACGCTTGCACGAATATCCGACCACCAACTTGGTCCTGTAGGATTATTGTTGCCTGATACCTATCAGGTCAACATACCTATGTTACATCACGCCAGATCTAAAATGGCATCAGATCACATACAAGTTTATCTGACGATGCTCACATTTGTCAGATGTCAGGCCTGCAGACCCTCTAGAGTCGCGTAGTGTCATAAATTGATTCCTACTCCGCTCGAGTGTAATGTGAATAGATGCGACGACGTAAAATACGGTTCTAACAAGCAACCAGAGGGAACTTACATACTGTAAAACTATATGCCCTGAAGGTTAGCGAACCGTCTGTGGGATGTAACAAGAGTCAGTTCAATTATTGCCTATTATTAGTATACTTCGTTGGTTATTTTCCAGGTATTTCATTCAATTATTTTGAAACTAGCTTAACTCCACCTGTTTGTAGTACTATTTGTTTAAATTGCACGTACGTTGTTTGCTCTGTGTCCATAAAAATAAACGATGGATCGATCCTGAGTTTCAGGAGATGCAGTGGCGATTGTTAAAACTATACGAGTTATATATTTCATGATAGCAATTTGTGTAGAAGAAGTAGACTTACCATCGTTGAGGAGCGGCTCTGCGTCGACGTCTGGTTTGCCGGCCGGGCACAATGGCAGTGCCGGCGAAGAGTTCACTACACCGCCCTCCGCATCCGCCTGCAACAACACATATTATATTAATAAACAAATCATTGACAACTGTATCGTCTAAATCATAAATTAAGACTTCGTCGCAATATAAGTAAAAAATCAAGGAGATTTAGATTTTACGATACAACACATAATACAAAATTGCCACACTAATATCATCATCATCAGCCACTGGATGTCTATCACTGAAAGTAGCCTTTCCTGAAGTTTTTGCAACAACGTATTAGAAAGAGCCTGAGTTCCACTTTGTCAGGGGACTATTAAAGCCTGTATCTGCCGGTACGGATCCTCATTAAATACCGTATTTAATTAATTGAGCATATCTGCATTATCTTTAAAACCAAAATGGAATTTCAAATACATGCGCGAACCTTTGTGTTCGAGATACTTTTTTATAAAAACCACGCTATTCACGTTATAATATTGTAATATGTCAGAGCTTCAACATAACCGTGCTAAGAACCTGAAGTCACGTGTAAAAGATCTGGCTTGATGCCATTAAGAAGTTAGAATTCCGCGCATCAACCGTCATATAAAGATGTTAGGTACTTTAGCAGCCTATCTACAGGTATCTATTGCGTGGTGTTGAGCGGGTGCGGGCACAGCAGTCGCGCGCAGCAGGCCAGCGAAACTGCGCTGAGCGGTACATGCGCCAGCACCGCCACGCAGCACGCGACCATCGCTGCCCATGCCACCCACGCGAGCATACTCTCTCACACTGAGCAGCAGATGTACTATGAACTATGATGCAACATCGCCACACCACAGGACATTGATGACGTGCCTCAACATAGCTGTACCAGAAGCTGCACCGACTCCACCAGGTCCACATAAAAAAAGATATGCTCTACCATAGTCTACTGAGCAGCCAAGCACTCTACCTCAGTCACTCGGCACGGAATAGCCCATGTTGAATCAATTCCATTTAATTGTTAAATCCAGAATTATTAAAATTATCGGGTATTTATCACGTAAATGCCGTTGCCATTCCGCGACAATAAGATGAAAATCGAAAAAGTTTCGATGCACGTTCCAATGGGTAAGTGGCGTAAATGAAATGTTTTTCTGAAAGTGGTAGTTAAAAGGATTTCATAATTTTGCATTATTTTTAAGTAGTAAATAATGCAATACAGAATAAATTTACTGAGAAGTTAGTATTTTTTTATTCAGTTCTCAATTTTCTGTTATTGATGGAAAGTTATTAGCTATGTATTAGTATTTTTACGAGACTGTTGTGATCTGTTATTAAAAGTATTGCATGTCTTGATCGTATTGAATTGCAATATAGCCGTATTTATAACAGCGAGTATTTCTAATTTTTATTACATTTCTGAAGCTAAAGATCCGTTAGTAAACATGTTTACTCGTATTATGGCGGTTTAAGATTTCACATCAACAATCGTATTATCTTACAAAGAAAAGCATTCATTTCATTTGTTCAAGTTTATCGGCGGTAGTTACTTTAAAAACTAAGTGAACAATGAACTAATAAAATCCATTCGCCTACAAAAATAATAAAAGGAGACCGGATACCCGAATATAATTCATACAACTACATACGCAAGAATTTAAAAATGTCTGGATAAATGGAAATTTGTTACCATTATTTTATTTTTTTATCAACTCTCTGAATAATTCCATACTTAGTATATACTCGTATATGAATAAATTTTCGTCAAATACTGCAACAGCTTTTTTCACTATTCCACCTGATAACAGCATAGAATACTAAACCACAAGGCACAGACGGGCCAAAACTGTTTTGAAACGTTTTGTGTTCCCGGCAGTGGCCGATTAGCCATTTATAACAAGTGTACGGACCCCGGGAGCAAAAGGGGACCTCTAACAATAAGGGACCCCGCGCACAAAGGGGCGCCCCGCGTATAGCGAGCCCCGCTCAGACTCGCACCTGGCCAAGCGTATCGTTTGGCACGAGCTTTCATTAAATTTTTAAACCTATAGCTAACCCACTAAATAGAATGTGTTACGGATGCTAGTTGACTCCGCCATTTGTTTTTATAAATAAATTCTTAAAATATTTATGCACAATTAATTCCAAACAAAAATATAATACAATAAAGTTATTAATTAATATAAAAAAGTAAATAAATCTAACATTGAAACATGACCGCCTCGGTAGCGTATAAAACGAAGCCATCCTATAGTACCATCAACAAGGATAAATTAATATTAAGCAATATTTTTATTCCATAAAAAAAAATATAATTAACAAAAATTATAATACCTATATTTTTTTCTGCATTAACAATAATATTATTTCATATTAGTGAATGATGAAACGTAGATCTATTTTTTTCGATTAAAACCTATTTTTATTACAATAATACTAAAAATTAAAATTGCATATAACCAAAAAGAATACAAAAAGTGATTTTGAGTACGCTGCGGACAGGATTCGAACCTGTGCGGGTAGAACCCAATGGATTTCAAGTCCATCTCCTTAACCACTCGGACACCGCAGCTCTGAGAGCTTCTGTCGAAATAACGAACTGGTTGAGCACCGGCATGTATTTTCTAGTATCCATTGTAAACTGTACAATTATTGCTGGCGATCATTGAACTTTGATCACAAGTATTCAGGAATGATAGCTGATTTATTTCTTTACGATTCGTGATGTATATTAATTTTACATTTAGTACCGAAAATAATACAACGGAAATATTTCTACTTTTCTTTATAGCTGTGAGGTCTTAGGTCTTAGAGTTACGAATATTTTTTGTGTATACAACTTTAATAGAATAAGTGGCGATTACAATGACCGCCATTGGTCTCACACTACATGGGACAATTTCTAAGATATTTTAACCCTGCCAAAATATTTAACTATCAATATGAAACCTGATTACGCACAGTGATTTATATTCATTCTAGAATATTAAATTCCACTGCCTTGCAAGAATATTGTTTTACTAATCCTACGCAATATACACTTTTGATTTATCCTTACGAAGAGGCCTTCATAAAATTTATTTTACCCACATCTTGGGCTTAGCGTGGTCTTTACCATAAGTTTAAATTTAAAGATTGCTTTAAAATTAGATTCTACAATATATAAAAATAAAAATAGCAATCAGATTTATTTACATTTATGAGTTACCATTTCGTCCTGATATCAGTTAAACAAGAGATAATATTAAATTCAGTTCCAATTTCAAAAAGCCAAGTTTAGAATGTTCAAATATTTTAGGATCTGGTTAATAGATGGCGGTGTAAGCCAACTTTTGTGAAATTAAAACTCAGCCTGACATTTTCATTTTAATTTTTTATCAAAACCTCCTTTGTGTGTATAGTATTCAATGAATGAACTTCAATTCAATTGCCCAATCAATATAAGCAAGCATGTTAATTACAAAAGTTCCCAGTGACCGATGCGTTTGACACTGTAGTTGTTGCCAAAAAGCCAACAAATTACACATCGACGGCAATGTCAGCACATTGCATTGACGGCGCCATTACTGGGCTTAATTACACGATCGGAGGTGACAAGGGGCCGGGGGAGAGCGTGGAAAAATCACCAATTCCCCAAACATTCCTATGGCCATCGTAGCGTTTTCATTAAAATGCTAATGGTTTGGATAGTAGTCTATTCCAGTTTAGTTCGGCCTAGGTTTGTAAACAACGCTCACTATGTATTAAAACGTTACATTACCACACCACTGTCTATAAATATCCACGAAATATGTGTAAAAGATAAAATCAAATTTCGGTTGTTCTTGTCGTTGTGTTTTTATTGTGCTGTTTCTTCATCACTTTCTTTTCAAAGTTGATTGTACTATGGCGGTGGTGTTCATTTAATGTTTTTAAAATTTGGAAAGACTACTCGAGTAAGGAATATTTTGGTTATAAGAGTTCTTAGACTTACAATCATAAACTTAGGTTACGTGACAGTAAAAGCAGACGCTTGGAGCCAGCTAATGGGACTTGTAACATCTATTTTTATCAACAATAATAGCAGGTGAAGAGCTACGAGTATATAGACGCTCAACACGGTGCTTAATAGCACACTTGTGTATTGAACAATATCTTGGATAAAGGCGGATCCGATAAGTAAGGTTCGCCGTCGCTAACCGCTTCTAAGTGATCTTCAAAGTAACCTCGTAACCTTATTGAGAATCTTTCGCGAGTACCTCCGACTGTTTCGCGTAACCTATATGTTATTTGTTTTATGAACAATCTCTAATGTAATTGTCATGTGGGAATAAATGTGGCGTCGAATTAAATTTACAAGTATTTTATTTTACAGAGCATAGATGGGCTATCCAATTATTGTAAATTCTGTATCGGGCAAAAATATGTGACCTGTGTATTTTTTATTTAGGATGACTTAATCTTACTCAAAGGTTTCAACAAAATCAAATATCCTATTTAGGTATGGCTTAAGCACACGATATGAAAATTTCCAACACTTCGATCCCTCTTTTCCCAAGGCCAGAACAACGAAAATTTCCAAAACAACACTTCGACCACCGCAAATTCTCTCGCTGAAGTTTCATCAAAACTTTTTAGTCGTATTTCAGTTCGGCAGAAGTATCGGCGTATTACCATAATTGTGTTTTTTTCTCCGTTGCAGCGCTCAGCTTGTCTGCCCTTCGGAGAAATTTTTGCCCACTGCCAGAATATTGGGAATTTTTAATAGCTTTTTCAGGTAGTTTTTTCACGCTCTGAATACATTTACAGACGGCTCCATTGGACAGAAATGACTGATATTTAAAGATTTTCCGCGCATAGATAAGAGTTTAAAGTGTTTGATATTTTTACGGTTTTTAACAGTTTTACTACTGAATGAAGCACAACTTGACATATATTGGAGACACTATATAATGCTTTAATATTGTTCGAGTCAAACCTAGTAACTAGCACAATTAACTGCGTGAACAATTAAATCCTAATCTAATCTGTCGCAGAGGCCCCACACCGACATACCTTCTTGATACGAGTAATTTTACCTACGCATCTATGAATAAACCCTTTAGCAATATCCGCGAGTGTTTCAGCTCCCTAGAGGCAGACAAGCTGTCAATCAAACGCAGATATCTTGCCGCCCTTATTGTGTCGAGGCGCGACGTGAAGCCATTATGTTGGCACCTCGCATCACCTTACAAAGGTGACGTCGACACGCATTGCCAACTTGACAGTTTTTCTGTGATAAGGCCGTGAAGAAATGCTATTGTAGTGTAGTTTACATTAATAGTGCGGTGTTCACCATTTTATTTCTCGATTCAAGTTTAATATTATTGTAATAAATAAAATCAGATCTAAAATTTACAGCACTATTTTTGGGATTTGTAAATCATATTATTTTATTCATGATTTTATTTTTGGATTGCCTTCTCGGCTTAATGAATACATATGGCATCACGCCGATTATCTTGGCTTTATATTTGTCCGGGTTTGTTGTTTTAAATTGAAGGCAAACATAGTTCACCTTACGTTACGTCTTAACTTACGAGTAAAATTATCTCCACAATACACTACCCTTATCATTCGTATGTAGGTAAACAAAACTATGACGTCACGTCAGTTTATCGGTTTTATTTTAATATTATAATATTGAAATTAAGCATTTCCAATAAAATAAAAAGACGAGATCAAACTCATGATGGACTCATAAAGAAATACTATTTTTTGTTTGTGTATTTCCAAAATACATACAAATTATTAAACAAGCATCATTTTTTTCAGGAAACCTTTGTTTTTCATGTTATTATTTCGTGACATATAAAAGTAATTGTAAATACCAATGAAATGTTCATTATCTCAACTCGTGCCAATTATATTCCAACGTCACAGTCCCACTAACAAAACAGAGATCTATTCAAACTTTAGCATTGCCGGTATCGCGACACGAACAAAGAGTAGGCTTAACCAAGTATTGTCGCGTATTGCCAACCGCTCGGTGTTCCAATAAAGCCTTTTGTGAGGTAATTACAAGGGCCGCCGGTCCCCCGTCTCCCCCCACGTGGGCTGTCACCGAGCTGCCTCTAATCTGTTTAGTTAGAGCGGTGGTCCAGGCCCGGCCGACACCGGCTAAGCGACGTTAATTGTACGGAATCGCTTCAGACGCTACAACCAGTGAACAATTTAATCTGCTTTGCTCCATTCAAACTAATAACACAAGTAATTTGTTTTCATGTTTAATATCTACATTTAAATTAAATTTTCTACTTCATGATTTTGAAGAGATTTTCCGGGCCCCGCGGTGTAGCAATAGGTTCAGCTACGTCAGAAATACCATGTTTCTTGAGTATTTAATTAGATGACGGCTTAAGTTTAAATAACAAATATTCCAACTTTACCGAGCGAAGTCAGTTGCAATAAAAACCGCCCATTCGAGAGGAACCAAAAAGTGTTCTATAGTGTGTGCTATAATCAAGTAACATTTTACACCACCCTGTATCATTATTGCTAGACCTTTATTGGTAGAAAATGCGAGTAATAAAAACATCATAAGTGTATTATGCGTATATATACACCTTCAACTACTTTTACACAGACACAGATTGTCGTCGAACAATAAAGAACTTGGGACTCAATCAACGTGAACTAATTCAGTGCAAACAGAAAAACTCTCGCGGCGGTCCGACAACGATGAGCTACTCCCTGTCCCCTTCCCCTTACCACGCGCTCCCCCACCGGTAAACTTTCAGCAAAGAAAACCAACAGTTAGTGCAGACAGATGCACAAGTTTTCCAATTCCAATGATCATGCAAAAAGATTCGTCCACTTAGAGTAACTGGGACGACAAACTTTGTCCTACTGCGGGACGTTCGTCCGTATTAAACTTGGATCATCGTACGGACTGCTAACAGATTAATCTTTATTAACGTAATCCAGTTTTGAAAGCGACAACGAAATCTCGAGAACAGATGTTTTAGTTAGATTTTTGTGTAATAACTTCATTAATTATTATTACATAAAGCAACGTTTCCGGATAAACACGACCTGGCGATCTTGAAAAAAAGAGTGTATTCTCATCTTAAAAGCCGGCAATCCATCTCTATGCATTTTGATTTTGCAGAAGGTATGAGCGGCCCTGATATATTATAAAAAAATATAAGAAAGGTCACACCAATCCCTGGATGGTTAGGCAGAGATATGGATAGTGCCATCCACTGTTTACTGTGCTTGTTTTCGTTCACTTCCGATAAGTGCCGGGCTTGCAGTATGAGATTTTTACAAATTAAACATAAACTAAAATTGGTTGTTCTAATGACGTGAGAATCGAATGCAGGATCTCTTGATTCGCAGTTCACAAACGCAGCTATTGCAAAAGTGACTACGAGTATTCTGAAACGTCATACACTTCTTAATGCTACCACTGGATCCAATAGAGCCTTGCCCGAGGAGACTCGGCGAAAAAAATTCAGCGACACTTGAGTTTACATGATACGACCCAGATATAAGAAGAACAAGCAAATCAAACTCAGTACCTACGCCAAAAATTTCAATTGCTAACACAGGGAACCTAGGTATTTGCGAAAAGTATCTTGCACCTTCCAGTTTATGCAGTGCGGCCGCGAACACCCAGGAACAAACTCAACAATTACAATTTGAACTCACAGTTACTAAAAACTCAAGATGCATCGAGAATACTGGTCGGTGTGCACACGGCTGTCACGGAGGAGACGAGGGTCACTTTTAAATTAAATTTGATAATCAAACGCAAACCGTGCTAATGAACTGAAAATTTAATTAGAAGTAAATTTAGCGTTAAGCGCCGTCGGCGGTCCGAATTTGTGGGCATCGGCGACCGTTGATATTAACACCCTCGGCTACCCGGTTTATGGATTGCTGTAATCATACAGGCACATTACTCTACTGATACATATTAATATATTATATGTTGTAAACACAGCCCCTGTGGAGTAGTTGGTTAAGAGCCGATTTTGAAACCAGACCAAGGGTTTGATCATCCATCCATCCATCAGCCAAAGGAAGTCCACTGCTGAACATAGGCCTCTCCTAATGATTTCCACAGTGACCTGTTGGAGGCAGCCTGCATCCAGCGACGTCCCGCGACCTTTACCAGGTCGTCTGACCACCTAGTGGGTGGACGACCCACGCTGCGCTTTCCGCTTCGTGGCCTCCATTCGAGAACTTTTTGGCCCCATCGGCCATCAGTTCTCCGTGCTATGTGCCCAGCCCATTGCCACTTCAACTTGCTAATCCTCTGGGCTATGTCGGTTTTTTTTTCCAAGGGTTTGATCACCGAGCCAAATTTTTGTAAAACTAAAAAAAAAACGTTTATGGGCTTCAATCACTCAGGTGTATTTGAAGCCGAAAAGTTTATCATAATTTCTGACATCCACGTGTTAAAACTTGTGTCTTATGATTAATTACATAACTGTTTGGTGTATTTATTTTAATGTCACATACGCAAGTTACGAGTAAGTAAATGATCCACCGCCGAAAGATGGTTCCGTGATACTTGAAAAACTTATATCCCGGAAAGTTTCACTAACATGCTATTCTTTCCACATATTAGATATTGAACCAACTCGGTAATTTCAAAAAATCGTTTATGTGGTTCGATGGAGTCTATTTTAACTTTTGATCAAGAAAGTTTACATCTTATTTCATCATGACGCCCAAGTGCAGGCTGTAGACGTTGTATATGTTGGGAATACTTGCGTGAATGTTTAGGCGTGCTGCAATACAATACAAAAAGTTTGTACGTGCTTCGTCGAGTTCGAACTTCCGGCCTCTGGGCCTTGAACCTGGCTATTTATTCTCCCAGTAAGCAGTCAGCTCAATCGGATATCCTAAGCATCCCTAAGACATGACAAATATTATCTATTTAAAAATGTGCCCCGCTTACAACATAACAGGCTGGCCAAACCTTGTTAACCGCATATTAGACTATTATATCCCAGAATTGCTTAGCTACATTGACACAGATCGAATTTTGAAATATGGGACTATCAAGTTATACGTTGACAGCGCAAACCACATCACTCTATTGTCCTTAACGATCTGCACCGGAGACAATTACCGAAGCATCTCAAATGGTAGAGTACAGCCGAGCACAACCCAGTTCCGTGTGCTCATGAGTCAATATTGGCTCAAAGCCGCGTGGTTTTGACAAATTGACCGAATAACCATCTACAGCGTAAATGCGGGGAGGTCGGGCCACGCTGTACCTCCGTTAATTAAGCTCCCAGATTCATTAGAGTTGGGTTGAGGAGCTGTCGGGTGCAGGCTCGTGTTCTGTGTCGTAGGGGAATTGGGGAATATCATGCAGGTTATATCCGATTGGGCTAGTGGCAATTTTAAATTTGATTTTTTTTATCAGGCTATTGTATGCCCCATTAGTAAGGCTTTCAATTGTAGAGGCAGCCCATGCCCTGTAGTGGAACGTATACGAGCTACTTTATTATTATTATTTATATATGGGTTGCTAGGTACCTTCCGGAACGGAAATTTCTCTCTTAATGGTGATACACTCCATTACCATTCACGACAGAAAAAAGTTCGACCAACTGTGGGAAGTCTTAAATATATTTCAGCCTACCTTTTACATAACAATACAAAACAGCTAACTTACATAGTATAAAAGAGAACATCGTAATATATTCTCAATAAGTGTTGTGCAAAACGTTTCAACATATTTTTCTTTGATTTTATTGGAACAGTTACTTTGCAAGCGAAATTTAGGAGCCCGGTTATTTTCCGGCTTCATCAAGTTCCGTAAACTTTGGCTTCTACATAAAATTACTGTTGCTACTCGTGTTCATAAAAATATTTGTTGCTCAAATTTTAAACGAACTTGAGGCGTGTTGTGCAAACCTCTTGGCTGTATAGACTTCGTGACCAGATGACGTCAACATCTTTTAAATATTTTGTAGTAAGCCCCAACGGACGAGTATTCACGTGCTGCATAACGTACTTGTACATAACAACATATTTTCAGCAAATGAGTTTCAGCTTATAAGCTTTTATTCATACGTAGACGTAGAAAAAAACATTACTTTTGGTATAAGAACAAGTAATACCGTACTAGAGAGACTACTTCATTGCTTTATTGATTCTACTAGTATATCATGCAAATTAGTACTTACTAGTATTTTACTGGAACAATATTACCTAGAAGCAATTTGAATCATAACTTTATGTAATCATAAGGCTTATAGTCATGCCAGTATGCTCGACGATGTAGTTATCAGCTTCGTGCAATTGATAGTGATGCCAAGACTATAGAAGTCTCGGGAATATCTCTCAGGAATTTATCTGCAGTTGAAATTTATGTTTACATTGTTCAAAAAGATTAAACGCATAACCCAAGCATAAAACGGACAAGAGATTTATTTTAATGTAGCAACGGTAATATTAGTTCTTTTAATCTCTGTAAACCGAGACGGTGGGTCATTACCCGCAACTTTGTAACAACTTTCTAAGGACCGCGGTTAAGTTTTTCTTTCTTAAGGGAAATTCGCTTTAAGTATAATAGAAGAAAGGAATATCCATCGCACCCACGAGTTGTTATTACTAGAATATTATTTCGAAACAATATGAAATAATACAATTATTTTTCTTTAATAAAATTCACTAATTTTATTCATTGAAAAATATTAAGGTGATGATTCTCTTTGAATCAGTCTGGATTAGATGTTTTAAGAGCAAATAAGGTGTTGGCATTAAAATTAAATAAAGCAATGGTTTAAAACATTATATAAGAGCGGTTCAAATGATATACATACATACATAAACACACGCCTTTTTCCCAGAAGGGGTAGGCAGAGGTGCTACCAGAACACCCACGTTTCGCCTTGTATATTCCGTCCCACGATGTGATAGGGGGCGAGCCTATCGCCATATCGGGCACAAATTCCTGACTCCGGGCTGATAATGAATAGAAAAATCCAATATCACTTTGCCCGACCCGGGATTCGAACCCGACACCTCAGCTTTGCAATCATACCGTAGTACCGCTGCGCCACCGAGGCAGTCAAATGATATAGTTAGGTAGTATTAGAATAATAGCTGTCCAGATAGCTTCATGTACACTGCAATGTGTTTACATGTCTGTAAATGTATCGCGTTTCGAGCTTAGCTCGTGTATATTCAGTCTTAAGCCGGCCGACATATACAATTGTCTTGATTCTATTAAGATTACATTGTACCAGTACAAATAGCAAATAGTACTCGTTACTCGTAACCGACAAGCTAAAATGAGGTGATTATTGGTAGTGGCAAAAACGAATGAGTAGGTAATGGGTGTGTTTCTACTATTGCACTTAGCAGTTTATAACCTCTGCCTCCTCCAGTAGGACGCCTTTGGTTCAAAATATACATATATGATAATGATGTATGTTATACAGAGTATAATATCAAGATTGCTACCGAAAATGAAGCCAGGTAGTTTTATTATCAATAGTTTTTGCTAAAATTATAATTTAAAGCCTTGCGTACTACGGCGTCGTTAAAAATAAAAGGGTATACATTATTTTTTTAAGAAAATGTATGTATTTATCACCCAAATACGATGGTAGGAAAAAAATACAAAAAATCGTCGCGCTTTTTAGCAAAAAAATTAGTTGCATTGTGTCTAAAGTCAGTAAAACTACCACCTGGCTTCGTTTTCGGTAGCAGTCTTGATATAACCTGTATTATAATATGTAAATGACGAAAACATAAATCATGAGATAGTGAGCCACAATTTGAAGCAGCAATTTTTTGTAGTATAAATGAAAATTCGTATTTAAATATGAATGATAGCCTTGTAAAGTATAAGCCGAGCGCACGCCGCTCTGCCAAATTTTAATTTCCACATTTAAAAATACCTTCAAACATGATGAAACGAGCTTACTTCGTAAAAGTGTTCGCAGCAGAGCATCCGTGCAAGCCGATAATGCTGTATAAAAATGCATTTTATTTTAATCGTGAAGGTTCCACGGGGAAAGGTGCCTCTTCATCTAAATTTCAGAAACTTTGTGCAATGTAGAACATCGGATGACGCAGACAGGAATTACATCTACGAGATATGAGCCGAACTATTCGAGTCTACTTTGTTTATAATGCAATTTTTTTGATCTAGTAACTATGCAGCTGATAGCGTGACACGTAACAATATCGAATTTTGGTATAATGTTTAAAACAAATATGACCATATTTAAACCTTCGGATTTTAACTAAGATAGATTACACACATATATAGAGTTAATACTAGGGTGTTTTACAAGCAGAGATCGCAGGTTCGATTCCCGCATCAAAGCGTAATTTTGTGTGATCCGTAAGAAACTGTTTCGGATCTGTGTGTTACGAAACTGAAACATCTCACACATGTGCACAAACGACACTGGACTCGTAACTTTATACCGGGCAAATAAAATGTTTTACTATTATTAAAGTTCAGAATAAAAGAGCGCAATTTCGCCGAATATTTCAATACAAATGAAATCCGTCCCAATTAAAAAAAATACAATTATTAATACCCTATCTAAAAACTGCAAGCTTAACGTGCGCAAACAATGCTCGGATCCAACAGTGTTAGCCAGCACTCAGTACAATAGCACAAACAGAATAAAATTTAACAACCATGCGACGGGACATTTAGTTTCGAACGCCCATAAAAACGCTTGTGGGACAACAGTGTCGGCCGCCCGTGCGGCACCCGCGCATATTTACTCGAGCCGCGCCGGGTGTCCAGCATTTTTGGAATGTTCCCCTTGCTGTTACAAGGCTTTTTTATGCAAAACTGAAATGCACCCGGTAAATTATAGTGTAAAAATAAATTCAACTTACTTATTTATTACTTGAACGATAATGCTTAGGTTGAATTATTACATTGTATGAAGTATAAAAAAACATTTGCCAACCAATATATTTATCGATAATTATACGAGTATTCGAAAATGTCATTGTAACTTCATAATGTTACTTTTTACATAAATACTTGAACATTTTTTGTAAAGATTTGCTTAAAATGTATTGATGCTATAATTTAATGTTAAGAAACATAAAAATGTTAAAGTATTACTTAAGGAAATCGCAATTATTTGGTTTTCTTGTGGGTCATACATGTGTATGACTACGCTAGTCATCACGATGGATCACGTTTATGCAATGTTATTTTTATGAGAACACCAATGTTACCACCACCACCGAATACCATACCACCGAAGGTAAACGACATTTATTTTCCGTACATTTGATGCGGATTTCATGTTATTATTAAAGGCCGCCAACAGTCGCCAGATTATCCGTTAACGAATTTAGTTCCAATAAAGAACTAAAATCGTTCTACCCTTGTGACATTTCAACACTTACAAGTAATATTTTAAACAGACCATAGTTCATAGCTCTGCACCCGCACTGCTGTGACGTAAATGTTTTTATTTTCACAGATATTATAATATTTCAATATCTTATTTACATACATACATACATAAGCACACGCCTTTTTCCCAGAAGGGGTAGGCAGAGGTGCTACCAGAACACCCACGTTTCGCCTTGTACTTATATATTCCGTCCCACGATGTGATAGGGGGCGAGGCTATCGCCATATCGGGCACAAATTCAATATCTTATTTAATATAAATTAGCGGCCCACAGAGACTTGTAGAGGGTACACTCGTTGCAGGTTATAAGACGGGATAACCATTGTCTATTAAGTTAAGGAAATAACAGTGTCCAGCCAAGCCAGTACGCCATTAGACCAGCGCGGCAGCACTCATTATGTCCAAGATGTAACCCTCTCCAGGAACACTGCATGAGATGATTTGGTGTAACCAAAATTACAGTAGAAAGTTGCTAACCTATGCCCAAATCTCAATTTAAATGGGTAACGCCAAAAAGGTTGCAAAAAGGCGGCTTACGATTAAACAATGGTACGAGGGTTAATGATTTTATAGTCAACATTGTTAAAGTCAAAGCGAAATGCCGTGCCTTTACACACTTTATTGCAGTATGCTTGCAAAGTTGAGGTCTCGGATTTGAATACAGGGTCGTTCAAAGTGATATAGAATTTATCTATTCATTATCAGCCCGGATTTAGGAATTTGTGCCCGATTTAGCGATAGTCTCGCCCCCTGTCACATCGTGGTACGGAACACACAAGCCGAAACGTGCGTGTCAATGGTATCAACTGTACCTACCCCTTCTAGTGCAAAGGCGTGGTTTTATGTATGTATGCATCTATGAAATGGCCAAGAATTTTAATAAATAGGAAAGCGGGCCCTGGCACCGGCTGAGACCACTCATGGTGCAGTCCAAACACCGCAACCTAGCAAACCAATGACAATTGTAATATTATGTGACTGTTACGTGTTTGTATTTCTTTCTTTACTGCGGCACTATTACCGGTGGTGTGGAGAAATATTAATTAACAATCGATACAGCGGCAAGCCATTTAAGCGAGATTACGCGGAGCGTCCCATAAAGGTTCTCATTTGTTTAGTTCACGTACATCCCCCCTTACCTCCCCTTTTCCCTCCCCACGACAATGGAGAATAGCTTTTATACGATTGAAATAGCCCACAATGCTTTCTATAGACATAACACTTAACGTCGACAGTGCGGTTCTTTTTAACTGACTTTAAAAAAAGGAGGAGGTTCTCAGTCCGTCAGAATCTTTTTTTTATCATTGTAGCTTATCACTTTTATTTCTTTTTTATGACGAGGTGAGCAGTTTGCCTGGCGTCGCGATTACCGATAAGCAATGACACCATTCACAACTTATTAAGAACTGCTCTACGCTTGTCAAATTGAGACCAAATTCAAGAATCTTAATACCAATAATCACTAGACGCAATGTCTTTCTAACCAGAACACAACAATACTTCACTGCTGCTTGGCGGCAGAAAAAGCAAAGCGTTCGTTCCCATCTAGACGGTGTCTGCATACTATGAACCTACCGCCGGGTAATATATAACATCACTGATTACTTCCCTGCCTTATTTCACATTAAAAATCACTGCATTTAACGGCACTTTATGTGGTTAATCGAAAAATAATAAATATTTACAACAATGTTTCCAATTAACCAATCCTCGCGTTAACGAGAAATTCATTGCCTCTCGAGTGCGTCATAAAGCATTTATAACTAGCAGTACGAACATAAATTAGCGTTAATAATTCTTGGGCGCTGAACGTCCATGATCTATTGACTTAGACCGACAGCAACAGGATTTACAACTCGGCGTAAGCCCATCAAGTGAAATGGAAAAAGTTGCTAACAGATATTACCGGGGCCTCTTTTCTAAATACCTTTTAAAAAAAAAGTGCTATGTTTCAACAAGTAAAAATTGAGGTCACGTGTTTTGAGGATTTCTTAATGTTCACGGAGAAACCTGCCTTAAGTAGGTCTAAAGTAGTATGTAGAATCACAAGAGACTTTTTTGTATCGAATCAATACTCCGTCTATACAATTGCAATTATAATTTGGTGTAGTAAAGTTACTTTGAAAGCTACAAAAAAATAGGCGCAAAATCGCCCACGCGAGGCTTTTAAGCCCTCATAAGTAGTTACATTGAGATTTAAAGCTACAACGTACTTAACCAACGTCGAGACAGCTAAATAATTATTTTCTATCTAAAAAAATGTAAAGACAGTTCGAAGCCACTCTTTTTCACTGAGGCTCAAAATTTTTCTATCAACTAGGTACATTAATTTAAATTATTTTAAAGTAAAATTTATAGCTGAAAAATGTCTGAGTGTTTCCATCCATTAGAATTTATCGCAGACGTTTAAAATACTATTACAAGTGTATTAAACTTATACCATAACACAATTGTCATGAATTATTAGCGTTCACGGGGCCTTTGTTGCCTAATTTATTATTCTATTTTACACTTGATTGTTTCGCAAAATATATAAGAAGAAGGTATTAATTTCTTGTTCTCATTATTATGAATTGTTCTGAAGAGACTCAAATATTTACGACTGGTATGCAAAGGACTGATTAGCGAGAGAATGTTGTTTCGCGTCAGTAGTCTATGTGGGTAAAAGTAATGTCAGGTGTAGTAAAGCTACCACAGCCGCCAGCATGAAAAGTAGAAGCAGACATAATCAGTTCCTGAATTTATTCCTAATGTAAGATGCAAGTTTTGTGTCGTGGGTATCACAAACTATGATAAACTTTTCCGCCTCACACCACTGAGATGCGAAATAAATATTTGTAAACCTTAAAATTAATCTTCTTTTAGAGGGAAACAAACACGCGGCCTCAGATTTTACAGATGACACAACATCCCAAAGTTTTCAATCCGCAATCCGACTTCTACCTTTATATACCGGATATTTAATACATTATGTAACTCAGACACAAAGGGAACTAAATGAATTATCAAAGTGAAAATTTTCGTTCTCGATTATGAAGGAAAACATTCATACGCAAACTCGCGTGAGTAGGGATGGAGGAAAGAGGGGAAGGGGAGTGGAATTGAAGGGGAAGAGTTGAGACGTGTCAAACGCGACGTGCGTTGAGATATTAAGGTGGTAAGTGTAAAGGCTTGGTGTCAGTCGTAAGATACAGCGTGGCAACAAATAGTGGTCTTAGCCACGTCGATTTAGCAAGTGTAGCGACAACATATATACACGCTGATGCTCGCGACTTTGTCTATATGCCTTAATTAATGATTAGCATATTCCATTGTGACACTGACCATGACTTTACGACTGAAAGTGTTAGGAGTAAGGCCACTACATTGTTTTAATACGGGCTGGCCCACTTCACATGCATCTAAATGCCTTGTCCGGAACTTTGAGGTATACCGGTTTCCTTAAGGTCCTTTTCTTCACTAATATCAACAACTTGATTCCCGAAACTTGGAAAAGCCAGCCATGGAGCCAAACTCCTGATCTTCCGCTTGTCAGTCAGACCGATCGCAGCTAGCTTAAAATACTTTGTATAGTTTCCTGTATTTTCAATAAGTTTTCATTGACATGATATTATAATCATTTGGGACAATAAGAATCACTGACAGCATAGTAGTCTCACATATAGAAATAGCGGTTAATATTTGTCAAGTTATAAGTAGTGGATTATTAAGATGGATTCTTTCTTCCATTGTGTTTGGCGGTCTTTATCCGGGTGGATCCTGATATTTGTAGGTCGACCATGTCGGAGGTCGACGTGGGTGGCGTGGTGGGTAGAAACGAATTAATACGAGTACTACATGAAACTCCTGTTACGAAATTAGAATTCTTCTATTTATTTATTTACGCAAAAAAGTAAATGTAAAACACGTTCTTTGAAACAGAGAAAACTGTTATGACCGGACCATGCGATCCGTTTTAAACTTTCGTACCAGTAATTTGTTGCCGAATATTATTTATGGCACGAAAATAACCAGATTTAGATAAAGTGTAGTCCTAACAGATTTGTTTAATAACTTTTCTTTTTGAGGATTTTGCGTAATATTACGATGTCACAGATCAAGACGTTTTATTACTACAAGGAAACTACTATTGCTCGCTAAAATATAAACAAAGATTTTTCTTTACATTGAGGGCAAATTGCACGGTATCCTGATAGCTATCTCGCACTCATCCGTCGCATTAAATACAAAATTCAGTTTAACAAGTTCTAAATTTTGTGGTTTAGCACATTTAGCATTGTGGTCGCTAGCCGCATAGAACTCTATCAACGCATCGAATGTAGCGACGTTATGTTTGCACATACAATTTTTTCGTTTTAGCAGTAACAACTAAATTGTGACGTTGTGTTAAAAATAATGTTTCTATAGACCAAATGATTAAGGTCCCAAATTTTTTGCCAACCAATTTTTTTACTGGTACCATCAAGCGAATGGCATGCTCGTCTCGCCATTCACAGCAATGAAAAAAAAACAATATTTGTGATAGATGCAATATATTCAAAGCCTTTCATGTTAAATGAGTGACGTTCAGGCAAATTGGCTAAGTTCGCTCGGCGTTAATTAAATCCATTACAAAGCCTTAAAAGCAATTTGGCAAGTTATATTGGCGATGTAGGGTATACATACGGTACTAAAAACTTGTATTTCGAGTTAGTAACAAAACAGAATTAATTAAGCTTTTTATTAATTATCTAGTAGCCTTATCATCATGGTTCATTTCATTTTTAAAGTATTCATGAGGTTATTAAGATTCCTATGACAAACAAACACTATTTAAGCGAAAGGGAAATATTTGTAATGTATTTATTTAGCACGAACCGGATTTACCATCAAATATAAAAAAAGCTTTAAAGAGGTTTTATCATATTATGAGAAACGGATATTTTAAATAGAACACATTAGTGATGCCTGATAACACCTTTATCAATCGGACAGACTTTTTGTCATCCTGTGTATACCATACAAATATATTTTGTAAGAGCAAACATTGTTTCGTAATTTCTGATACTTTTGATACCACTGAGGTTTCAGGACTGGATGTGACTGTTTGGTGTATTTATTATTAACGACAATTAGAATAACCAAAAATTGTCACTCGTGGCAGCGTTACATTCCTTCTCCTTTTCTTAACAGAACCACGTGTGCTGGCTTGCGAAGCCACAGCTTGATGGTCCAAACCATCTCGGCGCGAACCAAAAAGTTCGCGAATTCTTTTTTGTGCCGCACTGTCAAGCTGTGGAATCGTTTGTCGTCACACTTGGTCCCTCCTTTCTATAATCCTGGGTCCTTCCGCCGTAGTGTGAAGAAGCATCTCAGCAGGCCGGCATAATGGTGTCGAATGGCATGGGACCGCCGTCTGATGCCATTCGATACTCTGTCTGGACGGCATTTGCGCTTACCATCAGGTGCAGTGCAGTCATTATGCCGTGCCAGTTTATAAAAAAAACTCCATGGCGCAAAAAATGGTAAATCTAAGCAGTCATTACGCAGTATGTCTACAGATCAGTATCGCGATAGAACGCGAAGGCAGGCGGCAACGTGGAAAGTCCGACTAGTCCCTGGGGTAATGTGGAGTCTTCGCGGGTACATTCAACAGCTTTATGGTCCAGTAATTGTATTATTTAAATGTTCTTGCGAAATGTCTTATATGGCACGACAAAGAATTCACAAGTTGGCAAGTACAGCGACACGAAATACTATTCATCACTGTTCGAGCATGCATACTAGCGCGATGATTAATTGTAGCATAAGACTATATTACATACATACATAATCGTCACGCCTGTATCCCATAGGGGTGGGCAGACTATGGATCACCAGTTTGCTCGATCCTGACATACTACTTTCGCTTCATCCACATTCATCAATCTCTTCATGCATGCCCGTCGGTTCAGGGTACTTTTGACCTGGCCCTTGTTGATGATATCACCGATTTGGATGGTGTAGGTTCGGTGAGGTCGACCCCTACCGACTCTTCCATTCACACTCGCCTTGTATATTTGTTTAGTTAGTCTCCTTTCATCCATCTGCTCTACATGACCAAACCAGCGTAGCATTCCTTTGTCAATTCTCGTCACTATATCCTCTTTCACTCCACACGTTTTCATCACCACGCTATTACGCACTCTGTCACTATATTACACCCTTTTTTGTTTTATCTGAAAACGATTTTCAACCTGTGGACCGGATATTTTGCGCTATATAGACGCGTGTCATGGTTTGTAATATGGTTAACAACTTTATACCTCCGCGCAGGCCGGATTCACGACTCATTTTGTCTAGGTCACTGTGTCAACTACTATATACTGATTGCTGTGGTCTAATCGAGAGCTCATATTATGCTCATTTATAATCGCACCCCCGGTGCAACACTGTCACTTATGAAAAAATGCTACCTTTCAGGAGAAGCATTTAAAACTTTGACATCGTATAAAAATATGACACAACAAAAAACGACAATGACATTCACGCCCTCATACAGAAACTATGTGTACTACGAACGTAACATTATCGCCCCAAGTAAAGGGGTGGTTTAGGATAGCTATTACATAATATTTAACTAATTATTGCAATTTTTGCATAAGTGACAGTGTTGTACCGGGGGTGAGAATTATGTGAGTAAATAAATACACCTAACAATGTCCATACATAATCCTTATTCCACACTAAGGTCGAATCTTGTGTCGTAGGTATCAAAAATTACGAGAGACTTTACGGTCTCAGCTCGGAGTCAGAAATTTGTACCTGATATGGCGATAGGCTCGTCCCCTATCACATTGTGGGACGAAACACACAAGGCGAAACGTGGGTGTCTTGGTTGCTACCAAGGAACCTCTGCCTACGCCTTCCGGGTAAAAGGCTTAAATTTATGTATGTATGTATAGGGCACGCAATAGTATCAGATATCGGGTTCAACCTGTGTATGTTTGGTTTGGACCAGGCTGGCATAATTGTGTCGACCGAAGAGATTCCTATCTCTATTTAGACTATACTACGCAGAAAGCAGCAGACCGGGCTCTATGACGTACCTTGGGAGACCTATGTCTAGCAGTGGACTGCAACGGGCTTATGACGATGATGATTAAAACTACATTGCAGTTACTATATCTTGCCCTATAGTCCATTTTGTACAAAAATCTTTTACCAAGACATGTGGAACTCAACATTAGCATTCATTAGAGCAGCCGTAACGTACATATATTTAGTATAGACCCTGGTTAAGCGGGATAGTGCTGAGCCAGCGGTGGTGGAGTTACGAGCTGCGTCGCACACAAAACTACTGACTGGCGCTGGGATCATTTGCTTCATTGTCCTTTGATAGACGTGGCTGAAACACCGATAGTATTAAGATCGTGAGATTATATGTATTTATTAGAGATAATAGTTCTCCCCTCACATACAGACCCTATCTTCTAAAATTTTTATAGCAAAATACAAAATATTTTGACTAAGGTGTAGAGTTTGTGAAACTAACCTCGCGGACATTTCCACCTAGGCCTAAGCCTTGTAAGTTAGGGCGTGAAGATTAAGAAACTAAGCTCCACTTGATATCTGATAACTTTTTGACGATGCTAGTTATATTGTCGCGTCTTGGCAATATTTTACACGAAAATGTTTCTAGTGAGATTTTCATTATTGAAAAAAGTATTTGCGTTTTTGTAGTATCAGTGAAATCTTAGAAAATTGATGTAATTATTAGCTTAGTGTCGGTTTCAAAGGAGAATCATTTCAATTTACTTAAGGTTTCTTCAATTCCAATTACTTTTTTAATTCCCTTTCTGACAGGGATGACATTTTTCATTGATTGCTTTTCTCATTGGGCGGTTTCTACTGATGTTACAAAAGCAGGAATGTTTAAGTTCCGATTTCTTCGTATTGTCATAATTGGATTAGTTGTCATAGACAGACTAATACTAATAATAGATTGTTCATTCAATTTGGATGTTTCAAAAGAAATGGAAAGTCTTGGTAATTATTATAGAGCCTCTTGGTGTAATAGGTTCAGACGAAGGCTATGAAACCAGAGCAAGTAAGTTTGATTCCCACGAGGCGAATTATTGTGTGATGTATGTAGCTTTAGTTTTAACTTAAATGTTGAGATGACGAAATGTCACGTTGTCGAAATTTCACGTTGAAAATAATGGTATTGTTTTTCACGGTTTACAGCCCATATGAAATGCTAATAGACCTACTAGACAATTGCTTGCAGCTAATTTGTAGCTTGCCGAATTAAATTATATGGATAACAAATTAGGACGTATCAAATGACATGCGTTCATGCGGATTTATTTATTTTCGCTAGTACTAGTGTCATTTGCATATGCGACATTATTTTTTTAATTTTAAATTTATCCGTTTCGAATTTTACGACTGGAAGTTAAATTATATCTAAATTCTAACACACAATGTAGTTATGTAAGTAGTATAGAAATAGATATATAAGGAGATTATAAGTGCGTGGTGACCGGTCGGTAACGGACCAGACGCGACAGCCAACTATTCAGTTCAGTGTTTTCGGAGTTTTGTGTGTATTGACAGTCAATCATCACGCACTATAACGGTGAAGGGAAACATCGTGAAACCTGCAAACCGTAGCGATTTAAAAAAATCTACAGTAAACTTGATGAACTATATGGCCTAACCCCCCTCAATCATACCCTCGATTGTAGAGGAGACCCGTGCACTGACGTATATGGGCTGATGTACAGATACAGGTGAGTATGAAACAACCTGAAATAATGTAGGTTCTGGATAGTATCAAACGCCTGCATCTGAACATGCTGCTTGGTTTTTTCATTCATTAGCAATAATTTTGAACAACTACAAAAAGTAAATGCTTCTGATTCAACCTGACAGGAAAATACTGGAGCGCCACTACCTGTGCTAATACCAAGTGACCCTGAGACCTCACTTTATGAGGTCCGTATTTAGAGAAATCTTTATACACATATGTGTTGGCAGCTGATGCTCACAAGTAGAATTTCTAACTCCGCTTTTTGTTTATATTGCGTTTATTACTTTTTACCCTCTCTGTATCTTGATCCGTATTCACAGTTGTCAAAGATGGCCCATAAAGGCGCGGGTGTTTTAATTAAAACATTAACATAACATTGCGAACAGCCTCATCGCGTTAGGCCGTACTAAGCTGCGCTCTTAAAACCTTACTGTCTACATAACCTTTGTAATACCACCTATTATGTTATCGAAATATTGCCTGAAAATTGCAGTTGTTCACGCTATAGATACTGGTTCTGTATTGTATAATTACCCACAGCTGAGCACCCAACTCTAAATTGAGAGTTCGATTTAGAGAGCTTAGGCCATAGTCCAAAGATAACCGGGTTGTAAAAGCAGGTATAATGCGAGTCAGACTTGTGCGCTGAGAGTTCCAAACTTCAAAGTAAAATAACATAAGGCAAGTTTGTAAATTATAAAATCATTAAATAATAAATATTGATCTAAAGAAAAAGACACTTAAGCCGGATCAAAATACTAATTAACTTGGTATTTGATTAAACTTTTCGCCTACACATAAATATACATAATGATATTTTCCCGACTCTAGGTAAGTTTGTATTCGCAATAATATTTTTCTCCCAACAAAGTTGTAGGCATCCACTAGTTTAATATAATTTCTGAATTCGCAGTCTATCAACCGAAACTTAAACAAAGGAGATCCTTCAGAAAATTCGTGAAATAATTTAGGACATAGCCGCGTCGGAGCCGTCTTCAAAAATATTAAAAATAATTCCTTAAGACCGTCTCACGAATTTTCTTTTAAATTCCGTTGCCTTTTGTTTGATTAACATTCAACGGAAACATGCTTTATTTTTAAATAAGTGTATTTATAATATTGCGACCTAATTGTAAAACATTTTAATAATACACTGAGAAGAATCTGGATCTCAATTTGGTTTAAATAGTACCGTAGTACTAATATGCCATCATAATCATCGCTTTGGCGGAACAGAGTTTACACATTTTATCAGCTCTATGCAACTCTAAGCACATAGCCATATTATACATTGACTAAATATCACATCTTTATTGGAACTGCGGCTTTAAAAGAGCGAAAAAGAGCAACGTTAGAATGTTTTGTGCGTTGGTCTATTAAATACTACCATATTGCCATTATAGATTCAATAATTATTTTTATTTTTATCAATAATTTCTATAATATGGAGAATCGGAGATATTGTTTTGGTGTACTAGACCACACCAAGCTACCCGTCTGAGTAGCATGAGATAAAATACTCATAAAATGATCACGTGAAAAACCAATTATATGTATCAAAATAAATAGCATTACGGATTTAAATTTCACACAAGTATACTGAGACGCTACTTAGCAAACCAGTGAGTCTGTAAATTTCTTCGTAACACACGAATGTTGAGCTCATTAAGATCTTTTACTAAGTGCATTTAAGAGTAGTCTCGCTCGAGTAAAACACATTAATTTACTCGCATTATGAACGAACACAAAAACACTTCAAGGGAAGAAATACCTACCCAGACTCAAATATTATTTGCAGCTTTTCTACAAATAAGGAGTAGTGTATTATATTTTAGCAGCACAGATATGCCCCACTAAAGGGCACGAGCTTTCTCTACAATCAAGAGTACGATTGAGAGAGGTTAGGCCATATAGTCCAGCATGCAGGCCTAGTGCGGATTAGCGGACTTTACATACCACAGAAATTCTTGCAAATCGCTATCGCGGCCACCGTGAACATGTTGGCAACCGCGTCCGGTCCGTTCACCAACAGGCCACCGCGCACTTAGAGGGAATGAGTAGTATTTCACAACAGCTAATGAGATACAACACCGAGAATACTGAAAAATCCAGTCAGTTTTTCTATTAATTCATTATTTTATCCATTATATTTAATGGAAGTGAAGTCTGTTCTCTAGGTGGGTTGTGGTTATGCGTTCAAAGAGCTATATTTAGCTTTAAAGTATAAAGCAGAAGTTAATTAAAAATATGTTGCGATTGAAGAAAGTGGGCGAAGTGTGTGTTGGAAAATAGTTTAGTTCTGTTTTTCAAGAATTGCAGGATATATTCACAACACAACTACGTTTGTGTACACAGTTGGACCAAGTTGGCCTAAAAAGCGCCGGCTTGATGTCAATGATACTAAACTGGCTGAAATGTCGAATAGGCAGGCTTCTGCACCGGCCGGGATAAAACTAAACAAAAATATAAATAATAATAAAATGCTTTTGTTTCAGGCAACAACCCATAATACATAACCAAAGTAATAAACTAAAATTATACAATAGTACCTATGACTTTTTTGCATCTAAAAGAATGCAGGTAAGACGACAAGAAAATTGCAAGGCGTATGCCGCTTCCAACAAGTCGGTACGGAAACCAAAGGCCTACCTATTATCATAGGATAATTAGTCGACTTCCTGTGGTAAAGAGGGATAGGGTGCGAGAGAGAGAGAGAGTGAAAGACAACCTTATTGTTTACGAAAACAAGATTAATTATTAATTCCAGCATGCCAGGTAATATTGAAGCGCAGCACGCACCACACAGCGACCTATAACGGACGTGTTCATTATGCCTCCACTGTGCATTGTAATTGGAATCCATGAAAATTGACGTTCAGCTTATAATTTCAGTACGAAAACAAAAATCTACTGCGACATTGAAAATATTTTTTTCGCTCCTTTTTTATATCTACAGAATGGTTTTGTACATAATTTACAATAGACACGAATATTGTTATCGCGGAATAATTATTGTTCACTGTGGGTACCGTCTTTGTGATTGTAATTGATGGGTATCAATTGCAATCAAGTTATAATCGATATCGAGCACTGTCGAGGTCCTTACTCCACCTATGATTATTAAACGAAGGCGTGATGTTAAACTATGAATAATGTCAAGTTTCGCAACAACAAATTTAGTCACTATAAATACATCATAAAAGTATTTATCCGTGCCAGTATTTCACTGGCAACTTCAAGTAAGATAGTTCATTCCTTAGATCCAGATCCAAATGGACTTTGACTTACAAGTTCGCAGTGGTCAGTGGTTCGTTTGCCGATAATATCTACAACTCAAATTGGAGTTGTTAAATAACAGGGTTACTAGAGTAATAACTCCTACGCTTCTATTGCAATGAAGCTGATTGGATCGCCTTGATTAAACTAAATGTTGTCTTTTGATATCTTCTCCGTAACAGAAAGTGTCTGTGGCGTAGTTGGTTCGAAGCCAGCTGTTTTAATAAAGCCCCTGCACCAAGATAAGTATTGGGGAAATCCACAGGTATATCTTTCACCCACGATGTAAGACTTTAATAACATTATTGTGGGTTCTACGAGTATGTATGTGAATGTCGAGCAATTTATTAATTAGCAACACATATAAACAGACACAGTCTAGAAAAAGATCAACCTTTACGTAGCGGTGTTTCTTTTCTCATTGTTACTTACTTTATTTTAAACTATTAATGTAAGGTTTCTGTACCTTTTCTGTCAAGACTGTTTATTTGTTACTCGTCCACTTTCCATTTACGCAATAAAAAGTAATAATTCCGTGCTTCATTTAGTGCCACCATAGGAAATTAAAGCATTTCTTCTATTGTTTTTACCGTCCCTTGCCTATTCTTTCTTTTTTTTCCCGTATTTAATAATTCCTATATTTTCATACAAACTCAAAGCTGAGATGACGATTTCAATTCATCAACTTAAAAATGATATACTTGCCGATGCTATGCAATAAGAAGTTAAGAAACATAAAGCGGTGAGCCAGCATGTACAGCACGGCGCGGGGCTGGATAGATTTGTTTGTCTAGTGGCTAGTTGAGGGCTTAACGTAGCTTAATGAATGTTCAAATACACTCCACTCAATCACTAGAGGATAATACTGTGCCGCCCCTTCATACTAGTACTCACGCTTTTATATTAACTTCTCTATATGATTTACGGTAAATTGAATATATTATTTTGTATTTTACGATGTTATTTTGAAATCCATGGTCATCGTTATCATATTTATATATGGGGCATTTCACGTGAAGCGGACAACAAAAAAAAAATGAGGTCATGAATTTTGTTTATACTCCGGTCAGTTATACTTCTAGTAGACGTGGATGTGTACACACATTATTTTTTTAGTATAAAGCTTTATTGCATAGTTATGAGCTTTTAAAAGTTTACCAAGAATGAAGTCACGAATTTTTGGATGCTTATTATCTGCATCAATTAATTTGTAAAAATACTAAAAATATATTGTTTCTTAAAGTTAAAAAGTCGAAGTTTTTAATTTTTTTGTCGAATTCTAAATTTGATTTTTTTTACGTAGAGTAAACCGGAAGTGAACATTTCAAATCGATATTTGAGTAACTTCGACACTTTTTTTGTTTAATATTTTAACCTTAAATGAAAGCTTTAAACGTATTAATTCTTCACAAAAAAAATTAAAACGTGATCATCAATAGTTTAAGACTTAGAGCATATAGAGTACATACACATAGCTATGAGCACTTTCTAAGCAATCGAATTTATGCGCATAAAACCATGATGAGCACAAAATTGTGGTTTCTGTCATGAAATACATTACAGACGGAGCTCCCCAACATTTTAAGAATAGGTTCAATTTTGTGAACCTATTTCACTACAACCAAAATTTTAAGATAGAAGCACAGTTACACTTCCATGCCACCACTCATGGAATAAGGCCATGTGACGGTCTTGGGGGAAACCTTAAACGTTTGGCACCCCGTGCAAGCTTACAGTCCACGAATAACGCTATCTCTATACCTATAATATTATATGAATGAGACTTCTATTTACTACTGCTCGAAGGAAAGTATTCAACAAGAGCGAGATTTTCTACGAGTCCGTTTTGCTTCCGCTATCACCGTTCCAGGAACTAAACAACTGCATGCTTTTCTTCAAACCAATGAGGGCTTATGAGTAAATATAATTAGTGGCAGTGCGAATAGTAAAAATTACAAAATAAATCTCTATTTTAGTTAAAACTGTTTCAATCTCAATAAAACCGCTCTAAGTCTTAAACTATTGGCGATCATGCTTAAATTTTTTAGTGAAGAATTAATGAAATCGTTTATTTTTATATTTTTGCAGGTTAGAATGCTTCATTCTTCTTCCTTCGAATAAAATATTAATATCGTAGTATTTTAGCATGTTAGCGCATTAATCCGATCGCTTAGAAAGTGCTCATAGCTATGTGTATCTACTCTATATGCTCTAAGTCTTAAACTATTGATGATCACGTTTTATTTTTTTTTGTGAAGAATTAATACGTTTAAAGCTTTCATTTAAGGTTAAAATATTAAACAAAAAAAGTGTCGAAGTTACTCAAATATCGATTTGAAATGTTCACTTCCGGTTTACTCTACGTAAAAAAAAACAAATTTAGAATTCGACAAAAAAATTAAAAACTTCGACTTTTTAACTTTAAGAAACAATATATTTTTAGTATTTTTACAAATTAATCGATGCAGATAATAAGCATCCAAAAATTCGTGACTTCATTCTTGGTAAACTTTTAAAAGCTCATAACTATGCAATAAAGCTTTATACTAAAAAAATAATGTGTGTACACATCCACGTCTACTAGAAGTATAACTGACCGGAGTATAAACAAAATTCATGACCTCATTTTTTTTTTGTTGTCCGCTTCACGTGAAATGCCCCATATAATAAGTCATCAGAAATGTAGATGAAGCGACCTGCATCCAACGATATCATGCTATCTTATTGCTGATCGTATCTTGGTGATTATCCTAACTCAATATTCTAAGGTCTCTCTCTCTTCCCGACTATTGATTCCCACACGGTGATGGAATCGTCCTTGCATTCTTCTTCCACTTTGCTTTATACATGAAGTCACTAACAGGGACATTGCATGTTGTCATGTCTCATTGCAGCACATTTGTCCATGTGGTTTTTGATTTCCCTCTTAATCGTTTCTCGGGGGCGAATAATTCTAAAATACCCTAAGGTCAATTCAAAAAAACCTCATGAATAATTCAGTACTTCATTTCATGTTCAAATTATTGTTAGACAATCATTGTTTCCAATACTTTTATCATTTCAGCGAGCCGAATTGAACGAGCCCCGAATACAAAATACTCTTATATTCTTACTGTAGTTAACAAGGAATTTATTCAGTAAATCCTACGCATGATAACAGGCCAGAATAATATGTAATTACCTCACAATCTCTGAGCCTATATCCAAATGTACAAAAACCGATCGTCGGTCGGCCCGTGATCCTTTGAGCCTCAAATGCTCCCATTCTACCTTTAATGAATAAAGGTTAAACGATCCCCGTGTGTGACCAGCTTTGTATTACGTCTAAAATCTATAGTTTTTTGGAATATTGCCAAGTTTTGTTGGATAAGAGGTTCTTTCTGTTACTTTACTGTAAAATACACGTTAATATGTGTCAACGATTTAACAAGTGGTTTTTAGTTTGTAGGTTCAAGTTGTAGTGGAAGATTGCAAATATATTTTGTTGTAAAATAAGCTTTAGAATCTTATGATGAATTTATTAAAATCCTTTAAATCTGATATAAACATATAAATGTCACAAAAATTATTGTCTCGTTACACATTTACATTTGGAATTCTTGCACTACTGTACGCTTCAATTCTAACAATTTCGTTATGAACAGCAAACGCAAAACAAATCTTTATGTTTGTGTGTGGCTACATACCGAATTTCTATTTTGGGATATAAAATGACCACACTTCACCTGATGGCATACACTAAAAGTACCGAGCATAGATGACTGTTTCCAATTTATTATCTTTATTATTCCCGCATTTAAAAACTTCATTGTTGGCTGGTAACACCGAGTGGAATGTCCTTCGGACCGGCCCTCCGGCACTCCGGGAGGCTCGCCGCACAAAACTCTCGATTGGCCGAATATGTTTGTAAATATCGTACCTTTATGGCGAATTTATCGCTTACCTTACAGGAACAAAGAAAACCGACCCCCTACGAAGGCTCTTTGTGACAAAAATGGCTTTTATTGACAAACCTTGTTCTTTACCTTTGCCCGTATTTGGCAATGTAATAGTTATTTAAAACTCGTAAAATATATTTGGAACACTGTCTTATAGAAAAATTACGAGAACTAACAGTTTTTGTATTTTCATTGGTTTGATTATCGGAGGCTCTTTAGCTGACCTCACGGCAAGATTCATGTCCTCCCGAATAGTGAGTAAAGTACATACATACATAAACACACGCCTTTTTCCCAGAAGGGGTAGGCAGAGGTGATACCAGAACACCCACGTTTCGCCTTGTATATTCCGTCCCACGATGTGATAGGGGGCGAGCCTATCGCCATATCGGGCACAAATTCCTGACTTCGGGCTGATAATGAGTAGAAAAATCCAATATCCCTTTCCCCGACCCGGGATTCGAACCCGAGACCTCAGCTTTGCAATCATACCGTAGTACCACTACGCCACCGAGGCAGTCAGAGGCAGTGAGTAAAGTAGATACATGATAATAAAAAATTTACCTTAGTACTTTATTATGTCCACCGGTAAGCAATAACTTTTTCTGATCTATGGAACTGCATCCGGATTGCATTGTATTTCATCAGATGCATTTAATACCAACTTTAGCTGGACGGTCTTCCAGCAACGTTTCAAAACCATTATATCTGTAGACTTAATTAAAACAGCTCACAACTGAAGCCGGTCCCTTCATTAGTCCATTGTTTTTCTTACAAGCGTGGGTTCAAAACCCAGCGTAGGTGTATGTAAATTATACGAATTATAAAAAACCAATCTAATTCTTAGAATCCCGGAGAAAACTACACCGCAATACCAAATATTATGTCCATTTACTGATGAAAACGTGTTCCCTAAAAATAATAACAATTTGATACCGTAACGAACTGAAGATAAATAAAAATGTGTTTTTTGCGAGTCTCGATAACGAGGGTATTCGATACGGATTGTTTCAGTTAACGTATGAAATGATCAGAGGCGGGCCACGAGCTATAATACATTTCACATCCATTTCTGTGTTTATGCTGTACCTTCATTTGTTTAGGGTGTGCGCAACATGTAGTTACGAGTATATCTGAATACGGACTGTTTTACTACTTATGTACTAGTTGACTGCCTAACATCTACTTGCAGAAGATGGTTTAAATCCACTAAGATGGATGGTTAAGGGGACTTACAAGACGTCATAATATGCCATTGATAATCTAGTGGAGAACTCTCAGACATACAAGACTCCTCAGAAACTTTTCCTTTATCTCTCTCTCTCTCTCTCTCTTCAGCCAAGGGAAGTCCACTGCTCAACATAGGCTGCCCATAGATCGTAACACTTTTCCTTTACCCTTACATATTACTATCTTATATTCTTAACATATCTGCATATAAATTCACATATAACTTTAAAATTCAGCGTTGTTCGAACTCGTGACCACCCGTTTTGCAGCTCAGTACGCTCCTAAGGGAGTTATTGGTTGCTAACTTTTCGTATCAATTATTGAAGTATCCAAGTTGTATCGATAGTTTGTTTGTTATAAACTGCAAGAGAGCTGATTGCCAACAGCCTCGTGATACTACGAGTACAGTTCAACCAAATATAATGACGTCGGTGATTGATAATAAATAGAACTGTATTTTTGTAAAATGAGTCTTTTCGATAATATTTTTAAACTATTGTTTTTAAGGCGATGCGACGGCTTGATAATAAGGCAGCGGACGAATACGTAAGTATGTCCCACTGCCATTATAATTTAATTAACATTAATTAAATATTATTTTTTATTGTACTTTAAAATTGTAGAGGCACATTTCTTCATATTGGCCGATGATTGCCATTAAAAATGTTCACAGCGAAAAATAAATATGCAACAACACCTGGGCCACAAAAACATCAAACATGTTAATGCCCGTAAATATATTTATTTTATTATATATTATACATTTTCATCATCTCACCGTATCTACATTCTAAACAATTACCACGCGTATTAGCTTCAACTTAAGGTACTATAAAATCTCTCAAAAATCGTTTAAGAGAGCAACCTTGAAAACCCCGTATTCATCTGATAATGTTTGAAGCATCACCGAGCTTGCCTAAAAATCCATTATCGAAATTCCACATCTAAAGTAAAGGACATTGAAGACGCAGACGATCCCCCAAACTCTATATCAATTTATAATTTAAATATTGACATATGCAGGGAGAGCAAGTGACGCGAGCTTCTTAACGAATTCATGTGCACGAAGCTGTTAGGGCGGCGACACATGCGCGGACGCCACGACAAACCACGACACGGTTCGACATACCACGACATGCTACAACACACTAGACGGGCGACGACACTAAATGAAACGACAGATAACACGCGCCACGAAACATTGTGCATTTACCAGCGTTTATATGCGAATATGTCGCCGTGTTTGAATTTTAAAATTCTATTTGGGATGCTTTTCTTGAATTCGTTTTGGCTGTTGAACAGCGCTAAAGAATTCACGTAATTCCATCTGGGACTTGGCTTTCATTCTAATAAGTTTTCTTATCTTTGCTGAACACATGCAATTTACGGTCTACGGACTGTTTAGTAGTGTTTATCTTTTGTAATTTAAAACTTATTCAAAGTTTTCTATCTACTAATTTAATTATAATGCTATTTTGTATTGTATCAGCCCATATACGACCCACTGCAGGGCAAGGGCCTCCTCTACAATCGATAGTACGATTCAGAGTGGTTAGGCCATATAGTCCACCACGCTGGCCTAATGCGGGTTAGCGAACTTTTTACATACCATAGAAATTTATACAAATCGCTATGGTATGCAGGTTTCCTCACGATGTTTTCCTTCACCGTTATAGTGCGTGGTGCTTGACTATCAATACACACATGACTCCGAAAAGTCAGAGGTGTGCCCTGGTATTATAATGGAATTATAATGTTAGAATGACTTATTTTTATACTTTTATAAGATAGAATTTATCAAGATAAAAATGTACTTATAAACACTGCTCTCACGTAACAGTTGCTTACATAATCACTACTCGTAATTAGTAAATTTATTGAGAAAAGGTCCTCAAAAAGAAATGTTGCCTACTTTGCGGTCCTTTAAAATGTGTAAACAGTAAATATTGTAAACAAAAATTGTTTGAAACTAACAAGGTAATTTATGCAAATATCAAAAATTTTATAAATTGTATTAAACTCAATGCTATTTTATTATTTAAATCAATTACTGAAAATACTAATCCTATAATTTACTTGCAGTATAAAATTAATAACTTTAAATGGATGTATATGTTGACCCTAACAATATATCCAAGCACACATCTCCGTTTATACGATACTTGGGCAAAGATATCCTTATCGAACCCTCTGTGTGATCGCACAAATAAAGACGCGAAGAAAGCTCGTAACCTTTAGGAAAATAACACTCTTAAAACAGAATGAGGCTGCGTATTGGCAAGTGCAACGTCGGAATCCACTGTTAAAATGGACAGATGAACTGATAAAATTTGCAGGAAGTTTCAACAGCTTGCAACAGGTCGCAATGCAAATCCCAGACGTCTACATAATATGTTCAGCAATGCACATGTGCACCTAAAGATGAGAACAATGGTCTCGGTATAATGATTAAACCCGCGATGTCTCAGTTTGGCCATTGCGACAAAGAGACGTTTTACCAGTTTCTGTTCTATCTCGTCATAATATTTGAGCATATAATTACGACTTGCTATTTTTCTATCTGGAGCGGTCTAATCAAGCAAATACACGGTACCTATCTGTTTAATTTATTCAAATATACAATTATTTTAAAATAAACTAAAAAGAATATTTGATTTATTCTAATTGATTAACGAACTTGTGTAATCGCTTTTCTCAAGTTTGGAAAGTATTTAACAAAATTATTTCTTAAACCTGAATTAATTTGGGCGCGAACTCAATTCAGCGAAATTTTTGAAATGTATTTACACGATGAAGTAATTTCAAAATATTATTATTACAGTATATTGTGTATATTAATAGCATATTGATTAATATGTGCTGATTGAGCGGTGTAACGCCGGCTCTGCAGTAATTCATCGTGTTAGCAGAACTCCCGCGTGAATTGTTAAACAAGGACAAAAATAGAGTTCCATGTATTAATGGGTTTATGTTTTGTGTACGCTCGGTATTTCGGGATCATATTCTCTACAATATTAGTTATTGGAATATTAATGCGCACACGTGCGTGAAACATTTGAAGGGCGATTATAGAGACATGTATTAAGTTTAAATATTATTAGAACAATACCCTGACGTCATTAATTAGAATGACTAGCCTCGGATGCAAATATGGCCCGTATGCGTACGAGTATTTCGTTAAATAGGTACCATAAATAACTTAGTTAAAATTACTTCTATCAGAAGGTTAAAACATTTGGTCATATGCTTTATGTGCAATAGTGCAGCACCAGAATTTGCATATTCTAGAGACCTGAGACAAGATCTACAACGGCCCGCAGTAGTAAATAATTAATCATAGCGTGACTAGCTTCTACGCCCCTCATGATGCCAGACGTAAAATAAGGTTTGTTCACACCAACCGTCTTGATACGATCAACTTGATACGATCTTGGTGACCCTGCTAATGTTGTGCACGAGCGTGTAAATCTAACTATGGTAACATTTTACATGAGTCATTGTTACTGATAATATTAATTAACTCGCTAGAACAGCTACAATAGTCCCGACTGGAACTAATTACGAGCGCACAATTGAACTATGACCGTTTGTAATACAATTTCTCATACACAGTTTTGATTTAATTTAACACCATGCTCTATTATTACACGTTGGGAACTGTTCAATAGATTGGTTTGCTAGTAGTAGACTGGCTAAGGCTGATGATGGTGATGACTGATGGTTACGTCACACAATACATTTTAAACACTTCCCTTGTTCGAGCGCGATTGATGGGGGTTAGGCTTTAGAGGTTTCCCGGTGGTGATTTCCTTATCCGTTAAAGTGCATGGTACTTGCCACATACACACATAACTCCTGGGATTCGAACCCGCGACCACGACTTTAAATATATTGTTTAAAAATGTACTTACAGAAGTAGGACTCTTCTTGCTGCGGTTGGAGGAGAAGTGTTCGATAACTTCCCAGTTGGACTTCTTGGGCGCGGGGGTGTCGGCAGGGGAGGGAGAGGCACGAGCAATTGCAGAAGGGGTGCTGCGACCGGATTCATCGATGGCTCGGGCTCCCGGAGTCGACGAGCGTAAGGACGCGCATCGACGTCCACGCAGCGCGTCCTGCGGATAAGGAAAAAATAGTATCTAAGTATTATAGCATCAATATTATAAATAATATAGTATTAAAAATATAGTTTTTATACACCCTGACTAAAATATTGATAATGTGATGTAATAAATTATTTTTACAGTTTATTACTTTTAATTACTATCAAGATTTTCGCCGTGATATTTAAAGACATGTCTGTAATACGTGTTTTAAACACAATATAGAAAATAAGATTTTATTTCAAACATTCCTGAGTGATCAACATCGACAAAGAAATTAATGAAACAAACAATTCGCAATTAAAATGTTTTAAAAGTTTAAAAGACCTTTGAAGAATCGTTTGATACATTGCTGAGTGTAATATAAAAAACAGTTTATATATTGAATAATTATGCTGAGCTCTCGACGCGTCATATTACAAGGTTGAAGGTAATTAAGCATTAGATTTGGTCATTTCGGAGCAGTGCTCTGTTGTTACCGATGTCAAAGGCGTCTTTAATTACTCTCCGCCGTTTGCTGTGTAATATGAATATTAATGGAGCTCAATTAATGGTATTATACTCGTATTATAGCACAGAGGGCCTATATTGAGTGATGGATGTTCATGTAAGGCATGCTATAGAGCGATAAGTTTGTTTGAAAAGTGGAACTAGCGGCTGGACAATTTCCGAAGGGGTCAAGGCAGATTTAATAAGAATTTTCTACAAGCTGTGCGTCGTAAGAAGCGACCTGGAGGCAAGATCCGAGACGCTAGGAATACTATGGAGGGAGTACTTCCTAACCGATAACGGTTCCAAGAGGGGTGGTCTAATATGTTTCGTGGACGCCTATGATTGTCCAAATTAGCCTTTAAGGTAAACAGTAAAAAGGGTGCTCTTAGACCTGTCAACTTAATGGACTAGTACTGGCGTAGCACTGGTCGGCCATGTAGAGCTAATATTGGGTACTTTTGCAATGTCAGCTGCTTTCCAGTAAAAAAAATCACAGCAGCTGTCGGGAAGACCGGTAAAAAACTCTTTAACATTTTCATCAACATTTTAAAACTGCAACGATTTAAAACATAATTGAATTTTATAATGTGTAAATTAAGTTAAAAATTGCGAAGAACCGGCGGCGCTTTCCGCACAAATAGTTCTGGTGAACAAAAAAACGGAATGCAACCGACTATGAAGTATGCCATTGATTTCAGTGGGGGGTGTGGTGGGGAGTGACGGACGCCCGAAGCCCGCAATACCCTATAGTTTGCGCCACTGTTTAATACGCATGTGTTAAACCAATCTGCCAATATAGTGTTTCGTAAATTACAAACATTTTCAGATATTTTTGTTTGTTAAATGCAAACTGTATTAGGTATATATTTTTCGCCAGCGTTTGTTGTATTTTTAATTTGATCGCGTATAAATCGCAGTTAAGGTGTCGTTTGCCATGGTACCATAAAGGATGTCAAAATGTCGGCAATAAAGTATTTTTATGAAGGGGTGGTTTTGGTAAAGAATAGTGACTTGAAATCTCCTAACGAAAAATTAACGTATTATTTTTATCATGCTGTTTAAATAAATAAACGTTAATCCTGGGATAGCAGTATTCATCCGGATAGCGCCATCTATCTTCACCATAAGGATACCCATACAAGCGTTTCAAGCTCAGCCAGTTTTAAGCCAGTTATATATCCAGTTTTAAGCAATCTGGTTTCATTGTGTCCGCCAACCAGAGACAACCTCTCGCCGCTAAATGATTCATTTGGATAACTAAATTTACTTATTAATAACTGTCATAACACTGTCCAAAAGCAAACTTCCTAAAATTATATCCGCAAAGGCAAAGTAACATTTCCCAAACTAAATATACAAAATTAAGTTAATTAAACTAGAAGAGTGGTTGGGCGAAATATTTTTGGTTTGTGTGTCGAGTGAGCGACAAATGCTCAGCAATAAGGCGGTAATAAACTGACTGGCTCGGAAGATTTGTTTTTAATATATCAGATGCAATGTAGATATTTCAGAAGGTCAGTATAAGAATATACCTGTAAGCCTTATTCTTATTATGAAAATTCCCTAACAGGGTTGTTTGATTCTCAGATAAAATCCATGCGACCTGCCGCATTGTCAATTCGTATATTTTGTAAGGGCTTTACTAACAAATAGTGTGTAAATATACTGATTATAATAGGTCACAAGTCGTACATAAGTCAACGCCTGTATTCCTGAAAGGCACGACAAAAACGCCACCACAGTTAACCGAGTTTATAAACGCGTCTCAACAGTCAATATTTGATATGGAACGAGCATATCGCTCCGTCGAACTTAATTACCCGTCCAGAGCTACACTTAAATGAAAATTTAAACGAAAAATCCAACATAATTTTGTAATTTTGAATCCAGGACTTCACCCACATTCACTACACATACACGCGTCGATGCCAACGAGGCAATGAGTCAACTAGGGAATGGTTAAATGATTACGTATACGCCGAAGTTTCATTGTTTGTTTTCCGTTGTAAGTGGTGGTTACCGGCGGTTAATGACTGTAAACCTCCTCCTAGTTGAACGTACGGACTTATTACGCGAACTATTATTTATTAAAGAGGTCTTGACTTGTATGAAAATATAATGCTTTAGCAATCATTTGATCTCTCTCTCTCTTCAGCCACAGGAAGTCCACTGCTGAACATAGGCCTTACCTGAAGATCTCCATATCGCCTTTCTGGAAGTGCCCTGAATCTGAAAATCTGAAGTAGCTGGGAATAATGCGGAGGCGGTGACAGAGCAGGAAGGAAGGAAACGGGACGCTTCGCGCTCTCAGACATCCAGTGCCGCCCGATATGCGCGCGACGGCCACCGATGTGGTTTCTAGTCAGTATGCTGGCGTAGGTTTTTGTTAGGGACCCGACTCAGCCGTAATATCGGCAAAGTGCCGGGTTGGATGACCAGTGCACTGACATACCTCTTTCGGCCGCCTCCGGGGTCCAAGAGTGGTGCTTTGCAGCATCTCCTCATGACACAAAATAATACCTCTATCATACTGGCAAATCAGAAGTTAATGCTGTAATCACGCTGCTTGTCGAGTGTAATTTAAAAAAATTAAATCGTTATTAATATAGAGAATTGGAGAATGCTTGCAGCTGGCAAGCTACTAAATTCCCTAATTATTTCTACGGCACTATTACAAATTGTTTAATTGTTTTTTCAAACAACGTTGTAATAACCCTATAGTTAGTTATTTCTTTATCCGTACAGAAGTCATAATGCTTACAAATTGCATCCATACTTTATTTCCGCAGTCTGCAGTAAAATCTGCGAATTGAAACATTCATAACATTGATAACTCATCGGTGGCGCCGCCATTCGGTCATTCCTGCGCATCAGGTTACTATTTCCGGCGGACAGGTAAGGCCGGAAGCACATTTCCACTAATCCACCTCCGTATTCACTTCGCATTCACTGCCGCGGGACCGGTGTAAATGGCTCTTTGTGGAACACGCTGTCAATAGATTTTACGAGAATCTTGTTATCAATAGGATGAATGTCAGTGTTTAGAATAAAATTCTAATCGTGAATATGGGTTGATGAAATCAGTCTTTAATGATATAATGCCAATTACGAATCCCTTACATTCATAATTAATTAAATTAATTAAATTTAATAATGGATATAACACTCAAAGAACATCATTCACTTATTACAATTAATTCCATTGACTAAATACATGCGAAGTTCGTCAAACTATATTCTTCTTTGTCATCGTTCCCTCACGGCTGCGGTTCGCGACCACGTGGGATGTTCCTGCATCGTGTTCGGTATAGGCCACCACCAACCGCTTTCTTCATGTTCAAACTATATAAGGCCAGTGCTATATTTTACTGAATGCTCAGTCTGCAGTGGAACTTATATGGGCTGGTATACTGAACAAAATATTCACAAGAATACGCCAAATATTTTTCATTACTATTCAAATGTTCAAATGTGCGTCGTGGCCTGTTGGTAACGGACCAGACGCGGCTGCCTACATGTTCACGGTGGTCGCAGGTTCAAATCCCAGGGCACACCTCTGAGTTTTCGGAGTTATACGTGTATTGAATCAATCACCACGCACTTTAACGGTGAAGGAAAACATCGTGAGGAAACCTGCATACCGTAGGGATTTTAAAGAATTTCTACGGTATGTAAGTCCGCCAACCCGCACTAGGCCAGCGTGGTGGACTATATGGCCTAACCCCTCTCAATCGATTCTCTTGATTGTAAAGTAGGCCCGTTGCCAGCAGTGGGACGTATAAGGGCTGATAAAAAAAATCAAATGTTAAGCCAAAATGCACCTTCTAGGGTAAATGATAAGTATTAGATCCAGATGAACGCATTAATCTCAGTAAGTTGAACAACAAAGTAGTATTCTAGTGACTTCAATTAATCGGAATTAGCGCCGTTTTGACAGTGTTCGACAGTTGCGCCGCGCAGTGTCGGGAACTACCTGGTATTACCATATTACTGCTACAGCTTCTGATTCAGTATCACTGATCATTTCATTTGTAAGTGACGATGTTCAGGTCCAGGTGAATGAATATTCGTATCCGGATAGAGTATCCGGCAATTGTGGAAAACTTATAATGGTCTTCTGAAGTGAATCGCGTGTCGAGTTTTAATGTCTTTAAAAATTGAACAACTATTATTATTAATATACTAGTAATAGTTTGAATATATTATTATGGAGGCATTAATAACATTATTCATTATTGTATGAGAGCTTCCATGGCGCAGTTGCTTAAATGCCAACTGTAAAGCGAGAGGGTGAGGATTCGATCCTCGCAGCGAGGTGAATGTTAGTGCGATCCACAAGTTCCTGTTTCATATTTAGGTATTAATGCGACCGAAATACCTTTGGTGAAAGTTTTCGCCATCCACGACACAAGACTTGTGTGTTATTAAAGGCTCTAGATATATCTGTAGGGTGTATTAACTTAGTTGATTTACTTTCCGTCTCGAGATCACTGGTAGTTAATCCCGTCTCTCCTTTCACATACAGTGTTGTATGAAAGGCCTGTGTTTGTCGATGTAGGCTACATCGATGTGCCCCGTTCTCCCCTTGCTTCGTACCTGAGGCTTAGTGACTAATCCACCACACTGACCTAACGGAGCTTGGTGAATTTTCAATTGCCTTTCCAACGCAGCTTAACGTCTGCCGCTTTGACGAATTGGTATTACCGTGCATTTGTTAGTAGACTGCGAAATGAAGCTACTCGACCGGCTGAGCTATGGCTCAAAGAGCATTCATAAGCTGTCTGTATCTATAAAGGGGAATATAAATAGAATTATTGATATCTATGGTGAGTTTTTCTAGCAAAAAATTTTGAATTTGTATACTGGCTCCAGATTTCACGCTAAACTGACATACATCACATAGATATCAATGGTACTTTATTCATTTATATTAAATATTTCTATTTTAATATTGGAATGACTATCTATATCAGAATTGCCGGAAACGCTTGCATTAGAGTAGCCCAAGATAGAAAGACATGGACAAATATATGGCAATGTTAATTGATTTAATTTATATTTATTTTATTGTTTATTTATTTAATAATGTATTTATTAACTCATTTATTTACTTATATGTATTAATTTATTAATTGTTTATTTATTTAATAATGTATTTATTAACTCATTTATTTACTTATGTGTATTAATTTATTAATTGTTTATTTATTTAATAATGTATTTATTTATTCATTTATTTACTTATATGTATTAATTTATTAATTGTTTATTTATTTAATAATGTATTTATTAACTCATTTATTTACTTATGTGTATTAATTTATTAATTGTTTATTTATTTAATAATGTATTTATTTATTCATTTATTTACTTATATGTATTAATTTATTAATTGTTTATTTATTTAATAATGTATTTATTAACTCATTTATTTACTTATATGTATTAATTTATTAATTGTTTATTTATTTAATAATGTATTTATTAACTCATTTATTTACTTATATGTATTAATTTATTAATTGTTTATTTATTTAATAATGTATTTATTTATTCATTTATTTACTTATATGTATTAATTTTTAATAATTTATTTTAATTTATGTTTTATTTATTTATTCACCTACTTATTTGACGGTGCCGACCGAATAATTATTGTAATGCAGGTACAACAGGAAAAGCGTCAGTCATAATACCCCCTCTACAAGAGTAGTCTATAAAACGACAGTACTTACTCACGAGAGTTCAGTTTGGTTCTGTTGCACCTTTGGCACTATTACATTTATTATAATTTAAAAGTGTAAGCCGATTAAAATAAAATAAAATAAGTGAATCCTGACATCTAGTGTTTTCTTAATTGTACATACTTTGGACCATGTCCGACCCGTCGCCGATATATTTATTTATTTCTTTATTTATTTATTTATTTTTAAGAAGACCAGCAATATTGTAACAATATTATAATCACATGGGTATTAGTAACAAAAAGCCAAATAAAGGTCTTATGGTAAATTATGGCTAATTTCAATATTATATAAAAGTATAACCTTTGATTGCCTAATAGCGATCGAAAAAATAAAATGTTAAATTTTAACTAAAATATATGTACATATCTGTGCATTACAAATATGAGATAATAAGATGACAAATTATGTAAATTATTTCCTTACTGAGCTAAACCAAATGTTTTAGATTGGACACTGATGAAGTAACAACCATGTATTTCAAAATTTCCCGAGCCTCTGAAATATCGCTATAATATGAAATTGCATTGTGAGGGAGCCGTGACATTGTTCCGAGTAACAATACCGAGCGTGTGGACGCGAGGTACGTTCAATATGCAAACGCTTCCGGACAGCGGCCATCGACAATGCGCACCGCGCTTTGTCTCATAATATCACTAAAGCTTACTTCAAAGCTAATAGCTTTTAAAAGAAATAACAGAAATAATTTGTTAAAGAATATGTTTCGCATGGTACCTATTATAAAATCATATACTAAGGCTATTTCATTGAATATAATTTTTAATATTGGTTTGATGTTATATTTTAATAAATGTAAGATTTGTAATTATTAAGTTTATTAAAATGATTTGAATTTGAAATTTGAATACGCGTGATGTGTCCGCACATGATACGTTTTGATAAATTGACAAATAAGAAAAGGTAAAATAGCTGTTACACTTATGAACTTTCTAGAAACAATAAAACATAAAAAAAATAAAAATTCAAAAAATACTCACGATATCATTGATGAAGGCGCGTTCCTTAATAACACAGACCACTTGAATTTGTCCACAACCCGTAATAAAGAACCGCATGATTACAATTATGAAATAAATATATCAGAATAATAAAAACAACTATTGAACTTGAATGGCCGGCGGCGTGTACGCCGCGGCTGCCGATAGTGGTCCAACTGAATGTGAAAATATCTCATTGGTAGCCCGTACCCGCCACAAATGTAAATATTGTCGATGAGTTTCAGCGAAAACTCATAGCAATCGCCCATATATTCATAAATTTGTTTTTTAAGTTGTTTTTCTTACAATTCTTTCGAATAATGTTTTTTAAATTTCTTAACTTTTATTTATAGATAGAATGTAAATTTTAAAATATTGCTTACTGAATTGTATTCTTATTAACACGTTGGCTGCTAAACCAGGCTTTAAAAGCGTTGTAAGTATCTTTTCGCCTGTGCGGGTTCCTAAATATTGCCATTTCACTCGGTGTAGACCTTGTAAACTTGGTAATATTTAAAGTATGAAAGAGACATTGACATATCACACCTGTACTTTTGTAACCTATTATGACAGGCTATTAGAAATGTACCGCATTTGTTCACCTGGTTTGCACATAGTTAACATTATTTACGTTTAAGGCTATACCAGGCCTTATTCTATAGGCCCGCACCAGAACTTGCGCGTCGAGGGTAGGGTGCGAGGGGTACGACCAGTGCGGTGACGATATAGTTTCGCCGTCTCCGTCTGTCCGTTCGCGGCTTAAAGTTGTAATTTTGCGTAACTATACTCGCATATAACTATATTAATCATGCCGATAAGGCAGTGAAATAAAATCTTTAAAAAAATTTAGGTCACCTCCCCTACACGTGAAGTGGGGATGGTTATTTTCTCGTCATTCCTATAGTGTAGAAAATCGTTGGATAGGTACTTCAAAAACACTTGTTTCAAACAATAGTTTGACAATTAATATGATGGGGGCTTATAAGGGTGAAATTTTTTAATACTCTCTGAAGGGAAAGTACTGAAAATATCGGGGATAGAATTTTACTCAAAGGAAACAATCCCTTATTGTTAATATGAACCGAAACGGCACTTTAACAAATAAAAAGGCCGATAAAAATATTAAAATAAATTGGAATGCAATCAGAAGTAGGAATAGGGAGGGATGTAACGAGACAGGACGGAACGAGCAGTAAAACAATATATTCTGTCCATAAACTACAACTTTAAAATAAAAAATTCAATTCCTTCTATAATTAAACCCTCCTTTGAGACAGAGGTACAGCGATGATATTAAAGCTCCATTATTTAATTCTGAGAAATCCTTTGTTTAAACTAGAATATGTTAAGTAATTGATTCAAGAGAAAAATATTTTGCAGAGCTAATACGAACGTAATTTCTTTGCGTAAAAGAAACTAGATAAATTATGTTTACTTAGTTCCAATTTTTAGATTTAATTTATTTGCCAAATAGTCCCGTCATTCTCCAGGGAATATCGCGCGGTTGCAGAGACGATTTTGTTAAACTCATAATTCGGAGATTAAGAAAAATCACGAGCATACTAAAATGACGAAAGTATAAATGAAAATGGTAAGTGTAACTAGTAATTATGTAAGAGAATCAATAACTTCACTTAATCCCATCTACCCTCACACTTGGTGACACTCGGTGCGCCGGACGGCATCTTCACCCCGCGAACCCCTCGACTCGACTCATTAAATTTAATTATAGCTTCAGTACCGACGATATTAAGTACCTATGTCACGTTGGAACTTCTTCGTCACTTTGTTGATCACGAAATATTGACTTCATTTTAAAATCATCGGTTCTTTTAAAAGAAACAAATTCACAAACATCCTTCAGTTGTCTTTTAATCCTAAAGTCTTCGTGAAATTCCCGATGATTGTATAAAACGATTACTAAAAGGATCTTCCAAACTGTAACATTATTTAAAGTTGTAAACTTACTTGGGCTCGACTATTGGTGTTCAGACAAGTGAACAGTAAGAACCCTAATTTGATATTAAATTTGGAAATAATTAAAAAGGTATTTTGTAGCGTACAGTACAATAATAGAATATACGAATACTCGTATATTAAGTCAGGCGGCAAATATTACGAATATGAGAGAGTTATTTGCTGGTCCAATTTTTTGTTGAAAGGCAATGCTCTTCGCATATTAATCTCGTCACACTGCTTGTTCATCAGTGTGGCCTGAGTCTAATCAATTCTACATGAGTTGGGAACTTAATGACGCATTTCCATGCGAATGGTCTCAGATTGCTGGAGGCAAGCGATATGTACATTTAGTTGAAATGTGTGCAATATATATACAATTCCTTTATATCATGACTAATTTATTAGAAAGTGTTTTAATTGTAACAGCAATAAGCTTTTATTATTTGCCTACCCTTTTAATTTACGACCATTGTGGTAATAATATGTACAAAATTAACCGGATTTTTTTATTAACTTTTATCATCTCACTGCTGAGCTCTCTTCTCTTTTTCCATAGTCGCGGTTTCAAGACGCCGCGTAATATTCATTCTTAATTAAATCGAACTTAAAAAAACACGGAACACGCAGTATACATCTGTTTTTTACAGTACAGTACAGTATAGTGTGCTTTGACGAGGTTTCTGACAACTCATGATCGTCATTCATAATCATTATTTATCCTCACCACAAGAACGCCACTGCTGACTGTGGGTCAATTCCTAGGATTTGCAAAATAGCTTCTTGCAACATTCATCAGTTCCATTTTATTTGTGAACTATATGGAAACTTACTGGCAACGCTGCACGTTGCCATACACGTACGAATAATAAAATATGATTATTAAAAGCAAAAAAAAATATGATTATAAAGTGAAATCGAGTAGGATGGCATAATGATGTCACCTTGACGTGTACTGATGCTGCACCGATGGCCAAGGGTAATAGATGCGGGGCCGGCGCGGCGTGATGCGCACGCACTCGCTGAATATCTTTACATACGTATGAGACAAGCCAAGGTCAGAAGATCGATGCTTAGGTGCACCTGGGACGTTGGACATACACGTGTAGTGGATCATTTTCGCTCACTTTAACTATAAACGACATGGTGAGCCAACGTTCATGCTTGAGGAATCTGTATTCTTTCAAAGGAGTGTGAAGTCCAAACAGCCTTTGGTCAGCATGGTGTACGAAAATACCCACTCCGGAAGGTGATGAAGTCAAGCGGTTGGCCATTATACTATAACTGATCAGCAATATGGATAAACGAAGACATTTGGGTGGGGCCAGAATTTTCTTGAATGGTTGCTCCATTCAGAAAATGCCTCTAAACCCTCTGATTTCCTTGAAAATACTTCTTAGGTACATACGTACGCTACCACAATTACGACCGCAACTACCCTACACGATAAAAATAACTTCGCGAGCGCGTTGCGTTTCTGATTCAGCCTGGATCTACCCACTTTCGAGGAGGCCTAAATAAATATTTTTGCGTTGCACTGCAAGTAACACCAGGTATTTTACAGTCATAATTTATTACCACCAATTTATAAAAGCAACAATTGAAAACGAAGTAATTTTCCCGAAGCTATGGAGCTTAACGTTTTAATTACTGTTGTTAGTCACTGCCGTCCTATCACACTCCAGTGCTTCAAGAATTTAATATCCTCATGTATTTGATCTTTATTGCTTTGAACAAATAGATGATATAAAAATATTATGTGTTTGAGAGTGTTCACGATGTAATGTAATGTGTGACTTTTCATAGAAATTAATCCCTTTTTTTAACTGGCACATCCATAACATTGCCACGGTATACTAAAAAAAACAGGCCTCCGCGATACAAATAATACTTGGAAATGATATAAAATCGACGTTAACTTTATTGTCACTTTGGAAGGTCACATTGATAAATGAATAATGTTTTTTAACATTTTCCTGTCGAAATTGGCCAGTGACGCAGAAGTTACAAAAACAAAGTGGTGCGCGTCACAGGAGCGGAAAATTCTCCGTTTGTGGTTTGAATAATATCAATATGTCGACCGTTAGACGCGCAGACTGCTGCTCGGGCGACCAATAAACTCGATTGATAGATGAAAAAAATATAAAAACACGCCTTTGTGTCAAAATGTCTTAAAAAGTTAATAGAAAGTGGCATAGAGAGTTTCACGTCGTAAGAGCTCACGAAAGAAGAGTAGTAGCTTGGCGTAAGACTGATCATTGTTGAATGCAAGGAGAAATTACGTGTTGATGTTGGTCCCGCGCCCTTTATCAGGTCGTCTGACCATCTTGTGGGTGGACGTCCTACGCTGCGCCGTCCGCTACGCGGCTTCCATTCGAGAACGTTTTGACCTCATCGGCCGTCAGTTCTCCGCGCTATGTGCTACGCCTACTGCTACTTCAGCTTACTAATCCGCTGGGCTATGTCGGTTACTTTTGTTCTCCTACGTATCTAGGATGTAAGAAAGCCCCGTGCATAGCCCTCTCTTTAATTCATTGAATGAATTTGAGCCTCCTAATGAGGCCCAGAGTGAGAGTCCACGTCCCGGTGCCGCATGTCATCACTGGCAACCCACAACTATTGAAGACTTTCGATTTAAGGCACTGAGGTATTTTCGAAATATCTATACATACGGGTATTAATAAAATCAAAGTGTAAGTGTGTATGTAAGGTGACAATATAATATTTTTTCAAGTACATTTACCAGTCCAGTCCACGTGGACTAAATACATTCACTCAGACGAAGTTGCGGGCAAAGACTAGTTCATAAATAAATAATGTTTAAAATAGTAAACGATACCTATTAACATCTAAAGGCATTCATAAAAAAAAAACCTTACAATAGTATTATATGCAAACAAATATCTTGTCAAAGAGACTTTTAAACGCAAAAGACAAATCCAAAAGGATTTCCAGAAATACAGTCCCTCACACAAGTTACACAAAGACGTTAAACATAGCCGTTGCTGAGCGCTTGCAGCCAAACTTTACATGCGACGTGTAATTAACATCTTTTAATAAATCCCTGGCAAACACCAAACGCTTTAACTAAAGGAAAAACACGTCTTGCAATGTACATTCTACAAACATGTCCTCGTATGTTTAGGGACTAACTACATTTACAGCTGCTTTCGCGTTTTCCTGATTTTGACATTTATTCATCGCGAACAGCACTGAACGCAGGTGAACAGTGCAAAAAACATGTTAGCATTCGGAAAAATAACTTTTTTATTCGACAAACGGAAACTCTAAATCGGCTTATCCGGTGCTAAGTCATTATCACCCCGCATGAGCGTCTAAATCTGTATGATTGTAGTGCGCTGCTGGCTTCTTCAAAGGGGAAAAGGAATGCAAATGGTCGGGTAATGGGAAACGATATTGAACTTACTCACAAAACGAAACGTGCCAGCAAAACTATCACGTCCCGTCAGTTTTCTCTAATACAGATTTACCGCTCCAGGCGATCGGATGAGATGATGGGATGAGATGATCTATTCCTACGGTAGTCCAAGAGAACAGCAGTATGGCTCTATTAAAAATAGACTTTTACAACGCGTGCGGTACCAAAAAAATCAGAACACTGCTGTTAGCAAAAGCATGGTTAAGTCTAAATACTTTTGTCCCAATTAATTTATGACTACTTCTTGCGCAAAACGGATAATTGCGAAAAATGAATGCGCGTCTAAATACAATATTGGCACCCTTTACCGAAAAGAGCTGAATAAATGTGATGAGTCCCTAACAGCAAATTTGACTGGATAGTCAAACGAAGAGGATTTTCGGTTAACATTTTCGTCGCTCTTTGTACTGTGTGCATGTTTACCGTCAGCGATTTTATAAATACGTAATTTACAAGATAAGTGAGAGACTATGTGTGGAAAAGAAATTTATTTACTTTAGTTTCATGTGTATCTGAGAAATGTATATATTTTAAACTGGCATGAAAAGCGACTACAATCTGGTGGTAATGCAATGTATTTCTGATAATTCTGTCTAGTTATCTCTCGCCGATCAACACGAATTCACTCGCTCGGTCGAAACTTTAGAATAGTTTCAAACAAAACGCAATAGATTTGCCTGGAACACTGTTTCACTTTATACACAAATGCTTTGGTTGTCGCTATCTTTGATTTGAAATCATTCTTTAGTATTCAGCATTCACATAAACCAATGGCAAAAGCAAAGCTTAAATCCGTTTTCAGTGACAATAGTAGCATTCCGGTCGAGCTAATCTATTTGTTCTATAATGTAATCTATATAAGTGCGTGATGGCCTGTCGGTAAACGGACCAGACGCGGCTACCTACATGTTCACGGTGGTCGCGGGTTCAAATCTCAGGGCACACCTCTGACTTTTTAGAGTCATGTGTATATTGATAGTCAATCACCACGCACTATAACGGTGAAGGAAAACATCGTGAGGAAACCTGCATACCATAGCGATTTGTATAAATTTCTATGGTATGTAAAAGTCCGCCAACCCGCATTAGGCCAGTGTGGTCCACCACACTATATGGCCTAACCACTCTCAATCGTACTCTCGATTGTAGAGGAGGCCCGTGCCCTGCAGTGAGACGTATATGGGCTGATACAATACAAAAAAAATAATCTACTTGTGCTGCAGTTTTAACGAGCAGTAAGGGTCTCTCCCTCTGTCTTTTTGAAACCTTAGCCAGGTCGTCGTCCACCTTGTAGGCGAGCGTACGACACTGCGCTTGCCTTTACATTGTCACCACTGCAGAACCTTTTGGGCCCAACGGTCATCAGTAAGCAAGGCTTTATTAACTAATACTTAGACAGCCTGAGACGAGAGGCTGGTTCGATCCCCGCACCGAGAAAAATGTTTGTGAGGCCCACAAGTATTTGTCTCGAGTGTGGGTGTTTGTGAGACCGAAAAATCTTTCGTAACTTCTGGTACCTACGACACAAGACTTAAGTGATCTTAATGTTGGGTCAGAACTACGTATGTACATATGTGACTGTTGGGTGTACTAAGTAAAACCGATCACAGTAAAGACAAAGCTTCGTAAGATTGTTTAATTGAATGCGAAAAGACTGCCTCGGTTGCGCAGTTGTACTACGGTACGATTACAATGTTCGAATCTTGGGTCGGACAAAGAGCCCGATATGGTGTTGGCTCGCACCCTATCACATCAAGGGACGGAACACACAAGTCGAAACGTAGGTGTCCTGGTAGCACCTCTGCCTACCCCTTTTTGGCAGTAAGGCATGAGTGTATATATTTATGTATGAATGTGAAAAATGTTCTACTAATTTCGTATGCTGACATTCATCAAATTGATGAAGGTCGTTTCTTTTACTAGTACCTAGCTTTCAGCTTAAAGGTAAGCTCAAAGGTATTTACAATTAAAATTTCGTAGAATCAGTCTGGCAATCCGCCCGAGAACCGTAGCTATCTAATACTCTTAGCCCAATTAAGTACATTCCGACAGATACATTAAGACGTGTAATTTTTAGCAAAGACTACATATTAATCTGGGCTGAACTTATAAAAGACTCACATCGATTAAGGTTTAAGGTTAAAGAGTACTTTATTTCTCATGAGATTACATAAAATCAATTACTGAGACACGTATAAATGTTTATAAATATGTGGGCGAGCATACAAATTAAGTATGCACTGATTGATTTACCAATAAACATTTTGTTAAATTAAGATCACATTTATACGTTTACTACAAGTATAAAGTAACAATAACATCGCTAGTGTCATTATTTTAATATATTTTTATTATATTTGATTTGTTTTTATTTCGATTCAATTAATGTGTTGGCCTGTTGGTACCAGACGCGGCTGCCTACATGTTCACGGTGGTCGCAGGATCAAATCCGAGGACACACCTCTGACTTTTTGAAGTCATGTGTGTGTTGATGATCAATCACCACGCGTTATAACGGCGAAAGAAAACAACGTCAAATTTATCTATAACAACATTTTCGAATTAAGTGACGACAATTTCGTGTTTCTTGCATCTTTATTTTATATAGTTGATCGAATGCATCCCACAACAACTTCCTCACACGTACTGCATCCATCATTCGACGTGAGTCCACATCATGACATGTCATGACTGTACTCGCTGAAGATGTACGCTCAGCTCGACACTGAAATGCTCACTGAAGACAAAGGCGTGCGGCGCCGACCACGCCGACCAGCCGACCAGCGCTCACAACTACGCGATGTTCTGAAACGCTACTTAGGTCATAGAAGCCCATTTCAACTTCCAACACCGACATTCAGCGCGCGGTCCGCGTAACTCTAAAATCAGCCTGACTGTGCAAAACAGTTTTTGCAATCAAAATAACATTTTAGGAAATTAGTAAATTCTTAGAGGTTATTGGTGTCTTGAGAATACTTTAAGGGTGGCTCAGCAAAGTGACTGCTTTGCGCCTAATGGTAAATGCAATTTCAATATTAATTGGAGATAGACTATCATTCATCAATAGATAGAACTATAGTACCTAGTTTTCTTTACGATACGGCGAAAGAACCTAGCACAATAAAAAGGAGGGAACGCGTGTACAATCAAACTGCTTTACATACATAATGCCTATAAGTTATAATTAAGAGAACCTCCTATAAATGTTTCATAAGGCAAATATAGTGGATCCTTCCCATGTTTTACAAACTACATCCAATCTATCTTTTGCCATTGTTAAATTGATGATTGATTGAATGACAGCCTCCGTGGCGTAGTTGGTTAGACGCCGACTGTAAAACGAGAGGTCGCGGGTTCGAATCCCGCATCAACACAAATGTTTGTGTGGCTCACAATTATTTGTGCTGGGTCTGGGTGTTTGTGAGACCGAAAAGTCTCTCGTAGCTTCTGATTCCCACGACACAAGACTCGATCTTAGTGTGGGGTCAGGACTATGTATGTAACTGTTGGGTGTATTTAATTGCATGTCTTCCAAAGTTCGAACTACTCCACCGTTGCAGTTAGCTCGCAACATGATGTAACAGCGCGACTAATCTCATCACTAATATCAAGGTGGTGCGGTCTAATTATACGTAGTACTAGTAGTTACAGCAGAAGGGGGGGGGGGGGGGCAAGGTATGAGTGAACATGCGTGCCAAGCGTTGTTTACTAAACACAGCGCGGAGCAGAACCGATCGGATTGATCCGTTTTGTTAGCGGTGCCCGTGGAGTAACACATCCTCAACCAGGGTGTTACCACTTTTAGTTTGCATTTTTTGTGGAAGCTCAGTCAGCCACTGTCGTGAGGAATGTGCGATACACAGACGGTCGAAATGCTGGCAGGATATCGGCATTTGCCAGTAAACCACCGTATATGATAGTGAAAACATCTCATAAAGTGCTACTCATGTAAGTCGCATTTCGATATTTGCCCATGAACTTGACTTGAAGACGGCTTATGAATACTGATAAGCACATCCGGGAGATGTATACCCCTTATTTTATTGTATGCTACTTATCAGGAGCATCCTATCAATCGTACTCTCGCCTGTAGAGGAGACCCGTGCCCTGCAGTGGGACGTATGCATATAAACTGATCACGGCACGGTGGTTTATTTATCGTACGTAATGTAAAAAAAACAATGTTTTAATGAATTCGTAAATCTTTAACTTGGGTTCTCAAAGCACGCTGCTTTAAAGCGTTCTTTAGATCAGATAATATGTAATATAAGACTACAGATTCCTGAGTATAGGCTAATATAGATACACACATAACCCTCGGAACAACGACACATCACGTTGCCAAGAAGCGTGTAAACAACGACACGTTCGGGCCGCGCCGCAAATACCGTGTGCAACGGCTTTATAGCCGGCAAATCACCGTGCCACAAATACCTTCTACTATCTATCACTTGTCCTGGATTCAATTCCTAGTTAATCTAATAGGTTTTATTCGACGAACGATATGATAGAGGTAGAGGTTGCAGGAAGTTGGTAGAATGTGCTACAAGTTGCAGGAAGCTGCTCCGGCAAATCCGAATGGAGACATTTTATTCAGGAGAATATTTCCTGTCGCTGAAGATGATGGTGATGTTGAGCTGGAAGATTGAGGTGTCTTTTTGGTCACAGGATGTAGGATTCTTCAACTTACATTATATTTTTTGTAATTTTTGAGTACGTATTTTCAATGTTATTTTTGAAGCATTCCGAATACAATCTTAAGATAAAAATTTCTAAGATTTACGATCTGCACTAGTTCGGGATCACAATCGGGATCAGATTTTGCTAAGAGACCAGTAAGAGTCGCAGCATAGAGAAAAAATATAAGGTAATATTGTAGCAAATATGATTCTCGTCAGATTTATGTTTATCCGGTCTATGAATGTAAAGATTTTGCACTCAGTAATTGCAACCTTAAATTCTCTAGCGTCAAACAAACTTGGCAAGCATTTATATTTGAAGCGAGCAAACAGGTGTCTTCAGCATAATCTGCAGACATTATGGCGAGAGCGGAAGGTTTAAGTTCAGGGCTATTTTTCTTTTTCCTTAAAAAATTGCGAAGAAAATCTTTAAAGTTAACGTAAGAAAACGTTAGAAACTTTTTTAAGATGTGAAGGTAGTTGCGGTGTTTAAAGTTATTGAATTATTATATCTTCGTGATGAACTCTATTTTGACATATTATTTGAAGTTGTCAAATACTTTGAATGTTTGCTCCAACCTATTTTTCCGAGCTGATTTGGTTGGAAAACGTCTGATTTCCTTTAAATTTTGACACATTGTCTGACACATTGGATCTGTATAAGCCTTTAAAGCCCACTCTTGAGCACAGGACGCCTTTACAATCGGGAATTCAGGAGAGGAGAGACTTGTGGAATTCATATGCCAAAGAAATTCTTAAATAGTAGGGTTTCATGCCATTTTTCCTTAGTGTTAAAGTGCGTGGCAAAGTACTATCAATACACACAAAACTCAAAAAGTCATAAGCGCGTGATTCAACCTCGTGACCGCCGTCTCAACAGATCGACATTGAACTAGAATTAAACTAGGTAACCACCTGTTTTTCACCTCGCCATTAATTCTACATTTCCACATTCACAGTTCTCGAAACAATGCTCATAATGTCCCGCGCTTCTTTGATGTGACGGCGAATGTATCCGGCGGTTGGAATTACCACGGTCACAGCGGCTTTGTGAATGGAAAAACAGGAGTAGTAAACAACGCACTATTTCGAGAATCAACAGGTCACCCGAGACCGCGGCCGTGCTCACAACTCATGGACCCGTGTCTGTTTGACACCAGCGTGAATAGTAATAGTAATTTGAAAATAATTCAATTGATTTATAGTCTGATTAGTATTAAAATAAGATGAATCGGAAGTAGTAAATATTTTGCCTGTTATTTACTCTAATAATTATAATATTCATTCATAAACATGGATACTATGCACTCGAACGTTTCAAGGAGTGGTTTAGTATAGGATATTGGTTTTTCTCAATGGAACTGGAAAGCTAAAAGCCGTTGGACCACGCCACAAACAATAAAGGAATAGTAAAGCATCTGAGAAATAATATGCCAATTCCCGAAAAGCACCCAACATAATGTTATGTGTAAACTCACGAAATTGTACAGCATAAAAAATGTCGCGTTTTAGCACCAATCGTAACCCATATAAGAGGGCAGATGAAAAAACATAATCCAAGCACTCTCAAACCATTTTCTCAGCAATTGGAGCTCCAAGCAATTACATTCCACTTTTTATATGTGTCGCTGCGTGCCTCGCTCGCGGCAGAATTAGAGCGGAAAGTTGATCCTTTGTGCCGGTTCGCGGTGGAGTGACCTTCAGTCGGCCCTCTCGTTCATTCCACGGCCATTAGAAAGGGACACTGCACCAGGTCGGAACAGGTAACGAGGATTGTTTCGGCAAAGATTTATTGTACTTTTATAGTGGCGTTGTCGGTTCGTACGGGTCTGTTTGTCACTATGGGAACAGCTGCTCACGTGTTTTGTTTGTTATGGAACTGATACCCCTAAACAGAAACTTTTGTGATATCCTTAGATAGACGGTAAATACATTTAGAGAAGATATAAATACACACAACAGTCACATACTTATTTTGTATCGTGGGTATCAGGAGCTACAAGAGACTTTTCGGTCTCACAAACACCCAGACTCGAAACGAATAGTTGTATTTCACACAAACATTTGTTCCAATGCGGGGATCGGACCCGCGGCCTCCCGTTTCCCAGCCGGCGTCCAACCAACTATGCTACGGAGGCTGTCGAAAGGCGGAGTGGAGCCTGAAATTTTCACGTAGGTGTAGCATGGTCGCTTGACACAGCCCAGTTTGTTTTGAGCAACAGTCACTGGGTTGAACTAGTATGAAAAGGTTCTATATAACCTGGGCTTAATTATTTTTTAACGCCTTCACATTTGAATATGTGTCTTGGCCCCTATCGCGCGCATTTAATGTTACCAATTGATCGACGTCTTTCGAGCTCTTTAAACTTTAATACGACGCGACTATAATATGATTACTGAAAACGACATTAACCTTTTGCACAGCCTTCTTGTTACAGATCCGTGACAACTGTGAGCCCTTCCCTTACACACAAACCTATGTCTGCGTCGCTTTCGTTACACGTCACTCAGGGATTTTGCTCGTCGAATTAGAAATACTATCTTTCCATTTCAGTTTGGATTTACGACACACGATCATCTCAGTAATATTCCAATATATTCGCTTGTGTCAAAATAATAAACGTATTTGCTTAAATAGCGACCACTCTTCACGAAAGACAGGACAGCATAATTGTAACAGCTGACAGGAGATGTTTTTTGCCTCAAAATTTTAGTTACCATCAGAATTTGAATAAATAAACCTACGCGCATATTACGGCAAATATTCTTGTAGACCTTTTCCTTGTATTATATTGTTATTTAGTGGTATTGTGTGTGTGGAAAAAATAAATGGTAAATACACCCATAAAAGGTCACATACATAGGCCTGACCCCATACTAAGATCTAGTCTTGTGTCGTATGTATCAGAAGCTACGAAAGAATTTTTGGTCTCACAAACATCCAAACCCGAAACAAATACCTGTGGATCACACAAATATTTGCTTAGGTGCAGGGATCGAACCCGCGGCCTCACGTTTCACAGCCGGCATCTAACCAACTGCGTCACTGAAGCTGTCAAAGTACTCTCACTTTGTCGCGTATTTTGTGTGATTATGGTAAATTCGTGGAATAGTATTAAAATGTATAGCTGTCTATGCAATAAATTATGCAGAAATAGGTATAGGACGACTTGATTTTAGGGAAGATTACGCGACATGATGTGCCTCATAAAGACTTTCCTGCCCGCTTATGTGTCTAAAGGATGTCCTCACACAAAATATTGGGTTATCTATATACAACATATCTACTGCCCTTTCCAACACATCTATCAATCAAAGCGAAATTGATGAAGGGTCTTGTGAACGTTGCAAACTTTCGTCCAATCTGTGTGGGATTTTGGGAAGATATTTTAGTACTTTTAAAAAAGTTGTACTTTTCTGTTCTTTAACTTTTCTTGTTTCCGAAACATTTCGAGGTTACAAAATTTCATTACGCAATATGATTCTAGATAGAATACTCGTAATCTCATACTAAAATCAGAATGAGTCAAATATATTATTATGTTGCATGAAACATAGTGTGTCACAAACGATATAATTGTATCACGCGAGAAAAACATCGATCGCCTCACTGATCTAATATCATCAAAGCTGGAGGAAACCGATTTGGTTCCTAGTTTTAAAATGCACTTTGTCTGAATTTTTTCTGTACTGTATCAGCTCAAATACGTCCCACTGCAGGGCCCAAGCCTCCTCTACAATCGCGAGTAAGATTGAAAAGAGTAAGACCATATAGTCCACCACGCTGGCCTAGTGCAGGTTGATATTGAATTTTTAGATTTGAAACAATTATTGTGAGCTTTCGAGTTTGACAAACTGTTGCTAGCAATAATGGCACTTATGCAAACGATACGAGGTAACTGGCGCGAAACTTCTTGTACTATAATATATTATAAAGAAGAAATGGGAGTTTCCGGTAAGAGAAAAAGTTTTCATCAATTATTTTCATAGCCATTAATCAATGTCACTGACACATTGGATAGATTAATTGGAATTATTGTTCTGATGGATTTCATAACATCCAACAATTACATCGAATTATTCATGATTTGTATAGTATCATGCTCTGTCTAAATGGTATATTCTACTCCCAAGTACTGACATAAAGTGCGTGGTGGTCTGTTGCTAAACGGACTAGATGTGACTGCCAACATGTTCACAGTGGTCGCGGATTCAAATTCCAGGGCACATCTCCGACTTTCAAGAGTCACGTGTATTGATAGTCAATCACCAAGCACTATAACGGTGAAGGAAAACATCGCAAGGGCACCTGCATGCCATAGCGATTTTTAATAATTACTATGGTATGTAAAATCCACCTACCCGCACTAGGCCAGCGTGGTGCACTATATGGCCTAACCTCGCTCAATTTTATTTTGATTGAGGAGGTGGCTCGTGGCCTGCAGTTGGGCGTATATGAGCTAATACGAATGAATAAACGAAGTACTGAGAAAATATAAAAGAGTTACTCACCACACTGTGTCCGCTGCGACTGCGCAGGCTGAGCCTCATCTTCCAGTCCCTCTTGGAAGTGGCGCCGCCCTCCGAGCTGAACGAGCGCTTGATTGGCAGCGACATGGTGATACAACGCACTTCACCGCACTAACCCGAACCCACCGCGGAGCGTCCCTGTCGCTTCATAATATACACTACACTAAGCTAAGGTCCACTAACAGTAAACACGTAGATATAACTAGTTAAACACTGATGATTACATTATACACTCAACTACGTACAACAGCTACCTAAACCTACTCCTACGATACACTACACGAAGAGAGTAAATAGAACTGGAATATACACTAGGGTCTAGTTGTTAGTCACTCGCACTAAACACTCAACTGAAGACCTGAAACAAACAAATTGTGTTGGTGAGAAAATGTCGCATGTTTTCGGTTCAATTTGTGGGTAACATTTCGTTAAACGCTCCATTTCCGACCAGGAGCCGGCACGTCGATCGCAAAGATTAAAGGAAAACATTGGCTCGGTTTTCATTTAATTTCGCGTCGGTTCATCAGGCGCGGTTCGGGAGGACTCGGCTCCGCTCGGAAGAGCTCGGACGCAAGCTATTTTAGTAACTCATAGTATCCATTAAATAAATTCATATCCTAGTCGCTAACTTTAGCAAAAAGTTAAAACGTTCTAAGATGTCTAACAGGCGACGTGCTGTCCCCGAGATGCCTTTGTGGCGCTCTAATGAAGTTTGAAGCGAAATCGAGGCTCCGAGAACTCTCTCATAATTATTCATAGCACTCATAATTCTAAAATTCGTACTGCTGCCACTTTGCTGAAGTAATAGTAATTGAAATATTTTTAAATCTCGTAGTTATTTTATTAAATCATGTGTGGTAATGTGTGGAAATCAAGGGATGCAACATTAATGTTTGCATGAGAAAAAACCTTTTCCTTTGGTGGATTAACCTGAAACTGATTTTTTCTAAAATAACTGTTATAATATGTACTTGCGCCCTGTGGAGTCAAATAGTATTGAAATACACTCACAGCGAAAGAGATACGACTTTACTTGGCACATATTATCTTTAAACGGTATTTCACAGAATCGAGTGTGAACGGCTCTTTGTTGCTCTATTTTTGTATAAAATCTAACTATATATTACTACATTCACATCCTAAATAGAAACTCTTGTAAGCATCAGCTATCTTAGCGGTAGAGTCGCTTCCGTCTCTACGTAGAGACCCGCAACACAATTAACAATGAACACGGTGGAGCCTCTACCGTGTCTCTACATAAAGAATACACGCGGGAACTTTTTGTAAGGTCACACATTTCCCGTGTGTCAAACTGACTCGGAAAAACGAAAATTGAGTTTAACGCGTATAAAAAGAGGAAGTTATTTTATTTCATGTTTTTAAAACTTCGAGCCCCTTTTTTGTCGTAAAATGTTGGTTTTACCAAAATAATGTATTTACGAGGGTTGTATAGGCTGATAATATATTCAGTAAGGTATACTCGTAATAATCTAAATAAATTGGCAGTTTTGTTTGACACATTTTATTATTCAGGTTTAAGGGACCGAACAAATAATCACGGATTCCATCCAATAGTCTTTGTATTAGACGCAAACAACGGACTTTCATTATTATTTTTTATATAGATATAAACATACTGCAATCAGATCAAACATTAATTTATAAAAGCAAAATTAAATTTAATGAGCAATAAAATAAGTAACATTGCGTTTAGTCGTGGTGTTAGCATTTCATCATCTGACTGCCTGTCAGTTGTCAACGTTTCCGCGAGAAAGTAAGCTGCTTACATGTGTCAACACTCGCTCAGATTGCTTCATATTAGCCCTTCATCTCAGTCTTACGTCTGTTAATCAACGCTGAAGTGTTGAGGGTTAGAAGTTATATGTACCTAGTAATCTCGCTAGGTAGCTCTTTTTGGCGTCTCAGGTCTCTTTTAGGTAGTCGTAAAATAACAACTTTTAAAATTAAAGCTTGCGTCCACAAAATAGAAATTAATTATTTTACACTAAAACGGTGGTCTCAATTTTTTAATTAATACAGGTACTCATTTAACGTAAGTATCTTGTCTCATTTTTGTAATAATGAAAAGGCTATGTAAAGACTTGCTACAAAGTAATTAATTTAGCCTGATAATTTACCGCTTATTTCCATCGTCCACATCATGAAAGGCCTTCATTTAATCCACATAACTTATTTAATTTTCCTGTAATAACTGGCCGAGAATTGCAAGGTGTACAAGGGGGCGGGAGAGGGTACGCACCCCTCCTAGACCGTCATTGCCCAGCGTGACGGGATGACATCTGTCACTAGCTGTCACTGCGGAAGCGACATACACTCACCACGGATATTTGCTTCTTGCGCGTTTTCGCAGAGGTATTTTCATTTTATCTCAAAAGTGGACAAATATAATAAAATCTAATTTAAGTCATAAAATATATATGTAATAAAATTCTGGAATTACCACATAAAAAACTGGAAAAAAGAAAAATTGTTGTTGCAGGACCAAATTAATCAACATTTTTTCAAAATCTTCATGATGAAAATCTAATATTATGTAGACCATTACGATGATCTCATTCACCTATTGGTTTTAAAGCCAGGTAAGCTGCACTTACTAATGTGATGCATTTGGTAAGCGAGGCTATAGACTTATACTTGTAATAGAAATTAGCTTATTTGTATCAGCCGGTGGAATTATATAAAATTCAGAATTTGCTTCGACGTCAATCCCACTGTGGTATCTCAATAATGCATTTTGCTAAGTGACAAGCCCTTGGCAATATCCTTCCTTCTTATATTTTATTCATATATATATATATATATATATATTACAGTTCAAACAATACGTTTACATATTGTTAATATTTATTAAGACATCGGAACTTACACATGTCATAAAATACGGAGTTAGGAATTTATGGCGATAGGCTCGCCCCCTGTTTAATTATGGGACGGAACACACAAGGCGAAACGTAGGTGTTCTGGTAGTACCTCTGCCTACCCCTTCTGGGTAAGAGGCGTGAGTTTATTTATGTTACGTATATATCATATAATATAAGTCTAAATAAATATTATAATAAAAAAAACGTTAGGAAAAGTATATAGACTGAGTGGCGCAGTTGAACTACGGTACGATTGCAAAGCTGAGGTCCTGTGTTCGAATCCCGGGTTGGACAAAGTGATATTAGATTTCCCTATTCACTGTCAGCTCGGAGTCAGGAATTTGTGCCCGATATAGCGATAGGCTCGCCCCCTACCACATCGTGGGATGTAACGCACAAACCACGAAACGTGGGTATCCTGGTTGCTACCAGGGAACCTCTGCCTACCCCTTTTGGGAAAAAGGCGCGAATTTATGTACGTATGTTAAAAATAGTAAAGTCAATTTGTAGATTGTGGTACAATATTAAGTATCCGTTCGGATAGCGACCACCGTAAACGATGGTGGAAAACTTGCCATAGTCACACAGCAGTGTGCACGTTCATGGTTGCACCTGTGTCACATTTTAAATTAATTCTATGTACACTAAGACATCATATTAGGGCTATCTGCAAAATATTATTTAAAGCTAGGTCTGCCTTTATTTCATTTAGGTTTACTGTATCCTATATAACGTATGGTTACTGCCTCGGTGGCGTAGTGGTCCTACGCTATGATTGCAAAGCTGAGGTCTCGGGTTCGAATCCCGGGTCGGGCAAAGTGATGTTGGATTCTTCTATTCATTATCAGCCCGGAGTCAGGAATTTGTGCCCGATATGGCAATAGGCTCGCCCCTTATCACATCGTGGGACGGAATATACAAGGCGAAACGTGGGTGTTCTGGTAGCACTTCTGCCTACCCCTTCTGGGAAAAAGGCGTGTGTTTTTCTATAACGTATGGTACTAGAAAGTAAGGTCTCTTCCAACGACTTTCACAGCGATCTCTTGGAAACATCCAGTATCTCGCTGCCCTTATAGGGCCATCCGCGTGTGTATCCAACGCTGCAGTGGCCGAATGTTTACTTCCTCTTGGGAAACTACTTCCAATTAAACAGTGCTGCCTTGTAATATTATCCCTCGTTATGTTTGTTCAGAGAAATGTGATATTGTATTTGTTTATTGATTTAATCTCTATTGTACACAAATATAACAATATAGAGAAATAACATGTACTCAAAGTACAAGTTTAAATTGTGTGGAAGAAAAATAAAACTAGGTCCATTTTCCATACCATTCTATATAATATGATATACTGTCTATAAGTAAATTATTTTATTTATCTTTTGTTATTTATTTTAATCTTCATATACTTAATAGTACGAGTATACAGGAGGACTTAATGCTTGAGGCATTCTCTGACAGTCTACCTTAGCGTGGTGAAGAGATGAAGACACTAATGTTGCATAATTTTACTGTTAGTAACAACAAAACGATAGTTACGAGACCACTTGACACCTAGATCATGAAACGCAACTACACCCGCCATCACTCAAATCAGACGATACCCAACAAATATTTATACATCGTTAATTTAGTTACATTTAAAGTTCGCAGTCCCTTAACAAGTAAACTTTCCGCTTCGAACCCGCACCGGGCAGGGCAAACAGCCGGCGGCGCGGACCGTTTATCACGAGCGACCTTGGGCATTCGGTCTTCCAGGCCCTCCAACAAATTGATGTCCGGGTTAAGGACCTGTTTTATGTAAATTGTTACTGTATCTGCCCATAATCGGCCACCGCTGGGCACGGGAATCCTTTGCAACCGAGAGGCCGATTGAGAGACGTTAGGTTGTAGTTCACCACGCTGTTCTAGTGTGGGTTGGCGGACTTACATACATAAACATACATAAACACACGCCTTTTTCCCAGAAGGGGTAGGCAGAGGTGTTAACAGAACACCCACGTTTCGCCTTGTATATTCCGTCCCACGATGTGATAGGGGGCGAGCCTATCGCCATATCGGGCACAAATTCCTGACTCCGGGCTGATAATGAATAGAAAAATCCAATATCACTTTGCCCGACCCGGGATTCGAACCCGAGACCTCAGCTTTGCAATCATACCGTAGTACCACTACGCCACCGAGGCAGTCGTTGGCGGACTTCACATATAGAAAACGTTATTAAGATATTTAAGGTATATAGTATGCAGATGTTGCCTTCACCAATAAACAACGTGTGATAGTCACACATATTGTCCTAACCCCACACTAAGATTGAGTCTTGTATCGTGGGTATCATGAACTACGAGAGACATTTTGGTCTCACAAACACCCAGACCCGTCACGAATACTTATGGTTCACACAAACATTTGTGTTGGTGAGATCGAACCCGCGGCCTCTCGTTTTACAGCGCGCGTCTAACCACGGTAGCACGGAGGCTGTGAAATTGACTATGAAGGCCTATGTCCACCAGTGGACTGCAACGGGCTTATGATCAATACATACATGACTTCTAAAAATCAGATATGTTAAACCAAAATTTATGTATATATATATATATATATATATATATATATATATATATATATATATATATATATATATATATATGAATAAATCTAATAGTCATACACATATTGCTTCCTGGACTTCCTGACTCCACATGGTACAAGTCTTGTGTCGTAGCTAAAATTACGGGAGTATTGTAGATTAAACCATATGCGAAGCAAATAATTGTGTAGTACAAATAAGTTATGTTATTTCTGATTGGATAATAGGATATGCGGTATACATAAACTATGCTAGTATTCTCTTATCGGTAGGTTCGCCATTTGTCACAAACACACATTTGTCAACAAGACGAAAATGAGCTCAGCAAACTAATTACACTAATTAGCACTAATTTTACCTCTGCCTACTACGAGTACTTCGGTGAATTTAAGCATATCTTTTTTAAGCGATACGACCGCTCATGGACAGTAGAAAAACCAAACAAAACCATGATTTACAAAGCAATGCTTGGCATTCCATTGCGCTCGCCATCCTAAGACATAAGGTGTAAGTCTCATTATGTCCAGTAGTTACGCTGGCTACTATGTCGTTCAAATCGGAACGCAAGAATGCGTTTACAATGCTATTTGGCGGGATAAATAGACATTCCGCCTTCCCAGGCGGCCTCACATACAAGAGACCTACGACCAGTAAAACGTACGTAATTTTTGTATTTTTATTCCACAATACTTAGTATTTTCAAACAAAATGAAAACTCCGAACTGATCCGCGGCCTAACCCAACAAGTATTATTGGAGCCGTGGGAACCGGCGCGTGCGACAACACAGCCTTCATATCACAAACATTAGAACACAAACAACGCGCCGCCGCCAACATCAACACACCGTATTATTTTGTGATTATCTTCTGCAAACTATTTTGTAAGGTAAGTTGACTTTGGCAGCATGTCTATTGGTTTCTTATAAAACAATATTTTAAAATACAAAGTTTGAGTGATTGTAAACTATCGTCAGGAAATCTCGTAAACTTATTAGCACGCAAAATGGAGGCGATGAATAAAGGATAAAAGTGATATGAATGTTTGATAGGAAGTCGCTAGATGCAAGCTGCTCGCAATTGAATACTGCGGAAATCCTTTGAGGCTGTCATATTTTGGAAGTGGAATTCTTGTTGCTAAAGGTTAAAATTGTGATGAATTCCGGGCCTCTGGTTCTTTTATAACCGAAAGAAATCTGGTAGGAATTGTTACTTCACATCTTTGTGAGACAGACATCTGTGTGAGCAAGGCTGTCTACACTAAGCGTATTATCCAAATACGATGCTAAATGAACATACAATTTTCCTGTCTTTAAACGTAATTTATTTAATCGTCTCTCTGCAGTCGATATTTCCCCAACTTCGCCGCAATTAGCAATGGGCTTATTGTGGCTTAACTAGGCGTGCCACTATTAAAGAAATGATAGTCTACGGACTAATTCTGTGTGTAAAGCACCCGTGGGAACACGCGAATGCAACAACAGACAACAGACAACATACGACACACGCTCTGTAAACAACACACCGTGCCGCAAACGAAACGTCCCGCGGCGTTCATTGCAGTAGTTTTATACTGAGCCTTTTTAATGCATCGCTGCCTATAAAATATGTTAAGAATCGAAGCGTTGCGAGTTCAATTCTAGCAAATGTTTGTGACTACAATTTTTTTTCTTGTAAATTTAAAACTACTGGTTTCTGTGGTGTATTTTTTTTATATTACACCTAAACTATTCACATGCCGTAAGTAATGACTGTGAGGGCTCGTGTCAAGAAAATAACTATGTATGCAATTTGTATAATAGGTAGGATGATATATATTTGTCATTGTCAAGGCATATTAGCGTAGAGGCCACGGGCAGCTGCCTCGTCTGTCTAAAAAATATATATTTTATGGACCGAATATTTAAATAAAGCTGTTAAAATTACCCACGATGATGCAATAAGGTTTTTATTCAACATAATTTCACAGAATACACTCACAAGGGACAAAGTAAAACGTGTAAAATAATATTTCGCCGTCGAATCTCAAAAGGATTTTTTTTAGACGAGAACAACAATTTTGGAGAGCATCCCGCTCTCTTTAAGCCGCACTGAGGGTTGATTTACATGAAAATTACTGTAATCTCGGCAGAGAAAATGAGGACGAATTTTTGAAGTCTTTCCTGGAAGAGGTGGCAGGACTAAAAGAAAAGCAATTGGTTTTGAAAACAGACGGTTTAAGTACGCTGGGTCGGGAAATATTCAGGGTTAGAGATGAGTGGGCATTTCCGAATTGTACATGAAGGTAGACCTTAAAGATTTTGCTAATGAGAAATAATTATGAACTGTATTTATAATTATAATTGTTATCAGTCTGAAAAGGTTGTAAAAAATTACTTCTTTTGAATAACGTTTTCCCGTTTATATTTTTGTTGCTTATGGTAATATGTTAATATTGGAGTTATTGCAAATTGCCAGATCATCAATTTGCCATAATAGCAATGCATAAGTATAAAAAAATAACACAGTGATATATTTTATACGATACCCAACAGCACAATATGATTCGGTCAATACGCTCTTCATTTAAATCAGTACAAAAATTGAATTTTGGATCCAAATAATTAATTAAACATAAAACGGGACAGATGAGCCCGTTTAATATTGGAAACTTAATTAGCTGCTCTGCGGGAATTCAGTATCGCATGTTGATTATTAACAAAATGGTATTGAGTTCCGGCCGATCAACATTCATGTATCATACGTTTTGACACAAATGGAATTCCGACTAGCTGCGCATATTTACAATATTTCATAAATATTGTAAATATGCATTTACAATATTTCATTATTAGATTGATAATGGTCAGAACTTAAACGATGGACTAATTGTCGGAAGCCCAATTCCCTTCCTTCCTTCCATTATCTGCTTTTATTCACTTCCCATTTTGATAGGCCCTCATCGCAATTGTAACACAAGTGGTGTACCTTGAAGGGACTTCCAGGTCTAAAAGTAAGTGGGGGGAAAGTTTGGTCCCCGATGAGAGAGACCGATCATGGTTCTGCACCGGATGATTACAGGGAAGGATATAGGGGTGCTTCTTCACCTAAGATATCCAGCCCACACTATCCTTAGCGTGCTGATCTAGAAGACCAGTGACACTGACATGCCCCTTTCAGGCTCCTCCGGGGTAACGAAAGAGGAGTTTTACAGCTTACTTCTTGACAAAAAAAAAACAAATACTTACAATTACATACAAGGAAATTACTCGCCAATAAGTGATTCGTCGTTGGTATCGTTTGTAATACAAAATCTCGCCTATCCACGATAAATCTCTGAGGTCATTAACTTTTAACCCGCATTCAAATAAATAATCATATTTGGGAGGAGATGAAAGCAAGTATTTAACTAATATCTACGTTCTACAATATCCGATAGATATGCCGATAATCTCTATGAGGACGAAAAGGATATCAGGCTATATCAGGCTGTACGATAAAACAGTATTAATCTAGACATAAAACATGAAATAAATGTCTATACTGTAGTGCGAGATGCCGACATCGGTAGCAGTAACAGATAGGGCAAAACTCCGGAAAGCACGGAGGCTCTGTGGAAATCACGAGGTCCGCCGCGGAAGGGAAATGCTGATAAAGATGTGGCTTCTCGTGCCAGTCGCTAAACGGAATTTACGCTGATATTCTCCGAATCTAATTCAGTGAAAATGACTTATTCATATAATAATCGTCTGCTGATCGTTATCCTCTGTTAACATTTTGCTATTGGTTATGAAAGCGAAAATTTTACTTATTTTTAAATAACTAAAAACGTTGCTAGTATCAAATACCTGATGTTGCTATCATAGCCAAATTACAAGCAGGGAGGGGTGAATGAAGGTATGGAGAAAATCGAAGCCATCAATAATAATCTCACAAAATATTTATAGCATAACCAACTTAATACTCGTAGCAACAAAATTGGAGCCAAGAGCTTAATTAACAACATTTCAACCAACGCTTTTAACTTCTATCTCTCTTACTCTTCAATATATTATATATATACATCTCTTTCTAACACTGAAGTAATTACGCGTTGCATGCCACGCGCCGCAGCCGTGACGGACACGGCACGCACGCACCCCATCAGTCTTTATTATTGCGTTTACTACCACCTCTTTCGAACCTTCGGAATTTAATTCATACATTTCGTGACTACGTGGGTCGTGATTTTCATTCAGCCAGTGTGTGACGTAGGTTAAAAAGTATTGTATGAAAACAATCGGGAGCAACGACTAGCACACGTCGAAATTCAAAACAAATTTAATAAAGAACAGATACAGTCAACCCAAAACATCTTATCCGATGTGAACTTATGACGTATTGCTAAGCTGTGGACAAAGTGCCTCCGCGTCTCAACCACACAGCAAAATACTATTACGATATTGGCTTATTAAAGAACAGATGACCACATTCCAAATTAAAAATATGCAATTTGAACACGTTTGCTCTCAACTTGTAATAATGTAAGTGAGTTACTAGAGCGAGATATAAAACTAAATTAAGAAGGTAAAAAGCTCTCAAAACAATATATCAACCATGAAAAAGAAAAAAAAGATTTTTCTCAAAATACGCGTCGCGGGACTTGTTCACACAAAAAGAGAATTCATCTCCCAATGTTGTTTATTATAAAGATTTAATTCAAGTTTTGAAGTGAAATTATTTTTTTGTTATGTTTGAAGTGTTATATTCGCAATTTATATTTTGCTACATGAAAATGTTATTAGCCAGTATATAAGTAAATGTCGGCGCATTTTTATGTTTCAGTGAACAAAGATGAGAAAGCTCTCACAATGACTTCCTAAAGTGAGCAATGCTTTAACTATGAATATACAAACGTCGAAAAAGACGGGATGTGACCCTTTCGTCCTTCCGCTGTTTCATCATATTCCCTTTTACTAAGTATTTTATGAGTTTCCGATTTTCTGCTTTAATAAATGAAAAGGCTGCTTGTATCCCTCATCGGCCCTATTGCCGTGACAGTCAGTCCTTCACATCGTAATATAGAGATCTCGAGCAGCAATTATCAAATGCTTGAACTCAATAAATGGAGTACCGAGCGTCCGTCCACGTAACTCAATTTATCTCGCATGGGCCAGTTACGCACATGTTAAACTTGCAAGTTTCAAGTTGCAAGTTGCGCCATTTGCATAAGTTTCTATTAACAAGCCGGACATCTGAAGTCGTGTGTGGGTGGACTTCGTGGAGTCGGTGGAATTTCCGCGCTGTTTATGACACGCCTATTACGAAGTTCTAACAGCTTGTATGATAGCTTCTATTTAATTTAATCCGTGGAGCTTCATGGCGAGTCTCTCTGTAAAATTAATTTATCCATGGATACGTCGCTATTCATCGTCGAAATGTTGTGTCCGGCTTTACGATGTAGGAAACTGACAATAATTTATTTCTAACTGTGAATATTACTGTACGACAAATTTTGTTACGAGTTGAACCAGTTAGACAATTCCGGAATCACGCTGAGCTTCAATGCTCCGTGTTATTAACATGCGTAATTGTTTCGATGCTGGTTTGTAGGAGTTTCTGTGACATTCTTAAGGCTACAGCGACATCCGCTGATAATACGAGCGTATGCGTGGGTTCGCTTTTCTATTTGTATCATAAAAATCACGCGCAGCAGGCGTCACGGCGTGAAGACGCGCGCGAGCCCCCGAGCGTGGCTGTGACGACTGACGACACGTTACGACACGAAAGAGCGAAAGTAAATTTTATTTGAATACAAAACGGTTTAATGGCAGTCGATGATGTCACCCTTGAGATGCTTAATGCGAATTTGAGAATGATTTGAGAATGTTGGATAAAAACTGTTGCAATAGAGATCATTGATTGTGAAAAAACAATTAGTGCTCTCAAGACATCGTTAAAATAATTAATTCTTTTAATTGAATTCAGGCTGAGTCACAAATACTTTTATTAAAATAAACCATAACTTTATTTATTTGCAACGAAAAATCATTCAAATGTATCTCTTTGCAATATCAATTTGTGAAGAAATCTAAAAATCGAATAAAGCTAAGACAGAAATACCGCGCACTAATATCACCCAACTGTACTGTTATTCAAAGGGACTGGCTCTTGTTATGTTTAAAAGTTGATAAAACACTGCTCGAGTATATTTACATTGCAAAGTTAAATGTTGAAAAAGATATTCACTTTTGTTTAATGTATAACTTGCGGCCACAATTTTTTACTTCAAAAGCTCGAGCACTGTATCAGAAGAATACATTAATCAATGGAGCGTTTTCTATTTTTCTTTCATTTAGTTTTGAAATGTGAAACGGTTAAATTGTTTTTGGACGGCAGACGTCTAAAAGTTACGTTCACACATCGCGATGCGAGGGGCTCGCATGAAATATGCCAACAAACCTTAATGGCCATAAAACTCTTATAGCGATCCAACGCTCGTATGTCTAGAAATTTATTACTTTATTAATTAAGAACACATATAAGTTTACGACGGAGCAGAATAAACGGTTTAAGGGCGAATGCTGCGTGTTTTATGTTAATAACACGTTGTTTGTAACTGATATACTTTTATTCGTGAACTCACATTGCATGCGGCGGGGTCAATATTGATGCAATCATAATGCAACATTTGTATTGGGTGCTGATAAACACAAACATACAATTATTGACATACTTGAACAACCTCGCGATTTCAATTTTCCTTCTAAAAGTATAATCATGCGTCATTTAATTATTTAATATCTGCCGCATCAGATTACTCCAACTAAGTGTATTCAAAAGATATTTCATCAATATCGGACATACGAATACAGGCTGGGAATAAAATAAATCTCAAATTATTTTTAAAATAAATAACGCTTAAGTAATACCGCAACGAGAGATCCAAATTTAATCTAAAAGACAATATAAAAATGAAATACTTAATGTCAGAAAGTTCTTAGAGGCGGAAGAGGAGAGAGGAGCGCGGAGGATACTGAGGAGGGGGTTCGGCGTGCGTTAGCGACGTTAGCGTCCCCGAATTGAGGAAAAAGATTCATGTTTGACTAATGTAATTACTTTCAACGTCTTGGAGAAATTTAATCATTTGTTCTGAGCGTCTGTTCCTCGGAGTTGTCGGCAGAAAAGACTTTGGGTGCTCAATACGGCGACGCGGCAACTGCCAACTGTACCTTATACTCGTACACTGCATATTGGCTATTGGAACATTGAAGTAACCTTTGATTGATGTAATACCGGATTATTAATAAAAATTATAGTAAATATTCTAATATAGGAAAAGCTATAAATGATCCAAAGGTTGTTCAAAACTTCATCAGAGTTAAGTGAAATCTGGTCACTGCAAGTGGGAACTACCCGCATAAATTAAAACACTATGCGCCTGCATTAAAACTCTCTGTTTATTACAAACTTAACTTATTACGTAAACTTGCCAAAGTACTTTAAAATACATGAATATAAATTGAGTAATGTATTATGAAGGCGCTCAGGCAATTTTCCATTCCCGCGGGATCACATCGACTTAATGCTCTTGATAGGCAGTCAATACGAGTGGGTGTATATAAGTTTATTATTTATCTATTTTTATGGGCCATATTTGACAGTCAGACATTAAGCTTCGATGCACGGGTAAAAATTACTTCATTCACACCTGTTTTTATCTGGATGTTGAACATTGAAACGTCTCGTGTTATTTCTTACACCAACAATATAAACGTGTATGTACGAGTATATAATTATTCGAGTGGTGTCGAATCTACCTCGGTGTATTCATTTTTATAAGACCTTAACTAAAGTTAACTAGTCTTTTAATTATGACCACTTTTTAATGTAAGTCGATTTTTTGTGTTCGTTAGTAAAATTTTTATACGAATCTCTTGGTCATTATGAAAGGTGCAACAGGCCTCGATGACGTTAAATTACGTTAATTAATGATAATTAGTGCGTTGTGAAAATTATCGGAAGCTTAGTGACGCCATAATGAGCTGACGTATGTTTTGTAGGTACTATTATGGCCTTTAGAACATTATTGATTCTTGTACGTATTCACCTTGTATGTGTCTTGAAAACGCCGTCATATTAAAGGCACTGCATTATTCTGCTTTGTTATAATTAAAAATTAGAATCAACTTGACCTCTTTACAGAATATAAATAAATTAAACATCGGCATATAAGTATGAAACAATAGGAATCATAAATACTTAATATCGAAGCAAAACAGTTGTGTTACTTCAATCACACGCGGCCTTAAATGAAGTCCCGTCTTGGCCTTACCTTACAACAAAGGCTTTTACACTCTATTCTAAAAAATCTCTACGTCTAAAGAAATAAGCTTCTTACCCTGGCATCATGTCGCTATTGTATATCGAAAGTTCTATATTAAAAAATGTGAATAAAATATTTTAAGTTCATAGTAGTAATATTAGACGATATTTTAGTAGAATGACATTGTTTAAACTATTCGTACACAAAGTAGTTTTTAAATCTCCAAGGCACTGACAAACTGCGAGAACTTTGTGTAAGTAAACACTTAAATGGGTCAACGACAGTAGATTTGTTTTAGGAGGCCATGACTTTAAATTTGCTTCTAAAATTCTTTATGTTTTAAACGAAATAGCATTTGATCTGGGGTGTAAGCTAGCGATTTTTTTAAAAAAAGAACATACATATAAATAGAATAGCGCTCTTCTTACTTTATTATGTCTTTAAAAAAAAATGTATATATATTTATATGTGTGTGTGTGTGTGTGTGTGTGTGTATGTGTGTGTAGATATGTAATTATAACCGAAATACATGGCAAAAGAGCTACGAGATAAAACTTTGGGGACCTCTGATTTAAAGTTTAAACCGAGCTCCTAATGTACACGTCAGTCCCGGGCACCTTATTAATGCGTGGCAATTTCAACCGGAAGTTTCATTTTTCTTGCAGTGAAACTATATTTTAAATCGGAAACCCGAACCTGAATGCTAGTTCAGGAAGTTTTATAATAAGCGAACTTTTTATTTCGGGAATCGCGTCTACACGTCACTATGCACACAGTTATGAGAATTATAGAAGGAGTAGACTTTGTCAATTTTAGACGCCAATTATATAACTATATAATTTGCGTCTAAAATTGACCGTTATTTCCGTCACTACACGTTCCAGACACATTTTTTTAAACTTTTGAAACTATACTGCCGGAGCTGCAAATGAAACCTAGGCCTCCAAGGTTCTCAAGCCATACTCGCCACAGACAATGAGGCGACATCGCAGAGTTTGTAATTTTCACATATATCTAAAACTAGCGGCCCGGCCCGGCTTCGCTCGCGTGCATATAGTTTTATAAGTCAAGTCCACACCAACAACATTATCGTTTTCGCAGCGCACGCGATGTAAAAATAATATTTTAGGTATTTTTTTTACGCCTTGGGTAAGGATTCCCTATTTTTTTTAATATAAAATAACCTTTGTAACCCATGGTTAGTGTAGCTTCCAACAGTGAAAGAATTTTTCAAATCGGTTCAGTAGTTTCGGTGCCTATTCAATGCAAACAAACAATCAAATCATTCGTCTTTATAATATTAGTATAGATAGCCACACTCACGTGTAGCCGGCACACACGAATCGGTTTTATTATTTCAGCAATATATTCTATCGCATAAATAATTTACACGCTATTAATTTATTCGAGATGATGTTGTCCATTATTGGAACCGAATTTTGCTTTTAGAGAATGCTTTTATGCCTGACCTAATTACATTTGACGTGTGAGAAAAGTGAATTATATTTTTAAATGCCGACAAAACTGCTACGAGCGGCGTACTTACGCACCGCAAAATGGTTTAAATGGAAGCACTAGAGTAAATTATAAACATGTATTATATTTTCTTTTTGTCTGAGTGGTTTTGAAACAAAATTTAACAAGTTGGTCGATATAATGTTTTTTAATCTACACGTACGAGTATACCAGGACTCTGCTTTTTATTATTTAGTTAAACGTTTTAACACGACGATATTTATTATTTAAGATCAATCAAAGTGTTGCAAAATTCTAGAATAATCTGTAGTTTTAAAGTCTGCAAAATTACAGGCATTAATGCGGATAGAAGTGGATACAAAAATATCAACAGTCAGACGAGGCCGGGCCGGGCCGCTAGTATAACATTACAAGTTTATGTGAATAGTACACGTATATGACGGTATGTCTCCCGTACAACATACTGGCCTGGATAACAAAACAAGCTCGCCAATTAGAGCCACGACAAGGCTCGGAGCGCAGGCTTGTCTCACAGTCGTACATAACAAGTTATAGAAATAAAATACTTAGTATACTCGTATTCCTTCAAGCATTCATGAAGATGTTTTACAGACTGAGTAACAAAATAAAAATATTTATTTTCATTGATAGAATAATTTATCATGAACTGGTATGACTAAGTGACGACAGTGAATTTGAAGATAAGTACAGCGCAGCCCGGATAGAACGTTTTTTTAACTATCTGGGTAGATACGAGGGGTGTATGACTGTCTATCACGTCAATATATTGCCAGTTTTCGCATATCTAATAAAATCCTATAAAAACGTTAAAAGCCGGTTTCCTCGCGATTTTTTCTTTCATTGTTAAGTGAGAAAAAACAATTACCTATGTAATACAAATAGACACATATTTGTCAAACAGAATAGCTAAATACCACTATGCACCGTATGAAATATTTTTTTGCTAGTCGCCAGCTTCCACTTCACAATTATTTTCCCAAAGGTAATCTAATATGCATTTTACATACAACACAGCTAAGCGACGGAGTTCACGCAATAACTTCCCATATCGTCCACCGCCAGCGCGGGTGATAAATTAATAAAAAAAATTCCAACACGATCAAAAACCGCCACTCTGCCGGCTAATTTTCAACTCTGAGCGGGCGACATAAAACGTTAAATGTATTACGGGGTGATTTGTTAAAAAACTGATAAAATGATAACACCAGTAGGATAACAAGTTGTTTTACAACACTTGGATAAGTATCGATTGTTCGAGAGGCGATAATCCGTTATCTATTCGATTTATCTTAATAATATATGACTTGCAATTATCGCCACTACACGACACTGCATTATCAGATTTTGTGGCCGCTTAATTGTTTTACGCGAGCTCGGGCAATGGTTCTTAAACTTTATCCTCGGGGCGCAAGGTGGAAAATCGTGTAAAAAGTTTCGAAGCCATTGTCTTTGTCAATAATAACATTTACGTTAGATTATTTTCAATATGCAGTACAAAATTTGGTTTTTAATATTGTGTTGTTAAGAATATTTTAAAATAACATTCTATTACAATTGAAACATAGTAATAAAATTAAGACTAAATTAGTCTTCTAATCGATGGTAAGTTTTACGGGGAATAATACATTAGTTGTATTGAAAATTCTGAATTTCTGAAAATTTTTAAATTCTGAAACAACGATGTTCTGCATTTTCACTATCAAAATCAAGATGTGTCACACTTGTAAGCTATGCATTCCACCAATTCATAAACTTATAGCTGTATTTTTAAAAGAGAGAGGTATAGTGCCTTCACATGCCACCCATATTTTGCCAAGTTTATTTTCGTGTGATTTGATAGGAGGAGAGCCTACAATTAAGCAGGACACAAATTCTAGTCTCAGTTTAAGGATTTTTTTTACTGAAAATCTAGCGCATACTTGGTTGTTTGGACTTAAAATCGAACCCGTAACCGCACAATTCAAATCCTATATACAATGCAAATAATGTGGCAACAAGAAAACATTCAATTTTATTAAGCAAACTTTGTTACATAAAATTATTTACACAAATGTAGATATTTAAAAAAACTTTAACAGACTTAAATGTAATAAATAGCATGAAAAATTGAGCATGACTAATTGATTTCACAGACACGACTGTTAACAAATTTAATTGATTTTAACAGAACAAAAAATATCAGCGAGCGTCCGACTAGAAAAGATTCAATATTGACTGACAAACATGCAACTGTTTTTTTTTGCTACCGAACGAGCAGCGAACAAGTTACCGGCATAGACGAAGCTGCTCAAGATATTTTTTTTACTCTTAGAGAATTTTAGATGCGTTCCTCTGAGGATAGGTTCCAAAAAGACACTTCTCAAAGGTAGGTAATTAGCACTATCGTACGTAAATGTAATTAGATCACGAAAATTATCATCTTCCACTACAACAAGTACACTGCTAATGGAAGCAGCCTGTATCCACCGATTTCCCGCAATTTTATCACTTGTCCAACTTATATATAAAACATAAAATATAAAAAGGATTTATTACAGTAGCAAATAAAAATATAGTTAATTAAATAAAGTCTCCTAAAGCAAACAGAGTAGTGAGCGTAGCGTACTAATTACAGTTTTTGTGCCCCGCCAGTCCCTTGTACATTTGTAATTGAATTCCAAGCGGCTCTCAGCGCTGTAAATATACTACACTTTGTAATAATTTTGTGGCATGTAATCCCGGATTTGCAGCGTCGTTTCAGCAATGTGTTGGAGGTAATAACAAAGAACTTCATAATTGGAAGTTGATTGCAAAGCATACTCGCAGTTAAAATTAATTGCCGCTTATTTTATACGTGAAAGACGACATTGCACCGTAGTATGTATATTATAGACACGCAATTTCTAGGACAGCAATGTATCAAATGGATGAATCGTCAAAGTCCACCATCAAGGTGGTTCGAAGACCTAATTATAAGCTAAAGTTGTAGGTAGTCACAGGAATCAGTCCGCTTCCAACCGGTTTATATGGAAATGCTTTGAGGAGGGCTATGCTCAGTAGTGGCCTCCTGTGGCTGAAGAGAGATAGCATGAGAAAGAATGAAGCATGAAGGCAATAGTTGACACTTATCTCAAAAGTAAAAAAGGCCAATACCCGCTCGTCGAAGTGTGGGATTATAAAAATGGGGAAGATAAAAAACGTTGTTTAATTCGAAAGGCAATGTGAAGAATTTATACATTAGTTAAAAAGTTTGAAATTGCGTTACAAAAACGATTTGCTTTTTCGTTTAACTTACTTTTATGAGCGCCTAACTTTCTCTTGGCTGGTACAAAACATTTCATTAAAAGAGTACACAATATATACAATTATTTCGAGATTGCTTTTTAACTGTATCCAATTAATGTTATCATGTAATGCGGTGATTTTGTTGATGATCGGATATTGTTGAAAAATCAGCCCATGTGACCCACACAATTTTGTCCCGATTTAAATTCAACCTATATATATATGTATACATAACACACACATACAAATAGAACAATCAAGTAACAATCAAGGTATCAAGTATATTTTATCGTTATCAAGCAGACTGGAATAATTGTGTGAACCAGCGTGAGATGGCCATAACTTTGCTAAGATATATTATATCGCGCATGGATGCTTTATTTCAACTATACTGGTCTTACAATGCCATGTATTGTAATTATTGAACTGTGTCATTATAGAAAAACACAACTGAAAAATCAGACTCATGTTTCGTACTTCACCACCCAAAGTTCATTTCCTCAACCCGTTCCACAACTAAATAGGCTAACTAGTACTTACACATATTCAAACGTGTATAAGAAAGATAAAAGTATCATAGAAACAACCCCAAATAACAACCCATTGCGTACACAAGAACATGAGATAACGACATCATTAAGGGCAATACATAATCCAATTAGAAAATTGTTTTCCTTTCGATATAGGGAATAATCTGTGAACAAGATCAGGACTGATCAGTAAAGATTTGGAATACATCGCTGTGTTTATACCTCGGCAGTAATTACAGCGACATGCTCCTCGTTACATGGAAAACGAATCTATACAGTGTTTTATTGTGTCATTACTCACTTCAGTATGCATTTTCTGTGTACTTATAAAAAAACGATTATCAAACCGTGGTTACATGAAAGCTTACATTCTAACTTTCCCGTCCCATCATGTCCCGTCCCATTATATCCCGTCCTGTCCCATCTCGTTCTCAGTCAGGGTACGTAATCCTGTCCCAACCAATCACTTTCGAGTTTAAAAAAGCAACAAATGACAAAGAGACAAAAATTCTACCAATCATTGTATTGGGTTCCATTACGTTCATACAATCCCCCATAATAGTTTTTCTCAAATATCTTCTTTGTAAAGACATCGATCAGCTACATATTTATTATATGTATATAATATACAGATAGAAGAAGATATATAAGGTAATATTGCGGTAGCTGGTAGGTACCTTAACCGTGAAACAAAACATGGTGTCTTCAACTTATAAATGTTTCGACTCGATAATATTTTCGAGTTCCATTGGACTGCTCGGCCCCAGCATATCTTACCACGGTAATAAACACGACGAACGAGTGGTTCAAGGATCTAATTTCACCTTTAAATACATTGGCAAATAAAATAAATGAACTAAATAGGTCGTGGTACGTACATATGTTTTCGAGCAAGGCTATGATTAATAAATGAAATAATATAATGTATAATTGATAGACATTGCCTTGAGTACACAACTCGCGGGCTGGCGAGGCGGAGTTAATTTCATCCCGTTTGTTTTATAATGTTACACAGCATTATTTTATGTCATAATCATACGTGGGAGATAATTTTGCGAACAGCCTCGAAGGTCGTGGTTGCCTGTCTGAAGAAATATTATCAAGGATTATTTGAACTATGAAAATGAAGAGTATTATTTAATACTCTAGGTATTTACCTATGCTGAAAATTGTTCTACTTATTTTCGAAGAGACAAAGGTATGTATTTTATTTTATTGTCAGACAAATACTAGTAATTCTCCTAATTGAACCCTTCAGTTTAGAGGGTATATTTGGAGCTGTACAAATGTCATGTCAGTGACATGTCATATGTCAATCTCAATCACCAGTGCAAGCTCACGTATAGTTCTTCGACAAGTCCAATATTGCTGATTTATTAAATTGCCCTCTTCAATAATTCGTGACTCACATCCCTCCCCCGCCTTCCTGCACCCCAACGCCCTGCCGATCTCCTCAGTCGCAACTCCTTGCCATAAATCATAAGTTGTGACAAAACCGTGTTCGGGTTTCTTGGAAATAGTTGATGGTCCTTACGTCACGGGCCAGTTTGGGGTACCATGTGTTCGCTCCGTCCTATAATACTGCGTCTTTCATTGGCAGTGTGATGAGACAATTGAACAGACTAAGTTTATCGAATAGTGGGATATAAATATGTCGCCAATTCAATCGGGTCGGTCTGGATGGTATTGCAATTAGCATCAGGTGCAGCGCAGTCGTTTACGGAGGGGGATCGATTGAATTTTTAACGGACCTTGAGTGGTTAGTATGCAAAAATACGAGAGACTATTCAGACCCAATAAGAAAACGTAGTTAGTTGCGCATTTTATTGTCTCTAGAATTAGGTTCCTTTTATTTATTAAAAATGTGTGACTGTTTGTTTTACCAAATAAACGAATTAAAAAAATTAAAATACTTGCAGTTAATGCAACCATTTGTCGCCATACAAGAATAGAATGCGAACTTTCGATTTACAAAGGTATTAACAACTATGCGAGGAAGACAGACAATACAAACACGTTCAGGATTTTTTCTATGTTTTAGAGCTGCTTCGGTGGCGCAGTTTTACTACGGTACGTTTACAACGCTGAGGTCTAGGGTTCAAATCCCGAGCCGGGAAAAGTGATAAGGGATTTTCTATTCATTATCAGCCCCGAGTGAGGAATTTGTGCCCGATATGGCGGTAGGCTCGCGCCCTATCACAATGTGGGACGGAACATGCATGACGAAACGTGTGTATCCTTGTAGCACCTCTGCCTACCCGTTCTGGGAAAGAGGAGTGATTTTGTGTCTATATTGATAAATTTAGCGACATTTAGAGCCTTTATTTGAAACATGACAACCGAGTTTGGAGTACCTCGTTACAACACAATCTTTACTTTAGCTATTTCCGCGACACGCGATCGAATTACCTGCCACGAATATTAATAATTGAACGTAAATTGGCCGCATTGTATCCCAAATATCAGAACACGCAAAATGCCGACGTGATTACCAACGTAAGCAATTGTTAACGTATTAGGGGAATGTTGGTATTGAATATTTTCGGCTCGACGTAGGTAACAACGCCTCATTACCCCGCTTGTTCTATTATTAAAGGTAATGTCTACTCGTGTCTAAGCTTTATGGAATTGCTGCATCATTATCATCATTATTGTTCGGTATACGACATCGATTTCAGAATATACGGCCTCTTCTAAAGCCTAATATACTGTCCTGTTGGAAAACATCCAGCGACTTTATGAGCCTTCAACTAGGAAAGCAGTACAAGGAAAATTTAAACATTTTTTTAAATCCCGCCGTTGTAGATTCACAGATCATAATTATTTACGCATGCCCATGTCGTAAATGATGTTGAATACAATTTAAAATTATTTATATGAGTAAACAACGCTATCATGCTCTATAAAATTAAATAAATAGAGATGATACAATATGTGTTAAACTAAACTGTACAACATAACAAAAGGTAAATACATTTAAATTGTTCTCATTAAATATCCATCGAAATTTTCGGCATAATCCCCTCCAATAATGATACATTTAAATTCATGTTCGCATACATTTTTAACGAGTATTATCCAAGTTAGCCGCGACGTGGCATTAACCCAAGTTCTTCACAATGCGGGCCGCTCTAAAGAGATCATTTTGATCACCTATACACTGATATTCCTCTACTAATGAACCTCTGAAACGAGACTCAATGAGGTCTCAGGTCGATGTACGTTTTCGGAGATTACGCTGGCCCTGCAGAAAACGTATAAAAGGGTTATTAAACGTAAAAATATTTTTCTGTCATGATTGCTTTCAAAAGTTAACGACCCGAAATACGAAGCACTAATAAAACGGATTATATCGATGGTTACGTTTCCTGTCAGTTATTTTTCTTTATTCTCCACACAAACAGACACGCAGTCATTTGAGCTTAGTTTTTTTTAATTAGACTTGTGTATTTTATTTGCGTTTATAACCTCATTTGAATATCATTAGAAACAACTTAATGAAAACGGTTAGGCACGTCATCTAATAATAAATAATAATTTTGCATAACGTATCTAAAAAAATTTTTATAGTCCCTTATAGTTTTCAAGTAAATAAATAGGAAAACGCCAGTGATTTCCCAGTGGATAGCGTTTTTCCGTCCAAAGAAAAAGACGTATTTTCTGCTGCTGCTAGCAACTATCAAGTCTCTTTAGATGTCGTTTCAACGATATCGGTACTATTCATTTAAAAGTTATTGGGAAAACACAAAATGACCAACTTTGTTGGGGCGAAGTCTCTCATACATCGTGGTAAACTTTGTATGTATAGTATATAATTTGAATAAAAAATTAGAATTAAAGTTTAAAAAATATATGAGACCGTATTTAGCTTTAATTTTCATGTTACTAATCTACTAGTTCTTTTATTGTTAATTTTACATTAATGCTGAAATTTAATGAGAGACATAGATATATCTGCTCTATATCTAACGCAACAAGGTCACGATAAGGACTTGTGTAAGTCCGATGTCTGCCTGCACTTCTCCACCCTTCTCTTCTAAACTGCACGATATAATGCGTACAATGCACCTGCTGGTGAATACACTACAGACCTCATGTAGTACCACTAGTTAATATTAATAAAGACAAATTATTTCCTAAAAATATAACACATGAATTTTATAAATTGGGTTAGGTCGATGTCACGCCCAATGGGAATAAAAATATCAAAAATTCAACCCACTTCACGTACGGATCACTAGCACGCTTATGAAAGGTAAATATGCAATTTGAAACCCGTCAAAAGTTCGTTTGACAAACCCACGGTTTAATCCCTCCTGTGTAAACGCGCGGCTTCCAATCAAAACGTCGAAAAAATCGCGCCGGATATTTCAATTTTTATTTTGTCCAAACTAAAATTAATTTCTACAGAATTGGATTGCAAAAAATAGAACTAGGCAATGGTTCTATAGAGTAATTAACATTTGACCATACGCAATCGGAGAAGTCAGATTTAAAAACCGAATAACTGGGTAAAGTGAAAGGGAGACGTGTGTGGGCCGCATTGCAGCTATCGATTGGGTGGCCGTGCCAACAACTCCGGCCAGAGTCGGATTAATGTGGACGCAGACGATGTGGGGAAACAACATTCACTGCCAGCGAAGGGTAAAAGTGTTTGCAGAGGATTCTTTCAATAAAATGTGGGCGAAAGTTCGGCTACATGTGAGGTCTACGCATTTTACATACTAAATGGAAACCCTCGTATCTGAACTCTACAAATCCATAAATTGTGCAAAACTCGCCATAGTGGTCCACGCACGTCTTGGAATCAGCCTGTGTTTGTACAGTTTTGGACAACCCGGTATAATTTTATCTAGACAGTGCAGTGCCGTGCCATAGAAAAAATGCTTCCTTTATTAGATAAAAGAAACCTGCATACCGATATAGCGATATGTTAGAATTTCTACGGCATGTAAATCTCTCCAACTCGCACTACGCCAGCTTGGTGGACTATGGCCTAACCCCCTCAATCGTACTCTCAGCTGTAGAGGAGGCCCGTGCCCTACAGTGGGACTTATATAGGCTGATACAGATAAACTCATACCGTAGATCGCTCATCCAGTCTACAATTACCTTCATGTAGGGATGTAAGTGCGTGGTGGCCTGTTGGTAACGGACCAGACGCGGCTGCCTAGATGTTCACGGTGGTCGCGGGTTCAAATCCCAGGGCACATCTCTGACTTTTCGGAGTCATGTGTGTATTGATAGTCAATCACCACGCACTATAACGGTGAAGGAAAACATCGTGAGGAAACCTGCATACCATAGCGATTTGTATAAATTTCTATGGTATGTAAAAGTCCGCCAACCCGCACTGGGCCAGCGTGGTGGACTATATGGCCTAACCACTCTCAATCGTACTCTCGATTGTAGAGGAGGCTCGTGCCCTGTAGTGGGTCGTGTATGGGCTGATACAGTACAGTACAGTGATGTAACTTTCTTATAGCATTTTAAAAAAACATTCCTACATTAGATGAACAAATCTTGTCTACAATTATCTCCACTAAGACATGTAAAAACCAGGATTTTATATCTCATCGCCAATGACCAAATTATAATAGATAAGCACCCAACTCCGGCCAGCGGCTTGCAGCCATCTCTGATAGTGGCGTGAATTTAACATTAACAATTGTGAGTATAATATTGTCAATTACGATAATGGGTGCTCCGAGCCTTTGTGAAGTTGGCATTACATGAATACAAACAGATTAAAAGCGGCGACAAATACATTGTTCGCCTAACGAGACATTTTAATTAAAACCAATTTTCTTTTGAAATTTTACCTTTAAAAATTCATAACTTTTTATCTTCATCTCACTGATGCCATCCCCAAGGATAAGAGCAACAATCGATAATTTAATTAAATTAATGTGTAAATACAATAGTAATACGCAAAAGTTTTAACATAAGCTAATAACCCTATTCTTAGCACACATCAAATGGTTAAGAGTGTAATTTCACAAGGGCACTGAGCCGACCTGACAAATAGTGGGATGCAAATATTTGACCAGTCCAAATCCAGCCCTTTTTGTGCAAACCTCGCCTCTCGTACCATTGTGACGAGCTCTTTTATTTTCCGCTTAATACTGTGTCGGCAGATATAAATCCTAAAGTCCCACAAGGTGCCCTATTGATAAACCTTTCATTCATTTCACAATTATAGCTCTAAACTCTACAAGTTTCAATAAATACCTAAAGCATTAATAAGATCGATTAAATTACAAGTCTAGACTTTGATGTATTTATTATAATGATCTCTTCTACACAAACCCTGGAGACACGATCAATTAACTCTAAAAGCGTTTTTCACAGTATCTTCAAATATGAATATTTTTTATATAAAAAGTTACATTAAAAATATATATACATTAGAAGTATCAAGTATCAAGGTCTGAAAAGTACGCCAGGTGTTTTATTTTTTCGTTAGCAGTTTTTTCGGACATTGAATGACAGAGGCTTAATATTCATTAAATATAATTTCGCACCCTACTACAGAAATAAGGTAAATTAAACTGTTTTAACATAACAAAAAAATTTATGTCGCAGCCCTACTGTTTATGCAGCTTTGTGTGTAGTCTGTATTATTTCATAAGCATTTTTTATGTAAATATTATATTTAATTAATTAGCTTTTACAGTTACATTCTGTGGCGTAATGTACGTTACAGAACATTTTTTAAGTACTAAATAGTATAAAAGTAGTCCAAGACCATATAGAGAAAAATTGTCCCTAGAGACATATAAAATATATTCCGCTGAAAAAGAATATTCAAATTACAGGGAAACAAAAGAGAATTTTAAGTATATTAAATTCCCCGTATAAAAACAGAGTCCTCCACATGAAACGGCGGTCGAAATTTGCTTAAACATGTTTTAGTAAGCGCATTACCGGAGAGTCCCAGTGAGTCCCGGCGAGTGCCGGTGAGTCCCGGGAGTCCCGGGGAGCCACGATGACTCCGCTAGACCCTTGTGATAGCCCCGTCACGGTCATGCGTCCAGTTACTTTTAAAGGGCCGCAAGGGTGCGTTTAGATATTCATACGTTATTTCTTTATGTCTCTATTTTTGACGGAAACCGGTAAATAGAGTAAAAAGGATATTTATTAGTTTATTCGAATATTATAGAAGGTCACCAATGTACGGATGAATAAAGAATAGTGACGTCATAATATAGTAGAGTATAGCCGGATTAATTAAAATCCATTTACGTTTCACTGCGTTAACAAGACGACGTGCATTTAAAGCGATTTAATTTTTAATTGGCTTAGTTGGTAAAAGCTGGTTTTTTGCTAGATTTTATTTAATAGAGACCGAGGGCTATGACCTACGTAGTCGTAGATTTAATTCCGAGATTAGGCAAATCGCTTCATTCCAGTTTTTTATATTAATGAAATATGAAAGTAAACATTGTGGAATATTCTGAAACCGGGGGAACATCAGATAATAAAGACTTTCCTTTAAGTCAAAATGAAATGAAATGAAAATGTGAAAATGCGCATTATTCACCGCGAACGACATACTAAACGAAAAATGACAAGTTTAGTATAACATTTTTAAATTCACTTATTTTTGTGTCTGAACCGAGTAGATACATACACTTTTAAATCTACATTTTGCAAAATGAGTTTTTAACGAACAAGTTTTAAAATCTGTTCATGCTTTTTAAAATAATATTACTTATACCTCGTGCTGGGAGACCCAGAAAACCGGCAATAAAGGCAACTGAACTGAAGTCGAGTATGACTGCGCTAATAATCCAGTTACACTGGCCCAGTCTCCAAGCATGTACTACATCCTCCCCTTCCCCTTCCCATACCCGGTCCCGGTTTCTCCCCATACCTCTAGTCTGCGGCGCTCACATTTACTCTCATGTTCTATCGTCGATTTAACCCTATGACAGCTAACACATTTAATCTCGATGGCTTTTGAGGAATCAATGCTGAAATCTGATTTTGTGACGCTATTCTGTGGATTAGGCACCGTTTGCACGTTATTTTGGTGGATAAGAGTCAATAAGCTCTGTCTGAGAGTCAGTTATTTTTAATCTGATAGCAGTGTGCGGGATGAATTGCTTTCCGTTGATATTGATAAAATTAGTTCTATTTTGATAGAGTTTGTGCTCTCCGATATAAACAATGAATTTAGAAAGTATGGTATATAGTTTTTGATGCTTTTTGTAGTAAAATATTTCGGTAATTTACAGTAAAGACTTTATGCAATCCACAACATAATCAAGTCAAAAAATTGGGACACTGATATCAAAGACATTTCAAGTACAATCATGTTTGCGCTGGCATAAACAATCGGCCCAAATAAGGAAATAATTAAATCTTTATAATTACTTTATTATTGTTCTGTAATACGCTTAACACGTTTAATTACTGGATTTAGTTAAAGTTTTAAGTTTTTATCAGTGTGACATCCGCCTTATAATTACGTGAAAGAACTTTAACTACAGCCCTCAATCAATCGCCCTCACTTTGAATTTATTTCCCGGTGAATTATTAAACACGATAAAATTACCTTTTAGTCCTATTTTAAGATGCTAATCAACTCCGTGGGAAAAAGGGTGGAATAATGAAGGCGGTTAATTGTAAAATAACACGAGTATTCATTTTATCAGTTATGTTTTTTACTCGGTTTTAATTAACCATCATAAAATCGTTTTTCCTTTCCTCCTTAGCTATGCTTTAGAATTTAAGTAGGCATACCTAAACCTTTATTTATATAATTCCTAAAAATGTTTTTAACAAATTTTCAGAAGAAACAACCACTTATTCCGAGGCATCAAAAAATTAAATCAAGTTATGGCCCAGTAGTATTACATACTGAATTAATTTATCACGTAAGGCTTTAGCAAACTTCAGCCATTTTTAGCCATTTTGTCATTCGTAATGTTTGCGGAGAACGGGCGGTACCCGTAGCGGCCGCTACGTGCCTACGACGTAGCGCTACGGCATGCGTAGCAGATTTATTAGCGGGTCCCTGTCGTAGCACGCCAGATGTAGCGTAAATTATCATCCACAGTGTTAAGGGGCTGAGGCGATAATGGAGGGAAATGGGAATTGGTAATTGCAACGCCTGAGCGTGGTAATAATATACGTCAACAGTGATAAAACAGATATCACTGTTTATTAAATGAGTATTTATAAACAAGTGCTATAAAAACGTATTTTTTATTGCAACGAATAGCGAGACGAGCACGCGATTCGTCTGATGGTAAACGATACGATATCCTGAATTATAAAGCAATGCTTGGCATTCCACTGCCCTCGCCATTCTGAGACATAAGATGTTATTATGTACAGTAGTTATTCTGGCTGCAATGTCCTTCAAACTGGTACACAATACTGCATTTACACTGCTGTTTGGCGGGAGAAATAGACATCCCCAGACTGCCAATTACATAATATGAGAGACCTACCAGTATGATGTTTTTATCGAAATATTTCAAGAATTGTATTATCACCATCTTTGTAAATGTATTTATCTTAGGCAGAAGTGCCGTTGTTGCCATCCATAATTAGCTAAGTTCATTTCCGTCCCAAATGTAATCGCCATCGTAAAATCTATTTTCTTTTAAATAAAACGCCGTCCTATATTTAATCTCTAAAAAATCAAGTGTATAATATAATTTTAGTTGCGGTTATCAGCGCTTTATCTTCGAGGTGTTCGGTATCTTGGCGTTATCAGCTTATCAGCGGCGTGACGGGCGACGTAAACACAGGTATGTGGCCGAGCGTCGGCGCCGGTGGCACGGGCCGGCCGATATCGCCTCAGTTGCCATCTCTACTATATACATATATACTGAAGAAATATAACCCAACTCTCTTTTCCACGGTCAATTCTATAATAATTATTTTCTGCCAAAATTATGGCCGATCGACATGGTAAAGATAGCTTTGATCCCGAAAAATATTTTGTTTCGGAACTGAGTGTTGCGAGAACAAAAACAAAAAGTTGGCGATGTCCGTGACATTAAAATAGGACTTTATTTGTGACGGATATGTATATTTTTAGTGACATATTTTTACAACACTACTAAGTACATTATACGACGATAGAGCTGCTTCCTGCTTTTTGGAGTCATCATGCCGACCTGTTCGAAACCGGATATGCACACTGCAGGCTGAACACGCATGAATAATTCCGACGGGATTTCCATTATTTCGTAAATTCGTCGCTATCAAATATCTATCAAATCACGACAACGCCTCGCCCAATTATATCAAATTTCACACAAGAGACGGTTATTCGTATTTGTTGAACATCGGTAAACAATAAAGTGGTATTGCGGCGCCTTAATTACATTATCGGTACAAATTGAATCGGCGGCAGAAGTTCATACGGCTGTTCGTCAGAGAGCGGCCAAACAATTAAAACAATGGCGCATTAACGGACGGAAATGTCAGTTCAAACAATTATCAATTTTAATTGCGATAAAACAATGTTCATTTTGTAATGACAATTGAGTTTTCATGTAATGTTCCTTTGTGCAGAAATCAACTGTTATTTAGCGAATTCAAGAGGGTTCATTTATAAAAGATAAATAGGGTAAGGGAAACCAAATACAATAGACATATTTATAAGCATTTCCTAAACGTGAAGATCGCGGGCCGGCAACAACGAGCGTGGTGGACTATAACCTAAGTAATTCTAATCGATCTTGATTTAAGAAAGCCAATGTAAGGCTCAGCAGAGAGTGATCATTATTAATTAATTTATAATATTAATTTATATATATATATATATATACACTAGTTTATAAGTATATATGCATATAATATTAATAATCTAGCCTGACTGCCTCGGTGGCGTAGTTGTATTACGGTATGATTAAAAATATGGCGATAGGATCACCCCCTATCGCATCATGGGACGAAACGCATAAGGCGAAATGTGGGCGTCCTGGTTGCACCTCTGTGTACCCCTTCTGGGATAATGCCGTGATGATTATGTATGTAATATCCCATATACGACCAACTGCTAAGCACGGGTCCCCTCTACAATCGACTGATCGATTGGGATGGGTTAGGCCGTAAACCACCACGTTGGCTTACCTCGAGTTATTACATGTATAGTATTTATGCCTAGATTAAAATTAAACTTAAAATTAAATTTATAGTTAGAGATTCTCAGCGATTGAAAGGATTAGATATGGTGGCATATAGCCCTATTGCGGGCGGGTAGGCTTACAATCAGATACTAATTAAAATATTAGTCGGTCTGATTGAGATCTTGATAGATTGCGATACCTGCGAGGCGCTCCGAGAGATTATAAAGAACCAATTCCACGGATCGACGGGCAAAGTTAAGTAATTAACTGTAATTATTTCACATATTTTAATATAAAAAATGAGATACTCATAATGTAACAAATCTTTGCATTGTCTTATGGCTAAAAAGAAGAATTATTTTATAGAACAATTCACATAATTATATTTCAAATAACAATCTGTGACGTTACAAAAGCTATATTACGATTTTTGTAAGCAATTAGTATAGAATTTTAAGTGATCTCGATGATGAAATCGATCAAAGTAACTCTGTCTCAAATATTGTATTTTTGTTGTTCATCGTACCCACCCCTCCCTGTAACCTCTATAGGGGCGCCTCGAGAGCAGGTGTCCGATTTTAATTTAAATTAATTCCATGAATTTCAAATGTTGTAAGGATGCGTTGCAGTGTTTCGTTTCTTCAAATTAATTAATTTGCATAATTTAACAATACTTGTTGGGCCTGGAACACTTCTATGAGAATTGATCGGTATTTTAAATATATGATAGTTATTTTGTGTAAAGATGGGTACACTAGTGAAAATGAGGATGTATACCTATGTATCTAATAATGTTTGTCTTTCTGTTTATTAGCTCCGTTATACTCTTAAATAATATATATCGTATAATCGTAATTTTTATTTTTTTTAATTTTAATTTACACTTACATCTGTATTTTTAAACATTTTTCTCATTTCGAAATACATAAGTCAAGACAATAACTATTGCCTTCATAAAAAATTGTTACATGTATGTAATATTTTAAAATAAATGCTCGAGCACACGAGATTGGTATCGGTTATGTAATTAATGAGTATTATATCGGTTGAGATAAAGTCGACATGTCCTTTACATTTCCCGATGGCCATCGTCTAGATACGACGACGAATGGCGCCACAGCCGATAGTGCACTATATTACTGTTAGATATGTTTGTATTATTTAAAAACGGAAGAGAATAAGGGGTTCCCCTGATAAGGACTAACAATGCCCATGAACAGTGACGCAAGCCTTAGTTCTTGATATGAGTTTACTTAGTGAGATATTTTGTCAAAATAATTAAAATTCGTAAGGAGTTCTATTTTCACCATCATTAGTCATGGGTTGAATATAAGTGTTCCCTAAATAACGAATAAATGAATCAATCTTCTTTTCGATCTTACATAGATCCCCAAATCCGGTGTATGTAGCTCAAACATTTTTGTCTTGGTACTTATCATGAGTGGCTTCCACGTGGCCTTATTACTTAACAGATTATGCACATAGCTACAATGGTAAGATGGATGTAAGGTTACGGACGTCGCGGTGCTAAAAGGCGAGCGTAATGTTTATTGCTCCCACTTTATTGTCTTGCTATTATTATTCGACACTCAAACGTACTTTTTGTCTAAAAGTCTGTGGAGTTGTGATGAAAACACACCTTTATATTTTAAAAAAATCTGCCCATTAGAAGAACTCATCGATAGTTCCGTGGCGCAGTTGGTTAGACGCCGGCTGTGAAACGAAAGGCCGCGGGTTCGATCCCCGCACCGAGACAAATGTGGTGGAGTATACGGCCTAACCACTGTCAATCCGTCCGTGCCCTGCAGACTGACATAATATGGGCTGATGAAGATGTCTAGCATTATTATATCTGTGATATTATTCGGCTGTCTTCGTGGTTAAGCTAGATGAGACGTCGCGTCGGCGGTGTAACGCGACACCGCAGGTACTACTCACTGTAACAAATGTCTGTGACGTTCACTAATACTTGTGCAATATAAAATAATAAAGTCTTTAGTGTAAGCTCTCCTACGATACAAAACTTGGACCTTACAGTGAGATAATAACTGTGTATTTATTCATGTTTTAATCTAGATTAATTCAATTCAAATTGATTTAAAAATTCAACACCACTCAGAAACATCAACAAGGTATTTGCGCCGTAACATTTAAAAATCCCTAGAGAGCGATACTCACTTAATATCTAGAGATGCTCTATAAAGTTAAATTTGCTTCAATTAAACCCTCCCCGTCTCCCCCTCCCCTTCTCCCCCTCCGTGGCGTGCACGAGGCAACACGCGTGCCGACTGCCAGCCAACCTAATCAAATCACGATGTGTAAAACATTAATTCTGAAGCAGGAGCTCCGTACATTTATTATATTACGCGGACATAATTTTTTTATTACTCCCGCAATAAAATAACTTTGTGCGTTAATACGTAAAGCATGATTTGGCCCGGTTTATATTTAGTATCCACAATGCCCCCGATGTAAAGGACCCGGATTAAAACGTTGAACTTTTAAGCTTTCGGATAAGTTAGTTAACAAGTTACTCGTAAAGCTCCTAAGCTTAATGATTGTAACTTTAACAACCCAGTAAATTATACATATGATAAAAGCCGTACTTATGAAGTATCTGTTGTTTGGAAAGTGATTAAAAAGTACATAATTATACCTATTTGACCGACTGGGTAGGCAGATTTGCTAATAGCATCCCCCACACCCGTAGTTTACCAAGTCAACTACCATATCAAAATCGATTGATGTTAGGCCTATTTTAGGCCCGGTAGGTTCGAACCCACTGTGTAACATTTTAAAATCTCATGGGAGTTCACAACATCAGAATTGACACGCACAACCCCTATCTTATTTAGGTAAGGAAATAAGCTTTGCGAACTTTGCGTGACCCTTGAATCACCTCAGCCCGTAGAAGTCAATTTATTTATTATATTTTATCATTGTCTTGAAACTTAGATTATAGTACCACATCGTGTTCCAAAAATATTTATATTTTATACAATATGTCTATTTATGGTATATTTTATAAATATTGTTTTGTGTTTATTGTGCCAAAATAAACGTTTTTATCCAACTATCTATGTACAGAAAAAAAAATTATAATATACATTAAAACTAAATGCATGATAATGAAAAACCCGTCATTATTAACTGTACGTTTCCACGCGACTTGCATTGGCCATTTTAGGATCTATCACTTTAAATTACGTCAAAGTAAATACTCCAAAGGGTAACAAGAGTCAGTTATAATATAATTAAGACGGCGCGCCTCGTCAGTACGGAACAGAGCGATACTCACCAACAATCATGAGCCGACCACCGTCGTGTCACTGACTAAGCCTCGGCGTACCCGCGCGGCACCGGCCAGTTGAAATTACATCTAATGGAGTTTTCACTTCGTCACAAAGACTACTTCACGAATATTTAATGTACGAAATGTGTGCAAAGGCACCCTCTCGGTTGCGCCCTCAACCCACGCCCCACTTCACCCGCGTCCGCCTTTTTATAGAATATCCGTGAGTCCAAAGGTCACATGAATTCGGGAATTAGTATAACCTCAGCGGACAAACTATATCTGCATTTAAATGCAAAACTAACAGCATGAATAAGATATTTCCCGCCGGGTGCGGCTCAAATCGGAGCGGAATATTCCACGGGAACATAAAGAAGGCTTAAGGTATATATTTTCCATGAAATCGTAAAGACATGTCGGCGCTGTGTATTTTAGGGTGAATTATTGGCGACATTTTATATGTTGTTGAATCACACGCGCTTTTTCGAATACATTTTATTATGAATTAAAATTCGATTTTGAATGGAACTAAAATTTTATTCTATTTGTGATTCGTGTTTATTGTTGCATAATCATCATCAGCCAGTTGCAGTCCACTGCTGGGCATAGGCCTTTCCCAAGCTACGCCACAGAGCCCGTTGAACCCCTATAATTTAATTATTATTGACTATTTTCTAAATAGATAAATTACTAGTCGCTCAAATAACATATGCAAGGTGGTAAAGCCCTAATTTCGTTTTACGTAAAAGCAAACAGATGAATGTGCGCCTTCACCTAACAGTATGATAGTCGGTTGAAATGTGCTGATATATATATGTGTAGTAATATATTATTTATTATATATAGCGGAGGCCTGCGTGGCCTGCGCTCACTATTGAGACATACATAACTCCAAAGCGATAATGGCGTAGGTGGCAGCTTCGCGGTTCAAAGAGCTTCACGCATCGAGAATTTAAGTAAGCTTATAATAAATATTTAGCTAACGCTTTTAAGATGTATAGATTTATTTATGACAAAACGGTTAATACCATCGCCTTGAAAGTCTAAGTGTTATGCCCTTTTATAATCTATACTGAGAGGTCTGCCAAATTTATCGCGCCCACATAAAATGTCGGTCTTCCGCCGCTGCATAACAGGAATACTTAGGCTTGATTTATTGCGTATTTAAGCGCTAGAGCTTTTTACTTATTATAGCAAGCGCGGGTAGAATGAGCGGAGCACCTCGACCGAAGGTACCTTATAAGAAAGTAATTCAAACAAAGAAATTTATTATTCGCGCGGTACACAACTCCGCTTCCTGTAAAATAGATAGCCGTAAAACTGTCTATTTATTATATATAACATTTTGGGTTCCCTCGGGAGATAAACTTTACGGAGTGAAATTTTCCAAGATCCCTGTAAGTTCCTATGGCATCGATCCACCCGCTCGGATGACAAACAAAAAACTTGTGCTGTAGTGTTACACTTTGACAGCTTGCGAAGTTTATTGATATTCGTCGGGGAATTAGCATCGACGCAATCAACTTGCTTCTTGTTCAAGCTCTGCATATTAAATGATTAAAAAAATATTGTAGTATAGAAACACAGACAAGTTGAAGGGATGACTTGATTAAAACGTGCAAGAAGATGTTGTATGCAAGCCATTTGTAACATGTCGGTGTGGAATTCCTTGAACAAGACTAAGTGCATGGATTGGCAATAGACAACTATTGTATTATTATTTACGTCTCGACGTAATTTTTCATAATTTCACTATTCTATAAAAATGAAATATAAAAAAATGTCAATCAGCAAGCTTTTAAATAATTTTAACCTCATATGCCATAATAACTCGCTCAAATTAATATCACCCAATGTAATTGTTATAATTATGCAGATAGGCGCAAGCTGCCTCCTCGAGGCACATCCGACATGTACTCACAGATAAACCTCAAAATCCCCCCGGGTTCTAAATTGCATTCAATGTAGAAGATATTTAACACTCGGAAGGTCCGTAGCGACATCTAGCGGAACTTTTAGTTAATTAAGTTTCAGTTATACTCCGGCATTTGTTTAAGTTCTTGTAAAGGTGGGGGTAATAAATTTAATTTCGCCTGCGGGTTCTGAGAAATTGCACTCTCTTTGCAACTCGATAATACTTGGAGTACTTTTTTATTTATATCTCAGCGGTGTGAAAGACTGTTTGTTTAGTCCCCGTTGTATCATTTCAATGTTCGGGAAATTAGTAAGACTTTGAATGTGAAATTGTGAATATGGACAATTTAATTTGATTTATCAGTTTAATGGTTGCAGGTATAGGCTGTGACCTGTGAGGAATTCTATAAAATCGCAATCTACTTTAATATAAGTTATACGGTCTGTAAATTTTTGTATTAGTTTCCGGAGAGTATTTTATGTTCGTTGAGCAAGAGACTTATTATTCATCACAATTCACACATTTAATATAATAGTGCAATAATTAATTAGATATAATTTATAATGTACAGGGAGGAGGGCAGTTTGCCAGTCCAAGAAATCTCATTGTGGGAATTTTTAAACCTAAAACTCACAGAAGCAAATTGCTAGTTCAGCTATTATATCTAATTAGACCTGCCATTAAATGATAATTTTGTTCTTAAAAATATATAATGACACCTAAATCAGTCCGAATTAAATAATTTCCAATGATACGTCTAAAAACGTCCACAAATGAGACGACACGAAGCGAGAAAAGTGCACGAGCGAAAAACGTTGACCTACATTTCTTGCGCGGAATTATTTCCTCAATAAATTATGATAAGTTGCGGATACATCGGGCGGAATTTTACGCATCGAGTCAGCGCGTCGAGCACGGAGTCTCGGGGTCAAGGGCGCGTAATACGCATAGAGACAATTGCCGCGGACTCCGCCTTACAGATCGAGGTCTTGTCGTTTTTCATCGCGGAAACGGTGACTCGCCCTTTTCGTGACGGATATACTCGTGTTTCTTGTATTCTCCATTTGTATGTGACCCAAACGCGAGACAGGTTTTTTGTACTGGCAAGACAAAGGGTTCAGTATGCATGTAATCCTAAGTATAGCAAAGTCGGGGTAGAGAATGGTTTTCTTCTGATCCTCTACGCAATTATGTAGGCTTGCTCGGAAAGAGGCTGAATGGGCGAAATACCAGCAAAGTATAAAAGATTATGGGTTTGAAAATTCACAAAAAAGGCTTCTTAAGAAAAAAAGATTATTTCAACTAGATGGCAACGTAATTACACATATATGGCTATTGTAAACCGTAAAACCAAAACTAGATAATTCACTGTGTACGAGTGTTTTAATTTCACGGTGTGGAATCAGCTTAAGAATTTATAATTATTTACGTTAATCCAAACTAAGTGAAAAAAAATTTTTTTAATTATCAATCGTGGACACAATAATGCTGGACTGCTAGAAAGCCATCCTATCCGTGCCCTCCTCATTAACTCTTACTTACTTTACTTTATTATCCATATTTTGATTCGTGTTTTCCCTAACTTGTGCAGTAAATGACCTCTACGCTTACAAATGTAAAGCGAGCCATAGCCGCCCTAATTTCTCTTGTGTAAGAATTTGTATAGGACGGGGTGGGGGTGTTTTTGATTAAAAGTCGCTCGCCATGGATCCAGGGTTATTAATTTCTGGACGTTTTACCGTGAAGTGAATATTTAGCTGGGGACAATACTGTTGAACACTATTTGACGATAACTTATTTTCTTATATTATGGATTTAATAAACTGAACACAAATGTATGTGTTATTTAACCGTTTTGAAGTAAACTAACTGTACAAGTATTCACAATACACTGTTTGCATTATATTAGTAATATTGTAATGAATGGATCACTGCAATTAACAAATGAATTTGAAAATTATATAGGATATTTATCGATCCAGCGATCTGTGTTACCGGTTTCGAGGAGGCCAGCGTAATTGCGTTGACGAGATTTGACACCAGAAAGAAATAAAAATCGAAAATCCGGTCATTCTTAATAAAAGATATACATAATAGAAAGTTTATTGACAATTCAACGACTGCCAGCGCGCGAGAATGAATCATGAAAAAAGGGGAGCAGGATTTGCTGGCCAAGAGAGACATTCTAGTTTGAGATGTTGAAGAAGTGAGACGTAATTGGACCAAGAAATAAATACTGTGTTACATAACCAGGGCGTTTAATGCAGAAGCCTGTAGTCTTACACTTTCAATAGCATACTAGGTCACTTTCACAAATGGAACATGTATGTCTCTGCCACAAAAATGAACATATGTTTTCGAACCCGTTACACTGCATAAATAGGCGTACTCACATTGTCAGGGCCGGGGGTCTACATCCGGCCTGTCTCAGGCTGCGGAAATAGACGGAATCTCACTGCCGCCAATCGTTTCGATGGCACATTACATTTGTACCGAGAGAGAATTTAATGTTATATATAAAGAAAATGAGTTGCCCGTCGCTGGTAGTACGCGAATACATGATATTTAGTTTTTTTTTTTTGTTTGATCCTCTAGACTTTAGAGGGTAGAAATTTGGCACTTATGGGAAATCTGTTACATGTTAATTTTAAAATAGTTGATAATATTAAATTGTATTAGTTACATAAAGTCTTTATAAATAAAGTGTTGTTTTTATGTGCGTATCAAAAAACAATGCAATGCAATCAATTTTATGTCGTACATTTTTTTGTCCGTATTTCCCTTTTTACAAAAATGGACATTACTTTTCAATATAAAATTATTAAATTTTCATAAACACGTGAACGGCAATAATTATTTTGATAACCGTAAGATTGTAAATATGAAAATGTAAACCACGGAGATAAATACGCGTTCTTTAACTAGTTGCCAAATACGAGGTTTCATTTAAGCGGCAACTGTTCCGGAATGTTTTAAGAGGAAATAGCTACTTTCGTGTTTAATTCACTTTTTCATCATATTTTAGGCGGCGGTGTTTTATTTTCACATCTGCACGAGAGGGACGAACTGAAAATGTTACGTTATTTTAATATGCATATTTAATTACGAGCACCCGAGCCGTCACAAATTAAAATCACATTTTGAACACGGTATTCCAAACACACAGTTAGCACAACGTCTCGCATAATCCAACCAATATCCAGACCCCATAAGGCAAATCGACAGGCACAATACCACAAAGTAATGCATGTTAAATATAGTACAATTGAAATTAGAATGCACAAATCAATGGTAAGTGCGCACAGTCGCGGAGTGACAGCGCCGCGGGGCCAGTGTCCTCCCTCGCCGTTCTAATTGAATTAATCAAATTAATCGAATCAGTTTCCGGACGCGAGCGCGGACTCTCCAAATGTCTTTCACAACGTTTTTCCGCGCCGAACTCGCCGGGATTTATTAAAACTTGTATTTAAGCGCCCTCGAAGGTTAATTTGAAAATGATTAATGTTGACCTTCGGGATTTTTCCGGGCGGTTTCAAAGCTTTACGGTTAATAAGTAATGGCGGATTATGATCGAGCACATTGCAAAGTTTTGCGACTAGGTACAAGACTAAAGTTTTGTTTGTGTCGCGTTATCATTAATAGTAAATACTGCCGACGCGACATACATCGTCCATATTCTACATCAATATTAAAGTTTATACCTCAAACTAGAACTTATCGATCTCACAGCTAATGGAACTGAAATAAACATTATATTTCCGCTTGATTCGCCACTCCGGCTTCTTATTTTACGACCTGCATCAAACAACTGAATCGGTCAGGATAGTAAAACCAAACGGAGCTGTAAACGTCACGAACCTCACGCCTCACGCAAAATCTCCAATTTTATTTCGTCTTGACAAATAAATTATCTGCGCTGTGTTTACATTTCGGTGTCCTGTTCCCTATCCCGATAATAGTGTGGCAGCCCTATCCGCCAAAGCCATAAATACCGCACAAGCCATTGGAATAAGAAAACGTCTGCTCACGCATACATATCGTAAATAACCAAACTAATAAATATATTTTTGTCAAATGTCAGTCGAGTATTCCGATCCCTTATCCCACCGTCCCGGGACCACTTAGGGACACCGGAATATTTCGATAAACCAGTGCTTTTAGCCGGGGCACATCAAAGGCAGCCGACAATTAAGGCACTAACGCCGGTCTCCCGCCTGATAACGCTCCAATGCGATAGTTCCGATGTTTTAGTCACTTTAATATTTATTGTGGTTTGAGAGCTTGGGTTGCTTATTGAAGCGGTCGATTTATTGGTCTCATGACAGCAACATAGACCAAAGAGGCCAAGCGGTGGGACTCAAGAGAAAAATCTCATTTGAAATGCAAAAACATTTTAGGATATATTTTGAGTGAAAGCGACTGTATATTTATGACCAATGTTGGCAAGTTAACTCGCGAGATAATCTATAGCGAAACTGTCATGCGATAATCGCATACGATTCTCGCCACGAGAAACTCTCCCCGTGTAAATAGGTCTTTAAAGCACGGAAACGAGGGAAATTCAGTAGCAAAGAGAATACTGAATACCAAATATTTAAAATCAAACCGCACTCGCCAGAACAGAGGCGGCCCGGTGCCGACCACCCCGCCACAAAACGACCGCCCCCAGCGTTTAGCACTCCAACAATATACTTTATAAAATATTGCAAACCATTTTCCGTCATTTATATTTAAGTTCGTATGTGCGAATATTAAAATTGACAAATTCGTGCTCAACGATATTCGCTGGAAGTCACAGGACCCGGGCCGTGTCCAATAGTATGTCTATCTCCCTGGCACCGGCCGGGATAAGATCAGGTTGATCCATGAAATACTGGATCTTAAATAATGAAAAATTACAATCATCTCTAATTTGGTTCTTCAATTTCACAAAAATATAAATCGTAATCGTACAAGTCAGTGACAACTTCCGAATGAATAGCACCCGTGTAAACATTATTTTAACGCGAAATCGTCACGTAAGGCGTTATGGCGTACGCATATCCGTACAAAAGATATAAAGAACGAGGTGAGAGGGGAGTGGGTTTCGGGGAGTGGGGTGTGGGGCGTGTTTCAATTCATCATTATGATTGATATACAGACCAATTCCTTGGGCAATTCCAGGCAACGGTACTAGTGTATAACAAGGAACGGGACGGCGACTCGCGTTACACTATCTGGTGTGTAGATAATTATGGGTAAAAAACAAAAATCGATGGAGTTTTATAACGAAATAATATCTGAAATACTAATTGAAATGTTACATAATATCTGCTTCGGAAGATCTGTTTCTTAATTCGATAGTTACAATATTAAGTACCGTTATAAACCATAAACATATTTCTTGTGAAATACAATTAATTAAAAACTATATCTCATTAAATTTTGTCCTAGGGATCCTTCAAAATGTTAATCAATCAATGGCAGCAAGTATGGAATGCGAGTATTTTGCACATTATCTCTTTCTTAGTCAAATTCCATCCGCGAAGGCGTAAACCATACACGCCTCGAATGTTCAGACATTTAGCCCTTATTACACGAACAGACAGCAAACGAATAAAAATACCAAATATAAAAGTCGGCATTATGAAGGCCGAGCCATAAAATCCATCCGAGAAGTTAAGAAAAGGTTTTTATTTATAGCCGCGCTGTGTACACACTGCATGTATCAAGCTATTATGGCGCGAGACTTCTGCGTGTTGGGATCTATTTTCTCACTGCTGGGATTCTATCTGGCCTGTGGGATATGAGGCCTAGTATTTTTTTATTACACAAGTCCGGCAAATGAGCAAACAGGTCACCTGGATGGTAAGTGATCACTGCCGCCCACGACCATCCACAACGCTTGACTCATAGATGTATCGCCGGCCCTTAAATGGCCCCAGTATGTCAAAAAATATCTAGGATATATAATTTATGGTATGTTGATGAACTATCTTGTAATTAATCTTGTGATATTTGATGTAGACTAAATAAAAGCATATTTTTGTTGACGATTTTAAAACATTTAAAATCTCACGAATAAAATAATTTAAATTGGACTATACTCGTACTATTATTACCTCGGTATTGCTTAATATCTCTGTTCTATCGTTTGTTCTCCGAGAGCTGAATAACTATAAAAGACGGTACCATAGTCACCTACCATCGTTCCGCAGGTAACTCTACCTTGTCAGTATAAAAGTAATAATTGTATTGTATTGTATCAGCCCATATACGACCCACTGCAGGGCACGGGCCTCCTCTACAATCGAGAGTACGATTGAGAGTGGTTAGGCCATATAGTCCACCACGCTGGCCTAGTGCGGGTTGGCGGACTTACACACCGTAGAATTCCTTTTTTTTTTAAATCGCTACGGTATGCAGGTTTCCTCACGATGTTTTCCTTCACCGTTAAAGTGCGTGGTGATTGACTATCAATACACACATAACTCCGAAAAGTCAGAGGTGTGCCCTGGGATTTGAACCCGCGACCACCGTGAACATGTAGGCAGCCGAGTCTGGTCCGATACCACGAGGCCACCACGCAAAAAGTAATAATATTCAAATAAAAAAATAATGACGAACTTAACAGTTGACCGCACAGGTGCGACACAACCGTACCTAATATACATTATATAATAAAAAACCGTCTTCAAAACCTCGTCTTTACCTTTCAAAGGGGTACGAAGGTAAATCGGTGTAATATATTAAATTCCCAATCACATCACGCCTCCTCCGATCGGCCGATGTCTCGGTAACATTTATTGAATTTAGCCAATCCGCTTAACACTGACATTAAATTACCTACAACCACTGTATTTACATGAATATTATGTTTTCATCCCGACCAACATATTCAAGAGTAATTTACAGACGAGCAATTAATTTCGATTGATTTTGCTCGCCTGATTGAACTAGCGGCTCCATGTATTAGCATTGATGCTTGATGTCCTAGGTTTGATTCTCAGGTACAGTGATACACTATGTATTTAAAGATTATTCATTTCATGCACTAGACGTTTCTTGATGGCTAGAAACTATCCCGCTTTCTTTCCCACTACTGCAAATAACGTCTGTCTGTCACGAGTTGCACGGAAAGAATTAATACTGAACATCGACGAGCTTCTTATGGGCTGGGTTTGTACCCGTACCAACATTAACCAAAAATATATAATGTATAAATATCTAACTATCCAATATCCATTCTACTGTATAGGTGAACGAAAGCGAATAATGAGAGGTATTATCTATTTTAAATTCATATTTCTCGACTCGTATTGGAAATCAGCGCTGTGTTACTGCTTAGGCTGTACTGAAGCATTTAGCTGAATGCGAAGCCCTTTGTTGTCGCGATAATAATTATTTTAAGTATTTGTGTATCAATTACCTTCTTTATTAGTATATTTTAGTACTCAATAATGCATTATTTCTTTCTCCTTTCTGTGTAGATGTTAAATTACAAGCTTCTTTAGTTCTACGAATACTTACGGCAAAATAATACGCGTTTATATCATGGACTTTATCAAATCAACGGACTATTTTTCCCGTCACGGGCACAGTCGTTGCGGCAGCGAAATATTATTTACTTATTTACAGAACCCGAATCAAAGCCTATAAGTGTATTAATATTGAAAGAAGCCTACTTAACTAAGCGTTTGTGACGTCGGCGGGACGGAAAAACATTCGTATTCATACAAAATGTTTGTAAGGAGTCGATTCAATAGATTTTTGTGAGTTTTTCCAATATTTTTTTCCTTTAGGAGCAAGGATTAAGATTACTGCGTTCACAAGATTTTGTTAAATGCGTATCGGTTATTTGTGAATGTTGTTATTGGTTTTTGTAATCGGTTTAAGTGAGGGTTTAGTAGAGAGCAGGGGTCGCGGGGTTGTACCTAGGTCATACCTCTGCCTAATCGAATGGAACTAATAAATATTTTATTTCCAATTCCTTATCTTCAGTTATTACTTTTGTTCAAGTAAGGGGCAACTAAGAATTCTCCGGACGATTTCACTCACTGGATTTCAGTATCCTTATATACATAGGTACATACATTAACCCACGATTTTTTCCAGAAAAGGTAAGCAGAGGTTTCCCTAGTAGTAACCAGGAAAGTCTTGTTTCGCCTTGTCTTTTCTTTTTACATTATAGGGGGCAAATGAGCATATGGTTTACCTAATGGTAAGTGATCACCGCCGCCCATGAACATCTGTTTCGTCCTGCGATGTGATGGGGGGCAAGCCTATCGCCATATCGGGCACAAGTTCCCGACTTCGGGCTGATAATGAATAAAAAAATCCCTATCACTATGCCCGACTCGGGTTCCGAACCCGAGACCCGAGACCTCAGCATTGTAACCGTACCGTTATTGTAGTTGTACTAACAACTACACCACCGAGGCAGTCATATTTCAGCATCCGATATCATTAAAATGCCCAATTTCATCATTTCTACTTTACACAGGACGCTAAAAGTGACGCAGGTTGTGACATATTCTTTAGTCATGCATCAGCCCATATACATATGTCCCACTGCAGGGCACGGACCTTCTCAACATATGAGAGTAACATTGAGAGGAGTTAGGTTATATAGTCGACCGCGCTAGCCTAGTGCGGGTAGGCGGACTATACATACCGTAAAGATTCTTTAAAATCGGTATGGTATGCACGTTTACTCACGATTTTTTCCGTCACCTTTATAATGCGTAGTGATTGACTATCAATTCACACATGACTCTGAAAAGACAAAGGTGTGCCCTGGGATTTGAACCCGCGACCACCGCAAACACACACACTACCGGTGGCTGCGTCTGACCAGTTACCAACAGGCCACTACGCGCTTTAAATTTAATATACTTTAATAGAATATACAATAGTTTTAAATAACAAGACTCTTATAATCACTATTTCGTTATTTAGGCATCTGTGCCTCAAGTATTCCCTCTCCTTACAGCCTTACAAATCGATTTAATGAGTACACACGAATTTCAATTGAGCCAAGCGTAATACTGAGCTAATAAGGACTAATATCACATAACAGTTGACGTTGTCAGAGCTTCACGCGACTGACAAGTGGGAACTAATCAACGGGCACACGCGGTAATCCCCGATTTGGTGGATTTCAATACGATATTCATTGTCCCTGAGGACCCTTTGAAGGTCGACACGTAGATTCCGTACTAAGGGTTCGTCATTAGAATAAGCAACGCAAATGAGCTCCTTTTGGAATAATTATTTTCAATTTGTATTATTAAAATACAAGAAGGATTTAATTTTAAATGGTTTTCTTTGCTGACACATTTCAGTCATTACAATGCTTCTGATTGTGACCGCCTCCGTGGCGCAGACGGTAAGACGCCGGCTGTGAAACGAGAGGCTGCGGGCTCGATCCCCGCACCGAGACTAATGTTTGTGAAGGCCACAAATATTTGTCTCGGGTCTGGGTGTTAGTGAGACCAAAAAGTCTCTCGTGGTTTATGATACCCACGGCATAGTACTAGATCTTAGTATGGGTCAGGACTATGTATGTGACTGTTAAGTGTACTTATTTATTTAAATTTCGCCTGATAATATGCAGTTTAATCCAAATGAAATATCTAATGATATAGATACTTGCCGGTCGATACGATTGTGGCAGCCTATTCGAAACTAGATACACAAACTGAAACGTGACACTTTTGTGTGTTTCCGCGGGTTTTCCAGGGTAGGGTACGATGAACGCTATCTACCATCCTACCTATATCCTACCAACAAACAGAAAAAAGCGTGAGAAAAAAGCAAATTCAATATCCTTAAAAGCATGTGACTCGATTGGTGAAATGCATTTTTGAGTACCCACAGTGGAATGACGTGAGGACAAATAAACGGAACGAAATAATTTTGCAGAGAAAAATACACCTTTGTCCATTTTGCTCCACGGATCGCACTCACAGCGTACAAAGAGAATCTCCTGAATAGCAAAAACTAGTAGAGTGGAAGAGGGTTTTATTAACGTTCCGTAATCACTAGAGCAATTAAATATTTAAACCCGTAATTAAAACGTTTCAAAGTTGCTTTAAATTGCTTCCATCAGCGAAAAGAAACTTAAATTATTTTCCAGGTATTATTTATTTAACTAAGCATTGTATGTTCATTTTTATTCCTTTTTAAAACATTACTGACCCGTACTTTTGATGAAGATAGAGTAACACGGAAATGTTGAATACTTTGAGAACCATCTATTTGAGCCTAGGTATCTGTGTCAGTGGTAGGACATTTGTACATCTCTAAATAATATTAAACAACTTGTAACATTTGAAGATAATAATCACTGTATTGTAAACTGGTTTTGAAAAGAGCAACACTAGAGTTTCTTGCCCGTTCTTTTCTAGTGAAAACCGCTTTCTGAACCGGGTGGTAGAAAAAAAATTACTGAATCTAAATGATGTTGAACATTTTTACAGATTCAATAAATTATTTTCATTTTCATTTTTAAACGACAACTACACCTATACTATGATGGATAATGCAATATAGTGACCAAAGGAAGAGCCTCGTTTCAGATTCAGCTCTTACTGGTTGCAGTCAGTCATCCGCAAAATTCGTCTATCTCTATCATTCCACAGTGTCTGATATACCCTGTTATTCCTATGAGAAATATCTGCGGAAACTCATGATAAATGAACAATGGTTCAACTCAATCGGATAATTGATGCAGCAGTGAATAAAACACTTTTTCAAGCGCCACAGCTGCAACTGTTGATAATGAAATACTTTGTATGCGTGTTGTAAAGACCTTATAAATTGCAAAATACAATAAGATTTCAATTTTATGAAGATTTATATTCTTTAATGTGTCTGAGAAAATCTGTTAATATTGCAATTTTTGTTTATTCGTATCGTAATCGGTCTGAAGGACGTTTCTTTAAAATATACCACAAATCATAATGTTTGTTATAATATTTTATTTGGTTGAGGCGCCGAATGAGGAACAATGTGCTGATTCTATTCCCGGATAGAGAAATATTTTGTAATCTACAAATATTTGTTTCCCGTGTATATTTGTAAAGAACCTCTTATCGCCGAAATCAGAAGCGTATGTAACTGTTGGTGTTATTTATTGAGATTAAGATGAAACGTCATAATTAAAATACGATGAAAAAATTAAATTAGGATAATAACCGACACTGCCTATCTTCACATTTTACGAGAGTAGCTTCGAAATGAAGGATACTACAACTGTCCTTTGATTAGAGAAACGGGCAGTGAATTGAAAGGACGTGGTTAGATAACCGTTCACAAGCAAATGTTTGGATCACACACAAATAGGTACTGTTTCGACCGTCGGACCGAAAAGTTTCTAGTGGTTGCTGATACCAGCAACATAATATAACCGGAACTATATGTTGTATATTTAATGTTAGGTATCAACTAGTAACGACATATTAAAATAAAACATATTCGATAAACGCCAGCGATTCGACTTCAAAATTTACTTATATTAATAATAAGACCCAAAAAACATACTTTGATGGAACATCCTCTTTTGGTTTTATTTTCTTACATTATTATTCTTCTTAGTTCGCGTATAATTCATTCCAAGATCGTTCTACGATTGTTAAGTTTTTGTTTGAACCGAAATGTCTTTAACGAACTCAAATTAGAATCATGTCTAAGTTCTACACCGAATAACCTTTCTCTAAAAAGTTCGATTGTTAAGTGAACATCGCGAAACACTTGCTTATTTATCTGCATCTTATTTACACTTAATTATATTTAACTACAGTTTCGCTAAGTGGGTCCGTTGATTCATAAAAACCTCGAAGAAATACTATCGCAGAATATTCGCGAACAAATACTTTGAACAACATCGACCGAGCGACATCTCCTTTCTTTAAGTTGGTTAAACAAGGCCGTTTACTTGTCTTTAAATATTGCTATGGAAACATTGAGACTAAATTTTATTCATATTACACCCGACGGGGCCCTACCCAATCTTAATAGAGCCTCGATGCAATTATGCCGGCCTGTTCGAAGCTAGACATATGCAGGCTTAGCCTGAAACGCGATATTCTAGCTTGGGTTATCATGACGGTATTCCTACCACAGTGTAACCGTACACCGTGACTACCGAGTCACTCTCCAGACTGATACGAATACACCAGCTAAGACAGACGAAGTTCCTCTCATAAACTATCACTCTTGAACAAGTAACGAACCGTCTGTATTGAATTGATAAAGAGATTTAAGCGAATTTAGTTTTAAAGTTCTAAAAATTAAAATTTCTCAGGAATGTTATATACCCGCGCGTTATTCTCTATAAATTATACTTTATAATAAAAGTATATTAATGAACGTCAACTATTTGTAATTAATTGTTATTAATTTATATGAAATTGATGCAAATTATTGCAATTACGCTTTGAAAATTGTTTCATTTTATTCGTAATTTTATTATCAGTTTTATACGCGCCGAATTTAATTAACAGTTATAATTTAATCGGTTGTATTATTAATCTATTATAATAGAAATTAATAAACGAATTTCATTTCACAGTATATTTTTATACGGAGATTGAACCCGCTCCCTTTTAGATTATAGCTTGTTAATCGCGCGTTGCACCATGGTGGTTATAATGTATCCCGCTTTTCCGGAACGTATTACATTAGAGATAATTATGTTAAAAAATTAAATATTCAACACTTTTTATCTGTTTGAGCGAACACAATGTAAAAATGAAAATAGAAATTTTAAACTTAATCTAGGCCGACTATTTCAATATATTACGTTTCACAAAGCGTCAGATAAGCTTTGAATTTTTTAAATGTGAACATCATGTTTAACAACACGCCAGTTCTCCCAAAGGGATAGACAGAGGTGCAACAAGTGCCCTCAGATTGCCGAGCCGTTCCGTCCTAACACATGATGTCCTAAGATAAACAGGCGGCGAGCTCTTCGTCGTTTCGGATATAAATTTCAGTCAGGGACAAATCAAAGACTTTTCTAACCAAAAACCTAAAATATATTGCCCCGTTAAGAAATCGAATCGATGATCTCAAGATTCCAAACAATCGCTGGCAGTAAACCAACTCATGAAATACACCTCATGTGTAATTTAAAGAACATCGGTCGCTTTCTATACTTGTGTGAGCTGGCAAAGAAGTATAGTTTAGACACTTGGGATATCGTTTATTTTGTTAAATTGTGCATAAGCAACGACGCCCAATAAAAAAATATTATTGTAATGTCGAGGATTTCAGATTGTCTCGTGTATTTGTAACTTTATAGGTTATGTAGAAAGTGTAATCAAAACCAAGTCACAAATATCAATTACATTATTAAAAGAAGACACACAATACTTAAATAATAAATCACTAGAAAGCGAAGTGGTGACTACCTACACAACGGTCATGTACGAGTATATCATAAAAGTAATGAGAAAAACGTAGTAATTATTTTTTCTATGATAATATTTTATTTCTCATTCATTACATCTTTTAACCTATTGTTAAAACCTACATTGAATCAGAATATAATTGATGAAACGTGCTCATACGCGTTTAATACTGTTAAATATTTTTAATATCTTTTTGTTTAATCCCGGACTTTTAAAATAAATGAATATATATGCATTATAGTCCTAATAAATTGGACTATCTTATGATGTATAATTCATAACTGTTACAGTTCGTAGTCCATAATGGCAATTTTTCTATTATATGTTTTTCTGATTTTTTATTTAGATGGATGATTTATTATCCCGAGTTCACACTGAGACATCAAAAACGAATACTTTTTGGTAACGTTCAAATATTAATCTTTACGTTAATTATCCTTTTTCTAGATTTTTTCATAGGCACTGAGAAAACTTTGCATTATATAAAAAATATTTTTATGTAAACTTATTATCGCGATATAACGATGTTCGAGTTATAATAAGGGTTTGATATTTTTTGGAAAGGTAAATTGTATAGGATTGGTTTGTTTAATAAAAAAAATCGTATTGTGAGTGTATAGCTAATCCCGAATGTTTTATGTGAAGAAAGACGCGCATTTATAGATGTTCGCAGAATAAGCGACGCCAAATATAGACAAATACAAAATTACATCGCGTGTGAAAAGGTACGCCAAAAATTACAACCGGAATAATACAAACAACAATAAAATATTATAAACTTTTAAACAACAAAATAACTCATAAATGTAAAAATATAAACCGAAAACATAAAGAAACTATTTTTTCGGGATCATAAAGAAATAAGGATGAAAAGAAACTCACGATGCCGCAAGGGAAAAAAATAATAACACGAAAATCATTGATAACTGAAGGAAACTTTAATAAAAAAAATAAAAAAGTAGGATAAATAAATCATTTAACAAAATTTTAAATAAAAATTACACTGCAATTTATCCACAATATTTAAGACAAGTCGAAGTGCGCACATTTTTATCAAATTAAATTCAGAACCCACTCACTTATTACTGTTTTTCTATTATTATAACTATTAAAAACTTGATTCAAAACGAATTTATTAGCATTAAAAATATATTTTTTATGAAACTGCCACTTTGACTTGCACATATCGCCCTGCAATTTTTGAGCAAAGTTTAAAAATTGCAGCGCGCTGCATCCGATACTTACTTTGAGTTGGCGCGAACGGTCTCGCAAGTTGGCTGGAACGCGAACACGTGCCAACGGGCGGACGCTCTGAACGCGAGTGCGGCCACGCTCGACGCGCCCGCCGCCGACCACCCGCCTATCTGTTGCGCCGTGCCGCGCCTGCGCCCTGCCCACGCCGGACTCCGGCACTCTGTACAAACATACTTACTCTTACTTTACATCTATTAAAAATCACATTACCTTTAATATTTGACGCACAAATGAAATAAAAAATTGAGTATCCCATAAGTGTCCCGTTCTTTGTATAATTGAAATATGACTAAAATATTCGAAATTTATAAACAGCATTTAAAGTTGATTTAAAAAACAATTGACATTTATAAAATATCAAAAATTGTTTAAACGTATTCTATAACTCATATTGAATTAAGCAATTTTAACAATAACACGATTAATTATTATTTGCGAGATAAAACTAGTGCTCAGTTTATAACCAGATTATCTCTTATTTTTAAGTTTATATCGTAAAAGTAATACATTAATATATTCGGGCATATAAAATACTATGAAAATAATAAATTTGTATATCATTTAAAGAGTTATTTGTGACATTATAAGTGTTTGAAAAGTATGAGTCGCGCGTCGTTTTCCGTCGGGAGGCTGCAGCCATGCGCTTGTGCCGACGGGACGCTGCGAGGTATTCAATTTCACTTGCAACTTGTATTATATTTATGCTTTTTGGTTTGTCATTTGCATAAACTTAATTTTTAAATTTTGCCGTGACTCTTGCGAATTTATAAGCGAATATATATGTACTTTCATGTGGCATAAACATATATTATGATTAAAAACGGGTAGGTTTGTCTAATGTGGAACTGAAACCATTAATTTTATTAAACAACTAGCAGCCACGCCCAGCTTTGCCCGGGTGCAGGAGCCAACATAAAAAGAAGAAATATGCTATCGCAGACTTTTTTAGAACTTTTTAAGGGACAGCGCGGCATCAGCGCACGCAATGAAAGCTTTCAAAAGGAATATTTTTCTCCGTTTTGCTCAATTTTTTCATTGCTGCCCCGTTTCTATTGGTCATAGCGTGATCTCATATAGCCTACAATCCACGATAAATGGGTTATCCAATACCAATAGAATATTCAAATCGAACCAGAATTTCCTGAGAAAACTGCGATTAAACAAGAAATCTTTCAGTTTTATACAGGGTATATCAAAACTGCGACGAAAAATGAAGCCAGGTGGTAGTTGTAGTGATTACAGGCATTGCAAATTTTGTCTACAATGCAACAATTTTGTTTTTTTAATATCTTCGTGTTAGGGTGTAAATACCTAGGTTTTGAAAAAATACAATTTAAATCTAGACGTACCATTGTATGTAACAAAACGATGTGTTTACTACTCAAATAGGACGATAAGTAAAAAATTATAAACCAAAAATGTCGCTTATTTTTGCGATTTTTTTGTTGCATTTTGTCTGATGTCCCTTATAGGTACTAGCACCTGGCTTCGTTTTCTGTCACAGCCTGGATATGCCCGGTATATTAGTTTATGTAAATTTCTCGAGTAACATAAGTGCGAGTGCATCTCGTTTCCAGAAGAACTTGCAATAAAAATTTTATTTATGATCCAGCACATGAGCGCCGCGTCGCTACGGTAATGTATACCATTGAATCCTTAGGGAACATGCAATTCCCAGAGCTTAAACTACAGTTTCTATCTGTGTACAATCCATTATTTTAGACTGAATAGTGGATACCTATGGGATGCAACCTACATCGACATTATTTAGCTAGCCATCCACGCGCGGATTTGCCTCAGCTATAACTGGCAAACAAAATAAAAAAAAGTAGAATTAAGATAATAAACGCAATATCATAAATGTTGCCGACGGTCGGGGGTGGTGAGTTCACGGATCAGGTCTGACAAGCGTTGGTGCAGTAAATCTCACCGTCTATGGCTAGCTTTTGTTCTATGCCTAACAATACTTAATCTCTCTGTTCAAAGAAAGGACTTACAAAATTAATAAAACAGTTTTCTTGTACCCTTCAGTGCTGGATTAGTCTAGCGCTTACAGTAATAAATAACATAATTCTTACTAATATTATAAACGAATGTGAGTTTATCTGTCCGGTAAGCTTTATGTGTGGCTTTGTGCAATAACAAGTTACCGATCATTAAGATATTTTCCATTCAAATTATTATCAGGAATAGAGAAAAAGTTATAGTTAGGGTACATTATATCAAGAAAAATAAATACAGTTGCTGGGGCATAGAGAAATAACTCTCCGTTGGTACATTAGTACTTGCTATTTCGATCAACAAAATTGAACTAATCGCTCAATTGATTGACTATACATATCTACATACAAAAACTGAACAATTATAAATACAGATTGAATTGATGATCTCATTTTTCAGAGCTGACTAAAAATGTAGTTAATATCTCCTAGGCTTGAACCACTGACATGTCAACGCTTTCCACTGTTGTCTAGGCTATTCCCAATTTGATAGAAATCATTTAACTTATTGGATGCATAAAGCAGCAGGACGCGTTCTATGGCGTACCCTAGGAGAGGCCTAGGTCCAGCAGTGGACTGCAACCGGCTGATGATGATGATGATTGTCTAAAGTCAAGTAAAATATGTAGAATATTCGAGAATCAGTGTTCTAAGCTATCTCAGTGTTGTATAACGCAAAGCTTTTAAGAGGGGCTTATTGTTGCAGCCTGTTCGGGACGTGTGCCGGATTAACAGACTACAACTCAAACTACTTTTAGATTAAATTTTAACCCGGCGGCCGAAACTTTGCATGTAACTCGGTAACTTTTGCCGGTGTTAACCCTGAGGTCAGTGAAGACTTGTTTTAGTTTTTGTATATTAAGCGATGAGTGAGTGAGCCTGCTGAAAATGTTTGAGGTCTTTCTGTGATGCTACGTCCAGGCTATCACTGGAGATATGCTGTATTTTTAGGTTTTAGGATTGAGTGATAGATTTTAGGACAAACTAGAGTTCGGTAACCACCAGTAATAGTTTTGGTGTAAAGATATTGACATCCGCCCGCATAACGACGAGCATACACAATGTTGGAAAATCCGTCAGTGATACAAAATGGAAATGTGCCGCGTGTTCGGTTATATGACTGCCGCTCACTTGTGAATACTTTATTGGGGTTCAATTATGCACTTACAGCATTAAGCATTACTAGCTTTTTAGTTAGAAACTTTTTGAAATTAACATGTCTCACTATCCGAGTCAGATATTGACGCATGTTTGCCACATAATTGTATTGTATTGTATTGTATCAGCCCATATACGACCCACTGCAGGGCACGGGCCTTCTCTACAATCGAGACTACGATTGAGAGTGGTTAGGCCATATAGTCCACCACGCTGGCCTAGTGCGGGTTGGCGGACTTACATAATGAGAGTGTAAAATGACTCCTATTGCAAAGGGCTGAAGGTAATAACGGGTGAGTAAATACGTTCACTATTTGTCGTTCATTGTAGTTAGAAAGACGTGGGAAGTCAAAGTCTCGAGAGGAAGTATGCAACTTGGTAATGCTACTAGGAACCGAGTTCTAACTTAACACATTGGCGGCAAACATTACAAGACCCGCAACTCTGTGAACTTGTGAATCCACCCATGCTTACTTCCATTCTGTTTGAAGGACGACAAAGTACAAGCCACACGTTCTTGTTGGTAATAGGATATGCGTATCCACCTGAATAACGACCACCACAAAGAGATCAAGGACGACCGGTGACTCACGTAAGTGAGTCGCGCTTCGGGTTCATCCGCTGATTACCCACATGATATATATCACATATATATCTGGATGCGTAAAGCAGCAGACCGGGCTATGTGACGGACGTACTTGGGAGAGGTCTATGTGCCAAACCCGATTTCAGGATGAACTAGTATCGCCTAGCCAAACTAGTTCATGCGTTTACCTATAAGATAAACCAGTTATTTATCCTAAAATTGGCTGTTCTGGATGTCAATAAGTACGAGTCTAGACAAAGCGATGGTTAGGTTACGTAATTTTAGGATTGAGCTAAATTATACAAGAACAAAACTGGATAAAATAAAATAAAATAGATTAAAAAATTGAAATAAACCTAACGAATATTCGTTGCGGTCGAGTGTTTTGATTCTCAGTTTATTAGTACGTTGAATTTATTTTATTCAGAAAAGCATTCATTTTTGTATATTTTCTAGCATCATCTCGGAATTGTATAGAATTGCATAAATATGTATGTTACACTGGCTTGGCCTAGGCCATACTGTTTTATCCTACGCGTGTAGGTAGAACTAGTTTGGCCTAGTCGAAACTGGTTTATTGTAAAATCGAGGTAACAGATACAAGACTCCTCAGGAATTATCTCTTAATAGGGTAGGTTTCCAATACTATCAGCGGTATCCATATTAGTGCAGTTGTTGAATCCCGCCACACAGAACATAGTGCATGCCCAGCAATAGGGGATTTATAGAGCAAAGAGAACTGACCTATATCAAACATAAGTCCTAATAATATAAATCCGAACGTGAGTTTGTCTGTTCGAGTTTCAAATCATAACTATTCAACTGATCAATGTGAAACGTAAAGAGATACAAACTTAGAGATAATGTGCATTTATTCCAGAATAAAGTACTGTTCTCGAAGTATTATTATTTTTTAATGCATAAAACAGTGTCTATTACTTTTTTGGAATATTAAAGTGAAACGATCGTTATGCAATTTTCCACCCCAATAGCTTTGGAGCTGTAAATACAATCAACCTATTTTTAATACTGACTCATAATGTTAGAAGTAGAGAGATTTTTTATCAGTTTATACGAGTATAATCAAGGTAGATTATAAGATTTATTGAAAACTTTGTCCTTACGTACTTTATTAGCCTGAGGTGGCAACATCCAGGCATAGCCAGGTCTAACCGCTTGTATAACACAATCACGGTTCACTTCCTATTTCAATCGGCAATAATCGATTGCGGTCGCTGGGTATAGCAAAGGTCATAAGGCTAAATCGAGAGCCTGCATGTGCCATTGAAAATCTGACCCCAGTCTCGCCACTCTAAAACTGTCCGCCGGCCGACACTGTGACATTGGCGAAAATATTCTAATCCATCGATATGAGGCTAACAATATTTTCGCCAATGTCACCGTATACAATTAGTCGCTATTGGACGAATCAAGTAATGGCCGAATATAGTAATAAATCTAGGTCTTTCTTTATAGTCGGTCAGCTGCACAAGGTTTTGATATTTTCTTGGAATAGATTCAGACAGCCTTGTGAGAAAGTAGGTAGATAAGTTGTGAAACGAAAGGCAACGGATTCAAAACCCATATCAGGACAGATAGACATGTGTTCCACATTTATCTATATTCTTACTACAGCTACCTAAATGATGTATTTTAGTTTGGGTTGAGGTGTATTTATAAGAATGGGCAATATAAGATTGTGGTACCGTACCACTACTTATGTCTCCGTCACTCTTCCTTCCCTTTCACTCCACTGTTTTCCCACAAACCCGGTAGATTATTCAGTGCGTAAAGTATTTGACGACGTCCGCTTCAGTATAATACTTTAATAGCATAATGGGCAAGGCTTTCCGAGGCGCACGCATGTAGCTCACTCACAATAGATCACTGAAATTATGGTAATGCCGTGCAGACCGACCCTGGCTGTTTGTGAAGGTCTTCACACATCGCAGCACGATTTTGAAATTGCATACAATGTCTATACGGTATGGGGTATACAATTGTATACTGTATTGTACGCAGTAATTATCGCATGTTAATGAAGTGCCATAGTAGTACAAACACTGTAGTAGTAGAACTGATTGATCTTTACTTGGCCAACACAATTAATTAATCTTAATACTGCTAAGGACTTCCTGTGGCTGGCGAGACAATGCGGCGCTTTGAGTGTATGATTTATTTGGGTATTTACTTTATTAAAAGGTATTCTTATTAGAAACATAAATTTTACGGGTTTAGAACGTAACGACATAATAATTAACATAACGATGTCAATATAATATTATTTGGGAGCATACATAATATACGTATACAAGTGATGCAGTCAAATTACGATTACGAATATTGAGCGAACTTCTAATTCCAAATTAATGTTATAAAAGTTTTTAACCAATTTCAGAGGACCAAAATATCCTTTCTGGCTTCTGAATTTTGTGGTATGTCTAATAGCGTGATAGTGTGCATTCCTGACCTGTCCAACTCTATCACATTATGCAGGCTTACCGAGGAGCGGTGATCGATAAAATTATTGTCAACTATTGGATGGGCTGCAAATGACGTGTTTACATGCATTATCTCCGGCGAAGCGAATTCAGGTCGTATTCTAATGAAGGGTGAAGGAAGGTGAAAGGTTCCTTCAAATTAATGCATTGGAATTTGTAATTTAAATGACATTAGGTACACGTCATTTACAATTAGTTCAATTTAGTTCATATTTTTTTTATAAATCGTTGTTTCATTATTATTTGTAAATATTTTTTATAGATTGTGAATTAAATAAAATTTGTAAGTTTTGTATATTACATTGCTACCATATAGAAATATATTTCTGTTGTTGTCATACTGGTTAGTATAAATTAATAGAAATAAGTAATCGTGAAAAATAATATAATAAAATAATACCTACAATTATAAAAACAACTTATATAGCTTCGGGCAGCAGATAAATTATACAAATCTATCAAGTACGTTAACGACGCATGAAATTTTACAATATTTCGAGACGACCGTCGACGACGTCTGCCCGCGCGTGTCTGCCCGCTTGGGTTGTTTTGTTCTAGACTATCCAAGCTAATAGCTATCCTGCTCAAGGTGACGCGCGGTGAGTGTAGGTATCTACTGTTACACTTGACTTGGCACAGACTTCACATCTATCATTTATCTATGTGACTGTTGGGGTGGGTGTATTTATGTGGGTGTATTGTCAATAGGTAGCATGCAAATGTTAATGTTTTATTAATATTAAAGGTATAAGGTTTGCATAAGAGGTGTTTTTAATTAAATCTTTATAAGTTATTTTATGCTTTTTTTTCAACTTGCTAATTCTCTCTCTAATTTGATCTCCTCATTTCTGATTCGATCAGGAAACCCGTAGGGAAACCCAATTTGGCAATGGGTGGGGTACATAGCACGGAGAACTGATGGCCGATGGGGCCCACAAAAGTTATAGAATGGAGGCCACAAAGCGGAAAGCGCAGCGTGGTCAGACGACCTAGGAAAGGTCGCGGGACGTCGCTGGATGCAGGCTACCTCCAACAGGTCACTGTGGAAATCATTGGGAGAGACCTATGTTAAGCAGTGGACTTCCTTTGTCTGATGGATACTTTTTAGTATTTGAAGTCGGTTTTTTTTCTATAAGTTTATTTTTACTCAGGATTGTAGCCTGACGTAATAGTAACTACTGGTCTTATTTTATTTGTTTCTTGTTCGTGTGTACAATATTACACAAAGAACGCTCAGACCCTTAGCCGTCGCTTTAACATTTAAGTAGTTGAACTCATTACGATTTGTGACTCAATTTCAAAAATGAAGTAACCAACATTATTTATGAATTTAAATATTGTTGTAATTAAACCATGTACATTTTTAGTAATTTCATTATTTTTAGTGAACTACCTCAACTTTTAAATATTTTTAAGGAATTAACATAACAGTTTAGTATTAGTATTATTAGTAAAGTAGCTATTGTGTTTTCTATAAGTGAACTAGCGTGGCGCGGTAGGCTAGACACTGACTGTGAAACGAGAGGCCGCGGGTTCGATTCCCGTACCGAGACAAATGTTTGGTCAACCACAATAATTTGTTTCGGTTCTAGGTGTTTGTGAGACCGAAATGTCTCTCATAGTTTCTGATACCCATGACATAAGTCTCGATCTTAGTATGGGGTTAGAACAAATTGTTAACCGGAATATTAGTAAAGCGCCATTAACACGGGGAGAGTTTCTCACGTCGAGAACCTATGCGATTATCGCATGACATCACCGCCAAAAGATTATCGTGTTCTGGCAATGTTTACCTGATGCAACTTTTTTATATCCTTACGATAATCGTATCTACGAGGCGAGAAGCTCTCCCCGTGTAAATGGGGCTTTCGGACTTAAAAGATTAATACATCATTAAAAATGTTAATGAAACAACCGATACTTATCGTTAAATACAAACGGAACTTGGAACAATGAGTAGCGTGTGCCGCGGTGGAAACCTCCCTCTACAATCTAGATATTAGATATTAAATACCTTATGTTTTATTATATGTAATTTATACTTACTGATTGTTTAGAAATATTTTTATGTTGTTGTTTAATTTTAATTAATGTGCAAGTTAAGGAGAGACTCACATTCACTAGTAATTCCAGGGTCAAACAGAAATACCGTTTCGTGGGACCTATGCGTGAATGTGTACCTATATAATTTGTGTTTTTTAATAAATAAAAACAAATAAGGCGTAGACATTACCTAAAGATTTTGCATACGATTATATCGTAATACGGAATCCATCAATAAATTCAGTTTCATACAAAATGTCATTAAAATTACGTCAATTTTATTAAATACAGCATATCAACTGTACTTATCTGCACTGTAGTGCATTTACGCTATTGTTTTGATATATTTTGCGGAGAATTAACGTGAAAAAATCGGCGTAGGTCCAGCCTACATGGCGCCTTGACGCCGACTGGCGAGTTGTAGCGAACGCGTAAATGTTTAAATTTTAGATGTTATTTCTTCATAAAAAAAATGAACCAATTTTACAGTTCCTTAAAAATGTAAAGGCCAATCTTCTTATATAACTTTTACATGATTTTGATAGAACCCCTTTGTAACGTACGTGTTTGAAGTTGCGATTAGACCCATCTTTTAGATGATTTTTCATCGATCTAAGTAATATGATTTATGTGTTTGGCTTTTCACCACCCTTGCTTGCACTCCCAATTTTTGTAAAATGTTCGTATTTTGTTTGTTATTTATTTATCAACAGAGACACAGACCTTTCAAAAAGGCAAAAATTTGTACCACCCCCTTAAAGTATTTTTTATTCTGTTATTTTTGTTTAATTCTTATTATTACACTATGTGCACCCCTAAGAAGTTCATTACTGGACATAGAACTTTTTATTATAATAATAGTTACTTGATAATATGAGTATCGTTAATAAGTGTAGCAGTTAGATCAGATGTTTGAATATTCTGAATAATTAAGACGGTTCCGGTTTAAATACAAAGAAATAGACAATTAAGCAATACCGCATTATTAAAATAACTTACATTCTACTACAATTTGTAAAAAATAATACAATAATTTCAGCTTCAATTAAAAAATATATATAATTAAGTTTCAGAAAGCCTGCAGTCGTAGTTTAATTTAGCAACGCTGGTCTGTAGGAATGCGTGCCAATTATTAATACATATTATAAATAAGTAACCACTCTCAATCGTACTCTCGATCGTAGAGGAGGCCCGTGCCCTGCAGTGGGACGTATATGGGCTGATGCAGTTTATAAATAAGACCCATTTCGAAGATCAGATAACCCTTGACTAATTCCAAGAAGAACTAGCTTTCCTTTGTCCAATACATTTTATGTCTCCTTACGTCGTTCGTTACGTCTTACTAACGTATATAAAATACAAAAATATATAAAATACGACAGCACTAGCAGTCTGTCGATAATCGTACTAGTACGTTTGTGGCAGTGGATTCACTAAGAAGTGCGCGGTCCGCAGAGAGCAGCAAGAAGTGCTTGTAATGTAACAGCGCCACTCTGCAGTCTGCACCGCGCCGCTGCACTATTACAGCAGCGGTTAGTGCATCTGTACAAAGTGATCTTAGTACTTTAATTTTTTCATTAAAATTTATCATAGATAGTGGGGTTAACAGACTAAAAAGTAGTCATGAGCTGGAGTACAAACACGACCTGTGACTTCCTGAAATTAAGGCTATTTTAACAGTGTAGGAAAACATCGTTAAAAACGTTTTTAAAACTGGCACGGCAAATTTACTAAAATACCAAATGGTGACTACTGTGGAATAAAATATCAATTACATAATGTAGCTTGTCGGGACCAATATATAGATAAAATAATATATAGACATTTAATTGTCACTGTGATGAGTTTTGCAGCATCGTGCACGGTGGTTGCTATTAAGGCAGACAAGATAATCGTTTTCAAACAAAAATTGTGGACATAAGTCCTTCATACATCCATAATATGAAATTATGTCGAGCCAACCCCGTATCAATATGGACTCTATATTAATATTGTAGAGGTAACAGCATGTAGGAGGTTAAGTTAATAAAGACAATAAATAAAATAAACCTGCATTGTGGTGCGGCGACTTAACGAACTTTCCGATTTCTATGCAAAACAAATCCAGCGCGCTCGCAAAGAGAAAATGGAAAATGCATAATATTCTTTTGAAACAATATATCTCGGCTGTGGCTGCATTGAAAACATAATGTTTATTTGATGTTATGAAACAATAAACGCTACAATAAGCTCCGCTCCGCGGTTTGTGTACGACGCTCACTGCTCGGTACACCGACACTTATAAAAGCTGTATATATGCTCGACTCTTTTGTAATTATATCTCTATTGCATTATTAATTGTCTGTGTAATCTTATCTCAAGTTTACAATTACTGTATTGCTGAATGTGTGTGTGGAGGTGCCACTAGTACCTAATATTTTACGTCCTGTGATGTGATAAGGAGTGAGCCTACCGTGCTGTAGGGTACCAATGTCCAAGGCAATTCCTATGAGATTTTTCCAATGTTATTGCCCCATATAAACATAGTACCCATGATTTGACTATTTATAGCCCGCTTACGCTGTTTTTGGAGTAATGAGGCGGTCTAAAACAATCATCAAAGGTAGTTCTTTTGTACGCTCACCCAAAAACCTCTCTTGTGACGCGGACTTGACAACATTCGTATCAGTGGCGAAGGGTGATTTTTTTAAAAAGGGAAGCCGAAGCTCAATACGCGAAATAAGTGTGTTTATACCTACTGGTCCTACATAGGGAAGACAATGCGACTGATACTTGATAGTAAACATAGTGCAGTCCGGATTGAGTAGATCAACTTATCGTGAGATGCTTCAGAGAATTAGTCCGAAACGCGACACATTTACATAATATGTACGTGTATCCTTATATCCGGACGTTTGCGAATATCCAACCGCCAGCAAATTATTCCTCCGACAATCTCACTCACCAAACGAAACGATTGCGTTTCGTATGATGGCATCTACGTACTGCGATCGTCAATTATATTTTAATATTTCCAATATACAAAAGTTGCAATGTCATCATGAGAAAATTAAAAAAGTATATTTTTAAACCGCACGTGAATATAAGATTAATAAAGAAAAATTAATGATCTAGATACAATGTTAACAAGTACGTTAGCCGCGCTTTTATTAGTTGTATTATTAGTAGTCGTGCACTTCCTAAAATCTAAACAGTAACGTTATTTCCGAAATTGACAATCTAAACATGTACGTCCCTCACGATTATTAATTTCCATTACAACATAATAATACCTACTATTAATATTTATGTCCATTATGTAATTGAAAACATTAAAAATTAAATGCGTGAACCAGCTAATACTCGTATACTGTCAAAATGTTAATACAACACTTATAAATGCAGTGATATCTACACAAATACACACATAAACACACAAAATGCTGAAGAGTCCCAGCATGCCTCCTGATTTTTTAACGGAAATTGAACCTTAAATCATTATAAGTTTAAGGTACAATTTTGCGTGATTTCTTGCACATCACACAACCATGTCACACCAATGCGTAACATGCAGCCGACGCGGGCGGTCGGCGCACGGGCCGCGCCATTGTTTTTCAATAAGCCGAACAAATTTGGCAGTAATTCGCCAGAGGTCGCAACGCGGCGCAATCTAATTACATGTTTGCTATGCGCCTCCGCAGTAATATTTACCTATGTGGCCGACAGATGTCGTTGAATAAAATGAGTTTAGATATTACATAAATAATTTTTAAAAATTTGCTTGTTTATAGTGTAATGATAAATTACAAAAGGTAAGCCGCAGGGAATCGAGTTATATGGAGCCTTCGCCACTGATTCGTATACAAACATACCTCGTGAGATAGAAAATACACATTATTTTTCTAAAAAAAAATCCGTAGAACATTCAGTAGTTTAAAGGAAAATAAACTGCTGCTACCACAGAACAGTTGAATATAGTTAGAAAGACAATAGCCGTCAAATTGTACTCGTAGCAAAACCAGCATCCTCGTTTTCAAAAAACAAAACCTCCAGAAATAGCAAAGCTACCAATTGTAGATTTAAAGTATCGATAAAACTATGGACATGTGTGTTTGTTACAAGAACATAATTTATTATATCGATAAGCTTAAAGGTTTTGCATGATATAGTTATTCAAATGTTATGTCGATTGATGGAAAATAAAGGAAACTACCATGTCTAGTATTGGAAAATTATTTTAATTACACATTTACATGTATATATATATAGGGATTATCAATAAGGGCGGGTAGATTTTGAAATGAAATAAGTATAAAACAAGGTATTAACATTTTTTTTAAATATGAAATGCCCATATTTGCTATTATGTGTGAAATAAATCATTGCTCAAATACCCGCCTCGGCTTTCTGTATCATAGTACTGTTTTTCCAAAATTGTAGCGTATAACTATTTTTACTTTGTAATAGTATACGAGTATAATATATATCTATATACATATATACAAAATACTGGATGTATATCGTATATACATCCAGTATTTTGTATCGTAATATTTTTAACGATAATTAACAGTGCAAATCGAGCTGAATTTTGTTTTAATCCAGTTTTCTTTACCCTTGCTTTTATCCACGGACTTTAGGTAACCTATAAATGAACGACGCATTAAGTAATAAATGTAAAGCATATTCAGACATACGTCACGTTGTCGCGTCTAGTTAAGCGAAGGCATATTAGAACATTCTAAGGATAGGTATTAGATCGTCTGCGTCAACATTATCAAACGTTACTGCAATTTAAAATTATTAAAGGATTTGATTAAGTATTCTTTGTTTATACGAGAACTGTAACTACATCGATATAGTACTCGTAATGATGTGAATGACTACAAAACTACGTGACATGTGGCAACTTTCGCTATCGACGGAACAAAAATGAGTCGTGTGCATTACGTAGGAACTTTGCACTCGCGTGTATCGTATGTGCGCGTAATCAGCCATGTATATTTTTGATAAGTTGTCTATAATGTTATCGGATTCTTTATAATCTCGCAATTAATAACCGTAATTTTCGGAAATAAAGCTGAATATTAATAAAATCGGGATGAAATTTGGTATGAATTTCCTCTTTTCTTGATATTCGACACTTTACTACTATAACTGAATAAATCTGCATTTTTACTCTATTTCATCGGAGCACAATGCTTCAAAGCATTTCATCAGCGCCTAACTTGACAAATCATCCGTTCCGCGTCAGTGATGCTCACTGGGCACCACCACGCGTCGCGTCCAACGCTTGTATTACTTTTCTAACTATATGAGTATTTATCTGTTCTGTGCCTGCTACAATATGCCTCCTTAAATGTCATATTCAGTCCAAATTCAAAACCTCTGATGTAGCGATATTGCATGCGGGTGTATTAAAAAGATTTGACGTTTACCCGCTAGCAGTCGACTCCGGGTATACAGAACAGCTAAGAAACTTGCGGAACTCTTGAAGCAATTTTATTCAAGATTCCCTCTGAGGCAATACAACACTGAGGTTTCACGGAATATTGTTGTGAATGCAATTGCGGCGAACAACCCTCTCTGCAAACAGCAGGATTGTTGAAAATTGCTCGCTGCCTCGGACATCCAGGTAATCCCACGTTTCGTTTGTTTCTCTTTGTGGATTGTGTTCAACCTAGTTTGATGCTTTTGAATGTGAGGTAGAGTATACAAATATTTCGATCAAACAAATATTTGAGATATTAACAGTTTTAACATTTAATTGTTATTTTGATAATTTTCCGACAGCCTTCGAGACGCAGTTGGTTAGACGCCGGCTGTGAAACGGAGAAAAGTCTGTCGTGGTTTTTGATATCCACTACATAAAACTTGTATTTTAGTGTGGGATAAGGAATAAACGTGTGACTGTTGGCTTATTTATTTGATTTAAAGTCAAATGATGTTTTTTTTTTGTATATGTAGGCAGACGAGCCACCAACCCCAAGGACGGTGAGCAACCGCAGATCTTAAATTATGTGAATTCGGCACCTAGTGTGGGGTAATTACTCTGGTTGAGTCTTAATTCGCTTACAACGTGGTTGTGAATTCATGAACAACTCAAATGCACGCACAATTAGGTACCTAGGCGATAAAATTGTGCATAGATGTAATAGTCTCTACACCGATTGATCAATAATTGTATCAGCCCATATACGACCTAATGCAGGGGACGGGCCTCCTCTACAATGGAGAGTACGATTGAGAGTGGTTAGGCCATATAGTCCACCAAGCTGGCCTAGTGCGGGTTGGCGGACTTTTACATACCATATAAATTTATACAAACCGCTATGGTATTCAGGTTTCCTCACGATGTTTTCCTTCACCGTTATAGTGCGTGGTGATTGACTATCAATACGCACATGACTGCGAAAAGTCAGAGGTGTGCCCTGGGATTTGAACCCGCGACCACCGTGAACATGTAGGCAGCCGCGTATGGTCCGTTACCAACAGGTCACCACGCACTTGATCAATAAATTGAATACATATCATTACTTGTGGGCTATGTCGGTAACTTTGTTCTCCTGTAGAACTCCTCAATGTGATATGGAATAATAGCACTCAATTTTATATGGAAAGCCATAGTGCGTGTCCTTGAACCTTCTTATGCGACCTCTAGTGTGTGGCCACGTTTCGATAACATATTTCATACTCGTAAGTTCTTACACACATCAATGAAAGAGTGTTGGACAAGAACAGGCCAATTAGTACATGGTACATAGTTTTCATTTGATTATCAAAACGCGAATACAACTTAACAACTGGATATTGTAAGAATTAACATCCCAAAGAAAAAAATAGCCACATTGTGCTTAAGGAGACCCCTAGACCTACAATAACTAAATACATTCTTTTGTAAAATAAGATTGAAAGGCGTTTTGAGTCCATACATACATAAACACACGCCTTTTTCCCAGAAGGGGTAGGCAGAGGTGCTACCAGAACACCCACGTTTCGCCTTGTATATCACGTCCCACGATGTGATAGGGGAGGAGCCTATCGCCATATCGGGCACAAATTTCTGACTTCGGGCTGATAATGAATAGAAAAATTTAATATCGTTGTGCCATATAATTGATCGTTTTGAATCCAAACGATCAATTATATGGCACAATAATAAGAACTGCGCAATGGTTTCATTTGATGATAAACTCTCTTTTCTTAACTTTAGGATTCTATTTTTCCGCCATTCTTTTTGTTGCGTACTCCTCGTCAAGACGAAAAACCGACTAAAATTACTGATCCTATACGAGGCAATAAAAAATATAGTGCAATAAGAATGAAACTCGCTCAATCTTTCATTCAGTCATTGCGCATCTTCGGAAATGAAAAAAGAACATTTATTATTGCATGGCCAACACATAACAACAAAAACAATTATTAATACGTATATAGCGATAATCAACATGCCAATATGTATGTGTATGGTCAGACAACAATGATCCACCATTCAGATATATGCTGGAATACAGCGTAGCTACGTTGTACAGTACAGCTGGACTGCGGCCCTGAGATTCTATGGGGGGTCAGTGTGACATCCGGACGCTATATCCACCGGCAACACTTTTGTTGATAATTGAAAACATACAATGAGTATTCAATATGAACCCTGTACTCGTATGATGGTCAATAATATTGCACATTTCGTAACATTCCGCAATCTAATTGATCGGCTAGGGGTCGCCTAAAACTGTCATATTCAAAATTTATAAAAATGCTTAACCAAAAACAATGTTTTAAAATCAATTAGCGTTGATAACAATAAATAACACTACTACGTTCCCCGAAAAATCTACAGATAAAACGTATTATCTATTTCTATTATATCTGCTTTTATTGTGTTGTTGTGATAATCTGCTAAAATAAATGCCGGATAACAAATGTTTAGTGAAAGATAAGTCTGTATCAAATAATATACACTTGTTGTATCTCTAGTTATGTGATTTTAATTTTGACGTGCGTATACGTGGCGCAGTTGTACTACGGTATGATTGCAAAGCTGAGATGTCGGGTTTGAATCTCGGATCGGGCAAAGTGATATTGGATTTTTCTATTCATTATCAGCGCGGAGTCAGGAATTTGTGCCCAATGTGGTGTTAGGCTCTCCCCCTATCACATCGTGGGCCAGAAAACACAATGCGAAACGTGGGTGTCCTGGTTGTACCTCTGGCTACTCCTTCTGGAAAAAAGCGTGTGTTTATGTATGTATATAAACGTATATGTATAATGGCATTCTTGTATGTTTTCTGCATTTCTGTTCCTATCCTCTGATGTCAATCTCTTAATTTTTTTAACAATAATTTTCGTTTTTCTCTTATAATTGTTATTTATTACCAATTTTAATTTGTGTTGAGCATTCTTTGAGCTTGTAGTGATTTCCTACAACTAAAGAAACAAGCAAACTGTTTAATTTGTAATATATTATGGTTTCTTAGATTTACGCGAATGTTACATTAAAACGAATTCTTACAGATTTATCACGAATTTAATTTGATTTTTACATTTTTCTGTAACAGTCACTAAGCGGATCACTGTATCTATACCTCAGTCCGACCCGTGGCCACGAAAACTGTAAAGTGATCGCACCGTGGGGAAGTTAAAAAAAAAGTAAAAATTAAATAAGATTCGCAATAAAATATTATTTATTATTTACTGTGTAATTAGATTTAATTAACCCGGGGGTCCCTAACTGCAACATGTAATTTTACTAAACATTTATAAAAAAACAGCCGATACTTCAAAGTACAGTAAAGATTATGTTATGTTATTTATATTAATATAAAACATAAAAAAATAACTAATGCCGAAACGTGGATTCAAGCCAGGGACCTCAAGGACGACAAGCCTTGCGCTCTACCGCTGAGCAATTCCGGCTAAATTAAAGTTACCGAAATACTCGTAGTCTTATAGGAGTCTCATACACTGAAAACGTTACACAAATGTTAGTGTGTGGGCAGTGTTAGTATGTACATTGAGTACATGCGTATCTGCTAGTTACGGACGACGGCCAATTAACTGTAATGCGATGCTAAAGTTAAGTAAACATTTTAATTATTATCATGACGAAAAACAAATAAGAGAATGATAACTTTACACACATACATAAACTCACGCCTTTTGCCCAGAAGAAGTAGGCAGAGATAGAACCAGCACACCCACGTTTTTTCTTTTATTGTCACGTTTTGTTCCCAAGAATTCGTTTTTGTAATATATTGTTATACCAGTATTAATAATATGTGTATTCCTTGTGAAAAATCCATTTGATAAGTAAATATAGTAAATTTTACGCTCGTATTCTTTCGGTCACAAATTTTCAACCCGTACTAAATTTATAAATATACAGGGAGCGCAGGAAAATGGCGCACTTGCTCAGTTGGATACAAGGGCATAATATTAATATGAAAACAAAACAAAAATTGGAAAATACCTATCTGTTTTGGAGTTATGACCTTATAAAGTTAGAATTACCACCACCTTTTCAAATAAAACCGGTTGGGATAGGTAAAGCACAAGATTTTATCATATACGTATTTTTTTGTTACGTCGTTTATTAAATAGTTAAAGAAATAAACAGTGAAAATCATTTTGAACAACAACAAAACTTTCATAGACTTCGCCTTAACATTTGTTACAGAGGTACATAGGTATCTATTCGGCGTAATACGTTAAGGGGAAGCACGTGTGTTGGTAATTGTTAATTCTTTGCATCTTTGTTATTATCAGACTACGCTATGAAAATGCATTTTAATCTAGACGCAATCACGATTTATTAAAATGTATATTAGCAAGTGCGCCGTTTGTTTGCGCACCCTGTATACCACTATATATTTGTATTAAGTATAACGCAGTAGGTATATTAATGATATTACCAACTGTATCTGAGTTATGCGACGTATGTCTAAATCCAGAAAGATGAACTATTAAATTGGACGCCTAAATTATAGGTATCTTCTTGCCCTGAAGATCTAAAGTTAAGCATGACTAGGACAGGCACGAGTAAGTCCTTAAATCTATCTCATCGCCATAGTTGGAGAAGGACCGACCTTCAGTTTTGTTCAGTCCATTAAGAAACGAAGAGCCACAATGAATTAAAAATTTTCAGATCTTTCCCAGATTATACATTGTTTTAAACAACCTATTGGTTGAACTGTGGGTGGTACTAACCCCACGTGTGTGCTGATATAATTTAATTGTGAATTGGAAAGAACAAATGATATTAAATCTAAATTATCAAGATCACGTTTCTGCCCCGAAATGAAGTGCCCTAGTCTAAATTTCCCACAGTTACAAGGTTCAAAAGCGATAAGTCGCGGCCGTCTATACAGATATCGACCTCACCCGGCCTAAAATCCACACTCAGAATATTTAATTAATCTTAAGTAGATTATGAAGTAATAGCGTGTTCAGTGCAGGTGAAGACGTCCCTTGAGACATAATAATATCTTAGACTCAACTTGTAGCTCTGACCGACAAAGATTAATGAGGCATAGGCGAAACGCATTATTTTAATTTGTTTTAGTGTTATATTTCGAAAAATAATAATAAAATAAATACACCAACAATCACATACATAGTCCTGGTCCACACTAAGATTCAGACCTGTGTCGTGGGTATTAGAAACTACGAGAGACTTTTCTGTCTCACAAATACCCAGATCCGAAACAAATATCTATGGATCACACAAATATTTGTCTCGCTGCGGCGCGGCAATTGAACCCGCGGCCTGTCGTTTCACAGCCAGTGTCTTATTACCTGCGCCACGGAGGCTGTCAAGAATACGATATAAAACATATTTTCTGGTATAAAAGTTGGTAAAAATAGTGGCTGTATATGTGAGGGGAGAACTGTCCACTCTAACAGATAGTTTCAATTGTGCATTTGGATAGAGACATAGGTTGTTACACTAGACGAATGTTTGTGTAATCTACGAGTATTTATTTTAGATCTGCATGTTGTGAAACCATTTAGTCAACAGAACTGCGATGTTATTCTTCAATTCTCTCTTTCTTTTCTTCAGCCCCAGGAAGTCCACTGTTGAACATAGGCCGCCTCCAATGACCTCCACACCGACCTCTTGAAGGTGGCCTGCATCCAGCGACTCTTTGTAACTATAACCAGGTCGTCTGTCCGCCTCGTAGGCGGCAGTCCGACACTTTACATGCCTGTAAGTGACCTTCACAACCTTTTAATGATAACAATATTATCCCCTTGATTATAAATACCTATTTCCTCCTGGTCTACTCTTTAATAAAACAAAACATTTATAGCATTTTCGCAACTAAAAGGAAAAGCGGTTTCCGTCTTCTTAATACTCCTTAAAGAAGCAAAATTCTTTTATAGTTTGCAGTTTATTTTGATTATGATCCTTTCGCGTATTACTCCTATTTTCTGCTGCAGCATATAAAATATGAATACGCGCGTATAAATTTGTTATATATGTGAGCGGCAGACATCTCCATATCGGCTATAAATATATACTTAGCAATGGAAGGTCGCGGCCGCTGCGCTCTTGAAACAACGCTCCCAACGCTTGCCCAATGTATACAAGTGCTAATAAACTGAGATTTATGTCACAGGCCGGCATTATTCTCGCAATAGACAATAACGCGACTAATTCATTAAGATGCTACAAGATTGCTTTTAACACGCTTTAATACTATATTGTAATATCATACGAAATGAAATAACAAAGTGCGAGACTTTGTTTTTCTCAGTTGTTTTGTAATCCATTTATATGGGATTACTTGTTATTTATGCAGTCGGTGTAGACAGAAAACTGGACCGAGATTGTAAAATATTTTAGTTTTTCCTTCAATTATACACTGAACGCTAATAGTATTCAAAACTTGAAGCTCCTATGTCTGCTAGAAGTGCCTTAGAGTTTAGATGACTGGTCAATCAGTCAGTCAGTGAGTGACAAAAAAGGCTTTTCGGCTTTTAGTTTTATCCACAACGAAGTTATACGGAGTCGAAAATAGCTTGAGCTGCTTCGAGAAAAGGATGGTACGGCCGTGTCCCCAGACAATTCGGCTCAAAATTTCCAAAGATATGCGAAAACCACCAATCCGCATTAGACTAGTGTAGAGAACTTCAGACTAAACTTACTTCAATCAATAGAATAGTTAACTAACATTAACACTATTTATACGCACACACATAGTAGGTAAGTATAATCTCGCGATCTTAATACTATCGGTATTTCAGCCACGTCTATCAAAGGACAATGAAGCAAATGATCCCCGCGCCAGCCAGCAGTTTTGTGCGCGACGCAGCTAGTAACTCCACCACCGCTGGCTCGGCACAATCCCGCTTAACCAGTGTTTATACTAAGCATACGTTACGGCTGGTCTAATGAATGCTGTTGTTCTGTAAAAAAATGTTTTATTGACAATACGAGCTATCGTCCAATAAGGATGTTTCCAATGTTTAATTTTGTAATAGTAATTACCGCTTACTGCAAAGTTACCATTATAACAAAACTTAATTTAAAACAGCAACATGATTGAAATGACTTGAGATATTAACATTTTTAGTAGTGCTGTGGGGACACTTGCTTTCTCTTTCGCACCCACGCGCCTTATGGGCGATGAAGTCAAAGCACGATAGTTGCATCCCTTTCTGTTCCACCTACCGCTAACTTTTAAATAATTGTAAATTGTTTATTAGTAAACAGATCTACAAAATCTTTCTGTTTATAACTTTGCATGATGTTACCTTCCGATATAAAAAATAATAAAAATTGAGTCAACATCCCAATTTATGCAATCCCAATAGAATATTACCCTTGTATAGTCGAACGAAACAATCATACTGGCCTGGCCGAAACCAGATATATATATCTATATATGCTCATTGCTCACCCTATGGTGAGCCCGATGTCCGACACAATTGCAAGTCCTAACATAAAATGTTATCCAGCACGGTGTTGGAGGTTACTATCAGCATGGTTTTGCATATAAATGTAGTTGCTTACTGTTTACGAACACAAATGAAAACAATATGATGATTATTGCTGGTGGTAGGACTTCTATCTATCTATTCAGTCACAGGAAGTCCACTGCTGAACATAGGCCTCCCTCAAGGATCTCCACACCGATCTGTAGGAAGCGGCCTGCATCCAGCGATGAAGCGGTTGACGAACATGTCTATTTGGGGCAAGTAAGGCAGGTTCAACTTCGAGAGAAAGGTCAACCGTCGAAACCAACTAGAATGGGCAGCGTTCGGAAAACTACATCACTTCTCGTCAAATATTCCTCAGTGCCTAAAGAGAAAAATGTACTGCACCAAAACGTGGCCCCATACGAAGGCTCACTGTCACACAACGCGCTATGGAGAGGCCTACGCTCGGTGGTAGATCTTACAACCAACAAAATACATGCGCATATGCCAACCTCCGTGGCGCAGGCGTAGGCACAGGCTACAAAACGAGAGGCCGCGGGTTCGATCCCCACACCGAAACTGTTGTCTGTGTGCACCACACGAAGATAATTTTTACGGGCCCGGGTGTTTGTGGAATCTAAAAGTCTCTCGTTCTTGATACACACTAGACAAGACTCAATCTTTGTATGGAGTCAAGATTATGTATGGAGATTATTAGGTGTATTTATATATACAGAAACATCAAGTTTTATCCCAGAAGGGATAAGCAGGTGTGCAACCAGGACACCCGCGTTTCACCTTGTGTGTTCCGTCCCACGATGTGATAGCGTGTGTGGGCACAAATCCCCCCACTCCGGGCTGATAATGAATAGAAAATCCCAAAATCAACCCAAAATTTACTTGACGCAGGATTCGAACCCGAGACCTCAACTTTGTAATCGTATCGTAGTACAACTACGCCACTAGATGTATTTATTATCTTACTTATACTCGTATATAAAGGAATGTTCATATTATGCTCTCGATTAGCCCACAGTATATAGTAGTTGACACAGTGACCTAGACAAAATGAGTTTTACGTCCAACCTGCGTGGAGGTATAAAGTTGTTAATCATATTAAAACGTGGACGCGTCGCGTTGGGTTGTAATCCGGTTTTAGAGAAACACGTGTCCATAACACATATAGCGCAAAATATCCGCTCCACAGATAGGTAATCGTTTTCAGATGAAATAAAAAAAGGGTATTATACAGCCTAATGCTAGAATTAATCATCAGGCTAGTATGTATGCAACGAACAGTGGGGAATAATCTTCGTGTCACTGTACTTTCCAACGTGTGAATTTTTTGTCGTGCCATATAAGACATTTTTTTTTCGCGAGAACATTAAATAATACAATTACTGTAACAACACCAGCGTGGTGGACTTATATGGCCTAACCACTCTCAATCGATTCTCGATTGTAGAATAGGCCCGTGCCCAGCAGTGGGACGTATATGGGCTGGTAAAAAAAGTACTGTAACAAAGCGGTTGCATGTACCCGCGAAGACTCGACATTACACCTACATCGATGCGCCATGGAACGTAAGGCTGCCACGACTGGGTATTTTAGTGATTCTAGTTGCCCTTCCACTAAACTATATCGGCTACAGACAGTTTGGCGAGTTAATCCTTCCATTTCATACTTATACTCAGATATAAATAGAGGAGATTTTCCTTAATAATGTTGATTCTACAATGCCTACTATGATACAAAGTTTAAACAAATATAATAAGATATTTATGTTCAATTTTGTAGATATGACATACATTCATAAATATCAGGCCTTCTTCCCAAAAGGGGTAGGCAGCGATCCTACCAAGACAACCACGTTTCGCCTTGTGAGTTTCGTCCCACGATGTGATAAGGGAGAAGCCTATCCTACCTTTTCGCTCTCCTTGTTTAATTTCAACTTTTATGTTGGTTTTAAAAGGTTTTAAATTCTGTTTTTTTTTTTTTAAGTTTGTATTGGTGCCTCGAGGTAGAGGCCTTGCTTAGTTTGGGGCCCGCTGCTGTTCAAATTGCAAGTAACTATGTTTTTAATTCATATGGGTATATATAATTTATATTATATAATATTTAATTCTACCAGCACTCTTTTATGTTTTCGGGTTTATACTACAAATTCTTCTTTCCGCTTTGCTATAACGTATTTTTGGTTACTTTGAAATCTCGGAATACTTAAGTTGCTGCCTGCGGTCGGAACTCCGACGGTGCCACGCCACATAGACATTAATTATTACACATTTAATATTACATTAGACTTCCAGAATTTTCCGGAAGTTCATCATTTTACAGACAAAATATGTTTGGAAAATTTACAAGGTCACGAAAATTGGAAACTTGTAAATTCTATTAAATCAGTTTAATATATAATTATACATTATATGCCAATAAAAGAAAAAACACACCCAACAATAACATACATAGTCCTGACCCCACTCAGGGATGCAATATATTTTGCTAGGCGTGTTTATACAATGCAAGCGCCTTGCTCAATCCAGCTTCAACAAGTTTAATTGCGAGTGGATACTTGGCTTAAGGCTTGTGGTATTATAAAAATGCAATACAATATTCAAATTTATAAAAAAAGTATTGCAATATTTATATAATTTATCACCGCCCTATTTTCCGGCGTAGAGCGAGGGTGGGTAATGTGTATAAGTCAGGGGGGTAGCTCAGTAAATTGCATTGAACAATTGGTTAACCTGTGCTTCCGGCGGCTGAGAGCTTCCTTATTGCGCTCCGCTCCAACTTCAATCGATACTAAATAAGTAACCTTACTTTAAGACTTTATATTATTTAGTAGCAAAATTGTGTTGTTTTCCGATAGTGGGTTGTGGGTACAAAAAGCTTAGCACTGTGAAAAACTTAAATTACACACGCCGGCGGAATTAGAGGAACAAGTACAAAAATAACTTTTATTTTATTTTGTTGTTTGCTCAAAAAATTGTGATTTTCGTTTTCGTATTACAACTTTCATTAAAAAATAATATGATAATAAAAATTAATTTTATTCGTTTTAACAATAATAAAATCCTTTCAAGTGATAGGTAATTTGCTCTTATGAGCGAGGTGATCAAAAATTAAGTTTAATTAAATTTTTAAACGATGTCGAGTAACTTTACTGACAATTCTTTGGAGAGTTCACTTCCGGTAGGATACTAAGTGAGTGATGTCACTGGTTAAATCTCCCGTTTAGTGGATTGCGCTTCCGTAGCTATCGTTTTTCTGGTCAACCACGATGATTAATGCTATAGAGTATAGAGGGATAGAATCAACAACCAGCGGAAGCTGTTTAGCATTTAAAAAATTAGTAATAATAGCCTTTAATTACCATTTGATAGGGTTAGAAACATTCAAAAACCATCTTCAAATTGCTATGACGACTCAAAATGTTTTAGAAGAAGTCTGTGATGCTCCTGTTGGCCGATGTAAAATTAGCATAGGGTTAAACAAAGCTGATCAAACGTCGTTTGTTCCACTTGAAGTCCTGGGTCACGAGGTAAGTCGTCTAGTAGCCAGGTTAGACCATAGGATGTAATAGTCGACACAGTGACCTAGACCAAATGACTTGCGACTCCAGTCATCGTGGAGGTATAAAATTGTTTATCATATTACAAACGATGACGCGCCGCGTTGGTTTGTAATCCGGTTTTGGTCATTACAACACGCATCTACGAGTATAACACGTATGTATGTACAAAATAACTGGTCCACAGGAATGTAATTATTTTCGCATAAAATAAAAAAGATTGTGTATCATTACCGGTTAATACGAGTAATACAAGTTAACGGACATGATTGTGTCGAGTGGTGAGGAATCTGGTCATCACGTGCAGTATGATTTCTTTGTAATATAAGGTATTTCGCGGGAATTGAAATAATACAATTACCGTAACATAAAGCGGTTGAAAGTACCCGCGACGGCCCCACATTACCCCGGGGATTTGTCAAACCCCGCGTCGCCGCTTGCCACCGCGCCCTACCGCGACACTGATCTGTAGACATTCTGCGTAATGACTGCTTAGATTTCCTACTTCTATGCGCCATGGGGTATAGGGCTGCCACGACTAGCTGTTCTGGTTATCTTAGTTGTCATAAATCATAAATATTTACACCCAACAGTCACATCGAGTCCTAAAGCCTCAGTGGGATACCAACTCTTGTGTCGTGTGTATCAAAAATTACTAGATAATTTTTGCTCTCATAAACATATATACATTTGTATGATGTATATTATTATATAAATATAGAAGATAAATATATCTATTTTTCTTATTGCATAGGTCCAGCAAACAGCAAAAAAAAAGGATGAAAAGAGAGAAGGGGTATTAGGCATCTGTCAGTCTCACTCGCCGAGAGAAACGCGATAACAAAGCTGTCGCTTCACGTCGATCACCTGTGAGACAGAGTTACCGCCCCGGGTGCGCCTGCCCATTCATGCTGAGTTATGACTGATAACAGCGTGGCTCTACCACATGAAAATAATTCTTTGTTTATTAAAACAAACATGCATCGACATAGAGACCGTCCGTTCAAGCTATTACATACATACACACAATAAACATACGCTATTACACATAGAACAACGAGCAATTATAACCGTGGAATTTAAAATATAAATATATTATTTTATACACATGCATATAAAATGTACTAAATGTACCATAATTCAGACTTATAATAACACTTCTCTTTTACACATATTTTACATTAGCGTTTTATTTATATTTTTGAAATTCGCAACACAGGCAGAAACAAAAACAAGCAGACTAATTAATTAGATAATTTATTTTTGAAAGCGCAATTTACGCTCTCTACAATAATAGTTAAGTGGAAGATGTATGAAGAGTGTATATTTAGAGCTCAGTCCACAGCACGGTAAATTACTCAAATATTATGTCTGCTTTTATAATATACTACAAAAACATCCTTATGTATTAAAAATAGCAACGCCACGATGTCTGCCGATTTGTTTGTTTTTATAATACAGTATGGCGCTATTCAAAAAAGGATTGAAAAAGTTTTTACAGAGTGGGTAACGCGAGATGCCTCTAGTAGCATTGCTTGTTGATTGTTTGCCAAATTGGGGGTAAAAAATAAAACTATACTCACACTATAAAATGACTACAATTCACCTGATGGTCAGCAAAGTGCAGATGGAGTATACTTGACTTGATACGGCAATTTCTCGACGGTCGATAGAATTAAGCGCACTACACACCAAAGCCGCCGACGCACCGACCTATGAATGTCCAAAACATTTTGTCAGCGGGCTTGTTGACGTCTTCATTCATTGCAAGGGAAGGGGAAAAGTTTTTTTTATAACGTTGAATATCGCCGAGCAACCGAGGTGAGAGCTCGCGTCGCTGACATGATTCTTTATTAATACGCCGCCGAGTTGTGTCGGTGAGCTGTGTCGCCGGGCCTGCGGCTTTGGTGTGTAGTCCGCCTTACGCTGACACATTTACGGGGGCCACTGCGGCGGGTTCTCAACCGCCGTGTACGGTGATCGTCGTCCGGAAGGATACGAATATCCTATCACAAGCACATACAGATGATTTGCTTGTTGCAGGATAATTATGGGGGAGGCCTTTAATCAGCAGTGGACTTCCTGTGGCTGAAGAGAGAGATTTACATCTACTACCGACTACAACCAGTTGTTATAGAAAATGTTTAAACTGAAAACATCGTGCTGATTAACGTATTTCAATTGTAGGTATCTTTAAGCATTTCTTACTCTATCTAGGAGCCGAAACAGTGCGCATTCGGTTTCGGAAGACCATCACTAAATACTCGTATATATTTACAATCTTAACCTTCAGCTAAGTAAAGTACAATTATACTGACTTCCTGTAACAAAATAGCGACTGAGATAATTTTTATAACAGAATTCTTGGAAAGATAGTTCTTGATGACATCATCGCCAAGTGAGCATGGTTTGTGTGCGTTGTTTATAAACTACATAGAGTGTTTGTGTGACAAAAAACTATAGTCGCTTCGAACATACATGCGTCTTTCAAAAGATATTAAAGACCTTAATAATCGAAACAAATGTATGCTTAATACGAAATACGCGATTTCCGGACCCAATGATTTCCTGGCGCAAAACAATTAAAATGGTGAATTAAAAATTAAGTGTTCTTGACAGTTGTACAAGTTTCTTGCGATGAAGTAGTTAAAAGTAACTCTTTCCAATAGGATAGATTTTCAACGAATTGTTAAATCAATACTTTTGTTTTGTAGTAGACACTTTACAAGCAGGCCGCTAGCGATTGGTCACTGTGACAAACCTGGGGGGACAAAACTTCAGCACTGGACTTGCTACGGCTGCCTAAGATGACAGACATTTAAATTTTTCCGGATGCACTTCCAATTAACAATAATTACGAAATTCATAATAACGTTAAAATAATTTAAGTTAATTTCATAACAATCTGTGTGGTGGCGTGTTGGTAACGGACGAGACGCAGCCGCCAACATGTTTACAATGGTCTCGGGTTCATTTTCCGCGGCTTCTCCGATTTTTCGGAGTCATGTGTGTTTTGATAGTCAATCACCACGCACTATAACGATGAAAGAAAACATCGTGAGGAAACTTGCACACCATAGCGATACGAAAGAATTTCTATGGTATGTAAAAGTCCGGCAACCCGCATGTCAGCGTGGTGAACTATACAGCCTAACCCTTCTCAATCGTTCTCTCGATAGAGGAGGCTTGTGCCATGCAGGAGGTGTATATGGCCTTATACAATACAATATTACAATACAATAACGTTTATATCAACAACATAGATACATAAGTATTACGTAATCTCATGCCTATGCATCTGTCGGGATATAGGCTGATATGTCATTAGTACAGACCACATTAATTTCCGACCCAAGATGTGATCGAAGCGAGCCTATCGCAATACGTAACCAATGATATTGCATATGATTAGCTCAGGCAAATTACATTCCTAGTGTATCCAGGCTGCGACCTCAAACGAAGCCAGGTGGTAGTTGTAGCGACTACACACAATGCAAATACAAATTTCGCAAATTTCAACTAAAAAAAGCGATGATTTCTTTGCATTTTTTTAAGTACTTTCGTGTTTAAGTGGTAATTATACATATATAGATACCACAAAAATAATATTTTAAACTCTTGCGTACCATTGGCTCTTTAAAAATAAAAGAGTGTACATTATTATTTCAGGAAAGAACTATGTATTTACCACCGAAACAAGGTGATAGGTAAAAAATTACAAAATCATAGTTTTTTGCGAAATTTTCGGTTGCATCGTATCTGTAATCACTATAACTACCCACCACCTGGCTTCGTTTTCAATCACAGCCTGGATATACCCTGTACAACTAAATAATTAGGATCCTATTTATATGGACTACTGCGGTACATTATGTCATTCAACCATTACAACGTGCCTAGAAGGAAGACAATGGTAATTAAAATCGCTTAAAATGTTTTCATATCAATAAAGCGCTGTATACAGCACATTTACTCGTTCCTATGAAGATATTAATATTTATTTATAGTTTAATAGCGTAAAACATACATTTACATATAATATAGCTATAAAGCGCCCATTTTACTGCTTAGGAAGAATTATTCTTCAATAATTGATAGTCTTCATGGGGGCTATATTCCTTCACTCGTTTTTATTGCACACAAATTAATTATTTTTCAATCACTTTATTCCTTTGTATTTGTAACTTTATAACTATTTATTTAATTTTATTTAATTAGTTCTTAGTTCCACAGACCTTTGCATAACAAAAAGTATGTCACTATTAATACGGTTTATTAATTAAAAGTTATATTTTTAATAAACAACAATATTATCAATTACAACACCTTATCCGTTCTAGAAGCAAAACAATCGCACAAAATAATTTAATTATTTGAGTATTAGATTCAAAATTCGAACTACCACCTTCTTGGAAACGTGTTAGCATTAAAATGAAATGAACAAACAGTGGCGCGGCAGCCCTGAGCGCGACATTGACAATGATTGCTTTGCGGCTCAACAGCGCCACTGTGATTACGTATTTTTTCTCCATGTACTATTCTGTACCGTAACGTCTCGAGGAAAACGACAGACCTTCAGTCAAACATTACTTCCTTTATTGCAATATCGGCGGATATTATATCTAGGGCCGGCATCTTTAGCCCGTCTGTCTGTAGCTAAAATGGCTACCGTAAGTACTTATTGAAGTATTTTTACGTTTCAATAAACAAAGATAGATATCAAATTTGATATACACTGACCTGACCCCCACATTAAAATCGAGTCCTGCGTCGTGGGTATCAGAAACTATAAGAGACTTTTCGGTCTTACAAACATCCAGAACCGAATCAAATACCTGTGCTTCACACAAATATTTGTTTCGGTGTGGGGATTGAACCCGGGCCCTGTCGTTTCATATCCGGCGTCTAAACAATTGCGCCACGGAGGCTGTCTAATTAACGTATAAATATATACAGTCTATCTAGCATGGTGGACTATATGGCTTAATTTGTCTTGTTAATAAAAAACATAATAATAACATTATAACGGTGAAGGAAAACATCGTGAGGAAACTTTGCATACCATAGCGATTTGTATAAATTTCTATGGTATGTGAAAGTCCGCCAACCCGCATTAGGCCAGCGTGGTGGACTATATGGCCTAACCACTCTCAATCGTTCTCTCGATTGTAGAGGAGGCCCGTGCCCTGCAGTGGGTCGTATATGGGCTGATACAATACAATACAATACAATACAATACAATACAATAAAAAACAATTTAAAAAAATTAAACCGACTTCAAAAGTGTAAATAAAAGAGAAAAATAAAATTAATATTTTATTAAATCTATAATACCTAAATATAGAAACATTTTTTTTGTTTCTCTTCTCTTCTTTTTATTACACTTTTGAAGTCGGTTAAATTATTTTTTATTTCTTAATTTTTTTAATTTCTATAGCAGTAATTTGAACTAACATCTAAAGTTTTCCTCGTGAATGATACAAACTGTACTCTTTATCTCATGGTGTTCTAAAGTGTGCGCCCTGGTGCGTCGCGCTGCGCTGTGGAAAGAAGAGGAGGGCGCCGCGAAGAAATTATTTCTCTGAATTTCAAATTTTGTGTCTATTTATCTAACTAGTATCATTTTACATTTCAACCAGCTAAATAGATTAGGATACTGAGACGAAATAGTAAACATGTATGTATGTGCGCTGCGGATTGAAAAAGGTTGGGCCCCCCTGCTCTATCTCAAAAACTACTGAACCGATTTCTATGAAACTTACACAGCTCCTAAGATGGACTATACCTAACCCAACGCAAAAAGAATTTTTGAAATCCGACTTATACTTTTCGAGATATGCGTGGACAAACATACAAACATACATACATTTATGAAATTTGGCACGCGTGTTCAGACGCTGTTATAGACCAACATATCCAAAAATCGTGCAATTCTGACAAAATTACATACATACACATTGAATTGATAATCTTCTTTTTTGAAGTCGATTAAAAATGGGCCGCTGTTGTATAATGTCTGCAAAATATATTGCAATGAGGAAAGTAAATGCCAGTGCTGGATTGAAGTAGTAGGGGGTCCGTTGCATATTCTAACGAAGCCTTGTTTATCTGTGGTTTCATAAACAAACAATCTATTAGTGTTCACGGAAGCATGGCACAACAACAAATTGCTATGGAAGTCCTTGGAGAGGCCTGTGTTCTGCAGTGGACTTCGTGGGAGAGGAGAGAAAGCGAGAGAGATGGCACCATATGAGTGGGGTCCCTATTTACGTATATGTACTATAGTATAATATTATTTCACTTAGCCATAACTAGTACCTAAATCAGCGACTATCTATTCTAGAGATAATTAATACAAATAACTGTTTTTTACCTTTTAAGCTATAATAAAGAATATCTTTGGCACTAATTGCGAGAAAAGTACTAGTAAGATTACATGAGCTGTAAGTTTTTAATACGACGGTTATTTTTTTCTGAGAAAATGTTTATTGTATTTTTATAAGCTTTCTTGTTATTTTTTGATACCCAATAAAGATGGATATGCAATAAATTTGTAGAAAATCTACTTGTCTTGAAGAAATAATATTTCCAAATTCTAAGGACCTAACGTTGGATTAAAAGAATATTTCCCAAGTGAATTTCAGTAGCTGCTGGATTAAAAATAATTAACAAGACCTACAACGAACAAATGAATATGTAATTTGGTATCAACATATCCGACTTAGCCGAAAACACCTAGATACATATAAAAGGAAAATATAAATTTAATATTTATTGGCTAGTGTTACTACAGCTGCAATCATGTGAATGAATGACGTCATACGTCGACGTTATTATGAAACAGTACAAAATATTTACCCGTATGTAACAACAATTTATGCAAAACTGACGCGTACGCGCGATTAGATTTGCCATCCGTTTTAAAATTCTTAACATTTTCCATACATTATTTCTAACCCCAACAATTACAAATATACCAACAAAAAAATTGCATCTGAATTACATGAGGCAAAGGACACTGACATGAAAAGTTTCCTGAGCGGTATGACCTGTCCTTCTTAAAACGAGGATTAAAAAGAGTACTCTCCTTAAGGTACGCAGCGACTTTGTTGTGCTGGACCCCTGGCAAAGCTAAGGTCTATGGGCAGCGGTAGCCGCTTGCCATCAAGCGAGCCGCTTAATCGTATGCCTATAACGGCAATAAAAAATGGGCTACCAAACACCGCCAATCTACCTAGCATTATCCCGGTCAATACTTGTCTGATTTCCGGCTCAATCTTTGCTATTCCCTTGTCATTAAACCTATGTGAGTTGCGCGGCAAAACTACGAACAGGCATTGTGTCGCACAGATCAGTGGAATATGGTTGTCAGACGTGTCACACGCGAGATCATTCAATTTCCGCCATACGAGGAAACGTCCAGCGACTGAATGCCACACGCGGTAAAGTTATCGAACCGGAACCGCGGCACTCTCAGCCTGGCACTCGCTCCACGGTACTAGTTTAATGTAGTCGGTTGAACAGAAAACCTCATTTTGCAAAGCTTTTTTTAATCTCCATTTTTTTTTTTTTTTTTTTGTAATTTCATTTTCATACATACATGCATAAACTCACGCCTGTGTCCCAGAAGGGGTAGGCAGAGGTTCTCCTGGTAGTAACCAGGCACCCACGTTTTGCCTTGTCTGTTTCGTCCCAGGATGTGATAAGGGGCGAACCTACCGCCATATCGGGCACAAATGCCTGACTCCGGGCTGAAAATGAATAGAAAAATCCAATATAACTTTGTCCAACTCGGGATTCGAATCCGAGACCTCAGTTTTGTAATCATACCTTAGTACAACTACGTCACCGACGCAGTCATTCATTAGTCAGTTATTTCAGTGGCAGTCAGTAATTTCATTTATTGATTAAATATTGCCTTTATCCCTAGTACCACATATTATAAAGCACTGTAAACTGTGTGGAGCAGCGTTCGATACTTGACTTTTTTTTAGGTTATAGAAGGAAAGATTTCACTCAACTTGATTTTTCTTGTTCATTACGGACTGAGGTCTAAGGGCTTATACACAAAACTGCAATGTGTCACATAGTAAAAATCTACGGGCTCCTAGGACGCATCTCAACAACTTGCGAATGGATTCGCATCGCGCATTCCTGCTCCTTTGTTTGTTTTTCTGTATCATCTTAGCAATATGTGCTACCCGAATCATGCAAGGGAGAGGCCTTGCCGCACGAAACTAAATCGCAGCAATTTGGGTCGCAGTCTTCTTCGTTGCGACTTCGCATTGCACCGATTCGCAGTTTTGTGTACAAGGACTTAAGGCGGAAATAAACATGGCAAATAGTGTTAGGCATATGTGATACTTCTGCCTCCTCTTCAACAACACCAGTGTAAGCTTACGTGTAAGCGTACAAAGCAAAACTGATGTCTCGAGTTTGAATCCCGTGTCAGGCACCGAGATCAGCCTGGAGTCAGGAATTTGTGCCTGATATGACCGCCCCCTATCACATCGTGAAACGGAGGAATAGACAAGGCGAAACGTGGGTGACCTGGTATCACCTCTGCCTACCCCTATTATCGTTGTATCGTCCTGTGTATCCTTGGGATACAGATGGTTATCCCTCCGCCGATGGAGATTTAGATTGCACTACTGTTATCGTTAGTGGTAAGTTTGTCGCACCATTTTCAGGTAACTGATAGAACATAAGGATAATAACATATTAACAAAATTAAAAAAGCCGACGAGGAAGATTATTAACAAACTGGCCGGGATTATTAGCACCCATACAAATGCAGCGCGAGGTCGCCGCGACACCCACGTTGTGAATTGACAAGCTTAAATTTATAATACAAAATTACAATAGTAAGAAATATAGCTAAAACAATATCAGCCTATGTTTACTCCAAGTCCCACTGAAGGGCTCGAATCTCTTTTACCTATATTCGAAAGGGTTATAGACCTATGTTCAATTACGCTGGCCCGGTCTAGGCCTGATGTTATCCTGGACCGTTAAAACAAGCTACAATTGTATGTGTACGCAAGTCATCAAAAAGTCAAATTGTGCCCTAGGTTTGAACCCACGACCTTCAGCTCGGTAATCCGGTGCTCCAACCGACCTACCAAGCTCTCTGATTTAATTTTTAGTATAAAACTAATTGGTTTTAAATCCGGATCAGCGCTCGCTCGGCAAGGCTACTCTTGAAACCAATCTCGATGCCAAAACAGCGCAGTCTCGAAACAGATTCAATCCACAAATTATAGGTACGCTTCACAAATTCGTGTTTGCAGTACTTGATGTATGAACACGAACGAGAAAAATGGAATTCTCTCGTCGTTAATACCCACGACACAAGATTCGATCTTAGTCTAGGTCAGGATTATGTATGTGACTGTTAGGTGTATTTACTTATCTACTCGTATACCCGAAAAAAGCGATGACTTTTTTGCGCTTTTTTTTTAGTATCATCGTGTTTATGTGGTAAATGCATAGATTTTACTAAAATAATATTTTAAACTCTTGCGTGCCATTGCGTCTTTAAAAATTAAATAGTGTACATTATTATTTTTTGAGTAACTATGTATATACCACCGAAACATGTTGATAGGTAAAAATTACAAAATAAATCATCGTTTTTTGCGAAATTTTCAGTTGCATTGTATCTGTAGTCACTATAACTATCACCTGACTTCGCTTTCGGTCGCAGCCTGGATGTATCCTGTATAACTAAATCATTAGGTTCCTATTTATATGGACTGCTGCCGTACATTATGTCATGCATTTTTTCATCCCGTACTAACATTTCCAATTATCTTTTTTCGACTCTATCAATGTCCTACTACAATCTACCTCGTAACTGTAGCTCTTGCCCACTAAATCTCGAATTCTTTTAATTCAAATTTTCACCCCGTCAGAGAGCAATACATCGGTAGGAAATATTTCAAAAGTACTAAAAGACTTTAGTCAATCCAACTTCAACGGATCGAGTGTCAAGAGTAGCTCTAATCATAGCGGATCGGCGCGGGTCAATGCAGACTACGATACTTCATTGCAACTACCTGAGGGATTAAATAATTCATTACAGATGCAGAACTCCGCTAACAACGATACCTCTTTAATCAATTTCAAATAGGATTTCGCTCGAAGCCGTGTTTTATTAAATACAAATTGAATGAAAATAAAACTGTGAGATATTGAACAATTCATTCGTATTTCCAGATAATAATATCCATATAAAGCAATTTTTCAGCGAATAAACAGTCACATATTAATAATACTAGCGACCCGACCCGGCTTCGCCCGGGTGCAGATGCTTTTTGAGTCCAGTCCACATCAGACACATATTATTTCCCGTACTAACTGTTTTATATTTAAACTCAACGTGACTGCCGCCCTTTTATCGCTTTTTTCGTTCCGTCCCGTTACGTACCGTCCTGTCCCGTTTCCACCTGTTCTCTTACATGCCATTTCATCTACTCTGTCCCATATTATATCCCAAATTATCCCTTTGAGTTTGAAAGAGTAACAAATGTACATATTTGAATTCCTTTCTCATCCCAAAGGAAAACTACATTTTCGTGATGAATGTATTGTGTACGTTAATCCAGGGCATCAGCTACCCCCAAACTAAATATTATTAAAATTGGTTCAGCTGTTTATCAGAAAATCACCTTGATCATCCCACAAGAACACGACCTCTTTTCGGGATAAAAGGTATCAGCTAACTCCATACCAGATTTTATCAAAATTGGTCCAGTCGTTTGCGGGTGAAGAAGTAATAAAGACACAAAGTTTCGCCTTTATATTATTAGTAGGAAAGGATTTATTATTTATATGTAGGATCTGCTGATTGCGCTGCTAGCGCCGTGTTCAAGTCCAATCATCTATACTTCAAGTTAGTGACAAGGTGATATCAAGAGAATTAATTAAGAAATTGTGAATTTATTTTCATAATATAGAATTTGGCAGGACCTGTTATATGGCAAAACTTTATAACTTTATTCTAAACCTTCCAATAAGTCCGAAACCATTTATTATCACCATATCATTATAACCATTTTTTAATATCACTCTTTGAGGATTTCTTTTTAATTTAATGAAAATAAATAATGAATCTTGAAAGGTTTGTAAAGTTTGCAACACTGTTAAACAAAATCTCGCCTCTGAACGTCTGCACCGAACATTGCATCATTAATTAATTTCGCTAAAATATACACAGCAAGCGAAACAGTTTCACAAACTCCAGTTCAACGATCCTCGCCGCGTGGAAACCTTCTACAACCACCTGTTCAAATATAGAAAGAGCCATTGAGGTATTCAACTACGTTAAGGTGCGGTACTAAATCGCTATTTTGTTCTATCTCTGTCACTCCTGCGCAGTCATCTATCTTCCCTCTCTCTCTGATAATCAGAGCGCGAAATTTGCGCGCACAGATTTTCTTCACGATTTTCACCTCCACGAATACCCGCATCAGGTATAATTATTGTTATACTGGCCTAGTAAAGTGACTAAAATGCATTTAATAGTAAATGTATTTCTTTAGTTATTGTTCTGAGTGCGTTTCAAATAGAATATCCACCGGCGCAAGAGAGTTTTGTCACGCCACAGCGTTCGTCCGAATCGTGAAGCCTCGGCGGCGCATTGCTTGAGAGTCAGCTGTGAAACGACACTTCCCGGATTCAATATACGCCCCGAAATTGATTTTTATTCGACCCACAAATATGATTTGTTCCTGGTGCGAATTTAAGCGACTGAAAAGTTTCTCGTATTTTCTGACTACCACAATTTTTTTATCGTAGTATTTAACTTTGTATGTGACTGTTCGATGTCTTTGTTTATAAACCCGAAACGAGTCACGTGGCTCACTATGACTGTAAGCTACTATGAGCGGTGGTAGCAATCCGGACGGATACGAACATCATACCAACAATTAGGCCTCACACAAATAAATAATAAAAAATATTTACATGCTATTTATTTATGTTATTTACATAGTCCTGACCCCACACTAAGATCAAATCTCGTGTCGTAAATATCAGGAACTACATGAAACGACACAAATATCTGTGGATCAAACAAACATTTTTTTAGGTGCGGGAATCGAACCGACGCGAAGGCCTCTTGTTTCTCAGCCGGCGTGTAACCAACTAAGCCACGGAGGCTGTCGCTCTAGCTCATAAGCGGAACATTGGATGGTAGTGTTCATAGTTTAGAGTGGCCGCGGGATCGGAAACGCCGGCGACCTCGCCGCGACCATGACCTGCTCCGCGCTTCGACAATTAATATCTGACACTTATTAAATTGTTGTCTTGCCCCGTCATCCGAGAATTATCCGCGAAATAAGCAGCTAGCACAAGTCCACACGAGACTTAGCTGATATTAATTAGACTTTCCATGTATTTTTTTTTTGTTACTTTATTTGCTAAGCTGAATGAACAACAGTACAGTAGTAAACTGAATTTACGCTACAAAAGTAACATAATTCTAAGTGGTGAGTCTAATTTCACGCAACTTGTTGCATACTTGTGAGGTCAACAGCATCGCCGCTGAGATAGTTCTTTTTACATTATGAAAGTTGCATGGCATTATATCTGTTGGCAAAATGCACGTGGTGAAAAAGTAAATGTGTGCTATGATATGAATTCTTCTCAGTCGTTAACACTCTTGGCAGAGAGGTCGTGGTTACATTTTCAAGTGGTGGCTCGCTGTACTTTCCTTGAGCATTCATGCACCGCGTTAATGCAGGTAGTGCAAAATTACACTGTTTATTTATTTATTAAAGAAACCAACGGCGTTTACAATTTGTGTCTTATTCTACAAGTTATTAAAATAAATAAGGCTAATTAAAGGATTCCATCCACAACTTGTTAGTATGTTGATGTGCGCATACAGAGAATGAGCTCATGTAAAATTGTTGATACTATCAATTCCATTCTACCCGGGCCTATGGGTTATAAGCGGGACTTTATATAAATATGAAATATCGCATGTTTAGTTCCTCGTTTTAATATAGGTAATATCTATTCATTAGCTATGGTAAACGATGTTTCATCGTATAAGGTAAATCCATTGTCCTATTGCATTGATTGTACCGCGATCTCACGACCGTAATCGCTCGACATCTATCAAGTACAATTAGATTCAAGTAATAAAATATAATTCTGGGAAAACATACAAGTTGTGGTAATATTGCAGATAATTGTGTTCGTTGGTCTGTGGCGAAACACTGTGCGATCTAATACTATGACAAGATGTTAGTTAGGACATAGGAAAAGTCGAAAGGCCGTGAATTTCATGGCGCTTACACATTAGACTAGTGTGGTGGCCTAAACCTTCTCAATCGACCTCTCGATTATCGAGGAGTCACGTGATCAACAGTTGAAAATTGTAGGCTGATACAATATAGTGTTTTATTTTTTATTAATCTTGACACGTACAATAGGATTCTGCAGGTGAACTTGAGTATAGTACATTTCTAAATAAACTAGATATTACCCGAGACCCCGCTCGTATGGTCACGGGGCAGGTAACTATGAGGTGTTAATACACATTATCATGACGTAGCTCTGACCACGATACAAAACAGATCACTATTTCAGAACTGTACTGTAAACAATGTTGTATGCGTTTCCATTAGTGGACAAAATGCAGAGACTCGGCATTGGACATATTATGTACCTAATTATGCGAACATGCAACGTAAAGTTGGCCATGAAACAAGATTTTATATATTTTCTTAATCTTATTCTATTCCATTTCTACTCTTCACGCTCAAACGGCTGGATCAATTTTGATGAAATACAGTTAGCTGATCCATTAAATTGACACATTGGCTTCTTTTTCATCCCGAAAATAGAGTGTTCCAGTGAAATGAGCAAAGAATTCAAATATTACTACTACTACTAGAATTTGCTACTCTTTTAAACTCAAGGGAATAGCACGGGTTAGGAGAGAGTAGGAACAGAATGAGACGGGATATAAGGGGACGGGACAGGATAAGCCGTATAGTAGATGGCAGTCACGCGTAAACAGTTTGTGTGACAATACTCGTATGTCCTTAATGTGGACTGGACTCGTAAAGTATATGCACCCAGGCGAAGCCGGACCGGATCGCTATCTATCTATCTATTGATATAAATCATCAACTTCAACGATAAGTCCTTCAACTATAAGTCCTCTGTTTAACATGAACCTCACCTAAGGATTTCGAAGTGTTTTCTTTGATCAAACGTTTGTGTTTTGCCTTTGTGAATAATGATCGCGTTGTAACCAACGTCATTACTTTATTCATATTTCAACACACAAAACTTTGTTGCGGCGGAATAAAACAAAAATGGACGCGGTGGTCGCCAATTCGTTTCATGTTTGAATTTATAGTTTACGAAAATGTAATTTTGGCTGGCCGCTTTATTTGCAGTCCAAACTGATATTACTTAAAAAAATAACAAATTCAAATATGGAACGCATTGCAATCGGCAAAGATCAGCCGCAAAGTCAAATCAGTTCCGTTTTTTTTATAAATCTACAGATTTTTTCACCGATGAAACTCAACGTGTTTCTTCCGTTTCCTGTAAGAATGAAACATGTTCCGAAATTAAACAGTAGCTTAAGTCACTCTACAGTTTTGTAACTACTCGTAATCCCATACACAAAACCACGTCGATCCATAACTCACTTGTGACGTACAAGAAGCACAAACAAGCACATGTATAATATTATCTAGTATTGACATGTAAATATATGGGCATTCCCCAATCGACTATTACAACCGGCGGCAACAAACTATTACAAAACACCGTAGTACAGTTACGCGGAACAAAAAGGATCCGCATTGAGAGTTCGGTTATCAGCAGCCTATTGAAAACGCAAATAGAACGAGGTTAGTGAACTGCAGCGGCGCGCCTCCACGTCCGCTGTATTGCCACTCATTAGCTCATGCATTTTTAAATTGCATTAATTAATGTTGAAAAAAATTTTTTTTAACATAGTAGAAAGATAACCGGTGGAAGAAAGCCTTGGATAGAGGAGGGTGGAAAAGGAAAGGGAGGCTTTTACCCTGCAGTGGGATAGTATAGGCTAGGAAAAAATAAAATAAAAAGGAAGATAACAGTTGGTGACACTGAGGAACTTGTGAACTGAAGCCGCTTGGTTTAATTTAAAACTGTGCTGTAAGACAGTCTCCTCTCTTGGGGATTAGGTTCTCCTGGCACAAGCATTTTAAACTTAAAAGGCAACCCCAATACCTTTTTAAAAATTGTGAACATACAGTTACTGTATAAAATATTGTTTTCTCTTTATTTTGTAACTTCTTTTTACATCTTTATACATCCATACTATTAAATTAAAAAAAACAATATACATGTAAAAATGTAGACCCTTCAATGGCGAGGCTAAAGACCCAACCCACCGATGGTTAAGGATCCAAAGTGAGGAACCTCATAACTATACGTGCCATTACCAGCAACACCGCCTTTTGGATGTCGCTCCTGACCCAACGACCAATTGAGAGCCTCTGAAGATGTTGGTCGAGTCTCTTTGGTATTGAATAAAGTATTTTTTTTATTATTAAAGAGTTCAAAAGTGGCTTTAGTATTCACTAAGCGATTCAAATATCCTGTAAAAGACTACTTGAATAAATAATAACCTGATATGGATATTGGAGCAGTCTTTTGTGACGGACTTCCTTCCCTCGGTAACATGTGTATTAATATGGTCACTGAAATTTTCAACGAGCAATTATAACTTTATGATCCGAAACGAAGCTCGAATGTTCGAACGTTCGACGTCTGTAGTAAGTTATAAATTTTCCACTTCTAAAAATCAACACTATTCTCTTTGATACCTACTTATCATTCACTCCGAACTAAGTCTATAGTTAGGAGGTGGGATATAGGATTCGAACATTTTATGGAGTACACAAGCACATTCGTAGAGTTTTACGTGAAACGTCCGAACATTCGAGTTTAGTTAAGGATCATAGAGGAACCCCCCAAAATTGTTCCTTTATACAGCCACGCCAAAATAATTGAAATTCACCGAAACTGCAAACATCAACTCACGCGGCCACTAGGCCTACAATAATATTGTACAATACATTTAATTGTACTATAAGATTGAAAGGCGCTTAGAATCCAAAATATCACAACTAATCTTGCACAATAACATTAAGGGCCTCGTTCACCACCCTCAAGTAAAGCTCCAAGTAGGCTAGTCATCAATTAAAGTCACCCGGCACATCACGTGTCGATTTCACGACGCTTCAATAACACTAATCCTATGATTACACTAATTAGTACCTTACTGGCCACATCGTCTGCCAATTAGCATATTTACTCGATGATTGAAATAAGGTTCAAATATCAATCTGCTTCCTTATTTTTTAAGAAAAATATTCGTTGACACTTCAGCGGGAGGCAGGGTGGGGGAAATTTTAAGTAATATTTAACAGTTGATTCGTTCAATTTCTTACGTCATTCACTTAACCAGCACGATGTAACTCAATACTTTGTTTTCAATTCAATCAACAGTTTCTCAAAGATGGTCAACGAGGCCCCAACTAAAACACTCTTTCTTTAACTTTTGGATTACCTTTAAACAGTGCCTAGGGTTTTGAAGTAGGGGAAGCCCAAACTTTTTAAATGTATAATACATATTGATTTATAAGGAAAAAATACTAAGAACGAAGAAAACAAATGTACGTCAGCAGACCTAACACGCAATCTATACAATATTAAGATTATTAGAATTAAAGATTACATGTGGACATGTAACAGTAACTTGTTAATGCACTAACTACTGAGCACTTCTAGTAGGTACACTAGCACAACGGTAGCTAGTATGTTGCCGTGTTTGACTTCGCAGTTAACCGAAATTGCGGACGGAAAATATTATTAATGCATTAGCATTAAGTTTTTATGAATGACGAGTAATAACATGCCTTTGAAGGACCACCAAATTTATTAAAATCATTATACATAATCCAAACATTCTAATACGAGTATACGTACAAGTGTCGCTTGAAAAACATATGAAACACGATGTTTAACCTATTTGAAGGGAAACATGTAGAAATCAAATTACGTACGTAGTTTTTAAACTGAACTGATAAAATGCCTCTTGTAATTTACCACGAATTAAAGAAATGCACAATCCCGGCGTTGTTTTCGCGCCAGTGTTTTTTTTTCAATATAATTTAATTAAATTACCTTTATAACGGCAATGAACACTTTTATCATCACACTTAAACCATCACAAGAAACAATACAACTCATTTTAGAATAAAAAAGCTTAATGAACATAAAAAACGAATCATTAACCTATAAACATAACTATTTACAATTGCACAATGCCAAAATACTTATGAAGTTAGTAGCAATTCGTTCAGAATTGCGAAACGAAACGTATAAATAAACATTACAACATGCAATTACAATTTATTAAAAAATATATAAATACCTCATTATTTTTAACTAAAAATGAATAAATAATTTCAAAAAAGAACAAACATAATTTAATAATAATGAATGTAATTTGCTAAACGAATAATGTTACACGTGACGACCTTCAAACGTACGATGTTCACTCCGCGAAGCCGGGCTTAAACGGTTTGATTTTGTAGTACAAATTGCTATAGTTACATATCTGTAGCTATACATTCGTAGTGGCAGAGTGTAGCATTTCACCCGTAAGTGTGAAAGAGACAGCATGAGTTTCCAAAAGTCTCGTAAAAGCACACGAGAGAGAAAAAGACATTCAAGTAATGAGAGTTCCGTCTTTTATAAAATGCACGGAGCCACGCGAGAGATTAAATTATTGAATGAATTGAATACAAGCGTTGCGAGGCGCGGACAGCGCTCTGTCGCTCGTAGCTGCGTTTCATTGAAGCGAGCCGTACAGCGACGCGGCAGAACGCGGTAAATTCAAAAATGGTATATGTGTCGTAATAAATTACTGTAATGGTTTCTGTTCATTATCAAGTATTTGCGTATTAAGTAGGGCAAGCCGGGCTTTTGGGCTTCTATGGAAGTACCGCCACTACCTTTAACTTCCATTCCGCATGCATGTGTATTCCTCGTCAAGACGCAAAACAGACAAAAAATATGGCATAATACGGACCCTTAACGATGTAATAAAATTAAACTACCTCAACCTATATGATGGTCAATAATATTGCACAATTGGTAATATTTCGCAATTTAATTCATCGTCTAGGGGCCGCCTGAAAAGGATTACGGTTACTTATATATTTTACGCAAATTTTACACCTTAAAATTAAACTGGTTTTTATGATTTTATTGCGGACTTGGTTTATTTTTACATTTTTTAACTTACCGACGCGACGTTTCAACTACTTTACAGTTCATATGGTCAAGGGGCGGACCGAGGTATAACTCATCCGCTCAGTGACCGATACAATTACTATCTCTTTTTTTAAATATTGAATTTAAAAAGTTAATTTAGATGGTACTCTTTCAAAAAGCCGAATCTTTTGTTCAAATTTTAAGGACATTCAAAAAACGACATGTAAAGATTCAAGATTGGAAAAGCTCAGATTTATTTACTAAACCAATGCACCTTTAGCCAGGTTAATTAAAGAGTTTTCGTTAGTTTACACTAATTACTTAACGCTACCGGGACCTTGGCAAGCACAGATGCACCAAAGAGGTCCGATGTCGTTTGCGGTGCGCTGGTTGTTTTTGAAACTTCTTCAAACTAATCCTATCTTGAGCAGGTCAGTATGAGAACTCGGTGAAGTTGGTCCGGAGTCTGGGAACTAACTCACAGTGGAATAGTTACACGATATGCACGATTACTTTGCTACATGCGTACTTAGTTTAGCTTTTAGTCATGAAATCTATGTATATCAGCTCATATATGTACATCCAGTCACCTTTACAATCGAGAGAACGATTGAGAGGAGTTCGGCCAGTAGTCCACTACGCTGACCTAGTGCGGGTTGGTGGACTTTACTTACCACAGAAATTCTTACAAATCGCTATGTTATGCAGGTTGCTTCACGATGTTTTCCTTCACCGTTATGGTGCGTGATGTATGACTTTCAATATACATATGACTCCGAAATGTCAGGGGTTTCCCCTTGAATTTGAATCCGTGACCACCGTGACTAGGTTGCCTTAGCAACAGGCCACAACGCACATCCTTTTAATTACATTAGTATAATAACGATATAGTAATTCTATTACTTTTTTATTTATTTTGCCAACAACGAAAACATAGCTTAAATTGATTTCAAATAAATTATGAAACAGCATAATTTTAATTGTAATTTTAATCAAAGGTAACCACAGCATTGTTTTTTACTTATTTTAAAAAACACGCAAGGTGAAAAATCATTTACAAGTCTAATTTTGTTTAAAAACGAAATGTTTTTTTTTAATTTACAATCATTTAATGTATGTTCGCATATTACATAGTTAACATCTTTGTTTGTTGATCGATTTTCGAATCCATATTCGCGTGTAGCTTGGTAACATTGTATCATTATGCAGTAATTATATTAAAATGAATACAATGATGTTTAACGCGAAATATTGTTTGCGGAATATAATTAAACGACTGCTAATTCCATGGAATACTAATATGAGTTAAAACGGACAGTACAAATGATTAGCCGCAGTACATATTGCGTCACGCTCACCACAAACCATGGAAATTGTTAGGTGAAATGGAACGCAACCGCAATAGAATGTATGTCAAGCGTGTCTATGGTTGTTGCTTTCAAAAATTCGCCCACGTTACGTTGTATTTTATAGTTGCTTAAGTAATAAAAGTTTTATACCAAAACCACGCATTTTTCTTCATGGTAGCAGAGCGTGGTTCGGTTTGGTACAGTTTAAAACAAAAGAATAGCAGAAATACAACGTCAGTTACTAGTTAGTAAAATACTTGTTGCAACTCGCATTGAGGTTATAATCTCCACGTGCTCCCCGACCATTCGTGTAGTTCAATTTGGCGAAAATCTACAAGATGAGCTCTCCAAATATGTTCAACATCGAAAAGCTCATCGGAAGAGAAAACTTTGCCACATGGAAGTTTAGCATGAAGGCTTACTTAGAACATGAAGACCTGTGGTGTTGTGTAGAACCCTCCGACAACGTGCCCGTTGATGCCAAAAAGGATGTTAAAGCAAAGGCTAAGTTAATTTTGCTTCTGGACCCGCAAAACTATGTCCACGTTCGGGAATGCACTACAGCTAAACAGGTATGGGAATGCTTACAGAGAGCTTTCGATGATAATGGGCTTACGAGGCGAGTGGGCTTGCTTAAAGATTTGATTAACACTAATCTAGAGTCTAGCAACAGCGTGGAGGACTATGTAAGTAAAATCATGAACACTGCTCATAAGTTACGAAATATTGGTTTTGACGTCAATGATGAGTGGCTTGGCACCCTCATGTTAGCTGGTCTTCCAGATGAGTATAAACCCATGATGATGGGGTTAGAGAGTTCCGGCATAAAAATCAATGCTGATGCAGTGAAGTCAAAGCTTATACAAGAAGTTAACACTCCAAAGTCAGCGGCTTTTTATACAAACTCAAAGAAGTTCAGAAGTAATAATCAGCCTGTGAAAGCAAAGGGACCGAGATGTTTTAATTGCAACAAGAATGGGCATATTGCTAAGTTCTGTAAACTACCAAGGAAAATACATAGCAAAGGGGAAAGTTCCAGTTTTGTAGCGGCCTTTACTGCCATTGTAGGAGATGATATGAGCGAAGACTGGTATATAGACTCTGGTGCATCCATGCATATGTCGGGTAGAAATGATTGGATGTATAATGTTTCCGAACCACCAGTAAAGAATATCACAGTGGCAAACAGAGAACCATTGCCTGTGAAAGGAATTGGATGTGTGGACATTCAGATTAATCAGCAGAGTAAAATACAGATTAAAAATGTCCTGTTTGTTCCTGGTTTAGCGGCAAATCTGCTTTCAGTCAGTACAATTGTAAAAAGTGGATATAAAGTCATGTTTATTAATAAAACATGTGAAGTTCAAAACATCAAAGGGCAGCTTATATGCACAGCAACATTAAACAACAATTTGTATATTATGAACACTAGCAAAGAAGTGGCTCACTTAAGTTCTAGTTCTGTAAATTGTAACAATGCCTACCTCTGGCATCTGCGAATGGGCCATTTGAATTTCTCAGATATTAAGAAATTGCCAGAATGTGCTGAAGGTGTGACTCTGACTCAGGATAAAGGTAATGTCATCACCTGCACACATTGTTTGGAAGGTAAGCAAACCAGATTACCCTTTAAAAATGTTGGTTCTAGAGCAGCAAGACCATTAGAACTTATACATTCAGACTTATGTGGTCCAATGGAGACTAGGTCCCATGGAGGTATGAAATACTGTATGACTTTCATAGATGACTTTACAAGAAAGGTTCATGTGTATTTTCTTAAAGATAAAATGAATGTATTGGAGGTTTTTAAGGAGTTCAAATCAAAAGTTGAAAATGAGTTAAATTACAAAATTAAAAAGATTAGGACAGATAATGGAAAAGAGTACTGTAATTATAATATTGAAAACTTTTTATCCTTTCATGGCATTACTCACCAAACAAGCACTCCATATACTCCAGAGCACAACGGCCTGGCTGAAAGAATGAACAGGACCCTGGTAGAACGAGCCAGAAGCATGTTATTCTATGCTAACTTGGAGAAGAGTTACTGGGCTGAAGCTGTGGCAACTGCTGCATATACAGTAAACCGCAGTCCTACAAAGTCATTAGCTGGTAAGACACCATACGAGTTATGGACAGGTAAGAAACCGAACTTGTCACACTTAAAAACATTTGGCTCTGTTGGTATGGTTCATGTACCCACACAAAAGCGACAAAAATGGGACAAAAAATCAATGAAGATGATTTTAGTTGGGTATTGTGAAAACTCCAAGGGTTACTGTTTAATGAACCCAGAAACCCACAGAATTGTTAAAAGCAGGGATGTAACATTTATTGAGAAACTTAATGAGAATGATATTGTAATGCCAGGTGAATTAAATGTTACAGTCAAGGAGAGCCAGACAGACAGTGCCAGCCCTACTCCACCAGTTTGTGAAAAGTCAGAAGGTGTATGTGACAGTCAAAAACAAGTATCACACACTCAGGAGTCTCTTCCGGTGTCATATAAGAATTTAGAAAAACAAGAAAGTAATAGTGAAGACTCCAATGATTATGACAATGACACCTGGGAACTAGATGAAGCCTATTACCCGCCTTGCCCAATAAGACAAGTTGATAGTCATAATATGACATTAAGGCCAAGGAATAGACAAAATGACACCAGAAATATGAAAAAGGGACTTTTATGTCTGTATACTGATCTTAAGGATCCACAGACTATGGAAGAGGCTCTGTCATCACCACAAGCTGAGCAGTGGAAGCAGACAATGGATCAAGAATATGATTCATTATTGAAAAACGAAACATGGAGCTTGACAGACCTTCCTTCAAGGAAAAAGGCTCTGCCCTGTAAATGGGTATTTAAAACTAAGACTGATCAAAGTGGAAATGTTGTTCGCTATAAGGCTAGACTTGTCATCAAAGGTTATGAACAAAAGAAGGGTACAGATTATGAAGAAACATACTCACCAGTAGTCAGATACACAACTATAAGCTACTTATTTGCTTTGGCAGCCAGATATGGTCTGGAAATAGATCAAATGGATGCTGTTTCAGCCTTTTTACAAGGAGAGATTGACAAAGAAATCTACATGCAGCAACCTGAACCATATAAACAAGGATGTCAGGTATGCTTGTTGCATAAATCTATATATGGACTCAAGCAGGCCAGTAGATTATGGAATGTTAAATTGAATACAGTTTTACATAAGTTGGGATTGCAACAATCAAAAACAGATTCATGTGTCTATTATAATGAAGAGAAGAATACATTTGTAGCTGTCTGGGTTGATGATTTAATTTTATTTACTGCACAAAAATCAACAAAGGATTTATTAAAGGAAAAATTAAAAGAATATTTTGAAATGAAAGACATTGGTCCAGCAAGCCTGTGTGTGGGTATACACATCACTAGGGAGAAAGACAGAGTAATAATAGATCAAGAAAAATACATAAATGACATATTAGCAAGATTTGGTATGTCTGACTGTAAGCCTGTGAAGACACCATTTGAAGTTGGTTTGAAATTTGATAAAGACATTGATGATGAGAAATTGACCAACTTTCCTTATCAACAAGCTATTGGATCTTTACTCTATGTGGCCCAAGGTACCAGGCCAGATATTTCTTTTGCAGTAAACACATTGAGCAGATTTAACAAAAATCCAAGTACTGTACATTGGACTGCAGTGAAAAGAATATTCAGATATCTTCAAGGTACAAAAGACCTTAAATTAATCTACACCAAAGATGGTAATGAGGAGATTACAGGATATTGTGACGCTGACTGGGCAAGCGACGTGCGCGACCGTAAATCGTGCACTGGTTACATTTTTATGTTGCAGGGTGGTGCCATCTCTTGGCGGTCTCATAAACAACAGACGGTCGCACTGTCAACAGCCGAAGCAGAGTACATGGCGATGTCTTCTGCAGCGCAAGAAGCTTTGTATCTGCGGCAGCTGCAGGCTGAACTCGGATGCGGCTACAATACGCTGCTCGTCTACTGCGACAACCAGAGCGCCATCAAGTTATCTGCCAATGATTGTTACTTACCCAGATCGAAGCACATAGATATTAGATTTCATTTTCTTAAGGCTCATGTGATTAGTAATTCGTTAAAGTTTTGTTACATTAAAGGTTGTGATAATATTTCTGATATCTTAACTAAAGGAACAACTGTAGAAAAACATATATATTGTGTTAAAAATATGGGATTGCGTTCTGGGGGGGATGTTAGGTGAAATGGAACGCAACCGCAATAGAATGTATGTCAAGCGTGTCTATGGTTGTTGCTTTCAAAAATTCGCCCACGTTACGTTGTATTTTATAGTTGCTTAAGTAATAAAAGTTTTATACCAAAACCACGCATTTTTCTTCAGAAATAATTAGGGTGGATAACAGTCACATTTATCGTTTATAATATCGACGATCAAAATTATAATACACATAAACATTATAACTTTAAACCCTGTATATAATGTATCTAAGTAAAGGTTTTCATTGCTAGTTAGCATGCCACAAATGCCATCACAAATGCCATCACAAATGCCAAGTGCACATCCCCAACATGCGTATCGAGAGAAGTCAACCCAGCTCGGAATAATCAAATACAGGCACCCAAAGCCTCTACCATCTACAAATCTGCATCATACATACTTTAACAGATTCCATTCTTCCCAGAAAGGATTGTCAAAGGTGCTACCAATATACGCACTTTTCGCCCTGTGAGTTTCGTCTCACGATGTGATAGGGTGCGAGCCTATCGCCATGTCGGGCACAAATTCCTGACTCCGGGCAGAGAATGGGAAAACAATCAATTATCACTTAGCCCAACCCTGGGTCCAGCCCAAGATACTGGCTTCATAATCCTACCGTACAGTCTGAATCTCCTAATAGGGTATATTGAACGCTGCCGTCGAAACTGTACTTTTCGACGCAATATCTGATTTGAGATGTGATGTCATTGCGAATGACGCGCGTCGACGAAAATGGTGAAAGCCTAATAACAATAGCCAGTTTCATATTTAACGACAGTTTGGGCTCCTGTTTTGTTGTGGAGGAAAGTGGACAAGAATTTGTTTCTCACTCCTATTTGTTTTTCTTTCCCGTTTATTTCATTGCGGTTTAAATACAAGGTATGTAGGCTCTTTAAGAAACATGTCAACATTTAGAGTGGTCCATGTGAGTTGTCAGCGTCCATTGATCCTGGTTGAAAGGAGTTACAGCTGTAAGGTGAGGGTGGGAGAGTTATTAAACAAGTAATTAGTTATTGAAAATAAAATCAGCTTGAGATCAAAGCTGAATTAATGTAAATTGAATGTCGATAACAATTAAGCTAAATAGGCATGAATCATTTTTATTCAACGGACAATAAATATGTTATATTTATATATTTAACAAGGTCCTTCGACAATATACAGAATAGATTTTAAACCAAAATTATAAATTCTGATTTGATTTGATTCTATCAATTCTGATTGCAATTAAATTTTTACTTTATATCTAACCCTTCGGCCTAGTGGCAGCATAAATAGATAATCTATAGAAACCTGACTACGATATCCAAGATGGACAATTAACTCTGTAAGATATCCCTTTGAGACAGACATTATGATATGATACGAATTGCCCAGGGCTAGAATCTGTACGAGCATGATGATAACTTAGACCCCTTGTGTATTTTGTTGCTCCTACTATGTTAAATTTTTTTGTTACGAAAAAAAATAACTTATTGGGAACATGTAATATATTCGTATATTATCACACATTGGTATTATTATTTTATATTATATAATATTATGTATTACTTAACTAGGCATTTAATGCTATAATTGTGTTTAGTTTATTATTCTTTTTTGTTTTGGATTACGTTGTGCTTTTGTTTTTTATTAGATATTGTGATGATTAGTGGTGTATACGCCTGTATAGGCTCGTCGCCTTGTCCAATATAATATATAATGTGTAATTTTGATGGTGTACAGATTTTGTTAATACAAAGAAATGGTATAAAACGTCTTTAGCTTGTTGACTGAACAATATGTTAGTTATTGTGGCAGGTTTGAGGGCAGCAATTGGAACAAATTGGTAGTTTAACAAGTACACGCCCCGCATCACGAGCTCATAAGTCGAGCTTTACCCTGACGCGGTTCTCTGCGCAGTCATTTATTAGAGCTATATCAACAGGTCGCTGTAGAAATCCGAGAGGGACGGTATGTTTAGTGGACTTGCTGTGTCTGATAACAATAATATTTGTTGTAGTGGGATAACTATTGATACATCAAGACAATTATAATACTTTTCCTAGTATAATGTGAGTTCTTTTTTTCTTACTCGAGAACTCTAGCTCAGGCATAGCGACAATTGCAGCAATTCGGACTATCTTGGTCGAGTGGCTTCAAACATGGCATGGCACACTGGACGTACTTGGATCGAATAATACGTGAGCAGACGCCCGTGTGTCAGTGTTGGATGTGAGGAGGACTCGGCACAACACACTTCAGCTGATTGTCCGATTTTTGACTCGTTTCGTCGCGATCTGGAATCGCCATGGTGGAAATTGAAAGAGACTGGAATAGCGTTGCATAATTTTACGAGGAGGTTATAGAACTAAAAGAAGCAGCGGAGAGGGAACAAGAATGGACAAGCAGAACCTTGCTTCGTACGCAGTAATCAGTATACTCGCAATCTTCGACCTCCATAAATCAGATTAAAAGAGTTGCTATCTCACTACGGGACAGGACGTTCTTATTTGTATTAGAACGGTGAGTCCGACATATCTATATGAATCTGAAAAGGGATTTCCTCGCGTAAGAAAAAAAAAACATTTATTTCTATAGATTAGGATACAATAACACAGTAAAAATTATGCAATTCAATATAACTATTACTTAAGCGAATCAATAGTAATAAAAATTTTGAAATAAATAAATAAAGCCAACAATATGGTCCCGAACTCACACTGAGATCGTGTCTTTCCTCGTAGGTATCAGAAACTACGAGAGATATTCAGTCTCACAAACACCCAGACACAAAACAAATTCCTCTGGATCATACAAATATTTGTCTCGATGCGGGGATCAAACCCGTGGCTTCACGTTTCAAAGCCGGAGTCTCACCAACTGTGCCAACCAACAATGGAGGCCATCATTTTACCAAATTATAATGTAGTTATTTATTAAAATTATAATTTTATGAAATCGTTGAATTATATTAAATTAAAAAAAGACGTAAACAATAGGCGGAATTATATCAGATATTCCCAGCTCTGATTTTCAGTGTTTAATTCACAGAACAGAGGTCCTTGTTAAGCCTTTCAAAGACATCTGTCTATTGTAAACAATACAAAGGATATCGGATCAAATATTACGGAGTGTGATGAAACCGGCCGATTGTTTCAATACATCCGCGAGATAAAAGACGGAATGTAAGGCTCATTACAAAGGGAATGCAAATGTGGCGATCACGCAGCGTGACACAAATCCTCAATTGATATTATACATTTCTAGGGTTGCTTTCTTATTTCTATTTAGAAATTATTTTTTTTCGCACTATATCGGTTAAAATAACGTAAATAACGTAATAAATATATTAACGCCCACCCACTAGGTGGTCAGACGACCTGGTAAAGGTCGCGGGACGTCGCTGGATGCAGGCTGCCTCCAACAGGTCACTGTGGAAATCATTGGGAGAGGCCTATGTTCAGCAGTGGAAGTCCTTTGGCTGATGGATGGATGATGGATGGATATCGGTGAAAGACACTATAAGCGGGAAACCTCGCCATACTACCATAGCGATTTAGAAGAGTTTCTATGGTATGTAAATTCTACCCGCACTAGGCAACTTGGTGGACTATAATATGGCCTAACCCCTCCATATGGTACTCTCGATTGTAGAGGAGGTCCGTGACCAGTTGGACGTATATGAGCTGATACATAGGTACATATATTATTTTTAAACAAAATTAAGCTAGCCTTAGGAATTACCACGTACGACTCCTAAGTAGAGAAATGAACGATTTATTAACACGTATACTCGTATTATTTATGTTAAGTGATTGTGTGCATTGTCTTGTATGACAAATATAATGTCTTTCTTTCTTTTAAAATTTGTCGATTACTTTCGTTTCTTCTTCTAATTTGAACATTGCTAAAGACCAATGACTCGACGGAGGACCCGACATTACACAACGGACGGATATTTGTACCGACAAACCGCAAAATCACAAGTACTTCCAAAACCGCAGATACAAACAGTTGGAAAAATACATGAGATATTGTAGGCGGCGGTGATCATTGTAACTGAACTGAGATAACAAACAACAAAAATAACAAAAAACTTGACATTTGCAAAATCTTTGATTGTACGGGGGTGCCATTAATCCTAAAATAAGAAGAAGAAAACAGATATTAATGTTATAGAAAGGAAACATATTATACGATAGTAAGTAAGATTATGACATGCTAATAATGATACGAGTATTATAAACAAACCATTGAGCAAAGTACAATTACACTAGAACAACAGAGAAACTAGAAGCCGTTGAAATTACATTTCTACTTTATAAAACCGTGCTCATACAAACGTTTCTAACAGATTTTCTCTTTCCATTATAAAACTATTTACTCTTAAATGAATCTAAAAGGTCATATTTTCCATTTCGAACTTTAATTTCAGTTTATAAAGCTGTATAAAACTCGCATAATGAAATAAAAGTGGGTATTTGTGCAACTCTGCGAGAGAGACATAATGGCAGCGTGCGGGAGCGTTGCGAGCGGTCGTGCAATTTGTTTGTCGAGTGATGTCAACGCGTCGACGAACCGAGACGTGGGATCCAACAATAGGCAAGCAAACATGCGATAACATTCTAAATTTAATATTCATATTTTGTAACACGATTGCTTAGTTCGGAGCGAAGGAAATTGGTTCAACTTAGATCGGATTAGGTTTTTCAGGTTCAGGGAAGTGATTTTCCGGGTTGCACCCCACCTGATGGTAAATGCAATGTCCAGCTATAAAGTAGTTGGGCATAACATAAACGCGTGTTACTTATAATGTTTTAGTTAGTAATTATTTTTTCTTCTATAGGTCATATGTGGCATCATCACCATTGACTTTCATCCACTGTGAATTAATCGCTGGACTTATTGAAAGCGGCCTGCAGTCAGCGACTCTCTGCAGCCTTTACGAGTATTAGGTTATCTGCCCGCCTTTGTCTTGTCATAAGTTATTGTATAATGTACCATTACAGGGAAGAACGTAAAATAATTTGCGAATAATTTGAAAGACAGAAAATTCATATAATTAGCTACCTATGTTTTTGATACAAAAATATCTCACATTATAGTTTATCGCGCATTGTTACGGTGGTGAAAAATATGGCAAGAATGTGGAAACAATCTCGAAGGTGTGTTCAGTCTGTCAAGTCACAAATACCTACGTGTTCTTTAATTTAATGGAGGGTATATTCCAGTGTATAGATTTATACATATTGGATTTTCGAAATCATAAAAAGTGCATGCCAAGTCGGGCAAAATGATATTGAATTTTTCTATTAATTGTGAACCAGGGGTCAGATATTTCTGCCCGATTTGACAATAGACAGAGGCGTATCCCTTCTGGGAAAAGGCGCGAGTTTATGTATGTATGTAATAAGTGCCTGAACAGTATACGTGTGTAGCCCGGCTTCTTCAGTCAAGGCGTGAAGTAGCCGGTAAGTAGGCCGCAATAATTGTGTCAAATGGCGAGAGATAATTGGCTGTCGCCAATCGATATAAGTATTATCTGGCTGCACTTGCCAGCGAGTGTGCAGTCACTGCGGCGACCTGAAATGCCAAATTGATAATTTTAAACATAATAATGTCCGGAAGCCACAATCACCTCGCACTATCGTGAGGGAAATCAACGTGAGGAAACCTCCACACCATACCGATTTATAGGAATTTCAATGGTATGTAAGATCCGCTAGACCGCACTAGGCCAGCGCGGTGGACTATATGGCCTAACCCCTTCTTAATCGTACACTCGATTGTAGAGGAGGCTCGTGTCCTGCAGTGGGATGTATATGGGCCGATACAGTACAGTTCAGTCGAGGAATCACGTGAGCTAATCCGGAACCGCTAAGTAAACTTGTAAATTGTGCCGTTGTTCAACAGATATTATAATTTTATTGTTTTACGCTATTTTTTATCGTTTTCAACTAGTACTTCTAACCACTACCAAACCTAAAGTAGTTGGTAACAACATTTAATTTCTTGCAGAATGTGGTAATTCTGAATAATGGATGTTGTATATTGTGTCATTACATAGAATGTTGGTATTTCTGTATTTTAAAAGACTTGGATGAAAATATAACCAGCTATTTGCAGGATGACCGTAGAAGTAAGTTTTAACGAAAATCGGGATTTTTTTTAATAGTGTACAAACAAATCAGCTAGAAGTTTGAACCTTGGACGGTTCGATTCATATGTACGATACGAACACTACAGTCTACACACACAAGATTATTAATTGTGAATATTAATAGTGTTCATTACACACACGAGCAGTGTAATGAACACTTGAGATTAGACGCCGCGCGTACTCACTTCTTGTAACAACCAGCATTGTTTGCTCATTGATTAGAAATAAAATTAAAAATAATTACTGCTTTCTTACACCACCAATATACAAATACAAATTCGTGTTGTTAAATTTATGTGTAATATTGTTAAAGTTATAATTTATTATGTTGAAGGCAAAAGGAAGCGGCTCAGCTTGTGTTGACCAGGAGCCGGGTACCGAGCAGCGCTGGTTTTCACCCCTCCTAACCTCCTAAGATGTTGAGCGGAAGTCCCATAGCGTTATCATTAACAATGGTATCCGTGTCCACTATTTATATCGCAGTCTGAAGCTGGAATTTGTATCTAAAATACAATTTAGTTATTACATAAATTAATACGAGTACATCCAACAGCCGCGTACATAGTCCTGACCCCACACTAAAATCGAGTCTTGTGTCGTGAATATCGTAAACTACGAGACGTACCGGTCTCACAAGCGCCCAGATCCGAAACAAAAACGTTTGTCTTGATGTGGAGTCCAAACCCGCGGCTTCTCGTTTCATAGACGGAATCTAATCAAATGCGCCACGGAGGCTATGGAACGACAATAAGTTTGGGTAACTTAATAAAGAGTAGTGCTATTTCAAGTATGAGTAATAAGCTCTTTTAAATTAAACCGCAACATTCAGTGAGCGCCCTAGTAACTTCCTGGCATTATTTTATAAATGTGGGTAGTAGATATGTTCTTGTAGTAAGTACACAAACATTTTCTATAAGATACAATGGAGTGGGTTGATGAATGCTAATATATCAAAAGCATAATAAATCATAGCGTTTTTAATAACTATACAGTGTTGGAATGGACCGGTTATTTATATCATATTTACGTTCAAATGTAAAACTCAAACAATTGAGCAGTGGAGCACTCTAAAATTATCGTGTTCATAGCAGTGCAGATATTTGGATACTTGAAATATTCTCTCGCGGCTCGGCAGTTGTTTCCTTTATTGAGGACTCAAGACGAATCTGTTTAGTTAGTACAATGTGTTATATTAATATCCTTACTTAATAGGAGGCGTAGCGAGCGGAGCGGCGGGTGCCGCGTGTAATCTTGACGTGTCGGCTACCGTTTTCAGCTATCTAACGAGATAAATAATCTCCAAGTCACGCACACATGATGCGGAGTCGGCGGCCGGGCGTGCCGGCGCTGCGCTCTTGCGCCATGTGCACAATTAACGAGTTGGCGAGGCCTCACCAAGTACCCACCATCACTGATAAACTCACAACACCGATTGCACCATTACGTCAAATAAGAGCAATTTTTCATCTGTCACAAGCGGAGGCGGCGCGTGATTTCGTAACGGCGCGGCGCGGCGCGGCTCGGTCGCCACTCGGCATTGAGCGGGCGGCGCGGCGCACGCGGGCTCCTGCTTAGCCGCGAGTACCTGCCGGCGGCTCCGAGCGCGACGCTGCAGGGGCGAGCGGCGAGCGCGCGCGCACCCGATAACGATATCCGACGTGATACATTAAGAGCGCGGGACAAATTTACATTAGGATGAGTCGACCTTGACGCCTCTCCACTCCGACACTGTGACTCACGGAAGGCTGCGCGGCAAAAAATACACAAAAAATGCGAAGTCGCGCGACTCGAGCACCTCTCTCACGCATATGGACGGCGCGGGGCGAAGCGCGATCACGTGGCGCCGCGTGCGCCGGCCGGTGCGGGGCGGAGCGGCGGGCGCGGTGGCTCGGCGAGTGTGCGCGCGCCGCCACCGAGGACGCTCGACTGAGCGCGCCAGCCTCGCACCTGATAACCACTGATAAGCGACGCGTCATCACTCGCTACCACGCGCTAAAATGACGCACCTCAAGGCGCCACACACCTTGACGCCGCGCTGCACGCCGCACGCGCACATTGCACCTCAATCAGTGTACGCACACGACACGACGTCGTCGTCATTATTTTATTTGAATTGATCTGAACCAATTAGTAACATACAACACGTCACCCTGATACACGCGTCGAAATTACTGCTTAATAGCTTCGATCATTATAGCCGAGGAGCCGTGAGAGATCGGTCTTCACCCATCTGATAACCAGAAAAGATATATTTTGTATCAAATATTATTGATTAACAAACATGCCATGCATGCATTATGATAGATTGGGTATAGAAAAGTGGTCATGGGTATTTTTAATTGAATTAATTTAAATAAATTTTCTTTCATCACCTTTACTCTTTTGATAACCGAATGAACTTCATCTCAACTGATATTTTTTAACACAGAGAATACGCCTACCTGGCTCTTACCTACCTACCTTCATCTTTACCCGGCAAGACGATGTGAACAGGTAAGTCAATATAGGTAGCTACACCAATCTGATAATAAAATTATCCTTCATATAATACCAGTCCACATTGGTATTATATTAATGATAATTTTATTACAAAACCAATAGTATATCTATAGGCTTGCCTGCAAAAAAATTTGCCATAAACCCTTTTCGATAGGCATGTTTAGTCAATAATATTTGACACAAAATATGTCTCATCTGATTATCAGATGGGTGCAGGTCGATCTTCACAGGCTCTTAGACCGTTAAATTGTCTCAAAAGCGTGACACAGTAGGTATACATTTCGCGGGTAGTATATTTAAATATTATACTAGACGTGTTACATTCGGTGATAAATAGAACATGTTACAGGAAACCTTAAAAAGAACGAGATTGCTTTCAATGACCGTCTTTAGCTAGACATGCTGCTGAATTTCACAACGTAACAAAACACTTCAAAGCAAGTTCCTACCACCTTCGCAAGTACGAGTATAAAGGAAGCAAGGAGAATAAAAGGCAGTGTAAAGTACATTTTACGTGGAATTTCCTTCCTCTAACCACCACTTTATTTCATCAACTTTCCTCCATGATCTACCACAGCATAGCAACAAGAACAAAAGACCATACTTATTGATTACTTGATTGTTGTTAAACTAACAGGCTTACCGTAGCTAAATGGTGTACGATTATAAATTTATAACTATTACAAGAATGTACCATGTATTTGCAATTACAAAAATATATAACGCAATACAGTCCTTCATTTTCTCGAATAAAGTAAATATTTTCCTTATAAGTATTTTTTACATCATATTGTTTTGTATTTTAAATTAATAATGGCTATGGCCCGTGGTTGTTATCTCACTCCGATCGCAATCATCCTTCATCTCATACTTCTGAGTTCTGTATCTCTATAACCTGACTGAGTTCATTCTTTAGACTACAGTGCGACTGATCAAATACTTTTTGACTTTACTGTCATTTGTCTTCAATAATCCTGGTTTTCAATAATCCATATAAGTTCCGGCATCATTATGTCGTTTTTCTATTTGACTCTCTTTAGAAAAAGGATTTCCAATGCTAACCATAGATCTCGACTTGTTGCAAGCGGTCTGCATTCAGCATTTTCCTCTAACATTGCCTAATGCGAAAACGGCTTAACCTATTTCGATGAAATTTGGTACGGAAGTAGCTGACACCCTCGATTAAAACACAGCGCTACTTTTTATCCTGATAAATATGGTTCCCGTGGGATGAGCAAAGAATTCACATTTAATTCTTACTTTTTTAAACTCAACGGCCTGGTAAAAGGGACGGGACAGGACAGGGTATAACGGGACAGGACGGGAAAATCAAAACGGAGGACCGCAGTTACATTGGATTTAAATATCAATAAAACAGTACGCGAGATAATATGTCGCTGATGTGGACTGGACTCAAAAATTATCTGCACCCGGGCGGAGCCGGGCCGGCCCCTTGTAAATAATATCTCCATTTGGAATACAAGCCTTAAGTTGATTCAGTAATGCGTCAACCCATAATCCTTACGTAGCACGCACATATGATCGGTTAATGCACTTATTACTCGGATGTACAAATAATGTAAAAGATATCACGCCTTTCAACTCAAGTAACATAATATTGTCCATTAAAATGTATTTTTGTACAAAGCAATGACGTAACGGCCTATACAGGGTGTAAAAGCTAAAAGTAAACAAAGGTATTGTTTCTTTACATCTTTTGTGTAAAGTCCTTTGTTTAGGAGGCTATTGAGCATTCTCGACGTATAATAAATGTGTCCAATTACGTGGCTTTGATTTCTAAGAATTTTTCTATTAAAATACATAATCACGGAAACTACTCGAACACAACCCGAGAGCTAGCAATAAGTAAATCTGCCCATTCATTTATTAATTCTTATACAAGTATTCTATTCCCCTTTCATCCTTTAACCGTTAACGATTTCAATTAGAAATAAAAAGTATGTCCTTTTCCACGTTGCCGCCTATATATAAGTACACCAAATTTTATCAAAATAGGTTCAGCCGTTTAGACTCGAAAAGTTAACATACGGAATAACTTTCGTTTTTATAATATTAGCACGTATTAAGGCACTAGGTGGTCAGACGACCTGGTAAAGGTCGCGGGATGTCGCTGGATGCAGGCTGCCTCTAACAGATCTCTGTAGAAATCATTGGGAGAGGCCTATGTTCAGCAATGGATTTCCCTTGGCTGATGGATGGATGGATGGAAGGCACTAGGCCAACGCATTGGACTATGCCCTCACCCTTCTCAATCACACGCTCAGTTGTATGCTCCTCATACCTACTCAAGTCTCAACATTATGATTAAGGGCTGTATGTATCAGCCAACATACGTCCCACTGCAGAGCATGAGCCTCCTCTACCACTGAGAGGGGTTAGGGCATATAGTCCATATGATTATGGGCTGATTCAGTAGAGTACAGTTAGTATAGATTCCACAAGTTGTATATAATTGCAGCAACATTTTATCGGTCGTGCGCGGACCCGCGGTGGCGCCGTTCGAGCTATTTGTACTATCGCACGCTTCCGCGGCAAACGGCACGTGTCCACCAATTATTTACACTCGCCAGCCACCACCGACATGGCATTGTAAACTAAGCGTGACGTCATAGTGACATTTTTTTTGGTCGTCATTCATTATTCACAACAAAAATCATTTTAGAACTTGCATATTTATATAAATGTTTTTTTTTCTCGGTTGCCCGACCTTTGTTCCGGTTTATTCAAATACGAAGATTTTGTTTTAATGCCAGAAAATGCGGAATATTACGCACTACGAGATGGACACTGTCACATAAATTGAATAAAAATTAATAAATGGATTGAACAGGACGATATTCTGACATAAATACAAAAGAGCACACATGGGACATCACGTAAAGCACGACAAATCAAAAAGGTTTGGCGTCCAAGAAATAATCTATGCCTTTGTCAAAGAGGGACAGAATTTCCACCGATTATTTATAAATTGCATCATCGGAAGCCTAAGAAGTCATGTCACATCAGAGCCCGCAGAAGCACTTGTTACTGAGAATGCTAGTTATTCTTCCCTCTTCTTGTAAATACTGGATGACCTTTAACCAACAAAAAAGCGCACTTGGCTGTTTTAGGTTTTCATTATCATCATCATCCCGTTGTAGTCCGCTCCTGGACATAGGCCTCTCCCGAGGTACGCCACAGAGCCCGGTCTGCTGCTTTATGCATCCAGTCGCTGCCGGTCCTCTTATGCAAGTCGTCCCGCCATCTGGCCAGAGGACGTCCCTACGTTTTATTTTAATTTAATTACGAATTTAATGAATTTCAACTATAAATTTACCATACTTTCATATTTACATAACTTAAGATTACTACTCACAATATATTAATAATAAAACTTTATTAATCATTTAATTTTACATTCCTTAATGATAAAATATTTTAAGAACATAAACGTTTTACCTAAAAATAATTTATTATAACAGCAGTCCCTACACCAGGCATTGCCTGTACAGTAGGTGACCAATTTCCATAAAAAAATTAACAAGTTAAGTTAGCCGTAACACGCATTTAATAATAATTTGACTTATTAATTATAATGGAAATGGAGTTGGGCAGGACATGTAACTCGAATGCATCCAATCCGTTGGGCCAGGCTAGCTACAAGCTGGATTCCCACGAATGGCCGGAGAAAACGCGGAAGACCAAAAATGCGGTGGAAAGACGAGTTGGATGCATTCGAGTCCAAATGGCAAGAGCTCGCGGAAGACAGGGTCGAGTGGAGGAAGAAAGGGGAGGCCTTTGCCCAGCAGTGGGACACATTATAGGCTACAAAAAAAAATATAATTATATTATTTATGTCAATAAAGATATTGATTTGTTCACAGACGAATGGAAAGTTATTTTGTCGGCGTGAGTATACATACTGTGTAATACATACATGTGGAATACTGTGAGAAGAGCTGTTCAAATAGCTTGTAACCTTCAAATTTCACTCAGTTGGTTGTTAAATAATTGGTAAGATCTTAATTTTATTTTATGTTATTTTTAATTTTTTTATTTCTTTTTTTATTGTTTTTATTACTTTAGTTCTCCTACGGATCTCCTCATTTCTAATTCGATCTCGTAGGGAAACCCCGAGCATAGCCCTCTCCATAGCTCGTTGAGTGACTTTGAGCCTCCTAATAAGGCCCATAGTAAGAGACCACATCTCGGTGCCGTATGTCATCAGTGGCAACACACAACTTTCGAAGACTTTTGATTTGAAGCACTGACGTTTTTCATACTTTTTGGCCGATGGGGCCAAAAAGTTCTCGAATAGAGGTACGAAGCGGAATGCGCAGCGTGGGACGTCGCTGGATGCAGGCTGCCTCCATCAGCTCACTGTGGAAATCATTGGGAGAGACCTATGTTCAACAGTGGACTTCCTTTGGCTGATGGATTGATTGTTTTTGTTATTATATATTGTTTATATTTTGTTGATTTTGTCTAGATTTAGTATATTAGATATAATTCGATTTAAGAATTTAATTAATATAATTTTTCAATATCGGTTTAAATTAATTTAAATATAACCACACTGAAAAATTTTGTTGAAAGGGAGGCCTTTACGCTGCAGTGGGACAGTATAGGCTAGGAAAAATAGGAATTCTGTTATTTTTTCTATTTAAATTTGATAGGTAATTTTTTTAACAAAGATCTCAGGTGGCCGGATAGGATGATAGGAAGCCTGACACCTCATACGTGGTAACATATTTTAGTATATGGTCACATAAAATAGGTGCTTGTGGTATACGTAAAAATACACACCGGCAGAATTAGGGGAACACGAGTAAAATAATTACTTTTTCCGGAAATAAGGAAAAATATCCTATTTATTTATTCTTACTTATTTTTACTGTTGTAAATGAATTAATTTAACATAAAAAACAGTTGAAATTCTTTTAATTCATTACAAAATAAAAAAAACCTAAAAGAGTCAAAAACGCATTTTTGTTGGTTAAAAGTCACCCGTATTTACAAGAGCTGAAGAAAAAATAAAATGAGCTACTGGTACCTACTGCTTCTGCGGACTCTGATGTGTCCGAGGATATGACTTTTATGCTTCCAATGATGCAATTTTTGAAAATTCGGTGCACAGTCTGTCCCTCTTTGACAAACGCATACATTATTTCTTGGACGTTCCTAGATGCCAAATCTTTTGGACTTATCACTCTTTACGAGTTGTCCCATGTGTACTCTGTTTGATTTTTGTCAGATTATTGTCCTGTTCAGTCAATCCATCCAGTTTTTGACTTTCAACCAATTTACGTGTAAATGCGCAACTCATAGTGCGTTATATTCTGCATTTTCTGGAATTAAAACAAAATCATCGTTTATGAATGAACCAAAAGAAATCGCTAGGGACTCTAAGACCTTTATGACGTCCCAATGTGCAGTAACAGATCCATTTTTAACAGTCCCCTCTTTACCACTGGGTACTCAGGGTACTTGCCCAGGGCCCCGCGATCGGTAGGGGCCCCAATCCCGATATTTATATTTATTTCCGAAAAATACAGCAGCCGCGAAGCTACTCTACTATTCTACTCTAGCTCCAAAATCAAGCTTCTTAGTTTGAGCATGTTTCCCTACACTGATGTAAAGAAAAGTCAGCAGTGAACTAGTTAAACGCATACTTCATAGTCGCCAGGTTTGAATTAACCAATTTAATTATTAAAAAATATAGAAGATGTATGTGTGTAAACAAATATATGTGTGATCCACACGTATTTGTTACGGGTCCGGGTGTTTGTGAGTCCGAAAAGTCTCGTAGTTTTTGATAGCCACGACACAAGACTAGATCTTAGGGTGGTGTGAATGTAACTGTTGGGTGTATTTATACTATTGTAATCCGACCCATAACTAAAACCTTTAAAATTCATTTTCATTCCGACTATTACTTTAGAATACCAGAACAAAGGAACCCTCGGATATCGATTTAAAGACCAATCGGATCCAAAAAATCAAAATGACGACCACAAATTTTCAATTCTAACTCTATTAAGGCTGTCAGAACAAACAGTTTAACATAGATCTGAGAGATATTGATATTGAGACCATTCGGACCAACAATTAAGAAGTTCAAAATGGCGGCAACCATTTTCAATTTTGACAACGAATTTGGGTTTCTCGAGTATAGAAAATTAAAACAATTATTTTTTTAAATTAGCCATCTTTGTTTTTTTATTTATCGTTAATTTTTCAGTGGTTTCAAATGTCTATTTCCATTTCATGCCTCGTTGCATCCACATTAAGAAAAAATATATAGCCTTTTTTATTTAAAGATAATGTAGCATTCTAATGAAAAAGGAATTTTAAAATAGTCCAGTATATTTTGAGTGTATTCGTAATAAACAAGTTATAGAAATAAAAATATTTTCTTTTCATCATATTATTATTATGGATTGATTAAATAAATTACAAACTTGAGTTAGGTGTAATTTTTAAACTTACTTTGTCTATTAATATATAACAAAAATGGAGGCCAATCGGATCACTAACAAAAAAGTTCAAAATGACTGCTGAAGTATTAAATTCTGACGAAGTATTCTGATTTAGAATATCGGATGAAAGGTTTCAGATATCCAATTTGAGGCCAATCGGACCAGTTATTAAAAAGTTCAAAATGGCGCCCACTGTTTCCAATGCTGACTCTGAATTTATAATATCGGGGCGAACGGTCTCACAGATATCGTATTTGACACCAATCGGATCAACAACTAAAAAGTTCAAAATAGCACCAAAATGTTGAATACTGACCATCAGTTTAGATTATCGGGGCCTATCGAATTCGAGACCAATCGGACAAAAATATAATATTTCATTTATCATATATTTAAACAGAAAAGTATTTAAACTTTTATAAATTTTTTTTTTCAGGTAACCTTTTTATTGTCGCATTTTCGTTTCATACATTTTCAAATTAGCATAATTTTATCCTCACAAAATGTTGCTCTGTCAAGGTCATAGTTGAACACGGCCCTGACCATCGCCTCACCGTCCACTCCGGTAACAACAGGCCACCACGCAGTTTATATAGAACATAAATAAGCCATTTTATTTATTGTGTTTATAACTCTCGATTTACTGAAGGGAGTCGAAAAGTCGCAGTACGTGTGGTTAATTAGTCTCGAGCTCTTTCCAACTGAAAGTCCTCACTCCACCCTCCTAATGTGTTGCTAACTTTGTCAAATTGTTTGAGAGTATTTGCTCAGCGTACCTGATTTCAATTACTTTGGCAATTTCTAATTATTAAATATCAGATTTGGACCGCAATTTCTAAGACCTATTTGTTTGACATCGGTCGTAAAACGAAAGGCAAGAGCTTAGATCCCCACACTGCAAATGTTTGTATAACCCACAAACATTTCTTTCGGGTCTGGGTTTTTGTCAGACTCATGCCTCTCTCGTACATGTTGATACCCTTTATACAAGAGTTGTGTCTTAAAATCAGAACTTAGGACTGAGTACTTAACTGTTGTATTTACTTAAGTATTCATTTTTAAATATAATTTGAAGCAAGCCACATCATTCTATAAAGTACATTTCGCATTGCACCGACTACACGTAAGAGTGACATAAATACAGGCAGAATAAGAATCATTTAGAGTGTGAAATGGATCAATTATTTTGCCATACTTTCCGTCGCCGAGGCAGCTCATGGTATAGCGCTAGACATCGAAGTCTAGACACCGTTAAGAGAACTCCTACCGTCAACCGTCACTCAAGTATTCTTTATGAATTGAAATTGGCGACTCTATGCATTTACCCGCACTATGCATCCGCATAGTAATGTAATCTCAAAAAGGCTAACTGTATGACCAAATTGTACATTAAATATAAGTATATTATCGCAGATTATCTGTGTACAATATGTACCTATGTGTAACCTTTATATCAATTCATATAATACTTTAATATATATTTGCACCAACAACTAGATAATTTAATAGATTCATAATTATTAAATGCATTCAAAATCTCTACTGTGTCTATCTGAACACTAATATGTAATGGGATCATTATTTCGCATTATATCGTGTCCGTGATAATTACTGACACATTTCTCTTATTTCATTTTCAGAATAGATAGGGAAGAGGCCAATAAACATTCTTCAGGAATTCGACATTCAACAGGAATTTCTTCGAAAGCGACGGTGAATAGGGGGGAGGATCCTTGCATTTTATTGAGTACTGCCAACATATATGAGCTCTTTGGAACAACCAAGGATCGTGTGAAACTAAAAACATAAACAATAACAATTGGTTCGACGGAAAATCATGTCAAAGATGTGTCCTCATCGCTATTCCAAACTTGCACTTTTCTAAGTGATCCTATTAGAATCATGTAAAGTAATGATAATTAATAAATATTATAAATTTAATCTAAAGTTACTTCATATTGATAAAACATCTGTGATTAGTGTAGAGACCCAGGTTCGATCCAAAACGAACCAAACTGAAGAATAAACTGTACCATAAAAGCTCATAATCGCCTTAAGCTGAGCACAGGCTTTCTGTGTAACCGAGAGCTCCTTTGAGAGGGGTTAGGCCATATAGTGCGCATCGGACGCGGTGGCCAAGACGATGCGTGCGGATGCGAATCCCAAAGCACATTTCTGACTTTTAGGAGTTATATATGTATTGATTATAAACAGCCAACAATTAACAAAAATACAAATTACGTACGTAACTGATCACCAGGTAGATATGTAAACAAGCTATTGTTTATTTACTCTGTAAGCATATCGTTCTTTTTTAAGCTATGAAATAAATAAATGCTCATAATGCTTATAGATTTAACAATGCAATAACATACAATGAAGACTAAGTTGAAATGGTGAGCCCTAACTTACGGTTAGAGCCTACTTTACCGTGAAACATACATAAAGGCAGTGATAAGAGACTGCAGAAACCAGTATTCTCCACTTAGTCTTTTTGTCACAATCGGGTAAATATTGAATTGATAAAAAATACAGGCATTTGATTTTCATTACCAACTGATTTGGCCTCGCTTTCCTGAACAAATAATTCTAGCAATAATATTAAATAATATTTTAATAATATATAATATTTAATATATTAATTAAGTTATGTAGGAAAATTGTTATACATTTATGATTATCAAACATATTCGAAAATCTCTAGTAATTAGTATGTCATCACGAATCTGAACTGCATCCATTCTTTCGCAAAGCATTCTGTAGCCATATTAGCTCAGCTGGTAGAGCGTTAGACTGCGAAATCTAGAAACCCCGGTTTGAACCCGGGATATGGCACTTCAGCATCGTTTCATTCTTTTTTATTTTTTCTGTGTGCATATTGTCATTTTTCCATATTTTAAGGGATTGAACAAAAAAATATACAAATAGGTTTAAGAAAATCTTTGATGAATAGTTTTTTTTATCTTGGTTGTAATTTTTTTTTTATTTACTAAATGTTTTATTTTTAGTACCAAAAATATTTGAGTGTATCTTTATTTAAATCTAGCTGATCATACTCAAATATAACATACAGGAGTAAGGTATTTGTGCCCGATATGGCGATAGCCTTGCCCCCTATCACGTCGTGGGACGGAAACACACCAAGCGAAACGTGGGTGTCCCGGTAGCACCTCTGCCTACCCGTTTTGGGAAATAGGCGTGAGTTTGTGTATGTATGTACCTACAAATTTTCATAGAGAACTTTAATTACCATAATGTTAAGATCTTTATAAGTCTACAATTAACTGACCATTGTCTTAACTTGTTGTTTAAACTCTCTCAAATCATGTTTGCTTCACATCTGTTATATTTTGTCGAACATTATAGTATTTTTAATTCAAGAAGTCTCATTTGACATTTCATACTTTTATCATAAATAACTTTGTGAAGACGTAACTCACACAATTTCAATAAAACTTTCCGTAAAACCATAGAATTATGAAGCTATTCTTATTTTATTACAGGATTTACAATCCATAATAACTAAATTTAAATATAAATCCTTTAAATAAAGCAAAACAACCATTTTAAACAACATACTTTTTTACTAGACGTCATTACAAAGTCACGTCGTTAGGTCTTCCATGTGTAGAGTTGAGACTATGTAAACGGATTTGTATACGCATAATCGGTAAAAATATAGAAATAATCGAGCAATTTTAATCCAGTTGTTTTCTAATTTTAAAAAGTAAGTAATGTAAATACAATATATAAACCTAAGAGAATCAGCAATCGAAAAAGGCTTTCAATTGTACCCTTCGTATTATAAATTTGGCACGCACATATACAAGTTTTCCTTGGTATTTGTTAATTTATTCGATTAATTTATTTTATTTGTGTCAAATTTACTAAAGATAATCGTAAAAAGAGTTTTAGGAAATATTGATTTTTATCTTTTCTTTCGAACTGCATAACTGAAAAAATTGCAGGTCGATACAGACGTCCGAAGTATACAAATATAGTAGAAGACCAAGATTCAGAAAAATAAGATTTCAACGCAGGATCTAGCAGGATTTCGTAGAAATTTAGGGTTTTATAGTGCGTTCCATACATCAAAAATCTAAATTATTTTTTTTAGCCAAAATTATAGGGTTAAACAAAAATGTACAAAGAATAAATATTGTAAGGAATGATAATATCGAACCGTTGGTGTCAAAATAAATTGGAAATTCCGAAAAAAATCGTGTCACAAAAAATTGCCATTTCGACTCAGTGGGCCGGGCCGCTAGTAATAAATAAATCATTGCTTTTGTTCCTTAATACTAAAGTGACTTATGCAATTGTGGATGTCTCATTAGGATAAAGATGTACATAAAAAAAAAAACGAAATAATGTAAACTAAAAATATAAACTGTAATCGATTAAGAAATACAAACAAATAGTATCGATATCTCGTTAATAATCGGATATTGTACTAACCGATTTATTTGACATCATCCCTATTTCACAATTTTGCGATATGTCAAATGGAACTTTTAAAATTAGATAGATTATAAGCTTGAGAATTCCACAAGCCACGCAGAAACTATTATGCGCCTGCTAATGATTTCATAGCAAGAACTCATTTAGATGTGATTCAACTATTAACAAATATTTACTATTCTATTTCAAAAAATATCAAAAACGTTTATACCTGTAAAAATGTGTAAAATGTAATAGTAAATGAAATGAAAAGTTAATTAAAAATCTTTTTATTTTAAATTTTAACTATTATGAGGCCCTATATAACAGTACACAGATAAATTATTCAATACAACATTAAGATCGAAATGATGATGATTTCTAGAAATATACCTCCAAATATAGACATTGAAATTTGAAACTTAAAAAAAATGAAATTGCTTAGACACATGAGCATTCTCTTATATCTCCACAACTATTCAATGTTTAGGTTAACCATTCGTAAAATCAAACATTAACAGATTTTTTCATGTAGTAAACAAAAGTCGAGAATCAAACCAACAGCATCTGTCAATACCGGCAAACACCGTTATCAAAGGCCTAAACTGCGAATAGAAGTTGCATTCACAGCTCCGAACCGTCCTGTCAACATTCCCACATGTTCTGCATGACACACCTATCTCCTTCTCTATCAACCGCCTCACGCACCAATCCTCTCACTCTTTACAATGTTATAAAATTTCACGTGCCATCATCGGTCCGCCAATTTCGAGATGGCGCCACAGATCACTTTAAATCTAAAATAGAACAGTTTCGAATAGCCAGAGTATATTTAGAAATCGTGTGCCGGCGCAGCGCACCCGACCCGCCATACAAAACCAGGTAAAAAATATTTTATCTCAATATTTAGTGTTCTGTTTCATTCAGCGAACGTCTCTTTGTGCAGTGTTTAACGCGAACTGTTACAGTACATGTTTTCATCACATAATAAGGTGTATTATAGGATATGGACCGGCAATCTGATACTAGACCGTGGTAGAAGTCCTTGCTTTCTATTCGCAATACCTTATCGCTCTTGAAATCGCTGCGGGAGAAAGCATGCGGAAAAATTTCACAGGAAATTACATGCTACCAGCGGTAAATATTCACGGAATATTGAAAGTAGCGACATGCCGGTTACTTTCACAAGAATTTCAATATTATCCCGTTACATTTTGCAAAACGATACTGAGAATATATTACAGGCATCTGAAACTTTTGCATCACATATGATGAATATGGTTCAGTGAATTTTCCAAAGAATTTTTGCATTATAAATGAAATAGTTTTAGATCGGATAATTAATGAGATAACTTGGAACTTGTTTCATTGAAAACCTGGTTATGTATTTCATTGCTGCCATACATTTTACTGCGTTATATTGATAATAATATTTAAAAACAATTTCGTTCGAACTAATATCGCAATAAAATATAATAAACTTAAGTTTAATATTATCGAGTAATTTTTATGTTGATGTCTTACATAATAATTGTAGTTTATTTTAATAATCGATTCAGATGTGTGTATTTACATATTAAAATCAGTTAATTATATTAGAAAATAGTTTTGCGACGGTAGCTTCGTTGAATGATGTTTTACACTGCATATGATCATGTTTTATCAAGTAGCTGATGTTCTAAGCCTTGAGCAGCCGTACTGCAGAAAACGAAAAGAGACTTGGGAAAAGAAGGTCCGTGGGTTCAATCCTGGATTAAGAAAAATAAATATCTCAACAAGTCCTTATGTCCTGTCTGTATTGTGGAACATAAAATGTCTTGTATTTTGATGATACTCATTGCACCCGGTAAATGTCAAACATTACATTCCCTTTTATAATATAACTAACCTACGTACTTAGTTAAAATTCCAATCACGGCCTGAGGAATAATTAGAAGACTCACAAAGAACTGGCCCTGCTACACTGCAAACACAATCCTGGCGTTTTAGAGAATTGTTGCTTTGAATACGGTGTTTTGATTTTAGAAAACATTATTTTGAAATATTTTATTTACTTCCTTTTGTCAAGTATGGTCGTAGCAATCTCCTCGATGCGTATTGCGTACACGAAGTTTTATTTATTTATTTTTATTTTATTTTATAGGAATTATATCAGTATTATTTTGAAATTCGAGACATTTGCTTCAGGATTTTTGTGTGTCACATATTTATTATTTATTGAGAATGTTCCCCTAAATTATGTGTTATTTTGTGACACGGTTAATTTATACCACAACCATACGATATGTCGTATGGTTGTGGTAGAGCATGCTCTACATCTGCTGGTACATTTATACTGTACTTAATTAGTTTCGAATACAAAAGATACGACCTTACCTCGACCTATTATATATTTTTATGACGTATACTTACCTACTTTTTTGTTTAATTTCTACTATTCAATGCCCGCAAATTTGTCTAGTATATTATTTATAGAATGTTATTTTTTAACTAATATATTTTCAATATAATATGTATACTTGCATGTTGCTAGAACGTGAGTCTATTTTACAAGTGAAAGTGCTACACATGGTTAGAGATCATCTACGATGGTCTGTCGCCGGATGCGCTGTTGTGTAAAATATGATGACTAGTTTTTCTCTATTCACAATTTACTAAATTGGACTAGTTCATACTATTAAATGACGAGTATAATTAATTCTTGTTGCTTAAATTATACAAACATATCTCAAACAGTTGTTTAAAGTTCCAATTTACGCCACAGGCCAGCTTAAAGTAGATGACATAGTAACAACCTAAAACTTCAAATATTTATGGTACTCTCTCAAACCCACAGTAACTCAGATGCACAGACATCGCTCTCAACATGACATTTAAACGGCGGTCCGTCCGACACACATTCTATATTAAGACGATAATATGCCATTATGCTCCATTCACTTACACTTCAGATTATTGGCATAACAGAATCTGAATACACACACCACAGGCACAGGCCTCCTTCACGGTTGAAGGGTTTGTCCACCACAGCGGCTGGTACGGGCTGGTAAAATGTATAAACCTTTGAACATCATGTGAAGAATTCTTAACTATGGAGGTTTCATCGAAATGTCCGTCTTAGGCGTTCAAAAGGACGCTGATTAACTTTCCACGCGTATCTTCAAAAATGATACCTTGGACTAGAGCCACATAGACCACCAACAAGTGTATTGTACCAAAGTTCGATATTCACACAATATAATTAAAAATATATATCATAATTAAAATTATAATACGAATTGTGTTATATTTTATTTAGTAATAACAAAAAACAAATTTTATCCATTAGGGGAATTCCATGTCAGTCGTCGAGTTACGTCCAGTTACGGTGGAAAGTGCGCCCTTGGATACGAGTAACCTTTTGTCCGTCTAATAAGTTCTGGGAATCCCTGGATCAAAAGGATATCAGATTACATATTAGTAGGAGGACATCCGTAAAAAATAAATATTTGACAGAGAACAAAAATAATAAGAATTCATGCTTTTAGACACCAAAAATAATACATTTTTCATATATATATATTACATATATACATATAATAAATTTGTTGCCGATTGATGTCCGTACATGGAAGATAAATGAGAAAAACTAATATGGGAGGACTATATTACCGTACTAGATCCCAAAACAATAATTTTTAGAATTTTTGTGTATTTGTCTGTGCGGTTGTGCGCGATAAACTCAAAAACGGCTTAATGTATTTCGATGAAATTTCAGCCATCCAGGCTGTCGGAGTTTTTCAATTTCAAAAACCTTATACTCTTTTATATTAATTACATACTTTACTTAGTCATTTTCAAATGCCTGTAACTCTTCGCTGATCCCTGGGCATTATGGGCGTTTATGCGCAACGATGATCTCCCTAAGTCCTACCATAATAACATAAAGTAAATTTTATTAACTCGCGGCTCTTTCAGACGCAATAAATATTTAATGGTCCAGGTATATTGCTTAAAAATAAATTGCAAATAAAAGCACTGTTCCCGGGGAAATCTCACGGCGGCAGTAATAAAATAAAACGTAATAAAATAATAATAAATCAAGGGAGGGACGTTAATTTTCAGTTTCCTATTCCCGGGGAGAAATCAGTGGAGCTATTTGTCGGTAATTGAATGGTCACCACGCCCTCGCACACGTCGCCGCTACCGTGGTGCCAGCGTGAGCTATGATCGAAACTCGAGTGAGTTTCGAACGAAATACGGTTCTCTTAATTATCTTCTGATCCTTTTTGGAACCATTCAATCACCTCTTGCGGCTTTCTTATCTTTTTTCCTCAGTAAGATTTTTGAGCTCATTTTGGAAGTATAACCATGACGGATTTCTACGACTCCCCTTTTGTGGTCTAGAAAGCTTTGCTTTGCCTCCATCGTCTGCATTCTAGTCCATCATACATATAACGGAGCTGGTGAGGAAGACAGACGGCGATAACCACTTACCACCAGATGGCCAGACTGCTCATTCGTATCACCTCATTCTTGTATTCCTAACGATGTAACTATCAGAAGCCATTTTAGAGGAGCTACAGCTATGTAGATTGAGTACTCGTATAAATCCACCAGTGACCTAGTATAATTAGTTTGCCGGAAGCGGTAATTAAATGCCCCTCGTTTACAAAGCGTGTTGACAGCTGACACGGCTACTACAGCGAACCGTATCTATAACCTACAGTTGTTTGACTATGTTTTTACTTCGTAAAGAAATATGTATACTCATAAAGACAAAATGTTCGAAGTTGAAGGCCACTGGGTCAAGAGCCAAAATTACTTTCAAATTAACAGCCTCCGTGGCGTAGTTGGTTAAACGCCGGCTGTGAAATTGCAAATAAAAGAAACGAAAGGCGCCAGGTTCGATCCCCATACCGAGACAAATGTTTGTGTGAACTACAAGTATTTGTATCGGGTCTGGGTGTTTGTGAGATCGAAAAGTCTCTTGTGGTTCCTGATACCCACGACATAAGACTTGATCTTAGTGTGGGTTCAGGACTATGTATGTATGGGACTGTTGGGTGTATTTAATTGAATAGGAAGTTCACGCATAGTAAGTTAATAATTACAGTCAAAGCTAATATTAATACGTTTCGGTTACAAATATGTAATACTTAGCTGCTTTTACTGTAGCGGCCCGGCGCGGCTTCACCCGGGTGCAGATACGTTTTAAGTGCATTCCACATCAACAACATATTATATCGCGTACTGTTTTATAATTACACTTAATGTACTTTCCACGATACTTCTTTTCCCGTCCTGTTCCCTTATAACCCGGTCTGTCCCGTCTTATCCTGTACCATTATTCAAGGATGCAATTATCTTCTCCTGTCCCGTGCCCCCCATTCGAATTTGAAAGAGTAGCAAATATATTGTATATTTAAATTCCTTACTCATCCTACGGGAACACTACATTTTTCGGGATAAAAAATAACCTATATGTTAATTCAGAGTGTCGGGTACCTCTAAACCAAATTGCATTACGATCCATTTAGTAATTTTTGAACGAGTAACAAACATCCATACATACACACATCTATCCGTACATCTATCCATACATACAAACTTTCGTGTTTATAATATAAGTAAAAATACGCAACTATGAACGGGCCCCGCATTAACACGGGGTGCGAACAACATCAAAATATTACAAATACGCTGAGAGGAAAACAGAAAGTAGACAGAACCGATTAAGTTTCAGTTGTAATTATGTGCAACCGAGAATGTTTCAAGCGCAATAGGATCGTCGTGCAATATTTGGTAGGGGTCCAATACATTGGTAAACTTGTGTTTGGAGAAAACAAATAAATACATAATTGCCTTATAAAATTAAAAAAAAAGGTATGTGTACAAAGGTAGCAATAACTTCTGGCGATTGAAATCTCCAGAGATGTCGGGGGCTGAAAGGGCAACTGGTTGTTCAATCATTGTGAAACATTCATAACCTTGGGGGCTGTGATTAGGCTATAGCTCATTGGTTTTGTATTAAAACTAGTAGCAAGAATATTAGTAGGTAGGGAGTACGTGTATACATTTTCCGACAGTTTGAATTAGTCATACCAACAAAAAATCTGCTACGCGTATCTTTTTTTTAATTTTAAAGGGACAAACGAACATGCAGCTTACCAGATGACAAGTAATCACCGCTTCCCATGAACATCTGCTAACTGAATATATTATTTATTTCAATGAGATAATATTATCAATTTAATATTGTATGTTAACGTTAGTCACTGAAAGTCCACTGGTCGATTTATGTTCACTTATGCTTGTCCTAAAAATTTCCACAAAGATTCGAGTCTTACTGATCCACTTTATCAATGTATTATACTGTCAACATCAAACAAAAACAGCAAGTAATGAAATTATTATCTTTACTTAGCCATTTTATCACCTTTTAAACAGCGCGCTAAGGGTACGCTGCACGAAATTTCAGCGACATCCCGGAGTAGCAGGACTACACCAGTCTCTAATTAAAAAATGTATCTTGTTACCAAAGAGGCGAGTTCTACCTCACTAACGACCCAATAATTGACGAGGGAGATGTTTTTGCTAATTGGCCGGTCGTCGGTGCAGCGTATATTCGTACTAGAATTAAACCCTGCAGAGTTGGATCGAATGGTACTGTACAACGTACATTACTGTAATCCAAATGTGTTCGGTAATATAGGGCGGAAGGATTAAAGCGTTGGTTGCGCTCTACTCGTATTATCGGGTGGGTTTTAAGAATTTTTAAAGCTATATTTGCAAGCTACGGGTATAGATTTATGCCGCAAATTCATCGCTATCCCATCTTTGGTAATCTATACAAAGCCACGTACGCCTTTATAGTTTAAAACGAGGGATAAAATGCATCTTAAATTGACGTGGTCTTCATATTCCGAAATCGATAAATCGAGTACGAGTATATCAGTCGGTTAAATATAGGTAATAAGCTGTAAACACGCTTTATAATACTGAGATAATGAAATATAACGCTGAGAAATATCTGCAGGAAATCCTTAAACGCAAGATGATCACAAGAATGTTTTCGCCAGCGCACTAATGGAAATAGCTTCTCATATTAAACCCAGGATAAAGCCCACGTTGCTTCTGACGCTGCAGTCTTCAGTCTATTAGTTTTATATTTATAGTGATCTATAATAACTTCAGCAAATTTTACTAAATGGATTAAACGGGTTCTATGGCAGATTATTCTGCTCTCAGGCACTACGATCATATAGACGGCCACATAAAATTAAAAATGTATCGATAGTTCTGTTGGACACCGCGCATTGTGAGGAGGTTCCGTCATTTTAGATCCACTAGACTTGACCAGTGACCCGCGCCATTATTAAGGTTTCTTTTTCCAAGGCATACAGGGTGTTTAACTATCAATAGTGCGACCGATAATGAAGCCAGGTGGTAAGTTTAGTGACTTCAGACACAATGCAACTGAATATTTCCCAAAAAATATTTTTTGGTCGCACTCTCCATACACCCAGTATATCTGTCTGTCTTTATGAGCCCTCTGCAACCTATCGCTGGGTATAGACCTCCTCAATTCAAAATGTATCTAATTAGTTAATTATGGGAGGGTGTGGACTTCAGCAGTGGACTTTCTGTGGCTGAATAAATAGATATATAGAAATTATATAGAATTATTTACACATTTCAAAAACATAATTAGTACATTTTTGTGCGGCAGGGTACAAAATGGCGCGCGTATATGAAGAGATCGATCCGTCGTACGCGGTGGCGTGCAGTGACGTCACGCTATGCTCCAACTCCAAGGGGTTCTTCAAGAGCCTGGTCGAGGAGCTGGTGGCCCTGGCCGACGCCGATTGGCTCCAGACCTTCGAGAACATCGAGGATGGGAAGAAGGTCGCTGCTGTTATGGAGAATAAGGATGTAAGAAATTTTCTATAGTTTGGCAACCACCTGTGAAATGAGAGACCACGGGTTCGATCCCCGCACCAAACAAAATATTTGTGTGAACCACAAGTATTTGTTTCCGTTCTGGGTTTTTGTGAGACCGAAAAGTCTCTTGTAGTTTCGGATACCCACGACACAAGACTCGATCTTAGTGTGGGGTCAGGACTACGTATGTGACTTTTGGGTGTATTTATTTATTTTATTTATTAGTTATTTAGTTAGAACTCAACAGCTGAGCTGCTGTTTATTACATAATAGATTTTCCACCAAGAACTCGTGCTTATTTTCTGCATGTATTTTACTAGAGTGCTCCTAATTAATGATGTGATTATATAGTAAACCCTTATTTGCTGTGGAATCCTGTGAGCCAGGCGTGGTAGTAGGTGCGCTCTACTGTCTTATCTTGGAAGGGAAATAAACTCGGTGACATGTGAGGGTACAGTAGCACCTCTGCTTGCTCTTTCGGGAATACAGGCGTTAGCTTATGTACGTATCTAGTAAAGCTTTAAGTGCTGTAAATGACCAAAATACCAAAAACAACAGAAACAAAATATATTGTTATTTTAAAATAATGAACATGAAAAATGCGAAGAACAGGGAGAGGATGGCGTCAAGTAGCCGTCGAGATAACCAGACAGTGGCCAGCCACACATTAGTACGGTGTCAACACGACGCAAATAAAACCAACTACTGCCTCCACCGCCACCCTGCACCATTAATGAACCCCTATACCGACACACACACATTATAACAACCTAACTACAGTGTCAGGCATTGTAATTCCAATCTTGACACTGCTGCATAGACTTTAAATTACATTAAAAGTGAACGGCGGTTGGTAGAAACAAATGTGAAAGGCAGGTGGAGCACAGAAAGTCCGTGATTCTGTAGTCAAATACAAAGGATCCATCATAATGAATGAGCGTGAAAACTTACGGCATTTTTGCGGTAAAGTTTATGCCATTTTCACGAGTATTGTTCTCTTAGACGGGAATAGTCTGGAACAATTACAATATTCAAGCTACTGGCAATTTTAAGCACAGATTTTATTTATTTATTTATTTATTTAATACTTTATTGTACACCAAATACATGAAAAGTGGAAAAAAATATATAAAAAAAAAAAAAATGTACAAGTGGCGGTCTTATTGCTCAAAGCAATTTCTACCAGACAACCATGGGATGGATAAGCTAGCAAAAACTAAAGTTGGGGCAGTTCCAGGTGCACAAATATTTTTACATAGAGCTATTGATATATATGAATACACATACATACATACATAAAAAAATATACATATATATATATACACAATACACACATATGTGCAAAAAATATACCTACATAAATATATATATATATATATAAACATATATAAAAAGGCAATATAAATGAATAACAATATACAAAGGAAAATGCGAACAATTGGACAATGTCTTCATAGAAGCTGATGATAATAATCTTTGACCAATCTTTTAAAGGTGGACAGAGATTTGGCCCGTCTCACTGTTACCGGCAAAGCATTCCACAACCTGGCAGCTTGTACGGTAAAAGATTTGTCTACAAAAGAAGTGGAATGCACGGGGATTTTCAGTCTTAAGTTCTCCGATGACCTAAGAGACTTCGAATGCGTATCATGAAGGAATTCAAAGCGATTTTTGAGATATAGGGGAGTGAGAGGGTTAAAAAGAATATTATAAAGAAGAGAAAGAATGTGTGTATTCCGGCGAAGCCGTATGGGTAGCCACTTGAGCTTTGTACGAAATTCGGAAACATGATCATATTTGCGTAATCCAAAAATAAATCTTATACAGAAGTTTTGAAGACGCTCAAGTTTATTGAGTTGCTCCTCAGTGATATCAAGATAACTGGCATCGGCATAATCAAGGATGGGGAGAAGGAGGGATTGGGCGAGCGATATTCTCGTGGCAATGGGTAGAAAATTACGTAATCTCCGCAAGGACCCAGCCGAGGCGAATAGCTTCCTACTCAACTCTCGAAGCTGCGGACCCCAGGTGAGACATTGATCAAGGTGGATTCCAAGATTTTTGACGCTGTCACTGTAGGAAATGGTGACACCATTACAGATGACAGGTGAAATAAGCGACCAGTTCACTTTAGAAATCCACCTGGGGCTGCCGACAACAATGACCTGCGTTTTGGAAGCATTTATCATAAGCCCATATTCTTTACTCCAATCACTTATGAGTTCAATGTCCTTATTGACTGCCGAGACAGCATCATTTAACTGGTGTAGAGGAGCCTGATAATAGATTTGGAGATCATCTGCAATGGGAACAGTTATACTTCGGTTTGTGAAGTATCGAAGTTGTTGTTTTGTTAATTCTTTATGCCTTTTAGTTATAAATTCCACTCCAGCTTCTTTTATAAGGGTGTAAGAGTTTAGTTGAGTACAAATAAATTTTATGTTTGGTGTTTATTATGCGCCAGGTTTTAAATACGGGTTCACGTTTCAAGGATAAAATACTCGTAAGAGGCTTTAATAGCATCTTTTGGGCTATCTACATACAGAATTAAAATAGATAAAATTATTATTACAATCCCTTTAAAGGCACTTTCTCAATTTAATTAACCTATTAAAATTCGTAACACGTATAGTAAATAAATATATGATGGCTGCGAATAATATTGTCTTTCCAGATTATGGAGGCCCTCACAGAGGTTCTGTCGAGGATCCAGCCGTTACACCGCGGGAAGGACGCTCGAGTCTCCTCTGAAAGACGAATCGCCGCACAGGCTGCCTTAAAGGAAGGCGACCTTATCAAGTCACTGGCTTTGGCGAGCCAAGCAGTTCTCAGGGCACCTCCTACAGGTAATTAGACATGTTGTACCACGAGTAACATTTTTCTTGTCTTTTTTCTTTATCCTGCCCTGCTAATGCGATTACACCGCACTTACTATAGATCTAGTATCGATTGCTAATAGAAAGTGTCAGCCTAGCCACTGGGATCATTTATACCGAACTGTTTAACTGCTTTATCGTGGTACTACGGATACACCCAGGATTATAATATAGGAAACTGTTCTATATCTCAATGGTGCAGCAAAAGTACTAAAATAATCTTCTGGACTAGGCAAAAATATACGATAGCCGAAGCTTCAGCAAGCACACCTAAATCTAACGCGGAAAGGCAAGAAGCAGTTAAGATTTAAAAGTAATTAAGAGTATCGATTTCTAATAATCAACGATGGTGCTGATATGAAACGTGATATGAAGAGGGCAGTGAGCGAGCCTCACTTCAAAATGTCCGTAATTGCGTCGAGTTGTTAATTGTTTCTTTACGCTTCGCTTAAACTGGGCAATATTGTACGACACACGGCTGTAAATTGGAGCTGCCGCCGGCTGCAAAATATAGATGCTCCATGGAGAGCGACAATTATGGAATATAACGCTGTGTCCTGTTCGCAGCTCTTGACCATCATTAATAAATATAGATTTTATCTTCTGCTTGTTCCATATTTACCTGGAGTCGACAAATATAACTTTTTAGCTGAAAGTAATTTGGCTTATATTTTAACAATAGTTTGCCTGCCTGATATAAATCCTTTTCGGGACCAGCCTACTAATCGACCATTTGTAATCTGCCTGCACCTTCGCATATTTTGTGAAAACTTGTCAGGCGTCATTACAATGGTTACCTTCACCGTGAAAACATTATTCACCTAAGTATATACGCATCACCTTAAGCACATCACATCAATCGAGGTGCATCAGACTAAGGTATCGATATTTCTTTATAACTCTAAATACGTTGATAAATACTATTCGTATAAAAACATTAATTTTACTTTGCCCCTTACTACAGAGAAATTAAAAGACTTGTTACATTAAGTTCATCCTATTTGTTTCCAGGTAGAAATTAGCATAGTCATATACACCTTACAAGAAACAAGCGAGATACGTTTGTATCAAAGGGTTTCGCCAACAGTTTTTGCGATGCTATTAGCTTTACAAGACTCCATGCGGACACGAAAACAGGCCACTCGGCGTGGTTATGATACTAAAGATTATTCTGTAGTATCATAACCACGATAATGCCTATGCTAAAATTCACAGTGAAGTTAATAGTAACAGGGTATTTAAGAAAATACTTTTCTTTAAACACTAAATTTATTTTAAATTAGTGTTACATTTGCGAAATAAGTTTTTTGATGTGAACGTTATATCAATACGACTCCCCAACTAAACAGATTGCACCTTAAACCACAGTCAGATAAAAAGTACCCTGCACGGACGTAAATAAAAATATTCAAAAAATTCAAGATCATTGTCTGTTTGACCTACATACTCGTACAATTTGTTGCAAATAAAACTACAAATTTAATACAATTACAAAATTCGCCAAATACGAGTACAACACAGCAATCCACTGAAACTACCTGCAAGCACAATCTTTCTGCTTATGAGTTCAACAAACAGTATCTACCATCCACTCCTTACCTTTATTTCATTACTGAACTCCGTGCAAAGTGTGTGAAGTCGGCCGTAGATCTGGCTCGTGCCTAACTTCTTGTAGAAGGCTTACATAATTAATATGTGCCATTACCAATAGCAGTTTGTTTTCGACTTACAATGGTCTTTGCTCGGCTCTTTGGAGTTCAACTTAAACTTTACAAGTCACTAATGACTTGTCGGAGAACGTATGAACTTCATACTAAAACAAATAATAGTAGGTGAATCAGCCTCCGCAGCGCTGTTGGTTAGACGGCGGCTGTGAAACCAGAGGCCGCGGGTTTAATTCCTGCACCAAGACAAATATTTGTGTAATTCACAGATATTTGTTTCGGATGTGGGTTTTTGTGAGACCGAAAAGTCTCTCGTAGTTTCATCCCCGGGACAAAAGACTTAACTTACTTTGAACATTGAATAGGCGACGTTAATCTTTGGGACGCATTTCGTGCCGCTGTCCACTAGAGCTGTTATGAACGCAACTACTTGTTGAACACGATGCATTTTAAACCCACAGGACTTACTTTGACTAATCCGGTAGCAAAATTCTAAAGCGTACCGAACGAGAATCTAGTGACATCAACAAACTAAGTACTGCAAACTTAATATCTTAAAAAAAATTACAATAAAATCCAAGGTAATGATTTGTGTAACAAGCAATTGCCTAAAACAAAATTAGTTGCCTAAAACACACAAATAGTCTATGCAATTATGCCTAAGCTTCCTAGCGAGGACAGACTTGATGAATTATTAATATTTATACCACGCACAAGTCGCGGCAGTAAATGCGCATATTTATAGGCTAGAACTAATAAGTTCGCTAACTACAATTTCCTCAAGCAAATAAAAGAATTTATATTTAAAGCTAAAACTATAATCGACTAAGTTTCCAATTAATTAAACGAAACGCGTATTAACCGACAAATTGTAACTACACTACCGTCAAGATAGAGTATGAAATACTGACAATTACCTGTCATCATTCAACATTATATTGCAATTTTTTCTTCATTGTATTGTATTGTATCAGCCCATATACGTCCCACTGCTATAATCGACAAAACGATTGAGGGGTTGGGCCTTAAAGCCCACCACGCTGGCCTAGTGCGGTTTGGCGGACTTTTAAATACCATACATTTTTTTTCCGAATCGCTATGGGGTGCAGGTTTCCTCTCGATATTTTCCTTCACCGTTGTAGTGCGGAAGGTTTAATTAAATACATAAGTTTAATTAAATACATATCAAACAACTAATAAAACAAACCTCTGAAGGCCACGTGAATTCACTAAACATGATAAACGAATTGGCGTTAAAACAATCTATTACATGCACTTCGCTTGTTTACCACTGGCAGTGGTAATATTACAAGCACGTGGCTGCTGGAGATTTTGATAATACTTTCTGATGTTTTGTGAGTCAATATAGATGTGTATCAAATCGGTTTAAATTTAATCTGCATTACTTTATTGGAATTAATTTGCATAATAAATACAACGGATAAACAACATAGTAATCAATATTTAGTTTTCCAAAGAGTTACAATATGAAAAGTGAAACGACTTATTGAATTACGTGATGGGTTCGCTTTTATTTATGTTATTAAATATACACACAAGAATAATTTATTACAGACAAAATCTTAAAAATTATGGTTTATTATGGCTCGTACGCACGGTGGTCCACCATCGGCCACTATGGGCGATTTCGTGACGTCACAACAGGTTGAGCAATGTTGCAAAAGACAATTTTTGAAATCACAACATTTTGGCGTGACCAGTAGAATTCCCAAAAATCAACACTAAAAATATATGGTTACATCGATTATAACGCACCACAAAGTGAACTCGTAATTCGTTATCCAGTTTAGGTGTTGTTACATTTTCAAGTATTAGAAATCGTTTCGGCTGTACATTTATAAATTTTTGATACTTGTGTTAATTGTACTAACATTATAGTGATCCCCTTATTTTCTTTTTATAGTGGTAGTCACTAGTCTATAAAATTTTCAGCCGAATTTGTTTTCCCGCAATTGGGGTATTTTCTCAAAAATGGACAACTCTAGTAAAAATGTACAATATTTTTTTTTGTAGGTTTTCGGTATTTTTCGACAGATGTCTGTAAATTAGAGTGGGAATAGAGAGAGATTACCCATCATCGCCTGTCATCGTGGATTAGCCGGGATGACAGGCGCATTTTCCCATTTAAAAAAAAATCTGTGGTCGACATGTATGGAGTTGTTAATTCATTCGCTGATCGCGGGTCACTGAGGCTGGCCGAAGTATGTCAAATTGACAATAGAAGTTCTGAAGTTGTATCATGTGCAGACGTGTCTTTTAGCGCGAGTAAAACTCTGCGTTTCAACTTTTATCGCGCCCATTGCGTACTGGTGATTCTATGTGCGAATCATCTAGGAATTCTAGGACGCCCGTATCCTGTCAAATTGTGTTGTACTAAATATTATTTATGTATGAAAAAAAACGAAGTTTCTTATAATGCTTAATAATTAATTATTTATAAATACGCCCACCCGCAGTAACTTTCGTGCATATACTGGGCGAAGCAATGACGACTTTAGTACGTTATAGCGTGGGACGTGTCATTTAACGCACATATAAAACGCGTTACTTAAATGCTCGTCTGGAGAACTGCAAATATTGTGTCGAAGGTTGCCAAACCCATCGTGGTCCATAATCGGCGACAGTGTGGACGCGCCATTAGATTTACGCGAATGTTACACATAGAAATCAAATGAATTCTTACAGATTTTATCGCAAATTTGATTTACTTTTACATATTTTAACTTCCCGACGTTTCGATCACTTTCCAGGTTTCGTGGCCACGTGGCGGACACAAAGTCCGCCCCGTGACCACTAACGATTGAAAACTTGCGTATTTTTCCGAACAAAGTTACAAATTTTGTTTTTCTCATTAAAAAATGCGAAGAACCCGTCATGGTTACTCATAATAGTATCGCGATTTGAGAGTAATCAATTTATATCGGCTTTTTAGTAGTCTCTGGCACTAATAACTAATTTATATAGTTGTCTCCTACCGGTATACACTCTATACTGACTGGCGACTGCACTGCATTATGAAGTGTATCATAGTCACTTCGTCTCGTACAAAAAACGCCTTCACATCCCATCCCAATTAAGGTATTTTTGAGTTGACCAATACTAGAGTCACATCTCGACCGCAGGAACCCGACACATTGCATTCGTATTTCCTTTTTACATCACAGTAATACCATCAAACCGATATCCAGCAACCGGACTGCTTATTGACATTCAGTTTGTAAAAAGTGAATGTAACTAAGTTAAACTGAGAGAGTAAAGTGATACGGCACTTCACCGGCGAAGTGTTATACAGCATATTAATGCATTCAGTTAATATTTTATATTGTAAGTGCATTGCTTGTGATAACATGCGAGCATCCAGCTACTGAAGTCTGCTTTACATTAATCTTAATTGCGGTGATTTAAAATTCGTTCATTACAGAATGATTTATTATCAGATCTGAAAAATATCGAAGGTGCCTTTAGAATGTTTCATTATAGCAATGTAGGTCAAAGCGTAATTCAATCTTAAGTAAAAGATAGAAATACATTGTACGTTGTTACAACGTCTAGCGCCATCTATCGCGGCGACAAAGAACTATATGAAATTATATGTTTTCATAACAATACTTATAATTTAAAATGAGTTATAAATCTCAATAAATTAAAGTCTTGAACCAGTTCCAGTTTCAATCCGTAAAGAAATAACACTCTCAACAAATACGTGTCTGCAATACTAAATGATCTCGTACAAACACGGTCAAAAAAATCTACTCCCTTCAAGTTCAATATATCGTTAGAACCATATGACAAGTTTTCAAACCAATTTCAAATTACTTTGCGACTTTTATATTGAAACACGTGTTATAAATTATAATATTTACTCGTGCATGCATCAGACACTTTCTCAGTTTATGCCAAAAGGACGTCTCGGCATGAAAAGCATGCAATCCTTCTTTCATAGGTTCAAAGCGCATCTCTGTCAAGCACTAAAAGGATCTTAATACCAAAACCCTGACGATTTAGCAAAACAACTGAATTCTGCATTTAATAATTTTAATACATTTGCAATCACAGAGCAAGGAAGAGTGAGATGGATGTATTTATGTCAGCTCCTTATGCGAGACGTATATATATAAGCATTTCACGGGACAGGCAAGAAGATTAAGGTGCTTCACCTTAAATAAAAATCAAAGAGCAAATACTTGCACGTCGGAATATGTAGCAGAAAAGCAAATAACACATCGAGCAACTGCACCGATACAGGATATGGCATAATATTTTTAAATGCAAACATGTCCAACCGCATTCAATAAAAGTCTGTATGAAGCAAAATAACTAGGGGTTTTTTGTTTAAGAAATATCTTGCTTTCTAAACAAATACAAAAAAAAAATACTTGTAATTTAAACATACTTGTAGACTAATTTGATGGAAAACCGAGGAACATTATTTTTTGTGGATTTTTATTTCTTCATAAAATATGACAAATAATAAACTCAGAAAAAATGGAACCGTCGCGTCGCGTCGTGTCGGTCTAAATGCAACTAGCCGCAGTAAGAATACCGTGAAATGGCGACGTTTGAGCATAAAATAAAATGCTTGAATAATAGAAATAGGGATTAGAGAATTTCCTCCTGAATAAAGACCATTTTGTACCGTATGCACCTAAGATTTGCGTAGGTCTCTCTATGTATAATTTTAGCCTTTTATAACTCTATATAAGATTGCTGCTCAAAATGTATAATACCGCCCTTCGACAGACTTAAAAATACACTTTAAATATAATTAAATTACGAATAATAAATAATAAACCGATAAGGGCAGCAAATTTGTATGAATGAATGAATGAAGGAATGTATTTCGCTCGCCGGATTACCGTGCATTTTCAATCACGCACAGAGATATTTGCCGGGAAGAGTTGAAAAGCTGTTTTAATGAGAAACATTCTATCATAATGCATATTTATTAAATTCTGCTTTTAATAGCACTCGAGTGCTTTATTCATGCAAATAATATTGGGTATTACTGCACGTCAGTATGTGGTGATTGTGTTGTGTCGTGGAACAAATATTTGTAACACTAACCATTAATTTGTCTCGTTGTTGCGGGGATCAACACGCCGTGACGAGACACTGAGACATCAGCCGACGTCTAATCAACTGCGTTTTGAATTACAGGTGAACTGGCTGCATATAATAGACTAATATATGCTATTCGCGACAGGTCGACATGGCAATGTTCTAGTGATGTAGAATCACGTTCCAAGTAGTTTCAACGCAATGACATAAGAGTAAATATAATTAAGTCAAGTTTATTATTTGCAATATTAATTTATCTACAACTAGCGGCCCAGCCCAACTTCGTCTGGGAGCTTAAATGTTGAGACTCCACTGCACACCAGAAACATCTTATTCCCGTTCAATCTTCTGTATTCCTGAACTAACTGAAAATATATTTGATTTTAAATGCTACTGCAGTCATTCTAATACACAACGATATGTTACACGAAGAATAATGTGAGCGGTATCGAAATCGATAAACGCGGTCGATGCGGACTCGCGCTGCATTAAGACTAAGAAGGCGCGGGCGTCCTCTCCCTCACGCGTCATCTCATACCCAGATTGCCATCTCGACCTGTCGCGTACTATAGTATATTAGCGGTCTGGCCCGGCTTCATTCGCTTGCAAATACGTTTTGACAGGAAATTAATTTTCGCAACATTTTTCATCAATTCACCGCTCCTATTGGTGATGGCGTGATGTTATATAGCCCATAGCCTTCCTCGATACGCTGTCCAACACCCCAATAATTAAAATTCAAGCCAAACCGCTATAGAGTTCCTAAGGTTTAAACTAACAATATAGATACAACATATAGATTCGGATGTGTCGATGCAGGAGACGACGAGGTGATAGACGGCGGGGTGTCGCTGGCGCTGGCGCTGTGGGTGCGTTCCGAGGTCCTGCTGCAGATCGGCCGCGCCCAGGCCGCGCTCGAAGACCTCAAGATGGCCCTCAAAGAACGCCTCCCGGCACGGATGAGGGCCCAGTACTATTGGCGCATGGGACACTGTTATAAAGGCAAGTGGACTCTTGCGTGCAAAATAAACTAAATTACTGTTCATATTGTTATACTGTTTTCATGGTAGAGTTATTAGATTTTTTACTAGAATGGCCGATACTTGACAACTGCCAGATATAATGCTCTAATTTATTTTGTAAAGACTAGTATTATTTATTATTTGTCTATTTTTATTGCACTTTTGAAGTCGGTATAATTTTATTAAATTATTTTTTTATTCGTATAAATCCGACTCAGACGACTTAAAGCGCGGTTAAAGGGTTAAAAATATGGATTCTGGAAAATTAATCGAAGTGGCGTGGCCAAAATATAAGAAAAAGTCGATCCTGAATAATAAATAGATCGAAATAGAACTAATAGAACTAGATAGAAACTAGGACTACTTTACTCTGTTCTTGTTCCAAAATAGCCAACTTCTGACAGAGGTTGGCGCGTTGTCACAAACATTTGTGAAACAAACTATTTATGAATTTATTCATATTTCACGGTTATTTTTTTATATGGAAATAAATAGTTACTGACTTAAACTTAAAGAAAACAATATATTCGCTCCAAAATATTGGTTGCGGTGATTAATTTCACAAATTTTAAATGCGCACTGCTACATGTATACGTCATAACGTTGGCGATGAATGAAGACCACACTTCTTTGATTTTATTGATGAATCATGAATGAGATACCGGTGGATCACATTGATTGTGCACATTTCTATGAATATACAGGGTGATATAGACATATGGTATTTAATTTATACCACATGTAACATTGTACCTAACCACCCCAGGTAACATTGTACCAAGTTTGAAAAAGAAACCGCCAGGTAGTTTTGTCAAAAATCGCGATTTTATTTTGCTAAGGCCTTTGATCAACCCGTATAGGTACGATTCTTTTTACCGTTCAGATAAGTTCCCGAACCGAACTGAAGTTCAGGTAAGCGATAAAAATACTCGTATCTACATATATGGGGTGGCCAAAAATCGTGAAAATTAAATTTCCAATTTTTGACAAAAATATAATCTCTGATTTTTATTAAATTTTCTACAACGTCACCTAGCATGATGAGAAACATGTGGGTGAAATTAAGTAAAATTACCCCGTATACATATTATACACGGTGTCCTAGAGCTAGGCGATAAATTAGTAACGAAAGATAGACCAAACTATGAGGGCACAGGAACAAAGAAATACAGACCTTTCCTTGATAGTTTGACATAAAAAATGACGATTTGCTCTGTTATATAGATAAGCTTAGACTTACTATATAATAAGTGTAATAATTTCCAGTTATAATTCCCGAGTAAGTTTTTTTTCCTCATTAAATAATTTTAGAGTTTCTGTTTAAAATGTAATTCGTGGAAATAATATGTTGTTGACATGGACTGGACTCAAAAACTATATGTACCCAGGCCAAGCCGGGCCGGGCCGCTAGTCTGAAATAATTTCTTTATCACTCTTGCATCGCGGTTACTGTGCAAAGCGTATGAACCAATGATTATATAGATTTATCTACAGCATGCAGTATTTATAAGGGAGCGACATTGCAATTAAAATGGTTATCGCAATTCCAATATGATAATTTGCAGGTGCTGGAGAACCAACGAGAGCCAAAGTGTCGTACGAGTTGGCCGGCAGACTTCTTGGCACCGACGAGGCAGCTAAAGTGCAGCTTGCGGCGGATATAGACGCCCTAGACTACACAGCGGTCTCAAAACATCCGCCCGATAAGACTGGTACCAAGTATTCTTGACTGAATGACAAACTGAACTGAACAATACCCTTAACCTTAAGTCAAAGGGCAACTACTAGGAATTAAGTACGGTTTCCTAAAAAACCAGTGCCTTCATTAGACAAAAATTAATAATAATGACATAGACGCAACCTAGTAGCCAAGATCACACATCAGCAAATTCCTCTGCAGTATGGACTTGAGTCTTGGAAGTGTCATATTACTAGTATGTTCCCCAACCAGTTCTTGAACATGGTCATGCAACGCTGTACTGGGATCGGTCTGTGACCACAGACAAGATTACTGTTACCAATAGGACTGATATTGTGATAATGGATTGATTAGCACGCCGGGCTATACCTGTTGACGTCACAATTTCGCATGACGATAACCTGGTAAAAGCCGAAAAAGACAAAATGTTTAAACATTTAGATTTGGCACACGAGGTTACCCACATATTGGATGTCGACTCAACAAATATTGCCCTAATTGTCAATTCTACTCATGGGTTGATACTAAAGAGCCTTGACCAACATCTACAGAAGCTCTCAATTGGCCGTTGGATCAAGACCCAGATACAGAAGGCAGTATCACTAGACAGTAGGCACCGCACGCATTGCGAGGAGGTTCCTCACTTTGGCTCCCTAGCCGCCGGTGGCGTTGGTCTTGAGGTTTACCACCGGGGCATAAATATTCTTTTTAATTTTATATTTTTTTAATACAAAAGAATAATAATAATACAGCATAAACAAAGACATAAATTATTATTTCCTTGAATAATGCGTATGTGTAATATAGAGCTCTCATCAGCAGGTATATCGCTGACTGGTGGAGCCAAGCAAAACATGCCTGCACTCTCTAAGCTACTAAAGATTACGGAAGAAGAAAATAAGGTAAAAAAAAAAACCTGTGTGTGTATGTATGTACGCCAGCCGTAGCGTAGTGGGGGCGGCAGGGGCGACCCGCCCTGGGTGGCACTTTTTAGTGGGCGGCAAAATGTCATACAGCACAATAAATAATAAAATTATTTTGTAAATATTTGAATCATTTCGTATTTTTATCGCAACTACGAGTACATAGCCGGACCAATTGAAAAGAGCACGGATATTTGCATTATTTATCCTGTGACGAATCCCGGAAACCCACTTTTTGCACTATATTAACTATCTTATGTATTGAGTAAGAGGTGTGTGATGCTATAGAGTATATACATATTGATGGTGCATAAAAGACATTGCCTTTAAAAAAAGTAGACGTATACATTTTGAATTAAAGACGGAAGTTTTGTTTTTAATTCTATCAAGTACTTGTACGAGTATAATCTATATATATAAAAGAAAGTCGTGTTAAAAGTTACACTATTTATAACTCAAGAACGGCTTTACCGATATGGTTGAAAATTGGTGAGGAGGTAGCTTAGAGCCAGGAGACGGACATAGGCTACTTTTTTTTGTGAAGAAAAGGCTTGAAGGGGTTGAAATAAGGGATGAACGTATGTATGGAAAAATCTAAACCGTTAAAGTTAAGAAGTTAAACTTGGCACTTTAGTTACTCATTTAAAAATAAAAATATATAAATGAACACTAAAGGGGTTAAAATAAGGGTTGGAATTTTATAGGCAAAATCGAAACAGCTAAAGCTATTTCTATAAAAATATATATTTCAGCTCCTTATTACAAACAAAAAATAATGGCTTACAATTATTTTGGAAAAACATCATTACGGGGGTAAAATAAGGGTAGAAATATTGTACGGAAAATCAAAACCGCTAAAGCTATTGATATAAAAACTTATAATTTGACACCAGTAACGAAAAATAATGTGCACTATAAAAATATCTTAGGTAATGCATACATAAACACACGCCTTTTTCCCAGAAGGGGTAGGCAGAGGTGCTACCAGAACACCCACGTTTCGCCTTATATATTCCGTCCCACGATGTGATAGGTGGCGAGCCTATCGCCATATCGGGCACAAATTCCTGACTCCGGGCTGATAATGAATAGAAAAATCCAATATAACCCGAGACCTCAGCTTTGCAATCGTACCGTAGTACCACTACGCCACCGAGGCAGTCAATAGGTAATGCATAGTCTTCTTTATTAGCCTAAAGTGACGAAAAGGGGTTTGTTTTGACGAATATTCTAAGCGCTGTTTCAGGTAGGAATTAAACAACAGAAATCACTTAGAAGAGAAAAACGTTACGTGACTATTGCATTGTTTACATTTGAGAAATAAGTAGTTTACTATACTTCAAAAAATCAATTTCGTAGTCAGAATTTTGGCTGAGCGGAAAGTTTTAGCAGGAATTTTGCAAAGTATTTGTGTTTGCGTATTTTTTAAATGATAGTCGTATTTTCGTATTCATATAAGGCCTATCTACAAAATAAAAGCAATTCCAAAAAAATGTCAACATGCCTATTTAGGCATTAAGGGATGAAATGGGATAAAGTGGGACGAACGCAATGAGACCGGTCGGATCCGGATTGCATTCGATGGGAAATAATGGGACGGGATGTAACAGAAAGGAAAAGAGCCAGATGAGATGGGATGGGATACGATAGGAAAAGGGATAGTAGGTACTGAGGGTGAGTTAAGGAGTACAAAAGTTTGAACGGGAATAAGATATTTCTGGTGTGGAGTGGAGTCTAAACATCTAAGCACCCGGCGAAGCTGGGCCGGGCCGCTAGTTTTTCAATAAAAATTGATATATTACATAAAAACACCGTTTATATTCAATTCGTTAATTCTTTAATCTAGTAGATCGTCAAGGTGTACCTAATCTTAAGTGATACTTGATAGGGACCTGTTATACCAATGTATCTAAATGGTCGAAGTATCTATAAGATTTTTTTTTCAAATAAACGTGATTGTAAAACTTAGAGAAACTTTTTTATTTAAAATGTAACGTGTACAATGCAAAATAATGATGACACCTGTTCTTGCCGAAAAATTCTCTAGAATTAATGCATGTAACATATACGAGTAGTATTTATCTATATATTATTGATATGTGAAGGAAATTCTTAGAACGCATTTTTACGAAAATTGAGCGAACGGAGAAGCATAAAACTTGGTAAAGTTAATGATTATATGGAAGAGAAAAACAGTAACGTAATATTTGATTAAAATATGTGCCGGAAATTCATAAAATTATATTAATTAAACAGTTTAAGCATGAAACGTAATACCAGTATACAGTGGTCTGTCTTTGGTTGACAGGAGATTTAAAAGACGTTAAAGCTTCAAGAACCAACCAACGTAAAATGATCTGCTTTTCATTGACGGATGACGTAACAGGATGAAAATCTTTTTTTTTTACATCGTATAATATTTGGAGCGGCATATTTCGCATAATTTTGGTAATGTGAAATAAAATGATATCCGTGTCCTTCAAAATAGCCTATATTTTTTCAAGATGGTGGGCACAGTTCTGTATGACGTATGTTGCATCGAGGTTTTTTGCCAGAGAATTATGAATTGTAATTATAATTTTTTGGTTACTTTAAATATGAAATTGCAATTGGAAGTAATACTTTTTTTTGCGCCCTGGGGGAAAGTTCCAAATTATGCATCAGTATTGTTTTCAGCAACCAAAAATGATCAATTCATTTTTGTACATAGATGCCGAATCTAGAGAGTATATAATCAAAGTATTTGCAATAATTTATTTTTAAATTTTGTTAAATTACATAGATATCTCATTTGTAAAGGCAGTATGAAGGTTTTATTTCTTTGTATTACATACTTTTCGTAAACAAACAAAAGTAATATACAGAATAGCGTGGTGGCTTATTGGTAACGGACCAGACGCGACTGCCAACATGGGCACGGTTATCGCGGGTTCAAATCCCAGGGCACACCTCCGACTTCGAAGTCATGTATGTATTGATAGTCAATCACTACGCACCATAATGGTGAAAGCAAACATCTGGTGGAAACCTGCATACCAAAGCAATTTATAAGATTTTCTACGGTATGTAAAGTGGTGACCTAACCCCTCTCCATCGTACTTTCGATTGTAGAGGCGGTCCGTACCTTGCAGCAAGACGTATATGGGCTGATACAGATACAGGCAGTATACATATAAATTACGATCGAATTTCGACTACTGGGCGACCCTTACTTAAATTGAAATACGTACATAAGAGGGCGGTAAAATTGTGTTCCGCCCCGGGCAGCCGACATTCACGCTACGCCACGGATGTACACACTTAAGAAGTTATAATTCTTTTTAAGATAAAAGTTACTTTTATCACGAATGTATTAATACTTAAAAACTGCTTTAAATATAGTTATGAGTTGCCTCGAAAATTTGACAATTAGTTAACAGCTAAGTTCATCATGTCGCTTTTGGGCAGTTGGTGTGCGCGCGCTTCGTAACCATGTAACTCCTATATTTTTTCCAGACGCGCCAAGAGAAATATAACTGTAATGAAAAGTTCAAAACGGCGGTCACAATTTTCCATTCCGATTTTCAATTTAGAATATCTGACCAAAAGGCCCGTCAGATACTGATTTTGAGACCAATCGGATCAATAAATAAAAAATCAAAATAGGAGCCACAATTTTTTATTCTGACTAAGTAATAATTTAGACTATCAGAACAAGGGTTATTCAATCTTCAGACATGGTACTTTTGAGACCAATAGGACTAATAACAAAAAGGTCAAAATGGCGTCCAAAAAGGTCAATTCTGACTATCAGTTTAGATTAAAAGAACAAAGGTTTCATCAGATATCTATTTTGAAACCATTTATTTATTTAAAATGGTACACCAATATCGAAATACATCAGATCGTTTATTTTTAGATTATGTAGCATAAGTGTTAATATTTAAATGTGTATGCCCATGATAGGCGTACGCAGCTTTGGCCAAAATTTTAAGTAATAGTTATCAATTTGGACGTATAAGAAAAAAAATCATACTAAATTTAGAAACAAAGAGTCCCTCAGATATCAATTTTCAGACCTGTCGGTTATATCGGTATACAAATCTTCGTCCTGCTGACTACTTTCAACTCATGCAACACTTCGACTAGTACCTACTTAGTAGTATAAAAAGCATTGGAGAAAATTATAAAGTGACAATAATTAAGCATTCTTTCCCCAGTTGTAAGCCTTGGATAGGGAATGGTGGAAGAAGAAAAGTGAGGCCTGCAGTGGGACAGTATGGGCTAAGAAAAAAATCAATAATTAATTGTGAATCACTAAGATTGTATGTTAATAACATATTTTTATGATGTGTGCAGTGTACTATCATAGATGATACTATAGTAAGTAGTAGCGTTGTATGATTTATAAAACAGTGGCTGGCACAACATGAAATAGAGAAAAACAGATAATAGGCACTGAGAAAAGTGGCAGTGATAACTGATAATTACGAGAATGATATTGAAACTCGGCCGACTGCAACAAGTCGAAAACAACAACTGCAAAAACTGGGCGAAAACCTACACATTCATTTATTATAAACAAAAGTTCAAAGATTTTTGAACTATCAAGTATAAAGATGCCTTCAAAAGCATGCCAAAAATCGAAATAATTGACACGATTGACATTGATACATTGTAAATAATAAAATAAACCCACGGTAATTTAGGGGATTCGGCACGGCAATTTAGCATTTTACTAAATTTATTTAATCCCAGATGTATTTTTTTTACATCTGGGCTTCTGGTAGCAGTGCCACCTCCTACTAGGACAATAGGTTTCTACGGCGCGCACAGTGCGCGCCTTTCCAAAAATTTTGTTTTGAGTGTAAATGATTTTGATGGGTGCAGAAGATACAAAGTAGGCGGCTTCCGAGCTTACTTATACTACTCGCGGAGAATCTTGACACCGCGATGTAGAAATCAAGACGTTTTAATCAGCGCCATCCCGCGGCAACTAATGCGAATGATTTCAAAGAGAAATGTTTCATTTGTAAGAGACGACTATCGATTAGGTATTTTATGTTAAGAAGCAGAAATGTTGAAATATTTTATATTTGTGATTGTTATAATTGAAACAATAATTAAATGCCTAAAAAACAATTACCTACCGAGAGGTTCTGGAGTGGGGGCAGTTTTACTGGCAGTAGAGCTGTAATAGCTGAAACTTGATAGTGGTGTGTGATTGCAGGGTAGGTTCGCAGTGGCCAGTTCTTCAATAAAGACAGGGGACGTACTGCTGGTGGATAGTCCGTACGCCGCGTGCCTCTTGACGGACTACTACGGCTCTCATTGTCTGCACTGCTTCAAAAGGTAACGGCGTCCGTCCTACTGTATTAATACTAGTCGATAAACCTCGAAATTATACATCATAAAAATATTGTGTGCAAATTATTATATTTTGAAAAAATATTAATGGCTTACTATTAATAGAGCAAGAGCCCGTGGCCGCCAGACTTTCGTCATTTGATAAAATCTGAAAGTTTGTTTACGCATGCCTCTGAAATGGGCATCACAGGACCAGCTATTATAAAGTTCTGATCGTGGTGGCTTCGGAAGCTACCAGCTTAAATGGGTCTGGCATGATGAAAGAACCACCAAAAGTGTCTGACTACAATACACTTTTGATAGTTGCCTTGACAACAGATATTAAAATCAGCTTTTATACCTACCTACCTACCTACCTACTACAATGCTGGCAAAATTACATTTTATTAAAATTTCAAGATATCGTTATATTTTATTTATCAATAAACCAAAACCGCGACAACGGGAAATCTCTTTTTTTCGATGCTGCGGCATCAATTAACAAAAAAAATGGAATTAAGTCGTATTCCTATCATTAAGTTTGATTATCCTTTGGTAAAAAATTGAATCCTTTGCCATGTCGTCCCGTTCTGGGCTGGCCCTCACGCGACCGTAGTAATACTTTAATTTTCGAGTTCGCAATTCTATTATTTTTCGCTTTATTTACGGTATATCAGACTAGAAGATTGGCTGGAGATGGCGGCGGTGTGGTGCCCCAAGTGCTCCGGCGTGGTGTTTTGCAGCGTGCTGTGCCGCGACACCGCCGTCTCCACCTACCACGCCTACGAGTGCCAGTTCCTGAACCTGTTTATTGGTGAGTACACAAACGCTTTGCTCTCTCTCTCACCTTCCAGCTGCAGAAAGGCCGCCATATTACAGCACGATGTGGTCAGGTATCAATTCAAAATCTCCCACTGCTGAACACAGGACTCCTCTACAACCGAGAATACTATCGATAGGTCATATAAATGATAAATAAATACGCTAAACGTAATAAGTAATTAGTCTTTTTGGTCGCACAATCCACGTCTGTGACAAAGATTTAAGAAACACAAATATTTCTCGGAATTGAAATGAAACCCGCAAATATTCGCCTTGCAGTCCATACACGATACCACGAGACGAAAAAAGGTTATGAATAACATAGATTTCGCTAATTTCATATTGAGCGACAGATGGCGCCACTTTATCCTCGCCTTTGAATTGAGACATACTCGTATTACTGAATTCTATTTACAGAAAAATAAGTTAGGAAATCGTTTACTAAGTCACCTTCAGTATGTACCAGTATAATTGCATATTAAATATCACATAAGCGGACAGGACACACGAACACGCTACGAAAGTGCACTCGGCAACTACTTTCGTTGAATAAAATGTACAATATATTCTACATTTTTTTAATCATACCTAAAGTTTTTTTTTAATTAATACATTTCTGCCACGTAATGAATGTATTGTATTTATTTAATGTAATAAACAGAAAATGGAAAAAATATGGACATTGAGATGAAAAATATATTTAAAAGATCTTCTATTAGAAAATATTTTTAAACAGTTCAATCACAATAACTATTAAAAGTGTTAATAAAAAATACAAAAGAAAATTGCATCATTTAACGCTGCGGACAGGATTCGAACCTGTGCGGGTAGAACCCAATGGATTTCAAGTCCATCTCCTTAACCACTCGGACACCGCAGCTCTGAGAGCTTCTGGCGAAATAACGAACTGGTTGAGCACCAGTATGTATTATGAGTATTGAAAAGAAATTATATTTAATGGTGAATAAGTGAGGAATAACACACGTGCGAGTTATTTCAGATGCTCTATAATCCTATTATCGTTGTTTTGTAAAATCTGCTGCTGTCAGTCTCGACAAATAGTTTTGTTGCATGTTTTTAATATGTTTCATTTTATTAAGAACTATGTTCTTGATGTTTGGAGGGCTTATGTATGGACGTTCGTGTTTAATTTCTTGTCAGTTGGCGTACAGCTCGCCGACAATCTTCTATCGCCGAAAGCGTTGTCAAAATAATAACCGAGTTTGTGTCTCTTCACATTGTATTGTATTGGACATGTTAATACTACGAGTATTAGATTACGAGTATGAATGCCTTTTGATTACATTATGAAAACGTATCTCAATGTGTTAAACAGATACGAGTATTTTTTTGTAGTAGCAAATTTTGCAACACGTCAATAGATTTGAGATGATGTGTAAGTCAGAAGCGTCCGTATTATTTTTTTTCTAATGCAGCACCTTCAGCATGACGAGTAAACGTAGGAGAAACAATATACTAATCTTTGTTTGTTTGTGTCAATTTGTATTTTCTGATATCCACGTGCAATCTAGTTATTAGTTAGACCCATGGAGGTGTTGTATTCAATCGCACTCTCTCTCTCGGTCCCCGCTGCTTGAATAGAAGGACGTTGTAGATATAATAGAGAACATCGCTGCCGATCACATTCCGGCACATTACACACATGATGGCCCGGATACAACTTCCTGCCTACTTAAATATTACTGCGCGCTCTATTTTTGCCATGTCTTTGTCTCGTTTTGTTTGGTAAAAGTACAAACCGTAATAATAGCTTTTGTTTGGCTTTCATAAAAAAGCAGCTTCTATGCATGATAATCATGTCAGCAGTAATAGAGAATAAATAAAACCCTAATTTTATAATTTCAGTAAACAGGTTAGTTCAGAGCCCAAAGAAGCTAATTTACCGCTTATCATTCTACCACATAAAATTATTAATCTCAAATCTGCCACGATACTCAAATAGCACGTTATAAATAAATAGCGCGCACAATTTATTATTTTGAAACATTTTCAGTGCCTCTGGTTAAAACATCACGCCTTTTTCCCAGAAGGGGTAGGCAGCGGTGCTAACAGGACCAGACAACTACGTTTCGCCTTATGTGTTGCACCCCGCGATGGGATAGATGGCGGGCCTATCGCTACATACATCGGGCACAAATTCCTGACTAATACGAATAGAAAAATCCAATATCACTTTGCCCGACCCATGATTCGAACCCGGGACCGCAGCGTTGTAATCGTACATATTATAACTTCGCCACCAAGGCAGTCAATGGTTTTTTTTTTATTTATTTTTTATCTTACATACCGTAGAAATTCTTTAAAATCGCTACGGTATGCAGCTTTCCTCACGATGTTTTCCTTCACCGTTAAAGTGCATGGTGATTGACTATCAATACACACATAACTCCGAAAAGTCAGCGGTGTGCCCTGGGATTTGAACCCGCGACCACCGCAAACATGTAGGCAGCCGCGCCTGGTCCGTTACCAACAGGCCACTACGCACTGGTTTATAAAATTAAATAATCTACTTAACCAATAATTCAATATATTGTATAGCTTTTTTCAAGAAATTAGGTTATTTGCTAAAAAAAACTTCATCAAAACAAAATTCGCAAATACTAACGGCCTTATTCGTACACAGTTTTAAGCCTATTTTTTAACTTATCGAATGTTTTGTCCCTTTCTAACTACTTTGAATTCAGTTTGAGCGAAGAAGACAAAACATACGATAGCTAAAATAGGTTTTAAAACTGTCCATGAATAAGACCGTAAATTTATAATTTAGAGTCTTATTTCTCAGTAATTATACCTAGAGACCGCGAGCTTCAGGCTCGGTCGTTTAGAAAACCTAAAACTTTGTCTGCGCAAGCCTCTAACATAAATATGTTACACGCTTGTGCAGACAGACAGACGATCATTGGATCGTGGCTGCTTTGGTAGATATCATTAAGTTGAAAAAAGCATCAAAAGTGTCTGACCAAAAGAAAGGACCTTTGGTAATAATTAGTCAGTCCATAGTAATACACACTGTTATTTTAGTAAGTGGAATCAAAAAAGTTAATTAAATAAGGAATATCAGTAATTTTGTGGAAAATCTGTTTTGTTTTGACGGGCGCCGCGAGTCAGTAAGTAGAGACGACGGCTTCGCATGGGGGGGACTGCGGGTGTGATTTCGCGCTGAGAGAAACGTTTGTGAGACCCACAAGTATTTGTTTCTGGTTTGGATGACTGAGACCAAATGTCTCTCCTAGCTTCTGATATCCATAGGAAATGTTGGGTGTATTTATTAATCTTAATAGTGTTGTTTTACTAATAAGCTGAGCTATTTATCGTTGTGAAATACCAATTGAAATAATCATATTAAAAATTATTGCTAAAAGTTCCATAGAATTGGTCAGGGTGGTGTTTTTGAAAAGTGTAACAACAGACTACTTGAGAAGTATGTGACATAGGGTTGTTTTATTACTGTGCTATCATAATCAGATGTCCCTTCGATTGCTGTATCGGTGTTACGGGTACATTCTGAAACATCCTGTATATCGAGTCGTTGTCAGGAAACTCGCAGAATGGTTCATGTCAATAAACATAGGCATTTGGGAATAATATCGTACAGCCTTCACACAATACATAATACCGTATTATTGTTCACATTTCAATTTTAAATTTCACTTCCGCTTACACCGCATAAACAAAAGGTCGATGAAAAAGTTGTATGTTAACAATTGAATAGTTTTAAAAATAATAATTATACAGCACATTACTCTTTCAGGATCTGGAATGTCAATCCTCAGTCACATAGCGCTCAGAATGGTTACGCAAGCGGGTCTGGATACGAGTTTATCCATCCACTCCAAATACATATCCAATGAAGTGAAAACAGTAGAAGGCACCGTCCTCAACGATATCGAGGGAGTGGCTAAAAAATCTAAAATGAAAAGCCGGAAAGAGAGGCTCAATCGTGCCAAAAAAGGACAAAAGGCGTTGTTAGAGAAGAATATTAAAGAAGAAGACGTAGAAGAAAAGGAAAATGTTGAGAACAAAATGACTTTTCAGGAGAAACTGGAACTAAAAGCAGCTCAGATGTATTCGCTTTGTACACACTCAGAGAAAAGGAGAGGGGCAGATTATCTAAAGAGAGTAGTAATGGCCCTGTTCCTCACAGAGTGCTTGAAGAAAGGAGGTTTCTTCAAGAAATGTGAAAAGGACAATGTTGCTAAAGGTTGGAATTTATTTCTGTTGTTTTCGACTTTCGCTTTAAACCTATCAAAACTTAAATTAATGTATCGTCAGACACAATAAAGCAAAACATCATAAGTATCTTTTTTTAAAGTAAATTTCTTATTGTAAATCGGTTACTTTTTCAGAAAATCATGTGTGCAGTGATAAACTAATTAGAAAATCGGTTCTGAAATAAAGATTGTTCGGTTGTAGTTCAACCTTACGATCCAAAAATCTTTATAAATATTTCGAACTTAAACTCCAATACCCAATTCCCTTGCAGTCCAGACATCGATCTGCGAGCTGATAGTGCGCAACCTGCAACTGCTGCAGTTCAACGCGCACGAGGTGTACGAGACTGTGCGCGGCCAGCACACTTTCAGCGGCTCCAAGCCCTTGTACGTGGCCGTGGGTATCTACTCTACTGGAGCTCTCTTCAACCACGAATGCTACCCCGCAGTCACCAGGTACTGCTAATTGTTTCATTATTATTAGTTACAACACGCAAGAAGTGTTCGAGAAGTTGCAAGGCCAATATAAAGAAAGTCCAAACATAGGTCATGTAAAATCGCTAAATACTAGCAGTTTCCAATAGATTTCAGTATTCGGGCTAAGCCAATATTGATCAGCAGTGATGCCGTGGCTGTGTATGAATTATGTCAAAAACCAGCAGTCTCCCTTTGCTCTTAATAACAACACGATTTCTCATCTTTTATTCCTCAGATACTTCGAAGGGCGTAACATAGTGCTCCGAGCCACGCGTCCGCTAGAACCTGGGGAGGTGGTGTCCGAGAACTACGGGCCGCACTTCATGATGCGCGGGCTGCGGGAGCGGCAGCGCGCGCTGGCCTGTCGCTACTGGTTCCGCTGCGAGTGCCCGCCCTGCAGGGAAGACTGGCCGACTATGAAGCAGCTGGCAGCGGAGACACCGCCGTATATGAGGTATTATGGGATGTTCTTTTCATGTTAAGGCTATTTTTTTTTTCAATAAGTCCGGTATATGAGCATAAACAGGGTCACCCAATGGTAACTGATCTCACTCACCGAACGAAATTATTTATTCGTTTATTTAGTTCAATTTACCAGACAATTTAATTTTGACAGCATCTACGGCGCAGTTGGTTAGACTATGAAATGAGGCCGGTGGTTGATACCCAACAAGTAGACATGTTTATATAATCGCGTTTCCTGGCTACAAGCAACTGGGAGAAATGTTGAGCGACATGCATGGAAATATTGAACGATAGCGCATATTACGATAGTGCAGCAGTGTCACTTCCGTGGTCCGCACCGCCACGATACGAGTGCGACCGCGTGCAAAAATACAGAAACTTGGCAGGCTTGTGATCGTAACCCAGCAATTATGTTTATAGTGATATCAAGTTAAACATTAACCCTTTCACCACCCGTCTTCATATCAGTATTCGTGCTCCCAGCGGCCGGAACAGCGAATCAACAAATTAATACCTATAATAATAAAAAGTAATTTAATCCGATCAGCTATGCCTCGCGGTTTCACCCGTATAGCTTATAGTCGTAGTAGGCCAGCTGGCACCGACTTCAAAACAAAGATGTTTATATATTTAGGTATTATAGATTTAATAAAAGATTAGTTTCATTTCTCTCTTTTTATTACACTTTTGGAGTCGGTTTTATTTTTTTAAATTATTTTTTATTTCTTTATTTTTTTTTTATTTCTATAGCAGTAATGTAAACTAATTTCTTACGTTTTCCTAGTGAATTATACAAACTGTACTCTTTATGTTATGGTGTCCTAAAATGTACGCCGTAATGGTGCGTCGCGCTGCGCTGTGAAAAGTAGAGGGCGCCGCGAAGAAATTCTCTCTCTGAATTTCAAATTTTGTGTCAACCAGCTAGATAGATTAGGGTGCCGAGACAAAATGTGCACTAAACTTTTTCGAGAGAGCTATCGGCAGCTATTCGGCAGAGCTATCGTCATGCACGTCCCTTATAAGATTCGATACACAGAGACGTCGCACTGTGAAAATTGGCGGCGCCACCCCTCACCTAAATTTTGCGTCATGCAACACATGACGTAATATACCTACGAAAATCCTGCCTATAAGTGTAAAATGGAGGAGTGCGACCGATATTAAAAACGTTATCAATGTTTCAGGTGTCCAAACATGTCGTGCGCTTTTAAGTTCAGGGCCAACGTGATAATACCAAGCCGCTGCCCCACCTGCTCCACGCCCATTGACAAAGAGCTCGTCAAGATTAACGTCGAGACTGTCAGCAGATGCATCGATCAGTACCAGGTTGGTCCCGAATTAATTTGATAAATTGACAACAGTGACATTGCGTCCAAATGTAAGTTAATATATCTCTACATAGTATATTTAGATAGACAAAAACAAACCCACTTCCCGCTCTTGTACGCTTAGGACTTGTACACAAAACTGCGAATCGACGCAATGCGTATCTGCAAAGCAAAAAACTCCCGACACGAATTGCAGGATTCGGTTGACCATTTCTTCGACGAACGTCGACCTAATTTAACATATTTTGTAAACTAGGTCGAGAAATAAATCGTAAAAAAGCAGGAATGCGCGACGCGAATCAATCCGCAAGTTTTTGCGATGCGTCAAGGGAGCTTGTACATTTTGTGTACAAGCCCTTAGATATTTTACGGATTTGAATACGGTTTTGATGAATAAACAGTGATTCAAGAGGAAGATTCATAAATGTGTATAACACATGATTAATAAAGTAGAGAAAAGCTGAGAATTTCAAAGATATGTAATGTCATGAAATGTGAAACAAATATATTTTTGTGCGCTTCCATTGCAAACGCTGCACTAGTAGCTAAACGTAAAATGATCGATCGAAATAATGTATTACATAATTAAATAACTTTTAAAAAAATATATAAAAATATCTGCGATGGCGTGCGTATCTCCTAAGGATAACCCACAGCAACCATTTTTGTTTTTAAAATTTACAAAAAAAATGAGATAGAGCGAATCATGAAAGAGAGAAAACAAGTGGAAGTAACACTACAACACACGCGGTGTGGCAACTTTATACTGTTATTGGCAGCACTTTGGCAGTTGCTCGTTACCACGCAACGCGATAACACGCCTAGAGAAGAAAACGTAAATAAAGAATGGTATCAGCCCATATACGACCCACTGCAGGGCACGGGCCTCCTGTACAATCGAGAGTACGATTGAGAGTGGTTAGGCCATATAAATAAAGAACAATGCCTTAGTTCTGTATTGGGGTGTAAATATACAAGCATATGTAAAAACGTGTCTAATGGAGGTTTATTGTACATCGATTGAAGCTAAAACTTATTTATTTTGGCTGAAATACAATTTAATCTAATAGAAAAAATGTCTTAAAACTGACAAACGAAATGCTACCCTATATCAACAATATAAAGTACAACTTTGAATCTCTAATTTTCTATCAAGTGGCAGAAAAAATTTAATAGTTCTACAATGTTCGGTGCCACTCGATTAGAGATAAGGCATAGTATGTCTATTTGACACTATCGATGAATTTGGTTAATTAAGTAATTAGAAAGGAATAAGACCTATGTACCAATGTAAAATATTTAGGCTTATATTTCAATTTAGTCTTCTGGTCCATGAAACCATATATGAATGACAACCTGCCAATATCACTAAAACGGAAACTCATCGACATGTGTATCTTGCCTATTTGACGTACGGAGCTCAAATGTGGTCTTTGACCGAGTCACAAAGTTCCCACTCACGGTTTGCCAGAGAGCTATGGAGCGCAGCATTCTGGGCATAAGGCTGTGTGATAGGGTGCAAAAGAGCGAAATTCGCTTTAAAACCGGGATAGCAGACGTGAGGCGCAAGACAGCAATGCTTAAATGGGACTGGATAGGCCATGTGACTCGGATGCATTCAGATCGTTGGGCAAATATTGTCACCCAATGGGTACCTGATGGTCGACGACGCCGCGGCAGACCTAAGAAACGCTGGCGAGAGACCTGGATGCTTTCGAGCCCATTTGGCCTGAAATTTCTTTAGACCGTGAACTGTGGAGGGAGAGAGGGGGACCTTTGCCCAGCAGTGGAATGATATAGGTGAAATAAAAAAACGTTTAATATTTTAATACTAAATGAATGTGGGTAAGATGATCTCTAAGTTACCGCATATTTGTTATTATTTTCATAGAAATGTAAGTTAGTGCCAATTCCACTTGTTTTTTTCTATTCCGTGGAGCAGATGAACTAGGACAGGGATGCCTTAAGTCATGGGATAGAATGAGATGCGATAAGACGGAATGTAATGGAACTGGAAGGGAAAAGCAGTATACAGGGCGGCAGTCATGTTGAGTCTAAAAATAGAACAGTACGCAAAGTAATGTTTCCGATGTGAACGGGATCCATAAAGTAACTGCACTCGGGTGACACCGGGCCGAGTCGTTAGTATGCTATAAAAATATGACGTGTCCACCGGTGGACGCGTGAACGCGGCGGACGTGAACGCGACTTTTTTGGGTCCTTATTATCTAAGTTCGATTGAATTGAAAGGTATTTTGATGTGGTTTTCTTTCACAATTAAAATGATCGGCAATTGATTATACACACAGAACTTAATAATTAGATTTTGCAAACAAATAAGCGGCCATAGTCCAAAACCCGTACGCATTGCCAGTGAGCTAATCATTATAAATAAATACACCCGACAGTCACATACATAGTCCTAACCCCACACTAAGATCGAGTCTTGTGTTGTGGAAATCAGAAACTACAAGAGACTTTTCGGTCTCACAACACCGAGACTCGAAACACCTAGTCTCGGTGCGCGCATCGCACACGCGGCCTCTTGTCTCTGAGCCAGCGAACTAACTGTGGCACGGAGCTTGTCAGCAATAATTATCCATAAATGTTTCACTATTTTGTAATTATTAATATTTTACAGCGAGGAGCCCAACTGATGGAGCAGGAGCGGACTTCAGAGGCAATCTCAGTGATATGCGAAGCGATAGACACCTTCCACCTGGTGGCCCGCGCCCCCCACAGAGAGACGCACCTCGCGCAGGAAGCGCTCCGGTCCTGCTTCGCTGCGTTTGGCAACGTCCACGTCATTTCCGGAGACGCCGCTGCTAGCCCACAAGAAACTACGTAGACCCTTTTTTGTGTTGAGCAATACCCAAATGAATGTATTGTTTCAAGAGGAACAACAGCTATGCTCTTTTCGCCAGTAGCAACCAGCTTAAATCATAACGGTCATAAGCACATAGCACAGTTTACCAATAGGTTTTAAAAGTGAGCCGCATTCGTAGCTTATAATGGCCACCAAAAAGTCTACAGTATCAGCATGCTCCATACATGTTCGTGCTATGAAAGTGTCAGTCACGGCAAAGAACACTACGAGTACGTTTTATCTAATACATAATATCATACCATGATCGTTCTATGAAATATGCTGCTAAAAGTAATCTTACGGACCCTGTATTTATTAGAACAATATTAAACGCTAAAACCTTGTTTGAAAGTAACTGCTGGTGACAACGGCTTTGAGTGTAGAAATGTGTCTATAATATACGTTCCTTGTCCTCACGCGGACCGTTCCTAAAACGTAGTTGTATAGCATTGTGTATAATTTTAGATAGATTTGTGTGTTGAACTGAAGCATTTTGCAAACCATTGAATAATCCGTGTATGACACAATAAAACTCTCTATAATATGTCGTCTTTTTACTTTAAATTTAAAATGGTACGTACAGTTAATATAAAATTATATTTATTAACTTTATTTAAATGTACAGTTATATCAATTATCGAGTTACGCTGGCCGGATGAAATTCCAAACCAAAGCTTATGGCCTTCGTCAAAATAACAGTGTATTAAATTTTACAACCTTGATGTATGGAGGAAGTGTAAGTAGATAATTAATTGTACAAAAATAACAATCAATTCCAATATAGCGTAACGTTCGTATTTTAAAAATTTAGCTTCAGACATGTAGGAAATCACCTCTGAATACATCAAAATTTAAAATGTAACAGGTTATAAACAATTATCTCCAAAGCGATACGTCGGGTTTACAATTGTATCTTGTACATCACCAAACAATAAGTGTTTTACTGCACGCTACTAAACCGAACTATATCACAAAGTTACTTCAAAAAGTCCAGATAAAAGTCCAACTTATAAAAGCAACTGCCACAGAGAAACCATAAAATACCGTTATTGTTTTCCATCGACATTCACTTCAAGAGCGCCAGGCGGATTTAAAATTAAAAGAAGTATTTTCATAAATCTATAAATAGTAGACCATACATCCCTTTGTCAATCCGACAGTTTGAAGCGAAAATGGTATCTTAGGATTGTTACAGTGCAGATCCAAGATCTCTACCTACCCTAAGAGATACAGGTGTGACGGTATGTAAAACAAGAGTAAGTAAGTTGAACAAGGGAATGATTTTAGAAGATAATAGACTAAATTTAAAAACGATTTCCGAGAATCAGGCAGGGTTGCCTACAAATACCTATGAACCTAATAATGCATCCAAGCCGTTGCTATTTTTTTTAGCAACGTTTCCAAATGTTACTCAGCAACATCTATTAACAGAATGTTATATAATGTTAGAACATGTTGCCGAGTTATTGAATATTGCCTAACTCTTGAAAAACAGACAACATTTGGCAACAATCGGCAACATTGTTACAAAATGTTTGTTTAATTTTGTTATTTTCTGTTATCGATGGTACGGACGCGATTAGAAACATTCAACAAACAATAACAAGCAGCAAAAAAAATATATACGTTGTTATTGTATGTCACCTTGTTGTACAATATTGCTAAAAAATTAACAGCGGTTTGCATGCACGATATGAGTGGGATATTATATCTACCTCGTAGCGTGCGTGCGTCAAGGGTTGTCGAAGAAGGACTTGCAAGCGCACTCCTGCTGGTCGGCGTCGCCCTCGCCCTCGCCGGTGCTGGACACGGTGCGCCGGAGCGTCTGCACCTGCGTCTGCAGCCCGAGAATGCGCAGCTGCGCCTGCTCGAAGTTCTCGTTCAGACGCTTGATCTGGCACTGCATGCGGCACTGCAGCTATAGGGCGAACGGAAAGATATTGATTTTTTTTTTATTTATGTACTTTTAATTAAAATAAACAGTTACATTCATAGTCCGGTTCAACCAAATAAAATTCTCCTTGCACCGTGGGGATCAGTATTTACGCGATACTTTTCGGTCTTATATACACCTGGGTCTTTTGACCCGAAATGTATTTTGGCAGGTCACATAAAATTGTCTCGGTGCGGGGATCCAATCCGTGGCTTCTTGTTACACAGCCAGCAACTAACTAACTGCGCAACACTAAAGCAAGGGCTTTACTAAGCCTCTACAAGACAATGTGTATACCTCCTCGCGGTCCTTCTCTGCCGTCTTGACCTGCGCACGTGACGCCGCCAGCTGCCGCTCCAGCTCCGATATAGTGGTCTGCAGGCATCTGAACAAACATTATAATATAATAATAAGACAGTCGCACACTTACTTAACCAATACTACGGTACACATCATTTACTGCCCTTTCCTTTCTTTGAATTGGCGATTGATGCTACGGGTTTGTGATGGAGCTTGGTGCTACGGGTTCGTATCGAAAGTTGGAGCTACAGATTTGTGTGGGGAGTTGAGCTCCGTTAGTTTTAGTCGTCGGTGCTACAACTTTTTTGTTGAAAGTTGGAGCTACGAGTTGGTTTCAAGACTTGGCGCTACAAGCTAGTTTCAGAAGTAGCCACAAGTTAATGTTGGTGTCCGGTACACGTACTTGCGGATGGTGTCGGTCCGCTCGTTGGCCCGCTGCAGCGCGCGCGCCGCCTCGTCCCGCGCGCGGTCCAGCTCGCCGCCGATCTGCGCGCACTCGTGCATCTTCTCCTGCAGACGCTTCTCGTTCGCCAGCACGCTCTCCTCCATGCGGATCACGTTCGACCTGACGGACGACACCGTTTACATGTGCCATAGAGAATACTGCTAGCCACCTTTACTGGAAGCTATCACGTGATAAATAGAATTTTCTACATTGAACCATCAGGATGACTTGCCTCTCGGCTCTTTCGAGTACCTTTCTTTATCTTTTTACCTTATCTTTATCTTCGCTCAATCTAGACTATAATGCAATATATTTTTGTAATACATTTACTATCGAAATGCATAATTATAGGTATGTGTTATAGATTTAATAACAGCAGAAACCGGCAGTTTAATTTGCTCTCTATAGCATGGAGTGGCTCGAGATTTTGTTACCAAACTTAATGAAATCTCAACTTTGATGAAATTCGAAGCCCTCTGTTCTTTCATTTTTAATATCTTTTGTAGATTATAGTTATCACGTTACAATTGTGCTTTGGTTCTTATAAAATAACTGATTTATAATAATGGCTAAAATATAATCCGTTCTTATTACATTATTCATTACGTGTATAAAGTTATAAAGACACAATAATAGCGAGAACAACACGTAAGTCTCACTTGAGTCGTTCGATCTCTCCCTTGAGCGTCATGTTGGCGTCGGTGAGTTGGCCCACGCGCTGGTTGAGCATCGCCATCTGCTTCTCGTCGCCGCCGCGCTCCGGGGGCTTCTCCGGCGGCTTCATGCTGTTGTGTAATAGCACGTGCACCTGGATACAACATTTTTACTCAAACACCCAGCATTTAAAATATAACAGTGTTCTTGACAAATAGTCATACAGTATTCTAGTATTGCATGGGTCTAGCCTATGCTCAACTCAATGGTTAGTGGTCAACTCCGACCAATCAGCTAGAATTATTGATTCCGTGACACAGCGGGGCAAGTCAGTCGATAGAATTACTGCGACTCATCGACACATATACCATAGAGTCGGACAATACACCGTCGGTATAACAACGATATCTCGTTATCTATTACTTGGTGTAGCACCTTAACCATAGAGAAACAAAAAGAAGTGAAACAATACAACGATGTCTTCACTTTACGTCGGTTTTTAAAAACAGGACAAATCTGGTTGAACCGATCCATTCTTACACATGCCCACAATAATTATTGTGCTTGTATTGTGCAATGTAGCTTTACCAATTTTTTTTATCTTTAATTTATAAGTAACTTTAAATGAGGAAAAAAAACTATTCACAAAAATTAAAACACATTTCCTTTGATCAAATTATTAAGTGTTTATTTATAGTCTGTATCTTGGAGGAAATAGATCGTTAAGAAATTTCAAAAAGAAATTGGAAGCTTTAATATCTATTTTTCAGATCTGCGCTTTATTTCTTAAATTCTTTCCTGGTTAATAAGCAATGGAACGAAAACCAACTAAAAAAAAGAATTCCAAACTTTTACTCGTGTTTGACATCGATCATTTACTTGGGGGATGTTTATTTGGTGACATCATAAAGCTCTTGCAGATCATTTAATTCCTTTTCATTTAATATACTAGAGAGCTCCGTAGCATGAGTTGGAGCTGACTTATGATAAATCAAAGCAAAAGAAGCCTTTCCGACACTGGATTACTCCAGAAATATTCATGATACGAAAAAAATTGGGGTTTTGTAAACTTCAAGACAACTCCATAAGATGTTAAAAAGTCTTGTGATGTAAAACAGTGTTACTGAGTAAGATTGTTGACTGAAGAAAAGGTATAATTTTTAAAACTGCTACGATTTGGTTATCTTAGTGTTCGCATTTTCGAATTTTATCGCAAGAGTTCTTAAGAAAAATGCAATGTATTTTGCAAAGTTTTAAACCTTTCGAACACTTCTTTTTGTGTTCTTATTTTACGGGCCGTTTTTGAAGCGCTCATCGGATTTCTAGGGTAAAAGACCCAGTAGTGAGCCCCGCACCAGGGGGCTACACTATGATTTAGTGACGGTGCCGCACACGTACTTAAAATAACTCGGTGTTTTTCTAGATACCAGATTTTTGGCTTTTAGAGGATATTCAAAAATTGCGACCACTTGTAGTTATCCTTTTCGTACAGGGTCTGCTTTGGTTGGAAGCTGTAAAAATATGATTTTAAAAATCAAGAGGCGATTGACACTTCTCCTACACGCCGCGCACCTGGAATACCACGCTCTCCGTATACTCGTAGCTATAATTGTAAGTAATGTTTATACAAAAACCTGTTCAAATAGTATTTTATAAGCGCGACGCAAATGGGGAAATCAGCTAATTACTGCTGGCGACAATAATAATACCCAATTATATAATATTTAATACAGGATGTTTTTGTATTTAATTTGTCACGAATACTATGAGTATAAATTGGCCCGAGACAAACAAAAATACCAATAGAAATCTTTCTACAAGTAAAATGGAATACTCGTACCTGCGAATGAAAAGTATATGTATATAAGCAAAATTAATAAATAAAAGGTAACCCTAATTTATTTTGCTTCCTGACACTTTTATAGCTATTTAACTTCTTAAATAATTTTGTTCATACAAATACATATCGACATATACACTTCATTTGATCTTTTATATATTAAATACTTAAAAACATACGAAAATTTCATAATTGTTTTTTTACAATGGCATCGCATTGACATCACACGAACACAAAGGACGAACATAGCGATATTTATAACATAATCCTTCATCTTTTTCTATGCAAATACAACCAAGAGGAATTGACTAGCGGTACAGATATGACTAATTAAAGAATATTGGATGTGGCAGTTGCCTTGTATGGTATTCTTTCAAATTTACTACATCCTCTGGGGACATAATATATGAAAATATATTTAAAATAAAGAATTTCTATTCAAAATATGCCAAGCAGGCTGACTATAGGGTAAGAGGTGGCTGACTTATGGAAAAATGAGGCTGACTACAAGAGAAAAGTGCCATATTTTAATTGATGTGGATTTATCTATAATTCTATTACGAGTATAAATATGTTGTTTTATTTAGTCTTTCAGAATGTAATGACTGTTTGTATTCCAAATGTATAATATTCAAAATACAGTTGACTAGTAGATCTCATAGCCTAGTATATATTTGATCGAAATAGGCATGAAACAAAGAAATAGAGCGCGGATCCGAAAAATAGACAATTCAATCTTCAAATTCCTTAACTTTTATTGAAAAAAATATCCTTTAATTTTTGTGAGTTGTATATGTATAATGTTTCTCATTAACAATTAATCACCTGTAGATATCAACGTGACATCAAGAAGTTTAACCTTTGTTAACTCTCTGGTCCCCTTAAATGAAGAGCCTATATTGCCACAGCCCAATCGTATCACAACCAGGTTCTCCTTAACCACCAGGCTCATACTCATATACAAACTACAACAAGTGTGACGTCACCTTCTCCCTGGCGCAGTTGAGTTCCCTGGCGAGCTGTTCCGCGTTGTGCTCGGCGATGGCCTGCGCCTGCTGCGCGTCCTTCAGCCGCAACTGTGTCGCCTTCAGCAGGTCCGGGATCGGCGCCAGCTCCTGCAGCTTCTCCTGGAACTTCAGCTGGAGGAAGAAAGTCACGGAGTCAGTTTAAAGCGACGACGATAAGAAGACGACCATGGTTAAGTTATCGCAAAATTTTGGACTGCTTTCTGGATTTCTAGGATCAGCTAGAAATTAATATAGATAACGTCTGAGGCGGCCCCTAGATAATCTATGATGTTGCGCAATATTACGAAATGTACAATATTACTGACCATATACCAATGCAGGTTGTGCAATGATTAATAGCTTGGATTCAAAGCTGTGTAGAGGCTGCCTGAGGTAAAATTAAGCACAGATTTTCTGTCAACAACTCAGTAGATAATAGAGTTGTGAACATGGTCATCATTTCAGTTCGACACCTTTGGTCCAGATTTCTAAACGCAGTATAAGTACTTCATGTTATGTGGATTATTCGAACCTTGACTCGCTGTATCTCGAGGTTAATCTGTTCGCTGATCCTGGTGTTGTCCATGTCCATCATGTCCATCTGGCGCCGCTGCTCCTCCACCAGCTGCTGGGCTTGCAAGTACTGAGGACAAATTGACAATGAAAAATAATTTAATAAGGATGTTTCCAATGTTCAATTCTGAACTGTATTTAATTATGAAAGCGTTACTCGTAATCCGTTTTGGTAATATTCCATACTCCGTGATTATTCTGAAATCCCTAATTATACCAAACATTCATTGAAAACGACATCAAAATTGCTCGTACGACACTCGCTTTCTCTGTTGCACCCTTGCGCCTTATGGAAGCTGACGTCATACGTACGACAAATACGTTATTTGTTTTTTTATTCCTTTTTATTAAAAGATTTGATAGAACAAATTTGGTGGTCCAAATTTGTAATGTGTTACCTGTTTATTAAAAATTCTTTCTGTTTACTATTTTTCATAAAGTGACCCTTCGATATAAATAATAATGAAAATAGGGTTAACATCATTATTTCTTTATTTATTGCAGCTTTTTGCCAAGTTTATACATTCCTACTGCAGTACAAAACATTGCCTGCTATTCCTTCACATTATTATTTATTTTTTGGATTTTGTATTGTATTGTATCAGCCCATATACGGCCCACTGCAGGGCACGGGCCTACTCTTCAATCGAGAGAATCGATTGAGAGTGGTTAGGCCATATAGTCCACCACGCTGGCCTAGTGCGGGTTTTTGGATTACACTATAAAAAACGTTATAATTAAATCAAATAGTGGTAAGTAGAGTCGCACTTATTTAAAAATATCTTTGCGCTGAAGGAATCTGTGAGAGTAATCAAGATTGCTGTGAATAATTTTAGCATGTCTCCTCATGTCAAAATTATTTGAACGCAGCACCTTTCTGTACATAACTTTCTTAGAAAGCCTACTTTTTTTCACCAATTAATTTGTTACTTTCAATAACACATCACTTACCTTGATCCTATAATCCTGCAGCTGATCATTCTGCTCCTTTATCAGGGTCCGGAGCTCGTCGATTTCCTCGCGGGCCTCGCGGTAGCACTGCTTGAGCGCGCGCATGTTCACCTCCTGCTCGAAGGCCTGCTCCTTGGTGCCCATGGTCATGTTGGTCACCGTCGCCAGCCCCTCGAACTTCATCTCCAGCTCGCGCAGCTTGTTCTGCGTCTCTCGGAGCTGGCATACGTTCTTCTCGCCCTCTTCTTTCTTTTTGAGGAGTTCCGCTCTGAGCATTGCGCACTGTGGATTTTAAGTTTTGAATTAATACATGCATTAAGATTTTTGGCTATGCAATGCAAACACGTAAAACTAGTAACGCTCGCGGTTTTGCCCACGTGAGAAAGTTTTCCGGGTTTAAAGTCCTAAACCTACAGTCTTACGGATTTGAACCTACAGTTTTCCTCGATAAATCAACTATCCAACACAAAAAAAAAAACAATTATTACTACTGCAGTAGTTCCTGAGATGCGTCCAAACAAACTCTTTAGCGTTATATAATAGTATAGATTACATTTATGTATACGGAATGTATTCTCACTGATTTGTAAGGAATTCATAATGCTTCTCATCTATTTGCGTTATTGTCAATTATACACTTATTATTTATTTATTTATTTATTTACTATGTATAAAAAAGCCGCCTTCAGAGCTATCACCTAACGTTTAGGACCATTAACTTTGTTTTATATCTTAAAGCAATAAATATGAGCTAGATTTGCAGAATATTTTTGATAGCGCTTATATTAACGCATTATGGATTGGTAGCATATACGGTGGTTCGACGGCTCTCATCCCGTCCAAATTGATATTGGCAAAGCCACAATCGTTACATTTTTCCTTGTTCCGTTTTCCTTTCCCTGTCAATTTTGAACGACCCAATTCATCTTTGTGTCTATGTGCGTAGTAGTTCACTTAACTTAAACAAACCAATCATTTGTCGAGTCTATTTTTATATTTTGTTTTCCCTTTAAATAAAATGTCTTGTTTCCTGGAAAAAATAATTCAAACAGAATATTATGTTAAATGTGTCGTTAAATACCTCTGTGACTTTAGTTTTGAAATTCTCTTCAGTCTGTCGCAGTTGGATAGACAGCTTCTGTGCTTCTTTTTCCGCCGGTGTCTGTAATACAAATCCAAAATTAATATTAATTCTCCCACAAACTAAAATTAGTTTTACTTATTTACAATTAATTGGTGTCCCATACTCTATGTGCTGTGTCGGATAGGATCTTCTCAAAGGTAATAGAATTGTTCTAGTATCTCAAAGACATCACTGCAAATCCAGCTTAGCGTCAATTCCTTGGCCCGTGCACTCAAACTGAAGAACGTATCAGGCTATTTAATGGTTCCAAATATCGTAGTGTTTGGAATTAGTACAGCGAAGATGTATTGAAAGAGGTTGACAAAAGTAAAATTTGAGTCACGCAGAGGGGTGACGTATGTCAATTGTTATTTTGTAATTCGCTTAGAAACAATATATTTAATACTGATAATGTACAGTTTCTAGCCATGCCATTGTGTCAATTTCATTTCTCAAGTACTATAATTTTTTAGTCGTAATAATCGAGGTTTTGTAATTATTTGTCGTGGAAAAATAAATCAAATAAATACTTTCCGGTTCTGTGTACCAACTGATTGGGTATAGGTTCAGACAATGCACTTAACACAATCTCCGTGATTAATAATTATTAGATACATTATATAAAACCCGTATGAAGACGAACACTCACCGGCGGTGCATTGGGGTTGCATGGCGCCGGGCACGGAGGACAAACACCGCACTGCAATTAACAATACCATATATTCAAAACCAATAAATATATTTTCTTCTTTCCTTAGAACCATTTACTTAGGTAGGTTAACTCGAAATAAACATAATAAATATTTCAGACTGGTCCGGCATTTGTACCCGGGACCTCTCGCACCCTAAGCGACAATCATACCCCTAGAAATTTTGCTCTTTCTTTATTGCAATGTATGCCGAGACGGGCATGCAATTCGCCAGGTGGTAAGCGATACGACCGCTATTGGACAGTAGTAAAACCAGACACCATGAATTACAAAGAAATGCTTGGCATTCCACTGCGCTCGCCATCTTTAGACAATGTGTTAAGTCTCATTATGTCCAGTAATTACGCTGGCTACAACGTCCTTCAACCCGGAACATAAATGCGGTTTCACTGCTGTTTGGCTGGAGAAATAGACATTGCGGTTGTACCTACCCAGGCGGACTCTCACATATGAGAGACCTACCACCAGTAAATGAACCCTAGTACAGTACAAAATCTTAAGAATAATAATTATATATACAAGTATCTATTCGTATCTGAAGACGTTCGCTCGATTAATCTCTGAATCCAACACTACCAAAATAAATCAGCGTGACGTGACTACTGCCACCCATAAGCATCTGCTACGATTCACGGGCCTTAGGCCAAAGTAAATACAAATTAAATACACAGATACTAATATTGATGACAGGCCTACTATTTTAGGATATATGTGGTTTATTTTCCCCATGGAGAACACAATAAGGGCCCAAACACACAAGCGGCTACTTCAAATGCAACCCAGGTGTGCCTCGTTCACGGACTCAGCAGAGTGGAATAATGTATGAAAAGGCCACCATTGGAACATAAGCGAATCTATGATATAATCTATTCAAACAATTCACGATTTTATATAACAAAGCTGTTAATATAAATCATATTTACTGATACTCACCGCTCTGGACATCGCGGGCACGGGCGGTCCTCCCGCCTGAAACGTAACATCATAATGAGCAGTGAGCACTATACTGCAATAACAAATAAATCTGCTCGTCTTCTTATATTAGCTCGCGTCGCAGTCAAACATTGTGCTAAGTGGCCACTAAGTGTCACAGCGATGCGACTCGGAAACTCCTTCCTATTTTTGTATGTTAATTAATGTTGTATGAGACAAATAAATCTGTTTTTCTTTCTAGTAACGTGTTCGATTTCTTGTCTTACAGGCAACTGGGACTAGTATAAAAAGACAACTGCACTCCACGATCTGTACTACAATAACGTAACACGTCACGACTTATAAACATTGTTAATCAATTGCTATCTGAAGAGCTCTGACGTTTTCAACACTTTTCATTCCACGTGAAAAGATTTCATAATTATCCTAATACAATTTTTATCAAACAGCGCTAAAAACTTTTAAAATATCGTAGTATCTATTTCTAATACCTATAATTGTATTTCTTTGAAATTATAATAAGAATCTTTATCTAATTTAGTAGTAATAATATTGTTTAGCTTATTGTAAAGCTATGGTTGCCATGAAAAAAGAAATCAAATGATTAGTGCTGTGAATGCATAGTTTTCTAGTTGTTTACGATTTTTGATTATTCGTTAAAAGAATACAATAAAAACCTAAAACGACGACTAAGTGGTCCCTATTTGAGTGTATACTAGAGCTTGAATTACAATTTCATAATAATATTCCACTACAACATAAACATTTTATGAAAAAGCCTCTTAGAATGGATTTTGCATTTTAATAGATTTGGGAAATTTTATATTTTTACATTGGCAGCTAGCTTCTTACGATGTTAATTATTGGTAAATCTAATATATATAAATCTCGTGACGCAATGTTTGTCCTCAATGGACTCCTAAACTACTTGACCGATTATAATAAAATTTGCACACCATGTGCAGTTCGATCCAACTTGAGAGATAGGATAGTTTAAATTTCAAATTATAGTCGCAATTTTAATTTATTGCTAATTATTTGTCTGTTATTATTTGACAGTCACAATCATCTGTTAACTCCAAATGATTCTAACAGATGTCGATACCTTTCGACTGGGTTGAGTAAGTAATCAATAGATGGCGCTGCTATGGTAAATCTACGAACGTGTCATATAAGCTACATTTTAACAGTATAATTACCACGTGTTGTTGACGCTATAAAATTAATTAAATTTAAAATAAGTAGTTCATTATACTTTAAAAAATCAATTTCGTAGTCAGAATTTTGGCTGAGCGGAAAGTTTTAGCAGGAATTTTGCAAAGTATTTGTTTGCGTATTTTTTAAATGATATTCGTCGTATTTTCGTGTTTATATAAGGCCTATCTACAAAATAAAAGCAATTACAAAAAATTTACAACTTGCCTATTTAGGCATTAAGGGATGAAATGGGATAAAGTGGGACAAACGCGATGAAACCGGTCGGATCCGGATTGCATTCGATGGGAAATAATGGGACGGGATGTAACAGAAAGAAAAGGAGCCAGATGAGATGGGATGGGATACGATAGGAAAAGGGATAGTAGGTACTTAGGTTGAGTTCAGGAGTACAAAAGTTTGAACGGGAATAAGATATTTCTGGTGTGGAGTGGAGTCTAAACATCTAAAAGTCTAAACATCTTAGCACCCAGGCGAAGCTGGGCCGGGCCGCTAGTTGTTCTATATTTTTGTATCAAAAGTGTTTTCCTGCCGTTTTGGTGCCCTTTCAGATATTCCTCTTTCAGCTTTTTAGATATAGTAGTTTTAACTGTGCGTTGATATATTCAACCAGGAGGAATGAATGTATAAGAAAATAATTTAATCGATAAATCTTTGTTCCTGAAGTAAATCGAATCTGCAAAATAAAGGGTTTTATTTTAAACCGATAATTCCCATCTCTTTCCTAGTTGGAATAAACGTCACTCAGTAATCGCAAGATAGTAACTGGAGTATAGAACAACACAGTGCAATCATCATTATCGGTAGAAAAAAGTTTCCCGGAACATAGCATAGTAATAATCTTAGTTGACCCCCAAGCTTCGTAAAGTGCTGCAAATAAACGCACTATTCCATTTGATATATTATGTACGATTAGAACGACTAACCGCACCGTGTACATATTGTATGAAAGTACGTAATATATAATTTCATACATATAGATACCTATAGTAAAGTACGTCAACCTACTACTGGGTACAGGTCTCTCCATTTTCATTTTCCCATGTAGGTAGTCCGTCTCGCAGGATATCTGCGTCTACTGCTGTGCTACTCTCGGCCACCACGCACATCAATATTTTGGTGTATCTGCCATCTTGTGGTGAAGCCAGATTTGAAGCCCAATTCCACTTTAATCTAGTGATCCACTTTGAGTGCGCATGTATCCACAGACTAGAGATTACCATCTCTCGTTCATGAATACTCCAGTAGAACTGGACTGAAATACCATCAGTTGAGTTGTATTTTCTCGCAGTATTATAGCAATATCAAAGTGTCAACCATCAAATAGAAGACATCTCAACTGACCGGTTGTTCGAAGCAAGTGTTCTGACCGCCGCCGCCGCGGCACGCGCCGCCGCCCTTCGCGGAGTCCATCGCCACGCGGATTTCGCTCACTTCCTCTTCCAAACCCTTTAGCTGTTTCTCCTGTAAGTGAAAGGTAGAAGCATGCTGCGGCTTGAACTACAGTAGGAATCGACCAGTCCAACCGAAATGACCATTGTCTTGTAATGCTGGCATGAAGTGACCACTTTGCTGTCGTATTTCGTCCCGCGAATGAGCTTATTCGAGATTCCTCTTTCTTTCTTCTGCTCATCTCATCGTCCTCACTTGCTGGGTCTTGGCATAAGGTAGCCGGTAAAGTACTTACAAGTTCCGCTTTTGTAGTGTTATAGCTGTCGAGCTTGTCGCTGAGCTCGCGGGCTTGTGCGCCGTCAAATGGCTTGCAGTTCTGCAAAAAAATATTTATATATTTTGTTTTTAGACTTTATATACAATATCTATATAATGACACAGATGAACTAAACCAATGTAAGTCAGGCAATCTAAAGCCAAATCAGCCACTTGAGAAAAACTTATACATTAATTATAATAATATCGATAGTAGAGCTTCTGGCACGTGGTGATGTCTAGTATGTTAAAGTTAGTGGTGACATAAGGCGCTGCAGTGGACTGGCCATACTTACACTAGACCAGCATACTACTACAAGACTCCTTCCAGAAAGAGTTTATTGTCAGGCAGGCGATCTCTCACAAAATTATAAACATTTATTCTGCTACATGGAATGTTGTGTTGCGCCCGCCCCTCGTAAGTGTGGGACAGGGCCGGATAGAAATAATGTGACGTCAGACATGCTACCAGCACGCCTAAATGGGGTTGCGTGAAATCGTGAATAGAATCTGCATGATGTGCTGATTAACGGGAGCAGACATTCTTTTCTCCCTAATAATTAGTCAGCATAAAAGAATAATTCGTATTATTGGCCGCCCACCTGAGTGAATCCTTCTGTATCCTGTTGGCATGAGCACGAGTTGTCCTGGTTTATCGCAGATGCATCACCCTGTGATAAAGTTTACCGATAATAATTGAAAGTTTCGCCAATAATATTTTTTTTTGTATTGTATCAGCCCATATACGACCCACTGCAGGGCACGGGCCTCCTCTACAATCGAGTGTACGATTGAGAGTGGTTAGGCCATATAGTCCACCACGCTGGCCTAGTCCAATAATAATACTATGGCGCAAATAAAAGTAAGAATAAAACAATTATTGTCATCTACGCCATACTACTCGTAGAAGGGGAGACTACTATCTATTACTAGCCGTACACACGAACCAGACTACACGACGTGCTCGCCAATTTACTTAGAAATATGTGAAACAAACTACAGAGTGATTTCAACATAATAAAAAGTTGGATAATAACTTGAGGTAGCGTTTTATGAGACTTTGCCCTTTCCAGGTTACAATAATATCACCCCCAACCACCCCCCACCCGCGCTGCTCTTAAAATAATCTTTCTTCCCTAAGTTATTGTTTAAAAGAAAGCCATTGTTCAACAACTTGGAGGAAATCGCAATTGGGAAATTCCGTGCCGCAAAATTTCCTTCACTTTTGCATTCATAATTTTTTCCCTTAATTTGTTTGTGTTCTAAAAATATAAGTTTTAAACAGAATTGTATAGCAGTGCCGACCTTATGGTGTATCGGATAATAATATACAATTATATCTTGCATGAGTCAATAATTTTAGTTTAATTGTGTCTTCAAGTATTCCAAAAACGAGTAGTATAGAAAGTAGAGTAACTGGCAGTGTCTTGCTTCAGGCCATGAACTTTTTTCCCAACAGAAGCTGAGAGGGAAACCAGCAAAATTCATTAAATATATTCATCGAGAACACACACATACACCACAAATAACTCATTAATACCAAACGTCGAATAATTCTTACGAATGTAAATAGCCAGAAGCTAGCCCTAGCTGAAAAAGGAGACAAGGTCCAATAATAATTCCAAAATATTTACAAGTCGTTTCTATCGAAAAAAAAAGAAATTGACAATAATATACACGTGTCATGTAAGGAATATGGACATTTAGTATATCGCACCCCCGGTGCAACACTGTCACTTATGCAAAAATTGCAATAATTAGTTAAATATTATGTGATAACTATTCTAAAGCACCCCTTTACTTGGGGCGATAATGTTACTTTCGTAGTACACATAGTTTCCGTATGAGGGCGTGAATGTCATTGTCGTTTTTTGTTGTGTCATATTTTTATACGATGTCAAAGTTTTAAATGCTTCTCCTGAAAGGTAGCATTTTTTCATAAGTAACAGTGTTGCACCGGAAGTGCGATATAGTAATACAGACATGTCTTGCAATTAATGTAACACTTCTCTGTGTAATCATTCGCTTGAGCGGTCGCGAGATGGCGCTCTTCAAAACGTCTGGTTTTCTACATCGCGGTGTCAAGATTCTCCGCGAGCACTATATATACTCGGAGGCGACTTGGGCTGATAGCTCTTATTAATACTCCTGTATAATAGTTGTCTCAAATATTGCAAGAATTTTTGAAAGGCACGGGTTTCGTGCCGCTGTAACTGATTGAAATATAATTTTATCAATAGGAGAGTGCACCAACATCACTGGCTCACTATTACAAGGTTCTATGTTAAATTTTTGTCACTTATTGAGTTAGGTATACAGCACGTTGCTTTCTATATGGCTATAATTTACACAACATTATGGCAGCAATAACGGCTGCATAATAGTAAATTAAACTTATTCCTATGTTAGTTTTGACAGAAAAAATAATATAACGAAAATTAATTTAATTTTATGTTCGTTTAGAGCCATGGAACATTATTTGGGCCCAATTACTAATGTTACGATGTACGATGGTTTATGATGAACATAGGACTTTGATTAAAAACAATTCAGTCTAAATTAAAAAAAAAAAACAAGTGTGCTTTAGACCACACGACTGAAGTAAAATTTCTTTAGTTCCATCTATATAATTGATAAAAGTTACCTTCATCACGAACTTTTACAATGGCCTATCTTTTACCACGATAAATTTAATTATTTAATCACATACACAAATGTATATTAACAAGGAAAAAGAATACGTACCGACAATTAACCTCAAATCTATATATCTATGCACTTTAGTTTTATGTTAAAAGTTACTTTCGTCAAGAATTTTCACTTACACTTAAGTTTAATTATAACTAAATTAGTTTTTTTTCTCCACAGATATACGAGTACATAATTGAACAATTTTTTTTCCAAACGCGCCCAAAGAGGTAATACATAAATAGATGGAATTGTGAAAAACCCAATATTCGTTTTTTTTTCACTCGGTATTATTGTAAACCCAAATCTTGACACTGGCTAGTCGGAACATAAGTAAATGAGAAAATTATAGTGTGATGAAAGACCGAAAACAACGTGTCAAATATGAATATTGTTTACATTATTATAAAAATGATAGAAATATTTTATATGTCCTTATTTATTTATTTTTTCTCTTTATTTTGTTGTTAATTTTGTTTTTACATTTTTATACATATATAAAAAAAACAATATATATATTAAAATATTTAAAAAAAAAGATTAATCCTTCAGTGGCGAGGCTTAAGACCCAAGCCACCGGTGGTTAGGGATCCAAAGTGAGGAACCTCCTCACTATGCGTGCCGTGTCCAGCAATACCGCCTTTTGAATCTGGCTCTTGACCCAACGACCAATAGAGAGCTTCTGGAGATGTAGGTCGAGGCTCTTTGGTATCAGTCCATGTGCAGAAACAACAATCGAGACAATAATTGTTGAGTCCACATCCCACATGTCAGTAACTTCGTGGGCCAAATCTAAATATTTAGACAGTTTGTCTTTTTCAGCTTTCACGAGGTAACCGTCATGCGGAACGGAAACATCAACAAGTATTGCCCGGCGTGCAAATGCAAATACTCGCCGTTAGCAAGATACGAACAACCGGAGATAACATGCCTGATTGACTCGCCAGGACGGTGGCATGCCCGACATATGTCGACCGTACCGTCCTTCAGGAGTATTTCCTATAGTTGTTCGTCTTAGCAACTTCGTCCATAATTGCAAAGATAAAACCCTCAGTTTCCCTAAAGAGGTTACCGAAACGTAGCCAAGATACAGACGCAGGCCGGTCCACATCAGGCCCATAGAGGGCCCGATTGAATCGACCGTGCAGCTCCTTGCTCTTCCACATTTCCTCGCGATCCTTAACGCTCATTACCAGCGGTTTCCGCCAGTTCTCATTCGCCAATGAAAGCGGAGTAAATCCTTTATCTACTGTAACTACAACCCTATGCATATCCACGTCGCTGTGAAGGAAATAATCCCTGAGATTGCACACCTCGCGATTATGCAAGTCCATAGCATTAAGCATGCCTCGGCCTCCACATCTTCGCGGGATGTACAATCTCATCACTGACGAACGTGGATGATGCATACGATGTGCAATCAGTAGAGTCCAGACCTTACGATCCAGGGCGTCCAATTCGGTTTGAGTTCATCTGAGTATGCCAAAGGAGTACATAAGTACAGGCATAACCCAACCGTTGAATGCGCGAATCTTGTTTCCACCTGATAAAAAACTGTTGAGAACTTTTGTCAGGCGGCCAAAGAAACGCTCCTTCACCGATTGTTTTACATCTGCACTCAAAATACCCAATGCCTCTGGCATACCCAGATATTTGTAAGTTTCCGTCTCAGAGAGGGATCTGAGTCTTACAGTCTCTGAGACTTGTATGCCATCAGAGACTGCAACTTCCCCACGCTTGACATGGATAACCGCACATTTAGCTACACCAAACTCCATATTGCTAAATCTTTCAGTTATTTTTAACAACTCAATCAATTCTGGTTGTTTTGATGCAAATAACTTGAGATCGTCCATGTAAAGCAAGTGAGAAATAGGCTCAGACCCTCTCCGCAGACGGTAGCCTAATCCCGAATCCAACAACAGAGTGGTGAGAGGATTCAGGGCCATGCAGAACCACAGTGGACTCAAACTGTCACCCTGGAGTATACCCCGCTTAATTCTAATCGGCTCATCACAATCAAAAGGCACCGTACCACCTGGATATCTAAGGACAGTGGTCCACTGTCCCATACAAGACCCAAGGAAGTTGCATAAATTTGTATCAACCTTATACAAATTTAACACCCTCATGAGCCAAGTATGTGGCATCGAATCAAAGGCCTTTTTATAGTCAATCCAGGCAGCCGATAAATTCCTACGATGGAGACGAGCCTGTTGGCAAATGGTCATGTCGGTGAGAAGGAGTTCTTTTGTACCACGAGACCCACTCTTACATCCGGTTTGGTCGGGGAAAAGGTTATTATTTAAGTTATTATATAAGGTCCTTAATTTTCTTATATTTCTTATTCCGATGGTGTAGAATGAAAATAAAATGAGAAATAAACCTAAAAAAATAAGCCAGATTTTTTAGTCATCATGAATTTCTTACCCGTAGTTGGACCAAATCGACTGATCTCCTTTAATGATTAATAATGGATCTCTATTGACAATTTTCAACTTCCGTTGTCTTCATCGTGTCACAGTATTTCCGTAACGCTCTCGTCATGCATTCGCCAGTTTACCCCCCCCCCCCCACCCAGTTCAGCGTGCCGAAAGAAGTTTTACTTCAAAAATATGAAGGGTCGCGCGTCCTTTTTTTACGACATATTATTGATACTCGCAATGTTCTGAAGAGCCTGTCCTTAGTTTTTAAATCAATCCATAAAATATTATCACTTTTATGTAATACAACGGCCTGTTCCTACTTCGTCTGGGTGCAGACATATTTTGACTCCACTCCACATCATATTAAATTTTGGCAAGGGCTTATTCCTTCCTCTTCTCTACTTAGCGTTGTCCCGACCGGTGCCAGGATCCTCATTCCGGCTGAGTCTCCTCCCTTTCACCCGGTCTTCGGTATCCTCAATAGTAACGCCAATAGTTTGGCCAGGGCCGTCAAATTCTGCCATCTTGCGCTGCCACGGCTGAGGTACCCTGAAGAATCGCTGGCCCACAAACTGGATTTCGGTTTCTCAATGTCGGATATTCGCAACAAATAAATACATCCAACAGTCACATACATAGTCCTGACCTCATACTTACATCCAGTCTTGTGTCGCGGGTATCAGGAACTACTCTGGTAGACGTTTCGGTCTCACAAACACCCAGACCCGAAACAAATACCGGTGGTGTACACAAACATCTGTCTCGGTGCCGGGATCATCGAATCCGCCGCCTCTCGTTTCACAGCCGTAGAACAGGTAGTATGATGTGCGAAATGAGCTACGGTCTCTCTTTGTGTGGAAAGCAAATGCTCCGGACGGAATACCGGCGGTTGTTTTAAAGGTTTGTACAGCGGAGCTGTCTCCTGCACTGACGTGCCTCTAAGCATCACCTACCTACAGGTGTTGTGCCTGAATCTTGGAGGGCGGCCAATGTGCAACAGATCCCAAAAAAAGGGTGATCGGTCAGACACTACCAAGTACCTCTCTATCGCTATCAACAAAGTGATACGGATAGCAGCTCATGGAGCGGATCATTAATGCCCAATTGACCATGTAAATGATAGAAGATCTGATGAATGAAAAAGATGAATGCTAAGAAAAAAATGTATTTTTTTGCGTTCACATACAAAAAATCCCCATTTTCCACTCCTCAATCTTTAGGGTATTCCCCTCTTAATGCGGAATGACCTGAGTATCCTTGGTACGAGAATTCGCTGTGATCTGAAGGATCTGCAAGGAGTAACATCAAGGGCGTCCGGCGTAGTATCTGCCACATCACGCAGGGTAGATATCCCGAACAAGGTGCGTCAGTTTGTCATACCCGGTCAACTATACCGCTTATATAAAGTGCATGTCTGGCCGGGTATGGAATGTTGTTTGCATCTCTGGGGTGGATCCGCCCAATACTTGTCATCCGCATTGTGAATAAAATCGACGTTACGAGCGACTTAGAGTCTCTTCAGTTGCGGAGGGATATTGCCTCTTCAAACATGATCTACGGTCTGTATCACGGCGAACGCTCTGAGGCATTGTCGGGGAATCCCCTCCTCTCCTTGTGCCGCACCGTAAAGCTGTGGAATGGTATGCCGTCACTCGTATTCTTTGCTTCAATCCTGGGTTTTTCCACCGTAGCGTGAAGAAGCATCTTATATATCTATATATATATATATATATATATATATTTATAATATATATAATTGCATGGCATGGCCGACCAAATGGCATGAGACCGCCGTTTCATGTTATACGATACTCTGCCCGGACGACATTCCGCTTATAAGCAAGTGCAGTGCCAGATTTAAAAAAATTACGAAGTTTATATTTTGTTATTTATAAATATCTATAATTTATTTTACATGTTTTAACAAAAACTGAGAAACAAGAAACATGTTTAAACGTAGTAGAATGAGAATGTACTGTGATTATTTCAGTAAAACAAAGTTTTATGTGCTAGTATGCAAATAAATGGGTTATTTTGGGAATTCCAAAGTCCTGTTCTTTTTAAATTGGCTATTATCTTAATTTTGGCAATGAGAATTGACTATTTTTTGTGTTCAAGTAGCATTTTGAATTAAACTTAAAACATAGCTCAAGTGAAAACCAGTAAAGATAGTCTTTACAATTTTTTACCGACATGCGAATTTTAAACCTCATCTTACCAGAATTATTGAAATTTCACATAGATCCTTGTAATATTGAGCCAGTGACATGTTAATTGGCTATAGAACATGAACATGAACATGCTTTCCAATTACTTCATCTCAGTTAACGGCATAGATGTAGTATAAAACATAGATCGGCAATAGGAAGAGGTCAATGTAATAAAACAATAGTATATTTAGACATTAATAGAAAAAAATCGATACTTCTATGCACCATTCCATCATCGTTACCTTAATCGTTACCTCATCAACCGGAGAAAGGAAATGGGATTTGTGGATAGAGGATATTATGGGAAGGGAAAATATGGCCTGTAGGCAAACTTTCAGCTTTTATAAAATGACGAGTCTGGCGGCCACGAGCTCTTGAGCTAATTGACTTGACATCGGCATTATGTTTGAACAGCACTCTACATTAGGTCAGGTGCAATGTTATGGTGCGGTCACTTTGCCCAAACCATAACACGAAATGATCCGATCCACTCCTCACTCATTTTAAAGTGGTAGAGTCACGCTGTTGTTGTCTGTCATGACTCCGTATAAAAGGACTGTGCTACTACTGTCTTACAGGAAATCGATGTGAAGCGACAGCTTCGCTGTTGCGTTTCGTTCGGTGGGTGAGATTACCGGATGCCCAATACCCCTTTCCACTTCCCATCCTTTCTCCTTCCCGCTCCCCTCCCAATTGAGCCGGCATCGCATCCATGATCCAGCGTTGTGGATGTTCATGGGTGGCATCCGCATGAACATCCACATTACTCATCACTTACCATCAGGGGACCTGTTTGCTCTATGCAATAAAAAAAACTCCTAGCTTGACCATCTATCACTTACGTGATTGCAATACATGCATATATATTATATATGCATCATAATATTCCACCGGCATTCCATGGCTTAGAAGGAGAATATGAATCTCTACTTTGTTGCATGTTGGCATACTACTTACCACTTTCCTTATACATAGTCCATAATTCAGGTTAACGGAATTGGAATGTTGTATTAAATACCCATAATATATAACAATTTACTCGGAGCAAATATACCTTTGGGTTATTTTTATTCAGTCTGTCGTGCAGCAGACTATTCTCCTTGCCCATAAGCTTCAGTTCTCCCTGAAGCCGTTTAACTTGGGCGCGACATGTTTCCAAATTCTGATCTTTCGTCATCAACTCCTTGTATAAAATGTATCTGAAATACAAACTCACCTTAATTTCTCCATCCTATTGCAAGTTTTCTTTAAACGAACATATTTTTGTTATTTTTTCATAAGCTGTCAGTACATGACTGACGTTGCCATTCGTTGCCATCTTGATCCCCTGTTCTTATTTGAAATTCAAATTCCAAATGTAAATAGAGTTTCATATATTGATTAAAAACTTTTTGTATGAAACTGCAACCCTTTTTCGTAAAATTAATAATAATAATCATAACATTGTTTATTTATATCTTTTTTTAATATTTGCAACATCGTGAGAAACACGGCGCACCTCTTGACTTCCAAGTCAGCATTGTCAGCGACAAGTTTCTCCTGCATGTCGTAACTCTCGCTGAGTTTCCTGGTGAGGTCGACCTCCTTCAAAACAAACACACGTAGGGTTAACATCGTATATTTTCTTTTTGTATACAGTTTGTGTCATGTGCATTTGGCACGTACAGATTTGCTGCGAGGCGCGTCGCACACGATGAGGCCGGGCGCGTCGCGGTGCCGCCCGCCGGCCAGCAGTACCGCGGGGTGGCTCATCTTCATCTCGTGGAACACTGCCGGCTCTGCAACGATATTTAAGGTCTGTAGTATGCGACTAAATGTTCCATTAAAAGAGTTTTTATCATAATCAAATTCAACAACAATTGGTTCAGAAGTAAGTTATGGATTAGCTAGCTATTCATGTATAGATCGTCAACGATCTTTTTGCGTCCGTATGCGTTATTGTCATTCTGTTGTCAAAATATTAGGAACAGTTTTTCTCTCTTTACATTTTATTATATTAGACATGTTAATAATATTAGATAACGAGTAAAATATAATGTTTGTTGTTTTATACTAGGAAAACGAATCTCAAACAATGCGTAAACATATACATAACCCTAGAGCATCTTCCAAATATAAGAAGGATGTTACATACAAATCTCAAGTATTAAACCTAAGCCTAACAATTATAATACAAGCTCACAATATTATGTAATAGATAAAAAGCGGACTTGGAGGAAGTCTATGTCTAGCAGTGGACAATAAAAGGCTGATGATGATGATGAAAAATCAGATGCATTCTTCATTGCTTTCTATACTACTAGTCAGAAATAATCAACAGAGACCCTCACCAAAAACACTGCCGGGTAGATGTTCGGCCTGGTGGTGCGATTCCTCCCTGGTCTTCTTGAGAGCGTTCACCTCGCCTCCTACCAGTCTCTGGATGTTCTTAGTCAGCTTGTCGAAGCGGTCCATCTCTCGCAGCAGCAGCTCGTTGCGTTCCCCCAACTCCTTCACGTCAGATTCCGTCATTGTTGTTTTCTAGAAGTAAAAAACATAGAATTGTCTTTACACAACACCTCTGCATATTCTTAAAATTATTTAAATATATATTCTTAAAATTATGTATATTCTATCCAAGTACTTCTGCTCTACACAGGCCGCCCCTAAGAATTTTCACTGTCATCTGTTGGACGCGACGTTCAACTTTTAGGACGATCAATAATTAAAAAAAAACTAATATACTGCCCGTGGCGTCTGAATATTTACATGCATACATACATAAACTCACGCGTTTTCCCAGAAGGGGTAGGCAGAGGTGCAACCAGGTCACCCACATTTCGCCTTATATGTTCCGTCCCACGTTGTGATAGGGGGCGAGCCTATCGCCATATCGGGCACAAATTCTTGACTCCGGGCTGATAATGAATAGAAAAATCCAATATCACTTTTCCCGACCGGGGATTAGAACCCGGGGCCTCAGCTTTGCAATCATACCGTAGTACAACTACGTCACCGAGGCAGTCTGAATATTTGCATTCAATAATTATACACATTATGTATAATTTGTGATGCGTATAATATGAAGAACCCGATTCTGAGGATCGACGAGCTACCATCAGGTCCCTCACCCGCCACTACTCAGAAAAGCTGTCAGAAATTAGCCTGGACGAATCTGTGATTGCTCAGGCAGGAGGAATTCCTATACTTGGCCAGCTTCAACGGATCTCCAATTCCGTCCTCTTTTCGAGGAGAACTCCTAAGCAAGAGAGTCGTTGTATTTTGCTCCAAAAGGGAAGACAAGTCTCTTGAAAATCTACCGACCGATCTCTCTCTTGACCTATGTCTATAAGTTGTTTTTAAGAATCATCACAAATTGTCTCGCGCGAAGACTCGATGAGTTTCAGTCGCCGGACCAGGTCGGGTTTCGATGAGGATATAGTACCACAGACCACATACATACAGCACGGGAGATTATACAGAAGGCTGAGGAGTATAATCAACCCCTGTGTCTGGCGTTTGTGGACTATGAGAGGGCTCCATATATACCTGGTCGGTTCTGCAATGCTTGCAACGGTGCCAAGTGGACTGGCAATACATCCAAGTGTTGAAATCATTGTACGAAGCTGCCAGTATGTCCGTCCAAGTACAGAATGAGCAGTCTCAACATATCCAGCTGCATCGCGGTGTGAGACAAGGGGACGTTATTTCCCCCAAAATGTTTTCAAATGCATTAGAAGATATGTTCAAGACCCTAAACTGGAAAGGACGCGGCATCAAAAACAATGGCCAATAATATTCACACTTGAGATTTGCAGACGATATCGTTATCGTGGTTAAAGGCGTTCAGGATTTTCGCCATATGTAGACGAGCTTAGCTGACTCTTCAGCATGCATCGGTCTCCGGATGAATTTGGATAAAATCAAATTATGTTCGATAAACACGTTGATCTGAAGCCGATCGCTGTCCACGGAGCTCCTCCTAAAGTGGTTATTCTGGCAGAATATGCAATAGGCTATTTGACAGTATACAAATTATTGACTTATTTCTTTCCATACGCGTAGATTAATTAATTTTAAAACAAGTTTCAACAACATACATTAAAAATATTGTATATTTTATATTTTCAGTTGGCGTCACGTAACTGTAAATGGTTTTGAATAGCTATGACGTCATCGATTAGTGTGAACTACTCAAGTATAGGAAAAGAATGGGATTGAAAATGTCGTCACTAGTAAACATAAAAATCACCTAAAATATATTGGCGTGTGGTGACTTTTTGTACCTACAAATAAAATTATAAAAAATATATGTTTGACGCATTAATTGAGATACGTGTTTATAATATAATTAGTAAGCATTTATACTTGGTAATCTAATAGTATAAACATGTCCAATGTAATAAAATGTGTAGAGAGAAAAACTATTCTTATTTTTGTAGATATCGTTATAGATAATCTATTCAATTAATTTTAAAAAAATTGACGTGTCGTGAAATAAACTTTAAAAATATCTATATACCGCATTGTTTGTTAGATACAACAAAAAAAGCTTTATACTAGTAACCTAATAGTATTACCATGTCTAATTTAATGAAATGTGAAAAAGGAAAAGCAAAATTGAACAGCATTTTCGGCGTCTTTATTATTGTATTTGTGCATTAAGGTACTGCACACCATTTGCAACTCATTATTTCTAATAAATTAAAATCAAATATACATCTAATAAATTTTTTACAACAGAATGCTTGCTCATGAATGCTCTTTAGTCTTGAACACAGACTAACCAGAAAGCTTTGAATGTTTATTAGGGAATGACTTTGAGCCACAGACTAAAAAGTGGAATGAGGGAATGCGAACAAATCAGAACGAATCTATGGAAGGGATGTTTACAGACGGGTGAAGATATGGACGCCATATTGCCTGACAGAGTATTTTAATAGTTTAAACATACAGTGTATTTTGTAAATTTATTTTTAAATGAAATATTTATATATATTATAAATAAACTTGATTTGTAAGGACTGTAGACAGGATTCATAATGTAACATGGTTTCCAGGAACTAGTCAAATAGCCTTTTAGGCAGAAACCACTATGAAAGTGAAGCTCGTAGAAGAATACAGTTAGGCTGGGCAGCATTTGGGAAACTCAGTCGACTTTTTCGTCGCCAATACCGCAAAGCCTGAAGAAGAAAGTCTTCAATGAGTGCATCTTATCCGTAATGACATACGGTGCCGAGACGTGGACACTGGCGGCTGGACTGGTCCACCAATTCAAAGTCGCTCAACGAGCTATGGAGCGGGCTATGCTCGGTGTTTCTCTGAAGGATAGAATCAGAAATGAGGTTATCCGACAGAGAACCATGGTAGTCGACATAGCCCAACGGATTAGCAAGTAGAAGTAGCAGTGGGCCGGTCACATTTGTCGGAGAACCCACAACCATTGGGGTAGACGTATTGTCGGGTCGAGACTACGCCTCGGCAAGCGTAGTATAGGACGCCCTGCAAGCAGGTGGAGCGACGATATTCGTAATATGGCTGGTAGCGGTTGGAGACAATGGGCTGAAGATCGAGCCCGGTGGCGTACCATAGGAGAGGCCAGATGTTCAACAGGGGACGCAGAAGGGCTGATGATGATGATGATGTTAATATGAAGAATGAAATAAACTTGCAACCATAATTGACGTCAGAAAAATCTTTTATTGGTAATAATTGCATTAGGAAGTTTATTGCAATAAGCCCCCTAATGGTGCACTTGCTTATTACAATTAACCTCCAAATAAACACCAAATGTCGTATCCGGCAATTGAGTTCAATTACCAGATAAAACATTTAAGATGAACAATGAAAGTGGCCTTGGAAAAGATGGAACGCAATTCAACTCAGGACGCATATGAGTTAAGCAAAATCAATAAAACATTGTGAGAGTTAACTGGCAATGGCGAGCCGTGTGCGATGCGGTTCTATATTTACATTTTAATAACTTTGATTGATTCGTCTGAGGTTAATACTCCTACCAATCAAACCAATCGTCGGGTCGCAAATCATTGGCCGCCTCGCCAGCGCCACTAACTCATGCATTCGCTGTGACGACCTCGCCAATGATATGTTATTGACAAAGGTTCATCATGTGTTACGTTTGTTTTTATTATTTATGAAAAACTCAAGTACGGACTGCATGACATGATATTTACTACCAATCAGTATAAATGATTCTGGGAAGGTTCTGGAACATCAATTGATATCACTTACAGTGAGGAATTATATAATTGAACGCATGTTAAAGGATATCATTCTACTTTTATACATATAAGTACATTATTTTTGGACACATACTCTTTGGGTTGAAAACACTTCAATATAATCATAGGTTCGTTACTAATGATTTTAATACTTATAATTATTAGAGCATTGCTGTAGGTCGGCTCTACCGGGATAGTACCACTCTCTCTCAAAAAGCGAAATGAAATAAAGCTTTGCTGTTTTGTTTCGAACTGCACTGAATTTAGAATTAGGTGCTTTGTCATTATCTCGCGCAATTTATTACTCAAGGTCACGATTTTGTTACAATTCAGTAATAAAATTTACTCATTTGGAGCACTATATTTAAATTGCCATGTGAAGAGCTCTGACGTTTTCGGCATTTTTCATTCCACGTAAAAAGATTTCATAATAATTATCCAAAGAACATTTTTTATTTATTCAAACATTGAAAATATTGTAGTACCCATTTCTAATAACTACAATTGTATTTCTTTGAAAGTATATTACGAATCTTTCGTGGAAAAAATATTTTAAATTTATTGTAAAGCTATGATTGCCATAACGACGGAACGCAAATGATTAATTGTTAATGTGAATGCAATTTTCTACTAGTCACGACTATTTAAGCAGTCTTAACAGTGCGTTGATATATTCAACCAGGAGGGAAGAATTTATAAGAAAATATTTTAATCGATAAATCATAGTTCCTTAAGTAAATCTATTCTGAAAAATATGGTTTTATTTTGAACAGATACTTCGTTAACCATCTCTTTTCTAGTTCGAATAAACGTCACTCAGTAATCATAAGATAGTAACTGGAGAATACTAATATTCATGAGGCCTGAGTCCCATTACCTTCTGCATCTCAAGCAGCCGCGCGCGAGAGTCGCGAATGATCCTGGCGCTCTTGCGCGCGTCGTGGTGGATGTCGCGAATCTGACGAGAGACGGGATCGTCGCCGTCCAGGGTTAGTGGAGAACCTGCAGAAAAATAATACTTAGAAGCTTTATCACCATCTTTTTCACAGGGACTTATTGGAAGCTATCTGGTATCTACATTAAACAACTATTTACGTGAACTCAAAATCATAAAATAATTAATAAACACTTACATGATCTGGATTTCTGTAACAAAGACAAAATATCAAAACAAGTTTATATTTACACAGTCGAAGTATCTCAAATCGACGTAAACAAATCAATTAAGGTAATAAGAGCGACGACGCCATAGCGGTCCAGACATTTAGGTACTTTAAACTGTAATTGGTCACCCTCCGTTCTTAATTCGACGCTTGAAAGAATCTTAAAAACATTATCCAAATAAAAACAACGATATTAGGTATTTATGAGTATGCAGCCTATAAACTGTATGCAAAAGTTGCTTCAAATCGGTGCCTAATTCGTTACCTATAAACTTCTTTTATGTCTAACAAAGTAGGCACCGATAGGCTAAACATTATACTCTACATTATCAATACCAAATTTCTATACCTTAGACCCACAAGCTCGTGAACTGCATCTGCCTCTATCCAGGCCACAAGCGCCCTTCGCACCTTCAGCTCCTCGATCCTTATGGATGTGGGTTCTACTGCACCTAGCGCCCTCTCGTGGGCTCGAACCCGGCCTCACCATGTCGCCTGAGGAGTCTCCGCTGCGGTCCTTTGCCAAGACTCTGGGTACTTTCGTACTTGTTATTGAGCCTTCATTGTCTTTTGTCGGCTGTGGAAGCAGAGAGGATACTTCGTGGATATATATTTTTTGGTGATGAAAAAATCGTTGCGCATGATAAAATTAAAAAAATTCAGTCGATACCTTATTAGTTTACAGTCTTTGAAAAGGATTGAAGTTATACGTATATGGTGAAGCAAACTCTGTGAGATGTAGGTAGATTAGTATTATCTTTACCTACGACTTTCGTGGGAGCAAAAAATGTGTAAGAGGCAGCGAGCACATAATTATACCATACAAAACAAACATGCAAAGTAGCTATGATTTTTTATTTCACAAAATTATGAAATTTTGCATGCCCCATTGCCAGCGTGACTGCGCGTATTAACAAATTGTACATAAGGTATTCCTGTTTGTTTTTTTGTAACCAATATTATTAGCAAGAAACTAAAGCGTTATTTAAAGAAAATATAGAAATTTCTATTAACCAGATTTGATTCGGAAGCTGAATGCCCGTCCCTGGGTGTCCTGACGCTGATCTCCTTCCTGGCGCGGATGCAGTCCGAGGTGATTTCTGGGGTGCTGAGGGTTTGGTCCGCGAGAATCAGTTTCCTTGGAGACGCATCAGCGCGTGAACCAACGCGACTTTTCTGAACAACTTTGGTGGACTGTGAATAGAGAATAATATTCATGATACTAAATTATATATTTTAACTCAAATTTTATTTCGATATTAAAGCCAAATTGACAATATTTTAATCGACGACAAAGGTGTGGTAGTTTAGGCTTTAATAATATTATATTTACTATTAGATCGAAAATTATGAACTAAGCGATATGTGCTAGAAAGATCTATTTTTGGAGCATTGTGTAAGTAGATCGGTGTTTTTATTTCCTATTTTATGGACTACTATAACCCGAATCTTTTGTATTATATTACCCTAAGACTTAAACAATAATCAATTACCTTGTTGTTGTGTATTTAGTTACATAGATGTTTGATTATTTTGTACATGACAATGACAATAGTCGAGGCCTACGAGATTGCGCATTTATTCATATTGTTATAGACAGCTCAGTAATTACATTTCAAAAACTACACACGTAGCTATTTGAACCGGCCGTGACCTCAAAGTCATTACCAGTCGCTAAAACAATGAAGAAACCGTAAGGTTATATCTGGGCGGAAGTCATTCCAGTATTTGTACGTTGTGGTATGGTATTTTAATACGATATTAGTTATTGCTATTCCATTTCGTTAGGTACTTTGTAATTCCTTTCACCACACATCAGTGTTATTGTCAAATTAATGTAATAAAGTAAATTAAAATGAATGTGAAGCAGCGATTTCTTTTTAAATATTCCTGTACGTGGCAGTTTAATTCAATAAGACTATTATGCAATAATTTAATTTGATTTTGGTTTTTCTTATATAAGTATTATTTACTTATAAAATAAATAGTATAAACATATAAATAAACTCTGTGCAAAGCTAGATCGCACGTGTATGCCTATAGAAAGGCAAGTGCGTGGCTCGAGATCAAATCCCTGCGTTAAAGCTACTTTAATATACACAATTTATTTAAAACATTTCAGGCGATGCACTCGTCCACTACAATGTGCTAAGTGCAGTTTCTCTGGTAAATTAAACACACACAGCTAACACTTACCTTCATTTCCAAAACGATTGGAAATGCATAAAATTCTTCAAATAAATCTATACAAATTATAAATCACAAAACTAATGTACAAAATTGATTGACGCTGTCCAAATTACGTTTCTTTTTAAATTGTTTTGAAGTCTGTGGGTTTGAGGTAAGGATTTAAGTGCACGAAAATATTAAAATTATTTGCCACAACTATAGTCCGCGACACAAGAAACTTAGGCCCAAATGGAGATTTCATTCCATATATCAAACTGAAGCACAACAACGTGACCTTGAAATGCCTTCACTGATTACGACTGTCCTTTTCTTTAGAATTACAATGTTTTGTTTTTAAACCAGTACATAGAAAATTAAATTTTGTAATATGGAATCGAATACATACATACATAAACACACGCCTTTTTCACAGAAGGGGTAGGCAGAGGTGCTACCAGAACACCCACGTTTCGCCTTGTATATTCCGTCCCACGATGTGATAGGGGGCGCGCCTATCGCCATATCGGGCACAAATTCCTGACTCCGGGCTGATATGAATAGAAAAATCCAATATCACTGCCCGACCCGGGATTCGAACCCGAGACCTCAGCTTTGCAATCGCCAAGGTGCCAATCGCCAATCGCCAATTTGCAACCATTACGCCACCGAGGCACCGATGGAATCGAATCATATAAATATTCATACATATACTTAATGTGGCTTAAATTCACCATGAAAACTGAGAATAGCGGCTAACTGAGAATAATGCCGACGGGGTAAGGGAACCAAAACAAAAATATAAACTACTACAAACTACTTGCATGTACTACAGCGCGGTGTAGGATTTTATTAACATTATTGTAGTTGCACTTATGTACATGAAATTCCGCATCACTCGATGGTGTGTTGCAGTTGTTTGCTCGTTATTACACAATCGATATCGTAAAGAAATATATCGTAATTAACCAAAGAAGCATGGGTAGGATGTTAAACATTTTGGGATATACGAAAATATAAACTGCAGTAAGTGTTATACTCAGATTACAGATATAATTAAAGTAAAATAAATAATATCAATATTAGACACATATGGTATATGATATAATTTGAAAGATATTTGCAACTCTTAAGATTTACTTTCGGGTCGAACTCTTTCTAAGCTCGGCGTTTCAATAATTGTCAATTTTCCTTTTCCTGTCTTCTAATACACAAAGTAATTATTTAACATTTATTTTTTTATAACCCACACACCTTTTATCCGCCACAGGAGTGGGCGTAGGGACATATAAAACAAATATGTTTCAACGAGCTGAGCTACAACCATTGGTTGGAGCAAGCTTATTATCCTGTAAATAATAACAGCCCTGTATTATACGAGTACTGTCCCACGGTTTTTCTGAGAGGTTTTAGGCCTTAGTTCACCACGCTGGTCTAGTGGAAGTTGGCAGATTTCACATACCATCGAAATTCTTATTCAAAATTATCAGGTTTCCTCACAAAAAAACTTTTATCGTTAAATTAAACAATATTACTCACTTCGAAAAGTTATGGATTTGTGCCCTGGGCTTTTAAACCAGTGGAGATTCGTTTCCACGTATTATTCTATTACGAACTATGATATTGCCATACCTCTATGTTCTTTCCATACTCGTACAAATTGCAATACCGAGTAACTTCAAACAAAGCAATTCCTTGCCCAGTTTTTCAATATCAATGTATTTCCCACCGTGGAATTTGAATCCAGGACCTCACGGTTCTTAGCCCATGTAGGTTACAATTGGACCAATGCAATGGAAAGAATATTATACTTACAGGTTGAGATTCTAACTTCAAATCTGTATTTGTGACAAGAAGTTGAAAGTATATTATTATATACCTATAAAAACATTATAATTTTAGTTACATTAGGTCTAAAGTCACTCAAACTACCACCTGGCTTTGTTTTCCGTAGCAATATTGATATATCCTGTATATATTTATTATTTTGAACCAGACCTTCAACCCAATTACATGGAGCGACGTAAAAGCATGCATGTAACAGCAACATTTGCATTTGTTTGTTTTTAAATTAAGTGGTTGCGTCACGCGACAGATTGATTGCCGGCGGGAGGTTCACGGCTACATTTCGAGTGCACGGACTAGTCCAGTATTGCGCAATATCAGCGAGCTAATGTGATGTATTACATACAGCCTACATTCATCTTGTTGAATTTCATAGTCTATAGTCGAGACGCCTGGGAAAATAATATTTGTATCAGTACCGATAGCTCACACTCAGCATAGTCATGTGAAAAGTTACAAAGTTGGTGCCGCAGTTGGTTCAGACAATTTTGGACTACAATAAATTAGCAACCTGATCACTTGAATCATTTAAAATACTTATTCATTTGGGTCGACACAAAATTATTTTCTTACGCACGTTGCAGAACGACTTGGCTTACAATTTTATGACCGGCTTCCTACCTGACATCGAGTCTTTCGGAAATAGGGAAAGTCCCCAGATTGGCATGTATCCAACATTGCCCATACCATTGAAAGTATATTATACAACTCTAAAAAATATCAAACTTACAGTCTGTACAATACTCTGGATTTCGAAACTGTTAATTTCAGCCAGTATACAAAAATGACCAAATCGCAAAAATAAAACTAATCAAAAACAAATACATGACGTAGACAGTGCTGTACGTCTGCGCGGACCCCCGACCTCCTTCTATTGGGAAAGTAAGACACGTGTACTGAAAGGTCGTGCGTACCCCACCTGCGTTTCAAGTACATTTATTTTCGTCTGCGACATTTAGCCAAGTGTACACTCGTACGCAAATTACTTATAGATAACAACGTGAGTAAATTAGATAGTGACACGTTTTTAATATAAAGGCCATAATAAGCCTGTTGGATGTCGGCCGCTTTCAACAGGTCAATGTAGAGATCCTTGGAGGAGGCCTCTGTTCAGCAGTGGGCTCCCCCTGGCTGAAGAAAGAGAAAGAGGCTATATTATCAAATATTGGACTCCGTAACTAGGTGGACGTCCGTTTGTTTTTTAATTCTAGTACGGCATTGCACCTGATGGTAAGTGCTAATGCCGTCCAGACAGAGTATCGAATGGTATTCTCATACCATTCGATACAATGGCGGCCCGCTGAGATGCCTCTTCACGCTGCCTAATCAACAATACAGGAAGTGGCTAGATGCAGTTTTATTTTTCGTTACAATGTACGAATATGTTATAGGTTAAGCCTATGAATATAACTGACACAAAGTCGGGGCCAGTACAAACTACAAATGATATTTTTCAAACTGATAAACTAGTAAAAATTGTATTACCCGACCCCGGAATCGGGTTTAATGTCTCGTTCACTCGCCTATTAATTAATTTATTCTCTTTATTTACATCTTAAATATTATTATAATATAAGCCTATATAGGCGTCAGTTTCATAAAAACCATAATTTACAGGTACAGTTTGTTTGATGTTAATAATTATTGTATTGCGTAGTCACTAATGGTGAGCACGCTGCACGTGGCCGTTGTACAACCTGGGTGGGTTGTTGCGAATTAAGAAATCGCTGGCCGCGTGCGAGTTGCCAAACTTCAAGAATTTATAAAACAACAGAGCAAAAGTTTCTATAATTTTGATGGTATTGGTTTCCTCACGTTTTCTTTTATTTTTTCTTTCTTCAGTTTCGTGGAAATTAATTTACAACCAATACGCAATTTGTAAACTCTTTCACAATCCAATATGAAACACTGAGCTATAATAATATTGACGTAGATTACATTTATATAATCGGAAAACCAAATGAATATGACAAGCCTTCATTACCCGTATTCATAATGCCGGCCTACATTGCTGCTGTTGGGATTTATATTGTCCGAAATGAGATTTGGATTACACTATAATAAATTTAACTTCACTACCTGCCGTAGGTGTTGATTTGTAATCACTGATTATTTATATTCATCATTATCCTGAACCACAAGACGTCTATTGCTAAACATTGACTTATCCCCAAAATGATATTCACAGTAACCAGCGAATTAAATGAATAAAATAATAGTAATTGCAGTTAAAAAAACTGATCATAAATAAAACATTTAATGTCCCATTCGCAACTACCTAAACCATTAATGTTATAAATGTGTAATTTCCAACATGATTGTCTGTATAATCCATTCTGCGAAATTCGGTAGTCGGGAACTTCCGATAATTATCACTAAATTGTTGTCACCAATTCCTTTAAAAGAATCAGAGTCAACTGAAGAGGACGTGCGATTTGGCATGGCGGTTAGATGAATGTTGTTGGAGCAAAATATACTGCCGTATTTAGGACAATTTAATGACATTCGGATTTACCCGACTAAACTTACACTTTTGGAAGTGGTAGAGCCACGCTGTTGTCTGTCATGACTCAGCATGATTGGGCAGGCTTATCCGGGGCGGTACCACTGTCTCACAGGAAATCGACGTGAAGCGACAACTTCGCTGTCGCGTTTCATTCGGTGAGTGAGATTGCCGGATTCCCAATACCCCTGTCCTCTTTCCATCCTTTTCCCTTCCCGCTCCCCACCCACTTGGGCCGGCAACACATTCATAATCCAGCTTTGTAAATGTTCGTGGGCGGCAGTGATCGCTTATCATCAGGTGACTTGTTTGCTCGTTTGCAGGACCTGTGCAATAAAAAAAATAAACCATATATAAAATATTTTATACCTTAAATTGAGGTTTAGGTACTATTGTAGTGATCGGCAACAAACATTAACCATAAAACCGATATTTCAAAATTATGTTAATACAAACATCAAACTTCCTACTATTATCAGAACAATTGGCTTTAAAAATGCACTCTTTTGTACTCTGTAGTACTTAAGTGTACACTAATAAAATATCGCAGATGGCAATCTAAAAAGTTTTATTTACTTCTTGCTGGCTTTTTTATCATTAATTACGAAAATGAAAAAAAATATTGCCCTATTAGTAACTTGGCTGCATTCCAAAAATGTTGTCTTTATTAAAAAAACCGAATTATGTAGCGCGGGAGGCAAAATAACTCGCAGACAAATTATTTAAAGTAACAACAATTAAATGTTACATCATTTACGAGTGTAAAATGTTTCGCGTATGGACACACACAAACTTGACATTGAAATAGTTGACATTGCATTGTACCACGTGTTAAGCACAATACTATGCATTACATGCCGCTATACAGAACGACCAGTCAATTCAGACACGTAACATTTTGCAACACATAGTATTTTACAACTCGAGTGTCATGGAACTGTATGCGGAAACTATAAGGTGCATTAAATATCTTGGCTAGTATTTCCTATGACTGCTCAATAGATATCTTTTTCATACATAAGTAAACATCACGCCTTTTTTTCACAGAAGGGGTAGGCAGAGATGCAACCAGATCACCCACATTTCGCCGTAAGTATGTGTTCCGTCCCATGATGTGACACGGGGCGAGCCTATCGCCATATCGTGCACAAAATACCAATATCACTTAGCCCGACCTGGGATTCGAACCCGAGGTCTCAGCTTTGTAGTCATACCGCAGTACAACTAGGCTACCGACGCAGTCATGTATTAAAAATATATTGGCTAGTATTTCCTATGACTGCTCAATAGATTTCTTCTATGTGTCTATTTAAGCGAAGTTGGGTGCAAGTGAAGGCCGTGTCAGGAGCATAGGCCTCGGTTGCCTAATGAGTTGAAAGATGCCGAATACAATAGGGTAGTGCCGGAAGCCAAAAACTAAAATACATTGACCCAGCATGTCTCATTGTTTAAATATATGTAATTAAATATTCCATTAAATGTAATTGCACCGTTATTATTGTATGAATGTCGGGTATAAATTAGTTATTAGATAAGATAATCAATAATCCTATACGATGGTACGTGATCGTCAAAGCTACTCTCAAATTGTCAAATTCTAAAATGTCCTCTTGTATTCAATCGTATTAGTGTTCTAATATTACAGCCTAATTTTGTGTGGAATATGGTGTACAACATGCTGGTAGGTTATTGTTGGCAACCATATTTTTTAATCGAACCTTTGGTGAATTGGTAGTTTCAGACGAGTGCAAACAATTCTACTGATCCCTACTCATATGATGTCAATACAGAAGTATCCCAACTCTGCGGTAAATCGCGTAGGCAACTTTTGTGTTGACGTCCTCATACGAATACACAGGTTAAATATTGACGACATCGCAAGCAATTATGGTATATGTAGCCCTTTTATACTTTAAATCAACTGCGAAATATTCCACTGATTTGTCAGGGTGAATATTGACAACATTGTATGCAATTACGGACACAAGTGAGAAGCAACAGAATGCACACTTGGTCCGCATGAATGATTGATTTGAACCCTCCAGTTTGAACCTGCAGTGCGGTTAACGAGACAATAACTCAGCCAGCCAACCCATTGACGCTTCATCAACGTTGATTTAGAACAATCAATCTGTTATTGGATGAGTTTGTGCGAAAATTGGCAATGTACACCTATGTGTATGTATGCGACAGTTTGTGACGAGGTCATAATCATTAGCTGTTTTATTGCAGTGTTTGTGATACACACGTTTTATGAGCACTAGGTACTGGCTTTTTTGTTTTTTGTTGGCGAGGTCAGGTCTGCAGTATTGAGTCTGCGATTGATCGTATGGTATGTTACTAGCCATTTATGGAACGGTGTGGTGTTGCCTGATACGTTTATAGCTCGGTTATGGTACTCTAAGTCGCAAGAGCGAAGTGCGGAGCACGCAATGATATTAATATTAAATGCATTTTGTGTGCTGATTGCCTATTGTTCCCAAAAAAAAAAATTCAGAGTATACTGACTGGTGTAAATTGGACATTCATCCACTTATTACATACGTGTACTATCAAAAAGGCCAGTAATTTAATGAACGCAGGACGACTTGGATATATTTGGATACCTAACAATAACTGGCAATAATTATGACATTGTATGTGGCTGGCTAGAACATGCAATATTAATATGTTTGGGAATTGACTGTCAGTTTAATAGGACCCGCGTATAAATGCTTACTAGATGATCGTGGTGGTTTACAGCACATAATGCTTCCTATGATAAGGGGGAATGCGTGGACCGTATATAATCATGAACTACGCATAGAAAGGATTCAGAAAAGATTTACCTGACACCTTGCGTTCTACAGTAAAGTCCAAAAGACATTAAATTCTTACCCAATGCGATTAAAACGCTTTAAAATGAATAGCCTGAGTGATAGAAGGAAACCCATAGATATGAATTTTCTATTAAAATTTTTAAGAAAACAATTAGATTGTCCGCCTTTGCTAGACCTAATAAAAATACGTGTCCCTGGTCGTTTACCAAGAAAACCCATGGGGTTATTGTGTCCACCTCGATCAAGAACCAATCTTAAGCAAAATTCTACAATAGCTAGGTTATCCAGGTCCTACAACTCTCTCTAGGCCAAAGCGTTGATGTGTTTAATGACTCAATGGGTACTTTTAAGACTGAAGTGTTAAAAGTAATTAGTGATAAGAAATTGTAGATATATTAATTATTTTCATAATACTTTTTTTTCCTTTTGTTATTTCTTCTTAGTTTCTAATTTTGTAATTATTTTACTTTGATTAATTTTATAATTGTCCCGTTTTTTATGTTTATAAAACTTAATTCTAGTATTACTTAGCAGTTATTAGTTATTCAGTGCATGTTGTGACGCCTGCAGGTAGTACATTAAGAATGTTACTAAATAGTTAGTGTATTAGATATAATATATAATATAACTACCACTGGATGTGCTTAAATAAATAAATAAAGAATCCCGAAATAAGATGAGAGCATTTTTAGAACATATTTATTTCTCTAAATCCTGTCCAAGAAAATGTAAAAAATGTAAATAATAATGTTAAAAACGCTGAGTACCTAACTTAAATGAAATAGAAGAAAATAAATACACATAATCATTTGAGGTATCACATAAAAAAACACTCTGAAAGGAAAACGGCGAGGTATTAGGTACAAGAAACGTCATAAGAGAGAAAATAAACGATTGGAGCAGTAAGTACATTGAAGTAGGTAGTAAAAATGTAAATGATGGTGGAGCAAACGGTTTAATCGCAGAATAACATCGGTGGGAAGTGTAGCTGATGATTCATTACAATTAACGCGCAATCAGTATTCCATGTCATCAGGTTTGCGCGATCTGATAATCATTTCATAAACGGACGTCAGCTTTAATGCTTAATTAAATTGACAACATTTCATAATTTCAAAGTCCATAAAATAAAAATACCGTTTCTTTATTAACCTGCCCTGAGCACGTTCTCGATTTTATATAATTTTTTTAATTACTAATTACGGAGAAAAAAAATAAAAACTAAAAAAGGTGTGATGACGTCATTTATACGACTTTATAGGTTATGTTCTTTGCCTATAATTTCTAAGATGTAAAGAACCACTTGATATGTTTTGACATTTGATAATGACAAATGTCATTGTATAAAAAAGAGAAACATCAATAGTTATAAAATTGTATTCGAGAATACTCGTTTAATTTATTATTAATTGCGTTTGATATCATAAAATAAAATAAAATTGGTAACGTTCACAACGGCAAACTTGAATTTTTAACTTTGAAGTGACAACTGACAACAGACACGTGGCAACTTCTAATTTTTTTTTATAGTTCAAGTATAAATTAAAGGCACACATGCCATAAAGCCATATAAATGACGTCATTTGGCGTTTACGTCTATTTAGAATTAACCAACGTTTAAACATAAATTCATGAATGAAAACCATTGAATTTCAAGAAACCAAAAAATATGGGTCCCTTAATTTTTTATGTAATTTGATTTTGGTTAAAAAAATGTGTGTGTTAGAAAAGTGAAATGTTGTCAATTGCAATATAATATATTTTTTATGTTTTAATCTTTTTATTTGGATTTGAAAGACATACGAGGCAGATTCTACTCTCTTACACAATCTTTTCACAAAAATTGGTGATACAGACTGCTGTGGCTGTTGTTCTTCTTTGTAACACGGGAAAAACCTAACTTTCAATAATTTTATCTTAGTCCCACAAAGGATGAACAAATGCAGATTTCCGTAAAGGTGAGCTAATTCGTTATTTCAAATGTTGATAAATGTGGATGAACTAAATGTGCAAAGGGAATTAAACTCGCCACTGATTAGAATATGTTGGTGGTTAAAGCTAACAAATAATGCTGTTTCGATAAAGCGACCCATATATACAGATTATATCAAGTTTGCGACCGAAAATGAAGCCAGGTGGTAGTTTTAATGATTACAGACATAATGCAACTAAAAGTATCTAAAAAAAAGCAACAGGTTTTTTGCAATGTTTTAAATGTCATCGCGTTTTGATGGTAAGTCCCTAGTTATTGATTAAATTAAAATTTAATCCCTTGCGTACCATTGTGTCTATAAAAATAAAGAGGTATACATTATTATTTTGGGAACACGATCTATACTCAATCTACTACCCAAATACGGCGATGAGTAAAAAATTACAACGAAAAGTCTGGATATACCTTGTAATATGTGCAGCGTTTGAGGTTGGTCCATCAGAGATTGGAATATAATGAGGCTAGCATCATTGTTATGACCGTCGAAAAGTAATCACCTAACATCGGTAGTTGAGTAACTGCTAGAGATCAGCATCAGATAGACTACCCGCGCTGCACTGCACTTACTAACTGATAAATTGTAGCCCTTCTATCGTGTATGTATAAAAAAATAACTTTAAAAGTTACTGGTAACATATACCCGTACCATATTCCCAGCGCGCCAATATTCTAATTAGGTAATAACATCGATACGTACCCTCACCAGGGTGACCTCATCCTGTCTCCCAACGGGAAGATATGTATGTGTAGTATCTCTTTGAGAAGCAAATGTCACACAATAGGCTATTATGTCTGGTGTGGGAGCACAGCCCCTCGCGCATTCTGATGCGCTCACACAGGAAATCCAATTTATGGATCGGCCGCACACTTAGCACTTGCGACGTTTTAGCTCTTTGAATACTGTATCTTCTCATACAGTTCAAGATTGCAATTATTTAACATGATAATGGACACTTCACAAACAGAAAGAGCAGAACAGATAGCAAACTAGACGCGTTGCTGCTGAGGACGTCTCGAGACCAGGCTGGTTGATACTTGGAAAGGTACATGAGAAGACGGCAATAGGCTATGCACATAGATATTTTACAGGTTTCAGACATATTGGTAATCTCAGCTCGCAACTTAAGATGCCAACTGCGAAACAAGGTGCTGTGGTTTCGATCCCCACATATTTGTGAAGAGTCAAGATGTTGTGGGACCGAAAAATCTCTAGCGTTTTGATACCCTAATACAGGAGGTAAACGCTTCGCGAGCATACATTAATTCCTTCTTTATGAAACATTAATTATAATTAAAAACTGTAAATAAAAATTACTGAGGGTATTTATATGTATGTGTTTTTTTTTATACCCTTTGTGTATTTATATGTGTGTAGGCACCTTAGCTGTATATGCATAATGCATACAACCAAAGAATCATGTAAGAAAATGTGAAAGACACGGCAGCCTAGCCCTCGAACCCTACACCAATTGATGCAATTTAACTATAAACACACCGTATAGATTACTGTTACATTAATAATTAGAACATTTCACCCTCTTGCAAAGCCAAATTCACAAATAACACTACTTTTCACTTATTACACGTACATATAAAACAGCTAATATTTACACATAGATAATTTATACAGTACTACAGACTTATCGCTAGCTTTACAATAGTGTTGCAGCTCGCAAATAAGGCGTAGAACTGTATGTCAATAGTATAGAGATTAATATTGTTTGGCGTTAACTTTCTAAATAAGTATTGGCATATGTGCTCTACAGATAATTCAGTTAACGCAATTAAGAACGGCACAAGGCTTCAAGACCTGCTGGAGACAGTACACCAGAGAACTGTAGGTGGAGCTACCTCACGCAGCCATGGATAAAGGTAGGATTTTTTTAAATATTTTTTGCAAAAATCAGCTGTTTATAATGCGCCATTTTTAAAGACAATGGACACGGAAACTGACTGTCGGCCTTACATAAAATATTTTCTACAATAGTTAATTTTAAGCTAGATTATCTAAATTTAATTACTCAATGCTTTAAAAGTGTTTAAATATGTTTTTACTTAAAGTAATAATTCATGATACATTTATTCTCCTGTTACAATCTCGTGTAACTTTGAGAACATGGTGCGGATTCACTATTAAATATTTTTACTTACAATAATTAAACAGTTAACTTAAGATACTTATCTGTATTAAGTTCAATACTTTCTTGCACCTGCTGAGGCAAAAGTCGTCCTTCTGGTCTACTCGATTCCTGGTGAAAACCAATATATAAATATTACTCAATTACTACAATATCTTAGAAATCACAATCCCTAAGTACATAATATGTCCCTATTTAAACCACGAATTAACATTCACATAAACAACAAACGGAAAATATTTACGTACGCCTTTAGACTAACAATCTGTCTATTGTTTGTGACGAAGAATGAGGTATGAACAAATAATCTCGCAACAAACTTCACGGCGTCGTGTCTAATTATTATATAGCTACAACTTACTTACATACAAACACGAGGAGGTAAAACGTAGAGTTCCAAATATTATACTTACATTATTAATATAATTATTAATACAATTATTAATACATCAATTATATTGCCCAATAATCCTACTTCCTACTACTCGTAATATTATAAAGGCGAAAGTTTGTCTGTTTGTATTTCTTCACGTTCAAACGGCTAGACCATTTTTGATAAAATTTGGTATGGATATCGTAGTCTTCCCGTGGGATGAAACTCTTTTAAACCCAAAGGGAAGATTTCAGATAGAATACAAGGCCGATGAAATGGGATATAAGAAGATAGTGTTACATGCTTTGAGTTATGGAACAGCTGGTCACGGGACAGGACGGGACGTTACAGGACAGAACGAGAAAAGTAGTACGAGTATACAGGGCGGCAGTCACGTCTAGTTTAAATATAAAACAGTTAGTACGCGAAATAATATGTGTCTGATGTGGACTGGACTCAAAAAGTGTCTGCATCCTGGCGAAGTCAGGCCGGGCCGCTAGTATTCAATTAAACTCTCTTTCCTTAACTTTTAGTTTATCATTTTTTGCATCATTGCTCGCGCGTAAATTCTTCGTCAAGATGAAAAAGACTACAAAATATTGGCCAATATTCAACGAAGCCTTGGAAAAATATGGTTAAGTTAAAATTAAACTCGCTCAAATTTTCGTGCAATAATTATGCAGTCTTCAATATTAACCCTATATGGTGAATAATTTTGCACATATCTTAATATTGCGCATTATAATTGATGGTCTAGGAGCCGCCTAACACTCAACTTTTATCTTATTCCGTATGCTAGTAATTAGTTTTTCATTATAAATTAACAGTTACCTTGAGCTAAGAATGAATTACTTGTATAGCGAAGAATGAAATGAGACATGTTTTATATTTTTATTCTAACAATTTATAGATACTAAATCAATAAACCTTACTTTTATTTTGTTTTTGTTTAATTCCGTTGCTTAGCGTTTGTTTTGTCGTATTATCTTGCACCGCAGCGAATGTTGTATATATTATGTCCTTGTTTGACATATTTTTTGCATATTACTAGTTATTTTAATCATGATTTGTAAGAAATTCTATGGTATGTAAAGTCCACCACCCCGCACGCACGTGTGGTGGACTATATGCCTTACCCCTCTCAATCGTACTCTGAATTGTAGAGGAGGCCCGTGCCCTGCAGTGGGACGTATATAAGCTGGTACATATACAGTTAACAAGTGGTAAATAATATATTTACATTGACTACAGCTGCTGCCTCTATGCCATAGAGGATTTTAAACGTGAATTCGAGCTGTAATAAACATTGAAAACAAGTTTACTCATAGATACTTCTGGCAATTTATTTCTACGCTGTCACGACCAAAGGAATATAATGTACCTGCTGTTATTTGTAGTTCAGTCTGAATGTATCTATCGACCACACACGGATAACGCTTATGTCTATTGATATAATTATAGCAGTCCGGTTAGCTTGAAAAAAAAAGTATTTGAATCTGCAACTTGGGTGACAAAACACTCTACTTAACGTTATTCCAGTGGAGATTAAAGCTCTATTTGTAGGTCCTCGTATCAATAATACCTACTTAATTGACTTTTTTGCTTCATGTAATGTTATAGCTTAAATTTCGTCTTGTAGATCAGACTACGAGTATTAGTGTCGTGTTTCTCCACAGTGTTTCTTATTTTCAAAAATAACGCGATACAAGGCGACGTTTGACATTGACCTACATACATTGTAATTTGAACATATGTACATATCAAAGGTACGTAGGTATTTATGTTCTGTGCTACATTTATTTATTCAAATGTATGCGGTACCGCAACTGTCACAAATTCTCAAAAAAATTGTTATTCGATCAATATTTTTTTACTGGATATGATTCCGATAACTTGACTCGTAATTTACATATTGAAATATTTAAATAATATTTAAATCACTTCATTTCCTTAGCGCATTGCTTATTTACTCCAAGTTGGTGGAAAACTTTTGACATTAGTCAACCTATATGTCTACTTTTAAGTAGGCCGGCATAATTATATCGACCGGTGAGAAAGAACCATTCCTCACCTACTAACTTACTCCTCTGGCTCAGCGACCTAAAGTGGATCTTGGCGTCCGAAACGAGAGTTCTCCTGTTTTCTCCGTTCTGCGCCCAACTAGCCAGTTACTGACTCCAGGTTTGCACAGATCACCTTCCACCATATCGTTCCAGCGATACCTGGGCTGACCTACTGGCCGCCGACCGGTCACTGCCAGTTAGGTACTCCGTTTCGATCCCACTGCATTAACAATCATATATTCACTTTGTCGCGCAATCGAATCGTATATTAAACAATTCTAAGAACCCTATGCTCTCAAGAAACAAAACAGTGTAAAAATAGCTCACCTTTCGTCCTCGTCACACGTCATCGAGGCGACGCAAGTGGATAATGTAATCATGTAAGGCTTCTTGCAGAGCGCACGTGTAGGGGCCGCGGGCGCCTGCTTAGCATTCTGTTGATTTGTCACGCGCCTGAATACCTAACTTATGTCTTTTAATACTGGGGCGACATACTCATGGGAAGTGGGTTCCAGATAGAGCAGGTTGAAATAATAAAACGATTATAATAACAAATTTTATTGAACAAAACGAAAAGACACAAAAACATTAAAAACTAAAGTACACGCAAAACAAAATAGTGTTAAAGCGCAAATAGTGTTAGATTGAAATAATTATACGTACCGATCTGGTCGACAATAAACTAGAATTCGACACGTAGGTATATAATATATGGCTAATTAGGGTGCAGGTTCAACTTTTTGTGTCTATAATTTTGCTTATCTGATAACAACCCGTTTTAGTAATAAGCTGTTTAGCTACTTGACCTAAAGTAGAGAACTTTTAAATACTTTTACAAATCTGGTGCTAAATTCCCAGGTCGTCAGGGTGCAATACGATTTTTTTCTTCATAATATAAGAAATTAATAATGAAATACGAATACATACGTAACTTTAAATGATTAAAGGCACCATTGGTTCAAACCCGTGACCACCAGTTTGCCAGTTCACCTCACCATTACGCTATTTACACAGAATTAAGCTTAATATAATGACTAAATACAACAATGTTATTGTTGTTAACTAAATCATTGGAGCTTGTCCCCGGCGTGTAGGAACATTGCGGCTAGCCCAATATGTATTCAATTAATCGTTGTCTCAAATTCCTTTAGAGGCAGGTAGGCGTGTAACCGATACATTAATATTTCACCGGCGAATATATCCCATAACATGATACTGGTTTGATAGAGTTTCCAACGAGTTTCTTCGAATAATTTACAAATACAAAAGTACTTCTGTTAACCCAGCCTGGTACCTATTTTATACAGACATTTCATCACGGTGATGAAATGATCACGTCATAGTGACTGCCTCGGTGGCGTAGTGGTACTACGGTATTATTGCAAAGCTGAGGTCTCGGGTTCGAATCCCGGGTCGGGCAAAGTGATATTGGATTTTTCTATTTATTATTAGCCTGGAGTCAGGAATTTGTGCCCGATATGGCGATAGGCTCGCCCCCTATCACATCGTGGGACGGAATATACAAGGCGAAACGTGGGTGTTCTAGTAGCACCTCTGCCTACCCCTTCTGGGAAAAAGGCGTGTGGTTATGTATGTATGTATGTATGTATAGTGACGTCATACTGACACCGGAAAGTGGGTTGAGTCTCGAGTTCCTTCTATACGTACCATTTTGGCCGCCCGCATAATTATGTCGACTGGCAATATTGTAGTAATATCCACTTAATTATTTATTATTTTATTGCACCTACTAACAGTCACTTTATGTCCCGTATGAAAGTGATTGAAAAATTAAGCGGTGCTTCTAATTAGAGCTGTCATACGAGTACGAGTATAAGACTTCCCACGTTGCAATCACGCAAGAGGGCGTGACAGGTCCCGTGTTGCGTGTAATTTGCGCGTCCCCGGCAACTCCGCTCTTGTTCAACTTAACTTTACACGTCGCAAACCCAATTAATTAACTCCACTTCCACTCTTGTTTCACGAACGGAAATCTGCTTGATATTTAATTCTATTTTAAAGCATAGTCATATGTTATCCTAAACAAGATAACAGGTACAATGCACAAATTCTAGTAGATTACTATAGTACATAAATAAATAAATACACCCAACAATCACATACATAGTCCTGATCCCACATTCAGATCAATTAAGTCTTGTGTCGTGGGTATCAGAAGCTAAGAGAGACTTTTCGGTCTCACAAACACCCAGACCCGAGACAAATACTTGTGGGCTCACATTTGTCTCGGCGCGGGGATCGAACCCGCGGCCTCTCATTCCACGGGCGGCGTCTAACCAACTAAGCCACGGAGGCTAGCTAGGCTAGTACATAAAGCCCAGAGTTATGTATGTAATAATGGCAAACAACTTAATAGTCTAATACCATTCAATACAACGTTTTATAAACCCACACCTACATACAACAAATGAAAATTCTACAATATTTTCCATAATTATAGATACAATAAAAGCAAATGTAAATTAGTAGATAGTTTATATGTGTATATAAATGCAAGGGTGCAATGCAGTGTGCAGTTCTAATCTGCGGCGGTATATCTCGCCTACAATATCTCGTATTGTGTCAGGCGATAACCGAGTCGCTGATAACGTTACTAGCACAAGGTCCCGCGACTGTGGACCAAATTTACATCCCAACACTGCTCTTAGTGAGGTCGTATAATAGTACATTACTGTATTGTCTCCATGATATTATACTCTCATGTTCAATAGCATTTTCAATGCGTAAAACCCGCCATGACATAAGTAATGGTTGTTCACGATATTCTGTCGCCAAAAGCGCTGTTGTCAAAATAATAAGAAAAGATTTTCTCTCTCCACATTTTATTACATTGGACATGTTAATACTACTATATTGCGAGTGTAAATGCTTGTTGTTAATGTTATGAAAACAAATCTCAAACAATGTGTTTAAATTGTTTATTTTTTTTTTATTTGTAGTTACAAATTTCGCCAATAGATTTTAGATGATTTGTAAAAGACAACGACAATCATATTGGCAATGAGAGTGATTAACCGCCGTGTAGGTAAATGTAGAAAATTCTAATTAGGCTTTTTTTATCCTTAAAAGAATGTGATATAGTAGTGTGATAGAGTCTCCATTGTGCAGGATTATTTTTCTCAAAGCTAGCCACAATTAGGCCTGGTCGCATATAAATATACACAGACCGTATCCAGCACTATGAACCAACCTCCAACCCAGTCCTTACTTCTCATTAATTATCAAAACCTGGATATAATGTACAGTAACTTTCTGTTAATAGTCGATAGTGGCCAAGTACTGCCAGCTCCACTTTCTCCTTTATCAGACATGCATCTTAACAATAAAAAAGAACAAGTCATGTTAAGCATCCTTATTTAATGTGATTTATCTGTACATGTGTTATGGCTACTGCGCAGTACGTATAGATTTTTGCATCGCGTAACATCCGCAATCGAATCACACCAACAAACGTGGACTTCAATCGCCCTCAGTAACTCAAGATTTCCGTTAATAAACGTAATAGCTCTGCAATGATTCGAACTCCGTCTCAGTGCAGCGGATGCTTTGCTTATAAGTAACATAGCAGATTATATACTGTCCTCCGCGATTATATAACGTAGGTATGAGTAGCTTTTTAAAATAATTTGTTAATGTAATATTTTGTAATTGTCATTTTAAGGAAACCTCCATACCATAAAGATTCACAAAAATGTATATAGTATGTGAATTTTGCCAACCTGCAATAGGTCAGTAATGAACTAAACTAAAGGCCCTCCACCTGTGGAAAATGCTCGTGCCCTGCAGGGCTCGAGACTTTCTTCTCTTCCTCCTACTGCAGTGCGGGGTATACAAGGTATTTTCGCAAAAAAAAAGCGAAAATTTGTTGTAGTTTTTTACTTATCATCGTATTTGGATAGTAAATACATCGTTTTCCCAAAATATCAATGTACACCTTTTTAATAGTAAAGACACAATGGTACACAAGTATTTAAATTATAATCTTAGCATAAACTAGGAAAATAAAATTGCAAAAAATTCCCGTAGTTTTTTTTTTGAGAAAATTTTTCTTGCTTTTTGTCTATAATCACTAAAACTACCACCTGGCTTCGTTTTTGGTCGCAGTCTTGATGTAACCTGTAGGTATATTACACAGATTTATTATTATAATTTTCAAGTATATTTTTGGGACGTTCGGGGTCTGGCACGTTATACCTACGTATATACGTATATACCTACGCTTTGTTGACGAGTATATTTTATCAGACTAATGTTGACCTGAGAGTGCGTGGTGGCCTGTTGGTAACGGACCAGACTCGGCTGCCTACATGTTCACGGTGGTCGAGGGTTCAAATCCCAGGGCACACCTCTGACTTTTCGGAGTTATGTGTGTATTGATAGTCAATCACCACGCACTTTAACGGTGAAGGAAAACATCGTGAGGAAACCTGCATACCGTAGCGATTTTAAAATAATTTCTACGGTATGTAAGTCCGCCAACCCGCACTAGGCCAGCGTGGTGGACTATATGGCCTAACCACTCTCAATCGATTCTCTCGATTGTAGAGTAGGCCCGTGCCCAGCAGTAAAACGTATATGGGTTGATAAAAAAAAATGTTGACATGAATGTCTTATCAAACGATTTAAATTTAAATATTTGTATTGTTGTACAAAGGTAGAGCTGAGGAGCTACTGGTAGAAACACTGTATTTTTTGAACAACTATGACCAGCCACAATGAAAAGATTAGATACGTAATACCTAATATGGATATAAAAGTATTTGAAATAAACGTAACAAATAACAAACATTAAAGCATAAATTTCGCCACACGTGAAATATTTTCTTATAATTTTATTTTATGTTTATTGTAACGATGTTATAAAAAAAAAAAAAACAAAATAAACGATGTTCCTTGCAATTAAACTCTACAGTCACAGAGTACTTACTCAGTAACTTGTGTATGTCATCTATCTTGACAACATTTTTGTTCTGCATTTTATCTATCTTTGGCTGACTCATTATAGAGAGTCTTGAAAATAATTCGCAAAACAACAAAATTAAAAAATGGCTCAAAATACTATTGCTTTATTAAGTTAAGTAATTACGAGTATTACTTCGTTCGTCAAATGTAACATTCAAAAGGAACGGAAGTCTGAGCAATTAAAAAATTACCTCTGCCACGTGCACGGTCAAAGATCAGTTCTTTCTCAGAATTTAGTTAAAAACGTCGTAATTATTGTATATTATCTGTACTCGGCGAATAACAGTGCAGCTATCAAGCAATTATTGAATTCCGCAACAATAGCACATATTGAGGATAATATCGCGGAAAATCTGAAAGAATTATCAGTGGCAACGATACTCGTAGTCACTAGGAATTATATTAGTGAATGATTACAACAAAAAACGATGTTTGCAATGTGCGTACCGTAGTCAAACATTTCATAGTTACACTCGTATGCCGCCTTTTGGGCTTCAGTCTGCGTACATCACGTTATGAGCATATGTGATCACCTCTCGCCGGTGAACACTGTCTGCACTGCATCGTAGTTGTGCCACTATAAAAATCCTTTAAGATCTATATACCAATACAGATAACATATATTACGTTGTGAACAGAATTATAAAAATCAACTATTCTGTATTTAAACCAAAACTCCATATAAAAAAGAGTTAATTTTCGCAAAAATAATATTTGTTATTACACTTATACAGATGGCCGCAGGCGCACAGTCAGTGAAATTACCGATGAAGTTACGCCCCGTATACATAGCCTAGTTTTAAATACCATGTAGGAAACGGCCTACCTAATAATGTATTTGGTGTACATAAAAAACAAATAAATTAATAATACGCTAAGCGTCAAGCGTAATCATGAACTCCACGTGTAACTGCAATGCTTAGCTAATAATTTATTAGAATAAAACATTGTAACTATAATCGTACATTAATCACTCTAACGGAAGAATATGTTTATTAGTTTTAAGCTTACATAATCGCGTAATCTGTGACTTAAGTCTAAGCTGATGGTTCGTTTCCAAAACAAATGTATATCTTGCCGTTTTATTTTTGATAAAAATTTGACGTGCCCCTTCGATTAGTGAAATTGCTGGACACCCAAAATAACTACAAAATAAATGATGGAAGACCACCATTAATCCTTTTTCTTATCCTCAACCTTCCAAGTTAAAAAGGCCGGCGATGCATCCAAGATCTAAGTTTATAGAAGTTCATGGGCGGTGGAAATCTCTTTAATAATCAGCTATTTCTTCGTCTGCCAGACAAATGCAATTTAAGCAATCCGTAAAGTTCTCCATAAATTTTGAGGATTTTTTCCAAGTATACATTAAAATATAGGTGTATAGAATAATTTCATTCATTTTTATTCACCCTAATACTCCAATCACAAGGCTCACGGAACTTTTATAAGTTTTTTCATAGTCATCCATTCACAATTTGGAAATTTCCCGGAGGTCATCTTTCACCTTAAAAGTAATTCTAAAACCTAATTTTCTTTTTTATTTGCAATTTGCAGCCACACCTATGATAACTTGCCTATCGAAAAATGTTAATGGCTATTTTTAATTGAATTATTTTCTCACTTTCGCAGGCAAACCTATACGATTGGTTTTGTAATATAATCTTTCTTATAGTTCCATTTTGGATTGATTATCAGATTGGTGTAGTTACCTATATTATTAAATTACCTAATCATCTGCCTACCAGGTAGCCATGAACAGAAATAAGCAGGCAAGCCTACCAAGGCGTATTCTTTGTGTTAAAAACTATCAGTTGAGATAAAACTCATTCGGAAAAAATTATTAAAAATTATTTCAATTAAAAATATCCATGGACACTTTTTGATAGGCAAGTTATCATAGGCATGTTTGTAAATCAATAATATTTGAAAAAGTACGATCTTCCACGGCTCCCCTACTACAAGTATATTTATTTATTTATAACGGTAAATACAACACTTCCAATTAACATTTAGGAACAAATGTTCTGCCTTCAGGTTGCAGCGATAGTTTTATAATATCATGTGAAAAGCCATTTAAATACAACATATTTTAATTTTATATGATCTGTGTATCCTTATAAGGGCTACCAGTTTTGCACACTGTCTATGTAGGTAACTCACGTGAAATAAACAAGTATTAGGTAAATCCCTCCTAAGTGCGTCGTGATTAGGATCTCGCAATATTCGACTTGAGGAAAAAATTACTTGTGCTAAACCCACACTGTTAGAACATCACGCGGAAAAACGTAAACTTTTAATTTTGCGTTTTTGCGTGTAATTATAATTAATAGGCTCAACATCATGTTCAAATGTTTCGTGGACTCAACAATCAACTTGTTTTTATGTTTGTAATTAAAACTCTTTTTTTTTTTTACCAAAAAATACATTTAACTGATACCCTCGTCGCTAAATTAGTAATTCTTTATGATGCTTTGTAAAAGCTGTTTTAACAAATTTCCCAAGAGCATTAGAGACCAAATAAAGTTTAAAAATATACTTGAGTTACGCTATCGTTAAATCAATGCTATTATACATTTCATAATATTATATTAATAAAAAAATGTTATTAAATTGATAACTCTAAGTTAATACTGTTTCAATTACTTACGCATTATTTTACCCATACAAAATCTTCAATGACATCTACTGTTTCAGGGACAGTTTAAGTATATTCTCAAAGTAATAAACATACATGCAAAGCTAGTGCTTAGTACTAAGTAAAACTTAAAAAGTCCCCTTTAGCTTACCTAAACAAATTATCGGTAAATATTAAACAAAACGGTAAAGGAAAATTATTTAAAACTGATAATGCATTCAATCGCACTCTGCAAGATTCACAATATTGCAGTTTAAACACGATGCTGGTATAATTTCTACCGATGCAACCTCTACCCAGAACTAACTGATGTCATAGGTTCAATAAATGATTAGTTCAAGGAAATACGTGGATATACCCGGATTTGGAATCAGAACCTAGCGACGTGCCCGCAATATACTAACTACAATGGAGGGGATTAGGATTCTTACTAAACTCACGCCTTTTTCCGAGAATGGGTAGCAGAGGTGATACCAGTCGAAATACTATGCGAAAACTTTTCGCGCCGTTTATTACGTCTCACAATGTGATAGAAGGCGAAGTTATCGCCATATGCGGCCCAAATTTCTGACTCCTGGCTGATAATTAATAGAAAAATCCAATATCACTTTTCCCGATCTGGGATTTAGAATTCCTATCTAAACTGGAGATAGAAAACTCGTATCAACCCTAATAGCGATCACCGTACACAGCGGTTAAGAACCCCCCATAGTGATCCACGTTCCGGGGGATCACAGGGAAGGAATCGTGGCGCTTCTCGCCCTGAGGTATCCAGTTGTGTCCGAAATGCGCGCGACGGCCACCAAGGGGTTTTAGTTGGTATGTTGGCGTAGAATTTGATAGGGGCCCGGCTCGATCGCATTATGCGCAACGTGCCGGGCTGGAAGGCCAGTGACACTAACATACCTCTGTCAAGTGGAAGGCTGTCAAGCTCTCTTTTACCCGGTGGTAAAAGAGAGCTTGACAGCCTTCCACTTGACACAAAAAAATTGTGATTCACGTAAGTGTGTCATGTTATGGGTTCACCCGTGTATATCCGAATAAAATTACGCTGGCATAGTTGTGTTATCCAGGGAGAAATAATCAAATCGGTATCGATATTTCATTTAAGACCTTAGGAAGTTAGAAGAAGTAGATAACCAGTGCTGCTGCCGAGCATCTGGTATCTCTGCCCCGGCCAGCACGAGCTGTCGCACCTCGTATTGTCTTAACTATAGTACGAGTATACATTATAATCAGTTATACCGCTTTACGAAAGCAATACACTATTTTATATTATTTTTTACCTCACATCACAGTAGATACAATAATATATGTATATAGACCGCACTGCGTGACTGCACTTACCATTAGGTTCATTGGCGTCACTTCGACATCCCGGTAAAAGAACAAAACAGAAGTTATTGGTTTTTACCATATTTAAATACTTCAGTATTTAAATAAAATATACAAGCAAATATACAAGGAGAGGGTGAATGGAAGAGTCGGAAGGGGTCGACCTCACCGAACCTACACCATCCAAATCGGTGATACCCTCAAGAAGGGTCAGGTTAAAAGTACCCTGAATCGACGAGCATGCATGAAGAGATTGATGAACATGGATGAAGCGAAAGTAGTATGTCAGGATCGTGCAAAGTGGCGATCCATAGTCTCTGCCTACCCCTATGGGATACAGGCGTGACGATTATGTATGTATGTAAATACTTCAGAATAAAATAATATATTTTTTCTTTGACACCGCCGCTTGTAAACCGAGAGGCCGCGGGTTCGATCCCCACACCGAGACAAATTTTAATTTGATGAAGCCCACAAGTACTTGTCTCGGATCTGGGTGTTGTTAGACCAAAAAGTGTCTCGTAGCTTCTGATACCCACGACACAAGACTTAATTGATCTTAATGTGAGATTAGGGCTATGTATATGATTGTTATGTGTATTTATTTATGTATATCTTTGTGAAGCTAATTGCCCGTAGTCTCCTCACAAGATGAATAAATTGCCTAATAAAATGCAAAGGAGTCGCAAGATGTAGTCCTCTTTGGATGTGTCGCTCGAGAAATCCTAAGAGAAGTGATAGGTTCAGAAAATGTTCAGCGCGACGATATATGATTTGTGTTTCTTTGCATTGGACTCTGGGTCTATCGAATCTTTAAAAGACATAATTCTTATACTCTCACCGCAATTCGCATTCCTATTTCTAGCAATATATATGTAGTATAGTAATATAAGATGTAATGTAGTTCATAATATGAGGATAATGACATAGTGCAGGCCACGGATCTCTACAATTGGTAGAGCTTAGGCCACAGTCCACCACGCCGGCCTGGTGCGGTTTGACATTCACCATTCATTGGTCAGAATTCGTTCCAATTTCTAATTGATAAATAATGTACGCGTGTATTTATTGATGTTAATTCTAGCGCAACCAAACCAAAATTCCACAAAACCGGTAGAACCTCCTTTTGTCTCGTTTCGGCCCGCTTGCCGACCAATTCGAGGCCTTGTTACGATAGCACTGCATAATAGGTCATTGACCCAACGCCCCCAAATTATTCTGTATGGTCATACGATAATTTGTCAATTAGAAGCATTATGTGTATATCTTTAGTGCAAGTAAGAGTAAAACACATCTCCCAGGACCTTACATATGTACATATCACCGGCCGTATGTATTCACAATTCCCCTTGTTTATTTTCGTACGATGACATGATAGCGGATATTATATATATTGACATCCCTGAGTCCTGGCACTGGGTATTGTGTCAGTTCCATAAATACTATTTGAATCTGATGACACAGAGGAGAAATACAACGTTGCAGGCACGTAGTCAAGTCTTGATGCTTCTTGTGCTACCTCAGCGTTTCTAACCTCGTGCTGTATGTGTATTGTGTGCTACTGAGGTCGGCACACAGCGACTATTTATTAGGAGATAGTGGTTATCCTCGCAGGTCATATTTATTGACGCCTTTTTTGCTCCTCTCAACACCGAGTGATCAAAGTCGAGCTTGATCCTTGATGGGCTTGATTGATTGATTGAGACCAAGAATACTGTGGGGCGGTAATAAAATTGGTCTCACACGAAGTCATGATTTCAAGTTCAAATTTATTCACAGTTAATGTTATACTACTTACTTTACTTTTATTACTATACTACAGGGTACTCAGGCTCAATTTGATAGTTGAGAATGAAAAACTCAATGATAAACTCAACAAGGTAATGAGTATGGCTCTAATGGTGATGTTAAATCAAATTGATCATGGTTTAGTAATTTTTCTCTGAATAACGATTCAGAAACCCAAATTGATTTGACTTCGCTCTTAAATTGAAAGAAATGTTAGTCGATTATGATTTTGAGCAGCCTTTCAGAAATTGGGGGTTAGTCAAATTAGAAAATCAATCTATTGAGTGAGATATTGGCTGCGCCAATGTCCGGTAAATCGTTTACATACAGAGGGAAAAGTCATATGGTATTTGCAGCGGTGACTAACATGTTAGTGGTATTTTCAATACTAAAAATGTGAAGCCTGTAATTAAATGCAACTTATAAGTTATTAAGTACGTGGTGGTGGTGGTAACGGACCAGACGTGGCTGCCTACATGTTCACGATGTTCGCGGGTTCAAATCCCAGGGCTCACCTCTGACTTTTCGAAGTCATGTGTGTATTGATAGTCAATCACCACGCACTATAACGGTGAAGGAAAACATCGTGAGGAAACCTGCATACCATAGCGATTTCAAAAAAATTGTATGGCATGTAAAGTCTGTCAACCCGCACTAGGGCAGCATTGTGGACTATATGGCATAACCAGTTACAATCGTACTCTCGATTATAAAGTAAAAAAACAGGTAATACAATACATTATGTATTCTATGAAAAAACAACTAAACTTTGCCTATTTTTTTTTATATTCATCGCATTTTAGCATGGTAAAGCGCCATTTCTTAGAACCGACCACCATTCAACTGTTCTGTGGACCAACCAGATAAAAGCTGGTCCTAAGACCATTGCAGATTGCCGCTAACGGTTCCTTGCATGAATGCGCAAGGTAAGCGTCAGTGGGAGAGGAATGGCGACGGGTTGTTCAGCGAGCCACCACCCGGAAAGTTGATCACGACCACTCTGCCAAGAGTTTTAACGACTGAGAAGAAGAAATGATTTTAAGTAATTGTAAGACATTCAAAGTATGTAGTATAACAGTTTTATCCTAAATGGTACCGTTTTGTGGGTATAAAACGTACAATCTAAACCAGGGGCTGGAAAACACGGTCTAAAGTTCAAATAATTTACATCGCCCTATACCGAAGCTCAAAATTCTAGCGGTTGGGTTCCAGTAATGTTAGTGAGTCGCACTATGAGGGAGTATATTACAATGATAACTGCGTGAATAGTTAAAAGCAAAGTACAGAACCATATTCAACTATTCTGTGGTTGAAAGCATAAAGGCGACGGGCCAAACCAAATTATTAACGGCCCAATATTTAGATATGGAAATGACAGTTAATTCAAGGGCGGCAACTAAGAAACAAATGTGGAGAATAAGAATAGTCCATCTCCGCAATGGATCGCCACATGTTCACAAGCAGACGTAGGTAATAAGGTTCCCCAAATAAATATAAAGTACAAAACAAACTCTACACTTAAAATAATTCATGAAATCTGAAATCCGAGGATTAAAGTTAGGCAGTAAATAATGTTCCTCAGATATACGAGTATTAAACCGAAAATTTCGGTTTCAGAACAAACGCGCGGTGAATACTTTCGGCGACGCCACCAAACTTATTTTCTGATGAACACGCCATCATTTACCAACATAGCGCTAATTTCCGCTTTATTACATTACTCGCCTCGTCCCAGCGTAAAACTACGAATTCTGCTAGTTGAGTTATAATTAACAATTTGTGTTTCATTCGAAATTCCATATTCGAAACGTTGTTGCAATTTGCTATAAAATACAGAGTGCTTTTGGCTTTCGCATCGCCCATAATTAAATAATGAAATCTATCTCTGTTGGAGTTCTACAAAGAAATGTATTAAGGCTTCACAAGAACTGCACTTATTGCTTCCTGTTACTTCCTTTGTCGTTTTTAAGTTCAAGCTTTGATATTGGATTCTAGAAAAACAGTTGTGCACTAAAAGAATGTTAAGAAAGTGGTGTTTAACATGATAGCCGTTGCAAGGACAGACCTCGCAAGTACTGGTAGACCGGAGGTCACCAAACTTGTAGTTTTGCTAACACCTTGCCGCATTAAATGGTCAATGGTTTGGACAGACTCAGGTTCATTTTTTCCATTTTTTCCTTTAAATGTGTTATTGACATGAGATGTAATGTTATTTATTTGGAATAAAGGTAATGCCTTACTAAGATTGGTTTAAATCGTGAACTACGTGTATAGTTTTTGTAGACAAAGATTCTTTGCAATCTATCGTTGATATGCAGCGTTAGTTAAGGACACCTTAGAAAGTTAATTCGCTAAGAAGATGCGCAATCAAGTCATACGTTTTAAGATGGTTGACCTACAAATTATTTTATATACATACATATTGTATTGTATTGTATTGTATCAGCCCATATACGACCCACTGCACGGCACGGGCCTCCTCTACAATCGAGAGTACGATTGAGAGTGGTTAGGCCATATAGTCCACCACGCTGGCCTAATGCGGGTTGGCGGACTTTTACACACCATAGAAATTTATACAAATCGCTATGGTATGCAGGTTTCCTCACGATGTTTTCCTTCACCGTTATAGTGCGTGGTGATTGACTATCAATACACACATGACTCCGAAAAGTCAGAGGTGTGCCCTGGGATTTGAACCCGCGACCACCGTGAACATGTAGGCAGCCGCGTCTGGTCCGTTTACCAACAGGCCACCACGCACTTGCATACATACATATGTACATACATAAACTCAAATCGTTTTCCCAGAAGGGGTAGGCAGAGCTGCTACCAGGACACTCATGTTTCGCCTTATGTGTTCCATGTCACGACGTGATAGGGGGCAAGCCTATCGCCATTTCGGGTACAAAATAATTGTAGATAAAAAAGAATGAAATCGTTACCTGCTTATATAAAAACCGACCGTCAGTACTTAATATCCTAATGTCCTTACACAAGTACCAACACTTGAGCACAAAATATCTGTATTTGGCGAGAAGTCATGACATCTGAAGGACTAATCACATGACTCAATATTATGCATCCTAATTGTGTTGGTATATTTTTTTAGCAATGACTCAACCGAGGGCACAACGGAGCAATTGCATTGGTAACGCTAATAAATATAGTACATTCTGAATATCGTATTCAATAGAAAAACCTTATTTACACGGAGAGAGTTTTTCGTCTCGAAGATACGATTATCGTAAGAATATAAAAATGTTTCATCGCGTAAGCTTGTTCAGAAGTTAATAATCTATGGTGGAACTGTTATGCGATAATCGTATACGATTCTCGCTGCGAGAAACTCTCCTCGTTTAAATGGCGCTTAAGAGATAGTTCTGTATCGCTGATCGACAACTTACTTAAGATAAAACATGTTTATTGAATTATTTTTTGAAGTTTTTTTTTAACTGCAATAATATGTTTTTAAACAACATAATAATGCTTATGTTGTATTATGCAGAAAATTTATAATAAGTGATAAATACACGCAAAAAATATTAATTATAAAAACCGAAAGACAAGTTCACTCGTAAAGTAGGCTTTCAATACCCACTGTATCATAACAGCGTCTCTTGTTAATAAGTTATTCTAGGTTCTCACTTTACAAGACTTTACTACACAAATCACAGCTGGACGCCTATCCTTATAGGTACTTGTACAGTAAGATTAGTGCCCTACTATAATTCCAAGGGACTAACTATGCCAAGGCTACGGATCGGCTGTAGAAAAATAACACACCAACTCCATGCAAGTGGAGAATGGTGATTAAATTTCAATCAAAGCATCCGCGACGACCTGGGTTCAAGGTCAGGCAAACTAAGTGAAGGCGGTAAAGACTCTCCCAATATCACTTTTTGCGATTGAATTAAACTCGGCGATATGTGAGCAGCAGTGGTGCCACCTTTACCAATCCTTTCGGTCAAATCGTTCGTTCAATAAGCTTATATGTATATGACGTACCTATATGTATCTGTCTTTTACTCTCTCTCTCTCTCTTCCTCCCCCTATCTCTATTTCTCTCGCACGCTCTTTTCCCCTAGAACTGCAGGATGTGCCCTGCTGAACAAGGGCCTAAAATAAACATATCTGAATGCTATTATAATCAAACATTAAAAGTTACGACGCTGCATTCATTTTGACGTCACATCGTTATAATGTTATCAAATATGCACTAATTCCTTGCACGTTATCTCGATGCATGAACAAATCACGAGTATTTAATGACTTGTTCTACCTGTCTTTGTTTGACGATGGTTAAAAACTAGGTCCCTCGTACACAACGCTACCGAAATCGACGATTTTAGTATTTGCGCGACTATCACAATACTTGAAGAGGTTTGTACAGAAGCACGTGTCGCCGACATTTTGCACATTCGTCGCCAACGTCGGTCGCGCGGTACTCGATGGCTGAGATCGACGATACACAGATCGGCGTAACTTTTAAAATGCCCGAGCATTAATATGAGGATTGGCATTTAGAATAATATTTGAGTCTGAATCTTGGACGGAGAATTCCTATTTGTCATTTACGGCGACTGCGTGTCATGTGTATGGACCGACCGGCAATATTTTACTCTCGACGTAGATGCGAAACACCAGTATCGAAGATTTTGAACCTCTGTGTATAAAAGGTCTAACACAATCAGTAAGTAGGATAAAGGAGCAATGGATGTGTCAATCAGTGTCACCTGACCTTAACGACTGTGCCCATTTGGCAGTATGCGGGCTCAATACCACATTCCCTTAATGACGCCAGCAATGTGTATGAAGGGCAAATTTCGAGCACATTAACCAACAATTGATATCATGCTTCTTAGCTTCCGTACAAAAAATTATGCTATAAAAATAATTTATAGAAGAAAAGCAGTATCAAGTCAAGGAAACCTAAAAATAAATTAAGAAATAATATCTTCATGATTTATATAATATCATCTTCAGTTATCGGCAGTTAGTGAAAAAAATACACCTCGAACATTTCTAAGTAACTTGTTGGAAGCAGCATACAGCTACTCTCTGCAGCCTTAATCAGGTCGAAAACATTGTGCGTAGACTTCCCTTTCCCGTTTTCACTCGAGAACCTTTCTCTTAATTATGTGTTATAAATAACTTTATTCCTAAGTGACTAAGGCCCACACTAATAAATAAAATAAAAAACACTTTATTCCTAGTTCAATTCATTAAAATCGAATGTTAGGTAAAGAACTACTGCCTCGGTGGCGTAGTGGTACTACGGTATGATTGCAAAGCTGAGGTCTCGGGTTCGAATCCCGGGTCGGGCAAAGTGATATTGGATTTTTCTATTCATTATTAGCCCGGAGTCAGGAATTTGTGCCCGATATGGCGATAGGCTCGCCCCCTATCACATCGTGGGACGGAATATACAAGGCGAAACGTGGGTGTTCTAGTAGCACCTCTGCCTACCCCTTCTGGGAAAAAGGCGTGTGGTTATGTATGTATGCATGTAGGTAAAGAACTAACATAATATCACAGCACCAGTGTAATTAAACATGGACAATATCTTGAATCTATTCACGCGCTAACCGTTTTATATCTACTACCAAAGGCCACCATTTCGTCTAAAAAAAACAAAAAACATACATAATATTATGTATGTGCGTGAGTTTATATAAACTCACGCCTCCTTCCCAGAAGGGGTAGGCAGAGGAGCACCTCCTGGCAGCAACCAGGACACCCAATATGTTATAGAGACCGAGCCTAGCGCAATATCAGACACAAATTCCTGATTACGGGCTGATAATGAATAGAAAAATCCAATATTTATTTTATTTATTTATTTATTTTTAACATCGTTACACCATCGGTGCGCCACCGATAAAATTACACATAAGTACATATATTTTATATCAGAATTGTGCAAGGTGACGAGCCTTTATAGGTGTATACAGCATTACAATATTATATTATTAAAGACAGAAGCACAACGTTATATAAAATAAAGTGTAGTTAAAAATAAAAAATAGTAAAAAAACAAAAGAATAATATTAAACTAAAGACAATTATAGTATTAAATTATAAAATATTAGAACATTGTAACAATATTAAAATTAAAAACTACAACAGTCCAATGAGATCTAAGCAAGCCTTAAAATTAATACTAAAATTATTGAAAACATTATTCATTTTCAAAAAAGGTGTTGCACATACAATATCACTTTGCCCGGCACGGGACTCGAATCCGAGACCTCATCTTTGTAATCGTATTATAGTAAAACTACGCGACCGAGGCAGTCAAAACAATAAATATTATCAGAGCCCTGTATCAGACAAACTTGTGATCAAACAGCAGACTTTCTACACAACAAACGTATTTATACATTGACTGTAGCTTTCGATAAGATCACATAAACATCGTTACATTTTATTCGGATGGTTTTTCCTCAAAACCGTGGCTTATAAGGTGGCAGTGTTAGTTGGTTCCGCGCCCCGGACACAATACGAATACATTTCGTCAAGTGAGATAATAATCGCCATTTAAATTTATTATAATTATTCACTACACAATTATACTTAGTGAGGAGATGTCGTGGCATATATTATGTATTTTTATCTGTGTCATGTCGGGTGAGTTAGCTTTTAATTTTTAATCTAATTTAATGTTTTAATTGATTTTCTATCAGTGACTACTAATTATTAAATAATTAAGACATTTTAAATATCCAAATATATGAGATATTTAAATTTAATTGCGAAATAATTAATGAATAGGAATATTAATTAATGTTTTGGAAATAAATAATAGTAGTAATGATATTACACTGTAGCTTCACTGCGCCACAATGCGTGAAACTTTGGCGTGAAATAAGCCGTAATGATATTACGCTTGATATTAACGAAATATTGTTGCAAATAATTTATACCTTGATTGGGATTTCGTATTTATTGTATTTTTAGATAGTAGGCGAGAGTTCTATTAGCGGTTTCTTCGACACGTCAAAAATTTTATTACGCCATTAATTGGTATAACTTTTATAGAACCAGTCATTAAGTTATTTAAAAACTGAGTAATCGTTTCACATTGTTTATTTAATTATTTTTATTTTCTAACGCTAATGCGTTTTTAATACAATGCCGCGATCTAATGTCGATGATAACATCAATGCAGATGGAGCTATTTTATCAATACCTTGCCATAAAATCATGGTTTTTTTCCCCATAGATACCCATACGCCCCGCAGGCAAAATTGATCAGGTACGGCAAAGACAGACTTATACGTAAGCCGGATACGTAGCGACCATTCTTGAAAACCACGACATATAATAAAATATGTATCACAACAGACTCCCGGGAGCGTCTGTGGTAAAATCAGCATTTGCTGGTGTTAATACATTCGCATCCCGGTAACGACCACCGTACGGTTAACGGTATACCCACATAAGTGTGTCATATTTTGGTCCACTCTGTATATATTTGGATTTTGGGCACAACCAGGCCGACATAACTATTTGTACCGGCGAGAGATAGAAAGTTAGCCACCTGGCACCTGGAGAATTATATTCGCTCTCTCAAGTACTTCAAAAAATCGATTACGGATCAGACATGAGACACGACTGACTGGTAATTCAGTGCGTGTGTGGTAACTAGTAGACCCGACACAACCACACACACTGACACAAGTCGTTACTCAACAATAAAAAACAAATGATTACCTTACTCTAAACTACAATATAACACTCGTAAGATACTTTGTAACGGTCATTAACATATATAATGTTCATAAACAAAACACCGCGCTAAAGCATCTACGCCTCACTTTAACATGTACTATATATTCGGCATATATACGGCACATATTCGGCCATGTTCGTAGACAGTTTTAAAACCTATTGTAGCTATATAATGTTTTGTCTTCTTCCATCCATCATCATCCATCCATCAGCCAAAGGAAGTCCACTGCTGAACATAAGCCTCTCCTAATGATTTCCACAGTGACCTGTTGGAGGCAGTCTGCATCCAGCGACGTCTCGCGACCTTTACCAGGTCATCTGACCACCTAGTGGGTGGACGTCCCACGCTGCGCTTTCCACCTCGTGGCCTCCATTCGAGAACTTTTTGGCCCCATCGGCCATCAGTTCTCCGTGCTATGTGCCCCGTCCATTGCCACTTCAACTTGCTAATCCGCTGGGCTATGTCGGTTACTTTAGTTCTCCTAAGGATCTCCTCATTTCTGATTCGATCGCATAGGGAAACCCCGAGCATAGCACTCTCCATAGCTCGTTGAGTGACTTTGAGCCTCCTAATAATCCTAATAATAATAATAATCCTCCTCCTCCTCCTCCTGTCTTCTTCGCTCAAACTGAATTCAAAAGTCGTTTAAAATGGACAAAACATTCGATAACTAAAATAGGTTTTAAAACTGACTATGAATAAGGCCATTTGTATTTAATTTCAAGAACTTTATCCCATAACAGTCTGTACACCAATAGTTATAATGCAGCTGCGGTTGAGTTTTAGTTCAAAAGTGAAAACCCGCATTTTTTTTGCTAATAACCTAAAATGCTTAACAATATATTTACAAACTGACATGGAAGTTGGTTGAAATATATAAATAGTTTCCCTGGTCGTCAAATAAAAGTAAATACTAAGTTATATATAAAGGAATTCGGACTAAAATTATATAAGGATCTTAACATTCGTAAATCTAATGTACTTCTATTCCCCTTTTTTTTTTTTGTTGACGCGGGGAAACCGATTTACCGCTATCGTCCCACCTTGGGGGAAAGTGGAGCGATTATGTTGGGTTCACCGGTCTAGGGCATACCAACCAAAACCCCGCGAGGCCCTCTTCGGCACAAATGGAACGGCCCCGGGGACCCGAAGCAAGAGCGCCTCAGCTTCTACCGGAACCGTTCCTGCACACTGCCGCTTACTTGCGGCTCTTACTGCTGCTGAGCATCTCAGGGTCGCATTGTATCTGTGTACCAATGGCACTACGACAGTCCCCCACTGCGTGCCCGCGACCCCCAAATCCCCATTAGTCGCCTTTTACGACAGGCAGGGGATACCGTGGCGGAATTCTTGAAACGCCCCCATACCACAGGGCGAATGTACTTCTATTCCCCTGCTACTTCGATCGTAACTGATTTGTTGAAAAATGAAATACGTATTTTATGATAAGCTAATTATTCTCCACGCTGCGGCCTTGCGATAGACTCGGTACGATTACCTACTCATACAAACACTGTCGACTTGTAATCTAATCTAAATGCACGGACAACCGTGTCCAATCATTGTCGTCCGTGTCTAATCATTGTCGTAGTTATAACCATTAACTAGATGTTACACGTCTGTTGGCGAAGCCTTAGCGTCGTCAATTATCTGATCTAATAGACATTACGATTTATTTTTGATTAATTTGTAATTTTATCCTTACCGTCATGCGAAATTCAATGGGAATTTAGTTTTTAGTTGGGTAAGCTTATTTGTGAGTTTTAAAAATAATAATGATAAATAAAAATCGTTTAGTATGGCATGACAAATCTTTGGTCAATTTTGCGATCGATTTGTCTTCCCACAAGTTCCCTGCATCTCCATCTACCCTTTCAACTTTTCATAAATATACTTAGGTATAGAAAATCCACGATTAAGCTTTCACGAAGAATTAAGATAACCTTTCATGCATCGTGGAAGATGTCTAGATACTGTCCAATTACTATTCGAAAGACGTGATATAAAATTATATGATGAAACGTCACATACTTCCAAATATTGCTTCTTGATGTTATTACTTCAAGATCTAAATCTAAATGTATTATAGCATGATGAGAGAACTTGTAACGATTTCCTGTAGAAACATTAACCATATTGTGTTATGTCTTATTTTTCAAATTAATAAGACGTCCTTGACCGACTGTACCCTGTTAATTAAGAATATTCGGTACTAATTAGTGATTAAATTATAATAAATTACATTATTTTTGCGTTAGTATTATTTACTATTATTACTAATACTATACATTATACATTATTAATATAATAATTACCATAGTAGAAGAGGTGTTAATTGGCGTATTTAGCAATTTTGCCTGTGGCAGGATATGCGCCTGTATTGCTAGGACCTCACATTACGATGGAAGGTCCATTTATACTGACAATGCAAATATCTCGCTTTACAGTTAGATTGTGAATTTTCGATGTGCCAACCATATTTAAAGCGGAGAGATTCTCTTTCTGTATCACCTTGCACTTGCTATCAAGACACCTGTAGTCATTTTATCGTGACATTAAAAATATACAGGCATACAAAGACGGAAAAACATCATGAAATCAAAACAAGACACACTTCCCCAAACATAAAAAGGACATTAGCATAGATGTGTAAAAAAATAAAGTTCGGATATAAATAAGAAAACATTTGCGTGAACACAACAAAGGTATTAAAAATGGCATTTTATTTTAACAACGCGAAAGCGAGAGTTGCGAAAAAGTTTTTGTGATGTATAAAATGGAGATATTAGTTACAGATTTGAGTATTAAAGACGCCGCACATGTATTTTGCAGTGAAACCATTTTGGAAGTGGTTGTGTCACTCTGTTGTCTGTCATAATTTAGCATAAATGGGCAGGCTCATCCGGGGCGGTACCACTCTCTCACAGGAAATCGACGTGAACCGACAGATTCGCTGTCGCGTTTCGTTTGATGGATGAGATTGCCGAATGCCCAATACCTTTTTCCTCTTCCCATCCTGTTTCCTTCCCGCTCCCCTCCCAATTGGGCCGGCAACACATCCATGATCCAGCGTTGTTAATGTTTATGGTCGGCAGTGATCATCATCTGGTGACCTGTATGCTCGTTTGTCGGACCTATGCAATAAAAAAATGTTTGTGTGTGACATTTGACAAAATTGCGTAATTGCGCCCCCAGTGACCGCACATTCCGGCGCTATTTTACCTCCTATATTGTTATAGGAGGATAGACTTTCTCCGCAACTGAAATCCCATCGCAATGAAGCATCCTACAAAATCACATTAATACAGGTTTTCCTACTAAATGATGTATTTGCGAAGATCATTTTTTAGACTAACTAAAGACATTCCTTTGTACCCGTTATTTGTCGCATGTTACATAATAGTCATAGTACATGCGACTCTATTTAGTTATGTATCAAAAACAATAATAATATTGAGTAAAGCGAAGTATCCACTGGCAAGTAACATCCAGAATTCCTTGCAGAAGCCAATTGCCAACTGTTTCCACTGGCTGCAATTTCTATACACGTACGGCTTGCAGCAATTCACTAAAACTTCCAGAAGTTCACTTGCGCAAGCGTTTCCACGATAGAAGTTGCTTGCTCAAGTCAACTTCGCAAATCCTATTGCCAGTGGACACTTCGCATAAGATTAATGAGCTATTTAAAAAAAATCAAAATATAACTACTAAATGTCGCAATATCGAAAAAATGCAATATTCTCACTTAGCAACAGTTTGAATAAGTGAAACACATTCGCGATTCCATAAACAACCGTAGCCTTAGCACAATTCCATAGCTCTATGTAGCTCCAAACAGATCTGTTCAACGTATTGTTCAGTATATACATATATTGTTATGAGCAATTCAGAGTATTCGGGTAGTCGTTGTAGGTAGAATATTGAAATAAATTGTCAATCACTACAATAATGTTTGGATTCAACTAATTGCCAATAAATCTTTCATGCTGTGCCTGTAACAAATATTAACATTATATAATATGTACTGTTTTCTACCTGTTTAATAATCATGGTTTCTAGGTCGAAATTCCTTTTATATAAAAGGCTTGTTCTATACGTACATGATCACTTTGTAATATCAGTATCAAAAAAACACAAAAAGTAGATATAAACGAAAAACAGTAAAACTTGTTGGTCATTTTTTACTACTCGTAATATCAAATGTTAGCGACTAAAACTAAAAAATAATTTGGCACAATTATCACAAACTGGTTTAGCAATTCATGAGTTTTTTGTCGGCGTTCGCGTTTTTGATATTGACCATAAATGTTAGCTTGATTGGAATATTCCGTATAGGGCGAATATTCTTCGAGAGGATCCATCTGGGGGCGATCTACGTTTATTATAAAATATTGCTTGTTTTCCACAACACAGATTTATAACAGTGGTTTAATTTTTTTTACACAAAACTGTGTTTTATGTTTTACGTGAAAACCTATCGAGAGTCAAGCGGCCAACCCGCATTAGGCCAGCGCAGCGTGGTGGACTATAATATGACTAACCCCTCTTAATCGTACTCTGAATTATGGAGGAGGCCCGTGCCCTGCAGTGGGCAGTATATGAGCTGATATAATGTACAAATAATTGTTTCTGATTTGACTCTTTGTCAGACTAAAAAGTTTCCCGTAGTTCTTGATATAGTAGTTTTTTTGTTGGGTGTGAAATCGAGGCAGATGCATGTGTGAACATTTATATTTATTTTAAATTTAAATTGCCCTGCAGTTAGGAGCACTTTAAAAAGTACAATATAATGATTTTGTCGTGCCACTATAAAATACGCACGATAATGTTCGCAGAATACTACAACAGTCACAACTGGCTAGATCCAACTGCGTTGAAGTCTTTTTAACCGCACTATTTGTAGGCGATGTCTGAAGAATGTTCATACTTTATACTGAAAAACTTAGAAGCTAAAAACTGACGCAAATTGTAGACTTAGAAATCGAATTAGAAATGAAATTGAATAACATTAAGCTGCCAAAAAATATTGCTAAAGGAAGTAAGGAAAAAAACTGTCAGTAATTGAAATTTTCCAAAATGAATTTTGCTTTACTTCTTTACGGATGAGATGTTTGACGCATTCTTACATGTCTGTAATATAAGATAATTCTTTATAAAATGCTATAACCGCAATAACCTTGTATTGGGCAGAACATTAACAAGTAAAACTAAACGTAACGACTAAAGCTAGACAACAATTTAAGAACGCAACATTCATTCAAAACAGCTTTTTAAGTGAATCACGAGTACACGTAACTGTGGGGAATTATGAATGACCCCTGATTTTTGCAACACGGAATTATCTATTTATTATAATTACAGTGTGGTGTATTAAGCTGATCAACGCGACCAGCAATGCGCGACCGAAACATTTTTTCAAATGACTCGTTGTCAAGCGGCAAATTGCCACGATCATAGCATCATGGAATTACGCCCATCCGGAAAGCGGCATGGCTGCGATCGGGGAACTATTGTGGATGCATATCAATTATCTGCTGATGCAAATGCACTTGATGGAGCAGCGGTTCCATCTAAATAGAGTATGCAACAGCGAGAAAGGTTATCTCTCGACAGTCGACGAAAATATGCCGGCCTGTTCGCAACCGAGTGTACACAGGCTGAGTCCATGACGCGTCATTCTTTGGTCTCTATTTTTTTATTGCGTATTGCCATCAAGGTTCTGGAGTGGAAGCCACGTACAGGCGAACGAAAAGTCAGCCGCCCGCCTACAAGATGAATGGAAGACATGATGAAGAAAGTGGCTGAATGCAGGCCGCTTCCAACAGGTCTATGTGATGATCCTTGGAGGAGGAGAAGGAGGCCTGTGTTCATAGGTGGACTTCCTGTGGCTGAAGAGAGAGAGAGAGAGAGATTTCCATCAAACGTCTTATGCCAAAAATTCTAGACGGATATACTTACGAACGGAAATAAGGGACCTCGTATCAATAAAAATGTAACTTGCGATGATGGATTTATTATAATTACATTTACTATAAATTATGTATTCGGTCCGCAGTATTGTTAGCTATTTAATTGCTTAGACCGTGATTTGAATTAATTTTATTGTTAAAACATTCATACAATTATGTTTAACTATAGTTTTCCGAGGCACGCGAACGGCTGCATCTGAGTCAAATGTTATCAAACAAAAATGTATTATATATTTATTGAATTCATAACGATATAAATCAATGTTTGTGCCGTGCAAATAGTGTAGACAACACTATGAGTTATCTATGAATTGCAAATGCTGTGGCATCCGCTAAAAACACATTATTTGTATTTTAAATTAATTTATTCATATTATTTATTTTATATGCCGGAGTCAGGAATTTGTGCCCGATATGTTGTAGGACGAACACACGCAAAATGAAACGTGGGTGCCCTGGTTGTATCTCTGCCTACCTCTTCTGGGAAAAAGACGTGATGTTCATCTATTGGACAGATAACGTTTCCATGTCTTCTCAATTTCTGTATTTGATATCATCTACAATTTTACGATTACAGCTCATTTCTTTTCGCCTCTTGATTTTTTATAACCGGCCATTATATTATAATTGGTACCTACATTAATTAGTGGATTTGCGACAAAAGCGATTGTTCTAAACGTTTCAGTTATTTATTAGTCAAGTACATAATTGATTTATTGTTGTAGTTTGACATGCAATCGTTTTATAATAGCAAATTAGTTCAGTAATCGATATTAATGCTAACTCGGCCGCCTCTTACTATTTGGAACGGATATTTGGTCCATTGTATACCATAATGGCCAAACATGATAATAAATGAACAAAATGAATTCGTTTATTTTTTAAATAAAGAAAAACATTAATTCTTATTATAATTCCCTGAGTACTCCGTATCAACAAATAAATTGACACATAAGATATTTCGAGGGGAGCTAGAAACAGTCTTTCTCTTTACTAATCTATTCTAACATACCCATATTTAGAATAATTTGTCTTCAAGATTTAGTGACTAAAGAGCTCACTCGCCTCTTATATTATTAAAACGCTCCGTTAAAAAAAAAACGAGAATCCAGTTTACGCACGTTCAAGTTCATGTACAAGCTACAACGAAGATCTGTCAATTCTATGTTTAAACTGGCGACATTTTTATAACCTTCAAAGTGATTCTGTAATAGCTGTAACATTTATGTATACGAGTACATCGTAAATAGTTACAATAGTCGAAAACAAGACAGGTGAGCAAACTGGCCGGGGCGTCCTCGACCGTGGCCGAGGTCGCCGTCGCAGTTGGTACCGCTGTTTGTAATTTATTCTAGTCATCACGACGCAATGGGGAAGCGCCGCGCGATTACGCATTTTACACTATTTAGGTATAGAACTGTAAGGAGCATATGTATATACTTATACATATTACGATACTGGTGGTATTGAAAAAAAAAGCTTAATGTATGTTGAGCATTTCTTAAATTATTTCAAATGATGTCTTTGCGGTTAGTATTAAGCATAATATATATATACATAGGTATATCGAAGTTCGTTTACTGTGCTAATATATTACGGGTCGGGGTCAGTTTGTATATAATTTTGAAGATATTGCCATACATCTCTCCTTACATGCATTTTACATATTAAGCATCTATAACATTAAGAACTTAATTTTGCATATTTCTGCACTTCAAAATAACCCTGTACCAGATACCAAGATAAATATTTTGAATAAATTATTCAAAGCAGGACACTTCGCACTGCGTGTGTAGTTATCATAATAATTGGCTATTAAACATCTCCATTCTCAATTGTCTATTCAGTTTGAATACAGAAGACAGTATTGTTGGATCCGATACACGTATACATATTATGAGGATATTTTTCGCTTATTTGGCTCTTGAATCTCAGCATCGGCGGCACCGTTTCCATATTTTATTGGATTTTTTTATATAAACTAAATGGAAACAAATTGGTGATAAATAAATTAAGACATCAATTCTAAATCGCTGTCTCTTATACCGTGTGCCGCAGATGATTCACGTCGTAATGACCGTGCGTTACCATAATTGTCGAACGGAGAATTTGCGGTTCCACGATCGAATACCTTTTAGTCTACGAATGTATCGCAAAAACTCGTTGTAAACAATGATCACGCAATATAATGTTTAACTGTTTGTTACTGCTACATGCAAAGACATTCATGGTGTTGCGTAAGGTTGGTACTTAGCTGGTGGTAGGATATCCACGCGGATAGCGAACACCGTACATAGTGGATATGACTACGTTATAGAGGCTGACGCAGTCTCGTTTCGAGTTCGTCCTGTAATCTGCTTACGTATCCGGATATACTCGTACATGCGGATATAACAAGGCATATGTATCGATCGGCGAGAGATAAACATCCCATGACAATAATACACGTCGATACTATTTGCACTGCGCTTGCCATCAGGCGTCTTGCAGTGTTTACAAGTTTCTAATACTCCCGAAATACTACTCATAGTCCAACACCTCACGTGTTTTTCCCAGAGTTGGTACCGGAACACCCGCGTTTGGCCTCGTGTGCTCCGTCTCACGATGTGCTGGGGGCGAGCCTGTCGACTCCAATTAATTAATTAATAATTAAAAAATATAAATACACCCAATACTCACACAACCATATTCATCTGTTCTGTGCTCGTAAACATATTAATGAGTCCACTTTAGATCAATCAAGCCTTGTGTCGAGGGTTTTAAAATTACGAGAGACTTTTCGGTCTCTTAATAATTTGCAATCGATTCGAACCAGTAGCCTTTCGTTCCACATCTTAATGTCCTTTAACCAACTGCACTACGCGGCTGTGGAGACCACGGGTGTGACTGCTGGGTGTATTTTTTGTTTCTTTATTCTTTTCACTCGTCACAAACAATACAAATTAAAATTAAGATATGGGTAAGACTCACAAGGTATGAGCTATTTGAGTTACCCGCCACGCATCTCAAAAGTTACTCACTAAATAACTCTTATCATGGAGAAACGAAAAGAAATACGCAGGACTAAAGGCTAGCTGACGTCTCCGCAACTTGATATACTTATGTACGTTATAATATTGAGCGACATTTAAACAGACGTAAACTATTTCATGTATTTATAGTCCTTAAAAATAACAAAGTAAAATGCCTAGCCGTCGATCAAGGCGCAGATAACCGATAGTCATCTCCCTATGACCTACACACAGACAAATCAGTCACAGCCACAAGTGACAACAGGAGGAAAATGACATAAGCGCGAGTTATCCACAGGGAATCACCGAACGAAATGTACTAGATGTAGAGTTTTCCTCTTGGCTGTGTTTAGATCCACGGATAGCCGCGTATCCGGTTCAAGCCGACCTGATGACTACACAGGGATATAGATATGTAGCTATTGAAATGTGCAGTTGGCAGGTCCGCGTCTCGGAAAGGTCCGTAAGCCGTCGCCTCCGGTTATCAATATTAATCAATGGCAGTAGTCTTTAAGCCGTTTCGCAGTCCATAATTGATTAAACCCCATTAATCTACGGTCTCATGGACCATGCTCCAAGGCCGACGTCCTTAAATAGATTTCGTGGAAAGATCCGTAGCTATACTGTTTATAACTTCATCTTGCCACGCCTGTAAATGTGACTTCATTTAGGTTTACGAACGAACATCTGCCTAAAGTCAACTCTACCAGGGAGGACCGATCAGAGCACTCGCTGGTGCTATGCGAGTTGACAAAAATCTCTATGGTATCGAGGTCACCCTTACAATGTTATCCTTCAGCGATAACTAACTCGACATACACGCGCAACTGCGAAGTCATTGGTGAATGCCTTGGGCTTGAACCTGCGACCTTCGGCTCGCCAATCCGGTCCGCGCACAACTAGACTCGCTTTAATTTCGTACTCTATAACTGTACTAGTAATGACCTTCAACGTATGTGCCGCTCGTTATCAACAGACGAAAGTGAAACAATCCATGAATATTAACATTTATGTGCCTATAAATTGTATTTCTCACCATTAAGGATAATTATTATACAATTACATTGAACCCCTAGATATAAAAAGGCAGATACTCTACTCTAGGCACTATCAAAAGTGGGTGCCAAGAACAACGAACATAACACTCGTAATAAGTTTCCCGTTTCGCAATTCCCTATACAGGGTAAACGTAGCTAAGTGGTAGTATTATGGCTTCAGATACTTAGCAAAAAAAAGCGTCAATTTATTTGTTGGAAATTTTTACTTGTCATTGTCATGTATTTGGGTAGAAAATACATAGTTTTCCCAAAATATCCAAACACGATGATATTTAAAAATTGCAACTTGTCTCTTTATTTAGAATTTTTTTGCTGCATCATATCAGCTGTAATCACTAAAACTACCACCTGACTTCGTTTTCGATCGCAGTCTTGGTATACCCTATATATAAGAAGTTCTTATTACCTACTCCAAATGGCGAATTCCATTATTTATCTAATGAAAGTAATTGTGCACGTCATGCATATATGTAGATGGAACCATCGTAACTTACACAAAAAACGTGTACGTATGAGAAAAAACGTCACAAAAATATTTATCATAACATAAACCACGATAACTCTAAGAAACTCGCTTAGAATTAGCCAAACTATATTTTACTATTTCTTTTTTTTATCTAATTGTAAGGCGGTTCAAATAGAATATCTAGCTATAAAGATTATTTTTCGTTAGTCGACACAATTAATTAAACTCATCACGTCACTGTATGACGTGGGTTACTATAACAAGTTTTTCATCATTATTCGCAATGGCCGCCGCGGTTTGATTATTAATTCCAAAACCGAATAAACATTTAATCGCTTACCATTAAATCTGGGATCATTAATTGCACTGGATAGAACAGCGTGGAATTGCAGTCTCGCTAATAACTTCATTAATACACCAAATCCCTATCGGATCTAGCGGGATTAGCAACGATGTTCGATTAGGTACATACTAGACACTTTTACGGTAGCCACGTGCCAATTAAAATGGTGTTGTAAGGTTTTTCTACTGTCCATGAGCGATCGTATCGCTTACTAAAAAATCTAATGATTGAATCTTAATAAAAAAATCAATAAACTTAGTCTTCTTTATTTCTATAAATATTTAGTTTTTGTCCATGTCTATATTTTGTATTATAACACTTCATAATTATAGGTAAGCTCATGTTTTGATCGCTCAAGCAGAACCCATGATTTACCAAGCTCATAGGCGGGTGAATAGGCGGGCCTGTCGCCATGCCCGGTACAAATACCACTTCCAGGCAGCTCATATTTGTATGACATTTTATTTAACTGGAAAACGGTAAAAAAGGGGTTTTCCCATCCTAGGCGAATCCGAGAGGAGTAAGGCATACAGCATTATAAAATTAATTCACTTTCCCTAACATAAGTAATACATAATTCAACAAAGGGAAATGCAGTGGTAGGCACTAGCATCACCCGCATTTAGCCGAAACTATTTCCATCCAAATGTGATATTGATCATACAGGACTCGTCTATCACCATATCGAACACAAAATATACCCACAGTTGGTAAGCCGTCAGCTGTGAAACGAAAGGCTGCAAGTTCGATCCCTGCTCCCAAACAGGCATTTGTTTTGGGTCTGGGTGTTTGTGCCACTGAAGAATCCCAAAGACCAAAGACAGACTTGTGTCGTACGTGTTATATAATAGTCAGACCTATATATGTAATTGTTGTGTGTATTTATTTATTTAAATACCAGACCTGAACAATTCATACGAGATTGATTAAACCAAAACAACTCACATTTAGAGATTTGCCTAACCTGGATATCAAACCCACGATCTCCCGCTCCACATGATAATTGGGATAATCGCCAATCCGTACTAGGCCAGCGTGGTAGACCATATGGCCTAACCACCATCGTACTCCCGATCGTAAAGTAGAACCGTGCTCTGCAGTAGGACGTACATAAGTATATGGGTTAGTGCAGTACATGATAAATGCTACTACAAGACCAATAAGGCGTCTGTATTTATAATTCAAATATAATATATACCTTTGCCAATATGCCATTCGATCTCGCATTAGTTTAGTTTTAGTATAGAGTTGATAGAAGTGATCTAACAGCGGTTGCAACCGGTTGTCCTGCGTTATCAATATGTTTCAGCCTAGTCACGGTCGCCCACGGCCGTATTTACAACTGCTTACAACCAATTCGATAGGGATAAGTTAATGTACACTTTGATCACAATATTTGTTATTGTATTCAAAATAATAGATTAGTTGATTTTTGTCAGATATATAATTCGCAATTTAATTACGCAATCAATTAATCGTTTCTACATGTGAATGAATTAGTCGATCTATAAAAGAACTTTATAAGATTTAGTGTCCATCAAGGTTACTTTTACACTCAGCACACACTGGCACCAGAGTGGACCTGATAACCAACCAAATGCTATCTTCCGAGACAGTATTCGCCGCGGGTTCGAATCTACACATAAATGAGAGCACTAAATTACCCAAAACAATCACATAATACCGAAAGATAATTACCGCAGACTTTAGAGTGAAGAAACCTTAGTGAAAAATTTGCTGACCATAGAGATAATTACAAGAAGTTCCATTGTATTAGAAGTCCGCAATAGGACTATACGCTAAGCTGCCCCATTGAACTTTTGACTTCGAAGCGTCAGGACTTTGAATAGGAGCAAACACGCAGCGATAAATTCACGGTGATTGAAATGTAAAGGAATTGAAATCGTAGGACAAGAATCTGCGTCGCGTGCGAGCCGGCGGCGTGCTGTCTCGGGCCTTATCTACGAATCCATTTCACAGCCCCAACTTAGCACCGATCGTGTCAGGACTTGAATACTAACAACTTATCTGTTCATTTTCAATATCAGCTTAAATTTCAAATTGTATTTACCAAGTTAAATGCTTTTTCGACTTGACCTAAAGTTGTTTGTTCTGTTTAACCCGTTTTACTGTCTAGCAAATAATTTTAAATTAATTTAATATTAAAGATTTTAATTAAACTTGGCTTCGAAGTTGCTGCCAATATTATTGATATGATAAACAAATAGTACGGTTTTATCTATTCATTATTTGGGTATTAATTTCATATTTTAATACACACATTGAAGGTAATAAAAACATATTATTTTAAATTATCTGTACCCGGGCTCTACCCGCGTTGTTTGTTTTTTGAGAATTAACCTTACAATTAATCATATAATTTTATATCTGACATTCGCCGTATATGCTATTACCCCGAATCACTATTTTAAGACAATTGTTAAACTTAACCTGTTCATTAAAGATCAATGTCACAAAACAATCAGACAAGTAATGGTATACTCGTACTCGTAGCTCGTAAGTCATAGTCTAATTACTCATTACCGCGCTCGCAGATCATAATTACTTAGTAACGATATCGTTTTATTTAACAACTTCAATGAATGCTTTTATGTGTGTTTTACGAATGATTTACTACTACGTGTCTGTATAGAAGTGCCCTCAGGGTCACGTTATAAAAAACCAATCGGTATGAAGGACAATCAAAACGTTATTAACTTTCTTGGTACACGTTCCGACTTGCAGAGAAGAGTCACCTTCTCAATAGGTATGATATGAAAAATATATTGGGTTATTTACATTGAGTTGATAGATGGTGCGTCGTTGTCGCGCAAGTGGTTATGTATCAATTGTCCGCAAGTGGTACATAGCGTTCATTGTCGGCGCATCTTGTTAAAGTACATAAGAGTGCACATAGGCCTGACAATGCATCAAGAACGCGTGATAAAAGAGAGAGATCCTGGGGCGCGCTGCTCCAACGATGCGGGACTATATTAGCCGGAACACAATTTGATTCAAGCTCAGTGTAGACCGCGCAGCCGCCGGCCGCGCAGATCCGCCGCGTCGCCCGAATCCGGCCAAGTTTTCTTAAGCAGGCGATGAGGGAGACCAACGGTATGTTCGATTTTATTTATTTCTTCTTGATGCAAATTGTTATTTATGTTGTCGTGCAGTGCGTGGCGAGTTTGTTCCTTGTACATCGCGTGTTTGAAACTTCTCTGCTTAGATTTACTTAGCGTTGTTTTGACGACATCTTGGCTTAGTATTTTTTATAATTGCCGTCACAAAGGTGACGAAATGCGAAAGCACTACATAGTTTATACATTATCTAAATTTATGTAACCCTGCCCACGGAAATTTAAGGCGCGATTGACGAAACCATTGAGCAACTTTTAAATGTAATGCTAATACAACATCCATATGCGTCTCTTGGGGGCCAATTCGGCATGTCTTTAAAAATTGCGACTAACACCGGAGATAAAACAGTTCGATATTGTTGTTTAAGTTATCTGCGTAGTTACATAGAGGGCGCGAAACTGTTTGCTTAGAGGGATGTAATTCACGCTAACATCATCCTGTGATCCTCACTTTGTGTAGTGGGTAGGTGATGCATTACGCTTGTGCTTCTCCGGGGGCCACTTGCCTAACACCGTTGTAACTACTCACGAGTCGTGCATTGGGTTGCAGCCTTCCATTGCTCGCATTCAGTGGAATACTGCAACGCACTGTAAGACTTGATCATCTCACATCACAGTTAAAGAACAACGGACTCAAAAATGAGAAGCCGGTGCAAAAAGTCATGTAATATTTAAATCTATTTATACATTTGCAATAACATTAAGAAATAGATTGTTGGTTTGTTTTTAAATTTAATAGTCCAGAGCCGTAATTAAAATATTTAACGCCGCATAATATAACAATGCAATGCTTGCTACTAAATCAATAGATATTTAAAAATACAAAAATAATTACTAACTCATAAAACTGTGCTGTTTGGGGATCGATAGGAAATTTCACGTATCTGTCATTGTAGTTTGGTCTCTATTACTAATACTCTATCAAAATAATCATTGTAGTTCGAAATATAAATAATACGCTAATTAACGCCGCCAACTTCGGTTTGCTTTTAGGCAATAGAACATTGATTTTTAAAAAAGAACTTAATTCACAGCTATTATCACGATAGATCATATTATTGTTAGGCTAATACATTTACCGGAAACAAAAAGAACAATTAACGAAGCTTATCACGCACAAGGCAACTGCAAGGATGTAAACAAATGAAATACATACGCCATACACAGAGTGTCCCACGATAGTACATAGCACCTCATGGCTTAATTACCGGGAAGCGGCTGAAAAACGAGAGTCCGCGGGTTCGGTTCGCGCTCCGAAATCAATGTTCGAGTGATCAACAAACACTGTTTTTGTATATAAACCAGTGTTTGTATGATCAACAGAAACATTGTTTCGGGTTTATTCGTTGCGGGATTAAAGGATAAAGAAATGTGTGAAATAGAAAACGGTTGCTACTTTGTCGTTTGGAAAGAAGTGAAGAACTAATGAACTCATGCAGAGAGATCCAGGGCCTGATATATGCTTCTTGAAGTTTTTCCACTTAGGAACTTTATGGACATTAAGTGTAATTTAAAATTGTATATTTTATTAACGGCCTCCATGGTGCAGTTAGTTTAGAAGCCCGTTGTAAACCGAGCGTGGTTACTCCCCGCACCGGGAGTATGTTAATGCGATCCACGGGTTCGAATCCATTGTTTCGGGTCTAGGTTGTGAGAGGCTGATGAATCTTGTTAAGTTGTGTTATTTTTTATCATTTGTACATATTTGTGAACCACTGTTATTGAATCAATGCTTTTACTAACACGTTTTAGATAAAATACTGCATAAGCAAAACAAGTTTTTTGACATATACTTTCAAGCGTAAAAGAATAATATTCTGTCAACCTCGCTTATTTTTCATGCAATACAATTAATACTTAGTATAAATATTAAAAAATAATAAACGCCACACACAGGCTCAAAACGTGTGCTGAAGATTTAACGCTTAATTATCATGTTAAATTCTCCGCGCTCAGAATACAATTAAATAATGAATATTTATTTCAACGCGTTTATGATATCTAGGAAGAACTTGCCAGTACGATACTATTCCCGACTTCACACGATTAGTTAGGAAATGAATTGAGGTCGTCCGTGTAGGAAATAACGTTAAATTGTGAATATAAATATTAGGAATAATTTATATTTATGTTTAAATTTTGTCGCTGAATAGTCGCGTGTCATTGAAATTCTCCCTCCCCATTAAAATTCGGCGCTGCAGTGTTGCTTATGCCAGACTGCAGCAAAGCTCAGTGGAAGGCCCATTTTCCACGCATTAGTTGAATAGATTTGACTATATGTTCTTGCATATTAATATTTTTGTCTTGTTATTTTTTTTTATTGTCTATTTATTTTTATTTGCGCCTTCAAGTATATGTCGTTCATTAAGTGCCGAATTGTATTTGTCTTACATCCTAGTAAATTGTATATATTTTTTCTATAAACGTCTCTTATATTGAAGTGGCATGTCGATTCCTCAAACGCGTAAAAAGACCCCTTGTACCCTTTACTCATAACTATTCAAAAAAATAATCTTTGTTTAGACGTGTCAAAGGAGCTAGTTAGCGAGACTAACTCCTTGAGAATACATCGCTTTTAGAAATCCCATCTCCAAGTAAACATTGTCCCATATTGTAAAACTAAAAGTATATACTAGCAAGTCGTAACTCAGCGGATACCAGTATATACTGCACCGCAACAAGCTTTCAATTTGCGATCTTTTTGTTCGGGTATTACCGCTGTGGTGTGAAGCGACGGGCTGATTGCGGGCGGCACAATGGGGCTCCACTCTAATGAGGAAGTATTTAGGCTATCAATCGACCATTGTAGTGCTTATATGCAAGGCAAGTGTGATCGGGCGGCGACGAGCCCCGGCCTGCCTGTCAAGCTGTGCACCACAATTGAATGATTGCAATCCATCTCCGGTACAATATCCTTGCGATTACTTTCATTGTGTCCTCATTGCTATCTATATGGATACGTACCCAGTATTTTACGTAGTTTAATGTTTGTAGAGGCTAATTTTGCAATATTGAGGACTTATTTCTATCACAGTCTATTAGATAGGGATTTCCATTAGCAGTAAAGATCTTAGTTAAAACAAAGAAAATTGTTTATGTGATTGGTGAGAAGTAAGACAATGTTAATAAAAGCAAATAAAGTTGATCAATACTTAATATAAAACTATTCAAGAATATGTCAGTAGCAATATTCACGGTAATAATACAATAACTGGTTATCTCGCGTGTTTGTGCCGCGTCACATAGCAAAAACAACGGAAAAAACTATTAGTATTTACACTCGTCGTTCAAAATTGAAAAGTTATTTCATAGTATCTTCGGTTACTAATTCAATAATAATATTACGTAGATAGGTACCTCGTATTATATTTTTTTCTATCGACTTTTTTTCTTTTGATGACCGAATGTTTTTAATTTATTTTTAATCATTATTATATACTTTTAGAATTCTTTTGATGATACATAATTACTTTTTAAATATTTGTTCATAATGTATAATAAAACAACATTAATTTCTTTTTGAGTCGGTTTTAAATTGCTATGAATGTCAATTAATTTGATTTCTTCAGTATGAATAAGACATATAATGATTAATATCGCTAATTATTTAATTAATATTTTTTTTCATTGTATAAAATATTTATATCAACACGTTGGTATAACATCAAACTAACATATAACAGCATAAAACTTATTAAATACTAAAAATACAGACAATTAATTACTACTATCTGATCTCAACCCATTCATATTGTTTGATAATTCTTATAAAACCGGATGTACTTTCGTCTTTATAAATTTCTGTTACTTAATTTAATAATAACAATAGTCGCATAGCGAACTACTTCGTCTGGCTCGAATATTTCAAGAAAAATATCAAGTTGTCCTTCAACTTGCGTCATAAATTATACATGTGATGAGCATCATTCATATTTACGTCGAATACATAATATCACATACATTATTCGATTGCAGTTGACGTGACCGTCACCTAATAAATATTTAGTACGAATCATAATTTTATTATGAAGCATTTGTGGAATACATTCAAATTGCGTCGTATTGAAGTTCTTTTATCGACCAATATTTTATTGTCTTGAAATAGAAACATAAGAAATAGTTCCATCCGAAATAACATTATGTGGGTTGTTCGAGTTCGAGTATGAATATTGTGCTTTGGCAATTAATTCGCCGCGCTATCAAATCTTAGAGTAAGTGCTAATGGCAGTAGTAGTACCTCTGCCTGTCCCTTCAGGAGTATTTGAGCTATAGATAAAACATTATTCAGAATTTTAGTAAAACCATATTATTTCTAAACCCTTACTAAGTCCCGTCAATGATTTCTTTATAACTATTCCCATCAATAATACCGTTTGTCGATCACACGAGACTTTGACATTGCACACAATGATAGCGTCAATGTCCCGCCAGAGCTGGCAATTTGGGCTGATTGAATTGTCGGTGGCAACGCACCGCTCGTTGCGGTAGGTCGAAGTTGCCTTGGCTCGCCTCTGAGAGGCCAGGAGGTGGCAGCTCACAGGCAATTTGTTAATCTGGACTGAAGCGGTTATCCCACTTGCATGTGTATTGACTAACAAGCCCGGTTGTTGTGGAGTGCTCGATGTCACTCCTACTTACTGTTTGTTGTGTGAAATCCGATGCAGGGCAGTATCTCTGTGTTGGTACTTGATACAATATAGAAATAACTCTTTCTGTTTTGTTCTATGTTTTAGTAGTAGACTGTTGCAATTTGTTTTCATTTTCCGCATTAACATTAACTTTGTCGTGAAAGATTTATTGTTTCTATTGTTTTACAAAATGTTTTATTGATGAACTATGTACGTGTCATTAAAATATTTTAATGTTCTGGAATCATTAAATTTTATTACCGTTTTAATAAATTACTTATAATATTTTTATATATGAATTAATTAACATTTTAATATGTACGTCTCTATGATGCAAAATTAAAGTGTAGGTATTTGAATTACGTACATTTAACATTTTTGCCGACAGTCTTTTATCTTTATGTTTCTGTGATCTTATGTAACAGATTGTGAGCAGATTATAAGGAATTAATTTAAGGCTTGACATGTTATACTAAGCTACGTGTGTGTATTTTGTTGAAGAAGACTCCTGTGTGCCTACACATGTTTATTTAAATGTTTGATTGTCACTACTGTTAGAGGTTATTGTCGTGACTTAACTGAAAACTCTGAAACTGAAAAACTGGAATAACTTTAATAATCAATGTTTAACAAAATCTACATAGCGACTCGTCCTAGTACTTTCCTTCAATACGATAATCCCTAACAATGTGTAAATTTGCAATGTGGTCATTTGTTATATAATACACTGGAGATTTTTTTCTTTAATGTAACGGAAGGAAGGTTTTGTTTGTTTAAATGGAAGGTTTTTGACATTGCTGAGACTGAGTTCATAAGATGGAGACACATGCCGGACAGACCTGCAGGAGCGAATACTTGTTGACACGGCTTGTGTGTCAATGTGTGTGTGGACACATACACACGACTACACGAGGTACAACATCTCCCGATTGATCCCCAGGGCACGTGTTGAGCGAGCGGTTGCAGGTGCGGCGGCAGTCAGTGCCCGTCATATACGTGCGAGGATCTCATTACGATGTAGGATTCGACGTGGTGAGTTGCGCTGCAACTGTTGTGGTGTCGGGTTTCACTTTTAGCTTAGCGCTGCCATCTGCTGACCATTGCTGGAACTACAGTATTAACTGGGCTAACATGCGAGCTAACACCACTAGAATATCTGGGATGTATCGCTTCTCGCAGCTCGTGGAGCTAGAAGAAGCACATATGCAGGCCGGGCTGACGGTGCCGGCCGCCGAGATTTGCCCTCATCTCGGCAGTCCTCACCGTCTCTTGGATTGCATTGTACTAACCATCAAATATGTAGTTTTGTTATCACACCTGAGCTTTCACCAGCTAACAGTATCATTGCTAAGTACAGCTGCGCAGGGTGCCCACTGCTCAACATATTCGTAAATGTTTCGGAGCGATTTGTTTAGGTAATATTGGTGTGGTCATATTCATGTTGTTGTTTATTATATCCGCTTTTGTTTAATAATTTATCAACATTTACAGGTAAGAAGGTATTGCTTCCTGCTTTATATTTACAACATTCATTCATTTTAATTCTAGGCAATTGCCTGTACATTATAGAAGAGCGACTTGATTATTCTATTTGTTTATACCACCCTTATATAACTTGCTCGGAGTCCTATCTTATTAGAATATCGATAGGCGGCAAATAATTTCTCATCAATCAACATTTTAATGACAACATACTCAAGTCGAACATGTTTTTACTGACCGCGAGCCCCTTACTTGGGTAACTGATAACTATTGCCTGGTTTATGAAATATATCCGATTATAATTCATGGAACTGTTGTGCTGTAGACAGTAGTGAAATTGGAAACGACGCGCTGACTATCACTAGCAGGAGCTAATGCTATACGAGTTATGTCGCGTTTTGTTCACTTTATTTTTTTATAGCAAAGACTTTGTATAAATGATAGTAGATCACAAATAGGTGTATCAAACTTTTAGCTAAGATAGTCTGAATACCCAGGGTATCTACGTAGAATTCCTGTTGCTCTCATAGACTCAATACAGCAATCAAATAGAATTTCGAGTCCTGTGTGTAAACGTGTATATAACAGATCTGATCCTCAGGGGCGCACGTTCGGCTCGCTGATTAAGAGCTACGTCGCCAGCTCTGAGACGGTGCGCCAACTCGAGCGGGAGTACAAGACCGACGGTGGGAGGGCGGCGTACGACAAAACTTTGATGAATATGAAAAAGAAGTTCCCATACTACGTCAAAGAAATACAAGGTGTCGCAGACGGAGCCAACGTCTCCTTCCACCTGGTAATTATGATTATACTATAAAACCATACCAAAGTCCGCGCCTTATAATAACCGGTTAAAATAGTGCTTATTTATAAATTATATATTTACGTGTCTTACGTTTGCTGCAAATGAGAATTTTCCCTGCTTTCTAATTTGTTCGAATTATTGTTTTAATACTGTACCTATTACTGTTAGGTGCGATATCATAACTCCAAAAAAATGTTGCATCCTTTTGGTTATTAATATTTTTATTCTTATTACCGTAGATAAACTATTGAGACATTTCAAATAGCCCCATAAAAAATAATATATAATCTGCATCGCACATTAGTAAATATAGTTATTCAAGTGCGCCCCCATATCAATGGTAATGACTTTAACCTTCAGCGCGTTATCAACTTCTTTTAATATGCGAACACAACATTCAGTTAAACCACAGTATATTATGATATTTCACTTCAGTACTGAGCGTGGCTCCTTTCCAATACGGCTAGCATAATTAATAATTATAATTGTCATTACTTTTCATTTTGATCAGACTCTACTGAGATACTAGGCTTGTGCCGTAGGTATCAGGCTACGAGGGACTTTTCGGTCTCAAAACAAATTTTGGATCACACAAATATTTGCACCATCGCAGGAACCGAACTCTCCATCTCTTATTTTACAATTGTTGTCTTAACTAAAGCTGAGCTTGTCGAAATAATGTAAAAAAAACCAAGGATATAAGATTCTATTTTTTCATGAAGTATAACAATGTCTACAACAATTAATTTTTTTTAGCTGTTCCTCTTGCAAGCAGACGACATTATCCTCACCATTAACGACAACCATCTACTTCGCAACGACACCGGCGGCTGCAGCTCCGTTGCCTTCAAAAATGACCACAACGTGAGTATATTATATCTATTATAAAACACAGTTCGTATCCACGCGGATATCGAGCCCTAAGGCGCACTACACAGCGAAGCCACCGGGCCGCTGGCATATGTCGGCAACATTTTGTTGGCAGCTAGCCAGCGACTTCAGTCATTGCAAGCCGGAAAACTTTGGCGGCGACATGGCAGCGGCTCGATATAATAAGGAACATTTTATTACGTTGTTGTCGTTATGACAAGCAGAGCGCTTGCGTTGTAGAATTGTCATGTCGGCCGGCAACACGTACGCTTGCCGCCGACATGATGTTTTTCTTATTGGCCGCCGGATAATACCGGCGGGCTGTGTCGTACCGGCGAGCTGTGTCGCCGGGCCGGAGTTTTTGATGTGTAGTGCTCTTAACTCCACCTCATACAATAGTTAAGAATCAATCACTGTGACCTACATCGGTGGATACTCTATCTATCTGGACTACAAAAAATAATCGAGATGCCCATCCTGGGATTATAACCTAGGATTCCGCTGACCCATAACTCATACTCGCATTCACAACACACACTGCCTCGAGCCGATGACGTATGAAAAGTGTAATGATTGATGTTACAGATAATACTTGGACACACCGAAGACGCTGCCAAAGATATCCTGAACCATTTCTACATTGTGTCAGCCCACATCATACCTACCAAAGAAGACAAAGAACATGGGGTAAGCCTCTCCAACAAGACTATCCGCTATATTGAGCTTATTTACATACCTGCATAGTCCTGATTCCAAATTCGGCCGGAAATGTGTTGTGGATTTCATAAACTGCCAAAAAGATTTCAATCACCATAATTTTCAAAGATTTTCATAAATACTACTTTTTCGAAATATACGTCTTATGGACACTTTACAGAGTTAGGAATTCAAAAATGGTTTCTGGTCTGGTTCTGTTCATTTTGCTAAATTACCTTGCTCAAACAGTTGTTTATGCGCAGGCCACCGAAGAACGCTTTTCCTCGTTGTGCTACGCTGGTCAGATGCCAGGATACACCATGGGCTTCAATCAAAATGGACTCGTGTTCTCCATCAACACCCTCAGCCCGCTCCAACTGAAGCCTGGCAACACGCGTGAGTATCCCATCGACTAGTCTTTTAAAGGAACGTTATTTGCTACGCTAGAAAATACGTTGGCACGTAGGCAAAGATATCATTCGCTGAGCCGAATCGGAAATCTTCAGAGCCTTGGGTAGCTCTAGATGGGCTGATACACTCTCGCCTTTGTCTCATTGGGGTTGGTGGATTAAATACCATATTTTACATTCCGGACATACTTCTATCGACTTTTACATCTATACCTATGCCTGTGGGTTGCCCAAATATTTGTCTCGGTGCAGAGATCGAATCGACCTCTCGGTTTACAGCCGGCGTCTAACCAACGCTACCGCAATGTTTTATTTTCAAAACGAACTGTTCCTGTAACATTTTTATCTTCCAACACAAATTTGTTTTTGTTCTACAGCACGTACGTTCATCACGCGCAAGATGCTGTCGGCGCGCAGCTTCAGGGACGCGGAACGGATCCTGCGCGACGAGGGACTGGGCATCGGCAACGGCTTCTCCGTTAACATGCTGTGGGCCGACGCATGGGGCGACGTGCAGATCTACAACGTCGAGGTGGCACCGGACCTCAAGGCCGACCGCTCCACTATAAGCGTCAAGAAGTTCGACAAGGATCCGCTCGTGCATTGCAACAAGTTTGTATTCCATGTCTCGAATACTTTGCTTTTACCACAATTATTCCTGCAATTAAGCTATGCTAAGCAAATGCTAAGTAGTTGAACGTGCGTTCAAAACTAATAAGAGTTTGTCATCGTTCTATTAAGTAGCTTAATTGTTAGTATGGAGTTGATGTACATCTTATTTTTCTTCAGCCTTTGTATCCACCCAATACTGAGTATAGGTCTCTTGTAATGCACATAATTAAAAGTAATTCAGCTCGAGGTATATTTAATAGGAATATATCATGGTATATGTTCATGAAATTAAAATGATTATCGTGTCTAAAAGTCTGTGGTAACTACCAGGTACGAGCACATGAAAGTGACAGAAGTGACGGGTCCAATCATCGCGAGCAGCACGGCGCGGCTGAAGGCCATCCGCGGGCACCCGCCGCCGCAGACCAGGGAGGACGTGTGCGCCATACTGTCCGACACCACTGGCAAGGAATTCCAGGTCTTCAGCCAGGAGAAGGACGCCTACATCAAGACAATCGCTGCTGGTCAGTCCCACTATACTTAGAACATTTTCTCGTAATCTCCATTAAGGCCTACGTTATTAATTCTTGATCGAATTGATGAACCTGGTTTTCAAACCTAAAATAGTGATACAAAACTAAAGTAGACTTTTTATTCGTCAGAATGATGAAACTTTCTAGTCTTTGGTCTGATGTTAAACGGCACTCCTACCCTTAGACAAAAATACAAGACTCGAAGCATATTGTTATTAGGCAGTCAATTGGCACTGCGCTTGTGACCCGAGACTTATGTTGTTCAATGTTCAATCTTTCAATTGTCTTTCAAATCATCAGTGCCAGAGTACTATAATTTAATGAATGGTTCCCAAGATACAGGGTTTCCTTGGTCAGTATCAATAGATCTAAATTATTATTGCAGCTGTCTTTGACGTGGACAAGCGCACGTGGAGCATCTACATCGACAAGCCCGAGAAGTCGGAGCCGGTGGCCGTGCTGCCCATCAGGTTCGACAAGTTCTACTCCGACTAGGCCAACCAAATCACCTACATCATGTACGTTAGGGTAAGTTAGTAGCGATCACGTTAGTAATGTTAGGTATCATAAGTTCTTGTTCTGTTCGTGCGCAAATGGTAGATTTTCCCTGTATGTGAACGGCCTTAACATTTTTTTAAATTTATGCTAGCAAGAAAATCCAGATTACATTTTTGATGAGAACATTCATAATCCTGTTTACGATGTATCTCTACGTCCGGGACATACCAAAGGAAATTACTAGCATTTGTTCGTGAACTTTAACTTTAAAATATTTCATCCACATGTTAAGAAATGAAATACGCTGTAATATTGTACGTTAGATATAATTTTATTGCACTCTAATAACATTACTTGATATTCAATAATTTCAACTGAAGCGTTTTACTCTACCTAGCGATAGCGCGTAGTTGTACAGCCCCCCAAAGTGACTCAGAGATTTGCGAATCGGGGACTGTACTTAGAATCGATAATAGCCGTTATAATGAATACTTTCGTTCTACAAAGGAAATTGTTATTTCAAACGCAGAATATTAGAACAGGTTTTTATTATTTCACAATACAATGACACAGCAGCTAACAAATAGGGAAATAATATTTGGTTTATAAATTCTGACTCTTGAGCGCCTCCCGTGGCGATATTTGGCATACCTGGTGATCTGTCATTTAAATGATCCAGGCATAGCGGCTCCTTAATTTTAAGTTGTGTTTAGTTTTATCACTTTGCAGCAATATCTTTTAGTTTAGATTTATTTTATCTAGGTGTGTGTATAATGTAGCATTTAATCGTTCTGCTATTTTCGATTGTCATATTTGTATTCTGTATGACTTTTCCGGGGACATCGTAACGAAATTGCTGTCATAGTGTATATAGTTCGTGGCTAGGCACCACGGTTAGAATCTGCTATATTAGTTGTACATGGTTTAAGTTTAACGTTCTAATACATCTGCTTTGCTCACTACTTAATTAGATCTATATCCTACGAAACGTCGAGTAGTAGGGTATGTTAGTTTAGTTTTAACACCATTGTATCGTATTTTATAAGTTTGTTTTAGGTTACTACAAAATTTTTATTGTTTAGGTCCATTAGATCGAAATTGTGCAAAATGTCTCGAAATTTGTTAAGATTGATCGGAAATCAAAGGTTTGGCTAAGTTAAAGTTGAGTTATTGTGAATTGTAAGTAAGTGTAGATATAGAACCCATTAGCTAACTACAGGTTAGCCTCCGTAGGCCATATTCGTTTAATTGGAAATGTACTACTTAACTATCAGTAATAATAGTTATTAATATTGAGTAAATTAGCGTTCCGTCATAGATATATTATTAGATATGCCCATCTTATACATTTGGCTTGTTTTTAGACCTGAATCAAATCTATCGAGGCGAATAAATGATTGGAAATGTGGAAATCATTAGGAGAGGCATATGTTCAGCAGTGGACTTCCTTTGGCGGATGGATAGGATTGGATTGGAATAAATGATGACGGACGTGATTCAGGGCTCATACACACACATCTATTTTTAACCTTACATAATACTCATCATTCTCTAGAATTGTATCACACACTTCCAACTTTTTTTTTCTACAAAAACTTTCGCAAATTTTCAGAAAGTTTTGTAAAAACCTCAGAGTGCCGTCCTTACTATCTGATATTATTTTCGCGTATTTTACAATTCGCAATGATGTAGATTTTTTTATAAAAAGTAGGTAGTCCGTTCAGTAGTATGAACGGCTAGAGTAGTAACTTCAATAGGTTTACCGTGGAGAATTAAAGAATATAAAGATATCTAGGTGCATCGTTGCACCGCTTTGCAAAGTAATACTCTTATCATGTGGTAGAGCCACGATGTTGTCAGCCATAACTCAGCATGTATGGGCAGGCTCGTCCGGGGTGGTACCACTATCTCACACAAGATCGACGTGAAGCGACAGCTACGCTGTCGCGTTACGTTCGGTGAGTGAGACTGCCGGATGCCCACTACGCTTATCCGCTTCATATCCTTTATCCTTCCCGCTCCCCTCCCGATCTGATGGGCCGGCAACACATCCATGATCCAAGCGTTGTGGATGTTCACGGACGGCAGTGATCACTTACCATCAGGTGACGTGCTTGCTCGTTTGCCGGACCTAGACAATAAAAAAAAAATATCAATCTGTTTCTTCATGCTTCAGTTTCATGTTTATCCATTAAATAAGTTTCCCTTAATGTCCCTGTCGCCACCGCCACCTACCCTAAATACTAGCATGGTAGGTACGGTATAGGTATAGGGGCGCTTCATACACAATACATAGCAAGAATTTTCTTTTTTATTCAAGTATATGTGCCATGGTCCCTCACGGCCTGAATATGACCGGATGCCATGAATTGTTAAGTTTGAACGTTATTTAGTTTTTCAATTATTTTTTTTCGTTTGGTACCTGGGTCGTTTATCTTTTCTGCGAACGTGCAGATAGCTTTCTCTGTCGACTTGTAAATACTCATTATAATTTTTAACCACTATTTTGTATACTTTTTTTTAAAAACGTAAATATGTTTTTTCTTAAAAAGCTATTAAGTTTGTGAGTAAATCAAAACCATCTAAGAGAATTTATTAATTCTCAATGTGTGTCCAAAGTTACCAGATTTTTTTTAGGTTACTAAGTGTCTGTTCCATCTCAAGAATACCCTTGGATCGTAGTAGTGACTAATACTCATATGTACATATACGTATAATATATGTGTGCATGAATGATAGCGTGTGCGTACATGGTAGATGACAACAAGCACACATATATTGTATAGTATTCGCATGCGCCTTAGATATTTTATAGATTTACTTTCTGTTCAAATGGCGTTCGCGAGATGGATCAGCTATACTTGCATGGCTGTGGAAGTGTGTTGGTGAATGGTGTATGAATCGGTTAGCTCATTTCTGGTTGTGATATAGGCGTGTGAATGCTTGTGTGTCTTTTCTTATGTCTGTGCGCAGGACGACAGGTGTCGCTTCTCAGTGTGTGTGTGTGAATGATCACATTATATCGTTCTTAATATTAGTTAATGTTTTTGGAATATTTTTTTTTAATATTTTTTTTTGTTTGGGAGTGTACCACGTGTTTATGTTCAGAGAATATAGGTCGTTTTAGTTTAATTAATCAATATTCATTTCTGTCATCTAGGTATCACCCATCATAAATCTCAATGCTAAATATATATTTAAGGGCATATCTAAATATATCTACGACACGTATCAGATTTTTAGTTTCCGTTAGACATAATCTTGTGGCTTGTACTATCAAGTTTTTTTGTTTTTGAAGCGTTGATACTTAATTAATTAATAACAAACACGCATTAATATACGGTATGGTAAAATAAATTTCGATAGTTACGTACAGTACAGTCGACGAGTTATGGCCGGTCTGAAGTTCGCGCACTTGGATTTCCTTTCGTTTCGTTGTCGCTATTATAATTAAGTAATTTATGAAAACATTTAACTTATTTGGTTCTTTTAAACAATTTTTTCGTCAATTTTTGTATTGAAGTATTTTCTTCCTGAGTGTACGTGCGCAAATATTGTTCTGTCGCTATGTTCACGTCGGCCACGACTCGTCGGCCGTACTGTATCTGTAGTTACTAGGATATATTTGGCTCGAGACTTAATATTATTACGCGGACTCATAAAGTGTGGCTCGATACAATTACTGATATGACTTGTCTCGTATATTCGTCGGCTGTGGGCTTTTGCAGAGACACCAAAGCTTAGAAACAGCGTCTTGAGACTAGTCTAGGGGACGTATTTGCAGAGATGTAATGCGTGACACTCCGTCTGAGGGCCCGTCCTCACTTAGGGCCAATAATAGGTCTAAGTGTGAACAGGTTGAAGACTGTCCCATCCTCACACCCGCCACTGCAACTCCTATAAACGATCAACAGTGGCACGCATTTTAATGACACCGCACATTTAAACTACGAGTCTCTGGAAATGTCTAACTTGTGTTTAAACCGCAACGAAATCAATTTAAAAAAAAATAGTTGGCAGCAATGTGTGATCGGACCGTTGGACAATTCACAATACGATGGATTATGTGGATGATCCCAGAATACGCAGCTACAGCAAAAAAAGACATTAATGTATTTAGAGTTTAAGTGCTGTCTGGGTAGCGGGTAGGGCTCCTAGTTCACACATCAACGATATTTTACGTATTAATTTGCATTTGCTTGTATTACCTTTGTATAATCTTTAAACGATAATGTATCGGTTATTACTGCCATTCATAGTTGACATTTGTGCTAATGGTGTGACGAGACGGCCATTATTTTACCAATACCCTGTCAAAAACATTTTGGACCGTGTTGAAAGAGTCAACATCTTTCGGAATGCCCACGAGAGCTTGGGCCAACACTTCAATATCTGCTAGTAATGGCCACATTTATTGGTCACAATAATTATAGGCCAAAGTTAAGAGTAAACATCAAGAACAGTCGATGCTCGGTGTGAAGTTTAAACTATTAGTGGCAGTGATACTAGCTATAAGTTTTCAAGTATCTCAGTTTATTTAGCAGTAACGTGTATTACTTTTACATAATTATAGTGTCTATATTATTAAGTGTAATATTTAGGATATCCGAGTAGTGTAAAGACCATGTATATGGACGTACCCGTAGTAGGGCAAAGTGAGGTTAACTCACCCTTCACCTTTAAATAGCAAAAAAATACATAAATCTATACCAAAATTGATTTTTTGAAATTCTATTTTCAACAATATTTTCTAAAACCTTAGCAGGGTCTTACTGAAATAAAGTGACTATGAAAGACATTTTTAAATTCTTACTATTTTTCAAACATTTTACGTATGCCGCGCCCTTAAACGAAAGCTTGGTACGTCCAAGTGTAGGTTTGTCTTCGTCGGATAGGCTCGGGACTGGTCTAATTAATAGTATTAAAAACGTTTTGCGAATGATCTACTTTCATATTTGTGTACCTATTGATAAGATAAATAGATGGCACTCCGTCGTGCCTTTATACGTAAACTGTAGCTTAGATAATATACCAAATATCATTATGCCTATATTACATTGTAGTTTTAATGTGTGTAATCATCTATATGTAATAAATACAATAAAATATTTTGTCGTTTTATTTGTCGTACTTCCTACCCACATCCTTAAAGACTCTATGACATACTACACACATACATACATACATAAACTCACGCCTTTTTCCCAGCAGAGGTGTTACCAGGACACCCACATTTCGCCTTGTTTGTTCCGTCCCACGGTGTCATAGGGGGCGAGAGCCTATCGCCATATCGGGCACAAATTCCTGACTCCGGGCTGAAAAAGAATAGAAAAATCCAATATCACTTTGCCCGACCCGGGATTCAAACCCGAGACCTCAGCTTTGCAATCATACCGTAGTACAACTACGCCACCTAGGCAGTCTATGACATACTAATAATCTAAATTCTAACATTCATTCATTTCATTCATTTTGGTTTACATTTCACTTATGAACAGTGGCGTAACTATACCATCCGGGGCCCGTGGCTAAATTATCGGACGGGACTCTCCTTTTTTGTGTCGTAAGGAAATCTCTTAAGCCTGCCTCCCCACCACACCGACATGCCGCCCAAAACCCTTCGGTGGCCTTCCGCGCACAACGGGCGGCACTGGACATCCCCGGGCAAGAACCTCGGCGTTGAATCTTTACTGGTCCCTTTAATTGTGGGGCAAAGTTGTCCCTCATTTATACATAAACGGGTTTGGACACCCGTCAATTTGTTATGGTGTCTGCTAAGAAGATGCCAGGCCAAGCGCTATGTCGTCCATCTTTGACGCACAACTAGTGAAACCGCACAGCCCCCGAAGTACGCCCAGCGATTCCGACGATCCCTACGACGAGGGGATACTGTGGTGGAATTCTTACAGCCCCCGAACCACGGAATGGAGACGCCGTACCGGTTCAGAAGTTTATTCCGAGCGCATTAGTGAGCTCCGCTCACGATCTTGGTTCGCGTTCTCCTTCCTCGAGATCACGTTCGCACTAAACGAAAACATAGTTATGGTTTCCTTCCCGCAATCCCTGGGGAAGGGAAAAAGAAGGGTATATTGGGGTCACCGGACTTCCAGTTCGGCGAATGGACATTAATGCTGAGCTATGTCCCTAACATTAAAACCTTATGCCGGCGTACTGACCAAAACCCCCCGACGGCCCTCTTCACGCGAATCTGGATGAATGCGGTTCCTACTGGCGAGAATTGCCCGGTACTTACACATGTATATTTCCTATGATCTTACGTCACAGATATAAATAAAAACATTGTTTATCCAAACACGTGTAAAGAGCTAGAACTTCAATAATATTAGCCATTCTTTTTCAATTGCTATTATTATACACCTAAACTCCCGACACTGGCCAGTTGGAACTTAAGTAGGTGACTAATTTATGATGCGATGAAAGACTCAAAATACTAGGCACAAAAACATTTCTTCGTCAGCTTTATGCATTCCTGGTACTTGAAGGTTGAAAACTTGTTTAGTTAGAAAATTAGTCTTTTAATGTAGCTAACATGGAAAGTTCTTCTACTTTATCGAAATTTTTATCGATACATATAATAATTTTGTTAGCGATCGATGGCTGTACTTGGAAGATAAATGACAAAAACTAATACAGAGGGTCTTTATTAACGTAATAGAAACGAACCCGTGAATTTTAGAATTTTTGTCTGTCTGCAATTGTGCGCAATGATCTTATAAACGGCCTAACGAATTCGGATAAAATTTGGTATGGAAGTAGCTGACACTCTGAAACACTTAGGCTACTTATTATCCCGGAAATTGTAGTGTTCCCATGGGATGAGGAAGGAATTCCGATATATTTGTTAGTTTTTTAAACTCAAAGGGATGGGATGGGACTGGATTACATGCCTTCAGTGAGAAAACGGCACGAGAGAGGACGGCACGGGAAATAATGAATAAAATATGTATACGCCAACTTCATGCGTTCCTGGTACTCGAAGTGTGAAAAACTGTTTGATTTTAAAATGATGAATTAGCTAATATCGCCTACAGAAAGTTACCTATTTAGAACAAAAGTATCTCCGCCTGCTTCATGCGGTCCTAGTACTTATTTAAGACTTAACCATGTCGCTTTTTCGGTGTGCGCGCGCATCGTAAAAATTTAATTCAAAATAAGTATAGCTTGAAAATTGGACCACTTGGATCTGTGCCAATGTTAGAATCCAGGGCGGGTATTTGAACAATATATATATCAAAAATGGCATGTATGAGCCATTCAAATTAAAAAAGTAAAAATAAGTAACACACAGCTTATTTTATTTTATTTCAACGTCTACCCTTATTGGAAATCCCCAATTATAGATCTGTAAATAATATATAAAAATAAAATTAATTTTCGATATAAGATAATAATGGTATAATCTATCTAATTTTAAAAGTTCCATTTGACATATCTCAAAATTGTGAAATAGGGATGATGTCAAATAAATCGGTTAGTACAATATCCGATTATTAACGAGATATCGATACTATTTGTTTGTATTTCTTAATCGATTACAGTTTATATTTTTAGTTTACATTATTTCGTTTTTTTTTTATGTACATCTTTATCCTAATGAGACATCCACAATTGCATAAGTCACTTTAGTATTAAGGAACAAAAGCAATGATTTATTTATTACTAGCGGCCCGGCCCACTGAGTCGAAATGGCAATTTTTTGTGACACGATTTTTTTCGGAATTTCCAATTTATTTTGACGCCAACGGTTCGATATTATCATTCCTTACAATATTTATTCTTTGTACATTTTTGTTTAACCCTATAATTTTGGCTAAAAAAAATAATTTAGATTTTTGATGTATGGAACGCACTATAAAACCCTAAATTTCTACGAAATCCTACTAGATCCTGCGTTGAAATCTTATTTTTCTGAATCTTGGTCTTCTACTATATTTGTATACTTCGGACGTCTGTATCGACCTGCAATTTTTTCAGTTATGCAGTTCGAAAGAAAAGATAAAAATCAATATTTCCCAAAACTCTTTTTACGATTATCTTTAGTAAATTTGACACAAATAAAATAAATTAATCGAATAAATTAACAAATACCAAGGAAAACTTGTATATGTGCGTGCCAAATTTATAATACGAAGGATACAATTGAAAGCCTTTTTCGATTGCTGATTCTCTTAGGTTTATATATTGTATTTACATTACTTACTTTTTAAAATTAGAAAACAACTGGATTAAAATTGCTCGATTATTTCTATATTTTTACCGATTATGCGTATACAAATCCGTTTGCATAGTCTCAACTCTACACATGGAAGACCTAACGACGTGACTTTGTAATGACGTCTAGTAAAAAAGTATGTTGTTTAAAATGGTTGTTTTGCTTTATTTAAAGGATTTATATTTAAATTTAGTTATTATGGATTGTAAATCCTGTAATAAAATAAGAATAGCTTCATAATTCTATGGTTTTACGGAAAGTTTTATTGAAATTGTGTGAGTTACGTCTTCACAAAGTTATTTATGATAAAAGTATGAAATGTCAAATGAGACTCCTTGAATTAGAAATACTATAGTTTCATTATTTTCTATGAATTGACATGATAATATATAAGAACTGTATCAGGCAAAACCATTTAGCATATCGATAAAATACAACTCTGTCTTACATCATAGATACATCTCCATAATTTTATTGGCTGCCTCCAACAGGTCACTGTGGAAATCATTGGGAGAGACCTATGTTCAGCAGTGGACTTTCTTTGGCTGATGGATGGATGGATGGATGGAATTTTATTGATACTTTAAATCGACTATTGTACGCCTTACTACATTGGTTTGGTGGAGGTTTTGTGTTGTTTAAACGACGACACTGGTTTTCATACAATTTGACGGCTAATGCCTTTCTAAGTTTTCTAACCATATTCAACTGTTCTGTGCTCTGCACTCAGATCAATAAGTAGTGAATCTAGCAATCATATATTTCAGAACTCGATAATAAATGTTACATACAGATGTAAACGACTTAGACTTTTTGAGTTACCTAAATATTATATTTGATAAAAACCTGAATCTAATTTTGTTATTCATCTAATTTTGTTCATCATCATGATCATCATCATCAGCCCTTCCGCCTCCACTGCTGGACAAAGGCCTCTCTTATGGCCACGCCACTGGACACGATCTTCAGCTCATCGTCTGCAACCAATTTTGTTAATGTTATGTTTATTTGTTTATTATATTAGACTTTACATCATTTGCTTACCTAATATACATTTTAATATAGGTAATTTAGTAGTTAATTTTTATTCATTTCATGTTGTGACGCCCGCATTTAGCATGTTGCCAATTTTCTTAATGTGTAATAATAATAAGTTCTAATGTAACTACCACTTGATATCAATAATGAAATATTAAACAATCAGGCTAATAATACAAGGCTTTTTTGAACGTACAACTTTTTTCTTTGTGCTGATAATATTATGTTGGCCATGTACAGGCAAGCGCAGTGTCGGATGCCCGTCTACAAAATGGACGGATAACCTGGTTAAGTTTACAGAAAGCCGCTAGATGAACCCCGTTTGCAACATGTGATTGTGGAGATCCTTGGGAGAGGCCTATGTTCAGCAATGGACTTCTCGTGGCTGAAGAGAAAGAAAGATTTGCAATATAATAATATGGCCTATACAAGATACTGGAATGAGTAGTGGAAAACTAAGGGTTTTTGTGCACCCGTTCTATGAAATATACCTAGATATTAAATACTTTTAGTTTTTACGGATTATATCACGATTTGATTTTAATTTACATTTCTAAACTCGAATGTGCAGCATTCGCATAAATATTAACATAACCATTATAACCATTATTAACATTTTACGTTAAATCTAAATTTCAGTTCGCGCAGTAGAATGGGGAAGAATGAGGTATCATGGACATTATATTGGGTGCATAAATTGACTTATAAAGTAGTTAATCAACACAGCAGTATTATTTTAACTGTCTCCGTGGCACAGTTAGTTAGGAAGTAGGCTCTGGGACGGCTAGCTGGGGTTCGATCCCCGCGCGAAGACACACAAACATATACTTCTGGATCAGATTTTATATTATACTAGCGGCCCGGCCCAGCTTCGCCTGGGTGCTAAGATGTTTAGACTCCACTCCACACCAGAAATATCTTATTCCCGTTCAAACTTTTGTACTCCTGAACTCAACCTAAGTACCTACTATCCCTTTTCCTATCGTATCCCATCCCATCTCATCTGGCTCCTTTTCTTTCTGTTACATCCCGTCCCATTATTTCCCATCGAATGCAATCCGGATCCGACCGGTTTCATCGCGTTCGTCCCACTTTATCCCATTTCATCCCTTAATGCCTAAATAGGCAAGTTGTAAATTTTTTGTAATTGCTTTTATTTTGTAGATAGGCCTTATATAAACACGAAAATACGACGAATATCATTTAAAAAATACGCAAACACAAATTCCTGCTAAAACTTTCCGCTCAGCCAAAATTCGGACTACGAAATTGATTTTTTAAAGTATAATGAACTACTTATTTTAAATTTAATTAATTTTATAGCGTCAACAACACGTGGTAATTATACTGTTAAAATGTAGCTTATATGACACGTTCGTAGATTTACCATAGCAGCGCCATCTATTGATTACTTACTCAACCCAGTCGAAAGGTATCGACATCTGTTAGAATCATTTGGAGTTAACAGATGATTGTGACTGTCAAATAATAACAGACAAATAATTAGCAATAAATTAAAATTGCGACTATAATTTGAGATTTAAACTATCCTATCTCTCAAGTTGGATCGAACTGCACATGGTGTGCAAATTTTATTATAATCGGTTAAGTAGTTTAGGAGTCCATTGAGGACAAACATTGTGACACGAGATTTATATATATCAAGAGATTTCGGTCTTCGGGTCCGTGTGCAGTGTTGTGATAATTAACAGGTATCAGTACGTCGTAGTTCCCGATACCCACGACACAAGACAAGTATCTTAAAGTCGGTTCCGGACTATGTGGGGTAGCTATTTTGTTTACTTTGTTATTTTACAACTTTTAGTGTAGACTGTGGTGCAAACAAGTAACAAAAAATATATCCAGAACCTTATAATGCTATGTAACTGATTTGATTAAAATAAGAACTAGTTAATGGATTACAAGAACAAAATAAAACACAGAAATAAATCATAATATATATTTTATTAAGTATACGTCAAATTTGCAGATGTTACAATAATTGATGTTACATAATTATTCCGCAAATATTAAGTCGTCGAGTATCAACAAACAACTGACAAAAACGCTCGATTTAACATTACCTTATATAATCTACTATAATATTTAGACATGGACAAAGTCTTCGTTGCCAAACGGCTACCAATTACGCAACATTAACCTAATCAGATAAAGTTCAATGTATAGGGGACACAATAGCGTGGGTTGTATAGTTGTAGAGACATACAAAATTTCAAGTAAATTTCGCGATAGAAAAGGTGTTATAGTGGTACTAAGTCTACGGTCCAACGGTTGGCCTATCAAATAACTACAACGGCGGAATAGAGAGGAGACAGTCGCCGAGCTAACTTACAGATTCAAGATATTTTTATATTATTTCTTAGTAGCTAAATAGAATTACAATTAGGAAAGCTCTTTATTAGTTATCGTTAGAGGAAGTATCAGAATGATAAAATTGTGTATATAAAAAGACAGTGGTATGGATTTTGCAATATTAAAGTCGAGTGGATATCAAAGTCACTATTCAATATACAAATCAACAATTATTGTATACAGTCTAATATATGGCGGATTGTTATAACGTACACAAATTTACTCTAGTCGAGGAGAATATCCTCTGGTCGATGTTCCAGTAATGTACCATGTAATGTAAAGTAATGTAATGTAATGTAGTCTATAATGTTATAACATTGACATCTAAGTTATATTCAGTCATCCGTCACTCCTTATCCAATAACAAACATCAGGCACATTCTTATTATCAACCATTTATTATATACTCAACGAACAAAGAAATATTTACTTAAAACATAATGTAATATTATATAATAATGCCCGTGTGAACAGAAACTACTAAAGTTTTGGATTAATCTGACGACATAGCCAGTAACATATATTATGTGAGAATGTAAATGAAATTAACCGACCTTCATGCAGTGTCACGCTTTACTAGTGGTTGTAATCAGAATTAGCATTTTCGGGTACTTCGTTACCTTTTACAGAACTAACAATTATAATTACGATATCAGGCTGCGTGGCGCAGTCGGTTTAGACGGACATAAATCTTCATATGATCAAAAAATATTCATTTTGAATCTGAGTGTTGTGATGTTGTGATTGTATTATTAATTGATGTATGTGTGACACGCTGCGTTCATACCACTGTCTATTTACTTGGGAGGTAAGGACTGTGTGCGCTTATCCGCAGCCGCAGCCCCCTCCCATCGGCGGTGGCGACGGTCCCGACCCCGACGGCCCGAAGCCTCCGAACTTCCTTGTTGGCGGTTTTGGGGGCCTGAAATACGAGCGAAAAACGATACAAACTCCAACAAACGTAGACGCAACCCATTTATAGCCATGCATACGAGATAAAAACGTTATAACATCAACTACCTTTCTGCCCAAAATAACACGCACAGCAATTACGATAAATAAAATATGAAACTATGGTGATCATAATGGATAGGACAGGGTATAGAAAATGAAAAAAACTTCAAGACACACAGATCTTTCAGATTCCGATTCCGGACAAAGTAACAGAACATTTGTAATATTAATATCCGCTTGGCCGTGAACTGCTATGACTGTTCCACTGACCCTAACTGGCAGGAAGAAATGCAATGGAATGGGGACGCTTTGTTGTCTACTAAAATAAAATGAATCCGTAAAGCAAAGCAAGAATCATACCTACTCGAGTTATCGTACGCTTGCCATAGCAGTTCGGTTTCGGCCAGAGCGGTTTCCCTACGGAATCAACATACTGTTTCTAAGTTCAATGCCACAACAAATTAAAATGAGATGACAATCTACCACTGTGCTGTCCCAAGGACGAAGGGTCTGACTTATATTTTTTCTCAGGTACGAATAAATTTTGATGCGTTTGTGAAAAAAATAGTCAATGTTTGAATATGGATTGCGACACTATAATGAAATAATTTTAAAATAATATTTTATTCAATAAGGCGTCTTGTGCATTGCGTAAACTCGTAAGTAATTCCTTCCTTGCTCAGGATGCAATTGATATGACATATTATAAATTGATCTTAAAATCAGAGCGCCATATGTTTACCCAATATTTTCTTTAAGATTTTAAAAGAATTTAAGTTGGAAACAGCAACCAAGATGGTGTCATTGATCACCTGATTTTACAATTTGCGGCTGCTAATTGAGAAGAAATAAGAACATCACTTGCAAATAAACGGGAAGGAAGTCAGATAGAGATAAAAAATTAAGTGTGTAATGTTTGAATAAAATTATAAATGTGGATACATTCAGTAGAAGTTAATTAATGTCGTACAGATTCCATTTTAGATCAAACCATTGGCTTTTAAATAAAGTTAATAAACAAATCACGAGTACCCAATATAACTTTCAATAAATCTTAATACAAGGGTCATTTTCCCTTGAATCACCCTTTAAAACAGTAGTAGAATGTCTTTACTAAGTATCGTGTTCATACATTTGGACTTTGAATGCTTTGCTAAGAGTTCTGGCTTAATCCAGTGCTCCATATTTTTACATTCCTCATGATTGCCTGAATTATTGATGGGGTGCACCAATATAGCTGACCTGAAGACCAATCATTGAGTTAACCTTTCACACCATTCGATAAGTATGTATCATAAAATAATAAAATTACATACATATAATAACAATATAAATACGAGTATAACGATTCCAGCTTAATATTCGTGGAAAACCTTAGTGCTATTGGTGGGATGTTCGTATTCGTCCAGATGCCGCACACCATAAAGCATACTCCTATCACGTTACGATACCCACTGTAGGCCAGGACGGCATGGCTCGACCGGCGACAGATAACAACCCCCCACCCACTCGCACTCAAATTGAATTAAGCTGCCATCACCATCAGGTATTGTATATTATTTGACATGTCAGGAAAAAACAATAATCTATGCTCATAATGCCTCTCGTGACCGCAGAAGCGCCTGTAGTCATTTGACATGTTACTGAGAAACTCGCAAGGCAAACTGACAAATGATTTCCAATAGTTATGAAAAATATGGAAAAATAATTATTGGAACTGTTTTGAAAGAACCTAATTGCTTTACATCCAGGACTAGTGGAGTGATATAATATATAATATACAGGCACTGTAATTATGTGTTGCGCCTCTTCGTACATAGTACATTACTATGGTGTTGAAAGTGATTAACACAGACATGGATTTAAATAGATTCCGCGAGTATCTACGCATCTCGTGTCCAGAGTATGCTTGGTTTACTTCAACGATGATTCATTTAGTTGCACTCAAGCATTTTTTATTTTCATTATTCGATTGCGATGTGATTAAAAGCTTTTTCAACATACACAAACTCACGCCTTTTTCCTAGAACGGGTAGGCAGGACACCCACGTTTCGGCTTGAGTGTTTCGTCTCACGATGTGATAGGTGAGTCTAATGCCAAAGTTTCTTCAAAAGACAGTTAAACTTTAAACCGGTTTCGCGCCAGATAATTTCATTACGAACCCATTGTTGTGACGAAAGATAGCAACAAATTGACACGTTTAGCTTTCACACATTTGATTACTTGCGCGATCTATTTAGATTCACGTCTGTGATGATAATTCTTAGGTCTGAATATATAAGACATTATATTCTAGAAATAAGCAACTGGATACTGACCCATTGCCTGGCGGTCGGAAGTCCCTCGAAAACTTATCGCCATGCTTGTTGTAAGCCGGATTAACGAGAGTCATTAACCTGTAAAATATATACATACATTTTAGAATAAAATCTAATTGATTTAGAAGACCAATAATTACAACTATAAATATTATTGGTAGAAAACTGCTCCCAACTTTGTATATATATTTTACCAGCGGTCCGGCCTGGCATTCCTCGGGTGCAGTGATTTCTTGAATTATCTTTATATCAGAATCATCTTATTTCCAGTGTTAGCTACCGTATATTTAAATTCAAGCGACGTACCATACCGTCCTCTTTACGACCTTCGTTTATTGTCCACTGTTTTAAAGTTCATAGGAAACATAAATATACACACATCTGTTCTTACAGCAGAGAAGAAAATACCCGCGTTGTAAACAATCACTATGCTTTATAATTTTCACTTACAATTATTTCCCGTTCGATGTACTACATGTACCGTCCCCTTGTCTGTACTGTATCATGGTGCGTGGTGATTGGCTACCAAAAGGAACACTTTTCCCCGTTCTTGTAACATTTTTTTATTGATTCTTCGCTCCTATTAGTCATAGCGTGATGTTATGTACCCTATAGCCTTTCTTAATAAATGGATTATTCAACAACAAAAGAAAACGTGAACCAGTTCCTAAAATTAGCACGTTCAAACAATGTCTTCATCAGCGTTATATAATAGTACGAGTATAGATTAAGAAAAGTATCTTATAAAAACAAATACAACCTTCATACTGTCATATTCCCAACGCCAACCAACCCGCACTGGGCCAGCGTGGTGGACTATATGGCCTAACCACTCTCAATCGTACTCTCGATTGTAGAGGAGGCTCGTGCCCTGCAGTGGGTCGTGAATGGGCTGATACAGTACAGTACAGTACTGTCATATTCATCGTTTGATGACAGATGACGTAGGTAATACGAGAACAAAATATAAAATACAAAACTGCAAATCATTTCATTATGTCTAGATACGGGATAAACAGACCAATATATTTTCAATGTTTTGTTCTGAAATTATGAATGAAAAATAGAAAAATGATTAAAGTAGACAATTATTAGGCAAAATAGGTAGGTAGGACTTTCTGTTAACTAATCTGGTTCCTGACATGACAGCTTACTAGAGTTGACAATATTTTTGCTTGGATAATTAATTATATTTTTTACGGCGTATTTTGTAACACGTTGTATAAGATTACAATTTTCATAAAATAGATGATTAACTTCTATCGTTTTGGGAACCCCCTGCTGTTCTGAACAATTTAACCATGTTTTTTGGTGTGATTAAGTATATTACCGTTTCCATAATAGTTAATACCCAATACTCACAACAGATACAAAAAATCAATTATGGCCCAGAGCCATCCGAAAAGGCTGAATGGACTTCTGTCCACCACGGTGCCATCTGAAACACATATACATTGATTTTAGGATATAATTTTAAGAAATGATAATGGTTAACCCAACAGTGATATAGATAGTCCTAGCCCTATCATACAATCCTTATGTTGTGGGTATTAGAGATTATGAGAGGTTTTTCGGTTTCAAAACAACCACAGGCGAAAAAATGTGATAATGTCCTAATCGAAGTCTACATTGCTGCCGTTTTGGGAAATACAGGTTATATCAAGACTGCTACCGAAAACCAAGCCAGGTGGTAGTTTTAGTGACTTTAGACACAATCCCACTAAATGTTTTGCAAAAAAAGCGCGATTTATTTTTTTGTTGTATTTTTTTCTATCATCGCATTTAGGTGGTAAATACATACATTTTCCTAACAAATAATGTACACCCTTTTGTTTTTAAAGACGCTATAGTACGCAAGGCTTTAAATTATAATTTTCGCAAAAACTATACATTTAACACCCAAACACAATGATATTTAAAACATTACAAAAAAACAACGTCGTGTTTTTTTGCAAACATTTTTGTTGCAGCGTGTCTAAAGTCACTAAAACTACCACCTGGGTCCGTTTTCGGTAGCAGTCTGGATATAGCCTGTATAATATGAGACATTCAGTGCTAACATAATATGATTTGAAAACATTGGGGAAATATGCAGTTTCTAGATTTGTGAATGCAATACCTACTGCTACATCATTTTGGCATAAATAAAAAGAAGAAATACAAATTTATTAAATGTAATATGAGCAAATGTTATGTAATCTTGTGTCATATATATTTTAAAAAATATTTACATAGACAGTTTTAACCTTGCGAATATTTAAATACCTTACATATAAACGAAATTTCTGGTTAAAAATCCCTAGATTTGTAAAAATTAACGCGAAGGAATGAATAAGTCTGTGAAGGTACCAATTAACCACAGTATCCCCGGTTTTAAAAAAGAAAATAGACAACAGACTTAATGTTAACGCGTAGTCACCAAAACAAAAACACCGCTAAGTTTACACACAAATAATTTACACAACTAAATACCCAGACACGCGACGCGATAAACAAGTGTAGGCCATGCAAACATATAATGTATGTCTACGCGGGATCGAGCCTACAATATCTGGCGCGGAATGTCAGATGCTTACCCACTGCGCCAATAGATCTCAGTACAAATAATGAAATGAAATAGTGAATATATTTTATTATCCAAACCTTTTATTGGTGTCTTATCCATTTGGCAGAATTTCACAAACTGATATTACTTGTTAAACCAGTCGGAGCCCAGAGCCAAATGAAATTGCAGACAACAAATTGTTTCGCTAACCTAGCCAACATTTATCCAAACTAAAATTACGTAAGCAAACAGTTGCAAGCAGCGCGCGGACCTATGCGCAGGACCTAAACCATTGATTGCACTTTATGAATAAAGAGTAATGACCCACACTGACGCATTGAGATAGTGCATATATCCAATATACTCAGCGTCTGCGATTCATCTAATAACGTTTACTAACTGTACACAGCGCGGCGTCTCGTATTTTATATTGGAAGGAAAACGCAATCACACTGATGCCTGATGCACACCGTAAATGCATTGCGGTCCTAGTAGAGTACCGAATTGCGAGAAACAATTACTATTTCGCTCCAGTCGGCACAAATTTGCCGGCCTGTGCAATACTAGATACACAAGGCGTAATACAGAAAGGCAGTGCACTTGCATGGGTCACTAATAACTATGCCGGGTTTAACACCTGATGCACTGGTCGCTGTCCAGGCAAATATCGCAATACCAGCAAATGTGTGGCAAAGTGGCACAAGAATATTTTATTCATTTTAAGGGAAAAACCGTTATTAGCTATATCTCTGCAAGTAGTGGGAGTCAATTAGTCGATTAGCCGAAGTAAGAGCATTGACAAGAAATTGAGGTGGTATGATCCTTAATAATAGACTATACGCAAATAACTTTTAGAGATGCACACTACTCAAATTTCAAGAAAGAATTTCCATGCTATCTGGTTAGCTTGCCATACCAATTGCTGAAGCTTAGCAGCTTGTACTAACCAATTAAATATTTTCATTCCAGATATGTATCCTTGTACCGGGGATAATACAATCTAGCCTCACATTAAAGCACTTTTGCCACAGCAGGTAGTCTATAGTTACTTATGGTTTCCTGCACTTTTCCTGCTCCTATTGGCCTTCTTAGCAAATAATTTAAAGTTAAAAATAAATAAGTTTGTATGTTATCTTGTTATTAGCTTTAGTACCTAAAGTGTGTAACTTTGTGCGCCAGTTGCCGCTGATAATTTATTGGGTGAATGGATGAGAAAAACTGTGATTATTGACTCAACTCTTATCTGTACTGTGAAGATCTTCATTTAATGCAAGATATACATTACAACGTATCTTTACCAGTGTACCAATGAAAGAATCAATAACTAATTGGCCATGTGGCAAACATTTTTAAAAAGTTGCCAAGGTTTAGAGGCCAGTACTTGCTGGTTTTGTTCCCACACAGATAACTGTTTTAATGACTTAATTTTTTTTATTGGTCTCAGTTTCGACATTTTTGCACTACCAATTGTATTTCCAAAAGCATCCAGGATTTAAAAACATACCTAGTGGGGCTAATATTTAAAAAATAAAACCCCCGAAACTTTTTTTTATTGCATAGGTCCAGTAAACAAGCAAACAGGTCATCTGATGGTAAGTGATTACTGCCGTCCATGACCATCCACAACACTTGGTTCATAGAGTGTTGTCGGCCCTTAAAATCAGGAGGGGAGCAGAGAGAGAAAAGGATGGGAAGAGGAAAGGGATATCGTGCATCCGGCAATGTCACTCACCGAACGAAACACGACACCAAAACTCCCAAGAAGAACCATTAAGAAATGTAAAACATAGATTTAACAATAGCATACAGCCCAATATGATCTTAATAATATGTAAATGCTAGCAAGTGTAACATTTTAGTCAACACGTCATGTTTAATGCCTATACACATACTCATACAAACAAAGAACTTAATGTTACTAGCAATCATATTTTTCGCAATAAACATTAGTACAGCTGGTGTCAAGAACATAAAAAAAACAATTGTGATGTAGTTTTTAAGTGTTGATGGGTATTTCTGAAGACATGTAGATACTTTTTATGGTCATATGATTCGTTTGGATCATTAGCACTTATTTATACACTAGATTATGCCCGCAACTGCGTCTGCGCGATTTACATTATTGCCAACAATTTTCTTCCTTATACTCACTTATAACATAAAAATACTAAGTGCTTATAATTCACTATTAATCTAACTACGATAAGTCGATACGATTTTTATTAAGTCCCTACTTAAAAAGTCGGCACTTATGTACAAAATTTCACCAGTCATCTCCCCCACCAAAATCTAACATTTCAAAACCCTGAACCACTTACATTATTTATTTATGATTATTATTTACGCAGAACCCTATGTATGTTTTAAATGAAAGTTCCTTATGCATGTTACTACGCATATATTAAATTGGCGCAGCTATTAAATTGAATAGGTATTTAAGTTTTTGTCTGATAATCTATATCACCCCCGTCTCCCCCCTCAAAATGTGGATATACAAAAACCCTGAATGAAATCATTATTTTCTTATAATTAGGAGGTTAATTCCAATTTTGAATTAAATATTTCGTTCCCTGCTCTGATATGACTTGAAATATCAGGCTCCATTTTTAAGATTTTTTTGTACCTATGGAACCCTAAATTTTTTGACATCAAAATAAATTAGAGAAACCTAATTAATTCAGCCTCTCGCGTGATATAATACCAACTTAACCAAAATAACCTCTAATTTTAAGAGTTTTATTTTTTTGTGTGAAACCCTAATTAGTTTTCCAAAATTAAAGTAGCCTAAGTTACTCTAAAATTAACTATCTGTCAGTGAAAGTCCCGTCAAAATTGGTCCAGCTGATCTAGAGATTAGTGGCAACAAAAAGACCCTCAGACAGACAAAAAAATTAAAGTGGATTTTCATGATAGGTATAGTGTAAACAACTATATGTACTTGAAGAAAAAAAGCAATTTTTACTTTACAAACAGATACTACAATATTATTTATATGTATAGATAGCTACCATAAAGGTGTAGTGGACTGTAGCATTGATCTCCAAAAATAGTATCTACCAGCATACTGTATTATATTTTCTCATACTGTCAACAATACTAACGCTGAAATCATTATTTAGCTTTTTGTGATATTTTGTAAAATTATAAGTATTATACCAGTGGAAGAAAAATGTGAAGAAGGCTAACCGCACCACAATGTGGGATGAATAGTCAAGAAGAGTAAGAGAGAGAGATCAATATGCCATCACCAATAAACATTATAATGTTATGTATTAAAATGTCATGGCATATGGAGTGCATGGCATGGATGGCATTTAATATATTAAGTTATTGTGGTTCAAAGAGTCACAAAACAAGATTTATTACATATCTCAACCAACTATTTAGGTACAACATACCAACTCTAATCGAGACATTGTCACAAAATCACATGGGTGGATAACCCAATATCTTTATTTTAGGTGGGGTCATTTTGTCTGGGATTGTGATAATCATTCATAAGAAAAACATAACAATCAACACTATAAGCAGCTATATCGTTTCAACCTATTTTATTAATTTTAACCACAGCTCTAAATTAACTCTAACTCCAAACATTTATGTGGACTGAAAGACAGTTCTTTTGCTGATAGATGCCAATATTGCATTGTATGGACATAAAATTAAAGTGTCATGTTATAAAATAGATATAATCCATTCATATCTATACATATTATCACAACTTGCACGCCAATAACAAGAACCTGGACTGAACGAACTAACTTTATACTAAACTGTACTCGAATCCTTAAAGTAATGAAAAATCAATAACTGTATCAATCTTAAAACCCTATAAACTCCTTTAAAAATAACTGTGATGAGTTACGGTTTTAACGTGTGTTTAGTTGATTATTATTTCAATTGAGGTCACCAGGATATGACGAAGAAATCTTCATGATAAAATCATAAATGTATAAAATATATTATGAGGCTTAAAACTGACGTGGCCTACAGTTCACAAACGAATATAATATTTATTACTATTTATCATAATGAAAAATAATGCTCTTACCTCCTTTAACGTAAACCATATTTAGAGAACTAAAAAATAAGTACTTAGCAAACTATTTCAATAAAAACCAGGAATTATTTCACAATTGTACCAATATTTGGAAATATCGACCAAAGAAGGCTAATGACGCATGACAATAATTGTCACTCGTCAAATTTGGATTTCGGACCAAATAAACCACAGACAATAAATATTCTGGTAATCATTGCTCTTACCTTAAACCCATTGCGCACTGACGACCGGTCTCCGGCGACTGTGACTTCCTATAGTTTGTATAGGAGAATACGCACGGTCGCCCTTCGCGACACGCCGTGCAGTGGCCATCCACAGGCGACTACTAGTCGCCGGCGACCACAAAAAGCACGGGTTCAAATGGAAGCGTTCGCACTGAGAGCAACTTTCGAGGTGACTGGACGTCGAGGGCCAAAATAGCTCAGTGTTTCCATATTGATTTTACAACGGAAATACAATTCAATTCGACGTCCAGTCGCCTCAGAAGTAGCTCTCAGTGCGAACGCTTCAATTTGAACCCGTGTTATTAGTAGTCGCCGGCGACTAGCAGTCGCCTGTGTGTCGCCACTGCACGCAAGTGGCCGAGTCTCTCAGGCGACCGGCGACTCAGTACGTACGCTCCTATACAAACTACAAGTATTCGAAGTTACAGTCGTCGCCCGTCGGCGATCCATCGACAGTGCGCAACGAGTCTTACAGTTGATAATAATTCTAGCATAGTTAGTTATTTATGTTGGAAAAGGATAGAAGACATTGCAAACACGCAATGATATAAAATTTCACACATGCGTGAAAGAGGCTGACGAATCCTATGCTTGAAATCTAAGTGGTCATCAGTGTGTCAAAAGATTTAAAAAAATATATCTAACTCCTAGTCCCGTTTCACATTTCATTTCATAGATTTTTCTGTTTCATTAGAATTTCATAGTTCCGTTCCTAGATTAAACATTTTTCTCTTTATTTTATATTATTTTCGTCTTATGGTATGAAAAAAAAGAGATCATTAATATTTGTAGGCAAGTCTCATGATGTTATAACATAGTGGTGGAAAATGAGCCTACACGGTATAAAATTAGTGACTTTTGACGCTACCAACACACTGCTGAAGTTCAGGATACCTCCCTGGCACTTCTACACCATCATCGCCCGCGACCATGGTTTCAAGGGCTCGCCGGATGATGTCAAAGCTAAAATGAAAGATAATTTCAAATTGCTGTGGGAGAAGCATCCCAATTTTGGCAAGGACACTATAGCCTGGGAAGGCTGGTGGCGCCAGCTGGTCAGACTCACCTTGCAAGATCATCTGCCATCAAGTGCAGATGTGAAATCCCTGGCAAACACTCTTATCAATGAATTTAAAACCAAGAGATGCTGGTGTGTAGCTGATGGAGTAGACAGCATCATACAGCATCTCCATGGTCATGGGGTAAGCGTGGGAATCATATCAAACTTTGATCCCCGTCTTAATGACATTCTTAAAAACTTGAGTTTACATAAAAACTTTGAATTTATTGTTACTTCATATGAGAGTGGTCACAGCAAACCTGATAAACGTATTTTCGAACATGCATTAAAGCGTTGTAAGCAGCCAATCAAACCAAATGAATCATTGCATATTGGAGATGATTTTCAGAAAGATTATGAAGGAGCAAGGGCAGCAGGCTGGCACGCACTGCTTGTCACTTCCAACTTACCTGAGAAACCACCAGCTAAGGGTCATGTGTTCAACAATTTAGAAGAATTAAGCCTAGCAATAGAAAAAAAAACACTTAAGCTGTAATTAGATGCTAATATCTACAAACTGTCTTCATCGCCTCACTTGACTCACTTGATAATCCATTCAGACTTGTTTCAACATGTGGCATTCTATTTACTTTATTATAATACTTACAAAATCTTTTCATTTTACAATTAACATTAAGTAACTGAGTTTTAGTAAGTACTTGGTCTCCATTATAGACTATGATTTATTAAAATTTATACTTATTTCATTATACATCAAAATACATCCTGTTTATTTCCCTTAGGAATTATGATAAAAAATTATGTAATATTTAGCACATATATCTTGAACAGTAGTAAGATATATTATTTAAATAAAAAATGCATTATGTAGCATAAACAAAAAATATAGAAAAATCTCAGTATTAGATGTTAAAATTAGAAATTATATAAGGGTACCTTGAGTTTTCTTAGAGCTTGCCTATTATAAAAATTGTTTCTGAGTGAGACTTTTATGAATTAAATAATTTTCTTGTTTTATATACTGCCTGAATGTATAGAGTCTATGTTTATTCATTTGTTTGCTAAAACCTGTTATGTATGATTTAACACATGAAGAAAAATAGGATGCAAACAAACATCCAAAAAATCTTTTTATCACGAAGAAGCAGCAGCTGAACAAAGGAATTATGAGGATCAATAACAAATTAAGAAAATGTTGTATGTGGTTCTTTATCCTGATAGATGTTCATGGTGTGTCCAAAATGTAATAATTCCTTGAATCCATGTTTTTTGTGATATACAAACTTTATTTGTGAATTATTGCTAATTATATTGTTTACCAGAATTATATTACTTCAATAAAACTACTATTTGGTTTATATTTAGATTCTGTATAAAGTTCAATTACATAACATGTTGATGAAAATGTTTAATAAATTTCCTATAGCTGGACCGGGCTGGTCCAGCTCTAACAGACAGACAGATAATTTTTGACTCCACTTTACATTAGAAACATATTATTTCGTGGACTAATCATTTATTTAAAAACTAAGGATAGGCCTTTCTGTACATTTGGGGTATCAATAAGCTTTGAAAATCGCGCCCTCTATTAGATATTTTTCATAACATTGAAATAGAAATGCAAAATATTTATTAAATGAATCTTAGACAAAATATATTACATTATCGGTGATAAGAATTAATATGTTTTTAATTAAACTATCTGTTATAATAGAAGCAAGCATTTTCAAAACTTTGGGAGCGAAAATTAATTTCAGTAACGCTCATTATTATGATAGCTGCGAAAATCGCGCCATCTCTTAGATTTTTTCATAACTACGTAGGAATACAAATACTTTAATATATGAAATAGCAGCACGGCCCGGGTGCAGATAGTTTCTGAGTTTAGTTAATATTAATTATTTTATTATTTACTCATTTAAACTCAATGTGACCGTCGTCGACTAAATTGCTATTCCTGTCCCGTCCCGTTATATCTTGTTCTGTCCCACGACGAAAAGCAAGCAATCCTGTCCTCTCTTGTCCCGTGCCATCCATTCAAGTTTGAAAAGTAGCAAATATACACTACGCTTTTTCGAGATAAAAGGTAACCTATGCATTGACGTAAATATTTTTATATCAATGAACCTATGTGTTGTTAATCTAGGGTTTCCGTCGGTACTATACCAAATTTCTTCAAAATCTGTCCAGCATACATACATCTTTCGCGTTTATAATATTAATAAGGATCATTTATTTCACCCATTGAGGCCTCTAAAACAGCATACTATACCTGTATCATTTTGTAGCATTCCAAGACCAAATAAATTAATAAAAAAGTTCAACATGGCAGTCAAGTACCAATGCAATTTCGACTATGAATTTAGATTGTTCTAACAAAGGGTGCCTCAGATAATAGATATCGGTTTTGAAACAAATTAGTAACAAAAAAGTTCAATGGTTTCTTACATTTACGCGAATGTTACACATTGAAATAACTACGCGCTAAAATCCGTAGGTAAGCATTAGTTTTATAAAAAAAAAAAAACAAAATTGCGGCCATCATGTTCAATCCTGATTAGATTTAGACAATCAGAACAAAGGGTGCCTTTGATTTAGATTTTGGCAACAATCGGACTTTCAGGGTTAATTTTAAGAAAACAAATTATGCAGATATTTTTGTTTTTATATGAGTAACTAAAATACCAAGTTTGACATCTGTATTACTTACTCCCTTATTCCACCCTCTTAATACTATTTTTTCAAAATGATGAGCTAAGTAAAAAAATCATAGAAATGGCTTCAGCAGTTCGATTTCACATAGAAAATTTCAACCCTTATTTTAATTTTTTTAGGTTTAATTTTAAGAAAACAATGTATGCAGATATTTTGTTTTAAATGAGTAAATATAATGCTGAGTTTGACATTGATAACTTTAATTTTTTCATACATCATTTCATCCCCTATTTCAACCCCTACAAGACTTTTAGTCACAAAAATAGTAGCCTAGGTCTCTTCTTCAAATCTAACCCACAGATTACTTAGGTCTAATGTAATACTGTAAAAAAATCATTAAAATCGGTTCTGTGTTTCATGTATTCTATGTCTACAGTTGTAAGCGTGAAAAGGTATCAGTCAGACAGATAGACAGACAGAGTTACTTTCGCGTTTTTATTATTATTAAGGATTTGAGACAGTTTTATCATTGGTAATGTACACTACTGTTTGAGAGATTCGAAAAACGCGCGCACAAAATTATATTTTACTGTCATTCTTATCTAATTCATAAACATCGTTGTAAAGTTTTCTATTATATAAATGGTATTTACCTACAGCTTAGATTGGCTTAGATATCAAAAAAATACAAAAGTGAGTCAATGTTGTATTCGGGCCTGAGGGACAATGTTACCCCAATCCACTATTACAATAATCAAACATTGCATAAAAGTATATTCGCAACTATAAAGTGAAAACAGTATTTTTTAACACATTTGCTTAATTTATTTTATTATTATTGACCTCAAAAGTTAATAAATATCAATATTATTTAAACAAGTACATACCTAATAAAAACACTTTTCATAATAATGAAATTTACCACGCTTGCTGAAAAAAAAGGACTATTTTGTGATGATTTACAAGTATTATTTTATTTAGTCATAAATCAAATAGTATGCTAGATCAATACTAGCATCAGAAAACAAAGGAATGCGCTTCGAATCCCGTGAATTAATTACGTACTACGTCCCTTTCTAATGCACTTCACAGTGGATATTTCCCGTATGGCAACATTCAAAAGTGCTGCGCGTCCATGTCAAGAGAGTGGTCTGTGTATAGGGGATCAATATAAAATATAAATGTGTAATCCTCAAACGGAGCCGCGTTATTTGTGTTCACTTGTTGTCTGATCGTTTGAAGAGTAACATCTTCTGGTGCCGTTCGGTCGGGAAGCGCCTCGTCTCGGTCGGTATTCGGCGGCCACTCTTAACATAGTTGAAGAGAAAATGACTGAACGTTCCTTTATGTGAAGTGATGTAAAGTGAAGAACTATCGACACAACATTATGTAGTGAGCGTCGAAGTGCGCCGCGTCGTTTTTCGTGCGTGATCGTGTGATGCGGTGGAGATGATGTGGCTAGCGGTGGTCGCGGCCGCGACGGCGGCGCTGTGCCTGCGGGTGGACGGCGAGCAAGTGCTGCTGCTGGACACCACCTCGGAGTCGACGCTGGGCTGGACGCGGTTCCCGTACGGCGCGCAGGCCAACACTCCCGGCTGGCTCGAGGAGTCCTATACCAACTTTGAGAAACAGATCAACTGGCGGTCGTATGTAGTGTGCGACGTCGCCCACCATAACGTAAATAACTGGCTTTGGACGCCGTTCATCGAGCGTCGCAACGCCAACCGGATCTATATCGAAATCAAGTTTACCATCCGTGACTGTTCTTTGTTCCCGGGCAATGCACTCAGCTGCAAAGAGACCTTCAGTTTGTTGTACTATGAGTTCGATGTGGCCACGCGCGAACAGCCGCCCTGGGAACCGGAGAGCTACAAGCTGGTAGGGCGTATTGCTGCAGGTGAGGGCAGATTCAACACCAATGCAGAAGTGGATATTAACACCGAGGTCAAAAGCATCGCTGTAACTAAAAGGGGAGTATATTTTGCATTCCGTGATCAGGGGGCCTGTATATCTATATTGGCTGTAAAAGTTTACTATATCACATGCCCAGAGGTGACCATAAATTTTGCCAGATTCCCCGCTACTCCCACTGGCAGAGAAGTAACAGTTATTGAGCAAGCTAATGGTACTTGTGTTGAGAATGCAGAAATAGCTCCTGGTGAAGCACCTCCAGTATATCTCTGTAAAGGAGATGGCAAATGGACATTGCCCAGTGGCTCTTGCAAATGCCGGGCTGGATTTGAGCCTGATCATAACAATCAGGCTTGTACTGAATGCCCACCTGGAAAATTTAAAGCTCATACAGGTGATGACCATTGTATACCATGTCCTGACCATTCTCAGTCTACGGCAATTGCTGCTTCTGAATGCAGATGTGCACCAAAGTATTATAGAGCCAAAAAAGATCCCAAAACCATTCCATGCACCCAACCACCATCTGCTCCTGATAACTTGACTGTAACATTCGCTGATCAATTTTCTATATCACTTGCTTGGACGCCTCCACATAATACAGGAGGGAGAACTGATATAACATATAGAGTGCATTGTCTAAACTGTGGCCCCAGCATTGAGTACAGACCAGCTGCTACTGGCCTCAATTCAACTAAAGTTACTATTATGGGGCTGGACCCTGTGACTGAATACAAATTCCAAGTTTTTGCTGAAAATGGAGTCACAGAGTTTACATCAGATCCACCTAAGTATATTGATATTACAGCAATCACTGAAGCCACAGTAGTCAGTGTTGTAACAAAACTACGAGTTTTAAATGTAGAGACGGACAAAATAAGCCTAGCATGGAATCCACCATCTATGGATCTCACAGATCCTGATGACACAATAGAAAGTTATGAAGTCAAATGTTTCCCTAAAGATATATTGGAAAAAGCTGCCAATACTACCCTTAAAGTAACCAAAGAGCCTCATACAATTATAACAGGCCTTAAAAGAGACACAGAGTATGGTATCAGAGTTAGAGCCAAAATGAAGCGAGGCTGGGGCGAATTCAGTGGCATTGTGTATGCACGCACAGGTGCTTTGCTGGAAACGACTTACGTTAATGAGGAAGAAGGTGCACAGGTACGATTGGTCGCTGGAGTTATGGTAGCCGTTGTCGTATTGTCTGTTGTGGCAATCATTGCAACTGTTCTATTCTTACGTTCACGCGCAGATGACGAGTGTGACAAAAAACAACCGAGCGATTGTAATGCTCTCAACTATCGCAATGGTGAAGTATACACCGGACCTGAGCGCCCCGCCAAGACGAGCAGCAATGCGACTACCCCATTGTTTGCAGGAACTGGCTCTAGGACATACATTGATCCCCATACATATGAAGACCCCAACCAAGCTGTTAGGGAATTCGCCCGCGAAATTGACGCATCGTGCATTACCATTGAAGCCATTATAGGAGGCGGAGAATTCGGAGATGTATGCCGCGGTAAATTAAAGTTAGCTGCCAGCTGTGGCCAAGAGATAGATGTTGCTATTAAAACTCTGAAGCCCGGATCCACCGAGAGAGCTCGGCGCGACTTCTTAGCTGAAGCTTCCATCATGGGACAATTCGAGCACCCAAATGTTATATTCCTGCAAGGCGTCGTTACCAAGTGTAATCCCATCATGATCATTACAGAATTTATGGAAAATGGCTCTCTTGACACATTCCTTCGTGCTAATGACGGAAAATTCATGGTACTGCAGCTAGTTGGGATGCTGCGCGGCATAGCGACTGGAATGCAATATCTGTCAGAGATGAATTATATACACCGTGACCTCGCGGCACGTAACGTGCTCGTTAACTCTCACCTGGTATGCAAGATAGCTGACTTTGGACTGTCCCGTGAGATTGAGTCCACCGCCGACGGCGCTTACACAACACGAGGCGGTAAGATTCCCGTGCGATGGACTGCTCCAGAAGCGATCGCATTCAGAAAATTCACTTCGGCCAGTGACGTGTGGTCCATGGGAATTGTTTGCTGGGAAGTAATGAGCTTCGGGGAGAGGCCATACTGGAACTGGAGCAACCAAGACGTGATCAAGTCAATAGAGAAAGGCTACCGCTTGCCGGCGCCCATGGACTGCCCGGAGGCAGTATATCAGCTTATGCTTGACTGCTGGCAAAAAGAGCGCACGCACCGACCCACTTTTGCGAGCATTGTCAAGACCCTGGACAAGCTGATACGTTGTCCTGACACACTGCGAAAAAAAGCCCAAAACCGTTCCGGCGCGGACCCACTGGCGGGCGATACGCCGGATTTGATACAGTTTGCTTCAGTGGAGGAGTGGTTAGAATGCATCAAGATGTCGCGGTATGTTGAGAAGTTCCGTGCGGCCGGCATCACGGACATGGACGCGGTGGTGGACCTGACGGTGCTGCAGCTCGCGTCGCTGGGCGTCACGCTCGTGGGCCACCAGAAGAAGATCATGAACAGCGTGCAGAGCATGCGGGCGCACATTCGCGGCAGCGGGCCCTACGGTTTTCTTGTGTAAGTGATATGTAGACAATGTCAGTGGTTGTGTGAACAGTGCAGTGGCTTGCCAGTGTACATGATCTCTCTAAGTGGTCGATGACAGTGGTTTATACGTATTGAAATGATGCATTTGTATATTTTTCTAAAAAACTGCCATAGTATTAACAGAGACTTCTTGATAAGAGAATTTAAGGACTACCTTGCTGTTTATAATTACTATTTTTGATTATGTTAATGATTAAGATATGAAGGCAGCTTACGTGACATTAGTACTTTTTCTGGCCTAAAATTCCATAATTTTTTGAACCATAGCTTTACATAACCGTCTTGTAGCTACTATACAACGAAATAGAAACATGACTTATTTATTATTGTCATATTAACAAAATTCATATGGATCTTTAAGATTTTGTTTTTACATAGACTGATGTATTGTGATTTTTTTGTTAAATCTATTGATGGTCAACCTTAAACGCTTTTATGCTTCGTGATACTCTTATTTTTAATCTATATGTAAAGTACAAGCGTTTTAAAAGTGTTACATCATGTGTTACCATCTACATGGTGAATATTAATTGTTTTAAAGAAAAATTGTATCTAAATTATTGTAATGTAGTTAGCCAATTATGCTGTATTTGGACGGATATGTATGTATATTAATGGACGAATTTTTAATTGTAAAAGTAATCTTTACAAGAGAAATTTATGTGTGTGTGGATGTTGGGGATGGTATTAAACCACCCACAACAATAATTTAAGAACATCAAGAAAGACACTACAATATTTCATTACCCTTATGTTTTATATATAATTTGTTTAGTAACAGCTAAATAAAATAGAATTTTATTCTTAGTTACAAGTAGATTCAGTGGTAATTTCTTGTATTTGTGTAAAAGTATGTATTACTTATTGTTGTTCATTACTATAACAACTTTTACAAAAATATAAATGTTACTTAGGCTTGATATTCAAAATTCTGGAATATTTTTAAGTTAACTTATGTTTTGTCATGTATAAATATAAATGTAAGTCCACTGTAAACATGATAAAACACATGTTAACTTGAATAAACAAAATTATATATTTTGTATTAGACAGAAACAATTATAACTCGACTTGATTTTGGTTAAAGGTAATGTGTTTGATGAATATGAGAATGTGTATATCCTCAACATCCCGAACTATAATCAACATGTCAGTGCACGGGAGTTGCAGCACTGGAGGCAGCTAATTAAAAACTTTGCTTATTAAAATTGAGATGAATGTTGTCAGCGACTCCCAAATATATCCCATACCTAGGTATATGTTATTGTGATTGTGGCGTACTTAATTATTTCATAAATATGACTTTCATTTTCCATAGATAAAATTTTATACATTGTGTGTATGTTATAAGGCTGATTTTAATTTAGATTTTACATATTTGCTTGTCACAAAAATCTATAATGTGTTCATCTTTCTAGTTCCAACGGCCAATGCATAGAAAACCATGACTATTAATTTACAATTTCTCAAATCTAACACATTTTTCAAATATCTGCATTACACACAAATGTCCATAGAGTGTGATATTGTTGGAGTTATAACATCGCAATATAATTAATAATATGTTATTTGAGTGCCCAACTTCATCTTGCCAAAAATAATAATTATGATTTTCTATGTTAAACAGCAAATATACCACTGCATTGCTAATCGATTTCTAATGTTGTCGTCGCGTAAATTTATCTCATCAATGCGTTAGGATAAGTTGCACTATGTGATATCGTAATCAACTACTTAATCTGCTCCTCTAATTTAATGGCATGTACTTACCATAGCTTAAAGAAATCTCAGGATTCGCTATAAATTATCGATTATATAGTCTACATATTTATGGCCCGCATTTCATGGATTATTAACCCGCGATCTGCTTGTAAAAGTCAGTATTTCCAATTAAAATATCAGTAATTGCTAATTATTATGAAGTACCCAGAGTAGCTATAAATCAGGCTGGAGACACTTGCATACACAGGTATGAATTCTCTGTCAATTGCGATCGAAGTCCGACAATCTATGTATAGGACATTTTATAATGAACAAACAAATTAATATTGGCTCACTACGCTGTGCAGCCGACACCTGTCAGCCTCGGTGCGTATCTGCTCAATAAGTGCATTGATAAAGCAATTATTTCACTCTTACTTGGAAGCATACATAATCCTGATCCCACATTAAGATCACTTAGGTCTTGTGTCGTGGGTGTCAGAAACTACTAGAGACTTTTAGCTCTGGCTACTGTTTGATAAAAAGGACCAGTTACATAAGGCATAGATATGGGATGAGCAATGCAGTGGGTGACTTGATTGAAATCAAATTCAGCTGAATAGGTATTCAAGGAAGCCGTCATTTTAACGTCATTCTCTGTGATGATGAGGTGGCCGCTGACAAGCTTACACTTGGCGCTGCAAATTGCAATCCCCACTGAGCCTCAGACATGGGAACGTTTCGAATGTAATGACATGTTTATCTGGATTTGATTTTGATATATATTCTGAAAGACTATTGTTTCCTTTTTATATAAACGAGGTAGGTGTAAGTAACAATAATGCCAATCTAGTTGATAAGTGCTTAGCTTCTTTCGAGCTTGGTGAAGTAATGCGTAATCTCCAGAAGGCGAATATGAACATAACGTATGTGTTATATTTGTCCGTATGCTGTGCGACAACACTGGTGTATTAGCGAGCTGTGCGATAATTTTTGTTTACTTGTTTTTATAAGTTACTTTTTTTCCATTGTCACTCATCATCACACTCTTCAATTGCTCAAGTATCACTTATCTGTAAGTGCATTGTTTTCATAATACGTAACGATCAGTGTGGGTCGGAAATATCCCATGTTATCCTTGTTGTCTTACCTCTGTTTATAGACATCAGAATGCCAATAATGCACAGACAGGTTACCATCTACTTAAGCTGTTTTTTTGTTAAAGTATTAAGAATCCTTCCGAAATAAACTTATCACAGCATCGCGTTGTAACACAAGCTGAACTCATACCACACACCTCACACTCATGCTGCGTTGCACGTTGTATCAGATCCTGTCTGAACGGAGCGTTTACATTATGAGTATTATATTGAATTGTGTTCTATACCAAAAGATGAGCAATCAGCGCGCCTTTTATTTGTTTTTTCTTTGGCTCAGCGATTGTCAAATAGATTGGGTGGCGGTGCTAATTGACGTATCATATCACTTGTTATTCCGTTGCAAAGGCAATCACCGGGTGCTCATTATTTAATTTTACTGATGATAGTTCATTTTTAATTTCTTATTTAATTACGTGGTGTGCCTAGGTTATGAAAAAGTCACGACTGACAGTGCAATTTCTGTCATATTGCAAATACGCGGCTTAGGTACTCGCTCTGTCAATACATCAAAAAAAAATTTAAATACTTATGTAACAAAAAATAATTGAATCAAACATGTATCCCCCGTCCGAGGAATATTAATTGTAGACGGAATATACTGTTCATTTCTTCGAAAAATATTTTTATCATTTTTAATAGTATCATCTTCATCGTCATCAGCCCGTTGCAGTCCACTGGTGAACATAGCCCTCTCTCAAAGTAGGCCACAGAGCCCGGTCTGCTGCTTTATGCATTCAGTGTGCTGTCATATATTTAACCTACAGGTGCAATATTAAGGGAAGTTTAATAATTATTGAAGATAACTTGCATACAAGTAATTTGAGGGCTTCGCAGTTTCATAGAAGTTTATTTAACAGATATTTTCCGCAGTTTCAAAAATCCGTCGACTTTTTCAAACGTTATGAAATATGTTTCTGTTGGAGTGCCTCGAAATGCTTCGATCACGTTCGCCCGTGGGAAACGTGAAACCCGTTTATTTTACACAAAAATGTTTTAGTTATTTGTTTTGTTGTATGTTTGGGGATTGCAGCTTTGAAAATGTTTCGCTATTTTAATTGTCTTATGGTCTGAACATCCTCGGACATCAAGTGCCCTATTTTAAATATTTACTTGGAAAATAAGTGTTTGTACTCGTATCAACTAGATTCCTAAAGAAAAATATTTTTCAACATAAATCAGCGAGCAGTTCATTAAATAGGGTCTGAGTAATTAATGTAGAGAAATTAGAAAGTTCCTTTCATAATGGATCGCGAATGCTTCTTTTCATTTAGTCTGATAACTAATTTGCTTTAGTTAGAAGAGTATCCGCTATGCAGACGAGAATTCAGGTGGAAACTTAATGAAAACGCCGCACGAGTAATCGAATACACTATCTCGGTGCGACGCCGGCTGATGAATTTGTCATCCCCCGCTATGCGCCTATTACTTGTTAACACACACTGAATCTATTAATTGCATCGCTGTTTATTGACTGTTTACTCGCGGTTCATATTCCTGTATGTTTGTTCAACGGGTTGATATGTCATTACTTTTACGGGACGTTGTTACTCCAATTCGAAAATTCTGTTTCACTTCGATAATGGACTCGATACCTAAAGTTAGATTCAATTAGTATTGGATGCAACAGTAGTACATGTCTCGTGAAGGCCGTAGAAGGCCGTGCCAATAAAGCATTCCCTAAATATTTATGCCAGCCCATTCGATTACCAGTAATCATGGTTAAAATAAGACCTAATAGATGGCGCTAGATATATTACCGCGGAAGCTGCGGTAAATGTTCGAATGTGGGTTCCTTTAGCTTTCAAATCAATTATTACACAGGCCGGGCTTCCAAACTGGTTATAAAATGTTTGAGGTTCGAAGTTTATTAATGAACATTTGCAAATGTGATCGGCGCGGGATCAATATGAACTTATTATCAAAGCAATGTTTGTTTTATGCTGACCTATGTAATTACTAGATAATGGAGTGTAATATGTATTTAGACAAAATTTCAAGCAGTCCTAGGGCAGACAAATAAGAGGTTTTGAATTAATGTCTATTACGATACAGTCAGAAAATGTTATCATTTGATTCGCGAGTTAGAATATAGTTTAGAAAAGATGCGACAACAATTAATTGCCTATATTGCTGTCGCGGTGACTTAGTTTACCATTCAAAAATATCTGAAGGACGAAATAAGGTCGCTAAACTCGCGAGACTGGTTCGCGAATACGTCTCTCGAAACCCAATGCCTTTTAGATTCGTTGCTTAGGTGTAGGTAATGGCAACATTACATTATTTTGTTACTTTATTATAATTAAGTAAATATTTTTAATTCGTTCTGTATAAATAACATTTTTATTATTTGCGGAATGTGTTTTAAATATTGTACATTTATAGATGTTTGGTATTTGAAAAATCCGGCTCTTGTTGATAATAATAATTTCAATTTTGTTATTATTAACAATTTAAATTTATTTATTCTGCTTTTACTTTCCTATATTTGCGGGCTAGCGTAATGTTTTTGTAACTTTTTTGTGGTTAATTCATTTTTAATAACAGTTGTACTAAATTGTTTCTAAAACAATATTTATTTTCCTCGTAAAATGCATTATGTCGTGATTCAAATACTTTAAAGGGTATTTATAACAATGGGAATTACGGACACCAAAGCAAACCGTAATACTCAAGCCATGCAACCATTAAATATTCAGTATCTACCTGCGCGGAGCAGTGTCCGAATATGTATCACCTGCGACACAAAAAGTGACGGTATTATTCAGCAGTCGACCTAAACGTTGTTAGCGGCATTAGAAACAGCCTGCCATTCTACCTTTATAAATAGTATATTATATCTCAACACATATGATACATTTGTAACCGATCGATGTCTACACATGGAAGTTAAATGAGATTTATTAATTATTTATTTAACCCGAAAAAAATTGTTTTCTTGTGGGATGAGATAGGGATTCAGATAAAGTTACTTTTTTATACTCGAAGCGGTAGGATGGGACTGAATTACATGCCTTGAGAGAGAATGAGACGGGACAGGGCGGGATATAACAGGACGGGTAGGAATCGGATTTTTTTTAAGATAACCACGCAAACGGAGTTGCGGGCAGAAGCTAGTAATATAATATAAATACTTACCCCTCACCAAGAATTATTAACAGAACGGGACAGGACGATAAATTTCAAATAAAGTTAATAACGCAGACGAAGTTTGCGGGCAGAAGCTAGTTCGAAATAAGTTTACTCAATCTTGATTCGAAATCCGGACAAATACATAGGGCGAACTGATTATTTTACAATTCATTCGGTTAATATAAAATGTGGATTTAATTTTAAATGGACTATCATCAGTAATTAAATTAGTCGTTTATAATGTTAACTGTAAATGTGGTCTAGCAATAAGCTCAGTGAAATGAAAACTTGCATGAATGCAATGCAGTTCTTGAACTTTACTGCCATTGCTCAACACACTATAATTTTACATGCATTCATTAATTTTAATTGTATTATATTTAATTGCACCTTTAATTATAATCAATGTTGGTGATATTTTTATGTTATCAAGTTTTGTTTGCTATGCCATTATAAAACACATGGTAATATAGTATTTGTTGGGCCTCCGGCTTTATTTGTCGGGAAGTTATTTTTGTTACCCCACTTTATTGTTTTATTTATAGGCAATAAAAAATGTATGTTAGTGGCAGAGCCTCTGTGTAGCCAAGTCTACATCATAAATGGGCCAGCTTGACCGCGGAGGTACCAATGTTTCACAGAAGCCCGAAGTCAAGTAACAGCTTTGTTGTTGAGTTCCGTTCTGTTAGTGCGACTGCCAGACGCTCAATAAAGACTTTCCTTCACCCACTTCCCCAAAGTAGACCCCCGCTCTCAAAAAAGGGGTAGGTCACTGCGATTCTCTAGATGCTATGGAAGTTCTTGCTTTCTTGTCGATGAACTATACTATAAAGACTATTTTTTTATCCTGTGTTACATAGTGTCAATCCAGACATGCAGACAATCCATTTTTACTTGTTGACAATATCATTTTATTTTCGAGACTGATAGCTTTGTTTTTTGACAATCTAGTTATAGGAAGCGATACTTCTCACTTATATTTAGTTCCTGAACAGTTAATTTATACTCGTATTTACTGACAAGTCCTTTTTGTTTTTGAAAGTAAAGCTTTATGAAGTTACTCGCCCTTTTTGGTAATATACCTAAGTTTACTTGTTGATAGTATCATTCCGTTCTATTTGGTGACAATTTCATTTTATTGAATGAATTTTTAATTTCACTTAAGAACTCTCAATTTTAATGAATAGTCTATAAGTAGGTGACTGAGATTATTACTACTAGATAACATTATTCCGTTATATACCCTGACACTTCTATTTCATCCCTGACAGTACATTTTATTCTGGTGCCATTTTATATAATGACAGTATGGTTTAAGTTGTGGAAAGCCCAGTTTTAGTTTTTGGTTATACCATTTTACTTATTTATAGCTCAATTTTACTAATTAATAAAGTAAATGCAACGCAAGTGTAATATCTGACAACATTATTTATTGTTTTTGAATAATGTTGATATTATTCTATTAATCAACTATATAATTTTACTTATTAATAATAATATAATCTAGTTATATTTTCTGGCAATTCAATTTACTTAATTGGTATGCAGCTTTACTTCCTAACAGTTTAAACGCTTTTTGATAATTCTGATTTTATAAGAATTTGTTCTTTACTCGATTTTATTTAATGTCTTCCTATGAACGGACCCACTAATACTACCTGCGCGTTTATTTTTGGATGACTGCCTATGCAACCGCCTAATGTAGAAGTTCAATAAGAGATGTCATTAGCAGTTCCACAAAACCTTGTTTTATATCTGACGCCGTAAACATACTGATTAATGATTATTATGGTACGTGTAGTTAACGCGTACATATTTATTTTTCTAAACTCACCGCGCTATGGTATTTTTGGGTAAATTTAATGGACATAATTTCAATATTCTGTAAATAAACGTGTAAGCTGATTGTTCATCTTTTGTGGAAGTTGTTGACTACGAAGCCATGCGTTTAACACACGGCACTCACACATCCCGCGGGGCCTACCGAAACATTGCCAGCGATGCACGTTTGTTCCGACTCACTGCATTCAATTATAATGGAATATATATTGCATCCATTGGCCACCACTGATTATATCTATTCTTACATATTATATATAGTGATATACAATAATATAGTGATTCCGAAACATAACACCATGCATGTACTTTGCGATAGTTGTCGTAGTGTGCCGAGACTCGTAACACACTAGTGTCTAGCGTAATATTCGTACGAGAGCAACAATTCCTAGAAAGATAAGATATAGTAATAGAACAGGATTTTCATATATACGTGTCATCTGTCAAATTGTCCTTTGGTCAAAATTATTTTTGATTAAGCGTATTCCGATTTTTACGAAATGATAATATACGATTCTATATTTTCAATAAACACGCTTTTATGTAAACGAATAATATGTATTAATATTAGATGTAGGCTAATTAAATATTGTAATTTCAAATACGTGCATGTAATTTGGTAGCGATATACGTGGGATTAGACGATCGCAGTTTCGTCCTGTTTATTGTATACTGTATACTGTATAGCATCGTCTCGTAACTCTACCAATACCGTCTTACAGCGGCTCAAATCTTATTTACCACATTTATATAGATAAATTAATATACAATTTCACACCAATTTACAATTCCAATAATTTTATAATAAAAGATGTAAGTTAAGATTGAATAAGCAGTCTCGGCACACTGCTGAATATTGTAGTATAATATCCTAACTCATAACACCAATCATGATACATAGTAAAATCTTTATTTAAAATGTTAGCTAGATTAAATGAAAAAAATTAATTATATACATACTTATATACATTAAGAACCTTTTGATACTTTGGACAAGATAAATTAAATTGTGAGATATCTATCAAGATAGCATGTCCAGTATACTGACACATTTTGTATTCGCAAAGCTATATTTTGACGAGGTACTAGAGACCTAATGACAAGGTTGGGAGTCTGACGTCGCCCACAGTCTATCTGCTATCTGTCCATGTGTTGTCCACTGCTGTCTATCAGTAGATGGCGCTACGATGTTCTCAAGCGTTGGTGAATAGATCTGTGGGCGACGCGAGAGAATAGGGCCGAAATAAGGCGCACACGCGCGGCGGCGGCCGGTAGCGCCGTGCTCCCTTACTGTGCAGGCTCAGCGCAGCGCCACGCAGCCGCCGCGGCGCGCCGTGCACGCCCGAGTTGGAATTTGTTTCCGTTAATAAGTTTTCCGTGGCCATTTTTATTTTTCATGTTAAGTGATAATGTAAATATATTTTAACCCTCGGATATTAGTGACTCGAAGCGATATATGCAATTATATGTGTTAAGTCATATCCAGGCCACAAATGCCATCGTGAAGATATTGTGTTTTGTCACAAAGGATGTCGGTCAGTTCTCCGCCAGGTGCGTCGTGGGTTACATTTCACGGCGAGTTACTTAAACGTCTGTTCGACTTGCTGTACTTCAATAGTTATAAATTCGTATATTTATTCGTAAACAATGCTTTTCTTTGTCTTTCGATATGTCTTATCTAACAGATAATCTTGTAGGGCAATACAAAATTGTAATCACGTAATGCCATTACTAAAACATGTTGGCAGCTAATCGAATATTAAGATCTGATCAATGTGTACTCGTATTTGAATAATCTAGGTTAGGCACAATAGCAGCTGAAATGCAATTGATAGGTCGACGCCACGCGGCGAGCGGGCGGAGAGCTGAGGCCGACGTCCGATGACATGTGATATGCTGATTTTTAAACCATACTCTTTCCTAAATGATTAATTAGTTTTAATGCTTACGCAATTCAAATCGTAGAGTTTTATCATTGAATATCAAAAGCAGATAGTATTTGAAATGTAGTAACACCAATTATAGCCTAATTAATTGTAATTCATAGAGTGATGTTAGATTTTATTTATAAGATTTTTTATATAGGTAAAGTGGCAGCGACGGCCGCTTGTGCACTATTTCACGGTGCACATGTTTTGGAGCCCCGCTGTCGCGCCATATACAGATGTTTAGTATAAAACTTAAGCCGTTTTAAAATCTTTAATATGAATCGGTTTAGATAAAAATGAAAGTGTAAGCTTGGCTATAATTTATGTAATAAACTATTGATATTTACTTTGTTTTTTATTTATCCAGTCCTCAACCACAACATGACAACGTACACAGCTAAATGTTATAATAATTGCACTCGCCTCTCCTGCTCATTACCCATGGTTACAACTTACAACAGACAGTCCTTTCCATCCCTACGCAATCACGCATTCAAGGCGTTTGTCTCTGTGCAAAAGAATTGAACGCCGCATCTTCATCAAATCCACGGCTTAGGATCGTACCGTAAAACCTATTATATAAGGATGTACACCTTAGATGGTAGTGCACTTTAACAATTCATGTAGCATACATCGCTTACCAAGACACTCATATGACCTGTGGCTGACGATTAGATGCAGCATATGTTGATTTAGTACACAATGACATACATTCTGTCAAGTATCGGGAATGGATTATTTGTTTAAGTTTCCAAAGTATTTTTGTTGTTAGATTGGCACAACTGTTTTCCATTTTGGCGCGGAGCTTCAGTTGCATCTGTTAATTAGATAAAATATAGTGTTTTTGTCATATCATATGAGTATAGTGAATTTCATAATGGACAAGAACATCGAACAAAAGTTTTGTCTTAAATTTTGCATTGCCAATGAAATTTCGTTCCATTCCGATCATACGCCGATCATTCTATTTCTATCCGGCGGAATAATTCAAAAGGGAAACAATCTTACATTGAGAAATAAATATATTGACTGGGAAAGTTTCAAGCTAGATTTAGAATCTATAATTGACCCTAAAGTTCCTCTTAAAAATTCGGAACAGCTCGAACATGATTTCAGACAGTGTATAGTAAACATTCAACAAAGTGCCTGGCTAAACACACCTGTAGGGAAGACTAGAGCCAGAGGCAGCTTCTACCCAGTAGAAATCAGGGATATTATAGCTGCAAAGATGAAACAGAGAAAACAATGGCAAATAAACAGATATCCACATACAAACAAATTCTTAATACACTTACTAAAAGGCTAACAAGGGACTTAAAAAGCTTCAAAGACGAATCGATGAATACTTACCTTCGTGGACTGATTAGCGACCGCACGTTAGATTATTCACTGTGGAAAGCTACCAAAAACCTTAAAAAAACAATTATGCAATTCCTCCCATTAAAACATCGAATGGGAGCTGGGCCATAAATAATTAACAAAAGGCTAATCTATTTGCGAATCATCTGGAGCATATATTTAAACCAAATCAAAGTATCGTATTGGACTTCAACCTAGACAATATCTTACAAGACGACCAGACAATAAAATTCGATAGTCCTAGAGAAGTGATAGACGAAGTTTAAGAAAATAACCAAAAGAAATCTCCTGGTTATAACCTGATTACAGGATAAGTACTGAATAACCTTCCGTGCAAAGCAGTAGTCAAACTGACTACTTTGATAAACGCCTCGTTCAGAGTGAAATATGTCCCTGACTTGTGGAAATTTGCTGATGTAATCATGATATTAAAACCTGGTAAATCTCCTCATGAAGTGAAATCCTTAAGGCCCATCTCCTTGTTGCTAATAATGGCCCAACTATTCTTGAAAAACCTGTTATAGAAGAGCGGAAATTAGTTCGCGACTACCAGGGAAAAACACTCTACAATAGACCAAGTCCACCGGATTGCTAATATAATCGAAAAAGGTCTAGAAGAGAAAAATTGTTCAACGGTGTTCTTAGACGTGGCACAAGCATTTGGCAAGGTATGGCACACGGCCTCATTTACAAACTATGAAAAATGCCGCCTACGCAATTTTCAGATATCCTGGGATCTTATATTTCTGAAAGAATGTTTCGTATAAAACATGAAGATTCTTATTCAGAAATTAAGCATATAGAAGCCCGAGTACCACAGGGAAGTACACCAGGTTCCTAAAATGGAAAACAACGCCATTGCAACTTTCGCAGACGACACAGCAATTATAGCTACGGGTTCGAATCATGCAGAAGCAGTGGATAAAGTTCAAACAGCTGTCAACGTCGTCTCCAAGTGAACTGAAAAATGGCGGCTAAAAATAAATGAATCAAAATTTGTTCATGTTGACTTCAACAACAAAAGACCAAAGTATGAACCAGTGTTCATAAACGGTAAAACCATATCATATGAAAATACCTAGGCATGACTCTGAATGCAAAGCTTCGCTGGAAGGCACACGTCAAAAAGAAACGAGACGAGCTGGAGATTTGTTACAGAAAGATGTATTGGTTACTTGGTAAATACTCCTCGATGTCAATACACAATAAAGTAATTTGGTACAAACAAGTCCAGATGCCAGCATGGACTTTGGTATAGAATTGTGGGGATGTACCAAACCAAGCACTGAGGGGTATAGTAAACGCCCCGTGGTACCTAAGAAACGAAGATCTTCATCGGGACCTGAAAGTGGACTTCGTTAAAAATATTGCGAAAAAGTATGCTGAAGCTCATGTGAACGTCGAGTCAATCCAGCTTATCGACAACATGTATTTAGTGAGAAGACTGAGAAGGAATAAACCTTTCGAGTTAGTGCAATGAAGTGCAGTGAGTGCTGGTGAAAAAGAACACGCAAACATTGTGTCTTCCCCTTAAAAGAGACAATAAGAAAAGTTTTATTAAACATATTCTTAATCATAGTCTCTTTAAAAGTGTATGTTAAATTTAAATATCTTATTAGTCATAAGGCTAGATCGTTATTAAAACGATGTATTACATATTATTACATAATAAAAAAATGAATTAAACACAAAATGATTATTTCCTCAACAAATTCCCCTCCTCGGTGACGTAAATTGACTGCCCCGGTGGCGTAGTTGTACTATGTTACGATTACAAAACTGAGGTCTCCGATTCCAATCCCGGGTAGAGCAAAAGTGATATTGGTATTTTTCAATTCATTATCAGCCGGGAGTCAGGAATTTGTGTCCGCTATGGCGATAAGCTCGTCTCCTATCACATCATGGGACGGAACACTGAACATATAAGGCGAAATGTTGGTGACCTGGTAGCACCTCTGCCTACCCCTTCTGGGAAAAAGGCGTGAGTTCATGTATGTAAAGATAACCGGTATGACTCGTTTTTGTATCAGCTCATATACGTCCCACTGCTGGGCACGGGCCTTCTCTATAATCGAAAGAATCAATTGAGAGTGGTTAGGCCATATAGTCCACCCCGTTGGCCTAGTACGGGTTGGCGGAATTACATAACGTAGAAATTCTTTAAAACCGCTACGGTATTTATCACGATGTTTTCCTTCACCGTTAGTGCGTGGTGATTGACTATCAATACACAAATAACTCCGAAAAGTCAGAGGTGTGCCCTGGGATTTGAACTCGCGACCACCGTGAACATGTAAGTAGCCGCTTCTGGTCCATTACCAACGCCACCACGCACTTCACCAGTTAATATAAGTAACTTATCATATTATCATATCATTAATAGATATAAGAAAAATGTGTTGTTTCTTTGTACACCTTTGACTAAATTACATCTCTTTTCTCTCTATTCTACTTGGCGTTATCCCGCCCAGTGCCGGGGTCCTCCTTCCCGCTGAGTCTCTTCCATTACACCCGGTCTTCGGCATAAGACCATCGACTCTCATCCCTTGACGACATCAAGCCATTGCTTCTTTGTTCACCCCTCGGTCAAAATTAAATACTGTTATAATATTACATACAATTTACAAGGTATATATAATTTCAAAATTAAATTGTTATCATCGGTTCAAAATTGACGGAGACATGTCGTAACGTACATACTTACATACAGAACAAAACATTGAACCGAATTGATAAACTTTATTTTTAAAGGCGGTTAAAAATTTCAACGAATAACAAATATATTGGATATTGTATTATTATAATGTTTGCTTAAGTGACTAGCTTAGCTAGTTTTTAATAAGCGACGCGGGGCAGCTTGTTGGTGTACTTTAATTATTAATTTTAGAACTTGTACAAAATCACTACAAATTAATTTACTACCTATTTTAATAAAGGATTTTACATAGTTTTGCATATTAGTACAACGCACGTATAAAAGTAGTATAAAATATAGCATAGCAGTATAGCATAGTATAAAAGTGCGTGGCGGCCTGTTGGTATCGGACCAGACTCGGCTGCCTACATGTTCACGGTGGTTGCGGGTTCAAATCCCAGGGCACACCTCTGACTTTTCGGAGTTATGTGTGTATTGATAGTCAATCACCAAGCACTTTAACGGTGAAGGAAAACATCGTGAAGAAACCTGCATACCGTAGCGATTTTAAAGAATTTCTACGGTATGTAAGTCCGCCAACCCGCACTAGGCCAGCGTGGTGCACTATATGGCCTAACCACTCTCAATCGTACTCTAGATTGTAGAGTAGGCCCGTGCCCTGCAGTGGCTTGTATATGGGCTGATACAAAACAATAATGCACGGCCATGTTCCATTTATTTATTTATTATCATAAGACACACCAACAGCAAAATAGACAAAACATGCAAATTAAACTTATACAATTTTAGACCTGGTCTACATGCCAATTATAGGCGTGAAACAACATTCATAATAGAAATAAATTATACAATAAAATAATTCAACATAACAATAATAAACTTAAAAGTAAAATAACTGCAGAATAGAATAACGATATTATTAAATATATTGAGATATTCCATTTGCAACTATAGGTTTGTAATAGCAAAAAATAAAATGTACTTACATATATATACATCACGCCTGTTTCCCAGAAGGAGTAGGCAGAGGTGGAACCAGGACATACAAATTGTTGACTCCGGGATGATAATGAATAGAAAAATTCAATATCACTTTGTTCGACCCGGGATTCGAACCCGAGACCTCAGCTTTGTAATCATACCGTCGTATAACTACACCACCGAGGCAGTCAGTCAAAAATAGAAAGTAAACAAGCTGTTAGATAGGTACTTTTTAATTTTGTATTTATTTGTTTAGTAGGTCCTCCTGTGACACTAATGCCTAGTGTGGGCATCGCAGTATTATGTATTCATAATAAATACACCCAAGTGATTCGAGACCGCACAATGTTCATTCACGAAGATGGCAAAACATTTCTGTGGGTCTTCATGGCTACAGAACTAACTCCACTCAGGCGGTATATCTCATACTTACTGGTACACTATAGCTTAGCTGTTGCGTTTCACAAGGCGATTCAGTTAATATGGGCCAAGACAGACAAAATTGGACACTAACCCAAACTTCCGAGCCTCCACGAGCCCCCGAACTTCTCAAATATTTTTTTGCAGATGCAAGGGAAATTGTGGAAGTATGTGTGGTTGCCGAAAATCAGGCATCAAATGCTTTGCAGTGGCTTCAGTTGTTGTGGTGAAACTTGCAGTAACATCATGGAAATATCAAAATTAATCGATGAAAATGAAAAGAAAATTTGTTCATAAATGTTCAGTTATTTTTGTTTATAACTTTTTTATTTTCTATTTTGCGATAAAAAAGTACCCCATGTCCTTCTGTAACATTGAGAAAGTCGGTGCAAAAGGTCACGAAGATTGGGTAAGTAGATGAGGTATAAAACCGTAACAAGAAGTAAAACTTCTTTAGCTCCATCTATATAATTGATAAAAGTTACTTTCATCACGAATTTTTACAATGGCCTATCCTTTATAGTGTTTTAATCACATACACAAATATATATTAAAAGCAATACAAATAAAGTTGTAGACAAATTAATTTGCTACAAATAATGTTTTCTAAAATGATCTGTAGGGTTACTAGTTTACGAGATACCGCGCGAAAACCCTTTGCACACCTTTTTCCAAGACAGCGACCGGGGGAGACAGGTGGCGACTCCACAAACTTGAACTTAAGCATATACTAAACCATACCACATCAAAAAAATAAAATTTCGTCATTTGAAAGACGCATGCTATGGCCCAAAAAATGTAACATTTCAATTGAGTATAAGGGCCGGCAACACCTAAGAAGCAAGCATTGTGGGTGGTCATGGGCGGCAGTGATCACTTACCATCAGGTGACCTGTTTGCGCGTTTGCCAGAGTTATGCAATAAAAATGTTTAAAAATAAAGTGGTGAGCCGTACATATATAAATATAATCAAATTAAAATTATTTTTTGGATTGGTGATATTCTGAAAGTAAGTGCTAATACGTATAGAGACCCAAATTATAAATATTCCGTATTTTATGTACCTATGTGAATCTATAATGCGGCGTCCGCGATAACTCTTACTGGAACAGCTATTTTGTCTCCGCGTTATACATAAAATGTATCAAACTTTTTAAAACTTTGAAAATATATTTGAAATAGCGACGCAAAAAAATTATTTGCTGTGCTTTCGAGACGATGCACGTAGATATTGGAAGTATTATAAAAACAATCTCTAATATCCAAAGAGATTCATAATAAAACAGCAAAACACATTTTACTTTGCGATATTACCAAAGCATAGAGTTTATTAAATTATGTAGCTTTGTTAATATCCTGGAATTCCCTTGCAAAGCACAAGAAAGACACTGAATTAAAATACTTTTTTAATTTATCTTTTGTATTGGGTTTCCATACGTCGAAGAATATTAATTTTTTATCGACTTCAAAACAAGGAGATTATTAATTCGACTTGTTTGTATGTAATTTTATCAGAATTGCACGGTTTTTGGATATGTTGGTCTAAGCCAGCTAATGGACACATGTGCCGAATTTCATAAATGTATGTACATTTGTATGTATGTATTTTATTTATTGCAAAGGTGTGGCAAATGAGCAAACAGGTCACCTGATGGCAAGTGATCACTGCCGCCCATGAACATCAACAATGGACCATGGATCGCATTTAGCACCGAAGAAGGACAACGGATGGCACCCGTGTGGAGACTACCGAGCACTGAACGCCAGGACAATACCGGACAAGTACCCCATAAGGCACATCCATGACTACAACTACAGTCTTTCAGGATGTACCATATTTTCCAAAATAGACCTTGTGAAATCTTACCATCTCAGAAGATATTCCAAAGGCCGCCATTACTTAACCCTTTGGTCTGTTCGAATTCCCTTTGATGACATTCGGTTTACGTAACGCTGGGTCAACTTTCCAAAGGTTTATTGACAAGGTCATTAGAGGCCTAGATTTTAGTTATGGTTACTTGGACGACATTTTAATCTACTCAAAGTCAGCACAAGACCACGAACGTCACCTTCATGAACTTTTCAAGCGACTACAAAAGTATGGAGTGTTATTAAACACCGCGAAGTGTGTTTTTGGAGTAGCTGAAATTACTTTTCTCGGTTACCACGTATCAGCAGAAGGTGTACGACCGCTTAACGACAGAGTGCGTGCAATCATAGATTGTCAAGAACCTAAAACAGTGAAGCAGTTGCGCAGATTCCTTGGCATGTATAACTTCTACCATCGCTTTATACCACATTCGGCACAATTACAAACACCTTTAACCGAGATTCTGAAGAATGTAGCGAAAGCTTCACAAGCCATAGATTAGACTCAATTGCAACAAAAAGCCTTTGAGGAGTGTAAAATGGGACTTGCTAAAGCGACTTTACTAGCTCATCCAGATCCAAGAGCTAAGCTCGCTTTAGTAACCGACGCCTCGAGCACTGCAATTGGAGGCGTATTACAACAATGGCAATGAGACTGTTGGCAACCACTAGCTTTCTTCTCCAGAAAACTAACACCCTCTCAAATTAAATACAGCCCAACTTAACTTTTAGCCATCTATAAAGCTATACAATATTTTCGGCATATGTTCGAAGCAAGAAAATTCGCAATATTCACTGACCACCGTCCGCTTACAAACGCTTTCACTACACACTGTGACAAATGTTCGCCTAGACATTCAGATACCTGGATTATATTTCGCAATTCTCTACTGATATTCGCTACATATCCGGTAAAGACCACATCGTAGCAGACCCACTCTCTAGAATTGACGAAGTCATAGCTGGTTGTGATTTAGAGAGATTAGCCAATGAGCAGAAGAATGACCCTGAATTGAACAGGTTATTGAGAGACGGTAGTTCATTGAACCTGAAAAATTTACTTCTACCTGGTACAAGAAACCGCCTTATTTGCGACACTAGCACACATGTACCAAGGCCATTCGTGGTAAGATCAATGAGACAGCAAATTTTTAACCTAATGCACTCTCTCAGCCACCCCGGTGCTAATGCCACCATAAAGATGATTACTCAGCGCTTTGTATGGCCTGGCATCAAGAAGGATTGCCTTGATTGGAGCCGATCATGTATCACATGTCAACGCGCAAAGGTTTCAATGCATGATTTTTCACCTTTGAGCAATTTTGCATTACTTTCAGGCAGATTCCTTCATATACATAAGGTCAATGACCTTATTGGCCCACTGCCCTTATCAAATGGATTTCGATACTGCCTTACAGCCATCGATAGATTTTCGCGTTGGTCTGAGGCAATACCAATTGCTGATATTACTGCAGAGACTACAGCTGAGGCCCTTGTATCAGGATGGATTTCTCGCTTTGGATGCCCTTTATCCATCACTGCAGATAGAGGAAGACAATTTGAGTCCAACTTTTTTAATGCTCTTACCGAGCTTACTGGTTCTCAACACAAAGTGACTACAGCCTATCATCCAATAGCAAACGGAATCATAGAACGCTTCCATAGGTAACTCAAGACCTCCGTCATGTGCCACAATAACCAACACTGGACAGAATGCCTTTCACTAGTGTTACTTGGCATTCGTAGCGCATTTAAAGTGGATCTCCAGTCATCTCCTGCAGAATTATTGTACGGAGAACCATTACGCCTACCTGGACAATTTTTTGATTCGCCAAGAGAAGATTTTCCTGACATAACAAACTACGTATCGAGATTGAGATCAATCGCAGCTCAGTTAAAGCTCTGCTCAACATTTCGACATACATCCAAGCCTGTCTTCATTTTCAAAGACTTACGGACATCTGATCATGTATTTTTGCGGCAAGACGCTCTACGTGCAACTCTGCAACCTGCATACGTAGGCCCTTATAAAGCTATAGAGAGAGAGGAGACAAAACTTTTAAAATCTTGGTAAAAACTAAAGTTGTAACAATTTCCATCGACCGACTCAAGCCTGCGTATTTGATGAACAGTGATTATGATCCCCGTGAACGCAGAGGACGAGAATCGGGAGATACCTCCCGGTGTAACCACCCGTTCTAGCCGAAGAGTACGCTTTACACTCCACTATCGCCCGCAGTAGCGGTTTCGGTGGGGGAGTGATGTGGACCAGAGTCCTACAATGAATCAGCGCTAAACGGCCAATCGATTTTTAATAACATGACATACGTCATTGTAAAAATCTTTGTAAAATATTTTGTCATTGTAAAACTATTAATTTGTAAAATCTTTGTAAATAGACTCGTTCATGTGGTTTAATTACGCCACAGATCTGAGAGATATTGATATTGAGACCATTCGGACCAACAATTAAGAAGTTCAAAATGGCGGCAACCATTTTCAATTCGGACAACGAATTTGGGTTTCTCGAGTATAGAAAACTACAACAATTATTTTTTTTAAATTAGCCATCGTTTGTTTTTTTATTTATCGTTAATTTTTCAGTGGTTTCAAATATCTATTTCCATTTCATGCCTCATTGCAACCACATTAGGAAAAAATATATAGCCTTTTTTACTCAAACATAATGTAGCATTCTAATGATAAAGGATTTTTAAAATCGTTCCAGTACATTTTGAGTGTATTCGTAATAAACAAGTAATAGAAATAAAAATGTTTTCTTTTCATCATATTATTATTATGGATTGATTAAATAAATTACAAACCTGAGGTAGGTATAATTTTTAAACTTACTTTGTCTATTAATATATAACAAAAATGGAGCCCAATCGGATCACTAACAAAAAAGTTCAAAATGACTGCTGAAGTATTAATTTCTGACGAAGTATTCTGATTTAGAATATCGGATGAAAGGTTTCAGATATCCAATTTGAGGCCAATCGGACCAGTAACTAAAAAGTTCAAAATGGCGCCCACTGTTTCCAATGCTGACTCTGAATTTATAATATCGGGGCGAACGGTCTCACAGATATCGTATTGGACACCAATCGGATCAAAAACTAAAATGTTCAAAATAGCGGCCATAATGTTCAATTCTGACCATCAGTTTAGATTATCGGGGCCAATCGAATTCGAGACCAATCGGACAAAAATATGATATATCATATATTTAAACAGAAAAGTATTTAAACTTTGATATATTATATGATTTTTTTCAGGTAACCTTTTTCGTGTCGCATTTTACTTATTTATTTAACTTCATATACACACAATGTATATAGGCGGACTGAATGCCATAGGCATTCTCTGCCAGTCTACCTTGAGATGGAGCTGAAATGACAGAAGTACTAAATAAATACATACATTTTCTTTTCACATTACCATAATTTTATCCTCACAACATATTGCTCTGTCAAGGTCATAGTGGCCTCATTATCTCAATGTGCCCAGGGCCTCCAATAGGTTGAAGACGACTCTGAAGTTATCGATAAAATATGGAGCACATCACTATTGAAGACTACTCGAAATGGTAAAATTGAAAAAAAAAACTTTAAAATAACTGAATCAAATGGTCTACAGACGAACATAATATGACTACAGCATAATAAAATATATCTACTTAAATATTTTGCAATTCCATAAAGGTTTTTAGCAAATATTACTCACCTGTGTAAGTAACACACTTATAGTTATTTACACACTACAATAGTGCAGGGCATTGTTCGCTGAGCTTTACTTTACAATATCACTGCCTAATTATTAATATTCACAAAAAAAAAAAAAAAACCGGCACCCAACGTTGACACACGCGCGTATGTATAACGTTTAGTAAATTGTGTCGGTGCATTGGCCATTTGTTTTTATAATAATATATATATTGAATACCTTTATTCTATATATCCGTTATAAACATCGGACACGAGCCATTCTTAGCAACATAATATCTGTGTCATACTCTTCAATGATTTTGACCTGTTTGAAAAAACATTACAAGTACCTATACGAGTGTGTTTTAGACTCCTTCTACGCTTCATTGTTCCGAGTCTATTACCGACGTCATCTGTCAATTAAACGATAGACTATGGCAGCATGACGGTTTTATTTGTTTGTTAGTTTGTACATAAGTAGATACATTTCATAAATCTACACATATACATACTAATAAATAAAACTAAAAAGTTTTTTTGAACGTGATAATTTCAGGAATTACTGGTTCGAGTTTTATTGTTGAATAGTCCATTTATCGAGGAAGGGCATAGGCTATAGCCTATAGCCTATAACATCACGCTATGACTAATAAGGGCGAAGAATCAATGAAAAATGTTGCAAAACGGGAAAAACTTATTCCTTTTGAGAGCTTCCATAGCATGGACTGCGTAACCGGTTAAAGTTACGCAACAATCATATTGTACAGCGTAATTGTATTGTAAAACCTCCTAAAAAACGCCCGTAGTAGCATATGATTAACTTTTTAGCTTGGCTCACCATTAGCTACATGTTTAATGGTAATCAAATTGGTTCTGAAATATTCAATAATGTTTTAGTTGCGAACAAGTTTTTATGAACACGGTACTCGGGTAGCATGTGGACGGGGAGATGCGTGGTGGCTTATTAGTAACGGACCAGACGCGGCTGTTAACACGGTCACGGTTGTCGAGGGTTCAAATGCCAGGGCACACCTTCGACTTTTCGAAGTCATGTCACATGTGTGTATTGGTAGTCAATCACCACGCACAATGATACCGTACAGACAAGGGAACGGTACAGGGAGTACATCGTACGGGAAATTATTGAAAATGAAAATTATACGAGGTGTTTTTTTGTAAAGTATGGTCATTGTTTACATCACAGTCTACTGTAAGAACAGATGTGTGTACATGTATGTTTCCAATTATCTTTAAGACAGTGGCCGAGAAGGAAAAGGAAGTAGAGAGGACGGTATGGCGCCTGGGTTGAGTTTAAATATGCAAAGTGTGTGTTAGGGAATTAGATATTTCTGGTATGAAGAATGAAGATTATTCAAGAAATCTCCGCAGAGAGCAAAGCGGGCCGAGCCGCTAGTTTGTAATAAAATCATATTTTTTCTTACCTTAAAACCGAGGCTTCCTATAAGTCTCTACATTGGGAATGGAAGCAACGGAAAATTAATCATAATTGTTCGGAAGTCGGAACTGTTATTTATAACACTGCATTACAATTGCATGGTTTTATTAATTTACATCTTTATTTGAGATTATTTATATTTTTACTGCCTTGGTGGAGTAGTTGTACTACGGTATCGGGTTCGAATCCCGGGTCGGGCAAAGTAATATTCGATTTTCCTATTAATTATCAGCGCGGAGTCAGGAATTTGTGCCCGATATGGCGTTAGGCTCGCCCCCTATCGCATCGTGGGATGGAACACACAAGGCGAAATGTAGGTGTCCTGGTTGCACCTTTGCCTTTGCCTACCTATACGTGATGTTTATGTATGTATATTTTTTAAGATAACTAACAGTGAAGATACCTCACGAAGGCCATTTATTTCGGCACAAAAACGCGAGTGTGTCTCACATATGCCTCCTTTAGTTCAAATCTATAATAATTAACTAAATCCTTGTTCAAACCACAGAATTCAACTTCTTTGTATTTTTTTTACAAACTTTTCAACTAAGTATGAAAAATACCAAAGTTTCACTCTCGCCGCAAGGGACTTGGTGTTAAGGTAACGGAGAAAAATAGTATTTACCTGGAATTACCTGTTTCCTTTAGTTTTCCATATGTCGTTACTTCTCCGAAATGTATCCTTATGTAAATGTATCGAGTGGTTTGGAATCACGTGCTCAGGCACGATAGATAGGAACTTGTGTAACTTATTGTGACGGGCAAAGTGGCAGGCTAAAGAACCGTTGGTCGAAGGAAGAAGTCGTGGTTGCGTAACGTACGTGAATGGACGGGGATCGCGAATACCTCGGAGCTCTTCCACCTGGCAAAAGACAGAGGCAAATATGCGGAGCAGACTGCCAACCTTCACTAGTTGGAGAGGCACTGGAACAAGAAGATCGAATGGTTTATTATAATACAGCATGTGTTTTTTTTTTAAATCATCGGGTTCGATTCCTCGCTAGGCATATTAATTCATCAAAAATGTAAGTATGCCGTTTTAGTTTTCATCAAAATCGTGAGTCCTTTCAGCATTTTTCGATATTCCTCATAGTTTCGGATTTGGCCATCCATGCCCACTTGAAAAATTCGCTCTATACATATAGTATCTTTATACTATCTTAGTAATATCAAAATGCCACAGGGACACGTCATAAATGTTCCAAAATATGGAAAAATTAAAAAACATAAAATGTTGATGGTATAGACACTTGTACACTTCTACAAGTATTTCGATTGGACTGATACCGGCCCATTAGCTCAGCTGGTTAGAGCGTCGTGCTAATAACGCGAAGGACGCGGGTTCGATCCCCTCATGGGCCACTTATAGCATCAACATTTTTTTTCCACATTTTGGGTCATCTTAAAGCGATAAACGGAACATTTGTGGAACATTTTATAACGTGTCCCTGTTCATTTTATAACGTATCGTTGTTCCGATCACGCAAGGATTTCACAAAATCCAATAGAAACGTTTTTTAGCACATCACACAGTCTTAGTAACTAACTATTGATTTAAACGGATATTGCACCGGCCACATCTACTCGTAATATCCAGTCAATTATTCACCGTCTGTATTAGCCATTGGCATTAGCTATTGCATTTCCTGAGAATTGTTGTAAATAATTTCACTATAGACGAGGACCTCATGAGCTTCAGACCTTCGTCATTTTATAATAAAAAATACTTTAAAAAAATTAAACCGACGACATAATTGTAATAAAAAGGGAGAAATAAAACTAATCCTTTAATAAATCTGAATTACCCAAATATGCCAAAAAAAAATTGTGTTCGGTGCTAGCCGTCCATCTATGTCCCGTGAATTTACCGCATAGTTCGTAGCGTGATGTTATATACCTAGCTTAAAGCGGCCAGCTGGCACCGACCTAAAAAAAATGGCATATTGAGGTATTTTAGATTTATTAAATGATTAGTTTTATTTCTCTCTTTTTATTACAAATTTGAAGACTAATAAAGAAAAAAAAATTTCTACAGTTTGTCCAATGACTAGACGATAAACCAGTAATGGGAGATAAACCAAACTATGCCGGCACAGCAACAAAAAAAATATAGCCCTACCCCAGATATTTTTCAAGATATAGCCATTCTAGTAAACATTCCAAAGTAGGTATTTTGGAATGTTTTGGACCACATTGTGACCAGTAATATACATAATTTATTATTTTAATTGATATTTCGTAATTTAAGATAGATAAGTATAAGAACAACATACAAAATTTAATCAAAACGAGTCTATTTTTCAAGAAATATGATCGAATTCCTCATAGAAGAATTTGTTTATTATTTATTGATCAAGTTTGATACGAAGTATTAAAAATTAAGTCATGTTTTAAAAATTCTATAATGCTGTTATACTTGGTATTTTATTTTTAACAAATTTTCTTTTTATTAAGTCTTTAGTTGTGAATAACCTGACTGATGTACCACACGAAAATTGTTTTACCTGGCGATATTCCGGCTACTGCACGGATGCGCGTTCCGGTATAAACTCCGCCAATCCGCCTTCGCGGGACGACGCTGGATGCAGACTGCCTCCCACAGGTCACTGTGGAAATCATTGGGAGATATCATCAAAATATTTTGCCCTAGACCTATATCTGATTAATTTTGTCTCAATTCAGGGATCATTATCTCTCTGAAAGCTATTTTTTGCAATAAGTGTTGAACATCTTCTACAGTGTTTCATTGGTCACATGCGGATATACTTACTTATTGAGTTTAAGTTTATTTGCTGTAGTTATAAATAATAGTCTAATTTAACATTTTGACAGGCTGCGTAGCGTAATTGGTTACACACCGGCTGTAAAATTAGATACGAGAGAGCGGATTCGATTTCCGTACCGAGACAAATGTTTGTGTGCTCTTCAAGTAGGTATTTGTTTCGGGCCAAATTGTTTTTTGAGACCAAAACGTTTCTCATAGTTCCTGTTGCTTGCGATACAAGATTATCCCAATACAGGGTCAGGACAATATATCTAACTTTCGGGTATATTAATGGGGCATTTCACGTGAAGCGGACAACCAAAAAAAAATGAGGTCATCAATTTTGTTTATACTCCGGTCAGTTATACTTCTAGTAGACGTGGATGTGTACACACATTATTTTTTTAGTATAAAGCTTTATTGCATAGTTATGAGCTTTTAAAAGTTTACCAAGAATGAAGTCACGAATTTTTGGATGCTTATTATCTGCATCAATTAATTTGTAAAAATACTAAAAATATATTGTTTCTTAAAGTTAAAAAGTCGAAGATTTTAATTTTTTTGTCGAATTCTAAATTTGATTTTTTTTACGTAGAGTAAACCGGAAGTGAACATTTCAAATCGATATTTGAGTAACTTCAACACTTTTTTTGTTTAATATTTTTACCTTAAATGAAAGCATTAAACATATTAATTCTACACAAAAAAAATTAAAACGTGATCCCCAATAGTTTAAGATTTAGAGCATATAGAGTACATACACATAGCTATGAGCACTTTATAAGCAATCGAATTTATGCGCATAAAACCGTGATGAGCATAAAATTGTGGTTTTTGTCATGAAATACATTACAGACGGAGCTCCCCAACATTTTAAGAATAGGTTCATTTTTGTGAACCTATTTCACTACAACCAAAATTTTAAGATAGAAGCACAGTTACACTTCCATGCCACCGCTCATGGAATAAGGCCATGTGACGGTCTTGGGGGAAACCTTAAACGTTTGGCACCCCGTGCAAGCTTACAGTCCACGAATAACGCTATCTCTATACCTATAATATTATATGAATGAGACTTCTATTTACTACTGCTCGAAGGAAAGTATTCAACAAGAGCGAGATTTTCTACGAGTCCGTTTTGCTTCCGCTATCACCGTTCCAGGAACTAAACAACTGCATGCTTTTCTTCAAACCAATGAGAGCTTATGAGTAAATATAATTAGTGGCATTGCGAATAGTAAAAATTACAAAATAAATCTCTATTTTAGTTAAAACTGTTTCAATCTCAATAAAACCGCTCTAAGTCTTAAACTATTGGCGATCATGCTTAATTTTTTTAGTGAAGAATTAATGAAATCATTTATTTTTATATTTTTGCAGGTTAGAATGAAGGAATAAAATATTAATATCGTAGTATTTTAGCATGTTAGTGCATAAACCCGATCGTTTAGAAAGTGCTCATAGCTATGTGTATGTACTCTATATGCTCTAAGTCTTAATAATATATAAATAAATAGATACTATATAAATAAATAGATAATAAATAGATACTAGAATATTTAAATAAATAGATACATATAATTATAATTATTTAGATTAAGACATATAATATTGCATGCTATACCTTCTAGCAGAACATGTATGTTACGACACGAATATTATAACATCTTTATACCCATGTTTTATGCATTATAAATAAATAAATAAATAAATAAATAAATAAACTATTGATGATCACGTTTTAATTTTTTTTGTGAAGAATTAATACGTTTAAAGCTCTCATTTAAGGTTAAAATATTAAAAAAAAAGTGTCGAAGTTACTCAAATATCGATTTGAAATGTTCACTTCCGGTTTACTCTACGTAAAAAAATTTAAATTTAGAATTCGACAAAAAAATTAAAAACTTCGACTTTTTAACTTTAAGAAACAATATATTTTTAGTATTTTTACAAATTAATTGATGCAGATAATAAGCATCCAAAAATTCGTGACTTCATTCTTGGTAAACTTTTAAAAGCTCATAACTATGCAATAAAGCTTCATACTTAAAAAAAAATGTGTGTACACATCCACGTCTACTAGAAGTATAACTGACCGGAGTATAAACAAAATTCATGACCTCATTTTTTTTTTTGTTGTCCGCTTCACATGAAATGCCCCAATATATTAAAAATTCAAGGTACTTGAGGTTTATACAGCTGATTGTTATGAGCCGCCGGCATGTCACGTTTTTCCTGATACGTTGACAGCACGGTCATGGCACCGTTAAAGTACCAGCATTGTATATGTCGATGTGTGGTGCGAGACTTTTACAACTATAGGATCTCTTGAAATGGAAAAAGTATATTTGGGTACCTACATTCTTTATAAACCATATCATCCTTAGCCGCTTCAGATTTCTTTAGAGTTAAAGAAATTGCAATTTTGTTGACTGCCACATCGTATATATTCATTCCATCAGGGTAAAACTGAAAATGACCATTCCCTTACGAGACGCCGTTGAGGCCGCATATTGCCCAAGGGAGTAAACCTACCCTAGTTAGTTCAACTATCGGCACCTCAAATAACCATTCCCCCGGCACGCACACACCACTAAAATAGCTACGAGCCGCCACCATGCCAATATTTCAAGATTTAAAATCCTACGGAATAATCCAAATAGATTTTTCGATAATGCGAGATTCGTCTCTTCAAACTTGTAATATCGAACCACTCGTAGCATCAAGCGCACCTGAGCGGGTAGAATGGATAAGCACCGCAATACTTCGAGCGCAGTGAACGTATTCCACAGCTTATCCAGCTTCCAGATGTATTTAAAATCGCGCCGGTACCATATGACGGCGCTACTTTCCATTCCACGTCACTCCACAGTATTATACAAAGACTTCGTTGTTGATGTGCCGCATTATAAAGAAAATAGATTTAGCGCCTTTGAACATACCTGCATCTAATTACTCCGAAACTTCAAATTTCAGACTGGCCATCTACATTGAGATGTGACTCGACTAAATCCTATGTTTATTGAACAAACCACAGAGCGATGTTGGGAGATTATACTTCGGACCATTTAAGAGTTTAGGGATCGCGAATTTATATCAGCGCTATGGACATTATCAATTTTTTCTCTCGGAACAATTTCAACATCTATTTAATATATCTTTTTATCACGTAAATTTATTAAGTAATATGCAATTATTGCAAAGGGAAGCCGTAGAATTAAAATAATATAAAATCAGCGTTAGTTTTATATTTTCTTCCAGGTAATAAGTGGGTGTATAAGAAGCAACGTTCCGTGAACTTTCTTGTTGCTGCCGTGCTGAAGAGTCTAAGCTGGATTATGTACAGATATAAAATTATGTACAAAATACATAGTTAAATCAGACTCTTTAGTATTATCTTCTATATTTTCTACATAATAAATTATTTGTAACGTAGATTAAAAAAATAAGTACAGGTTATTTAAAAAAAACTGCACTATTTTTTTATTAATCTCAAAATTAAAATAATACAAAAGACCCAGGAGTACAATCAGCCTTTCTGTCTCGTTTTTGTGGACTATGAGAAGGAATTTGACTCCGTTGATACCTGGTCGGTTCTGGACTCCCTGCAGAGCTGCAAAGTTAATTTTCGATACATCGAGGTGCTAAGAAATCTATATGACGCAATCCCCGAAACTGTTTACAAATGCATTGGAAGACGTTTTCAAGACTTTAAACTGAAGTGTTCCACATATATTCGACGGATATACCACAGAGGACCAGATCGATCAGTGCGACCTCCCTGTAATGACGTACGGAGCCGAGACGTGAACACTGAATGTGGAGCTAATCCAGACGTTTAAGTCACTCAACGTGCAGTGGAAAAAGCTATGCTTGGAGTTTTTCTGAGGGACAAAATTCGGAACGAAGTGATCCGTCAGAGAACTAAGGGGACCGACCTAGCTCTGAAAGTTAATAGGTTGAAGTGGCAGTGGGCTGGCCACATATGTCCCATGACGAATCACCGCTGGAGTAAGCGTGTTCTGGAGTGGAGACCACGTCTTGGCAAGTGTAGCGTTAGACACCCTTTGGCCAGATCGCCGAACGACTTGCACAAGCGGGCCGGTAGCGAGTTGATGCATAAAGCAGCAGACGGGCTCTGTGGCGTACCTCTGAAGAGACCATATGTCCAGCAGTGAACTGCAACGGGCTGATGATGGTAATGATGAAACAGTGAACCCTCGCTGTACGTCATTAAAGCTACAGATTAAATGAGTCGAATCCAACAGGCAATGAAGTGATAGGTTTTCTTCAGCCACGGGAACTCCATTGCTGAAAAATAAACCTCCCCCAATAATTTCCACTGCGACCTGTCGGAGGCGGCTAGCATCCAGCGCTTTCATCTGTCTATTTTTGTGGTGGGACGTTCGACGCCTCGCTTGATGGTACGTGGTCTTCATGCGAGAGTCCCAAAAATTGATGGTAGCTATCAACGTACAAAAAACCGCCATAATAATTGTACACGCATGTACCTACATATGTTCCTTTCTGGGTTTATACTGTGTATGTATATCCCAGGCCAGCAAAATTGTGTCGACCGGGATACTCGATTTGACTCATAATTATTATACTTACCACCAGGAGAATTACCGTTACATGCATCAATACAGTGGGTACTCATAAGTTTGTGAGTGAAATAACATTGTAACTACAAGGAAATTATGAATTACTTATTCTGTATCAACCATTAGTCTTTTAATGATATTGCTGTTGCATAACAGACATCATGGGATTTTTAAATGAATTGTTACCTGAGTTCTCGTATGAGAATAATGAAATTCAGATAATAAAGGTTTAATTAGGGACGATGCGGCGAGAAAATAAATTCTCATTTGCCAAAGAAACTCTATAATTCCATTATTCTTTACCTGAATGTTGTTGTCTTCATTTAGTTCCAGCGGGGAAGCGCTCTTGCAGCCTTTTACAATATCTAATCCTCGAAAGAGCGAGGAAAATTGTGTAGGCGGATACAACAATGGCGTCTGCAGAGTCAAGTCTTGCATCTCGCGAGAGGGTTTTTGCACCGCAGCTCAGTATCTCTCATCGGTTTTATATAAAATAACAACTTCTGGGGTTTCCTCAGAGCTACAAGTTGGATGGGGTTTGGAAAAAAAATGGATCAGGGCATGAATTGTGAGCATCAACAAAATATTTGCGTCAGGAGAATCTAAGTGATAAATTAAAATAATTGTACGTATAGGTAATAGGTATTCTAAGTCTTTGGTGTCATTGTTATTGCATAAAAAAAAAACTAAATACAACATTGAAAATTTGCCAAATTTTGACTTACTTTTGTACCATCAAAATGTTTACAGGGGAGGGCAAAAGATATCAAAGGAAATCAAAAGCTCTGTTTCCGGAAATGACACAGATGAGCCCCGCGGGGCACGCCCGATCCACCCTACTTATATACCAATCACAAAAATGTTAATTTTAACCGTAGGAAGTACAAAATGCTCAAATAAAACACATAAATAAATATGAATATTCTTTATTAATTGCTTAATATTAATGAAATATCTTATTACAAGGAATAATATGGCGTCATTTAAGTTCACTAAAATAAATGCATGTTAAAAATAGGAATAAATTTCGAATTTCACACTGGTAAAGTCAACATAGCCGAAACGTGAGAAACACAGCCATCGGGATCACGGGCGTTGATCACGGAGTGGCGCTGACGCCGGCGGCCGCGCGCTCATCACCCTCTACGCCACTACTTACTCACTATGCAATTCCAGGGTAGCACGTGCCTTATTGCTTTACATCTATTTGTACGTTTTTACACCAATATACTGCCCTAATTACTATGAATTAATGTATATCCAACTTTGTATAATCACAGTCTAATCTCGATCTATTCGAGATGCGCGTTAAATTATTGCTTTCATAGTGACGCTTCATTTTCGATTCGTAGTAAAATTTTATAAAAATCTGGTCAATACTTTTCAAAAATATATAAACATTATAATTTACTCGTTAAATACTATTCGTGGTGCAGAGTTGGCGAGTGGGCGCGCCGCCGCCTGCCGCGTCAGCGCTAGCGATGTTCTAAAAACTTTTTTACAAAACATGCCATTCTACAATACATAACATATCTTCATCGCACATATTCAGAATTAACAATATTTAAAAGTAAAATTCGTAACAAGATTGTAAATGAAACGAATGATATGAGACATTGCCATATACTAAATTGAAGACGCAGCGGACTAACAAGAATCATCAAAATTTAATTTACACAAATATTACACAGGTTACTGAACACTTTTGTTTACATCTGCGGTGCAACTCTCTTCATCCAGGCTACTCGCTTATACAATAAACATCACTCCTCTATATCGGATATAGTATATAGTATATACTGTGATACTTTTGTACTTGTACATTTAGAATATGTTTGCATGACAACACCGAATGTCTACTCGTAATACTCGCCGTGAGACACGAGGGAAGCTGGCAAGACGCTGCGGAACTACATTAAATACTTTTTGCTTCTCCTTTTATTTTGACAAACATGTTTTTCTCTGCCGTCTTCAATCTTAATTAACATCTTAAATCTATTGAGGCGTTCAGAAGCACCAGTGCTAACTGTATCTAAAACTAATTAAAATATTTATTCATTACACATTCTTAACGTAATAATATTGCATTACTTAAAAGAAACATTTAAAAACACAAATGAATCACATAACAGCAAATTCATCGAATTCGAAACGATATGAATGATTCAAATTATATTATTAGCGTCAACGTAATTAGATCTAGCACTCTTATTTGCTACAATTAACAAGAGGATGCTACGTCGTTGTGCGTTCCGCTGCTAAACATAATTATACTATACGTATTATATTCTAATATAGTAACATTATTTATTCTATAAATCTATACAATTTTAACAATACGTAGAACTAGAGTGCGAGCCCCTGAGGCACATAATAACTACCGTTGCGAGACGTCGTTTTTGACAGCCCACCATTATCCGCGCGCGAATCACTTGGCGATGTTATATTACGCAAAATTACTCTAAAAACAACGTATTACGAATAATCGCTTAAAAGCTTGTATATAAAGATCAGGTACATAAAAGAAGGCTTCAATTATGCAGTCAGTGCCAATATACTCGTAGATAACATATTGGCCAATGCATCGCCAGTAGCATCCGAATTCATTAGTGACAGAGCCAACGTGCCTTACTCGGTGTTTGTGAATACAGTGCAGCGTGAAGCCGCATATTGGCTTTCATAACGCCAGCCATTGAAGCGTCGAATCAGTATCTACGTGCACTGCTTACATTGGGAATGTGTGGAACTGTGGAACACTACGAGTATCACTGAACTATACGTCTATTAACGTATTGTCAAATATTAATTCAAAAATAAATATGTATATATTATATTTTAATGAGTGCAGTCTGAGATATTTATAATTGACTAACATCCTACAAAATGGAAGAAGTGAAAAAGTTAATGTATTCCAGAACTTAAATAAGAATCTTCGTTTTCAGTGAAACAGTATTTTAGTTGCCGGAATACGGATATTCTTTATTAAGATACGGTTCATAATGGTGATATAGCTCAGCGAAGACTTGTTCATGTTTAATTACGATTTATGTAAGAAATATTTCAAACTATAGCGTTTTAAAATGTATGAAATGAAAAATAGCAAAGAATTTTTGAAATTAATGTGAGGCTATAAATTGCAGACATTACGAATACTAAGTGAAAGCCCCTTTATTGCAAGCTTCAGAGTCTTTGCCTCGATTTTTGCGGAACACAATATCTATGTATTCTATTATTTTTACAGCATGTATATAGGTAAAAAATATCTTTACATATATTATATTACAGCTATTATAGTTCTATAAAAAACATATTTTATCTTTGAAATGGAATTGGAATTTATGATTATTGAAATTCTTCTATTTATTTATGAATTACACGATTACCGAGGTTTTCATGAACCAGCACGTGGTGGTCGTGGTCGACCTGTTGGATACCAATTCTCACTGACTGCCCACTAATTTTTGCTAATGCTCTCAACTTTGGCTTGCAATGGTCAAGTTATCCCTGGCGAGCTGTCAAAAACGCATCATCCCTCAGTGTTAATCTAACATGTCAATCATATATAAAATTGCTTAATATTTGTATAATATATTGCTCTAAATAATTCATGGCTATGTAAGGAGGCGTGACGTCATCACTGCGCACCCCACCTAGCCGCAAAATAAACTAGCTTATATTATAATGTGATGTCGCACCAATATGTTGGACAAGACATTGATGAGACGTCACCTTTGTTCCTCCATATGCATGCACTATCACTACGACCGCACGGGAGATAACTCCTCACCACCACACACCATGTCCACACCATGTTGAGTATATCACAAAATGAGCGGGAACCGCGATCATTAATCATAATGTTTGAGTATCCATTGTCACTAGGCCTTGGCGGCGTGACCGGACAAGTGGGCGAGCACTCGACGTGTTCCAGACAGAATAAAAGGAAGCAACCACCTTAAGTGTGCTTTTGGGCGGTACAGATTTCAGTTAGGCATGTCGCAAGGGTGACGCGCCAGACGGCCGGTACGACATCTTAATTGTGCCTTAAATTGATTAGCTCTCAAATGTCAGTTTTCAAAGGTTTTGTTGAGGGGAGCGTGGGCACTTAAATGCACTTATTCAAACAATTTGGTGTCTCCACAGGATGGCGAGGCAGTAAAATGCACTGCATTAAGCATTATATTTTATCTTCGCATTCCAAAATGGTGCGGAATTATCTCCCGTGCCGAACCCATATAATATAATTGCGCGTAAATAAATACACTAGTAAATATTAGGTATGTTTAACTCTAATCTACTGCAGGGCTTATCAATATTGCATTTAGTACAAATCTTACCCTAATACGGCAAAGTCAATAAACCAGCGCGGTTTATATATGCCGAACTAACATTACTTAAAAAGTTTTCACCATATTGCTTTAATACAATCTGACTACGAGTTTCGCGCTATGGCATGTGGTTTAGTAAAGTACGTATTGGTCTCTGTAACATATTGGGACTAAGAGTAATAGAATAAATTAATTCATGTGTCCTACACTGATACGCACGCCGAATCATAATTGAAAACAGGACTATGTTCACGGTTTAAATTCCGATGTAATATCACAGACATTGCAAAAACGTTGTTTTTATTTCTTAGTAGATATATTATACTTTAAATATACCATTGACACTTTGTTCTTTAATATAGCTAACAGTCTTATGCAAACTCAGTTTCCGAAACCGGTGTTCGGCCAACAGAGACTTGTTGAAGAGAACATTATCGTGCTTGAGACTGATTGAGAAAGCCACACGTGTCAAATCGGTGAGGCGGCAACGGCGGCGTCGGCCTTCGGAACAATTAGACATTTTTTGTCAGCCGCAATTGGTTTGCAATACGAGTCGTTAAAAGAGAAGCAACAGACTCAACGCACGAATAAAAACAAATCGCCACACGTGTTCCCAAAACGTTTATTTGTAGAATTTTTTACTCAAGGGCAAACGTAGATTGCGATCGACAGCAACTAATGAAAATATTCTATGTGTGATTATGTTATAGCACGTAGTAATAACAATTATCTTCCAAAATTTGTGAATCAGTGTAACTAAGTAAAAGATATTGCTTGTCTCCCAACACACCGGAAAGTGGAGACAACGATCATAATTTCTAGTGAAGATCACTACAGAAACGGTAAGACCCGACAAGTGGGAAGCATTCAACTAAACATTTTCTCCGCAATATTTATTTTAAAATAATATTTTCCAATCGTTTCATGGACTTAATCTATACGTGGGAAACGGAACAAACTATTTCCTTTGAAATAACAATAAGTACTTCAAGATGTATCAGAACATATTCTTGTGCAGCATATTTTAAAAATAGACATTTTCTTGGAATTTTTCCATTGTTATCTGGTTAAAGTAAAAGCTCCTTACAGTGTTCAAGAGGCGTAAACCTCTTACGTGTATCTGTCGCACACTTGAGAATATTGTTTATTTCCAGGGAATTCATGCACGAGCTGGAGCGGTAAAACCTTCTGTAGATTATAAATATGTTATCGCGAATAGTTTCGATTAGGGTTAGAAGCAGCATAGAGGAGGCGGCGCAAGTTATCTCATCCGATGCAGCTGTTTATTTTTGAGAGTTACCTTTTGAGTTTGAGACAGGTGAGCGCTTAAGGCGCTTTAGCCGGAATAAAAGCAACCGGCTCAAATATACCTCCGGGGAGAGCTGCCCGCCACTGGGGTCGGTGCAAAGGAATCAAAGAGAAACGGATTGTACAAACAACAATATCTTGTCTTCCACGCCGCGACTTAAGCCTACGTATTGTGAGAATTTTAAATGAAATACAGCTGTTGCTCTAGCTACCGCCTTGTGTCGCTGCCACTGGCACAAACATTTGTATTCATTTCAGAGTGTTAGGTTGACTTAAATGTTTCCTAGCAACAATATTAGCTGCACAAGTAATCAAAAATTTGCGAATAATATTTTGAACTAGTGTTGTCTTTGTCACATTCAGGCAAGAAATGTAGGTGCGAATGAGACGGCGAGGTGCATTGGCGACGCTCTCCCCGTGCGGCTTCCTCAGTGCCTAAGTGTCTCATCCTGTTGTAAATCGATCAAACGACCAGAGATTAAGATAATCTACTCCTTTCAATGACTGAGATTGCCTTCGAGATTCAGCCGACACGACGAATTGAGTTTAGCATTACACTCGGTATATTACACTAGGCACATAGCAGTGTAGTACTGACCGAGTCTACAATAATTCTGTATCTTAAACATACATTTGAATATTTGGCCAAAGACATTGGCACGAAACAGAAACATCATAAAACAATATCCCTTTTACACCGATCACCGATTAAAATTCGAAATCACAGTAAAAGAAACGACATACGTGGGCTCGGACCATCGAAAATTATGTAAAATTTGTCTAGGACTCTAGATGATGTATTTTTTTATTTGGTTCAGCGCGGTGTCCGCGCCGCACAGGTACGTTAAGTGCAACGTCGCACAGACTGAGTATCGATCGCCAATACACAATTATCTCACACCAATTGGTACAATTATGCCAGCCTAGTTATTACCTAGTTCATGGTACGGTGGAAGGACAAGGATTATACAAAGGAAGGAAAACGTGGGAAAACTGTCCTATAGCTTAGTCGCGCGGCAGAACATGAATTTGAGAAACTCTTGATTGGGACTGAAATGTATGAGACCACAAAGCTGGGGCGTTTTAGTTCGATATACATTAATATGAGATATGTATGTTAATTTAAAATAAAATATAATTATTGCTCCATAGCGCATAATATTGATATGCAGACCGTACAATTAATTATGTGTGGGGATCGAACCCGAAATCCGACGCAGAAACGCAACAAACTGGTCCAGCTAATACCGATATACATTAGCAATTACATAATGGGATACAAGAGTATCATCACGCGAAAAAACTAGTACAAACTGCGCCCACTCGGCCGAGCAACAAATTAATGAAGCGTTCAGAATCTGCATGAATTTACATTCATACATTAATTCGCATTAGGAACGTGTGTAGGGTGAATAACAACCCATGTCGATAATTATTATTCCGTCTGTACTCAGCACTCACAATCCGGCTGGTGATGTGCGCTATATGGGAACTGTGGTGCTGCGTTTTATGTGCATTCCTCGCATATTTTAAACCGCGTATTGGTCTATCAGCCTAGTTATTACCTTTATTTCGCATTTGTTTGATCGCGTGGTACGGAACGGGACGTGATTTGCCGATGGTGGTAGCGAGTGAGAATCCTAGGTCACACCTCTATTGAGTATGTAGTCATATATGTATATATTTGTATTCGTATTCAGTTACTACCATTATAATATTTATATTGGTTGATATTAGCAGAGGAGCCGTGAAAGATCGACCTTCACCCATCTGATAAGCAGACGAGACATATTTTTTTATCAAATATTATTGATTAATAAACATGCCTATGACAGCTTGCCTATCGTTAAGTGTTGAAGGTTACTTTTTAATTGAATTAATTTTAATAAATTTTCTTTCATCACCTTCACTCCTTACATCTCAACTAATTGTTTAAACACAGAGAATTGGCCTGCCTAGCTCCTACCTATGTACCTACCTTCATAGCTGCCTGGCAAGCAGATGTGAACAGGTAAGTCAATATAGGTACCTATACCGATCTGAAAACCAATACAAATTGGTATTATAAGTAAGATAATTTAATTACAAAACAAATCGTATAGGATTGCCTGCTAAAATAAAAAAAATACAAAAATAAATTTAATTAAAAATAGCCATGAATACTTTTCGATGGGCAAGTTATCATAGGCATGTATGTTAAACAATAAAATTTGATATAAAAATATGTCTCATCTGGTCATCAGATGGGTGAAGGTCGATCTCTCTTAGACCATTTAGTAATGTCCATGTCTAACTGAAGAGCGCACGTGAAGGTCTTCATATTGTGCGAAGGCAAGGTAACTGCACAGTCTGTGTTGAAAATGCTCTACAATCCAAACATCGACATGCAACGCATATATCTCACCGGCTAACACAATCATGGGCGGCATAGGTTAATAAAGAAATATATTTTATGCCTGTTAGGTACAAATTATGCACTTTAAAAGGTTCACAATTAAAAAGAGACTCAGAAAAAGTGCGACGTCTTATCGTTACAATGTAACCGAGCTAAGTTTAATTAGATTAAAATTGAATTGAATATTGGTAATTTAATGATCGTCCTGTTTTTCCTTTGCCTTTCAAGTAACGAAACCAACAAAGAGCAGAAGAATTGGAAGACGTCCATACAAACACGATTAAGTATGCATGGAGTTATTATTGTATTAAAAGAGTAATCAAAGGTGTAAAACTGAGTGAAGAAACGAAATATAATCACAGATCTATAGAATTGTGCGCGAATTTTAACATTTTAGGAAAATAGAAATAGTAAAATCCCCGATTGAGTTTGCACATTTTTTCAATAGGCATGTATTTTTGCACACAAGAATTTCTCTTGCGTGGTGTGTGCGTTTACAAATATATTTCATATGGATAAGCACTCGAACCCGGAAAATATATTTATAGGTCAAACAATTTATCCATGCAAATATTAAGCTCCCTTAATTGAACGTTGATTTTTAAACAAGAGTCTCTCCCACTACAATGTTTCAGAATTCAGCATTGGCCGATAGCGTTTCGTAATAATTTAGTTAATACAAAGGATTAATTGTACCTGATACGTAAATACGGTAATAGTATACTACGTTGTCATAGATGGGGACCCTAATTGGTCAACCTGTGTTTACAAAGCTCGGAACTAAATTAAATTAATATCATGTCATTAGAGATGTAAAGGCACGCGTAGTCAGCACAAAGACATTATCTGGTGCTAATTACATTTGATGTGTACTCGTAATTGAGTGAGCTCGGTCAACACCGCGTACATAATTGAAACATTAGCAATAATCCAATACATTTAATATAGACTAAGAGCCCGTGACCGCTAGACTTATGACATAGCTTGAAATACTATACCAAAACTCTTGAACGCCACGTTTACCTCATGGTATACAAGCTAAAAATAGTCTTGTGCAAGTAAACTATCGTGAATAGTCTATACTCTATAGGTAACAACAGGTAGCTATGCCTATAAACCTTGAGTTGGATTTAACTAATCACGCGGTACACATATGTACCAAATGAATACTATAGACTATAGACTATAGAGTATATATGTATATAGTATAGAAGGTAAAGACAGTTGTCTAATGAACTTTACGTCGCGTCACCGGCTCTTGTTGTATTCGTTCTTTATGGTGCGTCGTGATGACAAATTTGTCTCATCCGCCGCGAACTGACCTTGTTACATAAACTCACGACGCCGCTGGGAGACGCGGAGGGCGCCCCCAGGTGTCAACGATCTGCCGCGGATTTGGCGCGGATCATGCCTAACGAGGAAAACATTCAGAGCACTTTTTAATGTCGCTAATCTGCCGTCACAAGCCAAAACCGGTAGATTCATCGCATGTTTGGTTTTTTATCGCTTCTGATACCTGACTGCACCAAAACAATAAAAAAGACCGGAATAAAATTCATAATTACCTATATCAATTTAAGATTCAAATAACATTGATGAAATATGAATTATCTCCAAAGACGATATACATATATACCGCTGGTATCTCGTTGGCTTCGACTTTCCACTAAGATTGTCTAATTGCAAGCATTTCTTCTCCGTGGAATTGTATCCGCAATTGTGAAGTTATTCAATATTGTCATCTCTGTGTGTCAATACACCGTAAAATACGCGCGGGGCATTTGTTTGGTTCATACAAACAATAGCTTATCAAAACCCGGTTGTTTCATATCACACGGCGCACACGGGCGGATTTTCCCAAATTGTTGGCCAAAACCTATTGAGTTGCGAATACTGAAGAAATATAAAATTTTCTAGTTCATGTTTTTATCTTTTGTCTTTTCTTACATGTTTAATACTTTCATTGTTTTCGAAATATCTGTAATACACGTATAAACGTCTGATGTTTGTATATGGTTATTAAACAAATCGTTATTACAACTTGGCATAATAAACGCAATTATTACTTAAATTTTCCATTGTAAATTAGTTTTTTTATATGTATTCGTAATTAATAAAAAGTAAAAACATTTTAAAAACATATATGCACACCCCGTCTACAAAAATTATGATAAAAATGACACCAAACACTTCGGAAACCTAATTTTAAATATCAATTAATTATTGTCGTCTAGGAGTCGATACTTTGAAATATAGGCGATAGTGGTGAAAATGTTCATTTAAAATGTTTAATGCATTTTTAATAAGATGCAAGAAAACATGGAGATTTAAAGAATGAAGCAACTAGATTTTGAGGACGATTACTCTAATCGTCCTCATAATCTAGTTACTTCATTCTTGGCAAATTTGTGGTCAATCCTCTGTTTGGCCACAAATTTTAGAAAATCCGCCTGTGTACAGCGCCGAAGTCAAAGAGATTCTATCGGGAATAAAGCCTCATGAATACACTCACTCCTGTATATTGGAACTCATGTCATTCGGGGACATTGTTATACAATCCGGCTGTGAGCTATCTACTATATGTTACTAAATATAGCAATGTATTGCAGTAATATACCGAGCGTTCGTTGGAATCATCATATCATGCATTTTTCCTTGTTCACAAAAAAAAAACGGCCGGAAACGCAATTTACTGTTCAGAGAACACATAATCGGTCATTACTGCACGACTAATCGTGATCGTAAATAGTTTTTCGAGCGAAGGTTAGCGGGAGCTGGCTCGAACACACGAGAAACATAATTCAAATTCATTTGAGAATTTACTTCAAACTTTAAGGATGTCGTATCCCATAACAGTATCAACTAGAACAATCTATTTCGGTAACTGCGGTGAGACAGAAAGTATCGACAATCCAAGTGAAATGTGCCTATTCAATAACAATTCCGCACACCTACGGGCGGTGTTTACAACTCAATTATAAGTTGTGCAGGCACGTGCACGGGCTCCTACACTTGACATTTTTTACTCGCATCGACAGCACTACAGCGGAACTGGCGGTCACTTCCACAATAACCCAATTAACAACTACACGCGACCGTTGAGAAAGTTCCTACTGTTACAGGAGTTGTTTTGTAGTAGGCAAATGCTACTGACTCCGCCTGACGCAGGTACTGTCGGGGCATGGTTGTTTCGGCTGGTACCTGTGACGGATGGCGAGAATGGAAGAATCCGCCGTGTGTCACCATCGTGACAACTGTCCGGACGACAAAGCCCAGCACACTCTCTCGGTGTGTCCAGCCTGGGAAGAGGAGCGCGTAGCGGGACGTGCGCGGAGCACAGCCGTCGGACATCTCACTCTCGGTCGTGATTCCTTCCATGGTCAAGAGTAGAAGGTCATGACAGGCCATGCTCACCTTCTGCGAGAACATCATCTCGCAGAAAGAGAGCGCGGAGCGGAATCGTAAGCAGAACGATCCCGCCGCCGCCAACCGAAGGGAGACGACGGGTGAATGACAACGGCTGACCCGCCCAGTGGCAAGAGGTGTCAGAATTCCACCATGGCATTCCCAGCCTGTCGTAAGAGGCGACTACTAGGGATCATCGGGGTCGCTCTGGGCACACAGCAGGGGCTGGGCGCTCGTGTTAGGATCGACTTCGACATGAGCGGCAGACCGCGTGGCCTCGTGTCTGTCGCGGACGCTCATCTCGCCATGGGCGTCCGAAGTAGGGAAGGGAGAGTAGGGAATCCGAATGAGGGCATTTGCGTCCTCCCAAGTTGTGAGGAGCTATATTTGGCACTGCGCCGGCCGGCACGGCGAGTCAACTGGGGGCTACTCGCTGGCCGATGGCTCGATGGCCACCGAGAGGTTTTATTCGGTATGTCGGCAAAAGATCTTTTTAGATCTCGGTAGTGACCTAGCCTGGCTGCAATATCTGCGCGGTACGGACAGTTGTCCCCGCGCGCCAGGCCGGAAGGCCGGAGACCCCGACATGCCCCTTCCGACCTCCCCCGAAATGTCGGAAGGAATGCTTAAAGCGATTTACTCTCGTTATATAATAAATAAATAACGTTAAAATGTGTCAAGTAGAACCATAGTTTTGTCATAACCAAAGGATCTTGAGCGACCAATACGAGAATGGGAGTATTCGATTTCAGACAGGATTATTTCGGATATAATTATAAACGCCCTTCAACTAATACTACGCAAATCCACACGAAACATTATCGTAACTACAAAAGTACCGTAACTAATGACTGCAGCTGATAAGCGGATATGAAGTTTTACAATTAGAGCTCATTACGATCAGATAAGGTGTTAGTGATATTCTTCGTAATACACACGACTATTCAGCACATGAGAATTTATTTCATAAGAAGAGGAATTGAGCCATGAAAGGCACTGCTGTTAAACGTCGCGCAGTTATTTTCAATATAAATACCGGACAAACTATTTGTGGAGTGAAATTTTAATAATAACTTTGTTTCATGCATTTTAGCAGATGAGAATCCGGATCGCCGCGTGGACGACGGAAGTTAATTTAGTACGAATTCAAATCACGGCTGAAATGAACTCGCGAAACGGTCTGTACGTACATACGCGTGGCTGTACGCCGCGCCACCCCATGCATGTGAGGGGAGGGGGCGGGCGGCGCGCCACTAGGCAGTCTATTACCGACTTGTATATGGATATATTTTTCGGACTAAGGGACAGTGCAGGGAAATAATTATGAAGCTGTCAAATTTCCGACATTTCTTTACAAACTGAAAATTGCTCGTAGAGCCGTGAATAGGCACGAAAATTTGTTAATGATGTTTCGTCTGGAACCGTTACATTGTTAGTATTCAATAGTTCCGGGATTATCATGACGTCGGCATGAGGAGATTGCGGTGGGTGTATAGTGCCTAAACAATGCTAATAACGTACTTAGCCAAACAAGGTTTATCTTGAAAGCACTGGAACAAGCTGGCGTGTTCAATAATTCCATAACTTTACAATACGTGTTTCGAACAAGATTTCTTCTTCTTTATCAAGAAGAAGGGTTTTAAAAATGCCGATTTAACATAAGGTATATTGTTATTTATTTTAACAAAATCTAATCGACGAAAAAGCGTGCATGACCGCGTTTCTGAAAGGAGAAAAAGTGGTAAACTTGGGAAGTGTGATCCTAACAGGAACATTTTCATTAAAATGTCATATATTTTAGAGAAAGCGTTTAGAATTTTACTTCCGGCTTCCCAATTACGCCCCGACATTTTAATTTAAACTTTCAAAATTGAAGAGGTTTTTACGCGACATGTTAACAACGTGTTGCCTTTGCTGCTAGTTCATTAAGCAATTTCGCGTGGTAAAACTTAAATACATGTTTCGCTTATCAACATTTTTACACTGTAAACGCGCATGATATGAAATTTGCACACCTCGGTAATGAAATAAATAATATATTTTTTAATCATTTTAAAAAAAAGGTTTCAAGAATATTATTATGTGGTGAATCATTTCTGTCAGAAAGAGCGGGTGGGGCATGTCGGGAGTTGTGTGTCAGTGTCGCCCATTGAGTGTGCAGGAGATTCCGGAATGTCCGGAAGGAATGCGACCGAGCTGTCTCAATGCGATGCTGTCTTAGCACATCCCGGCGAGGGGGTGGCGGGAGGCAACGGGAGAGGGGTGGGGTGGTTTAGCGGCGCGCTAAGGTGGTTCGGCACCTAAAGAAAAACACTCCTTATGGCTAGACTTTGGATACTCCTTACACTGATCTCAAATATGTTTCACCAGCATTTTGGCCACAAGTTTTCTGTTGGAACAATGGGTTCTTTAAGAAAGACGAAATGAGGCGCTTCATTGCTCTAATGGCAGTATGTAAAAGTTGCGAAATATTGTATTCGGATCCGATACAAGCGTCCAGGAAACTATTTGTTTCCACAGTTTTCGATTACAAGAATCAATAATTATAGATTGCCTCTACACAATTTCTTCCGCCTATTCCTTTAGACGTACAGCTCTATTTATTTATATATAAAAGGAGGGGTGGGGGTGACATTTAAAAGTGAACTAGGTCGGACTGAGTACCGTGTGATGGGGCTTCGTGGACAGCTTGACAGCTGAGACGCGGCGGGTTTACAAGAAACATTGGAAAATAGAAATAGAATCCAGGTATAGAGTTGTTCGATTTCGACGGAAGCGCATGTTACGAATGACCTAATTGCTTAAGCCCATTAGACATTTATGTTTGTACATTCTGAGATTTCCGATAAAGGGGTATTGATCAGTCGTTATGTAAGACATCACAAATAAACTAAGCACTTCTTTGCTTTAAAAGCATTCGTTTTAGGACACAAAATCATTGTTCAGCTATAAGCAAGCAATTATCTAACACATACGTTCGGAGTTTAACTCGGCAGTCCAAAATATTACAGCACAAACTTTAAACAACTAGATACATCCGGCATGGCAAGCTATTGAAACTATAGGAGGACTTCATAGTACCTACATAGATGCGAAACATCACACACATATGCTACTGGTGAAGACTTTCTATGGCTACGTATGAAGATGATCAATAATTTGCGGAGATCAGCTACTACTAGTTTCCCAGCCGGCTTATCACCGCGCCACGGAGGTTTCACTGAATATCTACAAGGCGAACCCTTCTATTTAAAGGGGTATCAGAAGAACGATGAAGACGCACACCTTAAATCCTTCCCTAACTCCTTCTCCTTCCCTAACATGGAGGGCTACTTTACAAAATACCACTTTACCCAACAGACTTACACACCAAAGACGTAACTGAAATCGAAGCGGGGTTATAAATACATATTGAACACACAACCATGGCATGTGATATTCATGTGAGTAAAAACTGTAGGTTGATTGTCTGTAACAACTGTAACAAAGGCTAAATATAGAGTAATAGCGACATGACCATGTAATCTAAACGCTGGACAACAAACAACTAAAAACAATTAACCGCCATGACGCGCGGCGATAAAACTGCTGCTATCATAGAAAAATATGTCAAATTGTGATACTGTGGCATAATAAGTTTCTTGCTAACCAACATATTTCCAATCGAATAACACTAAGCGAATTGATCCGAGCATCTCGTCATAAGAGCTTGTACGCCGCTACTACAGTAATACGAGTATGTGATACTAATGTCATTAAACTGTGGTTGCTCTACTCTCTAATGAACTAAGAGCAGCGATGTTCGCTTTTTATAAGAATTAAAATGAATAATCCCTCCCACCGCCCTGCTCGGTTCAGATGCCTCCTCTTTAATCCGTTTCACATCCCGGCCTTTGTGTGATCAGTTCATTAACATTATAAAAAGTGAATTGAGAACATATGGAACGGGGTGTGTGAGGCGTAGAGATCGATAAAGTGCATCGGTATTAATGGTGTTAGCAAAGTGATTAGCGATGGCCGTGGATCGGCAGCAGGGTGCGTGCGCTTTAGGCTGAGCAGATCGCCGCGTGGCATCCCTCGGTGGCCTCTTATAACCTCTTTAGAATATGTATGGCGCGATGGGAGTTCTTTGGTCGTCGCCACACGGCTTTCAATTTATTCTGATGTATTCACAGTGACTCATTCCCGACGTGTTTCGGGACCATCCAGTATCCAGCCGCTTTGTATGTTGACATAGGCATCGCCTGCCGTTTTACCCTCTTTCATGGTTGCCGTGTATAGATTGCAATAAAATTGCTACGAGGACAGATAAATGTTTCAAAATAATAAAAAATATGTTTGAAAATGTCAAAGGCGATGCAAACACGAAGGCACGAGTTATGAGAACGCGTGGTGACGTAATACCACGGCCGATGATTAAATATTGCCAGAACTGATGAGTAACAAACATGTTACGCGCATTTATCAACTTTATCACACACTCAGTTTCACTTTCTCTTCAAGTCAACATATTCACGTGATTATACATTCTAACGAGCGTCGTATTTATTCAAGGAGTGTAAGATCAGTCTGGATAGCCGTCATGGCACCACAGGTGAGAAGTTTTATGTAGCGAGGTAGCCAGTTCAATTGACGGAAATAAACAAATTATTGTCTGACCCACGATTGGAAAGTCTACTAACCATTCTCGATGTAACTACAACAATATTTATTGTAAAGCAAGCAAGCTTTTATTAAAATCTATACATAGTAACTGCTACTAAATCGAGCCTAAGTTAATGGTATTAATAGGGGTTACGTGCTGTAAAACACAATCGGAATAATGCCCGGTCGAAGGAGGGTGACGAGAATAGCAACGTAATAAGAACAATGCATTGACCGTACTCAATAATTTTGATGCACATACTACGTACTGAACATTGTAAGCTTATGATATCAACTTCAAGCCAACCTCCGGGAGACCTTGGATACGAATGGGATAAGACAACATTGGAAAACTAGGGGAAGACCTTTGTTTAGCACTGGGTAGACGAAAATGATAAGTATCGTTAATGTAGTTAATTATATTACGAGACATACAAACACTGTTGTATAAGATTACAATACAGAAAGATACACGAAATCGCGATCGCTCATTAAGATAACGATAGATAGTCATCAATGCTTATCTAGAGATTAATGATTCCTCAAAAATACACTTTTTATGTGATACATAAATTATACTCGAAAATATGCAAATTTTATTATTTATTTTAACATTAAATTCCAAATGAATTTCCTATATATGTAAAAAATACAGACTGTCGTTATGATAAATTAAGAAATATCTGTATTTTACAAAACATTTAGATATTTTTTAATTTCATAAAAGGAATAGTTCAAATAAAAAATTGTACATCATAAATACCGCAGGAAAATTCGGTAGCGATACACGTAGGAAACACACCGCATTCTATTTAAAGACTAACCATTATGGCGCTCTACCGTAAAATTTACAAGGAGTTTTAGCGTAGAATTCGCAATATCTTCTAGCCAAGTACTCGTTTACTAACCACCAGATGGCGTTATATCCACGAATAATTGTGCTTTAAGTTCATTACCAATTGATAGCAGCAAAGGTCGAATCAACGTCGTATTTACCAACGCGAGGAACAAATAACTAAGCATTTGTACAAACATTGTACAACGCGTGGCGACGACACCGCGCCGCGCGTCGACAAATTCGCTTTTATTTAAGTAACCATTCCCCTCTTTACAATTATAATAAAAAAGCACTTGCGGTTAAAACACTGGGTAGGGTGTACTTGTAAACAGGTTTCCACTCCCGCGCATAAGTTCCAGTTATTGCCTTGCTAATTACACGTTTTATTATTTTAATTAAAAAATATGTTTTTAGTGCTTCATTTCTAACTATAAAATCAGCGCGGCGCGGTTGTGCTCTCCAATTATTCATTGATATTTATCATTGAGGAAAACAGATATTTTTTATCACGGTGTTACATTTTTATACGGATCCATTTAGGCGGTGCGTATTTTGCTAGAATGAGTTATTTATTTAGCTGTACTTCAATTTACTTGATGTACTGTAGAAACAGGCAGTTTTCGATATTCATTGGATTTACCACATGGAGTAAAGACGTGAGCCACTCGGCTCTTGTGAATATACATCTTTGCCTTGAACTTTTATTGACGAAGCCCCGCCGCTCCCCAAGGTGCTAACCTCGCTGAGGTTTGTTTAATTTCTGCGCTCAAATTCTATGTGTTTGATTGTACGCCTAAACCTCTCGGAATTGTATAAACAACAAATCACAGATTTTACGCGTGCTCATGTAAATTTTTTGCACTAAATAAATACGCCGAAAGACACATATTGAGTAAAAAACATTCTATCAAACATCTTAAAATACGTTATCCTATTTAGAATCTAAATTTATTGCTTTTTGAATTAACCATTTACCGATATTGTACAGGGCAAAGCGAGGTGCAAGTGAAGCTTTTTAAACATAATCCGCTCTCTAGTTAAACAATTTTTCTTGCTATATTTAACTGACCTAGTAAAAGGCGATCCATGCCGAGATCGTACATTAAATTCACCAGACTCTGGAACAGCATTTAATACCGGTATTAGCCGATATAAGAGAGCAGTTTTAACCACGTGAACATTTGTATCCCAATATCTGCTTAGGGACGCGTTACTAAACCACATGTCACAGTACGTGTTGTCTTACATAATAAATATAATATATAAATAAATCTGTGTATATTTACATACATATAACAAAATTATACGTTAGCAGTAGCGTAGTAAGTATTGTTATTCTAATATTCAAGTAACATCATTCACCTTACATCAGTTGATTGCTTTGTACTGGAAGCACTGTTCGTGTGATCACTTTATTATTTCATCTGCCTATTCATACATTTCGCGTGTTAGATACAAATATCTAATTGTGTAACGCGCGCTGTGGCGTATTTACGAGTACAGCTGCATGCCGTACTAATTGCCGTTTGCCGTTTGGTAATAATCAACTACAACCCCTGGAGCGCAGGGAAAACAGGCAATACAAAACTTAATCAGCGTTTCCCATTTTCTGGGTGGCGGCCCGGTACCGGGCCCTCGAATTAAAATACCGCCATTGCACAATCGCAACATTGCCTTAGGATAAATCATTCATTTTCCACGAATTTGGACGATTTTATCAAAAATAAGCAGCAGCTCCATACTTCGCTCTAAAATTTTGTGCAATAGGCATCACCAAAGTATGCAGTACTAATAAAACCTTTTTACTATTAATAATGAATGTGTAATATTTTCGTAATGGAGCCGGCTTGGGTTGAAAAGTATTAAGTAAGTCACGAAGGGGTAGTGTGAATATTACCGGGCTATGGAAGAACAATATTTGGGAAACACTGCATTAAGTAATCGTTCACTTACTGGGAGTCGTACCAACGTGACATATATAATCATCGTTTAATTGGTCAGACTTATCCTAGAGCGGCTTTTGGTTACTATGGTGCAGACATCCGCTTTAATTATTCTTACTGACTCTATAGAATTTTCAATAACTATTATAAATGGAAGACATTTGTGTTGGCCAAGCGAGGCTCGCGATTTTTAATAAACACCGAATTTATTTAAAAATATTGCTTTTAAAAAGCAACCAACGAGCGTGCACGAGGGAAGTAATGTCAGCCGAAGAAATGGAAGAGGTAAATTTTGAAAAGTTCACTTGCCGGTCAACGTTCACTGTCTAACCCAATAGGACACAGTGGTAAGTGACATGCGTTCGTGTATTAGTATTGTCAATTATTCGAATATTTGTATCCAAACCGTTATTAGCGAGACATTTACAGGAAAAAGAAAAAGTTTATTTTTGAGTCTTTGGCCCAACGGATGCTCGATGGCACAGGTAGGACAAAAAAAGACTACAGTATGTCACCAAGATTATATCAACAATTCTTGAGCCGAAATAGAAATAGAATAGCCGAATTTAAGTTAGTGCATTCTCCGTTTCCGCGACATCTGGCCGCTCTTTTCAATAATAAATACTTGCTCAGAACGATCTACCCTGACAGAAAATTTGCAAAAAGAGATATTACAGCTGAGTTGAGGAATTCCTTGTTGGGTCGAGGAACCACGCTCGATATAATATGTAAAACTGATATAAAAGATAAATGATGAGACTACGCCACCGCTAAAAACAAGGTTTTAATATATTGTGTATACATGTGCAATGAGAAAAATAGGAACTTATCGCAGTTTTTACACGTTTGTAAATATAACGCACGGTTCCGCTCTCTATCGCTGTGCAAATACACACCTTTATATATATTAAGCTACTGGCGTTGTCTACCACTATACTCGTCTAGATTGCGAAGACATTAATTGGGGGGGTCATCTTAACACGGCGATGTGCTTACAGTGCATCAATGATTTATTAACCAAATATGAGCGTACTTCGACCGCCCGGACTGACCTTAATCTGCCGGCCTGATTAATTGACTTTTCACGCTTCGCTTAAAGAACCAAAGTAGGGGTTTGGTGAGTTTACCTACAGTTTAGTAGTGCGATGTACGTGTCAGAATTAAACTTTTATTGACAAAGGTTTTGATAAACCAGTAGATTAACTGATTTGATCGATCAAAGATAAATCGGGAGACAAAGTTAATTTCTGTCTGTCTGTTTCATGTCAAACACTGCTATCCTAGGAGTGGAGGCCGCCGGTTATGTTTCTCTGTCCACTACAATATATCACATCATGAGCCTGCTATGAAAGTATCACGAAGAAATGTATTCTTTGAATGCATTATTATACGAGTAGAACGTCGCTGACAGGAAGCTCTGTATGATCCAATCTCCTCAAATTTATATCAATTGAATGCCTTTTATACACTGAACTTTGACTGCACTTCTCAAATCTGTTGACAATGGACTGGGTCTAATTGGGCTGCCTCGACGTCCAGCGTTCAACAATGAGTGACCATTGCGACCTTAGAAATGAAGTATCAACGGATATGAGACTACATTGGGCAATTTGCATACTGTCCCGTTTCAAATCGCAATTGGACGATGTTCCTCACAAATCTTATTTTATTCCCCTACAGGCTACGATTAATTGAAACACTACATATCCAATGAGCCCCTTCACTACATCCAATGTTTAAAGCTGAAGTGGTTAAAATTGACTAAAGCTCTGTAATTACAACGTATCTGATAAAAGGTAAAACAAAAATAATGCTTTGATTAATCCGATTGCAGTTGCGAAATATTGAACGATTTTTTAATACAAAAGCGCTCCGAATCAGACATATTTTACACCTTCCAACTTTTAAAAATTCATTCATTTTTACAGGCTTCCGGCCGGTTCAACTCATTGCATTAGTATTAAAATGGGTGCTATTTGGATTAGATTTTAGTAATCAATTTAAACAATGAAATTACCTAAAGTTTTTTACAAAATAATATTCCATTTGAATAATTTCTAATATTAACGCGAGATGGTAGACAACGCCATTTTGCTATAAAATTGATCGTGAACATATAAGCTATTAAATTTAGCTCTATCATTTATACAGTGCTCATTTTAAAATATATGTGATATAATCTAATTTATAATTTAAATATAAATATAAATTGGCGGCTTTTTTGTATAATATTTTTTTTAACTGGCAATACTCCTATACTATAATCTAAATGTGAAACAAGCTAGCAAAATGTATTAAATATACTTATGTTAAATATAAAAATTTATATGTATAAAATATTCTCTCTTATATTTAATGATTATTGGATTAATTTTATTTAAAAATCATTGGTTATATACTTTTAAATATAATTTTGTTAGATTGAACACCTTTGCCACTGGAGTATGTCTTACATGCATTCTTAACATTTCAAGACACAATGCACAATTATTAAAAATATAATTAATGACTAATAACAATCATTAATATTGTTTGATCATAAAATTCTTTAACTCAGAGTACATTAAACATCTTAGTGACAAAGACACAATCTCTAAAGAAAGATATGTTAATCATGTTTAAAAATTGGTGTAACCGTTTTTGTTAATTGCTTTTGTGAAATGCACTTAGACCCAATGACCTTGCTTAAGATGTAGATTCAATGTTTATTTGTACACTACTTATTTTAACCTTTGTCCATTTGACTAAGTAATGTCTACATATCAATATGACAGAGTAGGTATGTTATGCAAAAACAGACAATAATTTTAGATTATGGTGGTAGCAGATGTCTTAAATGCATATTCTATTAGGCACACTTGACCATTGTTTTGTAATGTTTTGATTGCCAGAAATAATATCTATTTAATTTTTTGTTTAGTTCACATACATTGTATGTGTATATAACAAAAGTTGTGTAATTGCCACCATTTCTGTCTGTTTTTGAAGTCGCAGCATCCATCTAGATATTACATAATCAAAGATCTTTATATAAAAAACTATAGTTAACTATAAATATACATGTATTTGAAGCATGTACTGTGAAGATATTTTATATTTATGTGCTCAAATATTTTGTTAAGCTGTAATGAATTTTAATAATTGTTTAAAAGTGAACCTCTTCACGTCTTAAAGCAAGGTCATATAAACATTCTTTGGTAGCAACCTTCAATACTAAACCAAATGCATAAAGCATTGGGCCGGTCGCCGTTTAACGTATCGCTATACAGTATCAACCTTGGCGTTGTTAACAAGCATGTAGCTGGGAGTGGGCTTCCTCTTGAACGTAACATATGTGTACAGTAGACTAGCAAGCACACTGATGTTAAGTCCTACAAAATTCAATAGGGTGAACACATAGTCTCCACCAATAACCATCCCTAAATATGTTACCAATATGTTCTTCAGACAGCCTATAATAGTGGTAGTTAGTGCACTGTTGTACTGAGTACATAGCATCACACTGTACGATAGGACAAATCCCATTATGCAAGACATTAAAAATTGAGTAAGGAATAATGGGTCGTCCCAATGTGGATATTCTGTTGATCTTATCAGGTCGCCAGTTTGCCAGGCAACCAGTGCAGCAGGCACTAACATAAATAATGCATTGTAGTACATAAGGCCATACTTGCCAAGATCTTTTGCATCCAGTTTCTTTTTCATGTAGACTCCATTAGCTGCAGTAAATGCATCATTCAGCAGTACGAGGGTGTAGCCGGAAGCGGAGTACGTGACGTCATCAGCAGCAGCCAGGAGTGCACCTCCAACCATAGCGAGTACACTTGCTTGTACAGGCCATGATGGCTTCACTCCAAGCACCAACATTTCCAATATCATTGTCATAAGTATGCTGAACCGTCGCAGCGCGGTGAACATCGGCAGACTCAGCTCCTTGGTGCCTCCCAGCCCAGTTGCCATGTTTCCTAAGTAGATCAACGGTAGTGGCCATATGCGCCGAGCTATGCCAGAGTCTAGTGGCGGGAATTGCACTAGTTTGGCGGAGCGGCCTCCCCACAGCACCACAATAGTGGCGATCATCTGCCCAAGCCCAAGCACTTGGTACGAGGGAAACGCGAACGTCGTAAGCACCGTCTTGTTGACTACGGTTATCATGAAAGACGCTAACGCGTAGAACGCAGCACTGATGACCTTCTTCGCGAGCTGAGCCCGGTCTGCCGCCTCAGCATCCTCCTGCACGCTGTGCACCGACATGACCAATGCGTAATTATCTACCGAGTACCGAGCCAAACTAACGAGGACGTCGCTACTTTGTCATAAAACTTCGGCTGTCACGATTGCCCACATGTTATTGCTGCCAATTTACACGGAGAATACTTTCATGGTCGTTTATGTTTTTTTCATTTAATACAAACAAACGAAATAAAACTCTTGATTACGCCGCCTATAACCATGCATAACATCAGCTACCAAGTGAATGACATTGACATTTGACACACAACATATTTGTTGATTGACACTTGGTACTTTTTTTTGACGCAGGCATTATGAATGTTGCCAGTATTCACTTCAATAATAAGATCGCAAGCCGTTAGTCAAAGCTTAGGGTATCCCAGGTAATAAAAAATGGGGCGAATTGCGAAGTAAGATAATAAATTATGATGTTTTTTATGAGCCATATGCACCATGTGAAGTATTATTGTGTTAACTTACACAGTACAACATAGTTCATGGAACATACGGTTTTTTTATTTTGTAAATTACATTTATCAATTCTTTTTTATACCTTTTGTCTATGGTTGCAAGTTACGATATTTAAATGTTAATTTCATTTATTTATTTTTTAAATTACAGTTTAATTTAAATATAAATAATATGAAACCGTAAAATATACAAGTTGCCGAAACAATAACTTTTATTGTACATGCAAAATATTTTTATTTGCGTAACTTATCATTTTTTCATAGACTGACATAACGTTGTTTGTCGAACAATGAACGGTGCATTGTGAATATTGTGTAGCATTTGTAGCAAACGCAAACGACATTTTGTTATTTTTACATTGTATTGCCATGCAATTACGCATCATATCGTAAGCGTAAATAGTAAAAAAAGCGCTGGTGGCGTGCTGGGGACGCGTATTTTCGCACAATGATATAGATATAAAGTAAATAGTAGGTATACGTAGGCAATTGTCGTGTTTGCGATTTCAGGGATGTATCATTGTAGGGACGCGTAGTAGCCTCTGAAAGTGTTACGGCTAGCGGATTGGCGGGTGTCAGCGTATTTTCGTGGTGGTTTCGCGATTGTGAGGCAGGATGGCGATGCCGGAGCAGTTTTCGCTTCGCTGGAATGATTTTCACTCGAATCTATCGCAGTCTTTTCACGCGCTGTTGGAGGGCGAAGACCTGGTAGACGTGACGCTGGCGGCCGGCGGTCAGTACGTGCACGCGCACAAGCTCATCCTGTCAGTATGCAGCCCCTACTTCAAAGAACTCTTCAAGGTATGAGTCATTTTCATTGTTTCACAACGTTCGCAGTTCGGTGGGCACTGCTCATGAAACTGCGCCGAACGAATGCTTGGATTTCAAGTTTGCGTTCGCGCACACATAATATGTTAATAGCCTGTATGGGTTTTTCCAACATCTCAGTAAAATACATAGCTATAGTGTCAATGTGTCTTGCATTTGAGAATTAGTTATATGACATAACTAGTGTACCTATTACAAATAGTCATGTTGGCTAGAATACAAATGTAGGTAAACATCATTTCATGTAAATAATGCACATTGTACTATCTCATTAAGACAATCAAACAAACAGTGCATTGTAATGTAAAGAGCAGACATGTTACCACACTAATGGAGAAAATCAATAATTTCAACAATGTAACATACTAATACCTGTTTCATTTACTACAAAGCCCATTACTGTTACTGCATTTATGATTTAATGTTATAAATGGTTTATTATGATTTGAGGTCATTGATTAGGTTTTGTGGTGTAGTCTATAAAAAAATCAATAATTTCAACAATGTAACATCTCTTGGGGTCTTATTTTCCTACATTTATCTTTATTTCACAGGCTTAAACTTTAAGTATTGTTCATTTATTTTTTATACATATGAAATGGAATTAAAGATTTCAGGTTTTAATATAACTGCAAGAATTTTTACTGCGTAAAAAGAAAAATCATATATTTCAATAATACATCTTTACATCTTGTAAACTGGATTAGTGAGTTGTATCGCTGGTTTCTTTATTTCTACCTTCTTTATTTCTATACTTGCATAAGTAAAATTCAGTTTAAATTTATCACAGACTGAATTTGCATAAATATAAAATCTAGATGTTACTAATTTTGGTATACATTACGTGTAGGTTTTGGTTTCTGAACATAGGTTTTTTTAAACATGCCTCGGACAATAAAACCAATCATCCACTTGAGCATTGTGTAGCAAAGTGAGTCGTAAATCACAAGATGCACGGGTATGGTATAGCAGTTTGTAATCCATGTATGCTTTATACATACATACATACATAATAGTCACGCCTGTATCCCATAGGTGTAGGCAGAGACTATGGATCGCCACTTTGCTCGATCCTGACATACTACTTTCGCTTCATCCACATTCATCAATCTCTTCATGCATGCCCGTCGGTTCAGGGTACTTTTGACCTTTTTTTACTTTTGTATGCTTTATCATATAGTTGTTATTTACTGGTACTGCAACTGATCAAAAAATTAAATATTTTTAATACAATCTTGGTTACCTATTAATCTATTTAAGAAATCATAATCTTTTACTAGTTATTGGTGTGAATTTTATACCTGCTGGAAGGTTGTTGAAGTGAAAATAAACAACATTCTATCATGTGTGTTTGTAAAAAAGAAGATGAGTGTATTATTTATTACAATGTAGATATGCGACTGTTTAATGGTATTATTATAATTCTTGACAAAATCAAAATAAAATACTTATTTTGCATTTCTGTAACAAATTGTAGGATTTATTAAACATATTATTTTTAATACTACAACATAGTAACAACTAAATATTAACTAATTATAAAACAAACCTATAACAAATTATAGAAATAACATTTTAAATATATTTTTTTTCTAAACACATCACTTTAAGAAAAAAGATTATATTTTTTCTTTACATCTCCCCGCTCCCAAAAGAAAGAATCAATTTCAAGTGGTAATGTAACATATATACTAGTTGCAACCGCATCTTTGACAGATAGGCTGTGCATACAATTTGCCCTAATAGATGGAACATAATTCATAAACAATCAATATAATGAGTTGACAATAGAATTCCAGTGACTCATATCATTTTTAATATTACCTTTCTTGAATCAATTACAATAGGTATTTAAATGAATGTGCTCTAATGGCAATGTATTTAATTTTAATGTTATTCGGTTTTTATTTCATTAGTCATGGCATATCTTTATACTGTATGTACATGAGGCATGTATATAATTAGGGCAGGTTTATAGGGTATTTTTGTATGAGGATGTAGACAATTCATTTTTTATTTAGGATAAGAATGAGTATTTGAGTGGTATTTTAACGAACATGATACAATATTATTGCAAGTCAGAGGCTTTTACCAATTGAACTCATTTATTAGAAATGCAGTAAGTTTGAATTGGATACAATTAATATAAATGCCTCCAAAGTAAATAACACTAAGCTACTGGTTTAAGTTGTTACCAATTTATATTCTACTTGCTTCTGCCTGCAAACTTTGTCCGTATGATTAACTTTGTTAGAAATTTCCTAGTCCCATCACATCCCCTTGAGTATAAAAAAGTAACAAATATATCGGGATTCCTCCCTCATCCCATGACAACACTAACTTTTTCGGAATAAAAAGTAGCCTAAGTGTTAACCAGTGTGTCAGCAACCTCCATACCAAATTTCATATAAATCCGTTAAGCCTTTTCTGAGTTCATCGTGCATAACTGCTGAGACAAACACAAAAAATCGGAAGATCATTGTTTAGGATTCTGTTACATTAATACAAAACACCCATATTAGGTTTTCTCATTTATCTTCGATGTACAGACATCTGAGAAACATGTACAGAAAGCTGAGGTCTCGGGTTCGAATCCCGGGTCGGGCAAAGTGATATTGGATTTTTCTATTCATTATTAGCCCGGAGTCAGGAATTTGTGCCCGATATGGCGATAGGCTCGCCCCCTATCACATCGTGGGACGGAATATACAAGGCGAAACGTGGGTGTTCTAGTAGCACCTCTGCCTACCCCTTCTGGGAAAAAGGCGTGTGGTTATGTATGTATGTATGTACAGACATCTATCAGTTACAAATTTATATGTATATAGATTATTAATCAAGTAAAATATTGCAATCCAAAAAAAAAGACACACACACACACACACATTACTTCTATATCTGACATACTCAACTTTTGAATGAAATATGTACAAAAATAATATAAATTCACTTCTATATGATTGGAGTAACGTTCCTGACTTGCCAGTATATGGTAAACCCAATAGAGTATGTCAGGTTATTAAAATTGTCACTTGACAAGACACTGTAAGTAATAATATATCAATAAGAAATATGTCCTGCAGTTGATAACATTGATTGGTTGTTGTACTGTATTGTACATAGTACATACATAGACATGTATGTCGCTTCTTCTTAAGGTCTTTAAATATTACATTAGCATATCTTCAGGCATATCTTAGAACATAAATAGATTGAGATATTTTATTGAAAATACAATTAGATTTGATTTAACTCAGATGCAATTGAAAATGAAAATGTATATTCTGAGTAACCATATGACACATGACTGTGTTGTGTAGCATACAGTGTATTAATTTATTTGCAACTTTAATACTTGTACAATACTGGCTTGCAGCAATGTGATTACAGTGAAGCTTAAGTTTTTATTAAGAGCAATTTTAGCAGTTTTATCAATGTTTGTACATAGAGTAATTTGCAGCTATAGACACATTTAACCCATTTTGTCCTACATTTTCTTAACAGATGAACCCATGCGAGCATCCAATAGTAATACTCAAGGATGTGGCACACCAAGAGCTCCGTCAGCTACTGCAGTTCATGTACCGAGGTGAGGTGCATGTGCGTCAGCAAGAGCTCTCCGGCTTCCTGCACACTGCTGAGCTGCTGCAAGTTAAAGGACTCACTGGGGGCAGAGAGGTCAGTTTCATAATAATGTATCTTTTTATGTTGCTACAACGGTTGACTGCAATGGACCTGATGGCGTGTTGATCCAATCAATATCATTATTCGATACTCTATACTTTGAGTATCGAGTGGTGATGTTGCCTTGATTATTTCGGGATATACACTGGATGAACCCGAAACACGATACACAGGGATCACTATGATGGGTCCTTCCATCCATCAACCAAAGGAAGTCCACTGTTCAACATAGGCCTCTCCTAATGTTTTCCACAGTGACCTGTTGGAAGCAGCCTGCATCCAGCGACGTCCCGTCGACATCGACGTCTTCCGATGGGTCCTTAACTGCTGTGTATTGTGGTGCTATCATGCCACCGCCAGTAGAAATCTGTAATTCTCAATTTTATCAATGATGTTGTCAATACCCGTTCTATGGATAAACTAAATATCTCAATTCCAAATAGTTTTCAGTAAAATTTAGGACATATTTGAGTCCAATATTTCCACTAAACATATATATGTGATTTCTAACAATGTTGAATACTAGTTGTTTTATGTTTATTTCTTTAAAAGTAACATTTCAGGTTGATTTGAGTTGTTCTTGTCTGTTCTACTATGAAGTGAGTGTTCAGTAGGTATCGATGATTTTTATACATGGCACAATTAATTATAATGAGACAAAATTTTATAGCATCTAATATAATTTATTTATTGCAAATCAAGTATGAACATGTTTAAAAAGGAAAGTTTGTGGCACCATAATTATGTTTTATCTTTTTGTGATAAAGGATTTGTTTGTTTTTATAAACTAGATTTTTGTTTGCCTGTGGATTCAAGGTGGATCTTTTATTTTTGTTTATTGTTATTATATTTAAATTGACTTCTTATATATTTGATACAATATTTTCGGTATAAAACACACGCTCATTTCTGCTGTTGAACGTAATTAGCGATAAGGGTAATATGTATAATTGTTTTCCCACTACTCCTTGTCAACTTGGTTTGTTTTCAAGAATGCACACATCCATATTATGCATCATTTTGTTATCACTACAGTCCGCGACAGGTCGGCATGACAATTTTCTAGTTATGTAGTATCACGTTCCAAGTAGTTTATACCCAAATTTTTTTACAACGCAATGAAATAAGAGTGAAAATAATGAAATCAAGTTTATTATACTCGTATGACAACATATTTTATCTACGATTTGTAACTGATTGATGTCTGCACATGGAAGATATATGAGAAAATCTAATATGGGTCACTGTATGAACGTAATAGAATCGTAAGAATGAGAATGAATCATTGGTTTTTTCTTGTATCATATTGTAACGAAGAAGCTACCGAAATCATTTAAATACACAACAATATAATAGACAAATAACAATGTGAGTGGGATCGATCGATCATAACCGCGGCCGATGCGGTCTCGTGCAGCACTAAGACTAGGACGGCACGGGTGATGTGCGGGTGTGCAGGGCGTCCTCTCCCCCACGCGTCACAACATACCCCGATTGTCATCTCGACCTGTCGCGTACTATAGTTTAGTAGCTGTTTATTTTTAATCGACTTCAACATAATCTCCGTTTTTTGAAGCCGATTAAAAAGAGAGATTATCAATTCAATGGGTATGTATGTAATTTTGTCAAAATTGCACGATTTTTGGATATGTTGGTCTATAACAGCTTCTGAAGTCTGAACACGTCTGCCAAATTTCATAAATGTATGTATAAGTCGGATTTCAAAAATTATTTTTGCGTTGAATTAGGTGTAGCCCAACTTAGGAGCTATCTAAGTTTCATAGAAATCGGTTCAGTAGTTTTTGAGATAGAGCAAGGGTGCTCAACCTTTTTAATCGACTTCAAATAATCTCCTTTTTAACCAACCTTATTCAATCCGGGGCGCCTATACATGCTTACTATTTTGTCTCAGCACCCTAATCTATCTAACTGGTTGAAATTTAAAATGATACTAGTTAGATAAATTTGAAATTCAGAGAAAGAATTTCTTCGCGGCGCCCTCCTCTACTTTCCACAGCGCAGCGCGACGCACCAGGGTGCACACTTTAGGACACCATGGGATAAAGAGTAAAGTTTGTATCATTCACTAGGAAAATGTAAGAAATTAGTTTAAGTTACTGCTATAGAAATAAAAAAAATAAAGAAATAAAATATAATTTTAAAAAATTAAACAGACTTCAAAAGTGTAATAAAAAGAGAGAAATAAAACTAACTCTTTTTATTACACTATTGAAGTCGGTTTAATTTTTTAAAATTATTTTATATTTTTCTACGAAGGCGACAAAGTATTGTATTGTATTGTATCAGCCCATATACGACCCACTGCAGGGCACGGGCCTCCTCTACAATCGAGAGTACGATTGAGAGTGGTTGACAGTGCGTATTATTTTTTACAAATTCAAGCTATTGGGTAGGTGCAGTTAGCAATTCAAGGACAGAGTTTACTACCCTTCGTGGTATATTAGGGGAAGTATTGAAGGGGACGTAATAATAGTGGTTAAACTCAACCTAATTATAAGCACAACATAATTGGTTGTGTTGAACTCATGCGAATAGTGTTCTAACGCATGAGCAGAATGATACAATATTAAAACAGGGGATAGAACTTGTAAAGTTTTTCTTATTACTTTTGTTATGACTTTACTGTAGTTACGTATAATCTGGTTATAACATCTTATGTGTGATTTCTAGAGTTACCCATTTGTATGGTACTAGTTTTAGGTGGGAGACACATAATTTTTCTTGCATAAATGATAATATCAATTGGTAGCAAGCAGAGACATATGAAGATTATATATTTCCTTTAATGATATTCACCTATACGCACACTAAACCCGCAAAGGCTGGACCTACGGATAAAATAGCGAAGGTCCTCTGCCGGGAGCACCCGACCTAACATACACAACTTCCAACAGCGATATAAGTACAAACGATACAACTACAACACAACAAAAAACAAGAGAAGAAGAAAACCTTGTACGACAAACAGTTATTTACATAATTGAAGTGTCACAAACCCTTGTTCCAGAAGAGCGAATCCCCACCCCCGGTCGAAGAGCAACCGACGCCCAAGCCGGAACCGATACCCGACAATCAGGCCGAGTGGGTGCCCGGCGGCGAAGACACCATCGCAACTGAGACCCTCGCCGACACCTCTGACAACTCACTCGGCAAAGAGGAGGCGGCCCGGAGTCCCCTCAAAAGGTCAGTACACATATATACATACATAAACATCACGCCTTTTCCCAGAACGGGTAGGCAGACGTACCAAGACACCCACATTTCGCTTTATGTGCTCCGTCCCACGTTGTGATGGGGACGAGCCTATCGCTATATCGGGCACAAAGTCCTGACTCCGTGTTGTTAATGAATAGAAAAATCCAATATAACTTTGCCAGACCCGCAATTAGATCTCGGGACCTCAGCGTTGTAATGCACTATAGTAAAACTACGCCACCGAGGCAGTACACGGTGACATTAAAATGCGTGCCACTGTCGGTCTTGGCTCAGGCACAGGAGTTGCAGTGGCGCGTGCGAATGTGGGACAGTCTTATCCTCCTTTCGTAGCTCAGTGCACGATCAGTATCAAAAGGTCAAGTACTGCAAAGGTCAACACTATATGCTGTAATGGAAATAATTGCCGTGTTAATTTTAACAGCCTTATAAATTATAATTATTTGTGATGTATAGAGTATATCATCTTATGCTAGCATGAAGAAGCGCTTGTGATGAACCTGATGGTGCAATAATCGCAGTGCAATCCCAATAGAGATTCTTTGTACAGCTGGACGATACTGTTAATCCAGTACAATATCGGCATTTGGAGTCGAGAGACTAAAATTGGTATACGATATTGTGATAGGTCAGTCTGGCAGGATGTCTGTCCCAGCGGATACGAACATAATACAAGCTCCAAATATAGTACTTTAATTCGAGGTAGTTGATGCCCGCGACACAATACGACTGTGTCATTGTAGATCGTATAGTGTGTGTTTGGGGGTGTATTTATTTGTTAATGTTAACAATCCAGTTTAATGTATAAATTGAAATGAAACAAGCTGTTACGCTGTGTCCGGCATCGATATAAAAAAGAAACACAATATTATGTAAACTGATCTCAGTTCACAAGATATTTTAGTTTAAGAATAGGTAGATCGGTGTCTTGAGGTTCCAGCCATACAATGTAAGAAACGAATACTGCATACTTTAAATAATATTACTTGAGTAGAATTTTAAACTCATGAAGCCTTGGTAAGCAGTGGTTAAAACAATAGTTATGAAGCGAATTAAGTCTGTTGTACAATTTCGTACTGAGCACTACTGAGGTTTCATCCGCCGCCGTCGACATTCAATGTTTTTGAAACGTTGAATATTTTAGCCGAAAGTAATAACTAAATTATTTATAATGGTTGATACTTAATTTAACTCATTTTATTTCAGTTATGAGAATTAAAACTTGAAGTATTTGTTCATACCCAAAACATAAAGTCATATTGTACAATAAGGATGTTTTTTTTTTATGAGCTGTATTTATTTAATTGCATATAGGATAACAAAATACTTTTGATTTTAATGATTTTTTTAATCTTATATTGAATTACTTACTTATTGTGCCACACGAACACGAGATACCTTTTATTAATGAATGTAACCCCATTTCGTGGCCATGTGATTTGAGGTCATTGAAGTCATGGTTTTAACCGTTTTGTCGCCAGGTCTTGCTCCAAAAGGGCTTTTCTTAGGCAGCTGTAAGTGTCAGATATTCGCACTACACTCCGCTAACTTGCTGTGTAATGCCTGTTTACTTGTGTATGTGCTTATGCGGCAATTTCTAGTTCTTACCTTTTATTTGCTTGTTGATGTTTTTTTTTGCATTGTGTGAATGTTTGAAGGAGAATGAGCATCTATTGATTCTGTTCTTATACTCAACGCAGTTGAAACATCTATAAATGGTAAGAGTACTAACTAGTAAGTTATTATGGACAAATTATTTCCTGAAATGTCATAAAATAATGAGCGAAATCATTTTACAACCCAGATAAAAGTAGTCTGCTACTAAAGGGTAAAAGCTGGTGGGTAAAAATTGAAGATTTTTATGGAACAATTTTTTGATATTTTATTATAAAATATATGGATTTTTTTTTTGATATTGATTATAATGGCTAGTAGGGATTATTTACGGGATGGACATTGTTTTATTAACACGAGTTTCAATAGTGTTGAGTGGACTATGTTACCCATTCTCATTGCTTGTTTTTTATATTAAACGCTTGGTATTAAAGTGATTGGAATCATAATGAGTAAGACAAACCATAAGTTTTATGCCGAACGTTATACGTTAATTATTTAAATAAAAAAATGAATATAATCATTTGTGCCATTTATGTCCAATCACACAACCGGAGTTCTAATTGCAGAAAGTTTTTTACAATCTCAATACTTTTTTTTAATACAATGATTTCAATACTAAGCTTGCTACAAGTGCTGTGAATATTGAAGTGTTTTGGTTGTATGCAGGTTACTGAAGAATACGCCCAACAAAAACATATACGTGAAGAAAAAGCCTCGAGTTGTGAACGACAGTCCCACGCATCCCGAGAACTCGGAATTTGCTTACGACGGGTAACAATACATTTTATTTATTTATTTCATACATATCATTGAATATTTAAGGTTGCGCGGAGTTGCCTATAAACTAGCGCCATTTAATAATTGGTGCTATACTTGTTAATTTGGAAGAGGCGGTAAGACGTGATTTCATCGAACCTACGTCAATCAAATCAATGGCACCCCAAACAAAGTTTATTAGATCACAATTACTCCGAGAGAATGCATGAAGAGATTGATGAAAGTGGATAAAGCGAGAATGATATATTAGGATTGAGCAAATTAGAGATCCCTATCTGCTTATCCGTATGGCACGCAGGTTTGACGGTTATGTATGAATGAATGTGTGTATCTGTTAATTGCTTGATGATTGTAAGGGCACACACATACATACACTTAAGGCCACACGCGCACACCGGGACGGAATGGCAAGGGAATTCACCACCGGCCAGCCGCTTACTTACTGTAGTAAGTAAGTATGCATCGGCAGCACCTGCATGTAGCACCGCTTGGACTGTCCCGTGCCGCGGCGTGTCACGGCGTTCTTCGGTGGGCCGCGGCATCCCGCCGGGGATCCCTTGTCAAGAAATCCTTTCGATGCCACGGCGTCTATTTAAAACATTTGAATTTATGTCGTATTCCTGCCAGATAAGTTTGAATATCCTTTGTAAAAAAACAAAATCCCTGGTCATTCCGTCCCGGTGTGCACAGGCCCTTAGTGTCAGTTTTAATGGCAGTGCAGAGCTTTTTTCTGTAGTTCATGCCACGAGCATCATTTGGCATTATCCCAAATTGCACATGTTTCCACTGACGTTCCCACTGTAATCCAAATCGGATTGGATCTGATTATAAGAATTGACCCCATTTGTTGTTCTTAGATCGATTATTATGGAAGGGATGGGTGGGAATGCCTCGGTGGCGTACTTGTACGACGGTACGATTATAGCGCTGAGGTCTCGGGTTCGGATCCTGAGTCGAGCAGTGAAATTGGATTTTTCTATTCATTATTAGCCCAGAGTTAAGAATTTGTGCTCGATATAGCGACAGGCTCCGCCACTTTGGTGAAACGTGGGTGTCTTGGTTGATACTAAGAAAACCACTGCCTACCTCTTCTAAGAAAAGCGTGAGTTCATGTATGTATGTACGTATGTATGGGAGGTCTGGAAGATAGAGTTCGATACACTGTACACTGTGCAATTATAGAGACCAATGTCCTGAGGGTGATTGTTATGGGTCGATGTAATAATGTATTGTTTGTCCGCAGCGAGCCTCTCATCGATTTCGACAACGACCTCTTCCACAGCGTACTGGTAATGCCTGAAGCCAAAGAATCCGGTAAGTAATAGTATTATTGCCAGTTTTAGTATTCAGTTATTAATTAAAACTGCAAATTGATACATTTATAGTTAGAAGCAGTGTAAACAAGGGATTTTTGATGATTTTGGTAGCGTTCTGCGCCGGGGTTCTTTTCATTACCATATATATTCCTCATTTAGTTGAGGGAAGTTCGCTGCAGAATACAGGTCCTTACAATTATTGAATTAATAGAAATTATTTAGTTAGGATCGTTAGTTCTGTTTGTTTTTATAACGCCATTATTGGTGACGTACTCAGTGGAAGTCTGCTGCTAAACATAAGTTTCCCTTAAAGGTTTTTATAGTGACGTATTGGAATGTTAATATAAAAATATTAATTTTTCATGTCGAGTTTACGTGTCTTTGGGTTGTTATGATGCCTTGCTTCGTATAATTGTTATAACATTAAATTGTATTGTACTCTATGGCGCAGTTTTTTAACGATTTTATAATCGTTGAGGTCTCGGGTTCGAATCTCGGGTCGGGCGAAGTTATATTGGGTATGTTTATTCATTATCAGTTTCGAGTCAGGAACTTGTGCCCGATACGCCATTAGGCTTGCCCCCTAAAACATAATGGGAACACAAGGCCAAACATTGGTATCTTGTTTGTTATTTCTCACTACCCCTTCTGGGAAATAGTTGTGAATTTATATATGTATGTGTATGTGTTGTACTCAGGCTGGAACTGCAAGACAGGCGGCGTGAAGTGCCCCAACTGCCACCGGCTGTTCGCCAACCGCTACAACCTGAAGGTGCACATCCGCGACAAGCACGACACGCGCGAGGGCACGCTGCAGTGCGACATCTGCCAGAAGCGCATGCGCAACCCCTCGTGCCTGCGCGTGCACATGTACCATCACCGCAAGCAGGCCGCCTACCTGGCGCAGCTCACCACGCAGCCCGATCACAACATGAGGTGAGACATGAACAGTGAAATGAAAGTAACAAACTCATCACACATGGAAACCACATTGATTAGGAATACCTTATGTCAATAAGGTCAAGTAAGCCAAATGACTGACCAAACAGGGAGACAAAATAAAGTGGCTTACTACACAGAGACAACATGAAGTAAGTATTTATCATAATATAATGATTAAATAAGATTAAAAACTCTCCACATATAGTGATTAGGTGAGGTAAATGAACAAATACCACACATAAAATTATTCACCAAGCAGAGAGACAAACTTCCTTGAGTATAACGTAAAAAACTGCGTAATACATACATTTCACCGGCGACGGATACTGCAACGGTATAATAGCCAACTCCTAACGCTGTTTATACAAAGCCGTGTCTGGCACCGCTTATCATATAAAGTAGATTTGTGTTTCAATCATTTGACTGTCCAACCCTTCAACACATATGCTCTCTATCAATACTCCATCTAGATCACTAGGCGCTATACAATCACTTTGCACGATCAATTAATAAAACACATCTTGAAATATTCTATCAAAAATGTGTTTATAATAGTTAGATGCATAATTATTTTGGAACCTAATAGTATTTTTAGTATAGAATAATTAATGTTTAAATATGACTGTTTCGCAGTGTACAAAACATGGTGGGGGCGAAATGGCGTGCCGACCCGTCTATTGCAGTTGATTACAGGGAATTCGAAAGGTAATTTCACATTGCAACAATCCTAAGTATATACATCCCGAAACTGTTTTAGTTCGTCAACGAACATTAAGATTAGGAACATTTACAACGTCATTAAGGTAGAGGTGATTGATTGCCTACCCTAATTTAAATACTCAATATTTTCAACAATTTACTTTTTAATGCTATAATAAATATATAAAAATTGTATAAATTGTATAAATTGAACGAGTCCCTAGGAACTAAAAAATGTCTTAGGATAATTAACCAGCATGAAATTTATATGATTTCTCCAAAATATTTTTCAACCAGATATAAATGATATAATAATTCTTTTTAGTATAAAGCTGTGCTGGCTACGTCACATGTTGCAAAGCAGTGACATCAGAGTATATGAACACTATTTTGCTTATGCGAATGTATTGCAATTTTTCTTTTTGAGTTTTTATCAATAACACTTGGTTAGGAATTAGACACATGTTTGTTGAAACATTAATTAAAAGATATATATAAAAAAAAATGAATCCTAACCATGAACATTATACAAAGCCATTTGATTAAAATTTAATCCTAAGATAGGATGTTGCCTCTATTAAATGAGTATGAGTGAAATGAGATGTAATTGTGTCTGTTTGTTAAGCTGTGACATTAGTTTGCTGTGCAGATTGTTCTTAATATACGTTTCTAACCGTGTCGTTATATTGTTCTTGTACCGCCACGAAGTGACGCCAATGCACGAGGTGGTAAGTGCACTGCAACTCTCATAGAATATTCACTGCTGGAAATAATAAAAAAAAAAAAACATCTCTTACCAAATTGTTCTACCTCGTCGGCCGACATAATGATGCCGACCAGATTGAAAGCAGATAAAGACAAGCTAAACACGCAACACGAGACATGTGTATATGTCATTATGACGGTCATATTTGATGACTATATATATACATCATTGTATCTTACATGTGGAAAATAAGAGAACATAATAAAGATGGATATTTCATTATAGATTTTTTTATTGCTGTGTTTAGCGAGTCGGGCATGCCATTCGCCTGATGGTAAGCGATGTGTCCGCTCATGGAGAGTAGCAAAACCAAACAACATAATGAATGACAAAGCAATGCTCAGCATTCCACAGCGCTCGCCATCCTGAGACATAAGATGTTAAGTCTCATTATGTCCAGTAGTTACTTTGGCTACAATGTGATATAGGAGACACTTTATTAATCTGTAATGCCACATTTCTTGCTTTAGTTTTGTGTGTAGTTATATAGTTCAGTTGCGAATGTTTTCATGCAAATGGCTTGTGGTGCACAAAATGCGCAATCTAAGGCGATTTCATATAAGTATAAAATAAGCCTCGCTAAATAATGGAATTGTTAGTGTGCTGTGCATTTTATAATACCATTTAGTGAAACATGTATCATAATAAGTGATAACTGACTCCTAAGGACGTTGTTGGTTGCTGATGTTGCTCTTTAATATAAAGAAAATCGACTGACGTACCATATAGGCGTTTTATAATATTATTAAAGTGCTTCAGTTCGTTGTACGCATGTTTTGCTGTAAGAGACATATGTTTGATGAAATGTAGAGAAGTAATAACATTTGCAAGCAAATCCAAAGTAATTCTGTGTTTTACATGCTTGCTTGCGTCAAAATAATATTCATGTTATATATTTTTTTAATTTACTTGTATACAGTATGAAAGTATTTTCGAGTGTAATTATTTTTTGTTTGTTTATGACCTTAATATGTGTAGTTATCAAAAAGTAAAGCATATAGCGATTGACTTTTCTACAACTTTATTATTAATGCCGAAAAATGGTGCATTTATAAAAAATAAATGAATAATTTCAGCTGTCCGCGCTCGTCGACGCCCGGCCCTAAGGCGAGCGCAAACTCTACGAGCGAAGTGAAGCACGCGCCGCCCAACGCCGAAGCCACGTCTAAACCCGAAGCCGACGCCGAGGTCGTGTGAGCACGACCTTAGCCGGATCTACACTCGAGTCACAGTGCATGCACCTACACACATTCCGTCTACAAATATTTCCCCACACGCATATTGTAAGTTTATCATTTGTCCGGGTTTTACTTACATATAGAGGAGCCGTTATGATCCAAGTCCACTGATACCACATGGCAATTGTATAGTACAAAAATTACTAGATTCCGAATATATGCGTGAAGCGCAGTATTTTTATACGCCACTCACTTTTTACATTGAAATAACTTTATGGTGATTATTTTTCAAGAAGTTTACCTAAATATATATAAACTGATTTATGAAGAAAATTGAATATATTTTATAGAATTTGTGTGCCAACACCTTTCACAACGGCTCACCTATAGTTTAAGAATCCCTTAAAAGTAGAGCAAGCAAATATTTTTCAAGGTACATTCCGTCTATAAAAATTACAAGTGAAATTGTTGAAAAACCAACAAGGTTTCGCCTGTCAAAATGCATTAAATGCACGTATATATATATTTTATTAGTTGAATTTTAAAAGCGGTTGGATATAAGTGCCGTCTGTTTGTGATCTTTTAGTGCCGATGTTTCGTCTAGTCTTCTCCTCGGATATATTTTTCTTACTCTATGCCTTTTTACAGTGACTATTTCTCAGCCAACTTTGCTGTCTGTATGCTATCAACTGCCAAAACCCTTGCAATGACAGCTCCTAAACGTATGTGCTGACAGCTGTCAAAAAAGCTATACCACTCTCTCTACTAATTATATATCTACATCGGTCATTAAAACGATCAACATGTCATAAGATATATCCATTTTTTACAAACATAACTCGAATATAAAACTGAATGTATTCTACGAGATTTCTAAAGACTGATAACCTCGTGTCGAAACGTCGAAAACGTACTTGGAATAAAGATAATAATTACACTATAGACTAAGGGATTTTAAACGAGCGGTACTGTAAATTTTAATTACAACATACATATATTTTAAAAGAGGAGTATTGTGAATGTTATAAGAGCAACATTAGCATAATAAGTATTTTAAACGAGCAACATAATAAATTTAAAAAGAGAGAGTTAATGGATTTTAAATGTGAATGTTAGGATTTAATTGTTTTAAAGATGAATTTGTTTTGACGTTTCGCCGAGGGCGCAACCCGCACGTAATATTTTAAAAGCACAAGTCGTGATTCGTATTGATATAATAGAAAATACTCCATTTGTATGCGATACCTCTTGGTGGCGGTCTCTTCCAAATATTTGTATAATGTAAAAATATTTTTTGTAAGATATGTCGCGGCGTGTGCTTTTAAATGCAATCTTATATGTAACGGCGTGTAATAATGTTTATATGTTTTTACATTGTTAATAAAGAACAATTGCCAAGTACAAGCTAATGTTAGGCAGCTAGATTGGGATAAGCATTTTATATATTTAATGAAACGGACTCACAGCTGTTGCCATTTAGTGAAGAGTGTACAAACAAGAAACTCAAATATCGACTACGTTTACATGACGGCGGCGCGGAGCCGAGAATGACGATTATATACATGTAGACATGACCTTACAGTACAAAATACGATATTGTGTATTCATCTAAAAAACGTATGCTTTACTTAGTTGATAAGATTTTATTATAAGATCATTTTTAAGCAGTAAAGTTAAAAAAAATAACAGAACAATCATTATACGTACAATTTTTTAGTCTTTTAGGAATGATGTATACATTTTTTGAATATTATACAAGGGTTGTCTAGATACTTTTAAGTTTAAAAATTATACCTCAATATATTCTGATTGGACTGTTTTATGTAAGATAGTTTTGGTGGGGTTCACCGGCTTTATTAAAATTGCGCCGCCTTGGCGGAAACGAACATTCCATTCGGTGTTAAGGTATTAATAATCGTGGCCAGAAGAGAAGTGTTGTAAATGTTAAATTTCTGGCTTTAAAGCGCCAATAGCTTTAAATTGAATCGTCCCATCGCATTGAAGTCGAAACGTATTGTAGTCATTAGCTCTCTTATGGTAGGAGGTGGACCTGTGGACGTGACATCGCCGAGCGCCGCGACGCGGGCGCTCGTGCTCTCTGCGCGCTATAGCGCCACCAACATTACTATTTGTATATTTTGATACGAGCGCGCGAGCCATGCGGCGTGTTTACAAAAAAATTATATAAAAACGAATACGTCCATTAATTGATGTATTTTACGAAGGTTTGGGTATTTCTAACCATTAATGTAAGGGGTAGTACGACTAACAATTTTTTCTACGTATAAAAATTAAGAAGTTTATATCTTCTACATTTCAGTAGTTATTAAGCGTGCATAATCAACCTGACTTTATGAGATATCTCTATGAATATTTATGATAAGTAGTTTTAGGAGCCGCGGACCGCGGTGGAGCCGTCGGTACTTGTCCTTGTTCGAGCATTTTATACTTACCACGTTGTTGAAGGCAACTGTGGGGAACAGTATGTGAGCGCCGTTCAAAATAACATGTCAAACAGGATATTACCATATAATAATAATTTTAATAACTGTGAGTCGAGTGTAGATTTTAACGTAATTTTACTGGTGGGTTCTTGTCCATGCGTCGACACCGGATCGAAAGTCGACGGCTCCAACGCGGTCCCCGTAGATATATACAAATAAATTGAGATTATAATGTGTACGATACGGTACATTCCATAGTTTTCGGTAGCTGTGTAGAGTTTGTTTTTTATTCGTAGCATTTATCGAGTTAAACATAAAATACGATGTTTTTTTTACCAAATTTATTTCATACCAATGCTATTACATTATATAGGAATGATTTATAGGTGCAGCTAATTTTGTACTTTTTCGTCATTTTTAAGTACTTTGGGCGGACAGAATCATGGCTGAAATCATATTGGTGGGGGATGAACAAACAATTTTAATGTATTTTTTATCCACTAAGGCGTTTTAATTTTTCACCATGATTTTGTCTGTCTGTCTGACAGGGCGTGATGTCCTCGACCCATCTTTATATTGTATTTTATATTTTTTAATACTCAGTACGCGTGGCCAAATAAATACTTCGTTCGTGCCTTTAGTTCGTAAAATGTGACACGTTTGGATGCGATTTTTATCGAGTTAATCGACATAATTATATTTTCCCGTAATGTCGATTTTTATGGCTTAATCTTTAAAATCCTACAAAATAAAATAAATCATTTGATTTTATAATATGACTAAATAATAAGTTTAAATATGCAGTCGATAAAAATTGCGCGCCAAAGCAATTGTGATGTCGTAAGTAGTGCGGCGCGGCGGCGGGCGCGGCGGCGTGCGCGCGCGATGCATTCCACGTACGTATTTATGAAATATTGTACACCTGGGCTCGCGCGCGCCGCCGCGACCCGCACCAATCTCACATTCCATGTGTAAAACATTCCACGGTTTTTCTATTTAAGTGTCTAGAAATTGTGCTCAAATATTTTTTTTATATAAAAAGTACAGATCTGTGTTTCCATGACAACGTTAGATTAAATCTCATAGTATGTAAGTGTCGACCGACGGATCTTGTTTTTCGACGTGACGTCACAAGCGCGGGCTTTGTAAGAGCTCGCGCGAGTACCGGGCAGCTTGCCTACAAGTTACAACAGATATGTCACGTCGCAAAATAAGTCAAGTACTGTTCTATTGCCCTTCAAGGTCATACAATCTTTGCCATACAAAATTAGGTGACTAATCGTATTAAAGTGCGAACTGTCCGTCTTTGTAACTTTTTTTTATATTTAATTAAGATTATACACAGAATTAACCAACAGATATATTGTAGCTTGTAGTGCGGATACGTTTGTCTTTATGTATAATTAAGATTTCAAATAAATGCGTATAATGTGTATGTGTGGATAGAAGCGGCGCACGGACGTGGTCACAAATATTCACTCATATTATACATACTATACATATATATTGACGATGAGTAAATAATGTACTCATCAATACATTTGTGACAAAATAGTTGCAATTAATAAACATTCGACTTCGTTCTCAGTTTGACGACAGACAGAGTATTGCAGGCACACAGTATGTTAGTATGTAGTACGATGCACCGTGCGCCGCTATCGTAATTGAATTTAATCCCCTATATATGTATTCTCTTAAGAATTCTTTACACTTGTAATACTCTATATATTGTACTCTAGGCAGTTCTGAGTCGAGTACGTTTGTACTACTACTACTGCCTTTACTCTACTGTGCAACTTTATACGTCATCTATACTCACAATTTTAATCATATTTATTTATTTATATACACGAAAGGTATAGAAATAATATGTATATGTTGGACAATAAGTCGTTCAAAATTGGCCAGTATTTGACAAGACTAAATGGATTGAATTACGATGAATGCTCTCTGAACAACTCTGTAATACTCACATTGGAGTGAACTATACAAAATAAAAAAGAAAAAGATAAATAATTGCTTTAGGAAGAATTACGCTGTAGATGTGTTACATGAATGGCAGGCACGTAAAATTGGCTCACCGAAATGATAGCACTGCAGAATCGACTTTCACCACACGTGTATTGGTTATGGGTAAATATCAAAGTAATAAGAATGCATTGTGTGCCAGTGTGCCCCTGTTCACTTAAATTTATTTACTTAATGATAAGTACTACTTCTTGATGTCGCTGAATCCATGTGATTGGTTATAATTTAAGAAGCTTCAAAGTAATAACTAAAACTGTTCATTTAAGATCTTTCTGATGTAGAGTAGAACACATCACAGTAAGCTCACTTCGAATTTATTTTACTGAATTTGTTTATTTAAACAAATTTACTACAGAGGACCATTTTAAAACTGGTACTTGATAGATTTTGAAGTTATACGGAGAAAAATAATCTAAGAAACAAATCAAACACATTTAAAAATACTTGCTTCACACCAATATCACGGGGCTGTCTGACATAGCACATTTTTTCAAACACAAGTTTGATATGCATAATTGTACCAAATGGCCAGAGATCACTCCCAATAGATACCACGTGAAAGGCAACTGCCGCTCATCATTGGGTATGTGATTTAGCAGCAGTTATGATGGACATGAAAAGCAATTTGAAAGTTATCGTGTCGTATGTTCGTGAAATAATTTATATTTGGCACTTTTTTGTTATTCACACGCTTGCTCTCAAAATCAATATAACTGGTCCTGCTTACGTATAAACAAATGTATTATATGATATGTAATGATTTCATCAACTACATACGAATAGTTTAACCATAAATAATGTTAGTATGTTCTTTTAAGGTTTACAAAACGTGTTGAAACAAAATCATAATAACTTTACGCTACTTACACGTCGTGGTAAGGAATGGTCCCCGATCTGTCAGAATTATTTATTCAAGTCACTTCTTGGAAGTTTATTTTGATCGTATGAAAGATATAATGAGTTCAAAAAACAGGTTTGGGTCTACTTTGCATTGACCGATTTTAATATGTATAATTGTATAGACAAATCAAGTTTAATAAAATATTACATGTCTCAACTCCATAAATATTTTACAAAAATACTGAAAATTTCTGGTACGCCCCCCGCTGGCGTTTTTGAATTTGAACAAAATTGACATTATGCGGTATCTATTGGGAGTGACCTGTGTGTAGGCCAGATCAATATTTATCTGCGTTGGAACCATAACCTAGGAGCCAAATAGTTAGTAAGGTTTTAAATATATCAATACTAAAGTGTTAAGTATTATATCACAGAGTTGTTCAGAGAACGTGTCCAAAATAAATTACGCAGTGATAAACATTCGTCCCTCCCGAGATCGAATCTCGTACCTTAAGGCTGCTGTTTTATATGAATGAAATATAATTGTAATTATGGATATTAAGACTTGCGCGTGAAGGACGATGCGTCGCGCCCACTCCCTATCAAAAGTAATTAGTATGCATTTAATCACGTACATTACTGTACTTAAACTAAACAGAGATCACACACGAAGGACTGAACATTTATATTATTAATTTTATTCGAATAAACTGTGCCTGATGACAGGACGAAATTTATTCTAATCGTGTATTTATTTTTGTATAGACAAACTTTTAATTTAATTTAGTTAATATTTTATACATTTTATATTTTTTAACCAGGCATTGGTGATATTTTAATAATTTTGAGATTTAATTTTAAAAGGTTTTTAATTTGACGCATAATGGAGAATAAGGTTTGCTATTGTAAATGAATATACGCATCGTTCTACAATCGCAGGTCCTCAAGCTATAACAATAAGTGAATCATTGTGATACAGTAAAAAACAGTTGTGATCGAGAATTTTTTTAATGTAACGTTAGGGTTGTGAGTATCCTGAGTTTTGTCACTTTTTTTAACGTATACTTATATATATAAAATTATATTCATGGATAAGATAATACAGTTGATTAAATTGAAAATTTTGCTCAACATAAAATGAAATTATAGCTAAGTGGCATTGAAATTACCTGATAATATATTTACTCGATATTGTAGAAACATTTGTAATCGATCGAACTTTTTATAAATTATTTGAGATGAAGTCAAGATGTCGGTGTAACGTGACAAGAGTCGATGCAAGAAAATTGAAAATAGTTACACAATATACTACAATCATCACTGCAGTTTTAACAAATTACATACATTATTGTGTATATGTTCTTATTTAATGCGTATAATTGTCGCAATTATTACAACGAAACAAATCGAAACAGGAATTTGGAATATGGATGTTTTATAAATAACGGTCGTATTTTATATATTTTGCACGTCTTTTACGACATCGATGTATGTAAGTTTTATCGAGGTAGACCCGTGTGTGCATTTTCAATAGTACTATGTCGTTAAAAATATATAAAACAGCCAAAACATAAAAAGTACCGATGCATCACACTTGACAATTATCAAATTCGAAAAAACCATTTTAAATATTTTACGTGAATTTTGACCTCGATAAAGTATATGTTGAACTATCGAACAGGGTGAATGGAATCGCTGGAGTGAATAGCCAGTTAGCTGGTCTCGAATTTAATTATAAGACATGGCATAATCGTACAAATATGATTCAATATACTTGAAGATCATACTCGTTTCTTTTCCGAATTTCAGTAAGGCATTTCGTGTGTTGAAAATATCAAACCATTTCAATCTCAAAAGAAAATAAACAAATAGTGTCTATTCATCCTCACGTTTGTATTCACTCCGTGTGGAAAAGTATATTTCATACTTCACAAAGCATGCTCAAAAGTGTTGACAACTTCTTTAAACTGTCTTCAATTCTACTGCAATCTTTGTATAAGCACTGCAAAACATACCATTTCAAAAACATGTAAAGTTAAGATTTTGAGCAAAATATTGACGAACGGTAATCCTTTCAGACTTTTACCGACCAGCCTCGAAATCGGTTACTCCAATGTTTGGGCTAGTATAAACATAATTCATGTTTATAATTAATTTTAAATATTGAAGAAAACTATTTCTTTAGGGGAACATATCATTTTGAATAAAAGACACGCAATAAAATGTATTTCAACCGCTTAGTATTAAAATGAACGAATTCAAAATAAAACATAATTGAACTTGTTTAAAGTCTATCTGTAACATTTTATCTTCGTTGTTTTTATATGAAAGAGAATTAAATATCATTGTGTGGCATTTTTGTTCAAAAAAACTGTCGCGATGATAACATATTAATGATTTTGCTTCTTGCCAACCAAACCATTTTATTACGTTCACTTTAATGCTAATTATTCCAAGTTCTGGCATATGTCATTACATTTTTAAAATTATTATCACCTTATGATTGAGCAGTATTTTTGCTTTATAAAATCTTTAAAATAATCATTTCAGCCTCTTAGTATGTCGGTTGTCTGGAAGGGGTACACGTTCCGGTGATGTATATGTATATGTTGCATCATAGTAGGTAGAGGAGCTCTAGTTCATACTCAGAATGAAACCTTTATATTTTTATATTTTAGCTTTACATGAAATAATAAATTATAATTTTGTACACTTGTTGTTTTATTTAATCCCTGAGAAGCGATAGCATTTTATTTTTTGTTTCATTTACCAATGCTGTGCTAAGCGGTTTTGGATTAAGCTATGCGTATTTTTGATTGTACCTAATTATTTTTAATCGACTTCAAAAAAAGGAGATTATCAATTCAATGTGTATGTATGTAATTTTGTCAGAATTGCACGATTTTTGGATATGTTGGTCTATACCAGCGTCTGAACACGTGTGAAAAATTTCATAAATGTATGTTTGTCCACGCATATCTCAAAAAGTATCAGTCTGATTTCAAAAATTCCTTTTACGTTGGATTAGGTATGGTCCAACTTAGGAGCTGTGTAAGTTTCATAGAAATCGGTTTAGTAGTTTTTGAGATTGAGCAGGGGTTCCCAACCTTTTTTAATACGCGGCGCACATATGCACATGTTTACTATTTTTTCGTGGCACACTAATCTATCCAGCTGGTTGAAATATAAAATGATACTAATTAGGTAAATAGACACAAAATTTGAAATCCAGAACGAGAATTTCAAATTCAAATTCAAATTCAAATTCAAAATGTTTTATTGTGGTACATAGGTAAATTCATAGGTGTTACATTGGTATCTGCTTCGCACAACTATGACCCGCCACATTGGCATACAATAATTAAGGTTAGAAAATAAAGTAATATAACTTTTAAAAAAATCAACCAAACAATTAAAATGTAAAAACAATTAAAATGTAAAAACATAACCAATAATATAACAAAACTACAAATTTAAAACAGAATCAAAAATAATACAACAAAAACATAAACTACATAAACTCAATTGGGCACAAATTCAATTATTATTAATTATTAAAAAAATCAAATAATAATGTGGTCCATGGTTTGGTTTGTTAACTATGTTACTACCCGCAGTGCTGGCATACAATGATTTGAACTTAAAACTTAATAACATAGAACCCAAAAACATATAAAGACTATTATACAAAACAAAAATATCGTAGTATGTTTTACTTATCATTAAGAAAATCATTTAAACTATAATAACATTTGTCATTTAGAAATTTAAATAATGAACATTTATATTTATTGAGATCATTCAATTCTCTAATTGACTTTGGCAGGTTATTATATATTTCAGGAATTAGGTAGAACACACTTTTATGAAATAATGCAGTTTTGTGGGGTATACATGTCATCTTATCATTGCGTCTGGCTCGGTTACTGAATTTAAAAAGGTGGATATTTGTTTTAGCAAAAACAGCACATTCATATATAAACATACACGGAAGTGGGAGTATCTTTAGCTCTTTAAAATATGGTATGCAGGAATCGGTTGAAACAATGTTTGTTATCGCTCGGATGCATCGCTTTTGAGCTCTAAACGCCAGTTCTCTGTTAGGAGAATTTCCCCAAAATATTAGGCCGTATCTTAAAATAGAGGATACATGGCCGTGGTAAGCACAGAGGAGGGAAGCTTTGTCTGCTATTTTTCTCAAATTATAAAGAGCATATGATTGCTGATTAAGACGTCTGGTTACATAATCTATGTGCTTCTTCCAGTTTAGTTTATTGTCAATATATATCCCCAAAAACTTTATTTCTTCTATTTCTTCTATTGGAATGTTTTGGAATGCCACATTTAAATTTGTCGAGGTTTGGTGTCTCTGACTAAAATTCATAACTTTTGTTTTTATGAGATTTAATTTTAAATTATGTGAGTTAAGCCAATCTGTAACATCAGTTAAAAAAGTATTAATTTCATTGTTAACAATCGAATGGTTTCCAATAAATAAAACCGCACTATCATCAGCAAATAATGTCATGAGATGATTGGTTATGTTTGGTAGTTCGTTAATATATACAAGGAAAAGTAGCGGGCCCAAGACGCTACCTTGTGGTACTCCGTAGTGGGTAATATTAAATTGGGATTGATAGATAATTTCCTCTTTTCGAGTAGGACATATCTTATTAATTTGAGTAGCTTGTTGCCTGCCAGTTAAATAAGATTTTATTAAGTTATTAATGTTGCCTCTAATTCCATAATTGTTTAATTTGTTTAGTAGAATATCGTGTTGAACGTGATCAAATGCTTTTGTAAGATCCAAATAAATGGCTACAGCTGATTTACGTTTGTCCATGTTGTTAATAATAGTGTTAACAAAACGATAAATTGCTGTATTTATTGACTTGGCTTTACGGAAACCATATTGTTCGGGTGCTAAGAGATTGTTTTGTTCAAGAAAACAGTATAAGGAAGCATATATAGCACTTTCGTATACCTTTGAGAGAATGGGAATAAGAGCTATGGGTCGGTAGCAGTTAATGTCTGTACTATCACCCTTCTTGAACACAGGTTTTATGATAGTGAATTTAAGTTTGTCGGGAAAAATACCGTGTTCAATACTCAGATTGATAGTGTGACTTAAAATTGGGGAAATTATATTTGAGACGTCTTTTACAATCTTAACTGCAATATCATCGTAACCAGTACTTGAAACATTTTTTAGATTATTAATTATTTTAAATACATCATTAATTCCTACAGGTTTAATAAAAATAGATTTTAATTGACTTTTATTTGTTAAGATTGGAGGAGCTGGAGAATGACTATGTTTACTATCAGCAACATTGATAAAAAAGTCATTAAATAGTTGAGCTATATGTTTTGGATCTGACACCCGTTGACCGTTGTTAATTATCGTCTTAATGTTTTCTTTAAGTTTGGTGTTTTTATTTTTATTTATAATCTGCCACATAGCCTTAGATTTGTTCGTAGATTTTTTAATGAAATGACTATTTTGTGACTTTTGGGTAAGATTTAATACAGCTTTATATCTCCTTGCGTAACATTTAAAACAGTTTTTGTTAGCTTTAGTTGGAGACTTCCTATATTTCCATAAAAGTTCTCTCCTGCGTTTGCTACATAACTTAATGCCTTTTGTAACCCATTGTGGTCTTCTTTCAACTGTTATTTTTACTTTTAAGCGGGGAAAGCATAGATCATAGAACATTCTAAATGTGTCATAAAAGAGGCAGAAAGCCTCATTTGGGTTGTTAGCTGCGTATACCTCACTAAAACCTATATTTCCAAGACATTTAATAAATTTAACTCGATTTTCATATGAATAATCTCTCTGCTGTTTATACCAATATTTTATGGAACAAGTTTTATTTACTGGACATTTAAGTAATTGAGCCATGTGGTCCGAAAGTGTCAATTCTAACAATTCTCCCTGGCAACCTTTTATATTATGAGCAATGTTATCGATGCATGTGCCACTTATTAAGCGTGTTGGCGTGTTAAATTGAAGATGTAAATTATGGCATGCAAGTGAATTTATAAGTTCTGTGGTTATTTTAGTTTTCTTAAGAATATCTATGTTTAGATCTCCAGTAATTACAATTTTTTTGTTTTTCAATCTATATTTACTAAGAATGTTATGTAGGGTTCGGAAGAAAGTATCAAATTCTAAAGTGGTATTTTTAGGAACCCTATATAAACTTATAACAACTAAGTTATGCTGTAGTAATTCAATCCCTGAACATTCAATGATGTTAGGCACTGATAACGATTTTTCTTTGCGGCGTCCTCCTCTACTTTCCACAGCGCGGTGCGCCGGACCAGGGCGCACACTTTAGGACACCATGAGATAAAGAGTAAAGTTTGTATTGTTCACTAGGAAAACGTAAGAAATTAGTTTAAATTAGTGCTATAGAAATTAAAAAAAATAAAAATAATTTTAAAAAATTAAACCGACTTCAAAAATGTAATAAAAAGAGAGAAATAAAACTAATCTTTTAATACATCTTAAATACCTAAATTCTAACAATTTTTGGAGGTCGGTGTCAGCTGGCCGACTATAATATAAAGGTATAACAAACGCTACGAACATGCGGGTAAAACCGCGGGGCATAGCTGGTCGGCTGGCACCGAGCTCAAATAATTGTTACAATATTTAGGTATTTGAGATGTATTAAAAGATTAGTTTTATTTCTCTCTTTTTATTACAATTTTGTAGTCGGTTTAATTTTTTTAAATAAATTTTTATTCAATCCGCGGCGCACCTACATGTTTACTATTTTGTCGTGGCACCCTAGTTTATCCAGCTAGTTGATATATAATGATGATATTTTGGTAAATAGGCACAAAACGTAAAATCCAGAGATAGAGAATTTCTTCGCGGCGCCCTTCTCAAATTTCTACGGCGCGGCGCACCAGGGCGCACAGTTAAGGACAGCGTGAGATAAAGACTAAAGTTTGTATAATGCACTAGGAAAATGTGTAGATAGTTGTCTTAGCAAAAAATGGAAAAATCATAACTTTTAATTACTGATTTAGAAATTTAAAAAAATTAGATTTATTAGATTTTTTTAATTATTTTTTTAAATAATTTTAAAAAATTGAACCGACTTCAAAAGTGTAATAAAAAGAGAAATAAAACTGATCTTTTAATAAATCTATAATACCTACGAATCAGAAATGAGGAGATCCGTAGGAGAACTAAAGTAACCGACATAGCCCAGCGGATTAGCAAGTTGAAGTGGCAATGGGCGGGGCACATAGCACGGAGAACTGATGGCCGATGGGGCCAAAAAGTTCTCGAATGGAGGCCACGAATCGGAAAGCGCAGCGTGGGACGTCCACCCACTAGGTGGTCAGACGACCTGGTAAAGGTCGCGGGACGTCGCTGGATGCAGGCTGCCTCCAACAGGTCACTGTGGAAATCATTGGGAGAGGCCTATGTTCAGCAGTGGACTTCCTTTGGCTGATGGATGGATGATGATGATGGATGATAATACCTAAATATACAACCAGCTGGCCGACTATAAGTTATATAACATCACGCTACGAACTATGCGGGTAAAACCGCGAGGCATGGCTGCTAGGCACCAACCTCAAAGAACAAAAATGTTTGTATATTTAGGTATTATAGATTTATTAAAAGATTAGTTTTATTTCTTTTTTTATTACACTTTTGAAGTCGGTTTAATTTTTTAAAATTATTTTTATTTTGTTGATGGGTCACTAGGCTATGGTTCATTTTAAAGTTTATTATGTTAAACATAATATAACGTTAATTATCATTGTGGATATGGGTTGGTGTGCGGTGTAGCGAGGCAGTGGAGAGGAGAGGAGAGAGCAGTAATTGTGTTTAGTTATTTTATAAAGGAGGTTGTAACGTTTTAGTTATTGTTAAAGAGGATAAATCCCTTCATAGTTTTTTTGTGCTGTCTGGGCAACAATAAAAAACATGTTTGTCAAAGAATTATTGAAGAAATATACTTCGATAAATTATAACATTAATGCTGAAGCTGGACTTTTAATAATAAGAAGCATAGCGAATATTTGCTAGAAAAAATATTTATTAAATGTTAAAATGAATAAAAAACATATTCTGCACATCATATGGATATGCAGAGAAATGTCTCGCAATCGTGGAGTCCTAAGTTCGATTTCCAGATCGGGAAATCCACTTGATGTCTTTCGTTTTTTTGGTCGGTACGGTGATAGGCTTGGCCCCTTCTACGTCTTAGCATAAAAATACTCTGCGAACTTATTTGTTCGGACACACAGATTACAGACGTGATCTTTTTCATTGTTATGTTATTTGAAATACTCGTTTCAGTATAAGATTAGTATCACATCCTCAACCAATACATGCCGCCCCTGATCCTCAGGTAGTCTGGGAAGCCTTCAGTGGGACCCACCGCAGCCACCACCGGGCACTTATCGTAAATGTATTTAGTACACAGTTGGCGAATGTGTTTGGCGTACACGTTTTCTATGGCGGACAACATCTCGTACAGCGGCGGGCGGCAGCCGTGGTACAGCGTCCAGCGCCCTATCTCGTGGCACGTACCTACCGCGCTCTCCGCCTTCGACAACACCTTCGTCTTGAGCTGCTCCTTAGCGCGACTCACCTCCCCTTCACTGATCGTATTGCACATGTTCATCCACTCGTCCTGGACAGCCAGCACCATATTGTCCAACTCCATAGTCGGGCCCAAGATCTGGACACCCCACAGACCAGTATCTTTGTACGTGATGTATATCGCTTTATATGCGTCACATAAACTAGAAGTTGACGCCGCTCTGGCCACTTTCACACCGTGATCTAAACCTCCTGGTTGCGACTTGTCCCATCCGCTTACTATTTCTGCTGCAACTTGCATAGACACCCTATCTTCATCACAAAAGCAAGGCGCTTCCACTGCTATTATGCAGTTAGCGACAGGCAGAGAATCATTCCTATATCGAACGTCTGAGCCGGTATATCGGTATATGTCTCGATCGATGCATTTAGTAGGGTCCATCCTGGTGAAGTATGTATTGGCGAGCGCTAACACCTGCTCGTGTTTGATCCCACCGACGGCGGCGAGCACCATGCGGGCCGGGTCGAAGAATTTAGAGTGATACAGCGAAATATTACATTCGTTGAAATTGTACAGGTTAGTACTAGGACCCATCACTGTTTGAGCGAGAGGTGTTCCTTGAAAAGCTGTGGAGTGCAAGTAGTCGTACAAAATTTCATTGGAATCGATGTCGTGCTCCAACATTTCTTTGAACACGATATCCTTCTGTTGTTCTATTACGGCTGGTAAGAAGCTGTTGTTGAGGATGCAGTCGCTGAGCAGATCCATAACTAGCGTCACCTCGGGGCAGAGACACTCCACGTAGTAGGCGGCCATCTCACGCGTGGTGAAGCATTTGAACCGGGCGCCGGTGCACGCCATCTGTGCTTGGAGAACTGACTGCGTTCTGGCCTTGGTGCCTTTGAACGCGATGTGTTCGAAGAAATGGCTGATGCCATTTTCGAAGTCACTCTCGTACCGCGAGCCGCCGTCGATGTAAAGGCCGATGCATACGTTGCAGCACTCGCGTTCTTCCGTGGCGACCATCAAACCGTTGGGCATGCGACTGTACTGCGTGTGCGGCAGATTCCTCAGGAAGTGCATGAATTGCGGCGGGTAAGAGTACCTCCTCACAGCATTGTTGAAAATATACAATCCATTCTGCAGCACTTTTGCAGTCTTAAACATGTTGAATAAAATGCTTTGTTTATTATTTTCTATAATATTACGTTACTGTGACATTGATAAGGTTGTCAAAGCATACGATATGATTTGATTTTGAATACATAATAACAAAAAGTATTTCTACGAAAAAGTATAGTTCATTGTGAATCTATGTCACAGAAAAATATAAAAAATAGTCAAGATTATTTAAAGGGAGCTATTATGAACTTCAAGAAACTCACGTTAGCCTATTGTTGGGTCATGAAAATTCTAAACATTTCCAAAACGATTTTTTTCTGAATTTTTTACCGATATTTTTCTACTTTGAAGTTCGGACGAAACCTATTAAACAGTTATATAAGTCATAAGTCTATTTTCCATTCGCGTGAGGCGGAGGGATTGTTCTGGACCCATACATCATTTGCTCCAGAGACCAGAACCAACACCATTGGAAAAATGGTTTTAATATTTAGAATCATTAGGAATTTTCATAACTTAATATGTATAAAACAGACCAGCTGACATGTTACATTAATCCAAAAAGGAGCAGATTTTGAAGTTATAATTGATAATAAGCATTGAAAGCTTTTCAATGTTCAGGGTAGATTTAAGTACCTATCATATTATAATTATTATATATCACTATCAGTTATGGCCATATTCCCCGAAGAGTCAGGCATAGGCGCACTGTTGAGTATTCACAATTCATCAAAAACATAGCTGATTTTACACACGTTTGATGGACTGTTACCCAATAAATATATCCGTAAGGATCAGAAGATCATTTAATTATTAAAAACAACGAAAAAGAAAAATGTAATTAACTTATCGACTATTTTATTACTAACAGAATTCAATCAAATAACATTTTAGATATAATTATAGTCCCGCCATCCGTCACATCCGAGCTCCCGCGTAAAACCAAAAAACAGTCCGATTGTATCGTCGTCCCTTTCACTCGCTACGTCATTGCGTCACGTGATTGACTCGTGACACGCGGTGTTCCCGCCTCCTTGGCTGAAATCCTCTAGACGGCCGTTCCTGACAGCTGAACGTCTTCGTCAGCTTTACGGCTTGTCCAATCATCGCTTGGTTGTTCCTCCACGGAAGGATCGCCATATCCCTGGTCCTCGTCGGTTAGAGCATCACCATAATGTGGAGATACGAGCACCACTACGTCGGGGCTGCGAGCACAACAATGTCGGGGCTGCGAGCACCATAACGTTGGGGTGCGAGACAGCCACAATGTCGGGGCTGCGAGCACCATAACGTCGGGGTGCGAGACAGCCACAATGTCGGGGCTGCGAGCACCATAATGTCGGGGTTCGAGACAGCCACAATGTCGGGGCTGCGAGCACTATAACGTCGGGGTGCGAGACAGCCACAATGTCGCGGCTGCGAGCACCATAATTTCGGGGTGAGAGACAGCGACAATTTCGGGGCTGCGAGCACCATAATGTCGGGGTGCGATACAGTCACAATTTCGGGGCCTCTAGCACCACAATGTCGGGGTGCGAGTACCACAATGTCGGGATACGAGATAGCCACAATGTCGGGACCGCGAGCACCACAATATCGGGGTGTTTTTTTTTTCACTTATCTTAGACTCTAGTCGTTGTTAGAGAAAACATGTATCACCACAATGCCCATTCTTTTTACAGAACGTACAATTCTTCACAGGTTTAGAATTTGTATTTGTCGCTTGCGGATTAAGGTTAGTAGAGTCAGTTTTAGATTGGAATTTTACAGAATCATTTTCAGAATTTTTCGACCTGTTCGAGCAAAAAATCTGTTTATGGCCTACATTACCACATGTGAAACCAACCTATCGATCATATTGGCCAGGAGTTTTACGTTTTCGTAAGTCAGGATTAATTGTGTCTGACGTGCGAGCAGGATAGCTGGTAGCGGCAGGACCATTTTTAGACTTAACGTAAACCGAAAGAAATTCTACTAGATCTTTTGACTGTAGCCTGGCGATAGTAGCTGCGGCTTTGACTTGAGGATCATAAATGCCACGGTTTAATATAGCGGTTTTCAACTCGTCCGAGAGCCCCTTAACAATGTTCAATCGCAAAAGGGACCTTCTTACATATTCTGCGTACGTGGAGATCTTATTAGAATCAGTATTCATGATGTCATATAGTGAGGTAGCCATGTCCACTTCACGCGGACACTATGACCGGAATTCGGATTTGAAGCTCGTCCATGTTCGGTCACTGGTCACCCACTCGTTGACCCATGACTTAGCATCACCACGTAAGCAACCGCCAATGCGCCCTAAGCATTCCCAATCATCGCAATGATTTAGATCACGCGCCCGATCTACTTCCGCACACCACACGTCAAAGTCATGTAAACTGGGATCGAACGTAGATATATAGTAAAGCTTAGAACTTACTTGAAATAACGAAGAAAGTGCACCCACAATCCTGTCCGCAGCATCAGCCTCACGCGACGCCTCAATAGACACAGCTTTATCCATGGCACGTGTCCCTATGCTGGTAATAGGAGCAGGGGCGTGCGCTCGTTGTAGGCAGAAATGCTTTTATGGCTTTACTTGCCATTCACAGATATTTTAATTAAACGTTCGTACGTTTTAGATGACTATAATTAATAGTAAATAAATGAATAAACAAATATAATAACTTAAAAACGCCTAATATTTAATTAATAGCAATTATTTGCAAGCACACAAAAAATAATGTGCCTAATCGACTAACTACTGCCGTCGCGTCCCGCAGGACATTTGTTCGCGTGTGTGTAGTAATTTTGGTGTCCGTGCACAGTTCGTAAACGCACACACCCATGTATACCGAAAGCCGCGACTCCACCGACAGGCTACGGAAGTTCGGCAGTTGTCGGGAGTAATCGGAAATGTTCGTTACCTATAATCCGAGTAAAAATTGTAAACGGAAATCTAATAAATCAGGTATGCACATTATGCATCTTTGTTTAGTAAGGTTTTATTTGTTTAAATAGCAGAAATGTTTTGTGTTTTACGGCGGCCATTTTGCTTTTTTCATGTGATAAGCATTGTTTACTATTTTGTTTGCGCCAGAGTATTTATAGTTTTCTTAAAAGATTTTTCATTTTAACATTTGAAAGTGTGTACATTTAATAGGAGCATCGGTAGCTGAAAAAAAGCTGCTGGCAAAGAGGTAGAGGTAGATATAGCCCTTAGAGGCAACAGTTCCTTTAAAGCATTTATCCGATCAAGTATTTTATTTAAAGGATCACGGTGAGGGCTGTATCGACGCCTATAAGAGCTATCACGACGCCTATGTGGATTTTAAAAACTATCTGACCTATTGAGCAGCCTTGATCTACTACGCATTTTACGGTTACGGTCTCTAAGCTCATCATCGCGACGACTATGAAAATTATTACGATTTTCACGTGGTGTGCATTCACGACTCGACATTTTTATATATACGACAAGTTGTATAAGTTACTAGAGGAGACGACAGTGAACAAATCGTGATTTCAACATTAACTTACGATGTATTACTTCAAGGTACACACAAAAACAAAACAACTAAAATGTGGTATTTACTAACAGAAACACACTGTACAAGATAATTTAATGAAATGCACACAAAATTAACACGTATTTTACCCGAATATGAACCAAATAAGTAAATGGTTATTTACACCGCGAACAACAAAACAATACAAAAATGGAAGGAAAAATAAAAATTTACAACTGAAGAGATGGCGAACGATTAACGTTGCGCGTTTTTAAACCTATCCCACTTTCTCATTTCTCAGAGCTCATTTAATTATTAAAAATAACGAAAAAGAAAATTGTCATGAACTTATTTATTTATTTATTTATTCTTAACTGCACACAGAAAGGAAAAACACAAAAAAAATAAGAAAAATAAGAAAAAAGTACAGATGGCGGTCTTATCGCTCTAGGCGATTTCTTACAGAAAACCTTTGGATGGATATAACACAATGAAAAGAAGATAGGGCAGTCTAGAATATAAAAGAGACAAGCTCCAACACAAACAAAAGAAAAAAAGGAAAATTAACAAATTGTTTATAATTTATATATACACAATATATGATAAATAGTATTTTACTCCTAATATACATACACATGTCTCAATTCTTATAAATATAAATATACATATAAATACATACATATACATACATACATACCATAAATTACCTATAGGTTTAAAAGCAGGAAATTATACTAACCAATATGTCTGTTCAGAGAGAAAGGTAGTTTTTACCATTTTTTTGAACGAAGTAAGTGTTTCAGCCCGTCTTACAACAACTGGTAATGCATTCCACAGTCGAACAGCTTGGACTGTAAACGACTTATCCATAAAAGTCGTGGCGTGCACTGGCATTCTCAATTTCAGATTCTCCGACGACCTCAAGGACTTAGAATGAGACTTATGGAGAAATATAAAACGTTCTTTAAGATATGGAGGGGTGAGGGGATTAAACAAAATATTGTAAAGAAGAGTAAGAATATGAGCATTCCGACGAAGTCGTATGGGTAACCACTTGAGCTTAGCACGGAACTCTGAAACATGATCATATTTGCGTAAACCAAATATAAATCTAATACAGAAATTTTGAAGACGCTCAAGTTTATTAAGTTGGTCCTCGGTGAGATCTAGATAGCTGACATCGGCATAATCAAGGATGGGGAGTAGGAGAGTTTGTGCAAGGGAAATCTTCGTGGTAGTGGGTAGAAAATTGTGCAACCTTCGCAAGGACCTAGCGGAGGCGAAAACCTTACGGCTAACTTCCCGAAGCTGCGGACCCCAGGTGAAGGACTTGTCCATATAAAGGCCAAGGTTCTTGACCGTGTCACTATATGGTACAGTGACGCCATCACAGGACACAGATGGTAGTTGATCCCAATCAAGTTTAGATATCATCCTGGGGCTGCCGACAACAATGACCTGAGTTTTAGAAGGATTAACCTTCAATCCATAGGCTTTGCTCCATGCGCATATATGCTGGATGTCAGTGTTAATACTCTCAACAGCATCGACCATCATGTCCAGAGGTGCTCGAGTATATATTTGCAGATCGTCAGCGTAAAGGTGGTAGGATGTGCGAAGATTATTAGTAATAGAATTAATAAAAACAGCGAAGAGTAAGGGAGATAATACGCCGCCCTGAGGAGCACCAGCAGATACAGAGCACCAAGAGGAAAAGCATTCCTCAAGACAAATGCGTTGCTGGCGTCCATACAGGTAACTACGAAACCAGTCAACCGCCGTTGGAGATATGTTAAGAGAACACATAACGCCTAGTAATACATCGAAATCGACGGTGTTGAAGGCATTACTGAAGTCCAGCAATGCCAGAACAGTCAGCTTGCCTTCCTCCATGCCCGACCTGATGCCATCCGTAATATGGGTTAGAGTGGTAGTCGTACTATGCTCAGGACGAAAACCCGATTGGAGAGGATTTAGGAGATGGTGTTTGGAAAGGAAATCATTCAACTGGATATGGATTAAACGCTCAAGGACTTTGGACAAGAACTGACACAGTCGGTACCCGTCGCATTGGATGAAATGAGCGCAATGGTCTTTCTAACATCACAATCGGCAAATTGTTTAAAAACGAAAGCAGAGCATTTGGGAGTCTCGTGGGTCGACAGGGACTTAATAGTTTTATCTTTCATCACCTTATCAAAGAAGGACGAAGAAGAAAAATGATTATTTAAGGAATTTAAATCGATAGACTTACAAAAGGACTCTTGTTTAGACTTACCCACTCCCAAAGTCTTAAGGAATCTTAAGTCTTAAGGAACTTATCGACTATTTAATTACTAACAGAATTAAATCAAATAACATTTTAGAAATAATTATAGTCCCGCCATCCGTCACATCCGAGCTCCCGCGTAAAATAAAAAAACAGTCCGAATGTATCGTCGTCCCTTTCACTCGCTACGTCATTGCGTCACGTGATTGACACGTGACACGCGGTGTTCCCGCCTCCTTGGCTGAAATCCGCTAAGAATAAATAAATATTATCTTAACAATTAAAGAACATGTCGCTCTACGAATTGGATATATTAATTTGTTTCAATATAATTGCTTCTTATTTATTAGATTTATCGTTATGTTGCACTGCATCGGTTGCATCTCTATTAACAATTAGCCGTAACTAGTCGGCGACTTTGACTTCAAGTCGTTACAATACCTTTAAATATTCGTTGTGGATGTAACAGCTAGTCTTTTGTATACATATACGTGCAAGTAACGTAAAAATATATACAAAATTATAACACGAGTCACGTCTTTGTTCTGAGGCAGTTCTGGATGTCCTTTGGAACTATAAAAAATATATTTAACGCATTGTTTGAGATGTGTTTTCATAATATCAACAAATATCATGTGATATACTCGTATTCCAACAATATTTTCATGTTCAGTGTAATAAAAGGTGAAGAGAAATATCTTATTCTTATTTTTTGACAACTCGATATTCGGCCGCCAACCAAGAAAATGTTAACTGGTTGTCTGGTTTTATGTATCACTGTGATTATATTTTGTTTAGCTTTAACTAGCGGCCTGGCCCGGATTTGCCTGTGTACAGATATTTTTTGTCTCCACTCTACTCCAGTTACATATCGTATACGATCTTCTGTCTCCGAAAGCACTGTTATGCAAAGCTATAAGGAGGGTTTGTTGAGTTTGAGTTTTCTTTTGTAGTCGAATAATCCATTTATCGAGGAAGGCTAAGGATAAATAACGTCATGATATGATTAATAGGAGCAAATAATCAATGAAAAATGTTGCAAGAACGGGGCAATATAACTCCTTTTGAGAGCTTCCATTGCATGGGCTGCGTAAACAGTTAAACTTACGCAACAATCACGCATATCGTAATTGTCACTCTTAAATTTTAAAAAATCGTCCGCGGTAGCATATCCCTAACTTTTTAGGTTGCTCACCATACCTGCATTGCCCACATTTTTAATGATAATCAAATTTATTCTGAAATAAACTCATTTGCAAAAAAAACGGGCACCTAAGCAATGAACCATTTCAAATGTTACTATTGGTTTGTTTGATAATTATTATACGTAGTTTTACTTTCACAATTTTGTAAATTAATAAGCAAATAATCGTTTTCGTCAGTATTATCATAAAATTTTGATAAAATTTATGGGTTTTAATGCTAAAGTTCACTAGTAGTGTATGCTCGCTAGTAGTGCATATGCTCGTGAAGTAAAAGTTAACAAAGATTTTTGTTTGTTTTTTCTTTAATAAAGTAAAAGCAGATAAATGTTTAGTATCGAGTGTGACCCCCTCTAGCTGAAATCACAGCTTGAATTCGTTTGAGTATGCTAGCGAGGATATCCCGGATACTTGGTTGCGGAATACGTTCCCACTCCGCGGTAATCACATTCTTCAGCTCTCTGATGGTCTGCGGAGCCGGTTGTACTGATCTCACGCGTCGTTTCAGAACGTCCCAGACATGCTCTATAGGATTGAGGTCGGGACTTCGAGCTGGCCAATCCAAACGACGAATGCCGACCTCTTGCACATACGCTTCCACATCGCCAGACCGGTGGGCGCGAGCGTTGTCGTCCATAAAAATTGAGTCTTCGCCTAAAGCGGCCAATGCGGGTTGTGCATGAGGAATTAGAACTTCCGTTATGTATCGATGTCCAGTCAGTGAGCCGTTTTTAATGAAGACTAACTCTGTACGATCCATTGAATTTATTCCTGCCCAAAACATAACAGAGCCCCCACCATAAGGTGTGATTTCTTCAAAACAAGCCTCTGCAAAGCGTTCTCCTCGTCTTCGTAGCACTCGCCGACGTCGATCTTCACCGAACAGAGATATCCTGGCTTCATCGGAGAACAATACCCTATTCCAGTCTTCTTGAGTCCATGACTCACAATTTCGAGCAAACCTAAGCCTGGCAACTCTGTGCTCACGGAGTAACTTAGGGCCGCGGGCCGGGCGATGACTGCGTATATTGGCCGCGAGAAGCCTCCTCCTGACCGTCCATAGACTAATATGCACATTTCTTACTTCTTCGAGGTTGTTCTTAAGGTCCACATACGAAGACTTGCGATTTCTCAATGCGCGACTCACAAGAAAACGATCATCCCGTGGTTGGGCACATGGTTTTCTTCCAGAACCAGGCCTTCTTTCGACGGAACCGGTGTCTTGATACCGCTGCCAGGTCCTTTGAACCGTCGAGCGACTCACACTTAGCCTCTGAGCCACGAAGCATTGGCTGCAACCCTCTTCGAGCAGCGCAATAATTTTGGTAGCTTTTACCACTTTCTCTAACATTATTGAGACAGCTAAACAGCAATAAATGAAGCTTTGACAATTAAGAATATGAAATAAATTCATAAAAATTTACTAAAAGTTATGAAAACCGATATTATCTTTTGGAACTTCGCACCAAAAATGTAGGATAAAAAGTGGTTTTCTGTAAAAACGAGCATCAAACGAAAATTTGAATTTAGAACGTACTGTTTTAAACACCACGGCATTTTTAAAACCGGCCAGTAACATGTACAAATGATTGAAATCATTTTGGTACCGTATTTTTTTAAAGAAGAATTAAAACCAAAACCGCCCGTTTTTTTTGCAAATGAGTGTATTAAATAATGCTTTATTTGCGAAGAAGTTTGTATACTGACTGCCTCGGTAGCGTAGTGGTACTACGGTATTATTGCAAAGCTGAGGTCTCGGGATCGAATCCCGGGTCGGTCAAAGTGATATTGGATTTTTCTATTCATTATCAGCCCGGAGTCAGGAATTTTGTGCCCAATATGGCGATAGGCTCGCCCCCTATCACATCGTGGGACGGAATATACAAGGCGAAACGTGGGTGTTCTGGTAGCACCTCTGCCTACCCCTTCTGGGAAAAAACGCATGTGTTTATGTATGTATGTATGTAAGTTTGTATAAACATGGTTCACACATTTCCATTTATACTGTAAGAATATTTATGTTTTCTATGTACTTTAAAACAGCGGAGAGATGGATGGGAAGATGGAAAACGAAGTAAAGAGGACTGTATGGTACCTAGGTTGAGTTTAAATATACAAAGCTAACACGGGAAATAAGATGTTCCTGGTATGAAGATGATTCGTTCGATGAATGGCTCAGACGAGGGGAACTCTTCCCAGAGATTGAGGGGTTCATGACAGCCATCCAGGATCAGGTCAATGAGACACGCAATTATAAAAAATACATTATGAAATTAAACAATCAGACCGATATATGCAAAAAATGTAACAGTAACTCAGAAACTATCCAACATATCACAGGCGCCTGTAAAGCAGTAGCCCAAGCCGATTATAAATATAGACACGACCAAGTTGCAAATATAATACACCAGAAACTGGCTATAAAATATAAATTAATAGTTCCATCTAAAAACCTATACCGTATTATAAATATAAATAAATACACCCAACAGTCACATACATAATTCTGGTCCCACATTAAGTACCCACGACACAAGACTTAATTGTCTTGCGTCGTGAGTATCAGAAGCTACGAGAGACTTGTTGGTCTCAAACACCCAGACCTGAGACAAATACTTGTGGGCCTCACAAACATTTGTCTCGGTGCGGGGATCGAAACCGCAGCCTCTCGTTTCACAGGCGGCGCCTAACTAACTGCGCCACGGAGGCCAAACAAATAGGGTTATTGACGAAATTTTAAAAAGTATTTGAAATTAAAGAAATATATAAAATAACATAGAAAGAATAAAATAAATTTTATATACAGCGGTTTAAACTCAATAATGTAATTTTTAAACTTCGTGTCAAAAAGTCTTCACCATGACCTGACGTCACTAAATAAGTATCCCATTGATTATAGAAATGCACTGGGTACAGAGACGCCACTCTAAGATTTTTTGGTGTAATCCTAATGTCATTTGAAACGCCATCTAATATCGTTTTCTGAAACTCATTTTGAAGTACCTAGCTGCTACTTCTATTCTGAAATGAGAAAATAGTAATTTAAAATTTAAATGTGTATTTGACATTTATCGTTCATATAATTCGCTGATTAATAGAAAAAAAACTTAGTACACAAGACCTTTCTTTGGTTGAATGAGTACTCATTCAACACAAAACATGCAATATTAGTATTAATATTGCATTAATTTAATGTATCTTTAAGTTGCTACTGAGGAACATTAAAACGTACTTTGTTTTTAGTTAGCAGTAGTTATTTTAGTTTGTGCATATTTTTTTATGCAGTTTAGAATCATTTTATAGAACGTTTTCAAAAAATAGAAACATAGAAATACTCTACTCTATGCGTATATTTAACATTCCACTATGTAGAGCTTCCTCACTGCTAACTAAACGATGTCCAACCTTTAAACACCCACTCGCCTACAATAATGTAAATAGCCATTGCAACATCAATAACCTTACTTGCGCATTATGTAAAAAGAAAGTTAAATCATGGTTACTAACACTTAATTACGAGGAATCTGAAAAATTGATAACATAATATTACAGAGTTTCATGAGAGTACACACACATACACTTACACACACTCACACAGTCACATATTAATATGTGTGACTGTGTGAGTGTGTGTGTAAATAAATAAATTCATAATGGTGTTATAAGTAGGTTCCTCAGGTCTAAAGTTGAGATCAATAATTAATTATTGATCTCAACTTTAGACCTGAGGAACCTACTTATACGCCATTATTTTATCTTGCATAGTTTTCAAACAAAAAGCAACGTATTTTTTATGTTCTTAATTCGTTATATTATATACTTTGTTCATCCTGTTTCTTTTTTTCTAACATGTTTAGTACTGTTTATTTAATAGTATTTATCTCTAATTTGATGCTACTTTGTTTGATTATTTCCAATGTAAGTTTTATTTGTAAGCAATTGTTTTGTTTCCCTAAATTAAAGTTCTAAAATTTTAATATTATGTATAATAATTGTTTTCATAATGACCTTGTTAATTGTAGTTGCAGACCTAATAAACGAGTTAATTCTGTAACTTATTTAGGAGTTATAGTCGACGAGCATTTTTCTTGGGTACAACATATTAACTTTATTTGCATAAAACTTAGAATAATATTGTATCAATTTTATCACCTTACTTTTAGAATTCCTAAAGAAACCCTAAAGCTGTTATATTCGGCCTCGGTAGAATCTATATTAGACTATGCTCTTGACTGTTATGGACTTACATGTAAAACACATATTAATAAATTAGAAAACATACATACAATTAAGATTAATAAAATTACTTGTAGACAAAAAAAAAAAGATTTGTAGAAATAAGTATAAAACAGATCCAAATATACTTTTTAAAATTTGCAAGTTGTTACCAGTTAGGCTTAAACATAAATTTCTACTTCTTGTAAACAAACATGGCAGACAGGAGCATAGTTTGTTGGTATCTGTTTGTAACAATTATAATACGAGGTCTGTGACCTTGGGTAAATTCGTTATGCCAAGAGTTACTAACATTTACGGGGATAGAACACTAAAAAACGTATCCCGTATGTATACCTACTCTCAACAGTTTGCCCGAGGTCATAAGACAAGAATCTGACAAAATATTGTTATACTGTCGAAACTTAAAAAGCAGTACTTAGCCAACTTGCCCTAATGTATTATTAAATTAAAACTTGATCCTGTAGTCAAACTGTTTTACAGTTTTGCAGGACATTTTAGTAGCTCATAAGTATATTCTTTTGTTATTAATAAATAAAAAAAAAACACTTGCTTGTCTGTTTGTTTATAAATTTTGTATTTCTTGCGCTAATTTAATTTTTTGAATAGCTATTATTTTATCGTTTAATTTAATATATTATCGTTATTTTTGTAATCTATGTCATCTTATAAGATATTTTATTCACTTGCTATATTTGTTAACTCAATAATAGTTCTTGGTTCCCAAAAAATAGATTTGTGAATGATTGTACATCTGTAATTGATACAAATAAAATTTATTTTTATTATTAAGAGTTATTATTATTTTCTATACCAATATTGTAGTATGAAGAAAATATATTCTAAAACTGTTTGTTATGCACATATTAAAAAAACTACTGCTTAACTCGATTTAAGCCAACCTACCTGTAATGAAGTTCGATGACCTACGCAACTAGGTACTTCAAAATTAGTTTTAGTAAACGATACCAGATGGCGCTTCTAATTATGACATTAGTTTTGCGCAAATTAAAATCTTAGAGTGGCCTTTCTATACCTACCCAGTGTATTCCATAAATGCTCTATGTGTTTACCTACAATATTACGTCACGAGCTGAGTAGCGGTAAGATAGAGCTTTTGGTATCACGTGGCAGACAGCTCAAAAAAATATTTTTTATTTCATCCATCATCCATCCATCAGCTACAGGAAGTCCACTGCTCAAGATAAGACTCTCCCAATTATTTCCACAGTGATCTTTTGGAGGCAGCCTGGATTCAGCGACGTCCCGCGACCATTACCAGGTCGTCTGACCATCTAGTTTTTTATTTAATAAATTAAAAATATTAATTCAATTTACTTAAGAACATTAATAACTCTAAAATATACTTGTAAGTATGTCCTTTCGTCTTAAAATAGTTTGTTTTTTTTTACTGATCACTGGCAAATACCCTAATTCAAGTGAACAAAACCTGTGATTTGGGCATTATTCACGACTCATATTCGACAAACATATAAATACAATTGTTAACAAAACATCAAAAGCATTAGGAAGTGCGTGGTGGCCTGTTGGTAAACGGACCAGACTCGGCTGCCTACATGTTCACGGTGGTCGCGGGTTCAAATCCCAGGGCAAAACCTCTGACTTTTCGGAATTATGTGTGTATTGATAGTCAATCACCACGCACTTTAACGGTGAAGGTTAACATCGTGAGCAAACCTGCATACTGTAGCGATTTTAAAGAATTTCTACGGTATGTAAGTCCGCCAACCCGCACTAGGCTAGCGTGGTGGACTATATAGCCTAACCACTCTCAATCGATTCTCTCGATTGTAGAGTAGGCCCGTGCCCAGCAGTGGGACGTATACGGGCTGATAAAAAAAATATTAACTGGTATTTAAACAGTGGTACACGATTACATAGATATAAATATGTGTAAGCTTGTTATCAGCAAATTTGTAACACACTTAATGTTAAATATATATTTCTATTATAATTACTCTGTAAGCTTTCTTAAAAATTGTAAAATAAAAAAAACGAGTGCGCTTTGGACCACACGACTGAAGTAAAACTTCTTTAGCTCCATCTATATATTTGTTAAAAGTTACTTTTATCACGAATTTTTATAATGGCTTATCCTTCCCAACCTTATATTATTTTTAATCACATACATACATATAATTAACAAGAAAAAAGAATACGTACCGACAATTAACCTCAAATTTATATACATACATATCTATGCACTTTAATTTTATGTTAAAAGTTTTCTCAAGAATTTTTGACTTGCACTTAAGTATAGATAATACTAAATTAACTTTTTTCTCCAGAGATATAATTGAACACATTTTTTCCAAACGTGCCCAAAAAGGTAATACATAAATAGACGGAATTATGAAAAACCCAATATTTAGTTTTCATTTTCAATCGGTATTATTGTAAACCCAAATCTGGACACTGGCAAGTGGTCTTGGTATGTAATGAATTAAGATGAAAACCCGTTTAATTTAAAGGAGTCTTCTTGAGCTATATGATATAGGATTTTTAAGATTTATCCTCTTATAGTTTTACAAAATCTACCATTTTCTACTATCTGAATACTATTTTATTACTATTTTAATTAGCTTATATTTTAAGCTTGTCAACAATATGGAAATAAATTATTATAAAATGAACTGTATTATTATATGATTATTATAAACACGGTGAATACGTTTCGTGACAATTATACTGAAACCTTTGTTGTTGGCAGAAATATCCATGTAAAAATCCATGTAAATCCATGTCAATCTATCAAATAAAAGAGAGAAAACACATTTGAGTAGTTAAAAGATTTGTTGTAATTAGAATAATTATTCTTACGTACCTACACTTCTTTATACCTGGTATGAATACATTGTCGAGGGGCAGTGTACATGTTTATTATTTTGATACATCAAACTAGTCGTGTTAGTATGAAAATATATCTGAAACTATCTTATACAACAATGAAAAAAAAATAGAGAATGAATTCGTCCTGACTTCCACGGTCGGTGTCACGTCTAAGTTGTTGGCATCGGATTAATAAATGATTTCTCGTAATTATTGCATGCATTTGCATGCACGATGACAAACACTGTAACTTATATGTGCGGCAGTATGGCTGGATCCAGATAGTGCATAGCGTCGTAGAGAATAAAGACAAAATAACTCAATAACAAAATGAAAACACATTCTTATCACTTTAATTTTAAATACACATACTTTTCGAGACAAATTAATAAAGAACGAAGTTTGAAAAATGCTTCATACTAATGATTTGACAGGTGTCAAATAAAATTGGTAGAAATATTTTATATTATACGTCCTTATTTTTCTTATAAATCTTATTCCTATGGCGTAGGAGGAATACAATATGAGAAATAAACCTAAAAAAATAAGCTTGATTTTTTAGTCATCATGAATTTCTTGCCCGTACTTGGACCAAATCGACTCATATCCTTCAATGATTATTCATGGATCTGTATTGACAATTTTCTACTTCCGTTGTGTTCGTCGTGCCACAGAACTTCCGTAACGCCCTTGTCAAGCATTCACCAGTTTACTCCCCAAGTCAAGCGTGCCTAAAGAAGTTTTACTTCAAAAAAATCTTGCGATTTAACATCAAACAAGTTGCGGTTTTACGCCCATTAAAGTTTAATTGTAGTTTTGAAGTCAAAAAGGTGGAAAATCATCGTACATTTCAATAAGCGTAATTTAAAGAGTTTAACAAAGTCCTATAGTCTGTTTTTTTAAGAAACAAGTCCTGAGTATGTCTCTCGGGGCGGAGCCGACGCCTTTGTTCCTGTTTTGAAATTGTTAAGGCACGTTCAAATTGAATACTTCTAAAAAGTACTGCAAAGAAAATCAAATTATTATTTTATGATTTAAATTTGCATACTTAGTTAGGTATATTATCACTTGTATATCGTTTGTTTTTATGTAGTTTGCAAAGGGCCCTTAGTAGGTACGCTTAACTACAGGAGACATGTCCGTCGTGACTCAAGTACGAACAATATCGTCTGGTTCACTCATTCAAACACGTGCGACACGCAGGTAGTCGACGACTCAACTGAATGTTCATGTAACTACAGCGTTTGTGTGGAACGGACTTTATGTTGATTACGCCGACCAATAACAACGTAGTTAAAATTTTCGGTACTCGTTTGTTAAAAAAACAGACTATGGTTTCTTATTTGTGATGGACTTGAAACTAAATCTTTTCCAAGTATTACTGTTTTGACGCAGATATGGAGTGGATCAACTATTTTGCCAGGTATCCTGTAGCCGGAATAGCTCAATCGGAAGAGCGTTAGACTGCGAAGTCTAAAGATCTCGGTTCGAGTCCGGGTTTCGGCGTTTCGCGTAATAACACGTACCGCACACTTTTTATTTTTTATCCTGATGTTTATATTTTATCTAATTTAAATTTTCTTAATTTCGAAGGAATTGAACAAAATTAAAATATAAAACATTGAGAGTAGTAAAATGAAATGCATAGGAATATATTTATATAACAGATACATACACATTAATTAAAGATGGAGTTAGTAGTTATGACCTTATTTTTTACTAAAGATTAATTAAATATTTAGTAAATAAAAATATGAAATAAAATTGTGATCAATGGTTTAATATTTATAAAATACTACACGTAGAAGTTAAAGTAGATAACAACATCATTATAGAACAATATTACATTAATAAATACAAAGAACCTATTACACACAAATGTTATACCAGGCAGGTCACGCAGGGAAAATATGTAATGCCGTCTGTAAGAAATTATTATAGTAAAAGAACAACAAGTTATTTGAGTCCCCTGTTATTTAACAAAATATAATTCTTAAGGAAATAATAAAAAAGTTTAAAGAATCATTTTCTAAAATTAATTAACAATAAGGAGATGAGTACTTATGACTGATATAACATAATGACAATACCTTTCTTGAACCTCGCATGTAACAATCTGCTGCACTGTCTGTGGTGTCGTTATTCATTTATAGTACATAACTCTTTATTGCTGTTGGTAATAGCTATATAAGAACAGTACAGTAATTATGTACTTAGTTTATTATTGAAATAGTTTAATATGTTTTTTTGTTATACAACGGAGTTGATTGTTAGTACGTTATATTACTCGTAAGAGCGCCATTTTCGCCCAGAAACTGTGCATACTGTTTGGCGAATTTTACTATTTACAGTAAGGTGTTATTTTATGTTTTACTTAAGTAAATAATAAAAGCATAAGATGCTAAAATATTTTGATGAATTAGAAATGTCGTAATTGAAATGAGCTCGGGAGGTCGGTGCAGGGTTTAAGAGGCGTAATATTCTTCAGTGGAGACAGCGCCGTGCATGACGATTACGACGGTCAGCTTAAAAAGTTTTATATTTTCATCAGTTAATAGTATTCTAGTGGAAATATTCTACCCTAAATACTTTTCAAATATTAGTAACTTTATAAAAATAATAACAGCTCATTTTTAAGGCTTCGTGTCGCAAGAGGTAAAAAGAACCCTGATACACTCACTTTGTTATCCGTTTTTCTGTCGATGTTTTTCTTTTTTAATATAAACTTGTATCACCAGGGAATAGGATACACGCTACAAACGCACAAACGGGTCGGTTTGATGGGATGGCGCCACTGTCGCACTGGAAACCCGAGTAACATACCAGTTGTATTGTAATGTTTCTTTCGGTAAGAGAGATTTTCGAAGACCTCAACGACCGTACTAGGAGGATATTTTAACGTGACCCTACTGTGTACATAATGTTGAAAATGGTTTGCGACTGTGTACATCTGTTTTGGACAGTGCTGCCATGATTCCATCGACTGGTGAGAGTTACCCATCTCTTGCCAGTTGGTGCAGTATTTGAACTGCACTGCACTAAGTACTATTGCGTTGTGGTTCAAGTACGAGTATAGTGAAAACCGTGAATCCTATGTTCTAATGTTTCTTGTTCTACACCAGATGGAGCGGGCGGCGGTGTTTGCTCCTTTAAGTAAATGTAGTCGACAGGTGAGGAGTGGGGACGGGTAATTTATCGGAGCAGTGCGGAACTCGTACAGAGGACTTAAAAGTATTAATAAACATTTACTTTACACGTTTGTGTGGTTATTTATGACATTGTATTGTACATTTGTTAAACGTTGTCCCTTTTTAAAATAGTTTAATTAAATTATGTAATGTGGTTCCGGTATTAACAGTAAATAATATGTGAAGGCAACCTTTTGTCGCAGTTGCAAGCATGCAGTATTGTTTTATACCAGGTCCTTACTTTCCTCCGTATTTTTCTTTTCTCTTCAGCCACAATTCGTCGTGTGCTAGACATACCCTCCCTCAAGGATTGTTATAGAGACTTATTAAAAGTAACCTGTATTTTCCTATAAAGACTCTTTTCCCTTATTATGACAAAACAAATGGTTTTCTTTCTTTTTTTATAATGGTCTAAGAGTCGCTGAAGATCGCTTTTCACCCATTTGATAACAAGATGAGACATATTTTTATCAAATATTATTGTTTAACATACTACGTGCCTATGATAACTTGCCTATCGAAAAGTTTTCATGGCTATTTTTTTATATTTATTTTTCATTTTTGCAGGCAAGCCTATACGATTAGTTTTGTAATTAAATTATCTTTCTTATACTCGTGATACCAACTTGGATTGGTTATTAGATCCGTGTAGTTACCTATATTGACTCACCTGTTCATCTACTTGCCAGGTAGCCATGAACAGAGATAAGTAGGCAAACCTACATAGGCTCTGTTTTAAAAACTATCAGTTGAGATGAAATTCATGCGGTAATCAAAAAAATGTAAAGGTGACGAAAGAAAATTGATTACAAATTAATTCCATTAAAAATAGCAAGTTATCATAGGCATGCTTGTTAATCAATAATATTTGATACAACATACATCCCGTGTGGTTATCAGATGGGTGAAGCTCGATCTTCCAAGTCTCCTCTACTATCAATTAAATACGTAAATGTAATAAACTAGTATATTATACTCGTATTTATCTCAAGACACTATTCTTTGAAGTAACTGTATCTGGAATCATAAAAGTTAGTAAGCGTCCCATGTTTATTGCGATGTTGTAAAAGACGACACAATATCCGGAGCGACAACAGTGTAGTCTCCAGTACGAGTACAATAAATCATATAAATCCCAATAAACTTGCAAGACAGCGCCATAAAAGTGGCACGTCCGCCCTCACCGCTTGCTTTTAATAAAACATACGTAAAGTACGATGCAGTCGTACGACTTTGTCGTCACAAGACAAAATATCGTACTCTACACTTTTTATAATATATTTATATTTCTGTTTGATCTAGTGACAACATTACGTGATGATTGGCGGACTATGGCGTTCTGACAACTAATCCTCGGGTTCGGTTTAAATCTTTGGGTTTAAAACTCCGAAACAGGAAACAGGTGTCAACTTATTATATATGTAATTTTTGGGTGTTGTTGAAAACAAATTCACTGAGGCCTATGTTCCTATGAGGAGGCCTATCCCCGTGGTGTAAGATAACAAAACGTCAACAAGAATCATGGACAACCACTGACTGGTGATAAACAATGATCATAGAACAGCTGACACAATTGTGCCTGCGTTGCGCTTCGATTAAACGGAATTAATCATCAAAATTAAACGTACCCTTGAAACAATACCAGGAAATTTGTAAAGGGTTCTACGGCATTTATCAAACTCAGCTTGTCCATTTATTGGAAAAATTGTAAAACCTTCGCACACGCGACGCGAACGCGTTCCCAAATTCACTGAGCGATGCTCGCCCCGCGCCCCGCACCGCCCGCCTGTTGGTATTTTTACTTTTAATGTTTAATCTGAGCTCAGTGCGTTGTCCTTCAACATTTGCCTATATTTACCGTATGTGGCTCGAAAGCCCGCAGGTTTCACTGTAGACTACGATCTCAGGTCGGCAAGATTACTTATTTTCTTCGAAACCAAATCTTCGCGATCTAGTAGTGTTTGTTGTTCCTTTAAACGTGCAAATATCCGCTAGCTGGCGCCGACGATCAGTTTCGGGTACTTATGCGACTGAAATCCTAAATATGTATAGTATGGATTGTAGCCACTTTTTTACAATTCGCATTATTTTTGTGTATGGTAGCAAATCATTTCAATACATTTTGAAAGCAGCCAGAGCCACCCTGGTAAACCGTGGCACCAGATTAACGTTAAGGACAACGAAATAAATATTTCATAGCGTAAGGAATACGGCATTATATTTGGAAATAACCCAGCTCTATAGGTTATGGCAATACAAAGTTACAGAGAACATTTATCATTACCTTTACTATTACCGGAATTATAAATAAACTAATTAGCATAGAAACTTTGTCGTAGTTTTAAATCTACGTAATAGTTAGCAGGGGATAAATTCAAAGCCAATCCGTAACCTGAAGCAAAAATTACCACCAAAATCATGCCTGATCACGAGGTTTGTAACTGCGGAGGTAACATACTTCATTAAATCATAGTGAAAAAAAAATGAAAATAGATTTTCCATATTAATTAATATAGAAAATATTTTTCATTTAAATTTACTACGGAAGTTAATTCACATATTTTGAATACGCTTAACTTCGGCATTTACGGTGAGTAAATCCCTCGTGCTACCTCGTAAGTGCATTTATATTACCTGCATCTAGAAATGCGCGCGACGACCAGCGAGGGTGTGCTGTTTGCTTTTAGGTTCCAGATTTCCTACGGTTTCCGTATTAGCAAATTGCTGGAGAGACATTATACAGCGGACACGAAATGAAGACCAGTGGAAAACTCACAAGACAATACTCGTGTGTTCCGAACATTGTGATCTCTCCAATTACTGTATAATTTTTTAATTGTATTTTTTGTTTTTACTAAAATAAATTATAAATATAATTAATCATATCATTATGTTAAATAAATATAATTACTTTATTTAACATATTATTTTGTTTAACTTTAATCTTATTAAATAGAGGAGAAAAAGTGTGTTGACAATGTTGAGAAGGCAATAGGCATCCCTAAACAAGCACACCTTGACACTTTGTTTACAATAAGTACACGAGCGGTACTCACAAATATCACGCAAGTGGAGACAGTTTCTGCGCGTCGTTTGTTTGCATTGCTCAATCTAGTCAAGTATATAATCAAAGATCTAGATCATAAATCTAGACACTGTTTATCTTTTGAATTTGTATCACAGCAGAACTGTCAACATGAACGTCACTTCGAATTTCGACTGCCGGACGGCATACGTTAATGTTTTAAAAATATATCCTACTGAAACCGGAATTAAGCTGGCATTATATTGAAATTATTATAATCGTTAAATTTCTTTAATTTTCTTATGTTAGCGCAACTTTCTTATTATTATTTTTTCATAGCGAAATTGGTGCATCCGTTCAGGCGTAATGCGATAACTAAGGATATGGCGATTCATTTTATATATATACATTTAACTAAGACATCTTTTAGTGAAATTGCTCAATAATTATTGTAAAGTGATTAACAGCTGAGTGATGTGGCAGGTCAATGACCTTCTAGTGCTGTACGGCGACCTCTGATTTATGCCGTGTCTATGCATCGACTGATTGAATTTGGTGTAGTTAGTGCATTCAGTGTGAATGGAGGTCGATACACACAGAATTGCAATCAGACATTTGATATGAATAACTAGTATTGTTATGTACTGTACCATACATCCTATATGGACGGGATGAGACGGACCTACAATTTGCTCCATCCTGAAACATCACTCGCTGTATCCACTTCCATAAATGTCTTCATGCAACGAATACCTAACTATTATTAAATATGGAACTGACTAATAATTTCCTTCAAAGTCCTAAATCAGAATGTTCTAGTCAGTAGTGGAAGTAATTCGTCACGCGAGCAGTACAGCGCGGCGCAGCTAGTTAGCAGTTAGGGAACAAAGCGCGGAGCACAGCGTCGCTCCCGGGCTGCAGGACTTCATAATGCTGTTAGCCAAGTTAATGCGCCGCGGTTAGCCAATAATATCTGCTCAACAACGCTAAATATCGCAATAATGTAGCCTCATTAAATTATACTGCGTATACTGCATTATTCTGTTTATTAGATCTAGCTTCGATTTTTGTTTCGAAAGTCCCTTCGAGTTTATTATGAAATAATAAATAAATGATGTTATACTACGTTATTTTATGTTTACGTGAAACTTTACGGCAGTTACTTTTTGTTGAGCAACATTTCCAAATGTTGCTCAGCGACATCTGCTTACAAAAACATGTTGCAGTGATAGTACTCGTATATTACCTTAAGTAATATTTATTTAATTCAGGTTCGCCAACAGTCATATTGCCTAACATGTAGTAACATTGTCAACATGCTATGTCTTAATAAAAAATAATTTAAAAAATTTAAACCATCTTCAAAAGTGTAATAAAAAGGGACAAATAAAACTAATATTTTATTAAATCTATAATACTAAATATACAAATATTATTGTTGAGGTCGGTGCCAGCCGATCAGCCATGCCTCGCGGGTCTACCCGTATAGCTTATAGTAGGCCAGCTGGCGAATTTATAAATTTATATTTGGTGGATATAAAGTTGCCATCGTAACTGGAGAGCAGTTGATAGTTGATACTGCGAGCAGATAGTTTGTAAAGGGCGATAATTGTAGGGCGTTCGTAGACCGTAGCATGTGGCTAATGGCGGAGGCCGAGAGGCAAATAGGATCTATTGGCTAATCCTATTATGGCTCTCGGAGAAGGCGAGATTCAAGCTCGGTTATTGTACGCTGTTTAATTAATGGATTTAGACAATTTCATCGCCAAAGGCTACGTTTACTTGCTACAATTTGTATTGACTTAGTGAATTAATTTTGTGAATTTGCTGGTGTTCAATGCCTTATCGTGGTGATACTTATTACGCTTGTTTTGTTATAACAAAGTATTAATAACATGGTATCCAAGAATATTTATAGAGAACCATTGAAACACAACACATCAAAAATCCTCATGAAACTTGTCCCAAACTGTTATCAAGCGAAAAACGAACACAATCAATACGGTTTACAAGAAACTCCAATGCCGTTGAGATATCTTCGCCACTTCATTAATTTCCCGCGGCCCTCACGAACAGACCGCTAACTCCACAAAACCATTTAAAAATATCCGAGCTTGTGTCTAAACGCTCGCCACACGGCTATTGTAGCGAGGAGGTACGATTCTTAAAGGATCGGGCCATAAATCGGCATCCATCTCCCCTTCTCTACCCCACCCCCTCCCTCGCGGCCCTCTAGCGCCGTCCACCGCCGCGTCCATGTCGAAAATGAAAGATTTACTGCGGCCAACATTCACCCCCAGCCGGTGATAGGGTTGCCAGGTGCACACGTATCCAGTACACAATATGACTGTTTCAACTAGCACAATGTGCAGATATTTTTGGGTAATGTGCAAACGTTTCTAACAATGTGAATTAATGTTAATAAATCGATAAATACTACGAACACCCTATTAGATTGACTACAGATGACTATTGACTATCACTTACCGACCGACACACTAACATCCTGCTCACCGCCTAACTCCACTGGATGAATTCTAGATACAACGGATTTGTGTAGGGATGAGCTACACAAATCCGTTGATACTATAGCAGGTTTTTTCTGCATGGCCGATATCCACCCAAAAATAAAATATATTTTTTATACTGGCAAAGTGAACATAACTGACCGTAAGTCCAGTGCAGTTTCCATGCAATACCGTGACACCATGGACAATTATCTCTCGCCATTCATAACGATTATACTGGCCTACATCATTTCTTGCTATTTCCTAGTACAAAGTATTGCTCAATATTTGCAGCAAACCCCAGCAACCAGGGGCCCTCACACCTGTCTCATACATGAGTGCGCGGCGGCCCTACAGCCGGTAATCGGCGGCTAGCGCCGGTTTCCGCAAGCTATGGCCAGTTAATGGCGCATTTACTTTTTATCTCCAGCACGGATCGGATTTGCGGATTTTTCTTCTATTAATAGCACGGTAATGATATCTAACAGTATTGTGACTCGGCGGCCGGCGCTGTTCTTGAAATAACTACCTACAGCTGCGCAGTACGCATACATGTGATAGGGCTGCCTATCCACAGTATTTCAATTTCATCTATGCTTGAATTTATTTCGAGTTCTGTGATTGTAACTATAATAATTTTTATTTCAAAAATGAAATTCGTTGTGAATGTAATAAAAATACATGTTGTGTTAATATTTTTCTGCTTCATATAATAATTTATATGAAGCAGAAAAATATTTCGTATCGACTGAGACGTATAAATTTGTTGTTAAATTTAATTGTATAAAAAATCCGCATTCGGATAACAAGTTATTGAAGAATTCAAGCAATCAGAAACAGCACAATATAGTCTATATTTGCTCTTTGCCATATTAAGTAAGTACTTGTACTCATGTCAATTAAATATCACACCGTTCGTTCGTCACAGTGCACTGCGCAGCGGCGCGGCGCATTCGCGACTGGTTGTGTACCGAGGGTGTACCTAAATCGGGGCGCGTATGTACGACTCACGTTCCGAACGTTTGTATGATGATAGAATACTGTTATATATCATTACCGTATTAATAGCTTCTGGAATCTAATGACGTGATACATTGTGTTACATTACCATACAGTAATGTAACACAAGTGCGTGGTGGCCTGTTGGTAACGGACCAGATGCGGCTGCCTTCATGTCCACGGTGGTCGCGGGTTCAAATCCCAGGGCACACCTCTGACATTTCGGAGTCATGTGTGTATTGATAGTCAATCACCACGCAGGTGGTGGAAGGCCAGCGTGGTGGACTATATGGCCTAACCACTCTCAATCGTACTCTCGATTGTAGAGGAGGCCCATGCCCTGCAGTGGGTCGTATATGGGCTGATACAAAAAAAAATCAGTTATTACTTAACTTTATTTTTACACTATTGATATTTTCTAAATATTTACAATAAATTGGGTGCATGATTTACTATTTCAACTAACTTTGTCACGGAGACTGTAAATTTAATAAAACAATGGTATATTAGACATTAATAGAAAAAAAATATACTTCTATGCACCATTACATCATCATTGCCTTAAAAAGTGACATCGAAAAACCTGAAACACGTCATTATTTATTAATATGTAGATATTTTATATACAATGTAATAAAATATCGCCTAAATAAAAAAAAAACATCTTCCTAGATTGAGACCGCCCGCTATCGGCCGGTTTACTCTTTACAGGATACTTTTTACAGTTAAGCGGTAAAAAGTATCCTCGTTAATTACTTATCTTTTTTCTTTCTGTAACCGATGTTTCAATAACAAAAATATGCTAACATGACCCACACTGAAGTTAAATAATGCCCAAATGCACTTTTATTAATGGCATCAATTATTAAATTAATTTCTAATTTTATTTTTTAAATTAGTATACATGATAATTCATGTATTCGTATAAAAATATGACGTTAAAATGTATTCATAATGTTGGGATTGTGAAAAATAATCGCAAATTACAAATTCGTACAAAGATTACAATTGAACAACAAAACGCACCGTATGACTGATGTACTCGTATATTATGTCAAAGGTAAATTGTCGTTTCTGCTCATGGGCTGATACCAAAGAGCCTCGACCAACATCTACAGAGGCTCTCCATTGGCTGTTGGGTCAAGAGTCAGATACAGAAGGCAGTATTGCTTGAGACGGCACGTATTGTGAGGCGGTTCCTCAGTTTGGGGTCCTAACCACCGGAGGCTTGGGTCTCGAGCCTTGCCATTGTTGCATACCTTTTTTTTATTTTTGCAAGTATTTTGTTTTTATATTATATATATAAAAATGAAAAAAAGAATAGTTATTTCAAATATAGATAAATAAGTACTTAATTCTAATACTCATTATTTGTCATTGGTACCTACAGAATAGTCATAATAATGCAAAAACTGCACTGCTTATTTACACTAGCGTATTTGTGATAGTACACAATACACACAGGACCGCATCAAGGGACGAGTAAGTAGAAAAAATATATATATAATTCATTTTGCGGCCCGATGTGTTAGCCGCGTCAACAATAACAAGTTAATACTCGTAGTATTAACTTCGCCACAAATATGTGTAAACGCAGCCATTTACACTGAACAATAGTGAAAACTAATTAATAACATATTATAGCTCTTCACCAGGACACTGTATTTGAAATAATATTGGATTTCAATTCCCTTTGGATCTATAAAAATCTGGTAAGATCACCCGTATTCTCATAAATATTAAAAAAATTACCAACTACTATGTATAACATAAAGCAGTTAGGTACTTTTATTATTGTTCTTCCTATTATATTTAATTTTTTTGTTATTTCCCTTTTAGATTGTGATTATTGTATGTTTTGTTTGCTTGCTCATTGAGTGTAAAACGTTGTTATTGTGAGCTTGTTACGAAGAATAACAATCCCATTTGCATTTGCTTTAAATTAAAATAATTATCTGTATAGTGTATTGTTAGCAGTTTTCACAATTTTACAATAAAATTAGAATTATTACTTTTGTTGGATTTAAAAATATTGCAATAAATAAAAAAAAGGGGATCAAATTAAATTAATTAGGCTGGCAACAGTGTGACAGCTAGCGGCGGCCATTGAACAGAAAGGGGCGCAATGGAAAAGAGCTGAAAAACAAGTAAAACTGTTTGTAATTATATAATTAATAAGTAATCAATAAAGTGTGGAGATACATTTTCATCTTTAATTATTTACATTGAGGAACGATCGGCAACTATTTAACAGTATTGTATAAATAGCGAATATCGGATAATCGGCGCGTTCAAATGTTTATCCTGGACAAATCACCAAACAGACAGTGTGTACGCTAGTTATCGACGGATTAGGCAACGTGCAGCGCAGCTGTTTGTCTAAAACAAACAGTTTAATGAAGACGCTACGAACATTATATGTATTGTCTACTCTAGACTCTAGAGCTTTCAGACACCTAGATAGCACCATAGCGACCACCATATGCCACTCCATACTAGTCAAAAATATTTTACAGTATTTTGGTTTCAATCTGTTTATGTCATCAGCGAAATGTAAAATTGATTATGTCATGACATAATATCGGAATAATTCGCGAATTACTCATTTCGTGATAAAGAACAGTATCTCCTGTCCAGATCTTTGGATTACTCAGGATTTCATGATGTGAACAACTGAATGTTGGCTATTTTTTGAAACAGCTTAAGAATCTGCGATCCGTTAAATAGATACGTCATCCGCCAATGGAGCAGCTGAGGTCGCAGTCGATTTGTGATGAATCATGGCAAAAAATTGTAGTCACTTTGTAGTGATAGTAAGAGTATAGAAAAGCTAATAGCTATATTATATTAAGATGCATATGTAGGCAAAGCCATTATTTTGACATTGATCTAGAATCGGACAAGAAACATTGTCTCATAGTACAAGTAAAGGAATATGTAAGAAAATACGAGTGTTCTTTACACCACACGACTGAAGTAAAACTTCTATATGTGTGTATCCCAGAATAGTTGAATATTGTTAAACAGGCATTAGCCGTCAAATTGTATGAAAACCGGTGTCGTCGTTTACACAACACAAAACCTCCACCAAACCAATGTAGTAAGGCGTACAAAAGTCGATTTAATGTATCGATAAAATTATGGAGATGTATCTATGATGTAAGACCGAAATGTATTTTATAGATATGCTAAATGGTTTTGCCTGATACAGTTCTTTAAATATTATTTATTATGTCACTCGGAAAATAATGAAACTACCATATCGAATATTGAAAAATATTTTTTATATTATTATACACTCCTATAAATACGGATTTTTAATAACAGCAGGTAGATATTGAAATTAAGTAAACCAAGCTGCATATAAGTTATTAGCAAAATTCTTTTTTATTTGAAAGGCCCATATGTCCCTTTTGTGAAATCACAAGGCACAGATCCAAGTGATCCAATTTTCAAGCTATACTTCTATTGGGTCGCGTGAAAAATTATGAGAGTTGATTTTTACGATGCGCGCGCACACCGACACTGAAAAAGCGACACGATTAAGTAGGGACCAGGAACGCATGAAATTAGCGGAGATATTTATGTTCTAAATAGGTAACTAACTAAAAAACTAAAAACTAAACTAACTAAATAGTAACTGTTTCTGTAGGCGATATTAGCAAATTTATCATACTTATTTCTTATAAGCTTAGAACTATATTGTGAGCAAAGATCTTAATTCTTAATCGAAGTACGGGACATTGTGATTTATTATCACGTAGGCTCGCATTTATAGGCAGCTTCATTGATTTGTCAAAGGCATTCTACTTAGTCTTGTATTGTAAACTGAAAAAAAAACCGCACCACATGAATAGAACAGTTTAAATAGCCAGTGGTTAAGAACCGATCATAAAGGTTTTATCATCTTTCCTTACGGTAGGCAGCGAACTGGTTGTGTTAGACGCCTGGCACTGCGAAGGTCCTTGAGCAGCGGTGACCGCTTACCATCAGGCGGGCCGCATGTTTGTCTGCCTGAGTGATCTGTGTCTGCCTGTAAGGGCAATAAAAAAATATCCATGTAAGCGCGTCACGTATCGGGTTGACCTGTGTATATTCAGATACAATGAGGTCGACATAATAGTGTCGATCGACGACAGATCGCCATTTCACGTCGGTGGATACTCTAGCTGGAATGTCGCGCTGTTACCGTCAAGTGCGTGGTTCACTCATAGAATAGCTGAATATAGCAAGAAAGATATTGGTGTGTAAATTCCACTGTTCCCTGAGTACACCCATCATGCCAATAGGGTTGAATAATCAAACAAACTTCCAGGGCTGTATAAGTTGCAGGGCGGGACTGTTCCACACCTAGGCTTTTTAATCTATATGCAAATTGAGTGATTTAAGAGCTCAGCAGCGTTATCGTTAGCTGTTATGTTGTTAGGAATGTTGGTAGTGCAGGTCTCTGATGGTATGTAATCACATACCCACATAAACAAAAAGGATGAATAAAACAACCCGAGAATCAGGTTTGTTGGCGTTCAGTTGGGGAGACCTAAGTCCAGCGTTGGACTGCGATGGGCTGATGACGAGCAAGAGACCACGTAATGGGGGTGGTGCGGTATCGCCGAAAGCGACGCTAAGAGGGACGACAGCTCGAATGGCTAAAAACCGCAGCGAGTGCACAAGTCTAATAGCTCTTAAAAAGAACTATTATTTAGGATGCAATAATTTCCCTGTAAACACGTCCTTCATGCCGGTTTTCTGTAGTCCGTAGGAACATGTAACTTGCTCGAAGCATAACATTGGTATCCAGACGAACTGTTGTCTGAATTAGTTGCAGCAAGTTTATACATGTTACCGTAGCATCTTACATAACATTTACTATTCTCGTGACATGCAAGAGTGACTCGTTGAAATCTCAAGCAAATCATCAATGATTAAATCATAATTTGATCTGGTGTAATTGGCGGGCGAGTAAACTTGAACATAAACAGGCAGTTAACACGTAAACACAAGAACACGAGTATTAACGAGCGGCTTGATTAGCGCTGCCAAGAATCTGCGGCATAGTTCAATATTGCCACACAATTGTGCTAATTTGTGACGCGCGCTGCCAAATTGTCGACTCGACTGCGGGATTAAGCGAACTGAGGCCATTAGCTATGAAAACGCACATTATTCTATATTTTGTCTCGTCGTATCGAATAGTGATGTGACTGCACACCAACCGTGTGTCGTCAGTTTTAAATCTAAAAGTACACATATGTAAATATACATGACCTTACGTTTATCACTGAAAGAGTAGGCAGAACTGCTGCTATTTGTAGGAAAGAAACAAAAAAGAATTGTTACAAAGACGAGACTAGAACTGTGTAAATAACACAATATTTTTCAACAGTAGCAACAGAGTAAAGGGCACTCCACTCGAGCATGCCAACTGTTGTTTATACGATTACTCCGTCGCGCACGAGCGAGTAATCACAATGTAGCTGATGATAAGTGCAAGTTCACGTAAAACAAGACACAGTGGAACATAAAAGCTGCTCAAACATTTCAAGTTCAAAAAGTGGTCCCAAAAGAAAACACTCGGAGAACAATAATAAATAGCTATTGTTTATAAAGCGCGGGCTGAATCTGCGATCTGCGCTTCCCGAAGAGATTTCATGTAAAAGTTCCTCATCTCCGCTTTATTCGACGGCGGGCGGAAAAAAACTTAAGTAAATTGTAAACCTTTTTGCTCAAAAGAAAAATACGGACAACTTTGCAATTCAGATTAGATACAGACGATGGTCCTTGGCTCGCGGCTCTGTGTTGATAAAAACAACAGCCATTCAGGTGGGTCCTCGCTTTTAATTTAGTTTTAGTGGGAGACGCAAAAAATCGCTTTATCTCAAACCTTATTTGAAAGGGTTGCCGGAGGGCGATAAAATGTCCGCCCTGATTTATGATCAAGTTCAACTTTTAAAAGTGCTGCTTGGTAGGCGTTTGTGTGGATAAAATGTTCTTGTACCTAAACCTAAAATGAAATAAGAAGTATGCATGAAATATGTCTGCAAATACACTGTGGAGGATTCGGCACGCAAGTATACAATAAACATCCTTCTTTCTATATGAGCCGATCTATGAAAATAATGACATAATACCACAGTGTTATTATCTATTGTGTCAAACTTATTTGATTTAAATAATTTTTTGAACATAATTGTAACATTATGTATAAATCAATACGATCAGTGTGTAGACTACCCACTAGTATAACATGCAGGAGATATTGTTCCAAGGATGGGGTGGAATTTGAAGATCCCAACACAAAAATCGCTGTTTTGCCAAACGGCGTGCGGGTCGCCACGGAGGAAACTTCCTCACCGTTAGGATGCATCTCTCTCTTCATCGAAGCGGGACCTCGCTTCGAAACAGTAACCAATAACGGCATCACTCATTTTATAGAGCACATGGCTTTCCAAGGGTTCAAATCGATGACTAAGTGTCAGCTGGAAGAAAGTCTTTTGTTTATGGGAGCGAAGTTAACGGTGGAGACCACCAGAGAGCTGCAGATCTACACCGCCATGTGCCCTGCGGAGTACACGCCTCATATCATCGAGCTATACGCAAGAATCATATGTGAGTTGGAGATGGATATGGCAAGCATAGAGGCAGAGAAACAAGTCGTTTGCGAGGAGATGGAGGAAGCCGACAACGATCCTAAATTGATTACATTTGACTATCTGCATCAAACGGCCTTTCAGGGTACCCCAATGGCGCAGCGCGTCATCGGTCCCACTAACAACTTGTCCCGCTTTGACGGCGACCTCATGAGCTGCTTCATGTGCCAGCATTACCAGCCCTATAAACTGTGCCTGGCATCCAGTGGCTCGGTGTGTCACGAGAAAATCATTTCCGAGGCTGAACGGCTGTTGGGCCCGATCGCGGCCAACCCGGACTTCATGTCGGACGGAGGCCCTTGTCGGTTCACCGGCTCGCAGGTTACGTATCGCGATGACTCGATGCCGTTGGCCCACATCGCTATCGGGTTCGAAGTGCCAGGCTACGGGCACGCAGATTACTTGCCGCTGTTGGTCATGTCGTGCTTGATGGGCTCGTGGTGCAAGAGTCAAGGCGGAGTGACGCCGCAGGGCCCCCCTCTCGCCATCGCCGCGGCTCACGACCTCTGCACGTGCTATGAGTCGTTCTACCTGCATTACAGAGACGTGGGGCTCTGGGGCATATACTACGTGGCGGAGATTATGCAGATTGAAGACATGCTGTACAATATCCAGAAGCAGTGGATGTATATGTGCACCATGATGACCCAAGCGGATCTGGACATGGCCGTGAACGTGGCTAAACTGAGGCTGGCACAGAAGGTTGCCGGGGCGGTGAGGACTAGTCTGGATATCGGCTACCAGATGATGTACACGTGCGGAAGAAGGTCCGCGACTAATTTCCATTACTGTTTGTCGAATATTAAGGTGCAGGAAGTGAGGAACACTGCATACAGGTACCTGTATGACAAGTGTCCCGCGGTGGCCGCGATAGGACCCCTGGAGACATTGCCCGACTACACCAGGATTAGAGCCGGCCAGTATTCGCTAAGATTTTGAACATTTAAAAGATTTCCCAAGAAAACAAAGCTACTGACAATATCGGGACAGTTGAAGTAAGCATTTTTTGTTTAATGTTTATTAAGAAAATGCTGAAATATAATTCATTCAGAGTATGTTATAACAAAGTAACTTTTTAGTTAAAAACTATATTTATAAACGTGTTGGAGCGTGTAGTTAATATCGTAAAATAAATTGGTGTTGTTTTGGGTTGTTGTGGATTCGCGATTAACTCGATTAACCATTTAGTGTATCGTTTGTTGAGCGCGCTTTGTGCATACGATACTGTGATAATACTGCAATTACCCAGGCCCGCAGTACAGTACACGTCGAGGTGGTAAACCCCCTCCCTTTGTTGCATCGATCCACGCGCGTCATATATTCTGAGTCATGTCATGGGTAATACTCGTAGAATATTCAGATGGGACTCCTTTTGTATTTTCATTATGCATAAAATCGATAGTCGTATACCATTTGTAACTTACGAGATTGATATCTGGTAAAATAAATAAAGCGGAAGGACTCTAATAAATATGTTAATAAATAAAGGATTTGTCAAACTGTTTCTACAAAATGTTACTTGACTGTAGTTTTTTAGATGAACATTAAATAAAAATATGTACAATTTATTGCAGCAAATATTCTTTCGAAACCTTATTTTCCAGGAAAAAACTTAATTGCTGAGCGAATTTATTATTCCCAATATAATCCCCAAGAATAATGCCCAACCACGTCCGCGCCACGATCGAGTTTGCAGTGGATTTAATGGCCGCACTCTACTGATACCGGTTATTGACCCCCGGTGTCGTTTACAAGTGTACACAAATACGGCACCCAATACACATACCACTCTCTGCTAGTTAATAGTTATAGCACCATCGATACTCTGGGCGAGATTGCTGGGTCATGATAGCCTCCGTGGCGCAGTTGGTGACACGCCGGCTGTGAAACGTGTGGCCGCGGGTTCAATCCCCGCCGGGTAATGCCGAATATCCACGACACAAGACTCGATATTAGTGTTGGTTCAGGACGATGTATGTGACTGTTGGGTGTATTTATTTACCTACTAGCGACCCGGCCCGGCTTCGCTCAAGTGCCGATACTTTTATTCCACTCCAGTATTGTAAATACAATAGTAGTTTAACAATACTAGTTTAAATAAATAAATAAATAATATCTTTATTTTCAAGAAAGTTTGTACATAATCCATTTTATGAGTCGCTTATATGTAATACAATATAACAGCAGATAGGATAAAAATTACACTCTAACATCCAAGGTAAGAGTTAACTTGAGTTTTGGATGTTAGCGCTTTACAACATGTTTCACAGGGAGTTACATTGTAGTCGGAAAGAACGTGATACATGCTATTTAACACAATTAACAATTAAGGAATAAAATATTAATAATAAAACTAATGGTATACACAACAAAAAAAAAATTACAAAAATTGCCAAAAATATAGCTAATATCAGCATGTGTTCAAATAATAGATAATTTGATTATGTCTTCTGTCTCATCGTAATTTAAGAACTGTAGCCATTGTTGTACTTTCATTTTGCAGGATTTTCTAGTAAGCGGAAATATATTACATATCCTATTGATTTTGTTATAGAGATGGCTCCCTATAATGTGGTAATGTCGCTGGGCAGTGGCGGTATTTGACTTATAAGTAGTACACACTTTATATGAGCGGCGCTTTTTCGTACAATCTGCTTTAAATATGAGTGTGGCATGTTTTCTGAGGATAGTGTGTAAGATAAAGAGCTGTCGAACCGTCAGGACTTTAGAATCATTGTACAGGTCTGAGGTAGGGTATCTAAACGGCTTAGAGCACATCACTTTTAGGACCGCTCTTTGTGATCGTTCTAGTGATAGAAGATTCGTTTTGGAAGCTCCACCCCATACTGTTATGCAATATGTAAGCAAACTCTGGCATAGAGCACAGTAAACAGATTTTAATAAACTAAAATCTGCAGAGTTTCTCAGTTTCCGAAAGATGGGCAAGAGCTTGCGGACTCGTGAAGTTAACTTTTGTAAATGTGGCTTCCAGCTCAATGTGGTATCGATGTCGACCCCAAGATATCTAACTGTAGTTGCCTTTGACAATTTTGGACAGTTGCACGGTGCACTAGATGAATTTATAAGACAATCATGGGCATGGGCTTTAATTGTGTGGGAATTGAGAGCATTTGTTGCGGAATATTTTAACGTAAAAGGCATATAGACTGTTTTTGCAAGATTGAGTGTGAGAAGGTTTGAAGAGAGCCAACTCGTTACAATTTTTAGTGCCTTTTCAGCATACATATACGTCTCCGACCAGCTGTGACCGTGTATAATTAAAGCTGTATCATCAGCATATGTATAGATAGAGCAGTTTGTTAAAGAAAGTTTGCATAATGAGTTTATATAGATCAAAAATAATGTTGGTCCCAGAATCGAACCCTGAGGAACACCGAAACTCACAGTTCGACTATCACTAACAGAGTCGTTTATTTTAACACATTGAGTTCGATCCTTAAGGTAGTCTTGGAAAATGTTTAGACTATGTCCACGTACGCCGGCGGACTCTAATTTAGATAGAAGATGGGGCACAGACACAGTGTCGAACGCCTTGGTCAGATCGAGAAATATCCCCAAGCATTTCATCCCTGAATCCAAATTATCCACAACATGGTCAATTAATGATGAAACAGCATTTTCCGTGGATATACCACTTCTAAATCCGAATTGATTTCTGGCTAAGATATTATATGTTTCTAAGTAGGATACTAGACGCTTATTGATTATATTTTCTAAAACTTTAGAGATAGCAGGTAAAATAGATATTGGTCTGTAGTTATTAACACTGTGTCTGTCCCCGCTCTTGAATATAGGGTGAACAATTGCCTTTTTAAAAGGTTTTGGAAAACAGCCTGTAGATATGGAAAGGTTGCAGATATGTGTTATAACGGGGGCTAGAGCTGGAAGGCAGGACTTCAGTAACTTAGTGGAAATTCCATCCCAGCCAACTGCAGCATCCGTACGCATGCCCAAAATTACTTTCATCACCTCTCTTTCATCTGTTGGTAAGAGTACAAAGGAGTTAAGTGGCCCAGAATTACATAAATTATCCAAAAGTAACGACTTTGGAGAAAGGGATTCAGCCAATCGCTTCCCGACATTGGCAAAGAATTCATTCACCTCATTAATTGCAGTGGATTTACAATACCCGTTCTCGAGAAGTTCTTTGGGGGAGAAAACATTACGTTGTGTAGATGTTATGTTCTTGATAACTTTCCAGGTACCTTTAGGATCATTTTTGGCTTTTTGAAGTTCTGACCTCTCATATTCTATCTTTAATTTTTTAAGTAACTTATTGCAAAAATTTCTGTATCTCGTGAACGTGATCTTGAGAATGTAGTTCGTAGGATCTTTTTTTAATTTTCTAGATAAGTTATCTCTATGACGAATGCACCTTAGCAATCCACTAGTTATCCAGGGCTTGATAATCCTGCGTTTAAATGTGATACGCACAGTTTTTGATCGTTTTTTAATGATAGAGCTAATAGTGGATATAAAGAGTTCTGCGGCAGCGTTTGCATCGTCAAGTCTGAAAATGGCAGTAAAATCAGTACCAAAAATGTCATTAGTGGCAGCAACATAATCAACAACAGTACAGCTGGGTGTGGATAGTTTGGGTAGTTGGCTCCACTCCATATTTATCATTGTTGGCTTATGGTCAGTGATGAAAGTATCAAGAACTAAAGTAGTTGTGTAAAGGTCTGTTTTCTGCATCACGTGATCCAAACAGGAGCCATCCCGAGTGGGAAATACGTGAGATGGTAGTAAACCATGTGAGGCAATTAAATTGAGATACTCATGAGCTTGCTGAGTAAGGTTACTTGGCGTGATATCAATGTTGATATCTCCCATAATTAATATGTTTTTCACGGTTAATATTGATATAAGAATATTATTTAACTCTGAATTAAAATTATCCAAATTACGACTAGAGGGAGAACGGTAGACTGCTATTACTGATAGATTATGCAGGCTTAAGTTACATACCAAATAACTAGCGTCTTTCAAATGAGGTTCCGTTACATTATGTGTTAAGAACGATTTTACATACATTATGAGGCCATCATTTTGATTTTTGGGTTTACTTGTATGATATGACAAATAACCATCCATTGTTGGTATATCTGAAGAAGAATTCAACCAGCATTCGGATAGAATTATTATCTCACACGTGACATTTAGACTGTGCAGAAAAACTATGAAATTGTCAAAATTGCAATTTACACTGCGAATATTAAGATGCATTATTGTTATGGACTTGCGAGTATTTTTGATAAAGGTTGTACATAACTCGGGTTTACAAAAGCTAGAGTTAATACTACCATACGTATCGATCTCGTGGAAAGCTCTAGAATCAATCATTCTTATATTGGTATAATTGCAGTCTTGTATGGTCCTCTGAAAATGTGTTTAGTGAAATGACAAATAGTTTGCAGCCCGGGTGTGCAAAATACGCAATATGTAATAAAATGCGTATAAATATCTTTAACTTGCTAAAAAAGACATTAGATACATGAATTACTCCGCTAGACCACGATATGTAATAAGAATTACATTGGAAACAGAAAGCATCCTTAGTGTAAAAGATATTGGTTGATAAAATGAGGTACAACAAAGACAGAGATGAATAGCCAAAATATAATAAATTGATTTTAAACGAATCATGAAGACATGCTGAATAAGTAACATAATAAATAACAAAATAAATGTAATCAAAATTCATAAAAAACAGCTTAGTTTTAAATAAATAACTAACATCTGTGTTATTATGATGTTTTAGGTGATAAGTCCCGTAAACTTTTTTCCGAGACGATAAGAATAGGTTTATCACCTTCCCTTTTTCGTAGAAAAATCTTGCCATTGGACGTCCAGCAAAACTTAAAATCATTGGCATTAGCGAATTTCCTGGTTTCATAAAAAAGTTGCCTGAGAGTGCTTGAAAGGCGATCTGATATGTAAATAGGCATACACTCACCGGAAAGACCGAGTATTGTAGTATTTAACTTCTGCGTGTTAGGTTTACCCATGTTATACTCACGGACAGCTCTAAGAATATCATATTTTTGTGTAACAGAATGCAGTTCAACAACAATTTGGCTTGATTTGATTTGCTTGGATTTTATTCTGCGTACATCACGAATATCTCGAGGTCCAATCTGTACTTGCAAAACTTTAGAAATATCCGTAATTAATTGTATTAAACTTTGATCAGTTTCATTTTCGCTTAAAGGAATATTCCGTAATTCAAGTACAGCTGATCGCTGACGCTCTTGTAAATCATATATTTTTCTCTCCAATTTTTCGATATACGTACGCTGCTCAGATCTCTCAGTTTCCATAAAATAAACTCAACGTGAGTGCCTTACTTTAGACTGTTTTACTAGTCCAGTCCCGTCTCAATCTGTTCTACGGCTCAAGGCATGCAATCCTGCTCCCTTATATCCCATTTCATCCGCCCTATATTCTATCCCAATCTTTCGCTATGAATTTAAAAGAGTAGCAAATATACATATTCCGTGCTCATCCCACGGGAGCACTAGGACCATTTTTTCGAGACAAAAATACCCTATGCATTGATTCAGGGTATCAGCTACATCTTTACTAAACAATAAAATTGGTCCAGCCTGTTTGAGCGGGAAAACTTCTTGATAATCCAACTGGAACACTACATTTTTTCTGGGATAAAAAGTATCCTATGCATTGATCCAGGGTATCAGCTACCTCTATACTAAATTTTATTCATTTGTACACTTTTTTTAGAAGAGTCAATCCCAAAGTAATGACCATAATTGGAACTATTCACTCTGTTAATATCAATTACATGTAAGAAAACCTAAATAACAACATATTAAGTGAATAAAAGTAAAAGATTATTTTATCACAAAATAAACATTATTTTGTGACACAGTATAACAATCCACTATAAATTGCAGCAAATACACACAACTTACCTGAAACCCGACCACGTATCCCAATAAAGTTTTACAGTATCCATAAGAAAATATACTCGTAGTGACAGCGAAGAAACTAATAATTTCTTCGACAGTAGCGCAAATGATCGAGTGTACTGATGTGCTCTGGGTCGTCAACTTGATGTGCTATTGGTTCGTAATAAGTATTAGTCATGAAATTATTAGTAATTAGAAGATACCGATTCGATTAAACGTTATTTTAAACGTATCGTCATTAAATAAAGTATTTAAATAAAGTCTGGAAAGGCTGAGTACTGGTACTCACATAATTGTATTGCTTACATATTATGATTTATATAGTAAATAGTTATCATACCACATTCGAAATCAAACAGTTTCTATTGACACGAAAGTCGTGGCCTACATAAAGCTAATTAAATAATTACCAAGCAATCCAAACATATGCCACTAACGACGGCCATATAAAGTGTGTTATGCGTCCTCTGACTATCGAAATGAATTACACCGCTATGAACCTTGTAGTCCAGTCATTTGGTTCAAAAAGAGGATTACCTGGAAAGTTTCCCGGGAGTTTTGGAAATGGGTAGCTTCGTAGCTTTTGAGGTGCTCTTTTCGCATTTTCACATTGCGACCTTGTATCTTTGCCGCTCGCGTCGCCATATTGGTAAAGCAGTTTTTGAAGTAAAACTTCTTTAGGCACGCTTGACTTCGGGGGTAAACTAGCAAATGCACGACGAAAGCGTTACGGAAGTCGTGTGACACGACGAGGACAACGGAAGTTGAAAATTGTCATTGGAGATCCATAATTAATCATTGAAGGAGATCAGTCGATTTAGTCCAAGTACGGACAAGAAATTCACGATAACAAAAAAATCAGGCTCATTTTTTTAGGTTTATTTCTCATTTCATTTTCACCCTACACCATCGGAATAAAATTTATAATAATATAAGGACAAATAATATTAAATATTTCTACCATTTTACATTATTTGACACCTGTCAAGTCATTCATATGAAGTATTTGTCAAACTTCGTTTTATATTCATTTGTCTCGAAAAGTAAGTGCATTAAAAATTAAATTGATAAGAATGTGTATTCATTTTGTGATTTTGTGTTAATTTTTGCGACGTCCCTTGCAGTCCATGCGCTATCTGGATCCAACCGTATTGCAGCACATATAAGTTACAATGTTTGTCGTTGCCATGCATGCAATAATTATAAGAAAGAATTGCTGTTAACCCGAAGCCAATAGCTTAGTCGTAACACCGACCGTGAAAGCCAGTATGAATTCATGCTCAACAAAATTGTTTTCATTGTTTAAGGTAGTTTCAGATATCTTTTCGTATCAATACGACTATTTTGATGTATTAATACCAGGTACAAGGAAGCAAGTAAAAATACTTACAATAAATCTTTTAACTACTCAAAAGTGTTTTTCTTTCTTTTTCTTGATAGACTTACCCACTTTTTACATCGATATTTCTGCCAACAAAAAGGTTTCATTATAATTGTCGTCACGAAAGGTTTCAGCGTGATTATAATGCAGTTCATTTTATAATAATTTATTTTAATAGGTATGCCAATCTTAAAATATGAGCTTATTCAAATATTACGTATTCAGATAGTAGGTGTTGTAAAATAAATAATAATAAAAAGAGGATAAATCTGAAAAATATTATACATCCTAGTTCAAGAAGACTATGTGGTATTTCAAAGATATAAAATCCTTATTTTCCAATTCCATCTGTGTCCACCATCGTTCCACTACTGTGTAAGTGAAAAATTCTTGACAAAAGTAACTTTTAACATAAAATTTAAGTGAACATTTATTCATAAATATACATGTGTGTATGTGATTAAAAATAATATATGGTGGTGAAGCGGAGGCCCTTGTAAAAGTTCGTGATAAACGTGAGTTTTATCAATTATATAGTTGGAGCTAAAGAAGTTTTACTTCCGTCGTGTGGTCCAAAGCACATTCGTTTTTTTTTGACGATATCTCCTTTCCGCGTCATTTTACGAGGAAAATATCTGTATAAAATTAAACTAGAGAAAAAATCCTACAATTTATGTCTCCATAATTTTTTTGGCAAAATCAATAGTTTTGGAGTACGAGCGCAGCAAAATGTTACTTAATACGCGTTATCTTGGAATGACTCGTTTCCATACCGCCTTCATGTAAAGTGAATGTAGCACACTATTATTTATTTACGCTAACACATATATTTCTTATATTTAGGCAATACATACTATGAGTTGTAGGTATTAAGGTTACCAGAACGGTAATCTTGGTAGGTATAAGGGATGGGTCGTCTTTGTGTTGGGCTCTCTTCTTTTCCTTGTACAAAACATTTGGCGGCAGAACTCTATACCCCTTTCCTATATTTACTATTGTAAAAAAAATATTTTAAGAATAAAAATAATTAAAAAAATACACACACACCTTGTGGATATCAAACTGTATCCACTAATATATTTTCACCTATATTTTAATTCGTTCTGTTTTTGTTGTTTTCTTGTTCAATAATTTAATTATTATATTTCCAATCCTAATCCATCAGCCAAGGGAAGTCCACTGCTGAATATAGGCCTTTCCCAAGGATTTCCACAGTGATCTGTTGGAGGCAGCCTGCAACCAGAGACGACCCGCGACCTTCACCAAGTCGTCTGACCACCTAATTTTTATATTTTTCTGTGTAATATTAAGGGTACTTTATTCTTAAAATGAATAATGCTTATATTAATAAGTATTTAAACAATGGTACACGATTATATAGATTTTTGCAGCCTCCGTGGCGTAGTTGGTTAGACGCTGACTGTGAAACGAGAGGCTGCGGGTTCGATCCCCGCACCAACTCAAATGTTTGCGTGGCCCACAAATATTTGTGTTGGGTCTGGGTGTTTGTGAGACCGAAAAGTCTCTCTTAGTGTCTGATACCCACGACACAACACTTAATTGATTTTAATGTGGGGTCAGAATATGTATGTGACTGTTGGGTGTATTCATTTATTTTATATAATTTATATAAATATGTGTAAGCTTGCTATCAGCAAATTTGTAACACACTTAATGTTAAATATATATTTCTATTATAATTAGTCTGCAAGCTTTGCTAAAAATTGTAAAATAAAAAAAAAATATAAATAATTCTTGCGATTTTACAGCAACCAAGTTGTGGTTTTAAACCTATTAAAGTTTAATTGTAGTTTTGAAGTCACATAACGTGGAACATCATCGTAAATTTCAATAAGCGTCATTTAAAGATCTTTACAAAGTCCTAGTTATTCATTTGTAATGGACTTAAAACTAAATTTTTGTCAAGTATTACTGTGTTGACGCAGATATCGAGTGGATCGACTATTTTGCCAGGTACACTGTAGCCGGAATAGCTCAATCGGAAGAGCGTTAGACTGCGAAGTCTAGAGATCTCGGTTCGAGTCCGGGTTTCGGCGTTTCGCGTAATAACACGTACCGCACACTTTTTATTTTTTATCCTGATGTTTATATTTTATCTAATTTAAATTTTCTTAATTTCGAAGGAATTGAACAAAATTAAAATATAAAACATTGAGAGTAGTAAAATGGAATGCATAGGAATATAGTTATATAACAGATACATACACATTAATTAAAGATGGAGTTAGTAGTTATGACCTTATTTTTTACTAATATTTAGTAAATAAAAATATGAAATAAAATTGTGATCAATGGTTTAATATTTATAAAATACTACATGTAGAAGTTAAAGTAGATATCAACATCATTATAGAACAATATTACATTAATAAATACAAAGAACCTATTATTACACACAAATGTTATACCAGGCAGGTCACGCAGGGAAAATATGTGATGCCGTCTGTAAGTATTATTATAGTAAAATAACAACAAGTTATTTGAATCCCCTGTTGTTCATTTTATTAGTATTTTTTTATTATATTATATTATATTTGCTTGTTGGCAACTGGCTCATAAATAACCGGTATAAAATAGCAATCACGGGCCTAGGCCAAGTGATTGCTGGATTGTTTTGGAATTGTCTTTCTGACTAACCTACAGGTGTTCAAAATAACTGCTTTTTGGATTTGGGTGTAAGTTTGCTGAGGTAAGTCTAATAAGTAGTGAATGAGGCAACTGTTTGGGCATTACTCCCGTGTTGGAGACTATTTTAGGGGACTATATAAACCTGTTGTAACTGCCACATGCGAGCGATTTCATCCTTTAGATTTATATATTTTGTGAGTTTTTCAGAAATCGTGTTTTGAATACTATGGATCTTGGGTATTCCTATATCAATTATGGTAGCAGTCTTATTTATTTTATTAACTAAAGTAAGGTCGGGTCTGTTAAAATGCACGGTTTTGTCAATTAAGATAACATGGTCGAAATAAGTTAATAAGTTTCTAATTAACATTTTCAAGATCATTTTTAGGTGTATATTTATAGTATGGTGTAAGTTTTTTTGGTTGCTGTGCCGTCATAGTTTGGTCTATCTGCCGTTACCGGTTCATCGTCTAGTTCTGGGTCTGGTAACATAATGTTCGGAACGGAATGGGTGGTCTATGTATTGGGCTCCTTTCTCTTCCTTGTACGAAACATCCACCAGGAGAACTCAATAGAATATTTAGTCTATGTCATGAGTAAACAGTAACATGCGTTTTACAGTGTCGTTTACGTTCATAGCGCCATGGTTTCTAATAAAGGTAGAAATTTGTTTGAATTTTCGCGTATCAAGTAACACTTTGCGGCGCTCGTACGCGGAAACTATTGACTCTACGAAAAAACAATTACGACATAAATTGTAGGAAATTTTCTGTAGTTTAATTTTGTATATAAATATTTTCCTCGTAAAATGACTCGAAAAGGAGATATCAACAAAAAACGGCTTTTGGACGCCAGTTTTTCACTATGGTGGCGCGAGCGGCAGATACGAGGTCGCAAAGCAGAAATTCGACAAGACACCTCAAAATGTATAGTCATTTCGAAAACCCCCAGAAATCTTTCCAATTAAAGATACCAGATGACTGAACTAATAAACGAATGCGATAAATATGATGTGAAGAATTTCAAAGTAACGCTTAATATTCGTGATGCTAATGTAAATGCACTTTTCTCGATCCGCAACTGTGACTTACATCTTAACAATAGTCGTGGTTCCTCTCTGTCTGCAATTCGAATGTACGACGCTGTCGATGTACAGAGGTCACATCGAATAAAGCCACGAGACTGACCAAGCATCAAGTTTCCTTTGTGCGCCACAATATACATTAAACCGTCGCGACGAATTCCAAGAAGCTTTTCACGATGTTCCTAAAAGGGAAAAATAAAATTTTTAACTCAAAGTATGCATTGTGAAAGGTTGAAGAAAACTGAGTTTTATCTCTGCTGAGTAATAGCTCTTTGTACGTCAACTTTAATATTTAATGGCGACACGCGCAGACACACGCGGCCCTGAAACGGTTCGATATCTACTTTATAAACATTTGCTAAATATGCTTTAATAATTCACAGGAATTTCGGTCCCCGGATGGCTTTAATCCCGGATAACTCGGGATACGAGTTGGAATTATTAAACGTTTAAGCGACTTGTATGGGACTACGACCCACTCAGACGGGTCAGAGTGTTGGAGAGAAAATCAAAATTGCTTGTATAACACTGAAGTATTAAATTGGATCGATTTGACGAACTTTGGTGTTGGAAAATCTTCCCTATGGCGGCTTGGTTGCCAATGTATTTGACAAAATTCTTCATTTATTAAAGGATAGTTTAATTCGTTTGTGTAACTTATATGATAATGCTGATAGTTACATTAAAGTCATTTTGTCGTAGCAATATAAAACAACACAAAATATAATACGAGTATTATGGACGTTTAACTCATATACTAAAGCTGATACAAAAAGAACCAGTGGAATCCTATTCTCAATTGTCAGGAGTTTTACTCTCCAGGTCCGAAGGATACGTCAGATTTTGATCGTTCGAAGCGTTTGCTGGTCCGGAAGATGCCGGTGAGTCCGATACACCCTCGCCCCTTCGGGGTGGGATGATCCGTAAAGGGACTTTCCCCGCGCAAAACAAAAACCTAATTCAACTCAAAAATAATTTTTGAAGTCCGACTTATAGTTTTCGTCATTTGCGCGGAGAAACATACATACGTCTATGAAATTTGGCACACGTGCTTAGAAGCTGGTATGGACCAACATATCCAGAAACCGTGAAATTCTGACAAAATTATATAAATACAGGTCGAATTGATAATCCCCTTTTATGAAGTCGATTAAAAATGTCAGTCGCTTTAAAAGCCAGAATTGCATTCGTTAAAATTTGTTTTTCGCATGTTTTCACGAGTTGGTAAATTCTACGGAAGACGAAAACTAAGGTAAATAACTACAGTGAAATGTATATTTGCGTTGAAGACTCATAAAGTTAAAAATGTTCATATAAATAATAATAAATACATCGAACAGTCTCGCATGTAGTCCTCGCCACACAGTAAGATATCAAGAACTCTGTTGCTCGGGTACGAACCACGGGAGACTTTTTGGTCTCACTACAATGTACACCGAGAGCCCTAAAAAACATATGTAATTCTTGTGAGAATTAACTCACGGGTTCCCATGCTCACAGCCGATTTCTTATATAAATAAATAGATGCATTCATTAATTTCCGCATAATTATTTAAGTATTAGTTGTTTGAACACGCCACTGCGATACATTCGCAGGGGTGAGCGATTAATTAAATTTCATACAATACGATTGTACAGGCGGACTGCATGCCGTCGGCATTCAGTCCGCCGGCATTCAATATTATAAATGCGGAAGCAACTGTCTGTCTGTCTGTTTGCCACCTTTTCACGCCTAAACCACCGAACCAATTTTAATGAAATTTGATACAGTGATAAAGTGACATTGGGAAAGGACATAGGTTACTGTTTTGTGAAGAAAGGGCTTGAAGGGGTTGACATAAGGGATGACATTTTGTATGGAAAAATCTAAACCGTTCAAGTGATATATGTGAAACATTTCACACTTTCTTTACACGTTTAAAAACATAAATATACTGAAACTTTGTTTTCTTAAAATTAACCTTAAATGGGGTTCAAATAAGGTTTAAAATTTTATATGCAAAATCGAAAACGCTGAAGCTATTTCGATGAAATTTTATGTTTTAGCTTCTTTTTACAAACGAAAAATAATTGCTTGTAATAATTTTAGAAAAATAGTGTTATGGGGGTGGAATAAGGGATGAAACATTATTTGGAAAATCTAAATCTTTGGAGTTACAGATGTCAAACTTGGCACTTTAGTTACACATTTAAAAAATATCTGTATACAATTATACATGCCTTGTTTTCTTAAACTTTACCCTAAAGAGGTTAAAATAAGGGCAGAAATTATATACGGGACATTGAAACTGCTGAAGCTATTTCTATGTAAATTTATATTTTAAGTCCATATTACAAACGAAAAATAAAAGTGTGCGATCATTTTAAAAAATCAGCACTATGGGGGTTAAATAAGGGAAGAAATATTATACGGAAAATCAAAACCGCTAAAACTATTCACGTAAATAATTCATATTTCGTCTCGTTACCACTAATGAAAAATAATGTCATGCATAGTTTTATTTATATGCATAATTTAGCCTTGCAGGGACGAACAGAGGTTTGTTTGGAAAGAAGTTTCTCAGCGCTGTTTGATCTAGGAATTAATTAGTAGAAATTACCGAGATGGGAAAGACGTTACACTTATTACATTATTTACATTCAAGAAATAAGTTTTTAATTGTTTTCTATACTTGAAAAATTTCGCAGTCGGAATTAATATTGCTGATTTCCATTTTAATCTAGTTAGTTATTGATCCGATTGCGGTCAAAATCGATATCTAAGGCTCCCTTTGTTCTGATTATCTCAATTCAAAGTCAGCATTGAAAAGTATGGCCAGCAATTGAACTTTTTGTTATTGATTCGATTGGTTTCAAAATCAATATCTAAGGCACCCTTTGTTCGAACAATCTAAATATTTAAATTCATGGTCGAAATTAAAATATAGGTATAGTAAAGACAGATTTTTTTTTACAATTTTTAAACATCATCGTGTTTGAGTGGTAAATCTGTAGTTTTTGCTAAAATTATAATGTAAATTCTTACGCACTATTGTGTCTTTAAAAATAAAAAGGTGTACATTATTATTTTGGGAAAACTATGTATTTGCTATCCAAATATGACGATAAGTAAAAAATTACAAACAAAAAATGTCGCTCTTTTCTGGCGAATCTTTTAGTTGTATTGTGTCTGAAGTCACTAATACTACAACCTGGTTCCATGTTTGTTTGGTCACACTGGATATACATACCCTGTATACAATTATAAATTATCACGCCACAAAGAATGTATAAAATCCAAAATAGTTATCAGTTACTAAAATAGATCATTACACAAAAAGTTATTGATGACATTTTCAAATCACGAGTCACAACAAAATACTAAATACACAGCAGAAAAAGCGATGTAATTGCAGTGAAATTGTAATTTGCTAAATACGGTCTGCGGAGTCATCCAATTATATCCTCGACATATTCAAGTTGACAAACAGTAACATAATAGTCCGCGAGTGTGTTTTAAACTCCCGCGTAAACTCACAAGTGCCTCTTTGTTAGAATAAAGGTAGTATTAATTAACTGATGTTTGCAGACACAGAAGCGCTCGTCTCCTTCATTATGTCGTGGTGGGATACTAAATGCATTGTAGGATATAGCACGCGCCTCCCGCCAGCAGTGTGTGCAAACCAACAATCAAACTAATTGAAAATGTTTTCTAATTCTTTTGTAGAGTTAATAATATGTTTTCTGTTATTGTGGACCAACCACATGGTAATTCTAGTCGGCGTTTTATGTTAGCTTTTGCATTATATTGTTTAATTGTCTTTGTCCTAAACGTGGACGTGAGGGTAAAACATAACATAGCTAGTAGCTACAACTATGGAAGCATGACTTCTTCGTGGGATCTAAGAAGGTGAGATAAAATTCTGTATACACAATATATGTAATATGTATAGCACTCATACTTTCGCCTCTTTTTAACTTTTTCACAACATCCGTGGCGCCGTTGGTTAGACGCCCGCCGGCTGTGAAACGAGAAGCCGCGGGTTCGATCCCCACACCGAGACAAATATTTGTGTGAAACACTGGCAATTGTTTCGGGTCTGGGTGTTTGTGAGACCGAACACTATCTCATCGTTTCTGATACCCACGACGTAAGACTCGATCTTAGTGTGGGGTCAGGACGATGCATGTGACTGTTACGTGTCTTTATTTATTTCAATCTGTTCCGTCCTCCCACAGGGAGTCCACTGATGAACATAGATCTCCCTTAAGGACATTGATACTGTACAATGTAAAGCAATTGATATTAACGTGAACAATAGTACGAATCGCAACTACTATGTTGTCATTCGATTCACATATATTATACGAGTGTTTGCTAAAAATATCAGTACTGCAGTACTTTTCAATAAATAACCAAGCGAGTTGTGTTCCAAGATTTGTTTTTTATTTCATCGAAACGACTATTTCTTTAATTTCTTAGAAATTAATCCGTATATAATAGAAATATAAAGGAGGCTGTCGCATGTATCTTCAGAATGTATCGTGAAATAATGAATCCAGTTCATATAAGTGTTCACATAGTCATAACATTGTTAAATTAGCTTTTCCCCGCAACTCCGTACGCGTGGAATTACGGAGCAGATGTATTTTTTTCTTTGCATGTAAGAAGAAACTGTCCTGCAAAATAACCGATTGAGAACGTGACATTCATGCGTCAAGGCCGGCGCCTTTTGTTCGGGTTTAAAGAGAAACTAATGCAATCCGCGTGGAAAATTAGTAATGGAGTTATCAATTAAACGCAGTGTCATCAAGCGACTAACCGTATTTAATTCTCCAAGACTTAAGACTTGCGTGGTAGAAATCTGAACTACGAAGATATCCGTGGGTCGCTCAAACATTTGTCTCGTCTCTCGGTGTAAGGATTGAGCCCGCAGCCCCTCGGTTCAAAGTCTGCTCTTACCCAAATGATTCACGGAGGCTGTCGAATGTTTATTCAGTTTGACAGTCAGCGCGGAGCGAGGGGAGGAGCTAACTCGAACACAGGAGGCGCGCCAGGTCAGATGTTACATGAAGAACGTTAGACTGTGAAGTGTAGAGACCCCGGTTCGAGCCCGGGATTCGGCATCCAGCCGGTGGGCTGTTAAACCCCATTTTTGTATTTTGCGATTGTAACTTTTTATATTTCTATTATATACGGATTAATTTCTAAGAAATTAAAGAAAAAAGTCGTTTCGATGAAATAAAAAACAAATCTTGGAACACAACTCGCTTGGTTATTTATTGAAAAGTACTGCAGTACTGATATTTTTAGCAAACACTCGTATAATATATGTGAATCGAATGACAACATAGTAGTTGCGATTCGTACTATTGTTCACGTTAATATCAATTGCTTTACATTGTACAGTATCAATGTCCTTAAGGGAGATCTATGTTCATCAGTGGACTCCCTGTGGGAGGACGGAACAGATTGAAATAAATAAAGACACGTAACAGTCACATGCATCGTCCTGACCCCACACTAAGATCGAGTCTTACGTCGTGGGTATCAGAAACGATGAGATAGTGTTCGGTCTCACAAACACCCAGACCCGAAACAATTGCCAGTGTTTCACACAAATATTTGTCTCGGTGTGGGGATCGAACCCGCGGCTTCTCGTTTCACAGCCGGCGGGCGTCTAACCAACGGCGCCACGGATGTTGTGAAAAAGTTAAAAAGAGGCGAAAGTATGAGTGCTATACATATTACATATATTGTGTATACAGAATTTTATCTCACCTTCTTAGATCCCACGAAGAAGTCATGCTTCCATAGTTGTAGCTACTAGCTATGTTATGTTTTACCCTCACGTCCACGTTTAGGACAAAGACAATTAAACAATATAATGCAAAAGCTAACATAAAACGCCGACTACAATTACCATGTGGTTGGTCCACAATAACAGAAAACATATTATTAACTCTACAAAAGAATTAGAAAACATTTTCAATTAGTTTGATTGTTGGCTTGCACACACTGCTGGCGGGAGGCGCGTGCTATATCCTACAATGCATTTAGTATCCCACCACGACATAATGAAGGAGACGAGCGCTTCTGTGTCTGCAAACATCAGTTAATTAATACTACCTTTATTCTAACAAAGAGGCACTTGTGAGTTTACGCGGGAGTTTAAAACACACTCGCGGACTATTATGTTACTGTTTGTCAACTTGAATATGTCGAGGATATAATTGGATGAGTCCGCAGACTGTATTTAGCAAATTACAATTTCACTGAAATTACATCGCTTTTTCTGCTGTGTATTTAGTGTTTTGTTGTGACTCGTGCTTTGAAAATGTCATCAATAACTTTTTGTGTAATGATCTATTTTATTAACTGATAACTATTTTAGATTAGATACGTTCTTTGTGGCGTGATAATTTATAATTATATACAGGGTATATCCAGTCTGACCAAATAAACATGGAGCCAGGTGGTAGTATTAGTGACTTCAGACACAATACAACTAAAAATTTTGCAAAAAAAAGCGTAATTTTTTTTGTTGTAAATTTTTACTTATTGTCATAATATATAAAAATAAAAAAATAAAAATCTGTCACTTTTTTTGAGAAAATTTTAGTTGCACTGTGTCTGTATTCCCTAAAACTACCACCTGGCTTCGTTTTCAGTCGCAGTCTTGATATACCCTGTATTTAAACTCAATGTGATCGCCGTCGACTATATTGCTTTTCCCGTCCTGCCCCTTTACCTTTTGTTATGTCCTGTCCCATTCTGTCGCATGACGAAAAGCGTGCAATCCTGTACTCTCTTGTCCCGTGCCATCCATATGAGTTAGAAAAGTAGCAAAATGTATATCTGAATTCCTTACTCCAGGTTTTAATCCAGGGTGTCAACTGTCAACCTGTGGAGTCAACTGCCCCTATACCAAATTTCATAATTGTTTATAATATTAGTAAGGATACTTCGTTTCAGATCATTGAGTAACCCGCCAGATTCGGGAACGAGGCTCCATTGAGTTCGCTTGACATATTTTACCTTTCGCTTGGATTATCGCTTTTTCTGCATTGTAACCAAAATTAGTCATTACTAATGTCATGCGAAATTCTGAGGCTATTCCTTAGGCTTGACAGTAGATAATAAAAAAGTTATTTTTTTATTGCCATGAATGGCGAGACAAACTTTCCATTTGCCTGATGTTAAGCGATACGACCGCTCATGGACTGTAGTAAAACGAAACAACACCATGGATTACAAAGCAACGCTGGCATTCCATTGCGCTCGCCATCCTCGCTAAGATGTTAAGTCTCATTATGAAGTCTAGTAGTTAATCTGGCTACAATGTCCTCTAAACCGGAACGCAACAGTGCATTTAAACTGATCTTTGGCGGGAGAAATAGACACTGCGGTGGTACCTACCCAGGCGGACGGGCCTCTCACATATGAGAGTCCACCAGTAGAGAAGTACACTGTACGCGGTGTTACGGGATCAAATTGTCGGGATACAGCAATGCTACAATTAAATCGTTTGATTAGAAGGAAAAAAATAACTGGCGCTTTGATCTCAAAGAATATTAGACAATTGAGTTAATGTTGGCATATAAAAAAACTACTTTTCGTTTAAAAATAATATAACCGGAATTGAAATAATAATTGAGATACGACAAAAAACTTAAAGGTCAGGTCACCGTACCATCCAAGAAAGTTAAAAGGCAACAAACTCGAGGAATATTCGACACAAACTCAATTTTAACTTATTTCGATGGTTTTAATAAAATATATGTACATACGAGTACTACTTTTGCCGGTCACGGGCCGCGGGGATAAATCGCATAACATTTTAAAATAAAAATTTTGTAAATATTTAATTAACTTAACGAAAATACAAAGACCCCTTCTTTCAATATTTTGCAATTATTTTACTAATACATACAGAGTATATTGGCCGTGGTTGGGACATATTATTAAGTTAATTCGTAATACATTAATATATGTGTAATAAATATTCATTTAATTTGCCGAACAACAAAACAGCGTGAGTAATTATTTGTTAATTTATGAAATGAAAGCAGCAGCGCCGTCGGGTCCCGCCGCGCTGTGAAGGAAACCGCAACGCACGTGAGCACTCGTTTGAGCCGAGCCCCGCATTTCGCGGTGAGACGGTACATACTGCCTCGCCCAAGTAATTCTGGCTGGTGTACGGTACAATCCATTCGTCGCCTCCACGGCATACATTATTACAGCTACGGCTCGAGATTAAATTGAAGATAAATTGTGAAATAACAGCATTTTGTGTCACAGCATTTACCGCTTACGGTACGATATCATTCAAAATGGAAAAAGATACACGGAACAATTGTCTAACTCTGATCATGATATAAACGTAGGAGTTCGGGAAATCCTAAATTAATTAGGGTTTCGTACAGTGGGGTCCACAGACCTCTTAGGGGTCCGGAACATGTGTGCCAGGCGTCCACAGCAGCTCAGTAAACTTTTAATATATTTGGCAGAAAAATAGGGGTGCATTACTTGCTTGACCGCGGCATAGTAGATTAAATGAACAGTGTAGCGCGACGCGTACAGCCGAGGCCGACACCGGGGTATTTGCGTGTAATTATAAGGCGTGCAAGGAAACCATAGTGACACCAAAAGAGGGGTCAAAGCATATGGAAATATTGCAGAATTCTCTTGGAGATTACTTTATGCCAGAACACCTCGATACAGAAACATGGGTACGAAGTCCACTTTCAATTGATATGGATAATATCAGCGATGGAGATCTTGTTGAAGAAGTTGACAGCCGAATTTCATGCTAAAAGTTTTGGTGGTCTGTGGATTCTCGGTTTTAGTCTCCGTAAAGACCAAAAAGCGCAATCGATTGAACGTTAAAAATGATATGCTCCTTGCCTGGACCAAGAAAATACCACAATTTAACGTGCTCATTGAGACCAAACAACAACAACCTTCTCACTAATTAGGACTGTTTTACTTATATTAATAAAGATAAACTTTGTTTTACCTAATTCAAATATTGATACCTAGTGTCTGAATATGTGTAAACTACTAATAAAAATCTTTTGTGCAATAAATATGAGTATTCAATACAAGGTATGATTTCCTCCTAAAATATTGTTGACAGGATCTATGAAGTATTTTATATGTTGGTAGTGGTCCGTGGCTGCAAAAATTTTAAGAAACCCTAAAGGTGCATGGTATCACTATGATCTTCGGCCACTGGATATCAACCGCCGAGCATAGGCCTCCCCAAAAGGATCTCTACAAAGAACTATAGAGGCGTATTATCTATATATATTCTTTATGTAAATACAGGGTATATCAAGACTGCAACCGAAAACGAAGCTACGTTGTACATTTAGTGATTACAGACACAATGCAACTAAAATTTCCCAAAAAAGCTACAAGTTTTTTTTGCATTTTTTTTAATATCATCGCATTTGAATGGTGAATCCCTAGTTTTTAATAAAATTAATATTAGTTGCATTGTATTTGAAGTCACTAATATTACCAACTGGTTTCGTTTTCGGTTGCAGTCTATCCCGACTGTTATGAAAGAAAAAAATAAGAAAGTTGTGCGGAACATTAGAAAATTAACAAATTTCAATATCAATATCAATATCAATAACAATATCAATGTAATACATGAACATCGCGTCTTTATCCCAGAAAGGTGTAGGCAGAGGTGCAACCAGGTCACACATGTTTCGCCTTGTATGTTCCGTTCCACGATGTGATAGGGGGCGAGCCTATTACCTTATCGGCACAAATTCCTGAAACCGGGCTGATAATTCATAGAAAAATCCAATATCACCGCCCGATCCGGAATTCGAACCCGAGACTTCGCATGGCTATCGTACTGTAGTCCAACTACGCCACCGAGGCAGTTAGAAATAAATCGGTACATAATAGAAAATATAAAAAATTACAGTCGCGAAATACAAAAATGGGGTTTAAAGGGGATGATGCCGAATCCCGGGCTCGAACCGGTGTCTCTAGACTTCAGAGTCTAACGCTCTGCCAATTGAGCTGACTCGGCTACAGAATGCTTGGTGAAGTGGGTCTAGTTCACAAGAAACTCGTTCAGCAACAATAAGTTACCAACTATCAGTGTCTTATTTTCTTTCTATTACATTTCCAGTTTGTTTCGGTTCGTCTATTATTTACGCTATGACGTTGTATTTGCATGTTCGATGTTTGCTAGAATATTCATTTGTTTGTGTGTTTTTATAAAATGTATGTTATAATTGTTGCTATTGTGTAATATTATGTATAAATTGTTTTGTATCATAGAGTTTATGTCCTGTTGTGAGTAATGGCGAATGTCGGGGAATCTAGTGTTGACATGTAAAAGTCAGCTGAGGAACATGGTAGCACATAGGATATATTAGCCACACCCTCCAATACTCGCTGCATTGATGCTTGTTGGCAACTGTTACATTTTTATTATACGAAGTAACTAAATAATGAAATGTTCAATTTCTTACTTTGTGGCGAGTCGTGACGTATTAAAAATGTTACCACGAGGTTAGCGAATACTTGAAACTGACAATAAAACAGGATATCTTATGGTTGTTAAATTCTTTTGGAGTGTGGTGGCTACAAATGTGAAACATGCGCCCAGTCGTACCACCACTTCAAATCTATAAAATTCTATAACAGATTGAACTTTACAAGCAATATTATGGGCGATAAAAAATCGATTACTCTTACCCAGTGTTATATTCACGAGTTTCACAGATGTGAAGTGCCCGCACTGTGATGTACTGGCTCGTAGTAATTTGCACCTTTGTGACAGGTGTGGCGTCTCAGACCGTGAACCATCAGTACGACGCCGACCACGACGAGTACCCTTACGTGGTGAGCATCCTGCGCCTAAGCCCGCACACCCGTATCCAGGCTGTCGACGGAAGTCAAAGGATCTGCTCTGGATCCCTCATTTCTGACACCTGGGTGCTGACTGCAGGCCACTGCCTTAACGTCCACGCAATAAGAGTCCGCTACGGAGATCTCATTATGCCCAAGAACATGTCCGCCTACAGCAGCATCTTGAAGATGGTGCTGCATCCAGGGTACCACGTCTTAGGCGAGATCCACACCGCCAACGCGCACCACGCAACCGTCATCCACGCTACTAATGATGTCGGTTTGATCCTCGTCGAGAAAGTCACGTTGAGAGACCTGGCCAAGCTGTCCTCCGTGGATTATAAATCGCTTTATGGAGAGGAGGTCACGTACGCCGGGTACGGCGCTAAGACCAAACAGAGGAGAGGTCTTCGACAAACAGAAGAGCATCTGCAGTCGAGTGAAGGTGTCGTGGGGCTTTGCGATGACGAAGCTAAGTATCGTTGGGTGCTGGGATTATGCGTGGTGCAGAAATGTGCTATAAAGTATGAGAACAGGTTCCCGGGCGTGCTGGGCGGGCCGCTGCTGCACCAGGGCAAGATAGTGGGCGTTTGCGTGGACACGTCGCAGCCGCGGTCGGCCGGATTCGTCCCCATCAGCCCGTACCTCGAGTGGTTGTATGATGTTGTCAATGGTAGATAGTAAAAAACGACGTTTTAATAGAGTAAACATAAATAGAGGTACGGATAGTTTTATAATAGGCCGACTTAATTAACTTCATACATAAATAATTATTTTATATTATGAGTATCATTTATTTCGCAATAGAAATTCTGAAAATATTTTATTAAATTTCTTATCCGCAAAGTTGGCATACAATTATAAGCCGAAGCAATTTGCGATATGCATAAAAACTGGTCACTAAAAGTCAGACAAAGGACCATAAAGATAAAAAACGAATATGTATTTCAATATGTATGTATATTGGGTTAGTTTTTTTTCCTGCAGCAAAGCACTTAAAACTTAGCAAAGATATTACTGTGAGAGCACATTTTGGTAAGTGATGCGTCCCTCGGGAGCTGCCAACTAAAAGGTACGAGTCTCACGCAAAACGTCTACATTAAATATGCATATTCAACATCGTGAATGTTTCTGTAAATCTTTTTTGTGAGTAAAGAACAAACAAAACATAATAAAATATGTTGTTTTCATAACCAAACAGTTTGCTTTGAGGACACAAATCTAATATCCAAGTATCCATCGATATATTCTTAGTATTATTATAAATATGAAACTTAATAGTTACTTATTGGGAAATTTAATGAAAATATGATGGCAAAAATGAAACTATGTTCTGAGAACGCAACGTTGGTCATCCACCACTCGTACATTGCCAAAAGTCGTCTTCTATTGGCGGATGTGGAGGCCGTAAGAACAATTATATTCACCAGCGCGTTCCCTATGACTAATAATAATGATATTGACTGCAATAAAGTCATGACAATAACACACGTCCAGTCGCCTATTATAATCATGCTTTTTCGTTAAGTATCTGCACTTGATGCTAAGAACAGATTAAATATAGACTGGCAGGGAATAATCGTGTTGAAAGTAAATGTCAATACCGGAACGCAAAGCACTTGTATGTGTAATTTTGACGAGTATTTTAATAGACTTTGTATATGCTGGTCGCTATAGTTTACGATGATCCTATAGTCGGCAGACGGCAATAGCAATCATTTTGAATTAATATTTTTTATGTTGTAAACATAGACTTAATGGTAAGAGTTCATCGATGCTCACGGATACAATAAAAATACGGGGGAATATAGTCTAGAGCTTTTAGTATTCCGCTGCAGGCGCCAACGGTACAAACACGGTGCAAAACTGTTCAAAGTACAAACAGCTAACAGGTTCTCGCGCTTCAAACGATTCAATCTACACTCGTTTGTCATTTCAATAGAAAAAATCTAGACCACATTGTCTAGACCCCATTAGAGGAGTTGGGGCGTGTTGCATCGACTCGGTAAACGGTAGCAATTTCCCGGTTGATCCCCGCGCGAGGGGGTAGGAGGAGGAAGGGGAGGAGGGGTATCCATTGTTCGCGCGGCCCTCGACCGCCGGCGGTCATTGTTTCGTACATCTTGTCATTTCATCGGTTCGGCATTTTTATTAAACAATGGCCGGGCCAGATCGCCAGGTCGGTGCTCGGCAGTCGACACCATCTGGACTATCGATCCGATACGAGCAATATTTCCTCGTCCATGCCATCGCCTCAGATACCTGTATACGTCTCTTGATATGCCATGGAAGACACAGATGTAATAACCGAATGATTTGAGCACGTGTTAGGAGTTAAGATTATTGCGCAATTATTTTAATCTTGGTTAATACTGTCATATGCAAGGGCTTGGTTCTACATTATGTTTTAAAACTTAGCCTGAACTGACTCTGTCTGGCTGCTTAATTTCCATTTTATTTTTTATAGTTGTGCTAATCTCATAATTGCCAAATTAATTTGGCGCGGCAGCCGACCCATGCAGTCGGTCTGTAATAAAAAAAGTTATTGATTAAAATAATTCAGTTAGACAAAAAATAAACAATTCATTTTTAAAATATGTCTATATGAAATTGAGCTGAGCACGTCATCGATGGTAGGTTATACTCGTATATGCAATTATGCCAATAAAGCGAGAGCTCTCATATTTTATAATTGAATTTCTTAAACATGGCCGCGTCGGCGCTAATTAGCCTCCTTAAATGTTCACGGAAAGCACGATTATTTTTCATTAAAGGCTCGATCGAGCGTAATTCTCATTTTTCCTCAAAATAAAATGCCGCGGGAATTTTCCCTGTGAAAATGCCGACAACACATCCACTGAAGATTCCGAACTAGCTTATTAATTTAAAATGTTTAATATAAAGGCAGATTTTTAAAAGCCGTCTCGGTTTTTAAGATAATTAAATGAAGTTAAAAGCTATGTTTACTCGCCTAGTGATCCTGTTACAAACATTCTTAGAGTGAAAACTTTTTTAGGCGAGTAGAGCGACTTTTGATAGAGTTCTGTCTGGGTTCGAGATATTTTATATATATGTTAACGGAAATTTATGAAATCCGCCATTGTATACAATTCCTAGGAAATGTATACATTTCCTAAATAGCGATCGGAAATGTAGTACATTCTGAACGTCAAGGAGTACGAGCACTAACCAATACAGAGGCATACTTACGACAAACATAACCTGACATATCAGGATTGAGATTAATTATACAAGAACAAAAGTGGATAAAATATATATCAGTTTTACTGACATGCTAATGTGGCATTTGATTAAAAAAATCTAAACCGAAATCTTATGTTTGCGTAGAGCGATTGTTTTGAAACATTAACATTCGGATTTTATATGTTGTTTTTATACGAGTAGTATACATCCGCCTTTATCCTATTCCGAGCAAATCATCTGAAAACAAATATCAGCTGGTAGGCGTTTTATTTACAAGAGATTTCTTCCTTAAGATGCTTCAGACACATTTAATTACCTTCACTGAGAGAAAATAAATCCGCAGAATACTTCAAAGAAAAGAAAATTGAAAAAATATTCTCTAATTACGTGCTTCTATTTACTGAAGAGACTCTGAAGGACGACTAATTCCCCCTCCACAGCCATCTCGCGAGAGATAGCTTTCAGCGCGGCGCTCTCAGCACTCGCAGCCTCCAGCTTTGTGCAGACGATCTGAATGACCCACCCATTAGGAGAAATAATCTCGCCAAACACATTTCCACTCAGCCAAAATAAAGGCCCAAAAATATAAAGGCTGAATTCCTCGATGTAAAACCCTGGGAGGGATTTAAAAACTCATTTTTTTAAACAAAAATATTTATTCAAACGGTTAAGCGCGGGCACTTTTTATTTGGCGAGTGTAAATATCGTTTCAACCGCGGCACGAGGCGCGAGCCGCAAGTATGAGAAATGTTTTCAGCGCACTCGCATTCAAACCATACGAGAATATCTTCTTTGCGAGAATTTTCCACATACGATGGTTAAACACTGCCTTTTTAACGACTGCGCCCACGGGTCTGTGAGTGGATGATGAAGAAAAAATTAAAACGCCTGTAATTACATTGTTAATCTATATAGGTATAATTAACTAGTGGATATTTAGAAGCATTGCGTTTATAATAGTTCGTTACTAACATTATAATATTGATACAATAAAGCGACTACAGACTATACTAACTTATTGTAAGATTTGTGCAGTCTAAATGAAGCACAAAAGATCTCTCGCCCATCAACTGACTGACAGACTGCCAAAACCTCTTATGTGATTTCGTAACAAAGTCTGATTCAATTAATAAGTAGATATAAAACACAATATGGAAGTTGCAACTGAGAACAAGGTTCGAAATTTTAGCCATCGTCTGTTGTAGTAAAATTGATGAGTAACTATGAACTGTGTGTATTCAGACAAAAGCCACGCGACACAAGACGTTGCTCGGTGCCAGGGTGGCGCGACGCGGCGCGACGCGGCGCGGCTGCTGCAATATTCCCTCCCGCCGAACATAAATTGTGTCAAAAGATAACTTTTTGAATTTCATTAGTATAATGGCTCCCAATGTGATTTGTGTTCGACACAGATTTGCACCAAACTTTAAAAATATGTTCCAGTCGCCTTTGATACGAACTTTGGTGGTTTGTAAATAACAATACAAATGATGTTCTTCTTTTTATTGCTATTTACATTCTACAATACAATGTATAAGTTGGTATGCACGCGATGCACTCTATAATGTATTTTCCGATGAGAGATTATTATCAAACCTGCCCAAACCAGATATTTTTTTTAATATAAAAATATTGGAAGCGAAATTAAATAAAGGTGGCAGCGGGTGTCGACTGTTCTAGTCAGCGCTGGAGCGCAGCTGGTTTTTGTATCAATATTGTATCCATTTTGGAATATTTAGAAAATATGTGATATAAAATACAGCCACGTAGAATATGCTAACGGCCCCGCGTGGTACACCCATGTACTTTCTCAGTTTTGCTAGAGTGTATTTTGAAGGAGATTACGGTTTCTTCTTTTTCAGTATAATAATATCTAGCAAAGTTCGATTCCCAGGTGTGGTAATTTCTCATATCAGTAGCCCGGGATTTATTAATGCTCTGTTTGGATTTATTGTAGCTATCATATGGGACATTGTACAATTTAAAAAAGTATTTATATTATTTATTACCGAATTTAATAGTATCATTGTAAAAAGTGGTGTTTAAAATACTAGTGGCCAGTTGTAACACATTACCAATACATTCAGAGTGTTATTATTGTTACGGCAACTGCCATAATATACTCGTACAGTAAATTGAGGATGATTTTTTCCAAAACTACGGTATACGGCACAACTTTAACTGCCGTATCATAATATAATGATGCGGCTCTCAGCTTGCAATAAATTATATCCCATTGGTGGTTTAGAAATATAATGGATGCATCTCTACTTAATCTGTGAATGGAGACGAAATATCTATTCGTGTTGTTTTAGTTGCTCATTCGTTCTGATTTTTTTAGGGTTACATCACACCGAGACGCGACGCAACGATACCAAAAGAGGCCAATGATTTAACGCTGCGCCGTGCGCCGCTGCGAGACATCGCAACGTTGCGAGGCGCATTAAAAACTTTGGCAGCACGACGCCTTGCTAAGCAGCGACTGAACTCTATTAATAATTCAACACGAAATCTGGACGGAAATCGGAGAGACAAGTCGCCACGGCCCAACCTCAGGCTGCGCCTCGCGGCGTCGCCCTACATCGCGCGGCTTTGCGACGTGCAACGCTACGCAGCGAGGGCTCCAGAGACGCAGCGCTGCGTGGTGCAACGTATTCTGAATTCACACAACGAAATGTGTTTATTTTTGTGTATTAAATTGGGTCAATATTTGAGTCAGTATTAAAATGTGCGCGCAGCGTTGCGTCGCGACGCGTCTCGATGTAAACCTACCCTTAGCCATATAAAATCCAGATTGATGTTGTCAAATTCATTCGAAATCTTTATGGTCAAGATATAGAAGAGTAAAATATGTTTTTCTCTTTTATTTATTAACTTCTGCCCGCAACTCCGTTTGCGTGGTTATCTTCATAAATAAATCCCGTACCGTTATATCCCTCCTTGTCCCGTCACATTCTCACTTAAGACATATTATAATCCAGTCCCATCCCATTTATTTGAGTAGAAAATAGTTGTTACAAATATATCGGAATTATTCCCTCATCCTACGGGAACTCTACATTTTTCGGGATAAAAAGTAGCTTAAGTGTTAATCCAGGGTGTCAGTTACCGCCATACCAAATTTCATCGAAATCCGTTAAGCCGTTTCTGAGTACATCGCGCACAACCGCACAGACAAAAAGACAAAAATTCTAAAAATCATTGTTTTGGGTTCTATTACGTAATATGGTTGACCATATCAATTTTTCTCATTTATTCTTCCACGTACAGACATAGATCGGTTACAAATATATTACATGTATAGATTAAATAATGATCGTAAATAAAGGAATATTAAAGCAAAATTGCGTATTTTTTCCATAAATTCAGAAATTTGAATTTTTAGATTATGGTAACCCAGATTTTGACGATAATAACACTGTAAGAAAAGCATCTTCCGAAGCTAGTCGAGGCAAACGACGCTAGCAGTTGAGACAATCTACATGGAAGCATGCGGGGCAAACAGTTCAGAAGCATTGCCAAATTGATTCAAGAAGCGACGCGAGCTCACACCAAGACAATATTTACTATTACCGCGTGTGTTTAGTGTGACGATCACTGGGGCGTACAGATGTATTGTTGATTTGTCTGTTTCCCAAGAATAATTTATCGTATGTGAAATATAAGTTCATGTACATGATATATGGCATTACCGACAGCACGAGAAGGTCTGTTGAAGCTCGTCGGAGTCAACGCTGCGAGCAGTTGAGACAATGTACTCGGGGGCATGCAAAGCAAACAGTTCGGAAGTATCGCCAAATTGATTTAAGAAGCAGCGCGAGCTCGACACCCAATATTTACTGTGTGCGACACGTGTAAGGACTGGGACGTAGAGAGTATAGTTGATTTATTCTACATTCCTAGAATAATTTCGTATACGTGATATACAGACATATTTTAGTGATACACTTGGGTAGGTACTAGGTGTGTTTTATTCTGACTGATTCGTTATTATTTTTTCGTTCGTTATTATTCGTAATAAATAAAAAAAAACAAAAGAAAATGTTTTTTTAATGTCATTTTCTTATTTTTATGCCAATTTAAAATGAGACAAAAAATAGTTCATTAATTAAACTTTTTTTTATAATATTTTATCATGGGGTCTGCTTACTACTATTAATACTAATTTCATTGCTGTAATTATTTGTTCATAGAAAACTGAAGTTAAATAACACCTGCTGCGTCTTGCTTTCTTAAACAATGCGACGAGAAACACGTGTTCTATCCTCGCATTGAGACAAAATTTACAGCAAAACTGTTTTTCGCGCCTCCTTCGTATCTGAATTCTAAATAGTGAATAGCATGGTTGCTAAGGCGTTAGGGAATTGTTATAGTATTCCGAACGACGTAAATAATTTACTGTTGCGACCCTTATATTGTAAAGCTCTAGACTTAGAGCATTTAAAATTCCTTAACAAATGATTTTAAACAATAATAATGCGCCAAAATTCACATTCCATGTATAATTATTCGGATGCAAATTAATTGTCGCGTATTCCGTTTGACCATAACCGCAGTACAAATGATTCCGTTTGCCGAGTCAGGTGGCGGTCTGGCGGCACGTTCAGTGCGTCCCCGGCCTAACCGACCGCACTGTGCCCGCCGCTTTAGGCCCTGTAAAGGTCTACCATAATTATTATCATGCAAAAGTTCCTGAGTAAACTTTGTTGAGGTTGTCACGCGCCCTTATCTTAGTTGTGTTATTGTTACTCTATATTATTTATGTAGTAGGGTTGTTAGTTTGAAACTTATGGGAAGTTAGGAAATTAAAATTTTATGTTGATTATGGAAGTATGGAATTATTTTGTGTTCCGTTGGTGGAAGCATATTCTTGTTCGGTTATTCTTTAGACCACGAAGGAAAACGTATCATAGTGACCAGTGCGAATGTGTTTTAGGTTCAACCTTATTTTTTATTTGAATATATGGCGAGACGAGCATGCCATTTGCCTGATGGTAAGCGATACGACCGCTCTTGGACAGTAGCAAAACCAAACAACACCATGAATTACAAAGCAATGCTTGACATTCCACTGCGCTCGCCTTCCTGAGACATAACATCTTGTGTCTTAAGTCTTATTATGTCCAGTAGTTACAATGGCTACAATGTCCTTCAAACCGAAACACGACAGTGCATTTACACTTCGGTTTGACGATAGAAATAGACATTGCGGTGTTACATATCCAGGCTCACATAATTATGAGAGACCTACTACCAGTAAGCTGTGTATAGGTTCCGACTTCCGAGCAGGCCGGCATAATCGTCCGCCCGGCTGAGCAAGTTTCGGAGGCGGTGCGGCGTCATGGAAAGCGATTCCAAGATGATCGCAATATTTATGGTTTACACCAACACAAGTGCCGATGTGAGAATCGAACCTGCGATATTTCTCCTCAAAGGTGTGTTTCCATCTAACTGGGCCTACGCTGCCGGACCATTTTTAAATTGGTATACCGTATACTAAGCGACAAATCATTATTTACAATCGATGCCTATATTAAGCCTTGATGAGAAGGATCTTAAGATATTGAGAAACTAAGTAATCACAAGCAAATCAATTTGAGGCACAACATTCAATTTTTAGAGGTGCAAATCTGATATACTGATACAAGCGTTCATAAGATGGCAAACTCAGCAAATTGAATATAGCTGCAGCGAGTAATGAGACAACTCTCCTGACTCCGATGTGAATTTCGATTTGGAGCCGACATTCGATCCGGATTCGCGCCAGCATCGACTGTGAATGGAATCAGCGCGGCGCACGCTAATCCAGTTACTCGTCTCTATAAGGCTGCGACATACACGCGTACCTCGCGCGTCAGAGCGTTTTAACGCACAGTAATATCGCTGCGTTATAGCGTCGAATTGTGTTGTACTATACACTAATGTGCACACCGTTCATCTGCAGCGGAGCAGAAATGTGTAGGAATCGATTAATAACAAGCGTTGGAAATTTACATTTCATACAGTTAGAGCAGAGAGAAATGTGTCAAATTGCATTGCGTAGCGCACAGATCACTCCCAAGTGTAGCGTAACTGGGCAGGAGCTAGCATACGCATTGCTTTCCCGTCAATTCGATCGCTAGTTTGAACGGTATAGACATCATCATTTGTATGACGTATTCATACTCGTAGTAGAGCCCGTCTCTATTTCAACAATATCACCTGCCTCCTTTTACAGCTCTACTCATTTCCGCTGTTCTCCGGTTCATTGGAAACACGGCCTTATGCTGTGAAACAGCGCGAAAGCTGGTTGTACGCAGGGCTGTGACGTGACTTAAAAATTTCATTCATTTTAGCAGCCAACGTATGAATACTAGTAATTGCATTACAGTTTTAAACCCCTTTTAAAACCCTATAGAAACGTAGGAATAAAATGAAAATTTTCGAAAAATATCGGGAAAAAATCGCTGGTTGTTGCTATGTCTTCAGTAAGGGATGACATATTTGGGATATCCTTGTAGATGTCACCAACATTGCCACTAAGAGTGACATCCTAAGCAAGCGACGTTAAAACGCGACGCTATAACGCTATAACGCCACAGCCCACAACGTGTACCTGGCGTATTTGGCGCCGCCTTAAGATTTTTCACTCCACTCTTGTACTTTACTAATATCATATTATTATTTCTTGCTGGTAGGTATTTGAAATTTTATTTACGTATTTATCCTAAAACCAGCCGCATTCATTTTATTATGCGCAAAATATTTTGCGATACTATAATATGTATCAAGCAATATTTTTTTATTCTATCAAAAATAACACAAATAAAAAATTAAAAAAATCTATTCTTGCCAAAAAAATACAAAAATGGTTTTCGTTGCCGTGGTACGGCTGAAACCGATACCCGGACTCGAACCGGGACCTCCCGGACTCCTATCCGGGGCTCTACCCCAGAGCTATACCGGTGACAACTAACCTATTGAAATTATCCTACAGTTAGTTCTCTCACAAACCTAGCATTTGCAGGTTTCCTGAGGGATTTCTATAGTTTTATTAGTTTGAGTACATTGTGCGCGTTCTTACTCTGAGTATTCGAGCCGTATTCGCGCGGTTGCAATACAATTGAATGTCCTGTTACAACTCTATACAAGTGAATATTTATAGCTAAGTGTGCATTATAATGTTTTGCTGCCTAATACACCGTATTATACCATGAGTTTGCCGCTGTGCCGGCTGCACAACGATGAGGTGCGGGCCCGAGACGGAACCATGTGGTCGGCAGCATTTCGCAAAGTGAATAAAATGCATGAATACTAAAAATGTGTTTTTGCTCCATACCCTTACCGCACGTTCGATAGGATATGATTGGAAACAGCGCAGTTCATCATTTATTGGCGAACAACACTTGAACGTCCGTGTACGGTGTAGCTAGCGATTATTGAGCATTTAGATACTTTGCATGTGTCGAATCGACGAGTATTGTGGCATGCTTGGTTCGCTGAGCATCAAGCGAGCATCTTGCCTTACTTTCCCTTAATAAAATATCATAAAAAGGGAGGTAAAACAATTTGCTCCCGTGAGGAGCCGGGTCGGGCGACTAGTAATGGAATAAATCGAAGTAAATTCAGATGAGTTTAACGAGCTGAGATTCCTTGGCGTTTAAGACGCGGATGAAGCGGATTTTATCTGCGATGGAGAATTAATGGAGCATGCGTTTGATTATGAAAAGCGCTTTCAGCTGCATGGTTTATTCATGTACGCGGGCAGCGATGCACCTGACACACACACACACACATAACACATACCTAACACTTATTTTTATTTATAGCAGGTAGCGATAGCTTCGCCAACTGTAAGCATGCCTTTAGTTTTATGTATCTTTATCCGTTTTATGGTCTCCTTTTTGTATTTTGGTTTACAATAAAGGATTTATTTAAGATAAATAAATGCAATTTCTCTAAGCACGTTATGGGTGTTACTACAAATCAGATTGGGAATAGTATTGCAATAGTCACTGAATTAACCATTTGTATAGAGACTGCCTCGGTGGCGTAGTGGTACTACGGTATAATTGCAAAGCTGAGGTCTCGGGTTCGAATTCCGGGTCGGGCAAAGTGATATTGAATTTTTCTATTCATTATCAGCCCGGAGTCAGGAATTCGGAGGCTCGCCACCCATCACATCGGGGGATGGAATATACAAGGCGAAACGTGGGCGTTCTTGTAGCACCTCTGCCTACCCCTTCTGGAAAAAACGCGTGTGTTTATGTATGTGTAGTCTCTATATTGGGATTCACTACATTAGTTTGATTCCCAGCTCGGGTATTTTACCTTGTAAAGGAGTGTGACGATTTTGCGATAGTTTCGTCGCGTGTCACATATGCGACGCAATTAAGTTCATCGATTTGTGGGCGGAACTAGAGTCACATTTCCCTCCCCGAATGAAACATTTTGTAAGCTATTTTTTTTTCATTTTGAAAGTCTTATGGGTTTGGATTAGGATAGTCTATAATAAGCATATGATAGACTCGGAGAACTAATGGTTTATTTTTTCAAAGTCAATGCCATACATCTATTTATGGAAACAACGCGTTGGATGTTCGTCTACAAGGACAAACGAGGTTGATAAAGATTTCAAGGATGTATTCTCAGCTTGCGATCCGAACTCAGGATTGTATCTGAGGAATGAAGTCTTGTGTCGTGGATATTAGAAACTATGAAATCCTTCTCGGTCTCACAATCAGATACCCGAAACAAATACTTGTGAATCACATAAAAAATAGTCTCAGTGCGGGGATCGAACCCGCTACCTCCATTTTCACAGCCGACGTCTAACCAACTGCGGTTCGGAGGCTTTTACATAACCTTTTTACTTAACTCTCCCTCAGATTGCGTGTACCTGCGCCTGTCATGGCTAACTGCAGACTATTTGTAAAGCTCTTCTCACCTACATTTGTGACGGGAACGCGACTTTTTCTGTACATAACTCACCAGCTCATGTGGTGTCACACGAGCTATCAATAAAGTGGAAAAAAGGAATAAAAACAAAGAGGATTCTCATATTTCAGGTTTATGCGTTAAAAAAAATATTTAAACTTATTGCAAAAATATATCTCACAATGGAAATACAAAAAATACCCGATTTACAATTGAAAATTGGCAATTAACGTTAATCAAAAAGTAACTAATCAACAGTTTACTTCACATACAATTCTGACAATTTTTGACACATACATGACAAATTGACAATTACCTTAATTGAATTCGATTTCAAAAGGCTATTGTTTATATCGCATTGTCTATTATTACAAAATTCAATATTGAACTTTATGAAATGCACATTTTAACATACATCGAGGACAAAATATAATAATAAAGGTAGACAAGGATAAGCGGACAGGTAACAGGTACCATGATTAAAGTAAGATGTATTGGATTCTAGAATGTTCGCCGACTGAGTTCGTTCCGACTAAATTTAATTAACCCTAAAAGCTTTACAGCGCGCGAGTTTCCCTCATGTTTAGTTTTCGCTTAATGATGAGTGACGGTGTGCCGCTGATAACCATTGAAAATTGTATGTGGCCCTATATTCATTACACTGATGGCCTACAATGAAATGAACAGCTTCAAACAGATTTTAATCACGCAATGGTCACTATTCAATGAAACCGCCAATCAGTGAAATAAGCAACAATGAAATAAGCTGTGATCTTTGCCGCGAAAAATCTTTTTGTAAGTCGTAATACTGACACTTTCATGATGGGGAAAAAATTACATTATTGAAATCTACGCCCCGCGTACATGCGTATAAAACTTAATATAATTAATATAATTATTAAGTACAGTGTCCGTTTTGTGGTGGCGCGGCTTAGCGACCCCACTGACACCCGATATATCTTTACGGTTTGCAAGATCTCATACGAGTATAATTTGAGTGACATCGGAATTGATGACACCGACAAGGCGATAGTTTCGCTTCCTAGCTCCTACAACATATTGGCATGAAAATTAGCTTGGTTAGTGCTCGTGACATCTCACCCTAAGTCTCTGTAGAACGAACAAGAGTAAGTAGATGTACTTATATCTAAATTTATTATGTTCTAAACTGCACCGGTGGCGCAGTAGTCTCGGGTTCGTACCCCAGGTCGGGCAAAATGATATCGAATTTTGCTATTAATTGTTAGCGTGCAATCAGAAATTTGTGACCGATATGGCGATAGGTACTGGCTCTAACTAATCATAAGACGGAATACATAAAGCGAAACGTGGGTGTCCTGGTTACACCGCTGCCTACCCTTTTTGGGAAAAAGGCGTGATGTGTGTGAGTTCTATATCTTTCTGGCCTTATCCTCCACTTACTTGGTATCGGGACAATGTGCATTTTGTGATTATATTGCAGAAAAAAATAGTTGATATGAATTCTACGGCTTGACATTTACCCTTTCAGGACGTTTAGTTACAAGTACCACGACGCACCACAAGCCTGTTCGGAGAACTAGCATGCACACTGTCTCACAATGTATGTTTTACTGCTAAGCTAGACTTGTTTGTGGTTCGATAGTTAAAGCTTTTTTCAATGAACTACCACCAAAAATGCCACATAAAAATATTAATGAGTTGAGCCGTTGGGTATTACGTGTACAAAAAGCTTATGTGATTTAATATTATTACGAGCCTGGTATACAACACATTACACAACTCATCAAATAATATATTTATGTTTACGTCACACAATGTCTTTTGGCTCAGACTGGGATGTAACTCATAAATTAAGCAGCAGACGAGTATATTTAAATCAACGTCTGATATGCTTTTTTTACGACTCGAGGCGACAGGGATATCAAGCAAATAAATTATTACACATTTTTCTATGTATATTTTACGCGGGGATTGTAGGTTAGGTTAGATCAAAGAGGCTTGGGGTTAAAAAGGTTAGGATTTAGAAAGTTGATGATTGTTTTTTGTAGTAATGTCTCATTTTCGTCATTATCTTTGGGAATACCTTGAGCTTTAAGGCGAAATCGGAATCATGAAGTTTAATTTATTTTTTCATTAATGTTCATCAATAGAAATTACAAAAACTTTGTTACTAATGGGGAATTACATTTGTGGTACTTTCTTATTGTATCTCCAGGACGATGAACGCAACATGTAAAGTTTTCATAAACATTTGTTACATAACCAGTCAAACCACTCACATGAAACTGGACATATGTGTATAAGAACTATTCATCAATTCTTTCATGTTAAGTAACTAAAATATTTCTTGCCAAAAAGATGAAATAAAAAATAGTTATTGAATCGTGATGATCACTCCTAAACACAGGCTTCATAGGTCCTTCAAACTCTTTCACAACGACCTGTTGGGAGCGCTCTGTGTGATCTTTATCAGATCGAATTCAAGTTAGTTGTAGTGGGCGGCCACACGGCGCTCTGAAGGCGAGTAGCCAGCCGGAGGGGGCTGTAACTTCTCGAATGAAAACTTCAAGTCTAAGTCACAAGGAGGACGTTAACCAATAACTTAAAACTTATTTATTTTATAGTCTCAAAGGTTTAGCCGATTTTTTTTCCAAGCCAAGTAAAACGTGTTGTTATTGTATAGCTCGAAATGGCTCTCGGTTTGTGGTAGCGAGTCACTTAGTCTCATTATAATCTTGTGTCATAGTAAATCCGACTTTATGCTTTGCACGTAAGAGTCTAAATGACGCAGCAACCGTAACTTATTAATTTCAATAATAAGTACGTGATGTAGTTACAGACATGGAATAGGCTTCAAAGGTCTTAAGGCGGCGAATGTTTAGCGAATAGTATATTGAGTTTATATTATATTAAGCGGGAGCAAAACACGTTAATAAGTGTGTGCTATGCCGCTGACGTAACAAGGCCCGTGAGTCCGTAATACTATCGAAGTCAGACATTTCTATAAGCCCCGTGGCGCTGAATCAAGCTTTGGGTTATAATGTGTTTTTGTCCGTTTGTGTGTAAAGTCGATTCCGATAGATAACTTACATGATTGTGTCGTTTATCTCGATGTAGATTTACCAAAAAATTCTGATGTGTTGTTTTAGAGTTATATTGCTCCGTCGTCGTTTAATCAAAAAATTTGTCTCGTCGATTTGTTGGGATTTTAATCCAATATGGCGATAACTTGCCCTTTGTCACATTTTCGAGCAGAAATAAGCTCACCACAATTAGAGTGGCTACTCCCACTTCTGTACATTCCTTGAGATTCCAAGCGTAAGTTTACATTTACGTATTGTTTAAAAATGTAGGAATAATCGGAGCCCTAGTTACTAATACAAGAAAATCCCCAGTATAACAATGCTTTTTGTAAATATGAGTGCAGTAGGTGTTGAACTAAGCTGTTTATGTCGGTGGGCCGCACATGCTGGTCTCATTAGAGTGGCGCTGCTTACGCTGCAGCGCAGTGTACACACTACTTTATCCTCGGGCCGTGCTCTACCGCCTGCATGCTAATGTTCTTGGTGCTTGTTACTGGCCCTTGTAGTTCTTATTACATATACCACTTCTACAGGGACAAAAACACCTGAAATATTCAATTTTTATTGGATCAAAAATCAATCAAAATCAATGCCACGTTTGAAATGTTCCACCCGTAATATTATCCAGATATTATTTAAACATATAATCAAGGTAAGTGTATGACTCAATCTTCACTCTCAATCGTACTCTCGATTGTAGAGGCCCGTGCCCTGCAGTGGGTCGTATATGGGCTGATACAATACAATAAAAAAAAAAAAGTGTATGAACTTTCGTTATAATCCAAATAAGAGCTACGTAACATGGTAAACTTGTGAGTGACCAGCTATTTTAATTTATCTTTTTTATAATGTGCGTAGGAACATGGGAGACCATCGTATTTACATAATTACATAATATGCAGAAATATATTTGAATTCTTCTATGCTCAATCAGTTTTGATGAGGCCAATATGATAAGGAATTTACCTAAGTGATGAATGGAAAAATAATATTTTTCTTAAAACGGAATAATCATCTAACGGCCTTATTCATAGACAGTTTTACAATTTTTTTCAGTTATCGAATGTTTTGTCCCGTCAAACGATTTTTAAATTCAATTTGAGCGAAGCGGACAAAACATTCGATAGCTAAAATAGGTTTTAAAACTGTTTATGAATAAGCCCGTAGGTCTATACTTTTAATTTACTCTACCCAGTGCATCTGGCACCTTCAAACTAATATTAATAATCCTTACTCAGTATATCAAGTTTCCACGCCCAAACATTATAAACAACATTAGCAGAGACAGGTGTAATGGCGTATTCCTTGCACTTAACACGAGAGTTTCGTCGTCAGAGCACATACGAACCTATCTGCCATTGTCAGCTCCAGAGACACTTCGTGCGCTACAAAAGCGGCTCATTACATTTCAAATTTTCCATCTGATGCTATCTCCGTTCAGATATAATTTCTAAGGATTACTTTCGCCTCGAGCTTCGAATAACTGAGAATAAAATTTATTGCTTTTGAACAGAGCTTGTTAAAGTTTTCGTTGTTTACTTTTTAGTTGAGGATGGATGAGATTTAAGTTTCCAAGTGGGGAACAAAAAATCCTGAAAGTAAAAGCACTTTGCTGGATGGCACGAGTTGCAGAGATTGATGAACGTGGTCGAGGCGGAAGAGATATGTCAGGATTGAGCAAAGTGGGACTCCGCAGTTCACCTTTATATCTATCCTCACCTAATTTTATAAAATTCCTATCAATTTTATGGTGAGCAAAGTCGATTAGATTATTGAAAAATATATTCAACTGTTATTAGTTTAGTTATCCCTAACAAAAACTTATCATGTAGTTATCTACATAATTACATCGTAACTCGTAGGGCACCTCGTCAAGACCCCTGCTGGCGTGTCTAATAATAATGCCTTTTGCATTTGGGTCATGCTCTAACAACTAATTGAAAGTTTTTGGAGTTGTTGGCCGAGGCTCTTTGTTGTCAGCAATGACATTTATGTTGATGGAATCAAATTGACAACGATTGTGGGTGAATGTGGATTTCACATCAAATACATTTCAAATTCGGAATAACTATTTTCATTATCATGAAACTATTTTCACGACTGGGTTGGTAGTGAAAGTGATATGAAAGTGGTATAAAGTTGAGAGGCGGTGTGCTAGCGACGCGGAGTCTAGCCGCCGCGTAGTGCCGAATACCGGCGGTGATAAAACGCGAGACGCTTTCTAGTCGCTCCTTTGATTCATCTGAGGCTTTCCGTCCGGCGAAATTGATCACATCACGCGTCGCTGCGACCTATTGATCCACACTCCACAGCTGGGCCTACTTGTTGATGCCTCGTGTGGCTTAGTAGCCAACAGATAGTATGTACTTTTAGACGTATTATTAAGGAGAGAAAAGGCCGGACGGTAGTGGAGGTTCGAATTCCAGAACACACCTTCAACTTTTCTTTAAGTTCCGTTCTAGGGATCAGATTGTGGAACTAATACCGGTGCACTTCAAACAAAGTTAAATTACCGCCTTTGCAAATTGCAGAACTTTCAACAGAGTGCCTTGAATGACGTAGCACCACTGATACAAATTAATATTATATCATTTTAATGTTGTAGGAATTCCACTGCATAGTAAAGGTTTTTTAAAACATGAATAGTTTTTATATTTCGTTTATTTATCAATTTTTAATATTGTTATTTATTAATGTATATATCTGTCTCTATACGCCCTCGACTTCCCTCTCCCTCTCCCTTCTCTTATGTCCATCCAAAGGTTGCCTGGAAGATATTGCCTTGTGCTATATGGCCGCCGATTGAACTTATTTTTTATTTTGTGATAACCTCTGTATCTTGTTCTGGTGTACAATTGTATTGTATCAGCCCATATACGACCCACTGCAGGGCACGGGCCTCCTCTACAATCGATAGTACGATTGAGAGTGGTTAGGCCATATAGTCCACCACGCTGGCCTAATGCGGGTTGGCGAACTTTTTACATACCATAGAAATTTATACAAATCGCTATGGTATGCAGGTTTCCTCACGATGTTTTCCTTCACCGTTATAGTGCGTGGTGACTGACTATCAATACACACATGACTCCGAAAAGTCAGAGGTGTGCCCTGGGATTTGAACCCGCGACCACCGTGAACATGTAGGCAGCCGCGTCTGGTCCGTTACCAACAGGCCACCACGCACTTGGTGTACAATAAAGAATATAAATAAATATATAAATAATAATAATGTGTTTCGGTTTGGTTCGTCACGGCGACGTAACGTGCGTTTTTATAGCAATAGATTATTAACACGCTTTTATTAGCTTCGTATGTATGTATGTAACGGTATTCTTGAAGTAGGTTTTCGAGCACTTCAAAACGTTGAATTGATTTCAAATTTTGTACTCTTATCGAGGGCCGACGACAACGCAATAATTTAAATAGGTTTCGATATTATCTTTACTAGGACTTTTTTACATAAAAAAAAGGGTAATTATCGCGTAGCTGGCTTCCTTTGATATGATATCAGTTATTGTTTTTACTAAAATGAATAATTATTAAATAATAGTTTTAAAAACTAAAAAAAAATGCTTTAGTAAAAGACCTAATTAAATAAGTAAAAATAATTGTTAATTGTTGTGTTAATTTTTCGGGATTCAAATGACGGGACTTTTTCGAGAATTGAAATAATTCAGACAACAATGCTAATAGCCCACACATTATGCACAGTTTCAGAAATATTTTTCATTTGTTTCTGTATTTTAAGATAATATTTACCTACTATACCCGTGGAGATAAAAAATGTCTGAAAATTCGATTTGACGACATTACTTGTTGAAAGCCCGAGTCAAATGTAAGAAGGACTTTGCAGAATTACTAGGAGTGGCTCAATAAGCACTTTAAATACCATAAAACTCTATGGAAACGTTCAACTCCCTACAGTTGAGGAATGTATGCACTGGAACCGAGAGACTAAGGAACGCGATTTTGAGACTTCAGACTAAAAAAAGTCGTAATAAATATTGAGAGATAATTAAATAAAAAAAAATGTTGCATTTTTTTATAGATGCAGAAAGATTTAAGGTTCCAGTATTTCTATTTTAACAATAATGACAAATTAGACCCTAGCAGGGATTGCCTATTAAGACGATATATTATTTCGATTTGGAATTCGAAAATAGCTTGAGCTATGGGCTAATCTAGCCACAAGCGATGGTTAAGGTGATTATTACTGTTGTTCTGATATAACTGCACTTTTGGAGAGGAAAAAAAAACAGATTTTGACGTGCGTTTTACTCGTTTTTGGTCACATTCCACAATCCCGGGATTGCGTTTCGTTAATCCCGAAATCGAAATCCCTACGTGGGACGGAACATACAAGGCGAAATGTGGGTGTCCTGTTAGCACCTTTGCCTACTGCTTTTGGACAAAAGACGTGAATTTACGTATAAATGTAATCAGAAAGTTACATAAAATAATACATTAAATAGTTAAAAGCAATAAATTCGAACTTTGACTATAATAATATAAATCTGCGGAGCACTATTAAAGATATCGGCAACTATCATATTATCGGTGTAAAGTTTCAGTAGATAGTGGCACGAAGTTGTCTTATGAGCCAAAGCTGTAAGTTTATTTGGCATGTGCTCAACGACAAATATTCCGTCGAGCTGTTACACCGTGGTAAAGGTTACAGGTCGAATTTCAAGATCCGAGGTGCGAGCACAGCCTGTAGTTATGTCAATTTGTCCTTGCGGCCATTAATCAAGACGCCGCAATTTTTCACGCTCCCAGCCCGATTACAAGACAAGGCGGGCGTCGCCTTACCATTCATCAATCTAATGCACAACGTTCCGTTCCACGCTGTTTCAGTGCATCCTTGTTTAATATATATAGTACTCGTATAGTACACTCTTGACTCTAGTATTATGAATGTGAAAGGACTTCTTGTCAATTGTCCATTAATAAAGTAATGGTCGAAAGTTGTTTCATATGGACGTGAGTTGATATTCGATACCAAAGTAAATTAAAAAGTATTTTTTATTAACAAAATGCTAGACTTTGCTAGAAATTTTATGAGACTGAAGAGAAGTTAATATAAATTTTGGATGCGGTAGAGCCACGCTATTGTCAGCCATGGCTCAGCATCAATGAGCAGGCGCGTCCGGGGTGATACCACTGTCTCACAGAGAGCGACGTGAAGCGACAGCTTTGCTGTGGCGTTTCGTTCGGTGAGTAAGTTTGTTGGATGCCTAATACCCCTTTCCTCTTCTCATCCTTCTCATCCGTCAATACTTGATGGGCAACACATCTATGTTCCTAGCGTTTTGAATGTTCATGGGCGGCAGTGATCACTTACCATAAGGTGACCTGTTTGCGTGTTTGCCGGATATATGCAAAAAAAGTGCAAAGCCTATGTATGTGTTTGGTACTATGGGGTACGCTTTCAAAACATAAAAGCTAGTAAAAAACAAAATTAAAGTGCTTCATACAGATATTATTTATTATTTTGATGTATTTATTTTAAAGTCGCTTATTAAATAAAATTTACTTCATTAACATTAATGAAATCCATAAGGAAAAACCAGAGGTTGTTATATTCATGTGAGAAATAGTTTGTCCGCTTTATTTACGGTCTTAAAGAGTTTGGAATAGTACGGAGTAATTTGCAATTACACTCAAATGAAGCGAGGTTAGATCACTAGTATTATTATATATGTATGGAATATATACATATATATAGATATAAAACATGTTGAAATAACATCAAAGTTACTACAAAACATTCCATACCGCGTGCTATATTTTATGCATGTTATATCGTTTTAATATTCACTGTGGTCAGTATTTCAATTTCGTTGAAAGCATTGATTATTGTAATGTTAAAGGTGTGTTTAACACGTTCCATTTCACGTGGTGTAAAGAGTTAGTGTACTGCGCTATTCCATGTGCCGTTTCAAAAATCACTGTCTCGTTGCTATCCGAGCCGGGTGTATTTTTATATTTGCATAGTTTAGTTTTAAAAAAGCCGAACCGGGTCAGCGTGTTCTGTTTCACGCAGTTTGTTGATTTGTGAATTTTAGCGTTTCACTGTGTTTTTAGTTGCCATTTGACAATATGGAGAGTGTTTGATAAATATTATTTTTGGGTGAACGCATAAATTAAGAGAAGCGTTTCGTTTTATTTGTAGAATAAAAATGATTCGTTATTTTATCCCTTGTTCATTTACTTGTTTCAGTTTTTAATATTCATTATGTGAAGTTTACCTAATTAGAATTTTAGTTGTCGTTTAAGACTTAATCCTACACACGGTAGATATCGTATCGGTGAAGCGATTAATCGTACAATAATACATCCTTCTGTAAATGTTAACATGAGAAGCAAGTATGTGAGGGCTGGACACTTGATCTGACTACAGTGGGTGCACGCCGCCGCTTGCAACTAACATAAACACGAGCTACACACATCTACGACAGAAACAGATTCTGCTGTGGCCTTGTGGATGACGATATGTTATTAAATTATATATTGTGATTTTCCCGTCACGTCTCGTTCCGTTATATCCCGCCCTGTCCCGACTCATTCTAACTCAAGGCATGTAATCCAGTCCCATCCCAACTTCTTGGGCCTTATTAATAAACTCAGATGAGCCAAGGATTAACTTTAGTCCAAGGCTTCAGTCGTGAATAGGTATTCTAAATAATCGAGTCAATTCTGAAGCCTTGGACTGGAGTTATTCCATTACTCATCCGAGTTTATTAATAAGGCCCTTTGAGTATAAAAAGCGACAAATATATCTGAATTCCTGCCTCATCCCACCAGAACACTAATTTTTACGGGATATAAGTAGCTTACTTGTTAATACAGGGTATCAGCTACGTCCTTACCAAATTTCACCGAAATTCGTCAAGCCGTTTCTGAGTTCATCGCGCGCAACCGCACAGACAAACAGACAAACACAATAATTCTAAAAATAATTGTTTTGGGTTCTATTACGTTATTATAGTCCCCCATACAAGTTTTTCTCATGAGTCTTCCATTTACAGACATGGATCGGTACAAATTTATTATATGTATAGAAGATAGATAAGTTAGCTATGAATACTTCCACGTTCTATATTTGTTTCCATCTAATTAATATAGTCGAGTGTTGAAGACAAGCGAGTGCCTCTAAAAGAATAGCTAGTTCAGTGTTCTAAGTTAATTCCGGCCATCACGAGTTACAGCGGTGGGAGTGTTCTCGGAATAGTCTTTGGTTGAAAGCGGACATGCAAAGCTAAAGGAAAAACGGAAAATCAAAGGAAAAACGAACCTATAAAGTCATACAGATCCACCGCATCGGAAAATAACATGCCAATACATTCGGAAAGTCGCCAGCATAATAGAAACGTCGAACAAAGGGAGGAAACTAATCATTTTAGCTCGGAATCGATACGATCTTTCCCTCAGTATTTGTGGATACAAAGGCATGTAGACAGTGGAAGTTTATTGCAACACGGTTCACGTAACTTCGTGATAAATATATCGCGAGGCACCGAGCACGCCTCACACAAAAACAAATGATTATTACCTTTATTTTAGTCTTTGAAATACAACTACAAGTAGCCGCAACAGTCCCGAGACAGCAATATAAAAGAGGTACCTATTGTGCCGCGAATAATACAAACAGAGGGTACTCTCAATCTTACATCAGTCAGGGGGGTTTCTCTATGATCCGAAACGAAACTCGAATGTTCGGCGTTCGACGTCCGAAGTAAGTTATAAGCTTTCCACTTCTAAAAATCAACACTTTTCTCTATGATGCTTATTATTAATTTCGAAATAAATCTATAGTTACGAGTTACGACAGAGCGTTTAAACATTTTGTTAGGTGCCTAGGCACATTGGTACAGTTTAATGTGCGACGTCCGAACATTAAAGTTTCCTTACTGATTACAGAGCAACCCCCCAGATACGGAACGATCGTTATCTTATCACTCACAGATCGTCGATATGTCTAGAACAGTGATTTCTAAAGTTGACTGGGCTCGGACCCACCTACCAAGATCAGCCAAATTCGGGACTCACCTCGTGGCGTTAAGGTGAACAAAAGTTTTGGTAAAACAACATTTACTTATAATAAAATTGTTAAATACTAAAGTAGCCGACAATTCGGCTTCACATGAGGTATTGAAGAGAAGGAGGACTTTTGTCTATATCTATTTAGGGCCCACTTGACATTCACTCGCGACCCATCGTTTGGGAAGCGCTGGTCTAGAACTATACTCGTACATATAACATATATTATTAATACATGAAAAGAATACTTTATAACCCATTTTAAGTATTACAAATGGACGATATATGTTGACCAATGGGCCAACTTGGATACAATTAGCTCAAGAAAGAAGGAAGTAGATTAAATGAAGGAGTCCTTTATACAGTAGTGGACTGACAGACTACAGACACAATTAAATACCCCGTAATCCATCTGGACGAAAGATTAACTTTTGAGGCACACATTAACAATTTATCAAATAGAATTCGTAAACACTCTAGAAACATAACCAAACTTAGAAATAGTGCAGGCACTTACAATGCAATTACATACTGCATCACCATTTAGGGCAGTTGCAGAAAAAGTATCCTAGTACATCTTGAGAGAGCTCAACGTCCCTTTCTAAAAATAATGTTGAACAAGCCTTTCAGATTTCCCACAGACCTCTTATATAGCGAAGCCAAAGTTCTCAGAGTCCGCCAACTTTACATCCGATACGCAAGTCTACCAACTCATAAAGCCGTTTTACAATCGGATTATTACACAGAGCTACGTAAAAAACTTGTCGTCCGTTTGCCTACCCATCCCGCCAAAAGCTTCCCATATATATCCCATCCCGTAGTATATAATTCAGTAAATGCACGCTGTGATATAAACAATTAACAACAAATCAGTCGAGATGGGGTAATAGTCTGTTTATTTAAACAGACTATTACTCCATCTCGACTAAGACGAAACTGAAAATATTCTTTCCTCTTACACAAATCCACACGAACTATCAATCATTGCTCATGCTGACCTAACTTAAATACCTTTAACTTTAAGTAAATATACATAAGATAATATACATAATATACATAGATAATATACATATTTATATATATAAATAAAATTTAAATAAAACTGTGTGTCAGCTATCGATATATGAGATTTAAATAAAACGATGTATCTACCTTTTAAATGTACATAAGTACATATATATATATTTATACATACGTATAAAGTTATTCATACATATGGAATACTACCATTATTAATGACTAATCGGACTAATGACTAATGAGTGTATGTACACATGCATATACATACTTAAACACTATAGATTAACCCAAGGACTATAGATAAACTCCACGCAATCGTGCAGAAAGCTAATTTTCATATATTACAAATACGTAAAATAAACATTGTTTATAAAATGTACGAGTATACTGCCAATATTAAACACATTGTCAGTTCCGAGAACAAAAAGCAATTGTACGGGCAGTAAGTGGAGCGCGATCATTCGACGGCTCCACATATTATATTTCCGAATATAATGGAAAAGAGCATTTATCAAATGATTGAAGGCGTCTGTACAAAAGTATTGTTTTTACAAACGTTCAGTATCAATGAATTCGCTTTCAATTTATTTTTAGTTTAATTGATATCTATCATAATATTATATTCTCATAAAAATGTGTTCCGTTTACATATACACGCTCACACCTGTATCTGCTGAAGATAGGCAGAAATGCCCCTAACACATGTTGCTCGCTATTTTATTTTTTTAAGCCTTTATAGGCAGACGAGCTAGCATATATAAATTATGTCATTAGGAGGTCAGCCTATCACCTTGTTGGTCACGAATTCCAGTCTTGGATAATTCATATGAGACTTACACAACAAAAATTTCTTACAAAGGCAACTTGAAAATAAAAACCACGAAGCAATCTCTAAATAACAGCTTTGTTAAATGAGGCATGTCCACATATTTTTGGTGTGGTATCTAAATACAAGGTACGAATGGGTAACCACAACTTCACGCCCTCTTTTACACGCAGACTCGCCGCTTGTAGGGCGCGTGAAAAACTGTGCTCTGTGCTGTGAACACTGGTTAAACATTTTAAACAGTAAAAGAAGTCTGCTTGCTATCTCGGCTTGCTGGTTGCTCCTGTTTGTTGTTACATTGATAGGTTCACCTTGAGTTTATTGTTGCATTGTATGAATGGTGTACGTTTTAGAATTTTCTTCTTTGTTTTGTTAGTGGTTGTTAAATGGGTCATGTATATTGTGTTGAGCCATCATCAAATATTAGCGTTGAAATTTTGATCACGTATAACAAAACTATACATTAATACTTCAAATACATACATTAAGATATATATATATATATATATATATATATATATATATATATAAAACTGCTCTAAATGTTGGTAGGAATTTTATTTTATACTTTACGACATTTTACTTAGTAAATTGTTATTGAGTGACAGGACTTTTGAAAGAAGATGAATTATAATAATTTTGTATTCTATGGAATTTAAAAAAGTTTGTTTTGTTTAAATTTTTTATAGAATAGAATTTTAAGGACTTGGCTTATTTAGAATTTTTAATAAGTTTGCTTCAAATCAAGGTGCTTTTTGCCGAAATGACGCTGGATCCCGGGTTCGAACCCGGGTCTCTACACTACTCGCTGATGTTTTATCAATATGATGTAACGTAAGCCCGTATATTATGTTGGCAATACTCAATAAAATGCAAGGATCCTCCCCTCTATTCATCTGTTGCTTTCGAAGAAATTCCTGAATGCTTATTGCATTTTTCCCTATCTATTCCGAAAATTAAATAAAAACAAATTATGAGTAATTATCACGGGACACCGAAGCCCGGGCTCGAACCGGGGTCTCTAGAACTGATTGTCTAGCGGTGTACCACTGAGGTACTTCGGCAATACAATGTGAAGCGGAATAATGAACCCATTGCATATTAGTGTTCCGGTACATACAGGAGAGATCTTGAATACATTTCATAATTATGAATCTATTAAATTATCTAGTATGTTGGTTCAAATGTATATCAAAGTATTATATGAATTGATATAAAGTTTACACGTAGGTACATATTATACACAGATAATCTGCGATATTATACTTATATTGAATGTACAATTTGGTCATACAGTTAGCCTTTTAGAAATTACTATACGGACGCATAGTGCGGGTAAACTCGTAGTCACCAGCTTGAATTCATAAACAATACTTAAGTGACGTCTGACGCCATGAGTTGAGGTGTCTGGCTTTATTTTACTTTTTCAAATAATTCGTGCATGTTGGTATGTTGTCACATGTCAGCCAATAGGAGGGCAGCAAAAAGTGGCACGGCGCCACCATTTTTATCTACGTTTTTGAAGTACCAGCGCCCCCTCTATAATCTATATAATAAATACTGTAAGTATACATTATGCTCAACATCTTTTCCAAATCTCGTTCCATTTGCTATATTCTAAATATCCTTTTATGTACTGAGACCTGTAAACTATTTTGTTCTTTATGAAGTAATATAATTGTACTTAACATAATTATTATAATAATTTCTAATTCCAAAATATATAAACTGCATATATAAACATAAAGATTTGCACAGCATCCTATTATAAACGATTTTTTAAAATGATGATGGTAGATATTTATTACTTGTTGTGAATACATATTATATAGGTATTGTCTCTGCTGGCCTACTGCAAGAATAAAAACTCTTGATCGATGTCGATTTTAGGTGTGTTGCATAACTCTGAAAATGGACGAGGAAAGACAAAGAGGAAAAACAGGGGATATAATAGGGATTGCGCGGCATTCATAATTTAATATTTTCTAGGTATTGTTTATGGCCGTAGTCTTAAACAAGAACTTTTGAATCGTCAATTACAGAAGTTAAGCATTTACGTTTTGCAAAACAAATGCGGTCGTCGGAAGTGGTTAAAAAATTATGATTAAGTTTTTAATAAAAAAGTTTGTGAGCCCAGTGTTCCACTCGACAGCAATAAAACTTTCGCGATGCTTTAATCTGAATTCACACAACTTAGAAAAATATTAAATTTTACGAGCTTCACTTTTTTTTGTTTGAAGGAATTTGTTATTTTTAAAAGTTATATTACACTACAACGATTTATAATTTATATAACATTTTATTTAATACAAATCGCAAAAATATTTTGTAAGTAATCTACATAGAAAATATATTTTTCGGACATGTCGTATTATATAAATCGCAAAACGGAACGTAAAATTCTAATATCCAAAAAAAAAAAAGAAACTCGCTCGCGGCTCACCGCCGTGTAAACTGGCCAGCCAGAGTTGACCTGTTGATTTTTGCTGAAGACACCCGGCGCACATTTGATTGGGCTATTCGCGGAGGGGGAGGAGAGCTCATGTAAAGTTGGAGGAGCGTTACTTAAGGCACGTGCCGTGAGTTAACCTGCGCACAAGTTGGTGAATCAATCAACGTGGTAACTCTGCCCGGCAATCATTTGGGTGCGGGTTGTGCGCATGCGTCGACACTAGGGACGCGCCACTCGATACCCGCGCGCCTTCTAATTGAGTTTTTATCCACGCGTTAACTGCCTCCGCCGCTGCCTTCCGGTATATTGGATTGTTATTACTACGCCGGATTCTTATCCAATTCGTTTTTAAAACGTTTAAAATATCGTTACAAATAATTACAACGGGATAATTACTTCCGTACTTATGTATGATTACATTATCTTAAAGCAATCGTCTATGGATATTAATGTTAGGCTCATTATCTCAGAATTGCCACAGATCGAAGAAATATGCAACTAAATAATTATAATTAGTATTCGCTAATAATAATAAGTACTGCACAAGTTATGCAGCAGCGGTATTATACAAATATAAAGTTAAAGGTCATATAAACAAGTACGGAAATCACGATGTACCCACTTGTAAAGATCATTAAAGTTAAACAAAGTTGTATCGATAAGGACAATGTGAAGTTTATCGACAGTCTCGTCCCTTCGGCCGCGGCGAGAATCCCGCGTAAACGTTAGCTGGGCAGTTACCGCGCGCAACCGGTGTGCGACGCACGTAGTCCTCATGCCGCCCGCGCCCGCACAACTCTCGAACGAAGGTATGTTACAAACTTGTATTTCATTCACGATGTCGTTACCGAGCATAATAAATTTAGCAAAAATATTTTTGGTCTTTAATTAAATTATTAGGATTTTTTAATACAATAAAAAGTATTCGGACTCGTCTTGGCGTCGCGTGACGGTCGACTCTGTTTACGTTTGCTACACTTTCGGCAGCTTCCTTTGAATTTGGAAGGTTTAGAAGCAACGCGTTTATTTCCCGTTTTTTAAATTAAATATCTTGATATTTCATGTTCAGGGGTTTTTAATATTATTAATATTTGTGCTGTATAATTTGACAGTGACGGTATATATATTTTGTTTAGTGCTGCGATTACAGTTTTAAATAGTTGCACTGCTCAGTTTATTACTGACTTATTGATAAATGACGTGTTGCTTAAATGTGATCATTACTATCTTATGATAATAAGCGTCCCACTGTTGGGCAGAATCGCTTCGTAATTACTTACCAAGTTTGCGGTGCTGAACAGTTGTGCTTCAGAGCGTGGGATACTTGTCAACTTTGTATTCACCTGGGTCTACGGTCTCAGCGTTTCTGCGACTTGTTAGGTTGTGCTTCGGTTGAGCAAAGTTCTTAATGTTATGTTTGCACGCGGTTCTTTAGTACTACAGGTTAGTCAATTTTAAAGTTTATGATTACGGGTGGTTGTTGTGGATATCAAACCCCAACTTGACCAATATTGTGCCCTCTATCGCACGTTCATAAACTTGGACTTTTCAGTATTTGTCAAACATCCGACTTGAAACCCTTTGTTACAACGAGTAGGATGTATATTATCATGTATCGTACGATAACTGTGTTTGTATTGTGTGTACACCACTGATTGAATATCTACTTATAAACAACTTACTTTTGTTTTTGAATCGGACATCAACTGGTCTATTTATTGCAATTATAATGTTACAAAAATATTTACCTGGATGACGAATGCAATTACTTTTTAACTGGCTTATTATAATTAATTATTTACTCTCCTTATTCAAATATCGAGTAAAGGCAGGTTGAATGTCAGGGGAATCTTGTACCAGCTCATCTTTGAGTAATTAATTAACATATTTATGTAATAAAATTATAATTAAAATTAATGGCATAATCATTTAAAAATTACATTAATTTTTACCAAGAAAACGGTTGCCTTCGGCAGTATAATTTCTCGAAGTATAATTGAGTTTGAAGGTAGATTAGAAATTAGGACTGTTGCCGAAGAAATAATGGCCCCATCGGCCTTCACGTGCTCAAGGCCACGGACATTCCAGCAGGATTCAACAGATCAATAGGACCACAAGAGTAACAGTACTGGCTTTTGTGGAAGAAACAGAAAAATCCATTTAACATAGTCACTTGTAAAATAGAAAATGAATGCAATAAATCTTACTCAACGAAATAATGTTAATAATTTGCGGTTTTAGTCTAATTGAATAAAATAGTGTCATATAATTCTCGTAATTCCATTGAAGTATAATTGTTATCCAATTTTTTAACATCTTGATGTCTTTTGATCTTGCGGTGGCAGTGTCGGGTAAGAACCGAGGGTAAAGTACCTGGCTAGTGGCTTGTTAAGATTTTTGTGACTTATAACAATTATTTTATGGCATTCTTATCGTAATTTGTAATATATTGTTGATCTTGTCGAACGGTGTCGGTTAAGAACCGAAGGTAAAGTCCTGGCTTGTTTGTTCATCACGGACAGTTAACACTTAAACGATTTAAATCAATTTTACCAAATAAAATTATAATTTACGAACGGTTTGACGTCAGACAAGAGTTGGTTGGTGGGTGAATATGAACTTTAGTATCTCAGCACCCCGCACCCGTTAGAACAACCCAATATTTTATGTTTTTTTTAATCTTCGATAATTAAATATACTTCAACTTTTGTAGTTTTGTACGACATCAATTTTTCTTGTTTTATAATAAAACTTCAATATTATTTTTATGAACGAGTATAACTTTAATATTCATGGATTGATTTTGATTATTGTTTTTTCTTCTTTTAGAAGTTTTTATATAGTAGTTTTGTTCGTTTTTGATATAATTATGCATACATATTTTTAAAACATACATGTAACAATCACATGAATTGAATACTATAAAGTTAAATCGTTGGGATAGAAAAGGTCACGAAATGGGGAGTCAGTCAACGTTTGTTGTAGGGTCGTGGATCTAATCTACAAATTCTCTTTAGATTCTGTTTTCTTGGAGAACCAAAGAAAATGTACATTGCTATATCTATATTCTACTGTGCCTTGCCGTATTAGGCATATAGTCGGGTCTACATGGCCGTATACGGTACGCTGGCCTAGTGCGGGTTGGTGGACATACATACCATAGTAATTCAGCTCATGTCGCAGCTCGAGTCTGGTCCGTCAATAACATTTTGGGGATTTGTTTTATTCTACTAATATTATAATTATGCAACGTTTTGGGTTCTAAGGATGTTCGATATTGCACATTATTTTAAATTTGTTATGGTGATTATGACATTAAATTCAGTCCCACGTGTTAGGGGCAAGTCTATCGTCCTATGACTATAAGTTATTAAAATAATATACTCATTATAATATTTTGGATAACTTGCGAAATGGTCGTCATTATTCTAAAATTATTATAATATTGTTTATTAAAAATTGTGGCGACTGCCTCGGTGGCGTAGTTGTACTACGGTACGATAGCAAAGCTGAGGTCTCGGGTTCAAATCCCGGGTCGGGCAAAGTGATAATGGATTTTTCAATTCATTATCACCCCGGAGTCAGGAATTTGAGCCCGAAATGGCAATAGGCTCGCCCATATTACATCGTGCGACGGAACATACAAGGCGAAACGTGGGTGTGATGCTGGCGCCTCTGCCTATCCCTTCTGGGAAAAAGGCGTGAGTTTATGTACGTATGTTAAAAATTGTGTGCAACGAATTTCATTTTCTACTTAAAATGAAGCGAATAAATACATTATTTATTAATATGATAAAGCACATACATCAATCATAATATAGGGACGTTGGGGAGTGTAGTGTTCGTTAAGGACTCGGTGAAGTACATAAGTGTATGAAACCGGATTTTTCATGATTGGATGATTTTTGAAAATGATTAATTATATTAAATACAAATTAATATCCATTGAACTTGACACGTTTTTCCCACCTTTCCGTCACTTTATAAATACGGTGTCATAAAAAAAGGTCTTCTGTTGAAGCGATTAAGTTAAGGAGCCATTTTCGTAAATTTTGAAAATCTAAAAAATATTGGTGCGCTGTTCTGCGCGAGCGTGATAGTTTCCCACACTCTTCGATTCCCGAATCAAAATCACTACTTTTGTGTGATTCAACCACTCAAAATACTGTGTTTTGCCAAGAGCTCGGTTACCGTAAGGTTCTACAAGCATTCGAAGCGATTCTGCGAACACTCTTCTTCAAATGATAACCGAAAACCGATGGCGTCCGCGAGTCATAGTTCGTAGGCACAAAACTCGACGTGTATAAAGTTGTAAAAATTATACGCGGGTTCTAATACTAGCGCTCTTACTTTTTGGACTCATGTGTTGATGTAAAGGAAACATCGCTCGTGAGGAAACCTGCGTCCTCGAAAAATCTCTATAGATTTTAACATTTTTTATGGTATGAGACCGGTAATCAGCTCCAACCCATCGTAGTGGACTGTGGCCTCAACCTTTTCACTCGAGCCCCTAGTGTAGAAGAGTTCTGTATTTTATTTGTTTAGGATCGCCAACATAACATACAATTGCGAATCGTGCATTGAAATTAACAATAACAAGTGAAATTGCTGTTACAGTTATAGGCAATCACGACATGACATCACAGAACAACTAAACATTGAATTAAAAAAAAGTTAATAACAAAGTAAAATAATTCTAAACAAAACAAAAAAATAGAAACAATTCGACATTAACCAGTGACATTAAAGAATTAAAAATAAATGAAAAAAATTAACAGAACAATAAATTTAAAATATCTTAATCTATATACAGTCTAAATAATACTTATAGGTTTTTACTTGTATGTCTCAAGCTGTGATAATTTTAAGGATTTTCTTAATTTTGAAAGACTATTGCAAAATATGTCAATATCCGTAGTTTTGTGGAGTTGTTATATTTTCTTGACAGTCTATTGACTGGTGAGTGTTGGCTTAGGTTAGTACGTGAACTGCGGATATAAAATGGTACATATCTATTAGGTCTTAGCATGTTTCGAGGTACATTTAATTTGAATAGTGCCAATAAATCTTCGCTATCTATGTTACCATTGACAACTTTGTGCAGGAACATTGTGTCAAGCTGAATTCTCCTGTCCGACAGTGAATGTAATTTAAAGTGCTTAAGACGTGACGAGTAACTGGGAATCTGTTTGGATAAATTACAACTGTATACTAGATGCCATAGAAATAAATATCGTAATGAGGATTCCACATTACACTAGCGTATTCCAAATTGCTTCTTACTATTGAATTGTAGAGGGTTATTTTTGTTTGAGGATTTTTGAACTGATATCAACTTCGTATTAAAGCCTAACATTTTAAACGCTTTGGTGGTGATTGTGCTGACATGTTGATCGAATTTGAGTTTGGTGTCAAATATTACACCAAGGTCTTTTACTAATGTTACCTGTTGAAGTGGTTTATTGTTAATTGTATATGAACTTGATGTGGTATACTTATTCGTGAAAATTTGATAAAGTGGCATTTAACTACATTGAGTACCATTAGGTTCTCGGTGCACCAGCGATTAAGGCGATTCAGGTCATGCTGTAAGAGATCGTTGTCGTTCTGTGTACATACAGGTTTCAGAATTTTTAAATCATCGGCGAAAAGATAATGTTTGAAATTCAAAAAACAGTCAGAGATGTCATTGATAAAGATATTAAATAATAGTGGACCTAAATGCGACCCCTGTGGAACGCCAGAGTGACTGGGAGAAGGTTGGGAGGAGTATCCATTTGTAACGACTACTGAGTATCGGTTTCTTAAATATGAAGCGCACCAGTCAAGAAGAGTGCCGGTTATTCCAGAGGAAAATAATTTGTGTAATAGAATGTCATGGTTACTCTGTCGAATGCCTGTTAGCCTGTTTAGCTGTAAGCGAGTGTGGGCTGATACAGATTGGTGAGACGGGGTTTCCGAGTTTGTTTGATCTTGCCCTGTTACCTACGTCACTAAGTTGTGTTCCAGTTTGAATTATTTTGTAGCCAGTGAAATTATTGAGCATTACAATTATAATTACAAGTCTCACTTGAGGCCTGATGTCTGAGGTACATACAATGCCAATTAATATGTAATAATCTCTGAGTAATGTTGCTAGTATTTTGGACAGGCGTGACATCGTCTCGGCATTATCAATATTAAAAAAAGTAATTTGATGATCCAATGATTTACAACCTCGGTGGCCAGTTGGTTAGACGACGGCTGTAAAACGAGACATCGCGGATTCGATCCCCCAATCAGATGTTGGTGTGACAGTTTCCTACAGAGTCGGCAACGAGCCAGTGACACCTCTGGTATTGCAGACGTCTATGGGCTATGGTAACTGCTTACCATCACGCGGACCGAATCCTTGTTTGCCTCCTTAGTTGTATAAAAATACCACAAATATTTGTTTCGAATTGGAGTGTTTGTGAAAGCCAAAAGTGTTTTGTAGTTTCTGATTTCCACGACACAAAACTTAGTGAAAAAGTGAACCTTAGTGTCGGATCAAAACTGTGCGTGACTAACGGGTGTATTTCCTCAATATTTGTATTTATTTCAATAAGTAACTCAATGGCTAATAATAGGAAGTGATGCAGTGCAGTGCCATGCAGTGCTCACTGCTCATTACTAATGTATTATGCGTAGTTTTGCTCCCATCTGTAGGACCGTATGTTTTCTATCGAACTAGCGACCTATTCTTGTTAAAACAGAAATCAGATCTCAATGTACAATTGTATAGTTGTCTCTTGCGGAGATTAGTAGTTGTAGATGTTGTTACATTACCGAGGCCAGAATAACGTGACTTGTAGCTATTTATTATCATTATCTAAAGTGGTATGCAACAATATTGTTCGAGGGCCTTCACGCGATAGGGTAGATCGGTACTTTCTCTCTAATGATTTTATAAAAAATAATGAATAGCATAGAAATAAAATAATTTTATTAAAACAGCAATTTAAATGAGTTGTGAAATGAGTTAGCCATTAGCTTTTTTATAAATATTCTAATGAAGTGGGAACGAAGTGAAATGTTTTGCTATCTCTCTCGCACAATGTCTCTTGTGCAATAAGCATCTTTTTCTATTAATTTACAATGGTCACTACCAACAAAATTCATTTTTTTACGACACGGGCTTCAAAATGGCACCTTGTTGGTCATCCCGTCCTCGAGACATACTGAATACTCTTTCAGCAAAGTCCCATATTCGAATCCCAGTTCAGGCACTCCCAGTTCGGGAGTTTTCCAAGTTGGTAATTCTCATATTTTCTCAGGAGTGGAACTTGCGTCCGGTTTGTCTTTAGGCTCGCCACCTATCTATCACATTTTCGACGGAATTAAGCTCGAAAGACTGTGCGTGGTATTGCTACTTCTGCCTATTTCTTTCGGGGAATATATAAACTTTAGCGTATGTACTACAAAGTACAAGTTATTATGCTCGTCTTTAGGCGTTATGGAATTGTGAGAAGTAACATCAACAACAAGTATATATATTTAGTTCATACTGACATTTCGGGAAAGTACTCAATTCAAACAGATAAATTTAGGAAACAATTTTCGAGAAAACGAACACAAATAATTCCCCGGAGAGTAGCAGCTATATTTGAAGAAATTATTATTCGATAAATATACTTTTAGTGAACTTGCGCAAGATATTGATAGCGATTTTCTACTAGCTAATATCCATTTCTTTGTTAATTACCTAGTCACACTTCCGAAAGGCTCAGAAATTAAGCAAGATGAAGTTTTGTGAGGACATGTGAAGTGAACAGCTTCCTTATCTCTCCTTAGTTTGGCCGTGCACAACATGGTCCCCATTTGACATGATCTATTTTATGTAACATCTTACATACATATAAGTATATATGTGGCGTGCAATAAAAATATTGAGTATTAAGTATTAAAGTGAATGCTGTAGGTATGTGATGAAAATAATTTAAAAAAAGAAAAAGCTTTCTTTTGCTAAAGAAGTTTCTTGCGCCGTTTCTTCTCAGCTACAATACGTTCCGTAGCGGTGTTTAACTTTAATTAACGAATCAAAAGTTCCTTTAAAGAAGCTATGTAAAGAAGGAATATTTTAATTTTGTTAATTTACTAACTAGTCATTCTCATTGTACATCGTAATATTTGTCATGATATTTTTTTCTTTCGCTTGTGATAATCCTTTGTACTCGTAGGGGTCGTATGAGTGCTTACTTACAACTTTCTTGTGAAGGCGGCTTATTTTAGGATAAATCCTTTTGATCGTGCGCGTGATCTTAAGCCTTCCCGATTGGTCAGGCTGTTTGCAAAAGGTTCTAATATTGTATCCTAAACCAAATTTGCATACACAATTTAAACTGAAAATCGATTACGAACAAAGCGAAACGGATGTAATTGCAAATAAATTACCGGCAGGACACGGAGGGTCGTAAACGCCCTTTTTAATTATAAAACGCAGATCGGGTACATACTGTGTCAGAATATGAATAACCTCATAACTAGCGGCATGCTTTGACTTCGTTAAGGTGCATTTTTTCTTATTTTGAAAACCTGTTATTCCTTTGCGTTCAGTTCTGGTCTCTGGATGACATCATACTTATCATAGGAGCAGGTACCATGTGTGGTTAAAAGTAAAGTAAAAAAATCTCGTTTCTATAATAATAGGCTCTTTTTGTAACCAGCGTTAAGCTTGTATGGAGAAGTAAGGCAATGCTCGAGATCATTGCCTTACATGTTTTATATACATACATAAACGTCACGACTTTTTTCCAGAAGTGGTAGACAGGGGTGCAACCAAGACACCCACGTTTCGCCTTGTGTGTTTCGTTCCACAATGTGATAGGGGGCGAGCCTATCGCCATATCGAATAGAAAAATCCAATATAACTTTGTCCGACCTAGGACTCAAACCCGAGACCTTAGCTTTGGGCATAATATGTCACCACTTGTCTGGTTAGGCAACGCTTTCCACATCCATAGACAGTGTTTTTGCGACCGCAATCGTGTTTCATAGTGGCTGATACCCACTCCCAATAACTTTTATCATAATGTAAAGTCTGGACTACGTAGGTATGTATGTTGACGATTATTGTGTTTAGTTATAGAAAAATAAAGCAGAATACCTACTTACCGTTGAAACCGCAATAAGACGGTCGTGAAACTCGTTTAAAAGGGCGCACAAAGTATTAGCCGAGAATTCAGTAGAGTGCGCACTAATCGCTCAGAGCGACTTTTCAACTACAGTTGGCATAATCTACCTTTGTTCGCTTTTTAATTCTGAATGCTTATTATTTTTATTTGCGAGAGTGGATGCCCGCGGCAATGTTTGCATAATATTTAATTGGTTAGTAAGAAAACTTTATTGCTTACATAAACGTTGTATTACATTAGTCAACGTTGCTGACGTGCATAAATAATAATAATTAATAACACACACATGCTCACGCCTATATCCTCAAGGGGTAGTCAGAGATGGCAGTAGTGGCAACCACATTTTGCAGTTTCTCTAACACAAGACGCAATATGGGGCGATCCTTTAGTGTCGCAGGGCTTTAATCACAGTCGCAAGCACCTCATATTAGATTACACAAACAGAGACAATCACACAAAGTCAAGTGCCACCTGGAAATGGAATCTAGGGCCATACATTTCGCAGTCAATTTACACACAGCAGTATACCATAAATGTCAAAACCTATAACTTTGTACTGAATAGATATACCTATTATTTAAGAGGGACCACAAACAAATTATAATAATATTGATTGAATTATTACTATTCGCTCGCTGCACGCATAAAGACGGCTACGAACTGTATTTAAACTGGCAAACTAACATTGGCGATAGACAGTATCTGTTCTCACTCGACACTAGTTCATCGACCTACTCAACTACATATGCACACTTTGAAGCACTTTGCATGATAGAATGTAGGTATGGAGTGCGTGAGCCGACAAACCATTCCTTATCAAGCAATAGTATCAGTGAACATCAATAATGATTGGGAAATATGTTTAATTACTTTCCGATGGTTCTGTACATTACATTTCTTTACTGTTGCCTAATTCCTTATCTCGTGACGTGACCACTTCCCGCAGCACATCCGCTGCGTTTAATAAGATACGTAAGAGATTAACTTAGACTCCGCCGTTCCCGTAATATCCCCGGGGAGACATCGGCGTCCCGTTGTTTACTCGCTACATGTATGCGACCCAAAAACTCGCCAGCCAAGTTTAAAAGGAGCATTTGTTCTAGACCAAATCCCAGGCATAAGGTAACAAGAAAAACATCTTTACAAACTCACTTAGTTTGGCACACACGGCCGTCGGAATGATACAAGTTTTTTGTTTATGCTAATGCTTTTTCCTTTGTTTTTATGTTAGGAAAATGGCTTCACTGCACTTGATATTGGCAATTTTAATCCCCTTTCCCAACTAATAGGAATTCGTTGAGAAAAGCGATTAAAATAGTGCAGACTTGCTCGGAATCGCATGTTCTGTGTGGGATTAACCCCGCACACTGCTGACTTTCCATCGGCCGATAGGTTAGCCGGGACTTTTAATTAGAAAGAAAATTTCTACAGGCTCAGTCCCTAGAGCGACAAAGGGGAATGTCCAATATCCCCACATGGTTGAGTCTACATTTAATGCCACGTTAAGAGTACGTATTAAGCAAAGTTTCTTAGGCATCAATATCGATTTCAACCATGATTAATTAGATTAAATTGGCAATTGCATTCTCGAGATACGTAGACTTAAGTGAAAGGAATTCAAGAACCCCTCACTATAAATGAAATATTGAGTTATACGAGTAGTTTACATGTTGAGAACGACCCAGTGTCGCTAGCCGGCCGAGCGTCCCGCAACTTGTTATTAGATTTGTATCAAAAGTTAAAAACGGTACATCACAGGGCGCCGGGATTTTCAATCAAGTAAGTTTTCGCCGCTCCCAGATAAGCCATTGTATACTATCAAAGTATACTTTTTTAAAAACAAGTTGAGTAACAACTGAGATCTAAGTGTTCAGATGATAAAAACCTATTAAGACATAAATATTTCAAAATATAATAAGAAGTTGGAGAAAAAATGAATAATTGAAAGCACAATCTCTTTTATATTTAAAAAGAAGTAGAGGAAATCTGAAGACCGGCATTTCTCCGAAGACGCGATTTAAATATTTATAGAATTGACAACATAAATAATCGTGTTCCGAACCGTGGAGGGGTCAAACACGCTAAATCTGGGAGCTGAAAGAGATAAGAGTTATGCATCAATAATCATCTCGTGATTAATATCATCGCTTCCCTCGATAGCGCTCGGATTACACGAAGACGAATCAACAAGCCAAGTGGGCTGGAAAATATTATTGATTCTTTTGCGATGATATCTTTGCGTATTTTAATAATACATTTGTTTTAAAGTGTGGTCCTGACGGTTGTAGTTTGTGTTGTAAAAAAGGTTACCTAGTCCTATCAGATTTTGTTTAGAACTTCTTGCAGAAAGTACTGTTACGATAATTTGACTTCAATAAATCAGAAAGTTAGTACATTGCCGTCTCGTTAGCCTGTAGTGTTATATTTATTCGTTGATATTTTTTTAACAGGGTTCAATGGGCGTTTTGGGTCTACTGCAATTGTAACTGGGCAAATATGGGAAAAAATACTAAACTGCAGTCTCTCTCAGTCATTGTCTCCGCAAAGTTAGAAGACTAACTTTCCCCATACGTTTTCTAAGACTAGCAACACATGTTCGAATAGGTAACTAAATAATTAGCTCAATTTGGGAACAAACTAGTAACTCCACAGATAATACCGCTCCGCCGCATCCTATGCTAATAGCGCGATAATACCATTGCAAATTCCAACACTTAAATATTCTTTGAGTTCTGTTATCTGGATCAGACTGTGTAAACACTTCATTACTATACTGTAATACGAGTTTCCTTTTCTACTGTTCGACTTACTCTTTATTAATTTTGTATTGTATTGTATTGTATCAGCCCATATGCGACCCACTGCAGGGCACGGGCCTTCTCTACAATCGAGAGTACGATTGAGAGTGGTTAGGCCATATGGTCCACCACGCTGGCCTAATACGGGTTGGCGGACTTTTACATACCATAGAAATTAATTCTTTATTAATACTCGTATGCAATTCGAACTGCTTGCTGTAAAAGACAAAAACCTAATATTAGGTATATCTATTAGTTTTTATTAACATGCAATTGCAAACCTATTCTTTCAGTTATACGAGTAAATAAGAAAGCATTCATCTTGTGGATCGAATGTGTTTATAATCGTCGGAATGTATAATATTATGTGTACGTGAAAGATGTTTTGTTAATAATTTGTATATTCCGCATGGAATGTATTTATATTGACTACTGCTCATCGCCGTTCGTATGGTTAATATTTGTGAGATAAGCATTTGCCGCATCAACGAGAATAAAATATGGTTTTTGCTGCTGTAATTTCCATCTGACTGTTCTATTATTTACGGACCTTTCATTTTTTGTTGCTGCTTGTAGAAATTAGATCCCCATTTACACGGGGAAAGTTTCTCGCCTCGAAGATACGATTATCGTCAGGATATAAAAAAGTTGCATCGTGTAAACATTTATTCACTTGGCATCTCTATTGCCCAAAAACATCAGTCTCTTCGTAGCTTTACTTAGCTGCTGCCTACCTGAGGGAGCACGTTACGTTATTTGATGCCATTCCACGTTAGTAGTTTAAGCTAAGTTGCAAGTTGAAGTTACTAGTGAAGTGGGGACTGCGTCACAAACTAAGCCTTTGTTTGACTTGACAAGTTAGACGGTGGTTTATCCATTAGTCACGCAATCAATTGACTAACATTGTGGCCGCAGCTGCTAGCATGCTCACTAAGGAAGAACGGTCTATAATTAGCCAATATAAACGTAAAAGTAAGAAATAATCGCTGTTGAATAACAATATATTTCATAAACCGCAAAACCATTAAAATATGTCAATCGCATATTTTCTATGACACGTATTGCCTAGTGGGCTTGGTAAATCGCGTACACAAAACAATCGCAACTCAGCAGCCGCTTAGTTCACCGAAGTGAAAGACACACTGGAACTACCGTGAATTGACTCGAATTGAGTGTGATTGTTATGAGAGCAAACGTGACACGCAAACAATACGTTGTAACAAGGCAAACACAAAACAATGCCTTGCACACGTCACGCGTTATTCATAAACAAGTTAATCGGAGCTGCGTTTTTTGCTGGCTTTTCCGTCGAACCTCCGGTGTAGCCGCCCGTCACCCGGATGACAAATCACCGCCCCCCTTCCTCCCACTTTTAATGGCAAACGTAAAGGAAATATCTCCGTGTACTTTATTCAATTCTTTGCTTTGTTTACCTTCCTGGGTCTGCGAGTGGGACTGTGCTCTGAATTGACAATAACTGTTGTAATTAATACGTTCGTTGTTGGAGGGAAATTATTGCTGCAGCAGTGTAACAGAGCGGGGTGTTTGTCGCTCGGCGATGTAATGGTAACACTCGCTAGCCTTATTAGAGGGATCCTGTTCAATTTCATATCATTAACTTAATTTGTATTCGACATGTGAAACATTTCGTGGCATAAGTATGGTTTTGTTTGTAAAACGAGTCGAATATCGCAATAAATATAGGGAAAACGTGTCCTAATATTTCATATATGTACATAGTATTCCAGGTATATTTTTTCAGAACCTGTCGAAATATTTTACAGTCAACAGGAATTCCGCTGCTAAATTTTTTTGTACACGTGGAATTTATATTTTGTGGGTCGCATCCGGGACGGAGTAATCTAGTGGTTTTTTACAGACAAAAAATCTTCGGAACGTGTGCGTAGAAATGTATTTGAGCAGTTAATAAAATACTGCGGTCCAAACCGACGAGAGCAGAAATCCCGGCGTTTTTAGTGAACACAATATTTGGTTTGTAGAATTGAGATTGCGGATTCGCGGCGTGCTATCACCACCACAGAATGTTCCAGCGCGCGGAATTAAAATGTTAGTGGCGGAAACTATTTGTTTGGGGGTTTGAACCGTTTTCGATGACAATGGACTATTTTCTGAGAAATATCCGGCACTAGATATTGCCCGTGACTGTGTCTGATTTCCTTGCTATATTTAGTACTAACGGCACGACACGACGCTGCCCATTGCCTTTGAAACCGCATTACATTCTGATTAAGTGCAATATTCCGAATGACTGTCAGGCTTATTCGCCAGAATATTACTAATGTTGATACACAAACTTTACCAATGTACTGTATCGGCACTTCGACCTCGCATGGGAATCCGAATGTGATCCACATACGCTCTCTGCTTTTTTTTTCTTCATCAAAAGAAATATTGTAGGTATATTTATAAACCCACGTCGACTTCCTCCGAGTAGATATAGAGTAAAAACGCCAAAGAGAATTCGCCAATATTTCTTTTGTATAATATTGTTTTTGCAATATGGGCGCGGATTAGGGGTTTTGTTTATATTTGCGCGCGGCTTCCAGCCCTTCCTAGCCCTTATCGTTGTTTACCTAACTTATACGAATAAACACACGTTTGTTATCTCTAAGTGGGCTTATCTTTAAGCTCCAACGAGTGGAACCTACGTATTTTTGCTGGATTAACTCGAGTTTTTATGCTATTAATCCGCTTGAGGTCAAACTTGGCTGTCTTGTGTTCGGATTTGCTTTACTTGTTAAAGCGGCTTATGTTTTTTAATGGGTTGGAAAAAATGACAAAATTTCAGCCACAGGAAGCCTACCGCTGAACATAGACCTATCCCAAAGATTCTCTACATTGACGTGTAAGAAGTGGCCTGCATTCAGCGACTTCCTGCAACCTTAACTAGGTTGTCCGTCCACTTGGTAGGCGGGCGGCCGACACTGCGCTTGCCGAGATTAGATCTCGTAGGTAAACACCGAGCATAGCCCTCCCTATAGCGCGTTGAGTGACTTGAGCCTTCTTATGAGGCCCATAGTAAGAGGTCACGCTTTGGTGCCGCATGTCATCACTGGCAGCACACAACAATCAAAGATTTTCGTCTTTAGGCACTGAGGAATATTTGACATAATACATTTTATTAATTCTTTTTAACATTTTCTTCACATTTTTTCTCTTTGTACCAAATACGAAGTATTCGATTGCCAATCTAACATCCCAGGCTTAGTAGTGATGCCATGTGACAGCATGTGACAGTGGGTCGGTAAAGCGCACTACACACTAAAGCTGCCGGCCCGGTGACACAGCTCGCCGACACAACCCAGCGGCCTATAAGAAAATAATCATGTCGGTAACAAGCGCCCGCGCGTGTTGCCCGCCGACATGTAGGCATGTCGACGAAGCAAACGCTCTGCTTGTCTTAACGTCGAAAACGCCATTAAAATGTTCTTCATGTCATGTCGACCCAATGTCTTGTCGCCAACAAAGTTTTCCGACTTGCAATTTGTGAAGCCGCCAACCAGCCTCTCAACAAAATGTTCCCAACATAATTGTAGGCCGACGGGGCGGCGGCTTTGGTGTGTAGTGCGCTTTATATTGTCGCGTCCGCGGGCCGGCCGTGTGACGGCGTCGTTAAGCCGCGTCACAAACACTTTGACGCGCCAATGATTCCTATGCCCGGACATTTTTCACGCTGTCAAACTGTTCATCTGACGTGAAGTGTCATTTATTTGTAATAGGCATGGAAAAGCGTGAAATTGTTACGTACCAGATACGTTATACGGAATGTAATATTTTACAGATTAAAAGTGAACTTCAGAAATATATTTTCTGTATAGTTCATTGATGGTGTTGGGACATTTCTTTATCATTTTCATTATCATCATTTTTAATTTTTATTTGGTACAGCCACGCTGTTATTACGCATGACTCACAGGAAATTTACTTTGCTGTCGCGTTTCGTTCGGTGAGTAAGATTGCCGTATGCCGAATACCCGTTTCCTCTGCCCATCATTTTTCGTTCTCGCTCCATTCCTGATTTTAAGGGCCGATAACACATCTATGAACCAGGTCTGCTCGTTTGCCGGACCTATGCAATAAAAAAAACCGTCATGGATATCGACCTCCGTTCAGTGGTTAAGAACACGCCAGAGTGACTTGTATATCTGGGCAGTGGGTACAATTGTAGAGCATTATTGTGTCGACCAGGGAGACATCGCCGTCACAAGTCACAAATCTGCGGATACTATATAGATTGCATAGTGCTTCGTTTTATTTATTGCATAGGTCCATCAAATGAACAAAACAGGTCAGCTGATGGTAAGTGATAACAGTCGGATTGGAATTAGTGGCGGCATGATGATCGGCTCGCCCTAATCACGACACGGGAATGAGAGCGGTGAATTAATCGCTAGAGGCTTATCGCCTATTAGGGACACAAGCGTAAGCTTAATATATGTCGACAATGTGGTATGCCCAAGGCCTCTCACCATACTTCATTTAATGTTAGTAAATTGTATCCTTCCACTTCCTGTTCAAGTATAAAATCATTTGGTACAAAAAACCTTTGATGTTTATAATTGGTGACGTTCCTCCCGGAAATCCATTATACAGAAATCGGATTGTGAGCCAGCATAATGGAGCCTGCGAGTGCCTCAGCCTTTTCAGTTTATGAATACGTCTCTAATAATTTGCTTCCAGAAACATTTCGCAAAGGCTTGGTATATTTGCGCGCGGCTGCGATCAATGGCTTGCGTCTTCCTCGGTTCCTTATTCATTAGTGCTTGCTCGTCGCGATGCAGCCCTTTATGCGTTGCATCGATACATTTCGTATTCAAATACCACCATTCGACTATTTGTGAGAATATTCATAATGTACGGTTAAAGAGAGAGATAGTTGGGACCGCACTGCTTTGACAAAACGAAGATTACTGATTTGAGACTATGAACGTGTTGGAAAATTAGTTATTCATTGTTTCTTACTGTGACCATGTAGAAAATCTGTAATAAAGATTATTTTTCAAATGTCAGCTGGTCGTAAGCGTACAATTCAAGTGTTGTATTTGTTCATGGGCGGCGCCAATCCATCATTATCAGGTAATTCTATTGCTCGTTTGACGGACCTTTGCAATTATAAAAGCAATGGCAGTCGTATTTTTCCTTCATCCATAGAGGGTTGTGTTTGTGGTTTCATCACGTGTTGGATTAGTTTAAATAGAAGCCGTTAGGGCGTTAATAAACCCTAATCTACTGTTACCCGGTAAATATATTTTTACTCTAGTTTCGTTTGCACACTCTTTCGACCTATAAAACTGCAACTCCCTCAAACTAAATTTTACATTGTCAAGGCTTGTCGAGTCTCTGGAAACATTAGTCTGAAACTGCAATAAAAAAATATGATATAAAAAGAATTCATTTTGCTAAAGGAGTTTGCTGCGCTGTTTCTTTTTCAATGCGGTATGTATCACTTAACGACTCAAAACATCTTGTGAAACACTATTTGAATAAAGAATTTCCTTCAGAAACCACATTGATAAGAATGGACGCAATAATGCAATACTGTGGTAATACTACAGGGCAGCACAATACTACGACAATACTCGAACCACTTGTGTCCTTTGGCATTCAGGGCGACGTCGCAGGTAAGCAAAAGCAAATGTTTGCTGTTTTCAATTGGTTAGTTTTTATAAGATCTTTTGAAAAAATAAATATTACTACCACCGCTAGAGAAAAAAATATAGCAGTGAGGAAGAAACGGTACGAGAAACTCGCTCAGCAACACCAACTGCTTGTTGTTTTTGGCATTTAGTTGTAAAACATTCGCTACCTGTGTGATCGCTAAAATCCATTTACTCAACTGGTCACACGCCGTTATCCAACTGCGGGCCTCGGCGGAAGTAAACGGGTTAGTGTTGCTGCCGTGTCTGGACAACATCTGCAGTACACGATACGATTGAAAAAGTAAACCCAGGTGTGACCATCACAGGATTTGTTTTTTAGGGAACCAAATTGCAAGTACTTTCTTACCACGACAAAATAAACAAATCATAAATCTAATTTTGCCTCAATTTTCGATGAACTAATCAAAACAAACTAAAATGTATCTGCTAAGATTTTTACCAGCTATAATTAATTCGTATTTTTAAGTTTCGTGTAGATTTTTCCAGTAAAGGGCTGTAGGTTGTATAGAACTGGAAATACCGCAAAACACAGATCCCACGGGGATGTCACACGAAACAACCTCCCCATAAACGTCCCTCTTGAGACACACCATCCATCTAAATGAAATGTTAAACTGTGTCGATGTGCGAAATATTTCAAACTGAAAATCTATTTCATAACGGATGCCATGTTTCCGACGTGTTCCATGTAGAAATTCCGACCGTAATAACTAAGAAGTAAGTTTCGCGCAGGAATCGAAGGCGGGACTTGTCAGAGCGCCGACACAGTTGGCCCGCATTGTCCAAACGTGCGGTGGTTAGTTACCTAACTTATGTTAACCTGGCGATACGGCAGCCGCCGTTTGCGCCAAGTCTACTCGTACAACTGTACAATGGAAGGGTAATATTGTCAACATGTGTCATAGTACAGAATTATTCATTGCATGGATGTATGTTTAGTTCGGCTAGGTTTCTGCTTTGTCTTTTTCTGCCGACAAGCAATAGTTTGATAGCGCCGCTGTGTTTTGATTTGAGAAGATTGTAGCCAGTGATTATAATTTAAGAGACTTAAAACTTATCGGTGACGAACGCCGTGGAGGTATAGTAAATGTTTAAAGATAATGTGCATAAATACAATAAATCCATCGATCAGTCACATATATAGTCCTTACTCCACACTAAGATCGAATCTTGTGTCGTATCAGGAAATAATATCTAACTAAACTAATAGGTACCGTTTGACGTTTCATACTTTTAATAAATTTCAATAATATATTCCTGTCTATGAGCTGGTGAACTCTTAAGACCGGCGAGCGATAGTAATCAGAAACACAATATGACTTATAATTTATGCTATTATAAAAAAGATCGTTACCGTTCTGTTTGGCGCGGGTGTCTGCTACGCCGGGAATGGCTAGATCTGGTTCACCATAACGACGTGCTGTGGCTTGGCACACTACTTACTTTTGTATTTATGTCCGGGTGGATAGCAATAACTTACCGTACATCGTACATCAATAGTAATATTATTCCAGGTGTTCTAAACTATTTGAATACTTCACCTTTCCTGTCAGGGGCACTGAAAAAGACGTAAGGTTCCTCTTGACTAGAATAAAGTAGTGTTTTCAATAAATATAAACGTCTTTCTGTTTTCATTATTGTGTAATTGGGTGTCGAAATTTCCACTAACGCGAGCAAAGCCACGGGAATAAGTTTGTCCGAAAATTCATAAATATCACAACATCATTTCGTTACTTCATTTGCTTTCTGTTCTAATTAAACATAATGTTTAAAATGGTTAAGATAAACATCGCAGAAGTGTAACCTAGTTAATAATTCGGTCGCTTTGTACTTAGCGTACGTAGGACTTTGATACAAACCTTGCGTAGGATGGAAACAGTTTTACTGCAAATTCCTTGCTATTTTCCTAGTACGTGGGTGAAGTTGATCCTAACAGCTAGCTTCTAAAAATAGGGTCGGGTTACTGGGAGTAGATTTATTAATAAGGCTCCAGTTTTAATTTATGAGGGTTGGTGGGTGGTCTCTGTGACTACAACTCTTTATTTTTACGCTCTTTGTATGGATTATTTGATTGACAATACATGTATTCAAATACGCATAAAGAGCTCTGTTTTAGGGTCACTTTTAATACATTTTCCCTTTCTGCATTAAACAAATCATACACATGAACTTCGAATTGATATCGTTAAATAATTATATGGTTCCGAATCTGTACAGCTACGTACGACTCGAAAATATACGTCATCAACGTTATCTTTAGCTGTTAACGTTATCTTAGAAGTCCAAAGCTTACACATCGATTAAATTAAATTTTAGATCGATCGATTAGATTAAATCGATTTCTCCACTCTTTTGTTGAAAGAGGCCTGCGTTCAGCGCCTTAAACCATTGTAGTAATCCGAACAGTATCGCGTAACGTCTTGCTCGATATATTTAGATTATTGTTTCCTCCAGTGCCTGTACTAATAAGCCGTTGGTATCCAAAGTCACGCTCCACATCTTTCCCGCATTGAAGTAAAGTCTTACAAACGCACAGAGCATTTAACATAATACCAAGGATAAATATGTGGTTATGATTGTTTAGCCTGTCCAGCTGCCAGATCCCTGCGTAATCTTTCCCCTCTGCCTAACCATTGTCGGAAGTGAGTCTATTGCCCCATGTCTGTGGCAACCGGCCAAAGCTTTATAGGTCATCCGCTCCTTATTGCCATGCAAATATAAACATTTGCTCTGTATAAAATAGTTGCAACTATAAAGGAACAAATAATATTCAATTTATTCATTACTTTTGTAATATGCTGGCTGAAATGTTAAGTAATTTCGTTGTGTTAATGCCCACTGGTCTGTGAAATGTATGAGAATACTCTGCTATTTGTGAGCTTTGTATTCGCGTATATAAGTAACGGAAATTAACTTACATACTGTTTAAGTTCGCGCTTGTATGTCTAACAATGTGGACAAGGTGTGATTTGTGCCAACCGAAATTCACGGAGTTTTCAATGTCACAATGTGATAGGGATGTGCCTAAATAAACAAAAGCAAGAATAAATTTTCAGTTACAAAATATATCAATCATCTTTAACATTTTTATCAATGGAATGTCCACTAGTAAACACGGACGTCTCCACGATATATACAGCGGTATGAAATTATATGAAAATCTTTATTGACCTCACAAAATGTCAGACATTATTTAGACTTGGTAAAATTTTCCTTTTTGTTTTCGCCATAGAAAAACGGGCAAGAAACTCCAGCGTTGCTATTTCCAAAACAAGTTAACAATACAGTGATTGTACAGGAGTCGCAGCTTAATTGAATTCATAGCTGATCATTAAATAATTTATGATAATAATTGATTAATAATAATATTGGTTAAGTTATTCCGTACGCTTGAGTTAAGTGAAGTCGCCCAGAACTCAGAATCCGTATACACAGTTCTGCCAAAGCAATGAATAGTAATAAAAGTTTCAGATTGATTAAAAGTTATCATTATAAGCTAGGTTGCTCAAATTCAATGGGTCAAATATTAAAAAATAAATAATACATAAATACACCCAACAGTCACATACATAGTTCTGACCCCACATTAAGATCGAGTCTTGTGTCGTGGGTATCAGAAACTACGAGAGACTTTTCGGTCTCGCAAACACCCATACCCGAAACAAATACATGTGGTTTACACAAATATTTGTTTTGACGCGGGGATCCAACCCGCGGCCTCTCGTTTCACAGGCGGCGTTTAACCAACTGCGCCACGAAGGCTGTCATATTGCAATGAAATAATTCGTTTGTTGTATAAATCCATTCAAATAATTGAGTTTTGGGCGCTGCCAACCTTCGAGGATATATAATACGTATAATTTTCCCTCAGAGTCACATAATGTCCCGTACAGAAATGCGAATCAATTTTTATCGGGCCATAATTCAGCGGGAAAGCCGTGTGGCCACAATTAAACCTGTGTGACGGGGCCGCAACAAACGTCCTCGTTACGCCCTTTGTGTGCAAATGTCCTGGTGTTACGTTATTTACGTACACGTAGCAGCGGGCCCTACTACGGGAAGAGGACTCGATGCTTATTTTTCTTAGGGAGTCTGCGGTTCGTGGTAAGAGCTCGTCTTATAATCAAACCATTAAGAACAGTGTGTAAACTGTACCTCAATACTGTAAATAATCCACAATAAAATATGGTAATATAATAAGTCTGCTATAAACATTATATAGGTAGTAATTGTTAGTCCTGATAAAAAGTTTATATGAAAGGTAAAGGCATATCTTTATAAAAGTTACGGCTGTTAACTTATTGCGCTAAACGTCAATTACAAACAAACGTCAAAATCGACACTTTGAAATTGGACGCTGAACGCTGAAATTAAAAAATGGTGACGCTTTGAAAAAACACGAGCAAACAAACGAACGGCCAATTAATTTGGCAGTGCTGTGAGTTTAATAGCGCTGAAGAAAATGATAAACACGTTGATAAATTGACGTCTGCATTTTTTCGAAGCCTTGTTTTCCCAATTATACCCTAGGATAACTATTTTTCATATAACTCTTTTAATTTTCGCTAGTGATTTTTCCATACAAAGAAATCGAATGTAACTTCGAGCAATAAAATTTAAAAATCAAGTCAAAATCAAAATACTATTAATTCAAATAGTATTTCGCAAGATCTTTTGAATCGTTAGTTACTGCTACCACGTAATAATCACTTCTAATTTCTCATAGAGTATTCGTAGCAACGAGTACCGATCGATAACGCAACGAGTCATAATACAATGGTAACCTGACAATGATAATGTGTCGAGCACACAGTTGTATGGGTAAAAAAGTGGCATTCGTGCGATTACTGCTGGGTTGTACAAGTGTTTATAAATAACGCGGAGCCCCGCGGGTATTGATAGGCCTTACTTATTGCTTTAATCGACTTTTATAGCCTATAAATGGCTGTTTTGGTATGGGAATTAAATGGTAGAATTTTAATAGCCAGGTAGTAGATTGATTACGAGAGATGGTGTGTTCTAATTTTAAATAGGGTGTTTTTGTCGCTAAGTAATCTAGTAGGTCATGAAATCTTACGGAAGCTATTAGCTTATTGGGCAAGTTTAAAGGTGTAATTAAATAAACTACATTGTTGTCAGCAGCTCGTGGTAGGGGCCGTCCGTAGGGTGGTATCCGTCCGGACAGTGACGACTGTATACAATGATAGAATATGTACACGTCATGGTGACACACGGAAGTGCATCGCATTTCGTGTTCAGAATGTCTACGTCCAGTTTAATTTTAGCTCAGCATATTCTTACTCTATTTGACTTCACTATACTAAATATCATTTACGTTTTACTCACTGCCATGCAGTATCCAAAAAAACCTATATAATCCTTACTTTTCATCCTTACTACCTCGTTCTCATAAATGTCTAAAAGGTTTTAATAATAAAAAAGCTTGTAAGTCCGAAATTGCCGGGCAGCGTCCACATTGATCCAGGAAGCGGGGCTGCGCGGCTAATTGTTCACGAGCTCCATTGCGTTGCGCGTATCAGTGCCCACCCCGGCAGCCCGCCGAGCGTGAAAGTTACATTGTCGGCCGCTCTGCGAATGTGGGCTTGCCGCTTGCTCCATTGTCCAAAATATCGTTTGAACTTCTTGTTGTAGTTCATTTTGTCGCCCTCACTACTGCTTAGTCACGGCTTCTCGTGACGTGCGAGGGATTCATACTTTTAATGTTGTTTTGCTTAATTAGTTGGTTAGTTAAGTGCATACATGAACATCACGCCTTTTTCTAGAAGGGGTAGGCAGAGATGCAATCAGGACACCCACGCTTTGCTTTACGTGTTCCGTCCCTTGATGTGATAGGGGGCGAGCCCATCGCACTATCGGGCACAAATTGACTCCGGGCTGATAATGAATAGAAACATCTAATATCACGCTGACCTCAGCTTTTAATCATACCGTAGTACAAATACGCCACCGAGGCAGTGATCAGTTCATTTTTATCGTAAACAAAGAAAGGTTTTTATCCGCTGCACTGTATTATACTTATACCATGGATATTGGATATGGTATATGTAAACGTATCAAAGAAAAACCTTATGTTATTCATGCTTATGGAACGCCATATCGAGCGTCATTTTCACGTACCAGTTCGTCATTTTTACCGAGTCTGTAAAGTTCATGGATTGCTACGTGATGGGCAGAGTTTAATACGAAAATTGAAACGCAGCATTAGTTATTTGTTGTTTAACTCACGAATCACCAACAATGCTTTGAACGTACACAATGATTGGATGAATGCCATTGGAATTAGAACCGGTTGATTCATCCATTCATTTCTCCGGACATTGTGAACAATGTCCAATAATGAGAATACCGAATCTGCTTTGTCCGCGCACGTTTAATATTTAAATTCTGCTGCCGAATGCCGCCGTTAATTGGCCGATATTACCCGAGTCAATAGGTACACTCCACTCTCAGTATTAATTGCGTATTGTTCAAATTTTAGACGGAATGGAAAATTGTATAAAAAATGAGTGAACATTTTAACTTTTAATCGATAACAAGTTAGTGTAGTTGGCAGCAAATTTACGTTAAAAAATATACATACATCTGGTTATCTAAGCTTCGTGTATATCCGTGTATATAATACACATAATATATAACAAATTCCAGAATTTGATCCTTAGTAGCAACATTACCGAATAGTGTAATAATAGGTACAGATGGTTTTTTTTTCAAAATCATCGGGTTTGATTCCTGACTAGGCATAGTGATTTATTAAAAATCTAAGTATGCAGTTTTAGTTTTCATCAAAATCGAGCTATTAAATCATTCGAGAATTTTTCGATATACCTCATTGTTTCGGATTTGGGCATCCAAGCCCACTTGAAAAATTCAACCTGAATATTCCCTTTTTCAAGCTTCAGTTTACATTTTTTGTTTTCTCTCTATAGAAGTATTGTTTGTGTTTTTTTGGAATCATATTTTTTTTTGTAGAGTTTAAATGTTAACACAAATGTTCACATGTTATTGGCTCTTGTAGGGAACATTTATTATAATACTTCTTATAATAATATTATGTACAGTGCAGTGGCGAAGGGTGATTTTTTTAAAAAGGGAAGCCGAAGCTCAATACGCGAAATAAGTGTGTTTATACCTACTGGTCCTACATAGGGAAGACAATGCGACTGATAAGTACTTGATAGTAAACATAGTTTAGTCCGGATTGAGTACATCAACTTATCGTGAGATGCTTCAGAGAATTAGCCCGAAACGCGACACATTTACATAATATGTACGTGTATCCTTATATCCGGACGTTTGCGAATATCCAACCGCCAGCAAATTATTCCTCCGACAATCTCACTCACCAAACGAAACGATTGCGTTTCGTATGATGGCATCTACGTACTGCGGTCGTCAATTATATTTTAATATTTCCAATATACAAAATTTGCAATGTCATCATGAGAAAATTAAAAAAGTATATTTTTAAACCGCACGTGAATATAAGATTAATAACGAAAAATTAATGATCTAGATACAATGTTAACAAGTACGTTAGCCGCGCTTTTATTAGTTGTATTATTAGTAGTCGAGCACTTCCTAAAATCTAAACAGTAACGTTATTTCCGAAATTGACAATCTAAACATGTACGTCCCTCACGATTATTAATTTGGTTCCATTACAACATAATAATACTATTAATATTTATGTAAATTTTGTAATTTAAAACATTAAAAACTAAATGCGTGAACCAGCTAATACTCGTATACTGTTAAAATGTTAATACAACACTTATAAATGCAGTGATATCTACACAAATACACACATAAACACACCAAATGCTGAAGAGTCTCAGCATGCCTCCTGCTTTTTTAACGGAAATTGAACCTTAAATCTTTATAAGTTTAAGGTACAATTTTGCGTGATTTGTTGCAAACTACACAACCATGTCACACCAATGCGTAACATGCAGCCGACGCGGGCGGTCGGCGCACGGGCCGCGCCATTGTTATTCAATAAGCCGAACAATTTTGGCAGTAATTCGCCAGAGGTCGCAACGCGGCGCAATCTAATTACGTGTTTGCTATGCGCCTCCGCAGTAATATTTACCTATGTGGCCGACAGATGTCGTTGAATAAAATGAGTTTAGATATTACATAAATAATTTTGAAAAATTTGCTTGTTTATAGTGTAATGATAAATTACAAAAGGTAAGCCGCAGGGAATCGAGTTATATGGAGCCTTCGCCACTGGTACAGTGTTTTATTGTATTGTATTGTATCAGCCCATATACGACCTACTGCAGGGCACGGGCCTCCTCTACAATCGAGAGTACGATTGAGAGTGGTTAGGCCATATAGTCCACCACGCTGGCCTAGTGCGGGTTGGCGGACTTACATACCGTAGAAATTCTTTATAATCGCTACGATATGCAGGTTTCCTCACGATGTTTTCCTTCACCGTTAAAGTGCGTGGTGATTGACTATCAATACACACATAACTCCGAAAAGTCAGAGGTGTGCCCTGGGATTTGAACCCGCAACCACCGTAAACATGTAGGCAGCCGAGTCTGGTCCGTTACCAACAGGCCACCACGCGCTTCAACAAACAGTGTTTTATTGGTGTTTTAAATATAATAAACTAGTGGCCCGCCCCCGCTTCACTTGGGTGCAGATGGTTCTTGATTCCACTCCACACCAGATACATATTATTTTCGTACAATCTAGGACACCCTATATATGTATTATACATATAAACATTCCTCTTGAATCACTCTATCTATTAAAATAAACCGAATCAAAATCAGTTGCGTAGATATAAAGATCTAAACATACATAAGGACACACAGACAGCGGGAAGTGACGTTGTTTTTATACTATGTAGTGATAAATAAATTCAAAGATACAAACACTATAATAAAAGTTTTTAACACCCCTAAAATATGTACGTTTATTTATGCACCTACCGCCCCGTTACACTTGCTACGCACGACTCGGTTCTACGCGTAGCGCACAAGCGCTACGAATTTTGAGGCAAAAGTTAAAATACAATACGAATATTTAGTGAGTCGAATTTGATGAATAAAGCGCCGAGTATTATTACGAATAAAAGCTTTGTATTTTTAAAGAAATCGATAGAAACGCTAAATGTTTCTCAGAATAAAGCTTTGTACTTTTTCGTAATTCAATTATGTTTTTCATTTGTGGCTTTTATAAAATGCGCGCACAAATTAACGTTGAAGCAGATAAGAAAAGTGTAATCCCACAATCATTTTCAGCTTGCTTACACTCCAGAGTCTTTACCTAATTTATTGTTTATATTTCTTTTAGTTTTTTTGCACATGATATAGTGCTGTTTTAAAGCATAATATAAATTATGGGCAAATTATATTGAATTATGATGAGGTCATTGTTTGAAAGTCTTTACGATAGAAATTTACGATGGAAGCAGAAAAAATATTATTACTACGTTGTCTATCATCATCGTTTATATCCACATTAATTAAAAGCATATTAATTCGTCCATATTGTAAATAAGAAAATGGATTTGCGGCTTAAATAATGTATTTTATTTATTGTGTATTTTCACAGTCGGCACGTGAAAGTAAGGAGCTTAATATAGTTTAATTAATACGAGTGCATTGTTGACGGTGGACGGTCGGAATTTGAACAGCTGTGAGGGTTTACAGCCCTACATTATTACGCCAGAATATTATAGGGAAGATCCCACAAATATATTAATGATATAACCCTTATATTTGAACTTAGCGTGCCCTCGAGGCCACCATGCGCTAAAGCTAAAGAACGATCAAGCATCTTCTGGAGCCGAGCTACCTCATTTGGCAAATCAATAAAAGTGATGCAATAGGTCTGCGGATGAGACATTACACTGAAACCGTAACCCTCGTATTACAAGCCATAGTCACCACATTCGGTTAAAGAGACAAAAACTAATTCAAGACAGTTTTCTTGACGCAATTACGTAATGAAAGGTCTATACATCCGGGCAACTCCGAGTATCCTATCACCATAAACTTGAGCGCCATTAAAAACATGTGTTAGACAGAATATAAGATTTGCTGAGCAGCGCTAGTTGTCTCCGATACAGCGTTAAAAAATAAAAGGCGGTGAGCGCGACATGTAGGTCAATTGGTCTCGGGCACTAAGTGTAAAAGCGGGGACGATGAACAGCTGCGGCTTCACGATACGGCGTTATCGGCAACTATGCACTATAATCTCGTTATATTATCTCCTGCCACTCTACTCCATTATACCCACGCCTGCTTCACTCCATGGCGAAAAGAGCTAAGATTAAAGGAAGGGCCAAAGTTGTGAGCTGTTCTACTTGTTAGTTTAAATATGTGTTACGTATAAAGCGGGTTGCTAACTCCTGAAGATCAAATCGCTTTCACTATTAAAGTTATAATCCCACGAACAAGCAAGACTCTAACGACCTTATTCATAGATAGTTTTAAAACCTATTATAATTATAGAATGTTTTATCTTCTTCGCTCAAACTGAACTAAAAGTTGTTCGAAAGGGACATAATAATCGATAACTAAAATAGGGTTTAAGATTGTCTATGAACAAAACCGTCAATCTACAAAGTCTAGCGACAATCTTATCAAACTAAATATAATATTTTATTCATAAGGTAGGTCTTGGATTAGACACTTCTATAGACTTATGAGAATTATAAATAAAGCCTTATTATATAAAATATTGCATTGTGCAGTAAAAAATATTATACTCAAATACCATACCGTTTTTGCTTTTTCCAGTTTACAGATATAAGACATATGTTTGAAGGCGGTGGGCCTCCGTATGACTGATGTTGAAATATTCATCACTTCCTCACACGCTTGTTTACGAGTTACGAGCACATAAAGCTCAGCCAATCGAAATTTCAATGAATATGAGCCGCGGAACTGTTCGCGCCTTGTTTTATGATCAATACTCCTTGCAGGGGGTTAACCAATCTCCGGTGCGTTTATGAGGAGCTCGACATATACTGGCGGCTATGTTCATGGGAAATTGTTTTTGTTAATTCGCCCTTACTTCCTTGTTACACTTAATAATGAAAATATTCTTATTCAATTGAAATGTTATGGTAATGTACTTTAGTCCTTTCCTAATATTATACGTTATGACTACAAATACAACTTAGTTACAAAAATATTTTATTAGTCTTTATTGAGGTCATTATAAGGTTTGGCATTCGAACAATGTCACCTTTAGATCTATCCTTCTATTTTAGTCAAGTTCAATCTTTGTGCTAATTTCAATACTTCGTCAAATCCTTTGGAAAACATTTTATTTGTCTCCGATACCCACGGCGCTAGCAGATATTACTAATGTTAGTCCTCTGGTCAACAATATTTTAAAATTCATTTTAAATGGCGCACGATCGTGGTCACCTCGTGTTATTAGTGGTACAGTATGAGTGGTACAGCGTCCAGCATAACCGGAGCTCTGCTATACACGCAGCTGGTGCGGATAAAAACCGGCTTAAAATGCCATTACGCGAACAAGAACTTAGCACTCTCTGATGAACCATTACGCCGGTTATAAAAACATTATGGCGTTACAATCCTTTCCTTTCTAATGCTCCATCTGTGTTTATTTTATACTGGTACGACAAAGTGCTGCCTCAGTGGTGCATTTGTACTACGGTACAATTACAACGCTGAGGTCTTTGGTTCGAATCCCGGGTCGGGCAAAGTAATATTTAATTGTCTACTAATTATAATCAGCCCGGAGTCAGGAATTTATGCCCGACATGGTAATAAGCTCGCCTCAATCACATCGTGGGACGGAACATAGAAAGCAAAACGAGGGAGTCCTGGTTGCTAGCAGGACTCTACCAGCACCTCTGCCTACCCCTTCTGAGAAAAGGCGTGTGGTACATGTATGGTACAAGAAAACGGGGCATCTAATAGTAAGTGAGACAGTAATAGAATATCCGGCGTGAGACAGGTATCGACCGCCCGATGTAGTATTCATAATATGATATATACCAGCCTCTTTGAAAACTTACAAAAGCTGACGTGCAATGACTAGTAGTCGTAGCGCGTACAAGCAGTGATGTGAACAGATGTAATCATGTCGTAACGGAGCTCAAAACTGTTTGTTGCCACTCGATATTGTATGTGGATGTGATTGCACTTTAGGTGCAGTGCAGTTTTTTTGCCGAGTCACATACAAATATAAACGCGAAATACCTACGTGGATTGGTTTATGAATTTTCTTCCAATATTGTACAGTGGTCCTTTTTAGGGCGGATTTCTCTTTTAATATTCCATCAATGTTCCATGTCATGTTGTCTGGGTGTGGGCAGGTTAATTGGTTTGAAATGCAGACAATACTCGTCTAAGGTTTCACCCATCAACATTTACGAGTAGTGAACCAGGGGCAAGTGTTGTATCTACAACGATATCGACAGGTTTATTCTCCGACGCAAGGAATTCTTCAGCTGTGTAATGCACGATACAATTAGTGTCCGTAGCTGTAAAAGTCCGTTTTGTTCTCAATTTCACTAAAAGATAAGACCATTAGCCTTATCATTTTATGATCGGCCTGACATCAAACCTCACTGAGACAGGGCCACAGAACAGATGAATATGGTTAAAAGGGTAATACAAGCGTTTGACGCGACGCGTGGTGGTGCCCAGTGAGCTTCACTGACGCGGAACGGATGATTTGTCAAGTTAGTCGCTGTCGAAACGCTTTGAAGCGTCGTGCTCCGATGAAATAGAATAAAAATGCAGATTGTGCTATTTTATCCTGCAGTTCCTATAGTAAAGAGTCGAATATCAAGAGAGTAGGAATTTCACACCAAAATTAAACCTAATTTTATTTATTTTCACCTTTACGTCCGAAAATTGCGGTCATTGATTACGACATTTTAAAGAATCCGATAATGTTATAGACGACTGTTCAAACATATACATTGCTAATTACGCGAACATATATTACAATGCTCGCAAATGCAAAATTTCTATGCAATGCATACCTACCACTTCCTTTTGTTCTGTCTACATGTCACATGTCACGTAGTGTTGTAGTCATTTACATTATTTCTATACCGATGTAGTTATAGATTTTGTATAAATAAGTTGATCATAGGCGTTAATCAAAGAACTTAATTAAATATTTTTGATAATTTGAAATTGGGGTGACGTTTCATAAAGTTGACGACCTATCTTCAAAATGTTCTAATATCATGCCTCCGCTTAACATGTGTTAGAGTCTGAATATACTTTATAATATAGTACCTCATTCATTTATAGGTTTCCAAAAGTGAGTGGAAATCAAGCACAATTGGTTCTATTCATTGTCGTGGAACAGACTACGGAAAATCTGGATATTGGAAACGAAACAGAATAACGTGCAACAATTTTGGAAAAACACACACATGTATATAAATAAATATTTAAGAATAACAAAGAATACAAACCGACAATTAACCTCAAATCTATGAACGCACTTCAATTTAATGATAAAATTGACTTTTATCAATAATTTCACATTTACACAATTATGTATTATATATGACTAAATATACTTTTTTCCCCCATAGATATAATTAAAAACATTGTTTTTCCATATGGTCCAATCATCTGGGAAGTTTTAAAAATGGCTGACTTTATAGATTTTGAGGTGCTCTTTTCGGATTTCCATTTTGCGACCTCGTATCTTTGTCGCTCGCGCCGCCATAGTGAAAAAATGGCATCTAAAAGCAGGTTTTAAAAATATCTCCTTTCATGGCTTTATGACCGCAAACGACACTATACAACTGACTTAGACTAAAAATTCTATTGAGTTCTGTCGGCAGATGTTCAGGACAAGAAAGGGGGGGGGGGGCAACAGAATGACGATCCATTCCTTTATACCGGTTGTCCCAGAACTCGATGATAAACCGGCAACGAGAGATAAACCAAACTATGACGGCTCAGCAAAAAAAAAATTGTCCTATCTCCGATAGTTTAAAAAAAACAGTCTATGTAGTAAACATTCGAAAACATCTACTTTGACCAGCACTTTGTGGTATTGTGACTGGTGATTACTAAAATTATTTTTTTCAATTGACTTGATACAATGGTACATAGATACGCTTAAGAACTATACTAGTATACCAAATTATATCATAAAATCAAAATCAAAATATACTTGATTTTGCAAGAAATATGATCAAACATTTTAAAGAAGGAATATTTAATTATTTATTGATCAAATTTAATACTTCATACTGAAAAAAATATGTAGACCTGCTATAGTGTCTATGGCAAGTTGTACCAAAAATTGGCGCATTTTATCAACATTCTAAAATGCTACTTCGCATTTCTTCCACAGATTTCCTTTTTATTCAGTTTTTGGTGGTGAAGGACCTTCTTTAACAAGTCTCAAATTTTAATGTTTTTACTCAAACTTGATTTTTTAGGGACATTGTATCTTTTTTTTAACTCAAAGAGACGGGATGGGGTTGGAATACATGCCTTAAGTGAGAAAACGAGACGAGACGGGACGGAAAGGAAATAATAAATAAAATATATCTCGGCCAACTTCATGCGTACTAATCAGCAGTGTAAATACACTGTTGTGTTCCGGTTTGAAGGCCATTGCAGCCAGAGCAACTACTAGGCATAATGAGATTTAACATCTTATGTCTCAGGATGGCGAGCGCAGGGGAATGCCAAGCATTGCATTGTGATTCATGGTGTTGTTTGGTTTTGCTACTGATCATGAGAGGTCGTATCGCTTAGCATCAGGCGAATGGCATGCTCGTCTTGACATTCACTGCAATAAAAAAATGGCGCAGATGGGCCTTTCAAATACAAAAAGAATGTTGTTAATTCGTCACACACACTTTGTCTTATTAAATTTTAACATCTATCCGCCCTTATTGAAAATCCCTATGTATAGATGAGTAAAATAGAATAAAAATAAAGTTATTTTTGAATATAACACATAATAGTTTCATTTATTTTCCGTCAATTGACATAATAATGTTGAAATAACTATATCAGGAAAGACCGTTTAGTATATCCATAAAATACGTTTCGGTATGATACTTTAAGTGGACTATTTTAGCTTTACTACATTGGTTTGGTGGAGGTTTTGTGTTGTGTAAACGACGTCGCTGGTTTTGCTACTATTTGACGGCTAATGCCTTCCTAACTATATGCAACTGTTCTGTGGACAAGGCTTTATTGCATAAGGCGAATGTCAATTGTGGGTGGTATGTGTATACTTCACATACCTTCGATATTCTGGTGAAGCATTGTTTAGTTTTTATATTTTCTTTTTCTACTAGACTAAAAAAACATTTTCGAGTGGCACAACAAAGACTTTGTATTCTAGTGTTTCAGTTTCAGTTTGATTTCAGTCGATACAAGCATTCGACGTGTTTATGGATACATTTTTCCATTTCAAACGCGGCAATGAAATCTGAACATAATATAAAGAAAACGTCCCGAGCCCGAGGGACTTCAATATTTTCGTATTCTGCAGTGTAACAACAAAAGGTTATTCAGAGCAGTCTATTCTCGGGTGCAAATGCGTTCCGACACAAACTTTCACGATTGACTTTGAAATAAGTCGTTCGTTGCACTATTGATTTATTCAAATCAGGTTTGTTCGTTTGTACGGAGCGCGGACCTGTCAACGTGTCCCGTAACTTTATTAGAAGACTCGTTCTGATGTGTTCGCAACTTTTTTATTGAATTAGAAGTTAGCGCTGAAGATAGGAGAGACTATATTAATGTTATAGTACGAGGCTAGTGTGTCGTGTTCTGGTATTAGGCGATGGTTCGCTTTCGAACAAGCTCGCATTATTATGTTGTCATAGCATCATGGGCATTTATAAAGATGCCCTAAGGAGGCTAATAACAATTATGCTGTATTATTGTAGTCGTTTCGCATCATTTGGTACTTAGTACAGTAGTTTAATAGCCTTTGAGTTACAGACTACAGTTGATTTAGAAATGCTAGGTGATTCAATTCTCCCACAAAGACGTGCAATGTTTATGTGATCAACAAATACTGTTTCGACCCCGGCTGTAGTGAGGCTGAGCAGTTTTTTCTAGTTTCTGATAATGATGACATAAGACTTGGTATCTCACTATAGGATCAGTGTTTTTGTATTTTTTTTTCCTATTATCATGCTTAAACAAAGATGTTTAACCAAATAATAAAGCAAAGTGAGCGTAAAATATCGATACTTGGTCTAGACATTTTCATAAATCAGATGATGCGCGCCAACTCCAGACTAACAACGCTCCCTACTGCTTAGATAAAGACAATAGTTTAAAGAATGTAATGAAGTGTGCAGAACGAGGGTTGCGGCGGAACTCCCTCGGGACGCGACTCTCGCCAGCCTTGTTATAGATTTAGCAAATCTATTGTAACAAGACACCTCACCGACACTTGCATTTGTTTTAGTGACACGAGGTGGTTAAAATGAGACATGATCACTCAGTGACAAAGCTCATTTAATAAAGAAAAAAAAAGTGGTTAAGCTTTGCAGCTACTTAGCAGGTGCCAAGTGTAGCTAATATAGAGTATTCTGCGGCGAGAGTGACACAAAGTGGCTAAATGCACCCGATAAGTTTCGTGCAGCCCACACGGACTATTTATCGTTAGTTAGATATGTTATCTAATTTCTCGTCACAATTATATGGCTGAAACATAAGTACGACTGTGTCTCAACAAATTTGGGTCGAGGCACAACAGTTAAAAAGTGCGTTGGTTCGATATCTTTAATCTCTCATATCCTCCATATGACAACTAATGGGCTAAAAATGTAAGATGTTAAAGACCGGGTGAAACGACTAGCATTGAACAGGAAACTGGGTCCTGGCACCGTTCGGAATAAGCATGAAACATCATTCTTACACCTACAAAGGGCTTCACAAGAATTTCACACCGGCATTTAGATTAAAAAGCAAATTGCGTTTATTCCGGCGTATAATGAAAGTACGTTACAGCTAACACTGAGCAAACTCAGCGCTCCAGTGCAGGCGCCGCTCTCGCCTGTAATGAGTAATGTGCATTTAAATAAAAAATTAAAGCTCTCCCGCCGCCCGCGCGCGGCGCCGCTCAATAAATATTTACATTGCGAAATGGATTCATTTCATGTGACTGTCGATGTTCATTGAGATTTTATAAGTTGTGTGTAACCTAATTTCAATATTAAGTAGCTTGCTTAATCCGAGGTTTACGTGCCCTGTCGATTAACAATTTATAATTATGTTGCGGTTCTGTGATTGCAGTATCTAATAGTTTTTGGTATTGCAATTTTGAAATCTTAAAGCACGATATCTGGCGTCATTATGCATTATAAGCTATTAGACCAAGAGCCCGTCAGCTTCAGACCTTCGTCATTATAAAAGTTAAAAGTTTGTCTGCGCATGCCTCTAATACGGGCACCACACGATCAGTAATCATGAAGTTTGGATCGTGGTTATTTGGTTGATCTCACCTTCAATGTACCCGATAAGATGAAAGAATTGTTAAATGTCTGGCTGTCACAGGATAATCTTAACATATTTTCCTTATCATGTTAGATAAAATATATTATTTTATTAAAATTAGTACACCACTTATAATAATTTATTAATAACAGTTTAAATAACTAAACTATATAGAAATAAAAAAATATGAAAACAAAATATTTAACTTACAACTGGGGACACATATGACTCGCACTGTTAAAAAGTTATCAGATCTCATGTAGAGCTAGGCTCTTTACGTCCTAACTCTACAAGGCCTTATTTCACTAACTCTATACTTTAGCCAAAATATGTGGCTTTTTAAAGATGAACTTCAAAATTGCAAATGTATCTCCTCACCAAAAATAAATACTCACGGTTTTATAATTTTTTGTATATCCACATTTCAGACGGGGGTGATATAGATTATGTAACATAAACTTAAGTGTTTAATTTGATAGCTAGTTTTATGCAAAGTCACAGCCATAAGGAGCTTTCATTTTAAAAAAATACATAGGGTTCCGCGCAAATAATAATCAATTTATATCTATATCCATATCTTCTTTTTCAATACATACAGTATGACAAAAAACCCTGCTCCATAACACGCATTTGGGTATCTCAACTGTAGTATGTTATTATTGTGTACGAAAAAAATATAATATAGGATAACATAATCATCGTATGTTCTAATACATATTTTAGATCCAATATTACCCTAAAATCTAGCAAAGTTTTAAATTCTGACAACAATAACATACATTCGGACAATTCTGAAACGTCGCACCGCACTTTGCTTGTTCCGAATACGGTTGTTCGCAGTGTGATGTGAGGTTCCCAATGTATGTGAAACGGATCTTTTGAATAGAACACATTAATGACGCTTGATAACACCTTCATCGATAAGACACATTTTTTGTCACCTGTATAATCAGTTTGTAACCGATCGACGTCTGTACATGGAAGATAAATGAGAAAAATTGATATGGGGAATACTGTCTGTATTAACGTAATAGAATCCAAAACAATGATTTTTTTTTTGCTGTTTTTCTGTGCGTAATAAACTCAGAAACGGTTTAATGGATTTCGATAAAATTTGGTATGGAGGTAGCTGACACCCTGGATTAACATACTTTTTATCCCGTAATGTTCCCGTGGAATGAGCAAGGAATTCAATCATATTTGTTACTTTTTTTTAACTCGATATGATTAGGATGAGACAGAATTACTGACTTGAGTGAGAATGAGACGGGAAAATTACAAATAAAGTAAATTATACAGACGAAGTTTGCGGGCAAAAGCTATTCATAAATAAATATTGTAAGTGGTTCATTCATTTTAGTGGAGAAAGGGAAATTATACAAGATAATGGCGACTTTTTAACTAGCGACTTGATACGTATCGTATCTATTTAACGTAGATTAATATAATGATGAATTATAAGGATTAAGTATTTTTAATTTTTATGTTTTAAATGGGCATAAGCAGGAAAATTGTTGGTAATAAAGTAAGTACTTGCAAATAAAGTAAATCGCTCAGACGAAGTTGCAGACAAAATGTACTTCCGTAATACATTGTGTAATTACTCTTTAAGTTGGTACTTGGTAGTAAAAGTTTTAAAGGAAAAAATCTTTTTAGTGCATTAAAATAAAAGCTTGTTTCAAGAAAATATTTTTCACTCGTAATTTATTATTAAATACTTTGCACAACAGCGCTTCCCGCGAATGAATTTTGTAGGCGATCTTTAAAACAAAATATAGAGCAAAACACAACCCTTTCTCTTGTTTTGTCGTAATCGAGAAAAAATAATGTACCAGACCTTAACAAAGAATCGATTAAACACTTTTAAATCAAAATCGGATGCACAGTTTCAGAACTGAGGCGCTCTTCCGACGAACAAACATATAAACTGATTACTTAATTTTTCTTCGTTTTGTCTTTTGCTTTTAATTAAATTTGATGGTAATCGGAAATTGACATTTCCTCGCTTTCCTGATAAATAGTTTTGTACTGTTATTATCATTGACATCAATATAGAAAGCACTTATAGTAGTGTATTTGCATTAGAACACTACTCTGCATTCATGATTAACAAGTGTGATCAAAAGTCACAATGTTGTGTACGTCAACACGAATATGAACTAGACCCATTATTTCGCCTAGTATTCTGTAGCCGAGTTAGCTCAATTGGCAGAGCGTTAGACTGCGAAGTCTAGAGATCCCGGTTCGAGCCCGGGATTCGGCATTCTTTCGCATCAAGTTGCTTTTGTATTTTGCGACTGTAATTATTTTTCTACTCGTACTATGTACCGATTTATTTTTAAGTAATTAAACTAAAAAGATGTACTCGTATCTATGAGAAATAGTTCAATTCTGGGATGAATAGCCGTATTAATTCGCTTGGTTATTTATTAAAAAGTACTACGAGCAGAGTATTTATATTTCTAGCACATGACATAATATTTGAATGGAATGGCGACATAATACATCTGGTTCGTACTGCTGCTCACATGTACTCGTACTATGGATACGGATTATTCGAAAAATAAACAAATGTGTTCATATACATACTCATAAATAGTAAAATTATAACTGGTCGATGGCTGTGCATGGAAGATATTTAAGATTTTTGAGTGCGAGGAGTTGTTATGGTAGCAATATTATGTAGAACCCAAAGCATCTTGGTCTCAATTCTCAGCAAAGTCTCAGTTTTTGGCACTACAACCGGACCAATAACTAAAATTAAGGGAAAATAAGACTCAACATCTTTAACCTATATAGGGCCAAACATAATCAAGAAAAAGTGAGAAGAAACAAGTCAGATACTTAGCGCGAACATCGTCGTAAGTGAGAAACTTCTTTTTAAAGTAAATGTCACTTTTATCACGATTTTTTATAAGGACCTGTCTCTCACCATCAATTAAAATTTAAAATCGCATACATGAATATTTACGAATAAACCAAAACCTTTATTACAATTTGGTTAGCCGTGTACCACTAAAGTCATTAATTAAAAAAAATGTGTGTATAGCTATCACTTAAACCGCTGAAGCCTTTTACATAGAACGATCAAGCAGGAACGAAGGAAATCAACGATGTGAAAAAGCGAAGGTGTAATATCACTAAATGTATTAAACGTACCCAAGATAATGTTACTACTATATCAATAACATGGCACGTTCATGTTTATTGCAAAATTTTATATAAAACGTTGCAGTAGTTTACAAGATATCACCCAAATACCGTTTTTAGACATTTAAAACTGCTCTCCTGTATTTTGCAGTTAGGTTAATACCTGTAGCGATTAATTAACGATATAACGTTGTTTTCCTTTTACGCATGACCGCATACACGCAGACGTACTCGCGGGCAAATGCTAGTATAACCAAAAGTTTCTCGCTACGCCTTTGAAGTGTTAGATTTAATAAACCACACAACGGATTTTAAAGCAGCCACTTACCGCATTATCCATCTACTCGTATATTCATTACAGTTTCATGCACATTGCGAGATAATAGATGATATATCAATGACCGCCACATAGCACCGTCGCGCGTATTATCCATACAACACTAGAGATATACGCGAAATACCCGTTTTATATGGACGAAAGCGGGATCGAACTGAAGAAATGTGGTCAAGTGAAAATCGAGTGGAAACTAATGTGTCTAAAATGAATGAAAACAAGCACCGGCTAATCGTAGCTCAGGCCGCTCGCACAAATCCTAGGCGTGCTGGCGCGGGAATTGAACGCGCTACACATGCCGAGCTCCCCACTCCACCGCGCGACCCAGTATGTAGTCGTATCATGAATATTTTGGTGCACTGGCTCACCGAACCCGCTCTATTCGATAAGGAGATGCAGTTACTGCATTTGACGTTGTTAGGTCAGCTGGTCAACTCATGAAACTCGATTTCTCTTGAAATTTAGAACAAGTGCGCAAAATAACTCGATTTTCCTTCATTGCGGAATTCAATGGAGCGAAATGCAATCGAGTGTCAAGAGTAAGCGAGCTGCTATGGACTTTACTGCGCTCTTTAAATGAATACCAGCCGGCCTAAATACGGCCTAACCGCGCCTCCTGATTTCCTCGGAAAAGGGTCGGAAACTAGCTATTACTTTGTTAATATTAAACGTTGTTGTACTCTATTTCACTTCATCGCGGTGACATTTAATGAAAATAAATGAAATCAAGTGTCAAGAGCGGCCAACAAGGGTTGCCAAACATTGCTAGCTCCTCAACTCTATATAGTTATATCGTTTCACACCAGGTATACAATTGCCTACTTTGTAAGAATCAACATAAGGACCTAAAATAAATGTCACTGCCGACAATAATTAGACCCAATACCGTGAAGCCCAAATTATGTTTTTTGCTGACACAGCCCTCTTGCAGGTTTTCTTGAAACCCCAGGGGTCAACAAAGACCCCTTTGAACAATGAATAAAATTAAGAATTTCAAATTAAGTTTTCAAAGATCATCAAATGGATTATTTTACTAGAGAACAGGATTGAAAAGACTGTTATTCATTGAAAATAGAAATGAAAATATTCTTTATTCAGTCTTTCAAAAGATCTTTTGTAATGCTACCGTCGCCCGGGAACGTGTTGAACTGACAGGAACTTCGCCAGCAACACAAAGTTTTTTATTATTTTATTGTTTCTGTTTTATTTTTATTCTTAAACAGTATTCATAGTTGATGACATTCTAAAACAGTTGCATAAAACTGTATACAATATGAAACTTATTTCTAGGCCCTTAAAAAATCGTACCCAGGATCCTACGTTTCGAACCACATGCATGCTACCATTAGGCCTTTTGAAAATAATTGAATAACAAGCATTAACATCTCTGAAAATAAAAAATAACCGTATCTACTTAATAAAAAGTGCTTTTAAAAATGGGGCTAAGTACCTATGTAATCAAATAACCCTATTTTTTTTAAATGGGTTATAAACATGATACTTTATAAAAACTCTGATGATCGAAACATGCGGTACAAATACAAAATTAAATCGGAAATATTTTAAACGTTTCATAAAAACGGGAACTAGCAGCAACTAGCAAGTTCATTAATGTTTCAAAAAACCCAATATTTGTTCAGAAACTGTGGCTACTGGGTAGTTTTTAACGGCAGTATTGGAACAGCTATGTACATTCGTCAAAATATTGGGTGCACTGCGTTCGCCGCTCCGAACTAACAACTGAAAATACAAGTACGCTTAGTCAGAATTAAAGGAATCTCATTAGACTCCGCTAACAGGTGGCAGGCCTATAGACTGATTTTTGAGTTCCAGATGAAAGCGAGAGTAAACGAGTTGGAATGTAATGCTAATATGGTGGTTTACCTATCACTAGTAGGTTTCTCATATGCCAGAAGCTGCCTGGGTAGGTATCACCGCAATGTCTCTTGTTCGCGCTAAACATTAGTGTTAATGCACTATGTGTTCCGATTTGGACATTTGGACATTGACATTGTAGCCGGAGTAACTACTGGACATAATGAGACTTAACATCTTATGTCTCAGAATGGCGAGCGCAGTGGAATACTAAGCATTGCTTTGTAATTCATGGTGTTGTATAGTTTTGCTACTGTCCATGAACGTTCGGATCGCTTAACATCGTTCTCGTCTCGCCATTCATTAAAAAAATATATACTAGTATAATATAAGTATATACATATATATCAGCAGACTCCTTACGGTGATATCTTAAGACGGAAATTGTTTGGCTAAAATTGATTGCAAATTTCTGTGTTTCTATAGTGTTAAGAAGACCTGATAGAGGTTGTATGCTGATAGAAGTCGATTGATGCAAACACCTTTCGCTGTGAAAATTATTGCGGCGGCCCGTGTTTAGCATTGGGTTTGTTGAAGATGTTGCCTGGGCATGCTTACAACTTCAAACTCACAACTAGTTATATTCTTGAGGGGGAAAAGTAGGGCCACCGACATTTAGCCGAAAATATTCCACAATGGTTTAGAGTTAGTGCGGAACGGTTACTGCAGGATAGTGCACTCAGTGCTAGTGACAAAGAACATGAACATTGTGCCTCTCCCTTAACAGAGACAATAAAAAGGTGTTATTGGAAAAAATCTTACTCACAGTGCGTTGAGAAATTTAAGATAAATTAAAATAACATATTTGTCATAAGGCTAGATTGTTATCCAAAATATGATGTATTACGCTATAGTACATTAAAAAAAACTTGTATCATAAGATCTATCTCAAATATCGTATGCTTATTATACTCGTAGTTATCATGATACTAGAGTTTTAGATTGTGCCTGCAGCTTGATAAAGAATAAAGATTGTCCAACTCTAAGCTACTTAATACTTACGAAGAGAAATATCTTATTCAAAAGTAAATATCGAAGTCCGGTCAACCACTTCTGCAACCTTAAAATAAACTTATAACTTGCGCAGTTAAATTTACAGCCTGCGTCTGAGAAACGGAAAAGTTTTGAAAGAAGAAATTATTCTCTTTGATTTATGCTCCGCAGTCCCCCGTGAAGTAAGGACAGAGGTAATGGATATTTTTACCGACTTATCGGCCGACTATTCGATTCTTATCATCATTTATCATTCCATTAATGTAACAATATTATTTTCTTTATCCTCCTTCTTTGTATGTCAGTTATTATTACAGTCAATACAATATTTTCTCTGTTTAACCATAAATTGGGTTGGATTTCTAAATAAAAAGAAACACTCAGTTCAACTGTTCGCTACGTGCAACATTCCTGGTATTCCTGGTGGTGGTGCTAATGAAAGTATATTAGTATCCGCCCATACTGGCCCACGTGTTTCGTGTCCTCTGGTTATTTGTGTGCTCGTATACTGGTTGAACTTTTCAAGTAGGAGTAGATGGCTAAATCCGAAACTATGAAGACTAGCGAATAATCGTCAAAGAAATCAAGAGCACGGTTTTGATGAAAACTAAAACCATATGCTCGTTTGCCGCCATCATATAAAATAATATAGGTATAATAGCACCCTGTACAACTCGTTAAGTTAGCAAGCTCACGTAGAATGGCGAATGTAACTAACTAATTGAACGAACTAATTAATCAGCCTCTCTATCAATTCATAAGTCGTCTCAATATCAGAGTTAATAATTAACATCACAATAATTGAGTTTCAAGAAGGCGCGTTCTATTGAAGGCCAGGTTGGCGTCGCTCTTCTAAACTAAGTCATGTCGATCAAATCGAATATAAGGTTTCTCCCTACTCGATTACTCAGCGCTCTACTCACAATATTAATTATTATCAGGGATTCGTCTAACGGGTAAATTGATGTTTAAATTTAATAATTAATATAACGCCTAGACTTTACCTAGCCACGAAAATATTATTAATTTAATACCTAAAATCAGTTCTAACAATTCGACATATTTTATACACACATACATACATAAACTCATGCCTTTTTTCAAGAAGAAGTAGCCAGACGTGGTACTAGGACACCCACATTTCGCCTTGTATGTTCCGTCCCACATATCGCCATATCGGGCACAAATTCCCGACTCCGGGCTGATTATGAACAGAAAAATCCAATATCACTTTGCCCGACCCGGGATTCAAACCCGAGACCTCAGCTTTTTAATCCTACTGTAGTACAACTACGCCATCGAAGCAGTCACAAATTTTATGACAGGGGAAAAGTTGGTACAAACAGAAAAATATGTTTAACTCGTCTATTATACTGCCTTGGATATGCGCCTACTCTAAATTGTATTTTCTTTTTTGTGGTGTAAACTCACGTTTTAATCACGTATAAAAGAATAAAAAAATATATACTTTTTGAAATTTTATTTATGTATATTATAAGTGAGGAGTGCGTGGTGGCTTGTTGGTAACAAACCAGACTCGGCTGTCTACATGTTCACGGTGGTCGCGTGCTCAAATCCCAGGGCACATCTCTGACTTTTTGGAGTTATGTGTGTATTGATAGTCAATCACCACGCACTTTAACGGTGAAGGAAAACATCGTGAGGAAACCTGCATACCGTAGCGATTTTAAAGAATTTCTACGGTATGTAAGTCCGCCAACCCGCACTAGGCCAGCGTGGTGGACTATATGGCCTAACCACTCTCAATCGATTCCCTCGATTGTAGAGTAGGCCCGTGCCCAGCAGTGGGACGTATAGGCGCTGATAAAAACAAATTTTATAAGTACTTACTAAATAGTGTAGGTATTGTATTTCTCTTTGCAGTCTGCAAACTCTCGCTTTCCGCAACTCCCGTGTGTCATTCAGGGAACGGATTTAAATAAAGCGCGTCAGTTTTCCGGGCTTAATCCGGCCACGTGAAACAATGATGCCGCGCCAAATAAATACCGGTTGTAAATCTCCGGAAGCGCCGGCGGCGGCGGCGAGTGATACGTTTTCATCTGTCTCTGATCCAATAGCGCCATCGATCCGTTCGTACTAATTGCCGGCTATAAAGCTGATCGATTAGCTGGATCCCGCCGGGCCGGTAGTAACGCCGGCGTCAGCGACGACACCACCTCCTTATTATATCTGCATGGCGTTGCTTATTCCATTGAAGAATGCAATGCGCACTTTCTTGGTTTAAAGTTATCGCGTATTGCCTGCGTAAGACTGGATTTGATTTTCAGATCGAACACGTTGAAGTGTCTAGGTTTTAGATTTTATATCTCATATTTTTCCTATTTACTAAGGTTTTCGTAAGGTTACAGTATTGATAAGTGTACAATTAACCGTTACGAGAGTTCTGTTCGCATACATAAATGAATACAAAAAATAATTACGATATTGCCGGTAAATTTTTACCTACCTAAACTGCAAGGTTTGTAAAGCATACTCAGCCGCTCATTGGTATAGATAGTATTGATCTTTTTAGTTTATAAAGTTGCAAAATGTTGAATACGTGTTTTACTGATTTAAAAACGAAATAAACGACTTTTTCCCTTTTTAGTTTTCTAAAACTCATAATTTATGCTGAATATTACACGCATGTTTTACGCCGTTTTTGTGCTTTTACCTGCATATAATCCGATCTTTATTTATAACAGTTGAATTGTTTTATTATTGAGCCATTTTTATATTCAGGCTTGGCAAGGTGGTTGTATGAGTATTAGAGTAGGTGATATAAGAGCGTGGATGAGACTGCAGATTGGATAGTACTGAACAATGATGCATAAGTTATAAGCAACTTGGGGTCGCTAGATCTGCAAAGGGATGTCGCCTCTTTAAGTGTATTCTACCATCTGTACTTGTGATCATGGCTCAAAAGATTTGTTCTCTTCTTTTTATCTCGAAAACCAAACAAAGTTTTTGTGACTTGTATATTTTTATTCCGTATCATTAGAGTACCCGTTAAGCCGTGGATGAACTTGGCGGCTCATCCATCCTTAGGCCTTAACGTGAAGAAGCAATTAAGTAAGCTGGTATAGTTGTAATAAATCAAAAGCAAAGAATATCTACACTCGTTCATTTCCATTTCATACTCGGCATTGCCCCCGCGGGTGCACTGCAGACATATTATCGAGCCGTTCCAATAAAAGATATAGCTACCAGTTAGAAAGTGTTATATTGAGCGTGCACCTGCGGCTTCCGCTCAATAAGCCACGTAACAGACATATTTTATTGACGCTCTTCGCCGCCTCGTCGCGCGCTGAAATGCACCTCAACACGGAACGCAAATTGTAACCTGCACGTCTCCCAATTGTATGAAGAATTCTTACAATGTTTGAAGAAGCAATAGAAATACTGACATATACACGTAGCACGTTTTTTTATCTTGATTATCAGATGCTTCTATCTAGATAAAGTGCGTGGTTGGTAACGGACCGGACGCGCCTGGCAGCATTTTAACGGTGGTCGCGGGTTTAAATCCCTAATCACACCGTTGACTTTTTTGGAGTTATGTGTATATTTATTGTCAATAGAAACGTGGCCTCTCACTATGGGCCTCATAAGACGGCTCAGGGTCACTTAACGTGCTGTGAAGTGGGATTTGATCGGTTTTTCCCTACGAGGTCAAATCAGAAATCAGGAGATCTGTAGGAGAATCAAGGTTACTGAGCCCTTAGAATTAGCAAGTTGAAGTGGCAGTGAGCCGGACACATAGGACGTAGATTTCATGGCTGCTGGGTCCGAAAGGTTCTGGAGTGGAGGCCACGTACAAGCAAGCGAAGTGTCGGATGCCCGCCCACAAGGTGGACGGACGAAATTCCATCCAATTTAGTATATATGAGTTTCGGAGCGGGGATTGACGCCGCAGCCCGTTGTCTCTCACTTCTCGTCTTAACGAACAGTACCACGGAGCCTCTCTCTACCATCATAATAATTTACAGTTCTAGGAAGTGCACCTCTAAACGTAGACCTCCTAAGGATCCCTACTACTATCTGCGTCCGCCTGTTGTCACAATTTATGACATCGTATAAAGAACCAATGAAATAAAACAGCTATTAACCACCGCAGGCTGTCAGCAGTGGTCGCGACACGGTTGATCCGGGAATGTGCGTCCCGCGGGAGTGGAGCAGTAAATAATAAACCACTCGGCTTACCCCCACCACTGCACTGAGTTGTCTCCGCTGCCGCCACACCGCGCAGGGAGACACTCGCGCGGTACACCCGGGGTCTTATTTTTATACATTAACTATCTATACATACATACATAAACATCACGCCTTTTTCCCAAAAAGGGTAAGTATAGGTGCTATCAGGAAACCCATGATTCGCCTTGTGTTCCGTCCCATGATGTGATAAAGGGCGAGCCTATTGCCTTATCGGGCTCAAATTCCTGACTCCGGGCTGATACTGAATAGAAAAATCCAATATCAATTTGCCCAAACAGAGATTCGAACCAGAGACCTCAGCTTTGTAATTGTACGTTAGAAAGCACGTTCTCACGTTGAATGCGCGTTTAAACCTAGAGCTAGAGCAGAACAAGAGCATTCATATAGACGTTTAGATGAGCCAAACTAATGCTCATCGTTCATTCATGTCAATTCTGTGGTATCAACCGGTGCTTCGTTATGTCGGACTCTGACAGCAATATTATAATTGCAAGTGCCGTGTGTGTGTGCTGTGTGCTATATGGTATATATATCTATATGTATATTGCCTTTCTCGGCTGTAAGAGTCAAGAAGCGAGTTCAACTTTTTTTTCGGTTCTTCGATATTACATTTCAGTATACTTGCTATTTAATCCCAAGCATCTGGTTTCCGAGTTGTTCTTTTATAATGTTCAGAATTCGGAGCGCGCAGACATTAATAATTTCAACATGCTTCCTTATAATTATTCGCAATGTGATATTAGGCTATGATGGGACTGGCATAGACTCTTTTGTCTGAGAGCCCCTAATTACATTTATATTAAAAAAATAAATATATATTTCTATCATTAATACACATTTCTCTTGAGACCGCTCAATATCGTTAGAACACTAGAATGCTTTGACGAGATCGCGCCTGGGAGCGAGCAAGTCGGAACACACAAGAACGCTCTATGCAACTGTTCACGCGCTCTAGTGCCGTTTACATAAAGTGAGCCAGCATTCTTAAAATATTCCATAGAATCTTAGCGAATGCAGACAGAACAACGGAAGAATGCTCTATGACTGTTTAAACTAAAATAATTTGATAGAGTGAGGGTAAAATGAGCATTCGCTCGTTTGGTCTAAATGCACCTTTACTCACATATGTTTTTTAAGAACGAAGGGTACCTCATAGTTTCTGATACCTAAAACATAAGACTCGATATTTTACTGTGATATCAAGATAATGTAGCCACAGTAAAAGATATGCACGTTTAGTCTTGGATGTGCTTATTAATTTAGATATTTCTGTAGGAAATGTATGTTTAAAGCGCATACGTCAATTTCCAAACTAAAAATCACCAAATTGATGCTGCCCCCTCATTCTACTGTTATATATCAGGATTCTTCATATGTTACAGATAAATGATGCTAATAACTGAAACATAAATATCAACATTATTATCACTAATATTATGAGCCCATCCACGTGTACTTCCCTCCGATAATCCTCGGTACATCCACCGAAGCGTGAAAAAGCAATTAGGATATCAGTCAGTCGCCAATCGGTAGTCTTTCTATACAGTGCAGCGCTTCCCGTCAGCTACATTACAGTTTGTCGAGACAGAAAAAAAAGTATGCTGGCAGTCAAAGGGGGTTAACCCGATTGCCATCAGCCTGCATCCGTCCCCGCGGCGAATAAACTTTGTGCATTGGCGGTTCCGCGCGCTGCCTCTTTCAAGTTTCAAACTATTTTATCTTATTATAAAGTTTTTCAGTCGACAAGCGAGAAACGTAAACATCTCATGTAATAAACTTGACTTGGTTGCTTAAGAAGCCCGGGTAATAGCGGTGTTCGCCGACTAATACTTAAGCTATGTTTTAACGAATTATTTGCAAATTGTGTAATCTATCAACCAGTTTGGTGAAGTGGAATCCTTATTCCATTATGCCCACTATGCTCACTATATTAGAGTGCGTGTTCTCCTCAGGCGACCATTCTTCTATTTCTGAAAAGTTGACGTTAGGTAGATGGACACTTGTAAGATTATAAATCATATCATTGTATATTACGATGGGTATAAATGTAGATTGCTTCAACCCTACAACAAAAGCTGGATCAAATACATTAAATAAATAAACAAATCAATGGATTCAGCATATTATTAAGTTTCAATATTTAGTTTACAAATGACTGATAATTTAATTAGAAATCAGTGCATTAACTGCGTTATGATTAATACGCTAATACCCTAAGCTACCATTACACTGGCGTCCATAAATTAATATCCATCAACAATATTCGTCACCTGCAAACTAGTGTAATTACAATGCCGGCCAGAATCGCGCCGCGCTGCGCAGAGTCGTGTTAATCACGCATTTCAAATTACCGACTCGCAATCAATCACGCGGCGAGCCCCGAAAGGATTAATATTTGGCCGCGAGACAGCGCCAATCAGCACCACGCGACGCCCGCGAGTGTATGCTTTATGGCCGGCCGTGTGTTGCGCTGGCGGACAGTGTACCATGTTGTGAAAACATACGATTGTTTTGCAACCAAGCGTTAACTGTTTGGTGTAGGCCATTTTATTTGCTAATTAATGTAAACCAACCGACTCGTGCAAGATGACAGTGTATTTGATAATTATTATTCGTTATATTTGAATGTATACTTATGGGCGCGTTTTATTTTGTAAATTTATGGGTCTATGCAGTTGATTTTTAGCTTAAGTTTTACATCCGTATGGTTTCGAAAGCCGTGAATTAGTTTCACAGCCACTTTCGTGTAAAAATATAGATACAACGTGAGAAAATAAATGTATTACAAGTTTTATATATAAACATACCAATAGGACTAAAATAACGCTAGGTTTCTCGTTTCCATCCGAAGTAGATTGAAAATTGCTCGGCACGATTAAGCCTCAGTTGATATTGACAATTGCACAGTATTAGCTCTGCGCTGGACGTGATCTCCAGAGGTTAAATATAGCCCGGAGATGGCGATATTATGCTCTGGATATTGCAATATTTGTCGGCTGTGATTTATATTGACTTCCAGCGAGATCTGCATGTGTTACACTCGTAGTGTGTTGATAGATATAGTGAGGACCGGATAATCGTACTGAACGTCCTTCGTTCATACCTAGATGTAGATACACGTCTTCGAAGCTCCGTGTGAAGTCTATGTAATTATCGCTTTTAACGGTGTATTGTCACCTAACATGCTACAAGTTTTTCTAAATAATTGCGAATATTTGTGAAGTCTTTCAACCGCAAGTGTTACCTCCGGACTATGCAAATTATGTCGAAAATACTACAACGTGGTCGGAACCTCATACTCCACGCATACCCACGAGCAAAGACAAGCTAGAGAACCAAGTTTAAAAATTAAAATAAAGCTGAACGTTCTCTTCAAATATTTAGGCAGCACGACACTCTCGGCGATATTTATAGACGTTAATGAACACAATCGAGGGCCCTCGAGGAGTCGACGTGGGCCGTTGATAAAAACTCAAGAGGATGGCAAGTGTTTGCAGAATCCCCGAATTAATGATTTGGCACCTCTCTTAATTATTACTCGTGTGGGTATTTTCGAGTGCTTTGTAGGTTCTTTTGATGAAAATTGGGAAAAAAAGAGAAATCGAGAAAACCATAAAGTTCACAACATTTTTCTCCCATCGCTTATCTGTGTACCCATTAGTCGACTTGAATTCTTTTTCTATAACATTACGTTTTCATTTATATTCATTTATGTACGAGGAATTATGAAATAGGTCGGCAAAAAATTGTCGACCTTAGATTTAACGTCTCTTGTTAGTCGATATTTTGACACATGGCTACAAGCTCGTCTCTGATCAGCTTTTTAGGTCGCAAAAGAACTCACGGAGGGGGGGAAGATAGGCGGCTTTAAGTAGACTCCGGCCCACTCCTGCATAGATAAATACGTCAGCTTCCGTGTCACATACTATTTCAATATTTTCTCCAAGCCATTAATGGGAATATAATAGAGACTTTACTTGTACATCAGTGAACGTCCACCCAGTAAGTCGCGGGACGTCGCTGGATGCAGGCTCCCTCCAACACGTCACTGTGGAAATAATTGGGAGAAGCCTATGTTCTGCAGTGGACTTAGCTGATGGATGGATGGATGGACATTTCCAAAAATAGCATCGATTGAAGCAGATATTATTTTATTACAGAGTTATAGTGTAGATAGTGTCATACGAAATCTTTTAAAGGTATTTTGCTGATGTTTTATTGATGTCATACACTGGATGTAATAACTAATAATATCCTTGTTTTTGTTACAGGTACCCACTAATTTCACTAAAACAAAGGTATTTATTTCCTTTTTGTTTCTTTTTTATTTGTCTTTTTATTAATTCGTTTGTCACATACTCACTATCATCCAAAACCCGTTTTTTTAGTTATTTTTCGGTTAAGACTATAATGTTACTAATAGGTTATTACAAAAAATTATATTTTATATTTAAATACCTAATATCACTATTTCTAACCTGATAATAGATAATACGCCAACAGTTACGGAGCATCATACCAACTTTATACTACCGATTGTATACCTAAAAAATACCTTTCTATCTAATACGTTTACGTTGCGGTTGTACGAGTAATATGCTACATTGTATCAGACTGTACTTTAAGACTTAACACTATAAAGTATAAGCAATACTCAGAAGTGAGATAGAGGTAATAGCAAGCAGTTTGCCAGAGAAGGACAGCGAGAGGTGCCGGGATGTTTGCTATAGTTCTTCCGCATGATTTATTGCTACCGACCGCGGCTTATATCCGGAGATATCTGCTGGCGTGCCTTGCGAGTCTGAGAGACATACATGAGCTTAAACTATTAAATTATTGAAAGAGGAGAGTATTGGATGTTTGACGAAATTAAAAAATTAAGTATCTTAAAGACAATAAGTGCGCAATAAACCGAGCTTTGCAAACGATAATGTAAAATATACATACATACATACATAAACACACGCCTTTTTTCCAGAAGGGGTAGGCAGAGGTGATACTAGAACACCCACGTTTCGCCTTGTATATTCCGTTCCACGATGTGATAGGGGGCGAGCCTATCGCCATATCGGGCACAAATTCCTGACTCCGGGCTGATAATGAATAGAAAAATCCAATTTCACTTTGCCCGACCCGGGATTCGAACCCGAGACCTCAGCTTTGCAATCATACCGTAGTACCACTACGCCAATGAGGCAGTCTAATGTAAAATATATGCACCGATATAAAAACTACCTCCTCAACCGCAACCCACGCCATTTTTTGTTGCTACGCGTTGAAAAGACTTACTTATACTAAGCTCTTTCACATATGAAATAACGTAACATACGTTGAATTAAGCATGCCACGCGAGTTTATACGTTATGAGATTTTGCAAAATATGTTATTTATTTGTGTTAAAATAAACTATGTGTTACAGACATGGGTTGATTAAGTTGTAGAGCATCGCGCTTCGTGAGGGAACGCCTTGGCATTTGCAAATGAGGAATATCTTTAGTAGATTTTAAATAAAACCTTTGAAGCCTAGGGAGGTAATCTTGAGCCTAAATGGTACTTCCAGGCTGAACCATCTCACATATATCTGTTAATTAGTTATTTGTTAATTGACTTTATTTTGAGCACGGGTCTTCTCTAAAATCGATAGTTTAAGTGAGAGTGCGTAGGCCATAGTCTTCCACACTGGCCTCATGCGACAAAAAAGAGAAACAAACTAGGCTTTTGTTATTGAGATGAATGGCGAGACGAGCATGCCATTCGTCCGATGGTAAGCGATACGACCGCTCATGGACAGTAGCAAAACCAAAGAACACCATGGTAGTTCATGATCATAGATTTTGTACGCTTGATTAACTGCCTCATTTTAACTGCCTCAAAATACAAACAGTTGCGTTTTTTATTTTTTGAAATTTGGGCTGGATGAGACGTGAAATGCAAAGTGCAAAACTCATCACTCTAATTTTATGATAAATCAACTATTAAACATTTTCTGATGATATAACCATGCCCTGTTATAATAGGGCATGTATATCTCCGGTACAATTCGTCGGATTTGACGGCGCTGTAGAGCCAGAATACATATCAAAGAGAAATGCGCATACAAATTGCTTGAGCCGCCAGTCGCACCGCTGGCACCCGCTGTGCCTTCAGAGATCTAATGGCTCATTTACATCGCTCGATAACTCGGTCGATATAACCCCTCATGCGAGGTACAATCTAATGGAGGTACCGTGGTCGATATACAGCATGCGGCATCCGGGAACCAGCACTAAAGCGTTATTGAGTATGAGTATGAGTTAATGCTTTTCGCATGCGGGCTGTATGGCATGCGTAGACATACAACTTACTGAATAATTTAAGTATATGATCATTAAACCCGCGCCCTTACATGCAACGTATATTACCAGCTACATACTATAATTAAATAACCGTCTCCTGCGGATGGATGCAATAATGTATATGCTAAAATATTTACTTTGTACAAACTGTTTCGTCAGTATATAATTGAGAGCAAAACTCAATAGAGCTTAGTGTATCGTTTAACGATGGTATTGTGAATTCTGTACGAAGTAACAGCTGTAAGCCGATACTGTGTCAGTAACTACTGCCATATACGTGTACATGTACTGCACACCGCGGTACGTCTCATTACCGAAGGAGCCGATCATTGGCGTAGCTGAATACACTGGTTTAATTACACTACATGTACTCCGCACCTTATCCGGATTATATACCGATAATTGTGTAATCATTGAAACAGCTCATCTGTTTATTAGATAATTATGTAACATTATATTTCGACGGCGCATCTCTGTTTACGGCTCACCTACTCATAGATAACATTAAACAAGTAGGTTGCGCTCGCGTGCTCATTATAGCTGTAAGACAGATTATTTCTACATATCCGAGTTTTGTCCCAGATACAACAGACCTCTATTTCTATAATTTGCCTATTAAGTCTTATTGCTGGACTACCTTCTTTTCGGAAGATCATCCTTTTTTGCCTATCAAACGAGAACAATGCTTATTTTTGGGTGAAAAGCACTCTATGTCCATTTCTGTATTATTTACACGTGTGCAAAATTTTATAACTATCGGTTGAGTAGATTAAAAGTGAAAGCGTTACGAAAAAAATCACTTTTGGATTTATACAATTAGTGAGGCAGAATAACTATACAGTATGGTAATACTATTCAAAGCAAGCATATACCAATAGAATTTCTGCATAAAGCCTCTGAGAGTTATTCCCGAGAATTCCGAACGTTTCGTAATAATCCGGTCGGAAGATCATTTCCACTCTCCGGGTTGCAACAAATGGTGAATTTATTGTATCCAATCATAGTTTAATCGGGTCTCAGTTAATAGCTACGTTCGTAGTAGTGACAAGCACTGAAACACTCACTATACGCACGCAGTGTGAACGCAAACAGCGGTAATCGTGTTGTATTTAAAATTTTAATTATCAATGCTCAACATTTGCCGTTAAATACGGGTCCTGATATTTTGAAATAGACGTTAACTCCTGAGTAAAATCAGATGTTGCAGTAAATCTGTCGTCACTCGGACCGTGAGGTGCGCGGCGCCTGGTAAGAGAACATTAACGCCTTCCACTAGTCGCAGCGGAAATATACGAGAAGCCGGTCTCTCAGCTCCCTTTGATTTCATTCAATGTAAGTCTTTAGACTCGCGACGTGACTCGCCTGCCAGACGACGCCGTCGCTCTTTCTTTAAGTTTATTTAGGTGTGTTTTTTCAATAAAACAAATGTTTATTCTGCACTTTATATCATTATGGGAGCGTGCCGGGCGCCCGTCTTTATGCTCCACGCCGCGCCGTCACGAATATTAATTCGGTTTTTGTATGCGCGTTTGAGTTGCATTTGTTGTTTTTATAATATAAAGCATATACAAGCACGTGTTTTGGGTTCAATGTTGTAGCTGGATCGATGTTTTTAGTATAAAATATTCAAGTCGTACTTAAACAGCAACAGTGATGCACGAGTAGACATTAAAAATTAAATTAATTAATTATGTTCTTTGTCACCTTACTAATTCGTTTTCTTGAAACTATAGTCAAAATGTAAATAAATTGAAACGAGTCAATTTAGAAACTCAGTACGCGTTGCTTATTGACCTAATTAATTCACATTTCACTTTGAAATACGTCTGAGAAATTTGAATGAGTCGTTTCACGAGGACCATTAAAGGAAATCGTGCCTCGGGGCGACTAACAATAATTAAGGGAAATACAAGAGGGCATCGTCACCAGTCAGCCGGCGACGGGACGGGATCAGCTGCTTGTCGGGGTGTTCCCGTTACGTTAGAGGAGCGTTATCCCGTACTATAGCAGCATCAATCCTGTTCTCGCTGAATGTTCTGGTAACATGACAGCTTGCGTGGCACAGCTGAAGACGCTGCGAATATCTGTTTGTACTGGCACAACAAAGTGATTACAATGTATGTATCTGCTAGTACTGCAGTGCAGTCCAAAAAGAGAGGAAGGTTGCTTGCCTTGTGGGTGTAACAGGCACTACATAACTAACAGGATGATTTTTAGTTTTGCACCCGGAGGTAAGCGAAGTGGCGGACGGTCGCCTACAAGTTGTAAGGACGACCAGGTTAAGGTTTCAGGAAGTCGCTGGATGCAGGCCGCTTCCAACAAGTCGATGTGGAGATCCTTGGGGATAGCTTATGATCAGCAGTGGGCTTCCTGTAGCTGAAGAGAGAGAGAAAGAGACAGGGGCTCTCCAGGAAATGAATTCAAATATTACAGCAGTTCACAAAAAATCCAATCTCGATATTGATGTCGGCACACACGCGCAGTTTGCTCACTTTTCACGGACTGATTATTAAAACGCGAGCACGGGCACAAAGGCAGAGTTCAACACAATACATCCACAAGGGTACAACAGAGGCGCACGCGAAAATATTCAATGGTATTAGCAAAGTTGTTCACGCGTCGTTACTCCGGCGTCGATGAGAAAGCATTACAATGTATGGAAATATACCATTCATCGATGAAAATTCCCCGCTTCGGGCGCGCCGATATACGTCGAAATTTCTGGAGTACGAACAGACTACGTAACAGAGCCAGCCTAATAGTTATACGTGCTTAGAGTGTTACTTCCAGTTTCTTTGTGTGAGCTAGCCCAATCCTGTATAGCAAATCGTAATCCCGATTCCACGGCATAGTTGGTGCCGGTACGGTGGTAGCACCCGACATAGCGCTGCGTCACTACAGTGTCAGTTGTACTACTGAATGATTACAAAGCTGAGGTCTCGCGTTTGAATCCCGGGTTGGGCAAAGTGATATTGTATTTTCTATTCACTATCAGCACGGAGTCAGGAATTGTGCTCGATATGGCTATAGGCTCATAGGACATTCTGTGACTGATTATCATACGTCTAATGGATTGTAACCCAATACCTTTAGTATTCAAGAGAGTATAAATAATATATTCAAAAACCAACACGAGTGCTTCAATCCATCTGTACAGTTCTCGGACCGCGCCAAACGTCCGTGGGTGGCTTCGAAGTAACGATACAAATTATAAAGTCAAAACCATAATCAATATATACTTTATTCAAATAGTCTTTCACAAGATCTTTTCAATCGTTATCTGCTACCACCGCTTCGGAACTTATTGTAGCTGCAGAAAAAAAACGACGCAAGAAACTCAGCAACACCGACTGTCTTCATATTTTTTCATTTATATGTTTTTTGAATCATTTTATTGTTACAGTGGTTTATGTCTAGATGTCACAATCATGAGTGGCTTGTAATATGGAAGTTGGACGGGTCAGAATTAATAAGGATTTCAAATTTAACTTAGGGTGTCTACACACCACACATATTTGACTTTTGAAATTTAAGAATGTAACGATGAACTCTGCCTCGGTGGCGTGGTTGTACCACGGTATGGTTACAAAGCTTAAGGTCTCGGGTTCGAATCCCGGGTCGGGTAAAGTAATCTTGGATTTTTCTATTCATTATCAGCCCGGAGTCTGGAATTTGCGCTCGATGTGGCGATAGGCTCGCCCTCTATCACATCGTGGGATGGAAATACAAGGCGAAACGTGGGTATCTTGGTTGCAACTCTGCCTACCCCTTCTTCTGTGAGTCTATGTATGTATAAAATAGAGTAATGTTACCAATCATTTCACGTGCGTTTTTTCATTACCATTACCGTTAAAACTAATTCAGTTTAAATAAACTATATTTTACCAAAACCATTTCTCACCTCCCCCCTCCCCCCGTACATCGTGGTCTTTCGAGCTTCCATAACGGCGGGCCCTGCGACGACGTAAATCATATATCAGCTCGCATACGCGCATATAAATATTAGCCTGATATATAAACAGTCGCTATGTAATAGATTTTATATATTTTAGTTTAATTCCTTGCAAATTTTAATGCAGATAAAAAGAAAATATCTTATTCGCAAAAAAATATATAAATTGAGCTTAAACTTTTATGATTACCCTAAACCTGAAGATTTTTATGAAAACGACTTTTTTTGTTTAACCAATTCCTTACATATGAACTGGTCATAGAAAATATATGAAAGTCGCAAAACTGACAACCAGGAATCATGTTCATCCTGGTGTTCACAAGGATACATATGTCATATTATAATTAATTATATATGAATGTGTATGCGATAATATTCTGATGAAAATACACATTTGTGAATACTTCTCATTTATGTTTTGTGATCCGAGCCTCAAAATGAAATAAGAAATGTTGATTGTTTTCCATGTCGGTTGGTGTGGGCAGCGTGATGGTGTCTAGTAGAGTAGGCTCGGAGTCCACGACGCTGTTACCAACTGTACTGAGCCGTTACAATACTCCCTGCCCTCTTGCCGTTCCATACAATTAAATCGGCTTGCGTAAGTGCTTTTTCACCTCGTGGCGCTTTCGTTTCCTCTCACTAAACATGCGCCTTTTATGCGAAGTATGTAAATCCCTGAAAGCAAAGCAACACTCTCCATTTATTACGTTTTAAATGGAAACACTTCGCCTTTGACTTTGATTACACCTCGCTCATTACCGCTAAATATTTGCAGCTAAATTCCTGAAGCTACTTGATGCTAATGATTAATCGCGCTTGTTTGCGGAGAGCTGTGGTACGCAGTGCTGTGGTACGCCGTATCATGTTTGGTAACGACCGACCGCGGATCACATTGTGTTTCCACTAATATTTTGAACAATGGCGGTGTTTAGCTCGGCAATTTGTGATTACGCACCCCAAACACAGATTCTCACTTGTTAACCAAATTGAATACTTATTTTGTAAAGCTTCTGCGGCTTTGCGCGGTAATTGTGGCACGAGAGAATGCGTGTTAGGTCACTATTCGCTTTTGCTAATTCTGTTTACCGGCAAAATATTTACCTTCTTCGAGCTTGTCGATCACTTAATGCTATCTACTGGCATGTTGATATTGACCTTTTTAATACCACTAGCACGAAATTTAAAAAAACCATGTGCAATATTTATTTAGGCGTATATAACAAGCAATAAATATTTACTTTGTCTATTTAATATATGTGTTATTTTTTTTCTATATACAGTTCATATAAGTCTAAACTTGTAATTGACCTTTTCTTTATCTATACATTCTGTTTTTATTATGCTAGTTGTAAGATCTGCTTAACAAATTGAATAAAAATAAAATAATATTTATTTATTTATTTATATTTATTGGAAAACCAACAGCTTACATACAACACAATAGGTAACAAAAGGAGTATGAAATATAGCCAATTACAGGTTTTCACGATTATGTGATAGAATAGTACATAGTACGAGCATATAAGAGTAACACTAATAATGTACGTATGTCGTTACTGACTTAAGATAAATTAATTCGCAAAGAAAGAAAGGCTTAGCAACCGTCGTTCCGTATATTGTCATACTAGTTGCTTGGAGTGTTATATCCAGCACGATAAAGGTCTCGCTAAGCTTAACTCGAGTGTGGAACCGATATCTTAACCAACTTTTTCGAGGATACAAATGTGAGTTTATGCGTACACTGTACGATAAGCCACAGATTGCGATGCGTGGTAAGGGCTGGAGGCGACTCCCCACGCTTAAAACTTGCGCGTAATTAATTTTTTAACACCGCTCCCGAGCGCGCTGTTTACGCAATTGATTTATTATAAGTTATGAATTTAACTGCTTCACACGACTGAGCGCCTACTTGGTGCTTATTTTCACGGATTATAATCCAGTCATTGCTTGTAACAAAAAATACCAATATGAGCAGTTAAACAAAAACTTATGTACATGCTACATAATCACTCACAAGTCAATTACAAAAGAAGTAACTATTTTACAAAGGATACACTTGAGTAAGAATACATTGCAAGGACAGCATGCAGCGCGACATGTGTTGGGCGATCAATGCAAGTACTTATAAATATATACAATTTGGTACAAGCTAATAATATCAATAATTATCATGTTTTCAAATTCCTAAAGTAATACTACTCGTATAATTCAGATTTTGGTTTATACTATACTGCCACAAATTCCTCTAAAAATGCTTTACAATATAACTATACGGCAATTTCAGGTTATTATGCTATACATACAGCTCTTATGACAAGTCAATACACATAAAAAATATTATCTATTTACAAAAAAAATACTAATTATTATTATTCATTAAGTTTTATTTATTTATTATTATTTTTTGTTTATGTTAAATTTATTATTTTTCGGTAGTCATAAGTATAATATATATAATTTTTTTAATGGTAATATCTATTTTCTTTTTCTTTCAAGGAAATACATTAGTGTGTCTGAATGGACCATGAGGATTATTAATAACGGTGCGTAGGTGTTCACTGTTACCACCGGATCTAACGCGGCCTTGTCTAACTCAGCAAACAAGTGTCTGGAAATGTTGCTCACATCTATGTTCAATGTTGATGGCTCCTCAATTATATCCACCATTTCACATACAAGTCATTTATCCTACGGACGTAATCAAACAAGTCCCTATCCAGGAATAACCAGTTTCTTTATACTTTATTTGAAGGGCATTTTTTTCTTTTGTAATCCGTTAGTACTGGTGAAACCCTGTGAGATTTTTTCCAAGGCCAACTGGGTGTTGTGTTATAAATACCTCCATTTACTAAACTGAATTGAGCCGGCGTATTGAATTACGACACAAAGCCCTCTTGTGATGTAAAGAGAGCCTGAACCAAGTATTGGCTCGTATTATCATTGAAATCAGATTAAACCAGATTTCACTTCGAAGGGGTGCTTGGTAACAGCCAATGCAAAAAATGTTTATGAGTTAATATCACAATCTTATTAACACACACATATTGTATTGTATTGTGTCAGCCCATATACGACCCACTGCAGGGCACGGGCCTCCTCTACAATCGAGAGTGCGATTGAGAGTGGTTAGGCCATATAGTCCACCACGCTGGCCTAATGCGGGTTGGCACACACATAACCGATGACCAATTTGTAACTGATCGATGTTTGTACATGAAAGTAGGTTGTAGGTTGGTAGGGAGCTGACACCCTGGATTAACACATAGGCTACTTTTCCCGTGGGATGAGTAAGGAATTGAAATATAATTGTAACCTTTTTAAATTAGAAAGGGATCGGATGGGGCAGAATTACATTTGTTGAGTGCGAATTAGACTGGACAGGGCGGAATATAACGGGACGGGACAGGGAGGAAAAAGCAGTACAGTAGGCGGCATTGATTTTGAATATAAATGAAATGGTACGGGAAATAACATGTTGCTGATGTGGACTGGACTCAAAAATAATTATCTGCACCCGGGCGGAACCGAGCTGGCCCCCATTGTAAAATAAAAGTAATAATTTATAGTGCGTATCACATACTATAGCTGAATGAAATTAAAAGGAACACACTCAATAAAATAAACTTATTCACTATAGTAAAAAAATATTAGAAAAGCTATATCAAAATTCGGCTACGTTTCAGCCAGTTGGTACAGAAATCCGGTTATGTTTCACTTGTTATACGTGCAACCACCCGGATAGTGATTAATGTATTCGTCAGTGCATAGGCGCCAGACTTCCCATCCTACAAGAAAGTAAGAATGGCACTGCGCTCGAAATATATTTCACAGTCAAGAATTAAATTATAAAGGTCATACAATATGAATTTCATATAAACACTAGAGTGGTTCTGTCGCCGCGCATTCTACACGCAATTTGACTCGCGCAGGATACATTGATACATGAGTATTCATGTAATTCGAATGCTGATATCATAATAATATTACACAAAAGATAATCAGATGTCTAGTATTTAGCTGAGGTAAGCTGCGGCTTAAATGAGGAATGTCGCAGAGAATTAATACAATACGTATTGTATTATCTGCAACGGTTCTAATAATGTATCCATTACAAAGAGATGCATGCCTTCAGCGTCACATGACGATTGGTGGAATTATAATTGTACTGGTATAAAGCCTGGAATTATTAAAGATCTTGATCAATATCTGTGTTGATGAAATAACAACCAGCTTGTTGGTTAGCTATAATTTGCAGGGCTGGTCGACAGGAGCATTGTATTTTTACCGGTAAAGATGCCGAAAATTAAAAAAAAATACTGACTTATTGACCTGTCCTAGTATAGTAATAATTACTATCCGATTACTACTCTATAATAATAATTACTATCCGAACAGATAAAGAATGGGATTAGAAATGGCAGCTCAATATGTCTGTGCAGTCAGCATGCTCAGTACTAGTAGTGAAAAGCCGCTAATAACGTAACGTTAACATTTTCTTGGAACTTATGGAGAAAAAGGTTGGGAAAAAAAATTCTTTAATACTGCAAGTTTCAACTTTCTATATTATTTCGTTATCGAATAAATTCGAAAAATATTTGTAAAAATATTTTTTATTAAATGGTTAAATCGATTTAAGATAAGGTCTTTTAAAATATAACAAGTCGTAATATTTAATATAAGTATTTAAACACGCGATTTTATTCTAATATATTTTTCTTGATGATAACGTCTTGGTACAGTTACAAATTTACATGTATTTTATGCCTTTTTCAAAGTTGAATACCTCCTAAAAAATTCAAATTTATAGCAGAGGTACGCCGTGGTTAAATAAATAGAAATCGATTTTATCCATACAAAAATCAATATCCACTAGTAAAGGCGTCGGAGCGGGTCGTGCGCGGACAGCTGCGAGCTGCCATCATTCACTAGCTATCATGAGACGTTACCATTAAGAAAAAAAAATAGAATAAAATGCGTGCTTTACATATTTATATCAAATATTTTGACTTGTTATTTTTTTATATAAAGGCTTTAGGTAAATTTATCCGATGTCCAAATTTCACTTTAATCGATTCAGCGTTTTCGAGAAAAACAATGATTTTTATGATTTTCCATTTTTTTAAGATTCAATTAAGAACCAAACTAGGTAGAGTTGAAACTTGCAGAATTAAATAATCTTATCAGTACCAACTTACTCTGTCAAGATCAGGCAGATATCGTTCTGGGGCCATTATTGTACCCTTATCGGCCAATGGCCTTTGATCACACTGTATGAAATACGCTGATCACCGTGTTTTTTTGTTGACTGTACCGGCGAGTGTGATATCTTCAGTGTGATAGATAGCAATACCATTTTCAATCCCAATCTCTATTTGTACGAGTAGTATACATTTTTAACAAATTTAAAAATGGGATTTTCACAATACGGCTGTTATATTATCATAATGTAATAACATTAACTCCAGTACAAACTTTGTACATTAATGTTATTTCTAAAGTCACCGCTGAAATGTTAAATATTTCGACGAAAGACGCGAGTTATTCACACTTTATAGACGCTCGTAAAATCTTACACAAATAAGGAATTTGTCAATTACGAGAATTATTCTTGCTAGATACATTGCTCCTTTAATGCTGAATCATTTAGAAAATGCGCAACATAATATGCTGGATTGTGAAGCCTCAAACAACGGCAATATTGCAGTAAGATTACATTTCACCGTAGGAGAAACAATGAGGTCCGACATCACGGCACGATTAGCAAACTGTTAAAAGCCAGCGCGAAGGCATTTCGTAGTTTGATTGCCAATGCGTTTCCATCTCGCTGGCATGTTTTTATATGGGATCCAATGATTACCTTCTAATAAGGGATGTGCCAGCTTCCGGCCAACTGAGCGCCGTGTAACCGGCCTCTCGGGAGCCGGCTAATCGGCGATCATTCCGCTACGCCGATAGCTTCTAAATACCCTGAAAACGATGCAATCATTTTTATCTTTAGAAAAAATTCTACCAAATATATCTGGCACGATTCCAATTAAAGATAGCGCTCTTGGTTTTAAACATATCTGAAGGAGATTAAAGGGATACGATTTCGTAAATTGTAGAGGGGAGGATAATAGACTAGATTAGAAAAACGCTTGACGGTTCAATTACGAAAAGAATTTTAGGTATTGTTGGTTTCAAAAGCTATTTAAGGGGTGATCCACCGCCCACGGCCGTACCGCCCACGAAGTTACGTGCTTCGAAGCTTTTATTAAAACATGACTGCGATTTATTTAGGATACGGAGTAATCCTTGTTACGTTTATAGAATTTAATAAATATAAAATGATAACTCTTAGCGGCTGGTAAGAATCAGGCCATACTAAGCCACCGCGTGAAATACACATGATGACCCGCCGTTGTTTGAATCAGTATTATTTGTAAAATATTGAATAATAAAGAGCGCAGTGTATCGATTCAACTCCGACGTCTTATCCGATGACACCACAGATGGCCTTTAAAGTAGCATAGCTTCCCATTTCTTTGAACGCTTATTTATATATTTTTTAAATGTTTTTATTCATAGCTATTCCGCGGATATGTCGGCTTCTCCGGTCGTCCGCCACCGCCACCTTTCCGCTGGTTTCCGTACTAGCCGGCATCGCGTTTCAGCTCACGTCGCCTGCACCTTTTTGTTAATCTCAGTTCAGCAACACGCACGAGTCATTAGTACCGCGTTAGGAACGCGGCTGTTTCGATAAGCGTGTTTTTTTTTGTTAGAAGAGTGAAAACTGATTACTTCAGGTTGTGCGTATTCTCTAATATATAATCTGAGATGTTTCGATTTTAGAAGAATAATATCCTAGATAGGTAGTCCGGAGTGACTTAAAGGTCTGTTGGGGGAAGATCGCATTGCTAAACCGAAGTTCGCGAGTACAATACTTCGACACATATCAATGAATTGTCGAAATTTATTTATTATTTATTTATTTAGATACATCATCGACAGTTACACACATACAATAAAATACGATTGACTAACAACATTGGACATTGCGTGCTATCATTACAGGTGAATACAACATTCTTGAAATAACTGTTGAAACAGATTATTGATAATAATTACAATAGATTAGCATGCAGAATTAAAATTAAATATATTGAGAATTTAGAACTTACATTGAAATGATATAAATGGTATTATAATACGAATTTAAACATTAAATCATTTCAAATCAAACTATTATTAAAATTGTTATTAAAATGTCATGCAGAAGAAAATGTATATAATCATAAAAATAAAAATAAAAAATCACTCGGTAAAATATGGCGCTTATAAAAATCACAGATACAACCTGACAAGCAATTATGTAGTTTAAATGAAATTGCTTGTGTATTCTTAATAAACTATTACATGTCCTAAAAGCGTCCGCAACAATATCGGAGGTATTTCATGAAATTTCCTAAACGAATTACTAACGTGGTAATCTTGCTTATCAATGTCGGTCATGAAAATATAAGTAATTGTAATTTCGATAAAAAAAGCGATGTTAGACCCTTGAAATATAGGAGACGGGCAGGTAGAAAATAGATTTTAAAGTAATATATTAAAGAGAAAGGATTTGATTGTTTGTTTGCATTGATTAGGCTCTGGAACTACTGGATCGATTTGAACAAATCTTTCAACATTAGAATTCTACACTATGCCTTTGAACATAGGCGATACAATATTTTCAAAAAAATCACCCCGGCCGGCCGCTTTTATTTATAAAGGTATTTCTTGGTGTATTGAGTAGTTCGCTGTCGAACATAATTATATTTGCTACATAACAGTCCTCTGTAGGTAATAATCCTTACCGATTTTGAAATTGAAATATACATCCATTGTGGTGCTGGAGCGAACTTCACGAGCAAAATCTGTTCGTCTGTGCGAGGAGGAGTCAGCGGAGTGTGAGGGAAGATAGTGTGAATACTTGGGAGCGATATAGACAGCATCAGGACATTTAATAATAATAATAGTTTTTATTAGTTTTTATTATTGGCACAATAAAGATAAACTAAACTACGAGTTAACACTTTTTATGCCTAAAATATTGTGCCAACAATGAGCCACTCTTTCAGCTTGTATGCTACGATATCACCTGAATAATACCGCAGCGCTGGTTTTCAAAGAGAAGCTCAAATTTCGACTGCGGTTCTAAGTTATGTCGAATGTTTTGTATTGAAACATTGCTGGCCTCAACTAATATATACTGTTCAATAAAACTTAAAGAGCCGTGCAAACAGCACCTTTACGGGAGATAATGTATTTGTGCTCGACTCTCATTTGGAGGCGACTTCACAACTCATTTAACTCTCGAAGCTAGAGGGCAGTATGGACAGCAGTTGTCAAGTTCCGCGGAAGTGCCACGTGGAAGGTTCGAGCCGCTTTGTATGTGATAGAGCACGCCGCCTTTGACGCGAATGTGGCTCTGTTGATGATTTTAGGCACATTTACTTCTTATTTTATGAGATGACATTTATATTTTTATTCACTCAAAAAACGTCTGTTTGACTCTATCACTCTTACGCTATCACGCTATCTTCTGTTTCGCTTCCCTGAGTCTGAATGGAGTCCAGGGTGAATTTTTCAAGTGGGCGTGATATCCAAGTCCGAAATATAGAATAGTAAAAACTACTGGAAGGAGTTACGAGCCCGATTTTAATAAAAACTAAAACTGCATACTTTGATGTTTGAAAAATCAATATTCACAGCTAGGAATCGAGCCCGAAGATTTTGTAATAACAGTCACATGATGTATTTAATGACAACATTCAATTATCTTGCTAATAAGGATCATATTCTGGAATGTAAAAACATACGGCAAATTAAAGGAGAGCTAAATTTTTAGCAAAAATAATTTTGTCTTCCGTTACCTTACACCTTGCCTGCCTGAATTGGGAGAGAAATTATCTGGAAATAACTCAAATTAGGCCGGAACAGTTATTACCAATTCGTCATTACAATAGCCTGGCTTCACTTGTTTCCATTGATAAAGCTACCTCCTTGTTTGCGAGATTATTAATATTTTTTTGGAGAGGCTTAACAGCGACGAAAAAATTACCTCTTTCCTTTAATTTTCCTTATGTCATTGCTTCCCTGAATTTGATTCTTATTGGCTACGTTATCGAATAGTATATTAATACGGTATGTGATTTGCTTTTCCAAATCATCGGGTTCCATTACTTGCCAGGATTTTTTTTTTCAAAAATCCAAGTATGATGTTGTAGTTTTCATCGAAATGGGGTCGTGACTCGTTTCAGTATTCTTCGCTATTCCTCATGGTTTCGGATTCGGCCATCCACGCCCACTTGATAAATTCACCCTGTATATGCAGTGTGCAAAGTTTTAGTAACTTGCTTCATTACCTCAATGCATGATACACACTTTACGTTCCCAATCCACACATACACAGGCACCCGTCACAGTTCGATGAGTTTATTTCCGTGATCTGATGAGGGCGAGCGCACTGCCAAGCGGGCTCCAATTTCAATCATAGCCGACTCATATGAGGTTCTTAAAATAACAAAAACATACATAAAATGAATTGCCCGAGCCAGAAAATCGAACTCAGATTGTTATAAACTCTGAACTTACTAAGTGTCGAGTGTAGGCTATTGAAATATACATTCTTTTTCGACGAACCAATAACGAATTTTATCAATTTTATAAGTTATTTATAAAATTTAATTATTCTAAGGTGTCACGGTGTACAGACTTCATTTGCTAAACCATTGACGCTTTAATTACTTAATTATAACGACGTTATGCCTTACATTCTACAATGTTATTAGAGTCCCTGTACGAGTATAAGCCCGTACAAGGGCTTGATTAAACAACAACGCGCGCTGTGACGTCACAAACGTTATACTTGTACTGCCAAAAATTAATTTCCAATGGCGGTAATTACCAAGTAATCACTTTCAGGAATTTCTCAGTATAGGCGTCGTGTACACCGGGTGTATCGAGATTGCGACCGAAAACGAAACCAGCTGCTAGTTTTAGTCACTACAGACATAATGCAACTCAAAATTTCGCGAAAAAAGAGTAGATTTGTTTGAATTTCTTTTAAGCAGCATCATGTTTGGATGTAAATATAAATACATAGTTTTTGCTCAAATAATCATTTAAACCCTCGCGTAACATTGCGTTTTTAAAAATAAAAGAGTACAATGTAAATAATTATTTTAGGATAACTATACATATTTAGTACCCAAACACGACGTAGGTAAATTATTACAAAAAATATTAGTTGCTTTGTTGGGAAACTTTCAGTTGCATTGTGTCTGAAGTCACTCAAACGACCACCTCGCTTCGTTTCCGGTTGCAATTTGGATATATCCTGTATACAGGATAGAAAAAATATCAATGTGAAATATATTAATTGACACATTTACACCTAAAAATCTTTTTGTCGTATTTCTTCGTTTCGATAACTCCCTCTTAGGCCCTGAGGGAGGCGCGAGAAACCTTGGCCTTTACATGTCGAGGGAGGCTTTAGAGATAGTAAGATCAATTCCTTCCCAAAAAGTTTGACGAAGGTACACAACGATTCAAAAACATTTTAATCCGGTCAGATTTTTTCAGCTTTTTCTATTATGTGAAATTATTAATTAACACGACTGAATTAATTACATATACATAAACATATTTATAACAAAACAATTACAATAATTATAAAAAAAAATTATTGCGCTGAATGACGAGACAAACATGCCATTTCGCCTGATGGTAAGCAATACGACCGCTCATGGACAGTTGCAAAGCCACACAAGGCAATGCTTAGCATTCCACTGCGCTCGCCATCGTGAGACACAATATGTTAAGTCTCATTATTTCCAGTAGATACTCTGGCTACAATATCCGATATACCGGAACACAACAGCGCATCTACACTGCTGTTTGGCGGGAGAAATACATATTGCGGTACTATCTACCCGGGCGGCTTGTCAAATTTGATAGACCTACCACCACTATAAGAAGGTATAGTAAGTATATAAAATCATAATTCAGCGCGCTTTATGTCTTCGGTCGACGACGTTTCGTATATACTTAAAATAACAAAAACTGAATACTACAAAAATATTTACTAACAATAAGAAGCTTTACGATGCCAAATATTATGATATCGCAGGAGACCACTTTTCATATTTTTTGTATTACTGGCATCACTAATTGCGATAGCACCCCCAACTGTCCGTTTCTCTACAAAGTTTTCTATTTCTGTGTTATAATTAACTATAGCAGTATATTTGAATCAATGACTAACTTGAAAAATGATCTACGTGATTAACTTTATTTGAAATTTTCCATCCCATCCCGTCCCGTTATATCCCGCCCCGTCCCGTCCCGTCTCATTCTTACTAGAGGCATGTAATCAATATCCAGGATGTCAGCTACCTCCATAACAAATTCCATCAAAATCCGTTAAGCCGTTTCTAAGTTTATCGCGCACAACAGCATAGAGAATCAGACAGACAAAAAATCTAAAAAAAACATTGTTTTGGGTTCCATTACGTTAATACCTTCAGACCGCCTATATTAGTTTTTTCATCTATCTTCCATGTACAAGCATCGATCGGTTATCAATTTATTATAGTTATTATTTTGTATAGATTGTTAATTAACAAATATAATAATTCTCCCTATTATATACACTTTTACTGGATAAAGTTTGCCAAGTATTCTGCAACCGGAGTGACTGACTGCGAGTCTAGAGACCCCGCTCCGAGCCCGCGATCCAGTGTTACTGTTTTTTATTTCTATTTCACTTATCGATTTTTTATCACAATTAAATTCTAAATAACTCAACTGAAACGAAAACACTATCGCATAGTGAAATGGAATGAAGCAAAATTTGTTTATTTATTTTATAGGCAATTAGTACTTCTCACATCGAAGGATCAGCAGTCTTAGAAGAACACGTATCTGAAATACCACGTGAAATATATAAGCATGTATTTGCGTGTGAGTATTTATTGTGAAAATCGATTTGTTTTCTCGATGTATTAGACGACTTCAAAAAAGGATAATAACAATTTGTCACGTGTGTTTTAAAATAGTAATACTCGTATAATTGTAGATTTGTCCTTTATTTGCATATTATGTTCTTCTAAACAAATTATATATCTATTATTCCTTTTATAAGTGTATGTATGTTTGCGTATTTCTTAGGAACTATGTATAAGTCGAATTGAAACATTTATTTTTTTGATTGAATTTCCATATCTAAAATTTAAAAAAAAATCACATTATTATTATATTTAGTCTAAATATTATTATAATGTGATGTGATTTTACGTCCCTTTTATTCCGATAGTGAATCGAAAATAATAAAATTCATTTGCCTCTACCTTTCTCTAATGCTTTCTCTTCTTTAATCTCCTTCGAAGTGGTTTAAAATAAGCTTCCATTCAACCTCAACGAAGAGAGAATTGACCGTTGACAGGCGAGTCGTTTGACGGGATCGTATCACCGGCGATGCGAAGTGAGGCTCCTCTTTGCATATTTTACCATCAAGAGCGGCCGAGGAGTTTGGATTATACCAGCTGCAACTACTATTCCACTAACGCCATCTGAATATAATTTATGTAAGATGTCTGTGTTTTAAAGCGGGAAGAAGCCATTGAAAGGGCCGGCATAGTGGTGTCGAGTGTCGAGATAATTGTCTGTCGCCGCTGCCCAGGAGGCGCTCTGTCTGGACTGCAGTCCGTTACCATAACGTACATGACTGCGGCATTGCCGAGTTAGAACAAGTAAAGTCTGGGTTATACGCTCAATGTGAACTTAGCTTTTGTCCTTTTCTGTGCTATTTCCGAATGATATAAGTTAAGTACGAATAAGAGATGGTTTGAATTGACGCGGCAGATTAGAAGTTAGTTGTCTGCAACGCTGGGTGCGGTGTTGATCGCCGCTCACATACGAGTAAATGTTTGTACTTTGTACCATCTACAGAAACGGCATATTTTTCTGGGCGTGTGTCCATGTAAAATGCGCTATATTTATAGTTTTTACAAGGGTGCCTTGAAATCATGTTATGTATTATAATGACATCATATTACGTAATTTTAAAAATAAACGGTTCCGTATTGCGTATAAATAACTACTATTAAAGAAAAGGCGTAACTAAGTACAGATAACGGGGCCATGAACATAATTTGGTATAAAATGGCTGCTTACCAATTGTTGTTGGTATCATTATTATGTTAAGGTATATATTATATTATACGCATGTGATAAGTTTTACATTACCGTAACTAGTAACTACAATAAAAATTATATAAAAATCATATTGGATTTGATTATTTTGATAGCGTACTACTCGTACTATACAACTAGTCAAGCCCTGTCATTTGATACTCACATTGAGGTGGTTATGAAAAAAATATGTAATCCGGCATCCGCCATCTTGTAGCGGCGGTTAAATTGGTTTTCTAATGATACAGGATGTATTAAATTGTATTGTCATCAAAATAAAGATGTGCATGAAATATAAGATCAATCTGTCAATAGGAAAGAGGTCAAAATTCCATTAATAAATTTGACCCAAAGAAACAAACACACAGGGCAAGCTAAATAATACAGTTTAACAAACAACAATCACTTTCCTCTGATGAGTACGTCAACAGTGAACACGAGTCTTAACGGGATACATTATTTCGCCAGACTTGTCGTAGCGCCGGATTAGCTCAATGGCCAGAGCGTTAGACAGCGATGTCTAGAGACCCCGGTTCGATTCCGGGATTCGGTGGTCGTTGCTTGTGTTCAAGGTTTGAGGAAATTTTTGTTTTCACTAATTTCGTTTTTTATTTATTTCTAATATTAATTTATTACTAATGAAGTAAATAACGGAAATAACAGTGATACGGTTTTATAAAAAGATCACTCCAGTTCTTATGAAATAAAAATCTGTCACGACATTAGCTAGTACCTACCCGCGTGTCCCGCTTCTCCTGTTCTAAATGCTGGCTGTCATAATGCAGCAGGTAAGTTATATTTTGGAAGTAATCGGTCTGTAGTTAGTAATAATCATCAGTTTAATTCTTAATGTTTTTCTTTTCTATGAACGAAAAAAGAAAATTTAATTGAAAATATGTTTGTCCATATGTAATGAATTTTAGTTTATTCAGTATACGTGATATGTATCGTTTATTTACGAGTATAATATAAGCTGATGTGAAATAAGAGTAGTTTTAGATAATATTCGGATTTTTATGTATTTCTTTACATGTGCTATGAGACTTGCTCGCTGCCGAATTCCTTAGTTTAGGTCGTTCGGAATGATGGGAATTGATTTACTTGCTGATGTCTTTAAAGATCTAATTGCTGTATTTTTATTAAACGGTTTTATTTAGTTTGTACATTTTATTTATTAATATTTTGAACTAAATTAATTTATCTCCAACAAATAAAACTTCATCCATAATAATAAAAATATTTTTTTATTTTTATTTTCATCATGTAATATTTTTACACTGGCCAATTAAATTAAATCGACCTAGCTCTATTCCACATTCGTGCGAGGACCGAGGTCACCGCTAAATGATTTATTTGAATGTCGCAAAAATATATTACTAACCATTTAACGACCGTCCGCCAGTCCGACGTGAACCCTTTTGGCAATTTATCCCATCCCGGGAGAATCGTGTTAGCACAAAATGAATTACCCGACCTAGTAGTAGAACTTAAAGCCCGCGGTTTATAGCTTAGAGTAAGATCCCGGAGCCGCTAAACTTACTTCATTTTACCATAGTCTAAATTTGAAGCCTAAAATGCTGCTTGAATTTTGTATGACCTACCGCAATATATACATATTGTTTCAAGACCCTCACTAAGCCGTCAATCAAATCTGAAAGCCCTCCCTAGGCGTCGAGAAATATTTCTACCTAAAGCTGGATCCCACTGACGAGCAAGCTATTATTTTTCGCTATCTCACAACGTGTGGATGTGCTGCGGCCCCGCAGTAGGCGCGCCGCCCCGACCGCCTCGTGTTTTGCCGCGTTTCACTAATGTTTGCAACTTGCACCGCTCGGTTTTCTGGACGCGCAGCTTCCGTGAATAATGCATTATATTTTAATAGATAATTTCATCGAAAATATAGGTTATGTTTTATAGATATTTATGTGGAAATTCCAATACTCAATACCCCGTTTAATAAGTCCCTTGTGTAACCTTACAGCTTTTTTTTTTTTTTTTTTCAATAGGAAAAGCTATTAAGCTCCCCTTTCGTTGCCCCGGGGGAGGTGGAAAGGGGTATGTCAGTGTCTCTGGCCTTCCAGCCTGGCACAATGCGAATTTGTGGCAAAGCTGGGTCCCTACCAAGCCTACGCCAGCATACTGACTAAAAACCTCTTGAAAACCGTCACACGCATTGTGGGCGGTACCGGACATCCCAGGGTGAAAGGCACCCCGATTTACGTCCGCGTAACCGCCCCGCGCATAACCATTTCTGGTCCTTCTTTGATGTGGGGCCCGGATGAACCCCACTTTCGACTATTTTGGACGCCCTTTTAGGTCTTATGGGCGTCCATGACAGAGACGAGGCACTGTCGTTCGCCTCAGAGCCGTCACAGGTCAGGGCGCACCGCCCCCGCAGTGTTCCCAGTGACTCTGATGGCCCCTTTAGGTCGCCTCTTACGACGGGCAGGGGATACCGTGGCAGAATTCTTACACCCCCGGACCACAGGGCGAGTATAACCTTACACCTGGAATCATAAAAATAGTTTACTTTTATTCTAACCATCTGATTGGTCTAATGACAGAATGACTTTTGGTGATCTATTTGGATCCACACTAATGCAGATTTCCAGAGCTAATATCATGATCCTATAACAGATTAGTCTTGGCTGCGACAGAATTTTGTGACGTGAAATTGTAGTTTTTTTATATCGCACGGCAAAATAACGGCACTAATAGCTTACAGCACGCGCAGTGTGGTCAAAGAAACGTATTCACTGGCTAGAAACATTATTTTCTTTCACCAGTCAATATCGCCATGGCGGATCTTCAGAGCCGGATATATCTGGCCACACTCGCCTGCTGCTGAGCACAGGAGTCCTGCGCAGCGAGACTTTTATTGCGAAGGATCGAAACACACTCGCGTGTGTAGTGGCACCGTTAGATAAACCTGGCATTCTGTAACAATATCTCTACAATCTACTGCTTCAAATAGGCCTTCCATACACGAATTTCCATAGCCGTATGTTGGAAAAGTTCTGAAGCACGTACGTTGATGGGCTGTCACATATACAGAGCACACACAATGTGAAACGAAGTATTAACTTATTCCGAGTGAAGTCGAGGCGGGCCGCTAGTTCATATGTAAGTAGGTAGTCGCGATATTTAATATCCACATCAAAGCCAAGGCCAATACAATCTCGCCGTGTGTAAAGAAAAGCCCACTTCAAAGCATATAATTATGTGAGCAATTCATGTGATCTTGTGCGGGCATTTTATATACGCCGGATTTTTACTGAAAATATTATGAGCTAAAACTGAACATTATTATAGGAGTATACTCCTATTCAGACGGTATGTATATATTCGATTAATGTGATGCGCCAATGTTTATGTCGGCCGAGGTATTTTATAGTAAAAATATATTAGCTTTTTTTCAATACGCTCAAATTGTCTTGTGTAGTGAATATCAGAAGCAATTCAACTACAATACGTACATACATAAAATATCACGCCTTTCCCAGAAGGGGTGGGCAGAGGTGCAACCAGGATACCCACGCTTCGCCTTATGCGTTCCGTCCCCTGGCGTGATGGGGGCGTGCCTATTGCCATATCGGCCACATTATGGCGACTTCTAGCTTATAATGAATAGAAAAATCCAATTCACTGCCCGATCTGGGATTTAAACCGAGACCTAAGCTTTGTAATCATACCGTATTATAACTACGCCACCGAGGCAGCCAACTACAATACTAGATTATTAAAATCACTTTGACTGTGAAATCAACACAAAAACACTTCAAATAATAATACCCTTACATGCCCAAACCTATAAACGAGATGAAATTCCCTGCTAGGAAATTGGGCAGAACACCTCACTATCAATGGCTGATGTGAGGGGGTGCGAGCGCGGGGGCGCGGGGGCGGGGGTGTAAGTTTGTGCCGGAGTAAGTTTTATTGGCCGTTAAGTTACATTACAAGGTGCATTTTATAAGGCGTCATAAAACGCCGCCGGCAATATTGGCCGACGTAACCTCTCGGGACGCGCTCTGCAATTTCACTCTGTTTTGTTCAGGAGCTGTGGTACATTGATTTGTCAGTATGTATTACATTCTATACGTAAACTATTAAAGGCCTTATGAGCTGGAATGTACACATTTAGGGAAACGAAGGTGATGGCTTTGTTGCATTTGGTTTGGTGGTGAGTGAGATTGCCGAAATCCAAAAGGATATACGTATCGGAAAACCTTTTAATGGGATACGTACCTAAGTGTATAACGTTACGGGTACAGCCTGTCTATATCTACCTTGAGGCTAGTTCATGCGTGTGAAACCCGTACGAGAAAACTTATGCACTAGTATTAGAAAAGGTACAGAAGGCTTTTCTACGATTTCTTTTTAAATTTACCTCTGGTTACTATCATATTTGTATCCAACAAAATACCTGACGGGATGTCTAGGATATAATATGCTTGAAACACGAAGAACTTACGACCAGTTGATCTGTATGATGAAAATATGCCGTAGTATGATCGATGCGCCCAAGATCCACAATGAGTTGATCCGAATCTACACTCCCACCAACTATCTTCGAAATATAAGACACAAGTTGTTTGCGACGCCTGCTTGTCGTACGGTGGCACGAGCTATGTCGCCTGTCCCGCGAGTTCTCAATCAACTCAATGCTTTTGTGGAAGCTTACCCGCAACTCGATATCTTTACCGACGAATGGAAGCTGCTTATTCGCAATTGTCTAAATTTTAGCGAAAATTATAATATTTCTCAGTAAGTCGTTTTTTTATGTATGTCTAAATTGGGTTATTTTTTAATTTTATTATTATTTTTTTTGTTCTTTTGTACAATTTGTTTCTATCAATAACCTTATGTTTTGTTTGTGTTTAATGTTAGAATTTGTTATGATTTGTGTGTTATTTATATTTAAAATACTAGTAATTGATTATTGTAATTGATGTTGTATAATCGTACTATTAAAATAAATAAATATATAAAATAAATATCAGATTTGTTCTAGGCATAATTGTGTCGATCACGGTATCGACCGGAGAGAGTTTTTATTATCTCTCATAAATTGATACTACATATGGAATTCACGGAACGTCCACAACAAGAAATCCTTGTTGAGAGTTCGAAGTCGCAAGTGCGAGCCAGAAGCACATACCTCAGTATTTTTTCGCAAAATGAAAGTTCCTTAAACGTTGTTCCCATTAAGATGAGTTTGTAGAAATCATTGGCAGCTGCTGCACTTTCCAGAGCGCGCGGAACGGTTGCGATTTTTACATTAATAAAATAACCATCCGGAAACAAATGTGTTTGTTGAGTTGCTCTCAAATTAAAGCCGCTCCCTGCTGCACCACGATACGCGAATGTTAAGGAATTTTTAATACCTACCGCTCTTTCAACTTTATTGTCGTTGCGAATTTCTACAAATTTAATTATGCTTTATGGGAATGCAAATTGCTCAGCTATTTCCATGTTTATTGTTTTTTGTTAATATTTACGCGTAAAACAGCAGGAATATGTATAACACAATTAATTAACGTATGTTAAATGTATTATTCAATTGTTGTGTTCATACTGTGGTTAATATTGTTACATTGAAACAATTTACCATTGCTGCAGTATGTTTCCACATCGGCTTTTTCCATTTATTTTTTTTGCATACGCTCCGTTCTTCACTACGTTGCCAAATATTCTGATTAGCCAACTACACGCCACAAAATAAGATTTTAGTGTTCACGGCTCTCAGAGTCTCACCATCCGTATCGAAAGCTTTCTAATGTGTCTCGTGCTGGAGGGTACTTCGAGACGCTCGCCCGGCGCAGACGTGCCGACTCCCGACCAGTTTAATTAGCAAGAAACCACTTAATTGGCACGCTCTCCTAGTTATTTACTGTTGTGGAACGAATGTGGAGAAACTATTTTTATACCGGCACTATTATAAGGAACCTAATGGCTAGTTCTGCTCAGACAAGTCGATGCTACGAGTATAAGTTGTCACATCGGTGGATACTCCATCTGCACCGGTGCAGTCCGGACTGCAGTGCACTCACCACCGGGTGCTCTGTAGACACTTGGTCGTGCCGATGTACTACAAAAATATTTTAATCAATCAATCAAATCAAATATAAGTTGTAAAACAATCTGTGAAATCGATCATCACTAAAATCTTATTAACTAAATCTAATATTTGTCTCTACCCTCATTGTCCTTTGCAATAAAAGTCTACTACACGCTCGGCACACCTTCTACAAGAAGGGCGCAGGTTCGATGCCTGCGCAACGACCTGGTGTAACATCACTGTTTTTATTAAGGTCTGCGATTAATTGTACCTTTCCATGGATCTCCCGGAACAGACTGTATCTGTGAACTTGCTCATAATGTTAAGATATTTCAATGTAATTTAGGATTCATGTTTTTATGTCCTTTCTGCGTGAATAAAGTCAAGTATATAGGGGCCGAAAATGCCTTTATAATTTTTAATACCAACAGCGTAAAAAAATATTAATCTTAAACGAACATCGCTGTCCTATAATATAAGGAAGCCATGCAAGCGGCCTGACCTATTGGGCCAACTATATCTTTGCCTTGAATACATGCAATGCCTACGTTTATAACATACTACACATACATACGTAGCACTGGAATAAAGTACATAAGAGTGATAAAATGAATACCGCACATATTCGCCATTTCAGAAGATTATCTAGCGAAAAGCCAAACTCACTCCAATGCTTCTGCAGTATTCATTGTGTTGTACGTACTTGGGATTTTGTTTGCGAATCTTTACGTCGAATCCTCAACTTCAGTATGGAATAACTTCGCCGTCCCTATTCTCCAAAGATACACATGGAGCACTCGGAATATTGATTCAAAACCTTTCACAACCGGTATATATCACGCCTATGTAAGTGAAGAGGTAGACAGAGGTGGCACAACTAATGCCACCAGTGTGAACATATACTTTGGTATACTACGAATAGTGTCACCTAATCATCTTTAAGCCTATTATACGTAGGTCATTTATTGCCGCGCCGGGCGTGTGCTACATTCAGACCACATCAAATGAAACTTACGCAAAAGGGATTCGAAATGAATAGGTGTTAGCGGAAAAAGACGACTTTTAGCAATTGCACCTGTCGATCTCCTAATATCATGTCGGTCACCACTCACACTACGTGGTGCAGATGGAAAACATGCCGACTAAAGCGAAAGGTCGGGAATTCAATTCTAGCACTCAAACAAAATTTTTGGTGTGATCCACAAATATTTATTTTTGGTGTAGATATTGTGTGACAGAACGAATTTTTGGTACTTTAGTAAACCCAGTTATTGACCTTAGCAAATTGTGTAGGATATACTATCATGCTAAATACAATAAGGTGTAGGTGAACTGGCAGGCAATATCGTGTATATGCAAATGTCCTGGAGGCGGCCCGAACCAATCTGCCGGCGACTCGACCAACTCAAACATATTCCCCTTGTTAGAACAACACAATTAACTAGGCCTTTGTATCGTGCTACCAGTACTGAAGGGATGCAACAAGTCACCCTACGCCTCGCTGGCCGATAGACTGTTGAGTGCGATCATCTCTTTATGATTCACCGTGTAGGTCTGAGCGCTGTGCGTCCATGAACGACTCGTTTGTAATATCACATATGGATATTAGTGGTTCAAAGGAATGAATGACGCGTATCTTGGTTTCACTGATGATAGCTTGTTTTCACATATAAGTTATTGTTGAATATTTCCTAATTATTTATCAATAAAAACTGTTTAAATACAGACGGTATTAAGCGACTAAGCGCTTGCACCATTAATAGGTTCTTTTCCTTCTTATAAAATGCTTATTAATTTCCGCGTACATTTTCGTTAAACTAACATATTTTCTTATTTCTTTCATGGTCTCGTACTATTTCTTATATATCTGACGGAGCAGCACGCGCCGGACGTTTTCACTAACAAACTTAAGGCATTTATGCCAATGGTTACCACACGCCAGTGATTTCACGGTCGCGCGCAGCAATAACCATCGCGCCATAATAAAAACTAGCCGCAACCGCGCGTTTTCTCACATATAACCTTAAGCGCAGATCATTAAACGCGGCGTTTATGCTTGGTTGATTACACTATGTCGCATCCACCTTACTATAGCGTTGTGTAACATCCTGACTCCACCTGGCGGTTTCATACAGATACTCACATATTGCCTATCTTGGACTCCCATGTAAGCCAATGCATTTTGTCTGAGTTTTTCAAATTGAGATATGCAGGGAATTTTTTCAAAAATACAAAGAAGTTGAATTCTGTGGTTTGAACAAGGATTTAGTTAATTAGGATAGATTTGAACCAAGGAGGGCATATGTGAGGCTCACTCGCGTTTTTGTACCGAAACAAATGTCCTTCATGTGATTTCTTCACTGTTAATTGTCTTAAAAACATATAAATAGTTCTAAACAAGGATGTAAACTAACACAACCATGCATTTGTAATGCAGTGGTATTATAAATAACAGTTCCAAACAATTATGAGTACTTTTCCGTTGGTTCCATTCCCAATGTAAGAGAGCCCCCGTGTTAACTGTTAAGGTAAGAAAAAATATGATGTAGTTAAAAATGACCTCTTTACTTTAAGCTGTCATATGTCTTGACTTCCCAGTAATTAATCCCAATTAGTAACACTATCGAATGGTGTAATAATACAGAATGTGTTTTTTTTAATCATCGGGTTTGATTCCTCACTAGGCATATTAATTTATCAAAAATCTAAGTATGCAGTTTTAGTTATTATCAAAATCAGGCTCGTGACACCTTTCAGCATTTTCCGATATTCCTCATAGTTTAGGATTCGGCCATCCACGCCCACTTGAAAAATTCACCCTGTATAATAGATGAGTTGCTTTTTTCTGGGATTTATAGATTATTTTTATACACTTGATAAAAATCTTTTGTCTGTATGAGCCCATACAGGTTCCACTGCAGGCCACACGCCTCCTCTACAATAGCAAGGAAGATTGAGAGGGGTTGGGCCATATAGTCCAACACGCTACTACGCCGCTACTCCGCCTATTGCGGGTTGGCGGTCTTTGCATACCATAGAAATTCTTACAAATCGTATGGTATGCAGGTTTCCTCACGATGTTTTCCTTCACCGTTATCACCGTGAACATGTTGGCAGCCGCGCTTATTATTACAAATATGTATATTTAATTATAATTTAAGTACAGCCACTTACGTATTCTATGTACAACGCGATGCAAACCCCAGCGCCATGTGAGTGAGTTCAGCTGGGATCACACCGCGTTAATTCCACTCGACAAACACAAGTTCATCTCATCCGTCCGCTTAGATAATGACTTGTAGCCGGAGTTTACAAACCCACGTCTTAGCGCATATCACACTGGGACCTTCGCGGAATAACTTTCGCGGAGTACTTGTACACTACTCTTGTTAACTATTTAATACGAGTTTAAGGCTTCAAAAATGCTTAGTTTGCGAAAGATACTGATACATATACATATTTAATCTTAATGTGACTTCTGTCCCCTATAATATTAGTTGTCCCATGCAGTCCTGTCCCGTCTCATTCAATCTGTATAATAAAAGTACGCAGTTATATGATCGCTGTTTTTCTACGGAGATATTATACTACTGTTATATTTCCTAAAATTTTTATAAAAGAAAATTATGTAAGGGCAACTTTGTTCAAAATTAAACATGTACTTATAATGAATAGCGCATTTATTGGGAAAAACGTAAATAACATACAAGGTTCATCCAGATTGCGGTCGAAAACGAAGCCAGGTGGTAGTGTTACTGACTTCAGATGCAATGCAACTAAAAATTTCGTCATATTTGCGTAGTAATCGTTTTTCCAAAATAATAATGTACATAGTAGCATCGTGTCTGTAGTCAGTAAAACTACCACTTGGCTCCGTTTTCAGTAGCAGTCTTGATATACCCTGTATATAGCTAAGTAAAATACATGTATATTTATGTCTGTTTTTGTTGTTGAAGCTTGGTATTGTATCGACGTAGTAATGGAAGTTATTTTAATCTCTTATTAAAGGTAAATAGGATATAGAGAACGGCCGTTAGTCTGCCACAGAAACTTATGAATCGTCAAGTCACTACCATATCAATGTCTAGAGATAGTTTTAATATTGTACTACTAAATAAATAAATACCCCCAGCAACATCCTCTCAACTCAGATGGAGTATTGGGTCGCGGGTACCAGGAACTACAAGAGACTTTTCGGTCTCACCCAGACCCGAAACAAATACCTGTGGATCACACAAATATTTGTTTCGGTGCGGGGGCGAACCCGCGGCCCCAGGTTTCACAGCTGGCGTCTTACCCACTGCGCCACAGACCCTGTCTCAAAGTTATAGCTAGATAATTGCGTGTTACGTCGCACGATGTACCGCGTCTGTTCAATGTAATTTCCTAAATCAATCATTGAGTAGACTACGCAGGATATTGAATCCGTTTGTGTCTAGCTGTAGTAGCTTTTCCAGATACGCCTCATGGAGAGTAGCGAAAAGAAACAATACCATAAATTACAAAGCAATGCTTGGCATGCCAATACGCCCGACATCCTGAGACATAAGATGTTAATTTTCATTATGTCCAGTATTTGCCTCTGCCTACAATGTCCTTCAAAACCGGAACACAATAGTGCATTCACACTGCTATTAGGCGGAAGAAATAAACATTGCAGTGGTACCTACTCAGGCAGCCTCTCACATATGACGCCTACTATCAGTTGGTATCTATAATCCTTTGTGAAAATTAGTAACATTTTATACTTTTTATACAGATGTTTCTTTCTATGAGACGCGCGGAGATTAAGCGGTAAAAGCCACGGCTTTGTTGCTGCCATTAATCTGCTATACAACAATAAAACTACGCTGCTCGTCCATAGAGCGGCTTCTCTTTGTGCTGTGTACACTCACCTGCCAACACGTCAATTGCGCCAGTCTTGCCTGCATCGTTAATCCTGGTAACTACTTTTTGTTCAAAATCAGGTGTCCAACTTTATTTATCACATTTACGCCTAAGATACACGACTATCGTTAATTCTTGCAGCTGTACCATTTCCTTCATGTTACACTTGTCTAACCCTAGCTGTCTACCATATTTCTGTAATTCTTAATGTTTACTGCTAATATTGAAATTAGTGAACCGTTAAGCAAACCTCTTGGCCTCGACGTTTCGGTAAAAAAACAATCGAGTACATATATTTTTTGTCCCGTCCAAGACAAAAGGTTGAACAATAATAACAAATATAAGAATGCACTTTTTGTTAATCACAAGACCATTTTCCTATCTACAATTGCATCAATCTACAGGCAAAAACAGCCGTTTCAAAAATTAACAAGCCAATCACAATGGAAACGGGAATGTAAACAAACCCATTCCCGCACAAATAGACTCGAAAAACTCCGCAAGCCCCGGAGTGTCCCCCGCCCGTGCATCGGAGAGCCGGACTTTTTACACGCCGAACGCTCTTCGTAGTTTTATCGAATTATATTCCTTTCACATGTGTAAAGCGCAGAGAATTGGATTCACTCGGTTCTAAAACAACAATAACAGATGCACAATGTCGATAATACGAGTAATACGAACTCGGTGCGCTTGTAAATTCAGAATATCTCTTGGACTTCGGTCATATTTTATGTATAAATCTAATTTATTACTGAGCGGTGGCTTCAGATGTTTGGAATATAGATTCTTATTACATATAGCTTCTGCACGCAACTCCTATTGCGTGGTTGTCTTTAAAAAAATCCTATCCCGTCCCGGCCCATTATATCCCGCCTTCTCCCATCTCATTCTTACTTAAGATGATATAATCCAGTCCTATCCCATCCATTTGAGTACAATAAAGTAACAAATATATCGGAATTCTGAATTCATCGCGCATAACCGCACAGACAAGCAGACAAAATTCTAATAATCGTTGTTTTGGTTTCTATTATGTTAATATATTCCCCCCATATCCGGTTTTCTCATTTATCGTCCATGTACAGACATCGACTGGTTAAAATTTTATTATATGTATAGATATCTTACTTATTTCGTTACCGTAACATGTAATGTGGAATTAAGGGGAAGCGTTCCATAACCACCAATCCGGAGTAGGCGGACAAAAAGGTCTCGACAACCTTGAGGAGAGGCTCGCATTCAGCGGTGGACTCCCTGTGCCTAGCCATAAGCTTTTTGTGACTTTCTGGGGTTAGATCTTAGCAACAGTGGGATTCACATACATGATTTTATTACTGAGCATTTTAATCATTGTTTCTCTAAATTAATATCTTTTATAGCAATAACATTAAATACTCTTTCAAACTTAAGTTAACGATTGGGTTGACTTGTTTTAAAAAGAAATAGGTTTAAAATGTGGAAAATGGAGTGAGGCATTTAAGAACGTGAAACAGTAGTGTTTTGATTGTTGTCTCGGTGTGTGTTCGGTTTGATCGTGAAACGTACTATAAATTGATGTAAAACAATTGGACATTATAAATAATGAACGAGACGGAGTTTCATTTTTATCCAGAGAAAACACTTTCTAGATGCATAACTATCCAGAAACAAAGAGAGAGGACCGTATAACATTCTTGAGACCAATCTTACAGGTGCTACCAGGACTCCCACATTTCGCTTTGTATTTTCCGTCCCACGATGTGATAGGGGCGAGCCAATAGCCATATCGAGGACTAATTATTGACTCCGGGCTGATAATGAATAGTAAACTCCAATATCACTTTGGCCGAGCCGGAATCCTGATTCGAACCCGAGACCTCAGCATTATAGCCGTACCGTAGTACAAATACACCACCGAGTCAGTAAGACAGTGAGATAATTACAGACAAAATTTTCGGAAAAATAATTTAACAAAACCACTCTTTCACCTAACCCGCGTCTCATTAGGGCTGTCATTTGGCAGTTATTTTGTTACATTACTTCAAACCTAACAACAAAAGCGTTTACAATTTGTGTGGTTGAGTAAAACGCGCCTCCACCTTGTTATCCTTTTCAAATGTAATTTTGCCGAAACAAAAAACAAATTTATACAATCGTTTGAGTAATCAAATTGGATCATCTAAATGATAAAGCCGTACTATTCAACAACATAGTATTATTAATTTTAGAACTCCGCTAACTTATAGTATACTGTATAGACTACAGGTGTTTCATTAATGGTGAATGCATAATCACGACCACTTGAAAATCGATAACCTACAAGACGGTGGAAAATAATCATTTAGTACACTACGCAGGATATATTCGAAATACGCGTCTACTATAATGTAATTCATAGTATACGAAACAATACTATGAATTACAAAGCAATGCTTGGCATTCCACTACGCTCGCCATCCTGAGACATAAGATGTTAATTTTCATTATTCCAGTACTTACTCTGGCTACAATGTCCATCAAACCAGAACACAACAGTGCATTTACGCTGTTGTTTGGCAGGAGACATAGACATTACGGTGGTACCTACCCAGGCTGCCTCTCACATACTCGTATATCAATTCTGTCATCATCTGTAGCTGATGGAAAACTTAGCCGTGCCCGCTTCTTGGTATATATAATGTTTATGAGCATGTGTATATATTGTACGAGGTATATACGTAATAAAATAAATATTACTACACAAACCCAACTTTTATTTTCTTTGCTTTATAACTTTTGCAGGAAAATCACAGACACATATTTAATCTTTATTGAAAGCTTTCGGGGCGCAGTCGGTTAGACACCGGCTGTGAAACGTGAGGCCGCGGGTTCGATCCCCGCAATGAGACTAATAATAGTGTAATCCACTGGGATTTGTTTCGAGTCTGGGTGCTTGTGAGACGTCTCTCGTAAAAGTTTCTAATTCACGACACAAGACTCGATCTTAGTGTGGGGTCAGGCTATGTACCTGACTGTTGGGTGTATTTATTTATTTGTATAGAATATTTATGTGTAAATGTATGATCTGGTATCCGTGGTTTTTTTCTACTTGGTACATGTCACGCCGGAACTCTCATGTCGCACCCATTTCATATTTTGTGATAATGAAATGACACGTGACTCACTGATATATCACATTACAGCTTCACTAACCCTTTTCAAAGAGTTAAATAATAAATTCATTGGAATTTTAACCCATGATATTAAATTCTATATCCGCGAATTACAGCAAATAACGAAAATATTTTACACTTGCCCAAAAACCTCGTTCAAATAAATATTATCAATACCTTTTCCTCTTTAATTATGATTACAGTGGTATGAGATAAAACATTCGGTGAACCCAGCATATCTGATAATTATTTTAGGAATTCAATTGAGTATTAAAATGTATTTGTGTCCTATTTCCACTGAATTCGTAATGCAATGAAATTAATGTATATTATATGTGAGCCGGTTTCTCTTTTTTGGATAAGGGATTATCTGCGTGATCATGAACAATACTTGATCGTCGATACGTCATCAGCCTCTCATAATCCCAGGTGAAAAAAGAAGAAATAAACCAAGTGAAATATAGAGTTATTGACTTAAATATTATAGACAATCTTACTCACCGAACGACACGAGACAGCAAAGCCATCATTTAGCGCTTACGCCAGTTTTCCCTGGGATTTTGGTGCAAGCCGGCCAATCTGCCAGGCTTGCAAGTTGCAACATTTTTATAGGTCGAAAGTAGAGTTTGTGCGAGCTGTAAGCTTCGTTGTAGCTGGTCTAACCGTGTGATGAAGTTTGCATATTAACCACGCATTAGTGGTGGCTTTAATTGCTTTTGCCAGAGAGTAATTAGCACAGTTTTTACATCACACTTTCCGTGTTAATACACTCTTTGCGGGTTTCTGGGTGGATTTTTATTCATGTCGGTCGGCGGCTGTGAGCGACTATACAAATACATATGTAATTTACTACACGAGTAGCCTACCTACCATGTATGGTTATTACTGATGTTTTTTTTAGTTAAAATTAAGTTACTATTATTATTCAAAAGCGCGTGAAATTCAAGTGCGTGGTGGCCTGTTGGTAACGGACCAGACGTGGCTGCCTACATGTTCACGGTGGTCGCGGGTTCAAATCCCAGGGCACACCTCTGACTTTTCTGTATTGATAGTCAATCACCACGCACTATAACGGTGAAGGAAAACATCGTGAGGAAACCTGCATACCATAGCGATTTGTATAAATTTCTATGGTATGTAAAAGTCTGCCAACCCGCACTGGGCCAGCGTGGTGGACTATATGGCCTAACCACTCTCAATCGTACTCTCGATTGTAGAGGAGGCTCGTGCCCTGCAGTGGGTCGTGTATGGGCTGATACAGTACAGTACAGTATTATTCAAAATAATAAATGGACTATAAAAAGGCAATGACAACAACGCCTATAATTATTAATGTATGTGTACATGAGCCATGTTCCACGCGGGCGCTACATGCAGTGCCACTTACGAATTGTGCTATCGAACTCATTTTAGTTATTCTACGTTATTAATCGAAATATTACTTTAATTGAGCAATGCATAGCTGATTAGTTGAAAGTGAATTATTTTAATAGAAATGTCGGAACTTGTTATAGGTCTCGACAGGAACGACTTGGACTTAGTAAAAGAAAAATTATTAAAAAATCACTTCAAGGGATTGTACGGGTGTCTTGATGCATATTATCCTAGATTAATAAAGACAGAAATTTTAAACCAACCGATGTCTGACTTGAGTATTATTATAACTTGCATATCGTAGTACCTTCTTTATTCAGACTATTTAACGAACTTATAAGACCCGCTATTGTGATGCGATATGTACCTCTCATATGATATTTCAACCTCAATTTAAGCCAGAAATTCAGTTCTTAGTTACATTGTTAGACCTTACGCCAGAGCACCATATATGCGACTATGTACCTGCTTAGATGATATTGTAAAAAAATAGTAAACCTTTACAACGGTACGAGTATACTCGTACGTTGCATTTGACGCCTTGGTGTGACTCCGACTCCACACACCTATGCTATACTCGCACTTTTACATGTGTGCCAACTCAACTGCTGTTTCGATCGGGCCAGCAGTAAGTTCACTGAGCAAATCACTGCCGGCAAGGGAGAGAATAAATTCAGAAGTTGGCTGCACGCGCTAATTAAAGCGGTCGCGCCACTTAGCTCGCTTACTTACGTTACTGCAACTCACCGCGCGGCGCGCACACGTTCGCACACACGTGCAAACTGCGCTAACGTTGGACATACTTGGAACTCACAACTTTGGTTCGTATTTGAATTAGTGGAGCTTGTGGTCCTCTGGAACTTTTCTGTCACGCTAATTTCAACTGATTTTTACTTCTTATCGTACACAAGAAAATTAAAACAGTAAACAGAAATAATAAATATGAAACAACAAAGTACGAAATGGTAGAATTGATACTGGCATATATTTAATTCCGGGAACCGGAGCTTAGTGCATCCTAAAGCAAAAAAATTAGGTAAAACGGCCCGTGAATGCAGAACCAGTAAGTATCGCACGCGACATGGGATCAATTCAATAACAGGACTGCATCCAGCGACGTCCCGCGACCTTTACCATTTATTACTCACTTCTATATTATCCGCTTACTTTAAAACACGATCCGCAGAGATTAGACATTAGTTTATTACGCTAGCGTAGTGCGGGTTGACAGACTTCATATTTTGAAATAATTATTCGGTAGAATTCGCAGTAGGTACCTAATTAAAATTCAAAGGCGCGTGCTTTTGCGCGAGTCTCTGGTCTCTTTGTCATATAAAGCTTATTGATTCGCTCAAAACTGAATTGTATCCAGTATCTAATGAGAACACAAGCTAACGAGGCTTTGACGGCCATAACGTGCAACAGCTCGGTTTAATTATCTCGGACATGGTGTAATGAAGGCAGGAGTTAGAGCCGTGTACTCAGCCATATCCGCAGCGGAGCCTTCATCCGAAGGCACATGCGTAACATGCTGCACATGTGCACAGATACGTCACAGGATTTTGTTTTGTAGGCAAAAATGGTGGCATAGAAAATATTGAAACGAATTAATTTAATCATGTAACACTTTTTGTCATATAACTACTCGTACTAACTAATATTGTTTAAAAATTACTATGACCTATGCTTTAATCAAGTATTCAGCAAATGAATTATTACCATATTGTATTTATTAAACTCCATTATTGTAAAGGTAAGTGTGAATAAAAGAATCGACTTTATAAGAGTTAGGGAACACGTATGCAAATTGTTCTACACGTTAAATTAGTGGCACACAAACATTTTAATTGAATTCAGTTTTTTTTTTGGTGAACGAGAATCTGAGATTCCAAATGAAGGAACCAAGTTCGCTCTGGGTCATATCTTCATGAAATGAATGTGATAATGCAAGAGTGATGCGTCGCAGCGGACAGTGTGTTGCCACTACTCCGCGCTCATATTCAATTGCCACACAAAAGCATCTTAAACACGTCTACTCAATCTCTCCAATTAAACCGTGACCTTATTATGAACGTATTGGGCATGGAATATAAGTAACGGAGAAAACTCTGCACAGTAAACTTATTAGATGCAGGCCGCTTATGACAAGTTGCTGTGGGAATGCTTGAGGAAGGATATTTTCAGAGGTTTTCTTGAAGCTAATAACGATGACACCCTGAAATGTACTTGTAATGAAAGTCGTGACAAAAAACAATGATGAACATCATGTATGTTATCATATACTTGGGTCTCAACATAACTAGACTAAGGCAAACCAGTTGCCCAAAACAGTTCTGGATCTCCTCAAAGAAGATATAATAGCTAATGATATTACAGTAGATGATGCTACATACCGGGCAAAAGCGAAGGATGAGCTGGACCGTGGGCCCTGGTAGCAGCCACGATAACACTAATCAGAAAGAAAGAACAGCCAGCAGGTGAAGTTACCTTGGGCCCTATCAAACCTTCCCGTGAATAAAACTATTTGAGCAGTGTTCAGCGTTATGTCCCATACGTTATTACTCGTAGTGGAGTGTTGGTAACGTGGTCGCGCTGCACATTACAACTAGCGGCTAGTGTATCCAACTTGCACCGGTAAGATACGGCCACTAGCACGGGGATTCATAACTTGTGTTGGTTATTTACGTGCATAAATTTAATAAACTTCTCGAATTCTATGTATAGTAACCTCAGCGAAGTATGGTTTGAAAGCCTTCGTCTGTAGTTGTTTAAGACGCACTCTGTGTAACGAGAGGCCCTGGGGTCCATACCCCCGGATAAATGTTTGTGTGATCCGTATATCGTTGTTTCGGGTCTGGGTTTTGTGAGACCAAAGTCTCTCGTAGTAGGATACCTACGACCTTAGACTGGTGTACTGACGTGAACAAATATTTGGAAGCATCATGCCCGGCGTGTCGTCGCGCCTCCGCCTAACAGTGAACCGGCAATAGCCGCACGATCAAACTTTATATTTCGATTAAAGCTCTTCGAAAAAACGTGCACTAGCACTAGTTGATCTCGGAACGCGCTCCGACTGCATTATGGACATCCGAAACGCGCGAGCTTTAAACCTCGTCAATGTTCACCATCCGAGTAGACTACGAGTATTACTAATCTCCAATTACTATCTGAAGATTAGTGATAGACGTTTATTCGAAATACAATACAGATGAGGAACGAATTATCGGTTTAAAATAAAAACAAATTTTTTGCAGAATCGATTTACCTTAAGGTCATATATTTATCGATTGAAATATTTTCTTATAAATTCATTCGACATTCAAATTAATAATCGACTTAAAAAAATAAGACATTATGAATTCGATGTGTATGTATATAATTTTGTCAGAATTACATGGGTTATGGATATGTTGGTTTATACCAGCTTCGCACACGTGTGCGAAATTTCATAAATGTCTGTATGTTTGTCCACGCATATCTCAAAAAATATATATCGGATTTCAATCATTCTTTTTGCGTAGGATTAGGCATAGTTCAACTTAGGAGCGGTGTAAGTTTCATAGGAATCGGTTTAGTAGTTTTTGAGATAGAACAGGGGTGTCCAACCATTTTCAGTCTGTGGCGCACATACATGTTTACTATTTTGTCGCGGCTCCCTTATCTATCCAGCTGATTGAAATGTAAAATGATACTATTCAGGTAAATAAACACAAAACTTAAAATCCAGAGCGAAGGAATTTCTTCGCGGCGCCCTCCTCTATTTTCTGCGGCTCAGCGCACCAGGGCGCACGCTTTAGGACACTATAAGATAAACATAAAACAAGGTTTCATTCACTAGGAAAATGTGTAGATAGTTGTCTTCGCAAAAAAAAAATTGGTAAGAAATTAGTTTTAATTAAAGCTAAAGAAATTTAAAAAATGAAGTAGTAAAAAATAATTTTAAAAAATTAAACCAACTTAATAACTATTTTTTTCATGAATCTAAAATACATAAATATGCCAGCCTTTTTTTTAGGTGATTGCCAGCTGCCAGCTATAAGCTATACAACATCACACTACGAACTATGCGGGCTAAACCGCGGGACATAGCTGGTCGGCTGGCACCGACTTCAAAAAAATGTTGGCATATTTATTTATTTTAAATTAAAAGATTAGTTTTATTTCTCTATTTTTAATACAATTTTGAAGCCGGTTTAATTTTTTTAAATTATTTTTTCCTTATTGAATATATATCAACGTGCAGTAAACTACTATATCTAGAAAGCTGAAAGTAGAATGTCTAACAAGGCACCAAAGCGGCAGGAGAACGGTTTTGATTCAAAAATATAACACAATTTACCAATCATTGCCGATTTAAAAAATTCAAATGACCGAAATGTATTAAAATGTAAGCTCCATTCTAAAATGTATTTCTACTCTATATTTTTGTTGAATTGGAATATGATTATAAAATTGTAATTCAATCAAAATAATAAAATAATAGACTTCTATTAAGATATTTTTCAATTATTAAACAATCATAAATAACTAGAAACTGCATCCGCAGCACTAATCATGTGTTTCGTTTTCACTTCTCATGTCGAACGGCAACCATAGTTTTAAAATGAATATAAAAATATTACATCCACTAAATCATATTATAATTCGTATTATAATTTTAATGAAATACAATTGCAGTTATTAGAAATGCGAACTACGATATTTTCCAAGTTTGTAGCGCTGTATAAATAAAAATTGTATTAGGATAATTATGAAAACTTTTTACGTGTAATGAAAAGTGTCGAAAACGTCACAATTCACATAGCAATTGCGATATAATGTTCTACGACTAGCATAGAGTTTAAGTTGACTCGGTAGCGAGTGTAACCGAGTGTGAGGGTAGTATACTATGAACCCTTGTTCATCATAACGTATTGAGACAGATGTCCAGTGCTAGACCGGTGGCGTCCAGTACCAGACTCGAGCCACGTGTATCAGCGAGAACAACTTTGTCTCCTACCGTTTTATGTGGTTACAGCGGCGCCCACTCCGCAGGATGGTCTCTACGTGGCGCGCCTTTCAAAAATACTTTGCAATAAGATGCGTGAAGACTAACTGTTCGTTGCTCTCGAGCCTACTTATTGTATTCGCGGAGAATCTTGACACCGCGATGTAGAAAACGTTGCGAATTGAACAGCGCCATCTCACGACCGCGAGAGCAAATGATTTCAGAGGGAAATATTTTAGTTGCTGGAGTATTTTGTATCAATTTCAGGACTTGTCTAATTAATGAAAAACCATCGTTGAAGTAATATTACTTAAGTGTTCTTCTGGGCTATAAATAGTTTTCATACTTCATATTACATTTGGACTCCATATTCGGTACATTGTAAATACGAGTACATGGCAGTATAAAGAGATGACATTTGTTCGACTCTCGCTATTGCTAATGTGATCGTGTCTCCGCGGTATTTTGGTAGGATTGCATTGTCTGTTTTTGCTTAACAGATTTTTTTTGTTCAAATCATTTATTTTATTTATTTATTTATTTTAGTAATTTACAGTCGACCGCGATCGGACACTTTGCTGCCAAACACAAAGCTGTGTCCGAATGATAGATCTCCGATATCCGGACACCGGACATATCCGGACATACGGAACCCTGAACACTCGGAGACTCGGACAAGGATCTTTTAAAGGTCCTGTTTTCATACCGCCCGGTATTTAGTAAGTTTGACGCATAAAAAGTTTTGAAAAACGTTAATTGCTGTGGGTTGCAACATTTGCAAAATTCAATAAACATTTATTTCTGCTAATATTATGCATTCAACAATTGAAGAGGCTTTTAATTATGTGTTAAAATATTTAAACTTTGATAATATTGGAAATCTCGACAGTTTACAAAATCTTTTACAACAGGTACAGAGGGAACAAATTTTTACTTTTTTTATTAAAATATAACAGAAAATAAATATGTACATGAAATAAGGAAACCTAAGTATATTAAATATTGCTACATAAATATGGAAAGTTTACTATGTGAGTAAATCAACACTAAACCTAGCCCTTTTCAATTAAATTATCAATACCATCTTCCGGCATAGATCTAAGGCTGTGCTTGCTAGTGTACCAGCAATGTATCGTGTCCTCTCGAGAATTTTCAAAACCTTTCCATATTCCCTTTTTATCATATCAAATATATTATGTTGAGTCAGCGCTACGCACGAACACTTAGCCTTTAGTTTCCAGGCAATTATGTTATTTGGCAAGTTCCAGCGAATTCGTTCCATATTTAACTTGAACAGTAAATTTTGAACAAAGTTCAGCGGCAATTGTGAGACGAGCTCACTTGTATTTATCGCTGCTTTCGAATATTAAATCAGGGAAATAATGCAATTAGGATTTCTAGCCAATTCCAATTTCAGCTTGAGTACTAAGTAATATGAAGGGAGTCACATAAAACAATCGCAACGGAATATTTGAGTAAAAATAGCTGTTTATGTTGATCGACTTTTGGTTATTCTATGATGACTTGTAATGCATCGAATCTTTATTATGGAAGAGTTTATTATTTTGCCTAACGTAGTGTATTGTGTTGAACTTTTATAATGAATAAGTTATTTCCCCAGCGTACAATATGCACGTTAATCCCCCAAAGGAATACATTTTCTTTATACAAATATCCCCACCCCGTTTCAAAGAGTAGGTTAATATGTTTGCTTTGAAAGTTCATTCAATTTAATTTTATTTGTGTGCTCTGTGAGCTGCTAGGCTATTATAATAAGGTTGGTGGATAAATGCATTAGAAACCGGATGCTTGAATCCATATTTTTTCGACAATCTTAGTAAGATCCTAAACACGCAGGTCGTTCCTATATGCGCTTATAATACCAAGGAAGGTGGTTTGCTATGAGAGTAGCTTATACCCAGCTATAATATCCTACATGCTGCGAATGACTATCATGATTAAAGGTAAATAAGTTGTATAAAAAAAGCAAAAATTGTAAGATACAACTCCCTAAACTAGAACACATTTTATATATTTTTTTACAATATGGATTTTTTTCCCAAAACTAGCCCCACGGATAAAAGACGATATTATGGATATAATTAAATCCTGGAGCTAAAAAAAATCAGATTCAAAAGAGGCGTGCTTTGGCAGTCGGAACTCACGAAAGCATTTGTGGAATTCAGCAATATAGGTATTTTATAAACAAAGCCCCGGGCGTTTTTCGCAGAAGCCGCCTGGGGCCGCAGTAAATTCGCCGCGTCGCATTAGTTGTGTTAAATTTGATGTTTTCAGTTTCAATGATGTTCATCGTTCGATGCTAAGTTTATTGGCCATGCCGGGGCGAGGCGGATATTTGGGGAAATTGTTCGACATCGATCCGGCTGTTTGTAAGTGAAGTCGGTGGGAGTTTGTTTGACTACGACTATTTGTATTGTTTTGTGTCGCCCGCACTATTTGCCGGTTAAATCGCTACATATACCGTGTCGGAGTTGAATTGAGGACGAAGTTTAGTTTTAATAAACAATTATTGGAATACTCTTGCCGCATTGTTTCAACTTTGTCATACTTAGACCGAATTATTCAAAGGTTATCAAGTTAGTAGCAAAGTTTCACGGTTTATTTTTGAAACTACAATATTCTAACGATAAGTGATGGCTATCTTAAACCCAATTATATCCAATCCAATCCATCAGCCAAAGGAAGTCCACTGCTGAACATAGGCCTCTCCTAATGGTTATATTTATTATTATATTATAATCCAACTTATATAGTGTATTACATTATCTACGAGGATTCTTCACACGGCGCCAGAATGGGCAAAAAAGTGATAGAGAAAGCAATTCGTATTGGTGAATGATTCTCGAGATGTCGTCTAAGAAAAGAATAAGAAAAATAATAATTGGATAGTGGGCTAAGCTCCAAGTCCCCCAAATCTCATAATATAATGTCAGAGGAAACTTTTAAAAGGATTTTTTGAGTTGAGATATATTTTTTTTATCTAAAACGACGAAGAATAATGCGAGGATTGTTGATGTTTTTCAATACATAAGCTTTCTTACCCAAAGGGTCGACACGAGAGGCATTGTGAGCCGCTGTCTCTCCGTGTCATGTGAAATAAGATAGGTAGTTGAAATTTCCGCACAATGAGCAGTTCAGGGCCCATGGGGAAGCCGAGGGGAACGCAAACACGCAAAGGGATAGAATATTTCCATTCATCGTTGTGACGAGCTCGCGTCACTCAATGTATTATTACCGGGTGAATAAAGCCCTTTATTGAAATGAAGTAATTATAATAAGCATATGAGAACATTAAAATGTGATTTGATGTCATCAGCAGTCATGGAATGCTCACTGTTGAACATAGACTCACTCGAAAGATATTTCGAACGAGCTGTTGTAAGCTTCTTACATCTCGTGACATTTTGCAACCTGTATCAGTAGGGTAATTCACGTAATTAAATAAGTTTAGTTGCAGTGCAGTTGCAGTTAAGTTTCGATCAAAACAGACCTTTTTATATTCTCGTAATTTTGACAACCGCTGTCAGATACGCTCGCGTCAAGTTCGCGTCACGCGAGCGGTTTAGTGTATTCTACTGCTGCGTGTTTTATGTGCGTGATTCAGATCGCAACTTGATCGGTATTCACGTATAAGCTTCTTGCATACGACTGACGTACAGTTGACGCGCAGCACACGCGCAGCTTACGCATAGCTTAGGTGCAGTTCACGCGCAGCTAAACAATTACAAGAATACCATTTTGCACTAAGACGTAAACTTCATTGCAACTGCACCGCAACTTGATCGGCGCGTCAAAAAATTACGTGAATTAGCCAGCTGATCGTCTGTCATTAGTTATTTGTATCACATTACAGTCCGTGGAGCTTACTGTAGTACTACTCGTATACTGTACAGTAACTGCAGGGGCACGGGTCTCCTCTATCGAAAGTACGATTGAGAGTTAGCCCATGTAGCCACCACGCAGGCCTGGTGCGGATTGGCGGACTTGGAGTTTACTAGAAATTCACCTCCTCAGTATAGATACTTGTGTTAATTCTAAACGCTGCAACATAATTATCCGTAGTTAGCTTTCGACATTTATTGGATAGATGAATCTCATCTCATTGTAAGTGAATAAATTGAGTGAATCCACGTGTAAGGGCAAGAATTATATAAAAGTGTTGTCAGCGTTTGCAAGGAAAGTAATAATGAAACGAGAGCACAATGTAGCATCGACGGGGCCGCGCGGAGTGCCGAGTGGCGGAGTGGGCTTGATTCGGCAGCGGAATTACATTTTGCATGCGTAGCTGATACTGATGATCAGTCCTACCGCTTGTCTGCGGGATTTTATACTGCCTTTGTATTATAGAATAATAATCGGCGAACTGATAACCATCTAATCATAATTCAATCAGCAAGCAAAGCCCGCTGCTGAACAGAAATAACTCTTTTAAAAATTTCCACAGTCATAAAGCAGTGGCGTCAATCTAGCTACTTTTATTACAATACAGTTTTAACATCTGTTTTCGACGCGATTAAACTTCTAATGCATATTGGACTACAGATGCTCATAATCTTTTATATTTACTAAAATGCCATAGGTCTAGCGTTTGGGTCGATAAGATACGTCTTAGTTGAAATTTCCGCATGCTCAGTTCCTAGTTTAATATTCCTCACACTTCAGGAACTCACAAATTTCGCCCACGTTCGACAACATTGAGTAGCGTCGCGTCGCAATCATGCTCATTGTTTGAACTTTTCCGAACGCCACGAATCTCGGCGCGACGTTCATGACCGGAGCGAGGGACGACAATGTACTGATGTGGTTAGATCCAATCGAAACTAACTTTTGTTATATATTCTTGAATTACATGAAATTCTAGGACTTTTATCGTTTATTTTTTTATTTTTGTTTACGTAACATGTTTGTACTCAATAAACTTAGATTTACAACACGATTTGCGGCTCTTACAACAATATCATCGATGGGAATTGCAAAATTCATTATAAGAGACAGAAAGTGATAGATGGCATTAGACCTATGAGTTTTAGGCACCATATTATAAATGCAGAGAGCAGATACTATTTCAATGGAGGTTTGTAATAAATAAAGGGATTCTGCATTACGTAAAAGACTATTTTCGTTTATGTGCGCGAGTGCTCAGCTGGCTATGGTAAGGATAAACCGGTAATGAGGAAGATCATACTCGTTGATGTACAATTTTGAGTCGTTATTTTGAGTAATGGGTCGTTATTGACTGATGATAACCATGATCTATGTATATGAAAAAAGAGCTTGATCCGAATATGAATATTAATTACAATCGATAGTTTTGTTGAATAAACCATGAATAGCACCGTTTAGTACGAGAGAGAACCCATTTGATTCATGCAAGCTCCCAGTATTTGTGTTGCTAGTATTTTCGTTCGTGCCGGCGCACTACGTTTGTTTGAATTCCTATTCACATGCCGATCCACCCAGCCTTCGTCCAAGCATTGTTTCAAACCACGATCTACCCCAACACTGCACTTCTAATTTACTGACTTTTATTGACGTGCGTTTAGTTTCCCTAGATTATTCCTTATTTTCAAATGGTTAGTAAATTACTTAGATTTTTATTGTGGCACGTTATAGGATTGTAATTATGTCATTATTGGACGGAGGTAGACTTTATGGGCTCTGTGATTGGTTATTTTAACACACCCTCGACGATAGATGATAATACATATCAGTATTGTGAGAATTCCTCTACCTCTCTCAAGCTTCTACTAGCATTTCTGTGGCGCCTTAGTCCTGCTACAAAAGCAACGACCTCAACCAATAGAACCCCAAAACTACGAACACAAAGCCGCCATACGAGGTCGGTTCTGTATGTTATTCAATCCACACCAGTATTGGTAACCCTAAAATGCACTCTACAAACTATGGGCCCCTCAATCCTGATCAAAATGACACAGAGCCTATCTCGTATATTCAAATCGCTGAAGCCATTGAGTGCGCTCCCATAGCTACTACGCTCTTATCACACGTCGCAACCCCTTTCAAAGCAAATTGTATACAAGTGAAAGTCGAAATCAAGAGAGATCAGGGCTGGCCTCGGCGCGGAGGCCAAGGACTATCAGATAAGAGCCCCGCGTCGGCCGGCGCATCCACTGCCGACGGCTCATACATTCCAAACGGATTTCTATTGAATTCTGCTTGATTGATATGGAATGGGATGTTTGTTTAGATTAAATTATTTGTTACATCGCTTTGTTTGTAGAAGTGCTTTACTAAGTTTCGCGTAGAGTTTATTTTTGTCCATAAAGTAATAACTTTAAAGTAATGCATTTATCTAGTATTGTGGGTATCATAAATAAGGAGGGGCTATTAGGTGCCATAAAACCCTGACTTGAAACAGATATTTATTGACCTAAGAAAGGTTACAGTAAGTTGCTGGATGCAGACCGAAGTTATTTTATACAAAGTTCCTCATACAGCGTAGTGGAGACGATAGTAATAAGATTCGATACGAATCAATAAGTATACTTTAAAATTATTTGATTTAAAACAATTTGACAATCCACTCTAACCCATAATTATCTACTCAAACAATCATTGGCTGTACAGTTGAATATGACTTGAATTTTTGGTATTCAATAATTATGTGTAGTGCAATTTTTGTCGTCATATCACCACCGCATAAAATAGCCGACCGCTAAGATTTTTTTTGAAACAATCTTAAAGCGGTGAACTAAGCAAGATTGTTTATAATTTGGTAATTTTTTTAATTTGCATTGGACGATAGTAATGAATACTTGGACTATTCCTGCGTTTGCGATTAAATGTTAGGGCCGGGGGCACAGAACATCACAAACGTTAACGAACGCTCCCGATGTAATGAATGCTCTAATGAAGTTTGCGCACTCGATGCAGCTTGAACAAACTATGCGTCATTGCTGCTGGGAGAATATTCGTATCCGCGATAGTGACCACATTACACAAACTTGGAAATCCTGTGATAATTCGAGAGCCTCCGTGGCACAATTGGTTAGACGCCGGTTGTGAAACGAGAAGTCGTGGGTTCGAAGTCCAAACGAGACAAACATTTTTGAGAACCACAGGTATTTTTTTCGAGCCTGGATGTTTGTGAGGATAAATTTCTCGAACTTAGTGAGAGATCAGGATTATGTGAGTGACTGTTGGGCGCACTTACTGCAGTGTATAAATGCCAGTACGAAGTTGTTATTTCATATCCAGATTAAAGGAAGTCACCATGTATTTCAAATGTGCAAGTATTAGTATTTGCGAGTGCTCGCCGTCGTGATTTACTACATCAAGGTAAAAATATCATACGTCGAAGAGTGACCTGGCTTTTTCACGGACGAAGCCTGCCGATAGCCGTATATAAAAATCAGGTAAGTGCGGTTCGACGATAGCTAAATAAAAGATACACCAACAAACTTTATTCTTTCACTCAGCAAGTTACGACTCGAATCTCGCCCTTTACGCCCTTCTGAATCTTTGATCGCGTTATTTATGGCCAACACAATAAAGCATTAAATAGAAGAATATGTTGGCGTGACGTCACTTCGCCAGTGGCCACGCTACGGACCCGAACGTCCATAAAATGTTGGCGCGCGCCATTTATCTGTCACTTAAGGCGAAGGTGTCCTTTGTGAGTTTCACGTGAATTTCAGCATCGAAAACGTAATGACAACAAATCGCTGGCATTGTTTGGAGTCGATCCCGAGAATTTTGTGAAGTCGCTTTATTTGAGGTTCGAGCTGAGTATTTTTTTATGGCGATACTCTCGAGCTAGCGGGTCGACGCTAGCTAGTAGTGATCAACGCCGCTGCCGATAACGCTTTCAGATTATATCATCTAGCGGCTAGCCTGAATCTTTAATATGCTATAGAGACAAATAGACTGTACTGCGAATTTTCTGAATCAATTAGCCAAAAAAAAAACCCGACTTATTTTATTGAAAGTGTCCACAATCTGTGTCTAGGTATATGTCGCAGCAATGACAGATAAAATGTCTTCCATAAAGTCTCGAAAACATTGCATTTGAGGCGGGAACAATGGCTAGTTCCCGCGGCCCGCGCGGTGCAGTGAGCGGTCGGAGTGGCTGAAACAAAAGACTCCTCTTTTCACATCAGTCTCAGGTGCGCGCTTCGGAACTTCTATACAGTGAGTCAAAATTACTGGAATACTCACGACTGACGACGGCGTTGGATATTTGGAAAATTAGTTGTTTTATCACAATTGTAATTTTTGGATGTGGTAGAGCCACGCTCTTGTCAGTCATGATTCAGCATAAATGGTCAGGTTCATCCGGGGAAGCGTATCATAGGAGATCGATGTGAAACCACAGCTTTTCTGTCGCGTTTCGTTCGCTGAGTGAGATTGCCAGATGCCCAATAGCCCTTTCCTCTTACCATCCTTTTTCGCTCTCCTCCCAATTAGATGGGCCGACAACACATCCACGATCCAGCGCTGTGGATGTTCATGGGTCACAGTGATAATTTACCATCAGGAGACATACTTGTTCATTTGCCGGACCTATGAAAAAAAATAGACCGTTCCATTTGTGCATGAGGCTCTTGTAACATTGACAGGTATTTGTAATGTACGAGCATGAACAACACTTATGTTAGCTTTTATAATAATATGTTTTATCTCCGCCGTGGATCTTTTAATAAATAAAAATTCCTGGTATTCCTGCGTGTTCTATACCAGGAATATCACAGTATTTAGAGAGGATTAATTGGGAAAAAATCGATGCTCCAATAAAATATATGGATATTAACCTACTGTAAACGAATTCGGGGAAAAGTATATTCTGTATATTTATTATTCATCGTAACAAAATATTATTTTGTTATTTAAGTCATTTATTTGCTGCATGAAACAGATAAATGAAATAGATTTACTTGGCCACCGGATGTAAACACAATGTATCCCACAAGAAATACATATTATATTAAATAAGATTGTTCAGAGCGATGGCCAATTCAATCTATTTTATTTAAAACATAAAATATGTTTAATATTGATATGGTAAGAATTTAGATGTTGTTAGGTTAGCTAATTACGTAATAACTTAGGACAGAAGGTCCTTTAAGAAGCGACTGAATAAATTAACCGACTTGGTGTTACATGGATCTCACAACTTGTTACGGTAGAAGAACTGAGTTGCGAGACTTGGTTTTGTTTTTGATGGCATCTATCTATATAATATTAATACGTGAAGGAAAATATTTTTACGCAGTTTTACGAAATCTGCGCGGACGCAGAAGCATGACATTTGGCACAGATGAAGATTATATGGAGGAGAAGTGCAGAAACCTAATATTTAATTAAAATATGTTCTGGAAATTCAGTAAAGTAAATTAATTAAATACTTCAAGAATGATGCAACCAACCAATATAGGATGGTCTGTGTTTGGTTGACAGGAGATGTAAACGAAATTAAAGCTTGTGGGACCAACCAACGTAAAATGATCTTCCTTTCATTGACGAGTGACGTAATATAACAACATTCAAATAATGATTACATTGCTTGCGTAATGTTTGGATGCGGCATATTTCGCATATTTTTTTAAATATCAAATAAAACCATGTCCATGTCTATAAACATTGCCCATGGACGTTTGAGAGGGTTGCAACAGTTTTATGTAAGCCGTAAGGTATACTCACTCTATCGAAGCTGCTTGCCGGGCTCTATAAAATAGTTATCACTTTTCGTTTTCATAAACTACATTGCTTTTTGCAGTGATATTTTTTAGGTGGGCTGATGGACAAATACAAACGAAACATTAATGTTGTTTTCAACAACCAATAATTATTAATTAATTTTGGTACATAGATGCCGAATCGAGAGATTACATAATTAAAGTATTTGCAATGATTTATTTTGAAATGTTGTCCTTTTACATAAAATGTCATCTGCACAGGCAGTATGAAGGTTTCATTTATTTGTATACATACGTTTCTGAAATTAATAGTTCAAATAGCTTAAAAAAGTGAAGTGTATGATTCAAATCCCAGGGCAAACCTCTATCGCCCTGTGGTATGGGGGTCTCTGGAGAATTCCGCCACGGTTTCCCCTGCCTATAGTAAGAGTCGACTAATGGGGATGTGGAGGTCGCGGGCACGCAGTTGGGGACTGTCGGAGTGCCCTTTGTACACGGATACAATGCGACCCTGAGATGTTCGAGAGCAGAGGCAGAACCAACTGCCTGTTGTCGTGGACGCCTTTGGGCGTCATTCGGTATAAGGGGACTTCTCAGCCCTCAACATAGGGTACGAGCCGCAAGTTATGCGGCAGTGTGCAAGAACGGTTCCGGTAGAAGCTGAAGCTTCGGGTCCAATTGTGCCGTATGCCATAGACCGGTGAACCCAACATAATCGCTCCACTTTCCCCCGCGGTAGGACGTTAGCGATAACTCGGTTTCCCTGCGTCAACAAAAAAAAATAAGGACAAACCTCGGACTTTTTGGAGTCATGTGAGCATTGATAGTCAGTTACCACGCACTATAACGGTGGAGGAAAACATCATGAACAAGCCTTGCATACTACAGCGATTTTTCAGAAGTTATATATAGAGAGAGATAGTTATTTGAGTCGAATTTACGACAGTCCGTATACGGTATATACGAGTATAACCACGGAAGTGAAAACTTTCACGAACAAATTCGTAGCTAATGATGGTTATCCAAGACCTGAAGCACGGAGAATTATCGGGCATAAGTAACAAATGAGAGCTATTGACTAAGGGCGATATTTGCTTGTAAATATTATCGTGCAAATCCATAACATTAATCACGGCAATTTATATACACCAGCAAGTTTTGTCGGTAAATCATAGCCGGCTAATATTATTCTTGTATGAATAGAATACTTATACGTGCCACAACTCTCTGCTAATTGCACTTGTTCAATAAGTAAGTATGAAAATGAAATGAAATGAAAATAATTTATTGAATCCATTCAAATGTTCAAAATTATTTAGATTCAGTCTTATATTTTTTTTGCTACCACCCGGTTCGGAAAGCGGTTTTCACTAGAGAAGAACGGCCAAGAAACTCTAGTGTTGCTCTTTTCAAAACCAGTTTACAATATCGTGATTATTACAAAAATTACAAGTTGGTCCAAATCAGAGCAGTTCATTGATAATTTGTTATAATTTGCAAGTGACATATATTTTTAATACAATATATTTACAGTCTGTTTAATATGGCTGAGTGAAGTGAAGTAGCCCAGAACGAAGAATCAGTATACCCTGTTTCACCAACGCAGTGAATACTCGTGAAAACCTTATGTAATCTATAAGTCAGTTACAATGTAAGCAAATCAGACAGACCAGTCCACACAAGCAGCACCCGTTCACGAGTATGACGCATGTGCCAGCCATCGGCCTCCTCAACCATGCTGCATACAGGGAAGTGACCGATCCGGCACACGACGCCGCCGCAAGCACAGATTTTTAAGCGAGCATGACATAACCAAGCGCTCACAAAGTAAAATACAGTGTGTAAAGTTACTTAATATAAATTATAATATACAGAGCACACCGATACCTTCGCTCCGAAATACTATCTATTTCTTTAATTTTATTCTATTCCCAAGCCTTATCATCATCTAGATATTCAGAAATTTTATAGTAAGCTTTATTGCATAATTGTTTTTTGATAGTAGCTTTGAATTTTTAAATAGTTAAGGCTTTCATATGAGTGAGAACTTTGTTATAAAAGTGTATACAGTAACCCTTAAAAGATTTGCTGATCCGGCAGAGTCTGGTCTTTATAATCCATTGTCGATAAATATAAATCTTCTCGCATCATAACGAATAAAGATCATATATTTAACCTTCATTATCTGAAACTTATAAATAATTTAATCACTTACTCTAATAATAAACACACATACAAGATATACAATAAACAACATAACGAACCTTTTAGGATCAGTACACTGTCTGTGTATACCTCAGGAACCAGAGAAAATATCAATTTGCAACTAATATCTAATACGCACTCCTGTAGTCTCTTTGCGCTGAAAATGAAACTTTTTAATCAATGAAATTAATTTTAATTTTGCAATAAAATACAGCAATTAGATCTTAAAAGACATGAGCAAGTAAATCAATTCCCATCATTCCGAACGACCTAAACTAAGGAATTCGGCGGCGAGCAAGTCTCATAGCACATGTAAAGAAATGCATAAAAATCCGAATATTATCTAAAACTACTCTTATTTCACATCAGCTTATATTATACTCGTAAATAAACGATACATATCACGCATACTGAATAAACTAAAATTCATTACATATGGACAAACATATTTTCAATTAAATTTTCTTTTTTCGTTCATAGAAAAGAAAAACATTAAGAATTAAACTGATGATTATTACTAACTACAGACCGATTACTTCCAAAATATAACTTACCTGCTGCATTATGACAGCCAGCATTTAGAACAGGAGAAGCGGGACACGCGGGTAGGTACTAGCTAATGTCGTGACAGATTTTTATTTCATAAGAACTGGAGTGATCTTTTTATAAAACCGTATCACTGTTATTTCCGTTATTTACTTCATTAGTAATAAATTAATATTAGAAATAAATAAAAAAACGAAATTAGTGAAAACAAAAATTTCCTCAAACCTTGAACACAAGCAACGACCACCGAATCCCGGAATCGAACCGGGGTCTCTAGACATCGCTGTCTAACGCTCTGGCCATTGAGCTAATCCGGCGCTACGACAAGTCTGGCGAAATAATGTATCCCGTTAAGACTCGTGTTCACTGTTGACGTACTCATCAGAGGAAACTGATTGTTGTTTGTTAAACTGTATTATTTAGCTTGCCCTGTGTGTTTGATTATTTATTTATTTGTTTGTCTCTTTGGATCAAATTTAGTAATTGAAGATTGACCCCCTTCCGGTTGACAGATAAAATAAAATTAAAAAATAACAAAATCGCAGCGTATAATCGCATGTAAATATAGTATTTACTTATTTACTCAGGTTACGCTACGCCCACCGATTTTGTTACCATTTTGTAGTTGCGGCCAATTATTTTAATTAGTATTGCATCTGCATCTTTTTCAAAGTGAACTATTATTCTACGAGTACTAGTCAAGCCTTGTCATTTGATATCTACCCATAATAACGTAAATGAAAAAAAAAAAAACGGGTGTGCTTTGGACCACACGACTGAAGTAAAACTTCTTTAGCTCAATGTATATATATGATAAAAGTCACTTTTATCACGATTTTTTACAATGGCCTATCCTTCACCACCATGTATAATTTTTAATCACGTACTCACATGTATATTTATGAGACAATATTAACAATAAAAAAGAATACGCAGTGACAACCTCAAATCTATAAATGCACTTTAATTTTATGTTAAAAGTTACTTTTGTCAAGATTTTTTTTCTTACACATATTCGACTAAATAAACATTTTTTTTCTCCATAGATATAACTGATATAACTGTGGAGAAATAATGAATATATATATATACACATATCTCGACTCTGGCTAGTTGGAACATTCAACATACGCTAATGAGAAAATTGTAGTGTGATGAAAGACCCAAAATATCTCCCTCAACTTTATGCGTTCTTGGGACTTGAAAAATGAAAACCTGTTTAATTCTCCTCACGTGTCCTCACGATGTTTTCCTTCACCGTTATAGTGCGTGGTGATTGACTATCAATACACACATGACTCCGAAAAGTCAGAGGTGTGCCCTGGGATTTGAACCCGCGACCACCGTGGACATGAAGGCAGCCGCGTCTGGTCCGTTACCAACAGGCCACCACGCACTTGTGTTACATTACTGTATGGTAATGTAACACAATGTATCACGTCATTAGATTCCAGAAGCTATTAATACGGTAATGATATATAACAGTATTCTATCTTCATACAAACGTTCGGAACGTGAGTCGTACATACGCGCCCCGATTTAGGTACACACTCGGTACACAACCAGTCGCGAATGCGCCGCGCCGCTGCGCAGTGCACTGTGACGAATGGACGGTGTGATATTTAATTGACATGAGTACAAGTACTTACTTAATATGGCAAAGAGCAAATATAGACTATATTGTGCTGTTTCTGATTGCTTGAATTCTTCAATAACTTGTTATCCGAATGCGGATTTTTTATACAATTAAATTTAACAACAAATTTATACGTCTCAGTCGATACGCAAATATTTTTCTGCTTCATATAATAATACACAACATGTATTTTTATTACATTCACAACGAATTTCATTTTTTTAAATAAAAATTATAAAGTTACAATCACAGAACTCGAAATAAATTCAAGCAAATAGATGAAATTGAAATACTGTGGATAAGCAGCCCTATCACATGTATGCGTACTGCGCAGCTGTAGGTAGTTATTTCAAGGACAGCGCCGGCCGCCGAGTCACAATACTGTTAGATATCATTACCGTGCTATTAATAGAAGAAAAATCCGCAAATCCGATCCGTGCTGGAGATAAAAAGTAAATGCGCCATTAACTGGCCATAGCTTGCGGAAACCGGCGCTAGCCGCCGATTACCGGCTGTAGGGCCGCCGCGCACTCATGTATGAGACAGGTGTGAGGGCCCCTGGTTGCTGGGGTTTGCTGCAAATATTGAGCAATACTTTGTACTAGGAAATAGCAAGAAATGATGTAGGCCAGTATAATCGTTATGAATGGCGAGAGATAATTGTCCATGGTGTCACGGTATTGCATGGAAACTGCACTGGACTTAGGGTCAGTTATGTTCACTTTGCCAGTATAAAAAAAATATTTTATTTTTGGGTGGATATCGGCCACGCAGAAAAAACCCGCTATAGTAACAACGGATTTGTGTAGCTTAGTCCTACACAAATCCGTTGCGTCTAGAATTCATCCAGTGGAGTTAGGCGGTGAGCAGGATGTTAGTGTGTCGGTCGGTAAGTGATAGTCAATAGTCATCTGTTGTCTATCTAATAGGGTGTTCGTAGTATTTATCGATTTATTAACATTAATTCACATTGTTAGAAACGTTTGCACATTACCCAAAAATATCTGCACATTGTGCTAGTTGAAACAGTCATATTGTGTACTGGATACGTGTGCACCTGGCAACCCTATCACCGGCTGGGGGTGAATGTTGGCCGCAGTAAATCTTTCATTTTAGACATGGACGCGGCGGTGGACGGCGCTAGAGGGCCGCGAGGGAGGGGGTGGGGTAGAGAAGGGGAGATGGATGCCGATTTATGGCCCGATCCTTTAAGAATCTTACCTCCTCGCTACAATAGCCGTGTGGCGAGCGTTTAGACACAAGCTCGGATATTTTTAAATGGTTTTGTGGAGTTAGCGGTCTGTTCGTGAGGGCCGCGGGAAATTAATGAAGTCGCGAATATATCTCAACGGCATTGGAGTTTCTTGTAAACCGTATTGATTGTGTTCGTTTTCCGCTTGATAACAGTTTGGGACAAGTTTGATGAGGATTTTTGTTGTGTTGTGTTTCAATGGTTCTCTATAAATATTCTTGGATACCATGTTATTAATACTTTGTTATAACAAAACAAGCGTAATAAGTATCACCACGATAAGGCATTGAACACCAGCAAATTCACAAAACGAATTCACTAAGTCAATACAAATTGTAGCAAGTAAACGTAGCCTTTGGCGATGAAATTGTCTAAATCCATTATTTAAACAGCGTACAATAACCGAGCTTGAATCTCGCCTTCTCCGAGAGCCATAATAGGATTAGCCAATAGATCCTATTTGCCTCTCGGCCTCCGCCATTAGCCACATGCTACGGTCTACGAACGCCCTACAATTATCGCCCTTTACAAACTATCTGCTCGCAGTATCAACTATCAACTGCTCTCCAGTTACGATGGCAACTTTATATCCACCAAATATAAATTTATAAATTCGCCAGCTGGCCTACTATAAGCTATACGGGTAAACCCGCGAGGCATGGCTGCTCGGCTGGCACCGACCTCAAAAATAATATTTGTATATTTAGTATTATAGATTTAATCAAATATTAGTTTTATTTGTCCCTTTTTATTACACTTTTGAAGATGGTTTAAATTTTTTAAATTATTTTTTATTAAGACATAGGTAGCATGTTAACAATGTTACTACATGTTAGGCAATATGACTGTTGGCGAACCTGAATTAAATAAATATTACTTAAGGTAATATACGAGTACTATCACTGCAACATGTTTTTGTAAGCAGATGTCGCTGAGCAACATTTGGAAATGTTGCTCAACAAAAAGTAACTGCGGTAAAGTTTCACGTAAACATAAAATAACATAGTATAACATCATTTATTTATTATTTCATAATAAACTCGAAGGGACTTTCGAAACAAAAATCGAAGCTAGATCTAATAAACAGAATAATGCAGTATACGCAGTATAATTTAATGAGGCTACATTATTGCGATATTTAGCGTTGTTGAGCAGATATTATTGGCTAACCGCGGCGCATTAACTTGGCTAACAGCATTATGAAGTCCTGCGGCCCGGGAGCGACGCTGTGCTCCGCGCTTTGTTCCCTAACTGCTAACTAGCTGCGCCGCGCTGTACTGCTCGCGTGACGAATTACTTCCACTACTGACTAGAACATTCTGATTTAGGACTTTGAAGGAAATTATTAGTCAGTTCCATATTTAATTATAGTTAGGTATTCGTTGCATGAAGACATTCATGGAAGTGGATACAGCGAAAGTGATGTTTCAGGATGGAGCAAATTATAGGTCCGTCTCATCCCGTCCATATAGGATGTATGGTACAGTACATAACAATACTAGTTATTCATATCAAATGTCTGATTGCAATTCTGTGTGTATCGACCTCCATTCACACTGAATGCACTAACTGCACCAAATTCAATCAGTCGATGCATAGACACGGCATAAATCAGAGGTCGCCGTACAGCACTAGAAGGTCATTGACCTGCCACATCACTCAGCTGTTAATCACTTTACAATACATAATTATTGAGCAATTTCACTAAAAGGTGTCTTAGTTACATAAATGTATATATATAAAATGAATCGCCAAATCCTTAGTTATCGCATTACGCCTGAACGGATGCACCAATTTCGCTATGAAAATATAATAATAAGAAAGTTGCGCTAACATAAGAAAATTAAAGAAATTTAACGATTATAATAATTTCAAAGTAATGCCAGCTTAATTCCGGTTTCAGTAGGATATATTTTTAAAACATTAACGTATGCCGTCCGGCGGTCGAAATTCGAAGTGACGTTCATGTTGACAGTTCTGCTGTGATACAAATTCAAAAGATAAATAGTGTCTAGATTTATGATCTAGATCTTTGATTATATAAACTCATTTGCAAAAAAACGGGCACCTAAGCAATGAACCATTTCAAATGTTACTATTGGTTTGTTTGATAATTATAGGTAGTTTTACTTTCACAATTTTGTAAATTAATAAGCAAATAATCGTTTTCGTCAGTATTATCATAAAATTTTGATAAAATTTATGGGTTTAAATGCTAAAGTTCACTAGCAGTGTATGCACGCTAGTAGTGCATGTGCTCGTGAAGTAAAAGTTAACAAAAATTTTTGTTTGTTTTTTCTTTAATAAAGTAAAAGCAGATAAATGTTTAGTATCGAGTGTGACCCCCTCTAGCTGAAATCACAGCTTGAATTCGTCTGGGTATGCTAGCGAGGATATCCCTGATACTTGCTTGCGGAATACGTTCCCACTCCGCGGTAATCACATTCTTCAGCTCTCTGATGGTCTGCGGAGCCGGTTGTACTGAACTCACGCGTCTTTTCAGAACGTCCCAGACATGCTCTATAGGACTGAGGTCGGGACTTCAAGCTGGCCAATTCAAACGACGAATGCCGAACTCTTGCACATACGCTTCCACATCGCCAGACCGGTGAGCGTGAGCGTTATCGTCCATAAAAATTGAGTCTTCGCCTAAAGCGGCCAATGCGGGTTGTGCATGAGGAATTAGAACTTCCGTTATGTATTGATGTCCAGTCAGTGAGCCGTTTTCAATGAAGACTAACTCTGTACGATCCATTGAATTTATTCCTGCCCAAAACATAACAGAGCCCCCACCATAAGGTGTGATTTCTTCAAAACAAGCCTCTGCAAAGCGTTCTCCTCGTCTTCGTAGCACTCGCCGACGTCGATCTTCACCGAACAGAGATATCCTGGCTTCATCGGAGAACAATACCCTATTCCAGTCTTCTTGAGTCCATGACTCACAATTTCGAGCAAACCTAAGCCTGGCAACTCTGTGCTCACGAAGTAACTTAGGGCCGCGGGCCGGGCGATGACTGCGTATATTGGCCGCGAGAAGCCTCCTCCTGACCGTCCATAGACTAATATGCACATTTCTTACTTCTTCGAGGTTGTTCTTAAGGTCCACATACGAAGACTTGCGATTTCTCAATGCGCGACTCACAAGAAAACGATCATCCCGTGGTTGGGTACATGGTTTTCTTCCAGAACCAGGCCTTCTCTCGACGGAACCGGTGTCTTGATACCGCTGCCAGGTCCTTTGAACCGTCGAGCGACTCACACTTAGCCTCTGAGCCACGAAGCATTGGCTGCAACCCTCTTCGAGCAGCGCAATAATTTTGGTAGCTTTTACCACTTTCTCTAACATTATTGACACAGCTAAACAGCAATAAATGAAGCTTTGACAATTAAGAATATGAAATAAATTCATAAAAATTGACTAAAAGTTATGAAAACCGATATTATCTTTTGGAACTTCGCACCAAAAATGTAGGATAAAAAGTGGTTTCCTGTAAAAACGAGCATCAAACGAAAATTTGAATTTAGAACCACTGTTCTAAAACCGGCCAGTAACATGTACAAATGATTGAAATCATTTTGGTACCGTATTTTTTTAAAGAAGAATTAAAATCAAAACCGCCCGTTTTTTTTGCAAATGAGTGTACTTGACTAGATTAAGCAATGCAAACAAACGACGCGCAGAAACTGTCTCCACTTGCGTGATATTTGTGAGTACCGCTCGTGTACTTATTGTAAACAAAGTGTCAAGGTGTGCTTGTTTAGGGATGCCTATTGCCTTCTCAACATTATCAACACACTTTTTCTCCTCTATTTAATAAGATTAAAGTTAAACAAAATAATATGTTAAATAAAGTAATTATATTTATTTAACATAATGATATGATTAATTATATTTATAATTTATTTTAGTAAAAACAAAAAATACAATTAAAAAATTATACAGTAATTGGAGAGATCACAATGTTCGGAACACACGAGTATTGTCTTGTGAGTTTTCCACTGATCTTCATTTCGTGTCCGCTGTATAATGTCTCTCCAGCAATTTGCTAATACGGAAACCGTAGGAAATCTGGAACCTAAAAGCAAACAGCACACCCTCGCTGGTCGTCGCGCGCATTTCTAGATGCAGGTAATATAAATGCACTTACGAGGTAGGAAGTTAAATGTATTCAAAATATGTGAATTAACTTCCGTAGTAAATGTAAATGAAAAATATTTTCTATATTAATTAATATGGAAAGTCTATTTTCATTTTTTTTTCACTATGATTTAATGAAGTATGTTACCTCCGCAGTTACAAACCTCGTGATCAGGCATGATTTTCGTGGTAATTTTTGCTTCAGGTTACGGATTGGCTTTGAATTTATCCCCTGCTAACTATTACATAGATTTAAAACAACGACAAAGTTTCCATGCTAACTAGTTTATTTATAATTCCGGTAATAGTAAAGGCAATGATAAATGTTCTCTGTAACTTTGTATTGCCATAACCTATAGAGCTGGGTTATTGCCAAATATAATGCCGTATTCCTTACGCTAAGAAATATTTATTTCGTTGTCCTTAACGTTAATCTGGTGCCACGGTTTACCAGGGTGACTCTAGCTGCTTTCAAAATGTATTGAAATGATTTGCTACCATACACAAAAATAATGCGAATTGTAAAAAAGTGGCTACAATCCATACTATACATATTTAGGATTTCAGTCGCATAAGTACCCGAAACTGATCGTCGGCGCCAGCTAGCGGATATTTGCACGTTTAAAGGAACAACAAACACTACTAGATCGCGAAGATTTGGTTTCGAAGAAAATAAGTAATCTTGCCGACCTGGGATCGTAGTCTACAGTGAAACCTGCGGGCTTTCGAGCCACATACGGTAAATATAGGCAAATGTTGAAGGACAACGCACTGAGCTCAGATTAAACATTAAAAGTAAAAATACCAACAGGCGGGCGGTGCGGGGCGCGGGGCGAGCGTCGCTCAGTGAATTTGGGAACGCGTCCGCGTCGCGTGTGCGAAGGTTTTACAATTTTTCCAATAAATGGACAAGCTGAGTTTGATAAATGCCGTAGAACCCTTTACAAATTTCCTGGTATTGTTTCAAGGGTACGTTTAATTTTGATGATTAATTCCGTTTAATCGAAGCGCAACGCAGGCACAATTGTGTCAGCTGTTCTATGATCATTGTTTATCACCAGTCAGTGGTTGTCCATGATTCTTGTTGACGTTTTGTTATCTTACACCACGGGGATAGGCCTCCTCATAGGAACATAGGCCTCAGTGAATTTGTTTTCAACAACACCCAAAAATTACATATATAATAAGTTGACACCTGTTTCCTGTTTCGGAGTTTTAAACCCAAAGATTCAAACCGAACCCGAGGATTAGTTGTCAGAACGCCATAGTCCGCCAATCATCACGTAATGTTGTCACTAGATCAAACAGAAATATAAATATATTATAAAAAGTGTAGAGTACGATATTTTGTCTTCTGACGACAAACTCGTACGACTGCATCGTACTTTACGTATGTTTTATTAAAAGCAAGCGGTGAGGGCGGGCGTGCCACTTTTATGGCGCTGTCTTGCAAGTTTATTGGGATTTATATGATTTATTGTACTCGTACTGGAGACTACACTGTTGTCGCTCCGGATATTGTGTCGTCTTTTACAACATCGCAATAAACATGGGACGCTTACTAAATTTTATGATTCCAGATACAGTTACTTCAAAGAATAGTGTCTTGAGATAAATATAATATACTAGTTTATTACATTTACGTATTTAATTGACAGTAGAGGAGACTTGGAAGATCGAGCTTCACCCATCTGATAACCACATGGGATATATGTTGTATCAAATATTATTGATTATCAAGCATGCTTATGATAACTTGCTATTTTTATTGGAATTCATTTGTAATCAATTTTCTTTCGTCACCTTTACATTTTTTTGATTACCGCATGAATTTCATCTCAACTGATAGTTTTTAAAACAGAGCCTATGTAGGTTTGCCTACTTATCTCTGTTCATGGCTACCTGGCAAGTAGATGAACAGGTGAGTCAATATAGGTAACTACACGGATCTAATAACCAATCCAAATTGGTATCACGAGTATAAGAAAGATAATTTAATTACAAAACTAATCGTATAGGCTTGCCTGCAAAAATGAAAAATAAATATAAAAAAATAGCCATGAAAACTTTTCGATAGGCAAGTTATCATAGGCACGTAGTATGTTAAACAATAATATTTGATAAAAAATAAGTCTCATCTTGTTATCAAATGGGTGAAGAGCGATCTTCAGCGACTCTTAGACCATTATAAAGAAAGAAAGAAAACCATTTGTTTTGTCATAATAAGGGAAAAGAGTCTTTATAGGAAAATACAGGTTACTTTTGTCTCTATAACAATCCTTGAGGGAGGGTATGTCTAGCACACGACGAATTGTGGCTGAAGAGAAAAGAAAAATACGGAGGAAAGTAAGGACCTGGTATAAAACAATACTGCATGCTTGCAACTGCGACAAAAGGTTGCCTTCACATATTATTTACTGTTAATACCGGAACCACATTACATAATTTAATTAAACTATTTAAAAAAGGAACAACGTTTAACAAATGTACAATACAATGTCATAAATAACCACACAAACGTGTAAAGTAAATGTTTATTAATACTTTTAAGTCCTCTGTACGAGTTCCGCACTGCTCCGATAAATTACCCGTCCTCACTCCTCACCTGTCGACTACATTTACTTAAAGGAGCAAACATCGCCGCCCGCTCCATTAGGTGTAGAACAAGAAACATTAGAACATAGGATTCACGGTTTTCACTATACTCGTACTTAAACCACAATGCAATAGTACTTAGTGCAGTGCAGTTCAAATACTGCACCAACTGGCAAGAGATGGGTAACTCTCACCAGTCGATGGCATCATGGCAGCACTGTCCAAAACAGATGTACACAGTCGCAAACCATTTTCAACATTATATACACAGTAGGGTCACGTTAAAATATCCTAGTACGGTCGTTGAGGTCTTCGAAAATCTCATTTACCGAAAGAAACATTACAATACAACTGGTATGTTACTCGGGTTTTCAGTGCGACAGTGGCGCCATCCCATCAAACCGACCCGTTTGTGCGTTTGCAGCGTGTATCCTATTCCCTGGTGATACAAGTTTATATTAAAAAAGAAAAACATCGACAGAAAGACGGATAACAAAGTGAGTGTATAAGGGTTCTTTTTACCTTTTGCGACACGAAGCATTAAAAATGAGCTGGTATTATTTTTATAAAGTTACTAATATTTGAAAAGTATTTAGGGTAGAATATTTCCACTGGAATACTATTAACTGATGAAAATATAAAACTTTTTAAGCTGACCGTCGTAATCGTCATGCACGGCGCTGTCTCCACTGAAGAATATTACGCCTCTTAAACCCTGCACCGACCTCCCGAGATCATTTCAATTACGACATTTCTAATTCATCAAAATATTTTAGCATCTTATGCTTTTATTATTTACTTAAGTAAAACATAAAATAACACCTTACTGTAAATAGTAAAATTCGCCAAACTGTATGCACAGTTTCTGGGCGAAAATGGCGCTCTTACGAGTAATATAACGTACTAACAATCAACTCCGTTGTATAACAAAAAACATATTAAACTATTTCAATAATAAACTAAGTACATAATTACTGTACTGTTCTTATATAGCTATTACCAACACCAATAAAGAGTTATGTACTATAAATAAATACCGACACCACAGACAGCGCAGCAGATTGTTACATGCGAGGGCAAGAAAGTATTGTCATTATGTAATATCATTCATAAGTACTCATCTCCTTATTGTTAATTAGTTTTAGAAAATGATTCTTTAAACTTTTTTATTATTTCCTTAAGAATTATATTTTGTTAAATAACAGGGGGTTCAAATAACTTGTTGTTATTTTACTATAATAATTCCTTACAGACGGCATCACACATTTTCCCTGCGTGACCTGCCTGGTATAACATTTGTGTGTAATAGGTTCTTTGTATTTATTAATGTAATATTGTTCTATAATGATGTTGTTATCTACTTTAACTTCTACATGTAGTATTTTATAAATATTAAACAAATGATCATAATTTGGTTTACATTTTAATTTATTTTTTTACTTACTTAATATTTAATTAATCTTTAGTAAAAAGTAAGGTCATAACTACTAACTCCATCTTTAATTAATGTGTATGTATCTGTTATATAAATATATTCCTATGCATTTCATTTTACTACTCTCAATGTTTTATATTTTAATTTTGTTCAATTCCTTCGAAATTAAGAAAATTTAAATTAGATAAAATATAAACATCAGGATAAAAAATAAAAAGTGTGCGGTACGTGTTATTACGCGAAATGCCGAAACCCGGACTCGAACCGAGATCTCTAGACTTCGCAGTCTAACGCTCTTCCGATTGAGCTATTCCGGCTACAGGATACCTGGCAAAATAGTCGATCCAGTCCATATCTGCGTCAACACAGTAATACTTGACAAAGATTTAGTTTCAAGTCCATTACAAATGAATAACTAGGACTTTGTAAAGGTCTTTAACTTACGCTTATTGAAATTTACGATGATGTTCCACCTATTTTGACTTTAAAACTACTATTGAAGCAAGTTTTAAAAGTGCTTAATACCATAACTGGTTTGTTGTTAAATCGCAAGAATTATCGTCGTTATTGAGTCCTACATCACATAAATTACTTTTTTATGGCTGGTCATTTTCATTACAAATAATCATGACATTAACATAGACATTAAAGAAAGTCATGACAATAACCTGGTATTTATTTTGCACCCCCCGCCCCTCTAAATCCTCCCCTATCCCCCGGTATCCGTAGATGCAACCGGGAGCGCGGTGCCGGCCGGGAATCGGATGTTCCTGCAAAAAATGTGTAAGATTTATTATTGTACTGTGCGGCGTATTTCAAGGATTGTTTTACTTGGACCGGCTTGAGGCATCGGATTAAGCGACTGCGGAAATAATTAAATCCTGCGTAAACTATACAAGGAATAACATTTATATGCTTTTTATTTCGATTGAGCCCAGACAAACTCAGGTGAAGTTTTACATTTTATCAATGATGAAAAGAGTAGTTTTATGTCAGCTGAGACGTATCAATGCTATAATTCCCTGATAAAAATAGATTTTTCTGTTGAATTTTGTCACACCGTAAGACGTGCTAGAAACGCCGTCATATTGAGCCACGTTAATATTACATATGATACATATATTACTGGAAATGTGTGATATTTAGGAATATTATACAATTCCGAGGGTGTTTGGGAAATGTGTAAAATAATGATTTGGAGATACTGTAATACAAACATTTCCTCGGAAATGTATGAAATCCGTGATTGTATACAATTCCTAGGAAGCGGTCGGAAATGTAGTACATTCTGAATATGACTGAGTACGAACGCTAACGAGTACAGAGGTATACTTAAGACAAACAAATGGATGCTTCGGTTAGGTTTGGTCAGGATTGAGATAAATTATGCCAGAACCAAAGTGGGTGCAATAAAAAAACGTATATGAAAAAGTTTCCAACAGGTCACTGTGGAAATCATTGGGATAGGGCCTATGTTCAACAGTGGACTTCCTTTGGCTGATGGATGGATGGATGGATGGATGGATATGAAAAAGTTAATTATAAAATGGAAACAAACTAACCTAACGTGACGATCGCTTCGTTGTGGTCGAGTATTTTGATTTTCAGTTTACTCCTGCGTTTCATTAACTTTATTCACAGAAGTATTATTTTGTATGTATTCTAGGAAACATACTCGTATATACATTTCCCAGGAAATATTTGTATTACAGCATCTTCAAATCATTATTTGACATGTTTCCTAAACATGCTCGGAATTATATACATTCCCTAGGAATTGTATACAATTCCGAGATGATGCTAGGAAATACGTTAAATTAATATTTCTTTGTATCACTTAAATAAAACTAGTAAACTGCTAGTAAACTGACAGTTAAAATACCTGACCGTAACGAAAGAATCTTTAGGTTAGGTTAGATCAGTTTATATCGATTTTTAATGAACTGAAAATTAAAATTACGTCCATATTTTTAATATATTATTATTTATTTCAGACCTAACCTAACCATCTTTTTGTCAAAACCTCTGTATTTGTTAGCATAATTAAAAGTAGAAAGGAATGCTCCATATACCCGCTGCACTCATTGACATCCCGAACATAATACATTTCCGATCGCTATTTAGAAAAGGTATAGATTTCCTAGGAAAAGTAACTATTGTAAAAATAATCATACATTTCCTAACTAGTTTAGGTATTGGACACATTTACTAGGAATCGTATACCATGAAGGATTACATACATTTCCCTTAACATATATATTATTTACATTTCCTAAAAATAAAAGAAGAATTATCAACAAACAAAAAGGTAAATATTCGGCTTGTGATCCACTATGTGTGAATACTGCGTGGCTGTACTGGTTGAAGACAAGCAACCCTCCTGTTCTGGCATCCATTATTAACCTGTACCGTACGTTTCCGCTAACTATGTATGTCTGTATTCATCGTCGGCAGCTTCGGTTGTACGTTCTACACCGCGTACTCGCCTCCACTGCGGTCACTTGATCTGCTCAACTTTACGCATGAATTCTAACAGGTCGACATATTTTATGATTATATAGAAAAAGATTGCGCTCTCAATCTATTTTAACCCATAATTTGTAAATAATACTGACTATTTTTTTATATATAATAATGAATAATATTAATTAATAAATTATAATCTATCCATATATTGTCGTTGCTACCTGCCTGTTGTTGCTGTGGCTGGTAGCGTGTGACGTCACATGCATGACTTGTGCAATAAAAGCATCTGACGAGTCGTGCACGGCGCCGCTCCTTCGCTGGACAATACTCGTAATGCGCGCACTGGAGCACGCTAGTTTGGGCTGTAGAGCGCAGCTCCGCCAACAGAATGCATGCCTTTGTTCTTTTAGTGGGAAAATCTTCATAAAAAGAAAATCGACTGCCTCGGTTGCGCAGTTGTACTACGATACGATTACAAAGCTGAGGTCTTGGGTTTGAATCCAGGGTCGGGCAAAGTGATATTCGATTTTTCTATTCAATATCTGCCCTGAGTCAGGAATTTGTACGCGAAATGGCGTTAGGCTCGCCCCCTATCACATCTTGGGGCGGAACACACAAGGCATGTGTTTATGTATGTATGTAAAATATTCGTGGATACCCAACTTAAATGGGTTGGACAGGATTTGTCCTGGATAGCAACTCCATGTTGATGTCGACGGCAATTTGCGCACCTAAAAATGAATATGCTGTAACTCTTTCGGTACGTTTCTCAACGGAGTGGTAGGATAAAGTTATTTTTTTAGTATAAATAAACAATACTTTAAGAAACTAAAAACACGCTTTAGGAAGAGAGCCACCTAAAAAGTAAAAATAATTAAAATTGACTTTCAGATTAGAAAAAATGTAGTGAAATACATACAAGTAAGCAACATTTCAAGTCAATCCGACGTTTTAGAGAGCTCGAAAATCGAATTCAAAGATTCCGTTATATACATACATACATACATACATACAGGCGAATCTAAAAAGAGCGTGTTAATAAAAGCACCCAATTTCAAACATTCATTTTAATATGTAATTTCATATTGTTTGTACTGAATCGCTTGCGCTCACGTTTTAGAGCTCTTGAGCGCCGCACAGATCCATCTTGAGAGAAAAATAAATGATTATTTCCTTTTGATATTACTTTGTTCGATACCTTATTTCTGTTTGCAAAACGCGGCCCCGTTTCATCTTTAAACTATGTAACAAGTCACGTTTGGGATGTGTCGGCTTTCCCGCAATTGTTTTTCCGCAGCGGAAATGTTGAAGGTTTTAGTCCACTGTCCAGTTGTTCCGAACGTGCCGAACGCTAAGCTGCTCGCAGTATTGTCTCAGTTGTTGTTGTTCATACAATAACAATCATTTTCTTTAAGTCGATTCACAAGCCCTTAGCTTGGAATTCCTGATAAATTCATATTTTCATTAATTCGTTACTAGCTGGTGACTCTTTAATGGCGTTTAGCGTTGTGACTTAAGATTTTGACAACATTTGCTATTAATGGCGTCGCATTTGTTATATTACCATTTGTACAACTGCAATATCCCAGATCCAGCAAACCTATTATTTGAAGATAACAGACAGCGTTGCCGTTTCTGATTCGGGCGCGGTCCTTCTACATCTGTGCAATAGTGATTAATAATAGTGATTAATGATTCCCATAAATTGACAAGGATTTATCATCTGCTCTGATGTGATATGAACCAGAACACATTACGGAGTCTGTTATTTAAAAAAAGTGAAAAACATCATTTGGGCAGATTTTACCATCGTCAAATAAAATATATTCGTAGAATAAAATATATCATGAACTTTTAAAATGACAGCTGTATTGATAAAGCGATCGGATGTGTCACTTTTATATTCAGTCCCAATTTTACTTTTTTGATGGATAACTTTTATCTGTTATTGAGACATCGAGCCTTAGTACTACAGTAGATTAAAGTATATGTATATATACATATTGTATGTCGCCTGCAGCCAGAATTAAACTCGGTCGGGGTTGGTTATTACTGGGGGAGCGAGGCGTGCCAGGAACACCGCAGCAGTTTTAACTTCTGCTGAGACGCTACAATGCATGGGTGCCGTAATTCTCTGCGGGAGATATTCTGAATGCTTGTGGTGAATTCTCATAAAGGGTTCGTGCAAGAATATGTATATGTCACAATATATATATATATATATATAAAGTGAATTTACCCTTCAGTTAGATGCCTATGTAGATGCGGTTTTAAACCGGCTAAACAATAACCCTGATGACAAGAAGCGAAGTGCAGCTATTATAAATGGCGTATAGACGACACAATTTTATATCAGCTGCATAACTGGATAGACACGAGTTGAACACATTTATGACGTTGTGTTCAGCTCCCGTTAGACAATGCTGATCCCACAACATTGAAACGTGTCACAAATATAAGAAATACAGACAGGTCGTGGCGTGGGTATCCAACTCCTGGATTATATGTTCCTAGCCAGTAGCCAGATCTAAATACATACATTGTGCCAGACACTATGTCATCTATGCAACTTCGAGTATATTCAGCGCAAATACGTATACATTATAAAATAGTGATATTGTATACATTTCCATTATATTGATACAATTATATTATAATGAACATAATATGATAAATTATAGTTTTTGTTCGCACAAGATAGTTTTCTTTTACTATTATTTTATTCATGCCTAGACAGCGATGCCTACCTTTTGGGAATCAAATTACTGAAAATCTATAGCCTTTATAAAACTGTAGATGTATAAATCTCGGAGGGGGGTAATTCGTGGCACCGGCCGGAAGTTCAACTGAATTCGGCGCTGGCAGCTCCGTTTTTCATATTTCTTGAAGAAAATTTTAAAATATCTGCGACACTAATGGAATTTGTTTTGGGCGGTATTAAGTGTTGTTTACAATTTGTTTTTATGTAAAGAAGGGCCGGGCGACGAGGACGCTCGGTTACCGTCGCTTGCGAACTCTTAAAACACAAATGATATAGAGTATTTGGATTACAATGTTTTATGCTTTCTTTATTATCGTTCTCTTAAAATCTCTATGGATACTCACACGCATAATAACGTGCCGCGCCGCGTAGACTGTAGTAAGGCAAGCCCACTGAGTTTGTTTCAAGGGGCTTACTCAACCGTTGTTTGAAACTGTTGGTAATAATAAAATACGTAACGTTTTGAAAATTGACCATGATCCGTAAGCGTTTATTTTGCCTTGTTTTAAATGAAATGAGTAAGTGTTATTTAAAAACGAAGGAAGTTATTGGTATTTTCTCGGATGAAATTAAATAATGTGATATTGGATATTGCTGTGCTAGGCACGAAACTAAACACACACTCTACCTTGAAGTGGAACTTAGAAGCTCACGGCTCGCGGACTATACATATTACGCGCTGCCAATAAACTAACGAAGCGAAACAAACAACGAAATAAACAATGTAAATAAAATATCCGCAGCATCAGCATACACAATGAAAAGTCGTCCCCTCACAGACCTCTCCTCATACCGGAGTGAATATAAAGAACTCCAAAACAATAATCACAAAATATACGAGCACAAATTTTAGGACAGGATTATACGATTTAACTAATTAGCCCCGTTACTGTCAACGCGCCACCCCTTACCCGGGCCGAGTGGCGAGGAAAAATAAATCGTCCAACCTCCACGTATTTATTTGGGGAGGGGTGACAAATTGTGCCCCGTGCGGTCGGGGGTGTATTACTTAGTCGTGTCGCTCGGAACACTTCTCATAACAGGTATTCACGTTTAATGATGTACTGGAGATTTGTTTGTGCAATTATCAGCACTAATCTCGTTAGACTAGCGGCGCGAGGTCTGCGGAGCTTTAATAACTAAGTCGACTAAAATATCAAACGCATTTCTCGGGATTGCAATTGGTCAGTTTGAAAATCGACAACTCTGCCCCAGTGGCGAAGGGTGGATTTTTAAAAAAGGGAAGTCGATAAAAAAATCAAGTATTTACCTCGCGTAGCGTTGCACATGCTGCGCAGTTGTTGTAATGGAATACTCACATTAGTCCATATCACGTTCTGATGATTAGGTTTTAAGCTACCTTTACTATGTAAGCATTAAATGATAATAGCTGACGCTAGAATAAAAGCTGACGAGATAAAACATCGGCAGTCCAACTGCCGCTAACATCATAAAACCCTAGAAAACGTTCCTCAAGGCCACTTTCTGTCAAATACCTAATTATAACTGTTAATTGCTCCCTATGACTGACATCCGGCGTTTCGTCAATCATGGCAGACACAAATAAAGCCCTATCTATTTGTGATTTAATCTCGTCGCGTAATACCGATACAATACAATGTATTAAGTCATTTTGTTTATCCGAGGAAATGCCAGAAAAAACGGGGTTTTGCATTGATGAACATTGCTCAAAATGTGAATCGATCACTGAATCATATGTACTTAAGTATGATAATATTTCGATGTAATTACAGCGGTTATCAGAATCACGGCTTTCGTCGTGACCACGGAAAGCTAGTTCTTGTTTACCTATCAATATTACGGTGTCAATGAAACGTTTCATTAAATTACGATTACGGTCTACTTTTTTATTATGAACTTCAAATGAGTTGTTAAAAAATAACTCTATTCTACTATTCCCGAAATCATGCAAAGATAAACAACTACGTATATGCTTCTCAGTTTGGATATGTTTCTTTGTTGAATTGGCTAAGTTATTAATATCTAAAAATCCTGTACTATTCCAAACGCTATGTGAGTCTGAAAATAATAAACAAGGAAAACAAAACAATCTATTCAATTTACAACTAGCTGTTAGCCATGTATATTTTTTATACAAAGAATTATGAAAACGCTTGTAGTAACCGTCATATCGTTTATAATCAATTGTTATGTCTGGACGAGCACGATCGACTAATAACATGTTTTTTTATTTTCAAAACTTAATTGTCTAAAACAAGTTTTCTCAGATAATAAATAGTCTGTCAAGCAACAGTCGATGTGTATCAACGCAGCCATAATTGTATTAATTGTTAAAAATGTTTTAATTGCTGTTATTGAATAAAAAAATATGTATGTAAATTATGAATGTCTGAAAACACAAGTTAATCATCTACATACCTAAAAGTAGACACCACACTACACTACACTGAAATACACTAACATACCACTACTCGTACACTCACTAATCACTACAGTCAATATTTATTACTTTCTAATTAGAAACAAAAAGCGGGAACTAATGTTTACAGTACAAAGCTGTCATTAAACTGCCATATTAAGAGATAACGCTTGTAAATAAAGTAGACTCGCAATTTATAAGTCAATAGACTAGCTAAGTGTTCACGTTACATGGCAGCGTTATAAGTCATGCTGATCTAAACCAGCATTTGGGCGTCTTAAACACGCCAAATTAAACCTTAAACTTATGCACGAATAAGGTTCAAATTTACGTGTGTCCGACGATATTTCAAATATAAAGAAACGGTTTTAATTCTCGCATTTACGAAGTTTCAGTTGCGGCGCATCGATATCCATAATGCCGATGCTTAGGAACAGGAATCATCAATAGATGTCGCTACTTGTTTATATTTTGTTGAGTACGAAATTATTTGTTTTGGTGTTATATTGATAATTTGAATTCATATTTTTTTATTAGTAATCTCTGTTTATACAAAAGGTAAGCCGAGAATAATTCGCATATATTGAGGCTTCGCCACTACTCTGCCCAGAACATAAGCGTGACATCATGCGTAATTACATAATTGTCATGATATTCCAAATAACTGGAAAATCATACGTATCTAGTAATCGACTGACCAGTCCACAGTAGTAGCTGTCATATAAAATAAAATTTATAATAAAATACAAAAATAAAAAATAATCATCTCAAAAATACATTTTTTCTGTGTTGTTCAAACGTATATTATCGATGAATATTGTAATGCAAATGAATACACCGCTACGATTTACTACGGACATGCTAGATAGTGCGGGCTACGGTACTACGCTGCTACGAACTACGATACTCCACTTACAGTTAGGCACCAGGCACAATACACATGGACTGTATTATAGACCTTTTTAAATTCATATTTGTTTTCCTGGTTTTATACCGTCGAAAATTTTATGTTTCGGATATTTAAATTACACTTTTTAAATCCTAAATATTTATTTAGATAGTCAGACGTAGGAACGTAGGATATCTGCTAAGGTTATAAATCTATATCCAACGTTCACCATATTGTAGATATGACAAACACGTCTCTGTGCGGAACTGAACCTGCAGCCGCTCGTATTACAGCGTATTTAATCACTGCGTCGCGGAGGCTGTAATTACGATAGATAGGGAACGGGTCGTTACCTTCCCCTCTTATTATCCATCGTCCGCGATCTCACTGACCAAAGAACGAAGCTGCTTTGTCTAAGTAAATACGTTTAGGAGTATCTTAGAGAAGTTCTGAATATATAATATATGTTAAATGATGTAATTGTATTTATATAAGAAGGTGGAGTTTGTAGGAAACTTAACGGACTCAAGTAACAGACAAAAATTTATAAGAAAATACCTGGGATTTACGCATACAATACGAAATTTGTATGATATTAAGCGACCAGCACTAAACCATTACGGTGTACCTACTAGGGCACTGGTGGGAAGGAAGAGTACCTGTCAGCTCTCACTCCGGCACCCCGGGGCACCCCGGGGGAAGCCAAAAGCGGTCTGTCACCGTCACCGGACTTCCTGCTCAACACTTATTAAAGTTACACTTGCTAAAGTTTTCATTCAATATTGTTTAAATCTCTGACAGTGACCGACCGAGACAAATCCACTGAGCCGATAGTGCGAACCTAGGCTTACTGAACGCAACACTAATCTCGATAGCGATTAAAACGCCACATTTCGTTGCGTTCCGCCGCTTTTCGCCGCGTCTCGCCGCTCTCCGCCTCCCTTATAATACTTTATTTAAGCGTTGTTTACACCATTTCCGATTGTATTGGGATCACCGCTGAGTGTTCCCGCGTTACATTTGCGTGACACTCCTCAGGATGGTTCCTGTTTCACATAATAATTAGTACAATCAACAGTGATAATCCGATTGCTATTACACACCTTTAATATTTATTTCTTGTCTTGGACGTCAAATTCTCACTTAAAACTCACATTGAACATGATATTAGTAATAATAATTTTAATTAGGAAAATAATTAAAAGAAGAAGTAGTATTTTGTGCTTCCAAGTTCCGCATAACCCGCCGGCACATCCCGGCGGCCATGCGGCGGGTTGGTGATGCGGCATAATGTGTACGAGCCAATATACGAGTACAACTTAGGTTCGAATAGGTTCAGTTAATGCTTCTCATACACACAGTAATACTCGTATTTCATTATGTATGGAAACATTATTTTTTATAAATTCTCCTATCTCTTCGGTATTTTTCTACTTTTCCGCATAGTTGCAGTTTTGATTATCCGCGCCCACTTGATAAAGTTCAACCTGTATATTTGGTGGTGGTAGGATGTTTGGGTCCGCCCGGGAAGCGACCACCGTACACACCGGCTTAGAACCCGCATTTTGTCCCACTTACCTGAAGGATCCTCCATCTGGTCTGTATTATGTTATGATTCATCCTATAGCATAACGCTTAGGTATAGGATGATTGATAACCATTAGCAGACCCGACCGGTGGATGCAACCAATCAATTATTCGTGTGGCTGCCGGCAATTTAGTGGGGTAATTAAGTTTGCAGAGCAGCAGAGCTGGCGTGACGTCACGGCGCTCCTTAGAGACTGCGCCGTCGATTCTCTTTGATAGCTCTTGATAACGGCCGGAATTGACGGCTTAACACGATGACGGGACGTCTCCGTCGCGGCGCAGACCGGAGGCGAGCCGATCCCCAGATAATCCGTCCAACTGAATGATCGCTTCAAGAATGACGTTTTGAGAAATTGGAATTGTGGGGATTTAATTAAAATATCTTATACGGGATTACGTTCAATTGCAATGACCTAATCTGCACTAGACCAGCGTAGTGGTGAGCTGACCCTTCTCAATCGAAGTCTTGGTTGTAGAGGAGGCCCGGGCTCTGCGGTAACTTGTTATGGACAGATACGGTAGTGCGATGACGATGAGAAGCAGTGCTCACGTATAAGGATCATTCAATTCTATGATGGCAAAATCATTTACCCTGTTTTGTATTGAAAAAAATAAATTTGTTAAACAACCTATAATTACAGTACTGGCAATTTCCTACGTGGAATAAGGAGACGATGATAAATTCATAATCCAATAGTTTATGCATTCGTGTATCTTAAAATATAACAGTAAATAAAATTGATATTTTTTGTATGCTATGATGCATCCATTTAATAAACGTCATAAAGCGTAATTTTTACTTTTTGAATGTGCATTTTTACGTGTAAATAAACATAGGTAATAAACAAACATAGTTATTAAAACATTAATTAAAACGGCCATCTGGCTCGGATTTATCATTACTTTCGGTCAGCATATTATACAAATAGCGATACAATCATATATTAAAATAAACACACATTTATCATTTAATTCCTTGCTGGAATTAATTTCCGACTGCACTAATCGACCCAGTGATTGAGAGTGCGTGTGTGATTAACCAATCAGAGATGACAGGTTGGAGGATCTTCCGTCACTCAGCAGACATGTCCCATCGCATTGATGAAGCCGCCGGGTCAACGCACTTCACCGCCGGTCCACCCGTCAGTCCCTCGACGCAAACACGCGTGGATTGAAGCCAAAGGCACTCCGAACTAATTACACATACAACATGTCCTGTATTTTGTGCTAAGATAATATAATTAGGTAACCCATCGGGCTCTAAAGCAAGATTATCCTTGTCAGTCATCCTCTGTAATTTTGGGATGACGCAATATGACGTTTTTATGAATATTACAGAATTATTGTGACTTATAATTTAATAACTGGCAGCGCGCCTGAAATTAGTCCTTTTGGGAATAGATCACTGAGTTCATCCCGTTATTCTAGTGTCAGTCTGTAGTCAGTCGGCTGGACTCATAATGTGATGAACGAATGTTGCAAATCAAATACAACGTTTATCAAACGTTAATCTTTTCTTTCACTAATATATAATAGGTAGAAAAGGATTTATAAACTGTTTCTTTTACGAATATTTACAGGGCACACCTCTGACATCGCTGATATCTGATTATTATTATTTGTTGCAGAACCTAAGCCCCGGCGGAGAATCAAAGTCGCCAACATTCTTGCCGGGGGTGAGTACCGACTACCGCTTTAAATAATAACTTCCACCTCGCCTGCAAAACCATCCACTCGGCTTGTACATCGATATGGGTAGCGTGTCGGCCACGCGTTACGCCACTGGAACATGCTTATACTAACATGTAAAGTTTATTAGAGATATTTAATATTTGTTACACTGTTATTAATATTTGTAATTTTAAAGCCTAAGTCGTAAACAACTAGAGCGCTCCTGAGGAGTTTGTGAATAGACTGGAGATGTAGGCATTGTTTATTGCAGACAGCATTGTTGTAAATAAAACATAAAAAAATTAATTAAGGACCGTTCCAATTTATGTGCAAATAATAATTTTGAATTCGCCTCCGAACGCTTTTGTTTCGTTGCGAGTATGCGAGCGGGTGATATTGGATATTATAAACCATTGAATGGTGGATGAATTCTGATTCAACTATTCATTTTTGCAAAAATAAATGTTTGATACTACCCAACCGAATATCGAAGTGATTAAAAAATATAATTTCGGAACTTAATATCCCGATTTAAAATATAAACATTTTCCCTCTGCCACTCGAACTTAAATGAAAATGGGAAAGCATCGTGAATTTTTTTGTGTTGAATTTTGGTTGAACATTTACCCGGGATAAGATAATTTTTTGATGGCCTATTTTGCAATCTGCTAGCAATATAATTGCTTTTGTTATTCGATAATTGATTTTTATTTGACTATTGCAATATCTGCCCTGCAAGGGTTGACTTTAACAGGACACAGATGAGTTGTAATGTTATAAAACCAAAGGGTAGTGATGTCTTCGCAATGTGCATGAGCGTCGAAAAAAAATCTAGTGATAATACTGTAGGCGTAGTAGGTGGATGGTTAGTACGTAACCCTGGCTTCATGATATCTTGGAGAGTAAATATAAATTGACATTTTTTTTCCAACCTTTCGTGATGTTTTTATTAACCAATTTCCAAAATTACACTTTCATGTCGAGGATCACAATCTAAATATATATTTCTTTTATTTCCTATTAAAGGAATTTCTAGGAACATTCTTTTGATTTTTTGGAACAGACATTTTTGACCTTTTTAAACCTTGTTTGAAGTGAACGCATTTATATTCTCTTATCTTCAGGTATACGACATGATAAATGCACACGACCAAGTTATTGTACACAACCAGCCAGCCGTATCTATAAAGAATGTATTCGTATTCAAAGTATTACAGTTTTAAATATTTTCCGTTCGCAGGGCGTTCGCTTCACGAGCGATTTCTATTGAAGACGCTTGCATCCTTTGTACGCGGCGCGCGGCGCATATCTTTTACGCTCTAATGAAACCTGATAGTGTCCAATTACTGACTGTCTTGAAATGACAATTTCAATGTACAAACTCACGTATTCAAGTCGTGAATACGGTTAATGAGATTTTGCAATAACGACTCATTAGTTTCCGTAGCATTTCAGCGTAGACAATTATTAAAGCAAAAATAGAAGGAGCATCGACCTGGAATACTAAACTAGTAAGTCATGGTTCAAAGATATGCTGCCAATTACCCAATATGGTGATTAACTTTACATAGTTATTTCAATACATGTATGAATTCCTAAATTGTTGAAAACAGTACGAGTATATGAGTCTACTTAGTTAATATTTTTAACTTCTCAACTTATATTCAGGGCGCGATAAAATTAGACAAGACATTTTATGGAACCACTTCTAAGATTGATTCGTCTACTATCGAGTAAGTCAGGAATACCTTCAAGCCGTCCAGTCTATTTTGATAAACCGAGACTGGAATAGACTTGAGACTAAAATAATATTACCTGCGACATGCTGGGTATGTTTCTCTCTATCTTAAGGAAATGGTTTTGTTTTAGTTCACCCCGCGGACCTAGTGAAGTTTGATAGAGTTCACACAACATACGACTATACATTAAATTACAATAAGTAAAATATCGTCACCATCCTCATGAAACGAGCACACTGATCTCACACAAATGCCAAACAATATAAATAAAATAAAAGCCAATAACATCCATCAGTTATTCTCAACTCGGTTTGTTACAAATTATATGCTATCAATTGAATGTTCACAATGATAACGCGTACTGCACTTTATAGTTCAAATGTATCTGTGTTTTTATATGGCACTAGCGGCCCGGCCCAGCTTCGCCTGGGTGCTTAGATGTTTAGACTCCACTCCACACCAGAAATATCTTATTCCCGTTCAAATTATTGTACTCCTGAACTCAACCTATGTACCTACTATCCCTTTTCCTATCGTGTCCCATCCCATCTCATCTGGCTCCTTTTCTTTCTGTTACATCCCGTCCCATTATTTCCCATCGAATGCAATCCGGATCCGACCGGTCTCATCGCGTTCGTCCCACTTTACCCATTTCATCCCTTAATGCCTATGTCCGTCTCCTGGCTCTAAGCTACCTCCTCACCAATTTTCAGCCATATCGGTAAAGCCGTTCTTGAGTTATAAATAGTGTAACTAACACGACTTTCTTTTATATATATAGATATTGAAAAAGTGTAGGAAATTGTGTATCATTTTTGCATTGACATTTTAATTAAATTTTATAATTATTTGATAATACTTACATCAGTCTAAGTAACACGTGGCCGGCTATGCTAAAACCAAAAATTTAAAAATTGGAAATAATTGAATTATACGGTATTTCGTTCACTACAAAATAAATTTAATTAATTTTATAGCGTCAACAACACTTGGTAATTATACTGTTAAAATGTAGCTTATATGACACGTTCGTAGATTTACCATAGCAGCGCCATCTATTGATTACTTACTCAACCCAGTCGAAAGGTATCGACATCTGTTAGAATCATTTGGAGTTAACAGATGATTGTGACTGTCAAATAATAACAGACAAATAATTAGCAATAAATTAAAATTGCGACTATAATTTGAGATTTAAACTATCCTATCTCTCAAGTTGGATCGAACTGCACATGATGTGCAAATTTTATTATAATCGGTTAAGTTGTTTAGGAGTCCATTGAGGACAAACATTGTGACACGAGATTTATATATATTACTAGCGGCCCGGCCCAGCTTCGCCTGGGTGCTAAGATGTTTAGACTCCACTCCACACCAGAAATATCTTATTCCCGTTCAAACTTTTGTACTCCTGAACTCAACCTAAGTACCTACTATCCCTTTTCCTATCGTATCCCATCCCATCTCATCTGGCTCCTATTCTTTCTGTTACATCCCGTCCCACTATTTCCCATCGAATGCAATCCGGATCCGACCGGTTTCATCGCGTTTGTCCCACTTTATCCCATTTCATCCCTTAATGCCTAAATAGGCAAGTTGTAAATTTTTTGTAATTGCTTTTATTTTGTAGATAGGCCTTATATAAACACGAAAATACGACGAATATCATTTAAAAAATACGCAAACACAAATACTTTGCAAAATTCCTGCTAAAACTTTCCGCTCAGCCAAAATTCTGACTACGAAATTGATTTTTTAAAGTATAATGAACTACTTATTTTAAATTTAATTAATTTTATAGCGTCAACAACACGTGGTAATTATACTGTTAAAATGTAGCTTATATGACACGTTCCTAGATTTACCATAGCAGCGCCATCTATTGATTACTTACTCAACCCAGTCGAAAGGTATCGACATCTGTTAGAATCATTTGGAGTTAACAGATGATTGTGACTGTCAAATAATAACAGACAAATAATTAGCAATAAATTAAAATTGCGACTATAATTTGAGATTTAAACTATCCTATCTCTCAAGTTGGATCGAACTGCACATGATGTGCAAATTTTATTATAATCGGTTAAGTTGTTTAGGAGTCCATTGAGGACAAACATTGTGACACGAGATTTATATATATTACTAGCGGCCCGGCCCAGCTTCGCCTGGGTGCTAAGATGTTTAGACTCCACTCCACACCAGAAATATCTTATTCCCGTTCAAACTTTTGTACTCCTGAACTCAACCTAAGTACCTACTATCCCTTTTCCTATCGTATCCCATCCCATCTCATCTGGCTCCTATTCTTTCTGTTACATCCCGTCCCACTATTTCCCATCGAATGCAATCCGGATCCGATCGGTTTCATCGCGTTTGTCCCACTTTATCCCATTTCATCCCTTAATGCCTAAATAGGCAAGTTGTAAATTTTTTGTAATTGCTTTTATTTTGTAGATAGGCCTTATATAAACACGAAAATACGACGAATATCATTTAAAAAATACGCAAACACAAATACTTTGCAAAATTCCTGCTAAAACTTTCCGCTCAGCCAAAATTTTGACTACGAAATTGATTTTTTAAAGTATAATGAACTACTTATTTTAAATTTAATTAATTTTATAGCGTCAACAACACGTGGTAATTATACTGTTAAAATGTAGCTTATATGACACGTTCCTAGATTTACCATAGCAGCGCCATCTATTGATTACTTACTCAACCCAGTCGAAAGGTATCGACATCTGTTAGAATCATTTGGAGTTAACAGATGATTGTGACTGTCAAATAATAACAGACAAATAATTAGCAATAAATTAAAATTGCGACTATAATTTGAGATTTAAACTATCCTATCTCTCAAGTTGGATCGAACTGCACATGGTGTGCAAATTTTATTATAATCGGTTAAGTAGTTTAGGAGTCCATTGAGGACAAACATTGTGACACGAGATTTATATATATTAGATAAGATAAGATAATATTGATATATATAGATCTGTTTGTGTATATGAAGTCCAACATGAGACTTTTTTCATAGTTATTAATATGCCCGGTCCAAATACGTCCTGAAGTGCCATTCATCATCCATCCATCAGCCAAAGGAAGTCCACTGCTGAACATAGGCCTCTCCTAATGATTTCCACAGTGACCTGTTGGAGGCAGCCTGCATCCAGTGACGTCCCGCGACCTTTACCAGGTCGTCTGACCACCTAGTGGGTGGACGTCCCACGCTGCGCTTTCCGCTTCGTGGCCTCCATTCGAGAACTTTTTGGCCCCATCGGCCATCAGTTCTCCGTGCTATGTGCCCCTCCTGAAGTGCCACGGTAAAACAATTTAGTAGAATAAGGAACTAATTGATGGATTGCAGCGGCGGGCCCTCCGCAGTGTGAATGATGCAGATGTTACGAGAAACTTGGAGCCGTTTCAGTTATGTATGGACGTCGACTCTCTAAGCGTACTACCGTCTTCGTCATGGGAAATGCTCTGAGGAATAGTTTGATCTTATGTCCTCCTTTCATTTCCCTTATAATACTACGTAAGCTTGCGTAGCTACAATTTGTTGGACCATATCGGCCCGAAACAAAAGGTTCGCAAGCTCATAGCTATGCATGTTCACTCCTTCTTACAATACCTCCCACCGCAGAAAGAAGGAGTAGCCAGGTAGGCCAACACAGCTGCGTCGAGGTTATCATAAATCGGCCCTCTCACTGGACCATATCGCATTTACCATCATGTGCGGTTACTTAGCCGTGTCGGGTTAACAAAATCTCCGTTGAACTTCATCATTATCATATATTTTTTTATGTATATTTTAAAGCACTTTTACTTATCTTTAATAATTTATCTGACCCGTTAGGGTTCTCACAATACATAGTACTTAATGTAAAGAATGCATTGTGTCACGTAGTGTACCGCTCTGTGGATGTTTGGTTAGACTTGCTCCAAAGGTTACTGTTTCTCAGCTACAATAGTTTTGGTTAATTGCCTAAACCTCGAGATGTCGCCTTTGTAGCTAGTGCGAGCGGCTGTTGTTCTAAGGTTTCGCTTATCTATTCCAATTGTGTGTTTCCATCGATCTCCCGTAGAACACCATACAAACATAGATTAATTCATGTTGCACGGCGGAATAAGGCTTAGACAGAGTAAACCTATATTATTTGTAGCAATATTTCACGCACAAGATTTAATATTTAAGAACTGCTTTCTTGATTTCATAGGACAACTTTATTGGCCATGTCGGAGGATACTCAAAATTAATCATGTCATGGTAATTATTGTTGTGGCAAACTATAAAAGTTTGTGTATACAAAACATAAACTGTTTATATACGATCCTAAACCTTATATTAAAATAAATAAAATATATCATGACATCGTGTCTTCGACTTTAAAATTTTCTTTCTGGCGTGTTAAATCGTTTAGTTTGATACTTGATCGAAAAGACGCCACGAGCTAATGGCTCTGGAGACGCGACTGCAAACTTTGAAGCGAGGATTAATACAAATCTGTCGGTGCACGGACCGCACACATCTGTTACACAATGGCACGGGCGAGACATTATGGGATTGTCTGGATTTCAACTTTGGGAGTTTGATTTCCACATCGAACATTTTCAGGTATAACCTTTTTATTTAAAAGTGGCAGAATATACGGTCAGTGAACAGTAAGGTCGAGAAATCAATTTTATGTAAATCTCTCTTTCTCCTTCGTTTTCTCTCTTCAGCTACGGGATATTCTTTGCTGAACATCGGCGACAGGCCACGGATTTATACAGAGATCTGTTGCTTTCAGCGACTTCCTGCAACTTTAGGCAGAGCGTCTACTGCGCATAATTAGCAAAGTCCCTACAAGTATAAAACTAGATGTTGGCTTCAGAATTACAATCAAATTGAACATTAAGAGTTATTATTCATAAAACCTGCGAGGTTACTGAACTCCTTAGAATGATGGAAAAAAAGTCACAAGTACATGTCCACGATCACAATATAGACAAGCGTTGAGGACTAAGGTCTAACTTCTATCAATAGGTTGGTCTAGTTCTGTGTTCAATAGTGCAACATAATGCCAGATAGACAGACCCCCAAATAATCCAGCATTCAGGCGACCACAAGCAGGTCTCGGAGCGGCGACTCAACTAATTAACTAAATGCCTGTCAGCGGTGATTTATTTATCCGCCCACAGAACAATCACATCATTAAACATTATTGCCCGACAACGTCGTGTGGCCAAGTGATAAATATCTATGTAACTGAGACTTGTGCAAAGACACAAGCACAAAGTGATAGACCTACACCATGACTGTAATCACGTCGTACTACAACTTCAGCAGTGGGTTGGTCCAGGTTGGTACCACTGTCGCAGAGAAGTCTAACGTAAAGCGAGGATTCTGCTTTGTGCGATTGACGTATTTCGTTTAGTGAGTGAAATATGAGGAGAGTCCCCTCTCATCCTTTCAGCCATACCTTCCGTTATGCATGCCATTTTCAAAAGGCCGAAAACGTAAATACATATACTTCGCTATGTTGATTATTGATATTGTAGATTCATCTTTGGACTACTGCCGTTCCTTCCGACTATCGCAATTCTCGGAATGTCTGTTTGTATCAATATAAACAAGTGTATCGTTTATAAAACTACCAAACAATTTTAAGGATAAGATTTGATAATACACAAACTATTTGAACAAATATGAAGTTTCCAGGACAACACACTCTTAATTAGCCAGTTCAGCGCACCCAGTGTAGAGGATATTAACATATTTCCACCCACTTTGATGCCGCTAATATCCTTCATTTATTCACGGCTCATTACACACTTCTATTTATGGGGTTAAGTTTTCACGCTGCATGGGAGTACAGGCATGCTAGTAAAATTAACCCTCTTTTTACAAATATGTTAAGCATTACCTTTAGTCATGAATTTGATAGTGGGACATCCTAAAAATAGTCATTGATAAGAAACTAAATTACAATGCCGCAAATGTAGGCTGACTCACTAATATTCCGACAAACGGTTTGCCCAACTTATTCCTGCAACAAGTTATGATAGAGAACCTACATTGCTGTGCATAAATTCTACACTCGGGTATATCATAATATGAAATTTTTCATACCCAAAAATCTGACACAAAGTAGAATAGCCAGAGCTGAAAATCTAGCCACCGCCTAACAGTAATGTATAAACTAAAAATAGTCTCTTTTAACTTGAGTTAAGAATGCCTGAATGCCTGAGCATTCCACTTGCTGCGAGAATATTTGCTTTCAGAAATTTAGAATGAGTTTTTCGGTCTTTGAAATAAGCTCGGTATATTACATTTGTTAATAGAATAAAGGATAAACGTGTGAGCTTGTGCTCATGTATTTGGAAAACTGTCTATCCTTGCCTTATGTGTGTACTAAAAATAAATTAATAAACACACCCAACAGCTACATCATACATAGTCCGGACACCAAACTACGAGAGACTTTTTGATCTCACAAACATCCAGACACGAAACAAATACCTGTGGATCGCACAAACCTTTATCTCGGTGCAAAGACCGAACCCGTGGCCTCTCGTTACTCGACCAGTGTCTAACCAACCGCGCATCGGAGGTTGTCAAAAGACGGTAGTTTATATGCATCCCTCATCTCGCGTGGTGTCGTGCAGTTACCGCAGTTTAATAATTAAGATTTTCTTAATTATTCATGTGAGGAGTTCCGCGCCCGCAGCTCGGAAATGCTCTAGTTCATTTTAATTTCCGCGACAACACGGAACACTCGCTCATTTGAGGAATAGTTGGCTGTTTTATTACGGAAAGAACGTTTATAATTTAAATTGGAATAAACATTTCCTTTAACTATAAAATTTACTAAATAATGGCTTGTGCCTTGTTGTATTTCAATATAACATTTGTAACTGTCTTGAAAAGTTCATGTTGTTATCCGACTAATTTTTATATCAACCTGTTTTACTTGACATCACAATGTCTCTACAATGCATACAATAGCAACTGCGAGGCAATCCAAGTAGAGGTAACTGTCTAACCATCTCGGCAATCGAACCCACAGTCTCGCGATCTGCAGCAGGCTTCTTATTGACTATACAATAGCAGCTACAATTCCCATTAGTCCTCCCATAACGTCACGTTACGACTAATCCTTTAATGGGTTTCTGTGGTTGCCGGGAGACGCGTAATGTTGTTGTAACTCCCTCTCAATTGGCACGTCTCACTTGGATGACATCTCGCGGCGATTGGATTATTCTATCCATTGATTCTAGTTATTTGTATGATACTAGTAGATGACCGAAAGCTTTTTAATAAACACTCAGTGCCCGTATTTCAATAAACACCCAGAACTCCAGGGATACAGTTGAAAGTAGTCGTCACCCATGAATGGACCACCAAAGCATTCAAGGCCGCCGATAAGGCGATATAGCAAAATTACTTTAATTCGCTGTTCCTAAGACTTTAATGAATTTGTCTAACTTCACAACGCTATCGCGCCTCATTAGTACGATACTTGATACAGCAATTCAAAAATAAAATAAAATCAGCATACTTTCGCGACAAAATCCATTAAAAAATAAAATAAAAAGTGGTGTTAACAGCATTTAGGTACTCGTTCCCACCTCCTCGCTGTAATTAAATACCTGCCGGCGAAGCTGCGCCCTGCAATAATCGCATGACGTCGACACAGGCGCGCCAAATTGACTTTATACGTTATACTCTTGTCCATAGCACCGCTCACTTGCCATCGATTTAATATCAGCTGCAGAAGGAGCGCAATACACACCCGCCAAATTACATGTAATTGATTCGGTCGTATTATGCATCACCACGTGTCGAAGTACGCAATTCACGTATCGGAAACCATCGGTCGGTTGGTATTTAATAATTCAATTTAACTTTATTAAATGAGCATAGCTATAAAAAGGGTACTACTCGTATACTAATTAAAGTTTTCAATCATAATACAATAACACATTAGTAAATCCCCACAGTATTAATCACTAAAATAAAGTCGATTCTCGCTGTCTGTCTGTCCGCTGTCAATGGATTTAGATACGGTTTTGTTTTAATACATAGAGTGATTCAAAAGGAAGGTTTATATACGAGTATATATTAAATAATGTATATATAAATTATAAAATAACTTTATCACATAAAATCCGCTTTCTTGTTCAACCTTCGCTATTTCGCCACATTGTGATCACTAAGGCTGAAGATTACTCGTTATGAATAAAGTCTCTACCTAAACATTGCATACATACGCAGTATATTATTTTTCCCATCACGAACCTGAAAAATCGCCAACGTCTCTGCCACCCTTCACGCACATAGTAAATGAATAAAGCCGTATGACCCTTTTGTATTAAACTTTTGAAACACATCGCCACTATGCCTGAAACTTCTTGATTTTTCGCCCAAGTTATGCTAGTAATAGATGAAAATGGGTTTATATCGGTCTCACCTAGAATTGCGTTGGATGCTATCCATGCGAACACATATATCCAACAATTTGGTAATATTGTGTTTTTTAATCTCTACACAATAGAGGCAATCTGTGTTGGCACTGGGAGTTACATCCGGCACGTTATATCCGGCTCGAAAAACACACTAATGACTCACATTGCTGACGGCTAGGAAACAAAACATACCCAAAATGTGAAAAAAAGCTTTTCAATTTAAAAGTTAAAGCTTTTCATATATTTTAAATTTTGCAATTTTGTGCGAATGAGTTATTTGAACTGTGAACTACGTATTACAGTTAAAAGCAACCATTTTACATAGTACATTCACAATTGTATTAAAGTTGTTGTACAATAGTTTAACTGCATGTCGATAAGTAAAGCGTACATAGCCTACGTAGCTGCATAATACGGGTGTATTTGTGTTACGATTGTGTTTATTCACAAATGACGCAGCATCGGACACAGACTCTCTGATAACGGGACAGATTTTGCTGTAGGTTCGGAAATCAGGTCGATTCCAACAGGTCGCTGTTGTACTAGACTTTCTATAGCAGGTGAAGATATAAACACATGTCTTGGTGCGGCGACCGAAGTAGCGGAGTCGTGTTCGACAGCCGCCATTTCCCGATGGTTATTATAATAGGATTCCTTGTTGAGAATAACATAGATTGTACTTTATCAGGCCATATACATATGTCCCACTGCAGGGCACGAGCCTCCTCTACAATCGAGAGCACGATTGAGAAGGTCATATAGTCTACCACGCTGGCTTAGTGCGGGTTGGCGGACTTACATACCATAGAAGTTTCGAAAAATCGCTATGGTATGCTGGTTATCTCACGATGTTTTCCTTCTCCGTTAGCATGGACCCATTTCAATTATATTATATCATCATTCAAAGCCAGAAAGAGTCCACTGGTAACCACAGGCCTGTGCAAAGAGTTCCACAGCGACCTGTTGCCTTTATATCCATGTCTAGACCTAATATTGCGGATGTGAGTGAGTTGACTACTCGGCACAACGAATGTACAAAGTAGAAAACCCGTGCAGATGTTTTTGCATAAAATATCGCACGCGCGTACACGAGGAATTGTATTTGCATTACTTTGTGAATTGCATTAAGAGTGAAGTTATAAGCGCCGCGCTGGGTATTACTGTAAGTGCCGCCGACCGACACTAGTGAATGAATGGTTGTTCGGTGTTCTGTTTAGTTTATTTCAATGTAGTTTGTTCTGCTTTTTGTTTTGTGTCAGTCGTACTGTGAGGGATGGTCTGGTCGGAGCCGATCGCTCAGCGAGCATGGCAGTTGCACGCTCCAGCTTAAAGCACATACTTCTGACTTTTTCTTTATTTATTTAAGCAAAGGCACCTTAACAGTACTTTTGCAAATGACCTGTATTTTCATTTAACAGTAATACAAAATAACAACAAAGTAATTCTGCTATAGGCAAATGTAGTAACTCCTTGATGTGAATTATAATAAAAACCTTTATGTGTCCCAAACAATACAAAATTGCCTTATAACTAATTTAACATGAAGTATATTTGTGATAATACACCTTTAAGGGTGGTCGATGATTCAAATCCCAGGGCACGTCTCTGACTTTTCGGAGTCATGTATGTATTAATAGTCATTCAACACGCACCATAATGGTGAAGGATAACATCGTGAGGAAATCTGAATAGTGAATACCATAACGATTTGCAAGAATTTCTATGGTATGTAAAGTCCGCCAACCCGTACTAGGCCAGCATGGTGGACTATATGGCCTAACCACTCTCAATCGTGCTCTCGATTGTAGAGGAGGCTCGGGATGACAAGCCGGGAACCCTCATGCGATGGATATGCAAGAACGAGAAAGAGACAAAGCGTGAATCAGCACTCTGTAGTATTTCCCTTCCTTCACGGATAACTTCTTGCACCAGGATTGTAAATATTCAGTAAGAGCAAAGGAAATGTTGCGCGCGCCTGCCTTCATGCTGGGATTGCATCGTCACAGTAATCACACTTTGACACTGAAACTGACCCAGAATTAGTTGCACGCAAACCGGCTTAGGCTTAAATACGTTATAATTGCGCGATACAGGGAGGTAAGCAGAGATTAGTGCCTGCGCATTTCGCCCGTATTTAACCTCCCGTAATGTGACAGGCTCAATCCAACTGTTTTAATCACATGATAATGCCTGTACTGGCGCCCGAATGTACCCGAGCGTAAAGTATCCAAAGTGTGTTGGCAGGTGACTCCATCGCTGGGCACATATTCCACCCCCAGGCAACTCGTGTGAGAATTTTGAAACCGAACGTATCAGAATCTACACGCTGCTCCTGGACTAAATAGATTGTTAGAATTTATTATAAAATAAATTTTACATCTGCATTAATTAAATTTGTAATAATATTGTTATAAATGCGGAAGTACAAGATCTTCCGGCACGAATAACATGCCCTAACTTGGGGTTTAATTGTACAAAAAATGTTTTTGTTTAGCATTAGTTTCAGTCAGGATAAATTCGGTTATTGAATAAACACTATGGGTGTCTTATCGAAGAGCAGATCTCCTCCGGTTCATACTAATTCCAAGGTTACAAATTCAACGTGTGAACAGCGCAATTACATATAATGGAAAACTATTCCTCTGAAATTGAGACACGTCGTCCCCGCTGTGAGATAAAAATGCGCTAAATTACATTTTACAGTACAACAGAGACAAACGACACGCTCAGCTGTGGAGACGCTACTGAATTATCCGAGAAATTGAACAGAAGTGTTACAGTTTGAGACACCACCTAGCCTCCCCTCCCCCTCCCCCTACCCCGCCGCACTATAACCGACGCGTCTCCTGGTCGCCTGCAACGATACGGACTATATCATTCATTTTACTTGTGAATATGTTTGTGACATTTGTTTATATTTTGCGACTCGCTTAATGGCTTGGTGGTCAGACTTTAAACTTCTAGACCCTTCCAAAAGGACGCCTTGGTAATCTTTGAGAGGCCTATGTTCAGCTACCATCTATGTAGGTGTGTTTGAATCAAAAAACAAAACGACGTATTTTCTAAATTATTAAAGTTCTTATTGCTATAAGCTATGGCATGTTCAACGGTCTGTACTCTGTAGTAGTACTAATATATTATATGCTTTGACGATGAGCGTTACGGCGAGCTTGAATTTTAAGTTCCCCAGATTGCCCAATTTGACATTCGTTTAGTTCAGCCGGTATATACCCGGTCTCGAGCTGGTCCGTTCCATAAACTCTTGAGCCAGGTCAAATTTAGATGTTTCGTCTTTTTCAGTACTAACGGGGTTGTTGTCATGTCGCCGGAGTAACAATGACTCCGTCAAACAAAACATAAAAACTGTTTTATTCCCAAGACCAAACATATCGCATCTTATAGAATATTGTCGCGCTGGAACAAAATCTATGTATTAAAATACATACTTTTGAAGACAGAAGTAGAACCTCCTCTGCACATAGTTTATATCGCTAATGGCTGTATTTGTAACACTATATGAATAAATTTATCCTACCAATTAAGATATAAACATCTAGTATCCAAAGTAAAGTTCATGAATTCAATCTTACATCTTAAATCTGAACAGAAAACTCAATAAGAAACAAAGTAGACAAGTAACGCCCAGATATCTTACTTTACGCAAAATATATCGTAATACCACAATATGTTGAGAAAAATGGCATCTAAAAGCGATTATGCACGCTCTCGGCGCTTTACCGAGCGTGTAGTGGAATTCGTGAGCAGTGCGCCGTCGGTAATCGCTGCAACACCGCGAACAACATCGCACTCTCATCGACAGCACAACGCCTCTTTATAAACACCACGCAACATTACTCGCCTATATAATTAACAATATTATGTCCTATATCAGGATAGATTCCGCACTTCAAAGGAAAAACGAAACTTCGTGAGGTTATTTAGGTGTCCGGCTGACTCTTAGGGTTCTTATTCTATGGTATGTAAGAGTACGGCAAGCCGCATTAGGCCAGCATGGTGGACTACTGGACTAACCACTCTCAATCGTACACTCGATTGCAGAGGATGCCCGTGCCCTGCAGTGGGACGTATATGGCCTGATATAATAGTAGACAAGGCAACATAAAATGATGACCAATTAGGATAATTATTTTGCATTTAACATTCATGAATGAACTAAAATCTACAGTACTGCTGTTGATCTATAATTTTACAGGTATGTAAAGCAGGGTCTCGCAGCTCGAGTTAGGGAAACATTCCGATCCCGAGAATCCGGAAGATATCTAATTAGAAGTTAAATTATTTAATAACTTTTTCGTATCAATTCGACACAATCGTTCCTAGTTTACACGAGTCATTCAGAAGTTATCTTGAGACGACATCGGCTAGATATTCTCTGAACTGTAGAATACGGAACATTTGATGCGCAACACAGATTCACACGTAGCTGCTTTTTTGTTTTGTAAATGAATGTAGATGTTGATGATCAATATGAGATTCTTGATAAAATGATGCTCGTGTATATGAAAGAGATGATTATAATACGAATGTACTTACTTACTCCCTTAAGTAATGGTGGAGAGCAATATTGAGCTGGTTAAAATATACGTTCATTTTTAGTTATGTACTGTATATTAAATATCTCGAATATGTAATCAAAAGTATGTTATTAATAAGGTGTGAAATTGTTCGTGCATTACGCCCCCGCGCTCAGCTATCCCGGTTCAATCTCTCCACAGATTAATATTTGTATTTAAAATTTTCCTCGAGTGTGCACCGAGAGGGGACGATTTAGTATTCTATGGGTATAAATACGACGAACCCCATAAATGTGTGACATCTCGGCTCCAGCCTGTATAATTGTGTGCACCAGAGAAAGATCACATTTCACATACTTTCAAGGCAACGGCCTTGTACTTTGCAATACTAGGATCTACAAGAAACAGTTGACTTGTGAGGTGACTGGTCCTCTTCACAGTCCCATGGTCCTCCTGCGGCCCCGTATCTGTGCAGTACCGCACAGGTGTGTCGGCGACTCCACGTACATTACAGCCGCGACGTGAACGCACGGAGCTCCAGAGCCCGTGTACCAATATCTGCGTGTAGGATTGTGAAAGCAATATTCTTTGGGGGAATTTGATTGTTTGGCAAGATTACGTTTTTATATTGTTTTATTCTATTTGCATATAGTTCCTGCGCGGTATCGTAATCAGAAAACACCTATTTTGGGAAAATAAATGTTTTAGCACATTATTTAAATGTAGCTAAAATTTTAAACCAATTAAGCCTTCAAATGATCTTAAAAAACGATTTTAATTCACTTAATTACCCAATCTCAAAGTTCATCTACTGAATAAATTTAAGTAAAAGTCCAATTTAAAAGTTAACAATAACTGTAATTGAGTTAGAGATTATAAAATTAAATGAATAAAAGTAATGTTATTGTTGTAAAAAATGATGTAGGGTACACCACACATTTTCAACCATAAAATGAATAACATCCACTCTATTTTCTAATCATTAACTCAATGACAATTATTGTTTACTTTTTAGTTGGATAATTAAATAAATAGACCCAACAGTCACACACGTCGTCCTGCCCACACACTAAGATTGAGTCGTCTGTCGTGGGTATCAGGAGCTAGGAGAAACTATTCGGTCTCCCAAACACCCAGACTTGAAACAAATACTTGTGGTTCACAAAAAACATTTGTTTTGATGGGGGGTCGAACCCGCGGCCTCTTGTTTCAAAGCCGGCGTCCAACCAACTACGCCACGGGGGCTGTCAGGGTCTTCCACCAAAGCGTGTTCCTTCAACTACTATTTATTTTTTAATAAAAAAGACTATCCTATAGTTTAGGAAAGCCAGCAGGTGCGCAAATTACCAACCTTTTTTGTTTTTAAATCAATGTTTTGTCATCGGTTCTTAATAAGAATGGCCAATTTCAAATTAATCCAACGTGTTGAAGTTCTCTAAAATAGAGTTCGAAGATTTCGTTACATGTATATAGGCGAAGGTAATTGAAGAGTTTAAAAAAATTTGCTGCAATGTATGTACATTCTAATCTTTCTGAAAAAAGTCACAAAACAGCACAACCTGTAACAACATACGTTATATTTTTATCGTTTGATTTATACAATTTAGGAACACGTCAACTCAATTCGTTGCGACTGTTCGTAGAATTATCAGCAGCGCCGGGTTTTAGGGGTATCTCCCCCTGACCACCCCCAATCCCCTCTCCCCTTCCTCTTACCCGTCCCCGCGTGAGATAAAAGTGCCGGCCATTACCGCTCAGGTGCAGCCGTCGCGGTATCAACTAATGCCGAAATGGCGCGACTAGTGCCACGTCCTTGCCAATACTCTGCGTGCAGCTTTATATTGCTTTTTCTTTGTCTTTGACCCACACTTATTTTTATTACAGTGAGTGACGAGTTCATCGGTCTGTATGTAGGCGAGCGTGACGCCAACCCATGAACAGTAGCACCACTCAGAACATATGACTGGGCATTGCATAGCGCTCGACACTCCGATACATTATATCCATGTTGCAGATTTATTTCGCTTATTTGCGACTGGAAGTTTATATGACGATAACACTTTCGGGGATGTGCTTTTAAATCGACGCGACGCGACGGTTCCTCAGAACGCTCCGCCGACAACATTTTTTTATCTGTTTAAATCGGCGACACTTGCCTTTGTGTAGTATAAAGATTAACTAATAATAATTTTCTACCGTTTATTATTTTATGCATGACCAAATAAAATGCCCCTCATGGAAAGTATTAAGGACATAAAATAAACCCGGTACATGCTATGAGTACAAACTAACAATAGCTAAGTGCTTAATTGAATTCCAGCGCGCGCGTGAAGATTTCAATGTGAGAGTGGGTTTAGTTCCGGATCAGCGGAGCAGCGGATTGACACGATATTTTGCACACAGAGTGGTTGTGTGTTGTTGCCGGGGCGTTATGCGTTATTTTTTTACGTGCTTTCACGTGACCCATTGTGAATTAGAGATTTATGTTCATTCATCAAAAACACTCAAGAGTCAGTAGTCAGTCACAGTAAGGTACAAGTTTCGTGTTATAAATATCAGCAACTACGAGAGACTTTTCTTTTCAGGCTCCGTGGCGCAGTTGGTAAGACGCCGCCTGTGTAACCTGAGGCCGCGGGTTCGTCCTCCGCACCGAAACAAATATTAGTGTGATCCACAGGTATTTGTTTCGGGCCTGGGCGTTTGTGTTACCGAACAATCTCCCGGATAGATATATATATAGACATACATATCCACTGCACAAAACTCGATCTTAGTGTGGGGTCAAGACTACGTAACACAGGAAACAAATACTTGCGGATCACATAAACGTTTGTCTCAATGCGGGGATCGAACCCGCGGCTTCTCTTCATAGCTCGCTTTTAACCGAGTGCGCCACGGAGTCGTTGACGAAATAGTTGTTAGCGAAACTAAATACAAAGAAGCGTAGAATAAACTATGAGCCTTGAAATCAACATTCGATTGGCGATCTGAAAATCAACTTTATGGGAATTTTTCGTTTCAGTGTTTACCTGAAACTGGAATTTGTGCCCGACATAGACAGGCTTGCTCTTTATCGCATTATGAGTGGCGCTAGTGACGTGAGTGGCACCTCCGTGGTGGCGCCTCTGCCTACCCCGCGGCGATACAAGAGCTTATCTAGTTATGAGGCTAAATTACAATTGTAAATAAAGGCTACCTCGTTTTTGTTCCATTTACGTCGGTGTTCCGTATTCGTCGCCGCTGTTCTTTACATGTCGGTGTGTGTCCGGAGTCCGGACCACTCGCATGACAAATTAACTTAATGAAAAATAAAAGCTACATTCTAAATATTCGAGTGTTATTAAGGATTTTTTTTTGGGTTGTAATAAAAGCTTATTTTGTAGCACACATAAACGGTAATGGAGAATGTTTTAGAGAAAAATCCGTACCTGGCAGTTATGTACGAGGTTCTGTATGGTGCATTAGACCAGTCTGATAGATTATAACAGTTCACAATTATAATGGAGACTTCTTTATGATTACATCCAAACCCTACGTAGGTACATCCTGACTCCATATTATAATAATCTCGAGCTTGAGTATGATGTTTGGAGTAGTTTCACAATCAGAACCGTAACAATCATTTGTAAATCAAAAATAGTATGGCTGTAAGAATCGACCGTGTGTCCCCGCGTTTTACAGCCGGCGTCACACCAACGGCCCTATAGACTGTCAAGCAATGAACAGCTTAATTACCGGACGGATGTTATTACGGTTTAAAAGCGCGACGTAAAAATATGTATTTTCAGAGCGGGCCGTGCGAGGTGAACACTAATGGTTGTAGCGGACGCGCGCGAAAATATGCCGTCCGACGGTTTTAGAACGGTGTAATGTCGGAGAATAATGGACTGGTTTATTGTACAGAATGGATGCATGTGTTCCCCTGCAGCGCGGGCGACGGAGTAGGTACAGGTGTGATTAAGAATATATCGAGGGTCAGTGAAACACCCCTTTAGTAATCAGGAAAAATTAAGAATAAAAACTTACATTGCAATAATCAATATACAATTTCATTAACAACTATTCACATTTATAATTATTCATAAAAATCTCTTTCGGACGTCAGTTTTTAATATTGCAAAGGGCGAAATTGAGATTAAAAGGAAACCACAGAGAATATACCGCCCCTGCGTACACTTTCCCACCTCTGATTTATTCTCACCGGCGGCGCCCCGTGATATTTCAAATTGATGTGAAGTGTATAATTCCACATTACAGAGTCAAGTGGACTAGCCAACTAATATCTGGTTTTACATTCATACTCAGTTTGTGACATCACTTGAAGTGCGCGGTGGCCTGTTGGTAACGGATCAGACGGGGTGCCAACATGTTCATGATTATCGTAGGTTCAAATCCCAGGGTGTGCCATCTGACTTTTCGGAAACATAACAGTGGTAGTAATGCTATCGTGCCGGCGTGGTCGCGGCGTGGATCACTCGGCTGTGGGCGCCCACTGCCATGCTAAAAGCGTCCTATTGATACCATCTACGGAACGTGCTAGTATGCCAGGCACGACATCATACCACAAGTACAACTTTCATAGAAAATACAATATCTAAATCCCGACTGCGTAAAAAAAAAGAAATAACAAGTCCAGTCCAGAAAACTATAAATGGTTAAAGAAATTAAAAAAAAGAAAAAATCCTTTAAAATATGCACAAAGGTCCGCGAGTAATTCCAATTTATTACAATTATAAATACTTTTTTTTTTCTCTGCACTTCTGTGATGAGTCTATACCTCTTGACAAATATGATTGTCAGTTTAAGTTCCTACTCCATATATTTTTATTTCTGCATCTGTATCCGCTCATATATGTTCGTCCCACTATAGGACACAGGCCTCCTCTACAATCAAAAGTACGATTGAGAGGAGTCAGGCCGTATAGTCCTCCACGTCGGCCTAGTGCGGATGTTGGACTTTCAGACAAAATATGAAAGTATTTATTTTTTATATAATAGTACCCAAAACGAGTTACATTCAGTACAAGTACAATAAGTATGAGATGCAGGTCAGATCTATAATGCAATTAAGTTATGATCGGTTTCTTTCATTTATCCAACCTTAGCAAGAAGTTAAACTGGCTATATATTTTTAATATTATGTTTAGTCAAATACCTATTCCATTTCGACTATGAATTTAGATTGTTGGAACAAAGGGTGCTTCAGATATCGATTTAGAGACCAATCGAATCAATAACAAAAAGTTTTAAATGGCGCTCATAATTTTCAATTCTGAGTTTGAATTTAGATAATCCGAACAAAGGGCAACTTAGATATCGGTTTTGGCAACAATCGGATTAATAACTAAAAATTAAAGAGATTAAAATAGAGGTCAGCGATATTAATTCTACTACGAAATTGAACTTTTCAAATTTAGAAAACTAAAAATGAAAAATTTACATATTTGTCGAATGTAAACAATGCAATAAGTATAACATTTTTCCCATCTTGGTGATTTCTACTAATAAATTCTTACTTCAAGCAGCGTTAAGAAACTTCATTTAAAACAAACCCCTTTTCGTCCCTTCAGGGCTAGGAAAGAAAACTATGCATGACATTCATTCTCATTCGTGGTAATGAGTCAAATTATGTTTTTATGACATCAATAGCTTAGCAGTTCTGATTTCCTATACAATATTTATTCCATTATTTCACCCCCATAATGCTGTTTATCCAAAATTATTGCACGCCATTATTATTCGTTTGTATTAAAGAGCTCAAATATAACATATTTTCATGGAAATAGCTTCAGTGGTTTCGTATAACGTTTCAATTTTGGACTGCTTTAGGGTTCATTGGAAGAAAACAAAGTATGTAAGCAGATATTTTTGTTTTTAAATGAGTAAAGCGCAAATTTTGTCATTAATTGTAACTCCAACGGTTTACATTTTCCAAATACTACTATTATTCCATCCCATATCACTATTTTTCTAAAAGTATTGCCCGCTATATTTGTAATAAGGAGCTAAAACATACATTTTCATACCACGAGTATATACTAGAAAGTCAAAACGCGTCTTATTTTCTGAGTTAGAGACTGGTTAACGGAAAAGCGGGGCCGGGTTCTGCGTTTTAAAGACGTTCAGAAAAGACACTGAAATTATATTGAATTGAACCTTCACAGTATTACTCATTCCTGTGGCTAAAGAGAGAGAGAGAGAGAACCTTCACAGTGGCAAGTACTTACTGAACAGCGGTCTGAATGGAGGCGGTGTGTTCAGCAGAGGGTTCAGGCGTTGGAAAACGAAAGAAAGCGCGAACTCGACGACAGGCGTGACCAGCTAAAAGTGAAACCGATTGCAAACATCACCTACATCCATAATGGTATCGTCACGTGTCCTGTTTGCGCTCGCACAATTAAACCGAAAATAGGACACATCAACCACATGAGCGATTAAACAATTAAATATTTTTAAATACATCTTATAAAACGTGAAGGAAATTCTTTGTATGCAGTTTTACGAAAATTGAGCGGACGAATGGGCTTGAAACTTGGCACAGTTGAAGATTATATGGAGGAGAAGTGCAGAAACATACTATTAAAATATGTGCTAGAAATTCATTACATTAAATTAATTAAACAGCTCAAGCATGATACGTCCAACCAATATAGGATAGTCAGTCTTTGGTTGACAAGATACGTAAAAGAAGTTCAAGCTTAATGGCCAATTAACGTAAAATGATCAGTCTTTTTTTTGTTCTGTTATGGCTTCGCACGGTTTGCATATGGCCAGTCCCCAAGTAATATTTTTTGTTGAATTTAATATTTTTTGTCAAATTTGACCAATTTGGTCGAAAGTGCTCATATATCAATCGTACTGTCGATTATAGAGGAGTCCTGCTGGCTAATTCACGTAATTTTTTGACGCGCCGATCAAGTTGCGGTGCAGTTGCAATGAAGTTTACGTCTTAGTGCAAAATGGTATTCTTGTAATTGTTTAGCTGCGCGTGAACTGCACCTAAGCTATGCGTAAACTGCGCGTGTGCTGCGCGTCAACTGTACGTCAGTCGTATGCAAGAAGCTTATACGTGAATACCGATCAAGTTGCGATCTGAATCACGCACATAAAACACGCAGCAGTAGAATACACTAAACAGCTCGCGTGACGCGAACTTGACGCGAGCGTATCTGACAGCGGTTGTCAAAATTACGAGAATACAAAAAGGTCTGTTTTGATCGAAACTTAACTGCAACTGCACTGCAACTAAACTTATTTAATTACGTGAATTACCCTACTGTACATTGCACTGGGACGCATATGGCTACAGATATACAAACATACATTATACGGTTGAATTACAGTCTAATTGTATATTGTGTATATATTTATTTTACTGTGGAAATCATTGGGAGTAGCCTATGTTCAGCAGTGGACTTCCTTTGGCTGACGGATGGATGGATATATTTATTTTATTAAAATAGCCTTTTCACCGAAGCCGAAAACGGATAGGGGCATTATATATATGTGTATATTACGTAATATTAAGAGTATATTACAGATACTTAGCCTTAGCATCACTTAGTATGCAATAAGCGGCTGACGTCACCTGCTGGCAAATTCACGTAATTTTTTGACGCGCCGATCAAGTTGCGGTGCAGTTGCAATTTAGTTGACGTCTTAGTGCAAAATGATATTCTTGTAATTGTTTAGCTGCGCGTGAACTGCACCTAAGCTATGCGTAAACTGCGCGGGTGCTGCGCGTCAACTATACGTCAGTTGTATGCAAGAAACTTACACGTGACTACCGATCAAGTTGCGATCTGAATCACGCACATAAAACACGTAGCAATAGAATACGCTAAACCGCTCGCGTGACGCGGACTTGACGCGAGCGTATCTGACAGCGGTTGTCAAAATTACGAGAATACGAAAAGGTCTGTTTTGATCGAAACTTAACTGCAACTGCACTGCAACTGAACTTGTTTAATTACGTGAATTACCCTACTGGACGTTAATGTGTCAAAGTCCCTGCGCATTACCAATTTTCCGGGCTTATAGTACGTGAAAAGAGTCATGAACCCACGAGTAAGTTAACTAATCAAAACAGAAGTATGTCGTGGTCGACCCCAACTCCAAATCACAAAGGCAGACCGTACATAATCTGAAACATATTATAATTACTCGTACTTTTGAAGCCTCTTTCTTGTTACGGACCTCCATTACGTATTCCACGGGAGCCCGGGATTACCTTTCCCCCAAGCAATGACAATGTTATCCTTCTGTCTCTTTCCCACAGGCATACAACTCGCAACCCCGTCTCTCTCCGGTAAATGTCTGCATGTAACGTGAGCGGGCGCGCGGGGGGCCAAAAATAATAATGGCGACCTGTGGATTCTTGTTTGATGTCCTTGGGACCAAATGGGTTTAAGGGAAGAGTGGTACTATTCGTTGTATATCGAATTTATTTGAAGGTGTGCTCGAGAATACGGTTTCGTTAATTTTTAAATATTAATTATTCGACGCTTTCGCCGGCATGTGTGTGAAAGTTCTACTTCGATGCCATTTTGTTTAATGAAAGTGGGCGTAATAAAATGTAATCCGAATAGATTTTGTACAATTTGAAGTAAAATTAGAGGCTAGGCAAACTATGATAACTCAATGGACTTCCATCTTTTAAATTTTTACGCATATCTATTTACATGTGATTGATATAGTTTTGATAATCAATCACCACGCACTTTAACGGTGAAGGAAAACATCGTGAGGAAACCTGCATACCGTAGCGATTTTAAAGAATTTCTACGGTATGTAAGTACGCCAACCCGCACTAGGCCAGCGTGGTGGACTATATGGCCTAACCACTCTCAATCGTACTCTCGATTGTAGAGGAGGCCCGTGCCCTGCAGTGGGTCGTATATGGGCTGATACAATACAATACAATTCAAATTTACATGTGAGTGTTGTATGAACAAATGCGTTTTTACTATTTACTAAAGGGTTTCTTCATTCTAGTGATATTGAATTTCAATTCTGTAAGTCGTTTTTGTAAATTTATCGGGACGTTCCAGCGGCGTAGCTGAAAGCCAGGACAAATCCCGGGGAACTTACAAAACGACACGAAACAATTTATCACATTACCCGGCGGTACAACATCTACAGATATTCTACAAAATGAAACACGGAATTTCCTTCACACTCCGTTACGGTTACGATTGTAAAAAGGAGACCGCAGATTCGATTCCTACACAAACAAATGATGTAAACGAAAATTATTTATTGAATCCATTACAATGTTCAACGTAATTTACATTCAGTATTTTTTTGGTCTACCATCCGGTTCGGCTGTGGTTTTCACTACAGATGAACGGACAAGAAATTTTGTGTTGTACTTTTCAAAACCAGTTTACAATATGATGATTATTACAAATGTAATAAGTTGGTCTAAATCAGAGCAGTTCCTTCACAAATTTTTTGAGTGAAGCGAGGTCGCTAGGTACGTATTTTTTAACCATCGAAATTCGCGATAAAATCTAATAAAACAGTAGTTTCAGTTTAGTAATTATTCTTGATCAACGGCAGTGATCCAAGAGTCCTTAATGTGTTTTCAAAATCCACGAGTACTCGGTACGAAAGTAACGTTTGCTCTAATTAGTCACTCCATTGAGGAGATTAAAAAATGCTTTATTACGAGAGCGGCCCTAGAACGGCGGCGGGAACTCGGCGGCATGGAACCCCTTCATATCGGCCGTTACGATGAAAGGGATATTTCCCTGCGACACTTTAAACCGAAAGCGATCTCGCGCCTCGCTCATGTAAATGAAGCTTATCCGACGGAATTAATATCGGAAATATTGGATTTCCCCCTCATAAGGACGGCTTGTTTCTAAGTTATTATTTTTATTGAAAACTTTCGCGCTCGGAAATTGCCGAGATTTTGGAATCGGATTTGCCTAATGTTATTGCAGCCGTTTTGATAACTCCTGTGCATGTTGACTGTGCAATCGACTGTAGTAGATATTATAGAGGAAAGGATATCGCGAACAAACTGTTCGTATAAAATAAGTATAGTAAGTACGTGTAGCGTTACAGTACCGATATTTCGGCGTCTGTCTGTCACCTGGTACGTGCACTCTGATTATTTCTTAATGGATAATAGCACGTTTTTGTATTATAATGCCACACTTCCATTGTGCGCAACATTATTACAACACGAAAGAAAGTAAGACTGAAAATTGCGTACAATTGAATAACACCCTTCTTTATATCAGTCCTTTGAATAATACATATTATTTACAACGCAATTGATCTTTGATCGCTCAGACTTGGTAAAGAATCCATTTGATGTCACCAAAGTTGTTGGCTTCACATTCTGGGTTAAAGTAATAGCGTCTGTAAAGCAGAGACCTTGAGAAACCCCTCTAACCTGAGAAACATTTAGAAACTCACCCCACCCGCTCCCCATGTCACCTCTTTATTAACAAAACATCCCTTTATAATACGAGTTCTTATTACACGTATTATCCTCTTTCGTCAAAATACGTGATATATTCATTTCATACTTCAACCCTCTTAATTTGACTGAACATTGTTCCAATAAAAATATAATGAAAAACAGCGCGGGTTGCCGGCGCGCCGAAATTGATAGAAAACGAGGAAAACGCAAAATGAAGCGTTAACAGTACAAGGGTTGTTTTGTTTTAATCAACATTCCTCGAGTATTTTCTTAGGGATTTCCCAATTAACTTGGCCCTCGGTATTTACGAGTTGGTTTCGAACAAGTTCGCCCAACTTCCTATCAACTTTCGACTTTCGTTCTCAACGCTTTTAAAAGTCGTTTGTGTTCGAGATCTTTTGTGTTTCGTCGAGGGGTTTTTGTTGTTTAATTTATACTTTATTGTACGGCGAGTGGTTAAACACGTATCAGGGATGTTCCAATTGTTTATTTATCCGCGTCACAATACATTTATGATAATTTAATATATGTCCATAAGAAAAAAGAACATTTTCGAAAGGTTAGCGAAACTCACAACAAAAATACTAGGAATAAGAACAATCTAGCTAGTCATAAGACCAGACTCCACAGGATCAGCAAATCTTTTAAGGGTTACTGTATACACTTTTATAACAAAGTTCCCACTCATATGAAAGCATTAACTATTTAAAAAATCGAAGCTACAATCAAGAAATAATTATGCAATAAAGCGTATTATAAAATTTCAGAATATCTAGATGATAGCAATAAAAATAGAATAAAATTAAACAAATAGATAGTATTTCGGAGCGGAGGCATTAGTGTGCTCTGTATATTATAATTTATATTAAGTAATTTATTTTAAGCGCTTGGGTATGTCATACTCGCTTAAAAGTGTGTGCTTGCGGCGGCGTCGTGTGCCGGTTCAGTTACTTCCCTGTAGCTTGGTTGAGAAGGACGATGGCTGGCACATGCGTCATATTCGTGAACAGGTGCTGCTTGTGTGGACTGGTCTGTCTGTGCTTACATTGTAACTGTTTGATAAGTTACTTAAGGCTTTCACAATTATTCACTGCAACGAAACAGAGTATACTGGATTCTTCATCCTGGGCTACTTCGCTTCACTCAGCCATATTAAACTAAATGTAAATGTATTTGTATTAAAATTATAACAAATAATCAATGATCTGGTCTGATTTAAACCAACTTGTAACTTTTGTAATAATCACGATATTGTAAACTGATTTGGAAAGAGCAACCCAAGAGTTTCTTGCCCGTTCTTCTCTAGTGAAAACTGCTTTCCGAACCAGGTGGTAGAAAAAAAAGACTGAATATAAATAATGTTGAACATTTTAATGGATTTAATAAAATTATTTTCAGTTTTTATTTTCATTGAAGGGGCTTGTCGTGTTTTTTAAAGAGATATATAACATTCATATATCAATTCACCTTAAGGCGTAAATAAAGTAACAGGCAAGCTGGGCTGACTGACAACCACAACTGACGACCTTAGAAACATTGCAGGATGTACATAATTGTTTTTTTTTTGTATCAGCCCATATACGACCCACTGCAGGGCACGGGCCTCCTCTACAATCGAGAGTACGATTGAGAGTGGTTAGGCCATATAGTCCACCGCGCTGGCCTAGTGCGGGTTGGCGGACTTACACTTACACTTACACACTTACACTTACACCGTTATAGCGCGTGGTGATTGACTATCAATACACACATGACTCCGAAAAGTCAGAGGTGTGCCCTGGTATTTGAACTCGCGACCACCGTGAACATGTAGGCTGCCGCGTCTGGTCCGTTATCAACAGGCCACCACGCACTTAATGGAATAATATACCTTAACTTTGTGTTTTTTGATACACTTGAATAAACCTAAAATATATTAATATGCTGTTGGTATGTGGCACGCCGAGTTCTGTAGATGTATATGACATTAATTTGTCACGTTAATCCCAGCTCGGACAGTTTCAAACTTGTTTTTGGAAAAGGAAATGTGTGTACTTGGAGTACTTTAATATTTTCCTTTCATCGCGCTCCGCGAACTGAAAATGTTATCTTGTAAAATGCATCTACATTTTGCTTTAGAGTCTTGCAATTTCGCAAGAGTGTATCAACATATTTTGTCAATGGACATGCGAGCTCTCATTTAACTGCGTTACACGTGCAAGCGAATCTCCGTCTCTTTTAGGGACACACACCATTCAAATTACATTCGCTTGTTAGTCTCTGTCTATTCATCAGGGTAGTGGAAGAAAATGAAAAAAATATATTATAAGAGAAATACGTTATGAATTTACAAAGAATGCGGCCGTACCGGTCTAAATATGTGAGCACTCTGCGTTATATACAAGCTTGATGGAGATCTTTCGCGCGTCAGCCCGAGATATTAGGAGTTAAATCACTTAGTTCCCAGTAACAACTGTTTGCATTACATTATCCATCAAACCGAAACACGGTAGAATTTCACATTGTTGCTTTGCGGCAGGAGTAGACAACGCGGTATCTACCCAGCCGATTTATGTAATTACGGCCTTACCACTTAAATTCTAAGACGGCTCTTTAAGCACTATAAAGCGTCTTCAATGGACCTGATGGTAAGCGTAGTGCACACCAAACAAAGTATCCATTGATGCAAGATGCCTAACTCTCATCGAGGCGATGAAGCCAGCTTCACTCACTCCTGATAAACGCAGAATTAATTCAAAAGGCATTGGCGTAGGTCACTCATCCCTATGTATAAAGTCGTAGCGCGACAGAGTTATGTGGGTTACTTGGGTTGTCAACGGCGGTAGTGGTGGGTGATTTCTGAAGGCTGTGCTGACGAGTGTGGTATTGCAGTGAGGATGGTGAACCGCTGCGAGCGGCGGCTGGTGGCGTGCGCGCTGCTGGCTGTCACGGCCATGGTGGCCGCCGCCTCCTACGACCGCGAGCGCCTCGACATCGCCAAGCAGATCCTCGAGGAGGTGCCGCTCACCGATGGGTGGGTATTCAATTCATACCAAATATGTAAAACGTCATTTTATACAAGAATTTGGTGCACCTGAAAAAATCTGTAAATACTGCTATCGAGATAGTGCGGATGATTCCTAAATGTACTACGCGACACCACAGTGCGTCACAGCACTATCCTGCAAAAGCCACTATCGTATTTATTTACACGAGAATTCATTACCTAATAAATATGATAGTTATTTTGTAGGGAATATGTTGGTACGTCATGTTTTTTATTAAATCTCGCAATTAATTATATGGTTATTTTACTATTTGCTTCGGGACGTAAGATATTTCCTTGAAAATCTATGAGGACACCGCAAAATAGGGTTTTTTTTGAAAATGATTGTCGTTTAAAATGATTGAGAAACCGCGATAGAATATCAACTGGCCAGAGATAATTATCTTGCTCAGTTGCTTCGTTGTAGTTAAAACACAGTAATACTTAGGAAGGAGAGAGCACTCGCACGACTGTTCCACGGCACTAACACATCAACTCACTCGGCAGGCACAACGACCTCCCGTGGAACATCAGGAAGTTCCTGCGCAACCAGATCAACGAGTTCGAGCTGGACACGGACCTGACGCTGGTGGAGCCCTGGTCCATCTCCAAGTACTCGCACACCGACCTGCCGCGCCTGCGCGAGGGCATGGTGGGAGCCCAGGTGAGCCTGCTGTTGTATTCTATACAATGCACTAAATAAGTATTACATAAACTATTTTTTGTGCCAATTTGACTAGGTATCTCCGAACTAAATTTGAAGTCTGGTCCAAGTCCAAGTCATTTGACGTAAACAAGATGTCTCATTAGGCACTAACAGTGTGACGATGTTTACTTGTAATCCTTAAATCCAGTGTTGTTTCCCGATGGCAACGACCGATTACACGACTACTTGTATTTCTTAAATATTTACCATAACATCAAATACAATCTATTTATTGCTTAAAATCGTAATGAAGTTCTTAAGAGCCATCATTAAAAGTCAGCCATCATTTGATGTTCATTTAAAATTGCTATCGCCTTACTAAGCTTAATTATTGTTTTGCGATTGTAATTGCATCATATTTTCATTATACAATTAATTGGTAATAAACACATTACCCTCCTTTGCGACGCGCCATCGGTTAAGATGTAGTCATTGCCTAGGGCGTCCGCTCTGGTAGATAGTCACTGTGCAATCTAAGAAAAAGAAATGTTTTCTGCTGTTACTAGAAACCAGTCTTCTGTTTATTTCCTAATTAAATTAGATACCTACCTACAAAGATATGTTTATAAAATGAAACAAAACATATATTTTTAAGACAAATGAGACGATAGAAAACGGTGTGTTTGTAAACAATAATAATTACCACATGATTAAGAAATGTCAACGTGAACACCGATACGAGCCGGACCTGCGGCCATAGTAGTGAACCAACCAAGACGAGAGCCTAACTTTTTGCCGTTTTGTCGTGTTTTTAAATCGTCATATATTAGGTTTGGATTATACTAGATAAACAAAATTCTCAAAGTAAATAGTAAATAGCGAACTTATAAAACATATACAGTTTTTATTGCATAGCTCTTGTACCTTGATAGCTAAAAAACCCCTGGTTTCGTCCCTGAATCAGTGATGGTCATCAAAATTCTTAGGGTGCTTCGTAATTTCCGGGAAAATTTGGTATGTAGGGTAGTATTAGTACATGAACAACAAAAAAAAACTAAAACTTGGAACTTGGTTCTTCCAACCATATGAACTAGGGGATGAAAGTTTGTACACTTCCACAAATTTTGATACTAGATATCTGAAAATGTATATAGGGATCCTTGTTATAAGTAATATAAAAAAGTGTAGTAAACTACTAATGTAACTCTTTATAAACAACAAAAAAAACAAACCCCAAAAAAGAATCAAATATTATCCTCAGCAACTTACCAAAAAAAGTTAATCTCACCGAAAAAGATTTTCATGCAACATATTGCCAGGAGGAGACCATATGACTCGCACTATCTAAAACTTACCTGATCTCGTATAGAGCCAAGCTTCTTACTCTTCACGTCCTAACTCTACAAGGCATAACTTCACAAACTCTTTAACTTATATGTGGCTTGGTCCTGTCGTTACTACAAGAATTACTTTATAACAACAAAGTAATGAACAGTAATATTTCTTTCACCTTACGCCTATGTGAATGTAGCGTGTGAATGTATAAACATTTTCATATCATACTGACACTGGCATCGATTCCTACAATTATAAAATAATCCTCTACAGCACGTAAGTGTGAATAATTGCACCCCGACGAGCAGGGCCGGGCGCCAGTTCGGAATCCAATCGATAAATAATTCAAACCATAATTTAAACATTTAGTATCCAATGGCGCCATTTATCTCGTGGTAATACTAATTGTTTAGCGAGTCGTGCAGTAATTACATGGCAGCCTGCGCGGCGAGCTTGTGAAGTTAGGTACAGGTACGCTCACTTACTCACTATACCATAACGGTAATAGTCCAAATCGGCCACTGTAGGGCTACTCTTGGAGTTTTGCACAACCGAGCGTTCCACTTTGTGGACACTTTATGGTACAAAATTTGTTTCAAGTATGGGTGTTGCGGGATCAGGGTCTCGTACTTCACAACTCTTATAACGGCTCTCATAAAAAGAGTGGCGATTTTGAACCCGATTTATTATTTATATTTTCCATATTTCATTAACGCGCGGTGACAAGGGTGACAAGTAGGAAGAACATCATCGGAGTCACCGTCATTAATGTTAATTGAAATTCTATAGCAGACGTTGCGCGTACATACATCCCGGTGTCATTTATAATGTCGGGAAAAAATCGAATGCGAAAGTTCTTGATGTAGAAACCTTTCGTAAACCTTCATATTTATCTATTTATGTAAATATTTTTAAGTAATATAAAATTAACAAGCTACTGTTCAAACAAATCTTTTCACATCATTGAACTTACTGAGGCCCGAACACGAAATTGTACAAATATTTTACCAATAGCAATGTTGGCACGCAATTGAACACGATTCTAACGTCAACCAGCCACTACAAAGATCCTCTCCATTTAACATCGACCCGAAACACTGACGAAGCAATTCAATTTAATTACCGTACAAATAACAAAACATAACTACGGGAATGAATTCAGCTACTCGTATTATCGTCCGTACCCGAGCCGACATTAGCGACACCTACTTCCACCTCTCAACAACCGTATCTCGGCCACTCGGCTGAGCCCACGTACTTAGTTAAATGGCATTAAATTTTGAACAGTCGCTCGACAAACGCGCCGTGTCAATTCTACAACCCCTTAATCTATGACACGGGTGGGTTTAGTTCATTTTACGAAAAGGAGATTACGCCTAATGCTCTCTCTGATAAGGGATTAAATACTATTTGTATACAAGCAGTGTGTACCAAATTACACGGCAGTTTGATGAATAACATGGTATCGGATTTTTAATTGACAATCAGTGGTGTAGTGGATGCGGCTTCGGTTGTACAAGTCCCTCTGATCGACTTTATTTTAGTGAGTCGTCCAGCCTCGTCGTAGTTTCAAATCTCTAATATAATGTAGTTTATATTGGAGACCGAAACTAGCATGACATAAATACTATTAAATATAGAGTCCTGCTTAGCGAGTTAACGATTTTTAATAATAACTTTTGACTGTCAAACAAGTGATCTCTAGAACCCATGACCTTGAATATCCTACCCTGGTCATCGCGAGTCAATTCCACAAGCAATCGGAGTGAGTTCGACCGCTAGTTACAAACTCGCCTGGAGACTGATTTAGACACAAGTTGTGATCGCGTTATCCCAGGAGTGCTGGGATTTGGCACCCGGTACAATACTAATCAACCGAGCTAGTATAATGCTTCAATAACAAATCAGAAGCAGAACACCATGTATGTTGTATAGAGAAGAACACTAGGTATGAGTGTTGACTCACCTTTGTTGACGGTAATTACTGCGAGAAGCTTAAACATTTCATATATAATTTGGGATAATTGATTTTCTTGTTAATGTGTACCTACATAATTACCCTTTATATTGATTTAGGCTCAGCATGGAAGGACTTTTTAAACGCGGTATGTACCTTTCCACCTCCTCCCTCCGAAAAGGGAGCTTAAAAGCTTTTCCTCTTGAACACAAAAGGTAGGTAGGTACATGACTCAGTATAAACTTTTTAAAAACTAACCAAACCTTAATAATATTTTTCAAATGAACTACTTACAGGAAATCATGCCCACGCCTCCAACATTGAATCTCCAATAACTTAATACGCTAATTCAGAAAAGTTTGTATTTTCTAATAAGCTTTACTTTTGTGCGTATAATGGTCAAGTTGCTTTAAACGCAGATGTACTGAAATGTAAAAATATATTGCGCAAACATTAAAAACTAAATGATCTCACAAATGTCAGGCTCACCGACGCTTGTAAACCCTTTAAAACTCCCGCCGTGAATGTACCGCGCGAATTATTCTCTTGTTGGCAGCAAAAATATTTATGGCCAGCATAAATTCAAATTAACCCCTCCCCCTCCAACCGCGGGGCTAGGGGGGTGAACGGTGTGCGAAAACACCGATTCAGGGATGAAACTGAGTATTTACTGTTCACTTAATCCGGATTTGTATAGGTTGTTTGGTATTTTTACCCCCGATTGCGATGTGGGATGCGCTGTTTGTCCGCCGCGTTCGGTTTGGGGTAAATGGTAAACATCGTTCTGATCGGAGTATTAATTGAATTAAACGCTTCGGATTCACTCGATGAGCCTTTATTTTATAATCGAAAACATCCAATACATGACGTACAAAGTAGCTGGAATTTAATTTCAGTGGAATTGCCGGCGCGAAAGAATGCGACTCGCTTGCAGGCTCTACGTACAATAAATGTTTTCCTCATTAATATTCAATCCGTTACTAAATTATGGATGTTGTTATTGCAATTATTAAAAAGCTTAAAATGGACAGTCACCATTAAAAGCTTAGCTATGATTAGGACTCATAGTCCAAAATTAGAACTGAAGTAATGTAATTAAGATCCACGCAATTAATTCCTTTTATTAATTCCTTTCACATATTCTTATTGTTACAGATGCCCTACAAAATAGTAACACTGTATTCTAATGAGTATGTTTTTTTAAAACAGTGAATGCCAACTCAAGCAAAACATTTTCAAACATAGTCGGAAACTAAATACGTAATAATTCCGGCGGGCGGGGAGTCGAGCTACCTAGATGGCCAACTCCATACATTTTGATAAAATGCACATCTTTGAAACGAGGGCGCACAAACTAGCGCGTGATGTTAATAATAATAATTCAACATTAGCACGGGCCGCTGGAACATTTTCATAATAAAACCATCTCATTATTTCCCAACAATTTATCAAGGCTTCCCTTTATTTTTGCTTTAGCGTGGATATATAGGGGGCGGCGCGGGGCGTGAGGGGGCGGCGCGGGGCGGCGGCGGGCAGGTTCCGTCGCACCATCTTATTTATTTCAGATTTATTACTCTCTCACCGGTGGATTCTTTTTAATCATCTTTGTATCACATTGTTAACGGAACATACGGGTTTACCAGCGAAGTAAAATATGAGCTCATATCCTGGCTCACGTAGAATGTTACTTTGTTCCATGTATTTCTTTTTTAATGTTATCTGGCATGACAAACTGTCGACAGCTCACATCACAGGATTATACTGGGTCAGTTATTCTAACACCGTCGTAATGGATGTATGAAGTTGTAAGCAGGAAGTCGTTAAGGGTATAGCGAGAGAGCATCGCGCCTGGTCGTCAGCGGCCAAATACCTAATTGTCTTAATTACTTTGTGCTCCAGATAACAGATATTACATATTTTAGATATGAACAAAGCTGTTATCCGTAATAACAACATTACATAGACTAAAACTACAGACTTTTTCTGGTAACAGATTAAAACACGCCCAGACGTTTCAATCGCGTTCCGAAACTGAAATGGACGTAAAAATGTCCCGCGTTCAGTGTCTGCGAAGGATTTCATTTTGGTCGGCAAGTTATTAGAAGCCGTCATCGAAGGCAGCTTGCGTGGCGTGTGCGCGGTCACTGCACACGTCGCCTCGTGTGTGCCGCCCTGGCGCGGACAGTTTACGGACACTTCCATACGAAGAATATAGCTTCATATATATGCCTTTTCAGATTTCATTTCTCAAATTTCAAATAAAGTCTATGGGTAATTTTACATACTGGCCATGACTATAATGCGCCTAATGAAATACAACTAGTCCAAATATTCTTTTGACAGTAAAAGATAGTAATGAATATTAATTATAGTCTGATATTAAAGTTAACTTTATCTAACGTTAGCGGTTAGGTACATAGATCGACATTGCCTCAATTTACTTAATATTTATGTAAGTTATATTTTTAGTATTATTTTTCAATACAATTTTTAATTAATAAGGTAATCTGTGATGCGATCCCACTGAGCCACCAACACGGACACGCCTACACTACACAGACACAGGGAGTGGTTGAGTGGTTGAGTGGGTGCCCACGTGACATTATGTGCAGATTAAAATGAAATGTGAACGTAATTTTGCGCGGATTTAGCAAACTCATCCGCCATATATTAATCGTTAATTTTTGCGTAAATTAAAATGTAAAATCGAAGCGTTTTCAGCGCGAGCGATTAAGTAATACCAATTATGGTATTAAATGAAACATAAATTGGCGCAGCGCTTTTGGTCGCTTAATTGGCGCGCAATTTATTATTTTGTGTCAGATGTAACCGTTATCTGATTTGTAGTCCAGCAGTGGGATTACCACCAAGATCCCACATTTCACCTGTAATTGAATGCCGATATATAATAAATTAAGTTTCTTTATAAATAATTACTTGACTGCTTCCGTGGCGCAGTTGGTTGAACGCCGGCTGTGGAACGTGAGGCCGCGGGTTCGATCCCTGCACCGAGACAAATGTTTGTGTGAACCACAAGTATTTGTTTCGGGTCTAGGTGTTTGTGAAACCGAAGTCTCTCGTAGTTTCTGATACCCACGACACAAAACTCAATCTTGGTGTGGGGTCAGGACTATGTATTAGGTGTATTTATTATAATACTCGTATTTTCTGTTCGTCAATCAAACTGTTCGGTGTCAGACTAAGGAACTATCGCACGAGACACACATCATATAAATGGCGACCTTATACCCAGCAAATTAATATGCTTGGGCTGTAATAGATAACTAACGAATGCTTCAGTGGCGTGGGTGTACTACGGTAGGATTACAAAGCTGAGGTCGCGGGTTCGAATCCCGGGTCGGGCCAAGTGATATTGGATTTATATGTTCATAATCAGCTCAGAGTTAGGAATTTGTGCTCGATATGCCGATAGGCTCGCCCCTGATCAGATCTTGGGACGGAACATACAAGGCGAAATGTGGATATCCTCATAGCACCTCTGCCTACCCATTCTGAGAAAAAAGCGTGAGTTTATGTATGTGATAGATAAAAAATGCAACTTATACAACGTGAACACGCTCATGCACGTGAGTCAAGAGTTCATACTCTTTACTAACTCACAAATAAATATGTAGGTTTCGAGCTATTTCTGATTTCCCTTCATTTTACTTTCGGAAATGTTCAGCAAAGTTTAAAATACTCAAGTAAAGCCGCGTTCCTGATCTAGTACTCGACAATAACTCGTGTTTAATAGATTAGTGTTAATTTAACTCCGGTTAGTGTCTGATTGGGCGAGGTAGGCTTAGTGGGATAGCGCAGGCTCCTCGCCGCGCGGGATTACTGTACATTAAGGACGTACACCGCAATGTTGTTTCCCCGGCTATGTGACATCACATCGCCTTGCTCAGACTTGGCGTTGTAGACGGTAACCACTGATGGCAGGATAATATGTTCAACTGCTTACCACTATATGCTAACTGCAAAACCAGCTGACCTGTCCTGGTTCTGACTGTATATAGACCTTATTTCGAACAGGTTGGCATAAATAAGTCAGTTAAAGAGATATGATTTTGTAACATGTAAGAAGTTATACGCACTTCTTTTCAAGATAAAGGTCATATATATTTTATTTAATAAACACATATGTAAATATTTATGATTAAACATATATACGTGCTTTTTTTGCTCCACACATATAATTATAAACTTTTTATCCAAACGAGCCCAAAGTGGTAGAACTTCAATAGATGGAATTATGAAAGACCCAATATTTTAGCCCATATTAGGTTTTCTTTTAATATATAACCACTGAAGATATAGTATAAAACATAGATCGGCAATGGAACATTTTGAGTGAAACCAAAAAGGGGGTTGTGATAGTGTGCGTGAAGTTTGCATGTGTGCTCGACAGATTACGCTGCGCCACGCACTGTCGATTTTATCATATCGATATAGCTGGCGGTCTCAAGCCAGCATTTTTTTTTAGATCTAAACGATATTTTATTATATTGTATATAAAATATCTACATATTATAAATAAATAATAACGTGTTTCAGGTTTTTCGATGTCACATTTTAAGGCAACGATGATGAAATGGTGCGTAGAAGTATCGATCTTTTTCTATTAATGTCTAATATAGTATTGCTTTATTACATTTACAGTCTCCGTGGCACAGTTAGATGAAATAGTAAATCACGCACCCGATTTATTATAAATATTTAGACTCATCTACATATTATGAACTAACTTCTGCCCGCAAATCCGTCCGCGTGGTTATCTTTAAAAGAAATCCCATCCCGTCCCGTTATATCTCGCCTTGTCCCGTCTCATTCTCATTCTCACTCAAGATATGTAATCCAGTCCTATCCCACCCACTTAAGTCCAAAAAAGTAACAAATATATCGGTATTCCTCCCTCATTTCACGGAAACACTACATTTTTCGAGATATAAAGTAGTAAAAGTGTTAATCCAGGGTGTCAACATCCTCCATACCAAATTTCATCGAAATCTTTTAAGCCGTTATTGAGTTCATCGCGCACAACCGCACAGACAAACCGACAAAAACTCTAAAAATCATTATTTTGGGTTCTAGTATCTAGTACGTTAATGTACGTTAGTCCCCCCACATTCGTTTTTCTCATTTATCTTCCATGTACACACATCGACTGGTTACAAATTTATTATATGTATAGATAATAATTCCACCAACTTTGTATTTACATTCCTGGTAGTTTATAGTTAATCATGTTGCTTTTTGGAAGTCTCATGCGCGCGCATCGCTAAAAATTTTACCCACATAAATTTCCAAACGTCACAAAAGAAGTATAACTTCAAAAATGAATGCTTTTGAGTTATACATACTACATGATTGCTCTCCGCTCCGAACTTGACTATCCATCAATTATCTTGGTCGTGTAGAGTAATAAGATCCAGGATAGTTGAAGGTAGAAATTCCTAGTTACAGAGGTAGAGGCAGTGCAACTTCATTGTCATTGTAGTAGAAGAAAGTATCTTTTTATGATAGGTGTTACCACAACGGACATGCCAACCCCTCTAGCTATACAACGTGACTCGTATCGTATCGTATCAGCCCATATACGACCCACTGCAGGGCACGGGCCTCCTCTACAATCGAGAATACGATTGAGAGTGGTTAGGCCATATAGTCCACCACGCTGGCCTAGTGCGGGTTGGCGGACTTACACACCGTAGATTTTTTTTTTTTGAAATCGCTACGGTATGCAGGTTTCCTCACGATGTTTTCCTTCACCGTTAAAGTGCGTGGTGATTGACTATCAATACACACATAACTCCGAAAAGTCAGAGGTGTGCCCTGGGATTTGAACCCGCGACCACCGTGAACATGTAGGCAGCCGAGTCTGGTTCGATACCACGAGGCCACCACGCACTTACAACGTGACTAATTAATATGAATGTATTCCGTGCCTCAGGTTCCATGATAAGCTTGCTACTTTATTTTGTGAGTATAAAGAATTGCCTTATTATTTTTATTACAAAAAAACATTATCTAGTAATTATGATTATGGTCAGTTGCAGTTCGTTTCTATACATACATAGGTGTATTCCAAGAATTTCCTAAGTAACTTGTTGGATGCGGTGTCCATCAGTGGCCTCCTGTGGATAATCTTTATTAGACCCTCTGTTCACTTTGTGGAAGATCGTCCGACGAATTTTCAGTTCCCAGAAATATTTTCTTGTTAGTGTAAATGAGAAGGAGAGAGAAAGACAGAGTAAATAATATAATTAACGATGCATATAAAAGTACCGGAAATCAGTTAGCAAATTACTATTAATAAAACAAAGCGAAATGGAAGAGTACGACTCTCTCATGTATTAACTCTCGGTAATAATATCAAAACTGAATAATGTAGTGACCGCCCGGCGATCGCAGATATTATGTATTTACACATTTTATTTATTATTGACGATCCTTTGACTACTCATTCATCAGCTCAATTAAATTATTCGGATTCGATCACTTTATTGTAATGAATAATAAAAGACAATGCGAAACGAACTCAATGTTAATATCTCACTATCATTGAATTATTTGTCATTTACGAGGTGTCATTGATCCTAAATTAAAATCATCAGGCTCCGATATAAGTCAACATTGTTTACTGGCACGACAAAATGACAACATGGCACATGATATTAGGGAAGCGTAGCTCAAAAAGTGTACTCGCATAATTGCCTCTTGCCTACACACTCGATCTGATATAAGTATACAGACTGGCGTGGCTCATTATGACGTTTCAAACCATACACTACATCTAAGATTCAAAAGCTTTCTGTATACGGATCTTTGTGCTTTGGGTTATGTATCTATATTTACTACTCGCAGTTGTAAAGAATCTCCTTCAGCGATACTTCACGTGGCAAATATAACATGTGTCCACCATTAATAATTTTAGGTTAATGAGTCCTTGTCCCGGAAGCAAAATGTAAAAGCAACAGAAACTGTGCGAGAAATAGAAAATCTTTTATATTTAATCGTGAGGCAATGACTTGCGCGATAATCTCATCAGGTCGGCTGCGATCGGCCGCCTCGCTTTAATAGCCTCTTAGCTTCGATCAACCATTATAAAGCACTGTCCTCTTCGGTGCTTAGCGAATTCAGCGAATCACTTTGGTTTTTATTTTGTACCAGTGTGAACAGAGCTTACCGGCCAGCGCAGCGTGCGACATCACGCGCGGTGGAGAGGCTACTTCAAAAAGCTTATAAAACACAGATCGTTTCCAGCAGCTCGTAGCAATTCTTACATGAATAAAATTATATTTTCTGATGTTAGTACCTAGTAGATTTTTGTGATAAAAGATTATCTCTAGATATAAAAAAACATACACTTGAATTGAGAACCTCCTCCTTTTTTGTAGTCGGTTAAAAATGCCCGTCGGTTGCGTTTCATACGCAATAACAAATTCCTTATGAATGCAGGCGATAACTTTTACTGTATAATAACTTGATTTCCAATATTAAAATAATAATATGGTTTTATATCAAAACACAACTTTATTTTCTTGTAAACGTCGTACAATCCGTACAAAGTGTTTATAACTAGAGTTCTCAACGACACAGCTGCACAAGCAAATACAAAATAGGGGACTCGCGATAGAGTGGCTCAGCTTGTCATATTTATTCTGTAGGGCGGCGGGCAGCGACGCTCCGGCGGGGACATCGCCAGCACTTGTACATTTGCATAAACCAGCTCCGACCGGCGGCCGCTTAACGAACAAACTGCTCCGGAAAAACACTCCGGCTATTTGCAGCAACACGAGTACAAGTGAGCCATGTAGACGGAGTAAATGGTGCGGACTGAACAAGCTCTAGCAGCATTTATATCGGACATTTCAGAACTCAGACGTAAACTGATCTGTCATGTTAAAATACTTAATGAGATCGCAAATATCCGACCCGAAATAATTAACTTAGGTTCTTCTGAATTGTTAGCATTTTTATTCACTTAGGAATCGTGTTTGTATTTGTAAATTTATTTTCATGACGTAGCGTAAATTGCTTCCACCATAAAGTGAAATACTTGCGCGGAGTCCCGAAGGAAATCATATTTATTTCACGCTGCTCTCTATTGTGATGTTCGTTCCGTGGATAGCCTCGTGTACGGCCAGGTACATCACGTCGCATACAACTTAACATTAGCGGGTGAAATTAAACGACTGCAGCTAAGAGTTCTCCACAGATCCCAAAGGCATGTCAAACTAAGGGACACTAAGATGCTGTGGTGTTTATAATCCTGGCCTCCCTGAACCTCCGCTGTTGGCAGTGCGTTGGGACGTGACTTCCTGAGACTTAAACACATATTATTATTACATAAAAGATTACATTTAATTAAAGCGAATTAATGTTACATTTCAAATACTATTCCATTGTTTGCGGTTTTGTAATCCGCAACTAACGACGAGCCTATGCTCGATGAATTAATGAGGATTTATTATACATTCTACTAATATTCTGTACGGCGCAGCGAGGAGAATAGGGACAAAGTGTAAAACGAAGCATAGAGGTGATTTAAATTGTACTTCTGGCCCATTCCCAGAAGTATTAAAATTTTATTTAGAAAATTTAAAGTGCTGTACATCTTGCTACCCCCAGCATTTTTGAATTTTGTGAAAATAATATTTTTTTTATATCTATTATAAAAATACTTTAAAATTAGACTATGGTCATTGTGACTTCCACTGTTAATACAATGGTAATAAAATATATGTAGCTGCTCAACGCCCGCAATGCGTTATGAATCAACAATCCTAATTCAAATTCAATAGCTTTGCAACATGACTTCCATATTCGTTAGTAGAGCGCGGTGTTGGCGCGGATGTTCCTCACTAGAGTATATTAACAGCGACGAATCCGGCCCGTTCATCCATCACAGATTTTATGGGGGCCGTATAAAACATCCAACTTTTGTCCCCAGACGGCCGTACTTAATATCGACCACCGCAAAGAGTTTTATTTTATGAGTGTCTCGGAGTGAGTTGCGTATGTGGGCCCTCGCGCCAGCTTGGCACTGCGCCGTCCATTCCTTCACTATGTAAATATCGACCCTCACGCTCGACTTCCTAATTACAACCACTTACCTCGAACATGCGCGACGGGAGATTCGTTTCTTTTTTAATTTGTTTCTTAATATTTGCGAGTTCTGTATTTAAATAATTGGCAATACTTACTGTTGGATATAAATAATAATACATATATTGACAGCGGGTACGCGTTTGTTCTTTGGTTCATGGTTTTCTACAGTACGATAAAATGTTTATGTTATGGAATATATATTATATTGTAACAGCAATTTTACTTGTATTTGTTAATTTCAATCTACGATTCGCAATTGTTTGTTATGTTGGCGATCCTAAATAAATAAAATAAAATAAAATTTATTGACATAGGTAATGATCCGAGATTTATATTGCAGGGGTGGACGACGCGAAAGGTAGAAAAGGGTTATATAATTACTGCAATACAATAATTCTACCCCGATATAGCAAGACCGGAAAGCAAATTTGGAAGTGGTAGAACCACGCTGTTGTCAGTTATCACTCAACATGAGTGGGCAGGGTCATCCGGGGCGGTACCACTGTCTCACAGGAAATCGACGTGAAGCAAAAGCTTCGCTGTCGGGTTTCGTTCGGTTCTGTTTGTTTGTTTGCCGGACCTATGGAATAAAAAATCCTGATTAGAAATTCGCAATATCCGGTGAAAGTAGATTGGCAAACGTGTGTAAGTAAACGCGGCTTAAAAACGCCGATGCACCTGCGAAATACGAGTGGATTTTGGCGTGTGGCTATTTATTTCCATGTAAATGTTCCAATTCGTAAATGTATGTCCTAGTCGGCGCGCGCTGTGAATTTTAAAACACCACCTGTACGCTGCTCCACGCGCCCCGCGCTCTAATGCCAGGTAAATTCTTTCACACGACCAACTACTTACACATTTTTAACGTTTTTTATTAACCAGATCAGAAATAGTATATTTACTTTAATAATATCTCTACACATTTTATTCAAAGAAGGAATTTGCACGAATTCCCCGCTTAAAGGAACAGTCGCAATCCTTAATCTGTTTGTATAATTATTTGCCCCGGAACAGCTTATTACGGAGTTTAAATTCGTGCAGCGTTTTCGAAATTTTCACGCGTTCTAAAATAACTGCGGCTAAACTCGGTCTGTAATAAAGTCGGTATATTTGAAACAGTTTATGAGATATAGGGTGCTCATTAACGGGTTGCTTCGACTCCTGCAACTCAGACAATCTCGACAACTTTTTTTTAATATATGTATCATATGCTGCCTTAGTAGCGCAGTTGTACTACGGTACGATTACAACGCTGACATCTCGGGTTCGAATCCCGGGTCGGGCAGAGTGATATTAAAATTTACTATAAATTATCAACCCGGAGTCAAGAATTTGTAGCCGATATGCCGCTAGGCCCGCCCTCTATTACATCGTGGGTTGGAACACACAAGTTAAATGTGACTGTCCTCTTAGCACCCCTGCCTACCCCTTCTGGGTAAAGGCATGCGTTATACATATATGTATGCATCTTATACAAAGATTACAGATGGGTTTAATACCAACAGCATTTTGTACCAGCCCCCCTTACATACATGAGCGAATTAATAAAATAGAGAAAAAAGTACCAAAAACCACGATATTAATTTATACAATACTTCATGTGCGCCGGTACGGGTCTAGTCCGTGTCTGGTATAGCTTCTAGAAAGCCCGGCATTATTATTATCTCCGTACATCGGAGAGAAATAACGTACAAAGATGATGTGGTTATTCTATCTCGACTGCACCTTAGTACACATATCATTCCGACAGCTCCTAATGCCTAAATGTTTTGCAATGCACTACCCATTGTTGACTTGTTGTTCTTCCAGTCAGCAGTTCACCTTTGTTAATTAACAGAATAAACAATGACATCTTTAAAATTGGAGTGCACAGTACGCTATTAAATAACATTAACTAAATGACATATTCTCCACTAAACGAGCTGTAGTACTGTAGCTCCGGCCACGTCCGACGTAAATTTGTTCTCGCGTATCGCCTAATAACAACTTGCAGATATTATATCGCTTTGAAGCGCACTGCAATTTAAACTTCATGCGCTTGCTGTTGTAAAGCTCATTCTGTTTATAATCGTGGTGCAAGCTGCCGGGCTACTCCTGTAATATTTACTACTGGTTTGAGAGGACGCACGACTGTGTGTTACTTGAATTTATTTATTTGCAATGTATATGCAATGTATTTCAATGTGTTTTTCCACCTCCGTGGCACCGTTGGTTTGACGCCGGCAGTGACGCGAAAGACCGCGGGTTCGATCTCCTCACCGAGGTGAATGCTTGTCAGGCCCACGTGTATTTATCTCGAGTGTGAGACCGAAAAGTCACTCGTAGTTTCTGATACCCATAATATAAGACTTAGATGACCTTAATGTAGGATCAGGACTGTTATGCATATAAGTATATTTATTTATTTTTTATTTACTTAGTATTGAGAGGTGCACAGTTCTGTGAGTTACTACAGTGTGAACCGGTCGGCATGACTAGGTCGGTGGCACAAAACCGACAGTAAATAAGTAACTGCCAAGCATAGCATTTCGTTGGGTTAGTTACATTACCCGAGAACCGAAAGTCTTTACGTCTCTCACCATTACCTGTCTCACCCTCTCTCAATCTAATCCTTAAAATACTACGAGCATAACATTCCGTACGATTTCCAAGGGTTACTGATGTCGTGTTGATGGTTAACGACTAGCATTTATTATGAGCTGGCTTAATGTGGTGAACCATGCTTTCTCCACTGAGGATGTCGAACATCGGGCCGATTATACCGTCACAATACAGGAAAGCTGAAGCTGGCGCCGTCCGGATAACGCCAGGTAGAACCATCAGCAGTAGTGTTGGTTCATACTATACACTTATACAATACTATAACTATAACAAAATTTTATAATATTTTATCATTACAACGATTTCCAAGTTATTTCTTAAAACAATTGATAATATCAAAGTTTGACTAGTTCCCGCGGGAGTCCGAAACTGTAGCACAAAGGAAGTTGTAGTCTGGGAGACCGGGACGCACGAGGACGCCGCACAAACCGGCGCCGCACGCGAGCCTCATCAATCGAAACAACTGCTCACACTCCACGGACCACGCACAGTAGCCGCAGTACTGCAACCGGTACATTTGATAGACATTACACATGAAACTGCCATAACGGATTTTTACGACAAATGGTTATTCATTATCAGTCTAGGATTCCTTGCTGGATATGAACATCATACTCGTATTTTTGCATACCTATCATAATATTATGTTTACCTGCACGACACTGATTACTAAGTCAATTTCTCCGGTCTCTCATGTATCCACAGCAGGCCACTGAGTAAAGCCAACGGTCAAGACACATAGGGAGATACAGAGATGAGGATAGAACTATTCCACCTTAGATATGAGCTGGGGGAGTTACACTACATTTTACAAATCAAGCCAGGTTCTGGAAGACTCAAATTCCATCAACCATAACAACGGCTCATGCCTAGCAGGGCGACACTCAAATTTTGAGTGTTAGATAATTGTACAAATACTACCCACAGTGAGAGCTTGAAATATTAGAAGGATCCCACTTGCCCTACTGCTGTCATATTCACAGTTACAGTAAAGTAAACCTTTCATCCATCATAGTCAAAGTAATGGAGTTGCGACCTCGGTCACTCATACACACGAACCGTGCAAAAGATACATTACTTACAAAACAACACAGTGTCAGTAAAACATACAGTACCTACTGTTCAAACATAACAGTGAGTGCAGAATGAGTGTAGGTAAGAACTTACTATCATTTTGCCTTCCTCCTATCTCTGTGAATTTTATTTATTTACTTGACTCGAGTTAGTTGATTACATTCGTATTTACATTGTATATTATGTCAACTTGTTTCTCATAAATTCATCGAATTTTCAAAATGGTAATCAGAAACGATAAAGGCAAAAGAAGCAAAGCGTGGGAATCATTGAGCTTCAGGCAGTCTCAGTGATAATAAAGTTAAAACGTGGATAGTTCCGTTTACTATCCGTTTATTAAATCTATTGGACTTCACCCGAAGCTTTCAGCGTGAACAGACGCAAAAAAATCACGATATCAAGTATTTGTACGAAGCCATTTCCGTCGCCAGACAGATGAGCTATTTGCGTGCCCCGAATAGTGTCTGTAGAAGTGTTACAAGTCGTAAATATCATTATTGTTCCAACTTTAGTAACACAATGAACAAGCGATAAAATACAATACAAAAAACAAGTAATAAAAGCGGTGAATAATAATGTGTTGTGAGTAGCGAGTACCAAGTGTAGTGTAGTATACAAGTGCGCTAGCTTGGTATAGTAGCAGTAGAATACAGAGCAGTTGTCTATGGCAGCAAGAACTGTGTTAAGTGGTCACTCAGCGTCATGACAAAAATCCTCATTAGCTGACGCCGCAGCCGCGCGCACTCACTGCTCACTGTTTTTTTTTATACTAATGTCTTTTTCCTTACATTCTAATTTTACTTTTCATACTCAAATTCTAAGCCAAAATGACATTTATATTATTTTTTCAAAGATTTTCACCTAGCAGTTCTGATTTCATACGGTTGTCCTTCTTAATATTCCCCATTGCGTACAAGTTATTGGTTCTGTAACCGAATGTGTAACATGAGATCAGGACTTCAATTCCAAGGGAATGTTTGTGAGATTCACTAAGGTTATTGTTTCTGGTCGGTAGTGAGTGGACTATATCCGTCAAGATTCAGAAATCTAGAATTAAACCGCCGATTTCTGTCTGTGCAGTGCGCTCCGCTCCCATTCATCGCTCACTTCAAACTAAGCATTTTATCAGCTGAAAATACGGCGTAAGTACTAAGTTTCGAACGCAATCTAATCACGTCTCATCAGATTTACTAGCAAGTGGAAGGCGTAAAAAAACTTATATCGTAAATGTATGAAAGGTTGGAGGGTTTAGGAGCGGCTCGCATTTCCATGAATATTGCCGGCCGCCCACTTGCGATGAAAAACTCAGATAAGACCTCGCATGTTAATCACGCGGATCCTATAAAGTGTTACATTATGAAACGTTTTATGATCCAAACTTAAAGGACGCCGAGGTAGAGCTTAACGTAAGGTGTTGTGGTTCGATCGAAGATCGAAGTGCAATATTTTGTGACAAATTTATTTGTTTCTGCTGTGTTGGCGTATTGTTTACCAATTTATTTTGAAATTCAGGATTACAATCGATAACGTGTAGTTTCGATGCTTAAGTAGACAACAATACCACATGTCTTTAATCTATTTTATTAAACTTGCTTACTGTAGTTATTTCGTGTAGCTAAATAAAATCATAAAGTACCGTACATACATAAACTCACGCCTTTTTCTCAGAAGTGGTAGACTGAGGTGCTACCAGAACACTCACATTCAGCCTCGTGTGTTCCGTCCCACGATGTGATAGGCTGTGAGTCTTTCGCCATATTGGGCACAAATTCCTGACTCTGTGCTGATTATGAATAGAAAAATCCACTATCACTTTGCCATACCTGGTATTCGAACCCGAGATCCTAGCGTTGTAATCTATAGTACAACTATGACACCAAGTCAGCCAAATTAATAGAAATCCATGTTTTCATAAGCGTATTGGTTTGTAGTAGTTAGACTGAAGATGCTGAGACTGGTGGTAAGATATTCAAAAATCGAAAGTCCACCATACTAACTCATGCAAATGTGTCGCGTTTCAGTTCAGACTATGTCTTTCCGGTCGCTAACAGGGTCACAACATACGTCTTGAAAACTTCTTTATTTTTGGATTGCACAGCATCATCATGTTAATTGTAGTCACTTTGGCTTTCCTGTATATAAATACACTAACAATAAGAGCACCGTCAAACTTTGCTGCTGGTAACTCTCCTGGGTGTGATCACAACTCGTATTTTCTCATAACTCATGTTTGTGTGAAAAAGCTTACGAAGGGCGTAAACACAATGCATTGCCTTCAGCAATAGGTCTATAACGAAACTGCATGAGACATTAGCATCACTGAATCACTATCAGCTCATGTCAGGGGTCGTGCGCGGCGTGCATCTTCACTTAGCCCGCTCAGTAAACAGTCGCTTCCGCAGGCATGTTGTGTCAAACCTCCTTTGTGATTATTGAGTACTGTGCAGTGACGTGTGCAGGAATATTAATTTGGAGAATAGTCAAATTACTATTGAAGTGGTCAGTGCTAGATTCAATTATTAAATGGAGCTGCAGTTAGATGAATCAAACGTGAAGGTGCCACGGTTGTTACTACGAAACAGATTCTGGAATCAATGGATAAACTAATCGAATTTGTCAAAAGTTTTAATACAGATGGGATTCCAGACACGTAAATTACTTGCCCTGGAAATTGAAACCTAGACCGACAGTCAACAATAGTACAACTGAACTTAAAAAGTCCTTGATTAAAGCCGAACTAAAGTAAACTTTATAAGAATTTATAAAGAAATTGCTTCGGGCACGTTTAGACTGGCCAATCTAAATGACTGCAGTGTGAAAACCTCCGACACCGCCTGCCTGTTGAAGCAGTCATTAAGAGAATAATTAACAATCATTAGATCCTCGAGTGCATCTCGGAGCTGCGCTTCGGTGACGAGATTCAATTACTTAAAGCCTTTAATGACCCACACTTACAGCTTAAACTTGAGGTAGAAACTGACAAAACAAATAAATAAAAGTGTATTAATATTATAAAAGATAAAAGACAGGAGTAATGCAAGTTGGTGACTAAAACACGCTGTTGTGGAACGTATTACGTTAGAGCAATCAAACTGTAAAATGTCTAGTTTCATACATTGCATACGTCAGTTACTACGATGCCACTGTAGGGCAATCTTTGTCGTCCGTCTAGAGAGTCTAGATGTTACGGGACTGTTAAATAATGCTCCGAACTTATTAACAAAGAAAATTACTTTGTTGTTAATTATTGTTCACTTTTACCGAGGAGCTCACTTTAAAGGACAGGAGCGAGAGGACACATACCTAAGAGAGCTTCACAAGAATTCCTATGGCTTGTGTACGCCTACTAGCCCTGATTACGCCCTCCAAATAGACAAAAGGCTATAAAATTAAAAACGTAACGTGGCGAGTCCTCTAAACGATCTCACATACTACGTGTGGTATAATATTATTTTATAATAAATTCTACTACCGATCTTAGTGCAATTATAGGATCACATAAAGATAACGTGCATGGTGGAACCCAAAATATTAATGACGACGATAGTGAATTCACTTTAACTTTGCTTTGGACTCCAGGCAAGGAACTTTTAGTAAGACAAATTTTACAATACTTTTGTGGTTATATTGTAAAAAGAACTTGTAAAATAATAAAGTGTGAGACCTGTGTGGCGGCATTATACGGCCAAATCAAAGAAGATTTTTTCATATACATGAAAGACTTCATGAAAGACTGAAATCGAAATATTTTTTTCGCAGCCATTTAAGAGGAGCAAATATTAATTAGTCATCATAATATAAAGGTAAATTTAAATAAATGTCTATTACTCTGCACAGTGTTTTTAAGGGTCTCGATAACCATACTATGTTTGATACACCGGTACCATTTAACCATAAATATCTATTAATAAAATCAATCATAGAAACATATTTTGTTATTAGGTTAAAATATGAAGCAAAAATAAACAATACCACAAAAGAAAGTTTGAGGCATTTTTATAATAAATTGGTAGTATTTAGAGGGAAAACAAAAAATATTTTATTTTAGTTAAACTGAATTTAAATGTATGTACATTGTACATATGTATGTCACGATGTATAGTTTTCCTATATTATTTTAGATTTGCAATCGAGAATTCTCCAAAAAAATATCCTAAACTATGGCAGGATAAGAAATCTCAACGCCTCGTGAAATCAATTCTATGCGATAGGACATAGGTTATGGAAAAACGCACATATTATATAACTTGGCGTGTGATTCGAGTCTAGTGAGTCTATAATGAGATTTCTGTGTTGATTATTTTGGGGGTTACTCGATTAGTTAATGGGATCCGCTCACTACTGAGCATGGGACTCCTTTACAACCGTAAATTATATTTAAGGTAGTTTGGCCATAGTCTAACACGCTGGTCTAGTGCGTGTCAACTCGCAGGCGCGACCTTCACTAATTCGCCACGCACATAAATTAGTGTATTAAATAAAGAAAATAGTATTGAAACTTGGTTGTAATATGTTTAATCAAAAGCCTCTGAGGTTATCAGCATAAGAACCACTTCATAAATTTATAAAAGGTATTGTATAGTTGAAGTCGGTAACATAATGTTTACTGGTGGTGGTAGGTCTCTACTCTCTCATATATGAGGCCGCCTGGGTAGGTTGGTATCTATGGCAATGTCTATTTGTCCCGTCAAACAGCATTGTAAATGCATTGAACCATTGTGTTTCGGTTTGAAGGAAATTGTAGCCAGAGTAACTATTAGACATAATTAGACATAACATCTTATGTCTCAGGATGGCGAGCGCAGTGCAATGCCAAGCATTACTTTGTGATTTATGGTGTTACTTGGTGTTGCTACTGTCTATGAGGGGTCGTATCGCTTACCATCAGGCGAATAGCATGCTCGTCTCGACATTCATCACAATAAAAAGAAATGATTTTTAATCAAGTGTTTATACTCGTAATTATCCAAATACATAATATAGATTAGTATTTAATATCACTATTTTTTTATTTAATTAAAGAGATATTTTTGGGAATTGGTAGAAATATTTTAAAATGATCAATATTACCTTACTCGTTCACTTTTTATAAAGACTAACTTTTTATTGTTTAATTTATTGAACTTGTTGTTGGTTTGTTACTTAATTAGCTCAATATATTTTGCTAACCAAAAATTGTCACTACGTCTTATTTCTATTGGCCCCAAACTAGGCGTGCCTGATTTGATCTAACTGATCAGTCTAATTTGTCAAAAAGTGCAATTTTTAAATTAATATATTCTCAACACACTCATGAAACTCGAGAAATCCTGGTAGAGAATTCCTGTGCCTCGAGTAATGGAAAACAGTCGAGAGGCGAGAAACACTATTCGTTTTCATTCATTACATTATTTATTTTTGTTTAGTTTAAACTAAGTAGGTAATATATTATTTTTATAGATAAAAATGTTAAAAACAACTCGTTTAAACGCTATAAGAGGTGTTATCATATAACACCTATAAGACTGGTAATAACAGATTTTTTATGTTATTTACTACGTTATATTCAAATAACTGTATTTTTTTTTATTTATGTAGAAATAGAGAAGTTTGTTACTAATCATTTCATAATACGCCAACGGAGAACAGTATTTGCTTTCTTTTTTTTATATTGCTAAGACTGAATAATTAATTATATTGATGTACTTGTTATTAATTTAAAGATCTCATTAAATGTTACTTCATAATTCAAGATCTCAATAAAAGTTAAAATTAGTGTTGACAATGTCGTGTTTGTAAACGCAATTTAAATAATATAATAGACAATTAAAGAGCTCCTTTCTTTTTAATCGACTTCAAAAAAGGACATTATTAATGTAAGTGTTGTTAATTGAAAATCTAGTGAAAATCAAGTTTTGTTCATTTTTGTTTATAACTTGTTTTAATGAATATAATATGACGATATATCTTTTTTTTTACTCCAATAATCAAGTCTTACATTTATCAAGTAATAACATTTTGTTTAATCGAATTAACACGATATTTATGTATCATATGCAATAAATTATAAAAAAAATAAGATATAGTTTGTTTTGAAACAAACACAATCATTATTTTACTGTTAAAATTGTAAAATACAATGAAATGTCCCGTATATTTATAAAATTTTATTTCGTATCTTCAGGCCGCCAGCTACATCGATATCATAGTATCGATAGCGCATGGCGCAGCATTACCTGTCAAGCACGCATGCACACTTCACGCACACTATCACTACCCCGTTTTAGTCTCAGTCAAACTGTTGCATTGCCGATATATGTTACTCGTATATACTACATCTATGATTGCAATTATATTTTAAGACATAATAAATCGTCATTCAAAGTAAGTAATAAGGGTTATTGTCCACCTCCGCGGCGCAGTTGGTTAAACCTCGACTGTGAAACGAGAGGCCGCGGGTTCGATCCCCGCACCGAAACAAATTTTTGTGCGAGCCACAGATATTTGTTTCAGGTCTGGGTGTTTGTGAGATCGACAAGTTTCTCCTAGTTCCTGATAACCACGACATAAGACTTAATTGATATTAATGTGGGGTCAGGACTATGTATGTGTAAAAAAAAATGCTAGCTTGTTCGAAATCGACAATATGCGAATACAGGGTACATCCAAAATGCGTCACACTTGCGTACACCAATCACTATGACGGATTTTTCGCCATCTTGAATGGTGATCGCTCTTCAGAGGCATACGATTCATCTAAGAGTACAGTGTGCACTACATCTCGATACAAATAAATGTATAAGTATAAGCAACCTCGGCTACTTCAGGCATGTGATTTTCTTCCTGACCCTGTACCTAGTAATATATTTGATCGAAGACCGATATAATAATAACCCCAAATTCGGAAGAAGGAAAAGTTTAAATCAAGTTTGGTTGATTTGACATCAAGTCCAAGACAAGAACGGACAGTGCAATCAACCAATAATATGGAGTTATACATACGAGTATGCGCGCGCCTTTACCCTAAAAGGGTAGGCATTAGCATCAACAGTGACACCCACACATTATCGTAAAGCTTATTTTCAACATTAGATGTTTAACATATGAGGCCATCGCTATACCAAGAGCAGAAACAACTCACACCTAATATGAGTTGTTAAGCAAATCACACAAAATAAGATTCCCGACCTGTGTACGAAACAATGACGAGATTAAGAGATAAAATATCAGTAAACGTAACTTTAATGTCAATCAACCCTTTTCATATAACATTCAACCCGTACAAGTTACGATCAGTAAATGTTCAACGAAATAGCGAACAATATTGAAGTTAATATAGCCCCCACTCAAGGCAAATTAAAGATGTGTAGAAGCCGTTTTGGATGTGACCTGGCCGCCCTCTGTGGTCGTGGGCGGTCGCCGCGGACGAAGGAGCGCGTGCTGTCTAGTCACAACTAGCAGGCGTGTGAAAGGGAGAGGTGTGTCGTGGGAGGGGGAGGGGTTTAACAATTACTCGTTACAGGCTCACTAGTAACGCTACGTTTTTATCTAGCCATAAATGTAACGCTGTTTTTGTATTGTGATAGTGTCTGGTGAAACATGAGGTCCTGGTACCAAGGTCGAGGCAACTACTTGAATTGTTCGTAACGGGGTCGTTTGAATAATATTATTGCACTATGGGAGCTGTGCGATAACTGCAACTAGAAGATGGTATATTGGCTAACCAACCAAGTCCTGTCTATTTCAATAATAATTTTATATTTATATTAAATCAAGTACGAAACAAATAGTATACATACATACATACATAACCACACGCCTTTTTCCCAGAAGGGGTAGGCAGAGGTGCTACTAGAACACCCACGTTTCGCCTTGTATATTCCGTCCCACGATGTGATAGGGAGCGAGCCTATCGCCATATCGGGCACAAATTCCTGACTCCGGGCTGATAATAAATAGAAAAATCCAATATCACTTTGCCCGACCCGGGATTCGAACCCGAGACCTCAGCTTTGCAATCATACCGTAGTACCACTACGCCACCGAGGCAGTCCAAATAGTATATACAGTATAATTATATGAAGAATGTAAAAACGAGTAGGTACGAATGTCTGAAAAGCTGCATGTAGCAAGGCGTATCTAAGTGTCACTCGGGTGCACCGAGCAGTAGCGGGCTCGAACCCCGCGCCGCGCCGCGCGCGCCGGCTCGCATTCTCTGTAAGCCTCCGCGGCTTCCCCGCGCGCCGGCCAACAAACGTATGGCCAAGGTTCGACGGCAGTTGGCTGAAACTTCGTGATAAACATCTCGTGAACGTAGCGACCTGCTCGGAATTTATTGAACCTTTTACCCAACTTGTGATGGCCACTCTTTTGGCCTTAAATTTGGATTGGAATGAAGTTAAATGTATGCTTTTGCAAACAATCGGACGGTCCACTTGGAAAATCCTTTTGTGAGGGTTTATTTATATAACAATTCTTATGAAAACTAAAACCTATTACTCCTAAACGAATGTAACAGAAATGTAACAGTATTGCTTTATCCTTTGTGAAATGTAGTTATATAGAAACAACACATTGATATTATTATTATGTATGAAATCAACGATTTTCATTGAAATTCGTCTAGGTTCTATTGTTAAAATGTATAACGATGTTACCCCGACGGCGCACGACTGCATAGTTTACTTTATCTATAACAACATTTTGTGTAATAGTCGTACACTTTTACTTACTTACTTATAAATATTAATATATCAACGTAAGCATACAATAAAGAATAATGTAGTTATTTGTGTAAGAAATCATCCTAAAATAAAAAAGACCACTCTACTAGTGGCTGCGCAGCATGATCCACCAGCACCGACACACCTCCAACACTTTATGAACATAGAGAAATGAAGTAAGTATTATACCAATATAATGTAAGTGCAGCAGGAGGTACAATCCGCACTAATCGCGGCGCCGACGTTTGCACAGCCGAGCTTAAGGAGCTTTTCTCTTGAAAAAACCGGTTCCACAGCTGAACCGCGTTGCAAAACACGAATTACAGTTGTTTCTCTAAGGAATACATTAAATGTAACATTCAACAATTCAAATAAATTTTAAAGGAAATGTGAAATACTTAGCCTGATTTTATTTCTATTTTCTGTTTTTTAAGCATCGCGTCATTGAAAAATTACTACCCTGTGAGCTGTTGAGTTTGTTACCCTAAAATATATTTACTAAATGAGAAAGTTACATCAGATTCCATTTACCCTAAAAATAAAAATAATATATTAACCCATTAATAACTACACGCCCTGACTTCGCTCGGGCTTATTTGTTATAAAAATAAGCATGTCAATCAGTCCATTAATTTTCGAGTTGTAGCGTACAAAAGAGCACACAGACAGATTGAAGATGTTTAGAGAAACATTCGTAATATTATATACAGACAGAATTGTGTCGGATAATACAAGAAAGACGAGTCAAAGAAACAAAATGAAGAGCATTTTGTAGTGTTGAAATTAATTTGTTAGATCGAGTGCACGCTAAGAGCAAGCAACAGTTAATGTGCGCATTACTTACAGCCGACGCTCAACGCGCAGCTGAGCGATGCAAGTGTAATGCGGCACGGCCACACTAGTTGCTACTGTCGATGACTACGACTACAGTTCACAGTCGCGGCGCACGCCCGGGAAAATGTATGGCCTCGCGCTTTCAACGGTTAAAGAACCTCAAGTTACTTTCTTTCTGGTGGCGGCCCATGAATACATACAACACTTGGATCGTTGGCACGGTGTCGAGCCCTCAACACGGGAGGATGAAATGAAAATAAAAACACGTCTCACCGAATAGAGAAGACAGCAAGGCCATCAGTTTTCTGTGAGATTGGTATATAGCCAACTCGATCTAGCCGCTGCATTCGTACAGTTATATAGGTACTTGTAACTATACCCGTAGTCTTGCCCTTTAACTTGTACCGTTACTTTTAGAAAACATTTTGCAACATAATTATGTTCGGAATTCACATACATACAAATTCGTATAATTATCAATTAAAAACATAGTTTAAAGACCTTATACCTACTCATTAACTGATTTGAAATCAATCACAACTGTCTACTTCCGTTCCACTTGTAACTATACCGGGTATCAGACAACAATTGATTCTATGTCGCGTCCAAGAGGTTGATGAATTCAATCAGGCTGCATTTAAAGCTTTTGCTGTTATCTGTTGTCTATTTTCTATACGCAAATTTCGTTAAACTATACATTTGGTGATAAACGAATTTCACCAACCCCCCACTAATCCATCGTGGTACACTACGGCCTAACCCGTCTCAATCGATCTGCCTATTGTTTAGGAAGCCCGTAATCTACAGTGAGACGTATACGGGCTGCGTATTATTATTATACATTTATAATTTTTATACATTCGGAGAAGAAAACATTGTAAGTAAACGTGGATGCCGTAGAAATTGCCTTCACAATATTTCATTTGTACCCGCTGTATGGAATGATTATAAATGCTCTTCAATACAGAGTTCGATTAAAAGGGCTAAGCCATAATCCGTCGCGCTAGCCTACCTATTGTGATTAATTTTCCAACAATTTAACTCAAACTTTTATATTAATTTTCATCCTTTAGGTAAGCTAAAATGATCAATTTTCGAAATGTTCTTGCTCATCTAAATTGTATATACACAGTCACTCCTTCCATCCCATTACCCACAATTTAATTGGTGCGATATCCGTAAGGACTAATTGATTATATCATATAAACAATATAGCTTGTTCTAATCGATTGTAACAGAGTAATAGAAGAACGTTGCACCAATCGTGTATGTGTAGCAGCGAGCTCGCCGCGCGTGATGAATAATGCGCTCCTCTAACGAGCTCGCACAGGGCCCTTCAATTATGCGAGTAAACGATCTTGAGGAATTAAAACGTCCTCATGCACGAACACGCGCCGCCAGAATCTTCTAATGTACATGATACACTTTCAGTGCTGTATTGACAACAATTGAGACTTTATTTCAACAAAAGTATGATGTCAATCGTATGGAGAATTCTGCGAAATTCCTAAAGGAACGTCGAAGTGCCACGAGTTCCACTGAAATTTCGCAGAGTTAGTTTATCAAGCTAATGTTTAACTGCAGATAACATCAAACTCAAAGGTATTCATTTAATACTATAATTCACGAACACTAAGAGAGGAACTTATTCTTAACGATCCTGTCCCCGTGGTCTTCGTACTGTTTCTTGCTCACCCACATCTTCTTGGAGTCGGGCATGCCGGCGAACGTGGCGCCCCCTAGCCACGACACTGCGTACGCCTCCGGAGACGACAGCACGTTCACCGGCCGCTGCACCAGACCTTCCACCTCCACCGACAACCTCCTGAACAACCCTGTACGAAATTTCACCAAGTGACGGTAATATTCCTGTAACCGTAACAAACGTATGAAACTTCATATTATATTAATGAAGTTACATGCTCTTCTTGCGCTCCTACATTTGGAACTAAAATAGAATACGTGAGTTACATTAGTCGAAGTAAAGTTACGCTAAGAGCCATGGAGAATGTTACGGTCGGGATTTCTCTACGAGATGGATTCAGGAGTAATTCATTGTTTGTGACATAAATGTGCTTCAACGGGTCAAATGTAACCAAAATTAGTCTTAGGTAAATTTAAAAATAAACAGTTCACTTGTAAGCTGAAACATGTAACCTACCCGGTATCGGAGCCATTCCCCCGCACGGCACGATGGCGTCATACAGCTCCGGCCTCAGCTCCGCGTCGCACTTCATTGCGCACAGCACCACCGCCTCGTGCAGCGGCAGGAATCGCGACTTGCAGTCGAGCACCAGCTCCGGCTGGAACAACAGCTCTCCGGTCATGAACGCCTCTTGGCAAAAGTACACTTCCTCGCCACTCGGCGACGGGTACGGTTTCTTGTAATTCTTCCACGACATGCTAGCGTCTTCGGTGACGTACACACAGTCTCTTTTGATGCCCTCGATGATAGACGCGGTATGAATGCCGAAGTCGAGTTTCCTCTGTGCCAGCTGGTGCGCGAGGTAGTCAGAGACCTGCGCGCCCGCGAGGTTGGTTTCGATGTGCGCATAGGAGAGCAGGCCGCCCTCGTACACTGCGTTCACGTCGGCGGAGTCGTAGCCCAGGTCCACGGAGATGCCGGTGCTGTAGCCAGAGCCGTACAGCGACAGCACGCTCTGCGGCTGCACGCACAGCGCCGGGCTGTTCAGCGTCTCGAAGAACACTTCGCAGCATTTGATCCTGCAAATATGTGCCTTTGTAGAGGGATTAGAAGCAAAGTAGTTGACACAAAAATATGTTCCGGAATTCGAACCTTTGAACCTTTTTAAGTAAAAAGTAAGAGGTACAGTATCTATTTCATGACTCAGAGAGAAAGAAATGAATCGACAAAATCTTGGTTACTAAGGCTGCTTCCGTGGTGTTGTAGCTGAAACATTATATTTTGGTAAATGCAGCTTGTAAAATAATATTGAAGTAAGTAACAATGGGTATTGTATAGTTATAGTAACCATAATAACAATAACAAGTTGAGTTTTGAATTCACATTATATTATGTATACTCGTATAGTGTTCACCTCCCCCGGGTAATCCACGCGCATTATGTTCACGAACAAAATACAAAATACGGTGTTCTCGTATAAAATCCAGCACATTTTTGTAAATAGTAAAGACCGGCACGTGCATCGGTATCCGCTTGAGGCGCTTATCTCTCGCCGCGCCGCCGACTCAATTCATAAATATCGCCTTCCATTCGTCGTCGAGTTGTGACAAAGGAGCCAAGCCGCTTGTGATCGGCCGTGACGAGGCCATTTGTGTAAGCAGACAAGTGTGTAATTACTAGAGGCCGCCCGGGGTATGGCCTCACCTTCCCCCTCCCTTTATTCCCCTGACCTCCCTTCTCGGGCCGCTATCGGCAGTAAATCGACAAAGACGTTCGAAACCTAATCTTTGAATATTTGGCTAAATGGCCAGCCTTAGGCGGCTTTGAGTCGCGATTGCCTTGAATGCTTTTAATATGAAAAAGATAAATATATATAAGCTAGACTACCCATAAGTAATATTTTATTTTTTTAAATGCTATGACGACATTAACATGATACGTAAAATCACATATCTACTCGTATATATCAACTTATGTGGCAATTGCGGTTGTCACGAGAAAAGCACACCCATCCCAATGGCACGTGAATATCACGCTGCAATAATTTACGGTTAAATTTTACCCGCGGATTGATGAATAATTCAAGTAAATATTAACATTATACCGATGGACTGCAATATGAATCTGTAAATTGCTGGTAAATTGAAATGGATATGAAATACTGAAGCAAACACTCAACAGAGACAAACATGGTGATAGTCACGATCCCGCTATGACATTCGAGCCTTGTAAGTACGAGTATCAAATACTACGAACAACTTTAAAATTCTGCAACACCCAAACGGATAAACATTGAATTCGATGCAGGCCACGAACTCCAATTGAAAAATTGAACATGTTCAATACTAGTTTATTTAGACTTTATTAAGGTTCATCGTATTACACAAAGCCTGGAATTTTCATATACCTCATGAAAAGTTATAACAAAATCGTTGTTAATTCTCCCCACAAGCCCGCGACCCGCGACGCACATATCGTAGATCCCTACAGCAGCTACTGCCCACCCAGATTTATATTGTTAAAATGCCGGCCGGATCCGGTGCGGCTTCGATTCCCCTCACGTACAATATTCCTGTACCAATAAACATTGGGGCGAACGTAGCAGCGCGTTGGAAGCCATTTTTATTATTTAATTTGTTCCATATCCGTCCGGTACGTTATAGCTTTGATACATTACATTGGATTTATCTTATGTTTTTATTACAACTATGATTTAGCTCTCTTCCCGCCGGGAGTACGTTTGTTAATAGTTCACGGAAATAACGTGGAATATTGTTATATCAGCTACTAGCTTCATTTCTTTTTATTTATGAGCCCAGAAAAGTCCTTCTTATAATATGCACGACGCGTGTAGACTGGAGCGGATGCAGTACAAAGCCGCCGCATTACAATGACAATGTAGGAGCCGGCGAGCGCCGCGGAGCACAGCATCGCAACTGACGCCGAGTACCGGCGCTGCTCGACCGCTTGGTATGCAGCGCGATCCAATAATCACATAGCCTTTGGTCTGGACCGATCTGATCAGCAGCCGTGACTTGCATCTCTCTCTACGCTGGCTTTTTTATCGACTGAAAGGCTCATGTTTCAAAGTCTACTGTGAAATGAGAGGTGTGTTCGATCTAGGTTTAGTGAGACCACAAAGTGTCTCGCCCTTTCTGACACAGGACTTCGGTATCTTGATGTCGTATGTTGATGTTTGATGATTATGTAAAGAGAAAAATCAACTATTTGTGTATCCTCTCGTATCTTGAAGAAGTGTAGAAAATGTAGGTCCCTGGTTACACTGTCACGGCATAATGACTGCACTGCACCTGATGGTAAGCGCAAATGCCATCCAGACAGAGTATCGAATGGCATCAGACGGCGCTCCCATGCCATTCGACACAATTATGCCGGCCTGCTGAGATGCTTCTTCACACTACGGCGGAAAGACCCAGGATTATAGGAAGGAGGGAACACGTGTGACGGTAAACAATTCCACAGTTTGCCAGTGCGGCACAAAAAAAATTGCGAACTTTTTGGTTCGCGCCGAGATGGTTCGGACCATCAAGCTGTGGCTTCGCAAGCCAGCACGCGTGGTTCTGTTAAGAAAAGGAGAGGAGAGGATCAAACTAAACAATTTCTCAGAGCATTCACTGTGATACAGACCTATTCTACCGTCTGGTAGAACACGCTTAGAGAGGCAACATCCCTCCGCAACTGTAGCGACTCTAAGTTGCTCGTAACGTCTGCATCATTTACAATGCGGATGGCCCGCCGCTGCAATCCATCCAAGGCATCGAGTAAGTACTGGGCGGATCCATCCCAGAGTTGCGAACAGTATTCCACACCCGGCCGAACCTGCGCTTTATACAAGCGGTATAGTTGACCGGGCGTGAAAAACCGACGCACCTTGTTCAGGATTCTGACCTTGCGCCATGTGGCAGATATTACGCTCTCGATATGATTCCCTGGATTTAGATCACAGCGGATATCCACACCAAGGATACTCAGGTCATTCCGCATCGAGAGGGGAATACCCTGAAGATTGGGGAGGGGAGAGAACGGGGATTTTTTGCACGTGAACGCACACACCTGGGTTTTCCTGGCATTGAACTCAACCATATTCCTGGAACCCCATGTAGAAATGAGATCCAAGGACCGGTTGAGCTCAATGACAAGATTTTCGCGCCCACTCACAGTATCGTCACGGCAACCTGGGAGCCCATAGCAGTATCGTCTATGAACCGTGCTGTCATCTGTATAGCAATGTATGTTGCCGAGCGACAACATGCCATTGATATGCAGAATAAACAGGATGGGCGATAGCACCGAGCCCTGTAGGACTCCGGCATTTACCGACATGAGCGCCGAAGCGTGTCCGTCAACGACAACACGCATTCTACGCCCATGCAGAAAGCCAGTAATCCACGAACACAAGTTGCCGGGCAGACCGTATGCCGGAAGCTTGGAGAGAAGACCACGGTGCCAGACCCTATCAAACGCCTTGGCTATGTCGAGGCTCACAACAAGAACCTCGCCACGCCGGTCAATCGCTTCACCCCAGCGATGCAGGACAAACGCTAGAAGATCACCCGTTGATCGGTTGTGACGGAAACCGTATTGTCTGTCACTGATCAACGAGGGATCCTCCAGGTAGCGGACCAATTGAGCGTTTATGACCCGCTCCATGACTTTGCACATAACAGAGGTGATAGCGATAGGGCGATAATTGGTAGGGTCTGACCGATCACCCTTTTTGGGGATCGGTTGCACATTGGCCTCCCTCCAAGATTCCGGCACAACACGTGTGCGATAAGACGCTTGGTAGAGGCGTGTCAGTGCAGGAGACAGCTCCGCTGCACAAGCCCTTAAAACCACCGCCGGTATTCCATCCGGACCACTGGCTTTCCGGACATCGAGGGATCGTAGCTCACGCCGCACATCACACTGTCTGATGCGAATATCAGCCATTGAGAAACCGCAATCAGGCAGCGTGGGCGGCGTCTGGGAACCACGGTCCTCGAGGCGGGAATTAGCCGCAAAAAGATTTGCCAATAAAGTGACTTATGAGCCAGTGATCCTTCTCGGTACTTCAGTGGTGGCAACGCAGGACGGCAGAAGTTAGATTGGACGGCCCTGGCCAAACTCCAATAAGCACGACTGCTAGTTGGGTGATTGGCCAACGCACGCCCAATGCTACAAACTCGCTGGGCATCCGCCCTAACATAGGCCTTCTTGCAGGCCTTGGTGGCTCGGTTATAAGCTTCTTTGAGGGAGCTGATATTGGGATCCTTCTTGGCGCGACCTCTGATCCAAGCGCGATACGCCGCTTGTTTGTCACCGACAGCATCGGCGCATGCACGATTGAACCAGGAGCGTCCACTGGCGCCCTTACTGGCCCTTACTGGCGGTCTCAGAGGAAGGAAAGTAGCTTACAGCACGAAGCAAGAAAACAGTTGTCATGTTCGGGCACGTGGCACGGTGGGACCTTACGGTGATGTAACCCTGCATACCGAGCTAAACGTGTCAGCGGTGGTCGTTCGTGTCGCGGTACAGAACTCGCGAGGCATTGAACGTGCCTAGTTGTTGGGGAAGCCGACTGACTCGCTGCGGTTGGATGCAGCAGATGCACTCATTAAAACTTTGTTAAAGATATCCTAGGAAATGTCCTGTGATCAAATCTGCAATTCCTAAGAAGAATACATGATATTGTGGAAAAAAGCATTATATTGCGTAGATGATATGTGGTAGTTTTAATAGGTTTCAATCGCTCGAGCGACTGCTTTCATTCAGTGTCATAAGTGTTTTATACAAAGATGATTGAATTACTATGAAAAGCATTTATATTTTGAATAATATGTTTAGCGACTTCATTTGAATTTGTTTTCACTCGGCTCACACAGAATTTGTATCGGCTTTAACTCCTAAATCAAATTTGTATAAACAAATTGGGTTTACGTTATTGAATAACAGACGTCGCAGCTGAAATTTAACAAATCTGATTTCCATTAAATTTGTGATTAGAATTACTACAAACTGCTCCAATTATTTCAACTGCTTTGAATAATCGTTGGTCCGCGTCAAAAACATTATTAATATAACAACTACAGTGTTTACTGCGAAAAGCAAACATTATTGCAATGTGACTGTACTGTACTTGTATCAGCCCATACACGTCCCACTGCAGGGCACCCGCCATCTCTACAATCGGAATTACGATTTAGAGGGATTAGGCCATATAGTCTGCGATCCTGGCCTAGTGCGGGCTGGCAGTCTTTACATACCATAGTAAATAATAAAAACGCCAAACAGTCACTTGCATACATATATAGTCCTGACCTTACACTCAGATCGAGTCTTGAGTCGGGGGTATCTGGAACTACGAGAGACTTTTCGGTCTCACAAACACCCAGACTCGAAACAAATACTTATCCACACAAACATTTGTTTCGATGCGGGAAATACATACATATCGCTGTGGTATGCAGGTTCCTCACGATGTTTTTCTTTACCGTTATTATATTAAAAATAGACTGATTCCTCCTTCATGTCGTCTTGTTTGTCTACCTGCAAGGTGGCATAACTATCAACTCCCTAAACAAACTAAGAGGACGTACTTCTCGTCCATGGGCGTGGTGGAGGCGCAGGCGAGCACGACGGCGCGGTCCTCGGGCGCCACCTTGAGCTCGCGGTAGAACACGTGGTGCCAGATGCGCTCCATGTTGTCCCAGTGCACGATGCGCCCGCTCACCACCGGCCGGCTCAGCTCCAGCTCTTGGATCTTGGTCACGGCCTCGTCACCTCATTACGACAAAACATTATTGTACTTGCTCTATCTTACTTTTATACTCATTAAATTCACTCAATGATTGTGCAATGCATTTCGAAAAAACATGACATAGAAAAGATTTTAACCAGCGGACATTCTCAAGGCTAGAATCCAGTCACGGTATCCCCTGCCCGTCGTAGCAGGCGACCTAAAGGGGTCATCGGAGTTACTGGGAACACTGCGGGGGCGGTGCGCCCTCACCTATAATGATTCTGAGGCGAATGACAGAGCATAGTCTCTGTCATGGACGCCCATAACACCTAAAAGGGCGTCCAAAATAGTCGTAACTGGGGGTCATCCGGGCCCCATATAATTGAAGGACCGTACCGGACGTAAATCTGTGCGCTTTTCTCTCTGGGATGCCCACGTGCCGCCCGTAATGTGTGTGACGGTAATCGAGAGGTTTTTAGTCAGTATGCTGGCGTACGCATTGGCAGGAACCCAGCTCGGCTTCAACATCCGCATTGTGCCAGGCTGGAAGGCCAAGACACTGACATACCCCTTTCGACCTCCCCCGGGGTAACGAAAGGGAAGCTTAATAGCTTTTTCTCTTGAACACAAAAAGGGTGTTTCCAATTATCTAAATACGAGTTAGCGAGTTTTAATATAACAGCCTCAAACCGATCTCCTTCACGGTCGCACGTACCGATATACACGTCATAGTGCTGCCGGCCGTAGCTGCCCTGCAAGTAGTTGGGGCGTCCCACGATGGTCCTGAATATGGACACGGGGTGGTTGTCGCACGAGAAGCCCGCCTTGATACTGTAGCTGCCGTTGTCGATCACCACTACTGGCTTCTCAAAAGCCATTTTTGATTAAACAGACAGAAGCCTAGTTGTCAATGAAAATGTTGACAGTTGATTTTGTTTAGGTATAATATTCGACACTGCCCAAATAGTTTTTATCCGTTTGCGAGAACTTTGATGTGAGCTAATATATACCCAATGTTGAAACAAACCCAGTTTGTCGTACAGTAATTTGTCCTTAAAATTGTACAATAGAAATGCAGTTGCAAGTATAACCCCCCAAATTGGTAAAGCGCAGGGACTTTGTCAAATTAACGTCCACGTGACGTCAGCCGCTTATTGACAAGCACTTGACAAGTAAGGCGAAGTATACAAAAAAAATAAAAATAAATACACCCAACAGTCATTGGTGGCCTGTTGGTAAACGGACCAGACGCGGCTGCCTACATGTTCACGGTGGTCGCGAGTTCAAATCCCAGGGCACACCTCTGACTTTTCGGAAACTTAACAAAAATAATATATATATATATATATATATATATATATTATTTTTGTTAGTATTACAGTTTATTTTTAATGTTATATCTCTATCGTAAATTACCCTCGCTTTGTGAATGTTGTACACACCTATAATAGGCATGTGCATCAGAATCTTATATTGTAAGTATTTTGGTAAATTTGTAATGCATATGTTGTTGGTGTGTCTTTTTTAAATAAATAAAAAATAATAAATAAAAATCTAACGGTGAAGGAAAATATTGTGAGGAAACCTGCATACCATAGCAATTTTTATACATTTTTATGGTATGTAAAAGTACGCCAACCCGCACTAGGCCAGCGTGGTGGACTATATGGCCTAACCACTCTCAATCGTACTTTCTATTGTAGAGGAGGCCCGTGGCCTGCAGTGGAACGTATATGACCTGTAGGGTTATTCACGTAATTAAATAAGTTCAGTTGCAGTTAAGTTTCGATCAAAACAGCCCTTTTCGTATTCTCGTAATTTTGACAACCGCTGTCATATACGCTCGCGTCTAGTTCGCGTCACGCGAACGCTTTAGCGTATTCTACTGCTGCGCGTTTGATGTGCGTGATTAAGATCGCAACTTGAACGCTATTCAACTATTCATTTGACGTCGCAAATGACAATTTAGTCCGATCGACATGCAGCACATGTGCAGATTCGATTACGCTCAACACAAGCTCCTCGCCACCAACTTTTGTAAATATAATTGTTATATTTGTTTTAATCCAGCTGTTTTTTATGAACGTAAGTGTTTAAATGGAATATTCGTCTTAGTCAAAATGTTCCTAACATTTTGTCTCTGGCAGATCAAATAGACGTAGAGCGTCGGTAAGCTAGGAGTATAAGGCTGCAAAAGATCCATACTCTAGTTTTCGGGTAGGAATTTTATTAAAGCTACCGTCTGATCAAAGACTTGGCGCTGCAATTAATAAATCGTTTGGCAGCTTATATCCCAAAGGAGAAAAGGATGGATGAATTAAGTGTGCAAGCAAAGGTTAGCTGAACCAAACTGATGTTATGATATGTGAACAATTTAAAATACCCACATAATTTGATTTGTCAGTAGTATACACATCAGAGTAAATTTCAGGTATTCATATCACTATCCTTTTATGCTAGTGGATCATACCAAACACTGGTGGGTCAAGTCAGGTACCATGGTAAACACCATGGTACTTACTTGACAGCCTACAGTTTCAAGGGCTACTCGCCAAGTGACGAAAACCCTTATCATGTAACATATATTTAAAGAATATGTTATATTTCCCATGACAAGGTAAGCCCGTGATGATATTAAAAGATGGTAAATGTCCTTTCTACCTACTAGATAGTTAGTAGAAATATATCTATTAAGCTCTTTTTTTATTTTTCTGTTTCTATAGGAAGTTCAAGTTACCGGAGGTAATTGGCCATATAGATGGTACCCATGTTGCCAATGTAAGACCTAACCAACATGAAGAACGATATTTTAATAGAAAATGATATAATTATCTCAATGTTATGGCTGTATGTATTTGTAGTTCCCTCATGTGCTGAAAAGACTAGAAGCCATGTCAAAAGTATTACATACGACTGACGTACAGTTGACTTTGACACACGCGCAGTTTACGCACAGCTTACGTGCAGCTAAACAATTACAAGAATACCATTTTGCACCAAAACCTAAACTTAATTGCAACTGCACTGCAACTTGATCGGCGCGTCAAGAAATTACGTGAATTAACCCGCTGATCCCACACAATCCAGTCTTGTGTCGTGGCTATCGGGAACTACGAGTAAACTACGAGTCTCACAAAGACCCAGACCCGAAATAAATAACTATGGCTCACACATATATTTATCTCGGTGTGGGGATCGAACCCGCGGCCTCTCGATTTACAGCCGGCATCTAACCAACTGCGCCACGAAGGCTGTCTATAATATAAATGGTGCAATTTTTTATCATTTATATCAAAATATAATTTTAAATTATTAAAATTGAAGTTCGTGGTAGATAAGTAGATGCATTTAAATATTATAATATTAAGATAATTAAGTATTTTCGTATATTTTTTACATAAATATGGTAATAATGACAAATAATATCAAAACTTAACAATATTGGTATAATCCGACCAATTCGGACATGCTACGGATGGGTGATGGCTACGTCAGGATGGTGCTCCGCTCGTGCTCTAGTCCTCTAGCGTACAGCCAGCTTAACTTTACTTGTTCAACACTAATTAATTTGCTGGCCTTATATTAAAATATTTTATTTTAATTCCTCCTTTGATAAAACCCTCAACATTTTTCTTTTAATTACGAGTACTACATCCCTATGAAATACAACAGAGAAGTTTTTAACCCTTTAATAAGTAATCATTATTGACTAGAATACAATAACTATATAGAGCGTCACGGCGCGGCGGTGGCACGGCGGTGTGACATCATTTAAGATACCAATCAAAAAAGCTCCATCATAAGGATTATTTTTCTCCATAGAATATAGCACCTTAAATAATAGGAAGACCAAGAAAATGTTAAAATCAGTTAATAGAATCACAATAAAATCGATCAAATGGCCAATTATTTACGTTCCAGATATAGTAAAATAAAATTTCAAAATTATAATATTATCTTGCTTCAGAGTAATTTCCTATGGGTATACAATATTTAGGAAACTTCCCGACCATGTGGCATCGCCGTGGGACGCCCTGTATGCTGAACAAGGACCATATCGGAACCAAAATCTAATAATATGCAACAGACAAAAACACCGGGTAAATTGTAGGAAGCTTATTATTTAGCGAAACTTAAAGCATCACCTATTAAAAGAACTTATAATGAACTCGATCAGGGCCCACATCCGCATACTCCTGTTTAGTCATCCAAAAGTCCTTCAAAGATGTCATAGAAGCCACTATGGAGCCTCCGACCCAGGCGGCGAACCTCCTGGACACCATCGCGTCCACTCCTGCCTTATTCCCCGGGGAACATACCAGGCGCAGTGACAACTCTACGAACAGCCTCTCTGCCATCCCAGGAAAAAGGCTCGATCCACCAGCCAGCACCACGTTCTCATAGAACATTGGGCGGTAGTCCAAATCACACTTTCCTATACTGGACAATATCACATCAACTATGTTGGGACAGTTCAGTCCATCGAGGGCTGGTTGGAATAACACCTCTGGGCATTGGTACAGCTCTTTGTCGAGGAGTAGGTGCTGGCCATCTGGTAGATCGTAGCGTACTTTGCTGTCTCCTGAACTGGCCGTTTCAGAAAGTTGAGCTTCGTAGTCGCGGGCAATGAAACATTTATCTGCCTGAATCAAAGATGTCAAATAAATTTATAAACTTTTTAATTAACACAAAAAATGTAAACACGAAATATCCGTGTTAAATCTTGTTATAAGAGCGAAAACCTCTTGTTTGAGGTCACATAATATACAATGATGTATTTCATTATGCAGTTACTTATTTGCAATGTATTTGTTATTCCAAGTCAATAGTGTTGTCACTTTCTCTTTCTCTTCTCAGCCACAGGACGTCCACTACTGAACATAGGCCTTCCCCAATAGTATTGCACCATGAGTATGCAAGCGAGTATAAAGTAATCAGCTCAGCGGCTCAAGTGGCGACACTTGCAAGCAGTTGTTTTATTTGATGGTTATTTTTAGTGGCAACTGGCAAGAGTCTCGACAACTTGCGAACTACGGACAACATACCAAGCTGGTGGCTTGTGTTTCAAGGAGAAACTATTTTAAGAAAATTAAATTTTCTATTTGGCTGACCTACTTTAAAGTTAGAGCCAAATAGCAATGCTTCAAATTTAACAAATATAACGTAATAGGAGAAAATCGCCTTATGATTATAGAGGCAGCTTGTATAGACAGTTCACTAGGAAGTCCTGAATACTATTTCAAAGTTTCTTACCGAAGAACGTATGTAAACTTTAAGCTTACCTTAAGCTTATCCACCAAGTCCTTCTCCACCGGCGTAGTGAAGGAGTACCCTGTGTCAGTGAGCAGCTTCTGCAGTCGGTGAGAGAGCACCTGCCCTGTGAGCGGCGAGCACACGGTGGCGTGCTGCAGCGGGAACCCCTCGAACACGGGCGCCGCGTAGGTGCAGGAGTAGCCGCTCTCCCACACCACGCCCGACGTCCTGCCGCTGGCGTGGAGCACCAGCGCCGGTGACTTGGCCAGGTACAGGCCGTTAATCGCGAAGCACTCGAATAATACTTCAGCCATTCTCTCCCTCGAACACACGGGAATAACATTTTTTTAAATATTGTACTGGTTTTACCTTCCTTTAATCTTGCGTATCTCAAAAACACCGTATAGAACAGCTCGGGATAATGATGTAGGTTTGCCAGAGAAATTTGTCTGTTTCTATTTGACAATCTTTAGTCTATATGGACTTACCATTAACTAAACCACTACATATTACATTATAATTATAATATTCCACTCATTAATTACAAATGAAACCCCGATCATCACATAAAATAAGTAATTAGCTCTAAAACAAATCGCGATTGAATAATGAAGCTTCCAAGTAAGGGAATAGAAATCTAATATGATTTAGAACGAAACAAATTATCCTCTAACAATATTAGCATTACACACGAGATAATGTAAGACTCGCGAATTATGCCGGCTAGTCGCCGTTATTTGAGACACAAGACAAATATGATCTCACAAAACAAAAACTGCGGGAATGGCGCTTGCAGTTTACGAGTACGAGTGCTGTACGGTCCGAAGTACGAACGTAGGATACTTCCTTTGTAGCAATTTCAAATAACAAGCCAGAGCTTATCGCAAACTTAGCAGATATTGCATCTGAGAATTTGTTTTCTATTTACGGAACAAATGTATTGTATTGCTCTCGAAGTATTTTATATCAGTCCATAATGTATAAAATGAATCGTCAGTTTAAAGCTGGCTGGCTAGTACAAAATATTTTTATTAGTTCAGACCATTGAAGTTTCTACTGGAGCAAAGCCCGTTGGGATTGGAGGATACGACCGATCAAACTCGTGGCTCGTGTATCATACTCGGAGCGAGGATCTTCACCGAAATTATAATGGAAGGTGGATGTCTAACTTATAATTAGAGAGACCTATGCCCAGTAGGCGTGCGTGCGTAAGTGCGTGGTGGCCTGTTGGTAACGGACCAGACGCGGCTGCCTACATGATTACGGTGGTCGCAGGTTCAAATCCCAGGGCACACCTCTGACTTTTCGGAGTCATGTGTGCATTGATAGTCAATTACCACGCACTATAACGGTGAAGGAAAACATCGTGAGGAAACCTGCATACCATAGCGATTTGTATAAATTGCTATGGTATGTGAAAGTCCGCCAACCCGCACTAGGCCAGCGTGGTGGACTATATGGCCTAACCACTCTCAATCGTACTCTCGATTGTAGAGGAGGCCCGTGCCCTGCAGTGGGTCGTATATGGGCTGCACCACATGCCCAGTAGGAAACAGCGGTTTAATGTTTATAATTTAACTTGATATCCGCTCCTACATTACAACTGCCAATAAGGGGAAGTGTCGTAAAACCGAACATGTTTGGAATTCTAGTAAAAAGGGCGCTGTATTTTTTATAAATGTCGTAGATAGAAAATTCTTCGTATGTGAAGTCCAAGGGGGTGTTGCTTCCGAGCCAGGGCGGCTTCGTTCGTCGTGGAGAAAGAATAGTGCATATTTCGGGGTTAGGAAAAAAAAATCTTCAATATTTTTTTTCACGATCTGTTAATAGTAAATATGGTAATGTAATTAAGGTATGGGATTATATAATAATTGTTACAATGTTAATAATCTCTCATAAGTATTGCTTATTTTTGGGCTTCGTAGCACACAAAGTGAATGAGACCACTATTTAATAACCTTTTCTTTCATACACATAAGGGTCCCCTAAGATTGGACACTCTAAAAGTCCCCTAATGGCGGACATTTTCATAATTAGGCTCTTATTGTATTATATCATTTTACGTGTTATTTCTTAGATTCATCATGGATAAACATGAACTTCGCTTTAGTAATACTCCTAAATAAAATAGAAAATGCTATATATAAGGTGACACGTACAAGTGTTTTATTAGAAAATGATCAAAAGTCTACGATGTGCTCAAAACATCGATAGAAATGTATATTATGTCTAATTTATTGAAATTTACGTTTTAAGCTTAAATAATTGGCAAATTTACTTAACAAATTGGCAGAGTCGCTTTAAACGTATTTTTCCAGTCTAGATTTCATATGTGTTATATATATTTATTTTATTATATATTTATATACCTATGTATAATGTATATATGTATGTGTATCTATACGTGAATGATTGTTTGTTTATATAATATATTTAAGTATTGTTTACATATAAACCCTCAATTCTCAAGTTTCTATAATTTATGCGCCTACTAATTTTCTCTCTGCACTATCCCAAAGGTCGACTGGCAGAGAATGCCTCGGGCATAAAGTCCGCCTTTATACTCTGTATAAAAAAATAAAATAAATAAATAAAGTAAAATGAAGTATCCGATACTAGTGGACCTTTTGGTGGACGTCATTTTACTTTACACGTCCCTACATAGCAATTACATAATTTATAGTAACATGTGAGACTGATTTCATATCTATGTTGATTAACCAAATAGTTGAGACTCATTATAATATAAATAAATATGTTCAACTATTACAAGTATTTTGCGAGTATTATTCTTATTATTCCGTAAGTGTCCGGTACTCGGGGAATTCCCCTTACTTGTCTAATCTCATATATAGCTGCAGTTTAAATATTTTTCTAAATAATGAAATGCTCCCAAAGAAGGTACGACAGAGATTTACTTATCCTTCCCCGGGACCAGTGGATGCACCGAATGCAGTACTCTAGTCTCCTCGGGCGGCACGTGTAGCTCTTTGTAGAAGGTGTGGTGCCACAGCTTCTCCATCTCCTCCCAGTCCTGGATGAGGCCTTCATTGACGGGCCAGCTTAGCTTCGAGACACCTCGCTTGTCTACAGCCTCTCGACCGCAGTATATGAGAGGGAACCCGTCTAACAGACCTGGACGACGAAACCTGTTTAAATCAACATCTAAGATATGTTTACCAGTAATCAGTATCTTGTACATACTATTTTACATACATAAACTCACGCCTATTTCCTAGAAGGGGTAGGCAAAGGCGCCACCATGACACCCACATGACACCCACATCTTCCATCCCACGAAGTTATAGGGGGCGAGCCCATCGCCATATCGGACACAAATTTTTGACTCCGGGCCGATAATGAATTGAAAAATCTAAAGTCGCTTTGCCTGATCCGGTATTCGAACCAGAGACCTCAACTTTGCAGTCGTACCATAGAACAACTATGCCACCGAGGCAGTCACGTAGACACGTACTATTTTTTTGGTATTAAATGACTGTAACCCAACGGAAAAATCTTTTCTGTTTGTCTGTACGATTTGCGGAAAATTTTTAGTCATAGAATATTCACGGCTTTTGCTTTTTATGCAAATAACTGCCATTCCTACGAAACTATCATAAATAGGCTTGCAACACATCGTCTGCGCCTAATTTGTAATGGTTCGTTGTTACTATCAGGCGTCCAGTCTACTCTTTTACTCGCATACTGTAAAGCACACCACATAAGAGCAACGCAATCAAATAGTTTCCGCATTAACAACTGCTGCAACACTTGATCGCCGTCGACAAAGTGACTACGGCAGCAGCACAGCGCACTCAGCCCCGGCCGCGAGAGACTCGCGTCTGCTACTAGTACTACCTGCAACGCCGGACTTTAACTCGATTAATAGTCGCCCTTTGTTGCGTTCAAACGTCCTTCTAAAGTGCTGCTTGAGTATTTATACGCGAAGCTGAGTATGTGTTTGAACTTCAATGCTGTGAGAAATATCTGCTGCATTTATTTTTGCTAATTTAAAGCAATATATCTCGTTATTTTAAGATAAGCGCTAGAAATGTGCAACGCGGGTCTAGTTTTTATGTAAATTTATTTAGCATGAATTATTTTTTCTTTCCAAAAAATAGTCAAATATTTTTTTTGTGAAAACATATCACAAACACAATTTCCACACGCATAGGCACTGCGACCTCAACAAGTATCGGTATAATACTACACAAACTCCAAAGTCATAGTTTTTGAGTTCGGTTAAACTTTGTTAGTTAAAATCGAATGGCGAATATTTCTCACCCCCTTGCATATATTCTGGAAACCCTAACACTTACCTCCCTACCACTGAAGGGAAGGAAGCCCTTGGGAAGGATTCTCCGGCGAAGCCAGCCTTGGTGCTGGACGAGCCCACGTCCACCACGACGGCGGTGTTGTCGCTCGCCATTGCTTACAAATCGGAACCAACTAGATTTACTTTTTATCAGCAATCTGATTTAGGTGGCCTCGAAATATTACAGTTTAACTCATTCAGCTCATTGTAACTTTGTATGCAGTGCAGTCACTTGGTCGTGCTGGGTCAAAAAATTACAGAAAATTTTTAATACAATAAATAGTTGTTTATTTGTGAATGTCACATTCATCACAGTGAGCCGGTCGAAGCTGCATCATCTTATTACGCAATTGGTTTTTTCCCACTATGCCACGAATGCATTCTAATATCCTTATTTATTTATATTCTTCATTGTACACCAGGAAAACAAATAATGGTTATCACTAAAATAAAAATAAGTACAATCGGCGGCCTTATAGCACAAGGCAATCTCTTTCAGGCAACTTTTGGATGTACATAAGAGAAAGGAGAGGGAAAGGGAAGTCAAGGGTGTAAAGAGACAGAAGTATACATTAATAAATAACAATATTACAAACTCGTAAAAAATCAAAATATATTAAACATAAACTCATACAACATACATTCATATATAATATAAATATTAAACATATGTCAATATATTTATACATATTGTAACCATGTAACATTTGTAACCGATCGATGTCTGTACATGGACGATAAATGAGAAAACCTGATATGGGGGGACTATATGCTAATGGAATAGTAAAAGCACAGCAATGTGTAAGTTCAGTGAGAGAGATAGTGCTCCTTGACTAATGATATAAATGATGCCAGTGTTCGAGTCCGTCTCACGACATCCGGAAGTGAGTTCCACAATCGAACAGCTTGTATGGAGAATAACTTGTCCATATATGTCAAAGTGTGTGCGGGCATTCTTAATCTCAGATTCTCCGATGACCTCAGCGATCTTTCATGGAAATTATGAAGAAATACCAAAAGAAGTGCTTAAGGTTCAATTCCTACCTCGCTAAACTAAAAAGACAGTCGATTTACAAGCCGTCAAGCCGCCGCTAGTCGGATGAGATTAACCTCACTCTCAACTCGCTTCTCTATTCATAAGATGACGTAAAGAAATGTCGAGTGAACGTCGAGAGTATTCCTGGCGGCAGAATTATCCTTCATTCATTACGTTTATTGCGGAGTGGCTTGAAAGCTCTCAGCGCCAGCGCGCAGGTAAGATGTAGCAGTCGGCTCCCCGGGGTAATCAAGTGCCTTGCCATCAGACATTAGTGCTAAGGAACGCTGCATACAACGTGCTCTATTAACGCGAACATATTTCTTACAGAGCGCGCTTTGAGTAATTCTAACTGCAGATATAGCTTCTTTTACGGGTCGATCGGTACGTTTCTTTGTTTAATGCACAAAGGATTATGGAGAGCAAAACTATGTTTCAAAACAAAATGAAACTAAAAACTATGCTTACTACTGAGTAGTATATGTATAGATTCGAGTGTATCATAGGATTACAAAGCATTTTTGGTTAAAAATAAACAAAGGTTAGAAGTCGACACTATGAACTTATTGAATTGTTGATAATATTGTTTGTATCACTTTATATTGTAGGTACATAACTGTATACCTACCTATTAAATTGAAAAACGATACACCGTGGTCCCGTTTCTAATACAAAGCTATAACATGAGCCAAAGCAGTATTTTTTTGATTTGTCAGGAAAAAAGAAATACACGAAAATATTTTACTACTCCGATCCCTTCTTCTTGTATCTATATCTAGAATACAGCATAAATCATACTTTTACTCAGAAAGTGAAAGAAGTCGCCATAAAAAAGGTTTTACGAATTAATTCCGACAGGTCGCTGCGGTCCTCAGTACAAGCCTGTATTTAGCAGTGAAATTCATAAAAACGCATCCCGAATGTCACAATACCCCTTTGCTCTTCCCTCCCGCTCATTATTCCTTCCCACTCACCTCCCGATTTCATAGGCGGGCAACACATCTATGATCCAAGCGTTCTCTATATGAATGACACTAACTAGCAGTACACTATAAATATACTAGATATTAACCAAATGCATTTGTTACAGTTCTGGTCGGCGTTCGTGCCGTGCGCCACGCAGAATAAGGACGCAGTGCAGCTGACATTGGAGCAGATCGACGTCATCAAGCGCCTCGTCGACAAGTACCCTCAATACTTCCAGTTCGCCACCTCCGTTACTGGTGAGTATCCAAATATTTTGATGGGCATATTAAATAGCCGCCGTCATAGTGACAGCCCTACGTGATGTTGGAAAACCCGTCACAGTTCGTCGTGACTGGTGACCCTTGCAAATGTATCGAGTTTCGGGTTTAGCCTGTATATCTGTCGTGTCCGTCCGGTGGATGAACTATCAGGTCTACACTTAACACGTGGTGCATTATGGTCTGTTTGTCGTCTACGTTATAGAAATATGTTATATACACAATACAGTCAAGAGTACTCATTTCAAGGTTATGGCTACTTCAATATATTCCATTATAAGCCCCGGCCATAGTTGTTTCCCTTCCTTTTCCGTTGCCAGTGTTTTTAACTTGGTTCCATCTTCAGCATTTACAATATAGTTCCACGTATTAGTTCAGATTGTAAGTGATGAATAATAATGAGATCATATAGATACGGTCTCAGATTCACTATCGTATTCCATGATGTTATCAAGCTCGAGCTCTATTTGAGTGAAAATATTAATCATAAATTAACTAACTACGATAATACTTGGGTCGTCTGCGAAGTTCATTAACTATTTTAGACATTCCGAACTCGCTTCAACAACTTTCTATTACTTACGTTCAATAGTTTCTAATGAAGTATTTTTCGATATTAGAAAAATATATATAAAATTTAATGATTCTTAGAATTGATAAACTTGATGAATTCGAACAAAGGTAAAATGGTCTTAATGAGTTCATTATCAATTAATACACCAACTGTTTACTTTTTGGGATACTCCAGGGCTTCAAGGGGAACTCTCAAATGACTCCAACGTGACTCTAGTGTTCGTGATCATCTCCTAATCCCCAAAAGCAAAACATATTCACTTAAACTTTAGTAGCGAGTACAGGGGATTTCTTGTGTGATTTTAGCGCTGGATTTCACACGGATTTAATTAAAACAGCTTGAGCTCGTAAAACGTGTATTCACCGACCAAGCATGTGGCGGAAGAGACAGAGTTGCCATATAAAATCCATAAAATTATGAAACATTTTTATGTTGCCAATGCAACAACTTAAAAAAAAAACAATAAATAAATCAGCTAATGTAAAGTCCGCTGGGGCAAAATATTTTAGACTCTTGGAATTTTAGACTGTTGGAAGTGGTAGACCCATGCTGTTGTCAGTCATGACTCAACATGAATGGGCAGGTTCATCAAGACAGCTTTGCTGTCGCTTTTCGTTCGGTAAGTGAGATTGCCGGATGCCCAATATCCCTTACTTCTTCCCATACTTTTACCTCCACGCTGCCCTCCCTATTAGGCTGGCAACACATCCATGATCCAGCGTTGTGGGTGTGCTCATGGGCGGCAGTGATCACTTACCACCAGGTGACCTGTTTGTTCGTTTTCCGGACATATGCAATAAAAAAAACTCTAGACCTAAATATTAATCGAGTATCAAAAGTAGGTCATCTGGTTAGAGTACTTACTTCTGAATAGATATTGCTGCCTCAGAAAAGTTTAGTGGATAAATATTTAAAACTGAGCAATTAAATAAAGGATAATGTTTTAATATCACCGCGTTCCAATCTAAAATGTAACTATTAAATAAAATGGTTAAAGTTCGCCGTGTGATTTATTTGCGACTTGTCAATACATGGAATAAGGGAGCCGCGCCTGTCACTCGTGTTGCCGCGCGTCCGGGCCCGCACGCCGGGACTGTCGCGAACTGAGTGACATCAACATCCACTGCGACATGGGCAAAAATACGCTGTCAAACGCATGCCAATGAGTTCGTCACTGATCCTTTGACCTTTCAGCAAATGTCAATTAGGAAAGTGAATAAAAAAAAATTCAACCGACTTCAAAAGTGTCATAAAAAGAGAGAAATAAAACTAATATTTTATTAAATCTATAATAGCTAAATATACAAACATTCTTTTTTGAGGTCGGTGCCAACCGATCATCTATGCCCCGCGGTTTTACCCGTATAGCTTATAGTAGGCCAGCTGGCACCGACCTCAAAACAAAAAAGGTTTATATATTTAGGTAATATAGATTTATTAAAAGATTAGTTTTATTTCTCTCTTTTTATTATACTTTTGAATACGATTTAATTTTTTTTAATTATTTTTATTATTTTATTTTCATTTCTATAGCACTAATGTAAACTAATTTCTTACGTTTTCCTAGTGAATGATACAAACGGTACTCTTTATCTAATAGTATCCTAAAGTGTGCGCCCTGATGCACCGCGCCGCGCTGTGGAAAGTAGAGGAGGGCGCCGCGAAGCAATTCTCTCTTTCTGGATTTCAAATTTTGTGTCTATTTATCTTACTAGTATAATTTTATATCGCAACCAGCTATATAGATTACACGTGTTCAGAAGCTAGTATAGATCAACATATCCAAAAACCATGCAAGCCTGACAAAATTACATACATACATCGAATTAATAATGGAGATTATTTAAGTCGATTAATAAAAAAACATTTGTTTTGAGGTCGGCGCCAGGTGGTCGACTACAAGCTATATAACATCACACTATGAACTATGTGGGTAAAACCGCGAGGCCTAGCTGGTCGGCTGGCACCGACCCCAAAACAAATGTTTGTTTATTATAGATTTAATAAAAGATTGGTTTTATTTCTCTCATTTTATTACACTTTTGCTTGAAGTCGATTTAACAATAATTTAATTAATTAAAACGACTGCTAGATAAATAAAAATACTATTTTTAAATTCTAAAAGTGTATGTAGAAGTAATACATGACAAATATTTTTGAGGTCAGTGTTAACTTTTATATTTAGGACCAATTGTGCCCCGCGGTTTTACCCGCGCAGTTCGTAGCGTGTTGTCATGCAAAAACAAAAGTCCAAAGTCGTATAGCTGGCACCGACGTCAAAAAATAGTTGGTATTTTAAAACTAAAGGTTATATTATTTAACTATTAAATTACAATTTTGAAGCAGTTGATTTTTTTTTAATTATATTTTTACATAACCTGTGTTTTTCAATACTTGATAAAGCCATACATTAAAAAAAGTCATTGTAAAATAAATAAAAGGATTTTTAGAAGGCAATTAAAATTAAAATGCAATACTTAGAACTGAATGCTCAAACATTATTTTATCCTGATTAGGAATCTGCAATGTTCTGTCATTGCGTTATACACGTAGAACCTGGATTCAACCCGAAGAGTTAAAAATGAATCAGCTCTTAGTAGCAAGCTTCCTGCTTTATATAACGATATCATTTTACATAACATTACATTCTAAGCCTCTACCAAAAGATATGTCATACAGACCGGAACACGACAGAACTTGCAAACAGTTCTCTAGCGGCAGACGTGGACAAATAGCTGCTGATAAACACCAAACAAGCCTGCATCTTGCTGACTTGACTTGACTGTGCTCAGTGCCGGTGGACGTTAAACATTCATTCCGTATTTACAGCGGCGCTGCTCTTTTTATATGAACGGCCTGAGCACAAAATGCAGAGGTAATGGTTCGATTGGGTCGTCGGTTATCCTTCAGCGACCTAAAATCACCTGGAATTGTTCAATATTGCATTCCGTCGAATCTTTTGCATCGCGGAAGTGTTTGTTTCATTAACACTTTAATGCACTTGGAAATAGTCTATCGTTGTCATTTAAGTCTTAAGTTCTACGTAGAGCCGTGCAATTAATAAATTAAACTGAAATGCATGTATAAAACACTTGAGTCAAGTCAGTACAATATACATAATATACATACCGCTAGCCGTTTTCGGCTACGGCGATAAGGTTTTTTTAAATAAAAATAAATATACATATACATAATGCATCCTTACTAGTATTATAAATGCGAATATATCTATATGTCTGTCTGCTGCGCTTTCACGCCTAAACCGCTAAACCGATTTTGATGTTTGGTACAGAGATAGACTAGACATCGGGAAAGGACATGAAGCTTCCTTGCATTGCGGATTTAAAGCTAGAAAGGGTGGAAAACTTATATAAAAAATCAAAATCCTTACAATCACCAATGCTAAATAGAGCACTTTAATTACTTATTTAAAAACAAAAATTACTGCATATTTTATATTCTTAAAATTGACTCTAAAGGAATTATGATAAGGGTTCAAATGCTATATGGAAAATCTAAACCGTTGGGGCTCTTTATAAGAAAAAAGGTTAACACCTTGTTACAAACGATATCTTAATATATATAAATCTCGTGTCACAATGTTTGTCCTCAATGGACTCCTAAACTACTTAACCGATTATAATAAAATTTGCACACCATGTGCAGTTCGATCCAACTTGAGAGATAGGATAGTTTAAATCTCAAATTATAGTCGCAATTTTAATTTATTGCTAATTATTTGTCTGTTATTATTTGACAGTCACAATCATCTGTTAACTCCAAATGATTCTAACAGATGTCGATACCTTTCGACTGGGTTGAGTAAGTAATCAATAGATGGCGCTGCTATGGTAAATCTACGAACGTGTCATATAAGCTACATTTTAACAGTATAATTACCACGTGTTGTTGACGCTATAAAATTAATTAAATTTAAAATAAGTAGTACATTATACTTTAAAAAATCAATTTCGTAGTCAGAATTTTGGCTGAGCGGAAAGTTTTAGCAGGAATTTTGCAAAGTATTTGTGTTTGCGTATTTTTTAAATGATATTCGTCGTATTTTCGTGTTTATATAAGGCCTATCTACAAAATAAAAGCAATTACAAAAAATTTACAACTTGCCTATTTAGGCATTAAGGGATGAAATGGGATAAAGTGGGACGAACGCGATGAAACCGGTCGGATCCGGATTGCATTCGATGGGAAATAATGGGACGGGATGTAACAGAAAGAAAAGGAGCCAGATGAGATGGGATGGGATACGATAGGAAAAGGGATAGTAGGTACTTAGGTTGAGTTCAGGAGTACAAAAGTTTGAACGGGAATAAGATATTTCTGGTGTGGAGTGGAGTCTAAACATCTTAGCACCCAGGCGAAGCTGGGCCGGGCCGCTAGTAATATTATAATGACATACAACCGCTTTGGAAAAATAGCATTAAGAGGATGAAATATTGTACGGAAAATCTAAAGCGTTGAAGTCACGCATGTCAAACTTGGCACTTTAGTAACTCGTTAAAACAAAAATAACTGCATACTTTTTAAAATTAACACTAAACTGGTTAATAAGTGTTGCAATTTTATATGGAGTATGGAAATCGCTGGAGCTATTTTTACAAAAAAATATTTTTTAGCACCTTATTACAAACGAAAAATAATGGCGGGCAACAATTTTGAAAAAAAAATTAGCATTATAGGGGTGAAATAAGGGATGAAACATTAGTACATAGGCAGCTGCCACAAAAATAAATGCCCATTCATGCTAAGTCATGACTGACAACAGCGTGGCTCTACCACTACCAGAAAAACTAACTCTGAATAAATAATGAATAAATTCGAAACTTGAACTTTATAATTGCTGCTTGTTATAAAAATTAATATAAGCTAATTAGAACAAGAAGTAGCCCAACCACGAGTAACAGCGGCCGCTCCCTACATACATTATAGAATCTCTTTGTCGCGGCTTCATTCATGCAAATTACATTCGCCCTTAAACATGTGCCGCACCCTTGAGGGTTTACACGGCGTACTAAGTATTTGTGACAAACACAGAACTCTCTTAACCATTTTTGTATTGTATTGTATCAGCCCATATACGACCCACTGCAGGGCACGGGCCTCCTCTACAATCGAGAGTACGATTGAGAGTGGTTAGGCCATATAGTCCACCACGCTGGCCTAGTGCGGGTTGGCGGACTTTCACATACTATAGAAATTTATACAAATCGCTATGGTATGCAGGTTTCCTCACGATGTTTTCCTTCACCGTTATAGTTCGTGGTGACTGACTATCTATACACACATGACTCCGAAAAGTCAGAGGTGTGCCCTGGGATTTGAACCCGCGACCACCGTAAACCTACCTCTTAACCATAGTATAGTATTATCTATAGACGTTTCGATAATAATAAGTTGACACTTTTGTTGAATGACTCGACAACGTGGGTACAGACTACAGTGGCTCTCTGCTTGCACATGCAGTGTAGTGGCGAGGTTGACTAGGCAAAACAATAATGCCGGCCTGCTCGAAACTGGATTGACAGAGGCTTAAACCGAAATTCTTTTGCTGGGTCTTTACAACGAGATTCCCATCATTGTATACAGTGGTCGCCATCCAGCTACGCATGTCCTGCCACCAAAACATTTGTTTTGAAATAAATATAGCACAGTGATACATCAATATGAAAATACATGAAGAGGTGGGATTGCAGAGAGCTTGCAAATATATAATATCCCGAGCCGCTTTGGCGATATATTTTAACTCCCGCGGCGACGCAACAACCCACGTATTACTTTTTTTTAAGCGAGTAAAAGAACCTTATTTTAACGTTTCATAACAATCGCATTTACGTTAGCCTTGTTTGTGTATTGCTTTGTCTTCTTTTTTACAATATCATCAATTGACAATCATTAATTGAGTAATGTGTAATGGTCAAAAGACTTTAATATTGAACAAACAAAAACATTTAAGTTTTTTTTTTTTTTATCAATTAAGACGATGTTCGCGCTAAGCATCTAACTTATTTCTCACTTTTATTTAATGTACTTGTCCCCAAACAGGTTAAAACTTTTGGCTCCTATATTCGCTTGATTATATATTTTTTAAATGGGTTGTAATACGCAAAACCATTTTTCTTACATGTCTAATCATTTATGAACTGAGAATTTGCTGAGAACTGAGACAAAAATACTTTGGATTCTACATAATATTGCTACCATAACAACTCCTCGCACTCAAAAATCTTAAATATCTTCCATGCACAGCCATTGATCAACCAGTTATAATTTTACTACTCATAATATGAACACATTTGTTTAGTTTTCGAATATTCCGTATCCATAGTACGAGTACATGTGAGCAGTAGTACGAACCAGATTTATTATGTCGTCATTCGATTCAAATATTATGTCATGTGCTAGAAATATAAATACTCTGCTCGTAGTACTTTTTAATAAATAACCAAGCGAATTAATACGGCTATTCACCCCAGAATTGAACTATTTCTCACAGATACGAGTACATCTTTTTAGTTTAATTACTTAAAAATAAATCGGTACATAGTACGAGTAGAAAAAAAAATACAGTCGCAAAATACAAAAGCAACTTGATGCGGAAGAATGCCGAATCCTGGGCTCGAACCAGGGTCTCTAGACTTCGTAGTCTAACGCTCTGCCAATTGAGCTAACTCGGCTACAGAATACTAGGCGAAATAATGGGTCTAGTTCATATTCGTGTTGACGTACACAACATTGTGACTTTTGATCACACTTGTTAATCATGAATTCAGAGTGGTGTTCTGATGCAAATACACTAGTATAAATGCTTTCTATGTTGATGTTAAAGACAATAAAAGTACAAAATGATTTATCAGGAGAGCGAGGCCATATCAAATTCTGATGAACATCAAATACCTGGTTTTTAATTATTAGCAAAAGACGAAATGGAGAGTAATTATGCTATCAATTTATGTTTTAAGAAATTTATGTTTGTTCCTCTGCAGATCCCCAACTTTTCATCCTATTTTGATTAAAGGTGTTTAATCGATACGTCGTAAAATAAGTTAGATTTTAACTCGACGACGCTTTAACTCATTACAAAAGGAAGGTGTTTTGTCCTATAATGTTGTCCTATAGATCGTCTAAGATCTGCTGTCGCAGGATGTGCAGAATGTGCAAGAAGCGGTGTTGTGCAATCTTCCTCTCTTCTCTTTTTATTAAATTGAACGTTACACTGTACCATGTAATATGTATACTGTATAGCCTTTGTTTACATTGTAATTATAATAATATGTCAAATAATATGATAACATCTATATTTTTTTCTTCAATTTGTAGTTCCTAATATCGCCACACACCAACTTATGGTAGATGTGGTTTATTATAACATATGTAGTTGCCAAATAACGAGGAGAAAATTATGAATGTTTAATGTGTCGAACGCCTGCCTATACGGTGGACGTACGACCAGGTTGAGGTTGCAAGAGGTCACTGGATGCAGGCCGCTTCTAACAAGTCAGTGTGGGGATCCTTGGGGAAGGCCTATGTTCAGCAGTGGAGTTTCTGTGGCTGAATAGATAGATACATAGAAATAGAGAAAAAATTAGGAATGCCTCGGTGGCACAGTTGTACTACGGTACGATTAGAACGCCGATATCATAGGTCCGAATCCCGGGGCGGATAAGTGATATTGGATTTTCCTATTCTCTAGTTAGGAGCTAGCTCTGAGTTAAGAGTTCGGACCCGATATGGCGATAGGCTCACAGCCTATCACATCGTGAGACGGAACACAAAATGCGAAATATGAGTGGCCTGGTTGCATCTCTCCCTACCCTTTCTGGGAAAAGGGCATATGTTTATGTTTGTATGTAGTCCGTAGCCGAGTTAGCTCAGACGGCAGAGCAATAGACTGCGTAGTCTTTTTTTTTTTGGGTTCAAGAGGAAAGCTATTAAGCTTCCCTTTCGTTACCCGGGGGGAGGTGGAAAGGGGTATGTCAGTGTCTCTGGGCTTCCAGCCCGGCACAATGCGGATTTGTGTCCAAGCTGGGTCCCTACCAAGCCTACGCCAGCATACTGACTAAAAACCTTTTGATAACCGTCACATGCATTGTGGGCGGCACCGGACATACCAGGGTGAAAGGCACCCCGATTTGCGTCCGCGTTACCGCCCCGCGCATAATCATTGCTGGTCCTTCTATGATGTGGGGCCCGGATGATCCCCACTTACTTCCATGACAGAGACGATGCTCTGTCGTCCGCCTCAGAGCCGTTACAAGTCTCTGATGACCCCTTTAGGTCGCCTCTTACGACGGGCAGGGGATACCGTGGCAGAATTCTTACACCCCCGGACCACAGGGCGAAGACTGCGTAGTCTAGAGGGTCCGGTTTGAGCCCGAGACTCGGCGGTTTTTGTAGTAATAGACTTGTACTTGTACTTGTATTTTGCAATTGTGACCGTTTTATATTATCACTAACCAATTAGCTTCTAAAAAAAATTTTCAGTAATCAAAGAAGTTTGACTTTTAATATCGAATTTGGGAACAATTGGACCGATAGCTAAAAAGCTTAAAATGGCGGCCACAATTTTAATTTCTGACTATCAATTTAGAATGTCGGGGCGAAAGGTCCTTCAGTTTTTGTTTCATTAATATTCAAATCACCACGATATTACAAATTTTCTTCGATCTTTTGACGTGAGAATGTGTTGTTTTCAAATTATTAGAAACAGTTTTTCTCTATTTAATGCATTATTTGAGATATATTTCTTCATATAAACAACAATCCTTTATTTACTCGTAATCTAATAGTATTAACATGTCCACTATAATGAAAAGTGAAAAGAGAAAAACTGATCCAATATTTTAACAACAACGCACTCGCACGCCAAAAGATCGTACACGATGATAGAAGTTACACTTCAAAAATAGTGTTTCAATTTACCGTACGTCATTACTTCCCAGAATTTAGCAGCACTATCGAATAGAGTATTAATAGAGGACGTGCTTTTTCTTACAAAATCATCGGGATTCCTCGACAGGAATATTAATTTTTCATAAATCCAAGTATGCAGTTTTAATCTTCATGCAAATCGGACTCGTGATTCCTTTCGTCATAGTTTTTGAATTGGCCGTCCACGCCTTCTAGAAAAAATCAGGTATATTAAGGTGGGCTGAACAAATTTATTTAGGCAGCATATCAAAACAAATGTTTGGCCGGAGTGGTTATAATAGTAAGCAATGTAGTCGTCTGCATGTTGCGACCTCCGGCGACCTCACGGGTCGACCACCCCCAGCAGCGTGAGACACTTTAAGTTATTTAATTTAATTAAATAACAAATACTTATTGTATGGTAATGTCTGCTGGAACGTTAAATTACATTATTTTAAAATATATTCTATAAGTCATGAACTTTGTATTATTTTAATGGTGCATACTTTGTGAGCTATCCTTCCAGCGGTATGTAATGAAATGTTTTTGATTTACTATTATACTCGTACGTTTGTGCGCTTCGTATTTTCAGAGCGGTATTTAAACCTTCGCGTAGAGATAACACAGGTGTGCAGTCTTTGTCCGCCCATGGCGTTGTACTCGTAACGAGTAGCTCACAAGCAGGTGCAATAATTATACCTACCGTGTATTCGTACGAACGAATTATGTTTTATTATTTAATAATAAAACATCACAAATATAAAATAACAACAGTCGTAAATACGTACAAATTATGTTGAATTCATGAATTGCAATCTGCACGATATCCACGCTGTTATGTGGTCAGTGTGCATTAGTAAGATCGACAAACGCCTCACTTACTAGTAGTACATTTCGCGATTAAAACGTTAAAATATTTAAGTCATAAAAATATTATTTAAGAACTACCTTCCTCATATTGACTATTTGTCCAGTCAAATGAGTGAACATTATGTAAGAATTCTACCGCTGTAGTATTACAAAGTCGTCTTCTTTATGCCGACATCGCTCTGAATTGATAAAGCATTGAGACAAGATTGCCCATTACACTGACCATCAGCTAGAGGGCACTTCGACTCTGATTTCCTGCATCCACATCGTGAACCACGCTCACTTTTGCAGTTGCAGGATATTGTGTTGAGCAATCTCCTCTCTCCGACAATGTTGTGGTGATAGGATCAAATAATCCAAGAATCGTGATAAGTAATAAGATTAGTAGAAAGTAGTGCCTTGGAAAATGAGACGGTCGTAACTATACGAGTACAATACGATGGAACACCTATCCCTACTGGCTCTGAATAGAAAAAATCCTACTGTATAAGAGAGGTTCTAATTTCCTGGTATAATTTACAAGTTAACATTTTAACTTTATGAAATAATTTAAGAGTTTACGGATTTTAAATAAGATGTACTTAATGATTTTTTATTTAAAATGTAAGTAGTGGAAAGAGAATATAATGAAAGTTTCTCCCTTAATTATAATTAATTTTACGAATTGGTCAATTGTTATTTAATAGATCGAAATGAGAATATTAAATATAATATAATATAATACAGTTAGTAAAAAATGAAATCATTAACAATATTGTATTCAACAATGAGTGATAAACTGTACATGGCGTGTTTTTGACCGGGACTACCAGTTGACCTTAAATGATGCTCTAAACGCGCGCTCTCCGCCCTCTATCTCGAAAACGATTCCACGTTTAAAAAATCTGTTGTAACTAAACTTGTAGGGCATTAAATCCTCTACAATATTGTTGATACAAATAGCGAAAACCCCATAGGAAACCTACCATATGTAGGTTGTAAAACAACTTTTAGGATGTCACAATACAAGTTTTTACGGGTTTATAGCTTGGTATCTCACATTCCCAAGTGAACTTACTAAGATGACTGGACTACACAGCATGAAGGACATTATTAAAATGTATTTGCCTCTTATAACAGTATTTTATAAGATATAATAATGTATGATATTTGGACAGACATCCTGGAGGCGCACAGCGCGCGGCCGCGCAAGATCGCGTCGCTGATCGGTATCGAGGGCGGCCACTCCATCGCCAACTCGCTGGGCGTGCTGCGCAGCTACTACACGCTGGGCGTGCGCTACATGACGCTCACGCACACCTGCAATACGCCCTGGTCAGTGCTCACCCGCGTGCACACGCACATACACACACCTGTCTGCTTAGTTCATATACGAGTATCTATATTTATTAAGTGCCACAGTTCACAGCCACATTGTCGCTATGATTGCCGCAGATATTATTGACTATAATATATGAAATATGAGACGTCATGTTCATTCGCTAAACAATTATGACCGTGCAGCGAATAACTCAATGAACCGGAACAATATTTGCTAAACAATTAGTGTTTAATCGCTTGATAAACAACTAAATCACGCTCCGATAAATTTGGGTTAGCTTGAATAAATAACCGGATACAATGCTAACTATCCTGTTTCAGTTACAAGCGTGAAAATGTGCACAAACTGCATTCGCGAAACAACTTTATAAAATCTATTTTCATCTATTTGAAACGTTTGTAAATCCCATTGATATTTAAAATCGCCGTGAAATGTAGAAGAGCCCGTGGAAACTGGCGTTCGTGCGGCCGCGGCCGAGAGCGCTCCCCAACGAAAACTATTCAAAAACCAACGGCGTGTGAAAATAGTTCGCCACTCAAAGCCTTCAACCGCTTGTATGGTAATGCAGCTCTATAAGGATTATGTACATGCTGTATCTCAGCTAGATCAAAACATTCTGCGTCATGAAAATACTATTTGCGGTTACGTTAAAAAATATCAACTACCTCTACAACTACAACTACCTACAATATTTTCTATTGATAAAAGCAGTTCACAGTAAAAATAAATGCAAATAAAATTGAATGTGTCTCAATTGAATAGTGACGGGCGGCAAGCAATGTGAGAGACAGTATGTTCTATTGTCCTGTCCAGACCAACGTTTGTGTGACAAACAAATGTTTGTGGCAGGCCTGGTTGTAGTGGCGTTTAAATCACTCATTAATGTACAATTCATTACGTCACATGACGTGTGGTTTACCGTAGGATGACACTGAGTGTACCACGAGTATACGACTATACGCGACAGGTGGGTACGACTATTTTCTAGTGATGTAGTATCAGTTATCACGTTCCAAGTAGTTTGTATCGATGTTTTTGCAACGGAATGACGTAAGAGTAAAAATAATTACCTAAGTAAAACATATTTTCAGCATGCAGCATTTTTATGACAAAAACCTAATCTACAATTTGTAACTGATTAATTTCGGCACATGGAAGTTAAATGAGAAAAGCTTTTATGGGGGAACTGTATGAACGTAATAAAACCGTAAGAATGGGACTGAATTATTGTTTTTTTTTTCTTTAGCTTTAAAAGCTACCGCAGTCATTCTGTACGCAACAATATTATACACATTTTGCTATCTCGACCGGTCACGTACTATAGGTCGTAAATAGTTATTACTTTTTACCACGGTAAACCATCCATTCCAAAGACCATTCTTCAAAAAGGAAAATAAATACACATTCAAAAGCCGTGTCTTTCAAGCGAGTGACATTAACGATTACATTCATGAATCACCAGCTTTAACTTTGGTGTCCATAGCTGGCGAAGTTAGAAACGAGCTGTGAATATTGTGTAGTTGGTCGTCAGTGGTCGGCGGGACGTCCGGCGCGCGGCTCTTGTCCGACATACTTTAACAAATAGCCCTCGCCGCCGCGCTGTGCAACTTCCCAGCAATCCATGTTTTGTGGATGCCGACGTTTTTTGTCTGCTGCATAATGACTGCAATCGTGGACGAAGTGAGGGACGAACTAAGTATCTAGTTGTCCGTTTCGGGCCGTTGATTTGGTGAGTTCGATCTCATGCAGGTGTTCTCTTGTTTTTATAAATACTTGTATTATGGATATTATTATCGTTCGTTAAGCCTTTACAAGATCATTTAGGTACAAAGGTATATCCTTATTAAAAGAGTTTATATCCAGCCTTGTCAATTCACTCCGTTTTATGTATGCAAAAAATAATTGCTCTAACACTGAGGTAAGGGCTCACATATATACTCGTAGATCCTCCTATTATAGTTGGCGTCCATACAGATTGTGTATTATTTCTTCTCAACTCTGCGAATATGCAATTAATCTAAGTGATGTTCCCAGCGCCTGCAAGTCCACGACTTGTCTCCAATCATATTCATCAGCAACCATGACTCCAATGAAAATGCAACGCTGGCCCCTTTCAAAAGCATTTTACAAAAAATAGGCTCGGAATAATTTCCCTAAAAAGTCCTCTTTGGAATGGGAATGTTCACCGGCATGTGTTGGATGTATCAATGAATAAGAACGGCTTTGGATGCATAATTGAGTAAGATTTTATTGAACGCGGGCTGCTTTTGAACAGAGTGCACACTACACAAGAGAGACACAGCGGCACGTCGGCGCATTAACTAGGCATCGCTCGCGGGCACTAACTAATTGTACTAGCTTTGTTCCTGTGTAACTAATATATTTTTCTGATAAAGCACATTCCCTCATAATGTGTTCCATGTATCTCCTGCCTGCTACATTAAAATACGACTTTATATGAAAATCCCTACTGAAGATTATTTAATTTAGTTAACAAATATTTTATCACAAATCCAATAATCAAGAAATTTGTTGAACTTGGACTTAATATCAAAATTCTCTCGGAACACCATTGTTAAAATTTGATTTTTCTTTAAAAAAAAAGTAAATTAATAAACAAAAATATTGAAAAAAAATCACCTGACTGCGTCAATATCTTTAATCCTTATTAAATTAATTGAAGAACTGAAAATATAGAAACAAGATTTTAATTAGAATATTTTATTTTGGTTTTGAATGACCTTAGTTGCGTATTCAAAAACGCAGTCGGAGGCATTACACGCTCACTTCTCATAATGTTGCTGGTGATATAGAACATAGGTAGAGCCACAAAATGAAGGAGTGAGCAGATATGAGAATTACACAATAAAAAAGTAAATATACCAAACAGACACATACTATGAGCCCACATTAAGAATTTAGTGTCGTGTCATCGGTATCTACGAGAGACTTCTCCGTCTCAAAAACATCTGAAACTAATACTTGTGAGCTAAACAAGCATTTGGTTTCGGTGCGAGCTTCCTACCCGCACCTCTCGTTGCACAGCCGGCGGCTGCTGAACTGCGACACAGAGCCTGTCGATGACGTCATTTCGTATATTTTTTTCATCTCCGCCAACAATCATTTTGTAACCTGTATGATCACCGAACTTGTATCATTCTTATACTTATTTGAAAAAATCTAGTATGTATGTGTATATTCGTATTTTCTTTCTTACCACAAATAATGTATCAAACGGTCGTTACTTTTCGCATAAAGTTACTTTGTGAGTGCGACGGTGACAAAGGCTACTTTGTAGTTTGTACCTTTTATAGAAGGAGCCCCTACGCTTCTCTTAATGAGCCCGCTGGTAATTCTACGTAAAAGTGCAGGTAAAGCCAGTGTGCAGTGAAGACGTTCGTGAAGCAAGGTTTGTTTAATATTTGCATCATAAAGAGACACGTGAATAAATGTATGCGTTGAAACGAGTACATTTATTACACAATATTTTCGTAAAGTTGTATCGAGGCGCGCGCTGCTCCGCGGGCGACAGACGCAGGCTTTAACGTCCTCTCTAAATGTGCTTCCAATAACAATACCATTTGCCGGAATAAAATGTTCCGCGGAACCATAAAACAACTGCTGCCGTGTATTTTATACAGTAAAAGCATACTTGATTCGTTGAGTCGAGACCAAAGTAAAGCCCCATTTACACGGGTAACGGAGTTTCTCGCCTCGAAGGTAGATTATTGTAAGGATATAAAAAAGTGTCATCGTGTACATATGGCGGTTATGTGATGCGCTAATCGCATACGATCCGCGAGAAACTCTCCGCGTGTAAATGGCGTTTAATAGCTCATGTTGTTGCCCAGCGGCCGGAGAAATGTGAAATTATGAGAAATGTAAAAATATTGCTTTTTTTATTTTCTTAGTAAAATATTTCTTTTTAATTGCGATGAATGCAATGCAAGACGAGCATACCATACGCCTGATGGTAAGCGATACGACCGGTCTTGGGTAGTAGCAAAACCAAACCACACCACGAATTAGAAAGCAATGCTTGGTATTCCATCCTGAGACATGAGATGTTAAGTCTCATGATGTCCAGTCATTACTCTGGCTACAATGTCCTTCAAACTTGAACACAACAGTGTATTTACACTTCTGTTTGGGAAAAAAATAGACAGCAGTGGTAGTACTTAACGTACTAAATATATTGAAAAGCGGTCTTGCGGTTCGGCCCGATCATCATATAAGTAAATCGAGAGGTAAATACTTATGACTTGTATGTTGTTGTGCGCAACTTGTATGTGAGTTTATCCACAGTGCGCCAACAAGACTGTCAAAAATTAACTTTTTTTTTTTTTTTTTATTCTGGCACGGCATGATGACTGCACTGCACCTGATGTTAAGCGCAAATGCCGTTCAGACAGAGTATCGAATGGCATTAGACGGCGGTCCCATGCCATTCGACACAATTATGCCGGCCTGCTGAGATGCTTCTTCACACTACGGCGGAAGGACCCAGGATTATAGGAAGGAGGGAACACGTGTGACGGCAAACAATTCCACAGCTTCACAGTGCGGCACAAAAAAGAATTTGCGAACTTTTTTGTTCGCGCCGAGATGGTTTGAACCGTCAAGCTGTGGCTTCGCAAGCCAGCACGCGTGGTTCTGTTAAGGAAGCGCAACAAATGTAGCTGCTGACGTCGTCACAGTGGGAGGAAGAGCGGACAGGGATTTTGAAGAAGCTTAAAAAGCAAGTAATAGCCATATAATTTTGCTATCCAAGAAACCAAGTTAACATGAAAGCGAGAGATAACTGCCAACCTGCTTAAAATTCTGTGGAATTTGGGGCAGGTCTAACTCCATGTAAGATATTCTGATCTCAAAACGCAACGCACTTTCGCGTGCGTGTGTGACGACTTTTGCTATTTGTACACAGAGGATACACGAGAAATACGATTATCCAGCCAGTGAGTTAATATTGACCAAATATTTTCTTAATCGCAGCGTCACTACAGATGTCCTGTGCCTATTCGTATAGCAGTAGCAACAATACCCTCAAACCATTGGTCATATTACGCCATAATAACAGAGACTGCCGGGATAGCGCTTCAGGTGCCCACTCAACCTATCACCTTACCACTATCTATACATATAAATAAAATTGGAGTATCTGTTTGTAAAGTGGAAATTGCTTTTTTTCTTCAAGTACATATCGTTATTTACACGATACAAATACCGCAAATGAACTTTGAAACTGTTTTGTCTGTCTCTCGGTCTGTTTCTTGCCGCTAATCTCGAGAACGGCTCGACCGATTTTGACGGGACTTTCACTGACAGATAACTAATTTTTGCGGGAGTAACTTAGGCTACTTAAATAAAATTTTGGAAAACAAATTACGGCTCCTATTAAAAAATAAAAACCCTTAAATTTTGAGGTTATTTTTTTAAGAGGTTATTATAACACGCGTGTGACAGAGATCATTGGTTTTCTTCGATTTATTTTGATGTCAAAAACATTTAGGCCTCCGTAGGTACGAAAAGTCTTTTAAAAAATTGAGCCTGATGGTATAATTCAGATCTCGAACAGAGCAGGGAAAGCAATATTTAAATCGTAATTGATATCGTAAGTGGTTCATTGGTTTTAGAATTTCACATTTGTGGGAGGGGTGCGGGGAGCAGGGGGTGGGGTAGAACTATTTGTGGTAATATCGGGTTTTGAAAATATGAACTTCAACATTGGAATTATTTCTCCTTATCACAAGTAAATAATGAAGTGATTCACGGTTTTTTTAGTTCTTTTGGATATCCACATTTTAGAGGGATGAGACGAGGGTGATATAGATTATCGAACAAGAACTGACATATTTAATTTAATAGCTATTATTATGCGAATTTTCATTTCAAAAATACATAAATAATCATTATCATTAAATATTTTAAGTAGTTCCGCCAGTCGCCGCCACACTGCGCTGAAACACTTTTTCAGTCTTCAGTGCTTTTTTAGTATTCATTAGTTGTGGTAAAAATATAGTTTTTGGACAAATATATATAATATTTGGCCACTATTTAACACAATAATAAAACGATATATGTACACATATATAGGTATCTATTTTAAATTCGTATTATAATGTTGTATGACACTGTTATTATTAAAAGTCTAGAGCATTGTACGTTCTCATAGCACACGTACGATTTGAATATCTAATAAATTACGAAGGGATTTTACTAAATATATAATGCTCTTAATGACTCGAACATTTGCAGTGATTGAACCTGGGTTCTTAATCGACTTCAAAAAAAGTAGATTATCAATACGAAGTGTATGTATGTATTTTTTGTCAGAATTGCACGATTTTTAGATATGTTATTCTATACCAGCTTCTGAACACGTGTGCCAAATTTCATAAATGTATATATGTTTGTCCCCGCATGTCTCAAAAAGTATAAGTCGGATTTCAAAAATTCTTGTCGCGTTGGATTAGGTTTAGTCCAACTTAGGAGTGTGTAAGTTTCATAGAAACCGGTTCAGTAGTTTTTGAGTTAGAGCAGGGGTGACCAACCATTTTCAGTCCGCGAAGCGCATCCATGTGTACGTTACGTTATCCATGTACTATTTTATCGCGGCGCCGTAATCTATCTAACTGGTTGATAGGAATATGGTACTAGTTAGGTAAATAGGCACAAAAGTTAAAATCTAGAGAGAGAGAATTTCTTCGCGGGCCCTCCTCTACTTTCTATGGTGCGACATGGGTGCGACGCACCAGGACGCACACTTTAAGACACCGTGAGATAAAGAGTACAGTTTGTATCATACACTAGGAAAAATGTCTAAATAGTTATCTTAGCAAAGAAAATATGGTAATCAATTCGTTTTAACATGGTAAGAAATAAGCTACAAAACTAAAAAAAATAAGAAATAAATAATAATGTTGTCTTGGGTTTACGCGAATGTTACGCATTGAAATAAAATGAATTCTTACGGATTTTAAAGCGAACTTAAGGTAGTTTTTAATATTTTTTTTATTCCTGACGTTTCGATCACTTTACAGTTTTCGTAGTCACGGGGCGGACTGAGGTTTAGTCAACCGCTTAGTGACTGTTACAATTTTACTATCCTTAATTTACAATTATTAAATTAACAAATTAACTGGTTTTTGCGATCTGATTTACGCAGAAGGAGCTCACTGTGTCTTGAGATCTGGCAGTTGGTCTTATGGATTAGAATGGGATCCCATGCTGGTGCAAGTTTCAAGCCATCTTCTCTATTGAAATTTTGATGTTTATTAATTTCAATAGCCTCGCGAAACATCCTGGGCAGGAAACGGTGTTCTTTGGCGAGGACTTGGGGCTGGTCAAAACGAGGGTAGTGCTTGGAACCTTCCTCTATGTGTTCAGCAACTGCAGCAGCGCACACCGAAGTCTGCAGTTGGTAAACTTGCAATATTAACCAGTTTTTACTGGTAGTAAGTCTCTCATAAGTGCGAGGCCACCTGAGTAAGTACCACCGTAATGTCTATTTCTCGCACCAAACAACGGGGTAATTGCACCTTTGTGTTTTAGTTTGGCGGACATTGTAGCCGGATTAACTACTGGACATAATAAGGCTTAACATCTTATGTCTTAGGATAGCATACCAAGCATTGCTTTGTATTAATGGTGTTGTTTGGCTTGCTAATGTCCGTGAGCGGTCGTATCGTTTACCATCGGCGAATAGCATGCTCGTCTCGCCATTCAACGCAATAAAAAAAAACGTAAAAGAATCATACAAACTCAAATAGCCATATAATGCATTATATAGACATCTATTCAGTATGAAAGTATATAATGATTAAAGCGGTTAATTTAATTTTTTTAGTGAATAGACGTGTGAAAGAGAATGTTTCAATTAATGTTATCAAGCGGCAAGTCAAAGGAGACAGACAAAGCTATGTTCCGAATAGCAGTAAAGGCTAAAGCTAACGAACGGTCGGACATACACACAAACAGACGGACAATGTCCTCGAATCACTGCCATCATCAGATAGCGCGCCTTTGTGTCCGTGGCCGGCACGATACACCTAATTCAATTAACGCGACATTGGACTACTACCGATTGATTTGATGTCTCAATTAAGGTAGGAAATTGACCTGGAACACACAGACCGAACACATCAGATACAAACTTCTATCACGTATGGGATCTCTTCAGCACATCTTCGGTGTGTTCCACATAAATTACGCCACACAATATGCAATTCCCTTGTAAACCCACATCTATTATATTTAATCAAAATCTGGGGCAATGGCGCTTAAACAAAACTGACTGATCTTTAGATTGTCCAAAATAAGATTATACAAGTACTGTTCCGTAACTACTACGTAAGAGCACAGCACTCCCGCACGACGTGCGAGCGCGCTGCACCACGCGAGTGACAGACAAGTACGACGTATTCATAGGGATGTTTAACGCCATTACATATTCATATTATTAAATGAAGAATATTTTAAAATATTGTTTCAGAAGGATCAGATAAGATAAATGCACAATAATTACGCGGAGTATGTTTTATTTCCCCGCGAGCGGCGCGCCAAATACGCGGCATATTTGTTTTTATTTGAAAGAAAAAAAAAACATGCCGCGTATTTGAAATTTGATACAGTGATACATTAGACCCTGGGAAAGGACATAAGCTACTTATTTTTGAAGGAAAGGCTTGAAGGGGTTGCAATAAGAGATGAAATTTTGTATGGAAAATCTAAACCTTTGAGGATACAGATGTCAAACTTGGTACTTTAGTTACACATTTAAAAACATAAATATCTGCATACTTTGGTTTCTATAATTAACCCTAAAGGGGTTGAAATATCATTTCTAAAATCTAAACCATTGAAGTTACATATGTCAAACTTGGCACTTAAGTTACTCATTTACAAACAAAAATATCTGCTTACTTTGTATTCTAAAAGTTTCCCTAATGAAATTAAAATCAGGGTTGACATTTTATATGAAAGATCGAAACCGCTGAAGTTATTTCTATGAAAATTTATATTTCAGCTGTTTACAGACAAAAAAATAATGGCGATCAAACATTTTGGAATAAAATCATTATGGGGCTAAAACAAGGGAAGAAAATATATTGGACGGAAAATCGGTATCGCTGAAGCTATTGATTTCAAAAAATCATCTTGCGTCTGTCACTAATACATCGTTTTTCTTCTTTCTTATATACTTATGGGTGTTATTTACTACTTTTCGATCTCGAATGGAATGCATCATGGGACAGACTGAGACGGGACAGAACAAGATATAACGGGACGGGACGGGACGGGACGGGACGGGACGGGACGGGACGGGACGGGACGGGACGGGAAAAGCAATATAGTTGACGGCGGTCACGTTGAGTTTAAATATAAACAGTTAGAAGCCGAAATAATATGTTGTTGATATGGACTGGACTCAAAAACTATCTGAACCCGGGCGAAGCCGAGCCGGGCCGCTAGTTACATACAAATATAATTTAAAGAATATAAAAAAAAAATCAAGTGGTGTTATACGAGAAAGTATTTTTATTAGATGTTGGAAATAAAATGTCAAATTACGTATTATAAAAACGAGCCGTGGGCGCCGCGCTTGCGTCGCCGCATAGTCCCGCGCCGCGTCGCCCCGATCACTGCATGGCGAGCGGGGAAAGCATCAATAGCGAACGCGTCTCCCACTGTCGTCTAATTACATCAGTGCGGAAACAAACAGACACAAATTCTAACAATCATTGCGTTGGGTTCTATTACCGTTTAAGATTAATAAATACTGGTAGGCGATAGCAATTTGCAGGTCTTAGTATAACTGCATATAAGTTTTAATATTATTATAATATATTGCATCAGTTTTAATTATAAAATACATTTTATATTCTGTGTAATTTATTTTTAAATTAATATGTTTTTACATATTTTTGTCACCTCTTTTGAATAAGACAAATTATAATGTATTTAATAAAAATACTAAATAACCTTGCTAATTTCTACACAATGCATAATATATATTGTTTCGAGACAAAATGATCAAGGAAAGTCATCAAAATTTAAATTAAATTCAAAACACATAACTTCAAAACTTGTAAGAACTAAAAAGTAGTCAAGAACACTGTCTCTAACCGTACCCGATGAGAATGTCCCAACGAAATCGCTATATGCAATTGACAAATTGATATTGCGGGGACAAGGGACGTAGGTCCGTTCAGCCCCGGGGCTCGTCCCGCACACGGAAACAAAATCCCGTCTGCGTTCCAAATATTACAGTGATCATTGATATGGCAGAGATGTGATATATTTTTTAATACTCTGTTGAACATGCGAGAACCCCGCTCTTAGAAATGACAGCGGCGACAAAAAATGTGAAATTAGCATAAAATTTAATTTCGCCCCAATCTGGCCGCTCATCAATCAACAGCTTAGAGATTTCGCGCGGATGTTCCAAAAACGCCACTTAACGGAATGAAGACAGGGATACCCTTTTACCATGTTTTTGTCCACACTCCAGCTCCACGCTCTCGTCAAGGTCGGCGCATATGGCCACGTAAGCGCCGACATTTCTGTTTACTTTTAAGCTGAAGTTTAAAACTTGTTATGTCGCACAAGAGGCGTAAGTGGAATTTATTCCGATAACCGTCTGTGTTTTCAACAGCTTTTATTAGATGGACGATGAATAAATGTGACTAATGGTGACATAGGTTTCTGACTTTATATTTTGTTAAAATAAGGTTTTTCTATTGACTGCAGTAATTACACTGCACCCGACTGTAGTTTCCACGCCAATTAGAAACCGCATCGATTATTAGAACATTATCTTTTGAAATTAGGTTTAATTGAACCGGACTCAAACTTTTAATTACATTAAACTTAATGCAAAAAACCATTGGAATCCTACGTAATTTTGAAGGGTTTTATACTCAAGGTCCGAAGATATTCGTCAGATCTTGACCAATTTTTTCACAATATTTTCACATTATTCGCTTTGAAACAAAAAAGGTTCTAAATCGATTCAATCGTCTTCGAGCAAAGCCACCCTTGACCATCCACAACGCTTGGTTCATAGATATGTTGCCGTTCCTTCAAATCAGGAGAGGAGCATGAAGGAAAACCGATGAGAAGAGGAAACAGGTATTGGACATCCGGCAAAAATTGTCCGATAACTTAAAATTTAAGAGGCAACGAGGATTTCCGAGGCAACATTTTCTGAACTCGAAATAAATCTGGCATATACTAAAACAGGTAGCAGTAGCGCGTTCTTTTTGTTCCTCCGTGATCGCGGCGCTCTCGCAGATACATCCTTTGAGTTCGATTCGCATGATGCAATCAAATGAGCTTTAACGCACTGGCGTTAAACGGGATGAGGTGGCATCGTGGCGATGACTGCATGGCGATGCTGCCGGCCGGGCGACACAACCCGGCGACCTAGAAAAGTATAGGATCCCGGAAAATAATCATGTCGGCAACAAGCGCCCGCACGTGTTGCCTTTCGACATGTTGGCATAAAATGTTTCTCATATCACGTCGAACCGCAGCCATGTCACCGACCAAGTTTTTCGACTTGCAATTAGTGAAGCCAACTAGCCCGCTAACGGAATGTTACCGACATAGACCGACGGATCGGCGGCTTTGGTGTGTAGTGCGCTTTACACGTGTCACATGTAAAGGTTTACCGTACTGAGCTCCACTCAGCTGTAACCGTCATTGCGAATTAAATGCGAGCATTGTCGCGTGCGGCAACATGCGGGCCGGCGTACCTGCTGCGCGCGTTGTTTGCACGCCGGTACATCGCCGCCGCCCGCAGGACGCAACACAACACGGCTCCAAAAGCGCCCGCGATCGCCTCGATGCATCGAACAATGCAAATTAGTACATTAGTCATTACACCAATACCAGCGCTCAATTCCACTGAATATGCGATAGTGCATATTCGTCTCTATACAATTATCGCTTATACACGCTAGTAATCAAGACAGGGATCATTATGGAGAAGTTAAACATTATTTTTTAATCTTTCCAAGAGGATTTCAAAGTCTTATAACTCAAATTAGTTCTGAGAGAAATTACTCAATGTCGACTTTGTTGTTGCAATCAATCAATTTACTGTGAATTGTTGTTAAGTTTGGCTGGTTTTTGTTTTTTCATATCTCTTGGCTGGGATTTATTTATTAGGGTTATTGGTTTTAATTTTATCATGGAAGCAAACTTTTGGTTTCTGCATTTTATCAGGTGATTTGGTTGGAGTCGTCTCTACTGATAAATCACATTTCCAGCGTTTGGTCCAGATGCGGCGATTGTTCCGCGAGTTTCTTTTCCGAACAAGTTTCCATAATTTCTGGTTGATCTCGCCAGTTCTTTGCTTATCGCGTCTGCTCTCCCGCGGCAAGGGGGTCGTCCAGAACAAGTCGTGAGACTTTATGAGTTTTACTAATTACCGATTTACTAATCGGACTATAAACAATAATAGTAATATAATAATAGTAGTGAGAAGCCATCACTACTCTACACGGGTACGCGGATACTATTCAGTATTTTAAGTTTACTGTGGTAAACGCCTGGGTTGTTTAATATTTTAAATTTACATTGTTCATAATTTATCTTATAGCTCATAGATTGCACAATTTACTGTTTAGTAGAGGACGTGTTAATTCCTGTATCTACGTCGTCAATGTTGTTTGTTTTTATGTAAATGTGGAAAGTAAACAAGCGGCCGGTGGCAAGCGGCAACACGAGGCGTCGCGAGCGCTCAGCCGCCGCCAGGAACCCTTTCAACCCAATTCTTGCATAATGGATGTTAGCAGATACAATACCTGATGTCGCCAGCATCTTCAATACTCACTGAACAATTCAGCGTTTACCTGACTTCGTAACAATTTCATCAGTGTTAAAAATCATTTAAATCAGGAGAGACCATAATATTTGAATTTTGCTGAATACCTTCAACTATCGGCAGCGCGTTATTCGTGATAGGATATTGGCATCCGTCCGTCTGGCGAACACCGTTCTCCATTGGGACACAACTCGATATAGTGGCCCAAACAAGTGAGTCGCGTTTCGGGTTCGGGTATTACACGAGATAGTTTGTTGTGTAAATAAGCCCCGCAAATTGATAATGCGCAGGGAGTTTGTCCCATTAATTTCAGTCGCTTATTGACAATAATAAGGTAAGGCTAAGTATAAAGGAGCCCAAGAAAATGGCGCAGTCGCTACGTTGGATACAATTGATACAACGATACGTTGGATAATAAAAAACATAAATTTTCAAAGTTTTAAGTTTTATCAACACATTTTCGCAAGAATACAATTGGAATGGGTAAAAAAAAGGTTTTATCATATACGTGTTTTTTCGTTTCGTTGTTAATTAAATGGTTAACGAAATATTCCGCAAAAAACATTTTTTACACATAGGCCAGGTCATGAACTCTCGGCTGTATATTTTATCCTACTCTAAGTTTATAAAAGGGTATTTTTTGTTTCATCTCATATAAATGAAACAGTTAAACAGTTACGTACTTAGATGAATAGCGGCAACAAATTAACAACATAATAAGTTTAGGTTTGCAACGTGTAAAATCGACTGTTTTATCATTATTTTCCATAAAGTCTCACAAAACCTAACTGTAAGATAACAATAAATCACTCTGGTGATTGGTAAAATTGCGTAAGCTTGCGAATTTTATAATTAAGAGTATAAGTGTTTTAAATTTCAATTGCTATCTGAAGAGCTCTGACGTTTTCCACACTTCATTACACGTAAAAAGTTTTCACAATTGTCCTAATACAATTTTTATTTATACAGCGCTACAAACTTGGAAAGTATTGTAGTACGCATTTCTAATAACTACAATTGTATTTATTTAAAATTATAATTCTCATCTTTATCTAATATAGTGGAAATAATATTTTTAAACTTGTTTTAAAGCTATGGTTGCCATGATATCAAAACGCAAATGATTAGTCCTTTGGATGCATAGTTTTCTTTTATTATTTATTAATAGTTAAAAATCACAAATAAAATCTATTACGGTGACAAAGTGGTACCTATTTAAAATTATATTATTGCTTGAATTACAATTTCCTAATAATATTCTACATGAACCAAAATATTTAGAAAAAAATCCTTTAGAATGAAGCTTACGTTTTAATAGATTTCGGTAATTTTGAATATTTAAATCGGCAACTTCTTACGGTATATAAATATTACGATAAATTTTGGTAAATTGTGTTTTATTTTTGAATAAAAACCGTTTTCCTGCCGCTTTGGTGTTCTTTCAGATATTCCGCTTTCAGCTTTCTAGATATACTAGTTTTAACTGCGCGTTAATATATTCTACCAGGAAGAACTAATTTATAAGAAATATTTTAAACGATAAATCTTTGCTCCTAATGTAACTCGATTCTGCAAAAAAATTGCTTTTAGTTTAAACCGATAATTCATTACCCATCTCTTCTCTAGTTGGAATAAACGTCACTCAGTGATCATAAGATAGTAACTGGAGTATTGCAGTTTGGCGGGATCATCGTAGAAATGACATATACTATAGCTCTCGTTTTATTTTCATTAATTTGCTGCATTTTAGAGTTTTAATTCATACAGTAGGAGGCATTTTATTCAATATAGTTCTGTAAAGGTCCACAAGTGTAGTGGAGGTTAAGCAAGACTGTTTTATGTGATTAGTTTGATTTTTTCGCTGTGCTCTATCGAAAGTTTTGATAGAGATTGCCTTCGCCTTACGTGACAAAGCATGACTATGGACCAACTGACGGACAATGACAGACGATAGGCTATATTTTACCACTTTCGCCCAAACCGGCAAATTTAAAAAAAAGATTACTTGAGGATTGGCCATATGCACAAACCGTACGAAGCAGTAGCAGAAAAAAAACTGGAGTATAGTAATACATATCATTTAAATGTGATTACGCAGATAATTAAAAAATAAGATATTAAAAATGATAGCCCAATTCGGCCCTTAAAGGATAGCCGACGGCCTACTAGTCGGCACTCGGTGCTAGCGCGGCTCGATTATTCTTCCTTTGAGCTCGCCGCCTCCGAGTTTGAGTGGCACTAATCCCCTTGCAAAAGATGACCGCCATGTTAGGGTGTGCTGACACTTCACACTTAGTACAAATTAATTTGATTAGGTACTTGGATAAGATGTACGTAAAAACGTAAGATTATAATGGATGGATAAAATGATCGCTATTCTCCCCAGAGATATTAATATTATTTGAATGAGTAAAAGTACTTACGTAATTTGATCCAGTCAGAAATAGGACAGCATATTTCTTTAGCTTATTATTTAATAAATTTTAATTATGATGTCGCTTTATAGTGGTAAAAAAAGTTTACATTTCTTTATAATTTCATAAGTTTGTTTACATATTATTGACTGCAGCACAGCGAAAATTGTTGAGATTTTTTGTTTTTAAGGTTTTAAAATTGTTTCGTACACTTGCCTTGTTGATATATAATTGAACTGTGGATTCTTCCCTGGATTGTGTTAGAATTGTATTGTGGTTATTTTTTTCTTGTTCTGTATGTTTCCCAAATAATCTAATATATATAAATCTCATGTCACAATGTTTGTCCTCAATGGACTCCTAAACTACTTAACCGATTATAATAAAATTTGCACACCATGTGCAGTTCGATCCAACTTGAGAGATAGGATAGTTTAAATCTCAAATTATAGTCGCAATTTTAATTTATTGCTAATTATTTGTCTGTTATTATTTGACAGTCACAATTATCTGTTAACTCCAAATGATTCTAACAGATGTCGATACCTTTCGACTGGGTTGAGTAAGTAATCAATAGATGGCGCTGCTACGGTAAATCTACGAACGTGTCATATAAGCTACATTTTAACAGTATAATTACCACGTGTTGTTGACGCTATAAAATTAATTAAATTTATTTTAAAGTTTTAGCAGGAATTTTGCAAAGTATTTGTGTTTGCGTATTTTTTTAATGATATTCGTCGTAGTTTCGTGTTTATATAAGGCCTACCTACAAAATAAAAGCAATTCCAAAAAATTTACAACATGCCTATTTAGGCATTAAGGGATGAAATGGGATAAAGTGGAACGAACGCGATGAGACCGGTAGATGGGAAATAATGGGGCGGGATGTAACAGAAAGAAAAGGAGCCAGATGAGATGGGATGGGATACGATAGGAAAAGGGATAGTAGGTACTTAGGTTGAGTTCAGGAGTACAAAAGTTTGAACGGGAATAAGATATTTCTGGTGTGGAGTGGAGTCTAAACATCTAAGCACCCAGGCGAAGCTGGGCCGGGCCGCTAGTATAATATATAAAATAAAACACATAATGACGGTGGGAACGTGGCTAAAAACGGTAGAATACTTAAGCGAGTTGTGCAAAATTTCGCGAAGTTCAATCAAACACGTTGCATCGGAAAACCGAGCGCCGCTCCCATGTAGACATAGTGCATTTCACGTGTCTAATGATGTGGATTACAAACGAAAAAGTGTTGTATGTTATCAAATTGTGACAGTACTGTGCTATATTTAAACTCAGCATGACTGCCTCCCTTTATACTGCTTTTCTAGTTCCATCCAATTACGTCCCGTCCGGTCCCGTCTTAACCTGTTACATGACTAAAGGCATGTCACCCTGTCGTCTTTTCACTTTCTCATCCCACAGCAGGACATTTTTTAAGATAAAAAGTAGCCTGCATGTTAATCCATGGTAAAAACTACCTCAATACCAAATTTCATCATAATTTGTCTAGCTGTTTGAGCGTGAAGCAGTAACAAACACACAAGTTTTCGTCTTTATAATATTAGTAGGAAGTAGGAAGTAAGACTAGTAGGATAGGATAACATTTCAAATGATTAAAATTAAAGGTGTGAAGTGATACATAAGTAGATGTATTTAAACATTATTTTATTGAATTATTTAAGCATTTTCCTATCATTTTTACATAAAGAAGGTCACAGTAACAAATAATACTATAACTTAACAACAATGGCGTTGTCCGATTGTGTACGTGTGTGACGTGTGGAGGGTGCTCCGCTCGTGCTCGGCTCCTCTAGCGTAGAGCCAGCTTAACTATGCTGGTGTCGAGCTACGTCACTTTGACGTCACCATCATGCCCGCCAGGTGCATTAACAATTTGCGAGCGTGTTCACTGGGAAAGGCATAATGCAATTTTTAATGTCACATCATTTCATTACAAAGTTTTAAAAATCCCAAACAAGGCGCGCGATTCGCTGTGATTATGCATTGTGTCGGTTCTGCGTTAAATATTCATTGTTCATCAGAGGCGCAGCGGCCAGCAAGGATAACTTGTCACACCGCGCGCCGCACCCGCGTCACCCACTACAACATATTTTTCGGTGATTGTTCCATGAAGCCTATTTTTTTTTAATACTTGTGTTCAAAAGGGGTATAAAATGTAAAAATATGTTTTAAAAAGATTATTTTAGAATTTTGTACATACATATTACACATTTTATGAGAACATTTTGGAACGATGTTTTATAGTGTTTCCCATATTATGAACACATGAGGTTATTATGCCAAGCTAATGAAAAGTCCATTACGTTTGCTCACAATCTTGACATCTTAGAAGCTAGTCAGTGGCTACGAGAGATTGACGTTACAGTATCGTTATGTATTCGAAATGGAGATGCATTGTTAAAACGCAATAGATATGCATCTTGTGCTTACTGAAGCGTTCAACTTCGTACGGCAGAGATTGTTTCCATATGCAATGTTTCATAATGAGTGTAAATCGGGGATCAATACTGCGAGCAAAGACTTCAGCCGTGAACCGTGTCAGCTGTCACGTGCTCCAACGAAACCGTTTCAATATTGCTCTATGAAACTCACGTCAAAGAGCACTTTTGAAATTTGATTATCGATTAACGTAGAATTTTCGCCCTCTAATAACAACAACATTAAAATAACAGCCCGAATACTCAAGGCTACTTAAATATTATGTTGCACTTAACTACGCAAGTCCCGCTTAAATGTTAAGTAAATGGCTAAGTAGGACGCGGGTAGTTAAGTGGAACTTAATATTTCAATGGCGTTTGAGTATTCGGCAGTAATAGTTAAAGGCGAATCATGGGCGACATTAGTAACGACTCCGCCTGCTCCTGCACACATACACATATACTTGTTTATGTACATAGTACATACGTATTATGATCCATTCTAGTATTTGGCCTCTATACAGCAGCACTTAGTTAATAGTTTGGAGGCAAGATATTCTTATAATGACTTTAAATATGTTCCCTATGTTACTCTGGCCTAGTTAAAAATAAACCCACTATATCTCATCACTATCTATTGCCTTAAATAGAATGAATTGAAATGTTGAGCGTGAAATCTTTTAGATGTCACAAAATGTTTTACCTAAATCATGGGCGGCAGTCGCTACGTCCGGGCTTGTCTACAATCTTGAATATTTAATAAAGTTAAGAGGGATTGTCGCTTACACGTGACGTTGACGTTTTGGTCGAGGTCCGCATCACATATTTATAAGCCATATTTCGATAGTGTAGGAGACACGTGCTTGAAGTTAAATAATTAAGTAGCAACGTTTATATGTTTTTTGGCATGCCAATGTTATGCTGAGCTGACAAGAAATACTACATAGTTCATAAGATACCTATATCTCAGAATGGAAAGACATTAGGTATCTCTCAACAGAATTAATAACTAACGAAGGGCAGTTGATTAGGACGCCCGCTATGAAACGAAAGGCCAGGTGCTCCATTCCCATACAAAGACTTAATGTTTGTGAGATCCATACATTTTGGTTTCAAGTGTGGGTGAGACAGAAAAGTGTATTGGAACTTCTAAGGTACGGCCCAGGACGGGAACGTTGTGGGTTCAGAGCTTTGTGTAGTAGTTTTAAGAGTATTCATTCACTCAGTTACCGCTGGCCTGTCTGACATACATTTTGCATCACTGGCAAGATTTGCATCAGGTTTCATACTCGTACGAACAGTTTGTTTTTCAACCACATCATGGAAGCTGCATTTTACTGTGCCGTGTGTCCAAGAACAAACAGCTCTCCCCTAACGGCAAGTGATCACTGTCGCCAGTAAACACCCGCACTCGAGGGTCGTATTGTCCTTTCGCGGCTTTTGAAATCAATGGAGACAAACGGGAGTGAACAAAGAGAGGGGAAGTCAGGATTGCCCCTAACGACCTAGCAGACAGTAGAACCACCCTGGTCAGCCCATTCATAGCACCTAATACACAGCGAAGTTACTTTAAATATCTCTTCAGATTAGAAAAATGCCATGTATGGCTTCGTTATGCGATCATCTAAAGATTCCAAGCAGACCGGTACCTACATTCATTTATACAAACTAGGGATCGCCCAGCGGTCCAAATTCGACCGTAATTCGACTTTACAGAATGGATGACTATATTGAATTTTTCAAGTGGGCGTGGATGGCCAAATCCGAAATTATGAAGAATATCGAAAAATCCTCAAAAGAGTTACTAGCCTGATTTTGATAAAAACTAAAACTGTTTACTAAGAGTTTTGATAACTCAATATGTCTAGCGAAGAATCGAACCCGATGATTTGGAATAAAAACACGTGATGTTTTATTACACCATTTGGTAATATTGCTAATAAGGATTAAATTCTGGAAAGTAATGACATACGTCGAACAAAAGAAACAGGTCATATTTAGCAATATAATATTTTTTCTTCCCTCTCCTTAACACCAAAGCTCATTGTGTTGGGAATGGGCCCAACAGAAAATAACTTAAAATTGTTCGGAGCTGTTATTTCTAACTCTTCATTCCAAATGCTTGGCTTTATTATTTTACATTGATAAAGCAACCTTCTTGTTAAAGATTATTAATATTTTTTTAAAGTTCATTAATTAATATGCCTCCTTTAGATCAGTACTGTCATATTTAATTAAATCATCCATATTAAAATAGCAGAATTCAATTTCTTTTTATTTTTTTAAACATTTTTCAACAAAATACGAATAATTTCCTGTCCCTGTATACTCTGTATATCTGTATCATCAGCACATACACGTCCTACCGTAAGCCACGGGCCTTATCTACAATGGAGAGTACGATTGAAAGGGGTTAAGCCATATAGCCCACCACGCCGGCCAACTGTCGGTTGGCGGACTTTAAATACCATAGAAATTCTTACAAATCGCTGTGGTATGCAAGGTTTCCTCGCAATGTTTTCCTTCAACTTTATAGTACGTGGTGACGGATTATTAATGCACATATGACACTGAAAAGTCAGAGGTATGTCCTGGAATTTGAATCCGCGACCACCGTTAATACCTTGGCCGTTACATTTAGTCTGTTACCAAGAAGCCACCACGCACTACATTATTAAAATATATAAAATACATAAGGTGACATAATCGTAAAAGGAACAACATTAAAAAATAAATCTTTCCAAATATTTTGATTATATTATAATGTCTGAATACGGCATCAAAGTACAAAATTTTATTAAACATGTTTGATTGCTGAAAACAAAACGGATGCGTGTTTGTATTTATCCCTTAGCGCATCATAAAATGTCACTGCAAATGACATAGAATAATATGGTTTGTGAAATCTTAAGATGATAATTGCATTCATACAATCTGTCAAAAAGCTTCGGTTAAACCATACCTCATATAGAAATGTTGTCGCTATCTCCAATAAATATGGGCTATTTTAGAAGACACGGATATCGTTTTATTTGACGTTAACAAAATTATGCGAAACATACCGCATCCAGACATTACACAATCAATGTAATCATTATTTGAATTTTCTTACATTACGTCACCCGTCAATGAAAGACAGATTATTTTACGTCGGTTGATTCCATAGATTTAGCATAAAACGTTGATCCTTCAAGCTTGAATTTCGTTTACGTCTCCTGTCAACCAAAAACAGACCATTATATTTTTTGTTTTCGCGGGGAAAATCGATTTACCGCTGCCTGGAGTAAGGCGGAGCGGTGATGTTGGTAGACAGGTAAAAACCTGTCTTACGACTCAAGTTTGAGCCACCCGGGAAAGATGTTACCATCTGGGCGACCGTTGAATCGAGTCCCTGCCAAATTCCTACACCCGCATACCAAGCAAAAACCCCACGGTGATCTTCTTCAGTGCTTTGGAGTGGCCTCTTCTCCAAAACAAAGCTTACTACTCGTATACCTATCTTTTTGTAGCATTCCAACAACAAATATAATAATAAAAGAGTTCGAGACAACAGTCAAGTAAATATTCAATTTCGACCATGAATTTAGATTGATGAACTCAAATGACGAGACAAAAAAACTCATATATACCCGATACAGAAATTTCTTCACAAACCTCATAAGAACGTTAAAACGTAACTACGAAAGTGAGCAGCTAGAAAATAATAAAGATAATCCCAGACAGTTCTGGAAAACTATTAACCATATTACTAACTGTATAGGTAAAACTAAAAACGACCTAACAGTACTACTCAGAAGTAAACCTACCCCACAAGAATCAACAGATAGCTGCAATACGTATTTTTCCACAGTAGGCAAACGATTAGCTTCTCACATACTATCCCAAATTGGTGAAGAACAGGATATAATACTAACTAAGTCTAAAATTAATAAATCCGTTGGTTTCCTTATGCAACCAACTGATTGTCCTGAAGTCGACCTCATTATTAAAAACCTGAAAACAGATGGTGCTCCAGGAGAGGACTTATTAATAAGATAAAATCCGCAATAATCAATCCCTTAACCTACCTTATTAATCTAAGCTTGAGTACGGGTATATTTCCAGACAAATGGAAGCGAGCTACAGTAATACCAATATACAAAAGCGGTCCCAAGAACGATCCTAAAAATTATACACCTATTTCGTTACTAAACATTGAAAAGATAGTAAATAAACGATTAAATTCCTACAGAGAGAAAAATAAACTACTATCTAATAACCAGTTTGGCTTTAGGCAGAGAAAATCCACTGCAGACGCAGTCACCTTACTTACTAGTAGGATCACATCGTACCTAGACACCGGCGAGCAATGTTTCGGAGTATTTTTGGATCTTTCAAAGGCGTTTGATACAGTAGCAATCCCAATACTTTTGTAAAAGCTAGAGTCAATAGGAATAAGAGGGCCCCCGCTTAATTGGTTCAAATCCTACCAAACTGATAGACGTCAAACCGTCAGGTTACAAGACTATACTAGTACGGAACAAACTACAGATTTTGAAGTTCCCCAGGGGAGTGTAATTGGTCCGACCCTGTTCACAATATATATCGATGACATCCATAATAAAGCCACCCAACATTCTAAAATCATATGCCACGCTTATGACACCGCTATTCTATTCTACGATAAAACCTGAGAATCAGTATATGCCGCGGCACAGAACGGGATTTCAGACACCAAGTACTGGCTCGACCACAACCTTCTATCTTTGAACTCTGCTAAAACATGTTACATCTGTTTCCATAAAACCGTAACCTCAGCTCTGAAACAATCATTTAAACTTAAAATACACACAGCACTTTGTTTTAATACAACATGCTCCTACTCTGAACTCCTAAAAGTATAATCTGTTAAATATCTTGGGATAATGATAGACCAACGACTCTCGTTCAAACTTCACATTTCTCAAGTAGCTAAGCGCATCAGACAATTAATTTACGTGACGAAACTTTTCCGCAATTCAGCCAACAAGAAGATTCTGCATCTCGTGTACATTGCGCTGTGAGTCTGTAATCGGTTACTGTATCACCACTTGAGGCGGTATTGGCTCCAGCACAATGATAAACAAGGAAAGATCCCAACGCTCAGTCCTTAATGTCATGAACAAAAAACCATTTAGATACCCTACTCATACGTTGTATACTGAAACCAAGGTATTCACTGTTCGGCAGCTGTACATATACAAATTAACCATAAAACAACACAGAAATGTTATTCAGTCCGCAGAATATCAGCTGTTGCTTCAATGCCGTGTATTTAAATCCCAACAAACAGTTGTTAGGACAGTTTTTGCTCAACACATGCAATCCTTCCTGCTTCCTTTTATTTACAATAAAGTCGCGAAAATATGTAACCTTAGAAATAGTACTATGAGAGAAACGAAACAAACGTATCCGTAAGTGGTTGCTCTCTCTAACATATTTGGAGACTGACAAAATAATGAAAGTGACCCATTAACGACCACACACACACATACATACACACACACACGCACGTGCGCAAAATTCGTTTGGATCTCATTACTACAAGTTAAAGTATTATTGATTATTTCTTGTTTTTTAATTTGTATATCTTAACTCTTTTTAATTTTAATTTTTAATTCATTTGTTTTTATAGTTACAACTCTAGGATAATCTATTGTACTAACACCTTTGTATATATATGGTACCCCGATATGGCGATAGGCTTCGCCCCCCTATCACATCGTGGAACGGAATATACAAACAAGGCGAAACGTGGGTGTTCTGGTTGCTACCAGACCTCTGCCTACCCCTTCTGGGAAAAAGGCGTGTGTTTATGTATGTAACACCTTTGTAATCTCCCATCTCGATGGCCACGTGACAGGCATAACCGAGTGTGGGCATCACAGTTGTTCCTATTTTGTAACTAAGAAAGTACAATAAAGATTACTTTTTTTTTATTGCATATGTCCGGCAAATGAGCAAGCAGGTCACCTGATGGCAAGTGATCACGGCCGCCCGTGAACATCCACAACGCCTGGATCATGGATGTGTTATTTCATTATTTGTTAAGATTGTTCGAAGAAAGGATGCCTCAGATATCGATTTCGACACCAATGGAATCAATAACAAAAAAGTTCAAAATGGCCGCCTTGACAACAAAGGGTGCGTTAGATATCTATTTAGGCAACAATCGGATCAAGAATTAAAAATGTTAAAATGGAGGTCAGCATTTTTAATTCTGAATACAAAATCGTATAGAAAATTAAAAACAAATAATTATTTATTTCTCAGGTGTAAGCAATGCAATAATTATGACGTTTTTCCCATCTTGGTGATTTCTATTAATTTATTTCTATCAGAAACAGCGCTAAGAATCTTCATTCGAAACAGACCCCTTTTCGTCCCATCAGGGCTAATAAAGAAAACTAAGCTTTACCTAAGATTTTTTTACTGTGCATGACATTATTTTTCATTCGTGGTAATGAGTCAAATTTTAGTCATCAATGGCTTTATACTGTTTTTCCAAATTATTGCACGTCATAATTTTTCGTTTGTATTATAGAACTGAAATATATATTTTCATAATAATAGCTTCAGCGGTTTCGATTTCCCATATAATATTTCAACCCCTATTTTAACCCTTTACGGTTAATTTTAAGAAAACAAAGGATGCAGATATTGTTGTTTTTAAATGAGTAGCTACTGTGCCAAGTTTGACTCCTGTAACTTAACTGTTTAAATTTTCCCAATAACATTTCATCCCTTATTCCATTTTCATAATACTACTTTTCCAAAATTATTGCACGTTATTATTTTTCATTTGTAATAAAGAGTTTAAGCTTCAGCGGTTTTGATTTTCCATAAAAAATTTCAACCCTTATTTTAACCCCTTTAGGGTTAATTTAAGGAAAACGAACAGAGTGTTGTTTTTAAATATGTAACAAAAGTGCCAAATTTTACATCTGTAACTTCAACGGTTTAGATTTTTCCATAAAAGCTTTCTTTTTCACAAAAAAGTATCATGTCCGTTCCCAAGGTCACATTTATCGCTTTATCAAATTTCATTATAATCAGTTCTGTGGCTCGAGTAAATATATTTACACTTCACAAATAATTAACCGGAACTAGGCGTTTTGTGCATATACGATTATTTGTTTTTGTAATTGCACCCACCACGCAGAGGTTGTCCTAAGGAGTAATGCCTTTAAAGATCCTCTATGTAACATAAGAGTGGTTCTTGCAATACAAGCTTTTCTATGTTAAAATAATACGAAGAATAAAGTAGAACTGAGGCAATAAGTATTGGTGGCGACCGCCGGAGCCGCGTCGCCTCGCCCGCTAAGTACATCCACTCGCCGCTTACGGAAATGTAATATTTTCCAATAAACATGGAGCTTCGCCGCCGCAGCGCCGCAGCGCCGCCGCGCCGCCGCGCCGCTCCACCGATGATACCCACTCCTCCATACATTTTAAGAGCTTAGCATAGTCGCGAGATGCAAAATTGCGATGGAAGCAGTTGTAACATTGGAAATATTGTTTGGATAGTAGATTGATCTAGATCGTCATACTATATACATATGTATAACATTATACTCATACTGGTTTTAGATATCTACCTAAAACCATCATCACTTCATATCAGATGATAACCATTTCAATAAATGAAATGATACTATAATATTACATATTGCGTAGGCTGAAGAACATTAATAATGATTTATATACATGTACATATGCGACACAGCTATAATGTTACAGGCTCGATTCCCGCGGCTTCGCGTTTATTCACTGTACAGATTTCAAGTATCATATTATATTAATAGCATGATGTGCTGACGTTTATGTAGATATACAGTATCTACTACCTACCTATACGTACGTGTATGATTTGAGCTCTGTATTGCGAATTTAGATAAATATTTACAGTACAGTAATTGATTATTATTATCATTTATTTAGATCATTTTTATCACGAAATTTAAACAATTTCGGTATTATATGAAAACCACGAGCGTAAGCCAAGTGGGTTTCATTTGTGAAATTTAATTCCATGGGCTCATGGCAAGTGTTTAAAATGGCGGCTTTTTGCATGGTTATACTCGTATATGTATGTTTTTAGGAAAATCTATTAGCTTTATACTGTGGTGCAGATACTTTGGTACTGGATAACTGCGCTGGCGATCGCTAACGGCACAATATATACTTTGTTCATCTTCCAGATTCTCGAAAGTTCTTCTTTTAACTCGGGGTACCTATATTTAGATTTAGATCTTATCAGGATCTTATCAGTTATTGTTTTTTGTATGTTGTGAGTGTTCGGAATTGCTATGTCAATCAAATATACAAGTTGATTTATTTTATCTATTAGTGTTATATCCGGTGTATGATGGTGTAAAGTTTTATCTGTTAGTATTGCTCTATCAAAGTATATTTTGTGAGTCGCACTGTCCAGCACTGGTTTAGGAAGTAGGAACATATTGGTAATAGGGTTTGGGTGTATTTTCACTTAACTTATGTATTATAGATAGCTTTTGATGTATTATATTCACAACCTGATTATGTCTGGGTGTAGTCGGTTTGGGTTAGAGAAGGGCATGCACTAGTAATATGTTGGATGGTTTCAGACTGACGGTGGCATTTTCTGCATTTATCATTTTGTATATTAGAATCTCTTATAATTTCAGTAAACAGAGACCGAGCATAAGCCATTTATTTGAGGCTTCTGGATCAACATGGGGTTGTTCTAAATCATGAATATGCCGGCCATGAAGTTCTTTTTTATCCCAATTGTCTATTTTTTCGGTTTCATGAACATTTGCGGATTTAAACTGTAGGTGGCTTTCGTTTAAATTTAATGGTATGAACTTACTATCTGACTCTACTATTGCCTTGTGAATATCATTACTATTAAAAAAATGAACCGACTTCAAAAGCGTAGTAAAAATAGAGAAATAAAACTAATCTTTTAATAAATCTATAATACCTAAATATACAAACACTTTTTTGAGGTCTGTGCCAGCTGGTCGACTATAAGCTATATTATAACATCACGCTAAAAACTATGCGGGTAAAACCGCGAGGCATAGCTGCTCGGCTGGCACCGACCTCAAAAAATTTGTTTGTATATTTAGGCATTATAGATTTATTAAAACATTAATTTTATTTCTCTCTTTTTATTACACTTTTGAAGTCGGTTTAACTTTTTAAATTATTATTTATTTCTTAATTTTTTTACATTCTATAGAAATAATTTAAATTAATTTACTACCATTTTTTTTTAAGACAACTATCTACTCATTTTCCGAGTAAATGATACAAACTTTACTCTTTATCTCACGGTGTCCTAAAGTGTGCGACCTGGTGCGCCGCGCCGCGCTATAAAAAGTAGAGGGCGCCGCGAAAAAATTCTTCCTCTTTGGATTTCAAAAGTAGTGTCTATTTACCTAACTAGTATCATTGTAAATTTCAACCAGCTTAGATTAGGGTGCCGAGACAAAATAGTAAGCGTCGCGGATTGAAAAAGGTTGGGCAGCTCTGCTCTAACTTACAAACGACTAAACCGATTTCTATGAAATTAACACAACTCCTAGGTTGGACTATACCTAATCCAACGCAAAAAATATTTTTGAAATCCGATTTATACTTTTTGAGATATGCGTGGACAAACATACATACATTTATGAAATTTGACACACGTGTTCAGACGTTAGTATAGACCTAGACTAACATATCCAAAACTCGTGCAATTCTGACAAAATTACATACATATACATCGAATTGATAATCTCCTTTTTTTGAAGTCGATTATAAATGACAATTTTTTTTTTAAGAAATTCTATATATTTTTCGACTCAAATAATCGTTATCCGTAGTCATGAAGACTCGTGAAGACTTCAATGCGAAATTGTCATAGTAACGTTGTCAACAAACGGTTCTTCCATTGGTTTTGGACACAGAATCAAACTTATCTGGGAAACTTCCTTAGTTACATGCCCTGTGTTGCATGAAGTCGTGTCGGTGCCGCTTTCCACAGTGTCGCGCGGACCTTTCGCGAGACCAGGGCTTTAGTCTTCAGCCTCTGTGGTATATCCGACGAAAATATGTGGTACATCTTCCTAAACGCTGCCCAGCCTAACTGATCCTCCTGTCAGCTTCCTTTTCGAAGTTGTATCTACCCAATTGCATTAATTAGACGTACTCCTTGACAACTTCGAGAGGCGTGCCATCGATGATTACTGGTCCTGGAGCGACGAGGTCATTAGACATGACCTTCGACGTGTCTAGGTTCATCCGGAAACTAATTTGTTTAGAGGCTTTATTTAGGCTGTGCAGCATTTATTGAATTTCCTATAGCGATTCTACCATGACTACCGTGATGACTACAATATCATCGGAAAAACTTAAGTGCGAGATGGATTCGCCGTTTATATTAATTGATTTGTTTTTTTATTCAATTAACACGGTTAGATACCTATTACATTAATTGATGCTTCGCTCGTTCCAGTTTAAAGTCTTGAAATCGTCATCCAATGCACTTGTAAACAGTTTCGGGGATATCACATCCTCCTCGATCCAATGGAATCGGTCTTGTTCACTGTTCTGTACTTGAACGGACATAGTTGTAGCGTCATACGGGCTTCTCAGGACGATTCGATTCGCTTCGATGCATCGAAAATCAACCTGGTACCGCTGCAGAGAGTCCAGAATAGACCAAGTCTCGACGGAGTCAAAGGCCTTGTCATAATCCGCGACAACGAGACACAAAGATAGATTCTAATCCTGGGTCTTGTGCATATTCTGCCTCTCAGTCTGTGCCGGTGGTTGGAAGCCGTCAAACCGTCGCGTCAGCCTGTGATGACCCTCGAAAACAACTTGTAAACGTGGCTGCGGAGCGATATAAGACAGTAGTGCTTGAGATGTGCCTTGTCCTCCTTCTTGAAAAATACCTCGCTCGGGGCTGTTCCATTTTTTAGTTGTTTGAGGGCCAATTCAATTTCATATATGCTGACGAGGTATACAACTGGCTATAGATGTCTTCCACCTCAGAAAGGGTATCTGGCTTAGAGGAGACGAGACGACCATCGGCATTAGTCAGCTTAGATATGTAGATCCTTCCAAGACGCTTCTCGGATAATTTTTTTGTTGTAAAAACCTCGGCTTTGTTCTATTGTTTCCTTAATGAGACGTGTGTTGGAACCTCGAAAATCCCACCGTACCGCTTTGCAAATTTCTCTCGTGAGTACTCGCTGGTCTGCTGCTGCGGCCTCTATATCTCTGCGTCTCTCTACTGACAGAACCTATTACCCACAGCCCTCACAACTTCCACTACTCTATTTAAGTCCTCGCGTAACGTCGTACTCGATTTCCAGCACATCGAACCGGTTTTGAAGTTCCATTTGGAATCTTTTGAAGCCGGCAATGGATTGGACTAATGTAGGTTGGAACGTGGACTTTATCAGACAGATGCGTTCCAGCTTGAAATTTAGTACGAGTACCTCTTACAAGTAGATTATCACTTCCGGTATTAAACCTATTGGTCACCGCGACGTATCTGAATATACTCCTCTTATTCGTCATGATAACGTCTGTCTCATTTTTCGTCACGTTATCGGAGTCTGCCAGGTCTATTTTCTATGGGAGTTCTTCTCGAAGAATGAATTCATTAAAAATAGCCCCTCTCGTTCCAAGAAGTTGACCACCATTTGCCCCCTATGATTCCTGTACGACTTCAAGAGAATATATCTCGGCTTATTTGAGTACGAGGTACCGTACCCTTGACGACACATTCGATATTGCCAGTTGTTACAATGAAAATGAAATGAAATGAAAATGAAACTAATTTATTGAATCCATTAAAATGTTCAACATTATTTAGATTCAGTCATTTTTTTTTCTACCACCCGGTTCGGAAAGCGGTTTTCACTAGAGAAGAACGGGCAAGAAACTCTAGTGTTGCTCTTTTCAAATCCAGTTTACAATATCGTGATTATTACAAAAATTAAAAACAGATTAAAGACAGAAAATTAACAACAGTAAAATTCCATAACTCATCAGACTATGAAAGTAGGCAAAATAAACTAATCGAGCTGCAACTATATCAGTAAATTGGCGAATCTTACCCACTGCAAAGACTGCGGCGCTCAGCTTTTTAGCTAGAGCGACTGTATGAGGACCCCATTGAAGTTTGGGATCTAATGTAATTCCCAAGAACTTAGTTGAATCCACAAGGCTCAACTCATCCCCATTCAAAGAAATGTAAGCGTTAACTTTTATATACATTTAGTTTTTTGGCTATTTAATAGCAAATTGTTAACGCTAAACCAATACACTATTTTTGAGAGGGTGTGGTTTACATCGTCAATATCTGGTTGGCGTCGATTTAATTTAAATACTAATGAAGTATCATCAGCAAACAACACTGCCTCACAGTTGTCCCTTATAAATGTTGCTAGTGAGGGCCTAGTTGACGAGAAATCTGACACCGCCCTGGGAGAGGCTGTCGCTTTCTCGGAAGTAGACTAGATGGCCTGATTCCAAGGTTACTGTGTCCTCTGCCTGTCTACGGACTTCAGACAACCGAAGAACATGCCATTGTATATTATCCAACACTACCTCCAATTTGGCTAGATGGTCATTGAGCCTCAAAGTTCATGCGTTATACGTAGCCATGGTCAATGTGTGGTAGCCGTGGTAGCCGAGGATTCTTAGCGCCCCGTGCTACACCGATGCTGTGACCGCTACCGTGGCCAAGCTTGGTGAAGCGGCCGGGAACTCGGAGCCGTTCATTTTGTGCGTGTAACATGAGAGGTAATGCTCTAATCGCCACGCTGGGCAAGCGGGTTGGCGATCGCAATGCATTAAACATTACAAAAAACGCTGCTGCCTTCTCTGGCCTGCGGAAGCGTCAGATGTTTTGCACCAGACATTAGTCGCCTTGTACGATACCCGTAAGTGTAATGGGTTGTTGTTGTTCTCCTCTGCAGGACACCACGCGGCGTAAAAGTGCCATAGTGACTATCAAGCAGGATGTCCGACAATGCTTTCATAGAACCTTATTTATGTTTGTGCTAGCACTAGTCACGTTTTCGATACTTGTATTTCATAAATAAAAAAATATTAATAATAAATAAAAATATAATGAAATTGGATTTAGTCCACGAGGGGGATATTAGAAATAGATTATTGTGTTTGAAATGTGTGCGTCCTCGTAGTAACTGCGGCGCGGCATACGGTCCTTGTACTGTCTGGCTCTCAGACTGAAAGAAGAAAGAAAGAAAATGTATTTATTAGCCACAGACACAAGATAAAAGTATGTACATGCAAGTGACATTGGAAGTCAACTACCTACTACAACGAACAAAGTACAATAACAAAAAACTCAAAATAAAATAAAGCAAAAATTAAAATTAAAACAAATATGAAAAAGGGAAAAAAATACTGCTTCTAATTGTGTAAGCAATTCGAAAATATATCTAAGAACTAGAAGCTCGTTCATATTGATAGCCTAGGTCATGGTGAGATATTAATATCCGCTCGATCCGATACACATTACACATCATCGATACACATTACACATCATCGCACCATAGTGGAAATATTATTGAGTAATCTGACATTTGTGATCATTACTGCCAAAGATTACAAAAAAAATCATTTCACACAATTACCCATGGCTATAAAATCTAATTTTAACATTTAAACCTCAGTTAGAACATGTTTTGCATTGAAATTAAAAGCTTTAGCTGTATAGTACCGTTTTGTTATCGGCGGAAAAACCCAAAGCGCTTTTTAATAAAGGAGTGTGCAAGAACAAAACGTATTGTGAGACATTATGGTATGGTAGCGACTAGCGAGCGGCGCGGGCCCGCTCGGCGCAGCTTTGTTCCGGACTACTTAGGGTGCGCCGCTTGTAGCGCGTCTCAAATGTTTTTGATGGCGGGAGTACAACGGTTTTGCTGCAATTATGCGTAAAAGAACAGTATCCATGATGCAACGACTGCGAACCAGTTCCAACAACTATTTACAACTTATTGCATATAGAATAGATATTGACAGTCTTCTCATGCAAAAGTGGCTGGAACTGCATCTGAGGATTGTTAGTTAAGATTTAAAAGTATTAGAATAAATGTAATTTTCAGTGTTTTGTTTCGTTTTCTCATATAAAGTTTATGCTAGATTGATAAATGATTTAAAAAAAAGATCAGATCATTGACGGATATTATTGTAATATGATGTTTGTAATTTTGAGGTTTTCATATAGTTAGTCACGTATAGTTACACTCATCAAGTGCGATTATATATTATACCAGTATTAGTATACGAGCACACTGTACACTATACTGCCTCCCGTGTGCGGTGTGACGTGTCTCAATCATATAGAAATATCATGTAGATCTACATATTGTTATTGACTATATTACTACGAGTATTAGCTTCACTTCAACCATTGTATTTGTCTGGTTATCTTCATCGAAATCACATCTGTGACAATTAGTCATAACATAGACATACATTGTATGCTATAACCATTAAGATATAGGAGTAAAAAAAGAGAAACCAAAAAGTGTCATTCAATGTAGGTATGCCCCAAGACATGCAGCTGTAACTTTTCACAGAGTACGCGGGTTTACTCGTACTTCCGAGTCAAGTAGGAACATAAACTCCGCGGTCGCGCCGCGCGCCACGCGCCACGCGCCACGCGCCACGCGCCACGCGCCACGCCATTGGAAATGTTCCATTTTCTTGTGCGGCCGCGCTGTCACAAGGACTCTGCAAGCGGAACTATTTCACGGGAATTGAAGGGAATTTCGGACGAACACCTTCCCGCAGGAGTCAATATGATTTTGTTTACTGTCCGAATTAAAAATCTTAGACATACTGCACTCACGCGACACGGGGGGTAACACACCCGTAAAATCACACGTAATTACAATAAAAATTAGTCCTACACAATATCTTCTATTGGCAACAAATTTTACAATAAAGTAGGTAGTTTACGCGGTTTTGCTGTTACAACAAACACGATGGCTTTGTCTGCCGTCGGCGTCAGCAGTAATGACCAATGCGTTCCACATCGCGCCGCAGCATTCCGCCGGTCGCCAACCAACTACGAGTAAATAACCTGTTTTGTGCAATGCTATATCTACTGGTGCTTCATTTTATGCGTGTTTTATACATATCGTTGTAGATTAACGAACTTCACGCCTGAAATCCACCAGATTATATTCAATTATAATGAAATAAAATTATAAAAATATAAGTCATTTATTTATAGAACATTGCGGTCAAACTGTGGGTAAAAATAATCAATGTGTGACGTGGAATAGATGTGGATTTTGTGAACTGTGACAATATTATAAGAAAATTATCTATTGCATATTTAAATGTATAACATTTAGAAACTTCTGATGGTAATGTGAGAGCCAGGATTTTATGCGCTATATCGTGACCATTTAGGTTTAATAATTGCACAGCGTGCAGCGTGGCAATATGTGCCCCTTGGTGTGGGGAGCACACCGTGCCGACCAGCAGGAGGCGAGTGGCCCGTCTGCCGATCGAGCGAGCGAATGTTATTTGTAAAGCGATGCGAACAAACACGGCGGCGGGCGCGCCGCGTTCTTTTGTACTCTGTGTTTTTGTGATTTATTTGTACTGTCGCTTTGTTCCGTAGGGCGGACTCTTCCAACGAACAGCCTGCTGCTAATGGACTCACGGAATTCGGCGAGGTAAGACTACCTTTCATATGTTAATATTCATACATCAATCATGTTTATCAATACCTCATGGACATTATTTAATGTAGTTAAATAGGTAGCTTGTGTAATAACAAAAAGTTTAAGGACCTGGATTCGATTCTCGGTGTAAGGAATTCAATATGATATAAGTACCTTTCTCTGTTATTACATTGTTTCAGTCAAGCTTTATGGTTTGACATCACGACAATTTACTTTAACATTTGTATGTATTTATTGCACCTCGACATGTAACCCACGTTAATGTGGGCTGAGAGCAGTTAGACATGATCACTACTTTTCCTTAATGACTGATATTGTCATTTTTTCCCAGTTCCCAGGCATTTCCGTTAATACTAGGCATAACGCCCCGCTGCGCGAAAATAAATAAAATGCCAATTATAATAGACATTTTCCAACGTATCAGGTATCGATCCGGAAACAATGGAGTATTGTGAAACTCTCGGCGGCACTCGACTCGCGCCAACCACAACTCAATGCAAATTAAACAATTACACATTTAAACATCGATTGGATGCTATTCACATTTCGTTTTACATCGCATCGCCAACACGAACACTTGACGAACCATAAACAAAACAATATTCCAGTTTTAGTAAACGGAGCATGCCGGCGTGACGGGCCGCCCGCCATGCCGTGAACCAATTCCTGGCCGGACAACTCATATGGGATTTGCATACCGCAATTCCACACACACACACACACACACAGTGTATTGTTCAACTTGAGCATCGAACACAAGTCACCATGCCTCACACCCCATCCCGGCTGCCACTACGACAGTTAAATCAAATCATTGTGCGGAACACGAGTCTATTTGCCAAAATACTGACACTCGTATCTTTCACCATTTCTACTTCGTGCCGCTGCCATTTCCATTTCCTTCCAATCCCTAATCGCTTACATTTCTAATCTATACTTTTGCATTCATAAACGGCGCTAAAGTGTCTAAGATTCCTGAGGTAACTTGTGCGTTAAGGGGCCCAAATTATAACTACTTAAACCTCCTTTTGATATGGAAGAAGGTAAACGAGCTGCAACAAGTGGGCGCACGTTCAATTTCATAGCCACGACTCCGCCGCAACCACAGTCCTCCGACTGGCTTTTCACACATCTGACTATAAGCCATCTGTGTTCTACTGGCATGGCGCGTGGCGAAATTTGCAACTACAAATAAAATGACAAAAAAATATATGTCTAATATGTTTAAGATATGTTTTCTTAATATTAATAAGCACTTATTCTCGTAATCAAATAAAACTAACATGCCCATTGTCCATAATAACAACATGTAAAGAGAGAAAAACTGTTGCTATTTTGAAAACAGCATGACACCAACGCATTCGGACGCCAGAAGATCGTAGACGATACATATAAAAGGATTCTGACAATGCACAGAGTGGAGATAGACTTTATTTACGAACACTCATAAACCTAACTTCACATAAACAGAGATGAAGCTGATTATAAAACGATATACCAACTTTTTGGTGTATAAATAATAGTTACTTTCAATATATTATGACAAAATCAAAAGTATGCAAAGGACTACATCAAAATAATAAAAGTACCAAAGTTTAAAATCCGGGTGCAAGGTTATTACGCAAATGAGGCATTAGGGACGCCAGCAATTACGGAGATACCGCTCGCCACCCGCGCCGGCCGCCCGCGCCGGCCGCGCCGCGGTCCCGGAGCCAGCGCCCAGCCAACCAGCGTCTCGTCACAAGGCCCACTATATCAGCTGCCTCCAAGTAAATGGTCTATCTCATTTTGTTTCCACATTGACCTTAAACAATAAAATATGCTGAGGCCTTAGGATATGTTGGTTTAATGGGAAATAAATGTTATCAATCTTTCTCGCATTCCTTTTTATTTCACTGCGTAAATTCTCTGACACAAAACTGAAGAGGCGTATACGAATCAAAGTAATTTATCAATTCTAAAAATTCCGTTTAATATGTCCCAAGTGGGCCATTTGTCAGGGAAGCAGGGATGGTTCGTCACCGGGCGTCGATAATTGAAAGGAAATCTGTCTCCTCGCGCCTCGTTAGCATGTTATTAAACCTCGCCCGCTGCAGCCGGGTGAAAGAGCTCCGAAGAGGCCTGTACTATAAGAGGTCGCGATACTTAGGCTTTTGCTTTACACTACCTTACACTAAACTATAAAGAAACGGTTTAAAGTTATTGTTATTGTATTCAGCCTCGTCCCACCCGGTTCGACAGTCCGCATTCCTAATTAATATTTTCAATTCACAAGATATTCGACGTTCTTAATAGAAAGGCTTACGGTGATCCCACCTTGCCTTGTACATCTTGTGACGAACAATGGAACGTCTATGGTGTTGAAAATGCTCTGTGCTTAGCGAATAATCCTATATAATATTATAACGGCGAAAGCTTGCGTTTTTGTTACTTCTTCACGTTCAAACGGCCGAACCAATTTTACTGAAATTTTGTGTGGAGGTAGCTGATACCCTGTATTAACGCATAGGCAAATTTCATTCCGAAAATGTAGTTTTCTCATGGGATGAGAAATGAAAGAAAATAAGTTATTGAATCCATTAAAATATTTAACACAGGCATTTTTTAATGTACCACCCGGTTCTAAAAACGGTTATAACTAGAAAAGAACGGGCAACAAACTCTAGTGTTGCCCTTTTCAAAACCAGTTTACAATGTAGTGATTATTACTAAAGTTACAAGCTGGTTTCAATCAGAGCATTTCATTAATAATTTGCAAGTAACACATATTTTGAATACAAATACGTTTACGTTATATTTAATATGGCTGAGTGAAGCGAAGTAGCCCAGGACGAAGAATCAGTATACTCTGCTTCGTTGCAGTGAATAATTATGAAAGCCTTAAGTAATCTATCAAACAGTTACAATGTAAGCATAGACAGACCAGTCCACACAAGCAGCACCTGTTCACGAGTATGACGCATGTGCCAGCCATCGTCCGAACCGACCAGTGACCGAACCAGCACACGACGCCGCCGCAAGCATAGACTTTTAGGCGAGCATGACATACCCAATCGCGTACAAAGAAAAAAAATGTATTAAGTCTATACACCTACATATATCTATACATATAAATAAAATTGGAGTGTCTGTTTGTAAAGTCAAAATAGCTTTTTTTGCAAGCACATATCGTTGTTTACACGATACCTATACTTAAAATGAACATATTTTTTTTTTAGGTTTCCTCAATTTATTTTGATGTAATTAAACATTTAGGGTTCCGTAAGTAAGTAATATATCTTAAAAAATTAGTGCCTGATGGTATAATTCAGATCTCGATCAGAGCAGGGAAAGCAATATTTAAATTGTAATTGATATCGTAAGTGGTTCATTGGTTTTAGAATTTCACATTTGTGGGAGGGGTGCGGGGAGCAGTGGGTGGGGTAGAATTATTTGTGGTAATATCGGGTTTTTAAAATATGAACTTCAATATTGGAATTATATATTCTGATCACAAATAAATAATGAAGTTACTCGCAGTGTTTTAGTTTTTTGAATATCAACATTTTAAAGAGGAAAGCGGGGGTGATACAGATTATCTCACAAGGACTGAAATATTTGAATTTATAGCCAATTTTATGCGAAGTCACAGGCATAAGGACGTTTAATTTAAAATAATACATAGGGTTCCGCCCAAAAATAGTCATAACTAAATATTGTGAATGGTTTAGGGTTTTGAAAATGTACATTGGGGCGGTGGATTTTGTTTTATTTTATTCCCAAGCCTTATTATCATAAAGATATTCTGAAGTTTTATAATAAGCTTTAATGCATAGTTTTTGTTTAAAAGAAGTTTTGAATTGTTCAATAGTTAAGACTTCAATATGAGTGGGAAATAAAACTGTACACAGTAACCCTTAAAAAATTTGCTGATCCTGTGGAGTCTGCTCTTGTGAGTAGGTAGCTTGTTGTTACTCCTAGTATTTTTATTGCTAATATCGCTAACCTTTGGAAAATTGTTTTTATTTTTAAGGACATACATTAAATTTTCAAATATGTATTGTGATTCCACTGTCATTACATTTATTTCTTTAATTTTTCTCTAAGAGCACATCTGGACACTAGCGAATAAATTGATCTTATAGCTCGGTTTTGGATAACAAAGATGGTATTGTTGTCAGCAACACCACCCCACAGTAAATTCCATTTCTCATCTGACTATAAAAGTAGGCAAAATATAGATACCAAACGAGCTGTATCAATATCAGTCAACTGGTGAAAGGAAATCATATATGTAATTCTGCTACTCTTTCAAAATCAAAGGGATGGCTTGAGATAGAACATAGGGCGAATGAAATCGGATATAAGAGGAGAGGATTACATGCCTTGAGTCATGGAACAGGTTGAGATGGGACAGGACGGGACGGAACGAGAAAAGAATATAAAAGGCGGCAGTCCCGTTGTGTTTTTTATAAAATATTTAAGTACGCGAAATAATTTGTTGCTGATGAGGAATAAGTATCTGCACCCAGGCGGATGAGTCGGGCCGCTAGTTGTAGTATACGAGTATAATTTTGTACGGTTTTCAAAACGAAGTGTCATATTTACAGCATCGTTTTTTTATTAAAAATCTGCATTGTTCCCTGCTTCCTGAATTAATTATATTACTACTTTGGTTTGAGAAATTAAATGGAACACAAAACAAGTGTAGCTTTAGTGTTAGCTTAGTGTTCGTGTATTGGTGAGTCCGCGGGCGCTCAGGACAGCAAATGTAACAGTGTGAGGTCGCGTCAGCTCCAATACGCCGGCGCTCGTGGCTCGCGTCCGCCGTAAACAACATATTTTAAATAGGTATTCAAATGACATGCTCCCAATTGCATTCCGCGCCGTTCCTGTAAGCTACGGTATCTAACACCGCAGTAACTTGTAACTCCGCAGCTCGAACCCTGCGCTATCTAGTATCTGAGCTCAATAGCCAGTTAACCACCTAATTTAAATATGTCAGCTAAAATTAACGGAATTCCTTTAAAAAGTAATAAAACCCTCGAATGACTTTAGATTTTAGGTTCAAATCTGTCACAATTGTCGTTCCAAGTGTACCCAGTGCTGGGCACATACCTACTTCGTGTCATCAACTCCTATCTTGGACCCATGCGGCTGATGTCATAAACCAAACCCTGACGCGGTATCATTTGCAAAACCAATCCATCCATCATCAGCCAAAGGAAGTCCACAGCTGAACATAGGCCTCCCGCAATGATTTCCACATACAAATAATATTGTCCTTTCAAAATAAAACCCAGCCACATTGGACGCGAAGGCTCGCGCCCTCCTCAGCCACAAAGTAGCCGCATACAGCAACACGAGAGCGCCGCGCCTCCGCCGAGACATTAGTGATTACACGGCGCGGCGGCGCGGCGTAGGCTTGCCTAATTAAATCTTATATTGTCACCAAATACTTTCTCTCTATAATAATACACTTCGTCTTTGTAAATAAAGCCAATAATATTGCATTTTTATTGTGAAACATAGTAAGATTATTATTTAAAGGAGGAAGTATCCTTAAATTTAATACAAATGACATATGTATATATATATTTTTATTAATAAATTCATTTGCAATATTTTAATATTAATTATAATTTTGTAAATTGCGTCCAATCTCTAATATTAGACTAAATATGGTTTATGTGAGCTCACAGTGATTATACCTACATAATTAATATTTAATCATTGTACATTCTGTCGTCGGAATTGAGCCCGCCTATTGTTTCATTGTCAAATGATTACAAAATGTATCGTATACATTGCGACATAACTCAGAACATGTTACACTGAATGGCTCAGGCATTAAGTCCGCCTGTACATAATTTGTATATAAGGTAAATAACCAAATAATAAATATCTTAATTACTTCCAGTTAATTGCCATTCATATTAATTAAATGCTTAAACACACCGGCACACACGTGTCGCTCTGCCCCCGCATTCACGAGTCCTATATCGCGGGTATTAGACACCACGAAATACATTTCGTTGTTACTCGTACTGCGTACACTTTTCACTTTTATAACAAAGTTCCCACTCATATGAAAGCCTTAACTATTAAAAAATTCAAAGCTACTATCAAGAAACAATTATGCAATAAAGCTTATTATAAAATTTCTGAATATCTAGATGATAATAAGGCTTGGGAATAGAACAAAATTGAACATATAGATAGTATTTCGGAGCGGAGGTATCGGTGTGCTCTGTATATTGTAATTTATATTAAGTAACTTTACACGTTGTATTTTACTTTGTAAGCGATTGGGTATGTCATGCTCGCTTAAAAGTCTGTGCTTGCGGCGGCGTCGTGTGCCGGGTCGGTCACTTCCCTGTAGCATGGTTGAGGAGGCCGATGGCTGGCACATGCGTCATACTCGTGAACGGGTGCTGCTTGTGTGGACTGGTCTGTCCGATTTGCTTACATTGTAACTGATTTATAGATTACATAAGGTTTTCACGAGTATTCACTGCGTTGGTGAAACAGGACATACTGATTCTTCGTTCTGGCCTACTTCACTTCACTCAGCCATATTAAACAGAATATAAACAATATTGTATTAAAAATATATTTCACTTGCAAATTATAACAAATTATTAATGAACTGCTCTGATTTGGACCAACTTGTAATTTTTGTAATAATCACGATATTGTAAACTGGTTTTGAAAAGAGCAACACTAGAGTTTCTTGCCCGTTCTTCTCTAGTGAAAACCGCTTTCCGAACCGGGTGATAGAAAAAAAAAATGACTGAATCTAAATAATGTTGAACATTTTAATGGATTCAATAAATTATTTTCATTTTACAGCACTCGCACTCGAAATACACATTACTGAGTCAAACATTAGTCTGCGAGCGGGGATCGAATGCCATATTCCTTCGCCTTAAAATATAAAATATAGCCCATCATTCATGCACTAATCGACTGTTGATATTAAACCTTCACCAATTTCGTTTGCTGCGCGATAACTGTATTAGCAAAAGCGTCTAATTTGCTGGCGAATCAACCAACCATCGATATTGTCACAAGTGTCCGTCATATAAAACATTGTAAGTAGCTGGCGCGTGGTGTAAAGTCGGCAGTTGCAAGTGCGGTGTTGTCAACAGAAAGTGGTGCGCGAGATGAACCGGCTGGGCATGCTGGTGGATCTGTCGCACGTGTCGGAGAACACGACGCGCGCCGCCATCCGCGTCTCCCGCGCGCCCGTTGTCTTCTCGCACTCCTCCGTCTACAGCCTCTGCAACCACAAGCGCAACGTGCCCGACGACATCATCCAGTCGCTGGTAAGCTGCTTACATGCTAATATTTCAATTGCTAAGTTGTGCAATGCATAGATACTGATGCATAGAGACGTCAATCTAAAACCAACATGGCGAACCACCTTAGATGGCGGACTAGTTCTTTTTTATGTCTCCTACAATATGGGTATGAAATGAAAGGGCTTGTTGAGAATAACTAAAAAACACCTGTCCAGCGATAACTAAAAAGAAAAAATAAATTAAAAGTATTTTTTAAAACTAAGCCTTTATTTGAATGCGCTAAAAAGAATAAAATAAACTTTTCCTTTAAACTTTTACGTTTAACTTGAGATGTCATTATACAATTTATTATGTAATAAAAGCTTGTCGCGAGATTTAGCCTATGTAGATGATCAAGTTACTTAAATAACTAGCACTGAATTTTATTTTAACAATTTTCAGACTAAGTAAATAAGAGTACCTGCTTTTAAATCTTGAAAAAGATTCTGTAATACAAACATTATCTGGAGAATGTATGTATTTCCTAGGAATTGTATGCGATTTCGAGATGACGCTGTAAATAATGCAAGTAAAACGCACTTCTATACGGAAAATCAAAATACCCGACGCAACGATACAATCGTTCGGTTGTTTATTTCCTTTTTTTTATTTTATCCACTTTTGTCCTTATATAATAATTGATCTCAATCCTAACCTAACCTAACCATCCCTTTGGCTGAACCTCTGTATTGGTTAGCGTAATTAAATGTAGAGACGAATGCTCCACTGTAGTCATTAACATCCTGAATCTCATAAATTCCGAATCGCTACTTAGAAAAGTAGATAATGTAAAATTAATTATCATTTCATTATTTTAGAAATTGTACACATTTCCTAGGATTACAATGAATACAATGAAGACAATGAAGGATACGATGACGGATTACATACATTTCATGTGTGTATGCTTAGTTTATTAATAGGCCTATTATGGTCGGGCGTACTGTCACAACGTCTTATTCATAGTTAGCTTTTAAAACTATTTTAGTTATCGAATGTCTTGTCTCTTTAGAAGCACTCTGAATAAGATGTTTAGTATTTTGTTTTGTGAGGATGAACATTATTGAATATTATGAAAAAAATAATTTTTTTAAACGTTTTAAAAACATCTTCAAATTGCTATGCCGACTCAAAATGTTTTAGAAGAAGTATTGATGCACCTGTTTGATGATCTAAAATTAGCAAAGGGTTAAACGGAACTTATCCAACATCGTTTGTTTCACTTAGAGTCCTGGATCACGAAGGCGTCCAGTAGCTCGGTCACCTTTGGTTCGCGAGCACAGAACTTGGATAGGTCATTAGACTAACGTTATGTGGGTCGTTTTTATCTTAATCCAAAAATAGAAGAATATTATTTTATAAAAAATATTGAAATATTTTTTTATAATTATAAAAAAAAAATTTTTTCCTATCATTGTATTTGAGTGGTAAATACATACATTTCCCTACTAAAAATAATGTAATGCCTTTTATATTTAAAGACGCTATAGTACGCAAGGCTTTAAATTATAATTTTAGCAAAAATATGGATATACCACCCAAATACAATGATATTTAAAACATCACAAAAAAAATCGACGCGTTTTTCGCAAATTTCCAAGTTGCATCGTGTCTGTAGTCACTAAAACTACCACCTGGCTGCGTTTTTGGTATCAGTCTTGATATACCCTGTATGTATGAATCTCAGAACAAATTAATAATATATATTGTATTATTAATTTGCAATCCCGGGTCGGGCAAAGTGATATTGGATTTTTCTATTCATTATTAGCCCGGAGTCAGGAATTTGTGCCCGATATGGCGATAGGCTCGCCCCCTATCACATCGTGGGACGGAATATACAAGGCGAAACGTGGGTGTTCTAGTAGCACCTCTGCCTACCCCTTCTGGGAAAAAGGCGTGTGGTTATGTATGTATTAATTTGCAAGTAGTTGTCAAGTAGACCAGGTCTAAAATTGTATATTCTATTTGCTGTTGGTGTGTCATATAATAATAAATGAATAAACAAAGTACGGGAAAAAATATTAGGTTTGAAGGTGCACAGGTTTACAATAAATTACCGAAATGAATCAAATTATCTGAGTTATAACGACTTTAAAAAAAAATAAAAAAATACACTTTCGAGAATGTCTGAGTACATATCTGTTACGCTCTATCTATTGAACAAAATAATACCACGCGTTTTTTGCTTCACTTTATTGTCAACTGCTCTTTCTTACAATAGTTTTTTTTTTGTAACCACTCACCTCAGTTTTATTAAATTTGTATTTTTTTTGCAAAATTTAATATTTAGTAGATAATATGTATTGAATAATAAGTAATACAATTACTTACGCTCTTCCAAAGCTACTACATAATTATGTATGTCGTCATCAAGTTGATTTTCAATAACGGAATGCCAACGCCATCTATAGGCGTTCGACAGAATCTACGCTTTATAGTGACTTGAGATATCAGGGGCTTTAGAAAGAAATTGTAAGGAGCATCTCAACGGTCTGCGAGCTAGCAGAACAGTTTGTTGCGATCAAGAGAGAAAATAACAGCATCAGGAAATAGTGCTGTGTGAGTGTGGAGACTGTCACGCGTTCCTTGAGAAAGATTGTGATTACCTACGAATTGATCCGACATATCCACCTACGCCCACGATACTACGTAAGCTGTAAACAGCTTTAGCATGATATCAAACATGATAACGAACATAACCCAGTATTTCGTTGTGTATATAAGTATAATTTTAAATGTATACATTTCTCATTAAGTGAATTTTGTAAATTTCTTTTGGAAAATAAAGTTTCTGTATTGGATGTCGATACGTCAGAGAGTACATCAAAATCGAGAAATTTCTATTGAAAATGTATTTTTAAGTTCAGACGCCGTGTACCGTTATATGGCGGATGTTCGGAAGTCTCCACGTAGTTGGTCCGTATTAAGAATGGATCTTTTGCTGTACTCTGGGAACACATGAAGGTCTTGTCCATGCGATAACTTTTGGTTAATTCAAAGACGATGATTTTGTTTTAATGCCAGGAAATGCGGAATATTACGCACTAGAACATAGGCATAGTTACGTAAATTGAGTGAAAATCAAAAAACTATATTGAACAGGAAAATATTCTGACATAAATCCAATAGAGCACACATGGGACATCACGTAAAGAGGGAAAAGTTAAAAAGATTTGGCATCCAGGAACGTCCAAGAACTTATGTATGCTTTTGTCGAAGAGGCTGTCCTCTTCGACATTCTGGTGCATAGTCTGTACTATGCACCAAATATTCAAAAATTGTATAGTTGGAAGCATAGACAGTCATATCTACGGACACATTAGACTGCGCGGAAGCAGTAAGTACCAGTAAGCTCCTTTTATATTTTCTGCAGTTCTTGTAAATACGGAATGACTTTTAACCAACAAAAATGCTTATTTGACTCTTTTTGGTTTTATTTTAATGATATAATGATTTAAAAGAATTACAACTATTTTGTAACAACTTCCAAAAAAGGAGGAGGTTTTCAATTTGTCGGAATCTTTCTTTTATGTATGTTCATCATCATGCATAAGTAATCCAGTCCCATCCCATACATTTGGGTACTTTCTCATCCCACGGGACGGCTACATTTTTCGAGATAAAAGTTGCCTAAGTGTTAATCCCATTCGGTTAATTTATTATACGAATATGTATATAACGGCCGAGAGGGCTCACCATGGTCAGCGTCGGACATTTTTTTTTAACTCGTGGGCGGTTATAGGAAATGTCGGATCAAGTAAAATACAGTTTTTCTAATTCTTTACTCAATAATTATTATTTAAAGTGTACAGTACAATAAACGCGCAACGGTTCGGCACCAACCACTCGCTCTTGTTGTTCTCCACAAAGTGAGTGTTCCTCCTGTTTCCCCCAGCCAGGCGAGCGCAGCTACTAACTCCGTCGAACGCCGCCAGGCGGCGCTTGCGTTCCTATATCCGAATGCGACATGTCACACTAGGTGTCGCTTTCTAGTTTCTTATTATAACACTAGGCGGCGCCTGCGTCTCGCTTTCCGATTGCGACGTATAGATAAGGCATAGTTCCTACAATGTAATAGATATAACACGAAAACATCACAATTTCACTCGTGTTCCCCTAATTCTGCCGGCGCGGCGTGTGTAGTTAATATAATAACCATTTTAGTTTCTAACTAATAAAATTAGAAACTAAAATCTTGAAAATAAAAGAAGTAAAAATGTGTTTTGATATGAAACGGTTATATTGAAAAAGAAAAAGATAATAATGATGTAGATAATGTACTAAAAGCAAAAAACTATTCGGAAGGTCCTACGTCGCAGTCACTCCACCACTCTCCGCATCAATCTACGACATTTATCAGAAAATCTGTCCCAATTCGTAATCTAAGCATCCGCCCACATTAGCTCCTGAAATGAATGGATTTAACTAATCTAGCAGTCGCTGTGGTGGTGCAATATTAAATTGCATTGTTGGTATTCTGTTCGCAGAAGGAGAACGGCGGCATCATCATGGTGAACTTCTTCCCGGACTTCGTGAAGTGCGCGCCCAACGCCACCATCTCCGACGTGGCCGGTATGTAGTTAGTTAGTCAATCAGTTGTGATCATGCCACGGTGAGAATCGTCTCCACTCACACTCGTACAACACAAATCTATTGTACCTTACCAATTCAAACAGCACGAGATTCGTTATCTCATGGATAACATAGAAACGATATTTTTAAATCTTATATTCTTTCTAAAGGCCATTATGTTGTCGAAAGCAATACCAAGATAATACCGTATAAAAATAACAACAAAATCCTCCTGTTATCCCGTACGAAACGTCTGTGACAAGCAAAACGTTTTGCTAATACTAAAGGAATAAAACGGAACCGACACAGATTCCACTGTGGCGGCCTTGTGTTGACTATGGCGACCTCTCCCCTCCCTCACCTTACCCCTGCTCCATGAGTCTCCCTCAAAAGCTTGCAGTCGCGTGCCAAGCCCACCGCGTGTGCCAAACTGACGCCAAGCGCACGCCAGGGCTCATCTTAACCTAGTTTATGGGTTGATAAACACCCGACCAAGTTTGCGGTCTAACTAAGAAATTAATGGTACAATAGATAAGGCGCCTCCCTACTCGATAGCCTCCGTGTGCTCTCTAAGTAACAATACCCACGGCTTTAAATATGTTATGTGCTAACAATATCAGTTCTGTAGTACTTTTCAATAAATAACCACGCGAGTTATCCACCCAAGAATTAATGTTTTTACATAGAAACGATTGTTTGTTTACTTTCTTAGAAATAAATTGGTACATAATAGAAAACATAAAAATTTGTTATTGAAAAATACAAAAATGGGGTTTAACAGCCTTCCATCCGGGCTGGATGCCGAATCCCGGGCTCGAACCGGGGTCTCTAGACTTCGCAGTCTAACGCTCTGCCAATTGAGCTAACTCGGCTACAGATTGCTTGATGAAATAATGGGTCTAGTTCATATTCGTATTGACGTACATAACATGGCGATTTGTGATCACACTTGTTAATCATGAACTCAGAGTGGTGTTCTGATGCAAATACTCTAGTATAAATGATTTCTATGTTGATGTTAAAGATAAAATTAAATAAAAACTGAACTATTCTGATGAACATCAAATACCTGTTTTTTAATTATTAGCAAAAAATAAAATGGGGAGTAATTATGCTATCAATTTACGTTTCAAGAAATTTATGTTTGTTTCTCTGCAGATCTCCAACTTTTCATTTTATTTTGATTAAAGGTGTTTTTATAGATTTGTGATAAATATAAGAACTATTTGGATCGCATTAAGGAGTTTTTCAAAATGAAACTTCATCGGCCAAAGTCTAAAGGTGTAATAATGACTTGTACAAAAAATTACATAAATAATAAACAAAAAAGGGCGCCTGATATATTACTAATAGCACATGTCTCTAATCACAGCTAATCTTCATACGATAAAACTAATATTTAAAAAAATATCTGAATATACAAACATTTTTTGAGGCGACTTGGGGTATCCAACCTTTTTCAGTCCGTAGTGCACATACGTGTTTACTATTTCGTCGCGGCGCCCTAATCAGTAATCTATGCAGCTGGTTGAAATTTAATTATTTACACAAATTGAGTATAGGTGGACTGAGCTGGTGGACCCGAGGCATTCTCTACCAGTCGAACCTACAGTAATGCAGAGATGATATCAAGTAGGTGCGTAAATAACAAAACGAACATCGTTATATGTATATCTCAATATTTAACTAAAATATAAAGAAATATGGAAAAATATATCTATACTAGCGGCCCGACCCAGCTTCGCCTGCGTGCTTAAATGTTGAGACTCCACTCCACACCAGAAACACCTTATTACCGTTCAAACTTTTGTATTTCTGAACTCAACCTAAGTACCTACTGTCCCTTTTCCTATCCCGTCTCGTCTCATCTGGCCCCTTTTCTTTCTGTTATATCCCTTCTCATTATGTCCCATGGAATACAATCCGGTTCCGACCGATGCCATCGCGTCCATCCCACTTTATCCCCTAATGTCTAAATAGAGATGTTTACTAATTTTTGGAATTGCTGTAATTTGTAAATAGACCTTATGAAAACGCGAAAATACGACGATTAAAAAATATGTAAACAAAAATACTTGGCAAAATTCCAGCTAAAACGCTCTAAACTGTGACGTGACTGTGAACTACGTCACCAGCCGATGACCAAATCTCGCGTTCTATCAAAATGAACTGCTTTTGACTCAGTTCTTACTATATAACGACTTCCTCTAATATGAGTAAAGCATTTGACTTTGTTTCACATGATATATTATTAAACAAATTATATAATTATGGACTAAGAGGAAAAATATTAGATTGGCTTAAAAGCTATTTATGTGACCGTAAACAATGCGTAGAAATAACCAGACTAGCAAATAAGCATATAAAAACATATAGATCAGAATATAACCGAATTTATCATGGAGTACCCCAAGGTAGTGTTCTTGGACCCCTTCTGTTCTTATTATACATAAATGATCTTCCAAATGCAACTCAAGATGACTGTATTTTGTTTGCTGACGACACGACATTAATTATCAAAGCTAAAGATAAAAGCGAAATTGAAGATAAAGTGAGCAGATCTCTTAAAAATATCATTGATTGGCTTCGACATAATAATTTAAATATAAATATAGATAAAACAAAAATTATTCACTTCAAAAATTACAATAGTAAAACAATTGACATTAATATACAATTTGAATAAAATAGTGGAACAAACTAATGAAACCATATTTTTAACATTTATTTGATTACATACAAAGTTTTATTTGCTCTATTTTTAATTTTTTTTTACTTGTTGTTACTTATAATGCTAACATTAATGTAAACCAATTTCTTAAAATTTTGCACGTCAGCTATGACAGATTGTGAGACTCCATGGAACAAAAATGTTATCTTTATGTAACAACATTCTTGCAAATAAATTTTCAGTTCATTTCTCATTTCATTTCATTTCATTTCATAAAGTCTCCATAACGATGAAAATCGTAAAATATTATCGTTTTTGTTACACATTATCGAGAGCAATAGTTTATCGGCGATACTTTGAAATTGCCGCACGGTCAGTGACGTCAGTGTGCTCCGCGCGATGATTTTTAGTCAGTGATGAATGTTCAATAAATAACATTTTTTTTTATCGTCCCACTGCTGGACACGGGCCTACTCTACAATCGAGAGAATCGATAAAGAGTGGTTAGGCCATATAGTCCACCACGTTGCCCTAGTGCGGGTTGGCGGACTTGCATACCGTAGAAATTCTTTAAAATCGCTACGGTATGCAGGTTTCCTCACGATGTTTTCCTTCACCGTTATGGTGATTGACTATCAATACACACATAACTCCGAAAAGTCAGAGGTGTGCCCTGGGATTTGAACCCGCGACCACCGTGAACATGTAGGCAGCCGAGTCTGGTCCGTTACCAACAGGCCACCACGCACTTACAATTACAATTACTTACTTACTTAACATAATTTAAAATATTATTATTTAATTTATGACGAACAATTAGGTTCTTATAATAATATACATATTAAGTTTAAAAATACTATATTTAATTTAATGTGAAGCGACAAAAGGGTATGCTGGCGTATGTTTTTTTTTGGCCCCCGGCTCGGTCGCAATATCGCACAGCACAGCACAGCACAGCTGGGCTGGTGACACTGACATAGTCCTTTCAGCCTACTTCTAGGTACCGAAAGGGGAGCTTTACAGCTTTCCTTTTGACACAAAAAGAGGAACTGTAACCATACTCTCGCTATCCATACCATCTCTACTCAGTAAAGTTAACATCTATTATAAATATCATACCATTTGGACTTTCGCAATGATTTCCAGTGGTGGGTCAATGTACCCAAGTAGTACAGTTGTAGAATTGATTACACACTCAAATATCGCTTTTAATTCATTTTTGCAATCTTATAACTTAGATTATATACTGTATAGATGGAATGCTCGAAGTTTAACTACAGGGACAAAAATGGTCGCGTTGGTCCTCCTTTTTCTTCCCACCTATTGTCGAAGGTTGGAATACGCACAAATTATACTTTTAAAAAAGTTTTACTTTAGCGCTATTCAATTCCAGTGAAATTCGCATTGGGCGGATACTAACGAATCATACTTTCGTGGATTTTATAGTTATTTGTTATTATATATTATGATGAAATCAATAACACCATTCCGAATAAAAATTAAAATAAGCTGATCACATGGCGCGAATGTATAACAGAGCTCCATCTTCACATTATTTGTCTTTTAAATTTGTATCACATCAGAACTGTCAACTTTAATGTCACTACGTATTTTGACTGCCGGGTGGCATGAGTATTTTTCAAAATATACCTTATTTTAAAAACATTTTCCAGTGGACCAAATTGTGAATCTAAACCATTTTCGAATCCTCTTGAACACACACAAAAAATTTCAACAGAATCGGTCATAGGAGGAGGAGTTTACGACATACACACGCACACAAGAAATATATATATATTAGTGGCGGTACTTCCATACAAGCCCAAAAGCCCGGCTTGCCCTACTTAATACGCAAATACATGATAATGAACAGAAACCATTACATTCAATACATTACAGTAAATTAATACGACACATAGACCATTTTTGAATTTACCGCGTTCGGTCGCGTCGCTGCGCGGCGCAATTCAATGAAACGCAGCTACGAGCGACGGAGCGCCGCGCCGCCCGCGCCTCGCGACGCTTGTATTAAATTCATTCAATAATTTAACCTCCGCGTAGCTTCCCGCATTCTCTAAAAGACGGAACTCGCATTCTTTAAATGTCTCTTTCTCTCTCGTGTGCTTTTACGAGGCTTTTGGAAACTCATGCTGTCTCTTTCACACTTACGGTTGACATGCTACACTCTGCCACTACGAATGTGTAGCTACAGATATGCAACTATAGCAATTTGTACTAAAAAATCAAACCGTTTAAGCCCAGCTTCGCGGAGTGAACATCGTACGTTTGAAGGTCGTCACGTGTAACATTTTTCGTTTAGTAAATTATATTTGTTATTATTAAATTATGTTTGTTCCTTTTTGAAATTATTTTATCATTTTTTAGGTAAAAATAATGTGGTTTTTATATTTTTTTAATAAATTGTAATTGCATGTTGTAATGTTTATATTTACGTTTCGTTCCGCAATTTCTGAACGAATTTGTACTAACTTCATAGGTGTTTTGGCATTGTGCAATTGTAAATAGTTCTGTTTTTAGGTTAGTTTTTATGTTCATTAAGCTTTTTGAAACTAAAATGAGTTGTATTGTTTCCTGTGATGGTTTAAGTGTGGTGATAAAAGTGTTCATTGCTGGTATAAAGGTAATTTAATTCGATTATATTGACAAAAAAAAAACTGGCGCGAAAACAACGCCGGGTTTGTGCATTTCTTAAATTCGTGGTAAATTACAGGAGGCATTTATCAGTTCAGTTTAAAATAACTACCTACGTAATTTGATTTCTACATGCTCCCTTTCAAATAGGTAATTAAACAGTCGTGTTTCACATGTTTTTCAAGCGACACTTGTATATTAGAATGTTTGTATTATGTATAATATAATGATTTTAATAACTAAGGTGGACCTTTCAAAAGGCATGTTATTACTTGTAATTCATAAAAACTTAACGCTAATGCATTAATAATATTTTCTGTCCGCAATTTCGGTTAACTGCGAAGTGATCACGGCAACATAGTAGCTACGGTTGTGCTAGTGTACCTACTAGAAGTGTTCAGTAGTTAGTGTATTACCAAGTTACGTTTGCATATCCACATGTAATGTATAATTTTATTAATCTTAATATTTTATAGATTGTTTGTTAGGTCTGCTGACGTACATTTGTTTTCTTCGTTCTTAGTATTTTTTTCCTTTTAAATCAATATGTATTATACTTAAAAAAAGTTTTGGGCTTGCCCTACTTCAAAACCCTAGGCACGCCACTGATATATATATATATATATATATATATAAAGATAAATAAGATAACATACATAATACATATATATATATATATATATATGGCTGTGCCAGGTGGCCGACTATAAGCTATAAATATAACATCAAGCTACGACTATGCGGGTAAAACCTCGAGGCATAGCTGGTCGCCTAGCACCGACCTCAAAAATTGTGGACATATTTCGGTATTTTAGATTTGTTAAAATATTAGTTTTATTTCTCTCTTTTTATTACAATTATGAAATCGGTTTAATTTTTTTTAAATTCACTTTTTATTTTGAAGTCCATTAAAAACCCTCGTTTTATCGGTGTTTGACTCTCCATTGGGTCGGATATGATCTCGCAGTTAAATTGTTTCCATGTGATGCAAACTATATGGCGGGTTATTGTAATTAACGTAACCTATGAATAGCTATTGTAGTAAGTAGCGTGGTACGACCGCCAATTGTTCTGGATCCCGGCATTTTGGGACATTTAAACGTAGTTTATAATATTACCAGGCGCGTAATTAAACCGTCCCGGCAGGCGCGGGCCTCCTCTTAGAGAAGTTTTGGTTCATCGCATACGCTTATTGCGGATTAGTAGACTTCACGTGATGTGAAATTCTTATGGAAAACTTCAAGATATTTTCCTTTATCGTTGGGGCACAGAATACTAACGGAAGTAAAACTTGTGTATGTACTTCACTTTTGTTGCTACACTCACACTACGCTCGGCGGTCGCGCTAGCGTTGTTAACGCTGGCTTATGCGAAAATAAGTATCGTGGTTAAAGCACTCTTATCGTTTGATTGATTGTTGAGAATAAAACATGAATAATAAATAAAATTAATAAAAAACAATTATAAAATAAATACCTTTTAATTTTATGTATATAGTCTTTGAGAAAGTATATATGTCATTATTCTATTTTTTTTATTGTTTTTGTATAATATTATGAGTTATTCATGAACAATATATTGATTTGGATAAGGAATCCCATGTTTACAGCATTATACCATAAATACATTTTTCGCTTCGGGATACTCTTGTGACGTTTGTGTAGAATCTAAACGCTAAACTTGAGAGCGATCCCCGCCAACTTCATCCACACTTAATTTTCGAGTAGTGATATAACCCTCAGGTATGATGCGTGCGCGCGCGGGCACCCACTAGTGAGTACTGAGTAGTGACCCGTAGCGAGTTGTAGCATGTCGCGCCGCTGCCTCGCCGCTGCCTCGCCGCTGCCTCGCCGCTGCCTCGCCGCCGGCTCAGCCAAACTTCAACTCCAAGAACAACACACGGACCAATCCCTTGGCGGCAGTACAACGGCGTTTAGTCCTGCTACTTCGAAATTATAACGCGCCTGACTTCTCTTTATTAGCTTACACGCCCCGGCTATGTTGGAGAGTTGCACAAGTTTGCCAGAACTTTGAGCTTCAGGGAAATATCACTGTTGTCTTGAAAGGAATTTTTGTTTTTTGGACGCGTGCTTATACTCGTTGTAGTTCAATTGGCTTAGGGATCGACAACTAGGTTACCGACAATAAATTATTGCCTAGTGTTTACTACTCACTACTTCGTAGAAGATGCTGCTTTTACTTATAATGAGACATAAACTACTCACTTGTTCGAAGTCATTGAAAGTAAGCGTCGCAGATCTACAACCAGATCTAAATATATTATTGACTTAACACAAGTAGGTCGATGTCGAAATACTAAAAAACTTTTAATTCAATAGCTTAGGATTGTTCAAAGATTCATAGTAGACTGTCGCGCCCTCACACGCACCACTGCAACTCCAACTGCGAGCCAGGATCAACAGTGGCACTAATTGTAATGACACCGAGGATTGAAGCTCAGCGAGTCTCCGGGAATGTCTAACTTGTCTTTAACCCGCAACGAAATCAATCATAATGTTAAATTAATAGGAGGAGTTGGAAATAAATTATTGTCCACTTCCCACTTTAACAAAGCGGGTGGCAAAAAAATGAATTAAAGAGGTAAAAAGCCTCCCAAAAAGACTTTTACAGCCAGAGAAGCCAGCTGTAAAGCATCACGGATCAAATCATTATTACATTTACATGGGACCTATTATGTGAGCTGTTAAAATGGATTCCAATAATAGGTTTGGCAAAAACGCCGGAGAGCACGGAAATTCCCCCTAGTATATACAAGGCCCAAGTAGTATACAACTCCAGGTGACATTTTTGCATAATGTCCAGCATGGTTTTACGTTCATTCTGCAAAAGACTACACTCCAAAAGTATATGATACGCAGACTGTTCATATTCGCAATAAGGTGTTGAACATAAGCACACAGGCGAATCAACGAAGTTAATTGAGTATAGTTTAGACTTAAAGTTACCATGGTCTGTACTTGTAGAAACTGTGATACGCAATAATCGACGTCTCGCCAAGTCGTTGTCAAACGATTACGCACACAAGGAAAATATTGGTATAGATACCGTCTCTTCGAAGTTACCTCCCGTCTATTTTACTATTCATCTAGTAGTTCGCTATATACAACTAAAAGCGACTTAAATAATCTGTCTACTTTTAAAGTTCACATGAAGTTAGAAATCTTTTGTTCATATTTTCTCTAGTTCGCGGCGCAACGTTGTACCTACAGGTCGACTGAAAGTACACCCACTAGAACAGACGAAGCTTCAGTACTAACAGTTCTATACGCCTTCCACATGAATACCAATGCCAAACGTTGGCTCTGGAGCAGTTTTCTTCGCACAGCACCGACAGTAGCCCTATCAGCCCATATGGGGGATCCATAACATTGACATCCTAAGTAAGTCGCTCCATAGATGATTTTTAATGTATGGAAAGATATTCCCCACGTCGATGTCGTTATTCTTGTTAGAGCAAAAATCTTCCTTTTTGATTTTCCCGACGTTCTTAATGTGCTCAAAAAACGAAAAATTTCTTTCCCAAATTAAACCAAGGTAACAAACAGATTATTTTTTCTTTACGGTAATATTTTTAAATTTAATTCGTGGCGGTGATTTTAAAATCCCTTAAAGATGTAATTGGAACGTGTTATGTGGTGCGAACTGTTAAGGATTTCGATCGCCCCAATCAAATAATAATTTCAAACACGTGTCAGCCATATTTTCGAGTCCCGACCTACTGTTTGACTCTACGAGTATAAGCAAAAGACCATCGTTCGCATACCCGGTCAAAGAATACCCTGACGGTAAGCAATTCATCGAAACCTAAATTCCATAAATAACCACCTAAGAGCGAGCCTTGTGGACAGCCCATCGTCAGTGGTTTCGATACGGCATGGTGTCCAAGTTTGAGTTTTGTTGGTCCGTGTAAAAAATACGAGTAAATAAATTAATATAGTATATTTTTTTAAAGCTACATCGTCATTTCAACTTAAGAAGTAGCATTGGCCACCAATACCGAGTGCATATCCGTATCGATGTCGGATGTACATACTTACTGCTCTTCTGGCCGAAATTGCCGCGTCAGTAGTCGACCTACCTGTAGTAAATCCGAACTGGTTTTCGTGGAGTTTTCGTGATCTGCCTGTTAGCAATAGAGGGACGATAAGGCGTTCTAAAAGTTTACTTAGCGACGGTAAGAGTGTAATCACTTAGGATCTTGAGGAGATTTATCGCCACCCTTAGGCATTATCCGAATAAAACCGGTTCGCCAGACTCGTGAAAATACCCGTTCAGCAATACATCGGTTAAAAACAGTTTGTAATGCATCGCCGGCCGATTACACGCTTCTCTGATAATTTTATTGAATATTTTTTCGTCACCGGAAGCCTTGTTTAGGTAAGGATCGAACGCTTTCACTAAATTCCTGAAATAATGCGAGACTTGAGTCAGAAGAGTTTGGCAGTTCCGCGGCCCGCATCCTAATCTGCTAGTGGTATTCTGTGTCATTCCTAAAGTTATCGTCCGGCATTAATGACTTGAACAAAGCTTTCGTTGTCTCCTCAATATCAGTTGTGTAGTTGTTGTCAAAGTAGCACGGCAACATGTACTAACCATAAATAACATTTTTAATCAACTTCAAAATTATTATTTTTTAAAGCCGATTAAAAATGGAGATTATCAATTAAATGTGTATGTATGTAATTTTGTCAGAATTGCACGATTTTTGGATGTGTTGGTCTATTACAGCTTCTGAATACGTGTGCCAAATTTCATAAATGTATGTATGTTTGTATGTTTGTCCACGCATATCTCAAAAACTATCAGTCGGATTTCAAAAATTCTTTTTGTGTTTGATTAGGTTTAGTCCTATTTAGAAGCTGTGTAAGTTTCATACATATCGGTTCAGTAGTTTTTGAGATAGAGCAGGGGTGATTAACCTTTTTGCGTCCGCGTAACGCATACGTCTTTACTATTTAGTTGCATCGCCGTAATCTATCCAATTGATTAAAAGTACAATGATACTAGTTAGGTTAGGTTAGGTTAGGACATAAAACTTAAAATCCTGAGAGTCAGAATTTCTTCGCGGCGCCCTTCTCTACTGCCAATGTGAGATAAAGAGTGAAGGAGTAAACTTTTTATAATTCACGAGTAAAATGAAGATAGTTGTGTTAGCAAAAAAAATTGGTAAGAAATAAGTTTTAATTACTGCTACGGAAATTTAAAAATGACAAAATAAATAAAATTTAAAATAATTAAACCGACTTCAAAAGTGTATTAAAAAGAAAGAAATAAAACTAATATTGTAAGAAATCTAAAATACCTAAATATGCTAACTATTTTTGAGGTCGGTGTCAGGCTTACCATAAGTATATAACATTAAGCTACGAACTATGCGCGTAAAACCACGGGGCATAGATGGTCGGCTGGCACCGAACTGAAAAGTTGTTGGCATATTTAGGCATTTTAGATTTCTTACAAGATTCGTTTTATTTCTTTCTTTTTAATACATTTTTGAAGTCGGTTTAATTTTTTTAAATTATTTTTATTACTCAAATATTCTGTTGCGATTGTTTTATGTGACTCCCTTCGTATTACTTAGTACTCAAGCTGAAATTGGAATTGGCTAGAAATCCTAATTGCATTATTTCCCTGATTTAATATTCGAAAGCAGCGATAAACACAAGTGAGCTCGTCTCACAATTGCCGCTGAACTTTGTTCAAAATTTACTGTTCAAGTTAAATATGGAACGAATTCGCTGGAACTTGCCAAATAACATAATTGCCTGGAAACTAAAGGCTAAGTGTTCGTGCGTAGCGCTGACTCAGCATAATATATTTGATATGAGAAAAAGGGAATATGGGAAGGTTTTGAAAATTCTCGAGAGGACACGATACATTGCTGGTACACTAACAAGCACAGCCTTAGATCTATGCCGGAAGATGGTATTGATAATTTAATTGAAAAGGGCTAGGTTTAGTGTTGATTTACTCACATAGTAAACTTTCCATATTTATGTAGCAATATTTAATATACTTAGGTTTCTTTATTTTACATATTTATTTTCTGTTATATTTTAATAAAAAAAAGAAAAAATTTGTTCCGTCTGTACCTGTTCTAAAAGATTTTGTAAACTGTCGAGAATTCCAATATTATCAAAGTTTAAATATTTTAACACATAATTAAAAGCCTCTTCAATTGTTGAATGCATAATATAAGCAGAAATAAATGTTTATTGAATTGTGAAAATGCTGCAACCCACAGCAATTAATGTTTTTCAAAACATTTTACTCGTCAAACTTACCAAATACCGGGCGGTATGAAAGCAGGACCTTTAAAAGATTTGCCCCTTGTCCGGATCTCCAAGTGTCCGGATATCGGAGACCTATCATTCGGACACAGCTTTGTGTTTGCCAGCAAAGTGTACGATCGCGGTCGACTTTGAATTACTAGATATTGTGGTTTAAGTTGGCTTGCTCTACTCTATAATAACTAATATAAATTAGGCACCATCATACACCAAAACCTAGCATTCAAGCACTCACTTATTAAAGATAAAACCGCTTATTACAAGTACACGCCTGCTACAATATTAGAATCTGCTCACTATAAACTTTGCTGGGACCGAACTATAATTTTAGACAAAACAATACATTTTAACAGACCGGATATTCTTCTATATGATAAAAATAATGGTACAGTATTTAGCTATTCCGAATACCCATAATCTTTTGTCAATATATAATGAAAAAATTGCCAAATATATAGACTTGTCAATAGAACTGAAAAAATAATGGAATGTACAGACAGTGAAGACAATACCAGTAGTCCTTTCTTCCACAGGCGTAATTCCCCATAGTTTGCACGATAGCCTCCGGTCGCTTGGCATGCACAAGTTGTCTTACATCCTTTTACAGAAAGCAACACTATTAAACACTTGTAGACTAGTGACAAAGTTCTTGTCCACAGGCTAGTCTTAACACCGCTTTGTCCTGCCTGGCCCAAAAGCCCGCGGAAAAATGTTTACCCTACTGTTGTGGGAGAATTAATTATACATGTAAATAATAATAATACAGAAAACGACCTACTATAAATACAAACCACAAGTTATAATAGACAATACTGAATTTAAATTTTACTGGGATAGAACCATCATTACAGATAAAACAATTCACTATAATAGACCAGATTATCACATTTCACGACAAGAAAAACAAAAAAGTATACTTAGTAGATATTGCCGCCCCAAATACCCATAACCTCACCTCCATATTTACTGAAAAATTAGCTAAATATACAAACCTAGCCATAGAAATTAAAACCCAGTGGCAAGCTCAAACTGTTAAGACAGTACCCATTATTACTTCCTCCACAGGAGTAATTCCCCACACCCTTCACAATAGTTTCAAAATTCTTGATATGCACCCCCATACATATACACAATAACAAAAGGCTGCTATTTTAAATACTTGCAGAATTGTCCGAAAATGTCTATCAATACACTAATAGAACATTAAACTCATTTTGCACCATCCGTTTGGCCAAAAGCCCGCGGATGAACAAAAACCCTCTGACGAAGAGAGATACTTCAAGTAAAGTAAATAAATAAAAATAATAAAATATTCATTTGCATCATATTACAGACGTACAAAACACTTAAAATAAATCAAATGACAATATTTACTTAGGAAAAGTGTTTGATTGAACTCTGATGCCCAAATAAAGATTTAACTTATGGCATGGGCACCAGTGATTCAAATCGTACATAGGATTTGTTTATAGCAATTTGTTAAGCTATTCAGTAGCATGTTAACAATACAAAAATATCTGAATCTATATATATAAAAGAAAGTCGTGTTTGTTACACTATTTATAACTCAAGAACGGCTTTACTGATATGGCTGAAAATTGGTGAGGAGATAGCTTAGAGCCAGGAGACGGACATAGGCTACTTTGTTTTATGAAGAAAAGGCTTGAAGGGGTTGAAATAAGGGATGAACGTTTGTATGGACAAATCTAAACCGTTAAAGTTAAGATATTAAACTTTGCACTTTAGTTACTCATTTAAAAATAAAAATATATAAATTAACCCTAAAGGGGTTAAAATAAGGGTTGGAATTTTATATGCAAAATCGAAACCGCTGAAGCTATTTCTATAAAAATATATATTTCAGCTCCTTATTACAAACAAAAAATAATGGCTTAATGGCTTTCTCCCAGAAGGGGTAGGCAGAGGTGCTACCAGAACACCCACGTTTCGCCTTATATATTCCGTCCCACGATGTGATAGGGGGCGAGCCTATCGCCATATCGGGCACAAATTCCTGACTCCGGGCTGATAATGAATAGAAAAATCCAATATCACTTTGCCCGACCCGGGATTCGAACCCGTGACCTCAGCTTTGCAATCGTACTGTAGTACCACTACGCCACCGAGGCAGTCAATAGGTAATGCATAGTCTTCTTTATTAGCCTAAAGCGACGAAAAGGGGTTTGTTTTGACGAACAGAAATCACCAAGAAGGGAAAAACGTTATGACTATTGCATTGTTTACATTTGAGAAATAAGTAGTTTACTATAATTCAAAAAATCAATTTCGTAGTCAGAATTTTGGCTGAGCGGAAAGTTTTAGCAGGAATTTTGTAAAGTATTTGTGTTTGCATATTTTTTGAATGATATTCGTCGTATTTTCGTGTTTTTATAAGGCCTATGTACAAAATAAAAGCAATTCCAAAAAATTGTCAACATGCCTATTTAGGCATTAAGGGATGAAATGGGATAAAGTGGGACGAACGCGATGAGACCGGTCGGATCCGGATTGCATTCGATGGGAAATAATAGGACGGGATGTAACAGAAAGAAAAGGAGCCAGATGAGATGGGATGGGATACGATAGGAAAAGGGATAGTAAGTACTTAGGTTGAGTTCAGGAGTACAAAAGTTTGAACGGGAATAAGATATTTCTGGTGTGGAGTGGAGTCTAAACATCTAAACACCCAGGCGAAGCTGGGCCGGGCCGCTAGTTAGTAATAAAACTTATTCTATCGTGTCTGCATGTAAATAGAAGTGTTTGTGAGTGTGTAGGTGTGTGTGTGTGTGTGTATCTGTTTCTGGGTGTGTGTATGTTAGTTTTTGAGTACTTATAAACTTAAAATGTTAAAATGTTTAACTCTGATTAGTTCTCACACATAGTCATGTTGGGAATCTGTCGGAGCAAATAAGAAAAAAGGTGATGACATTAAATGATTTGAACAAAAAAAACTGTTAAGCAAAAACTTAACGACGAACACGTAATATTACTTCAACGATAGTTTTTCATTAATTAGACAAGTCCTGAAATTGATACAAAATACTCCTGCAACTAAAATATTTCCCTCTGAAATCATTTGCTCTCGCGGTCGCGAGATGGCGCTGTTCAATTCGCAACGTTTTCTACATCGCGGTGTCAAGATTCTCCGCGAATACAATAAGTAGGCTCGAGAGCAGCGAACAGTTAGTCTTCACGCATCTTATTGCAAAGTATTTTTGAAAGGCGCGCCACGTAGAGACCATCCTGCGGAGTGGGCGCCGCTGTAACCACATTAAACGGTAGGAGACAAAGTTGTTCTCGCTGATACACGTGGCTCGAGTCTGGTACTGGACGCCACCGGTCTAGCACTGGACATCTTTATGAAAGCAAAATAAATCTGAGCCTTCTTATGAAGTGTCTCAATACGTTATGATGAACAAGGGTTCATAGTATACTACCCTCACACTCGGTTACACTCGCTACCGAGTCAACTTAAGCTCTATGCTAGTCGTAGAACATTATATCGCAATTGCTATGTGAATTGTGACGTTTTCGACACTTTTCATTTCATGTAAAAAGTTTTCATAATTATCCTAATACATTTTTTATTTATACAGCGCTACAAACTTGGAAAATATCGTAGTACGCATTTCTAATAACTGCAATTGTACTTCATTAAAATTATAATACGAATTATTATATGATTTAGTGGATGTAATATTTTTATATTCATTTTAAAACTATGGTTGCCGTTCGACATGAGAAGTGAAAACGAAACACATGATTAGTGCTGCGGATGCAGTTTCCTAGTTATTTATGATTGTTTAATAATTGAAAAATATCTTAATAGAAGTCTATTATTTTATTATCTTGATTGAATTACAATTTTATAATCATATTCCAATTCAACAAAAATATAGAGTAGAAATACATTTTAGAATGGAGCTTACATTTTTATACATTTCGGTCATTTGAATTTTTTAAATCGGCAATGATTGGTAAATTGTGTTATATTTTTGAATCAAAACCGTTTTCCTGCCTCTTTGGTGCCTTGCTAGACATTCCACTTTCAGCTTTCTAGATATAATAGTTTACTACACGTTCATATATTCAATAAGGAAAAATTAATATTTAAAAAATTATACCGGCTTCAAAATTTTAATAAAAAGAGAGAAATAAAACTAATCTTTTAATCTAAATAAATAAATATGCCAACATTTTTTTAAGTCGGTGCTAGCCGACCAGCTTTGTCCGGCGGTTTTACCCGCATAGTTCGTAGCGTGATGTTGTATGGCTTATAGTCGGCCAGCTGGCACCGATCTAAAAAAAAGGTTGGCATTTTTATCTATTTTAGATTAATGAAAAGGTTAGTTATCTTTCTTTCTTTTTATTACTATTTTGAAGTTGGTTTAATTTTATAAAATTATTTTTTTTACTTCATTTTTTTAAGTCGATTAAAATGTATGTATGTAATTTTGTCAGAATTGCACGATTTTTGGATATGTTGGTCTATACCAGCGTCTGAAGACGTGTGCCAAATATCATAAATGTTTGTATGTTTGTCCACGCATATCTCAAAAAGTATAAGTCGGATTTTAAAAATTCTTTTTTCGTTGGATTAGGTACAGTCCAACTTAGGAGCTGTGTAACTTTCATAGAAATCGGTTCAGTAGTTTTTGAGATAGAGCAGGGGTGCCCAACCTTTTTCAATCCGCGGCGCACATACATGTTTACTATTTTGTCTCGGCACCCTAATCTATCCAGGTGGTTGAAATGTACAATGATACTAGTTAGGTAAATAGACACAAATTTGATATCTAGAGAGAGAGAGAATAACTTCGCTGCGTCCTCCTCTACTTTTTACAGGGCACACGCTCGAGGACACCGTGAGATAAAGAGTAAAGTTTGTTTTATTCATTAGGAAAACATGTAGATAGTAGTCTTAGCAAAAAAAAATAGTAAGACTTTAGTTTAAATTGCTAAAAGAAGAAATAGAAAGTAATTTAAAAAGAGCCGACTAAAAAAATTTAATAAAAAAAGAGAAATCAATCTAATCTTTTAATAAATCTATTATACCTAAATATACATTTTTTTTGAGGTCCGTGTCAGCTGTCCATCTATAAGCTATATAACATCGCACTACGAACTATGCGGGTAAAACCGCGAGGAATGGTTGGCTGGCACCGACCTCAAAAAAATCGTATGTTAAGGTATTTTAAATTTGTTAAAAGATTAGAATTATTTTTATTTTTTTATTACACGTTTGAAGTTGGTTTAATTTTTTTAAATTATCTTTTATTTTCTAATCGCCTATCACATGTACCTATCACATACATATACATATACAATATACATATACATATACATGAACTGATGGCCGATGGGGCCAAAAAGTTCTCGAATGGAGGCCACGAAGCGGAAAGCGCAGCGTGGGACGTCCACCCTCTAGGTGGTCAGACGACCTGGTAAAGGTCGCGGGACGTCGCTGGATGCGGGCTGCCTCCAACAGGTCACTATGGAAATCATTGGGAGAGGCCTATGTTCAGCAGTGGACTTCTTTTGGCTGATGGATGGATGATACATATACATATACATATACATATACATATACATATACATATACATATACATATACATATACATATACATATACATATACATATACATATACATATACATATACATATACATATACATATGCATATGCATATGCATATGCATATACATATACATATACATATACTCGTATATCATATATGCACACGACATATCTCGAAGTGAAAAGTACAATAACAGTCATAAAATATAAAGTCGTTGCCACTTGTTAGTAGCTCCGGGTACGAGCTGCGACTACACTCACATCCGCACCCCCTCACCGCCCCGCGCCTGGCGGCTGTTGTGAAACTCGTTACAGTTACTACGCGGCAGCTCCCCGGATAATTACCTGGCATTATAATAATTGTCTCCAGTACTAAAATACCTGGATAACACGCTACTGTGGACGTGGTATAGCCTCGACATCTCTCTGTCTCTTCCGCCACAGCAAGTCCAATGCTCAACATAGGCCTCCCCTCAAGGATCTCTACATCGACCTGTTGGACGCAGCCTGTATCCTGGAGGACTTCCTGCCACCTTAACTATCACTGGTAACACACAGCGATTAAACACTTTTTAACTCGATATCTAGGTGAAGCACCATTGGGTCGGCTTGACCGGCCTGGCAGTTGATACATCTGCGTGAACACACTGGAATAGTCTTTTAAAACTATTGTAAGCACCATTATGAATTTATAAAATGCTTTGTAAAGAGATGTTGAATGGAATGTGCTTGAAGCGCAGGACACGAGTAAATAAGCAAATGTGGTCGCGGCGGGGCTCGCCACGCGCCGCGACACACGAGCCCCGCGCCGCGACACACGAGCCCCGCGCCGCGACACACGAGCCCCGCGCCGCGACACACGAGCCCCGCGCCGCGACACACGAGCCCCGCGCCGCGCCGCGCCGCGCCGCGCCCGGCGAGGGAACGTGCTTGTCATCGGCTTTTGTTAGCTTTTTATTGCGTGGACTTTTATTAAAATAGCTTAAAACAAACAAGTTACTTTATCCTGTTGAGTAACAATACTCATTCATTTTGCTATTAACTTTTTCTATAGCCAATTGATATCTAAATAATTAAACAAAACAAATAGTAAACGTAATAACGCATATCATATGTAGCATTATCACCATATCACATTATTTCGAACGTGAGCATCACATTATGTGCGAGCAGCTGCTTATAAGGTCCGCCGCCCATGGCCACACTCGCATTGGCCGTCACGAGCCGTGTGCGAGTGGCAGTATTTAAAACCTATGGCGCAGTACCAAACTCCGCATTTGCTCCGTGTCGACGCAGGCTCCTACGTGAGCGAGTACGCGGGTGAGGTCGAGGTGGCCGAGACATTGTGTTCGAGTGGCAGTGTCGCAAGTATTTGCAAAATGGAGGAAATTATTGAAAATGTTCGAAGCTAAAAATGTTTATACGACGTAAAACACCAAGATTATATGAATACAAAATTAAAGGATTCTATTTGGAAACGAATCGCAGAATGTTTATCAGATTTTTTTCGGATGATTTCCTTATTAACAATAATTTATTTAAAAACTCGTTATCACTGTCGGATGCTAAACTTATATAAATCGCCGATCGCGTCCATCTTGCTTCGTTTTCGTCTTCGAATGGTAGAGACACTGACTGATGTACGACTCATGAAAGCAATTGCGGACACACACGATAAAGCTACATTGGCGCAGTGTCGTGAACGAGTGCGAGTGTGGGCATGTGCGGCGGACCTAAACCGGGTCACAGGTTACTGTCACGGGTTAAGGTCCCCGAGATAACGGATCATGCGGCCTACAGATCATTGGAAATTGGTGGACCGAAAACCGAAAACAAACCACCTGCTCTGGGCATCTTATCGAGGACCTAGTCGGTCAGGTAGAGCAATGAGAAGACCAATGAGCACAGGCGAGCCAACACACAAATGTTTGTGCCACAGCATTATATTAGCGAACGCACTGGCTCCGATCGCAAGAAGCAGCCGGCCGAGTCGCGCTCGCGCTGGGAGGCCAGAGACACTGACATACCCCTTCCCACCTCCCCGGAGTAACGAAGGGGGAGCTTAATAGCTTTACCTCTTGAACTCAAAAAAAAAAAAGAAATAAAGGTAACACCGTCCTACCCAAGGAGCGTTTAATTATCTGCCACACTGAGATAATTGCACGCGAACGCGTCGCTTCTTGTCCCGGAAAAGCTTGCACTGAACTCCACTGCGGCTTAGCGGGAAATATACATATATATATATATATATAATAACCCGGAGATTGTAGATAATACTCGCGCGAAGATTCACCCTCGTCGCGTCAACACAACGTAACAGGTAAGCGTCTAAACTGCCGCTGAAAACATTCCGCTGTGTGCTGCACAGTGGTCTCGCTGAAATGGAAATCATTGCAATGAGTAGTTATTTACTTACGTAAATTATCCTACTTGTGCCACGATTTACAATAAAATGGCTCACGTCAAGTCCACCACCTTGAAATTCTAGAAGAGTTGTCCGGTACGTAGGTTATCTCTCAATATACCTACATTTGTTACTTGTGTACAATATTATACCAATCCACGAGAATATTAAAGCAGCCAAATCGGCACATGTCTTAGTTATTTGATTTTAAAAAAACTTAAAAAAATCACAATAAAGTAAATAATACCTATATAAATACTAGCGGCCCGGCCCAGCTTCGCCTGGGTGCTAAGATGTTTAGACTCCACTCCACACCAGAAATATCTTATTCCCGTTCAAACTTTTGTACTCCTGAACTCAACCTAAGGACCTACTATCCCTTTTCCTATCGTATCCCATCCCATCTCATGTGGCTCCTTTTCTTTCTGTTACATCCCGTCCCATTATTTCCCATCGAATGCAATCCGGATCCGACCGGTTTCATCGCGTTCGTCCCACTTTATCCCATTTCATCCCTTAATGCCTAAATAGGCAAGGTGTAAATTTTTTGTAATTGCTTTTATTTTGTAGATAGGCCTTATATAAACACGAAAATACGACGAATATCATTTAAAAAATACGCAAACACAAATACTTTGCAAAATTCCTGCTAAAACTTTCCGCTCAGCCAAAATTCTGACTACGAAATTGATTTTTTAAAGTATAATGAACTACTTATTTTAAATTTAATTAATTTTATAGCGTCAACAACACGTGGTAATTATACTGTTAAAATGTAGCTTATATGACACGTTCGTAGATTTACCATAGCAGCGCCATCTATTGATTACTTACTCAACCCAGTCGAAAGGTATCGACATCTGTTAGAATCATTTGGAGTTAACAGATGATTGTGACTGTCAAATAATAACAGACAAATAATTAGCAATAAATTAAAATTGCGACTATAATTTGAGATTTAAACTATCCTATCTCCCAAGTTGGATCGAACTGCACATGGTGTGCAAATTTTATTATAATCGGTTAAGTAGTTTAGGAGTCCATTGAGGACAAACATTGTGACACGAGATTTATATATATTAAGATAAGATATTTCATTGTACTTGTAATCGTTGATTTATTTACGTATTGACTTGACTGGCCAATAAACCATAATAGTATTCAACTGTTCTGTGTGCGTAATATGTTGAATGGGGATCGCCAAGTGCCAAACATGTAGGACCTAATATGCCTTATGTTTCTATTCACTTGGTTGGACGCCGGCTGTGAAACGAGAGGCCGCGGTTTCGATCCCCGCACCCCCGCACGCACAAATATTTGTGTGAACCACAGATATTTGTTTCGGATCTGGGTGTTTGTGAGACTGAAAAGTCTCTCGTAGTTCTTGATACCCACGACACAAGACTAGATCTTAGTGTGCGGTCAGGCCACTATGTATGTGACTGTTGGGTGTGTATTTATTTATTTACTAGCGGCCCGACCCAGCTTCGCCTGGGTGCAGATATTTTTTGATTCCACTCTACACTTGATAGATGTTAATTTTCGTTCAAACTCTTGTATAGTAACTCTCGACGTAGCTATCCTACCGTCCGTTTTCTACTCACCATGACCCAATCAATCCCGCTCCGTCCCGTCTGTCCCGTCACTTCCCGCTCCGTCCTGTCCTATCCCTTCCCTTCCCGTCTCGTCCTCTCTCGTCGCATCCTATCCGGTATCAACCCGTGCCTTTACATTTCGCCCTATCGCAATCTTCCAGCTACCCTAGTAATTTCGCCTATGAATTTAGAATATCGACGCGGTCATCGATGCAATATTTGCTCACGGATGCTCACGGCACACCCCGCGATCGCCGACCGCTGGTAACCGGAACGAAACTTAGGGCCCACGAGCCGCTGGGCCTCCGCTTTTTAAATCTCTGATATCTCTAGAGTTTAATGAAAATCTGTTAAGGGCAGCTCTGATCAACATTAAATGTCGTACGTACTTAATGTGTTTAATTGGATAAGGAATAATACAGTATTGTATAAAATACCTTGGTAAACAGCACATATTTTTTTTATAATATGTAAAAGATAAAAATAGTTACTGTGGGTTATCCTTTGGAGATAAATATAACTGGATGACCGAGCTTTGCTCGGTATTATTATTTTTTTTAATTGTGTGTTTTTGGAAACTATATATAAGTACGAATTACATACTTATAAAATGATAAAATATGAATAATATTTTTCGATCTTACCGACAGAATAATAAAAAAATATGAACTGGTTATTTAAAGAAAAAAATCATGAGTGCAATTATTTTGATATTATATTAGAAACAAATACTTAATTTTTTACAGTTTATCAATCAATTACGCAAGTTATATAACGGGAAATTGGTGACGCTGCATGGTGCATCCCAGTTGTGCTTTTGATGAGTCTAAGGTTATCCTTGGTATATGTACTTCTTTGCCGGATAGTTCACCAGTAACAATTTTTGCCTTTATTATGTGATTGCACAGACTTGTGACCATGAGTCTCACACCATTGCATAGTCCTTCTGACACGTCTAAATTACGCAACAACATTATTAACGCATTTTTTTTTCAATTTAAGTTCGTGTGGTGGCAAGTCTGAAATGTTGACACTATTGAGAAATTCTGTGAAAATTCAACTGCCTGAAGGAGCAATTGATCTTTCATTGAGTCATGGCTATAGTAAGTTTTGTACTCTTCGGGAAGTTTAGCAACTATATCATCATTCATTTTTTCAACATCTTTGTTAAGAGGCGCGAGTATTGCGCTATCTTTCATCCCCTCATAATTTTCATTGACTAAGCAGTATAGTATTATTATTCGCCAATAGATGTCAGGAAGAGTCATATTTTTCAGTTTAAAAACGATCGATAAAACACGAATAAAATGACATTTTCTAAAATAACTTTATTGCTCACAAAAAATGGTATTATTATTCGCCAATAGATGTCAGGAAGAGTCATATTTTTCAGTTTAAAAACGATCGATAAAACACGAATAAAATGTCATTTTCTAAAATAACTTTATTGCTCACAAAAAATAGTATTATTATTCGCCAATAGATGTCAGGAAGAGTCATATTGTTCAGTTTAAAAACGATCGATAAAACACGAATAAAATAACATTTTCTAAAAATGATTCCTAGCTAGATCGATTTATCGCCCCCGAAACCCCCTGTATACTAAATTTCATGAAAATCGTTGGTGCCGATTCCGAGATTCCAATTATATATATATATATATATATATATATATATATATATATATATATATATATATACATATATATATATATATATACAAGAATTGCTCATTTAAAGATATAAGATATATATATCATCACGGACTTTTTATCGATTTTTTATGATATACAATTCCGTAGTGCAATAATATGATTTAGCTCGTAAGCTTTAGCCAGCGTTTGCGATTTAAGCATAAACACTAATAATATAATAGGCGAAAATTGTTGTGGGAGTGAGTGGGAGAAATAGAAGAGCATCTTCGTTATCATCCCTACTCCGTGCTGTTTACTGGGTGAGAAGTGACGTCAGTAGATACATGGAGGGGATAACCTAATAAGTGATAATAATTGATGTTATCGAGCGGGATAAAAAATAATAAAATTATTAAAATCGCTATTTAAAAATAGAGGTTGATTGTAGGGGGTTGAAAAATTAGGGTTGTATGTATTTTTTAATGTTGTATCATAAAAAAATAAAAACAAAAAATGTTTTCCATAAAATAAAAAATAAAAATGTTGGGGTGGACCACCCTTAACATTTAGGGGGATGAAAGATAGATAATAGCCGATTCTCAGACCTACTGAATATGCATATAAAATTGCATAAGAATCAACAGGGTAATAATAAGGGTAATCAATAAGTATGGGAACAAACATTGTACATTTCACCAGTTGCATTGTATACTTATGAAAACCGGGTTTAGTTTTAGATAGGTTTGTTGGTGTTGCGAGGAATGCGTACTCGGAAAACGCTTTTATTTGGTAACTGAACAACTTACTACTGACTAATGTGTTCAAAATTTGCAAAAGGCTTAGAAAAAAAAACGAGTGTGCTTTGGACCACACGACTGAAGTAAAACTTCTTTAGCTCCATCTATATAATTAATAAAAGTTACTTTTATCACGAATTTTTACAATGGCCTATCCTTCACCACCATATATTTTTTTAATCACATACACACATGTAATTAACAAAAAAAGAAAAACAATTAACTTTAAATCTATGCACTTTTATGTTAAAATTTACTTTTGTCAAGAATTTTTCACTTACACTGAAGTATAGTTATGAATAAATTGTCTTTTTTTCTCCACAGATATAAATGAACACATTTTTTTCCAAATCCATGTAAAAAGTGTGTAAGTCTATCAAGAAAAAGAGTGAAAAACACATTTGAGTACTTATAAAATTTATTGTAATTATTCTTACTTACATATGCTTCTTTGTACCTTGTATTAATACATTGTCGAGGGGCAGTGCACATGTTTATTATTTTGATACATCAAGCTAGTCGTGTTAGTATGAAAATATATCTGAAACTATCTTATACAACAATGAAAAAAAATTATTGAGAATGAATTCGCACTGGCTTTCACGGTCGGTGTCACGTCTAAGCTGTTGGCTTCGGGTTAACAGCAATGATTTCTCCTAGTTATTGTATGCATGGCAACAACAAACATTGTAACTTATATGTGCTGCAGTATAGCTGGATCCAGATAGTGCTTGACTGCAAGGGATGTCGTAGTGAATAAACACAAAATAACTCAATCACAAAATGAAAACACATTCTTATCAATTTAATTTGAAATACACATACTTTTCGAGATAAATTATTATAAAACAAAGTTTGACAAATACTGCATACTAATGACTTGACAGGTGTCAAATATGAATATCTAATATATATAAATCTCGTGTCACAATGTTTGTCCTCAATGGACTCCTAAACTACTTAACCGATTATAATAAAATTTGCACACCATGTGCAGTTCGATCCAACTTGAGAGATAGGATAAATCTCAAATTATAGTCGCAATTTTAATTTATTGCTTATTATTTGTCTGTTATTATTTGACAGTCACAATCATCTGTTAACTCCAAATGATTCTAACAGATGTCGATACCTTTCGACTGGGTTGAGTAAGTAATCAATAGATGGCGCTGCTATGGTAAATCTACGAACGTGTCATATAAGCTACATTTTAACAGTATAATTACCACGTGTTGTTGACGCTATAAAATTAATTACATTTAAAATAAGTAGTTCATTATACTTTAAAAAATCAATTTCGTAGTCAGAATTTTGGCTGAGCGGAAAGTTTTAGCAGGAATTTTGCAAAGTATTTGTGTTTGCGTATTTTTTAAATGATATTCGTCGTATTTTCGTGTTTATATAAGGCCTATCTACAAAATAAAAGCAATTACAAAAAATTTACAACTTGCCTATTTAGGCACTAAGGGATGAAATGGGATAAAGTGGGACGAACGCGATGAAACCGGTCGGATCCGGATTGCATTCGATGGGAAATAATGGGACGGGATGTAACAGAAAGAAAAGGAGCCAGATGAGATGGGATGGGATACGATAGGAAAAGGGATAGTAGGTACTTAGGTTGAGTTCAGGAGTACAAAAGTTTGAACGGGAATAAGATATTTCTGGTGTGGAGTGGAGTCTAAACATCTAAAAGTCTAAACATCTTAGCACCCAGGCGAAGCTGGGCCGGGCCGCTAGTCTATATATATAAAAGAAAGTCGTGTTAAAAGTTACACTATTTATAACTCAAGAACGGCTTTACCGATATGGCTGAAAATTGGTGAGGAGGTAGCTTAGAGCCAGGAGACGGACATAGGCTACTTTTTTTTGTGAAGAAAAGGCTTGAAGGGGTTGAAAGTATGTATGGAAAAATCTAAACCGTTAAAGTTAAGATGTTAAACTTGGCACTTTAGTTACTTATTTAAAAATAAAAATATATAAATTAACCCTAAAGGGATTAAAATAAGGGTTGGAATTTTATATGCAAAATCGAAACAGCTGAAGCTATTTCTATAAAAATATATATTTCAGCTCCTTATTACAAACAAAAAATAAAAAAATAATGGCTTAATGGCTTTCTCCCAGAAGGGGTAGGCAGAGGTGCTACCAGAACACCCACGTTTCGCCTTGTATATTCCGTCCCACGATGTGATAGGGGGCGAGCCTATCGCCATATCGGGCAAAAATTCCTGACTCCGGGCTGATAATGAATAGAAAAATCCAATATCACTTTGCCCGACCCGGGATTCGAACCCGAGACCTCAGCTTTGCAATCGTACCGTAGTACCACTACGCCACCGAGGCAGTTAATAGGTAATGCATAGTCTTCTTTATTAGCCTAAAGCGACGAAAAGGGGTTTGTTTTGACGAAAATTCTTAGCCCTGTTTCAGGTAAGAATTAAACAACAGAAATCACCAAGAAGGGAAAAACGTTATGACTATTGCATTGTTTACATTTGGGAAATAAGTAGTTTACTATACTTCAAAAAATCAATTTCGTAGTCAGAATTTTGGCTGAGCGGAAAGTTTTAGCAGGAATTTTGCAAAGTATTTGTGTTTGCGTATTTTTAAAATGATATTCGTCATATTTTCGTGTTTATATAAAGCCTATCTACAAAATAAAAGCAATTCCAAAAAATTGTCGACATGCCTATTTAGGCATTAAGGGATGAAATGGGATAAAGTAGGACGAACGCGATGAGATCGGTCGGATCCGGATTGCATTCGATGGGAAATAATGGGACGGGATGTAACAGAAAGAAAAGGAGCCAGATGAGATGGGATGGGATACGATAGGAAAAGGGATAGTAGGTACTTAGGTTGAGTTCAGGAGTACAAAAGTTTAAACGGGAATAAGATATTCCTGGTGTGGAGTGGAGTCTAAACATCTAAGCACCCAGGCGAAACTGGGCCGGGCCGCTAGTATTTTATATGTCCTTATTTTTCTTATAAATCTTATTCCGATGACGTAGGATAAAAATAAAACGAGAAATAAACCTAAAAAAATAAGCCAGATTGTTTAGTCATCATGAATTTCTTGCTCGTACTTGGACCAAATCGACTGATCTCTCCTGATTATTCATGGATCTGTATTGACAATTTTCAACTTCCGTTGTCTTCGTCGTGTCACACGACTTCCGTAACGCTCTCGTCAAGCATTCACCAGTTTACCCCCCGAGTCATGCGTGCCTAAAGAAGTTTTGCTTCTATAAATAAAAAATATTGTAAGGCATTATGAAAAAGTAGTATTACGGATTAGCAAGTTGAAGTGGCAATGATGGCTGATGGGGCCAAAAAGTTCTCGAATGGAGGCCACGAAGCGGAAAGCGCAGCGTGGGACTTCCGCCCACGAGGAGGTCAGACGACCTGGTAAAAGTCGCGGGACGTCGCTGGATGCAGGCTTCCTCCAACAGTTCACTGTGGAAATCATTAGGAGAGGCCTATTTTTCAGCAGTGGACTTCCTTTGACTGATGGATTAGATTGGATTGGATTATAAAAAAAATAATTAGCACAGATTGCAAAAAGTCGCTGAACACACTCAACACTACACAAGTAACTTAGAAAGATTAGCGATATTCACGAAAAATAATAGGAATAAGAACAATTTAGCTAGTCATAAGACCAGACTCCACAGGATCAGTAAATCTTTTAATGGTTACTGTATACACTTTTATAAGAAAGTTCCCACTCATATGAAAGCCTAACTATTAAAAAAATCAAAGCTACTATCAAGAAACAATTATGCAATAAAGCTTATTATAAAATTTCTGAATATCTAGATGATAATAAGGCTTGGGAATAGAATAAAATTAAACATATAGATAGTATTTCGGAGCGGAGGTATCGGTGTGCTTTGTATATTGTAATTTATATTAAGTAACTTTACACATTGTATTTTACTTTGTAAGCGATTGGGTATGTCATGCTCGCTTAAAAGTCTGTGCTTGCGGCGGCGTCGTGTGCCGGGTCGGTCACTTCCCTGTAGCATGGTTGAGGAGGCCGATGGCTGGCACATGCGTCATACTCGTGAACGGGTGCTGCTTGTGTGGACTGGTCTGTCCGATTTGCTTACATTGTAACTGATTTATAGATTACATAAGGTTTTCACGAGTATTCACTGCGTTGGTGAAACAGGGTATACTGATTCTTCGTTCTGGGCTACTTCACTTCACTCAGCCATATTAAACAGAATAGAAACAATATTGTATTAAAAATATATGCCACTTGCAAATTATAACAAATTATTAATGAACTGCTCTGATTTGGACCAACTTGTAATTTTTGTAATAATCACGATATTGTAAACTGGTTTTGAAAAGAGCAACACTAGAGTTTCTTGCCCGTTCTTCTCTAGTGAAAACCGCTTTCCGAACCGGGTGGTAAAAAAAAAATGACTGAATCTAAATAATGTTGAACAATTTAATGGATTCAATAAATTATTTTCATTTTCATTTTCAAACTTCTACGAGTAATAAGTTAAAATAAAACAAAATTAAGCAAGCCAGTGTCATTATGTCGGTCGAAATATCTGATACTTATCTTTATTTTCTTCTGTGTGGAAGTTATTGTTGTGGAATGTGAGGCGTTACAACCACAGAAACTGTTCTGTGGTTACCACATTAAGGTACCATATTCATCTGTTCTGTGATAACAACAAATAAGAGATTCCATCACCGTGTACACTTGAACCAATACATGTGTAAAAAAAAACGAATAACTAACGAAAAAAGAGGAACGAATCCCCAACGAACAAAAAGAAAAGAAAAGAAAGTGAAAAGAGAAAAAAGTTATAATGAATATAATCTGATAGTTTTCAACAATTATCATTAAATGTTTTCAACTCTTCATGCACTTGGATCATCATATTTGTTGGTAAAAAGTGGTACTTGGTACTTTTAATGTGTATTTACTATTTACCCAGTTGAACTAGTTTCATTAAAATGCACTATCATATGTAATGGTTTGAATAATTATATCCTTTCGCTTACCATTCACGTTATCAGTTTGTACTGAAAAAATGCTCTCTTATTGTTAAGAGAGCATTTTTTAATAATTTATAATTATGACGAAGACGTCTTCTATAAACATTATGCAAAACAATGAATGAGAAATCTGTTCACCTATTTTTTTTTTCTTCATAACACCAAATCATTTAACATATAATCGAGTCCACGGTTGATTTTGACCTAGTAAGCTTTAAGTTTCTCATTATCTAGCCATTCTATGACTTCATAATTAGCTTTTGTTTCAACAAAGCTTTACTCTAGCGCGGCTGAAGTTTTATGAAAGAAGTTAATTTTCAATCTTTATTAGCTTTCTTTTACATTCCGTGTAACATTGTAACTGCGTGGGCAGTTATAATAGCGAGTAATAATAGCGAGTATATGTGTACATACTCGTATGTATTAGGTTTGAACATTGGTCACCATAGTGTGAGCTGAAATCGTGTAAAAGATTTAATGATAACACATTATCTACGCTTGAATATGTGCTGGTGCTAAAATCCATTTGCTATCTTAACGTTAAAATTAATAAATATAAATAAATACATTGCACAAGTGCACCCATTACATATGCCAACCCTCAACACGTTAATATGCGTTTTGGTTGCTACTGTCAGAATAATCCGCTAATAAAAACCTTTTCCACAACACTCAAACAAGTATCGAATACTCGTGATGTAAAATCATTTTTGAAATGTTAATGAAACATTAGTTTAATGTTGTTCTGCAGAGCATTTCCACTACATCAAGCGCCTCGTCGGATCTGACTTCGTCGGCATCGGCGGTGACTACGATGGCGTCAACAGGTGAGCCGTTTCTACAAGGAATATATTTATATATTTAATATTTATGTGTATCACCATAAAATTGTAAATACCGTTAGATTATAATCTATCTCGCGAGATTGTGAACTATCCAAAGAATGTGAACCGTAACATACTGCTTACAATATAACGCATAATTTTTTGGTCAATGTGGAAGCACGATGAAACAGATAAATTATTTGTTGCTTTGTAATGGCATTTTTGAAGTCGGTTTTTATTTTTTTATAGGACTCAATCCTTACCTTTGAGTAGATACGTATTAGCAAATATTTTAGTCAACTACGAATATAGAAAATAAAGTTAAATATACCATAACATAACACTCTCAATCGACTCTCTCGATTGTAGAGTAGGCCTGTGCCCAGCAGTGGGACGTATATGGACCGACAAAAAAAAAAGACCCATAACAAAATGGTACTCAGCAACGTACATATTAAGATAATACTCGTACATATAGTTGAAGATGCCGGCGTGTTAAGTGTGTGGTTGCGCGACAGGGTGCCGCGCGGGCTTGAGGACGTGTCCAAGTACCCCGAGCTGTTCGCCGAGCTGTTGCGCAGCGGCCAGTGGAGCGTACAGGAGCTCAAGAACCTGGCCGGGCTCAACATGCTGCGCGTCATGAGGCAGGTCGAGAAGGTAAGGAACCACGCTCCCCCCATGCACTGCAGTCACCAGGGCACCTCATGGAAAGGGATTACGCCCTGGAATATGCATAAAATCTGGAACGCAGGCATGTTGTATCCATACAAATTAGGTGTGGAGGGGAAGGATGACGGTACGGAAAGAGGAAAAGATTATTGGACCTCCGGAAATTCACTCACCAAATGAAACGCGACAGCATAGCTGTCAGTTCACTAATTAAGTTACAGTATGCAATATACATGCACAATAAAACCGCACAGTTACCTCCTTCTCTCAATTTCTTCCATTGATAAAGGTGCATCAAACATCAACAAATGGACTAATTCACCGTTCCCTCATGATTCAATGTTTCCAATGTCACTTCCTTCAAACAAACAACGCTAAACCCTTGCACAGGCCGTTAGCGACTGCGACGTGTTTAATGAGTAAAGCAACATTATTGCCAACTGCCGGTCAGTAGTTTGAGTAGAAGCCCGCATTTCAATTTGCAGTTACAATGCCGGCCGCTCTGACACCAGATATTGACGTATTGTGACGGTTATTGTACGCCCCATTATTTATTTATCGGAGTCTGAGCTGGTTCCATTAATTACTGCCTCAGCGTCGGTCATACTTTTTGTGACTGCCGCGCCTGACTCTATGCTCTGTTTATTATTTCAAATAAAACACTAACAGCCTTATTCATAGACAAATTAGTTTAGTTATGGAATGTTTTGTCCCATTCGAATAACTTTAGAATTCCGTTCGAGCGAAAAAGAAACATTCGATAACTGAAATAAGCTTTACATCTGTCTATGAATAAAGCTGTTAAAGATTACATAATGATTAAATTATATTTCTTTTATAATAACACGATAATTTGACTCCCCTGCGTTTGTATATTTCAGTATAAACAAGACGATCACCTCTCTTACAACATATTATTTCAGTCTCGTATTCATCCAGGGCAATTTGCTGGAAAAAAAATGTACACTGACTGATGCCTAAAAATGATAAATACAGATCAATAATCAAAATATTTAAATGCTATTATTAATAAGTATTAAAGACACAATTGACTAAATCGACCCAACCAAACCAATGTGGCCACATTTTAAGTAGATGTCAAAAATAACTTACAATCTAGAAATGTATTTCTGATGATTTTAACCATCGTAATTTAGCTTCTATTCTATCGCTTAGGTACTCCAAACGAGCAACCAGGTGACCTGATGGTAAGCGATCACTGCCGCCCATGAACATCCACAACGCTGGATCATGGATGTGTTGCCGGTCCAATTGGGAGGGAAGCAGAAAGGAAAAAGGATGGGAATAGAAAAGGGATGTTGGGCATCCGGCAATATCACTCAACGAACGAAACGCGACAGCGGAGACAGCTTCGTGACGAGACGTGATGCCACAGGGCTTCAGGTCGTTTTCCTGTGAGAGAGCGGTACGGCACCGGATGAACCTGCCCATCCATGCTGAGTCATGACTGATAACAGCGTGGCTCTACCATTTTTTGTTACTGAACTACCTAGTTTTTTGTTCTTACTAAATTATTATGAGAGAAAGTTTGTGGTACACGCATGAATTGTTCCAAGCAGTTTGTCCGAGGGAGTAATAAATACGTAATGTAATACATTGTATTGCGGGCAGGTCCGCGACGAGATGCGCACCAACGGCGTGGAGCCCGAGGAGCACCCCGACTCCACCTCCGACAACGGCAACTGCACCAGCAACGCCTTCTACACCGAGTACGTGTAGACCGCCGCGCCCCGCACCGCCCCACACCGCCCCGCCACTCGCCGCTGCAGAAGCACTCTGTATTGACGTCTTCCGTTTCCGTTTTAATTGTCCTTCTTTATTTTGTGTGGTTATTTAATAGATGTTACGAATCTCTGTAACTGTATACGTGTCATCCTTGATAAAAAAATATGCTATTTTCATATTATTTATATTTATTTTAAACATCTTATGATGATTAATTAAACACGTATTTATAATATGTTTTATTGTGTAAGAGATTTCAGTTGAATAACTTTAATCAATGCCTGTAATCTGTTTCGTTGTCCCTGTACTATTATGATGTTCTCGGCGGCACGCAGGGGCGGCAGAGAGCTACTCGACCGCGGACATGCTCACACTCAAGGTTTTATTACCATTTGTAACTGTTTAATGTTTTGTGTACGACGTTGCAGGCACTCTCTGAAAATCAGCTATTTAATAGAGACTATACCTAATACGAGTATAAATATATGTATCATGATGATGATGATGATGATGATACATAACATATATTATATTAATCTGGTTGTAAAACATCCGAGACCGGGTATAGGTATCAATTATGATGCAGGGCATAATATCGGGGGAATGGATATGTGTTGAATATTATTCCGATACACTCGCACCTACACTATGTACTCGTGTACATACATCGTCGTGCCTGCATCGCCAAGGGATTTTGTATTAAAGTAGTATTCGTTGGATATCCATTCCCCATTACATGGAAATTTGGCTAAATAATGATTGAGTTTCCAAACAGTGTGCAACACCCAGGATGATGGCGGTCTAATGAAGCGCAAACTCGTTAATGATGTTTGTTTGTTTCAATGAAATATTATTACACTTGTCACATTCCACTACTTTTATCCGCGCCGTTTCAATAAATTGACGACTTGATCGTCCGCCCTGCACTGCACTTTGTTTTGACCGAATATTGATATCCCAATAATAATTCTACGGTATCAAAATCAAAATATTCCTGAATGTTTGGGACACAGATCTACCTTGGACATGATCCGAATCCAGAAATTGTGAGAACTGCTCCCCGAGTTGTCAGCCTGATGCCATCTTCCAGATACGTGAAGCATATTAGAATACAGTAAATATTATTCATATGCATTTTGTTTTGAAATCAGGAGCTAAAATATTTTCAGTGTTTGTTGTGCTACATTCTAACCCCTTTGAATAATAAATAAATACCCAACGCTCACATAGTTCTGACGTGAGCTATCTGGAACTGCGAGAGATTTTCCGTCTCACAAACACCCAGACCCGATACAAATACGTGTGGGTCACACAAATATTTATCTCAGTTCGGAGACCAAACCCGCGGCCTCACGTTTCACAGCTGGCGTCTAACCAACTGCGCAACGGAGGCTGTCAAATAATGTATAGGTATAAAATACCAGTAATTAATAAAAATATTAAGATTCAATGTTATTAATAATGGAACGTAATAATATGTTAAGTAAGTTCGAGTAAAAAGAACCACCTTGCATTTGAAGCAAGTTGCATTGGACTCTATAATAATATGTTACCGCCAAACCCGATTTCACCGATAGGATAAACCAGTTGTTTATTCTCAAATCGGGTGTTCTTTGAGTCAATGAGTACTAATACAGAGGTCTAGACAAAGCGATGGTTAGAATACGTTAGATTACGATTGAGATAAATTATACAAGAACAAACGTGGATAATATAAAATAAAATATGGAAAAATATTGAAATAAACTAAGCTAACCTTAAGATTATTTTGTTGCAGTCGAGTATTTTCATTCTCAGCTTACTAGTTGTATTTACTTTATACAGAAAAGCATTTTTTTTTATGTATTTCTTAGCATCATCTCGGAATTGCATAGAATTCAAAAGAAATATGTATGTTCCACTAGTTTGGCCTAGGCGAAACTAGTTTATCCTAAAATCGGGTTTGCCCGGTAACATATACAAAAAGAATCAGCAAAGTAAATATGTTATAAGTGATGTGCAATCATACGTATTACGTATGCTTTACAAAGTAACCTGTTTTGAAGGCGGCTAATAATAACCTAAATTTTTTAAGTCGCCTATCAATGGTACAAAAATCAGGAATCCGTAAAACTTGTTCGTTGACACAAACAACTACGTTGTCCGCGGAACAATGGAAGGTCCCGTCTCTTTGGCTCTAGTGGACCAGGGCCGGTTCAAAAGTAGTAAATGTGACAACACGTGTATATTATGTAGCTTAATGATTAATGGAATATGTGTAATCAGTGTAGTAGTTGCATGACGTGTCACTATGCACCCCCTCCCCCTCCTCCTCCTCCCCTCAGTCCTCGCACAGTCCCTCTCGGCTCGCACTCTACTCCATCTGGAATGGCTAGGCAGGAATCGATGTTACGTTAACTTGGAATAGATGTTCCATGATTGTCATTCCTTTTTCTCGTTTACGTTACACATCGGAAAACATGAGTTAGTCAAACACGTGGCTTTAAGGCAAGCGTCGAGATGGAAATGAATGGAAAAATAAACGAAAATATTATTTTAATATTGTACTTTAAAATTAAAGATAAAAGTTCGAATTAGGAGTGTAGGTAGAAATAAATTGTTGACTTTAAAATCGGTGGTTTTCAATATGTTGGCTCGTTGGGTTTGTCAGTTTCTAGGTATGTTTTTAATAGACGGAAGCCATTTCGGACGCTGTTGGTTCGACACTTGCTTAATGTTAGGTGGAATATATATATCATTTATATTTATACGTAGTTCATTTTTGCAGTTCGAGTTAATCCAATGTGTAGTTTCGCACAATAATGCTACACACTTATGTTTCGTCGTCGTATCTTGTATTTGGTATTGTAATTTGAGAAAGCTAAGCATGGTGGTGTTTTGGTGTATCATACGGAGTGCCAGCGATGCCGCGTCGCCGGTACTTCAGTACGCAGCCCGGCCGCGGCGCGGCGCCGTCGCCCTACTAGCCCGCGACGCTCCATTTTACCTTTCAATGATTTGTCTTTACGACAATAACATCCACATGAATATTTTATTTTGAAAAATCTTTGGAAATTTTATGTATAAAATAATACTATATAATACTAAATACTATAAAATGTGGAGTATAATGACTATTTCTTATAAATTGTGACTGAAGGATTTTTGAATATTTATTCTCTAGCATAAACTAAGGACTTTCGTCTGAATAACTGGCTGTTATTTTGTGATTGTTTTAATAACGATGTTAATGTGTATCGATATGTAATGGGTCTGTCCGGCAAGCGCACAGTGCGGCATCTCCCGGGGGGCGCGCCTCTGTGGGCCGACCGCACCACCTCCTTCACAATCGAGCTTCAGTAAGCATTGTGCGCTTGCCTTCTTCCTTTCTGTTGTGAGACGCATTGACGCTTGGATCCTCCACATCAGATCACTTCCACAACGCAAACGTGCATCCAGTCTGGATACCGCCCTCAACATGGGGGCTTACAAACAATTGTATCTTTACGCTCTGTTTCTCTGAACACTCATAATGATCCTCAGGTATGAGGGATAGAGTAACTTAACAACCACCGCGGTATGAAACGACAGCTTTAGGACATTTCCAAAATATTAAAATAAAAATACGTTGCTCGTCGTCCCTAATAAATATCAATGTCAGTACCGTCATTGAAATAACGGCCGTACCTATAAACAGATATTAAAGCGGTTTTAAATGACAGTCACAAATGCTAGTGAAATTATTCTGAATAATTGAGGTCCTATGAACACAAAGACACTGACGTGCTCTCACTATTCAAATAAACTGCAAAAAAGTTTGTCGCGAACAGACAAGTTGATAATTCAAAGTAGAGAGGGACGCGACGCGTCATTTCAACGGCAGTGCAGACTGCACAGTCTGCAGAGTCCATACAAGCGCTCGCGGCGTCAACGCGTCTCACAACCTAACTTCCTCAACAGTTTTATATCACGGCTCGATAAGAATAAACACGTTTGCTGTATACTGTACCCTGTGTTTTATTTCAATTACCCTATAAGAATAACATCATCGCAATCAGTATACTGTCTTGTTGTTGAGTTTGTATTACCTCTTCTATGATCAGCACGGAGCAGGCCTCGTCCGCCACGGTGATTTTCTCACGTTTTTTTACTAATAATTTACTTCACAAATCGATAATTTACTAAGTTAGTAAACTCTTGTTACCACTGCAAGGAAATTGATCTAAATCTAGCGTAAATAAAAACAACTTTCACAATTAAAAAGCAACGCTATACATACCAATACGTAAACATTTCCATCAAACAATAACACTACAGAGCAGACGCGGGGGAAATTAAAATTTATATGACAACGTAGCGAACCCGAATTTCTATACAAACACTAGGAAAAAGTTAATTTTAGAATTCTACGTAAGGCGAAGTACGTAGTGACGGCTGTACGTAGTAAGCAGCGAGAGAGGTTGAGCCGGCCCGGAGCAATACCATCCATCCATCCATCAGCCAAAGGAAGTCCACTGCTGAACATAGGCCTCTCCCAATGATTTCCACAGTGACCTGTTGGAGGCAGCCTGTATCCAGCGACGTCCCGCGACCTTTACCAGGTCGTCTGATCACCTAGTGGGTGGACGTCCTACGCTGCGCTTTCCGCTTCGTGGCCTCCATTCGAGAACTTTATGGCCCCATCGGCCATCAGTTCTCCGTGCTATGTGCCCCGCCCATTGCCACTTCAACTTGCTAATCCGCTGGGCTATGTCGGTTATTTTAGTTCTCCTACGGATCTCCTCATTTCTGATTCGATCTCGTAGGGAAACCCCGAGCATAGCCCTCTCCATAGCTCGTTGAGTGACTTTGAGCCTCCTAATAAAGCCCCTAGGTAGAGGCCACGTCTCGGTGCCGTATGTCATCACTGGCAACACATAACTATCGAAGACTTTCGATTTGAGGCACTGAGGTATTTTGGACGAGAAGACATCGCGTAGTTTCCCGAATGCTGCCCAACCGAGTTGGATTCGACGATTGACCTCTCTCTCGAAGTTGGACCTGCCTAACCGGACCACTTGTCCTAAATAGACATATTCGTCCACAACTTCGAGAGTCGAGCCCCTAACTCCGATAGGGGTGGGCACAACATGGACATTCGACATGATCTTCGTTTTGTCCATGTTCATTTTAAGACCCACCTGTTGGGGGACTCGATTGAGGTCTTCGAGCATAGTGCTAAGGTCTTTCAGCGATTCTGCCAAGACTACAATATCGTCGGCAAATCGAAGGTGAGTGATATACTCGCCGTTAATATTGATGCCGAATCCTTTCCACTGCAAGAGCTTGAAAGCGTTTTCCAGCTCGACAGTGAACAGTTTCGGAGATATGACATCTCCCTGTCTCACGCCTCTCTGTAGTGGAATAGCCTTCGTGCTCTGATCTTGTACTCGGACCGACATAGTGGCATTGTTGTATATACACTTCAACACTTCGATGTACCGCTAGTCAATGTGGCACCGCTGAAGAGACTGTAGCACAGCCCAGGTCTCGATCGAATCAAAGGCTTTCTCATAGTCCATAAACGCTAAACAAAGCGGCAAGTTATATTCCTCGGTTTTTTGTATAACTTGCCGAAGCGTATGAATGTGATCTATGGTACTAAAGCCTTTTCGGAACTCGGCTTGTTTGGGAGGCTGGAAGTCATCATACCTGCGTTCGAGACGATTTATGATGACCCTCGAAAACAGCTTATAGACATGGCTCAGGAGCGAGATGGGCCTGTAGTTCTTCAGCAAAAAATTATCACCTTTTTTGAAGAACAGTACCACCACGCTCCTGCTCCATGCCTCTGGCGTTGAGCCCTCGAGGAGAACGGAATTGAAGAGCTTCTGAAGAACTTTCAGGATCGGCGTTCCGCCCGCTTTCAGAAGTTCTGAAGTGATTCCGTCCTCACCCGGCGCCTTGTTGTTCTTAAGCTGTTTCAGGCCCATCTCAATCTCACACAGGTTGATGTCCGGGATATCATCGCTAAAGTGTCGGATCAACTCGGCTCTCGGGTCTTCGGCCGAGCTAACAGTAGGTTCGGCAACCGAGGTGTAAAGCTGTCCGTAGAACCTCTCGATCTCCTTTAATACCTCTGCCCTCGTCGACACTACGCGGCCGCCGTCCGTCTCCAGCCTAGACAACTGGCATTGCCCAATAGACAAGTCCCTTGCAAACACTATAGAGCCTCCGTTTCGCTCAATTGTCTCTTTTATGCTCACAGTATTGAGAGCACGGACATCGTGTCGCAAGGACTTCCAGATCCGTCTATTGACCCGCCTATATGCTTCGGTGTCATCGGAAGACTGCAGCGCGATAGATCGACGTCCGGCCATGAGGTTAAGAGTGTGGATCGAGAGTTTTTGTGGTCTATCTCTATGGCGAGGTCTAAAATACTTAGATCCCGCCGTATGGACAGCTTCTACCAAACCGCTGTTTAGCTCGTCCACTGCAAGGTTTTCTTTTAGACAATCAAAGCGATTTGCCAGCTCAAGTTGAAAGCTCATGGGGTTTTGGATATGGGCGCGAGTAGGTCGGAGCGTAGATTTCATCAAGCGACGCTTTTCTAATTGGACATTGATGTTCAATGTGCCTCTAGCCATTCGGTGATCACTGCCGGTTTTCACCCTGTTGATCACAGAGACATCACTGAACATCCGTCTTTTCGTCGTCAAGATGAAATCTATCTCGTTTCTTGTAGAACCGTCAGGACTCAGCCAGGTCCTTTTCCTGTGAGGCGGCTTCTGGAAAAAAGAGTTCATCGCAAAGAGTCCCTCTTTCTCCAGAAAGTCGGCCAGCCTCTGACCCCTGGGGTTCCGTTGCCCATGTCCAAATTGCCCCACTTTCAGTTCTACATCGCTTCTCATGCCCAACTTTGCATTGAAATCCCCCATAACAACATTGAAGTAGGTTTTGGAAGTATGTATGGCCCGACTTATGTCCTCATACATCTCCTCTACTTCTTCACCTGGACGTGTCGTGGTCGGTGCGTATACCTGTATAACCTTCAACGAATATCTTTTTTATATTCTGAGTATAAGGTACACTACCCTGCTCGACACACTTTCGATGGATACGATGTTGTTTATGAGAGACCTGTGGACGAGAAATCCGACACCTCCTCGGGACTGTTGGTCGTCCCTCCGGTATAATAGCAGGTTACCGGACTTCAGGGTTATTGTGTCCTCCCCGATTCTTCGGCGTTCCGACAACCCCAGAATGTCCCAGTGTAACCCACTCAATTCTTCTTCCAGTTCGACAATCTTCTCGTCTGTCCTCAACGTGCGTATATTGTGTATCACCAGGGCCAGTCGTCGTCGGGGGTGGTAGCCGAGGCCAACCCGGGGATTCTTAGCACCCCCTGCCCCGCCGTAACCATAGCCGCTACCGTAATTAGGAATAGAGGGGCTGCCGGGGACTGGGGGCCTAGTCCTGGATTGATTCACCATTGTGAGGGTTTTGCCAGTACTCGCCACACTTGGCAGGCGGGTTGGCGAGCGCAGAAGGGTCGCATTGATGTCGCTGCTGCCCGTCATCAACCGGGGAAAGGAAATGGGGTTTGTAGATAGAGGATATTATGGGAAAGGAAAATATGGCCTGTGGGAGTGGATACTGCAATCACGGAAGGTAAGGTTTGTAGTAACTGCCGTAGCTCGGGGGGCTGAGGTCGCGTACTCGTAGCACCTATTCTAGGACAGGCCATGACTACTAGATAGGAGCATCCCTGACCAAATAACCGGAGCAATACAATTCTCGGATATTTATAACCTTTCCGTATCACCGAGTATGCTTGGTTGGTTATTGTTGTCAAACTAATTTTAATCAATCTATATTAAATTTTGTTATTTGAATTTATTATATCACACTTACGAGAAATAATACAATTGTCAACACAATATGTTTGGAATTTCTTGGGAGATGCCTTTGCAGAGGACTTCTTGGAAATAGTAGAATCAGATCATCACGGTATGGCGAACAGTGGTATTTCTGATGTATGGCGCTTTCAAACAAGTAGGCTACTACTCCCCATGACCTCTTGGTAGTTGGTAGGGATATCACGTCTAATCGAATTCCGAAGTGTGGTGTGCTTGTGTGCTGGCCGTGGGGTGGCACACAGTTGCCACTCTTCTCTAGCCTACCTGAAGCCGGAGAGGAAGGCTTCAAGGAATGTTCACCTCTACTTAGTAGTCTTAATACATATCAAATTCAAAACAAATTCCTGGATAAATAATCCTGCACTGTACAGGCCGGCGTACGCTCGGAGCGCTCAATAGAGTTCGTTTCGATGGACCTGGCGTGGCAGGCAGAAGATCGAGCTAGGCTGGTGCTCCGCGAACAGAATTCATAATGGCGTTCAGTGTAAAAGTTATCCGAGTCAATATTATGAAGGGCGGACGTGATTTGGCGTCGTTAACTGTAGAGTTCGGCTCGCGGCCGGCACGTACTAGACACATATTCTAATGATAGGTACTTGCTGTGTTACTGCGATCGCTTCAAACATCGTTTCGTGCACGTTACCCGCACTCCCAGCCGATTAAAGCAAATTCATTCCTAGTACTTTCCTAAGGTATGAGCGCATCTTATGAGCTAAATCACAATACAAAAAATCATAAAAAGGGTCCGAAATGAGCGGGTGCTAAATCAAAATAGTCACATGGACACATCTCTATTCTCTCTCTATTCTTACTTTAATTTACAGATATCTGCCGACAAATACCGAAGAACCGTGAATACAATGTTGTAAAATTGTACTAGAGTTGTTAATTTTTTTGAAAATATCCCATTTGCGGGAAACCAAATTTGGCTGGAAATTTTATAAACTACCAATATAAAAAGACAATAAGGGGATACTATAATACTATAATTATATAATATAATATACGAGTATTATATACTATAACGTACGTAAAATAAGCGAAACTTACGGTTGAGGGAACATCGTCGCGCTGCACCACTTACACACCATCGATTTACAAATGCTTTAGTCTGCTTGAAAAATGTTTTTTATTGCATGGGTCCGGCAAACGAGCAAGCGGCTCACCTGATGATAAGTGATCACTGCCACCGATGAACATCCAAAACGCTGGATCATGAATGTGATGCCGGCTCATAAAGTTGGGAGCAGAGCGGGAAGGAAAAAGGATGGGAAGAGTAATGGAGTATTGGGCATCTGGCAATCTCTCTCACCGAATGAAACGCGACAGCGAAGCTGTGGTTTCACGTCGATTTCCTGTGAAATAGTGGTACCGAGTGACTTTTACAGAGTGTTTTACTGGTGGTAGGTCTCTCATACGTGACAGGCCGCCTGGGTAGGTACCAACGCAATGTCTATTTCTTCCACCAAACAGCAGTGTAAATTCACTGTTGTGTTCCGGTTTGAAGGATATTATAGCCAGAGTAACTACTGGACATAATGAGGCTTAACGTCTTATGTCTTAGGATGACGAGCGTAGTTGAATGCCAAGCATTGCCTTGTAATTCATTGTGTTATTTGCTTTTAGTACTGTTCATTGAAGTGCGTGGTGGCCTGTTGGTAGCGGACCAGACGCGGCTGCCTACATGTTCACGGTGGTCGCGGGTTCAAATCCCAGCGCACACCTCTGACTTTTCGGAGTCATGTGTGTATTGATAGTCCATCACCACGCACTATAACGGTGAAGGAAAACATCGTGAGGAAACCTGCATACCATAGCAATTTGTATAAATTTCTATGGTATGTAAAAGTCCGCCAACCCGCACTAGGCCAGCGTGGTGGACTATATGGCCTAACCACTCTCAATCGTACCCTCGATTGTAGAGGAGGCCCGTGCCCTGCAGTGGGTCGTATATGGGGGGTTAATGTCACTCGCGTCCGTAGGCTTTGACTCCAGTTTCCCTACACGTGATCCCTGGGTAGTGCCAAATGAGTGACACAGTTCGCGGTGGTAGGATGTTCGTATCCGCCCGGGTAGCGATCACCATCAACGTGGCGTAAATACCGCCAAAGTGATCCCCGCAGGGGGTTCGCGTTCCGGGATCAGCCCGTTTACCCCCGGTTTCTCGAGGCGCTTGAGTCCGGGCATGAGGTTGCACCATGTGGGTATTTTCGGATCGCTGTCGGTGAGAGGAGTGCTGACCCGTCGGCCAGGGATACCCGTAGAAACGGTTGTCCGCTGGCCGCCCGCGGTACAGTACAGGGGCCCAATTGTGGCTAACCACCACGAGAGGCTGCCTCACCATGCCGCGCATAATCTTGAGTGGGTCCGTCGTGCCGGTTGGTGACCGGATGTGGGGTCCTGGCGGCCCATCCCGGGAGGGTACGGGGACCCTTCCGTCCGGCGGATCAATTCGCCTCCTGTCGACCCTTTCGTCCCGGTACCCATTCGGTCTTCTTAGTGCCCGAACTCAATTCTCTCGGTGCTTCTTCACCAAACCCATCCCGAACCCATGACAGTGCAAATTAAGAGAGCAGGTCCTTCAGCGGTGCATAACCCCACCACCGCGTTCACTATGGAGTTCGCCAACATCCGCGGACTCCGTACGAACCTCAATGCCGTCCACTACCATCTCGAGACGGCCCGGCCTGCTTTGTTCTTCTTGACGGAGACGCAGATTCGTTGTCCGGCCGACAATTCCTACTTGCTGTACCCTGGTTATTCGCTTGAAGAAAACTTCAAGCCTAAAGCCGGGGTATGCTTGTATGTTCGGTCGGACGTCTGCTGTCGCCGTCTGCGCTGCATGGAGGACCCCTCCTTCTCCGCTCTGTGGGTGCACGTGGATCTTGGTTCCCTGAGCCGCATCTACGTGTGCCTCTACAGATCGCACAATTTTTTTTTTTTTTGGCACGGCATGATGTCTGCACTGCACCTGATGTTAAGCGCAAATGCCGTCCAGACAGAGTATCCAATGGCATCAGACGGCGGTCCCATGCCATTCGACACAATTATGCCGGCCTGCTGAGATGCTTCTTCACACTACGGCGGAAGGACCCAGGATTATAGGAAGGAGGGAACACGTGTGACGGCAAACAATTCCACAGCTTCAGAGTGCGGCACAAAAAATAATTTGCGAACTTTTTTGTTCGCGCCGAGATGGTATGGACCGTCAAGCTGTGGCTTCGCAAGCCAGCACGCGTGGTTCTGTTAAGGAAAGGAGAGGAGGGGATCAAACTAAACAATTCCTCAGAGCATTCACCGCGATACAGACGGTGGAACACGCTTAGAGAGGCAACATCCCTCCGCAACTGTAGCGACTCTAAGTTGCTCGTAACGTCTGCATCATTTACAATGCGGATGGCCCGCCGCTTCAATCCATTCAAGGCATCGAGTAAGTACTGGGCGGATCCATCCCAGAGCTGCGAACAGTATTCCATACCCGGCCGAACCTGCGCTTTATACAAGCGGTATAGTTGACCGGGCGTGAAAAACCGACGCACCTTGTTCAGGATTCCGACCCTGCGCGATGTGGCAGATATTACACCCTCGATGTGATTCCTTGGATTTAGATCACAGCGGATATCCATACCAAGGATACTCAGGTCATTCCGCATTGAGAGGGGAATACCCTGAAGATTGGGGAGGGGAGAGAACAGGGATTTTTTGCACGTGAACGCACACACCTGGGTTTTCCTGGCATTGAACTCAACCATATTCCTGGAACCCCATGTAGAAATGACCAAGGACCGGTTGAGCTCAATGACAAGATCTTCGCGCCCGCCCACAGTGTCGTCACGGCAACCTGGGGGCCCATAACAGTATCGCCCATGAACCGTGCAGTCATCCGCATAGCAATGAATGTTGCCAACAATGGGGATGATGAGGCGACTCGGCTGTTCAGGTACCTTAGCCGGGCGACAGATGACGCGCAGGTGCAGTTCCCGTCAGCCGAAATGGTGGTCTTGGGGGATTTCAACGCACATCACGAGTTGTGGTTGGGCTCCTCGAAGACTGATCATGCTGGCAGGGCTGCCCATGCATTCGCTCAAACTCATGACTTGATACCACTGGTGAACCAGCCCACCAGGACCCCGGATGTGGCGAGTCATGCGCCTTCACTGCTGGACCTTCTGCTGGCGAGTCACCCGACCGGGTATCGTGTGACCGTTAGTGCGCCTTTGGGTACTTCCGATCACTGCCTGGTCAGGTCGTCAGTACCGTTCGCTTCACCTCCACGTCCCGTGCAGGTTAAGCGAAGGGTCTGGCACTATTCGTCGGCAGATTGGGATGGTATGCGGGAATATTTTGCATCCATCCCTTGGCGGCAGCGCTGCTTTGAGGGCAAAGATCCTTCAGCGAGTGCCAACGCTATTGCTGGCGAGATCAGTCTAAGTATGGAATACTACATTCCTTCCTCTGAGATCGCCCGTAAGGGCCGTGGACGCTCCTGGTTCAATCGTGCATGCGCCGATGCTGTCGGCGACAAACAAGCGGCGTATCGCGCTTGGATCAGGGGTCGCGTCAAGAAGGATCCCAATATCCCATACGTTAGAGCGGATGCCGAGCGCGTTTGTAACATTAGGCGTGCGTTGGCCAATCACCCAACTAGCAGTCGTGCTTATTGGAATTTGGCCAGGGCCGTCCAGTCTAACTTCTGCCGCCCTACGTTGCCACCACTGAAGTTCCCGGAAGGATCACTGGCTCACAAGCCGCAAGAGAAAGCCACTTTACTGGCAAATCTTTTTGCGGCTAATTCCCGCCTCGAGGACCGTGATTCCCAGACGCCGCCCACGCTGCCTGATTGCGGTTTCTCAATGGCTGATATTTATTATTCGCATCAGAGTGATGTACGGCGTGAGCTACGATTCCTCGATGTCCGGAAAGCCAGTGGTCCGGATGGAATACCGGCGGTGGTTTTGAGGGCTTGTGCAGCGGAGCTGTTTCCTGCACTGACACGCCTCTACCGAGCGTCTTATCGCACAGGTGTTGTGCCGGAATCTTGGAGGGAGGCCAATGTGCAACCGATCCCCAAAAAGGGTGATCGGTCAAACCCTACCAATTATCGCCCTATCGCTATCACCTCAGTGATGTGCAGTCATGGAGCGGATCATAAACGCGGATCATAAATCACTGTGAGTGGGCGGGAAAATCTTGTCATTGAGCTCAACCGGTCCTTGGGTCTCATTTCTACATGGGGTTCCAGGAATATGGTTGAGTTCAATGCCAGGAAAACCCAGGTGTGTGCGTTCACGTGCAAAAAATCCCCGTTCTCTCCCCTCCCCAATCGTCAGGGTATTCCCCTCTCGATGCGGAATGACCTGAATATCCTTGGTGTGCATATCCGCTGTGATCTAAATCCAAGGAATCACATCGAGGGCGTAATATCTACCACATCGCGCAGGGTCGGAATCCTGAACAAGGTGCGTCGGTTTTTCACTCCCGGTCAACTATACCGCTTGTATAAAGCGCAGGTCCGGCCGGGTATGGAATACTGTTCGCACCTCTGGGATGGATCCGCCCAGTACTTACTCGATGCCTTGGATGGATTGCAGCGGCGGGCCATCCGCATTGTAAATGATGCAGACGTTACGAACAACTTAGAGTCGCTACAGTTGCGGAGGGATGTTGCCTCTCTAAGCATGTTCTACCAGACGGTAGATTAGGTCTGTATCACGGTGAATGCTCTGAGGAATTGTTTAGTTTGATCCCCTCCTCTCCTTTCCTTAACAGAACCACGCGTGCTGGCTTACGAAGCCACAACTTGACGGTCCATACCATCTCGGCGCGAACTAAAAAGTTCGCAAATTCTTTTTTGTGCCGCATTGTGAAGCTGTGGAATTGTTTGCCGTCACACGTGTTCCCTCCTTCCTATAATCCTGGGTCCATCCGACGTAGTGTGAAGAAGCATCTCAGGACGGCATTTGCGCTTACCATCAGGTGCAGTGCACTCATTATGCGGTGCCAGTGTAAAAAAAAATAAAAAATACAATACAAAATACTGTTCATGAGCGATCGTATCGCTTACCATCAGGTGAATGGCATGCATGTCTCTCCATTCACTAAATTAAGCAAACCCCACTTACTGTCATGACTGGCAACAGCGTGGCTCATCCACTTCCAGAAAACATGTATAAACAATGAGGCCAGAGCAAGGTCTCAGGTTTGACACCCGCGGGACGCGCCACTGAGCTTTTGATTATTTACCATAACAAAGGTTTATGGTAGTCATAACTGCGAAGGTTGTTACCTTTTACGACGATTTCAGATTAGGTCATTTTGTTGCCGCATTATTTTTGATAGGCGTTTTTGTAGGCGATTAAGCAAACGTTGGCACGATTAGATAAAGTAGATAGAAGAAGAGAGTGGAACACTAATTAGTACTATAATATGATGTATTATGTAGTTTGTAAAGCCTTTCAATGAAGCTATAATATTAATTATTACAAGCCGACACAGACCGGTTAAACCCGCTCCCTCAAAGGAACCGAGGAGAAGCGCAGTTTTACTGCTGCATGTCGCTTGCTGCGCACCAGCAGGAGACATTGTCAGCGGGCCAGATGCTCTTATCTGCCCGAATTGCGCCTGCCACGCGACTTAGTTGAACCGCTCTTTGTGGCCTTTCGGATACAGCTTGTGTACATCGACTTCAAGCGGGGTGACATAATTGTGTGGAGCGCGCGATATATCCTTCTCTAATTACTAAAATACCAATAATGATTGTAATCTAAAGAGTTACATTAAAATGTAGAGTTCCCATGGTGTCTACTGTCTTCGGTCACAGGAAGTCCACTGTGGAATAAAGGCCTCCGCCAAGGATCGCCGCGGCTCGCTGCACTGGCCTGAGCGGTGAGCGTGTAGCGCCGCAGACTTCTAGATAATCTCTTTGAAGAAATCAGTCAACAAAATATGTCAGATGCATGGTTTTCGTGGTTGCGGCGGTTGTGTGGAGTTTTACAACATTGTACAATGTACTGTGTAGTGTTTACATTTATAGAGAGTTCGAAGCCATCCAAGGGCTTTAAGCGGCCCATTTGTATTAAAGTGAGCGATAAAGTATTACTAAGCGATAGTTCAGTTGTCTTGGCGCCACAATTCCAAGGAGTTACTTCTCAAAGATCCGAAAGTATTGGGATCCTCGGCGTCGAAATATCGAGCAAGGTCGAGTTTAGGAGCCATTTGGAGCCAAGCGATACTTCACGTCGGGTCATAGATTGACGCTCTACAAAGCACAAATCCGGCCCCACGTGGAGTACTGCTCTCACCTCTGGGCAGGTGCCCCATAATACCAGCTCAACCCACTTGACTCCTTACACCGACGTGCTTGTCGAATACTCAGTGACCCCAATCTCACGGACAAATTGGCGCCGTTAGGACTGCGGAGAGACTTCGGGTCCCTCTGTGTGTTCTATCGTCTGTTCCATGGGGAGTGCTCCGAGGAATTGTTTGAGATGGTACCAACGTTACCTTTTTACCATCGCACCACCTGTCACCGCAGCAGAGTTCATTCCTACCACCTGGAAGCGTACCGTTCCCGAACGGCACGTTGTCAGCGTTCTTTCTTACCACGCACATGTAAGCTCTGGAATGAACTCCCTGCATCGGTGTTTCCTGAGTGCTATGACATGTCCTTCTTCAAACGAGACTTAAAGAGAGTACTTTCCTTAAGGTAGGCAGCGACTTTGTTGTGCTGGACCCCTGACACTGCGGAGGTCTATGGGCAGCGGTAGTCGCTTTCCATCAGGCGGGCCGCTAGCTCGTCTGCCTATAACGGCCACAAAAAAAAAGGTACTGCCCAGTATTCCTGGATAATTAAATACTCATCTCAAAAATAATGGCAAACAATATGAACATATCCGCGCACCTACCTAAGATAAGTGAATCCTACAAACAAAGAGCTGTTTCTCTGCAGTTTGCAGTGACCAACCGCGGATTCACACGGGTTTGTCTTCTCCTCGGCGGGCCCTATATAATTATTTACATTATTGGATGGACATTCTTATAGGTCAATACTACAAATATATTATGAAGGGAGCTATTATAATAACATGTCAATCACAATTGCAAAAAGAATGTCCAGTCACTGTTGTGTAAGCCTATCTGTCACGTGATGGACACCACGGTTGTCGCGGGTGTACGCCAAGGACCTTCTTAAGCCCTCATACTATAATGATTTTAGATACGTACTCGCGAACGAGCCAAGAATAACTATTTCATTTTGTAGTGTCATGATTTAAAAAATATATATTTATGAAATTGTAATTTAATATTAAAATGTGCCAACATATTCGGTTAACCTCAAAGGTGTTATAAGACAAAGCAAAATTTTCGAAATTAAACATGACGTTCGAACAATCCGATCATTTTTGGAGTTAGTTCTATTTGAGCAGTGAAAACGAAATGTAGAAGTGACCCTGCAACAGTAGAACAAGTAAAACTGGAATTAAACCAATGAATAATATAATATACCAAGGCGAAGTTTTATTACAGTAGACTCACTGCACTAACTAATACCATGCAGTTGTTCCACTGCTGCCTGTCAACGGACTGAGGGGTTTGTCCATGCCGTGTTTAAGCTGGGGGAAGTATTAGGTTTGCATCAGTGTTTTAAATTAAATTTATGTTATTTTATCCTTTTTTGTATTTGAAATCGGATTTTTTAAACTTTTTTTTTATCAGCCCATATACATCCCACTGCTGGGCACGGGCCTACTCTACAATCGAGAGAATCGATTGAGAGTGGTTAGGCCATATAGTCCACCACGCTGGCTTTTTAAACTTATTTGTATTATTTTTTAGTGACTATAACAGGTTGTTTTGGAAGCTACAGTAGGATTTTTCTAGATTGCATAAGCTAGACCACAGAACAGTTAAATTCACAGAACAGTTGCGTATGGTTAGGAAGGCATTAGCCGTCAAATAGTAGCAAAACCAGCGTCGTCGTTTACACAACACAAAACCTCCACCAAACCAATGTAGTAAGGGTTACAAAGGTCGGTCGGTTTAAAGTATCGATAAAATTATGTATATGAAATGTGCCTTTGATATAAGACCGAAATGTATTTTATTGATATGCTAAATGGTTTTGCCTGATACAGTTCTTTAAATATTATTATGTCAATTAACGGAAAATAATGAAACTACCATATCTAATATTAATATATAGTACCTGGATGACCGAGCTTTGCTCGGTTTTTTTTTTTTTTTTTACAAATTGTGTCGTTATTTTCATTAGCTACACGTTGGGCCGCACGCTCTCGTGAAACATCTAAGTCATAAGACCTTTCTGCTCGTGTAATGTCAGTCAAATTTTGAAAGCATCTTACTTTAGCAGCACGTGTGGGACGAGCAGAAACCTGATTTTCATAACGGTATCCTTGAAATGAGTCTTCACTGTGAGAAGTTTGAGAATCCTGATCAGTTTGATGACGATGCTCTTCTAGGTGTTCTTGAGACGAGTTGCGGCTTCGTGAAGTTAATTGTTTATAAGCGTTTTTTTCCAAGATCGTTTAGGCATTTTTAAGTGAACACGTGCATTAAGAAGACACAAATAATATAAATAAACAATTGATTTTCTTAGTCTAACCTCAAAGCAAACACTCATAGACTTCGTGTTGCTTAACAACGCCATCTGCTGGAATAACTTTATTGCTCACAAAAAATAGTATTATTATTCGCCAATAGATGTCAGGAAAAGTCATATTTTTCAGATTAAAAACGATCGATAAAACACGAATAAAATGACATTTTCTAAAACGACTTTACTGCTCACAAAAAATAGTATTATTATTCGCCAATAGATGTCAGGAAGAGTCATATTTTCAGTTTAAAAACGATCGATAAAACACGAATAAAATGACATTTTCTAAAAATGATTCCTAGCTAGATCGATTTATCGCCCCCGAAACCCCCTATATACTAAATTTCATGAAAATCGTTGGAGCCGATTCCGAGATTCCAATTATATATATACATATATATATACAAGAATTGCTCATTTAAAGATATAAGATATATACATATGTATATATATATATATATATATATATATATATATATATATATTATATTATTTGACACATATTGTCCAAATATCCGGCTCGGCTCCATACAGCGGCACAGATCCAAGTGGTCCAATTGTGAAGCTTTATTGTGAATTTTTTTTAACTTTTTCAATTGGCACGCACACCGACATCGAAAAAGCGACATGATTAAGTCTTAAGTACCGAGAACGCATGAAGTTGGCGTATATATATTTTATTCATTATTGACCGTCCCGTCGCTTCTCGTCCCGTTTATTTACTCAAATTTAATATTAATAATTAAAATAATTTATAAACAATTCCTTTCTCATCCCGTGGGAATAGTTCATTTTTCGGGATAAAAAGTTGCCTAATTGTTAATACAGATTCTCAGCTACCTCTATACGAAATTTTATCTACATCCGTTAAGCCGTTTCTGAGTTCATCGCGCACAACCGCACAGTCAAACACAAAAATTTTGAAAAATCATTGTTTTGGGTTCTATTACGTTAATATAGTCCCTCCATATCAGTTTTTCTCATTTAACTTCCATGAACAGACATCGATCGGTTACAAATCTAATATATATAAATCTCGTGTCACAATGTTTGTCCTCAATGGACTCCTAAACTACTTAACCGATTATAATAAAATTTGCACACCATGTGCAGTTCGATCCAACTTGAGAGATAGGATAGTTTAAATCTCAAATTATAGTCGCAATTTTAATTTATTGCTAATTATTTGTCTGTTATTATTTGACAGTCACAATCATCTGTTAACTCCAAATGATTCTAACAGATGTCGATACCTTTCGACTGGGTTGAGTAAGTAATCAATAGATGGCGCTGCTATGGTAAATCTAACTAATGAACGTGTCATATAAGCTACATTTTAACAGTATAATTACCACGTGTTGTTGACGCTATAAAATTAATTAAATTTATTTTAAAGTTTTAGCAGGAATTTTGCAAAGTATTTCTGTTTGCGTATTTTTTTAATGATATTCGTCGTAGTTTCGTGTTTATATAAGGCCTATCTACAAAATAAAAGCAATTCCAAAAAATTGTCAACATGCCTATTTAGGCATTAAGGGATGAAATGGGATAAAGTGGGACGAACGCGATGAGACCGGTACATGGGAAATAATGGGACGGGATGTAACAGAAAGAAAAGGAGCCAGATGAGATGGGATGGGATACGATAGGAAAAGGGATAGTAGGTACTTAGGTTGAGTTCAGGAGTACAAAAGTTTGAACGGGAATAAGATATTTCTGGTGTGGAGTGGAGTCTAAACATCTTAGCACCCAGGCGAAGCTGGGCCGGGCCGCTAGTGTATTATATATAAATCTCGTGTCACAATGTTTGTCCTCAATGGACTCCTAAACTACTTAACCGATTATAATAAAATTTGCACACCATGTGCAGTTCGATCCAACTTGAGAGATAGGATAGTTTAAATCTCAAATTATAGTCGCAATTTTAATTTATTGCTAATTATTTGTCTGTTATTATTTGACAGTCACAATCATCTGTTAACTCCAAATGATTCTAACAGATATCGATACCTTTCGACTGGGTTGAGTAAGTAATCAATAGATGGCGCTTCTATGGTAAATCTACGAACGTGTCATATAAGCTACATTTTAACAGTATAATTACCACGTGTTGTTGACGCTATAAAATTAATTAAATTTAAAATAAGTAGTTCATTATACTTTAAAAAATCAATTTCGTAGTCAGAATTTTGGCTGAGCGGAAAGTTTTAGCAGGAATTTTGCAAAGTATTTGTGTTTGCGTATTTTTTAAATGATATTCGTCGTATTTTCGTGTTTATATAAGGCCTATCTACAAAATAAAAGCAATTACAAAAATTTACACCTTGCCTATTTAGGCATTAAGGGATGAAATGGGATAAAGTGGGACGAACGCGATGAAACCGGTCGGATCCGGATTGCATTCGATGGGAAATAATGGGACGGGATGTAACAGAAAGAAAAGGAGCCAGATGAGATGGGATGGGATACGATAGGAAAAGGGATAGTAGGTACTTAGGTTGAGTTCAGGAGTACAAAAGTTTGAACGGGAATAAGATATTTCTGGTGTGGAGTGGAGTCTAAACATCTTAGCACCCAGGCGAAGCTGGGCCGGGCCGCTAGTGTATTATATGTATAAATAGATGTAGGTATGTTTTAGGTTTTACTTATCTGCAATATAAGCTTCGGTTACTGCCAAGTTACGCGTATAAGCTAATAATGTATTTATTTTTATTCCTAGTGTATAAGTACGATGTTTATGTATTTTTTTATAAAGAAATAAACTATTATTGTAATATATTAAGAAATAAATCGTTATTTATTCATATTTTTTAGCTGCAGTGACTTGAAATTTGTTGCTAAAGAAGAAATTTTAGCATTTGAGAAGACCTTTCCAATAACATATCTCTCGTCGTTATTTGTCAACAGACTATGAGTCCATATACATATTTTCATCCTTGCGCTACTGTGGCGCAGTTACACGCCGGCTGTGAGGCGAGAGGCCGCGGGTTCGATCCCCGCACCGAGAGAAATGCGTGTGAGGCCCACAAATGATTGTCTCGGGTCTGGGTGTTTGTGAGACCGAGGGGTCTTTCGTAGTTTCTGATGCACGACATAAGACTTAACTAATCTTAATGTGGGATCTTAACGAGAGTGTGTGGTAGAGAGTGGTGAGAGATCTTAACGAGTTGAGTTTATTTATTATTATTATTATTATATAAGGATGTATGGAAATTGGGCCTTTATATTTTGCATGGCAACTTAAATAATAAATAACAGTATACATTAGCAATATTTTCACACTTCATGCCCTTGTATAAACGTTGTATCAGCAATTTTTTTGGAACAAATTGTGATCTAGTTGTCAAATGTTTATAAATTATAATATACTAGCGGCCCGGCCCAGCTTCGCCTGGGTGCTTAGATGTTTAGACTCAACTCCACACCAGAAATATCTTATTCCCGTTCAAACTTTTGTACTCCTGAACTCAACCTAAGTACCTACTATCCCTTTTCCTATCGTATCCCATCCCATCACATCTGGCTCCTTTTCTTTCTGTTACATCCCGTCCCATTATTTCCCATCTACCGGTCTCATCGCGTTCGTCCCACTTTATCCCATTTCATCCCTTAATGCCTAAATAGGCATGTTGACAATTTTTTGGAATTGCTTTTATTTTGTAGATAGGCCTTATATAAACACGAAACTACGACGAATATCATTAAAAAAATACGCAAACACAAATACTTTGCAAAATTCCTGCTAAAACTTTAAAATAAATTTAATTAATTTTATAGCGTCAACAACACGTGGTAATTATACTGTTAAAATGTAGCTTATATGACACGTTCGTAGATTTACCATAGCAGCGCCATCTATTGATTACTTACTCAACCCAGTCGAAAGGTATCGACATCTGTTAGAATCATTTGGAGTTAACAGATGATTGTGACTGTCAAATAATAACAGACAAATAATTAGCAATAAATTAAAATTGCGACTATAATTTGAGATTTAAACTATCCTATCTCTCAAGTTGGATCTAACTGCACATGGTGTGCAAATTTTATTATAATCGGTTAAGTAGTTTAGGAGTCCATTGAGGACAAACATTGTGACACGAGATTTATATATATTAAGATATTTTAATGCAAGTTCAACGGAATTATACATAAATAAAATCGAGAGATAGTTGAGCGTCATAAAAATCTCTTAGAATTATCATCTATGTTTTTAATAAAAAAGTACTCGTATACGCCAAATTAAAAAAATAAGTCAACAATGCCGGCGTCTCGAGTTCGATTCCCGGGTCGGGTAAAGTTTGATTTGTCTATTGCTGACGGCTTGTCAGGAATATGTGCCCGATATGGCGATAGGCTCGCCCTCTATCACATTGTGGGACGGAACACGTAAGGCGAAATGTAGGTGTCCTAGCACCTCTGCCTACTCCTTCTGGTAAAAAGGCGTGAGTTTATGTGTATTGTGTATGTATGTGTACGATTACTTAAAATTTACCCGAAATAGTTCATCAAAATGAGGTGATACTGAGTTCCGGCGGATAATAATCCTCTAAAGTGAAACACAAAACTCAACAATTCGGAGATGAAACCTCATAAGCTTGGAATGCAAACGAAAATTGGCTTTTCGCAAAATAGCCATTTAAGCAAACGCACGGCAGGCAATCAGCGGCGCTTCAATCACGGCGACCGCGGCGGGAATCAATCAAATGTATTCGTCGCTGCGAGCGCCCGCCCCGCGCCCTCCTGTCCACTCCACCGGCAGTAATACGAGACACGAGTAGAACATCCTCATGCACTTTGGTACAACACAACCAATTACCAAATATAAAACATATATTCTTAAAACCAGAACAAAACCATAACCAGGCGCTGTGCGTTGGACCTCATTCGCAGTAGGTATTTTAAATTATTTAATCATCGATTTAACATTACTAACTTCTGGTGGGTGTTTGTATGCACACCGCGAAATGCGATCACAGAGGCAACACGATAACGGAAACACCGAACACGATTCAGCCTAAATGAAAATGTGTGAAGGTTCCTTACCAGAGTCCCGCTCGCGTAACTGTGGCGCGTCGCCTGTGTTAAGTAGGCCAGATACTCTGAGTTACGAAAACGAAGTAGTGAAAACCCAACTCGGCGGCGGAACGCGCGCCGCGCGTGTTGCAACGCAAGGTACATGTGCTCGTGTGTCACGACTCACGATGCGGCCAGCGAGAATACAAACATCGACGCAGTGCCGTCAACCCTACTGGACCGTATTCCCGAAGTTATCAAAACGAATAGAATGTTGTGAAACTGTAGTTCCAACAATATAATATATACAACGTGTAAAATGAATAACTCACAACTGCAGACACCCAAACTTAAAAATATTATTGTAATTATAGTATATGCTTTAAAATTGTACTCCGGTGTCTACAAATATATTTTATTTATGAAATTAGTTATACTATTTGTAGGCGCACAACATGGTCACCATTCAAATAAGAGCGTACTACGACATAGTACATATGCTCGCGGCGGACACGCACACTTACACGAGTACCTACGCGGGTCGTTTGAACGCCGCGCCGACAATAAACGTTACTACAAATAACGAACGCAGGTGATTGCCGGGTGGTTTCATAAACAAATTACTATTTATTTAGGTACTCAGTCAGCATCTAGTTTTTATCGAGCTATGAAATAAGTATTTAAATTTACTACAAATAATGAGCAGGAAGTCACAACACAAGACAATATTTTGCATAAATCGACTATTAAATCGGCAATAATAACCCAACAATTAAAAAAACACAAAAATAACTTACGTGTTACATGGCACTCATACGGCGACTTCTTTTTAAAACATTTTCAAAATGTCCACCACCTTGCTCGATACATTTTAACGCGCGTTTGCGCAATTGATCGCGTAATTTATTTAAAACGGCAGTTTCACTCTTCACCTTTAGGAACGCTGCCACTATCCTACTTTTTAGTTCCTCCACACTAGTAGTTTCACTGCTGTATACTAGAGATTTAATACATCCCCACAAAAAAAAATCAAGAGGCGTCAAGTCGGGTGACCTAGGAGGCCATTGCACTGGCCCACCACGACCGATCCATCGCTCACCATACTCAATATTCGAATACCGAAAAGACATCGCGAAAGTTATCGAAATATCTACTTAACGAGTGAACACAAGAAGTCACAGATAACAGCGGCGCACGACTAGATTTTTTGACAAATTCGGTGCATATTTAGAGATTGCAATACCGGGATATACGACACACCGGGATTCCGCATACATTGGAATAAAATTACGAATCAAATGAAATAATGATTATCTTAACGTTTCGCGTTGTTCTTCGGCATAGAAATACTTGATCTTTCTTTTCCTTTTGATTATTACAATTTAATTCATATCATTTAAATAGTTAGTTACCCGTATTGCGCGGGATTCAGAATGCCGGATCCTGTAAATATCGCATTAGATTTTTTTCGCGGTACATCCCTATGCGGACTGCACATACCCTTTGATGTGCCGCCCGCGCCGCGCGCGCCGTCTTTTATGTTTATCGGATGATTCAAATTTCATTAAGCAATAGTTGCGTCCTGCTCTGTCTAATGGTAGTTACATTTGCAGAAAAGAGAATATGATAGTTATTAATTTTGGTAGCTTTTCACGCTTTTTGAGGACTGTCGTTGTGTGCGTTTGTTTAATGCTATTTTGCTAGTGTATTTGAAATAAACCTTTATGACTATCGAGATAATGTTCATATTTGTTTATCTTTGATTATTCGTTTATAATTTTATTTAGAAAAGACTTTATGTACTGGAGTTACGTTTCAATTTTGTTTGTTCGGTGCATTAAATGAGAGGGTGTCTGTTATTCACTTAGTCTTAATTAATTATTTTAAAAAAAATTACATACAAAAAAAAGTATTGATATCGATTCAGTAGCTGATTTTGAACATACTACTTTCCGCTTTTACATTTAAATGTGTTACATGTTGTATATTTAGTTATACAAACAACGTAGGCGACGCGACGTAACTTTAGGAAGATCACCTCCATTGACTATCAATGAAAACGCAAATGGCTTAATTGATAACTAGCGGCCCGACCCAGCTGTGCCTGGGTGCGGGCTATCCTTGCTCGACGTAACTATCCTACCGTTCTCTATACTTCCCACCATGACCTGTCCAACTCAACCTTATCAATTCCTGTCTGTCCCATCACTTCCCGTCCCATTCCATGCCATTGTATGAATGTGTATGTATCAGCCCATTTACGTCCCACTGCAGGGCACGGCCTACTCTACAATCGAGAGTACGACTGAGAGTGATTAGGCCATATAGTTCAACACGCTGGCCTAATGCGGGTTAGCGGACTTTACATACCACAGAAATTCTTTAAAATCGCAATGGTATGCAGGTTCCCTTACGATATTTTCCTTTACCGTTATAATGCGTGGTAATTGACTATCAACACACAATACTTCAAAAAGTCAGAGGTGTGCCTAAAATAACTAAAGTACATACCCTCCTATAACAGTAATAATAATACATAGAAAAAAAGTAAAGCAGCAGAACAAAAGGGTGACTGATGACTCAGATACGTTCACTCATAATGATACGGGCAAACACAGATGTTCTGCCATTACCCGGTCGAAGAATAGAGGCGGAGTAATGATTCAATAGTTTGTGATCCAATTTAATTTTACAGTTAAGTATACCTAAATAATAATACACACTACATCATGACACCAACACCAATGCGCACATAAACAAAGCATACTATGCTAGACAATAAACTAACGTTTGTACCGCATTATTCAGTTCAAATCCTTATTCAGTTACTTTTCTCATAGTCATAAGATATTAAATATAATACATAATAATGTATCATAGAAAATATACTTTATTACATTGTTCACGGAGACCTAAACTTTTTTTAACTAAGTAATTTCTTTTCGGCACTAGAGGTCAATAACACTAGACTTATATTAGTACTAGCGGCCCGGCCCAGCTTCGCCTGGGTGCTAAGATGTTTAGACTCCACTCCACAACAGAAATATCTTATTCCCGTTCAAACTTTTGTACTCCTGAACTCAACCTAAGTACCTACTATCCCTTTTCCTATCGTATCCCATCCCATCTCATCTGGCTCCTTTTCTTTCTGTTACATCCCGTCCCATTATTTCCCATCTACCGGTCTCATCGCGTACGTCCCACTTTATCCCATTTCATCCCTTAATGCCTAAATAGGCAAGTTGTAAATTTTTTGTAATTGCTTTTATTTTGTAGATAGGCCTTATATAAACACGAAAATACGACGAATATCATTTAAAAAATACGCAAACACAAATACTTTGCAAAATTCCTGCTAAAACTTTCCGCTCAGCCAAAATTCTGACTACGAAATTGATTTTTTAAAGTATAATGAACTACTTATTTTAAATTTAATTAATTTTATAGCGTCAACAACACGTGGTAATTATACTGTTAAAATGTAGCTTATATGACACGTTCGTAGATTTACCATAGCAGCGCCATCTATTGATTACTTACTCAACCCAGTCGAAAGGTATCGACATCTGTTAGAATCATTTGGAGTTAACAGATGATTGTGACTGTCAAATAATAACAGACAAATAATTAGCAATAAATTAAAATTGCGACTATAATTTGAGATTTAAACTATCCTATCTCTCAAGTTGGATCGAACTGCACATGGTGTGCAAATTGTATTATAATCGGTTAAGTAGTTTAGGAGTCCATTGAGGACAAACATTGTGACACGAGATTTATATATATTAAGATAAGTAACATAAGTTCTTATTTATGTAAAATAAATGTATATGACTGTTTGTTGCCAAAATAAATAGAAAAAAATAATTATGATCACCTTGTTAAAAATGGGCTCGAAAAAAACACAAAAAAATATGATATATTATTAGTACGGAGCATTGTAGAATATCGTTGTGTGGTTGTTGGAGGCGGAATTATGCTGCCCATTCGTTGAGTTGGGAACGGTTGCAGAAAAGATTTCTTTGGCACTTGGCATCTTCAGTCAGAGTAGCTGGAAGCAGTATTTCTTACAAAAATAGGCTCAAGAATTCTAAAATGTTTTTATTGGAGAACCGTAGAGAATTGTTAGATTTAATTAACCTCCATAAAATCCTAAGGCACCATATAGACAGTCCTCGAATACTTAGTTGTATCCGTTTCAGAATTCCAAAGAGATATCCTCGTAACCATGTACACCCCGTCGTTGCTCCATTTCGAAGGACTGTGCTTGGTGCCAACTCTCCAGTGGCTAGATTAAGTAAATTATATAATAAACTAGCGGCCCGGCCCAGCTTCGCCTGGGTGCTTAGATGTTTAGACTCCACTCCACACCAGAAATATCTTATTCCCGCTCAAACTTTTGTACTCCTGAACTCAACCTAAGTACCTACTATCCCTTTTCCTATCGTATCCCATCCCATCTCATCTGGGTCCTTTTCTTTCTGTTACATCCCGTCCCATTATTTCCCATCGAATGCAAGCCTGATCCGACCGGTCTCATCGCGTTCGTCCCACTTTATCCCATTTCGTCCCTTAGTGCCTAAATAGGCATGTTGAATTTTTTTTGGAATTGCTTTTATTTTGTAGATAGGCCTTATATAAACACGAAAATATGACAATTATAATTTTAAAAATACGCAAACACAAATACTTTGCAAAATTCCTGCTAAAACTTTCCGCTCAGCCAAAATTCTGACTACGAAATTGATTTTTTGAAGTATAGTAAACTACTTATATCTCAAATGTAAACAATGCAATAGTCATAACGTTTTTCCCTTCTTGGTGATTTCTGTTGTTTAATTCCTACCTGAAACAGCGCTAAGAATGTTCGTCAAAACAAACCCCTTTTCGTCACTTTAGCCTAATAAAGAAGACTGACACCGACTGCCTCGGTGGCGTAGTGGTACTACGGTACGATTGCAAAGCTGAGGTCTCGGGTTCGAATCCCGGGTCGGGCAAAGTGATATTGGATTTTTCTATTCATTATCAGCCCGGAGTCATGAATTTGTGCCCGATATGGCGATAGTATTATAGTATATATATTATTATATTATAGTATTATTATATTATAGTATATATATTCCAAAATACCTCAGTGCCTCAAATCGAAAGTCTTCGATAGTTGTGTGTTACCAGTGATGACATACGGCACCGAGACGTGGCCTCTTACTATGGGCCTTATTAGGAGGCTCAAAGTCACTCAACGAGCTATGGAGAGGGCTATGCTCGGGGTTTCCCTACGTGATCGAATCAGAAATGAGGAGATCCGTAGGAGAACTAAAGTAACCGACATAGCCCAGCGGATTAGCAAGTTGAAGTGGCAATGGGCGGGGCACATAGCACGGAGAACTGATGGCCGATGGGGCCAAAAAGTTCTCGAATGGAGGCCACGAAGCGGAAAGCGCAGCGTGGGACGTCCACCCACTAGGTGGTCAGACGACCTGGTAAAGGTCGCGGGACGTCGCTGGATGCAGGCTGCCTCCAACAGGTCACTGTGGAAATCATTAGGAGAGGCCTATGTTCAGCAGTGGACTTCCTTTGGCTGATGGATGGATGGATGATGATGGATGATGGCGATAGGCTCGCCCCCTATCACATCGTGGGACGGAATATATAAGGCGAAACGTGGGTGTTCTAGTAGCACCTCTGCCTGCCCCTTCTGGGAAAAAGGCGTGTGTTTATGTATGCATTACCTACCTAAGATGTTTTTATAGTGCACATTATTTTTCGTTACTGGTGTCAAATTATAAGTTTTTATATCAATAGCTTTTGCGGTTTTGATTTTCCGTACAATATTTCTATCCTTATTTTACCCCCGTAATGATGTTTTTCCAAAATTATTGTAAGCCATTATTTTTTGTTTGTAATAAGGAGCTGAAATATATATTTTTATAGAAATAGCTTCAGCTGTTTCGATTTTGCATATAAAATTCCAACCCTTATTTCAACCCCTTCAAGCCTTTTCTTCACAAAATAAGTAGCCTATGTCCGTCTCCTGGCTCTAAGCTACCTCCTCGCCAATTTTCAGCCACATCGGTAAAGCCGTTCTTGAGTTATAAATAGTGTAACTAACACGACTTTCTTTTATATATATAGATACAGTAATAGCATTCATACACGAGTACAATCCCTACACATGTACATGTCCCTACACAGTTTTCGAAAACATATGTTGGATGCAATAACAAATTACATACTATTAATAGGTTTATTTAGTTTTAAGTACATTTATTTAAATTTTTTTTTCTTAGTTTGTTGCGTCGATCGTTGTGTTTTACTTGTATGAATTTGCTATTTTATTAGTTAAGATTATGTTTTGTTTTTTATTTTATTGACAGTATCTTTGTAACAATTGTAGATAGACTTGTTAATAAATAAATAAATACTACATAATATTATTTTATTTCATTTTTAATCGACTAAAAAAAAGGAGATTATAAATGCAATGTATATGTATGTTTTTTTTTTACACTGGTTCAGCATATTGACTGAACTGCACCTGATGGTAAGCGCAAATGCCGTCCAGACAGGGTATCGAATGGCATCAGACGGCGGTCCCATGCCATTCGACACAATTATGCCGGCCTACTGAGATGCTTCTTCACACTACGGCGGAAGAACCCAGGATTATAGGAAGGAGAGAACACGTGTGACGGCAAACAATTCCACAGCTTCACAGTGCGGCACAAAAAAGAATTAGCGAACTTTTTATTTCGCGCCGAGATGGTTTGGATCATCAAACAGTGACTTCGCAAGCCAGCACGCGTGGTTCTGTTAAGAAAAGGAGAGGAGGGGATCAAACTAAACAATTTCTCAGAGCATTCACCGCGATACAGACCTATTCTACCGTCTGGTAGAACATGCTTAGAGAGGCAACATCCCTCCGCAACTGTAGCGACTCTAAGTTGCTCGTAACGTCTGCATCATTTACAATGCGGATGGCCCGCCGCTGCAATCCATTCGAGGCATCGAGTAAGTACTGGGCGGATCCATCCCAGAGGTGCGAACAGTATTCCATAACCGGCCGAACCTACGCTTTATACAAGCGGTATAGTTGACCGGGCGTGAAAAACCGACGCACCTTGTTCAGGATTCCGACCTTGCGCGATGTGGCAGATATTACGCCCTCGATGTGCTTCCTTGGATTTAGATCACAGCGGATATGCACACCAAGGATACTCAGGTCGTTCCGCATTGAGAGTGGAATACCCTGAAGATTGGGGAGGGGAGAGAACGGGGATTTTTTGCACGTGAACGCACACACCTGGGTTTTCCTGGCATTGAACTCAACCATATTCCTGGAACCCCATGTAGAAATGAGATCCAAGGACCGGTTGAGCTCAATGACAAGATCTTCGCGCCCGCTCACAGTGTCGTCACGGCAACCTGGGGGCCCATACCAGTATCGCCCATGAACCGTGCTGTCATCTGCATAGCAATGAATGTTGCCGAGCGACAACATGTCATTGATATGCAGAATAAACAAGGTGGGCGACAGTACCGAGCCCTGTGGAACTCCGGCATTTACCGACATGAGCGCCGAAGCGTGTCCGTCAACGACAACACGCATTCTACGCCCATGCAGAAAGCCAGAAATCCACGAACACAAGTTGCCGGGCAGACTGTATGCCGGAAGCTTGGAGAGAAGACCACGGTGCCAGACCCTATCAAATGCCTTGGCTATGTCGAGGCTCACAGCAAGAGCCTTGCCACGCCGGTCAAACGCGTGAAGCGTTTGACCCAGCATTGCAGGACAAACGCTAGAAGATCACCCGTTGATCGGTTGTGACGGAAACCGTATTGTCTGTCACTGATCAACGAGTGATCCTCCAGGTAGCGGACCAATTGAGCGTTTATGATCCGCTCCTTGACTTTGCACATCACTGAGGATGGACACATCACATCACAAATATTTGTTCATTTAGGTTTAATAGATTTAACAAAAGATTGGTTTTATTTCTCTTTTTTTATTACACTTTTGAAGTCGGTTTAATTTTTTTAAATTATTTTTTATTAGTACAATTAAATTAAATTGAGATTGCCAAACGCTTAATCCCCGATTTTTTTTTCTCACCCTCTTAATTTCCCGCCCCTTCGGATTTGTTGGGCCGCAAAATACAGGGTGGAATCGCTTAGCGTTTTGAAAATTGCATAGTGTATTGTGTGTGAGAAATTAACGTTATATACAAGATTAAACATTGAATACTACTTAGTTTACCATGGTTCAAGATATCCCCAAAATACATATTAATTTTAATCACCCTACACATAAAAGTGCAACGTACCGATAAATACACGGCGCCGCGCATTTATGAGTCATGCCGCGCCACAGATGACTAGCGAGGAGTGACCTTGAACCTACTTCGCGTCTATTTATCGGTATTATTACTCTTAATGTTACCATACATCATTTGGATTCATGTAAGCACATGTAATTATTGGTAGGTTGTTAAGATTTGCATTTTAATATATTATTTTCATAACGTACCTATCTTAAAAAAGCTGGATTTGTTTTTATTTAAATCTTTGAATACATTAAGGCGAGAGTATTCGCAATTAGAGGAAATTTTAGCCCCGCACCTCAATACACCGCATGGAGCGCGACGTATCTACTTCTACGATTGCGCGGCTCGAGTCTCGACGCGACGCGGGCGCCGCGACGATCGGGGTAGATGACCTTTCACGGCTGCGCGTTCGAAATGTTACTTACAGTATATTATTTCTCTTTATTTTATTTTCATATTCTTTTTTATAATTTTTACATATATATTATAAAAAAAAGACATACATATAAAAAATATTAATTATTAATTACAGTTTATTATTATTACGATGATGAATAGATTGACAATGAAAAATAGTTTTACTTTTTGTATGGAAGTGAACTCAAATCTCAAAATAATTGCCAGATTGAATTAACTTAAATTGTTCGTTGTTTTAGAAATTAACACTTAATTTCACCTATTAATAAAAAGTTTTTGAAACAAAGGTTCCCTCCGATATCGAATTTGAGACCAATTATACCAATAACTAAAAATTTAAAAACAACAGCCGAAACTTTCAATTCCGACTACATGTATATATGTTTTTCCTTCACCGTTATGGTGCGTGGTGATTGACGATCAATACACACATGACTCCGAAAAGTCAGAGGTGTGCCCCAGGATTTGAACCCGCGGCCACTGTGATGTAGGCAGCCGGGTTTCATCCGTTTCCAACAGGCCACCACGCATTTCGAACGGTTTGATGTTTGAACAAAAAATCTACGGAGTAGTTTAGACCTTTATATATTTTTTATTTATAATACGGTCTTTCTTTACCTCACCGTTGCATTGGTCTAGTCACTAGACCTAGATGATTAGTGTAGGTGTTATTTATTATAATCTGTTTTAAACAAACATCACAATAGGCGTGTTGGTTAATTTTCAGAAATGCTGTTATTTTAAAGATAGGCCCACATAGTAAACACGAAAAAAAATTTTTTAAGGAAATATACGACAGATTTTCAATAAAAATAGGTTTCACTATTCCCACTAAAACGCTCCAAGCTGTCACGTGACTATAATCTAGGTAACCGATCGGGTCCTGAATCTCGCGTTCCATCAAAATGAACTCAGTTCTTACGATAGAACTACTTACTTTAATGAATCAAGTGTCTATTGTGGTGAAAATCAAAAATATTTACATTGCTGTTACAAATTATCGAGAGTAATAGCTTACCGATGATACTTCCTACTGGTGCCGCCCGATCCATGACGCCAGCGAGCTGCTTTCGCATTTGTAGTCACGTGATAATGGGTAATGAATCAAAAAACTATTTAAAATATTTTTATTTAATTTATGAAGAACAGTTAGGTTCGTATGGAGGTAGATTGACCATGGATTAAAACTTAGGCTACTTTTTATCCCGAAAAATGTAGTGTTCCCGTAGGATGAGGGAGGAATTCCGATATATTTGTTACTTTTTTGTACTCAAATGAATGGGATGGGACTGGATTTACATATATTAGTGAGAATTATTTTTTAGTGAGAATGAGACGGAACAATGCGGGATATCACGGCACGGGACGCGATGAGATATTTTAGTTAAGATAACTACGTAAACGATGTTACGGGCAGAAGCTACATAAAATATAATAAAAATAAATTACTCAAATTATATTCTTAGAAAAAAGAAGCGCGACTCCGTAGTAGTTTATTCGGACCAGTAGTATTATTACATTCTAAATCACGTTTTATTCGTAGGAAATAAGGCATCGTTTACGTTGAAATTATAAAACCTTTACATCGTTTTCCATTTTATGGTTTAGTCAGTCGATGCCATATTTGAGTTTGGTTTTTGTTCGTGAGTCTGTTCGTCTAGTGTATTGTTGATCGAAGGTTCGAATCCCGGGTCGGGGAAAGTGATATTAGATTTTTTTATTATGTATCAGCCCGGAGATAAAAATTTGTGCCCGATATAGCGATAGGCTCGGCCCTTATCACATCAAGAAGTGATCGCCCTGTATATTCCCTGTGTGAGTTCCTGGTGAAAACCAGGGGAGACGAGACGAGACGAGACGCAGGTGTGAATTTATGTATGTCTGAATTTGAATAAATAAATACATAATCCTGACCCCACACTAAGATCGAGTCTTGTGTCTTGGGTATCAGGAACGACGAAAGATTTTTCGGTCTGACAAACACCCAGACCCGAAACAAATATTTGTTTCGGTTCGGGGATCGAACCCGCGGCCTCTCGTTTTACAGCCGGCGTCAAATCAACTGCGCCACGGAGGCTGTCAAATAAGAATACCGTATAATTAGACATAGTAAATTATTATATCACAGCGGTAAAAGTCGCGTCATTGGTGGTATAGTGGCAGAGGGTTTGACAGTGAAGTATGAGGTGCTGGGTTCGATTTTCTTGTAGAGGACTCAACTTTGTGTTTTTTACAAAAAGGAAACATGAGTTGCCAAGGATTAGAATTGTGCCCGGTATGGCAATATCCTATCACGTATTGGGAATGAAATAATCTCGTGCATATAAAAACTCTATTTACCCCCTCAGGGATATCTATATCCCCGCATACCTAAAGAACCGCTTGTCTACATGCGATTGTGTACGTATTATTTCCAAAACAATAGACTAAAATTCAAGTGAATTCATAAAAAATATACATACATAAACACACGCCTTTTTCCCAGAAGGGGTAGGCAGAGGTGCTACCAGAACACCCACGTTTCGCCTTGTATATTCCGTCCCACGATGTGTTAGGGGGCGAGCCTATCGCCATATCGGGCACAAATTCCTGGCTCCGGGCTGATAATAAATAGAAAAATCCAATATCACTTTACCCGACCCGGGATTCGAACCCGAGACCTCAGCCTTGCAATCGTACCGTAGTACCACTATGCCACCGAGGCAGTCATAAAAAATATAACTTATTATCACATAGATATTTTGTTACAATACGGAATAGAACAAAAATATTATATCACCAACATTAGTTAGTCATGTAGTGGGCACGTGGCGTACGCCGCGCCAAATTCAAAATCAGGATTTGATTTTTTGTTGTCAAAATGTACGGCGCTGCGCGGCGCTACGAAATTTGGCGTGCGTCTTGCTTCGAAGACGTCCCGCTGGGGAGTGAACAGACGCGCCGAGCGCGAAGTGCGGCGGAACGGTGGCAAAAATCACATTATTTTGGAATAGAGGGGGTGGATTTTTAATAATCTAAAATGTTTTGCCCGAGCCGCCTAGTGCATAACTTGCTTGTTATTATGGTATATTTTTTATAATTTTAAAGTGAATATTAAGCTTATCATCTTGAATCGAAATATCGGTTTAGACCTATCTTTGAGATTTTTTTTGATGCTGCAAAATTTATGCAATCGTGTATCGGTTGCCCGACACGTCTAGGTCAAGTGTTGTAGAATAACATATATTTTTTCCGAATCTCAAATATGGTTAATGCCTTAATGAAATGGATTCGAAAATACCGTTTTTGGGAAACCCCCGCCTTAACCTAGACGATTTTATTAAATCTACTAAGTTACAAATTACAATGATCAATGTTTATAAAAAAAGGAAGTAAATACCTTTTAGTGATATTGGAGTAAATGTTCAAAGTGTCCACCACTGTTTTCCAAGCACAGCCTTGCACGTTTCAATAAATTGTTTCTGAGACGACCCAGCGTGTCTCTGTTACTTTTTAAAATATCAAAAGCATCAACAATGCGTTGCTTCAACTCCCTCACATTTGGCTTCTTCGGTTTACACCAAACGTTTTAGTTCAGCCCACAAATAAAAGTCTAATAGCGTTAAATCCGGTGACCTCGCTGGCCAATTTACAGGTCCCCCGCGACCTATCCACCTACCACTGAATTCACTGTCTAAGTATTCGCGCACAGAGCGTTCATAATGAGCTGGACAGCCGTCGTGCTGGAAGTACATCCCTCTCAGATAACTCAGAGGTACATCGTCTAACATCGTTTCTACAACAGAACGTATCATATTCAAATACGTGAGTCCTGTGAGGCGATCCGTAATCCATACTGGACCGATTATCCGATCGTTGATAATTGCGGCCCAAACATTGACACTAAATCTTACTTGGTGGGAGTTTTCCTTTATTTTATAAGGTTTTGGGAACTCCACCAGTGTTCATTGCGTGCGTTATAAACTCCAACACGCGTTAAAATCGATTCGTCACTCCACAAGATATTAGTTTCAATGTGCTCCTGTAGCCAACGACAAAACTCCATGCGACGCGGAGGGTCCGGCCCGTGCAGGGCTTGAACGCGTATGTGGTGATATGGATGCATGTTCCTAGAAATCCGATTTTTAAAATATCACTTTAAATAAAAAAATCACTACAAAGTAAAAAATTATACCTATCTTACTGTACTTGTTAACCTATGTATGCATATCGTGTTGCATATAACGAACAAGACCACTGTAATGCTGTAGTACAGCGTGTTTTATCACCCCGCTAGACGTACTCTGCTGAAATGTGTTTTGGAACAAAAGGCTTACTTAATCATCCACGAAAAGTTTCAAAGTTTGAAATAAAATAGCATTATAAAATTATCTAGCCTTCAAACATTAAAAACATATAATTTATCGAGATGGCAGGGCGGCGCGGGGCCGAACGTGGTGCCGCGGGGTGCAGACGAGGTGAGGGGCTGTGATGTTAGAGTGTCACCCGAGCTCCCTACTAATTTTATTAGCCGGTGTTTATCAAAGTTAAAATTAACTGTAATTAACGGACCCCATTTCTGATTATGTCAGCAACAGAAACGCCGTTTTGGAATATAATCATCGGCAAGTGGAGTATGATGACATCGCGACACAGAGCGTCGCGTTCATAATTGTTCATAAGTAGATCACTGAAAAAAACCATCGTCGAAGTGTTTCCGAATGGACAGTGTGGCGCCGCCGAGCGTGCCGAGTGCCCCCTGCCGCGCCGCACGCCGCCTCATTTCCGGCTTATGAAACGTCTGCTTGGTGCACATTTATTGAGGGTTATGATAGACGCGATGTCGCCGTCCCGAGTAACAGCGTAGTGTGAACCGCACTCGTGCTCACTGCGCTCCATAAAATTATTAGTATTCTGAATTTAAAAACAGCGGTTTAAAAACGGCAACAACCTATATAACATACGCTATAAATTAAGCGGGTAAAACCACGGGACGAAGCTTGTCCCAAATATTATGGCTGAGACCGACCACAAAAGAATACTTACCATTGAGGTGTTTCAGATTTTAAAAAGATTCAATATTTATTTGTACTGGTCTAGTGATTAATAAAATAAATTAATATTTTCAACTCGGTTTATTTTCTATTCCTTCTTTTTTAATGTATTATTTAAGATATAAGTTCCTCATAAAACAAATGATCACAAAAATAATGTGCGGCTTGTGTAGCACTGGAAACCCACAATTAATATAAATATAAATATCAAAATAATAATTTAAAAAATTGAACCGACTTCAAAAGTGTAATAAAAAGAGAGAAATAAAACTAATCTTTTAATAAATCTATAATACCTAAATATAAAAACAATATTTTTGAGTGATGTTATATAGCTTATAGTCGGCCAACTGGCACCGACCTCATGCTTTAAAATTGTACTCCGGTGTCTACAAATATATTTTATTTATGAAATTAGTTATACTATTTGTAGGCGCACAACATGGTCACCATACAAATAAGAGCGTACTACGACATAGCACATATGCTCGCGCACACTTACACGAGTACCTACGCGGGTCGTTTGAACGCCGTGCCGCGCCGCACCGCGCCGCGCCGACAATAATAAACGTTACTACAAATAACGAACTGTTATAATATGCCTTTGTTTGTAATTTCAAAATAAAACATAAATGAAAGGCGAGAACCGCCATCCGGCGTTTCTCGAAAGAATCGCAATTTAGATAAGCTTTCTTGGAGTTGTTTACCAAGCCACAGTACCCATGGCTTGGGAGAATCAGCACCGAGTCAGACACTTCCCTACCGTCGTCGCGAGCACTAGTTACTAATTCAGTTATCCTTTGTAAATCTTAGTTTTTAAAGTTAAATTGTGAAAGTCTTGAATATATTTTTGTATCTCAGATATTCTTTTTTTTAAAAAGTGTCGCGAGTCCGACATCATAACATTGGTGGCAGCGTCAAAGGGATTTCAAAGAAAATCCAGGAATCGCCTCTGCGAAACGAGAAGGAAAATATATATACAAGTGTCTCATACCAGCAAAAGACTTTTACAAAACTAGTGCGTCGCAAAATCTCCGTATCCGTCGCGCAATAATCTCCGTATCCGTCGCGCAAAAATCTCCGTACCCATCGTCCGAGAAATGTTCCGAGCTGTTCCTGTCGTTCCTGTTGTTCCGGTTGTTCCAGCAATGCTGTAAGTTCCAGCACACACACACACACAATTTCAAGTTTCAAGTCCAGTGAAAGTGCCAGTGTTCCAAAAGTTCAAGTTTAACTTTTTCATTTTGCAGTGTTTGAAACTTTTAATCAAATTCGGTGCTAGCTATAATTAAAATAATTAAATTCTATATCTAACCCCTTTCAAAACACACTACTAACATGAGCAAAAGCGATCTCAGCGCAACCACCCTTGTCGATCTAAATGTTTTGGTCAAATTTATCAACAAATATGACGGTTGTCGAGAATCCTTAACAGCATTCCTAAACAATTGCAGGAATGCAATATCCTTAGCAACAGGAAATCAAAAAGACATTTTATTAAAATACATCCTAAGCCAACTACAGGGTCGGGCTGAGAGCGCTTGCTCGATAAAGGAGTTCGACGATTGGGACCAACTAGAAAGTTTTCTAAAATCACAGTTTGGTGAACGTAAACATTATGCGGCCCTACTCGCCGATCTCCAGAACTGTAAACAAATGCACAATGAAACGGTCAATCAGTTCGCCCTCAGAATCGAATCTTGTCTTGCAAAATTATTAACTGAAATTAATATTTCAATTCCCACTAAGAAAAGAGGTGAACTGGCCGGCCGGGTCGCCACGATGGAGGACTTAGCCCTGTATACTTTTATTAGCGGTTTGAATGAACACCTCTCCATGATAGTCCGCTGTCGCGACCCTGAAACATTAAATGAGGCAATAAATTTCGCGGTTTCAGAAGAAAAATTGATCCAGGCGCGTAAAATCTCCATTAGTAATCAATATTCCAAACCCGTTCGAAATTCTCAGTACAGGCCCTACATTCCTGACGCCCCAAATACGTTTGGTTCTACTTGTAGATATTGCAAAGGAGTAGGACATACAATTGAGAATTGCAAAAAACGAGAATTCAATAGCAAACGTTTCGAGAATCCTCATCGCGCCCAATTTCAACCGCAAATTCAAAACCCTTTCGGGAAGTACCAACAACAAATTAATAATCGTCCCCCATTTATGGCCAGAAGGCAAAATATTAATAATTTCATTGCCAAGGAACAGGACGACGAAAATTTAAACGAATAGGCAAGGCCGTCCAGTATCGTGCGGGCCTTGTGCCTTCAAAAATCGATACATTCACTGTATCCGCGCCACGCAAATCCACTGTATCCGCGAAAGCGTCCACTGTATCCGCGCCGCGCAAATCCACTGTACCCGCGAAAGCGACCACTGTATCCGCGCCGCGCAAGTCCACTGTATCCGCGCCGCGCAAATCCACTGTACCCGCGAAAGCGACCACTGTATCCGCGCCGCGCAAGTCCACTGTATCCGCGCCGCGCAAATCCTCTGTACCCGCGAAAGCGACCACTGTATCCGCGCCGCGCAAGTCCACTGTATCCGCGATAGCGACCACTGTATCCGCGCCGCGCAAGTCCACTGTATCCGCGTCGTTCACCCACGAACAGGGTAACCAGCCCCAAAATCTCGGTGATTCGCGCACATTTTCTAAATCCGATGAGACAGGAAAAACTGATTCTCATCAACCAATTTACGAATTCCAATCCAATGTATCAAGCAAATATTTACCGTATATTATAATCAAATCTCAAGTCGCTTGCAATGACTTATCCTTTCTTGTTGATACCGGTGCAGCTATAAGTATAATCAAAGAATCGGTTATTAATTATATGCCAAAAATAAATCGAAACGTAAAGTTTAAAATTAAGGGTATAAATTCAAATGACGACAATCTTACACTCACTTCAGGCCAAATACCAATATCTATTTTTTCCAAAGACGAACCACAAGCCACTGATAATCATATCACCCATAGTTTCAATCTCGTTAGTGATTTAAATCTGCCGTATGATGGTATTATTGGTAGCGATCTATTCTCACTAAAGAATGGCCAAATAAATTACATTCAGAACACATTAAGTCTGGAAAATGTTAAGTTCAAATTACAGTTCAATGAACCAATTTATACAATAAAACCCAGAAGCGAAGCTGTAATTGAATGCACTGTAATTAATCCTGAAATAGATGAGGGTCTTATCATTGACCAACATCTATCCGAACATCTCTTGGTGGCAAACTGTATTACTAAAGTAAAAGAAAATGGCCGAATAAACATATCCGTCGTCAACACTTCTGAAAACCCTGTGACAATTAATTCCGATCTAAAATTAAAACTAAAACCTTTCCAATTAAACTCATCCATGCCGATTCTATCATTCACTGAATCCAATATCCTTGACCGCACCGAAAAAGTCCTAAATTCTTTACGTGTATCCCATTTAAATTCTGAAGAGTCCGAAGCCCTCTATTCCATTTGTTCCCAATACTCAGACATTTTCCATTTACCTAATGACCCATTAACTTCCACGGATGCCATACAACATAGAATAAAAACTACCACTGATAACCCTATCCATGTCAAGACGTATAGATTCCCCGAATGTCACAAAAGGGAAGTTGAATCTCAGATAGACAAAATGCTAGAACAGGGAATAATAAAACCCTCCACTTCTCCTTGGTCCTCACCAATTTGGGTCGTACCTAAGAAAGCTGATGCTTCAGGACAGAAAAAATGGCGAGTAGTGATTGACTACCGCAAGCTGAATGACATCACAATTGGTGACTCCTATCCTATACCTAATATATCCGATATCCTAGATCAGTTAGGTAAATGCAAATATTTCAGTACGCTAGACTTAGCATCCGGCTTCCACCAGATTAATATGTCTCCTGAAGATTCCCCTAAAACCGCATTTTCCGTCCCAACAGGGCATTACGAGTTTACGCGCATGCCATTTGGACTAAAAAATGCCCCTTCCACCTTCCAGAGACTTATGAATTCCGCCTTGGCTGGACTTCAAGGTATCCAATGCTTTGTATACTTAGATGATATCGTAATCCATTCATATGACTTAAATTCCCATATTAAAAATCTATCCAACGTATTTAATAGACTTCGTCAATTTAAACTAAAACTACAACCAGATAAATGTGAATTCCTCCGTAAAGAAGTTTGTTATCTAGGGCACATAATAACGGACAAAGGCGTAAAACCAAATCCCGAGAAAATAAAAGCGGTACACGACTTTCCTATTCCCCAAACTCCTAAAGACATTAAATCATTCCTCGGTTTCGTTTCCTATTACCGCAGATTCATTCCAGACTTTTCAAATATCGCGAAACCCTTAACCAATTTATTAAAAAAGAATATAGAATTTGTCTGGACCAATGAACATCAGTTAGCTTTCGAAACTCTTAGAAATAAACTAATCTCAGCTCCATTATTAGCGTATCCCGATTTTTCCCAACCATTCCTACTTACATGTGATGCATCCAACTATGCGATTAGTTCCATCCTTTCACAAGGCGATATCGGCAAAGATAGGCCTATAGCTTACGCATCCAGAACACTTAACAAAAGCGAGTGCAATTATAGCACTACAGAAAAAGAATTACTTGCAATACTTTTCGGTTGCAAAACTTTCCGTCCATATTTATATGGCAGAAAATTCACTATAATCACTGATCACCGTCCCCTACGTTGGTTATTTAATCACACCGATCCCAGTAGCAAACTCCAAAGATGGAGATTAAAATTAGAGGAATATGAATACGAAATAGTTTATAGAAAGGGTAAACTTAATAATGCTGCTGATGCCTTATCTCGATATCCGCCAACACAATTACTTAATCCTGTAAATCCTATTCCGTCCAATCAAAATCCACAATCATTAGAATGCAATTCCCCACTGAATCCCAATATCTCTGAAGAAGATCCTTTAACTGACCTTATCCAAGATCTGCAATTACCTGATTATAATACGCCACTGAATCCTAATGACCCTGACGCAGATCCTTTAAATGATTTGATTAGTTTAGAAGAACTTATTGGTCCTCCTACTCAATCTGTATCTTTACCAGACGTACATATCCCTGAATCCAATGATCCAATTAACAATGAAACTTCTATACAAACTCCATGTCCAAATGTCCACGATACTTCATATTCAGAATTCCTAAAATCAATTAATAATAATAAAATAACTTATGATACTATAATACATGAATATACTAATCCCTTGCTATCCTCTGATTCTAATATAATTATTGTTCCCACGTCTATCGACATGGACGAATCCAATCCTTATGTCGAAGATATTATAGCAAACTTTCATGATAATAATAAAGATTTCCCGAATAAAGAAAGAACACTGTATTCTTTTCAAAATGTCGAAGTAAAAAACAAATACTACTATTTCCTATTTACCAAAGTATATCATTTTGACAATATCGAATATCCTAACTTATTCAATGCCCTTAAAAATCTTCGAGATGAATTAATTACAAAATGTGAACAGACGTCCAAAGAAATCAGCATATCCGACTTTAAAGATCCATTTGTCAAATTATCATATACTAAAATTTATAATATGTTGTCCTATTTATTTCATAATACGGGTATTGTAATTAAAATATATAGAAATACTATAATATATCCAATCCCAAGCGAAATCCCTAAAATCCTAAAAGGAAATCATGATTTACCAATAGCTGGTCACGTAGGCGTATCCAGAATGTATAATAGGATTAAAGAAAAATATTACTGGAAAAATATGAAGTCAGATATCGAAAACTATGTGAAAAATTGTTCAGAATGTCAAATAAATAAAGCCCTCCGTAAAACTAATAGAGCGCCTATGCAAATTACCTCACAGTCCACTGCGCCCTTTGAACGATTAAGTCTAGATATCGTAGGTCCATTACCAGAAGCTGGAAATTTAAAATTCAAATATTTACTTACCTTACAAGATGACTTAACTAAATTCTCCCTTGCATATCCTATTCCTAACGCAACAGCCGAAGAATGCTGCGAATGTCTTATCCAATTTATATCCTTGTTCGGAGTGCCTAAATCAATTTTAACAGACCAAGGCACAAACTTCACTGCTGAATTATTTAAGAAAACTTGCCAATTTCTGAAAATAAAGCAATTATGGTCAACGCCATATCATCCGCAAACTCAAGGCGCGTTGGAAAGAAGCCATTCTACTCTTAAAGAATATCTTAGATCCTACGTCAATGCAGACCAGACTGATTGGCATAAATATGTTTACACAGCAATCCTCGCGTATAATACGAATATCCATACAACTACTAAATTTACCCCATATGAATTATTATTTGGACACAAACCGTATCTCCCAGACTCTATCTACGAACCTGAATCTACAAACACCTACTTCGAATATATTAAAATGTTAAATCATCGTTTAAGATTATCCCAAAATAAAGCATTAGAGAATATTACCAAATCCAAAGAAAATTCAAAGAATTATTATGATCAAAACACTCGTCCAATTAGTTACAAAGTCGGCGATCTAGTTTACTTAAAAAGTCATCTCAGACTCCGAAAAGCCTTATCCCCAAAATGGAAAGGACCTTATAAAGTAGTTAAAATCCACGGCAATCATACATTATCGCTACTCATAAACCGCCGTCACGTTAAACATCACTATGATGAAGTAAAATTAGCTAACGAATCTCCTCCTAGGTCCTAGTTAATGAAGAATCCTATAATCTAATATTAAGCGTACTTATACATATATCCATGTTCATATCTCTTTATATTCTTACAGCTTGGCGACTCTCTGCTTTAGTGCCTTGCAAGCTCAAGATGCCAATCCCATCAAACAAATAACAAAGAGTCCTGGCATCTATTTCGACCCTTCAGGTTCAGTTAGAATAATTAACGATTACTTACATGTTCTAATCCCTATAGAAATAGATTATCTTAAACCTCATTTAGAAAAGGTTCAATCCGTATTGCACTCAGCGCGTTTTCTATGTTCCAAAGGCAATGAAATTGATAATATCAAATGCCTAAATATATTCCAGCCGTTACTCTCAATGAATGACGATATAACGAGGGACTATTATTCAATTTCTCACCTTATGTCTACTAAATCTAAACGTTCCGCGTGGATACCTGGTGTCGGTACTATCCTGAAACATATTATCGGAACTATGGATGAAAATGACGCCGTCAAATATAGTAAAGCAATCAAATCCTTACAAGAAAATGATAAGAAGTTATTCCAATTAGTAAAAGAAAATATCCTTATATCTCAATCCGCCATTTACAATTTTAATGCATCCATTATAGAGCTTAATAAAAATGAGGATTCCCTAAACCGAGTTGTTGAACGTCTCACGTATTTCTCTAATAACATGTCGGCTATCATGGACGGCTTGGCATTCAAATCGGTAATAAGCGATTCAATAAATGTATTACAATCAATCATGCTAAGTCTCTCATACAAATTAGAAGATATTGTAAATTCCATATTGTTTGCAAATTCTAATACTTTACATCCTTTTGTCGCCGTTCCTAAAGATTTGTATCAAGATCTTGTTAATAATGTTAAGCACCTACCCAAAAATGTAGATTTTCCTATAAATTTAGAATTAGAAAATATTCATATAATTATAGAGTTATCCAAAATTGACACTTATATCTTAGAAAATAAATTAATATTTACTGTCAAAATCCCTTTAGTATCAATGAATCAATATGATCTATATAAAATAATTCCAGTTCCTGTACCACATAAGAATGATGAATTGAAATCATATGCTGTAATTTTACCAAGTTCAACATATATAGCTCTGAGTCAATCTTCATATTTAATGCTAAAAGAACCTTTTGATTGTAAAGAAATACCCAGTAAAACTTATATTTGTGATTCCATAACTGAATTTAGTATTCAAGATGACCCTATTTGTGAAACAGAAATAATGACTAAAATTGTAATGTCACTTCCAAGCCAATGTAAAACTAAATTCATACATGGTAATATAGATCTCTGGCAATTGTTAAATAATAACAAGTGGCTATTTACTCAGTCAATACCTACTAAACTTAATGTCGAATGTGAACAGAAAAATTTAGAGTATACTATATTAAATACAGGAATAATCACTCTAAAGCCAAATTGTGTAGCTTATTGCAAGAATAGAAAATTTACTCCTAAAATTACTAAAGAATTAACATTGCATTATATTCATTCAGACTTTAATTTAGTTAATGACTCATGTTGTTCCATTGATAGTTTCAAGAAAATAGAATCCAATTATGAAAAAATTGTAAATCTAAACACGAATAATTTAAGTATCTTATATGAAAAATCCAAAGATGTTATAAATGAAATACAAAATTCTAACATCAAAGAAAATCTTGACTTGCCAGATAGCCACTCTATAACTTTATATGTTTTTGTATTCCTGATTGTAATTTTTATTTCATTCAATTATTGTAAAGAGAAGTGTCCGACTTTACGTCTTAAATATTTTCCAAATCATGAATCTGAAAATAATAGAGAATTCGAATTAGAAAATTTGAACCAAATCCAATCAATCCCTCAACCAAGATTGAGGACTAATTAATTTCATTTTTCTCGTAAACTTCGCTTTTCCAAAAGCGTAAGTTTCCTCTTAAAGGGGGGGTTGTTATAATATGCCTTTGTTTGTAATTTCAAAATAAAACATAAATGAAAGGCGAGAACCGCCATCCGGCGTTTCTCGAAAGAATCGCAATTTAGATAAGCTTTCTTGGAGTTGTTTACCAAGCCACAGTACCCATGGCTTGGGAGAATCAGCACCGAGTCAGACACTTCCCTACCGTCGTCGCGAGCACTAGTTACTAATTCAGTTATCCTTTGTAAATCTTAGTTTTTAAAGTTAAATTGTGAAAGTCTTGAATATATTTTTGTATCTCAGATATTCTTTTTTTTAAAAAGTGTCGCGAGTCCGACATCATAACAGAACGCAGGTGATTGCCGGGTGGTTTCATAAACAAATTACTATTTATTTAGGTACTCAATCAGCATCTAGTTTTTATCGAGCTATTAAATAAGTATTTAAATTTACTACAAATAATGAGCAGGAAGTCACAACACAAGACAATATTTTGCATTAATCGACTATTAAATCGGCAATAATAACGCAACAATTAAAAAAACACAAAAATAACTTACGTGTTACATGGCACTCATACGGCGACTTCTTTTTAAAACATTTTCAAAATGTCCACCACCTTGCTCGATACATTTTAATTTTTAACGCACGTTTGCGCAATTGATCGCGTAATTTATTTAAAACGGCAGTTTCACTCTTCACCTTTAGGAACGCTGCCACTATCCTACTTTTTAGTTCCTCTCTAATCAAGAGGCGTCAAGTCGGGTGACCTAGGAGGCCATTGCACTGGCCCATCACGACCGATCCATCGCTCACCATACTCATTATTCAGATGGTTACGAACACTCCATGTGAAATGCGCCGGGGCACCATCGTGTTGATAAAACAATTAAACAACTCTCGCAAATGGACGAGAGGTATATCCTCAAGGAGAGTAGGTATTACTTCTCTTAATAACATTAAGTAACTTACTCCTGTTAACCGTTCTAAAAAAATAGGACCCAGTAAATGGGTACCTAAGACGCCTGCCCAAACATTCACTGAAAATCGATGTTGGTATGAGTCCACCCTGCATGCGTGAGGGTTCTCATGGCTCCACAAAAGGCTATTGTGTTGGTTAAACATTCCACCACGCGTAAACGTGCTCTCGTCTGTCCATAAAATGTTGCGCTGCCAATTCTGAGATAGCCAGTGACTGAACTCTAGTCGCGGGGCGTAATCACGATGAGTTAGGTCCTGACACCGTCTCAGGTGGAAAGGACGCTCGCCGTCACCACGAAGCGTTCGCCACACGTACATGTGGCTAACATTAAAATATGGCGCCACTTCTCGGGTACTGTGATGAGGATTCTCCTCAAAATGACTCAGAATTTGGTTTTGACGACGTGTTCGTATTCGTACATTATCTCCTCTGTCAATAGCAGTATTGGGCTGAAAAGTGGCATGATCTCGGAGACGCTGAGTGGCTGCCAACATAATCCTGCGATCTACATTGGTGCCGTACCTCTCATTAAATGTCCTGCATGCCAAGGACACATTATCTCCACACACTGCCAATGTTCTTACCATTTCCATGTATTCAATATTCGAATACCGAAAAGACATCGCGAAAGTTATCGAAATATCTACTTAACGAGTGAACACAAGAAGTCACAGATAACAGCGGCGCACGACTAGATTGTTTGACAAATTCGGTGCATATTTAGAGATTGCAATACCGGGATATCCGACACACCGGGATTCCGCATACATTGGAATAAAATTACGAATCAAATGAAATAATGATTATCTTAACGTTTCGCGTTGTTCTTCGGCATAGAAATACTTGATCTTTCTTTTCCTTTTGATTATTACAATTTAATTCATATCATTTAAATAGTTAGTTACCCGTATTGCGCGGGATTCAGAATGCCGGGTCCTGTAAATATCGCATTAGATTTTTTTCGCGGTACATCCCTATGCGGACTGCACATACCCTTTGATGTGCCGCCCGCGCCGCGCGCGCCGTCTTTTATGTTTATCGGATGATTCAAATTTCATTAAACAATAGTTGCGTCCTGCTCTGTCTAATGGTAGTTACATTTGCAGAAAAGAGAATATGATAGTTATTAATTTTGGTAGCTTTTCACGCTTTTTGAGGACTGTCGTTGTGTGCGTTTGTTTAATGCTATTTTGCTAGTGTATTTGAAATAAACCTTTATGACTATCGAAATAATGTTCGTATTTGTTTATCTTTGATTATTCGTTTATAATTTTATTTAGAAAAGACTTTATGTACTGGAGTTACATTTCAATTTTGTTTGTTCGGTGCATTAAATGAAAGGGTGTCTGTTATTCACTTAGTCTTAATTAATTATTTAAAAAAAAAAACCTTCAAAAAAAGTATTGATATCGATTCAGTAGCTGATTTTGAACGTACTACTTTCGGCTTTCACATTAAAACGTGAAACATCTTGTATATTTCAACCAGCTGGATACAGTACCGATTTCTATGAAACTTACACAGCTCCTAAGTTGGACTATACCTAATCCAACGCATAAACAATTTTTGAAACTGGACTTATACTTTTTGAGATATGCGTGGACAAAAATACAAACATACAAATATACAAACATACATACATTTATGAAATTTTGCACACGTATTCAGACGCTGGTATAGATCAACATATCCAAAAATCGTGCAATTCTGACAAAATTAAATACATACACATTAAATTGATAATCCCCTTTTTTTGACGTCGATTAAAAATATCAATAAGTTGACAAACAGTTGCTAAAAGAAGCTAGTGTACAAGCTAATTCACTCTAGAATAGAAGATATAAAAACATAAAAATTAAAAAAATGTACCTCATGATGTTAACGCCGGAGCTCGGGCTTGAAGCGGGACCTGTAGAGTGTAGACTCCGCTGTCGAACGCTCTGCCAGCTGAGCGAGCAGCTCAGGGCTCAGGCTACGGAGTGTGAGGTACATAGGTAATGGATATGTTTTCGTGTTAGCGCACACATTTCGTAGAGATTATCGGGCGTCAGAACGACAGGCGATCGTGCTAATGATACCTTTCATGAATTATTTACAGATCAGAAAAGATCGATCTGGGTAAATATATATTTTTTTTTCATCAGCCCATATACGCCCCACGGCTGCGCACGGGCCTACTCTACAATCGAGACTTACATACCGTAGGAATTCTTTAAAATCGTTACGGTATGCAGGTTTCCTCACGATGTTTTCCTTTCCGTTAAAGTGCGTGGTGATTGATTATCAATACTGTTGCCTTTAGAGTTATTTCTCACAGATTCCAGGACTTGCTCTCCAGTGGCGAATTCGTCTTTTGATGTTATTACTAATGCAGTGTTTTATTCTTCTCTTGTACTCCTTTGGTGCAGTTTACTGATTGTGCATACGTCCTTTGAATTGGATTTTCCTTAATGTTGTCTAACAAATATTAATTCTTCTTTGAGTCTTCCCATTTCTTCAATGTTCTGCTTCAGTAAATTACAATACTCTTCAATAGCTGTTGTATCTTGTTTTTTTTTTTCTTCTTCATTGGGTCGTTGGGTTGGGTGGGGTTTTTTTTTTGTGGGCTACTAACCCTTTCTGCTTCCCCTAACGAAAGTCAGAGATCTTTGCCTTCTATGGTATTAAAACTTACCCCTATCTATTCTTCTTCTTTGGGAGAACCTACTTAAGCCTGTCTTACTTATATGTTTTCTAATGCTATGGGACTTTACTAAATAATAAGTAGACTTTGACTCTTTTTTTTTCTTTTTTTTTTATACACGTCTTTATTTACTTTACCTCTTTTGTTTTCATTTTTTTTTTTCTTATCCCTCTAACTAGTTTCAGAGATTTTATATATGGTTTTTTGGTTACTATTATTATATTTATACAATTTTGTTCTTTTTATATTTTTACTTTTTATATTATCTGTTTTTATATCTTTTATTTTTATCTTTTTTATGATTTTCTGTTTTATATATTTTCTATTTGCATTGTCTTTTTCTTCTCTCTATAATCTTTTAGGATCGGGTCTACTTAGTCCTGTACTGTACATAGTTTCTCTACTTCTCGGGTCGGGTCGGGTCGGGTCGGGTTGGGTTTTTTTTTTTTTTATTAGTGCCCGGACCTATGTCTGGACCGCGTTTTCTCCTCCAACATAATCGGAGACCTAAGGTGGATAAATAGTTTCGCAACACTTTGTTATTTAAGATAATAATCTTTTCATTTGTGGCTACTTTTTATAACTGACATGGTTTATTATTGGTTTTATATTGTTAAACATTCGTTGCTTCATATACTTAATCATTAACAATTTGATATCCTGATTATTTAAAACAATTTCTGATCGAATTATTTCTTTCTTATAAATGGATCACATATTAATATTCATTATGACAATTAATTTTCTAGTACACTATCTCTTAATTATAAACTGACTTATCTTAATGTTATTTATTTATTTATAATTTTTTTTGCTTTTATGGATCTTTTGTGTATGCATTTTTTTTCTTTTGTTTTTTTTTTTTCTCTTTCTGTTTTTTTGCCTTTTTTTTTTCTTTAATTTTTTTTTCTTATTTAGTATCTTACAGCTACTTACTTTCTACATTACATACTGTATGTGCATGTATCGTACATACATGGTATACCCTATTTTGCTTATACACTTACATATATTGCTTAACAGTTTCTAATACATTTCTGAATACAATACTCAACACTACTTTTTTTTTTTTTTGCTCAGCTTTACATACTAATTATACTATACAATATTTTTATTATGCTTCTTATATATTTATATCAAAATATAAATCAAGCATACTTTCAATTACCCAATATATATTAATTTAATTGGGTTGGGTTGGGTTTTTTTTTTTTTTTTCTTTTGCCCGGACCTATGTCCGGACCGCGTTTTCTCCTCCAATATAATCGGAGACCTTAGGTGGATAAATAGTTTCGCAACACTTTGTTATTTAAGTTAATAATCTTTTCATTTGTGGCTATTTTTTATAACAGATATGGTTTATTATTGGTTTTATATTGTTAAACCTTATTTGCTTCTTCCACTTATTCATTCACAATTTGATATCCTGATTATTTTAACAAATTCTGATCGAATTATTTCTTTCTTATAAATGGATCACATATTAACATTCATTATGACAATTTATTTTCTAGTACACTATCTCTTAATTATAAACTGACTTATCTTAATGTTATTTATTTATTTGTTTATTTTTTATTTATTTTTTTGCTTTTATGTATATTTTTTGTATGCATTTTTTCCATTGTTTTTATTATTTATAATATTTTTTTTTTTCTTTCTCTTTCTGTTTTTTGCCTTTTTTGTTTTTTTTTTTTTTCTTATTTAGTATCTTATAGCTTCTTATTTTCTACATTACATAGTGTATGTGCATGTATCGTACATACATGGTATACCCTATTTCGCTTATACACTTACATATATTGCTTAACAGTTTCTAATACATTTCTCAATACAATACTCAATACTACTATTTTTTACTTTTTTTTTTTTTTTTTGTTTGTTTTTTTTTTTTATTATTTTATTTTTTGCTCAGCGTTACATACTAATTATACTATACAATATTTTTGTTATGCTTTTTATATATTTAAATCAAAATATAAATCAAGCATACCTTCTATTACCCAATATATATTAATTTATACCTAAAACGTATCAAGCCGCTGACATTGACCAACTTGTACTTTAATTGACTTTAATTATACTATACAATATTTTTATTATGCTTCTTATATATTTATATCAAAATATAAATCAAGCATACTTTCAATTACCCAATATATATTAATTTAATTGGGTTGGGTTGGGTTGGGTTGGGTTTTTTCTTTTGCCCGGACCTATGTCCGGACCGCGTTTTC